>OX244041.2:42841512-48006136 GCA_945859785.2 Tridacna gigas | reverse complement strand
AAACGTAGAAAAGAATCAGACAGAGTGCCGATGACTGTAACCTATTCAAACCTCCTCCCAGACTTGAACCATATCATCCGTAAACACACGAGAGTATTATATAAGTCAGAGAGAATGACGAAAGTGTTTCAAGAACCTCCTATGGTTGCATACAGAAGGGACAGAAATCTTGGCGACTCTTTAGTTCATGGAAAGACGAATAAACAGGTTAAAAAATCAAGTAAACCATGCAAATTAGATTGCGACAAATGTGCCCGCATTTCCGACAGCGATAAAATTATTAGTACAACAGGAGAAGGGTTCAAAATCCCGAATTACAACAATTGTAGACAGCACAGCGTAGTCTACTCAATAAGCTGTAAGAAATGTGAAACGGTAGTATATGTTGGAGAGACTGAACGACAACTAAATGAGAGGATGACGGAGCACTTGCATGACATCAAATTGCAGAGAAACAAGCCGATTAACGGTCATTTTTCAAAGAAAGACCATTCAGAAGAGGATGCTGTTTTTTCTATATTACAACAAATAAAATCAGGCTGCAAGACAGAGAGACTGATGTACGAATCAACTTGGATACAGAAATTACGGACTCACCGGCCGGCGGGGTGTAACGTCAAAGATTCCCGCTATCAATTAACGTTAATTTAATTAGCGCGGGATCAAACGTTGTGTATTTCACAATGACGTCACATCCTGTATACAACAATGGCATACGACGTGCATCTACAAAGTAGATAAATTTACGTTTCTTTTCTTGAGAAAGGCCGCTGGCCGAAATATTGAAAAACTGAGTGACTATATTTTATTTAAGTGTTGAATTCCCTACGGAATTATTTGTATTGATATCTTTGCTGATATTATTTCTGACGAATCAAAATGCTCGTAATAAAATTTGTTAGGCTATACATCAAATATGGCTGCGCATTCGGATTCATCACAATTTTCTGAAATTAATCAGACATACGATGATTCGCAATCATTTGGCTGTGGAACCCGTCCTAATATTTCACATAATTGATCATGAACTATAAAAAACTCATTAAATATCGATCGTCTACTCTTTTTTGACAAATTTTCGTCACAAACACGACAACTTTCGTTTTTGACGGGCGCCGCCATTATTGTTTTCTGTTTTGCCGGAATATTTCTGGTTACGGATGGATGCGATGGGTTTTGATCGCATCCAATGAATTGGCGCTGCGGGAGTTTCGATATTTAAAGAGGCGAGCGGCCAAGGGTACTACCTTGGTATCCTTGGCTTGCGAAGATGGGGGAAATAGGGCGAACTGGAGTTTTGAACCAGCGACACCCCTCTACTTTCAACTTCTGTACGTTGCCGACTGCTCTACCGGGTTTGGTAGGATAGTGAGGTAAAAGAATCGCAATGTATCGTATTTCTCTAAGTATGTATCGTATTTGAAGCCACAGAAAAAAAAAAAACGCTGTAGAAACTTTGATAGACTGTAGGATGGTTCAACATATTGTCAGCTGTGTAAACAAAGAAAAATTACCGATATAATATATGGTATAAGCGATAAATAAGTACATACATTTATATCGGAAATCTTCGATTTAAACGTGAAAACGTCAGTCACAACAGTGATTTTTTGATGGCCTCCAGAAAATGAAATGCATTCTCTATCGGTCGTAATCTTTGCATCCTTGTAACCGTCAGGTCAAATACATTGCATGAAGATGCAAGAATGATTATAGTTTGATAAAATAAAGATGAAATGGGTTAAAAACTGGCTGAAAAACGAGTATAGATGTACCTTTAAACCTTTAAACCAAAATAGTTTTACAATACCCCGTCTAATCAGGGCTATCGGAACGGGAATGTTAATACTTCACCCTACCCTTTACCGAACAATCCCGAGATTTTATCGATACAAAAAAGTCTTTTGAAAACATCGTGGGAAATGGAGAAAATGCTGGTAACCAGCATTTTCTCCATTTCCCACAATGTTTTCTATGCTTTTGAGAGAAACAAATTTCACTATCTGGGTTGAATTTGATCAATCGTATGCAAATGCTTTCAGTATTATGACATCTCATTTTTTTTTTTCATGTGGTAAAGGGTTAACTCTTTAACGAGCGATCAAATATTGGACTTAATCAAAGCATTTGCAGACGACAAATTAATCGTTGCTGAAATGAAGGGTTTTGTGTTAAAAAAAAAAAAAACGATCAAAATGTCGGGAAAATTGAAAATGCTTGTAACTAGTATTTTCTATTTTTCTTCACAATCTATTGAACATGATTCTTTAGGGTCGTAAATACATGGGGGCGAATGGTGAAGCGATTTCAAAAACCAGGATTATAAATACGTAATATAAACAAATAGTACAACAAACGGTGACAAAGGAAGTGTGACAGTGACCCTTAAAAGATTTTTTTGGGGAAAAATCAAGGATTGTACTTTACATGAAGAATCAACGTCGTTTAAGATATAGTCATAATAATTTTGAATACTAGAGGAAAAATTACCATACGTTAAAGTTGAAGAAAAAAACGTGAAAATAAATTGTGTGGCCATGCCTTACATTTTGGGATTAATAATCTTGATTTTGTACCAGTTCGGTAAGATCTTAATCAGATTATTAATTACATACTATCGATATAACGTTTTTTGTTTTGTTTTGTTTTTTACTCGACTCATTCGGTTTTTTTTAACACTTTACCACACAATCCCGACTTTTAACGATCCTGGGGAAGAAGCCTTTTGAAAACATTGTGGGAAAAGGACAAAATGCTGGTAACCAGCATTTTCTCCTTTTCTAACAATGTTTTCTAACCTTTCAAATTTAAAAATTCAATTTTTGAGTCACATTTATTTTGTTGTCTGCGAAAGCTTTCAATTTGGACAAGTCTGTAATTTTGTCGTTTGGTCTCTCTCTCTCTCTCTCTCTCTCTCTCTCGCTTTCTCTTTGTCCGTTTGGTTATTCCTCTGTGTAATTTGATTGATTGTTTGGTGTTTAACGCCATTTTGAACATTATTTCAGTTATATCGTGGCGGCCAGTGCACCTATCTATGCTTTCCTGGAGTTTCTTTTTACCAGTACTCCGCACAATATTCTTTCCAAGCCACTGGCTGTGTGTAACTTGAGATTAATTGATTGAATGATGTTTTACGCCGCTTTCAACATTGTTTCAATCATATCACGGCGACAGCTCACATATTCATGTATTTACTGGGTTCCACGAGTTACTACGCTAGGGCTCTGAAGTGTCTTGCCAAGGGACACTCTCACCACTCCTACGAAAAACCCAGTAGATCTCGTGAGCCTCGAACCCGGGGACTCCAGGTCACGAGACCCGAACTTTACCACTGAGCCACGCAGAATCCCTAATTTGAGATTGATGATAAATTGGTTTTAAAATCAAGGTTTGTCTTCGATACCTGTCAGTAAGGCACAAAAATATCCTTATTAATTAAGTCATTCTAGTATCAAAGTAAAATTGACCTGTCTGTCTGTCTGTCTGTCCTTCCGTCCTTCCTTCAGCCCACCCACCCGGCCGTCCCTCTGTCCGTCCGTGCGCCTGCCACTCATTCGCTCGTTCTCTCGCTCGCTCGCTCACTCACTCACTCAGAGTTTGACGGTAAGGGGTTGTTAACCGAGCCATGCTCTGTGAAAAGGGGATTAAATGCATCTGCCAAAAAGTATCGATTCATGTCAGCCTGCGCGGTTCGCGCAGGCTGACATGGATCAAAACTTTTTTTTTGTCGATTTTTCTAATGTCCAAGGACCATTCTATCTCATCATTCAATCGATTGTTAGATTAACTGGATTTTATTGATCCATAATTTATCTGGAGACCTGCTTGGAATAATGTATCATGGAGGGGCATTAAATCCTCTTTTTCCGGAACATGGCTCATATATTTTTTACGACATATCTTTTCAGATTCCGTTAGCAGTGTGAGCGAGCAGATAGAATCTCAGTCACTGTATGACTATCTGTTTGAAGGCTACACCTCGAACCTGTTACCTGCGTGTCGCAAGGGGAAACCTGTGACCTTACGGATGGACATTGCTCTACGTCAAATCATAGACCTGGTATGTGAATAGGACACGTTTGTAAATGCAAACGGTGTAGCTGAATGTGCTTGCTTTTGACCTACTATTTGGTACTGACAACAAATTAATAAACAGAAATTTGTGATTGGTAAAAAATGTCGGCATGTTTATTTTAAGGGCCTCTGCCCAGTTGCTGGCAAATCTACGCCGTCTATCTTTTTTAAAGCTATTTCTTGTTTTCTTTGCGTTGCAAAGACCGTGTTCGAAAACACTGTAGAAAAAAAGGAGCAATTTCTCCTTTATTTATGTACGTCTTTGTACTGATTTATGATACATTTAAGCGGCGCTGTGGCAAAAGGGCGTTAAATAGATCTCCGTGATACATCAAATCAAGCAAGTTATCCTTTAATTCATGGATTCCAAAAAGTCATTTTGTCTTACAAACGGTTGAATAATGAGGTAGACTGGTCCTTTGACATGCAGAAAATTGACCAATAGCAAAACGTTTCGACCTAGGTCAGCCTGTGCGGACTGCACAGGCTGGCCTGAGTCAATACTTTTTTGTCTCTTTATAAAACCCCCTTATCACAGAGCATGGACCATTTTTATTGCTGCTTTTTGAAAGATATTTTAGCATTACGTTTGGACAAAGCTCAGCTCAGCGTCAAATTGCGAAATTGTTGAGTAGGATACGACACACTTGCAATAACAATCAATTGTTTCTTGTCGTCTCGCATTTGAACGCTGTTGAAAACATTGAAACAGAAGGAAATATTGCTCCTTTTGCCACAATGTTTTTATATACATCGTTGTACTAATTGAATATTCATGTTGATTGCCCCCGTTTTTCTTTTACAAGATATCTTTCATGACATCTTGTTGCAAATTTCTTTCTCAAGGAGGTTGATGGAGGTTGAAGTGAATATCAATCACTTTTTCCTGTCCAGCCTGGCCGACTAGTTAAAGGATAGACTTTGTAATCAATGGGTCCTGGACTCGATCTTCAGCCAAAACTCGCGGTTTTCAGTGCCAGTGTCCATTGGCAAGCCACTCGATAGAGTCCAAGCACAGTACTGGTGAAAGGCAGGAAACGCATTTTTTTTTTTTTATATTTGAGCCATGTTGTGTGAAAACGGAACTTAAATACATTTGCAAAAAAGCATCGACCAGGTCAGCCTGCGCAGTCCGCGCAGGCTGACCTGGGCCGAAACTTTTTTTGTTTTTGGTCAATTTTCTGCATATCGAAGGACCGTTCTACCTTCAGATCCAACCGTTTGCTGGACAAAATGGATTTTATGGATCTATGAATAAATGATGACTTGCTCGGTATAATGTATCACGGATATGCATTAAGCCCCCTTTTGCAAGAGCTTGGCTTATCTTTTTTATTTGGTGAGCTGTTGCTGTGATATAACTTTAAAGGGTCCAGTGATAAAGGCCTCGAGAACGCAATTCAATCAAGCCAATCATGAATTGCATTTTTCCTTTACATTTATACATGTGTTTCGGATTTTCAGGATTGATTGATTGATTGTGTGGTGTTTAACGCCGTTTTCAACATTATTTCAGTTATATCGCGGCGGCCAGTGCACCTATTCACCGCACATATCGTCGAAACAATGGTCAGCGGTGAGAGAGGAATGAATCCTGTCGCAATGACTATAATCAATCCTGGGACAGAAATTGGCCAAGCCGGGGATCGAACCGGCGACCTCCTGTTCTCAAGTCCTCTACGCTACCGACTGAGCTACCGGGGCTCGTTGGATTTTCAGGAACTTTAGTGAAACTCTCTAACTCTCTCTCTCTCTTCCTTCCCTCCGTCCCTCTCCTTTCCCCGTTCCTTCCTTCCTTCCTTCCTTTCTCCCTCTCTCTCTCTCTTCTCTCTCTCTCCCTCTCTCTCTCTCTCTCTCGTTGAATGGCTCCTGAGGTATTTATTTTTATGTAAATATTAACTATTATGCACCTGCATTATTATTCAATTTTTCTGTCCAATTCTTTAAAATGATAGCTAAATGGCGTCATTAATTTTTGTATGGTTTCTATTTCTAGCCATGAAAAGACCATGACATGCAGAAACTTTACCAAAAGCAAAAAGTTTCGATCCAGGTCAGCCTGCGCGGACTGCGCAGGCTGACCTGGTCGATACTTTTTGTAGATACATTTACTCCCCTTTTCACAGAACATGGCTAATTTAAAAAAAGAGAATAAATCTGATTTATATGATGGGTTTTTTTTTTCCAAATGCTTGAAAGGGTTTGGAATAAAACGCATTGTTGGAAAAGGAAAAGAATGCTGGTTACCAGCAAATACAAGTTCTCCTTTTTCCACAATATTTCTTATAAATGCCATTACCTGAAGAACGTTCTCAGTCTAACTCTCCGAAATTTTCTAAATTTGTAAGTAACGCAACGTCTGATTGGCTAAACCACTTGGTTTAACAAATCAGACGTTGTGTCACTTTCAAATTTAGAAAACTCTTGAAAATAAGCCTAAAAGTGTTCTTAAGGATGGTTGGTGAATACGGACCGTGTAGACATTTTAAGGACAATGTCGACCAGGATCAGAGTGCAGAGAATCTACAAACTTATCTTTGGTCTACCCCGTCTTCTAATATGTAACATCTTTCCAAAAAAAAAAAAAATGCTTTCATCTGTTTTCTTGTTTCACAAAGTCCGTCCGTTCATTAATCTATCGCTCGAAATCTAACAGATGTCAAAAATTCTAGATTTGTGCACATTCAAATTAACTAAAACACTTTGTCTTTGAAAGGGAAGAAACACTGTGGGAACAGAAGAAAAGGCTGATAATCAGCTTATTTTCCCTTTTCTGACACATTTTTCAAATGCTTTCTTCCTCATGGTGGTTACAACTTGCTGCAATTTGATTAAAGGTTAACTAAATATAATTTCAGAATGAACCAGAGCAAATCCTGACTACAAACGTTTGGATGAGACTGGTAAGTTTGACTTCCTTCCCTTCCCTTCCCTTCCCTCTCCCCCTTCCCTCTCCCCTTCCCCTTCCCTTCCTTTTTCCCTTCCCTTCCCTTTTCCCTTCCCTTCCATTCCATTCCCTTCCCTTCCCTTCCCTTCATTCATTCAAGGATTCTAAATTAACTCTTTACCACGTAATCCCGAGTTTTAATGACCCTGAAAGAGAAAGCTTTGGAAAACATCGTGGGAAAAGGAGAAAGTGCTGGTATTTTCATTTTACCGCAGTGTTTTCTACCCAATCAAAGACAGAAATCATCATTTGAGCTACACTGAATTTGTCGTCTGCAAATGTTTTCAATTTGGTCGAGTACAAAATTTTGTCGTTCAGCAAAAAGATTTTTTAGGGGAAGAATAGACGGTGCGGGAGGTACTTACTGCTAGAATATAAATATTAAAACTCTTTGTGGTTCAATGTGAACATCAATTATGTAAAATAACCACCCGAACAATTGGCTCGCTCTCTTTTGTCTTGCACCTTGTCGAAAGAGAACATTTTCTCTAAGATATTTGAGCAATAAGCGGAGGTTTAACTTTTTACCAACTAATAAAATATTAGACTGGACTAAATTCAAAGCATTTGCAGACGACAAATGAACTGTGGCTCATAAACTGAAATTTGATTTGGGATGGGTGGAAAAAATTGTGGGAAAAGGAGAAAATGCTGGTAACCAGCATTTTCTCCTTTTCCCACAATGTTTTCAAAAGCCTTCTTATTCAGGGTCATTAAAAGTCGGGATTGTGTGGTAAAGGGTTAATGCATTTCCGATATCCTTTACGCCAAGCAAGTCATCACATACTTCTGGATTCATAAACTCCGTTCTGTCTAACAACCGGCTGAAATCTGAGCTAGACTGCATTCGGCATACCTCGGGTGATCCAGTGATCAAATCCCTCGGCTGCATCACGTAGCTTGATATGCACCTACACGGTACATTTCGCACATCTCCGGAAGCACGCCCCTTTACCGTTATTGAAATTGTAAGGCTCCTCTTAAAAAAGAAAACATGAGTAAATTTTCTGTCGTTATCTTTCTAAGAATATTTCAGTCGGCAAACAGTTTGTACATTCAATTTTTAGCGTGGTTTATCAATTCCATTGGGAGCTTTCATCGACAGATCGATAGAAGTGAATAACTTCACCGTGGTTGTTCATGTCGTTGCCAAGCGATCTACAGGGGCGCCGCCATGTTTAAGATCATGTGATTGGTAGTTCAAAATGGAAGCCTCCTTTATACAGACAAAGTTAGATGTAGGTACGGAATCGGCCGAGTTGTGACTAGTGAGCTAGACTGGTCATTGGACATGCAAAATGTCCGACACTGTCAGCCTACGCAAACTGTGCAGGCTGACCTGGGTCGATAGTTTTTGCAGATGCGTTAAACCTCCTTTTTATAGGGCATCGCTCGTATGTTTATTAAAATTCAACGTTTAATTTATCTCATCGTCGAAAAAGGAAAAGTTGCTGATAAAAAGGGCGTGCCTGAGAATACATTTAGACAAACAATCGCAAACCACTATCAATGAGCCATGCTCTGTGAAAAGGGGGGTGAATGCACCTGTTAAACGGTATCAACCCAAGTCAACCTGCACAGTCCGCGAGCGGTTCATCTGCACACAGTAACTTTATTAATGAATTAACATCAAATTTGTCTGCAACAACTGGCAGTAAAAATATGGATCTGTAAGCAGTGTGTTAAAAACCTAACTCTTTCAGTACCTATTATCACTTAAACCTTAACTCTTTACCAAACAACAAATTTTTAGACCTGTCCAAATTCAAAGCAGTTGCAGACGACAAAATAAATGTGACTGAAAAATTTAAATCTTTTTCGGGAAGGGTAGAAAACATTATCGGAAAAGGAGGAAATGCTGGTTACCAGCCTTTTTTTCCCCTTTTTCCACAATGTTTTCAAAGGCTTCTTTGTCAGGGTCATATTTCGACCCGGATCGAAATCTTCTGCTATCTGTCAATTTTCTGCAAGTCCATGGACCATTTTACCTCATGATTCTGTCAATTGTTAGAGAAAATGGATTTTTGATAGGATCCATAATTATGTGATGACTTGGATGAGATAATACAAAAACGGAGATGTATTAAGCCCCCTTTTGCCAGAGCATGGCTCATTTAATTTTGTTTGGTCGACATTTCTACAAAGAATTAGGCCAACAGCCAGCTAATACAGCTACAGTGCAAAGACTTTCACCGATCCTAAAGGATCTTAAAGACACGAAAAGCAAGGAGTCACGAATAAGAGAAAAAAAAAGAAGTCTATTGAAAAAAGGACATTTATGATATATTGTCCAACATAGAATAACTGAAAAAGTATTAACTTTCAGAGTTTTACAATCAATGAAGTCGCTGAGATTAACGATGATCTTAAATAAATGGGGCATGCTACGTGAAAAGGGGGATTTATGCTCTGCAAAAAGTATCGACCCGTGTCAGCCTGCGCAGTCCGCGCAGGCTGACATGGTCGAAACTTTTTGCTATTGATCAATTTTCTGCATGTCGAGAGACCAGTCTACCTCATGATTTAGTCGGTTATTAGACAAAATGGATTTTATAGGTTTATAATTAAAATTGTTCTTGGTGCAGTGCATTCCGGAGATACATTAAACCCCCTTTTGCCAGAGTATGGCTCAAATCTATTCTTTGTCCATGGATTTTTCAAAATCTCGTTACGCTAGTTGATCTATTTTTAGAACTGGAACGATTGTCGATTGACTTGGGACCCCGCTCAGTTTGATAATTTGACGTATCTGACAGTGATGTATGAAGATGTTTGGGCACCAGACATAACATTATACGACAGGTAAGACAAGAAATATCTTTAAAAAAGATAGAGGGCGTAAATTTGCCCACAAATAGGCAGGGGCCCTTTAAATAAACGTGTCTACATTTTTGACCAATCACATTTTTCTGTTTATTCATTTCTTTATCAGTACCAAAAAGTAGGTCAAAAGCCAGCATATTCAGTTACGCCGGAAAAAAAACACTAATTTTTTTTTTATTTGTATAGGAAATCCGCTAAACTGGCAACATGTTATCGATCGAAGATACAACGGGTACCAGTTTACAAATCCGCCTGCTGAGATCGCTCTGACCGGAACTGTAACACTTTCATTACGCATGCGCTTTTAGCATTTGGAAAAAAAAATAATCCGAATATCTCTCTTTAATGATTACATCACAAGTGACCCAGCCTTCTTTATCTAATAACTAACGAAAACATATTTATAAAATGTCTTAATACTTGAAGGGAACAAATGTTGGGAGTGTAATATACCTTTACAGGAGAGGCAAATTCTATTACATTGAATAGTTTAAAATCTCTAGAGCAAATTGTGCAATCAATCTCTGACTCCTTTGTTTTGCAGTTTACAGAGTTAAATGCCCCCCCCCCCCCCCTCGAAAAAAACAGCCAAAAAGACAATAAATGTGCTAAAATAAATTTGAATTGAAATTATGCCATTCAAAAGTATCGTAAATATTGTGAAAATGGCAATTGTGTGGTCTGTGCAAGTGTTGGTCTCTGGCAGAAAAAAATGACTTTTAAAATCGAACAAAACGTAAACAAAAGATAGAGTGACCTGGCCGCTTTTAACCCTTTCCCACACAAGCCCTGGTTTTCACGTGTCTGCAGTACAAGTCTTTTGAAAACACTGTGGGAAAAGGAGAAATTGCTCGTAACGAGCAATTTCTCCTTTTCCCACAGTGTTTTCTCCCCTTTTTGATAACTTTCTGGTATTTTCATCAAATTTAAAATTGTCGTCTGCAAACTCTTTCAATTTGGACCAGTCCAAAATTAGTCGTTTGGGAAAGGGTTAAAGTAGTTTTGACATTAATTTTCCTGCCAGCGACTAACACTTGGACCGACCGCACAATAACAGAATGTCATCTTCACAATAATTTCCATACTTTTAAATGAACCCTGCTCTGGCAAAAGGGGGGCTTAATGCATCTCCGTGATGCAGTGTACCAAGCAAGTCATCACATGGTTAAGAATTCATAGTAGCCACTTTTTGTGACAACCGACTTAATCATGGGGTAGACTGGTCCCAAGACATACAGAAAATTGACCAATAGCGAAAAGTTTCGGCCCAGGTCAGCCTGCGCGGACTGCGCAGGCTGAACTGGGTCGAGACTTTTCGCAGATGCATTTAAGCCCCCTTTTCACAGAGCATAGCTCAAATGCATTTTAACACCTGCTTTGTTTACTTTTGGCAGCTGTTGTTACTTTAATATTATATCAAATAACAAGCTGTGCAACCTGATCGTTTGCTAAACTCTAGTATCCGGTCTCTATGCCTTTTCTTTTTTTTTTTTTTTTTTTAAGAATACGAATTTAAAAAAAAAAAAATGTCTGATTTTCTTAACCTTAAAATAGATCTAGGAATTCTATCATATATCGTCGTTTTACAAAACAAATGCACACCTCACAACTCTTCAAAGAAGTTTGGAGACAAAATGGTTCCATAATTGAACAGAAGTGAAAAGAAGACAGTATAATTGTGCTCATTTGTAAGATTATGATCTAGCTAATATGTTTTAACACTTTACCGAACGACAAAATTTTAGACTCGTCCAAATCGAAAGCATTTTCAGATGACAATTTAGGTGTGTCTCAAGCGATGGAATTTGTCTTTGAAAAAGTGGAAAACAATGTAGGAGAAATGAGAAAATGCTGTTTTCCAGCTTTTTCTCTTTGCCCGAACAATGTTTTCATAATCCTGTCGCCTTATTGTCGTGAAATACATGTGATTGTTGGTAACCATTGGGCTTGTTGGTAAACAATTAGTTGTACTTAAAATGCAAATGTTGAGCGACATGTTCCCTTACCCTGGGGTTTAACTCTTTATAACAAAGTCCCGACTTTTAACGACTTTTAAAAACATTGTGGGAAAAGAAAAGAATGCTGCTAAGCAGCATTTTCTCCTATTCCCACAATGTTTTCTCCCCTTCCCAAAACAAATCCAACCACCTTAGCCACAATTAATGTGTCGTATGGAAATGCTCTCAGTTTGGACAAGTCTAAAATCTTGCTGTTTGCTAAAGCGTTAAAGAGATAACAATTTGAAATAAATAAATAAATAAATAAATAAATAAATAAATTTAAACCAATATAAGAAAAGGCAAATGATTTATTGTGGGGCAAATTATCACTCATCACAATATTCAAGCAAGTATCTCACTGCAAAAGTGCCGGAATGGGGTTCAAAAGCAGGAAAGGGTTTAAATAGCGTGTGAAATTACATTATCGATAATTGATCAGTGAATCACTGATAAAGATTAGTAAAAACAGATCGGTTATACATGTATTTTATTTATCTCCCATATTATTTTTCGCTTTGCTTTGTGGCATGTATAATCGGTCCTTCTTAGAGGCCAGGCTGAGTACTTGTAAAACATTTCTTTTTTCGGCGTAGCTGAATGTGCTGGCTTTTGACCCAATTCCTGGTACTGATAAAGAATGAATAGATGGTAAATTGCGATTGGTAAAAAATATGAACATGATTATTCGGCGGGCCCTTGCCGGCATATTTTCTTGCACATTTATGAAACCACTATCTACAAGCGTTTCTACCGCCAAGCAATACCCCGGGGGCCTTGATTCATACCATAGCAAATTAACGTAATAGAGAATGGTCCTTTTTTGTTCTATTCGAAAATTTACTATTTCATAAGCATTTCCCAATAACCCAATAAGTACTCCTGTTCAACAAAATGAAAAAATGGTGAGGAAAATGAGGCAATTTCTGGCGAAACTAATTTTCATTATTTTACTCCATACTGAGCCACAGGAGAGTTTCAAAATTCACATTCCAGTATCTCTTACGCCGACGCCGTCCATCTTTTTTTAAAGATACATGTATTTCTTGTTTGTGCTCAGCTCAGTTGACAATATAATTTGATGCAACAAATGGAATAAGTCTTAAACTATTTGAGCCAACAAACGGAGTTAATCTCTAACTATTAGAGCATATCCTTTTTCTCCATGGACTATAATCAGACCTCAAGAAAAAAGGGAGTGATAGTATTCTAAATCCATTATTTCTCTTCCAAACCCTATGTTGTGGGTACTCATTAGAATCGTCTCGATGAGACGATTCTAATGAGTACCCATAACATAGGGTTTAGTGAAGAGTGATTAATATTTTCAGTTTTGAAATAAAAATCACTTCCTCTATCTGGAGCTCTGTATAATGTTATTTTTTTTAATCTCAAGTTCTCACTGTCTTAAGCATAAATGAAACTTAACCCTTATTCCGCTAAATAACTTAAATGAAACTTTCAGCCCATTGTCAAAAACCAGAATAATGCGATTTCAATCTTATTTCTCTGAAAAAAAATCTCCTTGTCGGACAGTGTACATCCATGATCAGACTGCGCGTTCTTTGCAGTCTGATCTTGATCTACACTGTCTGTAAAAGGTCAGTGAGTCGCGCTTAGCAGCCTGGGGGTTGAAGTTGAGCCAGAACTCAGCTAAGCACGAAGTCAAAATTTATAAGCATAGCCCAAGGACATTTTTTAGCTCACCTGAGCAGAAAGTGCTCAAGGTGAGCTTTCGTGGTCGTGATGTGTCCGTCCTCCATTGTGCATCGTCCGTCATGCGTCTCATTTTCAGCTCAGTACTTATAAAAATTGGTCAGAATATTTGTCTTTATGAGATCTCGGACGATTTAAAAAATGAGTCACATGGGGTCCAAAACTAGATCAGCGGATCAAATCCTAGAAAAAAAAAAAAAAAAAACCGTTTGTAGGCTCTATTTTGAAGGCCATATTTTCAATCCAATACTCATCAAACCTTTACCGCACAAAGCCGCCTTTTAACGCCCATGGGAAAGAAGCCTTTTGAAAACACTGTGGAAAAAGGAGAAAATGCTGGTAACCATCATTTTCTCCTTTTTCCACAATGTTTTCTACTCTATCAAAGAAAAATTGCACCATTTGAGCCACACTGAAATTGTCGTCTGCAAATGCTTTCAATTTGGACAAGACTAAAATTTTGTCGTATGGTAAAGGGTTAAACCTAGTCAGAATGTTTGCCTCAAAACGAATTCTAAAATGGATCATGTGGGGTCAAAAACTACTTCACCAGGTCAGATCACTGAACAAGAGGGCCATGATGGCCCTGTATCGCTCCGCTGGCTTATAAATATAAACCATAAATCACTGAAAAACCTGGAGTACGCTCGAGATTCCACAATACTCATAAAATTTGGTCCATATATTTGTCTTGATAATATCATGGACGACTGTGGAAACGGGCTAGACAGGTAACTAGATTACCAGGTCAAAGCACTTTAAAACTTTCTGTAGGCAAAAAGAGGCCATACTTTCAGTCCAAAACTCAATACGCTAGACATAGTGTTTGTTTTGATGATATCTTAGTTGATTTCAAAAATGAGTCACTTCGGATTTGAAACTAGGTCACTGAGTGAAATCATTGAAAAACCTTGTGTAGGCTGTAGAGGACATGTTTAGTCCAATACTCAAGAAATTCAGTCAGAATGCTTGTCTTGATGATACCTCGGGCGATTTAGAAAGTGAGTCTCTTTGGATCAAAAACTAGATCACGAGGTCAAATCTTAGAAAAACCTTGTGTACACTCCAGAGGCCACTTTTCCAGTCAAATACCCTGCAAAAATTAGAACATTTGTCTTGATATTACATCGGATGAGTTTGAAGATGACTCATGTCTAGCCAAAACCAGGTCAAAACTTTGTAAACTAGGTGTATTTTGCACGCTTCGGAGGCCACAGTTTCATTCCAATACACATGAAACTTGGTCAGAATATTTGTCTTGATGATATCTCGGAAGAGATTCAAAATGGGTCACATCGGGCCAAAAACAATGTCACTGGGTCAAATTTTTGAAAAACCTTGTGTGTGCTCCAGAGGCCACATTTTTCGTCCACTACTCATTAAAGTTGGTCAGAATGTCTTGATGATAATTATCTCGGACGAGTTTAAAAATGGGTCATGTGGGGTCAAAAACTAGGTCAAGCAGCCGAATCTTTGAAAAACCTGTGTACAGTGTAGAAATCACATGTTCCGTCCAATAGTCATGAAAGTTTGTTATAATGATTGTCTTGATATCTCAGCAGAGATTGGAAATGTGTTATTTTGGGTCAAAAAGGCTCAGTTGAGCGACTTAATAAGGGCCATCATGGTCCTTTTGTTTTATTCCTTTCAAATACTACATCGAGCCCCCTTTTGCCAGAGCAAGGTTCATATTCTTTCACATTTTGTTTGTATTATTTGCCACGTATCAAGAAAATTCACGTTTTCCCTACGTGACCCCTAAAATCCTTACTTCGTATTTATTTCCATTTCATGTTCAGTGCGGCTGCCGAGGATTCCATGTTTCCCGGAAAGGATCAATACAGGGCCTACATTTCCAGTTCCGGATCCGTATCCTATAATTTTCCGACGGTCATGATCAGCATATGTCGTGTGAACGTAAAATACTTCCCGTTTGACACACAGAAATGTACTTTAAAATTTGGATCCTGGTCGCATCATGGATTCGAACTGGACATCGTCAGCAAGAACCCAGAAGGTATCCAAACATTTACCTATTTCATTACGCAATATCACCTAAATTCATCCCTGGCCCTACAGTTTTTATCGTATATACATTTTAATAATTTGCAGTTTAACTTGACTAAAAGTCTATTTTACAAGGTAGATCTAGATCTTTTTTCAAAGTATGTTGAATTTTTGATATCTAAATGAATGTTAATGTTTTTATGTAGATCTACTTTAGAGCAAAATCTATCTAAAATCTGTATCTTACTAGATCTAGATATAACAATTTCAGCTGGGCTTGAATGTAGATCTACCTGTATATTGCGGACTTGGTGATGCCTTGGATCATGACATGTGTCTTACTGATAACTTTGCATGGATCTAACAGCTGTCATTAATTTTCATTAATATGATAGGTGACACAGACATATTCGTCCCTAACAATGAATGGATAATCGAGGACTTTCCAGCAGAACGAAATGTGCTGTTTTACAATTGCTGCCCGGAACCGTATCCTGACGTCACATATTACGTCATACTGGAACGCCGACCAGCTTTCTATGTCATGACGATGCTGTTTCCGTGTGTTTTGGTGACGTTTGTTGCAGGCTTGGCGTTCATGTTACCGACTGAATCAGGAGAGAAAGTGTCGCTAGAGATCACAGTATTGTTATCACTGTCTGTGTTTTTACTACTGGTGTCGGAGGCGCTTCCGCCTTCATCCGATAACTTTCCTATTATAGGTATCTAATTTATCTGTTTTCGTCTAAGATTTGCTTGTTTTACTTTCGTTTATCAGCTGGGCACAATTCTTAGATCTTCTTTGCCTTCTAGATTTAGATCTGGATCGATCCTTATCTTCCGCCAGTTTAAGTTTTCTTTTTGTACCGTTAAAACCTGGTTCGTCTTTTCTTGGGATTTACACGATTATGTGAAATCAGCAAATGTATATGCCAAAAAAGTAAATTAAAGATACATAAGTTTGTCTCACAGATTTATCAACCCACAAGGAGTGATTTGAAAGCTCCAAACGTCGAGTATGGTTTGGATATTCGCTGTCCATGTTTATGACATCATGAGCATTACACTGTTTAACTGGAGATCATATTATGTGTTTACTATGAGATGGCCGATTTACTATCAAAAATGAAACGTTAGTTTATATAGGTTATATAGGATGTTTCATGATATATGTCACAATTTCATCATTCTTTACTGATATTTAACATAAGGATAACAAACTAAAAGTTATACTATTTAACAGGTTTAAAAATATTTATTTTTTACATATACAATATGCAAGTTAACACTGAAAACTAAGACGCCAGCATCTTTTTAATTACACATTGATTTACCGTGAAATTTCACAATGGCGTCCATTTTGACGTCTGTGATATTCGGTCTATTCATGATATTTGCATTTATTGATGTGCATGTCTGGACTATAATCTGCCTCATCTCCTGAAGGATTGATGCATTAAGTTTTTGTCTTGGTATACACCTTAACACATACACCTTAACACATACACTTTGTCCTTCAGGAACCCCTAAAGAAAACTTCCAGTGGGCTTAGGTCCGGCTAATGAGGGGGCATGGTCACTCTGTTTACGAGGCAAACTTGCCTTCCAATCCTGACAGTACGCTGAGTGCAGTTTGTGGTGTTACACCATCTTACTGAAACCACATATCCTCTAGTTGTTTTCTTTTACGACGAAATGTTGGCCGGGGCCTTTGCTTCAATAACTGCAAACATCTTTCACTGTTGATCGTTTCAGCATCACCATTGCTGTCTTTAAAAAAAAAAAAGGGGGGGGGACCCAATTACACCACTTGCGTTCAAAGCAGCCCAAGTAGTAACTTTTGCAACATGTGTTGATTTTTCTGCAAACAATTTTGGCTCTTCAGTTGACAAATAGCAACGAATTTGCTAGTTCATTTAAGGATCTAAGAAGAAATGTGATTCATCAATAAACCATAACTTATCCACAACAGCTTCACTGTCCGTCATTCAAGTCGCAAAATCAAATCTTGAAGGAATGTCGGTAACAGTTAAATATTTCAGCTTGGAATATGGCGTACATTTGAAGTCAAAGCGTGACGTTCTGTATACACTTAAAACACTGCAGTGTGTGCAGTCATTCGTAATGTCTGAGAGCGTCCTTCTCACTGACCTCTGTGTTTTATTCTTGACTACCGCTTAAATTTCCCTGACATTTTCTGGGCTTCGCGTAGGTGACGCTCATTGTTGCATCGTTGATGGATTGATCCGGTTTATTCAAACTTCATGACGTCAATATTTCCCGGACAAATGTAATAGAAAAAAAAAACCTTTGTTATCTTCCCTTTCAAATAATGTATAAAAGCGTTTGCAATATCAATACTTTTACTTGATTTTTATTTGTTTTGAAAGTGTAACATATACTATGAAAGACCCTGTTTAAGAAGGCGAGACTTCATTAATTGTCTTTCATCATTTTCAGGCTACTATTTTGCCACGTCCATGGTATTGGTGACGTTATCTTTAGTACAAACAGTTCTTGTTGTCAATTTATTCCATCGAGGTAGAAACGGCAGAGAAGTACCGAAGTAAGTACCATGTCTTTATCGTGTAAACGTTCTTGTTTTCATCGTAAGATAGCATCAACGAATTTCTCGATCTTACAAACGTCTGAAACGGGAGTATGCCACATTATTCGTCAAGGAATTGCATCTCTTTCCCCTTTCTCCAAACCACATTTCCTTGTCAAAATTAATGATGGTTAAAAAAATAAGTAGCCTTCCTTTTAGTCAGATATGAGCTATCCTCTAGCAAAAGAAGATTTAACCCTTTACCGCACAATGCCGCCTTTTAACGACCCTGGGACAGAAGCCTTTTGAAAACATTTTGGGGAAAAGGAGAAAATGCTGGTAACCAGCATTTTCTTCTTTTCCCACAATGTTTTCTACCCTATCAAAGAAAAGTTACACCATTTGAGTCACACTGAATTTGTCGTCTGCAAACGCTTTCAATTTTGGTAAAACTAAATTTTTGTCGTCTGGTAAAGATTTACTGCATCTCCGCGGTGCATCATACAAAGCAAGCCGTCATATCATTATGGATCTTTAACCCTTAAAGCGCCAATAGTTGCGTTTGCCGCCAGTGTAGATCAAGATCAGGCTGCACGTTTTTGATCTATACTGTCCGCTTTGCTGAATCACTGTAGACAAAAGCAACTATGAAATTGCAATCATTTGGCTCGTATTTCTAGGATGAAAATGTTTGATAGGTATCTTCGGCGCTCCAAGGGTTAAAATCCATTTTGTTTAAACAACCAACTTCAGAACATCCAGAAAATTGACCAAAAGCAAAAAGTTTTGATCCAGTCTGCCTAGGCTGATCTGAGTCGATACCTTTTGCAAATGCAATAAATCCACTTTTCACAGAGCATAGCTCATAAATAAGTTTACTTAAGATCTATTTCATTGCGGACGTACACACCTATAAAAGAAGTGAATGGCTTGCACTCATAAACATTTCCAGAGGTAAATATAGTTTTTCTCACAATATGTTTTACTCTTTACCACACGACAATATTTTAGACCAGTCCTATTTCAAAGCATTTGCAGATGCCAAATTCAGCTTTGGAACATACAGGCTTAGGCTCTCTGATAGAGGAGAAAACATTGTGGGAAAAGGATAAAATGCTGGGTTACCAGCATTTTCTCCTTTTCCCACAGTGTGTTCAAAAGCCTTCTTTCCTAGGGTCGTGAAAACCCGGGATTGTTTGGTAAAGGGTTAATTGTAATTTTTGGTACACAATCATGAGGAAAAGATCTTTTGAAATAAGATTACAGCCCTAAATTAAACTCGTCTAGAACAACCTCACCAAACTCTCGTTTAATGATAGTATCTTATCTCAAATGCCAACTTATGTTAGACTTCTTCTCAGGCATAGCTAAACCTTCCTTTGTTAATTTGTGTTTATATATTCTTTTTTAGTAATGTTTCAGCGTTTACAGTTATCGACTAAGATATGAATTGTTAACCCTCATATTGCTAAATAAGTGAAATGAAACTATCAAGCCGATAGTAAAAACCCAGACAGGGTCCGTATTCACCAACCATTCTTAAGAATATTCTTGGTCTTGTTCTCCAAAATTTTCCAAATTTGAAAGTAACACAACTTCTGATTGGCTAAACCAAATGGTTTAGCCAATCAGAAGTTGTGTTACTTTCAAACTTGGAAAATCTGGAAGAATAAGTCTAAGAACGTTCTTAAGAATTGTTGGTGAATACGGACCTGATTTTGCTTTTTCACAGGTATTCTTGGGGGGAAAAATATATCCTTAACGGACTCTGTAGATCCAAGATCAGACTGCACGTTCTATATAGTCCGATCTTGATCTACACTGTCCTTGAGTCGCTCTTAGCAGCCTTGGGGTTAACAAATGCCTTCTTTTAATTTTCTCGATAATTCTTCTTGTATCTTTTTCGAACAGATGGGTCCGTGTTTTATTCTCCAAGGTTTTGGGCAGAATTCTATGTGCGAAACGACCGACAAACAGGGAAAAGAGCTTTAAATACGAACAGGTAGAAAAGAAACTTTTCCTATTTTATCCTTTATTTAACTCTTTGCCACACAATTCCGACTTTTACCGACCCTGAGAAAGACGCCTTTTGAAAACATTGTGGGAAAATGAGAAAATGCTGGTAACCAGCATTTTCTCCTTTTCCCACAATGTTTTCTACCCTTCCCAAAAACAAATTTCAATTTTTCAGTCACATTTATTTTGTCGTCTGCAACTGCTTTCAATTTGGAACAGTCTAAATTTTTGTCGTTTGGTAAAAGATTTAAAGCCGCTGCCTTTAGGATTTCATTCATGTCTCTCGATGAGTATCTTTCTCCAGTCTGAGAACTGACGAACATAATGTCAACGTTAACATCGGAAATCTAGAAATGATCAAGCACAAATTTGTACAAACGAAAAATGACTGTTTCGCTACAGAACGGTGTGTAATGTTATCGAACAAGTCCAGAGCTCCAGATAAGAGGGAGTGATGGTATTCTAAATCCATTATCTCTCTTCCAAACCCTATGTTGTGGATACTCATTAGAATCGTCTCGATGAGACGATTCTAATGAGCACCCATAACATAGGGTTTAGTGGAGAATAATTAATATTTTCTTTTTTGAAACCAAAATCACTCCCTCTATCTGGAGCTCTGACGTCATAATGTGATCAACAAGGAGAATAACTACTAGATCTACACTATCTTAAACATTTAATTTTTGGCTCGACTGTTTTCGAAGAAAATGACCAGTTACTGTCATAACGCTGGCGTCGTTGTCTGCGTCGTCGTCTGCGACGTCGTCTGCGTCGTCGTCGTATGCGCCACCGTCTGCATCGTCGTTTGCGTCGTCGTCGTATGCGCCACCGTCTGCATCGTCGTTTGCGTCGTCGTCTGCGACGTCGTCGTATGCGTCACTGTCTGCGTCGTCGTCTGCGTCTGCGACGCCGTCTGCGTCTGCCTCGCCGTCTGCGTCGTCGTCTGCGTCAGCGTCAGCGTCGTCGTCTACGTCGCCGTCTGCGTCTACCTCGTCGTCTGCGTCGTCGTCTGCGTCGTCGTGCAAAAAACTTGGACATTTTGTAAAATCTCTGTCATTACTGAAGATATTTACTTCAAACTTGGACAAGTTGCTAACTATCAAAAGGGGAACTCATACAGAGAGGGACAGGTAACCATCAAAATATTTCTGACGCAGTTATGCCCCTTTCTCGACTTAGAATTTTCACTGAAAATCAAGCACTTGCACCCGAGCATTGGCATCCGCATGCAGTGCTCTTGTACAAAACATGCTCGTATTAGGTAGCATATAACTCGGTTTCAACTCTTGCGTAAGTACTTATATATGAGCCGCGGTCTGTGAAAAGGGGGCTTAATGCCTCTGCGAAATGTATCGACCCAGGTCGACCTGGGCCGAAACTTTTCGCTATTTGGTCAATTTTCTGCATGTCAAAGGACCAGTGTACATCATGAATCAGGCCGTTGTTATACAAAATGGATTTTTATGGATCCACAATTATACAATGACTTGCTTGGTATCATGGATCACGGAGATGCATTAGGCCCCCTTTTGCCAGAGCACGGCTCATATATGCTTAAATCAACATTTATCCCGCTAAATCGCACAACCGATGATTTGCACTCTATATTCAACCCTTGAAACGCCCTATGCGAAAGCATGGACCTTGGCTGACGGCATAGATCAAGATAAGATTTTGTTTTCTCAAACTTGTACGATAGAAATATTTTCTGAGTTTCAGTGGATTGAGTTTTCTTCCGTCGAAAAAGGTTGAGCTAACATGAGCTATGCTCTGTGAATAGGGGGACTAATGCTTCTCCGTGATGCATTATACCAAGCAATTCATCACATGATCATGGATCCACAAAATTCATTTTGTCCCAAAACCGACTGAATCATGAAGTAAACTGGTCCTTTGTGATGCAGAAAATCCACAAACGGCAAAAGGTTTCGACCCAGGTCAGCCTGCGCGGACTGCGCAGGCTGACCTGGGTCGATACTTTTCGCAAATGCATTAAGCCAACTTTTCACAGAGAATGGCTCATAATTATATTTTGCACTGAAAGAATGAGATATCTGTAGGAAAGTCTAAAAATATTGAATAGGATATCGAATAAAGTTAACCGGGATTAGACTGCACTGAAGTTCATGCTGATCTTTTCCTAATTTCTCAGATATCTTAATAGACATCTTAATTCCTCTAAATCATAAAATCCCCAGTGTCATCCGTTTACCTTTCAGAACGGCGACGTACGCAAAGCTGACAACATCGAAAGCAGAATGCCGCATATAACTACAGCAACAGAATTAGACCTCAATCAAAACAACTCAACAGACAAGGAGAGCGACTTGAACAAAATCACCCTGAAACAGCATACAGACATTAAAGTTGAAAACAAGACGGTAGAATTATTGGAGCAACAGGTCCAATCGCTTAAAAAGATAGAAGATATGAGTCGTCAGGGTTTGGACGATTCCATTAACGCAGAATGGCATGACATTTCGAATATTACTGATCGATTTTTTCTGATTATTTATTCGCTTGTGTCTATCATTACAACGTTGATATTTATGATACAAATGATATCCTGAACCAGATATTTAGCTGCTAACATAATATTTTATTATATTGAAAAGGAATTTCTCGCGATCTGATCGGATAATGTGCTTCGAATATATATTGCTGTACACTGGCAGCTCTCGGGATACAGCACACAGTTTCCCTGTCGGGAGCCTCGTAGATACTTATACATTCCAACGCAAAATCCAAGATGGCGGCGTCGAATCGTTATGTAAAAAAACTTTGCAGTCTTGCAGGTCATGCGTTGCTAACTTTAAAAAAAGAATAATGATAAAATAATGGTCGCTTGAAAAAATTAATGGTCGTTTACTTTTGCCGACAAATCATAAAATCATAAAATGAATAGTTACTTACCTTCAAGTTGTTTAAATCCACGTTTAAATAAAAAATACGTCGAATATCTATCCCTGTGACTTCATGCACCAAACTGTAAGTTTCAGTGACATCAGTTTTCAATGACGTCAGTCTTTAGTGTGCTTGTGCTCTCAGAAGGGCAGGGGTGTCGAAATCTTAGAAATTTCTTCTTGTCCGCGGACAAGTAAATTACAAAAATCTACTTGTCCGCCATTGTGGCTCACTTGTCCAAAACAAAACAATTTTAGATGGTATACATAAAGTGACGTGTCCACAACATGGGGATACTCTCGACAAACCTTAAGAAAATATTGTTACGATCGTCTGCTTTGAACTACAGGAATTCTTTCAAGCACGTCTCGTTAAAAAAAAAAAATGTTTTTGTCATATTTCATGTCACGGTCCGTTTTACGTTTGGAGCCGCCAAATGGTTCGGAGTTTCAGATGTTCTACTTTCCGTCTGCATTGAAGATTTGATAAAAAAGAAAACATTTTCTCCAATTTTACGTACCAATATAATGATTGCTGAATCGAAAACTTTTGGGTTTTGAGACAGCTTCCGGCAGAGGTGTTAAATCACGGCCGATTCACACCGAAGCTGTTTAAAGTCAGATTAAAGGCAAAAATTTTCACGTGTGCGACATTATCATCAAAGATCTCTGAATCAGTGCCAAAATGATACTAATGAAATCATTTTAATCCATAATGATGATCTTGAAGGTGTTTAGACATTAAAAAAAAAAAAAAAATTGACGTGCAAAAACAGCCCCATATTTTACCGATCTTTTCGTATGCTGTGAAGGGTCGACCAAATGTGTATTTTGGGTTTCCAGAAATCAGGGATCATCTCAAGACACTGTTTATCATTCGAAATGTCATTATGTACGGAGTGAGAGCATATGTATTTCACTGGATATGTATATATACAACAGATTTTTGTTTCAAATTTTCCTCCTATTTTCTACTTGTCCACGGACAACTAGACTGAAAAAAGTCATTTGTCCGACGCTGAATTTTCTCGAGTCGGACGAGTTGGGCATAGTATTTCCACACCCATGCAGAAGGGAAATTCTATTTCGTAAGCGTGCTCGATTTGTGAGACAATAAAACAGGGAAATTTCACTTGAATACACGTTAGAATGGTAAAACTTCGTAGTAACAAATTCGTTGCCCGGTAAGGTTGCAGGGCACTTGGAAACTTGTTTACAGCTATCAAGTTCAGTGAAATTTAATCAGAAAAGCAACGAATGGTAGATTCTTCATCAAATAACAATTATCTCACATATTTACGAGGGAAAACATGCAAAACCATGCATGCTCAAGTTGGAACTTCATTGAGTAAAGACAGACCCACTTTTCAGAAAGCAATTAAGATGATATCATCTATGACGTCACATAATGCTTACTTCAAACGTGTGTAAGATAAGGAATCCATAATGGCTTTATTACACTAAAAACACGGGAGATCATGCGATAAATATAAGGTCTAGGATATTAAAGACTAGTTTTGTTTTGCGGACTGTGTATATTTATATAAGAATACACGCATCTGGAATTTCATCGGTTGAACACTGTTATTTAATTTAATATATCAGAATAGGAGAACACATTGCGTCTGTATCATATGATTTTACAGGAGTTGCACAATAAATCTATAGAAAAGTTGACCAAGTGTCCCTTTTGAAAGAGAATCAATAATTTAAAACGTAACAAAAAAAAAACCACCAACGGCATCGATAGATTGGTTTCAGAACCGATTTGTAGTGATTCCTGACCTGCGCTTGAAGGTTTCAATCGACCTCTGCAACTAGCATTGGCGCTAAACTCAAGAATTTAAAATATGCCTCACATGCTTTCAGTGCGACCAGTCCTAAAATTTTGTCATCCAGGAATAAGTTAAAGGCAAGCAACAAACAAAGGAAAGGGAGATAACTATGAAATGTCGAGAAATTAAAAATGAACTCTCAAGTTTCCCGGATCGCAATCAGCTGCCCACACCCATTTAACTGTCTCACAGATCTTTATCTACACTGTCTGCAAAAGCGAATTTAGTTGTGCCTAGTAGGTCAATGATTATTCTTTGAAGGTGTCGCTGTGATTACACAGTTTCAGATAAATATCGCTCAACTATGAATCGGTATAAAGTTTGATCCCTTAAGCAATATAGGCAATTACAGTGTCCTCCCTTTTTTGAACCGTTCAGTCTATGTCTAATTATCAAGAAATGTCTAAGTCTCAAAGTAACACAATTTTTGATTGGCTAAACCAAACGGTTTAGCCAATCAAAAATTGCGTTACTTTGTAAATCTAAATTAAGACTGAGAGTCCAATTTCGAATTGTCGGTAGATCTATACCGGACCTGGTGCGTATTTGAGGCACAGTAAAATAAAACAATAATGCATAGAACATAAAGACTTGCTGTCTGATATTTTGTGAGTAATTCTGGCTAAAATTGTCTGAAAATCGAAATTAATGTGTGAACAATCAGAACTGGTGCTCCAACGATAGAATGTTTTATGTTTCTTGTATTTTTTGTTTCGGTTAATTTGCATATACAGGTTGGGCCATAGTATCTGTTACTATCTTAAACGCCTATTACATTCAGTCGGAGTTAACACCCCTTATAAAACTAATATGCCATCAATGTGTATTTATTAACGTTTTACTAGATGTGCATAACACCACATATTAATTTGACAAAGAAATATATATATATTCTCTAAATAATCGACAATTTGTATCATATCTTTACGCTTAGGAAGATTGATAAAATTGCTATCTATTATAGGATAAATAAAGTTAGAAAGATACACAGATCAATATATGGGCCATGCTCTGGCAAAAGGGGGCTTAATGCATCTTCATGATCTATGATACCAAGCAATTCATCACATCATGACGCGTCTATAAAACCATTTTGTCTAACAACCGACTCTATCATAAGATAGACTGGTCCTTTGACAGGCAGAAAATTGACCAAAAGCGACAAGTTCCGGACCTGGTCCGATTGCAGAAAAAGGCGACACAGGTGAAGTCTTCGCGGAGTGCGCACGCTGACCTAGGTGGATATTTTTCGCAGATGCATTAAGCCCCCTTTTCACAGAGTATGACTACAATATAAAGACATATTTCAAATGATTTTATTTCTTTGGCCTGAAAGATGAGCACTGTAATTCATGAAATTAACATTTTTGCTCTGTATATACATTTTTGTACTGTTACACTAGTTGTGAACTTACAGATGCTACTGAATTTAAATACAGATAAAATTACAACAAAAACCCATAGTTTTATCTTGATTTGTTATTGTTTACGGCTGTTCTCCCAGTGAGAATGACTAAGACCAGAAAATGCTAAAATATTACTGTAGATTTTTCAAAAATAAAAAAGCTTGAAATTGAAAATGGGGTACTTCTGACTGTTCTTTGTATGTCTGCATGCTTGTTGTTGTTGTTGCTGCTGCTGCATTCTCAGTCTCATTTTAGATTTAAAAAAGTAACACAATTTTCGATTGGCTAAACTAAACGGCTGTTGCTGTTGTTGTTTTTGTTGTTGTTGTAAATAACTAACATTGTAACATTGAATATATTTGATCAAAACGTTACTCTTTGTACAAACCAAATGGTCGATACTGCCTTGATGTCTTTCGGAATATCGTAAATTGAGAAAAAAGTAGCAACATAGAATTTTACCTTTTTACTGTCAAAACTATATGATTCGTGCTCTGTGAAAAGTGAAAAAGGGGGGCTTAATGCATCTGCGAAAAGTATCGACCCAGGTCAGCCTGCGCAGTCCGCGCAGGCTGACCTGGGCCGAAACTTTTCGCTATTGGTCATTTTTCTGCATGTCAAAGGATCATTCTACCTCATGCTTAAGTCGGTTGTTGGAAAAAGTGGCAATCGTGGATCCGTAATTACGTGATGTCTCGATAGGTAGAATGCATTACAGGTGCATTAAGCCCCCTTTTGCCAGAGCATGGCTCATATACATATGGTTCTCTACACCATCTTGATTAACAAATAGCATAAAATAACACTAACTTCCCCAAACACAAACTTCCCCCAAATGATATTTTAGCCACAAAAACCTGAATTATTTCCTTGACATATCAACATAAAATAACACTAACTTCCCCAAACACAAACTTCCCCCAAATGATATTTTAGCCACAAAAACCTGAATTCTTTCCTTGACATATCAACATAAAATAACACTAACTTCCCCAAACACTAACTTCCCCCAAATGATACTTTAGCCACAAAAACCTGAATTCTTTCCTTGACATATCAACATAAAATAACACTAACTTCCCCAAACACTAACTTCCCCCAAATGATATTTTAGCCACAAAAACCTGAATTCTGTCCTTGACATATCAACAAATTAATTTTGCCAAAACGATTATAAAAAAGAACGACATCTTTTTTTTTTGAAATGGTAACAAATATTCAGAGACACCCTGTACAGTATGGAGAGTTCGATAAACGAGTTCGATTTTACATACAAATTCCAACATTTTGGCCACAGATAAATTGTCGTCTGCAAATGCTTTGAAATTAAACAAATCCCAAATTTTGTCGTTTGGTAAAGGGTAAATTCAGCGTTCTAAGGCTTAAATCTTTACTACACGCCAAAATTTAGACTGGTCCAAATTGAAAGCATTTAAAGAAAACAAATTAAATGATGCACAAATTATGAAATTTGTCCTTGAGAAGGTGAAAAACATTGTGGGAAAAGGAGAAAATGCTGGTTACCAGCATTTTCTCCTTTTCCCACAATGTTTTCAAAAGTCACTTTCTTTGGGGTTGGTAAAAGGCGGATTGTGTGGTGAAGGGTTAAAATAGCGCGATATAAGTTGAGAGAGGGTTTGTATATTTCCGTGAGGGAAACCTCTTCCTCTTTCTATCTCATCCCACCTTCTTTTATCTTTCGTAGAAACAGATAACGTATAAAGCGTGTCTTTACTTGCAGGTTTAACCCCTTTCCTGCTAAAAAAGTTAAATAGAAACTTTCAAGCCGATAGTACAAACCCGAATATTATCATTTCAAACTTATATTTTTGGATAAGAATGTCTTCTTATCGGACGATGTAGGTCGAAGATCAGATTGCACGTTCTGTGCAGTATGACCATTAACTTTGATTGACTGTATGGTGTTTAACGCCGTTTTCAACATTATTTCAGTTATATCGCCGCGGCTAGTGCACCTATCCATACTTTCCCGGAGTTTCTTTTACCAGTGCGCCGCATAATGTTCTTTCCAAGCCACTGGCTGCTTTCCCCACATAACCATCGTCGAAACAATAGTCAGCGGTGAGAGAGGAATGAATCCTGTCACAGTGACTATCACCAATCCTCGGAAAGAAATTGGCCAAGCCGGGGATCGAACCAGCGACCTCCTGTTCTCAAGTCCTGTACGCTACCGACTGAGCTAGGGGCTCGGCTGTCCTTGATCTACAGTGTCCGCAAAAGGACAGTGAGTCGCGCTCAGCAGCTAAAAGGTTAACTGATCTGTCTTTAAGGGTTTTTTTTTTTTTTCCAAAACTAGGTCAAATCTTAAGGCTGCCAGTATGTGCACTAATGCAAGGGCATGGCGCCCATTGCGCACGTGTGTAATGCAAAAGTCTCACAGTATTAAGGATGCATGAAACCCAATCGAATAAATCATGATGTACACAGGTCCTTTGACATGCAAAAAATTGACCAATAGCAAAACGTGTCGGCCTATGTCAGCCTGTGCGGACAGCGCAGGCGGACCTGGATTGATATTTTTGCAAGTGTTTTTAGCCCCCTTTTCGCAGAGCATGGCTCATTTAAATTAAAATCATGCCTTTTAAAAGTATTGAAATTATTGTTAAATGACATTCTGTTATTTCATGCTTTCCGGTAGGATATCGAGTAATAGCGGTGAAAATATTTTTCGATATTACACGGGTACAACCAGTGAGAATACCGATTTGTACAGATTTTTATGGAAGTCTCGACAAAAAAATGCGTTAGAAGCATGAAACAAATAGAATATTTGTTTTTTTTTTCGGTGAAAGATCGAAATTTATTTCATCTCGTGAACATCATCGGTAATATTTTCACTCGTGGCGCGCAGTCACGAGTGAAAATATTACCGATGATGTTCACTCGATGAAATAAATTTCGATCTTTCACCGAAAAAAACAAATATCCTCTATTTATTCTGTGGTCGGTCCAAGTGTAAATCGCTGACAGAAAAATGAATTCTAAATTCAGGTAAAAAGTAAACAAAAGATAGAGCGACCTGCAACTTTTAACCTACTTTTGAAATTCATTTCTCTGCCACCGACTAACACTTGGACCGACACTGCAATAACACACTGCCATTTTCACAATAATTTACATACTTTTTAAATAGCATGATTTGAATCTAAATGCTTTTTAACTCTGGCGTTGTTTACATTTGGCCACTACTGTGCCTTTAATTATTCACTAGTTTAACAGCCTGAATAAAAAGAGAAACAAAGAAACAAGGAAAGGAAACACGATTTTGTAAATATTTCGGTTACTGGGAGACAGACGGATATAAAATACCTTCCCACAAAAATCCCAATAAGAATTGGTTAGATCCGGCTTCATGCGTCAATTCCTTCTTTCCTACAGTTTTGAATTTCTCGGGTCGTATTCCGTGACCAACTTATCTAAATTGTATTCTTAGTCTTATTCTAGAAGCCCAGGTAGCTCAGTGATTAGCGTATAGATCTGACTCGTCACCTGGTGGTTGCGAGTTCGATACGCGGTTGAGGCAAACTTTCTTTCCGGCGATTTTTTGCCACTCACCTCTGATGCATGTGAGAAAAGTAGTCAGTAGCTTTGGAAAGAAAGTTGTGTCAGTGCTGGTGTGAGAAAGCCAGGAAACACATCGATGCGTCACAGACCGCCATGATATGACCTGAACTGTTAAAATGGCATTTAACTCCAATACAAACAAAACAAACTTATTCTAGATTTAGAAAGTGACGCAACTTCTGATTGGCTAAAACCGTTTAGTTTAGTTAATCAGAGGTTGTGTTAGTTTCACATTCGGGAAAAAAAAAAAAATTGAGAATTGGACTATGAGTATAAATGAAAATGTTCTGTGATGTCGGAGAGCAGTTGAAACTTGATTGTTGAAATGGCGGGAGGCAGTGGAGAAAGGGTAGTCCAAATATTTAGACGTATACATGCTTATTTACCTTTAAACATTTATCATCGGACATTTCACATTTGATTTTTCTTATTGCATGTAACGTCTAAACGGGTCCCATTCAGTTTTATGTAGCAAATCCGATCATCTTTAAAACCAGAATTATAACAAAAGAGAACTTCATTTACCTGTAGATAGAACTTTTTTTGAAAATATTCAGCCGCTGTCTTGATAAATAATGGGCAGATTCATTCAGAATTCAATAAAATCACTCGCAAGTTGGATTGCCGACAGAGTCGCCGCCATGTTTTTCAGTCATGCAGACAGTTGGATGACAAATAAGAATTTACTTTAAGTTTATGAACGAAATCTGTTACAGTAATCAAACAAGACCGAAGCGAACAAAATTTCGTTTTAAAAAAAGACATAATACCATTCTGTAAGTTGCACTGACCCGCACATGACGGTTCATTCGGAACAATCATATCTCTTCCACGGCAATTCATAACAAAACAGAGTGGTGTTGAATCGGAATGGATTTAGCTCATAAATAGGCAAGTTTTGGACAAATATCCTTTTTCAGTCGAGAAATTATTCATTTATCTTACTTCTGATGTATATTTTATTGAACAAGTTCACTTGAAAGTATCCAAATTTGCTGTTCAAACAGCGACAAAATTCGATGTCGGAGTTTGCTAAAGGAAACTATGAAGGAGCCGATAAGACCCTACGTACACGATGAATGTCAGAATGAAAAATAACGTACGTAGGGGCTTATGAATAGGACTAGAGAAAGGGTAGACCGTTGGCCTCTCATATCGAAGGTTTCGGGTTCGAGCCCCGTGATCGGCGTGTGAAAGAAAGAGAGAGTAAACAATTAGTTTAACTACCTAGCTATTAGAATGATTTTAAGAAGCCTTTCCCGATTTCAAATAATTCCCATATCTACCGGATGGATGTTCAGTGGATACGAAATTTGTTAATGTAGAACGAAACCGGGGAACATGTAGATCTACTTACAGATTAGCATAATAATCCACTATATTATCCAAAACTCGCTGAATCACTTAAAAACAGTCTTTCTTAAAGGACTTACAAAAGATTAAATAAAACAATCACAGTCGTTGGTATATATCTCACGAAAGAAAGTAAAAACAATGTCACGCACGTGCAGTTTGTTTATTTACCGAACTTAATCAATTAAACTATGCCTCTGTGTGTAAAATAAACTGACCAATCAAAAAAGGCCCATTTGTCAAGACCTATAGTCTATTTCATATTCTAACCAAGGTTACGGTCCCCAACTATTCCAACCCATTTTACTCCGTCACTATTTGTAAATCTTTGGTATGTTAGTTTTGTCATGTCTCCTTGTTCGTATATCATGTATATGTATGATTTTAACAATAAACTTGACTGAAAAATAAACTAGAGCTGTCACTAAATGTGCTTTGACAGAAATGAAAATTGCGTCTTGCAAACCTTCAATATATGATGAATGTATGTGCAAAGTTTCAATACAATTGAAAGAAAACTGGAGGAGGAGTTTGCGACATAAAATTAGTAATATATTGTACACAGACGGACACACGGACGGACGGACAGACAGGCTGATTCCAGTATACCCCCGAAAACATTCGTTTTGCGGGGTATAATAAATAAACTTGATTGAACAATAAACTTGATTTGAACTATAAACTTGATTGATTGATTGAACATTGAAACCGACCACAGCATGGCGTGAGTACAGGTCAACGTTCCCAGGAGTAGGAAGTTGTTTCAAAATCGATGTAAAATAAATGAGCCATTATCTGTGAAAAAGGGGCTTAATACATCTGCGAAAAATATCGGCCCAGGTCAGCCTGCGCAGTCCGCTAAGGCTGACCTGGGCCGAAACTTTTCGCTATTGGTCAATATTGTTTGTGTCAAAGGACCATTCGACCTCATGATCAAGTCTGATGTTTAATAAAAATTTTCATTATGGATCCATAGTTATGTGATGGCTTGCTTGGTACAATGCATCACGGAGATGCATTAAGCCCCCTTTTGTCAGAGCAATGCTCAAATCCATGCATGTTGAAAATAAACTGATTGTCGAAATTCTCCTAATTTTACTCGAGAATCATATCGGCTATTAACTTTTTTTTTTGTCATGAAACAAACAGGCGACTTTCAAAACTATTTTCAGTCCAGTAAAAGATAGCAAGGGGTCCTGCGTGGCTCAGTGGTAAAGTGTTGGACTCATGACCTGGAGGCCCCGGATTCGAGCCTCACTGGGTCCACTGGGTCTTTCGAGGGAGTGTCCTTGGGCAAGACACTTCAGAGCCCTAGCCTAGTACTAGTGAAGCCCAGGAAATACATGAATATGTGAGCTGTCGCCGTGAAATGACTGAAATAATGTTGAAAGCGGCGTAAAACATCAATCAATCAATCAATTAAAAGATAGCAATTTGATTCAATTACTTGAATCTTTTGGTGAGATGTCATAAAGTATCGGATATAGTAGAGAATGGATCAGAATGCAGTCTGATCTTGATCTACAAATTCCTAGAAAAATGTAAATTTGTCATCGGTATTCTTAAAGAAAATTTCTTCAAAACAACATCAGGAAAATGAAGAATTAAGACAGCGTGAATATTGTAAACTATCGGTAATAGTGGATTGAAGATCAGACTTAATGTTTTGTGCAATCTTAGCTTGATCTACACTGCCCGCAAAAAATATGAATAAAAGAATTAAAATGAAAATAAATAGATAGATAAATAACATAAAAAATAAAATTATGTCAATGGTATCCTTAAAGGGGTCTTAAACACGGGTTTGACTCCTTTTAATTATTTATTTATTCATTTCATTTTATTATTATTATGAAGTGGGAGGTAGAAAGTTGATAATTCAAAAGAAACAACCAACAGGACTCGATTGTTTATCCTTATTTGGGGGAAAATGCTGGAAAATAATGCCTCCGATAGAACTCGAACCCACGACCTGTAAAACAGAGTCGGCGAGTGAAACACTTGCTAAAGAACCATTAATATACATGTACCTGTGTTTCGAATGTGTTCATCCCTTGTTATGCAGGCACTGATATACCGTTACTAACGGTATAAGACATTTTACAGTAAATATACAAAAGTCTTGGTAAATCCTTGCGTTTTCTACATGTACCCGTATTTCTATCATTGTTTAAATTCAAAAGCCACTTTTAGTCGCTATGGAATTTAACCGTCTTTTGTTAAGATTTTTTGCAGACACATGCGAAACGAAATCTGGTCCAATTCCCCCCCCCCCCCACCGCCTCCATAGTAAATATCTTAGAAATCAGAATAAACAACAGAAAACAACAAGAACGATAAGAACGTTTAGAATAAATTATATTATCAAAAATATAAGAGATATCTCCTGATGAAAGTCGGAGACATATATGTGTATACATACATATCTCGTCATGTAACATCAATCACAGATTTCATTTTTTAACCCTTTCAGCACCATTGGCCAAAATACAGGCTTTTGCCGACGGTATAGATCAAGATCAGACTGCACAGAATGTGCAGTCTGATCTTAGATCTATACCATCCGCTTGATAAATCCAGGATACCATTTAGATTGCCATATTCTTTGAATGTATGTGCATCATGTTTTCAATTTTAACCTGTTGAAAGAGGTCGAATATATATATATATATATATATATATATATATATATATATATATATATATATATATATATATATTTTTTGTGCTGAAATAGGTAAACAATAAATAAACACTACAAACATAAGATTAAGACATACATTTTTAATCGTTAACATTGACTTACTTTTCAATTTTTTTTTTTTTTTTTAGTTCTCTAAAAGTGGGTGAAACGGGACTTTGTTCATGAACATACTTAAATTTAGAAATACACTGAAATACGTCTAGAGGTAAGTTTTAAAGAAAAACAAATCAAGATTCCTGAATATCGTAAATAATTGAAAAAAAATAATGGTTTGATTAGACAAAACTTTTCAAAACTATGGCAGCAGAAATCTGCCTGAACGATCTTGAACTCTCACGTATTAGTAATTCAATACTGACGTCGATGGTTTTAAACTGTGATAGTGAAATCCTAAAATGAAAGCTTTGAAACTTTACTGAAAAAATAAAATGTCATGCAGGTCTTGCGTGTCGTTCCTCGAGATTTATTTTCCGTGTATCCCTCCCCCCTTTTCTCCTTTGCTTTGGTCCATATTTAAAATAGCAAGAAATAAAAACATAAAAATAGGAATTAATTGTAAACATGATTTTGGCAAGATATGTCAAACAGTGCCATTTAGTTGGCAAGATTCTTTAATGCTCCATAATCTGAAAAAAAAAAAATGTCCGTTTAACGCTTTATCGAACGACAAAATTTTAGACTTGTCCGAACTGAAAGCATTTACAGATGACAGATCAAAGGTGGCTCAAAAGATAGGATTTGTCTTTGATACAGAAGGAAAGATTGTGGGAAAAGGGTGAATTGCTGGTTACCAGCATTTTATCCTTTTCCCGCGATGGTTTTCAAAAGTCGTTTACCTCAGGGTACGTTAGACAGGTGATTGGTTAAGGTTTCAACAACATCGATGATTTTGAATGAGAAAGTAACACCCTAAAACGAAACAGGTTATGCTTATGTAATCTTATATGGCCTGCAACATGCGAAATGAGACCTTCGGACATTTGCGTAAAGTGTCGTCTCGGATTAGCCTGCGTAGTCCGCACAGAAATCGCACAAAAACAGGAAGTGTCGTCTCGGATTAGTCACAAACTGCATAGGCTGATCTTTGACATCACACTTTTACGCATATGTCCGAAGGCCCCTTTTCGTGCGTTGCACGCCATATTATGTTCACTCATTAACAATTAGAAAAGATAGACACTATAAAAATAAATGTAGACAAAAAAAGAATATAAACAAAAAACAAAAAAAAAAAATGAAAGTACAGGTATTTAGGAAAAAAAAAAAAACATTCCTTCTTGTCTTAGGTTTGTTGCCATTTTCAAATTTTTATTCTTGTTGTGACTTCTATAGATGTCATTGTTGCTATCGATTGTTGTTATTTCTGTCGTTTTGTTGCCATTTTCAAATTTGTTATCGTTGTTGCGGTTTCTTTAGATGTCATTGTCGCTATCGATTGTGTGTATTTCTGTCGTCTATTTGCCATTTTCAAATTTGTTATCGTTGTCGTTGTTGCTATCGATTGTTATTTCTGTCGTTTTGTTGCCATTTTCAAACTTGTTATCGTTGTTGCGGTTTCTTTAGATGTCATTGTCACAATCGATTGTGTTTATTTCTGTCGTCTATTTGCCATTTTCAAATTTGTTATCGCTGTCGTTCTTGCTATCGATTTTTTTAATTTAGAAGTTTAGTTTTTATGTTGTTGTTGTTGTTGTTCCACCCGTTTATACGGTCTGGCTAGCAATTCCAAGCAGCACGGCACACACGGTAAACATGACTGTCAAAAACGAGGGGAACGGTTGACATCCTGTAGGAAAACATGTACACATGAATATAGTGAGAGCTTCAGCTTAGCCGAGCTCTGTGAAAAGGGGGCTTAGTGCATCTGCAAAAAAACTATCGACCCATGTCAGCCTGCGCAGTCCGCGCAGGCTGACATGGGTCGAAACTTTTTGCCGTTTGTAAATTTTCTGCATTCTACGTGCAGATCCAGTCGATTAATAGATTAACCCTTTCCCAAACGACACATTTCAGACTGGTCCAAATTGAAAGAGTTTGCAGACGACAATTTTAAATTTGATGAAAATGACAGAAAGTTCTCCAAAAGAGTAGAAAACACTATGGGAAAAGGAAAAATTGCTCGTTACGAGCAATTTCTCCTTTTCCCACAGTGTTTTCAAAAGACTTGTACTGCAGACACGTGAAAACCAGGGCTTGTTTGGGAAAGGGTTAAATAGATTTTAACATAATCATACAACTACAAGCTTGGTACAAGGCATCACTGAGATGCATCAAGCCCCCTTTTACCAGAGCGCGCCTCAGCTGTAGTTTGTTTTTTGGGAAGCTTAAATTTAAAATCCTAGATGTGAAAAAATGATCTCGAGGCCACGGCTAAATAAGTGGTGGTCACGACTTCATATTGTGTGGCCACCTATTAATTATGTTGTGGCCGCGACTTTTTTCTTTTCCAAAAAGGCGTTTTAGGTTTTTAGCTTTTAATAAAATTTTCTTATAAAATGCTGATAAATCCTTCAAAAAACGAACAAAAAAATTTTTCTTTTTCATACATTTTCCTTTTTCATCTGTAGATGGTTTTTTTTCCGCTATTCTCTTTCTAAATTAAATGATAACACATTTTGGAATTTGGTTGGGCAATACATTAGATCTGACAAGCCCCCATAACGCCGCAGCCACGAGATTTTTCATTCTTTCCTCGAATGTCCCCTAACTGTTATTTATTAAACATATCATTTGCTGACATTTGATATAGATTATATTGCTGAAACTGTAAATTAACCCTTTACCACACAATGCCCACTTTTAACGACCCCGAGGAAGAGGCTTTTAGAAACATTGAGGAACAGGAGAATATGCTGGTAACCAGCATTTTCTCCTATTCCCACAATGTTTTCTACCCTATCAAAGAAAAATCGCATCATTTGACCCACATTGAAATTGTCGTCTGCAATGCTTTCAATCTGGCCGGGTCTAAAAATTTGTTGTTTGGTAAAGGGTTAACTACTGGAAAGTGTTGATCTCGTTCAGACTGCACGTTGTGCACTTAGAGAAAGAGACCGACGGACTAATGGTCAAGCAGACAGACGGACGGACAGACAGGCAGACGACGGACGAACGGACGGTCAAACAGAAAGACAGACCCCCCCCCCCAACGGAAAAGAAAAGGAAAATGCCTTGTTAGGAACTTCCGCCACGAGGGTACCCAATAAGACCAACAAATAGTACAGAATCAGACATTGCGGGATCATACATACCACCATTACCGCCCGTGTTAGTGCCGTTGCCTGCAGTAGTAGTTGGCGGATCAGTTGTCGCATTAGTCTTTGGATTTGATTGTGTAATTGTTGGTCCGGATTGAGATACGGAAGTTTGAGCTGCACTGTTTGCTTTAGTGGAGGAAGACGAACTTGCATCTGTGGTCATGGAAGCACCCGCAGCTTTATTTCCATGGTGGAAAAATTAAAATAACCTTTAAATGTTGAGCATAACGTTATTCACTTTTGTAGACAGTGAAGATCTAAACTAAGGTGCCGTATTGACAACACCGCTTTTAATTGTATTCTTTGTCTAATTATAGATTTAGAAAGTAATGCAGTATCTGATTGGCTAAACTAAATGGTATAGCCGATCAAAAATTGCGTTACTTTGAAATTTAGAAAATTCTTGAGAATTACAGTAAGAACGTTAGTAAAATTTGTGAGTGTAAACGGGCCCAGGCATCAAGAAACCTGAAGTCTGATCTTGGATCGATACTGTTCGAACTGGTGTGAAATATTCAGTGTCAACCGGTTAATATACGAAGTTGTAACACTTAGCGCTTTTTTTCCTTTCAAAATACATCTATACTCGTTTTCAGCCATTTTTTTTTTAACCCATTCCATGATTATTCTATGAAACCATAATCATGCTTGTATTTTATGCCAAATATTGCCCCTGACGGCTGCAAGGTTGAACAGATAACTACGGATAGAAAATGCATGTCATTTTTTTTGGGAGCCTTCAAAGAAATCACGTTGCTTTCGGTTTTAAATGAGGACATATCCATTGCGTTTCTCTATCCCTTACACCATTTACATCGGTAATTTATCTATGTTAACACAGCTGACAAACTTCTTAGCCATTCTACACACTTTCAAGTTTAAACAGCATTCTTTTCTCTCTGGCTGTAAGGTGGTATCTTTTAAAGTGAAGTTGTCCGTCTCATTTGGTTTAGTTTAAACCTATTGTAGAATGTTTTTTAAGAAAAATCCAACACCTTAACCCTTTATCAGACGACAAAATTTTAGCCTCGTCCAAATTGAAAGCATTTGCAGACGACAATTTTAATCTGGCTCAAATGGTGCAAGTTTTCTTTGATAGGGCAGAAAACATTGTGGGAAAAGGAGAAAATGCTGGTTACCAGCATTCTCTCCTTTTCCCAAAATGTTTTCAAAAGGCTAATTCTTCAAGGGCGTTAAAAGGTGGCATTGTGCGGTAAAGGGTTAATATATGAGCTGTGCTCTGGCAAAAGGGGATTTGATGCGTCTTCGTGATCCATGACATCAAGCAAGTCGTCACATAATTACACATCCGTTAAATCCATTCCGTATAACCAGACAACTGAATCATGAGGTACATCGGTCTTTTGACTCCGCAGGCTGACCTGGCTCGATACTTTTTGTAGATGGATTAAGGCCTCTTTTCACATAGCATGGCAAATATACATATACATATATATTTTTCCATTTCCTGATTTTTAATTTTTTTCCTTTTCTCTTCTACTTCCCTCCCCCCCCCCCCCCAAAAAAAAACACATATACTACTCAAAATTTGCTAGGGATCAGCATCTCGCCCTTCCCTAATTATGAACATCTGTTTTGATGTGAAGATTTAGTCGATATATTTGAAATACGCTTCCGTTTGGATACTTGAATTTGCTTCATTGTCACCCTGATAAAATCAATTGCTTGTGGAAGTGGTTGGGTTCTTTAAATGCAAAATTGAATTCTTGTTAAATGTATCGAAATATCAAAATGATCCCTATCAAATTGTGAGTAGTATATATTGTCTAAACGCACTTCTTTACAGTCAGTGTAGGATAAGACCAGACGGCAAAAAACGTGCAGTCTGATACCTTTGATATCAAGTCCTCTATAAACTTGGTGTATCAGGGGAGATAACCAATCTGCTATTCTGCAACATCCTGGACAAGAAACAACCTTTGACATTTTCAAATTAGAGGATAATATTCCAAGAACGATAATGTCTGTCAGGTATATTGGATACTCTAAGGATACAAAAAAAAAAGGGGGGGGGGGGGGGCACGAGAAAAGAGTACAGCAGTTCTGACAAAATATATATATAAAAAAAAATATATATATGAGCCATGCTCTTTGAAAAGAGGGCTTAATGCATTTGCAAAAAGTATCGACCAGGTCAGCCTGCGCAGTCCGCGCAGGCTGACCTGGGCCGACACTTTTTGGGTTTTAGTCAATTTTCTGCATTTCAAAGGACCAGTCTTCCTCATGATTCAGTAGGCTGTAACACAAAACGTATTCTAGGGATGTTTGATACTGTGATGACTTTCTCGGTATCCTTCATCATGAAGGTGTATCAAGCCCCCTTTTCACAGAACATAGCTGATATCTTTTTCAAGCCCCAGCGTCTAAAAACTGTATAGTAAAAGCAAAATACCTGGCTGTCCTAAAATAATGGCAAAAATTGCCCAGGCTGCGCAAATGACTACTGCTTTATGCATCTAGAAGAAAAAAGGGAGGTTCATATTAGTTCTTTTAAGAATAGATCAATTGACAAATTTTTAGACTGATCCTAACAGTAAGTTTTTATCCTAATGGATAAAAATCTATCTCTAAAAGTATTGAAAACACTGTGGAAAAAGGAGAAAATGCTGGCTTCCAGCAGTTTTTCCTTTTTCTACAATGTCTCTAGATCAATTGACAAATTTTTAGACTGATCCTAACAGTAAGTTTTTATCCTAATGGATAAAAATCTATCTCTAAAAGTATTGAAAACACTGTGGAAAAAGGAGAAAATGCTGGCTTCCAGCAGTTTTTCCTTTTTTCTACAATGTTTCCAAAAGCATTGTTCTTCATTGTCGATAAAACGCGGAATTGTGTGGTAAAGCAATTGTTAGGCTATGAACGGTGTGTCTACAAGTACATGTACAATTTCTTTGTTTCAAATGACATAATATACGAAAAGCAGTCTGGCTTTCTAAAGGGTCATTCTACTGTTCATCAGCTGATTGATATCTATCATCAAGTTGTTTCTTCTTTGGACTCTAACCAGAATACTTGTATGGTTTTCTGTGATATTTCGAAAGCTTTTGATAGAGTATGGCATAAGGGTCTTCTTTTCAAATTGCAACAAAATGGAATTAATGGTTGTTTGCTAAATTGGATTAGATGCTATCTTTCAAACAGGCAACAAGCAGTAATTGTTGGTACTTCGAAGTCAAAACCAATGAATGTTAAGGCGGGCGTTCCACAAGGCTCAGTTCTCTGTCCTCTTCTTTTTCTAGTCTAGGTTAATGATATTTCTGAAAACCTGCTTAGCATTACACGTTTATTTGCTGATGACACATCATTAGCTTGCTCAGCAGCAGCAGTTCAAGATATTCAGGGTATACTTAATCATGATTTACTTATGATTTCTTACTGGGCAAAGCAATGGCTGGTTACATTCAATCCCCAAAAAACTGTAGCAATGATCTTCTCTTCTAAAACCGTTCCCAGCCCTACTTTGGTCTTCGACAATGTCCAAATAAATTTTGTTGAACACCATAAACGCTTAGGTTTAACACTTTCTGCGAACGGAAAATGGCGCGAACATATAAGGCTATTGACGGAGTCGGCTTCTAAAATCCTTGGAATGATGAGGGCGGTAAAATTTAAAATAAGCCGAAAGTCTTTAAACCAACTTTACATATCATTTTTGCGTTCTATTCTTGAGTATGCTTCAGTTGTCTGGGATAACTGTCCTTGCACTGAAAGGGACTCTCTTGAAAAAATTCAACACGAAGCTGCAAGAATTGTCACAGGACTTACAAGATCTACTTCTCTTAAAAATTTGTATACTGAGATCGGATGGCTGAGCTTGTCCGACAGACGTAAATACCAGAAGCTTATTCTAACGTTTAAAATCATCAATGGCCTAGTCCCAGACTTTTTATGTCAACTGTTTCAATATATTCCCTTCGAAATTCCTAAGATATTGAAACATTGGGCCGCCGTACCGAAATCTTTGCGAAATCGTTCATTCCGTCGGCAATATCTCTATGGAACAATTTGCCGTTGGAAACAAAATCACTACAATCTCTTTCTATGTTTAAGTCAACAATCCTGCGTCAATTTCCAGTGTCCGTAGTTCCAAAATACTTTGATGTAGGAGATCGCAAATTGTCAGTCTTTCATGCAAGATTAAGAAATAATTGTAGCGACCTGAAATTTGATCTACACAAAAACCATATTTCGGAAAGTAATTTGTGCCACTGTGGCTATTATGTTGAAGATGCGGAGCATTATTTTTTTCGCTGCCCGTCATATAACAATCAGAGATTGATATTATTTCGCAAACTTCGCAAGTACCACCCTTTAAGTTTAAATTTATTATTGTTTGGATCTGATAACTTAAGCCTTAATGATAATATTGAAATAGTTAATTCTGTTCAAGGATTTATCAAAAAGTCAGGAAGGTTTGAATGACCGCTTATTATACGTGCCTTGAGCCCATCCTAAATGAGTCGCCATTTGATCAGACGTGTCCCATCTCGAATCCCGGCTGACAATCTATCTTTTATCTTTATCACTCTTATGTTAATAATTTAGTCTTTAGTGTTCAAATGTTTCATCATCTGTTTTTCTTTAATATCCGTTAATTACTGAAATGTTTGAAATTTTCTCAGCTGCCATTAAGACTGTTGTTTCTGTAACATGCAATTGGAGGAGGGGAATGGCCGAATCTAAGTTGTGAGAACTTGTGGCCAGACCCCTTTGCCAATGTACATGTGTCATTCCATGTACTGGAAATTTTGTTTATGTATTGTTTTTGTAAACATGTACATGTGTATGGCAATAAAATATGTGTAAACTAAGGTTACCGTCAAATGCGAACGAGTATCAGCGCAAACATATGCTCTGGCAAAATGGGGCTTAATGCATCTCCGTGATACATTATACCTATCAAGCTATCATATGATCATGGATCCATAATAACCACATTTATTTGCAACCGACTTCATCATGAGGTAAACTGATCCTTGGACATACAGAAAAATGACCGGTCCTGATGTAATGGTGGTTTATTTTCATCGGATAGATATCGAGACGTTGTTGTCGATTCCAGGGTGAGATGGACCGAGTTCGGAGCTGAAATTTGGTACTAGAAGAAGATTTATATCTGCTTTATCGAAGGGGGTACATTGGGAGGTCAGTGGTTTGATACTTTGAAAAGACTTTAACATAAAAGAACTAAGTGATTGAAATTGACCTTTGACCCGAATTTATTGTTCGGAAACTGGTTTGGCAGCATACGTGAGAGTCAGTCACCTGTATCGATATAAATAGAAAACAATGGGTATCGCATTAGAACTCTGGCGTAGTAGAATAGGCTGTTTCATCCAACCTATAAAACATAGATCTCGTACAACAGAAATGAATTTAAGTTCTGCACTAACTTTCCTCTCCCTTTCTATTAGATTAGTCTTGTTTACCCTACTGATAGCCCAGTGTGTAGAACCAAATCCAGGGCCACCAAAACAAGTAAAGGGAGACAACCGTGAAAAACCAGTACGGTCGAGGCGTACAGAAAAAGGGTCGGGTACTAAATATGGAAATGACAACAATTCTACACCAGAAACCAACATATCAACACAGCAGTCTGTAAGTGCTTCGACTTCATATAATTCCGACCAACCAAGGATTAATGAATGGTTAAACCAAACACAAAGAACTGGAAACATTGACTCAGATAATGAAGATGATTTTCAGAGCACAAATGGAAACCCGGACCAGACAGTTGAAGTCAGCATGGTAGCAATGCAGATTCTTATTGACATACAGCGTAACATTAAAATGTTGAATTCTAAATTTGACAAGATGGAAAAATCAATGGCTGATCTTAAATCTGAGAATGAATCACTAAAGCTTGAGAATACTAAATTGAAAAAACAAGTTGAATCCCTAGATACAAAAGTTGAAAATTTGGAGGCACAATCAAGACGAGAAAACCTTAAATTTTATAATATACAGGAATCTGTCAAAGAGTCATGGGCTGAAAGTGAAAATAAAGTGCGTAAATACCTTAACGATGTTCTCCATATTGATGAGTCAAAAATCAGTATAGAACGAGCTCACAGAATAAATAGTCAAAACAAACCAAGGCCTGTTATTGTTAAATTTTCTTTTTATAAAGATAAAGACAGAGTTTTGCAGGCATACCGTGAAAAAAGAAAGATCGACAGAGTGAATGGTGGGAACAGCGATGATTCTTCGAAAATTGGTGTGGGTGACGATTTTCCTCAGCGTGTGAGTAGGACTCGTCAGTATCTCATTCCTTTTATGCAAGAGGCAATCAAGAATGGAAAAAGAGCTCATTTACAGTATGATAGACTCATTATAGACGGCAAGCGTTATGTGTATGACAGTGAAAGAAAGTGTCCTGTAGAACTTTCCAAGTAGGGAAATGGCCAAGGCCTTTTAGATATTTCAAAGGGGAATAATCGAGGAGTAAGTTTGAAGGGAGGTAATCCGCCAGTAGACGTTCATCTAGCTAGCTGGAATATAGCTGGATTAAAAAAGTATGAAAATGATACTATATTTTATGATTATTGCAGGAAATTTGATATAATAGGATTTATTGAGACATGGGGAACAGGTGATAGTGATTTTGAAAATATCTTACCTGATCATAAAATGTTCAGCTATTTTAGGTCTAAGAAACCAGGAGCCCTCCGCGGCTCCGGAGGTGTGACCGTATTTGTTCGTAAAAGTATTTTTGAATTTTTTCAGATATCTAGAATTTATCCTCATGTTAAAGAAAGTGTTTTGTTATATTTAATTTCTCCGTTTGAAGAACAAAAGGATATTGTTATCATATATACTTATGTAGCTCCAGAACACTCAGCTATATATACTGCAGATGAACCGAATGGTATTGAGATATTGCAGGGTACAATTGACACTGTAATATCTGAATACCCTAATGCAAATATTCTATTACTTGGGGATTTGAATGTTAGAACTTCGAATAATCTTGATTATATACCACATGATGATATTTCCTTTGTTTTTAATGATAATAATACTGATTGTCCATCTGATATATTTAATTTGAATAAATGCTCGAAGGACAAAAAAATAAACAAGTTTGGTTTATCACTTTTAGAAATGTGTTGTACACATGACATATATATTATGAATGGTAGATTACTCAATGACAAAGTTGGCAATTTCACTTATTTTTCCAATAATGGAAAGAGCGTAGTTGACTATATGATTTGTTCTACCAGTCTGTTTGAATCTGTAAAAAATTTTGGTGTGGGTGAAGAAGATTTTTCTGACTATTTTCCGTTGTACTGTACATTATCTTTGTATTATGAAACCTTATCACAGTCAGATTTGTGTATCTGGAATGAAACTAACTTACACGATTGTTTGAAAATGAGATGGAAACCAGATCTAGAAGATCAATTTATTAAAAAATTCTCAGAACTATTTCAAAATTTTATCCAAGAACAGGATTCTAATAACTATACAAATATTGTTCAATCTTCGTCTACATTTATTAAGTTATTTCAATCTGCAGGTTGCAGAATGAAAGTCAAAATAAATTCTTCTTTCTTATCGGTACAGCCAAAATGGTGGGACAAAGAGTGTGTCAATGCAAAAAGGGAAAAATACATTTCATTGAGAAAATTCCGAAAAAATAATAATGAGGAATCACGGCTGAATTATATAATAAAACGAAATAGATTCAAAGCACTATGTAGGAAAAGGAAGAGATTCTATCAATTACAACAACGCTCTTTACTAGTAGCTGCAAGAAATAACCCGCAAACATTTTGGAGATTCCTACGAAATAATGATATCAAACACAACTCAGGTACACCCATAAGTAACAAGATAAACCCATCACAATGGTACGATTATTTTAGTGGCCTCTTTTCAAGTAATGAATCTGAAGAAACAGAAACAACTGACATCCTCTCGTTTATTCAAAATAATTATGATAATAATGATTTAAATTTACCGATTACGGAACAAGAAATCACACAAAGTATTAAATCAATGAAAAATAATCGATCGCCCGGTCCGGATGGTATCGTTATAGAAATGTACAAACACACTTTACACCTTACTCTCCCGTATCTGCACAGGCTTTTCAACGAAGTTTTCAATTCAGGCCATTTTCCAAGTGAATGGGCTAATAGTATTATCTACCCAGTACATAAAAAGGGCTCTGTGAATGACCCAAATAATTATAGGGCGATTTCCCTTATTGATAATATTTGTAAAATATTTGTCTCAATTTTAAATACACGATTAAGTTCTTGGTGCGATAAAAACGATATAATAGAAGAATCTCAAGCTGGATTCAGGAAAGGCTATTCTACAAGCGATAATATTTTCACTTTAATGACACTAGTCCAGAAATACCTATCTAAGCAAAACGGTCGATTTTATTGTATTTTTATTGATTACGAGAAAGCCTTCGATAAAGTAAAACATAATGAATTATGGAAAGCTCTTGAAAGAATAAATGTAAATGGAAAATTTCTAAGGATATTAAAATCTATTTATAGTAACACTACGGCGTGTGTTAAGACAAATTGTGGTCTAACAAAAGCCTTTAAAAGTACTGTTGGGACGAGACAAGGCTGTATTGGAAGTCCGAAAATTTTCAGTATCTTCATTAATGATCTTATTAAATATTTAAAACATAAATGTGAGCGTGGGATCTTTGTCTCTGAGGCAATTAGCGACCTTTCCGCACTTATGTTTGCAGACGATGTTTCTAGCTTCTCAGATACTGTAGCATGTCTCCAAAAACAAATAGATGCTATTGACACATTTTCACAAAAGATTGGAATGAAAATAAATATAGATAAAACAAAAATAGTTGTTTTTCGCAGAGGAGGTATAGTTAAAAGTAAAGAAAAATGGTTTTTAGGTGGGAAATCCATAGAAGTAGTACCATTTTATAAATATTTAGGTGTATATTTCACTCCAAAAATGTCCTGGTCTTTTACAATTGATAAACTTTCTCTTCAGGCAAAAAAAGCTTCTTCTTGTGTTTTAAGGTATAGTAAAAAATACGGCAATCTAGCACCAAATGATATGTTTAAAATTTTTGATTCAATGGTTAAACCAATTTTATGCTACACCTCGTGCATATGGGGTCATACTTATAACAAAAAGCTAGAATCAATCCACACCGACTTTTGTAAAAGGTTTTGTCTTCTAAATAGTAATTGTATGGACGCTTTTGCTTTAAGCGAATGTGGACGATTACCCCTTTGTATATCTTATATGACAAACTGTATAAAGTATTGGGTAAGTTTATTAAGATTAGAAGTCTCCAGATATCCAAAACAATGTTACAATCTATTATTTCAATTAGATGATGTAGGCAGACAAACATGGGCAACAAAAATAAAAGACTTATTATTTAGAATTGGATTTGGTTACGTTTGGATTGTGCAAGATGTTGGAGATGAAACCCTATTCATAAAAACCTTTAAACAACGACTTATTGACTGTTATTCACAAAACCTAAATAGCGACATTGTATCATCATCAAAAGCTTCCTATTATCAACATTATAAAACTCTTTTAACAGTTGAACAATATCTATCATTAGACTTAAGCTACAAGTTTCGTAAAATATTATCCAATTTCAGATGTTCAGCTCATGAATTAATGATAGAGAAAGGTAGGCATAATAATATAAACAGAGACCTAAGATACTGTCCTCTATGTTTTATTGCACATGTAAAAGTAGTCGAAGACGAAGTACACTTCTTCTTTTTTTGTCCTTCATATGAAAGCATTCGTAATATATATTTTTCACCACATTGGCTACGAATTCGAACTAAAGAATCTTTTTGGCGAATCATGGCTTCACAAAATAATGATTGTATATATCGAGTTGCCTACTTCCTGTATAATGCCTTTCAGTATCGTAGAGAATTTCTGAAAGACATTACATAGAAAGTATTGTAAAATACTGTATATAATTTTTGAAATATATTTAAATGACGGCGTCGATACAAAACACATCGAAAAAAAAAAAAAGATTCTGATAGAGGAGAAAATTGTTCTGACAAACTGATGTCAGTATCTAAAAGTCACTCTAAATATATGATATTTCTGATTTTTTTTGTATTTTGGGCCGGTGGCCTTATGTATTCTGAATAAACTATTTAGTTAGTTAAAAAAAAAAAAAAAAAATGACCAAGAGCGAATAGTTTCGGCCAAAGTTAGCCTGCGCAGACTGCGCAGGCTGACCTAGATCGATAATTTTCGCAGCTGCATTAAGCCCCTTTTTCACAAAGCATGGCTGAAATGTATCTTTCTTCAGGTTTAAAGTGTCGAAACAATTTTTTTTTTTTTTTTCGTAGCTAAATATGCTGGCTTTTGACCTGTTTATTGGCGTTGATATACTGGAATGGATAAATAGTAATACATGTATGCGATTGGCCAAAAATGCAGACATGTTTATTCTGGGGGCCCCTGGAGGTCCATCGTTGGATACACTTATGACAGCAGTATGCAAGCGTTGCTACCGCTGACGTCTTCCCCGGGGCGCTTACGGATAAAGTAGCAAACAATATGATAGGGGATAATGGGTTTTTTTGTGCTTATCGTAAATATTGGTAATTTTTAAGCGTCATACTATAACCCATATTACTGTATATCTAAATAAGCCATGCTCTGGAAAAGGGGGCTTAATACATCTGCGAAAAGTATCGACCCAGGTCAGCCTGCGCAGTCCGCGCAGGCTGACCTGGGCCGAAACTTTTCGCTATTGGTCAATTTTCTGTATGTCAAAGGACCAGTCTTCCTCATGATTCGGTCGGTTGTTAGACAAAATGATTTTTATGGATCCATGATCATGTGATGACTTGCCTGGTATCCTGTCTCATGGAGATGCATTAAGCCCCCTTTTTCAAGGGTGTGGCTCAAATGTATTTTCTGAAACATTATTTTCAGGTGTAACTCCCCCTTTTCTAACAATAATTTGAATTTTATTTATTTATTTTTTTACGAGAAAATTATCTCCACAGATTTACAATATATTTTCTGAACAAAGATGGTTTTGTTGTACTTATCGAATGATCCTTGGAGAGAAAAAAAAAAAAAAAAAAAAAAAAAATTCATTGCAATTTAGAAATTGTTATATTTTTAAAATTGTGCACCCGAAAATATACATTTAGGACATAATTAAACCCCAGACAAATGGAAAACTTTTGAGGGAAAAATGTTTCTTTTTTTTTTTAAGCCTACCATAAAATGATTATCTACCAATGCAAAAGATCAAGGAGTTTTATCTACAACAAGTATTATACACCAATATGATTTAACCAGTAACACATAAATACTTTTAAAACATGAATAAAAAGGTACTTATTAAAGTGAGACAGGGAGCTTTGTATCTTTTCCTACTGAAGTCTTCAAAATATGAGGCAAACTCGTCATAGCAAAATCCTAGTTTTGAAAGTTAGATATTTTGTAATATCATTAATGAGCCACGCTCTGGCAAAAGGGGGCTTAATGCATCTCCGTGATGCATAATACCTATCAAGCCATCACATGATTCTGGATCCGTAATGGCCACTTTTCTTTAAAAACCGACTGAATCATGAGGTAGAAAGGCCCTCGGACGTACAGAAAAAATGATCAAAAGCGAAAAGTTTCGGCCCAGGTCAGCCTGCGCAGTCCGCGCAGGCTGACCTGAGTCGATACTGTTCGCAGATGCATTAAGCCCCCTTTTCACAATTTCTAAACGGCGTCTTTTCGTTCGCCGTATTTCAAATGTGATATTCCTGAAAGTTTTCTCCTGTGCAAACGGTTGATAAGAAAAATAGACAGGAATTTAATAATAATAATAATAATAATAATAAAAATAATAATAATAATTTGAAAAGAAATATGACCTTTTTGTTTTTTGTGTATGACCAAATTGACATCGGAATGAACAACGAATTATTACAAAACAAGAAACATAAAACAAAACCTCGAAAATCAAGAAGACACAAAACTCACCGTTATTGTGTTTTGGCAAACTCTCCGACGATGCGCAGATCAAGCCCGGGTTTTATGCAGTCCCTCTGTCATGTTACCGTAGTTACAAAATACACAAACCACTTTATCACATAGTAACGAGCGTCATGCGGCGAAATGCTACGCAGCAGTTGGGCATACGTTACCCATTCCTAACATTCTTCCGGAGCTCGGATTCCCTTTGCGAAAAGTTTAGACCAAGATCAGACTGCACAGACGTGCAGTCTGATCTTGGTCTACTCTTTTCTGTGACCATACTTTTTTGAAAATTTTGATTTTGTTCATATTGAGGATTAAAGGGTAGCTGCTCATTGCATCGACCTGGGCCGATACTTTTCGCTATAGGTCAATTTTCTGCATGGCAAAGGACCGGTCTATCTCATGATACAGTCGGTTGTTAGACATGATGGATTTTATTGATCCCTAACTTATGTGATGACTTGCTTGGTATCATGCATCACGGAGATGCATTAAGCCCCCTTTTACCACAGCATGGCTCATAGTAATGTTGATCAAGCATTAAATTATGTCAACGCAGGACATTATCAGAGGGAATCAAATTGAGGGGCTCAAATCTGATAAAACGCGTTGATAAGAACGAGCGTTTGTTCCTTGTTTAGACTTGTTTTATCATCAAAAAAACCTCTCAACTCTTTCACTGCCAATGTTGCCTTGGACAGCTTTTGCGGACGGCGTAGACCAAGATCAGACTGCACAAAACGTGCAGTCTGATCTTAGATCCACACCGTCCGCCACCTGATGCTAATCTTTGACCAAAATTATTGTCAAATGCGACACTATAGGCCTCGGGAAAAACCGTACCCATTTATTTTTGCACCGAAAGACTTAAATAAAAGAGCATGATAAATGGAATACATATCTCTTTTATCGGTAGGAAAGATCAAGTGGTTGCCCTTAGACTGCGTGTGTGTGTGTGTGTCTGTGCGTGTTGCCTCTCAGGTAGCAAGGTTACATAGATTACGACGGATAGAAAATACATTTTTGGAGGCAATTGAAGAAATCACCTTTGTGACGTTTCCAAGTTTAAATCGAAGATTTCCAATATTTGAGCCATGCTCTGTTGAAAGGGGGCTTAATGTATCTCCGCGATGCATTCTACCTATCAAGCCATCACATCATGCCGGCTGACCTGGGTCGATACTTTTCGCAGATACATTAAGACCCCTTTCCACAGAGCATGGCTCAAATTTTTTGCTTCTTTAATTGATTTATTTATTCATGTTTTCGTTTATTTATCGTCACCGCCTGTCGCCTATATGCGCGACGCCCAAGAAGGCAGTTAATTTACCGGTATGTTACTTTAAACAACATACAGGACAAAACCTATCCCAAGTCACGCCTGGATTTTTAAAGTGCTCTGTGTATGGCACCGTCATACGGGAACTTTGTTAAACGTCTCATCCGAAAGACTCCTAGTATCCTTATTTTTACTTTTCTAGATGGCCAGCCGTGGGGCTCGAGCCAACGCCTTCGAGTATCCCGTGATTTGTCGCTTACAAGTTTCGAGACATTCTGCTGGAGCAACATGGGCTGGCTATGCAAAACTTTTGATGCCCAAGATGCTTTGGAAGTCAAGAATATTCTACAAGATGACAAAAATCCAATCTTTTCCATATTGGAAGCACATCAGTTATCAACTCGAATGAAACTCAAATTATTTTTGTGTGTGTGTGTGTGTGGAAAGTGTCTATAAAAATTAAGAAAACATTTTGGGAAAAGGAGAAAATGCTGATAATCAGCATTTTCTCCTTTTCCCAAAATGTTTTCAAAGGCGTTCTTTTTCAGGTCATTAAAACTTGAGATTAATTAATTATGTTTTCTTTTGAGTCCCATTAGCCATCATCAGACGGAATAGAAAAATAATTTGAGAAGAAGAAAACAAGAAGATAAAAAAAGGTAGAGAGAGAATGTACCCACACAGATAATTCGTTGTTTTCTGTTTGAACGAGTGTTTGTTTTAAGTTTTGCTCTAATCTGGTATGATAACGAGGGGTATCATTTATCTATTTTTATTGGCATAGTTTTCCGTCGTCATGTCAACACAAATACAAATGAGCCATGCTCTATCAAAAGGGAGATTAATGCATCTCCGTGATGCACTAAATCAAACAAGTCAATACATAATTAAGGATTCCTAAAATTCATTTTGTCTAACAAGCAACTGAATCCTGAAGTAGAATGGTCACTGGACATTAAAATACCAAAAGCAAAAACGTGTCGGCCTGCGTTGGCTGACCTGGGACGATACCTTTTGTAGATGCATTAAACCCCGATTTCAGAGAGCGTGGCTCATTGATATATATTCACTTTGCAATTTTGTTCATTTTTCATTTTAAAAAAATCCATTTTAATCAATCAATTTATTCTTTCAAATAAACTTCATTTTGCACGATTCGTTTTATGAAAACTCTACACCTGTGCAACATTGGGTCAGTATGTTTAACCCTTAAACTGCCAAGCGGGACTCAAGAACCTTTTGCTGGCAATGTAGATCAAGATCAGACTTCACAGAATATGCAGTCTGATCTGGGATCTACACTGTCCGATAAGGAGATATTCTGCCCCCCCCCCCCAAAAAAAAAAATATATATATATATCACTTGGGCATAGCAGCATTTGGTTTTTAGAAGGTGATGACCTTTCAGGTCTCACCTTCTTATGTCAACCATCAAACTGAAATTCCACGAGGACGAATCACTTTTCTGTTTCAAGAAAAACAGATCCTCATAAATCAATAAACTGACGCGTCAGTGTCATCTGAGATGTGAAAATAACATGCAGGTTGAAAAAAAAAAAATGTGCAAGCCAATTACACAAACAATAAACTTCAGACTTAAATGTATAGAATAAGAGCTAAGATTTAAAATTAGCCTCGTTTCGCAGCTTTGGAATGACCTAGTTTCTAAAATCTGTAAGTTAGAGAACACCCCAAAACACCCAAACCACCCGAAAACACCACAGGCCACTTCATTACACCCCAGACCATATTCCTTACACCTTAAAATGATGCGTAAATGCGTCAAAAAGCAGCGGAGCGGGACGAAACTCGAACTTGATCTGTAAGTCATGGTGGTTGACTTACTCAGCAAAAGTCAGGTAAATATCTACCAGCATTTACAAAAAAAAGTCCGGAAAACTGATTTATCAGTGAAATTTTGTAAGTCCAAGGCCCGTAAATCCGTGAAAAAACCAGTGGACCGGAACGAAAGTAGAACTTGATCTGTAAGTCATGGTGGTTGAGTTACACAGCAAATCTGAGATCAATACCTACCAGCGTTTAGGAAAAAAGTCCGGAAAACTGATTTATCTGTGAAATTTTGTAAGTCCAAGGCCCGTAAATCCGTGAAAAACCAGTGGACCGGAACGAAAGTCGAATTTGATCTGTAAGATTAATTTCAATTTCAATTCTTTATTGATAATCTAAGGCCTCCGGCCCATTATACAATACATACATACAAAAAATATGTTTGCAGAGTAACATTCTCCAAAGTTCATAAACCTTTAACAAAAGTGTCCGCCAAGAATGTTTAGAAGAATATCGTTTTCAATTTAGAAAAAACAAAAATGCAAAAAAAAAAAAAAACAAAATGCGTCTCGAGAATGACTAATTCATTACTAGTGCATAGATAGAGTTCTGACTCCCCTATACGTGGCCTATATTATCGTCCGAACCATTTGCCAAATAACTCATGTATTAACAGTAAGTATGAGACTGTATGAGTACGTATGAGGCGGACGGTATAGACAGAGATCAGACCCCAATAAGTGTTGGCTGATATCTGACCATACCTTCCGCAAAAGTGGTTGACATGATGTCGAGTTCGACATGAAAGAAATTGTAAATTTACTAATAAAATCATTTGAATAGACACATCGTTAAAAATGTAAAACCATTTAGAAGAAATTAATCTTTGTGAACTTGGATCATAGAAATTCGAGAAAATTTATAGAAAAGTTTCGGAAAAATAGTTAGTGACTTGCTTATTTGTCTAAAAAAGCTTGCCTTTCTTTAAATGCTATCGTTATATACTTAGCAAGTATGTATATTAAAGACTCAGTCTTACATTTCATAATATCTAGAAATAAAGATTTGGTCGGTAACCTATTATACCATTTTTTGGGAAAACAAACTTTTCTGATCTCACCGTACAAAGGACAAATCAATAAAAAATGGAATTCGACTTCAACAGAAAATGTATTATTTTTGAGGCAGTATTTACAGAACCTGTATTGTTTGTCGATTTTATCTCTTCTCCCTGTTTCTATAGCTAATGTATGATTAGAGCATCTAAAATTTGCTAAATTTCTTTTATATACATATGACATATCTATTGTTAAATAAGTTTCTATCTCTAGCATTGATTTAAATTCTTTGTAGAAATATGCTTTAGGGCTTTCATTTAAGTTTGAGTTCCATTTTTGTAGATAAACATCCTTCAATCGTTGCTTAAATAGTTTTACGAAGAAATCTTGATTGCCTATTTAATCTGCGATCCAAGCATATCCAAATCCATTTTCGAATAGTAATGTTTTGACCTTAGATGCCCAGGTAATTCTGCCAGATTCATCGATTTGTCGAAGCAATCTATAGCACTGTTTTGGGTATCGGGTATTGGGCATAGTAATGAGTTTAAGCCAGTATTTAATACATTGTGTAATATCGTAAACTGCTATAGGGCTACGGCCACATTCACCCAGTACAAAAGAATTTGATGTATTATGCTTCAAATGACACATGCGCTTACAAAATTGTAAGTGCACTTTTTCAATTACATTGTAATATTAATATCCCCAAATGTCTGCTGCAAAACATAAAACAGGTTTAACCATTGTGTCAAATAATTTGAAGGCATCTACTGGTTCAAAATAACCAAATTTACGTTGATAACTATATATAATGTAACATACTTTTTTTGCACGATCTGATTGATTTTCAAGCGTTTCAGACCAGCATAATCTAGAACTAAAATATATACCTAGATACTTATAGTAGGGGACCACTTCTATTTCCTTTCCTTTATAAAACCATTTTTCATTTTTCCGTAATATTCCACCATTTCTAAAGACAATAACTTTTGATTTTTCTAAATTAATGCTCATTCCTGTGGAATCGCAAAATTTATCAATAATGTCGAGCTGTTTTTGCAATCGCAAAACAGTGTTGGCAAATGTGGAAACATCATCAGCAAATAAGAGGGAGGAGATTTCTTCTATATTATCATTGATATAAATTCCATGCTTACACTCGATTTTTAATAGGTCCACCAGATCATTAATGAACAGGGAAAATAGTAATGGCGAACTCAAACAGCCCTGACGTGTTCCGATCTCACAATCGAAAAACTGGATGATATACTGGATATTATGACTGGTTATCTTTACGGAGGACTTTAATTGCCGATACATAGATTGAAAGATGTGTAATATTTTCCCATTCAACCCTTTCCTTGTTAATGAATCCCATAATCGATTGTGATCGATACTGTCGAACGCTTTTTTGAAATCTATAAACAAGCAATAAAAACGGCCTTTTCTTTTTGAAAAGTATTTTTGAGCTAGGGACTGTAAAGCAAATGTGTTGTCAATTACACTGTAATTCTGCCTAAAACCTGATTGTTCTTCATGTATTATACTGTTTTCTTCTACCCATTTCGTTAATCGTTCGGTTAAAAGACCAATGAAAACTTTAGTAAGACTATTTATAAGCGAGATACTCCTGTAATTTCCAAGTTCATGTAAAGATCCACTTTTATGCAGTGGTATAATCAAACTTTGACTCCAAGATGATGGAAAAGACCCACTGTTAAAGATAACATTGAACAAGTCTGTTAAAAACGGAGTTACAATATCAGCTGTGTGTTTCAACATTTCGGCGCACAGGCCGTCTGGTCCGGCAGATTTACTACATTTAAGTTTCTTAATACTACATTGTACCTCATCCTCTGAAATAGGCACATTTAAGGATGTGCTGTCATTTACAACAACAATATTCGACAACACGTCTCTATTAAAACAAGTATTTTTGGATGTAAAAAGCTTTGAGAAGTAATTAATCCACTCAGATGGATTTATGGGATACGTGACAGTGTTAACTGTACGCCCTTTTACTGTTTTCCAAAATAGTGAAGGGTTGTGTAGAACAGATATTAATTTATCTCTGTTGAACTGTTCATAAGATTTCCTTTTCTGTTTACATTTCGATTTAAACTTGTTCTTTGCGCTCTTATATTGCAAAAAGTCAGATTCTTCATTTGTTTGCCTAAATGTTCTAAGTAGCCAAGTTTTCACTTTCTTTAATTGATGACATTCAAAATCCCACCATGGGCTCTTTTTGCTAGTTGCAGAACTATTAAATCTTTCTTTTGTTTTCATTTGATTGCCAGCTTGTTTGTAAATATGACTTATTTTGCTCAATATTAAATCACTATCATTAATTGGTAACGTCAACTTAGAGTAAAATTCCTGAAAAAGACGCCGAAATTCGAATAAAAACACATGCATCTGATTATCATCCCACTTATACGCGGTGTATTTTTGTCCAAAAATGTCTAATTGCAGAGCATTTTGATCATTAGTTGAACCCGTGTTAAACTTAATTTCACAAACAACTGGATAGTGATCAGAAAACTCTTCCTCGTCTATGTAAAAATTCGACAAAAATGGAAATAATTCACTGGATAAAATACAATAGTCGACTAAACTTTTTCCATCATTCGCATTACAGGTGTATTCTCCGTGTAAGTCACCACAGACTCTACCATTTACAATATGAACGTCAAAAAGTTTGCAAAGTTCGACCAGCGAAAGACCAAATCTGTTGACTACAACATCTTTGGAATTTCGTTTTAAATGGAATGAGTCTGTGGGATAGTCAACAGTGGTATTGTTTGAAAAGATATACTCAGTGTTATCGTTCTCTATATAATCCAATAAATTGCCGGTTCTTGCGTTAAAATCGCCCATTAATAATACTCTAGCGTTTGGATAAAACCCCAATACATACATCATGTTTTCTTGTAAAATATCTACACCGTTTGCATTTTCTTCATAAACTGATGAATTGTCAGGAGAAATATATGTGAAAATCATTATAATATCAAATTCAATGTTAAAAGTTTTACTATCGAAAAGAAAAACTACACATTCTGACATTTCGTCAAAAATGCGTCTGCACCTTCCGATCGATAGCAAATTTTCCTTTAAAAGAACGGTAACTCCTCCAGACCCTCTTAACGCATTTTTCTTTTCTTTTTTTTTTCTTTCGAACATAATTGAATTCGGTGTAACCATTTATAAGGCTTTGCGAATATACTTCTTCTTTTGCTTTCCATGTTTCATGTAGGGCAATGATATCAAATTCTTTAGTTGATAAAGCATGGATCATTTTCAAATTTACTTAACCCTCTTATATTGATGGAACAAATACTAAGTTCATTTATTAAGTTCCTATTTTTTGAAATATCTGTTTCACAATATTGATTGCAGTTGGCATAATTTGTTTTGGAGCGTTGGCCCTCTCGTTAATTGTTGAATGTTACATGCGTTTTCCTCTGTCGCACAGGAGCTTTACCGACAGCATCATATACATGCGGAATGCCGTCAATAACGAGCGTATCAAATTTCAAAAATGCTTTGTGTCCGTTATCGATGCTCTTCAAAAGAAACGGATACAGCTCGATTCTTGCTTTCGTAACTCGTGCTGGAAAGTCCTCAGTGATCCGAACTTGGTTATTCATAGACTGATTTACACCGGAAGATCGTTTTTCCTTGGTTAACTTTCTGTACTTTGATAATATAGCCTCTTTATTTTTGAAGAATGAAAACTTGGCGATGATTGGTCTTGGAGAGAATTTACTTGGGAGTCGGTGAGCACGTTCAATGGACATTACAGAGGGATCTAATTTGAGTTCGTCAGATATATAGGAACGGATTTTTGCTTCTGCTTCTTCCCAGGTTTCAACTCTCTAGCTTTCCATGTTCCTTCACGAATATATGAGCCACGGTCTGTGAAAAGGGGGCTTAATGCATCTGCGAAAAGTATCGACTCAGGTCGACCTGGGCGGATACTTTTCGCTATTGGTCCATTTTCTGCATGTCAAAGGACCACTATACATCATGAATCAGTCGGTTGTTATACAAAATGGATTTTTATGGATCCACAATTATGCAATGACTTGCTTGGTATCATGGATCACGGAGATGCATTAAGCCCCCTTTTGCCAGAGCACGGCTCATATATGCTTAAATCAACATATATCCTGCTAAATCGCACAACCGATAATTTGCACACTATATTCAATCCTTGAAACGCCCTATGCGAAAGCATGGACCTTGGCTGACGGCATAGATCACGATAAGATTTTGTTTTCTCAAACTTTTACGATAGAAATATTTCTGAGTTTCAGTGGATTGAGTTTTCTTCCGTCGAAAAAGGTTGAGCTAACATTAGCTATGCTCTGTGAATAGGGGGACTAATGCTTCTCCGTGATGCATTATACCAAGCAATTCATCACATGATCATGGATCCACAAAATTCATTTTGTCCAAAAACCGACTGAATCATGAAGTAAACTGGTCCTTTGTGATGCAGAAAATCCACCAACGGCAAAAAGTTTCGACCCAGGTCAGCCTGCGCGGACTGCGCAGGCCGACCTGAGTCGATACTTTTAGCAGGTGCCCACTTTTCACAGAGTATGGCTCATATATTTTGCACTGAAAAAGTGAGATATCTGTAGGAAAGTCTAAAAATATTGAATAGGATATCAAATAAAGTTAACCAGGATTAGACTGCACTGAAGTGCAGACTGATCCTTGTCTAATTTCTTCGTAGTAGACGTCTACATTCATCTAAACCATAAAACCCCCAAATATCACCTATGAACCTTTCAGAATGGAGACGTAGGCAAAGCTGACATCACAGAAAGCGGAATGCAGCATATAACTACAGCAACAGAATTAGACCTCAATCAAAACAACTCGACAGACAGGGAGAGCGCCTTGGACAAAATTACCCTGAAACAGCATACAGACATTAAAGTTGAAAACAAGACCGTAGAATTATTGGAGCAACAGGTCCAATCGCTTAAAAAGATAGAAGATATGAGTCGTCAGGGTTTGGACGATTCCATTAACGCAGAGTGGCATGACATTTCGAATATTACTGATCGATTTTTTCTGATTATTTATTCGCTTGTGTCTATCATTACAACGTTGATATTTATGATACAAATGATATCCTGATCCAGATAAGTAGGATCTGATATATGCTGGTATTTGAGATGAAATTTTATTGAAACTTAAAACTCTTAATAGTAATTAACAGTCTGTAAAAAAGTTATATGCCGGCATTGTGTAGATGTGCATAAAACAACAAATTTTGAAAAAAGAGATGATTTGTTACGCACATGATCCACATGACGTCCATTTTCTTTGATAATACACAATGTCGCAGCTTTGTCCAAACCGTTGATCACGTATAACATGTTTCATTGTATAGTTCAATCATATGCTTAACTTGCTTTTTCAGATATTTATTTTTACCTGAGGTACTGCATTGATGTCTTTCGGAACAACGTGATCGGAGATAAATGTGTAAAATGGAGTATTACAATTTAAATGTCAACATAAACTAACGTCGCCATCTTGAGTAACAAGTGGCGCCAAATGACGCAAACTTCTCCTAAAAGATATTTCAGCCAGAAAAGCTTAACTTGGAAACTTGACATATCAGCAATTGAATTTTGTAGAAACGATTATAAAAAAAAAGAACGGCATCTATTTCGGCGTAGCTGAATGTGCTGGCTTTTTACCTTCTTTTTGGCACTGATAAGTAATGAATAAACAGAAATTTGTGATTGGTCAAAAATGTAGACATGTTTATTTTAAGGGCCCCTGCCTATTTGCGGACAAATTTACGCCGTCTATGCTTTTTAAAGATAGTTGTATTTCTTGTTTGAAATGGTAGCCAATATTGTGGGACACCCCGCACTGTACGGAGAATTCGATAAATGACCTTTTCTGATTTGATTAATCGTGTGTCAGTCTATGTAAGGACTTAAGTTCTTATTATTATTATAACCAAAGGGTGAAGAGTGAACAAACAAATTTATTTGTACAAATATGGATAATATATTGGTCGGAAGGATAGCAGACAGCAAAAGATTAGAAAGAAAGCGCAGAAGAGCAATAGAAAGACCAGTATTTTTATTTAGAATACATGCACGAATTAGAAAGCACAATAGTTCTGCAGATCACAGTCTTTGTCTCTGAAAGCCCATGTATTTAATGTCACTTGTGGCAAAGGACACCGAGGATTAGCACCGATAGTCAAAGAAAGTCTAATGAAGTCTCACATTTATGGACAAAGCTCGCGTATACAGTCCACTCTCGTAGGTTTTAACATTTTCAATTTCACTATGTTAATGCTAGGTGCATAATTGGAGTGATTACTTCCCTCAGTAAAATCTGTTTTAGGCCTAGCTTACACTTCAAAAATAATCAAAGTACTTCGGGTGGTACTCACTGTTCAGTCAGTCGTGTCGTCTGCTAACAACACTGCACAAGACCAGGATAAGAGAGGCGAAGAGCTTAAAATTTAAAACAGCTTCATAAATTCTACAACTAAGGCAACATTCAATGCAAAGCAACAAAGCTTACAAAAGATTGATTGTATGGTGTTTAACGCCGTTTTCAACATTATTTCAGTTATATCGCGGCGGCCAGTGCACCTATCCATGCTTACCTGGAGTTTCTTTTACCAGTACTTTGCACAGTATTCTTTCCAAGCCACTGGCTGCTTTCCCACAAAGCCATCGTCGAAACAATGGTCAGCGGTGAGAGAGGAATGAATCCTGCCGCAATGACTATCATCAATCCTCGAAAAGAAATTGGTCGAGCCAAGGATCGAACCAGCGACCTCCTGTTTTCAAGTCCTGTACGCTACCGACTGAGCTACGGGGGCTCGGCAGCTTAAAAAAGAACGAATACATCAAGCAAAGCACTTCAGAATGAAGTAGAGCTGTGAATGGCAAAAACATTAGGAAAACGATTAACTTACCAAAACTCATGGTTAGTCCATAAAACTCATATCTGATCCAAAAACCAAACTATAAACGCTCCAAAGGATCTTCACCCTCTGACAACGCTCATTGCATTAAGTTTCTCTCTAGATCTTATATACATGATATATACATGGCAGAAATTAATGCAAAGCATGACAGAGTGAGGTTTTTTTTTTTTCGAACACTATGCACGGGTAATACCATGTATATAGGTTGGTACGCAACATCTATTGTCTCTGACCAATAACCCTTAACAAATTTGTCACAGTCTATACTCTGTGATTCTTGACCCCCGATACAGGGAAGTAAATCCATTTTAACAGTCCTTTTAGTTTAATCTCCAGTGGTTTATTCACCATTTTCATTTATAGCAGAGTCAGAATGCCGCTTTATTTTAAATGAAACGGTATTGACCTTTACCACACAATCCCGACTTTTAACGACCCTTGGAAAGAAGACTTTTGAAAACATTGTGGGAAAAGGAGACAATGCTGGTAACCAGCATTTTCTCCTTTTCCTATAATGTTTTCTTCCCTATCAAGGGCAAATCTAATCACTTGATTCGTCGTCTGCAAATCCTTTCAATTTGGAACAGTGTAAAATGCTGTCGTTTGGGAAAGAGTTAAGGGCCTTCAAAAGATTAATATATTTATTTTGCGGAAGGCGTAGATCAACATTAGGCTGCACAGAACATGAAGTCTGATCAGTGATCTACAACGTTTGCTAGCTATCTTATGAATGAGAAGATGATCATAAATTCGCTTTTCTTCAAGGTGAATAGTAGTAAGGACCGAAAATATAATTATTTATCAGTTTAACTCTTAAACTGTATAAATACAGATAACTAGTATTAAGATTTCCAGCCAGTAGTGTATACCAAAACACTATTGCAAAGTGTTGATGAGAGGGAAAAAACAACATCGTATCGGACAGTGTAGATCAAAGATCAGACTGCACGATCTATGATCTACACTGTCCGCAAAAGAGCACTGAGTTGCGCTTAACAGCCGAAGGGTTATCACCGAAAGGGTGAAAAGAAAATGGCAACAAAGAAAGGGGACACATTTTTGTAAGTATTTTGGGAACTGGGAGACAGACAGATATGAAATACCGACAAAAAATCCGAATAGAAATTAGTTATTAGCATATTTATTATGTGCTCACTCCTTCTTTTACGCACTTCTGATTTTTTTTTTGTCGTATTCCGTGACCATCTAAACTACATTATATTCTTAGTCTTATTCTAGATTTAGAAAGTACTGCAACTTCTGATTGGTTAAATCATTTAGTTCATCCAATCACAAGCTGCGTTTCTCTCATATTTAGGAAAATCTTGAGAATAAGACTTAGAATATTAATAAGAATTTTCTGAAAATTCGGAGCGTAGTTGATTGTTGAAATGGCGGAAGACATTGGTGTATGAGTAGGGCGCCGGCACATCACAACGGAATGTCCGATTTCGGGCCCCGTAATGAGCATGATGACCGGGGTCAACCTTTGGAACTACCAACAACACAGGGTAAGTAATGGTGATGGTTTCCAGGAGTAAGAACTTGTTTCATAAGCAATGTAAAATAAACGAACTATGCTCTATAAAAAGGGCGCTTAATGCACCTGAAAAAGAGTATCGACCCAGGTCACCGTGCGCAGTCCGCGCAGGCTGACCTGGGCCGAAACTTTTCGCTACTGGTCAATGTTCTGTATGTCCGATGCCCAGTCTACCCCATGATTCAGTCGCTTGTTAAAAAGCGTGGCTATTATGGATCGATAGTTATGTGATTGCTTGATTGGTATCATGCATCACCGAGACGCATTAAGCCCCCTTTTGCTAGAGCATGACTCAAATCCATGTATGTTTGAACTAAGACTGGATGTCGAAATTGGGCTAGTATTTCGTCATGAAACAAATTTGCAGCGGACGATCTTCTTATCAATTTTTGGTACAGTAAGAAATAGTAATATGATTTAATCATCTTAGATATTTAGTCTGATGTCATGAAATATCGGACGGAGTAGATCAACGATAAGACTGCACGTTTTGTGCAGTCAAATCTTGGCCCACACGTGTCAGAAAATGTCATTGGTATCCTTGGAGTAAAACGTGTTTATTCTTTCTTCGCTAATGATGTAAGCGCGACCTCTTTCGACAGTTGAAAATACAATGTATTAGGCCCCAATTCTTATGTTATAGGCTTGACATAGCCAGCAGAGGGCGTAGATCTTAAATCAGACTGCGCGTGCCATCTGCAAAGGCACCTGATTCCGCCTATGGCACTTAAAGGGATAACAATCAGGACACACCCACACCCACCCACACACACACCCACACACACACATAATTTAGAATAAACATGAAGACAAATTTGTAAACAAATAAATTCTTTTATCAAAACTAAACGAGATATCTCCTGATGAGTCAGAGACATACATATGCATATACTGCATATATACATCTCGTCATGTTACATCGATCACAGACTTGGTTTTAAACAAATTACGAATAAACAAACATTGCAAATAAATGTGCAAGTGTTCAGCATACATTTTCCACCTATGAAGACATGCAAATACATGTACTGCATGTATACATCTCGTCCTGTAACATCGATCACAGATTTGGTTTTAAACAAATTACAAATTAACGGACATTGCAAATACAAGAGCTCGTAAGTACTTGTTCAACGTATTTTTTTCAGTCGATGAAGTCACGGAACTATTTTACCTGTTTTCCGGTTGGTCTGAATAACTTAGCAATTTGGAATACAGCCGCAACCGAAACGTTTAAAAAATGCCAATAAAGGTTGTAAAGGTAGTAATTTCTGGGACTTTTTATCCGTACTCTGCTAAAGAAATGAAATATAACCTCCCGACTTTTTCTTTTGTTCTTTTGTTTTCGTTTAAAGCGCTATATTTACCATTCCGAAATTACACTAAGTTTTCATTTATCATTTTTTAATGTTTTCACTTCTTTGTCTAGGTGGTGTGGAGTATCTAATGAGTCTGTTTGATCTCACTTACAACATAACTGTGAGACATTGTTATGAACATAGATTTGGACATGTGTTGGATTGCTACATGCTGTTCCTGTACTTACTATGTGCTGTAACATGAACTGTAGAATTTTAAGGCATCTTTGTAGCCATCCAAAATATTGTCCACATCTTCATTTTCATCTGACTGTTACACTGTTCGTCCTTCTTCCAGTCCTAAGCTGTATGATATATTCATATTCAGTCCTAATAAATATTAGTCAATCGTCATCTCTGTCCAAACAGATTGTACATCGCACTAAAAAACGACTATTGACAGGTAAACGCTGTGAAGAGAATGTACAATTCTGTAGATCGGTTTTTCACTTTACCATTTATAGCTTGTTGCCGTTCATGGTAGTGATTCATCTTTTGATACTGCGAGCAGGCGATATCCATCCAAATCCTGGTCCGCAATCTAGTGAGTCTTCAGATAGTTTGTCGAGTACAGATTTATACAATTTTCTTAATCTTCCCAATCATCTCTCTACCGTCCATTATAATGTCCAAAGTATAGCTAATAAGCTTGATACTCTAATTGCGGAGTTTTCCTTTTTTGATGTTGTCTCATTTTCTGAGACTTGGCTGCATGATAGTTTATCTTCAGACGAGCTGCTTTTCCCGTCCTTCCATCCCCCAGAACGAAAATATAGAGCTCACGACCGATATGGAGGTGTAATTCTATATGTAAAAAAATAATTTATCTTACACACGCAGAAGTGATCTTGAAATTGGTGGACTTGAGTGTATTTGGATACAGATCAGGTGCACTAATCATAGGACCATTTTGTATGGTGTATTTTATAGAGCACCGAACTCTGACTCGACTTATACTTCACTTATTGAAGATTCTATAGATCTTGCTATAAATTCTAATATTGCTGATGTTATCATTACTGGTGATTTTAATCTGAATACTATGAACGAAAATCAATTTCGTAAGATTGAGGCTTTATGTAATCAATTTAATTTAGTTCAATGTATTGATGAACCAACACATTTTACCGAAAATTCTATGTCTACCATTGACCTTCTTTTTGTTACAAATCAAAACTCAATTCTAACAACTGGTGTTGGCGAGCCTTGTCTTGGTCTCTCAGTGCGTTATCACTGTCCTGTTTTTGGTGTATTTAACTTCTTTAAGCCTAGGTTAAAAACTATTCAACGTACCATTTGGAAATATGATCAAGGCGATTATAACCAGTTAAGAGGCTGTCTTGCTGATTTCGAATGGCATTCTATACACAATGATAATATTGACATATATGCTGAAAATTTTGCAAGTGTAATCATGGACAAAACCCGTTTGTTTATTCCAAGCAAAACTGTCAGGATAAACCCCCAGGATCCACCGTGGATGACCTGTTTTATTAAAAGGAAAATTCGTTATCGTAAGAGATTGTATAAAAAAGCTAAGGTATCAAATAAAACTAGTCACTGGATAAAATTTAAATCCGTTAGAAATGAAGTAATATCATTAATTCGTCAAACTAAAGCAAATTACTACGATCTGTTATCCTCAAAATTAAAATCTGGTACACTATCTCCACGTGATTGGTGGAAAACTTTAAAGTCACTTATGTCTTCAAGTTCTTCATCGTCAATTCCTCCTCTCTTTGATCTTTCTTGCGATTCAGTGGTAATTGACGACAATGAGAAAGCTAATGTACTTAACTCTTATTTTGCAAATCAATCACGTATAGATGATTCTTTAAGTACTCTTCCGGAAGCAAATTACCCACTGTCTCAAACCTCTTTAGATGCAATTAATATTATGCCGTTTGAAGTACTGGATGTTTTGAAATCACTAAGACTTGGGAAAGCCTCAGGGCCTGACGGTATTAATAATAGGATTCTTATTGAAGTAGCTGGACAGATAGCACCTCATCTATGTGATTTGTTCAATTACTCATTAAATAGTAATACAGTTCCATCTTCATGGAAAATATCCAATGTATGTCCAGTATTTAAAGCCGGTGACCCTTCTCTTCCATCAAACTACAGACCCGTTTCTTTATTGAATAGTATCGAAAAAGTATTCGAACGCATTATATTCAAGCATGTTTATAACCATCTGAAAGACATCAATTATTTTACACCCTTTCAGTCCGGTTTTGTGCCTGGTGATTCTACAGTTAATCAAGTAACTGGTCTTTATAATGAAATATGCAAAGCTTTGGACGACGGGGTTGAATTTAGAGCTGTGTTTTTTGATATAAGTAAAGCGTTTGACAAAGTTTGGCATAAAGGCTTACTCTTTAAGTTGAATCGGGCCGGGATTCATGGTAAACTGCTATCTTGGTTTTCCAATTACCTTTCGAATCGCTTCCAGAGAGTTGTCTTACCAGGGGGAGTTTCATCTTTGTGTCATGTGCAGGCTGGAGTCCCGCAAGGATCCATTCTAGGACCTTTACTATTCTTAATCTACATAAATGATATAGTTGATGATATTCAGGCAAATATCAATCTTTTTGCAGACGACACAAGCTTGTCAATGACTGTAGGCGATCCGACTGATGTAGGAAGTATTTTACAATCTGACATCGATAAAATTACAGATTGGGCACAAAAGTGGCTGGTTAAGTTTAACCCTGCAAAGTCCGAGTCGCTGGTCATATCCCGCAAACGTATTAAGCCAGATCATCCAAGTCTCTTTATGTCGAATATTGAAATTCCTTCAGTTACGAGTCACAAACACTTAGGTTTTTTCCTTTCTAATGACGGATCTTGGGACATCCATATCAATAAATTAATTGAAAAAGCATGGAAAAGAATTGGGGTTATGCGGTATCTGAAAATACGACTCGACCGACGGTCACTTCAGACCATTTATTTTTCTTTTATAAGGCCTATTTTGGAGTATGGCGATGTCATATGGGACAATCTTTCGCAGGGGTTAAAGGATCAGCTAGACAAAGTTCAAAATGAAGCTGCACGTATAGTTACAGGCTGCACTAAACTAGTTTCTATTGCTGATCTTATTCAGGAATCTGGTTGGGAAACCTTAAGTGAAAGAAGGCGTAAACATAAGTTGATTCACTTCTATAAAATGGTAAATGGACTCTCTCCAAATTATCTTAATGTTCTCGTCCCTCCAACTATTGGTAATTCAACAACTTATAATCTGCGTAGACCTAATAATTTAAGAACCATTGCGTGTAGAACTAGCTTGTATAACAGTTCATTTTTACCGTCTGTAATTTATGATTGGAATTCCCTACCGGATGAGATTAAGAACGTAGTATCACTGTCATCTTTTAAATATCATTTAAACCTTGATAAACCCACGCCAAGACCACTGTATTGCTTCGGCGAAAGAAAAATTCAGATTATACATGCTAGATTGCGTAACAGATGTAGTTCTCTTAATCATCATCTATACATGAAAAACTTGGTACAATCGTCACTTTGTAGATGCGGATCAGTTGAAACAACTGAACACTATTTTCTAAAATGTCCAAATTATAATGACTAACGAAATATTTTGTATTCTAATATTAATGATATTGTAAGAGTCTCCCTTCGTGTCATCTTATATGGGGATGAGAATCTTAGGCTGCATGATAATGAAACAGTATTTGCAGCAGTGCATAATTATATCCGTGCAAGTGGAAGATTTGCTCTTTAGTTTGTTGTCTCTTGGTTTCTTTGTGTTGCTCTGTTTCCAAGGGACAATATAATATTCTGCTGCGGAAACTGGCAGGGGACACTCGTGGTGTATCATTTTTATCTTCACCTTTATAAATTGTACAAGTAAACACTTACGTAGTAGTGACAGTCAGGTTGTAATGCTTTTATTGTCTCTACTTATGGCCTCTCATATTATATGAATTCTTCACCAAAAGGTCAAACACTCCACTCCTGCACACTACCACTTTCCCTATATTTTTTTTTCTCACTGCTCTGTTTTCTTAAACTTAAAATATCATACTTTATACATGCAATGACCGGAAATTGGAGAGGAACTATATAAGCTTTGCTTTCGTTCCAATCCATTTCTGCAGGATTATTCTTTGTCAATCTAATGTAATTGTATTGTTCATGTACATGTATATTGTAATTCTGTCGAATAAAATATGTTTAAATTAAGGTAGTAATTTCTGGGACTTTTTATCCGTACTCTGCTAAAGAAATGAAATATAACCTCCAAAGCTGTGTTGGCCAGAATAACCCAATACACATCGGACAGTGTAGATCTAAGATCAGACCGCACGTTCTATGCAGTCTAATCTTGATCCACACTGCCCGTAAATACACTAGAAACGGTCTATGCGTTATTTCCGATATTGCTATAACAACGATTACCTGGTGCCGACGCGCCACAATAAAGTATGCTGAACACAAAATAAAACACAAAATCTAAACCTGCAATAGGTAATCTATAACTGTCTACTAATCGGCAAGAATGGTATTTTACCTGCGTTTATTTTCCAAATTTGCACCTTTCCTTTTAACGATTACTTTCCTTATGTTTTCCGATTCCTTAAGGCAATAACAATATTAACGCGTTACAAATTAATTACAGCTTCGCAATACTTTTTACCCTTTCAGCACCATAGGCGAAAAAAGAGAGTTAGCAGACGACAAAGGTCAAGATCAGACTGCACAGAACGTGCAGTCTGATCTTGGACCTTTGACGTCCTTTGTATTGTCAAATGTATGAAATAAAATCTTTCCTAGATTCAATGGATGCACTTCCGGTCGGCGAAAAAGTCCAATTGTTTAAATATTTCCAGCCGAAAGAGTTAAATTTCGGATTATTTCTTTACTAAAAAAGTGTTCGTCCTAACCATTACTCTTGTCAATTGAGTATTGACAATGAATACAGTGATAGTTCTGTAAGAGAAGGGAGTCAGATTATGCTACATGTACAAACATGATAACTGGTAAAGCACTGAATTACACGTGGCGTAAAATAAACCGGGGGGGGGGGGAAAGAAAATAAATTGTTTCATCTTGCGTTGCCCATTCCTTTTGTTGTTGGTGGTGAGATGTGCTGTTGTCGTTGTTGTTATTTTTGTTGTTGTTCCTTTTGTTGTTGTTCCTGTTGTTGTTGTTGTTTCTGTTGTTGTATGTTATCGTGCATCTAAAGGGTCTGACTGATGACTCCGTAAAGAATAGCACAGACTGTTAACATTACGGTCAGGAATGAGGCTAAGGGGTAGCTACCGCCTACAAAAGAGTTGGGAAAAAAAAAAAAAAAAAACTTGTAAATAGTTTTTTTTTTTTTAATTTGTTGTTTTATTATGCCAATTCAATGTGTTTCCTCCACCTTTTAAAAAACAAGAAAACTTTGAAAACGCCCTTATTAAGTATAGATAATACAAATTGTTAAATGCACAATAACGATTAAATATTAACAGTTCTGTGTATAGTATACAGGTCAGTTTCATTAAAAAAAGGTATGGCCATTATCCAGCATTTTATCATTTTCCGGCAATGTTATCTATCATTTCAATGTCGGAAATCCTCTTTTGAGCTACATTTAATTTTTCATCTGAAAAGTAGTAACACTACGGCAGACCACGTTTGAAATGAACTACGGTCAACTACGTGCATGACCGTATATGTGACCATGCCATTGGACAGGGGCACAACTTTTAGAGAAAAGGAGAATTGCTGGCAGTAACCGTGTACTCATAATAAATGCCGTATGATACCTTTAAGGATCTTCTTTCAGGGTCTGAAAACACGGGATTGTTTGGTAAAGGGTTAAAGTATTTGACCCTTATGCAACAACCTTTTGAGTTCACGCCAATCTAGATTTCTAAAATGTGCTTTCTGACGGTGTTCTGAGTTTTAGTCTTAATCTGTGCAGTGATTGCTACAAAAACCCATGACTTCAGGTTTGCGTTTCTTTTCATGTACACTGTAGTTATATTTAAAAAGTAACCTCGAACACAAATTAACATGCGCGCAGGCCTGTTTCCGCTCGCATGTCCCATAATGAATATTAGATTCGTATATGACACGTCGTCATTGTGAGTACAAGAAGAGTGTTGTAAAGTGCAAAGTTTTTGTTCAAATCCTTTTTTTGTTGAAATGAAATAAGCATAATGTATAGAGCATTTTATAGTTATTGTCTTCACGAAGTAAACAGAAGTGGGACAGCAATTGGCCAAGGTAGCAACAAGGCATGTTTGGCGATTCCTCACTTAATATCTATCATGTTTAGAAAAATATAATTTTTTATTTATACACTTTTTCTTCACCTGTTCACTAATGATAATCAAAACTGTTCGGTAGCTTTCAGTCATAAATTCATGTGCACATTTTCATAAGTTGAAATTGTTGCAATTCAAGGGGGTTGAAAACATCGTGGTACGGTTAATATGAGCTATTGCTTGTTTTGTTCAATACCGTATAGACCAACTGTAAGTTGAAGGGTCAGACATAAATGAGACACGGAAAGAACAAAAATGGCTGAAGTCATAGAAAGCACCAAAGATCTATATCATCCAACACAGACTGGTTGTTTAGGTGAATAAACAATATAAAACTTCGAAATTGCATTTTTTTCTTACTTTTTGTCAAAAACAATGATTTATATTTATCAGGTAGGTTCAGGGTTGAAGAAAAGAAAACATATATAAGAGCCATGCTCTTGGAAAAGGGGGTTAATGCGTTTGCGAAAAGTATCGACCCAGGTCAGCCTGCGCAGTCCGCGCAGGCTGACCAGGGCCGAAACTTTTCGCTATCGGTCAACTTTCTGTATATCAAAGGACCAGTCTACCTCATGATACAGTTAGACATAATGGATTTTATTGTTATTGTCAGTTGTTATACAAAATGGACTTTATAGCTCCGTGATCGTGTGATGACTTGCTTTGTATCATGCATCATGGAGATGTATTAAACCCCTTTTTGCCAGAGCATGGCTCATACATATCCGTAATGTTTATAATTGAGAAGAAAGTATGCTTTATTCGAACAAGTGTGACCGTTTATCAATCTAAATTTCCAAAAAGTCATCTGATCCCAAGCCACCAGAACTATTTGTTTTCTTGCCAGAATTTTGATCCGATCCATTTCCACCACTACTACCGCCGGTTGCGTTGTTACCGGTGCCACCGCCGTTATTTGATGTGTTATTGGTGCCTGAACTTCCGCCATTGGAAGCTGCGTTGTTACCGGTGCCACCTAGACTACTGCCGTTATTTGTTGCGTTATTGGTGCCAGGATTTGCGACAATGGGTGCTGTGTTATTACCGGTGTTATTAGATGGTACCGGGTTCGGATTTACTACAGTGGAATTAGTGGTATTAGTTGCAGTATTATTGACAGCAGCTACACCTCTGTTTCCTACAACAACGAAAATAAAAATACTTGCTTTCAGCACCTCCTACGCCGGGTTATGGTGGAGGATTAGGCGAAGAGGGTTTCGGTCTCATTATAGAGATGACGTACGATGTAAAAGCCTATGTTAAATGAAGGAAAAGTAACTTATGAGCAGCGCTCTAGGAAAATGGTGTAAAATGAATTCATCTTATAATCCCTCTTGTTTTCAGTGTAATATAACCATTACGAATTTTCTTATCTTATAAACGTTTGATATCATCCATATTTGGAGCCGTATTTGACACATTTTGAAAAATTTCGTTTGTATGATAATTGGGGCTATTCTGTGAGGTAAAACGAACAATTTTCTCATACTTTCAACAAAATTTATATGACCCCTAAAAAGAATAAACAAGAAACATACACACTAGATTACACTACAGAGGGTTTGTTCTTTTTATTTGTTTGTTTATATTGTACTTAATGCCGTTTTAAACATTACTTCAGTTTTATCGCGGCGGTAAGAGTACAAGCATGTATGAAAGAACCACCTTTGTAATGAAACGGCTTTTTTTATCTGGATTGAAAATTTTATTACAAAAAAAAAAAAAACTCGTTTTTTTTTTAATGCATCTGTCAGAAGTGTCGACCCAGGTCAGCCTGCGCAGGCAACACAGGCTGACCTTGGCCGAATTTTTTCCATATTGGTCAATTTTCTGCATGTAAAAGGATCAATGAACTTCATGATTTGAGTCGGTTATTCGACTAAATGAGTTTTATGAATCTATAATTATACGGTAATTATTTGCTTGGTACAATGTATCGCAGAGAGACACCAAACCCCCTTTTTGTCAGCTCGTGTCTTATATCTGTTAGGAATATTTGTCGAATGACACATAACAATTACCTGTATGTCCGAAAAAGACGGCACAAAACGCTGAATGTTGAGGTAGACTAGATCAAGTAATGGATTTTATCCCTCAAAGGGTTGAAAACAACGTGGGAAGTTTCCTGCGTTTCTCTTTTTTCCCCGGCAGTGTTCTCAAAAACTCTCTCTTTGAGGGAATCGTTAAAACACGTGCCTGTTTGCTAAAGGGTACATCGGTATCATGTCATTTTTTATTTTATTTATTTATTTTTTTTCGTCTTAAAGATACATCTACACTCGTTTTCAGCCAAATTTAACCCATTTCATTATGTTCAGTCAGTTTTTAACCCAATCTACCTCCATTTGTCATTCGTGTATCTTTATGCCTAATCTTGCCCCTAACGGCTGCATTACGACGGATAGAAAATATATTTTGCTTTTTGGACAGCCTATCTATTTGAATGCGACCCACGTAATTGATACCCTATAATGGGGACAATTCTTCCTTTAGCCTACTTCTCTTGATTCCTTTTCAGTACTACATTGGTCCTGATAAGGTGTTTACTTTGTTTTTATCCTTGATCTTCTTGCATTCCACATTTATATTTCTAAGATAATATCTCAACTAATTCTGGCCATATTATCTTACGAATTGATGATACTCTTTCCTCTGATGATTGGGAACAGAATTTGCATTAAAATTACACGGAACCCTCACATATATATCATAAATTGAATTGTTTTTATCGCAACATCGCTAAAGAAAATCTAGGATTGAAAAAGGAAAAAAAAGGAATACAGATAAAATGACTAATGTGTTATTTAGTTATCTTTAGTCTCTATCTGGAAAGGCAGATAATATGACTTACAGGAATGGCCCCCATTGAGCATATTACTTTAATGATAGAATTCGTCTTCGGAAAGATAGGAAGGGTTAAGTGACCGGCATTTCCTTCTTTTTTCAATGTTTTCAAACAGATTTTCTTCCTTAGGGTCGTATTCAAAAACGGGATTATGTGGTTAAACGTTTTAAACTCTCTGACAAATTATACCTTTTTTTTTTTTCGTGAATTAGATCGGAATATATATATACATATAATGTCGTAGTCCAAACTGGAATCTAGGCAGATCCGGAATATATTTTTCATATTTTCCATATTGTTTTCCTTTTTACTTTATTTCTTAAACAGGTTTAGCCAAAATAGAGCAAAATTTCATTGTACTTGCAATAGGAAAAGTGAACTTTGAATATTTAGGAATAGAAAACATCATTAGAAGATAGGGTAATGCAATCACTTGATTCCATGTCCTTGATGTGAAGGAATATAATATTGGCAAATACTAACAAAATAGTTTAATATATCCAAAATGAAGCGAGTTAAGTCCAAACAGAATGTTATATATCCAAAAGAAACGCTTAAACGACTTGTTACCACAAAGTTTAATATATTGTATTGTAAGCATTTTCCAAAAAAGGATATTTTATACTCCAAATAATCAAAAATTCACAGTTAGAATCACTCAAAATTTGAGAAAACACACATAATTTGCAAAAAGTTTTAAAGTATTCAAAACAAGTGTCTTTGATTTAAGGAGAAAAATCAAACATGAAAGGCAGTTACATCTTTAGCCTTTAATTATGTTTGATTTGGGTTTGTTTTTCAAAGTGTGAAAGCAATCACTGTAGTTTGCAAAAAATGTATTTGTATATATAAAACTTTAATTCAATTATCATTATAACTTAATGCTATAATTAGCAAAATAATACCTTTGATTAATATATCAATGAATTTTCCATTGTATGATTTCATTTACAATTTATTATGTTTAATAATATATAATTTACAGTAAAAAATATTGATTATATACATAAACACATTTTTGGTCATAAAGCACAATTTTAAGAATAAAAAAAAAAAAAAAAAAAAAAGAAAAAAAAGAAAAAAAAAAAAAAAAAAAAAAAAAGAAAAAATACTTATCAAATCAATTTAAGTTATACAAAACATTATTTTTTATTCAACTTTAAAATGATTTTAAAATGTTCATTTATACAAAAATAATAGAGGAATATTCATAATATCATATTAATATAATTATTTTAAAGATTTATTTCATTTATACACATAATAAGCATGTTTTTAAAACCATGGGGGTTTTGTCCACTTTTCAGTTAAGGGTATGGGGGTTTTGTCCTAGGGGGGTTTTGTCCATGGGGCTTTTGTCCTAGGAGGGGTTTGTCCTGGGGAGGGGGGTTGTCCGTACCTCGCCTAGACCATATTGGAATTCTGTTTTGGTCACGACCAAACTAGAATTCTACTTTGGTCTAGACAGATTCTAGATTGGTCAAGACCAAATTAGGATTCCAGTTTGGCTAGGCAGATCCAGAATCTCGCTAGACCAAATTGGAATATTTTCTTGTTAAATTACTGTATTAGTGTGACTACATATAAACCATCTGATTTAATTTAAACTCCAAAATAAAAGAGTTTTCGATCAGAAATTCAGAGTAAGAATAAATTTCGAATGTTTTGCAATTTAGCGGACAAAAATGAGGGAAACGGAGCTATTATGGGAAAACATTGCTTTAATTAAAAATACCTCTCAGTTGTAAACATATGTGGATCAAAATGATTGAAAAATGAGGGAAAATAGTCCAATAATTAAGCCGTAAGTATTGTAGGAAAAGGAGAAAATGTTTCAATTTCCTAAGAATTCTACCTCAGAGTTATAAGCCTGTTTTTTGGGATTGATATGATTATAACAATAAGAAAAAACAATTCATAAATCAAGTAGAAAGTGTTGTGGGAAAAGGAGAATTGTTAATTCTGTATATTCTTTAATTTGTTTTCCATAAATGATAATAATGTGCGAAGGGTCAAACTTCCCACCTGGCACAAATGATGTATGAAGAGACAATGAATGTTGTTAATTGCCACGATATTGTTAAATGCCAAATTTGTTAGCCATAAAGATGTGAAGTTGCTTTCAATTTGGACGAGTCGAAAATTTTGTCGTTTGGTAAAAGAGTTTTTTTTTTCATAAGTCAGACCCATTAGCGAGTAATCCTGAGTTTTAATAACCATGCAAAAGAAAACTTTGAAAAACAGTGTTGGAAAAGAAGAAAGTGCAGGTTTCGAACATTTTCTCTTTTTCTCACATTTTTTTTTTTTTTTGTAAAGATTGCAAAAATAAGATATATTTCATGCGTTGTCTACATTTTTTTCCCCATTTTTCAGTTTGAAAAAGTCTTAAATGTGCTTTTTTTTTTTATAAATCAGTCTAGCCCATAAACATATGATCCTGAGTTATAACAACCATGCGAAAGAAAGCTTTGAAAAACAATTTAGGGAAAAAAAGAAAATGATGGTATCCAAAATGTTCTCCTTTTCCCACAATATTTTCCAAAGGTTTCCACCAATCTTTGTCTACACTTCCTGCAAAATATGATGTAAGTTGGGAACTGCAGAGAAAGTGAAGAACAGGGATAATTTCATAACTTACACTTTTTTTTTCTTTTTCTATTATATAATTGTGTTTATTATATGTTACATTTATGATAAAAAGTTTAAATAGTAAAATTCAAATACTATAATTTTCTTTCCTGTGTTAAAATGGATATCCACTTAAAAGACTGTTAATAATATAGATTCCGATTTGGTCTAGGCAGATCCTGTATCTGCCTAGCCAAACTGGAATTCTAATTTGGCCCAGGCAGATCAAGAATCTGCCTATACGAAACAAGAATTTTATTTTGGTCTAGACAGATTCCAGATTTGCCTAGGCAGATCAAGAATCTGCATTATCTAATTTTCTTCATGTCCGAAGACAATTCTACCTCCAGATTTAGTCAATTGTTAGACTGAATGGACTTTACTAATCTCTAATCATGTGAAGGCTTGCTTGGTATCATGCATCACGGAGATGCATTTAGCCCCATTTTCACGGAGCACGGCTCATATACTATAATCCATCTACGTTATTACATATTTTGTCATCACCAGAATACAGAATTTCCGAAAAACGGGAATCCTTTAGGAAAAAACAGTTATTAATCAAAGATATTGTATTTACAAATATTTCGTTAACATCCTCATCTTTAGCCAGTAGACTTTATTGTCTTCTACATGTTGAACTTATTATTATTATTATTTTATTTATTTATTTATTTTTTTTTTAATCTGATTTATGTGTATATAGATTCACACTTTAAATATTTCTATGTGCTATTTAATTTTTGTTTGTTTGTATGTTTTATAAATTCCTTTATTTTGTCATTAGCCTTTTTTCTGTTTCACGAAAACAGTATTTGAAAATTAATCCCGTTTTTTATTTAATGATTATGTTATGTAGTCGTGTACAGGTTCAGAAATTAGTTAAAGAAACAAATTCAACCACACACTCAAGATGAACGAATGAATATTAACACATATAAAAACAAACTAAAACTGAAATTCAGAGAGAAACTTTTTGATATAAAAAAAGCCAGAATAGATGAAAATACTTTTATCGAAACTAAAAAGGGAATAAAACTTACCTTTACTGTATGTTGGCAAACTCTCCGACGATACCCCCATCAAGCCCGGGGTTTTATGCAGTCCCTCTGTCATGTTACCGTAGTTACAAAATACACAAACCACTTTATCACATAGTAACGAGCGTCATGCGACGAAATGCTGCGCAGCAGTTGGGCATACGTTACCCATTCCTAACATTCTTCCGGGGCTTGGATTCCCTTCGCGAAAAGGGTAGTCCGAATTAAAACTGCACAGACGTGCAGTCTGATCTTGGTCTTCTCTTTTCGTGGCTTTATTTTCGGAAAATTTTGATTTTGTACATATTGAAGATTAAAAAGTAGCTTCTCTTCAGACAAACAAGGGTTAAAGTTTTTCCAGTGTTTATTTAGATCATGGGTCCTTATTTACCATCTATGTGGTAGTCCCCTAACGATAAGGTCTGAATGCCCCTCTTTCTTTCTTTCTTTCTTTCTCTCTCTCTCTCTCTCTCTCTGCCATTACTTTTACTTTTTATGTTTTCTTTAATTTCTTATGGACAAGAATCATTCCTGACTCATTGGCAAGGATATGGGAATGGGAAGTCACGGTCTGAGCGCTTGACGGTAGATTGGTTACCTCCCCTAATACAGCAAGTGTGTATAGGGATCGGTACAGGCTACTGAAAACGGGTGGAATTCTGCCCGTCTATTTTTAGAACAGCCATGTCGCGAGACTAACACAGCGATTCAGGGGAGGTCACTCTCACTTCCTGAGCAGCGGGTTTTCCAATATTTTTGACGTCAGGAGTAAGTGAATTGTATTTTTGGTATCACCTTTTAATATTTATGTCTGCTTATATTCTTTTAAGTTTCAATTACCAATTTCAAATTGTACAAACAATCGCAATGTTACCTCTACAGCCAATCTGGAAATGTGCAAGCTGCTCTGATTGGCCATTCTGTGATATACATGTAGCCCAATGGAAAGGAACGACACAATAACCTGTGCAAAGTTGTAATATGTATATCTACAACGGGGACAAGTTAACGTTGACGGATGTAGTTTTGTTTGTGCGCCCTTGGGCGAGACACTTCAGAGCCCTAACCTAACATGGTGAAAGCCAAGAAACATATACACAGGTTGACTGTCGCAGTAGTGTTGAGAGAGGCTTAAAACGCCATTAAAAAGCAAAATTTGTTTATGAATATTAATCAAAACGTTGTTTGTCATAGATTTAAAGGAGGGATTTTTTTTTCAACATATATTTTTCTAAATGCTTAGAAATACTACAAAATATATTTTTCTTTTCAAACATACAAAACCATGGAAGGTTACATGTAGTCACTGGGTGCAAATTTGACTTTAGAATAAGGGGGTTGGTCGCTTTAAAGCCGATAACTCCCGTCTCGAATATGACGAAATACGATCCCACATAATAATGGTTAATGTTGATCACGTGACATTCCTATAAACCTTTGTGTAATTCTGGCGCGAAATCTAATTATATTCTACGAGGCTACCTAGCCCATTAAGAAAAATTATTACTCCTGGACTTTTATCTTTCTTACATCTGTCTTTCTTCTTCACCGCTGCGTTGCTAGATTTTTTTTTTTTAATTAAATTCAGTGATGAATATTTTTGAAGTTTTTCGTAATAGTAAAATAAATGAAAAAGCCCTTTAAGGAAAAAAAAAAAAAAAAAAAGAACTTATATGAGCCATGATCTGTGAAAAGGGGAATAAATGAATCTGCGAAAAGTATCGACCAGGTCAGCCTTCGCAGTCCGTGCAGGCTGACCAGGGCCGAAACTTTTCGCTGTAGGTCAATTTTTTGTATGTCAAAGGACCGGTCCATCTCATGATACAGTCGGTTGTTAGACATACTGGATTTTATTGATCCCTAACTTATGGGATAACTTGCTTTGTATCATGCATCACGGAGATGCATTAAGCCCCCTTTTGCCAGAGCATGGCTCATAGCAATATTGATCAAGCATTAAATTATGTCTATGCATGACATTATCAGAGGGAATCAAATTGAGGGGCTCAAATCTGATAAAACGCGTTGATAAGGACGAGCGTTTGTTCCTTGTTTAGACGGTTTTATCATAAAAAAAACTCTCAACTCTTTCACTGCCAATGTCGCCTTGGATAGCTTTTGCGGACGGCGTAGACCAAGATCAGACTGCACAAAACGTGCAGTCTGATCTTAGATCCACACCGTCCTCCACCTGATACTAATCTTTGACCAAAATTAGTGTCAAATGCGACACTATAGGCCTCGGGAAAAACAGTACCCATTTATTTCGGCAGCGAAAGACTTAAATAAAAGAGCATGATAAATGGAATACATATCTCTTTTATCGGTAGGAAAGATCAAGTGGTTGCCCTTAGACTGCGTGTGTCTGTGTGTTTGTGCGTGTTGCCTCTCAGGTAGCAAGGTTACATAGATTACGACGGATAGAAAATACATTTTTGGAGGCAATTAAAGAATTCACCTTTGTGACGTTTCCAAGTTTAAATCGAAGATTTCCAATATTTGAGCCATGCTCTGTTGAAAGGGGGCTTAATGCATCTCCGCGATGCATTCTACCTATCAAGCCATCACATCATGCCGGCTGACCTGGGTCGATACTTTTCGCAGATGCATTAAGGCCCCTTTCCACAGAGCATGACTCAAATTTATTGCTTGTTTAATTGATTTATTTATTCATTATTTCGTTTATCTATCGTCACCGCCTGTCGCCTATATGGGCGACGCCCCGGAAGGGAGTTAATGACATTTACCGGTATGTTACTTTAAACAACATACAGGACAAAACCTATCCCAAGTCACGCCTGGTTTTTTAAAGTGCTCTGTGTATGGCACCGTCATATGGGACCTCTGTTAAACGTCTCATCCGAAAGACTCCTAGTATCCTTATTTTTATTTTTCTAGATGGCCAGCCGAGGGGCTCGAGCCAACGCCCTCGAGTATCCCGTGATCTGTCGCTTACAAGTTTCGAGACATTCCGCTGGAGCAACATGGGCTGGCTATGCAAAACTTTCGATGGCCAAGATGCTTTGGAAGTCAAGAATATTCTACAAGATGCCAAAAATCCGATCTTTTCCATACTGGAAGCACATCAGTTATCAACTCGAATGAAACTCAATTTCTTTTTTTTTTTTTTTTTTTGTGGAAAGTGTCTATAAAAATTAAGAAAACATTTTGGGAAAAGGAGAAAATGCCGATAATCAGCATTTTCTCCTTTTCCCAAAATGTTTTCAAAGGCGTTCTTTTTCAGGTCATTAAAACTTGAGATTAATTAATTATGTTTTATTTTGAGTCCCATTAGCCATCATCAGACGGAATAGAAAAATAATTTGAGAAGAAGAAAACAAGAAGACAAAAAAAAAGGTAGAGAGAGAATGTACCCACACAGATAATTCGTTGTTTTCTGTTTGAACGAGTGTTTGTTTTAAGTTTTGCTCTAATCTGGTATGATAACGAGGGGTATCATTTATCTGTTTTTATTGGCATAGTTTTCCGTCGTCATGTCAACACAAATACAAATGAGCCATGCTCTATCAAAAGGGGGATTAATGCATCTCCGTGATGCACTAAATCAAACAAGTCAATACATACTTAAGGATTCCTAAAATTCATTTTGTCTAACAAGCAACTGAATCCTGAAGTAGAATGGTCACTGGACATTAAAAAAAAGATACCAAAAGCAAAAACGTGTCGGCCTGCGTAGGCTGACCTGGGACGATACCTTTTGTAGATGCATTAAACCCCGATTTCACAGAGCGTGGCTCATTGATATATATTCATTTTGCAATTTTGTTCATTTTTCATTTTAAAAAAATCCATTTTAATCAATCAATTTATTCTTTCAAATAATCTTCATTTTGCACGATTCGTTTTATGAAAACTCTACACCTGTGCAACATTGGGTCAGTATGTTTAACCCTTAAACTGCCAAGCGGGACTCAAGAACCTTTTGCTGGCAATGTAGATCAAGATCAGACTGCACAGAATATGCAGTCTGATCTGGGATCTACACTGTCCGATAAGGAGATATTCTCTCCCCCCCCCCCAAAAAAAAAATATATATATATATATAAAACTTGGGCATAGCAGCATTTGGTTTTTAGAAGGTGATGACCTTTCAGGTCTCACCTTATGTCAACCATCAGACTGAAATTCCGCGAAGACGAATCACTTCTCTGTTTCAAGAAAAACAGATCCTTATAAATCAATAAACTGAAGCGTCAGTGTCATCTGAGGTGTGAAAATAATATGCGGGTTGAAAAAAAATGTGCAAGCCAATTACACAAACAATAAACTTCAGACTTAAATGTATAGAATAAGAGCTAAGATTTAGAATTAGCCTCGTTTCGCAGCTTTGGAATGACCTAGTTTCTAAAATCTGTAAGTTAGAGAACACACCAAAACACCCAAACCACCCGAAAACACAGCAGACCACTTCATTACACCCCAGACCATATTCCTTACACCTTAAAACGATGCGTAAATGTGACAAAAAGCAGTGGAGCGGGACGAAACTCGAACTTGATCTGTAAGTCATGGTGGTTGACTTACTCAGCAAAAGTCAGGTAAATATCTACCAGCATTTAGAAAAAAAAGTCCGGAAAACTGATTTATCAGGGAAAGTTTGTAAGTCCAAGGCCCGTAAATCCGTGAAAAACCAGTGGACCGGAACGAAAGTAGAACTTGATCTGTAAGTCATGGTGGTTGAGTTACACAGCAAATCTGAGATCAATACCTACCAGCGTTTAGGAAAAAAGTCCGGAAAACTGATTTATCTGTGAAATTTTGTAAGTCCAAGGCCCGTAAATCCGTGAAAAACCAGTGGACCGGAACGAAAGTCGAATTTGATCTGTAAGATTAATTTCAATTTCAATTCTTTATTGGTAATCTAAGGCCTCCGGCCCATTACACAATACATACATACAAAAAATATGTTGCAGAGTAACGTTCCCCAATGTTCATAAACCTTTAACAAAAGTGTCCGCCAAGAATGTTTAGAAGAATATCGTTTTCAAATTAGAAAAAACAAAAATGCAAAAAAAAAAAACATAATGCGTCTCGAGAATGACCAATTCATTACTAGTGCATATACGTGCATATACTCCCCTATACGTGGCCTATATTATCGTCCGAACCATTTGCCAAATAACTCATGTATTAACAGTAAGTATGAGACTGTATGAGTACGTATGAGGCGGACGGTATAGACAGAGATCAGACCCCAATAAGTGTTGGCTGATATCTGACCATACCTTCCGCAAAAGTGGTTGACATGATGTCGAGTTCGACTTGAAAGAAATTGTAAATTTACTAATAAAATCATTTGAATAGACACATCGTTAAAAATGTAAAACCATTTAGAAGAAATTAATCTTTGTGAACTTGGATCACATAGAAATTTGAGAAAATTTATAGAAAAGTTTCGGAAAAATAGTTAGTGACTTGCTTATTTGTCTTAAAAAGCTTGCCTTTCTTTAAATGCTATCGTTATATACTTAGCAAGTATGTATATTAAAGACTCAGTCTTACATTTCATAATATCTAGAAATAAAGATTTGGTCGGTAACCTATTATACCATTTTTTGGGAAAACAAACTTTTCTGATCTCACCGTACAAAGGACAAATCAATAAAAAATGGAATTCGTCTTCAACAGAAAATGTATTATTTTTGAGGCAGTATTTACAGAACCTGTATTGTTTGTCAATTTTATCTCTTCTCCCTGTTTCTATAGCTAACGTATGATTAGAGCATCTAAAATTTGCTAAATTTCTTTTTTATACATATGACATATCTATTGTTAAATAAGTTTCTGTCTCTAGCATTGATTTAAATTCGTTGTAGAAATATACTTTAGGGCTTTCATTTAAGTTTGAGTTCCATTTTAAAATAAACATTCTTCAATCGTTGCTTAAATAGTTTTAAGAAGAAATCTTGATTGCCTATTTATTCTGCGATCCAAGCATATCCAAATCCATTTTCGAATAGTAATGTTTTGACCATAGATGCCCAGGTAATTCTGCCAGATTCATTGATTTGTCGAAGCAATCTATAGCACTGTTTTGGGTATCGGGTATTGGGCATAGTAATGAGTTTAATCCAGTATTTAATACATTGTGTAATATAGTAAACTGCTATAGGGCTACGGCCACATTCACCCAGTACAAAAGAATTTGATGTATTACTAGTATGCTTCAAATGACACATGCGCTTACAAAATTGTAAGTGCACTTTTTCAATTACATTGTAATATTGATATCCCCAAATGTCTGCTGCAAAACATAAAACAGGTTTAACCATTGCGTCAAATAATTTGAAGGCATCTACTGGTTTAAAATAACCAAATTTACGTTGATAACTATATATAAAGTAACATACTTTTTTTGCACGATCTGATTGATTTTTTTTTTAAGCGTTTCAGACCAGCATAATCTAGAACTAAAATATGTACCTAGATACTTATAATAGGGGACCACTTCTATTTCCTTTCCTTTATAAAACCAGTTTTCATTTTTCCGTAATATTCCACCATTTCTAAAGAAATAACTTTTGATTTTTCTAAATTAATGCTCATTCTTGTGGAATCGCAAAATTTATCAATGATATCGAGTTGTTTTTGCAATCGTAAAACAGTGTCGGCAAATGTGGAAACATCATCAGCAAATAAGAGGGACGAGATTTCTTCTATATTATCATTGATATAAATTCCATGCTTACACTCGATTTTTAATAGGTCCACCAGATCATTAATGAACAGGGAAAATAGTAATGGCGAACTCAAACAGCCCTGACGCGTTCCAATCACACAATCGAAAAACTGGGTGATATACTGGATATTATGACTGGTTATCTTTACGGAGGACTTTAATTGCTGATACATATTGAAAGATGTGTAATATTTTCCCATTCAACCCTTTCCTTGTTAATGAATCCCATAATCGATTGTGATCGATACTGTCGAACGCTTTTTTGAAATCTATAAACAAGCAATAAAAACGACCTTTTCTTTTTGACAAGTATTTTTGAGCTAGGGACTGTAAAGCAAATGTGTTGTCAGTTACACTGTAATTCTGCCTAAAACCTGATTGTTCTTCATGTATTATACTGTTTTCTTCTACCCATTTCATTAATCGTTCGGTTAAAAGACCAATGAAAACTTTAGTAAGACTATTTATAAGCGAGATACCCCTGTAATTTCCAGGTTCAGTAAAGATCCACTTTTATGCAGTGGTATAATCAAACTTTGACTCCAAGATGATGGAAAAGACCCACTGTTAAAGATAACATTGAACAAGTGTGTTAAAAACGGAGTTACAATATCAGCTGTGTGTTTCAACATTTCGGCGCACAGGCCGTCTGGTCCGGCAGATTTACTACATTTAAGTTTCTTAATACTACATTGTACCTCATCCTCTGAAATAGGCAAATTTAAGGATGTGCTGTCATTTACAACAACAATATTCGACAACACGTCACTATTAAAACAAGTATTTTTGGATGTAAACAGCTTTGAGAAGTAATTAATCCACTCAGATGGATTTATGGGATACGTGACAGTGTTAACTGTACGCCCTTTTACTGTTTTCCAAAATAGTGAAGGGTTGTGTAGAACAGATATTAATTTATCTCTGTTGAACTGTTCTTAAGATTTCCTTTTTTGTTTACATTTCGATTTAAACTTGTTCTTTGCGCTCTTATATTGCAAAAAGTAAGATTCTTCATTTGTTTGCCTAAATGTTCTAAGTAACCAAGTTTTCACTTTCTTTAAGGTGTACGAGGCCTAACTCTCTGCGAAATCATCGGCTAATATCGTGTAATATCGACGCACTCGCACAAGCTGTCGGTTAATCTCGGTCTCTGCCGGTAGGTTTCGTATTTTTTCTAGATGAACTCCGATATCGGTGAATTTTTTCAGACAATATTCTAGACATTTTGAGACAACGAAATTTATTTTTGTTCCAAAAAACTGATTTGATTTTTGTTGTTTGTAAGTCACGTGACGTGGGTTTTTCCCACTCTTTGACGTAATATATTTGGTTCCAAAATGGCTGACCTAACCGACAGAGTTAGGGACTACCGCGGTCGTTTCCGAAAAACTAAATCAAAGCGAGCCAAAAGGTCAGTTATCATAGATCATAACTACGCATCGGGATTTATCTGCCAAGGAAGGAGTTGCACAAAAAAAGGAGGGTTGTCCGGTGGAGGGCAAATTTCATGAAAAAGAACATTGCCCGGTAGGTCGACGAATAGTGGAATTTTCAGTTTTGTTGGAGGCGCTTCAAGACTGTGAAAAACGCCGACTTGGACCTGTTCCACTCACCTTGTACTCAATCAAAGGTGAAACGAAGAAAGGACTTGGTGGCTATTTAAAAGTTCAGTGCCAAAATCCAGATTGTTGTCATGTAAACACGGTACCTTATGGGAAAACATACCGTGACAAGAAGACTGGGGCACCATGTTTCGCTGTCAACACAAAGCTTGGTACAGGTAAGAAAAATACCAGTATGACTATGACTCCACTGAAAAGATTACATTGTGTATGTATGGGTGTCTGTGGTTTGGTGTGTATGTATGTATGATAATGATATGCATGGATGATGGATTTTGTTTGTTTTATAGGGTTTTATTTGATTTGAACAATCTTTCAGGTTTATGTTAAAAAAAGAAAAAAAAAAAAAAAAAAAAAACATTTACAGTATTTAAATGCTTCCTGGGTATCACCAGTACTTGATTTGGGTGCTGGGTATTACCAGTACTAGATTTGGGCTCTTATATGTCTCGCTGAAAGACATACATGCGTGACCAGGGCCTCAACCGGTCCAGTCAAAAAGTTTTGTCTCTCTGGGAAACAAGGTCTGTGCCCCTGAAAGGAGAGAGAGAGAGAGAGATAATCACTCAAGTAAGTAAAAAGGTGGATATTTGCTATTCAAATATAATTTAGATATCTGCATTTGATAACGGTGGAAGGAAAAATTTTACGAAAATGGGAAAAATATATTCCCTTTAATAGGACAATGCCTCCCACAATATTCTCCATATACCGGTATGTTTTCCAGAAAAGTGATTGTTTGGGAAAGGCATTGAAACTGACGTTATTATTGCTTCATTTTCTTCATTTTCAGCTATGATCGATAGTGTTGGAGGTCCAACTAAAGTGAACAACTTCCTTTCAACTTTAAATATTCCTACCATTGATAGCAAAAACTTGTGTACAGTGGTGTCTGCAAAAGAGCAACAGCTGAAAACATAGCGAGCTCAGGGTTAAATCTGGAACACTTAAAGAAGATTTATTCCAGGGAAGGGGAAGATGGACTTCTCAATATATTTACTGTGAAAAACACTGAAGGCCAGCCACGTGTTACAAACACAAAGAGGACTCTTGAAAGTGTTATTCCAAAACTTGTTGACTATTTGAAAAGTGTTAATGAAAAATGAAATCCTTCAAATTATTTTTTATGGTGGTACTGTTCAGAAACCAGGCAATGAAACATTTAGATTACAACTCTTTACCACATAATCCCGACTTTTAATGACCCTGAAAAAGAAACCTTTTGAAAACATTGTGAGGAAAGGATAAAAAGACTGGTAACCGGCATTTTCTCCTTTTCCCATAATGTTTTCTACCCATCCAAAAAAGAATTTCAGTTTTCAGTTATTTTGTTGTCTGCAAATGCTCTCAATTTGGACCAGTCTTAAAAATAGTTGTTTGGTAAAGGGTTAAATGAACTGCTTCTAAAACATAATGCAATGTATATACATGTATATGACCCGTCATCCGTAAAGTAACCTTCTCTGAAGTTCGAAAAGTGTTGACCCTGGTCAGAATGTTCAAAGTGCACAGCCTGACCAAGGTTAAAACTTGGCTTTAGTGAGTTTTTATGTATTCTAATGGTTACTCTACATTACCATATAGCCATTTCTTTTTAGCTCTACTGGCTTTCAGCCAGCAGAGCTTATGTCATGGCGTGGTTTCTGTCGTCTGTCCGTCCGTCTGTTAGTCTTTTCCTTGTTTACGCGATAAAGTCTGCATTTGTTGCCCGATTTTCGTGAAACTTGCACAGTTTGTGTATCTCATCAATAGCTTTAACCCTATTGATTTTGAGAAAAAGCCAACAAACAGGATGGGAAAAGTAGCCATTTCAGGTTGAAAATTTCAAATTCTTGTTTACGCGATAAAGTCTGCATTTGTCGCCCGATTTTCATGAAACTTGCACAGTTTGTTTATCTCATCAATAGCCTCAACCCTATTGATTTTGAAAAAAATCCAAGAAACAGTATGGGAAATGGAAACAGTATGGGAAATGTAGCCATTTCAAGTTGAAAATTTCTAATTCTTGTTTACACGATAAAGTCTGCATTTGTTGTCTGATTTTTGTGAAACTTGCAGTTTGTTTACCTCATCAATAGCTTCAACCCTATTGATTTTTAAAAAAATCCAACAAACAGTTTGGGAAAAGTAGCCATTTCAAATTGAAAATTTCGAATTCTTGTTTACGTGATAAAGTCTGCATTTGTTGCCTGATTTTAGTGAAACTTGCAGAGTTTGTTTATCTCATCAATAGCTTTAACGCTATTGATTTTGAGAAAAATCCAACAAACAGTATGGGAAAAGTAGCTATTTCTTCAAGTTGAAAATTTCTAATGCTTGTTTATGCAATAAAGTCTGCATTTGTTGCCAGATTTTCATGAAAATCACACAGTTTGTTTATATTATCAGTAGCTTCAACCGTATTGATTTTGAGACAAATCCAACAAACAGTATGGGAAAAGTAGCCATTTCAAGTTGAAAATTTCAAATTCTTGTTTACGGGATAAAATGTGCATTTGTAATTAGATTTTTGTGAAACTTGCACAGTTTGTTTACCAATTTACCAATTCTTGTTTTCGTGACAAAGTATGCATTTCTTGTTTGAATTTGGACCCATATTATTCTGTAATGGGTCTGATCTTGTTTTCAGAATTTTGTTTTACAGAGTAACCAATAGGTCCCTTTGTGTGTGACAGGTCTCATTTATATATTAGATGGGCTAAGTCTAACGTCTTTTGATATTTTTGTGAAAATGCGACTTTGATATTTGACCTTGACATTGTCAGAAGACCTTAATCCATGTTACCAAAAGAAAATATGTGAGGTACATATTCCTTTCAAATATTGACTTTGAAACTGGATATTTTTAAGAAATTACTGGCAAATGTTTAGATTTTTGTTGATTCTTTGTTCATTTGACCTTGATATTTGACCTTGACCTTACCAGATGATGATAACTGTTTTAACTTTGTTATCAGCTGAAACATTTGATGAGGTTCACCTTCGTACCAAATATGAGGTTTGCAATTGTAATCCTTCAGGAAACACAGGAAAATATTTATAGTTTTGATCATTTTTTTTTTATTTGACCTTGATATTTGACCTTGACTTAGTTTAATGACATCGACTTTGTTATCAGCTGAAGCATAATAGTAAGATGTACCATCATACGTGATATGAGCTTTGTACCTTATATACATTAGAAATTACAGGCAAATGTTTAGTTTTACGTTAATTTTCTGAGAGAAAGGGTGAATGCACCCTACCATATCTAGGTCAGATTTTCTCTGAAACGGTGCGGTAAAATTTCTTAAAAACTCTTTCCAGTATTCATTAATGGTGTCTTGAATTTTTAGAGAAGTTCTAATGAATTGAAGTTTTTTTTCAATTTTTTAGGATTTTTTTAAATTTAGTGTGAACTCGTCAAACGCACTTGAAAAAGGGTCAAATTGGAGGACCTATATGTGACTTTTGTCAGGATACTTTCTGCCTTTGTGAAAAAAAATCCATTTTTGATTAAATTTTGATCAAGTAATATTTATTTGCTTGTTTGATACCATTTTTGTTCATAAATTTTGAAAAACCTGATAAATATGTTAAATTTTATAGAGGTAGTAGTCTATTATTTTTTATCAGTTTTGATGTTCACGGGTTATGAGATAAAATTCCTCGTAATTCAACTTACGCGTGGTAATTTTTTTTAAAATTTCATTATTAAGTGTCTTTACCAGTTACAATTACAGTGAGACTTAGTTTATGATGATTTTGAAAAATGGGGGTTAGGCCCCGAATACCTTAATTGATGACATTCAAAGTCCAACCATGGGCTCTTTTTGCTAGTTGCAGAACTATTAAATCTTTCTTTTAATCTTTCTTTTATTTTCATTTGATTGCCAGCTTGTTTGTAAATATGACTTATTTTGTTCAATATTAAATCACTATCATTAATTGGAAACGTCAACTTAGAGTAAAATTCCTGAAAAAGACGCCGAAATTCGAGTAAGATCTCATGCTTCTGATTATCATCCCACTTATACGCGGTGTATTTTTGTAAAAAATTGTCTAATTGCAGAGCATTTTGATCATTAGTTGAACCCGTGTTAAACTTAATTTTACAAACAACTGGATAGTGATCAGAAAACTCTTCCTTGTCTGTGTAAAAATTCGACAAAAATGGAAATAATTCACTGGATAAAATACAATAGTCGACTAAACTTTTTCCATCATTCGCATTACAGGTGTATTCTCCGTGTAAGTCACCACAGACGCTACCATTTACAATATGAACGTCAAAAAGTTTGCAAAGTTCGACCAGCGAAAGACCAAATCTGTTGACTACAACATCTTTGGTATTTCGTTTTAAATGGAATGAGTCTATGGGATGGTCAACAGTGGTATTGTTTGAAAAGATATAATCAATGTTATCGTTCTCTATATAATCCAATAAATTGCCGGTTCTTGCGTTAAAATCGACCATTAATAATACTCTAGCGTTTGGATAAAACCCCAATATATACATCATGTTTTCTTGTAAAATATCTAAACCGTTTGCATTTTCTTCATAAACTGATGAATTTTCAGGAGAAACATATGTGAAAATCATTATAATATCAAATTCAAAGTTAAAAGTTTTACTATCGAAAAGAAAAACTACACATTCTGACATTTCGTCAAAAATGCGTCTGCACCTTCCGATCGATAGCAAATTTTCCTTTAAAAGAACGGTAACTCCTCCAGACCCTCTTAACGCATTTTTTTTTTTTTTTCTTCTTCTTCTTTCGAACATAATTGAATTCAGTGTAACCATTTATAAGGCTTTGCGAATATACTTCTTCTTTTGCTTTCCATGTTTCATGTAGGGCAATGATATCAAATTCTTTACAATAGTTGATAAAGCATGGATCATTTTCAAATTTACTTAACCCTCTTATATTGATGGAACAAATACTAAGTTCATTTATTAAATTCCTATTTTTTGAAATATCTGGTTCACTATGTTGATTGCAGTTGGCATAATTTGTTTTAGGGCGTTGGCCTTCTCGTTAATTGTTGAATGTTACATGCGTTTTCCTCTGTCGCACAGGAGCTTTACCGACAGCATCATATACATGCGGAATGCCGTCAATAACGAGCGTATCAAATTTCAAAAATGCTTTGTGTCCGTTTTCGATGCTCTTCAAAAGAAATGGATACAGCTCGGTTCTTGCTTTCGTAACTCGTGCTGGAAAGTCCTCAGTGATCCGAACTTGGTTATTCATAGACTGACTTACACCGGAAGATCGTTTTTCCTTGGTTAACTCTCTGTACTTTGATAATATAGCCTCTTTATTTTTGAAGAATGAAAACTTGGCGATGATTGGTCTTGGAGAGAATTTACTTGGGAGTCGGTGAGCACGTTCAATGGACATTACAGAAGGATCTAATTTGAGTTCGTCAGATATGTAGGAACGGATTTTAGCTTCTGCTTCTTCCCAGGTTTCATTTGCGCTTTCCGGGATATTGTGAAACTTTAAGTTATCTCGCCTTGACTGGGCCTCCAAGTGTTCCAGTTTCTTCTGGCTTTCTAGGTTCAAATCTTCAAGTGATTTTACTGTTTGACTCAACGAAGTGACTTTCTCGTTCAGTTCATTTTCTTTATGTAGTTTTATATTGTCCCTCCTTAAGTCAGCAACTCTTTTGTCAAGATTGTCAAACTTTTTTGTCATGCTCTTCACATCTAGTAATAAAGTTTTAACATCATCATTAGAGAGATCGTGCTCATCATTTTCTTCTTCACTTGTTTCGTTGGATGTTTCATATGTAACATTTTCTTGTTCTTTGTCCTTTTGCTATGTGGCTTTGTTGTCTAAGTTTGTAATGGTAGAATTAAAGAAATGACTAATTCTGTTTTGATCTTGTGTTTGTCTTTGTCTTGTACCCCGAACTCTATCCTGTCTGTTAGTACTGCTATCTTGTGTGACTGGGGAATCGTTAAGTGAAGTATTAATGTGAGCTGTAGATTCTCTTCGAGACGTGTTCCTAGTTCCTCTAACTGCCACAGAATCCTGACCTATTGCTCCTTCTGTTCTGTCACTACTCTTACTAATACTCTTTTTTGTACTATTATTTGGACCGGGATTCGACTCTACTCCCTGCACCACCAGGACAAACAGCAGTATTCTAATACCAAGAGAGAACTTGAAAATTGAAAAAAAGTTTGGAATTATATTTGTCTTTTTCCTTTTACCGCGATATAGAAAAGTTCCAATTCTAACTCTCCATGCCTCTAGAGCGGTTCCCATTATGCTCTTTACAACAACTGACTTTTGATATGACGCGGCTCGCTATATGTACAGTGCAGTTTACCAGCTATCGATTGAACACTTTCAATCCCTTTACTCCTTAAACCTCTCGCAGATAAAAAATCAGGTAAGTAACAATGGGTGGGGTCAAGGTCAAACAAGTTAACGCACGAAAATGTTCCAAATATTAAGTATTGGACAGGATAACTGGCCTCGAGATACTTCTACTTAACTCTCTAGCTTTCCAGGTTCCTTCACGAATATATGAGCCATGGTCTGTGAAAAGGGGGCTTAATGCATCTGCGGAAAGTATCGACCCAGGTCGACATGGGCCGAAACTTTTCGCTATTGGTCCATTTCCTGCATGTCAAAGGACCTCTGTACATCATGAATCAGGCCGTTGTTATACAAAATGGATTTTTATGGATCCACAATTATGCAATGACTTGCTTGGTGTCATGGATCACGGAGATGCATTAAGCCCCTATTGCCAGAGCACGGCTCATATATGCTTAAATCAACATATATCCTGCTACATCGCACAACCGATAATTTGCACACTATATTCAATCCTTGAAACGCCCTATGCGAAAGCATGGACCTTGGCTGACGGCGTAGATCAAGATAAGATTTTGTTTTCTCAAACTTGTAGGATAGAAATATTTCTGAGTTTCAGTGGATTGAGTTTTCTTCCGTCGAAAAGGTTTGAGCTAACATGAGCTATGCTCTGTGAATAGGGGGACTAATGCTTCTCCGTGATCCATTACACCAAGCAATTCATCACATGATCATGGATCCACAAAATTCATTTTGTCCAAAAACCGACAGAATCATGAAGTAAACTGGTCCTTTGTGATGCAGAAAATCCACCAACGGCAAAAAGTTTCGACCCAGGTCAGCCTGCGCGGACTGCGTAGGCCGACCTGGGTCGATACTTTTTGCAGGTGCCCACTTTTCACAGAGTATGGCTCATATATTTTGCACTGAAAGAGTGAGATATCTGTAGGAAAGTCTAAAAATATTGAATAGGATATCAAATAAAGTTAACCAGGATTAGACTGCACTGAAGTGCAGACTGATCCTTGTCTAATTTCTTCGTAGTAGACGTCTTCATTCATCTAAACCATAAAACCCCGAAATATCACCTATGTACCTTTCAGAATGGAGACGTAGGCAAAGCTGACATCACAGAAAGCGGAATGCCGCATATAACTACAGCAACAGAATTAGACCTCAATCAAAACAACTCAACTGACAGGGACAGCGACTTGAACAAAATCACCCTGAAACAGCATACAGACATTAAAGTTGAAAACAAGACGGTAGAATTATTGGAGCAACAGGTTCAATCGCTTAAAAAGATAGAAGATATGAGTCGTCAGGGTTTGGACGATTCCATTAACGCAGAGTGGCATGACATTTCGAATATTACTGATCGATTTTTTCTGATTATTTATTCGCTTGTGTCTATCATTACAACGTTGATATTTATGATACAAATGATGTCCTGAACCAGATAAATAGAACCTGATATATGCTGGTATTTGAGATGAAATTTTATTGAAACTTAAAACTCTTAACAGTAATTAACAATCTGTAAAAAGTTATATGCCGGCATTGTGTAGATGTGCATAAAATAACAAATTTTGAAAAAAGAGATGATTTGTTACGCACATGATCCACATGACGTCCATTTTCTTTGATAATACACAATGTCGCAGCTTTGTCCAAACCGTTGATCACGTATAACATGTTTCATTGTATAGTTCAATCATATGCTTAACTTGTTTTTTCAGATATCTATTTTCACCTGAGGTACTGCACTGATGTCTTTCGGAACAACGTGATTGGAGAAAAATGTGTAAAATGGAGTATGACAGTTTAAATGTCAACATAAACTAACGTCGCCATCTTGAGTAACAAGTGGCGCCAAATGACGCAAACTTCTCCTAAAAGATATTTCAGCCAGAAAAGCTTAATTCTATCCTTGGAAACTTGACATATCAGCAATTGAATTTTGTAGAAACGATTATAAAAAAAAAAAGGAACGGCATCTACTTCGGCGTAGCTGAATGTGCTGGCTTTTTACCTTCTTTTTGGCACTGATAAGTAATGAATAAACAGAAATTTGTGATTGTTAAAAAATGTAGACATGTTTATTTTAAGGGCTCCTGCCTATTTGCGGACAAATTTACGCCATCTATGTTTTTTAAAGATAGTTGTATTTCTTGTTGAAATGGTAGCCAATATTGTGGGACACCCCGCACAGTACGGAGAATTCGATAAATGACCTTCTCTGATTTGATTAATCGTGTGTCAGTCTATGTAAGGACTTAAGTTCTTATTATTATTATAACCAAAGGGTGAAGAGTGAACAAACACTTATTTGTACAGATATGGATAATATATTGGTCGGAAGGATAGCAGACAGCAAAAGATTAGAAAGAAAGCGCAGAAGAGCAATAGAAAGAACAGTATTTTTATTTAGAATACATGCACGAATTAGAAAGCACAGTAGTTCTGCAGATCACAGTCTTTGTCTCTGAAAGTCCATGTATTTAATGTCACTTGTGGCAAAGGACACCGAGAATTAGCCCCGATAGTCATAGAAAGTCTAATGAAGTCTCACATTTATGGACAAAGCTCACGTATACAGTCCACTCTCGTAGGTTTTAACATTTTCAATTTCACTATGTTAATGCTAAGTGCATAATTGGAGTGATTACTTCCCTCAGTAAAATCTGTTTTAGGCCTAGCCTACACTTCAAAAATAATCAAAGTACTTCGGGTGGTACTCACTGTTCAGTCAGTCGTGTCGTCTGCTAACAACACTGCACAAGACCAGGATAAGAGAGGCGAAGAGCTTAAAATTTATAAATTCTTCATAAATTCTACAGCTAAGGCAACATTCAATGCAAAGCAACAAAGCTTACAAAAGATTGATTGTATGGTGTTTAACGCCGTTTTCAACATTATTTCAGTTATATCGCGGCGGCCAGTGCACCTATCCATGCTTACCTGGAGTTTCTTTTACCAGTACTTCGCACAGTATTCTTTCCAAGCCACTGGCTGCTTTCCCACAAAGCCATCGTCGAAACAATGGTCAGCGGTGAGAGAGGAATGAATCCTGCAGCAATGACTATCATCAATCCTCGGAAAGAAATTGGTCGAGCCAAGGATCGAACCAGCGACCTCCTGTTTTCAAGTCCTGTACGCTACCGACTGAGCTACGGGGGCTCGGCAGCTTAAAAAAGAACGAATACATCAAGCAAAGCACTTCAGAATGAAGTAGAGCTGTGAATGGCAAAAACATTAGGAAAACGATTAACTTACCAAAACTCATGGTTAGTCCATAAAACTCATATCTGATCCAAAAACCAAACTATAAACGTTCCAAAGGGTCTTCACCCTCTGACAACGCTCATTGCATTAAGTTTCTCTCTAGATCTTATATACATAATATATACATGGCAGAAATTAATGGCAAAGCATGACAGAGTGAGGTTTTTTTTTTTTCGAACACTATGCACGGGTAATACCATGTATATAGGTTGGTACGCAAAATCTATTGTCTCTGACCAATAACCCTTAACAAATTTGTCACAGTCTATACTCGGTGATTCTTGACCCCCTATACAGGGAAGTAAATCCATTTTAACAGTCCTTTAGTTTAATCTCCAGTGGTTTATTCACCATTTTCATTTATAGTAGAGTCAGAATGCCGCTTTATTTTAAATGAAACGGTACTGACCTTTACCACACAATCCCGACTTTTAACGACCCTTGGAAAGAAGACTTTTGAAAACATTGTGGGAAAAGGTGAAAATGCTGGTTACCAGCATTTTCTCCTTTTCCTATAATGTTTTCTTCCCTATCAAGGGCAAATCTAATCATTTGATTCGTCGTCTGCAAATCCTCTCAATTTGGAACAGTGTAAAATGCTGTCGTTTGGGAAAGAGTTAAGGGCCTTCAAAAGATTAATATATTTATTTTGCGGAAGGCGTAGATCAACATTAGGCTGCACAGAACATGAAGTCTGATCGGTGATCTACAACGTTTGCTAGCTATCTTATGAATGAGAAGATGATCAGAAATTCGCTTTTCTCCAAGGTGAATAGTAGTAGGCCTAAGGATCGAAAATATAATTATTTATCAGTTTAACTCTTAAACTGTATAAATACGGATAACTAGTATTAAGATTTCCAGCCAGTAGTGTATACCAAAACAGTGTTGCAAAGTGTTGATGAGAGGGAAAAAACAACATCGTATCGGACAGTGTAGATCAAAGATCAGACTGCACGATCTATGATCTACACTGTCCGCAAAAGAGCACTGAGTTGCGCTTAACAGCCGAAGGGTTATCACCGAAAGGGTAAAAAGAAAATGGCAACAAAGAAAGGGGCCACATTTTTGTAAGTATTTTGGGAACTGGGAGACAGACAGATATGAAATACCGACAAAAAAAATCCGAATAGAAATTAGTTATTAGCACAGTTATTATGTGCTCACTCCTTTTTTTACTCACTTCTGATTTCTTTGTCGTATTCCGTGACCATCTAAACTACATGGTATTCTTAGTCTTATTCTAGATTTAGAAAGTACCGCAACTTCTGATTGGCTAAATCATTTAGTTCATCCAATCACAAGCTGCGTTTCTTTCATATTTAGGAAAATCTTGAGAATAAGACTAAGAATATTAAAAAGAATTTTCTGTAAATTCGGAGCGTAGTTGATTGTTGAAATGGCGGAAGACATTGGTGTGTGAGTAGGGCGCCGGCACATCACAACGAAGAGTCCGATTTCGAGCCCCGTAATGAGCGTGATGACCGGGGTCAACCTTTGGAACTACCAACAACACAGGGTAAGTAATGGTGATGTTTCCAGGAGTAAGAACTTGTTTCATAAGCAATGTAAAATAAACGAACTATGCTCTATAAAAAGGGCGCTTAATGCACCTGCGAAAGAGTATCGACCCAGGTCACCCTGCGCAGTCCGCGCAGGCTGACCTGGGCCGAAACTTTTCGCTACTGGCCAATGTTCTGTATGTCCGATGCCCAGTCTACCCCATGATTCAGTCTCTTGTTAAAAAACGTGGCTATTATGGATCGATAGTTATGTGATTGCTTGATTGGTATCATGCATCACCGAGACGCATTAAGCCCCCTTTTGCTAGAGCATGACTCAAATCCATGTATGTTTGAACTAAGACTGGATGTCGAAATTGGGCTAGTATTTCGTCATGAAACAAATTTGCAGCGGACGATCTTCTTATCAATTTTTGGTACAGTAAGAAATAGTAATATGATTCAATCATCGTGGATATTTAGTCTGATGTCATGAAATATCGGACGGAGTAGATCAACGATAAGACTGCACGTTTTGTGCAGTCAAATCTTGGCCCACACGTGTCAGAAAATGTCATTGGTATCCTTGGAGTAAAAGGTGTTTATTCTTTCTTCGCTAATTATGTAAGCGCGACCTCTTTCGACAGTTGAAAATACAATGTATTAGGCCCCAATTCTTATGTTATAGGCTTGACATAGCCAGCAGAGGGCGTAGATCTTAAATCAGACTGCGCGTTCCATCTGCAAAGGCACCTGATTCCGCCTATGGCACTTAAAGGGATAACAATCAGGACACACCCACACCCACCCACACACACACCCACACACACACATAATTTAGAATAAACATGAAGACAAATTTATAAACAAATAAATTCTTTTATCAAAACTAAACGAGATATCTCCTGATGAGAGTCAGAGACATACATATGCATATACTGCATATATACATCTCGTCATGTTACATCGATCACAGACTTGGTTTTAAACAAATTAAAAATAAACAAACATTGCAAATAAATGTGCAAGAGCTCGTTAGTGTTCAGCATACTTTTTCCACCTATGAAGACATGCAAATACATGTACGGCATGTATACATCTCGTCATGTAACATCGATCACAGATTTGGTTTTAAACAAATTACAAATTAACGGACATTGCAAATACAAGAGCTCGTAAGTACTTGTTCAACGTATTTTTTCAATCGATGAAGTCACGGAACTATTTTACCTGTTTTCCGGTTGGTCTGAATAACTTAGCAATTTGGAAGTGGTATACATGTACTGTCAAAAATAATAATAATAATAATCGTCACAATCAGCATGAAGTTTAGGGTCTAATTTACCGGGACCATCAGGAAATGTCTCAAAATATTTTAACGGTGCGGTAAATTTGAAGTTTCAATGTTCTTAACTCCACGTTTTGTAGATTGTTAACAAATCCCGTGAGCCTTCGCGCTAGCGAAGGTTTTCAACTTCCGGTGATGATATTACTACATATGGTGAAATGGCCCCTTCTGTAATAAATTTCATGCAAACAAGCCAAAAAACGCACGGATTGCGAGGATCGACAAAAATGTGGTCACGACTGCAATTTCTTGACAATTTGATCTTGATCTAATATGCCCATAAAAGGGAATACAGCCGCACTAAGCAACCGAAACGTTTAAAAAATGCCAATAAAGGTTGTAAAGGTAGTAATTTCTGGGACTTTTTATCCGTACTCTGCTAAAGAAATGAAATATAACCCCCAAAGCTGTGTTGGCCAGAATAACCCAATACACATCGGACAGTGTAGATCTAAGATCAGACTGCACGTTCTATGCAGTCTAATCTTGATCCACACTGCCCGTAAATACACTAGAAACGGTCTATGCGTTATTTCCGATATTGCTATAACAACGATTACCTGGTGCGGACGCGCCCCAATAAAGTATGCTGAACACTAGTTTAGTTAAAGACTGATAAGGAATTCTGCTGGGAAATATACTATTTTTTGACCGTTTTACGGCAGTTATTTCCCTTTTGGAATTTTTTATTCAGTCTTTATCTTGCACAACCTGAAAAAAAAAAAAAAAAAAATGCACTCATAAAAAAAGAAAATAAAACACAAAATCTAAACCTGCAATAGGTAATCTATAACTGTCTACTAATCGGCAAGAATGGTATTTTACCTGCGTTTATTTTCCAAATTTGCACCTTTCCTCTTAACGATTATCTTCCTTATGTTTTCCGATTCCTTAAGGCAATGACAATATTAACGCGTTACAAATTAATTACGGCTTCGCAATACTTTTTACCCTTTCAGCACCATAGGCGAAAAAAGAGAGTTAGCAGACGACAAAGATCAAGATCAGACTGCACAGAACGTGCAGTCTGATCTTGGACCTTTGACGTCCTTTGTTTCGTCAAATGTATGAAATAAAATCTTTCATAGATTCAATGGATGCACTTCCGGTCGGCGAAAAAGTCCAATTGTTTAAATATTTCGAACTGAAAAGAGTTAAATTTCGGATTATTTCTTTACCAAAAAAGAGTTCGTCCTAACCATTACTCTTGTCAATTGAGTATTGACAATGAATACAGTGATAGTTTGTAAGAGAAGGGAGTCAGATTATGCTACATGTACAATTATGACAATTGGTAAAGCACTGAATTACACGTGGCGTAAAATAAACCGGGGGAGGGGGGTGTAAAAGAAAAAAAAAGAAAAAGAAAATAAATTGTTTCATCTTGCGTTGCCCATTCCTTTTGTTGTTGGTGGTGGGATGTGTTGTTGTTGTTGTTGTTGTTTTTTTTGTTGTTGTTGTTCCTGTTGTTGTTGTTTCTGTTGTTGTATGTTATCGTACATCTAAAGGGTCTGACTGATGACTCCGTAAAGAATAACACAGACTGTTAACATTACAGTCAGGAATGAGGGCAAGGGGTAGCTACCACCTACAAAAGAGTTGGGGGAAAAAAAAAAAAAAACCTTGTAAATAGTTTTTTTTTTTTTTTTTAATTTGTTGTTTTATTATGCCAATTCAATGTGTTTCCTCCATCTTTTAAAAAAACAAGAAAACTTTGAAAACGCCCTTATTGAGTATAGATAATACAAATTATTAAATGCACAATAACGATTAAATGTTAACAGTTATGTGTATAGTATACAGGTCAATTTCATTAAAAAAAGGTATGGCCATTATCCAGCATTTTATCATTTCCCCGAAATGTTATCTATCATTTCAATGCCGGAAATCCTCTTTAGAGCTACATTTAATTTTTCGTCTGAAAAGTAGTAACACTACGGCAGACTACGTTTGAAATGAACTACGATCAACTACATGCATGACCGTATATGTGACCATGCCAATAGACAGGGGCACAACTTTTAGAGAAAAGGAGAATTGCTGGCAGTAACCGTATACTCATAACAAATGCCGTTTGATACCTTTAAGGATCTTCTTTCAGGGTCTGAAAACACGGGATTGTTTGGTAAAAGGTTAAAGTATTTGACCCTTATCCAACAACCTTTTGAGTTTACACCAATCTAGATTTCTAAAATGTGCTTTCTGGCGGTGTTCTGAGTTTTAGTCTTGATCTATGCGGTGATTGCTACAAAAACCCATGACTTTGCGTTTCTTTTCATGTACTCAGTAGTTATATTTAAACTGTAGCCTCGAACCCAAATAAACATGCGCCCAGGCGTGTTTCCGCTCACATGTCCCATACTGAATATAAGATTCGTATATGACACGTCGTCATTAGGAGAACGAGAAGGGTGTTATAAAGTGCAAAGTTTCTGTTCAAATCCTTTTTTTTTTGTTGAAATGAAATAAGCATAATGTATAGAGCATTTTATAGTTATTGTCTGCATGAAGTAAACAGAAGTGGGACAGCAACTGGCCAAAGTAGCAACAAGGCATGTTTGGCGATTCCTCACTTAATATCTATCATGTTTAGAAAAAGATAATCTTTTCTTATACACTTTTTCTTCACCTGTTCCCTAATGATAATCAAAACTGTTCGGTAGCTTTTAGTCACAAATTCATGTGCACATTTTCATGAGTTGAAATTGTTGAAGAAAGTTGAAATCATCGTGGTACGGTTAATGTGAACAATTGCTTGTTTTGTTCAATACCGTATAGACCAACTGTGAGTTGTAGGGTCAGACATAAATGAGACATGGAAAGAACAAAAATGGCTGAAGTCATAGAAAACACCAAAGATCTATATCATCCAACACAGACTGGTTGTTTAGGTGAATAAACAATATAAAACTTCGAAATTGCATTTCTTTTCTTACTTTTTGTCAAAAACGATGATTTATATTTATCAGGTAGTTTCAGGGTTGAAGGAGAAGAAAACATATATAAGAGCCATGCTCTTGTAAAAGGGGGGTTAATGCATCTGCGAAAAGTATCGACCCAGGTCAGTCTGCGAAGTCTGCGCAGGCTGACCAAGGCCGAAACTTTTCGCTATCGGTCAACTTTCTGTATGCCAAAGGACCAGTCTACCTCATGATACAGTCAGACATAATGGATTTTATTGTTATTGTCAGTTGTTATACAAAATGGACTTTATAGATCCCTGATAGTGTGATGACTTGCTTTGTATCATGCATCATGGAGATGCATTAAAACCCTTTTTGTCAAAGCATCCGTAATGTTTATAAATGATAAGAAAGTATGCTTTATTCGAACAAGTGTGACCGTTTATCAATCTAAATTTCCAAAAAATCACCTGATCCCGAGCCACCAGAACTATTTGTTTTGTTGCCAGAACTTTGATCCGATCCATTTCCACCACTACTACCACCGGTTGCGTTGTTACCGGGGCCACCGGTGCCACCGGAGCCACCTGGACTACCGCCGTTATTTGCTGTGTTACTGGTGCCTGAACTTCCGCCATTGTTACCGGTGCCACCTGGACTACTGCCGTTATTTGTTGCGTTATTGGTGCCAGAATTTCCGGCAATGGGTGCTGTGTTATTACCGGTGTTATTAGATGATACCGGGTTCGGATTTACTGCAGTGGAATTAGTGGTATTAGTTGCAGTACCATTGACAGCAGCTACACCTCTGTTTCCTACAACAATGAAAATAAAAAATACTTGCTTTCAGCACCTCCTACGCTGGGTTATAGTGGAGGATTAGGCGAAGAGGGTTTCGGTCTCATTATAGAGATGACGTACGATGTAAAAGCCTATGTTAAATGAAGGAAAAGTAACTTATGAGCAGCGCTCTAGGAAAATTGTGTAAAATGAATTCATCTTATAATCCCTCTTGTTTTCAGTGTAATATAACCATTACGAATTTTCTTATCTTATAAACGTTTGATATCATCCATATTTGGAGCCGTATTTGACACATTTTGAAAAATTTCGTTTGTATGATAATTGGGCTATTCTGTGAGGTAAAAAGAACAATTTTCTCGTACTTTCAACAAATATGACCCCTAAAAATAACAAAGAAGAAACATACACACTAGATTACACTACAGAGGGTTTGTTCTTTTTATTTGTTTGTTTATATTGTACTTAATGCCGTTTTAAACATTACTTCAGTTTTATCGCGGCGGTAAGAGTACAAGCATGTATGAAAGAACCACTTTTGTAATGAAACGGCTTTTTTTATCTGGATTGAAAATTTTATTACATCTGTCAGAAGTGTCGACCCAGGTCAGCCTGCGCAGGCAACACAGGCTGACCTTGGCCGAATTTTTTCCATATTGGTCAATTTTCTGCATGTCAAAGGATCAATGAACTTCATGATTTGAGTCGGTTATTCGACTAAATGAGTTTTATGAATCTATAATTATATGGTAATTATTTGCTTGGTACAATGTATCTCCATGATACCAAGCAGGTCATAAAATAGCTTTGGATCAATACAATTCATTTTGTCTAACAACCGACTGAATCTTGAGGTAGACTAGATCAAGTGATGGATTTATCCCTCAAAGGGTTGAAAACAACGTGGGAAGTTTCCTGCGTTTCTCTTTTTTTCCCCGCAGTGTTCTCAAAAACTCTCTCTTTGAGGGAATCGTTAAAACACGTGCCTGTTTGCTAAAGGGTACATCGGTATTATGTAATTTTTTTTTTTTTCATCTTAAAGATACATCTACACTCGTTTTCAGCCAAATTTAACCCATTTCATTATGTTTAGTCAGTTTTTAACCCAATCTACCTCATTTGTCATTCGTGTATCTTTATGCCTAATCTTGCCCCTAACGGCTGCATTACGACGGATAGAAAATATATTTTGCTTTTTAAAAGGACAGCCTATCTATTTGAATGCGACCCACGTAATTGATACCCTATAATGGGGACAATTCTTCCTTTAGCCTACTTCTCTTGATTCCTTTTCAGTACTACATTGGTCCTGATAAGGTGTTTACTTTGTTTTTATCCTTGATCTTCTTGCATTCCACATTTATATTTTTAAGATAATATCTCAACTAATTCTGGCCATATTATCTTACGAATTGATGATACTCTTTCCTCTGATGACTGGGAACAGAATTTGCATTAAAATTACACGGAACCCTCACATATATATCCTAAATTGAATTATTTTTATCGCAACATAGCTAAAGAAAATCGAGGATTGAAAAAGAAAAAAAAAGGAATACAGATAAAATGACTAATGTGTTATTTAGTTATCTTTAGTCTCTATCTGGAAAGGGAGATAATATGACTTACAGGAATGGCCCCCATTGAGCATATTACTTTAATGATAGAATTCGTCTTCGGAAAGATAGGAAGGGTTAAGTGACCGGCATTTCCTTCTTTTTTCAATGTTTTCAAACAGATTTTCTTCCTTAGGGTCGTATTCAAAAACGGGATTATGTGGTTAAACGTTTTAAACTCTCTGACAAATTATACCTTTTTTTTTTTCGTGAATTAGATCGGAATATATATATACATATAATGTCGTAGTCCAAACTGGAATCTAGGCAGATCCGGAATATATTTTTCATATTTTCCATATTGTTTTCCTTTTTACTTTATTTCTTAAACAGGTTTAGACAAAATAGAACAAAATTTCATTGTACTTGCAATAGGAAAAGTGAACTTTGAATATTTAGGAATAGAAAACATCATTAGAAGAGGGGATAATGCAATCACTTGATTCGATGTCCTTGATGTGAAGGAATATAATATTGGCAAATACTAACAAAATAGTTTAATATATCCAAAATGAAGCGAGTTAAGTCCAAACAGAATGTTATATATCCAAAAGAAACGCTTAAACGACTTGTTACCACAAAGTTTAATATATTGTATTGTAAGCATTTTCCAAAAAAGGATATTTTATACTCCAAATAATCAAAAATTCACAGTTAGAATCACTCAAAATTTGAGAAAACACACATAATTTGCAAAAAGTTTTAAAGTATTCAAAACAAGTCTCTTTGATTTAAGGAGAAAAATCAAACATGAAAGGCAGTTACATCTTTAGCCTTTAATTATGTTTGATTTGGGTCTGTTTTTCAAAGTGTGAAAGCAATCACTGTAGTTTGCAAAAAATGTATTTGTATATATAAAACTTTAATTCAATTATCATTATAACTTAATGCTATAATTAGCAAAATAATACCTTTGATTAATATATCAATGAATTTTCCATTGTATGATTTCATTTACAATTTATTATGTTTAATAATATATAATTTACAGTAAAAAATATTGATTATATACATAAACACATTTTTGGTCATAAAGCACAATTTTAAGAATAAAAAAAAAAAAAAAATACTTATCAAATCAATTTAAGTTATACAAAACATTATTTTTTATTCAACTTTAAAATGATTTTAAAATGTTCATTTATACAAAAATAATAGAGGAATATTCATAATATCATATTAATATCATTATTTTAAAGATTTATTTCATTTATACACATAATAAGCATGTTTTTAAAACCATGGGGGTTTTGTCCACTTTTCAGTTAAGGGTATGGGGGTTTTGTCCTAGGGGGGGTTTGTCCATGGGGCTTTTGTCCTAGGAGGGGTTTGTCCTGGGGGGGGGGGGGGTTGTCCGTACCCCGCCTAGACCATATTGGAATTCTGTTTTGGTCACGACCAAACTAGAATTCTACTTTGGTCTAGACAGATTCTAGATTGGTCAAGACCAAATTAGGATTCCAGTTTGGCTAGGCAGATCCAGAATCTCGCTAGACCAAATTGGAATATTTTCTTGTTAAATTACTGTATTAGTGTGACTACATATAAACCATCTGATTTAATTTAAACTCCAAAATAAAAGAGTTTTCGATCAGAAATTCAGAGTAAGAATAAATTTCGAATGTTTTGCAATTTAGTGGACAAAAATGAGGGAAACTGAGCTATTATGGGAAAACATTGCTTTAATTAAAAATACCTCTCAGTTGTAAACATATGTGGATCAAAATGATTGAAAAATGAGGGAAAATAGTCCAATAATTAAGCCGTAAGTATTGTAGGAAAAGGAGAAAATGTTTCAATTTCCTAAGAATTCTACTTCAGAGTTATAAGCCTGATTTTTGGGATTGATATGATTAAAACAATAAGAAAAAACGATTCATAAATCAAGTAGAAAGTATTGTGGGAAAAGGAGAATTGTTAATTCTGTATATTCTTTAATTTGTTTTCCATAAATGATAATAATGTGTGAAGGGTCAAACTGCCCACCTGGCACAAATGATGTGTGAAGAGACAATGAATGTTGTTAACTGCCACGATATTGTTAAATGCCAAATTTGTTAGCCATAAAGATGTGAAGCTGCTTTCAATTTGGACGAGTCGAAAATTTTGTCGTTTGGTAAAAGATTTTTTTTTTTCATAAGTCAGACCCATTAGCGAGTAATCCTAAGAACCATGCAAAAGAAAACTTTGAAAAACAGTGTTGGAAAAGAAGAAAGTGCAAGTTTCGAACATTTTCTCTTTTTCTCACATTTTTTTTTTTTTTTTAGTAAAGATTGCAAAAATAAGATATATTTCATGCGTTGTCTACATTTTCCCCCCATTTTTCGTTTGAAAAAGTCTTAAATGTGCTTTTTTTTTTTTTTTTTTTATAAATCAGTCTAGCCCATAAACATATGATCCTGAGTTATAACAACCATGCGAAAGAAAGCTTTGATAAACAATTTAGGGAAAAAAAAGAAAATGATGGTATCCAAAATGTTCTCCTTTTCCCACATTTTCCAAAGGTTTCCACCAATCTTTGTCTACACTTCCTGCAAAATATGATGTAGGTTGGGAACTGCAGAGAAAGTGAAGAATAAGGATAAATTCATAACTTACACTTTTTTTCCCTTTTTCTATTATATAATTGTGTTTATTATATGTTACATTTATGATAAAAAGTTTAAATAGTAAAATTCAAATACTATAGTTTTCGTTCCTGTGTTAAAATGGATATCCATTGAAAAGAGTGTTAATAATATAGATTCCGATTTAGTCTGGGCAGATCCTGTATCTGCCTAGCCAAACTGGAATTCTAATTTGGCCCAGACAGATCAAGAATCTGCCTATACGAAACAAGAATTCTATTTTGGTCTAGACAGATTCCAGATTTGCCTAGGCAGATTCCGGATCTGCCTACATTCCAATCTGGCCTACGACACACACACACACACACACACACACACACACACACACACACACACACACATATATATATATATTGTTCCGTGAAAAGGGGACTTAATGATTAATGCATCTGCAAAAAGTATCGACCCATGTCAGCCTGCGCAGTCTGCGCAGTCTGCCATGAACCGAAACATTTTGCTTTATCTAAATCATTTCATGTCCAAAGACAATTCTACCTCCAGATTTAGTCAATTGTTAGACTAAATGGACTTTACTAATCTCTAATCATGTGAAGGCTTGCTTGGTATCATGCATCACGGAGATGCATTTAGCCCCATTTTCACGGAGCACGGCTCATATACTATAATCCATCTACGTTATTACATAATTTTATTTTGTCGTCACCAGAATACAGAATTTCCGAAAAACGGGAATTCTTTAGGAAAAAACAAAGCTTTTACGCAAAGATATTGTATTTACAAATATTTCGTTACCATCCTCATCTTTAGCCAGTAGACTTTATTGTCTTCTACATGTTGAACTTATTATTATTATTATTATTTTTTTTTTTTTTCTTTTTTTTTTTCAATCTGATTTATGTGTATATAGATTCACACTTTAAATATTTCTATGTGTTATTTAATTTTTGTTTGTTTGTATGTTTTATAAATTCCTTTATCTTGTCATTAGCCTTTTTTCTGTTTCACGAAAAAAAGTATTTGAAAATTAATCCCTTTTTTATTTAATAATTATGTTAAGCAGTCGTGTACATGTTTAGAAATTAGTTAAAGAAAAATTCAACCACACACTCAAGATGAACGAATGAATATTAACACGCATAAAAACAAACTAAAAATGAAATTCAGAGAGAAACTTTTTGACATAAAAAAAGCCAGAATAGATGAAAATACTTTGATCGAAACTAAAAAGGGAATAAAACTTACCTTTACTGTATGTTGGCAAACTCTCCGACGATACCCCCATCAAGCCCGGGGTTTTATGCAGTCCCTCTGTCATGTTACCGTAGTTACAAAATACACAAACTACTTTATCACATAGTAACGAGCGTCATGCGGCGAAATACTGCGCAGCAGTTGGGCATACGTTACCTATTCCCTAACATTCTTCCGGGGCTTGGATTCCCTTCGCGAAAAAGGGTAGTCCAAGACAAAACTGCACAGACGTGCAATCTGATCTTGGTCTCTTTTCGTGGCTTTATTTTCGGAAAATTTTGATTTTGTACATATTGAAGATTAAAAAGTAGCTTCTCTTCAGACAAAGAAGGGTTAAAGTTTTTCCAGTGTTTATTTAGATCATGGGTCCTTATTTACCATCTATGTGGTAGTCCCCTAACGATAAGGTCTCAATGCCCCTCTTTCTTTCTTTCTTTCTCTCTCTCTCTCTCTCTCTTCCACTCTCTCTCTGCCATTACTTTTACTTTTTATGTTTTCTTTAATTTCTTATGGACAGGAATCATTCCTGACCTATTGGCAAGGATATGGGAATGGGAAGTCACGGTCTGAGCGCTTGACGGTAGATTGGTTACCTCTCCTAATACAGCAAGTGTATATAGGGATCGGTACAGGCTACTGAAAACGGGCGGAATTCTGCCCGTCTATTTTTAGAACAGCCATGTCGCGAGACTAATAGCGATTCAGGGGAGGTCACTCTTACTTCCTGAGCAGCGGGTTTTCCGATATTTTTGACGTCAGGAGTAAGTGAATTGTATTTTTGGTATCACCTTTTTAATATTTATGTCTGCTTATATTCTTTTTAGTTTCAATTACCAATTTCAAATTGTACAAAAAATCGCAATGTTACCTCTACAGCCAATCTGGAAATGTGTAAGCTGCTCTGATTGGCTATTCTGTGATATACATGTAGCCCAATGGAAGAAAACGACACAATAGCCTGTGCAAGTTGTAATATGTACATGTATATCTACAACGGGGACAAGTTAACGTTGACGGATGTAGTTTTGTTTGTGCGCCGTTGGGCGAGACACTTCAGAGCCCTAACCTAACATGGTGAAAGCCAAGAAACATATACACAGTAGTGTTGAGAGAGGCTTAAAACGCCATTAAAAAGCAAAATTTGTTTATGAATATTAACCAAAACGTTGTTTGTCATAGACTTAAAGGAGGGATTTTTTTTTTTGACATATATTTTTCTAAATGCTTAGAAATACTACAAAATATATTTTTCTTTGCAAACATACAAAACCATGGAAGGTTACATGTAGTCATTGGGTGCAAATTTGACTTTAAAATAAGGGGGTTGGTCGCTTTAAAGTCGGTAACTCCGTCTCCGTTAGTTTATGACATCGAATGTGACGAAATACGATCCCACATAATAAGGGTTAATGTTGATCACGTGACATTCCTAAAAACCTTTGTGTAATTCTGGCGCGAAATCCAATTATATTTTACGAGGCTACCTAGCCCATTAAGAAAAATTAAAACTCCTGGACTTTTATTTTTCTTACATCTGTCTTTCTTCTTAACCGATATGTTGCTAGATTTTCTTTTCTTTTTTTTTTTTTTTTTTTTCAATTAAATTCAGTGATGAATATTTTTGAAGTTTTTCGTAATAGTCAAATAAATGAAAAAAGCCCTTTAAGAGAGAAAAAAAAAAAAAAAAAAAAAAAAAAAAACTTATATGAGCCATGCTCTGTGAAAAGGGGAATAAATGAATCTCCGAAAAATATCGACCCAGGTCAGCCTTCGCAGTCCGTGCAGGCTGACCAGGGCCGAAACTTTTCGCTGTAGGTCAAGTTTCTGCATGTCAAAGGACAGGTCTATCTCATGATACAGTCGGTTGTTACACATAATGGATTTTATTGATCCCTAACTTATGTGATAACTTGCTTGGTATCATGCATCACGGAGATACATTGAGCCTCCTTTTGCCAGAGCATGGCTCATAGCAATATTGATCAAGCATTAAATTATGTCTATGCATGACATTATCAGAGGGAATCAAATTGAGGGGCTCAAATCTGATAAAACGCGTTGATAAGGACGAGCGTTTGTTCCTTGTTTAGACTGTTTTATCATAAAAAAAAAACCTCTCAACTCTTTCACTGCCAATGTCGCCTTGGATAGCTATTGCGGACGGCGTAGACCAAGATCAGACTGCACAAAACGTGCAGTCTGATCTTAGATCCACACCGTCCGCCACCTGATGCTAATCTTTGACCAAAATTAGTGTCAAATGCGACACTATAGGCCTCTGGTAAAACAGTACCCATTTATTTTGGCAGCGAAAGACTTAAATAAAAGAGCATGATAAATGGAATACATATCTCTTTTATCGGTAGGAAAGATCAAGTGGTTGCCCTTAGACTGCGTGTGTGTGTGTTTGTGCGTGTTGCCTCTCAGGTAGCAAAGTTACATAGATTACGACGGATAGAAAATACATTTTTGGAGGCAATTAAAGATTTCACCTTTGTGACGTTTCCAAGTTTAAATCGAAGATTTCCAATATTTGAGCCATGCTCTGTTAAAAGGGGGCTTAATGCATCTCCGCGATGCATTCTACCTATCAAGCCATCACATCATGCCGGCTGACCTGGGTCGATACTTTTCGCAGATGCATTAAGACCCCTTTCCACAGAGCATGGCTCAAATTTCTTGCTTCTTTAATTGATTTATTTATTCATGTTTTTGTTTATTTATCGTCACCGCCTGTCGCCTATATGCGCGACGCCCAAGAAGGCAGTTAATGACATTTACCGGTATGTTACTTTAAACAACATACAGGACAAAACCTATCCCAAGTCACGCCTGGTTTTTTAAAGTGCTCTGTGTATGGCACCGTCATACGGGAACTTTGTTAAACGTCTCATCCGAAACACTCCTAGTATCCTTATTTTTATTTTTCTAGATGGCCAGCCGTGGGGCTCGAGCCAACGCCCTCGAGTATCCCGTGAATTGTCGCTTACAAGTTTCGAGACATTCCGCTGGGGCAACATGGGCTGGCTATGCAAAACTTTCGATGCCCAAGATACTTTGGAAGTCAAGAATATTCTACAAGATGCCAAAAATCCGATCTTTTCCATATTGGAAGCACATCAGTTATCAACTCGAATGAAACTCAAATGATTTTTTTTTTTTCTCTTTGAAAGTGTCTATAAGAATTAAGAAAACATTTTGGGAAAAGGAGAAAATGCTGATAATCAGCATTTTCTCCTTTTCCCAAAATGTTTTCAAAGGCGTTCTTTTTCAGGTCATTAAAACTTGAGATTAATTAATTATGTTTTATTTTGAGTCCCATTAGCCATCATCAGACGGAATAGAAAAATAATTTGAGAAGAAGAAAACAAGAAGATAAAAAAAGGTAGAGAGAGAATGTACCCACACAGATAATTCGTTGTTTTCGGTTTGAACGAGTGTTTGTTTTAAGTTTTGCTCTAATCTGGTATGATAACGAGGGATATCATTTATCTATTTTTATTGGCATAGTTTTCCGTCGTCATGTCAACACAAATACAAATGAGCCATGCTCTATCAAAAGGGGGATTAATGCATCTCCGTGATGCACTAAATCAAACAAGTCAATACATAATTAAGGTTTCCTAAAATTCATTTTGTCTAACAAGCAACTGAATCCTGAAGTAGAATGGTCACTGGACATTAAAAAAAAAAAAAAAGAATACCAAAAGCAAAAACGTGTCGGCCTGCGTTGGCTGACCTGGGACGATACCTTTTGTAGATGCATTAAACCCCGATTTCACAGAGCGTGGCTCATTGATATATATTCACTTTGAAATTTTGTTCATTTTTCATTAAAAAAAAATCAATTTTAATCAATCAATTCATTCTTTCAAATAAACTTCATTTTGCACGATTCGTTTTATGAAAACTCTACACCTGTGCAACATTGGGTCAGTATGTTTAACCCTTAAACTGCCAAGCGGGACTCAAGAACCTTTTGCTGGTAATGTAGATCAAGATCAGACTGCACAGAATATGCAGTCTGATCTGGGATCTACACTGTCCGATAAGGAGATATTCTCCCCCCCCCCCAAAAAAAAAAATATATATATATATATATATAACACTTGGGCATAGCAGTATTTGGTTTTTAGAAGGTGATGACCTTTCAAGTCTCAACTTATGTAAACCATCAAACTGAAATTCCGCGAGGACGAATCACATTTCTGTTTCAAGAAAAACAGATCCTCATAAATCAATAAACTGACGCGTCAGTGTCATCTGAGATGTGAAAATAACATGCGGGTTGAAAAAAAAATGTGCAAGCCAATTACACAAACAATAAACTTCAGACTTAAATGTATAGAATAAGAGCTAAGATTTAAAATTAGCCTCGTTTCGCAGCTTTGGAATGACCTAGTTTCTAAAATCTGTAAGTTAGAGAACACCCCAAAACAACCAAACCACCCGAAAACACAGCAGACCACTTCATTACACCCCAGACCATATTCCTTACACCTTAAAACGATGCGTAAATGCGTCAAAAAGCAGTGGAGCGGGACGAAACTCGAACTTGATCTGTAAGTCATGGTGGTTGACTTACTCGGCAAAAGTCAGGTAAATATCTACCAGCATTTAGAAAAAAAAGTCCGGAAAACTGATTTATCAGTGAAATTTTGTAAGTCCAAGGCCCGTAAATCCGTGAAAAACCAGTGGAACGAAAGTAGAACTTGATCTGTAAGTCATGGTGGTTGAGTTACACAGCAAATCTGAGATCAATACCTACCAGCGTTTAGGAAAAAAGTCAGGAAAACTGATTTATCTGTGAAATTTTGTAAGTCCAAGGCCCGTAAATCCGTGAAAAACCAGTAGACCGGAACGAAAGTCGAATTTGATCTGTAACATTAATTTCAATTTCAATTCTTTATTGGTAATCTAAGGCCTCCGGCCCATTACACAATACATACATACAAAAAATATGTTGCAGAGTAACGTTCCCCAATGTTCATAAACCTTTAACAAAAGTGTCCGCCAAGAATGTTTAGAAGAATATCGTTTTCAATTAAAAAAAAAAAAAAAAAAAATGCCAAAAAAAAAAAAACATAATGTGTCTCGAGAATGACCAATTCATTACTAGTGCATAGATAGAGTTCTGACTCCCCTATACGTGGCCTATATTATCGTCCGAACCATTTGCCAAATAACTCATGTATTAACAGTAAGTATGAGACTGTATGAGTACGTATGAGGCGGACGGTATAGACAGAGATCAGACCCCAATACGTGTTGGCTGATATCTGACCATACCTTCCGCAAAAGTGGTTGACATGATGTCGAGTTCGACATGAAAGAAATAGTAAATTTACTAATAAAATCATTTGAACAGACACATCGTTAAAAAAGTAAAACCATTTAGAAGAAATTAATCTTTGTGAACTTGGATCACATAGAAATTCGAGAAAATTTATAGAAAAGTTTCGGAAGAATAGTTAGTGACTTACTTATTTGTCAAAAAAAGCTTGCCTTTCTTTAAATGCTATCGTTATATACTTAGTAATTATGTATTAAAGACTCTGTCTTACATTTCATAATATCTAGAAATAAAGATTTGGTCGGTAACCTAATATACCATTTTTTGGGAAAACAAACTTTTCTGATCTCACCGTACAAAGGACAAATCAATAAAAAATGGAATTCGTCTTCAACAGAAAATGTATTATTTTTGAGGCAGTATTTACAGAACCTGTATTGTTTGTCGATTTTATCTCTTCTTCCTGTTTCTATAGCTAATGTATGATTAGAGCATCTACAATTTGCTAAATTTCTTTTCTATACATATGACATATCTATTGTTAAATAAGTTTCTATCTCTAGCATTGATTTAAATTCTTTGTAGAAATATGCTTTAGGGCTTTCATTTAAGTTTGAGTTCCATTTTAAAATAAACATCCTTCAATCGTTGCTTAAATAGTTTTAAGAAGAAATCTTGATTGCCTATTTAATCTGCGATCCAAGCATATCCAAATCCATTTTCGAATAGTAATGTTTTGACCTTAGATGCCCAGGTAATTCTGCCAGATTCATCGATTTGTCGAAGCATTCTATAGCACTGTTTTGGGTATCGGGTATTGGGCATAGTAATGAGTTTAAGCCAGTATTTAATACACTGTGTAATATAGTAAACTGCTATAGGGCTACGGCCACATTCACCCAGTACAAAAGAATTTGATGTATTACTAGTATGCTTCAAATGACACATGCGCTTACAAAATTGTAAGTGCACTTTTTCAGTTACATTGTAATATTGATATCCCCAAATGTCTGCTGCAAAACATAAAACAGGTTTAACCATTGCGTCAAATAATTTGAAGGCATCTACTGGTTTAAAATAACCAAATTTACGTTGATAACTATATATAATGTAACATACTTTTTTTGCACGATCTGATTGATTTTCAAGCGTTTCAGACCAGCATAATCTAGAACTAAAATATGTACCTAGATACTTATAATAGGGGACCACTTCTATTTCCTTTCCTTTATAAAACCATTTTTCATTTTTCCGTAATATTCCACCATTTCTAAAGACAATAACTTTTGATTTTTCTAAATTAATGCTCATTCCTGTGGAATCGCAAAATTTATCAATAATATCGAGTTGTTTTTGCAATCGCAAAACAGTGTCAGCAAATGTGGAAACATCATCAGCAAATAAGAGGGACGAGATTTCTTTTATATTATCATTGATATAAATTCCATGCTTACACTCGATTTTTAATAGGTCCACCAGATCATTAAAGAACAGGGAAAATAGTAATGGCGAACTCAAACAGCCCTGACGAGTTTGAGTTCGCCATTACTATTTTCCCTGTTCATTAATGATCTGGTGACGAGTTCCGATCTCACATTCGAAAAACTGGGTGATATACTGGATATTATGCCTGGTTATCTTTACGGAGGACTTTAATTGCCGATACATAGATTGAAAGATGTGTAATATTTTCCCATTCAACCCTTTCCTTGTTAATTAATCCCATAATCGATTGTGATCGATACTGTCGAACGTTTTTTTGAAATCTATAAACAAGCAATAAAAACGACCTTTTCTTTTTGACAAGTATTTTTGAGCTAGGGACTGTAAAGCAAATGTGTTGTCAGTTACACTGTAATTCTGCCTAAAACCTGATTGTTCTTCATGTATTATACTGTTTTCTTCTACCCATTTCGTTAATCGTTCGGTTAAAAGACCAATGAAAACTTTAGTAAGACTATTTATAAGCGAGATACCCCTGTAATTTCCCGGTTCATGTAAAGATCCACTTTTATGCAGTGGTATAATCAAACTTTGACTCCAAGATGATGGAAAAGACCTACTGTTAAAGATAACATTGAACAAGTGTGTTAAAAACGGAGTTACAATATCAGCTGTGTGTTTCAACATTTCGGCGCACAGGCCGTCTGGTCAGGAAGATTTTCTACATTTAAGTTTCTTAATACTACATTGTACCTCATCCTCTGAAATAGGCAAATTTCAGGATGTGCTGTCATTTACAACAACAATATTCGACAACACGTCACTATTAAAACAAGTATTTTTGGATGTAAAAAGCTTTGAGAAGTAATTAATCCACTCAGATGGATTTATGGGATACGTGACAGTGTTAACTGTACGCCCTTTTACTGTTTTCCAAAATAGTGAAGGGTTGTGTAGAACAGATATTAATTTATCTCTGTTGAACTGTTCATAAGATTTCCTTTTCTGTTTACATTTCGATTTAAACTTGTTCTTTGCGCTCTTATATTGCAAAAAGTCAGATTCTTCATTTGTTTGCCTAAATGTTCTAAGTAACAAAGTTTTCACTTTCTTTAATTGATGACATTCTAAGTCCCACCATGGGCTCTTTTTGCTAGTTGCAGAACTATTAAATCTTTCTTTTATTTTCATTTGATTGCCAGCTTGTTTGTAAATATGACTTATTTTGTTCAATATTAAATCACTATCATTAATTGGAAACGTCAACTTAGAGTAAAATTCCTGAAAAAGACGCCGAAATTCGAATAAGAACTCATGCTTCTGATTATCATTCCACTTATACGCGGTGTATTTTTGTAAAAAAATGTCTAATTGCAGAGCATTTTGATCATTAGTTGAACCCGTGTTAAACTTAATTTTACAAACAACTGGATAGTGATCAGAAAACTCTTCCTCGTCTATGTAAAAATTCGACAAAAATGGAAATAATTCACTGGATAAAATACAATAGTCGACTAAACTTTTTCCATCATTCGCATTACAGGTGCATTCTCCGTGTAAGTCACCACAGACTCTACCATTTACAATATGAACGTCAAAAAGTTTGCAAAGTTCGACCAGCGAAAGACCAAATCTGTTGACTACAACATCTTTGGAATTTCGTTTTAAATGGAATGAGTCTGTGGGATAGTCAACAGTGGTATTGTTTGAAAAGATATAATCAATGTTATCGTTCTCTATATAATCCAATAAATTGCCGGTTCTTGCGTTAAAATCGCCCATTAATAATGCTCTAGCGTTTGGATAAAACCCCAATACATACATCATGTTTTCTTGTAAAATATCTACACCGTTTGCATTTTCTTCATAAACTGATGAATTTTCAGGAGAAATATATGTGAAAATCATTATAATATCAAATTCAATGTTAAAAGTTTTACTATCGAAAAGAAAAACTACACATTCTGACATTTCGTCAAAAATGCGTCTGCACCTTCCGATCGATAGCAAATTTTCCTTTAAAAGAACGGTAACTCCTCCAGACCCTCTTAACGCCTTTTTTTCTTCTTTCGAACATAATTGAATTCAGTGTAACCATTTTTCATGTAGGGCAATGATATCAAATTCTTTACAATAGTTGATAAATAATGGATCATCTTCAAATTTACTTAACCCTCTTATATTGATGGAACAAATACTAAGTTCATTTATTAAGTTCCTATTTTTTGAAATATCTGGTTCACCATGTTGATTGCAGTTGGCATAATTTGTTTTGGGGCGTTGGCCTTCTCGTTAATTGTTGAATGTTACATGCGTTTTCCTCTGTCGCACAGGAGCTTTACCGACAGCATCATATACATGCGGAATGCCGTCAATAACGAGCGTATCAAATTTCAAAAATGCTTTGTGTCCGTTTTCGATGCTCTTCAAAAGAAATGGATACAGCTCGGTTCTTGCTTTCGTAACTCGTGCTGGAAAGTCCTCAGTGATCCGAACTTGGTTATTCATAGACTGATTTACACCGGAAGATCGTTTTTCCTTGGTTAACTCTCTGTACTTTGATAATATAGCCTCTTTATTTTTGAAGAATGAAAACTTGGCGATGATTGGTCTTGGAGAGAATTTACTTGGGAGTCGGTGAGCACGTTCAATGGACATTACAGAAGGATCTAATTTGAGTTCGTCAGATATGTTGGAACGGACTTTAGCTTCTGCTTCTTCCCAGGTTTCTTTTGCGCTTTCCGGGATATTGTGAAACTTTAAGTTATCTCGCCTTGACTGGGCCTCCAAATGTTCCAGTTTCTTCTGGCTTTCTAGGTTCAAATCTTCAAGTGATTTTACTGTTTGACTCAACGAAGTGACTTTCTCGTTCAGTTCATTTTCTTTATGTAGTTTTATATATCCCTCCTTAAGTCTGCAACTCTTTTGTCAAGATTGTCAAACTTTTTTGTCATGCTCTTCACATCATGCCGAATATCTAGTAATAATCATTAGAGAGATCATACTCATCATTTTCTTCTTCACTTGTTTCGTTGGATGTTTCATATGTAACATTTTCTTGTTCCTTGTCCTTTTGCTGTGTGGCTTCGTTGTCTAAGTTTGTATTGGTAGAATTAAAGAAATGACTAATTCTGTTTTGATCTTGTTTTGTCTTTGTCTTGTACCCCGAACTCTATCCTGTCTGTTAGTACTGCTATCTTGAGTGGGGAATCGTTAAGTGAAGTATTAATGTGAGCTGTAGATTCTCTTCGAGACGTGTTCCTAGTTCCTCTAACTGCCACAGAATCCTGACCTATTGCTCCTTCTGTTCTCTCTGTCACTACTCTTACTAATACTCTTTTTTGTACTATTATTTGGACCGGGATTCGACTCTACTCCCTGCACCACCAGGACAAACAGCAGTATTCTAATACCAAGAGAGAACTTGAAAATTGAAAAAAAGTTTGGAATTATATTTGTCTTTTTCCTTTTACCGCGATATAGAAAAGTTCCAATTCTAACTCTCCATGCCTCTAGAGCGGTTCCCATTATGCTCTTTACAACAACTGACTTTTGATATGACGCGGCTCGCTATATGTACAGTGCAGTTTACCAGCTATCGATTGAACACTTTCAATCCCTTTACTCCTTAAACCTCTCGCAGATAAAAAATCAGGTAAGTAACAATGGGTGGGGTGAAGGTCAAACAAGTTAACGCACGAAAATGTTCCAAATATTAAGTATTGTACAGGATAACTGGCCTCGAGATACTTCTACTCAACTCTCTAGCTTTCCAGGTTCCTTCACGAATATATGAGCCACGGTCTGTGAAAAGGGAGCTTAATGCATCTGCGAAAAGTATCGATCCAGGTCGACCTGGGCCGAAACTTTTCGCTATTGGTCCATTTCCTTCATGTCAAAGGACCACTGTACATCATGAATCAGGCGGTTGTTATACAAAATGGATTCTTATGGATCCACAATTATGCAATGACTTGCTTGGTATTATGGATCACGGAGATGCATTAAGTCCCCTTTTACCAGAGCACGGCTCATATATGCTTAAATTAAAATTATCCTGCTAAATCGCACAACCGATAATTTGCACACTATATGCAATCCTTGAAACGCCTTATGCGAAAGCATGGACCTTGGCTGACGGCGTAGATCAAGATAAGATTTTTTCTCAAACTTGTACGATAGAAATATTTCTGAGTTTCAGTGGACTGAGTTTTCTTCCGTCGAAAAAGGTTGAGCTAACATGAGCTATGCTCTGTGAATAGGGGGACTAATGCTTCTCCGTGATGCATTATACCAAGCAATTCATCACATGATCATGGATCCACAAAATTCATTTTGTCCAAAAACCGACTGAATCATGAAGTAAACTGGTCCTTTGTTATGCAGAAAATCCACCAACGGCAAAAAGTTTCGACCCAGGTTATCCTGCGCGGGCAAAATTACCCCGAAACAGCATACAGACATTAAAGCTGAAAACAAGACCGTAGAATTATTGGAGCAACAGGTCCAATCGCTTAAAAAGATAGAAGATATGAGTCGTCAGGGTTTGGACGATTGCATTAACGCAGAGTGGCATGATATTTCGAATATTACTGATCGATTTTTTCTGATTATTTATTCGCTTGTGTCTATCATTACAACGTTGATATTTATGATACAAATGATGTCCTGAACCAGATAAATAGGATCTGATATATGTTGGTATTTGAGATGAAATTTTATTGAAACTTAAAACTCTTAATAGTGAATTAACAGTCTGTAAAAAAAGTTATATGCCGGCATTGTGTAGATGTGCATAAAACAACTAATTTTGAAAAAATAAATGATTTGTTAAGCACATGATCCACATGACGTCCATTTTCTTTGATAATACACAATGTCGCAGCTTTGTCCAAACCGTTGATCACGTATAACATGTTTCATTGTATAGTTCAATTATATGCTTAACTTGCTTTTTCAGATATCTATTTTCACCTGAGGTACTGCACTGATGTCTTTCGGAACAACGTGATTGGAGAAAAATGTATAAAATGGCGTATGACAATTTAAATGTCAACATAAACTAACGTCGCCATCTTGAGTAACAAGTGGCGCCAAATGACGCAAACTTCTCCTAAAAGATATTTCAGGCAGAAAAGCTTAATTCTATCCTTGGAAACTTGAGAAATCAGCAATTGAATTTTGTAGAAACGATTATTAAAAAAAAAAAAAAAAAAAAGAACGGCATCTATTTCGGCGTAGCTGACTGTGCTGGCTTTTTACCTACTTTTTGGCACTGATAAGTAATGAATAAACAGAAATTTGCGATTGGTCAAAAATGTAGACATGTTTATTTTAAGGGCCCCTGCCTATTTGTGGACAAATTTACGCCGTCTATGTTTTTTAAAGATAGTTGTATTTCTTGTTTGAAATGGTAGCCAATATTGTGGGACACCCCGCACAGTACGGAGAATTCGATAAATGACCTTCTCTGATTTGATTAATCGTGTGTCAGTCTATGTAAGGACTTAAGTTCTTATTATTATTATAACCAAAGGGCGAAGAGTGAACAAACAAATTTATTTGTACAAATATGGATAATATATTGGTCGGAAGGATAGCAGACAGCAAAAGATTAGAAAGAAAGCGCAGAAGAGCAATAGAAAGAACAGTATTTTTATTTAGAATACATGCACGAATTAGAAAGCACAGTAGTTCTGCAGATCACAGTCTTTGTCTCTGAAAGTCCATGTATTTAATGTCACTTGTGGCAAAAGACACCGAGGATTAGCACCGATAGTCATAGAAAGTCTAATGAAGTCTCACATTTATGGACAAAGCTCGCGTATACAGTCCACTCTCGTAGGTTTTAACATTTTCAATTTCACTATGTTAATGCTAAGTGCATAATTGGAGTGATTACTTCCCTCAGTAAAATCTGTTTTAGGCCTAGCCTACACTTCAAAAATAATCAAAGTACTTCGGGTGGTACTCACTGTTCAGTCAGTCGTGTCGTCTGCTAACAACACTGCACAAGACCAGGATAAGAGAGGCGAAGAGCTTAAAATTTAAAACAGCTTCATAAATTCTACAACTAAAGCAACATTCAATGCAAAGCAACAAAGCTTACAAAAGATTGATTGTATGGTGTTTAACGCCGTTTTCAACATTATTTCAGTTATATCGCGGCGGCCAGTGCACCTATCCATGCTTACCTGGAGTTTCTTTTACCAGTACTTCGCACAGTATTCTTTCCAAGCCACTGGCTGCTTTCCCACAAAGCCATCGTCGAAACAATGGTCAGTGGTGAGAGAGGAATGAATCCTGTCGCAATGACTATCATCGATCCTCGGAAAGGAATTGGCCGAGCCAAGGATCGAACCAGCGACCTCCTGTTTTCAAGTCCTGTACGCTACCGACTGAGCTACGGGGGCTCGGCAGCTTAAAAAAGAACGAATACATCAAGCAAAGCACTTCAGAATGAAGTAGAGCTGTGAATGGCAAAAACATAAGGAAAACGATTAACTTACCAAAACTCATGGTTAGTCGATAAAACTCATATCTGATCCAAAAACCAAACTGTAAACGCTCCAAAGGATCTTCACCCTCTGACAACGCTCATTGCATTAAGTTTCTCTCTAGATCTTATATACATAATATATACATGGCAGAAATTAATGCAAAGCATGACAGAGTGATTTTTTTTTTCGAACACTATGCACGGGTAATACCATGTATACAGGTAGGTACGCAACATCTATTGTCTCTGACCAAAAACCCTTAACAAATTTGTCACAGTCTATACTCGGTGATTCTTGACCCCCTATACAGGGAAGTAAATCCATTTTAACAGTCCTTTTAGTTTAATCTCCAGTGGTTTATTCACCATTTTCATTTATAGTAGAGTCAGAATGCCGCTTTATTTTAAATGAAACGGTATTGACCTTTACCACACAATCCCGACTTTTAACGACCCTTGGAAAGAAGACTTCTGAAAACATTGTGGGAAAAGGAGAAAATGCTGGTAACCAGCATTTTCTCCTTTTCCTAGAATGTTTTCTTACCTATCAAGGACAAATCTAGTCATTTGATTAGTCGTCTGCAAATCCTTTCAATTTGGAACAGTGTAAAATGCTGTCGTTTAGGAAAGAGTTAAGGGCCTTCAAAAGATTAATATATTTATTTTGCGGAAGGCGTAGATCAAAATTAGGCTGCACAGAACATGCAGTCTGATCGTTGATCTACAACGTTTGCTAGCTATCTTTATACAAATTTTAGCTGATCAGAATTTCGCTTTTCTCCAAAGTGAATAGTATTAAGGACCGAAAATATAATTATTTATCAGTTTAACTCTTAAACTGTATAAATACAGATAACTAGTATTAAGATTTCTAGCCAGTAGTGTATACCAAAACACTATTGCAAAGTGTTGATGAGAGGGAAAAAAACAACAAAAAAAACATCGTATCGGCCATTGTAGATCAAAGATCAGACTGCACGATCTGTGATCTACACTGTCCGCAAAAGAGCACTGGGTTGCGTTTAACAGCCGAAGGGTTATCATCGAAAGAGTAAAAAGAAAATGGCAACAGAGAAAGGGGCCACATTTTTGTAAGTATTTTGGGAACTGGAAGACAGACAGATATGAAATACCGACAAAAAAATCCGAATAGAAATTAATTATTAGCACAGTTACTATGTGCTCACTCCTTTTTTTACTCACTTCTGATTTTTTTGTCGTATTCCGTGACCATCTAAAGTACATTGTATTCTTAGTCTTATTCTAGATTTAGAAAGTACTGCAACTTCTGATTGGCTAAATCATTTAGTTCATCCAATCACAAGCTGCGTTACTTTCATATTTAGGAAAATCTTGAGAATAAGACTAAGAATATTAAAAAGATTTTTCTGTAAATTCGGAGCGTAGTTGATTGTTGAAATGGCGGAAGACATTGGTGTGTGAGTAGGGCGCCGGCACATCACAACGGAATGTCCGATTTCGAGCCCCGTAATGAGCGTGATGACCGGGGTCAACCTTTGGAACTACCAACAACACAGGGCGCTTAATGCACCTGCGAAAGAGTATCGATCCAGGTCACCCTGCGCAGTCCGCGCAGGCTGACCTGGGCCGAAACTTTTCGCTACTGGTCAATGTTCTGTATGTCCGATGCCCAGTCTACCCCATGATTCAGTCGCTTGTTAAAAAACGTGGCTGTTATGGATCGATAGTTATGTGATTGCTTGATTGGTATCATGCATCACCGAGACGCATTAAGGCCCCTTTTGCTAGAGCATGACTCAAATCCATGTATGTTTGAACTAAGACTGGATGTCGAAATTGGGCTAGTATTTCGTCATGAAACAAATTTGCAGCGGACGATCTTCTTATTAATTTTTGGTACAGTAAGAAATAGTAATATGATTCAATCATCGTAGATATTTAGTCTGATGTCATGAAATATCGGACGGAGTAGATCAACGATAAGACTGCACGTTTTGTGCAGTCAAATCTTGGCCCACACGTGTCAGAAAATGCCATTGGTATCCTTGGAGTAAAAGGTGTTTATTCTTTCTTCTCTAATTATGTAAGCGCGACCTCTTTCGACTCTTGAAAATACAATGTATTAGGCCCCAATTCTTATGTTATAGGCTTGACATAGCCAGCAGAGGGCGTAGACCTTAAATCAGACTGCGCGTGCCATCTGCAAAGGCACCTGATTCCGCCTATGGCACTTAAAGGGATAACAATCAGGACACACCCACACCCACCCACACACACACAGACAATTTAGAATAAACATGAAGACAAATTTGTAAACAAATAAATTCTTTTATCAAAACTATACGAGATATCTCCTGATGAGAGTCAGAGACATACATATGCATATACTGCATATATACATCTCGTCATGTTTCATCGATCACAGACTTGGTTTTAAACAAAAATAAACAAACATTGCAAATAAGTGTGCAAGAGCTCGTAAGTGTTCAGCATACTTTTTCCACCTATGAAGTCATGCAAATACATGTACTGTATGTATACATCTCGTCATGTAACATCGATCACAGGTTTGGTTTTAAACAAATTACAAATTAACGGACATTGCAACTAAGTGTGCAAGAGCTCGTAAGTGTTCAGCATTGCAAATACAAGAGCTCGTAAGTACTTGTTCAACGTATTTTTTCGATCGATAAAGTCACGGAACTATTTTACCTGTTTTCCGGTTGGTCTGAATAACTTAGCAATTTGGAAGTGGTATACTGTCAAATAATAATAATAATAATAATAATCGTCACAATCAGCATGAAGTTTAGGGTCTAATTTACCGGGACCATCAGGAAATGTCTCAAAATATTTTAACGGTGCGGTAAATTTGAAGTTTCAATGTTCTTAACTCCACGTTTTGTAGATTGTTAACAAATCCCGTGAGCCTTCGCGCTAGCGAAGGTTTTCAACTTCCGGTGATGATATTACTACATATGGTGAAATATGGTGAAATGGCCCCTTCTCTAATAAATTTCATGCGGACAAACCAAAAATACACGGATTGCGAGGATCGACAAAAATGTGGTCACGACTGCAATTTCTAGACAATTTGATCTTGATCTAATATGCCCATAAAAGGGAATACAGCCGCACTAAGCAGCCGAAACGTTTAAAAAATGCCAATAAAAGTTGTAAAGGTAATAATTTCTGGGACTTTTTATCCGTACTCTGCTAAAGAAATGAAATATAACCTCCAAAGCTGTGTTGGCCAGAATAACCCAATACACATCGGACAGTGTAGATCTAAGATCAGACTGCACGTTCTGTGCAGTCTAATCGTGATCCACACTGCCCGTAAATACACTAGAAACGGTCTATGCGTTATTTCCGATATTGCTATAACAACGATTACCTGGTGCGGACGCGCCCCAATAAAGTATGCTGAACACTAGTTTAGTTAAAGACTGACAAGGAATTCTGCTGGGAAATATACTATTTTTTGACCGTCTTACGGCAGTTATTTCCGTTTTGGATTTTTTTATTCAGTCTTTATCTTGCACAACCTGAAAAAAAAAATTAACACATAAAAAAAGAAAATAAAACACAAAATCTAAACCTGCTATAGGTAACCTATAACTGTCTACTAATCGGCAAGAATGGTATTTTACATGCGTTTATTTTCCAAATTTGCACCTTTCCTCTTAACGATTATTTTCCTTATGTTTTCCGATTCCTTAAGGCGATGACAATATTAACGCGTTACAAATTAATTACAGCTTCGCAATACTTTTTACCCTTTCAGCACCATAGGCGAAAAAAGAGAGTTAGCAGACGACAAAGATCAAGATCAGACTGCACAGAACGTGCTGTCTGATCTTGGACCTTTGACGTCCTTTGTTTCATCAAATGTATGAAATAAAATCTTTCCTAGATTCAGTGGATGCACTTCCGGTCGGCGGAAAAGTCCAATTGTTTAAATATTTCGAGCTGAAAGAGTTAAATTTCGGATTATTTCTTTACCAAAAAAGAGTTCGTCCTAACCATTACTCTTGTCAATTGAGTATTGACAATGAATACAGTGATAGTTTGTAAGAGAAAGGAGTCAGATTCTGCTACATGTACAAACATGACAATTGGTAAAGCACTGAATTACACGTGGCGTAAATCAAACTGGGGGAGGGGGGTTTAAAAGAAAAAAAAAAGAAAATAAATTGTTTCATCTGGCGTTGCCCATTCCTTTTGTTGTTGTTGGTGGGATGTGCTGTTGTCGTTGTTGTTGTTTTTTTTTTTTTTTTTTGTTGTTGTTGTTTCTGTTGTTGTTTGTCATCGTACATCTAAAGGGTCTGACTGATGACTCCGTAAAGAATAGCACAGACTGTTAACATTACGGTCAGGAATGAGGGTAAGGGGTAGCTACCGCCTACAAAAGAGTTGTGGAAAAAAACCTTGTAAATAGTTTTTTTTTTTTTTTTGTTCCTTTTATTATGCAAATTCAATGTGTTTCCTCCACTTTTTAAAAAACAAGAAAACTTTGAAAACGCCCTTATTAAGTATAGACAATACAAATTATTAAATGCACAATAACGATTAAATGTTAACAGTTATGTGTATAGTATACAGGTCAGTTTCATTAAAAAAAAAGTATGGCCATTATCCAGCATTTTATCATTTCCCCGAAATGTTATCTATCATTTCAATGTCGGAAATCCTCTTTTGAGCTACATTTAATTTTTTGTCTGAAAAGTAGTAACACTACGGCAGACTACGTTTGAAATGAATTACGGTCAACTACGTGCATGACCGTATATGTGACCATGCCAATAGACAGGGGCACAACTTTTAGAGAAAAGGAGAATTGCTGGCAGTAACCGTGTACTCATAATAAATGCCGTATGATACCTTTCAGGATCTTCTTTCAGGGTCTGAAAACACGGGATTGTTTGGTAAAGGGTTAAAGTATTTGACCCTTATCCAACAACCTTTTGAGTTCACGCCAATCTAGATTTCTAAAATGTGCTTTCTGACGGTGTTCTGAGTTTTAGTCTTAATCTATGCGGTGAATGCTACAAAAACCCGTGACTTTCGGTTTGCGTTTCTTTTCATGTACACTGTAGTTATATTTAAACTGTAGCATCGAACACAAATTAACATGCTCGCAGGCGTGTTTCCGCTCACATGTCCCATAATGAATATAAGATTCGTATATGACACTTCGTCATTATGAGTTCGAAAAGAGTGTTATAAAGTGCAAAGCTTTTGTTAAATGAAATAAGCATAATGTATAGAGCATTTTATAGTTATTGTCTGCACGAAGTAAACAGAAGTGGGACAGCAACTGGCCAAGGTAGCAATAAGGCATTTTTGGCGATTCCTCACTTAATATCTATCATGTTTAGAAAAAGATAATCTTTTCTTTATACACTTTTTCTTCATCTGTTCACTAATGATAATCAAAACTGTTCGGTAGCTTTTAGTCACAAATTTATGTGCACATTTTCATGAGTTGAAATTGTTGCAATTCAAGAGGGTTGAAAACATCGTGGTACGGTTAATATGAGCAATTGCTTGTTTCATTCAATACCGTATAGACCAACTGTAAGTTGAAGGGTCAGACATAAATGAGACACGGAAAGAACAAAAATGGCTGAAGTCATAGAAAACACCAAAGATCTATATCATCCAACACAGACTGGTTGTTTAGGTGAATAAACAATATAAAAACTTCGAAATTGCATTTCTTTTCTTACTTTTTGTCAAAAACGATGATTTATATTTGTCAGGTAGTTTCAGGGTTGAAGGAAAAGAAAACATATATAAGAGCCATGCCCTTGTAAAAGGGGGGTTAATGCATCTGCGAAAAGTATCGACCCAGGTCAGCCTGCGCAGTCCGCGCAGGCTGACCAGGGCCGAAACTTTTCGCTATCGGTCAACTTTCTGTATGCCAAAGGACCAGTCTACCTCATGATACAGTTAGACATAATGGATTTTATTGTTATTGTCAGTTGTTATACAAAATGGACTTTATAGATCCCTGATCGTGTGATGACTTGCTTGGTATCATGCTTCATGGAGATGTATTAAACCCCTTTTTGCCAGAACATGGCTCATACATATCTGTAATGTTTTTAATTGAGAAGAAAGTATGCTTTATTCGAACTAGTGTGACCGTTTATCAATCTAAATTTCCAAAAAATTACCTGATCCCGAGCCAGAATTTTGATCCGATCCATTTCCACCACTACTACCGCCGGTTGCGTTGTTATCGGTGCCACCGGTGCCACCTGAACTACCGCCCTTATTTGCTGTGTTATTGGTGCCTGAACTTCCGCCACTGGACACTGTGTTATTATTACCGGTGCCAGCGGAGCCACCTTGACTACCGCCGTTATTTGCTGTGTTATTGGTGCCTGAACTTCCGCCACTGGACACTGTGTTATTATTACCGGTACCAGCCGTCATGGAGTTATTAGTTAGAGCCTGGATCGGACTTGCTACAGTGGAAGTAGTGGCATTAGTTCCATTACCAGCGGCAGCTACACCCCTGTTTCCTAAAACAAAAAAAAAAACAAAAAAAAAATGCATGCTATCAACCCCTACTACGCCGGGTTATGTTGGAGGATTAGGCACGAAGTAAAAGCTCATGTTAAGTAAAACAAAACTAAATTATTAGGTGTAAAATGAATTCACCACATGATATCTCTAGTTTTCAGTGTAATATAACCATTACGAATTTTCTTATCTTATAAACCTTTGATATCAGAATTTTGTACATATTTCATGGAAATGAATGTTTCCTATGGATATCACCCCGCGTGCATCTATATAGATCTGTGGTTTTGCATCTTCTAATCTATAATTTTTGAAATATCGTTATGTGAGAAAAAGAATCTGACGTTCGTTGGCTTTTGAGATAAAATCTTATTAAACTCCTCAAGAAAAAATGCTATTAAGCTCGCCAAAGGTTCGCCTGAAAAAAAAAAAAAACATTTGTCTAGACTTGCTTTATAAAATTTCATCTCAAACGCCAACTCATGTCAGATCCAATATCTCAATAATGCAACATACAAAGCAAGTCATCACATAATTATGGATCTATAAAAAAAAAATATGTCTATCAACTTACTTTAATTAAGAGGTAGATTGGTTCCTGGACATGCAGAAACAATACAAATGCAGGTAACAAAAAGTTTGGATCCATGTCAGCCTGCGCGGAGCATGAGTCGATACTTTTTGCAGACGCTTTATGGACCCTTTCCGCAGAGCATGACTCATATATAATGTACATAATATGTACATGAGCCATACTCTGTGAAAAGGGGGCTTAAAGCATTTGCGAAAAGTATCGACTCAGGTCAGCCTGCGCAGTCCGCGTAGGCTGACCCGGACCGAAACTTTTCGCTATTGGTCAATTTTCTGTATGCCAAAGGACCAGTCTACCTTATGTATCTCAAAGGACCAGTCAATTTTCTGTGTCAAAGGACCAGTGTACCTTATGTATCTCAAAGGACCAGTCAATTTTCTGTATATCAAAGGACCAGTCTACCTTATGTATCTCAAAGGACCAGTCAATTTTCTGTATATCAAAGGACCAGTCTACCTTATGTATCTCAAAGGACCAGTCAATTTTCTGTGTCAAAGGACCAGTGTACCTTATGTATCTCAAAGGACCAGTCAATTTTCTGTATATCAAAGGACCAGTCTACCTTATGTATCTCAAAGGACCAGTCAATTTTCTGTGTCAAAGGACCAGTCTACCTTATGTATCTCAAAGGACCAGTCAATTTTCTGTATGCCAAAGAACCAGTCTACCTTATGATACAATAGTAGTAGGGGTTTTACCAATTTCCGAACAAACCCCTTAATTTCTTAACCCCTTAATTTCTTAACCCCTTAATTTCTTAACCCCCTAATTTCTTAACCCCCTAATTTCTTAACCTCCTAATTTCTTAACCCCTTAATTTCTTAACCCCTTAACCCCTTAGCCCCTTAACCCCTTAACTCCTTAACCCCCTAACCCCTTAACCCCCTAACCCCCTAACTCCCTAACCCCTTAACCCCCTACCGATTAGCGAACAAAACCCCCAACCTCCTTAACACATCACGCCTTCATTTCCCCCCCCCCCGGCCCCGACGTGCCTCACTCTCTAATTTACCGATTGCCTCACTCTCTAATTTACTGATTAACTCACTCCCTAATTTACTGATTATCTCACTGTCTAATTTACTGATTAACTCACTCCCTAATTTACTGATTATCTCACTCCCTAATTTACTGATTATCTCACTCTCTAATTTACTGATTATCTCACTCCCTAATTTACTGATTAACTCCCTCCCTAATTTACTGATTAACTCACTCCCTAATTTACTGATTATCTCACTCCCTAATTTACTGATTATCTCACTCCCTAATTTACTGATTAACTCACTCCCTAATTTACTGATTATCTCACTCCCTAATTTATTGATTGCCTCACCCCCCTAATTTATTGATTGCCTCTCTCCCTAATTTATTGTTTATCTCACTTCCCTAATTTAAATGTCTTGCCATTTTGTTTCTGATGCCCAGCTGTTTGTTTGCTTTTTCCCTTTATAACCCCCTGTACATTTTTTTGTAAATGAAATAAAAAAAAATAAAATGACTTAAGTAAAAAAATTATAATAAAAAAGTAATAATGGAAGTGTTAAACAAACTTACTCAAGAACAAATAGATAAACTTAGCAAAGTTATTAAGCTAAAATACACTTTTTCTCACCGCAAATACAACGTAGATTATCGCACAATACTCCCCCCAATTGAAACAAGTGATGGTTTAGACTCTTTTATTTATTATGAAATGAGTGAAAAAGTAAAAAAATGGCCCCTATTATACACCAAAATACATAGAAGATTGTGCTATTTACATGGTTCATAAAAACAATGCACATTATACTAATGATTGTATTGAAAACAAAGAATATCGTGGGGCAATAAAACAACCTAATATTTTAAAAAAATATAAAAAAATTATAAAACAAAACTGTTTTTTATATGATGAAGATGAAGATTTTTACTACCTAGAAGGAAAAGTCTATATTAAATTTTCAGTGGAATATCCTACCTTTAAAACTTTTCCTCTGAGTGAGTATAGCACATTTTTACCATTAATAGAACAAGTAGGGTTATTTGATGGGTATTTTAATGAAGAACAAGAAGAATATGAAGTAAATGAAGAAAGTACTACATTATTTTGTAATTGTGTTGATCCTATGTGTCCTCCATGTAAAACGATTAAATATTTTTAATATTAAATATTAAATATTTTTTTTACAAGTCCAATTCTATTAATATTGTAATATATGCATTTTTTGCATTTGGATTATTTCTTCTTGTTATAAAGTTAATAACATCACACTGTTTTACTTCTAAAGGTTTAGGAAAAACTGTGCAACTACAACCTTCGCCTCTCTTTTTTATTATGGAGTAGTCAACCTGTTCATCCCCATTTAAAACTAAATTAACTTTTGACTCTTCCCTTAGATCACCACCACCTTTAACAACCATTAAAGACCCTCTTATAATTCTACCAGGAGCAGACATACAATAACCCCCCAGACCATGACTTTTCCCTGAGTTTCCATTACCAAAAGAAAACTCATAATTGTTATCATTTAAAGGACCTTGTTCCTCTGCACATATACTTATAATAGGTTTAGGGCCAATGAGAGAAGGAAGTGATACTTTCCCATCTACATAGGATTTTGTTGCTAAATCTCTTTGTTCTACTGGCGTCCCAGCATTTTTTATAGAAAAACCTTGAAAATCTACATCAGATATTGCTTTAAAACTTCCATCAGGATTTTTTACAATGGCCCCTCCATTATCAACATAATTTTTATTGGCAGCAGCATCACGATCTGTAGGATTTGGTAATCCAGTAAGTGGGTGAGCGTTCATATTTATTTCACCAGCTGCTAAAAAAACTCCTGCATGGTTTTTTGTTAATGCATTATTGCTTGCAGTTATTGAATTAACAGCAGCATCTACATATTTTTTATTAGTAGCTTCATTTGGTTCCTCAGGGTCAGCCATATTTTTTATTTTATTAAAACCCATATTTAAATACCCCGTTACATGGGATCCCCCATTTTCATCTAACAGCCCTGCGTTAGCATCAACATAACTTTTAGTTGCAACATCCTGTGGATTTACTGGATTACTAACTCTCGTCAATGTATTACCATTCATATTTATCGAGCCAGTAGCAGAGGTTGTTCCATCTTTGCGTAAAAAATTATTGCTTATGTAAGTTAGTGACACACCATCACCACTTGTTTTAACTTCATCCATTCTCCCGAATTTATCAACAGGCATTTTTTTAATATTGCTAAAAAAGCTTATTTAAAATACTTTGAAATTTATTACCCAAGCACAATTCTTTAAGAATGTACAAACACAAATGTCCGCAAAATACTTCACCCGCTTGTTGCAATTGATCTGTATTGTAATGTATTGGGCTTTTTAAATAATTTATAATTTCAAGAGGAGGTTGTATACCATAACTATCAAAATAAATTTTTGTTTTACCATCTTTAAACCATGCAACCCAATGAGTACCAGGCCCATCAGCATCATCAAGATTTAATATACCACATTCTTTATTTATTACTTTTTTAGGCAAGGTATCTCTTAAAAATACGCCTTTAAAATTTTTTATTTTTAATTTTTTTGCAGCATCTTCAAGTTCAAAATTACTTAAAGGTTTATTTGATAAAGTTATATTATCAATTGTAATATCTCTCATTTTTTATATTAATTTTTCCTTTTTACTTGAGTTTTACTTTCCTTTTTAACATCTTCTTTAATTGGAAATAACTGCTGTTTTGTTTTTTGTAGTTCTGGTTCATAAAATGATCCTTGTATTTCCTCTCCAGAAATATCTTTAATTTTATATGTCACTGGGTTAGTATGTTGTATTTCATAAATTATAAAAACCTCTTTTGTCCATCTAGTAGAATAGCCTTTTTCAAAAGTCTTTTTCTTTTTACTTATCCTTACATAATCTCCAACAGAAAACTTTGGTTTTATAATCATCATTGGCTGATCATAATCCGGATTTAACGTTTTCCATACTGTAATTTCATTCTTTTTCTTACTTGCTTCAATCGGTGTCATCTTAATGGAAGAATGCTCAGTATTGTTATATTCTTTAACAAGGTCTTGTAATACATTAATATATCTTTTTGTTGAGTGAGCAGTGAAATACTTCCACATTTTTTCTTTCATTGTTCTAATCCATCTTTCAACAACACTTGCTTTTTCTTCATTTTCAGTAGAATATATTTCAATCAAATTTTTAACATCTTTATTATAAAACTCTTTTCCTTTATCCACCCACATTTTCTCTGGTTTTCTTTCTTTAAAAATTTTCTTCAATGCAATAGAAACAGATTCTCCTGTTTTATTCTTTAATGGTATCAACCATCCATATTTACTAAAGATATCAATGATAGCAAGAAGATAATTAACACCGCCATTAAATTTAGAAAATGCTCTCATATCTGCCAAATCTGCCGCCCATATCTTATCAATACCTTTTACTCTAACTCTCCTTTTTTCGAATTTTCTTTTTATAGGCTTATGTAATTCTTCTGCCAATATTATATTTTCTAATTTTTTTTTTTTTACCAGCAACGCCCATACCAAATCTTTTCTTAGTTCCTATCAATGTAGAAACCAATCCTCTTTCCATTCTTTCCTTAATAGTAGGATTATAGATACCTTTTAACTCTTTAAGCATATTAGTATCACACACATCATTACGTGTTTTAGTATCATCATGCTCTAGATAACATAAATCATGATGATATGCGGCTTTGTCAACACGATTAATTGGCTTACTCCATTTTTTTGGTGTTAAATCAAGATTTAATCTTTTTTTCAACTTCGTACCAGGGCCAGTAAAATTATGTCCAGGCAAATGCATTTCAATAGGTAAGTTATTGATTGCTTTATTTAACAATGATCCCCCCTCCTTTTTTTTAATAAATTGTGTTTTTGTTGTTCCACATACTACACATTTTCCTTGCTTCATATTTCTATTATTTTTACTTACAGCATACTCAATATCTTTTGTATCTGTTTTCTTTTTACATTTAACACAATACATTTTTTTAATTAAACTAAATATTTTTTAATACAAAATGGATATTGCAAATTTATCTTGGAATGAAGTGTTAGCAAAAAGATTTAACCACCCCCTTCTACCTAGGAGTATTAGAGGGTTAATAGTAGGTAAATCAGAAGTGGTAAGACCACCCTTTTACTTAACCTTTTATTACAACCTGATTTGCTAGATTATGGCAACTTATGCGTTTTTGGTAAAAGCTTGTTTCAGCCCGAATATCGAATACTTAAAAAAGCCTTTGAAGAAAGAATACCAAAAGAAAACATATTAAGATTGTTTACACTTAAAGATGAAATCCAAAGCCGAGACATTTCCCCCTTACTACTAGTTGAAGAGTTTGCAAAAACAATTAAAGAAAAATCTGATATCAATTGTGCATTTTTTGAACATGCAAGTGATGTTCCTGATCCAGGGGAATTAAATGTGCAAAATAAAAATTTAATGATTTTTGATGATTTACTTTTGGAAAAACAAAACAAATGCGAATGCTATTATGTAAGAGGTAGGCACAGTAATGCCGTTTGTTTTTATTTATCTCAGAATTATTTTAGATTACCCCGCCAAACTATTAGAGAAAATGCAAATTTTATTTGTTTGTTTAGACAAGACTTAAAAAAACTTAATCATATTTTTAGTGATCATGTTGGTGATGATATGCCAAAAACAGAGCTTATTAATTTTTGTAAAAACTCTTGGGAAAGACCACACGGTTTTATAGTGATTGATTTGACTAATGATAAATACAATGGTAAGTATAGAAATGGATTTGATGAATTTTATATTCCATGATGCTATTAAAAAAACTATAACTAATATAAAAAATGGAGGCAGAATTACTAAAAAAGATAGTAAAAAATACAGACCACAAAACATCATTTCAAATTATTGTGAGTGATAACAAAACAAATTTTAGGACTAGGTTTAATCCACCCCTTCAACTAGATAATGATAAAGTGTATGAAATTGCTTTAGTCAATCTTGAAACTTATTATTCATTTCCAAATATTGATGCAAGTAATAACATTTTAGTTTATTCACCAGACAGTGGTACGACATGGGTTAAATTAAAAATCCCTGAAGGAAGTTATGATTTAGTTGACATTAATGATTTTATTCAACAAGAAATGAGAAAAAAAGGCCATTATGATGCAGTTAATGAAGAATATTATATTAACATATCAGCAAACACTAATACTTTAAAGTCCGTTCTTTTTTTAGAAAATGGTTATCAGATAGATTTTAATCAACAGAATTCTATTGCAAAAGTATTAGGTTTCACTCGTGCAAAATATACGCAAGGATTTCATGAATCTGAAAATGTTGTAAATATTCTCAGTATTAATAGCTTACTAGTTAATATTGATTTAATTTCTGGCAGTTTTGTTAACGGCTCACAAAGAAATACAATCTATAGCTTTTTCCCAAATGTTTCACCAGGATATAAAATAATAGAAAATCCGGTTAATCTTGTTTATCTTCCACTAACATTAAATGAAATACATAATTTAAATGTGTCAATTACAGATCAAGATGGTGTGTTACTAAATCTAAGAGGAGAAAATTTAACAATTAGATTTCATATAAGGGAGGCAAGATAAATATAAAAATGACGGAATATACTAATGTAAAAGTAAATATTTCTGAAGGACAAAAGGAAAAACTTCGACATGCGCTTAAAGCAGGTTTTCCTGAAAGTATTCGTTTAGGTTATCAAGATTTAAAAGGAGATGATGTTTTAGCAGTTAATAATTCACAAGCAAAGAGAATAGCTAAAGCTTATAAAAATAAGAGAGGCGTAACAATTAAATTAAGTAAAAAACAAATTAAACATAATATGAAAGTAGAAGGTGGCTTTCTTGGAATGTTAGCAGGGCTAGCATCTGCCGCATTACCTGCATTAGCAAGGACTGTTTTACCAGCATTAGGTGTGGGCGCATTATCTGGGCTTGCATCTTCCGGCGTGCAAAAGGCGATGGGTAATGGGTTATTTCTGAAAAAAGGTGGTAGTGTATGTCAAGTTGAAACAGATGGTGAGGGTTTGTATTTGAAGCCATATAAAGGTAAAGGACTTAGTTCTGTTGGTGATGGATTATATTTAAAACAAGGTGGGAAAATTTACGAAGGTGAAGGTCTTCTTTTAGGCCCTAATAGCCCATTTGCCAATATTCCTATATTAGGCGCAATATTATAAATTAAAAAAATATGAATGTTCATAAATTTGGAAATAGTAAACTAAAAATGCAACAACCAAAAACTATTTTTTGGAGGCCTGTAGAAGTTAAATATCCTGCAAAAAAAGTTAATTCTACTACTTGGGATATTTACACTCAACAACTTCTTGTATTAAAACCAAATGAAACTAAAACGATTATCTTAAATTTTGGTTTTATGATGAGTAGGGGTGTAGTTTTAATATCTCTTTCTTATAATCTAAAAATTAAACAAATTAGTTTAACAAATGAAGTTATTCTTAAAGATGAAGATAATTTAATTACTACAATTACAAACAACAATAGTAATCCTGTAAAAATTGAAGAAAATACTTTTTTATGTCGTCTTTACTATACTATTTAAAAAAATAATTGTAATTAATAAAATGGAGCTAAAAGAAAAGATTTATCCTGATTTATCAGAAGCACGAAATATACCAAATGCACCAATATTAACACCTACAACAGTAGGAGACAATGGCCAGTCCTTTAGACTACAAAAGATATCAGAAATTCAAACATTTCTAGAAAATGAAGTAAAGACGAGAGAGCAACTAAGTAAAAAGTATTTATGGTATAGTAAGACTGTGGATAATATTGAAGCTGGACTAACTGCCATTGCATTAGGAGCAGGAGCAGGTGGAATTGCTTTACTCTCAACTGTAGTAGCAATACCTGCAACGTTAGCCCTAGAAGGTTGTGCTTTAGTAGCTGGTTTAATAGCAATAGCAGGTAAGTTTTTCGTTAGAAGAAGCAGAACAAAATCAGAAAAACATCTTCAGATTAAAATGTTAGCAGATTCAAAGTTAAATACACTACTTACGCATATATCAAAGGCAATAACAGACAACGAAATTAATCATTCAGAATTTACTTTAATTATGGATGAATTGGAAAAATACAAGAAAATGAAGGAAGAAATTAGGAGTAAGTCGATTAAAAAAAGCAAGCTAGAGGAACAGGAGAGTTTAATAGAGAAGGGGAGAATAGAAGCACGAGAGGAATTCCGCAGACTAGTAGAAAGAAACAATGGACGCCATTAAGAATAAAACCACCCAAGTTTAAATGTTCTTGTGCATGCGAGATAGATAACACTAATTAAAAAAAAATTTTTATTTTTAAAAAATGCCGTTCTTGAAGATAAAAGATCCTTTAAAAAGGGCGCAAATGTTAAAAGAATATCTTGAAACAAAGAAAAGAGTTCATGACGCTCAACTTGCAGAAAAAACAGGAGACATTGAATTACAAACCGATCTTTCAAAGTTTTTTAGACCTATTACAGAAACACAAAAAACAGCAGCAAAGGAAATTACAGAAGAACTTAAACCTATTAAAGAGAGTATTGAACAGTTGTCAAGTTATCCGGCAATACAAACACAATCACCAGAAGGGCGGAAGTTTTTGGAAGACTATGCAGAAAAATATGATCTTGGGCCAACTGCAACGAATTATTTAACAAAACTTCTTAGTGATACAAAGGGTGACGCAGGTAATGTTGATAGAACATATGGATTATATATGAAAGATAAAAAGTTCCATATTGGTGAAAAATTAGCAGTGATTGATAAAGATGATATTATTATTTCTGGTAAGGAATATCAAGGAACACCAGGCCTGTGGGAGTTAATTGTTGCAAAAAATCCAGATCGAAACATTTTTAATGATAATGATTTAGAAAATTACAAAAGATTAATTATAAGAACCAATGCTCTTTATAATGATAATGATCGCAGTAGTGGTAGGGCAAAGGGTGGCTATAGAGGAGAAAAATGGAAAAACTTGCTTAGAAATATTTGGGCAGAAAGAAAAAAATTAGAAAAAGAATATGAAGGAAAAGGAGTTTTATTTATTCCATCAGACCCTAATTCACTAATAGAAAGATTAGACCTTTTAATGGCGAGTAAAGAAGCTGGTAATACAGGCGTGAGAAATGAGTTAGTAAGTATCTGTGATGAATTAAAAAGACAGAATATTTTAAATACAAAAAGCTATAAAAAAATAATAACCTTACTATAAAATGATTGTGTCAAAAAGAGGATTTAAGAAAAAATATGCTTATGGCGGAGCAGGGATATTTGATAGTTTTACTAATTTTCTTACAAGACTATTTACAAGCAGTGCAGCAAAACAAATCGCATCTTCTGCCCTTGATATCGGTAAGAGTGTGGCAAAGGAAGGAGCAAAGAAAGCAATAGAGATTGGGAAGAGTGCAGCAGTTGATGCAAGTAAAAGGTTAGTACAAAAGGCGCTAACACCAAAATCAAAAAAGATTATAGAAAAATATACGCGAGAGCCTGCTACACAGAATGTTAGTACATTAATAGATGGTGGCGCAATTGCTATACAAGATTTAGTTAAAAAATTAAATACTCGCAGTGGCTCTGGAGTTAAAGTATTATGAAAAAAATTAGGTTAAGTAATTTTTACATTAAATAAAAAAGAATGATAGAACTAAAATTTAATTTAAGAAATTATAAAAAATTTAACACAAAAAAGGTATTCGTTCTTTATGGAAATCTAAAACTTGATGATGATTGTATAGTATTAGATGTTAGTAATACAGAATATGGACATAAAAAAGTTGTTTTAGAATTATCACCTGAAAAAGCTGGTATTATTAAGGAAATTGAAGAAGAAGTAAATAAATATCTAGAAAAACAAGGTATACCAAAGGTAGTAATTCTTTATGGAAATAGAATTTATCCTAAAATGAGGAAGTGTTTTTCTGCAGAAAATCTTAAAAATATTAAAATTGGGGGGGTGTATGTAAATGAAGAAAATAAATCATTCCCTCAGCTAAGGTTAGAATAAAAACAATTATAATTTGAGTTAAAAATTATAATTGTAATTAATAAATGACAGACATTCTAAATATTAGGGAGCAAATTCCAAAAAATGACAGTATTGATGATTATGAATATTATGAGTATCTACCTATAACAGGAACTAATCTTAATAACCCTGGGGGTGATATTAGAATTAATATTGAAACTCAAGATATTTTTTATCACCCTTCCGAGTCATATTTACAAATTATAGGTGAATTAGTAAAAAATGATGGTACTGTCCATGGTGCAGCCAATGAGGTTACATTAACAAACAATGGGTTAATGTATCTGTTTAAAAATATTAGATATCAACTAAGTGGGCGGGATATAGAAAGTGTTAATTATCCTGGTCAGACTACGACAATGCTAGGATTGTTAAAATATCCGGATGACTTTTCTAAATCACAGGGGTTAAACCAATTATGGTATAAGGACACGGGGGTAAATGCCGCAAGTGCAACTAATACTGGTTTTTCAGTAAGAAGACAGTATATTTTTAGTTCAGTTCCTGTTGGAACATTTAGTTTTAGGATACCTTTGAAACATATATTCGGTTTTTGTGAAGATTACAACAAAGTTTTATATGGTATGAAACAAACACTAACCTTAACAAGAAATGATGATAATGATGCAATTTTTAGAGCTGGCGGTACAGATGCTGGTAGAGTAAATTTATTAAAGGTGTCTTGGTTTGTACCTCATGTTGAGCCTGAAGATGGTCATAAGTTGGAACTTTATAAATTTGTTGAAAAGAGAGAAAAATTTCCAGTCGGCTACAGAATGATACAGAGTGATTCTATTGCTGTTCCACAGGCAGCAACAGGGTTTACTTGGAGGTTATCAGCTAAATCATCTCCTGAAGTGCCACGTTTCTTAATTGTTGGCTTTCAGACAGGAAAAAGTGGTGATCAAGAACAAAACCCTGCAATATTTAATCACCTAAATGTTAAAAATGTTTATGTAATGTTAGGTTCGAAAAAATACCCAATTTATGATTATGATATAGATTTTACTGCTAATCAAATTAGTAGAATATATAGCGAGGCTGCTTTGTTTAGAAAAAAGTTTTTCAGTATGGATGAATTAGTATCAAATCCTAATATTACCCCTTCAGATTATAAAAATCTTTATCCTTTGTTTGTGTTTGATATATCAAAGCAAAGTGAAAGGTTGAAGTATTCTGTAACTGATATTCATATTAAAACAACATTTAATGCTAACCCTCCAGCAAATACTGAAGCATTTGCAGTTTTAATTTCTGATAGATTAATTAACTTTCAGAGTGATGGAAATAAAATGAGTGTAGTGTATTAAGTTTTTTTTTCTTTAAATAAAAATGATAAAAACTATTGATTTAAAAAAAATTTTAGAAGATAATAATATTAAATTTTATTCACACTGGACTAAAAAAAAGTTTGAAGATGTTGTTAAAGAGCATGGGTTATACCCTGAGGAAAAAGCAGCAGAAAAAGAGAAAAAAGAACGCACTGCAGAAAGTGATAGATTACAGTCTATTCTAAAAAATCCAAGAAAAGTAATATTTGAGGATGTTAACACTGGTGAAATTTTAACTTTTCCCTCAATCTACAGTGCAGGTAAGTTTATAGATAAATGTCCACAAACAGTTGAAAATTGGAATGGGAAAGTTTGGAAGGAAAAATATAAATTTAGTATATGTAAGTAATTTTATTATTTTAAAAGAAATAATAAAATAATATAATATAAGTAAAAAAGCATTACTTAAAAAAATGTTCAGTTCATTAGCAAGAAAAATAAAAAATAAGTTGTTAGATGTTAAACAGGTGATTGCACCTGAAATACAAAGTGCTGCTACAAATATTACAAAAAAAGCTGAAAAAAGGGTTAAAGTATTCACTGATTGGATAAGTAGTAAAGTTAAACTAACACAGGTCCTACAGGTTTTAAATGAAGTTGTAAAAAATGTAGTAAAAGACACGCAAAAAAGAAAAACACTGAACTTTACATTAAGAGAAGAAGTATCGGCATTTAGAGAATTTACATCACAACATGTTATAGATGGGGAAAAAGGATGGGGAGCGGAAGAATTTTTGCAAGCATGTAAAGAAAGTATGACAAGTTTTTTAAGAACTCATAGAAACACAAAGATAAAGATAGTACTTACATCTGAATTTGTAAAGATACAAGTAATTAATAATAAAAAAGAATATAAAAGAGGTTGTTTCGCATTTTCATCACAACATGAAATTAATGCAAGAGAAACTGATGTAGATGAATTATATCAAAAAATGATAGATAAAGTAATGGAAAATTTCGAATCATTTTTAATGGGCGAAAGTGGGTGGAGATTTGTTAGGGTTATAGACTTAAAATTATATGTTGTAGAAAATAAGCCATTATGGGAGGGGCTGGCAGGTTCGTGGCTACCTTTGCCAACAGGATTAAAAAGAAAAAATAACAGAAATGGGCTTATTAATATTCAAAATAAAGAAGATCACAACTGTTTTTCATATAGTATTATGAGGAAAGTTTATCCAAAGAAAAATAACCCACATAGAGTTGATAAACAATTAAAAGAGCAAATAAAAGAATTAAATACGAAGGGAATAGAATGCCCTGTTAAATTATGTGATATTAATAAATTTGAAAATCAAAATCCAGACTTTTCTATTGTTGTTATAGGTTATGATGAAAATGAAGGTTTATATCCTCTTAGAAGACAAAGAAAAGAAACTTTTGATAGAAAACATTTAGTTGTTCTTTTATTAATAAAAGACATAAAAGAAAATAGTCATTATGTTTTAGTAAAAGATCCAAGCTCACTATTAGCATCAAAAATAACAAAAGATGGACATAAGCTTTTTTTTTGTTGGAGTTGCCTAGGTCATTTTACAATAAAAAGTGCTTTTGAAAATCACAGAGTACAATGTTATGATAAAGATGCAGTAAGAATTAAAATGCCTTCAAAAAAAGAAAGTACACTAACATTTAAAAACTGGATTAAAACGCAATGGCTTCCTTTTGTTGCTTATGGTGATTTTGAAACAGCCCTTATACCAATACATCATGCAAAGCCAGATCCAAATAAAAGCGCAACAACAAAAACTCATATGCATGAGCCAACAGGTTATTGTTTTTATTTAAAAAGTTTTGATGAAAATGTTTTTAAGTCAAGAATATTAGAATATCGGGGAAAAAATGCGGCGGCAAAGTTTGTGGAAGAAGCAGAAAAAATAACCAGAGAAATTTTTAACTTACCAAAAAAAGACATGATACTTACTGCAGAGGATGTTGAAAATTTTAATAAAGCGGATACTTGTTATTTTTGTAATGTAAAGTTTGGAGAAGAAGAAAAAAAAGATGAAGAAGATGAAGATGATGAAGATGGGGCGGAAGAAGAGGAAGAAGAGGAAGAAAAGAAAGAGAAAAAAGATAAAAAAGAATGGAGAAAAGTAAGAGATCATTGTCATTTTAGTGGAAGATATAGAGGGGCTTCACATAGTAAATGTAATCTTAAATTTCAAAAACCGAACTTTATTCCTTTTATCTTTCATAATTTGTCAGGATATGATAGTCATTTGTTCATTAAAAGTCTTGGTGTTAGTGAGGGTGAAATCAATGTAATTCCAAATAATGAAGAAAAATATATAAGCTTTACAAAGAAATGTCTTATTAAACAGGAGAAAATTAAAGATAAAACTAAGGATATTTATAAGGATATTAGGTTTATAGATAGTTTTAAATTTATGAGCACAAGTTTAGCAAAACTTGTAAGTTATTTAAATAATAATCAGTTTGAAAATCTTAAAGAGAAATATCCAGTAGAAGAAGAGTTTAATCTTCTCCGTAGAAAAGGTGTTTATCCATATGAATATATCGATTCTTTAGAAAGATTAAATGAAACACAATTACCGCCAAAAGAACAATTTTATTCAAAACTTACAGGAGAAGGAATTACTGATGAGGATTATGAACATGCTCAAAAGGTATGGAAAATATTTAAAATTAAAACTCTTGGTGAATATCATGATTTATATTTAAAAACAGACGTTCTTCTTTTGTGTGATGTGTTTGAAAATTTTAGAAAAGTTTGTTTCGAAGTTTATAAATTAGATCCTGCCTGGTATTTTACTGCGCCCGGTTTAGCTTGGGATGCAGCGTTAAAATTAACTAAGGTTAAGTTAAAACTAATTAGAGATAAAAGTAAAATCGAATTTATTGAAAATGGGATTAGGAGCGGTATTTCAACGGTTATTAAAAGGCATATAAAAGCAAATAATAAATATCTAGATAAAAAATATGAAGAAAATAAGCCAACAATATTTTGCAAATATTTAGATTGTAATAACCTTTATGGTTGGGCAATGAGTGAGAAGCTTCCAACTGGTGGATTTAGATGGATGGAAGAAGATGAATTAATAAACTGGAAAGAACATTCTTGTTTTTTAGAAGTTGATTTGGATGTTCCAGAAGAACTACATGATTATTTTAATGAGTATCCTCTTGCAGTAGAGGAGGTGAAAGTTAATAGGGTAAAAAAACTAATACCAAATTTATATAATAAAAAGAACTATATTATACATTATGAAAATTTAAAACAGTGTATAAGTCTTGGTTTAAAGTTAAAAAAGATACATGGGGGGATTAAGTTTAAGGAAAGTAGGTGGTTAAAGCAATATATAGATTTGAATACTAAACTAAGAGCAAAAGCAAAAAATGAGTTTGAAAAGGATTTTTTCAAGCTAATGAATAATTCAGTATTTGGTAAAACTATGGAAAATATAAGAAAAAGGGTAAATGTTAGGCTTGCAAGAAGTAAAAAATCTGCTAGAAAATTTGTAAACAAACCAAACTTTAAGCATTTAGAAATATTTAATGAAAATTTGGTAAGCATTCATATGGGAAAAACAGTAATAAAATTTAACAAACCAATATACTTGGGGTTTTCCATTCTTGACTTAAGTAAAACTATGATGTATGATTTTCATTATAATTATATTAAGGTAAAATATGGGGATAGGGCTACTTTAGCTCTTACTGATACTGATAGTTTATTGTATGAAATTAAAACAGAAGATTTTTATAAAGATATTTCAGATGATGTTAAAGAAAAGTTTGATACAAGTGAATATCCAAAAGAGGGGCATCCTTCTGGTATTCCAGTTGGTATGAATAAAAAGATAATTGGAATGTTTAAGGATGAAACAAATGGAAGGGAAACAGAAGAGTATGTTGGTTTAAAATCTAAAATGTATAGTACTAAAATGGTTGATGGATTTGAAACTAAGAAATGTAAGGGAATTAAGAAAAATGTAGTTAAGAAAAGTATTACATATTGGGATTATCTGAAATGTTTAAGAACAAAAGAAATACAATATAGAACTATGACAACTATAAGAAGTTATAAACAACAACCCTATACAGAAGAAATTAATAAAATTGCATTAAGTGCAGATGACGATAAAAGGTTTATTTTACCGGATGGAGTTCATACACTTGCTTTAGGTCATTATAGGATTAAGGAGAAATAAATTTTTATTTATGTTAAGTATAAATAAAAATTATACTACTCATTTACAAAAAAATGTACAGGGGGTTATAAAGGGAAAAAGCAAACAAGCAGCTGGGCATCAGAAACAAAATGGCAAGACATTTAAATTAGGGAGTGAGATAATCAGTAAATTAGAGAGGGAGGCAATCAATAAATTAGGGGGGTGAGGCAATCAATAAATTAGGGAGTGAGATAATCAGTAAATTAGGGAGTGAGGCAATCGGTAAATTAGAGAGGGAGGCAATCGGTAAATTAGGGAGTGAGATAATCAGTAAATTAGGGAGTGAGGCAATCGGTAAATTAGAGAGGGAGGCAATCGGTAAATTAGGGAGTGAGATAATCGGTAAATTAGGGAGTGAGTTCATCAGTAAATTAGAGAGTGAGATAATCAGTAAATTAGGGAGTGAGATAATCAGTAAATTAGGGAGTGAGATAATCAGTAAATTAGGGAGTGAGATAATCAGTAAATTAGAGAGTGAGATAATCAGTAAATTAGGGAGTGAGTTAATCAGTAAATTAGAGAGTGAGATAATCGGTAAATTAGAGAGTGAGGCAATCGGTAAATTAGAGAGTGAGATAATCGGTAAATTAGGGAGTGAGTTAATCGGTAAATTAGGGAGTGAGATAATCAGTAAATTAGAGAGTGAGGCACGTCGGGGCCGGGGGGGGGGAAATGAAGGCGTGATGTGTTAAGGAGGTTGGGGGTTTTGTTCGCTAATCGGTAGGGGGTTAAGGGGTTAGGGAGTTAGGGGGTTAGGGGGTTAAGGGGTTGGGGGTTAGGGGGTTAAGGGGCTAAGGGGTTAAGAAATTAGGGGGTTAAGAAATTAGGGGGTTAAGGAATTAGGGGGTTAAGAAATTAGGGGGTTAAGAAATTAAGGGGTTAAGAAATTAAGGGGTTAAGAAATTAAGGGGTTAAGAAATTAAGGGGTTTGTTCGGAAATTGGTAAAACCCCTACTACTTACAATTGGTTGTTAGACATAATGGATTTTATAGATCCCCAATTTTATGATGACTTGGTTGGTATCATGCATTAGGGAGATGCATTAAGCTCCCTTTTGCCAGAGCATGGCTCATATGCAAAGGCATTTGGGGATACTCAATTTCGTAACCTGCTACTTGCTTGGAATGCTGCACCAAATTTTCCGTATTCTTCATTGAAATAAGTGAATAGATGTTTTTTTTTTTTTTTTTTCATAGATCTAGCCTACAAATTAAAATTCGGTACCGCGCTTGAGTTTGACCCCTCCAAAAAGGATGTCCTACTTTGACCTTTAGCATACCACGTTGTTTTCTAACGACCCTGAAAAAAAAAGCTTTTGAAAACATCGCGGAAAAAAGAGACAATCCTGTTCATGATCATTTTTCCGTTTTGTTCCTCAATGTTCTTTACTCTTTCAAAGACAAGTCACGCCAGTGTGCACAGTGTAGGACCGGAAGTATGCATTGTGTGTGACTTGGGATTCTGTACAGTGACGATCTGTCACTTGGTGTTTAAAATTGTGTTCACACGGTAAGTCTAACGGGTGCTTTCTCATTTATTTTGATAATTATTATAAAATGTTCATATCCAGTTATTTGTTTGTTATGTACAGACCATATCAGGAACACGTATGTGGCCTGTGAACCTTCCTTAGAGCAATGGGGATACCTTGATCATTTGACCTTGCTAAAACTACGGATAAGAACTATCAAAATAAATGAGATATCACCAGCTTCACTCCCCGTGTAAACAAAATGTTTAACACCCAAGTGACAGATCGTCACTGTAGAGAATCCCAATGCATACTTCCGGTCCTACACTGTGGTGTAAGCTCCAATTATAGTTTGTCGTGTCCAAATGCCTTTAAATTAGACAAGTCTAAAACTTTGTCGTCTGATATGGGACAGTTTCGGCTAGAACAATAGAGCCGTGTTCTGTGAAAAGGGGTCTTAATGCATTTGCGAAAAGTATCGGCAGAAACGTTATGCTTTCTGTCAATTTTCTGCATGCCAAAGGACCGGTGTACCTCATGATTCAGTAGGTTGTAATGCAAAACGGATTGTAGTGATGAATGATACTGTGATGACTTGCTTGTTACGATTTATCACAGAGATACATTAAGCCCCATTTTATCAGAGCATGGCTCAATTGTTTTTATCCAAATTACAACGGTGTTGCGGTTAAACAGGACAAAGAAAAATATACTCTTGCATATATTAGCGACACTCTGGCAAAAGGGGGCTTTAATGCATCTAGTCGTTTTTAGGTATACTATGAAGACACTGGAATTCATTATCTGTCAACTCTATTTCAACGTGTGTAAACCATCAGTTTCAGTTATTGTCTTTTATACGAGGTGCAAGACTTTCTGAAGCAGGAAAAAGTCGTTGTGCTCTCCCACCCTTCGTATTCACCTGGCGATTGCCCATTGTGACTTCTTTTTGTTTCCAAAGCTGGAAAAATACCCTTCAGGTCGAAAATTTATTCAGCGCAAACACCTCGGTTCTGCAATATTCCAGTGTCTTCACAGTATACCCCAAAAAGGCTGAAAATGCCTTCAAAGATTGGATCCGGAGACTGAAACTTTGTATATCTGTTGGAGGTGAAGACTTTAAGGGAACAAAATAAAAATTTCAGAGACACTTAGAAAGAATAAAATTTTAGGGGCTTAGATGCATTCATATTAGAACACTCGTCGTATTTAAAGAGCAGTATTTTTCAGTGACACCGCCCTCGTTTGGTAACGATTACTACAGAAAGCCCGCGAAAAAGAAAAAAATATTATGTCATAGCACGTTCTCTACTTTCCGATGATTTGCCTTCGTAATTCCTGTCTGTGGCGTCATTCTAATGCCCGTTAAACTTGTTTTCTCAAACAGAATAATCCAAAGCGCCCAGTTTCAATTTTCGGACGTTTAAAATCACTACGATAAAGTTCTATATAGATATGTGGGAAATACCAATGGGAGTTCCGATAGAATTGAACTTTTAACTTGTATTTGTCTGCCACATGTTAACAATATCATAAACAGTAACAAATCAGACGTTAAAAGATAAATAGAATACGTACATAGTGTTGTCTTACATAAAAAATATCTAACTCGGTTGTGAGAATTGATAATTGTCTCGCCAAGGCTCGACAATTATCAATTCTCCCAAAATCGTTAGATATTTTTGACATACGACAACCCTAGGTACGTATTCTCTACATATACCTACAACTATCACCGACGAAATATTGCAATTATTGACATTTTATTCAAAAACGGTAAACAAAATAAATCAAATAATTGATAAGTCGGTAATAACTTTATTTTTATGAATGACGCATGAATATCAATTTGACAAACCAAGTCGCAAATAAATGCATGTGTATTCTGTGCGCGAGATACGTCATCCATATTTGGAGCCGTATTTGACACTAGGTGCGCTTGTTTCTAGCCGTTTTTCCACTCGGGTGACGTCGGCTAGGCGGCTACCTCACTAGTTTGCAGCCGGGTTTACATTCGGAATATCTTCTTTAGCCCGACTTTTAGCCATTTAGAAAAGACCGGTCACATGCTTGATATGCGCCTGTTGACGATGATCAAGATTGTTTCTAACGAGTGTGAAAGGTATGTGAAAACAAAAGTAAAGTCAAATTCATAAAAAATAAGCAGTTTAACGCAAGACGAGCATGAAAAAAATGTACTTACAACATCGTAGGTAGATCTAGGGATATTGTATTGGTTGTTTGATTTTATTGATTGATTGTATGGTGTTTAACGCCGTTTGCAACATTATTTCAGTTATATCGCGGCGGCCAGTGCACCTCTCCATACTTTCCCGGAGTTTCTTTTATCTGTACTAGATCTACGCACATTATTCTTTCCAAGCCACTGGCTGCTTTCCCACATTACCATCGTGGATATAATGTTCAGCGGTGAGAGAGGAATGTGCAATCCAGACAGGTCTAGAATTATGTCCCCTGGTAAAGTATAAGTGCTAGAAATAATTTCAGGTCAATTTGTTCGAGTAATAAAGTAGCAGACGGGTAGATCACAATGCATGTCCTGTGCAAATACAATTGTGAACCGGGCAAATGATTTCACATACAGAAGATCTCACGTAAACCTAGATTCAATACTTTTTTTTGCAGACTAGACAAAAATATTCAACATGTTTCCACGGTAGGTATAAGGTCAAAAATTTAGCCACAGATTATCGTACATTCATTAAAATCGGAATATGGATTTGTCCAAACGAATCTAAGGTTTTACTCATGAAAGCCAGCCGATCGAGCTTCAAACATGCATCCTGACACCGCTGTAAATAAAGCCTATGAGCTTACATTGTTAACAGAGGCAAGGTGAGTGTATTTATTGTTATCCAAGAGGACTCTTCTTCTTCTATAATTTCTTCTGAGCAGAAGAACGATATCATATCGACCGAGGCAGCCATGTTAATTATCTGTACAATTGTGCCGGTACACTTGTTTGTGCCTGGAAGCCGGGTGACAATCGGGTTGACCGGCTCGTCATATTCTGGTCAGAAACAAGTGCACCTACTGAGTAGACACGGATTTTTTTTTCTATGTCGTGTGTGATATTTGATCCACGTGCGACGCATGTACATGTATCTGAACCAGAAACATTTCGGTTGTATGATAATTGGGGCTATTCTGTGAGATAAAAAGAATAATTTTCTCGTACTTTCAACAAATATGACCCCTAAAAATAACAAAGAAGAAACATACACACTAGATTACACTACAGAGGGTTTGTTCTTTTTATTTGTTTGTTTATATTGTACTTAATGCCGTTTTAAACATTACTTCAGTTTAACTGCAGCGGTAAGACTACAAACATGTATGAAAGAACCACCTTTGTAATGAAACGGCTTTTTGTTTTCATCTGGGTTGAAAATTTTATTACAACAAAAAAAAAATCTGTTTTTTTTTAATGCATCTATCAGAAGTGTCGACCCAGGTCAGCCTGCGCAGGCAACACAAGCTGACCTTGGCCGAATTTTTTCCATATTGGTCAATTTTCTGCATGTCAAAGGATCAATGAACTTCATGATTTGAGTCGGTTATTCGACTAAATGAGTTTTATGAATCTATAATTATATGGTAATTATTTGCTTGGTACAATGTATCGCAATGACACACCAAACCCCCTTTTTGTCGACTCGTGTCTTATATCTGTTAGGAATAGTTGTCGATTGACACATAACAATTACCTGTATGTCCGAAAAAGACGGCACAAAACGCCACAACTGCACAGATTACCAATCTGTAGTGCATCTGAAAGAACAGAATAATATATATATATCTACATGTATGAACCATGTTCTGGCAAAAGGGGACTTAATGCATCTCCATGATACATGATACCTAGCAGGTCATAACATAGCTTTGGATCAATACAATTCATTTTGTCTAACAACAGACTGAATCTTGAGGTAGACTGGTCCTTTGAGAAACAGAAAATTGACCAATAGCGGAAGGTTTCATCCCAGGTTAGCCTGCGCAGTCCGGCTGACCTGAGTCGATACTTTTTCGCAGATGCATTAAGCCCTCCGTTTCACAGAGCATGGCTCATATATATTTTTCTTTTGCAAAACAAAATAAAAATAAGTAAAATTACTTAGATCCCATTGTCCGTGAGTGTATGGTGGTATTAACTGTTCATGTTAAAATTTAAAAGATAGAGTTTATTGTAGAAAAGGAAAAAAAAAAAAAAAAAATTGTATAGCAAAAATGTTTTCTTACCTTTCGGCTGTATTTGATCGCTGTTGAAACTATACGTGTGTTCGGATATAAATGAAAGCAGTGCGTTAGCAGATTATAATTATGCTCTCCTTTGGTCCTTTCACCTGTCTTCCTTTGTTTTTATCCTTGATTCTCATGGGCATGTTGCGATAAATATAAACTGATTATGATTATATGTAAGGTTTCCATGTAATTCTAAAGCAAATTCTGATCTCAATCATCAGAGAAACGCGTATATATCGATTTGTAAAATAATCTCACCAGATTTAGTTGATACTATCTCAACAACATATTTGTGTAGTGCAAGAAAATCAAGGATAAAAAAAAAACAAGTTATCCCCTTATCAGGACCAATGTAGTACAGGAGGGGAATCAAGGGAAATAACTGAAGAATGGCCCTTATTATATCTAAAAGCAAGATGGTTGCCTAACTCAAGTTAGATAGACAGTTCCTCCTGCAAAACAGCTCCTCAAAACGATAAAATTAAGACATGCCCTCGAATTGACAAAAATTGCAGGCCACAAATTATGTGTAGATCAAGTGATGGATTTATCCCTCAAAGGGATGAAAACAACAGGGATGAAAACAACGTGGGAAGATTCCTGCGTTTCTCCTTTTTCCCCCGCAGTGTTCTCAAAAACTCTCTCTCTGAGGGAATCGTTAAAACACGTGCCTGTTTGCTATACGGTACATGGGTATTATGTCATTTTTTTCATCTTAAAGATACATCTACACTCGTTTTCAGCCAAATTTAACCCATTTCATCATGTTCAGTCAGTTTTTAACCCATTCTACCTCCATTTGTCATTCGTGTATTTTTATGCCAAATCTTGCCCCTAACGGCTGCATTTCAACGGACAGAAAATATATTTTGTTTTTCGGACAGCCTATATATTTGAATGCTACCCACGTAATTGATACCCTATAATGGGGACAATGCTTCATTTAGCCTACTTCTCTTGATTCGTATTTTTATGCCAAATCTTGCCCCTAACGGCTGCATTACGACGGATAGAAAATGTATTTTGTTTTTTGGACAGCCTTCAACGAAATATGACGTCATCCTATCTATTTGAATGCGACACACGTAATTGATACCCTATAATGGGGACAATTCTTCATTAAGCGTACTTCCCTTGATTCTTTTTCAGTACCACATTGGTCCTGATAAGGTGTTTACTTTGTTTTTATCCTTGATTTTCTTGCATTCCACATTTATATTTTTAAGATATAATATCCCAACTAATTCTGGTCATATTGTCTTACGAATTGATGATACTCTTTCCTCTGATGATTGGGAACAGAATTTGCATTAAAATTACACGGAACCCTCACATATATATCATAAATTGAATTATTTTTATCGCAACATTGCTAAAGAAAATCTAGGATTGAAAAAGAAAAAAAGGAATACAGATAAAAGGACTAATGTGTTATTTAGTCATCTTTAGTCTCTATCTTGAAAGGGAGATAATATGACTTACAGGAATGGCCCCCATTGTCATATTACTTTAATGATAGAATTCGTCTTCGGAACGACAGGAAGGGTTAAGTGACCGGCATATACTTCTTTTTTCAATGTTTACAAACAGATTTTTTTTTTTTTTCTTAGGGTCGTATTCAAAAACAGGATTATGTGGTTAAACGTTTTAAACTCTCTGACAAATTATATATATATATATATATATATATTTTTTTTTTTCGTGAATTAGATTATATATATATATATATATATATAATGTCGTAGTCCAAACTGGAATCTAGGCAGATCTGGAATCTGCCTAGACCATATTGGAATTCTGTTTTGGTCTCGACCAAACTAAAATTCTACTTTGGTCTAGACAGATTCTAGATTGGTCAAGACCAAATTAGGATTCCAGTTTGGCTAGGCAGATCCAGAATCGCGCTAGACCAAATTGGAATATTTTCTTGTTAAATTACTGTATTAGTGTGACTACATATAAAACATCTGATTTAATTCAAACTCCAAAATAAAAGAGTTTTCGATCAGAAATTCAGAGTAAGAATAAATTTCGAACGTTTTGTAACTTAGCGGACAAAAATGAGGGAAACGGAGCTATTACGGGAAAACATTGCTTTAATTAAAAATACCTCTCAGTTGTAAACATATGTGGATTAAAATGATTGAAAAATGAGGGAAAATAGTCCAATAATTAAGCAGTAAGTATTGTAGGAAAAGGAGAAAATGTTTCAATTTCCTAAGAATTCTACCTCAGAGTTATAAGCCTGATTTTTGGGACTGATATGATTATAACAATAAGAAAAAACGATTCATAAATCAAGTAGAAAGTATTGTGGGAAAAGGAGAATTGTTAATTCTGTATATTCTTTAATTTGTTTTCCATAAATGATAATAATGTGTGAAGGGTCAAACTGCCCACCTGGCACAAATGATGTGTGAAGAGACAATGAATGTTGTTAATTGCCACGATATTGTTAAATGCCAAATTTGTTAGCCATAAAGATGTGAAGTTGCTTTCAATTTGGACGAGTCGAAAATTTTGTCGTTTGGTAAAAGAGTTTGTTTTTTTCATAAGTCAGACCCATTAGCGAGTAATCCTGACTTTTAATAACCATGCAAAAGAAAACTTTGAAAAACAGTGTTGGAAAAGAAGAAAGTGCAGGTTTCGAACATTTTCTCTTTTTCTCACATTCTCTTTTTTTTTTTTTTTTTTTTTTTTTGTAAAGATTGCAAAAATAAGCTATATTTCATGAGTTGTCTGCATTTTCCCCCCGTTTTTCAGTTTGAAAAAGTCTTAAATGTGATTTTTTTTTTTATAAATCAGTCTAGCTCATAAACATATGATCCTAAATTATAAGAACCATGCGAAAGAAAGCTTTGAAAAACTTTGAAAAACAATGTCGGGAAAAAAAGAAAATGATGGTATCCAAAATGTTCTCCTTTTCCCACAATATTTTCCAAAGGTTTCCACCAATCTTTGTCTACACTTCCTGCAAAATATGATGTAGGTTGGGAACTGCAGAGAAAGTGAAGAATAAGGATAATTTCATAACTTACACTTTTTTCCCTTTTTCTATTATATAATTGTGTTTATTATATGTTACATTTATGACAAAAAGTTTAAATAGTAAAATTCAAATACTATAGTTTTCGTTCCTGTGTTAAAATGGATATCCATTGAAAAGACTGTTAATAATATAGATTCCGATTTGGTCTGGGCAGATCCTGTATCTGCCTAGCCAAACTGGAATTCTAATTTGGCCCAGACAGATCAAGAATCTGCCTAGACGAAACAAGAATTCTATTTTGGTCTAGACAGATTCCAGATTTGCCTAGGCAGATTCCGGATCTGCCTACATTCCAATCTGGCCTACGACACACACACACACATACATGTCTTTGGTGTTAATCGGGGACACCAACTGTATCCACCATAAACGGGGACTTCTTTATTTCTGTATATTTTGCTTAACTAAGCTTATTTTTTATGAAAGAAATGTATCTTAATTGTTGTATGGTGAGTTGTGTTGTTAAAAACAACAAATAAGGACTTTGATTTTTCACAATGAAACCGGGGACACACTCGTACCTGAATGTTTATACGAGAAACGGGGACATACACAACATTAAATGCTACATTACTTTTGAGGACATATACACATAATGAATTATTGCAACTTAATTGGGGACATTTTTTCGAACCAAAAATGCCAGACACAAAAAAGTATATTTTCGCATAGCGAATTAGCTCTTATTAGATGTGACAGGATTTAACTCAACCTTCAAAAAGGTTTGGTCATATCATAGAGGCTTGTTCACCTACATTTAACTCATGTTTTCATTGAATTTCAAGCACTGGCACCAACACAATGTTTAATCTTTGCAGACGCAATATTTTTTTTTTTCAAATGTCAAAGAGAGCAGGGTTAGCTTACAACCTGGGCAATACAGGCCCATCATTCTCGCTCGATGACAGCCCATCACTTCTACTGCACCCCAAAATACAAATAAGACATTCGTACCTCAAGTAATATAGGGAAATTAGATAAGAAAAGCTGCCAAATGGCGTACAAGTTTCTTAGTTATCAGTCCTTTAAAAACGTATACGTTCATAGAAATGTCTACTATCCAATGCATTTCAAGTTTTCAGATGTTTTTCTGTAGTTGCAACTTATCTGTAAATTTACGAGAATTTCGGACGATCTAAAATTAATGAGAGTTGGAATATTGATATTAGATTAACGAAGCTGAGTTGATATTAGATGCACGGACGCTATTTTACAATAAATTAATGAATAAAATCATGAGGACTCAATAAACGTTTCTGAACACACAAGTGTGTGAAAGATTTTGAAAATTTGACCATGGGTTCAGGAGATATGGTGCGGACACGAAATTAATGTATATGACCTTTATAGTCCCGTTGTGACATTGACTTTGGAAGTAGGTCACCGCATCACGCGCTGTGCACATCGTCTCATCAAGATTCACAAGTATGTGAAAAAGTTTGAAAATCGGACCAGGTGTACAGATGATATGGAGCGAACAAAAAAGGTGTTACGGACAGACAGACGGGTGGACAGACGGACGGACAGACGGATGGACAGACGAAGGCCATTCCGAGAATCCGGCCCCTCCCGCTTCGCTGATGTTGTTTTGTAGTCAATCGAGGTGAAGAATGCGTTCAAGTCCTTCCTGTAAGTTATATTAGACTCAGTCATAGTGCCATAACATTGCAATTAGCCAGTAAAAACTATACTTCAGATTTGGATATCAGAAACAGCAGTAACTTAGAATTGGTCCTTCCTTAACCACCGTGAAACGATGGTTTCCGGGAGCGATATCGACCTATCTTGTAAAGTATTAGTTTATCATTACTCGTGTTTATCCTCTTTCGAATTCGATTTTTCTGTCCTTCAAGTTATCCAATTCTGAAGCATTTCAGAAACTTAACAAACGTGTATTGTACTTCTATTATTGCCATTTGCATTTTTGCGATGATTTCTACTGGTTTTTTTTTTTTTTATCTCTCTCTTTCTGTGTTTTCTTTTTGTGTATTATTCAGATTTATGTATATTATACGCGTGACTACATTTTTTGTATGTAGGCCTATATGTGTTGTGACAGTGTACAATTTTTATACGTCAAAAAATATATGTCAGTTCAATTCCGTTCCTATCAGTGCATCAATGCGCTATTTACCTTCATTTCCCACATTCGTGCACTAATAGGTCAGGACCAATCACGTTAACCCTTTACCAGACGACAAAATTTTAGCCTTGTACAAACTGAAAGCATTTGCAGACGACAATATTAATGTGGCTCAAATAGTGCAAATTTTCTTTGATAGGGTAGAAAACATCGTGGGAAGAGGAGAAAATGCTGGTTGCCAGCATTTTCTCCTTTTCCCACAATGTTTTCAAAAGGCTTCTTTCCCAGAGTCGTTAAAAGGCGGCATTGTGCGACAAAGGGTTAATAGGTATCACCTTGAAACGGCAAAAATCAAATTTAAGGAGAAGGCGTCGAAGCCAGGATAGGTTGGAACTGGTGAATAATTTCAAAATGACCCCAACGATTATTTAACCCACAGAAAATACAAATTCATGCTAGATTCAATTTTAACAGTGCTTTAGATTTTAATGTTTATTTCTAGCGCTTAGGCTGCATATTTTTTTTAAAATACCGACAAATGATGTTGTTTTGAAATTATCAATATATATACTAGTATATGGTACGGTCACCCAAATGGTCACTCAAAACCCCGCATGTCTGTACATGCGAGGTTTTACGATAATGGCAAAATGTCACTCAACTTATATATGTGACCGGGGCAAACCAAGGAAAAGTCGGTTTTGGTCGTGTTCAGTACTTTTATTACCAAGAATAAAAGATGTGTAACAAACAGCCAAGGAGGAAAGATGACTTCTATGAATCTTCTGCAAGATTATAGAGAATGTCCCATAGTAGCATGTGACTGTCCCTGAAGGAAGACGACGCGGGAATGCGATACAAAGAAAAGAATATACTAATGCGCACGCATATAGTGCTCACAAAACGCACGGGCAAATTTAAACACCGGGAATTGTCGGTACATTCCGTAATTGTTTCCATATAAAAAAATACGGGCCGCGGCATACAAAAAGTAAACATGCTTTACATTCTCCCCCTCTCCGAAAAAAATGTCTCCTGACATTTCTGAATGGACATGCACCTTACGTCTATATACATGTAAATTAGGAAGAGACGCAAGTAGACTCAACCTACGTAATACATAGATTCTAAAACGTTGCGATGCAAGGTACTGTGAATAGAATATTATAACTACAGATTTTGAAACTATTAGACAAATACTTCATCATTAGAAGTAGTGGCAAAAACAGAACTAACCCTTTCCCCAAATCGTTCAGGAGGTCTCCGATTACGGATGGGTCTAGGAGATTTCCGTTGCTCCGGTGAAGTTTGGTGAGCTTCGGGCAGGTTTGTCGGACATGCAACCTCTTTATGAGGTGAAATTGCCCGAGAGATCCTAGTGGGAGATGGATTCGAGGAAGATAAATGGGTGAAATGCTCATTAATACGGGAAAGGTTCGGAGAACATGGGGGCGTTACTCTATGGCGGATATGCGGTGGAACATACTTTGGAAAAAGTATTTCCCTTTCAGACTCCGAATCACTACTGACATTGCTGCTGTGATTGTCACCCAAGTTTGACAAAGAGGTTTTCTTACGAATACTACTATCCTTGGATGAAGATGAGTGCTCCTGCTCAAAAGGCAAAGAATTAATTGGAAGCAGCATATTCCTGTGTAAAGTTCTGATGCGACCGTGTTTTCCTTCTCTTTGAACCTTAAAAACTGGAATATCAGGATTAGGCTGAGAAACAACAACATAAACGTCACTGTCCCACTTATCGGCGATTTTATGAGTTGAAGTAAATCCAACTTTGCGGACAAGTACCCTATCACCAGATTCAAGTTTAGAGATTTTAACTCTTTTATTACAGTTAGTTTTATTGTGCTCAGCAGATTTACCGGCTTCCTCTGCAGCTGACCTATATGCAAACTCAAGCCGTTTACGCAGCTTTGATACATAATTGGAGTGATCCCGGGACGTTGTTTCACCACTGGAGGGGTCAGTTCCGAAATATGCATCTATGCTTAGCCTGGGATGCCAGCCGAACATTAAAAAGTGAGGGGCGTATCCAGTTGAATCATTGCGGGTAGCATTATAAGCTTGGACAAGGGAAGGGATGAAAAGTTTCCAATCAGACTTCTGCTCGTTTGTTAAGGTTCCGAGCATTTTCAAGAGTGTCTGGTTGAAGCGCTCAGCTTGTCCATTGCCCATTGCGTGGTAAGGGGTAGTACGGGTTTTACGGATTCCAGCAAGCTTACACAGTTCCTGAATGGTCTTAGACAAAAAATTTCGACCTTAGTCGCTGTGAAGCTGTTCTGGAAAGCCATAATACTGGAAGTAACCTTCATACAAAGCTTTGGCCGTAGTATGAGCTGTCTGATTCTTGCATGGAATAGCTTGTGCAAAACGTGTAAAATGGTCAGTAATGACGAGGATATTTTCTGTTCCTCCCTTACATGGTTCAAGCTTGAGAAAATCAATACAGACAAGCTCCATAGGTCTGCTAGTTAAAATAGGGACTAATTCTGCAAAAGGACGACTAACAGGGGTTTTGTAAAGAATGCATCTCTGACATTGTTCGACCCAGCAGTTGACATCCTTTTCCATTAAAGGCCAATAAAACCTTTGTCTGGCAAGCCAAAGAGACTTTTCTTTACCCTGATGACCAGCTTCGTCATGAATACCTTGGAAAGCGGTTTTCCTGTGACATTCAGGGAGAACTAGTTGTTTGATTTCATTGCCATCTTGGGTAGCAGTTCTGTACAGAATACCGTTCTCAATGAAAAGACGGTCCCATACACGAGAGAACTGTTTGACGGATTGAGACTCAGAGGCAAGCTTACCCTTCATCCCTCCCCGAAGAGAACAGGTACCCAAGAGGTCAATAACTCTAGAGATGGTAGGATCATTTTTCTGTTCGGTCTTCCAGTTAATGGAACCAACTTGTCTAAAGAGTTGCTGCTCCTCACTGGCCACATGAGCAGCAGCAATTTCAGAAACACAATGTGCTAGTGGAGCTGAAACTAATACAGCTTGGAAAATAGCTTTTAGTTCGTCGTTGAAGACAAAACATCTGGATAAACCATCTGCATCAGCATTACGCTTTCCACTGCGATATTCGATGGTGAAATTGTAATTAGCTAGTTCCGCTAACCATCTATGCTGAGTAGCATCAAGTTTCACAGTAGTGGTGACGTAGGTCAAGGGATTATTGTCAGTTCGGACAAGGAATTCATTGCCATACAGATAATCATGAAATTTATCAGTAACGCACCACTTTAAAGCTAAAAACTCTAGCTTGTGCGCCGGGTAGTTTTTTTCGGCATGTCTAAGATTGCGACTTGCGTAAGCAATGACTCGCTCAACGCCATCTTGCTTCTGATAAAGTACAGCACCAAGACCAAGTGCGCTAGCGTCTGTATGGACAATAAAAGGTAAGGCGTAATCTGCATAGGCTAATATAGGAGGAGTAACAAGCTTGGCTTTAATGGAATCAAATGCTACTTGTTGAGCCTCGCCCCAAACCCAAGGGGTAGCAGATTTGGACTTTTTGGACTTCTTTACCTTTTTATTACAACCGTGGCCTTGTAGTAGCAAGTTAAGTGGTTGTACGATACGGGCGTAGTTTTTCACAAACTTACGGTAATAACCCGTGAATCCAAGGAACTGTCTCAGGGACTTTAAATCATGAGGAACAGGCCAATCCTTAACTGCGGATATCTTGTCTGGGTCTGTAGAAATACCTTTATCTGACACAACGTGACCAAGATAAGTTACTGAAGTTTTGAAGAATTCACATTTAGAGGGTTTAACCTTCAAGTTATTTTGATCAAGGCGTTGGAAAACAGATTGCAAACGCTCTAAATGTTCAGAAAAAGTAGACGAAAATATGAGAATATCGTCGAGAAAAATAAGACAATCTCTCAAGTGCATGTCCCCCATACACTTTTCCATCATACGTTGGAACGTAGCTGGAGCATTGGTCAGACCGAAGCCCATCCGATTCCACTCGTAGAATCCCAAAGGGCCTACACTAAAAGCTGTCTTATGCTTGTCCTCTTCTTCAATTTCACATTGCCAATATGCACTGTGAAGATAAGTTTAGAGAAAAACTTGGCAGAAGATAAGACATCAATTGTGTCATCAAAGCGAGGAAGCATATAGGCATCCTTTCTGGTCATGTTGTTGAGCTTTCGCCAATCAATACAGAAACGAAGAGCTCCTGATGGTTTACGCACCAAAAAAACATTAGATGAATATGGGGAATCAGATTCACGTATGACATTTGCATCTAACATTTCTCTGATATGCTGACGTACTTCTTCAAACATTGAAGGAGGTATACTGCGATATGGTTGTTTAAAAGGTGTGTCATCCTCTAGTACTATCTTATGTTTGATAAGATTGGTCTTTCCAATATCTTTGGTAGAATTACAAAATACATGCCTCCATTTACCAAGGATCTGATAAAACCTATGGAGTTGATCAGCAGAAAGATTAGAACTATCTACAGAGAAGCCTAAATCTTCAAGAGGAATTTCGGCATTTTCTTCGGTAGAAATGTAAGAAGTAAGATCATCTACAATCTTTGCTTCTGTGATTTCACACAACTTCTATTGCAAATTTGAACAGGAATTTTCACAGAAGACGTGGAATTTATTTTAATAACTCTTGGGCAAACTACATATCCCAACGTCTCGTCTGAAGACTCTGTGATAACAGATGAAATATTACTGTTCAAATCCCTGGCTATGCCATTCACTGTGACTGTCTCGTAAGGGCCAACCTTAAAGGGCTTACGTGAGCATGCCTTGACACAAAAGGAATGGGATATAATACCTTGCATAGCAAGAGTCCATTGCTCAGGTATGTCTTATGTATTTACATCAGAATTCTGAATGAAATATTTACAACGTCTGAGTACATTTGTACCTATGACAACTGGACATGACATATTGAAATCATTGTCTGGAATGACAAGAATGGGTACATTCAAGTTAAAAGAAGATAAAAACGGTAAAGAAATTGTTGCCTCGAAATATCCACTGTATTTCATGGACGAACCATCAGCTATCGAGAGAGTAAGGCCAAGTGAATCAAGGGGCATCTTGGAATATGGTTGCAACTTATTAAAAGCTGACTGACTAATTGTCGTGACCATTGATCCTGTGTCTAAAAGACAAGTGAACGTTACCCATTAACTGTAATGTCATGCTGGTTCGAGGAGCCAACAAGTCTTTCAAGAAAGGGATCGGATTGGGCAGTAAAATTACCAACCTCTGTTTTGCCCGCAACAGAAGTGGTTAATCTTTTGACTGTTCATTTTTATTTTGCTGCTGAGTATTTTGTTCCTTTTTCTGCTGTGAATTTTGTTGTTTTGAATGGTAGTTTGAATTTCTTTTGCGCCTGTAATTGTTTTTGTTGTTATTGTTACCTTTTTGATTGTCAAGTTTCTTCACAATCAAATCGAACTTGGAATCTATTTTCGTTTCTAAATCAGAAAAACGGGACTCAAGCGTATCGATTCTAGCAGACAACGATGTAAAGTCATCAACGCTTACTGGGTTATGTCCAATTTTCTTCTTATTTGTAGATGACACTGGCTTTGAAATTTCTTTTTCTACGTGACGAATTTCTCTGAGTAATACATTATAATCAGTAATGAAATCATACTTGTGTCTTGTTTGCAATTTCAGTACATCTGAAAACAAACCAGTCCAAAACTTATGACGTAATAGGTCATTTTTTGCAAGTAGAGGGAGGTTACCTTTGTTTATGATTGTCTGGACGACATGCGTAAGAAGTAACACTTTCATCTGATCTCTGAGTGCTATTGAAAAATTCTGTGATGAGTTCCTCTTGTGAAGAAGCATTTGAATACAAGGCATCAAGCTTGCCAAGAACATCATCAATCGAAGTTTTGTCACCCAAAGGGACTATCATTAGCCGTGCTGAGCCACGTAGGGAGGATCTAATGCAATGTAAAACATGCAAGGGAGATAAATCAGGCATGGAACATAAGCATTGAACTTCATATCGCCAGACCATAAAGGGTACTTCGCCTTTTGGGGTCGGCTCTTCTCCAGAAAAAGTTGGAAGTTTAGGAAAAGTTGGCTGAGAGGGCTGGTTAGCGAAAAATAATGAAGGGGTAGAACTTTCAGGATAAGTCTTTGGAATGGCACCAGTTTCCTTTGCCATTTTCAGTTTTTCGGCTACAGAAAGTGGTTTAGTTGAAGGGCTAGATATAGGAGCTGCTGGAACCAAATTGAATTTTTTTGAAATCAAATTGACAATTTCGCCAACAGATAGGTCCGTTGTAGCAGCAGATGCACTATCACCAGCTTGAGAAGCAGGGGGTGTAGGCAACTTGCCTTTGCCGTTTATTCCGGTAGGTTGAGCCTGTTTAGACTCCTTACTCATCGCAATGACGATCAAAGTTAACGTCAAATACACAAACCAAGTCTTCATGAAATAAGAATGAAGAAAAAAATATAAGTAGCAAACCCTAATGGATGAGAAAAAAATTCTAAGTTTGAAAAGTAAATGGAACTAATATGGAATAATAAGAGCGCGAACAATATTTCTGGGTCGAATCCAATAAAAGAAATAAGACCGATTGAGGGAACCAGTAAACAAAAACCGCGAAAATATTCCACGCGAAACCGCCTAAGTAATTTGGGAACCAGTACACAGAAAATAATTTAAGGCGCGAAAACTGAAAAAGTACGAAAAAGATGTGGCACGATACACTTAGCTAGGGCTCGATTTTATCGATGTTCTACAACCCTATCTCTTTATTACGACAGAGAATAACAATAATGTTAAATGCTGGCTTAAATAAACAATTTGCCAATCGGTAAAAGAAATACCGACTAGATCTAATATCTAGGTAGTAATAAACCCTGTGCTAAATAAACAAACTAATTTCAATGCGCACAATTTAAAGTATCGACCAAGATCAGATTTGCAGATGAGAACTCAAATTGAGATATACATGTAGGTCATGTCGATCGAGATCAGACTAGTATATAAGATACTTGTCAATCAACTCAAAGTGCAGCGAATAAAAAAAATTGCAGCGGTAAAGATCAACAAGAAAATTCAGAATAACAGTTAAAGGTAATGGAACAACTAAATGACAATTGATTCCTTAGACAAATTCACTGCAGATCGCAATTTTTATCCTCTCTCTGCATAGAGCTTTCAACTGAAAAGATTAGCAAAACAAATTATCTCACAATGATTTCGTACGCCAGTACTTAATCAGAATGTGATAATTTTGGGAAAGATTGCAGAATCAATCTAATGTCAAAAGGATGAATTTCACATAAATACCGTAATAGAAAAATAGAAAATAATTGGATCAAAATTTAACAATCGTTCTGAGCGTAACGGTAAGTGAATACTGTAAATGCACGAGGACAACTCTTAGCTGATAGTAACTTGGTTTTGGCAAGATTGTTAACCATCAAGGATTACAGTCTTGACAAACCATCCACAAAATAAATGGTAAAAAAGCACGTGGCTGAGCAAGGATGTCGGAAAGCGATTTAGCGAGATTTCAAAATTTGTGTAATGGAAATCTGGCAAAATCACAGTCAAGAGAAAGAACTGACAAGATGTGTAATAGACGAAAGGGTGAACTTACATGAAAAATTTTGATCCTTCACATACTTATAACACTTCACTAATACACAATATCACTACACTGTTTCCCTTGCACAATGAAGCCAATCACAGTATTGCAGTTAAATGGCGATTCACTTGAAAAAAAAAAAAAAAAAAAAAAAATCACTAAAAGGAACTGTAGTACTAAGAAAGTAATATCTTCCGGTGTAAGCTGGAAAATGCAAAAATGGTGGAACACGATGCACGACGAAGTCCGTGAGTGTTGTAAAATGCGTCTACCACAAAGTATGAATCTGTGGAGGTCAAAATGCATGAAGAAATGCTGGGTACTGCTGTACAAGAATCAGCTAGAGATTTCGTTGTTCAGCGAGCCAAATAGTGGTCTGTGAACTTTAGAAAACGGGTCAGACAATTCGGATCGACCGAGATGAATTCGGATCCGATACAAATTCAGGTGGTCGGAATTTCCTTCACTTGTATAGTGGTAAGTATCCCCGCCTGTCACGCGGGAGACCGGGGTTCGATTCCCCGTCGGGGAGCCATTTTGTGACCGGGGCAAACCAAGGAAAAGTCGGTTTTGGTCGTGTTCAGTACTTTTATTACCAAGAATAAAAGATGTGTAACAAACAGCCAAGGAGGAAAGATGACTTCTATGAATCTTCTGCAAGATTATAGAGAATGTCCCATAGTAGCATGTGACTGTCCCTGAAGGAAGACGACGCGGGAATGCGATACAAAGAAAAGAATATACTAATGCGCACGCATATAGTGCTCACAAAACGCACGGGCAAATTTAAACACCGGGAATTGTCGGTACATTCCGTAATCGTTTCCGTATAAAAAAATACGGGCCGCGGCATACAAAAAGTAAACATGCTTTACATATACATGCGAGGTTTTAGAATAACAGGGGCGAGATTTTAAATCTAAAATCTCGCCCCTGTTATCTCGCGAGGATTTTAAAAGCTCGCATCTATACGTTAAGAGACATGCGAGGTTTTGACAAAATCGTAAAACCTCGCAGGTAGAGACATCCATGGTTTCGGGTGACCACTTTAGGATTCCGTAAAATTGACAGATGCAAGCAAGAATATTGCCACAATCCAGCCTTCAAATGTCTAAATACGCTGGTATTTGTAACACTAGTTAAACCCTTTTTTCTTATGTTTAACGGCAGTTATATTTTTATTTCATGATCAATCAATTAGTAGACGTATATCTTCCTATATCTATTTCATTGTAGTGGAAGCTTTATCTGAATAAGAAGTTTTGATAATCTAGCCCGATGATTAATTATTATATCATATTATTCTAAATCTAAAAAAATGAAATGAAACATTATGCCGGTTATTTAAAGAAATGTGACCTTTTCATTTCATGTTAGCGTATCTCGTCAGACGTCATGACAAGATGGTATCGATATAGCACATATAGTACCTCTCATACTTTTCTTTAAATGACCCTGCGCAGATGATTGTTGGTTGTTTGTATGCGGTTTAACGCCGCGTTCAACAATTTTGCAGTTGTATTGCGGAGGTTGGTGCACCTTAATCATGCTTTCCTGTCATTTCTCACACCTATCGAGCCACAATATTCAGTGCGCAAGTGAGATGCGTTTGTATCAATTTAAGGTACCTATATTTGAAAATTGTTAAAAGGTTCTGATCGTTTTGTGTATTCATTTAATAATAATAATAATTATTATTATTATTATTATTATCCTACGTAAATATACATATACACAATATATGGTTAAAGCTTAATTACAGGGAACATCAAGGTACTTTGTAATATTTGTATAAAGGATGATTATAATAGGCACGGAACGGTCGTAATTAGTTCAGTTTTTTCCATCATACACAGGTTGTTATATAAAATCATAACTAAATTATGTAAAATCGTTCATTTTTATGCCCCCCATCGGTAGATCGGGGGCATATTGTTTTACCGTTGACCGTTTGGCTGTCCGTCCGTCTGTCTGTTTGCACAAACCATAACATGAAAACTTACCAATTGCGAGTTTCTCTAAAATTAATTAACCTACAAAGCTCTTATTTGGTCTGTAGGTATATTTCTACGCATCTGCTGAATGTAATATGACCTAGGTAAAGGTCAAATTTTAACCCTTATCATGAAACTTAACATGAAAACTTACCATTTTCCTGTTTCACCTAAACTATTTTTTTTTTTTTTTTTTTTTTTTTTTTGTCACAGGGCTCATATTTGGTATGTAGGTACATCTGCTGATGCCAAGATCAATGTCATCTGTCAAGGTCGAGGTCAGATATCTAGAACTCATTTACAATTCAGTTTATTTTAAATCTTGCTACAAAATAGTGTGTATTATTGAATAGAAATATGCTGCATAAACGGGGACATGTGTGTATAAATATTATAGTCCCGTTCAACGGCGAGTGTACACTTTGAACTGTGGGACCATTTGCAAATGGGGACATTATTCAAACATGTCTTTCACATGTCTGTACATGCGAGGTTTAACGATTATGGCAAAATGTCAATGAACTTATATTATTATCATCCTTTGTAAATATACATATACACAATATATGATTAAAGCTTAATTACAGGGAACATCAAGATACTTTGTAATATTTGTATAAAGGATGACTATAATAGGCAAGGAACGGTCGTAAATAGTTCAGTTTTTTCCATCATACACAGGTTGTTATATAAAATCGTGTTAGAGTGCTTGGCACAAATTATCAAATGATTTCACTGGGGCAAGTCTTACGCTCTGTGTTTGAGTTTTATGATTTCTTAAACGTATAGCTCTGCGTGACAAAATAGCCGGCAATGTCATGTCTTTGATTTTTATATTTATTGATCCTCTGCTATGAATATAAAAGAAATGTTATTCTGTTATTGACAATGACTTGCATCTTTCAGAATAAGAAAATAAGGAAATTGAATTTTCAGATTGCAAACGGGGACACACACAAATCTGATTTTTAGTAGAATTTGGGACATGGCATACACACCATTTATTTCCACAGTACTTTCGGGGACATATTAAATCCTTAAATCATTGCGACAAAATTTTGGACACCTTTTTTATAACCACTTAGAAATAAGTATAGTGGATAAATAAACAAATCCACCCCCCCCCCAAGTTAAACCACTAGGCTTGTAAGTCGCAGGAATAAATTGCGAGATAAAAATCATTTTTCATCAATCCATGACGGCTGGACTGCTTGTTCACCTGTCCCTGCTTTGTCTTTGACAAGGGAATAAATAGTTCATCTGATCCCTACAGAGCAAAAACAAAAACAAAAAAATAGATATATATATATATATATACATATATAAAGAGTTCGTCTTCCTTCATGAAAATAACAAATTTTAAAATATACAGAAAAATAAACGAAGTTGGCAGAAGAGCATTTTGACAAACGGACAACCATAAAATACAGATTCTCCTGGTTTTAAACGATATAAATGGTTGCAATTCATTGGAGCCCAGCTTTTATATTTTGTAAAACTGATTGGTCCACGGAAGAAGGGTATTGCGTATCAAATTTGTCCATCTGTGTACATCATCCCCTGGCCAATCACGGTGCCTTTACAGGTAATCGGAAATCAGCATGCTTTAGTCTCGCTTGTTAGAAACAGTTGAAAAAAAAACTTTTTTTTTTTCGAATAAAATGGTTACCGGGTGATATTTATGTAAAGATCTTCATATTTCTAAATTTTTCATGTATAAATATGCCTGATGATACAAAAACAATAGAGTTTTTGTTGATCAAATTTCCGTAGATGTTGTGTTGTATATATTCTATAAGAAGTGTATATATTTACTTTAAACGACATAAATACCTGCAATGCATTGGAGCAAAGGCTCAAACAAAGAAAATTGTGACAAGGAGGGAAGAAAACATTTTTGAAAAATGCTGGTTACCTGCACATCCTTCTTTTCCCACAATGTTTTGAAAAAACTTTCTTAGTCAAGGTTGTTAAAATTCGGGATTGTGTAGTAACGGATTAATATAAGTGTGTTTGTTCCCCAGAATTATGTGTTTATTTTACATCTAATTTTCAATATAATCAAGCACTTGCAGGTGAGCTTCAGACATCATCTATCAATTTTGAGCTTTCATTTCAGAAAGTTTTGTGCTGCTCAGCAGTCTGACAAGAACATTTTTTCTTAACTATTCACAAACTAAGAAAGGGAGATTCCAGTCAACTGGGCGTAATGCTTGCACACCACCACATCTCTGCAACTAATCTTAAAGTTCTATGCTTTTGGAACCATAATGCCTACTCGTAGACCAAATTTCGTTTAAAGCCGGATACTGACCTCCCTTCAAAAACATTTTTTTTTTTTCATCTTATTCTTTACTTACAATGTACAACTGAAGTGGTTATTCATATCAGATATTTTTTCAATAAAATTTTAGCTTATTGCCTGTACATGACTGACTCGTTGTCATCATTACTATTTCATATTTCATATGGTTATCAAACAAAGCGGAAATAGTCGACAAGATTGGGATTTCTGGATGTTTATGATGATCTTGTGTCTAGATTTGCAGCAAAAGCAGATGTTTTAGGATATGGGTGATTAGTATTGATAAAGTGTGGTTGTATACAGCCTTGATGTCAAATTCATTGATTAACATAAATACAAACATGCGGGGATAAAACATTGTTTGATTTTTATTTCTATCAATGTCCATAAAACTGTGGTAGGTTGTAGGATTCGAACCATCGCGAACTGCCTATCCCTGGATTAACAGCCCACAACGTTACGAACCGAGCTATTGGGTCTCGGCGCTAAAACTATGGAAAGCAGCACTAAAGCATAGCGCAATCATATCTTTAGAAATAAGATTATTATGTAAAATCAAGTCTTGGGCGCCTTCTTTAACGTCGTGGCAAGAGAAATAATAACCTTTTTTTGGAAATCGGTTATCTTACTGCTGTGTTTATTTCTTAAATACACTTACTTCGAGGTAACTGAAGTGCAGGTTCATTGGAGTGAAGGTGCAAACAAGGCTGACTTGAAAAGAATCATTATTGCTTGTTACTGGTCACGCTCATAGCAACATTCTTAGATCTTCGTAAACGACATGTTTAAATCAAAGTGCTCTAAGCACTGTAATCGGTCGACACCGAATAATTACAGTGGTTTGAAATCACAAATCAGATGGTAGATGTTTGAACTATGTATTGGACAAAATATCCTACACCGTAACAAATGAGCTACGTAGGATCCCACTTTTTTAAACTGTCTTTTACAAATTAGTAGTTTAACGATTGGTTAAAATATAAGTTATGTTTGCCAGCCGACAGCAATAGAACGTAAAAGATATGTGACAATTCTGATCAGCAATACCCATTATCAAGTTTTAGATATCACTCATCATGAACAGCAGTACCTACCAACCCTTTAAAAGAGTGAACAATACATATATATATTCCTTTCTGTAACTTTGGCAACTTTGGTAACTGTATTGTAAAATATAAAAGCCGTATAATATATGTCTGCATTATAACTTTGGAATTGTTTACTTTTGGCTGCTTGTAGGCCTTTCATTTTTCCATTTTGACCAAGACATCGTATTCATTTTGACAAACTGTCCTACTTATTTTTTAGCGGGCCAAATCGCCCGGTCCAAACGTCTGCTGGCAAATTTCTCCTACATTATACTTTCAAAGAATGTAGATACCCAATAGCTCCCTAACCGTCAACTCTTTACCAAATGATAAAATTTTAGACTTGTCCAAATCAAAAGCATCCGCACATGACGATTAAATGTAGACAAAATGATGATCTGAATCGTTGAAAGGGTAAAAAAAAAACATGGGAAAAGGAGTAAATGGTAACCTGCATTTTCCCCTTTTCTCACAATGTTTTCAACTTCTTTCTCATGGGCATTAACAAAGGATAGTTTGGTTAAGAGTTAAAACACTCAGTTAATCGACTAGCCTTTTACAGTCAGGAAAACAATATCAAACATTAGGCTTCAATATCATGGTCGTTTTTTTTTTTCCCCATATACATCCCAAATAAACACACAATTAGATCTAAGATATGAACGTCTGTGATATTAAACAGCATTGCGTTCAAAGGACAGTCTGATCTTTATCTTTTATTGTCTTCAAAAGCGACTTTACTTGTCCATAGCCAACACAAGTAATTGTATTTGAGTCATTCTAATCAGTAAGAGCATAACTGTGGTAGCCTTGATCTGTTTATCTGAAATGTGGAAAGGATGAGAATCGACCAATGTAGAATAGCTGATGAGACAAACATGTTGCTGACATTTGCACGTTTAGAGCGCTAAATTGTTAAAATAGACATGTTAAGCTTAGAAAAGCAGCCTAAATCTTGCAGGACCATTGCTGTCTTGAGTAGAATAAGTCGGAAAACTGGCATGACAGATCCAAGATCTGACTGCATGTTCTGAGCAGTCTGGTCTGAATCTGCACTCTCTGCAGAGACTTTTTCCCTGGTCCGTTGATCCAGATATGGAGAATATAGCAGTAAGTGAGCTTATTTGTGTGACCGTTTCAGGGTCTTTTTTTTATCCTCGATGAAAATGTTCTATTTGACAAAATTTCGAAAATCTTTTAAATGGGTGAAAAACGCTGTGGAAAAAAGAGAACATGCTGAATACATACAGTCTTTCCAACTATATTTTCAAAGCCACACAGGATTGGTTGGTCAAGGGTTTACAGACTGATTCCAGTCTGTAGAAACTCACCAAGAAGAAACATGTAAGTGAGTGTAAAATGGTAGTGCCATGGCTTGAAGGAGAGGAAAAGGGACTGTGAAAACAATTCAACCCTTATCCCGCTAAAACATTGCAATGAAATTTCAAACCGGTGGTAAAACCCGAATAATTCTATGTCAAACTTATTCTTTTTTGGAAAAAGAAATATCTCCTTATTGGACAGTATACATCCAAGATCAGACTGCACGTTCTGTGCAGTCTGATCTTGATCTATACTATCCGCAAAATAGGTTAATGGGTCGCACTTAGCAGCCTAGGGGTTAATATATCATACGCAGAAAGATGCGTGATCAGTCAGTAATAGACAGTCTGGGTACTAAGGTTGCAAGCGATGAATCGCCAGTCCATTCTGAAAATGTTTACGTAATAGCCTTTCCGCGAGGGCCATAACCTTTACACAACTCTATACCCTTTGTCCCCACAGCTTCACACGCTTCGCCTCGCTAACATTAAACGACCAGCCGGTTACTATTCTAAACTTACGGCTGTTACGAGTTGCATTTACATCAGTTTTCTCTTAGGCAGAGCAATCTAAATTTTCAAATTCTTTTGAAGCAATGTTTTCTGTTGCGATTTTATTCCTCTCAAGACCAAAATGACCTATTATCTTTTCAACACCTGCTACATATACGGAGAGCACTCGTCACAACTCGGCCGATCCCGTAACTACATATAACTATCAACGGATCACTCGAAATTTGCCGAATGACATGGACAGCAGACGACTACAAGATGTGTTCACAAAACCCAATACACTTGATTCGCACTCGTTTCATTCATAAAGTTGCTGCTAATTACTGACCATATTTCTTATAATCGTGTTGAAAGTAAACTGCTCCAGTTTTTGCTGGCCAGAGATTTTGATAATACTGTAATTATGACATATTTCAGTACTAAACAAATTGTAACCGCCGTTTATTACATAATTGAAAAGTTATCATGGGATTACTTGACATTACTTAACGCCTGTTTACCGCTAATTACTATTCCTGCGCTTATCTGGGTCAAAAGTAGTTTTTGTAATAAGGTCATCACAGCAGGTATAAGAGTTAAAACGCTGTAAGTTAAAGCTGTTCCGCGTTGCAGTTACACCAGTTTGCCCTGAGTAGACGGGTTTCCGACGTTTTCCATCTCTGTAATCGGTCTACGGCCCGATTAAAAATTGTCGAAGCCAGTGAACGCCGAAATAGTTCACTTTTATGCCCCCGCATCGGTAGATCGGGGGCATATTGTTTTACCGTTGACCGTTTGGCTGTCCGTCCGTCTGTCTGTTTGCACAAACCTTAACATGAAAACTTACCAATGAAACCTTACCAATTGCGAGTTTCTCTAAAATTAATTAACCTACAAAGCTCTTATTTGGTCTGTAGGTATATTTCTACGCATCTGCTGAATGTCATATGACCTAGGTAAAGGTCAAATTTTAACCCTTATCATGAAACTTAAAATGAAAACATACCATTTTCCTGTTTCACCTAAACTATTTTTTTTTTTTTTTTTTTTTTTTGGTCACAGGGCTCATATTTGGTATGTAGGTACACCTGCTGATGCCAAGATCAATGTCATCTGTCAAGGTCGAGGTCAAATATCAAGAACTCATTTACAATTCAGTTTATTTTAAATCTTGCTACAAAATAGTGTGTATTATTGAATAGAAATATGCTGCATAAACGGGGACATGTGTGTATAAATATTATAGTCCCGTTCAACGGCGAGTGTACACTTTGAACTGTGGGACCATTTGCAAATGGGGACATTATTCAAACATGTATTTCACATGTCTGTACATGCGAGGTTTAACGATTATGGCAAAATGTCAATGAACTTATATTATTATCATCCTTTGTAAATATACATATACACAATATATGATTAAAGCTTAATTACAGGGAACATCAAGATACTTTGTAATATTTGTATAAAGGGTGATTATAATAGGCACAGAACGGTCGTAAATAGTTCAGTTTTTTCCATCATACACAGGTTGTTATATAAAATCGTGTAAGAGTGCTTGGCACAAATTATCAAATGATTTCACCGGTGCAAGTCTTACGCTCTGTGCTTGAGTTTTATGATTTCTTAAACGTATAGCTCTGCGTGACAAAATAGCCGGCAATGTCATGTCTTTGATTTTTATATTTGTTGATCCTCTGCTATGAATATAAAAGAAATGTTATTCTGTTATTGAAAATGACTTGCATCTTTCAGAATAAGAAAATGAGGAAATTGAATTTTCAGATTGCAAACGGGGACACACACAAATCTGATTTTTAGTAGAATTTGGGACATGGCATACACACCATTTATTTTCACAGTACTTTTGGGGACATATTAAATTCTTAAATCATTGCGATACAATTTTGGACACCTTTTTTATAACCTCTTAGAAATAAGTATCGTGGATAAATAAACAAATCCACCCCGTAGTAAAACCACTAGGTTTTTAAGTCGTGGGAATAAATTGCGAGATAAAAATCATTTTCTATCAATCCATGACGGCTGGACTGCTTGCTCACCTGTCCCTGCTTTGTCTTTGACAAGGGAACAAATAGTTCATCTGATCCCTACAGAACAAAAACAAAAACAAAAAAATATATATATACATATATAAAGAGTTCGTCTTCCTTCATGAAAATAACAAATTTTAAAATATACAGAAAAATAAACGAAGTTGGCAGAAGAGCATTTTGACAAACGGACAACCATAAAATACAGATTCTCCTGGTTTTAAACGATATAAATGGTTGCAATGTATTGGAACCCAGCTTTTATATTTTGTAAAACTGATTGGTCCACGGAAGAAAGGTATTGCGTATCTAATTTGTCCAACTGTTTATATCATCCCCGGTGGCGGTACAGGTAATCAGAGATCAGAATGCATTAGTCTCGCTTGTTAGAAACAGTTGAAAAAAAAACCAAACAATTTTGAATAAAATGGTTACCGGATGATATTTATGTAAAGATCTTCATATTTCTAAATTTTTCATGTATAAATATTCCTGATGATCCAAATATAATAGAGTTTTTGTTTATCAAATTTCCGTAGATGTTGTGTGGTATATATTCTGTAAGAAGTGTATTTATTTACTTTAAACGACATAAATGCCTGCAATGCATTGGGGCAAAGGCTCAAACAAAGTAAAATGAGTCAGGGAGGGAAGAATACATTTTTGAAAAATGCTGGTTACCTGCACATCCTTCTTTTCCCACGATGTTTTGAAAAAACTTTCTTTGTCAGGGTCATTAAAATTCGGGATTGTGTAGTAACGGATTAATATCGGTGTGTTTCTTCCCCAGAATTATGTGTTTATTTTCATCTAATTTTCAGTATAATCAAGCACTTGCAGGTGAGCTTCAGACATCATCTATCAATTTTGAGCTTTCATTTTAGAAAGTTTTGTGCTGCTCAGCAGTCTGACAAGAACATTTTTTCTTAACTATTCACAAACTAAGAAAGGAAGATTCTAGTCAACTGGGCGTAATGCTTGCACACCACCACATCTCTGCAACTAATCTTAAAATTCTATGCGTTTGGAACCATAATGCCTACTCGTAGACCAAATTTCGTTTTTCTGACTTTCGTTTAAAGCCGGATATTGACCCCCCTTCAAAAAACATTTTTTTTTTTTTTTTTTTTTTTCATTTTATTCTTTACTTACAATGTACAACTGAAGTGGTTATTCTTATCAGATATTTTTTCAATAAAATTTTAGCTTATTGCCTGTACATGACTGACTCGTTGTCATCATTACTATTTCATATTTCATATGAATATCAAACGAAACGGAAATAGTCGACAGGATTGAGATTTCTGGATGTTTATGATGATCTTGTGTCTAGACTTGCAGCAAAAGCAGATGTTTTAGGATATGGGTGATTAGTATTGATAAAGTGTGGTTGTATACAGCCTTGATGTCAAATTCATTGATTAACATAAATACAAACATGCGGGGATAAAACATTGTTTGATTTTTATTTCTATCAATGTCCATAAAACTGTGGTAGGTTGTAGGATTCGTACCATCGCGAAACTGCCTATCCCTGGATTAACAGCCCACAACGTTACGAACCGAGCTATTGGGTCTCGGCGCTAAAACTATGGGAAGCAGCACTAAAGCATAGCGCAATCATATCTTTAGAAATAAGATTATTATGTAAAATCAAGTCTTGGGCGCCTTCTTTAACATCGTGGCAAGAGAAATAATAACCTTTTTTTGGAAATCGGTTATCTTACTGCTGTGTTTATTTCTTAAATACACTTACTTTGAGGTAATTGAAGTGCAGGTTTAATGGAGTGAAAGTGCAAACAAGGCTGACTTGAAAAGAATCATTATTGCTTGTTACTGGTCACGCTCATAGCAACATTCTAAGATCTTCGTAAACGACATGTTTAAAAAATTGTCGAAGCCAGTGAACGCCGAAATAGTTCACTTTTATGCCCCCGCATCGGTAGATCGGGGGCATATTGTTTTACCGTTGACCGTTTGGCTGTCCGTCCGTCTGTCTGTTTGCACAAACCTTAACATGAAACCTTACCAATTGCGAGTTTCTCTAAAATTAATTAACCTACAAAGTTCTTATTTGGTCTGTAGGTATATCTCTACGCATCTGCTTGAATGTCATATGACCTAGGTAAAGGTCAAATTTTAACCCTTATCATGAAACTTAACATGAAAACTTAACATTTTCCTGTTTCACCTAAACTTTTTTTTTTTTTTTTTTTGTCACAGGGCTCATATTTAGTATGTAGGTACATCTGCTGATGCCAAGATCAATGTCATCTGTCAAGGTCGAGGTCAAATATCAAGAACTCATTTACAATTCAGTTCATTTTAAATCTTGCTACAAAATAGTGTGTATTATTGAATAAAAATATGCTGCATAAACGGGGACATGTGTGTATAAATATTATAGTCCCGTTCAACGGCGAGTGTACACTTTGAACTGTGGGACCATTTGCAAATGGGGACATTATTCAAACATGTCTTTCACATGTCTGTACATGCGAGGTTTAACGATAATGGCAAAATGTCACTCAACTTATATTATTATCATCCTTTGTAAATAGACATATACACAATATATGATTAAAGCTTAATTACAGGGAACATCAAGATACTTTGTAATATTTGTATAAAGAATGATAATAATCGGCATGGAACGGTCGTAAATAGTTCAGGTTTTTCCATCATACACAGGTTGTTGTATAAAATCGTGTTAGAGTGCTTGGCACAAATTATCAAATGATTTCACCGGTGCAAGTCTTACGCTCTGTGCTTGAGTTTTATGATTTCTTAAACGTATAGCTCTGCGTGACAAAATAGCCGGCAATGTCATGTCTTTGATTTTTATATTTGTTGATCCTCTGCTATGAATATAAAAGAAATGTTATTCTGTTATTGAAAATGACTTGCATCTTTCAGAATGAGAAAATAAGGAAATTGAATTCTCAGATTGCAAACGGGGACACACACAAATCTGATTTTTTTAGTAGAATTTGGGACATGGCATACACACCATTTATTTTCACAGTACTTTTGGGGACATGTTAAATTCTTAAATCATTGCGACACAATTTTGGACACCTTTTTTATAACCTCTTAGAAATAAGTATCGTGGATAAATAAACAAATCCCCCCCCCCGTAAAACCGCTAGGTTTTTATGTCGCAGGAATAAATTGCGAGATAAAAATCATTGTCTATCAATCCATGACGGCTGGACTGCTTGTTCACCTGTCCCTGCTTTGTCTTTGACAAGGGAACAAATAGTTCATCTGATCCCTACAGAACAAAAACAAAAACAAAAAAATAGATATATATAGATACATATATAAAGAGTTCGTCTTCCTTCATGAAAATAACAAATTCTAAAATATATAGAAAAATAAACGAAGTTGGCAGAAGAGCATTTGACAAACGGACAACCATAAAATACAGATTCTCCTGGTTTTAAACAATATAAATGGTTGCAATGCATTGGAACCCAGCTTTTATATTTTGTAAAACTGATTGGTCCACGGAAGAAAGGTATTGCGTATCTAATTTGTCCAACTATGTATATCATCCCCTGGCCAATCACGGTGCCATTACGGGTAATCGGAAATCAGCATGCTTTAGTCTCGCTTGTTAGAAACAGTTGAAAAAATTGTTTTCTTGAATAAAATGGTTACAGGGTGATATTTATGTAAAGATCTTCATATTTCTAAATTTTCATGTATAAATATGCCTGATTATCCAAATACAATATTTTTTGTTTATCAAATTTCCGTAGATCTTTTGTTGTATATATTCTATAAGAAGTGTATTTATTTACTGTAAACGACATAAATGCCTGCAATGCATTGGAGGAAAGGCTCAAACAAAGAAAAATGAGTCAGGGAGGGAAGAATACATTTTTCAAAAATGCTGGTTACCTGCACATCCTTTTCCCACGATGTTTTGAAAAAACTTTCTTTGTCAAGGTCGTTAAAATTCGGGATTGTGTAGTAACGGATTAATGTCAGGGTGTTTGCTCCCCAGAATTATGTGTTTATTTTCATCTAATTTTCAGTATAATCAAGCACTTGCAGGTGAGCTTCAGACATCATCTATCAATTTTGAGCTTTCATTTTAGAAAGTTTTGTGCTGCTCAGCAGTCTGACAAGAACATTTTTTCTTAACTATTCACAAACTAAGAAAGGGAGATTCCAGTCAACTGGGCGTAATGCTTGCACACCACCACATCTCTGCAACTAATCTTAAAATTCTATGCGTTTGGAACCATAATGCCTACTCGTAGACCAAATTTCGTTTTTCTGACTTTCGTTTAAAGCCGGATATTGACCCCCCTTCAAAAACTTTTTTTTTTTTTCATTTTATTCTTTACTTACAATGTACAACTGAAGTGGTTATTCTTATCAGATATTTTTTCAATAAAATTTCAGCTTATTGCCTGTACATGACTGACTCATTGTCATCATTACTATTTCATATTTCATTTGATTATCAAACAAAGCGGAAATAGTCTACAAGATTGAGATTTCTGGATGTTTATGATGATCTTGTGTCTAGACTTGCAGCAAAAGCAGATGTTTTAGGATATGGGTGATTAGTATTGATAAAGTGTGGTTGTATACAGCCTTGATGTCAAATTCATTGATTAACATAAATACAAACATGCGGGGATAAAACATTGTTTGATTTTTATTTCTATCAATGTCCATAAAACTGTGGTAGGTTGTAGGATTCGTACCATCGCGAAACTGCCTATCCCTGGATTAACAGCCCTCAACGTTACGAACCGAGCTATTGGGTCTCGGCGCTAAAACTATGGAAAGCAGCACTAAAGCATAGCGCAATCATATCTTTAGAAATAAGATTATTATGTAAAATCAAGTCTTGGGCGCCTTCTTTAACATCGTGGCAAGAGAAATAATAACCTTTTTTTGGAAATCGGTTATCTTACTGCTGTGTTTATTTCTTAAATACACTTACTTCGAGGTAATTGAAGTGCAGGTTTAATAGAGTGAAGGTGCAAATAATGCTGACTTGAAAAGAATCATTATTGTTTGTTACTGGTCACGCTCATAGCAACATTCTAAGATCTTCGTAAACGACATGTTTAAAAAATTGTCGAAGCCAGTAACGCCGAAATAGTTCATTTTTATGCCCCCGCATCGGTAGATCGGGGGCATATTGTTTTACCGTTGACCGTTTGGCTGTCCGTCCGTCTGTCTGTTTGTACAAACCTTAACATGAAAACTTACCATTTGCGAGTTTCTCTAAAATTAATTAACCTACAAAGCTCTTATTTGGTCTGCAGGTATATCTCTACGCATCTGCTGAATGTCATATGACCTAGGTAAAGGTCAAATTTTAACCCTTATCATGAAACTTAACATGAAAACTTAACATTTTCCTGTTTCACCCAAACTATTTTTTGGTCACAGGGCTCATATTTGGTATGTAGGTACATCTGCTGATGCCAAGATCAATGTCATCTGTCAAGGTCGAGGTCAAATATCAAGAACTCATTTACAATTCAGTTCATTTTAAATCTTGCTACAAAATAGTGTGTATTATTGAATAAAAATATGCTGCATAAACGGGGACATGTGTGTATAAATATTATAGTCCCGTTCAACGGCGAGTGTACACTTTGAACTGTGGGACCATTTGCAAATGGGGACATTATTCAAATATCCACTTTTTTGAATAATTAATGCATAAAATAGTCATACTTGCTATTTTTTTCCCAAAATAATGTCAGGTACAAACGGGGACGTCACCGTTTAATGTGTGTCCCCGGTTGGAAGGTGTGTATTCATACGAATGTCCCCAATTACCACCAAATACACACACACACACACACACACACACACATATATATGTATTGTTCCGTGAAAAGGGGACTTAATGATTAATGCATCTGCAAAAAGTATCGACCCATGTCAGCCTGCGCAGTCTGCGCAGGCTGCCATGAACCGAAACATTTTGCTTTATCTAATTTTCTTTATGTCCAAAGACAATTCTACCTCCAGATTTAGTCAATTGTTAGACTAAATGGACATTACTAATCTCTAATCATGTGAAGGCTTGCTTGGTATCATGCATCACGGAGATGCATTTAGCCCCATTTTCACGGAGCACGGCTCATATACTATAATCCATCTACGTTATTACATAATTTTATTTTGTCGTCACCAGAATACAGAATTTCCGAAAAACGGGAATTCTTTAGGAAAAAACAAAGCTTTTACGCAAAGATATTGTATTTACAAATATTTCGTTACCATCCTCATCTTTAGCCAGTAGACTTTATTGTCTTCTACATATTGAACTTATTATTATTTTTTTTCCCAATCTGATTTATGTGTATATAGATTCACACTTTAAATATTTCTATGTGTTATTTAATTTTTGTTTGTTTGTATGTTTTATAAATTCCTTTATCTTGTCATTAGCCTTTTTTCTGTTTCACGAAAAAAGTATTTGAAAAATTAATCCCTTTTTTATTTAATAATTATGTTAAGCAGTCGTGTACATGTTCAGAAATTAGTTAAAGAAAAATTCAACCACACACTCAAGATGAACGAATGAATATTAACACGCATAAAAACAAACTAAAAATGAAATTCAGAGAGAAACTTTTTGACATAAAAAAAGCCAGAATAGATGAAAATACTTTTATCGAAACTAATAAGGGAATAAAACTTACGTTTACTGTATGTTGGCAAACTCTCCGACGATACCCCCATCAAGCCCGGGGTTTTATGCAGTCCCTCTGTCATGTTACCGTAGTTACAAAATACACAAACCACTTTATCACATAGTAACGAGCGTCATGCGACGAAATACTGCGCAGCAGTTGGGCATACGTTACCCATTCCTAACATTCTTCCGGGGCTTGGACTCCCCTCGCGAAAAGGGTAGTCCAAGATAAAACTGCACAGACGTGCAGTCTGATCTTGGTCTCTTTTCGTGGCTTTATTTTCGGAAAATTTTTATTTTGTACATATTGAAGATTAAAAAGTAGCTTCTCTTCAGACAAACAAGGGTTAACGTTTTTCCAGTGTTTATTTAGATCATGGGTCCTTATTTACCATCTATGTGGTAGTCCCCAAACGATAAGGTCTGAATGCCCCTCTTTCTTTCTTTCTCTCTCTCTCTCTCTTTCTCTCTCTCTCTGCCATTACTTTTACTTTTTATGTTTTCTTTAATTTCTTATGGACAGGAATCATTCCTGACCCATCGGCAAGGATATGGGAATGGGAAGTCATGGTCTGAGCGCTTGACGGTAGATTGGTTACCTCCCCTAGTACAGCAAGTGTATATAGGGATCGGTACAGGCTACTGAAAACGGGCGGAATTCTGCCCGTCTATTTTTAGAACAGCCATGTCGCGAGACTAATAGCGATTCAGGGGAGGTCACTCTCACTTCCTGAGCATCGGGTTTTTCGATATTTTTGACGTCAGGAGTAAGTGAATTGTATTTTTGGTATCACCTTTTAATATTTATGTCTGCTTATATTTTTTTTTAGTTTCAATTACCAATTTCAAAATGTACAAAAAAATCGCAATGTTACCTCTACAGCCAATCTGGAAATGTGTAAGCTGATCTGATTGGCCATTCTGTGATATACATGTAGCCCAATGGAAAGGAACGACACAATAGCCTGTGCAAGTTGTAATATGTATATCTACAACGGGGACAAGTTAACGTTGACGGATGTAGTTTTGTTTGTGCGCCCTTGGGCGAGACACTTCAGAGCCCTAACTTAAAATGGTGAAAGCCAAGAAACATATACACAGGTTAACTGTCACAGTAGTGTTGAGAGAGGCTTAAAACGCCATTAAAAAGCAAAATTTGTTTATGAATATTAATCTAAACGTTGTTTGTCATAGACTTAAAGGAGGGATTTTTTTTTCGACTTTTTTTTTTTGTAAATGCTTAGAAATACTACAAAATATATTTTTCTTTGCAAACATACAAAACCATGGAAGGTTACATGTAGTCATTGGGTGCAAAATTTGACTTTAGAATAAGGGGTTGGTCGCTTTAAACCCGATAACTCCGTCTCCGTTAGTTTATGACATCGAATATGACGAAATACGATCCCACATAATAATGGTTAATGTTGATCACGTGACATTCCTAAAAACCTTTGTGTAATTCTGGCGCGAAATCTAATTATATTTTACGAGGCTACCTAGCCCATTAAGAAAAATTATTACTCCTGGACTTTTATCTTTCTTACATCTGTCTTTCTTCTTAACCGATGGGTTGCTAGATTTTTTTTTTCAATTAAATTCAGTGATGAATATTTTTGAAGTTTTTCGTAATAGTAAAATAAATGAAAAAAGCCCTTTAAGGGAAAAAAAAAAAAAAAAAAAAAACTTATATGAGCCATGCTCTGTGAAAAGGGGAATAAATGAATCTGCGAAAAGTATCGACCCAGGTCAGCCTTCGCAGTCCGTGCAGGCTGACCAGGGCCGAAACTTTTCGCTGTAGGTCAATTTTTTGTATGTCAAAGGACCGGTCTATCTCATGATACAGTCGGTTGTTAGACATAATGGGTTTTATTGATCCCTAATTATGTGATGACTTGCTTGGTATCATGCATTACGGAGATGCATTAAGCCCCTTTTTAGCACAGCATGGGTCATAGTAATGTTGATCAAGCATTATATTATGTCTACGCATGACATTATCAGAGGGAGTCAAATTGAGGGGCTCAAATCTGATAAAACGCGTTGATAAGAACGAGCGTTTGTTCCTTGTTTAGACTGTTTTATCATAAAAAAAAACCTCTGAACTCTTTCATTGCCAATGTCGCATTGGATAGCTTTTGCGGACGGCGTAGACCAAGATCAGACTGCACAAAACGTGCAGTCTGATCTTAGATCCACACCGTCCGCCACCTGATGCTAATCTTTGACCAAAATTAGTGTCAAATGCGACACTATAGGCCTCTGGAAAAACAGTACCCATTTATTTTGGCAGCGAAAGACTTAAATAAAAGAGCATGATAAATGGAATACATATCTCTTTTATCGGTAGGAAAGATCAAGTGTTTGCCCTTAGACTGCGTGTGTGTGTTTGTGTGTTTGTGCGTGTTGCCTCTCACGGTAGCAAGGTTACATAGATTACGACGGATAGAAAATATATTTTTGGAGGCAATTAAAGAATTCACCTTTGTGACGTTTCCAAGTTTAAATCAAAGATTTCCAATATTTGAGCCATGCTCTGTTGAAAGGGGGCTTAATGTATCTCCGCGATGCATTCTACCTATCAAGCCATCACATCATGCCGGCTGACCTGGGTCGATACTTTTCGCAGATGCATTAAGGCCCCTTTCCACAGAGCATGGCTCAAATTTATTGCTTGTTTAATTGATTTATTTATGCATTATTTCGTTTATCTATCGTCACCGCCTGTCGCCTATATGGGCGACGCCCCGGAAGGCAGTTAATGACATTTACCGGTATGTTACTTTAAACAACATACAGGACAAAACCTATCCCAAGTCACGCCTGGTTTTTTAAAGTGCTCTGTGTATGGCACCGTCATATGGGACCTCTGTTAAACTTCTCATCCGAAAGACTCCTAGTATCCTTATTTTTATTTTTCTAGATGGCCAGCCGTGGGGCTCGAGCCAACGCCCTCGAGTATCCCGTGATTTGTCGCTTACAAGTTTCGAGACATTCCGCTGGAGCAACATGGACTGGCTATGCAAAACTTTCGATGCCCAAGATGCTTTGGAAGTCAAGAATATTCTACAAGATGCCAAAAATCCGATCTTTTCCATATTGGAAGCACATCAGTTATCAACTCGAATGAAACTCAAATGATTTGTGTGTGTGTGTGTGTGTGTGTGTGTGTGTGTGTGTGGAAAGTGTCTATAAAAATTAAGAAAACATTTTGGGAAAAGGAGAAAATGCTGATAATCAGCATTTTCTCCTTTTCCCAAAATGTTTTCAAAGGCGTTCTTTTTCAGGTCATTAAAACTTGAGATTAATTAATTAATTATATTTTATTTTGAGTCCCATTAGCCATCATCAGACGGAATAGAAAAATAATTTGAGAAGAAGAAAACAAGAAGATAAAAAAAGGTAGAGAGAGAATGTACCCAAACAGATAATGCGTTGTTTTCTGTTTGAACGAGTGTTTGTTTTAAGTTTTGCTCTAATCTGGTATGATAACGAGGGGTATCATTTATCTATTTTTATTGGCATAGTTTTCCGTCGTCATCTCAACACAAATGAGCCATGCTCTATCAAAAGGGGGATTAATGCATCTCCGTGATGCACTAAATCAAACAAGTCAATACATACTTAAGGATTCCTAAAATTCATTTTATCTAACAAGCAACTGAATCCTGAAGTAGAATGGTCACTGGACATTAAAAAAAAATACCTAAAGCAAAGACGTGTCGGCCTGCGTAGGCTGACCTGAGGCGATACCTTTTGTAGATGCATTAAACCCCGATTTCACAGAGCGTGGCTCGTTGATATATATTCACTTTGCAATTTTGTTCATTTTTCATTTTTAAAAAAATCATTTTAATCAATCAATTTATTCTTATTAAAATTTAAACTTCATTTTGCACGATTCGTTTTATGAAAACTCTACACCTGTGCAATATCGGGTCCGTATGTTTAACCCTTAGACTGCCAAGCGCGACTCAAGGACCTTTTGCGGGCAATGTAGATCAAGATCAGACTGCACAGAATATGCAGTCTGATCTGGGATCTACATAAGGAGATATTCTCCCCCCCCCCCAAAAAAAAAAAATATATATATAACACTTGGGCATAGCAGCATTTGGTTTTTAGAAGGTGATGACCTTTCAGGTCTCACCTTCTTATGTCAACCATCAAACTGAAATTCCGCGAAGACGAATCACTTCTCTGTTTCAAGAAAAATAGATCCTCATAAATCAATAAACTGACGCGTCAGTGTCATATGAGATGTGAAAATAACATGCGGGTTGAAAAAAAATGTGCAAGCCAATTACACAAACAATAAGCTTCAGACTTAAATATATAGAATAAGCGCTAAGATTTAAAATTAGCCTCGTTTCGCAGCTTTGGAATGATCTAGTTTATAAAATCTGCAAGTAAGAGAACACCCCAAAACACCCAAACCACCTGAAAACACAGCAGACCACTTCATTACACCCCAGACCATATTCCTTACACCTTAAAACTGCTTGCAAAACGCTTAGATCCACGATTTTATGGAAAATAGTCATGAAAAAATGCTACCATACTTTGAAAAAAAATATTGTTAACCGTCAGATGAATGAATTGTTATAAAAGATGATCCACTGTTAAAACCTGTTTGTCAGCAACTTTCCACCACCACCTTCTATTAGTATTTTCAGTACTTTGATTTACTATCGGCTTGAAAGTTTCATATCACTTATTTAGCAGTTTGAAGGTTAAGTTTACTGACACCAAACATGTTTTTATGCGATAAACTTCTATTTTTTGCCTAACAATATCACTGAGGAAGTCGACAGCATAAACTTATAACAACTTGTTTCCTGTTGGTGTTGTATTCTTTCAGTTTGTATTTGCATTTTTGCCGTTAATATTTTTTGCCCGAAAAGTGTCCCCGCGCCTTTAAGTTTCGATTTCTGACATCATTTTGACAATAACAAAAAGTAAAATATACCGTAATAAAAATAAAAAAATGCTCGTCTCGAGCAATGTCTTTTTTTTTTTTTTTTTAGATTTTAGCGGAATCGTTGGAAGCAATTCCGTTTAATCCGAACGCTCTGACCGGAACCAAAATACTTTGGATACGCATGCGCTCTACGCATTCTACTTTCTCGTTTAGCTAATACTATCCAGCCTTGCCAAGGTTGCTGCAATATAAACAAACGTGTATATATTCTTACATCTTGACCAGCCCAAGTAGCTTGGGTGGTACAACATGAGAATTGTGAACGTCAAATCTCGGGTCACTTGAGGATGTGGGTTCGTTCCCCACGGTTGGCCACCTAAAATTACTAGAAAAAGCCTTTCAGATGAGACGGTAAACCAAGGATCTGAGTGACGGTGCTAAACACTGAGCTCGTTAAAGAACCAGGCGTAACTTTGGAAGGTTTTCGCCCTGTATTTTACACGTTCTCCCGTCACGTAACCAGCAGTATTTCAGGAGCGTCGCCCATATGGGCAACCGGTAGCAAACATAAACAAACGAAAATCAAAATCAATCCAGTCCTACATCTTATACCAGAAGAAAATAGCGTCAGATCGAAGCACCGGCATATCACTCCAATGGATCAATTCACTGCTTATACGCGATAAAATCAGTTTACTTGCTGGGTTTATCCGGTCTGATTTTCATTACTCCTGATTGTTCCATCAAATCCTTTCATAGACAATCATTTATTACATAGAGGATATTTGCCTTTTTTCGGTGAAAGATCGAAATTTATTTCATCAAGTGAACATCATCGGTATACCATGAGTGGCGCAGCCACGAGTGAAAATATTGCCGTATATATAATGCTTCTAACCCCTTTTGGAACTTGCGAAGTACAGGGGAGCCCTCGGTATTTCCGTAGCAGATAGTATATTAATCGGTAAATTCACTGGTCGAAACGGTGAAATTATCAAACCATAATCCACCATTATTTCCAGATAAACTACCGAAAAGCATGAAATAAATGTCATGAAAAACTTATTTTACCACTTCTCTATAAAATTAATCAATTACTCCCACCAAATCCGCTTTCCAGAACGTTTAGGCCTTTGATTTACACCTGTACTACTATATTTAACATTAGTTTATACCAGAGGCCACTGAAGCTCAATCGGTCTATTACAGAAACACAAAAATTCCATCGGTCAATCATCAAACACCGTTAATGAAAATAGCACGTAGGTGCATCGTGTCTAGTTTGTATATCATGGCACATGTAAACAGTTTGTTTCGAACTGTTTGGCCGAAAAAACAATAATAATAGAGGAAGGTAGGTTTTCTATGCAATTTTAATAAGAAAAGCAGTTTTTACACCCATGAATTTTGTAAAATTGTTGGAAAAAAAGAATAAGGAGGTCATGACCTTTGCTTCTTTCTTCCATAGCTACTAAGAGGAGTTAGTCGCTGGTTTCAGCCTCAGAAATAAGGGTGGCGTAAGACCATTAAAGATTGCGAAAAGAAAAACCCGTGATATTATTAATTTCGTCCCCGAGTTATGTGCTGTTTTCAGTTTCACTTTAGCTTGGCATTTCCGTGCTAGTCCCCTGAGTTTAGATTGTGTGGATTGTGTGAATTTTGGAATATAGACAAAAAAATCCTATTTTGTTGTGTTTTTGGGACTAAACCAATTATCGGATAAAGTCAATGATTTCACTTCATTACGAGTTGAACATGATTTATTGATAAATACTGAGAATTCTGGGCTATGTTGTTGCATTTAAATGTTTTTTGTCATTTCAGACTGATTTTTAGACTTTTGAAAACAGCAGTTCTGTCTCGCGTGTTGTTGGCCAAGAGCAATACAGTGAAAGACCGTGTTACACCGCCTATACACGATAGAGAATCGATGCGCCATTGTGCTATCTTTAGTAACGGTCTTCGATGATCGACATATGACAGTTTCGGTTTTTCCGTGATAGATCAATGGGGCTTCGAAGACTTTTGTTTATACTGATTATAATTTTCATTTTTTTTTTTTTTTTTTTAAATATCTACAAAGTCGACTCTGAAGATTTATTGGAGGAGGAAGGGGTCAGAAATATATATGCGACATGTAGGTATCGTTGAAATATTTTCATGGGCGTGCACTGGCCCTTGTTTGCGTGTGAGCCAAAAAATAGACAACAAACTCCCGCGTGGAATTTTATATTGTTTTTATCGGAGTTAAAACAGAGTTAACTCGTCATAAAACGTTTTTATTTTCCTGCTCTCTTAAATAAATAGAAATTCTGTGATAAAACATAAAAATGGTGCACACATTTGACTTAATCATTCCCTTTAAATGCTAGCATAAGCGAGCAAGAGAGAGAGACAGAGAGGGAGAGAGAGAGAGAGAGAAAGAGAGAGAGAGAGGGTCAGGCACAGACAGACAGACAGACAGAACAAAGATTGACCCTTGCAGTTTTACATAAATAAAATGGTAATTCTCAGTCAGAACTGTTTTAATCAGAATAATCTGGGTCCGTAATCACCTTTAAAACGTTCTTAGTCTTATTCTTCTATATTTTCTAAATTGAAAGTAACACAACTTCTCATTGACTAAACCATTTTGTTTAGCCAATCAGAAATTGTGTTACTTTTAAATCTAGAAAATCTTGGAGAATAAAATTGAGAGCGTTCTCAAGAATGGGTAATGAATACGGATCCTGGAAAACAAACGGACAGTGTAGATCCAAGATCAAACTGCATGTTTTGTTCAGTCTCATCTTAATAAACACTGTCTGCATAAACAACTAAATCCGGGCTCAGTGCTACAACAGTAATTTTAGCGAACATTTTCTACATATGTATAAGAAGACCATAGCAAAGATTTCTTTTACAGAAAAGCTATCGTGTTAATGTAATTTTGATTTGTTTTGATGGATTTTTGCTTTGCTTTGAAGGGTCTCATTTCTTACTCTTAAAGGGACATTAAACCAAATTTAGTTTTGTAAGATTTTCAGAAAAGCTTGAGAAATACTGCTAATTTTCAGTCACGTATTAAGACAGCTTTAAAATTCAAACATATATAGATAGAAATACATGGAGAAAACTCGACAAATTATCAAGTTTTTTCGTATTTCTACAGCAACATTTCCTTTTCCGTTTGAAACGGTATAGCAGTTATTGCATAAGAAAAGACAAATACATTTTGAACACGGTGGCTCCATAGCTTAGTCGATAGAGTCGCCGAGTCTGGCTTTGAATGTCGTTGGTTCGAGAGCCACCGTAGGCAATTTCTTGTTCTCAGTGTTGTTGTTGTTGTTGTTGTTGTTGTTGTCTCCAAATGAGGGAAAAACAGTAACGCCCCTATGATTTGTCCTTATAAAATAATTAACTTTCCTCCATCTTTCTCTCCCCCACCTCCAAAAAAATGCTCGCTTAAAATCTGAATCTGGTTTAATGTCTCTCAAGCTTATATTCTGCTAATCGAGAACTCTTTTTAAGTCTAGTAAACAGTCAAAAAACACGAACAATCTATTATAGCATATTTGTTCCAGTAGACTTATCTTTACGTCATCCGATGACGTCACGGTCTCTATGCACGTTAAACATTCAGTTTAGTCCCATAGATGACAGCAACCAAGCCAATCAGCAAGGCAACCAGCGAGCTCGTCAGTCCAGAAACTCCTGTAAATGTGTGAGAAGATTTAACTCTTTCGGCGCCAAATAAATAAACTCGACTTCTTTTGACAGCTGAAAATACAATCCACTTAAACCAAGAAAGATTTTTATCGTATAGGCTTGACTAAACAAGCGGATGGCATAGATCAAAGATCAGACTGCACGTTCTGTGCAGTCTGATCTTGATCTATGCCATCCGCAAAAGTTCCTGTTTTCGCCTATGGCGCTGAAAGGGTGAACCCTATTGCAGATGACATGTTATTTTTAGATTTGTCCAAATTGAACCATAATTGTCAAATTTGAAGCATATTGTTTAATCCTTCACATCGGCTCTGAATAAGAATGATTTAAAAAACAAGATGGGAAAAAAAAGCTCTATCATATAATTGCCTTTACTTTAGGTGTAATACAGCAATTACGAATTTTCTTATCTGACACATTTTAAAGATAAGCAAATGGTGCTGTATTTGGTTTAAAAAAAAAGAAATGTGTAATCATTCTCCTCATTTTTAAAACAATGCTGATCCAGATTTCTCTGTGAAATTAAAATCGATGATAATGACAACACTGCGAATTTTATCATTTTTAAAACAATGCTGATCCAGATTTCTCTGTGAAATTAAAATCGATGATAATGACAACACTGCGAATTTTATCACCTTTACTTTCAAGACAAAATTATTATTCTTATTTATCTATCTTTTAAAACTATTTTTCGTCCGTGATGTACACACTTCAAAGAAGCGAATATACTTCAAGTAAAGTTCAATACACATGTATGTTTAAACATATCGCTAAGTATAATAATTAAACACATCGCTAAGTATAATTCTTGATAAACAGTTATGTGACAAAAAGACTCAGACATGCGTTGGCTTTTTATTTTTTCTTTTAATTAAACTCGTTGACAAAAAATGTTTTTAGCTCACAAAAGGCTCGCTTATTATCACTGTTTTCTAGGCCAGTTTAGTAAAAATTTTATCTGAAATTCCAACTCATGTCAGATGGACCAAACATTTTCTCTTTTTCCCCACAAAGATTTCTACCCTTTCAAAGACATTATACAGCAACCGAACAATTTCCTATTTGTTGCCTGCAAACTATTTTGACTAGTCTTTCCTTTCCACTAAATTCGTTGTCTACCTTTATTGCTTATGAAGAGATTGTTGTCATCATCCGCTATCATTCACAAATGAACCATGCTCCGTAAAACGGGATTTTAATGTATCTGCAAAAAGCATAGACCCATGTTACCCTGCGCTGTCCGTACAGGCTGACATGGGTCGAAATGTCTTGCTATCGGTAAATTTTATGCATTTCAAAGGACCATCATACCTGATTATTCAGTCGTTTGTTGGACAAAATGGATAATCATGTAATCACTTACTTGGTACCATGTATTACAGATATGCATTAAACCCTCTTTTCCCAGAACGGGGCTAAAATAAAATTTTGTAGCGAATTAAACGGAATCAAATCGCATCCTGCGGAATTAAAATTGCAAGCGATACCTACATTTGAGCCATAGAGTATGAAAATGCATCTGCGAAAAGTATCGATCCAGGTCAGCCTGCGCAGTCCGCGCAGGCTGACCTGGGCCGAAACTTTTCGTTATTGGTCGATTTTCTGTATGCTCTACCTCATGATTAAGTCGGTTGTTAAAAAAAGTGGCTATTAAAGATCAATAATTATGTAATTGCTCGATAGGTATAATGCATCACGGAGATGCATTAAGCCCTCTTTTGCCAGAGCATGGCTCATTTTTACATGTATTTGATGGCATGTAAGGGCGTTTATAGGACAAGAATTTCTGATAGAGCATAGAAGAGTCTTAAATAATGTCATCTAGTCAAAACATATAAAGCCGATAATGAACTGAAGAATAGCCTATAAACACATACCTGACCCACCGTCGTTCTTATCTGTACCTGCAGGAGCCTGGGTTGCTGCTCCCCCTGCAGGAGCCTGGGTTGCTGCTCCTCCTGCAGGAGCCTGGGTCGCTGCTCCTCCTGCAGGAGCCTGGGTCGCTGATCCTCCTGCAGGAGCCTGGGTTGCTGCTCCTCCTGCAGGAGCCTGGGTTGCTGCTCCTCCTGCAGGAGCCTGGGTTGCTGCTCCTCCTGCAGGAGCCTGGGTCGCTGCTCCCCCTGCAGGAGCCTGGGTTGCTGCTCCTCCTGCAGGAGCCTGGGTCGCTGCTCCTCCTGCAGGAGCCTGGGTCACTGCTCCAGGGGCTTGTGTAGGTGCAGGTGCAGGTGTAACGCATTGTCCAGCTTTGAAAATAATGAAATTTGCTTTAAAACGACCATTAACAGTGTCCATTTATGATGAAATATCGGTTGTCAAAAAACAATAAATCGATTTCATCAGGTTACGGAATGCACATATCTTTGGAATATAGTGTAGCAGCAGCCAAAATTGGTACCAAAGTGTTGCACTGTTTCTGGACAAAGCCTTTCATTCACAGTTTTAACATAAACATAAATAGCCAGATCCTTTGGACAAAAGATGACGTATTTCGAAGTCCCGCAACACTGATAATTTTTACTAATTGCTTCGGCCCCTCCCCCCATTACACATAACTTATCCTCGGACCATCCGTCACGGTTGTAAAAGAATCGTTGAATGGATTGAATCTGTCCTGAACGTGTAGCTCCTGACCAGACATGGGTGTGATACGATCAGTCGTCACGGTTCGTCCATAAACAGTTCTCGATACGTGTATCTCGTCCTCATACCGTCTGCAGTCCGTCTGTAAACAGGTATACAGATTAAGTCGGTCAAAGCGCCCGTCCGTCTATCGAAAAAAAAAAACGTTCCATACCTGACGAAAAGCGTGCGTAGTCAGTTAAAATCAATTCTGAAATAGTTCTTTTACGGTCCTTATACGCTATGCCATTAGATCTTGCTCCCATAGAGCCTGTGTTAGGCGAAACAGAACGACCTATCCGGCGTCTTCCTAACTAATCAGTAACAATACTGGAACTCAAGCGAGCCATTCTCAAGGTACACTTACAAACTTAGAGCGATCTATACGAAATCTGTGCATGGAAAGCACTGTTGTAAACGGCGGACACACAGTACACTTGTTTGGACAACGCATTCAGAGGGTTTTATGATGTGTATAGGGATCCCTAGAGTACGGTGGCACTGAGGTGACATGAACATTTTTTTTTTTGTATTTATCTCGTTCCCACAAGATGATAATTTGTTTTCTCGATTTTTTTTTTTTTTTTTTTTTAAATGAAAATTATGCAAAAAACAAAAATCGTTTTTCTCGATTTTTTTTTTTTTTTTTTTTTTTTTTTTTTAATGCAAAAAACAAAATTCGTTTTCTCGTTTTTTTTTTTTTTTTTGTTGTTTTTTTATATAAAGAATTTTGCTAAAATAATCCAACTTTCATTTCCTCGATTTATTTTCATATAAAAAGATATGCAAGAAACGAAATACTATCTCGTTCGAACGAGATATTTAGCCAATCCAAGTCGTCCATTATGTCGTTCGCACGAGATAATAAGTCGTGCTCACGACATAATCATCCAATCAGATTTCTCCTACTAATTCCTTTTTTTACACGGAGTCCATGTTCTTCATAGTTTCATTCAACATGGATGTTTGCATTCACGATTGTTTCAGAACTCGAGAAATTGTTTTTTGTTTTTTGCATAATTTCTTTATATTGAAAAAAAAAATAAATAAATAAATAAATAAATAAAACACTCAAGAAAACGAATTTTGTTTTTTGCATGATTTTTTATAAAAGAAAACTCGAGAAAATGAATTTTGTTTTTTGCATAATTTTTTGTAAAAAAAAAAACTCGAGAAAACGAATTATTATCTCGTGGGAACGAGATAAATACAAAAAAAATGCACATGTCACCTCAGTGCCACCGTACTAGAGAGATACGTATTTTTTTTTTTTTTTTTTTTTCTTTTGACATAAAAATGATAATGATGGCTTTGTGTACCGATCACTACTTTATGTTTTATTGTGGACAGTGCAGACCAAATTCAAAGTGTGCCGTCTGATCTTCAATCTACACTTTCTACAATGTTCGATTGTTTTTATCTAAAAAAAGTAGGAGTAACATTACAATGTGAGTAATAATAATAGAATTAATTGCCTTCCGGTTTCTTTCATTAAGAAATCATCAGGACATACGATACTGAATCACAAAGAGTAAATATACAGGCATAAGAAAATGTTACTTAAACTCCCTTTCCATGATAATATCATCAATATGGTGTTTTAAAAGGTGAGCATACCTGTAATAGGTCAGTTCAAAATTTTGGATAAGAGATATTCAAAGACTATAACTATTTCACCAAACAATGAAAATAAACATTCAATATCTTTGTTATTCCAATAATCCCAGGGACTTGGCTTCGGCTTTTAACATATTGTCACAAAGCAATTTTCCAGTGGACAATCTTCTGCAACTGACTTTAGAGTTGCTAATTTAGGATCATTTCGTTAAAAAAACTTAATGTGTTATTGGTGGAAATCTGTTGCAACCAAGCATTACAAACGTATGTTTACTCCATATAGCACAATATAATGATGTAAATTTTATGCATGTTAAGATTTATGAATTAAAAACTTTTGGCTTACTTTCTATATAGATCACAGCTATTAGGAATAAAACTGAACTGCAGTAGGTCAGTGCACCCATCTGTGAATAAAAATAAAAAAACATCGAAAGAAATGTGGTATCAATATTGCAAACAGTCATGAACTGTTGTGGGAGGATTTGAAAATTCACACAAGCATGGTCTTGGCATGATAGAAAAAAAAAAAACCTACTTAATAACCGATAATTAACCTTTATTACCTAAAAGGAAATATTTCTAGAAACGTTTGAGATAAAAAAATGAGTGGATTTTTTCCCCTCTCTATCTCATTTCGGGATATTGCAAGAATATTTTTGTATCATGTTACAAAAGAGAGTGGCGACATACATTGAATTTTCTATCGGTAAGATAAATAGAATATTGTGTGCAATTTTTAATATTCTTTATTTTCATTTTATTTTCATTTATGTATTTATTTATTTATTTATTTATTTATTTATATTTTCACATTTTATTATGTCCATTGGCTTGCTTCCATTGTGGTTAATCATTCGTATTCGTGTCACTCTTGCTATGAATAAAAAACGACATTTAAATATGTGAAGCTAAACGACACAATGAACTCCATACAAATGTTAATGAAGGACTTGACCGAACTATTTAACTATTTTTGTGAAACATGGTACTCACCTTGTCAGTGTCAGTAGATCTGTTGGATCTGGGAGCTCAATGGTGCCTTTTATATACATGCTTGCAAGTCTGTACTCCATGTAAACCGTCCAAACATGTCAATGACATGAAAATACGTGCGTATTCCCTAATGTATTGTATTTTGTATTCGCTTATTCATTCTTACAAAAACTTTATAATTACCCTTATTCGGAATGTTATCTTTTTCCATAAATTTCGAGATAATGTTTTACGGGTACTGTAGAACCCAAAGATATACATAAATAAATTAACTGGTAGAATGTGATGCATATGGCGAACTAAGAAGAAATATTTTTGGAGATTTGTATTTTAGGAATAGAAACATGCAAGAATTCGTAGCCGTCATGTCAAGTACGGAAACGTATATTATTCATAAGTTGTCAGAATTTCTTTATTTGGCATTTGAAGACCGAAAAACTATAAATAGTACTTAATCATGTAACCATGCAATCCAGATCGGATTGGGCTGCAGTCTTCTCAGGTTAGTCTAGATCTATATTGTAAGTGCGTCATAATTATGTTTTCAAAGCTTTCTTCTTTACGAAACCAAACCAATTGTAACTGTCTGTATTGTACATTTTCAATAATTTCCATATTAGTTTTGGATCACTATTAACCCATTACAAGATGATAAAATTTTAGACTGGTCGAAATTCAAAGTTGTTGCAGACAACAAATGAGATTTAGCTCAAACAATAAAATTTGTCTAAGGAAGGGTAGAAAACATTGTGTGAAAAGGAGAAAATGCTGGTTACCAGCGTTTTCTTCTTTTCCCACATTGTTTTCAAAAATTTCTCTCTCATGGGGTGTAAAAATCCATGATTGAGTGGTAATGGGTTAAGAGAGATGAGTGATCAGCGTTTTACCTGACACAACAGCTCTATGAAGCTTTATAATACTTAGCTATGAAAGCATGCACTCCAGATCGGATTCAACTACAATCTTTTGTAGGTTGGTCAAGATCTGCGTCGCAAGCGCTTCATAATGTTTTTTTTTTCAAGTTTTCTCATTTGCAAAATCAAATTAATGATAATTGTCTATACTATACATGTTAAGTCATATAACGAATCTTTGGATAACCTTTAAATCGTAAAGCATGCAATTCAGATCGGATTAGACTGCAATCGTTGCGGGTTATTCTAGATGTGCATTGTAAGCGCTTCATAATGTTTTCAAAGTTTTCTTGTTTGAGAAACCGAATAAATGATAATTGTCTTTAATGTCCAATTTTAAGTCATCTCAATATGGGTTTTGTGTCATTATCAAAAGAGATGAGTCGTCAGTTTCTAACGGAACAATCTTCCGGTGATATAACATTCCCATTCTGTCACATTGCCAGTCCGCTCAATAGAAGCCTTATAAGTATGAACATTTCCAGTTACAAATGGTTGTTTCCATGATATTTTATAGGGCTCCACTTGATATGATTTTGTTATTTTGTAGTATGTGTCTAATGGACCAGAGGCCTATAATGTATCATTAAAGAATTGAACTATCAATGGAACTATTAACTGTCATACTTTGCATACCTGAAATACTGTTGAAAGCAACGGAAGCCGTTCTCATTGAATATCATCTCGTTCAAAAGAATAGCCTTCGGAGAAAGACTGAAAGAGGAAGGGCTGAAATGGTGGTACAGTTGTCCCGGGATAATATGTAATAATTCTCTCTAAACTCACATATCAATTAACGCATAGAAACATTCCTTTAAACCTATCCTTTGATCCGTGTAGGTGACGTATCCAAGATTCGCCATCGAGAAATATTTACATAAGTTGTGCAATTTAAAAAAAAAATGCACTCGTTGTAACAAATTAACGGGTTCACCTTAGTACCCAGCTACCATAGCTCTTGAACGTTCATGTTAATGAAATAAACATCAAACTTATATTGAAACGTTTACTTTTTTGTCGTTCGCGATGTGGGCTGGCAACGTGTTGAAAGAAGAAATTTCTTGTAACGAACGATGCGTTTTCCCCAAATATGTTCTTACTTGTACTTATAAATGAAACCTTAGTGAATGCTGATTATTTCATTCTATTAAAGAGCCGTGCTCTGGGAAAAAGAAGGCTGATGCATCTCCGTGGTGCATGATACCAAGCCAGCCGACGCATAATTATGGAATCGTGATGTCCATTTTGTCAAAAATCGGATTGCATCATGAGTTAGAATAACCCATTGCCATGCAGAACACTGACAATTAGACAAACGTTACGACCGAGGTCGTTACGACTGCAGTTACGACTGCTTTGAAAAAAAAAAAAAAAAAAAATGACTAAGGGGTTTAATGCATCTGCAAAAAGCATTGACCCAGGTGACCTCGGTCAATGTTTTTTGTAGATGCATTCCGCGCAGGCTGACCTGGGACGAAAAGTTTTGTTATTGATCAATTCTATGCATGTCAAAGGACTGGTGTACCTCATGATTAAGTCGGTTGTTGAACAAAATGGATCATAATCATATCATGACATGCTTGGTATCATGGATCACGAAGATGTATTAAGTCCCCTTTTGCCGGAGCATGGCTCGAATGTTTTTATCGGAGTAAATAAACGGTTATCACGCCATAGAATTTGTTTGTGTTGGAGTTTAACGCCGCTTTGACAGCTTAGATCATATCACGCATGTGTTTCCTGGCTTTCTCACACAAGTACTGACTCCACTTACTTTCCAAGCCACTGCCTGCTTTTTTCGCATGCATCAGAGGTGAGAGGCAATACATCACCGGAAAGAAAGTTTGCCTTAACCGGGTATCGAACTCGCCACCACCAGGTCAAGCTAACCACTGAGCCACCCGACCGGGCTCATAAAACATTTTTCACGTCCTATAGATGTGCTACCGACTGAGCTACTGCGTTCGCTCTGAAAGGCTTTGCACTCTGTCTATATTACTATCATATATACTAAACCAAAAACTAAACACAGGCTACATAAATGTGCAACTATTGCACTCTTTCTATATCACTATTATCATATATACTAGACCAAAAAGGAAACGAAAGGTACATAAATGTGCAACTATTGTTGAATTCTTTGGCCTATAAAGATGAAAATCGGTCATACTATTGTCAAGGTCACTGTGTACTTAAAGTTAACGTGGTATCTAGATTTAGCACGTTGGGTACCAAGACTTTTGGCAATTGATCAGAAGCGCACCAGGCAGACTTTACCGCGTGCTTATCGGAACCATTTTGAAGCAGATCCTGCTAACTTTCTGCAAAGGTTTGTAGCTATGAAAGAATCTCCCCGCCAAAGAAGGCAAAGACTTTTCCATCAGCTAGAAATGTTATGGCCTCGGTTTTCTGGGATGCTGATGGTATTCTGGGTCCGTATTCACCAACCATTCTTTAGAGCGTTCTCAGTCTTATTCTCCGGAATTTTATACATTTGAATGTAACACAACTTCTGATTGGCTAAACCATTTGGTTTAGCCAATCAGAAGTTGTGTTACTTTCAAATTTAGAAAATCTTGGAGAACATGACTAAGACTGTTCTTAAGAATGGTTGTTGAATACGGGCCCTGATGGCAGACTATCTGCAGAAAGGACAAACAACCACTGGCACATATTAAGCATCACGTCCTAGGCAGTTACGAGAAAATATTAAAATCAAGCACCGCGGAAAATTCAGTTATTGTTCGACTAGGTCCATACCCCTGTTCACAAGCCTGTCATTGCGCTTCCAGGTTTAAAGTTACATCAATACTTTTAACTCAGACTGCCAAGCGCAACCCAAGGACCTTTTGCGGGCAATGTGGATCAAGATCAGAATGCACAGAATATGCAGTCTGATCTCGAATCTACACTGTCCGATAAGGAGATATTTAAAAAAAAAAAAAAACTTTGACATTGCACCATTTGCGTTTTTACTACCGGTTTGAAAGTTTCATATCACTTTTTTAGTAGTGTAAGGAAACTAAACATGTTTTTATTCGTTAAATTCTAATCTGTACCTTAGACTATCCCTGAGGAAGTCAACAATAAACTACATGTAACAACAACTTTTTTTTCGCTTTGGTGCTTATTTTTTTTTAATTTGTATTGATCTTTTGCCATTAATATTCTTTGCCCGAAAAGTGTAATGCGTGAGAGTAAATATATATTGCCTTATATAACACTAAGCTCCTGGGTCCGTATTCACCCACCATTCTTAAGAACATTCTTAGTCTTATTTTCCAAGATTTTCCGAATTCGAAAGTAACACAACTTCTGATTGGCTAAACCAAACGATTTAGCCTATCAGAAGTTGTGTTACTTTCAAATTTGGAAAATTCTGGAGAATCAGACTAAGATTATATTTTGAATGGTTGGTGAATACGGACCCTGAACATTATTTTGAAAAAGAACAGTAGCATCGCCGTGAAATGAATTACTCAAAACTTGTGTCTGTATGTGTGTAGCATGTATCAGGTATGGTTTTTCAATGTGTTACAGTGCCACACTGATGAAACAAACCACCAGTAGAAGTGGAAGTTTTATAATGCAAAACTATTCTGTTGTAACATATACCCGTATTGAAATATACTCGTATGTATCTAAATGATCCTTATCAAAGTTTGAGTAGTATATTACAACTTGGACAAAATTTTCTTTTCAGATTTTATCAATTTGTGAGTAAAATTACCCTATCAGATAAAGGAAGGCTTTGAACACATGTATTACAGATTATACATATATTCCAACAATCTTCAAATGTTTTTACTTTAGATAAGTCTATATTTTTTCTCGTCTGGTAAAGGCTTAATCTATCACATTATCTCTTGCAGTCGTCATCCCGCGCCTTCATGCTTACCAAATTCATTTCATCTCGTGAACATCATCGGTAGTATTTTCACGAGTGGCGCAGCCACGAGCGAAAATATAACCACCAGATGAAGTAAATCTCGACCTTTTTTCTTTCCTGCTTTAGCGCCTTTTTTGTTTGGACTTGCGGTACACAGGGGAGCTCTCGGTACCGGTGAGTTTATCAATCGGTAAAGTCACTGGTCGAAACGGTGTAATTATCAAGCCATAATCCATCATTATTTCCTGATAAACTACATAAATGTCCTGAAAAACTTATTTCACCACTTCTCTACATCAGTGTTAAATTCTTCCCAAAAAATCTGCTTCCTAGGAATTTCAGGTCTTTGTTTTACACTTGTACTATTATATTAGACCTTAGTTGATACCACAGGCCACTAAAGCTCAATTGGTCTATCACAGAAACACCAAGGTTTTCATAGGTCGATCATCAAAACACCGTTAATGAAAATGGTACAGAGGCGCATCGTCTATAGTTCGTGTGTTATGGCACATGTAAACAGTATGTTTCGATTGACCATGGACAAAAATAAAATTAACAGAGGAAAGTAGGTATCCAATGCAGTTTTTACAAGTTGGCTTCTTTAAAAAAGAAGCCAGGAGAGGTCGGCATCAGTATTTTCAAAAGGTTAATTGGCTTTTAATTTCAGTCGACTTTTTTGCGTTCATAAGTTAATTTTCGCGGGATTGTAGCAATCCCGCATCCTAGAAGCAACTCTGTGTGTTATTTCATCAAATCTACATCATTATAAATCCATAGATTTTTTGTATAAAACAGAGAAAAATGCTAGAGTCTAGTCAGTTTTGAAAAATAAAACTTGAAAACATACTGATCAACTATATTTATGTCTATTTGTGTGGCACAAGTTCTCCAGGGAACTCGTGTTCTCGAGATTAGGGTACGAGTTCTCCAGGGTACGAATTCTCCTGATAAGTATCAAGTCACGCGATCTTTCCCCCTACGGTGCTCTTTCTCTTTTTTAACGAAATTATTTTTTTCTTTGCTAGCAGTTTCTGTGGTAGTCTGCCTTTTAAACTCACCACTGTTGGAGAGGTCTGATGACCTCTCCAATAAGAAGAGTAGTTACTACACCCATGAATTGTGTAAGATTAATGAAAAAAAGCATTTAGTTCGTCTTTGAATCAGGAGGTCATGACCTGTCTTTCTTTGTTCCATAGTTTTGACCAAAAGTGCGTCACCAAGAGGTCACGGAGTTAGTCGCTGCTTTTAGCCGCAGAAATAAGGGTGGCGTAAGACCACGAAAGATTGCGAAAAACATGCTATTTTTTATTTCATCCCTAGATTATGTGTTGTTTCGAGTTTCAATTTAGCTTGGCATTTTCAGGCTAGTTCCCTGAATTTGGATTGTGTAAATGTTGTCGTGTTTTTCGGACTATACCAATTATCGGATAAAGTCAGTGATTTCACTTTATTACAAGTTGAAAATGACTTATTGATAAATACTAAAAATTCTGGACTTTTGGATTTTTAGACTTTTATAAAGAGCAGTTTTGTCTTGCGTCTTGTCGGCCAAGAGCAATACAGTTAAAGACCATGTTACACCGCCTATACACGATAGAGAATCGATGCGCCAATATGCTATTTTTAGTAACGGTGTTCAATGAATGACATATATCAGGTTCTGTTTTTCTGTGATATATCAATGGAGCTTCGAAGACTTTTGTTTATACTGATTATAATTTTCTCTTTATTTTCCGGAACATCATGAAAACCGATCTGAAGTTTTATTGAGGGAGGAAGGGGATAAGAAATACGGGACATGTAGGTATCGTTGAAATACTTTCATTGACGTGCACTGGTCCTTATTTGCGTGTGAGCCAAAGAATAGACAACAAATTCCCGCGTGGTAATTTCACATTGTTTTTATCGGAGTTAACACAGAGTTATCTCGTCATAAAACTTTTTTTCTTTGCTTTCTTAAATAAAAAGAATTCTGTAATAAAACATAAAAATGGCGCACACATTTGACTTAATCATTCCCTTTAAATGCTAGCATAGGCGAGAGAGAGAGAAAGAGAGAGAGAGAGGCAGAGAGGCAGAGAAAGAGACAGAGAGAAAGAGAAAGAGAAGGACGGACGGACGGAAGGACGGACCAACGGAGAGATAGACAGACAAGCAGACAGACTGACAAAACAAAGATTGACCCTTGCAGTGTTACATAAATAAAATGGTAATTCTCAGTCAGAATTGTTTTTATCAGAATATCAGGGTCCGTAGTCAACAACCATCCTTAGAAGCGTTCTTAGTTTTATTCTTCAGAATTTTCTTAATTTGAAAGTAACACAACTTCTGATTGGCTAAACCAAATGGTTTAGCCGATCAGAAGCTGTGTTATTTTTACATTAAGAAAATCTTGGAGAATACAACTGAGAACGCTCTCAAGAATGGTCGGTGAATACGGACCCTTGGAAACAAGCGGACAGTGTAGATCCAAGATCAGACTGCATGTTTTGTGCAGTTTGATCTTCATCTACATTGTCCGCAGAAAAAACTAAATCCGGGTTCAGTGCTACAACAGTAATTTTAGCGAACATTTTTCGCATATGTATAAAAAAAAAAACATAGCAAAAACCTCTTTCACAGAAAAGGTATTGTGTTAATGTTATTTTGATGGATTTTTGCGTTGATTTGAAGGGTCTCATTTCTTACGCTTAAAGGGACATTAAACCAGATTTCGTTTCGTAAGATTTTCAGAAAAGCTTGAGAAACACTGTTAATTTTCAGACACGTATTAAGACAGCTTTAAAATTTAAACATATATAGATAGAGATACATGGAGAAAACTCGACAAATTATCAAGATTTTTCGTATTTTTACAGCGACATTTCCTTTTCCGTTTGAAACGGTACAGCAGTTATTGCATAAGAAAAGATAAATGAATTTTGAACACGGTAAAGCATAGGGTGGCTTTGAATGTAGTGGGCAATTTCTTTTTCTCAGTGTTGTTGTTGTTTCCCCAACTGAGGGAAAACATTACGTCCCTATGATTTTTCTTTACAAAAAATCAACTTCTTCCCCCCTCCCCCCCAAAAAGGAAAAAATGCTAGCTCAAAATCTGGATCTGATTTAATGCCCCTTCAACTCATATTTCGCTAATCGAAAATTCTTTTTTCGACTTGTAAACAATTAAAAAACACGAACAATCATTTAAAGTATTTTTGTTCCAATAGACTTATCTTTACGTCATCCGATGACGTCACAGTCTCCGCAAATCAAACGTGTTTCATCTTTCTATGCACGTTAAACATTCACTTTAGTTCCATAGATGGCGGCAATCCAGCTAATGAGCAAGGCAATCAGCGAGCTTGTCAGTCCAGAAACTCCTGTAAATGTGACAAAAAGAGTTTAATGCATCTCCGTAATATATTTATACCAAGCACGTCGTCACATAATAATAGATCCATAAAATCCATTTTATCTAGCAACCAACTGAATTCTGTGGCAGAATGGTCTTTGGACTTGCAGAAAATGAACCGAAAGCAAAAAGTGTCGACCCACCCAGGTCCCGCAGACCCGAATAGATACTTTTTGCAGATGCCCCCTTTTCGCAAAGAATGACTCATATAACCTTTTACCTTACGATATCTTTTTAGGCTTGTCCATATTGAAAGAAGTTCCAGACGACGAACTAAATGTAGCTCCAGTAATGGGATTTGTCTTTGAACGGACAGAACAATTTGAGGGAAAAGGAGAAAATGCTTGTTACCAGCATTTTCTCCTTTTCCATCTAAGTTTTCAAAAGCCCTCTTCCTACAGGTGGTTAAAACAAGGGAAAGCTTGGTCAAGGGTAAACATTACTAGAAATAGGGCGTTAAGTCCCAGTTTCAACATTATTTCAGTTATATCGTGGCGGTCATTGCGCCTATCCATGCTTTTGTGGAGTTCGTTTTACCAATAATTCGTACAATGTTCTCCCAAGCTACTGACTGTTTTCGCATATAGCCATTGCCGATTCAACGAGCAGTGGTAAGAGAATTAATCCCTCCGCAATGCTTATCATCTGTCCTTGGTAATAAATTGGCCGAGTTTGTGAATCGAACCAGCGACTCCCGGCTCCAATCCCTGTACGTTGAGCTATCAGTCTCGGCTAGAACTATGTCACCAGATAAACATGCTTCAACCTACTATACAACAGACGACTTTCAAGATTCCTGGCAAAAAGGATTATTAACTCAGATAAATCAATGCTCTTTTTCCCACGTATATGTTAATTATATATCTACAAACCATCCAGTGCAAGTGCATGCACTGCATGCGGTTTGTCCCCAGAAAGATGGGGCGGGGGAAGGGAAGACCTATCTACACAGTGTCAAGTACGTTTACAAATATGGTGTTATGACCTACCCCTGTAGATTATTTAAAATATCATGTTACAACATTCATTCGCCATTCATTAACAGAGGCTCTTACCCACTAAACCAATACAAGCATCAGGAAAGGTTACTACAGCATAATATTTCAGTATATACACATGAGGATTAATTAATCACCACCCAAAATAATTGACACATTACCATGGCCTGCAATTAGCCCAGATCTATACTCGATTGAGCAATTGTGGGACCATCTCGGGCGTCAATTTCAAGCCAAGGATCCATCTGTTCAAAATCTACTTGAATTGTCCAAGGTACACTCCATGACGAATGGCAGAGGATCCCAATGATAGGAATTCAGCTTTTGATTTCTAGCATTAGGAGGAGGGTTGCAGCAGTTACCCGTGCGAGGAGAGGATACACCAGATACTGATGGCACGATTGCTGTTGGCTGAGGCATGAACACGGAAAGGTTTTTTTTTTGAGAATTTCGTGTACATCAGACCACTGACCGAGTCTCTTTGAGCATAGTTTTGGAAATGATCATTTTTCGATCGACGTTTTCAGTATTCCTATCTGACTGTCAATAGATTACAGCTAAAAGTATCTAAGCATTGTTGGTAGTTGATTGGTTAACATCTTGGAGTGTTTCGTTAATGAATTTATGATAAAGTCTTAGGTTTCAATATCATGAATGACATCTACACTGTGTTGAGCACAACATTTTAAAATGGGTAGTGCTGAATTTATGCTCATGAAAATAATTATTTTCTCCGCCATTCCATCATGCTTCTTCCTTGCATTTTTTCTCATTCGTATCTAGAGTGCCCTTAGCCTTGTCAAGGTGGTAATAGCACGTAAAAACAAGAACAGTTTACGCGGTGTACGGACTTCTGTACAGGCTGATGGTTGTTTCGATGATGCATATCTGGGAAAGCAGCCCATGGCTTTAGAACAATAGTGTCCAAAGTACATGTACTGGTAAGAACAACTCCAGAATAAACATAGATACGTGCACTGGCCGCGGCGATATAACTGAAATAATGTATAAAACGGCGTTAAAAGACATACGATCAATCAATCGACGGTAGATTATTGTATAATTGTGACTCCACATCCTAAACGAAATCTAGACTGACAAATATCTACGTCGTGCTCTATAAAAGGGGGGTTTAATTTATCTTCAAAAATTATCGACCGCGTGGACTGTGCAAACTGACATGTGTCGAAACTTTGCTGTTGGTCAATTTTCTGCTTGTCAAAGGACCATTCTACCTCACGATTCAGTCAGTTGTTTGACAAAATGGATTTTATTGATCAATAATTGTGTGATCACTTGCTCACTATAATCATTAATGCATCATGGAAAGCATTAAACCGCATTTTGTCAGAGCGTGCCTCATTTTTTCCCACAATCTGGCAGCATACTGCTTAACCCTTTATCAAACGATCACGTATTTTGACGAGCCTGGCGAAGAAGGCTACTGACAGAGATTGTGGAAAAAGAAGAAAATATTAGCAATTAGTATTTTCTCCTTTTTCGACAAAGTTTTTTGTCCCTTCAAATAGACGTTACCCATCAATTCAGCAATATTCTTTTTGCTGTCTGCACATTCCTTAATTTCGACGAATCTGTCATCTTGAGATAAAGAGATAAAAACGTTAATAAATCATAGTAAAATATATTTACATACCTGACCCACCGCCTTTCTTATCTGTATCCGTGTTTTGTCCAGGGGCCGGTGTTGCTTGTCCAGGGGCCGGTGTTACTTGTCCAGGGGCCGGTGTTGCTTGTCCAGGGGCTGGAGTTGCTTGTCCAGGGGCCGGTGTTACTTGTCCAGGGGCCGGTGTTGCTTGTCCAGGGGCCGGTGTTGCTTGTCCAGGGGCTGGAGTTGCTTGTCCAGGGGCCGGTGTTGCTTGCCCAGGGGCTGGAGTTGCTTGTCCAGGGGCCGGTGTTGCTTGTCCAGGGGCCGGTGTATTGCATTGTCCACCTTTGAAAATAAGAACCTTTCAAACGGCGACACAGAAAGTATTAGTTTTCCTATCCCTTTTCAGTAATATCTTTTTCATTGATCCTATTTTTTTTTTTTTTTTTCTCTTTTTTGTATATTATATTACTGATGATTAAAAATATGTGAGCCATGCTTTGGCAAAAGAGGGCTTAATGTATCTCCGTGATGCATTGTACCAATCAAGCCATATCATAATTATGCATCCATAGTAGCCACTTTGTTTCAAACAACTGACTTCTTAAAACATTTGTGTCATGAAAGGCCCACCATGGCGCTAGGCATGGCTATAAGGAGCACTTGCAAACTGCTTTGCTTTCACGGGGGGGGGGGGGGAGATTTTTCTATAATAGGGTTTATCTGTGGGGTTATCTTAAAGATGCTGTCTATCAGAACAATCTCCAAACTATTCCTGAACTGAAGAGGGCCATCACGGCCAAAATCATCACAATACCAAGGGAGGAATGTGTCACAGTTATTGACAATTTTGCATGTCGTAGCCAGGTGTGCTTGCAAAGCAGAGTTCCACATCTGGAGCATATCATGGAACGGAGATAAAACAAAGACTGTTGGACATTCATGACTAAAACTTGGTGGACACATCAGGCATAAACTGAGTTTATTTGTATTAAATGTGGTTAGATTGCAGAAAGGATTGTGATATGTACGATTCCATGGCTGGCACTTTTTGGTGGTCACCCTATAAAGATGCCCGTTCGTCCAATTAAAAAGAAGAAGAAAACAGCGTTCCAAACCAGTCGAAACCTGCCCCTAATAAGTTTGAAACAGTTCAGAACTAGTTCTTGTACGGTCCTTAAACGTTTTAACTCTTTACCATACGACAAAATTTTGGGTTCGACCCAAGTGAAAGCATTTGTAGACGGAGCTCAAAAAATGACCTCTGTCTTTGATAGGGTAGCAAACACTGTAGAAAAAAAGTAGAAAATAGTAGTTACCAGCATTTTCTCCTTTTCCACAAAGTTTTTAAAAGCCTTCTTCGTCAGGGTCGTTAAAACTTGGGATTTTGTGGTAAGGGCTTAATCCGTTTTAATTAGTCATGCTGTTAATGGACAGTTAAACTTGTCCTGGTATAGTCCTCATCTCGTTTTTAGTGCGTTCAGAGCGCAAATGCAATAACGAAAGGCAAATGTATAACGGAATGCCTTATAAGTAAGAATAACATTACACATGTGAGTAATAATCATAAAAAATTCATTGCCAACCTATTTCTTTAATTAACGAATCATCAGGGTCCGTACTCTCCAACCATTCTTAAGAATATTCATAGACATATTCTCCAAGATTTTCTACATTTGAAAGTAACACAACTCCAGATTGGCTAAACCATTTGATTTAGCCAATTAGGAGTTGTGTTACTTTCAAATGTAAAAATATCTGGAGAACAAGACAAAGAACGTTCTTAAGAATGGTTGGTGAATACCGACCCAGATCTAATTTTTTGTTCACTTTTTTGCCACTTAGAGTAACATACAGGGAAGAAAGCATAACTTGCTTTACCTTTCCATGATCATAATTATAATCCACGTAAGTGGTGAGGATATCTGTTAAAATTTTGGAAAGGAGATTATGTATTTAAAGACTGTGAACTACTCACCAAATAATGAAAATGAACATGTATTATCTTTGTTAGTCCCAATAATCCCTGGGACTTGGCGTCGGCTTTGAACAGATGGCCACAAAGCAATTTTCCAGTGGACAATCTTTTGCAAATGACTTTAGAGTTGCTAATTTAGGGACATTTCAACCTAACTGTTCTATTTGTGGAAATCTGTTGCAACCAAGTAGTACTCACGTATATTTACTCCATAGAGCACAATGTAATGATGTAAATTTTATGAATGTTTAGGTTTATAAATAAATATTTTTGGCTTACTTTCTATATAGATCACAGCTGTTAAGAATAAAACTGAACAGCAATAAGTCAGTGCGCCCATCTGTGAATAAAAATAAAAACCATCGAAAGAAATGTGGTATCAATATTGCAAACAGTCATGAACTGTTGTGGGAAGATTTGAAAATTCACACAAGCATGGTCTTGGCATGATAGAAAAAAACCTACTTAATAACCGATAATTAACCTTTATTACCTAAAAGGAAATATTTCTAGAAACGTTTGCGATAAAAAAATGAGTGGATTTTTTTCCCTCTCTATCTCATTTCGGGATATTATAAGAATATTTTTGTATCATGTTACAAAAGAGAGTGACGACATACATTGAATTTTCTATCGGTAAGATAAATAGAATATTGTGTGCAATTTTTAATATTCTTTATTTTCATTTTATTTTCATTTATGTATTTATTTATATTTTCACATTTTATTATGTCCATCGGTATGCTTCAATTGTGGTTAATCATTCGTATTCGTGTCACTCTTGCTATGAATAAAAAACGACATTTAAATATGTGAAGCTAAACGACACAATAAACTCCATACAAAAGTTAATGAAGGACTTGACCGAACTATTTAACTATTTTTGTGAAACATGGTACTCACCTTGTCCGTTTCAGTAGATCTGTTGGATCTGGGAGCTCAATGGTGCCTTTTATATACATGCTTGCAAGTCTGTACTCCATGGAAACCGTCCAAACATGTCAATGACATGAAAATACGTGCGTATTTCCTAATCTATTGTATTTTGTATTCGCTTATTCATTCTTACAAAAACTTTATAATTACCCTTATTCGGAATATCTTTTTCCATAAATTTCGATATAATGTTTTACCGGTACTGTAGAACCCAAAGATATACATAAATAAATTAACTGGTAGAATGTGATGCATATGATGAACTAAGAAGAAATATTTTTGGAGATTTGTATTTTAGGAATAGAAACATGCAAGAATTCGTAGCTGTCATGTCAAGTACGGAAACGTATATTATTCATAAGCTGTCAAAATGTCTTTATTTGGCATTTGAAGACCGAAAAACTATAAATAGTACTTAACTATGTAAGCATGCAATCCAGATCGGATTGGGCTGCAGTCTTCTCAGGTTAGTCTAGATCTATATTGTAAGTGCTTCATAATTATGTTTTCAAAGCTTTCTTCTTTACGAAACCAAACCAATTGTAACTGTCGGTATTGTACATTTTCAATGATTTCCATATAAGTTTTGGATCACTATTAACCCATTACCAGATGACAAAATTTTAGACTGGTCGAAATTCAAAGTTGTTGCAGACAACAAATGAGATTTAGCTCAAACAATAAAATTTGTCTAAGGAAGGGTAGAAAACATTGTGTGAAAAGGAGAAAATGCTGGTTACCAGCGTTTTCTTCTTTTCCCACATTGTTTTCAAAAATTTCTCTCTCATGGGGTGTAAAAATCCATGATTGAGCGGTAATGGGTTAAGAGAGATGAGTGATCAGCGTTTTACCTGACACAACAGCTCTATGAAGCTTTATAATACTTGGCTATGAAAGCAGGCACTCCAGATCGGATTGAACTACTAACTTTTGTAGGTTGGTCAAGATCTGCATCGCAAGCGCTTCATAATGTTTTTTTTTTTTTTTTTTTTAAGTTTTCTCATTTGCAAAATCAAATTAATGATAATTGTCTATACTATACTGGTTCGCTACCAGTGGCGGCCAAGTACCGGTGGCGGCCATTCTTATGATATCGCGTTTGTGCGTTCATTTGCATATCAAAGCTCTCGATCATGTCGAAAAAGAAGAAATTATGTTTCAGATACCAAATAAAAATCGAAACTTGATGCAATGTAAGTAAAAATATAAACAAGCATCCCTGTTAACCCCCTCAGTGTCAAAAATTCACTTCCGGGGGATTGACCTTCATCATTTCTCCAACCGATTTAAGTCTGAAATAACCCAAAAGAACAATGTTTCTATATCAAAAATGTCAAATACACGATGATTTTTCACTTACTACATCAAATAGTCCATTTCTTTATTTGCTTAAGCAGTAATTCCCAGATATTCTCGAGAGACACAAATCATGTTTGACTTGCAGAAGGCACGCGTTAAATGACGTCATGCAGAGGCATAGCTATCCAGGGCATCCAGTCAGTCACTTTACTCTTTTTCATAAACCACATTATTGCTTTTCAGGTTCCCCTTGGACGGTTGGACAAAAATGCTATAAACGGGAACAATACTACAGTATCATAATTATAAGTTTAATTTGTTCTTATTTCATATTTTAATGTATCAATAAAAAATCTAAGTAAATCCATGATATAAATTGTATTCCTGTAGGACTGGAGAAAAAAAGGTATAAATTCAAGTTTTTCGATTTTTCAACAGACATCTGCCATATTCCTATTCAACGGAAATACTTAAAATGGCTATATCTGGCGGATAACTGTCCGACAGGCAACAAAAAAAAAAATACTCTATTTCAAGGAAAATTGTCAACAGTCATGGGGGTGGTATTTATGAAACACAATTTTGACCCTGCATGTCGGGGAGGGCGGTTATAAATGAAACATCGCCCAGGATACTGAAGAAGTTGGAAATCGCCTTCGGCTCACCAGATAAATTCCTCCGCCTTGCCCGATAAACTTAAACCAGCCAAGACACCAACCATCTATTCTATTTATCCTGTCACGCACTCTTAAAGAACAAAACAAAACAAAAAACAAACATTGATATAAAGACCGTACCTCTTATTCAATATCTCATGGTACTGATACCATAAAATTCCGAAGCCGAGCCTGACAAACTTTCCTGGAATCAAAGGCACTATGTTCCTGTCTAATTCCCCAATCCACGACACTATTCTGTTTATCCTGTTTCTCATTTGTAATCAATCCTAAATACGACTAGATAGACTATTTCGCCCGAAATTAAGGCACGCATTGACATCTTTCTCACTAGGAAATAAACACACGAATGGCGAACTGTGTAAAGCGCTTTGGGTATGCAGCTGCAATAATGACGTCATACATTATATTGACTACGTCATAAACGTGACGTAAAACCTTGGAAGAATGTTGTGGCGAAGAATTCTGTTTTATTTTAAATAATAAGAAATATCAACATGCGCATCGAATCTTAAGCGATAATTTTACTTTCAAATATTGATTTCGTATCGCGGTACCTAAAAAAGGAGTTCCGGCTGGTCACATGACCAACTAGCCTAATAAACCTTGATCACGTGACCAACTGACATAATAAACCTAGTCACGTGGTCAAGTGACCGTATATCACCAAGTTTATATGACCCCCTGTTATACGACGGAATTTATAGGAGGTGACAGGATAAATTGTATTCCTGTAGGACTGGAGAAAAAAAGGTATAAATTCAAGTTTTTCGATTTTTCAACAGACATCTGCCATATTCCTATTCAACGGAAATACTTAAAATGGCTATATCTGGCGGATAACTGTCCGACAGGCAACAAAAAAAAATACTCTATTTCAAGGAAAATTGTCAACAGTCATGGGGGTGGTATTTATGAAACACAATTTTGACCCTGCATGTCGGGGAGGGCGGTTATAAATGAAACATCGCCCAGGATACTGAAGAAGTTGGAAATTGCAGTAGTCAGGTAGATCTATCTAGAATACATGACTAGACAAGGTTTTTGAAGGAGCAATAAATTGTGGGTATCAAGGCAAAAAAGCAGTAAGTTTGTTTATAATGTGATGTTGGCAATCAAACAAACGGTTTAGATCTTTCTTTGGAAGATACTGACAGATCAAGAATGGTAAACACTGAACAATGACTTTGATCTTCTTGAGGACACACTAAATTGAGTTGTACACACAACTACAGAATTGAAATTTTTAGACAGCCAAGTTCATCTTAAATCAATCGATGTATCTTACTCTGTACTAGATCTCCATTAAATTTTTAGCCTTGTCCATATTAAAAGCATGTGCAGATGACATTACGATGTGGTTCCAATAAAAGAAGCCTTTAAAGTGAAGAAGACGTTGTAGGAAAACATGAAAATGCTGGTAGCATACATTTTCTTCCATCCAGTAATGTTTCTAAAATCCTTCTTTTTTTCAACTTTTTACATTTTTCAAAATTAATGAGCTGAACTTACAAAAACAGTTGAACTAATAAAACTTTTCTTATAAAGCAAAATTCAGCTTTACTTAAGCTGAAGTTTTCATTGTTGGCTGCAAGGCTGGGTTTTATCCATGAGAATGCCATCATCAGCAAAGCCAAGTTTCCTGCAGTTTGAAGCCACACAGTGGACCATCTGTGTTCAATTGCTGTCAGCAAAGGTGTACATCTGTATAAACAATCAGTCCCTGAAGTCTGAGACTGTAACTTTTTTTCAACATTTTCAGTGGAAAAAGTGTGAGCTTCAACACCAAAAGTGCTAAAACCTCTATGAATCTGATTATCATGATGATAGTAGATTTATTTTCAAAAACTTTATTTCAAGTATCACAAACATATTACCAAATAATTACAAAGAGTTTTGAACATATTGACTTTTGCTTCCAACGGTGATTGTATGAAGCAAAGTTTTATAAATATATGTGTATTAAGGACAAAGGCTGTCATCTAGGGTTCTTTATGAAGTGTGAAATCCTCCAAGTCAACTCAGATGCCATTGACATAACACATGTAACTCCATCTTGGTTGATATAGAGACAGATCTGGGGAAGAGAGGGCACCAACTGCAGCGGAAATATTAAGGCATATGTACCCGAAGCAAATAAAGGATCAATTTGCTTAGCATGTTGCTCTTTATTTAGCCAATCCTCTTGTCAATCCCTCCAGAATTAACTTGAGGAATTGATTCCAGAATTCTTGTCACATGTATTTCCACCAGCTCCAGCCAAATCTGAAATTACCAGATAAGATTTTCTGTTACAGTTTTTTAAAGCTCTTTTTATACAAATTTGTACTACTATTATCTAAATATGAAATATTAAACAGGTATTATGCAATATTCATAGATGTGTCTGGAAAGTGTCAAAATATCTATTTCAATCTGAATTACCAAATCATAAAAAATTATACTGGGAAAAAAAAAAAAAAAATTACATACATATATACATGTACATGCCAAATTAACGTCATATCTATTTGGGATTTCTGAATTATTTGCAGGCAACAGTGATAGCATACTTAAGAGTTCACAAGAGGCTGGAAGAAAAGTGAAATGCAGAACATTACAGAAAATGCAGATAGAAAGTGGAATAGCAGGAAGGAAACAGAAGAAGCAATATGTGTGTAACTTCTGGATGCACTAACAAGCTTAAAAAGGCTTATAAATCAAAAACAGAAAATCATCACTTTTATTCTGTTTAACATGAAAGCATGATATGTGTTTAAGTCTTTGTTTCCAGGCAGTGAACTACATGTACTTGCCTTGAGTAAGAACAGACGTAATTTCCCAAAGAGTGTGTAGGTTTATCCATGTTATGGATAATAATATTTATTTTGTGTGTAGGAATTGTTGTCAGCGAAACAGTTTGACTGTAAAGAAATACATCTATTTCACAATAAAGATCTTTATGAAATGTGACAATTCATCATTTTGCATCGTCTAATTTTCCTGTATGTGCACATCATCATCAACATTTTAATATGTGGTGCCATTAGCTAACGGAAGTCGCCTGACATCATTCTTCTTATAAAGGCATTTGTGATTGTGTAATACTCAAATTTGCGATTGTGGAATTACAAAATATAATTTTAATCTCTTCAATGACTCAGTTTCAACATTATCATTTTGTAATTGTATGTTTATGAAATAATATTGGCATTTTTTGGTATCCTTATTGAAATAATGGGCAGTATTTTACCATCGTAACTAAGTACAACAACAAATGAAATGCTGTTAAAAAACGAACTGAGCTTATACTCACCAGAGTTCTGTTTTTCCCTCCGCATTTCTCCACTTTTCCGATAGAATACCATTAAATGTTGATTAACTGACATAACTACCCTGCCCCCTGTGCAACCTCAGCTGCCACAGTCCATATCTATTTTTGGCTCGCGCATGCGTGTTTGAATTGTGAAAGTAGAAAATGTACACAGTTGTAGGTTGTTCCTCATTAACTCTTTGTAGGGGTCATATAAAACATTAGACTCGCTAGAATATTGCAGAATTTCAAGAAAAATGGTTTTTCATTCGATATCTTCTGGCAATAGTAATATTACGGTAATTCTGTGTACAAAATTCGGTTGGCCGCCACTGGTACTCTTCGTGACCTAAGTCCGTCTGTTGACCGACGGGTTATTCATATCGTGCCGAGTTTCATTTACAGTCTATTTCAGATTTCCACTCGTGACTCTTACAATATTGAACCCTAGTTTGCCCACGTAAAGTATGAGCTGTGAACTTGAAGAACATTACCTTACAGATTAGAAAAGGATTTAAAAAATGGCCGCCACTGGTCGTGAGCCAGTACATGTTAAGTCATATCACGAATCTTTGGATAACCTTTAAGTCGTAAAGCATGCAATTCAGATCGGATCAGACTGCAATCGTTGTGGGTTATTCTAAATCTGCATTGTAAGCGCTTCATAATGTTTTCAAAGTGTTCTCGTTTGAGAAACCGAATAAATGATAATTGTCTTTAATGTCCAATTTTAAGTCATCTCAATATGGGTTTTGTGTCATTATCAAGAGATGAGTCGTCAGTTTCTAACGGAACAATGTTCCGGTGATACACAGACCATATAACATTCCCATCCTGTCACATTGCCAGTCCGCTCAATAGAAAACTTATAAGTATGAACATTTCCAGTTACAAATGGTTGTTTCCATGTTATTTTATAGGGCTTCACTTGATATGATTTTGTTATTTTGTAGTATGTGTATAATGGGCCAGAGGCCTATAATGTATTATTAAAGAATTGAACTATCAATGGAACTATTAACTGTCGTACTTTGCATACCTGAAATACTGTTGAAAGCAACGGAAGCCGTTCTCATTGATTATCATCTCGTTCAAAAGAATAGCCTTCGGAGAAAGACTGAAAGAGGAAGAGCTGAAATGGTGGTACAGTTGTCCCGGGATAATATGTAATAATTCTCTCTAAACTCACATATCAATTAACGCATAGAAACATTCTTTTAAACGTTTCCTTTGATACGTGTAGGTGACGTATCCAAGATATCGCCATCGAGAAATATTTACATAAGTTGTGCAATTAAAAACAGAAATGCACTCGTTGTAAAACATTAAAGGGTTCACCTTAGTACCCAGCCACCATAAACTGTTCAACGTTCACGTTAATGAAATAAACATCTTATCTTATATTGAAACATTTACTTTTTAGACTAGCGAGGCTAGTCTATAGGCATCAAGACTGACCTAGAGTCAAAGTAAACAAAAAGCCCCACAGTTGCCAAATACTGCTTCACAGCAAATACTTCTTTCTGTTAGAAATCTTTAATTCTGTTATATATGACAATTTTGACAAAACTGCTAAATCTCTAACACTCCAATTTGAACATGTCGTCTTACAAAGTAATAAACTGAACAGGATATCATTTATAAAGGTACGAGATCTTTGCTTATATGTAAATTGACCTATGCAATTTCCTACACCACTGTAACATTATGAATGAGTCTATTAATAGATACACAGCAAGTCCCAGCTATATTAACCCTCACTGGACAGGAAACCCTTGTCATTCCTTCATTCATTCATTATTTAGATCATTGTGTACAGTTAAACTGTTATGCTAAACTGCTATTCAATGTCTTAACCCTTTACCAAATAATCACATTTTTAACAACACTGGGGAAGAATCCCTATGAAAATATTGCAAAGGAGAAACTGCTGGTAATCATCATTTTCTCCTTTTCCCACATTGTTTTCTGCCCGTTTGGAATCAGGTTTCATCAGTTCAACCATATTTAATCTATGGTCTGCAACAGCTTTGAATTTGGACAAGTGTAAAATTTTCATTCTGTAAAGAGAGTTAGATAGTAAACTACATCTTGTGCTACTGGGTATTGACTAATTGATTGCATGGTGTTTAACGCCGTTTTCAACATTACTTTAGTGATATTGCGGAGGCCAGAGCACCTATCCATGCTTTCCTGAAGTTTCTTTTACCAGCACTACCGCAATTCAATGATCTTTTGCGGACAGTGTGGATTACAATCAGACTGCACAGAGCGTGCAGTCTGATCTTGGACCTACACTGTCAGATAAGAGGATGTATTTTCTCCAAAATGTAACTCTGAAATAGCAATATTCAGGTGTGTACCATAGACTTGAAAGTTTCATTTAACATTTTGTGGCAGGTTAAGGGTTAAACTTAAACTGGATTATAGTTAACACTTAAACTGCTGAATAAATGAAAGGCAAATGTCTACACAATACTAAAAACTAAAACACTGCGGTTTCAAAGTTGATTTCACCGGAAAGAAAATACCGTATCGGACTGTGTAGATCAAGATCAGACTGCACGTTCTGTGCAGTCTGATCTTGATCTACATTGTCCGCAAAAGGTCTGTGGGTTACGACAGGATTCATTTCTCTCTCACGTTTCGTCGATGGTTATGTGGGAAAGTAGCCAGTGGCTTGGAAAGAATATTGTGCGGAATACTGGTAAAAGAAACACCAGGAAAGCATGGATATGTGCACTGGCCGCTACATAACTGAAATAATGATGAAAACAGGGATAAACACCATACAATCAATCAATCAATCAATCAATCAAATTCGCTAGTCTGTCAGTACTTTCAGTACTTTGATTTGTCGTTTGCGATGTGAGCTGGCAACGTGTTGAATGAAGAATTTTTTTTGTAACGAACAATGCGTTTTCCCCAAATCTGTTCTTACTTGTACTTATAAATGAAACCTTAGTGAACGCTGATTATTTCATTCTATTAATGAGCCGTGCTCTGGGAAAAAGAGGGTTGATGCATCTCCGTGGACTGTGCAGGCTGACCGGAGTCGATACAATTTGCAAATTCATTAAATCACCTTTTTTTGCCTGAACATGGCTCATTTTTCCCGCCGTTTTCCTCGAGGAAATACAAATCTGGTTTCGGTAGATCTGGTTGAGAAAAAAATGTTGCGGAAAACGCAGATCAAGGTCAGAATTCACAGAACGTGAAGTCTGATCTCTGATCTACTCTGTCTGCCATTTAGTGAAATATTCTGACAAAATACCATTCAAATTAAATTGATTTTGGCCTGTTTTCAACGAGCTGGCATGCTTTCCTTACTGAAAGAGTGCTTTTGCTTTTATTTCGCGCTTTACAGTTAATACTGACCTGGCTTCCTGGTTCCCACCCGGCAACTCTCCTGCGTGTTAGATTAACCCGTAGCACAGAGAATATTTGGCCAACGCGCACGACCGAGCAAGAATTGTGTTTAAGGTGTCTGTAAAGCCGGTCAAAAACAACAGTAATACAAACAAACAACAAAATCGCCATGGAAACTAGACGTTTTATCAGAAATAACTCATAGTCATCTCGTCATACGTCGGATATTACAAAATAAATACATGTAAAAGCGAAAAAAGAGAGAGAAAAGTAGTTTTAGACAAAACGAAGCACACCGAAATTAAAAGCACATTCACACGACATATTAGATATGGCTCACATGATGGGATTTGTCTTTGAAAAGGGTTTAAAACCAGCATTTTCTCCATTTCCCACAATGTTTTCTAAAGTCTTCCTTCCTAAGGCCGTTTAAAAAAGGGCTTTCAATGCAGAAAAAAACCACCGAAGTACAAGATTTTTTCAAAACAATGGCTTATTTCTTTACCAGACGACAAAAAATGTAGCTTTGTCCAAACTGAGAGCGTTTGCAGACGACAAATTTAATATCATTCAAAAACATGAAATTTGTCTTTCGTAGAGTTGAAAACGTTGTGGGAAAAGGAGAAAATGCTGGTTACCAGCATTTTCTCCTTTTCCCACAAAGTTTTCAAAAGCTTCTTTGTTCTCGGGGGTCGTTAAAACTCGGGATGGTCGACTACACGGTTAGGCGGTAATAAATATACCTACAAAAAGCACACAAACACCATGTGTAACCCATCTTATTTGCATTCATTAAAGGGAGGTTATTACGCCAGACATAAGAATTGTATGTGTTCTTTCTTCAGATGTGAATAATATTTGGTTTAGAAAGGAGTTCATAGAAAATGCAGACAAGTAAGGGTCATCAAGATACTTCAGTATGTTGTTCTTTGCCATCTATTTTCCAAAGAAAAACAATATGCATCCTGCAGCCACGACCAGAATGGACGCCGAGACTTGCCAGGACCCTGAAAAGACAACAGAAGTTTTTGTCTACATTTCTTAAAAAAAGGAAGACATTTTTTGAGCCGCGCCCTGGCAAACGGGGGTTTAATTTATTCCCGTGATGCACTGCACCAAGTAGGTCATCGCATAATTATGGATCCATAAAATCCAGTTTGCCTAAAAACCAACTGAATCATGAGGTAAAATAGTCCTTAGCATGCAGAAAGTTGACCAATAGCAAAAAGTTTCGCAGGCTGACCTGGGTCGATACACAAAACTTTCCTTTTCACAGAGCATGACTCAATTATATCATGACGTCATCCAGGGTCATGGTCATAATGATACCACACAGATTAAGCGATTGCTGCCAAAGATGTATACATTGTAAAACACTGTTACACCCCCTGTTTTTTTACCGGGTTTGATTTTCTGGCGTGAATGATATGGAGTCGTTTGGAAATTAGAATCTGCATACACCAGGAAACCAGTCTGTTGCCTTTGAAATGGACTGAACTGAGGTAACCCTTGTGCTCACGGCAGCAGCTACTGATCGAGCTGTTTCACCCTCTTGTGAGAGGTATGAGACGAAGACTGCAAGCTGTTCTGCAAGCCTTTGGCGCAAGTACGCAATATTGTCTGATTGTGTGTGCCTATTCTCTGCAGGTGACTTTCAACCTGTCGTCAGTTTTATTTCGACATTTATTTCCTAGTTATAACCAACCTTAAAAGCTTCTCTTTTTTGTGGCGCCGCATGAGCGGCGGCACTATATTTTTATTCGCTTTTGTAAAGTGCCTATGGAGGCAGCCATGTTGAACTGGTTTCATGCTTTGTTTTAACATCTATATCTACTGTATTTTGATTACCAGATCGGGGTCCATAATAACTTTTTTATTTATTGGTGGGGATATTTTTTTTTGTTTTTGTATATTGCACTTTCATTGTTAGATGGATAAAAACACGGATCGTAGACATATCAACATTTCCTTTCGAAAAATAAAAAATGCATTTCGAATAATAACTCACGTGATCAAAAATTATCTGTCACAAATTTTCGAAGGCACCATTTTAAATATCTTACGCTGGAAAAGGTTAAGAGGCATTTTCAAGCTCTTTGACCCTAGAGCACCCTATGCGGTACTTGTGACCCCACTTATATTTTTGTTCTAGTATTGTATGGATTGTAGAAATATTGTTTTCCTTTTGCGATCGTGTTTTTAAGACCAGCTAACTGTAACTAGGTCAATGTTGGAGCGCCTAACATGACTGGTATCATACAACCCCTCTAGTCTATATAGATATAAGGACTTCATTCAAGTCTTTATTATATCTATAATAAAGAGCGGTTGTATGATACCAGACATATGTGTTGGAGTGTCAGATTTAGCACAATCCGATAACAGACTTTTCTTTCGTTAATGTAAAATCTTCCTGTTCAAAATCAGACGGTCGAGAGTTTTGATATTTCATGTGTAGTATCGCTACAATGACCTCTACCAAGTACTAGTATGTTCAAATGGTGGCCTTCGGGTCAAAAGTTGCCATATGCTCCCCTCCACCCAGATGTCACAAATTCGCGCATAGCCATATTTGTTGCACACTTTTCAAAATCTTCTATCAAATATCAGAAAGGCAACAGCTCTAACATTTCTATCTACCAATTGTGTCCAAATGATGTCCTGTGGATAAAGAAATGGCCCAGTCCATGGATAAGAAGTTTGCAAATAGCCTTCAATGATATGAAATTTAAAAATCTTGTCAAAAACCAGATGGCCCAGAGTTTAAATACAGTATCACCACTTGGACCTCTACGAAGATTGTGCAAGAGATGCGTATTAGGAAATAACCCAATGCATTGTGCCCTGTTACAGAAACAACTAGTTTGCGGCGCCATTGATGTTCAGCATCAATATTTTCTTGTTCTTAAATTTGAAAGCAATATCTAAGCAAAAAAGTCCTACTTACCATGAGGTCAAGGGTTCAGTTCATTTCACAGGCAAAAGACTGGTCTGTTGCTGTATGCAGCGGCCGGATTCTAATTCTTAGCTCATTTTATATCATTCACACCAGGTATACTACTCAAACTTTGATAAGGATCATATAGATATCTCAATATCGGTACATGTTACAACAATACAGTTTTGAATTAAAAACATGCTCTGTCAAAAGGGGACTTAATGCATCTCCGTGATCTATGATCACATTATCATGGGTCCACAATATGCACTTTTTTTTTAATTACCAACTGAACAATGAGGTAGAATGGTCCTTTGACACGTGAAAAAATTTACCAATAGCGAAAAGTTTCGGCCCAGGTCAGCCTGCGTAGTCCCTCGGACTGTGCAGGTTGACCTGAGTCGACACTTTTCGCAGTTGCATTAAGCCACCTTTTCACAGAGTATGGCTCATACATTTTCACACGTGGTTTATTTCATCAGAGTGGCAATATAACATATGAAAAAGCCATACCTGATACATACCACACTTACATGTATATTATCGGCTGAATCTAATTAGTATAGGTAAAAATAATTGGGGTGCAGGACTTTTTTCACCGTGTATAATATAGATCGAGAAAGGGAGACCGCGACAGAGTGACTAAGAAATAATTACCGCCTTCACCAACCCTTCTAAATAACATTCTTGGTCTAATTCTCAAGAACTTATAAATTTCAAATTAACACAATTCATTACTGGTTACACCAAAATGGTTTAGCCAATCAGAAATTGTATTACTTTGTAAATGTAGAACAGGACTAAGAATTGAAGTTAGAATGGTCGATTAATATGGGCCCAGGGATAGGTTTCACTAAACTGCATAGAATTACTCAAATTATTTTTGATTATATATAAACACATACGATCCGTGCTTTATTTAAAAGTATGAGCTGGCGATAAGATATACTCAGATCGTAAAGTTATGCAGTTTAGTGAAACTTTTGTTTTCATACTTGCGGAGTTGAGTTCTATAGTTTAATTCGTCGTGAAAGAGTGTGGCAGAAGCATAAGCTTGCCTACACATAAACCTGATAAGAACAATAAATGATTTTAAGTTCTCTTTTCAGTGTTCCGGTACAACAATAAAATAAAGTATGCTATTGGTTAAAAATTACAGAATGGCAACAATACAAAATTTACAGTAATTGGTAAAAGGAAAATTAGCTTACCGGGGTCCAACAAGATGGGTTCAAATGACTATAGTAATATAATCAATGGTTTGTCAAATATCTGTGAAAAATGACGACTAGCCGCAGTGCAAGCTGAAGACAAAGTGAGTCATAATTAGTGTGCCAGAGAGAGAAAAATTGACAGTGAGGAGATATTAAAACAAAACATGCATACATGCTTTCTCTCTGATCACATCTCACCAAGCAAAGGCCAGCACAATAAACAAGACAAATACTAAGACACCACAAAATGAACCCATGGTTATTGATTGATTGATTGATTGGTGTTTAACGCCGTTTTTAACATTATTTCAGTTATATCGCGGCGGCCAGTGCACCTATCCATGCTTTCCTGGAGTTTCTTTTTACCAGTACTCCGCACAATATTCTTTCCAAGCCACTGGCTGCTTTCCCACATAACCATCGTCGAGACAACGGTCAGCGGTGAGAGAGGAATGAATCGTATCGCGATGACTGTCATCAATCCTCGAAAAGAAATTGGCCAAGCCGGGGATCAAACCATCGACCTCCTGTTCTCAAGATCTGTACGCTGCCGACTGAGCTACGGGACTTGGCCGAACCCATGGTTACACTTGGTTACCTAATCTGCGTACGCAAATTTCGTGCGTAGGCAGATTAGTGAAAGGAAGTCGAGACTACCAGAGCTAATTAGAATTTCTTACCGGAACCTGAAGGTGTCGAACCACCACCACTTGGAGCCGAAGAAGTACCCGATCCCGCTGGTGCTGTAGCCGGGACAGTTGTACCACTTGGCGGACCTGTTGTACTAGCTTGCCCTTCTGTATATGGAATACAAATGTTGATTGATTGATTGATTGTATGGTGTTTAACGCCGTTTTCAACATTATTTCAGTTATATCGCGGCGGCCGTGCACCTATCCATGCTTTCCTGGGGTTTCTTTTACCAGTACTCCACACAATATTCTTTCCAAGTCACTGGCTGGTCTCCCACATAACCATCGTCGAAACAATGGTCAGCGGTGAGAGAGGAATGAATCCTATCGCAATGACTATCATCAATCCCAGGAAAGAAATTGGCCAAACCGAGGATCGAACCACCGACTTCCTTTTCTCAAGTCCTGTACGCTACCGACTAAGGAATACAAATGTGGTGTAGAACAAATGAAGCGCATGTTTAACCCTTTACAAAACAGTCTCGTGTTTTAATGAGCCTGAGCAAGAAGCCTTTTGAAAACATGGTGGGAAAAGGAGAAAATGCTGGTGACCAGCATTTTCTCCTTTTTCCCACAATGTTTTCTAACTTATCAAAGACAGAAATCATCATTTGAGGAAACTTTTGTCGTCTGCAATTGCTTTTAATTTGGTCTTGTCCAAAATTTTGTTGTTTGGTTTAGATTTAAACAGCATTTCCAGTTAGTTATGTCCCATTTTTTTTTTTTTGCAAACATGCCTTTTTGAAACGTCTTTTAATGTTTCAAAGTTTTCTTTTGCTTCAGTTGAAGAAAGGAAATGCTAATAGATAGGTTTTATCGATTTTACATCGATTGAGAAACAAGTTCTTATGCTACAGTCACACACGGCCGGATTTCGAACCGGGTCCATACGGAATTAAAACCGTATCGACCCGGTTCCACCCGCATCGTAACCCGTGTCAATTCTTGGTGGATTCCGGGGACTACGATACGGCGGAGAAAAATTTTTGGTCATGTTCAAAATTTTTGCAAGGATTTCAATTCCGTATTGATATCCGTACTGAACCGGTTCAAACCGCATTGACCCGCAACGACCCGCTTCAATCCGCAACGTAAAACCGCATCGACCCTTGTCGTATACCGCATTGCCTTCATGCAATGGATTCTGACAAGGTTTACAACCCGGTCGATACTGGTCGAAGTGAGTCGACACGGGTCGATAGGGGTTGAAAAGGTTTTAGTTGGAAGTAAATTACCCTCCATTCCGGGACTAATCCAGCTCATTTTCACCCGGATCAAATCCGGTTCTTGACCCGGCCGTATGTGACTGTAGCATTACAACTCATACTAATCTCTGCTTCCAGGAAACTACACCAGTACTCGCGCCGAATGTGACTGTTCATTGGCATTCGGCATACCTCGGGTGATCTGGTGATCAAATCCCTCGGCTGTATCACGTAGCTTGATATGCACCTACACGGTACATTTCGCACATCTCCGGAAGCACGCCGCTTCACCTTTATTGAAATTGTAAGGCTCCTCTTAAAAAAGAAAATACGAATAAATTTTCTGTCGTTATCTTTCTAAGAATATTTCAGTCGGCAAACATTTTGTACATTCAGTTTTTAGTGTGGTTTATCAATTCCGTTGGGAGCTTTCATCGACTGATCGATAGAAGTGAATAACTTCACCGTGGTTGTTCATGTCGTTGCTAAGCGATCTACAGGGGCGCCGCCATGTTTAAGATCATGTGATTGGTAGTTCAAAATGGAAGCCTCCTTTATACAGACGAGGTTAGATGTAGATACGGAATCGGCCGAGTTGTGACGAGTGTGTTCATTGGCCTACACATTCGACGCGAGTACTGGTGTAGTTTCCAGGAAGCAGAATCGAGAGAGATTAGTATAAGTTGTAAGAACTTGTTTCTCAATCGATGTAAAATAAATATGTTTAAACTAATCGATATGCTGCAGTGATATGATTCTCTGTACGATTTGTTTAAAATCAGTTAATTCTGTTCAAATTATTCCTATCAAGCCTGTGCATACCAGGGTATCATTCTTTACCTATTCTCCTTTGTATCATTATATGCAACACCAACAGATAAAATATAGAACTTAATCCTTTCCCGTACAATGACGCCTTTTAACGCCCCTGGGAAAGAGGCCTTTTGAAAACATTGTGGGAAAAGGAGAAAATGCTGGTAACCAGCATTTTCTCCTTTTCCCACAATGTTTTTTACCCTATCAAATAAAACTTGCACCATTTTAGCCACATTGAAATTGTCCTCTGCAAATGCTTTCAATTTGGACAAGGCTAAAATTTTATCGTCTAGCAAAGGGTTTAGCCTCGTAACGTCGGCGGATAACTCGATAGCCAGTCATCGACGGCATATTGATGTTCTGTTTTGTTGAAGAATGCATTCTTTTCTTGCATAAAATACCTTGCATTTTTAAGAATGACCAAGCTTAACTCGTAGGCTGCCAATCGCGACTGAAGGACCTTTTGCGGACAATGTAGACCAAGATGAGACTGAACGGAACGTGCAGTCTGATTTTGGATTTACACTGATCGATAAGGAGGTATCTTGCCAAAAAAGAAAAACCCTATGAGATAGCAATATTTGGGTTTTTACTATCGAGTTGAGGGGTTCATTATACTTATTGAGATTAACTCTTTACCACACAATCACAGGTTTTAACGACCCTGAAGAAAAAGCCTTTTTAAAACATTGTGGGAAAAGGAGAAAATGCTGGTAACCAGCATTTTCTCCTTTTCCCACAATGTTTTCTAACCTTCCCAAAACAAATTTCAATTTTTGAGTCACATTTATTTTGTCGTCTGTAAAGGATTTCAATTTGGACGACAAGTCTAACATTTTGTCGTTTGGTAAAGATTAAATCGCAATGAACATTATTGAAAACAGAACAACCGTGCGCTTGACAGATATATATCCAGACGAGTTAAAACTTCTTAAGGAACTACTGATATCACCTATAACGTTACCCCGTTGTTCTTTTGGTAGAGTGCGGCGATTGATTGATTGATTGATTGATTGATTGTATGGTGTTTAACGCCGTTTTCAACATTATTTCAGTTACATCGCGGCGGCCATGCTTTCCTGGGGTTTCTTTTACCAGTACTCCGCACAATATTCTTTCCAAGCCACTGGCTGCTTTCCCACATAACCATTGTCGAAAGAACGGTCAGCGGTGAAAGAGGCTTGGCTTGGCTTGGCTTGTATTGGAGTTTAACGCCATTTTAACAGCTTGGGTCATATCATGGCGGTCAGCGACGCACCTATGTGTTTCCTGGCTTTCTCACACCAGTACTGACACTTCTTTCCAAAGCCACTGACTACTTTTCTCACATGCATCAGAGGTGAGAGGTGAAAAATTGCCGGAAAGAAAGTTTGCCTAGACCGGGTATCGAACTCGCAACCACCAGGTCACGAGTCCGACACGCTAACCACTAAGCTACCCGGGCGAGCCAGCGGTGAAAGAGAGTGCAGCGAAACGTAAGATATCCGTCAGATAACCATGGGGCAATGATTTTGGTAACGAAACGAGGTGAACTTATGTTACAGTCGTAATTGTATAAAGCTATTTCTTTCACTTTAAGAAGAAATAATTGTTAAAAAACTACTTACCACTGATAAAGGTGAGAACGGCCAGAGAAGCCAATAGCACTACAGCAGCTATAAGTTTCATCTGTAAAAATATAAGTGGGTCATGCTCTGGCAAAAGGGAGCTTAATGCATCTCCGTGATGCATTGTACCTATCAAGCCATCACATACTTATATCCATAATAGCCACATTTTTTAACAACCGTCGTAATTATGAGGTAGCCTGGTCCTTTGACATGCGAAAAAATTGACCAATAGCGAAATGTTTCGGCCCATGTCAGCCTGCGCAGATTGCGCAGGCTGACATGGGTCGAAACTTTTCGCGGATGCATTGAATCCCTATTTACAGAACGTGGTTCAAGTATCAACGAGTTCAAGATGATTTAGATGAATCTGTTGTAACCATTAATATGCACCATGCATGACGTTGATTATTATCAGTTAGGTTTGGGTGGTGTTTGAAGCGGGCTTTAAACATCATTTACATAAACATATTCATGAGATTTATTTGAACTGACTGACCCAGCATATGTAGTTACTATAAAGAATATACTTTTTGATGAACGCTCTATCCGGAAATTGATCAAAAATTCTCATTTTACTGTTGCTCTACTTTTTTGCTCCCTCTTCTCTGCTTTGAATCAAACCTATGGAATGGTTCTAGTGTGTGGCACCGGCGTGCAGCAATTGATGTGACAATATTCGGGGCGGGTCTTTGATGCTTCATTCTGATCTTTGTTAAGAAAGCTATTGCAGAAACGAATATCCGCATTATTTCGCTACTAAAAAGGTTTATTGAATAATAACGTCCTATCCCCCATAAATACACGGAGTGCCATTGTGTCTGCAGTTTTCATAAGGATACTGCATCCACAAGGGCTCTCTCTATCTTTGTCTCTCTTTCCCTTTCTTCAACTCCCTCCCTCCTCCGTCTCGCTCTCTCTGAAAAGTCATAAATTTTATCTGGAAGTCAACTGTATATACAATTAATAGCTCTTTGTCCCAACTGCACTGTTATTTAATCTCAAAAGATCTACAGTTTTTTTTTTAATGCAACAATATACACAGTTGGGATAAAGGGCACAGCCTTGTTTATTATTTCATATTGCCCTTCTTGTATATTTGCTATATACCTGGCTGAAAATAAAAGATATGTTCTGTTCTGTTCTGTACTAACCCCCATCACACCGAACACTTTCTCACTACGTTCCGAAATGTGTTGTCAAACGGACTCAAACTGTGTTCGAACGGAGTGGACGTAGTAGCGAACCTTTTAAGATCTGTTAGCTCTTTACCACACAATCCATATTTTTCACGACCCTGAGAAAGAAACCTCTTGAAAACATTGTGGGAAAAGGAGAAAATGCTGGAAAACAGCATTTTCTCCTTTTCCACAAGATTTTCTATTCTTCCTAAAACAATTTTCGCTTTTTAAATGGAATACATTTTGTCATCCACAAGTGCTTTCAATTTTAATTAAAATTTTGTCGTTTGGTAAAGAGTTAACGAACTTCATAGACGGGCTGGGACGTGAAGGGTGCCCCAGAATTTTGAGCCTGCTCATTTTTTTTTTTTTCCGCTCATCCCGTCCTGTAATTAGACGGAGTGACAACGCACTTAGAACGAGATGGACGTGCAACAAACGGACCTGTCGTACTTCGATACTATTAGGGACGTGTAATGACGTGGTGCAGTGGGCATTCATTTGGCAGAATGCTTGCAAACCGAATGAAATTGCACATTCTACCCCGACCGCAATCCCTTTTACGATTCTTTAGGAAAGGCAAGACGTTCTAAGAACTAGTTTGGTGTGACGGAGGATTTAGTCATGTTACGGTGCTTACTGCAACAGTGTTTTGCATAATTGATACTGTTTTCTTACCACTGGCTTCCAGTACACAGTGTTCCGTGTTGAGAGAATAGTCAGTCTGGTTTCAAAGACTATAATTAGTCTATGAGGCGGTAGAATAAGTCATTTTATTTATTTTTTTACAGAAGAAAGTCAGGCTCTGGCAAAAACCATTATGTCTAACAACCGACTGAATCATGAGGTACACTGGTCCTTTGACACACAGAAAACTGAACAGAAAAATTTTTTTTTTGTATTAATTTTCATTCCTAAGTCTTTATATCCGTAGAGGCATTGAGTTTTTTTTTTTTAAATACGACAGAGGAGCCAGTTTCGACCTTCGACAGAATATTTCCAGAAACGTTTTAAGCCTATGACAGCTAAAAAAATGGTATAGTCAAAAATTTCTTTTTTCATCAACATAAATGCAAAATAAAAAATCAATTTCACCTTTTTGAAGCAGTTCAAAATTACTCTGGTAGGAAATTTTAACTGAGGATCACACCGCAGAGAACGAACACTGTGGTTGGTTTTTCGATGCAATATTTTACGATTAACGAACATTGTCCGAATTGACTCGCAAGTAACAACTGTAATATTTTTCAATTCTTTATCCGTGGTGCACGTCTTTGGTTAAACTTTTGTCGCTTTTCTTAAGGAAACGGTAGTTTTCATTAAAAATGCATGTTTACTCGTTTTCAGCCAGTTTTTACCCCATTTCATCTTCTATTTTATCAAACTATAATCATTCTTGCATCTTCATACCAAATGTTGCCCCTGACGGTTGCAGGGTTGCAACGACGGATTATGACGGATAGAAAAAGCATTTCATTATCTGCAGGCCATAAAAGAAATTACGCTATCCCTTACACCAAGTGCATTGGTAATTTATCTATGTTTACATAGCTGACCTAATTCTGAGCCATTCTACATGCTTTCAAGTTTTCAATTTTTTAAACCAAATGGCAAATTATTACCATTTCAAATAATTTCTTGCTAAAATATCTATCTTACGTTAACAGCCCATGTAGATCGAAGATCAAGCTAAAGGTCCTGTGCAGACTGATCTTGATCTCTACTGTCCACGAAAACTTTGAACACTAAAAACTACTTCAAAACTAGTTTTAACCCTCACACCAAACGATAATGGGTTTTAACGACCCTAGATTAGAAGGCTTTTGAAAACATCACGGGAAAAGGAGAAAATGCGGGTAACCTGCACTTTCTCCTTTTCCCACAAAGTTTTCTGTAGTGGCAGACACGATTCTGATTATTTCAGCTAAATTTTATTTGTCGTCTGCAAATGCTTTCAGTTTGGTTGAGCCTGAAAAGATGTCGTTTGGTAAAAAAGTTTATTTGATAGGTAAAGTCCATTTATGATTCCTAACATCTATATATTATCTATTGTCTATATTTGAGCCATGCTCTGGCAAAAGGGGATTAAATGCATCTCCGTGATGCATGGTACAAAGCAAGTCATCACATGATCATGGATCCATTAAATTCATTTTGTCTAACAACCGACTGAATTATGCGGTAAACTGGTCCTTGGCCATGCAGAAAATTGACCAATAGCGAAAAGTTTCGGCCCAGGTCAGGCTGACCTGGGCCGATACTTTTCGCAGATGCATTAAGCCCCCTCTTTACAGAGCATGGCTCGTTTGTGATTCCTAACATAATATCTATAACCGATATATGAACCATGCTCTGGCAAAAAGGGGGTTAAATACGTCTCCGTGATGCATGATACAAATCAAATAATCAAATAACAAAAGATCTATTAAATCCATTTTTGTATAACAACTGATTGAATCCTGAGGTACACTGGTCCTTTTAAAATGCAGAAAATTTGACAAATAGTAAAAGATTTTGATTCAGGTCAGCCTGCGCGGACTGCACAGGCTGACCTGGGTCGTTATAGTGTTGCGGATACATTAAGCCCTCTTTTCCCTGAGCATGGCTCATATAGCTACCTACCTTGAGTTAGAATAAAGGTTCTTCTAAAACTAGGGTGTCAGATCCGCCGCCCAGTATTTTATAGACAGAGGTCGATCGTCGCGTTGACAACAAGACAAAACACATGGACTGCCTACTGCTCAAAAAAAAATCTCCCCACTCGAAGTTCAATCAGCGAAGCAAAATTTTGTAAGTAAAGTATTTGCATAGGTATTCTTTTTTGACACGAAGTAGATCAGTATTGATATTTTAAAAAGAGTGGTCAAAGCTTATCATAACACTGTACCATAAAATCTAGCGATTTGCAATCCTGACGAAGAAATGTTTTCGCAAACGTTGTTGACTAAATAAGAAGATACTTGCAACCAATAGTTTTCTTTTTCTTTAAGGATACAGCTCTACTCGTTCTCAGTCAGTTCTTAACCCATTTAATCTTTATTTTATGAAACTATAGTCATTCTTGTATCTTCATGCCAAATGGTGCTCCTAATGGCTTCAAGGTTGTACGGATTACGACGGATAGCAAATGTATTTCATTTTTTGGAGACCTTCAAAGAAATCACTGTTGGCGTTTCCGGTTTAGAATGAAGGCAAATTCCTTGAGTTTCTTTATTCCTTACACCATCTATATTTTAGTAATTTAACTATTTACACAGTTAGCTAAATTCTGAGCCATTTTACACACTTTCAAGTCTGAACAGCGTTTTTTACTCTCTGGTTGAAAGGATGTATCTTCAAATTTTTGCAACTCTTTCGAAGACAAGTTGTATTAGCTGTGACAAATCTAGATGTAATACAAATGTCGTCCGCCATTTTTTTTTTTTTTTTATCTTTATTTATTTATTTCATTTATTATTATTATTTTATTTTTTAATTTCTTTGGAGCCGGGATCTGTGAAAAGGTAGTTAAATGTATTTGCAAAAAGTTTCGACCAAGGTCAGCCTGCGCATTCCGCGCAGGCTGACCTTGGTCGAAACTTTTTGTTATAGATCAATTTTTTGCATGTACAATGACCATTCCACCTCAGGATTTATTCGTTTGTTTGAAATAAAAAAAAAAAAAGGTGCTATAGATTTATAATAATATGGTGACTTGTTTGTAAAATGCATCACGGTTGATTGATTGTATGGTGTTTAACGCCGTTTTCAACATTATTTCAGTTATATCGAGGCGGCCAGTGCACCTATCCATGCTTTCCTGGAGTTTCTTTTACCAGTACTCCGCACAATATTCTTTCCAAGCCACTGGCTGCTTTCCCACATAACCATCGTCAAAACAATGGTCAGCGGTCAGAGAGGAATGAATCCTGTCGCAATGACTATCATCAATCCTCGGAAAGAAATTGGCCAAGCCGGGGATCGAACCAGCGACCTCCCATTCTCAAGTCCTGTACGCTACCGACTGAGCTACGGGGGCTTGGCAAAATGCATCACGGAGATGCCTTAATCCCCCATTAGCCTGAGCATGGCTCATTTTAAAAAATGGACGCCTTTAAATCTATTTTCGATGAGTGAGGATTAGAAAGGTTTAGTATCCTAGTTTACACACCGGCTCCTTTGTTTGGACCAGGGTCCGTATTCACCAACCATTCTTAAGACTATTCTTAGTCTTATTCTCCAAGATCTTGTAATGTAGGAAATTCTGTAGAACAAGTCAAAGAACGTTCTTAAGAATGGTTGGTGAATAAGGACCCAGGTCTATCTTTTTCAGAACGACCCGTCTGAACAATAGAATGCACGAGCGTAGGTCTAAGCACGTGCACAGGTTTTTTCTGTAGATAGAAAACCTGCCCACGTGCGAGAAAGAGCCGCCCACATGCCTAGACGGACCCGAGGTCGTGCAGACAGGGTCATGAAGGACATTAGTACTCTCGCAACTTTGATTAGGTTTAAGAATTTGATAATTAATCGGAAGAAGCTTGCAAATACGAGGGCTGTTAAAAAAATACGCGGAAAAGTACAATAATTCTCTCAAATATTGTTTGAATACAGCGAAATTGATACATTTTGTAGACAAATTAATACTGTACTGAAAGAATAAATTTCAAGTTATTATTTCAACATCTTATTCAGATATGGTAGTTATGGCAACGTCGTGTTCCAGAACTGCTGTTATATTTTGTGTTTTAAATGGAAAATCCAGAAAAGAAACAATGTAAATGTTAATCAAGGCATACGGCGATCCAGCAATGAAGAAAATGGCTTTATACAAATCGTATGCGCGTTTTAAAGAAGACGGTCATGAAAGTGTGACCGATGACCAGAGGAGCGGACGGTCGACGTCAATAACACAATGTAAAGAGTGCATTGCAGTACGCGATTGTTTCCGTTGAGTCGGGTGCCGACAGGAAAAGCTTCTACTCATGGTGAAACGATGCAAAAAGTGTACTACATTTTTAAGGAGAGTATTTTGAAAAAGATGAAATTCTTTAGACAGTTATCTCATCTAGGTATGTGAAAGAAACGATTAATAAGTAATGCAAATAAATCGACGTAAAATTGATGACGTTGGGTCGGTTTTTGAGTGATGACGTTGCTATAACAACCGTATCTTTTTAAGTAGTTGAGATATTGACATGAAGTTTATCTCCACAGAATGAATTTGTCTACACTATGTATCAATTGTGCTGAATTTAAGCAATAATTGAGTGAATGACAGTACTTTTCCGCGTATTTTTGGAACACCCCTCGTATGTTTCTGGAGAAAGAGTTTTTAACATGATTTTTACGAGCTGGTAATCAGCTCAGCGATTTTCAACGCCCTTTTTAAAGAAACCACTAAAGAATCTCTCACTTCCTATTTAATACATGTGCTATCACATTTAGGCAGACATTTAAAACATTGTCGGAAAAGTGCATTTTCCTATGTTTCTATTTACAAAATGTTACCTTTATGTCCTTTTATTACAATGAATTACTCATACCTAAAAACGACTCATTTTAATCTTGTTCTAGTTTTTATCCATGTGAAACAGCAAAGGTGAGAAAAAATGATCACCGATACATGTACTAAAACATGTCTTATTTTGTTGTATTTCGGTTCCGTGCACCCTATTTCCTTTATTGGTTTGTACAAGTTAGCACAGTTTAGCCTAGCCAGGCTAAGTTTAGCTTCTTGAACGTTTTTTTTTTTTCTTTGTGCGAGAAAGCAAAGATAATATGGGAGCACTTTCCTTCTTGGACTGACCCAATAGTGTGTTCTATGACACTGCACGCCTTGATCTATTTTGAAAAACATGTATTGCAGGACAACCGCTGGTTACAGTAGCTGCTGTGATAAGAGTGATTACCACTGATCACTGACCGACGGCCCTAAAACTAGATGAAGTAATACAAACTGCCAGTGGACAGACGGTAGAATTTGAAAATACGGGAGCATTTCCGGCTAAAGCTGAAGTTCTTGAATATTTCAATTAATCAATTCAAACCTTTACTGAGCAATGAATTCACTTGTGCGGCATCAACAAATCTACACACACAAAAAATCCGATCGTCGATGGTCATGAGGTGTCAATTTCTAGCCATAATATATTAATATTCAAGAGGGAAAATACGTAAATGAATGAAACTTACCAAATAATTGTTTGCGATAAAAAAAAATTTATACGCTTCTTTTTTCATCGAACAGGTCCAAACTTTTCTACATAGTGGTTTTGTAGTCTGCCCAATGCTGATGGTGGCCGGTGTGTAAGTCGGATATCGACCTCGTACATCGTTCTTTCCGTATAAGAAAGATCTGGGCACGAGTTTCACAAAACACCTCGAGCGCTCTTCGCGCTCGAGGTGTTTTGTGAAGCTCGTGCCCAGGTCTTTCTTATACGGAAAGACCCTGTATTCATTCGATATCCTATACATACATGTACCTAGGTCCTAACATTGGCCGTCTTTGGTGAACATCTTTGCTGTAACTCTAAGAGCACCCCAAACTACTGTACCATGTCCTCTTGTTTCAGAAGCCAAGCCCTGGTACTTCAGTCGGTACAGGGCTTGAGAACAGGGGGTCGTTGGTTCGATTCCCGGCTTGGCCAATTTCATTCCAAGGATTGATGATAGTCATTGCGACAGGATTCATTCCTCTCTCACCGCTGACCATTGTTTCGACGATGGTTATGTGGGAAAGCAGCCATTGGCTTGGAAAGAACTATTGTGCGTAGTACTGGTAAAAGAAACTCCATGGGGAGCATGGATGGGTGCACTGGCCGCCGCGATATAACTGAAATGATGCTGAAAACGGCGTTAAAAACTATACAATCAATCAATCAATCGAGCTTGTTTCAGAAACACCTTGAAATTCATGTTCTTAAATGACGAGACGCCAAGCCCCCGTAGCTCAGTTGGTAGCGTACAGGACTTGAGAACGGGAGGTCGCTGGTTCGATCCCCGGCTTTGTCAATTTCATTCCGAGGATTGATGATAGTCATTGCGACATGATTCATTCCTCTCTCACCGCTGACCATTGTTTCGACGATGGTCATGTGGGAAAGCAGCCAGTGGCTTGGAAAGAACTATTGTGCGGAGTACTGGTAAAAGAAACTCCATGAAAGCATAGATAGGTGCACTGGCCGCTGCGATATAACTTAAATGATGTTGAAAACGGCGTTAAAAACTATACAATCAGTCAATAAATCAATCAAGCTTGTTCAGAAAGACCTTGAAATTCATATTCTTAAATGACGAGACACCCTCCTTGCGTTACAGGCCACACTCCAACCAACTATCTATACATGATTTCGCCGTGTGATCTTTCAGTGCAAACGGTTGTAGAGTTTGGATGTGGAAATACAACCTGGGGTTTTGCTGGAATTTTTGTATTTATAGATCATCCCTAGTCAGCTGAGTACTTATACAAAAGAAACAAAAAGATAAAATAAGAGTTTGAAGGTGAATTGTGACTTGGAACTTGTGTTAGATTTCCATCCTCTTTTTAAAAGGAAACTCAGAAAAGATTCAGGATTTTATTATATCTTATATCAAAGTTATTTATTGTATGAGTCATGCTCTATGAAAATGGGGCTTAATGCATCTGCGAAAAGTATCGACCCAGGTCAGCCTGCGCAGTCCGCGCAGGCTGACCTGGGCCGAAACTTTTCGCTATGGGTCAATTTTCTGAATGCTCAAGGACCAGTCCACCTCATCATTCAATCGGTTGTTAAAAAGAGTGGCTATTATAATTCCATAGATATTTGATGGCTTGATTGGTACTGTGAATCACGGAGATGCATTAAGCTCCCTTTTGCCAGAGCGTGGTTCTTTTATATCAAAGTTATTTATTTTATTTGTTTATGAGCTAACTCTGGCCTAGCCTGGGTCCGTAGACTTATTCTTCAAGATTTTCCAAGTTTGAAAGTAACACAACTTCTGATTGGCTAAACCATATGGTTTAGCCAATCAGAAAGTGTGTTACTTTCAAATTCGGAAAATTTTGGAGAACAAGACCAAGAATGTTCTCAAGAATGGTTGGTGAATACGGATCCGGTTCAAGGCAGTAATAATCTTTTGATCACGCATTATCCCGGTCTCCTTGCACGGTCTACACAGATCTGTTGCAAAACTTCATCGGTTCCTTAATTATTTGGGTCGCGATCTGGCAAAAGGCGACTTAATGCATCTCTATAATGCATGATACCAAGCAAGTCATCACAGTATAATACTTCCTTAAAATCCGTTTTGTATAACAAGCAACCTGAGTCATGAGGTACACTGGTCATTTCGCATACAGAAAATTGGCCAAAAGCAAAACGTTCCGTCCCAAATCAGCCTGTGCATTCTGCACACGCTGACCTGGGTAGATACTTTTCGCAGATGCATTAAGCCCCCTTATCACAGATCACGACTCATTTATTTAAAAAAAAAAGAAAAAAATCCGAATATATCATGTAAAAAATCGAGATTGGAGCCCAGGCTAGTGTTAACTAGTCTGGAACAAACGACAGAGAAACTATAGAAAGCGTTGGCATAAAACCCGTGAACAATTTAAAACTGAGCCATGCTCTGGCAAAAGGGAGTTTAATGCCTCTTCGTAATGCATCAAACCAAGCAAAACATCCCATTAAGGATCGATGAAATTCATACTGCCTAAAAGCAAACTGAATAATGATGTAGAATGGCCCTTTGACACGCAGAAAGATCACCAAAAGTGAACAATTTCGAGTCAAGGCTGAGCTGGGTCGATACTTTATTTCATGTGCATTAAGCCCCCTTTTTTCAGCATGGCTCAAATCAAACAGGCTGAAGAAAAAGCTTATCAATTATATGATATCATCACTTGTCTGTTGAAGTGGACAGGAGAATTTGTAACTTAATGGTACTCTAGTAGAATTCAAGTGGGGCTGTCAAGAAAAAGTTTAACTTATCAAATCATTGGTCCATTACATGTCGTGATTATCAAAAATACTGATTATCAAAAATACTGTTCCAGACCATAGTACAGGCTGTTTACATTTTTTTCAGTTAACCCTTTACCAAACGACAAAAATTTTAGACTGGTCGAAATTGAAAGCATTTGCAGACGACAAATAAAAAGTGGCCCAAATGGCAAAATTTGTCCAAGATAGGGTAGAAAACATTGTGGGAAAAAAAGAAAATGCTGGCTGGTTACCAGCATTTTCTCCTTTTCCCACAATGTTTTCAAAAGGCATTTTGTTCAGGGTCGTTAAAACCCGTGACTGTGTGGTAAAAAGTTAACCGTTATCCTGCTACATGTAAATAAGTTAAATGAAATTTTCGTGATCGTGAGGTAAAAACCCGATTTCAAACTGCATGTTTTAGAATGAAATCTCCCTATCGGCCAGTGTAGATCCAAGATCAGACTGCACGTTCTGTGCAGTCTGATCTTGATCCACAATGGCCGCAGAAGGTCAGAGAGTCGCGCTTAGCAGCCTAGGGGTTATTTTTGACTGCAGTGCAGGTTGTTTAATCTCCATGTATTCGAGAGCTACAAATTTATCTTCATTTTGATAGTTGAAAAAACATGTGCAAACATGGTTAAACAAGGCGAAATTGCTAGTTAAGAGCAGTATATCCTTTTTTTTTTTTAACCATATCTTTAATCAAAGCGTTGAAAGCACTGGCCTTGCATTTGTCAAGGGAGCCATTGTGTGGAAAATTGATAATTTGAAAATCAAACCATAGAAGTAGTTTCAAAATATTCGCTTGAAAGTCAACCTACTATGTAGTCATGCACAATCCAACAGAGTAGCATGCAATCTTGGGGGACGAACAAGTCCTGGCGAACAAGCCCAGGGACGAATAAGCCCAGGGACGAACTGGTGTTAGGACGAACAAGCATCGGTCAGGAGACAAAGATTGTGTGTATCGTTACGCCAATAGGTCATAGCAGATCAAGCCATTTCGATAAAAAAGAAGTATTTCCACGATCGGTGGCCTAATCCAATTTATTTTAATACGCCATTTTCAATTTCATATATCTGAGTGCAAACGAAACACTTATTTGTCTTAGAAAAACCGAGTTTAATTGTAATTACTTCCTTCGATTTTGCACAAACTACGATACATGATTTTTAAAATGCCGTATTGAACTCACAGTGGCATTGTCTTCGACAATTGCCACAAAAAACCGGGCTGCTAAAAGACTCAAAAATTCGTTTGCATTGGGCACAAGTTAAACTGCGGTTCCATTCTTTGGGCTGATTTGGGTGTTTTCTTGTTTTGTTTTCATACCCCCTACAACGAAGGTTTTATGGAAGGGTATAAACAATAAGGTTGTCCATCTATTTGTCCGTCTGTAGACCCAACTTTGTGTTTGTTTCTCCTCTAACAGTTTTAAACGAATTTTATTTAAATTTGGAAGCCTGCTGACTGTATTTATTTGTACCCCGGCAGCTTACATGATAATTGGTGGACAATTACATGAGTTATGGTCCTTCGATTTTTTTTTTCGCCTAATTCAGTGACATGACGGGGGTTTAGGTGGGGGTTGCGACCGCCTCTCTCTCTCTCTCTCTCTCTCTCTCTACCAACCGACGATATCTTGGAATTGTCCGTTTTACAAACATTTACGGACGACAATCTATGCCTGGCTCAAATAAAGGACTTTTTCTTTGAAAGGGTAGAAAACATTGTGTGAAAAGGAGAAAATGCTGGTTACCAGCATTTTCTCCTTTTCCAAAAATGTTTTCAAAAGCTTCTACCTCAGGGTCGTTAATACTCGGTACTGTTCGGTAGAGTGATAAAAAACATTCTTTATTTTACACAGCTGTAAATTATCTAGATTTTAATGATCTCATTTGTATTGATCAAAGACTTTTTTGGGGGCCTGTTACAGAATATTTTCAAGGGTTTAAACACTGCAAGCGGGGAAGAAGCTTAAAGATACACCATTTCATCTTATTTTCAGCCAGGTTTTAACCGATTTTATCTTTATTTCATGAAACTATAATCATTCTTGGATCTTCATGCCAAAAGTTGCCCCTGACGGTTGGAAGGTTGCACAGATTTCGACGGATAAAAAACGCATTTCATTTTTGGAGGCCTTCAAAGAAATCACTGTTGGCATTCCCTGTTTAAAATGAGGAAAAGTCCCTTGAGTTTGTCTACCTCTAGAATATATTTTTGAGTCATGCTCTGGCAAAAGGGGGCTTAATGCATCTCCGTGATGCATGACACCAAGCAACCCGTCACAAGATCATGGATCCATAATAGCCACTGTTTTTTTAACAATCGACTTAATCATGATGTAGAATGGTACATGGACATACAGAAAATTGACCAATAGCGAAAAGTTTCGGCCCAGGTCAGCCTGCGCGGACTGCGCAGGCTGACCTGGATCGATACTTTTCGCAGATGCATTAAGCCCCCTTTTCACAGAGCTCATTTGTAATGTATCTATGTTTACACAGCTGAATTTTTTTTTTTTTTTTTTCACTCTGGTAGAGATTTAAAACTCGTTAAAAGACTGTCTTCTTTTTCAATGAAATGAAAAAAAAAACATATGTGCTATGCTCTGAGAAAATGGAATCTAATGCATCTGCCAAAAAGTATCCAAGACTAACCTGGGCCGAAACTTTTTGCTATCGGTCAATTTTTTGCATGTCAAGGGACCAGTCTACCCTTATAATCCAGTCTGTTGTAAGACAAAACGATTTTTACGAACCCATAATTATGCCTTTTGTGATGACTTGCCTCGTATTATGATGCATCACGGAAATGTATGAAACCCCCTTTTGCCGGAGCATGGCTCGAATGTTTATTTCACTTGATAAATAGCCCTACTGTACGGAGATTATCCTTCAATCGTATAATTTATCGTTTTAATTAAACAATAAATAAAGCAGCAGATCTTATTTTTGTTTAATCTCGCTCGCGTTGGTGGCATTTATAAGAGACAAGAATTTTAAAAAAAAATGGACCCCGAGTTGGATGTCTTAGGCATTTTTTTACGAGATAGTAAACACTCCACAACACCGCCCCCCCCCCCCCAAAAAAAAAAAAAAAGTCATGCTCTGTGAAAAGGGGGCTTAATGAACCTGCGGAATCTATCGACCAAGGTCAGCCTGCGCGGACCTGGGCCGAAACTTTTCGCTATTGGTAATATTTCTGTATGTCCAAGGACCCAGTCCACCTCATGATTCAGTCAGTTATTAAACAAAATGGACTTTAACGGATCTATGATCGTGTGATGAGTTACTTGGAATCACGCATTGCGGAGATGCATTAAGCCCCTTTTGTCAGAGCATGGCTCAAATATGTAAGTCCCGAGTGATATTCTTCTACCCGTCTTATCTCTGACTGGCCAAGTATGATCCGAGGTCTGGTACCTCTATGGCAATGTACATGGCTAGTATTCCAGTGGTTGTCCGTTCGAAACCCTTCCGGTTTCCATTATTTACCTTCTTGGACTTGTAAAGCATAAATGCCATCGCTAAAAGATTCACAGCCCGCCTGGGTGGCTCAGTGGTGAGCGTGTCGGACTCATGACCTGGTGGTTGTGAGTTCGATACCCGGTTGAGGCGAACTTTCTTTCCGGCGTATTTTCGCCTCTCACCTCTGCTGAAGCATGTGAGAAAAGTAGTTGGTGGCTTTGGAAAGAAAGTTGTGTTAGTACTGGTGTGAGAAAGCCAGGAAACATATGTGCGTCACCGACCGCCATGATATGACCTTAGCTGTTAAAGTGGCGTTAAACCCCAATACAACCAACCAACTAAAAGATTCACAACTGGTTGAATCTATATATTCTTTATTTGAACTCATTATGAATTAACGTTTGAAAAAGAGACATTTGTCACGTTGCTCTCATGGACGCAATGCCGTAAATAATTTGAGCCATGCTCTGTGAAAACGGGGCTTAGTGCATCTGCAAAAGGTTTTCGACCCACGTCAGCCTGCGCAGTCAGCGCAGGCTGACGTGGGTCGAAACGTTTTGCTATTGTTAAATTTTCTGCATGTCAAAGGTAGTTAGACAAAATAGATTTTATGGATCCATAATTATGTAATGACTCGCGTTGTATAATGCATTACAGGGATGCACTAAACCCCCTTTTGCCAGAGAATGACCCATTTCCTTCAGTGTCTGACGTCATTTCCGTAATTTGTCAATGTTGAACGAGGTATTTCCCACCAACAGCAAAAGCTAGTGACGTCATTAGAACCACTATAGAAGTACTAGCTGACACGACACCTGAAATTTTATAAATCCAGTTTCAGTTAAGGAATGAAGAGAATTTGGAGGTATGAAAAGTGTGATTAGGTTTTTTTTTTCCATACCTCCATGAAAAAAAAAAAAAAAATCTTCATTCCTTATAATTTAATATTACAGACAACATACACCCATGGAAATAATTAAAACTGCATTCATTTTCTTTATTTTTAAATATAACGTTGGAGTTTCTAAAGCCCCTTCCACTCTTATTTGTATACATGTTTGTTTACATTAGTTTGACAGCTAAAGTAGTTCCGGCACAATGCGATTTTTTTTTTCATAGAGCTATGAAAAATTTTTTTCAGCCAATCAGAACTCACCAATATTCATGAAAACAATTGATATTAAATTATTCTTATATAGAGTAAGTTCCATAAACACAAACAATCGTTATCTACATCTCAGACCTTATGAACAGAACAGAACTTCGTTCATTTGACAAAAACTACATAGTATAGATATTGTATATAGTTGTATTCTAAAATACATGTATTTAGCCACGCGATTTCTTTTAGTTAACTACTTACAATTCCAAATCAAATACTAAATAAAGTGAATAAGTGAAAAGGATATTTGCAGCACTGAGAGTATAGATTTGTGGAGGGAAAACTTGATAGTCAACAATGAACGAACAAAGGAGCTTTTTTTTTTTACATCAATCAATCGACAGATCGTTTGTTCAACCAGTCCGATTAAACAACCATTATGAACACACACAGACAAACAAAAATGAGAAGCGCTTGGGAAAAGAGTGTTTGATGCATCTCCGTGATATATTAGATGCATGTCCTATATCAAGCAATTCATGATATAATCACGGATCCCTAAAATCCATGTTGTCTGACAGCCGACTGAATCATGAGGTAGAATGATCCTTGGTCATGCGGAAAATTGACCAATAGCAAAGGGTTTCGGCCCACGTCAGCCTGTGCGACTGCGCAGGCTGACATGGTCGATACTTTTTTTTTATTATTATTTATTGTTTTATTTAGATACATTAAGCCCCCTTTTCACAGAGCATAACTTAGATAAAGATTCAGAAGAAAGAAGTTGTAGAAACTGTACGAAAAACATTTAAAATGTGTTCACTTTTTATTGGCATGTACAAAGTATGTAAAATTGGGGTCAAAATATCTTAAAATTGTTCATAATTGCAATATCATGTTGTGAAACCTTGTGCGTATAATAAAAGGAACATATGTCGTAGAAGCTTTTCCCGGAGGTCCGCTGCGTACTACTTTTCCTGGGGGTCTAGCTCTGTTAGCACCACTTTTGTGATAAAACGGCTTTTTGTAATAAAAATTTCAATCTCTTCGTATTCTTTCAATATTCACCCAAACAGTTTAAAAAGAATATATTCGTGTAATTTTAATCGAATTCTTTTTTGAAACATCATGAAAGGTGGAAAAAATGCATTTGAAAAGGTTGTTGCAAAAGGCCGTTTTATTACAAAAGTGGTTGGATTCGGAGAACAGCAAATGTAACAAAAAGACGGCTTTTTGTAACAAAATTTCAATCTCACTGTATTCCTTCACTATTCACCCAAACAGTTTAAAATGGGTATATTTGAGAAAATTATACCAATTCCTTTTTGGAAATTTTGTTACAAAAAGCCGTTTTATTACAAAAGTGGTTCTAACATAGCTCCGTTAGAAACTTTTGACATCTCGGCCTTCGATCTCGCGAGATAACATAATATTCCGCATATTTTACCGTCCATGCAACGTCATGCGCAGTCAGCGCAGGCTACCATTAGGTCGGGACGTTTTGCTATTTTGTAAACTTTCTGCGAGTCCAAAAACGATTCTACCCCATGATTCAGTCGGTTGTTAGACGAAATGGATTTTAGGGATCTGTGACTATTTGATGACTTCCCGAGCATAATGCATCTCAGAGATGCATTAAAAGCCCTTTTCCGAGAGCAGTCCCGAGTTAAACGACCCCGAGTAAAAAGGCCTTTTGAAAACAATGTGGGAAAAGGAGAAAATGCTGGTAACCAGCATTTTCTCCTTTTCCCACAACGTTTTTTACCTTTTCAAGACCAAATTACATCAATTAACCCTTGTCCTGCTGAATAAATGAAATGAAACTTTATAGTAGATAGTAGAAGCCGAAATCTTTCTTCTCTTAAAGGTATTTTTGGAGGAAAGATATCTCCTTATCGGACAGTGTAGATCAAAGATCAGACTGCACGTTCTGTGCAGTCTGATCTTGATCTACGCTGTCCGCAAAAGGTCGGTAGGTCGCGATAAGCAGCCTAAGGGTTAAGCCACAATCTACTGAACGTCTGCAAAGGCTTTCAATTCGGACTAGTCTAATAGCTTGTCTTCTGATATAATAGGATATTGCAATAAAGATAGAGTATCGGTTGAATAGGCGTTTACCTGTGTTTCCGGACCTCTTCTTGGTTGTTCTGATAGGTCGGGGTTGTCTGGATGGAGAGGGCTTGGCTGAAGACGGTCGTTTTGAGGTCTGTGGTTTATTTGATGAACCCTGTGTCCTTATGGATACTCCTTTTGATTAATCCAATGTAAAATGAAAAAAGTAAGTAACTGAGAGATTAAGATACTTCAATCTGTTTTAAATAATGTCATACTTTCCGAATACGTGTGATGTCGTATATCTTAGTTTTCAAACAATGTCAGTTTAGTTACATTGCAAGTATGTAGTAAGATTTTTAATCCAAATTTTCTCTTTTTTCCAGCAAAATTTTCTACTTTATCAAAATCAACAGTCCAAAACACAAAAGTGACAAAGAAAGCTTTCACTCGGCAGATTTTTTTTATTTCTAGGCAGAATCACTTTTTTATCATATACCCTGTAAATTATCCGGCTAAAATACATGCGTCGCACGCGGATAAAAAACACACGACAAAAAAAAAATCAGTATCTACACACTGTGAACTACGGTTCCAAATACGGTATGATGACGTACCTCACGCGCGGAAAACGTGCGTGTTGATTCGCGATTTTCTGTATAATATTCATCCGCCATTCATGATGAACGAAGGTACTGGCCACTTTACCGTTATTTCTTTTAATCCGTTTACCATTATCAAATGAAAATGTCAAGGATTGAACAAGTTTGTCTTTGAAAGTGGTAGGTATATAATGAAAGGAATTTTTTGTGTTTCCTAAAAATAAGCTTGAAATAGTATCACTCGGGTTTTTAATATCGTTTTGAAAATTTCATTTAACTTATTTAGCGGGATAAGAGTTGCATGTGGCTCAACTAGTGAGATCTGTTTTCGGAAGGCTGGGAAACATTGTGGGAAAAGGAGAAAATGCTGGTTTCCACCATTTTCTCCTTTTCCAAAAATGTTTTCAAAAGACTTCTCTCCCAGGGTCTTCAAAACTCGGGATTGTGTGGTAAGGAATTAAGTGTGCATTTACCTGTATTCTTTTTTGTCGTCCTGCCAACTGAAGGTCGCCTTGGGGGACTTGACTTAATTGAAGATGGTAGTTTTGATGCCGGTGACCTTGGTGATTGGCTAGGTGCTCCTTTTTAATAATTGAAAGGTAAAAATTATAAAATTCCAGCAACACTCTGCGAAAAGGGCGTTTAATCCATCTTCGTACTGCTGGGATGAACATAACAAGCAAGTCAAAGTTGTAATATGGATTTGGCTTGTATAAGAACCGACTGAATCGTAAGATAGAATTGTCCATTGACGTGCAGGAAAATTTACCAATTGCAAAAAGTATAGACTCAAGTCAGACTGTGCAGGCTGACCTAGCTCGATACTTTTTTGCAGTTTCGTTAAGCCACCTTTTCAATTGGCATGCCTCATATTTAGACTTCGAAGTATTTGCAGTACGACAAAGGTATTGACCTGCAAAAAAGTGTCGACCCAGGTCAGCCTGCTTGGACAGCGCAGGCTGACCTGGGTCGATACTTCTTTGCAGATACATTAAACCAACGTTTCACTTAGCAAGACTCACTTTTAGAGCGATACTAGACTTAGTACTATAGATCTGATATGCCACCATTAGCCTGGGTCAAGACGCTAATAATTTCTTTACCACTCCTTATTTCAAACATTTAAAAGTCGTAATAAAAAGCTCTCCAAAGTGCAGTATACAAATGGATTCAATGGGGGATTTCGACACTAAAATTTAGAATCATATTTTTGTAAACTTGAAAGTAACATTAGTTCTGATTGGCTAAACCGAATGGTTTAGCCAATCAGAACTTGTGTTACTTTCCAAATCAAGAATAAGACAAAGAATATTTGTAAAAATGTTTGGTGAATACGGGCCCAGGCTTCCAGTTTAGGCATGGGACAGCTCGGATAAATATAACAGTGCATGATCAATAATCCGCCGGTAATAGCCTCGATTCTCGTTTAGGGCACCAGTTTCGTAGGAATGCATGTAGGGCAGTGCACTGAAAAGTCCGAATCTTGACCTATAAAGTATGATCGAAACCCAGAAAATTAAACCGTAGAAGTAAACTATTGCCGTGATATTTCTGAAAAAAAAAAACTGAAAAGAGCAGCCTTCAATTCCGTTCAAATAATAAAAAAAAAATACACACTTACCAGTGGTCGATACAACACAGTACAAAACCAGTGCCAATAACAGTAACACAACTGTGAAACGCATCTTTTCTTTTATTGCCGCTCTTCTTCTTTCCTTGCGCTATATTTTAAGGCCTATGGCTACGATGAAACCCCAAAGTTTTCAAAACTTTATGAAAATATGATTTCATGGTGAGTCATGATAGACCCTTTTGACGAACAATCCTGGTTTTAACGAAACTATAGTGAGAGCCGTTTGAAAACATTTTGGGGAAAAAAGGAGAAATTGCTTGTAACAAGCAGTTTCTCCTTTTTTTTCCCCCACAATGTTTTCTACACTGTCTGAGCACTATGGAGCACGCGTTACGATTTCGAAATTGTCGTCTGCAAATGCTTTCAATTTCGAACAGACGAGAATGTGAAGTTTGGGGGAAAGTGTTAAAATGTTGCAGTTATCAGCATCCCTCTGTTATCAATGACCTTTAGACTTCTAAACTCGATTCAGTGAATTTTTGCGTACGGTATAGATCAAGATCAGAACGTGCTGTGTTATCTGATCTGACACCCTCACCGTCCCATAGGATGGGATTTTTGTCTCCAAATGAGTTTTGATTAAGCAATATTTACGTGTTTTTTTTTCCACTGTTAGTTGGATATTTTCATTTAATCTTTTATACCACGCTAATCTTATGCATCAACCTTATACCACACAGTCCTGTATCAAAACGACCCCGAGAAAGAAGGTATTTGAAAACATTGAGGGAAAAGGAGAAAATGCTGGTAACCAGCATTTTCTCCTTTTCCCTCAATGTTTTCCGTACTGTTCAAGACAAAATTCATTTCATATTGTGCATGTTTTATTTGCCGTCTGCAAACGCTTTCACTGTGGACAAGTCTTAAATTTTGCCGTTTGAGAAGGAATTAAGGGTTGACTCTTTACCAAAATCTCAACGTTTAAAAACAGAATAGAACAGAACATGAAAGCATTTACGGATTTACAATTCATATGTGTCTCAAATGATGGAGGATGAATTTAAAAGGGTAGAAGACATTGTGGAAAATGGAGAATATGCCGGTTACCAGCATTCTCCATTTCCCACAATGTTTTTTTTTTTTAAAGCAGTTTTACTCATGGTCGTTGAAAAACGGGATTGTTTGATAAAAGGGCTAACTGTGTTATCGTCAAAAGATTAGTCAAACATGTACAACCTATCACAAGATTAACTGTCCGCCTAACGACAACACTTTGGACTTGTCCAAATTGAAAGCATTTGCAGACGACAAATTAAGAATTATTCCAAAACCTGAAAATATTCTTACGAAAGGTAGAAAGCATTGTGGGAAAAGGAGAAAATGCTGGTTAGCAGCATTTTCTCTCCTTTTCCCACAATGTTTTCAAGAGACTTCTCACCCAGGGTCGTTAAAACTCGGGATTGTGTGATAAAGAATTAATGATTTACTAACCGTCTGAACACAACTTTTATTTGGTCTGTCTGTCTGTCTTTCCTTCTTTCTTTCTTTCTTTCTTTCTTTCTTTCTTTCTTTCTGCCTGTCTGTCTGTCTGTCTGTCTGTCTGTCTTTCTTTCTTTTTTTTCTTTCTTTCTTTCTGTCTGTCTGTCTGTCTGTTGGTCTGTCGGTCTGTCTGTCTGTCTCTCTGTCTCTCTCATGGACCAACATAAGCAGTTTCTACGTTAAAACTAAGTCATTTAAAAGAAAATACACACAATCTTGAATTGGAAAATTTATTGTGAATTATACAAATGTCTCTTTTTAGAACAAAGAATAATTTTTTTTTTGAAATTTCATTTAACCCTGTACCACTCGATCCACTTTTTAACGAGGTTGAGGACAGAGGCTCTTGAAGGCATTTGTAGCCAGCGTTTTCTCCTTTTTTCTAAAGGTTTTCCACCCTTTCAAAGGCAATTAATATCATTTTCAATGTCATCAAATTTGACGTCCGCAAATATTTTCAGTTGCGAAAAGTTTAAAATTTCATTGTTTTGTAAAAAGTCAAGTTTTATTCACATTGGCAATAAACTCTCGTACTTAGATAGTGGTATATTCATGCCAGAAATAAAGTTATGAAACTAAAACAGAAAATGAAAAATAAATACTTGAGCCAAGCTCTGTGAAAAGGGGGCTTAATGCATCTGCAAAAAGTATCGACTCATGTCAGCCTGCGCAGTCCGCGCAGGCTGACCTGAGCCGAGACTTTTTGCTTTTGGTCAATTTTTTTGCATATCAAACAATCAGTGTACCTCCGAGATTCAGTACGTTGTTAAACAAAGTGGCTATTATGGATCCATATTCATGTGATGGCTTGATTAGTATCATGTATCAAGGAGATGCAATAACCCCCTTTTGCGAGAGCATGGCTCATTTACGTTTTCTCCTCAAGGAAACAAGTGTTTCTATAAATAAACCGGTCGTCAAAAGATATAACAACTGTCAAATGCATATCCCCCCTTTTGCCACAGCATGGCTCATTAATGTTTTCTCCACAAGGAAACAAGTGTTTCTATAAATAACCCGGCCGTCAAAAGATATAACAACTGCCAAATGCATATCAGTCGATGACGTCAAATATGACCTTGTCGTTGAATATCCCATTTCCGGTTTACCTCTTGGTTGCTTTTAATAACGATGGTTTACAACAAGTATTAACGCAGCTGACGTCATCATGGCCAGAACAGACGGCGTTACGGCTTTACTACCTGGAAAAAAAAAAGTCAAGATAAGAGAAGAAACTAACAACATAGACTTTGGCATTTTGCAAGCTCATAACCCGCCTCCATATTTTTGGTGTCTTCCCCTAGAAAAATACAAATATGGAAATACAAAAAGGACGCCTAGAAGTACATCTGCCATCTTCGCAAAGCAAGATGACGATCACTACGTGGGTAAGATCCACATAGTGATCGTTATCTTGGCTTCCGAAGATGTATATTTGCTAGCTAGCGGCCGAATGGAGACCTAAGTACGGACGGACGGACCGAGACACTGACAGACATACATAAGGACAAACAGAGAGATAGACAGACAGACACGCAAACACACAGACAGGCACGCAAACAGACCGACAGACAGACGCACACACACAGAGACAGACACAAACAGACAGACAGGGAAGCAGGCAGACACACACATAGACACACAGATGGACAAGCAGATAGACACACAAACAGACACACAGAGCGACAGACAGACACACAGACAGACAGACACAGACAGACAGACAGATGGACAAGCAGATAGACAGACAGACAGACAGACACACGCACAGACAGACACACAGACAGATCACCAGTATTTTGTCCATATGCAGTCGTTTGTCCACTTGTTGTCATCGCAGTTGTCGATGTGGATGTTGCTGCAGAAGACGATGTTGAAGTCGTACTTGTGGTAGAGGCCTGACTGCCTGTAAGGAGAATGACTGGGTTAGTCTACTTACATATGAACAATGCTCTGGGAAAGGGACTTTTAATGCATCTCCCGTGATGCATTATACCAATCAAGTCATTACATGATAATGAATTTGTAAAATCTATTTTGTCCGACAGCCAACTGACTCATGAGGCAAAGTCGTCCTTTCGCATGCAGAGAAATTACCGATGGCAAAAAGTTTCGACCCATGTCAGCCTGCGCAGTCCGCGCAGGCTGACATGGGTCGAAACTTTTTGCAGATGCATGTAGTCCCTTTTTCACAGAGCATGGCTGAATTACATGAAGTTGTTCTGATGTATCGGAGCCTGTATTTACCATTTCTTCTTAATAACATTATTAGTCTATTAACACTTTTCTGAAATTCAAAGTAACGGAATGTCTGACCCTAACTGACAGGTTCAGCCTGCCAGAAATTCCGTGACATTCTCGGCCATCTAGAAAAAGACAAAAGTTACGGAGTTTCCTCAGTACTCCACCAGAAATTTTCATAAGCATTTTTTTTTTTTTTTTTGGGGGGGGGGGGGGGAGGGATTTGTACACGTGTATGAACAAGAAGAACATAAACGATAGTAAAACAATCAATTCAGAATGTCTGATTGGTTCCATATTAGGAATTGTCAGTCGGTCAGTGTATCCCCAAGCACCCTAAAAACTATAGGAAAGCAATCGAGGCGAAAGTGTATAACCACAGAGAGGGCAAACGTAATGGTCAAGAAAGGGTCGTCAAATACATCTGAAGAACATCACGTGGTCATCGCCGCGTGGAATTAGTTTAACTTTCTGTGAGTGTAACGGGATTTGGTTCAAAAAACGTACTTGAATCTAAAGATATTCCCAGAGACCCAGCTTGTCATTCCTTGGAAGCTTAACTTCGCGCTCTGTGTTTAGTGCTTGGATAGACGATTGATTGATTGATTGTATGGTGTTTAACGCCGTCTTCAACATTATTTCAGTTATATCGCGGTGGCCAGTGCACCAATCCATGCTTTCCTGTAGTTTCTTTTACAAGTACTACGCCCAATATTCTTTCCAAGCCACTGGCTTTCCCACATAACCATCGTCGAAAACAATGGTCAGCGGTGAGAGAGGAGCTTGGATGGACGACGTAAGCCGATGCATGTTACACATCTTGTCCATACAGATTATCTTTAACATCCCTGTAACATCGGGCTGGCTTCCTTTTACTGACCCAAAAAGTCAAGTCAATAACATTACCAATGGTAGCATTTAGAGTTCAAATTAAGAATTTCCAAATGTCGCTTATTCGTCAACCCGTTGCTCTGCTGTCTGCATTTCTCGCGTAAACACATCGTTCTTACTACGACCTTAAGCACCTGTCACATAAAAGAAAAGGTCTTACAATGTCTTACCCAGTCGTAACAAAATCGTAAAACGGGTTCCGTCGGGTTAGAAGTGTATTTTTGGTCTAATAGTGGAGCCTACGCACGTTCATACGCACGTTCATGTCCCCACTCCGTTATACCCGCTGAGGATTTTTTTTCCCCAGTTTTCAATCTGAGAGCAAAAAGTGAATGTCCAAAAGGCAATTTTTCTCACAAAATGTCAGAAAGTCAAGATCAAAGATACGGGTTAACAACGGAACCCAAAATGTTGGGAAAACATGACAGTTGCTTACCTCGAAGCGCAATCAAACAGCTGATAGCAACCAGCAACAATGTGGATTTAACTGGAACCTGCCTGTTAAATAGAAATTAACCATTCCATGTATATACTGCTTTAATAAAAACAAAATACATGTAATTCAGTAAACGAATAAAGGGCAAACAGTTTAGACTAACAAAGACCATTTTGCTTAACCCTTTACCGAACAATGCCGCCTTTTGACGCCACTGGGAAAAAAGCCTTTTGAAAACATTGTGGGAAAAAGAGAAAATGCTGGTAACCAGCATTTTCTCCTTTTCCCACAATGTTTTCTAACCATTCAAAGAAAAGTTGCATCATTTGAGCCACATTGAAATTGTCGTCTGCAAATGCTTTCAATTTGGACAAGGCTAAAATTTTGTCGTCTGGGTCAATTCTTTACCGAACGGCAAAGTTTTAGACTTTTCCACATAGAAAACATTTGCAGACGACAAATTAAATAATACATTAACTCCACAATTGAAATTTGTTTTGGGAAAGGTACAACACATTGTCGGAAATGGAAAAGAAAAGCTGGTCAGAAGCATTTTCTCATTTTCCCAGAATGTTGTCAAAAGATTTCCTACAGCTTTCGAAAACTTACACATTTTGTAATATCTCTATTATAACTGAAGATTTTTGCTTCAAACCTGTACAACAAGGGCAGGTAACCACCAAAGAAATTTTGACAGAGTTATGTGCCTTTTTCGACTTAGAGTTTTGACGGGAAAAATTGAGCATCCGCAGCCGAGCGTTGCCATCCGTTTGCGGTGCTCTTGTTTATACCATCAGGTCAACTGATTAACTGCGATTTCAAAGTCTTTTTCGCCGAATAAAAAATCTAACCATATCGAACAATGTAGATCCAAAATCAGAATGTATGTTTTGTGTGTTCCGCTTTTGATCTACACTATCTGCAAAAGCTCGATAGCTCGAGCTTTGCAACAGAAGTTAAAAGTTAGATATGAGGGGAAGAAAATCTTACATTTTTATCCAATCTTATCAGAATATCCAACCAAATTAGTCGGCAATCCAAAGTTTTCCAAAATCTGGCAATCACGAATACCTACATCTATGTACATCAGTATTGATAGTTTATGGTTATTTATACTAGTGCAATTAGAAACCATGGCAACAACATAACAGATCTTAATTAGGACTTGGTATTGTCTGGTTATAATGGCGTGTATTAATATTTAAATACTGCAGTAACAACAGTGAAAACAATAAAGAAAATGTAGAACTAAACAAATGTATGGCAATCTAGCAAGTTATCCTTTGATAGTGCATACAAAAATAATTTCATTAAAATTGTGTATAAAATTATTACAGCTTAATAACAATATTTTGATTAAAAGACTAAAAAATGCCATGAAAGCAGACGCTAACAACGGCTATTCATATGCAAATTGGGCGACCGGGACTGTCTTCGTTTTGTTTATATAAACAAGAATTTGAACTTGAATTTTATCAAAAACAAATTTGTATGAATAAATTCAGACATGCTTTAACAAAATTAAGATTATCCGTTCACAAAGTTGCCACTGAAACCGGTCGACATGATGAGATTGAAAGACATCTCAGAAAATGCCAAAACTACTCGTTGAATAAAATTGAAGACAAGTATCACTTCTTACTAGAGTGTCCAAAATAGTGTAACATAAGAAACAGATTTTTAAAACCTTATTATTATAGACGGCCGACTGCTTCTAAATTTGTTCATCTTATGTCATCCAAAATTCCAGACGAAATAAATATGTAGTCAGAATAATAACTTCTTTGCATTTAAAGAAACAAATTCTTGATTACTAAAATAAACAATATTTCCTTTTCTCCTTCTGACACGTTGAATTCTGTATATGACTCTTTTGTTTATTATTCTTATATTACCTGTGTTTACACTCCACATCGTTAATTGTTTATGTATTGGCTATAAATTGTCACAGTTTAATGCCAAATAAGAATTATGCTGTCGGTCTTATGTTACATTATTTTGCGTTGTGTTGTGTTGTGTTGTGTTATGTTAAAACTGACCATTTACTAATAAAACCTGAACCACATAGCAGTTGTTCGTCACAAAACAAAGTAACATAACATGCAACAGGGAAGTGCACGAAAAGAAGCAATTGCTTGTTACAAACATTTACTCCTATTCCCGCAACGTTTCCTCAATAGTCAAAAGACAGTATTTTCCTTTTCTTTAGATGTATGGTGTTTATGTAATTTGAGCTATGCTCTATGAAAAAGGGGTTTAATGGATCGGCAAATAAGTATTGACCTGGGTCGAAACTTTTTGCTTTGGGTAAAATTTCTGCATGTTTCAAGGACAAGTCTACCTCGGGATTCAGGCGGTTGTTAGATAGTCTTACGAATCCTATATTATGTGATGACTTGCTTGCTATAATGCATCATGGAGATACATTAAACCCCCTTTTGTCAGAGCATGGTTCATTCGTATTCGCTTCAATAGACCTGTACAGAAAATGCTTATATAACTCTTGTGTTATTGTGCCCTGGAAGGGACAAAAGGTTTATTTTCAGGTTAAGGTGAAGAGTTCAGACGTTATGTCAAAATATTCAACGGTAATGGACACACGAGAACAAAGATAAAATCAAATCTGATTGGGCCAAACAATGCTAGATGAATATCGTATCGGGATATATATATTCAACACCAATGAAACTGAATTTCAATTACGAGAAATTTAGAAATGAGCTATGTTTGTGAAAAGGGTGCTTAATGCATTTGCAAATGGTATCGACCCAGGTCAGCCTGCGCAGTCCGAATATTTATAGCTCAGGCATCCCTTTCTCTATCTTTTTGCAGAGACAATCAGACATAAACTGCAAAGCTTTGGAGTACCTTTCTCTAAACTGCGTAACTGCGTATGCATGAAATTTGCGCACGCACTTTAGGTAAGCAAGAATCAAGTCTGAAAAACAAGTATCACCGAACTATATAACTTCACGATTTGAATAACTCCTTGCACAACTTGACGCAAGGTCATTCCTTCGGGTAAAGCAACCCCAAAATATCTGCGTAAATCTACGTGTAACCGGATGATTGGTCCCGGGTTTTATTGTTTCTGTTTCAATTTGAATTTCACCGGGAACATGCTCACGTGACTTTCTTTGTTTGATTGCCGAAGGATGGAAAAGCAATGATTGTATCTCTGTGGCGTAAAAACTTTGTATTTTCCTGACTAACATGAATGGATGACGTGTGGTGGCTTAGTGGAAGAGTGGTGATTGATAAGGCTGTTAATTCCACAAATTGACTGCTACTTTCATTTTTTACCTGTATGTTTTCCACATGTCAACTATGATTGCTGATCAGTTATGAAGGAGTAAAGAATATCCAACAATCTGTTGTTGTATTTCTGGACCGGAAAAAAACCCACCCCTACAACCTTTACTCTACTACATTTTTCCATACTAGTACCGAAAGAGACCAAGGTTACAAATGGCGCCCAACGTGGGGCCTGAGTACAGCTACAGATACATTTTCAGCGTTGGATCAGACACCACTTAGTGAGTGATACAGTGTGTTGTGCTGTATGTGATTGTGACAAGTGTTTAGTTGTGATAAGTGTTTGAAATAGTGTAAACAGTATTTAGGATTTGTTGTGTGAGTAGAAAAACATATATTTCATGATATTTTGCCATTTTATTGCTTAAAATATCCAGTTGGCAGTCTCCTATTTTTGCCAGAAAATTCCAAAGAATATGTTTCAGTGTCTACATTCTGTATTTTCTTACTGAAAGAAAGTGTATTTCTGTCCTGTAGAGATTGCTTATACTTTCATGCAGTAAGAAACTATTTTCAGATAAGTCTGAATATTTTACATCAGTCTCTTATTGGAGGGATTTGTATGTTTTTCCTGTGAAAAAATCATTATTTTTTCATCCAGTAAGAGAGAATCCAAGAAAAAGTCCAAAAATTCTGATGTAAAAAAGTTTTTTAGTCATTGGTTGTACTGTTTTTGTAAAAACATGGTGACAGAGGTAAAAAATTTTTTGATGGATCATTAGAATAAGTATCAGAGAGACTGAAATTTTGTCAGTATGAGAGTGATGCACATTTCACTGCACTGTTACTAACATCTAGTCTTAGAACACACTCTAATCTCTTAGACCAGCATTTTTTTGACCCATCCTATGTTGTTGGTAGACAGGTCCTTGTAATTTGGTCAGTGTGAGAAGTATCTCTTCAGCCAGTTTCATTGGAACCACCAGTTTATTTAGAAAACATCCTGAGAAAGATATTCATTACTGTGACATTGGCTTCTTACTTCACATACCAATTTTAAGAAAATTTGTTTGGTCAATTTTCAGTAATTTCAAGCAGACCGCCTTGTGACATCACAGTACTTCCTGTGCAGTCTGCCTCATATTTTGAGAATATGTCTTCATGTTTGTGAAGGAGATATTTCAATCTTTCTCTCTCTTCCTCCGTTAAAATTCCATTTTGATCCAAATTCAATCTATCAAATATATCTTTTTCTCCTTCTGATTCCGATATATTACTGAAGACATCCTCTGTGACTCTTACAGGTTGCAGTTCACAAATGATCGCTTTAGGTGAGATAATAACTGTATCCGTACTCAAGTTGGATAGAGTAACTGTTATCTCCTGTTTCTTTCCATTTTCAAATTGTACGACTGCTGGTGTAATGTCGATGAACTCCGGTATTGAGCTATCTTCTGATTCTTGGATAATAGCAGTAGTGCTTGGATGGTTCAACTCTTTATCCGTATGTCCTTTAATTGAAATGACTTGGTTTGGTTTGAGGATGATCCTTGATGATTCAGCACTTCTTATTACTGCAATTCTGTTATTATTTCTCTTTAATTCTCTGTCTCGGATAACAATAGAATGAAAGCAGAGATACCATGGTGTTTGAAGTCCTGGCTTTTGAAGGAAGTTATTTCCAAAATTTGCTTTGCAGTCATTCATAAATTCATGTAGAATGTTTGTCCCCAATATGACTGGAGTGTTTTCTCCATAAGGAGTATCCGGTATTACTAATAGTAAGCAGTCATTTGTTTGTGAACCAGGGAGTCCTGTAGTAACTTCAATGTTAACTTCTATGTAGCCGAGGTACGGAAGTTGACTACCATCAGCGCATTCAATATTCAACAGCTGTTCAATTTTCTTTAAAGTAGTCTCTGGAAGATGTTTTTCCATAAAAGATTTTGAAATGGTGCTAACACAGCTGCCTGTATCTAGTAAAGCTGTTGTTGTTGAACTACCATTAATCATTATCTTCGCCTCATTAGGTTGTCCAACTAATTTGGGATCTTTAATATCTTTGCTCACATTTGATCCCGCAATATGAGCGCTTACTCTTTTGGGCAATCCTGTTGCTTGTGGCCAGCTTCATTGCAGTAGTAGCAAATCATTGTTTTTGCGTTAGATGGACAATCTCGCTGTAGATGTCCTCTTTGGTTGCAAGTCCAACAAGTGGGCTGGAAAGTATTACTGCCAACTGGCCTCTGAGGTTGGTAGTTTCCTCTACCTCGTCCTCGACCTCTAAAACCTCTGGATCCTCTGAACCCTCTACCACGACCACGAAATCCTAGTTGATGAGTTGCTTCTGTTTTCTCTTTTTCTAACTTGTCAATCCTATCATTTAGTTTTTTCAGCAACTCCTTAACCTCTGTCATCTCCTAGGTATGTACATCTGTTGTAACTGACGCTTTACATGTCTTCTTTTGCTCTGAAGGATTGAAACTATCTGTAAGGGTTGATTCTAATCTTCGGATTTCCCTTTTCAGCTCATCATAATTATCAATCTTATCAAACTGATAAACTGACATGAGTCTTAACTCTTTCCTCAATCCTGCATGGAAAACCTCTCTCAAAATTCTTTGATCACTTCTTCGCAAAGCTTGAAGATGTATAGCTTGGTCAAAGATTTCTTCTAGCCTAGAAGCATATGATGTGACTGGTTCATCATCAGTTTGCTGGCAACTATAAAACTTCTTTAAAGTCACCTCACGTGATTCAACTGAGCCGTAGTCATTGTTGAACTTGTGCAATATATCCTGTAACTGAACTTCGGGCCCAAGTCTCCTTAAGTTGTCTGCTGCCTTTCCTTTACACGATCTTCTAATACCTAGAATGATCTGTTCCTCAGAGAAAACTCTCTCCTTGGCAAGTGCTTCTGTTTCATATCGAAATGAAGTCCAGTTGACATCTCCCTTATTTTCTTCACCGAAGAAAATTGGAAGTCTAGGAAAGTGGTAGCCGGTTTGTCTTGGTGCTGCATCACCCATATCCTGTGGTTCTGATTTCACGCCTCCGAAAACTTGCAATAATTTTGGAAGGAAAGCAAAGTCTGTCTGTTGAACTTTCTGTCGGAGATCGGGTTCTTGTAAAGAAAGTCGCATTTGAAGGCAAGCATAAGATAGCCGACAAATTCGAAGAAGAACCATATACAATTACAGAACAACCAAGACCCGAGATACCTGTTTTCAAGGTAAAGTCAGAATCCTCTGGGTTAGACAAAACTCTCCATAGGAACCTTCTTTTGAAAATTGAGGGAAAGGATAGAGAAAAGGAAACAGAAGAGGGGGAGCCAAATATAGAAATAAGTAAAGAGGTAATTCAAGAAACAGGAGAACAAGAGAAGAAAGAAATAGATCATGACGTCATGAGAAATGAAGATGTGTCAGATGATGAGGATGGCATTGTTTTAAGAACATTCCATGGTGGGGACGCCCACAACCACATCACTGGCTTAGAATCTGAAAGTAAAGAAGGAAGTGTTGAGAGTCGGGAAATAGTTCTGACAGAAACTACAGAAGAGATGACTGTAGCTGAGGAAAGTAGGAATGAAGATAGGGAAGATGTAACAGAAGTTGGTGAGAAGGTAGATAAAGGTACTGAAGAGACTGAAACAGATATAGGTCAAGAGAATGTAGTTGAGAATGATAACGATGCTCAACAGGATGAGGAAAAGGAGGATTTCATTGAATCAGAATCTAGTGGACAGAAAGTAGATAATACAGAAATAGAAATACAGAAGGAGAGGAACTTACCTGTTCCAGCACCAAGACGCTCATCTAGACCGAGGAAACCACCTGACCGATATGGTGAATTTGTATGTGATGTGATGTCCCCTCGGCCTATAGACACCAAGATTCATGCAGTTAATGAATTGATGAAGTCTGGCATATTGAATAGTGTTGATACGGATACAGCACACAAAATCCTTTCGGCAATTTTAAACTGAACTCTTTTAACAAATTCTTTAACTCTTGTTTCATGTTATTTTGTTTTCTCATTGTAGGTGAGTTCAGACGATTTTGTGGTAATGCGAGGACGCATTTCAGCTGAAGAGGAGAAGAAATTGTGGTAAAGAGAGGTAAAGTTTACCAGTAAAAGGTATATTTGTATGTTTTTTCAAACATTTGAAAACAGAGGCATTTGGGTTTGAGATAATTTTTTAGTTGTTTGCTAAGTTAGTCTGTATGTTTGTTTTTTTTAACCATGCATTTGATGTTTTAAGCCTATAGTTGACTAAAATTCATTGTCTTGTTTTTTCAGCTGATTAGTAGTTGACTAAAATTCCTTGTCTTGTTTTTCAGCTGATTAGGTTAGGTAGTTATGTAAATAGTTGTAAGAACTGACTTACGTATGACAGTTAGACGACTGACTGGAGAATGACGGGACGTCATTTCCGAAAGAGGAGGAGCATGTAACCGGATGATTGGTCCCGGGTTTTATTGTTTCTGTTTCAATTTGAATTTCACCGGGAACATGCTCACGTGACTTTCTTTGTTTGATTGCCGAAGGATGGAAAAGCAATGATTGTATCTCTGTGGCGTAAAAACTTTGTATTTTCCTGACTAACATGAATGGATGACGTGTGGTGGCTTAGTGGAAGAGTGGTGATTGATAAGGCTGTTAATTCCACAAATTGACTGCTACTTTCATTTTTTACCTGTATGTTTTCCACATGTCAACTATGATTGCTGATCAGTTATGAAGGAGTAAAGAATATCCAACAATCTGTTGTTGTATTTCTGGACCGGAAAAAAACCCACCCCTACAACCTTTACTCTACTACATTTTTCCATACTAGTACCGAAAGAGACCAAGGTTACATACGTATTTTAGTAAAAGGTACCCATGCTGCGTCGGGAAAGAATTTAGAGCTGACTTTGCGCGAATTTTAATTCGCTGATGAAGTAACTATAGAGAAAATCGATCAATCAAATCAATCAATAAATAAGTCTGTTGTAATGGTGATAACTTTAAAGGTCGATTGGTGCTTTATCAAGCAGTCCCGTCGTTAACTCTTTACCATCCAATGACGAGTTTTAATTTCTTAAGGAAATTAGACTTTTGAAAACATCGTGGGAAAAGGAGAAAATGCTGGTAACCTTTCAGAAACAAGTTCTTATCATGTGAACCACATTTAGTTTGTTGTCTGCAAATGCTTTGAAATTAAAAATCTTGTCGTCTGGTAAAGAGTTAAACAACCCGAAGAAAGAAGGCTTTTAAAAACGTTGGGGGAAAAAAAGGAGAAAATGCTAGTAACTTTTTTTTCCACAATGTTTTCTACTATTTCAAACACAAATTTTATTGTCAGAGCAGCATTTAATTTTGTCGTCTGCAAATGCGTTCAATTTGGACAAGTTTAAGATTTTTTCCCCTGGTAAAGAATTTAAAATCGATCTTAAAGATTAGAAAATGTTATCATCTATTGGGTTACAGTACAGAAATATGATAAATTGATCATTCAAGTAGAGCATTTTTTAATCTGGTGACAGAAGAGTTCAATAACTATTTGAAAACTAATCAAATCGATTATCAGAGGTACATGGATTTGTTAAAGGCCCAGAAACGGCTAAAAGGAAACAATGTGGGTGGTAAAAGGCATTTTAAAATGTAAATCATACTATTTGAGAGTATGGAAATTATTGTGAAGATGGCAATCTGTCATTGTACGGACGGTCCAAATGTTACTCTCTCTCTCTCTCTCTCTCTCTCTCTCGGTCGCTCTGTGTTTGTCTCTCTCTCCCTCCATCTCTTCCTTACCCCACCCCACACACGTCTTGTCGTTATAATACCCAGGCTATTACTCACCAACCATAGTGGATGCAAATAAGTAACTATCTTTTTTTTGTGGCATTTGTCGAAGAACATGCCACTACGAGTTCAATACGGTATTTTCAAAATCGTATATCGTAGTTTGTGCAAAACCGAAGGAAGCAAACCCAATTAAACTCAATTTTTCTGAGACAAAAAGGTGTTTCGATAGCACTTAGATATATGATTAACAATGGTGTATTGAAATAAATTGAATTAGACTGTCGATCATGGAAATAATTCTTTTTTTATTGAAAATATCAATACCCGCTATGGCCTTCTACTGGCGCAATGATACACACAACCTGACTGTGTTCGTCCCAAAACCAGTTCATCACTGGGCTTGTTCGTTCATTGGCTTGTTCGTCCGGGCTTGTTTGTCCCACATTATTGTTTGATTATTTTTTCAAATTATTAATTCCACACAATGGCTCCCTTGACAAATGCCACACCAGGGCTTTCAACACTTTGATTTTTCACTCAGATGAGTTTGTGTTGGTAAGCTCTGTTAGTGTCAATGATCTACGAGAGGTTATTGTAGCAGTGTTGCTGATATGTGTTCTCTTCAATCGCCATAGGTATCACAAAATCCATGCTCTTGCAATTGGGGATTTAATGCATCTCTGTAATGCATTGTACCAAGCAAAACATCACACAACCATGGACCCATAAAATCCATTTTGTCTCTAACAACCAACTGAATCATGAGGTAGACTGGTTCTTTGACGTACAGAAAAATGGACCAATAGCGGAAAGTTTCGACCACTTGAGGTCAGCGTGCGCGGTCTGCACAGGCTGAGATAAGTCGATACTTTCTTCAGGATGCATTAAATCCCAAATGTTTTCAAAGGCCTTCTTCATTGGGGGGGGGGGGGGTCATTAAAAGTCGGGATTGTGTAGCAAAGGTTTAACCCCTTACCACACAATCCGGAGTTTACACAACCCTAAAAAAGAACCTTTTTGAAAACATTGTGAGAAAAGGAGAAAATACTGGAAACCAGCATTATCTCCTTTTCCCACAAAGTTTTCGATCCTATCAAAGACAAAATTTCCTTATTTGAGCCATTTTTAAAATGTCACAGCAAATGCTTTCAGTTTGGACAGGTCTACATTTTTGCTGTGTGCCAAAGAAGTAAGCAACATTGCCTACACGAGACAAGCCCCGTAGCTCAGTCGGTAGCGTAGAGGACTTGAGAACAGGAGGTCGCTGGTTCGATCCCCGGCTTGGCCAATTTCTTTCCGAGGTTTGATGATAGTCATGGCGACAGGATTCATTCCTCTCTCACCGATAACCATTGTCTCGACGATGGTAATGTAGGAAAGCAGCCAGTGGCTTGGAAAGAATATTGTGCGGAGTACTGGTAAAAAGGAACTCCAGGAAAGCATGGATAGGTGCACTGGCCGCTGCGATATAACTGAAATAATGTTGAAAACCGCGTTAAACACCATACAGTCAATCAATCAATTGCCTACACGATTTCGTTGCAAACTAGACAGATACCCACATAGAGAGGTCACTATTTGATATCAATTTTGGAAAAAAAAAAGAAACCTGCCTCTACATGCCCACCCTTTACCACACGAAAAAAAAAAATAAGGCGGTTCAAATTTGAAAGCATTTGCAGACGATAAATAAAATGTCAAGCGAATCATAAAGTTTGTCTTTCTAAGGGTATAAAACATTACCAGCATTTTCTCCTTTTCCCACAATGTTTTCAGAATCCTTCTACTTTCAGGATCGTTCACGGTCGGGATTGTGTGTCAAACAAGACAGATACCGTTATATTTGGCTTATCAGTTTTGGGAAAACAGAAACTTGTCCTTTCATGCCCACTTAACTGCTTACAAGACGACAAAAATTTCTTCTTGTCCAAATTGAAAGCATTTGCAGACAACCAATGAAATGTTAGGTAAACCATAAAACATAAGATTCATCTTTCTAAGGGTAGAAAACAATGTTTGGGAAAAAAGGAGAAAATGCTGGTTACCAGCATTTTCTCCCTTTCCCACAATGCTTTCAGAAATCTTCTACTTTCAGGGCCGTTAATACACGGGATTGTGTGGTAAAGGGTTAAACAAGATTGCCTGCACGGTTTCGTTGTAAACTAGACAGTTACTATCATACAGAGGACACCGTATGGCTTATCAGTTTTTGAAAAAAAGGAAACTTGTCCTTTCATGCCCACTTAATTGTTTACAAGACGACAAAAATTTCTTCTTGTCCAAATTGAAAGCATTTGCAGACGATAAATAAGAAGTTAGGCAAAGCATAATATTCGTCTTTCTAAGGGTAGAAAACATTGTGGGAAAAAGGAGAAAATGCTGGTTACCAGCATTTTCTCCTTTTCCCACAATTTCTTTCAGAAGCCTTCTACTTTCAGGGTGTTAACAGTCGGGGTTGTGTTGTAAAGGGTTGAAAAACATTACCTGCACGAATTCGTTATAAACTAGACAGATAAACGCATAGAGAGGACACTATTTGGCTTATCAGTGTCGGGAAAAATAAAAAAAAAACATATCTTTTCATGCCAACTTAACTCTTTACAAGACGAACAAAATTTTCGTCTTGTCCAAATTGAAAGCATCTTCAGACAACAATATCAATTTGATTCAGAAATTGAAAATTATTTTTCTTGAGGGTAGAAAACATTGTGGGAAAAGGAGAAAATGCTGGTTACCAGCATTTTCTCCTTTTCCCACAATGTTCTCAGAAGCCTTCTTCTTGTACGGTCGTAAGATTTCGGGATGGTTTGGTGATGGATCGTTATCAGTGCATAAACAAGGGTTTTAGATTAGCCACTTACAACCCATATTTCAATGTAAACAAAGATCTTAGGAAATCCTTCAAATTTATAAGGCCAATTAATGTATTACGTCAAATGCAAATTTTAGGCTTTTTTTCAAACATGGGAAAAAGGTGTGCCATGCTCTGACAAAAGGGGGTTTAATGCATCTCCGTGATTCATTATACCAAGCAAGTCATCATATATGATTATGGATCTATAAAATCCATTTTCTCTAACAACCGACTGAATTCTGAGGTAGAGTGATCGTTTGACATGCAGAAAGTTGATCAACAGCAAAAAGTTTCGATCCAGGTCAGCCTGCGCGGACAGTCGAAAAATTCGGATGCAGCAGGTGTCGAGTTTAAAAAAAAAATAAATAAATAAATTTAATCCATGCTCTTTGAAAAGGGAGCTTAATGCACCTCCGTGATGGATGATACCAAACAAGTCATTACAGTATTATATATCCACGGAATTCCTTTTTGTATCACAGCAGACTGAATCATGAGGTACAGAGGTCCTCTGACATGCAGAAAGTTCACCACAAGCAAAAGGTTGCGCGGACTGACCTGGGTTGATACTTTTTGCTGATGCATTAAGCCCCCTTTTCACATAGCATGGCTCATCTGTTCTTGTCTAACAAATAACGTAAGTTTTATTACGCGTTATCTTATTTAGTGTGGTGTTATATTGTGCTATGCTATGTTATGTTGTGTTGTGATACATGTATGTTATCTTATGTTGTTTTTGTTATGTTATAATTTGTTATGTTGTGTTATGTTATGTTTTGCTATGTTATGTTATGTTACGTTACGTTACGTTTTTTTTGTTTTTTTTTTTTTTTTGGGGGGGGGGGGGGGCGGTTATGTTATAAGAAATACCTACCCCGGTGACCAGGCACTCAACTCTTTACCGGACGACAAAATTTTACACTGGTCCAAACTGAAAGCATTTGCAGACGACAAATTAAAGATAGTTCAAATGACGGGACCTGTCTCTCAAAGGATAGAATACATTGTTGGAAGAGTAAAAAATGTATCCAGCATTTTCTCCTTTTACGATAATGTTTTTAAACAGATTTCTCTTTTATGCTTTTTTTCCCGATTTCCCGACAGTAAGGAGTCAAAACATAAATGAGCTGTGCTTTGTGAAAAGAGGGTTTAATGTCTCTGCAAAAAACATATCGACCCAGGTCTGCCAGGCTGACCTGGATCTAAAATTTTAGCTACTGGTCATTTTTCTGCATGTCAAAGGACCAGCTTACCGCATGAAACAGTTATATACTTCCATTGAGGTTCGCACCAAATTAGGATACATACACTTTAGCATTGGGCCAAGCAAGACCCGGTAATTGACACGAATCGTTTCCTCGCGCAGTGTTTTCAAAAGCCATCTTCCAAAGGGTCGTTCTGAAACACGAAATTGTCATTCGCAACATCTCGGCCGACTCCGAAAATACATCTAACCACGTCCGCATAAAGAAAGTTTCCATTTTTAGGTACTGTCAGTCACATGATCTTAAAGATGTCGCCGCCCATTTAAACTGATTGGACACGACATTAACAACCACGGTGAGTTATTAACATCCATCAGTAGTTTTTAACAAATTGGATTTTTATGGATCCATAATTATGTGATGACTCGCTTAGTATAATGCATCAGGAAGATGGATTATAAAAAACTCTCTTTAGCCAGTACATGGCTCTAATTTCTTCTTGAAGTCACTTATACATAACTTGTCCGAACTCCTTATCAGACCATAAAATTGTTTGTCTTCTCCAAATAAAGGTAAAAAATGCAGGAAACAAATTGTACATTGTTAAAATAATGGTATTTGTTTTTTTGCTTTATTAGCCACGTACATTGGTATGCGAGGGCCATAGCCAGCCTTCATCATATCTTATTTGGATTCCTCTCTAAGAAGGTAGAAAACTTTCTGTGAAGAGGAGAAAATGCTGGTTACCAGTATTTCTTCCCTGTTCCCGCAATGATTTCAGAAGTTTTCTTACCCAAGGTTGGAATAGCCAAAGATGTGTGGAAAAAGGCATCATATAATCCTATACAGGAATGGATCGGCATAAAGCGCCCTTTCTTATCACAAAGGCCACTACCCTCTTAGGCTGCTGAGAGGGACTCAAGGACCTTTTGTGGACAGCGTAGATCAAGATCAGACTGCACAGAACGTGCAGTCTGATCTTTGATGTACACTGTCAGAAAAGGAGATATTCTTTCCCCAAAAGATAAGTTGAAAAAGCAACATTATGGGTTTTTTTACTATTGGTTTGAAAGTTTCATTTGAGTAATTGAGCAGGTTAAGTTTTACCGGAATACCAAAGTATGCAAACAAATGACCCGGTGATGAACAAACAGAAAAAAAGCAATTTCAGTTTTTCGGGTTTACCCAGCCAAACTTGGGTTTAACCCGGCTTTGATATGTCCCCTTGTACTCTGACGTACTTCACGCTTTCCATTCAGATATCCATTAACCCTTAAGCTGCTAAGCGCGACTCACTGACCATTAGCGGACAGTGTAGATCAAGATCAGACTGCACAGAACGTGCAGTCTGATCTTGGATCTACACTGGCCGATAGGGAGATAATCTTCTCCAAAACATAAGTTTGAAATAACATTTTTTTTTTGAGATTTTTACAATCGTCTTGGAAGTTTTACTTGATTTATTCAGCAGGATAGAGTTAAAGGCCCAGTGGCGACAAAAAGTAAACAACGCGTATGTTAAAATGCCGCATGTAAATTCAATAATACCAATTTAATGTTCGGAAATTATTGGGAAGATTACAATGTGTTATTATCCGAGCGGTCCAAGTTTTTGTCGCATGCAGAAAAATGGATTTCAAAACCAGGTTAAAAGTAAACAAAACAAAAAAAAAAAATGGAGCAACTTGGCAACTTTTTACCTTCATGTAGATTTAAAATACACTTTTTGTGGCATTTGTCGAAGACAATGCCACTATGAGTTCAATACGGCATTTTGAAAATCATGTATCGTATTTTGTGCAAAACCGAAGGAAGTAAACCCAATTAGAATCAATTTTTCTGAGAAAAATAAGTATTTCGATTGCACTCAGATATGAAACTGAAACTGGAGCAACTTGGCAACTTTTTACCTTCATGTAGATTTAAAATACACTTTTTGTGGCATTTGTCGAAGACAATGCCACTATGAGTTCAATACGGCATTTTGAAAATCATGTATCGTATTTTGTGCAAAACCGAAGGAAGTAAACCCAATTAGAATCAATTTTTCTGAGAAAAATAAGTATTTCGATTGCACTCAGATATGAAACTGAAAATGGCGTATTACAACAAATTGGATTATGCCTACGATCATGGAAATACTTCCTTTTTATCGAAAATAGCTTGATCCGCTATGGCTTCTACAGTGGCGTAATGACACACACATACCGCTCTTGTTCGTCCCAAAACCAGTTCGTTCCTGGGCTTATTCGTCCCAGGATTGTTCGCCCTGACTTGTTCGTCCCACAAGATTGCACCCTTTTCTATCGGATTTTGCATGACTTTATAGTAGATTGACTTTCAAGCGAATATTTTGAAACTGTTTCTTTTGTTTATTTTTCAAGTTATTAATTCCACACAATGGCTCCCTTGACAAATGCCACACCAGCGTTTTCAACGCTTTGATTTTTAACAATCGACCAACACTGGAGCCAATCGGTTAATAACAGATTGTCATCTTCACAATAATTTCTATATTTTTAAATGGTATGGTTTGAACTTTAAAAAAAAGCATTTTACCACTAGGAATGTTTATTTTTGGCCGTTACTGGGCCTTTTAGATGGGTACTTTAACGATCTGAAGTTAATGGACGCCAATCCAACCCAAGGGCGTGTTTGCAGTCAGTATGAAAGACCTTAGTTCGTAATTAGAAGGCTACCCATTCTAATTTGAATTGAAATTCAGATTCTAATTCAAAACAGTAACACAATTTCTGAATAGCTAAAAATATTTGAGCCATGCTCTGTGAAAAGGGGGCTTAATGCATCTGCAAAAAGTATCGACCCTGGTCGGCCTGCGCACTCCGCGCAGGCCGACCTGGGCCGAAACTTTTTGCTATCGGTCAATTTCCTGCATGTCCAAGGACCAATCTACCCCATGATTCAATAATTTGTTGGAGAAGGTGGACATGCTGGCTCCATGCTAGTAAGGGGCCATTTAAAAAGTTCTGATAATGCGTGCGGACTTCTAATATAAGTTTTACCTAATGGAAATTGTCTACTCCAGTCCCTCGAAGTATTCCCCGTGGACTTGTACACACTTTTTCAGGCGTCTGATCCGGTCAGAAAACGCTTTTTTTATAGTCAGATTTAGGGATAGTGTTAGTGCATTGATATAAGGCACGCCCAACAGCCGTGCGACTTCTGAGGCACTGTTTGGTATGGGGATTAAACCAGAAATCACAGGGAGCTAAGTCTGGGCTGTAAGGTGGGTGTGGCAAAGTATGAAGTCTGCATGTTTGTAAGTAGTCCGTAACGACGGCTGACTTGTGGGCGGGGGCGTTGTCATGGAGAAGTTTAAGTCCTCGCACTCCGGTTCGTGGGCAGGCTGCCAAATAGTGGTTAACAACGGCACGCAAAATACTTTCAGCGTACATCTTTCCTGTGACCGTGGTGTGTTCTGGGACAGGGAACCTAAGCACCATTTCACGCGCATCAAAAAATAGTGCATACAAAACGCGCCTGACACTTCCAGACCGTCTAGCAATCTGGGGCCTTTCTCCATTTTTCCCTACCCAAACTTTGTTATTTTCTTTTCCATCAGGCTCAAAGAACGATACTCAAGTTTCATCACCAGTAACGATGTCAAACAGTCGCCCATCGTCACAGTTCTCATATACTGCAAGTAGTTCCGTGGCTATTCTTACGCGCTACTGCTTCTGGTGGTCCGTCAATGAATGGGGGATCCATCTGGCGCATAATTTCCGGAGTTTCAGCTTTTCCTTCAAAAGTGTAAAAACTGCCCCCGAACTAAGGCCACATATGTTGGCTAACACTTCAACAGTATAACGAACATCCTCTTTAACTGCATTTGTAACGGCAGTGACGTCATTTTCACAAAATGCTGTCAATGGAAGTCCCGACCGAGGGTCATCTTCAAAAGATTGTCTACCATCTTTAAAACAAGCTCACCATCTGGCAACCGTTGGATACGAAAGAGCATTATTTCCATAAACTTTATCTAAATCGGCTTTGATATCTTGCGCCGAGCAGTTAAGCAGAGACCGTATTTTCACATAGACCCTTTGCTCCTCTTTAGCCATCTTTGCACCGACGTCTGCTTTATGCGCCAATACTAAAACCTTATCTAATTCAAAGTGCTGAATTACAATAGCGTCTCGCGTAGCACGTGCAAATTGAGCACATCCGTGCGCGGCAAAAACTGAGCTTTCGGTACATGTATAGTTCATAAAAATCGATAAATTCTACCTAGAGTTATGTGCCCATTAACAGAACTTTTCAAATGGCCCTCATAATTAAATGATGACTTGCATGGTATCATGCATCACGGCGATGCATTAAGTCCCTTTTCGCCAGAGCATGGCTCATTTGTTTGAGCAATTTTAACCTTGACTCTCATCCAAAAGACTATTAACAATTTTAAATGGCCAGTCGTGGGACGCGAACCCACACGCTCAAGAGGCCCAAAACTTGACGTTTAGATGTCATACGCTCTACCACTTAAGCTATTCGGTTTACTATCGACCCGCGGGACCCTGTGTAATCATTAATCGTGATAATACATGTTCCTACGATTTTTGCTCACTATGGGTTGCACATATCAGTGTTCAGTATCAAGGTGACACGTAGTTGACAAAGGAATTAGAGGTAGATTGCCCCCCCCCCCCTTCTCAACCTACGCTTAACCCTTTACGGAGCAAGCCCGTGTTTTAACGACCCTGGGAGACTGAGAAGGCATACATACAGAATATAATATACTACACAAGGAGAAAAATTCAGCTCCATTCAAGCTGTCTTCTTGCCATGCTCTGTGAAAAGGGGGCTTAATGTATCTGCGAAACGTATCGACCCAGGTCAGCCTGCGCAGTCCGCGCAGGCTGACCTGGGCCGAAACTTTTCGCTACGGGTCATTTTTCTGTATGTCCAAGGACCAGTCTATTTCATGATTCAGTCGGTTATTGGACAAAGTAGATTTTATGGATCCCTGTTTTATGTGATGTCTTGCTTGGTACAGTGCATCACGAAGAATCATTTAGTCCCCTTTTCACAGAGCATTGCTCAAGTGCTTTCCAGTTGGCTGAGTACATTTCTTTTTTTTTTTTTTTTTGTCGTTTGGTACAGAGTGAAGGAAGATGGGGCAGACACAAATAAAACTGTGGTTAAAATCAAGATGTTTACTTTTTAATACGTGGAAAACACCGTCGGAAAAGGAGCGAGGCTCGAACCCGGGGTCTGGGTTTCAGCAGTACAAGGATTAGGCTCTGAAGTAATTGGCCTTAGGACACCCTCGGGAAAAGCCATATACTTCCTTTTAGGTTCGAACTCGAGGCCTCCAGATTATGTATGAGTCATACACTTTAGCATTGGACCAAGCAAGACCCGGTAATTGACATGAATCTTCTCCTTGCACAGTGTTTTCAAAAGCCATCTTCCCAAGTGTCTTTCTAAAAAAACGGAATTGCCATCCGTCACAACTCGGCCGATTCGTAACTCGTACATCTAATCTCTTCCATATCAAGGAGTTTCCATTTTGAAGTACTGTCAGTCACATGATCTTAAACATGGCGGCGCCCATGTACATTGAATGGCAATGACACCAACAACCACAGTGAAGTCATTCACATCTATCTGTCTGGCTGTGAAAACTGCCCACGGAATCGATAGACCACGTTAAAAATTGAATGTACTAACTATTTGTAGAGGGAAATGCATTTAGAACGATTTCGATAGAGAATTGTGACTCGTGTTTTCTGTTTTCAGGTGAATTCTTACAATTTAAGAACTGTAAAACGGTGTATTTCCGGCAAAGAAATGTACCGTGTAGGTGCATATCAAGCTAAGTGACACAGCCGCGGGATTTGATCAACGGATCACCTGAGGTTTGCAGAATGACAGAAATGTTTAACAAAGGCTAAATAAATCGATATATTTTTGGTCACTAGAAAAAGCTAATCTGTTGCATAGTCTTTCAAATCCGTCTTGACAATAATATCATTTTCTGTGCAGTCTGATCATGACTTTTACAACCAGAAAAATCGCCGAGATACATGACTGTCCCCCACCATCAGCCTAAGTGTTAACTCTTTATTAAATGACCAAATAAATAAATAAATAAATGAATAAATAAACTCGTCTAAATTGAAAGCAAATGCAAAGACGACAAATCAAAAGCATCTTAAATGATGAAATTTGTCTCTGAAAGTATAAAAAAAAAAAAATCATTGTGGGAAAAGGAGAAAATGCTGGTTACCAGCATTTTCTCCTTTTCCCACAATGTTTTCAAAAGGCTTTATTCCTCCAGGTCGTTAAAACCTGGGATTGTTTGGTAAAGGTTAAATGTTCCCCGTCCCCTTCCCCCCCCCCCCCCCCCCCGGATTAAAGCACCCGCTGATATGGCAATAATGTTTACTACAAATTCAATCATAGATTACAACGGATCGATTGATCACCGTAAGGTATAAGTTTTGATTTAGATCTATCGGCTGGATACGATAGGAAATTTTAAAATTGCATTGGAGAGTTATCCTTAGACTTTTACCACAATAGTCCTGTTTGAAACGTCCCTGAACAGGAAGATTGATTGATTGATTGATTGATTGATTGTATGGTGTTTAACGCCGTTTTCAACATTATTTCAGTTATATCACAGCGGCCAGTGCTCCTATCCATGCTTTCCTGGAGTTTCTTTTACCAGTACTCCACACAATATTCTTTCCAAGCCACTGGCTGCTTTCCCACATAACCATCGTCGAAACAATGGTCAGCGGTGAGAGAGGAATGAATCCTGTCGCAGTGACTATCATCAATCCTCGGAAAGAAATTGGCCAAGCCGAAACGTCCCTGAACAGGAAGGCTATCGCAAACAATGCGAAAAAAAAAAAGGAGAAATGCTAGTTACCTGTATTTTCTTTTTGCCCCGCATTTTTGTCTACACTTTCGAAGGTAAATCTCGTCAGTGGAACCATATGGAATTTGTTACGTGCTAATGCTTTCATTTTAGACACGTCTGATACAGGATAAAGTTTTTTTCTTTTCTTTCTGCGATACAACTGAAATAAGTTTATAGCCGCTTTCAACATTATTTCAGTTATATCGCAGCGGCCAGTGCAGCTATCCACGTTTTTCCTGGAATTTCTGTGACTTGTACTTCGCACAATATTTTTTCAAAGCCGCCGGCTGTTTTCCAACATAGCCATCGTCGAAATAATTGTCATAGTTTGAGATACGAAATATTGTACGTAATATGTGAACTTATTTTATACTGTTTTTAGAAAAGTGAATCGGGTTTTATACATGGAAATTCCCACGTGTGCATGTATGGTTTTACATATCCTTTCATATGACGTGCAACACACGAAAAAGGGGCCTTCGGACATACGCGTAAAAGTGTGTCGTCCCAGATCAGCTTGTGCAGTCTGTGACTAATCTGAGACGGCACTTCCCGTTTTTGTGCGATTTTCTGTTTCACAACAGTCTACTGTATGAAAAAATCTTACGGAGTCTTAAAGTGCCGTCTCCGGTTAGCCTGCGCGGACTGGGCAGGCTAATCCGAGACGACACTTTACGCAAATGTCCGAAGGTCTCATTTCACATGTTGCGGGCCATATATAACTTGTGAAATATATTATTATGTGATAAAAAGAACGTGACATTCGTTAGCTATGGAGAATTAACACCGAACAATCTTTAAACAAGGGGGAAGTGGGGGGTTAATCTTGTCTCTCTACTCTAATCCAGTCCAACCAAGTCCAGCACAGCAAGCCCGGCCCAGCCCACTCCAGCCCAGCTCAGTGCAGTCAAGTCCAGTCCAGTCCTGGGAAAATATTTTTCAATTTGATCCGTAAATATGCCAGAATAACTATATATACTCAGCCAAAAAAGAAAGTATCAATCGTATATTTCTACCTATCTACCAGGAACTAGCATATATTGTGATTATTTTTTTAATCTGTATTAAAGAACAATTCCTTTTTGACACTGTGAAAATTTGTAGTCGATGCGATATTTCTTTCATTGAAAAATATTAAGCGAAATGACATAGGGATTGATTTCAAAAATGACACTTCCTTCGATAACACTGGGTCCACCAACAAGAAAGGTTTAATTTCATTTTGAATGGGGTTTAAGCAACCGACGCCTTACTGCAACAGCAACTGGGAGACAGCAGGGTAGGAGTCGGTTGCGGAGATGTTGCATGATGATGTACCGATCGTTGGCAGCAGTCGTGACACGAGGCCGACCACTCCGCGGACGTTTCCCGTAGCCCGGAATCGTCTCCGTAACCGCTCTTTCGCCTTACGAGTACAACCAAACAGCCAGGATACTGCAGTGACTGACGTACCTGCATTCAGCATCCCAATAGCTTACTTTCGTTGATCATTATTTAACCTTGGCTTTTTTTTTTTCGACTTGCTTATGCATGATTTTATTCAATTGTGATTTATTACCGCTCAATCGGTGCGGTCAGATTCTTCCACCGGATATCGACCCGTGCCGCACGAGGCGCACGTGCAAATTCACTAAATCGAGTCTCTCGCCGAACGGCATGGTTTACTACTGACCAAACTTAGGTCAACAGGTGCTCCAACGATTACCTGTACATTGCTTATTATTTATTTATATTTTTATCACATATTTATATTTGTGATAAAACAATATTAAATGAAATATTAAGGTTTAAAAAGTGGGTACATGTACTTTCTTTTTTTGGCTGAGTATAGTATTACATATTGGGCAGTCAAGATCTTTTGTTAGACTTTCCTTATTGTGAAAACTCGTCTTAATAACACAGTCCGCAAGGTAAGCTGGAAGCTGTGGGCTTCTACGGACAGTGTAGATCAAGATCACATGTACAGAACGTGCAGTCTGATCTGTTATCAACACTATCGGAGAGGCTTAGCTCTTAGTCTGATAAGCTCGACTTGACACGCATTGGCGACACAGCGCAGATCAAGATAAGATTACATAGAAAGAGCAATCTGATCTTTTTCAAACGCTTTCTTCAGCGTGAACGAAAACATTTTGTACAGTAATAGGCCCATGTAAGTCGGGAAGGGAGACAACTATGTTATATACGCAACAAAGATAAATTAGGAATTACGTCCCTTTAACTCTTTCGCTGCAAACCAAATAAAATTGATTTCATGGGCGTAACCAGGGGTTCAGAATTTTCTACATCTGAAAGTAACACAACTTCTGATCGGCTAAACCATCTGAAAGAATATTCTAAGTCTTGTTCTCCAAGATTTTCTTCATCTGAAAGTAACACAACTTCTGATCGGCTAAACCATCTGAAAGTAACACAACTTCTGATTGGCTAAACCATTTGGTTTAGCCAATCAGAAGTTGTGTTACTTTCAGATGTAGAAAATCTTGGAGAACAAGACTTAGAATATTCTTAAGAATGGTTGGTGAATACGGACCCAGGAGTGCTATTTCATCCTTAGGCTGCTAAGCGAGACGCAAAGCGCTTATTGCGGACAGTGTAGATCAAGATCAGACTGCACAGAACGTGCAGTCTGATCTTGCTCTTCACTGTCCGAAAATATGAGCATTCGATTTTCTATAGAAAAGAGATAGGTCGAAATCGTAATATTTCGCTTTTTACTATCGGTATGTGCAGTTTGATCTTGGATCTACACTGTCCGACAAGGAGATTTTTTTTTCCTTAAAATAAGTTTGAAATAGTATTATTCGGATTTTTACAACCGGTTTGAAAAGTACCTTTCACTTATCTTGCAGTATAAAGGTTAACACAGTGCAACGGAAGCGTGGTAAAACCGACGTCACTCTATATTCTGTGTAAAGTAAGAATTAAACCGCATCCGGTTTTGTCTACTTTTAAGTATGAACTTGTTTTCCTTTTATCCAGAGTTGGTCATGTTAGAATCGACATGATCTTCTTTCTATCGTGGTTTATCGTCCAATAAACCACGGTTGTGAGTTTTAAGACGAAATGAATAAACCACCCGGGCGATTATTTATTCAGCCTCATAACTCACAACCGTCGTTTCTTTCTATAGTCGTTTATCGTTTATCATTGCACAAATATAAGTTTCCGGGCCGTTATAAGCATGCATTAACGGGGAAAAGCCGGGCGTTAACGGGAGAAAACGTGTATTAATCAGTAAAATCACGTGCCCTTGACGCCCGGCTTTGTACTTTCAATATCCTCGATCCGAGCCTACCTTGTAAACAATGTACGCTGAACGTTTTGTTCTTGTCATATATCCCAGGCTCCGACCAAATAAGCTGTAGGAATTTGTACCATATTAGATCCTTATTATGGCTTGTCTTTGATGATTTTAGTACACCACAAACGAAATCTTACCCAGTATCTAAGTATTATCGAGATATGAGAAAAACTAAATCGTAATGCATTCTACATCCCACCCACTTTCCTAATGTGGTCGGCAATTCCTTCGCTTGATATATCCCTTTGACGTCTTTCAGTTACAGAAATTTCATATCCACTCATTAATCCTTGCTGTAATAGATCCAAAAATGTGCAAGTTAATCCCACCAAAGTCCGCTATGCATTAATTATGAGAAGTGAATTACAGCAAGAGTCCGAAACAATGGTGCCCACAGGACTATGGCCCTTCGCTACGCGTAACAAAAATTTCATCGTCGAATTCCGGTTTTGACCGGTACAAGTCCGGTACATTTCAAGTCCGTTTCCTTTGCATTTCTATGGAAATATTTTTGCTTTCGTTGCAAATTATTGCTAAAATACATTTACTTTATGCAATAATAGCGTTAATTCATGTTTTTCGGTCGTTTACATTCGCAGAGGCCCTCAAAATGGTTAAACACCCTCGTGCTTCGCACTCGGGCGTTAAACCATTTTTCGGGCCTCTGCGAATGTTTACGATCTCAAAAACGTGAAATAAACCTATAATAAACCACGGTTGTGTGTTATAAGGCGCAATGAATAAACCACTCGGGCGATTATTTTTTATTGTGCTTCATAACTCACAACCGTGGTTTATTGCATGATAAACATCGATAGAAAGAAGATCATCATGGAATCAAAATTACAATATAACTGCTCCGTTTTGAAAGGGTCATGCTTTTTTGAACACTTGTATGAACATTTCAAAAGAAATTGTATAAAGTAGCTTGTTATTTAACTTTTCATGAATTGATTCGCAGCATCATTGAAAATTCCATAACGACAAATTTCGTACATGATTTTTAACCCTTAGGCTGCTAAGCGCGACTCAAAGACCTTTATGCGGACAGTGTAGATCAAGATCAGACTGCACAGAACGTGCAGTCTGATCTTGGATCTACACTGTTCGATAAGGAATTATCTTTCCTCACAAATCCTTTCAAATAGCAAAATCTTGGTTTTTACTACCGGATTGAAAGTTCCCTTCCACTTATATAGCAAGGATAGGAGTTAACATTTAATTATACTACATGGGTCATACTTTGTAAAAAGATTGTTTATTGCATCTGGCGAGCACCGGTAGCTCAGTCGGTAGCGTACAGGACTTGAGAACAGTGGGTTGCTGGTTTGATCCCCGGCTCGGCTATTTTCTTTCCGACGGTCCTGTTATTTTAGTCAAAATAGATACATATTAATATGCAAAGACTTGCTTGGTATAATGTATTACGCAGTTGTATGAAACACTATCACTTTTTTCCCAGGGGACCGCTCAAACTAAACAGAAATATGGTAAGGCTGAATAAAACAAGAGCAATAACCACAAGTCGAATGACTTGAAAAGCGATATGGCCTCGTTGGAACACAGACAACTGCATTTGTTCTGGTCGTTTTGACTCGCTTGGCGATTCTGGTCATTGTTGTCGTAGCCCGACTGACCGTTGTCCGGAATGGGCGGAAGATTTTTGGGGCCATCTGACGGGGCAACTTGCACGTCCTTGGCCCCAATCGCAATATCTGCACACCCGTAGAACTCTTCCTGATCACCGCAACCTTGAAAAATAATAATAATAATAATAATTATAATAATAGTAATAATACTAATAATAATAGTAGTAGTAAAAATAATAATAATAGTAGTAGTAGTAGTAGTAGTAGTAGTAGTAGTAATAATAATAGTAATAATAGTAATAGTAATAATAATAATGACGGTGTAGACAAACGATCACAAAACTCTTTCTCTGCCAAATGAACAGAAAAAGATACTTTTTCTATCTGGCTGAAAATAAGTACATTTATGAGGGTCGTTCATTTAATTCTGTCACTGGGTGTTTATGAGACGCATTATATTAACCCTTTCCCAAACGACAAATTTTGGAACTGGTCCAAATTGGAAGAGTTTGCAGACGACAATTTTAAATTTGATGAAAATGGCAGAAAGGTCTCAAAAAGGGTAAAAAACACTGTGGGAAAAGGAGAAATTGCTCGTTACGAGCAATTTCTCCTTTTCCCACAGTGTTTTCAAAAGACTTGTACTGCAGACACGTGAAAACCAGGGCTTGTTTGGGAAAGGGTTAAATGCATATATTTTGTTGGTTTCATCCCTTCAAAATATTCTCCGTTGACAGAAATACATTTTTCGAGTCAGGAAATCCAGTCTATGAGCGCTGCAAAATAGGTTTTTGTTTTCTTGGAATACCCTGCAGACACTGAAAAATGGCACTTCCCAGGGCACTTTTAGAGTCATATCGACGCCAAGAGAGAGTTTCCTTCAACAAAGGAAAGAGAAAAAAGTCACATAGGCTGAGGTTGGGAGAATAGGGTGGGTGGGGAAGCTGTACCACCTTTTCCGTTTCCTGGAAATTCTGAACAATTGCAGACTTGTGAGCAGCTGCATTGTCATGAATAAGGCACAGGTCTCTTAATCTGGTTTCAGCAATATAGCCAGTGTATATGACTGCACCTACTTTAACTTTCAATAACTTTTGAAAGAATGAACCTATTACAACAAAATTTCGTGCCGGTACTCAGAACAACTTCCATGCGAAAATACGGTTTCTTCCTTGTATTATGTATGGTAATGCGATATGCAGGCCCATTTGTGACACAATTAAATGAATGACTCTCGTATTGCTAGAGCAAATATTTAAAGATACATCCTTACAGCCAGAGAGATAGAAAAAAAAAACCACAAAAAAATTTTGATAGAATGTAGAATGCTTCAGAATTAGCCTGCAGTGTAAACATGGAAAAAATACCAATATATAGATCTATAGTGTAAGGGAAAAATACAGGATATCGCAAACCTTCGATTAAAAACTCGAAACGTCACAACAGTGATTTCTTTGAAGGCTTCCAGAAAATGAAGTGCATTTTCTATCCGTCGTAATCTATGCAATCTTGCCACCGGCATGGGCAACGCTTGGCATGAAGATGCAAAAATGAGTATAGTATTATAAAACAATAAAGATAAAATGGGTTAAAAATGGCTGAAAACGAGTATAGACGTACCTTTAATTTCTAGGTGGAAAATTATTTTCAGAAAAAAAATTACAAATGTGGCATCATTGGGCCTATTAGGCGTATTATTCATCAGTAAGTCTAAAAGAGTCATGCTCTTTAAAAAGGGGGCTTAATGCATCTGCAAAAAGTATCGATTTAGGGTCAGCCTGCACAGTCCATTCAGGCTGACCTGGGTCAAAAACTTTCTGCTATTGGTCGATTTTTCGCATGTCAAAGGACCAGTGTACATCATGATTTAGTCGGCTGTTTGACAAAGTGGATTATAATTGGCGTGCAACACACGAAAAGGGACCTTCGGACATTTGCGTAAAATGTTGTCCCGGATTAGCCTGCGCAGTCTGCGCAGGCTAATCCGGGACAACACTTTACGACACTTTACGACTACATAAGATTTTTTCATACAGTAGACTTTCGTGACACAGAAAATCGCACAAAAACGGGAAGTGTCGTCTTGGATTAGTCACAGACTGCACGGGCTAATCTTGGACGACACTCTTTTACGCATATGTCCGAAGGCCCCTTTTTGTGTGTTGCACGCCATATAGATCCATAATTAGGTGATGTCTTGCATGGTACAATGCATTACGGAGATGCATTTAACCCCCGTTTGCAAGAGAATGGCCCAGATATTGTAAATTCAATTCCTTTTTTAATGTCCAAGACTTGGCATTCGATTGGACAATCTGTTTTAGCCAACCAGGTTGCTGGCCTGGGAATTCAGCTGGGTCCGTATTCACCAACCATTCTTAAGAATATTCTTGGTCCTGTTCTCCAAAATTTTCCGAATTTGAAAGTAACACACCTTCTGATTGGCTAAACCATTTGGTTTAGCCGATCAGAAGTTGTGTTACTTTCGAACTTGGAAAATCTTGAAGAATAAGTCTAAGAACGTTCTTGAGAATGGTTGGTGAATACGGACCCAGAACTAGGACAACATTTAGAAATGCTGGGGGGTATACCCACTAATTCTATATTGCGCTGCTTCGATTTCTTTCCGAGGACTGATGATAGCCATTGCAACAGGATTCGTTCCTCTCTCAGCGCTGATCATGGTTTTGACAATGGTCCTGTGAGAAAGCAATCGGTGGCTTTGGAAGAGTATTGTGCGAAGTACCAGTGACAGAAACTCCAAGAAAGCATGGATAGGTGCACTGGCCGCAGGGATATAAGTGAAATGATGTTGAAATTGCCTTTATACACCGTACAATCAACAAATCGTATCTTGGTCACGTCGTATTTGTTTGTCTGGCTTTACTGGAGTTTAACGCCGTTTTAACAGTTTAAGTCATATCACGGCGGTCAGTGCACCTACGCATGCGTTTTCTGGCTTTCTCACACCAGTACTGACACAACTTTCTTTCCAAGTCACTGACTGCTTTTCTCACATGCATCAGAGGTGAGAGACGAAAAATCGCCGGAAAGATGGTGACGTTATAACTTCACTATGTCGTAAGCTGTGCGGGACGAAATGTGTAGTCACTTCCAAGATGGCGGACTCTTTACGTGGAGAAAGGTGGGTGCCACATTTTATCATCAATAACTTTTTTTCTTGAAACCTTCCAGTCATGATACTTACAATATATTGTGGGGGAATGATATGGTAAGCCTCGGTGCTATATAGCAAAGAGCCAGTGCCATTATTCGATACGTTATAGCGGCGTAAACATTGCCATTCGGTAAAATTTAAATTTTAAGCATGGAACTTGCATCGTTTTTGGTTTAGAATGGAAAATAAGCTAATGTGGATGAAGGTTGTTATTTCTGTAGGTATTCATCACGTACTTTCCAATGATTACGGTAATTTTTGTGAAATATGTCTAGAAAGACCCGAAAACATGTGTTTTGTATAATGCAGCGGTGTAGTCCACATCAACAATTTCACACACAGCAGTGTAGACATGTTGTTTTCTGAACGGTTTAGACACAGTTTAAAGCACAATGTATGTACGGTTTAGACACAATTGGCTTGGTCTTGAAACGAATCTATTCTTTTCTGAATGTAACGTAACTTGGCGTTAATCCAGAATCCTGAAAATTGGCACCAACAGTTCGAGACAGTCTCCCTTATTACCGACACCCTACGAAGGAACCGTCTGGAACCGACAAGGGATCATCTGAAACGAAAAGCGGTCACACTAAAATACGCCACAGGAGTAATATACGCCATAGGTACGCCACAGGGAGAAAGTGATACGCCACAGCACATAAATAACATCTAATGCGTATTTTTTATGTTTAAATATCTTAATTAAGGTGTTATCTTTAATATACTGAAGTTTAACTGAGAAATTTTATATATTTTGGTGGAAATTTGATTTTGAAAGACAGCCATACTCCGAGTCACGATCTCAATGACACCATAGTTGTACGAAACATCAATTTCTTGAAGATGTAAATTGTACAACTTTAAATAGATTTATTTTTCAATTCTAAGAATATTTTGCGATGTTAAGAATTGAATCGTAACTTTTTAAACCATTTCGTCTCCAGACTTAAATGTGTTAACTCGGATCTGTATCGGAAGATGGTGAAGGGAGATAACTCTAACGAACCTTTGATACTTGTCATTTTAAATAATCGTTAATCTGGAGACGATTCAGTTAACAAAATGATGATTCATGCTAAGCATTGTTAAATATCCTAAGAAATGAAAAATAAGTCCTTTGAAAGTTGTAAAGACAAAAATCTTTAAGAAATTAATGTATTCTATAACCATGGCGACACTAGGATCGAGTAAAACATGACCGGTAGGTTAACAGGGGATGGGGGATGGGGGATCTACAAAAATTCCGACTCGAGTAAAAAGTATGTTATGTAATTGTTGTTTTTAGCCCAAAAGGAAAAATCGTAAGATGGAATTCTGTGTGATCGATATTCACAATTTTCATTTACCATTGTACAGTTTGATTTCATAATACACGGGTCATGGATTTATATTTATAAAATCGAATGTTACCCATTAAGATAAGTTATCTCATAAAGTTTTTTATTTATTCTTATTGTTTCCCGAATGTTTCTTTCGGCCCCAGACTACATCTGGTAGGTGAATAGGCAGACCCATTCGCGAAGTACCAAAGAAATTTCAATTTCCCATATTTTGATAGGAAGACAGTCGATGATTAGCGAAACACTTTCAAAACATGAATAATTCCCGTGGCATCTTATTTGATATAAGTTTGTCTTTTAGAATTAGAATTAGAATTGGTAGCACGTGAATGGCGTGCAACTGAAATATAAGATAGACAAAGTGTTTTTTTAAAGCAGGTAAATGGTATGTAACACAAATATCAAAAGACAAATTCTTTCCATTTCATGTCTAGACCACAGACACTGTCAAATTTTATGTCTAAACCGTACAGAATAAAAAGCTTATGTCTGTGTCTAAACCGTTCAGAAAACAACGTGTCTACACCGCTGTGTGTAATTGTTGCTGTGGACTACACCGCTGCATTGGCGATTTACATAACACATGTTTTCGGGTCTTTCTAGACATATTTCACAAAAATTAGCATAATCATTGGAAAGCACGTGATGAATACCTACAGAAACAACAACCTTCATCCACTGCATTAGCTTATTTTCCATTCTATAACTAAAAACGATGCAAGTTCTACGCTTATGTTTACGCCGCTATAACATATCGAATAATGGCACTGGCTCTTTGCTATATAGCACCGAGGCTTACCATATCATTCCCCCACAATATATTGTAAGTATCATGACTGGAAGGTTTCAAGAAAAAAAGTTATTGATGATAAAATGTGACACCCACCTTTCTCCGTGTAAACAGCCCGCCATCTTGGAAGTGACTACACATTTCGTCCCGCACAGCTTACAACATAGTGAACTTGCCCAAATATCATGTGAAACCAAAAGCACTCGATAACAACAAAACTTACCCATACAGCCTTCACCCGTTTTCCGGTCCACACCCCAGCTATTTCCGGCATGGTACCGCCACTGCAGTACGCAATTCTTGCATCGAAGTCCGCCTGGCAAGCGTAGACTGTGGTTGTATAGAGCAGGATTATGACCTATATACAAAGTTGTGTTCCCTCGCAAGTCGGACAAAAGGTGCTTGTCAAAACAGTCTTGCGTAACCGTCTTTCCCTTTTCGTCATTCTGGCACAGTCTGAACTGGAACCAGCCTTTGTGATTGGCTGTTATATCAACGGAAGTTTGAATAATTTGACCAACTTCGTATTTACGGACAATGAGTCCATTTTTCGCATATGTCCCTGACGGTCCTTCGTTTGGTCGAGGGAAGACGTCATACTGATCACCACAAACACCGCATTTTCCACCGTTTAAGTTATACTGTGTCTAAAAATAGAAAAGAAACGTAGTGATAACATATATAAAGTATGAACCATGCTCTGTGGAAAAAAAACGGGCTAAATGCATCTGCAAAAGTATCGACCCAGGTCAGCCTGCGCAATCTGCGCCATTATTGTTTTCTGTTTCGCGGAAGATTTCTTGTTACAGATGATTTGATTGGACGCGATGGGTTTTGATCGCATCCAATGAAATGGCGCAGCGGGAGTTTCGATTTTTAAAGAGGCGAGCGGCCAAGGGTACTACCTTAGTATCCTTGGCTTGCGAAGATGGATATGCACCTACACGGTACATTGCTTCGCCGGAAATACACCGTTTTACTATTCTTAAATCGTAACAATCCACTTAGAAAAAGAAAACACAAATCACATTTTTCTATCAGGATCTTTCGTAACACATTTCCGTTGACAAACAGTTTGTGCATTTATTTTCTTACTTGGTCTATCAATTCCGTTGGCATTTTTCAGCAACAGGTTGCCTATCACTGTAGTTGTTGTTGCCGTAGCTAATCGATTTACATAGGCGCCACCATGTCTAAGATCGTGTGACTGGCAGTATTTCGAAATGGAACCTTCCTTGATATGGACGAGGTTAGATGTATTTATGTCTTAGAAGTCTGCAACAATCGTTATTCAACCATGCATATTATTTCACAGTATGTAGCCTTTAATATTTCCAGTTACGTTTGAGTGATATTTTAACGTTGACTGCATGCACCATTTCCGCTGTGACAAGGATGACGTACAAGGGTACGGTTGTAAAAGATAACTAATAGCAGGGTATACGTAATCTGCTGAAACGTTTACTTTCAAATCAGTGTTACTTTCAAATTTTCTCATTGGCTGAATACAGTTGAGCTATGTTCTGGCAAAAGGGGGATTAAAACATCTACGTGATGCATGGTAATAAGCAAGCAATGAAGGATCCATAAAATCCAGTTTGCCTAACAAGCGAAAGAACCGTGAGGTACACTGGTCCCTGACGTGAAGAAAATCAACCAATAGCAAAACGTTTCGGCATTAAGCCCCCTTTTCATAGAGCATGGCTCAATCGAAATTCAAAAGTTGAAACCTTTACCTGCTATATGAATCAAATGAAACTTTCAAGCCGATAGTTAAAAACCGAAGTATTGTCATTTCAAAGTTATTTTTTAGGGGAAAATATCTTCTTATCGAAAAGTTTAGATCTAGGATCAGAGTGCACGTTCTGTGCATTCTGATCTTGATCTACATTGTCTGCAAAAGGTCCACGAGTCGCGCTTAGCATCCTAAGGGTCAAGGTACGAACGCAACTGAGCACGAAAAGAAAATTGATAACCGTGAATCCAAATTCTTACACCATATCCACCGCAGTTCAGTTGATTGTCATTGTAGTTGGGCGGATTGTTGAACCCAAATCTCCACATGGTCGAACGTGACGGGGGCTCTATAAGCCTGCCGTGGCTTTCCGCCATCTTTGGTAGAGTATTGAAAATCAGAAATGTGAGTAGAAAAATCTTCCCTGCCATTTTGTTTGAGGCTGTAAAATAAATAAAACTAAATGAGTATTGCAATGTGAAAAAGAGGGGGGGGGGGGAAGGGGGGGGGGCTCAATGCATCTGCAAAAAGCATCGACCCAGGTCTGCCTGAGCCGAAACTTTGTGCTATCGGTCAATTTTTTTGCATGTCAAAGGACCATTTTGCCTTGTAATTCAGTCGGTTGTGTTAGGAGGATGAATATGAATGCATCTCAGCACCTAAAATTTGATTCTTCATAATGAACGGACCGTGTTCGTGCAATATCAAACTTTGTTAATCAATGTCTGTCTTTTCTTTAGTTAGTTAGTTAGTTAGTTAGTTAGTTAGTTAGTTAGTTAGTTGGTTGGTTGGTTGGTTGGTTGGTTAGTCGGTCGGTCAGTCAGTCAGTCGGTCAGTCGTTCAGTCAGTTAGACAGGCAGACAGACAGACATACAGACGGACGGACGGACGGACGGAGTCGATACTTTACGCGGATGCGTTAAGCCCCCTTTTCACAGAGCACGGCTCATATTATGAACAAAGCTACCCAGGCAGATATTTTGAAACTGTGTCGGTTTCCCAAGTGATGTGTCATTTCCTTGGTGAAGGTAATGTATATCTCTTTGTATCAGTATATCAAATCCTAAATAAACAAAACGGAGATTCAGTGTACATTCAAAATTTTCCTAGTTTTACCCTTAATCTGAGTTCTTTTATTCACCAGCATCCTATGTTAAACCGTTGCACTTGGCAACCCAAAAATGACTCAAAATTATAATAAATGTCCCGGGTTTATAAAGTGGGATTACGGAATTCATGAGAAAAAATTGAAATTAGAATAATATTAGTTAATGTTGGGTCTAATACAACACCTCATATTTTCTTTTCTATCAACTCCGTCCGTTCGTCCTTCCGTCCCCCCTCTCTCTCTCTGTCTCTCTCTCTCTCTCTCTCTCTCTCTCTCCCTCTCTCTCTCTCTCTCCCTCTCCCTCTCTCTCTCTCTCTCTCTCTGTTTGGCTCTCTATCTCTTTCTTTTCCTTCCTCTTTTTCTATCAAACCACAGATCTTCCTACCTATATGGACCTACCATCTAACAAAAAAGTAAATAATACCTTCTACAATAGTGAACAAAACAAAAAGCGAACTAACGAAACAAGGAAATAATTCGGCGCGTGCTTGGGCCAGAATGGGACTTTTTTGAAGGAATAGTTTTATTTACTTTGTTGTCCTTTTTTTGAAAAAATCATCAGCATTTTCACCCTTTTCCCTACAATATTTTCAAAAGCTTTCTTTACCGATGTCATTTAAGCAATATTTGTTTATTAAAAAACTCAGTGGAATATGACTATTTCGTTCACTTTACTCTATACCATACAGTCCAGTGTTTTAACCACCGTAGCGAAAAAGACTTTTGAAGAAAGCTTTTGAAAACATTGTAGTAAAAGGAGAAAATGCTGGTTACCAGCATTTTCTCCTTTTACCACAATGTTTTCTACCCCATGCATGACATATCTCAACAAATGAGTCACATTTAATTTTTTGTCTGCAAATGCTTTCACTTTGAATAAGTTTAAAATTTTTGTCATGTGGTAAAAGAATCGAAGGTCAGGAATGCTGGGAAAGAAAGGAAAAAGTAACAATTTAAAACTCATAACCAACACGACAAAAATATTGGACTAGTCCAAATTGAAAATATTGCAGAAGACAAAAAAGTACTAGTATATCACGAATTATGAAATCTATCTTTGAAAGTGCGCAAAACAATCTTAGGAAAAGGAAAACATGCTGGTTACCAGCACGTAAGACGTGCTGGTTACCAGCACGTTTTCCTTTTCTCACAATTTTTTCATCAGACCTTCTTCCTCATGGCCGTTAAGGGGTCCTACGTGAATCAGTAGTGAAATATAGGACTCGTGACCTGGAGGGCTAGGGTTCGAGCCTCACTGGATCCGCTGGACTTTTCGTGGAAGTGTCTTTGGGCAAGACACTTCAGAGCTCTGTCCTAGTACTGGTGAAACCCAGAAAATACATAAATATGTGAGCTGTCACCGTAATATGACTGAAATAATGTTTAAAGCGGCTTAAAACACCAATCAATCAATCGATCGATCGACCGACCGACCGACCGACCGATCAATCAATCAATCAATCAATCAATCAATCAAGGCAGTTTAACACATCTGGTTGTCAAAGGACTAATAGATACAGTAAGAGTTGACAGAATACCGTAGTTTACAATGTTTGATGAACTTTGAGAATCCACTTTTCTTTTCCTTTTATCTAGTCACGCTGGCCTATTCCAATTTGAGACAAAAATAAAACATATACATGTATAATCCACAAAATTCACAATGAATAAATGTACATGTATTCCCAAATTAGAAGTTCTGTATTTAAACTAAATTTTTTTTTCCCCACAGAAGATATACATTATTCTCTTTAAAAACGGTTAACTTCTACCCACCCGTTCTTTATGCAAAATAAACTTCATTATAAATGCAATTGCGTAATAGATACATATTTTCTTCCTTGTTGAGAAAAATGCAGTCTATTGTGTTCGGGTAGTTTCTCGCGTTCTATATTTAGATAATTAAGTCATGCCCTGTGAAAGGTGTGATGGGAGGGGGGGGGGCTTAACGCGTCTGCAAAAAGTATCGACTCATGTCAGCCTGCGCAGTCCGCGCAGGCTGACATGGGTCGAAACTTTTTGCTTTTCGTAAGTTTCTGCATGTCGAAGGAACATTCTACCCACAGATCTAAACGGTTGTTAGATTAATGGATTTTATGGATCCGTAATCATGTGATGACTTGCTTGATATAATGTATCACGGAGATGCATTAAACCCCGTTTTGCCAGAGCATGGCTCATTTAGAAATATGAGTTGTTAGTCATGAACTGTCAGCTTTCTATCTTTTTATAATTGTGTACTGATATCATGTTGGGAAAAAAAAGGGGAGGGGGAGATGCAGACGTAACGACATAACGTAGCCTGCAGTCAGTAGAGAAGGAGGAGTAGAGAATAAGAGAGGGCGGATAGAGAGAGGAAAATGAGAGAGAGAGAGACAGACAGACAGACAGACAGAGATGGGATACGGAATGAGGAAATGAACGAAAGACAGACAAACGAACGGACGGACGGATAAACTGACGTTAGGAAGGACGTACGGACAGACGAATGGACGGGCGGACGGACGGACGGACAGACAGACATACGATTAACCCTCTCTATTGTTTTACACTTTGAAAAGCCGGGCCCGGTTTCATGGAAAAACTTAAGTCTGTTATATTACTCAAATCTGGAAACCTAACTTGTTTTCCGACTTAAGTCGAGTTTATTATTCCAGACGCATTTCAGTAATATTAGCCGAGCACCGTAGCTCAGTGGGTAGCGAACAAGACTTGAGAACAGGAGGTCGCTGGTTCGATCCCCGGCTCGGCTAATTTCTTTCCAAGGATTGCTGATAGTCATTGCGACAGGAATCATTCCTCTCTCACCGCTGACAATCAATTCGACGATGGTTATGTGGGAGAGCAGCCAGTGGCTTGGAAAGAATATTGTGCGGTGAACTGGCAGCAGAAACTCCAGGAAAGCATGGATAGGTACACTGGCCGCCGTGATATAACTAAAATAATGTTGAAAACGGCGTTAAGCACTATACAATCAATATACAATCACTAACATTAATAGACTTAATGTAACATTCTCAAGCCCTCTGTTGACAAAATGTTTTTAGCTCAACTCAGCAAAATAATGGACTTGATTCTGTTATTTGACTTAAGTCAGTTTATTTTGCTTGTTTGAGTCCGAAAGGTAGTGTCAGCTCAGGATTTGAGAACGTTACTACAGTCTGTTAATGTTGCTGAACTGTGTTGTGCAGTCTGATCTGACTCTGCACTGACCCCATAAGTAAGCAAAGTTCTGAAAGACACTCCTGTGGTTTCAATGTTATTTTTTTTTTACATCTTCCTATATGTACCTTATGATATATAAATCTAGTAAATATTTCTCTCTCTCTCTCTCTCTGTATGTCACTGTTGACTATTGTTAATCTGAAAAACATAGGATGTTGTAACATGATGTACAAGTGAAATAAAAAATATCTATCTATCTATCTATCTATCTATCTATCTGTGTCTCAAATAACAAACTCAACTTAAGTAAGAAACTCGGACTTTGATTGGACGTAGATTGGAGTAAAATTAAAGACTTGCGGTTTTTTCGTGAGACTGGACCCCGGTCTTTTCTGTTACTCAAAGTAACTCCTACGAAAGAATCAAACAATTTAACACTTAAGCTGCTGAATAAATGAAACCCAAATTTCTACTCAATACTAAAAGCCCAAACATTGCAGTTTCAAAGTTGCTTTTAACGGAAAGAAAATAGCGTATCGGACTGTGTTGATCAAAGATCAGACTGCACGTTTTGTGCAGTCTGATCTTGATCTACACTGTCCGCAAAAGATCAGCAGCTTAAGGGTTAAGTGTTGCATTTACTTTAAATTCATATTTAAGCCTTTACCACACAATCCCGAGTTTTAACGACCCTGAGAAAGAGGGCTTTTGAAAACATTGTGGGAAAAGGAGAAAATGCTGATAACCAGCATTTTCTCCTTTCCCCACAATGTTTTCTGTCCTTTTACTCTCAAATCTTACCCTATGAACCATATCTAATTTGTCGTCTGCAAATTTTTTTTTTTAATTTGGACAAGTTTAAAATTTTGTCGTGTGATAGAGAGTTAAACAACGATAGAGGAAACAAAACCTACCGTTTGAAAATCCGAACAGGTCTTATTTTACTGCAGGATCTGGTGTGACCGTCCCTCTCGAGACGATTATACAGCGTAGTTGTCTTGAAATACATGTACATGTAACGTTACATCCTTCATTGTCCATTATGGATCAATTGGATTCGGAAGTCTTATTGACGAACTAGATCTACGTTCGTATAAGGTCATCATAATAGATAATCTATATAGACACATTTTCTACGCACTTATAGCTGGTTAAATGAAGCTGCGCCGAGCCCCGTAGCTCAGTCGGTAGCGTACAGGACTTGAGAACAGGAAGTCGCTGGTTCGATCCCCGGCTCGGCCAATTTCTTTCCGAGGATTGATGATAGTCATTGCGACAGGATTCATTCCTCTCTCGCCGCTGACCATTGTTTCGATGATGGTTATGTGTGAAAGCAGCCAGTGGCTTGGAAAGAATATTGTGCGGAGTACTGGTAAAAGAAATTCCAGGAAAGCATGGACATGTGCACTGGCCGCCGCGATATAACTGAAATAATGTTGAAAACGGCGTTAAACACCATACAATCAATCAAATGAAGCTGCACGCCCAATCATTATCAACAGAGTCACTGCAACCTATCATAAGAGTCAGAGCTCCAGATAAGAGGGAGTGATGGTATTCTAAATCCATTATTTCTCTTCCAAACCCTACGTTTTTGGTACTCATTCGAATTGTCTCGATGTATTAAGCCCCCCTTTTCACAGAGCATTGCTCAAATAAAAGTACATGCGGTTTGGAAAAGCCAATTTACTCAAGAAGTACCAGAATTGGCCGAGCCGGGGATCGAACCACCGACTTCCTGTTCACATGTCATGTTCGTTACCGACGAGGCTACTGTGGTTCGGATGACAAAATTTGAGATTTGTCCACACCGAGAGCAAATGCAGACGACGTTGCTGCTCATAGTATGGTGTTTTTCCTTCTGATAAGTCCGAAAACATTGTAGGATAAGGAGAAAATGTTTTTTCTCCTTTTTCCACTATGTTTTCAAAAGCATTTTCCGTAATTGAAAATTGGGATTGTCTGGTAATGAACTCTGTGATAAATGTTCACTCAAACGGTAAGAATGAATTCACGAAATCGGCTGAGTAATGTTCACTCAAACGATGAGAAGTATTCATGAAATCCGATGAGTAGTGTTCACTCAAACGATGAGTAGTGTTCACAGAAAAGGCACTGAGTAATATTCATTAAACTGGTGAGGTGTGATCACGAGATCCGGTGAGTAATGTTCATTCAAACGGTGAGTAGTATTCACAAAAATGCACTGAGTAATATTCACTCAAACGATGAGAAGTATTCACGAAATCCGGTGAGTAATATTCACTCAAACGTTGAGAAGTATTCACGAAATCCTGTGAGTAATATTCACTCAAACGTTGAGAAGTATTCACGAAAGTAATGTTGATGTATAAATACAAGGAACCGTTATCGCCTCAGGTAAAAATAACTTTTTAATCAGCTAAACCGTTCATGCACTGATTGACGTATTTTCTTTTTCCACCCTTTACGTCTTACCTCGTCTAAAATTTTACTCTTGGTTTTCACGTTTTACAAGATTAAATAAATGGGTCTTGCTCTGGCCAAAAGGTGCTTAAGGCATATCCGTCATGAAAATCAGCACATATATATGGACCGATAAAACCATTTCGTCTAACCACCGACTGATTCACGAGGTGCACTGGTCCTTTGACATGCAGAAAATTGACCAAGAGCGAAAAGTTTAGGCCCAGGTCAGCCTGCGCAGTCCGCGCAGGCTGACGTGGGTCGATACCTTTCACAGATGCATTAATCCCCCTATTCACAGAGCATGGCTCGAATACAAAATTTTATGTTTTTTTTTTTTCGCTGCAAATTGCAGATGCGATTAGGTTATATTGAAGCATCTACTTGCGACAGCTGCACGTTAAAGATGAGACCATGTATTCTCTGCAGTCTGATACCGATCCATACCATCCTTCAGTTAAAGCTGCAGTGAAAAAGATAAAGATATTTACCCCTAGCCTGCTAAATAAGTTAAATGAAACTTTCAACCCGCTGGTAAAAAGCCAAATGATGCTATTTCAAAGTTATTTTGGAGGCAAAAAAATCCTATTAGGACAATGTAGATCCAAGATCAGGCTGCACGTTCTGTGCAGTCTGACCTTGATCTACATTGTCCACAAAAGGTCCTTGAGTCGCGCTAGGGAGCCTAGGGGTTAAACAAATAAAACAGGTAAAACAGACGTGCTCAGTTTTAATTAATAGACGGCAAAAATAATGCATATCCCCGGATATTTTTATCCAAATATCGGTCAGATTTTAGATCAGACTGCAAGTTCTCTGCAGACTGATCTTGATCTATACTATAAGAAATAATACCGTCGGTTAAGCGAATTGCAGGCGATTCCCCTCTACAGATGCCCGGCGGTAGCTTTGGCACTATTAATGCCCTGTAATAGCAATCTGGAGGTAGTACGTTCGATTATCCAGCTTAGCAAAAGTTCTGGCCGAGGACTCATGACATAAATTATTTCGTATAGACAAAATTCTTCGTCTTGCATCAGACAACTTTTGAAAACACTGTGGCAAAAGAAGAATTTGTTCGTAAAGATGGACAAAATGTTTTGCATTCGCAGGGGCGTGACAAGAGGTTTAGGATCATTACACACTCCAGATCGGAATTGCTGTTTAGTTCTTATGTTTCTAAGCGCGACACATAGCGCGTTAAGCTACTGATAGTGTAAATCACGATCAGACTGTGCAGAACGTGCAGTCTGATTTTGTTCTACCCGGTCTGACACAATTTCACTTTGGGCTCCCCTTATGGCTGGGTCTATGACTTTAATTATAGGGCAATCTCCGGAGATTTTTTTTTTTTTACGAATTATCTAAACTCTGAACAAATTTCATGACATAGCCCAAAAGAATAAATCAAAAGAGCAGGGTTTAGCCATTATATTTATTCAGCAATTATATGAACCAGGCGCATAGCAATGCTGAAACCCGGGCCTCAACGTTAATCATAAAAGCATCAAATAAGCGAAATACGCTTTCTCAATCAAAGTTTAGATTATGGTCGATTTCTCAAAGGGACGACTTCTGCAGCAATTTTAACATCACAGGTTAGATCAGATGATTTTATCGATAATGTAGATCAATATCGGACTGCAAAAAACTTGCAGACTGATCTTGGATAGATGACTGGCAAAAAATGCATGAGAAAGTATTGACAGATAAAACAATGGATTGGTTTTTTTTTCATATTTTCCACTGTGTAGGACCGGAATGGTACAGTGTTTGGGATTGTATGAACCATTCTTAAGAATTTTTTTTTTCTAAAAACTCTAGATTTGAAAGTAACACAACATCTGATTGGCTAAACCATACGGTTTAGCCACACAGAAGTTGTGTTACTTTCAAATTTAGAAAATTCTGTAGCATAAGACTAAGAATATCCTTGAGAATGATTGGTGAATACAAACCTGGGTCCGTATTCACCAATCATTCTTAAGACCGTTCTTTGTCTTTTTCTCCAGAATTTTCCATTTGGTTTAGCCAATCAGAAGGTGTGTTACTTTCAAATTTGGAAAATCTTGGAGAATAAGACGGAGAACATTCTTAGGAACGTTTGGTGAATACGAACCCTGATCTAACCACACAGAAATATAGACTGTTGTAAAATTCCAGTTCGATGAGTTTTCTAAAGTTGTACGTCTTAATAATATGCATGTCATTGATTTGGTTTGGATACATAATGCTTGTTTGTATGTATGGCGTTACATGTGGTTTCCAACATTATTTCAGTAAATATCGCAGCGGCCAGTGCATCTATCCATTGCTTTTGTAGAGTTTCTATTTACCGGTACTGTGTATTTATATTCTTCCCAAGCCACTGGCTGCTATTCCGCACAACCATCGTCGAAACAATGGTCAGCGGTGAGAGAGGATTGATTCCTGTCGCAAAATTTGACAATCATTTATCCTCAGTAAGAAATGGGCCCAGATGTGGATTCGAACAAGCAACCCCCAGTTTAAAGATACATCCTTACAGCCAGGTAGAAAAGACGCTGTTAAAACTTAAAAGTGTGTAGAATGGTTCAGAATTTGGTCAGCAGTGTAAACATAGATAAATTAACAATATATATTGTGTAAGGGACGGAGAAACTCAATTTGTCCTCAGTTAAAACGGAAACGACAACAGTGATTTCTTTGAAGGCAGCCAAGACATGAAGTGCATTTTCTAGCCGTCGTAATCCGTGCAACCTTACAGCCGTCAGGGGCAACTTTTGGCATGAAGATACAAGAGTGATAATAGTTTCATAAAATAAAAATGAAATGGATAACAAACTGGCTGAAAACGAGTTTAGATGTATCTTTAACCCTTTACTGCACAATGACGCCTTTTGACGCCCCTGGGAAAGAAGCCTTTTGAAAACATTGTGGGAAAAGGAGAAAATGCTGGTAACCAGCATTTTCTCCTTTTCCCACAATGTTTTCTACCCCATCAAAGCAAAGTTGCACCACTTGAGCCACACTGAAATTGTCGTCTGCACATGCTTTCAATTTGGACATGGCTAAAGTTTTGTCGTCTGGTAAAGGGTTAACCCTTTACCACACAATCCCGACTTTTAACGACCCTTAGAAAGTAGCCTTTTGAAAACATTGTGAGAAAAGGAGAAAATGCTGGTAACCAGCATTTTCTCCTTTTCCCACAATGTTTTCTACCCTTCCCCAAACCGATTTCAATTTTACAATCGCATCTATTTTGTCGTCTGCAAATGCTTTCAATTTGGACCAGTCTAAAATTTTGTCGTTTGGTAAAGAGTTAAAGCCCTGCATGTTACCGACTGATCTATCGAGCTCAGATGTCGGTACTGCAATAGTGTGTAGAAGCATGTACTTGGCAACTAAATCCTTGGAGACGATTGTCAGAGTCAAACCTCCCCACACGACAAATGTATATTTGACTAAACAAGCGAACGGTATAGATCTAGGATCAGACATTCTGTGCACTCTGGTCTTGATCTATGCTGTCCGTAAATGCCAACGTTTTCGCCAAAGGCGCTGAACATAAAATAGGTATACCTAACAAAATAACAAATTAAAGGTGTACTTTATTTCATGCCTTCCGGTAGGATATCGAGAAATAGCGTTGAAAATATTATTCGATATTACACGGGTACGACCAGTGAGAATACCGATTTAATTTTTTTTTAATGGAAGTCTCGACAAAAAAGGCGTTAGAAGCATGAAATAAATAGAATATTTGTTTTTTTTTTTCGATGAAAGATCGAAATTTATTTCATCTCGTGAACATCATCGGTAATATTTTCACTCGTGTCTGCGCCACTCGTGAATATATTACCGATGATGTTCACTCGATGAAATAAATTTCGATCTTTCACCGAAAAAAAACCCAAATATCCTCTATATCTTCCCGTGAATAAACTGCAGAAGAGAGAGAGAGAGAGAGCACACGCAGTTTCAGTTATCTCAATCCCTATCCTGCTATATGAATTAAATGAAACTTTCAAGCATATAGTAAAAACCCGAATATTGTCATTTCAAACTTACTTTTTCGGGGACAATTTGTCTCTTATCGGACAGTATTGATTCAAGATCAGACTGCACGTTCTGTACAGTCTAATCTTGATCTACGCTGTCCGCAAAAGGTCAGTGATTCGCGCTAAGCAGCCTTAGGGTTAATCACGGAAAAACTATATCAATTATAGGTATGATTCACAGGTATTCCTAACTTTGCGTACTTTGATCCTGATTGCACAACTACGTCGAAATACCGCTTTTGTTAAAATATAGACTTGTTAATGTTATCAGATATTTCTACACGAGTATACCTCGTACATTGAAATATCCAATATCACAAGATTTATATAGCAACTCTATAAAAAAAGGCCTTTAAATAGCTATATATAAAGGACTTGGAAAAAATTCGATATTGCGCATTACAATTGGAATCTACTTGTTGCAACAACTGCAATCATCGAAAATGAAGAAGGACAGAAAAGCAGCGAAGAATTTCACCAATAGACTAGTAAGCTTACTAAATATATTTCATTTGCTTTTTTATTCCTTAAAAATCTTTCATAATTTTCGAAACAGACTAAATCTGCGTGTTTGTACACTCCTATATGAGCCATGCTCTTTGAAAAGGGGGCTTAATGCATCTGCGAAAAGTTTGAGCCCACTTTCGCTATTCGTCGATTTTCTTAATGTCCAGGGACCAGTCTACCTCTTGATTAAGTCGGTTATAAAAAAAAAAACTATTATGGATCCATAATTATGTGATTACTTGTGTAATAACGTGTATCACGGAGATACATTAAGCCCCCTTTTGTCAGAGCATGGCTCATTTATCTTTTTTGCACGCAGTTCCCTTTCTTACGTTTCAGGGAATTTCGTTAACGGCATAGATCAAGATCAGACTGTACAGAACGTGCAGTCAGATCTCGGATCCATACCGTCCGCTTGTCTATTGAGCCAGTAGGATAAACATCTCTTGGGGTTTCTGATATTTTCAGCCGTGTCGAAAAAGATCGGGTTAACCCTTATTCTATTGAATAAGTTATATTAACCCTTTCCCAAACAAGCCCTGGTTTTCAGTGTCTGCAGTACAAGTCTTTTGAAAACACTGTGGGAAAAGGAGAAATTGCTCGTTACGAGCAATTTCTCCTTTTCCCACAGTGTTTTCTACCCTTTTTGATAACTTCCTGCCATTTTCATCAAATTTAAAATTGTCGTCTCCAAACTCTTTCAATTTGGACCAGTCCAAAATTTGTCGTTTGGGAAAGGGTTCAATTTTCAAGTCGATAGTAAAAACCCAAACAGTGATAACTCAAACTTACTTTTTGGAGAAAAATATATCTGTATCGGAGTGTAGATCCAAGATCAGACTGCAGTCTGGTTTTGATCTACACTGTCCGCTAAAGGTCAGCGAGTCGCGCTTAGCAGTCTAAGGGTAAACATAATTTGCTTAGAAAGGGTTTACAAGGACATTTTCAAATCTGATGCTCCTACATTTTTGGCCTAGCCCTGGTGAGACCCACCAAACACATCAATGAATGTGTTGTCACCGTTATATAATTTAAATTTATAGTTTTACAAACGGCGATAAAAGCATTATTCCATAAAGTCATGAGAAATACACACGGGAATCCCTACACTAAGCACTCACGTGTTTAAATGCCTCAGTTGAAAACATTGTAGGCAAAAGGTGTAAATGCATTTTCTTCTTTTTCGACAATTGTTTCTGCCCCGTCAAGGACAATACCCGTCATAGCGGGCGCAACTGAATATGTCGTCTGCAAACGCTATCAATTTGGAAGAATTAAGAAACTTTGAGTGACTTTTCTGTGATGCACATAAATACTGCTTAATTGCATTAAATTCATAATATTTTTTCTACGATAATTTTCATTTTTTCTTAACGGCAAATTTTACATTTCAGGAAGGCGAAAACGTTGACGGAAGTGACGTCATGGACTATGATGTCGAAGTTGACGTCGTCGATTCCGGGGCATCCCTGACTTATCCTGTCCAGGCATCAGCCTTGCGTAAGAACGGTTTTGCCATGCTGAAAGGAAACCCCTGTAAAATTGTGGATATGTCGACATCCAAACCTGGAAAACACGGACACGCCAAGATCCTGGTTGTGGGGCTCGATCTGTTTACTGGGAAAAAGTACGAAGAGCTGTCCCCCAGCGGTCATACTATGACAGTTCCAATCGTCAACAGGAAGGAATATCTGGTAAACACACACACACACACACACACACGCTCTGGTAAAAGGGGGCTTAATGCATCTCCGTGATGCATCATACCAATCAAGCCATCACATCCTTATGGGTCAATATTAGCCACTTTTTTTTTTTTTTTTTTAACAACGGACTGAATTATGATGTAGACTGGTAGACTGGTCTTTGGACATACAGGAAATGGACCAGTAGCGAAAACTTTCTGCCCAGCTCTGCCTGCGCAGGTTGACCTGGTCGATACTTTTCGCAGATGCATTAAATCCCCTTTCACAGAGCATGGCCCATATTTTTTTTTAGCTCGGCTGTTTTCGAAGGAATCATTGCTCAAGGTATTGTTATAATCCTGTTGTCGTCTGCGTGGTGCAGAAACTCTGACATTTTATAATATCTCTGTCATAACTGAAGATGTTTGTTTCAAACTCGGATTAGTTGTTAAGTATCGAAAGGGGAATCTATACGACAGGGGCAGGTTATCATCAAAACAATGTTTTTACTCAGTTCAGCTCCTTTTTTGACTTCCATTTTTCACTCAACACAAATATATTCCTAAAGGCAACGGCAGCCAAAGCGTTGGCACCCGTATGCGGCGCTTTTGGTTTTCTTATTATAACTAGATTCTTATGGATCGTTTTTTTTTTTCACATATTCGTTTATCCCTGTACAAATAACCCGTGGCCGAGTTTAAACGACCCCGAGAAAGCAGGCTTTTGGAAACATTGTGGGAAAAGGAAAAAATGCAGGTTACCAGCATTTTCTACTTTTCCCACGCTGTTTTCCACCATTTCCTAGACGGATTCCATCATTTGAACAACACTTTACATGTCATCTACGCATGTTTCTAAATATGGGCGAGTTTGTATATTTATCAAATTTTGGTCTTTTGATCATACAAAATTATTCAGCCATGCTCTGTGAAAAGGGAATTTAATGCATCAGCAATAAGTATCGACCCATTTCATCCTGAGCAGTCCGTTGCTTTTTTTAAAATTGTCTGTGTGCCAACGGACCATCCTTCCTCAAAATTCAGTTGGTTGTTAAGACAAAATGGATTTTATGGATCCATGATTATGTGACGAGTTGCTGGGTATATACCATCACGGAGATGCATTAAACTCCCTTTTGTCGGAGCATGGCTCTATCATTTTATCAGAAGAAGTTGCGATTTGGTTCTGTTTATCACATGACCGTTTCACTCGCAGGTTATCGATATGGGTAGTGACGGATATCTGTCCCTCCTCACTGATGAGGGTCTTACAAAACAGGATGTCCAGGTTCAGGACGAGGACATGAAGAAAAACCTTCGAGAGAAGCTGGACAAGAGGGACGACTCTGACGTCATGGTAGGTGCATCGTAGCTTTGTCTCTCCCCCCCCCCCCCCCCCCCCCCCCCCCCCATGTATTACATCTTACATACAAGTTAGTGCGCACATCATTTCCCCTGACACAGGTAAACATCGTCTATAGCTCACATCATTTAACCTGACCCAGGTCAACATCATTTAAATTAAAATTGTATATTTACCTTCGGCATAGCACGTGACTGTCTTCGGCATATGTCCCGAATGGTCACGGAAATATTACGTACGATATGCGTGAATTAAATGGCTTACCTGTGCAGATATAGAGAACTAGCTCAAGTCTTCCGTAACTTCAGCGAATGCGAACTTGACTTTCAAATTAATAGTCGGAGTTCTATTTATATACCTAATTATATATTCAGCATAAAGGTCAGGATCTGGTTAAATGAAGTAAGCAATACATAAATTAAACCACTATTTTTACCCTCGGCATATGTCCCGAATGGTCAAGGAAATATTTCGTAGGGTATGCGCAAATTAAACTGCTTATCTGTGTATATAAGTACCAACAGAGAACTAGCTTAAGTCTTCCGTAACTTTAGCGATGCGAACTTAACTACCCGAATAATGGTCGAATTTCTATTTATAGGCCTACTTATACATTCAACATAAAGGTCAGGTTAAATGAAGTAAGCCATAGGGGGAAAATGGGGGACGACTTAACTCGCCTCGTTGGTTCCCGATAGTGCTTTGATTATGGTACGGGCTTTGATTATGGTACATACTTCATCCCTGTACCATGGAACCTTGTTATAAAACAGAAACGTCGTAGGCAGTCCATACCAATATACCATTGGTCGTACCACATTTTTTTCATTTTTCTTACTTGGCCTTTTTTCCCCACAAGCTATTCTAAAGCGTCTCACCTGAATAATACATCTTCATTCTTTACCAAACGGCAGAAATTTTGACTTTTCAAAATTGAAAGCATTTGCAGAAAATTTAAATGCGGCAGTAGTAGGGGTACCTAGACTGGGGACAGTGTCCCTAGTCTAGCTACCCTGAGGGAAATTTGTCCCCAGAGTACCTACCCCGGGTAGGCACTCTGGGGACAAAATCCGGTCAATTTGGAAAATTTTTGGTCGATTTGGCTAAAAATGGCATTTTCTGGCATTTTTGCTTCCCCCCCACGTCCCCAGTCTAGCTACCCTGAGGGAGGATTTGTCCCCAGGGTACCTACCCTCAGGGTAGGTACTCTGGGGACAATTCCGGTTGCTTTCAATGGATCAGAACTCATTGACAATTTTGAAAGATAGATCTTTCATGGTAGATGGTTAGCCCTGAAAAGGGCTGTTTTTGTTTGGAGATTGTGTTTTTTCTCTCTACTGACAGCTTTTCTTCGTTCTTCTTGGGGTTTTTGGGATTTTGAAGCCATCGAAATTATCAATGTTTTTCCCGTATTTGCCCTGGCCTGTCAGTATCGGTGAAGATCTCTTTTGGTCAACATGTCGCTTGTGGAGATGGCTATCGTTTTCCTCTGATTTTCGTTTTGTTGTTCTTCTCGGTTGATTTTGTTTTGGTTGTTTTTCTTTCTTCACAACAGCTACGATAGAGTCCACTAACTTGTGAAGATTTGTCTTATCGAAGTCAAACTCCACAGGAATCTTTACTGGAACTGATGAAATGCTCTGACTTTGATAGCGTAGTGTCTCAATGTTTTTCCATAACCGTTCGGTGTTTGTGTTTAAAGTTTTAATCTCCTCCAAATGTTTGTTGAATGTTTCCAGTTCTTTTAAGATTCGAGACAACATAGAATCTTGTTTCGAATTTAACTGTTTCGCCTCTTCGTAAATGTTATCCAATACAGTCGTCGGAATGATGTTTGCTGAATTCATAGCCGATGAGAGAATGTCTCCATTGTTTTCCACTGGTAGGAAAGCATCTAAGTTGAAATCGTTTAAGTTGTATTCCATATTGATTTTTAACTTCCGAAATGTTCGAGAGCTATGAGTCAAAATGATGAATGTATGGGAAAAATCGGTGTTTTTATAGCTTGACAGAGGGATTGACCTACTTGGACTTGGAATTAACGTTAACCAATCGTTAGTTTCCTTACATTTTTGGATTTGATACTCTTAGACGTTATGTTCTGTCTACATGCTCTCGCCCATGTTCGCGCTTTTAATTCTAACGCAAAGTAGGTCAATCCCCCTATCATGCTATAAAAGAGACAGCATTTTTTATTCTTTTATTAACTCATTTCACGATGAAGTTATCGAAATTTTGCTGTGGGTTGTTTGCTGGCAGGAAGAATAAGAAAGAAATGAAGGAGAAATGGGAGCAAGAGCTCATGGAAAAGAAAGAAGACGAGGTAGAAGAAAGGAAGAGACTAAAGCATAAAGCTCTTCGGGAGTTCTTCGCCAGGAGAGGGTATGAGTTTTATACGCGTACCCCAATCGTTAAGATGGGTAATATTTATCCGGACCTATCAGAGTTGATACCGCCAACAGAACATCGCGGTTGGCAAAATAAATTAATGAGAATGTATCCTTCATTGAAATGGTAAAGTATACGTTCTCTTTAATTTTAAAACAGCCCTTTTCAGGGCTACCCAATACCAAGAAAAGAACTTTTTCAAATTGTCAAAAAACAAAAAAAGTCAAGTCCTTTATGTTTTTATTTAAAACTTTTTATTTAAAACTTTTATTTGTTGTTAGATAATCATTACAATGAAACTTTGAACTGTAAAAACAAAATGAATGAAAAAACTTTTTTCTTCGGAATGTCATAGAACTTTGAACTGTAAAAAGACAGAATGAATGAAAAACTTTTTTCACTTAGGCTGTTTTTCTTTTTTTCTTTGGAATGTCAGATTCACATTTACTCTTACGTTTTTTTCCCCTTTCATTGTTTTTTAATACCATATCTGGACACATTTCATTCCCGTGTTTTGTCGATTTGCAAAAGAAACAGTTGTTTTTTTTGCTTTGTCGTTTTTTCTTCTTTTCGTTATTTTGACGTTTTTCCTCTGGTCTTTTTTCTATCAACACTAAATCTTTTGGTTCTTCCTTCCCGTTTGAACAATCCGGCTCTACAGAAAATTCGTTTTTTGTGCAATCTATGAGATTTTGTTTGTCCAGATTTTTCCGCAAAGTCTCTAATTTATCTGCTATTTTGCAGATCTCTGAATCCTTGATAGCCGTGTTGTCGCTCTGCATGTCTATGGTCTGAGATTCAACGGATGATGTATCCTGTGGTGAACTTTTTTTCCATTTATTTTCATTGCTGAATGATTTGCAGAATGAATTTACTACCCCGACGTATTTCATATGTTGAGAGTCCCAATCCATTTCCTTTATTGGATGAAATTCGACATCGTGGGTGTGGGTGTTCACGAAGACAAAAACATTTTCTCCAGTCTGCTTTTCTTTTTCTGGACATTGTTTGGCCCAATGCCCTGTTTTGTTGCACGTAAAACAAATATTTGTTCTCACGCCATCCATCCCATATCGTTTGTCGAATGTCGCTTGATCCAGGATTCTGGTGATACGATAGATACCTTTTTCTGCAGAATGTTGGTGGGATAGAAATGATCCCACATAGTTTCCAGTATGGTAGACTTGATATCTTGGTGGTATATTGGTGATCTCATAATCGTGAGTGTATGGGTTAACATACAGATACACTCTCTTCGGTGTTGTACTTTTTAGCTTGAACTCACTCATTTTTCTATCGACTGCTCTGTTTGAAATCTTTCTGAAGAATGATGAGATTTTCACAGTCGATGTCTCTATTTATACACTACTGTAAGGAAAGAGTCTATAAATTGTTAGGTTTTTTCTCGCCTCCTTCATTTTGTCTTCTCAGCCAGAGCTGAAACGATGGCTAAAAGAAAAAGAATAGTAGATTATTCAGACAGTGAAAGTGACGATGAGTCATTTCCACCAAAAAAGAAAATATCTTTACCGTTGAAAGAAGAAAGTGATAGTGACGATGAGTCATTTCCACCAAAAAAGAAAAAAACTGTACCATTGAAAGAAGAAAGTGACAGTGAAGATGATATCTTTTCACCAAATATGTTCGTGGATAAAAAAGAAGAAAACAGCAACTCTACTTTGGATATGAGAAGTCTGTATGACTTAATAGAAAGGGGAAAAAAGAAGTCGAGAAAATTTAGAACAGAATCACATGTATTGTCAGTGAGTTTTAAGAAATTTGAAGAATTATCACCCCAGAGACTGCTTGGATTATTTGACGATGTTACCCATGAAATCATTCGAAAGTTAGATGCAAACCCGACAGATATGATTAGAATTACCATCGATCATCCTTCATTGGAGATGGGGATTCATATTCCCTTTTTAGCTACAGAACAACTGCAAGGTGAAACTATATTGAATGAAATTGAACGAGTTTTACAGTCGAATACAGATTTTGTCTTGAACGACGGATCCATGACATTTGACATTACACATACAATACCTCCATGTGGTAACGGAAAAGTGAAATATAATTCGTCGGAATTGAATTCAAAGGTTTTTGCCGAGAAGAAACAATCGGTTATTCAAATTAACAACAGTGATCAATTATGTTTTGCAAGAGCCGTTGTTGTGGGAATTTGTTACATTGAACGTGAAAACACCGAAGAATGGAATCGAAAATGGGATCTCATCAAAAGATCAAACAGATCACTTCAAAAGACTGAAGCCGAGAAATTGATGAATGAAGCTGGAGTTTTACCAACACAGTCTGTAGGAATTGATGAATTCAAAAAAATTCAATTGTTTTTGTATGAAAAAGACTATGTCATTAAAGTTCACGACCAGCATTCCAAAACGAGGAAAATATTTGAACATCCAGAAGTGAAAGACAATAGTAAGATCATACATTTATACTTTCATCAAAACCATTATGACTATATCAAATCCATCAAAGGTTTTTTTTGTTGTACATATTATTGTGAGTTCTGTGATGTGGGTTATAACGGGCGGGAAAATCATGCTTGCTCAAAAATCTGCAAAGGTTGTTATCGTGCTGGAAAATGTCCATCAGAATCCAAAGAGTATGTCTGCGACAAGTGTCATCGACGATTTTTCAGTGCAGCATGCTTGAAAAATCACAGAAATGTTCAAGGTAAAGAAAAGAAATCCATTTGTGAATTAGTGAAACTCTGTTCAAAATGTGGTGCGCAGTATCTTGCCAGAAAGAGAAATCATATCTGCAATGGAAAGAAAAAGTGTCATCTCTGTAAGAAGATAGTTGACTTTTCTCATCGTTGTTTTATTCAGCCTTACCAGAGTAAGATGAAACACGACAGCGATGATGAGACGAGTTCTTCTCTAGTCAAAAAACCACAGTTCATTTTCTTTGATTTTGAATGCAAACAAGATACGGGGGTGCACATTCCAAATTATTGTATAGCACATAGAGCGTGTGATGATTGTATCGATAAACCACTTGATTTTCATTGTTCTACATGCAGTGAATTTGAAGAGGGTAGGGAAGTTATTTTTCAAGGAGAAGAAACTTTTAGTCAATTTTGCAAGTGGCTCTTTTCAAAGCATCACAAAGGAGTCACAGCTATGGCTCATAATTTAAAAGGTTATGACGGGCAGTTCATTCTTAACTATATTGTTAAAGTTGGGTTAAAAGTTCCAAAATTGATCATGAATGGAAACAATATTATGAAGTTAGAATTGAATGGTGTGCGGCTGATCGATTCCTTCAATTTCATGAACTTTGGGCTGGCGAAATTTCCAGCCACATTTGGTCTTCAAGAAATGAAAAAAGGTTACTTTCCTCACTGGGCAAATACAGATGAATTCTGGGATTACGTTGGCCCGTATCTGGATATGTCTTATTACAAGCCCAATTCGATGTCTGAAGAGGCTCGATCAAAATTCATAGTCTGGTATAATGACAAAGTTCAAAACGGCGAGGAATTCAATTTTCAAAAAGAGATGGAGATGTACTGTCGATCAGATGTCGATATCCTAAGACGGGGATGTGCTGAATTCAGAAAGCTGTTTATCGAACAGGGTGGTATTTGTCCATTTTTAGAGGCAATTACCATCGCCGATGCCTGTAACAAAGTCTGGCGAAGCAAATATTTGCCACGAAATCAAATCGCCATCATTTCAAGTAAAGATTCGTCCAGACGTCGTTTTTCTATGAAAGCGATACGTTGGATTCAAAGCGTAGCTCGGGAGAAAGGTATTCATATTCGCCATGCAAAAAATGGTGGGGAAGTTCAAATCGGAAGATATACTGTAGATGGTTTTCACCGTCAATCAAACACTGTCTATGAATTCCTTGGGGATTTGTATCATGGTTGTCCTGTATGTTATACAGATCGAAAACAGATCAATCCCATCAATGGGAGGCCCATGTCTGAATTGTACGAACATACTTTTAAACGTATAGGAGATATCAAAGAAATGGGGTATAATGTAGTGTACATTTGGGAGCACGAATTCGATGCTAAGATGAAGGATAAAGAGTACAAAAAACTCATTGAAAAGTTATATCCACATTTGGACCCCATCGATCCGAGGGAGGGTTTATCTGGGGGAAGATGTAATGCCATAAAAATTAGCTACGATGTTGATGAAAAAAGCAAGAAGGAAATCAAGTACATTGATATCTGTTCTCTGTACCCTTATGTTTGTAAACATAAATCCTATCCTGTGGGCCAACCAGAAATTTTGACTAGTGAGAATATTGAGATGAACAATATTCGTCAGTATGAAGGCCTCATTAAATGTAAAGTTCTACCCCCGATGGATTTGTTTCACCCCGTTCTTCCAGTTCACTGTAACAATAAAATGATGTTTCCACTTTGTATGAAATGTGCACAAGAAAGCTCAAACATTTGTAGCCACGGTGAAGAAGAGAGGGCTTTGGTTGGAACTTGGGTTACCTTTGAATTATTCAAAGCTCTTGATTGTGGCTATCGGCTAATACAAGTGTATGAAATCTGGCATTTCAATTCTGTTTCGGATCAGTTCTTTAAAGGCTATGTGGATAATTTCTTGAAAATTAAGCAAGAAGCCAGTGGTTACCCAAATTGGTGTCAATCAGACTCGGAAAAAGATCAATTCGTTTGTGAATATGAGAAGGCAGAAGGGGTTCGTCTTGATCCAAGCTGTATTCAAAAGAATCCTGGGAGAAGATCGTTTGCTAAGATTATGTTGAACTGTCTTTGGGGAAAATTAGCCCAGCGTGAGAAATTGACTCAGACGGAATACATCAGTGATCCGTCTAAATATTTCGAATTAGTCACCAATCCCAATTTCATTGTAAAGCATGTAGAAATCTTTGACGAGGACTGTCCCTTCATCTTGGTTAACTATGAATCAAAATTGGAACATATTGACACCCACGCTACAGCCAACGTGATAGTAGGGTCTTACGTAACAGCTTATGCAAGGTTGGAATTGTACGCCGTTCTTGAAAAGTTAAAAGATAGAGTTCTGTATTTCGATACAGATAGTTGTATGTACATTCATGATCCTGAATTATGGAACCCGCCCATTATTAACAGTAGGTTAGGAAAATGGACTGATGAAGAGCCTGACTGTAAAATTACCCAATTCAGAGGACTTGGGCCTAAAAATTATGCTTACAAAATGAAAACAAAAGATGGAGAAGAGATAAGTAAATGTAAAGTGAAGGGAATTACTTTGGATTACAATACCAAGCAGGTGGTGAATTTCGATACCTATTCAAAATGTGCTTTGAATCGTACGATAGAAATTAAAATTCAGTATGATTGTAGAATTAAAAGACATAGAGATAGAACAGTGACCAGTGAACCGCAGACAAAAACGTTTCGCTCTGTCTATACCAAAAGAGTGATTGTAAACGCTACTGACACTGTACCCTATGGTTATAAAAGTCTGAGAAAATAAATTTCTATAGCGCATTGTTTTGTGGTAAACAGATAAAGTAAGACGGAAAAAATATTAGACGTTTGGTGAAAAATGGCAACAGTGTTACCGTTACCCATAGAGCTACGTGAAAAAGTTTATGGAGAATTTGTTCGACAACACACGCTCGATGAAGGAACACAGTTTAACCTTAAATTCAGATGTGCGCAATTTTGGATAGATAAATTGCATAAGGGAGTTGCAAAAGGAGAGACATCTTGTAAATTGTATAGCATGCACGACTTTATTACAATGCTGATAACTGAGTCAAACTTCGATACCCCCATCAAAGGCTATTTGACAGCTTGTTTGTGGAAAAGTAACTATTTCACTAAACAGTTGCAAGTCACAAGTCGATGGCGATTCATTATCATAGGAAGACCAGAAGAAAGTTATCTGAATCTACTGAAAATGAAATCAGTCCTGTTTAACTTTTACTTACGGTATACAAAATCAAGAGATAATGCAGAAGGAGTGGATATCATGGAAGGGTATCTCCTATTTGATAGAGATGTCACAGAAAAAATCGTACTTTCAACTCTTTCGACAAAAGCAGTATTCAAAAACGTCTTTGAAATTAGAGGAACGTGTGAATATAGTGGTTTGGACAGTGTATATAGTTTGTTTTTGGGCAATGAACAATTGCACAAAACTGTTGTGGAACATGAAGACAAGTGGAAAAATCGAGGCATTTGTGAATTTGCATTGTAAAAAATGTTTATTGTAAAAAATGTTTATTGTAAAAAATGTTTTTCATTGTTCACCTCTGCTCAATACAAAATGTTTTTTAATGTTCAATAAAAAATGGTCAATAAAAAATGTTCAATAAAAATGCTTTTATTTTCATTGATATTGTCATTTTATCAATAGCCTTTAACGAGAAAAGTAAAAAAATATGGATGTACAATCCATATTGTTTCAACACCCTTGTAATATTTTCATCACAGGACCGAGTGGGTGCGGAAAAACAGAGTTCGTTCATAAATTAATTGACTATCGAGAAGACTTGTTCAACATCGTTCCTGAAAGAGTTGTTTGGTGTTACAAAGAATGGCAGCATGCTTACAATCTTATGCAAGAAAAGTTCAATTCACAGTTCAAATTGATAAAATTCGTGGAGGGAATTCCTGACGATGAAAACGAAATTGTCAGTGATGTATCTATTCCACATTTAATTGTCTTTGATGATATGTTGGGTGAAAAAGATGAGGAAAAAATTAAACTTTGGTTTACAAGAAAAGGACACCATCGTAATGCAAGTGTGATTTACATCACGCAAAATATGTTTCAGCAGTCGAAATCGAGTCGAACCATAAGTCTTAATTCCAGATATATGATTTTATTTCGAAATGAACGAGATAAGAATCAGATTAAAACACTAGCTCACCAAATGCAAGCCCCACATTTGTTACCTGCTTATGAAGATGCTACATCGACGGATCATGGTTATTTAGTCATAGATTTTCATTCACAAACAAAAAAAGAATTAAGACTACGAGCAGATATATTTCATCGTTGGCGTACACAAGGAACTGAAAGAGGACCCATTATTTATTCTCCTGCTTAAAAAACTTTATGCAAAATTCTTGCTTAAAAGAGGATAACATTTTGAACATAAATCATTTTTATGATTCACACCCGTGAGTAAACATGGCTTTACCATCAACACCGAGTTCAGTTTTAGCTGCTTTGCGAAATTTAAGCCAACAAACCGATAGACATGAAAGAGAAGCTGTGTTAAAAGCAGGATTAAAAGAAATTTTAAAATGGTTTACGTTGGCTGCACAAAACATCATTGAAAATAAAATCAAATTACCAAAACAAACCACAATGTACATGACAAAACATAGAACAGATATTGAACGGCTAGCAGATCCATCCATAGACGAGGAAAGTAAACGTAAAATCATTTTAAAACCTGGAGGGGGAGGGTTTCTAGGTGGTGTTATTATCAGAAGCTTACTGAGATGGGATGGAGTAAAAACCATCAGAAAATTTGGAGTTGAAAGACAAACTCGAAAACGTGTTCCACGAAAACGTGCACCGCAAAAGAAAAAATCTCCAAAAAAGAAAAAATCTCCAAGAAAGCGTGCTCCGCAAAAGAAGAAGTCTCCAAAGAAAAAATCTCCGAAAAAGCGTGCTCCACCAAAGAAGCATGCTCCAATTACGATTGATGAAAGATTTGTTACTACCCGAAAACGAACCCCTGTAGCAAGTACCATTTCAGAACATCAACAATATCCAAAATCTAGAGAGGAAATACTTGGTGAAAGAATGCGGAATTACCAAAGAAAGTATTCAAGATTTATATTACCAGGCAAAAAAATAGCGTTTCAAAGAATTCCATCCGTCGCTTGGTCTCCAAATACATTGGCTAAACATAAAAAAGGATTAAGAAAATATAGACGGATGATAGAAGATATGCTACGATATAACCTTGGCACAGGAAGATATAAACTTGACGAAAAAAAGCAGATGCTTGACCTTGGGAAAGGAAGATCCGTTCCCGTGGATTCGTCCATGGCTAGCGCTGATACATTGGTTGATGCTCTCTATTCACAGTTTTCTTAAAAAAGTAATTCTGACTGTAAAAGACAGTATGTTAAAAAGTTTTCTTTTGAAAAAACAGTATGTTAAAAACAGTATGTTAAAAAACAGTATGTTAAAAACAGTATGTTAAAAACATCAGGTATAAATGATAGCGACATGGACGTTGTATTATCATTTAATCCGATATCGAGTTAAAGTCAACATGAAAAGGAAAACACCTCTGATAAAAAAACATGGTTCAATGGTTATGGCCATGATGCAGGCTACACCAAAAATACGTAAAAAACTTGTAAAAGATTCATCACCAGAAGTGATAAGATGTATATCGGAATGTTGTCATAACGTTTTAAAAGGCAATGTACATTTATCATCAGCTCAGAAGAAGAAATTGTATTCAAGCCGACAACATATCAGACGTTTAGCTTCGAAATCGGCTTCTGTAAAAAATAAAAAACAAATATTAAATCAAAAAGGCGGATTTCTTTCATTACTTGCACCTGTATTATTACCATTGTTAGGAAAAGCCGTTATCGGAGGAATAGGAGGGGCACTTAAAGCCTTATAGATAAAAAATCTTATAGATAAAAAAATCTTGAAAAAATCTTGTAGATAAAATCTTGTAGATAAAAAATCATGTCTGTTAAAAAAATGGTTATCGTGCCTTATCAGGTTTTAGAAAATATGAATCGTTGGAAAGACGAGCAATATCATAAGCCTCGTTTACCACCCAATCCGCAAGTTGTGGATGCAGCACATCTTCGGCAGGATATGGGTCATATTTTACAAAGCACTGATTTGTCAGAAACAGAAAAGGCTCAAAGGTATGGTGAAACTTTGTTTAAGTTACAAAATTCGCTTCAAAAAGCAAGACCAACTTTGTTCAACTCACTTCCAACGACAAAAAGTGATGACAGTATACAGAAATCAGCATCTGTTACCTTGCATGATCAAATTTTGCAAAGCGTACCAAAAACCATGAAAAGAAAAGCTGAGTTACTTTTGAGTATGATAAAAGATAACAATAATTTAACTTGGGACGAACAAGGAGTCGTGTCATACAAAGGTGTACGCATTCATGGTTCCAATATCATCGATCTTATCAATGATACAATTCGTCAGAGAAAAGGTACTGAACCTAGAGGATGGAAAACTTTTTCAAAGGCATTACACGAAAGCAATATACCGCGAGAAGTTATTGGTAACTCAAATAGATGGAGATGGATGCAAAAAGCTCAAGATAAATCACTGAGTAAATCAGTGAGCGAAGATGAAGAATCCTACGACGGATCCGATCACTTATTTCACACGCCAAAAAGCGTACAAAAAAGTGCAAGGAAATCGCTTACAAGAAGTGTTAAAAAATCTGCAAAAAGAATAAAAGAATCATCTCCATACATGAAACCCGAAGAAAGAGAAAGACTGAGGCGATTCTATACCAAAGAGTTGTTAACTCCACCAAAATCTATAAAAAAGACCCCTAGCCGTAAAACGCTTCAGTCATGGGAATCCTGGTAAAGCCTAAACTTGATTACAAACTTGATTACGTGTTAAGAAAATTGTTTTATGATCCAAAAAGTACTGTCGCATTTACTGGAATAAAGCAATTGTATCACGCTGCAAAATCTGTTTTGAAAGGAATAAGATACAAAGATGTTCAAGAGTGGTTACGAGGTGAACCCACCTATACCTTACATAAACCAATTCGTCGTCGTTTCAAAAGACGAAAAACTATTGTAAGTGGTATAGACTATCAATGGCAGGCTGATTTGGCTAACATGCAACATTTAGCAAGACAAAATGATAACAAGAAATATTTACTTTGTATAATTGACGTGTTTTCAAGATTTTCATGGGTTATCCCTATTCCAAATAAGATGGGAAAAACTTTGATTCGAGCATTTCAATCTATTGTTCAGAAATCAAATCGAAAACCTTTGTCACTTCAAACAGATAAAGGTTCGGAATTTAAAAACAGACTGTTTCAGCAATACTTGAAAAAGAATCAGATTCATTTCTTTACCACTGAAAATCCAGAGACGAAAGCAAGTATTGTTGAAAGATTTCAACGAACTTTAAAAACGAGAATGTGGAAATACTTTACGTACAAGAAAACAAGACGTTACATTGACGTATTGAATTCTTTAGTTAAGAATTACAATCATACTTTTCACAGAAGTATCAAAACATCTCCTGCAATGGTAACAAAATCAAATGAGGCAGAAATTTCGAAAAATCTGTATCCACGTTTATCGACAATTGCAATGACAAAAAAGCCAAAATTCAAAATTGGAGATCGTGTTCGTATCAATAAAACAAAACGTACATTTGATAAAGGTTATTTACCAAATTGGACTCAAGAAATATTTGAAATCACTCATGTTAACAAGACATTTTCACCTATCACCTATAAAATAAAAGATTTAGAGGGTGAACAAATTTTGGGGACTTATTATGAATACGAACTTCAATTGATAAAAGATGATGAAATTTATGAAATTGATTCAGTTCTTGATAGACGTACAAGACGTGAGGGCAAAAAAATAATCAAAGAAATAAAAGTCAATTGGAAAGGTTATCCAAAAAAATTTCAAAGTTGGATACCAGAATCGCATTTGGTATCTTGATCGGAAAAAATAAAAAGACAATACAATTATGATAAATTCGCAGTCAAACATTGAGACTGGGACAGAAAGTGTCGATAGTGTTAGTACTAAAAATTACAACTGCTGTGGAAATCGTGTTCCAAAGAATCAGTTTACGTATATTTCACAGATATTAGTCATTTACGCAATCATTGCAACCTCGATAGTACATTTAAGCATTCAAAGTCAAGATCGTGAATTGTGGTTGATACTGTTAAGCAGTTCACTCGGGTATATTCTTCCATCTCCAGGGCTAAAATTCACAAAGTCTGGACAAAAAACAACTAGTGGGGCTGATTCGGTTGACAGTAAAAAATACTAAATCAAAAAATTTAAAAATGAATTCGTTTTATCTTACTCTACCTAGCGATAGTTCCATAAACCTTTATCCAAACAACACACAGTGCTGTTTTAAAGTTCATTTACCAAAAACAATTCATATTGACAGGGAAAATTGGGAAGTTGCATTAGTTCATCTTATTACCCCCTCTCAGTTTTTAAACATAACTGAAGAAGAAGCGAAGTTCGAAATTATAACTGCAGATGTTAATTTATACAATGCAGCAGCAGCGGTAGATAAAAGAAGAGATAATATGAAGATAATTCCAACAAAACGAAACGAAAAAAATGAAGCAGTAAAATGGTCAATTGGATTTTATTTTTCACCGGGTAGTTACACTTCAGCAAAACATGTTATAGAGGTAATGGACGATTTGATTCAAAATAACCTAAGTGAAATCTTTCAGAAGCATTCAATCGGGGTATCTATTAGCTATTCAACCTCAAGCAAACGACCGAAATTGGCATTCACAAATATAACAAGAACCGGATTCAAATTTCATCCACAGCTGTTTTTAAAACTGGGAGGATCACCAGAATTCAAAAATGAGATAATTTTTTCGAGTAGAAATATTTTAGAGGTATTTAAATACAGTCCTAACATTGATGCTGGGTACAATCATCTGTTTGTTTATTCAGATGTTGCTGAACACACTATAGTAGGTGATACATTGGCTCCCATACTTCGTGTTCTTCCGTTCAAACCAAGCATATCAGATGAAAATAATTATGAAGCCCAACATATCAACCATGAAATTACATTACCGCATTATGTCCCCGTTTCGAAATCTGATTTCGATACTATTCACATTCAAATAACAGGGGATTCTGGTATACCGTTTCATTTTATTATTGGTAAGACAATCGTCAAGTTACATTTCAGACAGAAAAAATAAAAATATTTGACCAAAAAAATGCTACCAGTTTATCGCGGCGAAAAACATCAGTATGGGTACGGACTAGGTTCCCTATTTAGATCAGCACTTAAAACAGTGACTCCATTGCTTAAACCGTTGGTCAAATCTGGGTTGAATGCTGTAAAAAAAGAAGGAATCAGACAAGGATTAGGGGCGGTAGGAGATATCCTTTTACGTGGTGAAAACCCTAAAAAAGTTGTAATTTCAAGGGGAAAACAAGCCATTCATGATCTAGCACAACAGTTAATACCGGGGATAAATAAAAGAAAATCACAAAAGTCACGTCATTCATCTTCTCGATCTCGCAAGGGCAAGATCATTAATAAAAGACAAAGAAATCATTACAGTAGATCAAGGACTCTCGATATATTTGATTGATATATTATATATATTATATATATATATTATATAAAAATGATGCAAAACGGATCTTGTGAATGCAGTAAATCAGAACTCAATGTTCTTTCTGTACCACCTACAATGACAACGATGCAAGAAAGTCAATGGGTTGAACATTTTCCAATAGCATCCTTGACAAGCAATTCGCCGATAGAATTCATCATACCACCTCAAACCGAACATTGGACAGATTTGTCACAATCGTATTTGTATATCAAATTCAAAATCGTTAAAGCTGACGGTACTAATTTAGAAGTCGGTTCAAATGTGGCACCTGTAAACAATTTCCTGCATAGTATGTTTAGCAGTGTCGATTTGTATCTAAATAATAAACTAATCAGCAGTAATTCAGATACCTATCCGTACAGAGCATATATCGAAAATCTTTTGTCCTATAATGCTGACAGCAAGACTACGTTTTTGAAAGCTGGTGCACTTTGGATTGAAGACACCAGTGGGCAATTTGAAACACTCAACCATGATGCGGGAAATACTGGACTAGTAAACAGAATCGGTGTAATCGGACTAAGTAGAACTGCAGAGCTTTTCGGACGATTGCATCTTGATCTATTTCAGCAAGAAAAATATTTACCTAATGGAGTTGAAATCAGACTTAGATTAAACAGATCCTCACCAAACTTTTGCCTTACAGGAGGTACTGCTGCACCAGATGCAAAAATTGTAATGGAAACAGTCAGTCTTCATGTACGAAATATTGAATTGTTGCCTGTTGTTGCAAATGATCTAAATCATCTCATAGCTCAGCAAAACATGAAAATTCCTATCCGTAGGGTAGAAGTAAAGACGTTTACTATCGGTAATGGACTTCAGTCTAAAATTGAAGATCATTTGTTTCAAGGCCAGCTTCCAAAACGTGTTTTCATTGCAATGGTAACAAATGCTGCTTATAATGGGGCTTATGCTAACAATCCATTTTTCTTTCAACACTTTAATCTGTCAAAAATAGATGTATCATGTAATGGACACAGTATTCATAACAGACCCTTTGAGCCTGACTTTGAAAATGGGTTGTATTTGAAATCATATCTGTCTATGTATCAGGCTGTCTCAGCCTTAGGACTCAATAAATCATTTGATATTGGTAAAGAAGACTATGTTGGTGGATACTGTTTGTGGGGGTACGATTTGACACCTGATCAAGGCAGTGAAGAAGGACAACTTCATCCTATAAAAACTGGAAGTCTTCGCATTGAGCTTCAATTCGCGCAAGCCTTGGCAACAGTGATCAACGTTATTGTCTTTGCTGAATTTGACAATCAGATTGAAATCAACAGTTTGAGAGAAATCATCACAGATTATTAATCCTGAAAAAATCAACAGAAACTCTCTGGTCGAAAAAGATAGCTTTCACAAAAAAACAGTCCTTATCAGGACTAAAGAATATAATATCGAAAAAACAGTCCTTTTCAGGACTAATCAACTTTTGAAAGATATATCAGAAAAAAACAGTCCTTTTCAGGACTAATAAACAATGTCGGGAGTCAGATTTGCTATTTCACTGAGAAAAGAAGCAGAAAAAGTGAAATATTCCACCTCAGAGTGTCTTTCTACTCGGAAAAATGACATTCACAACAGCTTTGAAAAACATATGATTAAAGAACTACAAAATCTAATAGCCAGTGAAGTTCGCAACGAGTGTTACGGATGTCAAGTGGATCATCCCAGTCAAATACAGCATGAACTATGTTTATTCAAGGATAGACAAGAACATACAGATATGTTCATAGAACAAGCCATGAAGGAATTAAATCCATACAGAATCATGAAAAAATGGTATCCTGAACTCATAGAAATGAAACTCGATGAAACTGACTATGCGGAAGCCTACAGATTTTGGCGAAATATAAAACAAAACATTTTATCTGATATCACGGAGTCGTTCTTAAAATATTGGTGTGACAAAGTAAAACAAGCCTGGAAAAGTGATTAGAAAAAATGTATACTTCTGAAATTCAATACATATTGGATCATGGAACATGGATAAAAAATCTACAGGCAGAAGTCTGTGCAAAAGATCAGTTACCTCGACAAAAACCCAATCATGTGAAAGCCTACATTGTGAACACAGAGAAATCAACCGGTTCAGGAGAACACTGGGTGGCCGTGATATTTGATAATAATGGCAATGTACTATACTTTGATCCCTACGGTCTACCACCACTTGAGCCAGAAATTATTAACTTTTTAGACAATCATTCTTATTCGTGGAGATACAACCGACAAACTCTTCAGAGTCTACAGGGCAAAGTTTGCGGAATTTACTGTATCTTCGTATTGGATGCTGTTGCTAGAGGATATAATATACAGAAATATCTTCAACAGAAATTTCTCTCAACGGAACACCGTCGAAACGATCGAAATGTATCATCGTGGTTTAATCAACACTATGGAAATCTATACAAGAAAATTTCAGAGACTTCTCCCCACAAACAGTGAAAAAACATTCTCAAAAATGATTTTTATTGTTAACAGTTTATTGATATTATGTTCATTTTTTGTCTTTTTAAGTTTATTGTAAATATGTTCATTGTTTCAGTTCTGTTCAATAAAAAAGTTCAAAAAGCAGTCGAGTTTTTTCATTCTGTTTTTCCCAAAAAGACTCCAATCTGCTTACATTTTTTCCCCATGCTACGAGTCATAACTTTTTTACTATATTAGCATGAAAACGTAGTTTGGGGAAAAATGTATATGCTTTCCACCAGGTCCGCGCTCTTATTTTTCAATCCTCCTGCTAACGTATAAAGAAAGCCTGATATTTCCCAATACATTCATCATTCGACTCTCAGCTCTCGAGCAGTTCGGGAGTTAAAAATCAATATGGAGCAGAACAATATGGAGGAAATCAACCATCAACTGCGTGAGACTCTCAAAGACTATCTAGATGCCGGTCAGCAGATATTGCTGCTAAACACTCAGCCTGTACAACTACATCGTATATCACAACCGTACAAAGATCTCGGTGAAAGATTAGTTCAGCTATTCTTAAAGACAACACCTGATATTATTTTAGTTGATGTCAAATTTGGGAGAAAGATAACTTTCAATAACGGAGTAATGACGATCACAAAAAGAGTTGGAGTATGCCCCATCTGCCAGGCGAATTTCGGTTGTTGTCATTAGAAGTTGAAAAAATCACAACCACTAAAAAACAAAACAGCCCTTTTCAGGGCTAACCATGTACCAAGAAAAGATCTTTCTTTCAAAATTGTCAACTAAAACTCAAAACACTAAAGAAAAATGTAACAAAATATGCATCAGTCAACATTTACCAAATGTAAACACTAAAAAACTCCCATTTACTACTCAACTATCGTAGAGATAAGGCGATATTCACAATGTTTGGATTGACAATTATCCTCGCATTCCTATATTGGTTAGAAGAAAGAAAACGTATCAGATGTATCAAATATGAAGTGGAGCGTCTGATACGGATCCCATATCCAGCGGAAAATATGGATAGAGAAAAGAGAGGATAAAAAGTGTATTTTACACAAAAAACAGCCCTTTTCAGGGCTAACCATATACCAAGAAAAGAACTTTTTCAAATTGACAAGTCTTTCTCTCAGAAGAAATAAACTCCAGAAAAGTCATAGTCAGAAAAACACAAGATAGTCAAACTCTAGTTTTTCTGTCCCGAACAAGAAATTGTAACAAAGCTATGGATTGGTCAACGTTAATTCGGAGTCAAAAAAAACATGAAACGCTGAAGCGGGAAAAATATAGGAGAAAATAACGTCATGAGACAAGTCAATCCTCCTGAAAAGCTATAAAAGCCGACTCTATTTCATCATTTTCATTTCACGATGGAAGATCTCAGAAAGAGCGTGAAGAATCTGATGAGGGTGGCTGAGACCCTCCATCTGAAATTAGAAAAGATAGATAGACAGTTGGCGGAGATGGTTAGAGAGAAGAAGGAGTTTGTCATTCCGACAACAGAATGTTGGGATGACGATGACGAGCCGTCGTTCTCGTTGAACTTCGACTTAGACGAAAGTCAAATAACAAGGGTCAGAAGACGAGCGGCGTGCAGCTGTCCGGCCTGTGGGAAAGTTGGAGGTTGTGCATAAAAACACAATCTCCAAACAAAAACAGCCCTTTTCAGGGCTAACCATCTACCATGAAAGATCTATCTTTCAAAATTGTCAATGAGTTCTGATCCATTGAAAGCAACCGGAATTGTCCCCAGAGTACCTACCCTGAGGGTAGGTACCCTGGGGACAAATCCTCCCTCAGGGTAGCTAGACTGGGGACGTGGGGGGGAAGCAAAAATGCCAGAAAATGCCATTTTTAGCCAAATCGACCAAAAATTTTCCAAATTGACCGGATTTTGTCCCCAGAGTGCCTACCCGGGGTAGGTACTCTGGGGACAAATTTCCCTCAGGGTAGCTAGACTAGGGACACTGTCCCCAGTCTAGGTACCCCTACTACTTGCGGCTCAAATGATAAAATTTGTCTTCGATAGGATAGAAAACATTATGGAAAAGGGAGAAAATGCTGGTTACCAGCATTTTCTCCCTTTTCCTTCAGTGTTTTATAAAGTCTTCTTTCTCGAGGTCGTTAAAACTCGGGATTATTTGGTAAAGGGTTAAATTGCTTAAGACTGACAGACGTTTTGGTAACATCGAATAAGAGCCCATGTGTACGAGGGTTTTTCCAGAAGTATGGTAATACTAGAGCCAACGACTATATGCCTGCCGAGTTGTTTGCTTGAAATAACCCGTATATCGGATTACGCTCACTATGCATGAGCTGGTTACAAGCTTTTTCTCACTCATTTTTTCCCAGTGTTGTCAATTCTTTCGACGATAAATCTCCCCATTTGACCCACATTTAAATCATTATCTGCAAATGCTTTCAGATTTGGACAAATCTAAAACTTCTGTCATCTGGTAAACTGGTAGGTACACGTTATTTATAACGTATGTTACGGGGGGGGGGGGGGGGTAGTAATTGGAAAAAGCAAGTCATTGCATTCACAAGTATCCATATAAGGTATGGGCAATAAATGTGACAGAATATCAAACAATCCTGTTATTTTTTTTTTTCCATTTTAGGTAACCATCCTGGAAGCCATGGGAAAAGAGATGGTGATGACGATTAAAGTAACCAAGTAGATGATTGGTTAACTTGCATCACGTGATGGGGCTCGTCCGGACAGACATGCGCACTTTTTGTGCATTGAGAAAGATTTCTTCACCATGGGCAATATTGTTTACAAAAGACTACTCATATAATTGAACTTGATCAAAACTAAAATTATAGTCTTTTTTAGTGAATTTAGAAGGTCGTAAACTTTGTGAACTTTTATCTAAAATAGCAAGCCTTAGTCAATTTAGCGCAAAGCACAGCTTACGTTGTTTTTGCAGACAGTCTAGATCAAGATCAGACTGCACAAAACGTTCAGGAATATATATCTGCCAGAAAAAGCCTTTAACCCTTTACCACACAATCCCGACTTTTAACGACCCTGGGAAATAAGACTTTTGAAAACATGGCGGGAAAAGAAGAAAATGCTGGTAACCAGCATTTTCTTCTTTTTCCACAATGTTTTATACCCTTCCCAAAACAAATTTGAATTTTTTATTCACATTTATTTTGTCGTCTGCAAATGCTTTCAATTTGGACCAGTCTAAATTTTTGTTGTTTGGTAAAGAGTTAAAATGCAATACTTCCGCGGCTTATACTACTTAAGTTATGCCCTCTAGCAGTCAAATGATTTAGATTTTCTATAATATTTTTGGAAGAAAAAAGAAAATTAGCAAAACCTTTAGGATAATCATTAAACCATTAATTGTGTAATTAAGTCTTGTATGCAATGTGCGAATATGAAAATTCATCAGAAATATGATTTCAAAGCTAAATTTATGAGTAGACAAATACATATATGTAATCACAAATAATTGATTATACCCATGACTGGAAGTGAAGACCTGGAATAGGGTCGCTGGTAGACATTTTCAAGACACCCAGTTACACTACAAGGGTAATTCGATGTATGGTGTCACATGATCGACAGGAAGCATGTGACTATGACGGTGTCTTGATATAATTACTACCAGCATATTTCTGACTATTCTAGTTAACATTCATAAAACTGTACGTTTACAGAGTATTAAAATAACCCTTGTACTGCCTGATTGTGGATTTATTTTGCAGAGAATGAAGGCCTAGATTAGCCTGTCCACACATGCAGTCTCACTCGTGGCTTCTTTATTCATGTGATAAGTGATTTCTGTCAAATGTCTTTACAACTTGACAAATTATCTTGGTCATAAAAAAAGAAAAGAAAAAATAATCCTATTAATTTGGTGGACCAAGGGTTAACATTTTTGTTGATAAATACAATGAATATGTTAGAAAGAAATTTGGGATTGAGCCCCCTATGATAATCATCAAACAATAAATTGGAAATATCCAATACCTCTGTGTTCTTTGTGTCTCTTATCTTTGCCATGGTGAACAGTTGTATGTTCTAAGTAGGACAACGGTTAACTCTTTACCAAATGCCAAAATTTTAGCCTTGTCCAAATTCAAAGTATTTGTAGACGAAAATTTCAATGTGGCTCAAATGGTGAAATTTTTCTATAGTAAGGTAGAAAGCATTGTGGGAAAAGGAGAAAATGCTGGTTACAAGCATTTTCTCCTTTTTCCACAATGTTTTCAAAAGATTTCTTTCCCAGGGTCATTCAAAGTCGACATTGTGTGGTAAAGGGTTAACTTTTTACCAAATAACAAAAATTCTAGACCTGTCCAAATTGAAAAGCATTTACAGACGACAAATTCAAGGTAGTCCACATGATGATTTCTATCTTTGGAAATCTCCTTTTCCCACAATGTTTTCCAAAGCTGTATTCTACAGGTTCGTTGAGATATGGGATTGTTTGGTATAGAGTAAACTCTGCCAGATTATAAAACTTTAGACTAGTCCAAACTGAAAGCCTTTACAGAAAACAAAATTTAATGATAAAATGTTTTTCTGAGACAGGAGAAAACACTGATGGATGTTAGAATCGTCTCGATGAGACGATTCCAATGAATGCCCTAACATAGGGTTTAGTGGTGAATAATATTTTGTAATTTGAAATCAAAATCATTCCCTCTATCTGGAGCTTGAAATATTAACCCTATCAGCACCATAGGCAGATAAAGGAACTGTTATGAATGGTATAGATCAAGATCAGACTGCTTTGAGCATGCAGTCTGATCCAAGATCTATACCATCCATTTGATGCATCAAAATTTAAGATAAAATCTCTTAGTTTTTCAATGGATTGTACTTTCAACTGTCTGAAGAGGTCGTATTGATACATTTGGTGCAAAAAGAGTTTATTCATCTATCCACCAGTCAATCTGTCTGCCCTCTCATATGTCTTTCTGTCCATCCTTGCATTCATCTATCTACCCATTCACTCCAAACCAATCAACAATCCATGTGCAAAAACAAGAAGACACATTCAATCAGTCGTAATGACCAAGCACAGTAAAATCTAGGCTTCTTTTCCTAAATTTCTCATCAATGATCTGACACTGTTGATCAAAGATCAGACAGAATGTCTTCCTGTCTTTCGTAAACAAAAGCAGTTTTCCTATGTAAACAAAGTCAATTCAACCTCTTTCAGCACAAAAGATTTTTATCTTACAGGCTTGACTAGACAAGCGGATGGTATTGATCAAAGATCAGACTGCACATTCTGTGCAGTCTGATCTTGATCTAAGCCATCTGCAAAAGTCGCTGGATACACGTATGCTGCTGGCAGAGTTAATACTCAGAGGTTAGAAAAGGGGCAATTCCTCATACAACCAAATGTTGTAAAAAATTGAATCTTTCTGTTTTTTCCATCTGCCACATACTCTATCCGACACATTTCTCGATCTGCCTACATGTTTGGAACATTCTCTGTTGCAGGCACATCAAAAGGCATGGCTGAATGTGATCTTGAGGCCCCGGGTTCAAGCCTCACTGGGTTTTTCATGGGAGTGTCCTCGGGCAACACAATTCAGAGCCCTAGCCATGTACTGGTGGAACCCAGGAAATACATGAATATGTGAACTGTTGCCATGGTATAACTGAAATAATGTTGAAAGCGGCGTAAAACACCATTCAATCTAATCCAAGTCAAAAGGCATCGATTTGTTCAAAACATGTGAAACAGAATCCAATCCGTCACCTTTAGCATACATGTATCATCAAAGATTTTTCAATCTGCTAGAACGAACCACAATTCCAATTTTGTCTCTCTATCTGTCCGGAGAATATCTATTTATATTTTTACATGTCTATCTATCCATCTCTAACATCACTCTGCAGCAGTCATTTTATGCTCCTTTCTTTTCTCCAACTCTTGCTGAATTAAACGCCAACCGGGTAATGATTCTGCTTTTGCATAAGCTGCAAATTGCTGAAATATACAGAAGACTGAATTAAGCAATGCTCTGCCAAAAGGGGGTTTAACCCTTTACCACATGTAAAAAATTTAGACTCTTCCAAATTGAAGGAATTTACAGTTGAGAATTTAAATGTTTTTCCAAATGATAGTACTTGTCCTAGAATACACAGGCTGACAAGGGTCGAAACATTTTGTTGTTTGTGAATTTTATGTGTGTCCAAGAACCATTCTACCTCATGACACTGCCAAGCCTCCAGAGCTCAGTCGGTAGCGTACAGGACTTGAGAACAGGAGGTCGCTGGTTTGATCCCCTGCTTGGCAAATTTCTTTCCAAGGATTGATGATAGTCATTGCGACAGGATTCATTCCTCTCTCACTGCTGACCATTGTTTCGATGATGGTTATGAGGGAAAACAGCCAGTGGCTTGGAAAGAATATTGTGCGGAGTACTAGAAAAAGAAACTCCAGGAAAGCATGGACAGGTGCCCTGGCTGCCGTGATATAACTGAAATAATGTTGAAAACGGCATTAAACACCATACAACAACAACATCATGACACAGTCAGTTATCAGACAAACTGGATTGTATGGATCTACACTTATGTAATGACATGCTTGGTTATATGCATTAAGCCCCCTTTTCCCAAAACACCACTCAAATTTTACATTGCAGTAAACAATCAATTTTAGTGCACATATTTGTAAATGGAAGAAAACAAATTTATATAGAAAGTACAAGATTACTGTACCATACAGTATATATATCAAATTCCTTCTCTTTTCATAAGAACTTGACTCCTTTCAGCATTAAACACACAAATCTGTTCTGAGTCATGTACATGTATTTGATGATTACATCTGTCTGTATGCCTGAATGACTAACTCCCAGTTTTGTTCTGGTCTTTTCAAATTTTTTAGTTATAACAAAGGAATAGTTTTTTTTTTATTTTATTATTTTCACTAATTCAATCTAAAACCAAAATAAAAGGTCATTAGATTGTCAGCTTAGGGATTCTGGGCTTCTTTTCCCCATAACTCACCTTAATGGTATCCTCCGGAGAATCTGAGGGACTCAGTTTGAAACTTGGATCCACAGCGTCAAACAATTTGATCAGCTGTTCTGCTTTTATTAACCTGAAATAATTTTGTACATATTTGAGTATTTGAGGATTTCAAAACTAAAATTTTATTATTTAACCTGTAACCAGAAATTTAAAGCATTACTGAAAAATTAAATGTGGCTCCAATAATGAAATTTGTGGGTGAAAGGGAAGAAAACTTTGTGGGAAAAGGAGAAAATGCTGATTACCAGCATTTTCTCCTTTTCCCACAATGTTTTCAAAAGCGTTCTCACTGGTGGTCATTAAAACTCAGGATTGTGTGGAAAATGGTTAACCTTTTACCTGGTGACAAAATATTAGACTAGTCCATTTTGAAAGCATTTGTTGATGATAATTTAAAAGTGGTTCAACTGATATAATTTGCCTCTGATAGGCTTCAAGCATGGTAGGAAAGGGAGAAAAGCTGGTTTCCACTTACCAGCTCTTTACGGCACAAAACATTTTTAAGTCTGGTCCCACTTTAAAAGCTGGTTACCAACAGTTTCTCCTTTTCAAATGATGTTTCCTTTCTCAGGATTTTTAAAACTCAGGGCTCCATTAACAGGCTAAAAGGCTTAATCCTTTACCAAACAATCCAGGGTTTTCACGACCCTGAGAGAGAAGCCTTCTGAAAACATTGTGGGGAAAGGAGAAAATGCTGGTTACCAGCATTTTCTCCTTTTTCCACAATGTTTTCTTCCCTTCCCTAAACAAGTTTCAATTTTTGAGTCATATTAATTTTGTCGTCTGCAAATGCTTTCGATTTGGACGAGTCTAAAATTTTGTCGTTTGGTAAAGAGTTAATCATTCAAACAATTGAGATTATGCCAGTCAGACGTCCCACAGTCCATAGATGGAGAGTATCATAATCAAAGTATCATTGGTATTCAACAGTGCACACTCCTTAGACAGCATGGTTTTAACCCTTTACCAGATGACCCTGGGCTTAAATGACCTTGAGAAAGAAGGCCCTTGAAATAATTATTGGAAAAGGAGATAGTGCTGGTAGCTAGCATTTTCTCTTTTACCAACAATGCTTTCTGCTCCACTTTGTTTTCAAACAAAGAGTTAAATTCCATCCAGTTGTTGCTAAGAAATAGCGGGGTGAATGCAACTGTGGACTAAGGATTCAAAAGGCTTTAACTGTGACCAAAAATATTGAACCAAGAACATCCCAAGAATATATTCTCATCTCCTACCAATAAGAAAGCTTCCAATGAAAGTTTTGTTGAATTTCATCCAGTGATTGAAACGAAATAGCACAGAAGAGAACTTTGGGACAAACAGTTAGCCAAACAGTCGGATACAGATGCACAGGCAGACAACACAGTGACTCTATGCTTCTTGAATCTTTTTTGAGAGTAGAAAAATGACAAAAAGCAGCATTGTCTCTCTTTTCCCCTCAATGTTTTCTATCTCTTCAATGAAAAATTCCATCATTTTAGCTATATCAGCCTTCTGCCAAAGCTTTCAATACCAACAATTGTAAATCTTCGTCATCCCGTAAAGAGTTAACTCTTCACCACAGGATCCTAAGTTTCAACAAATCTGACCAAAAAAGGCTTTTGGAAACACTGTGGAAAAAGGGAAAATGCTGGTAACCAGCATTTTCTTCTTTTCCCACAATGTTTTCTACCCTATCAAAGAAAAAATGCACCATCTGAACCACACTGAAATTGTTGTCTGCAAATGCTTTCAAATTGGATAAGGCTAAAATTTTGTCGTCTGGTAAAGGGTTAAAACTCTGGATTGTGAGGAAGCAGGTTAAAGAAGGAAAGCTAGAATAAAGGGAGGTAACTTTTGAATGTCATCCTCCTATACGTACATATCTCGCTGTAAGAAATCAACCAAGAGTGGTGCAACTGACCTCACCCAACAATAGTAAAAGGCCATTGGCCCATAAAACCTTGTTGAGCGTAACCTTCTGAAATCTCCTCGTTTAGCTATTTCCTCATATACTCGACGAGTTACCTATGTAATAAATACAATTATACAAACATTTGCTAGAGTGATAGGATTCCAGTCACAACTACAGATGCATTTAACGACAATACAAATTAAGATCAGAATGTCTTGATTAAAGACTCTTGAAAAAGTAGATCAAGATCAGCCTGCCATCACTGAAGAATCGTTTGATGACAATGAAGATAAAGATCAGAATGTCACAACTTATCTCATTACCACACAATCCCGACTTTTAATGATCCTAAAAAGGAAGCCTTTTGAAAACATTGTGGGCAAAGGAGAAAATGCTGGTAACCAGCATTTTCTCCTTTTCCCACGATGTTTTCCACCTGTCCCATAGCAAATTTCAAATCTTAAGTCACATTTAATTTGTCATCTGCAAATGCTTTCAATTTCGACCAGTCTAAAATTTTGTCGTTTGGTAAAGGGTTAACCCTTTCGCAAATGACAAATTTTGGACTGGTCCAAATTGAAAGAGTTTGCAGACGACAATTTTAAATTTGATGAAAATGGCGGAGAGTTCTCTATAAGGGTAGAAAACACTGTGGGAAAAGGAGAAATTGCTCGTTACGAGCAATTTCTCCTTTTCCCACGGTGTCCTCAAAAGACTTGTACTGCAGACACGTGAAAACCAGGGCTTGTTTGGGAAAGGGTTGACACAAATTTGATGACAATCCAGAGCGAGATCAGAGTACAAAAAATTGTAGTCTATTTTGAATTCATACTCTCTAGTATGTAATTTTTTTAAATCCCTGCCGTCACCTTTTTCCGAAATCACTCATCTAGTCCCCTATATCATATGAACCATGCTCTGGCAAAAGAGAACTTGTAGATACTAAGCTGGTCATCATGTAATTGTGGACCCTGAATTATGATGTACACTGGTCCTTTGACATGAAGAAAATTGATCAATATCGAATAGTTTCGACCCATGTAGGCCTGCACTGACTTTCAGTCTAATTTTGGATTTGTAACATTACTTTCTGGTATGCAATTTCCTTAGATCCCCTCATTCAGCTGTTTTATTATATACACTCGTCCAGTCACCTTTTTATTATATTTGTAAATAAACCTGTTAATGTATTTGCGGACAAAGCAGATCAAGGTAAGAACACAAAGAATATGCAGTCTTATCTTGAATCTCTTCTGTTAGGTACCTTGTGAGATACAATGTATCAAGAATAAAAAATAGCCTTGATATAGCACTGTTTGTCTTTAAGGATATACTTACATACTGAAAGTATCTTTTCTATTTAAGTGAATACTCCAAAAGTTCATCTTAAGCTTAACCCTTCACTTTTTCTGCTTCTGCAAGTCACTGGAAGTTTTTGACAGACTATAAAGTAGCGCATTGTCAAACTCATGGAATGTAATACCGTACAATATCCATACTCTTATATGGTATGAATTAAATTCACTTGTACTTTGATCTCCTAATTGTTTAATTCTAGCTGCTAGTTGGCCTTCTAACCCTTAACCACAAAATACTGACTGTTAACAACCTTGAGGAAGACAGTTTCTGAAAACATTGTGGGAAAAGGAGAAAATGCTGGTAACAAGCATTTTCACCTTTTCCCACAATGTTTTACACCTAATCATGGACAAATACCATCATTTGAAAAACATTTGAACTGTCCTCTGTGAACTTTTTCAATGTGGACCTGTCTAAAAGTTTGCTGTTTGTTGAAGGTTTAACCTGCCAAATAAGTTAAATGGAACTTTCAAAACCCAAATGTTGCTATTTCAAATTTTTTTTTTTTTTTTTGAAAAAAAAAAAAAAAAAAAAAAAAAAAAAATCTCCTCCGTAGGACAGCGTAGATCCAAAATCAGACTGCACATTCTGTGCAGTCTGATCTTGATCTACATTGTCTGCAAAAGGTCTTTTTCTCGCCCAGCATGTAAGGGTTGAGAATACAAACCCGTATGAAATCATCGCTATCAGGTTCAAACTGCACACAGGCTCTTTCTAAAATGTATCTGTATTCCGGCAATTCTTGCTTTAATAAATTCTGAAATAAAAACAGCATGGTTATAGTGAGGTTGTTTTCTCTCACATCCAAAGGAACAGAAACATTTGAGCTTTTGTCAGGCAAAAGGGGATTAAATGTGTCTCTGTGATTATACCAACCCAACTATCACATAATTACAGCTCCACAAAAATCTATTTTGTCTAACAACCAACTATTTAATTAGGTAGACTGGTCCTTTGATATGAAGGAAAATGACCAACAGCAAAACATTTCGATGCAGATTGTGAAGGCTTACCTGTGTCAACACTTTTTGCAGATGCATTTAACACCCTTTTCACTGAGCATTGCTCATTTGTATTAGTTTAAACATAATTTATTCATCAAATAGATACAATGTTTTACAGACAATGACACAGAATAACAAAAATAACTGATGAAATGGATAAGAACGAAAGCAAAGCTTGTATGGATCTTCTCCAAATTCCAGGTTCACAGTTGGTAATGGTATTTATAATGACATGGCTACAGTAAGCAAAATAAGAAATTATAAATCATTTATATTGTATGATTGGTGTTTACAAGCATTTTCTCCTTTTCCACCAATGTTTTTAACTCTTTACCAGACGACAACATTTTAGACTATTCCAAATCAAAAAAATCTGCAGACTACAAAACAAATGTGGCTTAAACATTGGAATTTGGCATTGAAAGAGCAGAAATCATTTTGGAAAATGGAGAAAAATGCTGGTTACCAGCATTTTCTCCTTTTCCCAAAATTATTTTTAAAATATTTCTAAAATATCTTTAAAATATTTTAAAATGTTTTTAAAAGCTTCCTTTAAAAGGTTCATTAAAACTAGGGATCGTGTGGTAAAGGGTTCACTCTCTGGTAAATGGCAGAATTTTAAACTGGTCCAAACTGAAAGCATTTGCAGACAACAAATTACTTGCAGCAGTAATTGCTGGATTTGTTTCTAAAAAGGTAAGGAAACATTTTTGGAAAAGCAGAAAAATGCTGGTTACCCGCATTTTCTTCTTTTCTGACAGTGCTTTCAAAGGCCTTATTTTCCAGAGTCATTAAAAGTCTGGATTGCATGGTCAATATTTAAACAATCATGCAAACAACATCACAGTGAAAAGCCTTTTTTACCTCTAAGTGTTTGTCCTCAAACATTTTAGGCATTATGAGTTCCCTCCCTTCCACAGGATCAAACATTTGACACATTCTGTCAACTTGGTCCCAATCTGCCCACCTTAGTTTTCCGTCGGTGTGTCTGCAAACTATTGGGCGTTCATTGTGACCCTACAAAAAATAAAGCTCTGTTATAGAAAAATGACTTGACCAGGTGACCCTTTACAATACAGTCTCTCCGAACCCTGGTAGCTCTGTCGGTAGTGCACAGGAATTGAGAACAGGAGGTCGCTGGTTTGATCCCCGGCTCAGCCAATTTTTTCCAAGCATTGATGATAGTCATTGCAACAGGATTCATTCCTCTCTCACCACTGACCACTGTTTCAACGATGGTTATGTGGGAAAGCAGCCAGCGGCTTGGAAAGAATATTGTGCACAGTACTGGTAACAGAAACTCCAGGAAAACATGGACAGGTACACATGCCACCACCATTTAACTGAATTAATGTTAAAAATGGCGTTAAACACCATACAATCAATCAATCAGCCAGTAGAGCTGAAGTCTGAATGCACTTACTATTATTCGCCTATTTTTCCATGAGATGTCGACGAAGACAATTTTGGACTTGATGGTGGGAGCAATATCAGAATCGTCACTAATCACATGATCTCGAGGTTTTCGCTCAGCCATAAATGGAGGCATCTGAAATTTCTTCCACCCATGTCTTCTCACCAGCTTCACTCGCTCCTACAAGGAAAATTCAACTTCAATATGAATTAGGAATAAATATTTTTAACCCTTTAGCACACAATCCTGAGTTTTAACAACCCTAACAAAGACAGCTTTTGAAAACATAGTGGGAAAAGGAGAAATTGCTCATAACCAGCATTTTCTCCTTTTCCCACAATGTTTTCTACCCTATCAAAGAAAACTTTCATCATTTGAGCCACGTTTAAATTGTTGTCTACAAATGCTTTGGATTTAGACTAGTCCAAAATTTAGTTGTGTGGTACAAGAGTTAAAAGAGGCCTATAGTGTTTGAGATTGCATATGAGCCATGCTCTGGCTAAAGGGGGCTTAATGCATCTCCTTCATGCATTATAGCAAGTAAGTCATCACAGACTTATGGATCCATAAAATCAATTTTGTACAACACACGACTGAATCATTAGGTACACTGGTCCTTTGACACGCAGAAAATTGACCAATAGCAAAAAGTTTCGACCCCGGTCAACCTGTGCAGACTGCGCAAGCTGACATGGGTCTATACTTTTTCAGAAGCATTATACCCCAAAATGTCCCCATTTTCACAGAGCATGGTTTAATTAAAACGCACATGGTTCCCATTTAACCCTTTGCCACACAATCCCGACTTTCAACGACCCTGATATAGTAGGCATTTGAAAACATTGTGGGAAAAGGAGAAAATGCTGGTAACCAGCATTTTCTCCTTTTCCCACAATGTTTTCTACTCTTCCCAAAACAAATTTCAATTCTTCGGTCACATTTATTTTGTTGTCTGCAAATGCTTTAATTTTGGACAAGTCTACAATTTTGTTGTTTGGCAAAGGATTAAGCAAGAATATGACATACATTAATGCCCTGTAAAGCATACCAGAACATAGAAAAAAAAACTTGCACAAATAAAACTCGAACAATAATAAATTTCAGAATTTTCCTGTAGCCTAATGTTTACAATCACAAAACAAAAGTGGCAAACTAGATAAATACACTGCATGCAGTATCATACATACTATCTTTAGCTCTTCGTCTGTCAAAAATGTGAACACTGGTTTTCTGTTTGTGTGGCCTTTGAAAGCTTTGAAGGCTCTCGCGGGATTAAATCCCGTAAGCTGTTTTAACAAGGCTTGTACATCACTTTGCATGAATATTGTAAATGGATCCCTCTCTGTTTCTTCAAGTCTTTGATTCTTTAGTTGTCTACTTTCTACATTCTTACTGCCAGTACCTGTGGTAATTAAAATTATACCATATATGGTACATGTAGAACACAGGCGCTTGATTTCATTTTATGGACAAAACAATGTTTCTCCACTTATACAAGTCTCTTGTATGTCTCCATTTAGAGTACGCCTGTCCTGTTTGATCGCCGCATCTCAAAAAACATCAAGTCGCCCTGGAAAACGTTCAAAGGAGAGCCACAAAATTAATCAAGAACATAAGTCACTTATCATACAAAGAGAGACTTTTTCAACTAGGCCTCCCTTCTCTTGAGTACAGAAGATTGCGAGCAGATACGCTTCAGGTCTACAAAATAATGAATAACATCGACTTGCCCTCGACAAATAATCTGCTAGTAACTACCAATTCTAACAGAACCAGGGGACACAATCTTAAACTAATGAAACAATCATCAAATACAGAATTACGTAGGAATAGCTTCAGTATAAGGGTGGTCGACCCATGGAACAGTTTGACACATGAAATAGTAAATGCCCCAAGTATTAATTCTTTCAAGAATCGGCTAAACAGTTTTTGGAAACATCATCCTTCCAAGTCTGAGCCACTATGCTACTCCCAAGTTGCATCAAACAACCGAATCAATGAAAATAGACGGATCTCTAGCAGTCACAGACTTACCAATGATCCGGGAAGAGTAAGTTAAACAGTAAGTTGAAGTTTGATAAGTTTCACCCTTAACCCTTTCCCAAACGACAAATTTTGGATTAGTCCAAATTGAAAGAGTTTGCAGAAGACAAATTTAAATTTGATGAAAATGGCAGAAAGGTCTCAAAACGGGTAGAAAACACTGTGCGAAAAGGAGAAATTGCTCGTTACGAGCAATAGTAAGAGCATTCACAATGCAAGACAGCATACTCAGGTTCTAGTCCCGTACCAGCACATTTTAATCCTTTGACATTCTCCAAGTAGTGAACTATGAACCAAATCGAGTTATCAACTTCCATTCAATGAGAATTGCATGAACAAAAAAGGCAATTAATTGACCATAGAACCAATTCTTACAATAACATCTACACGTTGTTCTGACTTTATCGGCATACAACTTTGACAATAGCTCTGAATTGTCAAAAATCGGCTTTAACCTTCGCAACATGTTCGTGATTTTCATAACAGACGCCATACTGCTTCCGGTGCCGGGGGATTTGAGATGGCTAAATTTACAGGGTTAAACCGAGTTTAGTCTAATTGCCGGACCTCGTCATAATGTAACATATGTTCTCGCATGTTCTCAGTTTCATCATCATCATCATCATCATCAGCAGCAGCAGCAACAGCAACAGCATTATCATCATAATCAGCAGCAGCAGTAATATTGTAATCGTCGTCGTCGTCATCATCATCACCACCACCATCATCAACACCTTCTTTATGAACATCAGTAATATTGCATTAGGTTATTACTTACATGAATCGGATTTCACAGAAATAAATGCGTTTTGCTCAATGTCATGGCTGGCAACGGAAATAAGGCTGTCTACAGTAGGCCTAGTAAACTCTAAGCGAGCGTACAGTTTAGCAAACTTTTAGAAATGTTAGCACTGTAAAACGGGGATCATATACACAGGTGTGTATATATGATCCTTGACTTAAATCAGTAAGCTGCATAAAAAAGGGCCTTTTAAGAATAGTCAGATACATGTATTCAGTAGAATATTGGAACAAATGTCTCTGGAAGGCAACAGCTTTCTCCGTTTATAAATGTGTGTCACTTTGAATACCAACTGATAAATTGTGTAGACAGTGATAAGTTTAGTTTAAACATATGAGCCATGCTCTGTGAAAAGGGGCTTATTGCATCTGCAAAAAGTATCGACTCATGGCGGACTGCGCAGTCCGCGCAGGCTGACACGTGTCCAAACATTTTGCTATCATTTAAATTTTCTGCATGCCAAAGAACCAGTCTACCTCATGATACAGTCGCTTGTTAAACAAAATGGACTTTAGGCGGTCCATAATTATGTGATGTCTTGCCTGGTATAATATGTCACGGAGATGCAGTAAGCCCCCTTTTGCCAGATCGTTACTCATATTTATTTTACATCGAGAAACAAATACTTGCGACTTATACTAATCGATTCACCTTCATGGTAACTACACCAGTACTCGCGCCGAATATCTGGGCCAATGAACAGTTCCAAAGTTGACACCCGCTCCAGGGTATCGAACTTGGGACCTTATGGCTAGTAGGCCAACGCCCTACCTCACAACCATGTACAAACCGAAATTGAGAGTGTTGCTAAATCGCCAAAATTCGGTCGATTCCGTAACTTGTTCGGCTGTTGAATTGATCACCCGAGGATTACCGAGTGTGGAGAAAGGTTACTGCAAAATTAAAAAAAAAATATTCAAAAATCATGTCACAAAACGAAAGTGCTGTACACTTTCGAGTGGTTCGTTTCATATATGAAGCAGGTAATAAATAAATAGCATTTTCATATCAAATTAAGATTTTAACAGGATCCTGTTCATTTGTTTTAAGACATGAGGTATACTTTACTGAGATCCGGACAGTACCCTTGTTTCGGATACGTTCAGCTAATTGTAAATAAGTGCTCTTTGTCGCCCGATGTTTATATCGAGGGCGTTAGACCTTTTGACAGAGATCTTTTTTTTTTTCAATCAATTTTCATTCAGAGCATTTTTCCCAAATACCATCAAACTGTCCGGATTCTGTATGCTTGCAAAGAAAAAAATGCTCATTAGATCAAGTTTTTTATCTCTGTATTGCAAAAAATTGTAATTCTTGAATAAAAAAATAAGTTTGACCCTCTAACCCATTACGGAACAATTCTGAGTTTTAACAATGATGGAGAAAAAGGCTTTTGAAAACAATGTGGACTAAGGAGAAAATGCTGATAACCAGCATTTCTCCTTTTCCCACAATGTTTTTTTTTTTTTACCTTTAAGAAAACAAAACCTTGTAATCTAGCCACTAGGAACTTGTGGTCTGCAAATGCTTTTTTATTTGGACAAGTACAAAACAGTTTTGTTTGATGTATCATGAAGAGTTAACTCTTAACCAAACAACAAAATTTAAGACCAGTCCAAATTGAAAGCTTCAGCAGATGAAAAAAATAAATGTTACTCAAAGGTTGAAATTTCTTTTGGGAAGACTAAAAAACATTGTGGGAAAAGGAGAAAATGCTGGTAACCAGTATTTTCTCCTTTTCCCACAATGTTTTCAGAAGCCTTCTCTTTCAGGGTTGTTAAAAGTCGGGATTGTGTGGTAAAAAAGTAAAGACCTAGATTCATGCAGCCTTTCTAGCAGTTTGCTTTTAATTTATATTTAACTCTTTGCCAAAGAACAACATTTTAGACTAGTCCAAATTGAGAGCATTTGCAGATGACAAAATAAATTGGACTGAAGACTCGAGATTTATTTTGGGAAGGGTATAAAACAGTGTGGGTAAAGGAGAAAATGCTGGTTACCAGCATTTTCTCCTTTGCCCACAATGTTTTCAAAAGTCTTCTTTCACAGCGTTGTTAAAAGTCGGGATTGTGTGGTAAAGGGTTAAAATCATGTTTTTGGCTTTCTTTTGTTGTTTACATAGTATGTGAACCATGCTGTGCCAAAAAGGGGGCTTACTGCATCTCATCGATGCATTATATCAAGCAAGCCACCATTACGGATCCTTAAAATCCATTTTGTCTGAAGAACCAACTGAATCATGTGGTAGTCTCAATAATGAGACATTTATGGTGCTTCTTTTCATACTTGGACATTTACTTTGCACCAGAGGCAACCCATCAGATACTAAAATTTCATTTGGGGGACTGTTACTTGTTCAAAATCATGAGGTAGACTGGTCTTTTGACATGCAAGAAATTGACTAGTATCAAAAAGTTTTGACCCGGATCAGCCTGCATTAAGAGCGCAGGTTGACCTGGGTCGATACCTCTTGCAGATGCATTGAACCCCCTTTTCATAAAGGATGCCTCTTTTATAGACATAATACTTGTTACATCAGTGTTTTTTTGTTATTAAAATACAGGGCTGAAACTGCGGATGAAGACACTGCCATTGACATCGGCTTGTGTGTTATATCACAGGTTTTTTAGGGAAAATAGACTGGATGATTTTGATCCCTATGTAAGCACAACACTAGGCTTCCTATTAACTGAGTAATAGATCTTTTATAGATTGGCTGTTTTGGACGAAAATGTTGAGGTATTGCAGTAGCCCTGTGTCACGTTTTTCATGCAAAACTTTTGACTTCTTCAGAACTTTGACATTTTATAATATCTCTGTCATCACAGAAGATATTTACTTCAAACATGGACAATTTGTCCAGTATCAAAAAAAAGAACCAATATAACAAGGGCAGGTCATCAAAGTAATGCCCATTTTTTTACTTTAAATTTTCACTGAAAATCAAGCAAGCACAGCCAAGAGTTCACACTCGCATGCCATACTCTTGCGTTTTTATTGGAAATAGTGAGGTATTTTGGTTGGACTAGGAGAAGGAGGAGAAAGAGTCATTGTTTTGTTTGTCATTGTGCAAAAACTTTGAAATTTTCTGGCATCTCTGCCCTTATTTACCTCTTTACCACACAAGAAAAATGTACACTTGTCCTAATTGAAAGTATTTGCAGCTGGCAATTAAATGTTACTAATCCGAGGAAATTTGTCATTGATAGGGTAGAAAACATTGTGGGAAAAGAAGAAAATGCTGGTTACCAGCATTTTCTTCATTGCCCACAATGTTTTCAAAAGGCTTCTTCCCCAGGATCGTTAAAACTCGGATTGAGTAGTAATGGGTTAACTGAAGATATGTAACTCAAACCTGGATTTTTTGTCAACTGTACTTATGTCAAAAGAGCAGGCAACCTGCAAAATCTATTTTTATTATATACCTATACATGATCTGATTAAAATAGCATTGACATTATCAAAAACAACAGATCAGACAGTCTTTTCCGTTTTTAGGTATCGGGCGTGTAGTCTGTGTAGAACATCATCGAGTCACAGACTACTTTTTTGTATTCAGATTCAGTTCTTGCAATCAATCCCGAATTTTTAGGTGGGCTGTTTTTGACAGGGTATTGTCATAGCCCTGGCGTCGCCTGAGGCATCTTGCGGAACCTTTGACATTTTATAATATCTCTGTTTTTACTAAAGATATTTGCTTCAAACTTGGACAAGTTGTGATACTATTCTAAATCCATTATTTCTCTTCCAAACCCTATGTTGTGGGTACTCATTAGAATCGTCTTGGTGAGACAATTCTAATGAGTACACATAACGTAGGGTTTAGTGGAAAGTGATTAGTATTTTCAATTTTGAAATCAAAATCATTCCCATTATCTGGAACTCTGTGTAATATTCCATTATCACATGCATAATTAGTCACAAAGCAACCTGTGTTATTTTTCTCCCCTTGACTTTTAATAGAATAAGAGAATAGTGACTTTGGGTTTTCTTTTTTTTTCCAGCTAATATCATCCGCTTGTCTATACATCGCTTGTAAGTCAGAAGAGGAACAACATGTCCATCTTAGAGATATCATCAATGTTGCATACAGGTGTGTGGACTGCTTTATTCTTTACCAAACAGCAGACTTTCAGACTTTCCCGAATTTAACTCTTAGCCTTTTACCACACACAACAAATTTTTAACTTGTCCAAATTGAAAACAATTGCAGATGACGAATTAGATATGGTTCATATGGGCGGATTTGTCTGTAAAAGAACAGAAAACATTGTGGAAAAAGGAGAAAATGCTGGTTACCAGCATTTTCTCCTTTTCCCACAATGCTTTCAAAAGCCTTCTTCTTGGGGGTCGTTAAAAATTGGGACTGTGTGGCAAAAAGTTAACCACAGGACAAAAATTTAGATGTGTCCAAATTGAGAGCATTTTAAGATGACAATTTAAATGTGGTTCAAATGATGGAAGTTGTCTTTGATAGGGTAGAAAACATTGTGGGACAATGTCCCACAATGTTTTCAAAAGGCTGGTTCCTCAGGGTCATTAAAGCTGTGTGGTAAAGAGTTAAAGCTTTTAAATTTTAATCCTTGGCCAAACAATGCAAAGGTTTGACTACCCAGGTGGGATAAAGCTTTTGCAAACATGGTAGGAATAGGAGAAAAAGCTTGTACTCAGCATTTCCTCCATTTCCCACAATGTTTTTCTACCCTACCAGAGAACTTAATCTCATTTGTGACTTAAGTTTGAATCTGTCATCCATAGATGTTTTAAATGGTCAGAAAACATTATGAAAAAAAGACCATCTTTTCCTGTTCCCACAGTGTTTTTGAGAGCCTTCTTCAAGGTCTTTAAAATGAGGGATTGTTAGGTGAAGGCTATTTCTTGTTACGCTTAACTCTTTACTAGACGACAAAATTTTTGTCCAGTCCAAATTGAAAATGGTCTAAATAATTGGATTTGTCTAAGGATAGAAACATTGTGGAAAAAGGAGAAAATACTGGTTATCAGGTTGTTTTGCCACCCACAATGTTTTTAAAAGTATTCTTCCTCAGGAATCTAAAAAGACAGGATTGTTTGGTGAAGAGTTAACTCTTTACCAAACAACAACATTTTAGACTCACCCAAACTGAAAGCATTTGCAGACAACAAATTAAAGTTGGCCCAAATGAAGAAATTTCTCCCAGATAGAGTAGAAAAGATTGTGGGATAAGGAGAAAATGCTGGTTACCAGCATTTTCTCCTTTTCCCACAATATTTTCAAAAGGCTTCTTCTTCAGGATCGTTAAAAGTCGGGATTGTGTGGTAAAGAGTTAAACAGATAATAAAGCTCGATTCTTTTTTCACAGTCAAGAATAAGACAAAAAAAGAAACAAATCATGTAACAGCTAAAATTGAACTACCAAAGACTTATCTTAGGCTTTTCTTTTTTTTTTTTAAGAACACTACACAGAGATAAACCGCCTCTTGAAATGGGGGAGACATATTCCTGTTACAGAGAGAGTATTTTGAACTGTGAACTCTATATTTTACGAAGCTTACAGTTTAAAGCAGTTGTTTACCATCCACACAAGGTAAGCTCCTGTGCACTCAGGGTTAAGTCGTCAAACAACAAAATTTCAGACCTGTCCAAATTGAAAAGATTTGCAGAAGCTAAATTTAACTCTTTACCACACAATCCCGACTTTTAATGACCCTGAAGATGAAGCCTTTTGAAAACACTGTGGGAAAAGGAGAAAATGCTGGTAACCAGCATTTTCTCCTTTTCCCACAATGTTTTCTAGCCAATCAAAGACAACTTCCTCTATTTGAGCCAAATTTGAAATTTGAATTCTCTTCTGCAAATGCTTTGAATTTGGACAAGTCTAAATTTTTCTTGCTGCGTAAAGAGTAAAACTGGCTCCAATAGTGGTTTTGTTCTTGGAAAGATAGATAAACATTGTGGGAAAAGAGGAAATGCTGTTAAGCCACATTTTCATCTATCCCCATAATGTTTTAACTGTTTACCACACTATCTCGACTTCAAACAACGGTAAGAAAAAAAAAAAAAAAACCTTTAAAAGCATTTTCTCCTTTTCCCACAATGTTTCCTACCCCTCCAACAGCAAATTTGAATTTTTGAGTCATTTTTTTTTATCTGCAAAGGTTTTCAATTTGGACAAGTCTGTAATATTGTCGTTCGGTAAAGAGTTAATCTTGTGTTAAAGAGTTAAAAAGGCCTTCTTTGTCAGGGTCATTAGAATGTGCAATAGTGTGGTAAAGGGTTGATATATATAAGCAGTTCTATTTACCTTTCTATTTCTAAAGATGGCTATACAGATTTTTTTTTTTATACTCTCGCCAAACTTTAAAAAATAATGAATGAAGGAAGATAGTAGCTGGCATAAAGGACTTGAGAGTTGAGACCAGGGATCATGTATAGTAAAAGGTACTGTTTAGTAAGAGATTACTTTAACCCTTTCCCAAATGACAAATTTTGGACTGGTCCAAATTGAAAGAGTTTGCAGACGACAATTTTAGATTTGATGAAAATGGCAGAAAGTTCTCAAAAAAGGTAGAAAACACTGTGGGAAAAGGAGAAATTGCTCGTTACGAGCAATTTCTCCTTTTCCCACAGTGTTTTCAAAAGACTTGTACTGCAGACACGTGAAAACCAGGGCTTGTTTGGGAAAGGGGTATACATGTAGTAAAAGGGGACTGTGTGGTTAGAAGTTTTAAAAAAAAAAATCACACCTTCATTCATAATAATACAATTTAATTTACAAGGATGTTTTCGAAGTAGTCAATCATGTACCAGACCTCCAGACAAGAGGGAGTGATAGTATTCTAAATCCATTATTTCTCTTCCAAACTCTGTGTTGTGAGTACTCATTAGAATCGTCTCGATGAGACGATTCTAATAAGTTCCCATAACATAGGGTTTAGTGGAGAGTGATTAATATTTTCAATTTTGAAATCCAAATCACTCCCTCAGTCAGGAGCTCAGATGTACAGATTTGTTTCAGGAGGGGAAGACTTAACCCTTTACCAAATGGCAAAATTTTTAGAGTTGTCCAAATTGAAAGGGTTTGCAGATGAAACTATTTCTGTTGCTTAAATGTTGGGATTTGTCTTTGAAAGGATAGAAAACATTGTGGGTAGAGGGAAAATGCTGGTTACTAGCATTTTCTCCTTTTTCCACCATGTTTTCAAAAGCCTTCCCCCTCAGGGTCCTTAAAACTTGGGGTTGTGTTGTAAAGGGTTAATCATTGTTTTGCTTTCGTTTTAGTTTTTACTACATTACCTGAAGTTTATAAGAGACTGGTTTGATCCTTCTACCTGGGAGTCAGTCCCCATCACCCGAACCTGCTGGTCAATTCTGCGGGACTCGTACCACTCCAACTTGGCTCTGCGATACAGACCTCAGCATATTGCCATAGCAATCATATATCTTGCCTTTCTGTCACATGGATTGGAAGTTCCTTACAGTAAGACAGCTGATCTCGCATGGTGGAAGGTATGGAACATTTTTAGCACGGTTGTTTTCGAAGAAAGCGTTGAGGTGTTGTCATAGCCCTGTTGTCAGCATCGTCGTCTGTGATGCTGTCATGCAAAAACTTCAAAATCAAGATATTTACCTCGAACTCAAAAGAGAACTAGGTAACCTTCAGAATATTTTGGCACAGTTATGTCCCTTTTTGACTCTGAATTCAGGATCTAAGTTTACCAACCATTCTCAAGAAAGTTGATATTCTTATTCTTAGGAATTTTCTAAATTTGAAAGTAATACATGTACAACTTTCGATTGGCTAAACGGAAACAAGTTGTGTTACTTTCCCAATCTACAATTAGACTAAAAATTTTCTTAACCCTTTGTCAGATGACAAAATTTTAGCCCTGTCCAATTTGGAAGCATTTGCAGACAACTGTTTCAGTGTCTCTCAAATGGTGTAATTTTCCTTCGATAGGGTAGAAAACATTGTTGGAAAAGGAGAAAATGCTGGTTACCAGCATTTTCTCTTTTTCCCACAATGTTTTCAAAGGGCTTCTTTCCCTGAGTTATCAAAAGGAGGCTTTTTGTGGTAAAGGGTTCCTAAGAATGGTTGGTGAATATGAACCCAGGTGTGATATGTGTTACTGGAAATCACTCCTTCCTTACAGCATAGCTTTCCCGTATGAAATCAATACCTGACAACTGCGTTGGGGGGAATTCTCTTTAGTTCAGGGGTTAGAGTACTATTAGTCTTTTAAACCTTGATTAAGTTGGATATTTGCCACACGGGTTCGAATCCCAGCCGGAGCAGTTTATATTTTAGCTATGCATTTGTTGTGAACTTTCATGTTTGTAAGATGGGGGCTCATCCGGGATTGGCCATTGAGCCATTTGTTGTCTGCCCATTATTGGCCATTGAGTCATTTGTTGTCTAATTAATAGACGTCCTACCTAATAAGGCTTTCCGTCATCAAAAATGATGACTTCTCTTAAGTGGGGAGGTGTTACAGGAGATAACTTCTTCCTTACGGCATAGCTTTCCTGTATAAAATCAATACCTGACAACTGCATTGGGGAGAATTCTCTGTAGCTCAGGGGTTAGTGTATTGGTCTTTTAAACCTTGATTAAGTTGGATATTTACCACACGGGTTCGAATCCCAGCCGGAGCAGTTTATATTTTAGCTATGCATTTGTTGGGAACTTTCATGTTTGTAAGATGGGGGCTCGTCCAGGATTGGCCTTTGAGCCATTTGTTATCTGCCCATTATTGGCCACTGAGTAATTTGTTGTCTAATTAATAGACGTCCAGCATAATAAGGCTTTCTGTCATCAAAAATGATGACTTCTCGTAAGAGGGGGTGTGTTACGAGAGATCACTTCTTCCTGACGGCATAGCTTTCCCGTTTAAAATCAATACCTGACAACTGCGTTGGGGAGAATTCTCTTTAGTTCAGGGGTTAGTGTATTAGTCTTATAAACCTCAATAAACGAGGATATTTGCCGCACAGGTTCGAATCCCAGCCGGAGCGGTTTATGGTAGAGCTATGCATTTGTTGCGAACTTTCATGTTCGTAAGACATGTTCTTTTTGTTGTCCAGGTATTCAAAGAAGATCTCAGTCTGAACGAAATCAAAGACATCATCAACGAAATAGTGTACACATACGAAATGGAAAACACTTTACATTCTAGCTGATACCATGGAGATGAAATCAAACTGTTTATTCAACCGTGTCCCACACAATCTGGAGTTTTAATAACCTGTGGGAAAAAAGCTGTTGAAAATATTTTGGTACAAAAAGAAAATGCTGGTTTTCTTTGCTGATAACGAATATTTTCTGCATCACCCACAATGTTTTCAATAGCTTTCTTCTTCCGAGTTTTTAAAACACCAGAAAAAGATTAAGATGTTATTGAAATCAAATTTTAATCTACGCTACCTGTTAACACTTTACACACAATCCCAGTTTTTAACAACCCTATGGGAGAAGATTTCAGAAAACATTGTTAGAAAAGGAGAAAATGCTGGTTACCAGCACAATGTTTTCTATTCTATTGAGTATAAATTTCGCCATTTCAGCTACTTTTGTTTTGTGCATATGCTTTAAATTTGGAAAAGTCTAAAACTTTGTCCTTTAATAAAGAGTTGATGTATGATATGTTATGTTAGGTACCGGTAATCAAAGGTTTTAAACCTGTTAAAAAAACTGGATTGAATTGCATGGCAGCTGCATTGTCAACTCTTAGACAAGTCAATGTTGAAAGTATTTGGGCACAGCTGAATTAACCCTTTACCGCACAATGACGCCTTTTGACGCCACTGGGAAAGAAGCCTTTTGAAAACATTGTGGGAAAAGGAGAAAATGCTGGTAACCAGCATTTTCTCCTTTTTCCACAATGTTTTCTACCCTATCAAAGAAAAATTGCACCATTTTAGCCAAGTTGAAATTGCCGCCTGCAAATTCTTTCAATTTGGAGAAGGCTAAAATTTTGTCGTCTGGTAAAGGGTTAAATGTGGATCAAATGATGGGGATTGTGTTGTAAATGATAGAAAATGTTGTGAAAAAAGGAGAAAATGCTCCTTAGTACTAGCCTTTTCTCCTTTCACAGCAAAAGTGATAACTTTGTAAAGTGTTCTTCCTCAGGGGTCGTAAGAACCTGGGACGATACCGGAAATGTTTTTAGGAGAGTCAGCCAGGCATTTTACAAAGAATATATTGTAATGTGATGTGGTGGGTAGCATTCGGATAGGTGCACTGGCTGTTGCAACTAAAATATTCTTGAAATACCATTGTATAATTGTAATTATAATAAGAGAAAAATCACCATTAAGTTTTGTTGGATCATTTATTTCTCCTCTCTTGCCTTTTCCTTGCCAGGATATCTGTGAAAGGCTAAAATGAAAGAATGTGGGTGCTAAAATACATTTGGACCACACTCTGGCAAAAAGGGGTTCTGCAAATCTGTGATGCATTGTAACAGGCAAGTCATCATATGATTATTAGTCCCCTACCGGCGAAGCCGAAGGGGACTTTAGGTTTGCACTCCGTCTGTCCGTCTGTCCATCTGTCCGTCTGTCCGTCAGTCCTGCAATTCAGTTTTCCGGACTTTTTTTCTAAACGCTGGCACATATTGAGCTGAGTATTGTTATGTAACTCAACCACCATCACTTACAGATCAAGTTCGACTTTCGTTCCGGTCCACTGGTTTTTCACGGATTTACGGGCCTTGGACTTACAAAATTTCACTGATAAATCAGTTTTCCAGACTTTTTTTTCTAAATGCTGGTAGATATTCACCTGACTTTTGCTGTGTACATCAACCACCATTACTTACAGACCAAGTTCGAGTTTCGTCCCGCTCCACTGCTTTTTGACGCATTTACGGGCCTTGGACTTACAAAATTTCACTGATAAAACATTTTTCCGCACTTTTTTTTCTAAACGCTGCTACATATAGAGCTGGCAGAAAAATGACCTTTAAAACTTAGTAAAAAGTTGCCAGGTTGCTCTATCTTTTGTTCGCTTTTTAGCTGGTTTTAAATTTCATTTTAGCTTGTCTGTTTTTAAAGAAAATGTCGATGTATTGTCGTAGCCTTTGCGTTTAACCCTTATCCTGCAAAATTAGTTAAATAAAACTTTCAAAGCGATAGTAAAAATCGGAATAATGTTATTTCAGACTCAGTTTTGTAGAACAATATCTCCCTATCAGACAGTGTAGATCCAAGATCAGACTGCACAAAACGTGCAGTCTGATCTTGGATCTACACTGTCCGCAAAAGGTCAGTGAGTCGCGCTATGCAGCTAAAGAGTTAATGCGTCGTGCAAAAACTGACATTATGTGGTATAATCTGTTGGAACTGAAGATATTTACTTCAACCTCGAACAAGTTGTTAACTATCAAAAGGGAAGGCCATAACAACAAGGACAGATAACTATCAAAGTATTTTTGACACATTAATACCCCTTTTGCGGCTTACCATGTTCACTGAAAATCAAGCAACTGCAGCCGAGCGTCGGCACCAGCTGTGGTGCTCTTGTTGCGGCTAGCGACTAACACATAGACCCACCGAACAATAACAGGTTTTATTTCATGCTTTCCGGTAGGATATCGAGAAATAGCGGTGAAAATATTTTTCGATATTACACGGGTACGACCAGTGAGAATACCGACCACAGGGAGTTTGTATTGATTTTTATGGAAGTATCGACAAAAAAAAGGCGTTAGAAGCATGAAATAAATAGAATATTTGTTTTTTTCGGTGAAAGATCGAAATTTATTTCATCAAGTGAACATCATCGGTAATATTTTCACTCTGCGCCACTCGTGAAAATATTACCGATGATATTCACTCGATGAAATAAATTTTGATCTTTCACCAAAAAATACAAATATCCTCTATGTCATACCACTATAATTTTAGTACTTTGAAATGGTATGATTTAAATATGAATGAGCCGTGCTCCGACAAAAGTGGGCTTAAAGCGTCTCCGTGATGCATTGTAACAAGCAAGACATCAAATGATTTTTGATCAATTAAATCGATTTTTGTCTAACAACCGACTGAATCATGAGGTAGAATGATCCTCGGACATGCAGAGAATTGACCAATAGCGAAAAGTTTTGGCCCAGGTCAGCCTGCAAATGCTGACCTGGGTCGATACTTTTCGCAGATGAATTAACCCTTTACTGCACAATGACGCCTTTTGACGCCCCTGGGAAAGAAGCCTTTTGAAAACATTGTGGGAAAAGGAGAAAATGCTGGTAACCAGCATTTTCTCCTTTTCCCACAATGTTTTCTACCCTATCAAAGAAAAATTGCACCATTTTAGCCAAATTGAAATTGTCGTCTGCAAATGCTGTCAATTTGGAGAAGGCTAAAATTTTTCTCGTCTGGTAAAGGGTTAAGCCCCCTTTTCACAGAGCATGACTCAAATACACTTAACGGCAACAATATTTGTGTTTTGGCCACTAATGGGCCTTTAACGAGAATTTGGATTGTCTCCCTTAGATAACTTTCGATATTCCATTGAATGGACACGTTGAAAATTAAAGTCTTAGAGTGCTAGGCAGAACTGTCGACGTTGTAGACAGTGAAGATCTTCATGAGACTGTGTTTTGCGGACAATGTAGATCAAGATCAGACTGGACAGAAGGTGCAGTCTGTGTCCGTATTCACCAACAATTCTTAAGAATGTTCTTTGTCTTGTTATCCAGAATTTTCTACATTTGAAAGTAACACAACTCCTGATTGGCTAAACCGTTTGGTTTAGCCAATCAGGAGTTGTGTTACTTTTAAATGTAGAAAATCTTGGAGAATAAGACTAAGAATATTCTTAAGAATCGTTGGGGAAGACGGACCCTGATCTAGGATCAGCACGGTAATGCAATGATTCGTTTATCAGATTAAGAACGTCCATTTCATTTGTTCAGCAGTTCAACGGTTAACCCTTTAGCACACGGCAAAATTTTAGACTCGCCCAAATTGCAAGGATCTTCAGATGACAAATTACATGTAGATCAAATGATAAGATTTGTATCTGAAAGGTAAGAAGACATTGTTGGAAAAGGAGAAATTGCAGGTTTCTTGATCAGGGTTTTAAAAGTCGTAATTGGGTAGTAATGGGTTTTTACTTGTTCTCTATCCTGTCGATTTTCTACTATTTACAGTCATAGACTCACTTTTCGCTAATTATTTTGTAATTCAAGGTTGACTAATTGACTTAAACCACTGGCAGAAGGCGTAGACCAAGATCAGACTTCCCCCTTCCTACATGCACTCATGGTCTTTACTCTCTACAGCATACAATTGACTTTTCTATCTTCAGCTAACTTTTCGTTTGGTCTGAGTGACTCAGTGGTGACTATAAAGGATTCCCTGGAGGCGCTAGACTTTTTTGAGTGTGTGTTTCTGCTTAGGAGATTTCAGAACACTAACCTAGTACTGGTGAAACCCAGGACACATTCTGAATAAGTATGATGTCGTCGTGATATGAACAACAATTAATCGATCTTTTTAATTCAGATGGAAGTCATTCATTTATTTTTTTGCAAATACTTGATTTGACAAAGCGATTTGAATAATGATAGCTGTTTTTTTTTTTTTTAATAATCTATGGATTCTTGATTACAATTTGAGATACATATCTGAACAATTTGGATCAAAATTAGACTACACGGAATGTATATTCTGGTCTTAATCATTTTTTTCTTGCTACATGCCGTTTTTAACCCTTTGCAACTCTGCAAATTGTTAGACTCTTCTATAATGAAGGAATTTATAGAAAACTAGACAAATGTTTTTTTTTTTTTTTTTTCAAATGATAGTCTTTGATTAGGTGGAAAACATTGTGGAAAAAGAAGAAAATGATGGTTACCAGTATTTTCTCCGTTTCCCACAAAGGTTGCATAAGGCTTCATTCTTAGGGTCGTTAAAACTCGGGATTGTGTGGAAAAGGATTTAACCCTTTACCAAACGACAACATTTTAGACCCGTCCAAATTGAAAGCATTGGCAGACGACAATTTAGATGCAATTTTCCTTGATATGGCAGAAAACATTGTGGTAAAAGGAGAAAATGCCTCCCACAATGTTTTCAATCGTATTCTTCTTCCGGACCCTTAATCAAAGTACTGAAAGTACTGATAGACTAGCGAATTTGATTATTTGATTGATTGTAGTTCACTATTTAACTCTCCTTACAAAACGAAAAATTTTACATCCGTCCAAATTCAAAGCTGTTGCAGACCATGAATTAAATGTGGCTGAACTGATGAAACATGATTCCAGAAGGGCAGAAAACAATGTTGGAAAAGGAGAAAGTGATGGTTACCAGCATTTTCTCCTTTTCCCACAATGTTTACAAAGGGACCCATCCCCAGTATCGTTAAAACCTGGGATTGTTTGGTAAAAGGTTAATATAATAACAGTTTAACATAATAGTTCAACTGTACACAATGATCTAAACAATGAATGACTGAAGGAATGACAAGGGTTCCCTGTCCAGTGGGGGTTGATATAGCTGGGATTTGCTACAAGTTAACCTAGGTGTATCTATTAATACATTCATTCATAATGTTACAGTTGTGTAGGAATAAGTGATTCTCTGCTTTGCATAGGTCACTCAATTTACATACAAACAAAGATCTTGTACCTTATAAATGACATCTTGTTCAGTTTATTACTTTGTAAGACGGCATGTTCAAATCGGAGAGGTAGAGATTAAGTGGTTTATGTCTAAATTGTCATGTATAACAGAATTAAGATTTCTAACAGAAAGAAGTATTTTCTGTGTGGCAGTGTTTGGCAATTGTGGGGTTTTGAATCTAGGTCAATCTTGATGCCTATAGACTAGCTTCGCTAGTCAAAAAGCAGGACTGTTTGGTAAAAAGCACTGAACTCTTTACCAAACAACAAAATTTTAGACTGGTCAAAATTGAAAGCATTTGCAGACGGCAAATTAAAGTTGGCCCAAATGAGGAGATTTCTCACTGATAGAGTAGAAAACATTGTGGGATAAGGAGAAAATGCTGATTACCAGCATGTTCTCTTTTTCACACAATGTTTTCAAAAGGCTTCTTCCTCAGGATCGCTAAAAGTCGGCATTGTGTTGTAGAGTATTAAACAGATTTTTTTTTTGGCTTTTCGGCGACCAATGCACCTTTATCTATGCTGTCTAGAAAAGCCCATGTTTTCGCAAATGGCACCAAAAAAGTTAGATCATCAGCTTTGTAATCAGAAATGAGTCCGATTCTCACTTGCGGTGTAAGCCAAGTGGAAGTGTCCCTGGGCAAGACATCACACATTCCCAGTCTATCACTGATGAAGACCAGGGAAGATATGAGCAAGTGTTCTGTCGCGATGTATGACTGAAGCCCTACTTTTATAAGCAAATTGGTATCGGACGATGTTCGCCTCCATGGAAGGGTGAAATACACTAAGTGGCCATGAATATGTCACCAAAGTCCGAATCCCCATTGACTTGCATATGAGCCATGCTCTGGCAAAAGGGGGCTTAATGCATCTCCGTGATACATGGTACCAAGCAAGTCATTACATACTTAAAGATCCATAAAATTCATTTTGTGTAACAACCGACTGACTCATGTGATATGTTGATCGTTGGACATACAGAAAATTGACCAATAGCGAAAAGTTTCGACCCAGGTCAGCCTGCGCAGTCCGCGCAGGCTGACCTGGGTCGATACTTTTCGCATATGCATTAAGCCCCATTTTCCCAGAGCATGGTTCATATATTTTCAACTTTACTTTTCAAGTTATTGTGGCTTAAAAATGAAAGTATAATCAAGAAACTTGTATGAAAATATTGCAAAATGAATACTTCAGTGAAATATATATTTTCAGACTCCAAACACAATTGAATATGACATGAATATAGCTGTTTAAAGGTGATCAATATTTTCGAAAAAACGGATTTTACATTGACGTAGATGGCCACGTCGCCCACATTTAGCTAAAAAGTAACACCAATGGGTTTTAGAGAGCTACAACTGTGATGTCGGGCGATGAACACTAAAAGCATTTTAGTGTAAATAACTTCAGTAACCCCGTTTTCTACCAAATCAATTTTCCCTATGTTCGCATGATCAGAAGCAACCTAATTGGTTTTCTGATTTTCTTGCACACTGAAAAATGCAAGTAAGTCAATGAGAATTCGGGATTTAGTGCAACATTTATGGTTACTAACGGTATATCAGTAGTAGATTAATAATCGTGAGAGGATACCAAACAATATTACTAGATCTAGTATTAAAAAAAAAAAAAAGTGAAAAATTGCTATGTGTAAATAAAAATGAGCCATGCTCTGTGAAAAGGGGGCTTAATGCATCTCCGTGATGCATGTTACCAAGCAAGTCATCACAGTATCATACATCCCTGAAACCCGTCTTGTGTAACAACCTACTGAATAATGAGGTAGACTGCTCCGTGGACATACAGAAAATTGATCGACAGCGAAAAGTTTGGCTCAGGGCGGACTGCGCGAGCTGACCTGAGTCGATACTCTTCATAGATGCATTAAGCACCCTTTTCACAGAGCACTGCTCAAATGCTTTTGTGGACAGTGTAGATTAAGATTAGACTGCACAGAACGCGCAGTATGATCTTGGATCTTCACTGTTTGTTCGTTTCTCTCTTTCCCTTGCTCGTTCTTTGCATCGGTTCCCTCGTACCCCCTTACTCCCTTGCTCGTTTTTTACGTCATTTCCCTCTTACACCCGTACTTCCTTTCTCGTTCTTTACATCGTTTCTCTTTCACCCTAACTGTCTTGCTCGTTCTTTACATCGGTTCTCTCTTGCACCCTTACTCGCCTGCTCGTTCTTTACATCGGTTCTCTTTCACCCTAACTGCCTTGCTCGCTCATTACATCATTTCTGTCTTACACCCTTACTCCCTTGTTCGGTCTTTACATCGGTTCTTTCTTACATCCTTACGTCCCTGCTCTATTTTTACATCGGTTCTCTTACACTCCTACTTCACTGCTCGATCTTTACATCGGTTCTCTCTTTCCCCTCACTCCCTTGCTCATTCTTCACATCGTTTCTCTGAGTCTCTTGCTCTGTCTTTAAATCGTTTCTCTTAAATCCTGGCTCCCTTTCTCGTTCTTCAGGTAGTTTCTCTCTTACATCTTTTCATGTTTACGTCGTTTTTCATTCGAATCTTTTCACCTTTGCTCGTTTTTTTTTTTTTTTTTTCACTTCGTTCCTCCTATACATTCTTACTTCCTTACTCTTTCATTCGCAAAAGTATCATTTTTTTGTCCATGACTTTGAAGAGGGTTAGATATTCTCAACTGTACCGTATTTTCGGGACAATAAGCCGCTGCACTGTATAGGCTGCATCCTTTCATTTTAACTGTTTTAGAAATAAAAAAAAAATATCGTATAGACCGCTCCTGCACATAGGCTGCGGCCGAATTGCTTGGTAAATGTAAATTATTATTACATGTGTTATAAATTATACCGGTATATTTTCTCATATACGACGTAATAAACAGTCAGTGGGGTATGCAAACAAGTACATGTATCTGTATCCAATTATCAAATGATGTTGTGACTTTATAATTGTCTGAACAACAACAGAGACACCAAAGTAATCGAGACAGTTTTTCACAGTTTGTCGTTAATTTGTCACACGTGGAGGATATGCCAAAATTTGCAAAATTTGGTTAACCCTTACCTTCATAAAGACGACTTTTTACAGGAGCTCAAAACTTGGACCAGTGTTAATAACATTTTCAGAAAAAAAAAAAAAAAAGCTTGGACCAGTGTTAATAACAAATTCAGACAAGGTAGAAAACATTGAGACAAAAGATGAATTTGCTCGCGCAGGTAATTTCTTCTTTTGTCACAATGATTTCAAAAGTCGTATGCCGAAATGCTTTGGTGAAATAAAACAAATATAAGTATCAGTCATTATACGATATCTCTCTTTGTCTGTGATTCCTGTATTTGTGCCATTCTCATGTTGAACCAAATTGGCCCAAATTGGAAATGGTAAATTGGTTTTCATTTATTTTCAGTTTTACAGACCGCACTTAAAGATCATTTAGAAAAATAAAATTAACGTATAAGCCGCTTCGTCTTACAGGCCACACCACTGAAAATTTCCACTTTCTAACGGATTTGGCCGCGGCCTGTTGTCCGGAAAATACGGTACATGTAAACATTTGTGAGCCATGCCCTGTGAAAAATAGGGCATTTGCAAAAGGTATCGACTCAGGTCAGCCTGCGCAATCCGCGTAGGCTGATCTGGGACGAAACATATTGTTATCGGTCAATTTTCTGCATGTCCAAGGACCAGTTTGCTTCATGATTAAATCACTTCTTTAAAAAAGTGGCTATTACGGATACATGATTATGTGCTGGCGTGATTTGTATAATGTATCATGAAGATGCATTAAGCCCTGTTTTGCCAAAGCGTGGCTCAATTTTATTGGTGTTGAAAATTATATGTGTTGGTCAAATCTGGGTGTTTGAACTAGAATGGTATTAAAAATAAGCACACACGTGATCTATCCTGAGATCAGTTTAATTCATATCAAACAATCAGCTATTCAATATTATTGTTTCACGATACTCATTCTACATCAACAAATGAATCCTAGATGATAGGTGGCTCCTTATTCCCATCAAATCCTGAGCGCGGCCCTATATGTTTTTGCAGACAGTGCAGAGAAGGAGAAAATTGCTGGTTCCCGGCATTTTCTTCGTTTCCTTCCATGTTTTTAAAAGTTCTTCTTTCTCAGTGTCATTAAAACTCGGGATTATGTGTTAAAGGGTTTTTTACCCTTTATAAATCAGACTTTTCAGTCAGAAAAAAATAATCAAACATTTCAATGACAAGTTTTCTTTCCAGAATATTTTACAAAATAACGGACAAATTGAAGAAAAAAATATCAATTTTCTTTAGCAATCTAACTGTAGCATTCGTTTTAGCTTTACCCTGTATATAACTAACTCGTGCTTTACGAATAATTCGTTTGAAAACAGTGTAGGTTGGTTATCATTATTATTCATTTTTTTCTATATTTTTTTCCCACAATGTTTTCTCCCCATTCTCGAAGGGAAATCCCATCATTTCAGTCACACTGAACTTTCCGTTTGCAAATGAGCCATGCCCTGTTAAAAGGGGGCTTAATGCATCTGCGAAAAGTATCGACCAAGGTCAGCCTGCGCAGTCCGCGCAGGCTGACCCGGGCAGAAAGTTTTCGCTACTGGTCAGTTTTCTGTACCTCAAAGGACCAGTTTACCCCATTCTTAAGTCGATTATTAAAAAAAGGTGGCTTTTATGGATTCACAATCATGTGATGACTTGATCGGTATTTTGCTTTACGGAGACGCATTAAGCCCCCTTTTGTCAGAGCATAGCTCAAATACTTTCAAATATAAAGGAATCAGTCTCAAAGTCTGCCGTCTGGTACATGATAGATACATGTAGTCAGATGTCGGCAACATCGCACTGTCTCCCCTCGACAAAGTACATGCTCAAGATAGTCACATAATGGCGCATTAAAAAAAATGAACCGTGCTCTGGCAAAAGGGGGCTTGATGCGTCTCCGTGATCCATGATACCAAGCAAGTCGTAATTTCTTATAATAGTGGATGCGTAAACTCCATTTTGTCTAACAGGCGGCTGTGTCATAAGGTAGACTGGTCCTCGACCATACAGAAAATTGACCAATAGCGAAAAGTTTCGGCCCAGGTCAGCCTGCGCGGACTTCGCAGGCTGACCTGGGTCGATACTTTTCGCAGATGCATTAAGCCCACTTTTCACAGAGCATGGCTCAAAGTATAAGAATTGCGTGAAACATTGTTGATTCATGTAAAACGTTCGACAGTCATGCACTAAAGTAATTGAGCACATACAGATATCTCGGAACATACCTACGCCCGCCCGGGTAGCTCAGTGGTTGGCGTATCTGACTCGTGACCTGGCGGTTGCGAGTTCGATACCCGGTTGAGGCAAACTTTCTTTCCGGCGATTTTTCGCCTCTCACCTCTGATGCATATGAGAAAAGTAGTCAGTGGCTTTGGAAAGAAAGTTGTGTCAGTACTGCTGTGAGAAAGCCAGGAAAAACATGGGTGCGTCACTGACCGCCATGATATGGCCTGAGCTGTTAAAATGGCGTTAAACTCCAATACAAACCAAACAAACAAGAACATACCCACAATGCACTTTTAACAAAATCGAAGATGAATATCAGTTTTTATTGGACTGTCAGAAATACAGTGCACTACAAAATGAATTCTTAAAACAGTATTTTCGCGAATATCTGTGGCTGAGTATCATAATAAACTGTCAGACCTCCAGATAAGAGGGAGTGATAGTATTCTAAATCCATTATTTCTCTTCCAAACCCTATGTTGTGGGTACTCATTAGAATCGTCTCAATGAGAGCGATTAATATTTTCAATTTTGAAATCAGAATCACTCGCTATATCTGGAGCTCTATTCATTGAATCAAAACAACTTAAAAAAATAACAGAACCTAACAATCAATTGAGAATAAATTTTCTTTGCCTACAACGAAAGATTACACTCCAAAATAGGCTTGGATCATTTCACAGGGTAAATGTTTCCATTTCACATTATATATGATTGCTGCTCTGACAAAAGGGGGTTTGACGCATCTCCGTAATGCGTCATACCAAACAAGCCATTACATAATTTAACCCTTTCCAAAACGACAAATTTTGGACTGGTCCAAATTGAAAGAGTTTTCAGACGACAATTTTAAATTTGATGAAAATGTCAGAAAGTTATCAGAAAGGGTAGAAAGCACTGTGGGAAAAGGAGAAATTGCTCGTTACGAGCAATTTCTCCTTTTCCCACAGTGGTTCCAAAAGACTTGTACTGCAGACACGTGAAAACTAGGGCTTGTTTGGGAAAGGGTTAAAAGACATAAAATCCATTTTGTCTGTAAACACAGGAGTCCTGAGGTAGATTGGTCCTTGGACATGCAAAAAAAAAAATACCAAAATATCGTCCCAGGTCATGCTGCGCAGAGTGCAGAGGCTTATCTGGATCGACACTTTTTGCAGATGCATTAATCCCCCTTCTGACAGAGCATGGCTCAAATGAATTAACCCTTTACCAGACGACAAAATTTTACCCATGTCCAAATTGAAACCATTTGCAGACGACAATTCCAGTGTGGCTCAAATGGTGCAGTCTTTGTTTGATAGGGTTGAAAACATTGTGGGAAAAGGAGAAAATGCTGGTTACCAGCATTTTCTCATTTTCCCACAATGTTTTCAAAAGACTTCTTTCCCAGGGGCGTCAAAAGGCGTCATTGTGTGGTAAAGGTGTGAAATGTGAGACAAAGGCTTACGTTTGTCAAATTACGACAAGGAAAAAAAAGAGAAAATGGACTTTTTCAGAATATAAGGCTGTCAAAAATAATACTTGTTCAAGGTTGCTTTGACTAGAATATGACTAGAATATGTCGCAATATATCGGAAATCATAGATCCAAGATCAGACTGCACGTTCTGTGCAGTCTGATCTTGATCTATGCGGTCTGCAGAATGCAAATAACAAAGGCTTTACTTTGTAACTGAAACAAAACATGGCAGTGCAGTTTTATCTTGATCTGCACTGTCTACAGAAGCAAGTAAAGAAGACTTGACTTTCTGATAGAAGTAATGTCAACCTGTGTCAATGGCTTATGTGTTTAAGGCACATCGTGGAGAAGTTTTAACGGTAATCCAATCGTTCGAAACCCAGGATGGTTCATCCGTTCACACGTCATTTATTTTCGTAGAAAATTCGATTGCAGAAATCTCGGTTTCATCGATACGAGCCATGCTCTGTGAAAAGTGGCTTAAGGCATCTGCAAAAAGTACCGACCCATGTCAGCCTGCGCAAGCCGCGCAGGCTGACATGGGTCGAAACTTTTTGCTTTTTCGTAAATTTGCTGTATATCCAAGGTTCTTTCTTCCTCATGATATACTAGTAGTTGGTTATTAGACAAAACTCACGTAAGGCTTAAGGCATCTGCAAAAAGTACCGACCCATGTCAGCCTGCGCAGGCCGCGCAGCCTGACATGGGTCGAAACTTTTTGCTTTTTTGTAAATTGCTGTATGTCCAAGGTTCTTTCTTCCTCATGATATAGCCTAGTTGGTTATTAGACAAAACTCACTGACTTGCTGGCTTACTGACGATTACTATATTGCACTGTTCTTGAGTATTTCGTAAAGCGAGGTACATGTATATCTAAATGACAAAAAAGCGACCTTTTTACCTCTTTACCTAACAATCCCCGTGTTTTAACGACACCGATAAAGAAAACTTTTGAAAACATTGTTGGAGAAAAAGGAGAAAATGCTGGTTACCAGCATTTTCTGTTTTAACCACAATGTTTTCTAACCAACGACAGATTTTATCATTTGAGCCGTATTTCATTTCTCGTCTGCAAATGCTTCGCAAAAGGACAGCTCTAAAACTTTGTCGTATGTTAAAGAATTTAGCAAATACAAAAAGAAATGATAATGGTACACTTATAAGGCAGTGTTTGTTTTACTCTGCCGAGTTGAACGTTATGATCAAAGCACTGAAAGTCCTGAAGAGCGCATTCGTGGAAAAGTATTTTGAAATGGTATGCAGGGGCGTAGCTGCCTGTACGCAAAAAAACGCAGTTGCGTACACTTTGCAAAAAATAAATAAATAAATAAACGAAAGAAAGGCAATTTTGCTAAAAACGTCACCAGAAGCCACCAAATAGCTTCCACAATCCAAAACTTTTCGTGGGGAGCCCCACCAGAACCTCTTGGGAAAATACCCCCACCGCCCCACCCCCGGCTCAGGACTTCAAGTCTCAGATAATACATTCGGTATTACTTTCCCGTATACTTTATTTTGGGCTAGCTTTGCCCTTGATATGGAAGAATGAAAATAGGCTTGCAATCACATGTGATATACATGCACGTCAGTGAAGTTTGCCATAACGGAACAGGATGGACAATGAAAATAGGTACGTCAACCCAGCAGGCTAATTAACCCTTAGGCTGCTTAGCGCGACTCAATGACCTTTCGCGGACAGTGTAGATCAAGATGAGACTGTACAGAACGTGCAGTCTGATTTGTGATCTACACTCTCCGATTAGGAGATTTTCTTAGCAAAAGAAAAAGTTTGAAAAAATACTATCCGGGTTTTTTTTTTTTCTGCTATCGGCTTAAAAGTTTCTTTTATCTCATTTAGCAGTATAAGGGTTACGATTTTATTGCTTTTTGAGTGTAGTCATATGTGAATTTATTTGATCTAGCGGACTGAGGCGGTTTTTCTTTTGGTATTTGATGAATGGCTGTGATAATGTGTGTATATACAGTAGTAACTTGATAACCAGGTTGAGGAATATCGACTTAACTTTAAAAGTTGAATGCATGCTGCGCATGCGTATATGACTGTGTTAGTTCCGGTTAGAACGACTACAGTAAGCAGATTTGCATAGTCAATCCGCTACAATGAACGATGGCTTTCTGATACACTTGTAAGGCATCGGTGATCACACTCTGCTAAATTTACACATGATGAAAATCACACAAACACGCAAACTGCATCTAATCCTCGGGAGCTGGTATCTTGGAACAATCATGTCCATGGGGGTGGGGGAACTTCCAGAAAATTCTATCTTATGAGAGCAATTAGAACACCTTGTGTTCATTTTTCTCGTAGAAAAAACCCAGTCACACGTGTATGAAAAGTGTATGATATGATAAGCATGTATAGCGAACTTCTTGACTCATATTAAAGTTTCAAACGACACGCTTTTTACATGTTATTCATTTTTCACTCAAAATTCGAACAATATATCATAGTCCCTGTCGAATTCGAATAATCATTTACTTTTTCAGCGCCATAGGCTAAAAATGAGCCTTTTATTGACGGTATAGATCAAGATCAGACTGCAAAGAGCGTGCATCTATACCGTTCCTTTGTCTGCTCATGCCTATATAAGATAGAAATCTTCCTGAGTTTCAGAGCTGGAAGAGGGAAATCACCATACATTTAAGTTAACCCTTAAAGCGCCTTTGATAACTATAGTTGCCTTTGCAGCCAGTGTAGATCAAGATCAGACTGCACAGGACGTGCAGTCTGATCTTTGATCTACACTGTCTGCTTTCCTGAAACACTATAGACAAAAACAAATGAAATATTGCAATTATTCTGGTCTGAGTTCAGGACTTAAAAAGTCTGTTGGGTTACTTTTGCTCTCTAAAGGTTGACAGTTACTAGTATTTTGGTCTTATTTCAGGACATAAAAAGTCTGTTGGGTTACTTCTGCTTCTAAAGGTTAGCACTAATGTATCCAGGCATCAACCAGGTCAACTAAACATTCCCAATTACATCATATGATTTTTACTTCTATGTATAAACAGATGGAATGTTCACGAGTTTCTGTTTCTGCCCAGAAATGAAGGCGTCCTGCTTAATTCTCAAAGTTATTGCTTATGAATTTTAGCACAGATCTAGGCAGATAGATGTCACATGGTTATATTCAGTTGACACACAAAGTAACAGCATGCAGTCATAGCGAGGTACACCCAATGGACGTGACGTCACAGTCGTCTTCCGAGTAACCCTCTAACCAGTAGGTGCGCATCATACCTTTACCCTGAAAAAAAAAAACAGATTAGTCCATGAATATCTTGGTTGAAGGCACTGGTGTACGGTTAGCGCGTCTACCTCTCACATTCGTGCTGTAATTCTGCCATACGCAGGGGAAAACTATGGGGCTACCTACATCACGGCGCGAGCACTGGCTCGTATTCACCATCCGTTCTCTCTGACATTTTCTATCTGATTCTCAAGAATTTTCTAAATTTGAAAGTAACGCATTTCCTTGTTGACTGAAAAAAACAAAATGGTTTTAGCCAATCAGAAATTATGTTACTTTCTTACATTAGAATAAGACTAGAAAGGCAATTTAGAATGGTTGTTACACATAGGCCCCGGTTAAAGGCCTTGGTTTCCAAGAACCAATCATCGAGAATGATTAATATGAGCCATGCTCTGGCTAAAGGAGGTTAAATACATATCCGTGATGCATTATACCAAGCAAGTCATCACATAATTGTGGATCCATAAAAATCCAATTTTGTCTGATAGCCTGCTGAATCCTGCTGTAGAGTGGCCCTTGGACATGCAGAAAATTGACCAAAAGCAAAAAGTTTGGACCCGGGCCCATATAAGTCATGGAAACGTCTTTCTAAATTGTATGAAATAAATGAGCCATGCTCTGTGAAAAGTGGGCTTAATGCAACTGCGAAAAGTATCGACCCAGGTCAGCCTGCGCAGTCCGCGCAGGGTGACCTGGGCCGAAACTTTTCGCTATTGCTCAATTTTCTGTATGTCCAAGGGCCAGTCTACCTCATGATTAAGTCGGTTATCAAAAAAGTGGCTATAATAGGTACATAATTACGTGATGGTATCATGCATTAAGCCCCCTTTTTGCCAGAGCATGGCTCAAGAAGGTTCAAACTAAGAATACCTTGACTTCAAGTAAGCCTCGTTCTGATACGGTATATTGTTGTTTTTGTCGCCGGAGGAGACTGGCCGATGATTCTGACAGTTGTATTTTTAAAGCTGAAATAAACAATAATATTTGCATCAGTGTCTGACTGTAACTTCTAATTATGTTTAACTCTTAGGTTGCTAGGCGCAACTCGATGGGCTGTTGGCGGACAGTGTAGATGAAGATCAGACTGCACAGAATGTGTAGTTTGATCTTGGATCTACACTGTCCGATACCGTGAGATTTTCTATGAGAAAGGAATTTTGGAATCACAATTTTTGGGTTCTTGCTATTGTCTCCGAGTTTTCATGTCGCTTTTATCTGTTTAAGGATTAATGGGGGGGGGGGGGTGTGAAGGGGGGAAGGAGGGTCTGTGTGACTCGCAGAGAAAGCGAAAACAGGCTTTTGCAGACGGTGCGGATCAAGATCAGACCGTATAAAACGTGTTGTTGTTTAGTCATACCCAGGAGATGAAAATCTCTCTCAAGTTCAGCGTCAAAGGAAATTGAGTTCATAATTTGGGATCTTAACGGGGTAAGGCGCCTGACTGGTAACAAGAGATTTCAGACGCTATGCTTATAAAGGCTTGGTTCATGTCCAACTTAATTTGAGGTTCATCTTTAAATTTTCTTGATACTTCGGATACTGTTAGATTTATTGATATTTGAGGTAGTAAGAATTTCATTACTGGGACTTGAATTTAATCTGTCTTTTTTTTTTTTTAAATTTGTACCGTACACCGCTAAAACTCCATTGGTCTATCACGAAAACATCGAAATTTACACCTGTCGATCATCGGACACTGTTACTAAAAATAGCACATTGGTGCATCGCCTCTATAATTATCGTTTATAATATAAGTATTATTATACGATATAGAGGCGATGCGCCAATGGGCTATTTTTAGTAACGGTGTCTGACGTTCGATCAATGAAAAAATTGGTGGTCCATGGTGGACCTAGCGAGCTATAGTGGCCTGTGTTTGTATCTATTATTAAATACAGAATTAAATTATCAAAAACAAGTAGCACAGTATTACCGGAAACAACGGTATAAGTCGTTCGCCAAGATGTTTTATAAAGAAACGGAAGTCGTAAAATGCATATCCTTAAAGCCCCAATGGCTGCCAAAAGTAAACAAAGCGGGTTTAAAAGTATGGAAATTATTGTATGATGACAAATCCGTTATCGTAAGGTCGGTTCAAGTGTTAGCCGCAGGCAGAGAAATTAATTTTAAAATCAGGCACGAGGTAAATATAAGATATAGCGACCTGGCAACCTTTGGCCTACTTTTAAAATTAATTTTTCTGTCAGTGACTAACATTTGAAAGCAACCGTACACGAACAGATTGTCACATTTACAATAATTTTCATACGTTTAAAGGGTATAAATTTGAATCAAATGCATTTTAACACCCGATTTGATTACTTTTGGCAGCTATTTGGGCTTTAAACAACATCAAGGAAGTAACTGAAATGCTGTAAAGCGGCTTTACACAGCAATCAAGCAAATCAACAGAGACATGATTAGGACGAATGAATAAACGAACAAACAAATGAAAGAACGAATGAACGAACGAAAGAATGAGAAAACAAACAAACAAACAAAGAAACAGAAAGACAGACATACAGACGGACGGACGGACGGGCGGACAGACAGACAATATACGTACGCAGCCCCGTAGACTCCATGCGGGATGCAATATTCACAGTATCGCCGTAAACACAGTAACGAGGCATTTTCAATCCGACTATCCCAGTGACACACGGACCTGAAAAAAAAAAAAAAAATTACAAACACATGAGCCATGCTGTGTGAAAAGGGGTCTTAATGCATCTGCAAAGAGTTTCTACCTATGTCAACCTGCTTGGACTGAGCAGGCTGACATAGGTAGAAACTTTTTGCTATTTGTAAATTTTCTGCAGTTCAAGGACCAATCTACCTTCAGATTCAGTCAGTTGTCCGACTCTACTTCATGGGTCCATAGTTCTGTTATGACTTGCTTGGTACAATGCATCACAGAGATGCATTCAAACCCTTTTTGCCAGAGCATGGCTCCGATCTATGGTAACTAAAACATTGTACAATAACACTCTAAATGTGGTGTAAACTTTCTTTAACCCATCTTTGTAAAAAATAGATAAAAGAGTGCATTACCACTCTTTCAAACGTTGTGGAAAAATGGAGCAATTGCCTATACCGATGAAACCCCCAGGAAAGACATGCATTGGAGATGTGACGCCGTAATACGACTGAAATCTTGTGAAAAGCAACGTAAAACAACATTTTCAATGAATGAAACGATGTACGAAGATTTGTCTGAACTCACTATGCAAGAGCTTTTCACCTTCAGGCTGCTAAGCGCGACTCGGTGACCTTTTGCGGACAGTGTAGAGCAAGATCAGACTGCACAGAACGTGCAGTCTGATCTTGGATCTACACTGTCCGTTAAGGAGATATTGTTCTCTAAAAATAAGATTGAAATACATGTAACATTAATCGGGTTTTTATTATCGTCTTGAAAATTTGATTTATTTTATCTAGCAGGATTAGGGCTAAGTATGGATTATCACGGATCTGCGAAATACAGGTAGCATTAGAATAAACAAACCCTTTTTATTGCTATTTACGACAAGCGGATTGTTTTTGTTTAGTTCAACGCCGTTTTCAACATTATTTCAGTTGCTAACGTACATCGCGGTACCCAAGGTACTTCTCGATGCTTTTATGGAGTTTCTTTTACCAGTACTTCGCCGTACTTTACACATTGTTGTCCTCAAGCCACTGGCTGCTTTTGCACACAGCCATTGTCAAAACAATAGTCAACGGTGTACAGAGGAATGAGTCCTGCCGTAATAGGTGTCGCCATATTCGCAGTTATCACCAATCCTCGGAAAGAAATTTGCCTGGCTGGGGAATCAAACGAGCGACCCCCTGGTTTCAAGCCCTGTACTTTACCCGTTGACCTATCGGACTAAACTTACGACATACCTCTAGCTTTCGCTTGCGGCCTAGATCAAGATCACGCGAACGGCGTACGGCAACGGCGTAGATCAAGGTCACCTGGACGGTGTAAATCAAGACCACGCGAACGGCGTAAATTAAGATCACATAACGGAGTAGATCAAGATCACGCAAACGTAGTAAATCAAGATCACGCGAAGGACGTAAATCAAGATCACGCTAACGGTGTAGATCAAGATCTCGCGGACAGCAGTAACCAAGATAAAGTGAATGGCGTAAATCAAGACCACATGAACGGCGTAGAACAAGTTCAAGCGAACGGCATACATCAATATTATGCGAACGGCGTAGATCAAGATCACGCCAATGTTGATCCAGATCACGCAAATAACATATTGAAGAACAGGCAACCGGTATAGATCAAGATAAAGCGAACGGCTAGATCAAGATCAAGCTAAAGTAGATCAAGATGACGCGAAATGCGTAGACTCCAAGGGCCTGTATTCACCAGCCATTCTTTTTTAAAAAATCTTAGTTCTGATTTTTTTTTTTTCTAAATTTGAGCATAACCCATTTTCTAATGGGCTAAATACTTGAGCGGTTCTCTCCCAAAATGGGGTTTAATGCATCCCCGTGATGCATTATACCAAGCAAGTCATCAGATAATGATGGATCCACAAAATCCAGTTTGTCTGACAACTTACTGCCACATGAGGTAGAACTGTCGGTGGACATGCAGAAAATTCACAAATAGCAAAAAGTTTCGACTCATGCAATTTGGAACGGTTGGTACCGGCAGACCCAGATGTCCGTGACACAGCGTGAAGTCTGAAGTCTGCTCTTGGTTCTACATAGCATGTTTCGTTTTCATACTGTATGAGAAAAAAAAAAATATCTGTCCGTCTCCTCATATTTAGAGGGATTTGTCATGTTTAGACTTCGATAAAAAAAAACAGGGATAAATCAATTTTACGGAAGAAGAATGAAGCCGAGCGGAAACAAGACATGACGTTCAATTATCCGCATGTATGAATCATATAACTGGAATTAAACGCTTAGTATGTAAGGTACAAACTTAAATCTCATGCTGCTAGGCGCAACTAGGGAGCGCTTTTGCGGACAGTGTAGATTAAGATCAGTCTACACTGTCCGATACGGTAATTTCTATCCAGTGAAATGAATTTTAAAACTGCAATTTTGGGGTTTTTACTATTGAGTGGAAAATGTTCGTTTCATTTATTTAGCAGTTTACTGGTTAAGGTTTGTTCTTGGACAATGTATTTCAAGATTAGACTGCACAGAGCATGTAGTCTGATCTTGATCTACACCTAATTGATATTGTGAGAGGTAAGCTGGCCTTGAAAATGCGGCACCATTGGGTTTTGCCTTCTAACTAAAAATAAGTTTCATTTAAAAAGTGGTCTGAGAGTCTTTTGACATGTGTTTTAGTGCATTCGTCTTTATCCTTTACCACACGACCCCGAGTTTTATCGACCTCGAGAAAGAAAGCTTTTGAAAACATCGTGGGAAAAGGAGAAAATGCTGGTAATATATATCTTCAACCTACCTGTATTAAAACCTAAACGTAACATCATTTTTTCGTCCTCAAGATGGTCGATTGATAAATTTGATACTTTGTCCAACAAACGTAAGGCAAGTTTTGCAATTTCACACACGTGACGTTCGCCATTGCGTCTCGGTAACCCAGATGCAACCATGTAAGCGTCTCCTGTAACGAGAGTCAAGCATACTTCTTTAAGCATTATCTATTGGTAAACATTTTTTGACTGAATAGACACAATATTCTTTGAAACAACAACAACAAGAACAAGCCTAAAATTGCAAACTTGAAGTTGCCCTGGGTTAAATAATTCACGTAACATATGTTAGAGCAGATCATGGAACGAGATTTATATGAGCCTAGTCTGGTACCCCGCCGTACTTCAAGAGTATGATAGCGTATTGGTAGGGGCGGGTAATCCAGTCTACATAGATCTTTATTCGAGCCGTGATCAATGAAACGGGACTTAATGCATCTACAAAAAGCATCGACCCATGTCAGCCTGCGCGGACTGCGCAGGCTGACATGGGTCGAAACTTTTTGCTTTTGGTAAATTTTCTGTATGCCCAAGGACCATTTTAGGGCAGCATAGATCTGGGAGATTTTTTGGGTAGATCTGGGAAAGATTTGGGTAGATTTGGGAATTTCGTGGCGCCAAACATTTTACCCCATGATTTAGTCGCTTGTGAGATAGAATAGACTTTGTAGATCCATGATTATTTGATTACTTGCTTTGTACGATGCATCAAGGGGATGCATTAAGCCCCTATTTACCAGAGTGCCTCCCATTTATTTACCAATCATTCTGATTGTATTGATTGTATGGTGTTTAACGCCGTTTTCAACATTATTTCAGTTATATCGCGGCGGCCAGTGCACCTATACATGCTTTCCTGGAGTTTCTTTTTACCAGTACTCCGCACAATATTCTTTCCAAGCCACTGGCTGCTTTCCCACGTAATTATCGTCGAAACAATGGTCAGCGGTGAGAGAGGAATGAATCCTGTCGCAATGACTATCATCAATCCTCGGGAAGAAATTGGCCAAGCCGGAGATCGAACCAGCGACCTCCTGTTCTCAAGTCCTGTACGCTACCGACTGAGCTACGGGGGCTTGGCACCAATCATTCTGAATAAGAAAATACATTTCTAGTATTCTGAACTCCAGGACGAGTCACTTGATTGGACAAGACAGAACGTCTCAGCCAATCATCGATGTTCAAAGTCTCCTAATGGAACTTTCGATTGGCGCCTTGTTCTTGTATAATAATTTTACCAAAAAGTTGGTTCAATACCAAGTATATTTCCTCTTGTTATAATTTTACGAAATTTACGTATTAACTATTGCGTGGTGAATTTTGTTTTCTTTATCATTTCTTTCTATGTTGAATCACAAAAGAGTTTCAATATTCATCAACCGTACCTGCTACGCCACATATTTCTTTTCTAAGATATATTTTGTTATTTTTTTATCATAAAGTCCTGGTAGCTAAGTCGGTAGAGCATAGGATTTGATAAAGGAGGTCTATGATTCGATCCCCGGCTCGGCCAATTTCTTTCCGAGGATTGATGATAGTCATTCCGATAGGATTCATTCCTCTCTCACCGCTGACATTTGTTTCCACGATGGTTACGTGGGAAAGCAGCCAGTGACTTGGAAAACAATATTGTGCGTAGTACCGGGAATTCCAGGAAAGCGTGGATAGGTCCACTGGCCGCCGCGATATAACTGAAATAAAGTTGAAAACGGCGTTAAACGCCATACAATCAATCAATCAATCAGCCAATCAATTTTCTTTTGACCGAGGCTCTATTTTACTAAACCTCAAAGTAAAGTCAACACCAAAGTGGTTTCCTCTTGGTCCTTTGTACCCATAGAGGTCAAGTTGGTTAACAGACAAACAGAAGTCCACAAATCTTTGTTAAATCTTGGTCAGGGGATACTTACGTTGACCGGATATTGAAGACAACTGTGATTTTTCGATAAGCCCTATAATTATACTGATGAACTGAACTATGCTCGTCGTCTTCGTCACATTCGACTACACAAACGTGACTATCTTCGTTAAAAATAATCCCATAATTTGTATTGACCCTTTACCAAACAAACCCCGTATCCTAACGCCCCTCACAGGAAAGAGAATGTTGAAAACATTGATGGAATAGGAGAAAATGCTGGTAACCAGCATTTTCTCCTTTTCCAACAATGTTTTCTACCTTTTAAAAGCCAAGACAAAAACATTTAGGTGGCATTGAATTTGTCCTCTGCAAATATTTTCAGTTAGGACATGTCTAAAAATGTTGTCATCTGGCAAAGAACCAAGGCAACGAACTATTTTTCCTACGCGTCTTCATTAACTCTTTGACCATTAACCGCATAAAACATAATACTTCATTTTATTAACAGTTCGGGGACGAGAATCCTTAAATGGCAATTTCAAGTCTTGTATTTTTTACCTGAATATTTCATAAAAATATCGGACGGTGTAGATTAGTGATCAAACTGCGCGTTTTGTCCAGTCTAATCTTGATCTACAAAGCCCGAAACCGTGTGTTGTCAGTCAAGTGGTAAGAGCTAAAATGTCTGTTCCGTTGATTTGTACTTTTATCTGTTATCATTCCGTATTTATCCGAGTGGAAGAACATTCATGGCCATCAGGGTCAAGTTCGTTAATCCTTTGCCAAACAACCTCGTATCTTTACCCTGAAGATTGATAGATTGGTTGATTGATTGTGTGGTGTTTTACGCCGTTTTCAACATCATTTCGGTTATATCGCGGCGGCCAGTGCATCTGTCCTTGCCTTCCTGGAGTTTCTTTTACCAGTACTACGTACAATGTTCTTTCCAAGCCACTGGCTGTTTTTACCAGCTAACCATCGTCGAAACAAATGGTCAGCGGTGAGAGAGGAATGAATCCTGTCGGAATGACTATCATCAATTCTCTGAAAGAAATTGGCCGAGCCAGGGATCGAAGCAAGTTCTCAAGTCCTGTGCTCTACTCACTGAGCTACCTGAGCTCCACTAGTGCCCCGAAGAAGAAGGCTTTTGAAAACTTTGTGAGAAAAGAAAAAAATGCTGGTACCCAGTATTTCTCCTTTTATCAACAATTTTATTTAACATCTCAAAGACTTGTCCCGTCATTGGAGCCTTTTTTCATTTGTTATTTGTAAATATTTTGAATTTAAACTGTCTTAAGTTCTGTCATTTTGGTAAAGAATTAATCCTTTTTTTTGCGCATACAACAAATTTCGACGCCTTTTCTGAGAGTGTAGATCAAGATCATACAGCAGAGAACGTGCGGCCTTGTCCTAAATCTTCACTATCCGTTTTTTTTTTGTTACATTTTCCGGAAAAAAAGCTTCAACTAGCAATGTTTATGCTTTATTTATTTATTTTTTTATTTTTTTTATTTTTTATTTTTTTTTTCCCAATTGGAAAGGTCCATTTTGTTAGTTTGGTGCTCGAAGGTTACACACTTTAACTACTAAACAAAATAAAATTGACTTTTTTTTATCCAGAAGGAATGGCCATATCTTTTAAACTAACATTTTGGGAAATATAGCGCATCAAAAATTGAAAAGTGTAGATCTAGGATCAGACAGCACTTTCGTATAGTATATTGGTTCTTGTTCTATGTTGTCAGCAAGATGGTCAGGGAATGCCCCTAGCGACCTAAGTGTTTAAGACTGTTTAAGCTATTTTGATAACAGGTAAGATATAATTAAGCAGATAAAATCACCCATTATTTCACCTTTTCGCTGAAAATATATATAAACTAAGTTTTTTTCTTGCTATTTTCAAGGGCCAAGTATAACATTGTTGTGAAAAGACAATTATTGGCCAAAATTTTGAATGAGTGAGCGGACGGTGTAGATCCAAGACCAGACTGCACGTCCTGTGCAATCTGGTATTGATCTACGCCGCCCGTAAAACCAACTTGTTTCGCACATGGTTATAGAAGGGTTGAGCAGGGGTCTTAATTGAAGAAAAGTCTTTAATACTTTTATTTATTTATACCGTAAAATGCCCTGGTTCTACGTGAACCTTTGGATAACGTTTTTCCTTTGGTTTGGTGTTTCACGCTGTTTGCAATGGTATTTCAAAATTTACGCCGTGTAGTGCACCTATTCACGCATTTCCGGATGTGGGACGTATTTAGTTTGGGGGTCAGACGCAAGGCGCTGAGTCGTGTGTTGTAATGATTCTGACGAGTGTAGTCATGGGTCGTTATGAGTTTAGTCGTGGGACGTGATAAGTGTAGTCATGGGACGTTATGAGTTTAGTCGTGGGACGTGAAAAGTGTAGTCATGGGGGAGGAAGGGATATGAGTAAGGTCGTGGCATGTGAAAAGTATGGTCGTTAGACATAATGAGTTTGTAGGTTTGAAGCTATGTATGATGAAAGTTGTACGCTATCAGTTTGTAGGTAGACCTTACAGTTCGTTGGTTAGCCGTTCTGATATCGCTGGTTGGACGTCATGAGGGTTTTGAATGGACGTCATAAGTGTGTTGGTTAGACTTTATGAATGTGTTGTGTAAGGAGTATGTTGGCTGTACTTTGCGAGTGTGTGGTTTGGACGTTTTTTCGTGAATAAGTCAGACGTTATGAAAGTGTTGGCTGGACGTTATTAGTGTGTAGGCTGGACGTTATTAGTGTGTTGGCTGGACGTTATTAGTGTGTTGGTTAGACATTATTCGTGTGTTATCTGGACGTTATTCATGTATTGGATGGACGTTATTCATGCGTTGGATGGACGCTATGTGTATGTTGGTCGAACGTTATGAAAGTGTTGGTTGGACGTTATTAGTGTGTTGGTTTGACGTAATATGTGTGTTGGTTGGACGCTATGAGTGTGTTCGTTTAACGTAATGAGTTTGTTGTTTGAGCGTTATGAGTGCGATGGTTAATGTTTATGAGTGCGTTTGTTGGACTATTATTGGCACGCAACATGCGAAATGAGACCTTCGGACATTTGTGTAAAGTGTCGTCCCGGATTAGCCTGCGCAGTCCGCGCAGGCTAATCCGAGACGGCACTTTACGACTACATAAGATTGTTTTCATACAGTAGACTTTCGTGAAACAGAAAATCGTACAAAAAACGGGAAGTGTCGTCTCCGATTAGTCACAGATTGCACAGGCTGATCTGGGACGACACTCTTTTAAGCATATGTCCGAAGGCCCCTTTTCGTGTGTTGTACGCCATATGGGTGTGGTGATTGTATATTATTCTTGTGTTGGTTGGACGTTATTACTATGTTGGCTGGATGTCATGCGGGTGTTGGTCGGACGTTATGAGTGTCTTAGTTTAGCGTTATGAATGCGCTGGGTGGACGTAGTTAGTGTGTTGGTTGGACGTTATGAGTGTCTTGGTTTAACGTTATGAACATGCTGGATTAACGTTATTAGTGTGTTGGTTGGACGATGTGAGCGTTTGTTGGTTGTTATGAACGTGTTGGTTGGATGTAATAAGTGTGTTGGTAGGACACTAAAAGTGTTGTTTGAACGTTTGGCAAGTGTTGTTTGAAGGCTATAATTGGACGTAATGAGTGTGTCGGTTGGAAGGTATGAAAGTATCGATTGGACGTCATGAGTGCGTTGGTTGGACGATATAAGTGTGTTGGTTGAACGGTATGAGTGTGTTAGTTTGGCGTTATGGGTGTTGGTTTGACGGTAAGAAAGTGTTTGTTAGACGTGACGAGTGTGTTTGTAGGATGTTATGTGTGTGTTGGTTTGTCGTCATGAGTATGTCGGTTGAACGTTATGAGTGTGTCGGTATAACGTTATGAGTGTGTCGGTTGAACGTTATGAGTGTGTTGGTTTGATGGTATTAGTGTACTGGTTTGACGTTATGAGTGTGTTGGTTTGTCGTTCTGAATGTGTTTTAAGAACGTTATGAGTGTGTATGTAGGATGTTATGTCTGTTCTGTTTGAAGTTATAAGTGTGCTGGAGGAACAAAATAAGTGTGGTCGTTGATTATTTAGATTAGTCGTTTGACTTAAACAGTATGGCCGTAGTTCGACTGCGTGTGGTCCTTACACAAAATGAGGGCGGTGGCGGGAGGTAATGATAGTGGAGGTGAAAAGGTCTATCACCGTCGAATTCAAAATTTTATGCAAACTGTGTAGATCAAGTTCAGACTGCACAGAACGTCGTCCGCCTCTTCAGTCGAAATGACGACCAAACAGTTTCCTAAGTTGTTCTGGATTGGTTTTCATGTCGCCGAAAAAGCCGATTTCATTTCATTTAATTTCACTTCCGGCGAAGGCTTGAGTAACTTTTCCCGGCGGTGTAGATCAAGATCAGACTGCACAGAACGTGCAGTCTGATCTTTAATCAACACCGTCGGCTACCCTGATGATAAACTACGGCAAAAGTCGTTTTCAATGGCAGTGAAAATATATTTTGAGCCATGCTCTGTGAAAAGGGGGTTTAATGTATCTCCGTGATGCATGAAATCAAGCAAGCCCATAATAGCAACTTCTTTCAACAACCAGCTGAATCATGAGGTTGAATGGTTCTTTGACATACAGAAAATTGACCGATAGCGAAAAGTTTCGGTCCAGGTCAGCCTGCGCTGACTGCGCAGACTGACCTGGGTCGACAATTTTCGCAGATGCGTCAAGCCCCCTTTTTACAGAGCATGGCTCATTTCTAGACACTCGGGAAAAGGTGGACTTTCTGGAGTTGGTTCGGAAAGGGTTGCACTAAATCTTCTTGCAAAAAAAACCCCCCCAAGAACTGATTGGTCATTGCTGTATGACCAATCATCTCTTTGTGCACCCTTTCATAATCGCCAAAAGAATCTTGATTAGGTAGAAAAGTCACCGCCGCTCTAGGCGTGGCTTCTTTTCTCTATGATTCTGGCGTACGTGAGGCAATTTATGAGAACCTGGTATTTTAGTCTCAGGGATTTTTTTTTTTTTAGCTCTACTGGCTGAAAGCCAGCAGAGCTTATGTCATGGCGGGGTTTCCGTCGTCCGTCCGTCTGTCTGTCTGTCCGTCCGTCCGTCTGTCCGTCCGTTAGTCTTTTTCTTGTTTACGCGATAAAGTCTGCATTTGTTGCCGGATTTTCATGAAACTTGCACAGTTTGTTTATCTCATCAATAGCTTCAACCCTATTGAATTTGAAAAAAATCCAACAAACAGTATGGGAAAAGTAGCCATTTCAAGTTGAAAATTTCCAGTTCTTGTTTACGCGATAAAGTCTGCAAATAACTTCAGATTTTCGTGAAACTTGCACAGTTTGTTTATTTCATCAATAGCTTCAACCCTATCGACTTTGAAAAAAATCCAACAAATAGTATGGGAAAAGTAGCCATTTAAAGTTGAAAATTTAAATTTTCTGTTCTTGTTTACGCAATAAAGTCTGTATTTCTGGTCAGATTTTCATGAAAATCGCACAGTTTGTTTATCTCATCAGTAGCTTCAACCCTATTGATTTTGAAAAAAAAAAAAAAAAAAAATCGAAGAAACGATGTGGGAAAAGTAGCCATTTCATGTTGAAAATTTCCAATTCTTGTTTACATGATAAAGTCTGCATTCCCTGCCAGTAGAGCATATTCAGGCCCTTCAGGGCCTTCTAGTTTTTTTTTTTTGGGGGGGGGGGAATTTTATCAAGGTGAAGGACTGATGCAGAAAAGTGTGATGTCGACTTGTATAGTAAGTCAACAATTTAAACTTCCCGAGTGACCTAGTCTCCTTTAACCCTTTCCCAAACAAGCCATGGTTTTCACGTGTCTGCAGCACAAGTCTTTTGAAAACACTGTGGGAAAAGAAGAAATTGCTCGTAAAGAGCAATTTCTTCTTTTCCCACAGTGTTTTCTACCCTTTTTGATAACTTTCTGCCATTTTCATCGAATTTAAAATTGTCGTCTGCAAACTCTTTCAATTTGGACCAGTTCAAAGTTTGTCGTTTGGGAAAGGGTTAAACGAGTGTCCTAGAAATTTTCAAATTTCTTCCAAGGTAAGGATTGTGGTTAATAGTCCAATTTAGATAGAAACAAGGAATATCCTTAACTCTTTCGGCGCCAAATAAACAAACTCGGCCTCTAATGAAGGCTGTAAATGGAATCCACTGAGTCTCCGGAAGATTTTTATCATATAGGCTTGACCAAACATGCGGAAGGTATAGATCCAAGATCAGACTGCAAGTTCTGTGCAGTCTGATCTTGATCTATGCCGTCCGCAAAAGTCCCTGTTTTCGCCCATGGTGCTAAAAGGGTTAAAAAAATATAGACGGTGTCAATTTGCCAGAAATAGGCAGTGGCCCTTAAAATAAACATGTCTATATTTTTGACCAATCACAAATTTCTATTCATTCATTTGTTATCAGTACCATAAAGTAGGTCAAAACCCAGCACATTCATCTACGCCGAAAAGTGTCCTATCATAAAGCACACAGATTGGACATTGTATCTTTTAAACTTATTTGAGAATTTGTCTTAAGTGCTTTTGTCTCATCCATTTTGAAAATTTCAAATATCGCCTATTTCTGCAATTTTATGGGATCATGTGACCCGTCCTTTCTGACTTGCATGAGCATTTTAATCGAATTCGAAAAACTGTGTGAGAGCTAGTTCGAAGCCATCAGCTGAACTTGACCTCTGGCTTAGGAAAATTCTGGCCGGCACGTGCTTACAAAGCTGTCCTTTAAAACAGACCTTGACCTACCTAAATACTATCTGTTTTTGCCATTAGTCTATATACGGCAACGCCATTTGGACTGCCCAAGATTAATACTAATCTTTGTCGATCATCAACAAAGCTTTCTAGGTACTAAAAGACCTTTTCCGCAGTTTTTTAACCCTTTCCTTTCCATTGAAAATACAAGTATCTTTTCCGGAAAGTGTAGATCAAGATCAGACTGCACATAACATGCAGTCTGATCTTGGGTCTACACCGTCCGCTATGTACTCCTAACACGTGACCAAAATAACACTTCAATTGCCGTAGAATTGTAATTTTTAGAATTAAAAAAAAAAACAGCTGGATGTCTCTATTTTGGCTTCTATAGAGTTGATATGCTTACGTGGCAAAGTCTACTTCGTGCGTCAGTACATTTTTAACATGAAAGTCGCAAAGAATTATGGGTAGGGTATTCTAAATGACACGCACCGTTTACTTCGCGTTGACTGTTTACTTCAAAGACAACACGATTAAGCCATTAGTAACAAAGCGACGTACTTGTGGTTTTACAAGTCTTCTACCTTTTTTTATCCCACCAACTTTGCAAAACAAGTTACATTACCCATTAGCAGAGCTTAGTAACTCAGTTGGTAACGTACATAGCTTGAAACCAAGGGGTTCCTTATTCAATTCTCCAGCTCGGTCACATTCTTTCCAAGGATGGATGGTAGTCATTGCAATACCAATTCATTCCTCTCGCACTACTTGGCATCGTTTCGACGGCATTTTTTATGGGAAAGTTACCGGTGGCTTTAGAAAAATATTGTTAAAAAAAAAAAATCGAGGAAAGCATGGACATGCGCAATGGCCGCCGCCATGTAAGTAACTGAATGTTGAAAACGGGGTCAAACACCAAAATAACGAACACAGGCTTTATCCATAACTTAAAGTCCTCACCATTGCGAAATCTGATAACTTTAGCTGAGAACCTTAGCATATTTGTACCAACTTTGAATTAGTCGTAAAGGATCTGTAACTAAAGACTATGCGTTCTGTGTGACTCGCGTTTGATCTTCGTCAACATCGGAAAAAAAAAAGTCGAATACAAAATATGGCGCCAAAAGGGTAAGCATTATCAACACATCACTTCCGGTAGACGGCCAACTTTTAAAAACATTGTGGCAAAAAGGGCCATTTTTTTTGCCATGTTGTTTTCATGTTTTCGAGAACTGAACCTGAACCGGTGTTTACAAGTCTTGTCAATTACAGAATTGAGCCATGCTCTGGCAAAAGGGGGCTTAATGTATCTCCGTGATCCATGATACCAAGCAATTCATCACTTGATTATGGATCTATAATGTTCATTTTGTCTAACAACCGACTGAATCATGAGGTAGACTGGTCCTTGGATATGCAGAAAATAGACAAATAACAAAAAGTTTCGGCCCAGGTCAGCTTCCGCGGACTGCGCTGGCTGACCTGGATCGATATTTTTTGCATTAACCCCCCCTTTTGTGGAGTGCTAACAGAAATTTAGTAACTGTTGTTGACATTAAAGTCCAAGAACGTGCATTTTGACCTTTCAGGAGTGTTGCCAGGAGAAAAACTGAGACGCGACCTGAGCAATCAGGGTCTGAAGTTCCATTATTACGGGGACTTGGTGAGTCGGTCTAAAACGTGGACCACCCCCCCCCCCCCAACCCCTCTCGCTCCATCAACGTCCTCTATCTGTCTGTGTCGCTTTTTCTTCTTTTGTCCGTCATTCTCTCTCTCTCTCTCGTAGTTAAAAAGAATGAAAACTTTAGAGGTATGCCCGGGCTGTTTGCTTTAGCAGGCCTGTCCTCTTCAGTATTTCATAAAATTTTAGGCATCAACAAACTCAAAATGCTGATTATTTGAATCTATGCTACCCACTGAAAAAGTGCATTCATTTATTTGACACTCGAAGGTAAGATAAGTACAAGAAGGTTCGTGCACTTCAGTTATTTCTACTCCCCTTTTATGTTTGTGAAAGGAAAAAGGAAAAGAAAGAAAAAGAAACCTGCCATTTGGATTTCTTCTTTAACCGATTACATGTTCCTTAACGAGGCTACAAAAAACACACTCTTTACCAAACGACCAAAATCTAGACTTGCCCAAATTCAAAGCATTTGCAGATGACAATTTAAATTTGGCTCAAATGATGAAATTTGTCTTTGACGTGGTGGAAAACATAGTGGGAAAAGGAGAAAATGCTGGTAACCAGCATTTTCTCCTTTTCTCACAACGTTTTCAAAAGGCTTCTTTCTCAGGGTCGTTAAAACTCGGGATTGTCTTGTAATGGGTTAATGTCATTTTTTTTTTTTTTTGTCTTGGCAATATCACGCAGCGCTAGCAAGAAAGGGGACTAAATTAAGAGTTAGAAACAAACTTGTAATAGCTAAACGGTTCAGTGGGTCACTCGACTGCTTGAATGAGTTATCGATAAATCGCGGCATTTAATACTAAAAAACACTAATTAACGATACATCCTTACAGCCTGAGAGAGAGGGAAAAAAAAAAAACCGTTAAAACTTGAAAGTATGTGAAATGGCTCAGAATTTAGTCAGCTGTGTAAACATAGATAAATTACCAATATATATGGTGTTTTAATTTATTGTCGATAGAGTTTCACCTGGGGAAAGTTAAACCACAAGCTGGCTTCTTTAAAAAAGAAGCCAGGAGAGGTCAGCATCAATGTTTTCAAATAGTTTATTGGCTTTAAATTTCGATATAGTTTACAACATGTAAACAAACAAGTAAGACATTATATGATTGCTGCTGCATAGAATCCTCACATGCATTACATGACAGACACGTGACCTTCCCGCGTTTTCAAGTCACGTGATCTTTTCCCGCGGTGTTCTTTCTCTTTTTTAACGATATTCCTTTTTTTCCACGCTTAGATTTATTTGTTTAATACAACTATTGCAGAGGTCATGTTGTTCTGAAGAGAATGTCTGTAATTGAAACTATCCTTTGAATAGAAATAGTGAATAATTGAAACTGTCCTATGAGATTAAGCAAGAATTAGCTCCCTTAGTTTCCGGTTTTCGAAACGATGAATGATGGAACAGAAAATAAAAGAAGAAAATATCGAAAATAATCTTGGTTTTTGTATCGACCGTCGAAACACATTTGCAATCAAATTAATATACCTACAAAAATCTGTTATTTTTTTTTTTTAAATTCGTCACATAAAAAAAACTCGTCTATTTCCCAATTAAGTTTTTTTGATTTCGGTTTATTTATAAAACCATTACTAAACAGACTATGTGTCAGAACATTTTCGCAAAAAAGGGGGATTTAGATTGCAATTTCTGAGGCAATCTGCCTTGTAAACTCACCACTGTTGGAGAGGTCTGATGGCCTCTCCAACTAGAACTTTAGGGCCAAGCCCCCATAGCTCAGTCGGTAGCGTACAGGACTTGAGAACAGGAGGTCGCTGATTCGATCCCCGGCTTGGACAATTTCTTTCCGAGGACTGATGATGGTCATCGCGACAGGATTCATTCCTCTCTCACCGCTGACCATTGTTTCGACGATGGTTATGTGGGAAAGCAGCCAGTGGCTTGGAAAGAATATTGTGCGGAGTACTGGTGAAAGAAACTCCAGGAAAGCATGGATAGGTGCACTGGCCGCCGTGATATAACCGAAATAATGTTGAAAACGGCGTTAAACACCATACAATAAAACTTTAGGTATAGTAGGTACAAATCATGCTTTTATAGTTCGATGACGAAGTTGGTTAACCGTTTACCACAGTTTCGAGTTTTAACAACCCTGAAGAAGAATGCTATTGAAAACATTGTGGGAACAGGAGAAAATGATGGATTACCAGCATTTTCTCCTTTACCCACAATGTTTCTACCCTTTTTGAGACGAATTTTGTCCTTTGAAACACGCTTGATTTATCGTCTGCAAATGCTTTTAATTTGGACCAGTTTAAAGTGTTCTCGTTCGTAAAGAGTTACGCATTGCAAGAGATGACATAAATATACCTGACTTATAGTGAGACCGCCTTGACTTGTCACTACTTTGTTTCCGTGACGATGTTCGTTTTTTTTTCCGATATTTGCAGAGGCTCCTTCTAAACGAAGTTCAAATGTTAAACCCTTAGACTGCTAAGTGTGACTCACTGACCTTTTGCGGACAGTGTAGATCAAGATCGGACTGCACAGAACGTGAGGTCAGATCTTGATCTACACTGTCCGATAAGAAGATATTTTTCTCCAAAACATTAAGTTTGAAATAGAATTTATTCTTTTTTTTTTTTACTATCGACTTGAAAGTTTCAAATGTACAATTGATGGGTTGTTTATCTGCATTATCACTCTATAGACTTGCTAAATTCGCATATCTGTTATTCCGACTACAATCTACCATAGTGCTCTATCGTACAAAAATTAACATTTAGTTCGTTTCTTCTGTTTTTCTCATTGATTTATCTTCGTCTGTGGGAATTCAATTCCTACCAAACGACAAAAGTTTCGACTGGACCAAATTGAAAGCATTTGCAGACGACAAATTAAATGTTGCTAAAGTAATGATTTCTTTCTTCGACAGGATAGAAAACATTGTGGAAAAAGGAGAAAATGCTGGTTACCAGCATTTTCTCCTTTTCCCACAATGTTTTCAAAAGGCTTCATCGGCAGGGTCGTTAAACCCCCCCCCCCCCCCCCCACTGAAGGCAATAAAACAATGTACGAAAACAGAAAATCATTTTTCGCCTAATTAACTATTATGACCTTGACCTTGAATACTCGAGTGACAGGCATTATCTTACAGATTTGTAGAATAGATTTTTTTTTTAGGTTAATTGACGACAAAAAAGAGCAAACTTCCATCCTTGACTACAGGCATTCGATTATTAGAGGGGATCTACCGATCACGGAAACCCTTTAGCAGAAGACCTAAGTTTAGACTAGACCAATGAAAGCATTTTCAGGCGACAAATCAGATATGGCTTTAATAATGGAATTTGTCTGTGATAGGATAAAAAAAAACATCGTGGGAAAAGGAGAAAAATGCTGGTTACCAGCATTTTCTCATTTTTCCTAAATGTTTTCAAAAGCCTCCTTACTCGTTAAAACACGGAAATGTCGTGGAAAAAGGATTAATGGCTATTTTGACATGATACTTCTCGTTCAGATAAGCATTGATACATGTACAGTGCTTCAGTCAGGCGATATTTCGACTTATTTCACAACGGCTATTCCTTTGCCGAAAATCCAGTTATAATAATAATAATAGATGTAATAATAATAATAATAATAATAATTTTATTTATAGAAGGTAGCATGTTAAGACAATCATATATATCTTATATTCTACATGGCCCTTTAAAAAAAAAAAAGCACACCTGCGCAGAAACACAATGCTCCCTCTCTCTCTCTCATGCTCACACTCACTCTCTCACTCAAGCATGACCCCCCTCACCCACAAAAAAAGCAATAAATAAATATATATACACTAGCACAAACACACCCACCCACAGTGTATTCTTTTTCAAATGTAATTAGTTTTTGTCAAAAACCTATTTTGTCGGTACTTAGTATGATTGTCTCGAAAAGAGGGTCTTACTGTATAGCCACAACATAGGTTTGAATGAAGATCTTATGAGAAGACGCCTCTGGAATTCCTAAATATTCGCCCTTTCCGTTTTCCAAAAAAACGTCTTTTAGACACTTTAAAACTGAAAAAGTCCGCGGATGACATGTTCAAAATTGTACAAATGAGTAGAAGTTCTTTAATAGGGTAGAAAACATTGTGGGAAAAGGAGAAAATGCTGTTTACCAGCATTTTCTCCTCTTCCCACATTATTTTCAAAAGGTTCCTTCGTCATTGTCGTTAAAATACGGGATTGTTTGGTAAAGGTTAAACTGTTGCTTTGTTTTTCTAAGAGAGTCCGTCTTTTCAAGACCTTGAGGAAGAAAGCGTTTAGAAATATAGATGGAAAAGGAGGATAAACTGATGCCAGCGTCTACTCCTTTTCTGTCAATGTTTTCTACATTTTCAAAAAATAAATTCTCATCTGGCATTTCAGTCCCACACATTTGCCGTCTTCAAATGCTTACAAATATGGATGAGTATAAAGTTTTGCCGTGTGCGTTAATGCCATGAGTTGAGTGGAATGATGTGAGGAGAATTCAAATATGAATGCATCTAAGCACCTAAAATTTGATTCTTTATAGATTTCCCTGAATTTTTTATTTTGTTCCCTCAAAGTATTCACCTTAAACAGGTATACAAAGTTTCAGTCTCCGGATCCAATTTTTGAAGGCATTTTCATAGTCTTTTTTAGGTATACTATGACGACACTGGACTATTGCAGAACCGAGGTGTTTGCGCTGAACAAACTTTCGACCTGAAAGGTATTTTTGTTAACTTTGGAAACAAAAAGAAGTCACATGGGGCAAGGTCAGGTGAATACGGAGGGTTGGGGAGCACAACAACATTTTCCTGCTTCAGAAAGTCTTGCGCCTGGTACAAAAGACAATGACTGAAACTGATGGTTTACACACGTTGAAATAGAGGTGACAGAAAATGAATTCTAGCGTCTTCATAGTATACCTAAAAAGACTATGAAAATGCCTTCAAAGATTGGATACGGACATCGAAACTTTGTATATCCGTTGAAAGTGAATACTTTGAGGGAACAAAATAAAAATTTCAGTGACACCTATGAAGAATAAAATTTCAGGTTCTTAGATGCATTCATATTTGAACTCTACCCGTACTTACCTTTAGAAGCAGCAACTTTGATTGTTTTTGTGAGCGATACGAACCGATATTTTACATCTTTCTACCACACACGCTTCGCAATGTTTCAGTAAATGTTGCTTTGGCAAGTTTTAAAGCATTGTGCAATTGAGTATTTTCTAAAGAATTACCGATTTTCCGAAATGATCTGGGTCCGTATTTTCCAATATAACTTCTGATAACTTCTGATTGGCTAAACCAAATGGTTTAGCCAATCAGAAGTTATCAGAAGTTATATTGGAAAATACGGACCCAGATCATTTCGGAAAATCGATAATTAAACCAATCGTTTAGCCAATAAGAAGTTGTGTTACTTTCAAATTTAGAAAATATTGGAGAATAAGACTGAGAACGTTCTTAAGAATGGTTGGTGAATACGGACTCGGGTGTACGAATATAATTACATTGTCCTCATTTTAAATTAATTTAAACTCTTAACCACGCGACAAATACAAGTTTCAAGTTTATTCCATTCTTTCCAAAATAGGCCTATACCGTCTTGTCAAAATTAAAATTTGCAGAAAACATTTCAAACGAGGCTGAACTTATGCGATTTATCTTCGAAAGGGTAGAAACCCTTAAAGGAAAATTATCTTATCCTGCTATTTATTTTCTCTGGGCGAGTATGTACCTAGGCGTGTGCGTTTGTTTCAACTCTGTCAGTGCAAAATACTTGTGGACGTAGAAAATCGAAGTGTTTCGACGGCTGATTTTGCTGTGCACTTAGCCAAGAAAGATTTTCTTCTTATATGTTAGACTTAATCCTTATCCCGCAAAATAAAAGAAATGAGCCATGCTCTGGGAAAAGGGGGCTTAATGCATCTCCGTAAGGCATTATACCCAGCAAGTCATCACATGATCAATAAAATCCATTTTGTCCAACAACCAACTGTATCATAAGGTAGACTGGTCCTTGGCCATACAGAAAAATGACCAATAGCGAAAAGTTTCGGCCCAGGTCAGCCTGCGCGGACTGCGCAGGCTGACCTGAATCGATACTTTTCGCAGATGCATTAAGCCCCCTTTTCATAGATCATGGCTCAAATGAAACTGTCAAACCAATAGTTAAACCGAATTTTTTCTATTTCAAAGGTACATGTATTTTAGGAGGAAAGAAATCTCCTTACTGGACGGTGTAGATCAAAGATCAGACTGCGTGTTTTGTGCAGTCTGACTTTGATCTACGCCGTCTGCAAAAGGTCAGTGAGTCGCGCTTAGCAGCCTAAGGGTTAATAAAAGGACGGTATAAATCCAAGAGGAGACTGCAGTCTGATCTTGATCTTATCATCAAAAGCCCCTGATATCGCCTGTTGCGCGAAACGGGTTAAAATCCTTCTTGTCCAGGGTCATTAAAGAGAGTACTGTTTGCCCGGGTAAACCAGTTTGAATCATTCGCTTCTTTACCTCGTCGCCGAGCGCGGTAGAACAGTTGGTAGCCAACAGGACTTGAAATCAGGAGGTCGCTGCTTCGAATCCCCAGCTCGGCGATTTTTTTCCCGAACATTGATGACAGTTATTGCGACAGGATTCATTCCTGTCTGACCGCTGATCATTGCCTCGAGGATGGCTTTGTGGGAAAGCAGATAGTGGCTTGGAAAAAATGCTGTGCGAAATACTGGTAAATGAAACTCCAGGGAAGCATGGTCAGGTACACTGGTCCCGGCGATATAAGTGAAATAATGTTGAAAATTACGTTTAAAACAATACAAACAAACAAACACAAACAATCTGTACCTCGTTGGCGTGGGAAGACACTTACAACGTCTCTAGGCAAGAAAGGGAAGGAAAAGGGTCATAAAGCGGTTGGTAAAATATTGCAATTTTATTTTTAGCTCACCTTAGCACAACGTGTTAAAGGTGAGCTATTGTGATCGCCCTATGTCCGTCGTCCGTCGTCCGTCAACAATTTCTTTAAACATCTTCTTCTCCTAAACCACTGGGCCAATCTTGATGAAACTTGGCAGGGATGTTCCTTGGGTGAAGCTCTACCAAAATTGTTCAAAGAATTGAATTCCACCCACAACTCTGGTTGCCATGGCAACAAAAAGGAAAAAAAAGCAAAATCTTTGAAAATCTTCTTCTCTGAAACTAGAAGGCGCAGAGCTTTGATATTTGGTATGTAGCATCTCCTAGTGGACCTCTACCAAGTTTGTTCATTTGATGCCCCTGGGGTCAAAACTGGCCCTGCTCCGGGGGTCACAAGTTTGAGCATAGTCATAAAGAAGGAAAACTTTAAAAATCTTCTTCTCTAAAACTTGAAGGCATAGAGCTTTGATATTTGGCATGTAGCATCTCCTAGTGGACCTCTACCAAGTTTGTTCATATGATGCCCCTGGGGTCAAAACTGGCCCCGCCCCGGGGGTCACAATTTCCAACATAGGAACAAAGAAGGAAAACTTTAAAAATCTTCTTCTCTAAAACTAGAAGGCATAGAGCTTTGATATTTGGCATGAAGCATCTCCTAGTGGATCTCTACCAAGTTTGTTCATATGATGCCCTTGGGGTCAAAACTGGCCCTGCCCCAGGGGTCACAAGTTCAAACATAGGAACAAAGAGGGGAAACTTTAAAAATCATCTTCTCTGAAACTGGAAGGCATAGAGCTTTGATATTGGTATGTAGCATTGCCTAGTGGACCTCTACCAAGTTTGTTCATATGATGCCCCTGGGGTCAAAACTGGCCCCGCCCCGGGGGTCACAATTTTGAGCATAGTAACAAAGAAGGAAAACTTTAAAAATCTTCTTCTCTGAAACTTGAAGGCGTAGAGCTTTGATATTTGGCATATAGCATCTCCTAGTGGACCTCTACCAAGTTTGTTCATATGATGCCCCTGGGGTCAAAACTGGCCCCGCCCCGGGGGTCACAATTTCCAACATAGGAACAAAGAAGGAAAACTTTAAAAATCTTCTTCTCTAAAACTAGAAGGCATAGAGCTTTGATATTTGGCATGAAGCATCTCCTAGTGGACCTCTACCAAGTTTGTTCATATGATGCCCTTGGGGTCAAAACTGGCCCTGCCCCGGGGGTCACAAGTTTGAACATAGGAACAAAGAGGGGAAACTTTAAAAATCATCTTCTCTGAAACTGGAAGGCGTAGAGCTTTGATATTTGGTATGTTGCATTGCCTAGTAGACCTCTACCAAGTTTGTTCATGTGATGTCCCTGGGGTCAAAACTGGCCCCGCCCCGGGGGTCACAAGTTTGAGCATAGTAACAAAGAAGGAAAACTTTAAAAATCTTCTTCTCTTAAACTTGAAGGCGTAGAGCTTTGATATTTGGCATGTAGCATCTCCTAGTGGACCTCTACCAAGTTTGTTCATATGATGCCCCTGGGGTCAAAACTGGCCCCGCCCCGGGGGTCACAATTTCCAACATAGGAACAAAGAAGGAAAACTTTAAAAATCTTTTTCTCTGAAACAGGAAGGCATGGAGCTATGATATTTGGTATGTCGCATCTTCTAGTGGATCTCTACCAAGCTTGGTCATATGATGCCCTTGGGGTCAAAATTGGCACTGCCCCAGGGGTCACAAGTTCAAACATAGGAACAAAGAAGGAAAACTTTAATTTTTTTTTTTTTCTCTTAAATGGGAAGGCATAGAGCTTTGATATTTGGTATGTAGCATCTCCTAGTGGACTTCTACCAAGTTTGTTCCAAGGATGCTGCTTTGGTCAAAACTGGCCCAGCCCCTGGTGTCACAAGTTCGAACATAGGAACAAAGAAGGAAAACTTTAAAATTCTTCTTTTCTGAAACCGAAAGGTGTGGAGCTTTGATATTTGGTATGTTGCATTTCAGAGTGGACCTCTACCAAATTTGTTCATATGACGCCCCTGGGTCAAAACTGGCCCCGCCCCGGGGGTCACAAGTTCGAAGATAGGAACAAAGAAGGAAAACTTTAAATTTCTTTTTCTCTTAAACGGGAAGGTGTAGAGCTTTGATATTTGGTATGTAGCATTTCCTAGTGGACCTCTAACAAGTTTGTTCATATGATGCCTCTGGGTCAAAACTGGCCCAGCCCCGGGGGTCACAAGTTCGAACATAGGAACAAAGAAGGAAATCTTTAAAATTCTTCTTTAAAACTGGAAGGCGTAGAGCTTTGATATTTGGTATGTAGTGATTCTCTTCTAAGTTTGTTTGCCCATCTAAGCGCAACAAGTTCATTGAGTTCAAAATTGGGTCATAAACTAGGTCACTAGGTCAAATTAAAGAAATACCTTGTTGGCACTCGAGGCCACATTATTTGCTCAATTGCCTTGAAAATTAGTTAGAAAGTTTGTCTTTATAAAGTCTCACATAAGATTAATTTGGGTCAACTTGGGTCATAAACTAGTTCACTGGGTCAAATTAAAGAAATACCTTGTTTGCACTCTGGGGGCCACATTTATAGCTCAAATGACCTGAAATTTGGCCAGAATGTTTGTCTTGATGAAATACCAGATGAGTTTGGATTTGGGTCACCTGGAACCATAAACTAGGTCATTAGATGTTTGTCTTTGTAAAATCTCACATGAGTCTGAATTTGGGTCAACTGGGGTCATAAACTAGTTCACTTGGTCAAATTAAAGATAGCTAGTGGGCACTCTAGAGGCCACATTTATTATTCACTTGATTTGAAAATTGGTTAAAATGTTTCTTTTGATATAACCAAAGACCTGTTCAAATTTGGGTCACCTGGGGTCATAATCTAGGTCACTAGGTCAAATTAAAGAAATATCTTTAGGGCACTCGAGGCCACATTTTTTGCTCAATTGACTTGAAAATTTGTCAGAATGTTTGTCTTCATGAAATATGAGTTTGAAATTGGGTCACCTGCAGTCAAAAACTAGGTCACATGGTCAAATCAAAGAAAAACCTTTAAGGCACTCTACTAAGGTGAGCGACCCAGGGCCATCATGGCCCTCTTGTTTTAAATTAACCCTTAGAGCGCCGAATAAACCTATCAGATATTTTCATCCTTGAAATGCGACCCAAATAATTGCAATTTCATGTTTGCATTTGTCCGCAGTGTCTCAGCAAAGCGGACAGTGTAGATCAAAGATCAGGCTGCACGCTTTGTGCAGCCTGATCTTGATCTACACTGGCCGCAACGGCAACTATAATTATGAACGGGTTAAGGGAATGTAGAGCAGATACATAAGTGACATTTGTGACCGAATGATCTGGTTAATGACGCGGCACTTTACGCTCTGATTGTCAAAAAAATTCGACGTCAAACAAACTTTAAATTACACGCATAAAAGTGACTGTTACTATTTCAGGTTGGAGCCCATGCTTCATTATCTGCGCATGTCATATACTGTGTCATGGACATATATGCTATGACACATCACTAACCTTAGTGCCATCCTACCACTACTTTATAGGGTCAGGCAAAGCGCAATAATGGCGGCCTCCTTGGCGTCCTCAAGCGTAGACCTTCATGCTTTCTTGTTTTTCCCAGTTTATTGTGATCCAGTTTGATCAGCGAATAAAATGAAATCAGTTTTGTACAAAATATGCATGTACATTACCGAATCTAAAATGTGCTGTTGGGGTATGGTTTAAACATAAATTTGACTATGAATCATTTTAAAAGTAGCCCTGTTTTCGGACGTTATACAGGTCCATTGACATTTCGGATAAGTGAAGCTGTAGTTTTTCTCGCCAAATAAGAACGACAGTTAAAAAAAAAACTAACTGCCATTACTTTATTGCAAGCGATCTGTTTTGAATTTGGCCTATGATCCGATTTGATCAAGTGAAATAACAATATCCCGTTACCCCTGCATATTGCCAATAGGGGCCGCCATTTTTGCACGGTGGGGTACCAGACTACACTAACCTATGCAGGATAAATATTTATAGGCGGTGCTCATAATCCAAAACTCTGCCGCTAAAAAGTAGCAAGCGGAAAATGGCTATAAATGTCTGTGGATAATCAGGCCTGGTTTTTATCTCCGAATTTCACAAAAATATTGTAATTTTAAACGGGAAAAATGATTCCGAAAAAAATACCGTTGTTTACTGCAAATATTGGTATACAGTTTCTAAATATAGATAAAGGGAAAACCGGGGTTTTTGCAGGGTTTTTCATAGACTTGAACAACAACGAAAATAACGTCCTCACAATGCTGGGCTTATAACGGGGTTATTTCCCAAACTAATAGGGGCTGTGTTTATAAATGACTGGTGCATAGGTTATATGCTAGCTGACCATGGCTGGATGAATCTGACCATTTGGCATTATTTTGAATAAAAGTAAATTTTGAAATTCGCTCCATCGATTGCCATCTTGAAAAGTAGTCCGGTTCTGTACCCAGAATGCCCAAAAACAGATAGGTATGTATTTGAAAATACCTGGACCTAGCACAACTGAAGATGAGTTGACCAAGCGCAATAATAAATGATTTTATGTCGTGCATTGCAAAGTATATGCAAAGCCATGCTCTGTGAAAAGGGAGTTTAATGCAGAAGTATCGACTCAGGTCAATTTACACAGTCCGTGCGAGTTGACCTAGGTCGAAATTTTTTCCTATCGGTCAATTCTCTGTAGCTCAATGGACTAGTTTACCTCATGATTCAGCTGGTTGCTAGACAAAATTGGGTCATGCTCTGTGAAAAGGGGCTTAACTCTTTTCCACACGACTGAATTTTAGACCCATCCAAATTGAGAGCATTTGCAGACGACAATTTCAATGTGGCTCAAATAATGTGATTTTTCTTTGATAGAGTAGAAAACATTGTGGGAAAAGGAGAAAATGCTGGTTACCAGCATTTTCTCCTTTTCCCACAATGTTCTCAAAAGGCTTCTTCCTCAGGGTCGTTAAAACTCGGGATTGTGTGGCAAAGGGTTAATGCATCTGCGAACAGTATCGAGCGCGGACTGCGCAGGCTGACCTGGGCCGAAACTTTTCGCTATGGGTCGATTTTCTGTATGTCAAAGGACCAGTCTACCTCATGATTCGGTCGGTTGTTAGACGAGATGGGCTTAATGGATCCGTGATCATGTGATGACTTTCTTGGTATCATGCATCACGGAGATGCATTAAGCCCCCTTTTTCCCGAGCATGGCTCAATTGATTTTATGCATCCATTATTATATGATAACTTGCTTGGTTTGATGACGACACATAACGGAGATGCATTAAACCCCCTTTTGCCAGAGCATGGTTCATAGGTATGCATACGTGTGCATATTCACATATAGTTATCCTCAATCAATTCAAAGCCACAATCTTCAATGGCAGCCATTGCATTGATACTGCTTGGACAAACAAATAAGAATAATGTAGAATAATGCTTCTAAAAATTATCTAGTCAGGTCTTAATCTACATTGGCTGCAATAGCGACTTTACTCGTAAGAGACACTTTCCGGGATGAAAATCGCTGTATTCAGGAATGGCGATAAAGATCTACATTTCATGGTGGTGATACATTTGGTTGGTTGTGATGCGCCTTTTACTTCCGGTTAAATATCAGAACAGTGTATTATGTAAAGAGCCCGTATTCACCTACCATTCTCATTCTTAGTCTAAATATAGATTTAGAAAGTAGCACAACTTCTGATTGGCTAAACTAGCCAATCAAAAATTAGGTTTATTTTAAATTTAGAAAATTCTTGAAAATAAGACTAAGAATGTTCTTAAAAATGGTGGGTGAATACGGAACCTGGATCTAATAGGGTCCCTTAGATTTGACTGCGCTCATAAGTCATTCCTAACTTCCTTGGCCCCTCCCACCCTCAATGCCTTCACCGTCTTAAACCTATTCTCCCTGCACTTAACCCGTAACCTAACAGTCACGGGTTGTAACGACCCTGAGGAAATAGCCTTTAGAAAACCTCTGTGGGACAAGGAGAAAATGCTGGTAACCAGCATTTTCTCTTTGTCCCACATGGTTTTCTACACTTTCACAGACAATTACCGCCATTTCAACTTAATTCTATATTTCGTCTGCATATGCTTTCAATTTGGACCGGTCTAAGTTTTTTTTTTTTTTTAATTTCGTTTGGTAATGAGTTAACCTGTAAACAGAATACTTTTTTAAATGACTCCTGGCTGAACGCAATGAGTAACAGATTGACAAATGGGCGGAAAGTCTGACTAACTTAACAAAAAATAAAGAGAGCTTGAGCAAAGTTTAAACTGTTTGGAAAATACCTACCTATAGTTTCTATCTTGTACACGTCGAAGTTTTCTATTTGACTGTCAATGGTTATATACAGTTTGTTTAACATGTTCACAACCTGCATCGGAGTGCTTCGACTGAAAGAAAAGATATATGGAATATGACATAAGGTGGGATTTCAAATAAAGAAAAGATATATGGAATATGACATAAGGTGGGATTTGAAATTAAAAAAAAAAAAATCAAAAGAGTCTGGGGAAAAAAATGAGACATGCTCTGGCGACAAGGAGCTTAATGCATCTCCGTGATGGATAATACCAATCCAGCCATCACATAATTATGGATCCGTAACAGCCATTTTTTTTTCTTAACAATTGACTTAACTCTTTACCAAACGACAAAATTTTGGACTGGACCAAAATGAAAGCATTTGCAGACGACACATTAAATGTAACTCAAATGGCGATTTCTGTCTTTGATAGGATAGAAAACATTGTGGGAAAAGGAGAAAATGCTGGTTACCAGCATTTTCTCCTTTTCCTACAATGTTTTCAAAAACCTTTTCTTTCAGGGTCGTTATAACTCGGGATTGTGTGGTAAAGGGTTAATCACGAGGTAGACTGGTCCTTGGATATACAGAAAATTGATCAGTAGCGATAAGTTTCGGTCCAGGTCAGCCTGCGCGAACCTTTCCAAATCAAATTTGAATTTTTGAGCCACACTAGATTTGTCGTCTGCCAGTGCTTTCAATTTGGACCCGTCTAAAATTTTGCCGTTTGGTAAAGAGTTAATTTGTATTGCAGCGAAGTACAAGTATTTTTTTTTTTTTGTAACAGACATGACGGTGGAAAAATTTTATACGTTCCATTACCTAAAGCGGTTTTAGAAGTCTTTGTAACATGTAAATCTCGAAAAAAACTTACAAAATTTATTGTGTTTGGCAGCCATTTGATGTCCATTTTGGGAAACGTAAACATCTCGAGTAAAAGATGAATGAAACTGTTTTCCTTACGTTGAGCGTTTAAATTGAAAATATATGAGCCATGTTCTGTGAAAAGGGTGCTTAATGAATCTGCGAAAAATATCGACCCAGACCTGGTGCCGAAACTTTTCGCTATTGGTCAATTTTCTGTATGTCCTAGGACGGGTCTACCTCACGATTCAGGCAGTTGTTAAAATGACAGCTAATATGGCTCCATAAGTATGTGACGGCTTGCTTGGTATCATGCATTACAGACATGCATTAAGCCCCCTTTTGCCAGAGCGTGACTCATATGCATTTTAAACGAAGCAACAGGTATGTTCAAATTCCGGCTTTGTCATCAATTTGTGAAAATATGAGTTTAAACGAGCGCACAAAATCTGTGCAGAGATTTTCCCACTTTTTTCGCGATCGTCTCTTAACCCGGATGCGACCGATCAAATGCTAAAATCGCATTCGGGGACAGGCCTCTGAATTACGGGCTTAACTATCTCCAAGAAACTAACCAATCGAGTGAATTCACGCGAGAGTAGTTACTTGTCTTTATGCCTGCTAGATCTGTCTTACAAGCTTCGTATTGCTTGTTCGTATTTGGCTGAATGACAGTATATCTGTTGCAACATAATTAACAGCGCTCTGAAATCATTTCCTGTTGTGCAGTTTGTTGTGCAGAGGTTCTGATGAAAGCATGATACTAAAAAAGAAACGTTAAAAAAGGAAAGAAAATACCACTTTACCTTGATATACTTGTAAAGGCCACAACATCTGTAAACATTATCGTTGCGGAGTTAAACTGCTCCGGCGGCACGTGACCCTCGGATAACAAGGTCTGGGCAACCGTGCTTGGTAACAGTTCGTGCAGCAGTCTCTCCGTTCTTTTCCGCTCTTCCTCCAACTCGTGTGTTTTACCTTTTAGTTGTACAGTAAACGCTTGTATTTTGTCGGCTATGTTTTTCACCATGAAGCCAACCACTGGTGCTAGAATTACGGCGATGCCGAGTTCTAAAGCGCTGATCAGTAAGTTTTGTCTAAGGTTTGTGCTTTGATCGTTGGTATTCTGTAAAAAAAATATAAGTTTCAAGATAAAGCACTTGACAAACGATCGTCCGAAGAAGACTTTTGCAAACATAATGGTAAGAAAGAGGATGCTGGTATTGCAATTTAAAGCATAAGTTTCGAATTATTTCTTTGTTTGGTTGGTTATATTGGACTGCAACACCATTTTAACAGCTAAGGTCATAATTATCACGGCGGCCTGTGCACCGTGCCCAATGTATTTCCTGGCTTTCTCACACCAGTAATGGCACACCTTTCTTTCCAAGCCACTGACTACTTTTCTCACCTTTTACTCTAATAAAGGTCAATGGGTACTAACGGCTTACAATACTTAAAATAGTTCATGTAGTCCACCTAACCCTTTACCACACAATCCCGACTTTAAACGACACTAAGAAAGAGGCCTTTTGAAAACATTGTGAGAAAACGAGAAAATGGTGGTAACCAGCATTTTCTCGTTTTCCCACAATGTTTACTACCATTCCCAAAACAAAGTTCAATTTTTCAGTCACATTTATTTTGTCGTCTTGCAACTGTTTTTGATTTGGACCAGTCTTAAATTTTGTCGTTTGGTAAAGAGTTAATGGGCTGAATATATATTTTGTTGGCATCCAGTAAGGTAACAACATAACAGATAAATTTATAATTGCTGTAAGTAATAATACAATACTTCTAGCAAAGATATAGAAGAAGGTGATAGTCGTAATAAGGTAAACAACGAGAAACTGTGTCGTGAATGAATGTTATTTAATGTTTATGCAATCAACAATCCATACAATTCCATGATCTTGCGCTAACGACTGGCCATTATAGTGTTACGAATCTTCGTTGAAAACTAATACATAAATTATATGCTAATTGTTAAGTTTTAAGTTAGCACGCTGTTTCTGTAATTGTCCGGAAACCATAGCAACCCGGACAGTTTTCGCACACTTGGTAATAAATATGGTGGTTTTATGAACCATTTTTTTTTTTTTTTTTTCTTCTCAATATTAGCAAATAATCGTCTAATTAATTCCAGCTATGATCATTGCCGAACAAATTACAAACAATGCAATTAACTCCTTTAGTCAATTTAGGTTGGTATCGATCCAAATATAACAAAGTGACATTGGTACAAAAGAACCAAATCGGTACCATTTTAGACTTGGGTTTGAATGACATCGGCACGGAATGATTGGTCACAAACTTGCACAATTCCGAACTCTTTCCAATAAGATATCGTTGTCTGATAAGATATCGTGATATTCTTTGAAACCTGACCGCTATGACGCATTACTATCCTGAACAGGATAGATATTAATAAGCGGTACGCATAACCCAGAACCTTGGGCTAAAAAGTAGCAAACGGAAAATGGCTATAAATGATACGCCTGTGGAAAATTCAAGCCTTTTTTTCGCTCCGAATTTCTTAAAAAATATAATAATTTTAAACGAGAAAAATAACTTTGAAAAATACCATTGTTTACTGCAAATCTCTGTAAAGAGCTTATGAATATAGATTAAGGGAAGACCTGGATTTGTGCAGCGTTTTTCAAAGACTCTAACAAAAATACTGGGGCTGTTTCCGATCCTTGTAGGGATATCTGTTCTTTTCAGTTCGCGTTGTTTTGAATAAACGTATATTTCATTCTGAAATTCTATACGCCGACCTCCATCTTGAAAAGTTTTAAGAGTTATGTGCCCTTCTGGTATGACTTCCACCACTTGAATATCAAAAGATAGCCCCATTTATCAATAAATAATTGAGTCATGCTCTATGAAAAGGGGGTCAAATGCATTTGCAAAAAAAATGTAGGACCAGGTCAGCCTGCGCAGTCCGCGCAGGCTGACCTGGTCCGACATTTTTTGCTTTTGGCAAGTTTTCTGCATGTCAAAGGACCAGTGTAATTCATGAGTAGTGATATATGCTGATTAGTTGCCTGCATACCTCACTACCTTCATGATTCAGTCGGCAGCTATACAAAAGGGATTTTATAAATCTATGATACTGTGATGAGTTGCTTGGTATGATGCATTAAGCCCCCTTTTCACAGAGCATGGCTTATATCATTAGTAATGACAGAGATATCAGAAAATGTCAGTTTTCGCTCGACGAGGATAACACCAGGTTATGACAATACCTCAACAGTTCTTGTCGAAAACAGCAGAGCTATAAAAGTATTATCCTGATGAAAGAGAGATTCGCGTAATTTACGTTCTTCTTGCATAGTGATTTAACAGAAGAAGAAGAAGAAAAACAAGAAGATTTGTTTGTTTGTATTGTAGTTTAACGCCGTTTTAACAGCTTAAGTCATATCATGACGGTCAGTGCACCTAGGCATGTGCTTCTTGGCTTTCTCATAGCAGTATTGACACTACTTTCTTTCCGAATCAGGGACTACTTTTTCTCAATAGCATCAAAGGTGAGAGGCGAAAATCGCCGGAAAGAAAGAAAAAGAAAAGAAGACGGGAAGGAAGAGGAAAAATATGTAAAACAGAAGAAGAAGGGGAAGAAGAAGAAGAAGAAGAAGGGATGGGTGGAAGGAGGGATGAAGGAATGATGGAAGAAAGTATGAACAATACAATCAAGGTATAGTGACATGACAAAGGTTACCTGTACGATTCTGAGCGCCAGTTTATCCAGAATAGTTTTCAATATATTGATATAGGAAGTCATGTTGTCGAACCAAATCTCGCCTTCCACAACCCTCGGCTCCAAGTCGTTGTTTTCCCGGATCGTGTTGCGCATCTTCTGCAGATTCGACTCCAGGGAAGTGTTGATAAACATGCCCTGAAGCATGTCGTCAACGAAAAGAGAATATTTTGTACACGTGTTCAGAAAGTTGGTGCCGAGTGTCTGCTTCTCTACATACCATAACAAGTCTTCAGTCGGAAACACCCCTGTAAACAATATAAAAAAAGAAATGAGCAACGCTCTGGCAAAAAGGGGGCTTAATGCATCTCCGTGATGCATGATACCAAGCAAGGCAACACATGATCATGGATCCATAAAGTTCATTTTGTCTAACCACCAACTGAATCATGAGGTAAACTGGTACATTGGACTATGCAGATAATTGACCAATAGCAAAAAGTTTCGGCCCAGGTCAGCCTGCGCGAACTGCGCAGGCTGACCTGGGTCGATACTTTTTGCAGGTGCATTAATCCACTTTTCACAGAGCATGACTCAAATATCTTTAAAGAAGATAGACGGCGTGAGAGATACTGGAATATGAGTACTTAAACTCTTTCTTGGTACTATATGAAGTAAAATAAATAAATAAATAAATTAATTAATTAATTAAATTCAGGAGCAATGGACTCTTTTTCCTCACTGTTTTTCTTTTTGTTGAAAAGTGGTATTGGGCTATAGGGTAGCGCTTATGAAAATATTAAATTTCCAAACAGCACAAGAAAATAATCATTCTCTACTTCATTAGTTTGCTGTGGTATGAATCAAGATCCCCCGGGGTATCGATTAGCGGTAACAACGCTTGTTAATAGTGGTTTCATAAATGTGCGAGCAAATATGCCAGCAGGGACCTGCCGAATAGACGTGTGCACATTTTTTTACCAATCGCAAATTACCATCTATTCATTCTTTATCAGTACCAAGTAGGTCAAAAGCCAGCACATTCAGCTACGCCGAAAAAAAGAAAGGAAACTTTTAGATAATAAGCCGTGCTCTTTGAAAAGTAGGTTAAATGCATCTGCAAAAAGTACCGACGCAGATCAGCCTTCACAGTCCGCGCAGGCTGACCTTGGTCGAAATTTTCTGCTATTGGTAAATTTTCTGTAGGTTCAATGAACAGTAGTACCTAATGATCCAGTCTGTTGTTAGACAAAATAGATTTTTGTGTCCATAATAATAGGTGTACTTTCTCGGTATATATGAAATATTATAACGGTCTGCATTTCTGCATGGTCGGATCATCTCGAGTTAGGTGTGTTGAGCTGCGTAGCGGATGAGACCAAAGGCGTAGCCACGAGCGAAAATATTACTATATGATGTTCACGAGATAAACTTAATTTCTATCACCGAAAAAAAAATCTATTGATTTCATTCTTCTACACCCCCCCCCCCCCCCTTTTTTTTTTGTGAAGACTTGCGAAGTACAGGGGAGCTCTCGATATTTCCGTACAAGTGAGTTTATCAATCGGTAAATTCGCTGGTCGAAACGGTGAAATTATCAAACCATAATCCACCATTATTTCCCAATAAATTACCGAATAAGGATGGAATAATAATTAAAAAAAAGTTTCCGATCGCAGCATTTCTCATGACCACCAGCAGGACATGGAAGGTTAGCTGAAACAATAGTGTTGAAAGAATTAGATGGTGCCCTCATCGCGTTTGTCTGTTGATTGAGTGGTGTTTTACGCCGCTTTCAACATTGTTTGAGTCATACCACAACGACAGCCCATTTAGTCATGGGTGTCATGGGTTTCACCGGTGTCAGATTAGGGCTCTGAAGTGCCCAAGGATACTTTCACACAAAAAAAAAGACCTTCTTCTGAGGTCCGAATGCAGGGCCCCATGGTCCTACACTTAACTACTGAGCCACGCGAGATCCCTGCGCTTGTTTATAGCCAGATAACTTACGAAAAACGCTTGATCAACATGTTTAACACGGTGCATGCATGAAACGAAAATGTACCTTGCATAGCAGGTGATGCATTTGCGTGGCTGGGACTGAAAGATAAAGTGACAGTACGAACCGCTTTAATTAAATTCATCACAATTTCGACGACATTGGCCTCTCTATCGACCGCAATATTTACTAGATCAATGCGTTGAAACCCTGATACCACAAGGGATTTACAAAGGCGATTAAAACATGTAGACTATACGCTGCAGTCTTTCACCTACGTGACGTTGGCTTTAATTGATTACGTAATTGATACTGCTAATTTTAGAATAAAACGCTTGAGCAATAACAAGAGTACAATTCACCAGTTACAAGTTACAACTCGACGAAGGTGCTGTACCGCTAATGGTTATCGAAAGTCAACGCCACATCTTTTTCACGCCACACTGCTTTTTCCGTAAGGAATCGGATCTCTCCTTGTATATGTCTATGATATGAGCCATGCACCGTGAAAAGGCGACTTAATGTATCTCAAAAAGTATCGACTCAGGTCAGCCTGCGCAAAATGGACTTTCTAGATAAACGATCAGGTAATGACTTGCTTGGTATCATGTATAAGCCAGATTCATATTGGTGTGCAACACACGAAAAGGGCCCTTCGGACATTTGCGTAAAAGTGTGTCGGCCCAGATCAGCCTGTGTAGTCTGTGAGTAATCCTAGACGACACTTCCCGTTTTTGTGCGATTTTCCGTTTCACTGATCTACTGTATGAAAAAATCTTATGTAGTCGTCAAGTGCCGTCTCGGATTAGCCTGCGCGGACTGCGCAGGCTAATCCGGAATGACACTTTACGTAAATGTGCGAAGGTCTCATTTCGCATGTTCTGGGCCGTATATGTCCATTGGCCTCTAGGTAAAAGTCATCTACTGGTACACTGGGCAATCAACCCGTTTGCTATTCCTCTTCTTATACATGCATTTGGACCACCCTTTCGGGGAACGGGGAAGTGTCCTGCATGGCTCATTTATAAAGTGTTGGACTCGAAACCTGAAGGTATCGGGTTGGAGCCTCACTGGTAGCACTGAACCTTACATGGGAGCGTCCTTTGGCAAGACACTTCTAGTCTTACCCTGATGAAACCCAGGACATGCACGAATATAAAAAATATGTGAGCTGTCCCCTGATAGCAAACTGTAGAAATATTGAAAGCGTCGGAAAACACAATTTGACCCTTTCCCAAACAACAAATTTTGGACTGGTCCAAATTGAAAGAGTTTGCAGACGACAATTTTAAATTTGATGAAAATGGCAGAAAGTTCTCAAAAAAGGTAGAAAACACTGTGGGAAAAGGAGAAATTGCTCGTTACGAGCAATTTCTCCTTTACCCACAGTGTTTTCAAACGACTTGTACTGCAGACACATGAAAACCAGGGCTCGTTTGGGAAAGGGTTAATCAATCAGCCCATCCTCTGTTGGAGATAGAAGTGCGGAATTACAGCGTCCGTCTCAGCGTGCCAGTGTCTGCTGAATGAATACTGTAGTGGATCTAGGTCAGTCTTCTGAGGGTTCCCTGGAATTTTCCAGATATTGCCGAGTTTCCTGTGACGTCACGGATTGAACTGAAGTCTCTTCCTGTGAGCCAGGGATGGAGTCGACGATCGCAGAGAGCGGCTGTCATCCTTAACATCATGACCGCTGGACTAAATGGCCTACAGGTAAGCGACTGGATTGAGTATTGCCGTGCTCTGGCAAAAGGGGGCTTAATACATCTCGGTGATGCATTGTATCGAACAGGTCATCACATGATTATCCATAAAATCCAGTTTGTCTAACAACTAACTGAATCATGGGGTAGACTGGTCCTTTGACACGCAGAAAATTTACCAAAACTATAAAAGTTTCGACGTAGGTCAGCCTGCACGGACTGCACAGGCTGACCTGGGTCAATACTTTTTAACCGATGCGTTAGACCCCCTTTTCACAAATCATGGCTCATATGTTTTCACCTGCCGGTTAAAAGAACTAAATCTTTATTTAAACCATTTTGTCTACCAACTGAATGACTCATGAGGTAGAATGGTCCTTGGATATACGGGAAATTGACCAACATTAAAACGTTTCCACTCTATCATCCTGCGCAGGCTGACTTGGGTCGATACATTTTTTCTTTTGCAGATGCATTAAACCCCCCTTTTCACAGAGCACGACTTGTTTGTAGGGAAACTGGTTTAACAAGTCATAATTTGCGATGTTTATAGTAATTTCGTAACATTCTCCTTTCGCTTGAATTAGAACAGCGTTATCTTCCTTGTAATTTAGAAAGCGAGATTATTGTGTACCCTGTATCTAACAATGCAGCGTGTTAAAACAACGCTGAGGAATCGAGAACATTGTAGGAAAAGGGAAAAGAACGTAACCATTATTTCTACACAAAATCTGATGCCGTTACACAGACAAACTGTACATATCATTTGGACAGTTTTTATGGATCGTCTTGCGAATGCTTTCAATTTGGACTATTCTTTAATTTGGTCGTTTGGTAAAGAATTGACCCTTAGACTACTATGCGCGACTCGGATCGCTTTTGCGGACAGTGTAGATCAAGATCAGACTGCACAGAACGTGCAGTCTGATCTTGGATCTACACTGGCCGATAACGGTATTTTTTCCCCGATGACGACAACTTTGAAATCGCAATTTTACTATTGAGTGGAAACGTTCCTTTCATCTATTTAGCAGCTTATAGGTTAAACTGGAATCCGATAACTTATGTAACGGTATTTTGTACCGAGTGCTCTAACCCTGGCTTTCTCGTAGATATAATCCTACGTACCTTTAATGATTCCAATTCAATTCCTTTCCCATCCATTTCATGATTCAATTCCTTACCCACCCATCTCATGTTTTTAAAGATTGCAAGGGAAATGGGTTTTAAAACATTATGGGAAACGGAGAGAATGAATTTTACCAGGATTTTTCCCCTTTTCTCCCACAAAAGGTTTCTATCACCACAAAGATTGTTTGCACGTAGCTTCCTCGAAGATATAATTCTATATACCTTTGATGAATCTAATTCCACCCCTTTCCCTCCCATCTCATGTTTTTAAAATAACGAGGGACAAGGATTTTAAAAACATGGTAACGGAGAGAAGGATTTCAGCTCTTAAAGATACATCTATATTCGTTTTCCGCAAGTTTTAAACCCATTTAATCTTTTATTTTATCAAACTACAATCCTTCTTGTATCCTCATGCAAAATGTTGCCCCTGACGTTTGCAAGGCTGCATAGATTACGACCAACAAAAATGCATTTCATTTCCTGGAGGCCATCAAGAAATCGCCGTTGTGACGTTTCCGGTTATACATCGAAAATTTTCGATATATGTCTTTATCCATTATAACATATAATATCGATAACTTATCTATGTTTACTCAGCTGACCAAATTCTGAACAATTCTACAGTCTATCAAATTATAGCAGCCTTTTTTTTTTTTTCAATCTGGCTGTAAGGATTATATTTAACCAACAGACAAAATTTTGGACTCTACCTATAATTGAAAGCATTTGCAGGTGACAAAATAAATGTTACTCAAAGTATGATTTTTTTTTTTTTTTTTCACAAAGATTAAAAAACATTTTGGGAAATGGAGAAAATGCTGGTTTCCAGCATTTTCTCCATGTCCCGAAATGTTTTCAAAAGGCTTCTTCAGGGTCGTTTAAAGTCGGGTATGTATGTTTCAGCGCCATAGGCGAAAACGGGGACTTTTGCGGACGGCACAGATCAAGATCAGACTGCACAGAACGTGCAGTCTGATCTTTGATCTGTTCCGTCCGCTTGATTAGTCAAGCCCCTACGATAAAAATCTTTCTGGGTCTCTGTGGATTGTATTTATAATCAGCGAAAGAAGTCGAGTTTATTTTATTTGGCGCCGAAAGAGTTAAGAGTATTAAGAATATTCTCTTTTTCCTACAGAGCTTTCTACCACTATTTCGTCGTGTTTAATTTATCGTTTGCAAATGTCTCGAATGCGGATCAAGTTATACCGCCGGAAAAGGGTTTACCCTGAAACTCCTAAATGATTCGAACCCTTTACCGAACGACTTACTTTTACACTTGTCCAAATTGAAAGCATTTGCAGACGAGAAAGTAAATGTGACTCAAAACTTAGATATAATTTCTCATAGGAAAGGTAGAAAACATGGTGGGAAAAGGAGAAAACGCCTGTTACCAGCATTTGTCTCCTTTTCCCACAATGTTTGCAAAAGCCTTTTTTTTTTTCCTTATGGTCGTTAAAACTCGGTGTTGTACGGTAAAGTGATAAAAAAAATGTATAAACCTGATTAATGCATTTTTTTCAAATTCTTTTCGTCTGAAGAAAAAACGTCACCGTTTCGGAAAGTGTAGATTCAAGATCAGACTGCACGTTCTGTGCAGTCTGATCTTGACTCTTCACTGTCTGCAAATGTGATTTCAGTGGCTCTCAACAGCCAAAGGGTTGAGATAAATCCTTATCAATTGTACATCGATCGTGAGATAACGCTCTAACTAAAGTACTATAGTTATGTAATAGATGTGAGTTATATGAAATGTTATGGATGGTTGGATTGATTGATTGATCGATCGATTGATTGATTGATTGATTGATTGATTGATTGATTGATCGATCGATCGATCGATCGATTGATTGATCGATTGATTGATTGTATGGTAGTTTATCGCGGCGGCTAGTGATTCTATCCATGCTTTCCTGGAGTTTTTTTTTTTACCAGTACTTTGCACAATATTCTTTCCCAAGCCACTGGCTGAGTTCCCACATAACCATCGTCGAAACAATTATCAGTGATGAGAGAGGAATGAAGCCTAACGCAATGATTATCATCAATCCTCCGAAAGAAAATGGCCGAGCTGGAGATTCGAACTACCGACCCTGCTTCTTAAGTCCTTTACGTTATCGACTGCGCTACCGGGGCTCGGCTTTAAGGGTAGAAAGAGAAATCAGTATGAATGGACACAAGGACTGACTGACTCCTTTGATATAACTGAAATACTGTTAACTTTTTGGCTGGTAAGAGCGGTCCAGTCTGGTACATAAGTCAGAAAAGCACAGGGTTTGAAACGGAGAGTCGTTTGTTCTATTATCAATTCTGCCACGAGCCCTGCGTAGCTCAGTAGTAAAGTGTAGAACTTGTAACCTTCAGGCCCCCGGGTTCGAGGCTTCTTGGGAACACTGGGTTTTTCTTGGGATTGTCCTTTGGCAAGACACTTCAGAGCCCTAGCCTAGTACTAGTGAAACCGAGGACATACATGAATAAGTCAGCTGTCACCATGATAAGACTGAAGTAGTTTTGAAAGCGGCGTAAAACATCATTCGATAAATCAACCCAATTCTGCAAAATTCTTTCTGAGGATTGACGGCGGTCATTTCGACATGATTCATTTATCTGACACCGCTTAACTTTGTTATGATGATGTTTACGCAGGAAAGCAGCCAGTGGCTTGGCAAGAAAGCTGCGTTAATTACGGACAAAAGATGGCTTGATTGAATGGTGTCTTACGCCGCTTTCAACATTTTTTTCAGTCTAATCACGGCGACAGCTCACACATTCACGTATGTCCTAGGTTTCACCAGTACTAGGCTAGGGCTTTGAAGTGTATTGCCCAAGGACACACACCCGAAAAACCTCCTGCCTATAGTGAGGCTCAAACCCGAGGCCTCCAACTTACAATTTTACAATTGCTATACCATCGAGTCACGCAGCCTCCATCGGACAAAAGAAACTCCAGCAAAGAATGAAACCCTCATCTTAGGGATCGAAATGAAACGGTTTCATTAGCAAATGACCCATGCTCTGACAAAAGGGGACTTTATGCATCTCCGTGATGCATGGCACCAAGCATCTCCGTGATGCATGGCACCAATGATCATGGATCCATCAAGTCCAGTTTGTCTCACAACCGACTGAATCATGAGGTAGAATGGTCCTTTGACGCACAGAAAATTGACCTATAGCAAAAGGTTTCGGTCCAGGTCAGCCTGCGCGGACTGCGCAGGCTGACCTGGATCGATACTTTTTGCAGATGTATTAATCCCCCTTTTCGCAGAGAATGGCTTAGATATAGACCTCATTCACAATTTTTAACCCTTTACCTGCTAAATAATTTAAATTAAACTTGTAAGTCGATTATAAAAACCCAAATCGGACAAAAGAAACTCCAGCAAAGAATGAAACCCTCATCTTAGGGATCGAAATGAAACGGTTTCATTAGCAAATGACCCATGCTCTGACAAAAGGGGACTTTATGCATCTCCGTGATGCATGGCACCAATGATCATGGATCCATCAAGTCCAGTTTGTCTCACAACCGACTGAATCATGAGGTAGAATGGTCCTTTGACGCACAGAAAATTGACCTATAGCAAAAGGTTTCGGTCCAGGTCAGCCTGCGCGGACTGCGCAGGCTGACCTGGATCGATACTTTTTGCAGATGTATTAATCCCCCTTTTCGCAGAGAATGGCTTAGATATAGACCTCATTCACAATTTTTAACCCTTTTACCTGCTAAATAATTTAAATTAAACTTGTAAGCCGATTATGAAAACCCAAATTTTGCTACTTCTTAGGTATTTTTTGGGGGAAAATAACTCCTTATCGGATAGTGTAGATCAAGATTAAACTGCACATTCTGTGCAGTCTAATCTTGTTCTACACTGTCCGCGAAAGGTCGTTGAGTCGCGCTTAGCAGCCTACGGGAAGACTCTAGCTTCCTGTGAAACAGACATCAAGAGCAGACGTAAAATATCAGATCACTTTTGCTTAACATCGCCCGGAAATTGAATAAAGAATTTATTGTTTGTGAAACAGCAGTCGCCACCGGGCATTTTCCAAATCAGAAACAACTGTTGCCAAGCAACAGTAATAAATATTTAGATGATATCAGAAAACCGCATGAAATCCGGCAACACTGAATTAAAGAAGTTGATTTGCCGACGCCTTAATGCATACATTGTTTTTATGAATGAGTTATTCCAAGTCCAACTTTGAATACTCTTCTCTTACTCTCGCAGTAAAAAATTCTATCATTTCCCATAGACTCTTCAAATTTAACATGCATATTTTTATAACAATAATTAAGTAAAATAAGTTATTTTGCCATTTTTCCCCTCATTGTTTTCTGTTTGCTCAAAAGTGAATTTTTCAATTACATATAGTTTTTTTGTCCCCTCATTATTTATTTCTCTTTTCGCTCAAAAGTGAAATTGACAGTTACATATACATATACTTTCAAGATTACAAATGGAGCAGCATAGGCCCGCCGAATAAACATGCACATTTTGGACCAATCACAAATTACTATCTAGTCATTGTATTTTATCAATACCAAAACAGTAGGTCAAAAGCCAGGACATTCAGCTACGCCGAAAAAAGAATCGGTTGGGCATCTTTAAGGTTAAAATAATCATTCTATCTGTAAAGGCCTCTAATTCGATTTCGGAACCGAAAGACACAGAAATACACTCAAAGGATTGGCTGAAATATGATGATACATTTTGACGTTTCTTCCTGTCCACTATAAAAGGAAATTTACATTCGTAACTAGCACCCATTGTCGATTTATTTCATTTTCACAAGTTCGCTTTTTTATGACATGTTGTTTTGTCAATAAATGACACCAAGCTGTAAAGAATAACTTTTTTATATTTTTATTTATAACTTTTTATTTGGTCAGTTACTCATATGTTATACCACCATCCCGACGGATGATGTTTTATAATAGAGCCATGCTCCGTGAAAAGGGGGTTTATTGCGTCTGCAAAAGTGTTTCGACCCAGGTCAGCCTGCGCAGTCCGCGCAGGCTGACCTGGGTCGAAACCTTTTTGCTATTCGTACATTTTCTGCATGTCAAAGGACCAGTTATACCTCATGATTCAGCCGTTTGTTATACAAAATGGATTTTATGGATCTATACTGTAATTATGTAATGATTTGCTTGCTAACATGGATCATGGAGATACATTTAGCACTTTTTTCCAGGGCATAGCCCATTTATCCTTGCTTAGAACGATTACGGCTTTTTTCCCAAGCGTATGTCCTTGGCTCAGTGGTGAGGGCATATGATTCACTGCGTTCTGGTTCAAACGCCGCTGGCGAGTCAGGGCGTTCTTGTGCTCCAGTCACTTACTGTTGAAACACAAGACAGACCTACAGAAGTGTTGCAGTGATGAAGTATATTTGTTAGACATAATGGCGTTCTTGGCATAAAACTAGATTTTGGCCAGGGCCCTTATTTAACAAGCATTCTTGAAAAAATCTTGGTCCAATTTTTAAAGAATTTTCTGAATTTGAAAGTTACGCCATTTCTGATTTGCTAAATTAGATGGTTTAGCCAATCAGAAGTTGCTTTACTTCCTACATTTAGAACTCGACTAGGAATGCAATTTAGAATGGTGAATATCGTCCCGGATTCGTATCCCGATTAAATTGATGTTTTGTGAAGAGAACCCTTTTGGGAAAATAGACACATCTTTTTTTTTTCCACTTTCCACTATGTTATATTTTCTCTCAAGGACAAATTCCATCACTTGAACCGTATAGTCGTTCGCTAATTATTATAATTTTTCATAGACAATTCTAAAGTCAAAAAAAAAAAAACCCTCTGAGCATAACGTTGATTGATTGAGGAAAGTGCAGATCGATTCAGAACGAGTCTAGAAAATGTTATTAATTAAGGGAGCCTCCAGCGAGCTTTATAACGTTTTCTAGACGAGTTTAAGAAAATTTTACCTCAAAATCCAACGAATATCAGATTCTTTTTATCAAATAACGATATTTCACAAATAATTAATCACAAAATGCAAAACCTTCAACGCACATGCGGTAATTTTCATAAAAAACAACTCCGTTTACTTCTCTGAAAAACATACAAAATGACGTCACAAATGACGTCACACAATTCTGATATTACACGTGTATAAGATAAGATAATTCGTAATGGCTGCATTGCAAGGGTAATAAAAATGTTCATGTGATCTGTTTGTAATTGTTTATATGCACATTGGTTTTGTTTGTATTGTATGTTCTAAGTAAATCTTCTGTATAGAAAGAATAAAGAATATCATCACCGTTTCACCCTGTACCAGACAATCACGACTTTCAACGACCCCTGGGGAAGAAGCTTTTTAAAAACCTTGATAACCAGCATTTTCTCCCTTTCCCACGTTTTCTATTCCTCCAAAGATGAATTTCAATTATTTTGCCTTCTGCAAAATCTTTCAATTTGGGTAAGTCAAAAATTTTGTCATTTTAGTAAAGGGTTAACACGGATTTTTTTTCAAATCAATACATGAAACAGCAACGTGACACAATTTATAATCCCGGCTTTGTCCAGAAATAAAAGCGTAAAGTTACGGTTATTATTAATAAGCCGTTATAAATTGGTATTACATAAAAGCTGTTTTTCTTCCACATAATCACATCTATTTCGCTATAAATACAAGGCGCCATTGTAAACTTTTAACCAGACGACAGAATTTTAAACTTGTTCAAATTGAAAGCAGTTGTAGACGACAGATACATTGTGGCAAACTTCAAAATTTTAGAGTGATCTAAATTGAAAGCGTTTGCAGATGACAAATCAAATGATACTCAAATGGTGGAATTGTATCAGAGAGGAGAAAAAGCATTGTTGGAAAAGGAGAAAATGCTGGTTACCACCATTTTCTCCTTTTCCAACAATGTTTTCAAATGTCTTTTACCCCAGGGTCGTTAAAACTCGAGATTGTATGGTAAAGATTTAAGTGATTAAATATATCTTTTTAAAAAGAGGCATTGGGGGAAACATGAAATACTGGGATTGTTTAGTAAAGGGTTAAATTGCAATTATTTCAAAGAAAACTAAGACTTGGTTTTCGTGGCGTTTTATTTCTCTTGTTTCGCGACAAAATAGTTTGATAGCTTAATAGGTCAAATTTGTGTTGAATTTGATTTATCTCAGGCGGATAAAATCAGCCATGTCGGCAAAAATCTGTATAGGCTGTAAGAATTTACCTGGCAGGGCGGGGCTATGTTACAGTTCATTGCATTTTAGATTGAGTATGACCGGTTATTCGGAAATCCTCGTGAGTAGCCGTAAAGGCTCGATAAAGTACTGTAATGATAAATGTGTTTACGTAGATTTACGACGAACAATTCCGAACCGGCTCGAGGCCACTAAAATAAAAAATGAACTGGTCGACTTAGGTCAAAGGATAGCCACGCGCTGCCAGGCCATTCTTACAGCCTATAAAAACAGTGTAAAATGTAGTCCCAAATAATTGTATGATGACGTCATCCGTATACGGACTGTTTTTTGCTTGATTTTCGATTTGATTGGCCAAAAAATCCATTATGATATCTATCCGCCATTAACAAGAATTCAAAAAAGGAATTCAAAGCAAATAGCCTACTTGTTTTAATTTCCTACCGTTCTCGAATAAAGTTTTTGATAGTCGATAACTGTACAATTTGTAATTAAAATTCATCAGAAGATAAAATAAGGAATGTTATGATATACTTAATTTCCTGGCGCTTGTATTTGCTTCTCGCTACGTAGGAAAAATGTGACACCTCCCTCGGTCTCGCGAGACATCCAATTTTCCTTCGAAGGTCGAGTAAAGCTGCTGCATCATTATATTTGATATTTCTTCAATTTTGTTTACGGACGTTGTGGTAACTTGGGAAAACAAGCTTAACAAAGATCGTGGTTCAAGAGTTCATTGTCTCCTTTTGTCGTGTGAACGTCAGATGAATGCATTGATCATGAAATTAGCCCTAAAGCTGCTTAGCTCGACTTAAAGACTTTTTGCGGACAGTGTAGATCAAGATTAGACTGCACAGAATGTGCAGTCTAATCTTGGATCTACACTGTCCAGTAAGGAGATATCACCCCCCCCCCCCAAAAAAAAAAAAAAAAAAACCTTTGAAACAGCGAAATTTAGGTTTGTACTACTGGCTTGAAAGTTTCATTTAACTTCTTTAGGAGGATCAAGGCTGATATATACTCCAGCTTGCGTTTCATTTTATGCTCATTAGCTAGACTTATTTTTTTCTTCTCCGTTTCCGACGAATAGCGGTGGTGTAGGTTGAACTATTCTGGAGGTATGAAAAATAATTAACCCCTTAACCTGCTGAATGGGTGAAATGAAACTCTCAAGCCGAGTAAAAAACCCATATTTGCTATTTCAAAGGTACTGTTTGGGGAAAACAATCTTCTAATCGGACTGTGTAGATCCGAGATCAGAATGCAAGTTTTTTGCAGTCTGATGTTGATCTGCTCTGTCCGCTTAAGGTCGTTGAGTCGCAGTTGGCAGTCTAAGGACTCATCAGGGTGATATTTTCATACGATCTTGCCTTGAGGCCGCACTATCAAGGATAATTATGAGAATAAAAACAACATGAACGATTTATTATTATCTGTCAGTCTTACTACTGTTATAAATCTAACTCGATAAACCATTCATTAACTGTTTATATTATTGTTTGCTTTTGGGATAACATGTTTAACACCACGAACCGTGTCGAGAAAATATAAACATTATCGAGTTGGGTTTATAAATTATCTCGTCACTGTGTACGTGATATTATAAGTCTAACACGATAAATCTTTTATCAACAGTTTATATTATTGTTTGTTTTTGGGAATACATGTTTAAGACCACGAACTGTGACGAAATGTTATAATGGTTATCGAGTTGGGTTTATAAATCATCTCGTCACGGTATGTGATTTTAAATCTGTCATCCCAAACATAAACAATAATATAAACACATAATGAAAGGTTTATCGAGTGGGAGCTATAAACCTGTTATTCCAAACATAAACAATAACATAAACTGATAATGAAAGGTTTATCAAGTGAGAGTTGTAACGTTGGTAGTGGCAGTAGTAGTACTATATTTGTAGTGTCGATGATATACTAGTATTATTCAAATTGTTTTTTTCAATTCATTATTTTTTCTAGATAAAAATGTTAACCCTTTACCACACGAAAAAAAATGACTTGTTTGTATTGAAGGAGTTTACAGGCGAAAATCTAGATGTGTTTCAAATGATAGTACTTGCCCATGAATAAGTAGAAAAGATTGTGGGAAAAGGACAAACGGCTGGTAACCAGCATTTTCTCCCTTTTCCACAATCTATTCAAAAGCCTTCTTGTTTAGGGTCGTTTAATCTCGGGATTATGTTGTAAAGTCTTAAGTACAATATTTATCACAACTTATTATTTGCTTTTTTCCTGTATTTAGACAGTGTATGTTGTATACACATAATTCCCGAAATGAACTGGGCTGCGTTTCAATAAACTACGTAGACTTACGCAAGTTATTTGGGTTTATATATACACACATACGATAACTAATTGACTCAGAGGTATGAGCTGGCTTAAAACTATTCCAATATTTACTCAAATCGTAAAGTTATGCAGCTAAGTGAAACTTGTATTAAAACTTGATGCTTGCCTCCTTACACTGCGTACGCAAATTTCGCGAGTACGCAGTTTAGTGAAAGGTAACCCAGGGTTGCGTTTCAATAAACTGATAAATAGATTTGCGCAAAATATTTGGGATTGTATATGTACACATACGATCTCTACTTTACCAAAAGGTAGAGCCGGCGTAAAGTCATGCAAATATATACCCAAATCGTGAAGTAATGCAATGTAGTAAAACTTGTTTTCAGACTTGATGCTTGCTTACCTAAACTGCATACGCAAGTTTCGTGCGTACGCAGGTTAGTGAAAGGCAGTCCTGTTGCGGTGTTTTCGGTTTGAATTAACTTTTGACCACACAGTTCTCAATTTTAACGGCCCTGATGAATAAGCCTTTTGAAAAAAAAAAAAAAAAAAATGTGGGAAAGGGAAGACATGCTGGTAACAAGCACTTTCTCCTCTTCCCACAATGTTTTCAACTCTTTTACAGCCAAATCTCACAGGCTTACCTGTGTTGATACTTTTTTCAGATACATTAAAACCTTTTTCACCGGGCATAGCTCATATGTATACGGGGTTAGAATATTTAACTCTGAAATCTTTTATCATAAGAGTCAAGCTCTGTGAAAAGGAGATTTAATGCACCTACAAAAAAAATATCGACTTATGACAGCCTGCGTGGGCTGTCCTAGGCTGATACCTTTTGACATAAGTATTTTTTTTAGTATTTCTTTTTTGCATGCCGAAGGACCATTCTACCTTATTATTCAGTCTGTTTTTAGACAAAAGAAGTCCGTCGTGTGTCATGACTTCCTTGGTATAATCCATCACGGAGATTCTTTAAAGTCCTTTTCCTAGACCGCCGCTCATACATAGGAAGTTAATTTAATCGCCGTCATAAAAAAAGTAGCCACCTCTTAATTATGAAATATTAACAATTTTCATGCTTGACTATATATTTTAATGATCTTGCATTAATTTTAAAGCACTGACATAGATATTTCAGATCTGATAAAAGAATAGATTGCAATACTCAATAAATTAGAGCTGAATTGTATCTGACTGAAAACAAAAATATATAGACCTAGTATCGAGTGTGACAACCTCTGTCATCTAGAGATGCATTGCATCTACGACGCATACTCAAATATTTAGAGAGGATACTTTTTGTGGCATTTGTCGAAAACAATGCCAGTATGAGTTCAATACGGTATTTTGAAAATCGTGTATCGTAGTTCGTGCAAAACCGAAGGAAGTAAATCCAATTAAACACAATTTTTCTAAGACAAATAAGTGTTTCTATAGCACTCGGATATATCAAAATAAACCTTGTATTAAAATAAACTGGATTAGGCCTTCGATCATGGAGATACTTCTTTTTTTATTTCTTCTTTTATACCCGCTATGGCATTCTATTGGCGCAACGATACATACAACCTTTGTCTCCTGACTGTGTTCATCCCTGGGCTTGTTCGTCCCATGGCTTGTTCGTCCGGGCATTTTTGTTCCACATTATTGTTTGTTTATTTTTCAAATTATTGATTCCACACAATGGTTCCCTTGACAAATGCCACACCAGTGCTTTCAACCCTTTGATTTTTTTATGAAGGCGAGTACATATTTGGGTCAGAAAGTGGTGTATTTAATCATAATATTTCTAGAATGGTTTCTGTCAGACTGGTGCAAAATTGTTTAACCCTTTACCACATGATGCCGACTTTTAACGACCAGTAGGAAGAAGCCTTTTGAAAACACTGTGGGAAAAGGAGAAAATGTTGGTAACCAGCATTTTCTCCCTTTCCCACAATGTTTTCTATCCTTCCCATTACAAATTTCAAATTTTGAGTCACGTTTATTTTGTCGTCTGCAAGTGCTTTTAATTTGGACAAGTCTTAAATTTTGTCGTCTGGTAAAGGGTTAGGAGTCAACCAGTCGTCATCTCTCTCTCTCGCTTTCTCTCTCTCTCTCTCTCTCCCTCTCTCTCTGCCTGCCTTTCTCGCTCTCTCTGCCTGCCTTTCTCGTCGCACGCTCGAGTCGAAAATTAACGTCACGAATGACGCCTCAAAATTTCAATGGATGGTGCAGAAAAGAGTTTAGTGCAAATGTACCCGTCACTATACCGCATCAACCCGATTTTGGTGCATTTTTAACATGGTCGTTTTGCGCTCCATTTCACGCTGAAAACTGTAAAATGATCACAGTAATGTGCCGACAAAAAAGAAAATCACGACCTCCATTGAGATTTCCAAACATCCTTCGAATCTAGAAAATTCTTCGTTGGTTACACAACTAGCATAAGTCAGTTATTTCCCTTGATACCTCTCCAATGTTATCCATAAAGCAAACCATATTGACAGTAAGCTTCGCTTTGTTTAAAAAAAAAAAGAAACCCTCTTCTCTCAGAGAAAACACCAATTTGTCATTTCGTATACCAGTATCCCTAGAGTCAGGAACCCTCTTCCATTTCCTATTACATGTCAGTTACTTCCCCTGACAATTCTCCAATTATGTCATGACAGACTTTGGTCATGTAAATGACACTTGAGGTTTTTCGGCGTAGCTGAATATGCTGGCTTTTGACCTACTTCTTGGTATAATGAAACCGAATGAATAGATGGTGATATGTGATTGGTAAAAAATGTGCGCATGTTTATTCGGCGGAACCTTGCGCAGTAAATTTTCAAATAGCTTTCACGGCAGTGCAGTATCATGCGCGATGCTGTACTGTGTCTGCTGTTTTTTTCGACGATGATTAGGATTAATTTGTAATTTTGTTAAAAGACCTCTTGTAAAAATTAAAAAAAGAGGCAATTGCTGTTGAGATATTTTTTGTTTTCACTATCATTTCTTCATTTTGAGCCCCAATAAAACAGGCTAAATATTCTTTTTCCAGTTCCTTTTACGCCGTCTATTTATTTATTTATTTATTTTTTTTTTTGAAAGATATATCTTGTTAATTTATAATTTTCCATCCACACCATAACTGTGTAAGTAAAATACAGGCGGACTGGTTGGTTATTCAGTCTAATTTTCCGTTTAACACTAATTTAAAAGTTAAGGTGTACTTTTTTGGCAAATCTTTAGAGGAAAAAGAAACTTGTTGGGGCTCTACTCGTATTACGAATTCAACAGTGCCTCAAGTTTAAATATATTTGAGCCATGCCCTGTGCAAAAGGGGGCTTCAAACATCTGCAAAAACTATCGACCAAGGTCAGCCTGCGCAGTCCGCGCAGGCTGACCTTGGTCGAAACTTTTCGCCTTTGGTTAATTTTCTGCATGTCCAAGTTCCAGTCTACCTAGGATTCAGCCGGTTATGAATCCATAATTTCATTATGATTTGCTTTGTATAATGAATCACGGAAATGAATTAAACCGTCTTTCACCACAGCATGGTTCATTTGTAATGATATCACAGTTATATATCACCGTTACTATGTATTCATCATTTAGTTAAGCGGGTTGGAGAATGGAAAGGAATTTAAACTGTGGAGGTCGCTTTGCATCATCACTTTCAATGTATCTTAGAAACGTTTGTTTCTTGTTGAAACTGCTTCTGTAGGATTTGATTGATCAACGCGTGTATTTAATGTTCCTCATTGACAGCGAGCGCTTATGATGCTTTGATATTTACCTGATATAATATGTGATTGTTTAAGTTTGTAATTTGCAAACTCTGCAATGTTGTTGTTTTGACAGCGCGTATGAATAGTGATTGGGTTCACGTGCAGGTGTATTACTACGCTACATTATTGTCCCATTCACTAGTGAATTATAGACCCATTCTGTCGCACCATTAAAGAGTTCTGATATGAAAGAAGAGTGTCTTTAGCGCACTAAATATGGAAACCATCTTGAAAAGGGGAAGAATCAATTCAGTTCTATGAATACCTGTTCGATTAACAGGAGCTGCGATGCTTGATTTTCAGTGAAAATTCTTAGTCGAAAAAGGGGCATAACTCTGTCAAAAATAATTTGATGGTTACCCGCCCTTGTAATATAAGTTATCTTCTTGATAATTAATACCTTGTCCAAGTTTGAAGCATATATCTGGAGTAATAACAGAGATATTATAAAATGTCAAAGTTTTCACGCGACGGCGAAGCAGACGAGCCAAGGCGACGACAACACCTCGACGTTTTCTTCGAAAACAGCCGAGCTAAAACTGCAAAGCGACTGACTTCGTAAAAATGTTCTGACTCGGTTTCTGTATGACGCAGCCAATAAGATCGCGAGTTTTCTGGTGATATAGAAAAAAAATGAGGCTAATAACCTTTGACTTTTATCCTGCATGTTAAATTAAATGATATCTATAAGTCGATAGTACAAATCAAAATATTGCTATTTCAAAGTTATTTTAGGGGACATGTCGGACAGTGTAGATCTAAGATCAGACTGCACGTTCTGTGCAGTCTGATCTTGATCTACACTGTCCGCAAAAGGTCCTTGAATCGCGCTTAACAGGCTAAGGGTTAATGCAATGGACTTCTGTGCTATTTGGTACATTGTAAAAGAACTTGATATTTGAAATCAGAATTCGATACAAAATATATGGCAAATGTACTGAACAGTAGAAAATTAACCCTTTATGCTAATAAGCGCGACTCAAGGACCTTTTGCGGACAGTGAAAATCAGGATCAGACTGCACAGAATGTGCAGTCTGATTTTGAATCTACACTGTCGGATAAGAAGATATTTTTTCCCCGGAAAATAACTTTGAAATAGCAAACTTTGGGGTTTTACTGTCGGGTTGAAAGTTTCATTTCACTTATTTTGTAGGTTAACGTTTAAGCCAGATAAGCTGATGTTGATTTTTGTCCATGTGAAATAGTAATATTTTATAAGTAAAAAAGTGTTTTCTTACATTTATCTGCATTCAATACAGATTATATTACTGGAAAAAAAGACAAGGGGAAAGTGTAGATGAAGATCGGACGACACAACTGTGTTGTCCGATCGTCACCTATACTTTCCGCAGAAAGGCGCTTACTCCTTGCATGATTACGTATCTCTGTACCGAACGACAAAATTTTAGACTCATCCACATTGAAAGCAACTGCAGACGATAAATTTGGTGTGGCTCAAATGGCAGGTTTTGTCGGTAATTCAGGACAAAAATATTGCGGAAAAGGGAGAAAATGCTGGTGACCTACATTTCCTCCTTTTCCCATAATGTTTTGAAAAGGCTGCTTCCGCATGGTCGTTAAAGGTACATACTGTAGTATGATAAGAGTCTGTCGAAAGAAAACGACGTAATTAACCTATTTGGCTTCAGTCAATCGGAAAGAGTCCAATCTTTTCAACTTAATGACCGTTTCAGCTTACAGAACATTAGACAAAATATGACAGTAACGGCCTAAGATCAGATTATTCTATCCATGCAGTCTGTTCTTATTCACTGGCAACTCTTTTTGCAAAAGCATCTACCTGCTACGCATATTTAGAGCACCGCACACGGGTGCCAACGCCCGGCTGAAGTTACTTGATTTTCAGTGAAAATTCTAAGTCGTAAGAATGTCGTTTGTAGAACAAATCTTTACATGAAATCTTTTTTACCTTCAGCTATAAATGCATGGAACTCTTTGCCACAAGCTACAAGAGAAACAGACTCTCTCTCTCTCTCTCTCTCTCCATCTCTCTCTCATCTTTTATAGGGTGTTGAACATAGATAAACCAATCCCCTACCGACCGTTTTTTCTTAAAGGGAAAGAAAACTGTAGATTATGCATACTCGTCTTAGAAATAAGTGCAGCGATCTAAAATAACACCTCTTCTGGAAAAATATTGTAGATATTGCAGAGCTACAGATAAGAGGGAGTGATGGTATTCTAAATCCATTATTTATCTTCCAAACCCTATGTTGTGGGTACTCATTAGAATCGTCTCGATGAGACGATTCTAATGAGTACCCATAACATAGGGTTTAGTGGAGAATAATTAATATTTTTAGTTTTGAAATCAAAATCACTCTGTCTATCTGGAGCTCTGTATTGTTGCGGGGAAACATAATCTAAAAAACCCTATTTCTTTTATCGCAGATATTATCGTACTATCAGGACAACATTCAGACAATGTGTTAGCGAAATATCTGATTTTAATATCGGAACTGTCCTTTTTGGTGATAATAATCTCTCCCTTAAAGAAAATGAGAAGATCTTTCATGTAGTCCATATTTACATTGATAATAGTGGGAGATTCACTTGAGCTCGAATTTGTATAGTGTTGGATCCTTTGTTACTCTGTTCTGACATTGTACTGCGGCGGACATAAATACATATACACAATGGTTGATTGTTGATTGTATGGTGTTTAACGCCGTTTTCAACATTATTTCAGTTATATCACGGCGGCCATTGCACCTATCCATGCTTTCCTGGAGTTCCTTTTTACCAGTACTCCGCACAGTATTCTTTCCAAGCTACCGGCCGCTTTGCCACATAAGCATCGTCGAAACAATGGTCAGCGGAGAGAGAGGAATGAACCCTGTCGCAATGACTATCATCAATCCTCGGAAAGAAATTGGCCAAGCCGGGGATCGAACCAGCGACCTCCTGTTCTCAAGTCCTGTACGCTACCGACTGAGCTACGGGGGCTTGGCACATATACACAATCATACTTGTCCGTTTTTTCCACTCTGCTCAATCACTCTGCTCAATCACCAATTATCACTTCTCCCTTCTTTTCTTTTTTTGTTTTCATTGTCAGTTTTAACATTTTGAACGTTATCTATTTGATTTTGATTTGATGTAGTGTAATTGATATAATTTATAAGCTTTTATGCTTTCGTTTCAATCCTGTTCACGCTGCTATGTTGTACTTGACATGATACATGTAAATATATCGAATAAAATATGTTTTAACTAAGTCGAAAGAGGGGCATAACTGTGTCAAAATACTTTGATGCTTACCTGCAGAGCTCCAGATAAGAGGGTGTGATGGTATTCTAAATCCATTATTTCTCTTCCAAACCCTATGTTGTGGGTACTCATTAGAATCGTCTCATTGAGACGATTCTTATGAGTTCCCATAACATATGGTTTAATGGAGTGTAACTAATATTTTCAATTTTGAAACCGAAATCACTCCCTCTATCTGGAACTCTGTGTGTGGTTACTGTTGATAGTGAACAACTTGATCAAGTTTGAAATAAATATCTTGGGTAATAACAGAAATATTAAAATCAAAGCGTTGAAAGCACTGGTGTGGCATTTGTCAAGGGAGCCATTGTGTTGAATTAATAATTTGAAAAAATAAACAACAGAAATAGTTTCAAAATATTTGCTTGAAGTCAAACCACTATACAGTCATGCAATATCCAATAGAATAAGTGCAATCTTGTGCGACGAACAAGCCATGGCGAACAAGCCCAGGGACAAATAAACCCAGGAACGAACTGGTTTTGGGACGAACAAGCACGGATTCGATTAGTCAGGGGACAAAGATCGTGTGTATCATTACGCCAATAGAAGGCCAAAGCGAATAAAGCTGTTTTCGATAAAAAAGAAGTGTTTCCACGATCGATGGCCTGCTTCAATTCAATTTTATACGCCATTTTCAATGTTATATCTGAGTGCAATTGAAACAATTATTTGTCAGAGAAAAATCGAGTTTAACTGGGTTTACTTCCTTCGGTTTTGCACAAATTACGATACATGATTTTCAAAATGCCGTATTGAACTCATAGTGGCATTGTCTTCGACAAATGCCACAAAAATGTCAAAACCTTTGCACGACGAGACAGACTCAAACGAAGACGACAGGGCTATGGCACTAACTCGACGTTTTCTTCGAAAACAGCCGAGCTAATGAAGAGGAAAGTTATTCATGTTAACAGATCTTGGTGCTAATTGGGTGGAAGGCCTTGCCCATAGGCCAACAGTCTCTATTCAAAGGTCGACATCAACTTCACGGATCGAGTTTCCGGTTAGTTTAGAATGTAACGGTCGGTTTTCGTATGAATAAAAGACCCTGCCCACGAGTATTTCCCATCTCTCCTCTTAACAATTAATCCATTAGTTTTTAATTGCGACTTTTTGAAATCCTCGGCGAAGAAGGTCCACCAAGATAAACCTGCATGTCCCTACAGCCCGATCTTAATATACATTCTTCGATATACAACTACATTTAAGTTGTTAAGTTTTTCTATAGCCTTCTTCAAAGAATAGGTAGATTGCTTAAACAATCACGAGTTTTAACGACCCCCCTAGAAAGAAGCCTTTTGAAAACATTGTGGGAAAAGAAGAAAATGCTGGTAACCAGCATTTTCTCCTTTTCCCACAATGTTTTCTACCTTATCAAAGATAGAATTAATCATTTGAGCAACATTTGATTTGTTGTCTGCAAATGCTTTGAATTTCGTTCAGTCCAAAATTTTGTCGTTTGGTAAAGAGTTACGGATTAAATGCATTTCTTTTTTTATTGTTCAAAACTTACCTCTGGCAAAATAAGTACTGCCTAACGCCCTCTCGATCCCAGCCTGCTCTTTGCTAACAATACACATTTGATAGGCCACTTCCTCTGTCCAAAAGGGAACTTCACTCGCAGAATTTATACTTTCCGCAATCATATCGATAAACACTGAATTATGGTCCGTGTAAAAACCGATCACTTCCTTTAATGTTGCATTCTGGGGATCCAATGTATCCCGAAATTCCCTGATCTTCCGGTGAAACGCGTCACGTGACAGGAAGAAGGAGGGTGTTGCTATTGGAATCCATTTCGATAACTTGGAAAGAGCAATGTCAGTCTGTTCGTATTGCCCCTGTAGTCTAGGTATCAAGTACGGGTCTCCCTCTGCCGATATAAACAGGGCAGTTGTGCCCCGCTCGATTTGTATATAGTGAATAACTTCCCCTATTTCGATGCTGAATTGAACATTTTGTCCCAGGACGGAATTTGCTTCTATTTCCTGCAAAATAATAATAATAATTTACTAAACGGTCGAACGGATTTCCAACCACGTGAAAATACTTTTGAAAATATTTTTGGAAATGGAGACAATGATATTAACCTGTAAATATTTCGCTCACGTCTTATTCGTCCTCTTCAATGCTGGATAATTGATTTGCAAATATGTAATACTTTTGTGAAAAAGATTTCGCCATTAAAAATTATTGTGATATACGCTTTAAAAAGACTGTTAACCTAATTTTCATTTTCGGCGACTTGAATCGGCGAAGTTCGCGACTATCTGTGATGACCCTTAGGCTGCTAAGTGCGACTCAAAGACCTCTTGCGGACAGTATAGATCAAGATCAGACTGCACAGATCTTCACTGTCCGATAAGGAGATATTTAAAAAAAAACCCTTTGAAATTGTAACATTCGTATATTTTACTATCGGCTTGAGAAGTTTTATCTAACTTATTTAGCAGGTTAAGGCTGTACGTTAGATCTAACTCTCTACAGGACAACAGTTTAGACTGGTCCAAATAGATGAGATTCGCCATTTAACTATTTACCACACGGCAAAATCTCAGACTCTCAAAGCATTTGCAGATGGCAATTAAAATGTGGCTCAAATGATAGAATTTGGCTTTGAATGAGTAGAAAACAATGTTAGAAAAGGAGAAATGTTGGAAGCCAGCATTTTCTCCTTTTCCCAACATGTTTTCATTAGGCTTCTTCCTTAGGGTCCTAAAAACTAACGATTGTGTGGTAAAGAGTAGTCTAAATCAACAAGTAACAAAAATGTCTTCAAAACACTTTTTATACGGCTCTTACAAACAAGGATTATCACTGTTTGCCACCCTGCGCTATCTTAAAACACACTGTTTTAGTTCATTGGCGATAGGATGTCGCCTTATTAGAAACAAATAATTTCGACTCTCGGTAAAGCAACTTTACAACAGGAATTGAATCTTAGGCTATAAACAATGTACTCACTCAATCACTCAACTATGGACCGACTCTGTATGTCATATTACATTTACTCAGCGTATGTGTACCTTGCAATCAGTAACTCAGCGGAAGTCAAGAAGGCTAGAGCCTTAGTAGTAGACCGCCGGGGTTCCATAGAAATGCACCAAGCGTACAGTCTATTTATAGCAACAGACGCTGGACTAGAAAGTTTTTAAAGCCGCAGTCGTTCGGACAAAGGCTGACAGTTAGCTTTTGGGGTCAAAAAAATATTCACACGGAAACAATCGACATGGTATCTTTGTTTATATATAGCAGCGTGCTTTGACGTTTGCATTACCGTAGTGATTGCTTTATCTCTGTATACGCATGCATGAATAATTAGACGTGTGTTTTCAAAATATTTTTATCCCGTTTGTCACAGGGAAGAAAAAATACAGGGAATGAATGTAAACAACGATTCTCCTTGTTTCTGAGCCTAATTGTCCTATATATTATGTTGTTCATTCAACAAATCTTTATTTACCGCGAAAATCTATTTTCGATCCCCGCTATATTCGCGATAAAATTGTATACCACAAAGTACACGAACGAAATATTCGTGTGGTCGAGGGAGTGAGCAATATATATATATATAAAAGCGAGAAAACATTGCGGTTTTTTTTTTTGTCGCGAGACACATGAATGTAATATTCGTAACATGCGCAAGGTTTTAAGATGTTCTTATTGATGTCCATCAATTTCAGTAGAATGTCGTTCATCTCCCGACAACTGTCTAACGGCCAAATTTAAAGGATATGTAGACGATACATTAAAATGCTTGAACTTGTATTTAAAGTGGTAGAAAACATTTTGAGGAAAGGTGAAAAGTCTGGTTATAAGCAATTCCTCTATTTTCATCAATGTTTTTTGTTTTTTCGAAATATTTCCTCCTCAGGTTCAGGTTCGCTAACACATGAAATCCTATGGTAAAGGGTTTTGTAGGAAACGTGCCCTTATGATTGTCCCTCTCGAATTAAAATTACCAAGAAATTGTTGTATCCGTCTAGAATGGCGCCAAATCGAGTGGTGTAGACGAGGTTACATAGAATATTCATTCGCGGTTCGTGACCCGGACTACTTCTTACTTGTTTGGGGAACTACAATGTGTCACTTCTTGACAAATTCCGGAATCAAGTATGCAAATATCTCAAGAAAATCTGGTAGCTGTCTGAAGCGGTTAATAAGCCTCTGAATCAATTTACTTCCAATAAAATTACGATGATGTGTTCGGAGATACCCATTTAGGAGTTGTGAGCGTTTTCTCTCTTTCTCCCCTCCCGCCAAAATGAATGCGACTTTTTAACAATTTAACTGGAATGGGCTGCCATCCGGATGAAATCCTCTTTCTTCGAACATTTTTTTTTTCAAGCGGAGAACAACTCTCCTCGTTACGTTTATTTGATACTATACAAATGAAGCTGACCGTTCCTCAATCATTGATTCCTTTGCTTTTTATCTGTTATGAAAAGAAAAAAAAAAAGCGTTTACATTTTTGTAAACTTTGCTGCAAAGCGAGGAACTAAGCTTTTGTAGCAAAAACTGTCGACTGCTTATCCCGTGAGCTCTCTCTCTCTCTCTCTCTCTCTCTTTCTCTCTATTGCAAAGACAGCATAAGTTATGTCGCAAAAGATGATTAGACTTTCTCTTTTGTCAATTCTCGTACATATCGGATTATTTCTATGGGATGACCGAATATAACATGTATGTTTTTTTATTTTTTTTTTGTGCTTACATCATTATTTATTAATTTGACAGTCTAATCATATTATTTTAAATTAGGTCGCAAACAGTTTATTTATTTATTTATAGCTACTGTTTTACTGACAGTAGCGTGAATTATCATTTCGGAATATTAAATTTGATTTGTTCTATCATTTTTAATTCATTTTTTTTTTTTTAAATTTTCATTTGTATTCGTTTATTTGTCAGAGTTTCCGCACAGCATTGAAATGCTCAAACCATCTTCCTTTTTTAACACGCTCTACATGTACGTCAAGAATTTTACATATTTGTACATCAACGCGAGAAATGAAGGGTTTGATATCCGGATCTTCATTTTTCAAAGCATTTTATTCCTCCAGTTATTTCTAAACTACGCAAGACACAAATTTATGGGCTAGTACAACTTCAAAAGATGATTATGTAGGTAAAATTAAGATATTTTTCGATTACCTAACAGACCTCCAGATAAGAGGGGGTGATAGTATTCTAAATCCATTATTTCTCTTCCAAACCCTATGTTGTGGGTACTCATTAGAATCGTCTCGATGAGACGATTCTAATGAGTACCCACAACATAGGGTTTAGTGGAGAATGAGTAATATTTTCAATTTTGAAATCAAAATCACTCCCTCTATCTGGAGCTCTGACCTAAATTTCAGCTTTGGTAAAGGGGGAAAAGGATTTTATTCCTTAATTTATAATTATTCTACTCACTCGGACATTTTGCGCGAGCGTGATGGCACTGACGACGACGAGGATCAAACTTGAGATCACGGACAGCAAGGTCAGCTTCATGGTCTGGCAAAACTTTTCGCGGTCCGATCCTTCCTCCCCACATAGATTCGAACATGGCCGAGATCGGTAAGTAAAGCTTGTCTTCTCCACCACAGGTGTAGGGTCCTTGCTAACCAATGTCGGTGTGATCGATATCAGAGCATTTGACGACATTTTTGTGTGTTTTTTTTTTAGTCCTTTTTTCAGTTTTAACTTATGCATAGGACAGTCGAGTATCCATGAATATTCCTGGAAAAAAAAAAGAAAGAGAAAAGAAAATTTAAAAAAAGAATACGATTAAATCAAATAAAACAGGACTACTTTTTCCAGTTGCCAATGAGCGGCTTGAACTGCAGTTTTAGTGTATTTTGATGTGTATACGTGTGTTTCACATAATAAATTTTATTGTACCTTTTATTTACTCAGTAGTAGAATCTATGCATTTTGTAATAATAATAAATAAACAAATAAAGTAATGAATAATAATAAATCTTATTGAACCTTTTATTTACTCAGTAGTAGGATCTATGCATTTTATTATCATAGTAATAATAATAATAATAAATCTTATTGAACTTTTTATTTACTCAGAAGTAGGATCTATGCATTTTGTAATAATAATAAATCTTATTGAACTTTTTATTTACTCAGTAGTAGGATCTATGCATTTTGTAATAATAATAATAATAATTATTATTATTATTGTTATTATTATTAATATCTTCACCATGATTGTCATCAAAATGATTATGATTACCATCAATTTTTATACATATAAATCAGAAATGTATTATAAACAGTAATCATTATTATTAGTTATTTATCAAATGACGATAATAAAAATGATAATAATACGCAGTTCGAAACCTTCGACAAAGTCTCACTCTTTTAGTAAACGACAAAATTTTGGACTTGCTGAATCTGAACGAATTTGCAGACGACAAACTAAATATGACCCGTATAATGGTAGTCATTTCGGATAGATTAGACAACTTCGTAGGAAAAGGAGAAAATGCTGGTTACCAGCATTTTCTCCTTTTCCTTACAATGTTTTTAAGTCTTCTTCGTCACGACCGTTTACACTTAAGCTGCTGAATAAATGAAACGCAAATTTCTACTCAATACTAAAAGCCCAAACATCGCGGTTTCAAAGTTGATTTCACCGGAAAGAAAATACCGTACCGGACAGTGTAGATCAAAGATCAGACTGCACGTTCTGAGCAGTCTGATCTTGATCTACACTGCCCGCAAAAGGTCAGTGAGTCGCGATTAGCAGTTTAAGCGTTAAAACTCAGTATTGTGTGATAAAAAGGTTATATCTCTGCTGTTCTGAAGATGTTTACGTTAAACTCTGGTTATCCCCTATCTGGTAAACATAGGGGAACTCGTACCAGAATGGCACAAAAACTTCAAACTTTTAGCATGGTTATGCTCTTTTTCCGACTAAAATTTTTTATACAGGAATTCAAAACATTTGGTGACATGGTGCACGTGAAAAAAAACAGAAACTCACCAGCTGTACTGACTTTCCGATTATCAGAATTCAAACAAATGTTTGTTCTTTGATAGAATCCATGTTTCACTGTTAGCGTGCCAAACGAGTTGAACCAAGATCTGCTAATATCGAAAACTGTTATGGTCAAAATCTTTCACAAAAGTTTGAAAAGTTCAACAAATTATATATGAGCCATGCTCTGTGAAAAAGGGGGCTTAATGCATCTGCAAAAAAGTATCGACCCATGTCAGCATGTGCAGCACGCGAAGGCTGGGGCCGGAACGTTTCATTATCTTTAAATTTTCTGCATGTCAGACAACCATTCCACCCCAAAATTCAGTCAATCGTTAGACTAAGTGGATTATTTTTCATGGATCCATTATCGTACGATGACCTGCTCGGCATAATGCATCATGGAGTTGCATTAAGACCGTTTTGCCAGAGATGGCTCATTTTATATACCAAATGTGCAATCTTATCTCTCTAGTTTCACTGTGCACGAAAACAAAAAAAAGAAAAGAAAAAAGCTGAGACTGCTTACAGAGCCCAAGGGGTTTTAACACTAACGAAGGGCAATAATTCCATAAATGGTTACTTTACTGGCTTATCGAGATTTTTTCTTCCTCTCTCTCGCCTTCTCAAACCGATAACCAATAATCGTCGACCCTTGACCCTTATGATGCTAGGCGCGACTCAAGGACCTTTGGCGGACAGTGTAGATCAAGATCAGACTGCACAGAACTTGCAGTCTGATCTTGGATATACACTGTCCGATAAGGAGATATTTTCCTCCCAAAATGACCTTTGGAATAGCGATAATTGGTTTTTTTTTACTATAGGCTTGAAAGTTTCATTTCACTTACGTAGCAGGTTAAGGGTTAAGCTACTAAGCGCGACACAAAACTGTTTTGTAGACAGTTTAGATGCGACTGAAAACGCCTTTGCGGACAATGTAGATCAATGCCAGATTGCGCAGAAAGTGCAGCCTGATCTTGAATCTAAGCTGTACGATAAGGTGATGTCTTCCAAGCGAAAAGCAAGTCTGTAAATAGCAGTATTTTGCTTTTTACTATGGACTGGAAAATTTCATTTAATGGACGACGTATATACAGGGTAAAAGCTCAGTCTATCAGACGCCAACTCTATTCATACCAGCTCTAAGCTCATTATTTAATAGGGCTTTTAACGTTACGTTAGATGACCGCTTTGGAAAACAGTGAGTGAAAAAGATCAGTTGCTTGTAACAAACAATGACTTCTTTTTCAAAAAAAAACCAAAAGTTTTCCATACAGCTGAAAAGCGATTTTTTTTCGTATCCGTCAATTGTTGATCATCTGTGCAAATTGTTATATCTTTTGTAATATCTGAAAATTTGAAGTAACGGTTTTAGTTGCTGTGAACGCATCACGAGGGTTTTTGGCGGATAGATCAAGATCAGACATCATGAAACGTGTAGTCTGAGCTTCGATTTACACTAATATTATCTTGTTGATACAAAGGTTTGAGTTGGCGACACTTGGATCCGTTTAACGGCTGTAAAAGTGCAGTCCACCAAAATGATGACGAAAGTGGCATTGCAGCTGACAGAAAGGGTGCAAAGACAAATGACTAATGCTCTGTGAAAATGGTGTTTGATACACCTGCAAGAAGTATAGACCCATGTCAGCCTGCGCAGTCAGCGCAGGCTGACCTGGGTCGAAAGCTTTGGCAATTGGTAAATGTTCAGTGTTTCAAAGGACCGTTCTACCTCATTATTCAGTCAGTTGTAAAACAACACAGATTTTATGGATCCACACTTGTGTGATGACTTGCTTGGCATGATGCATTACTAAGATGCATTAAACTCCTTTTTGCCATCGCACGTCTCAAATGAGTTACACCCATCAACCGATAAATACATGTGAGCCACGCTCTGGCAAAAGGGGGCTTAATGCATCTCCGTAATGAACTGTACCACCCAAGCCATAATTATGGATTCATAGTAGCCATTTTTTAACAACGGACTAAATCATGAGATATACTGGTCATTGGACATACAAACAATTGACCAATAGCGAAAAGTTTCGGCCCATGTCAGTCTGCGCGGACTGCGCAGGCTGACATGGGCCGACAATTTTCGCAGATGCAATAAGCCCTCTTTTCACAGAGCATGGCTCATGTATGAAAGCCTATTATTTTTGTCTATTATCGCTACAAGCACCGCTATCACAAATGACTTAGGACTATATCAACGGCAGCGATGACATCAGGAACACTGATGACGATGACAATAACAATGACAAAAACAACGCAGCCGACAGCACAGTGAGGCAATGACGTCAATAACAACAACAAAAACAACGCTGCCGACATCGCAGCGAGGCCAAAAACAGTAACCACGACGACAATAACAACCACAAAACAAAGCTACCGACAGCACAGCGAGTCCAAGAACAGTAGGCCTAACCACGACAATAACAACGACAAAAACAACGCAACAGACAGCACAAAGAGGCCAAGGGCAGTAACGACGTCAATAACAACAACAAAAACAACGCTGCCGACATCACAGCGAGGATAAAAGCAGTAACCAGGACGACAAAAACAACGACAAAACAACGCTACCGACAGCACAGCGAGTCCAAGAAAAGCAGGCCTACCCACGACAATAACAACGACAGAAACAACGCCATCGACAGTACAACAAGGCCAGGAACAGTAACGACGACGATAACAACTACAACAGCATCGACGACGATAAAAAACAACGACAAGGAATGAAACAACGATTATGACAAAGAATAGCAAAGGACGCAACAACGCCTTCAATGACGACCACAAAAACTAGATCAACAACTACGAAACCAAGGACAAGGAAGCAAGAACAACAAAGGAGACGACAATGACAAGAATGGCGAATACAACCCAACACGACGACGACTAAAACAACAGCGATCACAAACACGATAACGACGGAAAGTACAGTTACCATGACAACAACAACAACAAAAACTTGAACGCCAAAAGCAACTTACACGTACAAAGGACGAATCTACGGTGGCACAAAAATGACATGGAAGATATATTTTATACTACGTGCGCACGTAATAGTTATTACGTGCGCACGTATTAGTTAATACGTGCGCACGTATTAGCTACTGCGTGCGCACGTACTAGCTACTGCGTGCGCACGTAATAACTAATACGTGCGCACGTAATACTATTGCGTGCGCACGTATTAGTTAATACGTGCGCACGTATTAACTAATACGTGCGCACGTAATAATCGACCAATCAGTTTTATAAGGAACAGAAGCCATATTGTTGCGAGGGAAGGGCAAAATTACATTGGTCCAACACGGCAACAGATGTGCATACATCTGACACCCAAGTAAAAAATCAAGTAGAGCTATTATTTCTTAAATCGTTTAGGCATACTGCGATTATTTTAAGTATCTGTACCTTGGTACGGTACAGTAACTATTAATACTCTAGCCTACGGTCCATCGAATTACCCCAAACCACCCCCAAACACCCCAAACCACCCCAAAACATCCCAAACCACCCCGAAACACCTTTTATATGATATAAAATTATTAATACAGTAAGGGTTGGTTGAATTGTTGGGTAAGGATCATTTTTAACAAAAAATATCTATATTACGTCCTGTCACGTTAGCCTAAGGATAAAAGGACTACATGCATTACATGCGCTAGAGACTTTTTGGCCCCACTGAGATCTGGGACCATAATGTCTGACTGTCTGAAAAAGTTCGTTCATGCCTCCAAACTATATGTAATCAGAATGGCAAACATTGTGGACCCGGATCCGACTGCCCCTTGAAAGAGCAGTCTGATCTGGGTCCATTATGTTTGGTCATGTCTGACTGTCTGAAAAAGTTCGTTCATGCCTCTATATGTAGTTAGAATGGCAAGCATTGTGGACCCAGATCCGACTGCCCCTTGAAGGAGCAGTCTGATCTGGGTACATTATGTTTGGTCATGTCTGACTGTCTGAAAAAGTTCGTTCATGCCTCCAACCTATATGTAGTCAGAATGGCAAACATTGTGGAACCAGATCCGACTGCCCCTTGAAGGAGCAGTCTAATCTAGGTACATTATGTTTGGTCATGTCTGATTGTCTGAAAATGTTCGTTCATGCCTCCAACCTATATGTAGTCACAATGGCAAGCATTGTGGACCCAGATCCGACTGCCCCTTGAAGGAGCGGTCTAATCTGGGTACATTATGTTTGGTCATGTCTGTCTGTCTGAAAAAGTTCGTTCATGCCTCCAAACTATATGTAGTCATGCTGTCAGAATGGCAAACTTTGTGGACCCAGATCCGACTGCCCCTTAAAGGAGCAGTCTAATCTGGGTACATTATGTTTGCTAATGTCTGACTGTCTGAAAAAGTTCGTTCATACCTCCAAACTATATGTAGTCATGCTGTCAGAAAGGGAAACTTTGTGGACCCAGATCATGCGCGGATCCAGATATCTTTCTCAGGGGGGGTCCCACCGCCCGCAAACGCACTCTTCTTATTATATGATACTTTGATTTCGGATTTCAGTGGATGTAAGTCAACGTTTCCAGTTCTAACCATGAGGAGGTCTCCACATTTAGAACCGTTTATTTTTTATATTCATGACTGTATTTTACATAAATACTGTGCAATATCAAACCAGTACCATTTCACGAATCCGATAACCACATTTTTCCAAAATTCCAGGGGGGTCCGGACCCCCGGTTCCCCCCCCCTCTGGATCCGCCCATGAAGATCCAACTGCCCCGTTGAAGGAGCAGTCTGATCTGGGTCCATAATGTTTGGTCATGTCTGACTGCCTGAAAAAGTTCGTTCGTGCCTCCAAACTATATGTAGTCAGAATGGCAACAGATACCGTAATTTATATAAGTTTTAGGGAAGTTAGATATATGCAAACATTGTGCAGCCAGATCATCAGACTGCTACTAAAGTAACAGTCTGATTGGGGTCCACGGTGTTAGGCATTCAAACTACATCTTTTGAACCATAGATATTTCAGTTTAAGGAAAATTAATTATTGTGTATGCCATTTTCAATTTGATTTATACTGTTCCTGCATCTTAAACCGTTGTAAACTGATATCACTTTAAACGCCTTTTTTGTTTTCTTGAGGTGTTTTGGGTAGTTTTCGGTGACAAAACTCCTTGTATAGCTCATCAGTCTTTCGTACCCTACAAATCATTCCACCCCCAACCCCACCACAGTATTAATTTTATATGATAAAAGGTGGTTTGGGGTGTTTTGGGGTGGTTTGGGGTGTTTGGGGGTGGTTTGGGGTAATTCGATGGACCGTAGGCTAGAGTATTAATAGTTACTGTACCGTACCAAGGTACAGATACTTAAAATAATCGCAGTATGCCTAAACGATTTAAGAAATAATAGCTCTACTTGATTTTTTACTTGGGTGTCAGATGTATGCACATCTGTTGCCGTGTTGGACCAATGTAATTTTGCCCTTCCCTCGCAACAATATGGCTTCTGTTCCTTATAAACTGATTGGTCGATTATTACGTGCGCACGTATTAGTTAATACGTGCGCACGTATTAGTTAATACGTGCGCACGTATTAGCTACTGCGTGCGCACGTAATACTATTACGTGCGCACGTATTAGTTAATACGTGCGCACGTATTAGCTAATACGTGCGCACGCAATAGTATTACGTGCGCACGTATTAGTTATTACGTGCGCACGCAGTAGCTAGTACGTGCGCACGCAGTAGCTAATACGTGCGCACGTAATAACTATTACGTGCGCACGTAGTATAAAATATATCTTCCATGTCACTTTTGTGCCACCGTACGAATCACTTCAGTTAGTTCCTATCTAATGTTTCATTTTTTCATAAGTACGACACACTTTAATTTTCATATACATGTACCAGCAATCGCCACTTAACGAACAATTTTTAACCTTGAGAGTATCAAATAACGGAAGCATACTCATAATTCTATTGAATGTAACCAATGATTATACAAGTATTACAATTTCAAGTCAGTTTAGGCGCAGACACCCCGAGAAGAAACAGCTTATGAAAATCAAAGCTCAGACTGCCCGTTTTGTGCACTCTGATCTAGATTTACGTGGTCCGAAAAAGCACCTAATGTCCTTATGAACCTATTAAGGATAGGCTATGGAATTGCGGTCACTTCGAAACAAGTGTCAGGCACAGACATCTAATATCAAATGTTGCAGTTTTCAGATAAACGTATAGTATTTTGTGATTTGTAGAAGAATGAGGAAAAATACCGATAACTCGCCGATGACTATTGATAATTGCGCTTCCAAGATTTGCGTACATTTTATTTTCAGTGTTTTCCAGACATGGAGATGTAACTCTTAAAGAATAACAAGACATTTAGTTCATAGCTTGAAATGTCGACCCAGTAGCTCAGTAGGAAATATACAGGGCTTGAAACCGAGTGGTTGTTGGTTCGGTTCCTAGTTCGGCCAAGTTCTCTCCGACGACTGATGATTGTCTTGTGATAGGATTTATTTTTCTCTCACCGCTGAAGAATGTATCGAATCTTAGGAAACAGAAACTTCAGGACACTATGGGTAGATGCATTGGCCGCTTCGATATATAACTGAAATACTGTTGAAACAGTATACTAATTAATCAAACCTCGGTGCTCCGATTTTGTGAGATACTTGCTTGATTCATTGGCGCGTTTATTTTAACTTAAACTTAAGTAGCTTATGAGACAGAGTTATGGGGTATAAAGACAGGCGTTCTCGCAAAAGTTCATGTAGTAAGTCAGTTTTTAGGAGGTATTTAGGCCCTTTAGAAATTTAAAGCAACCCAAACACCAGGCTCGCTTGCAAAAAGTCATTACGTTACACCCTCGACCATAGATAACATTTTCGTAAGGTTTCGATTTTAAAGTATAAGATTCGTCTTATAGGCGAGGGCGTAATAAAGGCGAGTGCACAGTTAAATTCCCAAATGTTTGTCAGTCAGATAAAAATGTGGTTAGTCATTACGTTATATCCTCGACTACAGATAACGTTTTTTTGTAAGGTGTCGAATTTAAAGTATGGGATTCGTCATATGGGTGAGGACATCTTAAATGCGGGTGCATAGCTAAGTTCCCAGATATTTGTCAATCAGATATTTAATAAGCAAAATCACCTGAATGCAAAGAAACTGACAGCTCTGTGTAATCGGCTGCTTGTAAAAGTCCTTCAGAACTTCAGCCGACATCAACTCTGAACCAACAGACAAAATTTTAACCTCGTAAAACTGAAGAAATTTACAAAATAATATTTTTGGGTAATTATAATAATTTCTAATGATATTTGTTAACCTAAATCTTTATATAAGTGTCCTAGAAAATAATTGATTTTCGTCAAGGCCTTGGGCAATATACATGTACCTACACTGACCTTTGTCATAATCCGATCCACAGTTTCGAATGCGTGTCTTGTGATATCGCGATTATTTTGGAAGAAAACAGATTTTTAAATGAACCTCGAAGATGTTTTTACATGATTAAAGAAATGTATGTAACATCATGTAGCAGAAAAGCATAATTGTGTTATCGATGTTAGTCTTTTAGCAAAAATACAAGGAATAAGGAGTTTAGAAAGGTAGTCATATCATTCATCACGTTTTCTCTTTTAAAATAGTGTAGGCCTACTCAACTTACGATTTTTTTTTTTTTTGTGAGACAGTGCCCTTGACCTTAAATTGATACCTTTGTTGAAGTGACGTTATCAAGTATTGCATGATAATGGGTATTATTATTATTATTATTAGTGTCATGCTCTGGCAAAAGGGAGCCTAATGCGTCACTGTGATGCATGATACCAAGCAGGTCATTATGTAATTATGGATCCAAAAAGTCCATTTTGTCTAACAACGGACTGAATCACGAGGAAGATTGGTCTTTGACAAAAAGTTTCGACTCGAGTCAGCCTGCGCGGACTCGGCAGGCTGAGATGGGGCGGCAGTTTTTGCAGATACATTAAACATCCTTTTCACAAAGCATGGCTCATTTATATAGTGTGTGTCGGCGGGAGGGGGGCGGGGTTTGAGTCTGTGCGTGTATCCAAAACATATTCGACGACACATGCCGGTATCCAAAATCTAAAATTTATTTTCTCTGGATTCAATTCTTCGTCCGTAGAGACATGTGAAGTTGTCCTGTGAATGATGAAGGATAAGAGCCCAACGACACCAATCGAACGTGCCAGTTACGTATTCAGAATCAATAACGCGTGGATGTCGTGTTATGTCTGAAAACTTAGTAATTAGCTAAGCAGAATTAAGACGGATGAAGTGCAGTAAGGTTACATGTAAAGGTTTTTATAAATGTGTCAAGTCACTTTATATTTTAAGGCAGCTTACAGCTCGATGGTAATAAACGAGGTATGAAAATTTGCTAAATGGACGGTACAAGCTATTTTGTTTTAAGGAATGAAATTACAAGACAAGTCTGTGAAAGAAACAGGCTCGGAAACAAAAAATATTTTCTACCTCGTGATAAACGGGGTAAATGCATTTTAAGACTAGAGACCTAGCTCTTTTACGCTAGTGTAAACGGATTTGAAACAACTTGTTCACCAATGCTAACGAAGAGAAAACAAGTGGCTTTATAGTAAAACCGCTTGAACTTGTCATTTAATGAATATTCCGTTTTTTTACGTGAACTATTTATAGATCTCCCATAAATCCACGATTTAAAGGAAGTTTACTTCGGGATAATGTGTCCGTGTATTTTACCTGTACACTATGGACACGGCGACAAGATGTGTTTATTATACAAACATATTAACTTTTATCCTGGTAAATAAGTTAAATGAAACTTTCAAATCGATAGTTGGAAAAAAAAAAAGAATAATGCCATTTCAAACTTACTTTTTTGGAGAAAAATATCTTCTTATCGGACAGTGTAGATCCAAGATCAGACTGCACCTTCTTCATCTAAACTGTCCGCAAAAGGTCAGTGAGTAGCAGCCTAAGGGTTTAACATTTGAACTCCGTTAAGAAGGAGCCTCGGCAAATATCGGAAAAAAAAAACCCGAACACGATCACGGAAACAAAGTAGTGACAAGTCAAGGCGGTTTCACAATACTTCAACGCTGATGCCGACAGTTTAGTATCAACATCTGCAAGATCCATGCATTCTCTTATCCAATAGTTAAAATAGTGATAGTAATCTGGTGTCTATTGCTATGAATAGCTCATTGCACATTGTAGGTACGTCCATCGTCTAGTGGAAAACTGTGGATTATTTCAATACAATGGACCAGAAACCGTAGTATATATTTTCGAATGTTTGTCATGAATATACCAGAATGCAATACATAGAGGATATTCGTTTTTTTCGCTGAAAGATCAAAATTTATTGCATCGACAGAACATCATCGGTAATATTTTCACGAGTGGCGCAGCTGCGCCACTCATGAAAATATTACCGATGATGTTCAGTCGATGAAATAAATTTTGATCTTTCACCGAAAAAAAACGAATATCCTATTTATTTCATGCTCCCAACCCCTGCTTTGTTTGAACTTTCATCAAAATCCATTGCAGTTGTTTTTGATAATTCCCCATGACGTACCCCCTCACATAACAACGCATTACAATATTACGTAAAGCGCGAGAAATACAGCGAAAATTACGTCATATACTTTCCTCCATTTGAATGGCACGCTCTGAGTACCTACGTAACTAGTGCGCGGGAACTACTGTCTCCGCCTTCAATTGAGGAGTTAGAAAATTTTAAAAAAATCGGTATTTTCACAGGTTGTAACTATGAAATATCAAACCATAATCCACCATTATTTCTAGTGCATTACAAAGATGCATTCAGAGCATGACATGCAAAAAATTAACCAGTAGCGAAAAGTTTAGGCCAAGGTCAGCCTGCGCAGACGGCACAGGCTGACCTTGGTCGATACTTTTCACAGATGAATAAAGCCCCCTTTTCACAGAGCATGGCTCCAATTTACTTGTCATTGAAGTGCAACAAGGATACACATTTTCTAAATTAATTCTTGTTAAAGGCACACTTGCGTCCAAAAGTAAACACTTCGGAAATAAAAAACAGACAAATATAATTCATACCTTTTAAGAGTATGGGTATTATTGTGGGTCTGATAATGTGTTACCGTGCAATCTGTTGCTAACAGAATCAAAGCGTTGAAAGCACTGGTGTGGCATCTGTCAAGGGAGCCATTGTGTGGAATTAATAATTTGAAAAGTAAACATTAGAAATAGTCTCAAAATATTCGCTTAAAAGTCAACTTACTATATAGTCATGCACAGTCCGATAAAGTAGCGTGCAATCTTGTGGGACGAACAAGTCAGGGCGAACAAGCCCAGGGACGAATAAGCCCAGGAACGAACTCGTTTTTGGTCGAACAAGCACGGGCCGTCAGGAGACAAAGATCGTGTGTATCATTACGCCAACAGGAGGCCATAGCGGATCGCGCTATTTTCTATACAAAAGAAGTATTTCCACGGTCGATGGCCTAATTCAATGTATTTTAATACACCATTTTCAATTTCATATCTGAGTGCAATCGAAACACTTATTTGTCTTAGAAAATTTGAATTTTATTGGGTTTACTTCCTTCGGTTTTGCACAAACTACGATACATGATTTTCAAAATGCCGTATTGAACTCATAGTGGCATTGTCTGCGACAAATGCCACAAAAACGTATTACATATGAAACTAGAACAAAACTTGCCAACTTTAATTCTAGTTTAAAGAATCATTTTTTCTGCTTGCAACTGAAACTTTGACAAACCGTACTTAAACACATTTTCAGACTCATTATAAATATCCATACTGTTAAATGGTATACATTAAATATGCCTGCAATTTGACCCTGAATTGTTCAGATTTAGCAGCCAGTGGCCCTTTAATAAGATAACAGAAAAAGAGAGGGTGAATTAAGTACATAAAGACAACATATTAAACATTAGTTAGTTATTTTACTGTCCAGAAATAGGTTCCGGCGCATTCCTGAATTAATGGTATTAACCCTTATACTGCTTTGCGCCACTCACTGACCTTTAGCGGACAGTGTAGATCCAAGATCAGACTGCACAGCACGTGCAGTCTGATCTTGTATCTACACTGTCCGATAGAGATATTTTTATCCTAAAAAAAGTTTGAAGTAGTATTATTTGGGTTTTTACTATTGGCTTGAAAGTTTCATTTAACTTATTCTGCAAGATAAGTGTTAATTTCGAGTATTATATAGCTCGTAAAGACGTATGGGCTCATTAAAGCGTGGAGTATACGTGGAAGTAGTGGCACAAATAGGACATAATGGCGTAACTGGAAACTCTGTTATTATAGCTCTCACTCGATAAACCTTTTATTATCAGTTTAAATTATTGTTTATGTTTGGAATAACAGGTTTTAAATCATGTTCCGTGATGAGATAATTTATAAACCCAACTCTATAACGTTTATATTATCCCGTCACCGTTCGCGGGTTTAAACATGTATTCCCCAAAACAAACAATAATATTAACTGTTAATGAAAGGTTTATCGAGTTTAATTTATACAAAGAAGTACGATTTGTTTATTCGGTGTTTGACGCCGTTTGAAGCATGTTTATTTATATTGCGGCGACAAGTGCAGTTGTTTTTGCTGTCTGTGCTGTATATTTTTCCGAGCCACTGGCTGCTTTCTAACATAAATGTCATTAAAAAAATATAAAATGGTAAGAGAATAATGAATCCTGTTGCAATGGTTATCATCAACCCTCGGAAATAATTTAGCTGAGATTGGAAACGAACCTACGACCTTGGGTTCAAGCCCTGGACTGCCCTGTAGGTTACCGAGCTACTGGACTCGGTACAAAGGCTGGGAAGGCTTGTTAATTTTTTAGAGCGGTGCGGGGATGTAACAGATTTTACCTTTAAGCATATAGTCCGCTGTTTTAACGTGTCCACATAAAAAAAAGAAACTTTTGAGAACTTGTGCAAGTTCCTGTGGTGTCCGTGGTTGAGAGATAGAGCGTCGGCCTCGTATTTATAAGGTCCTGAATTCGATACCAGGGAGCGGATTTCAACTCTTGGATTGTTCATTGACCCACGCATTCGGCGCTGTTGGTCAATTTTCTGTATGTCCATGGACCAGTGTACCGCGTGATTCTATCTGTTGTTAGACAAACTGTATTTTATAGATCCATAATTATGTGTCCAGTTGATTTGTATCATGCATTACGGAGAAGCATTAAGCCCCCTTTTGCCAGTGCATGGCCCAAATAAATATCTCATTATTATTATACAGTATGTCAGCGCATGATGTGTCGCTTTGTATTCTTCCGCGCGAAGGCCGATGACTATAAAGTGTAGGATCCTCAAGAAACAGACATAATTTTAGATTAATTCTGAGGATTACAGAAAGGATTTCTTATATATGAAACCTTTCAAGTTAGCTGAGAGACATACAGAATGATAAATCAAGTTCCTTACGCCATCCTAATAGATAAAACTTAAATATTTAAAAGGTCCTGACATTTTTTCTTGAAATATTAACGCTTATCCTGTTGAATAAGTTACCTTCAAGCCGATAGTAAAAACTTAAAGGTTGCTATTTCAAAATTATTTTTATGGTGTGTTTGGTGTGGGGGGGGGGGGGGGAAGAGAAATATCTCCTCATCGGACAGGGTAGATCCAAGATCCAAGATCAGACAGTACGTTCTGTGCAGTCTGCTCTTGATCTACTCTGTCTGCAAAAGGTCAGTAAGTCGCTCTAAGCAGCCTAAAAGTTACGGCCGTTTTAAACCGGAATATCTTGTACAGAAGCAAAACACCACAATAGGTCTGCTTTCTACGGGTCGTTAGAACTCGGGAGTGTTTGGTACAGACGTAATGTTTTTTTAAAACCGAATCCGGAAGCGTACCTCGCAGTCTGATTGGTTAACATGGGATCTTCTAGAAAATCAACAAAGGGGCCCTAAGCCCCCTCAATGGAACCGCCTGATGGTCAGAGGACAATCAGATCACGTGGGCCCCCAAAAGGGCTGAAAGGCCAATGCAAGGCCAGCGCCATCCTGTTTAATTAATAACAGATTAACTCATTAATCTAACCTTAAAACCGAATCCGGAAGTGTACCCAATAACGAAAAGGTTGTTCGTTGTTTAATGCCGCTTTAAACATAGTCTAGATTACCTGCCCCTACCACTACGTTGTAGGGTCAAGCAAAGCGCAATAATGGCGGCCTCCATGGCGACCTTAAGCGTAGCCCGAAATGCTTTCCTGTTTTTCTCAATTTCATGTGATCCAGCTTGATCAGTGAATCAAATGAGATCAGATTTGTACAAGATTTACCCTACCAAATTTAAAACGTGATTTTGGGATATGGTTTAAATATAAATTTGACTATGAATCATTTTGAAAGTAGCCCTGTTTTCGGACGTTATATCGGTCCATCGACATTTCGGATACTTAAAGCATTTTTGATATGTAGTTTTTCTCGCAAAGCAAGAACGACAATTGAAAAAAAAAACTGCCATTACTTTTTTGCAACCGATCTGTTTTCAGTTCAGTCTATAGTAGGATTTGATCAAGTGAAATAACAATAATCTGTTACTTCTGCATATTATAAACGGGGGCCGCCATTACTGCGCTTTGCCTGACGTACTTTTGAAGTACGGCGGAGTACCAGACTACTTTAAACATAATTTATGTCATATCAACGGCAACAAGCTCTGTATTAATGGGTTTCCACGATAACGTGGCTGGACCGAACGTGGCTAATCAAACAAGCGATAAATGTAGGCCAAGATCAGACTGCATGTATTGCAGGCTGATCATGGTCTACATTTTACCGCAAAGGACATCCGCGTTCGCCCATGGCTGGATAAGGATTAACCCTTACGCTGCTAATCGGGACTCGGGGCGGTATTGCGGACAGTGTTGATCAAGATCAGATTGCACAAAACGTGCAGTCTGATCTTTGATCCACACTGTTCGATACAGTATTTTCTTTCCGGTAAAATCAACTTCGAAACCACAATATTTGGTGGTTTTTTTTTTACTGTTGAGTAGAAATATTCGTTTCCCTTATTTAGCAGAAATTACGGATTAATCTTACACTTAGATAATACCAAAATCAGGTTTTATGAAGTTATATTAGTATTTTGCAAAGCTTAAGGTTTGCTTAACTCTTTACCAAACAATCCCAACTTTTGACGACCCATTTAGACACGGCTCATGAAGGCATTGTGGGAAAATGAAAAAAAACAACAACAAATGCTGGAAAGGTACATTTTCTCATTTTCCAACAATGATTTCTGCTCTTTCAAAGATAACATTCATCATTTCGGCAACATGTAATTTGTCGTTTGCAAATGCTTTCATTTCAAGTCAGTCTAAAATTTTGTCATTTTGGAAACAGTTTATTCGACGTTTCACCCTTGACCTGCTATAAAATAAAACGAAACTTTTAAGTCGATAGTAAAATCCCAAATATTGCTATCTCAAAGTCATTTTTGGGGGACGGTGCAGATCCAAGATCAGACTGCACTTTCTGTGCAGTCTTATCTTGATTTGCATTGTCCGCAAGAGGTCCTTGAGTCGCGCTAAGCAGCCTATGGGTTAATCTGTTGTCCAATATTCAATGTCGTAGCGTCCGTAATTTGCACTCCGTCAGGTCAATGTCTGGCAAACTTCCTGACTGACCTCTTCACTAATCGACCTAATTTTACACTCCTCGATTTCAGCGAAAACATTTGCACGCGACAAGTTAAAAATACATCCATACAACCAGAGAGAAAAAAAAAACCGCTGTTAAAACTTACAAGTGTGTAGAATGGCTCTGAATTTGTTCAGCTGTGTAAACAATAGATAAATTGCCGCGATATATATGGTATAAAGGATAGAGAATTTCGAGGGATTTATCCTCATTTGAAACCTGAATCGACAAAAGTGACTTCCTCTGAGGCTGCCAAAGAAATGAAATGTGTTTTCTGTCCATTGTAATCTGTGCGACCTTGCAACCGCCAGGTGCAACATTTGGCATAAAGATACAAGAAAGATTATAGGTTGATAAAATACAATTTGAATAGGTTAAAGACTGGCTAAAAACGAGTATAGATGTATCTTTAAAATGTGGCTCAATTCATAATAAGAATTTGTCCTTGAACAGATAGAAAAGTTCGTGGGGAAAGGAGAAACTGGCCACCAGTTTTTCCCCCTTCTATTCTCACATTTTTTTCTTTTAACCCTTTCCCAAACAAGCCCTGGTTTTCACGTGTCTGCAGTACAAGTCTTTTGAAAACACTGTGGGAAAAGGAGAAATTGCTCGTAACGAGCAATTTCTCCTTTTCCCACAGTGTTTTCTACCCTTTTTGAGAACTTCCTGCCATTTTCATCAAATTTGAAATTGTCGTCTGCAAACTCTTTCAGTTTGGACCAGTCCAATATTTGTCGTTTGGAAAAGGGTTAAGCTTCTTTCTCAAGATTGTTAAAACGCGGAATAGTTCAGGAGAGGGTTAACTCTTTACCATACGACAAAAATGTACACTTGTCCAGATTGAAAGCATATGCAGACGACAATTAATTTGTGACTCAAATGCTGGAATTTGTACTTGATAACCCTCAACGTCTTTGCATTTCAAATACAAAATACAATATAATTCAATATAATTTATTCTATAATTTTAAAATCAGAAGGAAGCCGTAAAATTAACGGAGATGCATTAAGCCCCTTTCGCCATAGCATTATTCAAATCTGAAAGCCCCCCCCTCCCTTTAATATAAAGCGAAATATGAATCTGAAAAGCCATCCCTTTCATACAGAAAGTATGGAAAGATCAGACTGCACGCATTTGCACGCTAATCTTGCTCCATTTATGGTAAAATGGCAAATAAATAGCTGATATTTGTTTTTTCGGTGAACGATTGAAATTTATTTCATCGTGTGAACATCATCGGCAATACCGGTATTTTCACGCGTAGCGCAGCCACTCGTGAAATTATTACCGATGATGTTCACGAGATGAAATAAATTTCGATCTATTATCAATATGATATATAATATAATAATAATAATATAATAATATGTAAAATATAGAATAAAATATTCTATTTATTTCATGCTTCAACCCCTATTTTATTGGAACTTTCGTCAAAATCCAGTACAATTTTTTTTCGGTAACTCCCCCTGGCGTACCCCCTTCACATAACAACGCATTACAATATTACGTAAAGCGCGAGAAATATAGCCGCGAATTACGTCATATTTCCCTCCATTTGAATGGCAAGCGCTGATTACCTAGGTAACTAGTGCGCGTGAACTTTTGTTTCCGCCTTCAATTGAAGAGTTAGAAAACATAAAATCGGTATTTTCACTGGATGTAACCATGAAATATCAAACCAGAATCCACCATTATTTCTCGATAAACTACTGAAAAGCATGAAATAAATGACAGTAAACAGTATTATTTTCCTTTATCACATAAAACCTTCCCCCGGCAATGTATTAAACACATGACTTATTTTTTATAATAAACTAGTGTATTATCGTTTTTTGGGTCCCGGTTCTGATCATGTTTTAGTCAAGAGGGCGTGAAGCCGGAATTTGTACGACCGTGCTGTTTCGGGGAAAAATGACGCCATTGTTGCTAAGACGTATACGCGTGGAAAGGTTTTGATTTTCATGTTTGATAAAAACCAAGAAATGCTAAGAAAGTCTTTTAAATCAACAAAATTGCGGAAATAGGTGGACTTACCCCCTCTAGACACTGTTTCATTCTACTTTCGGAGTAAATGTCAAAGATCTATCTGCTTGTGTATGTACACATTTGAAACCGAACTACAACTGTAAACATGGACCCGTGAATAGGCTAAAGGTGATGATGCGGGATATTTTTTGCCTGTCATTCGTGTCATGTGATAAACAGAATCTCACATTCGTGTTTATGTATTATCATTTTTATCAAACTCGTTGACTAAAATGTATTTGACCCTCGCCAAGGCTCGCATCGTACATTTTTAGTCAACTCGTTTGATAAATATGATAATACATAAACACTCACTGAAGATCCTATATTTATCCCTATACTGTTTTCTATTATTTCAATAACAAATCCAATTGTGTGATCCACCCTTAGGCTGATAAGAGCGACTCAAGGACCGAGAGCATTTGCAGAGGGCAAGCTAACCCTTAACCTGCTAATAAGTGGCCTGGTTCGATACTCTTTGTAGATGCATTCAGACACCTTTTCACAGAGCAAGGCTCATATGTAGTTTCTATTACAGAACATAAACGACATGTTATCATGAATGGCAGGCAATTCTATGATTGATGGCACTTTTTTACTCTGCCCTAGTCTCTTACCCAATTCCGCATCAATCATACAGAGCGAATGTATGTCATCCTTATTGACCTAACTCTTTCTTCGTCGAATAGGAATAGTTATTCTTTATTCAAGATCTGAGTCACACATTCACTTCACAAAGAAAAGATTTTTACTGTTTTAGTTTAAAGCACTAAGAGTTGGATAAAGTAGATCGTCGATCAGACTTGCACGTTCCTTGATCACGCTGTTCGCAAAAAGAGACATTTAGGGAAACTGTGATTGTAATATATAACTTGTTACTGCCCAGTAGAGGTGCATGTAGCTGTAACGTCTGGCCCAGAAGGCTGGTCAAAAATTACCTGTACGTTTCGCTCAGGTACTGTCCGATATTTTTGCCAAAATTCTTTTTTTTTTTTAATGTTCTAAATCTTCGCCACATACATCTATGTACTTTTGCCTGTGTCTTTAAGCTTTTGTATCGACACTGCAAACCACTAAGTAAACCATTAGAAGAGGAAATTACTTACAGCTTAAATCGAAGTCATCTTGGTCTCGGTTTGTTTCTGTTTTTCGGCGTAGCTGAATGTGCAGAAACGTGCATACACAATAAATAGTATTTGGATGGGTGACCATCTAGAGATGCGGTACTGCTGAATGACCTTTTTTCGGCGTGGCTGAATGGGCAGAAACGTGCATACACAATAAATAGTATTTGGATGGGTGACCATCTAGAGATGCGGTACTGCTGAATGACCTTTTTTTTCGGCGTAGCTGAATGCGCTGGCTTTTGACCTTACTTTCTGACACTGATAAAAAATTAATAAATAGAAATGTGTGATTGGTAAAAAATGTAGACATGTTTATTCTGAGGGCCCCTGTGGTGAAAAATGTCGCCTTTTTTGTTCTAAGAGCCCCTGCAAATTTACGCCGTCTATCCTTGTTATTCTTCTTGTTTTTAATAAAAAAATAAAAAGCGTGGCGCAAGGTCTCGGCTTGTAGAATGGTGTGACTGTAGGTTGTTGCAAGTGTAGAGAAATGGGGATGAAAAATTCAAGTATATTCCTAATCATGTTTTGAAGTCCTCGGTCCGTATCCACTAATCATTAATTCTCCAGAATTTTGTAGATTTGAAAGTAACTCAACATCTGATTGGCTAAACACTTAGGTGACAGTAAACATACTTTTTTACATGAATAAAATCACATAACTTGTGTGTGACTTCAATAAACAATCTTTGTATGGCATCTGCACCAAATGAAATGTCCTATATGACCACCCTTTTCCACTTGACGTTTGGCACAGTCGCCATCAAAATATCTATATGGATGAGCCATAGTATATATCAGCACTTCTGCAAGGTGGACATGCTTTTGACAATACGAAAGCTGTAAAATGAGAATAATACAAACTTGCAGGAAGAAAAATGAGTCATCCTCTGTGGGATGGGGGCTTTATGCATTTGCAAAAAGTATCGACCCATGTCAGCCTGTGCAGTCCGCACAGGCTGACCTGGGCCGACACTTTTTGCTGTTGGTCAATTATCCGCCTGTCCAAGGACCAGTTTACCTCATCATTTAGTCGGTTGTTAGAAAACATGGACTTTATGGATCCGAAATGACGTGATGACTTGCTTGGTATGATGCATCACGGAGATGCATTAAGCTCCCTTTTGCCAGAGGTAGGCTCAAATGTATGTTCTACGTATCATTACCGGCGGCTGTTTTCTTTCGCAGAATCTATCGGGAAATATGTAAAGATTACAGGAACTTAAAAGAAATATAGGAGGTGTTAGTAAATATACTAAAATTTTAAATAAAAATAGAGGTAAATGTAGGAATCAGTTGACAGCCACAGCCTGCAGATAGATAACCACTGACGAGGACAGAACCATGTACACGGTTAATGATTTGGACTGGTACATTACGATCGTCCCTCGTATTGATTGGGGACATTTATGTAATGTTACTCTTATTCGCTGATGACACGGAATTATTAGGCGAATCCCCGTGATCTATTACTAAAGCTCTGGATTTATTATTAGATTATCTCGATAAATGTCATACTCGGGGAATGGGAGTACTTCCTTCCAAAGTTAAAAGTGCGGTCTTAAAGATACATTCTTATTGTTAGAGAGAAAAAAGCGCTGTAAAAAAAAATTGAAAGCCTGTTGAATGGTTCACAATTTGGTCAGCCGTGTAACCATAGATAAATTTCCGATTTATACTTTGTAAGGGATAAATACGTATATCTGAAATCTTCGGAAGCGTTACAACAGTGATTTCTTTGATGGCCCAAAGGAAATGAAATGCATTTTCTATCCGTCGTAATCTATGCAACCTTGCAACCGCTAGGGGCAACACTTGGCATGAAGATCCAAGAATGATTATAGTTTGACAAAATGAAGATGAAATTGGTAAAAAACTGGCTGAAAACGTGTGTGTGTGTGTGTGTGTGTGTGTGTGTGTGTGTGTGTGTGTGTGTGTGTGTGTGTTTAACTCAACCAGACAATAACATTTGAGACATTTCCATATCGAAAGCATTTTCAAACGACACGGTTAATTTGACTCAAACGACGGTTTTTTGTACATTCAAAAGAGTAGAAAACATTGTGGGAAAAGGAGAAAATGCCAGCTACCATCATTTTCATCGCTGGTGACAATGCTGTCAAATGCCCTCATCTCAAGGGCTGTAAATTCTGGGATCATTCTGGGATCATTTTTAACGACCCTGGGAAAGAAGCCTTTTGAAAACACAATGTTTTCTACACTATCAAAGAAAAACTGCACAATTTGAGCCACATTGAAGTTGTCGTCTGCAAATGCTTTCAGTTTGGACAAGGCTAAAATTTTGTCGTCTGGTAAAGGGTCAGAAAAAGATGGGGTCGTTTACAGGTTATATAAAGTAATAATATACGATGAGCAATGCTCTGGCAACAGGGGGCTAAATGGATCCATAATTATGTAACGACTTGCTTGGTTTAACGTATCACAGAGATGCATTAACGCAATAGGTGCTAAGCGCGACTCAAGGACCTATTGCAGACAGTGTAGATCAAGATCAGACTGCAAAGAAGGTGCGACCTCCACTGTCCTATAACTATCCCGAAAAAAAACGCCTTTCAAATAGCGAAATTTGTTTTTTTCTATCGGCCTAACTCTTTACCAGACGACAATATTTCAGATTAGTCCAAATTGAAAGCATTTGCAGACGACAAAATAAATGTGACCCAAAAACTGAAATTTGTTTTGGGAAGGATAGAAAACACTGTGGGAAAAGGAGAAAATGCTGATTACCAGCATTTTCTCCTTTTTCTACAAAAGGCCTCTTGCTCAGGGTCGTTAAAACTCGGGATTGTGTGGTAAAAGGTTAAAAGTTTCATTTCTTTTATAAGGCAGGATAAGGGTTATTTCCGCTCACATTTTCTTATAATCTCTTTCAAATGTTCCTACCTAGTGTTACTTGTCTAATTAAGGATCTTTAATTCTAAAACGGCCCCTAAGGAATGGGATGCAGGATCAGCCCCTTTTCATCTGCGCAGGCTTATCCGACATCAAACTTCCAGGCTTATGTACCATTTCGTAACTGTCTTTTCCGATAGTGAGACCAGTTGGGCCCATTATAACTAACCATTCTTTAGACCAATCTTAGTCATATTATCAAGAATTTTTCGGCGTAGCTGAATTGCTGTCTTTTGACCTACTTTTTGGTACTGATAAGAAACGAATAAATAGAAATTTTTGATTGGTCAAAAATGTAGACATGTTTATTTTAAGGGCCCCTGCCTATTTGCTGGCAAATTTACGCCGTCTATCTTTTTTTAGAAATATTTCTTGTTTACATTTAAAAGTAACGTTACTTCTGATTGGCTAAACCATTTGGTTTAGTGAATCAGAAGTTGTGTTGCTTTCGAATGTTGAAAAACTTGGAGAATGTGACTAAGAATGTTCTTTGAATACGGACCCAGCTAGGCCCATAATCAGCAACCATTCTCAAGAACATTCTTTGTCATATTCTACAGAATTTTCTGACCTTGAAAATAAGACAGCTTCTGACTGGCTTACCAAATGGTTTAGCCAATTAGAAATTGCGTCACCGTCTAAGTACAGAATCAGACTAAGAATGATGCTAAGAATGGTTGGCGAATACGGGCCCAGGGTAACTATTTAAGTGAGGTTTAGTTTGACATGCAACGGTAAGCAAATGTGATTGATAAACTTTCGGGACAATAATAGTTGTAAACTGTCACTTTCAAAGATATTAATATCCACTTAAACCTACCACACTTCATTTGACAAATTTGTTGGCTGAATCTAAGGTCACCAACCCTTAGGCTGCAGAGCGCGACTCAAGGAGCTTTTGCGGACACTGTAGATCAAGATCAAACTGCACAGAACGTGCAGTCTGATCATTAATCTACAATGTCCAATAAGGTGATATCCCATCCCCCCCGCCCCGAAAAAAAAAAGACATGGAAATGGCAAATTTTGGGTTTTTACTATCGGCTTGACAGTCTCATTTATACGGCATTTTGAAAATCATGTATCGTAGTTTGTGCAAAACTGAAGGAAGTAAACCCAATAAAACTCAATTTTCCTAAGGCAAATAAGGGTTTCGATTGCACTCAGATATGAAATTGATAATGGCGTATTAAAATAAATTGGATTAGGCCAATGATCGTAGAAATACTTCTTTTGTAAGAAAATAGCTTGATCTGCTATGGTCTTCTAATGGCTAATGATACACACAATCTTCGTTTCCTGACCGCTTGATTCCGTGCTTGTTCGTCCCAAAACCAGTTCGTTCCTGGACTTATTCGTCTTAGGGCTTGTTCGCCCGGCCTTTTTTCCCAAAAGATTGCACTATTGGATTGTGCATTACTACATAGTAGGTTGACTTTCAAGCGAATATTTTTAAACTTTCTATTGTTTATTTTTCAAATTATCAATTCCACACAATGGCTCCCTTGACAAATGCCAAACCAGTGCTTTCAACGCTTTGATTATCTAGCAGGATGAGCATTAATCATGAATAAGGGACTGCTTTATGTGGAATAGTGTATTTTAGACGTGTCGAAACTGAAAGCAGTTGCAGAAGACAAATGTAGCTGAAATTACGGTCATTGACTCTGAAAATGACATTTTCTCGTTTTTCTACTAGGATTTCAAAAGGCTATTTCCTCTGGATTGTTAAAACTCTAGATTGTGTGGTAAAGGGTTACAGAAAAATCCTTACTGCCAGAGAAAAAAAAAAAAGTTAAAACTTGATATCGTGTAGAATGGCTCAGAATTTAGTCAGCTGTGTAAATGTAAACATAGATAAGTTACCGGTATATAAGGTGTAAGGGATAGAGAAATTCAACCTTATTTACAACTGGTAATGATAACAGTGATTTCTTTGAAGGCCTCCAGAAATATGAAATGCATTTTTTATCCGTCGAAATCTGTGCAACCACCAGAGGCAACATTTGGCATGAAGATACAAGAACGATTATATTTTAATAAAATAAAGATGAAATGGGTTTTTAAACTAGCTGAAACCGAGTATAGATGTTTCTTTTAAGTCGTGCATTATATTACGTTTCCATACACGGAAGCTCAAATTACCTGTAATATTTTCATCCTACGTCAATTGAACTTAACTTCTCAAGCGAAATGTAGCGTTTTCGTATTTATGGATTTTATTCCTTAGTCTGCTAAATAAGTGAAATGAAAATTTCAAGTCGTTAGTATAAACCCAAATATTGCTACTTCAAAGTTATTTTTTGGAAGAGGGGAATAAGAGATAATCTACTTTATTGGACAGTGTAGATCCAAGATCAGACTGCACGATCTGTGCAGTCTGATCTTGGGTCTACACTGTCCGCAAAAGGTCCTTGAGTCGCGCTTAGCAGCCTTCGGGTTAATGGTGCTTCTTTTCGCATTTCCACTTGCATGTTCACGTGTCTTAATGTGCATCGCCTGCGTTTTACGACAAAGATAGCTCGGTGCATTTCACGTATAAAAACTCCCAATTTCAAATCCACAACACATCTAGTAATTATTTCTTGTACATATTACATACTATAGTGAGTCTGGATAATTTCCTTTGAAGTCGTTTTGAGGAAGCTTTCGTATATCGATAACAGGTAAAAACCCGGCGCTCTGGCAAAAGGGGTTTTAATGCATCTCTATGGTGCATTTTACCAAACAAGTCATCATTGAACTTGGTATTCATAAAATCCATTTTTCGGCGTAGCTGAATGTGCTGGCTTTTGACCTACGTTTTGGGACTGATAACGAGTGAATAAATTAAAATTTGTGATAGGTCAAAAATGAAGGCATGTTTATTTTACGGGGCCCTGCCTATTTGCTGACACACTTTTTGCCATCTATCTTTTTTTAAAGATATTTCTTATTTTAACTGCGGAGGCTGACACAGGTCTGGACAGTTTACGGATGTATTGGAATCCCTTTTCGCAGAGCATGGCTCATGTACATAGAGGATATTTTTTTTTCGGTGAAAGATTGAAATTTAATTCATCGAGTGAACATCATCGGTAGTATTTTCACGAGTGGCGCTGCCACGAGTGAAACTATTACCGATGATGTTCACGAGATGAAATAAATTTCTATCTTTCACTGAAAAAAAAAAATCCTATTTATTTCATGCTCCTAACCCCTATTTTGTTGGAACTTTCATCAAAATCCAGTACAGTTGTTTTCGGTAAATCTCCGTGGCGTACCCCCCCCCCCCCACATGACAACGCATTACACTATTATGTAAAGCGCAAGAAATATAGCCGTAAATTACATCATATTTCGCTCCATTTGAATAGCACGCGATGATTACCTAGCATTCGGCATACCTAGGTAACTAGTGCGCGGGAACTACTGATTCCGCCTTCAATTGAAGAGTCATTTGGTATTTTCACTGGTCGTAACCATGATATATCAAACCATAATCCACCATTATTTCTCGATAAACTACCGAAAAGCATGAATCAAACATGCGTAATCCGGTTGGCAGGGAAAACTGTGGCATATGTCCTTAAAGTATGGTTTACTGAAGCGTAAATGCTTTTTTTTTTTTCAACATGCAAAATGAGCAAAAATGACTGTGCTGGAATGAAAAGACTGCAATGTAAGTTTGTAAAATTTAGTCTACAAGGTCACTAACGTATTTTTTGTATAGTGTGTTTATACTTTTTGCCCCTGGATCCGAGGTACATCTCTCGGAATGTTCTATAGAATTTGTCAATGAAAAGGTTATTGACTTCTGTTTTATTACTATTGCTTTGGATCAATCGCAACCAATGCGACTCTGAAAGACTCACAGCATTTTATGAGGTCCTGTGAAAAGGACTCTTGTTCGGTTTATTCAAAGCACTTTCTTCCAACTTTAACGCTTACGCTGCTCAGCGCAACTCAAGAACCTTTTGCGGACAGTGTAGATCAAGATCAGACTGCACAGAACGTGCAGTCTGATCTTGGATCTACACTGTCCGATAAGGTGATATTTACCCTCAAATATTAACTTTGAAATAGCAACATTTGGAGTATTACTATCGGCTGGAAAGTTTAATCTATTTAGCAGGTTAAGGGTTAACTCTTTTACTGTCAATGGCAGTGTTTGCAGACGGCCTGGGTCAAGATCAGACTACACAGAACGTGCATTGACCCTAGCCTTATTTTACAACATCAGTTCAACTGTTATGATACATGTATTTATGACAAATTCCGAAAGTAAAAAAAAACGAAATCGAACGTATACTGTTGCGGTAATAATTCTGTATAACAATTCATATAACAATAATAATTTCAATAATAGAGTCGATGATAATAAAACATCATCATCATCATCATCATCATTATCACAATCCACTCTAATGATAAATAATTTTAGAGGAACGACAAAGTGGACATACACACATATATATATATTTTTTTTTTTGCACCAAATTTCATTAACACTTACCGCTTTATGCAACTTGCCTTTAAAAAGCAGTTCCTGTCAATAGACTTGCTTATCTGTAAATCCTTTGAATATTTTTTTTTTTTAAACACAAATTTAGTTCGGTATATACACCAAAAAATTCAAGAATATATCTTTTTTTATCTCCCTCTCTCTCAAACCAATAATGGCTAATCATTAATTAAGTCTAAGTCCAGCAATTCTGTCAGTAAAAAAGCACTAGAATATCTTCCGGATGATTAAATCGGCTATTTCCACGTTATCGACTACAGCTCGCCGACTTCCTTCGTTAAATTCCGTGCACTGACTTGTAGGGAATTTACCAAGAGAAGTAGGTCGTGGCGACTATATTCGGAACTACAGAATATCGAATTTGACGACTTAATTATACCCAAGACACCTTAAAAGCTCTATTCAGTGACACAGACGTAATACATGTAGCCTCGTCTTGGATCGACATCAGACTCCCGAGTCTGTCGAGGCCAACTGAACGATCCATGCTCTGGTAAAAGGGAGCTTAACCCTTTCTCAAACGACAAATTTTGGACTGGTCCAAATTGAAAGAGTTTGCAGATGACAATTTTAAATTTGATGAAAATGGCAGAAAGTTCTCAAAAAAGGGTAGAAAACAATGTGGGAAAAGGACAAATTGCTCGTTACGAGCAATTTCTCCTTTTCCCACAGTGTTTTCAAAAGACTTCTACTGCAGACACGTGAAAACCAGGGCTTGTTTGGGAAAGGGTTAAGGCATCTCCATGACGCATTATACCAAGTTAATGAATGGCGCATTAATATTGTAGCTTAACATTTTGACCAATCAAATCACCACAGTATTTTACATCCCCCAAAATCCGTTTCGTGTAACAACCGATAGAACCATGCGGTAGACTGGTCCTCTTGAAATGCAGAAAATTGACCAAAGGGAACAATTTTCGACCCAGGTCCTGGATCGATAGTGTTTGCAAATGCATTAAGCCCCCTTTTCACAGAGCATGACTGAAATTATTTTCATCCACTTAACCCCTTGTCCTGCTAAATAAAATAAATGAAACTTTCAAACCGACGGTATAAACCCTAATTCTCCTATATCTCAAAGGTATTTTTGGAGGAAAGATATCTCCTTATCGGACAGTGTAGATCCAAGATCAGACTGCACGTTCTGTGCAGTCTGCTCTTGATCTACGCTGTCCGCAAAAGGTCAGTGAGTTGCGTTTAGCAGCCTAAGAGTTCATACCAACATGATTATGAGAGAGAGAGACAATGAAACAGGGGAAAAATATGTCATCAAACATGATCACCGGATCACGCGAGGTTTACCGAATGTACGAGTAGTAGGCAGGTCATACGTCACAACTCGGCCGATTCCGTACCTACATCTAACCTCGTCCGTATATAGGCGGCTTCCATTTTGAACTACCAATCACATGATCTTAAACATGGCGGCTCCCCTGTAAATCGCTTAGCAACGACATGAACAACCACGATGGAGTTATTCACATCTATCGATTTGTCGATGAAAGCTCCCATCGGAATTGATAAACCACGCTAAAAATTGAATGTACGAACTGTTTGCCGACTGAAATATTCTTAGAAAGATAACGATAAAAAATTGACTCGTGTTTTCTTTTTTAAGAGGAGCCTTACAATTTCAATAACGGTAAAATGGTGTGCTTCCGGAAACGTGCGAAATGTACCGTGTAGGTGCATATCAAGCTACGTGATACAGCCGAGGGATCACTCGTCACAACTCGGCCGATTCCATACCTACATCTAACCTCGTCTGTATAAGGGAGGCTTCTATTTTGAACTACCAATCACATGATCTTAAACATGGCTGCGCCCCTGTAGAACGCTTAGCAACGACATGAACAACCACTGTGAAGTTATTCACTTCTATCGATCTGTCGATGAAAGCTCCTAACGGAATTGATAAACCACGCTAAAAATTGAATGTACAAACTGTTTGCCGACTGAAATACTCTTAGAAAGATAACGATAGAAAATTTACTCATGCGTTCTTTCTAAAGAGGAACCTTACAATTTCAATAACGGTAAAGCGGTGTGCTTCCGGAGATGTGCGAAATGTACCGTGTAGGTGCATATCAAGCTACGTGATACAGCCGAGGGATTTGATCACCGGATCACCCGAGGTATGCCGAATGCCGAGGGATTTGATCACCGGATCACCCGAGGTATGCCGAATGATAGGCAGGTTTCGTGTTTCACGTGGAAAGCAAGATCTGAAGTCTTGAGTGCTTTCGTTTTTAAAATATGTAGTTTATGATATTCATTTGGAAATGTTAGCCTTTAATTCGGAATATTTGTGTATTCTTGAATTTATCAGTGTTCCATATGCATAACTGCACTTCGAATTAAAAAAATAATAATGATTAAAGAGTTCTTGTTGCCTAAAGCGAAAGTGAAAGTAGTGATTCTTGTACAGTGTATCTGGATAGTATACATTTAAACGGATTTTAAATCTTCCAGAAAAAACGCTGCAACGGTGTCCAAGAGGAACTTAGAGACACTTTTAGGTTAGTAAAAGTTTTATATTGTTACTGGTCAATTATTATAAAAATAATTTGAGCCATGCTCTGGCAAAAGGGAGCTTAATGCATTCCCGTGATGGATGATTCCAAGTAAGTTGTCATGTTACCATGGATCAATAAAATCCATTTTGTCGAAGAACTGTCTGAGTCATGAGGTAGACTGGTCCTTTGACATACAGAAAATTGACAAATAGCGAAAGGTTTCGGCCCAGGTCAGCCTGCGCGGAGTGCGCAGGCTGACCTGGATCGATACTTTTCGCAGATACATTAAGCCCCTTTTCACAGAGCATGGCACATTTAATTGCGATATAACAAATGGTACCCAACGACATCTGGTTGATATTTAGTGGTGTGTCCTGTATACGTCATGATCAGACATGATCAGGATGTGCAGTGTAATCATGGTCTATACTTTATTCAATTATTGTCTATAAGATTCTTACATGGGTCCTGTATACATCATGATCAGACTGCATGGATGTGCAGTATAGCCATGGTCTATACTTTATTCAATTATTGTATAAAAGATTCTTACAGGTTCTTCGAAATTGGACATACCCACACACCAACACCCACACACACCCCCACACACACACACGTGTGTGTGTGTGTGTGTGTGTGTGTGTGTGTGTGTGTGTGTGTGTGTGTGTGTGTGTGTGTGAGCTGTGCTTTGTGAAAAGGGAGCTTAATGCATCTGCAAAAATTAATGACCCGGGTAAGCTTGTACAGTCTGCGCAGGCTGATCTGAGCCGAAACGGTTTGCTATTGGTCAATTTTCTGCATGTCCAAGGACCAATTTACCTTATTTTTTACTCCCTTGTTAGATAAAATGGATTTTGTGGATCCAAGATCATGTGATAAGTTGCTTGGTATAATGGATCACGGAGATGCATTAAGCCCCATTTTGCCAGAGCACGGCTGATATTTAATATGCTGTTGTTCTAACCATGTAATAGCAGTGTTGCTGGGCAATAGCTGCAAGTCAGGATCAGACCACATGGACCTGGAGTCCATTTCCAGTCCACACAAAGTGTTAATAAATCACTGTACACACAGTAGCAGTAATTGCTTATCCAGACTGTAATTGATCTGTGCATAGATTATAATACTTGCTAACTTTGGATCTTACCAGTTAGTGTTGTTTTGAATAAACGTATATTTGAACCATGCTCTGTGGAAAGGAGGCTTAATGCATATGCGAAACGTATCGATCCAGGTCAGCCTGCGCAGTCAGCGCAGGCTGACCTGGGCCGAAACCTTTCGCTATCGGCCAATTTTCTGTATGTCAAAGGACCAGTCTACATCATGATTTAGTCGGTTGTTACACGAAATGGATTTCATGTCTCCACAATCATATAACGGCTCGCTTGGTAAAATACATCACGGGGATGCAGTAAGCCCACGTTTGCCAGAACAAGGCTCATTTTGATATTTGCTACATCGTTTGCCATCATCATGAAAAGTAGTCCGGTTCTATAGCCAGGATGCACAAATCAGATAGGTCAGATTGGTTACCTCCCCTGGCAGTATTCTGCTCGTCTATTTTTAGAACAACGCTATCGCGTGATTAAAGAAATTCTGGAGAGACCACTCTCGATTACTTTACAATAGAATTTTCTATTTTTTGACCGCTGAAATAAGTGAATTATATACATGGAATCACCTTTTGATAATATTTTTGGAAAAAAAAACAATCTCTTTGTTTCGATTACTAATTTCAAATTGTGCAAAAATCCGCTATGTTGGATACACTGCCAATCTCGAAACTTGCAAGATGCTCTGATTGGCTATCCAGTTATATTCATGTAACCCAATGAGAACTAATATCACACTGTTCTTTGCCAGTTGCATTATGAATATATACGACAGGGACTAGTTTTCAGATAAATCAGGTGAAAAATTCCACCTAGCGGAAGTTAATGCCTCCTCTATACTTTAAGTGGGCATCAATGGCTAGTTCGATTCCACTCAGTATTTGCTCTTATATTCTTTTTCTTCCCTAAAACTTTCCTTTTCGCGCGTGGAAACAAGTCTTTATTCTTCTTCAAACTATAAAATTTAGACTGCCCTAAAATTAAAATATTCGTAGACTACAGTTCGCAATAATTGCAGAGAGCAAAATTCCTCTTATTTTGGTAGAAAAACAGGTGTGTGGGGGGGGGGGGGGGCGGCTGTTACTTGTTCAAGCAATTTCTTCATTGCCAACAATGTATTTTTTTTTTTTTTTTTTTTACTTTCCTTGACACATGACGAAACTTAGAATATTTATTAACCCTTTAACAGATAATTGAATTGCAGACTTGTCCAAGTAGAAAGCATTTGTAGACAACCAATCACCTGTGGCTCAAATAATGGAATTCGACTTTTAGTGGTTTGATTGATTGATTGATTGATTGATTGGTGTTTTATGCCGGTTTCAACATTATTTCAGTCATATCACGGCGACAGCTCATAAATTCATGTATTTCATGGGTTTAGCCAGAACTAGGCTAGGGCTCTGAAGTGTCTTGCCGAAGGACACTCCCACGAAAAACCATGTGAATTAGGCGGGGCTCAAACCCGGTACCTCCAGGTTACGAGTCCCACTTTTACCACTGAGCCACGCAGGACCCCTTTAGTGGTTTGAAAACATTGTTGGAAAAGGGGAAAATGCTGGCAACCAGCATTTTCTCCTTTTCCCACAGTGTTTCTAAAGGTTTCTTCCCCAGGCTCTTTAAAACACAGGGTTGTTCGGTTCAGAGTTAAAGAGATAAAAATACATCGATACCTGACCCATCTCCATCGCAAACCTACCTACGCCGTCAGGTGCGAATAGTGAGGCGACACGTGTTCAGAGGAAAACATCTACTTTTTTTTTTATTTCACCAGATACATACGGAATATTATGTATGTAGTAACTTTCTTGATGCTTGTATTTGCTTCGAGCAGCGTGAGAAAATTTGGTATCAGGCGAGACCGAAAGTAGAGCCTGGTGTCAAAATTTTCTTACGCGGCGAGAGGCAAGTACACGCACCAGGAAAGTTCCAACATAATAGTCCTTTGTGATATACCTCTATCAACAACAAAATATTACCATTATTTACAATTTTACTCCCAAAACGGCTGAAAAACAAAACGCTGATTCTGTGGGGAGTACCTTTTTTTTTTAATGAATGGCCATTAATATTGTAGCGTAACATTTTGACCAATCAAATCGCAAACCAGTATGCTCGTATTTCCGTGCTCGAGAAACGTCATAAATTGGTTACCTCCCCTGAAACAGCAAGTGTATATGGTATCACACCACCGGTTTTTTGCCATATTGAAAATAGAGTGAAATTGACCATCTTTGAAGCTTCACAAATCGCTTAATGGCAAAACTTTGGCTTTACCGTCTCTTGCTCTCAAAAGTACAGTCATAGTCCTTCAAAAAAATGCATAAAAAACAACATGTCAACCGATTGCGTTTTTCGCTAAGTCCCAATCAATACAGGCACCCTAGAAATTGTCCTCTCAAAAATGCCTGTTCACCGCCATGATCCCAAGCTTTTGGCCCTCCACTGACATAAAATAGTCCAATCAATATATGATAAAATCACATCTAAATGGTCCCCCACTACCTAAATTTGAAGCAAATCTAAATTATATACCACCAAGCCCTCTCATCTCCACGAAACAGTGCAACTAAAGTGCTACTGCAAAATTTCACATCGGACTACTTTTGACTACCACGACCCGGAAGCAAACTCGCAGTGGTGCGACACCTTTATAAAACGGAATTTGACTTTCAAGTCGGGTTTTTTATGTCTTTTGGCTGAATCCGAGTATTGCGACAAGGAAAAAATGAGCCAGAGAGAAATCAGGGCCATTTTCAAAGAGAAAACCCATTTTTCTTAACATGGTTGTTTTTGGGGCCAAGACCTAAAAAAATGGAAATTTTAAGCCCAATGACCACTCTTACAAATTCAAACATATCTCAGCCAAAACCCAATGGATTTACATGAAATAAAAAGTATACTCTTCGGGATTCTTTTGTCTATCTTTTTAACCCATTTTCATCTATATAAATTGAAAACATTACATGAAAAGTAGCCTTTTGACAAAAAAACCCATTCTGATGGCTAAAATTCAGGGTTTTCTTCATTTTTTTATCTCTAAAATCTTCAATGTGACCAGCCAAATGCACATTTCTAAGCTTTTTATTCTATAGTCAAGCATTATCAGTCAAAACAAGGGTGGAATATATGAAAGAAGGAAAGTAGATGGCCTTTATAGAACATGACGGACATGAACCTGAATCTTCATGAAATACCAGTACTGCAAAATTTAACTACACATGGCTCCTTTTGTCACAATGTTTTCATCTATGACAAATGATGAATAATATCTCCAGACCAGACTATCGATGATGTAATCAGCTCAAAACTCTGGTATAGAAGCAAACATCCTGACGGCCAGAATTCACTACGTAAGCCCAGCTGGGCTTATCGGTACCTGTCCGATCGGATTAGAGTATTGGGTAAGTAGAGTATTGGGTAAGTAAGTCATTGGGTGCATAGATTTGAGAGAATGACAGAAAGGAAAGTATGAAAGACCATACAAATCCAGAATCACTCATTATGTAAGAAGAAAACATCTAGAGCAAAGAACAAAGAAAATAGAATGGTCCAGATACAGACAGAATATAGGGAAAACATGAACAGATAAGACAGAAAAAAAGAAAGAGAAGCCCTTAATCTTAAGCTTGTTCTAGAATGAGAATTTATTTCTCAAAGAAAGAAGAAATTACCTGAATATTCACAGCATGAAATTGGTGCAGCATCTCCAGTCGGCTCAACAAACATTGGTGATGTCACAGCCACAGGGAAGCGGTGCGAACTTCAGTCACAGCATCTGAAAGAGATATAAAAATGAGCACCTCATGATCCAGAACCTATGTACAAGGGACCTTAAACCATAACATTCAAACATATGCCTGGAGACCAAAACAACATAACCCAAGACAGAGTTATGATAATAAGGAAGTAAACAAGAAGTAAGAGAACAAGGGGAGTAATTCTGTCTAGTGCATAGCAACTCTACTGACGAGGCCTGATGCTGGCCGAAACAGAGAGACAGAGAGAGAAGGGGGGGGGGGGGCAGTCCTATATATGATTAAGAACTGCTGCTGCAATGTTTTCAGAGAAAAAAAAAAACAGGAGAGAGAGAGAGAGGGGGGGGAGGGTAAAGGAAGGAAGAGAGAGAGAAAGAGAGACATAGTGTGAAAGATAGAGAGTGAAAGAGAGACAGCGATTGATTTGGGGAAGGGTCTTGTATAAAATACTTTCTCCTTCTGCCACACAGTTTTCAGAAAAAAAGGGGGGCAGACAAACACAGGTTTGGGATAGAAGCTGGACAAACAGTGGGTTAGGAAAAAATATGCAAAGAGGCTTACAGTATATAAATGGCACTTACAGACACCAAGGTCCAAAATGCAGTCTGGCTCCTTTTGCTTTTGTTGCAATGAAGAGAGATTTAGGAATTGCTGCTGCAATGTTTTCAGTAGAAGAAAAACAGGAGAGAGAGACACACAGAGAGAGAGGGGAGCAAGAGAGAGAAAGAGAGAGTGAGACTGAGAAAGATACAGAGTAAAAGAGAGGGAAAGCGGCCGATTCGGGGGAGGGTCCTGTATATAATTCTGGCTCCTTCTGCCACAATGTTTTCATATAAAAGGGGGGGAAGACAAACAGGTTTTGGGATAGTAGAGACAGCTGGACAAACAATGAAATGGGACATAACATGCAAAGAGGATTATAGGTATTAAATGGTACTTACAGTTCGACTAAGTCAAAAGGGGGTCAGACTCCTTTTGCCGCAATGAATTTACACAGCCAATGGAAATGCCCCTGAGAAAATAACATTTCCTACCCTTATTAAGGAAACCTTACTTCATGTTAATATGCTCTGTATTCACACAAAGCTTGAAATTACAGAGGTGGCTTGCATGAAACTTTGGTCGATAATTCAGAAATTTCCGATTGACCATAACTGCCATTTTGTGGGCTCTGTGGTTCGAAACCCGGACCCAGCAGGATCGCTTGGATCCTTGGATCTGAATTGCCCATATCCGGTCTTACTTACACTACAAATCCAAAACAAGCATTTTCAATTTGCATGCAATTCAAATGCATTTTCAAGTTTTTCCTAGCATTTCATGAAAAATAATCCAATTCTAAATTCTAAAATAAAAGAATTTAAATTAGAATTAAATAGTTTAAAATGACAATTAAATCAAATATCTGAACATGTATTCAACTTCTTGGCATTAGAAAACTTGCAGACGAAGTGTCCATAGATTTCATCCGGTGCAAAGAATTTTTTGAAAAAATTCTCGACATGCCGGTCCGAAAACTTTGAAATTCCGCTAATTTAAATTCTAAATTCAATTCAAAAATTAAATTCTAAATACCTGAGCCCAACTTTTGATAGAATCCTGTTTCAAGGCCCCTCAGCTACTTGTCTGCCAAATTTCAGCCGGTTCTGCCTGAAAATGAAAACACCAGACTGGTTCCCGTTTTTTCACTACCTGCTCATATAGGTGTCACACCACTGGTTTTTTGCCATATTGAAAATAGAGTGAAATTGACCATCTTTGAAGCTTCACAAATCGCTTAATGGCAAAACTTTGGCTTTACCGTCTCTTGCTCTCAAAAGTACAGTCATAGTCCTTCAAAAAAATGCATAAAAAACAACATGTCAACCGATTGCGTTTTTCGCTAAATCCCAATCAATACAGGCGCCCTAGAAATTGTACTCTCAAAAATGCCTGTTCACCGCCATGACCCCAAGTTTTTGGCCCTCCACTGACATAAAATAGTCCAATCAATATATGATAAAATCACATCTAAATGGTCCCCCTCTACCTAAATTTGAAGCAAATCTAAATTATATACCACCAAGCCCTCTCATCTCCACGAAACAGTGCAACAAAAGTGCTACTGCAAAATTTCACATCGGACTACTTTTTATAAAACGGAATTTGACTTTCAAGTCGGGTTTTTTATATAGGGATCGGTACAGGCTACTAAAAACGAGCGGAATTCTGCCCGTCTATTTATAGAACAGCCATGTCGCGAGACTAATAGAGATTCAGGAGAGGTCACCCTCAATTCCTGAGCAGCGGATTTTCCGATATTTTTGACGTCACGAGTAAGTGAATTGTATTTTTGGTATCACCCTTTTAATAATTATGTCTACTACTATTCTTTTTAGTTTCAATTACCAATTTCAAATTGTGCAAAATATCGCAGTGTTACCTATACAGCCAAACTGGAAAGATGTAAGCTGCCCTGATTGGCTATTATGTGATATACATGTTGCCCAATAGAAAGGAACGACGCAATAGCCTGTGCCAGTTGTAATATGTATATCTACAACGGGGACCAGTTAAGAAACGTCATTACACCATAGTTGGAACTGTATTTGACACTGTGTAGATATCGATTTTTTCCCGTCGTGTGTGATTGGCCTGGGCTTGGCAAGCCAAGCCCAAGGCCATAGGAATCGTATACCAAAATTTTAACCCCATCCTAGCATTTTCGGAAAAACCCGAGTCAAGCATTTACGGAAAAACCCGAGTAAAAGTAAAAAGTACCGCCTGCAATCCATCTCACTACGCTGAAAATAGTAAATGGTAAAATATTTCGATTTGAACATCACAGTAAATTTTAATTTCACAACAAACTTTGATAGATGTGCGATTTTAATCGTGCGAAAGTGTTGACTGAGAATTTGGGGCCCTCATGAGGTTATTTATAACTGCAAATTCGTGCGCTTAACAGTGAAAGAACAATTGGCAAACCTCGGCTGATCGTTTACCAAATGTTTTGATGTAGGTACGCAATCGACCGAGTTGTGACGAGTGCTGTTGCCGAGCACCAATCGGGATCGTTCGTTTATCCTTTTTCTACACACCATTAGCCGGTTCGTTTGGGCCAACGGTAGAGCTGCCAGAATTGGAGGAGATATTCCGGTGCGTTCGATTGGGCGTCTTCCGCTTTTAGAAGCTCTGCCGTCTCTTCCACTCGATATTTGGAAGAGCCGGCAGAAATTCGAAACAAAATGGCGGAAGCGGCCAACGAAACGTGAGTTGAAGAATGGTTTCTTTTCAGCTGACATTTGTTTTTATTGTTGTCATGTGCAAATATTCGTGTTTTTACTTGCTGAAAAGATTGCTCTTGCTTAGTATCCAATTTGCGGTGGTAAATATACAGTAAATACTGAATAATTCCTCCGCATGTCTTGAATCGCCCTCAAAATTTTTAGGGGCGAAATGTCTTGGGTTCGAAACGTTCTAATATCTCTCGAATTGGTATAAAAAGTATATATATTTTTATCACTAATTCGACTTACACTGATGAATACAAAGCTGCTATTTTGGGGATTGTTCAAGGCCTGTTTAGACAGAACAAGCTAGCGCCATTCTCATCAAATAGCCATTCTTCTACAAACAACAGCAGTTTGTTGTAAAAAGCCGCCATGTTGAATGATTCTAAATTCGTTCGATTGGCTTTCTATTCTAATCGCTTCTGTGAATAGCATTCTCTTCTTAACAGAGCCCAAACGAACCGGCTACATGTGAATGACAAATGATGATAGCGCATTTTACGCAGACGATGTGCTCTTTCTCTGAAAAAGGTGTCTCAAAACCTCGGCAAGATTTTAATTTTCGTAAAATTACTGTGCACCTCGTGTCTGAAGTTATAAGTATGTATTTTTCATTGGTATATATGCCGTATTTCTTCCTGTCAGAATTGTCCAGATATGACATCTCGGCCCATAACCATTTCGACCCATAGCAAACTCGGAGCATACAATACCAAATATGTATTAAAGTTTGTAACATGAGCCATTGAAAACCAGATAATCTTTAAAAAACGATGAAATTTTAGACTTGTCTAAGCTAAAAACATTTGCGAACGAAAAGTTAGATTTAGCTGAAATGTTGGTTATTTGCTGTGAAGGTGCAGAAAACCTTGTAGGAAAAAAGAGAGCATTTTCTTTTTTTTCCAAAAGGTTTTCACGAGGCTATATCTTTGGAGTCCTGAATACTCGAGAATGTGTGGTCAAGAGTTAAGTAACTGGTAGGCGTTTTATATCGAAGATCAGACTTGACATTCAGTGCAATCTGATCTTGATCTCCATAGGTATTTTAGGCTGACCTGGGTCGAAACTTTTTGCTTTTGGCGAATTTTCTGCATGCCAAAGGACCAGTGTACCTCATGATTCAGTCGGTTTTTCCACAAAATGGATTTTATGGATCCATTAATATATGATTGCTCGTTTAGATTGATGGATCACGGAGATGCATTAAACCCCCTTTTGCCAGAGCATTGCTCATTTGTGTTTTCCATATTCACAACCAGGAGCTCTTCAAATTTATCAATCCTAGATGACTTTACTCAGATGAGGGCTTTAGGTCCAACGGCCCTCTTGTTCATGAAAATCGGCTTTCCAACTTGGTTGATTATGGCAACTTAGAAATTCCATAGACTTTCAATGCGAAAGTTGAAAAGTGGCATTTACAGCAGATATTTTGACAAAACTTCTTATAGAAATGTACCTTGAGCAGTCTTGTATCATCCATATGATTTTATTAAACTGATAGTCTTTAGCTCATCTGTTTACAAAGAAAGCGTCATACTATTGTCAAAGCCTATGCGTCATTGTCGTTGTGCAAAAACTTCGACATTTTTTTAATATCTCTGTTATTCCTGAAGATATTTACTTCAAACTTGTACAAATTATTTACTGTCAAAAGGGGTACCCATATAACAGGACAGGTAACCATCAAAAATTTTTTGACACAGTTACGCCCTTTTTTTTTTTTATTGCTTTAAATTTTCAGAACCTTTGACATTTTATCATATCTGTCATTAATGAATGTACTTACTTCAAACTTAAACTTTTGGTTAACTATTAAAAGGGGAATTTATATCCGTACAACAGAGGTAGGTAACCACCAAAACATTTTTGGCAAAGTAATTAGTTATGCCCGTTTTTCGACTGAGAACTTTTAGCTCAGCTTTTTTAGATACATGGTACTGTATTTTCATAGCCCTAGTGTCATCATCTTCGTCGTTTGTGTCGTTGTCATGCAAAATGTTTGACATTTTACAATATCTTTGTTATTACTGAAAATGTTTACTTAACTATCAGAACGGAAACATAAACAATAAGGGTGAATAACTATCAAGTTACGCCCCTTTTTCAACTTTGTGTTTTCAATGAAAATCAACCGAGCATTGTCGCCCGAATGCGGATGTCTTTTTATTTGTTGCCATAGAAACCAAAACTTAAAAAATAAAAGAAATACGTAAAAGATTGTCTTCTCAGACACCAAATCGTGCTCTGTGATATTAGCCTTTAAAGACTTCGTGTTTTTCCTTGTCATTGCTCAAAGGACATGGTTACTACTTCACCCTGTAGACTGAGTTTGGTAAAATGAAAGAAAAAATATGATTCATTGCTTGGCCATTGCGGATTTTTGCACTTTCCAGAAGTATTCCCTGCTGTTGCACGCTGCTCATTTTGGTTTGTTACCATGATATGTTGCCAAAGCAACGTAAAGGAAGAAAATAGAAAGCAGAAAATTCTTTGAAAATTATCTCCTTTCAATCCATAAAGACCATGAGACCATGGCTATACAAAAATACTCATTATATTGGCCTTTACAAATTTATGTTTTTTTCCATTCTGTTGTCAACTCCACAGACTGTCAGTGTGTGACATGTAGATATTTTTTATTAGTCTGTACAAATGTAATAGCAGTTTTTAAGACTTTACAAATGTGATAGCAACTTTGAGCTTCTTGGCCTCAATTTCCTACCTCTGCACCCGTTCTGATGGCCAGGCCTTCAGCGCCTTCAGCGCTTTGATTTTATCTGCGTGCAATGCACGTATTTGAGCAGTAAAATTTATAAGGTATATGTTTTTAACAATAAAATCAAGTGTCGAAACTCACATTTATTCGTGTTTAATTATCAGTATTAACGCTTTTCCATAAAAAAAAATTTCAGCTTTTTCAAAATTGGAATCTTTTGCAGACGACAAATTGAATGTATTGAAAAGGATGGGATATGTGTAAGAAAGAGTAGAAAACAATGAGGACAAAGGAGAACGGTTTCCAGTATTTTCTCCTTTCCCCATTATGTTTTCAAAAGTTTTCTGATTTTGGGGTCTTTAAAACTTCTGACTGTGAGGTGAACTGTAAACTCCTTACCTAACAACAAAATTTTAGACTAATCCAAATTGAAAGCATTTGCAGACGACAGAATAAATGTGACCCACAAACTGGAATTTGTTTTTAGAACATAGTGGGAAAAGGCGAAAATGCTGGTTACCAACATTTTCTCCTTTTCCATCAATATTATCAAAAGCCTTTTTTCCCATGGTCGTTAAAACTCTGGATTTTGTGGAAAAGGGTTAATTCTTTACCACACAATCACGAGTTTTATCGACCCTGATGATAAAGGGTTTTGAAAACATTGTGAGAAAGGAAGAAAATGCATGTAACGAGCATTTTCTCCTTTTCCCACAATGTTTTCTACCATTTCAATGACTGAAATAATGTTGAAAACGGCGTTAAACACCATACAATCAATCAATCAAGCATTTCAGTGACGTAACTCATGTTTTGAGCTAGATTAATTTTGTCGTCTGCAATTTCATTCAATTCGGCTGGGTCCAAAATTATGTCGTTTGGTAAAGAGTTAATCATTTGAAACAGAAACATTTCTTACATGTATCTTTACACCAGAAACAATCAAATACCGGTCCACGATTTCAAAAAGAAATCATTGGTGTAGAATCTGGGAACTACAAAGTGTTTGCTATAAATAACTGATTTGTGTTCACCTAGCCACGCCCCGTTTCGACCAAACGTTCCCATGGTAAGTATCACGTGATCACAAAGTTCAAGTAACGCCAGGTCAAATCCAACTGAATCACCATCAGAATAGTGTATGTGAGGTCCGTGAAAGTTTTCATAACACCATGCAATATCATCGCTTATGAATATAAAAGACAAATCGGTATAATTAACTTTTATATATTCCATTGCTTGAGTGATGTATTGCTTATACCATTTGAAATCTTGGTACTCATACTGGTCTAAATTAATTCTATCCGTCCTTCGAACATGTATTGCGACGGTTGATCTGTTCGGAAAGGAGGTTCGGATGTATTCACCAGCTTCACGTACATAATGTCTCTTCAGTCTTATTGACGAACGCACAAATTCCTCTTCGTCCTCAATGAAGGTGTTTCCTGAGCACCGATGTCTTAGCGTCCAGTTATAATGCTCCTTTAGGCCGAATTTCCTTCTTTGACTTACAAAACCTGCGGGCATCACTCGAAAAGTATTGTTATCAATAGCCTGGTCGGGCATTTCTATGTTTTTTAGGTCATACAAGGGCTCAAAAGACTGCATAAATATCTTATTACGTCGATGAAGAATTGGTGTATAGCAATTTCTCGCGGAGATTGCAAGTAAACAACACACTTGAAAGAAAGCATTTCCTGTCCTGCCTGGTTTAAAGTCTAAAAACATAAAATGTTTCTCTTTGAAGGTTTTCGTACAGCGAAAACTTTCGGCAGCCTGTTCGTTTCGAACTATTGTATATCGGTTATTAAGGAAAGCTTTCGCTGATTCCAAAATGTCTACTCCTCTTGCCCAGTTAACTTGAAGAATGGTCGAGTATACCCCAAGAAGGATGATCACTGTCAGAGTAGCGGTTAAGCAATCTCGTAGCATGATGTGCCTTGAATCTGAAAGTACGGGAGAAAGAAGAATCGTTATTTAGTACAAACAATACGTCTAAAAATGTAAAGAAGCAAGATGCATGTCCATCTTATATAAACCATGCTCTGGCAAAAGGGGATTTAATGCATTTTCGAAAAGTATCACCCCAGGTTAGCCTACGCAGTCCGTGCAGGCTGACCTGGATCGAAACCCTTTGCTATGTCAATTTTTCGGATGCCAAAAGAGCATTCTACCTCATGATTCAGTCAGTTGTCAGAGAAAATGGATTTTATGGATCCATAATTATGTAATGACTTTAAGATGTATTAAACGCCATTTTACCAGAGCATGGCTCATATATCCCGTCATAATGTTGATTGTTTATTCTGCATGTACTGTAATTCAGTTGTCTCCAGTCTAACGAGGCAAACTAAAACGATGTGGTTTTTTTTTTCGATTGAGTTCAGACCCTGATAAGCCAAAGTGAAGGAACACAATTTTTCTGTGGTATTTTCGTCAAACATTATGAATTTCCTCAGCCTTTCCAGATACAATTCCAAAATCATAATTATTACACTATGGAAATCAACACTCTATCGTTCGGTATTTCGGCTATTCCCTTTTTCAAGAGTTCGAAACAATATGGCTGCAGTAATTCTGCTAATCCACGCTAAAAAATGTTCTAGAGGAAAAAGTGTTCCGAACTATTGAATAAGGCAATAGCCGAAATATCGGAAGATAAAGTGTTGTTTTTCATAGAGGGGTTCATAGTGTCATTGCATAATTATTGATTGTAAACATTAAATCTTTAGTTCTTGTGTATGCCAAGGTCGCCTGTCAAAAACACTTCATTAAATCAAAGCCGATAGATTCTCTATACAAACCACTTGAGTCGTACTCTGGCAAAATAAGGGCTTAATGCATCCCCGTGATGCATTATACCAAGCAAGGTATCAGATTATTGTGGATTCATATAATCCATTCCGTATAAAAACAGACTAGCACTGGTCCTTGGACTTGCAGAAAATTGACCAGTATCAAAGAGTTTCGGCCCAGATCAGCCTGATACATTAAGAGCCCTTTTCACAGGGCAAGGCTCGCATGACTTAGCCAAGCAGAAATTGCTTAACTCTAAAATTTAAAAAGAGAAATAAATACTTTTCAACTAACGAGGTTTATGGAACGACTTCGCTTACTTGTTATTTAAGTTTTACCGTTAACGACCAAGGGTGACAGTCGAAGTACATGTATTTGGAAGAATATGTCAAGGTCAAACTGTACAGAATGTGGAGCTCGATTCCCAAAGTACGCCACTCGTTAGATTGGTAAACGCCCCAGATACAGCAAAGCGTGTAGGGATCGGGACTGGCTTCTAAAAATGGGCACAGTGTTGCCCGTCTGTTTTTAGATTAACGGGCGGTCAATCTTATTAGCATTTACATTCAGGGGAGGTCACTCTCGTTTCTTGTGATCTCCTACGCAGCTTCATTATTACCCACGAAATGTCCCTTTCAGCAATAACTGAGGAGAACCCGATTTGAAATATCGAAAGGCTGAATAGTTGAGATTTGCATTTATCATATAACCTCCCTTGTTTTCAGTGTAATATACCCATCATGAATTTTCTTATCTTATACACGTTTGATAGGACAATTTTGCGGCGTCATTTTTGACATCATTGTGCACGAAATTTATTGAAGTGAATGTTTTTTTTTTTTATAATATTACCGCGCTTGCATGTATAGATGGTTTTGCATCTTCTTATCTATAATTTGTGAAATATCGTTATCTGATAAAAAAAAAAAAAAAAAAAAAGAATCTGACATTTGTGGGCTTTTGCGATAAAATTTCATGAAACTCATCGAGAAAATCGTTGTTAAGCTCGCCTTCATGAAACTCATCGAGAAAATCGTTGTTAAGCTCGCCTTGAAACTCATCGAGAAAATCGTTGTTAAGCTCGCCTTTGGCGAGCTTAACAACGATTTTCTCGATGAGTTTCATGAAATTTTATCGCAAAAGCCCACAAATGTCAGATTTCTTTTTTTTTTTTTTTTATATAATATTCTTTTTATAATATTTTATAATATTCTTTTTTAGACTCAAACAAAAATTTATTTTATACGACAACTCTAGTCCTATTTATAAGCCCCTACGTACGTTATTTTTCATTTTGACATTCATCGTGTACGTAGGGTCTTATCGGCTCCTTCATAGTTTCCTTTAGCAAACTCCGACATCGAATTTTGTCGCTGTTTGAACAGCAAATTTGGATACTTTCAAGTGAACATGTTCAATAAAATATACATCAGAAGTAAGATAAATGAATAATTTCTCGATTGAAAAAGGATATTTGTCCAAAACTTGCCTATTTATGAGCTAAATCCATTCCAATTCAACACCACTCTGGTTTGCTATGAATTGCCGTGGAAGAGATATGATTGTTCCGAATGAACCGTCATGTGCGGGTCAATGCAACTTACAGAATGGTATTATGTCTTTTTTTAAAACGAAATTTTGTTCGCTTCGGTCTTGTTTGATTATTGTAACAGATTTCGTTCATAAACTTAAAGTCAATTCTTATTTGTTATGCAACCGTCTGCATGACTGAAAAACATGGCGGCGACTCTGTCGGCAATCCCACTTGCGAGTGATTTTATTGAATTATGAATGAATCTGCCCATTATTTATCAAGACAGCGGCTGAATATTTTCAAAAAAAGTTCCACCTACAGGTAAATGAAGTTCTCTTTTGTTATAATACTGGTTTTAGAGATATCGGATTTGCTACATAGTACTGAATGGGACCCGTTTAGACGTTACATGCAATGAGAAAAATCAAATGTGAAAAGTCCGATGATAAATGTTGAAAGGTAAATAAGCATGTATACGTCTAAATATTTGGACTAACGACAACTCATGTCAGATCCTGTATGAACCACGCTCTGGCAAAAGGGGGCTTATTGCATCTCCGTGATCCATTATACTAATCAAGCCATCACATAATTATGGATCCATAATAGCCACTTTTTTTAACAACCAACTTAATCATGAGGTAGACTGGTCCTTGGACAAACAGCGAAAAGTTTCCGCTCAGGTCAGCCGGCGCGCACTGCGCCGGCTGACTAAGGTCAGTATTTTTCGCAGATGCATTAAGCCCCCTTTTCACAGAGCATGGCTCATATATAATAACCATTCGTATGTAAATGTATTAACCAAAATCGATACTCTACCCTATATCTATCAAATAATAATAATAATAATAATAATACCAAAAGTCGTTTAGCATATAATTGGAATGATGAAAAAGGTTTAGAGTTCAAAAACGTAGTACAAAACAGAAATGCTGAAATAATCAATTTAACAGAAAGTGTATTAACACGTGAAAATATAGAAGACATTACAGATACATTTATGAAAGTCATACAAAATTGTATCAAAGAAGTATTTTCAAACAATTGTTCAAGTCCAAAATCAAATCCAGACAAAAAAGAGACAGTAAGCCTTGGTTCAACCATAAATGCTACAATGCAAGAAAACAATTTAATAAGACAAGAAGTAAATATATGAAAGATAAAACACAATCAAATAAATATATGCCTTCATCGAAGCGAAATCAGTATACAACAAAATACAGAAAAAATGCAAACAAGACCATGCTCAAACGGAAAGAAAGAAAATGGCAAAACTTGGTAAGACCAAACAAAGGGAGTTCTGGAAAAAAAAAAGTAAGAGAGCAATACAAAAAGCTAAAATCTGATAATGTCGATATTAATATTGAGGAACTAAATAATCATTTCAACTATCTGTATCATTCCGATACAGTAAGTAATGAAGATTCTGATATAACACACGAACTTCAATGTGATGAAGAATTAGACGTTGAGGTCGCTCTGGAAGAGTAACGAGCAGCTATATTTAAGCAAAACGATAACAAAAGTCGTGGCAACATTGCGGCCGAAGTATACAAACACTCTTTCAAAATTACTGCTCCTTTTATCCTAGCCTTATTTAATAGACTCTTTCTAGACGGTGAATACCCCAAGTCATGGGGTAGGAGGGTAATAGTTTCAATTTTTAAAGGGGGTGAAACACGCAACCCTGAAAATTATAGAGGCGTAACGCTGATAAACAGTATTTCAAAACTCTATTCTCGGTTTCTCCTCAATCGATTAACAAAATGGACAGAAAACAATTCTAAACTTATTGAAAATCAATTCGGATTCGAAAAAGGAAAATCCAGACTGATTGTATATTTCTTCTACATTCTATCATAGCAAAAACATTAAGCCTTAACAAAAAACTCTACTGCGCGTTTATAGATTTCAAAAAATGCTTTGACAAAATTAATCGATCATATCTTTTTCAGAAATTGGTAAAAGAAAATGTAAGTTCAAAATGTGTGAATGCAATAAGAAGCATGCATACTACTATAAAACCTTGTGTCAGGGTCAATAATGCATTATCTCCCTTTATTACATCCAATAGAAGTGTGAAGCAAGGTGATCCTAGGTACAATTTAATGTTTTTATTCTTCGTGAAGGACATACTCTCAAATATGAAAAGTGATATTGATGACCTTTTTTACCACTGATGATCCTAATTCTTTACCAAACGACAAAATTTTGGACTGGACCAAATTGAAAGCATTTGCAGACGACAAATTAAATATTGCTCATACGATGATTTCTGTCTGTGATCGGGTAGGAAACATTGCGGGAAAAGGAGAAAATGCTGGTTACCAGCATTTTCTCCTTTTCCCACAATGTTTTCAAAAGTAGTCTTTCCCGGGGCCGTGAAAACCCGGGATTGTTTAGAAAAGGGTTAATTAACGTATTTCTATTATTATTTGCTGATGATACTGCACTGTTAACACATTCACAACAAGCACTGTAGTCATTACTTGACGATTTACATACGTACTGTGGAATTTAACAGCCAATACAAACAAAACAATGATATTCGAGAAAAGAAAACATTCTTCTTTTGATTTTATTTATAACAATACAGCCTTAGACACTGTTGACAGTTTTCAACTCCTATTATTATTATTTATATTATTATTATTATTTTCAAAGATGGGAGTTGGTCTAGAACACAAAAACGTATCTCAAAACACTCCCAGTCAGCACTACATAATTTGTTTATTGTTTTCATTCAGCTTTCCTTAAATATTGATGATAAATGAAGTCTCTTTGACAGCTTAGTCGGCTCATTTCTAAATTACAGCGCAAGTATATGGGGGAAACCATCGTAGCAAAAGTATTGAACTAAATCATTGTAAATTTATGAGAAAAATTGTAGGTGTTAAAAAATCAGCCAACTTGGATGGACTTTATGGTGAACTAGGAAGATATTCTATGGAAATAAACTGAAAATTACTTAAGATGAAATTTTGGACCAAAATAATTGAAAAACCGGAAACTTCATCTTTGAAAAAAGTTTATCTTTTTTTAAAAAGAGATGCAGACGCCTATAACAGCTATAATAATCTAAATTTGGCTTATCATGTAAAAAAAAAAACACTCGATAAAATTGGCATGACAAATTTGTGGCTTAATCAAAATGGTAGTATTTTCCTTTTTAAGTACATAAAACAACGAATAACTGACATATTCAGGCAAAAATGGTATATAAATAATTCATCTAGATTAGAATCATATAGTATCTATAAGCATAGTTTTGAAAGAGAAAAAACATTTGGAATGCATTAGTAAGGACAAATTTAGAGTAGCATTGTCCAAGTTCAGATTATCTTCTCGCCATTTCGCTACAGAATAAGGCAGACACTTAAATATCCCAAGAGAAAATAGACTTTGCTGCTATCAAAATATAGCCGAAAATGATTACCATTTCCTTCTCACCTGCACAAAACTACGTAAGCAATATCTGAAAAAAATATTATTATCAATGGCAGACTATTAATAAATTCCAATCATTATTGAGTTCTAAGTCAACAAAAACAATAATTAATGTCGCTCGTTTCATTCTTGCCGCAGCCAGACAAAATACAGATTCTAACTTTCAGTAAAAACGCTTTTTCTTGTTATTGTTTCAAAAATATATTCTAATTAGAAATTATATATTCCGAACCATTATATTTCTTTAGCGCCAAACACGATTTTTGCTTTTATAGCAGAGAGTTTTGCTCGGGATCAGAGGACTCTTGAGGGGTGGTCTGATCTTGATCAAAAGAAACTAATCTATTAACAGGAATTTTGACCGAAAAGGTATAACACAGGAGTATATTATCCTTTCATGGATAGTAAAACCAGTTCTGCTTCATCGGTTATTATGGATGAAGATCAGACTGTTCATGACAGGTAGTCTGATCTGACCTTAAAATGGCGCTATTGGTATTGCAAATTTCTTAAATCATACATAGTTTTTATTTCATACTTCTCAGATAATGACAATCTACTTAGGTGTTTGCTTTCCGCGCATGTGGATATGAATTTGTTTTTCACAATTACTGTGAGCTATAAACATGCAAATGCTGTTGGATGCTGAATTAATGTTATGTTATGTTTATTTTATGTTATCGAAACCGTTCATTACCCGACATAGTTTTGATGATATGGGCTAACTAATTAACGTGAAAATTTCTTGGCCAGCCATCCTCTATAAGAGCAATGTTCATCTTGATTAACTACTCCATCAGCCAACCGAAAACTATCATAACTAAGTGCATAGCTAAAAAGATATGATCCATACTCTTTGAAAAGGGTTTAGGGTCATGCATCTGCAAAAAGTATCGACCCAGGTCAGCCTGCGCAGTCCGCGCAGGCTGACCTGGGCCGAAACTTTTTGCTATTAGTCAATTTTCTGTGTGTCTAACGACCAGTGTACCATAACAATTCAGTCAGTTGTTAGACAAATTGGAGTTCATGGTTCCTTAAAAATTATGTGATGTCTTGCTCGGTAAAATGCATCACGGACACGTATTAAGCCCCCTTTTGCCAGGATATGGCTCATATAAAAAAAGGGTATACCTTGAGTTAATCCAAATATTTCACTGACTGTAAAGAAAATACTGACGGGAATAATATTCAAAATGAAAGACCAGTCCCTCTTTATCCAGCCGACTGTGAAAATATAATGGTATTCTAATTTGCCCTTTACAAAACAAACCGATTTCACGGATTTATCAAGTAAGCGAAGTAAACAACCTGCTCTACGTGGGCCAGATAATTTTACACTACACATGGTACAAGATGAGGCCCGTTCCCTGGTACGGCGTTGATCCCACAATTCTGTTACGATGCAAAGTTTAATAAAGTTTACATGGCTTTATCCGGGGATTTTGAGAAAAGGATCCTAGCCAAATTTGGTAAAAAAAATCATCGACAAAATAGCCAAAAACTTTTTAGCTCACCTGAGCACGAAGTGCTCAGGATGAGCTATTGTGATCACTCACCGTCCGTCGTCCGTCCGTCGTCCGTCCGTCTACCTTTTTTTGTTTACACTCTAGCATCTACAAATATTAACCAATCAGCACCAAACTTGGTCAAAATGTGTATGACCATAAGATCTCGGATGACTTCGATTATGGGTTTAATCGGACCAGAACGACTGGAGTTATTTGCCCTTGAATTAGAAAAATTGCTATATTTGACATTGTTTACACTCTAGCATCTACAAATATCAACCAGTCAGCACCAAACTTAGTCTAGATATATATGACCATAAGATCTCGGATGAGTTCGATTATGTGTCTAATCGGACCAGAACGACTGGATTTATTTGCCCTTGAATTAAAAAAAATGCTACATTTGACTTTGTTTACACTCTAGCATCTACAAATTTAAACCAATCAGCACCAAACTTGGTCAAAATATATATGACCGTAAGATCTCGAATGAGTTCGACTGTAGGCCTAATAGGACCAGTTATTGCTGTGTCATGGAAAAAGGGGGCTTGACGTATATTTTCATTGTGGACCAATATCTCTAACTACAGGACAAAATGTCATGAAACTTCATCTTTTTATTGTTTATTGCAAGCCACAGACAATAGTTATTTGTTTTTATTTCATGAAATGCCTTGTCATGAAAAAAGGGGGCTAAATGTTTAATTTCGTCATGGACCAATGACCATCTGTTTGTCCATCTTTCAGGACAGATATCTTCTAAAATCCTTGACAAAAACTAATAGAAATTCATACAGGTGTCCCTAATGATGTCCGCTGATATTTAGTGGTTTTTTTTTTTTTTTTTTTGCCTTTTTGATATCAAATACTGTCTCATAGGAAAAAGGGGCTTCATGTATATTTCTGTTAAGGATCAATATACATGTATCTTCAACTCAAAATCCCGGACAAAAATTTGTGAAACTTCATACGTGTGTTCCTTATGATAGTCCGCCAATATCATTAGTTTAGCTTTTTTGATTAAATGTCGTGTCATGGAAAAAGGGGGCTTCACATAAATTTTCATTATGGATTAATATCTCTTTAACTACAGGACAAAATGTTATGAAACTTCATCTTTATGTTGTTTACCACAAGCCACAGACAATGGTTAGGCCTATTTGTTAGCTCACCTGAGAACGAAGTGCTGGGTGAGGTATTGTGATTCGTCGTTGTTCAGCGTCCGTCTTTCCACAATTCCTTTAAACATCTCCTCCTCCTAAACCAGTCATGTTGAAACTTGACAGGCATATTCCTTGGTTGAAGTTCTACCAAAGTTGTTACAAGAATTGAATTAATCCTTTAACTCCAGGGGTCACAATTTTGGGCAAAATTGTATATAGAGCAAACTTTAAAAATGTTTTCGTCTGAAACTAGAAGGCCTAGAGCTTTGATATTTGGTATGTGGCATTTCCTTGTGGACTTCTACCAATTTTGTTCAAATGATGCTCCTGGGTCAAAACAGGACATAAAGGTATACAGAATGAACTTTAAAAGTCTTGTTCTATTTAACCCTTTACCAAACAATCCCAAGTTTTAACGCCTGTGAGAAATAAGGCTCTTGACAATACTGTGGGAAAAAGAGGAAATACTTGTAACCAGCATGTTTTCCTTTTTCCACAATGTTTTCCACCCAACCAAAATCAAATTTAAATTTTTGAGTCACATTTATTTTGTTGTCAGCAAATGGTTTGAATTTGGACAAGTCTTAACCCTTTAAGCGCCTTTCACTACTATAGTTGCCTTTGTGTCTATTGTAGATCAAGATGAGACTGCACGAAATGTGCAGTCCGATCATTGATCTATACTGTCTGCTTTGTTGAAACACTGCAGACAAAAGGCACCCACGCAGTTGTTATCATCTTGACTCATTCTGGAATGAAAATGGCCTTTGGGTTTAAGGATTAAATTTTGTTGTTTGTTAATGATTTGAGCCAAGCCTGTTAGCTCATTACCTACAGGGCGCAGGGATGTCAAGTTTAAATATCAGTTGGGCCAAGCACTCAGGTAACCAGGATTTTTTAAACTTTTTCCACAATGTTCTCTACCCATCCCAAATCTAAGTTCATTTTTTGAGACAAATTTATTTTGTTGTCTGCAAATGCTTTGAATTATAGACCAGTCTAAAATTTTTGTTTGGTAAAGAGATAAAGATAGACCAAGTAATATGCATTTCAAGACTGTGTTGTAGGCAATACTATCTTGCAGAATATAAGGCATATATATCCAAAATCCAACTGCAGTCTGATCTTTATCTACACTGTCTGACAAAACACCCTGTCTTGCGTACCCCTAGCCTTGGTTCCCACCTGATCATTTTTTTCCTTTTATCTATTCAGGACGGACGGATGCTGTTTAAACTTGGCATGAAGCCCCCTTTTTCCATGACACAGCAATGAATTCCAAAACCCTGACAATATGCGCAAGGTCACTTGATGTGTGAAAATTTCATCCAAATCTGTTGAGATATGTTCAGTAATTAAAGAGATATTGGTGAAAATTAAATATAACATGAAGACCTCTTTTTCCATGATGCAGCTATAAATTGCAGAACCTTGACAATATGCGCTAGGTCACATGATGAGAAACATTCTGTGAAAACTTTTGAAAACATTGTGGGAAAATGAGAAAATGCTGGTAACCAGCATTTTCTCCTTTTTCCCACAAAGTTTTCTACCCTATCAAAGAAATATTGTGTCACTTGAGCCAATATGAAAATGTTGTCTGCAAATGCTTTCAATTTGGACAGATCTAAAATTTTGCCGTGTGGTAAAGGGTTAAAGGCTTTGACAGCATTTTTCTCTCTGGTTGTTAAGGAGCCGTCACACACCATGACGTTCTGGTCAACGTTCTCTGAACATTTCAATCGTTTGATTTTTTAGCGTTCTAGAATGAGGATGGCACATCTGGCGTGTTATTAACGTGTGCCTAACGCATGACTAGCGTGTATCTAACGCACGAGAAGCGTGTAACAGCGACCAAGTAAGATACCCCTGAAAACCATTATCGTATGCTAACGTGCCACTGGCCAGCGACGAACGATTTAGTCACACGCTGCGTGCGCTAGGGACCCTTCAGCAGTCGTTGACAGGTCGCCAGTGAGTCGTTCACTGCAAAGCAAACGATTAGTAACAACCAAGTAACGCTAGAGTAACGACTGACTTACGATAGCCGAACGCGTGCAATGCTCGGTGGACGTTACTAAAACGTTCCACGAACGTTCTTAAACGTTCTTCAGCGTTTAAAATTAAACGTTGAAGAACGCTGGTGTCAGTGAGAACTTTTGTGCATGTTCAAAACTTTTTTTCCGGACCAGCGTTCTCCGCCGATTCCCGGCGATCACCGACGTTCACTAGCGTTTACACAACGCTCTTCTGGCGCTATCCCAGCGACCATGGGCGACTACCAACGTTTCCTCAAACGTCAGAAAACGTTGACCAGAACGTCATGGTGTGACGGCTCCTTTAGGATGTATCTTTGAACATTGTGTTCATTGTATTTTGAGTTCATTTTTGTTCATTCATTTAACTCTGTAGTACAGATTTTATCTTGTAAATCTTAGAAGTCATTATAATTTTTGTTCTTCACTTTGTGGTGTTTGTCTTAATTTATAAATAAGTTTATGAACCCCCCCCCCTCCCCGATAGATTTTGAGCATATACTCCACCATGAAATGAAGTACTATTTGAAAGATCTGTTCACGTAGGGCCAAGGTCAATGTCACACTTGAAGATCAAATTTTTGTAAGCTGGACGCATTGAAAGGTTGGTGCAAGACTATTGCAAGTGTAAATACATTGTTTATGTGTTTACAATAGCAATTACCCATGAACATGTCCCTGGACAACCACTGTAGTTGTTGGTGTATTTAACAACATTATAATACTAACTTGTATAGAAAGTCTTGAATCGGCAAACATTCTCTACTAAGTTTGCTCAAATCAGGCAACTTTTTGCCACACACCAAAAGGCCTAGGGCTTTGTTATTATTCCTTCAAAACTCTGTTCTGGAGGTATATAGGAGTCAGCTTGTCGGTCCATCCATCCATCCATCCATCAGTCTTTCTGTAGCATTTTCTTGTCAGAGCTAGTTCTCAACAACTACAGGACAGATTTCATTCAAACTTTAGAGAGACTCGGTGCCAAGCAAGAATGTGCATATTATATACCCAAAGGAAAAAGAAACGCAGGGTAAAATAATATGGAATAACCTTTAAACGACTTTGTTTATTATCATGAAAATTGGTCAGGTTATTATCTCGGTCATTGTGTACTCAACACGGTAAGAAAAATTACTGAAGCATGTAACGTACCGTGCCACGTAGTGCAAGCAGTGAAAAGCAAAAATTCCGTGCAGAATAAATCTGATTATTTCGTCAACACAGTTTTTCATATCATTCGATACTCTACAGATTTACACTCTGTTTTCAGTAGTTAAAACTCTGTTTTAATTACCTACGGTAATGGCACGGCTTACGGAAGTTCAGAGGGGTCAGGCCATTGCGTTACTAATGCAAAGTCAAATACTGCTATGCAGTTTGGCGTGAATGTTTCTACCATAGAATGACTTGTTCGTCGTCTTGGAGAAACTGGAAGGCTTGCCGACCGGCCTCGAACAGGGCGTCCGCGCGTTACGACACGACGTCAAGACAGGGCTATACGTCTTGCCCACCTGCGTAATCGGTACGTTACTGACACTGAAACTGCTAACAATACAATAGGCAATCATAATCGTCATATTCATCCCAAAACTGTAAGGAACCGATTACGTGAGGAGGGTATGCGATGTAGACGTCCATGCGTGTGTCTGCCTCTCACTCGTCCACGTCACGGGGTTAAGTCACCGTTGGTTGTGTTGGGTGGGACTTTGACCGCCGTCAGGTATAGGGATGAAATCCTCCGCCCGGTTGCTGTTCCTTTAGTCCAACAACATAATCTCATTTTCCAACAAGACAATGCCCGACCTCATGTTGCGAGAGTTAGTAGACAGTTTCTGGCGAATCATAACGTTCAGCCGCTTGACTGGCCAGCCTATAGTCCAGATTTGTTTCCAATTGAACATCTTTGGGACGAACTGGACAGGAGGGTAAGGCGGCGTCAGAACACCCCCACCACGCTCGACCAACTGAGAAATGCCTTGTTGGAAGAGTGGAACAATATCCCCATGAGAAAGATAAACACTCTTATGAATTCAATGCACAGGAGAATAAGGGCTGTGATAGCTGCGGGAGGTGGACGGACATACCCGGTACTGAGAACTATACGCCGATTTGAAATTACGTTTTTGTGGGGTATCGCCGAATTGGTTCAAATAACTCTAAAAGTAAAGGTCAAAATCCAGTGAAATTTTCAGAAATAATTCATGAAAGATAGTTCTTGATAGTGTAATAAACAAAATTTAATACCATTCATATAACTTACCATAAATCACCGCTAAATTTTACCCTGCGTTTCTTTTTCCTTTGGGTAATATTTTGGTGACGGTTCATTGAATTTTTACAATGTTATTTTCCTTTGTTGAAATTTCTTGTTCTCCCTATTTTTCAACAACTGTTAGACAAATATCATTCAAACTTCTCACAAATATTTATATAACCGGGTTTGGTTAAGAAAGATTATCTTCTTGTCTAAACCAAGAAGACCTAAAGCTTTGGCCTTGCACTTCGATATTTGGTATTTATCTTCATTGTAAACCTTTACTGCTTGGTACTCAGGTGAGCGATATAGGACCATCATGGTCCTTTTTTTTTTTTTTTTTTTGGGGGGGGGGGGTTTACAGAACACAGAAAGTTAGGGACGCATTTAATCTTATAATAAACTTTCAAATCGGGTATTTCTTGCACTACTAATTCAATGTTTCTTCTTTTTCAGTCTTCTTTCTTTGAATGAATGTCCTACTTAACTTCCACTTCTGAGTTATGTTGGTGGTATATATCTTTATCCCCTAATACAGATAATCTATTAAACCGAATAGTTGTTTAAGTTCCTGCATTATTTCTACGATATGTGTATGCCAGTCAGATGTTTTAAGTCATTATCAAGGCTAAATATGACAGTTGGAAGGTTCCTTGATCAGATGAGGTCAATTTGACATTTGTTTTGTCATTCGTTTTCGTGTTTTTTTCCCATGACGATATATCTTTGAAAAAGATTTTCTCCATATTTTGACACATGTGGAAAGACAGGAAAACTGTCATAGTCCATGCTAGAACTACTACAGTATTGAAAAAAAAAGTTAAAAAGTCATTTTGAGGAGGAAACTTAGCTTTAGCTTTTTACGTCATACGAGTTTGAAAAGAACTGACATAGGCAATCACAAAACGTCTCTCATTCTTAAAACTATTTATCATCATCCTTTTTCTAACCCTTTCCTGTCATTGTAACTGTTTGTCAAGGAAATTGGATTTACAATACCTGATAATGTCAGGTGACGAAGGGTGTGCTTCAAACTGTCGGGTATCGGAGTTGATAGCTATAGGCATATTGATACTGGGTGTTTGAATCCTTGATTTTGTGACTCATTACATATGACTTTCTACTTCTGATTATGAATTTTTGGGAATGTGTAAAATTCTGTACGTATAAAAAACGTCCAGTCTCATTTCTTTGGACGTTTTTAGGATTTTTCAGGACGCATATATTATGTTACATCCGCTTAAAGAAAGCTAGGGCCGATGGGAGTACATTAGATGTCCGAGGTGTTTTTCCTTTAGACTCTTTTGGCAAAACAAGTTGTGAAATTTGGAAAAAATCAGACTTTTTGCAATTGGGAAGGGGCCCAAATTCGACCCCGCATTAAAGGCAGAAAATCCCCTGTTTAAAACCTAGCTGAAAATTGTTACAGTATATGTGAGCCATGCTCTGGTAAGGGAAAAGGGGGGGGGGGGTCATGTCTCTTGATGCATTGTACCAAGCAAGTTGTCAGATAATATGGATGCAAAAAATTCATTTTGTCTAACAACCGACTCATTCATGAGGTAGACTGGTCCTTTGAAATGCAGAAAATTGACTAATAGCAAAACATTTGGCAAAGGTCAGCCTGCAGTAGCATGAGGCCCCTTTTCACAGAGCATGGCTCATATCTGTAAAACTGGAAATAAAACCTTGACATTCTTTAAACTGAGGTACACAATTTCAACAACTCTGATATACAGGTAGTTGGTCATTTGAGGCTACAAATACAATATTTACTCTCTTCGCTTTAATATTGTAGGCAAGATGATTTATACATATTTATTTCTATCTATCAACTGTATGGACACGTGTACCCCTGGTAACTTTAGCCTAATGGACATAATACAAACGACCAGAAATGACATTATATATCGATTATCAAACTTCAAGGCCGTGTACGAGGCAAGAACAGTTTTGTAATCTCCATGAAGTACTCTATGTAAAACTTGTGAACCTTTTGGGAGGGCGCTTTTGACCCGATTTATAAAATGACAACAACTTTGAAAAATATCCTTAAATTATGAATGGGACATTACAACAGTCTGCATTTCTGCGTGGTCGGATCATGTCGAGTTGCTTATGTAAAGAAATGCATATCGGATGAGCTCGAAGGTCGAATCCTATACGCAACTCTTCACACACGCAACGAGACATGATCCGACCACGCAGAAATGCTGACTGTTGTAATATTCTATATGAGGCATGCTCTGGCAAAAGGGGGCTTAATACATCTCCGTGATACGTTATAACAAGCATCATATAATTAAGGATCTCTATCAGCCACTTTTTTTTTTAAATGACTGAATCATGAGGTAGACTGATCCCTGGACCTGCAGAAAACTGATCAATAGTGAAAAGTTTCGGCCCAGGTCAGCCAGCGCGGACTGCGCAGGCTGACCTGGTCGATATTTTTCGCAGATGTATTAACTCCCTTTTTCACAGAGCATGGCTCATATGTATTATTCAGTAAGTATTTCTAGGTTTATATTGCACAATGACCCATTTGTATAGAAGTAATCGCTGCTGACGTAATACAATAGACAACTTAACCCTTTCCCAAATAAGCCCTGGTTTTCACGTGTCTGCAGTACAAGTCTTTTGAAAACACTGTGGGAAAAGGAGAAATTGCTCGTAACGAGCAATTTCTCCTTTTCCCACAGTGTTTTCTACCCTTTTTTAGACCTTTCTGTCATTTGCATCAAATTTAAAATTGTCGTCTGCAAACTCTTTCAATTTGGACCAGTCCAAAATTTGTTGTTTGGGAAAGGGTTAACGACCATGATCGCTCCCCAAGAGCACACTGTTCTCGGATGAGCTTAAACTATCAGTTAACATGATTTCTAGATTTCAAACTAACATTTCTATGCTTCCTAAATTTAACCCAAGTTTTTTGGCATAGCAACTAACCCTGTGCTCGGCAATCAAACAGTAAAATCAGATCGGTGATTTTACAAAAATGAATATTCATATAAGAGTAGAGGCAAGTGCAGGGAGTAAACAGAGGAAGCACGAAAATGCTACCAATTGCTTCATTGAATAGTACCTTGCCGAACCTGGACAAAACACGCAAGAGAAAGAACCCGTTCTCCGGAGGATATCAATGCTAGGCTAGATAATAACAAGGGTAATGATGTGGATGAATTGAGTTATACGGTTGGCGAGTTTTCCAAATGGTCATGGAGTGTTAATTTTATGAAGGATCCTTTTTTATCCTAGAGTATTTAGATTTAAGCTATGCTCTGGCAAAATGGGGCTTAATTCATCTCTGTGATGCAATACAATGTACACAAAGCAATTAATAGGGATCCACAAAATCCATTTTGTCTATCAGCCGACTTAATCATGGTGTAGATTGGTCCTTTGACATACAGAAAATTGACCAACAGCGACAAGATTCGGCCTAGGTCAGCCTGCGCGGACTGACTCTAGACGATACTTTTCGCAAATGCATTAAACCCCATTTTCACAGATCATAGTTCATTTTAACTTACAAGCATGTATCTCAAGGAAAGCCTGTTGAATGATGAGACGAGACGAGCCTCTGTTCTGACCTTCCCTTCAGTCTGTTTTCAGCTTTTTTGTTATCTTACTCGGTTGGATATTCAAGAATTTTCCTTGAATTTCCAAGAATTTTCTGTCAGTCTTTCTTTTATATCATTCATGTACACTAGTGTTTTGGTTTTGCCTCCTGTTGAAGACCGTAAGATCGGTTTAAACCAAATCTAATTAATCCATGCTCTCATAAGGGAGCTCAATGCATCTTGCAAGTTATCGATACATTTCTGTCTGCACAGTCCTCGCAGTCTGATATGGGTCAAACCTCTTGAATATTTGTGAAATTTCTGCATGTCGAAGGGCCATTTCCCCTCCATATCCAGTTGGTTGATAAATCCCGACTTTATGGATCGATAATTGTGTGATGACTTGCTTGGTATGTATCACCACAGTAATGCATTAAACACCATTTTTCCAGAGCGCTGAATAATATTTCCAATTCTAAATTAAGGGACTAACTATTTGATTGGCCGAGATGTTCTGTTTCGGTCAGTGAGAAGGCTAGTTTTGGAATAAAAAACTAGCATTGTATCTAGAATGGTGAATACAGTCCAGGGTATTTATTTAATGCTTTTCGGTAGCTTATCGAGAAGCTCTTCAATTGAAGACGGAAACAGTTGTTCCAGCGCACTAGTTACCTAGGTAAAGAGCGCGTGCCATTTAAATGGAGGGAAATATGACGTAATTTACGCTATATTTCTCGCACTTTACGTAATATCAAAGTTTCAAAGACCCTGAAGAAGACTCGAAAACATTGTTGGAAAAGGAGAAAGTGCTTGTATCCAGTATTTTCTCCTTTACCTAAAATGTTTTATATCCTTTCCGAAGACAAGAATCACCACTTGAGCCATATTTAAGTTGTCGTTTGCAAATGCTTCAACAAGGGCAGGTCTAAATTTTCGTCTTTTGGTTTAGAGTCATAACCAGCCTGAACACTAGGGTCTGTATTCACGAACTGTTCACAAGAGTATTCTTTGTCTAATTCTCAAGAATTTTATAGATTTGAAAGCAACACAACCTGTGATTGGCTAAAGCAAATGCTTTAGCCAATCAGAAGTTGTGTTACTTTCAAGTCTAGACAGTTCTTCAGCATGAGGCTAAGAATATTCTTAAGAATACGGACCCAGCTGCTCGAGCTAGTTGACACCAGGGTCTGAAATTCACCAACCATTCTTGTTCTTAATAATTTTCTGAATTTGAAAGTAACACAATTTCTGATTGGCTAAACCATTTGGTTACTTTCAAATCAGAAGTTGCGTTACTTTCTAAATCTAGACTTAGACTAAGAACGAAATTAAGAATGGTTGGCGAATACGGACCCTGATGTCGCTTGTAATATTTGATGGCAGGAGCATACATAATGACGAATAGCACGGTCATATTGTTCTTTTCTGTTCTGTTCATCTTTCGTATAAGGTCTTTCAGATTCAATCTTGGGATAAAAACTGCTGGGTCGCTTAGTTAAAATTCAGGAAAAGTTTTTTTAAATAGGGCTTTTGACCAACCTCGCTATATACATGTTGTCAAAAGCATAGTAACGACATGAAGCATCGTTATCTGCACAAAGGGATTGGACTTGGATACCCTGACCCTGGAAATAAGACAAAATATGTTATAGCCATACTCTGGGAAACGGGGGCCTAATGCATTTCCGTGATGCGTGATACCAAATAGGTCATTACATGACTATGGATCCATAAAATCCATTTTTGTCTGAGAGCCGACTGAATCATGAGGTAAACTGGTCCGTGGACTTGCAGAAAATTGACCAATAGCAAAACAGTTTTGGCCTGAGCAGGCTGACCTGGGTCAACATTTTCGCAAATGCATTAAGCCCCCTTTTTCACAGAGCATGGCTCATTTCAAGGACTTGCGAAAAGAAGTCTTCTTGACAAAACTTTGATTTGGTGCGATATGAAACTGCTGCCCTGTGGCGAGTTTAAAGCATTAACCCTTAAGCTGCTGAATAAATGAAATGCAAATTTCTACTCAATACTAAAAGCCCAAAGATTGCGGTTTCAAAGCTGATTTCACCGGAAAGAAAAAAACCGTATCGGACAGTGTAGATCAAAGATTGCACTTTCTGTGCAGTCTGATCTTGATCTACACTGTCCGCAAAAGGTCAGTGGGTCGCGATCAGCAGCTTAAGGGTTAACAGTGAATTATGTTGAGAGTCAGGAACGGTCTCCTTCAAATAATGTTTGGAACAGTTTCACCCGTAGCCACACAATCCCGCATTTTAACAATCCTGGAGAAGAGAACTTTTGAAAACATAGAAACGGAGAAAATGCTTGTAACCAGAATTTTCTCCCCTTTTCCCAATGTTTTCTACCAATTCACTAACGAATTTCAATATTTGAGTCATGTTTATTTTGATGTCTGCAAATACTTTCAATTTGGACAAGCCTATATGTTTGTCGTTTGGTAAAGAGTTAATTCTTAGAAGGGTAAATAAACAAAACGGATATTTCAGTCTAAAGAAAGGCATTCATTAAAACTTTTAGGCTATTTTGACTTGAAAACTGTGTCAGAAAGAGTAAATGCAAAGTCGGGTTCCAAACGTTGTGCCTCGTTTTCCGTGTAAATGTATACAGTTACCAAGACCTGGGCCCGTACTCGCCATCCATTCTGAAGAATGAATATTCGTTGTCTTCTTTTCTAAATTTGAACGTAACACAAACAGATGGTGTAGCCAATCAGAATTTGCGTTACTTTCAAATTTAGAAAATTCTGGAAAATAAGTTTGAGAATATTCTCAACGGTTGGTGAATAAGGGACATTGAGTAGACCGTATTTCCTTGAGGTTGATAATTTCGAGTATAGTTTTCATGTAGCAAGCAGAGATTATAATAAGAAGACCAAAAATACGGAAGAAGAATAATAGAAATAACACAAAGATAAAGAAATAATTAACCCTTTCCCAAACAAGCCCTGGTTTTCACGTGTCTGCAGTACAAGTCTTTTGAAAACACTGTGGGAAAAGGAGAAATTGCTCGTAACGAGCAATTTCTCCTTTTCCCACAGTGTTTTCTACCCTTTTGGAGAACTTTCTGTCATTTTCATCAAATTCAAAATTGTCGTCTGCAAACTCTTTCAATTTGGACCAGTCTAAAATTTATCGTTTGGGAAAGGGTCAAGGGCGTAAAAAGATATGAGATAAATAAATAAGTAACGGCATAAAAAATATATGTAATGTAATAAACAACAAGTCTGAACGGTGCTCGTTTTTTCTTTCTTTCTTTTTTTTTTTGTTTACTAAAGGTAATCGTTTTAAAGAAAATAAAAGTTTTCCTCGCAAAAGTAGATGTCAGAAAAGATTGAACTTTCAACACGAAACATCAACATTTCCAAAACTTTATTTAAAACCAGTTTTTTTTTTTTTTTTTTTTTTTTTTTTTCTTTAATTATACTTTTCCCACTTGGCATTTCCAGCAAAAGCCAAGAAGCAGAATCAAAAAATGACAAAACCCCTTCTTTGTCTAATGTAAGAATGGGACAAGTACGTAAAAGCAATAAAAAACACACTTTTATAAAGTATAAAATAGGGCTAATTCACGTTTTTGAGGTCGTTATCATTCGTAGTGGTCCGAAAAAATGGTTCAACGCCCGAGGGCGAAGCACGAGGGCGTTAATCATTTTGAGGGTCTCTGCGAATGTAAACGACTTCAAAAACGTGCATTAATGCTATTAGTGCACAAAATAAATGTATTTTAGCAATAATTTGCAACGAAAGCAAAAACCTTTCAACAGAAATGTAAAAAAAACGGATTTGAAATGTACCGGAATTATATTACGGAATACCGTTAGGGCCATCGCCTTTGAATGTGTATTTAAAACGCGATACCCGATAGTACGATGATGATAATCCGAAATCACAAAACTACGATGAAGAAAACGCGACCGTACGATGACGATAACGCGATACTACGATGGTGAAAACGCGACAATACGATAGTGCAATGATGAAAGTGCGCTATAATATCCTGTTTTCACCATCGTACTGTCGCATTCCATCATCGTACTATCGTAGTATCGCGTTATCACCATCGCACTGTCGCGTTATCATCATCGTACTATTGTGTTTTCATCATCGCACTTTTGTGTTTTCACCATCTTACTATCGTGATTTCGTCATCGTACTGTCGTGTTATCATCATCGTACTATCTCGTTTTCACCATCGTACTATCGTATTTTCATCATTGTACTGTCGCGTTGTCACGATCGTACTTTCGCGTTTACACCATCGTACTATAGCCTTCCGGTGCGCATGCGCATACACATTCACAGGCGATGGCCCGAACGGTATTTCATATAACTCTACTAGACTGCAATTTTTTTGGACACGCAGAAAACTTTACGGGAAAATGAGAAAATTCTGGTTACCAGCAGTTTCTTATTTCTCTCAAGGTTTGCATTAGCCTTCTTCCTTAAGATCCTTAAATCTGTGTGTTGTTGTGGGGGAAAAGGTTAACTTGTTTGTCTGTAGAAATATAAGAAGATTAGCGCATTAGTCCTTATCCTGCCGATTGCAATAATGGATTTATTTTGCAAAGAGTGTAGGGTAAGATCAGCCTGCATGTACGTGCAGTCGGATCTTGCTCTGCACTCTCCGCTGCCCTATCATTAATTTTTGTCAATGAAACCCCATCCATTGCCATTTAACCTATTTAAATGTGTAATCGCCAATAATTTGATTTCGGCAGGATAAGGGTTAATATATCTATATTTTTGACGAAGACCTTTATCAATCAATTTAGCTGTGAAAATAAGTGTTATTTGACGTGTTCCATTTGCCAAACTTTGAAGTGTCTTTTTTTAAAATTATTATAGCCAAAGAATGTGCGGTTTGTTTATTTGGTATTTAATGCCGTTTTCAATACTAGTTCAGCTATATTGCGACGGCCAGTGCACCTATCAATGATTTCTTGGAGTTTCATTACCAGTACATTGCAGAATATCAATTCCAAGCTGATAACGAGCATTTTCTCCATTTCCCAGAATTTTTTCTACCTTATAAAGGACAGAAGTAAGATTTTTAGCTACATTTTAGTTGTCGTCCGCAAATACTTTCTATTTGATCAAATAAAAAATTTGTCGTTTGGTAAAGAGTTAAGATGGAACTCAACAAAACGTGTAGTGTGATCTAATTCTACCCTGTCCGGTGTGTTGTGAGATATTTTGGCTCAAACTGTCTCATCTCACGTAATGTCTCACAGAATATCCAACAGTGAAGATTCAAGTTCGTTACGCATGTCCGATGCAGTCTGATCTTGACGTACAATGTCGATTTCAGCTCTTTAAGTACTACAAAATCGCGAGTTTAAATGACCCTTAGAAATGAGGACTTGGAAAACATTGTGGGAAAAGGGAAAAATGCTGGTGACCAGCGTTTTTTTCCTTTTCCTATAATATTTTTTACCCGTTCTGAGACAAATATGTCCATTTGAACCGCAATTAATTTGTCGTCTGCAAATGCTTTCAGTTTAGACAAGTATAAAATTTTGTAACGTGAAAGTAAATGTCCAGTCTAGCGCTCTGTGAGTTAAAGAAAAACATTAATGATTTTTAACCTTTAGATTGCCAATAAACGAAATAGAAATTTCATTGTAGAAATAAAGGAAGAAGACACAAATGAAAGCAAACTCAAGACTGGCTTTGTACATAATGTCTCCGCAAAGCAATCAGTATTGATTAAAGATCAGACTGCATATCTTATGTAGTCTGATTATCAGAGGTTATTACATGTCTGATGAGTACGGTATACCGTTGGGGCAATCGCCTTTGAATGTATATGCGCATTCGCAGCGGAAGGCGATAGTACAATGATGATAACACGAAAGTACGATGGTGAAATCACGATAGTACGATTATGACAACACGATAGTACGATGGTGAAAACGCGAAAGTACGATGGTGAAATCACGATAGTACGATGATGAAAACACGATGGTACGGTGGTGAAAATAGGATAGTACGATGTTGAAAACACGATAGTACGATGGTTAAAACGCGACAGTACGATGGTGAAAACACGATAGTACGATGGTGATAACGCGATACTACGATAGTGAAAGCGCGACAATACGACAATACGATGGTGAAAACGCCACAGTACGATAGTGAAAACACGATATTATATCGCACTATCGTCATCGTACTATCGTATTGTCGCGTTTTTACCATCGTAGTATCGCGTTATCGTCATCGTACTATCGTGTTTTCATCATCTTAGTTTCGTGATTTCGCATTATCATCATCGTACAATCGAGTATCAGGTTTCAAATTAACACATTTATAGGCGATGGCCCTAACGGTATTCCGTATTTTACCGGTCAAAACCGGAATTCGACGCTGAAATTTTTGTTACGCGTAGTGAAGGGCCACAGTCCTATGCCACTTTTTTGAACTCTCGCTGCAATTCACTTCTAATGATATTTAATACTTAGTGGACTTTTGTGGGATGTTTTGATGTTTTGCTCAGATCTCGATAATATTGAGATACTGTGTAAACCTTCGTTTGTTGTGTACTAAAATCGTAAAAGACAACCCATAATAAGGATCTAATATGGTACAAGTTCCTTCAGTTTTGTTGGTTGGAGTCTGGGATGTATGACAAGAACAAACGTTCAGCGTACATGGTTTACAAGGTAGGCTCGGATCGAGGATATCGAAAGTACAAAGCCGGGCGTTAACGGCGAGTGATTTTACTGATTAATACACGTTTTCTCCCGTTAACGTCCGGTTTTTCCTCGTTAATACATGCTTATAACGGCCCGGAAACGTACATTTTATAGTGTTAATTCACGTTTTTTGAGGTCGTTAACATTCGCAGAGGCCCGAGAAATGGTTTAACGCCCGAGTGCGAAGCACGAGGGTGTTTAACCCTTTTGAGGGCCTCTGCGAATGTAAACGACCGAAAAACGTGAATAAACGTTATTATTGCATAAAATAAATGTATTGTAGCAATAATTTGCAACGAAATCAAACAATATGCCCATAGAAATGCAAAGAAACGGACTTGAAATGTACCAGACTTGTGCTGGTCAAAACCGGAATTCGACGATGAAATTTTTGTTACGCGTAGTGAAGGGCCGTAGTCCTGTGCCACTGTTGTGGACTCTCGCTGTAATTTACTTCTACTGATATTTAATGCATAACGGACTTTGGTGGGCTTAACTTGCACATTTTTTGGATCTATTACAACTAGGATAAATGAGTGGATATGAAATTTCTGTAACTGAAGAACGTCAAAGGGATATATCAAGCGAAGGAATTGCCGACCACGTTAGGAAAGTGGCTGGGATGTAGAGTGCATTACAATTGATTTTTCGCTCAAGGCAAAAACAAACGTTCAGCGTACATTGTTTACAAGGTAGGCTCTGATCGAGGATATTGAAAGTACAAAGCCGGGCGTTACCGGCGCTTGATTTTACTGATTAATACACGTTTTCTCTCGTTAACGCTCGGTTTCCCCCGTTAATGCATACTCATAACGGCCCGGAAACTTACATTTTGTGCAATAATATGCAATAATGATGTATGACTTACATGTACGTTTGACGAATTTTCCATTTACAAGAATTTCAGTCTTTACTATCTCCTGAAAAGTTATCAAAAATGGAACACAATGTGTTTGAAGAAAAGCGACGATATACTTTATTTAGGCAAACAAATAATAAATGAAACAGCATTTAAAGGGACTTTAATCCAGAATACGCTATACAAGTTTTTAGAAAATCTTCACAAGGACGGCTGATTTCCATTGGCGTGCGAGCAATATACTTTTTTCTAAATTTTCATTTAATTATTATTATTATATTATTTTTACTGTAAAATATCTATACCGTAAGTAACGGTATAACTATTATTGCATAACATGGGACAAAGACATTTTAAAAAAAGATAAATGTGAGTTAGCTTCATAGCTCAGTGATAGAGTCGCCGACTATAGTCGTAGCTTCGAGTCCCACTTGAGGCATTTTAACACTTTTTTTTTTTTTGCCCCCAAACTAGGAGTAAACATTCACGTCCTTATGATTTTTCCTTACAAAATATCAAGTTCATACTCTCTCCTTCTCAAAAAAAAAAAGGGGGGGGTCAAAAGCTGGATTAATGCCCCTTTAATGCCAATACAATAGCCCATAACTCTTTACACATAATCCAGTATTATTCGACTTTTAAAAAGAAGGCTCTTGAAAACATTTTGAGAAAGGTGGCAGCATGTTTTCTTTTCCTTACGATGTTTTATAACTTTTTGGATACAAACTTAATCATTCGATCCACACTAATTTGACACCTGCAAAATTCCCAATTAAGGCAAGTCTGTTAATGGCAAACAAACAACGAAAAACCATCCTAGATCTATTGTTACCATATTTATAATCAAATACCAGTCCAGGATTTCATAAAGAAGTCGTTTTTGTAGAAACCAGGAATTCCAAAGTATTTGCTATAAATAACCGATTTGTGTTCACCCAGCCATGCCCCGTTTCGACCAAACGTTCCTGTTGTTAGTATCACGTGATCACAAAGTTCGAGTAAAGCCAGGTCATATCCAACTGAGTCACCTACGGAAAAGTGTATGTGAGGTCCATAAAAGTTTTCTCGACACCACCCGATATCATCACTTACAAATATGAAAGACAAATTGGTGTACCTAGCTTTTAAATATTCCATTGCTTGTGTGATGTATTGCGCATACCACTTTAAATCTTGGTACTCATAATTGACAGAATTTATCCTATCCGTCCTACGGGCATGTATTGCAACGGTCGATCGATTTGGAAAGGAGTTTTTGATGTATCTCTCTGCTTCAAGTACAAAAATAGTCTTCAATTTCAAGGACGAGCGAACGAATTCCTCTTGGTCTTCAATGTGATAGTTTCCCCTGCATCGATGCCACAGAGTCCAATTGTAATGGTCTTTAGGGCTGAGTTTCTCTCTTTCGATAATAAAACGTATGGGCAGACTCCGAAAAGTACTGTTTTCAATTTTTTTCGGGGATATTTCTGCGTTTTTTAGATCGTAATAAGGCGCGAAATACAGTTGAAATACCCTACTTCGTTGATAAAGGATTGGTGTGTAGCAGTTTCTCGCCGAGATTGCAAGTAAACAACAAACTTGAAAAAAAGCATTCCCAGTTCTTCCTGGTTTAAAGTCTAAATAGATAAAATGATTCTTTTTGAAAGTTTCCGTGCAGTGAAAATTTCCGGTGAACTGTGCGTTTTTTGCTGTTGTATATTGGTTATCTAAGAAAGGTTTCGCAGGTTCCAAGACTTCTTTAACCCTCGGACTCCTCCAGTTATACTGAATATTGTTGTAATATAGTACAAGAACTACAATCACTGTAAAATATGCTGTTAAAAAAATTCGTCGCATGATGTGCCCGTAAACTGAATATACTGAAAAAAAAAAAGAACAGAAAGGATCGTAATACAGCACACAAAACACTGGCAAAAATGTCTAAAGGATCAAGACAGATTTCTGAACTTGTATCATTCGTGATACTTAATATTCATACTGCATGGCCATTAATTCTGTTGTTTCCAGTCCGACAAGACAAACTGCAACGATGCATTTCTTGTTTAGTTGATTTTATATCAAGGTTAGTTTTATTTAAAGGAAATTCTTGAAAATTTGTTTTCTGCAGTAATTTTATCAAACATTTTGAATTTCCCAACCCTGTTTTTATATATATACATACACAAACACCAAATCAAAATTACAAAAATAAATGAAAGCATTGGTTCTAATTCATACACAGGTGGCCTGTCAAAACAACGATTCTTGGATCAATACCGAGAGATCTTCTACTTGAACTTGAATCATTTGATGCGGCTAGTTATAAAATACAATAGTTTGAAATTCAGAAAATTCTTGAGAATAAGACTAAGAATGTTATAAGAAACGGCTGGTGAATACCGGCCTAGGCATCTTCGCAAGCCAAGGATACTAACTCCACTTTGTTCGTTACGTACCCTTGGCCGCTCGCCTCTTTAAAAATCGAAACTCCCGCTGCACCACCTATCGAATATCACGAGTTGCGTAACCTTTGCTGATGTTATTTCTAATTAATCAAAATGCTCGTAATAAAATTTGTTAGGCCATGCATCAAATATGGCTGCGCTCCACTTTGTTAAGCTTGTTGATCTTGTTAAAACAAGACGAATAGACATACGATGATTCGCAATCATTTGGCTGTGGAACCCGTCCTAATATTTCACATAATTAATCATGAACTATAAAAAAAAAAACTCATTAAATATCGATCGTCTACTCCTTTTTGGCAAATTTTCGTCACAAACACGACAACTTTCGTTTTTGACGGGCGCCGCCATTACTGTTTTCTGTTTCGCGGAAGATTTCTTTTTCAGGTGGTTTGATTGGACGCGATGGGTTTTGATCGCGTCCAATGAAATGGCGCAGCGGGAGTTTCGATTTTTAAAGAGGCGAGTGGCCAAGGGTACTACCTTAGTATCCTTGGCTTGCGAAGATGTGGCCTAGGTTCCCCAGTGATAACCTAAGAACTACTAAAACATGTTGTCGTCCAATGCATCTTATGTAGTAACTTATGTTTGTTCTCACGGCTGAATACCTTTTTCGAGTGCAATCTCGCGGCAACAGAGTCACTGCGACTGTACTGATTATAACCCTTTTCCAAACAATAACGATCTTTCACAAAACAATGCAAGAAGGCATTTACAAACCTTTTGGGAGGACAACCAGCATTTTCTCCTTTTCCCATGATGTTTCCCCAACACTTTGATAGATATATATATATATAATGTTAAAATACAGAGTTCAATAAGAAAGGAGTTTGTAAAGTGTTGGTAATGACGGATGATGGAACTTGCGATAGATTTTATGAGCGTCAAGACCAAATGGAGAAAGTGTATCACGAGGTACACTGGTCTTTTGACATGGATAAAATTTACTGAAAGCAAAAACTTTCGGCCCAGGTCAGCGTGCGCGGACTGCGCAGGCTGACCTGGGTCGATATTTTTTTGCAGATATATTAAGCCCCCTTTTCACAGAGCATGGCTCAGCTATTTTTGACGAGAAAATATTTGTGTTAGATATTACAAACATTCAAACCGTTGCTAACTACCATAAGAAAATATTGACCAGAATAACAGAACCAAGAGAGAGATTAAAAAAGAGAGAGAGAAAGAGAGAGAGAGAGAAGAAAGAAAGGACTCAGAAACAGACCAACTTACTAGTTTTTCAACACTTTTCGATTCTCAGGCAAAATCCGATCTAACCATTTACTAGTAAGGTAATAAATTCGATCTAAAAGATACCGTGATGTTAAATAAGTCACAAAAGTCTTGTGTTTGACAGTTGAGGCCTGCAGCAACGATGTTACACACTCACGCTTAAAAGTGTGTATGTGCCCTGCGTTGCCCAAGCATTCTTTATCACATCGTATGTCTCATTCTCAAACATTTTCGAAATTTGAAAGTAATTGAATTCCTGACGGCTAAAGCATGTGATTTATTTCAAAATTAGCGTTACTTTCTGAATCTATAATAACACTAAGTCTACAACTTAAAATGCTTGGTGAATGCGGCTGATAACCAACATTTCCCGCCTTTTCCCGCAATGTTTTCTACCCTTTCAAAAAGACATCATTACAGTTGTTAAAATGCCAAAAAAGGCAGACATTATGCATAACACTACCCTTAATATTGTGTTCTACCCGCGCAAATCTCCACAACCTAGCGCCGAGCTCTCCGTATCGTAACAACTAATGATGTAAAAACTACGTATCGAAAAGGAGCTTCAACCAGGGTACCTCACACAACAAGGCGCCTTGGGTGTTGGTGTAGGGAAGTGAACGCCTATCCTCGTACGCCTTCATTACGGACCACCCCGCACCTTGTCGGTTGACCGAGCCATCAACCATCCTTGCTCCGAAAAATAAGCCTTTATTTGTCACTCAACAACACTACATTACACGGTCACCAAAGATTGCGCGGACGTCTTCACGTTGTGCTATAGCCTAGATGAAGTTCGGTTACCTTGTTGTCTGTTGTAATGACGTCTGTTTTAACCCTTAGGCTGCTAAGCGTAATACAAGGACCTTTTTGCAGCCAGTGTAGATCCAAGATCAGACTGCACTTTCTGTGCAGTCTGATCTTGGATCTACACTGTCAGATAAGGAGATATTGATTCCGCAACATTAACTGAAATATTAGAAAATTTGGGGTTTTTACCATAGGCTTTACTGTAGGCTTAAAAGTTTCATTTAACTTATTTAGCAGATTATCGGTTAATACCGTGTACAGCATCTTGTGGGCATATGTTGTTGTCGTTTCTTGTGAATGTTATTACGTTAATAAGAGGTTCCAACATTGGTCTCGCGAGGTCTGCGTACCGAGGTCCTTCATTATTCTATTGTTACGGGAGATCACTCCTTCCTTACAGCATAGCTTCTTCCCGTATAAAATCAATACCTGACAACTGCGTTAGGGAGAATTCTCTTTAGCTCAGAGGTTCGTGTATTGGTCTTTTAAACCTCAGAAAACGAGGATATTTGACGCACGGGTTCGAATCCCAGCCAGGGCGGTTTATATTTGAGCTATGCATTTTGTGCGAACTTTTATGTTCGTTATATGGGGGCTCGTCCGGGATTGGCCATTGAGCCGTTTGTTGTCCGTAAAATTGCCCGAAATTGGCCACTGACCCATTTGTTGGCTAAATGATAGACTTCCTGCCTAATAAGGCTTTCCGTCATCAAAATGATGACTTCTCTTAACAGGCGGTGTGTTACGGGAGATCACTCCTTCCTTACAGCATAGCTGTAATACCTGACAACTGGGTTAGGGAGAATTCTCTTTAACTCAGTGGTTAGTGAATTGGTCTTTAAGACCTCGATAAACGAGGATCTTTGCCGCGAGGTTTCGATTCCCAGCCTGAGCAGTTTATATTTGAGCTATGCATTTGTTGCGAACTTCCTTGTTCATAAGACTATGCATAGACTGATAATGGTCCACAAACTCCTGCTGGGTATGTGACAACTATGAAAGCCACACTCTGGCAAAAGAGGGTTTAACTCTTTCCCAAACAAGCCCTGGTTTTCACGTGTCTGCAGTACAAGTCTTTTGAAAACACTGTGGGAAAAGGAGAAATTGCTCGTAACGAGCAATTTCTCCTTTTCCCACAGCGTTTTCTACCCTTTTTGAGACCTTTCTGCCATTTTCATCAAATTTAAAATTGTCCTCTGCAAACTCTTTCAATTTGGACCAGTCCAAAATTTGTCGTTTGGGAAAGGGTTAATGCATCTCCGTGTTGCATTATACCAAGCTAGTCGCCGTATAATTATGGATCTATAAAATCCATTTTGTCTAACAACCGACTGAATCTGGGGGTAAAACGGTCCTTTGACATGCAGACAATTTACAAATAGCAAATAGTTTTGATCCAGGTGAGCCTGCACGGACTGCGCAGGCTGACCTAGGTCGATACTTTTTGCAGATGTATTAAACCCCCTTTTCACAGAGCTTGGTTCATATTGATGTAGCTGCAGCATTGCCCCATACCCATGTAATCTTTGCCTTACTCTGTTGACCATCGTCTGGGTACAAGCCTGGTATATCACACAAACTTGAAGAAATTAAAGTCCTCCACTTAACACTTCACACCAATCTGCCCCCCCCCCCTTTTTTTTTTCATTGTTATCATTCTTTTTTCTTACTATTTATCAATTTACCATTATTACTTTTCTTTCTGTAGCCATGTCATTATAAATATTATTACCATTTCCTGGAATTTGGAGAAGAAGTATATAAGCTTTTGCTTTCGTTCTGATCCATTTCATCAGTTATTTTTGTTATTCTATGTAATTGTCTGTAACACGTTGTATTTAACTGATGAATAAAATATGTTTTAACAAAGAAATTAAAGTTGTAAGTTAAAAAAAACACTCACTGGCTTTGGTTGAACTATAATTGATAAAGCGGTAACAGGCTAAGTAATTTGTTGTTTATCGTAAAGATCTGTGTACCAGTGAACGTGTTTTCACCAACCATTTAGACACTGTTAATTAATATGTTCTAAGTCACGAGGGTTATTTGGAAAAGACACACACATTAACCCTTTCCCAAACAAGCCCTGGTTTTCACGTGTCTCACAAGTCTTTTGAAAACACTGTGGGAAAAGGAGAAATTGCTCGTAACGAGCAATTTCTCCTTTTCTCACAGTGTTTTCTACCCTTTTTGAGACCTTTCTGCCATTTTCATCAAATTTAAAATTGTCGTCTGCAAACTCTTTCAGTTTGGACCAGTCCAAAATTTGTCATTTGGGAAAGGGTTAAGCACAGCACTCCCGTTGTCTGCGTATGTCATATTCTTCGAAGATAGACCCGTCTGCTATGACGCGTCACTACCTTGTACAGGATAAGTATTAATACGCGGTGCGTAAATTGCTTCTGAAAAATAGCCAGCGGAAAATGGCTGTAAATAATACCTCTGTGGAAAAATCAAGCTGGCTTTTCGCTACAAATTTCTTAAAAATATAATAATTGCAAACGGGAAAAATAATTTTCTAAAATACCATTGTCTACTAGTGGCAGACGACAACTGAAATGTTGCTCAAATAATGAGATTTGTCTCTGAAAGGGTAGAAAACATTGTGAGAAAAGGAGAAACAAATCTCTGCATACATATTCTAAATACAGACATGGGGAAAACCGGGATTTATGCAACAGACTGACAACAAAAATAACGACCCCATCATGCTGGGCTTACACCGGGGCTTTTTTCCAAGCTTATAGGGGATGTGTTTATGAATGACTGGTGCGTAGGTTGTATGCTAGCTAACCATGGCTGGATGAATCGTACCAGGTAGGTTTTATTGAGCAAATGTATACTTTATTTAGAGAGTAAATGTATTAAATGTATACTTTATTTTGAAAGTCGCGGCATTGACTGCCGCCTTGAAAAGTAGTCCAGTTCTGTACCCAGAATGCCCAAATTAAATAGGTATGGGCCGCGCTCTGTGAAAAGGGGGCTTAATGCATCTGCGAAAAGTTTCTGCCCAGGTCAGCTTGAGCAGTCCGCGCAGGCTGACCTGGGCCGAAACTTTTCGCTATTGGTCAATTTTCTGTATGTCCATGGACCACTTTAACTCATGGTTAAGTCGGTTGTTACAAAAAAAAAAAGTGAATTGTATGGATCCATAGTTGTGTGACTACTTGCTCGGTATAATGCATCACGGAAATGCATTAAACCCCCTTTTGTCAGAGCATGGTCCGTATGTACATGTATTTGAAAAAACGCCACCTAGTGGAATATAATGCAACATCCCCAGTAAAACAACAATTTACCGTAATATGATTGGCAAATATTCCAATCTCAAGGAAGAGGAGTAAGTAAGAAGAAGAAGAAGAAAAAAAAAACATTGTTTGACATACAAGTATAACACAGCAATGAACGAATCTTGGGGGGAAAAATGAATACGATCTTGCATAATCGAAGGGCGTTAGAATTCCACGCCATTCCAACGACCCTTTGCTAACTTTTAACACGAGAAGAGACAATATATTAATACAAGAAAACTACCACCACATGATTGATGTTTTTGTATTTAATTATAGACAATTCACCACGTAGTGACTCGCTTTACACAGCGGTGTTTGCTGTTTTTAAGTTTGGTGATATGAAAACCGTAACACACCTCTTTGAAATAGTCAACAAATTCCATTCGGCATACCTCGGGTGATCCGGTGATCAAATCCCTCGACTGTATCACGTAGCTTGATATGCACCTACACGGTACATTTCGCACACCTCCGGAAGCACACCGCGTTACCGTTATTAAAATTGTAAGGCTCCTCTTAAAAAAGAAAACATGAGTAAATTTTCTATGGTTATCTTTCTAAGAATATTTCAGTTGGCAAACAGTTTGTATCTTCAATTTTTAGCGTGGTTTATCAATTCCGTTGGGACTTTTCATCGACAGATCGATAGATGTGAATAACTTCACCATGGTTGTTCATGTCGTTGCTAAGCGATCTACAAGGGCGCCGCCATGTTTAAGATCATGTGATTGGTAGTTCAAAATGGAAGCCACCTTTATACGGACGAGGTTAGATGTAGGTACGGAATCGGCCGAGTTGTGACGAGTGCAACAAATTCGTGCCTTTTATAGATCAAAACAGTATTCTGTGCGGTTGAGATAACAGGACATTTTTTCAAGCAAATTATCGTTCACTGGACCTGGAAAAACTTCGATATGCCCGAGATTTGTTAACCCTTAAGCTGCTTATCGCGACCCACTGACCTTTTGCGGACAGTGTAGATCAAGATCAGACTGCACAGAACGTGCAGTCTGATCTTTGATCTACACTGTCCGATACGGTATTTTATTTCCGGTGAAATCAACTTTGAAACCGCAATGTTTGGTCTTTCAGGATTGAGTAGAAATTTGTGTTTCATTTATTCAGCAGCTTAAGTGTTAAAACAAATCTGGCATGTCCACCTCAACACAGAAGAAGATGTTAACGTATATCTCCGATCTCTGCTCGAAGCAAACGTCGGGGTACTATCATAGGCCTGTCATTTGATATCTCTGTCATTACTAAAGATCTTTAATTCTAAGCTATCTGAGCCATGCTCTGGCAAAAGGGGAGTTAAATGCACCTCTGTGTTGCATTATACCAAGCAAGTTGTTAATAATTAAGGAAACATAAAAGCCATTTGGTCTAACAATTAGCTGGATCTGGTGTTGTTATGGTCCTTGTACACACAGAAAATATACCTGCCTGTCCGGTTAGCTCAGTGGTTACGTATCTCACTCGTGACCTAGTGGTTGTGAGTTCGATACACGGTTGAGGCAAACTTTCTTTCCGGTGATTTTTCGCCTCTCACCTTTGATGCATGTGAGGAAAGTAGTCAGTGGCTTTTGAAAGAAAGTTTTGTCAGTACTGGTTTAAGAAAGCCAGGAAACACATGGGTGTGTCACTGGTCGCCATGATGCGACCTGAGCTGTTAAAATGGCGTAAAACTCCAATGCGAAACAAAGAAAATATACCAAAAAGTCCCCCTCCCCACTTGTATGTCAACCAGCGCGGATTGCGCAGGCTGACATGGTCGATAATTTTTGCAGATTCAATAACCCACTTTTTACAGAGCTTCACTCCTCTATTTGTCAACAAGGGAACCAACATCAGAAGGGGATGCAACCTCAAATCACTTTAGAAAGTTACGCCCCTTTTGCTACATAGAATGTTCACTGAAAAAGCAGGTGCCACGGAGTGTTGACATCTGCAAGCAGTGTGTTTTGTTTCAATAAGCAGTTGTGTTGATTCCGGGAACAGTATCCTGCAACACGCGAGACACTCATTTATCTATTATGAATAACTCATTGTAAAGCCATTTGCATTCGTTGACCGAGTTATCGTTTGAACGCATAAAGATTTTATGGCCGCCTTTATGTCTTCCGCTCATTTTCACCTTTTAACCCAAAATGCTGCTGAACGCGGCTCTCTGAACTTTTGCGGACAGCGTAGATCAAGATCAGACTGCACGTTCTGTCCGATTAGGAGATATTTCTGCCTTGAATTAACTTTAAAATAGCAATATTTGGGTTCCCTACTAGGCTTATTGGCTGGAAAGTTTTATCTAACTTTTATAGCAGGGTAATGGTTACTCGCTTACCAGTCAATGTGCTCTTCAAACGATACTCAGGAACAAATCTTTGGAAAACATTGTGGGAAAGTAGGAAAATGGCGTAACCCAGTATTTTTTTCATTTTCTCGCAATGTTTTCTATATTTCAGAAGACAATTCCCTTTATTAAAAGCACCCTGAATTTGTCGTCAGCCAATGCTTCCAATATGAATGTGTCTAAAATGTTGCCGCCTCGTAAATGGTCAATTTACAAGTTCGAGGTTTTACATCATTTTTTTTTTTATTTTGCATTAGAAAATGTTGTTAAAAAAAGAAGCTTTGCATAATAACATTCCATTCACTGGATTATTCTTAAAAAAAAAATGATTTTCGAACTCTGTTTTAAAAGACAGCCTCCCTTTCTTCAATTGCATCCCCACTTGCGTTGATTGTAACAGTAATTCGTCTGAGACAGCCAACACTGTAATGGCTTGATTTATCACAGACTATTTTAAGCATATCGCTAACTAGCACACGTGACATTTAGAAAAATATAAGACAATTAGAAAAAGAAAAAACAGTCGTGGGGAGCCCAAAACGGACATTTTTCAGAAATAATATAGTATTGACGAAAAAAAATATATTTTATAAAAAAACGAATTAGAGTTTCGATGTATCAAAATAATTTTGAGAATTTACATTTGATAAAAAAAGACAGGAGTGTCCCTTTAAGACTCCGTACAATTGCTCCTTTTTCCATATATATATTTTTTTTTTTTTTTGATAACTGTCAGCCGCAATGGTGAGGAGAGGTGTGTGAAAATGTCGTAAGTCTGTTAGTTAGCTAACTACTTTATTCCTGCTGTTTAATGGACTCATTGGCTAATTAGAATCTCGTGACAGACTGCGTTTACAATACTCGGGTTACATCTATTGAAACAATCACATGATAAGTTAGGTAAGAGAACTTGAGGTGACCTATTGTTTTGCACGTTCGCCAAAAAATGCTATAGAAAATATTAACGATGTGACGAGAGACATTTAAGTAGGTTCTGGGTCCGTATTCACCAACCATTCTTGAAAACATTCTTAGTCTTATTCTTCAACATTTTCTGGATTTGAGAGTAACACAACTGCTGATTGGCTAAACCATTTGGTTTAGCCAATCAGAAGTTGTGTTACTTTCAAATTTGGACAATCTTGGAGAATAGGACTAAGAATATTCTTAAGAATGGTTGGTGAATACGGACCCTGATGATATATGCGGAGCACAGTTTGGGAAAGGTTTAGATAGGTGATGGTTACGCAGATACACTGGATTTAATATCAGATTTACGACGGGATCGGTAGGTTAGTCAGTATAGATCAGAGTTTGAAACCCATCTTTGACTACTGTTGTACAGTTTGGTGGAAGAACACTAACCGTCCTCCAGAAAAGAGCCGCTCGCATTATGCGAGGGGTTACCCCAAGAACACCGTCCAAGGAACTTTTTTCTCAACTTAACTGGTTTATTTACGATAATAGATGTAAGTATCACACCGGCGTTTTAATCTAAAGATGTCGTAATAACGTATCGCCTAGATATATGAGCGACATTATTTCGTTTTCGAGTAACACAAATTACAATTTAAGGTCATCTGCTCGCAGTGACATCATAAACTTGAGATTCAATACATCGTACAAGAAACGAGCATTCTCGTATTTTAGCATGGATGTGTGGAATGAAATTCCTACTTCCATCAGAGATGCGAAATCATTACCTATCTTTTAAAAAACTGTTAAAACAACATTTATTAAACTTACAGTCCTCATTCTAGTTAGGAAAACATACAACTTAACAAAATATTGCACAGTATAGAAACGTGTGTCTGTCCGTAGATTTCAGATTCCATCATTATTTTGCCATTAATTCATCCTCTTCATTTTCAAACACCACAATCATAAGTATCGGTCATCAATATCACCATTTATTTTTTATATTATTACTATAATTATTATAATTATTCCACTCATTTTGAAGGCAACATTGTAAAAAAGACTTCAAATATGTCTTAATGTTTTAACCTTCACAAAATAAAGATATTATTTTCATTATTATTATCATTATTATTATTTTGGTTCGCCAGTTCAATTCTCCGTCTCGACCGTTTAACTGTAAACCAGTCTTCCGGACCTCCTTGCTTAAAGTACACGGTACGTCATTAACGGCCCATAAGCGACCAAAAGTACACTATTTGGGAGTCAAAATGAGGGCAAACTTTACCGAGTCATGCTCTGTGAAAAGGGGGCTTGAAGAATCTGCAAAAATTATCTATCTGTGTCAGCCTGCGCAGTCCGCGCAGGCTGACATAGGTCAAAAGTTTTTGCTATTTGTAAATTTTCGGCATTTCCAAGGACCATTCTACCTCATGATATGGTCGGTGCTAGACGAAATGGATTTTATAAATAGATTTTATAGATTCATAGTTGTTTGATGACTTGCTTGGTATAATGTATCACGGAGATCCCTTTTGCCAGAGCGTGGCTCAATTCAATTTTTAAATTTAGAAAGTCTAAGTTGGTTGATGTTACAGTTCATTAATTTGCCAATGACTGGAACTTTGTCAGGCCGTGCTGTAACACATTGTCAGACTCGAATGGCGTGCAACACACGAAAAGGGGCATTCGAACATTTGCGTAAAGTGTTGTTCCGGATTAGCCTGCGCACTCCGCGCAGGCTAATCCGAGACAGCACTTTACGACTACATAAGATTTTTTCATACAATAGACTTTCGTGAAACAGAAAATCGCACAAAATCGGGAAGTGACGTCTCGGATTAGTCACAAACTGCACAGGCTGATCCGGGACGACACACTTTTACGAATAGGCCCCTTTTCGTGTGTTGCACGCCATTAATAATGTATGTTCTTTTAAATGGTAGGAATTAGGTTTCACTGCAATTCGATCGCCGGAGGCTAAATGGCCAGTCAAATTTTGTATCAGAATTTCACAATTTATTGTAACTTTAGTTGATTGATTGTATGGTGTTTAACGCCGTTTTCAACATTATTTCAGTAATATCGCGGCGGCCATTACACCTATCCATGCTGTCCTGGAGTTTCTGTTACCAGTACTGCGCACAATATTCTTTCCAAGCCACTGGCTGCTTTCCCACATAACCATCGTCGAAACAATGGTCAGCGGTGAGAGACGATTGAATTCTGTCGCAATGACTATCATCAGTCCTCGGAAAGAAATTGGCCGAGCCGGGGATCGAACAGCGACCTCCTGTTCTCAAGTCCTGTACACTACCGACTGAGCTACGGGGCTCGGCTTTGTAACTTTGGTGTTTAATTGGACGCTATATGTTTAGAAGCTTGGCATAGGCTTTATACTTGCTTATCACGATCTTTCGTCTGAGGTCTAATTATTTCCCAAAGTTCATCAATTCCGTGTACCCTAAATAAGTAAAATCGATAAATTCAGACAGTAAAAAGCGAACGACCAAGACGTAACAATTTCAAGATTGTTACTGCAGACCTCTGGATAAGAGGGAGTGGTGGTATTCTAAATCCATTATTTCTCTTCCAAACCCTATGTTGTGGGTACTCATTAGAATCGTCTCGATGAGACGATTCTAATGAGTACCCATAACATAGGGTTTAGTCGAGAGTGATTAATATTTTCAGTTTTGAAATCAAACTCACTCACACCTCTATTTGGAGTTCTGTTACTGTTACTATTGCTGCTGTTTTTAGAACATATACTATCGAATAATGATTTTCTGGAGTGCAAATGCAAGTCCTATTCGGACGCATTGTAATTGGGCCCAGTCGACGAACCTTCTGTAATGTATCTTCGTAATGCATTGGACGAGTACCAAGCAAGGCATCAAGTAATTAGGGATCCTAAAAATCCACTTTGTCTAACAGCCGACGGAATCACGAGGCACACTGTTCTTTTGACATGCAGAAAATTCAATACTGGCAATACCTTAAAGTTTCGACCCTGGTCAGCCTGGGCAGATACTTTCTCCGGATGCATTAAGCCCCCTTTTCACAGAGCATGGCTCATATATTTGGTGCTGAAACGCTTGTCACTTTAACCCTCAACCTGCTAAAATAAGTAAATTGAAACTTTCAAGCCAACAGTAGAAAACCCAAATGTACAGGACTTGAGAACAGGAGGTCGCTGGTTCGAACCGCGGCTTGGCCAATTCCTTTCCGAGGATTGATGATAGTCATCGCGACAAGATTCATTCCTCTCTCACCGCTGACCATTGTTTCGACGATGGTTATGTGGGAAAGCAGCCAGTGGCTTGGAAAGAAATATTGTGCGGAGCACTGGTAACAGAAACTCCAGGAAAGCATGGATAGGTGCACTGGCCGCCGTGATATAACTGAAATAATGTTTAAAACGGCGTTAAACACCATACAATCAATCCCAAATATTGCAATTTCAAAGTTACTTTGGGGGAAAATATCTCTTTATCGGACATTGTAGATCCAAGATCAGACTGCACGTTCTGTGCAGTCTGATCTTGATCTGCACTGGTCGCATTAGCGCCTTGAGTGGCTCTTGGCAGCCTAATGGTTAATTGTTCTGGTTCCAATTCTATATATGGGCATACTACTTACCGTCAAATTTCCAAGTGACAAAAATCCCGACTACTGACCTGAAAATTACAGTTCATGACAGATGCTAATTCAGGTCTAGTCTGAAATAACCCATTTCGCGGATGAGAAACCTCTGACGAACGTAATTCAGTAAATTAGAAACCTCACGGACTTGTCATAACCTCGCCACGTCATTATGACATACTTTGACCCTTCTCCAGTCGAGAAAATTTTAAACTGGTCCAAATTGAATTGAATTGATTGATTGTATGGTGTTTAACGCCGTTTTCAATATTATTTCAGTCATATCACGGCGGCCAGTGCACCTATCCATGCTTTCCCGGAGTTTCTTTTACTAGTACTCCTCACAGTATTCTTTCCAAGTCCTCGAGGAAACAATGGTCAGCGGAAAGGAATGAATCCTGTCGCAATGACTATCATCAATCCTCGGAAAGAATTTGGCCGAGCCGGGGATCGAACCAGCGACCTCCTGTTCCCGAGTCCTTTACGCTACCGACTGATCCAAATTGAAAGCACTGGTAGACGGCAGTTAAATATGGCTTAGACGATGCAATATGTCTTTGCAAATATAGAAAACTTTGTGGGAAAAGGAGAAAATGCTAGTTACCAGCATTTTCTCCTTTTCCTACAATGTTTTCAAAAACGTTCAACCAGAGGGACGTCAAAAATCTGGGTTTGTTCGATAATGAGTTACGGGTTTACTACAGATGAAGGACTGATGGGTGTTGTTTCTGAAAAGGTAGAAAACATTTGTGGGAAAAGGAGAAAATGCTGGTTAGCAGCATTTTCTTCTTTTCCCACAATGTTTTCAAAAACGTTCAACCAGAGGGACGTCAAAATCATGGTTTGTTCGGTAATGAGTTACGGGCTTTAATACGGACGAACGTTTTTATGCAAGTTGATTATCTGTGAAATAAAATTCAGTCATAAAAGAATTTAATAATATATTTCTATCATTATTTCTTTACCAAAGGGTCTAAAGAAGAGGGCTTATAAAACATAGCGGGAAAGGATGAAAATCCTGGTAACCAGCATTTTCTCATTTTTCGACAATGTTTTCTACCGCGTCGATGACAGAAATCATCTTTTCAGCTATATTTGATTTGTGGTTTGAGATCGCTTTCGATCTGCTAGAGTCCAAAATTGTTTCGGTTGGTTAGGGATTATTAGAAGAAATACCCGTTTTTGTCATGTTTTTTTCCCAGTTTGTTACCTACAGTGTGTTTTAAATCTCAAGCAATTTCAGATGTCACAAGGCAAATAGATACCATTACAAAGACTTAGTGAAGTCAAAAGGCAGTTAGATATTATAACAAAGACTTAGTGAAGTCAAAAGGCAGTTAGATACCATTATAAAAACTCAGTGAAGTCAAAAGGCAGTTAGATATTATAACATAGACTTGGTGAAATCAAAAGGCAGTTAAATATTATAACAAAAAACCTAGTGAAGTCAAAAGACAGTTAGATATTATAACATAGACTTGGTGAAATCAAAAGGTAGTTAAATATTATTACAAAGACTTAGTGAAGTCAAAAGGCTTTTAGATATTATTACAAAGACTTAGTGAAGTCGAAAGGAAGTTAGAAATTATTATCAAAACTTGGTGAAGTCAAAAAACAGATATTGTTGAAGGCAAAAGGCAATAAGATTTTATTGCAGACTTAGTGCAGTCAAAAGACAGTTAAATTTTATGGCAGACTTAGTGAAATTAAAAGGCAGTTAGATATTGTTACTAAGTTTTAGTGTGAAGCTGTAACGTTTTTACATCCAATTCTTACACGAATGATGGTATTATCAAACTATTTATACTATACAATACTAGATAGATAAATACATAGTTATCTAGATAACCACGAGATACATGTATATAATGGAGGTAAGGCCATACGTTGTGATTAAGTCGGGTGATGTAAGTATTATACTCTTTGTCTGTCTGGCTGTCTGTCTGTCCGTTCGTCCGTTTGTCCGTTTGTCCGTCTCTCGCTGCCTCTCTCTGTCCGTCCGTCCGTCCCTCTCTCTCTCTCTCTCTCTCTCTCTCTCTCCCTCTCTCTGCCTCTCTCTCTCTGTCTGTCCGTCTCTCTGTCTCTGTCTCTCTCTCTCTCTCTCTCTCTGGAAAGGCGATGAAGCTATCTGGAAAAACGTGGAAAATTACAGATATGGTTTTGTAGGAGACATTTTTAACCCTTAAGCTGCTAAGCTCGACTCACTGACCGTTTGCGGACAGTGTAGATCGAGATCAGACTGCACAGAACGTGCAGTCTGATCTTGGATCTACACTGTCCGATAAGGAGATGTTTCCCCAACCCCCATAACTTTGAAATGCCAGCATTTTGGATTTTATCATCGACTTGCACGTTTCATTTCACTTATTTAGCAGGATAAGCGTTAAGGATTTTGAATACATGAGACTTCAAGCACATTGAATTTAACAATACGTGCTTATTTCTACTTGTATCATTCCAGTCGATACATCAACCATCACCCATCTGCAAGAACTGTTGTCTTCCATTGAAGAATTCCCCCAAAAAAGAACTCAACCACAATGTCAGTTTCTGCAGTTCTAGCTACGTCTGTTGTATTTGGAGTCACGTACATCTTAACAAAACTTGTTCAGTTTCTTCTATATGTGCGTGACCTTGACCAATGGTTCAAGGACGTTCCGGGACCGAAAGACAGACATTGGTTCTACGGACACATGCACTTAGTAAGTATTCCCCTGTTAACTTTTTTGCTTATTTGCTCTTCGTGTTTGTGTGTTTCTTGCTGTTTCCAACAGTATGACGCCCGCCCGGGTAGCTCAGTGTTTAGCGTATCTGGCTCTGACTTGGTGGTTTACGAGTTCGATACCCGGTTCAGGCAAACTTTCCGGCGACTTTTTGCCTCTCACCTCTGATGCATGTGAGAAAAGTAGTCAGTGGCTTTGGAAAGAAAGTTTTGTCAGTAGTGGTGTGAGAAAGCCAGGAAACACATGGGTGTGTCACTGACCGCTATGATATGACCTGAGCTGTTAAAACGGCGTTAAACTCCATACAAACCAAACCAATCAACAGTATGCCAGTTACAAACCAACCTGTATTGAGCTAGCACTAAAGCGGCATTCAAAATAGACCGTATATCGGTGGGTTTTTTTTTTTTTTTCGCGGGAAGGAAATTCTCGCTATTTTCGCGAGTGGATCATTCTCGCGAAAATTATATTTGCTAAATATTCCATACAATTTGAAAATCCTTCATTTGGTACGAAGGAAAAGGAAAAGCCTGACATTGTAAGAAATGGCTTTTGAAGTTGCAGGAATCTTAAATTTTCCCAGTTTGCATAAACACTAATGCGTCCGGTATGTAATACCAGATATACCGATAGACATTTTTGGAGGGGTTTGATGCTGTCATATATTTACGATTTCGCGAAAAATAGAAAGATTCCAATGAATTCGTGTTTTAAAAAAAAATGGAAAATTGATTTTGACCAAACTCGCGAAAATTTTGGAACGCGAAAAAAACCCGATGTACGCTACCGGCTTAACCCTTTCAGCGCCATATGCAAAAACAGGGAATTTTGCGGACGGCATAGATCAAGATCAGACTGCACAGAACGTGCAGTCTGATCTTTGATCTATGCCCTCTGCTTGTTTTGTCAAGCCTATATGATAAAAATCTTCCGGAGACTCAGTGGATTGTATTTACAGCCATCAAAAGGGGCCAAGTTTGTTTATTTGGCGCCGAAAGAGTTAAAGCTTATCCTGCTAAATAAGTTAAATGAAAATTTCAAGCCGGTGGTAAATACCTGAATATTGCTATGTCAAACTTTTATTTTAATAGAGAAATTATATCCTTATCGGACAGTGTAGATCCAAGATCAGACTGCACGTTCTGTGCAGTCTGATCTTGGTCTACACTGTCCGCAAAAGGTCAGTGAGTCGCGCTTAGCAGCTTAAGGGTTAAGTGTCATACCTTTATGCTAATGTTACTATTTTTAGGTTGTCTCAAAAAGGTTTTACAGATAAGGGGTTAACTCATAACAAACACTAAATTATTTACTGAACCCACCCTCGTTAACCCAGGTGTGAATTGTTACCATTCATCACCCCTGGGACATTCAATTGCGAAACCGGCGTTTCTATGAATATTCATAAGATTGCGAATTACACCCAATAGCCAATCGAATTGTCGATAATATAATGATACTGTCTTACAGTGGAGGATAATCACATTTCCTCTGTTAGTTTGAATAAACCGGGTAAAACCCAGATCATTATCAACGAATATAGCGGCCGCTGGTGGGCCTTCCTTCTGTGGCATTTGCCTTACGACAATCCAGTTCTCTAACCAAAGCTTCTAGGGCTTTAAGCTGGAACTCTTTCGGGGTGAGGCCGAATGTTTTTGTAAACTTTTGTCGATGATGTTCTCAGCCTCAGCCATATTTAAAGTATCGTCAAGCTTGATTTGAAACAAGCGATTTGATTGGTTGTAGACGTGGTAAAAATAGAAATGATGGCATATGGTTGATAAAAATAGATTAAATTTTCTCACTGAAAAACTGTGATTGCCCATAAAAATGCCTCGCTTCATGAATAATTCATGAAAACAAAAAAAAACCAGATAACCCAGTGGCGATGAATGTAGTTTACGGAATACATCGGAACTGGGTCAACGAGGATGTACTTAACCCTTTCCCAAACAAGCCCTGGTTTTCACGTGTCTGCAGTACAAGTCTTATGAAAACACTGTGGGAAAAGGAGAAATTGCTCGTAACGAGCAATTTCTCCTTTTCCCACGGCGTTTTCTACCCATTTTGAGACCTTTCTGCCATTTTCATCAAATTTGAAATTGTCGTCTGCAAACTCTTTCAATTTGGACCAGTCCAAAATGTGTCGTTTGGGAAAGGGTTAACCATATTCAAAGCATTTGCAGACGACAAATTAGATGTAGCTTTAATGATGATGTCTATCTTTGATAAGATAGAAAACATTGTGGGAAAAGGAGAAGATGCCGGTAACCAGCATCTTCTCCTTTTTCCACAATGTTTTCAAAAGCCTTATCTTTCAGGGACGTTAAAAATCGGGATTGTGTGGTAAAGAGTTAAATCTTAAACGCTTAACGGAATTCAGTTGAAATTTCAAGCCACGTCAAAACCAATATTGCAGTTTCAGACCTAGAAGGGCTTCCATCTTGGAAAAAAACACACCCTTTTCACAGTGTTTACTGCCCTTTCAAAGACAAATTCCATCATTTGAGACACATCTAATCTGTCGTCTGCAAAGTTTAATGTTTTCTGTTTAGATCAGTCAAACGTTCTGTCGATTGACAGGAAGTTAAGCTGCTATACCAATTTAACTCTTTTACCACAGGACAACAATTTTAGACTTGTCGAAATCCAAATCATTTTGCAGACGATAAATTAAATGTCACTTGAAAACTGAAATTTGTTATAGGAAGGGTAGAAGACATTGTGGAAAAAGGAGAAAATGTAGGTTACCAGTTTTTTGTTTTTTTTTTTTTTCACTTTTTCCCCCCACAATGTTTTCAAAGGCTGTATTTCTCAGGGTCATTGTCAGGATTGGGCGGTAGGGGATTGCTGGAAATTTTTAGCCAGTGATGAAAAGCAAATTGCTACTCTTCCAGATTCTGTTGCTAGAAATAACTCGGACGATGTACTCGTAGATCCAAGATCAGACTGCACGATCTGTGTGTCTGATATTGGATTTACGCTGTCTGCAAAACTGCATCGAGCCGAGCTTAAACTGCCTAGGGGTTAAAAAAAAAACATTCTTTTTTTGTAGTTTCCAAAAGTGCCGTCAGAGAGAATCAATTTTTTACTCGGACTCGGATCAAAGTACCGAAGGTATTTTTGTCTCTGGATGGGTCCGGCCAGAGTCACAGTGGTGGTCAACCACCCTTCAACAGTCAAGGCCGTCATGAAGACATCGGGTATAAAATCACTATTCGAGCCATACTCTGTGAAAAGGGGACTTAATGCATCTGCGAAAAGTATCGACTCAGGTCAGCCTGCGCTGTCCGCGCAGGCTGACCTGGGCCGAAACTTTTCACTGTTGGTCAATTTTCTGTATGGCCAAGAACCAGTATACCTCGTGATAAGGTCGGTTATGAAAAAAAAGAGTGGCTATTACGTATCCAAAATTATGTGATGGATTGACTGGTATCATGGATTGCGGAGATGCATTTAAGCTCCCTTTTGCCAGAGCACGGCTCATTTATATCCTCCTATTGCAGCGGACTGTTATTTAGAAATTTTGTGGCAAAAGGAAAAAAACGTTCTTTTTTTTTCAAAGTTTAGTGGTTCTGAATTATCCTTCGATAGTCCTTTCACCGGGGATATTATAACTCGTGATTATTTGTCAAAGAGTTTATGAATATAGCCATTGATTTATTTTGCTTAAAGTAACAATAGCTGCCAAAAGTAAACGAAGCAGGTGTTGAAATATATCTAAATTTAAATCATATCGTTTAAAAGTATGGAAATTATTGTGAAGATGACAATCTGTTATTTTTAAGACGGTCCAAGAGTTAATCGCTAACAGAGAAATTAATTTTAAAACTAGGTTAAAAGTTGCCAGGTCACTCTATCTTTTGTCTACTTTTTTTCTTGATTTTAAAGTTCCTTTTTCTTTCAGCGACAAACCATTATGAGTGGTTTTTTGTTTTTTTTTTTCAAATTTAACTGGATTTTAAAACATGCATTGTCTTTTGGCAGCTATTGGGACTTTAAGCAGAGGCAAGTTTTCATAAAGCGATAATCATCTTCAATCAACATTTATAGACTGGCAGTGTAAACTGTATCATTATCCTCCGCTAGGTGGCATTTTCAAATACATCATCTATCGGATATGGGCATTCAGGGTAGAGAACCGGACTATTTTTTAAGGCGGGAATCAATGCAACGAATTCCAAAATAAAATATACGTTTACTCTCTAAACCCTACCTTGTACGATTCACCCAGCCATGGTTAGCTAGCATAACCTATGCACCAGCCATTTATAAACATAAGCTCCTATAAGCTTTGGAAAAAGCCCTGGCATAAGCCCAGCGAGGTGGGGACGTTTTGTTGTCAGTCTGTTGCACAAATCCCGGTTTTCCCCATGTCTATATTTAGAAATTGTTGACAGAGATTTGCAGTAAACAGTTGGTATTCTAAAACAGTATTTTCCCCGTTTGAGATCATTTCTTCTTGTAGGAAATTTGTAGCAAAAGACTTGCTTGATTTTTCCACAGACCTAAAATTTATTGCCGTTTTCGTCTGCACTTTTTAAGCGGCAATTTACGCATCGCGTATTGATATATGTCCATTTTGTATCAAGTGATGCGTCATAGCAGACAGGTCGAAGAATATGACATGCGCAGACAACGAAACTGTTTATTTCTTCACTACTGACTCTCTCTCAGGCAAAACAACCTGTTTGCGTTTTCTGGACTAAATTACAGACATACAGGGAAAAATTATTAGAATTAAAACGAGTGGAAAAAGTTGTTCTCGATGACAATGATTTTTTTCCTTACTCGTTAATGATTTTATACTTATCTGCCTCTCTTTACCACACAATCTCGAGTTTTAACGACCCTGAAAGAGAAGCATTTTGAAAACATTGTGGAAAAAGGAGAAAATGCTGGTAACCAGCATTTTCTCCTTTTCCCACAATGTTTTCCACCCTATCAAAGACAGAAAACATCATTTTAGCAACATTTAACTTGTCGTCTGCAGATACTTTCAAATTGGACCGGTCTAGAATTTTATCATTTGATAAAGAGTTGAGCAAAACGAAAATGCGTATCTCTCTCTCTCTCTCTCTCTCTCCAGCACACTTGCATTGTATCTAAAGAATAAATTAAGATTATTGTAGAGCAGGTATAGTATGTAATGTACAGTATTTACATCGTGTTTATACAAGGCAGGCATTTAAAAAAAAAAAATAAAAAAGTACAATATCTGAGTTTATCAATCAACTATTCGTTTACCCGCAGGACCGGAAGAAATTGGTCTCAAAACTCATATATAACACCATAATTCATGCTGCATATAACACTTTATGGCTTTATGGGGCTATTTCGTAGTTAACTGCTGCAAATCTAGGGTTCTGGAGTGTCTTGTCAAAGGACACCACCATGAAAAAAAAAACAGTGCACCGAGTGAGAATCGAGCCCAGAGCCTCCAGATTACAAATCCTACATCTTACTACACACAGGACCGTCGCATTTCTTACAAAGACCAGGGTCCCGGTATTCACCAACCATTCTTAAGAACGTTCTTAGCCTTATTCACTAAATTTTTCAAAACTTGAAAGTAACACACCTTCTGATTGGCTAAACCATTTGGTTTAGCCAATCAGAAGTTGTGTTACTTTCAAAACTTGAAGATTTTGGAGAATAAAACCAAAGATATTCTCAAGAATGGTTGGTGAATACGGACCCAGGGTCCCGATATCCACCAACCATTCCTCATTACGTTCTTAGTGTTTTTCTCGAAGATTTTCTAAATTTGAAGTAACACAACCTCCGATTAGTTAAACTAAATACCATAGTGTAGAACAAGACCAAGAACCTTCTTACAAATTGTCAGTGAATACGAGTCCAGGTGATAAATATTACCAAATTTAGAGTAGAACAGTGATCATATAGTTTAAACAGACACGACTTTCCTTTCATTTCAAAGATCAGGTGATGATTAGTAACGTACTGTAAAAAAAAGTTGTGGAGAGTCGACACTTTTCATACACAGATCAAACGATAGCTGTTGCTAATGAAGTATAAAACTTGTGCAAATTCACTACTTCTCTGATAAAGATCAAGTGATAACTGTGAAAATACTTAGTATAAAGTGTAAAAATACATAAGCTACCATTTTTTTCTTCAAATACCAAATGTTAAAGATGCATCCGTACAGCCAGAGAGCGAAAAAAAAAAACGCTGTTAAAATTTGATAAACTGTAGTATGGTTAAGAATTTAGTCAGCTGTGTAAACATAGATAAGTTACTGATATATATATGGTGTAAGGGATAAATATATATATCGGGAATCTTCGATTTAAAACCGGAAACGTCAAAACAGTGATTTCTTTGATGGCCTCCAGAAAATGAAATGCGTTTTCTATGGGTCTTAATCTATGCAACTTCGCAATTTGATAAAATAAAGATGAAATGATTTTTAAAAAAACTGGCTGAACAAGAGTATATAGAGGATATTTGTTTTTTTCGGTGAAAGATCGAAATTTATTTCATCGAGTGAATATCATCGGTAATATTTTCACTCGTGGCTGCGCCACTCGTGAAAATATTACCGATGATGTTCACGAGATGAAATAATTTCGATCTTTAATGAAAAAAAATATATTCTATTTATTTCATGCTTCTAACATCTACTTTGTTGGAACTTTCATCGAAATCCGGTACAGCTGTTTTCGGTAATTCCCCGTGGCGTACCCCCCACACATAACAACGCATTAAAATATTACGTAAAGTGCGAGAAATATAGCGTAAATTACGTCATAATCCCCTCCATTTGAATGGCACGCGCTGATTACCTAGGTGACTAGTGTGCTGGTTTCGCCTTCAATTGAAGAGTTATATAGTATAAAATCGGTATTTTCACTGGTCGTAACCATGAAATATTAAACCATAATCCACCATTATTTCACGATAAACTACCGAAAAGTATAAAATAAAGATGTACCTTTAACCGTTGACAATGCATTGTAACACAACTTGGCATGAAGAGTAGAAATATCGAAATTTACCTCTACTGTTCAAAAAAGTTCAAGGCCCATTTTCACCAACCATTCTTAACTCCTTACCAAACGACAACACTTTACACTTGTCCAAATTGAAAGCATTTGCAGACAACAAATCAAACATTGATAGGGTGGTAAGATTTGTCTGTAGTAGGATAGAAAACATTGTGGGAAAAGGAGAAAATGCTGGTTACCCGCATTTTCTCCTTTTCCCAAAATGTTTTCAGAAGGCTTCTTCCTCAGGGTCGTTAAAACTCGGGATTGTGTGGTAAAGGGTTAAGAACGTTCTTTGTCTTAGTCTCCAAAGTTTTCTAAATTTGAAAGTAACAAAACTTTTGATTGGCTAAACCAAATTTGGTTTAACCAAAACCATTTGGTTTAGCCAATCAGAAATTTTGTTACTTTGAATTTAGAAAATCTTTGAGAATAAGAGCAAGAATGTTCTTAAGAATGGTTGGTGAATAGGGACCCTAATGATAAATGTTGCTGGGTAATACAGTAGTTTGCAGCATGTAATGTAGAAAGTAATGAAAAGCAACATCCCCGTTCTTTCTTTCAGCGATCAAACTGTAACTGAACGATCAAGAAGGAAAATATGCAATATGAAATCAGTCCTAATATACAAGACTTCACAACAAACTAAGACCTTATAAGATGGTCACCTTCAACGCTGGTCAAAATAGGCGAAACATTGAGTGTGGTCAGTAAACTTGTTTCGGAGAGGGTAGCCCATTCTGAGGGCGATTTAGGGTACCCTTCGCCAAAACCCGAGGGTGTCTCGTTGTAATTCTGAGGAATCTGGCATCTTACAGCGTCAATCTCGAATATATTTCCACCTTTGTGTTCGATATCTTTGTTAACATCTTGTGGAAATGCTAATCGATCAGAAAATCTGCAGGATAGACGATCTTGAGGTGCGTCAGTGGCTTGATTCTGTTTGGAAATGCCGTTCCCCTTAGGGTTGCCCTTTCCTGTTGCAGACTTTATGTTTTCTCTCAGCTTTTGTACCTTTGCTGTTTTTCCTCGCCTGTCTTTCACTCGTCTGTTTTGAAACCAGAATTTTATCTGAAATTACAGACGGACCATAAAATAATAAGTTAAAAGTTCGGGATGGGGGTTGATTTTTTTTTTCCACAAAAAGGTACTTTGACATAAAGAGTATTTCAAGCGTAATCATTTACACATTAACAAAAGCAGACGAATTCTCTCGCTCCTCAGAAAACCACATTTGAAAACATTTTGGGAAAAGGAGAATTGGCACTTTTTTAGCAATTCGTCTTGTTGCCACAATGTTACCGTTATGATCGAGAGGCGCTCTGGGAAAAGGGGTATAATGCGACATTGTTAGGCAAGTCGCCACAAAAATTGATCCATTTCTTTTTCAAAAAGAAAAGACAACTGAATCATGAGATAGAATCATGAGATAGAATGTTCCTTTGACATGCAGAAAACTTACTGAAGGCAAAAAGTTTCGAACCATGTCATATGCATTAAACTCCCTTTTCACAGAGCATGACTCAGTTATAAAATAATGTTTTTCTTTAATGCTAGGTAATGACATTTTATCAGAATGGATACAAAGTCGTTTGATTTATTTATTTATTTATTTATTTATTTATCTATTTATTTATCTATCTACTTATTTGATTTGATTTGATTCGGTTGGTTGGTTGGTTGGTTGGTTGGTTGGTTGGTTGGTTGATTGATTGATTAATTGATTGCATGGTGGTTAACGCCGTTTTCAACATTATTCTAGTTATATCGCGGCGGCAAGTGCGCCCTTCCACGCTGTCTTGGATTTTTTTTACCAGTACCCGGCACAAATTCTTCCAATGCCACTGGCTGCTTTTCCACATAACCATCGTCGAAACAATGTTCAGCCGTGAGAATCCTGTCGCAATGACTATCATCAATCTTCGGAAAGAAGTTGGCCGAGCTTGGGATTCAATCTAGCGACCCCCTATTCTCAAGTCTTGTTCGATACCTAATACGTTTATCTTACGGATTTTACCAAAGAAAGGGACGGTATACATCCAAAATCATATTGCACTCTCTTTGCAGTCCGATCTTTACCCAAGCCACGAAAGCCTCTGTTTTACGCCTATGGTGCTTGAAACGACAGCCAGCATATTTGATAGAGAGTCGAATATAATTTTTAGATTACACGCGTATATCATAAGGCACTTCTGTTAATGTGATGGAAACCTAAAGTGTCTTTCCTTAAGAAATGAGCCATGCTCTGTGAAAAAGGGGGCTTAATGCATCTGCGAAAAATATCGACCCAGGTCAGCCTGCGCAGATAGCGCAGGCTGACCTGGACCGAAACTTTCGCTCTTGGTCCATTTTCTGTATTTCCAAGGATCAGTGTCCCTCATAAATCAGTCGGTTGTTCCCAAAATAGATTTTATGGATCCATAATTATGTGATGACCTGCTCCGTATAATACATTAAGCCCCCTTTTATCAGAGCATGACTGAAATATAAGCAACTTTCAACTTTGTTTTCTTTTTCTTTTCTCTCTGTATCCTTCTTCTCAAACGCGTCTGAATTTTGACACCACGAACCCAAATGCAAACATTGAGACGAAAGATTATAAACGATTTCATCTTTTTTTCCCCCAAAAACAGTGTAACCCTTTACCACACAATCTCGCCTTTTAAAAACCCTGAAAAGGAGCCCTTTTTGAAAACATTGTGGGAAAACGAGAAAATGCTGGTAACCAGCATTTTCTCCTTTTCGCACAATGTTTTCTACCCTTCCCAAAACACTTTTCAGTTTTTCAGTCACTTTTTAGCGGATTTGTATAGCAAATCCGCTTGCTGAGATCGTTCTGACCGGAACCAAATACATCATGCGTAACGACGCATGCGCGCTCACACTAAACCATGAAATCGGTTTGACCTGAACAAAATATGCTGTCATTCACGCTTGCGCCCATTCTTCTTTCACTTTTAGCTCAACCTCGCTTTTGTCAGTACCGTATATACTGTCATACACGTGTATACCTATAGTCCGAAACCTAATACCAGCAAAAACTGCATAAGATTGATGGATCAAATTACCACTCTTTAAACACTAATAGAATAACAGTTACTGCGTGGCCCGCTCGGCAGAGCAATTTTGACTTTCTCTTCCTGTACTAACTCCATTTTAAAATGATTGCACAAGTGTTGCATGTGATGTTATTTATCTATTTATTTATTTATTTATTTATTATCACAACATATTACAGCTTTATGCTACTCCACAAATCCGCTTTCCAGGACTTTGAGTCCTTTGATTATTTGTTGTCGGCAAATGCTTTGAATTTTGACTAGTAAATAGTCAAAATTAAAAAAGAAAAACATTGAAATTTTGTCGTTTGGTAAAGAGTTATAACATTCCATTGATCTGTTGCAGTATGCAAAGCATCATTAGTCGGCTGTTTGGAGTTATTTTTAGAATTTTCAAGCGTCTTACCTGTCTTTCTGATAGATTGATCTCCTCCGAAAGCTCTGCACGTCTGGTCTCTGTGATGAAGACGCTTCTTTCGTATTCCTTTTCCAGGGCCACTTTCTGCGAATCTGTGTAGACTACCCGATACTTGTCACGTGTTCTAGTCTGTCCAACGCTTGCACACGACACGACTGGCTGAAAATGGCTGAAATTCTGTCCAATGTCTGAAAGTATATGGCTATTTAGATAATTGTTCTGGGCTGGAGAAACCGTTTCGTTGTAATTCCCTGTTCCTGGATTGTTCCCCGATGTCACCTCGTGTAGGAAATTTAAATATGGATAAGAATAGCTAAGGTTGTTCCAATTATACCAGCTTTCTATTTTTATGTTCGAGTCTGGCGTAACGTCACGATAAACCGGAAGTTGGAAAGATGGATCAAAGTGATGTTGGTATTGACCGTTCGTGATACTGTTGCCTGGGATGATTGAGTATTGTGGACGCATGTAAGGATGGTATCTCGTTTGGTTTGCCGTTTGCTGAATCTCGAAGTCTTGTGTTTGCAGAAAGCAGGCATTGTCATCCACGGGACACTGCGGCCCCAGAGTTGGAACATAGTCACGATAAGAACTCTGCATTTTTGTTTAAACAAAGTTATACAATAATACAATAAAACAACAATCAAATATACATAAACAAATACAGCGATTAATCAAAGAAAATAACAAGAAAATGATTATTAAACAAAGACAGTTCTTAATGTATAAATCAAAGAAATTAACAAATATTTTAAAACAGATCTACTGTAACTTGTTTTAGGAATGTTCCTAAGGATGTTTGTTCACTGTTCTTAATTTTCCTGTCCCAGTCAATAAATTGTATTTATGTAAAGGTAAGCAATAGACAGCAAGCAAGTTTACATTTGAGTTTTACAATTCGTTTTGAAACTGGCTGTAAATTTGTAAGTCTTATATAGTTATATACTTGCCTGCCATTCTAAAGTCAAAGATTTTTATCTAGTTTTCGAGTGGCCAATCTGGGAAGGTAAACGGAACGATTAACTTAATTTCATAAACAATAGAAATAAAACGATGAACAATGAAAGCGTGCAATTAATCGATTAATGTTAATTGGAAGTGGGCTCAATAATCAATAAATCGATCTGTCTACGATCGTTCCCATCGAACTGTAGCTAGACTGTGGCCGTGTTCGAAGAGGAAGTAAACAAGATAATATGATGATCGAAGAGGGTGGAACTTGTGACAGTATTGGCAGTCTGTGAAAGTGCAATTAGGTTGTCTAATTGATGTATAAAACTGTAGTTAGACAACAAATAAAATGAAATACACAAATTTAGTTTAAGTCTTTACCACACATCTACTATTTTAACGACCCGGAAGAAATAGCCTTTTGAAAACATTTTGGAAAAAGTAGAAAATGCTGGTAACCATCATTTTCTCCTTTTTCCACAATGTTTTCTAACCTTCCTATGATAAATTTCAATTTTCGAGTCACATTTATTTTGTCGTCTGCAAATGCTTTCAATTTGGATGAGTCTAAAATTTTGTTGTTTGGTAAAGAGTTAAAAAGGATTGAAAAAAGCCGATTATCTTTTGGGTATGAGTTACAACGAAAAGCAACTTTATTTTCATTTTCATAAAATCATGAATAATTTATTTATTTATTTATTTATTTATTTATTTATTTATTTATTTATTCTGGATCTCATTCACCTTGAAACTATTAACGTCATTAAAAGAGGTTAAAATGACAAAAAATGACGTATTATATTCAAAGGATAGAAAATCCTGGTAATCAACATTTTGTCCCTTTCCCACATTTTTTTTTTTAACAGCGTTTTTTTTTTCCCCAGGCTGTAAGGGTGTATCTTTGACGGGGCATTCTCATTTTTTTTTTAAATATGGATCACTTTACTTCGTTTTTCCGAACTAATCACGCAGGATTTCTTGGCTGGGGAAATATCAGTGACTAATATCATTACTAAATATCGTTTCAAATGGAAAAATATATCATTACGTTCTTACTTAACTGTGTAAACACGAAAAGTTATTTCGTTATTGCCAAAATCCACATAATGCGAGAGATTTAATTCTCAGACTGCAAGTTAGGCGACCCAATACGCTCTTGGGGACGGTGTAGATGATGATTAGGCTGCACAGAAAAGTCAGTCTGAGTAAAAACATCTTTGAAGTTGCAATATTATGCCGTAAGTTTATACTTAATTTACTCAGCAGTTTCGGGGTTTTGCTTAACTCTTTACCTGATGGCAACATTTCAGACCAGTCCAAATTCAACGCATTTGCAGACGACAAAATAAACATTACTCCAACATCGAAATTTGGTTTGGGAAGGTTAGAAAACATTTTAGGAAAAGAAGAAAATGCTGCTTACCAGCATTCTGTCCTTTTCCCAAAATGTTTTCAAACGGCTTTTACTTGAAGGTCATCAAAACTCGTGATTGTGTGGTAAAGGGTTAATTAAATTTGGTTTTAATGACATTAAGGCAGCCTCTTTTATCTTTCGCAGAGCCCAAACCACAGGGATTCAGTGGGATGTACAGATTTGGTATACCCTGGCTCGGTGAAGGTCTGCTCATATCTGGTGGAGAGAGATGGGCTCGATCTCGGCGACTGCTAACTCCTGCCTTCCATTTTGACATTTTACGACCTTATGTCCGTGTTTACAATGAAGCGGCCGAGAGGCTTATCGTATGTACACTTTTAACTTCAGTAATCAATACCTTCAACAATAATATTATTGTTTTTGTTGTGGCTTATTGCCTTTATTGTGTGTGATGATAACAGGGTTCGCTTGTTCTTTCTTTCTTTCTTTCTTCCTTTCGTTAGTTCGTTCGTTCGTTCGTTTGTAAATTTTAAAACTAGGTAAAAAGTTGCCAAGTCGCTCAATCTTTTGTTTACTTTTTACTTAGTTTTAAAATACATTTTTTTCTGCCAGCGACTTACACTTGAACTGATCTCACAATATAACAGATTGTCATCTTCACAATAAATTCCATTCTTGTCAATGGTATGATTTAAATTTAATTGCATTTTAATGTCCGGCTCTCACCTCTGATGCATGTGAGAAAAGTAGTCAGTGGCTTTGGAAAGAAAGTTGGGTCAGTACTGGTGTGAGAAAGCCAGGAAACACATGGGTGCGTCACTGACCGACATGATATGACCCGAGCTGTTAAAATGGCGTTAAACTCCAATTACAAACAAACAAATACAGTTTAACGCCTGCAGTTGTTTACTTTTAGCCGGTACTGGACCTTTAAGTTAAAAAGTTATTTGATTTACTTTTATTTATCGCTCTGTTGGTTAACCTTTGGAGATCTGACGTATTGAAATGGGCCTTTCTCAATTAAAAACAGCCGAAATATAGCAGTTAAAAGGTTGTTTGGGGCCAGAATACCAGTATATAACACAAAGTGGCGGACAAGGTATACGTGGTCCGCCACTTTGTGTTATATGCCAGTACTGTGGCCTGTGCGTAATCACCAACCATTCTTAAGAACATTCTTGGTCTTATTCTTCAAGATTTTCTAGATTTGAAAGTAACACAACTTCTGATTGGCTAAGCCATGTGGTTTAGCCAATCAAAAGTTGTGTTACTTTCAAATTTAGAAAATTCAGGATAATAAGACTAATATGAACGTTCTTAAGAATGTTCGGTGAATACAGGCCACACGTCTGATCTTTACTGTCTGTTAAACCAAGAAAAGCCGAAATCGGAGTTTTAAGGATTAGACGGGGTTTTTTTTATTTTTCAGAAAAACCTTGACATGTATTGTGACAGTGGGGAGAGCTTTGAAGTATTTTCGAACATTAGCAAGTGCACGTTAGATATCATACTTCGCTGTGCGTTTTCTTATGAGACTGACTGCCAAAAACCAGGGTAACGTCTGTGAACTGTAAAACTCTCTCTCTCGCTCTCGCTCTCGTGAAAGAGTCGTGACAAGACTGACAGATGAAATCAACGCTATCTAACATCTTATGGGATACTCGTGCATTAAACCCCTAGGCTGCTAAACTCGGCTCACTGACCATTTACGGACAGCGAATATCAAGATCAGACTGCACCTTCTGTGCAGTCTTATCTTGGATCTACACTGTCCGATAAGGAGATACCTTTCCTTACAAAATACCTTTGAAATAGGAGAATTTGGGTTTATACTATCGGTTTGAATGTTTCTTCTCTTTTTTTTAGAAGGGTATGGTTTATATTTGGTTTTTATTCCCCACTGAAAATATCTGAGCCTCGCTCTGGCAGAAAGGAGGCTTGATGCATTTCTGTTATCCATGATACAAAGTATGTCATCATATAATTATGGATCCATAAAATCCATTTTGTCTGACAACCGCCAGAATCATGAGGTAGACTGGTCCTTTGACAGGTAAAAAATTGGCCAATAGCAAAAAGTATCGATTCAGGTCAGCCTGCGCAAAGTGCGCAGGCTGACCTGAATCGATACTTTTTTGCAGATATATTAAGCCCACTTTTCACAGAGCATGGCCCATTTCCATTTAATCATAGCAAAAAAGTAACTCAATAAAATGATGCATTAATTGATTTGATCGAAATCCTCTGTCTATATATCGAAATGATAATTCGTTAGCTTGAAATATGTATCTTGACAAAACGAAATGGTAACTCGGATATGATAATTCGTATAAATGAAACCCTATTTCGATAAAATGAAATAATACTCTGTTTAAGTCGATTCGTGGCGGACAGAATTTAACGAGTGTTCTAAATGTAAGTTTTTCGTTTTATTAAAATAAATTTCGATAAAAGGAATCACTTTTTTGATATATCTAATTAGCATTCCGTTAAAAGAAATGATTATTTTGTTTTCTTGAACTAGTCTTTTTCGTAATAACGAAATAAAAATAAGTAATGCATGACACAAATGGGACTCCGTAGTACAAACTTTGTAGCCAATTTATTCCAGGTGGTCTGTTGGCAGTTCAAAACATCTGCAGATGACAAATACAAAATTGGCACAGATAACCGTAAGTTCTCTAATAGGATAGAAAACAGTGTGGGAAAAGGAGAAAATGCTGGTTATCCAGCATTTTCTCCTTTTCCCACAATGTTTTCAAAAGCTGCCCCCCATATGGTCATTAAAACTCGGGATTGTGTTGTTAAGGGATACTTTTCTGTTTCTAGGACTGTTCACCCCTACCTAAAGGCTGTGAACGAATTGTCGAATATTTGGTGGATGAGAGAAAAGTAAGTGGATTAACCCTCATAGTAGACTTTCAAAACCTTGGGTTGTTTTTGAGGCCATTTTAGATTAAGATCAGATTGCATAAAACGTGCAGACTCATCTTGATCTACAATGTCCGCAATACTAAGATGAGAGCCATTTTTGCATTTCAAAGATTATAAACCTGCAAAATTGCGGTTGATTAATAAAAAAAAGAAGGTACAACAAACCTTTTTTTTTTTAATCGGAGACATTTTCCCTGTAAATCAAATATAACCTTTCAACAATTTACTTTGAGATATCTTACCTGTAAATTAGACAGGAAATGTCGACACTTTTTTTTTTCATATATGAAGATATTTTGACGGCCAATCAAATATGAAATTGCGACCATTTTCATACCAATACTTAGTAGAAACTTCATGCTGCTGGGTCTGCAATCAAATTTTGTACAAATCTTTTCTCCCACCTGATGGCGATTTGATCAGTTATGGTTCAGCTTTTTTGTACGATAGCAAAATATCTTGTTATTACTCCAGCGTCTAGTAGTGGAGCTGTTACTATAAATAAACGTTGGCTACTAGCCTGGTCCACATTATACAAAGGCTAAAGTCATAGAAATGTCTTAATTGTATGGAAAATATTGTGGATATCTTTTAACGAGAATTTGCAATTGCTCCTTTCCTACAGTGTTTTCAACAAAATTCCATCGTGGATTGCGTAAAATATCTTAAAGTGGCATTTGTCGAAGACAACGCCACTATTAGTTCAGTACCTTATTTTGAAAATCATGTATCGTAGTTTGTGCCAAACCGAAGAAAGTAAACCCAATTAAACTCTATTTTCAAAGACAAATAAGTGTTTCGATAGCACTCAGATATATAATAACAACGGTGTATTAAAATGAACTGGATTAGGCCATCGATCATGGGAATACTTCTTTTTTTATTGAAAATATCTATACCCGCTATGGCCTATAATTGGCGCAATGATACACACAAACTTTGTGTCCTGACAGTGTTCGTCCTAAAACCAGTTCGTCCCTAGGCTTCTCCGTCCCTTGGCTTGTTCATCCGGGCATGTTCGTTCCACATTTTTTGTTTATTTTTCAAATTTTTAATTCCGCACGATGGCTCCCTTGACAAATGCCACACCAGTACTTTCAAGACTTTGTTAGACTAGCGAAGCTAGTCTATAGGCATCATGATTGACCCAGAGTCAAAGTAAACAAAAAACCCCACAGTTGCCAAATATTGCTTTACAGTAAAATACTTATTTCTGTTAGAAATCCTAATTCTGTTATATATGACAATTTTGACAAAAACCACTAAATCTCTACCACCCCAATTTGAACATGTCTACTTACAAAGTAATAGACTGAACTAGATGTCGTTTATAAGGCACAAGATCTTTGCTTATATGTAAATTAAGTGACCTATGCAAAGTAGGCTATTATCAGTTATTCCTACACCACTTTAACATTATGAATGAATCTAAAAATAGATACACTTAGGTAACTTGTGGCAAATCCCAGCTGCATTAACTCTCACTGGACAGGGAACCCTTGTCATTCCTTCAGTTATTCATTATTTAGATCATTGTGTACAGTTAAACTGTTATGTTAAACTGTTATTTTACGTCTTGAATTTTAACCCATTACCACACAATCCGGAGTTTTAGTCACACTGGGGAAGAATCCCTAGTAACCAGCATTTTCTCCTTTTCCCACATTGTTTTCTGCTCTTTTGGAATCAGGTTTCATCAGTTCAGCCACATTTAATTTGTGGTCTGTATCGTAAAGAGTTAAATAGTTCACTACATCTTGCACTACTGGATATTGACTTATTGATTGTGTGGTGTTTAAGGCCATTTTCAACATTATTTCGGTGATATCATGAAGGCCAGTGCACCTATCCATGCTTTCATAGAGTTTCTTTTAGTTTAAACATATTTATTTTCCCTCAAGTTTACATGGAAATGGGGTTGGGTCACAAGTTATAACAACTTAGAAATCGACCCTCCCCCTACAGTGTAAATTTACAAGTGTTCACACAACTAATTACAATGCACGCGAGAGAGAGAGAGAGAGAGAGTTTCTTTTACCAGCACCACCGCGACTCAGTGACCTTTTGTGGACAGTGTGGATTAAGATCAGACTGCACAGAACGTGCCGTCTTTTCTTGGATCTACACCGTCCGATAAGAGGATATATTTTCTCCAAAATGTAACTTCGAAATAGCAATATTCAGGTGTTTACCATTGGCTTGAAAGTTTCATTTAATTTTTCTAGCAGGTTAAGGATTAAACTTAAACTGGATGATAGTCAACCAAGAGCATGCATAACCCCGGTAACTCAGTCGGTAGCATACAGGACATGAGAACAGGAGGTCGCTGGTTCGATCCCCGGCTCGGCCAATTTCTTTCCGAGGATTGATGATAGTCATTGCGACAGGATTCATTCCTCTCTCAAATTTCGACGGTGGTTATGAGGGAAAGCATTCAGTGGCCTGGAAAGAATATTGTGTGGAGTACTGGTAAAATATACTCCAGGAAAGCATGGATATGTGCACTGGCCGCCGCGATATAACTAAAACAATGTTGAAAATAGGGTTAAACACCATACAATCAGTCAATCAATCATATTCGCTAGTCTGTCAGTACTTTCAGTGCTTTGATTTTTTTTACTGTCACGAGATCACTTTTGTTTCCCTACAGGCGACTCCTCCTGTATTTTGATACTATATTCTATCGCACGGAAAATGGTCGAAAATTCAAAAAATACTGTAAGTATGTACACGAAGTTGCTGAAGATATCATCCAAAAGAGGAAGTCATCCCTTGTAAGTAATAATCTCTTTACCCCTTAGGCTGCTAAGCGCGACTCACTGACCTTTTGCGGACAGTGTAGATCAAGATCAGACTGCACAGAACGTGCAGTCTGATCTTGGATCTACACTGTCCGACAAGGAGATATTTTTCTTAAGAAAAAAATTAAGTTTGCAACAGCATTACTCGTGTTTTTACTATCGGCTTGAAAATGTCATCGAAGTTATTTAGCAGGTTAAGGCTTGATTCTTTCCGTTTAGTACTTGTATGTTTCTGTTGTTCATTGATTTATTGTATGGTGTTTAACGCCGTTTTCAACATTATTTCAGTTATATCACAGCGGCCAGTGCACCTATCCATGCTTTCCTGGAATTTCTTTTACCAGTACTCAGCACAGTATTCTTTCCAAGCCACTGGCTGCTTTCCCACATAACCATCGTCGAAACAATGGTCAGCGGTGAGAGAGGAATGAATTCTGTCGCAATGACTATCATCAGTCCTCGGAAAGAAACTGGCCAAGCCGGGGATCGAACCAGTGACCTCCTGTTCTCAAGTCCTGTACGCTACCGACTGAGCTACGGGGCTCGGCATTTATCTGTTGTGATTACGCAGTGTTAATTTTTCTAACTCTACTCCCATAGACAGGCTGAAGCTGCTATGAATTCACGTTTGAGATTTAACGCTTTACCACACAATCGCGACTTTTAACGACCCCTGAGAAAGAAGCCTTTTGAAAACATTGTGGGAAAAGGAGAAAATGCTGGTAACCAGCATTTTCTCCTTTTCCCACAATGTTTCCAACCCTTCCCAAAACAAATTTCAATTTTTCAGTCACATTTATTTTGTCGTCTGCAACTGCTTTCAATTTGGACTGGTATAAAATTTTATTGTTTGGTAAAGAGTTAAATTTCCTAGGTTCGTAGTCACCAATCATTCTTAAGAACATTCTTAGTTTTTGTTTTTTTTATTTAGATTCAGAAAGAAACACCACTTCTGATTGGCTAAACGACTTTCAGTTTCAGAAAATTCTTTAGAATTAGCCCAAGAATGTTCTTAGGAATGGTGAAAAAGGACTCGTTTTTTTTTGTGGCGGAAAGTTTTTTTTTTTCTTGCCATGTCTGTTTGTTTCTTTTCTATTTTGTGTTTCTTTTCTTTATTTTCCGTTCGATTTCTTTTTTTTTTTGTTTCAGATTTTTCCCTTCTAATTTTCCAACTGCACTACGCCTTGCAATCTTATCCCCCTGCATGAACTGCTCGGGGGCCCTGCATGGCTCAGTGGTAAAGTTTCATGATTCCAAACCTAAAGGGCATTATACTGACCAGAAGTGCTGAATTTTTCGCGGCATTGTTACTGCAGTGTTTTAAACGAAAGCTCTATTGTTTCTTTACTTTAGTCTTGCCCAGTAGCTCAGTCGATAACAGAGCTCGAAACCCAGGTCTCCATGGCTGGATTTCAAGTTCGACCATATTCTTTCTGAGATTGAAGATACATACTCGTAGTTATTGCGACAGGATTCACTCCTCTCTCACCGCTGAACATTGTTTCATAGGTGGGAAAGCAGCCAGTGGCTCGGAAAGAACGTTGTCCGCACTCCATGAAAGTATGAATAGGTGCACTGACCGCCTTTGTATACCTAAACCAATGTTGCGAATGGAGGTAAAAGCTGAAGAAATCAAAATATTCACTGCAGGACACAACAAAACTAAACAAGAGAAAATACCTGGACTTTTTAGACATACTCTTGACAGCTAAAGATGAGCACGGAAATGGTATGTCACTTCCGGAAATCAGGAACGAGGTTGATACTTTCTTATTTGAAGGTAAAGAAAATTTAGAAACTTTACCTGCAATCTGATCGCAATCGAACACTTTAACCGGCAGGCAGATCACGGTCTGCACTCCCTCGGCCTGTACTCACAAACCATTCTTAATAACATTCCCCACCCCCAGCTTCAAAGTAACACATTTTCTGATTAACCGAATAGTATGGCCAATCAAAAAACGTGTTTCTTCCTAAATCTTTTTTCTAAATGTTATGTAGAATGGTTAACGAATGCGGCCCCTGGTATCATGTGATAGTTGGCAGACATGAGATATGCTCTGTGAAAAAGGGGGTTTAATGCATCTGCATAAAGTATCGACCCAGGTCAGCCTGTGCAGTTTGCGCAGGCTGACTTGGGACGAGACTTTTTGCTAGTTATAAACTTTGTGCCTGGCAAATATGCATTTGATTGTTAATCTGAATGGACTTTATGGATCCATAATTATGTGATGAAGCGTTTGGTACATTGCATCACGGGGATGCAATAAGCCCCCTTTTTACCGGTACATGGCTCAAACATAACTTGTTATTATGGTCGACATTATAGAACACTAAATGCAAACAATGAATGAAGGCTTTTGACATGTTTAATGAAACGTTCTATTATTAGCTTATGACTTCTTCTCCAAAACCTGAGACCTACCGAAAGAGACATAAAGAGAAAAAAAAAAAAGAAAGAATAGAATGAAATATCCAATTCAAATTATACCTAAAAATGGTGTTGGCTTGTGGTGAAGTCAAGTCCTTTTATTTGTTACAAGGAAATCCTAGTTTGAACCCGTAGGCCATGCTGGGCTCGTGGGAGTTTTCTTGGACAAGATATTGCAGAGCTTCAGCATGCAAATGGTGAAACCCAAACAGGACATAAAACACTATCTGAGCTTGGCTTGTGGCATAACAGAAAACTGTTGAAAGTGACTCAAATACAAATACCCCCTTTTTCTATTTTAAGGACACGACACGACGGCCAGCGCCATCTCGTGGACACTGTACTCATTGGCGGAACATCCGGAATGTCAGAGAAAAGCACAAACCGAAATCGATAAGATTTTAGAAAACAGAAAAAATGATGCTCTTGAATGGTGAGTTTGGTGATGTTGACCTGAAATGCTGAGCGAGTTTTCTCCCCTCTTTATTCCTAATCTTTAATTTGTCGTCTGCAGATGTTTAGAATTTCCACACGTTTTAGATTTTGTTACTCGGTAAAGAGTTGAAAATGACGTCCCGGAAACGGAAGTTGCTCAGAGTCTGTCGATATTACAGGGGTGATCTTATCTGTATTCCGTGACTTTTTTTTATCTCCTTTTGGAAAGCACGAGACTGAGATCAGCCTGCATGTTCATGCAGTCTGATCTTAATCTACTCTGTTCGATCTTTGCTAACCAATAAGTTGCCAAAGCTTTGCTGCGATCCCCTTCCTAGATCAACGACAAGCCAAAATGCATGAAAATCACAGGAGTATTTATGTTTTCAACCTTTTTCTCACCGTATCTGTACTTAACAATGATATTTAGGATTCATGCCCAGTGACAAGGGGACTTAATACATGTGCGAAAAGTATCGACCCAGGTCAGCCTGCGCAGTCCGCGCAGGCTGACCTGGGCCGAAACTTTTCGCTACTGGTCAGTTTTCTGTATGTTCAAAGACCATTCTACCACATGATTCGATCGGATGTTGGACAGGAAGTATTTTATGGATCCATAATAATGCAATTACTGGGTTGGTATAATGAATCACGGCGATGCATTAAATCACCTTTTGCCGGAGCAAGAACCATAAAAAAAAAAAAGGTTTGCTGCAAATTTCTTTCAACATTCTCACGACTGCTTTTGTCTTTTATATGTTGAACTCTATACAAAAAAAAAATCCTGAGTTTTAACTACGCTGTGGAAGAAAGCTGTTAAAAACATTGAGGGAAAAGGAAATCATGCTTGTAGCTAGCATTTTCTCCTTTTCCAAATGTCTTTTCTACTCTTTTACAGACAATTCTTTTTGTTTGAGTCGTATTTAATATGTCGTCTGCAGATGTTTGGAATTTCCACACTTTTTAGATTTTGTTATTTGGTAAAGAGTTGAAAATGACGTCCCGGAAGCGGAAGTTGCTCAGAGTCCGTCAATATTACAGGGGCGATCTCAGCAAACTCGAGTATCTAACGAAGTGTTTAAAAGAGAGCTTGCGAAGGCATAGTCCCGTCCCATTCATACAGCGCGAGATGACCCACGATTTCGAGGTAGAAGGGCGCACCTTTCCCAAGGGCACGCCCGTCACTGTACATATTTATGGGCTTCACCACAACCAGGATATATGGGAAAACCCAGAAGTTTATGACCCAGAAAGATTTTCGAAGGAAAGCGTCGCCAAAATGGATTCCTATCAATTCGTCCCGTTTTCTGCCGGACCAAGGTATGTTCTTTCCCTCACAATTAATTCCATACGTATTTCGGAAACTCAAGATTCCAAACTTAAGTTGAGGATTTCCTTCTTTTTTTTCTTTTCTTTCTTCGTTCGACGCATATCGTCATGTTTTTGTCTCATACATCATCCACCTTATCACATTTACTGTTCGTGTTACTTTCTTTTTTTCTGTCTTTATTTTTCTGAATTTCTTACATTAATATACATGTGCGTAGCCCCAAAAATAAGGGAACCCTGTTACTTGTTTTTTCTGACATGATATGACAAAGTGACTTTACCCCTCGATATTTAAGCAGATTTCACGAGCAACGATAAGCCGTGTCGTCTCCAGTATGCCCGCCAGGTGTCGTGCAGGTGTTGCTGTAGATGGAGGTCACACCCGATATTGACCTGGATTCCGTATCTGTTTTATGTTTTAGGTAAAATAAAGAATTAACTCAATATGAAATACAAGGTTCCCTTATTTTTTATTCTACGTATATATTAATCAGCTTATTGTCAAACTTCACATTTTCACAGAAACTGCATTGGACAGAACTTTGCCATGAATGAAGAAAAGGTTGTCGTTGCCAGGCTCTTAAGACGGTAAGTCGATTGATTGATTGTATGGTGTTTAACACCGTTTTCAACATTATTTCAGTTATATCACGGCGACCAGTGCACCTATCCATGCTTTCCTGGAGTTTCTTTTACCAGTACTCGGCACATTATTCTTTCCAAGCCACTGGCTGCTTTCCCACATAACTATCGTCGAAACAATGGTCAGCGGTGAGAGAGGAACGAATCCTGTCGCAATGACTATCATCAATCCTCGGAAAGAAATTGGCCAAGCCAGGGATCGAACCAGCGACCTCCTGTTCTCAAGTCCTGTATGCTACCGACTGAGCTACGGCGGCTTGGCTTTAAGACGGTAAGTACTATGTTACTAGTTTGTACCTGTCAAAATCATTTTCTGATTGCCATTTACGAAGGAGGGGAATGAGGAGAGGGTATGAGGGTGTCAGACCCCTAACATTTCTTTACGTGTGTACGTGCGCAATCTCGTCAACGTAAATCAACCATACTAAACTGCATCATTTCATTTACTCTTCTATTAGCGGATATAATGAAAATCGCACACACACGCCCTGGTCAGTTTGAGGTAGAAGGTTTAAGATTTGACTTCGTGTCGCACAAAGCTCACGTCTCCCAAAGTTTCTTATACGCACACATACAAATGAGCCATGCTCTGTGAAAAGGGGGCTTAATGCATCTCCGTGATGCATTACACCGACGAAGCCATCACATAATCACGGATCCATAACAGCCACGTTTTTTTAACAACCGACTAAATAATGAGGTAGATTGGTCCTTGGACATACAGAAAAAAAGACCAATAGCGAAAAGTTTCGGCCCAGGTCAGCCTGCGCGGACTGCGCAGGCTGACCTGGGTCGATACTTTTCGCAGATGCATTAAGCCCCCCTTTTCACAGAGCACGGTTCAAATACAAATACTGAAAAATAATTATTAAATCAAGAAAACTTAGCAGATGATACCTATTGCCATGTGGACTTAGTGCATGAAAAAAAAAAAACAAACTAACAAATAAACAAATTTGAGCATTGCAAATCAATGTTTTGGCCCAAATACCTTTTTCACCCTTTAAAAGGGCATATTTAGATTTTTCTTTTTGTCGTTAAGTAATATTTCTTGCAAACACTGACAAATACAACTAAATATCTTTTTTCTTTGAAAGTGTTAAGGTGCAATTTTAGGGTTTAAATAATGGGATTGCGGTTTACTGCAAAAGTGAACTCAATTATTTTTAACCATACCCGATGTGACGTCATCCGACATGTACCTAATGCAATACGATACCAGTATAATCGTTAAATGTTATCGACCATGTTGCATTCCCACAAATATTTGTGAAATTCTCGTTCGAAATCGCTTATTTTATGTCTTAACCCTTTACCTGCTAATTAACTGAAATAAAACTTTCAAGCCGATAGTAAAAAACCCAAATATTACCATTTTAAAGTTATTTTGAGGACAAAATATCCCCGTATCGGACAGTGTAGATCCAAGATCAGACTGAACGTTTTTTTTTGCAGTCTGATCTTGATCTGCTCTGTCTGCAAAGGGTCCCTAAGTCGCGCTGAGAAGCCAAAGGGTTAAGAAACTATGAACCACTTAAGCTTTTACCAAACAATCCCGAGTTTTAACGATTTAACGACTTTGAAAGAAACTGCTTTTGAAAACATTCTGGGAAAAGGAGAAAATGCTGGTAACAATCATTTTTCCCAAAATATTTTCTACCCAATCAATGACAGGAATCATCATTTGAGCTATATTTAATTTGTCGTCTAAAGATGGGCCAGTCTAAAATTTTGTCATTTGACAAAGAATTCATTAAAGGAAATACCCGTAGAGGAAAAAAAGTGTTTCTTACTCTTCTCTTTCTTGTTCATTGAGGACTTGCAAATGATTGCCTCACTGAGCTCAGAGATGATACATTAAATGAGCCATGCTATGGCAAAAGGGGCTTAATGCATCCCCATAATGCATAATTATGGATCTTTAAAATCAATGTTGTCGAACAATAGACAAGATCTTGAAACAGAATGGTCCTTTGACGCGCAGAAAAAGTTACAAACAGCAAAAAGCTTCGACCTATATCAGCCTGCCAGACTGCGATACTTCGCCCCCCCCCCCCCCCCCCCCCCCATGCTTTAAGCCCCCTTTTCAAAGAGCATGGCCCATTTTTAAGCCCCTTTTCAAAGAGCATGGCCCATTTTTAAGGTTCGTTGTAATTTTCAAATATTTGAGAAGATTCTTCTTTTTAAGTGAATATAATAGACTTTGTCGCGAAAATTGTCTAAATTTATACCATTCAGTTATGTTTAACTCTTTCACCGCCAAGTATATAGATCGACTTCTTACGGCGGTCAAAACTTTATTCATCTTAAAATCAATGATAAATTCATCGTATATGCTCATTCAAACAAGCGGAAGGAATAGATCCAAGATCAGACTGCACGTTTTGTGCAGTCTGATCTTGATCTATGCCATCCACTTTATATATATGATCTTGATCTATGCCATCCACTTTATATATATATATATATATGTGTGTGTGTGTGTGTGTGTGTGTGTGTGTGTGTGTGTGTGTGTGGCGCTCAAAGGGTTAAGGAAACAGGTTCAAGATTTGATCTCGTGACCATGAAACCACAATTTTACGTCCAGTGAGCGGACAGTAGGCCTAATGGAAAAACAATGTACATCCGCGTACGTCATTCGATAAAAATCAAATCACATCAAATCACTGTCCTTTTCTCTTCAGTTTTGATTTTACCCTCGACCCAGATCACGTGATACAGAAGAAAATAGCGGCCATCATGAAAACAGAAAATGGGATTTCGATGTATGTCTCTCGGAGACAAACAAAATCGTCGTGAGTGTGTAGAGATTTGACACAAAGACAGAACATACATTGATGGGTAAACAGGTAGAACTGTTATTTGTTGAAATACACATGTGCCATGCTCTGTGAAAAAGGGGGTTTAGTGCATTTACAAAAGGTATTGACCCAGGTCCGCGCAGGCTGACCTTGGTCGAAACTTTTTGTTTTTGGTCAATTTTCTGCATGCAGAAGGATCATTCTATCTCATAATTCAGTCGGTTGTTACGAGGGGTGGTCAGTAATTAATGAAAACACACCTGTATATCATTAACCCTTACAGATATTTGAAGGAAATTTTAGCAAGACAAAAATGAAGATCTCTGCTTTATTTTTGGCACCAAACGTTATCATGACGTTCTGACGTCGTGCAATGATGACGTCATCAAAACATGATGTCACTTCCTGTTTAGTTCAAAATGGACGTCAGCAGAGAACACCAAAGGTTTTACATCTTCACAAGGCTGCAACTTGGAGATGAGTTAAAGCAAATTCATGAAGATTTGCATACGGTATATAAGGAGTTAGCTGTACCTTATAACACCTGTTCCAGGTGGGTGAGAGAATTTAAAGATGGAAGAAAGCTTATTGCAGACAAACCAAGGTCAGGAGCACCTAAATTCAAGGTGAACGAAACTTTGATCATAAATGTTAAAAATCAAGTAGACAATGACCCCAATGTTTCGGTGCGGGAGATTAGTTCAGACTTAGATGTTTCCATAGGTACCATCCATAAAGTGCTGCATGAAGAACTAGGGCTGCGAAAGATTTCCGCGCGATGGGTACCTCATGTGCTGACTCCCGAACAGAAGAAGAATAGGGTTTCTTGTGCAAGGCAACTTTTAGACATGTTCGAACCCAACGGCCCAAAAAGGATATCTGACATAGTCACGGGAGATGAAACTTGGATATACTTCTATGGGATCCCAAACAAACGTTCTAACATGATGTGGCTGACAAAAGATGAACCCAGACCTGTGGTCTGTAAACAGGTTTTCAGAGTCGGAAGAGGCTTTTCACAATTTTTTTCAACCATGAAGGACCTGTAGCTGTAGATGTTCTACCAGAAAAAGCAACCATGACTGGGCGATACTACAGAGACACTGTACTTCCTCAGGTGGTTTCTGAGTTGAATGACCGTCGTCCCATCACAGGAACATCGAGAATCATGATTTTGCATGACAATGCGAGTGCCCATAAAACAGCAGCTGTAAACCAGTATCTGTTAGAGAACAAAATTTCTACACTCCCCCATCCTGCCTACAGTCCTGACTTGGCCCCATGTGACTTTTGGTTGTTTCCTAAACTGAAGGAGATCTTGGCAGGAAACAAGTATACACGTGTCCAAGACCTCTCTAAAGCCGTAAATGCAGAGTTACGGGGTATACCTAAAGAAGAGTACCGAGCAGCATTTGATAGATGGCGCAGGAGGCTGCAACTGTGCATAGAGAGAGAAGGAGAGTACTTTGAGGGACTGTAGAAAGATAAATGAAATCGAATGACGGACACCCGAGATATGCAGCTGTTTTCATTATTTAATGAACGCCCCTCGTAGACATGATAGATTTTATGGCTCCATAATTATGCTATGACTTGTATGGAGATGCATTAAAGGCCTTTTTGCTAGAGCATGACTCAAATACAGGAATTTAACTTAATTCTACGGCATGACATGTTTCAGTCAGTCCTGTTAAGCAATTGATCGAGTGACAGTGAATAATACGCTTGTGCTCTGGATTGAAAATCTCGAATTTTGCGACCCATTTTATGTTTTAACGATACATTTAAACTCGTTTTCAATCAGTTTTTGACCCATTTTTATCTTCGTTTTATTAGATAATTACCATTCTTGTATCTTCATGCCCAATGTTGTCCCTAGCGCTTGCAAGATTACATAGATTACGACCGATAGAAAATGCATTTCATTTTCTTAAGGCCATCAAAGAAATCACTGTTGTGACGTTTCCGGTTTTAAACCGAAGATTTCAGATGTATATTTATTTATTCCTTACACCATAAATATCGGTAATTTATGTATGTATGCACAGCCGACTATATTTTGAACCACTCTACAGTCTATCAAATTTTAACAGCCTTTTTTTCTTAATTCTCTCTCTAGCTGTAAGGATGTATCTTTGTGATAAACCTCATTGGTTCGTATGAATCATTTAAAGTACATTTGTGTCTCAGTTTGCAATATAAATCTGTGCCATGCTCTCTGAAAAGGTGGGTTTAACCCTTTACCACACAATCCCGACTTTTAACGACCCTGAGAAAGAAGCCTTTTGGAAACATTGTAGGAAAAGGAGAAAATGCTGGGAACCAGCATTTTCTCCTTTTCCCACAATGTTTTCTACCCTTCCCAAAAACAAGTTTTAATTTTTCATATGTATTTAATTTGTCGTCTGCAAACGCTTTCAATTTGGACCAGTCCAAAATGTTGTTGTGTGGTAAAGAATTAAGGCATCTGTGAAAAGTATCGACCCAGGTCAGCCTGGGCAATCAGCGCAGGCCGACCTGGGTCGATACTTTTTGCTTTTGGTTACTAGCATTTTCTTCTTTTCCCACAATGTTTTCAGAAGGCTGTATTCCCAGGGTAGTTAAAACTCGGGATTGCCAGAGTATGGCTTATCTATAAAGATTTTCAGTTACGGACGAACTCTTTCGCACTCCAGCTGAATGAATTTGTGAATGACTTCGACGTTTTTTTTTTTCATCCAAGGTCTCATGGTTGATTTTCACCGCAGCTAAAACTGATTTTTTACCATACCTAAGTATCAGCTAACGGACGGTGTAGATCCAAGATCAGACTGTACGTTCTGTGCAATCTGATCTTGATCACTGCCGTTGTCACTCTCTTAGCGTCAAATATATGAGTCATGCTCTGGCAAAAGAGGTTTTAATGCTTCTTCGTAATGCACTTTACCAAGCAGGTCATCACACGCTCATGGGTCCATAGAAACCATTTTGTCCAACAATCGACTGAATCATGAGGTAGACTGGCCCTTGGACATACAGAAAATTGACACAATAGCGAAAAGTTTCGGCCCAGGTCAGCCTGCGCGGACTGCGCAGGCTGACCTGGGTCGATACTTTTCGCAGATGCATTAAGCCACCTTTTCACAGAACGTGGCTCAATTATATTTGTAGAATCGAGATAGGTTAGTATAAGTTGTAAGAACTTGTTTCTCAATCGATGTAAAGTAAGTAAACGATGTATACGTAAAATCCCTTTTGTCTAAAAACCAACTGAATCATGGGGTAGGATGGCCCTTTGATAAGCAGAAAAATTAACCACAAACAAATAGTTTCGACACAGGTCAGCCTGCGCGGACTGCGCATGCTGGCATGGGTCTATACTTTTTGCAGATGCTTTAAAAGCCCTTTTCACAGAGCATAGCTTATATAAACTCGACTTCTTCCGATAGCTGAAAATACCACCCACTGAAAGAATTTTATCTCGTAAGCTTGACTTTACAAGCGGACGGTATGGATCCAAGATCAGACTACACTTTCTAGATCCAAGATCAGACTACCTTCTGTGCAATCTGATTTTGATGTATGCTGTCTGCAAAAGCCCTTGTTTTCTACTCCTATTTTTCTAAACTAAAGTAGCCCAGTCGGTACCGTACAGAACTTGAGAACAGGAGGGTCGTGCGTGTTGGCAAATTTCTTTCCGATGATTGATAATAACCACAGGGTTCACTTCTCTCTCACCGCTGATTATTGATTTTTCCGTAAGAAAGCAACCACTGGCTTGGTTATGTAAGAAAGCAACCAGTGGCTTGGGAAGATTATTGAGCGAAGTACTGTTAAAAGAAACTCCTTGGATAGGTGCACTGGCGCACTGGTCGCCGCGATATAACTGAAATAATGTTAAATACCAGTAAAACAACCCAGTCTTCTCCTGTGGCATTGAGAGAAAAAGGAGTGTTGATCAAAGAAATAGTTAGCTTAAAGACACAGTAGCGGCCAAAAGTAAACAAAGCGGGTGTTTAACGTATTTATCTTTAAATCATACCTTTTAAACGTATGGAAATTATTGTGAATATGACAGGCTTTTATTACGAGGTTTGTCCAAGCGTTAGTCGATGGCAGAAAAATGAATTTTAAAGTCAGTTAAAATTAAACAAAATATAGACCGACCTGGCAACTTTTGACCGACTTTTAATGTAAATTTTTCTACCAGTGACTAACATTTGGACGACCGTATTATAACAGATTTCATATACCTGGGTCCGTATTCACCAACCATTCTTAAGAACGTTCTTAGACTTATTCTTCAAGATTTTCCAAGTTTGAAAGTAACACACCTTCTGATTGGCTAAACCAAATGGTTTAGCCAATCAGAAGGTGTGTTACTTTCAAATTTGGAAAATTTTGGAGAACAAGACCAAGAATATTCTTAAGAATGGTTGGTGAATACGGACCCTGAACATTTTCCGGCTCAAATACATGTACATGCATCGCACGCGGATGAAATTAACACACACGACAGAAAAAAAAAAATCCGTATCTACCTACACATTGTGAAATACGGTTCCAAATATGGTATGATGACGTAACCCACCCGCGGAAAGCATACGTATTTACTTGCGATTTAATTGGTCAAAATTTACGCTATGATAGTTATCCGCCTTTCTCAAAAATGACGTTCCTAGCTACTACACTGTTGTTTATTTTGTTTACCAATTTAAGAATAGAATGGCAAGAACAGTAAAGATTTGTCGTTGTAAGTTGTATATATGTAATAAAAGGAATATATTACGTTGTATTAATTTTCCTGATGCTTGTATTTACTTTGAATTTTGACATCTCGCTCGACCTTTGGTCTCGCCTGATATCAAATTTTCTCACGCTGCTCGAATTAAATACAATCACCAGGAAAGTTACTACAACATAATACTCCGTATGTTATCTTCACAATGATTTCTATACTTTCATATATGGTGTTATTCAAATTTAATTGCATTTTAACACCAGCTTAGTTTACTTTTGGCAGCTATCAGGACTTTAACGATAGTCCAGGGTTGTTTGTACATAAAACGCTTCACTTACTTAAAAGCTTTTGATTTTTATCTCGGTAATATTTTACTCTTTACGAATTAATAAATTTCTGGACTTGTCCAGACGGAAAGCATTTGCAAAAGACAGATTCAGTGTGGCCCAAATAATGACCTCTTTCTTTGAAATGCGAAGAAACATAGACTAAAGGGAAAAGGAAACAATACCGATTACCAGCAGGTTTTTTTCTCCTTTTCCCACAATGTTTTCAAAGGGCTATTTCCTAAGGGTCACTTAAACACAGGGTTGTTTAAAATGGTTAATATTTAGATAAAATCGTGAAATCGATGCGGCTGGGTGTGCCACTGTACGTGTAGCGTATATATAATTAAACCATACTCTGTGAAAAGGGGGCTTAATGCATCTGCAAAAACTATCGACCCATGTCAACCTGCGCAGTCCGCGCAGGCTGACATGAGTCGATAGTTTTTGCTATTCGTCAATTTTTAGCATTTCAAGGGACCTTTCTACCTCCAGATGCAGTCGATTGTTAGGAAAAAACAAATTTTATGAAACCAAAATTCTGTGATGATCTGATTGGTTTAATGCATCACTGAGATGCATTAAGCCCCCTTTTGCCAGAGCATGGATCAGTTGCATGTATCACATCGTTAAAGTGTACATCCTGTTTAAAGACGTAGATTGTGTCTGTCTGTCTGTCTGTCTGTCTGTCTGTCTGTCCGGTGTTAAACCCTAAACCACACAATCCCGAGTGTTAACGGCCTTGTTGCAGAAGGCTTTGGAAAACATTGTGGGGAAAAGGAGAATATGCTGTTAACCAGCATTTTCTCCTTTTCCAACAATGTTTTCTATCTTTTCAAAGAGAAAATTAACCACTTTCGCCACACCTAATGTGTCGTCTTCTAATGCCTTCACAATTTGAACAAGTGTCAGAATTTTGTCGTTTGGTATAGAGTTAACGCTGTTTTCAACATTATTCCAGTTATATCACGGCCGCCATTGCACTTATCCCTATTTTCCTGGAGTTTCCTTACCACTATCTGGCACAATATTCTTCCAAAGCCACTGGCTGTTTTCCTACATAACCTTTGTCAAACCATTATCACCGGTGAGAAAGGAAAGAATTCCGTCTCCATGACTATCATAAAATCTTGGAAAGAAATTCGCCAGGCTGGGGAATCGAACAAGCGACCCCTTGGTCTCAAGGAGCCCCGGTAGCACAGTCGGTGGCGTACAGGACTTAAGAACAGGGGGTCGCTGGTTCGATCCCCGGCTCGGCCAATTTCTTTCCGAGGACTGATGATAGTCATTGTGACAAGATTCTTTCCTCTTTCACCGCCAACCATTATTTCGACGATAGTTATGTTGGAAAGCAGCCAGTTGCTTGGAAAGAATATTGTGCGTAAGACTGGTACAAGAAAATCATGGAAAGGTGCACTGGCCGCCGCGATATAACTGAAATAATGTCGAAAAACGGCATTAAACACCATACAATCGATCAACCTGGGTCTCATGTCCTGTACGTTACCGAGTGCGCTACCGGACTCGGCTCACAGGCGTAAGCACTACCCTCACTCAAACATGTTATTGGACCCGCAGCCATAAGAAATTAAAAACATTAAAAACACACAAATAAAGGACAAAGTAAGATAAATATCAATTCTTATGCAAACATGCGTATCACATTTTCCTTCCGTCATTGTCAATGTTTGTCGTGCATGTCATTATTACGTATAATTTCTGGGCCAAGCTCTGTGAAAAGGGCATCAATGCATCTGCATAACGTCTCAAACCATGTCAGCCTGCGCAGTCCGCGCAGGCTGACCTGGGTCGAAAATTTGTGCTATTTGAAAATTTTCTGCATGTTCCAAGGACCACTCTTTCTCCAGGTTCAGTTAATCGTTAGACCCAATTGCATTTTATGGATCCCTAATTATTTGATGACTTGCTTGGTATAATCCATCACTGAGATTCATTAAGCCCCCTTTTGCCAGAGCATAGCTCATGTATATCAGATTGTGCAAGCATGCCCATCAAATTTTCTTGCCACCATTGCCAAAGTAAATCATGCACGCAGTTATTACCTGTAATCTATGACAAACATGTAAATAAAAACTTAACCCTTTATCAGACGATAAAATTTTAGCCTTGCCCAAATTGAAAGCATTTGCAGACGACAATTTCAGTGTGGCTCACATGATGGAACTTGACTTTGATAGGGTAGAAAACATTGTGGGAAAAGGAGAAAATGCTGGTTACCAGCATTTTCTCCTTTTCCCACAATGTTTTCAAAAGGCTTCTTTCCCGGGGGCGTTAAAAGGCGGCATAGTGCGGTAAAGGGTTAAAGAAATGACAATGTAAATAATTTACATTAACTCTTCACAAAGCAGTCATGCGATTCAACGACCCTGAGACAGAAGGCGTTTGAAAATATTTCGCGAAAAGGAGAAAATGCTGGTAATCAGCTTACTGGCCATAATATAAGGTCGTCGACAAAGATAAATGGGTCATACAGATCACTACTGTTCATTGTGAAGCACTGATAAATGTTGTTAGATCTGTTTTTCACGGCGAGCATAAGGACACTGGATGGCTATACACTGTAACAGATGTTATATTTTGACGAAGTTTCGTTTTCCTTGGGTTTTTTTTTCCCCATTTCATGTGAAACACTGACAAATTGTTAAAAATGAGCCATGCTCCATAAAAAGGGAGATTAATGCATCTGCAAAACAGTATCGACTCAGGTCAGCCTGCGCAGTCCGCGCAGGCTGACCTGGCCGAAACTTTTAGCTATTGGTCAATTTTCTGCAAGTCCAAGGACCAGTCTACCTCATGATTCAGTCAGTTGTTAGACAAAATGAACTTTATAGATCCATGATCATGTGATAACTTGCTTGGTATACTGCATCATAGAGATCCATTGAGCCCCCTTTTGCCAGAGCATGGCTCATGTATCATAGTTTTTCATAGCGAGCACGAAAAAAAAAATCGGATAGCTACACTCTGTAAAAATGTGTTGTTTTGACAAAGCCTCGTTTTCATCGTTATTCGCGAACTGACAGAACGACTGTTACGGTGTCCATTGGATTTTAGCTATATTGAAAATAGAATGAAAATCACCATCTTTGACCCTTTGTTGTAATTTTGTTTGTAAAACCATTGCATTGCTGGTGATTCTGATCAAATATGTTCCTTGTGGCCTATACAAGAAGCTAAAAAAATGGCACCTCAACCGATTGCATTTTTACGATTGAAATTTCAAACACAACTAGATATACCCTATTCTGGTACCCCGCCGTGCTTCAAGAGTACGTCAGGCAAAACGCAATAATGGCGGCCGCCGTTGGTAATATGCAGATTTAACAGGATATTGTTATTTTACTTGGTCAAATCGGATCATAGGCTGAATTAAAAATAGATCGCTTGCAATAAAGTAATGGCAGTGAGTTTTTTTTAACTGTCGTTCTTATTTAGCGATAAAAACTACATATCAGAAATGCTTTAAGTATCCGAAATGTCAGTGGACCTATATACGTCCCAAAATAGGGTTACTTTTAAAATGATTCATAGTCAAATCTATATTTAAACTATACCACAACAGCACGTTTTAGATTCGGTAATGTATATTTTTGTACAAAATTGATCTCATTTTATTCACTGATCAAACTGGATCACATGAATTTGGGAAAAAACTGGAAAGCATGTAGGGTTACGCTTGAGGACATCATGAAGGCCGCCATTATTGCGCTTTGCCTGACCCGATAACATACTGGTAGGGGCAGGTAATCCAGACTAGATCTACCCTTGCAAAATTTCTTTCCAGATGGTAGACCGTTTTTCTTTATCTTGTCACAGGCACAAAATAGTTCCCCGAGATATAACAAACTTCCACTCAGTTTCAACTGGAAGTAATAAATCAACACCAGGAACAAATTTTAGACCTTTCCTTCTATTTTCTCCGATAAAAGGGTGTAGCAAAAGCTCTTACTTTTTAAAATTTGAAAACGGTACTACTTTTTGATAACTACGACCCGAGCCTGTATTCACCAATCGTTCTTCAGAACGCTCTTAGTCTTATTCTCAAGAAATTTCTATACTAGTATTTGAACCTAACACATCAAAAGTTATGTTACTTTCAAATTTAGAAAATCTTGGAGATTAAGACTAAGGAATGGTTGGTGAATACGGGCCATGAAAGCAGTTCGAAGCGGTGTGACACCTCATAAACATTTTGTCAGCAAAAGAGATCAAAATTGAGGATCATAGGAAAAGACCTAATCCCCCCAGTCGCTTTAGTTATCTGTTTGTCGACTCCATTCAGTTTTACGCAGTGTTTGTAACTCTTTCTGTACCTCTAACGCTCGAGCTTTGGGTTTCTTCGTGTAGCTGACTACATTCGATAAAACGGAAGTGAAATATACAAAACTGAGCAACATTTGGGCGGATACGAACAAACATGTGTACCATGTCATCGGCAAGGCGTCTGCGGCACCTGAAAGAGATCAAATTAGAATTTGTGATAAATCAGGGGCAGAAGGAGAAGCTTAAATTACACAAGGAAAAGAACATGGACAATATACTAAGCTGGAGAAACGAAGGCCTGTATTTGACCTTTGTAGCATTGAAGGGAGATAACTTTTTTCATAAGTTAAGAAGCTTAATCAGTTGGACTTGTCTCCCTTTAAACTGCAATCGTAACATGAAACGAATATCAATATTAACCCTTTGCCGCAGAATCCTGAGTTTGAACGGCCCTGAGGTAGAGGGCTTTTGACAAACATTGTGGGAAAAGGATAAAATGCTGGCAACCAGCATTATATCCTTTTCCCACAATGTTTCCTCTCTAATAAAAATAATTCTAAATTTTTGAGTCACATCTATTTTGTAGTTTGCAAATGTTTTCAATTTGGACAAGTCTAAAACTTTGTCATCAGGTGAAGAGTTCACTCCTTTTAGCAGCACTGACGACAAGTTCAATCAAAATTATAATATAGTGCTCTGGCAAAAGGGGGCTTAATGCATCTCCGTGATGCATGATACCAAGCAAGTCATTACATGATCACGGATCTGTAGAGTCCATTATATCGACCAACCGACTGAACCATGAGGTAGACTGGTCTTTTGACGCACAGAAAATTGACTGATAGTGAAAAGTTTCGGCCCAGCTCAGCCCGGGCGGACTGCGCAGGCTGACCTGGGTCGATACCTTTCGCAGATGCATTAGGCCCCTTTTTCACAGAGCAAGGCTCAATTATATGAAGAATTCGTTACAGGCCTACAAGCTGCCAAATGTAAACAATTCGGGGCTCATATTGTAGAAAAAATTAAAACTCGCGCCGTTTAAAAGAATGGGTATTTTTTTGATAATGTGTTACGGTGGAATTTGTCAACATTCTAAATTCAATTCTAGTTTCGCCGAGCCGCGGTAGCTCAGTCGGTAGCGTACAGGACTTGAGAACAGGATGTCGCTGGTTCGATCCTCAGGCCGGTCAATTTCTTTCCGAGGATTCATTCCTTTCTCAACGCTGACCATTGTTCCGATGATGGTTATGTGGGAAAGCAGCCAGTGGCATAGAAAGAATATTGTGCGGAGTACTGGTAAAAGAAATTCTAGGAAAGCATGGATAGGTGCACTGGCCGCCGCGACATAACTGAAATGATGTTGAAAACGGCGTTAAACACTTTACAACCAACCAACCATCAATTCTAGTTTCACAATACATTTTTCTGCCAGCGACTGGAATTTTGACAGATTGTACTGTAACACATTATCAGACTAATAATATGTATTTAATGCTCTTCAGTAGTTTATCGAGAAATAACGGTGGATTATGGTTTGATATTTTATGGTTACAACCAGTTAAAAATACCGATTTTGTACTTTCTAACTCTTCGATTGAAGGCGAAAACAGTAGTCCCCGCGCACTAGTTACCTAGGTAATCAGCACGAGCCATTCAAATGGAGGGAAATATGACGTAATTTACGGCTATATTTCTCGCGCTTTACGAAATATTGTGATGCATTGTTATGTGAGGGGGTACGCCACGGGGAATTACCGAAAACAACTGCACTGGATTTCGATAAGAGTTCCAACAAAATAGGGGTTAGAAGCATGAAATAAATAGAATGTTGTTTTTTTGGGGTTTTTTATCGGTGAAAGATCGAAATTTATTTCATCGAGTGAACATCATCGTAATATTTTCATGAGTGGCTGCGATCTTTTACCGAAAAAAACAATATCCTCTATCTATAATTTTAAAGGGTATGAAATAAATCTGTCTGCAGTTTGAACCGCATTGTTTACTTTTGGCACCTAGAGTGCCTTTAAAGATATATTCGTAGAGATAGAGAGAAAAAAAAAACGCTATTAAAATTTGATAGACTGTAGAAAGTGGTTCATAATGTAGTCAGCTGTGTGAGTATAGATAAATTACCGATAAAGATTGTGTAAGGGATAGATACATATATTGCAAATCTTTTATTCAAAACCGAAACTGTAAAAAAGAGTGATTTCTTTGATGGCCTCCAGAAAATGAAATGCATTTCCCATCCGTCGTAATCTATGCAACATTGCAACCGTCAGGGGCAACATTTGGCATCTAGATACAAGAATGATGACAGTCATAGTTACAGCTGTAAGGATGTATCTTTAATGCTGATAATATTATATCGAGTACAAAAAAAAAAGGCATGCTATTCCCAACAAGAAATATCTTTAAAAAAGACGGCGTAATAGGAACTGAAAAAGATGAATACTAAAAGTTTATTACTCTGGCTGAACAAGAGGAAAAATAGAAAAATAAATAACCTCGACAGAATTTGCCTCTTTTTCCTCAGTGTCGTTCATTTTGTTGAAAAGAGGAATCTTTAACTAGGTACATATTTCAAGATATATTTCAAAATTACATGTTAATCCAAAACATTGTTGAAAAAGATAAAAGTTACAAAACCCTACGGACACGCTTTGGTCACCCTTCCAAGCACTAACCTCGGTGTGCGTCTCGTAACTTCATCGGAGAGCCGCGCATCATTACTGCACAGCTGTGAAGCCACTTGCACATTTACTGTGCAAGGTCCCGCCGAATAAACATGTGCACATTTTTACCAATCACATATCACCATCTATTCATTCGGTTTCACTATACTAAGAAGTAGGTTAAAAAGCAGTGCATTCCGCTTCGCCGAAAAAAAAAAAGCTTAAACCCACAAAAAAAATAATAAGATCCAATACATACCACATAAAGTTGCCGTGGAGGAAGAAAAAAATAAAAATCGTGTATAGATGGTGACGACTAACGCTGGATTGCCCGCACTGCCTATATTTTCTACAAACTTCCATGATTTCAGCTGAAATTCATTAAATAAATATATAAATAAATAAATAAATAAAAGGACGATCGAGTCAGCAGTTCGAGTTATGATATATTCGAGTTATCAAAAATCATTTTTGAAAACAAATCAATGTGCATTAATGTCAAACAATCTTGATTTTTTATCAGCATTTTCTCCTTTTTCCCAAAATGTTGTTACCCTCGCAATATAAAGCAAAGTGGGCTAAATGTATCTCCGTGATTCATTATACCAAGCAAGTCATCATTTCATTATGGATCCATAAAATACATTTTGTATAAAAAAATGACCGAATCTGGAGGTAGACTGGTCCTTTGACATGCAGAAAATTGACTGATAGCAAAAAGTATCGACCCCGGGTCAGCCTGCGCAGACTGCGCAGGCTGACCCGGGGTCGATACTGTTTGCAGAGGCATTAAGCCCTCTTTTTCACAGAGCACGGTTCCTATATACTTACATTCATTCTGTATGTAGCTGTATAGATACCAGCAAACAGTAAGATTGTGGTGACGAAATACTGAAGCAGTAACACTCGACTAACACGTTTCTTCTGAAACTGGTCGACAAGTTGGACTGTAATGATGATAGAAAATAAAAGATATGCAACAATGGGCCAAAAGATACGGAATATTTCATGTTTTGGTAACTAATCTGGTGCCGTATGTGCTTCTAGATGCGTGAACAAATTTGATATCTCGCGCGAGACCCAAGGTCGCAGCAAGAAGCTAATATAAGCACAAGGAAAGTTACTAAAAAGTAGTATTCCTTTGATTATATACATACCAACTGCTACAACACAATATTTCAATTGTTGACAGTTTTATAGGAAAACCAAAAAAGCAAATACAGGTTGAGTGGGTAAAAACTTTATTTTATGAATGGCGGATGGATATCATAGAGTAACCGTTTTTCATCAATCAAATGGCGGGGAATATTATAGCGTAGCAATTTGACCAATCAAATTGCAAACCAATCTGAAAAAAATATTCCTCACGCGGGTTACGTCATCATACAATATTTGGAACCGTATTCGACACTTGTAGATGCTGTTTGCTTCCTTTGTGTCTGATTTTTCCCGCATGTGATACATGTATTTGAGCTGGAATATTAATAGTTATATAAAAAGGACTACTTTTTAATGTTCGAAAGAAGTTTATATAGCTGGCGGGTCTGTCGAACTAAGGTAAGCCTTATATACTGGAAGGTCAAGAATAAATTCATTTATTGTGATATCTCTATTGATATCTCTATTTAAAACAGGAACGTTTTTTTTTTTTTTTTTTTCAAAAACTTACTTTTCATTAATTCCCAAACTTGTGCAAGTAAATCAATGTACTTGGAAGGTAGCTCAAAATAATAAAATTTATTTCATGCTTTTAGGTAGTTTATCGAGAAATAATGGTGGGTTATGGTTTATTTCATGGTTACGACCAGTGAAAATACCGATTTTATATTGTGTATCCGATTTTATATTGTGTAACTCTTCAATTGAAGGCGGAAACAGTAGTTCCCGCGCACTGGTTACCTAGGTTATCAGCGCATGACATTCAAACGGAGGGAAATATGACGTTATTTTCGCTATATTTCTCGCGCTTTACGTAATATTGTAATGCGTTGTTATGTGAGGGGGGTACGCCAGGGGGAGTTACCGAAGACAAATGTATTGGATTTTGGTGAGAGTTCCAACAAAATAGGGGCTAGAAGCATGAAATAAATAGAATTTTTTTTTTTTTTTTTTTTTTCGGTGAAAGATCGAAATTTATTTCATCGAGTGAACATCATGGGTAATATTTCCACGGGTGGCGCAGCCCCTCGTGAAAATATTACCCATGATGTTCACGAGCTGAAATAAATTTCGATCTTTCACCGCAAAAAACAAATACATGTATACTCTATATATCTCTTACTTCTAACTTTTGTCTTAGCTGTGTTTACTTACAAGAAACCCCTAAAACAGTCCTAATACTAAGGTTTAAGGTAAATATATCATGAAAAGAATTATGGCTTCTATTGAATAACATGTACAATGTTTATACGGTATAAATTTGCAAGCTGACACGCGCGTTCTATACGACAGCTCAATCACGTACATATTTTCTATTTAAGAAATAATCTTCTTTTCTGCTTTTCGGTAGTTTATCGAGAAATAATGGTGGATTATGGTATATCATTTCATGGTTACGACCAGTGACAATACCAATTTAATACTTTCTAACTCTTCAATTGAAGGCGGAAAGAGTAGTTCCCGCGTACTAGTTACTTAGGTAAACAGCGCGTGCCATTCAAATGGAGGGAAATATGACGTAATTTACGCCATATTTCTCGCGCTTTACTTAATATTGTAATGCGTTGTTATGTACGGGGGGGGGGTACACCATGGGGAATTGCCGAAAACAACTGTTCTAGATTTTGATGAAAGTTCCAATAAAACAGGGGTAAAAGAACATGAAATAAATAGAATATTTGTTGTTTTTTTTCGGTGAAAGATCGAAATTTATTTCCTCTCTTGATCATCATCGGTAATAGTTTCACGAGTGGAGCAGACACTCGTGAAAATATTACCGATGATATTCACTGGATGAAATGAATTTCGATTTTTCACCGAAAAAAGACAAATATCCACTAATTATATCGTGGTCTATCGTTCAATAAACCATGGTTGTGAGTTGTGAGGCACAATGAATAATCCGCTCGGGGATTATTCATTGCGTCTCATAACGCACAACCGTGGTTTATTGAACGATAAACCACGATAGAAAGATTGTTTCGATTCTTACATAACCAACTCTTGATAAAAAGAGAACAAGTTCATACTTGTAGTATATAAAAGTAGGTGCGGATTAATTCTCACTTTACACAGAATATAGCGGATTAATTCTCGCTTTACACAGAATAGAGCGGATTAATTCTCGCTTTACACAGAATAGAGCGGATTAATTCTCGCTTTACACAGAATAGAGCGGATTAATTCTCGCTTTACACAGAATAGAGCGGATTAATTCTCGCTTTACACAGAATAGAGCGGATTAATTCTCGCTTTACACAGAATAGAGCGGATTAATTCTCGCTTTACACAGAATAGAGCGGATTAATTCTCGCTTTACACAGAATAGAGCGGATTAATTCTCGCTTTACACAGAATAGAGCGGATTAATTCTCGCTTTACACAATAAAGCGGATTAATTCTCGCTTTACACAGAATAAAGCGGATTAATTCTCGCTTTACACAGAATAAAGCGGATTAATTCTCGCTTTACACAGAATATAGCGGATTAATTCTCGCTTTACACAGAATATAGCGGATTAATTCTCGCTTTACACAGAATATAGCGGATTAATTCTCGCTTTACACAGAATATAGCGGATTAATTCTCGCTTTACACAGAATATAGCAGATTAATCCTCGCTTTACACAGAATATAGCGGATTAATTCTCGCTTTACACAGAATATAGCGGATTAATTCTCGCTTTACAAAGAATAGAGCGGATTAATTCTCACTTTACATAGAATATAGCGGATTAATTCTCACTTTACATAGAATATAGAATGACGTCGATTTCACCACGCTTATACTGTGTTTCTAAAGCCGAATTCACGTGTCATGTTAGAATCACCATCAAAACCCTTCAAAGTATGTTTCAGAGCCCGGTAGTGCAGTTTGTGGCGTATAGGACTTGAGAACTGGGGATGCTGATTTGAATCTTTAGCGCCGAGCCCCGGTAGCTCAGTCGGCAGCGCACAGGACTTGAGAACAGGAGGTCGCTGGTGCGATCCCCGACTCGGCCAATTTCTTTCCGAGGATTGATGATAGTCATTGCGACAGGATTCATTCCTCCCTTATGGCTGACATTGTATCGACGATGGCTATGTGGGAAAGCAGCCAGTGGCTTGGAAAGAATATTGTGCATAGTAAAAGAAACTCTAGGAAAGCATGGATAGGTGCACTGGCCGCCGCGATATAACTGAAATATTGTGGAAAACGGCGTTAAACACCATACAATCAATCAGTCAATCAATCAATTAATCAGTCAATCAATCCTTAGCTCCGCGCGCCCTTTGTATACATGCAAACACAATCGAGAATAATTTGCAAGCAAAATAGAGCAAATTAAAAAAAAATGTAACCATAAAAAAATGTACCTGATATCATGACGACAATTACAAGGTTGATTAACTGAAGTATCATCATTACGATAGAACCCTGAAAACAAAAAGGATCTAGATGAGTAATTAGGCCCAAACCCCTTATCGGACAGTGTAGATCCAAGATCAGACTGCACGTTCTGTGCAGTCTGATCTTGGATCTACACTGTCCGCAAAAGGTCTTCGAGTCGCGGTTTGCAGCCTAAAGGTAAACCGACAAAAAGTTACACAGGTCGGCACTACCATACATGAGATCAAAGAATAGCACTACTGGCTTGCGGCTGTGTCGCCAAGCAATGATTCAACGAAGTTATAAGCATGATAAAGCAACCGGTCGAATACAACGAGAGTGCTTAGCTAGATCATTGAATGCAGACAAATAGACGGTTGTATCAAATTTTTTTTTAGAAATGTTTGAACCTTTAATTGTGTCGACAACCACATCCTCTAATACATGTACTGGTTGTATAATGTAAAATGATTTCATTTAAAGGCCCAGTAGCATTAAAAAAAACAATTCAGGTGTTAAAATGCATTTGAATTTACACTATGCCTTTTAAAAGTATGGTAAATATTGTGAAGATGACAATCCGTTTGTGTTGTCGGTTCAATTGTTAGTCGCTGGCAGAAAAATGAATTTTAAAATCAGGTAAAATGTAAATAAAAGACAGGGCGACCTGGCAACTTTTATCCTAGTCTTTGCATTCATTTCTCAGCCAGCGACTCACTCTTGGACCGTCTGTACAATAACAGATTGTCATCTTCAGAGTAATTTCAATACTTTTAAATCGTAAGATTTGAATCTAAATGCATTTCAACAGTGGCATTATTTACATTTGGCCGATACTTTGCCTTTAAAAAATAAAATAATTCGTTGTTAAAAGCAATTGAAACAAGAAATGTCTTTAAATTAAGATACACGGCGTAAATATTCCCGCAAATAGGCAGGGGGCCTTAAAATAAACATGTGTACATTTTTGACCAATCACAAATTTTTATTTATTCATTTTTTATCAGCAGCAAAAAGTAAGTCAAAAGCCAGCACATTCAGCTACGCCGAAATAGAAACATCAACTCACCGCCTCAAGTGCATCGTGTTTTGTTTTTTGACTGGTAGATATCCCATCAATGATTGTTAACATGACTAAACACACGAGCTGAAACAAAAGAAAAAGCTTTTTATTAATCGTACATGCGTAGCAATTTCATTGTGTGAGAAAATACCATTTATCGTCAAAACTGCTTTCCGACCAACATTAATAAAATGAAATGAGTCTTGTCCTATGTAAAGCAGGTCTAATGCATTTGCAAAATGTTTCGCGCAGGTTGACCTGGATCGAAACATTTTGCTATTGGTCAATTTTCTGCATGTCCATGGACCATTCTAGTTGATGAATCAGCGGATTGTTTGACAAAATAATTTTTATAGATCCATTGTTATGGTTTGCTTGGTATAGCCCATTACGGAGACGCACTAAACCCGCTTTTGCCAGAGAGTTGCTCAAATGCATATTTCTGAAAACAACAAGACTACCGCATGCGCTAATCAACGCTCGGCCACAGATGCTTTTCTTGTGAACATTCTAGACAGGAAATATCTTCAAAAAAGATAGACAGCGTAAGAGATACTGGAACAGGAATATTGAAACTCTTTTGTGGCTCATTATGAAGTAAAATAATGAAAAGTAACCTCGGGAGGAATCGCCTCTTTTTCTACATTGTTTGTGTGTGTGTGTGTGTGTGTGTGTGTGTGTGTGTGTGTGTGTGTGTTTTGAAAAGTAGTATTGGGTTATTGGGTAACGCTTATGAAAATATCAAATTTCCACAGAGCACAAGAAAAGAATCATTCTCAACTACATTATTTTGCTATGGTATGAATCAAGGCCACGGGGTATCGAGTAGCAGTAGCAACGCTTTTTAATAGTGGTTTCATAAATGTCTGAGCAAATATGCCAGTTGGGGCCCGCCGAATAAACATGTGCACATTTTTGACCAATCGCAAATTACCATCTATTCATTCTTTATCATTACCAAGAAGTAGGTCAAAAGCTAGCGCATTCAGCTACGCCGAAAAAAGATGCATAGCTATATCAAAAGTAATTTGAAGGTTACCTATCATTCTGGCATGTGTACCTCTTGTTGATAATTAACGACTAGCCCAAGACAATATCTTCAGTAATGACAGAGATATAAAAAAAAAAATGTCCAACATTTCGCACGGAGGCGATGAAGACGCAACGACGGCAAGGCTGTTACAGTACTCCGACGCCAAGCGAAAATGTTCATTGACTTTAGAATAAATAATGAATAATAATGAACTTTATTGCCATTTTTTGTAAGTTGTTAAAACCCAGAAGGCAATATTCATGAGTGAGCTTGCTGTCACCATCATATGATCGATTTATTGTTAAAAACTAAACAAGCAATACGTTTTTAAAGTAACAACAGCTGCCAAAAGTAAACAAAGCAGGTTTTAAATGCATTAAAATTTAAATCATATCATTTAAAAGTATGGAAATTGTAGTGAAGACGACAATCTGTTATTGTACGTTCGGTCCAAATGTTAGTCGGTGGCAGAGAAATTTATTTCAAAACTAGGTTAAAATTTGCCAGGTCACTCTATCTTTTGTTTACTTTTTGCCTGATTTTAAAATTCATTTTTCTGCCAGCGGCTAACACTTTGACCGAACATACAATAACAGACTATCATCTTCATAATATTTTCCATATTTTTGAGTGGTAGGATTTTAATTTAAATGCATTTTAACACCTGTATTGTCTTTTTGGAAGCTATTGGGCCTTTAAAGCTGTTACCTGTAACAAGATGGTAGCAGTAATTGCTCTCGCCCCGGTAAATTTGTATAATAATTTCCAAATCCAGTTGGATACTTTTTGACATCGGCTTGAGCGAACCGCACCCTGTGGAGGCTTTTCCTGTGAGGATATACGTTAAACCTTAGAACACTCAGCACAACTTTGGTTTTTTGGTAGACAATAAAGTTCGAGATCTGTCTGTCTTTTGCAGAAAAGTGCAGGTCAAGACCAGACTACACAGAACGTGCAGTCTGATCTTAAGTCTACACTTTTAGCATTTTATTATTAATATTTTTTTTCCTTTCTTTATTTCTTTTAATATACGTGTATTGGAAATATTGCCCTTGAAAGTGCTATTTTTTTGTCTGTTTCCTTGATTGAGAAATTCCATTTAATTTTTTTCAGCGCTTTAACCCTTAGGCTGATCAGCGCAATTCAATGGTCTTTTGCGGATAGTGTAGATCAAGATCAGACTGCACAGAACGTGCAGTCTGATCTTTGATATACACTATATGATAAGGAGTATGATAAGGAGATATCTTTCCCCAAAGAGATACCTTTGAAAAAGCAGAATTTGGAATTTTACTATCTGCTTGAAAGTTTCATTTCACTTATTTAGCAGGATATGGTTTAATGGTTCGATGATAATATTATTTACCGTAATGTATTCCTTCCTGCTGCAGATCAGTTTTAAAAAACATTTCGGCTACAGAGAAACATTGTACGTCAATACTTGCATTGGAATTTTTATATATAACACCACGTTGAATATGGCTATTTCAAATAAATGTTTGCAATATCGCCATGGCAAATTAGCCCCAGAGGGTAATAAATAAATTTGTTCAAGATGAAGTTGAAGATTTCAGACAGTCAGGAGGAAATGATAGTCGAAGAAAGGTAATCATTTCATAGACTGCAGCCTTTTGATTACGAAATATCAGATATATTGTTTCGAATGCCATTGACAAATTCAATGACAATAGCATAAAGTTCATAATCTCAGAAATTTCAGTCCTTTGATTTCAAAATCAAAGGACTGAAATTTCTGAAATGTTCGAAAGAGATTTGATCTAGCTTAGATTCAAACTCGAAAATCAAAGCGTTGAATGCACTGGTGTGGCATTTGTCACGGGAACCATTGTGTGGAATTAATTATTTTAAAAAATAAACCATAGAAATAATTTCAAAATATTCGCTTGGGTAGCGTGCAATCTTGTGGGACGAACAAGTCCTTGCGAACAAGACCAGGGACGAATAAACCCAGGAGCGAACTAGGTTGGGACGATCAAGCACGGAATCGGGCGGTCAAGAAACAAAGGTTGTGTGTATCATTACGACAATAGAGGACCATTTTGGATTTAGCTGTTTTCGATTAAAAAAAAAAAAGTATTTCCACGATCGATGGCCTAATCAAATTCATTTTAATACGCCATTTGCATTTTCATATCTGAGTGCAATCGAAACACTTATTTGTCCTAGAAAAATTGAGTTTAATTGGGTTTGCTTCCTTCGTTTTTGCGCAAAATACAATACATTAAATTTCAAAATGCCGTATTGAACTCATAGTGGTATTGTCTTCGACAAATGCCACAAAAACCTGACAGGGCTACAGAGCTACTGAAGGATCGGCATGCCTAAACGGACACTTACAGTTTGTTGTAGTAGTTCATAATGGGAAGTTAAAATTTTTGTTGCTTCCTCCAGTGACTTCAACAAAGCGTCTGTTTCTTCATAGGACAGCAGCAGTTCTTCTTTCCTGTAAAAAGAGATGAGCCTTGCTCTGGCAAAAGGGGGCTTGATGCATCTCCCTGATGCATGATGTCACGGAAGTAATCACATGATTATTGATCTGTACAGTCCATTTTGTCTGAAACAACCGACTGAATCATGAGTTAGACTGGTCCTTTGACATACAGAAAATTGACTAGTAGCGATAAGTTTCGGCCCAGGTCAGCCTGCGCGGACTGCGCAGGCTGACTTAGGCCGATACTTTTCGCAGATGCATTAAGCCCCCTTATAATACAGCTTGGCAGAGAGATCAAACATTTTCAAAGAAATGCTCTCAGCTCACATTTCAAATAGACAAACAGACATATTTTATTCTGCATAAACTTGTACAGCTTCTAGTCATACAAAATAATTACAATACATATACTGAAAAACATGACAATGTCGTATTTTACAACTGAATTCGTAATAGGTTAGTTGTAGGTTGACATTTGGAAGAGAATTAGGTGACACCGATAAAAAAAAAAAGGTAATCATTAAACAAATATTAACACTTCGAACATTACCTCTTTACCCCACGAGAAAAAATGTAGACCTGTCCAAATTAAAAGCATATGCGGTAGCCACTTTTATTGTGGCACAAATGATTGAATTTGAAAGGATAAAAAAAATAGATCTAATTGCTCTGACACACTGTATCGGTTCAGCTTTGCATGATATCAGCTATTAATAAAGGGAGATAATAACGTAGATCCTTGCACTGGTCTGGTGTGTGACTCCGTATTAAAATCAAAGGACTCAAAGTCCTGGAAAGCGGATCAAATAACATTACATGCAACACATGTGCAATCATTTTAAAATGGAGTTAGCAAGGACATGGAAAGTCAAAACTGTTCTGACGAGCGGGCCGCCCAGTGGCTTTTACTCTATTACTGTTTAAGGAGTAGTAATTTGATCCGTCAATTTTACGCAGTGTTTTGCTGGTATTAGATTTCGGAATAAATATGTATACAAGCGTAGGACAGTATATACGGTAGTGACAAAAGCGAGGTTGAGGTGTATTAGCTAAAACTGAAAGTAGAATGGGCGCAAGCGTGAATGACAGTATATATTTGGTTCTCGTCCAACCGATATCAGTACAGTCTGAGCGCGCATGCGTCGTTACGCATGATGTATTTGGTTCCGGTCAGAACGATCACAGTAAGCGGATTTGCTAACAAATCCGCGGAACATGACAATCTGTTATCCTACTATCGGTCTAAGTGTTAGTCACTGGCAGAAAAACGAATCTTAAGACCAGGTAAAACGTGAAAAAAGATACGACGACATGGCAAATTTTTATCTAGTTCTAAAATTCATGTTTTTGCCAGAGACTAGCACTTGGAACGACCGTACAATGACAGATTGTCATCTTTAAATTATTTCCATACTGTTAAATGATATGATTTAAAGCTAGATGTAATTTAACACTCGCATTCTTTAATTTTGGCTTTTACTTGGCCTTTAAGAACTAAAAATTTCCACTTACTTAAGTCTACCTGAGCTATCTTCTTGTTTCGCAGTGTCATCTGCAACTCTTTCAATATCAGTTGAGATTTTCGTCAGCGTCTGTCGTCTGCTCCTTTGAACGTGTCCTATGTCATTTCCGGTTAAGAGTTCTTCGTCGTCATCTTTGTCGTCTGTTCTCATGATTGCGTCAACCATAGGCGACCTACTGACCTAGTTTGCTGTTATACTCACAATGACTTTGCTCTGTCAAATTGTAGATTCAAAGAAAGCTGTGAAAGAAGTTATAATGGGATTTATAGTCCTTTCCATTATTTTTATAATCGTTTATTTACTTACATGTACTTCATTCTCTTAACGGCAAATATATGAATTCAACTTCCTTCGTGGTAGGGACGTAAAATGTCAGTTTTTATAGTCGAATGCTACGCAAAAGATCTTACTCTGTTGGAACTAGGGACTGGAACGTTCCCTAACATTGATATTCGAATATTCGCTGTCAATGTTCCCACGTTATAATATAAAGTATTCGAATACGAATTTTAACCTCAAATATTCGGCCATTTATAGGATGTTCGAATATTCAACTTTTCGGTCCCATCCCTAGCTGGAACCCATCTTGAATTTAAAATCATTGGAATGAACTTTGACCTCCCATGTGCTGCATCTGTTGGGCTTCCATTAAATTGCGAGGTTCATACCGCCTTCAACAGTATTTAGTATATCACGTCGAGAGCTCACTTGTTCATGTCTTTCAGTCGTTTCATTAATGCAAGTCTTAGGCTCTGTAAAGTGCCTTACAAAAGGACAAAACTAAACAATTTGTACCGCCATCGGGATAGGACCAGGGTGTCCTGATGGCAAAACCTATTCCTAATCGCGACATGCACTGTTCAAAACGTTTCCATAAATCAAAAGTATATCAGGTTTCGTATTCAAATGCATTAATGAAAATTGCGCCTTTTCGTACAAATGCATTTTTGTTGTTGTTGTTGTTGTTGTTTAATTGAAATTGCATGTCCAATTATAACTGGCTATCAGCATTTTTACTCTTTCCAGCGATGTTTTCAAAAGCCTTTTCTTGTGGGTCTCGAAAACACGTGATTTTTCGGAAAATCAAAAGAGGGATACGTAGACTTTTAGTGTCTCCTTGTATAAGTAAATAACTTAAAATGTCTCTGACTATATGCTGAATAAAGGTCATAATACCGACAAACGCCCTCCACTATATCGCGAAAACCCATGAAAATCAAAAGTATGCGTAAAAAAATGCAAATTTATTGCCGGATTCATTAGGTATACATTGAATACAATATTAGTCAACGGAATGGAACTGAAAATTTCATGAACTTCATATCTTTTCATTCATAAAACAATGCCACATACATGCATACAACTGAGTCTTGGTAGGGCGTTTGCCTGTATTATACCAGGTAGGCATTACTTACCAACGTTTACCGTGGTTTACACAAATCAAGCACTAACCGGGCGAAATTTAAATTTTGACACAAAAATATCCATATCTCCCTTAGAAACTCGAATATCGAATATATATACACAGTCTATTCATCTCTAATGTTCACCACTTAGAACAATGAGGACACTCCACACAAGAATATCACAATTAAAACCACTTCCTGGCTTAACCCTTAACCAAACAATCCTGTGTTTTCACGTCCCTGAGGAAGAGGCCTTTTGAAAACATTGTGGGAAAAGGAGAAAATGCTGGTAACCAGCATTTTCTCCTTTTTCCCACAACGTTTTCTACCCTGTCAAAAAACTTTAAGTTCATTTGTACCACTTCCAAATTTGTCGTCTGCAGATGCTTTCAATTTAGAAGGGGCTAAAATTTGTCCTTTCGGAAAGGGTTAACCCTTTACAAAACAATTCCATGTTTTTTACGGCTGTATGGTGTTTAACACCATTTACAACATCATTTCAATTATATCGCCGAGGCCAGGTTACCTATTCATGCTTTCTTGGAGTTTCTTTTACCAGCACCTCACGCAATACTGTTTTCAAGCCACTTGCTAAACATGAGTCATACTCTGGCAAAAGGGGATTTAATACATATCCGTGATGCATGGTAGCAAGAAAGATCATCATATAATGATGAATCCATCAAAACCGGTTTTTTTTTGTAACAACCGACCGAATCATGACGTAGATTGGTCCTTTGACACGCAGAAAATTGACCAACGGCGAAAAGTTTCGACCCAGGTCAGCCTGCGCGGACTGCGCAGGCTGACCCGGGTCGATACTTTTTACAGATGCATGAAATCTTCTTTTCACAGAGCAATGTTCATTATATAAAAACACGAACACGTCAGGCTAGGTGATTGCATTTCACGATATTTGCCCCCCCAGACTGCTAAATGACTTGATAGTGAAAAACTTACATAATTATGGCGGTTTTCAAATTACTTTTCAGCGTAAAAAAAAAATAAACGTATCGGATAGTGTAGATCGAAGATCAGACTGTACATTCTGTTCAGTCCAGTCTTGATCTAGACTGTCCACTATGTCGCCTTTTACTAACAAAAACTGCCAAAAATAAAAAAAACTGTGTATTAAAATGTATTTAAAATTTAAATCATACCATTTAAAAGTATATAAAAAATTACTGTGAAGATGACAACCTGTTATTGTTCGGTCGGTCCAAATGTTAAGCACTGGCAGAGAAGTTAATTTCAAAACTAGGTTAAAAGTTGCCAGGTCACTCTATCTTTTTCTCTTCGTTTTTTGCCTGATTTTTTGCCTCATTTTCTGCCCGCGACTAACACTTGGACCGACCACAAAATAACATTGTCATCCTCATAATATTTTTTCATACTTTTAAATGGTCTGATTTAAATGTAAATGAGCCATGCTCTGGCAAAAGGGGGGCTAAATGCATCTCCGTGATCCATGATACCAAGCAAGTCATCACATGATCTTAAGTCCATTTTGTCTATAAACCGACTGATTCATGAGGTACACTGATCCTTTGACATGCAGAAAATGTACCAAAAGCAAAAGGTTTCGGCCCAGGTCAGCCTGCGCAGCTCGCGCAGGCTGACCTGGGTCGATACTTTTTGCAGATGCATTTATGCCCCCTTTTCACAGAGCTTGACTCAAATGCATTTAACACCTGTGTGTGGGGTTTTTTTGCAGCAACTGGGTCTTTAACTCGGGCTTGACAGCCTAACAGTAAACCTTATATCTGCTCCGCGCGGCTACGTATGCATTCAGTAGAAAATGAAAACCAAGATCAGCCTTCTCGTATGTGCAATCTGACCCCGATCTGTCCTAACAGCTCTTCTATCAATGGTTTCAATCGAATAATTCCCACATAAATCCGTATTAATTTAAAGAGATCAGTTTTAGATCGAATCGACAATAGTTATTTAGCAGGATACGCTCACTTAGTGTACACTATGCGATTGCTACATACATGTATAAACGGTATCACTAATCATTTCTAAATCAATGCTCCAGATAAACGCAGAATTGTGCGATTTTTACCCTTTACCACACGGCAAAATTTTAGACTTGCCCAAATCCAAAGCATTGGCAGACGACAACTAAAAAGCAATTAATACGATGGAGATTGTCTCTGAACGAGTAGAAAACATTGTGGGAAAAGAAAAAATATGTTGGTTACTTTAAAATTTTTTTTTCCCTGGTTCGTTACAAGGGACAGTGTGGTAAAGGGTCAAAGTGTCTTTCACTACCATAGTTTGCTGTCAATTTAGATCAAGATCAGTCTGCACAATACGTGCAGTCTGATCTTTGATCAAAGCTGTCTGCCTTGCTGTGACATTCTGGACAAGAAGAAACTTGAGTCCAAAATATATGGTATGGGTCCTATTTTAACCCTTAGGCTACTAAGCGCGACTCACTGGCCGTTTGCGGACAGCGTAGATTAAGATCAGACTGCACAAAACGTGCACCCCCCTACCTTATCTGGAGCACTGAAACATAAATAGACATTGTATCATTTTTTATCAGTACTGTATCTAAACAAATCTACATCTTCGCCTTTGTTAAATGAATACAATTGGACGTAAAGTGTGACACTAGATACTAACCCATTCAAAATAAAAGCTATTTTTAGACTTACGACTAACAAGTGCAAGTGAATTAGAGAAGAAATACTTGATTGACTGAATGACGTTTTACGTAGCTTTCAACATTATTTCAGTCATATCACAGCCACCGCTCATTGCTTTATGTATGTCCTGGGCACCATCACTGCTAGGCTGGGGCTCTGAAGTGACTTGCCTAAGGACACTCCGACGTAAAATCAAGCGCTACGAGTGAGGATCGAACCCGGCGCCTCAAGGTTTCGATTCCTACATCTCACCACTGAGCCATGCCTATGAAACCCCGGAAATATTTGACAGGCGATGAAAATTTCTCTTGAATACAATAGGAAAAGCTGTCGAAAATTGTTTGCTTCCATCTTTTAATCCCTACGATGCTCAGCGCGATGCAATGACCTTTTGCGGGCAGTGTAGATCAAGATCAGACTACATAGAACGTGCAGCCTGGCCCCGTGCTTATAAAACTTTCTTGAGCACAATCTCATGCTCAAGGAGCGGTTTCTTGCTCAACTCTGAGTCCGACTCAGAATTTTGTGCTTATAAAGAATCCTGAGCTTGAGATCGTACTCACCTGAGCATGAAACTCAAATTCTGCTGAGTATGGTCTGAACCAGACTCAAGGGAGTTTGCTCTGTCTTGTATTCCGTGATAATGAATGCCGCCGCATACCTTCGCCTCTTTAGAAGACAGGTTCGGTGTGAAAGGGGGCAAACACCGCGCTGTTTTGAAGATCGAAATTACCCCTTTGGAGTTTCGTACTCGTGACGGTACAGAATTTGAACGATATCGGTTTGGAATAGGGACGGCATAGGTTTATCATTGGCTTGCTCAAAACTGGCGCACCTGCGATTTATAAAGAAAAATATGTCCCTCCTAAAATGTTCAACCCTTCTAGTTGGATTGCTCAGAGGAATTTAGCGACCGGTGCAATTCATGATTCGTGTTGAGGACAGTTTGAATAGGCCTATTTCGGTAAAACGACGGCAGATCAATGTATGTACAAAGAAAAGAGGTGTTGGTTTAAATGTTTTGCCAACATATTTATATCGTTTTCCCCATCGAAATCGAAGCCGGAAAGAGAAAACAGGAGTTTTTCCAGTTAATGCTGGTAATTTAGTTAGAATTTTGAAAACAAAAGCTCGAAGGAAATCTATTTTTAAACGAAAGTTGATTGGTCGACATATAATCAATATTATTAAGGCTGGTTGCTACTTCTGTTATCGATACATTTTAAGGTGGGTGTCTTCTTATCTTAGAAAGTACCACCGAAGTTAGTGTATGCAGTGATTCAGTTAAAACTGCTAAAATCTTCCATGGTTTTTCCCCCAAAATCACTTTTTTTGCTCAGGGTTAGAATTCATTTTTTTTGGTGTGTGCAGGCTCCGGCAAACTAGCTGGATCGGCATAAGCATCAGCTGTCGACACCATCCGATTAGAACATGCTATTTTTGTGTGCAGGACGACTGTCTAAAATCCACGTTTTTTTCTTTTTTTTTTACGAAAAGCAGAACCAATTCCTTAAAATATCTCCTCTTTGAAATAGGCTTTCTGTCCTTTTTAAGGAATTCCATAAAGTAATTACGTCACGAAGATGGTGACTTAGTTTGAGTTTCTTAAAGTCATCCACCCACGCGTTCGTTTTGATAGTTGGGTGACTTCAAAAAAAGGCGGATTCATGCAGGTCCCGTTCTCGAACCAATAAAAGGTATAGTATAAATGAAAACAATTATAGAACTGATGTCTGTTGACAGATGAATTAATAAACAACACGATTATAACAATTTTAACTACTTTTAGACAGAAGAAGATTTTAAGTTGTCCGAGTTTCCCCCACTATTTTTCAGATTTGGTATAAATTCGGACTGGCAGCAATCAACTGGCATAAACCGATAGCTAATGCTAAGGTTTATTCCGATCGGTCCCTCCAAAAAACCATATTGCTGTAAATATAACAAAACTCATTGTCTGGAAAAGGGCTGATAAAGGTTCATTATAGTTTTGTTAAGTTGTTAAAGAAAATCCTCGGAATAACAAACAAGTGGATTTAGTAACAATCATCCTAATCGATACATTCTGTGTCAATGATCAACTGATTAGAAAATAATAATACGCAGATTGATGAATCTCATCTCCAAAAATCTATAATTGATTATTTAGATTTTTAAACAAAAGTTCAAGCTGTCCGAATTTTACCCTGCGATAACTAACTTGTCCGGGTTTCCTCTCTTTTGAATCCATATTTTTCCTATCGGGTCCTAATTTACGCGTTTTGCAATATGTTGAAGAAACGATCTTTCTTAACATCTTGCCTCATATTTCACTATACACTTTTCGAATAAAATGCAAGTAAAATGATAGCCCGAATGAGTAAGGGTGGACCTGCGTCCGAGTTTCACCACTATACCGCATAACTGAACCTCCGCAAAGATACTGCAAAAAGCGTCCGAATTTTACCCGGCTTTCCCCTACATGTACGTACATATACTTACATGTAATTATTTAGGCCTGTCTGGATTGACTGTTTATAAAACGATTACGTTTGAAATATAAACAAAAGGTATAATCTATATTATATACCTATGCGTGTTTCTGTTCATATTTGATCCTTGACAAAAAGCAGAAGTGACAATGCTTCAGCATGCCACAACATCTGCTTATGGTAGAATCGGAAATGTTGTTCAAAACACGCTTCAGTTCAAGCCTTTCTCAATTTTAAGAATATTAAATGCCCAAAGAAATACTTGAATGAGTGACTGCAACTACGGTTCATATCAAGCGGGACAGGTTTTTGATAAATAACAACGACGTTCGGTAAGAAGGATATCTATGGATAGTTAATTGATTTAAATTGTAGAAAATGGATAGAGATACTGCAGAACGGCGTTCGTCACATCTTTACCTGGCTTTCATCACCAACACCTGTCTCCAATAACGAAAAAAAAACTTAATCAATGACAACTTCGTAAAAGGTGTGGGGGGGGGGGGGGGCGGGTCTTGGAAACATTCAAAAAATGAAAAAGTAGAAATAATGATAATGAAGTACTTAAAGTATGCTCAACTTCTATTGTTATTTATTGTTTCACGGAAACCTCAAATCATTTACTATATGTGTCAATGACTGCAGAAAGGGGTATCATGGCCAAAAAATAACTTTTTAAGTTTTTCCCATATTTGGATGCACCTACATGTCTAGAACACAATCTGTGAATATGGAATGAAAATTCCTAAAAAAAAAAGGAAGTTATAAGCTTTTTACTAAAGGGAGACAATGGTAAAAGATCTAGGACGTGGTGCACATTACGTCATTAGTCTACAGGAGGTGAACGTTTTGCTTCAATGCTTTAATTCATTGGTAAATAGATTGAATAATTGACTAAGAGGATTATATTTCAATGATATCTTTAATTCATCTCATATACCTTTGTCTGTCTTCCACAGACCAATCAAACCTACACTTTAACCCTTTACTTTACCAGCTATCTTAGACTGTCCAAAGCCCATTACAAATTACATATCTAGAACACACAGATTTACGTATAACAGAGGAAACTATTTTTTTCAGCAGCATCAAAAACATAATAAGATGATATTCAATCAACTTTTGCACGCAATTTCTCCTTTTAAAGCTTTCAGCTTCAGATACATAAAAAGTTGTTTTAAGTCCAGTTAGAGAGGGATGTCAATACAAGCCTGAATGTGGGACAGTGACAAAAAACAGTATTACTACTCTAAGTTATTTATTTCTGTAGCATACCACGACTATTGATTATATACAGTAACATTTGTAATAAACTAAGCAAATATCCAGATTTGTCAAAAATACATGTACTGAAATATACAAATAAGTTTAACTCCTACCATACAATTTAACCGCTTACCACACAATCCAGAGTTTAACGGCCCCCATCCCCAGAAAAAAAAAGTCCTCTTGGAAACATTATTGGAAAAAGAGAAAATGTCGGTAACCAGCATTTTCTTGTTTTCCCCTAATGTTTTCTATCCCATCAAAAAGAGAAATCATCATCATCATTTTATCAACAGTTACTTGGCCTTGCAAATGCATTCAGTTTGGTCCAGGCTAGAATTTTGTCATTTGGTAAGGTGTTAAATGGACGTTTTCCAGTCTAAGAAAAAAGGGCAATAGTAATATAATTACACAAGTGTCTGCCATAAGTATTGTCAACACGAAAGATACAGATCAAAGACCAGACTGCACACTTTTTGCAGTCTGATCTTGATCTACATTGTAAAAGAAGTCTGATCTTGAGCTGATTGTCAGTAAGAAAAGGAATATCTAACTGACTGGACATTTGTAACTTACATGGTTCAAATAGCTTTGGTTTTAAAAAGAAAAAGATTGATTGCACAAGTGACATATTCAAGTATCCTTTACCAACTGTGGCACACTGTGGACACTTATACACTAGAGTTCACTGATTTAATGTAAATTATGCAATAGCTCTCCATGTGAGCCTCTCATAATACCAAAGCACCCGTCTGGAGAAAAAATGGAATGGAATTGTCCAGGCACCATCATACTGTACTGAATGTCTTTGTCTTTACCTATTTAATGTAGAAATGCATTCTTTTGAGGAGAGAGAATTAATTGTGTTAACCCTTATTCTGGTTTAGTATCCATAGGAAGGACTTTGTTAACAGTGAGAAACAGGTAAATGCTGGTAATTGACATTTTCTCCACTAGCCACAATGTTTTATACCTTTTAAGACTGTTTCATCAATTGAGCCGCACTTTAATTTGTTGTCCGAAAATGAAACCAGTCCTTAACTTTTCAATTTGGTTTAGAGTTAAGTGATAGATGTCATCTCTGAATGACAGTTGCAAAGACCTACCCAGCTCACTTTTGTAACTTTGATGCTATATATCTATATCATGAGTGAAATTTTGCCTTTGTACACCAAAATCACCTTATATGCTCATTCAGTCTAGCTACAAACAGTCAAATTTTAGTCTCATCCTTTCACTCCTTCTTTGAGAAATTTATCACCAGAAAGTCTACTGAAAATGATTGACTGAACATGATATAGTAAACTGTACAGATTTGGCAGTTGAGGTTAAGGATAATGTTCTGAAATTAGTATTATGACTGTCACAGATATTTGTTGACCATGCTGTAACTTTTAATGTTTACTAAGTCTGACACCTACTGGAAATGAAAGCAACAACAACCTTTTTTTCTTATGAAAATTTTCACCTTTTCATTTCTACAAAGAAACTATCTCTGACAAGAAAATACACAAACCTGTTAAAACTCTCCACAATGAAGAAGATTTACAACAATATTTTCTTGTTGATAGTAGATCTATTTACCAAAGTGGATCTGAAGAATATTTCACAATATGTTCCTATAACCATTGATGTATCACTGGTAATTGCTTCACAGGCTATGTATTTTTGGTGCTCATGTATGTAAATATGTCAGTTTCAGTGAGGTAGCAGTTTATTTTGTATTTATAACTGAAAAATTGCTTTAAGTCTGTAAAACATTGGTATGTCTATCACTTGCAATCACACTCATAATTAGGTGGAAAAAAAAATGCCAGATTGAATATTATCATAGAACACAAATGTGACAGATAAAGTCATCTTTGCATGTTGAATGTGAGAGAAAAAGCTGCCTTTGGATGTTTATTTTTAATCTACTTTCAGACTTTGAAATAAGCTGAATTCATTTATTTTGGCAGTAAAAGAGTTAAAAGTAACATTCTGTAAGCTAGATTGTTGAACAAGACATACCTGTCATTTTCTATGAATGCTGACCTCCCAGGTCTTGAAGATCAGAAATAATGCTGTGCCATGCTAACTACACTGTCTGTTCCTTCACTAACCACTTCACCATCAGTCAAAATTTAATGTGTCTATTTACCTGGGATGAGAATGAAAGTAATGAAAGTTTTGCACTGACAAGAATAAAACTAATATACATACTGAAAATATACATGACATGAAACCTGTGTTGTGGGTACTTAGTGGAATAAAGAAAGAATATCTGCAATACAGGTTTTAGAATTTCCAATTACCATCCGATAATCTGAAACCAACCAATGGTCTGATCCTCTGTCAAATTGCTTAAGAATCATTGTTGCTTTCTATATACCTGACTGTTTACCATAGAGCTCCCACCTTCAGTTTATTTATGAAATGGTATAAATACAAGCCAAACTGAAGTCGGATAATACATAGGTAAATGATGATAAGTTTCAGAATCTAACATGTTCACCATGTTTCATTTCCATTCAAGTTTTAGTTAACTTAACAAGAGATGCAAAACACACAGTTCCACTTCAATGTCTGCCTTTGTACTGAATAACCATAAACTTTAAACGTAATAAATAAAGGCCAACACACACAAACATAAAGATTCTTAGTTTTCGGTTTCAAATATAACACTGTTGACATTGCCTGAATAATTATCGGATTCACTGTGGATCATATGTCTACATTTAAAACACTGGATTCTTCATCAAGTTTGTTTTCAAAAGTTGGGTAGTTTTTTTCAACCGTGACAACCGATATGTTGTTCTCAATTATTCAACAAAAATGTTGTCCTGATACATGATTATTTTATGTAAAATCGTACTGACAGTGGGAGAGTAAGTTTGCGGACTTGTTTGTTCAGTTACTTTTAAAATTTTGGCGGACAATGTATAACAAAACCGTTGCTACAAACAAAACTGGTACTAGTTAGTTACCGATGACACAACTTCCGAGTCATTGAAAGTGTCGAAAATTTTTATTTTCGCCAAGAAATATTGAGATAGAAATTCTGATCGCAAAATGTAAAAATACACAAATCTTACCTAAGGCATATTCTTGTAAGTAGTCACCGTAGTTACCTTTAAAACTGATTTTTATGTCATCGTATCTAAATGAGGTCATCGCTGTTTTCATGCAGGAAGTGATACACTCGGTACGGACTGAATGACTTCGGCGGCCTTAATTTTATCGATTTGTGACTGAAGTACGTGTAGACAGACTTAGGAGACAATATACAAACAACAATATGTGTTTAAAACCAAAAATATGGTGGTAGTCGTATAAAAATATGACGCGCAAACTTTAAAACATGTTTTCTCGAAATTGACGTCGGAGCCGTAAGACCCCTTTCTCTTGCCGGCGTCACATATATATTTTTTACACCAAACGTGCCACTTCCCAAACCTATATATGCCATAAATCTGGACAAGTTATGCATAATCACACTTGGGCAAGGTAACTGCAACGAATCTTCTCATTTCCGGGCCGAATTTTGAGAATATCTGGGCCGGATATTCTCTAAAAACGTGGTCGGCTATGGGCCATGGGTCGAATCTTCTTCGGGCCGAATCTGTTGGTATCGGCTATTTTTAGTAGTTTGGTCGCTTACGTTCACGAAGTTTTAAGTGCGTACTGTGCTCAGCTGAGAACGTTCTCAAGCGACGTTTATAAGCAGCGTCTGAGTTTAAAACTCCCGTGAGCAAAACTCAAGCCGTTGAGTACGGTTTTGTGCTGAGCATGAGATCGTTCTCAACATTTCTTTATAAGCACGGGGCCTGATCTTGAATCTACATTGTCCGACAAGGAGATATTTTTCTGCAGAAAAATACCTCTGAAATGGTAATTTTTTACTGTTGGCTTAAACGTTTCATTTCACTTCTTAAGCGGGTTAAGGGTTTAACCCTTTCCCAAACAAGCCCTGGTTTTCACGTGTCTGCAGTACAAGTCTTTTGAAAACACTGTGGGAAAAGGAGAAATTGCTCGTCACGAGCAATTTCTCCTTTTCCCACAGTGTTTTCTACCCTTTATGAGACCTTTCTGCCATTTTCATCAAATTTAAAATTGTGGTCTGCAAACTCTTTCAATTTGGACCAGTTCAAAATTTGTCGTTTGGGAAAGGGTTAAAGATTATTACGGCCTGGACAGAGGTAAACCTGCAGCTGAATAGAACTAAAATCTTCCGGTTTCAGTCAAATTCGGTATTTCGACTCTTTACCACACGACAAAAATGTAGACTTGTCCAAATTCAAAGCATTTGCAGACGACAATTTCAGTGTGGCTTAAATGATGCAATTTTTCTTTGATGGTGTAGAAAACATTGTGGGAAAAGGAGAAAATGCTGGTAACCAGCATTTTCTCTTTTTCCCACAATCTTTTCAAAAGTCTTCTTCCTCAGGATTGTTTAAGGCGGCATTTTTGTTGGTAAACGGTTAAAGAGGCCTTGTACTATATCAATCGTTCATAGAAAACACAAATACAACAGCTTTCGATATCAATTTCATGATTAACACAATTATGAGCCATGCCCTGTGAAAAGGGAGTTTAATGCATTAGTCAAAGAGTATCGACCCACGTCAGCCTACGCAATCCGCGCAGGCTGACTTTGGCTCGAAATGGCTCGAAAGTTTTTGTTATAGGTAAATTTTTCTGCATGTCAAAGGACCATTCCGCCTCATGATTCAGTCGGTCATTAGACTTTAAAGGGATATTATTGATTTATAACTTTGAGGCGACTTGCATGGTCCCATGTGTCGCGGAGATGCATTAAACCCCCTTTTGTCAGAGTGCCGCTCGTATATAGAAATGGGCCATGCTCTGGCAAAAGGGGGCTTAATGCATCTCCGTGATGCATAATACCTATCAAGCCATAACACTTTAGGGATCATAATAGTTACTTTTTAACAATACGCTTAATCGTAAAGTAGAATGGTCCTTGGGCATACAGAGAATTAACGAGTAGCGAAAAGTTTCGACCCAGGTCACCCTGCGCGGAATACGCAAGCTGACCTGAGTCGATACTTTTCGCAGATGCATTAAGTCCCCTTTTCACAGAGCGTGGCTCAGATATATTCATGTAAAATTTTTCCCGTGTCGATCCTTTTCCCAGCAACTCTTCGTTTTCACGACCCTGAGAAAGAGGCCCTTTGCTGCATCCATAAAATGTTATGGCTTGATAGGTATAACAGCAAAACATAGCTGTACACATCTATTGTCCCCTTTTCCCACAATGGTTTCTACCCTTTATAAGACATCATTCGAGTCACATTTAATTTGTCGTCTGCAAATACCTTGAATTTCGTCGAGTCTAAAATTTTGTCGTCTGGTGAAGAATTAAGTCATAGCATCCTACATTCGAATTTCTCAAACCTTTATCACACAACACCGACTTTTGGCAGCTCTGAGGGAGAAAACTTCTAAAAGCATTGTGGGAAAAGGAAAAAAAAATGCTGGAAACCGGCATTTTCTCTTTTTCCCACAATGTTTTCTTCCTTTTAAAAGACAAATTTCAATATTTAATTAGTCGTCTGCAAGTGCTTTCATTTTGGATAAGGCTACAATTTTGTCATCTGGTAAAAAGTTAACGTCTAGCATCAGAACAGTTATGAAAACGTTGCGACAAAAGCCGACCTCGAGACAAAAAGATATCTTCTGACACACTCACGGTTATTTATTTAAACTTTATCGATATTTTTATTACCCACTTTTACAATGATGCTTTGAAATTCGTCTGCTGCCAGTGTTTAACAAGAGGTTATTACTTGAACATATCCGATAGATAAAGAGCCACCCATTGTTTTCCGAATTGAAACTATTTAAGGTAGCCTACGTATATTCAAAATAGATGGTTAAAACAGACGCAATTATCTTCCCCTAACTGGCCTTTTTCAAATAAATACTTATCTGATTTGGGCATTCTGACTACAGAACCGGACTACTTTGAAGAACGCAATTCATGCAGCGAATTTCAAAATAAAATAAACATTTATGCATTAAAACGTAAACCAGTACGATTCATCTATAGTTAGCTAGAAAATATCCTGCGCACCAGACACAGCTCCTAAAAGCTTGAATAAACATTTACGCATTAAAACGTTACCTGGTACGATTCATCTAGCCATAGTTAGCTAGCATATAAGTTATAATAACCTGCGCACCAGTCATTTATAGACACACCCCCTAAAAGCTTGAGAAATAGCCCTGAAATAAGCACAGAATGGTAGCGTCATTATTTTGTTGTCAAGTCTGTTGCACGTAATTCCGGTTTTCTCCATGTCTGTATTTAGAAAATGTATGTACAACGATTAATTTTGCAATAAGCAAATGGTATTTTGGAAAATAATTTTTCACATTTTTTTCCACTTAATAATCAAATACACAGATACTTATCTTGAACTGTAAGTAGGCCTATGGTACAACAATCGAACGGGTTGCTAAATGAAACATAAGTTTAACTCAAAAGCCTTAAGTCAGCATCATAGTAGATGATTATGGTGAAACAACAAGGAAATCGTAGCCTGCAGACAAATCATTTATCTTTATTTCATTTGACAACTTTTTTTTTTTTTTTTTTTTTCTATCATGTTTATTGCCGTATTCAAGTAGATCCATCTTGATAACTTCACTTGTTTCCTTTGTCTGCAAGTGACTACCAAAATCCCCCCCCCCCAAAAAAAATCTCAGGGATAAAAAATAAGAGGTACGAAATTCAACTGGATGAGCAGACGTCAGATTAGAGCCGGGCACCAGTCATACGTGCCGCTACACGATTTCCGTTTGACTACCAGAGGAGACTTTTTTTCAATCAAGATATGAAATCATGTGCTCTTGTTGACGTTATGCATTGAAAGTGAGGTTCATCTTTATTTCTATTGTCCTTGATTAGTTGCTGCATTTTTTCCCAGAGACTTTTCAAAAATGCTTCGAGTCATTTGTTAATAAATCACATCCGGTGATTCAAATTTTTTAGAGAGGAACTCGGGAAGATAAAGGTTCGAAAGTTTTGCTCACATTCTTGCAGACTAAATTGAATCAACTGAACAAAAACAACAATCTTTACAATATCACACTCACAGGCTAATGTTTTGGAATTTTTGTTGGGTAGAAATTTGTATTTCGTTTAGACATCTTATCTGATTAAAGTTTGTTTGTTTACACATAACAACGACTGACCTAGTTTCTAAATTTAGCATTTGTGGATTAAGTTTCGGTTCAAATTTGGACGAGCAATGGTTTGCTTAATTTGGTTGTTCATTTCAAAAAAAAATATTTATTATTGTAACGTGGTTATTATTTTTATGTGGTCAGTCATCATTGGATATGGAAAAAATGAAACAATTTCTTTGCACCTCTATTGAATTTGAAGTTTCTCACATTGTCTGATAGTAACATTTGATTGCCGTAGTTCGTTTTATTTGAAATCACACAGAGCTGTTCAGTAACGTATCATCTGCTCTTTACCAGTCATTATTCAAATTATTGAAACCTGTATCATGGATACTCATTGTAAATGCCTCCATGGGGCAATATTTATGAGTTCCTAAAATGCAGGCCCTGTTGAATAATGCATGAAGGACAGGTTGTGCAAGCTACTCTATAATATACTTCTAAAATTGAATCATTTGTGCTTATAAGCTCAAGGTTCTTAGACTTAATGTGAGTATGAGGGAATAAGAGCACTAAGTTAGTAGTATAAGAGATAGGGCTGTCATGATATGCCATAAGTGTACGACAATATATTATTGTAATACACAGAAACCGTATTGCGATATGTACCACAATATATCGTGTCCATGTTAAAATTAATACTTTTTAAAAAATACCTTTGTTATTCATAATTCAGGTTTAATTCTTTCAAAACAAGAGAATGTGAATCAGTTAAATCGCCTATCTCAACAAAAGTGATTCCAAATATCGGATTTTGCCTTCTTATTTGGTATTTTACCGTAACTGTCCTCGGTCGCCTTTATAGCATTAGTGTTGGCAGCCATTGTTGATATGGTCGTACTCAATTCAGAAAATGCATATGCAATCAAGTAGGATTACAAGAAAATACTTCGGTATAATTTGCACACATTTTCCATTAATTTAATTATCATATTAATGAATTTTATTCTCGTATTCCTGGTTTTAAAAATCTGTAACTTTTGATGTTTTAAACAACATGTTGGCGACTCGGCATTTCATGGTTTGGATTGAATTGATTGTGACCATAAAATATTGACAATCATGAATCAAGTATACCCAAGTCTGCTTTCATACAAAACTGGTACCCGTAACCGTTCGACAGACAACAGGCTGCCAGTTTACTTTCATACACACTACAATTATAATATTGATAAGCCTTTGCATGACCGCGACATTTTAGAAACAACCAGATCAAAATAAACTGAAAATGCATTGAAACTAGAAAATATGGCAAAAAAATTGGTTCGTGAAGTTTGTATCGTGGTATGTATTGACTTTGAATTATATTGCAATATACCGTTATATCGTGACAGCCCTAATAAGAGATACTATAATATATATGGCAAGAAAATGCAGGAACATAGTCATTGCAATTGAATAGTTGTCTGATATGCATGCAGGGAGGATTTGCTTATAATCACACACTTTCTGCACATGTATCTCTCACCAAGATATAGGGAATTAAGCTCTCCCATATTTTTCTTGTCAGATGCAACTTCAGTATGGAATTTGTCTAATCTGTCAAGCAATCTTCTGATGTTTTCAATTTATTATTATCTTTTTGGGTTTTTTTTTTTTTTTTTTGCAAATTGATTTCATGAAAACAGGTGTATCTCAAGAATCCAGACAGGCAACTGATGCTGAGTGATAGACTAAAACCTGTTTTCGGAGGCATATTAGGAAGATGGTTTGAATTAATAACCCCTATACCACACTACAAAATTTCTTCTTGTCTAAAGAAAGAGCATTAAATTTTGCTGACGACAAATTCAGTCTTGCTCAAATATGATTTCTGTCTTTGAAATGGTAGAAAACATTGTGGGAAAAGGAGAAAATGCTAGTTACCAGCATTTTCTTTTTTTCCCATAATGTTTTCAAAAGTTTTTTCCGTCAGAGTTGAGAAAAACTGGTGATATGTTGTAAAGGGTTAAACTCCAAACTAGCCAGTTACCTTTGTACGATCAAGGATTCAAGGGGATGTTTGAAAATTTATATTTTTATTTCTTTACAGACTTCTCGCTTACAAAGATTATGGCAGAGAGGTATGCTATCGCTGGGACAATACTAGATCAAGAAAACTGACAGTCCTACGATCACATCTGAAGTTTCTGCTTAGGTATTGCAAGGACAAAGTATCTTTTCACAAATGTCTATCAACAAGTCTGACTCTTCACCAGAGGACAAAGTTTCAGCTTTGTTAAATTTGAAAGCAGTTGCAGACAGTAAATTGAGCCTGGGAGCGCAGTCGGTAGCATACAGGACTTGAAACTAGGGGGGGTCGCTGGATCAAATCCCCAGTTTGACCAATTTCTTTCTGAGGATTGATGATAGTCATTGCAGTGGGATTAATTCCTCTCTTACTGCTTATCTATGATTTAACCATGGTTATGTGAGAAAGCAGCCACTGGCTTCGGAAGAGTATTATGCAAACCACTAGTTATAGAATCTCCAGGAAAGCATGGATAAGTGCAATGGCCACAACCCTATAACTGGGATAATGTTCAGTATGGTGCTAAGTGCCATACAAACAAATAAATGTTACTCGTAACATGAAATTTATTAAAGGGTAGAAAACATGGTGGAAAAACAAGAAACCACTGGTTACCTGGTAAACAGGGAATTGACTATTGTGTAGTGAAGGCTTAACCGTTAAAGCGCCTTTCATGACTATAGTTGCCTTTGTGGCCAGTGTAGATCAAGATCAGGCTGCACAAAACGTGCAGCCTGATCTTTGATCTACACTGTCCACTTTTCTGAAACACTGTAGACAAAAGTAACCATGAAATCGCAATTATTTGAGTGGTATTTTGAGGATGAAACTGTATGACAGGTTTATTCGGCACTCTAAGGGTTAAAGTACATAATTAATATTTACTCGCGTATGCATATATTACTGTACTTAACACTTTCAACAATTTACTTTGTATCAGCCAACCAAGCAAAAACAATCAAGAATGCAATGAAGACATAGTATCTGTCATATTTTCCAATTATCCCTTATCGCTGAGACATACCAAATTCTTTTACAAATCACACAAAGGGCAAACTGTTGAAGGCCATGCTCTGGCAAAAGGAGGTTTAATGCATCTCTGTGATGCATTATAAATAAACATTTCATCACGTAATTATGGATCCATAGATATTCATTTCGTCTAACCAGCTGAATCATGAGGTAGACTGGTCCTTTGATATGCAGAAAGTTTATAAATAGCAAGCAAAAAGTTTTGACCAAGGTCAGCCTGCACAGACTGGCCAGGTTGACATGAGTCAATACTTTTTGCATATGCATGAAGCCCCTTTTTTGCAAAGCATGCTGATTTTTTTACAACATTTATGGAAAATATTGTTAGGAAAGCGACAGTTTTTTTATCATTTTTAGAGGGGGTCCAATTTGTGTTCGGATTATAGAGCTTTTACTTTTTATTGCTATTCTTGTAAATCTTCATATTACAGCCATGGATGATAAACACAAAGACATTTTGCTGACACAGAGGGTGAAGCTTGTAGAAAATGTCAATGTTAGAGGGGGATTATACACACAACTGCTTGCTCGAAAAGTGCTCACCAGGCGGCAGATACAGAATATAAAGGTAAATCAGTAACGTTAAAACATAAACTTTAATTGCACATGCCCTGCTTTTAATGATGATGAGGAAGAAGGCTTTGGAAAACATTGGTGGTAAAGGAGAAAATGCTCGTAACCAGCATTTTCTCCTTTGTCCACAATTTTTCTACCTTATATGAGATACAAAGTTCATGTTCCGAGAATTAATTACTTGTCTGCAAATGCATTAAGCAGATTGAATGCAGTTCTTACGTGGTCTCTCTCTGTGTCTCTGTCTGTCTGTCTGTCTGTCTCTTTCTCTCTGTCTCGCTCTCTCGCCCTCTGTCTCTGCCTCTCTCTCTCTTGTATCCTCGTACAAGAAGTGAGGAGAGTTTTGAAGCAGGTACCCAAATCATTCTTCAATGTGCATTTTCATACAAGAGCAACAGTCAATAACCAGGGTAATGATATTTTGCTGTTATGCTCTCTCTCCCTCCTCCCTACCCAACCCCCTCTGTCACATTTCCGTCAAAGTCAGGAGATATGATTTCAGGAGGTTATCTGTCTTTCACATTTTCATGCCTGCTTCATGTCTCCTGAGTTTCTGAGTTTGTCCACCTTGGTAACCAACGTTTTCCATTTTCTCAATTTTCTACCATATTTTCTATCCTTTCAAAGATCCCTCATCATTTGAGTCACATGTACTTTACCATCTCCAAGTGTCTCCAGTATGCAAGCATCTAAAATGTTTTTGTCTAATAAAGATCTTATTCTTGATTAATCAAACAAATTGACCTGAAATTGACCTTTATGCAAAGAATAATAGAGAGTAAATATATTTATCATCATGTATAATCGGATTGTACGGAAATTCTATTAACGGTAAATGTCAGGTTTGACCCTGTCAGTGCCTTAGTCAAATTATGGAGCCTGTGCGCATGACATGAATCAAAATTGGACTGCAAAGCATCTTTGATTAATGCCATTCGCCACATATTACCAATTTGAACCTACAAAATCATGTTTATTTCAGGCATTTTAAGTATTCTTTAAAGATATGATAAATCTATAAGCCGCAAGAAGAGCTAATATATCATTCACATAGTTTCACAGTCAGATGACTAGCTATGTTTGGACAGTAATTTAAGCATGTAATAAATTGTAATAGAGATCAGTTATTCAGTGTTTCTGCTAGCTCATAAATAATTTCAGAAAGAGAAGAAAACATTGTGAAATAAGGAGAAAATGCTGGTAACCAGCATTTTCTCCTTTTCCGACAATGTTTTCTACCTTTCAAAAATGAATTTCAGTTTTTTTAAATATATTATTTTACTTTTTTTTTTTTTTTCTCCCCAAAATGCTTTTTATTTAGACAAGTCTAAAATTTTGTTGCTTTGTAAAGATTTTTCTCTTTCTATTATTGGACTATGGATTCTTCAGCTCCATTGCTATTTTCTGTTCTAGGCTGCAAGAACCACGTCAGAACAAACAGAAGAACTTCTTGACGAACTTGAACTCTCTGGAAGCAAAGCTTTTGATTTATTTTGTGAGGCCCTGAAGGCAGACCATCAGCAAGAAATTGTTGACCTGTACCTGAAACCGTCCGAAGAAAACAAGGACAGCCAAGAAGAAATAAAATGCGAAGGAAATGACGACATAAAATGTACTGCTTCGACAAGTATGGTTCCACATTCGGATACTCAAGTTGATGTTAAGTCACCATCAACATCAGAGGTCCAAGTCGTGAGTGATAGTGGTGCTTCTCATAAAGTTGTCCCGAGTGTAGCTGTGAGAGAGGAATTTCAACATCAGACCTATAGGAGAAGTATAGATACCAGTCATCTAGCTCTGCAGAACCCAAATCTTCCTCCAGGACCCAATCTGGAGCATGATGCGTACTATTTTTATCAGAACATTCTTGCCAGACCAAGTCTTGGACCATCTACACTTCTACACCATTTGAACAAGGATGGTGTCCTGAAAAGTGATAAAGAAAAAGTGCTTCCACCCCATGCTGTATACAATGCAGACGTCCATAATGCAAATATTGATAGAAATTCTCCATCTATGTATAAAAACTATATCTCAAAAGAAATGCCAAACCATATGTCAAGTAACAGTATAAATAACAATAACAACACTGCGTCTTCCCATATTCCAATGACAGCTCATTCACCAGATGTGTTCAACGTTCTTTCATCATCATCATCACCATCCCAGTCTCCACTGAAAGGATCAAATCCATTTGCATTCCAAACTGTTGAAAACAGGAATCAGTCTTCCGTCCCACAGACACCAGAAATCTCACAGTCTAATACCATGCCTGGCAGAGAAAGTATTATTCTTGATGATATTCAACTTCGACAGCAGTCCATGGTTATAAACCAGAAGTTGATGGAAGGACAACCCTCCGGTGCAACAACCATGATATCATCCGTCCAACCCAGTTCTATGTCTCCACAAAAGCAGTATGTTGCAGAACGTAGCTGCATAGAAATCCCACGCTACATAGAGGTCAACAATCCATTGACATCGCAGCGAGAAATGAAATTGTTATCTCATCACATAGAGACCACATGCACAGGAGTAGAGCAGAGAAATGGTCAGATTGAGCAAAGCTATACAGTTGCAGAGCAACATGTTCCCAGGCTCGCAAAGAGTGACAGTGTTGGTATGTACATCACCACATCATTCTAAATTTAGCCCTAATTCTAAATTCCTAGATAAGCTGTCTGATTGGCTATGACAGAATGTCTAAGCCAATCAGAAAACTAGTCTACTAGTCTAGGAATTTAGAATTTGACCATTATTTAGAATTCTTGTTGAAGGAACCCTGATCTTCTTTCTTGTACCAATTCTTTTTATTTCCATAATACTACTGGGGCCATGCATAGACAAAAACCAGAGGCATCATATATGAAGTACAATCAAACACAGCCATCTGTACTAACAGAGGCACATTTCATTGTGATCCAGTGTTTTATAAGTATATTAAGGCTTTCATTTCACATTTTCTTACCCATTATAGCTTAGTTAGTTAACAATTTGGCTATGTTACAGGCTCTGTGTATTGTTCAGATAATATCACGTGAGACTTGTTAATTTTCTTACCATATATGTACAAGAGTGCCAAAAGAGGTAACTCTGTTGGACTGGCAATAAGACATATTCCTTTCTGTTTGCAGGACTAATTCACATTGTAATACCTAGTGTAGATTGCATAATTTAAATGGTACTTTCATTAATGCAACTAAGAAAATATTCTTGTGAAATATAGATAGTCAAGATGAATTAATTCTTCACCAGAAGGCATAATCTTAGACTTGTCCAAATTCAAAGTATTTACAGTTTAGTTTAAACATTTTGTTTAGTTTAGTTTTAGTTTAAACATATTTATTTTACATCGATTGAGAAACAAGTTCTTACAACTTATACTAATCTCTCAGTCTCTCGATTCTGCTTCCTGGAAACTACACCAGTACTTGCGCCGATTGTGTGGGCCATTGAACAGACAGTATTTACAGACAACAATTTAAATATAGCTTTTGACAGTATTTCAGTCATTTTTGTGAGAAAAGTTCACTTATTTATGTGTTGCCTGGTTTTTACCAGTGCTAGATGAGGGCTCTGCAGTGCTTTGTCTAGGGACACCGCCATGAAAAATCAGTTCCACCTGTAGGGATTCCACCCAGAATGTTTGGATGACTTCTCAACCATCAAGAGGCCAGAACGACATGGAATCTAAAGTTAATTTATCATTGATGTAGCTAGGTTATGATTGTTACATGTATTATATGATTTTTTTGTGTGTATGATTTCAGATACAATGCATAAAAGGCCTATACATGAAACTGATGGCAGAATTGGTATGTACATTTTGAATACTTTTGACTTTTATTACTCTAGCTCATGCACAAGGCCAGGGGAGCTTCAGTCATGGGAAAATTATGTGAAGTTTGATCTTAATCCACAATGTCTGCCAGAAAACCCTGTAGAAATACTTTGAGGCTTAACCCTGTCAGCACCATAGACGAAAACAAGGGCTTTTATAGATGGCATAGATCAAGATCAGACTGCACAGAATGTGCAGTCTGATCTTGGATCTCTGCTATCTGCTTGATTAGTCGAGCCTTTGTGATAAAAATCTTTCAGACTTTCGGTAGATTGTATATCGAGATGTCAAAAGAGGTGAGGTTCATATAATTATTTGGCACCAAAAGAGTTAGTATTATTAATCTGAGGAAAAGCTGCAATAGAAAATTGACTGCCATCACATTTTTCCCAAACAATTGAAACTTCCTATACATACATGTATATGATTTTGGCCCAAGTGTCAAGGGAGAGATAAGATGCTATCACAGTGAGCCAAGCCTCAAAATGATGGGTGCAAAGGACACTTACCCATTGCAATACCCCAATTTTAATGAGTCACAAAATCATCATAGCAGAAAATAATTATGAGCCATGCTGTGACAAAAGGGGGCTTGATGCATGATACCAAGAAGTATAACTATGGACCCATTAAATCCATTTTGTATAACAACCAACTGAATTATGTGGTACACTGGTCCTTTGAACAGCAGAAAATTGACCAATAGCAAAAAGTTTCGGCCCAGGTCAGCCTGCACGGACTCCGAAGGGAAGATATTTTTTGCAGATGCATTTAGCCCCCTTTTCACAGAGCATGGTTCATTTGTAGTGTTTGTATCCTGGAAAGTAAATTGCAAACGTTGGAGTCATGATATACTGGCAAGAAAATCAGGGGACTCAAAATCATTGCAACTTTTTGAGTTTGATCTTGATGTAGTCAACACCGTCTGCAAAATCATACTGAGTCTCACATAGCAGTCTTAATTGCTTATATGAGCAGTGTAGATCAAGCAAGATCAGACCTCACAGAATGTGCGATAAAGATCTCGGATCTGTTCTGTTTGCTTCTTTGATAGATATTCTGACAAAAACACCGGTTTGAAATTGCAATATCTGCAGCAGCTGTAGTACTGACTGAGAGCACCTGTTGTATTCTTACTAGCACTACAGTGGTTAATAAATCAATCAACACCATGTTAACCCTCTATCACACAGTCCCAAGTTTTAATGACTTTGAGAATTGATTGATTGAATAGTATTTTACGCAGCTTTCAAAATTATTTCAAGTCATATCACAGGGACAGATCAAATATTCATGTATGTCTTGGGTTTCACCAGTACTAGGCTAGGGTTCTGAAGTTTCTTGCCCAAGGACACTCCGATGGAAAAAAACCCAGTACTTCCAGTGAGGATCAAAGCCGGAGCCCACTGAGCGACACAGCAACAAACATGCCCCCCCCCCCCCCTTTGAGAAGAAAGCTTTTGAAACGTGGGAATTGGAGAAAATGCTGGTAACCTGCATTTTCTCCTTTTCCTATGTTTTCTTACCTTTCACATACAAATTGCATAATTTGAACCACAAGTAATTTGTTGTCTGCACATGCCTTTAATTTGGACACGTGTAAAATCAGTTTTTGTTTAGTCAAGAGTTAAACCATCACATCTGACGCATGTCATGATATTCCATGAAAACTGGAAATGTTTCGGTTGTAGAAACCTTCATGATTTTCCTCTTTTGATAAAAACAGAGAGGATATCTGCCAGCGTAAATTAAGCTACATCAAGGTATATTTCACCAAGACATCAGGTCATGTGTGAGCGATTTACTGGGACCGTTTTCTGAATCAATGAGTGTCTTTTTTTTCCCTTAAAGTCGAGCAGAATACCAGTCTAGTGTGGGGTTAGTACTGCATATTAAACGGGGTTGTACAGAGCTCCAGATAGAGGGAGTGATTTTGATTTCAAAACTGAAAATATTAATTATTCTCCACTAAACCCCATGTTATGGGTACTCATTAGAATCGTCTCATTGAGACGATTCTAACGAGTACCCACAACATAGGGTTTGGAAAAGAAATAATGGATTTAGAATACCATCACTCCTTATCTGGAGCTCTGGCTTGTAGTTTGTCAGTATAGAACACTGGCACGAAAATTATTCTTATGCTAGATCGTCTGTTGAATTTTTTTTTCGTAAGTCAAAATACAGGTAAGGTCAGTATTTAGTAATTCACTAAGTTTTAGCCCAGCAATAACGTCCACTTTTGTGTAATCTACAGCTAAAAGATCAAAAGAAGATCCAGATTGTATTCAGGCAATAAGAGTTGGAACGACCATGACAAACCCTGTCCAAGATCAAACACTGGCAGTGCCTGTCATCGGAGAACCACAGAGACGACCATCAATGCCATCGGTCGTCATAGAAACAGACAACCATCAAGATGTCTATCAAAAAGGGGTTCTTCAAGGGGTTATGGATGACCCTGAAATTGACCTTACAGATGGCCCCATAGATGTCAAGGTTGAACACTGTACAAGACAGTTTTATTTAGCTAATTTTAAGCAGGTAAATCCTTGACTGTTTTTTAAGAAAGGTCATTTATTGTTGTAGCCTACGCACTGTCAATGTCTGCATGGTCACGCAAAAAGTTTGAAATTTTATAATATCTCTGTTATTTTTGGAGATATTTACTTCAAATTTGGACAAGACTTAGTTGTTAACTGTCAAAAGGGGAACCCACACAACAGGGGGCAGATAACTATCAATGTTTTTTTTAAACATTTATGCCCCTATTTTGACTTAGAATTTTCACTGAAAATCAAGCAACTGCTGCTGAGAGTCAGCATCAGCATTGGGTGCTCTTGTTTTCCAAAATCTTAGTTTTTCTTCTCACACATAGACTGCTTAACCCTTTACCACACAATCTTGACTTTTAACGACCCTAAAAAAGAAGCCTTTTGAAAACATGGTTGGAAAAGGAGAAAATGCTGGTAACCAGCATTTTCTCCTTTTCCCACAATGTTTTCTACCCTTCCTAAAGCAAATTTCACTTTTTGAGTAACATTTATTTTTGTTGTCTGCAAATGCTCTCAATTTGGACCAGTCTTAAATTTTGTCGTTTGGTAAAGGGAAAAAAATTAGAATATCCATGTTTGGGAAAAGGATCAACCCCATGTTATATACTTCTTTGTTGTGTTGATTAGATTGTAAGAATTCTGGCTATATATATTTTTAAAAAAAGCCTGTTTTATGTTGGGTCAAAATTAATGACTGGACGATGATCGGGAAAGATCGATTAACTATCGGTTAACCATTGCCGATACCGATCATTGATTACAAATTTCAAAAATCAGTCATCGGACTAAATGTGAAAAACACCGAACTTGACCAAAGGATGCCAAACTCAACCAAGGGATGCAACTGTAATGACCTGAAAACATGAAAATGGCTACTGGCTCACTCAAACTGCTCGATATCAATCTCCATCCAGGTGCAAAAACAAAAACTAAAGGGTGACCCTTTTTAACACAAGATGAGCCTCCGACAAAATATATTAACAGATGTAAATCTAAGCAGATCTGTATGTAGAATATGTGGGAAGATGTACTAAAATATGGCTAAGAAGAAAGTCTCACTGCAATTGAACATTCTGTATGTGACAATTGTTTTAATCTTTTAACAAGCCTATGTTTGAAAATGTAGAAAGCTGGAGAACCTGTTTGTTAGGTGCATTTTTTGCCTTTTCCAAGAATGTTTTATAAATGATTTGTTCAAATTAAACCCATAACCAAACACCAAATTTCATATTCTTCTATAACCGATTATATGATCGATTATGGCATCAAAAGTGGAAATCAATTCTAACCGATCATCAGTTAGCATTTTCAACCGATTTCCAAACACTAGTCAAAATATCCCAAAAGTGTGATTTTTATTTTTTTTTTTCCCCAAGTACTTGATTACTGATATTGCTAATCGATAATTGGATGTTCGATCAAGAGCTGGATTACTCGGGTTCTTGTTTGCATCCCTCATAAGAGATCATATCTGTGTACTTATAGATCTCTTCGTATTCACTTATAGTCCTATTCCATGAGAAGAATTCCTCGAGGAAAAGCCTTGATCCTGAATGTGAATGAAGTCACTGGTAAACCTCCAAGGAGAGGTACGGATATAGACAGAGAGAATCTCCATAATCTCTTGTGCCAGCTGCATTTTGATGTCACGGTGTTTGATGACAAAGATGGTCTTACTGCAAAGGTAGGGCTTGACAGTTACTCTGGAAAAAAAAAAAAGGGCAACAGTCATTGACTATTTGAAATGTTGTTCTTGTTCTGAATTTAAAAACTACATTTAGTTATCTGATTGGCTGAGGCAGAATCTCTCAGCCAATCAGATCGCTGGTTTGAGATTTAACCCTTTACCACGCAAACCTGACTTTTAACAACACTGAGAAAGAAGCCTTTTGGAAACATTGTGGGAAAAGGAGCAAATGCTGGTAACCAGCATTTTTTCCTTTTCCCAAAATATTTTCTAACCTTCCCAAAATAATTTTCAACTTTTCAGTTGCATTTATTTTGTTGTCTGCAAATGCTTTCAATTTGGACCCGTCCAAAATGTTGTCGTTTGGTAAAGAGTTAAATATTACATGTGGCAACACAAATGATGGAATTTGCCTTTAAGATAGGGTAGGGATAGGGTAGAAAACATGGTAGGGAAAGGAGGATATGCTGACTACCAGCAGTGTTTTAAAAAGGCTTCTTACTCAGGGTTGTTTAAAAATTGGGATTGTTTGATCAAGGGTTAACCTTTTACTTAATAGTCAAGAGTTTTAACAACCTAAGGAAGAAAGCTTCTTTAATCATGGTAAAAAAAAATGAGAAAATACTGGTAACTGGTATTTTCTCCTTTTTGCACAATGTTTTTTACCCTATCAAAGAGAGAAATTATCATTTTAGCAACATTTAAGTTTTTGTCTGCAAATGGTTTCAAGTTGGTCCCGTCCAAAACCAAAGGACAATATACTTGTCCAAACTGAAAGCATTTGCAAATGAAATATAGTCTAAATACTGAGATTTGTCTTTTAATGTCCAGAAACACTGTAGAAAAGGAGAAAATGCTGATTATCAGCATTTTCTCCTTTTCTCACAATGTTTACAAAAGCTTTTGTTCTCAGGGTCATTTAAACACAGAATTGTGTGGTAGAGGGTTAAGATACTATTCTAATTCTGATGTCCAAATCAAGTTGTCTGATTGGCTGAGACAGTATCTCTCATCCAATCATAATGCTAGTTTGGGACTGAAGATTAATAATGATAGTTGGAATAGAATTGGTGAAAATGGCTCTTGATCTAAGAATTCTGAGATTTTCATGGAGTATAAACAAAAAAAAAAACATTTCCTCTACAATTAAGCATAGAGCATCTTTAGAATACATTGTCAGAAAAGGATGACAATAGTTTGTTACAAGCAATAATTGCTCAGTTTCCCCATGTTGTTGTCTTGTATCCTTGAGATATGATAAAAAAGAAGAAATCTTTCTTTGTGTGATTTCTGTATGGACCTTAGAACCATTTTAGCCCTGTACCACATAATCCCAAGTTTTAATGACCCTGAAGAAGAAGCCTTTTGAAAACATAGTGGGAAAAGGAGAAAATGCTGGTAACCAGCATTTTCTCCTTTTCCCACAATGTTTTCTTCTATAACAAAGACAGAAATCATCATTTGAGTTAGATTGTCATCTGCAAATGCGTCCAATTTAGTCAAACATGTGGTAAACATGTGGTGATCAGTTTGCAAAGTCCATGCTGTCTGACCCCATGTCAACAAGGTTTCATGTTTTAGAATTTTCATTTATCTTATGCAAAAATAAAATGATGTCTTTTCATTATGTCTGTCTGGAAATGTTCATTTGCAGGAAATGATTTTTAGCTGGGATTGTTTTCGAAGAAAGCATTGAGGTATTGCCATAGCTTTGTAGTTTTTGTGTGAAAACTTTGACATTTTGCAATATCTCTTTTATTACTGAAGATATTTGCTTTAGGCTTGGACAAGTTGTTAACTCTCAAAAGGGGAACCTATACACAAGGGCAGGTAACCATCAAAATATTTTTGACACAGTTATGCCCCTTTTTTAAACTTAGAATTTTCACTGAAAGTCAAGCAATGGCAGTCGAGTGTTGGCACCTGCATGCAGTGCTCTTTTTAGACATTTTGGGAAAAAGGGAAATAGCTGCTAATTAGCATGTTTATTTGTAGGAAATGGTTTTGAAACTACAAGACTTCTCACAAGATGCCGGCCACAGGACGGGGGAGTCAGCCATTGTTTGTATTCTGAGTCATGGAGAGGAAGGGTATATATTTGGGTCGGATGGAAAGAAATTTGAGCTAGAAGGGGCCTTCTCCCTGTTTGATAACACCAGCTGTCCATTACTGAGAGGGAAACCAAAGATATTTATAGTGCAAGCATGTAGAGGGGGTGAGTTGTGTTTTTTAGATGTCTTGCTTGCTTTGATTTTTACACTCTTATCAATAATATTCTTTAGATTCATCACAAATATTTAGTAAGATTGAATAATCTTTCAAAATACTTTCTACACATACTGAAATCAGGTCAGTCTGTCTGTTCATCTTTGCACGGTGTTTTTATTCGAAGAAAGAAATATTCCTTTCCTCATAACATTTACTGTCATGGTTGTAGAACATCTAACCACATTGTATCTTGAGAATAAAATGTCTACTAGTAGGCAAAAAGTGTAAAAGAGTATTTTGAAGTAACACAAAATAACCTCTTTTTTTTTCATGATACAAAATGCTTTTAGTATATGACCGGTTCTGGCCAAAAATAAAATAATACAATACATCTCACTAATAGAGTGTTGATTAACTCTTCACCAGGAAGTCTTTTGAAAACATTGTGGGTAAAGGAGAAAATGCTGGTAACCCAGCATTTTCTCCTTTTCTCACAATGTTTTCTACTCGTTCCCATAACAAATTTCAATTTTTAAGTCACATTTAATTTGTTGTCTGCAATTGCTTTCAATTTGGACTAGTCTAAAATTTTGTCATTTGGTAAAGAGTTCAGCAAAAAAGCTTGTTTTCACAAGTGAAAACAAGGAGGACTGACGATAGAGGTTGACTCTGTAGAGAGCCTTTAGAACGCCAAATAAACCAAACTGATGTTTAACTCTTTACCAACAAAACAAACAACAAATAACTCTTTACAAACAACAAAATTTGGACCGGACCAAATTGAAAGCATTTGCAGACAACAAATTAAATGAAGCTCAAATGATAATTTTTGACTTTGATAAGCTAGAAATAAGACCCAAGTAACTGCAACATCATGTTTGCTTTTGTCCAGGATGTTTAAGGAAAGCAGACAGTGTAGATCAAAGATCAGACTGCACATTTTGTGCAGTCTGATCTTTGATCTACACTTGCTGCAAAGGTAATTTAAGTTGTGAAAGGGGCTTCAAGGATTTACAAATGAATGTTACAGGGGCTTTAGATAGAGGTGTGCAGTACTACACAGATGAACATGATGGTTCTGATGCCAGGCTGAGACAGTGTCCATCCATGTCTGATATGTTGATATGCTACCCAACACAGAATGGTATGTGAGAGACACTATTTACAGGAATTTTTGGTCCTTAACCTTAAAGGCCCACTAGCAGCCAATAGCAAACAATTTTGGGGTCAAGTAGCAGGCATGTTTCATTTATACCATTTCAACAAGCCATGCTCCGTGAAAAGGGAGCTTAATGCATCTGCAAAAAGTTTTGACCCGGGTTAGCCGGCACAGGCTGACTTGGGCTGAACTCTTGGCTATTGGTCAATTTTCTGCATGTCCAAGGACCAGTCTACCTCATGACTCAGTCGGTCGTTAGACAAAATGGATTTTATGGATCCATAATCATGCGATGACTTGCTTCAAGCCTTGTTATCATGTTTTTGAAAAGTGGTTTACTTTATGATAGAAAAATGCTATGTCAGTGTGCTGAAGTACTAACTTTTATTTCGTATATTTTTAGCTTGGTTGTTTTTGAAGAAAATGTCGAGGTATTGTCATAGCCCTGGCAGCGTTATCGTGCAAAAACTTTGACATTTTATAATATCTCTGTTATTAATGAAGATATTTGCTTCAAACTTGGAGAATTGTTTATTATCAAAATGGGAACCTATACCACAAGGGAAGGTAACCATTAAAGTATTTTTGACAGAATAATGCCCTTTTTTTACTTACAATTTTCACTGAAAATTGGGCATCCGCAGCCCATTATTGGCACCCGCATGAGATGCTCTTTTTATATATGACCTATTCTTGGAAATTAGGTTTTCAAATCCTGACTTTAAACACATATGAATGACCCTTAAGAAAATGGCCTTTTTAGACATTCTTTTTTTTTTTTTTTTTTTTTTTTTGAAGGAAAAATGTTGGTAATTAGCATTTTCTCCTTTTCCCACTATGTATCATACCAAGCCAAAGACAGATCTCATCATGTGAGCCACATGAGTATGTAATCTGCGATACTTACAACAGACCTCCAGATAAGAGAGAGTGATAGTATTCTGAATCCATTTCTTCACTTCCAAACCCTATGTTGGGGGTACTCATTAGAATCGTCTCGAGACGATTCTAATGAGTACCCATAACATAGAGTTTAGCGGAGAGTGATTAATAATTTCAATTTTGAAATCGAAATCACTCCGTCTATCTGGAGCTCTGTTACAATATACACAACTTGATAATTTCATCACTTGGTAAAGTGTTAAGACTGTAAAAACGTAAGATAAACATGCGACCGTATTTTACAGGTTATTATGCTTGGAGGAACAGAGATCGTGGAAGCTGGTATGTGGAGGCATTAGTCCAGGTGTTTATGAAGTATGCTAAATGTGAAGACGTATGTACCATGCTCAACAGGGTATGTTTGGCTCCATCCATTTCTTATAATACTTGCTTTGTGATGAGAGGGTTTAATGCATCTGCAAAAAGTATCGACCCAGGTCAGCCTGCGCAGAACACGCAGGCTGACCTCTGTCAAACTTTTTGCTTTTTTAATTTTTTTTTTTCTATGTCCGAGGACGATTCTACCTCGGGAATCAGCTGGTTCTTAGACAAAATGGATTTTACGGATCCATAATTACTTGCGTGGTAGAAAGTACGTCATGGAGATGCATTAAACCCCCTTTTCACAAAATATGGCTCATATGCATGGCTCAAATCGCCAACCAGCCAAATACATTATCATCAAACTAAAATACTGCATACAGACAAGAGACAAAAGCATTTGACAGTCAAAGATATACTCCTATCTCAGTCCAAATACTTTTAAAATCTAAGATGATAATTTTAGCCTTTGTTGACATACACAATATAATGATTGATGGTGTTTAAAGCCATTTTCAACATTATTTCAGTTATATTACGGCGGCCCGTGCACCTATCCATGCTTTCCTGGCGTTTCTTCTACCAGTACTCCGCACAATATTCTTTCTAAGCCACTGGCTGCTTTCCCACATAACTATCGTTGAAACAATGGACAGTGGTGAGAGAGGAATGAATTCTGTCGCAATGACTATTATCAATCCTCGGAAAGAAACTGGCAAAGCCAGGGATCGAACCAGCAGCCTCCTGTACACAATATAACAAAATGAACACATAAGAGGTAAGACAGGTTAAAAGCATTGCTTCATTGCAGCAAACATTTCACTGCAGCATAAAAAGGCTTAGTGGCAGTCAGATAGCATTACCACTGCACCACGACTACATCATGAACAATTTTAGAAGTGAATTATAGACAGTACAACAGGCATTTTAAAAGTAAAGAACACCGGTTTCCCCTAATACTATGAAATCTGATGACAGTAAAAAGACATTGTTATCGTCTGAGGGTAATAGCAATGTTTATTCATTCGAGCACAAACTGAGATAAGATCATAGACCTTAACAGCATCTTGTTCTCTGTTAACCTGGTATGAAATATTATGTTGAGCTTTATCTAACACCACTGATACGAAAGTTTACCAACGTATGCATAACTTTATTTGATCTGTTTAGCAATTTTAAAAGAACATGAAACCAGAGGGATTTAAATTCCCAGCTGGCCTGACTTCTATCTGAGGATTGATAATAGTCATTGTGACAGGATTCCTTCATCTCCCAAGGCTGATCATTGCTGTGACAATAGTTATGTAGGAGAGTAGCCAGTGGCTTGGAGAGAATATTAATGCAAAATTACTGGTAAAAGAATTTCCAGGAAAGCATGATGGTGCACTGGCCACAGCAATATAACTGAAATAATGTTGCCAAAGACACTATAAAACAAACATTCTAACATGACAAGTGAAGTCGGCTCTAAAAACAGTGCAATGGAAGTGTGGTAAAATCAGGGTCATTCTATGTAGAGTAAGTTGCCCATGGCTGTTCCATTTCTCCACCCTTGGATATATTATCAGTGAAAGTCAGTGGATGTAAGCAAATCGTCAGTTTCCGCTACTTGACCAAGGAGGAAGGAAAAATTCAAGAATTTACTGATATTTACTGTTTTTGGTAAAAATTGACAATGATAGAGCTATTTGAAATGTTACCAGTAAACATGTGTAAATCAAGTGTCTTTTCATGTTGACTATTACCATCAAAATTGGCCAATGTTGCAAGTGAAATGGGATTTTGAGCAGGTTGGGTAATATTCAGAGGGTTTGAAGCGACTGCAACTCTTACGCTTAACGATACATTCATTCTTCTTTGTTGTTGGAAAGGGGGAAAATAGTAAAATGTTGCAGGGTTTTTTTTTTGTTGTTGTTGTTGTGTTTGATGCCTACTGTTTTATTGAAATTTTTTTTTTATATTTACTTCCTAGGCAGTGGGGTTTTGTTTTGGTTAGTAACCGGAACAGCCATGGTTTATTTAACCCTTTACCACACAATCCCGACCCTGTGAAAGAAGCCTTTTGAAAACATTGTGGGAAAAGGAGAAAATGCTGGTAACCAGCATTTTCTCCTTTTCCCAAAATATTTTCTAGTCTTCCCAAAATAAATTTCAATTTTTCATTCACATTTATTTTGTCATCAGCACATGCTTTCAATTTGGACCAGTCTAAAATTTTGCCATTTGGTAAAGAGTTAAGGGAATCAATCCATGTCCGCTTTTGTATACTAAATATGAACTTGTTTTCCTTTGATCAAGAGTTGGTTACGTCAGAATCGAAATAATTTTATTTCTATTAAGGTTTATTGTTCAATAACCCGAGGTTGTGACTTATGAGGCGCAATGAATAAACCACTCAGGCTAGCACCCTTTTGGTTATTCATTGTGCCTCATTACTCACAACCGGGGTTTATTGGATGATAAAACATGATAGAAAGAAGATTATTTCTTAAATCAGACAAACTATAGATGCCCATTATCACATACATTCCAGGTAAATCTCTTAGTGTCAAAGAAAGTATCCAACTGTCCACAGATAGAGATGGATCGAATGAGCCAGATGTCCGAGTATAAGAGCACCTTGCGAATGCCACACCTCTTCTTTTTTCCTGGAATTGGAACCCTGATCTAACCCTTTGCAACACAGTCGTGAGATTTAACGACCTTGAGAAAGAAGGCTTTTTAAAACATCGTGGGAAAAGGAGAAAATGCTGGTGACCAGCATTTTCTCCTTTTTCCCACAATTTTTTCTACCCTTTTAGAGACAAATCTTATCATTTAAGCCACATTTAGCAGTCATCTGTAAATGCCTTTAATATAGGTGACCATAAGAATTTGTCTTTTGGTTAAGAGATAGAAAAAAAGATTGATTTAACCCTTTCCACACAATCCTGACTTTTTACGACCCTGAGAAAGAAAGCTTTTAAAAACATTTGGGAAAAGGAGAAAATGCTTCTAACCAGCATTTTTTCCTTTTCCCAAAATGTTTTCTACCCTATCAAGGACAGATATCAATATTGTAGCTGCAAATAATTTGTCGTCTGCAAATGCTTTCAGTTTGGTGTGGTCCAGATTTTTGTATTGAGTTAAGGGGACACTCTATTGATTTAAGGTTAGCTCTTTACTACATGACCGAATTTTTGACATGTCCAAATTGAAGGCATTTGCAGACAACAAACTACATGTGACGAAAAAATGGAAATTTGATTTGGGAAGGATAGAGAACATTGTGGGAAAAGAGAAAATGCTGATTACCAGCATTTTCTCTTTTTTCCACAATGTTTTCATAAGGCTTTTTCTTCTGGGTCGTTAAAAGGCGGGATTTGTGAGGTAAAGAGTCAAATGTTCATGAAACTTGGTCAGAATGTTGGTCTGGGTATTATATCTCAAATGTAATTGGAAAGGAGTCATCTGAGGTCAAAAAGTAGATCAAATGTTAGAAACATCCTTGTGGACACTGGAGAGTTTACATTTTCAGTGCTAATTTTCATTAACTCTTTACCACACAACAAAATTTTAGACTAGTCCAAATTGAAAGCGTTGACAGATGAAAAAATAAATGTGACTCAAGAATTGAAATTCGTTTTTGGAAGGTTAGAAAACATTGTGGGAAAAGAAGAAAATGCTGGTTACCAGCATTTTCTCCTTTTTCCCACAATGTTTTCAAAAGGCTTCTTTCTCAGGGTCGTTAAAACTCGGGATTGTGTGGTAAAGAGTTAACCTTTCTCACACTGATTATCTTGTTAAGTTTTCAGACTCAAGAAAGTGGGTCACCAGGGCCGTCTTTCACTAAACGGTGTACGCATAAAACTTGCGTAGGTGGTTTACCTTAGCAAGCATCAAGTCTGAAAACAGGTTTCACTAAACTTCGTAACTTTACGGTTTGAGTAAATATTTGCATAAGTTTATGCCAGCGTATACCTTTGGCTAAAGCGGGGATTGTATGTATGTGTATACAATCCAGAACATTTTGCATAAATCTTCGAGTTTAGTGAAATGCTGCTGTGGGGTTAAAAAGTAAATTACTTTGTAAATGGCAAAAAAATCTTGCTTACACTCCAGAAGTCTATAACTGTCATGGCATTTGATCAGATTGTTTTTCTTGTTGATATCTAGTTAAGACAGGGAATTATTACGACAACCCTCTGAAGTACAAAAGCTGAAATGAGTGATATGGGGCCAGTTTGACTGTCTTGTTATAATAACAGTATGCAAAATTCAGTGCAAAATGTTTACACCTCACACCATTTAACCTTTTACCAAACAAGACCGAGTTTTAACTGCCTTGATAGAGAGAGCTTTTTAAAACATTGTGGAAAAAGGAGAAAATGCTAGTAACCAGCATTTTCTCCTTTTCCCACAATGTTTTCTCCCCTTCAAAGACAAAAGTGTATCATTTGAATCAAAATTAATTCACTGTCTATAACTGTCATGGCATTTGATAAGATTGTTTTTCTTGTTGATATCTAGTTAAGACATGAAATTATTACGACAACCCTCAAAAGTACAAAAGCTGAAATGAGCGATATGGGGCCAGTTTGACTGTCTTGTTATAATAACAGTATGCAAAATTCAGTGCAAAATGTTTACACCTCACACCATTTAACCTTTTACCAAACAAGACCGAGTTTTAACTGCCTTGATAGAGAGAGCTTTTTAAAACATTGTGGAAAAAGGAGAAAATGCTAGTAACCAGCATTTTCTCCATTTCCCACAATGTTTTCTCCCCTTCAAAGACAAAAGAGTATCATTTGAATCAAAATTAATTCACTGTCTGAAATTGGATGAGTCAAGGATTTTGTTGTTTTGTAAAGAGTTAACTCTTTACCAAAGACAAAATTTTAGACTGGTCCGAATTGAAAGCAGTTGCAGACAACAAATTAAACATAGCCAAAGTGACGAAATATGGCCTTGTTAGGTTAGAAAACATTGTGAGAAAAGGAGAAAATTGCTGGTTAGTGGTCATTTTCTCTTTTTCCCACAATGTTTTCAAAATGCTTCTTCCTGAAGGTCGTTAAAAGTTGGGATTGTTTAGTAAAGGGTTATAGGGCTGAAAATACAATCCACAGACACTTGGAAAAAAAAAAATATTGTTTGGTTTTACAAAACAAGCCAATGATATAGATTCAAGATCAGATCTTGATCTTTTGGGTCTGGGTCTGAATAGGTTAACCATATGACTGGCTGATCAGTGAAATGGTACAAAAAAAAAAATATGTTCTTGTTATTATAAGTTAATGTTTCCATATTTTATTGTTAAATTTTTCTCAGTGTTTGATAACTGATTGCTGTTACAGGTTTTGTGTTATTTATTGGTTTTTATCAGACTTAGAAACTGTTTGTTTTCAACACCACATACTTGTAATTATGAACGGTATTAATTTCATGATTGTCTTCCATTTTATATTTTGAAAGTGTGTCTCACAAAGAGCCTTTTCTGTTTTTTTTTCCTTTTTTTTTTTTTTCTTTAACTCTTTATCGCACAGTCCTGAGTTTTAATGACCCCGAAAGAGAAGGCTTTTAAAAACATTGTGGGAAAAGGAGAAAATGCTGGTAACCAGCATTTTCTCCTTTTCCCACAATATTTTCTACCCTATCAAAGACAGAAGTCATCATTTGAGCTTCATTTAATTTGTCATCTTCAGATGCTTTTAACCCATAAGCTACTAATCGCGACTCACTGACCTTTTGCAGACAGTGTAGATCAAGATCAGACTGTGCAGAACGTGCAGTCTGATCTTTGATCTACTCTGTCCGAAACAGTATTTTCTTTCCGGTGAAATCAACTTTGAAACCTCAATGTTTGGGCTTTTAGTATTGAGTAGAAATTTGCATTTCATTTATTCAGCAGCTTAAGTGTTAATTTGGTCCAGTCCAAAATTTTGTTATTTGGTACAGAGTAAACACAATTGCACCGGGGTATGCCAGGGTACAAGATATAGAGGATATTTGGGGTTTTTTTGGTGAATGATCAAAAATTTATTTCATCAGTGAACATTAGCATCAATATTTTCCCTCTGGTTGAATGGCATGTGCTGTTTACCTAGGTAACTAGGTAACTAGTGCGTGGGAACTACTGTTTCTGCCTTCAGTTGAAGAGTTAGAAAATATGAAATACTGTTTCTGCCTTCAATTGAAGAGTTAGAAAATATGAAATTTGTATTTTTCACTGGTCGTAACCATGAAATATCAAACCATAAGTCACCATTATTTCTCAATAAAGTACCGAAAAGCATGAAATAAATTGTAGCATTTATGGGATTGTGTCGTAAAGGATTAACCCTTTACCAAACCAAAAATTTTAGACTTGTCCAAATTTAAAGCATTTGCAGACAACAATTTAAATGTTGCCCAAGTGATGGAATTTGTCTTTAATGGGGTAGAAAACATGGTGGGAAATGGAGAAAATGCTGATTGCTAGCATTTTCTTCTTTTCCCACAATGTTTTCAAAAGGCCTCTTCCTCAGGGTCGTTAAAACTGAGGATTGTATGGTAAAGAGTTAAAGTGTAAACGTGCCTTTAAGACTGATGGTGAACACTGCTATAATTCTCAGTGGCTTTGCTATTAGATAAAATTATTCAGATCTGGACATACATGGTCTGTCATTGTTTTGGAAAAAATATGGCATTTTCCTAACAAGTTCTGGTTTTTTTTTTCTCCACTTTCATTGTACTGTCCTGGTATTTTAATCTTTTACAGTGTTTATTTGATTTCTTTACAAAGAAATATGTCCTATATATTTTAATTGACGTATATTACTATTTTCTTTTTTTCACACACAGGACATCAAAAAAGATAAAGATATATTTTTACAGCCAGAGGAAAATAAAATTTGATAGACTAGAATGGTTCAGAATTTAGTCAGCTGTGTTAACATAGACAAATTATCCATATATATGGTGTAAGGGATATATACATAGTTTGGAAATCTTTGATTCTAAACCGGAAATGTTACAAATGATTTCCTTGATGGCCTCCAGAAAATGAAATGCATTTTTTATCGGTCATAATCTGTGCAACCTTGCAACTGTCACAGGTAACATTTGTCATAAAGATACAAGAATAATTATAGTTGATAAAATAAAGATGAAATAGGTTAAAAACTGGCTGAAAACAGGTATAGATGTATTTTTAATAGTTAAGGTGTGTGTGTTTCTTTTTGAAGGGGACTAAACCATTTTAGTTAACATAAGCACGAAGCGAATAATGGCTCTAGGAATCCCATTTTGTTTAATTGTTAACTTACTTTGTTTTTTGCAATATTTGCAGTAACTGTGTGTTTTAGGAGAAGGTTTAACAGTTTATAATTTCTAATTTATAAAGTTTTCTTTTGCTGTTCAGAGCTCCAGATAAGAAGGAATGATAGTATTCTGAATCAATTATTTCTCTTCCAAACCCTATGTTGTGGGTACTCATTAGAATTGTCTCGATGAGACGATTCTAATGAGTACCCTTAACATAGAATTTAGTGGAGAATAATTAATATTTTCAGTTTTGAAATCGAAATCACTCCCTCTATCTTGAGCTCTGCTGTTGTTGGATGCACAGGTATTACTATATACAAAGGTTTAGATGTATGTTTTATACATGAAAGTGTTTTGTATGTGTAATATGTTAACTTAAATCAAAGTCCACTGCAACACAAATTACTTATCTGTCTGTAGATAACTTCTGACAATTACATACTGACAATTTTACTCTTTCCTTGGCAACAAAGCTTTACAATTGTCCATATTGAAAGCACCACAAAATTGTAGGCCCGTCCAAATTGAAAGAATTTGCAGACAACAGGTTAGATGTGGCTCAAATGATAGAATTTGTCTTTGGTAGGATAGAAAACATTGTGGGAAAAGGAGAAAATGCTAGTTACCAGCATTTTCTCCTTTCTCTACAATGTTTTCAAAAGGTTTCTTGCTCAGGGTTGTTAAAACCTGGGATCACGTGGAAAAGAGTTTAGGTAAAATGTGATAAATTCCTTTTTTTTTTTTTTTTTTGTTCTTCTTTCTTTGACATTATTTTTGTAATTTTCATATTTCTAAGTCTTTTTTTTTTTTTTTTTTCTAATGTAAACTGAATCAGCATAAAAGGAATCTGTGAGCCATGCTCTGAAATGGGGGCTTAATGCATCTGCGAAAAGTATCGGTCCAGGACAGCCTGCACACTCCGCGCAGGCTGACCTGGGCCGAAACTTTTTCGCTATTCATCAATTTTCTGTATGTCCAGGGACTCGTCTACCTCATGATTAAGTCGGTTATGAAAAAAAGTGGCTATTTGGGATCCATAACCATGTGATGACTTGCTTGGTACCATACATCACGGAGATGTATTAAGCCCCCTTTTGCCAGAGCATGACTCATGTATATTTGTACAGTTGCCTTGATAAAAAAAAATGACAAGCCATTAATTTTTACAAATACCAGTACATGTGAAACCCATAAGAGCTCTTCTGCCATAGACCACTGTTTTAAAACATTGTGGAAAATAGCTCATTTGCTTGTAAGTATAAATTGCTCTTTTTCTCACAAAGTTGTCCATATTGTTTAACCTTTTACCCAACAATTTTGGGTTTTTACCACCCTGAGGAAGGAGGTGTTTTAACACATTGTCGGGAAGGGAAGAAATGATGGTAAACAGCATTTTCTCCATTTCCTACAAAGTTTTCTATCCTTTTCACAGACAAGTTCTATCTTTTTGATCCATATAATTTAACTTTTTACCACACAGATGTAATATAGACTTGTCTAAATGGAAAGTATTTGCAGACGACATTTTCAATGTGGCTCAAATGATGGACTTTGTCTTTGATGTGGTAGAAAACGTTGTGGGGGAAAAATAGAAAATGCTGGTAATTACCAGCATTTTCTCCATTTCCCAGTATGTTTTCAAAAGGCTTCCTTCTCAGGGTCGTCACATGAACTTGGAGCCATAATACCAATTTTGTCTAACAACCGACTGAATCATGAGGTGAACTGGTCCCTTGACATGCATAAAATTGACCAATAGCAAAAAGTTTCGGCCCAGGTCAGCCTGCGCGGACTGCGCAGGCTGACCTGGGTCGATACTTGTTGCAGGTGCATTAGGCCCCCTTTTCACAGAGCATGGTTCATATCATTGTTCATGTAATTGAGGCTGAAAGGATAAAATCTAAAAAGTTTTAAGACATGACCAGTGAGTAAGACTTACCTTCTTCTATGTATATTTTTATAGTATATTTTATTTTTTTTTTTGCAATAAAAATATGAATTTTATAAGTCTCACCATTTTGCGGATTCATTCTTTGGCATTACCTGAACTCTTTTGCAGACTTCCGTGGGAGTGTCCTTGGGCAAGATACCTCAGAGCCCAAGCCTAGCATTGGTGAAACCAAGCACCTACATGAATATGTGAGCTGTCGCCGTGATATAGCTGAAATAATATTGTAAGCGGCGCAAAACACCATTCGGTCAATTTATCAAATTTTGTCGCTGACGACACTTATTTTAGCTTTGTCCAAATTGGAAAAAAAAAAAAGAAAATTGCAAACGACAAGTGAAATGTGCGTCAGATGATTTTTTGTCTATGACCGGGAAGGTAACAGGGAGAGAAAAGGAGACTATGCTGGTTACCCTTTTCCCAACACGTTTTCAAATTTCGTAGGGTCATTGAAACGCGGGATTGTGTGGTAAACGGTTAATCCTTACCCCACCACGTTTTCTGCCCTCTATGGGACCTTCAGCTCTTTCACACACATTTCAAACTGCCGCTTGCGGATGCTTTCAAATTGGAAGCCCGGCCGGGTGGCTCAGTGGTTAGCGTATCCGACTCGTATACCTGGTGGTTTGCCAGTTCGATACTCGATCGAGACAAACTTTCTTTCCAGCGTTTCTTTGCCTCTCACCTCTGATGCATGTGAGAAAAGTAGTCAGTGGCTTGGAAAAAAAGTTGGGAGAAAGCCAGGAAACACATGCGTAGCCGTGATATGACCTACATGTAAGTTGTTAAAATAGCGTTAAACTCCAATATAAACAAACAGCTTTCAAAACGGAAGGTCCAAAAAGAGTCGTTGTTGAAAGGGTAAATACATGTACATGATTTTCATGCGAAAACATTTTGGCGAAAGGAGAAACGGCTAAATATGAGCAATTGTTTCTTTTGCGATAATGTTTTTGATAACTGTCTGCTGGAAGGCGCATGCCTAAAGTCGTCTTCGTCTGATAAGCCGAGCCCCGTAGCTCAGTCGGTAGCGTACAGAACTTGAGAACAGGAGGTCCCTGTTCGATCCCCGGCTCGGTCAATTTCTTTCCGAGGATTGATGATGGTCATCGCGACAGGATTCATTCCTCTCTAATCGCTGACCATTGTTTCGACAATGGTTATGTGGGAAAGCAGCCAGTGGCTTGGAAAGAATATTGTGCGAAGTACTGGTAAAAGAAACTCCAGGAAGGCATGGATAGGCGCACTGGCCGCCGCGATATAACTTAAATAATGTTGAAAACGGCGTTAAACATCATACAATCAATCAATCTTCGTCTTATAAAAGCACTCGTCACAACTCGGTCGTTTCCGTAACACAACGGATCACCCGAGTTTTGCCGAATGTGATTAAATGGGTGTTACATGTTTAACTAAGTGACGGCCGTGACAATCCCTGTGATAAAACGCTTGTAGTTCTTAATCTGGTTTGGATTGCTCCTGCGGACTGTGTAGATCAAGATCAGACTGCACAGAACGTGCAGTCTGATCTTGGATCTACACTGTCCGCTATTTTGATAGATAGTCTCTTGAAATTGCAATATCTGTATCTGCAGTGATAGCCTAGAATGTCAATGTTATTTATGTAGCGCTGCAAGGGTTAATTCTTTTTACCAAACGAAAAAAAAAAAAAAAATGGACTGGACAAAATTGAAAGCACTTGCAGACGACAAATTAAATGATGCTCAAATGATGATTTCTCTATTTGATAGGTTAGAAAACATTGTGGGAAAAGGAGAAAATGCTGGTTACCAGCATTTTCTCCTTTTCCCATAATGTTTTCAAAAACTTTCCTTAAGGTCGTTAAAAGTCAAGAATATGTGGTAACCACAGAACATGCAGTCTGATCTTGGATCTAAACTGTCCGATAAGGAGACATTTTTTTTTCACCAAAACTAACTTTGAAATACCAACATTCAAGTGTTTACCATTTACTTGAAAGTTTCATTTAAATTATTCAACGGGTAAAAGGTTAACTATAAACACATTTTAACAATACATGGTGTCGGAAGTAAAACGTAAAAAAAAATGATCATGGACATACATTTTAACCTTTTCCCAAATGACAAATTTTGGACTGGTCCAAATTGAAAGAGTTTGCAGACGACAATTTTAAATTTGGTGAAAACGGCAGAAAGTTATCAAAAAGGGTAGAAAACACTGTGGGAAAAGGAGAAATTGCTCGTTTCGAGCAATTTCTCCTTTTCCCACAGTGTTTTCTAAAGACTTGTACTGCAGACACGTGAAAACCAGGGCTTGTTTGGGAAAGGGTTAAATGAATGAGAAAATGGAAGGCATGCAACCTCCATGTATAAACTGGGACGATACTACACTCCTAAAACAACTAAAAAGGGCATTGTCAACTTATTTATACTGGACCTCGAAATGTAGATGAGGAACCAGCAAAAGTGTCTTACTTCTCAACTATAGATTAGTGACAAACGACGGGACATTCGCCATACTTAACCCTTTACGAGATGACAAAATTTTAGCCTTCTCCAAATTCAAAGCATTTAAAGACAACAATTTCAATTTGGCTAAAATGGTGCATTTTTTCTTTGATAGGGTAGAAAACATTGTGGGAAAAGGAGAAAATGCTGGTTACCAGCATTTTCTCCTTTTCCCACAATGTTTTCAAAAGGCTTCTTTCCCAGGGGCGTCAAAAGGCGTCATTGTGCAGTAAAGAGTTAAGACAGACATTTATAATGGTGAAAATAAACAGTTTCACACATCTTACACTCTATCCCGTGATTATATGTGCTACTAACACTGAACCACAAACTGTATTTGCAAGATATCAATTCTACAGCAAAATCCAAACAGAAGAAACAACTGGCGCATTCATCACACGCCTAAAACTGAAGGCAAAAGATTGCACTATGACCACTGGGGATGAAATGATACGTGATAGAAAATTCATCTAGAAGTGATCTCTAGAAAGTACTGTATTTAAAACGCTAAATCATCAAATTGATATGTTATCTGTTTACCAAACAAGGAATTTTAGACCAGATCAAATTGAAAGCCTTTGCAGCCGACAATTTAAATGTGGCTCAAATGATGGAATTTGTCTATAATAGGCTAGAAAACATTGTGGGAAAAGGAGAAAATGCTGGTCACCAGCATTTTCTCCTTTTCCCACATTGTTTTCAAAAGGCTTTTTCCTCAGGGTCATTAAAACTCGGGATTGTGTGGTAAAGGGTTTTTTTTTTTTTCAATTAAAGATAAACAAACAGATTTTTATGTCGTATTTTGACGAGTAAATGGCCAAGATTGTTGGTAAAGTAATTGGATTGAAGTGGATTGAATATTAACAACCGGGTTGGACCGCACTGAACTGAATTGGTCTTGACAACCGGAAATGGAATAGTGGAACTGGTACAGACTTAATAACCGAGTCTGACTATTTTCCTTCAATCTTTTATTGACCAACCATGTTTTATCTTTACCATGGCAACTTATTTCAAATTCGCTTGTCTGTCAGTACTTTCAGTGCTTTGGTGTTTATCTCCAGGGACTCCCCCCCTCCCCCCCCCCTTTTCACCACCACCACCACCGAATTTGCAGACTCTCCACGTGCTTAACTTGGATATGTTTTGTATTCACTGTTTAGTGTGTTATACATTTGTGTAAAAAGTTTGTTTTCGAGACAGTGTTTTTTAACTTTCTTTTAAATTTGGCGGATTATTTGATTAATAGATACATTCTGGAAAATACTAAATATCGAGGTTGGTGAATTTATTGCTGTATTTTTCCTTTTCTCATTTTTAAATGTCATTTTTTGTGTAATCATCACCATACTTGCTATCGTCGTCTTCGTCACTTGTTTTCATCCCAGCATGTCCCCATCGAGGTTAAATGATGGTTGTTGTGATGGGTTTATTCGGTAATGTACGGGGCTAGAAAATCTAGGGATTGTGGGTTCGATGGCCGAGCCCGGTAGCTCAGTTGGTGATAACAGAGCTTGGAAATTAGGGGATGTGGGTTCGATGCCGAGCCTGGTGGCGCAGTCGGTGACGTTAAACATGTGAGTTCGATACCTGGCACGGCCAAAGGGTCTCGGCATACGCAAATAGTTAAAATGTAGGATTCAGAGCCCGCCAGTCATGAGTTTGATCTCCAAGAGAAGGGATTGGGGGTTTCGCACGTGTGCTCTTGTGCAAAACACATTAAAAACCTGCCATAGCGCCTGTGAGACGAAGGGAGTCATGAAACACAGGAATAAGTTAGCTGTCTTTATTTAAAGCGTCATGAACCACTAACCCAGCAGAGATCCCCCAACCCCCACAAAACTTGTAACCTTGAGACCCCGGATTTGAGCCTGACTGGAAGCACCGGATTTTTCGTGGGTGTGTCCCTGGGCAAGACAATTCAGAGCCTATCCTAGTACTGGTGAAACCCAGGAAATAAATGAGACACAGGAAATCAACCGATAACTTTATCACCATAGACTTCTATCACACTACAGATGATGGTCATTGCGACAGGATTCATTCCTCCATCACCGCTGACCATTGTTTCGACTTTGGTTATGTGGGAAAGTAGCCAGTGGCTTGGAAAGAATATTGTGCGGAGTACTGGTAAAAGAAACTCCAGGAAAGCATGGATAGGTGCACTGGCCGCCGTGATATACCTGAAATAATGTTGAAAACGGCGTTAAACACAATACAATCAATCAATCAATCAGACTATAAAATTTTTGACTTGTCCAGATTGTTTCAAGTGTTTGCAGACAATAGATTTATTTTAGATTTCTCTGGGAAAGAATGGTAAACATTGCGGACAAAGGAGAAAATGCTGGTTACCAGGTTATCAATGGCTTTCTTGCTTTTCACTAAAACTAGGCTAGGGTTTTGCAATGCTTTACCCTGGGACACTAAAATATCCCCGCAAGCGGGGATCGTCAAGAATTTGATTATTACAAACCAAGCACATTTACCCTTTACCAAACAATCTAGTGTTTGAACGACCACGAGAAAGAAAGCTTTGGGAACTGTTATAGTGAACAGAAAAATTATGCTTTTTCCACAGTGTTTTCAAGGGTACCATAGACAAATACGATAATGTTAGCCATATTTGAGTTATCGTCTGCAAATACTTCCAATTTGGACAAGTCTACAATTTTGTCGACTGGTAAAGAGTTACGGTGATCGATCCAGAGGTTCTTGGGTCGATCCTCACCGGCCACACTGGTTTTACGTGGGGGTGTCCTTTGGCAAGGTGGAGTTAGAGCCTAGTGCTGGTGATGTTCAGGAAATACGTAGTAGAGAGTGTGGAACAAGATCGGACAGACAGATAGTCTTGTTAATCTTAACTCCTTACCACAAAATCCAGAGTTTTAACGACCCTAAGGCAAAGGCCTTTTGAAAACATTGTGAGAAAAGGAGAAAATGCTGGTAACCAGCATTTTCTCCTTTTCCCACAATGTTTTCTGTCCTTTCAATGGTGAACTTCTATTTTTGGGTCACGATTATTTTGTCGTCTGCAATAGCTTTCAATTTGGACAAATTTTGTCCTTCGGTAAAGTGATAAAAAAAAAATCTCATATCCTAGTCTGTTGGTTTTAGTTGGCACTCTCGGTTTTGATGCACTATATTGCTACATGTAATTTCTTCAACCGTATTTGTTTATTACTTCATATTTCTCAGATTATGACTAGTCCTATTTATAAGCCCCTACGTACGTTATTTTTCATTCTGACATTCATCGTGTACGTAGGGTCTTATCGGCTCCTTCATAGTTTCCTTTAGCAAACTCCGACGTCGAATTTTGTCGCTGTTTGAACAGCAAATTTGGATACTTTCAAGTGAACTTGTTCCATAAAATATACATCAGAAGTAAGATAAATGAATAATTTCTCGATTGAAAAAGGATATTTGTCCAAACCTTGCCTATGTATGAGCTAAATCCATTCCGATTCAACACCACTCTGTTTTGTTATGAATTGCCGTGGAAGAGATATGATTGTTCCGAATGAACCGTCATGTGCGGGTCAATGCAACTTACAGAATGGTATTATGTCTTTTTTTTAAAACGAAATTTTGTTCGCTTCGGTCGTGTTTGATTATTGTAACAGATTTCGTTGATAAACTTAAAGTCAATTCTTATTTGTTATGCAACCGTCTGCATGACTGAAAAACATGGCGGCGACTCTGTCGGCAATTCAACTTGCGAGTGATTTTATTGAATTCTGAATGAATCTGCCCATTATTTATCAAGACAGCGGCTGAATATTTTCAAAAAAAAGTTCTATCTACAGGTAAATGAAGTTCACTTTTGTTATAATTCTGGTTTTAAAGAAGATCGGATTTGCTACATAGAACTGAATGGGACCCGTTTAGACGTTACATGCAATAAGAAAAATCAAATGTGAAATGTCCGATGATAAATGTTGAAAGGTAAATAAGCATGTATACGTCTAAATTTTGGACTAAGATTATGACTATCTATGCAAGTCTTTGTTTTCCACGCATGTAGACTAGTAATTGTTGCTTACATTGTAAGCTATAAACATGCAAGTGCTGTTTTATGCTGATTAAAAAATATTATGTTACGAATAAGCGAAGTGTCGCCGTAATATGCTTGTACTTTTGAAAGCGGCATAACGACAGCCTGGATTCCAGTCTGATCATTTTTCTTCCCTTCCATTTTTTTTTTATGTTTTTGTATTGGTGCCTGAAGCCAGGCTGAACAACTCCTTTGGTCAAAATATTTTCACATGCATTCATTTTTTGAATCATCGTATTAGTATTTTAGATATTATCAGATCAGTATTTTACAAAGATATTTTCAAAGTTATCTGTTGCATACATGTTTGATTGTGGGGGTGCTGAAATTTGTATTTTCAGTTGAAGCGAATGCTTAACTCTTTACCAAACGACAAAATTTTAGACATGTCCAAATTGAAAGCAATTGCAGACGACAAAATGAACATGACTCAAAAATTGAAATTTGTTTTTGTAGGGTGGAAAACATTGTGGAAAAGGGAGAAAATGCTGGTTACCAGCATTTTCTCCTTTTCCCACAGTGTTTTCAAAAGGCTTCTTCCTCAGGGACGTTAAAACTCGGGATTGTGTGGTAAAGGGTTAATCAGATGGCAAAAATTAAGAATCGTCTGTAACAACCGTGTGTGCAGACGACGATTCAATTGTGGCACAAAAAAAATTGGATTTTTTTTTTGAGAGTAAAAATATTGTGCGACAAGAGTAAATGTTGGTTACTAGAAAATTCTCCCTTTTCCACAATGTTTTCAAAATTCAAAGGCCTCTCTGTGGTTGTTTAAACACGGGTCAATTTGGTAGAAAGTTTTGATTGAAGAACTAACTCACCTGGTAGTTATAGGGAGACTTCCGGTAGAGTAATTTTTTTTTCAATGTTTTTACAAGACATTGTATTCAAATGGAAACTACAACCTAATTCTTATAGGCTCCAAAGTGGTGTAATGGTAGTGGGAGTCGACTCGGGACCGGGAAATCCGAGGATCGAGACGCCACCGATACAAAAAAAAAAAACCCGCAGACAGAACGGGGGGAAATACAGAATGGCAACTGGATAGAGAAACGATAGCCGAATAAAGAACGGGCAAGAAAGATACTTGGGTAGGCGATCGTGGGACCCAGCAGAATTACCTTTTACTACTCTGTGTATTCGGAAATATCATCAATCATAATACAGAGGTGTTTAATAAAAGATGAATATTTATTTCAGTTTTTTTTTTTTCTTATATGATTATTATTAGAACTTGTTCTCTCTATGCAGAGATCAAGTTAAGCAAGAAGAACACAGAAGTATAAAGAGAAAATGTCTTTAATACTACAAATGAAATGTTTATGTATACAACAGAAACATATCACACAAAGAACAAGTGCAACTTTAAAAGGAGGCATTAGAAAACATTGTGGGAAAAGGAGAAAATGCCGTTTACAAACATTGTCCCCCTTTTCTACCCTTTCACACACAAGTTGAACCATATTTAACTCTTAATCCCGACTTTTAACGGCCCTAAAAGAGAAGGCTTTTGAAAATATTGTGGGAAAAGGGGAAAATGCTGGTAACCAGCATTTTCTCCTTTTCCCACAATGTTTTCTATCCTATCTGAGGCAAAATTATCATTTTGGCAACATTTGTCATCTGCAAATGCTTTGAATTTGGTCCAGTCCAAAAATTTTGTAAAGAGTTAATATGTCAACAGTAAATGCCTTCAATACAGATTAATCTAAAATTTTGTCACCTGGAAAAGGGTCCATACACAAATACAAAAGTGGTAAGTAAAATCATTAAAAAGATTGAAACAAGTTCATTACCTCTCCACCAAACAACAAAATTTTGCACTTGTCCAAATTAAAAGATGTTAGAATGAATGTTACTGTCACATTTGAATGCAACTTGCAAGGGGTAGAAAACAATGTGGGAAAGAAAAATATGTTGGTACAAGCACATTCACCGTTTTCCATATTGTTTTCGATAACCTTATACATCATTTTGCTTGGAAAAAAAACATTGGTTTGAGAATAGTTTAACTCTTTACCACACAATCCCGAGTTTTAACAGCCTTGAAGAAGAAGGCTTTTGAAAACATTGTGGGAAAAGGAGAAAATGCAGGTTATCAACATTTTCCCATGTTCCCACAATGCTTTCTACCTTTTCACACGCAATAACCATTATTTGAACCATATTTAATTTGTCGACAGCAAATCCCTTCAATAACGATAAATCTAAAGTTTTGTCATCTGAAAACGGGACAATTCACAAATACAAAAGTCTTAACCCTTTACCCTATGATAAAATTTTAGACTCGTCCAAATTAAAAGCATTTGCAGACGAAATATCAAATTTAGCTGAAACGGTGGTTGTTGTCTGTGATAATGAAGAAAACCGTGTGGAAAAAGGAGAAAATGGTGTTTACCAGCATTTTCTCTTTTTCCCACAAGGTTTTCAAAAGCCTCAGGATCATTAACACTTGGGACTGTGTGGCATTGGGCTAAATAAAATCATCAAAAATAGTGAAACAAGTTCATTATCTCATGACTCCACCAAACAACAAAATTTTGCACTTGCCCAGATTGAAGGACGACAGAATGGAAGTAGCTATCACATTCAAGAATGCACCTTGCAAAGGATAGAAAACAATGTGGAAAAGAGAAAATGCTGGTTACAAGCATATTCACAGTTTTCCATAATGTTTTCAAGAACCTTATATATCATTATGTTTGGAAAAAAAACATTGGTTTGAGAAAAGTTTAACCCTTTACTACACAATTCCGACATTTAACAACCTTGAGGAAGAGGGTTTTTGAAAACATTGTGGGAAAAGGAGAAAATGCCAGATGCTGGCATTTTCTCCTTTTTCCAAACTGTTTTCAACCCCTTCAGAAACAATCTCCACTGTTCTTCAAATGCTTTGGATTTCCACAAATCCAAAATTTTGTTGTTTTGTGAAGAGTTAACCCTTTACCATACATTCCCGACTTTTAACAATTACGTGAAAGGAGCCATTTGAAAACATTGTAACCAGCATTTTCTCCTTTTCCCACAATGTTTTCTAACCTTTCCAAAACAAATTTCCTTTTTTCATTCACATTTATTTTATTTTGTCGTCTGCAAATGCTTTCAATTTGGACCAATCAAATATTTTGTTGTTTGGTAAAGAGTTAAAATCAAGACAATAACCTCATCACAATACAGAATATTTTTTAAAAACTCTTTACCAAATGACGAAATTTTGGACTCGTCCAAATTAAAAGCATTTGCATATGACAAATCATATGTGGCTGAAATGCTGTGATTTGTCTATGAAAGGGTAGAAAACATGGAGGAAAAGGAGTAAATACATGTACTGCTTACCAGCAGTTTCATCACTTTTCACAATGTTTTCAAGAGCCTAATTAAAATAGTCATGTTCTTTTCAAAATAATGGCTCGTTCGGCAAAGATTAAAACTATGACACACTCATAACAATACAATACAATACAATACAATACAATACAATACAATACAATACATTATTCAAAGTATAAGCCTACATGTAGCAAAATCAATCATTAAAAATTAGACATTATTCAACACTCAAAACTAGAGAGTGTACAATACTAACCATGTTACACTGAGTTATTTCCCTTTGACCATCATATAACACACAATGTACTAGCATAACCCTTTAACGCACAATGCTGACTTTTTTAACACCCCTGATGAAAGAAGGCTTTTGAAAACATCGTGGGAAAAGGAGAAAATGCTGGTGACCAGCATTTTCTCCTTTTCCCATAATGTTTTCTACCTATGACAGACCAATTTTATGTTATGAATAACTTTCAATTTGTCATCTGCAAATGCTTTCAGTTTTGGCCAGGCTAAACTTTTGTCGTCTGGTAAAGAGTTAACCTTTTATTGCACAATGACACCTTTTACCAACCCTGGAAACAAAAGCCTTTTGAAAACATTGTAGGAAAAGGAGAAAATGCTAGAAGCCAGCATTTTCTCCTTTTCCCAAAATGTTTTCTACCCCATCAGAGAAAAAAAATGCACCATTTGAGCCACACTGAAATTGTCATCTGCAAATGCTTCCTAATTTGGACAAGGCTATAATTTTGTCTTCTGGTAAAGGGTTAATCAGAGAGAACAGACCAACCTCAAAGAAGCCATTATTTTTGACAAAATTCTTTGAAAAATCTGTAAAATGTCTGGCCATGGATCCAGTCACTCTCAACCACATGACAAACATTAAGCCTGTTAAAATTGGCAAACATCAATTTGGCTGAAACTACAGCATTTGCTTCTGAAAGTGTAAACCGGTTACCAGCATTTTTTTCCTCACAATGTTTTCAAAGCCCAATCTTCCTCAGGGTCCTTATAACTGGGGACTGTTTGGTAAAGGGTTAGTATTTACACAAGGAACAAGCAGTTCTGGCCCCAAGTAAAGCAAATGCGTACTTGCCTTGGGCCAGAGGAGCGAAAAATGAAGGTAATCAGTGTTAATTATAATTAAACACAAAACAGTAAACATGTCCAAATAATGATGTAAAAGGGGAAACTGTATGTTTTAAGCAATTTCTTCTTTTGCAACAATGTTGAGTTGTATTCAGATGGTAATGTGTTAACTCTTTACCAAACGTCAATATTCTAGACCAGTCCAAATTGAAAGTATTTGCAGACTACAATATGAATATGACTCAAACACTAAAATTTGTTTTGGGAAGTGCAGAAAACATTGTGGGAAAAGGAGAAAATGCTGGTGATGAGCATTTTCTCCCTTTGCTACCATATTTTCTACACTTCCAAAGACATATTCCATCATTTAACCCTTTACCAAACAATCCAGTGTTTTGAACATTCATAGGGAATACCACCTTTGAATACATTGCAGAAAAAAGAGAAAATGCTAGTAACCAGCATCTTCCTCTTTTCCCACTTTGTTATCTACTCTTTCAAAGAAACATTGCACCATTTGAGTCACATCTAATTTTGTTGTCAGAAAATTATATGCATTTAACCCTTTACCACACAATGCAGACTTTTAACGACCCTGAGAAAGAGGCCAATTGAAAACATTATGGGAATAGGAGAAAATGCCGGTAACCAGCTTTTTCTCCTATTCCCACAATGTTTTCTACCCTACCAAAGAAAAATCACCTAATTTGAGCCACAATGAAATCGTCGTCTGCAACTGCTTTCACTTTGGATGCGTCTAAAATTTTGCTGTGTGATTAAGGGTTAATTTGGTCTAGTCAAAACTTGTTTTGCTTGGTAAATAGATAAACAACATCTGTGGTCTGCAAACGCTTTCAACATGGACATAGCTAAAGTGTTGTTGTCTGGTAAAGGGGGAAGTGAGATATCAAAATGTTTTCAAAAGATTTGTCTATGTTCTTCGATGTTTTCATTTAGCTTACAACCTTCATCACGACAGTAAAACACTGGTAAAGAATGTTACATCAGTATGTATAAAGTTACAAACATTTCAATGTATTTAACACTTAACCCTCTACCACACAATCCCCAGTTTTAACAACCAGTAGGAAGTGGCCTTTTGAAAACATTTTGGGAAAAGGAGAAAATGCTGGTAACCAGCATTTTCTCCTTTTCCAAAAAAGGTTTTCTTCCATTCTGAAGGAATAAATTTCAATTTTTGAGCCACAATTATTTTGTCATCTGCATAATCTTTCAATTTTGACAAGTCCAAAATTTGCCATTTGGTAAAGAGTTCAGCTGCTAAATAAATGAAATGCAAATTTCTACTCAATACTGAAAGCCCAAACATTGCGGTTTCTAAGTTGATTTCACAGGAAAGAAAATACCGTATCGGAGAGTGTTGATCAAAGATCAGACTGCACATTCTGTGCAGTCTAATCTTGATCTACACTGTCCGCAAAAGGTCAGTGAGTCGTGTCTAGCAGCTTAAGGGTTAACTTGAAGGCTATAGATCGGTTAGATCTTTACCACATGACAAAGTTTTGGACTTACCCCAGTTCAAGGCATTCGCAGTTGACAAATGTGGCTCAAATCCAGGTTTTGTCTTTGACACGTTAGGAAACATTGTGGGAAAAGGAGAAAATGCTGATTACCCTTTTCTCCTTTTCCCACAATTCTTTCAAAAGCATACTCAGAAAGACTATGAAAAACAACACTCTACAGATCAGACTGCCTATTCTGTACAGTCTGGTCTTGATTCACTCCTGCCAAAAATGCAACTATTTTTTGGTTTCTCATTTCAAAGATGACCACATCTACCAAAGAAATCGACTCCTTTTCATGATATGATTCAAAATAATAGGAAAAATAGCTATGCACATGCTTATATTAAGTTATTTGACATTGAGGGTCTGTTTTTGACCCCATGGGGCAGAACTGAAAAGTTTTTGGAAGAGGTCTACCAGATGCTGCCGTTCAGTTTGGAATAAGAAGATTTTTAGGATTTTTATAGTATAAGCCTGGACAAAAATTGTATGCCCAAGCCCTATTATTCAACCCTTTACCACACAACCCCGACTTTTATCGCCCCTTACAAAAAAGCCTCTAGAAACTATTGTGTGAAAAGGAAAAAATGCTGGTAACCAGCATTTTCTCCTTTTTCCACAATGTTTTATACTCTCTCAAAACAAATTTCAATTTTGGAGTCACATTAATCTTGTCATCTGCAACTGCTTTTAATTTGGACAAGTCTAAAATTTTGCTGATTGGTAATGGGTTAAGACAAGACAATTCTTGAAGATCTCCTAAATTTCCCCATGGGTCAAAACAGCCTTGAAAATACATTTTTTTTTCCAGGCAGTAACAGGTTAAATCTTTAACTCCATAGTCCAATACTCCTGGCTGGAAAGATCTGATACCCATTTCTACATCACATTGTCTTCCTGAAAATAGAAAGCAAAATTCACATTGATTTAAACTCTACTTTAAAACCCTACAAGTGCCTTTTTATAACAATAGTTGCCTTTGCAGCCAGTGACTATCTAAGATCAGAATGCATGTTTACTGCACACTGACCTGGGATCTACATCATCCATTATATCCTGTCTGCAGGCAGTTTCAAAACTATAGTTACCTTTGCAGCCAGTGAATATCCAAGATCACACGGCATGTTTACTGCTGACTGACCTGGGATCTACGCTGACCACTGTGCAGAGACAAGCTGTCCAAAGGCAGTTTTAGAATGGCAGTTACCTGGCTTATTATTTCCTGACTGAAAAGTACAATTTTGTTTACTTCACACTTTCAGGGTAAATGTATTGCTAGTGGTTAAACATAACTGTAATCACATGAAAATGAGCCATGCACGGGCAAAAAGGGGCTTAATGCATCTCTGTGATGCATCGTACCAAGCAAGTCTTCACGTAATTATGAATCCACATTACCCATTTCGTCTCGCAACTGGCTGAATCCCGAGATACATGGGTCCTTGCACATGCAGAAAATTTACCAAGAGCAAAAAGTTTCGACACAAGTCAGCCTGTGCGGACAGCGCAGGCTGACCTGGGTCGATACTTTCTGCAGATGCATTAAGGCCCCTTTTCACAGAGCATTGCTCAAATCAGCTGACAAGCAAAAGACTAAGGGGCGATTGATAGTTTTATTGATTGAATGGAGTTTTACACCACTTTCATCATCATTTCAAGTATATCATGGCAACATCTCATACAGGTATGCCCTGGGTTTCAACAGCTAGGTTACAGCTCTGTAGTTTCATGCTCAAGGACCCTCCCATGGAAAAAAAACCCACCCTACATCAAATCTGACATATATTTTATAATAATACACTTATATGTAAAATATCAAATCCAATACAATAATATTTCAGGGCATTATGAACAGAAACCTGCACTATACCAGAAAATGAAGTTGAAAAATGGTCATAACTCACTTAACCCTTTACCAAACAACAAAATTTTAGACTAGTCCAAATTGAAAGCATATTCAGACAACGAAATGAATGTGACTGAAAAATTGAAATTTGTTTTGGGAAGGTAAGAAAACATTATGGGAAAAGGAGAAAATGCTGGTTACCAGCATTTTCTCCTTTTCCCATGTTTTCAAAAGGTTTCTTTCTCAGGGTCGTTAAAAGTCAGGACTGTGTGGGACAGGGTTAACCGATTACCACACAATCCTGAATTTTAACCACTATCAGGGAGACAGCTTTTAAAAACAGTGTGGGAAAAGGACAAAATGCTGGTGAACAGCAGTATCTCCTTTTACCATTATGTTTTCTACTCTTTCGAAGGTAAATCCCATTATTTGAGCAACAGTTAAACTGTCGTTCATAAATGCTTTTAGACTGAGCAAGGCTAAAACTTTATCATTTGGTAAAGAATTAAGAACTGGTGAATTTTATCATAGATCAAACGCCAGCTTCCTGACCTAAGACCTACAATTTGTCATCATTTACCTGTGTTTAAAATATCAATCCAATTCAAAATGTATTCAAAGATGACAAAACAGAAACCATAATGAAACAGGATGTCCATGACATACCTATAGACAGCAGGGATACTATATGCCACCTGCATTTACAATAAAGGATTGATTGACTGATTGACTGAATGGTGTTTTACACCGCTTTCAACATTATATCAGCCATATCACGGCGACAGCTTACCTATCCATGTATTTCCTGGGTTTTACCAGTACTAGGCTAGGGCTCTGAAGTGTCTTGCCTAAGGACATACCCACAAAAAAACTAGCAGATCAGGTGGGGCTCAAACCCAGGTCCCAAACTTCATCACTGAGCCACACAGGACCTTTACAACGGGAGAAGCATCAAAAGATTATTTAGAACAAAGTTTGTACATGTACCTCTGTCCAATGTTCATCTCCAACCAGTCACAGATTTGTCACCATCGGGTGTTTTACACCACTTTTGGCAGTATACAAGTTACATCATGGCAACATGTAACTTGGTCATCTGTTTTCTGGGTTTCATCAGGCTTAGACTTGGGCTCTTCAGTGTCATTCCCCAGGATACACCGATGAATACCATTGCACCAAGTGAGGAACAAACCCAGAACCTCTAAATAACAAATCTGGAAATATGTTCAGCATGTTACCTGTAAGTAAAAGAGATTTATATCAGTAAATAAACTGTTTACGCCTTTACCAAATGACAAAATTTTAGACTTGCCCTAATTGAAAGCATTCGCAGACGACAAATTTAATGTTACTCAAAATCTGAATTTTTTCTTTCAAAGGGTAGAAAACATTGTGGGAAAAGGAGAAAAAGCTGGTTACCAGCATTTTCTCCTTTTCCCGCAATGTTTTCTAAAGGCTTCTTTTTCTACCCATCCCAAAACAAATTTCAATTTTAGAGTCACATTTATTTTGTCGTCTGCAAATGCTTTCAATTTGGACAAGTCTACAGTTTTTTTGGTTTGATAAAGAGTTAGTCAAAGGTTGAAGAACTTGTATGCTGGAATCAAAAGAAATTAGCTTTTTTGTCCTTGGGCTTGTTCATGTGGGCTCGAAGGCATGGGCTTGTCCATCCCAGATGAACTGAACCTAGTATAGATATACTGGGGTTCCCTCAAAAACAGGTTTGTCAATTTTCATAAATACTGACCCAAACCAATAAAGTTCATATTTTTTTCATTGGTGTTCATATCCACTAACCATATGAATCATGCTCTGTGATAAGGGGGCTTAATACATCTGCGAAAAGTATCGACCCAGGTCAGCCTGCACAGGCTGACCTGGACCGAAACTTTACACTAGAGGTTAATTTTCTGCATGTCAAAGGACAAGCCTACCTCATGAATCAGTCAGTTATTATACAAAATGGTTTTTATAGATCCATACTTATGTGATGACTTGCTAGGTATCATGTATCACAGAGATGCATTAAGACCCCTTTTGCCAGAGCATGGCTCATATCTTTTTTACACCAGAGTTTACATTTGTAGCATTCAATAGAACTTACAACTTGTACAATTCATATATTTAAGAAGATAATGGAGAATAAGATTTTCAGTCTTATGGAGAATTTCAGTAGAAATGTGGACAAGAAATATCTTTAAAAAAGATAGACGGCATAAGAGGAACTGGAAAAATATTTAAACTCTATTATTTTGGCTCAAAATGAAGAATTGCCTCCTTCTCATTGTCGTTCATTTTGTTCAAAGGTGGAATTTTTAATAAGGTTTATAATTCAAGTTATATTTCAAGATTACCTGTTAACTCTCACACCACAAAATTAAACTCTACACCACAAAATTTTAGACTGGTCCAAATTCAAAGCATTTGCAGGTGACAAATAACATGATACTCAAATGATGGGATTCGTACCAGAAAGGGTAGAAAACATTGTGGGAAAAGGAGAAAATGCTTGTTACCAGCATTTTCTCCTTTTCCCACAAAGTTTTCAAAATACCTTCTTTTTCAGGGTCATTAAAACTCGAGATTGTGTGGTAAAGAGTTAATCCAAAACATAGTTGAAAAAGATAAAAATTTTAAAAAATTGTACAGACACTTTTCAGTATCACATTACAATTGGGTCATCCATCGAAGCACTAACCTTAGTGTCCATGGCTTAACTTCATCAGAGATACATCAATATTCATGTTTGTTTTTGCTAGTAAATGCAGACATGAGTGGGTGTGCTTATCACCGAACACCTAAGTTTCATTTTGACTATTCATTAATACAACCAACCACTTAAAAAGCTGAACTCACGTAAGCTTCTTTTGGAAAGTACATCAGAGAATTTGATGAAAATGAAGTTTCACAACTTGACTTAAATCCATGATTAGCAGCGAGTGGTTGTTATTTCTGACCATAAGCATTGTTCTTTTAAAAAACAATTTGAACTGTTTGTGTTCGGATTTAAAACCATCGTTTGGAATTGCAACCATTTACCCCAGGCTTTCTGAAGCACATATCTACTGTTAGATATTACATAATGGCATCCATATTTGTTAAAAATGTGCTGTACGCATTGACATTGTCATAGGTGACATGCAGTTCAGCGTAGATGGTTGTATTAACCAACAGTCAAAAATGACAGAGGGTGATCCTTTTCTTATATTTTTTGGTGATTCAATATTTTTCTAAGCATCACACAATACTCAGTTATCTGGTTAATCTTACACTATTTTACAAAGATATTTTTAGGGCTTAGCTCTTTACCACACAAGTTTTTAGACCAGTCCAAATTGAAAGCATTTGCAGATGATAAATAAAATGGGATACAAACGTCAGTATCTGTCTTTTAGATTGCTGAAAACATTACATGGGAAAAGAAGAAAATGTTGGTTACCAGCATTTCCTTCTTTTCCCATAATGTTTTCAAAAGCCTTCTTCTTCAGGGTCGTTAAAACTCGGAATTGTGTGGTAAAGTGTTAAATCAGAATTTTGATGACGGGTAATCAAAGTATCGAGAAGTAAACAACAACAGTAAAGAACCCCAGACTGTGTGCCTGATAGTGGTGTACCGATAATCGGCAAGTATCGATTAGCGGCGTGTTGGAAGCTCCCGATTTCGATTATCGATTGAACTTTGTCATAATCGATGATCGGCAGGAAGTCTGCACCGTCAGTCGAGTACCAGATTTTATATACCGGTGTCTGTTAACCGGGTTTTATCACTCCCACGATAACAACAACTCCCTCGATAACAAAAACAATCAGCCGAAATACTTCTGTGTTACAAAGCCAACTAGCACAAAGCAGAGATGGTTAAAAACCTAAAGGTGTATAGAAAGCAGGTGCAAAGGTAAAACTACAAAAAGTCTATCTACAACACAAACAACAGCATAATACATAAATGATACAAGGGTTTACAATGAAACATGCATGTAAGAGCGAATTTATGAGGAACCGATTATAATCGGAAGAATCGCATCGGTAGCAGCTACCAATTCCAACCAATGATCGATTATGATTTCTAACCAATGTCCCATCACTAGTGCCTGATATAAATTGCAAAGTTTAGTAATCATCAGTGATGCAAAAACATAAATAAAACAAACTAATTGCTGGATTAAATTAGTCACACTGGTATTTGATGTCATATGATTCTCTAATTCATGTGGCACTTAAATTCATTTCGGTCCATAAAGTACGCTGCAATAATACTGGACGACAAGCCCGGGCGAATGAGCCCTAGGACGAACAAGCCCAGAGACGAACTGGATTTGGGATGAAAAACCGGGTACGAATAAAAAAGTGGTTTTAGAAAAGAACCCTTGATTCTTTTCTATTTCCATTTTCCTTTGTTGTTTGTCAACTTTAATTCATCATGGAATCATCAAACGAGTTTGCATACCTTCCGGACTGTCTGTATTTGATCGTAAAGATCCATTTGACCTTACGAACGAAAATTCTGTTTACAGCGGGATTTTGCACGTGCAGCGTAGTATGCTTCCGCCAGCCTTGTTACCGTTTCAACTGGTGCCCTGCTTTTGGAACAGACTTTTCTTTTCACTAGTGCTTAGCACAGTATTGTATTCTTCACAGTTCATTGGTTGCTTTCCCACACGACCATCGTGGAAACAATGATCAGTGGTGAGAGAGGAATTCATTCTGTTGTAATGACTATTATCAATCCCGGTAAAGAAATTGTTCGGAGCTGGGGACTCGAACGGGCAACCGTCTGGTTTCAAGTCCAGTAAGTTACCGACTGTGCAGCCAGCCTCGATCGGCACGAGTGTCATAAAGTCTTCGTAATCTGGTTTTACTGTTATGTAGATCTATAACCCATTCAGCGAGATCAGTGTTAACATGGGCTATCTCAGGCTACACAGAATGTGCATTCTGATTTTAAAACATATGAGTCATGCCCTGGCAAAAGGGGGCTTAATGCATCTCCGTAATGCACAGTACCAAGCAAGTCATCACCTAATTATGAATCCATACCATCCATTTTGACAAAAAAAAAGCCCGACTTAATTATGGAGTAAAATTATCCTTTGACAAGCAGAAAACTTAAAGTTAGCGCAAAGTTTCGGCCCATGTCAGCATGCGTGTACTGCGCAGGCTGACATGGGTCGATACTTTTCGTAAACGCATTAAGCCCCCTTTTCGCAGAGCATGACTCATAACATCGATTTAAAAGAACAAGTTCTTTTAATTTACACTAATCTCTCTAGATTCTGCTTCCTAGAAACTACGCCAGTATTCGCGCCTAATGTGTGAGCCAATGAACAGTCCCAAAGTTTTCTCCCGCTCCCAGGTATCGAACTCGAGACCTTATGATTACAAGGCCAACGCTCTGCCTCACAACCATGGACACCACTGGGCCGTCTGATCTTGGATCTGTAACCATCAGTTTGTTCAATCAAGCCTAAAGTATATAAAAATCTGTCCGAATTTCAGTGGATTCTATGTTCAGCCGTCAATAGAGGTCGTATTCATAGACTTGGCACGGAAAGAAAAATTTCGGCATTTCAACCTTGACCCACAGGTAGACGAGTGCAGAACAGTTACCTAAGTTAACTCTCCACCATACGGCAAAATTTTAGACTCGTCCAAATTAAAAACACTTACAGATAACGAATTAAATGTGAATCAAACACTGAAGGATAGAAGGCATTGTGGAAAAAGGAGAAAATTCTGGTTTTCAGCAATTTTTCCCTCGATGTTTTCAAAAAAAATCCTTCATAATTGGAGAGGTCATCAGACCTCTCCAACAGTGGTGAGTTTAAAAGGCAGACTGCCACTGAAATCACTGTCTAAATCCATTTGTTTCTGCGAAATTGTTCTGATACACAGTCTATTTCGTCATGGTTTTATAAACAAACCGAAATCAAAAAACTGAAATAGGAAATAAACGTTTTTTTTTTTTTATATGACGGATTTCCAAAAAGATTTATTATACTATATTGATTGTAAATGATCTCTCCAGTAAATGCAATTTTTTACTAAACAAAAAATTCTAAGCAAAGAGAAACAAATTTCGTTAAAAAAAAAAAGAGAAAGAACACCGCGGGAAAAGATCACGTGACTTCATACTATCTGGAGGATTCGTACCCTGGAGAACTCGTACCCTAATCTCGAAAGCACAAATACCCCACAAATAGATATAAATAGGTTGATTAGTATGTTTTCAAGTTCTATTTTTCAAAACTGACTAGATTCTTGCATTTTTCTCAGTTTTATACAAAAATTCTATGGATTTATAATGATATAGATTTGATGAAATAACACACAAGAGTTGCCTCTATTATGCGGGATTGCGAGAATCCCGTGAAAATCAACTTATGAGCGGAAAAAAAGTCCTGCCTCTTCGCCCTACGTACCGCACACCTCAAAAGAGTCCGTGGTCCTTTGGTTTTGGGCGGATTGCGCAGGCTGACATGGTCGATACTTTTTGGCAGATGCATTAAGCACCCTTTTCTCAGAGCATGACTCATTTATCTACTTTTTTAAATTTTTAACGTTTAGACAAACAACCTCTTCATTTTACATGTCTGCAGCAGACAACTTTTCAAATTATTGTGGGAAGAGGAGAAGCTGCTAGTCACTGCAGTTTCTTCCTTTGTCACAATGGTTTCCATCGCATCAAAGCACCATTTTCCACATTAATTATCAAAGTTTGAATTGTCGTCTGCATGCCTTTTCTGTCTGGGACAGTCCAAAAATTGCTGTTTGTTAAAGGATTAAAAAAAAGTTACATTTATTTTTAACATGTCTGGTACTAGTATTATGTATAGGCCACCTTTATTTATTGTTATCAGGTAAGATTCTTGCATATTCAGTGGAATTAGCATATTGTATCAAATTTTAATTGAACGTTTTCTCCTTTCCAAAAATATTTTGGCTTATCTGAGCACACATTACAAACATTCATTAGAGGTTTGTTCCTTTTGAAAATGAGCCAAATGGGTCATCATCTTCAGTTTTGTGTCCTTGAATTTTGAAAAAAAAAAATGCATTTCTGAGCATGTTAATAGCATATGGCCTACAATTTCTAGAATATTATAACAATGTGGAAGATGTACTGTTTTGTGCCTTTACACCAGCAAAAAAAGAATGTTTTTTCTCATTCATTTAATTCCTAACTTGTTTGTTTACATCTACCAAAATATATTGAAATCAAAAGCCATTAAACTATTTGAAAACATTGATGCCGACCTCTCCTGGCTTCTTTTTTAAAGAAGACAACTTGTTAACTCTGGATTGTGCGGTGAAGGTTTATCAATCTTAAATTCGTATTTTTTTCCACGTCTAAATTAACACAGGTATTTCGGCCGCATTGTATTGTGATTTTTGGTTTAACTCTTTACCAAACAAGAAATTTTAGAACGGCCCAAATTGAAAGCATTTGCAGACGACAATTTAAATGTGGCTCAAATGATGGAATTTGTTTATAGTAGGATAGAAAACATTGTGGGAAAAGGAGAAAATGCTGGTTACCAGCATTTTCTCCTTTTCCCACAATGTTTTCAAAAGCCTTCCCTTTCAGGATCGTGAAAACTCGGGACTGTGTGGTAAAGAGTTAGAAGGCAGTATAAAGCAGCTGACGCAGCAGATCCAAGATCAGACTGCACGATCTTTGCAGTCTGATCTTGAGCTACGCCGTCTGTATAAACTATATTTAACCCTTTACCACACAAGTCCGGGTTTTAATGATCCTGAGGAAGAAGACTTTTGAAAACATTGTGGGATAAGGAGCATTTTCTCCTTTTCCCCACTATATTTTCTATCCTTTGGAAGAGAAGATTCAGTTTTTGAGCACCTGTTAATTTGTCGTCTGCAAATGCTTTCAATCTGGTCAAGTCTAAAATTTTGTCGTTTTTCAGAGTTAAACTACGACTCGCCATCTAGGCAGAGAGGGATCTATACACACTAACATGGAGGATCTAATTACAGTTTGTTTAAATAAAACCTGCCTATTCATTCATATTTCAAGGTCGGTCGGTTTATGTAACTTTATATATACATAACCCAGTCCTTCCCCACAAAAAAACCTCGATTTAACCCTACCAAGCACGGTAGCCAAGTCGTCGACATACACGGCTTGAAGGGTACAGAGCTCACTGGCTCGATTCCCAAGTGCGGTCAAATCTCGTATTTCCGACATATTTTCGACGATGTCTATGTGGGAAAGCAGCCATTGGCTTGTGAAGAATCATAGTGTGCGATATACGGCTTAATCTACCGACAAATCTATCAGCCTACGAAATCCTAAAGTTGGTTACAGTAACGAGATTCGTCTTCCAAATGATTAAAAATAAAAAATCGTGAGAAGTGAAAAAAATGCTCTTTCCAGCATTTACTTCTTTCCCTATATTGTTTTCAAAAGCTTTCTCTCCTAATATCATAGAAAAGAGAACGCTTAATATATTTTGGTTAAGGGCTTAACCCTTGAGCTGCTAAGCCCAACTCACTGACCTTTAGCGGACAGTGTAGATCAAGATCAGACTGCATGGAACGTGCAGTCTGATCTTGGATCTACTCTGTCCGATAAGGAGATATCTTTCCCCCCTGAAAATACCTTCGAAATAGCAAAATTTGGGTTTATACTATCGGCTAGAAATTTTCATTTCAGTTACTTAGCAGGGTAAGGGTTATTCTTTTTTATGAACACAGCTTGGCCATTCATTCTCTCCAGATCTATGTATACGAGTATGTTGAAAGTGGGACGCCATTATTTAGTGCATGTGCACTTGGGGCGAAGTTGTCGTTCAACTCTTAACCCGCTTACCGCTTAACTCTACCAAACGACATAATTCTAGCCTTGCCCAAACTGAAAGCATTTGCAGACGACAAATTAAATGTAATTCAAAGCATGAATTTTGTCTTTCACAGAGTAGAAAACATTGTGGGAGAAGGAGAAAATGCTGGTTACCAGCATTTTCTCCATTTCCCACAATGCTTTCTTCTTCCTCAAGGTCGTTAAAAGTCGGAATTGTGTGGTAAAAGGTTAAAATGTGTCATTTGCATAGAGAGACTGGCCAATATCAGCCTGCACACCTATGCAGTCTGATCTTGGACGATTCTTCAGGCTGTTAAAAAAAATGATTGTCTTAGCTTGAGTAGATCTATTCCTGTTTTTAACCTTTTGCCACATTATCCCGAGTTCTAACGACCCAAAGAAAGCAGCCTCTTGGAAACATTATGGGAAAAGGAGAAAATGCTGGTAACCAGCATGTTTTCCTTTTCCAACAATGTTTTCTATACTATCTGATAAAAATCCCATCATCTGTGCCATATTTATGTTGTGGTCTGCAAGTGCTTTCGAATTTAACCTGTCTAAAATTTTGTCGTTTGGTAAGAATTTAAGAAATGTTCCTATGACGTAAGATCCGTTCATTTGGCAGACATGAATCCAGTGTAGAATTTTTATATGCTTTAACTCTTCACCACACAGCCCCGACTTTCAACGATCCTGGGAAAGGAGACTTTTAAAAAACATTGTGGGAAAAGGAGAAAATGCTGGTAACCAGCATTTCTCCTTTTCCCGCAATGTTTTCTACCCTTTGAAAAACAATTTTTTTGTTTTAAGTCATATTTAATTTGTCGTCTGCAAATGCAATCTGGACAAGTCTGAGATTTTGTCGTTTGGTAAAGAGTTTAATATGCCCAGGAAGTATAGATCTCAAAATTAATCGTTTAAGTTCAGCGGTATTTCATATAGATCATCTATAGTGTAGTGGAGTGTGTAGGTCATGGTCATACTGCATATTGCTTGTAAGTGCAGTCTGATCTTTGCTTACGTTATTCGTATGTAAATATGTGCGGCATCCATGTTTGTGTGAGTTAGGGATTTTTTAACCTGAATGCTGTGGAAAGTATAAACCAGGGATCTTTTATGTGTATTTTTTTTTTGGGGGGGGGGGGGGTAAAATATCTCCTTATCGGACTGTGTAGATCTAAGATCAGACTGCACGTTCAGTGAAGTCTGATCTTTATCTACATCGTCCGCAAACGGTAATTACAGATGAAATCTGTAAGAGATCTATGAATCTAGATCTATTTTTTCGCGGAAAGAGCAGACAAGATTAGCCTGCACAAACACACCGTCTGATCTTTATCCGCGTTCTACGCTTATCTATTAATGGTTACGGTCACAGTAATCCACATCTCTAAAATGAAAGTAAATGAATCCGAAATATATGCTGTATTCATGTTTATAAAAGGGTGTATTTTTACAGTACGCCTAGGTTATGGGTCATTGTTAATGGTACGTAACGAACCCGGATGACCCCAGAGTTTTATATTTAGAACGGTTTGTAAACAGGTAATCGGATTTCTCGGCATTTAACGATACCTTTATTATGTCCGAAACTTTAGGATTTGTGTAAAAATGTTTATGTAATTTCATAAAATCACGTTCCGAGCACCTGGTATATTGATCTAAAAGGTGGATTGGTAAACACCTATATAGGGTGATTTTAAAATCAATAAATAGATTTGCATTCATCAGAATATTCAGATGTTATAGAGACAGAATTGATCTTCTTCATTCCAGGTAAGAAATAACATTTTTTTTTTTTAATATCAATTCATTGTTTGCAGTTTCTAAAACTGAATAGGCTTAAAATCAAGAAGCCTGGAACAACTTATGATTAAGTATTTATGTTGACAGACACAACTTATTGCTGATCACAAATGTTGACTAAGTTTTGATAGATCTTTTGGGTGAAAGGCAACGATGAAGGAAGTCGAATTCGAACAGGAGATCGTAGATCTATTGCTTGGGTTTCACGTGCGCGTTTAACAGCGAGTTGGCGGTATATATTCAGGTAGATCTGCAAATTTCCGGATCACCAGTATAATTTCTCACCGAACTCGCGTAAAAACTTCAACGTTTCATACATGAAGAAAAAGTAATGATTATTTTGTGTTGGAACACCCATTTGCTCCTAATCTATATAGGCGTCCTGTACATATAACCAGAGCACCAGTTAGAGTGAGTGAATTTGATTTCAAAATTGGAAATACTAATCACTCTCCACTAAACCCAATGTTATGGCTACTCATTGGAATCGTCTCATCGAGACGATCCAAATGAGTACCCATAACATAGGGTTTGGAAGAGAAATAATGGATTTAGAATACTATCACTCCATCTTATTTGGAGGTCTGGATAACTGTCCCCGAAGGTGAGTTTAGTTTTTGATAGGTCGCCTCCTTATGTCCAATAAGAAAAGAAGCACGGTCAGAAGGTTTGCAATAAGGGGGTGGGGCACTATGTTCTATTCTGTTCTGTTGGTTCCCCTTAACTCAGTTTTTATTTGGTGAAGGGTAAATAAGGATTTTAATTCACTATTTACCAAATGACAAAATATTAGACATGCCCAAGTCGAAAGCATTTGCAGACAACAAATTAAACGAAGACTCAAAATCTGAAATAATGTTGAAAGTGGCATGAAAAAAAAAACATTCAATCAATCTACTTGAAAATTTCCATTGCAAGAGTAGAAAAAATTGTGAGAAAAGGAGAAAATTGAGGTTACCAGCATTTCGCCTTTTCCAACAATGTTTTCAAAAGGCTTCTTCCTATGGATCATTTAAGTTAAACCTTTACCACACAATCCAGACTTTTAACAACCCTGAGGAAGCATTTTCTCCTTTTCCCACAATGTTTTCTACTCTTCCTAAAACAAATTTCAAATTGTTGAGCCACATTTATTTTTTCGTCTGCAAAAGCTTTCAATTTGGACTGGTCTAAAATTTTGTCGTTTGGTAAAGAGTTGAAGATTGTGTTGTAAGGGATTGATTAAATCTAGCTAGAATTTTTTTTTTTTTTATTGGTATATCTAGGTAGATATGGAGTTTAAACAAGACAAGAAACATGATTTTGATTTGGAACTGGTGTTGAGCAGATTGAAAGAGGCTCATTTAGAAGACGACGTGGATATTACAAAGTATTTATCAGCATTTCGTGAACTTTGTCGGTAAGTTAGCTTGGACAAAATGATACATTTATGATAATGAGTACCATTGAATATTAGGATGAGCAAAAGAATCAAGATGTTACAGTTGATTGACTGATTGTATGGTGTTTAACATCGTGTTCAACATTATTTCAGTTATATCACAGCGGCTAGATGTTACAGTACAAAACATTTGAGCCATGCTCTGGCTAATAAGGGCTTAACCCTTTACCAAACGACAAAATTTTGGACTGGACCAAATTGATAGCATTTGCAGATGACAATTTAAATATACATAAAGTAAAGAGTTACTTGTGGAGTATTATGGCACATATAGCTCCCATGCTATTTGATTTATTGCTGTCATGGTCACTAAAATTGTATCCATTTTATTGCAGGTTTTTTAAGCTAACTGGTACCTTGTTTGGTTTTGTTGCCAAAGACATTGAATGGAAAGTATCTGTGATAGAATCAAAACTCAAAAGCCCTAGATCTCAGCATTATAGAACAGTTAAAAAGATGGTACAATATGAAAGGAACAACTCAATGGCCATGAAGAAAGGTCACGACCCCTCTGGGTCAAGGACGTTGCTACGGTTACATTGGGCCTTGGAGTTTATTCTTGAATTCATGTCTAGGATTAGTGAAAGCTCAGACGTTGACAAGACTTCCGCAATAGCGGCAGATGTTTATGTGAAAACATTATCGAACCATCATCCGTGGGTGACCAGAAAAATGGCTACACTTGCAATGTACTTTTTACCGTCAAGAAAAGAGCTTATAAGTGTCATGTGTAAACAAGATTATTCGACAGTGCTTGAGTTACTTCACCATGTAGTTGAAGCCGGACAGGTTGTATATGATACAACGGAAAAAGTCTACGCACAAAATAATCTTTTGAGAATTCCATAGGTCACTATTTATTTTGTAAACATCCTGTTTTAATGCTATTTTCTTTCTCATTTTCAGACGACAAGATTTCAGACTGGTCCAAATTGAAAGCAATCGCAGAGGACATTGTAAATGTTGCCCAAATGATTAACTTTGACTTTGAAAGAGTAGTAAACATGGTTGGAAAAGGAGAAAATGGTGGTTGCCATCGTTTTCTTTTATTCCCACTATGTTTTCAATAGTCCTTTTCATTGGGGTGATTAAAGCTCGGGATTAATGCATCATAAAGGTTACTCTCCGCTGGTAGAGAATATCAAGGCCTGTTCATTTTGAAAGAATTTGCACATGACGGTTTAAATCTGGCTCAAATGATTGGATTTTCTTTTAACCCTGTACCAAAGGACAAAATTTTAGACTTGCCCTAATTGAAAGCATTTGCAGACGACAAAATAAATTTGACTCAAAAATTGAAATTTGTTTTTGGATGGTTATAAAACATTGTGGGAAAAGGAGAAATGTAACCAGCATTTTCTCCTTTTCCCACAAAGTTTTTAAAAGGTTCCTTTTTTAAAGGTGGGGATTGTGTGGTAAAGGGTTAAAGAGTAGAAAACATTGTAGGAAAAGAAGGAAATGCCGTTTCCTAATCGGCTTTTCTCCTTTTCCCAGAATGTTTTCAAAAGCCTTCTTCGTCGGGATCATAAAATCAGGGGATTGTGACAAGTTAACCCATTACCAAACGATACTGAAATTTGATGGCACTCAGGGATGTGTTGAATGGTTGTATTTGTACAGTGATAGGTTTAAACCTTTAACAAATGACAAAATTTTAGACCAGTCCAAATTGAAAGCTTTTGCAGACGACAAAATAAATGTGAATCAGAAATTGAAATTTGTGTTTGGAAGAGTAGAAAACATTTTGGGAAAAGGATTTTCTCCTTTTTTCCACAATGTTTTCAAAAGGCTTTTTCCTTGGGGTTGTTTTAAGTCAGGATTGTGTGGTAAACATTTAAACCTTAAGGCTGCTAAGCGCAACTCAGGAACTCGGGGACCATTTGTGAGGAGTGTAGATCAAGATCACACGAACTGTACAGAGTATGCAGTCTGACTTTGGATCTAATCTGTCTGGTTGGTAAATGTTTCTTTTCCCCCCTGTATCCCCCCAAAATAAAAAAAAAATAGCAAAATTTGGGATTCTACCATTGGCTTGAAAGTTTTATTTCACTTATTTAGCAGGATAAGGGTAAGGTCTTTAAGCAGAGATGGGATTTGTATAATAATGCCATGATAACATGTTCATTTGTTATGTATAATAATGCCATGATAACATGTTCATTTGTTATTTCATACTCAGATTATCTGTGATATAAATGTGCTGTAATTCTTTTACCAAACAACAAAATTTCAGACTGGTTCAAGTTCAAAGCATTTGCAGATAACAAATCAAGTTATGAAACCTGCTTTTGACTGAGCTGAAAACATTGTGGGAAAAGAAGAAAATGTTGGTTACCAGCATTTTCTCCTTTACCCGTGATGTTTTCAAAATCTATCTTCTTTAGGATTGTAAAAACTCAGGATTGTGTAGTAAACTGGTAAAGGGTTAATCCAATTCCAAACAAATCCGTAAGTTTTATCTCTTTACCACACAGTCTCGAGTTTTAACAACCCTGAGCAAGAAGGCTTTTGAAAATGCTGTCGGCAAAAGGAGAAAATACTGGTAATCAGCATTTTCTTCTTTTCCCACAGTGTTTTCTAACCTTTCTGATATGAAAACCCATGTTTTTGACCCATGTAAATTGTCGTCTGCAAATGCTTTCAATTTGGACCAGTCTAAAACTTTGGTGTTAGGTAGTAAACAGTTAAAATTGTCTGTCAGTCACATTTATTTTGTAGTCTGCAAACACTCACTTTAGGCAAGTCCAAAATTTTTTCAAAGATTAACTCTTTACCAAACAACAAAATTTTGGACTGCACCAAATTGGAAGCATTTGCAGACGACAAATTAAATGTTGCTAAAATGATGATTTCTCTCTTTGGAAGGGCAGAAAACATTGTGGGAAAAGGAGAAAATGCTGGTTATCAGCATTTTCTCCTTTTCCCACAATGTTTTCAAAAGGCTTCTTTCTCAGGGTTGGTAAAAGTCTGGATTGTGTGGTAAAGGGTTAAATCAGTTGTGGAAATTTTAAAGATTCCGATAAACATGAAATACGTTTCTTTCATAGTTGAATGCCAGATACAGATTTGAGTGTTTATACATGTATTTTATTGACCGTTTGCCATACAACATACATATGGGCACAACTCTGTGAAAAATGGGCCTAATGCATCTGCGAATAGTATCAACCCAGTTCAGCCTACGCACTCTGCGCAGGCTGACCTGGGCCGAAACTTTTCGCTTTTGGTCAATTTTCTGTACCTCAAAGGACCATAATTCTACCTATTGAAACAGTTGGTTGTTAGACAAAATGAATTTCAAGGATTCCTGACTATGTGATGTCTTGCTTGGTATGATGCTCCACAGAGATGCATTAAGCCCCCTTTTGCCAGAACATGGCTCGTATACATGTACATATATAGCTTTTGTCCAAATTGAATGCATTTGCGGACAACATGTCAGGATCTGCATGGGTAGAGGAGAACATTCTGGGAGAAGAAGAAAATGCTGATAACTAGCATTTTCACCTTTTTCCACTATGTTTCCAAAAGCATCCTTCCTCAAGGTCATGAAATCTCAGGTTTGTGTGTCAAAGAGTTAAACTTAAGCCAAACACATGCACTGTGTTTTCATTTCCACATGAGGAAATTGTAGACTAGTCCCAGTTGAAAGCTCTTGCAGACAGCAATTAAATGTGGTTCAGGTAATGTTGTTTGAAACTGGAACGGTAGAAATATCGTAGAAAGGAAGAAAATGCAGCTTACCAGCATTGTCTCCTTTTATCCTCAGTATTTTGAAAAGTCTTGCTCCTAAGGGTTGTTAAAACTCGGGATCGTGAGGTAAAGGATTAACACAGTTCAAATTATGGGTCTTTTAACCCTTTCCCAAACAACAAATTTTGGACCGGTCCAAATTCAAAGAGTTTGCAGACGACAATTTTAAATTTGATGAAAATGGCAGAAAGTTCTCAAAAAGGGTAGAAAACACTGTGGGAAAAGGAGAAATTGCTCATTACGAGCAATTTCTCCTTTTCCCACAGTGTTTTCAAAAGACTTGTACTGCAGGCATGTGGAAACCAGGGCTTGTTTGGGAAAGGGTTAAGGGTAAAAAAAAAAATATATTTGTTAAAATAACCAGTACCCAGTGGTAACCAGTATTTTCTCCTTTTTCCTCATTTTTTTTTTCCCTGAAAAGTTTTCTGTCCCTGGATCATTTCAAACATGGGATTGTTCGAAAAAGGGTTACCTCTTTACCAAACAATGTAAGAAAAGTGTTGTCGTAATTGAAGGCAATTCCAGGTGACATATCAGTTGTTATTCAAAACATGAATTTTATCCTTGAAAGGGTAAAAAACATTGTGGGAAATGGAGAAAATTTTGTCATTTGGTAAAGAGTTAAAATCCTCCTTTGTATAGAACATTATTTGTATGTATTGGCTTGTTGCTCAATTTATGAATGTTTGATTAAGCAAAAATATATGAGCCATGCTCTGGCAAAAGGGACCTTAATGTATCTCCATGATCCATGGTACCAAGCAAGCCATCGCATATTTATGAATCCATAACAGCCACTTTTTTAACAACCAACTTAACCATGAGGTAGACTGGTCCTTTGACATACAGAAAATTTACCCATAATGAACAGTTTCGACCCAGGTCAGCCTGCACAGACTGTGCAGGCTGACCTGGGTCGATACTTTTCGCAGAGCATGGTTCATATATGATAATAAATATTTATGTATATGAACATTTTTTTTATGCTTTTGTCAACAGAGAGTTTTTATGTTTTTCTATGTTACTGTAATTGAAATTCAGAGATAATCATTTTTGTATGAAATCTGTTAATTACAAATTTGAGTTAAAAGTGTGAAGGTTTTTGTTTGAACTTCATTTTCCTCAATATTTGTAGTACCGTATTTCACCTAATCAATGCTCCCTACCTAATAGTAGTGCCCCCACTATATTTCTTACTCCAGAGGCCTCCGGACAACCCCCACCCACATTGACCTTACCTTCAAATTGACGACTGGAGTGACAAACTTCCAAACGCAAGATAACTTCACTAATTTATGAAAATCACTAGTGACCGATATTTTATATATAGACTTATCGGTACGGCGTCGATATAATCCTAATTACTTCACAAATTGATGTCATGAACACCTGACTATCGGAATACACATACAGTTCGAATAACATTATAATCTTCTGGTAACACAAAATTTGTCAGCTTTGAAAACTTTAAGAAGTATTGAATACTAGGGTTTGGTATGAATCATGAATGATATTCATGTCCAAATAAATCATGATGGGGGTAAAATCGATATTTGCAATACTACACAATACACGGAGTCTTTCAAAATGGCGACTGCTTTGCACCCGACACTAACTAAAACTCCGGATCAAAGTACCATACTTACTCTAAGTGATGGCGCTTAAATTTTGGGAAATTGGCTATGAAAGAAGAGCGCCCTGTCGGTGTTTTGCATAGAACCCGCGTGCGTTAATTAGGTGAAATATGGTATGTACTTTAATCTTTAGAGCATAAGGATTATTTGTATACCTAACAAGCCCATTTTAAAGACAGGAAGAAGCCTTACGAAATAAGGCGGCCATGATGGCCCTATATTGCTCCACTGGCTTTTAACGCTTTTCCACACAATTCTGAGTTTTAATGACCCTGAAACAGAAGGCTTTTGAAAACTGTTACACATTTGCAGAAAAGGAGAAAATGTTGTCAAACGGCATTTTCTCCTTTTCCTATGTTTCCTACCCCATTAAAGACAGAAATAATCATTTAAGCTACATACATGCAGGTTTTCGAAATGGTATGAAAGGTAAAGTGCTGGAACAAAAAATTGAATATTAGAAACCTTACTTTATATCAAATATTTCACCCATCTGAGAATATCTATAAGCATCAAAATAAATAAATCTCCCTTAACCCTTTCCCAAACAAGCCCTGGTTTTCACGTGTCTGCGGTACAAGTCTTTTGAAAACACTGTGGGAAAAGGAGAAATTGCTGGTAACGAGCAATTTCTCCTTTTCCCACAGTGTTTTCTATCCTTTTTGAGACCTTTCTGCTATTTTCATTCAATTTAAAATTGTCGTCTGCAAACTCTTTCTATTTGGACTAGTTCAAAATTTGTTGTTTGGGAAAGGGTTAAACATTTTCTACCTAAAAAACTTACCGGAAATACCCAACACCAATCATGTAATAGTGCGGTTTGACGATCAAGGGAGGTAAATAGTTGCAAACTTATATATATCTCATATCAGGAGTTATTTCCCTTGATCACCATACAAATCTAATGCACTCTATTAGCCCATGTTAAACTTGTGATCCCTTGGATGGGGCCAATTTTGACTCCAGGGCTATAATTTCAAGAAATTTGATAGAGGTCTATTAGATGAAGCTACATGCCAAATTGGGTCAGCCCTAGGCCTTATGGTTTTGGACAAAATTTTCAGAGATTTCCAATATTTTTCAGTTTTGTTGCCATGGCAACTAGAGCTTTAACAGGAATCAAATATTTTCCAAGACATTCAAAAGACATTCTAAAGAGGACCACGGCAGGATCATGTCTATGAAACTTGGTCAAAATTGGATGGGTAGTTTCAGAAAAGATGTTTGAAATAAAAGTTAACGCAATCAAGCATGCACCAACGCACACATAGATGCACAACAGACATAGGACCATGACATAGAGCTTGCTGGCCTTGGGCCAGTGGAGGTAAAAATTGTGGGAAAAGGTCAAAATGCTGGTAAGTCTCAGTCTGTTTTAGCGCAATATTGTCTACCCTTTTGGAGACAATGTCTACCCTTTTGGAGACGTCGTCTTAAAAATGCCTTGAAAGGGTGAAAAATATTCTGGGAAAAGTAAAAATGCTGGTTACGAGCTCTTTCTCCTTTTTCAATTTGTTTTCACAAGCCTTTTTCAAAGTCCTTAAAACTCTAAATTTTGTGGTGAATGACCAATAGATCTTAAAAAACTCCATCTGTTGCAGAAGGTCAAAGACTTAATTATTCAGAGGACCTCGGCATAATTGTAAAACCCACCTGTGGTCGATAGATTGTTTGTATAGTATTTAATGCTGTTTTCATCGTTGTTTCAGTTATATCGCGGCAGCCAGTGCACCTATCCATGCTTTCCTGGAGTTTCTTTTACCAGTACTCCACACAATATTCTTTCCAAGCCACTGACTGCTTTCCCTCATAACCACCTTCGAAACAATAGTCAGTAGTGGGAGAGGGATGAATCCTGTTCCAATGACTATCATCAATCATCAGAAAGAAATTGGTCGAGCTGGGGATTGAACCAGTGACCACCTGTTCTCAAGTTCTGTACACTACCAAACTACCAGGGCCTGTGGTAGATGGTCACAGGCGCTTCCATGAATGCAAAACCTGTCTCTGGTAGATTTTCAAAGACTTCACCATGATTACAAAACTGCATTGTGGTAGATGGTCAAAGGGCTCAACATGTTTGCAAAACCCATCTGTGGGTATAGCACTGCAGCCAGTGCACCTATCCATGCTTTCCAGGAGTTTCTTTTACCACTACTCCATTTCTTTCCAAGCCACTGGCTGCTTTCCCACAAAACCATCGTTGAAACAATGGTCAGTGGTGAGAGAGGAATTAATCCTGTCACAATAACTATCATCAATCTTTGGAAAGAAATTGGCAGAGCCAGGGATCGAACAAGCGACCCCATGTTCTCAAGTCCTGTACACTACCAACTGAGCTACCACGGCTTGGCCTGTGAAAGATGGTCAAAGGGCTCACCATGTTTGCAAAATCCCTTTGGAAGATGGTCCTAGGACCTTCCATGGTTGCAAAGCCCATCTGTGGTGGATTGTCACAGGACCTTCCTAATTGCAAAACCCATAACCCATCTGTGGTAGATTGTCACAGGAACTTACCATGATTGCAAACCCATCTGTGGTGGATGGGCAGTAGGTAACAAATCTGTGGTGGATGGGCAGTAGGGAACCAATCTGTGGTGGATGAGCTGTAAGTAACCAATCTGTGGTAGATGGGTGGTAGATAACCAATCTGTGGTGGATGGGCAGTAGGTAGCCAATCTGTGGTACACAGGCAGTAGGCCTCACTGTGATCACAAAATTGACAGCTAATTGATTGTGTTCACAATCACACATAACCAGCAAATGATAAATTTTGCAGAGTAAAACTAAAGGAAAACAGACTGTTTAGACTATTTTACATTTTTTATTCGTATTTTTTTTTTTTTTGTATGTGTGTGTACAGCTGATGAGAAAGATTAAGACGGGAAAACAGAGTACAATGTATAATAGGCAAACAAAATGACAGACTAAATAGAAAACAAATACCATATACATGTACTTGAATTATCTTACAGTCTAAAGATAAGATTCTGTGGTCAAGATAATAATAACAACAGCATAGTTCTAACTCTATACAAGACAAAAAAAAAAAAGAAAAAAAAAGTACAAATTCCACTAATTTCAAGGCATTTGGAGGCAAATAGAAAATGACTTAACTCTACCAAACGACAAAATTTTAGACTGGTCCAAATTGAAAGCATTTGCAGACAACAAAATATGTATGACTCAAATATTAAAATCTGTGTTGGGTAGGGTAGAAAACATTGCGGGAAAAGGAGAAAATGCTGGTTACCAGCATTTTCTCCTTTTCCCACAATGTTTTCAAAAGGCTCCTTCCTCAGGACCGTTAAAAGTCAGGATTGTGTGGTAATGGGTTAAACAATAGTATTAGTCTTTAAAAAGGTCCAACAAATTGTGCGAAAAGGATAAAATACTGGTTACCAGCATTTCTCATTTTCTCATATTGTTTTCAAAAGCCTTGGATCTCCCTCAGGGTCGTTAAATACTTGGGATTGTCTGGCCAAAGGGTAAAAGCACCTTTGAGGCACAGAAGTTGAAAACTGTGACATTCGAAACCTTCATAACTATTTCAAGTACAATGAAAAATTATTCATGATGCCCACTTCAGAAAGCCCTTGTCAAACCTCATGCATATTTTGGATACTTTTTATCCATGCATTTTGTTCAGATTGTCATTTGTCACAGTATTTTCAAAGGCAGTGAGGAGGTATCGCAAGTCAACTTGAGGAAGGGCTGGTACACAATGCAGAAAATTGTCCAACTTATCTACTTGTTAAAAATAAAGTAAACATGTATTTATTTTCCACAAGTAGAAACTCGAAAACGTTGCCGAAAAAACAAATCTGCATACTTCAAACCCTTACCAAACAATCATGTGTCAAAATAAGCTTAACCCTTTACCACATGACAAAATTTTGGACGAGTCCATATTAAAGGAATTTACAGACACCAATTGAAATGTTTTTCAAAGGATAGTATTTGTCCTAGAATAGACAGCAAACATTGTGGGAAAAGGAGAAAATGCTGGTTACCAGCATTTTCTAATTTTCCCTCAATGTTTTCAAAAGGCTTTTGCCTCATGGTCGTTTGAAGTCAGGATTGTGTGATAAAGGATTAACAAATTGTGGGAAAGTAGAAAATGCTAGTAACCAGCATTTTCTCCTTTTCCCACAATGGTTGTTGCCCTTTAAAAGAAAAATCTCTTAAGTTGCCCCATATTTCATTTGTTGTCTTCAAATACTTTCACTATGGGCAAAGCTAGAATGGTTTGGTTAAGTCTTTACCAAATGACAAAATTCTAGACTTGTCCAAATTGAATGCATTTGCAGATGACAAAATTAATGTGACTCAAAAATTAAAATTGTTTTGGGGATGGCCAAAAACATTGTAAGAAAAGGAGAAAATGCTGGTTACCAGCATTTTCTCCTTTTCCTACGTTTTCAATAGGCCTCTTTCTCAGGGTCGTGAAAATCTGGGATTGTTTGGTAAAGGGTTAATAATGTAAATTACCAACTGAGCGTAAAGGCTTGGTAAAATAAGACAAGATGCAAATGTTAAGAAATAGAGCATGGTTTCACGAAAAAAATTGCGGCTCTTACTTTGCTGGAATCCCCTAACAGACTGGTTTTTGATATAGGCTGAGTTTGTTATTTGAGATGTGTTTCACTAACATTTACTCTTTACCAAACGACAAAACTTTAGACCAGTCTAAATTGAATGCATTTGTAGATGACAAAATTAATGTGACTCAAAAATTGAAACTGTTTTGGGGATGGTAGAAAACACTGTGGGAAAAGGAGAAAATGTTGGTTACCAGCATTTTTCCTTTTCCCACAATGTTTTCAAAAGCCATCTTTCTCAGGGTCGTTAAAACTCGGGATTGTGTGGTTAAAGGGTTAACAGGCTTTTGTTATGTTCCCAAATCCCAAGTTGTAACAACGTTTCAGACTGAACTCAGCAAAATGATTTACTCAGGCCAGTTAACAAAGTTAAGTCTGTTTATCTTACCGAGTTAAGTCTGAAACATTGAATCATCTCAGGATATGAGAATTTTATTTAAGTCTGTTAAAGTTAACCCTTTACCAGACGACAAAATTTAAGCCTTGTCCAAATTGAAACCATTTGCAGACGACAATTTCAATGTAGCTCAAATGGTGCAACTTTTCTTAGATAGGGTAGAAAACATTTTGGGAAAAGGAGAAAATGCTGGTTTTCAGCATTTTCTCCTTTTCCCACAATGTTTTCAAAAGGCCTCTTTCTCAGGGGGCGTCAAAAGGCGGCATTGTGCGGTAAAGGGTTTTAATGATAAGCGTCTCAAGAAATAAATTCAACTGAAGTCAGAAACCAAGTTTTTTGGCCAATTTGTGAAAAATACGAGATATAAATTTTTTCGTGAAACTTGGTCAAACTAAGCCTGTTACCTATGTATTTACAAAAACTACGAAAATAACTTCATCATCTGAACATCCAATATGTTATTATCACAAACTTAAATTCTCAAAATGAATAGCAGAACACAACTTTGAAAAGATTCTTGTAAAATTACAAGCTGCCAGTCCCTTTTCAGAATTTATTACAAAGTTCTTTTTTTTTTTTTCTTTATGTAAGCAATGTAAACTGGCAATAACTTGTTCTGCTCTATTCCATTTGTAAGGGTATACATTAATAAGATTTGCATATATTTATAAAAATTATGCCTCTTCATTTGAATGGCCAAGTCACCTGATTAACACCAGCCAATCAAAATGACCCGTTACTAAGTAGATAAAACATTTTGCACCTTTCTGCAGTGAACAGCCTTTAAAAGAACTATGTCGGGGAAAGAAGCAAGTAGTTGTAAAAAGCAGCTGTTTCTTTCCAGACTGGGTTTATTGTACAGTGAGAAAGGATGCTTTTAAAGTTCCGTCAATACTCATTTTAAGCCAAATACAACCCATTTCGTCAATATTTTATCGAACAATAGTCTTTCTTGTGGCTTCATATAAGACCTGGCAGTTGCAAGATTGCATAGATTATGACACACAGAAATGCAATTTCGGACCTGGTGGCTATCCACTCGTATAATCGTGGATATCGCATAATGCTTGTCACGCTACTGTGTACTACCTCCATATTCATGCGGCTGGAAAGTGGAGTCAAGATTCTCTACACAGGTGTAGAGAGGAATGTAGCAACAATCTACATCACAAGAACCCAACAGCAATTTTATTCGAGCATGTCAGAGTTTTATATCTGGAGTGTGGTGGAATTATTTCAAAGACAGTAGTAATTAAATTTCGTACGTGTGAATTAAAATTTTGCTGAAAGAAGGGGAAAAGACATGATCCTACAAATAGATGCATGCGCCATTTCCCGTTTTGAAACAACAATAAGCTTTCTATTTTTAGGTAGGGGGGGAGGGCTATGCAAATGGCTCTAGCGAAAAAAACAAACATGGTTCCCCCACTGTTTACAAATTTGACCCGACGTAATTTTCTCCCAACCAACATTCATTTCCAGTAGCTAATCTAAAACTTCTTTTCATTCTTTAGGGCCAAAAATATTGCTGATTTATTGATTTAAACACATTTCTATATTTGGCTTAAAAATGAGTAGCCAGGGAACTTTAAACTTGTCTGTACTTAATGTATTTTAGGAAGTATGTGTTGGACAAAAACAAGAGCACTACATGCAGGTGCCAATGCTCCGCTGCAGTTGCTTGATTGTACGTGAAATTTCCAGGTCGAAAGAAAGGGCATAACAATGTCAAAATATTTTGATCGATACTTGCCCTTGTATGGGTTTCCTTTTCGACAGTTAACAACTAGTTTTAAGTTGAACCTGAAGAATCTTCAGTAATAACAGAGATATTATATAATGTAAAGTTTGTTCAAGACGATGCAGACAACAAGGCTATTGCAATAATGCGACGTTTTTCTTAAAAAATGGTAGAGCTAATGGAAATGAAATATATAAATGTAATGTGGAGAAAAATTAATCACTCTTTACCAAATACCAAAATCATAGACATGTCCAAATTGAAAGAAATTCAGACAACACATTAAATGTTGTCCAAATAATGGAATTTGTCTCAAAAATGTAAGAAAAAACTGTGGGAGAAGGAGAAAATGATGGTCACCAGCATTTTCTCCTTTTCCCACAATGTTTTCAAAAGGCTTCTTACTCAGGGTTGTTAAAAATTGGGATTGTGTGGAAGGTAAATGAGTATGGTCTAAATTTAGCTCAAACCACTTAGCTCTACCCAACAACAAAACTATTGAGTCATCATAGTTCAAAGAAGTTGAAACGACACGCTAAATGTAACTCAAATGATGCAATCTGTCCCTTACAGAACAGAAAACATTGTAAGAAAAGGAGAAAGTGCTGGTTGCCAGCATTTTCTTTTTTTCCAGCAATGTTTTCAAAAGCCTTTTTCCTCAGCCCTGTAAAAACATGACTGGTTGGTTACGGTCTAAGACAGGGTAGAAAACATTGTGGGAACGGGAGAAAATGCTGATCAGCAGCTCTTTCTCCGTCCAAAATGTTTTTAAAAGCCAACTTCCTCATGTTCATTGAGACAAAGGATTTTTTGGTAAAAGGGGTTAAGTTTTGAGTTGATGGAAAATGACTTAACTCTTTACCAAATGACAAAATTTTGGACAGGTCCAAACTGAAATCATTTGCAAACGACTAATAAAAGGAGACCAAAATGACCAAATTTGTCCTTAATAGGATAGAAAACATTGTGGGAAAAGGAGAAAATGCTGGTTACCAGCATTTTCTCCTTTTCCCCAAGATGTTTTCAAAAGTCTTTTTCCTCCCTGTCGTTAAAAGTTGTGATTGTGTGGTAAAGAGGTAATCGAAACTGAAAAGGACGACAGAAGAACAAAAAAGCACGGAAACAAACAGAAAATTGCAATGACATACTTCGAAATATACAACAGAAGAATAAAACAGAGGAAAAAGCACAAAAATGGATGATATATTTCTAAGTACATGTATTTCTTTTCACTTCAAGAGTACATTATCTCAAGCATACGATACACTCCTATAATTATGATAATTTACAAAAATACAAATGCATATAATTTTTTTTAGTAACATGAAACATAAACTGCAAAAAAAATGTCGGTTACAATAATGAACTGGCAAAGTTACATATCCGTAAGTATTCAACACACATACACTTCAATTTTACGTATAAAATCTTAATGACAAGTTTCTATAAACAAACTACATTGTACCTCCTCATATTAGCCTTTGAGGACTTTAAAATTGTAAACACCAAGGCACTTTCTCTTGTGCCCGCATCTTTTCTCATGTTTTCACTTAAATAAAACAGTACGCTTGTCTACATTAAAAGCATTTTGTATTGGATTTGTAATGGAGTTTAGCGCCATGTTAACAGCTCAGGTCATATCATGGCGGTCGGTGATGCACCCGTGTGTTTCCTGGCTTTCTCACACCAGTACTGACACAACTTTCTTTCCAAAGCCACTGACTACTTTTCTCACATGCATCAGCGGTGAGAGGCGAAAAATCACTGGAAAGAGAGTTTGCCTCAACAGGGTATCAAACTCGCAACCACCAGGTCATGAGTCAGATACGCTAACCACTGAGCTATCTGAGTGGGCAAAAGCATTTTGTACGAGTCTAAAATGATTGGATGTGTCATTTAACCCTTTATCAGACAACAAATTTTGGAGTTTTTTTTTTTTTTTCAAATTGAAAGCATTTGAAAAGGACATTTACAAAGTTGCTGATATTATGAATTTGACTGTGAATGAGAAGAAAACATTGTGGGGAAAAGGACAAAATGTTGGTTACCAGCATTTTCTCTTTTTCCAACAATATTTTCAAAAGGCTTCTCCCTCAGGGTCGTTAAAACTTGGGATTGTATGTTAAAGGGTCAAAGAATTAAAAAAAAACTTGGGAAAATGAGCAAATGTTGGTTACCAGCATTTTCTTCCCTTCCTACAATGTTTTAAAAATCCTTTTAGCTTAACTCTTTACCACACAGTCCCGACTTTTGGCAACCCTGAGAAAGAAGCCTTGTGAAAACATTGCGGGAAAAGGAGAAAATGCTGGAAACCAGCATTTTCTCCTTTTTCCACGATGTTTTCTACCAATCCAAAAACAGATTTCAAATTTTCAGTCCCATTTATTTTGTTGTCTGCAAATGCTTTCAATTTGGACCAGTCGAGTAGTGCCGGTTGGTAAAGAGTTAAGTTAAAAAACCCAATTGTTTGGACAAAAGGTAAAGCTATTAATTTGAGTTCATAATTCTTTACCTAGAATGTTTTTAACCCTTTACCACACAGTCCAACTTTTAAGACCATGATAAAGGAAGCATTTGAAAACATTGTGGAAAAGGGCGAAAATGCTGGTAAACAGCATTTTCTCCTTTTCACATAGGGCTTTCTTCTATTCACAAGAAAAATCACATCATTTGATGAAACTTGAATTTGTCCTCTGAAAATGATTTCAATACAATTTTGTTGTCTGGTAAAGGTTTCTGTCCTCTTCTTCGAAATTTGTTTTAGGAGGCAAAGGGATAACCAGATTACATCAATTAGCCAATCACATTCATTCAGAGTCATAGCAGCCAATCAGATTTCTACATACAAAATTCTCTATCCAGTCAAATTCACCCTTACAATTATAAGGCAGTCAACTTCTTCATATACATGTACACTCACTCATACTTAGTATAAACAATGGTTTGAAATCTCAAAAGAATACAGTAAGTTCACTTTACTCTTTACCACACAACAAAATTTTATACTTGTCCAAATTGAAAGCATTTGCAGACGATAAAATAAAAGTGACTCAAAAATAAAAATTTGCTCTGGGACGGGTAGAAAACATTGTGGGAAATGGAGAAAAATGCTGGTTACCAGCATTTTCTCCTTTTCCCACAATGTTTCTAAAGGCTTTTTCTTCAGGGTCATTAAAACTCGGGACTGTGTGGTAAACGGTTAGTAGGACACTACTAATGGTTAACCAGCTACCGAATACATGTACATCCTTCAAGTTGTCAGCCCTGGAAAACACTGCGGGAAAAGTTGGCCATTGTTTCTAAGATGCAACTGCTCCATTTCCCACACTGTTTTCCACACTAACAAATTCTCATATTTTCCGTTCATTCAAATGTTTGGCCCAAAGTATAAACCTTTACCAAACATTTTTAATTGACCACGGGGATTAATACCTTTTAAAAAACACTGTGGGAAAAGCCAAAAAGCTGGTAACCAGCATTTGCTCCTTTTCTCACAAAGTTTCACACCCTGTAAAAGAATGGAACCATAATTTTGGTCACAGGTAATTTCTTCAATTTTGACATGCCTAAAATATTGATGTGTGGTTAAGAGTCAAATCGTTATTTTGTCGGTCTAAAACAGACTGAACAGTGCAGGCGCTTAACTCTTTACCACACAATCCCGACTTTTAACGACCCTGAGAAAGAAGCCTTTCGAAAACATTGTGGGAAAAGGAGAAAATGCTGGTAACCAGCATTTTCTCCTTTTCCCACCATGTTTTCTATCCTTCCTAAAACAAATTTCAATTTTTAAGTCACGTTTATTTTGTCGTCTGCAAATGCTTTCAATTTGGAGTAGTCTTAAATTTTGTCGTTTGGTAAAGAGTTAACATTACGATTTATTCTAAACATGCTCAGGAAGAAAATAACAATGGATCTACAGATTTTATTTTCTTGATCTGTTACTTTTGCAGACGGTAATGTACAGAAAATTTCTAAGCTTGCATTTTTTTACCCTTTCCCAAACAAGCACATGACCCTGAGCAAGAAAATTTTTGAAAACATGGTGGAAAAAGGAGAAAATGCCGGTTAGCAGCATTTTCTCCTTTTTTTCCACAAAGTTTTCTGACCTTCAACTCATTATCACACAATTCCAACTTTTAACGACCCTGGAAAATTAGACTTTAAAAACACTGTGGGAAAAGGAGAAAATGCTGGTAACCAGCATTTTCTCCTTTTCCCACCATGTTTTCTAACCATCCAGAACCAAATCCAATCCAATCCAATCGTTTGAATCTCATTAAAATAGTCGTCTGCAAATGCTATCAATTTGGACCAGTCAAAAATTTTTGTTGTTTGGTAAAGAGTTAAAAGCAAAATCCTATCAAATGAACTATATTTTATTTGATGTCTGCAAAAACTTCCTACTTGAGTGAATCTTTAATAAAATTTGTTCAATTAAAATACATTGCAAGTGACTTCCCAATGAACAGAACAGGGGGGATTCGAATACAAGAGAAATAAAGCAGTCCGATCACTGAATTCAGCGTCTACAAAAAAGTTTCGAAATTAGTTAATATTCTAATAAAGGCATTTTTACAAAAGCACACACTTTCTCTTTTTCTGTGGCTCGGGCGGTTCCAGGGCTGCCAATATAGCTTCATCAAACACGTTCTTTAACCCTTTCTGCAAGTAGAAAAAGTATGTAACTTTGTTTGTTTGTATTGGGAGTTTCAACACCGTTTTAACAGCTTAGGCCTTATCATGGTGGTCAGTGCACCTACACATGTGATTCCTGGCTTTCTCATACCAGCACTGACACTACTTTCCTCCAAGTCACTGACTACCTTTCCCACATGCATCAGATGTGAGAGACGAAAAATCACCGGAAGGAAAGTTTGCCTCAACCTGGTATTAAACTTGCAACCACCAGGTAAAAAGTACGTAACAATGATAAATTGATAGAATGGATTACACTTAACACTTCAGGTGCTGAATAAATGAAACCCAAATTTCTACTCCATGCTAAAGCCCAAACATTGAACATTCACCAAAAAGAAAATATCATATTGGACAGCGTAGACCAAAGATCAGTTGATTGATTGTATGGTGTTTAAGACCATTTTCAACATTATTTCAGTTATATCATGCTTTCCTGAGTTTCTTTTTACCAGTACTCCACACAATATTCTTTCCAAAGCAATGGCTGCTTTCCCACATAACCATAGTCGAAACAATGGTCAGTGGTGAGAGAGGAATGAATCCTGTCGCGATGACATCATCAATCCTCGGAAAGAAATTGGCAAAGCCGGGGATCAAACCAGCGACCTCCTGTTCTCAAATCCTGTACGCTACTGACTGAGCTACGGGGGCTTGGTCAAAGATCAGACTGCATGTTCTATGCAGTCTGATCTTGATCTACACCATCCGCAAAAGGTCAGTGAGTCATGCTTATCAGCTTAAGGGTAAATGCTACTTTCACAAAAGAGAAACTGCCACCAGACAGCATCTGTGTTACCCTAAATCAGGGCAGATTGGATGATAGCAGTTTAACCCTTTAACCCTTTACCACACAATCCAGAATTCTAACGACCCTGGAGAAGAAGGCTTTTGAAAACATTGTAGGAAAAGGAGAAAATGCTGGTAACCAGCGTTTTCTCCTTTTCCCACAATGTTTTCTTTTCAAGAACAGAACAGAAACCATCTCTTGAGGTGCATTTATTTTCTCGCCTGCAAATGCTTTAACCCTTTCCCAAACAAGCCCTGGTTTTCACATGTCTGCAGTACAAGTCTTTTGAAAACACTGTGGGAAAAGGAGAAATTGCTCATAACGAGCAATTTCTCCTTTTCCCACAGTGTTTTCTACCCTTTTTGAGAACTTCCTGCCATTTTCATGAAATTTAAAATTGTCGTCTGCAAACTCTTTCAATTTGGACCAGTCCAAAATCTGTCGTTTGGGAAAGGGTTAAATTAGATAAGAGTCCAAAATTTTGTCGTTTGGTAAAGAGTTAAGACTTAAGAAACAAGAGGGCCATGATGGCCCTGTATCGCTCCACTGGCTTATAAATATAAACCACGAAGAAAAGTCTTCACTATATAAGCCCTTATAAAACTTTGACCTTATGGCTACAGTCTGACTAAATGGGGAATATTGTATTAGAAGAATAACATGCCAAATGTGGGAGTTCTTGGCCTTATGGCTGGTAACAAGATGGTTTCTGAACTTTTCACTCCATAAACCCATGTAAAACTTGTGATCCCTGGTGCAGGGCCAAACTTGATCCTAGAACTGTAACTTGGGCCCTCTTTGTAACTGTCCACTAAATAATGCTATAATTATATGCAAAATTTGGTAGCCTAAGCCTTATGGCTATGTACACCAAGATTTAAAAGTTTTCCCTATGTAAGCCTATGTAAATCTTGTGAACCCCCCCCTCCAAGTATGAGGCCAAATTGACCCCAGGACTATACTTTGGACACTTTTGGTAGACTCCACCTAGATCAAGCTAAATGCCAAATTTGGTAGCTCTAGGCCTTATGGTTTCAGACAAGAAGATATTTAAAGTTTTCTCTATATAAGCCTATGTATAAAACTTGTGACCCCTGGGGAAGAGCCAATTTTGACCCCAGGGCTATAATTTCAAGAAACATGATAGAGGTCTACTACATAAAGCTACATGCCAAATTTGGTAGCCCTATGCCTTATGGTTTCAGACAAGAAGATTTTTAAAGTTTTCTCTATATAAGCCTATGTAAAACTTGTGACCCCTGGGGAAGAGCCAATTTTGACCCCAGGGCTATAATTTCAAGAAACATGATAGAGGTCTACTACATAAAGCTACATGCCAAATTTGGTAGCCCTATGCCTTATGGTTTCAGACAAGAAGATTTTTAAAGTTTTCTCTATATAAGCCTATGTAAAACTTGTGACCCCTGGGGCAGAGCCAATTTTGACCCCAGGGCTATAATTTGAAGAAACTTGATAGAGGTCTACTACATAAAGCTACATGCCAAATTTGGTAGCCCTATGCCTTATGGTTTCAGACAAGAAGATTTTTAAAGATTTCCAATATTTTTCAGTTTTGTTGCCATGGCAACCAGAGTTTTTGAAGGAATCAAATTCTTTCAAGAAATTCTGAAGAGGACCATGTCAGGATCATTTCTGTGAAGTTTCGTGAAAATCGGATGGGTAGTTTCAGAGAAGAAGATGTTTGAAATAAAAGTTAATGCACGCACGGACGGACGGACGGACGACCGGACGGACGGACGCACGACGGACACCGGGCCATGACATAAGCCCGCTGGCCTTCGGCCAGTGGAGCTAAAAATGTATACTTGCCCAAATTGAAAGCATTTGCATATGACAAATAAAATCTGACTTTGTCTTTGATAGGGTAGAAAACATTGTAGGAAGAGGAGAAAATGCTGGCTACCAGCATTTTCTCCTTTTCCCAAAATGTTTTCAAAAGGATTCTTCTTCAGGGTGGTCAAAAGTCAGGATTGAGTGGTAAAGGGTAACACACTGACTAGTGGCAGCTGATCATTTGGTTGTCGAGCAGTGTCGATCAAAGGTTTACATTCACTACAGTGAACGAAAACATGTCAACCACGCTCTGTTCAATTCCTGTCCAGCACCTGGAGGATATTTGCTTGGATTGGACAGTGACCATTCTATATTCTCCCATGTTTGTTTGTTTGTATTAGAGTTTTAACGCCATTTTAACAGCTCAGGTCATATCATGGTGGTCCGTGATGCACCCATGTGTTTCCTGGCTTTCTCACACCAATACTGATACAACTTTCTTTCCGAAGCCACTAACTACTTTTCTCTCGCCGGAAAGAAAGTTTGCCTCAACTGGATATCAAACTGGCAACTACCAGGTCATGAGTCAGATATGCTAACCACTGAGCTTCCTGGGCCGGCTATATTCTCCTATGAAAATCATCTAGCCTTAACATGGCCGCATTTCCCTTCAAATATTGGTCCTTGGTATTTCCTTTACTTAATACTAGTAATAACAAGCTTAGGTTTATAAGTGAAAGTGTACAAAACAATGTGGTAAAAGGAGAAAATGGTTGCAGGCTTGCAACCCTTTCACAATCATGACTTTTAAAACAAAGACCCATTGAAAAAAAAAGCTTTTTAAAACACTGCTAGTTACCAGCATTTTCTCCTTTTCCCACAATGTTTTCTCCCCTTTCCCAAACAAATTCCAATTTTTGATCATATTGATTTTTCTGTCTGCATATGCTTTCAATTTGTACAAGTACAGAATTTTGTTGTTTGGTAAAGAATTAACTCTTTTCAAAATGACAAAATCCTGGAATTTTCCAAATCCAAAGCATTTGCAGACAAGAAATTCAACATGGCTGAAAGTGGAAAATTTTAAAGGGAAGAAAAAATTGTGGGAAAAGGAGAAAATGCTGGTAACCAGCATTTTCTCCTTTTCCCACAATGTTTTGAAAAGCCTTCTTCTTCAAGGTCACTAAAACTTGGAGAGTGCTGTAAAAAGTTACGTGGCCAAAGTTCAAACACAGCAGCCCTGCTGGCAAAGATCAAAACTCGAGTAACAATGAACAACCCACTTCCTTATACCTCTTTACCACACAAAAAATTTTTCGACTGGTCCAAAGTGAAAGCTTTCGCAGACGACAATTTAAATTTGACTTGAATGATGAAATCTGTCTTTGATAAGATAGAAAACATTGTGGAAAAAGGAGAAAATGCTGGTTACCAGCATTTTCTCCTTTTTCCACAATGTTTTCAAAAGGTTTCTTTTTCAGGGTTGTTAAAACTCCGGATTGTGTGGTACAGGGTTAACCCTCTACCAAACAACATTTTAAGACTTAGCCAAGTTGAAAGCTTTTGAAGATGACAAAATGTTTGTGAATCAAAAACAAGAAATTCGCCTTTGGAAGGGTAAAAAATTGTGAGGAAAACAGACAATGCTGGTATGAAGATACACACCATAATTATTCTGCCCCACATTTTTTACTATGCCCTCTGCAAAATCTATGCTTTCAATAATGAATTTGGACCTGTCTAAAATCTTACCTGGTGGTTGTTTGTTTGTGTTGAATGCCATTTTAACAGCTTGGGTCATATAACAGCAGGCAGTGCATCTAGGCATGTGTTTCCTGGCTTTCTCTAACCGGTACTAACACAACTTTGTCTTTCTTTCCAGGCCACTGACTACTTTTCTCACATGTTTTAGACTTGAGAGGCGAAAAGTCGCCAGAAAGAAAGAAAGTTTGCCTCATCTGAGAGGCAAACCCACAACCACAAGGTCATGAGTCAGATAGGCTAACCACTGAGCTATGTGGCTGAGGCTATCATGTGATAAAGAGTTACCTCTTTAACCCTTTACCACACAATCCCGACTTTTAACGACTCTTAAAGAGATGGCTTTTGAAAACATTGTAGGAAAAGGAGAAAATGCTGGTAGCCAGCATTTTCCCACAATGTTTTCTACCCTACCCCCCCTCAAAAAAATTCAATTTTTGAGTCACTTTTCTTCGGTCGTCTGCAATACTTTCAATTTTGGAAAAATCTAAAATTTTGTCGTCTGGGAAAGGGTTAAGGAAGTTGTAAGTGATTCATTTTCAGTCATGCCTGCTTCACTACAAGTGTTCGCCCTTTCCACGTGTATGGTAGCCATGCTCTGTTAAAAGGGGGCTTAATGCATCTGTAAAAAGTATCAACCGAGGTCAGTCTTCGCAGTGCACACAGGCTGACCTGGTCCGAAACTTCTTCCTTTTGGTCAGTTTTTCTGCATGTCAAAGGCACATTTGTTAGACACAATGGATTTTATGTCTTCATAATAAGGTGATAACTTTTGCCAGAACATGGTTCACGTTCCTTTTACCTCCTTACCAGTACAATATTTAAGTCTTTGGAAAAATTTAACCCTTTACCACACAATCCCTGCTATTAACAAACCTTGAAAAAGATGCCCTTTGAAAACATTGTGGGAAAAGGAGAAAATGCTGGTAACCAGCATTTTCTCCTTTTCCCACAATGTTTTCTACCTTTCCAAAAACAAATTTCAAATTTTCAGTCACATTTATTTTGTCGTCTGCAAATGCTTTCATTTTGGACTGGTCTAAAATTTTGTCAAATTAAAATTTTGGTAAAGAGTTAAACAAACATTGCAATTTCTCAAAATAAATTATTTCTCCATTTGGTACAATATTTTCTTTTGATGTCCCAACTAAAAATTATATTATTCAGGGATGTGATTGATGAAGTATGTTAGGGAAGGCACGTCTTAACTCTTGGCCAAACAACAAAATTTTAGGGTTGTCAAAATTGAAAGCTTTTGCAGACGACAAAATAAATGTTACTCAAAAAGAGAAACTTCCGTCTGGTAGGGTAGAAAACATTGTGAGAAAAGGAGAAAATGCTGATTATTCAGCATTTTCTCCTTTTCCCACAATGTTTTCAAAAGCTTTCTTCTTCTTCAAGTTTGCTAAAACTCTGGATTGTGTGGTAAAGAGTTAAAATTCCCTCTCATATGATCATGCCTCAAAACATGTAAATACATAATCTTGGAGTAAACCTTTATGAGCAGGAATAATTTAAAACTTTCTGTCTTTGTTTCAATGGAAGGTAATTCTCCAAAGGGAGGAAAAATCACACCCTTGATAATTCTATACGAGTCATGCTATCTGGAAAGGGGGCTTAATGCATCTGCAAAAAGTACTGCAGACTGTGCTGGCTGGCATGGGTAAAAAATTTTTGCAACTTCTAAACTTTATGCATTGTGACAAAAGAAGAAACTGCGCAATTTCTTCTTTTGCCTCAATGTTTCCTTTTTTTTTTTTTCATTTGAAGCTAGTCTGCTGCCTGTGAAAAACAGCAGCCTGAAAGAGGGGTTTGATTTAACTCTACAACACAACCAAATGTTTCAACAGCAAAAATGCTTTTGAAAACATTGTGGGAAAAGGAGAATATACTGGTCTGACCAGCATTTTCTCCTTGTCCCACAATGTTTTCAAACCATTTTAAAAATAAATTGCATCATATTGAGTCAAATTTGTTACCTACAATAATTGCTTTCCAATAATATTGGACAACTCTAAAATTTAGTCATTCAGGGAAGGGTTGTAGTATAGAAAGAACACTTTTATGTATCAATAAAGATGGAATGACTTAAAGGCACACTAGCCTCCAAATATCAATGATAAATTTTATAATAATTATATATCAATAAAGATAGCAAGACTTAAAGGCACACTAGCCTTCAAATATAAACAATATGGGTGTCAAAATGCAGGCAAATTTAATCCATACCATTTAAAAGTATAGACTTTTTAATGAGTCTGATAATGTGTTACGGTACAATCTGCCAAAAATTTTGTCGCTGGCAGAAAATTGTGTAACAAAACAAGAACAAAAGTTGGCAAATAATTCTCGTTCTAGAATCCATTTTTCTACCTATATGAACTTCGACAGACTGTACTGTAAGACATTTTCAGACCTATAAAAATAACCATACTTTTAAATGCTGCAAATTTTATTTGTCTGCATTTTGACTCCTAAATTATTTACATTTGGCAACTAATGAGTCTTTAAATGAAAGAAACAAAGAAAAAAGGAATAAAATTAAGTCATAAATGCAAACAGTCACAGATGCTCCAGAGAAGTGGGAATGATGATATTCTAAATCCATTATTTCTCTTCCAAACCCTATGTTGTGGATACTCATTAGAATCATCTCAATGAGACGATTCTAATGAGTACCCATAACATAAGGTTTAGTGGAGAACAACTAATATTTTCAACTTTGAAATCAAAATCACTCCCTCTGTCTGGAACTCTGTAGTCAGCTCTATTCCTGGATGCATACAACTTAAACTCATGTGAGCACCAAGCACTATGAATCTTGTTTTTCTGGACAGTATGAATGAAGATCAGACTGCACCAAACAGTCTGATTGATCTAGAACCTTCAGTCTGACTTTCTATGAAATAATATGGCCTAGCAATTGCAATATACACCTTCTCTCTAGACAAAAAACTGTCCATTTCATGAGCCATGCTCTGAGAAAAGGGAGGCTTAATGCATCTGCAGAAAGTATCACACACAGGTCAGCCTGTGCAGGCTGACCTGGGTCTAAACTTTTTGCTTTTGGTAAATTTTCAAACCACCAGAGAACCCCATAATTCTGTCGGTCGTAAGACAAAATGGATTTTGTGGATTCATGACTATGTGATGATTTGCTTTATATCTTGCATCAAAGAGATGTTTTAGACCCCCTTTTGCCAGAGTATGGCTCATACATTTTGTGCTCAAGAGGCGCATAGCAAAGAAAATACACTGTACCTTATTTCAAAATTGATATATATAGTTATAGTGGTGAAAAGTTTGAGAATCCATGTAAAATGCAAGCCGAAATGAAAACTTGCAGAATATAAAATTTTGCAAAGATGTCGACATGCGAAAAACCAAACAGAAGTTTAAAGAATAGGCAGCGATTATAGACCATGCCAAATACTTTAAAGTAAAAACACCTATTTACATGATTGCCATGGTTACAGAAGGGTACAGAGTTTTTTCTTGGGTGGTTCTGGGGGGTCCAGGGCCGCCAATATGGCCTCATCAAAAACATTCTTCAAGCCTTTCTGCAGGGTATTCAAAAGTTAATGCATGTTAGTTTGATGTTCTAATGACACTGACCACTGGATTGTGTCTTTACCACATGACAACATTTTGGACCTCTCTAAATCCAGGACTTGAGAACAGGGGGTCGCTGGTTTGATCCCAGCTCAGCCAATGTTTTTCTGAGGACTGATGATAGTCAGTGTGATTAGATTAATTCCTCTCTCACCACTGATCATTCTTACAACGATGGTTATGTGGCAAAGCAGCCAGTGGCTTAAAAAGAATATTGTGCATAGCACTGGTAAAAGAAACTCCAGGAAAGCATGGATACATGCACTGGTCGCTGTGATATAACTGATATATGTTGAGAACTTAGTTAAACACCATACAATCAATCAATCTACATCCAAAGCAATTGCAAATGACAAATCTGGCTCAGAGGGTGGAAATTGTCTTTGAAAGGGTAGAAAACATTGTGGAAAAAGAAAAAAATGCTGGTTATTAGCATTTTCTCCTCTTCCCACATTGTTTTCAAAAGCCTTCTTCCTCTGGGTCCATCAAAGTTAAGATTGTGCGGTTAAGGGGTAAGGAACAGGTCGCATTTGTTTCTTTATCTGTATACATTTAATGCCATTTTCAACAATATTTCAGTTATGTAAAGGAGGCCAGTGCACCTAGCCATGCATTCCTGAAATTTGGCTTTATCAGTACTTTGCACAATATTCTTCCCAAGCCACTGGCTGCTTTCCCACATAAACATCGTAAAAGCAATGATCAGCAATGAGAGAGGAATGAATCCTCTCTCAATGGTTAACATGAACCCTTTACCACACAACGCCGACTTTCAACGACCCAAAGGATGAAGGCTTTTGAAAACATTGTGGGAAACGGAGAAAATGCTGGTAGCCAGCATTTTCTCCTTTACCCACTATGTTTTCTGTTCTTCCTACAACAAATTTCAAATTTAGATGTCACATTTATCTTGTTGTCTGAAATGCTTTCAATTTGAACGAATAAAAAAATTTCCGTTTGGTAAACTGACCTCCAGATAAAAGGGAGTGATGGTATTCTAAATCCATTATTTCTCCTCAAAACCCTATGTTGTGGGTACTCATTAGAATTGTCTCCATGAGACATTCTAATGAGTACCCATAACATAGGGTTTGTGCAAGACTGATCAATATTTTCAATTTTGAAATCAAAATCACTCCCTCTATCTCGAACTCTGGGTACAAGGTTAATTCTCGTAAGGAAATTGGCCGAGCTGGGGAGTCAATCCGTGATCCCTGTTTTCAAGCCCCATGCATTATCCACTGACCTACAGGGCTCAGCTGAACACATCTGGTATAGAATTGATTTCCAACCCAGAAGAATTTATTTAAACCAGTGATCAGAGAAGCATTTGTGTGAAGCAAATAAATGGAGCTCAAATAACAGAATTTGTCCCTCATCAGGTAGAAGAACAGTCCAGAACTCCAGATAGAGGGAGTGATTTTGCTTTCAAAATTGAAAATATTAATCTCACTGCACTAAATCTTATGTTATGGGTACCCATTAGAATCGTCTCATCGAGACAATTCTAATGAGTAACCACAACATTAGAGTTTGGAAGAGAAATAATCAATTTAGAATACTATCACCCCCTCTTCTGGAGGTCTGAAAACACTGGCTACCAGCATTTTCTCCTTTTCCCAGAATGTTTTCTAAAGCCTCCTATCCCCAAGTTGTAATACAAGGGATTGTTAACCCTTCACCACACAAACCCAAATTTAAACAACACTGAGATAGAACGCTTTCAAAGACATTGTGAACCAGCATTTTCCCCTTTTCCCATACCTTTTTCTACTCAATCAAAGACAGAAAATATCATTTTAGCAACACTTAATTTATCATCTGCAAACTCAATTTAGTCCAGTCCAAAATTATGTCGTTTGGTTGAGAGTTTATACAAGGTTAAATACCTAGATTATGGATAATGATGTATCATCAATGACTCATGCAGGGCTCCAGATAAGAGGGAGTGATGGTATTCTAAATCAATTATTTCTCTTTCAAACCCTATGTTATGGGTACTCATTAGAATCGTCTCATCGAGACGATTCTAATGAGTACCCACAACACAGGGTTTAGTAGAGAATAATTAATATTTTCAATTTTGAAATCAAAATCACTCCATCTATCTGGAGTTCTGACTCATGTCTTATCTTAACTTGAATAATAGCCCAGTATTTTGATAATGAAAGTTGGGATTTTCAGTTGTTTAACTTTGACCCTTTACCACACAATCCCGAGTTTTAACGACACTAGAGAAATTCAACCTTTTAAAACATTGTGGGAAAAGGAGAAAATGCTGGTAACCAGCATTTTCTTCTTTTCCCACAATGTTTTCTTACCTTTCAGAAACAAATCCAATCATTTGAGCCACATTTAAAATGTCACCTGCAAATGCTTTCAATTTGGACCAGCCTAAAATATTGTCGTTTGGTAAACTGTTAATCTTTCAGCACCAAGGCTAGAAATGTTTAGAGTATTTTGACTGACTGCATTGATTGAAAGAATTGTTTAATGCCACTTCTAACACTATTTCAATCACATTTTCTACCTAAACTATGTAGTCTCATAAAATTGATTACAGACAAGCTTCATTAAAAATGGTGTAACCTTTTTTTTTTCATTCATATACTTGGAAAATGGATTTCAATTCAGAAAAGACGCGACTATGAAATTTCCTCGAGACAAGTGGGTAAAAAATGTGTCAAAGATGCAAAAAACGCCTTCTGGAGAAATCACTGATCAATTATAAAGTTAACAAAGAAATCCTTTCTGTTCTTGTAACACTCTTCACATAAAATATATTTCATTATAATAATTTTCTTTGATTATGTGTGAAAACATTGTGCAAGAAGATAAAATGGCCCAAGATAAGCAATTTCACTTTTTGTCATCATGTTTTCAAAAGCTATCTGTGGCCAAAGCTAATACATTGAATTAATTTGGGCTATTATATTTCGGATCATTTTCTGCCGGTACCCTTTTTCCCTACTCTTATGAGAGTCAGTCTATCTTAACCCTTTCCCAAACGACAAATTTTGGACTGGTCCAAATTGAAAGAGTTTGCAGACGACAATTTTAGATTTGATGAAAATGGCAGAAAGTTATCAAAAAGGGTAGAAAACACTGTGGGAAAAGGAGAAATTGCTCGTTACGAGCAATTTCTCCTTTTCCCACAGTGTTTTCAAAAGACTTGTACTGCAGACACGTGAAAACCAGGGCTTGTTTGGGAAAGGGTTAATCTGTTTGTATTCTATATTAAAGAAACCTTACCTGTGTTAACGCGGAACATTCCACATACTTCACAGCTCTCAAATCTCTGGACAGTTTATCCCCATTTTCGATTGTGACTGGTCTCTGTCTGTTCTTGGCTAGTTTTTCGATGGTTGAGGCATCGTCTCGCAGATCTATCTGGGTCCCGACTAGTAAGAATGGTGTTTTCTGACAGTGGTGGGTAATTTCTGGTACCCACTACAGGAAAATACAGAAAATTACTGTATGGATTACCTATCCCTTTACCGCGCAATCCCCTGTTTTAAAGACTCTAGGAAAGGTTTTCGAAAACTTTGTAGGAAAAGGAGAAACTGCGGGTAACCAGCATTTTCTCCTTTTCCCACTATGTTTTCTATCTAGTCAAAGTGAAATACTATCATTTGAAAAACATTTAAATTGTAGTCTGTAAATTCCTTCAAATCAGTCAAGTCTAAAATTTTACTGCGTGCTGAAGGGCTATATTCATCTTTCTGTGGACTACTCATAAAAACATTGTGGCAACAGGAAAAATTGCTCATAATGAAAAATTTATCTTTTTGCCACACTGTTTTCACATGTGCAAATGAATTACATCTGTATATCCATTACTACCTATATTTATCTCCTAATGCACATATGAAAACCATATAACAAAAGGGGTTATCACTAATATGAAGCAATTTCTTTGTTTGCTACATTTTCACATGTACTCTTCGTGAATTACCGTATATCAAATTCATGTTGAAGTACTGCCAAACAAAACTCTAGAAAAGCATTGACAGGTAAACTGCCTGTCAGGATTTAATTGAAATGATGTTAAAAACAGTGTTAAACACCACACAAACAAAACAAATCAAATTCTTGTTGTTTTTTTTTTCAAAGCTATCTGATGCAAACTGTTTCAATAGGTATTGCTGGTTATTCCTGTTTTACAGTATTTTAACCCTTTCCCACACAAACAAATGTTAGACCTGCCAATACTGAAAGCACCAAAAGATAACATGGTAGATATGGCTCAATCAATTTCTCTGAAAAGATAAAAAAAACATTGTGGGAAAAGGAGAAACTGCTGGTAACCAGCAGTTTCTCCATTTCCCACAATGTTTTCATGAGCTGTCTACAGCACGGTCAATAAAACTTGGGACTGTGTGATAATGGGTGAAAAACTCTGATTCAAAGTTGTGTTGAGCTACTACAAAGTATGACTGAATCTGAACCTGATCTTGGCAGAAAAATGTGTGGCAGTCACTGCAATAGCTCCTGTTAAGTCACAATTCATCCACAATGAAACACTGAACTTTCGAAAGGAGTTTTGAAAAATGTTTACGCATTGATTTATTTCCAGATCCTGGTTTAGGTCAATTCAGATGTCCTGTTAACTCTTTACAACACAATAATTTAGACCGGTCCAAATTCAAAGCATTTGCAGACGACAAATTAAACTTGGCAGAAATTATTGGATTTGTTTTTGAAAGGTTAGAAAGCATTGTAGGAAAAGGAGAAAATGCTGGTTACCAGCATTTTCTCCTTTCCCCAGAATGTTTTCAAAGGGCTTCTATTTCAGGGTCGTTAAAACTCGGGATTGTGTGGTTAAGAGTTGGGGGGGGCAGAAGGTAAATGTGGTACCAGAGTCGATAAACTGGGACCTGATTGAGTTTATGTTTTAAGTGTTTCTTAGTTTCAGATCTCACAGACAGCTCTACTGAATGCCCACAATGTAGGTTTCTGTCAGAAGATAATTAAATTTGGTTCTAGTGATTTGCTATATATTTGAAAGTGCACATTGTGGTAAAAGCAGAAAACTGTCTGGTAATTGAGTTCAGCAGTGAGCCATGGAGGATCCTTGCTTCCAAATGGTCCTGCTAGAACTTCCTCCCATAGCACGAGAAAACTTAACTCTTTACCAAACGACAAAATTTTGGACTGGTCAAAATCGAAAGCATTTGCAGATGACAAAATAAATGTAATTAAAAAATTGAAATTTCTTTAGGAAAGGGTAGAAAACATTGTGGGAAAAGGAGAAAATGCTGGTTACCAGCATTTTCTTCTTTTGACTTTTCCCACAATGTTTTCAAAAGGCATCTCCCTCAGGGTTGCTAAAAGTCGGGATTGTGTGGTAAAGAGTTAACTCTTCACCAAACGACAATACTTCAGACTGGGTCAAAATTGAAAGCATTTGCATACGACAAAATAAATGCGACTGAAAAATTGAAATTTGTTTGGGGACGAGTAGAAAACACTGGAAAAAGTAGAAAATGCTGATTACCAGCATTTTCTCCTTTTTCCACAATGTTTTCAAAAGACTTATCCCTCAGGGTTGTTAAAAGTCGGGACTGTGTGGTAAAGAGTTAAACCATACATACAGATAAGTCTTGGATACTCAAGTCATCAAAACTGAGCCATGCTCTTGCATGGTTTTGTTTTTTATGTATCTGCAAAAAGTGTTCACCCATGTCAGTCTGCGCAGTCTGTGCAGTCTGATACGAGTCAGAACTTTTTGCTATTTGTTAACTGATGCAAACTGTTTTAGTAGATCTTGTTTGTTTTTCCTGCTTTACAGAATTATCAAAGCTGTCTGTTTTGAGAATTTGTGTTGAGCTAATGCAAAGCATGGATGAATCTGCAATCTGATCTTGGTAGAAAAATGTGGGTATTTGTAAATTTTCTGCATGTCCAAGGACCATTTTATCTTATGATTCAGTCGGTTATTAACCCTTTCCCAAACAAGCCCTGGTTTTCACGTGTCAGCAGTACAAGTCAGAGTTCCCGATCACGCAAAATCGTGCGTGAAACATGTATAAATGAAATAAAACACGTACAAAATTACAAACCTATACGTGAAATCACGCACAAAAAATACAGAAGATCACACAAAAAAAGTAGGAAACACCTGCATAGAACAGCTCACGCAAGTGCGATTTGCAGAAAATATAAATCATCGGAAACATTTTGGATTTCCAGCTTTCTATTTATAGAATATTTACATGATCGGCGTACTCGGTATTTATTATCGCGATCAATAATATTGCAGACTGGGACTCGTTTGTTTCCAAATAAATCCTTACTTCAGCTCTCCTTTGTTTAACGCAGTCGATAAAAAAGCGTTTTGTCGATGTCAACGTCTTTCGTCTGAAAACCTGTATTTGGAATATCTCAGAAATATAGGCCTACTTTAGACGCTTTCGGAATTCAGAATTCGGGTTCCCGTAGGCGAGCAAGGTACACTAGTTGTAGAACCATTCAAAATGTAGAAAAAAGAATTCAATTCATGCAGAAAGACTTATCCATAAATGAACGGACATGAAAGATTGATCGGTCCATAAAACGCGGAAACCCATGACACAACAAAATGCTCCATTTTACATTGTCCGATCATAGTCACTTTCTACTGTCTTTTCAGCTTTTAATAGGTGTAAGCTGTAAATTTCCACAAATATCTTGATATAACGAACTTTTTTGGTGCAAATCATCTGTATCGATTGCTTTGAGAATCATTACTGTCATAATCTCAAAATCAAATATGAAATCTAGACCCCCCCCCCCCCAACAACTCAAGGGGTAAGTGTGTACTCCTGAAATAAAAAGCTAGTGGGAACACTGCATATTGAATACAGCAGTCTTCAGTCAGACTTCTACAATGTTTAATGTAGATAAGGCATGTGAAAAGATGAGCATAAAGACTACTAGTTAACACTTTGACAAACAATTCTTTAAGTGTCAGTTACGTTTAAAAATGTATATTTACATAGTAGATCTATATGATTGTTCTGCATCTGATCGAAAATGAGGCATTAAGTAAACAATTTAGAGTTGTGGGCATATTAATTTTTCTCTTTTAATTTGTACCCCCATTTTTTTTCTTATACCCCCATTTTTCAATTGTAGGGGGTACAAAAAACCCCCAAATAAAATTTTCAGTGGGAACACTGACAAGTCTTTTGAAAACAATGTGGGAAAAGGATAAATTGCTCTTGACGAACAGTTTCTCCTTTTCCAACAGCGTTTTCTACCCTTTTTTTGACCTTTCTGCCATTTTCATCAAATTTAAAATTGTCGTCTGCAAACTCTTTCAATTTGGACCAGTCCAAAATGTGTCGTTTGGGAAAGGGTTAAGACAAGACCTATCTTATGGATCCATAATTACGTGATGACTTGCTTAGTATCATGAATCACAGAGACGGACTAAACCCCCTTTTGCTTGAGCAATGTACAACTTTATAATTTATTTCTTCACCAAGATCTGTGTTCTTGGTAATCAATAGAATTGTCTCATTGAGACAAATCTAATGAGAACCCACAACACAGGATTTTGTGAAGTAGAGCTGTACCACTCCTTGAACCCCAGAACAGTCCCCTTTTCCTACCCTACAACTCACCTTTTCTTTCACATTTTCAAATGAGGAGGGAGACACTACAGAGAAGCACACTAGAAACACATCAGTTTGAGGGTAGCTCAACGGGCGCAGCCTGTCATAATCTTCCTGCCCCGCTGTATCAAATAAACCCAAGGTATATGGCTCTCCCCCTATCATCACAGTGACTGCATAATTGTCAAATACCTGCAAAAAGAAACAGTTCACATTTTTACATGCTATGGCAGGGTTTTTCCCAACACCCTGATTTTTTTTAAGTAAAGACCCCCCCCTCATTTCTAATTGTTCCCATATTTAAATGTTTGCCTTCTTTTATTCATTTGATTGATTGACTGAATGATGTTTTACACAGCTTTCAATACAATTTCAGTCTGATTGATTGAATGGTGTTTTACACAGCTTTCAGCATAATTTCAGTCATATTACGGAGAGAGCTCACATATTCATGTATTTTCTTTCATTCATTTCTACCATTCCAGTACTAGGCTAGGGCTCTGAATTGTCTTCCCCAAGTATCAGCATTTTCTCGTTTACCCACAATGTTTTCAGAAGTCTACTTCCTCAGGGCCATTAAAATCTGGATTGGCTTACAGAAATATTGCAAAAAAGTTAAAGAAATAATTAAATCAGTAATCTCAGAAAACACATACCGTTGGTACATATTCCGAAGGAAACTTGTTGGTTGTATATGAGATCAGGAGGCAGGTTTTCCCCACAGCTCCATCACCGACCACTACACATTTGATTGTCTGCATCCTTGTCAATCTATCTGTTTACCTGAAACCATTTCATCAAATTACAACAAAATCAATGTTCTGTTCCACAGATCTATCAATCTACATCCTTTTTTTAACCTAGCAAGCAGGCTAAGAAAGCATGAGACTAGCTTAATGTGTGCTTGAACATACTTTCAGAGTATGCTAAGGAAGAACTGCTTAGGTTAGTGGACACACGTTTTAGCAACCACAACAGAAATGATCAGGGTGCGCAATCATATACTGCTGTACGTAATTCACATATAAATTCTACTCTGTGCGTACAAATTTTTTGTGCTTGTATGCATGAACACACTGTCAAAAGTATGCACATACAAAAAGGAAAGTAATTACGTAAACTGCACATACAAATTAGATACCATTTTGTATTGCATGCCAATTAAACAAAACAAAAGTAGCTTTCCTCGTAAGTGGGTACCACCCTTTGTCCTCAAAATACAGCGGGCTACCAAATATTTTTGCAATATATATTTTGCGGCTCCCTCGCCTGTCTGAATAATTTTTGCCATGATTTTTTAAGATGTCATAATCTACCACGTATACAGAAAATCTGGTAATTAACTTTCAGTGAGAAATTAAAATCATTTAATTATATCATGATGCACAGTTATTGTTAAAAATACATTTTTTTGACATATATGGAAGCTGAAAAATCGAGCCACAAATTAAACATGCATTTTTTTGTATGTATGGCATCTGCTGCATAAAAAAATGTCATCAACACAAAAGCTGTTAAAATAGTTTATAGCGTGAAGATCTGAGAAAGGTAGGTTTACACAATTGATTCTACCATTACATATTTTATTTTATTTTGCCCTAACAGGGCATGGCCTTTATTTGACAGAGTTTGAGCTTACAAAGCCAATCGGCCTGCTCCTCTGTGAATTTAAAATAGCCAGACCATCATCTTGGACAACGAGCATTAATCTGTCTACACTTCCTTTTTATTAAAGCAGTTCTAATGTACTTCGCAACTTTGAGAAAGGAATAAAGGTGAAAAATCTTCCATTATGGCGGTCGATTATCAAAACTCATGGCCGTGTTCAGCTTTAAACCCTGAAACCTTGCGATTACATCTTAGTATGTGCATGCTCTGGAGACATATGATACATCCATAAAATCACCAAATGCACAATTTAGGAATTTAATTAAGGTCCCATTCATTATGGTAAAGGAGCTAGGGTCAGTGTTCTCACTAGGATTTTGAAAGTTGGATTCCAGGAATCCAACTCAGGAAAAAGTTGGATTCCAAACTGAAAAGTTGGATTCCAGTCTGAAGAAGTTGGATTCCTGTACAGTCAGGATGAATTTCCATGATGCAAGTAATAAACATATAAAAACTGTAAACTTTAGATTGGTGCATTATGGAGACAGTGTCTGTAATGGACAAGTCTATGTTTACATCAGAAATTAGTAGCTAGGACTTTCTTTGCAATTGCGCAAAGGGTTAAACAAGTTTAATAATTCTTCACTAAATATCTTTTATTTAGACTAGAGCTGTAAAAGACTAGATTTTATTTAGACTAGAGCTGGTAAAAGATCGAAATTTCTTTAACCCTTTACCAGACGACAAGTTTTTTAGACTGATCTAGATTGAAAGCACTTGCAGACGACAAAATGAATGCCATTTAAAAAGCGAAAAATGTTTTAGGAAGGATAGAAAACATTGTGGGAAAATGAGAAAATTCTGTTTACCAGCGTTTTCCCACAATGTTTTCAAAAGGTTTCGTTCTCAGGTTCCTTAAAAGTCGGGATAGTGTGTGTAGTAAAGAGTTACCGGTAATCTCGTGAACATCATACGGTAATATGATAGCGGGGCCACCCGTAAATATATTACCGATCATGTGCACTCGATGTAATAAATTTCGATCATTCACCTTTAAAAAGAAATATCCTGTTATGTAATCCATTGATCGATGCATAATTTGCAAATATGCCAGACAACATGCCGGGCAGTTAGGGTATTATCTATTTCTCATCCACAGTTTAAAGGGTACTGGGCGAGTGATAGAGAATAATGCATTCCGATTGGTTGTTAGTCTCCCAGAAGGCCACGCCTACCCCTTCGACTACCCGACTTAAGCGGTTACCTATGTATCGGATTTTTCGCCTCGTTAAACATATCGTAAACAATCACTTGATGAACAAATCAAGCTGAGCAGCTGATTAGGGGCTGATTAGGGACGCGTGCCCTGAAAAGACTTGTCGTCCGGTGGAATCCTTTGTTAGGATTTTTTGTCGTCCGCCGGAAAATGTTGTCGTCTCAGACGACAGTATTGGCGTTTCCGAGAACTCTGTAGGGTGTTAAAATTCATTAATAAAACTGAAAAAGCCCAAAGTTACTCTATACCCCCAATTTTTTCTTTGTACCCCCATTCAAAATCTGGCAGGTGCATGCACAGGTGAACGGCGAGCGACAGTGTAAATCCTATATTACACACTAATATACTGAAAGGTAAACAACTCGTGATGTATTTTCAATACCCCAGTCACGAATTCCATGCTGTTTACAAGTTCTTTTACTACCAATATTAACATCCATAGTACCAATCGATAGCGGAAACATTATTCTACAAGAAAATCATATCAATAGTCAAGAAATTTGAAGTTGCTAAGAAATATCTTGCTCGAAACTGTCAAACAACCCAACTCGGAAGAGATCTGATTGCATGGATTTGCAAAAATTTTCAAGAGATAAAACCCATTTTCAACACAAAAAATGTCCATTCTTGTGCAAGGTGCCTTTGGAATCTACAAGTTTAAAAGTATATCTGCACTGAAAATAGAACTTCAATATCTTTTTGTGTTATACGAACCTTTTTTTATCTGAAAATGTCCAGCCGTGTAAACTGTCATCCTTCATGGCCTACTAAGCATGCTTTTGTATCATGTTTTCTCATTGGCTGGGTCCAGACACACCTTCATCGATAACCAATGAGAACACATTTTGAAAAACAAACCGAGCATGCGCAGTACGTCAAAATGGCAGGCAGCTGAGCGCCGGACAGATTTAGCGATGGAAATAAGGATTGTACAGCCTATTCACATAAAATAGTTTAATGTTTCAGGTTTATATGCCTTAAAATTGCTGGACCCGAAATGATACTTGTCAAATATTCAACGGCTTTCGCGTTGAAAATGGGTTTTATCTCTTGAAAATTTTCGCAAATCAATGCAATCAGATCTCTTCCGAGTTGGGCTGTTTGACAGTTTTGAAATAGATATTTCTTAGCAACTTGAAATGGCTCAAATTGGGACATAATTTTCTTGTAGAATAATGTACCCCCAAAATGAAAACCCAGTGGGCATGCTGATAAGTTTACATTCAAACTTCAAAACAATCAGCAACAGCAGGAATATTTCTGTGTGGGGTTAGCACTCTGGTCTTAACTGTCTGACGTAAATAAGGATATTCTGGAAAAGAAGACTTTGACAAAACAATTGCTGGCATTTTGATTCTGAATAACACTGTACATATCTTCGTTGGCAGTCTCAAGCCCACAGCCTGGTTGTCGATTCAGAAACTATTGGTAGCAAAATCAGAATATTTGATTATAACATAACTCTAATATACCCTAAATACCTTAAGGCTATTAGAAAAAGGGTGTTGATAAGAAAAGCAACGGTCAGGGACACACTAATCACTCCGAATTTAAACCGGAAGAGATTGCACATCCGCCATTTTACCTCATTTCCTAACGTCGAACGGGCTATTAAAAAAGAAAAATTCTGAGCATATAATGATATGAGAGTTCTCTCAGAAGCAATACCTTGTTAATGTTTAAATTTTGCAATACAATATCTTATTTACTTGTTTTTATCTGTCGAAAATATAGTAAAATTTGTCTGTAAAAATCCAGGGCGGTGTTCGGATATCTGTCAAAATCATTAACATGGATTCCGGAAGTTATATTTGCGCATGCGCATTGGGAAAAAAAAAAACAAGATGTCATCATAAAATGTGAAATGTCCAAAGAACACCGAATACAACCCTAAAATTCACTTAGTCATCAACTTGGAAAAGATACTATTTCTTAAAAACTGCTTTAAAAGCTGACAAAATTGAAATATGTAATTCTAGCAGTTTTCACTTTGATTGATTGGTTTTACTCCGTAACATTGTGAAAGTACCTAGAGACTAGGTTCCCAGCATGTCGATCTGGGCCGGGGTGGGAGAGGGGGGTTTAGTCACCATGGTCATTCCTACCATTAGAAAAAAGTAAGAGAAAGTGCACAAGTATGAACAGAAATGGTATATTCGATCCCTGATCGGAATAACGATTAGACAGTACGTGTTTGGGATCGTGCAATCTCTGTCGGGGAGGGGGGGGTAGGGAAACAACAACCTTTGTTAACTCTTTATCACAGGACAAAATTTTGGACTGGACCAAATTGATAGCATTTGTAGACGACAAATTAAATGAAGCTAAGATGGTGATTTCTGCCTTTGGTATGGTAGAAAACATTGTGGGAAAAGGAGAAAATGCTGGTTACCAGCATTTTCTCCTTTTCCCAGAATGTTTTCAAATTTCGAAAGCCTTCTCTTCCTGGGTCGTTAAAACTCGGGATTGTGTGGTAAAGAGTTTGTAGGTCTACATGTCGACGCTAAAGTTACCTTTGAGGGTAGGTATATTAATTCTTATCATGTCGAATTCTAATCATGAATTGGTGATTACACAAATATACCGCGAAAAGTTTATCAAACATTGTTCAGAGCTCTTTGAATGGGGTTTGTATGACGGAAACCTACTGGTGAAAATTGCGGAGAGTGCAGAGCAAGATCAGACTGCATTTATGCAGTTTGATCTTACTTTACACTCCCCACTAATCCATCTATGGCCGCGAACGGCAGGATGAGGGTTGAGTCAACAACAACGATATTCCCCCTTTCAGTCATTTTGTAAGTGATATATACTAACCCTAATGCAAATATTATGATCCATCCTTTATTTTCTACAAATAAAAAATAGGATAATAACAATTATAAAATATCTTACCATGATGAAATTGATAAATACATCTATATTCATGCTAAACAGAGGTGTCTTGTTATTTTGATCAATGAGGTAGGTATACATTGTATTTAAACTATCCATATTCTAAAAATAGATCAGTTATTTTTAGAAACTAAACTGCTAATTAATCCTTTACATTTTGACCATTTGTAATGCTTAAAATGAAGCTTGAATATCTCAGCAAAAGGGTCAGTGTAGATCAGTGATCAGACTTCACAATTTTTTTTTTTTTTGCAGTCTGATCTCGCTCTACATTGACCACAAGGCACTTTTTCAGGGTTTTAAGAGTGAACTGTAGACTATTCAGATACTCAAGATCAGTACTTGTGCTCCCCCCCTTCCCCCTAAATTTTGGTGTAGCTCTTGTATAACACTTTCGATGATAAGGATGATAACCTTTTCTGTACAAAGTGTTTTATCTTAAAGTACTTTGTTATATCCTATTTTTTTTTTGCAGGTGGGCTGATAGTCCATGAAATCCTAACATCCGATTATGCAGTAGTCACTGTGCTAATGGTCTAAGAGGAAATGGGCAAAGCTTAATATTTTACATCAAAGTAAAATTTCCAGATAATGGGGTTATTATAATTATTGTAGTGCTTTCATTCTTTAATGTTCTGAAATATTTAACAAAATGATCTATTAACTCTTTCCCGCACAATCCCAAGTTTTTACGCCCCTGACAGAAGAGACAATTGAAAACATTGTTGGAAAAGGAGAAAATGCTGGTAACCAGCATTTTCTCCTTTTCCCACAATGTTTTCTTATCTTTCAGAGACAAATTCCATTATTTGACCCACACTTAATTTGTCGTATGCAAATGCTTTCAATTTGGACCATTCAAAAACATTGTTTTAATGTTTAAATATTGGCAAAACTGGTCATTAAGATAGGCCTACATATAACCAGAGCTCCAGGTAAGAGGGAGTGATGGTATTCTAAATCCATTATTTCTCTTCCAAACCCTATGTTGTGGGTACTCATTAGGATCGTCTCGCTGAGACGATTCTAATGAGTACCCATAATGTAAGGTTTAGCGGAGAATTATTAATATTTTCGTTTCTGAAATTAAATTCACTCCCTCTGTCTGGAGCTCTGTCAGATAACAATACAGTATTATGTTGTTTTAATTAATATTACAAATGAAATTAAACATAAACCTGATATTGATTGTGCAGCAATGTTTTGACTCTTTATCAAACGACAAAATTTTAGACTTGTCCATATTCAAAGCATTTGCAGATGACACAATAAAATTAATGTGACTCAAAAATTGAGATTTGTTTTAGAAAGGGTAGAAAACATTGTTGGAAAAGTAGAAAATTTCTCCTTTCCTCACAATGTTTTCAAAAGGCCTCTTTCTCAGGGTCGTTAAAAGTCGGGATTGTGTGGTAAAGAGTTAAACTATCTGTTTGGTGGTCACATGATTGAAGATCAGAAACTGGTCACACTATTTAAACCATTACGTAATTCCATGGACGTTTACTCAACAGCGACATTCAACAGCTTTAGAGCATGTGCAATTGCGTCAACTTCCCGAAACATCTTTTTCCAGTGCTGCATGAAATGTTACATGTAGTATATGTGCTTTAGAGGCTGAGGGTATTCCAAGCCAGTAAAATAAAGGCAAGGTTCATAAATCCTCACAGTCCTAGCTCTTTGACTCTTTACCACATAATGCCGCCTTTTAACACCCCTGGGAAAGAAGCCTTTTGAAAACATTGTGGGAAAAGGAGAAAATGCTGGTTACCAGCATTTTCTCCATTTCCCTTCAATGTTTTCTACCCTATCAAAGAAGAATTGCACCATTTGAGCCGCATTGAAATTGTTGTCTGTAAATGCTGTAAAATTTTGTTGTGTGGTAAAGGGTTAATCAAATGAGCTTGTGTTTTAACAGCTGGGGGGAGGAATGTAGAAAAGATTTTGAGGAAAAAACAAAAAAAGAGATGCTGGAAATCCTTTTCCCACAATGTTTTCCATCCTTTCAAAGGCAAATCTCAGATTAGCTACACATGTCACCTGCTAACCCTCTCAACTTGGACCAGTCCAAATTGTTTTCTTATAGATTTAACCCATCACCAAACAATTCTGTTCTTAATCACCCTGATGTAGAGGGCTTTTGACAAGAGTGAAGGAAAAGGAGAAAATGCTGGTTACTAGCTTTTCATACTTTTCCCTCAATGTTTTATTACCCTTTCAAAAATACCGGTAAATTCCATCATTTGAGCTACACTTTTTCCATCATTCAACACTGTTTTCATACTGGACACATCGAAAATTTTGTTGAACGGTAAAAAAGTTAAAACAGTTACATGTTTTATCCTAATGGCACTCTAGTTTCTTCGTATGTATTGGAGTTTAATGCCATTTTAACAGCTCAGGTCATATCATGGCGGTCAGTGACTCACCCATGAGTTTCCTGGCTTTCTCACACCAGTACTGACACAACTTTCTTCCCAAGTCACTGACTACTTTCTTCACATGCATCAGAGGTGGGAGGCGAAAAATCTGCCGAAAGAAAGTTTGCCTCAACCGGGTACATGTATCGAACTCACAACCACCAGTTCATGAGTCAGATACACTAACCACTGGGCTACCTTGGCGGGCTCTAGTTTCTTCACACTGATATATATAGAAGGCCTATTTGTGATGGAGCCATTGTTCAATTTGTTTAACCTTGCAAGTTGTTGGACCAGTGACACCCTGGTGATATGATATCAGCAGATAATGGGGTCAACTCTCTACCTCCTGCAGATAACTTTTGTGTCTTGCAGCAGTCCACTGATGAAAATATTTTGACCAAAGGAGTAATTGGTCAAAATAAGCAATATCTGTTTTTGACATGTTTTCAAAAATACTCCGGCTTATACCTTGATTAATTTTTTCCACAATTTACAAGGATGCTTCTAAATTTGTAAATTTGTTCCAGAAGTTATTAAGTTAATATATTTGATGTCTTATCACTCTTTACAGAACAATCCTGAGTTTTAACGATCCTGAGGAAAAAGTTTCTTTGGAACCATTGTGGGAAAAGACAACTAATGATTATTTTGACCAAAATAATTGTTAGCTGTTGGTTAATTGGTTGTTGGTCAAAATAAGCAATATCTGCTTTTGACATGTTTTCATAAATACTCACAGTTTACACCTTGATTAATATTTTCCACAATTTACAAGGATGCTTCTGCAGTTGTAAATTTGTTTCAGAAGCTATTAAATTAACCCTTTACCACACAAACACGACTTTTAACGACCCTGACAACGAAGCCTTTTGAAAACATCGTGGGAAAAGGAGAAAATGCTGGAAACCAGCATTTTCTCCTTTTCCCACAATATTTTCTACCATTTCCAAAATGAATTTCAATTTTTCAGTCACATTTATTTTCTCATCTGCAACTGCATTCAATTTGGACCAGTCTAAAATTTTATCATGCGGTAAAGGGTTAACATATTTGATGTCTTGTAACTCTTCGAACAATCCTGAATTTTAACGATCCTGAGAAAAAAAATGCCTTTGGAAACATTGTGGGAAAATACAACTAACAATTTCTCCTTTACAAGACAATGTTTTCTATCCTTTACAACACACTGTTTTCCACCTTTTCGAATGTAAACAGTGCAATTGAAGTCAAAATCAATTTGTCATCTGCACATGCTTTGGATTTGAAAAAGTCCAAAATTTTATCATTTGGTAAAGAGTAAAAGAAACAAGAGGGCCATGATGGCCCTGGATCGCTCACCTGAGTCAACAGGCGAAATTTCAACCCAGGGTCATAATGACCCAATTTAAAACTCATCCGAGATATTATTAAGACAAACATTCTGACGAATTGTCAGGTCAATTGAGATGAAAATGTGGCCTCTGGAGTGTCCAAAATGTATTTCTTCACTTTGACCTAGTGACCTAGTTTATGACCGTATGTGACCATATTTCAAACTCATCCAAGATATCAATAAAACTTGTTAACCAAGGTTCAGGTGAATTGGGCAAGAATTGCCACCTCTAGAGTGCCCACAAGGTACCGCTATTTCTTTAATTTGACCTAGTGACCTAGATTATGAACCTATGTAACCCAATTTCAAACCCATTCAAGATATCATCAAGTCAAACATGCGGACAAATTTTCAGGTCAGGTGAGCAAAAATTGTGGCTCTAGAATGCCAACAATATATTTAATTTGACCTAGTGAACTACTTTATGACCCTATGAGACTCAACTTCTGATTGGTCTGAGATATCATCAGGTCAAACAAGTAAACCAATTTTCAGATCAATTTAGCTAAAATTGTGGCCTCTAGAGTGCCTACAATGTATTTCCTCAATGTGACCCAGTGACCTTGTTTATGATCCTATGTGACCCTATTTTGAACTCATCCAAGATTTTATCAAGACAAACATGCTGATCAATTTTCAGGTCAACTGAGTAAGAATTGTAGCCTCTATAGCGATCACAAGGAATTTTTGTGAGTTGATCTAGTGAAACCTAGTTTGTGACCCTAGGTGACCCAAATTCAAACTCATCCAAAATTTCATCATGGCAAACATTCTGACCAATTTTCAGGTCAACTGACTAACAAATGTGGCCTCTAGAGTGTCCACAAGGTATTTCTTTAATTTTACCTAGTGACCAAGTTTATGACCCAAGGTATCCCAAATTCGAACTTATCCCAGATTTTATACAGAAAAAGATTCTGACCAATTTTCAAAACAATTTAGCTTTAAATGTGGCCTCTATAGTGCCCACAAGGCATTTCTTTAATTTGACCTAGTGACCTAGATTATGTCCCCAGGTGACCCAATTTTGAACTCGTCCTAGATTTTGTCAAGAAAAACATTCTGACAAATTTTCAGGCCAATTGAGCAAAAATTGTGGCCTCTAGAGTGCTCTCAAGGTGTTACCTTAATTTGACTTAGTGACCTAGTTTATGACCCCAGGTGACCCAAATTCAAACTCACCGAGATTTAATTAAGACAAACATTCTGACCAAATTTTCAAGTCAATTGAGCACAAAATGTGGCCTTTAGAGTGTCCAAAAGGTATTTCTTTAATTTGACCTTGTGACCTAGTTTATGACCCTAGGTGACCCAAATTCAGATTCATTTGAGATTTCATCAAGACAAACAATCTGACCAATTTTCAGATCAATTGAGCAAAAATTGTGGCCTCTAAAGTGTCCACAAGGTATTTCTTTAATTTGACCAAGTGACCTAGTTTATGACCCCAGGTGACCCAATTTCGAACTCATCCGAGATCTTATCAAGACAAACATTCTGACCAATTTTCAAGTAAATTGAAAAAAAAAATGTGGCTTCTAGAGTGCCCACAAGGTATTTCTTTAATTTGACCTAGTGACCTGGTTTATGACCCCAGGTGACCCAAATTCAAACTCATCCGAGATTTAATAAGACAAACATTCTGACCAATTTTCTGGTCAACTGAGTAAGAAATGAGGCCTCTAGAGTGTCCAAAAGTTATTTCTTTAATTTGACCTAGTGACCTAGTTTATGATCCTAGGTGACCCGAATTGAAACTCATCCAAGATTTCATCAAGACAAACATTCAGACCAATTTTCAGGTCAATTGTGCAAAATATGTGGCCTCTAGAGTGTCCACAAGTTATTTCTTCAATTTGACCTAGTGACCTAGTTTACAGCGTGTTCACAAGGTATTTCTTTAATTTGACCTCGTGACCTAGTTTATGACCCCAGGTGAACAAAATTCGAAGTCTTCCAAGATTTCATCAAGACAAACATTCTGACTAATTTCCAGGTCAACTGAGCATGAAATGTGGCCTCTAGAGTGTCCACAAGTTATTTCTTTAATTTGACCTAGTGACCTAGTTTATGGCCCTAGGTGACCCAAATTGAAACTCATTCGAGATTTGATCAAGACAAACATTCAGACCAATTTCCTGGTCAATTGAGCAAAATATGTGGCCTCTAGAGTGTCCACAACTTATTTCTTCAATTTGACCTAGTGACCTAGTTTATGACCCCATATGACCCAATTTCAAACTTATTTGAGATTTAATAAAGACAAACATTCTGACAAATTTTCAAGTCAATTGAGAAAAAAATGTGGGCTCTAGGGGACCCCCAAGGTATTTCTTTAATTTGACATAGTGACCTAGTTTATGACCCAAAGTGACCCAAATTCAAACTCATACAAGATTTATTTAAGACAAACATTTTGACTAATTTTCAAGTCAAATGAGCAAAAAATATGGCCTCTAGAGTGCCCACAAGGTATTTCTTTATTTTGACCTAGTGACCTAGTTTATGACCCCAGGTGACCCAAATTCAAATTCATCTGAGGTTTCATCAAGACAAACATTCTGACCCATTTTCAGGTCAATTGAGCAAAAAATGTGGGCTCTAGAGTGTCCACAAGGTATTTCTTTAATTTGACCTAATGACCTAGTTTATGACCCCAGGCGACCCAAATTTGAACTCATCCCAGATTATATCAAGACAAACATTCTGACCAATTTTCAGGTCAATTGAGTAAGAAATGTGGCCTCTAGAATGTCCATAAGGTAAATGTTGAAGACAGACAACCGACGATGGACGACGGACATTGGACAACCACAAAAGCTCACCTTGAGCATGTGTGCTCAGGTGAGTTAAAAAAAAAAGGTGAGAAGATTTGAAAAGTTTGTAAATATTTATTTTTATTACATTTGTAATCATATAACACTATTTTATTATTCTAATGTTATTCAGTTCCCTTGATGCAGCAAATTTTTGCTTTGGAAGAATATTGTGAGAAGATTCACAAGTTATTTGTTAATTTGCCTGTTCTCACAATTTTTTTCACTTTCAACTGGACCGATTCCAAAGTGTCTGCAGACAATAAATTGAAATAAATTGAAAAAGTAGAAAATATTGTGGAAAAAGGAGAAAATGCTGATTACCAGCATTTTCTCGTTTTCCCACGTTTACATAAGCCCTCCCTGTCGGGGTTCTTAAAAGTCGCGACTGCATGGTAAATGTCCATTTCACATACTGATTGTCAATTTTATTTATTCCAAAATCAATAGGGTTCAAGCTATTGGTAATATAAAGCAACTGTGCAAGTTTCATGAAAATTCAACCCCAAATGCCGATGTTATCACGTAAACAAGAATTGTAAATTTTAAAATCTAATTGGCTACTTTTCCCACACTAATTATTGAATTTTTTTCAAAATCAATAGGGTTAAAGCTGTTGTTGATACAAAGCAACTGTGCAAGTTTCATGAAAATCCGATTACAAATGCAGACTTTATCGCGTACACAAGAAATTGAAATTTTGAACTTTAAATGGCTACTTTTCCCACACTGATATTCAGATTTTTTTCAAAATCAATAGGGTTCAAGCTGTTGATGAGATAAAGAAACTGTGCAAGTTTCACAGAAATCCAACCTCAATTGTAGACTTTATCGCATGAACAAAAAATTGAAATTTTGAACATTAACCCTTTACCGCACAATGCCGCCTTTTAACGCCCCTGGGAAAGATGCCTTTTGAAAACGTTGTGGGAAAAGGAGAAAATGCTGGTAACCAGCATTTTCTGCTTTTCCCACAATGTTTTCTACCCTATCAAGAGAAAATTAAACCATTTGAGCCACACTGAAATTGTTGTCTGCAAACGCTTTCAATTTGGACAAGGCTAAAATTTTGTCGTCTGGTAAAGGGTTAATTGGATACTTTTTTTTTTCCACACTGATTGCCAGATTTTTTTTTTTCACAATCAATAGGCTTCAAACTGCCGATGAGATGCAAGTTTCACAAAAATCAGACTGCAAATGCAGACTTTATCATGTAAACAAGGAAGTGAAATTTTGAACTTTAACTGGCTACTTTTCCCATACTGATCATCAGATTTTTTTCAAAATCTATAGGGTTCAAGCTATTGACGAGATACACAAACTGTGCAAGTTTCACGAAAATCTGACCGCAAATGCAGACTTTATTGTATAAACAAGAAACTGAAATTTTGAACTTTAAATAGCTACTTTTCCCACACTGAGTGTCAGATTTTTTTCAAATCGATATGATTTGAGCTACTGATGAGATATACAAACACTGCAAGTTTTATGAAAATCGACCACAAATGCAGACTTTATCGCGTAAACAAGAAATGGAAATTTTTAACTTTAAATGGCTAATTTTCCCACACTGATAATCTGATTTTTTTCAAAATTAATAGGGTTCAAGCTATTGATGAGATATACAAACTGTGCAAGTTTCATGAAAATCATACTACAAATGAAGACTTTATCGCATAAACAAGAAAAAGACAGACAGACAGACGACAGAAACCACACCACGACATAAGCTCTGCTGGCTTAGAGCCAGTAGAGCTAATAATATATGAGAAATTTTCACGCATCACAATGTGAAGTACCAGTGAGTTGTAGGTGCCCTTGTATCTGGTGCCAGCAGTCATGGTTCTTATTCAGTGTCATAGTTCCATTAGGAGGAAGCTCTGAAAGTATATTCATGAGACATTTCTAAATATAGTATCTCAAGAAATACAAGGTTTTAGCTCACCAAAGCAAAAAGTGCTCAAAAGGAGCTCTTTTGCTATAATCATTTATCTACCTGTTTGTAAATTTGTCTATTGTCAACAGTTCCTTAAAATCATCTTGAATTGAGTTTAAAGCCGTCTTCAACAGTATTTCAGTTAAATCACAGCTGCGAATGTTGAATTTTGAAAGCGGCAAAGTTTACCTTCCTATGAGTTTCTTGACTCTTCCTTGTCATTGTCCCTCACAGTATTCCCCAGCAACTGGCTGCTTTTCAACTGACAGGTTTATGTCCCAAACAGACCAAAATTGAATTGATCTTCATCAAATGGATGGGATAAAAAAAAAATTGTGTGAGCATTACTGGTGAGAGATGTTCAAGACACAGAGGGATAAGTGAAGTGGCTGCAATAACAATACCAAATACATGTACTCTTGTTAAACTTGTACTTCACAAAAGCCTCTCTAAATGGTCTGACCTGTTGGATTTTTGTTTATTTCCCTGTACTAAGACAACATCTGATAACAAAACAAGAGGGCCATGATGGCCCTGTATCGCTCCACTGGCTTATAAATATAAACCACGAAGAAAAGTCTTCACTATATAAGCCCTTGTAAAACTTTGACCTCATGGCTACAGTCTGACTAAATGGGGAATATTGTATTAGAAGAATAACATGCCAAATGTGGGAGTTCTTGGCCTTATGGCTGGTAACAAGATGGTTTCTGAACTTTTCACTCCATAAACCCATGTAAAACTTGTGATCCCTGGTGCAGGGCCAAACTTGATCCTAGAGCTGTAACTTGGGCCCTCTTTGTAACTGTCCACTAAATAATGCTATAATTATATGCAAAATTTGGTAGCCTAAGCCTTATGGCTATGTACACCAAGATTTAAAAGTTTTCCCTATGTAAGCCTATGTAAATCTTGTGAAACCCCCCCCCCCTCCAAGTATGAGGCCAAATTGACCCCAGGACTATACTTTGGGCACTTTTGGTAGACTCCAACTAGATCAAGCTAAATGCCAAATTTGGTAGCTCTAGGCCTTATGGTTTCAGACAAGAAGATATTTAAAGTTTTCTCTATATAAGCCTATGTATAAAACTTGTGACCCCTGGGGAAGAGCCAATTTTGACCCCAGGGCTATAATTTCAAGAAACATGATAGAGGTCTACTACATAAAGCTACATGCCAAATTTGGTAGCCCTATGCCTTATGGTTTCAGACAAGAAGATTTTTAAAGTTTTCTCTATATAAGCCTATGTAAAACTTGTGACCCCTGGGGCAGAGCCAATTTTGACCCCAGGGCTATAATTTGAAGAAACTTGATAGAGGTCTACTACATAAAGCTACATGCCAAATTTGGTAGCCCTATGCCTTATGGTTTCAGACAAGAAGATTTTTAAAGATTTCCAATATTTTTCAGTTTTGTTGCCATGGCAACCAGAGTTTTTGAAGGAATCAAATTCTTTCAAGAAATTCTGAAGAGGACCATGTCAGGATCATTTCTGTGAAGTTTCGTGAAAATCGGATGGGTAGTTTCAGAGAAGAAGATGTTTGAAATAAAAGTTAACGCACGGACAGACGGACGGACGGACGACCGGACGGACGGACGCACGACGGACACCGGGCCATGACATAAGCCCGCTGGCCTTCGGCCAGTGGAGCTAAAAATTAATTACAATATTTTATTTCACACCTACAACACAAAGTCCAATGAAATCGCTTTAATACTACCATGTGAATACAAAATATCTGAATCCATATTGGACTCTGCAGAGTCCAATATGGATTTTTCAGAATGAGGCCAGAGTCCAATATGGATTTATCAGAACGAGGCTTGCGTCCCGGATATTGATATTTGGACGGCAGAGTAGTTTCCATTGTAAGAAAGTTATTGTCTGCAATTTAGTTCAATTTGCTGTCTGCCAAGCCCTGTAGCTCAGTCGGTAGCGTACAAGACTTGAGAACAGGAAGTCGGAGGTTCGATTCCTGGCTCGGCCAATTTCTTTCCGAGGATTGATGATAGCAACTGCGACAGGATTCATTCCTTTCTCACTCCTGACCATTGTTTCGATGATGGTTATGTGGGAAAGCAGCCAGTGGCTTGGAAAGAATATTGTGCGGAGTACTGGTAACAGAGACTCCAGGAAAATACTGATAGGTGCACTGGCCGCCGCGATATAACTGAAATAATGTTGAAAATGGCGTTAAACAACATACAATCAATCAATCAATCAATTTGCTGTCTGATAAAGAAGATTCAGATTCCCTATGCAACCCCCCCCCCCCAAAAAAAAAACACCATTAACAAGACGGAGAGCTGCGTAAAAAGATTCAGTGCCCGGATGGGAGATCAATTACCAAACGAAACGCGTAAAATGGAAGAAATCCCACCTGCAGAGCTTCATAACTTATTGAGGACATTCTCCATAAAAGTTTGTAGGCAAGACAATCGTCTGTACAAACCTCACAACATTAATGCTATGCAAAACAACTTTGATCCTTATCTTTGTGAGAAAGGATACGAGCCTAGCCTGTTGAGAGATTATGTCTTCAAAGGAAGCCGATCAATTGAAGAAAATAGCATTAGGATTTCTCAGATTCATTCTGTTCATTTCCCGACCCACCCCTACAAAAGCGTTTTGAGATATACCAATATCAGCTATTTTAAATTGTTTTAAAAAATAATTTAAGGGAAATAACTCCCACATTTGTTTTTAAGTCAAAACGTGTGACAGGGTTCCCATTCACGCACATATGTGCGTGATTCACGCACTGAATTGAATAATCACGCACAAAAATATGAAGTGAAACGTGCATGCACCCACAGATTTCAGGGCTCCCGTTGTCGATCACCAGTGGCGCCAGTTGGGACAAGTTAACAAGCTAATCAAACTTGGTATCAATCCGCTCTCTAGTGTAAAATCAAAGCTTTTGAAGTTTCATGCTATTCGTATTGACAAATCTATGTCAAATCATGCGGAAAATATTACTCCAAAACTTAACAGGCATGAAAAAAAGATCGCTGCAAGAAACGCGAAAACCCATGACACAACAAAAATTGGTTTGACATCGTCCCATCATAGGCATTTCAAACTGTCTATTCAGTTTTATCAATGACTTTGAACAGTAAATTTACATAAATATCTCTATAAAACAATAAGTGAAACCTAATTAGTGTCTGAAATTGACAGTGAAATGGAAAATTCTACTGGCCGTCAGGCTGTAAGTTGTCCCTCTGAAACTGGTCCCGTGAGTAAGGAAATTATATCAAGCGTCTTCTTTTTTTAAATTACCCATATTGTTTTCAAGAATAGCTGGCTGTAGATTAAGACTCATCAAAACAAATTTTCAACACAACAGACCCTTACTGTCCTCCATAGATGCTCTATACTTGTCAATATCAAGTGCACTCCTAGAATTTCTCTTGCACTCCCAAACTTGTATTCGAGGGAGCGCATGCACTCCCAAAAAGAGATGTGAGTGGGAACACTGTGTGAAATAAAGAGGTCATTTAACATGCTTGGGTACATACTGAATTCAACTGGATTCGTACACTGCAGAACCAGTCTCTATTTTGGACTCGGCTGTTGCCTCGTCCAAAATAGAGACTGGTTCTGCAGTGTACTCATCCAATAGAATTCAGTATTGTACCCAAGCATGTTAAATGACCTCATATTATTGTGACAACGCTGTGAATTTCATCAGTAATTTGAATAAGTCTATCCTTATGGGTCATTTTTTCCCTTAGGATAATGTTTGAAATTGTCTGAAAAGTAAATGTTTAGAATCGGTTAAATAACAAGAAATAAATGTGACAAGTTACACTTGTACATAAGATAAACTTTAATTAGATAATTAAAGAATACCTTGAAAGTCTTTGCATTGTCTCGATAGTTGTTATATCCTTTGCTGGATTCCACATGACATATTAACATCATTCCAATACAGATTCACTGGTGAACTTCACTGATACCAAAGTTCCTTTCAACAAATTCACCCTGGGATACCCAAAGAATTTCCATACCTGTAATAAATGACAAGAAGGCCATTATTATAGTATTATACTCAAAACTGTAATCAGCCTGTCCATTTTGTATCGGTTCATCTGCAGGTGTAATGCACCAGTAAGGCCATGCACACAGACATTTTTTATGCACATTGCATGTTAGACTTACATGTATCGTCTGTATGAAAGAACTCAGCAAGGATATTAACTCTTCCTTGTTACAGTGTTAGCTTGTTTGGTGTTAAATACTGTACAAGCTGGCTTCTTTAAAAAAGAAGCCAGGAGAGGTCAGCATCAGTGTTTTCAAATACTTTACTGGCTCTCAGTTTCAAGATATTTTGGTACATGTAAACAAATAAGAAAGGTATTAAATGATTAACCCTTTACCAGATGACAAATTTTAGCCTTGTCCAAATTGAAAGCATTTGCAGACGACAATTTCAGTGTGGCTCAAATGGTGCAATTTTTCTTCAATAGGGTAGAAACAATGTGGGAAAAGGAGAAAATGCTGGTTACCAGCATTTTCTCCTTTTCCCACAATATTTTCAAAAGGCTTCTTTCCCAGGGTCGTTCAAAGGCAGCATTGTGCAGTAATGGGTTAACGCTGCATTGAAGCCTCTTATGCATTACATGACAGTCACATGACTTTCTTCCTGCGTTTTCAAGTCACATGATCTTTTCACGCAGTGTTCCACATTTCTCTTTTTTTAACGAAATTCTTTTTTTCCCCTTCTGTTTGCTTAGATTTATTTGTTTAATGAAAAATTACAATTATTGAAGAGGTAATTGGCAATCAAATTAAAATAATAAATCTTTTTTGAAATCTGTCATATAAAAACAAACATCTGTTTCCTGTTTCAGTTTTTTGATTTCAGGTTATCTATAAAACCATGACGAAACAGACTGTATCATCAGAACATTTTCAAAAAAAGACCAGATTTAGACAGCAATTTCTGAGGCAGTCTGCCTTTTAAACTCACCACTGTTGGAAAGGTCTGATGACCTCTCCGATTAACTCATGACCAAATGACAAAATTAATGACTTGTATAAATTGAAAGTACTTTAAGATGAAAAAAGTATGGCTAAATAACTGAAGTTTGTTTTTGGAAGGGTAGAAAATGTATTGGGAAAAGGAGAGAAAATGCTGGATTCCAGCGTTTTCTCTAAACCAGCATTTCCTCCTTTTTCCACAATGTTTTCTTTCATGCTGTTTTTAGGGTCGTTAAACTTGGGATTGTTTGATAAAGGGTTAAACATTTCATTCATATCATGTCAGTCGGTGCTCCTGTCCCTGGGTATCTTTCCAAAGTACCTAGCATAACACTCCAGACACTGCAGTGGAACAAGCATATAAGACCCTTAGCCTGCGAATTTTAATGATCCTGAGGAAGAAGCCGTTTGAAAACATTGTAGGAAAAGGAGAAAATGCTAATTACCAGCATTTTCTCCTTTTTCAACCCTATCAAAGACAAATTCCATCATTTTAGTCACGTATTAATTATCGTCTCAAAATCCATTCAATTTGCAGCAGTCCAAAATTTGGTTGTGAAGTAAAAAGTTAAATAGGGTTTCAGGGAAGTGTAGATCAAGATCAGACTTCACTGAACATGCAGTCTGATCTTGAATATTAACTGTCTAATAATAGCTTTTGATCTTTGAAATCACAATATCGGAGCGGCTTCATTGATTGGAAAATTACATTTATGTAACTGTCTACAGATTTTATGGGTTCACCAGTTCTAGGCTTGTGCTCTGCACTGCCTTACTAGGGACACCACTTGGGGCTGCTATGCCCCTGTCACTATACTTTGTTTTACAATTTATAACAAAAATTACAAGATCTAATGAAATTGTATCCAAATGGCATGAACATGATGCGAAGGGTCACACTAAAATACGCCACAGCAGTAATATACGCCACAGGAGAAACTGACATGCCACAGCACATTTATAACTTTTGATACGTAAATTTAATGCTTAGAGGTCTTAATTAACGTGTTATCTATAATATATTGAAGTCTAGCTGGGAAATTTTATGTTTTTTGGGTAGAAATTTGATCTTGAAAGACAGCAATATCCTGTGTTGTATCCGAGTCGCAATCCCAGTAGTTGTAGCATACATTAATTTCTTAAAGATTTTTTTCTTTCAATAGACTTATTTTTCATTTCTTAGGATATTTAACAATGCTTAGCATTAAATCATCATTTTGTTAACTGAATCGTCTCCAGACTAACAATTATTTAAATGACAAGTATCAAACGTTTGTTAGAGTTATCTCCCTTCACCATTTTCCGATACAGATCCGAGTTAACACATTTAAGTCTGGAGACGAAATGGTTTACAAAGTTATGATTCAATTCTTAACATCGCGACATATTCTTAAAATTGACAAATAAATCTATTTAAAGCTGTACAATTTACATCTTCAAGAAATTGATGTTTTATACAAAGTTCTATGGCATCATTGAGATTGTGTCTCGGAGTATGGCTGTCTTTCAAGATCAAATTTCCATCAAAATTTATAAAATTTCTCAGCTAAACTTCAGTATATTAAAGATGACACCTTAATTAAGATATTTAGACATAAAAATACGCATTTGATGTTATTTATGTGCTGTGGCGTATCACTTTCTCCCTGTGGCGTATGTTACTCCTGTGGCGTATTTTAGTGTGACCGTGATGCGAATAATTAACAAAATAGCAAGCCTGCTGATGCTGGTAAATGTGTTCCTGACATAATCTGCTTTCAAACGTCTTGTTTAGTACTTATGCTTTCATTTTATGCCTTAACATAAATGCAGTTTTTGTTAAAGAAACGCGACTCACCTATTTTGATTTAAGTCCATCAAGAAAATGTATATTCTACTAATACGAAACCGAAAGTAGATTCAACAGTAAACCTGTTTACCAACGCTGAATACGACCTGTCCTTGATTGTGGCGTGTGCATCGTCACATATTGCTCTCTGATCGATAACTGAAATTTTCAAATCGCCTGGACCTTAAAAGTCTTACTGAATGTTCCATGATTGATTCGTGTAGCTTTCCACAAGTAGGAGAAAAATCTATGCTTGATTCCGGAAGTAGTGAACTCTCGCGGTCATATGACGAGACTTGTACATGTTGCGACTTGTCCGACAAAGCCGGGTACCTTGCAATGACGTAGTGGCGGGCAATTTCACAATACTTCGTAGTAATATAAGAGAGCGTACACGTGTCAACATTGACTTGTAGTTACGACATTTCAAAAAAAAAAAAATCTAACTTTGAATGTAATAATGACTTTAATTTATATAAATAAGAAATAAAGATGGGTGTAGAACTAAATGTAGTAAGTTGTGAGCAAGTTGTTTAGATTCTACATTAAATACAAGATAAGTAGGCCTAATTCTAAGCCCAGTAGATCTAGATCGAATTGAAATGTAATGAAAAACTGAACATTTAAAAAAAAAAAAGTAGAAATCTAGATCTACAACGTATTAGAGTAGTAAGCAGATTTTCTGTTTTCGTTTTTAACATAAATAATTTTCGTCATTGCCCTAGATCTATATATAGATTACATATATATTGGCACAGACACATCAATAACGTATTTTTACGTTTGACGTCTGAGTTGGAGGGGATGATGTTCGAGAGACAAAATTCAGCGGGGAACATTAACGTCATTTTACACATGAATGCTGAGGAAAACATACAAGTTGTTCCAATTGCTAGAAAAAGCACGTGCCTAACAACTCGTGAAGTTTATTTTGCGGATACGTCTTGCGATATGGGTCAGCATTCAACTGTAGATCTCAGCCAAATTCCGCTGACTGTAAATAGTGAGTTTTTCATGGATTCTAGCGACGAAAAAGACTTGGAAACATCTGATGTAGATCAAAAGAGTGTTCGTAACGAAAATGACCGGCATGTGTCAAGCTTTCAGAACTATGAACTTAACAATGAAGAGAGATGGTCACCCGTCCCGAACACAAACACTCGGACATTTACTGATAATTCGGAGTTAAATAAGGAATTACAGACGGCGACGGCAAGTCGGACATTTACGGATAATTTCCAGTTTAACGCGGGAAATAATACAGACTTACAAAAGGCTACGAACGAAGCGTTAAAGAGTTGGACTATTCTACCGTTAGTGAAAGAGGAGTTGAAATGCTCAATTCAAAGTAAGAGACTGAAGGAAGGTAAAAGTGAACTAACCGTGCAGTTTGAAGAACCCAAACCAGATATAGTAAGTTTTTTTTGTTTTTTTTTTCTCTCTCTCTTATCTGTCTGTCTGTCTGTCTGTCAGCCCACCCACCCACCGACCACTCATCCATCCATCCATCCATCCATCCATTCATCCATTATTATTTTTATATATAGTGTAGGACTCGTAACCCTGAGGCCCCGGGTTCTAGCCTCACTGGATCCACTTGTGTTTTTGTGGGAGTGTCCTTGGGCAAGACACTTCAGTGCCCTAGCCTAGTGCTGGCGGAACCCAGGAAACACATGAATAAGTGAGCTAGCTGTTCGCCATCATATGACTGAAATAATGTTGAAAGCGGCGTTAAACACCATTCATTCTATTATCATATTTATTATTATTTGAACCATGCTCTGTGAAAAGGGGGCTTAATATGCATCTGAGGTAGGGTTTATATGGCCCACAACTTTCGAAATGAAACATTCGAACTTTTGCGTAAAGTGTCGTCTCGGATTAACCTGCGCAGTCCTCGCAGGCTAGTCCGAAAAGGCACTTTACGACTACATAAGATTTTTTCATACAGTAGAGTTTCGTGAAACAGAAAATCGCACAAAAACGGGAAGTGTCGGCTCGGATTAGTCACAAACTGCACAGGCTGATCTGGGACGACACACTTTAACGCATTTGTCCGAAAGCCCTTTTTCGTGTGGTGCACGCCAATATTATTATATTTGGTTCTGATGGAGTAAATTTATACAAGACACCATCAATAAAACATTGTGGCAAATAAATAAATTTCTAATGTTAATTTTGTTTTGATATACAAGTCTTGAGCGACCTCGGGGTCCGTATTCACGAACCGCCAAGCCCCCGTTGCTCAGTACAGGACTTGAGAAGAGGGGGTCGCTGGTTCGATCCCCGGCTAGGCCAATTTCTTTCCGAGGACTGATGATAGTCATTGCGACAAGATTCATTCCTCTTTCACCACTTCACACTGTTTCGACGATGGTTATGTGGGAAAGCTGTCAGTGGCTTGTAAAGAATATTGTACTGGTAAAACTCCAGGAAAGCATGGATAGGTGCACTGGCCGATGCGATATAACTGAAATAATGTTGAAAACGGCGTTAAACACCATACAATCAATCAATTCACCCTTATCCTGCCAAATAAGTGAAATAAAACTTTCAAGCTAATAGTAAAAACCAAATTTTGCTATTTCAGAGGTATTTTGGGGAGGAAAGATATCTCCTTATCGGACAGTATAGATCCAAGATCAGACTGCACGTTCTGTGCAGTCTGATCTTGATCTATACTGTCCGCAAAAGGTCCTTGAGTAGCGCCTAGCAGCCTAAGGTTTAAGAAAATTCTCAGTCTCATTCTCCAAGATTTTTCTAAATTTGAGAGTAAAACAACGTCTGGTTTAGCCAATCAGAAGTTGTTTTACTTTCAAGATTTAGAAAATTCTGGAGAATAAGACCAAGAGAGTCCTTAAAAATTGGTGTGGGCCGAGGTCACCACCTGTAAGGTACGGGGTGTCACACCACTGGTTTTTTGCCATATTGAAAATAGAGTGAAACTGACCATCTTTGAAGCTTCAAAAATCGCTTAATGGCAAAACTTTCGCTTTACCGTCTCTTGCTCTCAAAAGTAGGCCTACAGTCATAGTCCTTCAAAAAAAAAAATGCATAAAAAACAACATGTCAACCGATTACGTTTTTTGCTAAATCCCAATCAATACAGGCACCCTAGAAATTGTCCTCTCAAAAATGCCTGTTCACGGCCATGACCCCAATTTTTTGTTCCTCCACTGACATAAAATAGTCCAATCAATGTATGATAAAATCACATCTAAATGGTCCCCCACTACCTAAATTTGATGCAAATCTAAATCATATACCACCAAGCCCTCTCAGCTCCATGAAACAGTGCAACGAAAGTGCTACTGCAAAATTTCACATCGGACTACTTTTGATACTACGACCCGGAAGCAATCTCGCAGTGGTGCGACACCACGAACTGACTATCTACTACACGTCAAAATTTTAGACGGGTCTGCAAATTATTCTTTATCCTGCTAAAGTTAAATAAAACTTTCAAGCCGATAGTAAAAACCCGAATACTGTCATTTCAAACTTTATCTTTTGCAGAAAAAATATCTCCCTATCGGACAGTGTAGATCCAAGATCAGACTGCACGTTCTGTGCAGTCTGATCTTGATCTACACTGTCTGCAAGAGGTCAATGAGTCGCACTTAGCAGCGTGGGGGTGAAAAGCATTTGCAGATAGCAAACAAGATTTGGCGGATATTGTAATGTTTGTCTTTGAAAGGGAACAAAACCGTCGTGGGCAGAAGAGAAAAAATCCGATAAAAAACCATTTTCTACAATGTTTTCACCAGTTTTCCTCTCAAAGGACCGTAATAGGACCGTAATACAGGGTAAAAGGTCGCTAAATACATGTCAAAGGGGAATTTCGGCTTGCGGATTAACGGTTTTGCAGGGTTTTTCCACACTGTTTTTCCACGTGGAAATTCCGGGGGAATGTTTATTACCGGTTTCAGGTCAAGGAAAAGGTCACACGTACTTCTTGTAATGCGTTTCACAACCCATTACCCACAACCCATTACCGCTGGTGCAGAGAGTGTAGACTAAGATCAGACTAGGAGCGCCTTGTATGGGAACTACATTTTCCAATACTTCCAAAATGTTCGGTCTAATCGCGGATATACATGTACAACGTCCGATACAATGTGATTTTCCGGTTGACAGAACGGTAAAATCGCATTATTGACGTTGTAAAAGCATTGTGGGAAAGGGAGAAAATGCTGGTCAAAATCTGGTTCAACTATGTTTACCACACAATCCCGAGTTTTAACGACCTCTAAGGAAAAGGACGTTTGAAAACTTTGTGGGAAAAGAAGAAAATGCCGGTAACCAGCGTTTTCTTCTTTTCTCACAATGTTTTCTGCCCTTCCAAAGAAAAGTTTCATAACAAATGCAACATATAGTTTGTCGTCTGCAAATGCTTTCAATCTGGACCGGTCTAAAATTTTGTAGTTTAGTAAATGGATAATGCCCCATTGTTACCTACATTTTTTTTTTTTTTTTTCGCCATATTAAAAAACAAATCACATGATTTGATCCACAATGAAATTTTCGTCGGCAAACCATTTCATTTGGGATGAGTCTCCATTTTCGATGTCTGGAAGAGTTGTGAATAAACATCGTCTTCCAATGAAATTACAAGTGAGGATTTCCGTTTCCGGTTCCCATCTGGCATTAGTTGGCAACTTTTGGTTTCGGTTTACCGCAGAAGTTCTTTAAAAGGAAAGTTTGTCTACCACTTCAAAGTAGAAACCCGACATCAAACAAAACTTTAACGGTCTGAAATGAAGAAAAATAAAAAAAAGTCTTTGCAAACACTAAAATTTCAAGACGGATAAGTTTAAACATACATTTAAACTCAGCCGCCCCATTTTTTGTCAATTTTGCCAATGGTGCCGGAATTTTCGCACTCTTGGTCCAGTTTCAGTTTCACTTGATATTTTACTTTTTGGATCAGAGTGTACGTTTGCTGAAGACTGATCATGATCTACAATCTCGGCAGTACGTTTTATATGAGCCACGCTCTGGCAAAAGAGGGTTTAATGCATCCCCGTAATGAATCGTACCAAGCAGGTCATCACATGTTTGGGGATCAATAAAATCCATTTTGTCTAACAACCAACTGTATCATAAGGTAGAATGGTCTTCGATATACAGGAAATTGACCAATAGCGAAAAGTTTCGGCCCAGGTCAGCCTGCGCGGACTGCGCAGGTTGACCTGGGTCGATACTTTTCGCAGATGCATTAAGCCCTTTTTCACAGAACATGACTCATATCAAGTAACCTTATTTTTTTTCTTGGAAAGGGCATGACGCTCCTTGCTCATTTTGTGATCACATTTCGGTTTTCTATGACCCTTCTGCTAAGACGGGGATCCCAAAATGTTCAGGCTGGCCAACATTGCTGACATTCTAGAAATTACCTTATCAGATTAACCCTTTACCACACAAACCCGACTTTTAACGACACTGAAAAATAGGGCTTTTGAAAATATTGTGGAAAGAGGATAAAATTGTTGTAACTATAATTTTGTTCTTTTTCTCCATTGTTTTTTTTTTTACCCTTGAGAAAAGCAACATTAGTGTTTTGAAAGAACAATTAATTTGTCGTCTGCAAATGCCTTAAGGCTGGACAAGTCTAAAATTTTGTCGTCTGGTATAGGGTTACCAGCTGACTAACACAAAAATGTTTTTCGATTAGTTTATTGATTTTTAAGTCTTTCCTACATAGTTCCAAGTCTTAACGTCCCTGAGAGAAGACTTTTAAAAATATTGTGGGAAAAGGAGAAAATGCTGGTAACCAGCATTTTCTCCTTTTTCCCACAATGTTTTCTTCCTTAATCTGAGCCACTTTGAATTTGTCGTCTGCGAATGCTTTGAATTTGAGCTAGTCTAAATATTGTGCGAAAAAGTTAATATTGGAGGACGTGACTGAATTTTAGACCAATCCATGTTTGCAAACGACAAATGAAATAATAATTATGGGTACAATGGTAGAATTAATCTTCAAAAATGGCCGAAAATTTTGTGGAGAATGCCAATAGTGTTTTCAAAATGCCCTTCTAATCAAGGTAGTTAAAAGGCGGGATTGTTTGGAAAGGGGTTAAACCTTTGGTACATAGTAGAAGGCTGTAAACTGAGATCGCACAACACGTATTTGCTGTCTGATCGTGGTCCACACGCATTGCAAAGTACATCAGTAGTCGCGTACAGCAGGATAATGATGGTTCATATTGAAAGCAAAACTGGGCTTCCCATAAACTTGTGAGAAAAATCACTTAAAATTCTGAGAAAAGATGTCTAGACGGGGATTTCAGATTTTCAAGAATCACATCCGCCTGTTCATTTGTCCAACCGTCTGAACATCCATCAATCCGTCCCTCCGTCCGTGCATCGATCGATCGATCGATCCATCCATCCATCCATCCATAGGAAATAGCGATGAGGCTATCAATCAATCAATCAACCAACCACCCACTCACTCACCCATCCACCCACCCACCCACACACCAACCAATCAACCAGCCAGCCAGTAAGCCAGCCAGTCAATCAATCAATCAATCAATCAAATTCTGTAATTCGTAATTATACCTACAAACTTAACTTCTAAATGTATACTTAATCTATAAACTTTTGTTGTTTATACATTAACGTTTAAGCTGCTACCCTCGACTCACAAACCTTTTGCGGGCTCTGTAGATCTAGGTCAGACTGCACAGAACGTGCAGTCTGATCTTGAATCTACATTGACCGACAAGGAGATTTTTTTCAGCAAAAGGTAAGTTTGAAATATCAACATTTCGGCTTTTACTGTCGGCTTGAAAGTCTCATTTCAATTATTGAACAGCTTAACGGTCAAGTATGCATTTCATTGTCACCGCAATTCATATCATTACCAGTGAAAATATATATCAAACCCAAATAAAAAAAAAACTTATCTAATATTAATCTAATTTTTCTAAAAACTACGAAATTCTAGAACATGTTGCACGTGATTATTTTTAATCGAACACTCCCTTTGACATATGCGGGTTGGGATTGACCGTTGTATTGACACGATCCTAAATTTTAAAATCGCAATTAGGTCGGTTTCCCCTTGGGTTTTCCCAGGTATGTCTACTTCTATTTTTGGTATCCCTAAGTACAGCCTGTGCCTTTCTCGGAATCATTTGACATCTATTGATATACTCCGGCAAACTTTTTTTTCCGAAAAAGAAATATGATCAATATGTGGGGTATTTCGAAATTTACATTTATCTATATATATATTTTTTATGGTTTATTGATATCCAATACTTTTTCTATACGTACACTTCCTATTCGAATGTCCAAGTGATATACATGTATCTAAGCCATTGTCTGTGAAAAGGGGGCTTAATGCATTCGCGAAAAGTATCGACCCAGGTCAGCCTGCGCAGTCCGCGCAGGCTGACCTGAGCCGAAACTTTTCGCTATTGGACAATTTTTCTATACGTACAAGGACCAGTCTATCTCATGATTCAGTCGGTCGTTATAAAAATTGGCTGTCATGTGATGGCTTGATATGTATCACGCATGACGGAGATGCATTAAGCCCCCTTTTGCCAGAGCATGGCTCATTTATTAAATCATCCTAGAAACTGCTCGATAAAATTCATAACCCCCCCCCCCAAAAAAAATCTGGATAATATTATAAACTTTAATAAATATATTGTGATTTCAAAGCTCGAGGAAAAAAAAAATCTCATCGTTTAGGATAGTGTAGATCCAAGATCAGACTTCATCTCCTGCGTCGTCTGATCTTGATTTACACTATTGGGTCGCACTTTGCAGCTCAGTTCTAGCTCGAAATTTTAAGTCGAGCAATCTGATTGGCTGCAACAGACAATTCGATGCTAGTTCTAAATTCACACACTAGCCAATCAGATGCCTTGTTTTTTGGAAGTAGAAATTAGAACAGTATTGGGGACGGCTGATGAAATTTATCTGGACTTTGCATGGCAAGATGGTCAGCTCTTTTCCACACAATCCCGAGTTTTAACGTCCCTGAGAAAGAGCCCTTTTGAAAACAGTGTGGGAAAAGGAGAAAATGCTGGTTACCAGCATTTTCTCCTTTTCCCACACTGTTTTCTTTTCTTCCCAACACAAATTTCAATTTTTGAGTCACATTTATTTTGTCGTCTGCAAACGCTTTCAATTTGGACTGGGTCTAACATCATGTTTGTCGTTTGGTAAAGAGTTGGTCTCGTAATTTTGAATCAGACTTTCAATATTCAGCTGACCTCGAGGAAGCCGGGCCAAGAAGAATGGGTGTGTTATTTCAAAGTAATTGCCACGAAATCTATCCTTGTAGAGTTTCTTATTACAATCTTAAGCAATAACTGTACAAAATATGACTGTTTACAACCTCTGCAGTGACAGCCAAAGAAAACCTCTTGAGGAAAAGAAGAATTAATAGCTTATTTTCCCACAGTATTTTCCCTACATTTACAGAATGATAGTTACACAAATATGACTGTTTACAACATCTGCCGAGTTACAGCTACATGTATGGAAAACATCGTGGGAAAAGAAAAAGAAATAATAGCTTATTTTCCGCAGTATTTTCAACACATTTACAAAATGATAATTACGTCTTGATATAATGGAGAATAAACCCTTTTCAACACAATCCCGGGTTTTAACAACTCTCAAAAAGCAGGCGATTAAAAAAAAAAAAAAAAAAAGTAGAAAAAGAAGAAAATGCTGATAACCAGAAGAGGCTTTAAAGTATCTAGAAAAAGTATCGACTCATGTCAGCCTGCGCAGTCGGCGCAGGCTGACTTGGGTCGAAATCTTTTGCTATTTGTAAATTTTCTCCCTGTCATTCTACCACTGTTTTCAGCCGGTTGTTAGACAAAATGGATTTTAGGGACCCATAAAAATTTTTGTAGTGACTTGCTTGGTATGATGATGTTAGAGCACGTGACGGAAACCTATGTTATTGGTACTCATAAGAATAGTCTCTACGTTACAATTCTAATAAGTATCAACAACAACTGTTTCAGAGAAGGTCTTAAAAGATATTTCTCATTGAAACCTTAAACGCTAACTGATTGGGATTTTTTTTTTCAGCTCACCCCGGAAGAGGAGGAGAAAGTCGAACTACGTAGAACACAAAACAGAGAAGCTGCAAGGCGGTTTCGCGACCGACAGAAAAGAAAAACAGATGAATTGCAGAGGGTGAGTATTCAGTCATCATCATCACCATCACCACCACCATCATCATCATCATCATCATCATCGTCGTCGTCACATAGCCCGATATCTCAGTTGGTAACGTACAGGGCTTAAAACCAGAGAGTCGCTGGTTCAAATCTCCAGCTAGGCAATTGTGTTTCCGAGTATTGATGGTAGTCATTGAGACAAGATTAATTGCTCTCTCTCTGCTAATCGTTGTTTCAACGATGTTTATGTGGGTAAAGCAGCCAGTGGCTTTGGGAAGAATATTCTGGAAAGCACTAGTAAAGGAAACTACAGGACATGTTTCATAGGTGCACTGGTCGCCGTGAGTTAACTGAGAAAATGTTGGGGTTAACCCTTTACCACACAATGCCGAGTTTTAGCGACCCTGAAGCAGAAGCCCTTAAAAAAAAAAACATTTTGGGAAAAGGAGAAAATGCTGGTAACCAGCATTTTCTCCTTTTCCCACAATGTTTTCTACCCCATCAAAAGCACAAAACATCATTTGAGCAACATTTAATTTATCGTCTGCAAGTGCTTTCAATTTTGTCGAATCTAAAATTTTGTCTTTTGGTAAAGGGTTATGCACCAAACAAATAAACTACTGTACATGTCATGAAATCAGGCATAATGTGTCGGAAGCTGTACACTCTTGTGGGCTTTCCGTATAGTTTAGAAGATAAAAGCAGCGCTCTGGCAAAAGGGGTTTAAAAAGTACAACGATCAATTGTTTGTTTGTTTGTATTGGACTTTAACGCCGTTTTAGCAGCTTTGGTCATATCACAGCGGTCAGTGAACCTACGCATGTGTTTCCTGGCTTTCTCACACCAGTACTGATACAACTTTCTTTCAGAGCCACTGACTACTTTTCTCACATGCATCAGAGGTGAGAGGCTAAAAATCGCCGTAAAAATGTTTGCCTCAACCGGGTATCGAACTTTGCAACCACCAGGTCACGAGTCAGATTCGCTAATCTGTAATCTACCCGACCGGGCTGACAAGGATCAAGGGCCAAACTTTAAGTCCTGTTTAATCTGATTGATAATCTACCGTAATCATTATCTTAGTACTTGGGGAAGGACGGGGGTCGGAGGATGGGCGATGAATAGCAATTTCACTTGTCTAGCTTAATTTCTGGGCCTGTTTCTGATATATTCCCGACAATCTCTCCATTTGTCAAATTATTTTCACCCAGATTGTTATATAAAATCTTCATTCATATTTAAAAAAAAAAAGGTGTTTAATGAAGATTCTAATGTCTGCTGTAAGTTAGTTTGAACAAGAGGTAGACCCATAACACTACATTCTTTCCTGACCAATACCGAGTTTTAGCGACCCTAAGAAGAAGGCTTGTTGAAAACATTGTTCGAAAAGGAGAAAATGCTGGTTACCGGCATTTTTTCCTTTTCCCACAATGCTTTCTACCCTTCCAGAGAGAATTTCATTTTTGGAGCTACGTTTACTCTTACGTCCGCCAATGCTGAAAAGTAATTTCGAAGATTCACAATTTTGTCACTTGGTCAAGATATTAATCATTAGTTAAACTTGACACTCACTAGGTCACTAATATTTACATCTTTTTCTGTTAACAGGAATGCAGGAAGCTTGAGACAGAAAATTCTAAACTCAGAGCCGAGATTGTGCAGTTGAGGAAAGAAAAAAACGATTTATCAGTCAGATTTCAGCAACACCTCACAATTTGTCCACTTGGGGGCGCTTTAAGTCCTGGATTTTATTCGGAAGTGACATGATCCGACGGTGACGTAATCATATTACCGGAAATGACGTGTAAACAAGACCTCAGTGTCCGTTTTTCCCTTCTCATTAAACAGACCATGTAATCGCCGATTCAATAGGTCAAGTGTTTTTCTTTTCTCTGCTTATTTTACTCTCATGTTCATTCGTTCTAACAAAATATTCCCTATATCAGACTCTCTGATAACAAAGTACGATTCCTGAATGGTACCTATCTTGGGACGGCCCCGTTTGTTTCTGCATGATTACTTATCATTTGTTAAGGTCAGCCAATCAAAAAAGTTGTCTCTAAATGTCGTTTGGTTCATCCTTCAAAATGGTACACTAACGATGAGTTTTCTGTTGTTCTACTTTGACTTTCAAAGAATTAGATGCCGGGTTTTGATTGGATGCTTCATGTCCAACAATTTTTGAAAGATTTTTTCGTACACAAACAGGGCTCTAACTTGATCTAATTTTAAGATTTTAAGTAACAAAAAGTAGACCCCAAATACTTTCAAGCTTCCTACGCCTTTGCTATTACATGGAATAAAAAAAAAAAAGAGTTTCTCGATATTTGATTTAAAACTTTTAACTCTTAAGTTTTAATTTGTACATAAAACCAACGCTATCTTTTCTTTCATCTTTTCTTCCATCTGGTTTTATAATAATTCAAATAACAACAACTACAACTTTGATAGATAACAAATAAAGCACACAATCTAACAAATCTTTGGGAGAAAAATCTTTATGTAGATTTCTTGACATTTTAACATGCATAATTTCATTTTTTTTTTCATGCTAGATCTAAATCTACATCTTTAATGCTCTCTTCGTCTTCTTTATTAAGTCTGCAACAAAACAATAACTAAAAACAATACGGGGCGGGGTAAGAGAAATCATAACTTGTACTAGATTCTAGTTTTTTACTGTCAAAAAGGGGAACACAAACCATAGGGGCATTAAGGTCTCAATACATTTTGACACAGTTATGGCCTTTAGAAAACATAGTGGAAAAGGAGAAAATGCTGGTTTTCCAGGGTCGTTAAATTTCGGAACCGTTTGGTATGGGGTTAACTCATTTCTTGCGACAATGAACCGTACAAAAAAATATAGATAACAGATGCCTGTTTCAGACTTAACATGTAACTTCAATTTGAAACATTGTGGTGAGAGGACAAAATTCACGTTGCAAGCAATTTACCATTTTTGCCTCAATGTTGTCAAAAGTAAGAAGCAAAAATAGTCTTTTGAAACAAATATATGAACCGAGAGGCTTAATGTATCTGCGAAAAATATCGACCCAGATCAGCCTGCGCAGTCCGCGCAGGCTGACCTGGGCCGAAACTTTTTGCTATTGGTCAATTTTCTGTATGTCCTAGGACCAGTCTACCTCATTATTCAGTCGGTAGCTAGACATAATGTACTTTCTGGATGCATGATCATGTGATGACTTGCTTGGTATCATGCATTAAGAAGATGCATTAAGCCTCCTTTTGTAACAACATGGCTCACGTGTAATTGCCTAACCCTTTACGGCACAATGCGGCCTTTTAACGACCCTGGGAAAGAAGCCTTTTGAAAACATTGTGGGAAAAGGAGAAAATGCTGGTAACCAGCATTTTCTCCTCTTCCCACAATGTTTTCTACCCTATCAAAGAAAATTTGCACCATTTGAGCCACATTGAAATTGTCGTTTGCATATGTTTTCAATTTTGATAATGCTGAAATTTTGTCGTCTGGTAAAGGGTTAATCCGTGTTGTGATTCACTCAATTAGACAAGCACGTGACAAGTCACGCGCACATTTTTGATTGTCTAGATTTAGGTTATTTCTCATGCAGTGCATATTTTTCAAACGTATGCGGGTTGGTCACACGATAAGTTGATCCATACTCTGTGAAAAGGGGGTTTAACACTTAAACTGCTCAATTAATGAAAAGAAAATTTTGACTCCAAAGCAAAATCTTAAATCTTGCTATTTCAGAGTAGATTTCACAGGAATGAAAATGCTGTATCGCTGTATCGGAGAGTGTAGATCAAATATCGGGCTGGACGTTTTGTGCCCCGAATCGCGCTTAGCAGCCTAAGGGTTAATGCATCTGGAGAAAGTATCGACCGCGCAGGCTGACCTGGGTTGAGACCTTTTACTGTTTATCATTTTTCTACATGTCAAAGGACCAGTCTATCACATGATTGAGTCGGTTGTCAGACAAAAAGGATTTTATGGATCCATAATTATGGGATGACTTTCGTGGTATAATGCATGACGGAAAGATGCACTAAACCCCCTTTTGCCGGAGCACGGATAATTTGATTCAACCTGCTAATAAATCATATCGTTATAATTGCAAAATGTTTACCCAGTTGTCAAAATCTTTTTTGATGTCACAAGTAACAATTAAAAACGCATAGTCGTGTGAGGGAAGTGGATAACACTTTAAATTTTCACGTGAGCCCCTTCAAACAATTGACAGTGAGAAAATTACTACCGCCTGATTGGCTGCTGACATTGTAATGTCTGCGCATGCGCATGCGTCAGCGGAACTACTTTATGTCTGGCTGTCTGTCGTGCGTCATACTGAAACGACTCCGCTTTCCCCGCTGTTAGAGACAGCAATAGGAACAGAACTATTTTATTTTGGCCTGTCACTCGCTACTGTAGTTGCGTTTTTCAGTTTTGAATGTCAAGATCAGGCTACACAGAGAGTGCGGTCTGAACTTGGGTCTACACTGTTCAGCTGTTATGTTAAATATTCTGACAAAAGTAGCTTTAATCTTGCAGTATCTAGATTTTTTTTTAACCTACTGGAATGTATACATTACACTGATTTAGAACTCTAGGGACAAACCTCTTTGACCACACGACAAAATTTCAGACAAGTCGAATTTCAAAAGATCTGCAGAAATTAAATTTCAATAAAATGATGGGATTTGCCCATGAAAAGGTAGAAAACACTGTGGGGAAAAAGGAGAAAATGCTGGTAACCAGCATTTTCTCCTTTTCCCACACAATGTTTTCAAAAGTCTTTATCCACTGATTTTTGTAAAGGTTTAAAGTGGCACGTCATCCCAAAAGTTTTAAATTCCGATAAAAATAGTCACGATACTTAATCATTCAATGATTCACAGATAAGAAAAAAACTAAGAAACAAGGAATCCTAACTATAGCTTACATGTGCATACGGTTCATGGTTATTTTTAATAATTTGAACAATGCTCTGTGAAAAGGGGGGGGTGCATCTACAAAAGGTATCGACCCATGCCAGCCTGCGCGGACTGCGCAGGCTGACTTGGGTCGAGACCTTTTGCTATTGGTCCTTTTATTCTGTATGTCCAAGGACGATTCTACCTCAGGATACAGTCGTTTGTTTGACAAAATGAATTTTATGGATCCTTAATTATGTGATGACTTCCTTGGTATGATGGATCACGGAGATACATTAAACCCTTTTTGTCAGAGCATGGTTCATTTATTTTTTTAATCATAAAAGACAGGCCCATCGTTGAAATTTTTCAAAGTATATCTCTCAAAATAGATAACAATGGAGACCGAAATTAGAAGCATTTGCTCAAAAGCATTTCAACGCACTTCACTACAAAATAGTAGATTTGAATAATGAGATCAAATCAGGATTCTAAATCATAGTAGCCGGGCCAAGTAGCTCGGGCGATAAGGTAAAGGTCTTGAAACCCTGGGGTCTGCAGTTTGATCCCCAGCTTGTCCGAATTCTTTGCAAGGATTGATGATAGTTAAGGTGCGTCTCTCACCGCTGAACAATGTTTCGTCGATGTTTATGCTAAGAAAACAGCCAGTGGCTTAGGCAGAGTATATAGCGAAGAACTTGTAAATGATTTCTTTCTTTCTTTCTTTCTTTCTTTCTTTCTTTTTCTTTCTTTCTTTCTTTCTTTTCCTTCTTTGAAATTTTTATTCTTATCATCATCCTTTTTGTTGTTGTTGTTGTTGTTGATGATGATGATGATATTATGAAGATTTTTCTGTCTCTCTTGCCAAAACTTTGTTGAAAGAATTTATATCTAGAAACTTATACATGAGTCATGCTATGTGAAAAGGGGGTTTTATGAAAAAAAAAAAAAAAAGGGACCGATTCATGTCAACCTGCGCAGACAGTGCAGGCAGACCTGGGTCGAAACTTTTCGCTATTTGTAAATTTTCTGCGTGCCTAAAGACCATTCTACCTCATGATTCAGTCAATTGTTAGACAAAATAGATTTTATGGACTCGCCAGACCTCCGGATAAAAGGGATTGATAGTATTCTAAATCCATTATTTCCCTTCCAAACCCTATGTTGTGGGTACTCAATAGAACCGTCTCGATGAGACGATTTTAATGAGTACCTACAACATAGGGTTTAGTGGAGAGTGATTGATATTTTCAATTTTGAAATCAAAATCACTCCGCTCTATCTGGAGCTGTGGGCCCATAATGATAAGAAGACTTGCTTGGTATAATGCATCACGGAGACACATGAAACCCCCTTTTGCCGGAGCACGGATCTTTATTGCGTCATATGAATGTTGTATTTAGATTGTTTATTTTGATGCAAGAAATATCTTTACCTAATCCCTTAGGCTGATACACGAGACGTTAGGCGCTTTTGCAGACAGTGTAGATGAAAATCAGACTGCATATTATGGCTTTCGTATCATTCGGCATACCTTGGGTGATCTGGTGATCAAATCCCTCGGCTGTATCACGTAGCTTGATATGCACCTACACGGTACATTTCGCACATCTCCGGAAGCACGCCCCTTTACCGTTATTGAAATTGTAAGGCTCCTCTTAAAAAAGAAAACATGAGTAAATTTTCTGTCGTTATCTTTCTAAGAATATTTCAGTCGGCAAACAGTTTGTACTTTCAATTTTTAGCATGGTTTATCAAATTTCGTTGGGAGCTTTCATCGACAGATCGATAGAAGTGAATAACTTCACCGTGGTTGTTCATGTCGTTGCTAAGCGATCTACAGGGGCGCCGCCATGTTTAAGATCATGTGATTGGTAGTTCAAAATGGAAGCCTCCTTTATACAGACGAGGTTAGATGTAGGTACGGAATCGGCCGAGTTGTGACGAGTGCATTCGTATATCAGATCTACACTGTCCGAGATGTAGAGTTTTTTTTTCTCTGGCAATATGGATTTTGAAATCGCATTATTTGTTGTTTATAGTTGCCTGGAAAATTTCATTTCGTTTATTTAGCTGTAGCAAGGGTTACATTTATACTGTTCTCCCTCCATTTATTTATTTATATTTGAGACATGTTCTGTGAAAAGGGGGCTTAATGCGTCTGCCAAAAAAATATCGATCGAGGTCAGCCTGCACAGTCCGCGCAGGCTGACCTGTGTCGAAACTTTTTGCTATTTGTAAATTTTCTGCTTGTCCAAGGACGTCATGAGAATGCTGTATTTATGTTGTTTGTTGTGATGGAAGAAATGTCTTTACTTTATTCCTAAGGTTCCTACAAGAGACGTTAGTCGCTTTTGCAGACAGTGTAGATCAAGATCAGGCTGTACATTCTATGCATTCTTATCGGAAATCTATGTACATTGTCCGAGCTGGAGAGTTTTTTCCTGACTAAAGGAATTTTGAAATCGCATTATTTAGTTTATAGTTGCCTGGAAATTTTCATTTAATTTGTTTAGCCGTAACAAGGACTAAGGTTTTTTCTGTATACACTGCTCTTTTTTTTTTATTTCCAGTCATTTATTTATATTATTTTACATATTTCATCACAAGCATGATAACTTGCAACAATTTTATGTATATGCATGCCAAATAGAGTACGTGTATCTGATTGGTTGAGAGAAAAAACTTTTACAATTCCAAATTTTGATAAACTTTATGAAGAAGGCTTTTGAAAACATTGTGGGAAATGGAGAAAATGCTGGTAAATCAGCATTTTCTCCTTTACCCACAATGTTTTCTACCTTTTCAAAGACAAAGCATATCGTTCGATCCATGTTTAATTTGTCGTCTGCAAGTACTATCAATTTAGACAAAGCTAAAATTTTGTCGTCTGGTAAAGAGTTAACCCTTAGGCTGCTAAGCGTGACACAAAGACCTTCGGCGGACATTGTAGATCAAGATCAGACTGCACAGAACGTGCAGTCTGATCTTGGATCTACACTGTCCGATTAGGCGATATTTATTTTCCCCCAAATACCTACGAAATAGCAAAATTTTGGTTTTATATGGGTTTGAAACTTTTATTTCACTTATTTAGCAGGTTGAGGGTTAATATATTATACCCTACCACTTGCCAGCGATATTTTTACGACATGCAGCCTGCTTATTTTTCAAAACATTTCGGTTAAGTGGAAATTGCTGTTATCAAGATGTTTTTCTTCTTTTTCCAAAATACTGATAAGCAACAATATCTACTTTTTCCACCATTTTTTTTCGACCTACCCAAAGACAATTCCCACCATTTGAGCCACATTTAATTTGTCGCAAATAATTTCTATTTAGATAAGTTTAAATTCTTGCCGTCATGTACTGATGAGTTAAAAAAAAAAAAATCGACAAAGGACCTTAGTTGTGTCTGGTTGGAGCTGTATGCGGGGTTTGGATAATGTTAGTTTTTTTTTAGCCCCATTTCCTTACGCTTTTTCTGCGCTATACGAGCTTGTATGTATAGATCTATGGTTCAGATTTTATGTACAACAATAAAAGATATTTTTTGCGTCCACTTTCTATCAATTACGTTACTTTATTATATGCGATTTGTACACTGAATACCTCGTTATCCTTTCATCTGTGATAAAAGCCTGTTTGTATGTTTGATGATATAAGACTTGAAATATGTGGAATTTCTATGATTCAGGAATTTGTCTCTTTATTAGAGGTCAAGAATTTGGACTTGCCTAAATTTAAAGCGTTTGCGGACGACAAATTTTATGTTGTTAAAACTGATGATATTTGTCTTTAACAGGGTAAAAAACCATTGTAGGAAAAGAAGAAAATACTGGTAACCAGCATTTTCTCTCTTTCCCACAAGGTTTTCAGCAGATTCTTTTTTCAATCTGGGGCTAAGATTTTACGGTATACAAAAAAAAAAATGTTCCTAGAAACGTTATTTTGATATACATGTAATTATACTGTTTTTGCTGTTACGAAATCCACGTACGAACTATGTTGAGAGCTACGAAAGTCTGTATTATATGTGTATGTATTGTATTTTTATGTTTTGTATAATTGTCTCTAGTATTGTACCCATCGAAAATATAAAAAAAAAAACAACTTTTTTTTTTTTTATGTCTCTTTTAACGCCCCTTCCATACTTTGTATGTTTTTCAGTTCTTTTGCGGGCAGTGTAGGTCAAGATCAGACGGCACATCTTTTTTACCCGTATAAAAGGCTGTCGCCGACTGACTCCCAAGTATAGCTTTCTAACGGGGTACCGTGTACTGACCTGTGACATGCATTCTCCACATTTGTAGAATGTTCATTTTGTGGATTTGAAAGAGTTGCATGTAATGTGACCATTATTAAAGCCCCAATAGCGGCTAACAGTAAACAAAGCAAGTGTTAAAATGCATGTGAATTTAATTCATACCTTTATAAAAGTATGCAAATGATTGTGAAGACGACAATCTGTTAAATTGTATGTCAGTTCAGGTGTTGGTCGAAAATCAGGGTCCGTGTTCACCAACCATTCTTAAGAACATTTTTAGGCTTATTCTCCAGAATTTTCTAAAGTTGAAAGTTACACAACGTCTGATTGGCTCAACCAAATGGTTTAGCCAATCAGAAGTTGTGTTACTTTCTACATCCTGAATGAAGCAAAATGAGAATGGTTGGTGAATACGGACCCAGACAAAAAAAGTGGATAAAAAGTAGAGCAACTTGGCAACTTTTGACATACTTCTAAACTCATTTATCTGCCAGCGACTAACACTTTGATCAACCGTACAATAAAAGATTGTCTCAACAATAATTTGCATACTTTTGAAAAGGTATGATTTAAATTCATATGAATTTTAACACCCGCTTTGTTTACTTTTGTCCGCTATTGGGGCTTTAAATGTCAAAATAAATGATTGTGAGAATGAATGAACCAACAAGTGTCCAATTTTATCACCAGCCAAAATTTGGAAGGTCAAAAAATTAAAACAAAGCTCTATTACGTAAAAAATTTCTCATCACTAATTTCACCTTGATTAACAGCCAGACAAATTACGACATCAACGAAAATAAAACATTGCGCGTTTCTGGTGCAATCTGTTCGACATCATTCGGCTACATTCGACAAACCCCGGGGGATCCGTTCTTAGACGCAGTTACGGAATCGGCCGAGTTGCGACGAAAATTTCCGCTAATTAAAGTTTTCCATTCTGGATCAAATAACGTGCTCAAAATAGGGATGACGTTACACGCAAATTTCAGGGATTTCTATTCTCGGCTGCTAAATGCGTGGTCACTTGGTGGACCAGCGGTTAATTTCCGACGTTTCTGCGAGGAATATTGTGACAAAAAAAAAAATGCATTTCCTAACCAACAGTAAAAATCAAAATCCTACTAGTCTAGGTCTTTTCGCTTGATAAATCTAACCGTATCGAACAATGTAGATCCAAGATCAGACTGCACGGAACGTGCAGCCTGATCTTGGATCTACACTGTTCTCAAAAGCCCACAAAGTCGCGTTATGCAGCCTGAGCTTTAGATGACACAGAACCTGGTATTGAAAATCATATAAGTTCATTTAGCATCTCTCTTATGAGATAGAATGGACGGACCTTTGACAAGCAGAACTTTTACCAAAAGAAAATAAAAAAACTTTCAACTCAGGTCAGCCTGCGCAGACTGCGCAGGCTGACCCGAATCTATACTTTTTGCAGATCCATCAAGCCCCCTTTTCAAAGAGCATGGCTCATTTTCATAATCATACCAAATTTCAAAAATGTTATTTATCAGTGAACTAAGGCAATCGTAGGGCAACATGTTCCAAATCAACAATAAATAAGAGGGAATGGTGAAAGGAAACATTCGACCCATGCTCTGGGAAAAAGAGGCTTAATGCATCTGCGAAAAGTATTGACCTGGGCCGTAACTTTTCGCTATTGGTCAAATTTCTGTATGTCAAAGGACCAGTCTATCCCATGATAGAGTCGGTTGTCAGACAGAATGTTTTTTTTAATGTATCCATACTTATATGAAGACTTGCTTGGTATAATGCATCACGGAGATTGATTAAGCCCCCCTTTTGCCGGAGCATGACTCATTTCTTTGTGGTATTTCTAGTGATATGTCACCCATTAAGATATTATTTAGATTTCGAGCCAAATTTTTCAAATGCTTGTAGAGTTGCCAAATGATCAGTAACACGTGTCCATTTTTGTTGGGTCACATTTCACTTCCTACGATGACGTCATATCTGGCAAAATAGAAATAGATGAAGTTCCCTATTTCGAACCGATGGTCACGCTATTCAAAACGCCACAGTTGCAACTCTCTACTGATATGTAGCGGTACAGTTTCGAAACGCTTGCAAGGAAAATTATATTTGAGCCATGCTCTGTGAAAATGGGGCTTAATGCATCTGCAAAAAGTATCGAAACATGTCAACCTGCGCACCTATTATATATTATATATTTTCTGCATGTCCAAGAACTATTCTACCTCATGATTTAGTCTGTTGTTCGACAAAACTGGATTTTTATGGATCCATAATTATGTGCTGACTTGCTTGGTATGTTGCATATATCACGGAGATGCATTGAAGCCCCTTTTCGCAGAGCATGGCCCAAATATAATAAAGTGCCAAAACTTCATTGAACTGTTCCAGCATGTTCCTTTTGTATAGTGGAGAATATAATTCGGCCTTTTACATAAAATGTATCCATAACAAGATCCCCATGTAATCACGAAGTCTCTAATTTGAAGCGTTTCAAACGACCTCTTAATGCAGGTATTCAACGACAACAGTGCACATACATGTACTTAGATTTCCTGGGGTCCTGTCCGGTAAACTGTAGGACTCGTACCCTAGAGGCCCCGGTATCGAGTCTCACTGGACGCACTGGGTTTTTCGTGGGAGTGTCCTTGGGCAAGACACTTCAGAGCTCTAACCTAGTTCTGTTGTGAAACCCAGGACATATGCATGAATATGTGATTGATTGATTGATTGGATGGTGTTTAACGCCGTTTTCAACATTATTTCAGTTATATCGCGGCGGCCAGTGCACCTATCCATGCTTTCCTTGAATTTCTTTACCAGTGCTCCGCGCAATATTCTTTCCAAGCCACTGGCTGCTTTCACAGCATGAATATGTGAGCTGTCGACGTGATATGACTGAAATAATGTGGAAAGCGGCGTAGCAAACCATTCAGTTAATCAGATTTCCAGGACTCTTTTTATACATAGACCTGACCTCTTTCGACGGCTGAAAAATGCGGTTCGAGCCGTGCTCTGGCAAAAGGGGGCTTAATGCATTTTTGTGATGCACTTTACCAAACGAACCATCACATAATTAGGGATACATGATCGTCACTGTTTTAACAACCGACTAAATCATGAGATAGACTGGTCCTTAGGCATACGGAAAATTGACCGATAGCGAAAAGTTTCGGTCCAGGTCAGCCTGCGCGGACTGCGCAGGCTGACCTGGGTCGATACTTTTCGCAGATGCATTAAGCTCCCTTTTCACAAAGCATGGTTCACAAAAACGCTTAAACAACCAGAGCTGAGGTAAAAGGCTTTTGAAAACATTTCCCTAACGTTTTTGCCCCATCAGTGAAGATGTTCAGTTTCTTAGTCACACTTGTCATGTGCAGACGCTTTCGATTTGGAATAATTTAAAATTTTGTCGTTTGGTAAAGCGTTAACTTCCATGTTTTAACGGCGATAAGGAACAAAGTTCTTTGTTTAAAGGCTCAATAGCTGCCAAAAATAAACCAATCAGGTGCTAAAATGTATTCAGATTTAAATCATAACCTACCAGTTAAAAGTATAGAAATTATTGTGAAGACGACAATCTGTTCTTGTAGTGTCGGTCCAAGATCTAGTCGCCGGCAGAGAAAGTAATTTCAAAACTAGGTTAAAAGTTGCCAGGTCACTCAATCTTTTGTTTACTTTTTGCCTGATTTTGAAATTCATTTTTCTGCCCGCGACTACAGCTGGGATCGACCACACAATAACAGATTGTCATCTTCACAGTATTTTCCATACTTTTAAATGGTATGATTAAAATTTAGATGCATTTCAACACCTGCATTGATTTTTTTGGCTGCTATTGGGCCTTTAAACAAAAACTCTGTTCCTTAGCGCCGTTAAAACGTGGAATTCTATGATAAAGGGTTAACTATCAATAAAATCAATTTGCGGTCAGATTAGCAAGGATGTAAAGACTAGGTACTTTCAGGTCATATAAATTAGCCATGCTCTGGCAAAAGGGGGTTTAATGCATCTCTGTGAAGCATGATACCAAGCAGGTCTAACTATGAATCCATAAAATCCATTTCACTTAAGAGCCGACAGAATCATGGGGGTAGAGTTGTCCTTTGACATACAGAAAATTGACTAATAGCGAAAAATTTCGACCCAGGTCAGCCTGCGCAGTTCGCGCAGGCTGGACCTGGGCCAATACTTCTCGGAGATGCATCAAGCCCCCTTTTTACAGAGCATGGCTCAAACAGGAATTGTCCCAGGTTTGTTTTCAGTCATGACTCAGTGATTCACTGGAAAACCCGGTTGGGAATGACATCATGTGTAATACGAACGCGATAACTGGAGAGGTCATCAGACCTCTCCAACAGTGGCGAGTTTAAAAGGCAGACTGCCTCAGAAATTGCTGCCAAACTCCATGCCTTTTTGCGAAATTGTTCTGATACACAGTCTGTTTCGTCATGGTTTTATAAATAAACCGAAATCAAAAAACTTAAGTAGGAAATAAACGTGGTTTGTTTTTATATGACGGATTTCAAAAAGGATTTGTTATATTGATCTGATTGCAACTGACCTTTCCAGTAGTTGTAATTTTTCATTAAACAAATAAAGCTACACACACACACACACACAAAGAATTTCGTTAAAAAAGAGAACACCGCGGGAAAAGATCACACGACTTAAAAACGTGGGTAGAAGGTCACGTGTCTGTCATGTAATGCATAAGAGGTTTCTTCTTTCTACACAGCGGCAATCATATACATGTACCAAAATATATTGGCCTTAAAAGCAGTAAACTATTTGAAAACATTGATGCTGACCTCTCCTGGCTTCTTTTTTAAAGAAGCCAACTTGTTGTGGTCTTTGTTTACCAATGCTGGACCGAACAACACTTGGATCGACCACACAGTAAGTTTGCAACCTTCACAATGTTTTCCACGCTTTTGAATGATATTTTATTTAAATCTAAATGCATTCAAACACTCGCATTAAATTTTTGGCCGCTTATGGGCCTTTAAATTTCATGACAAGGTGTTTGCATAGGGTTTGAACTTTTATAACACCACTATGGTGTCATTTAATCGGGACACAAGTTAGCTGACTTATGATGCTTCAATTAATCGATTGATAAAATCAAGCACAGAGAAGACAGACAAAAAAGTTAATTACCAAAGCATTTCGTCAACATTCAAACATTTTCCCGCACAGTGTATCAAAACAAACCACGTAATGAACACCCCCCTTCTCCCTCATCGTCTATATAATGTTAATTAAGCCTTGGGCTGCTAGGCGCGACTCAGGGCGCTTTTGCGGACAGTGTAGATCCAAGATCAGACTGCACAAAACGTGCAGTCTGATCTTGGATCTACACTGTCCAATAGAGTAATTTTACCCTGCTGAAATCAGCTTTGAAATCGCAATACGTGGGTTTTCACTATTGAGTGGAAATTTCGTTTCATCTAATTAGCAGCTTAGGGGTTAATTTTTTGGAAAGGGTATGTCAAAAGTTCATAGCCTTTGTTTACTTTCGTACTTTGTGCACTCTTATATCACACGACAAAATATTAGACTTGTTCAAACTGAAAGCATTTGCAGACGACAAATAAAATACGCCTCAAATGATGAGACTTTCCCGTTGAAAGGGATGAAGACATAGTGGGAAAGCGCAAAAAATCTCTGCGTAGCGGACATTATAGATCAAGATCAGACTTCACGTTCTGTGCAGTCTGATCTCGATCTATACAGTCCGCAAAAGCGCATAGAGTTGCGTTTACTAACCTGAGGGCTAAGACATTAATCACTACAGGTATTGCGATTTTCAAAAAATATAGATACCAATATTTTTTCTTGTTTCTTTTTTGTTTTGGTGTTTAACGCCTTTTTCAACATTATTTCGCGTATTTCGCAGGTATACCTATCCATGCTTCCCCGTAGTTTCTTTTACCTGTACTTCACACAACATTCTTTCCAAGCCACTGGCTGCTTTCCCACATGAACAATAACCGATACAGTATGAAGAATGGATCCTGTCGCAACGACTACCTTCAATCCCCGGAAAGAATTTTGCCCAGCTTTGACTCGAACCAGCGACCGCTTGGCTGCAAGCCCTGTACATTAGAATCTGTGCTCCCGCACCCAGCTGTCGTTACCAAAAAGCGGACAATGACAACCCTCGTTTGGAACAGGATCACAACGTCTGACCCATGCCTTTACTATTTGCTTCGAACATAAAGGGCCCATGCTCTGTGAAAAGGGGGTCTTATGCAATTGAAGGAGAAAAATATATATTGAGGCCCTGTGAAAAGGGGGTTTTATGCAATTGAAGGAGGAAAAATATATATTGACACATGTCAGCCTACTTGTCAGAATGACATGGGCCGGACCGTTCTGTTAGCTTCAAGTTATCTGCGTGTCAAAGGACCGTTCATTCTACCTCGTGATTCAGTCAATTGTTCAACCAAACGGAGGGTTCCTACATGGCTCAGTGGTAAAGTGTAGGACACGTAACCTGGAAGCCCCAGGTTGGAGCCTCACTGGGAGCACTTCTTTTTTTTTTTTTTTTGCGGGGGGGGGGGCGCCCTTGGGCAAGACACAGTCTCAGAGCCCTAGCCTAGTACTGGCGAAACCCGGGACTTAAATAAATATGTGAACTATTGCCCTGGGTCCGTATTCACCAACTATTCTCAAGAATTTCTTTTGTCTAATTCTCCAGGATTTTCCAAAATTGAAAGTAACGCAACATCTGATTGGCTAAACCATTTGGTTTAGCCAATCAGATGTTGTGTTACTTTCAAATTTTGGAAAATCTTGGAGAATAACACTAAGAATGTTCGTAAGAATGGTTGGTGAATACGGACCCCGATATGACTGAAATAACGTTGAAAAGTGGCGTAAAACACCATTCGATCAATCAACAGAATAGGTTTTAGGGATCCATAATATTACGATGACGCGCTCGGTATAACTCTTTATCACAAGACAAAAATGTAGACTTGTCCAAATTGAAAGTATTTGCAGACGACAATTCCACTGAGGCTCAAATGATTGAATTGTTTTGATAGGGTAGAAAACATTTTGGAAAAAGGAGAAAATGCTGGTTACCAGCATTTTCTCCTTTTTCCACAATGTTTTCCAAAGGCGTCTTTGTCAGGGTCGCTGAAACTCGGGATGCTATGGTAAAGTGTTAACTAACGGCTTTATAATTCAGACAGTGAACCACTTCTCATAAATACGATATGTCATCTATATGTACTCCATTTCCCACAATGTTTCTTTTTTTTTTTTCATCCTTTGAAATCAAAATCACACCATTAAAGTCATATTTGACTCTTCGTCTGCAAATGCTTTCAATTTTGGGCGAGTCTAAAATTTTGTCGTCTGCTAAAGAGTTAACCAAAATATTTCAGCCACGCTCTGTGATTCGGTCGGTTGTTTAAAAAAAAAAAAAGTGGCAATTATGGACCCATGAATATGCGGTGGCTTGATCGGTATCATGGATCAAGGAGATGCATTAAGCCCCCTTTTGCCAGAGCATGACTCATTTGTGAATCAGAATGGAAAAGGTCAACCACTTGTCCTAATCGGTTGTTTCATCTCTACAACTACTTGTACTTTAGTTATGCAATCGTTTAACTCTTTACCAAACGACAAATTTTGGACTGGTCCAAATTGAAAGAGTTTGCAGACGACAATTCTAAATTTGATGAAAACGGCAGAAAGGTGCCAAAAAGGGTAAAAAACACTGTGGGAAAAGGAGAAATTGCTCGTTACGAGCAATTTCTCCTTTTCCCACAGTGTTTTCAAAAGACTTGTACGGCAGACACGTGAAAACCAGGGCTTTGTTTGGGAAAGGGTTAACTCTTTACCGAACGACAAAAATGTCGACTTTTCCAAATTGAAAGCATTGGCAGACGACAATTCAAATGTAGCTCAAACGATGGAATTTGTCTTTGATAGGGTAGAGAGCATTGTGGGGAAAATGAGAAAATGCAGGGTTACCAGCATTTTCTCCTTTTCCCACAATTTTTTCAGAGGGTCTGTTCCTCAGGGCCTCTGAAAATACTCGGGAATATGTTGGACAGGGTTAATCATAAACGAAGATGTACTTTTACATCATGCGTTTTCTTTTCAGATTTCTGTCCAGGAAACTTGAATAATAAATAGATCTGTAGACGATACCAGTCATGATATTGCGTAGTATAAACCCCACCCGATAATGTTTATATTATCGGAAAATCTCACTGTAGTAATACCGGTATGCATAGGTCTTTTTTTTTAGTAATTAAATTCATTGTTATGTACTAACTTTCCACACTAGAGAAAAATTCACAACAGCCCATTGGAAAAGTAATCCTGTATTCCCAAAAACACTAAGATAAACCGATTATGAAAGGTTTATCACGTGAGAGCTATTTATGATAATCAAGCAACATAAATGGTAACAGATATCTATTAATATCTTTTAATTACGAAAGGGAATGTTTAGTTACATCAGACATTTTCTTTTTAGTTTTCGGCACAAATGAACATGAATGTTTTAGACTATACTAGCCATATTACAGTGCAAAATGATAATCAAGGGAGATAAATGGCAACAAAATGTCTATTAATCATCTTTAAATTTACAAAAGTTGATTTACTATTGCGTCATATGTTTTATCGGATTTCTGTCCAGTCGACTTCAAATAAAAGACTATACTAGCTATGACAAGACAAATTTTTGATGCATAGCATCAAAGAAGCCGGCAATTTTTTTGTTACCATCAATGAGGAAGGTGCTTTAGGAATAACTCGCTTATTAATGTTCTTAAGAATGGTTGGTGAGTACAGACCCAGTAGAAAATTTTACCGACTGCAACAATTTGGGGGCTAATTAAGATTTTTTTTTCTGTGAGTCCTATTTTTTGGTTAACTCTTTACCAAACGACAAACTTTTAGACTAGTCCAGATGAAAAGCATTTGCAGACGACAAAATAGATGTGGCTCAAAAATTGAAATTTGTTTTGGAAAGGATAGAAAACATTGTGGGAAAAGGAGAAAATGCCAGTTACCAGCATTTTCTCCTTTTCCCACAATGTTTTCATAATGCCTCTTTCTCAGGGTCGTTAAAACACGGGATTGTGTGGTAAAGAGTTAAACACTAATATAAACTTCACTTTTTTTTCCTGCATGCATTCGGAAAGAGGACAGTTACATTCAGTAAACAGGAATGGTGCAATTTTGCTCTTCAGATAAAAGCATGGTCATTTTGGATTAGGTATTTTCTCTATTTTGACAATATCAAAATACTGTTATCATTCTTACATGAATATGATCCTACATACCGCAGTCAGACCTCCAGGTAAGAGGGAGTGATAGTATTCTAAATCCATTATTTCCCTTCCAAACCCTATGTTGTGGGTACTCATTAGAATCGTCTCGATGAGACGATTCTAATGAGTGCCCATAGCATGGGGTTTAGTGGAGATTGATTAATATTTTCAATTTTGAAATCAAAATCACTCCCTCTATCTGGAGCTCTGCCGTAGCTGATGCATATTATTGCATGATCACTTGACATTCCAACAAGCCTTCACAAAATTTTAGCCAAAAGCTAAAAAACCTTTACGAAACAATTACATGTTCTAATTAATGACCCTGACGAAAAAGGCTTCTGAAACCATTGCGAGAAAAGTATAAAATGCTTGTCACAAGCATTTTCTCCTTTTCCACAATGGTTTCTATCATTTCAGAGCCAAATCTCATCATTATAACCAAATCTAATTTGTCGTCTGCAACTACTTTGAATTTGGACAATACTATCCAAAATTTTAGCCCTGTCCAAGTTGAAAGCATTTGCAGACGACAATTTCAATGTGGCTAAAATGATTGCAATTGTTCTGAAAGGTTAGAAAACATTGTGGGAAAAGGAGAAAATGCTGGTTACCAGCATTTTCTCCTTTTCCAACAATGTTTTCAAAAGGCTTCTTTCTCAGGGTCGTGAAAAGTCGGGATTATGTGGTAAAGATTTAATCCTTCACTAAACAATTATATGTTCTAGTGACCCTGAAGAAAAGAGCTTCTGCAACCATTGCTATAAAAGTATAAAATGCTTATCACAAGCATTTCTTCCTTTTCCTACAATGCTTTCTACCATTTTAGAGACAAATCTCATCATTATAACCAAATTGGATTTGTCGTCTGCAACTGCTTTGAATTTGGACAAGTTCTAAATTCTATTGTAGGGTACAGAGTTAAGAGGCTAACTAGTCCATTGAAGAAGTACCATCAATTTGTTTTTCATTTGCTTCTTGCTTTATTTCTTGATTCTTAGTCAGCTATTGCCTTACTAAATTGAGCAATAAAATATTTTCAAGTTTGGTTTGACTATGAAAATCTGAATTATCAGGGTTATTAAAACATGTGAGACATGCTCTGGCAAAAGGGGACTTAATGTATCTCTGTCATCCATAATTCAAGCAAGTCATCACATATTTATGGATCCATAAAATCCATTTTGTCTAGCAACCAACTGAAACGTGAGGTACACTGGTTTTTGACATGCAGAAAAATTACCAAAGCAGAAAGTGTCGGACCAAGTTAGCCTGCGCGGACTGCAGGCTAACCTGGGCCACTACTTTCTGCAAATGCATCAAGCCCCCTTTTCACAGAGCATGGCTCATAAATAAATGCCCAAGGATTTAGTGTGTCTCAATTGTGCTCTGAGTATGCAAGGCTTGTCACAACAAAGGTACATTCTTACAAAAAGTTATTACAAAAAGTTTCCAATAGTAAACAGATTAATTACACACCTACAAACTCTCCTGCTAAAATACAATATATTGCGCACAGATAAAAATAGACACAGTGGAACAAAAAATCTGAGAAATCTTTAGAAATAAGAGTTTAAATACAAAATCTGTAGTTTTCATGCTCGCAATTTATGTGAACAGCACAAGGGGAAAAAAAGCGTAATATTGCGCTAATCTACTAGCTTTAACCCTTTCCCAAACGACAAATTTTGGACCAGTCCAAATTGAAAGAGTTTGCAGACGACAATTTTAAATTTGATGAAAATGGCAGAAAGGTCTCAAAACGGGTAGAAAACACTGTGGGAAAAGGAGAAATTGCTCGTTACGAGCAATTTCTCCTTTTCCCACAGTGTTTTCAAAAGACTTGTACTGCAGACACGTGAAAACCATGGATTGTTTGGGAAAGGGTTAAACTGGTCCCTTGTTGTATCGTGTATTACACGTTTAGTAGTATCAGGGGAGGTAACCAGTCTATACTAGTTTAAGAAGAGTTACGCTGCCTGTGGGGTCAATCATTAATCAGTTATTAAATAAATATCTATAAATACGAAATCTTTACTTTTCATGCTCGAAATTCATCTCAACAGTACATACAAAAAAAATCCATAATTTTGAGCTTAATAACAACTTACTATTAAAAGTATTTGAGTGAATATGTCGGAAAAGTTGCGCAGTGATGTATCCCAAAAACTCCCCATGTGCATAAAAACAAAGCATTCCTATTGGAAGCCGGCTTCAAGAGCCGGCTTCCAATCAGGCACATCCATGAAAATAAAGGGAGATAAATAGTAACAAATACTTATTTTAAAAACAAGGCTTATCTCCCTTTAATAATTGAGAGAAGCATTACTGCATTTTGATGTTGAAGTAAGCAAACTTAACGACAGCAATTCTCTAAAACGGATCAGCCCGCATAGTTCTGGTGGCTGAGCGTCGGACTGGTAAACGTCATGTTTCGGGTCAGTTGAGGATGTGGGGATCGAATCCCAGGCTGGCCACCTAAAATACCAATAGTCTTTCGGATTAGACGTTAAACCGAGGTCCCGTGTGACGGTGCTATACACCGAGTACGTTAAAGAACCGGGCATAACTTAGGACAGGTTCCGTCCTGTATCTTGCACTATCCCACGTAACAAAACCAACAGCCTTCGTGGGGTGGGGGGGGAGGGGGCGGGGTCGCCCATATGGACAACCGGTTGCGACGATAGATAAACGCAAATTCAATCAAACGAATCAGTTTATGAAATCTGGAAGAGGTGCACCCAGCGATCATCAAAATTATTATTCATAAGTTAGCCGTGCTCTGGCAAAAGGGGCTTAAATGCATATCCGTGAGGCATTATATCAAGCAAATCATGGGTATAATTATTGATCCGTAAAATTCATTTTGTCTTACAACCTACTGATTCATGAAGTAGACTGGTCCTTTGGACATGTAGAAAATTTACCGATAGCAAGAAGTTTCGAACCAGTCTTGAAAAGGTTTTTGTGTGTCTATCTAAGCGGACAGTATAGATCCAAGATCAGACTGCACGTTCTGTGCAGATTGATCTCGATCTATGCCGTTCGCAAAAGCCCAGGTTTTCCCACGGCCAATGACGCTGAAAGGGTAAAACGCGCTCTTATCTATAACAGACCTATACCATCTACTGACTCTGAAACAGTTTTTGTGTCTCTCTCTAAGCGGACAGTATAGATCCAAGATCAGACTGCACGTTCTGTGCAGCCTGATCTTGATATATGCTGTCCGCAAAAGTCCCTGTTTTGGCATTTAACGCTGAAAGGGTCAACTCTAAACTAAACAACAAAACTATAGACTTGTCTGAGTTGAAAGCAATTGCAGACTGACAAATTAGATATGGCTAAACTGAAGGGATTTGTCTATGGAAGGGTTTGAAAACTTTGTGGGAAAAGGAGAAAATGCTGGTTACCAGCATTTTCTCCTTTTCCCACAATGTTTTCAAAAGTCTTCCTCTTCTGGGGCGTTAACACTCGGTCTGACGGGATATTTTCGTTCAGTATTGAATTTCGTGAAATAGACACTCGCTGACACTCAATGTCGTGAATCCTCAATAAATGTACTGACATTCTTATAAAGGTTTTGAACAGACCATAATAAACAGTTTTGAAGTGGATTATTATTATCATTATTATTATTATGAAAGGCCCAATAGTGGCCAAAAGTAAACAATGGTGGTGTAAAACTGCTTTTGTTTTAAATCATCTTTTAAAAGCTTGGAAATTATTGTGAAGGTGACAAAATGTTATTGTTCGGTCGGGCCAAGTGTGAGTCGCTGGCAGAAAAATAAATTTCAAAACCAGGTAAAAAGTAAACAAAAGACAGAGTGACCTGGCAACTGTTGACCTACGTTTAACATTAGTATTTCTGCCAGCGACTAACACTTGGACCGACCGTGCAGTAACAGATTATCATCTTCACTACAATTTCCATACTTTATCATTTGAGTTTAAATGCATTTTAACACCCGTTTTGTTTACTTTAGGCTGCTATCGGGGCTTTAACACCACTATATTTTTTCAAGAAAATATTTTCTAAGTGATTGTGTGTAGGATTTTTCGGAGACGGAAAAAAGACAAAGTTTAGGGTGACGTATGAATTAAACTGAAACCAACAGGCGTGACAGGAATCGATTTCGAATAGATACCGGTACGTAAGGTGTGCTCATTCCAGAGAGAGATATAAATTGTGTACAAAATGGACAAGATTGTGGTTCAAATAAATTAGACAAAATTTTATTTTGGATATCTTCTAATGGATTTTCTTAACCCTTAAGCTGCTAAGAGCACTGACCTTTTGCGGACAGCGTAGATCAAGATCAGACTGCACAGAACGTGCAGTCTGATCTTGGATCTACACTGTCCGATAGGAAGATGTTTTTTCTCCACGGAATTAGTTTGAAATAACACTTTTCGGGTTTTTACTTTTTGGCTTGAAAGTTTTATTAAACTTATTCAGCTGGATAAAGGTTAATTAGTGGGATTGAATTTTGCTGTTAGGACAGAATGACTCTTTCTTTCATAGCTGGAGATATGTATTACTGCGCTGAAACCTTTATAAATTTTGAAATGAAACAATCGAAATAGTGATTATTGTTTGCAAATGCTACGAGGTTGAACTAGTGTAAAATGTTATCATTTGGATTGTTGATTGATTGTATAGTATTTAACGCCATTTTCAACATTATTTCAGTTATCGCGGCGGCCAGTGCATGCTTTCTTATGTATGCTTTCCTGGAGTTTCTTTTACCAGTACTACGCACAACATTCTTTCCAAGCCACTCGCTGCTTCCCACATAACCATCGTCGAAACAATGGTCAGCGGTGAGAGAGGAATGAATCCTGTCACTATGACTATCATCAATCCTCGGAAAGAAATTGCCCGAGTCAGGAACCGAACCAGCGACCTCCTGTTCTCAAAAAGTCCTTTACGCTACCGACTGAGCAACCGGGGCTCGGCTTATCATTTAGAACAGTAAAGGGATTAATTGGGAAACCATGTCAATAGTTGGTGATTATGATATGACCGGTTCAACCGTGGTCTCTGTGGAATAAAAAATTGTAACAAACCATCCATTTCTGTGAACGCGCATCAAAGACTATTCATAACTCAGAACAAAATCAGTGAATTACCCCTTAGGCTGCCAAGCGAGACTCGGTGTGTTTTTGCGGACGGTGTAGATCAAGATCAGACTGCAGAAAACGTGCAGTCTGATCTTTGATCTACTCTGTCCGATACGGTATTTTCTTTCCGGGGAAATCAACGTGGAAATCTCAATATTTGGGTTTTTACAATTGAATGGAAATTTTCGTTTCATTTATTTAGCAGTTTAAGAGTTATCTTTTTTACTGAATGAAAAAAAACTTTTAGATTTGTCCAGGTACAGGGGATTTGCAGACGACAAATGAAAACTGGATCAAATTGCAGAATATGTCCTTTAAAAAGGTGGAAAACACTGTGGGAAAAGGAGAAAATGCTGGTTACCAGCATTTTCTCCTTTTCGCACAATGTTTTCAAAAGCTTTCTCTTTCAGATTCATTAAAACACGGTATTGTTTGGTAATGGGTTGACTCTTTACCACACAATCTTGACTTTTAACGACCCTGAGGAAGAAGGCTTTTGAAAACATTGTGGGAAAAGGAGAAAAGGCTGGTAACCAGCATTTTCTCCTTTTTCCACTATGTTTTCTAACCTGTCGCTTGTCATTTGAGCCACCCTTAATTTGTCGTCTGCAAATGCTTTCACTTTGGTCTGGTCTAAAATTTTCTCGTTCTGCAAAGAGTAAATTGATGAATCCGCTTGATCAATATTTAGGCAGGAGCCAAGCCCCCGTAGCTCAGTCGGTAAAGTACAGGACTTGAGAACAGGAGGTCGTTGGTTAGATCCCCGGCTTGGCCAATTTCTTTCCGAGGATTGATGATAGTCATCGCGACAGGATTCATTCCTCTCACACCGCTGACCATTGTTTCGACGATGGTTATGTGGGAAAGCAGCCAGTGGCTTGGACAAAATATTGTGCCGAATACTGGTAAAAGAAACTCCAGGAAAGCATGGATAGGTGCACCGTGATATAACTGAAATAATGTTGAACACGGTGTTAAACACCATACAATCAATTAATCAATTAGGCAGGAACTCGATAATAAACGGGTGGATCATTATTTTTACAGGAATCATGGAATTCACGTTCATCCTCGTAAAAAATTCGGACATAAGACGCATGGTATTGTCTATGATACTACTGGCTGTTGCACCATGGTCAGCTAAGTGCAGTACCATATCGAACGCCCGGGCTCTCCAGACAAACTTACTAACAAATTATAGCAAAGATGTTATACCGGTATCCAACCAGTTTACACCAATTACTGTGAACGTCTCTCTATACCTTAGATCGATTCAAGAACTGAATGAAGTCACGGAAGAATTCTTTTTCACCGCGGCATTCGACTTAATATGGACTGATGCTAGCATGACCTGGGACCCGGCTGATTATGGATATATTTTTTCAACCTATATATCATACGAACAGGTTTGGGTACCAGAACTAATATTGACCACATCTTCCGACAAATCGGATAGCTTGGCGAAAAAATGGCAGCGAGTACGATACTCATCAAATGGAGAGGCAAATTTAGTTGTTGGGGACCGTATCAAAGCGACTTGTGGGGTTGACGTGGAGAAATTTCCCTTCGATAAACAAACATGCAAAATGGTGTTCCAGGCCTGGGGTTACCTCTACAACCATTTATCTTTGGTTGCAACCAGTTCTTCGGCTTTCACACATCAGTACACTAAAAATAGTCAGTGGGACCTGGATGGAACTGAATTGAAAACCGGTGTGATTGACAACTGGCCTGCCCTTGAGGTGTATTTTTACTTGTCGAGAAAATCCAGTTTTACCGTCATAAGCTTGGTGACGCCATTATTGTTAATGAGTGTACTGAATCTCTTTGTGTTTTTCCTTGCACCCGAGTCTGGCGAGAGAGTATCCTACTGCATAACGGTCTTACTTGCTATTGCTGTGTTTATGACGATCATATCCGATGCTCTTCCGAGTAGTTCAGAGCCGGTTCCCGTTATAACGTATAAATTGATGGCAGATTTGGTGATAAGCGGACTGATTACGCTGGTAACCATTTTTAACATCGGTGTTTATCATAGAGATGACAAGAAACCAGTACCAGCGTCTTTAAAGGCTCTGTATGTTTGCCTTTGCTGTCGACGAGGAAAGCAAAACACAATCTTCGTCGCCGAAAATGACATCGTTGTCAGTAATAAAGTGAAACCATCTAGGATCTCGGTGCGTTCAACTGAAAAAGTTGAACAGAACAGAGACCAGGGTGTGACATGGAAGGAAATAAGCCGTTTAATTGATTACATTTCATTGGTGATTTTTTCTATTGCATCACTTTTAGTTTTTGTCATTTATATTGCAAAGGTCAAGAGTTAATTCTTCACGGAACAATATTTGCAGCAGACAAATATGGCCCGCAGCATGAATACGAGACCTGACATTTGCGTAAAGTGTCGTGTGGGATTAGCTTGCTCAGTCCGCGCAGGCTAATCCGAGACGGGACTTTACGACTACATAAGATTTTGTCATACAGTAGACTTTCGTAAAACAGAATACGGACTGCATAGGTTGATCTGGGACGGCACACTTACGCATATGTCCGAAGGCCCCCTTTTCGTGTGTTGCACGTCATATATAAGCCATGCTCTGGAAAAAGGGGACTTAATGGATCTCCGCGATGCATTACACCAAGCAAGAAGTCATCATACATGTATGATCATGGACCCAAAACATCCATATTGTCCACCATGAATCATGAGGAAGTATGATCCTCGGACATGAAGAAAATGTATAAATAGCAAAACCTTATGACCATGTCAGCTGCACAGGCTGAAATGGGACGGTGCAAAGTAAAATCAGGTTGATTAATAACTGACTAACATAAATAAAGAGTTCAAAGGTTAGTTATAAAAGTTGGAATTTACGCAAATTAATGGAACGAAGCGGCACCACAGGCGCTTGATTTTTGACCTTTTCCTTCTAACAGCAAAACTGTCAGGCAAGGTGTCCAACTCCAATACATGTCTAGCACCACCCAGACTCCATTGCCAATATTTTTTTTTACATATTTGTAGCCTTGAGCCAAAATAATCATTACTTTTATCGTATTCTGCCTTAATTTATCTTCAATCTGATATATAGAACAGAACAAACGATTTAATATTAAAGGAGTAAGAAAGGTTGAAACTTTGGAAGTGGGCAAGTTTTTCTCTTCCTACCGTGAGACGGAAATATTAATACCGCAGTGAATATATTGAACAAATCTGACTGAGCAATGAAATTTGAATATCAGATTTGGAATAACGGCGTAATACTAAAGATAGTTTTGACCAATCAGATCTATCCTATATGATATCTGTCAACCTCGAACTTAATCATTCCTTGAATATTTATCCTTTTGTTCCACTCCATCTAGCAGACTGAAGATAAATTACCAACAAACAAGGTAAACTTAACACTTAAGCTGCTGAATAAATGAAACGCAAATTTCTACTCAATACTAAAAGCCCAAACATTGCGGTTTCAAAGTTGTTTTCACCGGAAAGAAAATAGCGTATCGGACAGTGTAGATCAAAGATCAGACTGCACGTTCTGTGCAGTCTGATCTTGATCTACACTGTCCGCAAAAGGTCAGTGGCAGCTTAATTTAGCAGCTTAAGGGTTAAAGACCTTTTCCATCCCTTACTAGAAATGTGTGAACAATACTGATAAATGATAGGGGGTCATGCGGAACATAATACAAAGATATGAGCAACGCTCTGGCAAAAGGGGGCTTAACGCATTTCCGTGATGCATTAAACCAGGCAAGACATCTCATAATTATGGATCTACAATAGCCATTTTGTCTAACTACCGACTGTATCATAAGGTAGATTGGTCCTTTGAACATACAGAAAACTGACCAATAGCGAAAAGTTTCGGCCCAGGTCAGCCTGCGAGGCCTTCTTAGGCTGACCTGGGTCGATACTTTTCGCAGATGCATTAAGCCCCCTTTTACAGAGCATAGGTCATATAATCCCGCTAAGAGGATAACTCTTGCCAAAATTACAGAAAATAGGCTTTAATTTCAAAATAGGTTATTAAAGTAAAAAGAACTGCTCACATAAATTATTTTTAGAAATTTGATGTTTGCCAATACTAAAAAGTATAAATCGAATGAATAAAGGCACTCGATCACAGTAGCAGTAAGAAATAGGCTAACGTGTCAACACGGACTTATTTTCTGATCAATTTTCTGAAAAAAAAGAAAAAAATCAGTGGAGCCAATCAGAAATTGCGTTACTTTCTATATGTAGAACTAGCCTAGGAATGCAGTGTAAAATACATGTAGTTGTTGAATACGGGCGTCATTCGGCAAACCTCGGGTGGCCGGTTGATTTAAAGTAATTCTTCGGCTGTATCATGATGGGTGATATGCACCTACACGGAACCTTTCTTCATCGAAAACTGACTACAATACCTTTCTTAAAACCGTAAGACTCCACGTCAAAAACACGCGTATCAAAATCTTTTGACATACACTTCCATTGACATTTTTTTTTTCCAATTTATTTTTAACGTTGTTAATCAATTCCAGTGGCAGTTTCCACCAGCAGATTGAAAGAGGCAAATAACGTCACCGAGGTAGTAGTTCTCCATTGTAATGTAATTGCATACACGCCGCCATGTTTTAGGTTACTTGACTAGCAGTATTTCAAAATAGAGGCCTCCCTTCGCACGAGGTTAGAATCAGACGAGTTGTGTTTGTGTTAAGATATAGACATTAATGTGTTCAATACGACATATATTGTGGCAATGAAAAAACCCAAAACGAAATAGTCTGTTATATAGACAGCAATGTATTACATGTGCTTCTTTAAAAGGGGCAATTTAGTTTTTATACCGAAAAAAATCGTGTAAAACACCGATAAATAGAACTAGCTATAATTTCCTTTGCAATAATACAGGAACAACACAATTACATTCAGTATAAAGGTACTGTTTTGGGTGTTTAAATAACGGGATGCCATTTGGCAATAGGTAACTCCGACTAATTTTATTACACCAGATATGACGTCATCTTTCTGATTTGAATACACACCCTCATAATTGATGCACGCTAGAGACCATGTGACCCGATTTCTGAAATGTCTTAAGAGGCTACTCAGTCCATTAAGGAAATACCACCGAAAAAAAGTTCTTTTCTTACTTTTGTCTCGCTTTCTGACTAACGATGTGCCTGTTTTCGCTCTAGTCAATTCGGTGATGAACCAATTTTAAAGTTTGGTTAGATTTTAAAAAAAAATGACTAGTTTCCTTTAAGCGCTAAAACTACGAAATAAACTTTCTCAATCAGGAAAACCAGACCAGCGTTCGTATTTACTAACCATTCTCAAGAATATTCTTAGGCTTGTTCTGCAAGATTTTCTAAAATTGAAAGTTACACAACTTCTGATTGGCTAAACCAAATGGTTTAGCCAATCAGAAGTTGTATTACTTTCTATATCAAGAATAAGACTATGCATGTTATTACACTCGCCGGCGAATACGTACCCAGAATACTGTAATAACAAGAGTGTTTAATTATTCCATTATAAGGCTGTCTGATCTTAATTTCCATTGTCAACAAAATGAAATAAAGTTAAAAATTAATCTATACTCATTTTCAGCCAGTTTTTAACCCATTTCATCTTTGTTTTATCAAACAATAATCATTCTTGTATCTTCATGCCAAATGTTGCCCCTGACGGTTGCAAGGTTGCATAGATTACGACCGATCGAAAATGCATTACAGTTTCTGGAGGCCTTCAAAGAAATCTCTGTTGTGACGTTTCCGGTTTTACATTGAAAACTTCCGGTATGAGTATTTATTATATACATGAAAATTTTCCGGCTCAAATACAAACTCCGCAAGCGGATGAAATGATACACGACAGAAAAAATCCGTATCTACACATTGTGAAGTACGGTTCCAGATATAGTATTGATGATGTAACTCACGCGCTGAAAACATACGTATTCAGACTTGCGATTTTATTGGTCAAAATTTACGCTATGATATTTATCCGCCATTCATAAAAATGAGGTAACTACACAATTGTTTGTTTTATTTTGTTTACCAATTTACGAATAAAATTTAAGGAACTGCAAAATATTGTCGTAGACAGTTTTTGTTATATAATAAAAGGAATATTATGTTGTAGTAACTTTCGTGATGCTTGTATTTACTTCTCGCTGCGTTAGAAAATTTTGACATTTCGCTCGACTCACGGTCCCGAATTAAATACAAGCACCAGGAAAGTTACTACAACATAATATTCCGTATTTGTCCCGCACAATATACAAATCGGTGTTTTTTGCATGTTTACATGGCTGACTTATTCTGAACCATTCTACGGTATATCAAATTTTGACAGCGTTTTATCTCTCTGTCTGTAAGGGTGTATATTTAAGCGTAACGCTTGAAGGATCAAAGGACTACATAGTTCTATTCACAAAAGACGTCAAGACCGGTTTATTTCTGTTAAAATTTGATAATGATCTAAATTGTTATAGATTTAAAAACTCTTTACTCAAGGAAAAAAAAAAAAAAAACAGATTCCGCCAAATCAAAAGCATTTGCGGATGACAATAGATATAAATCAAATGATTAAAATTGCCATTGCAAGAGTCGAAAACATCGTGAGAAAAGGAGAAGATGCTGGTTACCAGCATTTTCTCCTTTTTCAACGATGTTTTCAAAAGCGTATTTTTTTAAAAAGTTGTAAAAACACGGAATTGTAAAGTAAAGGGTTAAATAATACCGTTCTATATTCTGTACATTTTATGAACCATTTAAATGCATTTCCAAACTTCAATGGTCTTCAATATTCAGTACACGAACTTATTAACTTTCAATACCAATCTGACCTTTTTCTGTTTTAAATGTATTAAAACAGGTTTATTCCTTCAGTAGAAAACATAGATATGCAGACGATAATTTCAATGTGGCTAAAATTTTCCTTAAAAAAAAAACAAAGAAATTGAATAAAAGCTACTGTGGGAAAAGGTTAACAGCATTTTCTCCTTTTCCCACAATGTTTTCAAAAGCCTTCTCCTTCAGGGTCGTAAAATCTCGGGATTGCCTGGTTAGGGGTTAAAAAACGGACAGTATCCCTGACAAAATATGAAACAATATGGGAAAAAGGAGAAAATGCTGGTTACCAGCATTTTCTCCTTTTCCCATATTGTTTTTAAAAAGGTGTCTTTCTCAAGGGTTATACATGAAAGGCATATTTTCTGTTAAGGGTACAGGTCTCAAACGAACTAAGTATTAAGTTCACAGCCAGACAAAAGAAACATATTAGATCAGGTCACTGCAGTTTTGACATTCTTACGAACATGAAAGTTCGCAACAAATGCATAGCTCAAATATAAACCGCCCCGGCTGGGATTCGAACCCGTGCGGCAAAGTTCCTCATTTATTAAAGTTTAAAAGACCAATACACTAACTCCTGAGCTAAAGAAAAATTCTCTCCCACGCAGTTGTCGGGTACTGATTTTATCATGGAAGAAGCTATGCCGTAAGGAAGGAGTGATCTCCCCTAACACATGTATATTAATCATGTTTGATTCGTATGAACAGTAAAGTGAAATGGTGGGGAAAAAAAACCCATTTTTGTATTATTTTGAGACAAAATAATACCGCCTTAAAGATACATCTACACTTGTTTTCAGCCAGTTTTTTTTTTAATGAAACTATAATCATTCTTGTATCTTCATGCCAAATGTTGCCGTACAGGACTTGAGAACAGGAGGTCGCTGGTTCGATCCCCGGCTTGGCCAATTTCTTTCCGAGGATTGATGGCAGTCATTGCGACAGGATTCATTCCTCTCTCACCGCTGACCATTGTTTCGATGATGGTTATGAAGGAAAGCATCCAGTTGCTTGGAAAGAATAATGTGCGGAGTACTGGTAAAAGAAACTCTAGGAAAGCATGGATAGGTGCACTTGCCGCGATATAACTGAAATAATGTTGAAAACGGCGTTAAAAAACATACAATCAATCGTATGAACAGTAAAGTGAGATGTGGGTGGGGGAAAAGCATTTTTGTATAATTTTGAGACAAAACAAATTCTTCTTAAAGATACATCTTTATTCGTTTTAAGCCAGTTTTTTTTTCAAGCATTTCATCCTAATTTTATGAAACTATAACCATTCTTGTATCTTCATGCCAAATGTTGCCCCTGACCGTCACAAAGTTGCACATATATGTATTTTGACGGATAGAAAAGGCATTAGATTTTATGGCAGCCTTCAAAGAAATCACTGTTGTCGTTTCCGGTTTTAAATAAGAACAGATTTCCTTAAGTTTCTCTAACCCATACACCATATATATTGGTAATTAATCTATGTTTACACAGCTGACCAAAGTCTGAGCCATTCTACATACTTTCAAGTTTTAACAGTGTTTTTTCTCTCTGTCTGTAAGATGGATCTTTAATCCTTTACTGCATAATATCTGGTTTTTACGACCATGAGGCAGAAGGATCTAAAAAAAAAAAAAAAAAAAGGAAAACGGTGCGGAAAAGTAAGGAAAGGCTGCATACCAGTGCAAATATTAATGGGCCATGCTCTGGCAAAAGGGTGTTTACTGCTATCCGGCGATGCATGTCACTGAGCAAGTCATTACATATTTATGAATCCATAAAATCCATTTTGTCTAACAGCCGACTGAATCATGAGGTACACTGGTTGCGTGACATGCAGAATATTAATTTTACAAACAACGAAAAGTTTCGGCTCAGGTCAGCTTGCGCGGACTGCGAAGGCTGACATGGATCGATACTTTGAGCAGATGCATTAAGCCCCCTTTTCACAAAGCATGGCTCTAATGCTTTTGGCTCTTTCATTTGTTTCCATTATTTCTCCAGGTCCCATCAATGTGCATTTTCACAAAAAGAATAAAGCATGTGCATGGTAATAATCTGCAGTCAGCCCTTTATCTGTCAAGCGCGACTCACTGACCTTTTACTGTCCTTCATAGGGGAGAAAACATTGTGGGAAAAGGAGAAAATGCTGGTAACCAGCATTTTCTCCTTTCCCCACAATATTTTTAAAAACCATAATCCTCAGGGTCGTTAAAACTCGGGACTGTGTGGTACAAGGTTAAACGAAATCCCGTGTAACGGTGCTATACACCGAGCACGTTAAATAACCAGGCGTAACGTAGGATGGTTTTCGTCCTATATCTTGCACTGTTCCATGTAACAAAATTAAAATACTGAAGGCCTTCAGAGGGTGGCGGGATCGCCAATATGGGTGTCCGGCAGCGACGATAAATAAACGGAAATCAATCAATCCGGAAAGCATACAAACGTTTAATCAGAAAGTTGATTGTTTGTAATGTGGTCTTGGTAAATAAATGAGAACAGAAGCAGTTTTGAACACAAAGATTCCAAGTTCTGAAGAAAAAATTGAGGTATTTCGAGCAATTTATCCTTTTGCAACATTGTTTAAAAAGTTTTTTTGCAGCAAGATATAAAAAAAAAGTCCCCTACAGGGAGTACATAGGTTCAGTTATCAAATTTTTGACAATGGTTGCCCTTTTGTGAAAGAAACTTGGTAAGTTAGATTGTTACCTTCTGCAGAAAACGATTTTTCATCTTCAAGCAGATGACTTTTAAAAACATCGTGACAAAAGGAGAAACTGCTCATAACGAGGAATTTCTCCTGTTCTCACAATGTTTTCATACGTACATGTATATACAAAATTTTAATTTTCATTTTTTTACAAAAAAATTTTTAAAGAAAATCTGGTGGTTTTTTTTTTGATATAGGGAGTAAATAGGCGATTAGCCAATTACCACAGTCCCGTGTCTTAACGACCCTGAAAGGGGAGACTTTTGAAAACATTGTGGGAAAGGGAGAAATTGCTGATAAACAGAATTTTCTATTTTCCCCACGATGTTTTCTACCTATGAAGGAAAAAATGTCATATTTTTGAGTAACATTTAATATGTTGTCTGCAATTATCCATTGCTCTCAATGTTTATTTGATCCTATAAAACGCAAAAGTTCAACTTAACGTTTCCAGAGTTATGGGGAAGGCACGGCTTGTTTCTATTTGTTAAAGCCCCTCTTTTGTTAGAACAGTGGAACCAGCCTAATTAATTAACCCTTAGGCTGCTAAGCGCGACTCAATGACCTTTTGCGGACAGTGTAGATCAAGATCAGACTGCACGGAACATGCAGTCTGATCTTGGATCTACACTGTCCGATAAGGAGACATATTTTCCTCAAAAAAGAAAAAAAAAAAAAAACTTCGAAATAGCAATATTTTTAGGTTTCACAATCGGTTTGAAAGTTTTGTTAACTTATTTAACAGGTTAAGGGTTTATACATTACGGTGCACGCTATTTTAGGGTCATGTCAAAATCTTGTACATATTTGTACATATTACAGAATTGTATGGTTGATTGTATGGTGTTTAACGTCATTTTCAACATTATTTCAGTTATATCGCGGCGGCCAGTGCACCTATCCATGCTTTCCTGGAGTTTCTTTTACCAATACTACGCACAATATTCTTTCCAATCCACTGGCTGCTTTCCCACATAACCATCGTCGAAACAATGGTCAGCGGTGAGACAGGAATGAATTCTGTCGCAATGACTATCATCAGTCCTCGGAAAGAAATTGGCCGAGCCGGGGATCGAACCAGCGACCTCCTGTTCTCAAGTCCTGTACGCTACCGACTGAGCTACGGGGGCTCGGCACATATTACAGAAAAGGGGAAAAAATTTTTTTTCCCCTACATTATAGAAAATATCTTGTTACATGGAATTAGTGCTTGCTACATGGGACTGCTACTTTTGCCATGATGTTTTAAAAAGCTAACAACTGCAGGGATATATTAACCCCTATCCCGCTTAAATAAGTTAAATAGAACATTCAAGCCGATTGTAAAAACTCGAATAATGTTATTTTAAATATTTCAAACTTGCTTATTGAAGAAAACATCTGCTTATCGGATAGTGTAGATCCAAGATCAGACTGCACGTTCTGTGCAGTCTGATCTTGATCTACACTGTCCGCAAAAGGTCAGTGAGTCGCGCTTTGCAGCTTAAGGGGTTAAAGAGTCGTGTATGTACCGAAATGGGTTAAACAAATATTTACTTTGCTCTCGTTCTACGTTCTTTCGCAAGGGCAACATACAGAAACGTCGCTCTGGCAAAAGGGGGCTTAAATGCATCTCCTTGATCCATTATACTAAGCAAGTGATGGAGTTATGAATTGAACGTTTATTAGATAATCCTGACTTTTAACGACCGTAAAAAAAAAAAAAAGAAATTGAAAACATCGTGGGAAAGGGAGAAAACGCTGGTAATTATGGATCCATAAAATCCATTCTGTATAATAATCGACTGAATTATGGGGTAAAATGTTCCTTTGACATGCAGAGGAAATTGACCAGTGGCAAAAAGTGTCGACGCAGTCCGCGCGGGCTGACCTGGGTCGATACTTTCTGCAGATGCATTAAACCCCCTTTTCATAGCGCATGACTCACATGTATCATATTTCGTTTACTTTTCATTCGTTAACCAAGCCTTTAATAACAAGAATTCATTAAAAACGATACTCGTTCAGCGGCAAATAGAAACCCGACCTCTCTCGACGTCTGAAAATACGACCCACTGAAACTAAAAAAAAAATTCCTAACTTATACACTGAACCGTAAAACGGCGGACGGCTTAGATCGAAGATCTGACTGTGCATATGGTGCAGTCTGATCTTAATCTATGAATGAAATACCGTTGTCGAAAGCGTTTTAAAGAAACACCCATAGAGCCAGAGAGGAAAAAATGCGTTTCAATTTGATAGATTGTAGAATGGTTCAGAATTAAGTCAGCTGTTTAAACATAGATGAATTTCCGATATAATACATGGTCTACGGGATAACTACATATATCGAAAACCTTCGATTTAAAACCGGAAACGTCACAACAGTGATTGCTTGGATGGCCTACAGAAAGTGAACTGCATTTACTGTCTGTGCAACGTTGCAGCAATCCGGGGCAACATTTGGCATAAAGATACAAGAATTATTATAGTTTGATTTAAAAAATGAAATGGGTTAAAAAATGACTGAAAAAGCCCCTGTTTTCATCCATGACGCTGAAAGGGTGAATCCAGTATTATCAATTGTGTACGATTGATTTGCAGTTCCAACCCGTCACTACTCGGCGGATTCCGTAACTACACGGATAACACAAGGTTTGTCGAATGACATGGTTCCGTGTCTAAGTCTAAGGCTGCTTGGCGCGACTCAATGCGCCCTTTGTGTTATCTGAGCCGTCAGGGTCAACATTTGGCATAAAGATACAAGAATGATTATAGTTTGATAAGATAAAGATGAAATGGTTACCAGCATTTTCTCCTTTTCCCGCAATGTTTTCAATGTCTTCTCGTTTAGGGTTTGTTAAAAGTCATGACTGTGTAGTAGACGGTTAATTCGTAAATATATCGTGGCGATGACTTGTTGCTCCTTTTGCCGCAACATTTTCAACAGAGGACTTCTGTAGGAGGCAACAAGTCCTCTATAGAGGGAAGGGAAGTGCTTAATGAAACAATATTTAATGAAACGAAATATAAATATATATATGATAAACAAAATTAATATCTATACAGTAACCATTACAATAAAAGTAATAAAGGACAATAAAGAGGCAACAGAAAAGGCAATAAACGCAACATAATCTACCATATAACTGACATCTTTCCAGGTAATAGTGTCATCAAAGCTCTCCACAGACTCCTCGTCCTGGAGTTTAAAATCTTTCACTTGATTTTTCGTCCCATTTTTGGATATACCAATTTTCGATCCACCGATTCCCCTATCCTTTCTACGACATTTCTTACAGAGTAAGAATCTATAAAACGCCTGCCAGCGTTTTGTGACAGGGATGCTCTCGTCTTTGTGATACAGACGCAGGTTTAAGATCGTCACCAGGGTGATAAAGACGCTTATAACCATGTCAGACATTAACTTGTATGTTATCATTGGAATTGGATCTGAGGATGCCGGCAAAGAATCGCTTATGATTGTCAAAAACACAGCTATCGCCAAGAGAACAGTAACAGAGTAAGACACTCTCTCTCCAGACTCAGGTACCAACAGAAACACCATCACGTTTAGAAAGCTCATGAGTAACAAGGGCGCAACGAGGTTGACGACAGTGAAACTTGCTTTACGGTTCATATGTATAGAAATTTCATAATAAGACCATTGATCCAGCATGTACGTTAAGGTTTCCGTTTTCTCTAGACTCCAAATAGAGTTTTCAGAATATTGTCCCAAATCGAAACCTGTGTTTCCAGCGAGTAGCTTGACCTCAGTCATCTCGTATCCCCAGGCTGTGAACCTGACTCTGCAGGTCTGCTTATCAAAAGGATATTTTTCTACGTTGACGCTGCAGGACGCCAATACCCGACCCCCAACAACTAAATTTGCAATACCGGCATCGTCATATTTCACCCTATTCCACTTTTTGGCCATCGTGTCGGAATCGTCAGTTGTTGTGGTAATAATCAGTTCTGGTACCCAGACACTAGAGTATGATATTCGTGCTGTATATAAATCTCCGTATAGAGCCGGGTCCCACATCATGTTTACGTCATGCCAGCTCAGAGCAAAAGCTCCCGTGAAGGACAATTCTCCCGTTATTTCGTTGAGATCTTGTATAGACCTCAAGTAGGCATGAATTGAAACGCTTACAGCTTCGGTTTGGTTTAATATTGGCCTCACATCTTTGTTATAGCCAGTTAGAAGATACGTATGTAGTTGTTCGGCAAACGTTATATTAGTACAACTCACGATTGTGGGTCTTTCTATAACAATGCCCGTAATAAAAGTCAACAAGAGAAGTATTTTGGCGCCAGATAAATCCATTCTCTTATGAGTAAGCACAACGTTATTACTGAGTAGTGTTGTTTGCTGTCCTTCTTTGTCTTTGTTGCTGTCCTCTCACCGAAAAATTCTGCAGTATAACTAGATCTAGGGCAAATATGATTAAACACAACTTGCAAAACTTAGTACAATTCACACACAGGGCTGCAAGTGTACACTGCCTTTGGATGCCACATAACTGTTTTGCAGAAGAATACCGTTCGTTGTCTGTATAATTTGGTCAAATTTTGTTCAAGCGCGGCCAGGAGTGAAAATATTACCGATGATGCTCACTCAATGAAATAAGTTTCGACCTTTCTCCGAAAAAAAAAAAAGAAAAAAAAATATATCCTCTATATTTTACACACGTTTGAGATAAGTATTATGTCAGAAAAGCAAGTAGAATCTTAGTCATAGAAATTCCCAAGTTTGCGTGTATAGTTTTTGCATATTCTTGACGTATATGTAAATTCGTTGAAATATCGATGTTATATATATAAAAAAAAACAGCTGACGTTCGTTGGCTTTTGAGATAAAATTCTAAAAACCTCGTGTAGGAGAAATATTATTAGGCTCGCCAAAGGCTCGATTTTCAAAACTTTTCTAGACACATTCCAGATAAAATATTATCTCAAATGCCAGCTCATAAAAGGTCCTATATATCTCAAATGCTAACACATTTCAGATCCTACATGTTTACAGAAGTATTTAAAGTTTTTCTCGTTATTTTATAGCTACGAAAATAAAGATGCACAAAATAGAAAAATAAATTTTACGACACTAGACTGAAGAAAACATTGGTTGACTGACCACCTCGTTTGAAAAAATCCTATTAACTGTTGGAATTCTTGTTTGTTAAATACTGATCAATGGCTATTGAATTACGTAGTACAAGTCTTATATAATGACCTTTTAGTGCTTATCTGTTCACTCTTAATTAATCCTAATCCGATTTAAGTGGACAAAATAATAAATACCTTTATAGGATGGCCTCGGACCCTTTCAACTCCTAACAAGACAACAAAATTTCAGACTTGTTTCATTTGAATAGATTGTCAGTAGGCTAGTCATATATTGGTCAAATGATGTGGTTTTTCTTTGAAACAATAAGAAAACATTGTGGAAAAATGGAGAAAATGCTGGTTATCAGCATTTTCTCCATTTTTCCACAATGTTTTCAAAGGCCTTCTTCCTCAGGGTCATCAAAAGACGGGATTGTTCCGTTAGAGGTCAAACACTAATTAAAGTATCCCTTGTGTTTATACAAACCCAATTAAAAATGGTCATTTTGAAATTTGAGAGAAAAAAGGGAAAAAACATGACGGTAACCATTTTTTGTCCTTTTCCAAAGCCATACTTTGACATTTACAAAACAGTTTCATATTTTAACGGCCCTGGGGGAAAAGACTCGTCAAAACACTGTTGGAAAAAAAGGAGTTCCTGGCCATTTCAGGGTCACTAACAGGTCAATTACGTTTCATTTGAGAAAGTGATTTATTCTATTTGACTTGATTTATTGATCAATTTTATTTATGCGATATGAGATCTGCGTCAGGGATACTCGTTTGCACCATATGGGTTCAAAAATTAGTGTCGAAGTTGGGTCTTGTCAAGTCTGTTATTGTCAAATGCCAACTTCAGATCCAATATATCTACAGAAGTATTCAAAGTTTTCCTCGTTATGTTATGGTTACTACAACAAAACTGCGCTAATAGAACAATTAATTTTACGACATTGCACCGGAGACAGCGTTGATTGACTGACCACCTCGTTATCCGTCTCGGCAGTTCTCGTTTCGAACTCTAGGTTTCCATGCATGCTCATGGCGCCGAGCTTCGATTGAACAGTGGACTGTTAAAACCCTTAGCACCATAAACCATAAGTCCTGGAGATTATTCAATAGTTCTTCGCACAATACCCTTGCCAAGCCACCGGCTGCTTTCCGACACAACAACGTTGCAACAATGATCTGAGGTAAGATAGGAATAAATACTGTCGTAGTGACCATCATTCATCTCCGAAAAGATATCGGCCGAACTGGGGATTCGAACAGGCAACCCCCCCCCCCCCACGTTTTCAAGTCCTGGCTCGACAACATCGAGGAAAAAGTCTTTAGGAAACATTGTGAAAACAGAAGCCTATGCGCTGCTTTCCCCAATTAATCCTATCCAGAATTACCAAGAGAACATCGGACAGTTTAGACTTGATATTAGACCTCCTCTCTTCGAGCTCATAACAATCTTAACCGTGGTTTCCCATATGACCAATTAGATGCAAGAGCAATATCCCCATTGTCACACTGTTTTCAAAGTTAGAGTGCTGCGCGGCGAAAAGGGTCCACGGCAGGGGGGGGGGTTGTTTGTGTGTAAACGTCACAAAATGTATGTGAAAAGATTTAGCTTTTTTCGGCGCCAAATATATAAGCCATGCTCGGGCAAAAAGGGACTTAATGAATTCCCGTGATCCATGATACCAAGCGAATCATTACATAATTATGGATCTATAAAATCCATTTTGTCAAACAACCGACTGAATCATAAAGTACACTGGTCCTTGAACATACAGAAAATGTACCAATAGCGAAACGTTTCGGCCCAGGTCAGCCTGCGCGGACTGCGCAGGCTGACCTGAGTCGATACTTTTCGGAGATGCATTAAGCCCCCTTTTCACAGAGCGCGGCTCATACTAACTCGACCTCTGTGTACGACAGAAAAAATACAATCCACTGAAAACCAGAAAATTTCTTACCTCATATGCTTGTCTGGACAAGCGGACTGTATAGACCAAAGATCAGACTGCACGTTCTGTGCAGTCTGATCTTAGTCTATACCGTCCGCATAAGCCCATATTTTCACTTATGACGCTGAAAGGAATCATTGAATAAGAAACACTTGGTGCCCCTGAAATTGAACGGATTAGAATTTCATGCGGATTTAAACATCAAGTAATAAATACGATTGACAGGGTTTACAAATAATCTTCTAGGCGCCATCGATCGGCAGTTCTATTCACTTTTTGCAGCTGGTGAAGATCAAGATCAGACTAGTACAGTACGATGTATGATCCATTTTTTCTAACAATACGAGTATTAAACTCTTTACCAAACGACAAGATTTTAGACTGGTCTAAATTGAAAGCATTTGCAGACGACAAAATGAATGTGAATCAAAAACTGAAATTTGTTTTGGGAAGAGTAGAAAACATTGTGGGAAAAGGAGAAAATACTGGTTACCAACATTTTCTCCTTTTCCCACAATGTTTTCAAAAGCTTTCTTTCTCAGGGTCGGTAAAAGTCGGGATTATGTCGTAATGGGTTACCTAAAGTTACCTAAAGGCTAGATAATTATGTTCCTACCTTATCTTTTTTACCTGACTGCATGCCATTCGATTTATTTGGGACTTAAAGGTTTCACTTTTAGTGACATTTTGGGTTTCTTAAATAATATCAATTCTCAAATAAATTTACTTAATGACATCGATAATTCGAATACAAAAAGGACCCGATTTAGAGCTCGAATTAGCCATGTTTATATAATATCGTTGAAAGTGTACTGACAACCTCTCGAAACAATCGATTGCACGCATTAATCACGTGCAGACCATAACTCACACACATGTAAACTGGATTAATCCTTGGCGCTTTTAGAACCTAATGTATGATCCATGCTCTGTGAAAAGGGGGGTTTAATACATCTGCCAAAAAGTATCGACCGATGCCTGCCTGTGCAGTTCGCCCAGGCTGACATGAGTCGAAACCGTTTTGCTATACGTAAATTTTATGCCTGACCGAGGACCCATTCAACCTCCAGATTCAGTCTGTTGTCGGACTGAATGGATTTTATGGATTTTTTTTACGTGACAACTTGCTTGGTTTAATGCATCATCGAGATGAATTAAACCCCTTTTTGCCAGAGCGCCGCTCATGTCAATTAGAACTCTTTCGATGGCTGAGAATAACACCAACTGAAACAGATTTTTATTTCACAGGCTTGACTAAATACGTTCTGAGCAGTCTGACCTTGATCTACGCTGTCCACAAAAGAGTTTGTTTTTCGCCTCTAGGGCTGGAAAGATTCAACGGTAAAGGGTTGAACAGGCTTTGACTGAAACTTTGTTTACCTAAATTTGAGGAATGCTCTGTGAAAAGAGGGCTTGGTGCATCTGCGAAAAGTATCGACCCAGGTCAGCCTGCGCAGTCCGCGCAGGCTGACCTGAGCCGAAACTTTTCGCTATTGGCTATCTGTATGCCCAGGATCAATCTACCTCATGATTAGGTCGGTTGTGAAAAAAAAGTGGCTATTATGGATCCATAATTATGTGATGACTTGCTTGGTATAACGCATCACGGAGATGCATTAAGCCCCCTTTGCCAGAGCATGGCTCGTCTATATAATGCATACTCTGTAGGCTGTAGAAGATTGATAAAATGACATTTTTTTGTCTTTAAAAGTAATAATCGACGCAACTACCGGTACGATCGATTTATTTGCTTATTTATTGCGTTAGAACGTGACCCAATAACCATACGGGTATATTCAAGATATCCGTAAGTTTGTCCAGTGGAGAGTATCCACAAGGGAAGTAACTCTTTGTGACACGTCGGTTTCGATAATTGGCAAATGGTCTATTACCCCTGATCGACAATTTTCACAGTGATGTAAGTTGTTTGCCTTTGTCCTGAGCATAGCAACTACAGTCAGCCAGCACAGCTATTTAATATGATCTTGGGCAACACTCTTGTACACCCAGGGCGCAAGTGAAACATCCTGTTACCTAAGGAAAATACTGGGACTGTATTCATCAACCGATCTTAAGAACGTTCTTTGTCTAATTCTCCAAGATGTCCTAAATTTGAAAGTATCGCAATTTATGATTGGCTAGATCATACAGTTTAGCCAATCAGAAATAGCGTTACTTTCAAATTTAGAAAACTTCGGAAGTAGTATAGGCAGTCAGCCTAGGGACAAATGAGGCATTTTGTCCCTAGTCTGACTGCCCTGGAGCCATTTTGTCCCTAGTCTCACTGCCCGTGGGCAGTGAGACTAGGGACAAAATGTCCAAATTGGGTCGAAAAATCGTCATTTACCCTTATCTCTCCCTTAACCCTTCTAAAACCCTTTTGTTTTGTTCTAAAACCCTTATACTTTCTTCTAATGGACAAATTTCTTCTAAAACCCTTATCCCTTAACGGTCGGTTGTAACCCTTAACGTTTTTGATACAACCCTTAACTTTTACACAGACAATCACCTTGTTCGACTTAGTCTTTTTTCTTTTGTCCCTAGTCTACCTGCCCTGGAGCCATTTTGTCCCTAGTCTCACTGCCCGTGGGCAGTGAGCCTAGGGACAAAAACCGCATCACCGAAGAATTTGGCGGTAATTCGGCTTCCGCGCGTAGAAATACAATAAGAAATAGTCCCTACTTGGATAAAAGTAGTTCCGGCAGGTGATTCAGACATACCCCCTCATTGGACTTAGTCTTTTTCTTTTGTCCCTAGTCTCACTGCCCGTGGGCAGTGAGACTAGGGACAAAATGGTCCGCTGACCCCTCTGGGGAGGCTATGGGACATAATAGTCATGTGACGTCACAGGTTGGACTTAGTCTTTTTCTCCACGATAGGTTTCTCTGGAGACAAGTCTGATCTTGATCTACACTGTTTAGGTTGATCGATCATCGTTCGCATCTGTAGGAGTTAACCAATTCTCTACCATCGTTGGACTTAGTCTTTCTCCACAATATGAACTATATATCGATTGACAATTCTCAAAAGATAGACTTCCTAGGTCTTGGTTAGTCCTGAAAAGGACTGTTTCGATTTTTGGTATAGCTGTCTGCTTTTATCGACACCTTTCCTTTGATTCTTTCTTGCTATCTTTTTGCTGTGGATTTTTTCCTCCTCTATTGAGAACTTTCCTCTGATGACAGCTTTTCTTCTGATGATAGCTTTTCTTCTGGTTCTTTCGAGATCGTCGGGATCTTGAATTCCTTGAAGTTATCAATGTTTTTTCCATATTTACCCAACCCCGTTTTTGGTGGTGTTACATAGCTGCGATCGAATCGTTGTTTTTTGTGAAGTTGGTTATCGTCTTTCTCTGCTTTCTCTGATTTTCGTTTTCTTCCTCTTCTTCTTGGCTTGGCTTCTTCTGTCTGAGTTGACTGTTGTTTTACAGGAGTGACGATAGAAGCTGTTAACTTTTGAAAACTGATTTTATCAAAGTTAACCTGGGCTGGAATCGCTACAGATGAATCTTGCTGACTCTTGTGGTCCTGTCGACTCTGTTGATTTTGTAGGCATAATATCTCAATGTTTTTATTGAATTGATTCATATTTGTGTTTAATATTTTCACTTCTTCTAAAATCTGAGTTATTACAGAATTTTGGTTTGAAATCATTTGAGTTATTTCTTCTTCGATTTTATTAACCGATCCTGTCATCGGGTCGATGAATGTTGAATTCATAGCTATCGATAGAATATCTCTGCTGTTTTCAGGCTGTGGTGAGGAGATGTCTAGGACGGGGTTTTCTTGTGGTAAGGAATCGTCTAAAACGTCTAAGCTGGAATCCATTCTTCCGTGATCCGTTTGGTCTAAGTTGGAATCCATTTTTCCAGCACGAAATATTCACACTAGTTAACAAAACTTTTTTAATTGTAAAAAAGTTTTATTCGCACTAATTAAGAGTTTTATTCGTACTATTCGAGAATCGAAAGTCGAATGATTATAGAGAGAAAGTTCGCCAGCAATTTATAGTTTTTGGTCAAGGGGATTGTCTTGGGATATAGACTTAGTTTTTTCTGTAGGCAATGTAGATAGAAAATAATGTACTATATGATCTCATTTATATAGAATGTTATTTTCTATCTACATTTTCCCATCTCTGAACTTTTCTTTGGGTTCTTGTTAATTTTCCAAGTCTGAACTTTTCTGGGAAGGAATCAAAAAACATACGACTTTTGTTTTTTCCAAATCTAAACTTTTTGGGAAGAAATCAAAAACAGGCGACTTTTTTTTAAATCATTTTCTTTATTCAAAGTTTTTAACTTTATTCAACTTACAATAACATGAAAAAACAGTAACGTTTAAAACATTCTAACACTATATTTTATATACAAAGCAATGAAGGTACATTTTTAACAAGACAGTTTTAACAATCGTTAAAAAACACTATAACATTTTTTAACAATCATTAAAAACGCTATAACATTTTTACAAGACAATTTCTTACAAAGCATTGAAGATATATTTTATATACAATATAGTTTTTAAACTACAACAATGACAAAACAATTCTTACAATAAACAATTCTTACAATGCGAATTCACAGATACCTCGATTTTTCCACTTGTCTTCATGTTCCACAATAACTTTATGCAGTTGGTCATTACCTAAAAACAATGGAAATTTGCTATCCATTTCACTATATTCACGTACTCCACTAAATGGAAAAACATGTTTTGAAATATCTTTTGTCGAGAGAGCTGAATATACGATTTCTTCTGTGACATCTCTATCAAAAAGAATATACCCTTCCATGGTATCCACTGTTTCCTCACCGTCTTGAATAGATCCTTTTTTGTAGCGTAAGTAAAAGTCAAACAGAACTGATTTCATTTTCAGGATGTTCAGAAAACTTTCTTCTGTTCTTCCTACGATAATGAATGCCCATCGACTTGTGGAATGCATTTGTTTAGCAATATAGTTGTCTTTCAACAGACAAATTGCTAAATAAGCTTGGAGAGGAAGATCGAAATTTGTATCATCCCCCATCATCACAATAAAGCTGTGTATACCATACAATTTGCAGGATGTTTCTCCTTTTGCAACTCCCTTATGCAATTTATCTATCCAAAGTTTCACACATTTGAATTTAATATCAAACTGTACTTGTTCATCGAGTGTGTGCTGATGGCTGAAATCTCTATAATCTTTTTCACGTAGTTCTATCGGTAAAGGTAGCATTTCACTTGGCATGTTTTCTCACTTTTGATTTTCCACTGTTTTTCAAGAACGTCTTACTTTGATCGTTCACTTCAATGTAACACGATGTTGTTTTCTTTCAGTTATTTATACCCTCAAACTTTTATAGCCATAGGGGACAGTATCAGTATCGTTTACAATTACTCTTTTGGTATATACAGAGCGAAACGTTTTTGACTGTGGTTCGCTGGTCACTGTTCTGTCTTTATGCCTTTTGATTCTACAGTCATACTGAACTTTAATTTCTACTGTGCGATCCAAAGCACATTTTGAATAGGTGTCGAAATTCACCAGCTGATTTGTATTGTGATCCAAAGTAATTCCCTTGACTTTACATTTGCTTTTTTCTTTTCCATCTTTTGTTCTCATCTTATAAGCGTAATTCTTGGGGCCTAATCCTCTGAAATGAGTTATTCTGCAATCAGGCTCTTCATCGGTCCATTTTCCTAGTCTGCTGTTAATGATGGGAGGGTTCCACAATTCAGGATCATGTATGTACATACAACTATCTGTATCGAAATACAGAACTCTATCCCCCAATCTTTCAAGAACGCTGTACAGTTCCAACCTTGCATAAGCTGTTACGTAGGATGCTACAATAACATTGGCTGTTGCATGCGTTTCGACAAAGTCCATCTTTTCTTCATAGTTGACTAAAATGAATTCGCACTCATTGTCAAAGATTTCCACATGTTTTACCGTATATTTCGGGTCGGTAATCAACTCGAAATATTTAGACGGTTCTCTGATGTATTTCGTCTTGCTCATGTTTTCACGCTGTGCTAATTTTCCCCAAAGACAGTTCAGCATAATCTTAGCAAATGATCTTTTGCCAGGATTTTTTTGAATACGTTTGGGGTCAAGACGAATCCCTTCGGCTTCCTCATACTCACGAATGAATTGGGACTTTTCTGAATCTGTCTGACACCAGCCGGGATATCCACTGGCTTCTTGCTTGATTTTCAAGAAATTGTCCACATAGCCTTTAAAGAATTGATCCGAAACAGAGTTGAAATGCCAGATTTCATACACATGCATTAGCCGATATCCACAGTCGAGAGCTTTGAACAGTTCGAATGTAACCCAAGTTCCAACCAAGGCTCTCTCTTCTCTGTCATGATTACAAACGTTTGAGCTTTCTTGTGCACATTTCATACAAAGTGGAAACATCATCTTGTTGTTACAGTGAACTGGAAGAACAGGGTGAAACAAATCAATTGGCGGTAGAACTTTGCATTTAATGAGTCCTTCATACTGGCGAATATTCTCCATGTCAATGTTCTCAGTAGTCAGGATTGTGGGATGGCCTACAGGATAGAATTTATGTTTGCAGACGTAAGGATACAGAGAGCAAATGTCAATGTACTTGATTTCCTTCTCACTGCTTTCCTCAACATCATAGGCAATTTTTATTGCATTGCATCTGCCTCCAGCCAACCCCTCTCTTGGTTCGATGGGGTCACAGTTCGGGTATAGACTTTCAATGGTTTTTCTGTATTCTTTATCCTTCTTCATCTTGGCGTCGAATTCATGTTCCCATATGGTCACGACGTTATATCCCATTCTTTTGATGGTTTCTAGCCGTTCGATAGTACTGTTGTACAATTCATCCATTGTTTTTCCATTGATGGGGCTGATATATTTTCGATCCTTGAAACATGTCTGGCAACCATGAAATAAATCCCCGAAGAATTCATAGACAGTCTTTGATTGACGGTGAAATCCGTCTACGGTGTATTTCCCTATTCGAAATTCACCACCATTTCTGGCATGTTGAATATGAATCCCTTTTTCTATAGCAATGCTTTGAATCCAACGTATTGCTTTCATAGAAAACCGACGTCTGACTGGATCTTTGCATGAAATGATGGCTATCTGATCTTTTGGTAAATAATCTTTTCGCCAAATCTTGTTACAGGCTCCGGCGATGGTAAACGACTCTGTAAATGGACAAATCCCACTCTGTTCGATGAACAACTTTCTGAATTCACCACACCCTCGTCTTAGGATATCAACATCCGATCGACAGTACATCTCCATCTCTTTTTGAAAATTGAATTCCTCACCGTTTTGAACTTTGTCATTATACCAGACTATGAATTTCGATCGAGCCTCTTCAGACATTGAATCGGGTTTGTAATAAGACATGTCCAAGTATGGCCCGACGTAATCCCAAAATTCGTCTGTATTTGCCCAGTGGGGAAAGTAACCTTTTTTCATTTCTTTAAGTCCAAACGTAGTCGGAAATTTTGCCAGCCCAAAGTTCATGAAACTGAAGGAGTCGATCAAACACACACCGTTCAGTTCTAACTTCAAAATATTATTCCCATTCATGGTTACATCTGGTTCTTTCATTACTACGTTGATAATATGATTGAGAATAAATTGACCATCATACCCTTTGAGATTATGGGCAATAGCTATGATTCCTTTATGATGCTTTGTAAAGAGCCAGCTGCAAAATTGACTCAAAGTTTCTTTTCCTTGAAAAATAACTTCTCTTCCTTCTTTGAATTCACTGCATGTGGAACAATGAAAATCAAGTGGTTTATCGATACATTCAGCACAGGCTCGGTGTGCAATACAGTAATTCGGAATGTGTACCCCCGTGTCTTGCTGACATTCGAAATCAAAGAAAATGAACAAAGGTTTTTTGACTAGAGAAGAACTCGTCTCATCGTCGCTGTCATGCTTCATCTTACTCTGGTAAGGCTGAATAAAACAGCGATGAGAAAAGTCAACTATCTTCTTGCAAAGGTGACACTTTTTCTTTCCCTTACAGACATGATTTTTCTTTCTGTCAAAAACCTGACCTCCACATTTTGAACAGAGTTTCACTAATTCACAAATGGTTTTCTTCTCTTTGCCTTGAAGTGTTTTGTGATTTTTCAAGCATGCTGCACTGAAAAATCGTCTATGACACTTGGTGCAGACATATTCTTTTGATTCTGATGGACATTTTCCAGTACGAAAGCAACCTTTACAGATCTTTGAGCAAGTATGGTCTTCCCGCCTGCTGTAACGTGTGTCACAGAACTCACAATAATAAACACTATCAAGAAATCCTGTGATGGATTTGATGTAATCATAGTGATTTTGATGAAAGTACAAATGTATGATTTTACTATCGTCTTTCACTTCTGGATGTTCAAATACTTTTTCCACTCTCGACTGCTGTTGGTGAACTTTAATGACATAGCCTTTTTCATACAGGAACTCTTGAATTTTTTTGTATTCTTCAAGACCTACAGGTTGTGTCGATGAAACTCCAACTTCATTCATCAATTTCTCGGCTTCAGTCTTTTGAACTGGTCTGTTTGATCTTTTGATGATATCCCATCTCCGATTCCATTCTTGGGTGTTTTCACGTTCATGGTAACAAATCCCCACAACAACGGCTCTTGCAAAACATAGGTGGTCACTATTGTTAATTTCAATAATCGATTGTTTCTTTTTTGCAAAAACCTTTGAATCCAATAGTTCTGTGGCTCTAAGATTTTTTCCACTTCCACTTGGAGGTATCGTATGTGTGATATCGAATGTCATGCAGCCATCGTTCAAGACGAATTCTTCATTCGATTGTAGAACTTTTTCAATTTCGTCCAACATAGTATGACTCTCCAACTCCTCCACATATAGAAAGGGAATATGAATCCCTATTTTCAATGAGGGGTGATTGACGCTAATTCTAATCATATCCCTCGATTCAGCCTTTAACTTTTGAACGATTTGTTGGATAACATCGTCGAATAAGCCGGTCAGTTGGTGGGGTTGTAGCTCCTCGAATTTCTTAAAAGACGCCTCCAGTACATGGGATTCTGTTTTGAATTTTCTTGACTTCTTTTTTCCCACTTCTGTTAAGTTGTATAGGCTTCTCATATCCAAAGATTTTTTCTCTGAAGAATATACTTCTTTCTTCAGTGAAAACGATCCAGCATGACTTTCTTCTTTCTTGGGTAAAAATAGCACAGCATGATTCAAAGATTTTCTGTCTTCTTCTTTCAATGAGTTTTTATCTTCTTCTTTCAAAGATTTCTCGTCTTCGCTGGTACAATCCACATTCATTTGTACAGATTTCTCCTTCGTTGTCTCTGAAGAATATACTTCTTTCTTAGGCAAAAATGACCCAGCATGACTCAAAGATTTTCTGTCTTCTTCTTTCAAAGAGTTTTCCTTCGTTGAGACTTTCAAAGATTTTTTATCGGTCTTGGTTAGTCCTGAAAAGGACTGTTTTGGTTTTTGATATAGCTCTTTCAAAGATTTCTCATCGTAGCTTTCACAGTCACTTTCTTCTTTCAATGGTAAACTTTTTCTCTTTTTGGGTGGAAATTTCTCATCATCGGTTTCATCATGACTGCTACTGTCTGGGTAGACTAGGATTCTTTTTCTTTTCTTTGCCGGCAGCAATTTTTTTCTCTTCTTCGACATGGGCTGAATAGCCTCATCGTCGCTTGTACTGTCCGAATACGGGACTAGTCTTTTAGGCATTGTTTTATGGCTGATTATAAGTCAGTCAATGACCCAAAACTCAAAAATCCTAGCTTTTTATATCTTTTTCAGATCGAACGGGCATAAAAAGATGTTACGATTGACATTTCCATCATTCTTCGGAAAGATTTCAAACAGAGCAGTCGATAGAAAAATGAGTGAGTTCAAGCTACAAAGCACAACGCCAAAGAGAGTGTATCTGTATGTTAACCCATACACTCACGATTATGAGATCAGCAAGATACCACCAAGATATCAAGTCTACCATACTGGAAACTACGTGGGATCATTTCTATCCCACCAACATTTTGCAGAAAAAGGTGTCTATCGTATCACCAGAGTCCTGGATCAAGCGACATTCGACAAACGCCATAGAGTGGATGATACGACAACGAATATTTGCTTTACATGCGACAGATCAGGACATTGGGCCAACCAATGTCCAGAGAAAGAAAATCAAATGTGGAAATTTGTTTTTGTCTTCGTGAACCCCCACACCCACGATGTCGAAATTTCACCAACAACGGAAACGAGTGGTGAATCTCAACATATGAAATACGTTGGGTCTCTATTATCCTATAAAGTAGACGAGAATAAACGGAAGACAAAACCGTCACAGCCTACAACCTCATCGAGTGGAAAGGGGAAAACTCCCCAAAACAAGAAACCTTCTTCAGAAAAGAAAATCAACGATAAAATCAACGATAAAATCAATGACCCATCGCCTGAAAAGATCGAAAAGCAGATCGAAAATCAGATCGAAAGGGCGATTGAAAATATGGAGCTTGATAACACAGAAATCAACGATACAGAAATCTGTAGAATTCAGATAGATTACCCTGTGAAGAAGAAAACCTCTTCAGAAAAGAAAATCAACGATAAAATCAACAATAAAATCAACAAGATTTCCTCAGAAAAGAAAGAGGATACGCTTATACTCGATCAGAAATCTGGAGAAGACCAAAACAACGAACAGAGGTCTCAGAAATCTTCAGCGAAACTTTCTTCACAAGCTGAAGGAAAGAAAATCAACGATAAAATCAACAAGACTTCTTCAGAAAAGTTATCTGGAAAGAATCAAATCGAAGAGGGGAAAAACAAGAAACCCTCTTCAGAAAAGAAAATTCGACGAGAAGAAAAGAAGACCTGTTCAGATATCGAGTTGAGACGTAGATGGAAATCCGATGTTGTGAACGAGAAATTTTTGAAAGACAAAAAACACAGCGCAAAAAGTTGTCCAGATCTTGTATTGAAAAATAATGAAAAGAAACGCAAGAGTGATTGTGAGCCTGACATCCCGAAGAAAAAAAGAAAATTGTGTCTGTAATTTTTAACAAAAAGAACTGTTTCAAAAGAACTATTTTCAAAAGAACTGTTTCAAAACGATTCTATTTTTCTACAGTTCAATGTTTCATTGTATATATATATTTCATACTTAAATTCGACATGGACTGCATTGCCTCATCGCTACTTGCTCTGTCTGAAGAATCTATCTGAATACGGTACTAGGCTTTTAGACCTTGTTTTAGGGTTAATGACCTTTTAGACATGGTTTTAGAAGCGTACTGTCCGAATAAGGTACTAGTCTTTTAGGCATGTTTATGACTGTAAGCCGTACATAAAGTTTTTAAATATTTCATTGTATATATTTTCACAGTTCAATGTTTTAAATAAAAATTTCATTGTATATATTTTGCCAGTTCATTGTAATGATTATTGTACATAAAGTTTTTAAATGTATCATTGTAATGATTATTGTATATATTTCTGTACTTCAAAGTTTCTGACAATACAGTGTTTACATGATTATTGTACATAAATAAAAAAGTTTTAAACTATGAAAAGCATATAGGACTTGACTTTGTTTCTTTGACAATTTGAAGAAGCAGACTTTCTGGGTCTTGGTTAGGTCTGAAAGGTTACTTCTGAAAAGACTATAGCTTCCTTCACTCCCCTCCCGAACTTCCATCAAATAACCCACAATAGCTTGGTATTAGAAATCCAACATGGCAGAAAAAGACTCACCATGGAGAACAGCGCACGGACAACTTCATCGTGGAAATGATCTATAGAGAAATCTGCTGGCTTTATAGCCTGACAGGAGGATTGACCTACTTTGATACAGAATTAAGAGCGCGAGCATGGGCGAAAGCATATAGATCAAATGAGATTAGAGAAAAAGACTAAGTCCTACAATATCTATGTGAATGTAGAAAATGTAACGAAACTAACGATTGGCTAACGTTAATTCCATTAAAATGAAAGAGCGCGAACGTGAGCGGAAGCATATAGATCAAAAAGACCAAGTCCTACAATATCTATATGAATGCAGAAAAATGTAACGAGATCAACGATTGGTTAACGTTAATTCCATTAAAATTAAAGAGCGCGAACGTGGGCGGAGGCATGTAGATAGAGCATCACGTTCTATTTCACATAGAATATGATATTCTATCTACTAATTATCTACAACACCTAATCGAAGATGGAAAAAAGACTAAGTCCAACGATGGTAGAGGAAGACTAAATCGACCGAAAGCAGAGAAATGGTTAAGTCCTACAGAGTCGAACAAAAAGCGGAGAAAAGACTAAGTCCAACATGGTAGAAAAAGACTAAGTCCAACGATACTTTCTACCTGAACCAGTGTGAGGTGGGGATATAGCCCATATCGTGGAAAAAAGCCTAAGTCCAACGATAGTAGAGAAAAAGACCAAAGACGAAGAAAAAGACTAAGTCCAACGATACTCTTTGCCTGAACCAGCGTGAGGTGGGAATATAGCTCATATCGTGGAGAAAGACTAAGTCCTACGATGACCTCTGTCTGACGGTGATAGAGAAAGACTAAGCCGATCGAAGACGGTGGAAAAAGACTAAGTCCAATACGGTGATAGAGAAAACCTGAGGCGAACGAAGACGGAAAAAAGACTAAGTCCAACCTGTGACGTCACATGACCATTATGCCCCATAGTGTCTGCCCCAGAGAGACCTCCACGGGAGGGCAGTCTGGGGACAAATCCAAGATGGCGGACATCCACTTCCGGTTTGACATCTTGAGGGCATTTTAGGACAAATTGTCCCTAGTCTCCTTGCCCTAGGGCAAGGAGACTAGGGACAAAATGGCTCCAGGGCAAGTAGACTAGGGACAAAAGAAAAAAGACTAAGTCGAACAAGGTGATTGTCTGTGTAAAAGTTAAGGGTTGTATCAAAAACGTTAAGGGTTACAACCGACCGTTAAGGGATAAGGGTTTTAGAAGAAATTTGTCCATTAGAAGAAAGTATAAGGGTTTTAGAACAAAACAAAAGGGTTTTAGAAGGGTTAAGGGAGAGATAAGGGTAAATGACGATTTTTCGACCCAATTTGGACATTTTGTCCCTAGTCTCACTGCCCACGGGCAGTGAGACTAGGGACAAAATGGCTCCAGGGCAGTCAGACTAGGGACAAAATGCCTCATTTGTCCCTAGGCTGACTGCCTATACTACTTTCGGATCATAAGACTGAGAACATTCATCAGAATGGTTGGTGAGTACGGAACCAGATGAAATACCGTCAAGTAAGAAATACATACATGTCTACATAAAACATAGCAAATGCAGCTAAACTACTTATCGTTAAAAACTTTTGAAACAAGTGAAACATTGATACCAAACCAATGGAACACCATTGTCAAACAATTTGAACACTAAGTTAGGGTGTGGGGGAAGCTTTCAAAGACTGAAAAACTGCCGGAGAAGGGTGTAAAGCGCTAATATAAGGGTCACATGTATTAAGCAAAGGCCTAATTACGATTCAAAATATTTTACCCTTTCAGAGACAGGTATATAAACACAAAGTCTTCCGACGGGCTGAAAATACAAGCCACTGATATCCAGAAAGATTTCTGTCTCACAGAGTAAACAAACGGATGGTACAGATTTAAGATCAGACTGCACGTTTGTGCAGTCTGATCTTGATCTATGCCGTCCGCAAAAGCTAGTTTTCTTCACTTGAGTTCAGAGGTTTAACTCTTTACCAAACGACAAAATTTTAGACTAGTCCAAATTGCAGACGACAAATTAAATGTGACTTAAAAATTGAAATTTGTTATGGGACGGGTAGAAAACATTGTGGGAAAAGGAGAAAATGCTGGTTACTAGCATTTTCTCCTTTTCCCACAATGTTTTCGAAAGGCTTCCTTTTTAGCGTCGTTAAAAGTCGGGATTGTGTGGTAAAGTGTTAAGCCAATACAGTTTGGAAGCACTATGTCCCTAATAATGACCACCGAGTGACTTGTTTTGTGTCACCGTTACTTTCCATTGATGGGCATTTGACAATGGACTCCGTTCGAAATTGAGTAATAGTTTGTCTTCCGGACTGGTTTCTAATGAATGCCAATAATGAGTTGCGTAAGGTCACTCTGCCATTTAAGGGGCCTTTATCTATTTCTTTGTTTCGAATCAATGTTGTTGTGAAACACTGATAAATAACACAATTTACATTTTTTCCCCTCTGCCGGCGTATAGAAACTGGACAGTTTCCTCTAGTAGTCTTACTGAAGAGACGTTTACGATGCTTCTTTTCATATTTGGACATTTATTGTGCACCGTACCGTCTCAAGTCCATTGCAAATTTCCAGCCAGAAGACCTAAAGTGCGGTCTTGACTTTCTGTTTCGTCGGTTTGAACTGTATTGCAGCGAAATGCGATTACATTTTAGTGACACGTATGACCAAGGAAAAATTATTAAACGTTTCATTACCTAAAGCGCATTTAGAGGGCGTTCATAATATGAAAATCACGAAAAAACTAACGAAACCTATTGTGCACGGCAGCCATGTTGTTTCTATTTTGGAAACATAAACATATCGACGAACAGATGAATTAAACTGTTTTTTTTTTCGTTTTAGCCTTTAGATTTAAAAGATTTGCATTTGGAACGATGGATTGTTGAACACGTGAGCAAAAGCTATGTTCAGTTCTAGCTTTGTTGTCTAATTGTAAAATATGAAAGGTTTAACGAGAGCACAGAACTTTTGCAGAGTTTTTTTTTTTTTCGATCATCTTTGTACCTAGATACAACCGGTCAAAAGCTAAAGTCGCATGTGGAGACAGTTATCTGTACTATTTCATTCAATTAAAGAGGTGCAGCTTTAATATTTAATAACGGGATCGTGGATTGGTTGTCGGGAACTACGTGTATCGTTGTCTGCACATGTCATATTCTTCGAAGATTGACCTGTCGCTATGACGTATCATTTGATAAAAAATGGACATATGTAAATACGCGATACGTAAATTGCCTCTTAAAAAGTGCAGACGAAAATGGCGATAAATAATACGTCTGTGGAAAAATCAAATCAGTCTTTCGCTACAAATTTCTTGGAAGACGAAATGATTTCAAACGGGGAAAATATTTTTTAGAATACCAGCTGTTTACTGCAAATCTTTCTCAACAGTTTCTAAATATAGACATGGGGAAAACCGGGATTTGTGCAACAGACTGACAACAAAAATAACGTCCCCACCTTGCTGGGCTTATACCAGGGCTTTTTCCTAAGCTTATAGGAGCTTATGCTTGTAAATGGCTGGTGCATAGGTTATATGCTAGCTAACCATGGCTGGATGAATCGTACAAGGTAGGTTTTAGAGAGTAAACGTATATTTTATTTTTAAATTCGTTGCATTGATTCCCGCCTTAAAAAATAGTCCGGTTCTCTACCCAGTATGCCCATATCAGATAGGTGATGTATTTAGTTTAAACATATTTTATTCATAGAATTACATAGAATTACAAAGAAAAACAGATCAGACAGTATAATAACAAGAATAATTCTATAAAATGGATTGGAACGAAAGCTAAGCTTATATAGTTCCTCTCCAGCTCCGGTTAAGCAGCATGTATAAAGAAGTCACAAAAAACAAAAATGAAGAAAATAAAATAGAGAAGGGCAATAGAGGTAAAAAGAGGAAAAGATGGATGTGGAGTTACGCATACTGGTAAACTTGTTAACTAATAATCGATATATGAGGACCATAAAAATAACTTACAACAAAAATAACTTACAACCTGACCTTACAATTCCACAGGAATATTTATTACTCAGAAGACTTAAGCCAGTCTAGAGGACGGATAACTAATCATCGCTTAATAGAAAAAAATAAGATCAGTTTTGCTAATATCTAAATCTCCCACTTGCACGAATATAAGTATGAACTGCAGCAAATATTATTTCATTTGAAGGCAGACTAAGACTTTCGTCCCCATATAGGATAGTATTAAGAGAGACTCTTGTTATATCATTAATGGTAAGGTTTAATTGATTTCTTATGTTATCATAATTTGGACATTGAAGAAAGAAGTGTTCAGTTGATTCGACGGAACCACAAGTGCAAAGAGGAGACTGTACTATCTTTTTCAAATATAGGTGGTGATTAAGAGAGCTGCATCTATTGCGCAATCGAGCATGAATAATCTGAAATTTTCTTTCGCCATAAAAATAAAGTTGTTTCGGTACGGGTTTGCCAAGGTTCAAACGGTACTTAAAAGCTGTTACTGTTTCGGCGCTCTTAATGTCATCAGTTAAGGAATTCCAATCACTAATTACTGCCGGTAGAAATGAATTTTTGTAGAAACTAGTTCTGCAAGAAATGGTTCGCAAGTTGTTTGGACTGCGTAGATTATAAGCTGATGAATTACCGACCGTTGGAGGTACGAGTTCATTAAGATAATTTGGTGAAAGCCCATTAATCATTTTGTAAAAAAGAATAAGTTTGTGTTTTCGCCTACGTTCGCTCAAAGTTTCCCATCCTGTTTCCTCATATAGATCAGCAATTGCCACAAGTTTTGTACAGCCTGTAACTATACGTGCAGCTTCATTTTGGAGTTTGTCTAGTTCATCCTTTAGCCCCAGAGAAAGATTGTCCCAAATTACTTCACCATACTCCAATAAAGGCCTAATGAATGAAAAGTAAATGGTTTGAAGAGACTGCCGATCAAGTCGTACTTTCAAACGTCTCATAATTCCAACCCTCCTCCATGCCTTCTCAAGAGATTTGTTGATATGAATATCCCAGGAACCGTCCTTAGAAAGATAAATGCCTAAATGCTTATGACTAGAAACTGACGGAATTTCGATAGTGGACATAAAGAGATTTGGATGATTAGGTTTATTACGTTTACGGGATATTACCAGTGATTCTGATTTTGAAGGGTTAAACTTGACCAGCCATTTTTGTGCCCAACGGGAAATCTTGTCTATGTCAGATTGTAGGATATTACCTACATTAGTTGGATCATCTACAACCATAGATAAACTCGTATCATCCGCAAAAAGATTTATGTTTGACTGAATATCATCAACGATATCATTGATATAAACTAAAAATAGAAGAGGCCCTAATATAGATCCTTGAGGTACCCCAGCCTGAACATGACATAAGGACGAAATTCCCCCTGGTATAACAACTCTTTGATATCGGTTCGAGAGACAAGAGGACCATGATGGTCCTAAATCGCTCACCTGAAATGCAACTCAGCTCAACACCATAATGCTACATGCCAAATATGAAAGCTCTAGCCCTTATGGTTTGGGACAAGAAGATTTTTAAAGATTTCCTTCTTTATCTCTATGTGAAATCCGAGAACCCACAACATAGGGTCAACTTTTAACACCAGGGCCATAATTTAAAGTATTTTGGTAGAGGGTCACTAGATGATGCTACATGCCATATATGAAAGCTCTAGCCCTTATGGTTTGGGACAAGAAGATTTTTGAAGATTTCCTTCTTTATCTCTATGTGAAATCCGAGAACCCAAAACATAGGGCCAATTTCCACACTAGGGCCATTATTTGAAGTATTTTGGTAGAGGGCCACTAGATGATACTACATGCCATATATGAGAGCTCTAGCCCTTACGGTTTGGGACAAGAAGATTTTTAAAGATTTCCTTCTTTATCTCTATGTGAAATCCGAGAACCCACAACATAGGGCCATTTTCAAGACTAGGGCCATAATTTGAAGTATTTTGGTAGAGGGCCACTAGATGATGCTACATGCCAAATATGAAAGCTCTGGCCCTTACGGTTTGGGACAAGAAGATTTTTACAGATTTCCTTCTTTATCTCTATGTGAAATCCGAGAACCCACAACATAGGGCCAATTTCCACACGAGGGCCATTATTTGAAGTATTTTGGTAGAGGGCCACTAGATGATACTACATGCCATATATGAGAGCTCTAGCCCTTATGGTTTGGGACAAGAAGATTTTTAAAGATTTCCTTCTTTATCTCTATGTGAAATCCGAGAACCCACAACATAGGGCCATTTTCAAGACTAGGGCCATAATTTGAAGTATTTTGGTAGAGGGTCACTAGATCATGCTACATGCCAAATATGAAAGCTCCAGCCCTTAAGGTTTGGGACAAGAAGATTTTTAAAGATTTCCTTCTTTATCTGTATGTGAAATCCGAGAACCCACAACATAGGGCCATTTTCAAGACTAGGGCCATAAACTGAAGGATTTTGGTAGAGGGCCACTAGATGATACTACATGCCATATATGAGAGCTCTAGCCCTTATGATTTGGGACAAGAAGATTTTTAAAGATTTCCTTCTTTATCTCTATGTGAAATCCGAGACCCCACAACATAGGGCCATTTTCCACACTAGGGCCATTATTTGAAGTATTTTGGTAGAGGGCCACTAGATGATACTACATGCCATATATGAGAGCTCTAGCCCTTATGGTTTGGGACAAGAAGATTTTTAAAGATTTCCTTCTTTATCTCTATGTGAAATCCGAGAACCCACAACATAGGGCCATTTTCAAGACTAGGGCCATAATTTGAAGTATTTTGGTAGAGGGCCAGTAGATGATGCTACACGCGAAATATGAAAGCTCTAGCCCTTACGGTTTGGGACAAGAAGATTTTTACAGATTTCCTTCTTTATCTCTATGTGAAATCCGAGAACCCACCACATAGGGCCAATTTCCACACTAGGGCCATTATTTGAAGTATTTTGGTAGAGGGCCACTAGATGATACTACATGCCATATATGAGAGCTCTAGCCCTTATGGTTTGGGACAAGAAGATTTTTAAAAATTTCCTTCTTTATCTCTATGTGAAATCCGAGAACCCACAACATAGGGCCATTTTCAAACTAGGGCTATAATTTGAAGTATTTTGGTAGACGGCCACTAGATGATGCTACATGCCAAATATGAAAGCTCTAGCCCTTACTGTTTGGGACAAGAAGATTTTTACAGATTTCCTTCTTTATCTCTATGTGAAATCCGAGAACCCACAACATAGAGCCAATTTCCACACGAGGGCCATTATTTGAAGTATTTTGGTAGAGGGCCACTAGATGATACTACATGCCATATATGAGAGCACTAGCCCTTATGGTTTGGGACAAGAAGATTTTTAAAGATTTCCTTCTTTATCTCTATGTGAAATCCGAGAACCCACAACATAGGGCCATTTTCAACACTAGGGCCATTATTTGAAGTATTTTGGTTGAGGGTCACTAGATGATGCTACATGCCAAATTTGAAAGGTCTAGCCCTTAAGGTTTTGGACAAGAAGATTTTTACAGATTTCCTTCTTTATCTCTATGTGAAATCCGAGAACCCACAACATAGGGCCATTTTCAACACTAGGGCCATAATTTCAAGTGTTTTGGTAGAGGGCCACTAGATGATACTACATGCTATATATGAGAGCTCTAGCCCTTATGATTTGGGACAAGAAGATTCTTAAAGATTTCCTTCTTTATCTCTATGTGAAATCCGAGAACCCACAACATAGCCCTTTTTCATCACTAGGGCCATAATTTGAAGTATTTTGGTAGAGGGCCACTAGATGATACTACATGCCATATATGAGAGTTCTAGCCCTTATGATTTGGGACAAGAAGATTTTTAAAGATTTCCTTCTTTATCTCTATGTGAAATCCGAGACCCCACAACATAGGGCCAATTTCCACACTAGGGCCATTATTTGAAGGATTTTGGTAGAGGGCCACTAGATGATACTATATGTCATATATGAGAGCTCTAGCCCTTATGGTTTGGGACAAGAAGATTTTTAAAGATTTCCTTCTTTATCTCTATGTGAAATCCGAGAACCCACAACATAGGGCCAATTTCCACACTAGGGCCATTATTTGAAGTATTTTGGTAGAGGGCCACTAGATGATACTACATGCCATATATGAGAGCTCTAGCCCTTATGGTTTGGGACAAGAAGATTTTTAAAGATTTCCTTCTTTATCTCTATGTGAAATCCGAGAACCCACAACATAAGGCCATTTTCAACACTAGGGCCATAATTTGACGTATTTTGGTAGAGGGTCACTAGATGATGCTACATGCCAAATATGAAAGCTCTAGCCCTTAAGGTTTGGGACAAGAAGATTTTTACAGATTTCCTTCTTTATCTCTATGTGAAATCCGAGAACCCACAACATAGGGCCATTTTCAACACTAGGGCCATAATTTCAGTATTTTGGTAGAGGGCCACTAGATGATACTACATGCCATATATGAGAGCTCTAGCCCTTATGATTTGGGACAAGAAGATTTTTAAAGATTTCCTTCTTTATCTCTATGTGAAATCCAAGAACCCACAACATAGGACCATTTTCAACACTAGGGCTGTAATTTGAAGTATTTTGGTAGAGGGCCACTAGATGATGCTACATGCGAAATATGAAAGCTCTGGCCCTTACGGTTTGGGACAAGAACAAGAAGATTTTTACAGATTTCCTTCTTTATCTCTATGTGAAATCCGAGAACCCACAACATACGGCCAATTTCCACACTAGGGCCATTATTTGAAGTATTTTGGTAGAGGGCCACTAGATGATACTACATGCCATATATGAGAGCTCTAGCCCTTACGGTTTGGGACAAGAAGATTTTTACAGATTTCCTTCTTTATCTCTATGTGAAATCCGAGAACCCACCACATAGGGCCAATTTCCACACTAGGGCCATTATTTGAAGTATTTTGGTAGAGGGCCACTAGATGATACTACATGCCATATATGAGAGCTCTAGCCCTTATGGTTTGGGACAAGAAGATTTTTAAAAATTTCCTTCTTTATCTCTATGTGAAATCCGAGAACCCACAACATAGGGCCATTTTCAAACTAGGGCTATAATTTGAAGTATTTTGGTAGACGGCCACTAGATGATGCTACATGCCAAATATGAAAGCTCTAGCCCTTACTGTTTGGGACAAGAAGATTTTTACAGATTTCCTTCTTTATCTCTATGTGAAATCCGAGAACCCACAACATAGAGCCAATTTCCACACGAGGGCCATTATTTGAAGTATTTTGGTAGAGGGCCACTAGATGATACTACATGCCATATATGAGAGCTCTAGCCCTTATGATTTGGGACAAGAAGATTCTTAAAGATTTCCTTCTTTATCTCTATGTGAAATCCGAGAACCCACAACATAGCCCTTTTTCATCACTAGGGCCATAATTTGAAGTATTTTGGTAGAGGGCCACTAGATGATACTACATGCCATATATGAGAGTTCTAGCCCTTATGATTTGGGACAAGAAGATTTTTAAAGATTTCCTTCTTTATCTCTATGTGAAATCCGAGACCCCACAACATAGGGCCAATTTCCACACTAGGGCCATTATTTGAAGGATTTTGGTAGAGGGCCACTAGATGATACTATATGTCATATATGAGAGCTCTAGCCCTTATGGTTTGGGACAAGAAGATTTTTAAAGATTTCCTTCTTTATCTCTATGTGAAATCCGAGAACCCACAACATAGGGCCAATTTCCACACTAGGGCCATTATTTGAAGTATTTTGGTAGAGGGCCACTAGATGATACTACATGCCATATATGAGAGCTCTAGCCCTTATGGTTTGGGACAAGAAGATTTTTAAAGATTTCCTTCTTTATCTCTATGTGAAATCCGAGAACCCACAACATAAGGCCATTTTCAACACTAGGGCCATAATTTGACGTATTTTGGTAGAGGGTCACTAGATGATGCTACATGCCAAATATGAAAGCTCTAGCCCTTAAGGTTTGGGACAAGAAGATTTTTACAGATTTCCTTCTTTATCTCTATGTGAAATCCGAGAACCCACAACATAGGGCCATTTTCAACACTAGGGCCATAATTTCAGTATTTTGGTAGAGGGCCAGTAGATGATGCTACATGCCATATATGAGAGCTCTAGCCCTTAAGGTTTGGGACAAGAAGATTTTTTAAGATTTCCTTCTTTATCTCAATGTGAAATCCGAGAACCCACAACATAGGGCCATTTTCAAACTAGGGCCATAATTTGAAGTATTTTGGTAGAGGGCCACTAGATGATGCTACATGCCAAATATGAAAGCTCTAGCCCATAAGGTTTGGGACAAGAAGATTTTTAAAGATTTCCTTCTTTATTTCTATGTGAAATCCAAGAACCCACAACATAGGGCCAATTTCCACACTAGGGCCATAAATTGAAGTATTTTAGTAGAGGGCCACTAGATGATACTACATGCCATATATGAGAGCTCTAGCCCTCATGGTTTGGGACAAGAAGATTTTTAAAGATTTCCTTCTTTATCTCTTTGTGAAATCCGAGAACCCACAACATAGGGCCATTTTCAAGACTAGGGCCGTAATTTGAAGTATTTTGGTAGAGGGCTACTAGATGATGCTACATGCCAAATATGAAAGCTCTGGCCCTTACGGTTTGGGACAAGAACAAGAAGATTTTTACAGATTTCCTTCTTTATCTCTATGTGAAATCCGAGAACCCACCACATAGGGCCAATTTCCACACTAGGGCCATTATTTGAAGTATTTTGGTAGAGGGCCACTAGATGATACTACATGCCATATATGGGAGGTCTAGCCCTTATGGTTTGGGACAAAAAGATTTTTAAAGATTTCCTTCTTTATCTCTATGTGAAATCCGAGAACCCACAAAATAGGGCCATTTTCAAACTAGGGCCATAATTTGAAGTATTTTGGTAGAGGGCCACTAGATCATGCTACATGCCAAATATGAAAGCTCTAGCCCTTAAGGTTTGGGACAAGAAGATTTTTAAAGATTTCCTTCTTTATCTCTATGTGAAATCCGAGAACCCAAAACATAGGGCCAATTTCCACACGAGGGCCATTATTTGAAGTATTTTGGTAGAGGGCCACTAGATGATACTACATGCCATATATGAGAGCTCTAGCCTTTATGGTTTGGGACAAGAAGATTTTTAAAGATTTCCTTCTTTATCTCTATGTGAAATCCGAGACCCCACAACATAGGGCCATTTTCAAGACTAGGGCCATAATTTGAAGTATTTTGGTAGAGGGCCAGTAGATGATGCTACATGCCAAATATGAAAGCTCTAGCCCTTAAGGTTTGGGACAAGAAGATTTTTAAAGATTTCCTTCTTTATCTCTATGTGAAATCCGAGAACCCACAACATAGGGCCATTTTCAAACTAGGGCCATAATTTCAAGTATTTTTGTAGAGGGCTACTAGATGATGCTACATGCCAAATATGAAAGCTCTAGCCCATAAGGTTTGGGACAAGAAGATATTTACAGATTTCCTTCTTTATCTCTATGTGAAATCCAAGAACCCACAACATAGGGCCAATTTCCACACTAGGGCCATAAATTGAAGTATTTTAGTAGAGGGCCACTAGATGATACTACATGCCATATATGAGAGCTCTAGCCCTCATGGTTTGGGACAAGAAGATTTTTAAAGATTTCCTTCTTTATCTCTATGTGAAATCCGAGAACGCATAACATAGGGCCATTTTCAAGACTAGGGCCATAATTTCAAGGATTTTGGTAGAGGGCTACTAGATGATGCCACATGCCAAATATGAAAGCTCTAGCCCATAAGGTTTGGGACAAGAAGATTTTTACAGATTTCCTTCTTTATCTCAATGTGAAATCCAAGAACCCACAACATAGGGCCAATTTCAAGACTAGGGCCGTAATTTGAAGTATTTTGGTAGAGGGCTACTAGATGATGCTACATGCCAAATATGAAAGCTCTAGCCCATAAGGTTTGGGACAAGAAGATTTTTACAGATTTCCTTCTTTATCTCTATGTGAAATCCAAGAACCCACAACATAGGGCCAATTTCCACACTAGGGCCATAAATTGAAGTATTTTAGTAGAGGGCCACTAGATGATACTACATGCCATATATGAGAGCTCTAGCCCTCATGGTTTGGGACAAGAAGACTTTTAAAGATTTCCTTCTTTATCTCTATGTGAAATCCGAGAACCCACAACTTAGGACCATTTTCAAGACTAGGGCCATAATTTGAAGTATCTTGGTAGAGGGTCACTAGATGATGCTACATGCCAAATATGAACGCTCTAGCCCTTAAGGTTTGGGACAAGAAGATTTTTATAGATTTCCTTCTTTATCTCTATGTGAAATCCGAGAACCCACAACATAGGGCCATTTTCAACACTAGGGCCATAATTTGAAGTATTTTGGTAGAGGGCCACTAGATGATACTACATGCCATATATGAGAGCTCTAGCCCTTATGGTTTGGGACAAGAAGATTTTTAAAGATTTCCTTCTTTATCTCTATGTGAAATCCGAGAACCCACAACATAGGGCCATTTTCAAGACTAGGGCCGTAATTTGAAGTATTTTGGTAGAGGGCTACTAGATGATACTACATGCCATATATGAAAGCTCTGGCCCTTACGGTTTGGGACAAGAAGACTTTTACAGATTTCCTTCTTTATCTCTATGTGAAATCCGAGAACCCACCACATAGGGCCAATTTCCACACTAGGGCCATTATTTGAAGTATTTTGGTAGAGGGCCACTAGATGATACTACATGCCATATATGAGAGCTCTAGCCCTTATGGTTTGGGACAAGAAGATTTTTAAAGATTTCCTTCTTTATCTCTATGTGAAATCCGAGAACCCACAACATAGGGCCATTTTCAACACTAGGGCCATAATTTGAAGTATTTTGGTAGAGGGCCACTAGATGATGCTACATGCCAAATATGAGAGCTCTAGCCCTTACGGTTTGGGACAAGAAGATTTTTAAAGTTTTCTCTCTGTTGCCATGGCAACCAGAGTTCTTCATGGATTCAAATCTTTGAAGTATTTTGAAAGTGCATCACCTAGGGATCATTTCTGTGAAGTTTCACTGAAATCTGTTGGGCGGTTTCAGAGGAGAAGATTTTTTAAGTAATTGTTCACGGACGGACGGACGGACGGACGGACAGACGGACGGACGGACGGACGGACACTCGGACGGACGCCGGACAACGATCGATCACAATAGCTCACCCTGAGCACTATGTGCTCAGGTGAGCTAATAATTAGAAAACCAAGACAATAGCTTACCATTGATCCCCGCCCTTTGTAATTTGAAAATTAGGCCTTTGTGCCAAACCTTGTCAAAAGCCTTACTTATGTCAAAAAATACAGCTCTAAATTCAAGCCCATCGTCCAACGCTTTACAAATGTTGTTATATAGACAAGATACTTGATTGACTGTGGAGTCACCAGGCATGAAACCTGACTGGAAAGGTGTAAAAAACCCGATATCTTTTAAGTGGTTAGAGACATGTTTGAATATAATGCGTTCAAATACTTTCTCAATGCTATTCAGTAAAGAAACAGGTCTATAGTTAGATGGAAGAGAGGGGTCACCTGATTTAAATATCGGGCTTACATTGGATATTTTCCACGAAGATGGAAGTGTATGCACATTTAAAGAGTGATTAAACAAATCACATAAGTGTGATGCAATCTGATTAGACACTTCAATAAGAATCCTATTATTAATACCATCAGGCCCCGAAGCTTTTCCATGTTTAAGTGATTTTAATGCATCCTTTACTTCAGAAGGAAAAATAGTCAATGTATCTAGGGAAGATTGTGTCAATGGGTAATACTCATTTGGAAGAACACTCAAAGAATCGTCTACACGCGACTGATTTGCAAAATAACAGTTCAAGACGTTGGCTTTCTCATTCTCATCAAATACCATTGAATCACAAGAATTATCGAAAAGTGGAGGGATTGACGACGGAGCATTTGAAGACATGAGTAACTTTAAGGTTTTCCACCAATCCCGTGATGTTAAAGAACCTGATTTTAATTTAAAAGACAATTGATCATAATAGTTTTCTTTAGTTTAACGAATAAGAGTTGTTACTTCGTTTCTAGCAGATCGAAACTTTGACCAGTGACAAGCTTTTTTAGAAAGCTTGGCTTTTTTGCATAGTCTCTTACGCCAGCGAATCTTCCTTTTAATAGAACTGGTCACCCATGGAGGGTCTTGAAGGTTAATACTGACAGTCTTGCTTGGAATAAACATACGAGTTTTAGACATAATAACATTTGCAAAATTTCCAGCATAATTGTCAATATTATCATCAATTATTGTGCGCCAATTGAAATTAGCAAGACAGGCTCTTAACTGGTTGTAATCACCTTGATCATATTTCCAAATCGTTCGTTGAATATGCCTTAGTTTGGGTTTAATGAAATTGAAGACACCAAACACAGGACAGTGGTACCGCATAGTAAGATCAAGACAAGGCTCTCCTACGCCAGTTGTTAAAATTGAATTTTTATTGGTAACAAAAAGAAGGTCAATAGTGGACATAGAGTTTTCGGTAAAATGAGTCGGTTCATCAATACATTGAAACAAATTAAATTGATTACAAAGGGCCTGAACTTTAGGAAATTGATTTTCATTCATAGTATTAAAATTGAAATCCCCAGTAATTATAACATCTGTGATGTTCGTATTTATAGCAAGATCAATAGAATCTTCAATAAGTGTGGTATAAGCCACGTCAGAGTTTGGTGGTCTATAGAAAACTCCATACAAGATGTTCCTATTATTAACTAACTTGATTTGAATCCAGATACACTCAAGAATATCAATTTCAAGATCGTGTCTACGAGTATACGATAGGTTATTCTTTACATACAATATGACCCCATCATATCTGTTATTAACTCTGTCTTTCCGTTCAGGTGGGTGGAAAGAAGGAAAAGGCAGATCATCTGAGGAAACGCTATCATGTAACCATGTCTCCGAAAATGAAATGATGTCAAAAAAAGAAAATTCCGCAATTAGAGTATCAATTTTGTTAGTTATACTTTGGACATTGTGATGGACAGTTGAGAGATGATTGGGATGATTAAGAAAGTTGTACAAGTCTGAACTAGACAAACTACGTGATGACTCGCTAGACTGTGGACCAGGATTTGGATGTACATCGCCTGCTCGCAATATCAAAAGATGCGTCACTACTAATAGAGGCAACAAGCTGCATATAGATTTCAGAAATGCCGATTTACAAAGTTGTACATTCTCTTCGCAACGTTTTCCTAGCAAAAATCGTTTTCTATTGTGGTGCAAGATATGTTTGCTCAAGGATAACGATTGTCTAATACTAACAAGAACTGAAAACGAATGGTACACTGTGATAATAACCGAAAAAAGGAAGAGAAGTGTTACGGTCAGGTGGAAATGCAGATATGGACAATATGTTGGGTGGCTGCAGATATACCTTAAGACTTTACAACTCATGTTATTGCAGATATCAAACACAGGAACATCATGCAGCAGCTCAACGCCTGTCCAGATCTATGTTCTTTACTGTGCAAAACAGTTGTGTTATAAAGCAAGTTCGGTATAAACAATGAACACTCCACACCATCAAGACAAAAGGAAAAATACATAAAGATAGGAAAAAATGTGGGAAAATAGAAAAACCCTATGTACATAGTTAAGTTCCAATAGGCCAACTAAAAACAGAAAAAGCTGGGAAAAATGTAGTAATTGTGACAGTGATTTTTTTTTTTTTTTTGTACACAAGTAGACGTTTGTATTAGATGTGAGACCAAGATCAGACGGCATGGTATGTGCTATCTGATCCCAGCCCTCACCAGCCGCATGTTAATGAGTAATGGCTAAAAAGACACTCATATATTGAATAAGATATGGACATTTTTCTAGCAAGACAGTCATATTAATTGCAACCCAAATATTACTTAATCAAAATAAATGTACTTAGTCCAATCCAGCCCAGGTGATGTATTTGAAAAATGCCACCTAGCGGAAGATAATGCTACGTGTACGGAATCAGATATGACGTCATCTTGATCATTTGAATATGATCCGACATATCGGCACATACTTTTGATCACGTGACATTCCCACATGACCTTGCAAAATTCTTGTAAAAAAAAGAAAAGCCTAACCCTCTACCAGACGAGACAAAAATTAGACCCGATCATTATAAAAGTGCTTGCACACGACACACTAAATGTGGCTTTGATGATGTTATGTGTGGATAAAAAAATGTGACAAAAGGGAGAAAATACAATTAGAAGGGCATTTCTTGTTTACTGATGGCTTGCAAGCTATATTCCCGCAAATTCAGTGATAAAATTATTTCTAAAGTTTGTAAAATTGTGATATGCTCTTCTTAACCCTATTCAAAAAGTTATAAATCTTTGTTACTTGTCTAAATTCAAACCAATAGCACATGGAAAATTGAATGCGACTAAAATGATAAGATTTTTCTCTGACATAGTAGAAAACATTGTGGGGGAAAAGGAGAAAATGCTGTGTACCCAACATTTAACTCCTTTCTCACAACATTTCCAAAGGCTTCCTTTGTCGGGATCGTTCAAAGATGCGATTGTTTTCTAAATGGTTAAAACAACCAAATTCTATTTATAAAAACTCAGAGCTCCAGATAAGAGGGAGTGATGGCATTCTAAATCCATTATTTCTCTTCCAAACCCTATGTTGTGGGTACTCATTAGAATCGTCTCGATGAGACGATTCTAATGAGTACCCATAACATAGGGTTTAGTGGAGAATAACTATTGTTTTTTTTTTTTTTTTTTAATTTTGAAATCAAAACCATGCCCTCTATTTGGAGCTCTGGAAACTAGCGGAACATATTGACTTTACAGGTTCGAAAATGCAAAAGTCAATTCGTTAGAATGTTGTTTAATTCGGTTTTCAATATTATTTTAGTTATACCGCGGCGGCCAGTGCACATATTCATGCTTCCTGGAGTCTGCTTACCAGTTCTTCGCACTGTATTATTTCCAAGTTAATGATCGCTTCCCACATGACCATCGTCAAAATAGTAATCAGCGGTGAGAGAGGGGTGAAGCCTATAGCGAGGGATTCAAACCACCCACACCCTTGGTCTCAAATGTTGTACGCTATCGAATGTTATACCGGGCTCGGCAAATACAAAAATAGACCTACGTAATAGAGAACAACAAACAAAAGAGTCATTTTTTTATGGATTTATCTTTGTCGAGATGCCAATTAACATGGGGAAATTCAAGAATTGACTCGGTACGAGACATTTTACCTTTTTTTTTTTCCGCAACGCCTGGAAGCTCAGTCGGTCAAGTACAAGGCTTGAAATCGGGGGTAGCTGGCCCGCCAATTTCTTCCCAAGATCTTAAGATAGTTATTGTGACAGAGTTCATTCCTATTTCACAGCTGACCATTGTTTCGACAATGGTTATGTGGGAAACCAGTCAGTGGAATTAGAAGAATATTTACAGTGCGGACTGGTGATGAAAGAAACTTCAGGAAAGTAAGGATAAGTGCACTGATCAGTGCAATATATATGAAATAATGTTGAAAACGGCGTTAAACATCATGCAGTCAAACAAATTATCCCCCTTTTTTCCCTGACTGTTATCTTGTTTTAGTTTAAACATATTTTATTGCCAAAATAAAATACAGGTACTACATGATACAAACAAACAAAGAAAAAGGAGGCAAATGGGTTAAGCCACAAGTTCAAAAACTTAGTTACGGCTCTCCCCATTCATTGATAAAATGACATACATTACTACATGACAGAGAAGTATTTTAGGCAATGAAATAGATGCAAAACAAAACAAAAAAAAGGATAGGTCTTTGGAAGTACAGAAAGTAATAAAAAGATAACAAAGCTACAAATACACAGCATTAGCTATAAAGTAAATGAGTATGAGAGAGAGAGAGAGAGAGAGAGAGAATGGGTTACTCAAATGGGTTGCTCAGAGCCGTCTCTACTGTTAGAGACGATAAATTAGTCAATTTGCCATCCTGAAGCGCCCCGTCGCAGCAATGTACTTTTGAACAGTGTCAAAAATTAGAATGTTTGCTTCTGAGGAAAATGCAGGATTTCCACGTAATAGAAGATGGTAATTTAAGGGATGAAAATCTTTTTGAATATTAAAAAGGTGAAATCGTTCAAGACGGTATCTGGGACATTTGAAGAAATAATGTTCCGCATCCTCACATTGATTACAAATGGGACAACTATTATCACTAGATATATGATTGAGAAAGAGATCGTTTTTTAGGTCACTGCAATTGTTACGTAATCTTGCGTGAATAACTGATAGGTATCGTGTTCCATAAGAAAAATATGACGGGACAGTGTTTGTTTGAAACATAATGTTAGAAATTTCTCGTTTAAAGGACGAAATAGTAGGTAAATATCTCACATTGAGAGGAAGATTATTCCAAAGAGATATTAAAGAAGGAACACACGAATTTTCGAACAAAACGGTGCGGCATGGGAGAAGCATAAAATCGTCATTATTTCTCAAATTATAATGAACGGTGTTCCCAACGTTTTGTGGAAAAAGTGAACTTAAGTATTGCGGAACCATATTATGAATGATTTTGTACGCTAGAACAAGCTTTTGATATTTACGTCTCTCTGATAATGTTAACCAACCTAATTCATGAAAAAGATTATATAAACTGGTTGAGCGAGTCAGTCCAGTAACGATTCTTCCAGCTTCGATTTTAATTTTTTCCAATCTGTCCTTTTCATTGAGAGTGCAGTTGTCCCAAACAACAGAAGCATATTCCAGAATCGGTCTTAGGAAAGACATATAGATCTGATTCAATGTTTTACGACGAACGGTAAATTTCAACTTTCGCATAATTCCTAATAACTTTGATGCTGATAGAATAATATTGTCGATGTGTTCATGCCATTTACAATCATCACTAAAAGTCAGTCCTAAATGTTTGTGAGTTTTAGTAACATCTAGAAGAGTATCGTTAAAAATCAAAAGGGGTGGCTGCTGATTTCCAAGGTAAAGAACTTCAGTCTTTGCCGCATTAAATGTGACTAACCATTGTCTGGACCACTTCGTGATTACGTCCAGATCATGATTTAGAATACCCTGCAGTTCAGCTGTGTTAGAGGTTGTACAAGCAAGAGAAGTGTCATCTGCAAATAGCCTTACAACACTTAGTAGTGAGTCGGTAATATCGTTCACATAAATCAAAAACAGCAACGGACCAAGAACAGAACCTTGCGGAACTCCGGCTAGAATTCTCTCAGGACGAGAGTACGAGGTTCCAATGAACACACGTTGACTTCTGTCGGATAAATAATTTTCGATCCAATTAAGCAATTGACCGCATATACCATTCTGCTTTAGTTTGAATATCAACCCTTTGTGCCAAACTCTATCAAAAGCTTTGGATATATCACAAAAGATGACACAGGTTTGAGATTTATTATCAAAAGATTGGACGAGTTGATGGTAAAGTAAAATTAGTTGATATACAGTAGAATGACCAGATAAAAAACCTGATTGATTTGAATGTATTAAATTATTATTGATAAAAAAAGTTATACATATATTTGTATACGCATCTCTCCATTAATTTGCCTATGCAACTAAGTAAAGATATGGGTCGATAATTACTAGGACAGTTTTTATCGCCCTTTTTAAAAAGAGGTAGAACCAAGGCAGATTTCCATGACTGAGGGAAAATACCTTCGCGAAGTGGTTTATTGAACAAAAGGGAGAGAGGTTTAGAAATTGTGTGTTTAACTCCCTTTAGAACTTTATGCGAAATCAAATCGGGGCCTACCGCCTTTTTTGCATGAAGGACTTCAATGATTTTTTCAACTTGTTCATCTTCAATTTGAATTTGGTCCAAGATGCATTAACCTTACAGACAAAAGGGGGGAGATTTATATTGGAATCATCAAGGTTTGAGACAGAAGTAAAATATTCATTTAAACAGTTGGCCTTTTCCTGGTCAGTAAAATAATATTCGTCAGTCCCATCGATATTGCGATGAAGTGCAGGAATAGTATCAGCTGACTTGAAATTTTTCATCAGGCCTTTCAATGTTTTCCAATAATTCGTGTTATTATTTGAACTATCCTTCTCTATATTGCTTTCAATTTGCTCAAAAAAATCTTTTTTTTTTTTGCAAACTTTTTTAAATTGTTAACTTTGTTACGCAATTTTTTGTACTTATTCCAACTACTGTCAGTTTTAATTCTCATTGCAATTTTTCTTTGTCTGTTTCGGTAATTTGTGAAACGACGTAGCTCAGAATCATACCAAGGTTTGTCATCTGGTCGAATTACAACGTTTTTTGATGGAATACACTCGGACATATGATTTAAAAGAATTTCGGTAAATTTTTTACACGATTCGTCTACTGTAAGAAATTCAATAAAATCCCAATTTTCATTTTCTATTAATTCATTGAGACGACCAAAATCAGCTCTATTTTTGGTCGTCTCAATGAATTAATAGAAAATGAAAATGACTGTTATCTTGGCATCTATTCTTTCTTCATAACTCACAATATCTTGTAACTGAACCTACGATCTTACCTCCCTTTATCTATAAATTTGTTTATAGAACGTCAACCCCCTCCCCCCGTGCCCGATAGCTCGGTCGGTAGCGTACAAGCTCGTCTAATTTCTCTCCAAGGATTGGTGATAGTTTTTCCGACAGGATTCATTCCTCTCTCATCGCTTCCCATTGTTTCGAAATTGTTTATATAGAAAAGCAACGAATTGTTTGGAAAGAAGTGCTTATGAAAGTAACCTTAGGAAAGCATGGATAGAAACACGGGCGTCGCGATATAACTGGAAAAATGTTGTAAACGGCTTTAGACACTAAACAATCAAATGAGCCGTGCTCTGGCAAAAGGGGAATTAATGCATCTCCGTGATGCATTGATTCCATAACTGCATCTTACGGACTGGCCTAACGGAAAATGGGATTTGATTAATTTCGATTGAAGTTTTCACAGATCAAAATGTAACTTCCCCGCGGTATTTGTTGCCGTAGATATAAAGAATTTCACAGGCGCCGCAGTATCTAATATCTTGTGACTGAAAGAAGTTTTAATATGGCGACATCTTTGATACGAACGAGGTTAGATGTAGTTCCGAAATTGGCCGAGTTGTGACGATTGACTTGTGACATAAAGGATCCGGATTAAGAGGATCTGGATTTTCTCGATACGCTTCAGTAAATCTAATTCCTACTTGAACTTGACATATTGGGCAAGCATTAGTCTAACCATACCAGACAGCCACGAGGTAAAGAAAAACAAAAACTTTTGAAAAAAAAAAAAATTTTTTTGGGGGGGGAAAAGGAAAAAATGGTGCTGGCCACCAGCATTATATTAGTTTCCAACGTTTTCTACCCATTTCCAAGACATATACCATTATATAAGCCATGATTAAAATGTGCCGCGTGGACATGTTTTCAGTTTGGACGAGTCTATTTTTTTGACGTCTGGTAAAAGGTTACATTGAATAATACCCACTCGAACTTGACATTATTTCGTATTAAATGAGCAGCGCTCTGGGAAAAGGGATTTTAGTGCATCTTTTTTATATATCATATCAAGCAAGTCATTACGTAATACGAATGAGATCCGTATTGTCCCATACCTGTTAAATTACGAGATAAAATGGTCCTTTCTCACGCAGAAAATTTATTCAAAGCAAAAAGTTTCGACTCATTTCATCCTGCGCGGACTGGGCAGGCTAACATGGTTCAAATGGCTAACATAGACAAATCCGCCTCCGCCGTCTCGGCACTTCGCGCCTCGGATAATACCATCGACGTGACTTGTCCAACTTGTATATTTTGTGATTGCTACGTTCTTGTCGATAAAAGTGCTTTAGTTTCAGCTAATATATTCACACAAGCGTCTCAACACTTTGCATGGTCTATCTTTTATCTTTTTTTGCATTCTTTAAATGGAGGTAACAATGCTAATTATAAAAGCGTGCGGTCTGTGTTTGGCGAGCTCTCTTCTGAATCAGCCATGCTCTGTGAAAAAGGGGATTAATGCATCTGCGAAAAGTCATCGATCCAGATTAGCCTGCGCAGTCGGGGCAGGCTGACCTGGGGCGAATCTTTTCGCTATTGCTCAATTTTTTGTATGTCAAAGGACCTGACTATCTTATGATACAGTCGGTTGTTAGACAAAATGGATTTTATGGGTCCCTAATTATGTGATGACTTGCTTGGTATCATGCATCACGGCGATGCATTAAGCCCTCTTTTCACAGAGCATGGCTCATATACAGTTGGATATCGAAATGCCCTCAACAGTGAATTCTAAACAATTACCACTTTCTCACGAGCAAAAAACAAAAACGAAATACAAAAGATAACATGACATAACATAAAGTATACGTAACTCAAAACAAGATAACAAAACATAAATATACGAAACAAGATATAACATATTATAACATAACACGATATAACATAATATTCCATAAAATAGAATATCATTATTTCATCCAGGTATATTTTTTACAGAATAAAATATGGATAGTTATACGAAAAGAGTGCTAAAATGATATAAACAAGGTCCGGAGTTTTGGAAGACAGACAGAAAAGCAAGAAACAGGCAGTGAAGTCATAGTTAGAGCAATGACTCGAGTAAATGTATTGATAATAATAGCATTGATAACAGCCAGAAAAAATCTCTATCAAAACTTGAAAGTATGTAGAATGGCTCAGAATTTGGTCAGCTATGTAAACATAGATAAATAACCGATATAATTTATATGGTGTTAGGGATAGAGATACTCAAGGGATTTGTCCTCATTAAAACCGGAGACGACAACAAAAAATTTCTTTGACAGTCATCTGGAAAATGAAATGGATTTTTTATCGGTCGTAATCTATGAAGCTTTGCGGCCGTCAGGGGCAACATTTGGTATGAAGATACAAGAATGATTGTAGTTTGATAAAATGGATCGAAAAAAAAAAGATGGATGGACTAAAAGCTGACTGAAAACGAGTGTAGATGTATCTTTACGGAAACAAATAGCTTTTTCAACCAACTCATTATACCTATTAACCGTTTACCACACAATCCCGACTTTTAACGGCCCTTTGAGAGAAAACCTTTGAAAACATTATGGGAAAAGGAGAAAATGCTGGTAACCAGCATTTTCTCCTTTTCCCGCAATGTTTTCTACCCTTCTCTAACCAAATTTCAATTTTTGAGTTACATTTAATTTGTCGTCTGCAAATGCTTTCAATTTGGACTTGTCTAAAATTTTGTCGTTTGGCAAAGAGTTAAACTCTTTACCAGACGACAAAAAGGCTCCTTCCCCAGGGTCGTTAAACCACGGAATTGTTTAGTAAAGAGGTAGATAAGACTTGCCAGTAATGGCTTTGTATTCACTCAATGGACAGGAAATCTGTTATAGATCTAAGCCGGATAATAATTGATCATGGCAAACGGGGAACAATTATTATTTCATGCCTTTCGGTAGTTTATCGAGAAATAATAGTGGATTATGGTTTTATATTTCATGGTTACCACCAGCGAAAAATAACTATTTCATACTATCTAACTCTTCAATTGAAGGCGGAAACAGTAGTTCCCGCGCACTAGTTACAGGTCTAGGTAAACGGAAGGAAATATGACGTAATTTACATGCATTTACCCTATATTTATCGCGCTTTACGTAATATTGTAATGCGTTGTTATGTGAGGGGGGTACGCAACGGGGAATCACCGAAAACAACTGTACTGGATTTTGATGAAAATCCCAACAAAAAAGGGGTTCGAAGCATGAAATAAATTGAATATTTGTTGTTTTCTTTGAAAGATCAAAATTTATTTTATTTCGTGAACATCATCGGTAATATTTTCATGAGTGGCTGCACCACTCGTGAAAATATTACCGATGATGTTCAGTCGATGAAATTAATTTCGATCTTTCTCCGAAATAAACTAATATCCTCTGGTTATTTCTCCAGGCTTTTTTCTTTGTTACTAGGCTCTAGCCCGGCCGGGTAGTTCAGTGCTTAGCATATCTCACTCATGAACTGGTGATTGCGATTCGATACCGGGTTGAGGCAAACTTACTTTGCCGCGATTTTTCGCTTCACACCTCTGATGTAAGAAAAGTCGTCAATAGCTTGGAAAGAAAGTTGTGTCAGTATTGGTGTGAGAAAACGAGGAAACACATATGTAGGGGCACTGGCCGCCGTGATATGACCTAAGCTGTTAAAACGGCGTTAAAGTCCAATGCAAACCAAACCAATCACCAAAGAATGTTGTTCGTTTAGTTGCTTGTTTAACATTTAACGCAATTTTCAACATTACTTCAGTTATACAACGGCGGCAAGTGCACCTAACCAAACTTTTCTGGAATTTCCGTTACCAATGCTTTGCACAAATTTCTTTCCAAGCTACTGAATGCTTTCCCATATACAAATCGTCGAATTAAAGATGACCAGCTCGGCAAATTCCTACATGATGATTTGTGATAGTCATGGTGGCAGGATTCGTTCCTCTCTCACCGACAATTGTTATGTGGAAAAACAGTGAATAGCTTGGGGAGAATATGTTGCGAAGTACTGGTAAAGGAAACTCCAGGAAAGCATGGATAGGTGCACCTATTGCAGCGATATAACTAAAGTAATGTTTTGAAACTGCGGTAAACACCCTACAGACAAACAATTGAGTCATGCTCCATGAAAACAGGGTTTAATGCATCTGCAGACGGCATCGATCCAGATAAGCCTACGCAGTCCGCACAGGCTGACCTTGGTCGAAACGTTTTGCTATTAGTCAATTTTTTACCTGTCAGAGGACCAGTGTACCTCATGATTAAAAGAATTGTTTAACAAAATGGATTCTATGGATAAACAATGATATTATTGCTTGATGATAATGCGCCACGGAGATGCACTATTAAACCCGCTTTTCATAGAGCACCGCTCAATTTATTTTCACAGGACTTCACGTCCTGCTGGTTCATCAAGAATGTTGGTCATGCTAGTTTACGAGAAAGTACCTTGTGGTTCCGACATTACTTCTAAACCAGACGATATCATTTTAAACTTGTCCAAACTGAAAACATTAATGAGCTGTGCTCTCGGAAAAGGGAGTTAAATGCATCGTTATGTTCGATGAAAAGGAGCAGCTGTGGGCGTTTTAATAATGGTGGTTTTGCAGTCGGTAACTTAGTCTATTTTTATCCATCAGATATGACGTCATCATACTGATTTGAATACCAAATCGACGTGGGTTATTGATCATGTGACCTTCCCACAAGTCTTTACTAAATTCTGGTTTGAATCTAAAAATACCGAAAGAGGCTACATAGCCTAGTAACGCTTTAACAATTGACAAAATTTAAGACCTGAAATTCTGAGGCTAGATAGAAAACATTGTGGGAAATGGAGAAAATGCTGGTTACCAGCATTTTCTCCTTTTTCCACAATGTTTTCAAAAGTCTTCTTCTTCGAGGTCGCTAACAAGTCGGGATCAAGAGATAAAGGGTTAAGGAAATATTATTGAAAAACTACTGTTGTCTTTCTTCCTTACTGATGTTTGTCTAGTTATCGGCATACTTAATTCATAGCCTGGATTACCAACCCCTAGCACTAAGTTATCGGGTTTAAAGGTAACTTAATTCAGTGATACTTCATTTTTGAACTTTGGAGAGATTTCAAAAATCTGATAGCCCTCTTTCATAGGGCACTGATGCAAGCAAATCGTTGCATAAAATCGACCAGTTTTGTATAGACCCGCCTAAATCATGACACAGAGTGGTCGTCTGACATGCAGATAATTCGCTAACAGCAAAAAGTATCGGCCACAGTCAGCCTACACGGACAGCGCAGGCTTACATGGATCGATATATTTTGCAGATGCATTAAACCACCTTTTCATAAGGCACAGCTCATTCGTAGACAAATAACTACATCGCTTTGATAGGGCTAAGATTCGGACAACAATTACGTTCCGACTGATTTTGAGTCGACACTCTGCAAAATATGGTCATAGTCGCATAATTATGGCAGTTAATCAAGTAACCTCTGTTGTTTTCGGTGTAATACAGCCATTACAAGTTTTATTTTCTGGTTGGCTAAAGTCATTACGAGTTATTTTACACACGTCTGAGAGTCTGTATGACGTCATATATGACGTCATTTTACACTACTTTCAGAGAAGTGATTCGGTATACACACTGGAGAGACTTTACGTTCTTGCTCCAGTTTAACGTTACTGCTCCTGTCAATCGAACGTACCCGCTCCAGTTAAAAACATGGCTGCACCCACAAGATTTCGTAAGGTAAGCACAAAAACATTATTCTTTTTACATGTTAATGAATAGGTATGTAGTTGAAAGCTGTCGCACGGAATGTCTGGGATGTCAGTGCACGTAAATCTGTTGTACTTTTGGTGGTTAATCGTGTGTTGAAGGCGTTTAATCCGACAAACTTCCGTCGACGACTACGGTTTCTAGAAAATCAGTACTTGGAGTCTCCAAAAACCTTTGTAAAACATATACAGTAGATAATCTGAAGTGTGTGCCGTGTCAGATGACCTATATAATGATTCTTCCTCTCGACTATAAACCGAAAAGAACATAAAATGCAATTATAAAGCGAAGTTTTGCCTTATTTGCATTACAACGTACATGCTCCGAAATTCAAAACGACGTTCTAGCTCCTGAGCTGAAACATGTTCAGCGTAAGTCTTCGAGTTACAGTTAACAATTTTGTCATTTCGGTCAAGACCTGTATTAATCATCGTGGTCACAGTCATAGGGTTGTCATCTTTGATAATGGCACATCCTCGTTGACCCAGTTTCGATTCATTCTATAATCGACCCTGGGTTATTTGGCTAGCGTTTGCTCGTTCTCATGAATTATTCGTGAAGCATTTTGATTGTTAATCTCAGTATTTTCTTAACAAAATTTAAGCTATTTTTATCACAAATATGCCGTCATTTCTATTTTTTACTAACCGATATCCAATTACACCATTCGTTGAAAATCAAGCTTAGCGATTACTTTAAATATAGCGGCTGCTATCAACGCTACAATCGAGAAGCGTTTAAAAGAGATGTTCAAATCGACAATTTTATTTAATTTATTGGAACAGGAATAGCAAGCTTTTCTTTTGCTTTTCATTCCTTAAGACTGTAACTATGTATGATGTTTTAAAATATTTGCGCTCGATAGTGTCGTCCTATAATTACAGAATGGCATATGTCTCACACGAGACGATCACGCCATATTTGATGACCACCTTGGGTTTTTTTTCAAAGGTTATTTTTAGTAACTGACGAAATGAAGTTGTCTCAAGAGAGAATCATTATAGTAGCGATCTTTTGATTGGCTATTAGGCTACTTCCCGACCATATGAATATTCCGATGAAACGACGAATTGCTAGTCAGTTTTCCCAGGGGTAATGCATGGAGAGTAACGTAATGCTTAAACCTGGGTTCCGAGGATAATAACAGCAATGACTATCCTTATGTTCGACCAAATATATATTGCAAATCAGCTGAAAAACTGATGTAGAATACTAAGCAAAACAATACACATTTTTCCTATTTTCACATTGTATTCTATAAAATGAGACAAGTATTTCTCGGTTTGGTCACATTAAAAAATGTTTTCTCCAACTTGATCACTATAGATCGGTTCAAATGTGTAGTTTGATAGATACTTGAATGACAGTACAATACTAAAACACGTTGAACCGTTTTAATACGCCTAATCTAATTGAGCATGTATTCAGGGGATCTGAGGTTTTCTCTCTAATATTATTGAGCTTTCAGAATAAGACATTCATCGTCAAAGAATGGAGAGAGAGAGAGAGGGGGGGGGGGGCGGGGGTAGAGAGAGATAGAGAGAGGTGATTTGTCTGATAGGCCCTTTTGTCTTCTAAATTTGTTTCAGAAAGTAACTGTAGTATACTGGTCTATCCCACAGACAGATGTAAATATATAGCTATGTAGTCGGGTATAGGTATTTGTTGATATTATCGTGAGGCTAATTGACATGGTCAGATGTTTAGTGATCAGTTATGTGGGACAGTGAATAGTTTTCCTTTTTCTTTTTTTCAGTTTGTCATGATCAGAATATATCACGTCTGTCTAGAACACTTATCAAGCTTTATAAACATCTTTTTTTTTTCAGGACACCATGCCAAATCCAGCGCGTGATGTGTGCGGGGAGTCTTTTTGTTCCAAATCATCCCTGTCACGCCATTAAAATCAGGACAAGAAACCTGACTGACAGACAGGCCGAAAGACGGACGGGCAATTATACATACTGAAAAAAAAAAAAAAAAACCCCACAGATTGTTTGATTAAACTCGTAGACAATCGCTTATAATATCGTACTTTCTTTCAACTCAAGAGCTGGATCGTTTTATTGAGTTTCGGAGCATGGAACGTTGTCTTTAAAAACTTGACATATAGTTGCTCTGTTATGAAAAATCGTACATTTTTTGTTTGGAACTGTGGTGAATAAAGCATATATGTATCACCTGGTATAGCACAAACTTCAGAATATCATGTTTGTACGTTTAACAAAGGTTTTTGCTGACTTCCGCGTGTTGATTATTCAGAAATCATAGTCCCTGACGGAAGTTTGTCGGATCAAACGTCTTCAACAAACAACCAACCATCAAAAGAACAATACAGAAATATGTACTGATATCCCAGACGTTCCGTGCGAAAATCGTCTGTTGCATATCTATTCATATGATTGTTAAAAAAAGCAATTTTTGGTGCTTACCTGTCAAAAGTCTAGGTCGCGGCCATGTTTTTACCCGGAGCAGGTACGTTCGATTGACAGGAGCAGTAACGTTAAACTGGAGCAAGAACGTAAAGTCTCTCCAGTGTGGTATATATCAAGGATAATTGCCACTTGTTTTGATATTCCAACATATAACTCGTGAGACTTCATCTTTATAATAAAAAGAATCTGACATTATGCTGGTTTTCTAAATAAAATACCATAAAACGCGTATATAAAATTGTTAATAAGGTTGCCAAAAGCTCGCTTTATAACATTTCTTTAGTCTCGCTTTGTAATTTTTTTTTATTTCATGCTTTTCGGTAGTTTATCGAGAAATAATGGTGGATTAAGGTATGATATTTCATGGTTACGACCAGTGAAAATACCGATTTTATAGTTTCTAAGTTTTCAATTCAAGGTGGAAACAGTAGTTAACTAGTTAACTAGATAATGCTTTACCGCGTGCCATTCAAACGGCGCTGTATGTAATATATTGTAATGCATTGTTAAATTAGGGTGGTACGCCACGGGGAATCATGGAAAACAACTGTACTGGATTAAGATTGATGAAAGCTCCAACAAAATAATAGTTAGAAGCATGAAATAAATAGAATATTTGTTTTTTTGCGGTAAAATATCTAAATTTATTTCATTTCGTGACCGTCATCAGTAATATTTTCACTTGTGGCTTCGCCACTCGTGAAAATATTACCGATGATGTTCAATCGATGAAAGAAATTTCGATCCTTAACCGAAAAAAAAAAAAAATATATATATATCCTCTATATCTTACATGTCAACTTATGTCAAACCTTATTGATCCATAAAGAGCTTACTTGCGGTGAACGAACTGAAGTTTTGTTTTCTTCTTTTTTGAACCATTGTAGTTCAATAGAAAAGCTAAAGTAGTCGATCTTTGTAAATATGTGTCTTAATGATTATCCTACTTGAGGGACGATTGTTACACTTTAACTCTTTACCACACAACAAAATCTTAGACTTGTCCAAATTGAAAGCATTGGCAGACGACAATTTAAATGGGGCTCAAATAATGGAATATGTCTGTGAATAGGTAGAAAACATTCAGGGAAAAGGAGAAAATGCAGGATATCAGCATTTCTAACTACAGATTGTGTGGTTAAGCTTAAAGGGTTGGTTCCTCTTAGCCACAAAATTCTTAATTCGTCCTTACTAAAATAATTGATATTTTGTAAGCCATACATAAATAAATGTGTCCCAGTAGATGGAAATGTCCTAGAATGAGTAAAAGTCGTCGTGGAAGAAGCGAACATTCTAATAACTCGCATTTTCTCCTTTTAGACTTTGTGAGTTAAAATTCTTTCTCAGAATCGGGAAAAAAAAAAAGGAAAAACTTTGGGGCCATTTGGTTAATTTATGGATGTACTGAACTCTCTCGTTTCAAGTTGATTAGAGTCGCAGTTCTTTCCAGGTCTAGACACACAGTTCCATTGCCAATGAACAAACTGTTTGGTCATAATATTGGAAAGCGAAGTAGCGGCAATGTACAATTTACACCAGACTGCAGATTATTTGCCAGTGGCTTACATGGGCCCATTCTTAATAACATTCATATAGCCTAATTCTCAAGAGTTTTTTTTTTTTTCAAATTCCAAAGTACATTTGTACCTAAATTTCTGATCGGGAAAACCAAGTGATTTGCTAAAACCAAATGGTTTAGCCAATCAGAAATTTTGTTACTTTCCAAATCTAGAATAAGACTAAGAGAGCAATTCAGAATGGTTTGCGAATACAGGCCAGTTACCAAAAGAAAAATTAAAAAACGAACATTGGAAAACATGCGAAAGGCTTATTACATACGGAATTATCACATGAAATGTAATTCAACTCATAAAAGGAAGATAATTACGAATGTAATACAAGACCCGAATCCGCTTCTTTTTGCAAATCGGAGCCAATGAACGTTTACGTTTTTTTTTAATAAGTGTTCTGATTAACAGACAAGAAAAGTTAGTTCACTAACAAAATACTTTACAGAAAATAAAACCAAAATGTATTTTTGAAAGCTAGCCAATCAGCAAATCGACCTCTCGTCCGCGGTCTACAGGAGTCCATACACAGTTTATGTAGCGTTTTTAACTGTGTTTTTTCCCTGATATTTCAATCGACTCGCTTCCAGAAATAATTATAATATTGCACATGTAACCCGGCATCGTTAATCATAAGCAAATCTTTGAACTGAACCTGTAAAAAGGGGAATGAATGATTACAAGTAGATTATGCTGGAGATTGCGTGCACTGTATAGTGACTCTACACGAAATTGTGACATGCAAAACAAAAGATAAAAATGTCTGTTTTGTGGGTAATATCTTAGTTAAAAAATTGTTCGGTTAGCTGTTTTGTTCAGTATAGTTCTATATCTTGAAAGCCAGTAGAGCCAACAAATCGGTCCTGGTGTTACACAAGAAGTGTTAAACGGATCTGTCCACGCTTTGACTGCTGTCTAGATTGCATATACATGTATTAAATGGGCACAATTTTGGCAGTTACAATAATTTTCATGAAGGAATAACCTATCATTTGATTTATTGCAAATTAGATGAAGTCCTTTTTTGCAACTGAGGGACTGGAGGTTGTGAGACCATTTAAGACGAAATGTATTCACGTCATAGTTTTGAAAATGTTTAAATATTTGTAGTCGCAAAATGAATTTCTGTTCCACAGATGACATCACAATGTAAGACATAACTTTGTGACATAACTTAAAACGAAAAGTGCGCACATGCACCTCATAGTTTTCAAAATGTTTCTGACTTTGTAGTCTGTAGTCCCAAAATGAATTTCGATCCAAAGATGACCGCAAAATCTATGACAGAACTATAATGATATAAATCAGAAAAGATAAGAACAAAGCAACTGAGAAGCAAATCAAAGATATGTAGTCTACCATAAAACTTATGTCCTTCCAAGTTACAAGCATGTTGCTCTCACTGGAGCCAGTGTCAGATACATGATCAACACCTTCTTTTAAATCCTCAACGTCCTCACCGGAATCTACCGCCTCTGATACTCCAACTTTTGAACAGCTCAGTTTTCCGTAAGTGCAACATCCAGAGTCAAATCTTAATGCTTTATATAATGCCTGCAAGCGTTTAGGTACAGGTTTTCCGTCGTCTCTGTGATACAGACGTAGGTTAAGAATCGTAATCGTTGTTATGAAGACGCTTATGATCATATCCGCCATTAGTTTATAGGTGATGACAGGTACAGGATCGGAGGACGCTGGTAACTCGTCGCTGACAATTGTCAAGAATACAGCAACGGCTAAAAGTACTGTAACAGAGTAGGAGATTCTCTCCCCTGAGTCAGGTACTAAGACAAACACCAATAAATTAAGGAAACTCATGAGCAGCAGAGGTACAACCAGATTAACAACGGTAAAACTGGCCTTCCTCTCCAAGCAGAAAGCAATTTCATAGTAAGACCAGCCATCTACGACATAAGTAGATGTCTCCGTTTTTGCAAGCTCCCATGTAGAATGCCCTGAATACCGAGTTATGTCAATAGATGTTGCTCCAGGAATGATAGTTACATCTGAAACCTCATATCCCCACGCTGTAAATTTCACCCGACACGTCTGCTTATCAAACGGGTATTTTTTCACGTCAACGTTACATGTGGCTTTTATTCTCCCACCAACAACGAAGTAAGCCGTGCCCGAATCGTCGTATTTCACTAGCTGCCATATTTTCGCCATCGTGTCAGATGTTTCCGTTGTCGTAGTGATCACGATTTCCGGAACCCAGACACTCGTGTAGGATATATAAATTATAGACAGATCTCCGTAACTAAGCGGGTCCCATGTTATCTTACTATCTACCCAGTTCAGTGACAAAGCTCCCGTGAAGGACAGCTCACCTGTCAGTTCATCCAGATCTTGTATAGATCTTAAATAAGGATACACTGTCACGTTTAATACCGACGATTGGTTAGTTATCGGCCTGACATCTTTGTTGTAACCAGTCAAAAGAGCTGTGTGTAGATTTTCGGTATCTGTTATGTTAGCACAATTCACTAGCACTGGGTTTCTAATCAAGCTATTTGAAGTTACCATCAAAATTATAGCCAATGCATGTTCCACTATTGCCATATTGAACATTATAGGAGAGTGCTAGTTTCTGAATGATATCTGCCAACCAATACTTGTTAGATGTCAAATTCTAGGATAAACACGTGAACACTTCTGTAAATAGCTTGAATTTTCGAGGTTGTAAAAGATTTTGTACCGGATGTGTGTCCACTGATTTGTTTACCAAAGTTATGAGATATTTTGTTTCTTCCTTGTCGGATAATCAGTGCTGTAATTTAATGTGTTCACAAATTTAGAAACAACCAAAGCAACCACAATAACTTCCAGCAAAGTTTCGGAATTTTGTTTACAGAAGAGAAAATAAAGTTGAGTGTAGTCCGTGTGTCACCTGCCAGGGTTTGACCAGCTGGACTTCATGCCGATCGTGACAGTTTCTATTATCACGCAAGTGTAACTATCACGCTCACCAAAGTTATAGTTAGTTTGTTTTTTCCGTGTCTTCTCCGATATCTGACAGTTTAACACAATCTTGTTTAATAAGATCCAGGGATAATCAGTGCTGTAAATCAAATATGTTCACAAATTTATAAGCAACCGCAATAACGTCCATCAAAGTTTCTGATTTTGTTTACAGAAGAGAAAATAAAGTTTAGTGTAGCCAGAGTGTCATCTGCCATCAGTGTTTGACCTGTTGGACGTCATGACGATCGCGACAGTTTTTATTATCACGCGAGTGTAACTATCACGCTCACCGGTTACTCGAACCCAAATTTTTCATAAACTCGCAGCCTGTTATCGATCTTCGTATCAAGAAGAGGTAACACCCAATGCTTAAAAGTCGAGTTTCTGCCCGGTTTCGAGATTTCATGAGATAATGCGAGACTTGGAAATTCAAATTGTGACTTTATTTATGCACATAGATAGACCTTATCGATAGAGATTAAATTCTTTAGCAAGCTAAATAAATTGATCGCCGTCAGAAAAATCTTTGTTTGCCATGTAAATCTTAGCCAAAGATAGAACTATTGCTCGATTGTTTTTAAAACAAATTAAGACATTCTGTTACGGGCTGTCTGATTGATGGATCCGGTACATGTGAAAGCCAATAGCTGCCTTCAATAAATCGTGTATTGCCTGTTGTCTATCGGACGGTTACGGGAGATACAACGGGTACCAGTTTAAATTTTTCACAGACGATCCTGTGAAAACTGTCTATCTGCAGCTATGGTTAAACTAAAAAAATAGGCGCTTTGTGCCAGCAAAACACCAAGCACGAAAGTATTTTAATCAAGTGTTACACTTGCAGGCGAAGAATCTGATGGCAAAGGTTTCAAAAGATCAAATTGAAAGCGAAAGTAGGTCGTCAAACAGGCAAAGATGGACACAAATTTACTTCACTAGCGTTCTATCTGGTAGATGCATATCTGAGCTGGGACATCTTTCAAATCGGTTGGAATGTGATAGATGTGAACGTATTTTAGAGTTGAAGAAAGACATTATAGGTTTGGTTCAATGTTGCAAATAGAATGTGACTGCGGAGAGCATAAAAGGTGGAAACAAGTAAAAAGACATCGTTCAAAGGGAAATCAGCGGGTCAATTTGAGAGCTTCAAAAATGTAAAAAGGTACATCTGGTGAATGAAAGTATGCGTGTGAAAAACAATATAGGAAAAGGAGAAATTACTCGTTATGAGCAATTTCTCCTTTTCCCATCATATTTTTATAGGTGGTCGACTGCAGCCCTGTCAAAAGTCTTTTCCATGAGGGAAAGGGTTAAAGGTGTGTCGAGGATTGGGTTTTATTTTCAGTATCATAGAACAAAGAAGTTTGGCCATTACCAACAGAGAGAAATCTGATCTATGATATTGTACAAGATGGTAAACCAAGCTTAACGTGACGGGTCAGCTCTTACAGGAGCTATCTGATTTGGATCTGCTCTATTTCTTTGTAAAATATTACAGAGCTGATGCTGTTGTTTATGGTAGTAATTTTATTTGCTTTAACTGCGAACAACAAAACAAAATTAGATAATCTTGTTGGATTGAATCTAACAAATTTTGATAATGATGAGATTAAGGGCTATCAAAGGACAATAATAACTCGGAATATAAGGCCCAGTATAGTCATTTTTTTTTTTTTTTTTTTAAAGTATTGCACATTTTCATAATTATTTGCATAAATCAAGTGAAATGCATGTTTTAAATTTTCCTCTGTAAAATAAATCTGTAATAATAGCTAAAAAACAGAAAATAAAAAGGGTTGTAACTCTTCCTCCTTTACCTGTCATTTCCTTAGTTTATACGAGTCTGCATGGGACGACATTAGAAACATTGAGGAAGAAGGAGAAAATCATAATGATTAATTTGTCTCTTCCGCACAATGATTTCTACCCCGTCAAAGAACTGCGATTCATGAATACTAGATTTTTATTTTTCGTCTGCAAACTTGCTAAATTTAACAGAGTCTAAAATTTGTCGTTTGGTAATGGGTTAAATGCTTACATTAGTATTTCATTTTATGTTCTTATCAGGGCTGTTATATTGTTGAATGATTTTGATAGTGTACTTTGTATAATGTCTTTGTCTCGGGGACAATACTCATTAGTAAGTGCCCCACCCGCAAACTTCAAATGTATTTTTTTTTGTAAAAATAAGGCTGGTGACCTATTTGTTTTAAGCCTAAACCTTGTAGTTTAGTACCTAAATATTATTCATGGAAGAAATAAGAAAAATCTTAATGTTTAAACATTGAAAAATATAAAGTTTAAGAAATGCTTTTTTTTTTTTTTTATTATTATTATTTTTTCCGAAGTATAGGTATGTTTTTGCCACAAGTAAAGGTATTTTCTAACAGATTGATACACAGTATACCTTTAAATCATTTTGTTGCATTAAATTTGATGTTTCGTCAATATTATGAGATAAAATTTGTTTATAATTTTAATCATTAGAAAAAAAAATTCTAGACTTAGTCTTAGTTTTCGTTGGTGAAATTTCACTCTGAACTGCTGCAATAAAGGGTGTATTAAAACAAATATTCATTGAATTATTCCAAAGCCGGTGAACCCCTGTTTTTATGTCATATTTTTGTAGATCAGATGATATACTATCACCACACAAAGATTCATGAAATCCTGAATGTTTCGAAAAAATGATGAAACTGTAGCGATCGTCTTTAAAATAGAGCAGATATAGTATAACACGACAATTAGATGAGCAGCGCTCTGGCAAAAGGGGGTTTAATGCATCGCCGTCGTGCATTCTTACAAGTAAGTCATCACATAATTGTGGATATATCAAAATCAATTTTTTTCTAACAACCAACTGAATTATGAGGTAGACAGCAAAAAAGTTTCGACTCATGCCAGCCTGCGCAAATAAATCTCATAAACGATATGTTACATTCCTAAATTTTGCATGTCGACCCATGTCAGCCTGAGCAGGTCGCGCAGTATGACCGAAAAGTTTTGCTACTGGTCAATTTTCTGCATGTCAAAGGAACAGTCGACCTCCAGATTTAGTATGTTGTTAGACAAAATAGATTTTACGATCCATTATAATATGGCGTGCAACACACGAAAAGGTGCCTTCGGACATTTGCGTAAAGTGTTGTCTCGGATTAGCCTGCGCAGTCCGCGCAGGCTAATCCGAGACAACACTTTACGACTATATAAGATTTTTTCATACAGTAGACTTTCGTGAAGCAGAAAATCGCACAAAAACGGGAAGTGTCGTCTTGGATTAGTCACAGACTACACAGGCTGATCTGGGACGACACACTTTTACGCATATGTCCGAAGGCCCCTTTTCGTGTGTTGCACGCCATATGATGACATGCTTGGTATAATGCATCACGGAGATGCATTAAGCCCTCTTTTACCAGACTGCAGCTACATTATTATTATTATTATTATTTTTTTTTTTATCAAATTTTATCAGAAAATATTCCATCTTACAAGATTCCCATGCACATCAATGGAACACAGAAATTCCTTTTTAAGCAAAGCACTCTTGGCACAAAATATATAACTTCGATCTCGTTTGACGGCTGCAAATTTAATCTACTGAAACTCAGAAAGATGTTTTCCTCACAGGTAAGGCGGGCACTGTAAACCGATCAGTCTGCACGTCTTGTGCAAACTGATCTCGGTCTACATCGGCCGCAAAGACAACTCAAGATGTCAAAGGCTCGAGAGTACAGGCTATAACAGTGACATAGAAACATAAAACGTAACCACACGAAAAATTAATTTTCAGTTGGCCTTTCGATGAATTTTCCATCACGTTATGACCACTTCACCTTTTATTATTTATGTTAAGCTGGTCAATTTGGAATAATAATAATAATGATAATACATTGCCACTAAAATTTAAAGAGCACTTCAAAATTAACCTCGAAAAGTTTAACCTTCATTTCAGTCCACCTATTATTAAAAATGATCATTTCCGATACAACCGTACGTGTTCGCAGCATTACAGTATTGAAAGAGAGAACTAACGGATTTTTCGCAAAAAGTGTTTATATCTCCTAAAGGCTTGTCTACCAATCGATTGAAAAAAAAAAAAACTATTTAAAAAAGCATATCAGTGTTCACACGACCCACAAGCAAAAGTTTTTTTTTTTTTTAAAGTGCACAACCTGGGAAATGTCTGTAACCAGTTTTCAGAAAGTTATATTTTCATATTTTATTTGAACGTTAAATATTAGACAAGTCAACACTGAAGAAGGAATATTATTGTAGATCTATTTTATCCTGTCACCTATAAATCCCGTCGTTTAACACTGGCTCATATAAACTTGGTGATATGCGTCCACTTGATCACGTGACCAGGTTTATTACGTCAGTTGTTCACCTGATCAAGGTTTATTATGCTAGTTGGTCATATGACGAGCCGGCACTATTTTTAAAGTAAAAAAAAAAAGCTTAAAATGCATGAATACATCAACACCCTGTTTTCGTTATGTCTGTAAGATCTTTGTTGAAAATGCTAGTTAACACAGGTATATAAATGTTATTGTCTTCTTCACCACAACATTTTTCTGTGGATGTGCGTCACGTTTCTGACGTAGTCAACGTTATTCATGACGTCATTATTACAGCTGCATATGTCCAGAGGGCTTTACACATTTCTTCATTCCTTAATTTTCTCATGGTGAGAAATATGTCAATATGTGCATTATTTCGAGCGAAATATTCAATTTATTTGGACTTCGGAATATAATTGAGAAACAGGATAAATAAAATAGATGGTTGGTGTCTTGGATTTGGAAAGTCTATCCGGCTTGGCTCCGGAAATTTTTTAAAGGTAGGCCTACAGTACAGTCTTTTACATCAATGTTTCTGTTTGTGTGTGTTTGTGTGTGTGTGTGTGTTTTGCTCTGGGCCTTTACATCGTGTGACAGAATAAATAGAATAGATGATTGGTGTCTTGGATGAGTTAAGTTTATCGGGCTCGGCTCTGAAATTTATTCGGTTCGCCGCTTCGGCTGACCAGATAAATTCCTCCGTCTTGCCTGATAAACTTAGCCCATCCAAACACCAACCATCTATTCCCTATATATTGGCAAATAAATCGTAACTGAATTGTTTCAAAAACTAATTCAATAATCTATTTTTATTTCTAGATCCTTCTCCCCGTTCAATAAATTTTTTCGAAATTTTTAAAGAGATGAAACCACAATTCAGCTGCAAACAGAAGGTCTTTTCGGTCCTAAAAGAATCAAATAACGGACGGTGTAGATCCAAGATCAGACTGCACTTTCTGTGCAGTCTGATCTTGGATCTACACCGTCCGCAAAGGGTATTTTTAGACATTCACAACGACAAAGGGAAAAGAAAAAACACTCTGTGTAAGGGATTTTATTACAATAGTTATAACCACTTGCTTGGAGATGTATTCAACCATCTTTCCACATAGCATGATTCAAACAAAGGTTATATTAGGCCAACATTTGATCATTCATACATCCTATGCCTTCCACGTCCTTCGATGTCCTTCTGTAGAAGATACAGGTCAGACGTCACTTCCGCTGTATCAAAAAGCAGAGGCCTACGTCGCTGCCAAGAGCAAATCGGATACATAAACAAACAGACTGAAGCTTGTCGATCAGGAGTGTAGCTACCTGTACGCAAAAACACAGTTGCGTACACTTTGCAATAAAGAAAGAAGGCCAATTTTGAAAAAAAAAAAAAACGTCACCAGGGGCCATAAAATAGCTTCTATAACTCAAAATTTTCTGGGGGAAACCCTGACAAATCCCCATCCGCCGTCTCGGCACTTCGCGCCTCGGATAATACCTTCGACGTGACTTTTCCAACTTGTATATTTTGAGCTTGCTACTCTCCTGTCGATATTAGTACTTAAACTGATATATCTACGTAAGAGTCCTAATACTTTGCCTATCCTATCTTTATTTGCATTCTTTAAAGGGAGGTAACAATTCTAGTCGTAAAAGCGTGCAGTCTGAGTTTGGCGAGCTCTTTTCTACATGAGCCATGCTCTGTGAAAAAGGGGCCTACTGCATCTGCGAAAGGTATCGACCAGGTCAGCCTGCGCAGTGCGCGCAGGCTGACCTGGGCCGAAACTTTTCGCTATCGGTCAATTTTCTGTGTGTCAAAGGACCAGTCTACCTTATGAAACAGTCGCTTGTTAGACAAACTGGATTAACGTAACATGACATAACGTAACAAAGTATAACACAAAGTATAGCTCTAACTCGATAAACCTTCCATTAATAGTTTATATTATTGTTTGTATTTGATAATACATGTCTAAAACCACAAACCGTGATGAGACAACATTATCGAGTATCATAACCAACGATAAGCGGTGAGAGAGGAGTGAATCCTGACGCTATGTCTATCATCAACCCTCGAAAAGCAATCAGGGTAGTTGGGAATTCGAACCAACGCCTTCCTGGTTTTAATCCCTGCACGTCACTGACTGAGCTAACGTTCTCGACCTAAAAAGGTATGCCGAACTCGGTTACGTAAAGGGTATAACACCAAGTTAGATACTCTACGCAGGCTGACCTGAGTCGATACTTTTTTGCTTTTGGCAACCTTTGCATGTTAACCATTTACCACACAATCCCAACTTTTAACGACCCTGAAGAAGCCTTTTGAAAACATTGTGGGAAAAGGAGAAAATGCTGGTAACCAGCGTTTTCTCCTGTTTCCCACAATGTTTTCTACTCTTCCAAAAACAAATTTCAGTTTTTGATTCACATTTATTTTGTCGTCTGCAAAAGCTTTCAATTTGGACTGGTCTAAAATTTTGTCGTTTGGCAAAGAGTTAAAGAACCAGTCCACCTCGTGATTTGATTGGTTGTAAGACAAATAAGCATTCTGATAGTATTGCATAGCAATACACAGTCCCCTACCGGCCGTATGTATCGCTGGCATGTCAGTGCAATTTTTAAAGTCCAAGGCCCGTAAATGCGTCAAAAAGCAGTGGAGCGGGACGAAACTCGAACTTGATGTGTAAGTCATGGTGGTTGATGTACACACCAAAAAATCAGCTCTATTTGTAGCAGCGTTTAGAAAAAAAGTGCGGAAAAATGTTTTATCAGTGAAAATTTGTAAATCCAAGGCCCGTAAATGCGTCAAAAAGCAGTGGACCGGGACGAAACTCGAACTTGATGTGTAAGTCATGGTGGTTGATGTACACACCTGAAATCAGCTCTGTATGTAGCAGCGTTTAGAAAAAAAGTGCGGAAAAATGATTTATCAGTGAAATTTTGTAAGTCCAAGGCCCGTAAATGCTTGAAAAAGCAGTGGAGCGGGACGAAACTCGAACTTGATCTGTAAAGTCATGGTGGCTGACTTACACAGCAAAAGTGAGGTGAATATCTACCAGCATTTAGAAAAAAGAGTCCGGAAAACTGATTTATCAGTGAAATTTTGTAAGTCCATGGCCCGTAAATCCGTGAAAAACCAGTGGACCGGAACGAAAGTCGAACTTGATCTGTAAGTCATGGTGGTTGAGTTACACAGCAAAAGTGAGGTGAATATCTACCATCATTTAGAAAAAAAAAAATCCGGAAAACTGATTTACCACTGAAATTTTGTAAGTCCAAAGCCCGTAAATCCGTGAAAAACCAGTGGACCGGAACGAAAGTCGAACTTGATCTGTAAGTGATGGTGGGTGACTTACACACCAAAACTCAGCTCAATATGTACCAGCGTTTAGAAAAAAAAGTCCTGAAAACTGAATTGCCGGACTGACGGACAGACGGAAAGACGGACAGATGGACAGACGTACAGACGGACGGACGGAGTGCAAACCTAAAGTCCCCTTCGGCTTCGCCGGTAGGGGACTAATAACATTTTATGGATCAATAATTATGTGTGGGCCTTGCTTGGTATATTGCAGAGCTCCAGATACAGGGAGTGATTTTGATTTCAAAACTGAAAATATTAATTATTCTCCACTAAACCCTATGTTATGGATACTCATTAGAATCGTCTCATCGAGACGATTCTAATGAGTACCCACAACATAGGGTTTGGAAGAGAAATAATGGATTTAGAATACTATCACTCCCTCTTATCTGGAGCTCTGTATAATGTATCACGAAGATTCATTAAACCCCTTTTTGTCAGAGCATGGCTTAAATAAACGTGGCTAAGCAGATGGAGATATCCTAGAACGTGTAAAAATCGTCGTGGACAAGGGAAAACATTCTAATAACTCGCACTTACATACTAATAACTCGCATTTCTCCCTTTAGACTATGTGATTTAAAATTCTTCTTCCTCAGGATCGGAAAAAAAAAAAAACCTTTAGGTCACTTTAGGTCATTTGGCAAAGACTATACTCTCTCGTTTTCCAATAATTGAGCCATGCTCTGACAAAACTGGGCTTAATGTATCTCCGTGATGCATGATACCAAGCAAGTCATCACCGAATTATGGATCCATAAAATCCATTTTGTCTAACAGCCGACTGCTCAAACTATGAGGTAAAATGGTCCTTGGGCATCCTAAAAAAAGAAGAAATACAAATAGCAAAATGATTCGATACAGGTCAGCCTGCAAGGACTGCCCAGGTTGACATGAGTCGATAATTTTTACAGATGCATTAAACACCCTGTTCACAGAGCTTGACCAATTTAGATTCGCAGTTCTTTACGAGATCTGAACATTCAGCTCCACTGCAAATGACTAAACTGTGATATCATTGTGTAGCACCAAGTAGCGTACGATATAGATCCAATATCAGACTCCAGGCTCTGCGCCAGTGGTTTTCATTTAGCAAATATTTGCAATAACATTCCTGACCAAATTCTCAAAAACTTTCAGAATTTCAAAGTAACTCAATTTCTGATTGGCTCATTTGGTTTAGCCAATTAGAAACAGGAGATATTTGTTTTCTTTTTGGTGAAAGATCGAAAATTATTTCATCGAGTGAACATCGACAGTAATATTTTCACGAGTGACTCGTGAAAATATTACCGTTGATGTTTAGAAGATGAAATAAATTTCGATCTTTCAGGGAAAAACAAATATTCTATTTATTTCATGCTTCCAACCCGTTTTTTGTTGGGACTTTCATCAATATCCAGTACAGTTATTTTCGGTTACCCCCGTGGCTTACCCCCCTCACATAACAAAGCATTACAATATTACGTAAAGCTCGAGAAATGTAGGGAAATGCACGTCAATTACGCCACATTTCTGCCTGGTTGAATGACACGCGCTGTTTACCTAGGTAAGTAGTGCAGGGGAACTACTGTTTCCATCTTCAATTGAAGAGTTAGGAAATATGAAATCGGTATTTTTCACTGGTCGCAACTATGAAATATCAAAACATAATCCACCATTATCTCTCAATAAACTACCGAAAAGCATGAAATAAACTGTATTAATTTCCAAATTTAGAATACAACTAAAATGCGGTTCAGAATGATTGATGAATGAGGGCCGAGTATCCAAGAAATTATTAAAGAGAAACGACCCTTTGCGGACAGTGTAGATCAAGATCAGACTACACAGAATGTGCAGTCTGATCTTGGATCTACACTGTCCGATAAGGAGACATTTTCCCAATAAAATATACTTTTGAAATTGCATTTTTCTTTTTTTTTTATTATCGCCTAAAAATTTTCATTTAACTTTCTTAGCAGGTTAAGAGTTCATAGCTATTAGTATTATAATGTTTTGTTACTGTAATCATCAGTTCAGATTGCAAAGTCTACCCATTGGGTGGCAACACCCAGACCTAGTTATCCGAGGACTGTGGGGGTCGAACCTCTGATTGAGAACTGTTGAAAGCCATTGCGGATTTCGTTACCCTCTTTATTAGTAAATATTTCCATTTTGTTCATGAGGGAAAGCAGTCGGCAGTACTGACCTTGAAAAAGTGTTGGGCGGTACAGAAATCCAGCTGCACATACCAGTAACTGATATATACTGTTAAACAGTTCATGTAAAAAAAAAAGAAACATTTTGTGACAAAATTTCAGCTACTATTACATTAGTGAATTAAGATAGTTTATTCTCTCTGTTTGCCGCCTTGAATATTCAGAAGCCTTGCTCAGTGATAAAGGGGATTTAATGCATTATTAAAAAGTATCGATCCATGTCAGCCTGCTGACCAGTGTCGAAACTTCTTGTTTCTGGTAAATTTCTTCGTCTCAAAGGACCAATGTAATTCATGGTTTAGTCGGTTCTTATACAAAAAGGATTTTATAAAGCCACAACTATGTGATTACTTGCATAGATAAATGTATCGTGTTGATGCATTGAACCGCCTCTTGGCACTGCTCTATGAACATGTATGTATCTAGTTTTATTTCATGCTTTTCGGTAGTTTATGGAGAGATAATGGCGGATTATGGTTTGATATTTCATGGTTACGACCAGTGAAAATATCGATTTTATAAAGTCTAACTCTTCAACTGAAGACGGAAATAGTAGTTCCCACGCATTAGTTACCTAGGTGATCAGGGCGCGCCATTCAAATGGGGGAAATATGACGTAATTTACGCTATATTTCTCGCGCTTTACGTAATATTGTAATGCGTTGTTATGTAAGGGGGACGCGAAGGGGAATTACCGAAAACAATTGTACTGGATTTTGATGAAAGTTCCAATAAAATAGGGGTTATAAGCATGAAATAAATAGATTTTTTTTTTTTTCGGTAGAAGATCGAAATTTATTTCATCACGTGAACATAATCGGTAATATTTTCACTCGTGGCTGCGCCACTCGTGAAAATATGACCGATGATGTTTACTCGATGAAATAAATTTCAATCTCTCACCGAAAAAAATAATCCTCTATCTATATTCTTAAGGCCAGTAAAGTTTACCAATCGGTCCTCGTGTTACACAAGAAGTGTTAAACAGATCTTTCCATGCCTTGAACCCTTTCCAGAGAGCATAATCACAGTAAAAAACGTCCTGCACCCCATGTGTTTTTTACCGACTTTCATTTTCTGACGTGAATAGTATAAAATGTGGTAGACATTATAATCCGGCTGCTGCATACCAGTCTTTGCCTATGAAATGAAATGAACTTAGGTATCCCTTGACATCATGGTAAGTAGGAATTTTTTGCTTAGATATTGCTTTCAAATTGCAGAAAAAAGAGAACCTTTTACATTAGGTTAAAACTGGGAACTGAATGTCGAAATAAAACTTACGACAGGTTGAAAGTGACCTGCAGAGAATGGGCACACACAATCAGACAACATTGTGTACTGCCGTCCGTGGCTTACAGAATAGCTTGTAGTCTTCGTCTCATACCTCTCACAAGAAGGTGAAACAGCTGGATCTGTAGCCGCTGCCATGAGGTCAAGGGATACCTCAGTTAAGTCCATTTCAGAGGCAACTGTTTGGTTTGTTGGTGTATGCAGCAATCCAGATTCTAATTTCCAATCCATTTTATATCATTCCCGCCAGAAAATCAAACCCGGTAAAAACACGGGGGGTGGGGTGGAACACTATTTTTACTGTATGTGTTATAAAATCTGCACTCTTTTAGCAGTAACAATAATTTTCAAGAAGGAATGAGCTGTCATTTGTTTCAATGAAAACTGATTCTTTACCAAACGACACAATTTTAGACTCGTTCAGTTTCAAAGTTGTTGCAGACGACAAATTAAGCGTGGCTCAAATAATGAAAGTTGTCACTAAAATTGTAGAAAAAGGAGACAGTGCTGGTCACCAGCATGTCTCCTTTTCCCAAGTCTTTTTTCCAAGAGTAGTTTAAAGTCAGGATCGTTTGGTAAAGGGTAAAAGGAAGCCTGGAGGCAGTGACATTACCTAAGACGAAAAGTGCTCACAGCATAGCTTCGAAAACGTTGCAATATTTGTAGACACAAAATAAATTTCGGTTCCAAAGATGACCACACAATCTAAGACGTAATTTTAATTATATAAATCAGAAAAGACAAAAACGAAGCAACTGAAAAGAAGACCAGAGATATGTAGTCTACCATAAAACTTATGTCCTTCCAAGTTACATGTATTTTGTTCTCACTGGAGCCAGTGTCAGATACATGATCAACACCCTGTTTTAAATCATCGACGTCCTCACCAGAATCTACCGCCTCTGATATTCCAACTTTTGAACTGCTCAGTTTTCCGTCAGTGCAACATCCAGAGTCAAATCTTAATGCTTTATATAATGCCTGCAAGCGTTTAGGTACAGGTTTTCCGTCGTCTCTGTGATACAGACGTAGGTTAAGAATCGTAATCGTTGTTATGAAGACGCTTATGATCATATCTGCCATTAGTTTATATGTGATGACAGGTACAGGATCGGAGGACGCCGGTAACTCGTCGCTGACAATTGTCAAGAATACAGCAACGGCTAAAAGTACTGTAACAGAGTAGGAGATTCTCTCCCCTGAGTCAGGTACTAAGACAAACACCAATAAATTAAGGAAACTCATGAGCAGCAGAGGGACAACTAGATTAACAACGGTAAAACTGGCCTTCCTCTCCAAGTAGAAAGCAATTTCATAATAAGGCCAGCCATCTAGGACATATGTAGATGTCTCTGTTTTTGCAAGCTCCCATGTAGAATGCCCTGAATACTGAGTTATGTCCATAGATGTTGCTGCAGCAGTGATAGTTAGGTCTGAAGCCAGATATCCCCACGCTGTAAATTTCACCCGACACGTCTGCTTATCAAACGGGTATTTTTTCACGTCAACGTTACATGTAGCTTTTATTCTCCCACCAACAACGAAGGAAGCAAAGCCTGAATTGTCGTATTTCACTTGCTGCCATCTTTTGGCCATCGTGTCAGATGTTTCCGTTGTCGTAGTGATCACGATTTCCGGAACCCAGACACTCGCGTAGGATATATAAATAGTAGACAGTTCTCCGTAACTAAGCGGGTCCCATGTTATCTTACTATCTAACCAGTCCAGTGATATAGCTCCCGTGAATGACAGTTCACCTGTTAGTTCATCTAAATCTTGAATAGATCTTAAATAGGAATACACTGTCACGTTTAAAACAGACGATTGGTTAGTTATGGGCCTGATATCTTTGTTATAACCCGTCAAAAGAGCTGTGTGTAGATTTTCGGCATCTGTTATGTTAGCACAATTCACTAGCACTGGGTTTCGCACCAAGATAATTGCAACAAGCGTCAACATTACAGCCGGTGCATACCCCGCCATTGTAATGCTAAACTATATAACAGAGAGCTGGTTTCCGAATGAAATCTGCAAGGCAATACTGGTTCAATATCAAAACCTAAGATAAACACGTGGACACGTTCTGTAAATGGTTTAATTTTCGAGCAATTCCAAAAGCTGCTCCGGATGTGTGTCCTCTTATTCGTTTACAAAATCCATATAAACCAACTTCGTTGTCTGACAATTAAACTCTTTACCAAACGACAAAAATTTTGACTTGTCCAAATTGAAAGCATTTGCAGACGACAAATTAAATGTGACTCAAGAATTAAAAATTGTTTTGAGAAAGATAGAAAACATTGTGGGAAAAGGAGAAAATGCTGGTTACCAGCATTTTCTCCTTTTCCCACAATGTTTTCAAAGGCTTTCTTTCTCAGGGTCGTTAAAAGTCGGGATTGTGTGGCAAAAAGTTAACACAATCTCGTTCAATAAACACTAGGAACCATCGGCGCTGAAATTTGTAACCAACCAAAATAACTTCCGACAAGTTTTTTCTTACAGAAATGTTAAAGATTCAGGAGTACAGGCTGAAACTGCAGTGACGTAGAAACATGAAACGTAACCACACAAAAACTAATTTCGAGTTAGCCTTTCGATGAATTTTCCAACACTTTATGGCCACTTCCACTTTGCTTATTTATATAAAGCCGGTCAATTCGGATTCCACAAGGAAAAAAAAAATGCCACTAAAATTTAAGAAGCACTTCAAAATGACCCTTGAACAGTTTAATCTTCTTTTCAATCCACCTTTTATTAAAAAAGATCATTTCCGATACAACCGTACGTGTTGGTAGCATTACAGTGTGCAAATAGAATTAACGGCTATTTCGCAATAATTGTCTCTATCTTCCATAGGTATGTCTACCTACGAATTACAAAAAAAATCCTTTGAAAAAATATATCAGCGTTTAAACGACCCACAGGCAAAAGGCTTTATAAGACGTATATAACTGAGAAAATGTCTGCAACCAGTTTTCACACACTTTTTTTTCACATTTTTATTTGAACGTTATTAGACAAGTCAACATAATAAAAGGAACATTATTGTATTGTGTAGCCAAATATTTGTAACTCAACTGTATGAAAAGCTAATTCGGTGATCTATTTTTACTTCTTAATCCTTCTCCCCACACAATAAATTTATTCGAAATTTTGAAAGAGATAAAAACACAATTCAGCTGCAAACAGAAGGTCTTTTCCGCCATAAAAGAATCAAATAACCGACGGTGTAGATCCCAGATCAGACTGCACGTTCTGTGCAGTCTGATCTTGGATCTACACCATCCGCAAAAGGTATTTTAGACGTTCACGGCTATAAAGGGAAAAAAAAAACACACTTTGTGTTAGGGATTTTATTAGATAAGTTATTTTCACTTGTACTGAATAGACAGGGTTATTCTTTAAGTCAATGGTTACACAAAAGATTTCGCTTGTCCGTAACTTAATCGGTGTCAAAATATCGTGTGAGAAATTATTTCCGGAAGCAGGGGCGTAGCTATCTGCAAGCAAAAACGCAGTTGCGTACACTTTACAAAAAGCGATAAATTTTCCAAAAAGGCGTCATCAGAGGCTACGAGGGGCTTCCACAATTCAAAAATTTTACGGGAGGGGGAGGAGGTATGAAAGATCGCTCCCCGACCATCCTGGGAAATCCCCATCCCCTTTCTCAGCACTTCTTGTCTCGGTTACATCTTTACCACGAGACAAAGAGCATCATTTAACGACAAAATTTTAGAGTGGTTTAAATAGAAAGCATTTGCAGATGACAAATTAAATGTTACGGATATTAGGAATTTTTTTCTTCGAAATTGTAAAAATCCATAGTGGGGAAAGGAGAAAATGCTGGTTACCAGCATTTTCTCCTTTTCCCACAATGTTTTCAAAAGTCCTTTTCCTTTGGGGTCGTCGAAAATCAGAATTGTGCTGGAAAGGGTTTATACCTTCGGCATTACTTTTGCGTACACTTTATTTTGGGCTAGCTACGCCCCTGGTATGTGCAATGTATATCTGATTTCTTGTAAAGATGTGAAAACATATGAGCTATGCTCTCTTAAAAGGGGGCCTAAATGCATCTGCGAAAAGTATCGACCCAGGTCAGCCTGCGCAGTCCGCGCAGGCTGACCTGGGCCGAAACTTTTCGCCATTGGTCAATTTTCTGTATGTCCAAGGACCAGTCTACCTCATGATTAAGTCGGTTGTTAAAGAAAGTTGCTATTATGGATCCATGATTATGTGATGGCTTGATTGGTACAATGCATCACGGAGATGCATTAAGCCCCCTTTTGCCAGAGCATGCCTCATATTGAGAGGATTTTTTTTTTTTTTTTTAGTATTTTATGTTTATTTGTAGAGTTTAACGCCACTTTCAGCATTACCCTAGCTATATCGCGGCGGCCTTCCTGGAAACCTATCCATGTTTTTGTAGAGTTTCTTTTTCCAATGCCTCGCATTATATTCTTCCCAAGCCACTGGCTGCTTTCCCACATTAAATCTTGTGAATACAATGATCAACGGTAAGAGAGCAATGAATCCTATCCAGACCTCCAGATAAAAGGGAGTGATAGTATTCTAAATCCATTATTTCTCTTCCAAACCCTTTGTTGTGGGTCTTACCTTAACATAGGGTTTAGTGGAGAGTGATTAATATCTTCTGTTTTGAAATCAAAATACTCCCTCTATCTGGAGCTCTGCTATCGCAATGACTATCACAAAACCTCGGAAAGAAAATGGCAAAGATAAGGATTCTAACCAACTACCTTTTTCGCGGGAGTGTCCTGAAAATTTTACTAGACACGTCAGAGTCCAGGTGTACTGTAGAAGGCTAGTTAACACCATCCGGGCAAACAATATTTGTGCCAAATAAAGGTTATGCCATCTTACGTAATTTTATGTTATACAAGCAGACAAGAGGTAATATTCATCAAAAAACACACCATTTGTCACACCGTCTTCAAAACAAACAATATTTTCACTGGTAAGTATGTGGCATTACAACAAATTTGAATTTGATTACATTTCATTCGACCTACCTGTAGATAAAAAACAAATAGGCGGTAAACATGATAAATTCTGCCAATTAGTTCAGGTTCGAAACAGTGTTTATTGAAAAACAACGTGCGGAAGTAGCTACCGTCCTAAAATAGTAACAATCCCATGATTCAAACAATCAAAGCACTGTAACTTATCTTGTATTCAGTCCTACATCGACCGTAACGGTGCCAACGGAGAGTTTTGGATGCATTTGCGGATGGTTCAATGCCAGATCAGAGTGCAACTTACTAGGGCCTTTACCCGTAAAGGCTAAGATGGCACATACAAGTTTATTTGGCAAAATCCTTGCTCGTAAAGATAAACTTTTTTGTTTTGTTTTCTGTGAATGAATTGGACAAAATATTGAGATGGAGGTGTCTTGTCTACCGTCAGTTTCTGCCTGGCAATGTTAATTGGCTTTTCCTTCACTGGTGCGAAGATGACACTTTTGTCTTGTGTGCTCGGCAGTGCCATTGCAAGGATATACACATTAAGGACGTTTTCGGGACTTTTCTTTGCGCAACCTAGAGTGTATGGGAAGGAGCTTTTTCGTCCCTAGGCTTGTTCGCCCGTGCTTGTCCGCCCAGGCACTTTCTTCCGGACGTGTTCGCCCTTTTGAATAATCTCATTTCTTTTCAAATCAAATCTGGAGCACCAAGAAGGCAAAATAGTATAATGGACGATACTTGACTCTTCACGAAGGAAATTGTTGAGCAATACTCAGATATTGTCACCGTATGGCGCGAAATCATAAACAGCTTAAACATATTTCGCTTTAAAAGACACTTTACGAGGAAATCTTAGTTAGACTATGGCGTTGAAAGGCTAAAGTAGTGTTTCCTATCTAGGGTTACAATCGCTTGATGTTAAAATGAATATTATAACCAGCTTACATTTTTCAAACATTTTAAGGAGCCCATTTGAAATAAATATGAAAATTTACCATGTTTACCCGAACCGATTTTCACTTACGGGTGATTTTTGATAACAGGTGACCTGTTACTTGAATTTGACTTATCAAATGTTTTATTGTGTGTACTAATACATGACTATGGTTGCATGTTTAAAAAAATGCATGGTCAGCTTACGGTAAAACTAGGAATTTTTGTGTAAAAATGTATTATGGTTGCCTTGGAAATGGTAATTTTGTATAAATCTGAGCACGTCAACCTATTCTTTTTTTTTTGTAAAATTTGAACAGAAGGTACTATAACGATTGTATAAACCGACAAAATCTATGGAAGAGTATCTTTGATAACTCAGATTTACTTGCAGAACTTTTTCGACATTTTGTGGACAAGAAATTGCGGTAAAATGACCCTTTCTACAATAAGTGTACATGAAAATATTTTTTTTAATGTTAGATAAAGATACACTAATATTTAGGTCTGATTCTATTTGTTATAAATCCAAAGCTGTCTGACAATGTTACTATCATTTCTAAGCAAAAGTCGCATTCTTTTTTAATTTGGGGACTACACTGTTACCATAGAAACAGGCATTTAACATTAAAACGAATACGTCAACATATCATTTTCTTTTTCTTTTCTTGATAAAGTTTTACATGATATATGTAAAAACAACAACAAATCTCGCAGAATTAAAACTATAGAAAACGTCCTTAACTATTAAGCGGACGCAAGGAACTTTTGCGGACAGTGTAGATGAAGATCAGACTGCACAGAATGTGCAGTCTGATCTTGGATCTACACTGTTCTATAAGGAGATATTTTTCTCGAAAAACAAGTTTGAAATAACATTATTCAGGTTTTTACTATAGGCTTGAAAGTTTTATTTAACTTATATAGCAGGATAGGGGTTAATGGTTGTTGATGCTGCTGTCGTGGTTGTTTGCTATAGTGTTATTGGACTTGACGGTGTGTGGCCCTTGTCACACCTCCGATGAACTATTGTTACAGTATACCTTCTGACTTTACTACAGCCACGGAAACGGACGAAGACTGTGCCCCATTTTAAAAATGTAACCGGATGGTCGGTCCCGGGTTTTATGGTTTCTTCATTTCAATTTGAATTTGTAGGGTTTCTTGGTCACACGATGTTCTCTGTTTGATTTGCCAAAGAAAGACGACGTCACAGACAAACTTGTATCTTGTATTCTAGAGCCTTGTATTTGTTGTTTCTTACAGGAATGGTTGACGTGGAGTATGGTTACAAAAATATTGTATTATGATTTTTTACCTTTTTTTTTTTTTAATTGTTGTCATCGTTTTTCCTGGCTATTTGTCAAATTTTCTTACTGTAGCCATGTCATTATAAATACATGCACTATGACCAACTGTGAACCTGGAATTTGGAGAATAACCATTCAAGCTTTGCTGTCGTTCTTATCCATTTCATCAGTTATTTTTGTTATTCTATGTCATTGTCTGTTGAAAGTTGTATTTATCTGATGAATAAAATATGTTTAAACTAATGATAGTGTGACAAGATATATAAAATTAACGGTAACTATCAAATAAGCTTTCAAGAGTTATGTCCCTTCCACTGTTTTAGCGTAGTTGTAATGCATCTGGTGCCTTTGACAGCGATTACCATTGTTTCAGTTACGGACCAGATTCACGTTTACAAAAGATTTGAGCTCCACTCTGGCAATAAGGGGTTTAATGCATATCCTTGATGCATCGTGCCAAGCTGAGACGTCATATAACTATGGATTTATAAAATCTAGGTTGTCTGACAACCTAATGAATCATGAGGTAGACTGGTCATTTGAAATGGAGAAAATTGACCATTAGCAAAATGGACCACGTAAGCTGATCTGAATCGATACTTTTTGAAGGTACATTTAACCTCCTTTTCACATATAATGGCTGACTTGAAATTCCTCCTGACCTGAGCTGTAAAAAAATCTCTTGGCGGCGTAGCTGTATAAATCTCCTTTTTATTAGTCTCGAAAGAATAAATAGTGCTTTGTGATTGGTCAAAATTGTGAACATGTTTATTGATGCTTATTGATTTTTTACGCAATTTCTAATTTAGGTGCACCTTCACAAGTACGAAATATGCACTTCTAAACACAATTACAAATAAAAGACGTGCGCTTGAATTTTGCCTTATCAGTGATCAGATCTAGCCTTATCGATTTCCTCTAGGTAACAACAACCTTAAATCTTTGCCACACAATCCCGAGTTTTAAAGACCCTAAGAAAGAAGCATTTTGAAAACATTGTAGGAAAAGGAGAAAATTCTGGTTACCAGCATTTTCTCCTTTTTCTACATTGTTCTCTATCCTATTAAAGACAAATTTTATCATTTGAGGCCCATTCTGAATTGTCGTCTGCAAATGCTTTTAATTTGGACAAGTCTTCATTTTTGACGTCTGGTAGAGAGTTAAAACTGTTCATAGTTCTTTACCTGACAACAAAATATTGGCCTTGTTCAAATTGGAAGCGTTTGCAGACGACAAATTAAGTGTGACTCAAAGTTTTGTATATGTCTGTGAAAGGGCAGAAAACTGTGAGAAAGGAGAAAATGCTGTTTACCAGGATTTTTTTCTTTTCCCGCAATGTTTTCAGAAGATGTCTTCATCAGTGTCGTTATATCGAAATGAGCATGTCCAGTCGGCAGATAAGGAGAGCAATATATCGCGACAGATTTAAAGATACGTGTACATCCTTACAGCCAGACAGAAAAAGCGCTGTTAAAACTTGAAAGTGTGTTGAATGGCTCAGAATGTGGTCGGCTGTGTAAACATGGATAGATTACCAATATATATATGGTCTAAGAGAGAAAGAAACTCAAGGGATTTGTCTTCGATTTAAAACCCGAAACGACAACAGTGATTTCTTTGATGGCCTCCAAATATTAAATGCATTTTCTATCCGTTGTAATCTATGCAACCTTGCAGCCGTCAGGGGCAAGATTTTGGCATGAAAATAGAAAAATGATTATAGTTTCATAAAGATAAAGATGAAATGGGTTAAAAACTGGCTGAAAACGAGTAAAGATCAATCTTTAAATGTTACACAATGAAAAAGATTTTGATATCTGAAATATGCTAAACCTTGAGTTCATGCAGAAAACAGATATCTGGCTTCTATGTGTTATGTCAACTTTGCATGTTACTGCATTAGCCCTCGTCAGGTACATGTATTACTGATAACGCGTTCAATGGAAAAAATGATAACGTAATGAGAGCCTTAACCCTTTATCACACAATCTTGACTTTTCACGACCATGAAACAAAAAAAGGCTTTAAAAAAAAACATCGTGGGAAAAGGAGAAAATGCTGGTTACCAGCATTTTCTCCTCTTCCCACAATGTTTTCTACCCATTCACAGACAAAATTCCACCATTTGAGACACACTTAACCTTTAGGCAGCTAAGCGCGACTCACTGACCTTTTGAGGACAGCGTAGATCCAAGATCAGACTCCACGAAATGTGCAGGCTGATCTTGGATATACACTGTCCGATAAGGAGATATTTTTTCTGTTCCCCCCCACCATTTTTTTTTTTTAAAACATTAATCTGATTTTTACTATCGTCTTGAAAGTTCGTCTTGAAAGTTTCATTTAACTTATACAGCATGGTAAGGGTTATTAGTTTGTCGTCTGCAAATGCTTTAAATTTGGACAAATCTGATATGTAGTTTGGTGGAGAGTTCAAACATTTCCCTGCCACGGAAGTTTTAAATCTGTCGGCTTAGAGTACATCACTCTTCTGCTTTGTCAGAATGGCTAAATCAAAGGTCAGACTACACGGAGCTTGCAGTCTGATCATTGATCTACACTGGACAATATTATGTGAGATGATCTATTGAAAACAGTTTTAAAGAAACATCTATACTCTTTTTCCGCCAGATTTTTTTTTTTCAAACGGGCCCTTAATATTAGAGTTTTTTAGCGGATGCGGAAGACGAGAACGGACATCGGACTGCGGACTTTTATGCGGGATTGTCTCAAAAGAACTCCGCACAATATTCTTTCCAAGCCACTTGCTGCTTTCCCACATAACCATCGTCGAAACAATGGTCAGCGGTGAGAGAGGAATGAATCCTGTCGCAATGACTATCATCAATCCTCGGAAAGGATTTGGCCAAGCCGGAGATCGAACCAGCGACCTCCTGTTCTCAAGTCCTGTACGCTACCGACTGAGCTACGGGAGCTTGGCTATAGCACCATTAAGTCAGACTCTAGTTGTTGGATGTAACTGGTGTGCTCTGGGGAGAAGGAGGTTTGCTACCCTTCTCTGAAATGATGTTTATAAATAAAATTAACCCTTAAGCTGCTAATCGTGACCCACTGACCTTTTGCAGACAGTGTAGATCAAGATCAGACTGCACAGAACATGCAGTCTGATCTTTGATCTACACTGTCCGATAAGGTATTTTCTTTCCGGTGAAATCAACTTTGAAACCGCCACGTTTGGGTTTTTAGTATTGCGTAGAAATTTGTGTTTCGTTTATTTAGCAGCTTAAGTGTCAAGTATAAAATTCCGAAACGTAATTCAACGACAGGTTTTAGAGTCATTGTTATAGATATCTCAGACTTTTCTGCCCAGTAGAATTTCAACAAGAACCACAACTAACCAACACTTCATTCTTTTAACACGGATTTGACAACATCAGTATGCTTCGAACTAAGTTCAAGTTTCATAAATCTCTCACATAAATATTTTGACCTATTGCATATTCCATTACTATTTCAAGTTAGAAACGACTGTGACCTTGACTTTCGCTTCAGCCTAAGACTAACGCAATAGCTAGCATAATCTGCAAATCATGATCTATCACAATGAAAAGTTTCATGAAAAATATCTTCAGAATGATTGAAATGATTAGGCTACAGATTTCTATAAATCTATGTACAACATATTACCTCTTCATAAAAGGGACAACTCGGACCCGAGGACCACAATTTCAACAACTTTCATATAAGACCCAGAGATGATGCCACTTACCACATAATTATTTCCAGTCTAGGTCTTGCAGCTTTAAAATAGACGATTTTTGAAATTCTCCCTATAACTTAATTTGTGAAAACATGTAACATCTGGTACAGGGTTGTTCTTAGCCGAGAACATAATTTGGACATTGACAGGTGACCACAAGATGATATGTAGGAAACAAGGCTATGCAATTTTAGACATTCTCCATGTAAAACCTGTGACCTTTAAGACAGTGCTATGTTTGACCATTTGGATATTATTGAACATAACTGAACAACAATAACCTTAGATGAAGGATCTCTCTAGGTGGTGGTACGTACAAAATATATCCTTTCTAGACCTCGCTGTGTTAGAAAAGAAGATTTATGATGTTTTTGTGGTATAAATCAATCAAATGTTGTAGCAAAAGTTTATCTATCCAAAAGTAGGTCGAAGGTCATTCTTAGTCAATCAGTTTAGTAGACTTTCTAGTACTCCTGGAAGTTATGATCAATACTGAGATTGAACGGCATCTGACTCTCTGTTCCGGTGGAGATCATTTTTGAAGGTTTCTGATAAATATAGTAAGAGCGATCATCTTGTTCATGTGACCAAGATCATTCAAACAATTACATGTATTTCTTTGTAACATCAAACATAAGTCTATTAAAGATATTTGATATGAATTTACCAAACATTATCTGAAGAGAAATAATTGTAGACGGACGGACGGACAGAAGAACAACGGACAGCAAGCGATCACAGAAACTCATCTCAAGCATTTTTGTTCTCAGGTGAGTATATAAAACCAGATTCAAAATGTACTTACGATTTCCGATATCTCCATGCAGGTAGTGAAAAGTGCACGTGCTTCTTCAGGATAGTTCATTCTTCATTTAAAGGGGAAGTGGGACGGCATTTGATAGCATATATGCTCTCATGTCTAAAATTGGGCAGAGCCCCTGTAGCCCCAGTCGGTACCGTACAAGACTTGAGAACAGGGGATCGCTGGCTCGGTTCCCTGCTGGGCCAATTTCTTCCCGAGGATCGATGATGGTCATTGCGACAGGATTCGTTACTCTTTGTTTCGACGATGGTTATGTGAGAAAGTAGCCAGCAGCTTGAAAGGAATATAGTGTGGGGTACTATTGAAAGAAACCCCAGGAAAGCATTGATAGGTGCACCGGTCGCCGCGATATAACTGAAATAATGTTGAAAATGGCATAAAACACCATACAATCGATCAATCTAAATTTGGACCAAATGAGGAGGTCTTGTTCATTTTGTGTCTTGTGACTTTTTTTTTTTTTAAGAGGTGTCCTTTTGGTTTAAAAGCAGTAAAGCGGTCTTTTTTCGGAGAAGACATGTAAGGCGTATGTGAATATCAGCCATCGTAATCAAGCCGAGAGATTTGATCAACAGATCAACCCAGGTTTGCCGAATGGATGGTAGACCGTGTGCCTGTAAACCCTTAAGCTGCTAATCGCGACCCACTGACCTTTTGCGGACAGTGTAGATTAAGATCAGACTGCACAGAACGTGCAGTCTGATCTTTGATCTACACTCTCCGATACGGTATTCTCTTTCCGGTGAAATCAACTTTGAAACCGCAATGTTTGGGCTTTTAGTATTGAGTAGAAATTTGGGTTTCATTTATTCAGCAGCTTAAGTGTTAAAACAAAATTTCGTTGCCTAGCCGTGTATATATATGCATGCAATGATCTCAACGGTATTCAAACTTTTATGGAGTCACTACTGTGCTAAATGAAAAACAAATCTGTAATTTCGACTTGGATACATCAAAGGTGTTTATCTGGCAAAGCAGTGAACATGTTTTATGACCTAGTCAACATGAGGAATGACGTTGAGTTGAACTGCTAATTACTTACAGTATATGCTTTGACAATAAAATTCGAAACAGTTCTCCTTTAAATACAGCAATTATCGCTTTGTGATTGTTTGAGACATCCCCGCATGAAAGTCCGCAGTCCGCTCTCGTCGTCGGTGTCCGCTAAAAACTCAATTACAATAGCCTGTTTCTTAAGCTCAGAACTACGTGTTCAAACTTTAAAGATTTAAACATATATTTTTATTTTTTTTTTGTTTATTTATATTGGAGTTTAACGCCGTTTTAACAGCTTTGGTCATATCATGGCGGTCAGTGCACCTACGCATGTGTTTCCTGGCTTTCTCACACCAGTACTGACACAACTTTCTTTCCAAGTCACTGACTACTCTTTCTCAAATGCATCAGAGGTGAGAGGCGAAAAATCGCCAAGAAGAAAGTTTGCCTCAGCCGGGTATCGCATACGCAACCGCCAGGTCATGAGTCAGATATGCTAATCACTAAGCTACTCGGCCGCGCGCCAAGCCCCCGTAGCTCAGTCGGTAGCGTACAGGACTTGAGAACAGGAGGTCGCTGGTTCGATCCCGGCTTGGCCAAATTCTTCCCGAGAATTAATGATAGTCATCGCGACAGGATTCATTCCTCTCTCACCGCTGACCGTTGTTTCCACGATGGTTATGTGGGAAAGCAGCCAGTGGCTTAGAAAGAATATTGTGCGGAGTACTGGTGAAAGAAACTCCAGGAAAGCATGAATAGGTGCACTGGCCGCCGTGATATAACTGAAATAATGTTGAAAACGGCGTTAAACACCATACAATCAATCAATCAATACTCGGCTGCGTTAGGGCCTGGAAAAAAGAACCAAAATACGCTAACCATTGAGCTACCCGGCCGCGCTAGAGCCCGGAAAAAAGGAACTCAGATACGCTAACCACTGAGCTACCCGGCAGGGCCTAACTGAATTTACAACACACTATTCATAACTAAAATCCATATCGGTATATTTTTAATCACCAGCTTATCAGTTCGTAAATTTTTCAGGGCGACACTAGATTGCCGTTTTACCCATTGCAGAACAAATATGATGTTTTACACCCAATGTAGTTGGCAAGTTAAAAAAAAAAACATTGCAGGAAAAGAAATTGTGTGTACCAAGCAATTGCCCCTTTTCCCACAATGTTTCTAATTCAGTTAGAAAACGACATTTTACTTTCCTTAAAATGCTTATTCTCTAAGCCATTCGTAATAATTTTGGGAGTAAAAAAATTTGTGTGAGCGGTAAGGGAATTCACTCTTTCACAGCCAATGTCGCTTTGGACAACTTTTGCAGATGGCGTAGATCAAGATCAGACTGCACAGAACGTGCAATCTGATCTTGGATCTACACCATCCGCTGGCTAATACTGATCTTTCACAGAAATCATGTTCAAATGCTACAAAAAAAAATGCATTTGTAAATCTCGAGAAATGTCGAATGCATTCAATCGGCAGCGAAACGGTTAGTTATAACGACCCTGTGGAAGAAAGCTTTTGAAAACATTGCGGGAAAGGGAGAAAATGCTGGTAACCAGCATTTTCTCCTTTTCTCACAATGTTTTCTACTCTGTCAAAGACAGAAATCATCATTTGTGCTACAGTTAATTTATCATCTGCAAATGCTTTCAATTTGGTTGAGTCCAAAATTGTGTCGTCTGGTAAAGGGTTAAACAAACTTATCTCTATCAATCGCCTACACTTGATACGACGTTGTTCGTACAATGGAGAGGTTCATGACATGTTGCTTCGTTCTGGTTTTTATAAGTCAAGGTTTGTATTATAAGTCTATTTATTACCTTTATTGGTTTGAACTCTGATTTTTTTTAAAATGTCTGTTTGTTTATTTGTTTAGCGTTTTATTGCCTTATCCAGCTGTAAGTTACGCTACTTTGACATTTTATACGGTATCCTATGTGTTTTATAGTAAGGAAAATCCTGGTTCGATTGCGCTTGGGGACGCTAGAAACATAGCATTACCCTTGGGTAAAGCATTGCAGAGCCAAAGTCTAACTCAGGTGAAACCCCGAAAAGAAGTGAAAAAGTGAAATGTCACCGTGAAAGACAGAAATGCGGTAAAAAAGCGATGCAAAACTAAAAAGATTGTTTACATTTGAAGCCACGTGTCCTCTTCATTTTCTTCTGGCTCTTTTTTTTTTCCCATTTTCTAAAAGAAGATAAAAAATTGTAAAAGATTACGTAAAACAAAATTAAAGAATCGGTAATGGTGAGCTGATAAGGACCATTTTTGTGTTTACGGAGATTCCATCGTAAAAAAAAATAGCCACGATAAAAATAGAAGAGGGAGCGGAGCGATGCACGCGCATAGTAGGAAGTAAAAAAAAGTGTCGGTATCAAAAACGTAATTTACAAGCAGCATCGAACCAAGTCATGTAAAATATATTGGAATAAGTGTAGGTTCAGCGTGCATTTATTCTCATTTCAAGACATCCCTGCTGTATGCAAATTACCTTACACCCTCATTACCATATTTCGGGTCTCGCCTCAAAATTTGCATAAAGGGGGTTTACCGTAATAATCCTAGAGAAGTAAGCAAAGTTCTTGTTATCTTTTCTGAAACTGTTCTCTATTTGCTAGTAATCCTTTGCCAATTTCTTTCATCAAAAAAGGCACGGGGCTCTAGACTTCATATCCAAATATCACAGAACATGGCTTACATATTTCTACCGAAATACCATTTTGCTTTCACCCTTCCAAAGTGACACACTCTCAGCGTTTTACTTTAACGGATAATGACAGGTCAGAAGGTAATAAAATAATACCACATTTTCTAGGATCGGACCCCCCCCCCCCCATATATATATATATATATATATATATATATATATATATATATATATATATATATATATATATATATATATATATATATATGTGTGTGTGTGTGTGTGTGTGTGTGTGTGTGTGTGTGTGTGTGTGTGTGTGTGTGTGTGTGTGTGAACCATGCTCTGACAAAAAGGGGTTTAACCTTTATCATGCGAAATAAGTTCAATAAAATTTTCAGGCTGATAGTCAAAAAACCGAATAATGTTAGTTCAAACTAATTCTTTTAGAGATAAAAATCTCCCTATCGGACAGTGTAAATCCAAGATCAGACTGCACATTCCGTGCAGTCTGATCTTAATCTACACTGTAAGCCAAAGGTCAATGAGTCGCGCCCAGCAATTTAAGGGCTAATGCATCTCCGTGATACATAATACCAATCAAGCCATCACGTAATTTTGAATCCAGAATGGCAACTTTTTTTTCAATAACCGACTTAATCATGAGGTAGAATGGTCTTTGGACATACACAAAACTGACCAATAGCGAAAAGTTTCGGCCCAGGTCAGCCTGCGCGGACTGCGCAGACTGACCTGGTCGATACTTTTCGCAGATGCATTTATCCCCCTTTTCACGGAGCATGGCTGATATATATTTGGCTCAGGAAGAGTTTGACAGAGTCGAAAACGCAAAGTTTCTCCCACAGACCCATCCGAGGCCGAGATTAGAACCTTGGACCTTCCGAATGGTAGCCATGCAAATGCTGCGATTTACCACTTCACCATCGATCCACTCAAATAGAATGAACCATGCTCTGACCAAAGGGGGTTTAATGCATCCCCGCGATGCATTATACAAATCAAGTCATCACACAATTGTTCACGTAAAATCCATTTTGTCTAACAACGGGATGAATCGGGAGGCAGAAGGGTCCTTTAAGCCGCAGAAATTTTACCAATAGCAAAAAAAAAAATTTCGACACAGGTCGCGCAGGCTGACCTGGGTCGATACTTTTTTCCCCTCAGGTGCATTAAACCCCCTTTTCATAGAGCCTTGTTCATATTATAGATAAGCTCATTTGGAAACTTCCGCCTTCATGGTAAAACTTTATCTGCGATAAACTTGGTACATGTAGCTTAGCGATAAACGTAGCATGAACGTCATGATCAGTTTAGGCCAGACAACACGCTTTTAGACTTGTTCAATTGAAAGCATTTGCAGACGAAAAATCAAAAGAGGGTGAAATTATGAGAGTTGTGTTCAAAGGAAAGAAAGATAGTACATGCCTGGTACAAGCTTTTTTTTTTTCTTTCGCTTTTCCCAAATTGTCTTTTCAAAGGCTTTATAAATGCCCGTGATCGTTCAGGATAGGATCACCCACTTGTTCCCTTATCAGTTTTCGTTACTGACCTTTATACGTTATATATTTTTCATACCATTCCAAAGACGAAAAAATACGATATATTATTTTGTAGTTACTTTCCTGGTGCTTGTATTCAATCCGAGCAGCGACAGAAAATTTGATCTCTCGCGAGACCGAGAGTCGAGCAATATGTCTAAATTTTCTAACAAAGCAAGAAGTAAATACAAGCATCAGGAAAGCTACTGCCCGCCCGGGTAGCTCAGTGGTTAGCGTACCTGACTCGTTACCTGGTGTTGCGAGTTCGATACCCGGTTGAGGCAAACTTTTTTTCCGGCGATTTTTCGCCTCTCACCTCTGATGCATGTGAGAAAAGTAGTCGGTGGCTTTGGAAAGAAAGTTGTGTCAGTACTGGTGTGAGAAAGCCAGGAAGCACATGGGTGCGTCACTGACCACCATGATATTAAATGGGCTGTTAAAATGGAGAGAGTTACTACAACATAATATACCCTTATTTACTAATAGCAAAAAGTTTCGACCGAGGCTAGCCTGCACGGATTGCGCAGGCTGACCTGGGCCGATACCTTTTGCAGATGCATAACTTGTGTGTATGTCCAGTGTACATCAATACGAGAGGTTTTATGTGTTAAAATCAAAAGATTTTATTAATATATTGTCAATTACAAGCATAGCTCAAAAGTTAGACACTTTGGGCCGTATTCACGAACAACTCTCAATTGCTTTCGTTTCCATGTACTAAATTTAGAAAGTAACGCCATTTCTGATTGGCTTGACTATTTGCTTCAGCCAATCAAAGATTGCGTTGCTTTCAAACTTAGAATATTCTTCAGAAATAGGCTTAAAATAATATTCAGAAATGGACGTGAATACAGGCCGAGGATTTTCCAAGTACAATTGTTATATGATTTATGAGCCTTGTTCTGTGAAAAGGAAGCTTAATGTATCTGCAAAAAAAAAAGTATCGATTCATGTCAGCCTGCGTAGTCTGGACAAGCTCACATGGGTTGGTTATTTCCGTTTATTTATCGTCGCTACCGGTTGCCCATCTGAGCGACGCCCCCAGAAGACGGTTAGTTGTTACGGGGGTTAGTGCAAGGATACAGGTCGAAATTACTGAGAGCTTCGCCTGGTTCTTTAACGTGCTCGGCGTATAGCACCGTCACACGGGACCTCGGTTTAATGTCTCATCCGAAAGACTATTAATAATTTTTTTTTAGTTGGCCAGCCGGGGATACGAACCCACAATCTGTAGGACATTGTGTTCACGAGTCCTACGCTCTACCTACTGAGCTATATCGGCCTGTTCTCACATGGGTCGAAAACTTTGCTATTTATATAGATTTTAGACCTGTCCAAGGACCACATTTCTTCCAGATACAGTCATTCATTAGACAAAAGGGATTTTATGGATTGTTATGACTTACTTGGTATAATGCATCACGGAGATGCATTAAGCCCCCTTTTGCCAGACCATGGTTCGTATTTATTTGTTTGAGCCATGCTCTGACAAAAGGGGGCTTAATGCATCTCCGTGATGTATCATACCAAGCAAGACATCACATAATTAGGGACACATAAAAATCATCATGTCTAACAAGCGACTGTATCGTAAGGTAGACCGGTCCTTTGCCATACAGAAAACTGACGAAAAGCGAAAAGTTTCGGCCCAGGTCAGCCTGCGCGAACTGCGCAGGCTGACCTGGGTCGATACTTTTCGCAGATGCATTAAGCCCCACTTTCACAGAACATGGCTCATTTTTTTTTTTTTTTTTTTTAAGGATTTGAGACAGTTTTGGGTCTTCAGTGTTACTCATGTCACGACACGGGTCCTGACAACACGTGTGAAGAATACAGCACGTTTGTTGAAGCAAATGATGCCGAAACCACGTCAATAATTAAGAACTGCACTGCACCATACGATCAAGTTTGTTATATTGAACAATACGCGGATAGAGGTTACAAAAACATTAAGTTCTTATTTCTCTGTCTGTCTGTATTGTATGTATGTATGTATGTATGTATCCGTCCCCATCTATCTATCTATCTATCTATCTATCTATCTGTCTGTCTGTCTGTCCCTCCGTCTATCTCTCTGTCTGTCCCTATGTCCGTCCATATGTCCGTCCGTCTGTCTGTCTACCTGTCTGTTTATTGTTATTTCTGAAAATTGAAAAAGAGGTATGTTTTTAGCCCACATGTTTGAATTTGTTTCTATTACTCTTCACACACTAAAATCCAAATGAGCCATGCTCTGGCAAAAGGGGGCTTAATGCATCTCCGTAATTCACTATACCAAGCAAGTCATCACCTAATTATGGATCCATAAAAACCGTTTTGACAAAAAAAAAAAAAAAAAAAGAACTGACTCATGGGGTAGAATTATCCTTTGACATGCAGAAAATTTAAAGTTAGCGAAAAGTTTCGGCCCATGTCAGCCTGCGCGGACTGCGCAGGCTGACATGGATCGATACTTTTCGCAAAAGCATTAAGCCCCCTTTTCACAGAGCATGGCTCAAATCTACATGACAAGATTACTCATATACTAACTTCTCTATGGATGAAAATCACAAGATGTAAGACTTTTATTGAATGTATGGAGGACCTTCAAGGGCATACGCGGCATTTTATGTTTTCGTATAAACATCAATACAAACACTAAGTTTAGATCACATACTAGAATTTAATCAAAGCCACACAAGGAGTCTCAGTCAGAAACGAACAGAGCATAAAACCGAGAGGTCGCTGGTTCTATTCCCGAAATCGGCCCCAGACTTCCGAGCAATGAGGACAGTCATTGCGTCAGTATTCATTCCTCTATTATAGTTTAACGCTGTTTGGAGGATGTATACGTAGGAAAGCAGCCAGTGGCTTGGAAGATATTGTTTTGCGTAGTATTGGTAAAAAAAGGAGAGCATAGATATCATTCGGCATACCTCGGGTGATCCGGTGATCAAATCCCTCGGCTGTATTACATAGCTTGATATGCACCTACGCGGTAAATTTCACACGTCTCCGGAAGCACACCGTTTTACCGTTATTGAAATTATAAGGCTTCTCTTAAAAAAGAAAACATGAGTCAATTTCTATCGCTATCTTTCTAAGAATATTTCAGTCGGCAAACAGTTTGTACCTTCAATTTTTAATTCAATTTTTAGCGTGGCTTATCAATTCCGTTGCGAGCTTTCATTGACAGATTGATAGATGTCAATAACTTCATCGTCGTTGTTCATGTCGTTGCTAAGCGATTTGCAGGGGCGCCGCCATGTTTAAGATCATGTGATTGGTAGTTCAAAATGGAAGCTGCCTTTATACGGACGAGGTTAGATGTAGGTACGGAATCGGCCCAGTTGTGACGAGTGCAAAGATAGATGCATTTGCCGCTGCCAAACAAATGAAATAATGCTGTAAAACGGCGCTAAAAATCACAAACAAACAAATAAACAAACAAACAATAAGTGGAGTTTTCTCTATTACTGTTACAGGAAACACGGTCAGCCATATCCGAGACTGCGGGGATAACAGCACATACTCCTTTATTGGTACCCAGCAAGACGATAAAGGCGCATACAAAGCGCTTAAGGATCTCAAAGCAAACAACAACACCAGGTGTGTGTGGGATGGTTTACACCAAGTGTGTCTATCAAAGTGCACTGAAGACTTGTGTAACGGCCCTCAGTTTGCCGTCAACGGTACTCCTGTTAGAGTTACGGGACTTTATTTGATCATTGTTTGGGGGGTAGTTTGCCAGTTACTATAAAATTCCTTATACCGTCCTTGTACAGTTTGTATTGAAATCTCGGTTTTTTTTTTTTTTTTTTTTCCCGAAGTTTGGCCAATTCAAAAGTAGCTGTTCATCACAATATTATGGGTCCAGTAAAAAATTGTATAACAACCGACTGGATCATAAGGTAGTATGGTCCTTGGCCATGCAGAAAATTGGCCAAAAGCAAAAAATTTGATCCAGGTCAGCCTGCCCGGACTGCTCAGGCTGACATGGGTTGATATTTTTTGCAAAATGCATTTAAATCCCCCCCCCCCCCTTCAGAGTACATGGCTCACAGATTGATTGCGGAACATTGTTATCTATCGAGTTAAACCTTTCAGCCTAATGGACGGGCGAACGAAGAGGCTTTTGGGGACCGTGTAGATAAGGCTTAAAGAACTCATTTATTTTATTTCAATAACCTTCAACAATATGACATAACCTTTCCCTTTGTTCGAGGGTCGTGCGTCGCTAAGCAGTAACATGTAGGACTCATGACCTGGAGGCCCCGGGCTCGAGCCTCACTGGATCCAATGGGTTTTTCTTGGGGATGTACTTGGGCAAGACACTTTAGAGCCCTAGCCTAGTACTGGTCAAACCCAGGAAATCCATGAATATAAAAGTAAGCTATCGCCGTGATATGGCTGAAATAATGTTGAAAGCGGCACAAAACACCATTCATTCAATTAATCATCCCCCTTTGTTCGCGAGGCCCAAATTTATTATTTTGATATTTTTATGATAAAATTCGACTTTATTGCGACGGCTAATACTGTAGGTCTAAATGTAGGTCAACAGCAAATAGAGAAACGTTTTTCTATCAATGTTAAGCATATCAAAAACCCGTCACTACAGATCCTAGACCAGACTGCATGTTCTGTGCAGTCTGATCTTGGATCTGTGCAGTCTGCGAAAGGATCTGTCAGTCTCTCATGGCGCCAAAAGGGTTTAAGTAAACATACTTAAGCAATCATAAATTTTGCCTCTGCCACGCTGTCTATGATATCTACCCGATTGCACCATGCTCTGGCAAATGGAGGTTAAATGCAAGTCCGTAATGCATTATACCTAGCAAGTCATCACATAATCAAGGATCCATAACATCCATTTTACGTAGCAACAGGTTGAATCCTGTGGTAGAATGGTCTTTTGACACAAAGAAAATTTACCCAGCGCAATAAGTTTCGACTACTGTCTGCCCGCGCGGCCCGCGCAAGCTGACCTGGGTCGATACTTTTAGCTGATGCATTTAAATCCCTTTTTTACAGAGCATGGCTCAATTATTTATGACCATATTTGATGTATAGATTCGTCCACGAGTTAATCTTGTACAAGATGACTTAGCCCAAATTTAAAGAACCTGCCAACGAAAAATTAAACCCTGGTTCCAATAATTGAGTTTGTCTCCTGGAGGTTCGAAAACATTTGGGGGAAAAAGAGAACCAGCATTTTCTCCCTTTTCCACAATGTTTTCAAAAGTCCCCCCCCCTCCCTCTCTCTCTCTCTTTCTCAGGGAAGTTAAAACTTGACATTGTGTGGTAAAGGGTTAAACTGAACCCAGACAAAAAACGTTCATACTCAAATCCCTAAGAAAGCTTTTAGGTCTACTTTTTTAAGCGGGAAAAAGGCATTCATCAATCAATGAGCCATGGCTTGTGAAAAGGGGGCTTAATGCGTCTGCAAAAAAGTATCGACCCAGGTCAGCCTGCGCAGTCCGCGCAGGCTGACCTGGGTCGAAACTTTTTGCTATCGGTTAATTATTTGCATGTCAAAGGACCAGTGTACCCCAGGACTCTGTTGTTAGACAACAATAGATTTTATAGATCCAAAGTTATATGAAGACTTGCCTGGTAAAATGCGTCATGGAGATACATTAAGAACCTTTTTCACAGAGCATGGCTCCAATTTATTTGATAACGAAACGACCTGTGATTTTTGAAGTGATTGTTTTGTATTAAGTTTTCTTTTTATGTAATGGTTACAACTGCTTGTTCAAAAGTGTGCATTCTAAATACGCATTGGATACAGGAAGTCTTGGAAAAAATATTTACCACTGTAGCTTTTTTAAGTTTCTTTTTTTTTTCTGTTTTGTATGCTAAATTTATGATCAACAAATAAGGAATAAAGAATTGGACGGAGAATCGGTATTATTTCATTTGTGTGCTTGTCAGTTTTAATCTGTGTTGTTAAAAAGTATGGAGAAATATTTCAGTTGGCTTACATTGGCAGTGTTGCTCTCCTGTGAGTATTCTATTCGTTTAATTTTCCTGTCTGTCTGTCCAGTCAGGTCTGTCCGTCCGTCCGTCTATCTGTTTGTCTATCTGTGTGTGTGTGTGTGTGTGTGTGTGTCTCTCTCTCTCTCTCTCCTCTGTGTTTTTTTGGCTGTCTATCTGTCTGTCTGTCTGTCTCTGTCTCTCTCTCTCTATCTATCTCTGTGAGCCCATTTATTACGTTGAAGTTCTTCAATCAAAATGTCGTTTGGTTTATAGTGTATTAAACCCCCCCCCCCCCCCACAAAAAAAAACAAAAAAAAACAGAAAAACAATGATTTCATCCGTCGGTTTTTTGGTAAGTCGGCAAAACAATACTCTTTACCTGATGATAAAATTTAAGATTTGCCCAAAGAAAAAGCAGCTGCACGTACGACAAAATGAATTCTGTCTAATTTAATGGGGTTGTTCTTCGACTCTTAAACCATACGACAAAATAAAAGGCTTGTCAAAATTGGAAGCACTTGCAGACGACATATCAAATATGGCATAACTGATGATTTTTGCTTCTGAAAGGTTAGAAAACATTGTTTCCAGCATTTTCTCCTTCTCCAACAATGTTTTTCAAATCTCTCTTTCTAGTGATCGTTAAAACAAGGGGTTGTGTGGTTAACGGTTAAAAAGGGAGGGGGGGGGGGGTGAGAAAAAAGGAGGAACTGTTGGTTACCAGCTTTTTCTCCTTTTCCTACAATATTTACAAAAGCATCATTTCTCATGGTTGTTAAAAACGTCCTTGTCTAGCAAAGGATTAAGGATATCGTATTTGCGTTGTCCATGGACACTTTCAAGGAACCATCACCACCACGAGGGATTAACTCTTTATTTCATGCCTTCCGGTAGGATATCGAGAAATAGCGATGAAAATATTTTTCGATATTACACGGGTACGACCAGTGAGAATACCGATTTCATTTTTTTTTTTTTTAATGGAAGTCTCGACAAAAAAAAAAAGCGTTAGAAGCATGAAATAAATAGAATATTTGTTTTTTTCGGTGAAAGATCGAAATTTATTTCATCTCGTGAACATCATCGGTAATATTTTCACGAGTGGCTGCGCCACGAGTGAAAATATTACCGATGATGTTCACGAGATGAAATAAATTTCGATCTATCACCGAAAAAAACAAATATCCTCTATTTCTCACACGACTAAGCGTCACACTATTCTAAATTGAAAGAAAAGACAGATGACAAATTCAGTGTTGCTTAAATGACGGAATTTGTCTTTGAACGGGAAGAAAGCATTGTGAGAAAAGGAGAAAATGTTGGTTAACCAGCATTTTCTCCATTTCCCGCAATGTTTTCAAAAGTCTTGTTTTTAAGGTTCTTTAAAACTTGGAACTGTGTTGTAATGGGTTAAAACAGAGACTGTGGATTACGCATCCCCCACCCCACCCTTTGCCGTTAACCACCGAGCCACGGAGATGGGAGACATGGGTGGGCGTCAAGATGGGCGTTTCAATAACCTTTTATGACCTTGTGTCAAATAAATCAAGAGGTATTAATAAATCGGGGTCTGCTATCAGTAAGGAAGAGTTGATATACAAAGATCAAAGATTCAAAAGTATCCGATAATTTCTGTTAAAATCGATACACTGCACATCGTCACCTCCGATCAATTTCTGTTGCGAATAGTGCAGACTACAATCAGATTTCTTCTCAAAGCTACATCTATACTCGTTTTCAGCCAGTTTTAAACCCATTTCACCTTTATTTTATCAAACTGTAATCACTCTTGTATCTTCATGCCAAATGTTGCCCCTGAGGGTTGCAGAGTTGCATAGATTACGACCGATAGAAAATGCATTTCATTTTGTGGAGGCCATTAAAGAAATCAATGTTGTGACGTTTCCGGTTTTAAATCGAAGATTTCCGATATTATGTATTTATCCCTTACACCATATGTATGGGTAATTTCTCAGCTGACTAAATTCTGAACCATTATACAGTCTATCAAATTTTAACAGCGTTTTTTCTTTTTTCTCTCTCTGGCTGTATGGATATGTCTTAAAGTCTTACATAGTAAATTATCCCTTTTCCAAACAATCCCGGTGATTAACGACTTTGAGAAGAAGGCTTTTGAAAAAAATGTGGGAAAAGGAGAAAATGCTGGTAACCAGCATTTTCTCCTTATCCCACAATGTTTCCTACCCTTACCACAGAAAACTTTCCCTTTATCTACCAGATCTGATTTGTTGTCCGTAAGTGCTTCAAATTTGGACAAGTCTAAAATTTTGTCATCTTGTAAAGATTTGAAGAGGAAGAAAAGGGCAAGACACAAGTGCCTGCGATGATTAATTGATCAACTTTCATTTAACTCTTTACCACACAATCCCGAGTTTTAACGACCTTGAAAGAGAAGGCTATTGAAAACATCGTGGGCAAAGGAGAAAATGCTGGTAATCAGCATTTTCTCCTTTTCCCACAATGTTTTCTACTCAATCATAGACAGAAATCAACATTTGAGCGATGTTTAATTTGTCGTCTGCAGATGCTTTCAATTTGTTCTAGTCCAGAATTTTGTCGTTTGATAAAGAATTAATTATCCACTCCAACGCTGGTCCAAATTGGCAACACCCCCACGGAGGCTGTTGGTTATGTTGGGAGGGAGGGATATCGCAAGGTACGGCACAAAACCAATCCAAAGTAACGCCTGGTTCTTTGACGTGCTCGGTGTATAGCACTGTCACATTGGAACCAGGCCAAAGGTATCATCCGAAATACTATTAGTATCTTCTTTAGTTGATCAACCGTGGGAATCGAACCCACGCCCTCAAGTGTACCGAGATTTGTCGCTTGAAAGTCTTCCGCCCTTACCAAAATTTTATAGTAAATCGTTAAATGGTCAGGTATACCTTTAAATTCAGTTTTATATACATTCGGATCACCACTAAACTCCATAACTTTGTTGTTTGGACAAGAGTTAAGGGTTACCCCTGTCCGTAAGGTCCTCTGCCGCCACAACATCGACCGTGAGTGAGTCGGGAGTAAAGCTGATCTATATACACTTGAAAACAAAAGCGTGCACCTGGTGAAAGATACATCCTTACAGCCAGAAAAAAAAAAAAAATGCTGTAAAAATTTGATAGACTGTAGAATTGTTAAAAATTTAGTCAGTCGTGTCAACATAGATAAATTTCCGATATATTGTGTAAGGGAAAAATACATATATCGGAAATCTTCTATTCAAAACCGGAAACGTCACAAAAGTGACTTTCTGATGGTCCCAAGAAAATGAAACGCATTTTCTATCAGTAGTAATCTATGCAACGTTGCTACCGTCAGGGGCACCATTTGGCATGAAGATACAAGAATGATTATAGTTTGATAAAATAAAGATGAAATAGGTTAAAAAGTGGTTGAAAGCGCGTATAGATGTATCTTTAAAGAATAAAAAATGTTTCATTATTATAAAACCAAATTTGTCATCAAATTGTGCAAAGATATATTGACCACACGAGGTCTTACTTTTTACAGAAATTTGATAATTATCAGAACGTTGTTTTATACGTATATCGTATGTACGGCTGAAAAGTAAAAAATGCAGGTTTGTGATGTTTTGTAACTGCTCTTTCGCCAAGGAATATTTGTCAAGCGGATCTGACGTAACGACTTATGACGTCCTCAGGAATGGTGATCCACTTATGAACAAAAGTCGCAAACAAATCGTTTATATTTCTGATAACATAGGAGCCATGTTCTGTGAAAAGGGGCTTTTTACACACCTGCAAAAAGTATCGATCCAGGTCAGCCTGCGCAGTCCGCGCAGGCTGACATGGGTCGACACTTTTTGCTATTGGTCAGTTTTCTGCATGTCAAACGACCAGTTTACCCCAGGATTCAGCCGGTTGTTAGATGTAAGACAAATTGAGTTTAATGGCTCCAAAATTGTACGATGACTTGCTTGGTATACTGCATCACGGAGTAGCATTAAAGCCCCTTTTCACAGAACATGACTCGTGTTATTCCATTGCTCTCTGACCCACCGTATCCCAAAAATGTTAAATGGGATTTATATCCAGAAAGCAAGCCGACCAAGGTAAGAGGTTAGCGTTATGTCAAGCAAGATAATTTCTTACGACGTCATTCCCAATGACGTCATTAGACGTTACGTCAGGTCCATACACTCTAGAATACTTGCATTGGTTCGTACACAAGGGGGCCACAACAGACAATCATTAAATGTCGCTTGTCAAATATCCTTCCAAAAAAAAAAATCAGTTACAAAACATTACAAATCACCGACTTTTGCTTATCATCCATATTCACGCGTGTATCAATGTTTTGATAATTGTAAAATTTCAGTCTAAGAAAAAACAGCGTGTAGCCATTACATTTTTGCACTTTTTCACACCAAATTTGCATAGTTTTTGAGTCGCCTGGTTGCGTAGCAACCAGGCTCTCATTGTTATCATCCTGATCTATGGGGTGACGTAGGCATACTCCGGCCTTGTACTGCTTCCTGGCCGAGTTCCGGTTTACGAGATAAAACATAGTTTTCTAATTATTCGGTAAACAACCCAGTTTCTGTCGTAAATAACTTACAATTGTGCCTTTGTGATAATGAATATGTCTACAAAGACTTAGCTTTTTAACGGTTTAAACCTTTGAAACAATCTTTTCGTCCACATGGGTACACGATATCCTATCGCTTACACAGACGTCATCTTTAAATATAGCGCATTATGTATATATCTAAAAATAGACGTCGTGACCTAAAGTTTGCGGACACGCTGAAAAATACTCTCCGACGACAAGCGTCTTTACTACCACACGCTTTTATTTGTGGACAGTTCTCAGTGAAAATGGTTCGATAATTACCCATTAGAAGTACATTCTGAATCTCACAACCTGTCCTTAATTGTTAAAAGTCTCATTACAATTCAACACTCAACTTACGGTCGGAAAGAGAAAGGCGATACCGAGTTGACATTGAAGATTTCAATGGAGATTTTTCTCAACAGTTGGCTATTTTTTTAAAACAAATTTATAACGACTTGGAATGATTGCATTGCCTTCTTAAACATTCTTACACGTTGCTTCTTCAGAGCTTTTTATTCTAGACTTTAAATACTTTGCACACCAATATTCTAGGTGCAGAGAGATCGTACATAGCGTATGTAATGCGCACGGTTCTAGGCTGTACCAAGTCATCGCTTAGCAGGTGCTTTCTGGAATGTAACTGTGCGACAAATATAGATCTTATAATCACGTGACGTGTAACGTCATTTGCACCACGGAATTCTTTATAAATTTACATATTTATGAATCAGTCGCTGTTCAAAGCGGCCCTTATTTTCAACGTACACCGACCTAAAGCTTTAACGATCCATGCAGAGAGAGTGTTTAAAGTATACTTTTTTTGATTAATTGTTTTTCGTTTTTAAAGAGGTGAATTTGTAAAACTCTGCTGTTTTTTTTTTAATGTGCGATTAACCTAGATCTAGTATTTATGAAACAACAATTTATTAGTGCGGGTGTCAGTATGCAAGGTGCTTTCGTAACTGCCAAAATCTGAATTCAGACGAGAATTCGACTTGAAACTACGCAGTTCTAACAACCAGCAATCTGAGAACTTGACTTTTTACTCCACTACATTTCAAATATAATAGAACATACTAATGTTAACCCACTGGAACAAGTTCTTTATTGGCGTGTTTGTAATCTTGTCTAGGGTTGTTGTAAAGGGTAATTTAGAGCGAACCGCAAACATTTAGTTTAAGCCAAAGCAGTATACATGTAGATCTCTAAAATTTTCAATTGGTGTGGAAGCAGTACTAATTCCTGGGACGTTATAAAACAGAGACAAAGTTAAAAGGCTGACGATCATTCCATTGGGTTATATTGTTTTTCTTGAGCTGTAGCAGCCACATTCTTAGAGTCCACTGTGGACAAAAATTGAACCCAGATAGCAACAAATACAAATTATTTCCAAAGGACAAGTAGATTACTGAGTCAAATATTGGTGTGTGCTCCAGAGACATTTCAGTCCTATGATCATGAAATTGCCAGGCTGTTTGTCTTAATAATATTTTTTGACAAAACTGAAAGTAGGTCATCAGGGGTTAAAAGAAAAAGGTTGTCACTAGGTCAAATCAGACAGAACCGTAATAGATCTAGTACTGTAGAATCCATTTATTTTCAGTCCAGTACTCACGGAACTTGTCAGGCTTAGATTAGATATGGGTGAGTTGCAAAAGAGTATTTTTGGCCTAAAAGTTTGTCACTAGATCCAATACCAGAAGACAAAGTTCAATTGAGTTCCATACTGATGTTGCCTAAATGGTCCTCTTGTAAAATTGTTCAAGTGGTTCAGCTCTGTTTCTATAAACTTCACAGAAGCTTCAGAACTGAGTAGTAACATTTCAAAATAACAGCCTCTGAAACTATATAAACAATTATACCCAAATTTCATATCTAGCATCCTGTATTTGGAAAGGACAATTATTGAAATTAAACGATATATGTATAACCATGTTGTCCAATTTTAGAAAATTTGTGTCATATAAAACAACTTGCTCTAAATCTGGGGAGAAAATGTATTCCCTATTCTACCGAAATTATTTAGAATGCTTGTTTTAGCAAAATGTGTAAGAATGAAGATATACATGTAAGTTAAGTCACCCAGATTCTGCACTAGAAAAACATTTTTATCAAACTAGAACCATAATTTTTGTCCACATTCTTTACAGGCATTATCAAGCTAGGGAGGAACTGTAAATATTGATTTAACTTAGACTGTTATTACGCCCCATTGAATTTTGGGGTGGGGGGGGGAGATATGGTTTTCATGTTGTCTGTCCGTCCGTCTGTTCGTCCGTCCGATCTTCCGTCCATTCAGACAGATATGTTCTAAAATCATTGACGAAAGTTAATGAAACTTCATACATGTGGTCCTCATGATAGTCCGCCGATACACTTTTTTTTTTTAAATGTAATGCCTTGTCATGGAAAAAGGGCGCTTGATGTCTTTCGGTTGTATTTTGTTTTTGTTTTTAAAGCGGTGTCATAGCAAAAGGGGGTTTGATGTATATTTCCATTCTGGACCAATCTCTTTAACTACTGGACAAAATTTTATGAAAATTCATATTTATATTGTTTATCATAAGCCACAGACAATCAGTATTTGTTTTTATTTAATGAAATTCCCTATCATGGAAAAAGGGGGCTTAATGTATATTTTCACCAATAACAAAAAAAGGTCATTTACATGCAAAACAAAATACCTCTTATAATTATGTTTCTATAAAAAAAAAAGTTTTTTTTCGGAGGTGGATATCATTTCAACGAAATGACTTGTTTTGTATTGATTGTACCTTTTGAAAACCATTTTTTAAATGAAGTCGCCTGGGGTAAGAGACTTTGAACTTTTTAAACCTGTTCCTTGTGCCTAAATTTTAATTCTCACCACATATATTTGTTTTAATGTAAATTTTAATATGTCTGTAATTTTAGGATGACAACTTAGAAATATGCTTGCATATAATACTGTCTTATAGTTGAGTTATTTTGTATCTCGAATGCTTTTACTATATTTGAACAAAAAAGGGTGAAAACTTCTAACCCATTACCATCCAGGCGACTCTCAGGACTATCAGTCCTTTGATTACTTTAGGTATAAACATTTCCCCCTTATCAAATTCACACTTTCTTTTACGTGGGGGTTTAATCAACATTATTTAATTTTACAGCGATGTACCACGTGACAAGTCTACAATGTTACACATGCGCAGGCACGGGGCCAAACAACGAATGTCAACACTATGAAACATATGCCGATGCTGTGGAAGGAAAGCGACCGGAACTTTTGAAAAACTGTACGCCGCCATACGACGAGATCTGTTTTGTGGAAACGTTTTCGGGCAATGGTAAGTACAAAGGGTACTAGACGTTTAACTCCTTCGGCGTCAAATATATTGAGCTATGCTCTGTGAAATGGGGGTTAATGCAATTGCGAAACGTATATCGACCAGGTCATAACCTGGGCCGACACTTTTAGCTACTAATAAGTTTGCTGTATGTTAAAGGACAATAAAATTTTAGACTTGTCCAAATTGGAAGTCTTGGCCGACGACAAATGTTACACCATTATTTTTTTTTCTTTCAAAAGTTAGAAAACATTGTGGGAAAAGGGAAAACATGCTAGTAAGCAACATTTTCTCCTTTTTCCACAGTGTTTTCAAAGGCCCTCCTCGTGGTTGGTAAGATTTGAAATTGTATGGTAAAAGGTTAATGGATCTACGTTTTTGAGTTTGAAATTATATGATAAGTACAACAGAATTTCAGACCCCGTTGATTAAACGATGCACGGGGGCAGTTTCATAAGTTGTGGGTCTCATGTGTAAGTTTGGACTTCCGGTGGACATGTTGCAGCAGTTTTCTACATAATCCTGTAACGTGCAACGGCCTGGTCACACATCCAGGCACTAACCGAGTACACATTGCTTAACTTCCACGGAGAGAGAAACAACAAACAGCATCGCTGCAAAAGCTAGCTCAACAGCAGAACAGGTTTGAAGTGCTTATATATCTAACCTCTCTCCGTGACATTACTCCCCCCTACGAGAAGTCTCGATCCCGAGACTTATATACAAATAAACCAGGGGAATATACAAGGGTAAGGCAACTCCGATCCGGCAGTTGTCATTGTCCTACCTCTGCCACCAAATGAAACGTGCAACGGCCTGGTCACCCATCCAGGCACTAACCTAATACACGTTGCTTAACTTCCAAGGAGAGAGAAACACCAAACAGCATCGCTGTAAAAGCTAACTAACAGCAAGGCAGGTTTGAAGTGCTTATATATCTAACCTCTCTCCGTGACAATCCCCTTCAGTATCTATACACTTTTGCCAGCGATGTTTAAGGGCCTCAATGCCACTTTTTAATAATTGCTTTTCTTGACCATTTAGAAAGTCCCCACTGCATGTATGACGTCATCATCAGAACGAAAGTGAGTACAGGAAATGGCTTTTTTTCAATTTTTTGAAATAGATGTAAGACTGATGGAGTAAGACCAAGCGAGTAAGGTGGATGCTCAATCAGTTCAAAGCCACAATTATTAATGGCAGCCATGGCAGTGACAGACTTGTGAACAGGGACATTGCCCTGGTGAAACAACAAACCTTTACCGAGTCACTTACCTTGTAAACTTTTGAGTGCTACCTATTCAACAATGACTGACCCAACGATACCAGTTTTTCGGGAACACAGCTTTAAACAGTCGAGGAACAGTAGGGTTGAAAAAGTACATCCCTTCTAAACTCCTTTAATACAAGACTCACAACTTATCGATCAGCCCTCGTATAACTGTAGATCAAAATATGCGGAAGTATGTGTTGGCCTACGTGTGGAAATTCTCATGGCTGACTCGCACTGAAAACTACTTTGACAGTCCTGAGTGTATGTACGGGATGAAAAATAGCTCAAAGGCGCTAAAATAAGCCATGCTCTGTGAAAAAAAGGGGTTTAATAAATCTGCAAAAAGTATCGACGCAGGTCAGCCTGCGCAGTTGGCGCAGGCTGACCTGCGTCGAAATTTTTTGCTATTATTGAATTTTCTGCATGACAAAGGACAGTTCTACCTCCAGATACAGTCTGTTGTTAACAATGGATTAAATGGATCAATAATCATGTGATGACTTGCTTGGTATCATGCATCACGGAGATGCATTAAACCCTATTTTGCCAGAGCGCAGCTCAAATAGGTGATATTTTAAATTGTACAAAACACCTGGCAAAACCGCAATTTTTGGTTATCGCAAATGCCTAAACATGTCTGCTTCATTTATACAGCAATCTTTAGATTATATAAAGTTTTTTTTTTTTTGCTTATTTTCTTAGGGTTCCAGGTGAGCCACATTCGAGACTGTGGTAACGGTCGATACTTTTCATACAATACGGCCTTGAACATTTCCACGGTACGACTTGACAATCTCGCTTCCAACAATGAAACAGCCTGCGTGTTTACTGGGAACCAGTTGCTGTGTTTATCCAAGTGCATGACGGACTTCTGTAACGGCCCTAATGTCGTTGACATCAATCGCGCAAGCGCAATCAACACCTCCTTGTTCTATTTGCTGCCATTATGTTCTGTTATTTTCTTCTTGTCGACATTCGTTATGTAAATTAAAATATTCGAAATAATTTTACTTTTGAAACAGAAATTGACATTTACTTTGATACTTTCATTAGAAATACCGAACTTGAGAATTATATGAAAGGAGACGAAAACTAGGAACGAGAAATTTTTTCTAATGAATATAATAAGAACTGCTTTCACAAAGCTGTGCTTCCACGTTATTCATACGACCACGCCTCTCATTTAATATTGTATTCAGCCTTTAAAAAAAAAAAAAATTGTCTGTGTGATATTTTGATCAGATACATATCCATTACCTTTGCATTTCTTGCACTCACAGATTATAATTTTGAGAGATCAAAACATTATGGAATTAGAGTAGATTGTGAATTGTAGTTCGGTTTGAATTGTGTACATACATAAGAAGATAGATGTGACATGTACATCGAATTGGATGAAACAGTTTATAAACATGCAGAATGATTCAGTTTGATTTGCACTGCTTTCGTATCTTGAAGATGAATGTTCCACTTAATTTCTATTTCCTTTAGTCATCCTTGTGAGATGCATTACAAGCTCAGGTTCTTTTTATGTTTACTCCTTATATTACTCGTATGATTACTTGTTCTTGAGTATTTAAATATTTTAAAATCTTGATGAATAGTTATCTACATTTCTATCAGTAAATTCAATTAAGACTTTTGCAAAAAATTGTGAAATATTGTCGTTTAAGGGTAGTGTGAGGGGCATTGTTGGGAGGGAGCAGTTGATTGCAATAAGCGGCTGCTTTCCTCAGCAACGTTTTTCAGGCTGCCAACAGTTTTTCACTATGTTTGGCTGATCCTCCAACAAAGTTTTCTTTTTTTTTCCCTCTCTCAAATTTTTCCATATCTTTGACTTGACTTCTTTATCATTCAAATTTTAAAAAAGAACAAAACAACCGTCTTATTAGGCAACAATAAGCTATTTCCTTATATATATATATATTTTTTTTTTTTCAGCTACATCACGTTGACAATACATTGTTTATCTTCATGTTTGTAATGACTATAAAACTGCAAAGTTTTTGTCGATAAAATAATTCGTTCGTTCGTTCGTTCATTTAATACAGGTATACATTTGAAAAAAAAAAAAAAAAAAAAAAAAAAAAATCGAAAAATTATCTATCTTCTTATAATCTTCTATAATCTTTTTTTTTTTTATCACATAAAACCTCCTCTGGCAGTGTATTAAACCCATGACTAATTTTTGATAATACACTATTGTATTATCGATTTTTGGGTCCTGGCTCTGATCAGTTTTTAGTCGTGAGCGCGTGAAGCCAGAGGAACCAGCCACAGCACGTGCCTGAATTTGTTCTACTACGCCGTTTCGCGGAAAAATGACGTCATTGTTGCTAAGACATACGCGTGGAAAGTTTTTTTATTTTCATGTTTAATAAAAACCAAGAAATGCAGCGAAAGTTTTTTTTTTTTTTTTAATCAACAAAATTGTGGAAATAGGTGGACTTACCCCCTCTAGAAACTATTTCATTCTTCTTTCGATGTAAATGTCAAAGAGCTATCTACTTGTGTATGTACACTTTTAACTACAACTGTAAACATGGATCCCTAAAAGGTGATGATGCAGGATATTTTTGTCTGTAATTCGTTTCATGTGATAAATAAAATCTCACATTCGTGGTCATGTATTATCATTTTTGTCAAACTCGTTGACTAAAATGTATTTGACGCTCGCCAAGGCTCTCGTCATTCATTTTTAGCCAACTCGTTTGATAAAAATGATAATACATAAACACTCGTGTAAGATCCTCTATCTAAATCATGCTCTGGAAAAAGAGGGTTTAATGCATTTCCGTAATGCGTTATACCGAGCAAGTCGTCACAAAATTATGGATCCATAAAAAGGGGATCTTAAATGAGTGTTTATGTATGATCATTTTTATCAAACGAGTTGACTAAAAATGTATGACGCGAGCTTTGGCGAGCGTCAAATACATTTTAGTCAACGAGTTTGATAACAATTATAATACATAAACACGAATGTTAGATTCTATTTATCACATAAAACGAATGACAGACAAACAAGTATTCTGAATCATCACGTTCAGCCTACATACCGTTCATGGGTCGGTTTGAATTGTAGTTCGGTTTGAATTGTGTACATACATAAGAAGATAGATGTGACATGTACATCGAATTGGATGAAACAGTTTATATTAAGCGAGTAAATCGAAAGATTTCCACAATCTAGTGGAATTAGATACGTTTCTCTGCATTTCTTGTTGTTATTCAACATGAAAACCAAGCTTTCCACGCGTATACGCCTTAGCAACAATGACGTCATTTTCCCGCGAAATGGCAAAGTGGTACAAATTCCGGCACGTGCTGTGGTTGGTTTCACTGGCTTCAGGCGCTCATAGCTACAGATTTTCCAGAACCGGGACCCAAAAAACGATAATACACTTGTGTATTATCGAAAAAAAGTCATTGGTTTAATACACTGCTGGAAGTGGTTTTATGTGATAAAACCATTTTGTATAAGAACCGATTGGATCATGAGGTAGAATGGTCCTTTGACATGCAGAAAATTTACAAATAGCAAAAAAGTTTCCACCCATGTCAGCGGACTGCACAGGCTAACATGGGTTGATACTTTTTCCGCCCTATTCACAGTGTACGGCTCATATTAATTTGACGGCTTCAATACCTGAATTGCACGTGGATAAAGTCGAACAAGGGCGGGAAAAATCCCTATGGACACAGTGTCATATGCGGTCCCAAATACGATTTGATGACGTGACTCGCCCGCGAACTACTTACAGCTTTGTTTTTGTTTAAATCGGTCAAAATGTTGCGTTGTGAAATTTATCCGTCATTCATAAAGAAGGGGTTTCATCAAATTTAGCGGTATTTGTTTTTCATTTCTCACCATTTTTAGCATAAAGTTGTCCGTAATTGCAACACCTCGATGTAAAAATTTTCAGATAGATCTATATGATAAAAGGAATATTATGTTGTAGTAGCTTTCCTGGTGTTTGTATTTGCTAACATCTCGTGAGACCTTCGCGAGATATCAAATTTACCCACGCAGCAAGAAACAAATACAAGCCACCGAAAAGTTACTACAACATAATCCTTTTCTATAGTACATATCTACTCAGATGTCGTCCCAATGTATACCACATAATATTTGCTAAGAACCAACAAAATTCAATTTTTAAGGGATTGATCATAAAAATGTTGTCATGGTCAGTACATGTATGTACACGTGCGTAAAGGTAGGAAGTAGGTGTGTCGATACGTGTGTTAGTAGGTAGATAAGTGTGTGGGAAGGTAGATCTGCAGTAGCCTTTGTGCTTGGAGGTAGACTTGTCGGTAAGTAGATGTGTGAGTTGGCCTGTGTGTTGATAGGTAGATAAGAACGTGGGCAGGTAGGTGTGTATGTTGGCCTGTGATATGGTAGGTATACGTGTCTGGCTGGTAGATGTGTAAGTAGGCCTGTGTGTTGATAGGAAGGTGTGTAGGTATGGTGTTTAACGCCGTTTTCAACATTATTTCAGTTATATCGCGGCGGCCAGTGCACCTAGCCATGCTTTCCTAGAGTTCCTTTTACCAGTACTCCGCACAATATTCTTTCCAAGCCACTGGCTGCTTTCCCACATAAACATGGCCAAGACAATGGTCAGTGGTGAGAGAGGAAAGAATCCTGTCGCAATGACTATCATCAATCTTTGGAAAGGAATTGGCCGAGCCGGGGATCGAACCAGCGACTCCTGTTCTCAAGTCTTGTACGCTACCGACTGAGCTACGGGGACTCGTCAGGTGTGTAGGTAGGACTGTGTGTTGATAAATAGGTGTGTAGGTGGGTAAATGTGTATGCATGTGTGTTAGTTTGTAGATAAGTGGGGGGTTAGATGGATGTGTAAATAGGCCGGTGTGTTGTTGGATATGCGTGATGGTAGGAAGATGTGTAAGTAGGTCTGTGTGTTGGTAGGTAGATGTGTAAGTAGGCCTGTGTGTTGGTAGGTAGATAAGTGTGTGTGTAGGTAGTTGTGTTTGTAGCACTATTTGTTGATTGGTTGTTATAAGGGTAGATTTGAAAGTAGGCCTTTGTGTAGGAGGGTAGACGTGTCGGTAGGTAGTTCTGTAAGTAGGTGTGCGTGTTGGTAGGAAGATAAGTGTGTGTAGGTAGTTGTGTTTGTAGTACTGTGTGTTGATAGATTTGAAAGTAGGCCTGTATGTAGGTGGGTAAACGTGTCGGTAGATAGGTAGGTCTGTAAGTAGGTGTGCGTGTTGGTAGGAAGATAAGTGTGTTGACAGGTTGTAGGGAATGTAGGTTTGTGTGTTGGTCGGTGAACACGTGGTTAGGTAGATGTGTAAGCATGCCTTTTTGTTGAAAGGTAGGTGTGTAGGTAGAGCTGTGTGCTGGTACGTAGGTGTAAAGGTCGGCCTGTGTGTTGGTGGGTAGGTGCATAAGTCGGTAAGTACGAGTATAATGGTTTAGGACAGATATTGTGATATAAGACTCAGAATAAGCATGATTATACAATTTTTGAAATCTTTTTACTAATCGAACACTTTAACAGTGATTGGCACCATCAATCTATATAACTCACTTGCCATTATCCGACAATCACTTCTGGACTGAAAGAGATAAAAAAAGAAACTTTCATACGCTAAAACCATCTCAGGTCCACAAGCCATGCTATTGTTATTCCAGTAGTTAACACTGGAATAAAGATAATACAGTTATGCTCTGTGAAAAGAGGGCTTAATGCATCTGCGAAAAGTTTCGATCCAGGTCAGCCTGCGCACTGCGCAGGCTGACCTGGGCCGGAACTTTTCGCTATTGGTCAATTTTCTGTATGTCAAGGGACCAGTCTACCATATGATACAGTCGGGTGTTAGACATAATGAATTTGAAGGACCCCTAATTATGTGATAACTCATTTGGTATTATGCATTACGGAAATGCATTAAGCCTCCTCTTGCCAGAACATGGCTCGTACTGGTGACTTAAGATTAGCCGTATTCGACTGGTCAACTTTCGTGAATATCAAGCTCCGCCTATCTGTAAGGTGCCCGTTTCGTGCTGCACAAACATTACGACAATTTGAAAGTGTAAGGTTTGTGCGTCATGAAAGTTTACGAAACCGTGAAATTTACCAGTCGAATACAAATAGCACATTACGAAAAACCAGAATTACCAATCGAATACGGCTATTATGACGGTTTGAAAGAGTAAGTTTTGTACTTCACGAACGTTTACAAAACCGTGAAATTGACTAGTCGAATACAAAAAGTGCAACACTAAAAGCCGTAATTACCAGTCGAATACGGCTATTATCATACGAAATACGAAAAGGGAAGCAACTCTGGTGAAACATGCACTTTACAGGTCCATGGATTGCTTGTCTCTGTGGATAAGGTATTGGATTTGTGATGGGGCAGTACGGGTTCTATTTCCGGCTGTTAACCTGATCACTTAGAATAGTCACTATGGAAGGGGCTAGAGAGCCCCACATTCTACTGACCTTAATGGCGCCAAATACACTCTGGGAACGCCAAATAGATAAACTCGACCTCTTTCAAATACTAAAAAATACAATCCACCAGAACTCAGAAAAGTTCTTATTTTATATGCTTGACTAAACAAGCGGACGGTATATAGACTCAAGAACGTCCTGTGCAGTCTGATCTTGATCTGTACCAACCGCAAAAGCCCCCTGCTTTCGCCTATTGCACTGAAATGGCTAGTTAAGTCCTGGACAGTACTTCATTCTCTTTCCATTTATATACATTTGCGAAGTAAAACATTCTACAACATGAACAGTTTCCATGCAAAGGTATTTAACTCTTTATCAGACGACAAAATCAGAGTTATCCGCGTGACGACAGCGTTCCAACCATTTTTGTAATAAACTGCTTCTTGTAATGGATTTTTTAATATATATATATATAACTTAAATGATGTTTCGTGTTAACTTTTGTGTTGAAACCAAAAAACTACATGTATTTGTGCTCCGTGAAAAGGGGGCTTAATGCACCTTCGAAAAGTATCGACCCAAGTCAGCCTGCGCAGGTTTACCTGGGCCGATACTTTTCGCTATTGGTCAATTTCCTGCATGTCAAAGGGCCAGTCTACCTCATGATTCAATTGGTTATTAGGCAAAATGGATTTCATAGATCCATAATTATGTGATGTCTTGCTTGTTATGATAAATCACGGAGATGCATTAAACTCCCTTTTGCCAGAGCATGGCTCATATCTACGTTGAGTTTTATGGGTGAATATTGCAGGAATATGACAAAGTTGAAAATTTTATTATTACAAAAAGCCGTTTTATTACAAAAATGGTTCTTACAAATCACTTGCAGATGATAGAGGAAGCTTAGCTCAAATTACGGATTTTCTAAGTGAAACAAATAATCAAGTAAGCTGTCGAAGTGACATACCTGAAATACTGTTGAAGGTGACATAAAAGACCATTTATTTATTTATTTATTTATTTATTTATTTATTCAATGATGGTTTACGCCGCTTTCAAAATTATTTCAGTCATATCTCGGCGACAACTCACATACTCATGTATTTCCTGGGTTTCACAAGTACTAGGCTAGGGCTCTGAACTATCTTGCCCAAGGACACACCCACGAAAAGCCCAGCGGATCAGGTGGGACTCGAAAAAAAGACCATTTAAACAAGCCAAAACACAAAAATAATCCTGGAAATGAAAAATTCGTCGTTTCTATAATTAATTTTCGTATTGCGCATGATTTCAGCATATTTCATCTTATATGGAAACAATATGCTCATAGTGGTGATAAAAATGTGCAAAAGACACATAGATAGGTGTACTCACCGCCATTATTTAATCGACATACTATCGAAAACAGACTCCTTAATCACTAACCATTCTAAATGGTTTTCATGGTCTCATTCTGAATTTATAAAGTAATACAACTCCTGACTGGCCAAACCATTTGGTTTAGCCAATCAGAAAATGGTTTAGCCAATCAGAAATTGTGTTACTTTGAAATTCAAGAAATCTTTGAAGATCAGATTAAGTAATTGTATGTTATTACCCTTTGAGCACCATAGTCGTAAACACGGGCTTTTGCGGACTGCAAAGATTAAGATCAGACAGCACAGAACGTGCAGTCTGATTTTGAATCTTTACCGTTCGCTTGTTTAGTGAAGCGTATACACTGAAAATCTGTGAAAATATTGCGAAGATGACAATCCGTTATTGCGCCGTCGGTCGAAGCGCGACCTGGCAACTTTCCACCGAATTCTAAAATTCATTTTTCACACAATATGCAATTGCATGATGTAAAAAAGGGAAACATGAGGTTTTTTGTCGTTTTAGAGAATAATGTCATTCACAATGATAATTCTTTACCAAACAACCTCTTTCTTAAACAACCTTGGGCAGAGGATCTTTGAAAACAGTGTCGGAAAAGGAGAAAATGCTGGAAACCAGTATTTTCTCTTTTTTCCCCACAGCGTTTTCTAACTAACAAAGACAAATATCAATATTTGTCCTACTTTTATTTTGTCCTCTGCAGATGCTTTCAATATAGACATGTCTATAATTTTGTTAAACGGAAGTCTTCATCCGGAGTGCGTCAAGATTCTTTAACATGCTCAGGCCCCTGAAAACGTAATGGGGAAAGGGAGATATTGCTGGATGCCAGCTTTTTCCTGTTTTCCCACAATATTAACCCTCTACCGTACAATGCCGCCTTTGGACGCCCCTGGGAAAGAAGCCTTTTGAAAACATTGTGGGAAAAGGAGAAAATGCTGGTAAACAGTGTTTTCTACCCTATCTAAGAAAAGTTGCACCATTTGAGCCACACCGAAATTGTCGTCTGCAAATGCTTTCAGTTTGGACATGGCTAAAATTTTGTCGTCTGGTAAAGGGTTAAGAGAACACTTTACAGTCACGCTCTGACAAAAAGTGGTTTAATAATCCAAGGAAGTCATCACATATGGATCCATATAAATCTATTTTGCTTGAAAACTGACTGAATCATGATGTAGAAAATTTACAAATAAAAAAACGTTTTGACTCATGTCAGCCTGCGCGGACAACGCAGGTTGACATGAGTCGATACTCTTTGCAGATGTATGAAGTCCCATTTTCACAGAGCATGGTTCATTTCAAGTGTCGAATGGGCTACAGGTAGGAACTCGCATTCCGATGGCCACTTCTTGCTGCTCAATTTAGTTTCTGGCTAAATTTGTATGTTTCTTTTTTGTTCGTTTATTTGTTTGATATGAAGACTCTTTCGGATCTATCAATCGTATTTAATCCTTTACCGAAAAAATCCCGAGTTTTAACGACCCAGCGTGAGAGGCCTTTTGAAAACATTGTGGGAAAAGGAGAAAATGCTGGTAACCAGCATTTTCTCCTTTTCCAACAATGTTTTCTACCCCTCCAAGACCAAATTTTAATATTTGAGATACATTTATGTTGTCATCTGCAAATGCTTTCAATTTGGACTAGTTTAAAATTTTGTCGCTTGGTAAGTAGTTAAGATACTAAGGATCTTCACCTTTCCTACAATGTTCTTTCTTCTAACACAATTGCTTGGTGAGTACATGCATATTAGTCCTTTGTATGTTTCGGTCATGTTTTATCGTGCAAACGTATACTTGAACTTTTGAAGTGAGGAGTATTAATGGGAAAACAGAGCTTATGTTTTGAGTAAGTTACCGACAACTATTTCTTTTTAAAAGGAAGCCCTATTCATCGACGCCGACCGATATATTTAGAGCCGGTTCACATAATCGGAGCCTTTGTTTATATCGATTTTTCTTTTCAATTCTTTGCCAGTAGCGAATGCAAAATTTAATGACAATAACCTACGCCTTTAGGACTGCAAAACTCTCTCTAATTCGCTAATTTAATGGCAATATCAGTCTGAAATTAGGTCCTTGAGATGATATTTCGGCTATCGTCAACCCACGGTACAAATGATTCAGACAATGCTATAATGATTCAGACGATACTATACACTTGTTACAACTTTCCTTAGTGTAGAAAACACGTTGAAAGATAAGAGCATTGCATGGCTCTCTCTCTCTCTCTCTTTAAATTCAAAGACACAATAGTACAAGGCATGAAAAGCTTACCTGTATCTTGAATTGTGTTGAGCTGATATCTTCGGAGCCGGAAGACCAACACAACATTTTCTTATCAGATCCATTGTTTCTGTCTCCTACCTGTGACACGATGCTACCCGTAACGTAGGACACAGAAGGTCAACTAACCGATATCGAGAAGAACAAATGAATGAAATGAGAAATGAAGCCTAAATGTACCGATTAGACACTGTGCACATCGCGATGACAATTGCCTCCGTCAGCATAGATTGTTGCACTTGATTGTACTTAAGATATGATACCATGATTTTGTTTACGCGTGGTACCGGTAGTAGAGTATAAACACGCCTTTACCCTGAAGAGTTCCACTAAAGGAAATAAGAAGTACACATGTACTTAGGCCCCATTCTCACTGTCACTGTGCTGGTCCCAGTACACCCCGGTGGCGAGATGCCGGTATACTGTGATGATCCAGGACTATTTTCATTAAAAATAAATTGCATTTTCATATTACCGGCGTTACCGCGGTGTATCTTTCAGCTTAACCTCGGGGTAGTAACGTTTGTTCCCTGTTTTCCAAGGAGTAGTTACAGTGCAGGCCGGTGTGTTTACTGTTCCATCGTGGTAAAGCCGGTGTGACCCCGGTTGTTGCCGATGGTGTCCTGATTACCGCCAGCATCGTCCCGGCATGCCACGGTTGGATCCCCGTGACGCACCAGTCTTACCCGATGTTACCCGGATGTGCTATTATTCGAGGCAAAACGCCAAACAAGATCAGTTCTCTACTCATGCCGAGAAAGAAACAAGCAAAAAAGTGTGTTCCGGTAGATGAGCCAGCATCGGATGAGGATTCTGCTGGTGGGCGATCACCTTCGCCACTATCTCATCTTGAAAGAGAACTGTCACCATCGCCGACGCAAAAATCAGCCCCAAACGCGTCATAGAATGCCTCCATTCCTCCTGGATGAGGAGCAGGAAGAAGGACTCGCAGACTGGCTCAGATTTTCTCTACATGAAGGAAAGGCGAGAATACAAAGACATTGCTCTGAAGAAGAATCTGTGGGAGAAAAAGGTGTCGGAGTTGGAGACTGATGTAAAAGCCCTGATGAAATGTAATGATTCTGTCCGGAAACCCCCAGATTAAGACGGTCGTCGACATCCTTCCCGGTGACCCCCGGTTGTATTAAAAACCGGCTAATAAACCAGGCTTATTAGCCGGTTCGTCACGGTTTATCCTGGAACATCCCAGATGCTCAGAGTACCGCCAGGGTTTTGTCCCGATTCTTCACGGTTCTCAAACCGGGTCTCACTTGGGTCGCCAAACCAGGACAATAAGAATGGGGCTTTAGTATGTAAAGTAAATGACACGGATAACTCGCGTAAGTAGGAATAATCCGTAAAATTGCAAATTCTAGGCTGTTCCGGTCAAAATATCAGATACAGTTCTGGACAATGTTGATCCTAGGTCTAACCATAAGCTCCCTGCAGTCTTGTACCAACTTTCACCGGCCGCACTATTCGATAAAGAAACTTGCTCTTTGGATGTTCAGACTTCGTACGGTCCAGCTAAGCATCGTCATCGTGTTTGGTGGGCCGAGCTCCGCTGTTAAGTCGCGTATGCGGACGGCTTGTAATCCATAGGTCGTGAACTCGAATCAAAGCTCTACAAATACCTTTGTCGAGGTTTAATGAAAGCCATTGCAACGGGATTCCCCCTTCAGATACATGGATTTTTAATGAAATGATTCACCGTAAAACCTATTTGCTAGCAAATTTCTAACATCACCTTCTGTTAGTACTTTCTATACTTTTAGTTTTAGGAACGTGGACGGCCTTGAACACAGATAATTGTTAGATAAGCTGTAAACATAACACGGGGACATAAAATGTACACATTCCTAATATATTGAAAACTTTTTCGGAAGACAAATAAAACTTGTTTCATATAATTATGCCACTTTTCTTTAAAAGAGAGGAAAAAAGTTTGAATCGGGAAAAATGCTATCAAGCAGCATTTTCTCCCGTTCTCACAAAGTTTACAAAAGCCTTTTCCTCGCAAATATATCAGAATAAACACAGGATGGTTTAGTATTACTCATGACCTGTCACTCATTTACTTTCATCAATACTCGGTGAATTTCACGGAGTAATACTCAAACTTAAAGGATTGACTTACATCGACCAAACACACATACAGAAATATGGTACATATTCAGTTTTATGCTGATAAGGCAGTTGATATGAGCTGACCATGAAACTGTTGTAAACATAAAAAAAAAAAGTTTATCTGTGTTTGACCCAGATTTTCTGATGTTATCTTCTTTACAAGGACTGACTTTAGAACAAACAATCACAGAAATGTGGTACATATTGAGTTTTATACTGATATTGTTGACAAACAAGGGTACGTAGGTTATAGTAAATTTTCAAACAAATCATCTCTGGTCGTGAAAGACCAAACTGCATTTTATTCAAGATATTATAGTGATATCTTGAACAAGTTAACGCGGAGTTGCTTATTTTCCCCCTAAGCTTTTTTTTTTCTAGTATTCCTGTAAGACTGTTTTCTTCCCCCAAGTCGACATGACGATGGTTGAAAAATCGAATGGAAAATACCTGTAGGCCGGGTCTATCTTAGATTGCCCTCTTGTTCTAATTCTAATTTGTGTAGCCAGTTTGAAATCGCATTACTTTGAAATTTGGAAATAAAATCATACAAATTCTGATTGGCTAAAACTGGTTTAGCTGATCAGACTAATTTGCTAAACCAAATATTGACACTCTGTTATTTAAAAATGAGAAAAGTGACGCAAGGCCAGTCATGGTATCATGCCCAGGGAATCATAATATCGTGACCAGGATATTGAGGAGTATAATTATACACGAGGATGGGTCATCTACAAGTCTAATAAGGTTTCCTATATGTCTTTACACCGTCCTTCTAAATGTTGAAATCAGCTATGACAACGCATTGATACTTATCATCGCCGAACCGAGAATTATCTCCCTTTGACACTCTTGTGCATATTCAATATTTGGTCTCATTTTATTTCCGGCATTGCTTCATGTTTTATACCACTTCTTTGAGATATATGTATTCGAAACCTCCTGACACTTAGATTCGAAGGTCCTTCAGGGTTTGAGTTTCTTTTTTTTTTTTCGCAGTGATTTTTTCAGTTCGCCCAATATTAGCTCAATTAGACTTTGGTCACAATCATAGGTAGGTAATCTTAAAAACACCGTGTCCCTTTGACCGTAAAAAATCATCTACAACAATACTTTGGAGCTTGTTTATGGAACTTAACCAGTTGGATACAATTCACCCTTCTTCATTTTATTGTTGTATACTATACCACATGATGTGAGCCAAAGTTTGACTAGGTTTCAGGAAAATATCATGGTTGGGCGTGGAAAAGAAAACAAAATGTAAACAAGTGCCAGCAATTCTTCGATATTGAATAAAAAAATCATCTACAACAATACTTTGGAGCTTGTTTATGGAACATATTCAGTTCATACAGTTTACCCTTCTTCATTTTATTGTTGTATACTATACCACATGATGTGAGCCAAAGTTTGACTAGGTTTCAGGAAAACATCCTGGTTGGGCGTGGAAAAGACTACAAAGTGTAAACAAGTGCGAGGAATTCTCCGATATTAAATTATTAAAATGAAATCCCAATGAAAACGAGATAAGGGCCTCAAAAGTTGAAGTTTTTGCTGTTCAAACAATAGACGACCACATTTACTGTACTTGCATAAGAACTGTTTTCATAAACAAGTAAACCTTTTTCTCGGAATAGCCTTCAACCTTCCCACCGTTTTTAGGCTGATTTGTTCATACATTTTAACACTGCATTGAATACAAAAAAGTTAAACTAAGTTAAAAATTCTGAAAATTTTCACCCAGAGTGGGAAAAGAAATATGATTGTTTATGCATTTTTTTAGTACAACAGCTACAGCATTTTTAGGATATTTCAAATTTCAGGGGGTCCCTATGAACCTCAAACTACCCATTCTTCTGTGCTCTTAAATGTCTGACATTCGAAAAAAGGAGACTGTCATGCAATGCTCTGGCCCCATAGTCACCAACCATTCTTAAGAACAGTCTTAGTCTTATTTTGTAGAATTATCTAAATTTGAAAGTAACACAACTTCTGATCAGAAGTTGTGTTACTTTCAAATTTAGAAAATGTTGGAGAATAAGAATAAGAATATTCCTAAGAATGTTTGATGAATACGGACCCTGGTCTTTCAACGATTTATCTACACTACGGAAAGTTGTAGCATGTGCACAGTATTGTCTGAATTATTTGTGCCGTGGGTTGACTGTGGCCGAATTATTACATAAAGGACCTAATGTCAGGCGAATATTGCTATGAAATTAGCAAATTAGAGAGATTTTTGCTATCCTAAAACTGTGAATTATTGTCTTGAACTTTTCCATTCGCTGCTGGCAAAGAATTCAAAGTAAATAACACAAATTGACATAAATAAACAAAGTCTCCGATTATGTGGGCCGACTCTCATCGATCGGCACCGATGGATGAGGGCTTGTTGGTAACTTACATAAGACATAAGCTCTTTTTTCCCGTTAATACCCTTCACTCCAAAAAGTTCAAGCATACATTTGTTCGATGAAACGTGACCAAATTTTTGAAAATACAGACGATTAATTTTGTCACCATTAAAAAAAAAACTTTCTAAAATTAGTCGATCTGAATTTCGAAAATATTGTTTTGTAGCTTTTGTTAGCCGAATTCATTCATTCGAGCGTTCATATGTTAAAATGTTCCTGCATTTATTCCTTTAAGGACAGATTCATTCATTTATTCATTCACCAAAACAATTTTCTTTTCTGTTTTCTCCTTTTCAATCAGTTACCACTTAACAGCCGTGTTAGAAAACAAAAATAAGAAAACATTGTGGGAAAAGGTGAGGATCCATAGCACCTTAAAAATAAAGGATCAATTTGAAAAACAAAACTAAACTGAGCAACAACGAGTGGGCATTGGAATGCAAGGGCCTACCTGTAGCCCTTTGACATTTGAAATGAGTCAAGCTTTGTACAAGTGGAACTTTATGTATCTATAAAAAGTATCGAACCATGTCAGCCTGCGTTGTCCGCACACGTTAACATGTCATTATCTGGTACGTAGGACGATAGAAGTAGGTAAGTATCAGGAGACTTACAGAGGTCTGAAGTTTTGAGACGGACATTTTTTCTCTCTTGTCGCTGTGGGATAGAAAGTTTCATTGGGCTGAATACAGCTGAAAATGGTTTTAAGACTCTTTCAAATCGATATTTCGCTTTTAAGATCCCACGGATCCTCATCTTTCCTACAATGTTTTCTCATTCTTTAACTACATGTATGTCAGTCTTTTGTATTTTCAGAAATTCGGTCACGTTTTATCGTACAGATGTATACTCTAACTTTTGAAGTGAAGGGTATTCACGGGAAAACAGAGCTCATGTCTTAAGTAAGTTACCGACGACAAAATTTTTAAAAGAAGCCCTCATCCATCGGCGCCGACCAACATATTCAGAGCCTGTTCACCTAATCGGAGCTTTTATTTGTATGTCAATTTTTGTTAGGCAGAGGCTATTTACAGTTAACTGTAAATAGCCTACAAACGCTAAAATGGCTATTTAAAGTTAATTGTAAATAGCCAAAAAACGTTAAAATGGCTATTTACAGTTAACTGTCAATAGCCAATTCTACATCTTTTGGCTATTTACAGTTAAAATGGGTTTTAATGTTGTAATATGCAATTTGAGTTACAATTTCAACAATGTTTTTGAGAGTTGGATCTATATAGCGACATTTTTTCTCGGCTTAAAATGAGCGTCGAGATCGGATCCTCTGTATTTTTTTACTTTCAACAGACATAGTCATTTTAAAAAGAAAAATCAAGCAAATATATCAAGCAAATACATTTCGTAACTAAGATGAATACATTTTAAAAAGCTCACTACGAATGTTCATATTATGAAGCAAACTTTGCCTTGGCTTCGGTGTTGCAAATTGTTGGCTTTGTCTGCCTTACATGTATTAAAAAAAACCAAGACTTTTCCATGATGATTATTCTTATGACAGATTTCTTCTCCCTTTTCAAATTAGTGTGCTGGGTTTTTTTCAAATAACGAAATCATTTAAGACTATTACAATTGTTACTGAACGCACACAGTTAAAGTTTGGGCTTTCAAAGTCATATATTTGTTACTTTGCATTGTAACGATGAATTGCCATGTAGTTCAAATTTAATCTATAAATGTTCTGTTCATGTTTTGTTTTGTTCTTCCCTGTCAAATAACTGATGCATCATTTCAGCAAACGTTTAAGTATGAACAAAACACAGTTTGGCTAAAAGTTTCGTGGTCAGCTGTTGGAATCAAATAGGACTGGTCAATTGTCTTAGAAACACACAATACTGATGAGCTGCTGAAAATTAAGATTTCTTTAAGAGATAGACTGGGTGATTCAATTCAATTCTTTTCTTTTTTTTTTTTTTTTTTAACTTTGATTTAATTACTACTGTAACTGATGAGGCAACAAATCAGGTTAAGCCATCCAAATTTAAATGAATACTGTTATCTAGTGAAGTTTTCAACTGAGAAATAAGCTATGACTGGTTCATTAATATTTTTTGCCCGTCAGGACGAGTTCAAAACTTTGCATAATCTTCCTAGTAGTAACTAAGCGACAGGTTCTAGCAAATCTTAGAAATTACAGAAAAGAGACATGTGCACACACTGACCCAAACAGTGCTCGGTATAAAAATAGGAAACAGACCACAAATTTCCATTTAAAGGCTATGGATACCGCAAGTTTCAAGTTCTATTACCTATTCAATAAAAGAAAATTGCTAAAGATGCATTAATATTCATTTTGTACCACTGAAATAAAAATTTTGTAAGCTGTCACATTTCAATTCATGAACCGTTTATTCAGATTCAAACTTGCGACCCGGATACATGTGTGTGAGACAGCGATATTATCTATACATAATGCCTTGTATGTTAATTTAAGCAAAATTATACAATTTTAACTCTCAATAGCCAAAAGAAAAACGTAGAACTGGCTATTTTAAGTTTATGATAACTGTAAATAGCCAAAAAACCGTAAAATGGCTATTTACAGTTAACTGTAAATAGCCAATTCTACTTTTTTTGGCTACTGGCAGTTAACTGTAAATAGCCATTTTAACGGTTTTTGGCTATTTACAGTTAACTGTAAATAGCCACTCCGTTTTTGTTATTTATTTTCAGTTCTTCGCCAGCAGCAATAGAAAAGTTAATGATAATAATCCACGCTTTTAGGACTGCAAAACTCTCTCTAATTAGCTAATTCAATGGCAATATCAGTCTGATATTAGGTCCTTGAGGTAATATTTCGGCTATCGTCAACCCACGGCACAAATGATCCAGACGATGCTATACACGTTACAACTGTCCGTGTTGTAGAAGACACATCGAAAAACCAGAGCATTGCGTGGCATTTTCCTTATTTTCGAATTTCAAAGACAAGCTGAGTTGTTTTGAGCCGATATCTTCGGAGCCGGAAGATTAACCCAACATTTTCTTATCAGATCCATTGTCTCCGATAATGAAGTTTCCTACCTGTGACACGATGCTACCCGTAACGTACACAAAAGGTGAACTACCTGTGACACGATGCTACCCGTAACGTACACAAAAGGTGAACTAACTGTGACACGATGCTACCCGTAACGTACACAAAAGGTGAACTACCTGTGACACGATGCTACCCGTAACGTACACAAAAGGTGAACTAACCGATAAAGAGACGAACAAATGAATGAAATGAAAAACCGAAGCCTAAATGTACTTATTAGACACTGTGCACATTGCGATGACAGTTGCCTCCGTCAGCATAGATTGTTGCACTTGATTGTACTTCAGATATGATACCATTGATTTTTTTTTACCCGGTAGTAAGTGTAAACACGCATTTACCCTGAAGAGTCCCACCGAAGGAAACAAGAAGTATACTAAGAATGCAAAGTAAATGACACGGATAACTCGCGTAAGCAGGAATAATCGGTAAAATTTGCAAATTCTAGGCTATTCTGGTCAAAATGATAGATACATTTCTGAACAATGTTGATCCTAGTTCTGACTATAAGCTCCCTGCAGTCTTGCATCAACATTCACCTACCGCCACTATTTGATGAAGAAACTCGCTCTTTGATGTTCAGACTTCGTACGGTCCCGCTGAGCATCGTCGTCGTGTTTGATCGGCCGAGATCCGCTGTTAAGTCAGTTACGCGGACGGCTTGTAATTCATGGGTCGTGAGCTCGAATCAAAGCTCGACAAAAACCCTTAGAAGTCGAGGTTTAATGATAGCCATTGCAACAGGATTCACTATTCTCTCACCACTGAGCACTATTATGAAGATATCAATACACATGGGAAAGCAGCCTGTAACTTGAACAGAGTAGTATGCAACTATCGGGTAAAAGAAGCTCCGGGAATGCATAATGTAATAGGTGCACTGGATGCCATGATATGAATGAGCCATGCTCTGTGAACTACATCTGCGAAAAGTATCGACCCAGGTCAGCCTGTGCAGTCCTGACCTGGGCCGAAACTTTTTGCTATTGGTCAATTTTCTGTATGTCCAAGGACCATTATACCTCACAATTAAGTCGGTTGTTTAAAAAAAAAAAAAAAAAAAGAAAACGGTTATTATGGATCCATAATTATGTAATGGCTTGATTGATTCAATGCATTACCCAGATGCATCAAGCCCCCTATTGCCAGATCATGGCTCAAATTTTAGGTAATGCTTTGGTATTGCTACTAATAAAGTTGTAAAAAGGAATTATTGAATGAACATACAAAAATAAAGCATCTATGTATTTGATTAATTTTCAGACCCTGTTTTTCGTTTGAAATTCATTTTAACTTATTATTCCTATCTGCTGTTGTAAATTTTCACTTAATGGAGGTAGATCTTTGCTGGCTTAACAGTAATAAGAGAGGTTATTCATAAACGGTAATTTAAACAGAGCCAAGCTAAATAAATAAAAAAAAAAAAACGTGGCTCCGTTAAGTCTACATTTCAGTTCTAATAATTTCTATTTCTTGCACACACACTATTCCCTTTTGTCCATGGCTAGCCCTGAATGATGCTGAAAACGACAACAGGCATCAAACAGGAAATGTGCCTGGTCAATCAGTTTCTTCAGCTTTGATGCTCTGTGATTATCAACTGGTCGTAAGAGTGTCATGGAATTAGATACTTTTATTTCTCAAAAAAAAGTAGACATTAGAATATCGATTACATTTACCTTTTATGTGATTTATGTCTTCACTGAAATGTCTATGCGATTTAGGACAAATTTCAATACTTTTTAGGTTTCTTACAATGATGTTCTAAAGGTTTTATATTTCCTAGAATCTGAGAAAAAGCCGTAGCCGGTTATAGAGAAACACGCATCAAATCTTTATCACAATTCTTGTTAGAAACCTGTAAAAGGACATCATCACCTTTATCAGAAATATTAAACTTGACACAAATTTCACTTTTTTACCGCCATTTTCTGTTTACAATGTTTAGGCCTACATGTCAATCTTCATGCCACTAAGCATTATATATGCATGTAGGCTGTACGACTGTATAATGAGCCGATGGCCTATTTGACGAAAAAAACATGTCTGTGTGTTTTCAGTTTGTCATTCTTGTCCTAACAACTGGCTGGGGCATGAACACTCTTGTTATCACTTTAGTCATGACGTCGAGAACTGGGCAACTGCCATGGTAACTAAATTAATATTATTAACCCTCTTCCCGATGACACAGGTTTAGATTTGTCCAAATTCAAAGCATCTGCAGACGGCAAATCAAGTGCTTGAACAGTTAGTAGGCAGATGGAAAAAAAAAAAACGTTTATTACCTAAAGTTTTATGTGTGACAAACTCTAATAAATAATGATAAAGTTACAAATAATACATGAACCAGTCTCCTCTTGAAAGCAAGTGAAATGGGTATATTGAGTCGAGATATGTACACATTTTGAAATTCAAAAGTTTTCTTCTCAAAATATTCTAATGAAAAGTAAAAGAGAGAAAGAATACCCAAACCAGACTGCATGTTTCGTTCAATTTCGTCTTGTTTTTTTATTTATTTTCCACATCAACATACATTATTGTCTTATGCATTTTTTTGTACTGACAATCGCACGTGGATTGGTCTTACGGACCTAGTGGAGGAAGGAACATGGCGATGGATGACGTCACTAAAGCCGGCCACGTACACATTTTGGCAACCGGGGGAACCCAACAATATAGGTGAAAGTGAAAACTGCGCATTGGCGTATGAAAATACTCTTCATCATGGCTGGAATGATGAACCCTGTTCATGTACCTATCATTATGTCTGTGAGCAACAGTCAAAGTAAGAAACTTTAGTTCTTATACAGTGTTTAATGTTGAATCTAGATTCTGTATTCACCGACCATTCTTAAATGCACCACAGCGGCCAATTGTCCAAAATGCCGTTGTTAAAATACATTAATTTAACTCTTTACCAAACGACAAAATTTTAGACTAGTCCAAATTGAAAGCATTTGCAGACGACAAATTAAATGTGACTTAAAAATTGAAATGTGTTATGGAATTGGTAGAAAACATTGTGGGAAAAGGAGAAAATGTTGGTTACCAGCATTTTCTCCTTTTCCCACAATGTTTTCAAAAGGCTTCCTTTTTAGGGTCGTTAAAAGTCGGGATTGTGTGGTAAAGAGTTAAACATATTTTATTCTATAGAAGTACAGTACACATAAACAATACAAGACATACAAACAAATATTATCCTGCAGAAATGGTTTGGAATAAAATGCATCTAGATATAAACCATACCATTTAAAAGGATGGAAATTATTGTGAAGATGACCGTCTGTTATTGTCCGGTAGATTAAAAATTGCCATGTCGCTCTATCTGTTGTTTACTTTTTACCTGATTTTAAAATTCATTCTTCTGCCAGCGATTAGCACTTGGACGGATCGCGCAATAATAATGTCATCTTTACAATATTTTCCATACTTTTAAAAGGTATGATTTAAATTCGAATGCATTTTTACACCTATATTAATGTTTACTTTTGACCGCTCTTGAGCCTTTAACATTTTAGCGCCAAGTATCTGAACTCAACCTCTTTCGACGTCTGAAACTACATTGCATTGAAGCTCAGTGAGATCTTAAGTGTATACGCTTCACTAAACAAGCGGACGGTAAAGATTCAAGATCAGACTGCACGTTCTGTTCTGTCTGATCTTAATCTTTGCCGTCCGCAAAAGCCCCTGTTTACGACTATGGTGCTCAAAGGGTAATAACATACTATTACTTAGTCTGATCTTCAAGGATTTCTTCAATTTCAAAGTAACACAATTTCTGATTGGCTGAACCATTATCCGATTGGCTGAACCAAATGGTTTAGCCAATCAGAAATTGTGTTACTTTATATATTCAGAATGAGACAATGAAAACCATTTAGAATGGTTAGTGATTATTGAGCCTTTTTTCAATCGTACTTTCGATTAGGTCACGGTGGTCAGTGCACGTATCTTTGCGTCCCTTGTAAGTCTTTATCACCACTATGAACATAATGTTTCCAAAATAAGGTGAAATATTCTGAAGTCATGCGCAAAACGAAAATTAATTATGGAAACGATGATCTTTTCATTTCCAGAACTATTTTTGTGTTTTGGTTGGTTAAAATGGTCTTTTCCTGTCACTTTCAACAGTTTATCAGTTATGTCACTGAGACAGTTTATTTGCTCATTTGTTTCGCTGAGAAAATCAATAATTTGAGCCAAGCGTCCTCTATCGTCTGCAAGTGATTTGTAAGAGTCACTTGTGTAATAAAACGGCTTTTTGTAATAAGATTTAGTCATAGTCCTTCTATATTCACCCATAAAGCTCAACATGGATACATGTTTCGTTTCAACCCAAAGTTAACACTAAACATCACTTAAGTTACATATATAATAAAAGAGAGTTTGAAAATTTCATTACAAGAAGCCGTTTATTACGAAAATGATTGGAACGCTGCCGTCCCGCGGATATACTCTGATTTTGTCGTCTGGTAGAGAACGTGCAGTCTGATCTTGAATCTATACCGCCCGCTTGTTTCGTCAAGCCTATAAAAATAAGAATTTTTCTGAGTTCTGGTGGATTGTATTGTTAGTATTTGAAAGAGGTCGAGTTTATCTATTTGGCGTCCCCAGGGTATGTTTGGCGCTCTAAAGGTCATTAGAATGCGGGGCTCTCTAGCCCCTTACCTAGTGACAGTTAAAAATGATCAGGTAAATAGCCAGAAATAGAACCCGGACTGCCCCATCACAAATCCAATGCCTTATCCTTATAGACAAGCAATCCCTGGACCTGTAAATTGCATGTTTCACCCGACTCTATCATAAAGTAGACTGGTCCTTTGACATACAGAATATTGACCAATAGCGAAAAGTTTCGGCCCAGGTCCGCCTGCGCAGACTGCGCAGGCTGATCTGTTTGATACTTTTTGCAGATGCATTATTTCACAGAGCAGAGCTTATTGCATGTTTTACCGGAGTTGCTTCCCTTCATTTAGTGTAATAATTCTAAAAGTCACCAACTAGGTGCAGATATATCTTTATTTCACTGATTACTACTGAATAAGAATAGGATGGTTTGTGAACCTGAGAAAGTTTCAAGCGTATTTTTTTTTTATCTCTTTCGGTTCAGAAGTGATTGTCGGATAATCGCAAGTGAGTTATAGATCGGCGGTGCTAATCACTGTTAAAGTGTTTGATTGGTGAATAGATTTATATAAATGTAGACTCATGCTTGGTACATGTATCTGAGTCTTAGATCAAAATATCTACCCTTTACCAATATACCTACCGACTTAACGCTCCTACCTACCTACCAAGACACAGGCCCACCTATACACCTACCTACCAGCACAGAGCTCTCCGTACACACCTACGTTTCAACACAAGGACATGCTTACACGTCTACCTAACCACGCGTCCAACGACTAACACACAGGCCTATATAGCCTACAACCTACCTACACACTAATCTTCCTACCAACACATATGCGTGCTTACATATATACCTACCGACACGTCTCGCCTACCAACCAACACACAGGTCTACTTACACACCTACTTAACCACACACTGATCTACCAACCAACACACAGGCCTATATAGCCTACAACCTACCTACACACTTATCTTCCTACCAACACACATGCGTGCTTACATATATACATGTACCTACCGACACGTCTACCAACCAACACAGGTCTACTTACACACCTACTTAACCACACACTGATCTACCAACCAACACACAGGCCTACATACCCCACAACCTACCTATACACTTATCTTCCTACCAACACACATGCGTGCTTACATATATACCTACCGACACGTCTACCAACCAACACAGGTCTACTTGCACATCTACATAACCACACACTGATCTACCAACCAACACACATGCCTACATACCCCACAACCTACCTATACACTTATCTTCCTACCAACACACATGCGTGCTTACATATATACATGTACCTACCGACACGTCTACCAACCAACACAGGTCTACTTGCACATCTACATAACCACACACTGATCTACCAACCAACACACACGCCTACTTACACATCTACTTATCAACACACAGATCTACTTACACATCTACCTACCGACACGTCCACCTACTAACAAACAGGCCCACTTACACACCTACCTACCGACATGTCTACCCACGAACACAAAGGCCTACTTACACATCTACCTAACTATTCACCTACCTATTAACACACAGACCTACTTACAGACCTACCTACCTACATGTCTACCAACCAACACCCAGGCCTACTTAAACACCTACCTAACCGCACACTTATCTACCTAGCAACACACAGACCTACTTACACATCAACTCGACACGTCCACCTACTTACACACAGGCCCACTTTCACACCTACCTACCGACACGTCTGTCCATGAACACACAGGCCCACTTACACACCTACCTACCGACACGTCTATCCACCAACACACAGGCCTACTTACACATCTACCTATCAACACACTTATCTATCCACCAACACACAGACCTATTTTAATACATACTTTAATACCTATTAACTGAACGCGATAACCGTGGTCCATGTTTACAAAACTTCAGAGCATTCTATCTTCCTATACGGGAAAAACAGGTAAATTATCCAATAATTTCGTGTAAAATGTACATTGAAAGGGCTTAAAAGTCTTACAAATATCGACTCAGGCTAGCGAGCAGTGGTGTAATGGATAAAGTCCCTGCCTATCAGGTAGTTCATCAAGCCTGCTGTCCTGGTTCGAACCGTACGACTTACCTTTTTAGGAAGAAATTTTATATTTATTTCGGTTTCCCTTCCTTGTTTGATTGTATTTTTATGTGTTTGTTTTCTTGTTTGTTATGTTGTTGTTTTTCCTTTCTCCCTTTCTTTCTTTCATACGCATATCTACATGTATTTGTTCATTGATATTATTATTATCATATTTCATTTTTATTCATTTATTCATTTTTCTTTTAACACATTACTACATGATTATACAATGATAAGTGCTTAACCCTAATCCTCTTCAATGGCAGTATCCGTAATCTCGCAATTTTCAATCGCCGTATCGGTACGCTCAGCCTCTTCACAACCAGTATCTATGGCTTCCTCGTCGCTGATCTCGATTATTCACCGCTCAAAAGCATCTTCAACTGCAATGTCTGTGTTTAACTCTTTACCACACAATCACGTGTTTTAACGAGCCAGAGAAAGATGCCTTTTGAAAATATTGTGAGAAAAGGAGAAAATGCTGGTAACCAGCATTTTCTCCTTTTCCCACAATGTTTTCCACCCTATCAAAGACAAATTACACCATTTTAGCCACATTTAAATTGTCGTCTGCAAACTCTTTCAATTTGGACCAGTCTACGCTTTTGTCGTGTGGTAAAGAGTTAAAAATCGCTCCTCTACGACAACCACATGTCTGCAGCAACTCTCCCACTCATGGGTTTAGATTTCAATCTGTTTCGTTCCAAATTCAGTCCTGGTCCAGTCGAGCTTCCGCGATGATTACGTTCCTTACTCTACAGAAAAGTGAGCAGACACGTCTCGCCCGTCCGAGCTCTGTAAAAGGAGGAAAAACATGTTTTATCGTAAAAAAAAAAGTAGGCAAAAATTTGCAGTCTCAGTTTAGTTTAGTTTAAACATATTTATTTTACATCGATTGAGAAACAAGTTCTTACAACTTATACTAATCTCTCTCGATACTGCTTCCTGGAAACTACACCAGTACTCGCGCCGACTGTGTGGGCCAATGAAAAGTCCCAAAGTTGATATCCGCTCCCGGGTATCGAACTCAGGACCTTTTGATTACGAGGCCGACGCTCTACCTCACAACCACGGACACGACAAAGTGTCAGTCTCAGTCATCTTAGCAATCCAAAACAAAAAGTCTCAATAACCTTCATAATATTTTTAACAATATCATCTCTAGCATCGATTTCTATACAAGAAATGTCTTTAGCAATTTTTCCAAAATAACAAAAGAATCAATGTTCAATCTTTTGTGGTGTCAATTCAGTACAAATATTCACTAAACATTAAAAGAAAACCCTGTAACCAGTGACTTACCTTACGAAAAAAAAAATGCTTGAAAGGAAAAAAGGTTGTTCATACGACTCGAACTCGATCCGCACTGGTGCAGATTCAATATGACCATTACACCACAGCGCCAATTGCCCATTCTCATGTAAAGTTGGCAATACGTGACTGCCGAGTCCCTCGTATTCCCTATTTGAATGTTTTGAACTAACCCAGTGTTTGTTAACAAAGGCCACAATTATCGCGTTTTGTTAGTTCATATTCAGTTTTATGTTGATAAGGCAAATGACATAAGTTGACCAGTAAACTGTTGTAAACATAAAAAAAAAAAGTTTATCTGTGTTTGACCCAGATTTTCTGACGTTATCTTCTTTACAACGATTGCCTTTAGGACAAACAATCACAGAAATGTGGTACATATTAAGGTTTATGCTGATATTGTTGACAAACAATGGTATGTAGTTTATACTAAATTTTCAAACAAAACATATCTGGTCGGGAAAGACCAAACTAAAAGAAATAAGTAAAGTATTTATGTTTAATTGCCTTTGGTACAAGATTATAGTGATATCTTGTTACGCCGAGTTGCTTATTTTCGCCCAAAGCTTTTTTTTTTTCAGTATTCCTGTGAGACTGTTTTCTTTCCCTCCAATCGACAAGACGACGGTTAAAAATTTGAATGGGAAACACTCGTTGACCGGGTCCATTTTAGATTGCCCTCTTGGTTTAATTCAAATTGGTTTAGCCAATCAGAAATCGCTATACTATGAAATTTGGAAAATAAAATAATGCAATTTCTGATTAGCTAAAATTTTTGGTTAAGCTGATCAGACAAATTGGCTAAACCAAATATTGACACTCTGATGTTTGAAAAGGTTTTGAGAATTATACTAACAATGTTATTAATAATGGTCGTTGAGTAGGAGTCCGGATATCCAGTGTAACGTGAAGAAAAAAAAAAACAACCGATCATGACCCTTTATGAGAAAAGCGACGCAAGGCCAGGCACGATATCATGCCCAGGGAATCATAATATCCTGACCGGAATACATTATATTGAGGTAAGTATACACAAGGGCGGGTGATCTCCAAGTCCAATAAGGTTTACTATATTTCTTTACGCAGGTCTTCAAAATGTTGAAATCAACCATGTAAACGCACTGATACTTATCATCGCCGGTCCGATAGAATTATCTCCCTTTGAGTACTCTTGTGCATATTTAGAAAGATAATAAGCAAGTCTCGCGAGACAGCGCAATATTATCAGGACACCACGAGCAGGAAATTTCATAATTGGAGCCAATGGCTCTTATGAGAAAATGTGGTAGTATTCCGGCTCCAAAAATATCGGCTCAAAACAACGCGTGTAGCGTGTCACTCTTTGTATAGATAGTTTGAGGTTCATGGGGACCCACTGACTTTCGGGATTATCAATTATTATGAAACTTTTCAAAGTCTTTTAAAATGACCCTACCAACTCTCACAGCGAAAATTAGAATTTTTCTTCGCAAGAGAGAGCATTTTGTCCATTCTAGTAGTGTTAAATTTTTGTTCTGAAGCTTAATTTTCTCCGACGGTTTCGCACAGTGACCTGGACAACACATATAAATGAATAAGTGCATGACTTCAGTACCTCATATTAGTGAAATATCAGGCCCTGAAATCGGTTTTTGTGCAAATAATATAGTTCTATACCTTACCTTAGATATCGCTTTTGTTACTTTCATACAAACCTTTGAAGTCTAAAATGATTTGTCTTGTGTTCTCTTATATGGTGTCTGTTCTCCAATATTTGGTCTCGGTTTTATTTTCGGCATGGCTTCATGTTTTATACCACCTCTGTTGAGATATATGTGTTCGAAACCACCTGACACTTAGACTAGAAGGTCTTTCAGGGTCTATTTTGAATTGCTTTTTGCAAGGTTTTTTTTTTTTTAGTTCGCCCAATATGAGCTCGTATCTTTTGAAATCTGATTGAGCCATGCTCTGGCAAAAGGGGGTTTAATGCATTTTCATAATGCATTGTACCAAGCAAGACATCACGTAAACTTTTAAGGATCCATTTTGTCGAAGAACCGACTGAATAATGAGGTAGATTGGTCCTTTGACATGCAGAAAATTTACCAATAGCTAAAATTTTCGACCCAGGTCAGCCTGTGCGGACTGCATAGGCTGACCTGAGTCGATACATTTGCAGAAGCATTAATTCCCCTTTTCGCAGAACATGGCTAATTCATTTCCCCCTAAACGTGGCCTTAAGATGAAATGAAAGGTTTGCATCTATCACACCAAATCTTAGCCTTTTAAATTCTATTGGACAAAAATTATTGATGAAAGTATAGAGAGAAATAGGTTGGTGCACCCGAAAACGACGATACGGAAGTTATGGGACATGTTCCAACTACGTGTAAATATTTCAGTGAATGTTCAAATCGATATCCCACGTTCAGCACGAATAAAATTCCGATTTTCACCGGGCTATGGATAACGGTATTTTTCTTTTTGATAGGCACCGGTTTCTCCCCTTGCAAGTAGTCCGCTTTCAGGAAGAAGTCAAATTATGAATTAGAAGTTCTGTATCAGCATTTGAAAATAACTATAAAGATTGTCATCATGGCAGATGGTCGATTAGCACAGGATCTAGCTGCATCAGGATTTGATTCCGAGCATTGTGAGATAATTAAACTATATTTGAATTGTTAATTAAAAGTCATGGTTATTTCGGAGTAGCCTATATGTCGGATATCGCTAATTCGGATCAGCTTGAATCTTTACCACACAATCCCGAGTTATTGCGATTCCAGATAGAAGGCATTTAAATGGTATATGCCTTTTGAATGATAGAAAACAATGCTGGTTACAGGGGTTTTCTCCTGTACTGACCATGTTGTTTTCTGAAACACTTTTATAAACACCAAATGACATGTTAGTCTAAATTGAAAGCATTTGCAGATGACATATAAAGTGTGACTCATATGATGGGCTTTGTCTTGAGTAGGGTAGAAAACATTGTTGGAAAATTTTCTCCGTTTCCAACATTGTTTTAAAAAAAAAAAACCTTTGTCCTTGAATTCGATAAAACTTTGAATTTTGTGGTAAAGAGTGAAGTTTTCTTTCTCAAGGTCATTTTATGAGGAGATAATTAGTTAAGGCTTTACAACACAATCCCATGTTTTAACAAACTTGAGCAGGAAACGTTTGAAAACATTGATAGCATTTTGGGAAAGGGAGAAAATGCTGGCAACTAGCGTTTGCTCCTTTTCCCTCAATGTTTTCTGCTGTTTTAAAGGCAGGTTGCATCTTTTCAGCCACTTTAGATTAGACATATGCCAGAGCTTTGACTTTGGATGACTTTTAAAGATACATCCTTACCCCCAGCCCAGAGAAGAAAAATGCTGCAAGAATTAATAGGGTATAGAATGGTTCAGAATTTAGTCAGCTGTGTGAACATAGATGAATTGCCAATATACATGGTGTAAGGGATAAAAGCTATATGGGATATCTTTGATTTAGAACTTGAAATGTCACAGCAGTGATTTTTCTTGATGGCCTCCAGAAAATGATATGCATTTTCTACCAGAAGTAATCTATGCAACCTTGCAGGGGCAACTTTTGGCATGAAGATACAAGAATGGTTATTGTTTAATAAAATAAAGATGAAATTGGTCAAAAACTAGCTGAAAATGAGTATAGATGTTCAATTTCACAGATGTTAGCAGACTGTCAGAAGAAGGAGAGATGCCACTTCTGGAGATGAAGCAGAAAGTCCAGATCTTGGCAGAGAAAACAGCCCATGAATTGAAGAAAAATGTTTACAAAAATTACACCCTGTTTATCGACACTGCGAGGGAAATATCCAGTAAGTGTTGTACAGCATTTAAATAAGTTTAACTGTTTAAATCTTTGCTAGTCAATAAAGAGTTGGGCTTGCAGACAAAAAGTTCAGTGAGGCTAAAATGATGGGATTTTTCAAACAAGAAATTTTTTATTTGTCCAAAATAAAAGCATTTGCAGACAGGTAACTGTAACTTAAATGGTTACCAGAATTTACTCCTTTTCCCACAATGTTTTCAAGAGCCCTCTTCTACAAGGTCATTTAAACGAGGAATTGTTAGCTAAAGGGATAACAATACTTTAGAGTTGTGCATGGATATTGAAAATACATGCAGATAGTAAATCAAATGTGGCATGCTGGATTCCCAAACAATGAAAGTGGAGTTGTTAAATCTTTGGATTGTTTGGTAAAGGTTAGTAAGGAAAGAAAGACACATTTCACAGTATAGTTTAACCCTTTACCACACAATGCCGCATTTTAACGACCCAGGGGAAGAAGCCATCTGAAAACATTGTTCCAATAGGAGAAAATGCTGGTAACCAGCATTTTTTCTCCCTTTCCAACAATGTTTTCTACCCTATTGAAAAACAAATTGCATTATGTGAACCACATTAAGATTGTCGTCTGCAAATGCTTGCAATTCAGACAAGTTTACATTTTTCTAGTGTGGTAAAAAGTTAATTCTTTACCAAACTACAAACTTCTAGACTTGACCAAATTGAGAGCATTTGCAAACCATTACTTAACCCTGTACCACACGATGACGCCTTTTAACGCCCCCTGGGAAAGAAACCTTTTGAAAACAATGTGGGAAAAAGGAGAAAATGCTGGTAACTAGCATTTTCTCCTTTTACCACAATGTTTTCTATACTATCAAAGAAAAATTGCACCATTTGAGCCACATTGAAATTGTCGTCTGCAAATGCTTACAATTTGGACAAGGCTAAAATTTTGTCATCTGGTATAAAGGGTTAAATGTGCCTTAACCCTTTCCCAAACAACAAATTTTAGCCCCTTCCAAATTGAAAGAATCAGCAGATGACAAATTTGAAAGTGGTACAAATGAACTTAATGTTTTCTGACAGGGTATAAAACATTGTGGGAAAAGGAGAAAATGCTTATTACCGGCATTTTCTCCTTTTCCCACAATGTTTTCAAAAGGCGTCTTCCTTAGGAACGTGAAAACGTGATTGTTTGGTAAAGGGTTAAATAATGAAATTTGTCTTTGACACAACAAAAAACGTAGAGAGAAAAAGGAGAAAATGCTGGTTATCAGTACTTTCTTCTTTTCCCATTATGTTTTCTAAAGTTTGTCTCAGGGATATTAAAACTCAGGACAGTTTGGTAAAAGGTTAACCCTTTACCACAGAATCCCTATTTTAGCAACCCTGAGAGAGGGGCCTTTTGAAACCATTCTGGGAAAAGGAGAAAATGCTGGTTACCAGCATTTTCTCCTTTATCCACAAGGTTTTCTAAAGGCCTCCTCCACATGGTCGCCAGAATCTTTGAACTGCTTGGGAAAGGGTCAATTGTAAAAAAAGAGTATAATTTTTAATTTTAAACCAGTTTTGGAAGGTGAAATGTACCAAGTGAGCCACATGTTAACAGAACAGAAAACTTTGATGAACTCCATGATGGAAATGTCCCTTGTCAGTGAAAAAGGTAACTTAATGCTACTCTGTTTTGTAATTTTGTCTTCTTTTCCCAAGTAAGGGTATATAATGAAATCATATGTATTTAACTTGTTTTCCTCTAAACTTTTTTTGCCGAGTCCTAGGAGACAGTCGGTAGCTTGCATGACCTGAGAACAGTGATTCGCTTGTTTGAATCCCCAGCTTAGCCAATTTCTTTCTGACGATTGATGATAGTCATTGTGACAGGATTCTCTCCTCTCTCACAGCAGATCAATGTTTTGAAGATTATTATATGGGAAAGCAGCAAGTAGTTTTGGAAAAATATTGTGGAAAGTACTGCGTAACTGGTAAAAGAAACTCCAGGAAAGCATGGCTAGGACTGGTGCACTCGTGGCTGCAATATAACTGAATTAATGTTGAAAATGGTAGTAAACACCATGTTGTCAATCCTTCAACTCTAAACTCTTTTTCAGATGACAAAATTAACACTTAAGCTGCTGAATAAATGAAACACAAATTTCTACTCAATACTAAAAGCCCAAACATTGCGTTTTCAAAGTTGATTTCACCGGAAAGAAAATACCGTGTTGGACAGTGATCTACACTGTCCGCAAAAGGTCAGTGAGTCGCGATTAGCAGCTTAAAGGTTAAGTCTTTCCACTATTAAAGCTTTCTTTAGACTCAAAATTTATTGTAATTGATAGGAATTGTCTCTGAAAGGGTGGAAAATATTGTGAAAAAATATGAGAATGCCGTTTACTGGCTGGTTACCTGCATGTTCTCTTTGCATCATAATATTTTCAAAGAGCTCTTTACTCTATGTCATAAAATGATTATTTTACCACACAAGTCCGAATTTGCTGGTAACTTGCATTTACTTTTTTCCCCCATGATGTTTTGTATGCTTTCAAAGATGATTTTTCATCATTTTGTTTTTCATCATCTCATTTTTTTTTTTTTCTTTTGCAAATGGTCAAGTCTGAAACTTTGATGTTTAGTAAAGAGGTTTATACAAATGAGAAAATGGTCCCTTTCCTGCAAGTTTATTTTTTCATAAATCTGTCTTTTATTGGCAGATCTGTTACAAAACAATTCCATGATGAGTATTTGTATGTACATATATATTAATCAATGCTGGTTACCAGCATTTTCTATTTTTCCCATAATGTTTTCCAAGCCTTTAGCATGAGGCCAAGCCCCAATAGCTCAGTCGGTAGTGCACAGAGCTTGAGAACATGAGGTTGCTGGTTTGATCCCCAGCTTGGCCAATTTCTCTCCAAGGATTGATGATAGTCATTGCGACAGGATTCATTCCTCTCTCACCACTGACCATCGTTTCGACAATGTTTATGTGGGAAAGCAGGCAGTGGCTTGGAAAGAATATTGTGCGGAGTACTGGTAAAAGAAACTCTAGGAAAGCATGGATAGGTGCACTGGCAGCTGCGATATAACTGAAATAATGTTGAAAACGGCGTTAAACACCATACAATCAATCAATCAGTCTTTAGCATGAGATTGTCTGGTACTCTGTTATTCAGCTGTAGTAGAGGAGCCGCCAAAAGAGGTGGAGCCTGAAAACCCCGAGGAGGAAACCCGGAGAAATTTGGCGTTTTTGTTGGAGAAGGTGGAAGGTTGCTCTGTAAGTTCACTTTTTGTCTTGGAGGAGACATCAAAATCTGACATTCCTAAAAGTTTTTTGAGAACATTTTGGTAAAAGGAGAAAATGCTGGTAACCAGCATTCTCTCCTATTCCCACAATGTTTTCTACCCAGCCGAAAACACATTTCAATTTTTGAGTAACATTTAATTTGTCTTCTGCAAATGCTTTCAATTTAGTAAAGAGTCAAAGCGCAGTAAACCAGATTTTGATCAAAAGTTTTTTTTTTTTCGAGGGAAAAGTTGAAAAGTTGGTATTTTAAAGGGAAGAGTCTGACAGACATGACTGTCTACCCTTGAGGGTGGGGGTAAAACAAAACAAAAGAAAAAAGCAAGTCACAGTCTTGAAGAAAAGTCTTGGTCTTTTTTGTTCTGTTCTGTTCTGTCTCCAGAATGTGACAGCTCAGCCAATCTTTTTTTCCGAGGATTGATGATAGTCATTGCGACAGAATTCATTCCTCTCTCACCGCTGACCGTTGTTTCGACGATATTTATTTGGGAAAGCAGGCAGTGGCTTGGGAGGAATATTGTGCGAAGTAGTGTTTAAAAAAAACTCCAGGAAAACATGGATAGGTGCACTGGCCGTTGTGATGTAACTGAAATAATGTTGAAAATGGCATTAAACACCATACAATCTATTACAGAGTGTGACAGAAGTACCTGGGAGACAGTTGATACATAATGGAGATCTTGCGGAATTAGACCTGGAATCTTTGGCCCAGTTACATAAAGTTCACATGTTCTTGTTGAACGACAGTCTTATGATAGCAACATGGCTTCCGAATAGGTAAATGAATTATATGATATTCTTTTCCAGAATTAGAATTCCAAATAGGTAAATGAAATAGATGAATTTCCTTTCTAGAATTATAATTGCAAATGGGTAAATGAAATCTATGAATGTTCATTTCTAGAATTGGAATTCCAAATAGGTAAATGAAATAAATGAATTCCATATCCAGAATTAGAATTCCAAATAGGTAAATGAAATATATGATGTCCTTTTCCAGAGTTAGAATTCCAAATAGGTATAATAGAATTATAATTCAAATAGGTAAAAGAAATCTATGAATTTCCTTTCTAGAATTAGAATTCCAAGTAAGTAAATCAAATAAATGAATTTCCTTTCTACAAGTAGAATTCCAAATAGGTGAATGAAATAAATGAATTTCATACCCAGAAAAACAAATTTCAAATAAGTAAATGAAATCTATGAATTTCCTTTCCAGAATAACAAATTCCAAATAAATAAATGAAATGAATGAATTTCCTTTCCAGAATTAGATTTTTATATGAGTAAATGAAATCTCTGAACATTCTTTCCAGAATTAGAATTCCAAGTAGGTAAATGGAATATATGAATCTTCTTTCCAAAATCAGAATTTCAAATAGGTAAATGAAATCTCTGTATTCCCTTTCCGGAATGAGAAACCTTTTCAGCTTCCTCTGTGGTAAAGGTAAAGTAAATATGGGCCACGCTTTGTGAAATGGAGGCTTAATGCATTTGCAAAAAGTTTTGGCCCAGGTCAACCTGCACAGTCAGTGCAGGCTGACCTAGGCCGAAACTGTTTGGTATTTGTCAAATTTCTGTATGTCAAAGGACCAGTCTACTTCATGATTTAGACAGTTGTTTGACATGATGGATTTTAAGGATCAATGATAACATGATGACTTGCTTGATATCATCATTCACGCAGATGCTGCCACCTTTTGGCAGAGCATGGCTTATATGGTCTTAACACCTTTATTTTCATCACCAGGAGAGGACCAGTTAGATACAAGTTTCAAGGTCTGTACGAGTTAGATAATCTAGCCAGTGTAAATATCAGGGATGCAGGGCCGGTGAAAAATGCCTTCAAGGTCTTGATGTTCCCAGACTCGAAGATATATCAAGCTGACAGTGCTAAATCAAAGGTAAAATGAATTTGAGCCATGCTTTGTGATAAGACGGTTTTAATTCATCTGCAAAAAGCATCGACCCATGTCACGGACTGCGCAGGCTGACCTGGGTCAATAGTTTTAGATATTAGTCAATTTTCTTCATGTCAAAGGACCAGTCTACCTACAGTCGATTGTTAGACTAAATGGATTGTATGGATTCAAAATTATACAATGACTTGTTTGGTATGATGCATCTCAGAGATGCATTAAACTCCCTTTTGTCAGAGAATGACTCATTTGTTTGTTTGTTGTACAGTGTTTAATTCAGTTTGCAGTATTATTTCACTTATATAGCGGTGGCCAGAGCACCTGTCCATACATTGCCTTGAGGTTTTTTCTTTTTTTACCAGCACTTTGCACAATATTCTACCCAAGCCACTGGCTGCTTTCAGACATAACTATTGTCAAAACAATGATCAGCAGTGAGAGAGTAATGAATCCTGTTGCATCGTCAGTCCTCAGAAAGAAAGTGGTTTGGGATTTCAACCAGCAACCCTCTGCTTTCAACCTTTAGAACTTCCCAGATCACTGTGAGTCCTGGTTAAGGTTTATAGGAAGCAGTCATGGAGAGTGATTGATGTAAGTTGTCAGAACTTGTTTCACAATCAATGTAAAATTAATGGGTTTAATTCTGTAGCTCTCAGTTTCAAGTTTTTACAACCCTGAAAAAGAAGTCTTTCAAAAACGTTGTATGGAAAAGGAGAAAATGCTGGAAGCCAGCATTTTCTCCTTTTCCTACAATATTCTCTACCCTTTCAAAGATAGAAAACCTCATGTGAGCCACATTAATTTCATTGTCTGCATATTGTTTGAATTCGGACAAGTCTTGAATATTGAATTCTGGTAAAGATTTATCCCTTTCCCAAACAAGCCCTGGTTTTCACATGTCTGCAGTACAAGTCTTTTGAAAACACTATGGGAAAAGGAGAAATTGCTCGCAACGAGCAATTCCTCCCTTTCCCACAGTGTTTTCTACCCTTTTTGATAACTTTCTGCCATTTTCATCAAATTTAAAATTGTCATCTGCAAACTCTTTCAATTGGGATCAGTCCAAAATTTGTCGTTTGGGAAAGGGTTAAATCAAAGTAAAGGAGTAATGAGTGTACATTTTATGATTACCTAAAAATTTTCTGGCTGAAATACATGCGTCTCACACGGATAAGATAACACACACAACAGAAAAAAATCTGTATCTGCACACTGTGAAATACTGATGACATACCTCACACGTGGAAAACGTGCATATTGATTCGCAATTTGATTGGTCAAAATGTTACTCTGTAATATTCAGTGGCTATTCATGAGAACAAAGTTACTGACTGCGTTACCATTATTTCTTTTATTCTGTTTACATTTATTGAAAAAAATGTCAATAATTGCAAAATTTTGCCTCTGATAGTGGTAGGTATATAATAAAAGGAATATTATGTTGTTGTAACTTTTCTGGTACTTGTATTTACTTCTCACTGTGCATGAAAATTTTTATACCCCCCACAACGAAGTGGAAGGAGGGTATACTGGAATCGCCATGGCTGTCTGTCTGTCCGTCCATCCGTCTGTCTGTAGACACAATTTTGTGCGGAGCTTTTTTCCTACAGTTTTTCAAATACTGCACTGAAATTTACACATAATGTTTGGGTACATATGAAATTGTGCATGTGCAATTTTCACGACCTTGCTGCCATGGGTTGCGGAATTATCTCCCCTTAAGCTTGTTGCCCTTTGTAAATTTTAACTATGGATTTTTGTCCAGGGCATAACTTCCAAAGTATAGAAGCTAGGAACTTCAAACTTCACACAAAGTTAGATCACATTAAGGAGAAGTGCAGTATACAAGAACAGTAACTCTATTTCATTTATTTTTCGAGTCATTGCCCTTTGTAAATTTTAACTTTGGATTTTTGTCCAGGGCATAACTTCCAAAGTATAGAAGCTTATGACTTCAAACTTCACACACAGATAGATCACTATAAGGCGAAGTGCAGTGTACAAGAACCATAACTGTATTCCATTTATTTTTTGAGTTATTGCCCTTTGTAAGTTTTAACTTTGGATATTTGTCCGAGGCATAACTTCTGAATCATTTAAGCTAGTGACATCAAACTTCATATACAGGTAGACCACATTAATGAGAAGCGCAGTTTACAAGTACCATAACTCTTTTACCACTTTTTTTTTTCAACTCTTATTTTTTTACGAAACCATTCTGCATTCTGTGACAAAGAGCTGTTTTGTGACAAGGAGCTGGTGGGGGGTATGATCACTTTTAGTGATAGCTCTAGTTACATCTCGCTCAACCGTCAAGTCTCATGCGATATCAAATTTTCTCATGCTGCTCGAATTAAATACAAGCTTCAGGAATGTTACTACAACATAATATTCCATATTTATTGTGTTATATCTGTAGAGACAATGGTTAGATGTCATTGAAGAGACAAAGAAGAACAAAATGGCGAGAGATAAACAGAAGAAAGAAGCTGCCATCAAGCTGCAGGAACAGCAGAGCTCAGCCTCGTTGCATAAAGAAGAGGATTTAAACCGTAAGTTGTGTTTTGTTTCGTATTTATGGTGCTGTTGCACATTTTTGGTGCCTTTGTTGCTAAATATGTTTAACCCTTTACCATACAATCCCGAGATTTAACATCTCTGAGAAATGAAACTTTTGAAAACATACTGGGTAAAGGAGAAAGCAAATCTCTCCATATGAGTCAAATTTAATTTGTTGTCTGTAAATGCTTTCAATTAGGACAAGTCCCAAATTTTTTTGTGTAGTAAAGAGTTAACCCTTTACCAAATGACAAAATTTTAGATTGGTCCAAATTGAAAACATTTGCAGACAACAAATCAGATATGACTCAAACATTGAAATTTGTTTTGGGAAGGGGTAGAAAAGCATTATGGGAAAAGGAGAAAATGCTGGTTACCAGCATTTTCTCCTTTTCCAATAATGCTTTCAAAAGCTTTCTCTCAGAGAGTCATTAAAAGTCAGGATTGTATGGTAAAGTGATAAAGATCTTTTGATTACCAGCATTTTCTCCATTTCCAGTAATGTTTTTGAAAGCTTTCTCTCTCAGGGTTGTTAAAAGTCAGGATTGTGTGGTAAATGGATAAAGATAATTTGTAAAACCACTACAGCATTATATTTAGGGAGATCATGTTACTTTTCCAGGAGTATTTACTAACTAAAGCTGTGTTGGTGACATGTGTCCTTATGCCTGCCACATATTCTCATATAGAGGCAGTGTTTCTGCTAGCGGCCACCAATACAGTCTGTCTGTACAGTATGATTTTGTTTCAGCATTCACAGAGCCAGTCCAGCCCTTGGATGAAAAGGAAATAGCTCAGATAGCGTTTGAAACAGAACTGCTGAATGCTGATTGGCTACAAGAGCTACCGGAAGATCTGGATATGTGTATAGCACAGCGAGACTTCGAAGGGGCGGTGGACTTGGTGGAAAAAGGTGAAAAGGGTTTAATCTGTATTGAAAATCATGACGTACTTTTGACATCTGAAAGGGTTTTTGTTTATGTTTAACAGCTTGTTTAACAGTATATCTCTTATATCACTGTTGCCAGTGCACTTAAGAATGTATATTTGGAGTCTCTTTAACTCTTTACCAAAGGACAAAATTTTAGACTGGTCCAAATTGAAAGCATTTGCAAACAACAAATTAAAGGTGGCTCATATGACAAAATTTGTCCTTGATAGGGTGGAAATCATTGTGGGAAAAGGGGAAAATGCTGGTTACCAATGTTATCAAAAGGCTTCTTTCTCAGAGGTGTTAAAAGTTGGTATTGTGTGGTAAAGGGTTAGCCGGAATTAGAAAAGCACTTTTTCCAAGCCACTGGCTGCTATTGCAAATATTCTAAGTTATAACGATTTTTCTGTGAGAGATGCATAAAAGTGTTACAAACTTGGCCATCACAGAGAAGCTAGTTTTCAAATTATGAGACCAGGGTTTTGTTAAGATAAAAAATTACAAAGTTGGCTGTCAGAGAGAAGCTACTGTAAAACTTTAAGAATTTGGGTGCTCATGACACCAGGGAATTTGTTAAGATAACTTATCACATACATGTATGTACCCTTATTTTCAGTGTAGTACAGCCTTTACAAATTTTCTTACCTTACATGTTTGAGAAAAGCATATAGTGCTCTATTTGGTCAACAGGTTGTAATTATATGCCTCATTTGTAACATTTTGCTGACCCAGGTTTCTTTGTGAAACTAACTGACAAAGTTGATGATTGTGACAAAGCTGTGAATTTTATCATCCTTAGGTCTAAAACAATATGTAGGTTTCTTTGGAACTATTTTTTGTCCATAATGTACCTGTCAAAGAAGTGAATAGGCTTCATGTAAATTTCAATACATATGTATGTGTAGGCCTATGTTTTTACACATCATGAACTATTATTCTTGATACAGTTATGTGATACAAAGATTCGGACATTTTTTGGTTTGAAGGCAAACTTATCTACAAAAAAACATTATTAAGCTAGCCTTTCTTCTAGACTGGTTTGCTAAAATTTTATATCAAATGCCAACTCATGTCAGATGCTATATAAATTGCATTGTCAAAAAGTTATTATGAATTTTAAATGAGTCCAAAGGATACACTCATGTTTTTGTTCCTTGCACATTTAAGAACTCCTTTTATACTTTTCCAGTTAATGACCATTTGAAAGAATGCCAGAAAACACCTGCCGTAAAAGAATTCAGGTTTGTTTGATTTCAGAAATTACCTTTCTTCATTTATAATACATGTAATTTTAAGCAAAGTTTAGAAAATGTCTCATTGATTTTGTCAGATGAGTATTTAACCAGAAATCAGACAAAATGTGTAGAGGACAAATTGAATGAACCATGTTCTGTGAAAGGGGAATGTGATGCATCTGCAAAAAAGTATTGACCCATGTCAGCCTGTGTGGACTGTGCAGCTGACATGGGTTGAAACTTTTTACTATATCCAATGATTATTTTAAATCAGGATTCAGTTTGTTGTGAAACAAAATGGATTTTATGGATCCATAATTATGCTATGACTTGCATGTATTTGGTGAAATGCATCAGGGAGAAGTATTCAAGCCTCTTTTTGCCAGAGCATAGCTCATTTATATGAATATAGTAAAACATAAGACCAGCACTGTATGTAAAACATAGGATCATATGTTAATCCTTATCCTGCTATATAACTTAACCCTTTCCCAAACGACAAATTTTGGACTGGTCCCAATTGAAAGAGTTTGCAGACGACAATTTTAAATCTGATGAAAATGGCAGAAAGTTATCAAAAAGGGTAGAAAACACTGTGGGAAAAGGAGAAATTGCTCGTTACGAGCAATTTCTCCTTTTCCCACAGTGTTTTCAAAAGACTTGTACTGCAGACACATGAAAACCAGGGCTTGTTTGGGAAAGGGTTAAATGAAACTTTTATGGTGATGGTAAAAACCAAAATTCTATTTCAAAGTTATGGGGGTTCAGAAAATATCTCCTTGTTGAACAGTTTAGATCCAAGATCAGACTGCACATTTAATGTAGTCTGATCCTGATCTACACTGTTTGCAAAAGGTCCGTGAGTCACATTTAACAGCCTGAGGGTTAAAGGGTTTCTGTGTCGCATCATACTCCATTTGTATCACAGAGCAAGAATTGACAACAGGATCAAACTTCTGACTGAGGGGCTGATGAGTGAGCTACAAGTATCACCAGAGAGGTCACTGCGTGGAGGACCAAGAGCAGCAAGAAGAGCAGTGGCTCAACTTATAAGACTGGGCAGATCTGCGCAGGTAAATCTGGATTTCACATGTTTATTTCATGAAGACAATAGGTTAAAAGACAGTGGTGTAGAGGCTCTGAATACGAAGCCTGTGTTGAGAAGGGGCAACATTTGGAAGTACCTTCATGATGGTGGGAGTACTGATTAAGGTTTCTGGGAAGCAATTGTTAAAAGTGATTGAATAAGTTGTTGAACTTGTTTCACAGTCCATATGAAGTAAATAAGTTTAAACTGTGACAACAAATTGAGGAGTCAGCACATAGCTTTTGTGGGTCAGTCTACCAGATGTGTCAGCCGGTTGTTATACTAAATTGATTTTATGGTTCCATGGGGGGGGGGTTAACTCTTTCCTGCACAGGCAAGAGTTTTAAACCTCCTGAGGAACAAGGCTTTTGTGAACATAGTGGAAAAAGGAGAAAATGCTGGTTACCGGCATTTTCACCTTTTTCCACAATGTTTTCTACCAAATCCCATCCACTACCAAAATCCCACCAAATCCCATCTTCTAAGAAATGATGAATGTGTCATTTAATTTTGGCAAATCTTAAATTTGGTAGTCTGGTAAAGAATTAATGCATTATTCCACGCAAGTTATCGTATACATTTTGATCCATGAAGTTCATTTTGTCCTACAAGGGGCTGACTCGTAAGATAGAAAAGTCCTTAGACATGCAGAAAATTTACCAAAAGAAAAAAAGTTTTGACGCATGTCCAACTGCGCAGACTGACCTAGGTCAATACTTTTTGCACATGCATGAAACCCCCTTTTCACAGAGCATGGCTCATATGAACTGCCGTTTATAATACATGCAAATAAATACCATTGAAGATATCGTGGCAAAAGCAGAAATCTTTCTCTATGAGTAATTTCTCCTTTTAACACAATGTTTTCAAAAATGGATGACTGAAATATAAAGAAGCCCAAGTCAGATTAGATAACAGGCTATTGTTAACTCTTTACCACACAATGATGAGTTTTAACACCTCTTAGAAATTACACTTTTGAAAACATTGTGGGAAAATGAGAAAATGCTGGAAACCAGCATTTTCTCCTTTTCCCAAGATGTTTTCAAACCTTTCAGAAACAAATCCAACCAATTGAGTCAAATTTAATTTGTCGTCTCTAAATGCTTTGAATTTGGGCCAGTCTAAAATATTGCCGTCTGGTAAAGAGTTATAACATATCATAAAGCAGTAAAAGTAAGGTAATAGAGAAACATTTGAGGGAAGGAAAATGTCTGTTTTGTGTGATATAGAAATCATTGTGGAAAAAGGTGTTGCTGTGTTTGCATTGGCCCTTTAGTGTTTTAACTCTCTCCATTGTTCCATAGGATAATAGTCAATTTATGCCTATAATTTTTTTTTTTTATCCTAAAGTTAACTGAAATGCTGAAATTGCTTTACAAAATGGGATAAAATTTCAAATGATTAACTCATTTCTCACAATGTTTTCAAAGCTATCTGCAGCAGGGAAGTTTACAGTCATATTTCTATTGGTTTACTTTTTTGTTTCCAGGCTTGTGATTTATTTCTGAAGAATAGAAGTGCTATAATAAAATACAACATTAGACAGTTAAAATTTGAAGGGGCTACAAGTCTGTATATTCGCTGTCTTTGTGGAGTTTTCTTTTCTAGCCTGTCGGAAACTGGACGAGAATTTCACAGGGCATTTCCCGAACATTATGGTTGTTTTTCTGGTAAGCTTGAATTTAATGGTTCCTTTTATGTGCTAATCTTTTTAGTGTGTTTAAACTTGAAACATTTTCTTTTTAAAAGACAACTTTAAATATTCTTTTTCATTTCAATATTTTTCAAGCCATCCAAAGACTGGACCGCTTTGCTTGTGTGCCCTTTTTTCAAGGTTATTTGTTTCGTAACTTGTTATCAGATGAAAAAAATTAAACTGTTCTATTTTGAAACAAATGATGCTCAACCCTTAAAGTGCTTTTCAAGATTATAATTGTTTTTGCAGCCAGTGTAGATCAAGATCGGACTGCACAAAACATGCAGTCTGGTCTTTGACCTACACTGTCTGCTTTCCTGAAACACTACAGACAAAAGCAACCATTATATTGCAATTATTTGGGTTTTATTTGTAGACTGTTGTTATTTGTTGAGTTCATTTGGTGTTCATAGGGCTATGTGGTTGGATTTGTCACAGAAAGGGTTGTAAACACAGAGTTTCAGATAGAGGAAGGGATTTTGATTTCAAAATTGAAAATATTAATTATTCTCCACAAAACCCTATGTTATTGGTACTCATTAGAATCGTCTCATCGAGACGATTTAAATGAGTACTCACAACATATGGTTTGGAAGAAGAAATAATGGATTTAGAATACCATCACTCCCTCTCATCTGGAGCTCTGTAAACATTATGGGAAAAGGAAAATTTGCTGATAAACATCATTTTCTCTTTTTCTCAGAATGCTTTCAGAAGCCTTCTAGAGGCTCTAAAAATATGAGTTTCTTTGTTATATTATTGATAAGTTACATATTTATATTACAGCATTTGTTGTATGGATGAAAGAAGAGGTTGATAGCTTTGTGAAAATTTTCAAGAGACATGTCTTTGACAGTAAATCCAATTTTGCTACAATAGCTGAATGTGTTTCCATAGCAACCAAGCATTGCCTAGAGGTGAGCTCATCATCAAAGTTTCTTATGACATGATTTTTGGCTTTGGTACCCCGCATTTAACTCTTTCCCAAACGACAAACTTTAGACACTTCCAAACTGAGAGAGTAGTCAAATAGGGTAGAAAACATTGTAGGGAAAGGAGAAATTGCTCATTAAGAGCAATTTCTCCTTTTCCTACAGTGTTTTCAAAAGACTTGTACTGCAAACATGTAAAAACAAGGGCTTGTTTGGGAAAGGGTTCAGTTTCATAATGGAGACAAGTTATAAGTTCACACTCATACAAAAGTGATTGTTAACTGCCTCTTTATTCTTTATTTGAGGCTTGGTTTAGATTCTCTGGAGCTGTGGTACATATTAAGGTAATGGATCCATCATATTTGAGCTGTGCTCTGGCAAAAGGGGGCTTAATGCATCTCTGTGATTCATGATAACAAGCAAATCATCTTATAATAATGGATCAATAAAACCCATCTCGTATAACGACCAACTGATTCATGAGGTAAACTGGTCCCTAGACGTGCAGAAAATTGACCAATAGCGAAAAGATTTGCCCAGGTCAGCCTGCGTGGGCTGCATTAAGCCCCCTTTTCACAGAGTACAGCCTATTTACTTTGGTCATTTAGCATTCTTTAGTAACCAAATAACAGTTTATAACCATACATTTTTGTGCTTTTCAGGTAGTTTACAATTCCAAGCAACTTAACCCTTACTACATAATCTGAACTTGTAAAGAAAGCTTTTGAAAACATTGTGAGGAAAAAGAGAAAATGCTGGTAACCAGCATTTTTTCCTTTTTGGACAAAGTTTTGTACCCTTTCCAAAACAAAATTTTGAATTTTTTATTCACATTAAATTTGTCGTCAACAAAATGCTGTGGATTTCGACAAGACGAAAATTTTGTTGTTTGAGAAAGGGTTAATAGGCATTTTACAAGGAATTACTCCTTTGCAGACAACATTTTCTTATTATTGAAAACTGATAATTTTTTCATTTCTTCATAAGCTTATACTTTGCATAACTAATAATATGAGCCACACTCTGTGAAAAGGGGCTTAATGCATCTCCACGATGCATGATACCAAGCAAGTCATCACAGTATCATACATCCCTAAAATCCGTTTTGTATAACAACAGACTGAATAATGAGGTAGACTGGTCACTGGACCTACAGAAAATTGATCAATAGCGAAAAGTTTCGGCCCAGGTCAGCCTGCGCGAACTGCGCAGGCTGACCTGGGTTGATACTTTTCGCAGATACATTAAGCCCCTTTTCACAGAGCATGGCTCATATACAATGGATCAAAAACCAGCCTACAAGGCAATATGTTAATCTTGTTAATATTACAATGTTATTAATCAAGCAATTTCATATTGGCAGAGTTACTGGTCCAAGGCCTGGGTTTTTTGTTAGATACTGAAGGCCAAGGGCAGATATCACAGACCTCAGATCTGTAGCTTGGTTAATTGGTTAATTGATTGATGACAATTCTGTTAAGAAATGGTTCGGACTTGTTGTCCATTTTGGACTCAACATTGGCCTTATTGTGTTTGATATTGGCTGAGCATTTCTCGTATTGGCAGAATTTGCTGATACTGGCCAAGTTTGTCATGTGGTACTGAAAGGACGGTTTCTGTCATATAAATACAAAAACACGCTTTGTAAATTAATAATATGCAGCAATACACACAATAGTTATCCCCCAGCTCAAAGGCAGGGAATAGCTGGTGCGTGTATTACTTCACCACTGTCTGTTTGTCCACCCATCTGTCTGTCCATCCATCAGCCCAATTCCTTTTCCCATAGACAGGTGTGCCTCCCTTTGAGGGATATAGGTTTAACACATGGGCATATTTTTTCCTCGTTTGACAGCTGTCCGCAGCAGGATTAGAAGTTGGTTTCTGTGTAGATTCTCTGATTGCTGAAGAGTTGGAGAGGGTGATCACTGACACAAAGGATCAGATCATAGATGGGATAAAATACAGATGTGCTGTGAGTAGGACATTGTCTTGATGTCTCTGACTACTTCTTTTGGTTTTATGTACATGAGTTTTAAAGATACATCTCTACTCGTTTTCAGCCAGTTTTTAACCATTTCATCTTTATTTTATGAAACTATAATCATTCTTGTATCTTCATGCCAAATGTTGCCTCTGGCAGTTTCAAGGTTGCACATATTTTGACTGATAGAAAATTCATTTCATTTTCTGAAGGCCTTCAAAGAAATCATTGTTATAGTTTCCATTTGTAAATCGAAGACAAATTCCCTGAGTTTCTTTTTCCCATACTCCATATGTATTGGTAATTTATTTATGTTTACACAGCTGACTAAATTCTGAGCCATTCTACACTCTATCGAGTTTTAATAGTGTTTTTTCTGTCTGGCTGTAAGGATGTATCTTTAACCATTTGCAACAAATTTCATGGTTTAACAACCCTGAAGAAGAAGGCCTTTTGAAAATTTTAGGAAAAGGAGAAAATGCTAGCAACTAGCATTTTTTTTTTTCCACACAATGTTTTCTACCTGTTTAACCCTTTACCACACAATCCCGACTGTTAACGACCCTGTGAAAGAAGCCTTTTGAAAACATTGTGGGAAAAGGAGAAAATGCTGGTAACCTGCATTTTCTCCTTTTCCCACAATGTTTTCTATCCTTCCCAAAACAAATTTCATTTTTTTAATCACATTTATTTTTGTCATCTGCAAATGGTTTCAATTTGGACCAGTCTAAAATTTTGTCATTTGGTAAAGAGCTAAAGATGATTTGCACATGTTGAGCCACCTTTATATTGTAGTCCGCAAACATTTGGAATTTGGACAAATTCAAAATCTTGCAGTTTGGCAAAAAAGTACCTCTGTTTTCTACATAATACACATGGTAATTTTATCGCAGCTGCAATTGCACCTGCCCATGCTTTCCTCGAGTTTCTGGTTCAGGATAACACCCAGTAAGATTCTAGTTGTCTACAGGCTGTTTAACCTCATTTATTCAATCACCATACACTACTACATCCAACTTTCTTTCATAGGCTGTTTTCAGTATTTTGCACGAATCACTTCCACTGGCTGCTTTCCCATATAAAAAAGTCCAGAACAATTTTCAGTGGTAAAACACCTATTAATCTTAGGTCAATAACTATCACTATCAATTTTGAAAATGAATTTTTTTTACGCCTATATTTGAGCTCACTACCCTTGGAAATCTAGCTCTGTGTTTCCTTTAGCCTAACAATGCTCATTGAAAGCCACTTCTACAGGGGTGGACTTGATTTAGCTGATCTGAGCACTCTTTTTACTCCGAGCACGCAGAATCGTAATCAAGTGTAATGGAGTAGCTGTGCCAGTGCACTCCAGAGTACTCCATCGTCCGAGGTGGTGCAGTCGAGAGCAGAGCAGTCATGTGACCCTGTCTCCTCATAAAGTGGCAAAAAGGGGAACAGTTTTCTAACATGAAGATGTTTTTTCTTTTTTGATATGGAAGTCTTCCGAAGACATTTGTGTGTATTCCAAACTGTAATTTACAAAACGTTAATTGAAACAGAGCTGTAACAGTATTGCGATCATATTCAGCCGTCATTAACTTTTCCTCTCACATGATTTATCTCGGGAGTATGCCAATTGCTCAGTTTCACTTGGTTTAGTGTGCTGCTCTGGTGCAGTCAGAGTACTCTAAAAAAATCAAATCAAGTCCACCGCAGTTGTAATGTTTCCTAAGCCTTTTCATATATAGTTCTCTGTTTTACTGAACCTGACAAAAAAAAAAAAAAACGCTTTCGAAAAAAACTATAGTAGGAAAAGGAGAAAATGCTTCCAACCAGCATTTTCTCCTATTCCCACCATGTTTTCTTCCCCTTCCAAGACAAATTCCATCATTTGAACGAGATTGAATTTATTGTCTGCATTTGCTTTCAATCTGGACAGTTGAAATATTTGTCATCTGGAGAAGAGTAAATTCATATCTGCTGTCTGTGAATTGTATAACCATTTCCCCGAACAAGAAATTTTAGCCTCTTCCAAATTCAAAAGATCTGCAGACGACAAAGTCAGAAGTGGTACAAATGAGCTTTAGTTCTCTAATAGAGTGGTAAACATTGTGGGAAAGGGAGAAAATGCTGGTTACCAGCATTTTCTCCTTTTCCCAAATTGTCTACAAAAGACCTCTTCATCAGGATAAATATAAGTGATCTGCAGCTAAAAGATGTAATGCAAATAGCAATGAATGAAGACTAAGAGAAATGCAAAAACATTGTGACAAAGGAGAAACTTAAAATATGAGCTATTTCTCCTTTTGGGACAATGGTTTTAAAAATAGGCATGCTGTAAGAGCTTTAAAGACATTAAAATTTTTCTGAAAAAGTTAATGAGCTAAGACTGACTGAAATGTTTATAAAAACTGTAATGACTGATGGAGATACATTATAAAATTCATCATAATTTTTAGGATGATAGATGGAGGCCGATGAATCATTTAAATGTGACGGATTGTAATAAATTTGTGGAAGATATGGCTGCAGTGGGGATAGATCTACAAACAAGTGTTTATAGTAAGTGCCTATTGACGATTCTTAGAGCAATAGATGAATAACCCTCTACCAAACTATTGCATGTGTATATGACTGTGAAAAAGAAGGCTTTTGAAAACATTGTGGGAAAAGGAGAAAATGCTGGTAACCAGCATTTTCTCCTTTTCCCACAATGTTTCCTACCCCATCAAAAACAGAAATCATCATTTGAGCGACATTTGATTTGTCTTCTGCAAATACAATCAGTTTCATTGAGCCCAAAATTTTGTTTAGTAATGAGTTAATCTTTCACCAAAGAACAAAATTTCAGACTTGTCACAATTAAATGCTTTTGCAGACAACAACCTACGTAGGGCTTAAATTTTTCAGTTTATCTCTGTAAGTTTAGTGATTCAGTTTATCTTTGTAAGTTTAGAAAACATATTGAGAAAAGGAGGAAATGCAGGTTACCAGCTTTTTCTCCTTTTATCACAATGGTTTCAAAAGTCTTTTTTGTCAGGGTCGGTAAACTCAGAATTGTGTAGGAAAGGGTCTAACTGAAAGATAAAACATTTTTGATAAAGCTTAACCTTTTTCCAGACATCAGAATTTTGGACTTTTCTAAATTCGAAACCTTTGCAGACATCAAATGTGGTTAGATTGGTAGAAATTAATTTTGAAAGGGTAGAAAAATTAAGGGGAAAAAGAGAAAATTCTGCTTACCAGCATTTTCTCGTTTTCCCATTATGTTTTTGAATGCCTACATCCTCAAGGTTGTTAAAACTTGCGATTGTGTGGTTCCTTTTTTTTTTTTGCCCCTTTCTGCCAAGTCATCATTACCTTGCTCTGAATTTTTTTGTTAAATCAATTGTTTCTTGATGATGGAAAAGTTTGAAAATCAAAACATGATCTAACTTTCACTGCCATTGGTGACTTAAAAAATGTGCAGTCTGATGTTGGTCTTTCACTCTTGCCAACCTGATACCAGACATTGACAAAAAAGCACCTTCCTATGCAGTGGAAAACTTTCTTAGACCATGAAAAAGTTCAAATTTAACTGAGCCATGTTCTGTGAAAAAGAGGTTTAATAGGTCTATCTGCAAAAAGAATCAATCAGCCTGTGCAATCTTTGCAGGCTGATTTGGGTCGAAATCTTTTCTTATGTGTAGATTTTCTCAATGTCCAAGGACCACTATCATGATTCATCTGGTTTTTAATGGATCCATAATTATATGATGACTTGCTTTGTACAATGCATCGCACAGAGATACATTAAACCTCCTTCTGCCAGAGCATGGGTAATTTAGTTGGCAGCAAAAGTGTGAATCAACAATATTTAAAGATGCACCTACACTCGTTTTCAGTCAGTTTTTAATCCACTCCATCTTTATTTTATGAAACTATAATTATTCTTATTATTCTTGTGTCTTCATGCCAAATGGTACTCCTGACGGTTTGCAAGGTTGCACTGATTATGATTGATAGGAAATGTATTTCATTTTCTGGAGGCCTTCAAAGAAATCAATGTTTTCGTTTCCTGTTTTAAATGAGGACAAATCCCTTGAGTTTCTCTATCCCTTGCACCATGTATATTATTATCTATGTTGACACAGGTGACTAAATTCTGAGCCATTCTACACACTATCAAGTTTTAACAGGTTTTTTTCTCTCTGGCTGGAAGGATGTATCTTTAATTTTTCAGATGAATGTTTCATCAATTTGACGATGAACACTGCTCAGTTTTGTAAAGCCTGCATTGTCCTTGCCCAGAGCCTCATTCTGGTACACAGTCAAGATAGAGACATGTTGATCACACAGACTCTGGTTCAAGTCTTCAAGGCACAGATCAGCCATATAGAGTCATCCATTAAATCTGGGAAATATGCTGAAGACGTAAGTTTACATGTACATGTTATAATTATTGGACATTCGACCTTTTCTGATGACAGTGCTCCTTGCAGCAGACCCTCTTTTGATAACATTATGGTAAAAAGAAAAGAAGATAGTTACATAGAGGATATCTGTTTTTTTGGTGAAAGATTGAAATTTATTTCATTGAAAGAGAACATCATCGGTACTATTTTCACGAGTGGCACAGCCACTCGTGAAGATATTACCAATGATGTTAGTTCAGTGAGATACATTTTGATCTTTCAGGGAAAGAAATGAATATTCTATTTATTTCATGCTTCTAATCCCTTTTTTGTAGGGACTTTCATCAAAATCCAGTACAGTTGTTTTCAGTAATTCCCCGTGGTGTACCCCATCACATAAAAACGTATCACAATATTACATAAAGTGTGAGATATACAGGGTAAATGTGGATAAATTATGTCATATTTCCCTGTATTTGAATGGCACACGCACTTTTCCAAGGTAACTAGTGTGCAGGAACTACTTTTTCCGCCTTTAATTGAAGAGTTAGAAAATATAAAATCAGTATTTTCACTGGTCGTAACCATGAAATATCAAACCATAATCCACCATTATTTCTTGATAAACTACCAAAAAGCATGAAATAAAAAAGGCTATTTCTCCTTTTAGCTTCAATATTTCATTTGCTTATATACCTATGTATGAACCCTTAACCTGCCAAATGACTTAAATGATATTCTCAAGCCATCAGAAAGAACGTAAATTTGGCTATTTCAAAGTTATTTTGGAGGGAAAAATGTCTCCTTATTGGACAGTGTAGATCCAAGATCAGACTGCACATTCTGTGCAGTCTGATCTTGATCTACAATGTCCACAAAAGGCCATTGAGTTGGGCCCAGCAGTCTAAGGGTTAAATCTTAACTCTGATTATGATGTTACGAAGATGTGACAAATGTTTCTCCTGATCAAATTTGAAATATTTCCCATGAACAAACACAAACCAATTTTCAAGAACAGAACATGAAATATTTTGTCATGAACATGAATGAAGTATTTTCCTAGTAACAATTTGAGAATATTTTCCATAAATAAACAAGAGTTTTCTCCCTTGAATTAATGCTTGAAATATTTTTCATGAGCAAACAGGATATATTTTATGTCGATGATATCAATACTTTTTTCCACTAGGAAACATGAAAGATTTTTAATGAACACCCATGACTTACTATTTGAATGAACATTAATGAAATATTTTCAGTGAACAAACACGAAATATTGTTTATGAGCCAAAATATTTCTTCAGATGACATTCCTGATGAAGAATGCTCAGTTTATCCTAGAAGTTTTGATGGCCAAGATAGAGCAGATGTACAAGAACAGATCTATTTCCTTTCCCCACCAACTGATTGCTGTGAATGGAGAGTACAGAAGGCTGAAAACAGTGGTTGCCAGCTTGACCAAAAAGTGATCGGTTGCTGAATACTTTACAAGCTGATTTGGTGTATCAGCAACCTCGGGGATGTTGGCCAATGAAGACATCTTTGGAAAAGGAGAAAATAACCGGCAACTTCTCTGTTTCCCACAATGTCATCTTTTGAGGACAAATTCTATGACCCACATGTCATTAGTTGTCTGCAAAAGCTCATTACAAAGAAGAGCTTAACCCTTTACCACACAATCCCGACTTTTAACGACCCTGAGAAAGAAGCCTTTTGAAAACATTGTGGGAAAAGGAGAAAATGCTGGTAACCAGCATTTTCTCCTTTTCCCACAATGTTTTCTACTCTTTCCAAAACAGATTTCAATTTTTCAGTCACATTCAGTTTGTCGTCTGCAATTGCTTTCAGTTTGGACTAGTCAGAAATTTTGTCGTTTGGTAAAGAGTTAATGGCCCGAAGAAAAAGGGCCATTGAAAACAAAAAGGAAAGAACGCAAATGCTGGTAACCAGGATTTTCTCCTTCTTCTGGCCAAGTATTCTTCTGTATCATAGACAGAAGCATTATTTGACACACATTTATCGACTGTAAATGCTGTCAATTTGGACAAGTCTAAAATTTTGTCATTTGGCAATCTGTGAAAGGAGGAAAAAAGTCAACACTTAAACCTTAAAGCCCTGGAACCGACTTAAGTTGCTTTTGCAGACAGTGTAGATCAAGATCAGACTGGACAGAATGTGCAGTCTGATCTTTGATCTACACTGTCTGCCAATATGTTACATATTCTAACGGAAAAAAAAACCTTGAAATACTAATATTTTGGGTTGTTTTTCCTAAATAAAAAGATCCAGATTGTTAATTCAGCGCTCTAAGGTTTAATGCAGAGAGAAAGAGTGAATAAGGGAGAGAGATGGGTGATTATAAGATTGAAAATGAAACAGGACCCATCTTTATTAAGCATTAGCTCTGATTTTCAAATCCATTGTCAAGCCATGTGGTTGGCCAAGACATTCTATCGCGACCAATCAGACAGCTCGTCTTGACATTTAGACTTACAATTTAATGTTAGATGAATACTGCCCAAATATACTCAATCTAGTCAGTATTTTATAGTGCCAAGTGAGATGAACTTTTATGCTCAAGCAATTAAAAAAAACCCCAACATATTTTAATTTCAATTTGGTTTTGTACAGAATATTTCACAAAATATTGGATTATAAACTACCAAAAGCTGTTACAAATTTCATAAATGATAACCATTGAAAGGAAAGAAATAGGTAAGGAAACCACTGTTCAAAAAGGAGAAATTACTTGTTACGAGCAATCACTTGTGTTTTCTTAATACTTTCGGAAACTGTCAGTTGTCGGGCATAAAATTTGTATCTCTATAGTGAAGAGGTAACCCTTTACCATACAATCCCAAGTTTCAATGACCCAGAGGAAGACACCTTTGGAAAGCATTGTGGGAAAAGGAGAAAATGCTGGTAACCAGCATTTTCTCCTTTTCCCATGATGTTTTCTTTCCTATCACAGACAAATCTGACCATCCAATTAATATAAGATTTATCATCTGCAAATGCTTTCAATTTGGACCAGTCTAAAATTTTGTCGTGTGGTAAAGAGTTAATCATTAACCAAAGAATTCCAAGTTTTAATGGCACTGAAGAAGAAGGCCTTTGAAAACATTGTGGGAAAAGGACAAAATGCTTGTTGTGATCATTTTCTCCTTTTCTCACAATGTTTTCTACCGTTTTAAAAGCGGAAAATTTAATCTCCTATTTAGCTTGATTAAAAATGTGCGCAATCACTTTCGATTTTGACATATCTAAAATTTTTGACATGTCTGAAATTTTGATTTGTTGTGTGCAAAAGAGTTAATCCTTTACCACACTATCCCAGTTTTTAATGATCCTGAAGAAGAAGGCCTTTGAAATCATTGTGAGAAAAGGAGAAAGTGCTGGTAACTAGCATTTTCTCCTTTTCCCATTATGTTTTCTAACCTTCCAAAAACAAGTTACAATTTTTGAGTCATATTTGTTTTCTTGTCTGGAAATGCTTTCATAGTGGACAAATCTAAAATTTTGTCATGTGGTAAAGAGTTAAACAAATATGTTAATTAACCTTGGTTTAATCTCTTGTAAATTGATGATATTTGGGAAAGTGCAATATTTTTAGTATATTGCTTTTATATGTTCTGAATTATTACAAATCCATAAGTATTATATATGTATGCATAATTAATTCAGATTGAACGATGTTACCATGAATACCATTATTTATGCTTAATTAATTCAAATAAAATGAGATACATTTATACATTTTTTTTCTTCTTCTTCTTTGTGAAAATCTTAAAGAGAACTATTCAGATTTTCATAATTTCACCAAATTAAAAAAACAAACAAATGATTTATTACTGAGTTATGCAGTGTGATTGCTGGCAAATTATTAGTAGAAAAGAAAGACAAAAAGTAAGACAAAAAATATTTTTCAATGGTATTTCCTTATGAGCTTTGTAGCCTCTCAAGATATTTTGAGATTTCGTGCCACAGTTTTGCAAAGACCTGTAGGAACGTCACATGATCATTAACACATGTCAATGAAGAGGATTTGTAATTAATCAGTATGATGATTTCACATTGAAATTTTGATTTATGCATAAAAACTAAATAGCTCTCTATAACCCTTTACCTCATAATGCTTACTTTTAATGACCCTGCCATGCCCCCATAGCTCAGTTGGTAGCGTGTAGGACTTGAGAACAGGAGGTCGCTGGTTCGATCCCCGGCTTGGCCAATTTCTTTCTGAGGATTGATGATAGTCATTACGACAGGATTCATTGCTCTCTCACCACTGACCATTGTTTCAATGATGGTTGTATGGGAAAGCAGCCAGTGGCTTGGAAAGAATATTGTGCGGAGTACTGGTAAAAGAAACTCCAGGATAGCATGGATAGGTGAACTGGCTGCTGCGATAACTGAAATAATGTTGAAAACAGCATTAAACACTATTCAATCAATCAATCATTAATGACCCTGAGGAAGAGGCCTTTTGAGAACATTGTGGAAAAAGAGAAAATGCTGGTAACCAGCATTTTCTCCTTTTCCCACAATGTTTTCTACCCTATCAAAGAATATTCCATCACTTGAGCCACTTTGAAATTGTCGTCTGCAAATGCTTTCAATTCGGATTGGTCTAAGATTTGTTGTGTGGTTAAAGAGGCCTATTTAGTTTTTATTATTCTGTAAATCAAAATTTCTTGAAAAACACTTCAGTATACAACTAGATATATTTTTCTTTTCAACTTATAAACTGTGGGGTTGAATTCAGTTTTGAAAGGTGCTATTTTGGGCTTTCAAATACAAAGGGATGGCTGTTTTGCAGTGGGTTACTCTATTTCTTTTACGTCAGATTTGACGTCATGAGATTGTTTGGTGTGGGTCCAGGCAGTAATAATTTTTTAATCACTTGTTATCGCGGTCTCTTTTCATGATCCTTTCCGAATGTATAAAAGAAAAAAAATGATTGGACTGGAACCCAGGGTAGGATTGTCTGATCATGATTTTCTCAATGATATATAGTTGGACCATGCTCTGTGAAAAGGGGACTTAATGCATCTGCGAAAACTATCGACCCATGTCAGCCTGCGCGGACTGCGCAGGCTGACCTGGGCCGAAACTTTTCGCTATTGGTCAATTTTCTGTATATCCAAGAGCCAGTCTACCCAATAATTAAGTAAGTTGTTAGAAACTGTGACTATTATGCAACCATAGGTATGTAATTATTTGCTTGGTATATAGTGCATCACGGAGATACATTAAGCCTCCATTCGCCAGAGCATGGCTCAGTTATTTATCTTTTAGATCTAATATGTTAGACCAGACTTTCAATAATGATCAACAGGGATGTTTTCATGGATTCAAGATGTACAGTTACAAAGTGCAAAACAAAGGTTACAGTTGTTAGCCGTCTGCAAATGTCTCCATTTTGGACAAGTCTAAAATTTTGTCGTCTGGTAAAGAGTTATTGTGTTAATAATACCTTGTTACATTACATGGTTTTACGAATTGAGTGCGCTGACAAAACCTGAGTGCACGCCCCATCATACTGAAGACTGACGTCACTGAATACTGACGTCACTTACCTGTGTAAAACGTGCAGTTTGGTGCATAAAGACACCGCGATAGACATCCGACGTATTTTTATTCAAACGTGGATTTAAACAACTCCAAGGTAAGAAACTATTCATTTTATGTTTTGTTGGCAAAAGTAAACGACCATCAGATGCTTCAAACGACTATTAGTTTATTTATTTTTTAATAATACAATGTATGACCTTTGACACACTTATGGTTTGTTTACATGACGATGGGATGGCTTGTTTTGACCCCGTGTATTTGTTTTAGAATGACAACAAACGATAGTAAATTTAATTATATTCATTTATTTGCAAAAATAATCAATTCTTTCCGCTTTAATGACAACCATCAAAGGAAACTAGCAATATTTAATCTAGTAATATTTAATATGCTGTACTCGGTATTTGTCGGCTCGTATCGATCGACGCCACCATCTTGGATTTTGCTTTCAAAATGTATTCAAGTTTACGGGGCTCGCGACAAAATTTCAGACTAGGTCAAAATGAAAGAATTTAATTTAATTCTGGCACAATGATGGGTAGTCTGGTACCCCGCCGTACTCAAAAGTACCTATAACGTAGTGGTAGGGGCAGGTAATCCAGACTCAATTATGAGAGAAGTTTGAAAAGGTATGGGGAATGTTATGGGAAAAAGCATGAAATGCTGGTTACCTGCACTTTCTTCTATCCCCAAAATTGTGCTCAAAAGCTTTTTTTCTCAGAATTGTGCGGTAAAGGTTTAATCTGTCGCTGTCTTAATAAAGCCATTTTTTTATATCTGAGACTTTCACCCTGATTGAAAATTGTTTAGGTCATAGTTTAATGCAAGAAGCCGTTAGAGTAGATCAAGATCAGGCTACAAGTTCTCTGATGGCAAATCTTGATATACGCTATCCGTAAAAGCTGTGCATAGCTTTTGACTGTGAAAGATTCGACCCCTTACCACACAATCCCATGTTATTACGACCCTGAGGGAAAAAAAAGGCTTAATAATGCATTTTCTCCTGTTCCCACAATGTTTTCTACCCTTCCGTCGACAAATCTAATTTTTTGAGTCGTATTCAGGTGTCGTCTGCAAATGCCTTCAATTTGGACCAGTCTAAGATTTTGTTATGGTAAAGTGTTAATCCTTAGGCTGCTAAGCTCGACTCACTGGACCTTTTGCGGACAGTGTAGATCAAGATCAGACTGTACAGAACGTGCCATCTGATCTTGGAACTACACAGTCCGATAAGGAGATATTTTCCCAAACCACATAACTTTGAAATACCAACATTTTGCTTTTTTTCCATCAGCTTGAAAGTTTCATTCAAGTTATATAGTAGGATAAGGGTTGAACAATATTACAGCATACGAGGGAATTGTTTTCGTAATTTGAATAATACACGGGAAATCGGATAAAATGTATACATGAATGGATGTTCGTCACTAGTTATTTATTCATTTACGACAATGTTTTTAAAAGTTGTGGAAGGCGGATCAGTCAACCTTTAGAGTTTCAGATACACATGGATCTGGTAGTTCTTCGGGACTGCATTCACCAAGTTTGTTTTAGTAGGCCTATATTTTCACGAGTGGCTGTGTGGCTGTGCCACTCGTGAAAATACAACCGATGATGTTCACTCGATGAAATCAATTTCGATCTTTCACCGAAATAAACAATCATTCTTTATGTATCTATTTAAAGTATTGTGAAACCGCTTTGACTTGTCACTACTTTGATTCCGTGACCGTGTTCGGTTTTTTTTCCGATATTTGCCGAAGCTCCCTCTAAAAGGAGTTTAAATGTTAAACCCTTAGACTGCTAACTGTGACTCACTGACCTTTTGCGGACACTGTAGATCAAGATCAAACTGCTCAGAACGTGCAGTCTGATCTTGGATTTACACTGTCCGATAAGAAGATACTTTTACTCCAACAAATAATTTTAAAATTTTATTATTCTGTTTTTTACCATCGACTTGAAAGTTTCATTTAACTTATTTACCAGGATAAGAGTTAATATGTTTGTATAATAAACTGATCTTGTTGCCGTGTCTATGGTGTACAGGTAAAATACATGGACACATCATCCCGAGGTAAACTTCCTTTAAATCGTGAATTTATCAGAGATCTATAAATAGTGCACGTAAAAAACGGGATATTCATTAAATGACAAGTTAAAAAGGGTTTCACTATATTGTTAAGGACCTGCAAGTGTAATCCACGGATGATTACCGAAATCGACACTGTCTGCGTCATACTTTGATTTTAGTCGGAGGGAGAATTACTTTGTATCTTTATCATCCCTATAGATTGCGAGTATCGCCCCGGATCAGTTTGCGCTGATCGGACATATTGCCTGTATGAGCCATGCTGTATGAAAAGGGGGATTAATGCATCTTCGAAAAGTATCGACCAGGTCACCCAGCGCAGTCCGCGCAGGCTGACCTGGACCGAAACTTTTCGCAATTGGTCAATTTTCTGTGAGTCCAAAGGCCATTCTACCTCACAATGAATCGATTGTTTAAAAAAAAAAGATGCCATTATGGACCTATAATTATGTGATGGCTTGCTTGGTATAATGCATCGGGGAGATGCATTAAGCCCCTTTTTTCCAGAGCATGGCTCATTTACAAGCATCTAGACCCCCTTTCTCCTGGCGTGGCTAATTTGTTGCTGTATACCAGGATTATTTTCTGTTCCGTCTCGGGCAACCCCCCCCCCCCTTTTTTTGTCATGCCATGAAAGACCCGTCAAGTAATGCATTGAAAGTGAGTGTTGAAACTTGTTATTTGCATTTTATACCTGTCAAAAACTTTTGGACGCGTCTGAAAAGTTTATTGTCTGGTAGTATTGAATTAATGATAACATTCCAATAATGAGAGAATAATGTGAGCCACGCTCTGTCAAAAATGGGATTTAATGCATCCCCGAGATGCATTATAGCAAGCAAGTTATAAGTATGGATCCATAAAATCCATTTTGTCTAACACTCAGCTGAAACATGAGGTAGAATGGTCCTTTGACATGCCGAACATTGACCACTATAGCAAAAGGTTTCGACCAAAGCCAGCCTGCGCGTACGGCGCAGGCTGAACTGAATCGATGCTTTTTGCAGATGCATTTAAACTCCCCTTACTGTGTGTCTGATCATGACGTAGTGTTGAGTCTGTCAAAAGTTCCGGTTGCAGGCAAAAAAAAAAAAAAAAAATGAGCCACGCTCTGTGAAAAGGAGGCTTAAGGCATCTGCGAAAAGTATCGACCCAGGTCAGCCTGCGCATTCCGCGCAGGCTGACCTGGGCCGAAACTTTTCGCTATTGGTCAATTTTCTGTATGTCAAAGGACCAGTCCATCTCATGATTATGTCGGTTGTTAAAAACATTGGCTATTGTTGATCCTTAATTATGTGATGGATTGATGGGTATGATGCATCATGGAGACGCATTAAGCCCCCTTTTTGCCAGAGCATGGCTCAAATGTATTGCAAAACTAGAGCAAAAGTTGCCGAGCGATGCATTAAGCCCTCTTTTTAACGGAGCATGGGCCACTTATGATTTTCCCAGTCATGCCAGAATGTGATCAGGACCGGGAAAAAGATAACATGTGATAGTTCCAGGCCGTTCCTGCGCTTTTTCTATTCAAGAGCCGTAAACCTTAGGGGTGTATAGAAACGTTTGAGTCATGCTCTGGCAAAAGCGGTTTTATTGGATCCCCGGTGATGGATTGTAACAAAGCAAGTCAACACATCATTATGGATCCATAAAATCTGATTTGTCCAACAACTGACTGAGTCATTATCATGAGGTAGAATGGTCCTTTGACATGCAGAAAATTTACCAAAAAGCAAAAAGGTTCGACCCACGTCAGCCTGTGCAGTCCACGCACCTTGGTCGATACGTTTTGTAGATGCATTAAATCCCCTTTTCACAGCATGGATGGTGTTTTTTTGTGGTAATGAGATACATCTGTACTAGACCTCAAATTTTAAAACTTAACCAAATCAAAAAGATTTGTAAAAGACAGATTAAGTCTGACTCACTTTTTCTAGAGCTAAAAAGCTTGGAAAACATTTTGGTACAGGAGAAAAATGCTGGTTAGCAGCATTTCTACAAGATCTTTCTGTCTCAGTATTATTAACATTTTACCAAACGACAAAATTTTCACCTTGTCAAAATTGAAAGAATTTGCAGACGACAAATTAAATGTCTCTCAAAACATAAAATTTGTCTTTCATAGGTAGAAAACAGTGTGGGAAAAGGAGAAAATACAGGTTATCAGCATGTCTTCAAAGTCTGCCTCAGTACCATTACCAAACGACAAAATTTTAGCCATGTCCAAATTGAAAGTATTTGCAGACGACAAATTAAATGTCTCTTAAAAAATGTCTTTCTGGGTACCAGAATTCTCTCCTTTTCCCCACAATGTTTTCAAAAGCCTTCATTCCAGGGTTGTTAAAAGTTGGCATTGTGTGGTAAAGAGTTAAAGCATATGTCGGAATCGTGTAGTAAGGGGTTAACCCTTTCCCAAACGGCAAATTTTGGACTGGTCCACATTGAAAGAGTTTGCAGACGACAATTTTAAATTTGATGATAATGGCAGAAAGGTCTCTAAACGGGTAGAAGACACTGTGGGAAAAGGAGAAATTGGTCGTTACGAGCAATTTCTACTTTTCCCACAGTGTTTTCAAAAGACTTGTACTGCAGACACGTGAAAACCAGGGCTTGTTTGGGAAAGGGTTAAAGTCATGAATTATTATTCAGCTATCTATCGCATAGGATGAAAGAAAAAATGATTAATCCCTAAGCTGCTAAGCGCGACCCACTGACCCTTTGCGGACAGTTTAGATCAAGATCAGACTGCACAGAACGTGCAGTCTGATCTTGGATCTACACTGTCCGATACGGAGATTATTTTTCATCAAAAATAACTGATATAGCAACAATCGGGTCTTTTTACTGTCAGCATTAAAGTTTCATGTTAATTTCTTAACCCTTAAGCTGCTAATCGCGACCCACTGACCTTTTTCGGACAGTGTAGATCAAGATCAGACTGCACAAAACGTGCAGTCTGATCTTTGATCTACACTGTCCGATACGGTATTTTCTTTCCGGTGAAATCAACTTTGAAATCGCAATGTTTGGGCTTTTAGCATTGAGTAGAAATTTGCGTTTCATTTATTCAGCAGCTTAAGTGTTAACAGTTTTAAGACAAAAATGGTTAATTGTTTTGGCGCAAAAAATAAATTGACCTTTATCCAGCTAGGTAAGTTCAATAAAACTTTCAAGACGATAGTAAAAACCTGAATAATGTTATTGGAAACTTATTTTTGGAAAAAAAAGAAAAAAACTCCTTATCGGACAGTGTAGATCCATGATCAGGCTGCACGTTCTGTGCAGTCTGATCTTGTTGATTTACACTGTCCGCAAAAAGTCAGTGAATTGAGCTTAGTAGCCTAAGCGTGAACTCGACCGCTTTCGATACAAACCATTGAAACTCGGAAGTTTTTATCCTATAGGCTTGACTTAACAAGCGGATGGTATAGCTTCAAGATCAGACTGCACGTTCTGTGCAATCTGATCTTGATCTATGCCTCTTTATGGCGCTTAAATGGCTTAAGGTACATCTGTACTCGTTTTCAACCACTTTTTGACCCATTTCATCTTTATTTTATCAAACAATAATCATTCTTGTATCTTGATGCCAAATGTTGCCGCTGACGGTTGCAAGGATGCATAGATTACGATCGATAGAAAATGCATTTTATTTTCTTTGGGCCATCAAAGAAATCACTGTTGTGAGGTTCCCGGTTTTAATTAAGTCGAAGATTTCCGATACGTATTTATTCCTTATACACTTCATATCGATAATTTATCCATGTTTACACGGCTGACTAAGTTCGGAACCATTTTACAGTGTATCAAAATTTTACAGCGTTTTTTTTTTTTCTCTTTGGTTGTAAGGATGTATCTTTAAGAACACGTGATATATATATCATGAAATATATTCCTTCATTTTAGTTTTTACTGTGTAACTTGTCTACCGATAAATGCAACATGCCCGAGGCACTATTTTTTTTTCGCATGTCACCATGACAGTTACATCTTTTTTTCCCGTCCCAGCGTCGTTTATTCACAATGAAAATTAGGTCGGTCCCTTGTTTAATCATTAACATAATAACGGCGAATAAGAAAAATAAGAATATATGAGCCATGCTCTGGCAAAAGGGGATTTAATGCAACTCCGTGATGCATCGTACCAAGCAAGTTATCACATAATATTGGATCCATAAAAGCTATTTTGTGTAACAACCGACTGAACTATGAGGCAGACTGGTCCCTTGACACGCAGAAAAACTGACCAATAGCAAACACTGTCGAACCAGGTTAGCCTGCGCGGACTGCGTTGGCTGACCTGGTCAATACTTTTTGTGCATGCATTAAGCCCTCCTTTCACAGAGCATAGCTTATAGTATATATGTCCAAATTGAAAACTTTATGGCTGGCTCGTTTTATCAGAAAATAATCTTGGGGGAATTTCCGGTAAAAAGCATTATCTTCCGCTAGTTTGCATTCTTCAAATACATAACCTATCTGATATGGGCATTCTGGGTAGAGAACCAGACCATTTTTTTAAGGCGGGAATCAATGCAACGAATTTCAAAATAAAATATACGTTTACTCTCTAAACCCAATCTAGTACGATTCATCCAGCCATGGTTAGCTAGCATATAACCTATGCACCAACCACTTATAAACATTGATTGATTGATTGTATGGTGTTTAACGCCGTTTTCAACATTATTTCAGTTATATCGCGGCGGCCAGTGCACCTATCCATGCTTTCCTGGAGTTTCTTTTACCAGTACTCCTCACAATATTCTTTCCAAGCCACTGGCTGCTTTCCCACATAACCATCGTCAAAACAATGGTCAGCGGTGAGAGGGTAATGATTTATAAACATAGCCCTTTTAAGCTTGGGGAAAAGCCCTGGTATAAGCCCAGCAAGGTGGGGACGTTATTTTTGTTGTCAGTCTGTTGCACAAATCCCAGTTTTCCCCATGTCTATATTTGGAAACAGACAGAGATATGCAGTAAACAGTTGGTATTCTGAAAAAATATTTTCCCCGTTTGAAATCATTTCGTCTTCTAAGAAATTTGTAGCGAAAGACTGGCTAGATTTTTCCACAGACGTATTTTTTATTGCCGTTTTCGCCTGCACTTTTTAAGCGGCAATTTACGCACCGCGTATTGATATATGTCCATTTTTCATCCAGTGATGCGTCATAGCAGACAGGTCAATCTTCGAAGAATATGACATGCGCAGATAAGGGATAAAAAGAGAACCTTCAAATCGCAACATTTTAGTTCTACTATTTCCTGGGAATGAAAGAGCAAGGTTCGATTTGTTACCTCCCTCGATGCAGCAAAATGTATATATCTGGGGATCAGTTTAGAGGAAGGTTAGAGTATCAGTAGCTGCCAAAAGTAAGCAAAACGGGTGTTAAAATGCATTTGAATTTAAATCACACCATTTAAAGTATGGGAATTGTTGTGAAGATGACAATCTGTTTTTATACTGTCGGTCCAAGTGTTACTCGCTGACAGAGAAATCAATCATTCAAAACTAGGTTAAAAGATGCCTGTTCACTCTATATTTTGTTTATTTTTAGCTCACCTGAGCACGAAGTGCTCATGGTGAGCTATTGTGATCGTGCTGTGTCCGTCGTCCGTCGTCAACTTTTTACCTTGTGTACGCTCTAGAGGCCACATTTTCAGTCCGATCCTCATGAAACTTAGTCAGAATGTTTGTCTTGATAAAATCTCGCACGAGTTCGAAATTGGGTCATGTAGGGTCAAAAACTAGGTCACCAGGTCAAATCTTAGAAAAACCTTGTGTACGCTCTAGAGGCCGCATTTTCAGTCAGATACTTGTGAAATTTGGTCAGAAAGTTTGTCTTGATAAAATCTCGGACGAGTTCGAAATTGGGTCATGTGGGGTCAATAACTAGGTCACTAGGTCAAATCTTCGGAAAACCTTGTGTACGCTCTAGAGGCCGCATTTTCTGTCAGATACTTGTGAAATTTGGTAAGAAAATTTGTCTTGAAAAAGTCTCGGATGAGACCGAAATTGGGTCATGTGGGGTCAATAACTAGGTCACTAGGTCAAATCTTCGAAAAACCTTGTTTACGCTCTAGAGGCCACATTTTCCGTCAGATACTCATGAAACATGGTCAGAATGTTTGTCTTGATAAAATATCTGACGACTTCGAAATTGGGTCATGTGGGGTCAAAAACTAGGTCACTAGGTCACATCTTCGAAAAACCTTGTGTACGCTCTAGAGGACACATTTTCAGTCCGATCCTCATGAAACTTGGTCAGAATGTTTGTCTTGATAAAATCTGGGACGAGTTCGAAATTGGGTCATGTGGGATCAAAAACTAGGTCACTAGGTCAGATCTTCGAAAAACCTTGTGTATGCTCTAGAGGCCACATTTTCAGTCCGATCCTCATGAAACTTAGTCAGAATGTTTGTCTTGATAAAATCTCGCACGAGTTCGGAATTGGGTCATGTGGGGTCAAAAACTAGGTCACTAGGTCAAATCTTCGAAAAACCTTGTGTACCCTCTAGAGACCGCATTTTCAGTCAGATACTTGTGAAATTTGGTCAGAAAGTTTGTCTTGATAAAATCTCGGACGAGTTCGAAATTGGGTCATGTGGGGTCAATAACTAGGTCACTAGGTCAAATCTTCGAAAAACCTTGTGTACGCTCTAGAGGCCGCATTTTCTGTCAGATACTTGTGAAATTTGGTAAGAAAATTTGTCTTGATAAAGTATCGGATGAGACCGAAATTGGGTCATGTGGGGTCAATAACTAGGTCACTAGGTCAAATCTTCGAAAAACCTTGTGTGTGCTCCAGAGGCCACATTTTCAGTCAGATACTTGTCAAATTTGGTCAGAATGTTTGTCTTGATAAATCTCGGACGAGTTCGAAATTGGGTCATGTCGGGTCAAAAACTAGGTCACTAGGTCAGATCTTCGAAAAACCTTGTGTACGCTCTAGAGGCCACATTTTCAGTCAAATACTTATGAAACTTAGTCAGAATGTTTGGCTTGATAAAATCTCACACAAGTTCGAAATTGGGTCATGTGGGGTCAAAAACTAGGTCACTAGGTCAAATCTTCGAAAAACCTTGTGTACGCTATTGAGGCCACATTTTCAGTCAGATACTTGTGAAATTTGGTCAGAATCTTTGGCCTATTGACTCAGGTGAGCGATCCGGGGCCATCATGGCCCTCTTGTTTGTCTGATTTTGAAATTCATTTTTCTGCCAGCAACGAACACGTGGACCGACTACACAATAACAGACTGTCATTTTCACAATATTTTCCATACTTTTGAATTGTATGATTTAAATTGAAATGCATTTCAACACATGCATTGTGTTTTTGGCCGCTATTGGGCCTTTAAAAGAATCATTACTGACAGAGAGGGTTTACCAATTTGGTTAGATTAAACAGTTCAATGTAGCGTGGGTTTCAGTCTGGTCCCTTTTTTCCCCTGTTAGGACTTACATATTCTGATGTTACTTTGTCAAAAATGACGAAACCGATGAACAGTCTTGACACAGATCTGTCCAGGCCGTGAAGAGGCCACAAATAAGGAGTGGTTAGAAAATTGTTACCGCCTAGATCGGCTTATAGCATTGAGAAGACTGCAACATTGTCCCATCTGTTTATGACAGGTCAATGTCTCCAGTAAGATGTAACATCCGACTCCCCCATGATCAGCCCGCATAGCTCAGGTGGTAGAGCGTAGGACTTGTAAACATCAAGTCTTGGGTCACTTAAGGGTGTGGTTTCGAGCCCCATCTCTAGCCATCTCAAATTACTAAAAGTCTTTCGGATGAGGCATTAAATCGAGGTCCCGTGTGACGGTGCTATACACCGAGCACGTTAAAGAACCAGGCGTTACTTAGGATGGGTTTTTATCGTGTATCTTGCCCTATTCCCCGTAAAAAAAAAACTGTCTTCAAGGGGCGTCGCCTATATGGACAACCGGTGGCGATGATAAATAAACGCAAAATTCATTCATTCATTCTGAATCCCCCATGGTAAGGGGTAACAATAAGTACAGTACATGGTGTCAGGTTGACAACAACGTCTAATTCCGCTTCATGATTGAAGGTACGGTTTTTGAAAAATCCTCTTTTGGATGGTCTGCAAATCCTGAGACAAGGAACAAATTTTCATCAATGTCCGCTATTATCGGTTAAATATCTGAAAACCAACCTTGCTTTAGACATAGTCTGTCTGTCTGTCTGTCTGTCTGTCTGTCTCTCTCTCTGTCTCTCTCTCTGTCTCTCTCTCTCTCTCTGATAACGCAGCTGTCATAGTTACGTGCAAGAGATAATAAATCACTTCACTGTGTATTAATTACAAACAGGTATGTCGCTTCATTATCATAAGTATACACAGTTATTTAATTAATCCTTCCTCGAACGAAAGCAAATCCCGTGCTTCATCGACCCTGAAGAAGGAGGCTTTTGAAAACACTGTGGGAAAAAGGAGAAAATGCTGGTAACCAGCATTTTCTCCTTTTCCCACAATGTTTTCTACCCTTTCAAAGGTAAGTAACACAACTTAAGCCACGAATGATTTATCGCCGGCCTATGTTTAAGATTTGGACAAGTCCACTTTTTTCCTGTCTTGTATAGAGTTAAATCTTTACCACACGACAAAATTCTAGACTGGTCCAAATTGAAAGCATTTGCAGACGACAAATTAAATGTAGTTCAAATGATGATATTTGTACATGATAGGGTAGAAAACGTTGTGGGAATAGCAGAAAATGCTGGTTACCAGCATTTTCTCTTTTTCCCACAATGTTTTCAAAAGGCTTCCTTCGTATGGTCGTTAAAAGTCGGGATTGTGCGGTAAAGGGTTAACTCGTGTTTTTCTCACCAACTGTAAAACATATTACCTACGTACTTGTCGCGAGGTAAATCTCACAATGTTCATTATATCCCTACCTAATATTTAACCCTTTACCACACAATCCCGACTTTTAACGACCCTGAGAAAGAAGTCTTTTGGAAACATTGTGGGAAAAGGAGAAAATGCTGGTAACCAGCATTTTCTCCTTTTCCCACCATGTTTTCTACACTTTCCAGAACAAATTTCAATTTCTAAGCCACATTTATTTTGTCGTCTGCAAATGCTTTCAATTTGGACTGGTCTAAAATTTTGTCTTTGGGTAAAGAGTTAACTTACGCCACATACATTACGTTGCACTGGTGTGTAGTGCCCTGTACGCATAAACGCGGTTAATTACACTTAGCAAGAGAAAAAAAGAAAGAAAAGAAAGACAATGTAGGGACAAAACGTCACCAGAAGCTACCAAATAGCTTCCACAGTTCAAAAATCTTCTAGGGAGGACCTCCAAACCGGTCTTTGAAATCCCCCTCTCCCTGTCGGCACTTCGCGCCTGGGATAGTAAGCACCTTTGGTATTACTTTTGCCTATACTTTACTTTGGGCTAGCTACGCCCTTGACATCCATGCCGAGCCCATTAGCTCTGTCGGTAACGTACAGGACTTGAAAGCAGGGAGGGTGGCTGGTTCGAATCCACAGATCGGCCGATATCTTTCCGAGGATCGATGATAGCCATTTCTACAGACATTATACCGGGGCTTTTTCCCATTTCTCTCACACTAAGCATTGTTTCGACGATAATTATGTACGAAAGTTGTCAGTGGCTTGGGAAGAATATCGAGTGAGGTAATAATTAAAAAAAAAAATCCAGGAAAGTATAAATAGATACACTGGCTTCCGCGATATCAGTGACATATCGTTGAAAAAGGCGAGAAACACAACCAAACAAACAATCACCTACCATCCATACACAGGAAAAGAAAGTAATTCTGGGTCTATGGGGGTTCAAACTAAATGACCTACGCGCAGGCTGACCTTTTTGCGTTTAATCAGTTTTCTGCATGTCCCAGGACCACTGTACCTCATGATTCAGTCGGTTGTTAGAGCAAACTGACTTTATGGATCCATGGTCCTGTGATGACTTGTTTAGTATCGTGCATCACGGAGATGCATTAAGTCCCCTACTGCCAGAGCATGGCTGAACTACAGTGTATTTGAGAAGTTGGATATAAGTATTTATAACTAGTACAAGTGACATGAAAAAGTAAACATTGTGGAAGAAGCACTTGCTTGCAGCGAGAAAGTGTTCCTTCTTTTCTTCACTGTTTCTTTCTTTTTTTAAGTATCTGACACACAATCCCGAGTTCTAAGGACCCTTAAGAAAGAAGGCTTTCGAAAACATTGTGGGAAAAGGAGAAAATGCTGGTTAGCTAGCAGAATAAGGGTTAACTCCCTCAGCGCCCAATATATGACCTTGACTTTTTTCGACGGCTGGCAATACAACCGACTGAATTTCGAAAAGATTTTTTATCATATAGGCTGGACTTAACAATCGAGCGACACAGATCCAAGATCAGACTGCACGTTTTGTGCTGTCTGATCTTGATCTATGCCGTCCGCAAAAAGTCCACAGGCTTATACCTACATATACTTTGTTCTAGCCACATAACCACCACTTTGTTATGACCACATATCATATGTTGTATATGATTTGTGCTGAGAGAATTGATGAAACTTGAAGCCTATGGGGGGGGGGGGGGGGGGGGCTGAAATGGTTAAGGGCGTAAAAAGTCGCATTTATATGTTAATTGGTTGATTTAAATGACACTTCATGACGACAAGAAGTGCTTAAATATGGCAAATTCAGCGCTGTTTTAGCTATGATATATGCCAACACTCGAACAACGTTGATCCACGTTCAGACGTTACGTTAAATCCACGACTGGAGGAGAGAGAGGGAGAAAGGGAGGGAGGGAGAGAGAGAAATAGGTTCAGCGAGAAAGAAAAAAACGAAGAAGAGAGAGAGGGGAAAGAGAGAGACAGACAGACAGAGAGGGGAGAGAGAGAGAGATGGAGAGCGATAAGGTGAGCTAGAGAGAGCGGGGAAAGACAGAGAGGGGGAGAAGGAGAGAGAGAGGGAGAGCAATTCCACAAGATATACCCCACCGCCTTTGCTTTAACCATGAAATATTATTGACCACTAGGTAGGTTTGAAGGGAAGAGTCAGGTGCAAACGAAACATAAAGACAACTGACACATTTGCACATCATAAGCATGACGTTGTGTTTTTGGAAGAGTGGGGACGAAGAAGAAAAAGAAGTGGAAGAGAAGTTGAGAGAGAACGATGATAAAGGATAAAGATGTTCATGTACGTTACTGTCTACTTAACGGGACTTTTTAGATGTTACATAACTCTTTGGAAGCCGAATGAATTAATACATTTTTTTTTTTACAGTCTTTACATAAAACTGAATAAGAAGAGACTGGTCATAGTTTAACGACCACAGTCCGTATTCACCAACCATTCTTATGAATATTCTTAGTCTTATTCTCCAAAATTTTCTACATTTGAAAGTAACACAACTCCTGATTGGCTAAACCAAATGGTTTAGCTAATCAGGAGTTGTGTTACTTTCAAATGTAGAAAATTCTGGAGAACAAGACAAAGAACGTTCTTAAGAATGGTTGGTGAATACGACTCCCCAGGAGGTCCGTCTTCATCCTTAAGAATATTCTTAGCCTTATTCTACATTTAAAAAGTGACTGGACTTGTGATTTTGCTTAACCATTTAATGTGGCCAATCAGAAGTTGCTGTACTTTTAAATTTTGAAAGTTTCTTACTATAAGACTAAAAGTAGGTTGGTGAATACGGACCCAGATCTTTTAGTCCAGGAAGCCACATTCTCACTGTCCCGGCATAGGCCCCGCCTCCTCCCGGTGAAAAGTAGCCGGTAAACCGGGATGAACCGGGAATATTTTTATTACCTAAACAGCATTCAGATTCCCATACACCGGTTGTTGCCATGATTACCTACCGTTCAAGTAGCCAGACCGTATAGAATAGGGCCCACGGACTATCCAGTTTAAGACCCGGTTCGGGAGGGAGCACTCAAGCCCCATACTGTCCCGCTATAGGACTCTGACGAATCGCGATTTGGTGAACCGGGAATAACCAATTATCTTCCGCTAGGTGGCATTTTACAAATACATAACCTATCTGATATTGGTATTCTGGATACAGAACCGGACTATTTCAAAATAAAATATACGTTTACTATCTAAAACCTACATGTATCTTGTACGATTCATCCAGCCATGGTTAGCTAGCAAATAACCTATGCACCAGCCATTTATAAACATAGCCCTTATAAGCTTAGGAAAAAGCCCAGGTATAAGCCCAGCAAGGTGGGGACGTTATTTTTGTTGTCAGTCTGTTGCACAAATCCCGGTTTTCCCAGGTCCATATTTAGAAACTGTGTACAGAGATCTGCAGTAAATAGTTGGTATTCTAAAATGCTTTCCCCGTTTAAAATCATTGTTTTTTTTTACGAAATTTGTAGCAAAGAAAAAGTGGCTTGATTTTTCCACAGACGTATTGTTCATTGCCATTTCTTAACCTGCACTTTTTAAGCGGCGTATTAATATTTGTCTATTTTTTTTCCAGTGATGCGTCATAGCAGAATGGTCAAATCTCATTACCTCCCGCTAGATGGCATTCTACAAATACACATCTATCTAATTTGGGCATCCTGGGTACAGAAGCGGAGTAATTTTTCAAAACAACAACCGTGACTTTGAATTTCAAATAAAATAAACGTTTACTCAATAAAACGCTACCTAGTGCCATTCATTCAGCTATGATCGGCTAACATGTAACCTATGCACCGACCATTCATTAAAACAGCCCCTACATGCTTTGGTAATAGGCCAATAGCTTCAATATAAGCCCTACTTTTCCCAGGTATACGGGGGATGGGTGATGCGTCATAGCAGAGAGGTCGAATCTTCGAAGAATATGACATGCGCAGACAACGGGGAATAATCATGTCAAACCGGTTGCATTACGGGGAACGTCCGTCACGCACCGTGATAAAACGGAGGCTTTGAACGGCTTATTAATCCGGACCAGACCGTCTCATAGTAGGATTAGGGGGCCATTACCGTGATATAACCTAGGAATTCGGCACAGAATCGAATTATTCCTGCGTTTATAGTCTGTTGCAATAACCTGGGCCCATATTCACCAATCATTCTTATAAATGCCTTAATTTAGATTAGAAAGTAACACTAGTTCTGATTGGCCAAACCAAATAGCTTAGCCAATCAGAACTTGTGTTATTTTCAAAGTTAGAAAGCTCTTGAGAATAAAACAAGAAAGTTCTTAAAAATGGAAGGTGAATACGGACCCGGGTAACGTCGTTGTGCCACCGAATTGTTGCCGCTGTACAACCGTAGTAAGACGGGACGATGCCGACAATCATCGCCGTCACTGGAAGTGTACCGTCAGTAGTCTGTCCCTACTTCAGGTCCATAACCTGGAAAAGTCCTTGGTCAAACCATACGATCTGGCTTCTGATCGACGTAAAACATGGGTAAAGTTTGGTGTAACTCAATCTGTTGAGATCTTTCTGTCGAAACAGCCTTGAGGTAGATGAAAAAACATCGGAATGGTTTATATAGAAAACAACTACAAGTAAGTAGGACAAAATTAACGCTTTACCAAACGACAAAATTTTAGACGAGTCCAAATTGAAGGAATTTGCAGACGACCAAATAGATGCGACTGAAAAATTGAAATTTGTTTTGGGATGGGTTGAAAACATTGTCGGAAAGGGAGAAAATGCTGGTTACCCGCATTTTCTCCTTTTCCCACAGTGTTTTCAAAAAGCAATTTTCCGAAAGTCGTTAAAAGTCGGGATTGTGTGGTAAAGGGTTAAACCTGTTGGCTGCAAAGCCCGACTAGATACGCTTTTTAAGATTAAAAGCGCGTAACTTCGTGAAAATAGCTAAATCAAGTAGTTGGATTCGCCGAAGCGTGTATAATTAACTTGCATGTCTGCACGAACAAAAAGGATTGTCTCTTGTATCGACCCGTACCTCCGTAACGTGGACGTTTTGATACTTTTGCAACCAGTTTACATTAGAACCTCTCTCTCTCTCTCTCTGTCTCTCTCTCTCTCTCTTTAGATTTTCTGGCCACAATATATTTTAGCCATGCTCTGTGAAAAAGGGAAAACGGGACTCAATGCATCTGCAAAGAGATTGACCCATGTGAATGACTTGCTTTGTATAATGCATCACGGAGCTGCATGAAACCCCCTTTCGCCAGAGCACGGCTCAATTGAATTTGTCATAAACAATGTATATCTAACTTTCCAACTGACAAAAAAAAAAAATATTCATGGCACTTTACGAGTATACGCACCTCGACTTGACAATAAAGGTCTAGATAAAAAACGTGAAACTGACGTGAAGTAGACGGACTATAAACGTAACGTGTGTAATAACGTAGTTATTTTAGTGATCGTACGTGAACCTTCAAGATTGTTGCGTTCTTTTTTTTTATATAACGGATTACAAAGGGCTTTGTACAGGTAAAATTTGTAAGTTTTGATATGAAATATTTTACTTAACTTGACATCAAACGACAAAAAAATTTAGACTCATCCAAATTGGAAACATTTGCAGACAACAACTGAGATATGTCTCACATGACTCGATTTAATACGGTATAAAACGTTGTTGGAAAAGGAGAAAATTCATTTTTGAGATCGTATATGTAGGTTGTTGGCCTGTTCTCTTATCACGTTATTACAGGTAAATTTTGTAAGTTCTGATGTGAAATATTTTACTTAACTCTTTACCACACAATCCCGACTTTTAACGACCCTGTGAAAGAAGCCCTTTGAAAACATTGAGAGAAAAGGAGAAAATGCTGGTAACCAGCATTTTCTCCTTTTCCCACAATGTTTTCTAAGTTGTTTTTTGGCGAAAAAATATCTCCGTATCGGACGATGTAGATCCAAGATCAGACTGCACGTTTTGTGCAGCCTGATCTTGGATCTACACTGTCCGCAAAAGGTCGTCCAGTTGCGTTTAGCAGCCTATGTTTTAAGACCTGTATAAAGTGAATTATTTGTAGACGACGAATTCAATATGGCTCAAAAGTTTTGAATTATCTTTCAAAGGGAAGAAACTTTTGTGCGAAGCGGAGCAAATGCTGATTATCAGATTTTTCTCCTTTTCTTCCCGCAACGTTCTCGAAATCCTTCCTCCTCAGGGTCGTTAAAACTCGGAACTGTGTGGCAAGTTGGGTAAAGGCCAACCTTAGCCGAATTCAGCGGTGTGATTTAACCCCTATCCTGCTAAATAAAAGAAATTAAACTTTCAAGCCTGCAGTGTAAACCCAAATGTTGCCATTTCATAGCAGTTTTAGGGAGATATATCTCCTTATCGGACAGTGTAGATTCAAGATCAGACTGCACGTTCTGTGATCTTGACCTAAATTGTCTACAAAAGGTCAGTTAGTCGCGCTTAGCTGCCAAAGGGTTAATGGTTTCCTTTTTTTTCTTAAACTTAAATGTAGACCTTGTTTCGCATCCTCAATGTCGTTGCCAAAAATACACTGCTATTTCTGACAAATACATGATTCAAGATTCTTTATATGGAAAGGAATTTATGTTTCACCGACATTAAAGGCCCAGCAGCGGCCAATAGTCAACAATGCAGGTCTTAAGACGCATTTGAGCTGCTCTCAAGTCCTGTACGCTACCGACTGAACTACCGGGGCTCGGAGCAAAAAGTAAGAGCTGACATGGGTGGAAACTTTTTGCAATTTGTAAATTTTCTGCATGTCAAAGGACCAGTTTAACTCCAGATCCAGTCGATTGTTAGACAAAATGGATCTTGTGGATTCATAATTAGCTGATGACTTGCTTATTGCACCACGGACATGCATCAAGCCCCCTTTTGCCAGAGCATGGCTCATTTGTGTTTCATGGACTTTAAAAAGACCAAAATGAATCGTAACCCTTACAGCTTCAAATCGCAACTCCATAGGCTTTTTCGCATAGTGTCTATCAAGATCAGATTGCACAAAACTTGCATTCTGACCTTTGATATACACTGTCTGATCTTGGATATACACTATCCGACATTTTGGGATTTTTTCTGCTGGCAAGAGTTCTGAAATCGCAGAAATATTTGAGTTTTTCTGTCTTCTGGAAATTTTCATTTAACCCTGAAAGCGCTTTTCACAATTATAGTTGCTTTTTGCGGTCAGAGTAGATCAAGACCAGACTCCTATAGAACGTGCAGTCTGATCTTCGATCTACAGTGTCCGCTTAGCTGAAACACCATAGTCAAAAGGAACCATGACATTGCATTTGAACCATTCTCTGGCAAAAAGTCATCATACAACTTTGGATCCAAAGAATTAATTTTGTCTTTCAACCGACTAAGCCATGAGGTAAACTGGTCCTTTGACATGCAGAAAGAATTGACCAATAGCAAAAAAAAGTTTCGACCAAGGTCAGCCTGCGCGGACTGCGCAGGCTGACCTTGGTCGATACATTTTTTTTTTTTTTTTTTTGAAGATGTATGAAACCCCTTTTCCACAGAGCATGGATATCTTATAGGCTTGATTTAACAAGGGGATGGTATAGATACGAGAATAGTCTGCACGTTCTGACTAATTTTGACGTACAGTGTCCGCAACGACCCCTATTTTTTGCTTAACCCTTTACCAAACTATCCCGACTTTTAACGACACTGAAAGAAAAGGCTTTTGAAAACATTTTGGGAAAAGGAGAAAATCCTGATAACCAGCATTTTCTCCTTTTTTCCACAATGTTTTCTACTCTATCAAAAAAAAAAAAAAAAAAAACATAATTTTAGTTTGTCGTCTGCAAATGCTTTCAATTTGGTCCATTCCAAAATTTTGCCGTTTGGTAAAGAGTTAAGGCACTAAAAAGGCTGACCACGATCGTGGACAACGACCTTGAAAAAGTTAAAATTATTTAGTTTGCAGTGAAAGAGTTAAAGATACATCCGTACAGCCGGAGAGGAAACAAAAAAAAAAAAACCGCTGTTTAAACGTGACAGTGTGTAGAATGGCTCAGAATTTGTTCATCTGTAAACATAGACAAATTACCAATATATGTGATGTAAGGGACAGAGAAACTCTGTGGATTTGTCTTCATTTAAAACCGGAAACGACAACAGTGATTTCTTTGAAAACTGCCAAAAAAAAAAAAAATGAAATTCATTTTCTATCCGTCGTAATCTGTGCAACCCTGCAGCCGCCAGGGGCAACATTTGGCGTGAAGATACAAGCCTGAATATAGTTTTATAAATTAAGGATGAAATGGGTTAAAAACTGACTGAAAACGAGGATAGATATATCTTTACGGAGATCCAGAGGTCTTGGAACTATGGGTAACTGAGCTGTAGGGTCTACATGTATACTTAGAGGCACAATGCGCAGGCTGACATGGGTCGATTCTCTCTCTCTCTCTCTCTCTCTCTCTTTTCAGATACATTAAACAACCGCTTCACAGAACATTAATAATAGTTCTATTTCAACAGAAAACACGTTTGAGCCATGCTCTGGCGAAAGGGGCTTAATGCATCTCCGTGATGGATTATACAAAGCAAGTCATCAAATACATGTAACTATGAATATACAAAATTCCACTTCCTCTAACAATCGACTGCTTCTGGAGGTAGACTCGTCCTTTGACGTGCAGAAAATTGACCAATAGCAAAAAATATCGACCCATGTCAGCCTGCGCGGACTGCGCAGGCTGACATGGGTAGATAATTTTTGCAAATGCATTAAGCCCCCTTTTCACAGAGCATGACTCATTTTGGTTTACAGAATGACATACTAACACAGTTGTACTATAGAGGGCGGAACCGTAAACAAAGCAAACAATAATGTTCTGTAAATCTTTGGCAATGTAATCTATCCTAGGCCTACCGGACTGGTTATAATTTACGGAACCAACTCTTATTTTGACTACTTTTCTGTTCTCATACGACCCGGGGTCCTGCGTGGCTCAGTGGTAAAGTGTGGGATTCATAACCTAGAGGTCCCTGGTACGAGTCCCACTGGATCCACTGGGTTTTTTGAGGTGAGTGTCCTTTGGCAAGACAATTTAGAGCCGTAGAATAGTACTGGTGAAACCCAGGAAATGTTTTTGATGGGAGTGCCCTTGGGCACGACAATTCAGAGCCCTAGCCTAGTACTAGCGAAGTCCAGGAAATACATGAATATGTGAGCTGTCGCCATGATATAACTGAAATAATATTGAAAGCGGCGTAAAACACCATTCAAACACTCAGCCTAATACGACCTTATAGGCACTTAGAATGACAGATTTTAGGAAAAAACCTGTGGGAGAAGAGGTAATTGTTTGTAACAGGTAATGGCTGTTTTTCCACATTGTTTTCCATGGTGATAGAGACAATATTTTTCTTGCCTTGAAATACCGGTACCTTTTGCTGTTTGTTAACACTTAAGCTGCTGAATAAATGAAATGCAAATTTCTACCCAATACTAAAAGCCCAAACATTACAGTTACAAAGTTGATTTCACCAAAAAGGAAATACAGTATCGGACAGTGTAGATCAAAGATCAGACTGCACGTTCTGTGCAGTCTGATCTTGATCTGCACTGTCCGCAAAAGGTCAGTGAGTCGCGATAAGCAGCTTAAGGGTTGAAAGTTTGGTTAAGTCTAAGAATAGTACACATTGTATTCTGTAATGGATCGGGAACCAGTTTTTCGGTGTACTGAAGCAAAAAGATAGATATGAACCATGCTCTGGCAAAAGGGGATTTAATGCATTCCCGTGATGCATTTCACCGACCAAGTCATCACATAATTATGGATCCATAAAATCCGTTTTGTCTAACAACTGAGTGGGTCATGAGGTAGTATGGTTTTTGGAAAGGGGGCTTAATGCATCTGCGAAAAGTATCGATCCAGGTCAGCCTGCGCAGTCCGCGCAGGCTGACCGGAGTCGATACTTTTTGTTATCGTTCAATTCTCTGCATACAAGTCTAAGGACCAGTTTACCTCATGATTCAATCGGTTGTTAGACAAAATTGGACTTTATGGATCCATAATTATGTGATGACTTGCTTGGTATAATACATTACTGCGATGTATGAAGCCCCCTTTTGCTAGAGCATGGATCATACATATATATATTATAAAGAATTGGTGCAGCAAAACACAGATAAGCCTTGCGGTCTGATGTCTGCTCTCCGCGAAAAGAACACCGCGAAAGTGCACTGCGTTGGATACGGGTCAGGTATCTCTCATACAAATCATATTCGACTGATGAACGTGTCTTGATTATAAGGTAAATACTCACCTTTGACCGAGTCATATTGAAAATGTGCATGTTGTTGTCGCACAGATATAAGCTTGAAAAGAGAGTTTGTTTGTTTGTATTAGAGTTTAACGCCGTTTTTAACAGCTTGGGTCACATCACGGCGGTCAGTGCACCTACGCATGTGTGTCCTGGCTTTCTCACATCAGTACTGACACAACTTTCTTTCCAAGTCACTGACTACTTTTCCCGCATGAATCAAAGGTGAGAGGCGAATCATCGCCGGAAGGAAAGTTTGCCGCAACCGGGTTTATCGAACTCACAATGTTACAGTTTGTTTGTTTGTTTGGAGTTTAACGCCGTTTTTAACAGCTTGGGTCACATCACGGCGGTCAGTGCACCTACGCATGTGTGTCCTGGCTTTCTCACATCAGTACTGACACAACTTTCTTTCCAAGTCACTGACTACTTTTCTCACATGCATCAGATGTGAAAGGCGAGAAATCGTCGGAAAGAAAGTTTGCCTCAACCGGGTATCGAACTCGCCACCAACAGGTCACGAGTCAGATACGCTAACCACTGAGCTACTCGGGCAAGCCATAAGATTGAAAAGGACTGATAAAGCGTGAAAAGAGAGAGACAGATAGGTACAGATACTTAGGGGGAGACGGAGAGAGAGAAGGAGAGGGAGAGATTGCGACACGTACGGACAGACAGGCGGACGGACAGACAGGCAGGCAGGTAGACAGGCAGTCAGGCAGGTAGACAGACAAGAAGACAGAGAGACGGACGGACAGACAGACAGACAGACAGATAGGCATGCAGGCAGGCAGACAAGAAAGACAGACAGACAGACGGACAGACAGAAAGTTAAGGGTAAGGAGGTTGAAAAAAGGGAAAGATTGGAAGAAAAAAAGTAATGTCATACTGTATAGTCGTAAAGCCTATATATATCCATCCTGTATTATGTATACCGGATACTTCCTTATTTGAATTCAGATAATCTTTTTTCAGGCTCATTTAACCATCTTTGAACGCCTACACTGCTAAGCGCGCGACTAAGCGCGCGACTCAGTACGCGTTTGCGGACAGTTTAGAACGAAGATCAGACTGCACAAAACGTGCAGTCTGATCTTGAATCTACACTCCGTAAGAGCAATTTTTTCTGGCAGGAAAGCAAAAGCAAACTATCCTGAAATTGCAATATTTAACCATTTACCACACAATCCTGGGTTTTCGCAACCTTGGAAAGGAAGGCTTTTGAAAACATTGTGGGAAAAGGAAAAAATGCTGGTAACCAGCATTTTCTCCTTTTCCCCACAATGTTTTCTACCCTATCGAAGACAGCGATCATTATTTGAGCTACATTTAATTTGTTGTCTGCAAATGTTTTCAATTTGGTAGATGCGTCTCCTTAATGGGAGGATTAGCTCTCTTTGGGGCATCTTATCTCATTGGAGACAGGACCTCTTTAATGGGAGTGTTTTGATCTCATTGGAGGCTCCACACTTCCTTAATTCTAAACTCTCATTTTCTTGAAATGACTATTCACAGTCTTACCCTTTCATTTCAAACTTTTGAGTAGGCAGGGAACGCCCAGCCACTCAATATTTTATGCACATTAAAAGTTACACATAATCCCTATTCATCTAAAGACCTTTTGACTATCAATTTAACATTTTTGTTTAGATCTTTTTATCACAATCTTAACTTCATCATTTAAAACTTTTTTAGTTGATAGGGATTGCCCTGTCACTCAATAATATCTTTTATACCTATCAAGATCACTCATAATCCTTCCTAACTCAAGCTTTTTATTGTCATCATTATGTTCAAATCTTTTTGCCTCAAAATTCCTATTTTAACCATCTTTTAATACAGACATGCGCGCTAAATGACCAAAGCTGTCGATGCGCCATAAAACAACATCCATTCATTCATTCATTCAATTTGGTAGAGTCCAAAATGTTGTCGTTTGGTAAAGAGTCAAGTAAATTTCTCCCCTGATTGATAATTTTTATTCAGTTTTCAGGTTCTTTAACGGTTAGATATGAAGAAAAATGGTTATGTTATCGAAACGTTTGCAAGGATGTTTTCACAGTCGATTGCAGCAGAAGTTGACAATATTGGCAATAAAAATATGCGTCATGCTTTGGCAAAAGGGGGCATTATGTATCTCAGTGACACATTTTACCTAGTCTGGTACCCCGCCGTACTTCAAAAGTGCCTATGGCCCCAGACCACGGTTGTCGGTGAAACGTGTGTCGATTGTCAACACGCCAAACGGAACTTTTTCGACAAAACGTCTATAGAATCAGCCTGAAATGATAAAGAGCACTTAAATGCAACAGCATAACCCCATTTTTTTAGATTTCATCAAGAAATCATGTTAAACTAGTGAAATAGTGAAATTACTGACCAATACAGGCAACTGGCATGGTCGGAAAAAAATTGACAAAAGAAGCCATTTTAGCCTTTATTCCAAAATTCACAAAATGCAAACCCACACCCAGGAGGCTAGCCTGAAAATGCCAAGCTAAATTGAAACTCGAAACAATACATAATTTGGGGATAAAATCAAAAATAGCACGTTACCATGTCATTTTTTCGCAATCTTTCATGGCATTACCCCGCCATTGTTTTTACGGCTAAAGCTAGCCACTAAATCCATGATCCCTCAGTTTCGTATTTGGGTCAAAACTAATGGAACAAAGAAGGAAAGGTCATGACCTCCTGTTTCAAAGACAAACTGAATGCTTCTTTTCAATAATCTTACACAATTCATGGGTGTAATAACTGCTCTTCTTATTAAAATTGCATTGAAAACCTATACCTTCCTCCATTATTTCTAATTTTGACTATGGCCAGTTCGAAAAGAACTGTTTACATGTGCCTATTACGTAGTGGTAGGGGCAGGTAATCCAGACTAGATTTTTACCAAGTTAGTCACCATATAGATATGGATCCATAAAATCCATTTGGCCTAATAACTGACTGTATCTTGAGGTAGAATGGTCCTTTGACATGCAGAAAATTGAGCAATAGCAAACTTTGACGTTTCGACCCAAGTCAGCCGGCGCGGATTGCACAGGCTGATCTGGTCGATACTTTTTGCAAATGCATCAAACGCCTTTTTCACAGAGCATGGCTCAAATCTTAGAAAAGCTGTTGTAGCGGTCGCCTGCCAAAATCGGAAGCTCAGTCGGTCAGGAGGTACAAAGCTTGAACCCATGGGTCGCTTGCACGATTCCCCAGCTTGGCCAAATTCTTTCCAAGGGCTGATGAAAGTCATTGCAACAGGAAACTGTGGATAGGTCCACTGCCCCCCTCCCTCCCCGATATGTTCAATATAATGTTGAGAACGACGTTAAACAGCAAATAAATAAATAAATAGCCAGATAGAGAAACAGGCGGAGGGTCGTTAAAACTCGGGATTGTGCGTTAGGTAAAGGGTTAAAAAAAGACGAGAAAAAAAAAATAGAATGGACAAGGAGAAAATAGGAAACGCTGTTGATCAGTATTCTCTCTTGAGCCCTTCGCCCCCCCACCCCCACCCCCCCAATCCCCGCCCCGCTCCCACAGTGTTTTTACCTTTACCAGATAAATCTAATGATTTTTGCGACATAAAATTTGTCGTGGGCAGTTGCTTTCAATATGGACAGGTCTAAAATTTTGTAGACTGCACAGACAGTTAACCCCTAGGCTGCTAAGCGCGACCCAAGGACCTTCTACGGACAGTGTAGATTAAGATCAGACTGCACAGAACGTGCAGTCTGATCTTGGATCTAAACAGTCCGATAAGGAGATATCTTTCCGCAAAAAATAAGTTTCAAATAGCAAAACTTGTTTTTTTTTCTATCGGCTTGAAAGTTTCATTTCACTTATTTAGCACGAGAAGGGTTAAGATATCTTTTGATATGATGTATCGATTTTCAACCTGCATCATTATTAAATATTTGAGCCATGCTCTGGCAAAAGGGGACTTAATGCATCTCTTTGATGCATTATACCAAGCAAGCCATTTTATAATTGTGGATCTGTAATGACCACTTTTTTTTTGTAACAATCGAATTAATCATAAGGCAGACTGGTCCCTGGACATACAGATAATTGGCCAATAGCGAAAAGTTTCGGCCCAGGTCAGCCTGCGCGGATTGCGCAGGCTGACCTGGGTTGATACTTCTCGCAGATACGTTAAAACCTCTTTTCATAGAGCATGGCTAATTTACAGATTGACTCGATCCTGAATAGAATAAGAGTAAACCTACCGTGGGAAATTAAAGTTTTTTTTTTATCCGTACAATGTAGATTCAAGATCAGTGGCCGTTTATTTGTTTGCTTGCTTCCGAGGATTGATGATAGTCATTGCGACAGGATTCATTCCTCTCTCACCGCTGACCATTGTTTCCACGATGGTTATGTGGGAAGGCAGCCAGTGGCTTGGAAAGAATATTGTGTGGAGTACTGGTAAAAGAAACTCAGGAAAGCATGGATAGGTGCACTGGCCGCCGCGATAGAACTGAAATAATGTTGAAAACGGCGTTAAACACCATACAATCAATCAATCAGTTGTTTGCTTGCATGATATTTAACGCCGTTTTCAACATTATTTCAGTCATAAATCGCTGCGGCCAGTGCACATATCAGTGCTTCGTAGAGTGTCTTTCACCAGTACATCGCACGAAAGAAAGAAACTGACCGAGCGTTGGAATCGAATGAGGGCCATTCTTGTAGATAAAATTATCTCCCTTGACAGATAAAGACTAAAGGTCTCAGTGTACAGTAAATACCACAGTTCCTCTGTTGTCGACAAACAACTACGACACTGACTTGAAAATTTCCTTCAAACACCAACCTGAAAACAAAGAGACCTGTTCTTAGTCTAAATGCAATGTACAATTGCTAATTAATCACAACAAATCATATGAATACTGTAAGAAAAGCACAAAACCTATCAATCATAGCTATTTGGCACGTTTGCGGAAACTGCTCGAAATCGAGCGATTTTACGATAAACTCAAAGTGCAGCAGACAGCAGATTTGCATTGATGGCCTCTAACTGGCATGCTTTCTGTACAGTAAAATCAATTCAAAGTCTGTGGATATGCCAAAAAATACCATGATTCCAGCTACTTTTTCCACAATTTTATGGCGTATTCCTACCTTTCAAAATAAGCACGCAAAAACAGAAAAAGTCCGCAAACCTACCACTTTGGATTCCTAGAGGCACAGGGTACCGGTAAACTGTGGAAGAGTCATGAGCTTTTAGTTCCGAATTTGCAAATGGGCTTTATTTCAGATTTTGAACCCATTCAGGGCACCAGTATCAATCCTTACCTTCAAATCTGCGGTCAAATCTTGCCTTTTCTTGATATTTATAAATTTGACCATGGCCACTTCGAATATTCCACGCCTTACTGTACACTGATACCAAAGGTAACCAAATAACAGATTGGTCCTTTTACCTGTATTCCTTTGTTTTTATCCTTGATTCTTATGGGGATGTTGCGATAAAAATAATTTGATTTACGACATTATGTAAGGTCCCCATGTAATTTCAAAGCAAATCATGTTCTCAATTATTAGAGAAATGCATATATCTCGACTTTTAAAACAATCTAGCCCGATTTTCCCGAGATATTATCTCAAGAATATATTTGTGTAGTGCAAGAAAATCAAGGATAAAATCCAAGTAATCCCCTGATCAGGACCAATGAAGTAATGGAGAGGAATCAAGGGAAATAACTGAAGAATGGCTCTCATTTGATTGATTAATTTTCCGTTTATTTATCGTCGCCACCGTGTGTCCATATGGGAGACGCTCCTCAGAGGGCTGTCATTTACGGGATATTGCAAATTACTGTCGAAACCCATCTGCTTATCGCGACCCACCGACCTTTTGCGGACAGCGTAGATCAAGATCAGACTGCACAGAACGTGCAGTCTGATCTTTGATCTACACTGTCCGATAAGGAGATATCTTTCCTCCAAAAATACCTTTGAAAGAAGAAAGTTTTCGGCTTCTACTATCTACTATAAAGTTTCATTTCATTTATTCAGCAGGACAAGGGTTAAATTACACCTGGTTTTTCACGTGCTCGGTGTATACATAGCACCGTCACACGGGACCTTGGTTTAACGTCATCCGTATGACTACCGGTAATTTTATTTGGCCAGCCGTGGGGCTTGAGCTCACACCCTCAAGTGACCCAAGACATGACGTTTACAACTTCTAGGCTCTAACGCTTGAGCTATTCGGGCTGGAACATATGGGGGGTCAATCCGCGAATCCCTGGTTTTCAGCTCTGTACGTCACCGACTGAGCTACCGGGCTACACAGCGACCGTGTGTATAAAACTTGAGTGTCCGCTCATTTGAGTTCGCAATTATTACCATACTCTGGCAAAAGGAGGCTTAATGCATCCCGTGATCCATTATACATGCAAGTCATCACACAATTATGGATCCATGTAAATCAGTTTTGTCAAACAACCGACTGAATCTTAAGATAGACTGGTCCTTTGACATGCAGAAAATTGACCAATAGCAAAAAGTTTCGGCCCGGGTCAGCCTGCGCGGACTGCGCAGGCTGACCTGAGTCGATGCCTTTTGCAAATGCATTAAGCCCCTTTTTCACAGAGCATGGCTCAAATGATCTGGACTGAGAAAATTTGAAATGAACGCTTAAGAAATGGGAAGACAGGAACAAAAATATAACGACAGAAAATTACTCTATTGAACATATTCATCCGTTAACAAACAATCCAGTGTTAAATCTTTGGGAGGAGGACTTTTGAGAAAAAAAAATTGAGTAAAGAAGAGAATGCTGGTAATCGGCATTTTCTCCTTTTACCAGCAATGTTTTCCAACCTTTTCAAAGACAAACCGCATCATTTTAAGCCATATTTAACTATTTACCAAACGACAAAATTTTAGACTGGTCCAAATTGAAAGCAATAGTAGACGACAATTTAAATAATGAATTTTGAACGTAATGAATTTGTCTTTGTTAGGGTAGAAAACAGTGTGGGAAAAGGAGAAAATGCTGGTTACCAGCATTTTCTCCTTTTCCCACAATGTTTTCAAAAGGCTTTTTTTCTCAGGGTCGTTCAAAGTCGGGATTGCGTGGTAAAGGGTTAACCCTTCGTCTGCAAATGCTTTCAGTGATCAAAATATTTGACTGCACGCACAGACGGAGCAGTAGCACCTCATCGCAGGCGTCCGTTTTTGACAGTCTTCGCCATCTACGTCATACATGTGCGGCGCTCTGGCAAAAGGGGTTTTAATGCGTCTCCGTGATGCATTTTACCAAGCAAGTCATCATATTATTTATGGGTCCACAAGGTCCATTATGTCCAATAGACGAGTGAATCCTGAGGATCGAGACTGGTCCTTTGACATACAGAAAATTGACCGATATCAAAAGGTTTCGATTCAGGTCAGCCTGCACGGACTGCGCAGCATTAAACCCCCTTTTTTACAGAGCATGGCTCATCAATTACATTATTTATTAGGCGAAGTTTGTCACTTGATAATGTTTGTCAAACGAACGCCTGTACATCTCGTGTACATTATACGTGTAGGGAGAAATTGCCCCTCCCCCTTTTAACCAATACATCCTGGAAGTTATAACACTGTGGGGCCCTTTACCCTTAACCTCTTAGGTTGCTTAGAGCGACTAAAGGCGATTTTTGCGGAAAGTGTAGATCAGAATCAGACTGCACGGAATGTGCAGCCTGATCTTGGATCTACACTGTCCGATACATTGAGATGTTTCCCGCCAGAAGAACACGGAAATCACAATTACTTCTGGATTTTAAATATTTTTTTTTAATCTGTTCAACAGCTTTACCGTCACCAGACCATTCATTTAAAGGCCCTGAAAAGAAAGGAGACTTTTCAAGACATTGTAGGAAAAGGAGAAAATGCTGGTAACCAGCATATTATAGTTACTTTTCCTACAATATTTTCTACTCTTTAACAGACTAGTTCCATCATTTGAGCCACATTCAATACTAGTAACTATGCAGATTCTGTCTGTAAACCATCATTTTGTCCTTTTGCCACAATGTTTTCTTCTCTTTTACGGACAAATTTCAGCCACACTCAATAACTATGCCGTCTACAGATTCTGTCTGTAAACCAGCTTTTTGTCCTTTTGCCACAGTGTTTTCTACTCTTTTACAGACAAATTTCAGCTACATTCAATAACTCTGCTGTCTACAGAATCTGTCTGTAAACCAACTTTTTGTCCTTTTGCCACAATGTTTTCTCCTCTTTTACAGACAAATTTCAGCTACATTCAATAACTCTGCCGTCTACAGAATCTGTCTGTAAACCAGCATTTTGTCCTTTTACCACAATGTTTTCTACTCTTTTGAAGACAAATTTTATCAAACCACATTCAAATGGTCGCCTTCAAAAACTTTCAATCTGGATGAGTCTAAAGATTTACCGTCTAGTAAGGAGTAAAGGGTTAAATTTAAAAGTCAATAGGTAAAAATGATTCATGCACTCTATCCTTACCACAGACGACACAAGATGCTTTTGTGGACAGTGCAGATCAAGATCAGACTGCACAGAACGTGCAGTCTGATCTCTGATCTACACTGTCCACTATTTCTATTCTAAATTATGACCAAACTGTCTCTTCATTTTGCAGCAGGTCTGTAATGTGTTACCTTTAGAAGACTGTAATTTATTTGTTCCGTGAAGAAAGAGTTTAACATTTATCTTGCTAAATAACTTAAATAATATTTTCAGGACGATAGTAAAAACCCGAATAATGTTATTTAAAGCTTATTTCTTTGGAGAACAATAACTCCTTATCGGACAGTGTAGATCCAAGATCAGACTGCACGTTCTGTGCAATCTGATCTTGATCTACACCGTCCGCTAAAGGTCAGTGTGTCGAGCTTAGCAGCCTAGAGTTTGTACGATCACGAAAAAAGAACGATTTTGAAAAAACATTGTGGGGGGAAAAGGAGAAAATGCTGGTAACCAGCATTTTCTCCTCCCCCCTCCCCCAATGTTTTCTACCCTATCAAAGACAGGAAATCATCTCTTAAGCTATATTTAATCTGTCTTCGGCAAATTGTTTGAATTTGGAAAAGTCCAAAATTTTGTGGTTTGGTAAAGAGTTAAAAACCCACGCATGCAGAGATTATATCTTGCGATTCAAGTTTGACGCAACTTTACCGCCCTACAGTGCGACAAAACATTTTGATGAATAAATTGCCGGTGTAAGAACAGATTAATATGGACAACCATTGTGATACAGGTGGTGAAATATGCTTGTAATTTGTCAGAGTTTTCAGAATTTCCTTGTTCACCTGCGTTTATATGTGTTTAAAATTCACTGGAGGAAAAAGTTTATAATTGACAACAATGATGTACTTGCTTTTGGAGGACTGGCGGTGTTCTATTGTACTTATAGAAAATTGATTCATAGTTTGTAAACATTAAATGGACATTTTTTAGTTTTTGTTTTTCCGTGGATTAATTTTATTGTTCTTGTTGTTGTTGTTGAACGATGAAAAATACTACGAATATAGTTTTCTCTGCAAACACAGAGACACTGAATGTTTGCTAGTCTGAGTTCCACTCCGGTGATTTTTACCCCCTTTTATATATTCGGACTTTACTTTGTCAAAAATAAATAAGCCATACTCTGGCAAAAAGGGGCTTAATGCATCTCGGTAAAGCATGATACCAAGCAAGTCATCACGTGATCGTGGATCCATAAAGTCCATTTTGTCTAACAACTGACTGAATCATGAGGTGGACTGGTCCTTTGACATGCAGAAAATTGACATATGGCGAAAAGTTTCGACCCAGGTCAGCCTTGGGTCGATACGTTTCGCAAGTGTATTAAGCCCCTTTTTCACAGAGCATGACTTATTAATAAATTTTTCTCTGCAAACACAAAGACATTTGATATTTACTAGTCTGAGTTGAAGTCTGATCATTTGTTTCCTTGTATATATTCGGACGTTATTTTGTCATATATGAATAGTAATGATTAATAATACGGAACCGATGAACAAGTTTGCCATAGATCTGTGCAGACCGTGAAAGGAGACCGCGAAAGGAGACCACGAAAGGAGACCGCGATAAAAAGTGATCAAAAAATCATTATCGCCTGGACCCAGAATAAATATTTAGTCCTATACCATACGGCAATATTTTAGACATTGCCGAATTGAAAGCCTTTGCAGACGACAAATTAAATATGGCTCAAAAAATGAAAGTTGCTCTTTGGAAGGACAGAAAACATTGTGGGAAAAAGAGAAAATGCTGGTAACAAGCGTTTTCTCCTATTCCCACAATGTTTTCAAAGGCCTTCTTCATCAGGGTCGTTAAAGGGCGGCATTGTGTGGTAGATGTTAAATGTAGGCTAGATGTGCACAATGTAGCGTTCAAATGATAGACTGGTCGCTTTTACAATCGGTAACTCCGTCTATTTTTATGAGATCAGAAATGACGTCATCGTGCTCATTTGAATACGATCCACGCATCATCGACGCGTGTTCATGATCACGTGACATTCACACAAACCTTTGCGAAATTCTTGCGCGAAATCTAAAAAAATCCTAACAGGCTACGTAGCCCATCAAGGGAATACCCCTTAAAATATTTTTTTCTCTTCATACATATGTAGTTTTTCTTTACTAATGGTTTGCCAGCTATTGCCTGACTTAATTCGGGGATTAATCAATTTTGAAGTTTGGTGAATTTAAAAAAAAAAAAAAAAAAAGAATAGGCCAATATGATAATAACATGATTTGTGTTTAGATTTCCGAGGGTCCTGCGTAGCTTAGTTGTAAGGTGACCCTGAAGGCCTCGTAACCTGGAGGCCCTGGGCTCGAGCCTTACTGGGTTATTCGTGAGAGCGTCCTTGATCAAGACACTTCTAAGGAGCCCCGGCGTAGCATTTTGTATTATACCAAGGACGTACATAAATATGGGAACTGTCGCTTTGGGATGAAATAATGTTGAAAATGGCATCAAACACCATTCTATTAAAGTATTTCTGAGGATTAGCAATTTTGCAACGCATTAGACATTATTCATCGTTTTACATTATTCGCTTAACTTTTTTACGCACAATGCCGCCTTTTAACAACCCTGAGAAAGAAGCCTTTTGAAAACATTGTGGGAAAAGGAGAAAATGCTGGTAACCAGCATTTTCTCCTTTTCCCACAATGTTTTCCACCCTTCGCAAAGCCAGTTTCATTTTTTGAGTCGCATTTACTTTGTCGTCTGCAAATGCTTTGAATTTGGACAAGTCTAAATTTTTATCGTCTGGTAAAGGGTTACCAGTTTGAACGATCAAACGGTAACCAACGGCGAAAAAATGTGAACCTCAGTATTGCTAGAGCATGGGACAATATTTCCACCTGCAATCTAATACTGGACGATCGGTCCAAGTGTTAATCACGGACAGGAACTCGAATTTTACAACTAGGTCAAAAGTTGCCAAGTCGCTCTATTTTTTGTTTACTTTTTACCTGGTTTTAGAATTCATGTTTCTGCCAGCGACTAGCCAAGCCCCCGTAGCTCAGTCGGTAGCGTACAGGACTTGAGAACAGGAGGTCGCTGGTTCGATCCCCGGCTTGGCCAATTTCTTTCCGAGGATTGATGATAGTCATCGCGACAGGATTCGTTCCTCTCTCATCGCTGACCATTGTTTCGACGATGGTTATGTGGGAAAGCAGCCAGTGACTTGGAAAGAATATTGTGAGGAGTACTGGTAAAAGTAACTCCAGGAAAGCATGGATAGGTGCACTGGACGCCGTGATATAACTGAAATAATGTTGAAAACGTCGTTAAACACCATACAATCTGCCAGCGACTAAGACTTTGACCGTCCCTGCATTAACTAACAGATTGTCATCTTCACAATAACTTCCATCCTTTTAAACGGTATGATTGAATATAAATCCACTTTAACACCCGCAATGTTTTATTTTGGCCACCACAGGGCCTTTAATTATGCTTATACACAGAAGTCCATTTTTCTGATGTCGCGGTTGCTAATGTGGGCCAATGTTTTCGTTCTTTTCACATATCCGGTGTACATATTGGAACATTTAATTACTTGTAATACTTTGAGTCTCGTAGGGGGATGCTCTACCGAAGTGGAACAAAACAAATAGTGTCGGAATGCTTTGTACAGTGGAAAATAACATACTTTATACTAAAGTTAACATGAAAATAACATGGTGGAATATTAAATACATGTATATCAGTACTATGGGTGAAATATAGGGGTTCTAGCAGACAACATAGATCCAAGATCAGACTGCACAGAACGTGCAGTCTGATCTTGGATCCATATCGCCCGTTTGTTTAGTCATGGCTATAGGATAATAACTTTCTGAATCCATGCTTGTGGCCGAAAACAATGTTTTTTTTGCGTACGGTATAGATCAAGATCAGTCTGCATAGAACATTCAGTCTAATCTTAGATGATGGATCCATACCGCCCGTTGGATAATAACTTTCTGAAGCCATCCTTCTTGGGCGAAAACATTGCCTTTTTGCAGACGGTATAGATCCAAGATCAGGGTCCGTATTCACCAACCATTCTTTAGAACATTCTTAGTCTTATTCTCCAACATTTTCTGGATTTGAAAGTAACCCAACCTCTGATTGGCTAAACCATTTGGTTTAGCCAATCAGAAGTTGTGTTACTTTCAAATTTGGACAATCTTTGAGAATTAGACGAAGAATATTCTTAGGAATGGTTGGTGAATACGGGCCCAGACTGCACAGACCGCCCGCTTTTTTAGTATTGCCTAAATCTCCTTCGGAAGCTAGCCTTGTAGGCAAAAATAGAAACTTTTGGAGACGGCATATCTCAAGATCAGAGCACCCGGACAGTGCAGTCTGACCTTGGATCTATACCGTCCGCTATTTTGGTAGATAATAATCTTTCTGAAACCAGCCTTTTAGGCGAAAGAGTCAGTTTTTGCGGGTTTACCACAGAGAACAAGATCAGACTGCTCAGAGCGTGTAGTCTGATCTTTGACCCATACCGCCCGCTTTTCTAGTATTGCATCTGAAATGTAAAGCTTTCTTTAGCTAGCTTTGTCGGCAAAAATAGGGGCCGTTGCAGACGGCATAGAACAAGATCAGACTGCACAGAGCGTGCAGTCTGATCTTGGATCCATATCGTTCGTTCGTTTAGTCAAGCCTCTGTGATAAAAAAGAAATCTTTCTTAGGTTTAGTGGATTATATGATTTGATAGTGACCAGCATTTTTTTCCACAATGTTTCAAAGACTTTCCTTCTCAGTGTCGTTAAAACACGGTATTTTTGGTAATGGATTAAACAACAAGCAAACAAACAAATGTTTCTTGAAAATAGAGGGACTGACAAGTTGTCTTATTCAAAGTTCAAAGTCCACCTGGGATGAAATACTTTAAATTCGCTTTATTATGTTAAATATGGCAATGCAACGTACAACAGACTGACAAAGCATTTTCTTAGCTTTCTCTTTGTGACACAATAAAGTTTGTTTTAACGAGACAGCTCGAAATGTGTGAACGTTTGCCATCCATTGCATTCCATAAAATACAGTTCGCATGTGTGTTGAAACAAGTGTAACTGTCAGTTAACATGGTTGCTTAAGAGGAACGACACGGCTGCTATAGGGAAAGTAACACTGTTACTAAAGAGAAAGCAACACGGTTGCTAGAGAGAGAGAGAAAGCAACACGTTTTTTTACAGAGAAAGCAACGCAGTTGCTACAGACAGCGACACAGTTGCTACAGGTAGCAACGAGGTTGCTAAAGAGAGATAAACGCGTTTAACTAAGAGAAACAAACACTGTTGCTAAAGAGTTAGCAACATTGTTACTAAAGAGAAAAGAAAACAGTTTGCTTTGGAGAAAGAGACACGGTTGGAAAGGAGAACGCTACACGGTTTCTAAACATAAACCAAGCATTTGCTAAAGAGAAAGCGACACGGTTGCTAAAGAGAGAACAGCAAAGTTGCTACAGAAAGCAACGCGGTTAATAAAGAGAAAGAAAAACTTTTGCTAAAGAGATAGCAACACTTTTACTAAACAGAATAAACACTTAGGAGAAAGAGACGTGGTTGCTTAGAAAAAAGCCACACGGCCGCTAAGGAAAAGCAACACGGTTGCTAAGGAGAAAGTAATACGGTTACTAGGGAGAAAGCAACACGGTTGCTAAGGAGAAAGTAATACGGTTGCTAAGGAGAAAGCAACACGGTTGCTAAGGAGAAAGCAACACGGCTGCCGAAGGGAAAGCACAGACAATGGGTAAGATGCATCACAATATAGTGATCACGGTGGAAGACTATGGCGATCTGAAATCTTCTTCAGATCCGGAAGAAGAGGTAAGTTGTTATTCCTATTTACGAGAAAACTGGTTGTCGAGTCTTTAAGACAGGTCACCTGCCCTTTGAGACAGATCGAGCTATATTTAGACGAAGAGTTCGTTCTTCGTTTATCTAATCGGAAGTTGTGTTACTTTCAGATTTAGAAATTCTGTTGAATAAGACTAAAACCGTTCTGAAGATTGCTTGGTTAATACGGTGCCGGTCTTTTTGACAGATATTTCGTTCTATTAGACAGGTCTTCAATCCTTGAATTAGATATATTAGACTGATTTTTCGTTCTCCAAAACAGGTCGTCCTATCTTTTAGAGAGATAACCTTTTTTTTTTTCAGACTAGTCTTGTCTTTTAGACATATCGCCAGGTCTTTCAGATTAATTTACCGGTGTAGGAAAAGAACTTTCAGTCTTTTAACGCGATTTTAGATTTTCTAAAACAACACAATCAAAAATTATATTTTGAGCCATGCTCTGTGATAAAGGGGGCTAAATGCATTTGCAAAAAGTATCGATCCATGTCAGCCTGCGTAACCCCGCGCAGGCTGACATGGGTCGAAACTTTTTGCTATTTGTAAGTTTTCTTCATGTCCGAGGACCAGTCTACCTCGGGATTCAGTCGGTTGTTCGAGGAAATGGTTTTAAGGTATCCATAATTATGTGATGACTTGCTTGGTATAATGTATCACGGAGATGCATTAAGCCCCCTTTTGCCAGAGCATGGCTCATTTCTTAATTCGGAATTACACTACTGTAAGGATACAGATCAGATTAGACTGATTTGTAAAGACGGCTCCGAGGTGTTACCGAAAGAAAAGTGGTTTTCATGGCACAATGACCGGGATTACCTATGTACTTGAGTTTGTCTGTATCGAAGGTATGATGGATGGATGGATGGATGGATAGATGGATGGATGGATGGATGTGTGGTTGGAAGGGTGGATGGATGGGTGGTAGGGAGGGTTGGTGGATGGATCGATGAATGAGTGTGTGTGTGGGTGGGTGGGTGGATGGATGGATGGATGGATGAAATGATGGATGGATGGATGGGTGGATGGATGAATGGGTGGATGGATAGATATATGTATGGATTGATGGACGGACGGACGGATCAATGGATGAATCAATGGATTGATAGGTAAATGGATCGATGGATTGATTGGTGGAAGGTTAAGTTTATAAAAAGAACGGAACGGAAGAGTGAATAGGCCGATAGAAAGTTACAGTTTTAGATCTAAAGCTTGATACTGAAGGCTTATCATTCTGAAATCTGGGGATCTAAGGAACCTTTGGTTACTAGCGGTCACTGGCGTAGGACAATATCTATACATCATTCAACTCCGACTGGTATTGTAACCTTAGGGTGCCAATATCAGTTTTACTTGAGCCATGCTGTGGCAAAAGGGGGTTTAATGCATCTCCGTGATGCATTGTACCAAGCAAGTCATCATATAATTATGGATCAACAAAATAAATGAGCCATAGTAGGTAGATATTTGGGCGTTTTACAGCATTTTCCCCCCTTAGCCTTATACAATACAACAAGCATTAACAATTTTATGTAACATTAACATGCTCATAAAATTATCAAGTTCATCTAACTTACGCAAAAACCAATTGGCTAGCCTTCATAAATAAAATTGGCTAACCTCTTTATTAATCGTTTTGACTTAAATTCAATTTACTAAAAAAAAAATTAAAAATTAAAAAAAATTTTGTTTAAGAAAAACTAACGCATGTCGCATCAGCTAACCAGTTTCTTAACTATCCAACTAACCCTTACATCAAACAATTGCTTAACCTTTTTTCACCCCCCATCAACCAACGTATCAGCTAACCAGCTAACAAGGTGCAACGGCCAACGCATCATAACATCATCACATCATCAGCTAACCAGCTAACAAACTAACGCATGTCGCATCAGCTAACCAGTTTCTTAACTATCCAACTAACCCTTACATCAAACAATTGCTTAACCTTTTTTCACCCCCCATCAACCAACGTATCAGCTAACCAGCTAACCAGCTAACCAGTTTCTTAATTATCCAACTAACCCTTACATCAAACAATTGCTTAACCTTTTTTCACCCCCCATCAACCAACGTATCAGCTAACCAGCTAACCAGCTAACCAACTAACGCATGTCGCATCAGCTAACCAGTTTCTTAACTATCCAACTAACCCTTACATCAAACAATTGCTTAACCTTTTTTCACCCCCCATCAACCAACGTATCAGCTAACAAGGTGCAACGGCCAACGCATCAGGCTAACCAACTAACCAATGCATAAGCTAACCAGCTAACCAACTAACCAGCTAACCTCTTTATTAATCGTTTGACTTAAATTCAATTTACTAAAAAATTAAAAAAAAATTGATTAAGAACAAAAAACAAAGCATCACATCATCACATCATCAGCTAACCAACTAACCCTTACATCAGTCAATCGCTTAACCTTTTTTTCCACCCCATCAACTAACGCACCAGCCAACTAACGCACCAGCGCACGACACACATATGCAACCAACACATCAGCTAACACATCAGTCAGGCAATCACTTAAATTCAGTTTACTAAAAAAAAAAAAAAAAAATTAAAAAAAAATTGATTAAGAAAAAATTCAACGCATCAACAAACTGGTTAACAAGGTGCATCAACAAACCCATCAACCCAGTGAAACCCTTACATCAGCTAACCGCTTAACCTCCCCATCAACCAACACGTCACGCAATGGCTAACCGACTTATGACCTAGTGGAGGGCTTAAGATTTTTAATAAAAAAAAAAAAAAAAAAAAAAAAAAAAATTTTAAATTTTTTGTCTAAATACAAAAATTTTTTGAATTTAAGTAAATACATTTCACCGATAGAGTAGGTAACACAATGACAAGTGCTACACAAATAAACAATCCAAAACAAACACAATACGATGAAGTTAATGCTTCACCTTATGATGATCCAGCGTATAAAACTGAAATGGCTTTTAGATACTTAAACTATATAACCCAGAAACCAACTCTTTCCATGTTGATCTCTACACAGGTCTAGGAAAAACAAAAACAAAAGAACTACATCCAGGTGAGTGGGAACATTTTGATGATAAAGAACAATATGAAAGAACCAACCATACAGAGAAAGAAAAATGGATACTAACAACAGCAAAAGAAATAGTAAGTAAATACAAAGGGTATCCGGATCATGTAAAAGACTGGGGAGAAGTAAACAAATCTAAATATGAAGAATATGATTTTAACGAAGCAGAGTTATGGATAGACTATAACGAAAGATGTGTCTACATACGATTGTATTGCCCTAAAACAAGATTAGATCATGTTGAGTATCTTAATTTAGATGATTTAGAAGTAGATTATTATGAAGAAATAGAGTCTAACTTCCTATACAACGTGAAAGATGTTAAAGAAGACATAATGTATTACTTTGATGAGTATACCAAAGGTTGCGCAGAAGATTTTATAGATCATGTTAAAGAGAGTGAAGAAGAAGATTTTAATCAAGATTTTGCTATAGTATCTTTTATTGAAGATATAAAAGCAGGTTTTACTGACTGGTTACAAAATCAAGATAAAGATTATAAAACATGTTAAAATAGGAGTTAAACGTTAATCCATGGTTATCCAATCATCTTTTTAGATGATACATAACCCATATTAAAAAAAAATATTTTATTTAAAAATGCTTGAACTAGAACCAGATTTTAAGCAAAAGCTAAGTGATCTACTTAAGGATAAATCAAATATTCATCCTATAAACACAAACAAAATTATCTACACAAATGGAACCGGGTTAATGCCTTATAAAAACCCAAGATGGTTTAGTGATATATACTACTACTGCAGTAAAATGCTTTATGATCAACCTAAAGAAGATGCTCTAAAGATAATATTCTATGCCGGTGGTAATGGCATGCATGTTAGGCATTGTTTCTATAGTAAAGATTTAACTAATTTGCTATCACTTATGAAAGAAAGATTTATAGATTGCCCAAACGAACATCATTACCTAGACAGCCGTCTTAACGAAATTGAAGAATTTAGTATAAACTTTAAGTTTCTATAAAAAATGAAAATTCCAGAAGCGATACAACAAAAGTATATGGTTGAATGCTTACACATCAAAGCAAAAAAATACCTTTTTAACCTTGACTTTGAAGGATTAAAACAATTTCTTTATAAAATTAGAAACCTCACAAGATTTACAGATTTATATCTTTACGATGATCATTTTTTAGTTGTGTATCAGGATGATCTAGATCCTAAAATACAGAAGTTTTTTAAAAAATATCCTGGAGAAAATGTTAAACTCATCAATAAAAGACAAGACTATGACATATAGTATAATACTATATGTCGCATCCGGTAACATCAACAGCGACAATAAGCATATTTATATTATTTTTTAAAAATATCTAACCCTTTACTGGGTTAAATATTTTTTACAAGTCTAACTCTATCAGTATCGTTAAATATGCATTTTTAGCATTAGGATTAGTTGACCTTGTTATAAAGTTTATAACATCACATTGGTCTATTTCTAAAGGTTGTGGGAAAACTATACAACTACAACCTTCTCCTTTCTTTTTTACTATGGTGTAGTTAATCTGTTCAACTTTATTTACGACTATATTAACTTTTACCTCTTCTTTTAGAATACCGGTTCCCTTAACAACCATTAAAGTCCCTCTTATAACTCTACCAGGAGCAGACATACAATAACCCCCCATTCCATGGCTTTCTCCGGCGCTTCCATTACCAAAAGAAAACTCATAATTACCATCTGTTAAAGGACCCTGTTCTTCGGCACACACGCTTATAATTGTTTTATGAAGCGATACCCTTCCATCCACATAGGATTTTGTTACTAAATCTCCCTCATCTACAGGCATCGCTGCGTTTTTTATAGAAAAACCTTGAAAATCTACATCAGATATTGCTGTAAAGCTTCCATTTGGATTTTTTACAATGGCACCACCATTATCAACATAATTTTTATTAGCAGCAGCGTTAAGATTTATTGGATTTGGTAAACCAGTAATTGAGTTACCACCCATATCTATTTTACCAACCACTGAAAAAGACCCGTCTTGGTTTTTTGTTAAAGCTTTTTCACCTGCGGTTGCCATTTCAATAACACTATCTACGTAAAGCTTGTTTGCTGCATGGCTATTTTCAATTGGAGGAGCAACAAAATGAATTCGCCGGTTACCCATAGATATTTCTCCTATTGCAGTATAAAAGTTATCAATGGGGTTATACAAAAATGGTGAGGATTGACTATCAACATACCCCTTTGTTGCTACATCATCAGGTTCAGCCGGTGACAGGACATTAATTAACCCATAATTCCTCATATCTATATTTCCTGTAGCAACAAATCTTCCATCATTACGTTTAACAATGACACTTTCTCTACTAACCTTATCCACATAACTTCTTGTAGCAGCATCATGTGGTTCTTCAGGGTCATGTAGATTATGTATTTTTTTAAAACCCATATTGAATGGAGCAGTAGCAATAAAATTTCCATTTTCTTTTAATAGTGGTGATTCATGGCTTCCCCCTGCTGTATTATCAACATAATCCTTTGTCGCAACGTCTTGTGGATTTACTGGATTACTTACCCTTGTTAATGTGTTGCCATTCATATTTATAGAACCGACAACAGTGGTTGTTCCATCTTTACGTAAAAAGTTGTTAGTAATGTAAGCAAGTGAAACACCATCACCGCTTGTTTTAACATCATCCATTTTTCCAAATTTATTAACGGGCATCGTTTTTTAATATTACTAAAAAAGTTTATTTAAAACATCTTGAAATTTATTATCATCACATAACTCTTTAAGAATGAACAAACATAAATGACCGCAAAATACTTCACCCGTATGTTGTAATTGGTCAGTATTGTAGTATATAGGTTGTTTTAAATAATCTATAATTTCATTAGGTGGTTGAATACCATAACTATCAAAATAAATTTTTTTCTTACCATCTTTAAACCATGCAACCCAATGAGTACCAGGACCGCTAGAATCATCAAGGTTTAATATACCACATTCATTTTTTTTATTGTTTTTTGGTAGGGTATCTCTTAAAAATGTTCCTCTAAAATTTTTTAATTTTAATTTTTTTGCAGCATCATTTAGTTCAAAATTACTTAAAGGTTTATTTTTTAAAGTTACATTATCAATTTTTATATCTTTCATTTTTTTATATATTTAAATATTTATAATAGCACCGTTGTCAACCCATGAATTAAACTCATCAGAATAACCTTTCCACTTTACAAGAGATTTCTTTTTCCCCTTTTTAATAACCTTTTCTATCCTATACACCTCTTGACTCGTTTTTTGTAGTTCAGGTTCATAAAATGAACCTTTTATTTCTTCACCATTTAAATCCTCAATTTTATATGTTACAGGTGATGTATGTTTTATTTCTGAAACTGTAAATACCTCTTCAGTCCATCTTGTGGTATAACCTTTTTCAAAAGTCTTTTTCTTTTTACTTATCCTTACTTTGTCTCCAACAGAAAACTTTGGTTTGATATCCTCCCTTACTTGGTCATAATCAGGATACAATGTTCTCCAAACTTTATTTTCATTCTTCTTTTTACTTGCTTCAGTTGGTGCCATCTTAATAGAAGAATGCCTCGTGTTGTTATATTCTTTAACAAGATTTGGTAACACGTTAATATAAACATTTGTTGAGTGAGCAGAGAAATACTTCCACATTTTTTCTTTCATTGTTCTAATCCATCTCTCAACAACGTTTGATTTTTCCTCGTTTTCAGTGGAATATAATTCAATCAAATCTTTAACATTTTTGTTATAAAACTCTTTACCTTTATCCACCCACATTTTATCAGGTTTTCTTTCCTTAAAAATACTCTTCAATGCAACAGAAACAGATTTTCCTGTTTTGTCTTTTAAGGGGATCAGCCAACCATATTTTGAAAAAATGTCAATGACAGCAAGAAGATATTTTACACCACGATTAAGTTTAGAAAATGCTTGCATATCTACTAAATCTGCAGCCCATATCCTATCGACACCCCCTACTATAACTCTTCTTTTCTTAAATTTTCTTTTTACAGGTTTATGTAGTTCTTCTGCTAATGTTATATTTTCTAAATTTTTTTTTTTATTTCCCATTCCAAATCTTTTCTTGGTTCCTATTAATGAGGAAACCAATCCTCTTTCCATTCTTTCCTTAATAGTAGGATTATAGATACCCTTTAACTCTTTAAGCATATTAGCATCACACACATCATTACGTGTTTTAGTATCATCATGTTTAAGATAACATATATCATGATGATATGCTGCTTTATCAACACGATTTACAGGCTTTGACCATTCTTTAGGTGTTAAATCAGGCTTTAATCTTTTATTTAACTTAGTACCAGGACCAGTAAAATTATGCCTAGGTAAATGCATTTCAAAAGGTAAGTTATTAATTGCTTTGTTTAACAATGACCCACCTTCTTGTTGTTTAATAAACTGTGTTTTTGTTGTTCCACATTCAACACATTTACCCCTTTTCATATTTCTACCATTTTTACTTACACCATAACTTAAATCATTTGTTTCTGTTTGTTTTTTACACTTAACACAATACATTTTTTATATTAAAAATAAATTTTTTAATATAAAATGGATATTGTTAATTTATCATGGAATGAAGCTTTAGCAAAAAGATTTAACCATCCCCTTTTACCAAGAAGTATAAGAGGTTTAATAGTAGGTAAATCAGGATGTGGTAAAACTACACTTTTACTTAATCTTTTGTTAAGACCTGATTGGTTAGATTATGATAACTTAAGCGTTTTTGGTAAAAGTTTGTTTCAACCAGAATATCGCATATTAAAAAAAGCTTTTGAAGAAGAAATACCAAAAGAATATATATTAAGGTTGTTTTCATTTAAGGATGAAGTGCAAAGAAATGATATTTCTCCTTTAGCATTGGTTGAAGAATGGGCTAAAACAATTAAGGAAAAATCTGATATTAAGTGTGAATTTTTTGAAAATGCTTGTGATGTACCCGACCCAAGAGATTTAAACGGGCAAAACAAAAACTTAATGATTTTTGACGATTTACTCTTGGAAAGGCAAAACAAATGTGAAAACTATTATGTTCGTGGAAGACATAGTAACGCTGACTGTTTTTATCTATCACAAAATTATTTTAAATTGCCTCGTCAAACTATTAGAGAGAATGCAAATTTTATTTGCTTGTTTAGACAAGACTTAAAAAATCTTAATCATATTTATAGTGATCATGTAGGGGATGATATGACAAAAACTGAGTTTATTAATTTTTGTAAAAATTGTTGGGAAAAACCTCATGGTTTTGTTGTAATTGACTTAACCAACAACAAAAACAACGGAAAGTATAGAAGTGGTTTTGATAACTTTTATATTCCACAAAATTACAGCAACTATTATTAAATTTTTATAAAAAATATATTTTTTTTGTTTAAAATATATTTTTAGTAAATATAAAATGGAAGAAGAATTACTAAAACAAATAGTAAAAAACACTGATCATAAAACATCATTTCAAATTATAGTAAGTGACAACAAAACAGAGTTTAGAACAAGATTTACTCCACCACTTCAATTAGAACGTGATAAAAAATATGAAATAGCTTTAGTCAATCTTGAAACATATTATTCATTTCCAAATATTGATAAAAGAAATGGCACTTTTGTTTATTCACCAGACAATGGTAATACATGGGTTAAGTTAAAAATACCTGAAGGTAGCTATGATTTAGTTGATATTAATGATTATATACAATTAGAAATGAGGAAAAGGGGTCATTATGATTTAATTAATGAAGAATATTATTTAAACATATCCGCTAACACTAATACATTAAAATCTGTTCTTAATGTTGAAAATAATTATCAGGTTGATTTTAACCAAAATAGAAGTATTGGTAAAGTATTAGGGTTTAACAAAGCAAAATATCTACAAGGATTTCACGAATCAGAAAAAGTAGTAAATATCTTAAGTATTAATAGCATACTTGTTAATATTGACTTAATTTCAGGTAGTTATGTTAATGGTTCTCAAAGAAACACAATTTATAGCTTCTTTCCAAATGTGGCGCCGGGTTATAAAATAATAGAGTCTCCAGTTAATCTGGTATACCTACCTTTAACATTAGATGAAATACATGATTTAAACATAACGCTAACTGACCAAGATGGAAACGTATTAAATCTAAGGGGTGAAACATTAACGATTAGATTTCACATAAGAGAATCGCGCTAAATATAAAATGACAAATTACATTACAGTTAAAGTAAATATAACAGAAGGGCAAAAGAAAAAGATACAGCATGCTGTTAAATCTAGTTGTCCTGTAAGTATTAGATTAAATCATGATGACCTAACAGGCGAAGATTTAATGGCGGTAACCGAGCCACAACTAAACAAATTAAATAAAGCATTACAGGGAGGTAAAGGGGTAACCATTAGAATGACTATTAAACAACTTAAGCACAACATGAAAGTAGAAGGTGGATTTTTACCTTTGATAGCAAGGTTAGCTTCATCAGTTCTACCTACATTAGCAAGAACCGTTTTACCTGCTATAGGAGTTGGTGCCCTATCTGGTCTAGCTTCTTCAGGAGTTCAAAAAGCAATAGGTAACGGGCTTTACCTTAAGAAAGGTGGCTGCGTATGTCAAGTAGAAACTGATGGAGAAGGGCTATATCTTAAACCATACAAAGGTAAAGGGTTAAAAAATAAAGGTGAAGGATTGTATTTAAAACAAGGTGGGAAAATTTATGATGGAAAAGGTCTTCTTTTAGGACCAAATAGCCCATTTGCTAATATTCCTATATTAGGAGCAATATTATAAATTAAAAAAATGAATGTACATAAATTTGGAAATGGAAAACATAAAATAGTTCAACCAAAAACTATTTTTTGGAAACCTGTTGAAGGTAAGTATCCAGCTAAAAAAGTTAATCCTGTTTCATGGGATATTTTTACTCAACAACCGTTAGTATTAGAAGGAGGCAAATCTATAACGATAGCTTTAGGTATGGGTTTTAATATGAGTAAAGGTTTTGTTTTAGTTTCTCTATCTTATAATCTAAAACTTAATCAAATATCTATAACAAATGAAGTTACATTAGAAGAAGTGGATGACATGGTTACAACAATTACAAACAACTCTAATAAGATAAAAAAAATAGAGGAAAACACCTTTTTGTGTCGTCTTTACTATTCTATTTAAAACAATAAGTTGTTGTTAATAAAAATGGAGCTAAAAGAAAAGATTTATCCAGACTTACCAGAAGCACGAAATATTCCAAATGCACCAACATTAGAACCAATAATATCAAAATACTTGAAGATTAGTAAGAATGTGGACAATGTAGAAGCTGGACTAACCGTTATAGCACTAGGTGCAGGAGCAGGGGGAATCGCTTTACTATCAACCGTAGTAGCGATACCTGCAACTATGGTTTTAGAAGGTTGTGCTTTAGTTGTTGGGTTAGCAGCATTAGTAGGTAAGTTTGTGGTTAGAAAAAGCAGAACAAAATCTGAAAAACATCTTCAGATTAAAATATTGGCTGATTCAAAGTTAAATACACTACTTACTCATATATCAAAAGCAATATCAGACAACAAAATAGATCATTCAGAATTTACTTTGATTATGGTTGAATTGGAAAAATACAAACAAATGAAGGAAGAAATTAGGAGTAAGTCAAAGAAAAAAAGCAAGCTAGAGGAGTCGGAGAGTTTAATAGAGAAGGGACGAATAGAAGCACGGGAGGAATTCAGGAGACTTGTAGAAAGACACAATGGAAGCCATTCAAATTAAAAATAAAACCGCCTAAGTTTAAATTTTCTTGCGCATGTGAGATAGGTAATAGTGATTAAATTAATTAAAATAAAATTTTTTTACTTAAAAAATGCCTTTTATAAATGTTGATTATAAAACAAGAGATGAGATGGTAAAAGATTATCTTGTAAGAAAAAAACAGGTTCGTGATAGGTTACTTGCAGAAAGAGTAGGTGATATTGAATTGCAACAAGACTTAACTAAGTTTTTTAAACCCTTAACTAAAGCACAAAAGGAGATACAAGAAGAAGCAACTAAAAATATTGGTGCGTACCAACTAGAAGCAGCTAGAAGAATCACTCAGGGATTGGCACCTATTAGGGAGGGGGTTCAACAATTACCAGGAAGAATTATTAAGGGATTAGCACCTATTAGGGAGGGGATTATTCAATTACCAATTCAACTTTCTAAAGAAATGACTAGTCAATTACAAATGGGAAAACTTCCTTCTTATGAAGATGTTAAGATAGAAAAAAATAAAGAAGAAATTATGCATTTTGTTGAAGTTTTTAATAAAAAACTTAAAGAAAAACATAAATATGATTTTGATAATATCTATAGAATAGTTTTTGATAAAAATTCTGGTATATTTAAATTTGGTAATAAAGAATTTTTTTTAGACCCAAATGATAAAGGTTTTTTTTATTTCGAAGAAAAAAAATTTCCTGCTAGTGATGGGTTATGGGAATTGATTTTATTAAAAAATCCGGAAAATTATACCAAAGAAGATTTAAAAAATTATCAAGATATGATTTTTTTAAGTGATATTATGTATAAGGATAATAATCAAGAAAATGAATTTAAAAACTATTATTTAACAGATAAAAAATGGAAAAACATAATTAAACCTAGTTTTTTTGCTGGTAGTGGGTTAAGAAAAAGGAAAAAAACAACCACGGTAATACCATCTGACCCTAACGCACTATTAGAAAGGTTTGACCTTTTAATGTCTAGCAAGGATGCGGGTCATACAGGTGTAAAAAATGAGTTGGTAAGTATTTGTGATGAATTAAAAAGACAAAAAGTATTAAATGCAAAGAACTATAAAAAGTTAATGTCTATATTATAAATGATTACATCACAAAAGAGAGCAGTTAAAAGAACTTATGCTTATGGTGGAGCAGGTATATTTGATACCTTAGCTAATTTTTTAAGTAGGCTATTTACAAGTGGTGCGGTTAAGCAAATTGCAAGTTCTGCAGTTGATGTTGGTAAAAGTGTGGCTAAAGAAGGAGCAAAGAAAGCTTTAGAGGCAGGTAAGGCAGCTGCAGTTGATGCTGGAACAAGATTAGTTAAAAAGGCTTTAGCACCTAAATCTAAAAAGATTATTGAAAAATATAGTCAAGTTCCAACCATACCAACAATACAACCTGTTGAACAAAATGTAAGTTCATTGATTGATGGTGGAGCCGTTAATATACAAACAATGGTTAAGAAGTTAAACAAAAAAAGAGGTAAAGGGATAAAAACAATATAATTTTTAATTTAGCTTAAGTAATTATTACATTAAATAAAAAAAATGTCAAAGCTAAAATTTAATTTAACACATTATGAAAAATACAACACAAAAAGGGTTAATATCCTTTATGGAAATCTAAAACTTAATGATGATTGTGAAGTATTAGATAGTAGTAATACAAAATATGACTATAATAAAGCTGTTTTAAAATTGTCACCTGAAAAAGCTGATATCATTAAGGAATTTGAAGAAGATGTAAATCAATATTTAGAAAAAAATGGTATGTCTAAGGTAACCATTCTTTATGGAAATAAAATTTATCCAAAAGTAAGAAAAAATGTTAATGTAGAAAAACTTAAAAATATTAAACTTAAGGGTGTTTATGTAAATGATGAGAATAAATCATTCCCTCAACTATGGTTAGAAAATTAAAAACAAAACACAATTATAATTTTAACTTAAAAAATTATGATTGTATATAAAAAAATGGACATTTTAAATGTTAAAGCACCAATTCTAAAAGATGATAGTATTGATGAATACGAATACTTTGAGTATGAACCTACCATAGGAACCAATTTAAACGACTCAGGGGGTAATATTAGGATTGATATTGGAAACAAGGATGTTTTCCTTCATCCTTCTGAATCATACTTAAGTTTTGAGGGTGAATTGTTAAGAGATAATAATGCTCGTTATGATAATGATATTGCAAACGCTAATGATAATTTGGTAACGCTAACAAATAATGCAATAATGTATTTGTTTAAAAGTATCAGATACCAACTTGAAGAGCAGGATATAGAGTATATTAATTATCCTGGTTATGTTTGCACAATGTTGGGGTTGTTAAAATATCCTGATGATTTTTCTAAATCACAAGGTTTAAACCAACTTTGGTTTAAGGATACCGGACTTAGAGCAAATCGTGATACTAATAGTGGATTTAAAGTAAGAAGAGATTGGATTTTTAGTTCAGATCCGGTTGGTTCATTTAACTTTTGCATTCCGTTAAAACATATATTTGGCTTTTGTGAAGATTACAACAAAGTGGTATATGGTATGAAGCATACTTTAACCTTAACAAGAACAGGTGATGATAACGCAATTTTTAAAGCTGCTTCAACCCTAGATGGTGCAGGAAATCCAACTAATAATTTTAGAGGAAAAGTTGTTTTAAGTAAAATAACTTGGTTTATGCCACACGTAACACCTGAACTTGGTAATAGATCAGAACTTTTAAAATTTATTGAAAAGAAAGAAAGATTTCCTGTTGGGTATAGGATGATACAATCAGATACAATAGCGGTACCAAACAATACTAACTTTGCTTGGAGACTAGCAACTAAATCATCACCTGAGGTACCACGTTTTATCATTGTTGGTTTTCAATCAAATAAGCGTGATAATCAGGAAGCAAACCCGGCTATATTTGACCACTTAAATGTAAGAAATATTAAAGCTGTGTTATCCACAAAACAATATCCACATAATGAACATCAAATAAATTTTGATACTAACCTAATTGGAAGAATATATGAGGAAGCTGCTTCATTTAGAAAAAAGTTTTACAACATGGATGAACTAGTTTCAAATCCAAATATTAATCCTGATGATTATAAAAAACTTTTTCCCTTGTTTGTATTTGATGTATCAAAGCAAAGTGAAAGAATTAAGTATTCTGTAACTGATATTCATATTAGAGCTAGCTTTACAGCTAATCCAGGAGCAAATGTTGAAGCATATGCTGTTTTACTTAGTGATAGGTTAATTAACTTTCAGAGTGATGGAAATAAAATGGCTGTAGTATATTAAGTAATTTTTTGTTTAATATAAAAAATATGCTAAAGATTGCTGATTTTAAAAAGATATTAACAGATAACAATATTAAGTTTTATTCCTATTGGAACAAGAAAAAGTTTATTGATGTCTTAAAAGAGCATGAACTATATCCTGAAGAAGCTAAACCACTTAAAAAAGAACCTAATTATGATAGACTAAAGGATATTAGTAAAAATCCTAAAACGGTAATATTAAAGGATGTTGAAACTGAAAAGGTGATTGAATTTCCATCGATTTACAAGGCTAGTAAGTTTATTGATAAATGTCCTCAAACGATTGAGAATTGGAATGGTAGAGTATGGAATGGTAAATATGAAATTGACATTCAATAATTTTATTATTTTTTAAAAAATAATAAAATTTGACTTAAGGAAATTTTATTTATTTTAAAAATTATAGAGAGATGAATTCTTTTTCAAGAAGATTTATCAATAGATTAACAGATGCTAGTCAAGTGATTGCATCTAATTTATATAGTGGCGCACAAAGGGTTGTCTCAGCAGTAATTCCTCAGAGTGTTAGAAGAAGAGTAAGAAATTTTACTAATTGGCTAACTGGTAATGTTGAAGAAGAGCAGATTCCACAAGTTTTAAATGAAGTTATTAGAAATGTAGAAGAAGACTTACCAAGGAGACCTGAAGTTATTAATGTAACAGAAAGTCGTTCTTCATTACAAAATTGGGCAAGACAATATAAAATAGAGGGGTTTCCCGTTGATTCACCTGAGGAGTTTTTAGAGCTAACAATGCAATCTATGACAAATATTTTAAGAAATAAACGTAAAGTTAAAGTAAAAATGGTTCTTAAATGTTTAATGTATAGATTTGATGATATTGATCATCCGGTGCCAGCTCAGTTTTCTTCTGATGTAAATTTAATTAATTTAAGAGGAACCGATGTAGATGAATTATATGATACAATGGCTGAACAAATTTTAGAAAATTATCGTGCCTTTTTAAGAAAGGGTAGCGGATGGGTTTTCCATAGTGTGGTTCATTTAAAGCTTCATACTGCTATTTATGATCCATTAAGAGCTTTATCATTTATCCCTCTTCCAAAATGGATAGCAGATAAAAAAGCATGTATTAACATGAAAAATAAAGATAGTCAATGTTTTAAGTGGTCCATCTTAAGAGCATTAAATCCAGCAGTTAACCATCAAGAAAGAGTTGGTGATTTAAGATCAAAGGAAGATAGCTTAAATATGAATGGAATAGAATATCCTGTTTCATTGCATGATATTAACAAATTTGAAAAACAAAATCTAGAAATTAGTGTTAATGTTTATAGTTATGAAGATGAAAAAAATAAATTTTATCCATTAAGAATTACTAATGAAGAAAAAAGTAATCATGTTGATTTACTTTACTTAACAAATGAAGAAAAATGTCATTATGTGTTAATAAAAACTTTTAGCCGCTTAATGTCTAGTCAAATATCAAAACACCATGGTAAAAAGTATTTTTGTAAAAGATGTATAAATGCATTTGGAAGGGAGGACCTCTTAGAAAATCATAAAAAATATTGTGATGAGCATGACCCTGTTAATTTAATTATGCCAAAAAAAGGTAGCGTATTACAATTTATAAATGATGATAGAAAAATTAAAGTTCCGGTTGCTGTGTTTGCTGATTTTGAAAGTATATTAGAACCTATAAAAGAACAACAAACAACTGAAAAAAATGAAAAAGAAAGTTATACTGTAAAAACTCAAAAGCATATCCCCTGCAGTTTTTACTATATTATAAAATGTTTTGATGATGATGTGTTCCAACCTATAGAAAGAAAATATACCGGAGAAAATGCTGAAAAAGTTTTTGTAGATATGATAACCGAGGATATCATAGAAATTCATCAAAAATATTATCAAGAACCGGTACCACTTAAGATAACTGAAGAGGAAGAAAAAAAATATAAAAGACAAATGCTTTGTTGGATTTGTGATGAAAAATTTACTCATAAAAATTATAAAGTAAGAGACCATTGTCATTTTACTGGTAAATTTAGGGGGGCCGCTCATACTAAATGTAATCTTAAAGCAAAAATTCCTTACTTTACACCTGTTTATTTTCATAATTTAAGTGGTTATGATAGTCATCTTTTTATAAAAAATCTTGGTAAAACTGAAGGAAACATTGATTGTATCCCTAACAATGAGGAAAAATATATTAGTTTTAGTAAATATGTTAAGGTAGGAAAAAACATAACTCATAAAATTAGGTTTTTAGATAGTTTTAAGTTTATGAGTTCAAGTTTGGATAGTCTTTCAAAAAATTTAAATGAAGATCAGTTAAATATTTTATCAAAATTTTACCCAAAAAAATATTTACCTTTACTAAGAAGAAAAGGAGTTTTTCCTTACGAATATTTAGATTCTTTTGAAAGGTTAAAAGAAACCTGCTTACCACCTAAAGAAAAATTTTATTCAAGTTTAAACAAAGAACATATTAGCGATGAAGATTATGAACATGCAAAAAATGTTTGGAAAACTTTTAACATGAAAACATTTAAAGATTATTTAGAACTTTACAACAAAATAGATGTTTTGCTTTTAGCAGATGTATTTGAAAACTTTAGGGATGTTTGCTTTAAGCATTATGAATTAGATCCTGCATGGTATTATACTATTCCAGGGTTGGCACTAGATGCAATGCTTAAAAAATCAGGAGTAAAACTTGAACTTTTAACAGACCTTGATATGCTTTTAATGGTTGAAAAGGGTATCAGAGGTGGTATATCTATGTGTAGTAAAAGGTATTCTAAGGCTAACAACAAATATATGGGTAAAAATTATGATAAAAATAAACCTTCAATATATCTAATTTATATAGATGCAAACAGTCTTTATCCTTGGGCTATGAGTCAATTATTGCCTACTTGTGGTTTTGAATGGATGGATAAAAACGAATTAGAAGAATGGAATCGGATACCTTGTTTTTTAGAGGTTGATTTAGAGTATCCTAAAGAGTTACATGATTTACATAATGATTTTCCACTAGCACCTGAAAAATTAAAAATAGAAAAAGTAGAAAAATTGATGCTAAATTTAAATGATAAAGAAAATTATGTTATACATCATGAAGTTTTAAAAACATACTTAGATCTAGGTTTAAAAATTAAAAAAATACATCGTGGAATTAAGTTTAATGAAACTGATGATATTAAAAAATATATTGATTTGAATATTGAGTTAAGAAAAAATGCGAAAAATGATTTTGAAAAAGATTTTTTTAAGTTAATGATGAATTCTGTTTTTGGTAAGACCATGGAAAACTTAAGAAATAGAGTTGATGTGCAATTGGTTAATGATGCAGTTAGCTGTCGTTATAAAAAACTTGTTGCTAAGCCAAACTATCATCATACTACAATATTTGATGAAAATTTAGTTGCTGTTCATATGAAGAAAACTAGTATAACATATAATAAACCTGTTTATTTAGGTATGTCTATATTAGATATTAGTAAAACTCTTATGTATAAAACTCTTTATAATCATTTTAAAAAAAAGTATGGAGACCATGTCCGGTTGTGTTATACTGATACAGATAGTTTTATTCTTGAAATAGAAACTGATGATTTGTATGAAGATATTGCTTGTGATGTTGATATAATGTATGATATGAGTGGTTACCCCAAAGAGCATGACTTGTATAGTGCAAAAAACAAAAAGGTATTGGGAATGTTTAAAGATGAATTAAATGGTGGTGTTATGACTGAGATGTGTGGTTTGGGTGCAAAAACATATGCTTATGAAAAAATAGATATAAAAATAGATGAAAATGAAAAATTGATGTGGGAAGGTAATGGTGAAGATAGAAGATGTAAGGGAGTAAAAAAGTCAGTTGTTAAAAATGAACTAAATTTAGAAAATTATAAAAATTGTTTGTTTAAAGAAAAAGACCATTATAGAACCATGGGTGTGTTAAGAAGTCGAGGTCATGAAATATACACTGAAGTAATAAACAAAAAAGCATTAGGCTATGCTGATGATAAAAGATATATATTAGAGGATAAAATAAACACTTTAGCATGGGGTCATTATAGGATTTCAAAAACATATTAAAATATTTAACCTGGTAAAAAGGTTAAATATTTAAAAAATTTTAAATTTTTTTTTTTTTTTTTTTTTTAATTTTTTTAATTTTTTTTTTTTTTTTTTTTAATTTTTTTTTTTTAATTTTTTTTTTTTAAATTTTTTATTTAGTTATATTTCTCTAATTACAGAATTTTCTGTTTTACACATGGGGCAAGCATTTTTTGTATATAATGCAAAACATGTAGCACAACAACATAGATGACCACAGTTAGCAAATAAAACATTAACCTTTGCTTTTTCATCTAAACATAGCACACATGTTTCTGATTTAAATGTTTTATAGTTATTTATTTTTGTAGTTGTTTGTTCCTCGGTTACCCTTTCTATCTTTTCTATACCTAAAAATCCATATGTGATATTATAGTCGCCATCAACAAAATTTTTTTTATTTTCTTTCCAGAACCTTTCAAAATCAATTTCTGTAAATTCAAAGGCAGAATGTTGATTGTTTTCTTCTACTGTTTCTAATGATTGTTGATGTTCTCTTCTAAAACTAGCTACTATTTCTTCTTCATCTTCATCTTCACTTTCTATTTGTGGTAGATTACATAACTTTATAAAAGAAGGATAGTTTATTTCACCTTCTTTTTCAAAGTAGATAAAAAAAGATGTTTCTTTGCTTACATCAAACTGACGGTAAATTCTTTCTGATTCATCACCTATTCTATTTAATGTTTCCTGTAACTTAGATAAAAAAGTTGTTTCATTTTCGTTAAAGTCTAAATGTATTTTTGTTAGATTAAGACATTGAGGGTTAATAAATTCACCTTCTTGTCCTGGCATTTCTCCTTCATGAAACAACACGTTTAAGTTTAAGTATGTTTTCATGTTAGGGTTTTCATATTTCATTCTACTATATTCATAGTAAATATTAGCATTACTAAACACACCTTCGTATGGTAAGGTATTACCATAGAAAAAATACACTTCTCTTAAGCCATCTACATGTTTATTATAGAAGGTATCTATATGTTTACTTTTTATTGCAAATAAAATATTTTTTGCTTTTTCTGTGTAAACATAAGAATAATCTTTTAAGTCTTTTAAAATCTCCATCACTCACTTTATATGTTATAGGAACGTTTTAAGTTAAATTCATTTTTTTTTTATAACAAGTAAGGGATTTAAAATTTTTTTTTTTTTTTTTTTATAACAAGTAAGGGATTTAAAAATTTTTTTTTTTTTTTTTTTTTTTTTATAACAAGTAAGGGATTTAAATTTTTTTTTTTTTTTTTTTTTTTTATTAAAAATCTTAAGCCCTCCACTAGGTCATAAGTCGGTTAGCCATTGCGTGACGTGTTGGTTGATGGGGAGGTTAAGCGGTTAGCTGATGTAAGGGTTTCACTGGGTTGATGGGTTTGTTGATGCACCTTGTTAACCAGTTTGTTGATGCGTTGGTTTTTTTCTTAATCAATTTTTTTTTAATTTTTTTTTTTTTTTTTTAGTAAACTGAATTTAAGTGATTGCCTGACTGATGTGTTAGCTGATGTGTTGGTTGCATATGTGTGTCGTGCGCTGGTGCGTTAGTTGGCTGGTGCGTTAGTTGATGGGGTGGAAAAAAAGGTTAAGCGATTGACTGATGTAAGGGTTAGTTGGTTAGCTGATGATGTGATGATGTGATGCTTTGTTTTTTGTTCTTAATCAATTTTTTTTAAATTTTTTAGTAAATTGAATTTAAGTCAAACGATTAATAAAGAGGTTAGCTGGTTAGTTGGTTAGCTGGTTAGCTTATGCATTGGTTAGTTGGTTAGCCTGATGCGTTGGCCGTTGCACCTTGTTAGCTGATACGTTGGTTGATGGGGGGTGAAAAAAGGTTAAGCAATTGTTTGATGTAAGGGTTAGTTGGATAGTTAAGAAACTGGTTAGCTGATGCGACATGCGTTAGTTGGTTAGCTGGTTAGCTGGTTAGCTGATACGTTGGTTGATGGGGGGTGAAAAAAGGTTAAGCAATTGTTTGATGTAAGGGTTAGTTGGATAGTTAAGAAACTGGTTAGCTGGTTAGCTGGTTAGCTGATACGTTGGTTGATGGGGGGTGAAAAAAGGTTAAGCAATTGTTTGATGTAAGGGTTAGTTGGATAGTTAAGAAACTGGTTAGCTGATGCGACATGCGTTAGTTTGTTAGCTGGTTAGCTGATGATGTGATGATGTTATGATGCGTTGGCCGTTGCACCTTGTTAGCTGGTTAGCTGATACGTTGGTTGATGGGGGGTGAAAAAAGGTTAAGCAATTGTTTGATGTAAGGGTTAGTTGGATAGTTAAGAAACTGGTTAGCTGATGCGACATGCGTTAGTTTTTCTTAAACAAAAATTTTTTTAATTTTTAATTTTTTTTTAGTAAATTGAATTTAAGTCAAAACGATTAATAAAGAGGTTAGCCAATTTTATTTATGAAGGCTAGCCAATTGGTTTTTGCGTAAGTTAGATGAACTTGATAATTTTATGAGCATGTTAATGTTACATAAAATTGTTAATGCTTGTTGTATTGTATAAGGCTAAGGGGGGAAAATGCTGTAAAACGCCCAAATATCTACCTACTAGCCATGCTTTGTGAAAAGGGGGCTTAATGCATTTGCGAAAAGTATCGACCCATGTCAGCCTGCGCGGGTTACGCAGTCCGCGCAGGCTGACCTGGGCCGAAACTTTTCGCTATTGGTCAATTTTCTGTATGTCCAAGGACCATTCTACTTCATGATTAAGTTGATTGTTAAAAAAAAGTTGCTATCATGGATCCATCATCATGTGATGACTTGCTTGGTATCATGTATCACTGAGGTGCATTAAGCCCCCTTTTGCCAGAGCATGGCTGAAAATTTGTCTCACGATCGACTGAACCCTGGGGTAGAATGGTCCTTAGACATGCAGAAAATTGACAAAAAGCAAAAAAGTTTCGTCCCAGGTCAGCCTGCGCGGCTGACCTGGGTCGATACTTTTTGCAGATGCCTTAAACCCCCTTTTCACAGAGCATGACTCATTTGCATTTGTGGATTGTTCAGACCAAGAACAGACATTTTACATAGTCCAGCCAGAACTTATATATTAACAATTTATTCTACATTGCATCCTTGGTCTTATTTTAAATTTTGAAAGTAACAGTTTCTGATCGGCTTAACCAAAGTTGGTTTAGCCAATCAGGACTTGCGTTACTTCTTAATTTAGGGAAAACATAAGAATCATATAGAGGCAGCAATTTAGGACGATTTATGATTACTACCCCCAGTCTTAGGTCTAACAATCCGATTTTTCTAATGATATTCATATTCTGACGCCGAACTCAGGTTCAGGGGAAGGGGGTACTGGTTTGATTCCCTGGCTCGGTCATTTTTATTTTCAGAGGATATTCACAGGATTCATTCCCCTTTCCCAACTGAACATTGTTTTGATGATAACTGTATGGGAAAACAGCCAGTGGCTTGGCAAGAATATTGTACGAAACACTAGCGCACTGACCACCACGATTTAAATGAAATAATGTTGAAAACGCCGTTCATCACTGTATGAACAAGAAAACGTCATATTCTGGCTTTGAGATCTACTTTTTCTGGAAGCAGTACACTTATTAACAGTGATTCGTTCAGCACTTCCGGTTCAACACTAGCATAATACAAAATCAGAATGCAAATGAGCAGCGCTCTGGGTAAAGGATGGCTTGACGCGTCTTCGTTTTGCATTTTAACGATCAAGTCGCCCCACAGTATGAATACATTCTGACAAAAAAGAACACCAGGGTCCGTATCATGAGGTAGAATAGCCCTTTAGCATGTCATTTTCCTTTGTTAGGAAAAAATAGATTTTGTGGATTCATAATTATGTGATGGCTTGCTTGACAGAAAGAACAGCCCATTCACATGTCATTTTCTTTTGTTGGACGAAACGGATTTTATGGATCCATAATTATGTGATGACTTGCTTGGTATAATGGATCATGGAAATGCATGAAACCACCTTTTGTCGGAGCGCCGCTCAAATCTATTTATCTGGCGGTAAAAGGGTGAAAACATTTTAACAATTTTACTTGACTTTGAATCTTTACCACACGACAAAATTTTAAACTCTCCCAAACTGAAAACAGACGATAGATTGAATGTGGGTCAAATAATGGGCTTTGTCTTTGAAAGGGTAGAAAACAGTATGAGAAAAAGGAGAAAAATGCTCGTAATCAGCATTTGTCTCCTTTTCCCGCATTGTTTTCAAAGCGTCCTTTCTCAGGGTCGTGAAAAGACAGAATTCTTTGGTACCGTGTCAGTCCTATACCACGCGATTCAGAATTTTAACGACCCGAACAAAGAAGACTTTTGGAAAACATTGTGGAAAAAGGAGAAAATGCTGGTTACCAGCATTTTCTCCTTATCCAACAATGTTTTCTACCCTTCCAGAACCAAAATTAATTTGTGAATCACACTTATTTTGTCGTCTGCGAATGCTTTTCAATTTGGACAGTTTCAAAATATTGTAGTTTGGATAAAGAGTTGAAAGATGACAGATTTATGAAAACAAATGTGCTAAAATCCGTATTAAAATAGAATTATGAATAAATCTTGCGGTAAGTGTCTAGCTAACCTTTACCGCATTGTTTAACCCTGTAGTCCCGTGAAATAATTTTGTAAATTTGATACAGCCAACTTTTAACACATTATTTTAAAGATATATCTGCACTCGTTTTCGGTCAGTTTTTAACTTCTTTCACCCCCCTTTTTTTTTCAGCAAGTTTTTAACCATTATCATCTATATTTTAAGAAACTATAATCAGTCTTGTACCTTCATGCCAAATATAGCCCCTGACGGCCGCAAGGTTGCACAGATTACGACGGATAGAAAATGCATTTCTTTTTTTTTTGGCAGTCTTCAAAGAAATCACTGTTGTCGTTTCCGGTTTTGAACGAGGACAAATCCCTGGAGTTTCTCCATTCCTTACACCATATGTATTGTTAATTTATCTCTGTTTACACAGCTGACCAATTTCTGAGCCATTCTACACGTTTTCAAGTTTAAACAGCGTTTCTCTCTCTCTCTCTCTCTCTCTCTCTCTCTGTAAGGATGTACCTTTAAAACAAAGATATTCAAAATTGATTGATATCGAATAGGTAAAGACACGTTCAACACTTTACCAAACGACAAACTTTTAGACTTGTCCAAATTAAAACCATAATAATTATACAGACGACAAATTTAGATATGGCTAAAAATAAAAATTTGTCTTTGAAAGGGGTAGAAAACATTGTGGGAAAAGGAGAAAATGCTGGTTACCAGCATTTTCTCCTTTTCCCACAATGTTTTCGAAAGCGATTTTTTTTCATAGTCGTTACAACTGTGGATTGTGTGGTAAAGGGTTAAAACAATGTGTCAAGAGGTGATATTGCTAGTTCCAACAAATTTCTCCTTTTTCAAGCTGCAGGTGTCATTGTGTCTAAATGCTACACAGAGCAAAAGGTTCCTGCGGACTATGCAGAACGAGATCAGAGTGCACGTTTTGAACAGACGGATCTAGAACCTATAAGCTGTCCGATGATTAACAATAGCTGCCGAAAGTAATCAGGTGTTAGTTTGCATTTAAATTTAAATCATTTCATTTAAAAGTATGGGAATTATTGTGAAGATGACTATCTGTTATTGTACGGTCGGTCCATGTGTTAGTCGCTAGCAAAGAGGTTAATTTCAAAACTAGGTTAAAAGTTGCCAGGTCGCTCTATCTTTTGTTTACTTTCTGCCTGGTTTTAAAATTCATTTTTCTGCCAGCGACTAACACGAGGACCGACCATACAATAACAAATTGCCATCTTCACAATATTGTCCATACTTGTGAATGGTATAATTTGAATTTAAATGCATTTTAAACACCTGCGTTGTCGTTTTGGCCGCTATTGGGTCTGTAATTGATTTTTAAGTATTTTAACAGCACTGAATTTATTTTGTTTTGATGTTTTTTTTTATAGATACAGGGATAAAAGTGTATTTTCTATTTATTTATCTAGAAGTACAAATATTTGCAGGTGTCATATAAGTCACTGGGTTGTCTTCAACATATGTACGATTTAAACTCTTGTCCTACAAAACGGTTAGATTTTGTGACTGCATTTTAACTGTTTAACAAACAACAATATTATAGCCTAGTCCAAATTGAAAGACAAAACAAAACAAATGTGACTGAAATTTGTCAAATTTTGTTTGGAAAGGGTAGAAAACGTTGCGGGAAAAAGGAGAAAATGCTGGTCTTCTTTCTAAGGGTCGTTAAAATTCGGAATTGTGTGGTAAGGGTTAACCCTTTACCAGACAATCCCGGCTTTTTTAGGTGTTCCACTTTGTCGTTTCAAAAAAGTTATTTATTAACTTTGTTAACCAAATAATTCAGTATTTTAACAACTCTGATCTAAATAGCTTAAAGTACAAACAATGTGGGAAAAGGAAAAAAATCTTGGTAACTAGCATTTTTTTCCGTTCCCACAATGTTTTCTACTCTTTTCAAAGAAAGATTTCTTCAGTTTGGTCATATGTATTAGTAATTTCATGCCTGCAAGCGCTTTTATTTCAGACAAGTCTAAAAAACAAATACCATCTGGTAAAGACGTAGTGGTCCTGCGTGGTTCAGTGCTAATGTGTAGGTCTCGTGACCTGGAGGCCCCGGGTTCGAGCCTCACTGGATCTACTGGATTTTTCGTAGGAGTGTCCTTAGGCAAGACACTTTAGAACCCTAGCTTAGAACTGGTGAAAACCAGGAAAAATATGAATATGTGAACTGTCGCCGTATGACTGATATAGTGTTGGAAGCGGCGTAAAGCACCATTCAATCAATGGTAAGCGCTCTCTCTCTTGTCTGTAATTGGGGACATATTACAAGTTACCACTTTACCAAATTAATGTTATCTTATATACGAGGGGGTGATCAAAAAGTTCACGGAAAAGGTCGCTTATTTCCTAATATTACATGCGATGTTCATGAATTTTCTATGAAGTATAGATTGATATGATAAAAAGATAATTCCAAACCCTCATTAATTTCACACATCAAATAAAAAACTCCCAGTCACTACAGTAACGTCATTGTGCACTATCCGACCTAAAGTGTGTTGACATCGACAACAATAAAATATCTTAGTCATGCTCTGTGAAAAGGGTGTTTTCGAGGATTGTTGTAGCCATTGCGACGGGATTCATTCCTCTCTCACCAATGATCATTTTTTCGACGATGGTTATGTGGGAAAGCAGCTAGTGGCTTGGGAAGGAATTTTGGCAAAGTTCTGGTAAAGGAAATTTCAGGAAAGCATGGATAGGTGCACTTGGTCATGCGGTATAACTGAAATGATGCTGAAAACGGCGTTAACCTATTACATCACAATCCCTACTTTGAACAACCTTAGAAAGAAGCCTTTAGAAAACATTATGGGGAAAGAAGATAATGCTGGTGACCAGCATTTCTCCTTTTCCCGCATTGTTTTCTACTCTTTCAGAGTCAGCTTTCAACAATTGAGCCACATTAAATTTGTCGTCTGCAACGGCTTTGAATTTGGATGAGTGTAAAATTTTGTCGTTTGGTAAAAAGTTAAACACCATCAATCATTCATAACGGCCATAGAAACCTCCGTTACCCATGCCTTACCTTAAAGGGGCATTAAGCCAGATTTTGATCCGATTATTTCAGGGAAGAAAGATCATGTTTTGTATGAAAAAATCATAAAGACGTAAATGTTCACCTGTAGTTTGGGTGAAACGAAAACATGCTGACAAAATGTCCCTCGGTTGGTTTATACCGTTACTAACGCAATAGGAATTTTTTAAAGTAAAAAGAAAAACACACACGTAAAAATCTTGATAATTTCTCTTTTCCTTTTTTTTTCAACATGCATTTCTACCTATGTTTTCTAGATGCAAACTTTCTTTCCAGCGCTTTATCGCTTCTCACATCTGTTCATTGTGAGAAAAGCAATCAGTGGCTTGGAGAGAAAGTTGTGCCAATAGTACTGGTTTGAGAAAGCCAGGAAACACATGTATGCGTAGGTGCACGGACCGCCGTGATATGACCTATTAAAATGGCGTTAAACTCCAATACAAACATACAAACAAGCCTATGTTTTCATTTTAAAACCATCGTTGCAGGAGTGTGAAAGTGAAAATTAGCAGTCTTTATAAAGACTTATTTCTTTTTTTCTAAAAAAAAAAGCGAAATAAAATCTGCTTAATTAAATGCCCTGGGGGGGGGGGGGGGGGGGTTAAAAAATAGGTTACTATTTAAACTCAACTATAAGTCATATCATTTGAGATAATAACCCGTTACCACACAATCCTGAGTTTTAACGACCCTGAAAACGAAAGCTTTTGAAAACATTGCGGGAAAAGGATGAAATGCTGGATAACCAGCCTTTTCTCCTTTTCCCGCAATGTTTTCCATCCCCTTCCAAGACACACCCTATCATTTGAGCTACATTTAAGTTGCTGTCTGCGAATTCTTTCAGTTTGGACAAGGAGAAAATTTTGTCGTTTGGTAAAGAGATAACTCAGTCAATGTACTTACCTTTGATCTGAAACTGTGCAGCAGGCGACACTAAAAATATCTTTGTAGAATGATGGAATTTGTCATTATCAAGTAGCTGATAAGTCCCATCGGCTTTTCGTGTAATAAATAATGGCCTGATACATTAACACTTGAGAATATATCGTGCCAAAAGGAGAAATGCTTGTCACGAACAAGTGCTCCTTTTGCATTTTTTTTTTTTTTTACAAAAGTGGTTATTCAACAAGACGAGAAATTATCCTAATCGAGTAGCTGATAAGTCTCGTCAGATTCTTACATAATGAGTAATGCTCTATATACATCAATACTTGAAAAAACATTGTGGCAAAAGAAGAAATTGCTCGTAAAGAGCAATTTTTCCGTTTGCCACAATGTTTTTTCAAAAGTGGTTGTTCTGCAAGATGAGAAATTGTCATAATCAAGTAAATAGTAAGTCCCATCGGCTTCTAGCAAAATGAATAACGATCTTATACATTAATACTTGAAAAAAACATTGATACAAAAGGAGAAATTGCTCGTTATGAGTAATTTTTCTTCCGGGATATAGTGTTTATCAAAATTGTTATCCTGCAAGATGTATGGATTTTCATAGTCAAGTTGCTGATAAATCTTATAAGATTCTAATGCAACGAACAACGGTCCCTATACATTAATGCTTGAGAAAAACATTGTGGCAAAAGGAGAGAATCCTTTTTACGAATAATTTCGTGTTTTTCAAAAGCAGTTTCCCTGCAAGACGAAAAACATGGGATTTCATGCAGTCATCACTCTGGTGTCTAATTACCTACCTTGCAGCTGAAAGACGATATCATGGTAAAATATGCCTAATAATAGTAATAAATTTGAGTCTAATGCATAAATGAATATGAGCCATGCTCCGTGAAAAGAGAGTTTAATATAATTGCAAAAAGTATCGACCCAGGTCAGCCTGCGCAGTCCGCGCAGGCTGACCTGGGTCGATACTTTTTGCTATCAGTCAGTTTTCTGCACATCCAAGGACCACTCTATCTCAGGATTCAGCCTGTTGTTGGATTAAGCAGATTTTTATGGATCCATAAACAACTTGCTCGGTACGTTGTATAATGCATGACGGAGATGCATTAAACCCCCTTTTGCCAGAGCATAGCTCAGTAGTAAGTACATCACAATGACTGAACTTTTGCCACGAGGTTTCCAAAACAAAACAACACACAAAAAAAATGACAGGCCGCCAGTAGAAACAATGATTTGTATGCATTCCACTGAAATACAGCTGAAAGCAGCTCATCCATCCATCCATCAACCGCAATGGTTTTCCTCGTCACTTCCTTTTACTTCAACAATCTCATTATTTAATTCTTCAAGTTTTTTTCCCATGTCTTTACGCTTTACCTCAACTCTGTGTTTAAACGACCCTGAAAAAAATAGGCTTTAAAAAAATGGGAAAAGGAGAAAATGCTGGTAATCAGGGTTTTCTCCCGGTGCACGTCTTTCGTGAAAATCCATGTATGTTTTACCGATTATTAAATTTCTAGATTTATTTCATGAAAAGCTCTGTCTGGGAGGAATGATTTGAGCCGCAATTCGTCTGGATCAGGATATGGGGCAGGGCTTGGGATCGTTTTGGACGAACGTGGTTTTCGACGAAATATCGCGGATCCATTTCCTCCTGCTCCCATGATGTTTTCTGCCATTTTCAAGACAGAAATCATCGTTTTTGCTACAATGAATTTTTTCGCCTGGGAATGTTGTCAGTTTGAACAAGTCTAAAGTTTTGTCATATGGTAAAGACTTAAAAACAGGATGTACATATCATTGCACAGTGAGGGGTTACATTGTTGCCATTTTACATCAAGGGTCCTGCGCGGCTCAGTGGTAAAATGTAGGACTCGTAATCTGGAGGCCCCGGGTTCGAGCCTCACTTGAAGCACTGGGTTTGTCTTGGGACTGTTTTTGGGCAAGACAGTTGTGGGCCCTACGCCTTGTACTGGCGAGGAGTCCTGCGTGGCTCGGTGGTTAAATGTGGGACTCGTGACCTAGAGGACCTGGGTTCGAGCCACATTGGATGCATTCGCTTTTGCGTGAGAGTGTCCCTGGGGAAGATACTTCAGGGTCCGTATCCATCAACCATTCTTAAGAACGTTCTTAGACTTATTCTTCAAGATTTTTCTAAGTTTGAAAGTAACACAACTTCTGATTGGCTAAACCAAATGGTTTAGCCAGTGAGAAGGTGTGTTACTTTCAAATTTGAAAAATTTTGGAGAACAAGACAAAGAATATTCTTAAGAATGGTTGGTGAATACGGACCCAGAGCGCTAGCCTATATCTAATACTAGTTGAACCCAGGAAATACATAAATATGTGAACTGTCACCGTGATATGACTGAAATGATGTTGAAAGCGCCGTAAAACACAATGCAATCAATCGATAGTTCTGGCGAAGCCCGGGACATACATGAATATGTGAGCTGTCGTCGTTAAATAACTGTAATAATGTTGAAAGCGGCATAACACACTATTTAATCTATTAATTTACATCACTTTAAGCTTTCACCACACAATCTCGAACTTTAACGATCCCTAAGACGAAGGCTTTTGAAAACACTTTGGGAAAAGGAGAAAATGCTGGTAACCAGCATTTTCTCCTTTTCCCACAGTGTTTTCTACCCTATCAAAGTCTGAAATCATCAACTGGACTACATATATTTTGTCGTCTGCAAGTACTTTCCGTTTGGTCAAGTCCAAACTTTTGTCGCTTGGAAAATTGTTAACCCATACCTAACCCGTATTTATATGTCACGTAAGTCATGTGCATAATACAATACTTCCCGCCTATTCAAATGAAACTACACTTGTGTTAGATTACACCGATAATTGCGAGACTTTGCTGTTCCCATAGAGAGAATATTTCATTTTAAAAATTTCGAAGCTTTTATGACAAATTTAAGTGTTGTTTATTGTGCTGACTCATCGCCATAATCGAAGTGAACTTAAATTTTACAGAGTTTTTAGGTCTAACTTTCGGGACTGTTATTTTGCTTTGTTAGAGACAAAGGTCTCAATGAGGTAAACGTGTATTCCACAAAGTGATGTGTTGATGTTTTAAGTCGTTAATTTCTGAGATGGATACTACTGTCACGGGGGGGGGGGGGGGGGGGGTTATGTAATTGAAGGGCTGTAAAAATGTAGGGTACTGAGAAAGTGAATACTGTACAGACGACATAATGAAAGCGAGAGAGACGGGCGGACAGACAGACGAAGAGAGAGAGAGAGGGGAGGGAGAAAGACAACTGGAGACAGACAGACGATGAGAAGACAGACAGAGAAAGACAAATAGACAGACAAACAGACGGGTAGAGGGAGAGAGAGAGAGAGAGACAGACAGACAGACATAGAGGCAGGCATGACAACTGATATGAAGAAGAGTTTGAAGTTTGTGAGAAATGTCGACAATGAGGGAAACACACTAAAAAGCAAGGATATTTCCATATCATCATTTCGTGATCGTATTTTCTTTATGTATTGTGAACACATTTGAAAAGGAAATACTCATAGCCTATACATCCTGCTTATGTTACTGTTTTTATCTCACTAGTACGTATACAGTATACATATATATGCATTAACCCTTCCCCCTCGCCCGGCTCGACCTTGGGTGTCCTTTGCGGAGAATGTAGGCCAAGATCAGACTGCACATACGTGCAGTCTGATCTTGACCTACATTTTCCGCTTTTGCAATTGATGCTTTAAGACATTTAAACTTCTATTTATATCAAAACAGTATGGGAAAAAAAGTAATGTGTTTGTCTACCAAGTGAGATGGGCAGGATATGCACCAACATGAACATGTGGGGCGGACCTCAAGTTATCTTATAGCGGACCTGATTGCTAGATCCAGCTGGTGTTTGTTTGTTTGCTTAGATATAGCGAAATGTTTTCTTTCCCTGTGACCTAAATGTTTAATTGAGTCACATATAGAAGTCCGGCCATATATATATATATGTGTGTGTGAAGAGGGGCAAAAGCAAAAAAAAAAAAAAACCGGACCATATTAACATAAGTTTTTGTTTTATCCGTTTATAAATTCAATGACTTAGAAGCTGTGTTTGATTCACACTCGTATTTTTCAAGCAAAAATGGGGTTTAGTAAAAAACGGAGAACTACTAAAACAGTTGGGAAACCTGAGGAGGAGTTATTGGATGTCAATCAAATAGAAGAGGTATATGTAAGGAAATACATGGATATTTTAAGCTATGCTCTGGCAAAAGGGGGCTTAATGCATTTCCGTGATGCATCGTGCCAAGCAAGTCGTCACATGATCATAGATGCATAAAATCCATTTTGTCTAACAACCGACTGCATCACGAGGTAGAATGGTCCTTGGGCATTCAGAAAATTTACATGTAGCAAGAACGTTTCGACCCATGTCAGCCTGCGCGGACTGCGCAGGTTGAAATGGGTTGATACTTTTTTGCAGATGCATTAAGCCGACTTTTCACAGAGCATGGCTCATGTATATTTAAGCCATGCTCAGTGAAAAGGGGCCGTTTACATGCATCTGCAACAAGTATCGACACATGTAAGCCTGCGCAAACTGCGCAGGCTGACATTCATCGAAACGGTTTGCTAATGGTAAACTTTCTGCATGGCAAGGGAACATTCTACCCTATCAGTCAGTCGGCTGTAAAACAACATGGTTTACATGGATCCGTTTAGTTACGTAATGACTTGTTTGGTGCAATGCATTAAAGCCCCTTTTTCTCAGAGCACGATTCATCTATTAATTTTGTTGTTATTCCATCCTTAGCCGAGCCCGGTAGCCCAATTGTTTCGGGGCTTGAAATCAGGGAGTCGCTGGTTCGATTCCCTTGCTAGACCGATTTCTTTTCTTTCCGAAGATTGGTGGTAGTTATTGTCTCAGGGTCCATTCTACTCTCACCGCTGATCCTTGTTTCGACGCTGTTGACGTGGGAAATTAGTCAGTGGCTTTGGGAGTATGTTGTACGGAAAACTGGCAAAAGGAACTCCTGGAAAGCATGGATAGGTGCACTGGCGATATAACTGAAATAATGTTTAAAACGGACTATAAAAACATAACAAACAAATAGTAACGAGTCAAATTGCGATGTCAAACATCTTGAAAACGAACGTCGGACTAGTACAATACTATCCTGGAAAGAGAAACGTGGTGCTTATGGCTGAACAAATTAAAAGTCTAATTTAAGGAAAGCATTGCGGGGTACTCAACATTTGATTATTATGATTGAACAAGCAATATATCCTTCAGAGCCCCAGATAAGAGAGAGTGATGGTATTCTAAATCAATTATTTCTCTTCCAAACCCTATGTTGTGGGTACTCATTAGAATCGTCTCGATGAGACGATTCTAATGCATACCCATAACATAGGGTTTAGTTGAGAATAATTGATATTTTCAATTTTATTATCAAAATTATTCCCTCTATCTGGAGCTCTGACTCCTTTCCCCGCCCGCCCCCCCCCCCCCTTCCTTAAAAAGGTGAAGCGATGTCTACGGCAAGGATATGAATAGACAAATAGTTACACAAATAAGTAAGGCACGCGCTGTGAAAATGGGATTTAACATATAAAGCGCTGGAACCGACTTAAGTTGTTTTTGCGGACAATGTAGATCAAGATCAGAATGCGCGGAACGCAAATAATTACATAAATAAGTAAGGGACGCTCTGTAAAAATGGGGTTCAACCCATAAAGGGCTGGAACCGACTTAAGTTGTTTGTACGGACAATATAGATCAAGATCAGATTGCACGGAACGCAAATAATAACATAAATAAGTAAGGGACGCTCTGTGAAAATGGGATTTAACATATAAAGCGCTGGAACCGACTTAAGTTGTTTTTTGGGGACAGTGTAGATCAAGATCAGACTACATGAAACGCAAATAATTACATAAATAAGTAAGGGACGCTCTGTAAAAATGGGGTTTAACATATAAAGCGCCGGAACCGACTTAAGTTGTTTTACGGACAGTGTAGATCAAGATCAGGCTGTACAGAACGTACAGTCTGATCTTGGACTAACACAAACCGCTGCCTTGTTATATATTCTGGTCAAAACGACCTTAAAATGACGATATTTAGGATGTTTTTCCTGTGTAGAAAGGTCCATTTCACTAAGTTACCGCTCTAAGGGTTAGTGCATCGCCGTAATTTATTATACTAACCAAGTCGTCGTTTTGTAAAACAAAAAAACGCTGAATCATGAAGTAGAATGGTCCTTCAGGGGGCAGAAAATTTACCACCAGAAAAAAGTTTCGATCCAGGCCAGCCTGCGCAGGCTGACATGAGTCGATACATTTTGCAGATGCATAAAACCATCTTTTCACAGAACATGGCCCAAATGAATGTTTTATGATAATGGACCTTTTAGAATGGTCCAGCAAAGAATAATCGGTTACATTGCTGCCTGAATTCTGCAAGAATAGGCCAGCTGACGACTTTTCACAATTTTCAGGCGGGTTTGTCGTTTCCAAGGCTAGAGCATTTATTTCAGCCAAATCTGAAAGCTCCATCAACCCATAGGCTGCTCAGCGTGACTCGCGGACCTATTGCGGACAGCGTAGATCAAGATCAGACTGCACAGAACGTGCAGTCTGATCTTGCATCGTCAAAGTCCGATAAGGAGATATCTCTTCTCCAAAAATACCTTTGAAACAGGAAAAAATTGGTTTTTACTATCGGGCATTTTCGCAAGCCAAGGATACTAACTCCACTTTGTTCGTTACGTAATATCCTTGGCTTGCGAAGATGACTATCGGGTTGAACGTTTCATTTCTTTTATTTAGCAAGGTAAGGGTTAGAATCCGAAAATTAAATTCATTTCAGAGTTCTAACACTTCACCACACAATCCCGACTTTTAACGACCTTAAAAGAGAAGGGGTTTTTGAAAACATTTTGGGAAAAGGAGAAAATGCTGGTAACCAGCATTTTCTCCTTTTCCCAAAATGTTTTCTACCCTATCAGAGACAGAATTTATCATTTTTGCAACATTTGATTTGTCGTCTGCAAATGCTTTGAATTTCGTCCAGTCTAAAAAATTGTCGTTTGGTAAAGAGTTAAACGAAGGTAGATCGAGATCTACAGATCCAGTTAACTGTCGAAAGCTTTCCTCTTCAAGAGTGACTAGTCATGACAAGAAACATCTAACTGGTGACATTCCAGATACCACTGATAATTATTCATAATTGAAAATCAAAGTCAGAGACGATCATGTTAACCCTTAGGCTGTTAAGCGCGACACAAGGACCTTATGCGGACAGTGTAGATCAAGATCAGACTGCACAGAACGTGCAGTCTGATCTTAGATCTGCACTGACCGACAAAGAGATATTTTTCCCCCCATAAATAATGGATATTTGAAATATCCATATGTGGGTTTTTGCAATCGAAAGTTTAATTTTAGTTATTTAGCAGGTTAAGGGTTAATTAGACAAGTTTACCCATACGGCGGTGGGCACAGCTTGGCCCATGGTTTTGTTTTGTGGACATTGTAAATCCAAGATCAGACTGCACTTCTGTGTATTGGATCTAGACAGTACGATTTCTTTCAATTAATTCTGGCAAAAAACAGCCTTGAATGTGTAAATATTTCTTTTTTGCTTTGCTGACTGAATGGTCATTTATTCGTACAGCTCTGTATGAAGGGTGTTCAAGAAAAGTCGATCAAAAGTGGGGTCATTGATTTGAAGCAACTGTCGTACTTTCATTTTAGGTGCATGCTGCATCATCCAATGAAAAACCAGTAAAAAGTACTTCCGGCGGAGAAACAAGTATGGCTGACGAAAAACGATTCGGCTATGAACAAACACTTGTAAGTAAATGTAGTGGTTCATTCTTTGTCAAAAAGACAAAAATTTCAATTTAAAGTTTCTCTTACAACGTGCCCTCGCCACTGTCTTCTGTGTTTTCGGGTTATGGTGACTATTGTTCCCTAAAACCTACCATAAACGCCAATAATAATCATAATTGACGTGGGTGGGGACAGTTTACTTCACTGGCGCTCGATCATATTTCAAAATCGTTGCTCGATGTGTAACCTAATAAATAACATGGTAATCAAGGCAAAGTAGACTCACCTCGTTTGAGACGGTCGTAATTTATATCGTGAACGTAATTCGCTCCATAATTGAATGTTATTCATCAGAATACATGTTTAAATCGACAGTTATAGTCGCTTCCGGTATTATCGTGGGTTCTTCAGTATCGTGGTATTTACAATTTCCGAAAGTGAGGCTGAAATGCACCTCCTTGAGGATGTCCTCACGTGAGCATTTGTAGCTCAGATACAGTCAACAGACTTTGCAAATTTACTTCGGCAAATTTTCCGAAAATGGTAGGTAAAATCAAGTTTTCATCCAAGTAGTAAGAAAACTTGGCTCTTTGCAAAATCACTCCATCCCTAAGCTGAAGTTGGTGATCTTCTCAGCGTAACAAAATCAATATCATTATAACAGTCCTGTAAAATTTGTTTTCCTGTCACTGAAGTTAATCAAACGGGAAAGTAAATTTCAGACGACCGTTAAATGATGACGTCACCGCTTTCCAAATAAGGTAATGAAAATAAGAAGCCCCGACAAAATTTTTGACTCGCTAACTATAAAAATCTTCTCAAAGCACTACATTTTTTTAATTAAGTTCCCTGATCTATTGAGATGAAAGAACACTCTAGAAACTATATATTCACTTTTTTTTTTATCCACAAAGGAGGTCCAAAAAGGGGTATTTGATGCTATTTTAATCAAAGATCTGTAGACGTCGTTTTTCCCTCCATTTTTTACAGGTGCACAACGTAAAACCTCGCTTACAAAATGACAGGGAGAATTTATTTATATATGTTGCTCAAAATTCTTGATAAAATCATGTCAACACTTTGAAAATAACTTGATTTGCATTTGTCAAAGTTTTGAACATAAATAGGGCGAGCATGTAAATCTTCCAGGGCCTCATCTCAGTGCCACGATAATACCGGAAGTAAGCCTTTTTAAAAGTTGGTAAATGCTGTCCCCTGCTTTGCCTTGATTTAAAATCGTTAACTGACAAAAGGAAAATCAGTTATGTATAAATATACATGAGGTATCATCGCATGATTTTTGCAACAGAAAAATAGCAGGCAAGACACTAATTTTTCTTCACACAGTGGAATGTTTTAGTACCACGATAATAGGGAATTCAATCCTACATGGTAAAGTTATTCATAAACGTCCAATTAAAACTGCATGCGACAATTTTCGTTGCATTCACAATTTTAGGCACATTAACGTAAGTTTCCTCACTGGCTCACTTCCGGTAACCTCCTATGACCTTTTCAAAATGATACGAGTCATCTGATTGGTCAAACTTTTAACGGTATATTATTTGGCTGTTTTGAAGCGTAAAAATGTAGGACAAGAAAGAGTCTGTTGAAGTCAGGTGAAAATCAATCAGACCGGAAGTGGACGTAAAGTGAATCTTCTGGGTAAAAGTAACTCGTAAAAAAACTTAAATTTCTTCAATACATGTAAGTAAGTTAAATGTTACTTACCATTTCTACTTCCAGCCATTTGATACTTTTTGCACATGGCTGTGTTTTATTCCAAAAAATCACGGCGATACGGAAGAGGTCATTTTGCCTTGATTACCATGTTATTTATTAGGTTACACATCGAGCAACGAATCTGAATAATGATCGAGCGCCAGTGAGTTTACTTGTACGGAAGTGCCTGTCCTCCTAACTATCGGAACCAGAGTACAACATTTCGACACATATAATATACCCTGAAATACTGATTGTTCTGATATGGGACGTTTCTTTTATTCTTTTTAAGATTCACTTGTAAGAGTTCGCTTTTTTCATTTGAAATTCTGCCGCATTAGTATTGCTTGGATTTAGATGGACTCGTTTTTTTTTTAAGTTTACAAATTGTCTTCAGGTAAAGGGTTACACTGTTTTGCCAAAAGGGAGATGCTGTTGTCCCATCGAAACACTTGTCCCATAAATGATCATAACGCAAACATTGTCCTTCTCTTTTCCTGATTTGATAATTAGTCTCAGTGCATTTGTTTCACTTACTTTTGAAAGTGGCCAGCTGATTTCTGCCACCTATACATTTACCAGACAATCCCAACTTTTAATGATCCTGACAGAGACGGCTCGAAAAAACATGGTGGTAACCAGCATTGTCTCCTTTCCCCACAATGTTTTCTACTATTTCACAGACAAATCCCATGATTTGAACCATTAGGTTGTGATCTTCAATTGCTCTCGAATTGGTTCAGTCCAAGATTTTGTCATAGAACTATTAGTGTTCTCTCTCTGAATAATTCTCGGAAGAACTCTTGGTTTACTCTTTACCAAACGACAAACTTTTGGACTGCACCAAATGGAAAGCATTTGCAAACAACAAATTAAAGTTGCTAAAATGATGGATTCTGTCTTTGATAGGTTAGGAAATATTATGGCAAAAGGAAGAAATGCTGGGTACCTTTTTTTAAATGTCCAAAGCCATCTCTTTCATGGTCGTGAAAGGTCAGGGTTAAACAAGATCTCAGTTTGTTTCAGCCTTATTGATTATTTTGTATTTATACCCAGGGTGTCATTTAGTCTGAAACTGTACACTCCTTTGGGATTAGAAATAAGAACCTTTAGGAATCTGCAAATATCTCCCTAGATCACTATAAAATTCTCTAGGAGAGATCAGAACAAATATGATAAAAACTTAACTGGACATCTTGTGAATTTAAACACAGGTTATCTTTTTCAGATTTATGGAAGGTACACTAAAGACTTAGGAAATTTTGCCAAATTTCAAGCCAAAGCCTCCAAAGATAAAGACCAGACTGATTTTGGCAAAGCAGAACCCAGAAAGAAAAACAGATTATGGATATATTATGGTACGTAGTACTCATTCTGAAGTTTATGTTGCTGACAAATATTTGAAAAATGTATTTTGTAAATGAACCATGATCTGTAGAAAGGGGGCTTAATGCATCTGCAAAAAGTTTCTGCCCAGGTCAGCCTGCGCAATCTGTGCAGGCTGAGCTGGGCAGAAACCTTTCACTAATGGTCAGTTCTCTGTATGTCCAATGACCAGTCTATCTGATGATTTAGTCAGTTGTTAGATAAAGTGGATTTTATGGATCCTTAGTTATGTGATGTCTTGCATGGTACAATGCATCACAGAGCTGCATTAAGCCCCCTTTCCACAGAGCATGGCACTAATGTATCATGGTCATTGTGAAATGGACCAAAATGTAGTTTAATCCTTTACCACACAATCCTGTGTTTATGACCCTGACAAAAAAAGCTTTTGAAAACATTTTTGGAAAAGGAAAACATGATGGTAACCAGCATTTTCTCCATTTCCCACAATGTTTTCTTTTCCTTCAGACAAATACTATCAATCAGTCCTTTACCACACAATCACGAATTTAAACAGTGCTGAGGTTGAAGGCTTTGGAAAATGTCATGGGAAAAGGAGAAAATGTTGATAACCATCACTTTGTCCTTTTCCCATGATGTTTTCTACCTTTCCAAGACAACTTTTATCATTTTTGCCACATTTAATTTATTGTCTAGAAAATGCTTCCAATTTTGACCAGTCTAAAAATATTTTCTTTTGGTAAAGAATTAATCAAACAGTATTCTACCAAAGCAGAGATATTGGGACAAAGAGCCATCTTCATGCAAACAATCTGGACTTTGTCCCTTGAAAATTCATTTTGGAGTTAGTCTTCAGTGCATCTTGTCTCATTTATTTTGAAAATGTAGCTGTTTCCGTAAGATCATATAACAATACATTCTCCCTATCTTTTTCCAGGCTATATATTGAGGGCTAGAGACTGGACATTAGCAAAGATTGGGGAAGATTGGATTTTTCTTGCCTTGTTGGGGATCATAATGGCATTACTCAGTTTTGTTATGGATTACATTATAGAAAAAATGCAAGAAGGTAAACCTTTTTTTATTTGGAACTAGATTGTGTTAAATGATCAGTGTTTATTTAATGTTGTTTCATATTTTTAACCAACTAGATTGTGTTAAATGATCAGTGTTTATCTAATGTTGTTTCACGTTTTTAACCGACTAGATTGTGTTAAATGATCAGTGTTTATCTAATGTTGTTTCACATTTTTAACCCTTAAGCCGCTAAATAAGTTTCCACACAGTGGTAAAACCCAAGTATTACGATTTAAATTTGATTTAACTGGAATGAAAATACTGCATTGGACAATGTAGATCAAAGATCAGGCTGGACATTTTGTGCAGTCTGATCTTGATTTACAATAATTGTCTGGGTCTGTATTTACCAATCACTCTTGAGACCATTAACACAATGTCTGATTGGCCAAACTAAACCATATGGTTTAGCCAATCAGAAGTTGGTGTTACTTTAAAAATCCATAAATAGACTTTGGATAAAATTAAGAATGATTGGTGAATACAAACCTTGAATTCATAGACAGCTGAGTGCATGAAACATCATAATAGTGTTGTACAGTAACTCTTTACCAGACAACAAAACCTCCTAGGCATATTAAAATACTGTAGAAAACCACAGATAAAAAAAACAAAAAACAAAACAGCCGAGAGATAAACAGATCTGTTTAGGATTCAAGTCACATCCGTCTGGTCATTTTCTACATTGATTTAACCCTTTAGCACATAATCCAGACTTTTAATAACCCTGAAGAAGAAGCCTTTTGAAAACCTTGTTGGTAACCAGCATTGTCTCCTTTTCCAACAATGTTTCCAAACCTTCTTTCAAAAAAATCCAATTTTTCTGTCACATTTATCATGTTGTCTGCAAATGCTTTCAATTTGAACTGGTCTGAAATTTTGTTGTTTGGTAAAGAGTTAACATATTTTCTGCTTTAAGATTTTTTTGTGTGTGTCAGTAGTATAAATGAGTTCTTGATATTGAAGATTTAGAGAACAGGTATACAAATCTTGTTTTTATTTTCAGCAAAAATCTGGTTGTATGAGGAGCTTTCATTCTCAGTGGGACTACAGTATTTGTGTTGGGTGTTATACTCTGTGTTGTTGATCATGTTTGCTACAGGTTTTACACATCTAGTTGCTCCTCAAGCTATAGGTAAACATTTACAGTATTTATATACTATATTAGTTGTCCAATCAGGTGGCAGGGCATTTGGGAACTTGTTCACAGCTGTAAGAAATCATGTCGCGGAAGGGGAGGTAGCGACATGATTTGCCACAGCCATGGACAAGTTTCCAAGTGCCCTGCCACCTATACAGACATAGCAATTGTTATACTGCAAAGTTTTACCATTTCAATGTGTATTCAAGCAAACATTTCATGTTTTATGGTTTCAACACTCGAGTATGCTTACAAAATCAAATTTCCCTTCTGAATCTGAGTGCAGAAACACACTGAAATCTAATATCACTGAAAACTGATATCACCGAAAACTTGCAGTTTGATGCATGAAGTCACTGCAATAGACATTCTACGTATCAAATGTTAACAATATTTATTAGCAATGGGACTGAATACTAGAATTTAATAAAAACAGGCAAATATTTGAATATGAAATTCATATTTGAACATTCTTTATATGTTTAATCCTTTAGCCCTCCACAAAATTTTACACTTGTCCAAATTGAAAGCATTTTCAGACAACAAATTAGATGCAGCTCATATGGTGAGATTTGTCTGTGAAAGGACACAAAACATTGTGGGAAATGGAGAAAATGTTGGTTACCAGCATTTTCTCTTTTTCTCACAATGTTTTCAAAATCCCTCTTTCTCATCAGGATCATTAAAGTACAACAGTGTTTGATAAAAAGTTAATTGACACAATGGCTCAAAAACAATCAGTTTGCCCTTGTAGCATGTAAAAGATACATGATTAAAGATAATCAAGTTTTGTGAAACAAAGCAATGTTGTATAACTCTTTACTAAACGACAAAATTTTACACTGGTCCAAAGGGAGAGCATTTGCAGATGACAAAATGAAGGTGATTAAAAAATTAAAATTTGGTTTGGAAAGGGTAGAAAACATTGTGGGAAAAGGAGAAAATGCTGGTTACCAGCATTTTCTCCTTTTCCCACAATGTTTTCAAAAGGCTTCTTTCTCAGGGTCGTTAAAAGTCTGGATTGTGTGGTAAAGGGTTATATAATAGGTAAATTATTTACCTGGCAGATTTATACAGTTACCTCTATTTCTGTTTTTTGCAGGGTCTGGCATTCCTGAGATGAAAACTATTCTTAGAGGTGTAGTTTTAAAAGAATTTCTTACATTCAGAACGTTAATATCAAAAATAGTTGGACTGTGTTCGTCGTTAGGCAGTACCCTACCCTTTGGTAAAGAAGTAGGTTCATATTATTACTTATCTCCCTTTGTTTAGAATCTTAAATCTTTATCATACAACAACATTTTAGAGTGGTCCAAATTGAAAGCATTTGCAGATGACAAAAAAGTGCGAATGAAAAAATAAACTTGTTTTGGGAAGGGTAGAAAACACTGTGGGAAAAGGAGAAAATGCTGGTTACCAGCATTTTCTCCTTTTCCTACAATGTTTTCAAAAGGCTTCTTTCTCAGGGTCGTTAAAAGTCGGGATTGTGTGGTAAAGATTTAACTCTTTACTAAACGACAAAATTTTAGACCTGAAATTGAAAGCATTAGCAGATGACAAAATAAATTTGACTTAAAAATTAAAATCTGTTTTTGGTTGGGTAGAAAACATCGTGGGAAAAAGGAGAAAATGCTGGTTACCAGCATTTTCTCCTTTTCCCACAGTGTTTTCAAAAGCTTTGTTTCTCAGGGTCGTTAAAAGTCGGGATTGTGTGGTAAAGAGTTAACTCTTTACCAAACGGCAAAATTTTAGACTGGTCCAAATTGAAAGCATTAGCAGATGACAAAATAAATTTGACTCAAAAATTAAAGTTTGTTTTTAGTTGGGTAGAAAACATTGTGGGGAAAAAAATGCTGGTTACCAGCATTTTCTCCTTTTCCCACAATGTTTTCAAAAGCTTTGTTTCTCAGGGTCGTTTAAAGTCGGGATTGTGTGGTAAAGAGTTAAATGATTCATTTAGACTGCTTATTGCTTAGTCTCTACCACAGAACGCTTCCCTTTGAAGAACAAGTCAAAGCTTTCTGTTCACTTTCAAGCGTTGATTTATAAATGACAAATAAGATGCCGCTCATTTATCTTGGACAGAGTAGAAAACATTGTGGTTACCTGCATTTTTTCCCTCCCTCAACATATTTTCAAAAGCCTTTTCCTCCTGATTGTTCAAACACTGGTTGTTTTGTGAAGAAAACGACTAGTTTAACATTGTAGCAGTAGGAGACTTTTTTCACATGGAGGAATATAGGATTAATTAATGTTTTTGGGGTGGTTAACATTCGCAGATGTCCGAAAAATGGTTTAACCATTTTGAGGGACGCTGAGAATGTAAACAACCAAAAAAAACATGAATAAAAGTTATTTTTGCATAAAGTAAATGTATTTCAGCAATAATTTGCTATGAAAGCAAAAATATTTCCATAAAAATGCAAAGAACGAAACGTACTGGACTTATACCGGTCAAAACTGGAATATTGCATTGAAATTTTTGTTTGACGTCGTGCAGGGCCATGTAGTTCTATGACGCTGTTTCGATCTATCGCTATAATTCACTTCTAATGATATTTAATACATAGTGGAGTTTTGTGGGATTAACTTGCACAGGTTTGGATCAATTACAAATTAGATAAATGAGTGGATATGAAATTTCAATAACTGAAAGACGTCAAAGGGATATATGAAGCGAATGAATTGCCAACCGCTTTAAGAAAGTGGGAGAGTGTGTGCTCAGATCTCAATAAGACCGGGATTCTTTGTCAGATTTTGTTTATGGTGTGCTAAAATTATCAAAGACAAACCATAAAAAGGATCTAATATGGTACAAGTTCCTATAGCTTTGTTGGTAGGAGTGTGGGGATGTATGACAAGAACAAACGTTCAGCGTACATTGTTTACAAGGTAAGCCCGGATCGAGGATATTGAAAGTACAAAGCCGGACATTAATGGCGCGTGAATTTACCGATTAATACATGTTTTCACCCTATAGCGCCTCATTTTTCTCCGCTAATACATGCCTATAATGGCCTGAAAATGTACATTTTATGCAATAATTTCTCCTTATTACGCAATGTTTTCACGTGTGACAAATCATAGTAATTTTCCCAATTTGTCAAATGAGCCTTCAGTGTTGTCAGCTACAAATTTTGGCTCAGGAAGTGAAGAGATGGACCCAAAATGTCAAAGATACTTTCACTGTAAAATACCTGATTTTTCTCTTCCAGGGTCCATTTGTACACATTGCCAGTATTGTAGCCAACTTGTTAAGTAAGTTATCATCATTTAAAGGAATATATGAGGTAAGTTTTAGTTCGACCCTTTACCAAACAATCCTGTGGTTTGATAATCCTGTGGGAAAGGGCTTTTGAAAACATTGTGGGAATAGGAGAAAATGCTGGTGACCAGCACTTTCTCCTTTTCCCACAATGTTTTCTACCCTATTAGAGAATTTTATCTCATTTTCTACCCTATTAGAGAATTTCATGTCATTAGTATCAGTTTTTGAATTGTCGTCTGTAGGTGTATGAATTTGGAAGATACATGTATGTTGTTTGGTAAAGGGTTAGAGCATCAAAGCCTTTATACTCTGTACCAGACAACAAGATTTTAGACTTGCCCAGATTGAAAGCATTGGCAGATGACAAATGTGAACCCAAATGGTGGCATTTATATTTGAAATGGAAAAAGAGATTGTGTGAAAAGGAGAAAATGCTGGTAGTCTTTTTCACCACTTTATTGTCTTACTTCAGGTTTGCAAAGAAAGATTGAATTGTTTGAAAAAGGGTCAGTCCCCTTTGAACAAAGTTTGGGGCATTTTAGGAACTGTAGATAAAAAATTGATCTCACCCATTGCAGTCTCAGTTTGGATTTAAACTGTTCAACACTGTATGAAATATTCTGCGTAAAATATCCATATAATTATAGTCAGTCTGTGTGTGTGTGTGTGTGTCTGTATATCTCTCTCTCCCTTCTCTCCCTCCCTTCTCCTCCTCCGCCCTCTCTCTCACTCTCTCTCCCTCTGTCTCTCTCTCCACCTTTTCTCACCTCATCTCTCTGTGGCTCTTCCCCTCTCTCCTTCCCTCCTCCCCCATCTCTGTGTGTGTGTGTGTGTGTGTGTCTCTCTCTCTCTCATTTTTATTGTGCCCCCTTTTTTTTTTTATCAGAATGAATCTCGCAGATCAGAAATGTTAGCCGCAGCATGTGCAGTTGGTGTGGCAGGAACATTTGCTGCCCCTATAGGAGGTAGTGGAATTTTTCATTTTTTTTTCTAGATAAATCCTTCTAGGTTCAGTGGATATATATATATATATCTTATATATGAGGGAAAGCAGCCAGTGGCTCTAAAAAATAGTTTTTGTAAAGAAAGTTGTAAAAGAAACTGTTGGAACCCATGAGTAGGTGCACTGGCCACTGTGATGACTGAAATAATGTTGAGAAAGACTTTTAATCTTTTATCACACAATCATGTGTTTTAATGACCCTTAGAAAAGCTTTGGAAAACATTCTGGGAAAAGGAGAAAATGCTGGTAACCAGCATTTTCTCCTTTTCCCACAATGTTTTCTACTCTTCCCTAAACAAATTTCAATTTTTAAGTCATATTTATTTTGTCATCTGCAAATGCTGTCAATTTGGACCAGTCTAAAATTTTCTGGTTTGGAAAGGAGTAAACATGAAACCGACAGCATGGCTCAGTGATTTATGTGTTGGTTTTGCACTCTGGTCTGGAAATGCCGGTCCGAGCAGGTAGCACTGGCCATATGTTCTGCTAAAGGAGATGAGGTGCACTCTGGCAAAAGGGTGTTTCATGGATCTCTGTTCTGCATTATACCAAGCAAGCCATCACATAATTATGGATCCATAAAATCTACTTCGTCAAACAACTAACTGAATCATGAGGTAGGATGGTCCTTGGACATGCAGAAAATTTACAAATAGCAAAAAGTTTCGACCCAGCATTAAGCCCCTTTTCCACAGAGCATGGTTCAGATGTTCCAGTGATTGGACCAGGTGTATTCGGAATATCAGAAGTTTGTTTGACAGGGTAGAAAGCATTATGGAAAAAAGAAGCAAATTTGGTTCAGCCAATCACAGCTTGTGTTAAATTTAGAAAATTCTTGAGAATAAGTCTAAGAAGCTCCTTATGAATGATTGGTGAATATCGACCCAAAATTTGAAATTTGAATGGTGGAAAATATTGTGGGAAGAGGAAAAATGCTGACTGCCAGCATTTTCTCCTTCTCCCACAATGTTTTCAAAATCATTCTTCTTTAGGGCTGTTAAAACTTGGGATTGCGCGGTAAAGAGTTAACTTGTAGAAGTAGTGTGAAGTCGCAGCCTAGATACAACACTACTATCACCTTTTTACCAGACAACAAAATTTTAGCCTTGTCATGATTGAAAGCATTTGCAGCAGACAAAGTTAATGTTGCACAAATTATGAAATTCATCTTTGAATGGGTAGAAAACATTGTGGGAAAAGGAGAAAATGCTGGTTACCAGCATTTTCTCCTTTTCCCACAATGTTTTCCAAAGGCTTCAACTTGTCCCACAGGGTCGTTGAAAGGTGGGATTGTGTAGTAAAGGGTTAATCCAAGACATTTTATCTTTCTGTTCAGGTTAAAGCAAATAACATTCGTATTTTGCAAATAACATTTGTATTTCAGGTGTTTTATTCAGTATTGAAGTAACAGCAACTTATTTTGCCGTCCGTAATTATTGGAGAGGCTTTTTTGGGGCGGTTTGTGGGGCAGTCATGTTTCGTTTATTGGCATTTTGGTTCAAATATGAAGGTAGGTTTTGGTTCAAGTATTGTAACTATCACTTGATTACCCGTAACTTCATCTGTAACTGCCGCCTGGCCGGGTAGCTCAGTGGTTAGCATATCTGACTCATTACCTGGTGGTTGCAGGCTTGTTACCAGGTTGAGGGAAACTTTCTTTCTGGAGGTTTTGGGCCTCTCACCTCTTTTACATGTGAGAAAAGTAGTCAGTGGCTTTGAAGGAAAGTTGTGTCAGTGCTGGTGTGAGAAAGCTAGGAAACACATGCACACTTGCACTGACTGCCGTGATATGACCTAAGCTGTTAAAATTCTATAAAACTTAAATACGAACAAATCATTTGTAACTTTCTATACTTAACTCTTTTACAAGATGACAAAATTTTAGACTTGTCCTGTTTGAAAGCATGTCCAGATGACTAACATAATGGGGCTGAAATGAAGTAGCTTTTGTTAGATAGGGTAGAAAACACTGTGGGAAAAGGAGAAAATGCTGGTTACCAGCATTTTCTCCTATTCCCACAATGTTTTCAAGGGCTTTCTTCTTCAAGTTTGTTAGAACTAAGGTTGTTAGTAAAGGGTTAACATGCAAGAAAAAGGGAAAACAAGAAAGTAGATCAAAGTTTACAAAAGCTTTTTTCTCCACGGGTTGTTAAAATACAGTAACCAGTTAATTAATCTAGCCTTTGATTAGCTGAATGAACTTTTTTCTGGGCAAGTTTGATAAAGTTTAATGTATTATGTTTTCTTATTACTGTATCTCAAAAAAGCTGAGAAATTTCTTTATTATACCCCCACCTACGAAGGTATACTGATTTCAAGGTCACAGGTGAACTTAGTTTTGAAAATCATTTCTGTTCACTGACTGCTGCTTCAATGACAAGGTGCTGGTGTGGGGTATTTGTCCCCTTTGTGACAGTTCTAGTTGAAAGTCTAAAATAATACCTTGCCTCTACCAAGATCTGATAATCATTGCAACAAAATTCATTTCTTTATCACCGCAGATCATTGTTTCAGCAATGTATATGTTGGAAAGCAGTCAGTGGCTTGGGAAGAATATTGTGTGGAATAAAGTAGCTTCAGGAAAGAATGGATAGGTGCACTTGCCGCATCAGTTAATCTGAAGTGATGTTGATAATGGCATGAATCACCATACAAACAACAAAGAAACTGTCATTGTGGACAAGTCTACAATTTTGTTGACAGTAGAGTTAAAGAACAAGAATTGAAAATTACAAATTCATCGGTATTTTCTTTCAGAAACTCTAACTGCTCTGTTCAAAACCAATTTAAAAACAGATTTCCCATTTGACCCCCTAGAATTGCTAGCTTTCTCTTTTATAGGGTAAGTTAATCTTCTCTTTCATTCAATAAATGTTTTTTTATGTGCAGCTAAGTGTTATTGTATACAGAAATCTCTGATGTTAAATCTAAACTCTATCAAATATTTGTAGGATAATATGGTTAACTCTTTACTAATGAATGTTTTTTTTCCTCTTTCTGATTGACAGCATCTGTAGACAGTAAATTCAAAGTTGGTGCAAGTAAGCCAAAGATGTCTGATTGGGAAAGAAAAACGTTGTGGGAAAAGGAGAAATGGCTTGTTGCAGGCATTTTCTCCTTCTTCCACAATGTTTTCAAGAGCCTTTGCCTATCAGGTTGTTTGTTACAAGGCCAGATTGTTTGGTAAAGAGTTAAAGACACAAACATGGACAAGGTTACATTTTTTGCTATTTATGTTCACTTTATTTACCTTGAATTCAAAGGGCTAAATCAAAGTCATGTAATTCTCCAATGATGGTTAAGCCTTTAACACATGACAGTATTTTAGACTGGTCCAAATTTAAAGCATTTGCAGATGGCAATTTAAACTTAACTAAAATGATTGGATTTGTTTCGAAAGGTAAGAAAACATTGTGGGAAAGGGAGAAAATGCTGGTTACCAGCATTTTCTCCTCTTACCACTATGTTTTCAAATGTCCAATTTCCTAGGGTCTTTAAAACTTGGGATTGTATGGTAAAGGGTTAAGACACAGTTCCTTACTTTAATGATCCTGATGAAAATGCACTTTAAAAACATTGTGGGAAAAGAAGAAAGTGCTGGTAACCAGCATTTTCTCCTGTTCCCACAGTGTTTTCCACCCTTCAAAGATAGATCCCATTGTTTCAGCCACATTTGATTTGTGATTGACAAATGCAATCAGTATGGTTAGGTGTTCAGTTTTTTATACCCCACCCCCTACTACCTAGTAGGGGGGTGGGTATACTGGTTTCACCATGTCTGTCTGTCTGTCTGTCTGTCTGTCTATCTGTCTGTCTGTTTGTCAATCTGCCCATCTTATTTTCGTTTCTGTGCTGCGACTCAAAAGCTGTTTGACCTACGACCCTGAAACTTTATGCAAGTGCTCCTCATTACCCAAGGAGGTGCTCTATTGTTTTAGGGTCATTTGGGTCAAAGGTCAAGGTCACAGATGAACTTTGTATTCTCTGATTGTGCTGCTTCAGTGACAGGGCACAAGTTGAGGGTAATTTTGTCGGCTTTACGACAGTTGTAGTTTTCGTATGGTCAAGATTTAATACATGTCTGTTTTTGTTGTGCTATTTTAGACCTACCGAAACTGTTTACAAACTATGAAGGAAGCAAACATTTGGAGAAAAGAAAAGTATCCTTTTCCAACAGTTTTGAAAAAAAAAAGAACTGGTGAAAGGGGCTATTTCTGGTAACAAGCTACTATTGCTCCTTTTACCTTAATGTTTTTGAAAGCTATCAACACCAGTGTTAGTGAAAGTGCAGTATGTACCATAATAAGTGGAATACACATACATGTACTTTGTTGTTTTTTGCAGGGTGATGTGTGGGTTTGGTGGTGCCTTATTTATTTTGCTACATCGAAGAATTATTTTATTTACAAGGAAACATAAAAAGATGTCTGCATTTTTGCAGAAAAAGTAAGGATTTTTTCTGTTCTAGATCCTTGACTTCACTAGTAACTCCAGAAAGGTAACATTTTCCAAGGTTATAAAGGTAGATTTCCACTGCTTTTAAAGATTGCTACTGTCATAGATAAGTGTCATGTAGTGAACATTGTAGATGCAGATCAGACTGCATGTTCTGTGCAGTCTGATCCTATCTGTGCTGTCCGCTTAAGGCACTTTTGTTGTCATTGGTAATAGAAGAGTCAATGGGAATCAATTTCTTGTCTGCAAATGCTTTCAGTTGGAAGAATCTATAATTTTGTCACTTAGTAAAGCGTTAGGCTTGCAGAAATAAGGGATATTTCCAAAAACAGTGAGACAAATGCACTCAAGACTAATTCTCAAATAAATCTGATAGAGTAAAAATCTCAACCTTTGCACATTTTGATGGGACATTTTTCTAATTCATTGAGGACAATATATCCCAGACTATCTGTGTTGGTAGAAAACTAGTGTCAGTACTATAAAGGGTAGTGAAATCTTAAAAATATCTAAAGAGGCTATTTAGCCAACTAAGAAAATACCATTGAAAAAAAATGTTTCCTCTTACATTTGTCTTTCATATTTACTGATGGTTTGCCATGTATTGTTTTACTGAATTCACTTTTGAAGTTTGGTGAGATAAAAATCTGAATAGCCCCCTGTAACCCTTTACCACACAGTGCTGACTTTTAACAACAATGATAATGTAGACTTTTGAAAAAAATTTGAGAAAAGGAGAAAATGCTGGTAACCAATTTATATATTGAGTTACATTTGACAAGTCTAAAATTTTGTTGCGGTAGAGGGTTAGAAGAGTGCTCACTTAGACAATTTTACTGTTTACATAGATGTTTGATAATTTTTTTTTTTCTATTGTCCATTGCAGTCGATTTATATACCCAGGGTTGGTTGCCTTAGTGATATCTTCCCTGACATTCCCACCTGGATTAGGGCAGTTTTATGCTGGTTCGGTAAGTCTCTTCATGCTTTGTAAGACTCTCATTTTCTTATGGAACTTGTAACCATTTATGAAAACAAAATATAAAGTCCTTCAAATTAAAAGTGTGTGCAGATCACAAATTTAATATGGCTTAAATGATGGAGTGTTTCTTTTATGGGGTAGAAAGCATAGTGGATAGAGGAGAAAATGCTGGTTACCAGCATTTTCTTCTTTTCCCTCAATATTTTCAAAATAATTTTTTTTGCATGTTTATTTAACTCCTTACCAAATGAAACATTGTAGACAGAAAGACTTCCAAATTGAAAGTTTCTGCAGACAACAAATTCAAAAGTGAAACAAATGAATCGAAGCTCTTTGACAGTGTAGAAAACATTGTGGAAGAAAGAGAAAATGTGGGTAAGTGTAGAAAACATTGTGGAAGAAAGAGAAAATGTGGGTAAGCAGTATTTTCTCCTTTCTCACAAAAGTTGTAAATGTCATCTCCTTTTAGATTTTTTCTCTGCAAATTGAATTTTTTTTTTTAACAATTCAGTAAGTTTTCACTTCCTGTTCAATCTGCCATGGATAATGGGGATTCTTGGGGTCATAATAGGGATCAAGTATTGTTTTTCATGGTTCAACATTTGCTGAGTCCTGAGGTGGGTGTAAGAGCCCAGCCAAAGGTGAGGGTTTTTACACCTTCTGAGAGTATATGCCCAGCTTGCCCTGGATATCTTGAAGTGCCAGATGAAACAAAAACATGTTTAACCCTGTACCACACAATCCCGAGTTTTAACGACCCTGTGAAAAAAGCCTTTGGAAAACATTGTGGGAAAAGGAGAAAATGCTGGTAACCAGCATTTTCTCCTTTTCCCACAATGTTTTCAACCCAATCAAAGATAGCGATAATTATTTGAGTCGCTTCTAAATTGTTGTCTGCAAATGCTTTTGATTTGGACAAGTCTACGATTTTGTTGTTTGGTAAAGAGTTAACACTTTACCAAATACTGCCTTGAGTTAACAACCCTTTAAGGGGACGCTTCACATCATTATAATGTCATATTTCAAAATGAATCATCACTGAATTAAGGAAGGCATTAGCTGGCAACCCATCAGGAAAGAAGAAATATGAAGCAAAAAATATTTTTTAGTGGTATTTTCTTAATGGGCCATGTAGCCTCTTGCGTTATTTTCAGGTTTCTTGATTGAATTTTGCAAAACCTTTTGGGTATGCCACATGATAGTAACAAGTGTCAGTTATGTGGGATCAAACTGAAACAAGTATGATGATGTCATTTCAATTTTATGAAACTAGACAGAGTTACTGATTGCAAAGCAACCAATCTGTGATTTAAATGCCAAAAGTGCAACTTTTAGTACATGTAACTGTCTAGTTTCCCTAAATTTGCAGAAAAAGTATATTTTGTGGTATTTATCAGTGTTACAATTCTGATTCCCTTGAACAATTTGGTTGACACACTTGATTATTACTATGGGGACAAGGGCTGACCTGAAAGCAACTGTTGCCCGAATTTCATTGGATATAAAGGTATGAAATACAGCATACTAGTATAAATCAAACTAATTTAGTATGAGCCATGCTCTGTTAAATGCATCTGTAAAAAGTGTCGACCATGGTCAGCCTGTGCAGTCCAGACAGGCTAACCTGGGTCCAAACCTTTTGCTCTTGATAAGTTTTCTGCATTGCAAAGGATCAGGGTGCGGATTCACCAACCATTCTTAAGAATATTCTTAGCCCTATGCCGAAGAATTTTCTAAATTTGATAGTAACATATCCTCTGATTGGCTAAACCAAACCATTTGGGAATTAGACAAAGAATGTTCTTGAGAATGGTTGGTGAATACAGACCTAGTCTACCTCATGATCCAGTGTGTTGTTAGACAAAATGGATTGTATGGATCCATTATTATATGACGACTTGCTTGGTATAATGCATCACAGAGATACATTAACCTCCTTTTGCCAGAGTGTAGCTTATATGTGAGCCATGTCCTGTGAAAAGGGGGCTTAATGCATTTGCAAAAAATATCGACCTCGGTCAGCCTGCGCAGTCGACGCAGGTTGATCTGGGCCGCAACTTTTCGCTGTTGGTCAATTTTCTGTATGTTAAAGGACCAGTCTACCTCATGATTCAGTCGGTTGTCAAAAAAGTGGCTGTTATTGATCAGTAATTATGTGATGTCTTGCTTTGTATCATACATTAACCCCCTTTTGCCAGAGTGCAGCTTATATATATTTTGACCCACAGTTGACCCACAGACGTGCAGTGGATGAACTGTTTAGTAATATAACATGGACCAAGGGCCAGGCAGATGACCTTGATGATGAAGAAATTCTCAGTCACTGGAACCCTCCGGAAACAAATGTTTACGTAACGCTGGTTTTGTTTATTATTATGAATGTAAGTATGTGGGTATACTTCATGAACATAATTCAATCTTACACTAATTAACACTTTCCACACAGTCCCGATTTTTTACGACCCTCAAGAAGCTTTTTGAAAACATTGTAGGAAAAGGAGAAAATGCTGGTAACCAGCATTTCCTCCTTTTCCCACAATGTTTTCTGACAATGTTTTCTTACCATTTGAAAGAAAAATTTTAGGTTTTGAGTTACTTTTAATTTGTTGTTACCAAATGCTTTCAGTTTCAGCAAGTATAAAATTTTGTTGTTTGTTAATTCCTTACCAGACAACAAAATTTTAGACTTGTTTGTATTGATAGCATTAGCAGATGACAAATTACTTGTGGCTGTAATGAAGGAAGTGTTCTTTGTTGGGTTAAAAAAATATCTTTTGAGAGAGGAAAGTTGTGCTCAATAGTATTGTATGTTATCTTTTTTCTGAATTACAAATTCTACATACATAAGCCATGTAAAATATTATTTTTATAAATGGTCAGTGATAAAACCTTATTTGTCTGATGTCAAAAGCTAGTATTTGAGTTGATGTAGTAAAATATTACTACACTTGCTAACAAATTTCAGGTCCTAGGCTCTTTATTTGGTTGACTGAAAGGGAAGTATTAAGCTGTATGGTTACTTTTGGGTATTTGGAATGTTATATTTGAGTCATGCTGTGTGAAAAGGTGGCTATTTGCATCTGCTAAAAGTCTCGACCCATGGCAGCCTGTGCAGGCTGAGTGGGGTAAAAACTACTTTCTATTGTTAAATTTTGTGCATATCAATGGACAGTTCTATACTCAGCAAAAATGAAAACTTTACATACTAAATGCCCCATTTTGAACAGGCTATTGTTCTCATTGATTAACCTTCACTACGCTTATCGACTGGACTGTAAATTCACTGCCAGTAAATTGATAATCCCGCTCAGGCGTACCGCGCACGCTTTGCTCTGTCCTCCATTTCGGGTTTTCATCACTACCCACGTGCTGAAACATCGCTGTCTGTTTCAAGTAGCGTCACTTACAGAGAAACACTAAGTGTCCATCACAAACAAGAAAAAACAACAGTTTCAGTATATTCGATAGTTCTTAGCAATGCCATGGCTCTCTGAAAATCAGAGAAATCAGGCTATTGGCATGATGAATGCCAGTGCTAGGGTAAATGATGTTGCACGGCAATTTGGGTGTTCTCGCCAAAGCATTCACAACCTTGTAACTCGCTATACAGCTACTGGTTCCGTCCGCGACCGCCAAAGACCAGGTAGAGAGTGTGCGACGTCATGTAGAGAAGACTGCGCAATTACGTTAGCTCACTTATGTAATCGTTTTGTGCCAGCCACAGTAACTGCTCGGCAGCTAGGGGTCAGTGCTCAGACAATCCAAAACCGTCTGAGGAGATTAAATTTTCCACTTCATGCTCCAGACTGATTCTAACGGCACGTCATAGGGCTGCAAGATTGGCATGGTCAAGATGTCACCGCCTTTGGAGGCGAAACCAATGGAACAACATCATTTTCTCAGAAGAATCACGCTTCTGTGTCAGCTTTGCAGATGGTAGGGTGAGAATTTACCACCGCAAAAATGAAAGATTTGCCCAATGTTGCATCAGGGAAACGGACAGGTTCGGTGGCGGCAGTGTCATGGTCTGGGGAGGAATCAAGGACAACCAAAAGACAGAACTTGTGATTGTTCAGGGAAATCTCAATGCACAAGGTTATATCAACATTCTGCGCAATCATTTGCTCCCATTTATGCAGAATCATGGCCCTCAGGCAATCTTGCAACATGATAATGCTAGACCCTATACTTCCTGAGTAACCAATAATTTCTTGGCAAACAATAATGTGAACGTCTTACCCTGGCCTGCAGTCTCCCCGGATCTTAACCTCATTGAGCACATCTGGGACGAACTTGGGCACAGGGTACGAACAAATCACCAAATAAACAATACCAATGACCTGAGACAGGCTTTACAGTTAGAATGGCAGGCTATTCCAAATGACGTCATTAGACGTTACATTAACTCTATGAGGAGGAGAATATTGGCTTGCATCAGAAGAAATGGTGGCCATACACTCTACTGAGAAGCTCATGTAAACATTGTCTGTTTAATCTGACATTCAATACCAAAATTTACGCAGAGTCCAATTTTTACCACTTTTGATATTTTTAAAATTGACCCCTAGGTTATTTGACTTCACATTTAAAATCAATCTTTAAGAGAAAATTAATGAAATTCACAAAACTTACTGATATTTCATCAAGGTAAAACTTGGTGTCATTATTTTTATGGTGCATTTTATAAAAGTAAAAATATGCAGATTCAAAGTCCATTTAAAGTTTTCATTTTTGCTGAGTATACATTATGATTCAGCCAGTGTTCAGACAAAATAATTCAATATTAGGCACAGACTAAGTCACTTGCTTTGTATAATGCATTTTCTAAGAGTGCAGCACATTTGTATTTGCAGTTTTGGATGGGAGCTATATGTAACACTTTACCTATACCAGCTGGAGTGTTTGTACCTGTGTTCACAGTAGGTATGGACAAGTTTTGGTACTTTTATACTCTCTTTGATACTTCTATAGAATATGTAAAGTGAATCTTCATAATGGAGGACTTTTTGCCAAGAGATAACACTGGAATATATATACCAGCACGTGGCTTGAAATTGTATTGGCTTGTAACACATGTGGAGAAATGAATGAAACATATAAAAGTTGCTGTACTGATTAACCTAAAGCCTTCTGTCAGACACAGATTTGGAGCAGTCAACTTTGAACATATTCTTGTCAAGTATGAATTATCAACATGAACAATGAATGAATATGTATAAAATTGTGGTAAGGGAGAGTATGGTACTCTTACTGACTAGTGCAAAAGTAGTTTTGTTTAACACAAAAAAAGGTATATGAGGTAATGAGTTACAAGTGACACACAGTCATTCAGTTTCAATACACATCATGGAAAAGAAAATGTGAACAAACAAAATTTCTGTGTTATTTATGAAGAGGAAAAAAAAAAAGCAATTTGGCAAATGAAGAATATTTCCAATTTGAATAGTTTCACATTTTCCACATCCTTATTTGATCAGATTTATTTTCACTAAACCCCTTTCAGGTGCTGCATTTGGGCGACTCATTGGTGAAGGTATGGCGGCATGGTTCCCAAACGGTGTCAAGTCAGGGGATGTTATACATAAAATAGTGCCTGGGGGCTACGCTGTTGTAGGTAAGAATCGTCATCACTTTTTTAACCCCTTGGCTGCTGAAGTATGTGAAACCTTTACCATACAATCCTGATCCGCGAGATGAGTGTGATATAAAATTTTCTAACAGTGCTCTAATCAAATGCAAGCAGAAGGACAGTTACTACAATGTAATATCTGTATTTATATATACCTGAAATTTTTAAATATGTGCATTACATGCGGATAGAATATCAAACATGAAAGACAAAAAAAAAAATATTAAATGGACTCACTGTCAAGTACACATCCAAATATGGTATGATGACATATCTTGTGCACAGAATATGCATGCATTGATTTGCAATGTGATTTATCAAAATTTTACGCTATGGTATTCGTCTGCCATTCATAAAAAAATGAAATTATCACAGACTGATCCATTATTTGTTTTATTTTTTTCACCATTTTTGAATAAAATGTCAATAATTTGCAAAACTTTGTCATTGAATGTTGTTGGTTTATAAAAAAGGACTACTGTGTTGTAGTAACTTTCCTGGTGACTTTCCTATTTACTTCATGCTGTGTAAGAAAATTTTGACATCTTGCACAACCTTCAATCTCACGCGATATCAAATTTTCTCTCACTGCTAGAATCAAATACAAGCAGCAGGAAAGTTACCACAACGTAATGTCGGTATATATTCCCAATGTCATGTTTACATTGTATGTTTTCTACAGGTGCTGCGTCATTATCAGGTAGTGTTACGAGGACCATCTCAACTTCTGTGATTGTGTTTGAACTGACAGGTCAGATCTCACACGTTCTTCCAGCTGTGGTACGTAGTCTGTAGTGTTGATATTATTTAACTCTTTACCACACAATTCTGGCTTTTCACGACCCTGAAAGAGAAGGCTTTTGAAAACAATGTGGGAAAAGGAGAAAATTCTGGTAACCAGCATTTTCTCCTTTTCCCACAATGTTTTCTAGCCTATCAAAGACAATTTACATCATCTAATTCACACTGAAATTGTCGTCTGCAAATGCTTTCAATTTGGACCAGTCTACATTTTTGTCGTTTGGTAAAGAGTTAAATAACCCTTCACCAAACAATCCATGCTTTAACGACAAACAAAACTCTCCTTCCCACCCCCCAAACTGCCTAACTGCCTACATAAAAAAGCCAGCCAACTACTGAAGAGGTTGCAGATGCAAAGTGTAGTGTTTGATCAAAGTTGTAAGAAATTGTTTTTGAATCCACTTAATCCTTTACCAAACCGTCCTGTGTTTAAATAACCCTGCAGAAAATAGGCTTTTGAAAACAGTATGGGGAAAAGGAGAAAATGCTGGTAACCAACATTGTCTCCAAACCTTTTCAAAGACAAATCTCATTATTTCAACCCTTTACCGTACAATGCAGCCTTTCGACGCCCCTGGGGAAGAAGCCTTTTGAAAACATTGTGGGAAAAGGAGAAAATGCTGGTAACCAGCATTTTCTCCTTTTCCCACAATGTTTTCTACCCTATCTAAGAAAAGTTGCACCATTAGAGCCACATTGAAATTGTCGTCTGCAAATGCTTTAAATTTGGACAGGGGTAAAATTTTGTTATCTGGTAAAGGGTTAACCACATTTTACTTGTCGTCATCTGAAAATGCTTTGAATTTAGACAGGTCTTAAATTTTATGGTTTTGGAAAGAGTGCTCTTGTTTTCTAATTGTATGAAATTTCATAAGGATGTTGTCAGAATCATACACTGCAATTTTGTCTTGGGGGGAATTCATTTGAATTGACATTATTTTGCAGATAGCTGTTTTGATATCAAACGCTGTAGCCAATGTGTTCCAGCCTTCATTTTATGACAGTATTATACGGTTAAAGAGGCTGCCTTTCTTACCCAATATTGTTTCTTCTAAAGTTGAGTAAGTAGATTGATTTTACCTTTAGGTCTGTATCAAATGACAAACTTTCAGACTGGTTTCAGACCCTTTCTAAGACAAGAGTCCAAAATTGTGTTGTTTGGTAAAGAGTTAAAGGAGGCTATTCAGGTTTATAGAAAGAATTAGAAAGTGATTCATCACTGAATTAAGGGCATATGCCACATTTTCTTTTTAGCTCCACTGGCCAAAGGCCAGCGGGCTTATGTCATGGCCCAGTGTCCGTCGTGCGTCTGTCCATCCGTCCGTCCATGCTTTAACTTTTATTCTAAACATCTTCTTCTCTGAAACATACCCATCCAATTTTCATGAAACTTCACAGAAATGATCCTGCCATGGTCCTCTTCATAATTTCTTGAAAGAATTTGATTCCTTCAAAAACTCTGGTTGCCATGGCAACAAAACTGAAAAATATTGGAAATCTTTAAAAATCTTCTTGTCTGAAACCATAAGGCATAGGGCTACCAAATTTGGCATGTAGCTTTATGTAGTAGACCTCTATCAAGTTTCTTCAAATTATAGCCCTGGGGTCAAAATCGGCTCTGCCCCAGGGGTCACAAGTTTTACATAGGCTTATATAGAGAAAACTTTAAAAATCTTCTGTACCTAGCCATAAGGCCTAGAGCTACCAAATTTTGCATGTAGCTATATCTAGTAGGCCTCTACCAAGTGGGCCAAAATTTTAGCCCTGGGGTTAAAATTGGCCCCGCCGCAGGGGTCACAAGTTTTACATGGGCTTACATAGTGACAACTTAAGAAATCTTCCTGTTTTGATTTTTTTTTTGAAATTAGCCTTGCATCATGGGTCTTATGTTTTACAGAGACTTCATATGGACAAAACTTGAAAATCACCTTATTTATAACCATACAGCATAGACTTGTATTATTTTGGCATGTGGCTTTATCTTGTGGACCTCTACCAGGGTTCAAGTAATTATAGCTCTGGGATCAAAAATGGCTTTGCCCTGTGGGTCTCAACTTTTACATGGGCTTTTACAGAGAAAACTTTGTAAGTCTTCATTTTGAAACCATTTGGCTCAGAATTGAAATGTTTAGTATTTATGGGTTTTATTTATAAGCCAATGGAGCGATACAGGGCCATCATGGCCCTTTTGTTTCCTATGGTATCATTTATAATAAACTTTAAGGCTTATGAAGGTAAAAATTTTGGAGATAAACAAATTTTTCTCATTCCACTTTGAAATGGAAATTTTGATATGTTGAAAGAGCCTGACAGTTGCAAGGTTTCGCAGATTACAACAGATAGAAAATGCATTTCTTTTTCTTGGGGCATCAAAGAAATCACTGTTGTTGTTGTTTCTGGTTATAAATCGAAGACAAATCCCTTTAGTTTCTTTATCCTTTACACTATATCGGTATTTCTCTATGTTTACACAGCTGACCAAATTTTGAACTATTCTACACAATTTCATATATGAACAGTGTCTTTTCTCTCTGGCTGTAAGGATGTATCTTTAAGAAAAATATCTTGAATTTAGGTTTTGAATAGTAACATACTCCAAATCTAGGTCACTATGGTAATAATATTGGCTTGCGGAATAAATATGGGCTGCTAAAAAATAGTATTGACCTATTTGGAGAAAATGCTGGTTACCAGTCGTATGTCTGTATTATGTATGGTATGTCTATCACTCTTCTTTGCAGCTCATGGAATGTTTATGTTGAAGATATTATGATCAAAGATGTGAAGTACATATCGTTTGTGTCCACATATACGGACATGAAAGACCTACTGGAGAATACAACATTTAGGACTTACCCTCTAGTAGACTCGAAAGGTAAACGTTCAGTCCCTTTTTATGAACCCTTGATTATCCCCTGTAGTGCTGAATCTGGATACGATTGCATATGCGGACAGTGTAGATCAAGATCAGACTGCACATTCTGTGCAGTCTGATCTTGGATCTACACTGTCTGCTTCTTCGATAGATATCTTGACAAAAATCAATTTGAAACTGCAGTATATGCATCTGTAGCAGTACCTGGGAATGTTTATCGCTGCAAATGTTAGTAAATTTTAGATGGTAGAATAGGTCTCTACGTCATTGTTTGTTGTTGTTGTTTTTTTTTTGTTCAGATGGTGTCTAATGCAACATTATTAGCTTGGTATTTTTGTAGCCCTGGTGTCATTGTGTCATCGTCTGCATCTGTGTTGTGCAAAAACTTTGATATTTTATAATTTCTCTGTTATTACTGAAGACAGTTGCTTCAAACTTGGACAAGTTATTAACTATCAAAAGGGGAATCTATATAACAAAAGCAGATAATCATCAAAATATTTTTGACAAAGTAATATCCCTTTCACTAAAAATCAAACAACTGCCGCAGAGCGTATTCACCCGCATGCGGTGCTCTTGTTTTAGAGAAACAATTTCTCCTTTCATCACAGCATTTTCAGAAGTAAGCTCTTGCATGAAAAAAAATGTTGATATTTGGAGGTTTTTTTGTTGAAGCATTAGGTCAAGTTTTTTGGTAAGTTTCTTTCAGTTTTGGTACCATATGTAGAAGAAAAATATTGGCAAAAATATAGTTGAGTCATGCTCTGGAAAATAGGGACTTAATGCATTTCTGTGATGCATTATATTAAGCAAGTCATCTCCTAATTTTGGATTAAAAAAAAATCCATTTCTTCTAATAATTGACTGGATTTGGAGGTAGAAAAAAAATGACCAATAGCAAAAAGTTTTGACCCATGTCAGCCTGAGCGGATTGTGCAGGCTGACATGGGTCAATACTTTGTGCAGATGCATTAAGCCCCCTTTTCACAGAGAATGGTTCATTTCTTTTAACAGATTCTATGATATTGCTTGGATCAGTCAAGAGATTTGAGCTGGAAAGAATGCTGTGGGTCCATTTGAGCGAAGATCAAAAAATATATTTACCCATGGATGAAGACGAAGGTGTAAATTCAGCAATGTCCACGCCTGGGTCCAGTCGGGCCCCCACCCCGCCCCCTCGTGTTGAAATCATTCCAGACAGACTGGCAGCTCCAAAGCCAAGGTTTCAAGTGACACCAGTCAGTGAGACAGAGAAACCTCAGAAGAAGCCAATGGTGCCTATACTGACAAGATCTGTAAGTGAAGTTTTAGTGATTGGGCTCTTAGCATGCAAAAAGCATAATGTTTGCTGTATTATTTATTTATTTTTTTGGTAATTTTTCCATAGGTGCAAAAGAAAATCTTGTTTTCCTTTGCCAGAATTTTAGCCAAAACTCAAGATGGTACAAATTGTATAGAAACAGCCAGAAGTACCATCAAATACCTCGTATGCATTCCATCGCTTAATTCTTTACCAAATGACAAAATTTTACACTGATCCAAATTGAAAGCATTTGCAGATGATAAATTAAAAGTGGCCCAAATGGGGAAATTTGCCCTTGATAGGATTTAAAACATTGTGGGAAAATGAGAAAATGCTGGTTACCAGCATTTTCTCCTTTTCCCACAATGTTTTCATAAGCCTTCTTCCTCAGGGTCATTAAAAGTTAGGATTCTGTGGTAAAGGGTTAATATGCATTTGAGTGAATTGCTTCTCAAAAGTGGATGGTTTGGAGTGTGTGAGTTTTATTATCATAAAGGAAAGAATTTTGGGGAAAGAAGAAAATGCTGCTATCAGGCATTTTCTCCTTTGCCTACAGTGTTTTCAAAGCCATCTTGCTGAGCCTGGTAGCGCAGTCTGCAGCATACAGGACTTGAGACCAGGTGGTCCATGGTTCAAATCCCCAGCTCGGCCATTGTCTTACTGAGGATTGATAATTTGGTGTCGGGATTGATTCCACTCTCACTGATGATCATTGTTTTGACAGTTGCTATGTGGGAAAGAAGCAAGTGGCCTGGGAAAAATATTGTGCAAAGTACACAGTAAAAGAAACTCCAGGAAAGCATAGATAGGTGTACTGGTGGCAGTGATATATCTGAAATATTGTTGAAAACACCAATCAAACAAACTGTCAAAGCAGTCTTTGTAAGGTGGCTAAAGCATGGTATTATGTTATAGGGTTAACCTTTATCACACACTCCCAAGTTTTAACGACACTGAGAAAGAGGCCTTCTGAAAACATTGTGAGAAAATAACAAAATGTTGGTAACCAGCATTTTCTCCTTTTCCCACAATGTTTTCTGTCCTTTTACAGACAAATCTTGCCGTATGAGCCATATCTAATTTGTTGTCTGCAAATGCTTTCAATTTGGACAAATGTAAAATTTTGTCATGTGTGGTAAAGCGTTTAAGGACTTGATCAGTTGATTATTTCTGCTTTTATCATATACCTGAAATTTTCCAGGTCAAATACATGCATCGCACATAGATAAGATAACACATGATGGAAAAAAAATGGCTATCTACACTCTGTGTGAAGTAAAAATTATGTTATTGGCTACTACACCATTGTTTGTTTTGTTTACCAATATACAAATTAAATGTCAAGAACTGCAAAATTTTGTCATTCAAAATTGTAGGAATATAATAAAAGGAATATGTAGTAACTTTTCTGATGTTTGTATGTACTTCTTGCTGCGTGTTAAAATTTTGACATTGACCTTCAGTCTCGGGTGATACCAAATTTTCTCAAGCTGCTCGATTTAAATACAAGCACCAGGAAAGTTACTACGACATGATATTCCTATGTATTGTATCTGTATTTCAGTCAAGTGCAAGCTCATTTGAGGATGGTCAGTTATCAGTTACAGAGAAAGACAGACGTACATATCATACCTTGGATCTTCCCCTTCGTTCCATCCTGAAAAATTCTCCCCAGTCATCCCTAAGTGCTTCTGCTGTGGCAAAGTCATCCAGTTTTTCTGACCTACAAGGTGAGCTTATATATTACTTTTCCCTTAAAACTCCACACTCAACTTTGGTTATACTTTGTTAACCATTTACCAGACGACAGAATTTTAGCCTTGTCCAAATTGAAAGCATTTGCAGACGACAATTTTAATGTGGCTCAAATGGCGCAATTTTTCTTTGATATGGTAGAAAACATTGTGGGAAAAGGAGAAAATGCTGGTTAATACCATTTTCTCTTTTTCCCACAATATTTTCAAAAGGCTTCTTTCTTAGAGGCATCAAAAGGAGGCATCATGCAGTATAAAGGGTTAAATAATTAGATGAAGGTCAGAGTGCAAGACCAGAACTGCAGCCTGGTTTTTGATTTTAATTTGTTTGTTTTGTTTTCACTGTTATTTCCAAGCAGCCTAGAACTTATGAGGTTTTTGTCCATTATTTCTGTTAGACAGAAAATGTTATGTTTGCTTTGCTTTATAAGGGTAAACTCTTTATTAAATGACAAAATTTTAGACTTGTCCAAATAAGATGAAGCTCAAATTATGGCATTCGACTTTGAAAGGGTATGAAGAATTGTAAAAAAAAAAAATAAAATGGAAAAAATGATGGTTTTCACAGACCTCCAGATAAAAGGGAGTAATAGTATTCTAAAGCCATTATTTCTCTTCCAAACCCTATGTTGTGGGTACTCATTAGAATCGTCTCAATGAGATGATTCTAATGAGTACCCATAACATAGGGTTTAGTAGATTTTGAAATCAAAATCACTCCCTCTAACTGGAGCTCTGTTTTCAGTGGAAAACATTGTGAGAAGAGGAGACAATGCATTTGTATCAGCATTTTCTCCAGTTTCCAAATGTTTTCCAACACCTTCTTCTCATCAGGGTTGTTAAAACTAAAACAAGAGATTGCTTGCTAAATGGTTTTGAAATAATTTCATTCATACTCTTTGAAAAAGTGGGGCTTAATGCATCTTCAGAAGGTATCGGCCCTTGTCAGCTTGCGCAGCCTGCACAGGCTGACATGGGCCATGGTCAAAACATTTTAATCATTTATCAGTTTTCTCCATGTCCAAGGACCATTCTACCTCATGCTTCTATCAGTTGTTTGACAAAATGGAATATTTCAGTTGCTTATTATGTGATGACTTGCTTTGTATAATGTATCACAGAGATAAACCCCCCCATTTACCAGAGCATGGCTCATTTTGTTTTTACTCCACAGCTGGTATAAACAGACATTACAGAAGGTTGTCAGAACAACATACAGACAGTATCGTTGAAGACAGGCCATTTTTATTGAATGTGAGTGGAATCATCATTAATCCTGGTCCTGCTATATAAGTGAAATGAAATTTTCAAGCCGATATTAAAACCCCAAATTTTGACATTTCAAAGCTATTTTTTGCAGAAACATATCTCCTTATCGGACAGTGTAGATCCAAGATCAGACTGCACATTCTGTGCAGTCTGATCTTGATCTACATTGTCTGCAAAAGGTCAGTGAGTTGCATTTTTAACTCTGTACCAAATGTCAAAATTTTAGGCTGAACCAATTTGAAAGCATTTGCAGATGACAAATTTAATGTAGCCCAAAATGCTGATTTCTTTCTTACAAGAGGTAGGAAATACTGTTGGAAAAGGAGAAAATGCTGGTTACCAGCATTTTCTCCTTTTTCCTTAATATTTTCTAAAGCTTACCCTTCACTGCCAGGGTGATTAAAACTTGGAATTTTGTGGTAGAGGGTTAACTGTGAAAAGCTGATAAGCTAGATTAAATCTTCCCATAATGTTAGATTTTTTTCTCCTGTGTAACACTGGATGGCAGTCTCCAAAACTGTAGAATTTTTGTAAACAGTTACTTTGTCTATGGAGCAAATTTTGTCTTGGGGAAAAAAAGAATGGCCTGTTTTTGCCAGCAAAGATGGCCTTTGAAAAATCTGGTTCTTGCCTACAAAAGTGGTTTTTGAAAATTCTAGGTTTTTTTCAGCAAAGATGGCCTTTGAAAAAAATTCGGTGGGGGGCATGGAGAAATAGTTAAGATAAACTTTGTTGGTATGGGGTAGCTGGTATCATGTGATCTTAAACTTATCATAATATTTTTTACAGTATTTAGTTCAAACGTTAAACTCATGGAGACTGATCTTAGAAATAAAACTTTATTTTTTTACTTTTATTACTATTACTTGCATATTAAAGTAAGCGTTTCATATATTTCCTTACCTACTGTACAGAGTTAAAATTTCTTCTTTTCTTTACAGAAAAATAGCATACAGAACTTGACCAAACATGTAAAATTGGTAAGTGAAAGAAAATTTTTGTGATATGATATCAACCCTACTCTGTTTTTTCTCAGAGGTCCATAAGGGGAGCATTTTGGGGCTGAAGGAGAAAAAGAGTAATGTCTCTTAAATTCTTCACTAAATACATGTACCTGTGTTGTGGGTACTCATTAGAATTGTCTCGACGAGACAACTCAGTTGAGTACCCCTCAACATAGGTTTGGTTTTAAAAAAAAAAAAAAATTTTACATTTTGAGCCATGCTGTATGAAAAGGGGGCTAATTGCATCTTTGTCATGCATTGTACCAAGCAAGACATCACATAAATAAAGGATCCTTAAAATCCACCTTGTCTAACGACTGACTGAATCATGAGTTAAACTGGTCCTTTGACATGCAGAAAATTTACCAATAGCAAAAAGTTTCAGCCCAGGTCAGCCTGCGCGGATTGCGCAGGCTGACCTGGGTCGATACTTTTTGCAGATGTGTCAAGCTGCCTTTTCACAGAGTGTGGCTCGTATCTGGACCTGTGCTTCCACAGTTGACACAATTTGACCTATACATGTATACATGGACAACTGTTCAAGACATTACAATTTTTTGGCCACACTGTATTTTCACTGAATGTCTATGCTTAACAAGATAATATTCCTTTTTTTTTTCTTCAAATTTCTCTGTAGATAAATATTTTCTTTTTAGAGTTGTTCAGATTAATACATGTATATGCAACAGTATATTTTTTAGAACAGTGGTTCATATGTGTCACTGTTAAGAAAATGCTGATTATAAACCTTTCTCTGTTTATCACAATGTTTTCATATCACATGCATTGCCAGCCTTATTTCAGCTAAGTTTCTTGCTCCTTGATGTTTTTTTAACAAACAATAAAAGATCTTGAGGGCAATATGTTAGACCAAAACTGTTACATGACGCGCAGCATACAAAAGGGGGCATTCGGACATACACGTAAAAGTGTGTCGTCCCAGATCAGCCTGTGCAGCTTGTGACTAATCTGAGACGACACTTCCTGTTTTTGTGTGATTTTTTGTTTCACACAAGTCAATTATATGAAAAAATCTTATGTAGTCATAAAGTGCTGTCTCGGATTAGGCTGCGCAGACTGCGCAGGCAAATTCGGCACAACACTTTATGCAAATGTCCAGAGGTCTTATTTCGCATGTTGGGGGCCATATGGACCGAAGCAAAGCTTTGAATTTAACCCTTTACCAAACAATTGATGGAGACATTGGTGTTGTGGTAGGGTGTTGGCCTCTCACACCAAAAGTTCTGGGTTTGAATCTTGTGATAAGCAGGGTCAACCTTTGGAACTACCCACAGCACAGGGCAAGTACTGGTTAAGGTTTCTACGTAGCAGGCATCCAGCCTGGTAGATATAAGTTGCAAGAGCTTGTTTCATGATAAATGTTAAATGAATATGAGCTGTGCTCGGGCAAAAGGGGGCTTAATGCATCTCTGTGATCCATAATAGCAAGCAAGTCATCACATAATTATGGATCAATAAAATCCATTTTGTATAATAACCGACTGATTCGTGAAGTAGACTGGTCCTATGACATGCAGAAAACTGACCAAGAGCAAAAAGTTTCGGCCCTGGTCAGCCTGGGCAGACTGCGCAAGCTGACCTGTGTCGATACTTTTCACAGATACATTAAGCTGCTTTTTCACAGAGCGTGGCTCATATGTTTAAACAATATGTTGGAATTCTCTATAAAATGGCATAAATTAACCATGGGTGGACTTCTCTCAGATTTCATGACATAATTTTTGGCCCTCGAGATGGTGTTGTAACAGTGGCACCATTGTCGTAATCTGCGTCGTCGTGGTGTGAAAACTGACCATTTATAATAACTCTGTTATAACTAAAGAATTTTGTATAAACTTGGACAAGTTGTTAATTATGAAAAGGGGAACCTATACAACAAGGGCAGGTAACCGTCACAGTATTTATGACATAGTTATGTCCATTCTTCGACTTAAAATTTTCACTGGAAATGAAGCAACTGCAGTCAAGCGTTGGCACCTGCATGCAGTACTCTTGTTGTAGTGCGTCAATGTAGAAGGTGAAATTAGTAAATAATACGTTGTAATGATTTGAATAAAAAAAAAAAAAGGTATTATGACTTAACTTGGTTTTCATATCATGACAGTTTTTGTGATTAAGGTAAGTCTATAAAATTAACAGGGAATAATTTTCATTTAGCCCTATATCACAAAACCCCAATTTTTAATGACGCTGTTGGAGAAGGCTTTTGAAAGCATTGTGGGAAAAGGAGAAAATGCTGTTTACCAGCATTTTCTCCTTTTCCCACAATATTTTCTACATAACTTAGTTTTCATATCATGACGGTTTTTGTTATTAACCCTTTACCACACAATCCTGACTTTTAATGACCCTGAGGAAGAAGCCTTTGAAAACATGGTAGGAAAAGGAGAAAATGCTGGTAACCAGCATTTTCTCCTTTTCCCACAATGTTTTCTAACCTAACCAGTACGTAAATCACCATTTAAGCTACACTTAATTTGTCATCTGCAAATGCTTTCAATTTGTAAAGAGTTAAATAACTGAATAAGATTAACAGAGAATAAAGTTCATTTAACAGCCTTTTGTCTTTCAAGGAAGATAGTTTAATTATCCAAAAGATTATGTAGAAGATTTTATTGTTCTGTGAGTCTGCTAATTTTTGATGAGTGATTTGATTTTGATTTGTTAATTTACTGTTTAAAGCATGTGACAATCCACAGCTAACAAGATGTTCTAACAAGAATGAGGTTGTCCTCTGGGTTTACTTGTTTTAACTGTTTTCCGGAGAACAAAACTTGAGACTTGTCCATTTACTTAACTCTATACCACACAATCCCGATTTTTAACGACCCTGTGCAAGAAGTTTTTCGAAAATCTTGTGGGAAAAGGAGAAAATGCTGGTAACCAGCATTTTCTCCCTTTCCCACAATGTTTTCTACCCTTCCCAAAACAAATTTCAATTTTTCAATCGCATTTATATTGTCGTCTGCAAATGCTTTCTATTTGGACCAGTCAAAAATTTTGTTTTTTGGTAAAGAGTTAGTGGACAATCCGATGTGTTGATGACCCTGGGGAAAAGGGCTTTGAACACATTGTGAGAACAGAAGAAAATGCTGGTATTCAGCATGATATCCCATTCCCGCAATGTTTTCTATGCCTTTCAAAGAATGAATGGAAATAAGTCTATATCAACACACATAAATTTCATTGAAAAATTCTTAATCGAAGTTTCGGCTTATGCCTTCTTCAGGATGTTTACAGAATTTAAACATGTTATAACAAGTCTTTCAAAGACAAATGAGGTCGTTTGAACCAGGTTAACTCTTTACCAAACGACAAAATTTTAGACTTGTCCAAATTCAAAGCATTTGCAGACAACAAAATAAATGTGACACAAAAATTGAAATTTGTGTTGGGAAGGGTAGAAAACATTGTTGGAAAAGGAGAAAATGCTGGTTACCAGCATTTTCTCCTTTTCCCACAATGTTTTCAAAAGCTTCTTTTATAAGGGTTGTTAAAAGTCAGGATTGTGTGGTAAAGAATTAAAGCACTGATATTTTCATGCAAGTGTCCTTGGGCAAGACACTTCAGCTGGTGCTGTGATCTGACCAAAATAATGTGGAAAGCAGTGTAAAACGCCATTCAATAAATCATTGAGACAGTGAATAAAACATTGACAAATTGAAAAAGAAACTTTATTTTGCCAATTGTCTGGATGTTTTTCACCCTTTGAAATCCCCTATTTGAATAACCCTTGGGAGAAATGCAATTGAAAACTTCGTAGAAAAAAGAGAATTTGCTGGTTACAATTGTTTCCTCTGTATCAAAGACATATCACTTGATTTCAGCCTCATTTTTAGCTCGGCTGTGAAGTTATTGTCGTTGCCTTGGTGAGGTAGTCATCTCCATTTGTGTTGTCATTTGTATCACCTTGCAAAAATTTTGACATTTTATAATATCTGTTATTACTGAAGATATTTACTTCAAACTGGGACAAGTTCTTCACTATAAAAAAGGAAACCCACACAACAGGGGAAGATGACTATCAAAGCATTTTTGACACAGTTATGCCCCCTTTTTTACTTTTTCACTGAACGTTGCAGTGCTCTTGGCTGATTTGTTGTCTGCCAATACTTCCAATTTGGAGAAGTCAAAAATTCTATTGCCTAGGAAAGAGTTGATCTATTAAATGACAATATTTTGGACTGGGTTAAATTGATAGCATTTGCAGATGACAAATGTGGCTCTAAAACTGAAATTTGCCTCTCGATGGGTAGATAACATTGAGGGAAAAGGAGAAAATGCTGGTTACCAGCATTTTCTCCTTTACCCACAATGTTATCCGAGGCCCTCTTTATTAGAGTCGTAAACACTCGGGATTATTTTGTCAAGAGTTAAATGTTGTGAAGTATTGATAACCTATAACTTGCCAATCTGGAGAAATCGTTGTTTTTGAAAACGTTGATTGACTCTTGACTAAACAATAAGGTTCAAGTAGGCTTTTGAAAACATTGTGGAAAAAGGAGAAAATGCTGGTAACCCGCCATATTACATTCCTTTCAAAGACAAATTCCATTTTCAGCCAGATTCAATAATCATCCTCAAATGCTTTCGAAATGGATATGTCTAGAATGTTGCTGTTTAATAAGAATTTAATGCATGGATTTTCGTGAAAACATTGTGGTAGAAAGAGAAGTTGCTGATTACCAGCAGTTTCTCATTTTGCCATAATATTTTTAACCCTTTACCAGAGAATCTTGTGTTTTAACGACATTAAGGAAAAAGGCTTTTAAAAACATTGTCGGAAATTTGAGACACATTTGAGACACATGTAATTTGTTGCCTGCACATTTTTGTTTAGATCTTTTTATCACAATCTGAACTTCATCATTTAAAACGTTTTGAGTTGATAGGGATTGCCCTGTCACTCAATAATATCTTTTAAACCTATCAAAATCACTCATAATCCTTCCTAACTCAAGCTTTTTATTGTCATCATTACGTTCAAATCTTTTTACCTCAAAATTCCTGTTTTAACCATCTTTTAATACAGACATGCGCGCTAAATGACCAAAGCTGTCGATGCGCCATAAAACAACATTCATTCATTCATTCATTCATTCATTGCCTGCAAATGGTTTGAATTTAGAAAGGTCCAAAATTTTGTCATTTGGTAAATAGTTAACTCCTCACCAAACAACAGAATTTTGGACTAATCCAATTTCAAAGCATTTGCAGGCGACAATTTAAACAACACTCAAGAAATGGAATTTGTTTTTAATAAGGTAGAAAACATAGTGGGAAAAGAAGAAAATGCTGATTACCGGCATTCTCTCCTTTTCCCTCTATGTTTTCAAAAGCCTTCTTTGTTAGGGTTATTAAAACTTGGGATTTTATGCTAAAGGTATGCTCAGGGCAGAAAAAGTCTTGCAGTCAGTTGAGAGTAAAATATATTTTGTGTTATACTAAACTTTCTCCGTTTCTCTCTCTTCTAGCCCCCAGAGCCTGTGAAAGTGAAGAATCTGTCACCAGATAAGGTAGGTTATTATTGTGCTCGAGATAGAGGGAGTGATTTTGATTTCAAGACTGAAAATATTATTCCCTCTCCACTAGACCCTATGTTATGGGTACTCATTACTCATCTTATCAAGAGGATTGTAATGAGTACCCACAACATAGGGCATAGGGTTTGGAAGAGAAATAATGAATCTAGAATACTATCACTCCCTCTTATTCAGAGGTCTGTAAATATATATCCATTATTTCTCTTCCAAACCGTATGTTGTGGGTACTCATTAGAATTGCCTGTATGATATATACATGTAACAGGATTTGACTCAACTCTTTACCAAATGACGAAATTTTAGACTGGTCCAAATTCAAAGCATTTGCAGATGACAAAATACGTGTAGCTCAAGTGATGATTTTTGTCTTTGATAGGGTAGAAAGCATTGTGGGAAAAGGAGAAAATGCTGGTTACCAGCATTTTCTCCTTTTCCCACAATGTTTTCAAAAGGCTTCTTGCTCAGGTAAGGGTTAACCTGAAGAGTGCAGAAAGATGTCATTGTTGCTTTTGTCTATGAAGATTTATCAAAGCGGACATGGTAGCTCAAAGATCAGACTCCATGTTTTGTGCAGTCTGATCTTGATCTTCACCGGCTGCAAAGGCAACTACAGTCGTGAAAGGCGCTTTAACCCTTTCCCAAACGATAAATTTTAGACTGGTCCAAATTGAAAGAGTTTGCAGACGACAATTTTGAATTTGATGAAAATGGCAGAAAGTTCTCAAAAAGGGTAGAAAACACTGTGGGAAAAGGAGAAATTGCTCGTTACGAGCAATTTCTCCTTTTCCCACAGTGTTTTCAAAAGACTTGTACTGCAGACACGTGAAAACCAGGGCTTGTTTGGGAAAGGGTTAAGGGTTAAGGTTGCGGTTTACATAAGATTCTGTTACATGAGTCTAGGAAAAAAATGTTTTCAAAGGAGATTTCTGTTACCTTTTACACACAACCCTGTGTAATTCTTTACCAAATGACAAAATTTTAGACTGGTTCAAATTGAAGCAGTTGCAGACGACAAAACAAACATGAATGAAAATTTGAAATTTGTTATGAGAAGGGTAGAAAACATCCTGGGAAAAGGAAAAAATGCTGGTTACCAGCATTTTCTCCTTTTCCAACAATGTCTTCAAAAGGTGTTTCCTTTAGGGCCATTAAATCCTGTGACTGTGTGGTAAAGAGTTAACAACCTTGATGAATAGGGCTTGGAAAACATTGTAGGAAATGTAGAAAATACTGATAAACAGCAATTTCTACTTTTCCAACAGTGTTTTCTACCCTTTCAAATACAAATTCCACCATTTGAGCCACATGTAATTTTTTGTCTGCAAAATGCTTTCAAGCTGGACAAGTCTACAATTTTGTCATCTGATAAAGGGTTGAACCCATATTGTCCACAGGAGGAGGAAATTGTTCAGTTGTTATACTTCAGTGTTGACAATATGAGAGCTCTCTTTGATACCGTCTACATTGAAACAATTATTGCCTTCCTTAACTCTTTTCCAAACAACAAAATTTTAGACTGGTCCAAATTGAAAGCATTTGCAGACGACAAAATAAATGTGATTAAAAAATTGAAATTTGTGTTGGGAAGGGTAGAAAACATTGTGGGAAAAGGAGAAAATGCTGGCTACCAGCATTTTCTCCTTTTTGCACAATGTTTTCTAAAGGCTTCTTTCCCGGGGTCGTTAAAACTCGGGATTGTGTGGTGAAGGGTTAAGGAGATTGGACCCTATACAAAACCGTGATATTGTCTTAAAACATTTTCTTCCTTAATTCTTTACCACACAATCCCGAGTTTTAAAGACCCTGAGAAAGGAGCCTTTTGAAAACACTGTAGGAAAAGGAGAGTGCTAGAAACCAGCATTTTCTCCTTTTCCCACATTGTTTTCTGCTCCATTAAAGACAAGTTTTACCATTTGAGCCTCTCTTGATTTGTCGTCTGCATAGGTTTTGAATTTGGACAAGCGTAAAATTTTGTCGTGTGGTAAAGAGTTAATTCAGACTATTTTATTCTTATCACTATATATCTAGCTTATTTTATTCCCATTACAGAATCATTTCATGACACATCTTTCATCATATATTTATTGCTCATCTTTTTTATGTTCTTTTTATGTCATTTCATCTCTTCAGTATTTTATCTTGCATGAAGAATGACCTTAGATATACATGAAGATAATGAAACGTGCTGGTATTTGCCAATACAAGGTCTGTCTGTTTGAAAATCTGATCTGAATACAGTAAACAATGATTATTGATCAAGCATTCAAATAGATCAATTTCATAAAATAAAGATAAATTCCAGCAAAACTGTGACCAGTGTCGGATCAAGGCATACCAGAAAGGTTGTCAATCTAATCAGGGACATTGCTTTTCTCAAGAAGATTAGACCATAAATTAAACAAAACTTTTTATTCCAATTCAGACTTTTTTCTTCTTATCACTATATATCTGTTTTATTTCCATTACAGAATCATTTCAGTACACATCTTCCATCATATACTCATTACTTAAATTTTTACATACTATTTTTTCCTTTCATTACCTTTTTCTGTTTGCACGCTAAATGACCCTAGATGTTAGTGCCCCATAAAACACCATTCATTCATTCATTCATTCATTCATTCATTCAGGCTGGTTCTTTCAGAGACAATAATAAGATCTTGAAACTCTGAAACAAATGGAAACTCTGAAATTAGTGGATATTTTCTAGCCAAGCAGTTCAAGTGCTTGCTTTCAGGGGAGGACATGGTTGGTTTGAATCTAAAGCGTGGCCCTCCCATGGACCATAATAATAATTGGAATCTCTGAAATGATTTTAAACAATATTTTCTATCCCATACATACGTTGTTGAGCATCTTTATATTTAGACTAGCAAAGCTAGTCTATAGGCATCAAGATTGACCCAGAGTCAAAGTAAACAAAAAACCCAACAGTTGCCAAATATTGCCTTACAGAAAATACTTCTTTCTGTCAGAAATCTTAATTCTGTTATATATGACAATTTGACAAAAAACACTAAATCTCTACCACTCCAATTTGAACATGTCGTCTTACAAAGTATTAGATTGAACTAGATGTTATTTATAAGGTACAAGATCTTTGCTTATATGTAAATTAAGTGACCTATGCAAAGCAGGCTGTTTCATGTATCACTTATTCCTACACCACTGTAACATTATGAATGAATCTAAAAATAGATAACATGTAGTAAATCCCAGAGCTCTACATTAACCCTCACGGAACAGGGAACCCTTGTCATTCCTTCAGTCATTCATTATTTAGAACTTTGTGCACTGTCAAAATGTAATTTTACACTGTTATTGTGAGTCTTGAATATTAACCGCTTAAACCATGCTATCCCAAGTTTTAACGACACGGGGAAAGAATCCCTTTGAAAACATTGCGGGAAAAGGAGAAAATGCTGGTAACTAGCATTTTCTCCTTGTCCCACACTGTTTTCTGCTCTTTTGGAATCAGGTTTTATCAATTCAGCCACATTTAATTTGTGGTCTGCAACAGCTTTGAATTTGGATGAGTGAGAAATTTTTCCTTTTGTAAAGAATTAAATAGTTAACTACATCCTGTGCTGTTAGATATTGACTTATTGATTGTATGGTGTTTAACGCCATTTTCAACATAATTTCAATGATATCACTGTCGCACTACCGCAACTCAAGGACTTTTTGTGGACAGTGTGGATTAAGATCATACTGCACAGCACATGTAGTCTAATCATGAAGCCTACACCGTATGACAAGAGGATATAATGTTCTCCAAAATGTAACTTTGAAATAGCAATATTCAGGTTTTACCATCGGCTTGAAAGTTTCATAGAACTTTTTTCTAGCAGGTTATGGTTCAAACTTAAACTGGATTATAATCAACCAGTAGCATGCATAGCCCTGGTATCGCTGTTGGTAGCTTACAGGACTTGAGAACAGGAGGTCGCCGATTCAATTCCGGGCTCGACCGATTTTTTTGGGAGGATTGATGATGGTCATTGTGACAGGATTCATTCCTCTCTCACGTTTCGAGGATGGTTATGTGAGAAAGCAGCCAGTGGCTTGAAAAAGAATATTGTGCAGAATAGTGGTAAAAGAAACCCCAGGAAAGCATGGATATGTGCACTGGCCACTGCTATATAATTGAAATAATGTTGAAAACAGGGTTAAACACCATACAATCAATCAATCAAATTTGCCAGTTCATCAGTACTTTCAGTACTTTGATTCTGTGTTCGGTATTCCTATAACTTTGTACTAGACTATCCGAAATAGAATGAATTCATGTAGTAATGTTATTTCTTCTAGCAATTACGTAAAAAACGGAAGACGAGAAAAACTGTACCAATAGCAGATGCGCCTATGTGTGTAAGTGATGATGTTGTCGGAGTGAACGCATGTGTGTGCTTGCTATACCAGGCATGCCTCTTGACTGTGCGTTAAAAAGTAGTTCATAGTGTGTGAAGTTTTGATTGTTGCATTGGCTCATTGTAAACTAGTTCACATTCTAAGTTGAATTCAATCTGGTAAAAGGAGAATTTGCTCTAAACAATCAACTGCTCGTTTTTTCACAATGTTTTCAAAAGCCTTGTCCTTCAGGGTCGATAATCCTTGAGCTGCTAAGTGAAACTCACTGACCTTTTGTGGTCAGTGTAGATCAAGATCAGACTGCACAGAACGTGCAGTCTGATCTTGGATCTACACTGACCGATAAGGAGATATTGTTCTCCAAAAAATAAGTTTGAAATAACATAATTCGGGTTTTTACTATCATCTTTTATTTAACTTATTTGGCAGGATGAGTGTTAAATCTTAAGTATGTAATATGGTTCAACCTGCTTAATTTTTGTTGCTGTATTTTCCTAGCTCCTTCCCACTTTCCAATTTGTTTTTCCTGAACCCACGACCACACAGCAAAATTTTAGACTAGTCAAAACTGAAAGCATATGCCGCAGACAAAGATCAGTAATGACTAAACCAATGGAATTTGTCTTCGAAAGGGTGGAAAGCATACTATTGCCATAGAACATCATTACATTACTTACGTTTGAACCAGGGTCCCTATGCACCTACCTTTCTTAACTCTTTACCTCATGATAAAATTGTAGACCAGTCCAAATTGAAATAATTTGCAGGCAACATAAAAAATGTGGACTCAAAAACTGAAATTCATTTTTGGGAGGTAAGAAAACATTGTTGGAAAAGGAGAAAATGCTGGTTACCAGCATTTTCTCCTTTTCCCACAATGTTTTCAAAAGGCTTTTTGTTCAGGGTCGTTAAAACCTGTGATTGTGTGGTAATGAGTTAACTGAGCACCAAACAACAAAATTTCAGACTGGTCCAAATGTAAAGCATTTGCAGATGATAAGATAAATGTTGCACAACTTAGGAAGAAATTTTTCTGTGAAAGGTTAGAAAACATTGTGGGAAAAGGAGAAAATGCTTGTTAGCATATTTTCTCCTTTTCCCTCAATGTTTTCATTGGTCCTTTTCCTTGGGGTCGTTAAAACTGAGGATTGTGTGGTAAAGGATTAAGAACCAGACCTCCAAATAAGAGGGAGTGATAGTATTCTAAATCCATTATTTCTCTTCCAAACCCTATGTTGTGGGTACTCATTAGAATCGTCGCAATGAGATGATTCTTATGAGCACCCATAGTGGAGAGTGATTAATATTTTCAATTTTGAAATCCAAATCACTCCCTGTATCTTGAGCTCTGAAGAACAATAATTATTCTTCAAGATTGTCTAAATTAAAAAGTAACACAACTTCTAATTGGCTTAAACAAATGCTTTAGCCATTCAGATGTTGTGTTACTTTCAAATTCAGAAAATTCTGGTCTGGAAAATAAGACTTGGGAACATTCTTAAGAATGGTTGGTGAATATGGACTCTGGTTTTTTTTTTCCCTCTTTAATTTTTGCCATATTTCCTAATGTCTTTAAACTTTCCTAAATCATTCTCTTGAATGTCTTTAATTTTCAGACAGTTTGAGACCGAAGTGAAACATTTTTATTCTATAGCATTTCTATTATTTTTAGATAATCTTATACCAACGTGAAACATTTTTTTTTTGACAATTTTGTACACAAGTTCTACATTTCCACCTTCCTGGCAGAATGTCTTCTACAGCATGGTCTGTCAAAAGTCTAGTTACTGGCAGAAAAATTACTTTTAAAGCTTTACCACACAGTCCCAAGGTTTAACAACCCTGAAGAAGAAGGCATCAGAAAACAATATGGGAAAAGGAGAAAATGCTGGAAACCAGCATTTTCTCCTTTTCCCACAAAGTTTTCTATCATATGAAAAACAGAAATCATCATTTGAACAACATTTAACTTGTTGTCTGCAAATGTAAGTCAAATGATGATTTCCATTTTTGATATGATTGAAATTGTTGTCTGCAAATAGGCCCAGCAAGGAAGCTCATTGGTTAGTGTATCTGATTTGTGACTGGTGGTTTAATACCGGTTCAGGAAAACTTTCCTTCTGGTGATATTTAGCCTCTCACATCTAATGCATGTGAGAAAAGTGGTCAGTAGCTTGGAAAGAAAGATGTGTCGGTGCTGGTGTGAGAAAGCCAGAAAACACCACCCTCATTAACTCTTTACCACGTGACAAAAATGTAGACCATTCCAAATTGAAAGCATTTGCAGACGACATTTTAAATGCAGCTCAATACATAACATTTGTCTCTTAAAGGGTTGAAAACATTGTGGGAAAAGAAGAAAATGCTGGTTACCAGCATTTTCTACTTTTTCCACAATGTTTTCAAAATGCTTCTTTTTCAGGGTTGTTAAAAGTCAGGATTGTGTGGTAAAGGGTTAACCCAGGTGTGAAGTATTACTATTCATCACCCTTGGGACATTCAGCATCGTTTGAATATTCATAAGATTGCGAATTACACCCAATAGCCAATCAAATTGTAAGTAACTTAACGATACTATCTTGTAGTGGAGGATAATCACATTTCTTCCGTTACTGTGAATAAACTGGGTAAAACCCACATCGTTATCAACAAATATGGCGGCCACCGGTGGGCCTTACGTCTGTGGCATTTGCCGTACAACAATCCAGGGCAGACATCACAAATCCTTGTATATGGGGTGACGCTGAATTTTTTTTGTAAATATGTCAATGATGTTCACTGCCTTAGCCATATTTAAAGTATCGCCAAGCTTGACTTGAAACAAGCGATTTGATTGCTTGTAGACAAGGTAAAAATGGAAATGATGGCATAAGGTTGATAAGAATAGATTAAATTTTCTCACTGAAAAACTGAGATTGCCAATCAAAATGCCTCATGAATAATTCATGAGAATGAGAAAACATAGGCAAGATAATCCAGGGGCGATGAATGTAGTGTACGGAATTTATTGGACATGAGTCAACGAGGATGGAAAAGACATGCGTAGGTGCACTGACCACTGTGATATGACCTAAGCTGTTAAAACAGCATTAAACTCCAATACAATCAAACTGTAACTTTAACACATTCTCAGACGTGTAATAATATCAATATGTTACATGTGTACTTTAAAATTGTATGAATCAAGCTTTTGGTACACAATCTTGAGTTTTAACAACCTTGACACAGACGTTTTGGAAAATACTGTGTGTAAAGGAGAAAATGCTGGTGACCAGTATTTTCTCCTTGTCCCACAATGGTTTTTACCTTTCCAACAACAAATTTCAGTTTTTTAGCCAAGTTTAATTTGTCATCTGCAAATGCTTTGAATTTGGGCCCGACTAAAATGCGACGTGTGGTCAAGAGTTAAATTTGCCTGCAGTTTGCCTGCATGTAGATTTAACCTTGTACCAAAATTTTAGGCTTGTCTCAATTAAAAGCATTTGCGGATGACAAAATGAATGTAGCTTACATGATGATATCTGTCTTGGATAGGGTAGAAAACATTGTGGGAAAAGGAGAAAATGTTGGTTACTAGCATTTTCTCCTTTTCCTACAATGTTTTCAGAGGGCTTCTACCTCCGGGTCGTTAAAAGTCAGGACTGTCTGGTAAAGGTTAAAGAATAAAGATACATTGTTTCAACCAGTATAGTTAACCCTATACCAAACAATCCCAGCCAAGCCCCGTAGCTCAGTCGGTAGTGTACAGGACTTGAGAACAGGAGGTCGCTGGTTCAATCCTCGGCTCGGCCAATTTCTTGCCGAGGACTGATGATAGTCATTTCGACAGGATTCCTTCCTCTCTCTCCACTGACCATTGTTTCCACGATGGTTATGTGGGAAAGCAGCCAGTGGCTTGGAAAGTATATTGTGCGGAGTAATGATAACAGAAACTCCAGGAAAGCATGGATAGGTGCACTGGCTGCTGCGATATAACTGAAATAATGTTGAAAACAGCATTAAACACCATACAGTCAATCAATTAATCAATAAACTAAACAATCCCAAATTTTGAGAACCTTTGTGGAAAAAAGCTTTTGAAATCATAGTGCTGGGAAAAGGAGAAAATGCTGTAAGCAGCTTTTTCTCCTTTTTCCACAATGTTTCCTACCCATACACAACCAAATCCCATCATTTGAACTTTATTCACCTAGCGGGCCACAGATATTTTTATTAGCAACAAGTCTAAAATTTCGTTGTTTGGTTAAAAAACGTGTTTTAAAGAATTTGATTCTAATCTGCATAATTGAAAACATTATTTTATTTCAGCATGACGCATGGGAACAAGACCAGCTGTCTAAAGTAATAGATTGGGATGGTTGTCAGATTGACCCTGCCCCCTTTCAACTGGTTGAAAGAACTTCCTTACACAAGGTATGAATCTCAGATTCTTGAAAGATTTACATTTTGAAAGGCAGTCAGTATAGCCCTAGCTTAGTGCTGTTGAAAAGATGTGAACAGGTGGGCTATAGCTGTTATATGATTGAACTTTTACCATGTAAGTGGGAGTTTTAATGAGCATGAGAAAGAAGCTTGTGGAAACATTGTGGGGAAAAAGAGAAAATGGTGGTAATCAGCATTGTCTCTTCCTCCCATTATGTTTCCTACCTTATCAGAGACATCATGTGATTGATATTGAACCCCTTACCAAACACCAAAATTTTAGATTAGTTGAAATTGAAAGCATTTTGCAGATGAAAAGAGTTATTCTACTATAACATTGAAATTTGTTTTGGGAAGGGCAGAAAACATTGTGGGAAAAGGAGAAAATGCTGGTCATCAGCATTTGCGCCTTTTTCCGACAATGTTTTCAAAGTGCTTCTTTCTCAGGGTGGTTAAAGGTCGGGATCGTGTGGTAAAGGGTTAACCCTTTACCGCACAATACCGCCTTTTGACGCCCCTGGGAAAGAAGCCTTTTGAAAACATTGTGGGAAAAGGAGAAAATGCTGGTAACCAGCATTTTCTCCTTTTCCCACAATGTTTTCTACCCTAACAAAGAAAAATTGCACCATTTGAGCCACATTGAAATTGTCGTGTGCAAATGCTTTCAATTTGGACAAGGCTGAAATTTTATCGTCTGGTAAAGGGTTAAAAGGTTGTCTGCAAATGCTTTTGATATGAACAAGTTTACGTTTTTGTTGCTCGATAAAGAGTTAACTCTTTACCAGACAACAAAATTTTAGACCTGTCCAAATTGAAAGCATTTGCAGACGACAAAATAAATTTGACTGAGAAATTGAAATTTCTTTTGGGAACGGTAGAAAACATTGTGGGAAAAGGAGAAAATGCTGGTTACCAGTATTTTCTCCTTTTCCCACAATGTTTTCAAAAGGCATCTTACCCAGGGTCGTTAAAACTCGGGATTGTGTGGTAAAGGGTTAACTCTTTACCACACAACAAAATTTTAGACCTGTCGAAATTGAAAGCATTTTGCAGAGGAGAATTCCAGTGTGACTCAAGTGATTTGTCTTTGATAGGTTAGAATATTTGTGGGAAAAGGAGAAAAAGCTGGTTACCAGCATTTTCTCCTTTTCCCACAATGTTTTTAAAAGGCTTCTGCATTGGGGTCATAGAAAGGCGGGATTGTGTGGTAAAAGATTAAACTGTGTAAAGCTGCCAAACCTTTTATGGCCATTTTTCTCCATCCTGCCCTGTGTGCTTATAAATAATGTACTTTACCGGAAATTACACCTAACTCTTTACCGAATGACAAAATTTTGGACTTCTTCAAATTGAAAGCATTTACAGACAATAAGTTAGGCGCAAACAAAGAGATGTGCTTCTGAAAGGGCAGAAAGCATGGTGAGATTTTCTCCTTTTCCAGTATTTCGAAAGTTTTCTTTCTCTGGGTTGTTAAAAATCGGGGTTGTTCTGTGAAGGGTGAAGTGTTTAATCGGAGTGTATATTTTCATTTTTGAAGAATATGTCTGCTAAAGGGCAAAAAACTTTGTGGTAAAATGCGGGGAAAAATGCTGGTTACCGGCATTTTCTCCTTTTCCCACAATGTTTTTGAAAGGCTTCTCTCCCTGGGTTTTTAAAACTCAGGATTGTCCTATTTAGGATTAGGTGTTGAATCGGAATATAGATTTTAATTTTTGAAGACAGAGTAGATTGAGATCACACAGCCAAGAATGCACAGTCTTCAAACTTTCATTTGAAGAGCACAATTTAAATTGTCTTCTGCATAATGCTTTCAATTTTGGGTCAGAGATTTTGCTGTGGGGTTAGGAGTTAATCCGTTACCACACAATCCCGACTTTTAACGACCCTAAGAAAGAGGCCTTTTGAAAACATTGTGGGAAAACGAGAAAATGCTGGTAACCAGCATTTTCTCATTTTCCCACAATGATTTCTACCCTTCCCAAAACAAATTTCAATTTTTCAGTCGTATATATTTTATCATCTGCAATTGCTTTCAGTTTTGACCAGTCTTAAATTGTGTTGTTTGGTATAGAGTTAAACTCGCTTTTGCCAGGATGTGGCTCATATCATTGAACCATGATGTGTGAAAAGGGGGCTTAATGCATCTGTGAAAAGTATCAACCTAGATCAGCCTGTGCAATCTGCGCAGGCTGACCTGGGCCAAAACCTTTTGCTCTTGGTCAGTTTTCTGCGTGTCCAGGGACCAGTTTACGTCATGATTCCGTCAGTTTTTAGACAAAATGGACTTAACGGATCCAGGGTCACGTGATGACTTGCTCGGAATAATGCATCACGGAGATTAATTATTCTCCAATTTTGCACTGCTCGATTAATTGAGCCATGCTCTGTGAAAAGGGGGCTTAATGCATTTGCGAAAAAATATCGACCCATTTCAGCCTTCGCGGCTGACATGGACCAAACCTTTTCGCTGTCTTTAAATTTTCTTTGTGTTGAGAGATAATTCTACCTCATGATTCATTCGGTTGTTAGACAAAATGGACTAAACGGAACCAGGGTCACGTGATGACTTGCTCGGAATAATGCATCACAGAGATTCATTATACTCCAATTTTGCACTGCTGATTTTATTGAGCCATGCTCTGTGAAAAGGGGCCTTTATGAATTTGCAAAAAAGTATCAACCCATGTCAGCCTGCGCAATGTGCGTAGGCTGACCTTGGCCAAATCTTTTGCTCTTGGTCAATTTAAGTTTTCTTCGTGTTGAGAGATAATTCTACCTCATGATTCCGTCGGTTGTTAGACAAAATGGACCTAACAGATCAAGGATCACATGACTTTCTCGGAATAATGCATCACAGAGATTCATTATACTCCAGTTTTGCACTGCTCATTTAATTGAGCCATGCTCTGTGAAAAGGGGCCTTAATGAATTTGCGAAAAAGTATCGACCCATGTCAGCCTGCGCAATCCGCGCAGGCTGACATGGGCCGAAACTTTTCGCTATCTTTGATTTTTTTTGCATGTCAAGGGATAATTCTACCTCATGATTCAGTCGGTTGTTTGACAAAATGGATTTTATGGATCCATAATTAGGTGATGTCTTGCTTGGTAGAACGCATTACGGAGATTCATCAAGCCCCCTTTTCACAGAGCATGGCTCAATTTTTTGATGCAAACTACCGATAGTTGCAGAACCTTTCTCTTACAGGTGCATTCACTGTTTTCATTACTGGGACTTAACCACGCCTATGTCACCAATACTGGAAGATTACACGGAGTTGTGGCCCTTAAAGAGGTATGTACAACTCATTGAAACCTGTTACTAAATGATTTAGTGTTCTCTTGACCCTTGGAAACATTGTGGAAAAAGGAGAAAATGCTGATTATATGCACATGACCGTAATGATGTACATGTATATCGAATTTCAAATGTTCATTTTCATTGATTAATTAACTAACATTAATTATCCTTTACCAGATGACAAAATTTTAGCCTTGTCCAAATTGAAAGCATTTGCAGATGACAATTTCAATGTGGCTCCAATGGTGCAATTTTTCTTTGATAGGGTAGAAAACATTGTGGGAAAAGGAGAAAATGCTGGTTACCAGCATTTTCTCCTTTTCCCACAATGTTTTCAAAAGGCTTCTTTCCCAGGGGTGTCAAAAGGCGGCATTGTGCGGTAAAGGGTTAATAATTAATTATGTCAGGTAATAATTAACTCTTCACCAAATGTCCAAATTTTAATGTAATCCAAATTGAAACAATTTGCAGACGACAAATGACTGGATGGTGGAATTTGTCTGTAGGAGAGTAGAGAACATTGTGCAAAAAGGAGAAAATGCTGGCTACCAGCATTTTCTCCTTTTCCCACAATGTTTTTCAAAATCCTTTTCCTGAGGTTCATTAAAAATTAAGATTGTGAGGTAAAGGGTTCAGCTTTTCACTCATTCATTTCATTTACTTTACCTTTTTAGTTACGACATGCAATACAAGGTCACATTGATGCCGAGGCCGAGAGAAAAAAGGCGCAGCAGACAGAGGCTGACTCCGACTCGGAAATGGAAGACCCGCAACAACTAGTTGTTGAACATCCGGCTTTACCGGACGGCTACAAACTCGTAAACAGACAGAATTCACTTCACAGATACGACATTGAGGAATCTACAGAAGATACCTCCAGAGTATAGGATGAAATAGTGTGGGTTGTGAACCAATTTCATGCTATAATCCTTCAGTGTGCGAATATAGCTTTTTACTCTTTTGTTGAAACATTGTGGAAATAGGAGCGATTGCTTGTAACAAGTAATCGCTCCTTTTCCAACGATGTTTTTCCATTACAATTGAGCCATGTCCGTGCAAAAGGCAGTTTAGTGCATCTCTGTGATGTATGAAACCAAGCAGTTTGGTGTATAATTATGGATCCATAAAATCTTTTTTGTCCAAAAAAACCAAACTGAGGTATGAGGTAGGATGGCCCTTAGACATGCAGAAAATTTACCAAAGGCAAAAAGGTTTCAACGCAGGTCAGCCTGTGTGGACTGCGCAGGCTGACATTAATCGGTAATTTTTTTGCAGATGCATTAAACCCCATTTTCACAGAGCATGGCTCAATTATTTTGTACTTCCTGTGTTTAGCCATTCTGAGTCAAGTGGTTTGTCTGAAAATAGCTTGTACAGTAAAGGGTTAACCCTTTACCAATTTCAATGACCTTTGGGAAGAAGCCTTTTGAAAAAATTGTGGGAAAAGGATAAAATGCTGGTAACCAGCATTTTCTCCTTTTTCCACAATGTTTTCTAACCTATCAAATACAGAAATCACATTTAAGCAGTACGTGATTTGTCCTTCTGCAAATGCTTTCAATTTGGACAAGTCTATAATTTTGTCGTTTGTTAAAGAGTTAAAAAAGTGAACATTGAGAAGTTGATAAGAATTGGAACCAGGAACCAAAAAAAAAATGATAGAGATACGGCAATAGACTAAGTATTTAACCGTTTACCACACAATCCCGAGTTTTAGTGACCCTGAGAAGAAAGCGTTAGAAAACATTGTGGGAAAAGGAGAAAATGCTGATAACCAGCATTCTCTCCTTTTCCCACACTGTTTTCTAACCTTCCATAGACAATTGCCATTATTTATGCCACATTTACTATGTTTTCTGCCAATGCTTTCAATTTGGGGCCATCAAAAATTTTGTAGTGTGATAAAGAGTTTATGGCAGTTAGAGTAAACAATGGCATATTTTTGATAAGTTGCAGCATAGGTCACACTGGAGTGTCCTTGTGCTAGGCAGTGCCTTAACACAAGGAACCTATGTCAAACTGAGCTACAGCCTCGATATAATGGCAATTCTGTTTAAAACACTTTTAAAATAATTGATATATCCTCTGGTTTATGTATGTCTTCAAACTGGCGCTAATGGTAGTCTTTATTGCAGACAACAAAATTTTAGCCTTGTCCAAATTGAAAGCGTTTACAGACGACATATTGAATATTTCTTATAACATGAAATTTGTCATTCTAAGGGTTGAAAACATTGTGGGAAAAGGAGAAAATGCTGGTTACCAGCATTAGAAAATGCTGGTTTACCAGCATTTTCTCCTTTTCCCACAATATTTTCAAATAGGCTTCTCCCTCAGGGTTGTTAAAAGTTGGGATTGTGTGGTAGAGGGTTTACTCTTTACCAGAGAAAAACTTTTCAGACTTGTTCAGATAGAAAGCTTTTGCATAGGAAAGATTGAATGATAGTGGCTGTCTTGCAGAAGGTATAAAAAAACATTGTAGGAAAAGGAGAAAATGCCTGTTAACCAGTATTTTCTGTTTTTCTCTTAGAGTTTTCTAAAGCTTCCTTCCTAAGGGTCATTAGAATGTTATTCTTTGGAAAAGGGTTACAGCTTTACCAAAAGATTTGGAGGGTCTGACAAAAGTGTTTGAAAACATTGTGGAAAAAAGAAAATAAAATACTGGTATCCATAATTTTCTCCTTCTACCCTTGCAATACCTAATCCATATCAGTTGAGCCTCATTTGATTTGTAGCATGTGAATATTGTCATTGGGGACAGATCTAAAAACGTTTTAATCTGTTAACCTTTATCGCATGATGCCGCTTTTTAACAACCTTGGGAAAGAAGGCTTTTGATAACATTGTGGGAAAAGGAGAAAATGCTGGTAACTACCCTGTCGAGGGAAAATTGCACCATTGTAGCCACATTGAAATTGTCGTCTTCAAACGGTTTCAATTTGGACATGAATAAAATTTTGTCATCTGGTAAGGGTTAACCCCTTCCAAAGAATACCGATTTGTAATGGCCCTAGGGAATCAGACTTTTGAAAACATTGTGGGAAAAGGAGAAAATGCTGGTAACCAGCATTTTCCCCTTTTCCCACAATGTTTTTTAACCTTTCAGAAACAAACCAAATCATTTGAGCCACTTTTAATTTATAGTCTGCAAATGCTTTCAATTTGAACCTGTCTTAAATAATGTCATGTGGTAAAAAGAGTTAAATGGTAAACCTCAGGAATATCAAATTATGCCAATTTAGATGTATACGGTCTTGGCCCAAAATTCTTGAACCATTCCAAATGGTCTTGCACAGCTCAGCAGTGAAGGTATGGGATCCGAAACCTGGAAGCCGGAGGTTTGATCCTCTCTCCAGGCACTAGGGGTTTCATTGGAGTGTCCTTGGGTAACAAACTTTAATGCCCTAGCCTAGTACTGGTAAAACCAAGGATACACACAAACAAGTGAACTCTCACTGCGAAAATAATGTTGAAAATGTTGTTAAACACAGCTCAATCAATCAGACCAAATCAAATTTGGTTTTAACCCTTTGCCACACAATCTTGAGTATTAATGACCAGGGTTAGCTCAAGACTCAAAAGCTGGTGGTTGTTGGTTTGATACCTGGTTGAAGCAAACTTTCTTTCTGGGTGATTTTTCGCCTCTCACCTCTGATGCATGTGAGAAAAGTAGTCAGTGGCTTGGAAAGACTTTTGTGTCAGTCCTGGTGTGAGAAAGCCAGGAAACGCATGCGTAGGTGCACTGACCACCAAGATATGACCTTAGTTGTTAAAAGGCATTAAACTCCCAATACAAACAAAGAAATAAACAAGTAATGACCTGGGGGAGGGGGGGGGGATAAAGGGCTTTTAAAAGCATTGTTGGAAAATGAGAAAATGCTGTTTCCCAGCATTTTCTTCTTTTCTCACAATGCATTCTGTCCTTTAAAGGACAAATTCCATCAGTTGTCCTGCTTTCATTTTCTCATCTGCAAATGTTTTTGATAACTCCAAATTTTGTTGTTCACCCAGTGAAAGCATATATTTATCTGAACTCTTTACCAAACGACAAAATTTTAGACAGGTGCAAATTGAAAGGATTTGCAGATGACAAATTAAACATAGCTCAAATGATGATTTCTGTTTTGGATAGGGCAGAAAACATTGTAGGAAAAGGAGAAAAGGCTGGTTACCAGCATTTTCCCCTTTTCCCACGATGTTCTCAAAAGCCTTCTCTTACAGGGTCGTTAAAACTCAGGATTGTGTGGTAATTGGTTAAACCAAAACATGCAGTTATCCTCTGTTTAATATTTTAAGTGAAAGCATTGTGGCAAAAGAAATAATTGCTCGTTAGGAGGGATTTCTCCTGTTACTACAATGTTTGCTCAAGGTGTCTGCTGCAAAAAGAAAAACACCACCTACTGGTGGTAAGTGGTTAACCCTTTACCAGACGACAAAATTTTAGCCTTGTCCAAATTGAAAGCATTTGCAGACGACAATTTCAACATGGCTGAAATGGTGCAATTTTTCTCTGATAGGGTAGAAAACATTGTGGAAAAAGGAGAAAATGCTGGTTACCAGCATTTTCTCCTTTCCCCACAATGTTTTCAAAAGGCCTCTTTTCCCAGGGTTGTTAAAAGGTGGCATTGTGGATTAAGTGGTTAATGTGCTTAGCTCTTTGCCTGACGACAAAAAATGTAGACTTTTTGAAATTCAAAGCATTTGCAGACGACAAATTAAATGTAACTCAAAACATGAAATTTGTCTTCCAAATGGCAGAAAACATTTTGGGAAAAGGAGAAAATGCCGGTTAGCAGCATTTTCTCCTTTTCCCACAATCATGTTTTCAAAATTTCCAACAATGTTTTTCAAGAGCCCTCTATCTCAGGATAATTATAACTTGGGACTGTTTTGTAAAAATTGAGTACAGAATTCACCGGTGAAAAGTTGAAGACAGGCCATTGTGTAAATTTATGGGCCTTATTTACCTACCATTTTTATTTGAATTCTAAATTCTAATTACTGCCACGTGATTGGCAAGATAATATGCATTGGCCAATTAGCTGGTAGCTATTGAAATTTTTTAATAAGAACAATGTAACCCTTTACCGCACAGAAATTTAGCGACCCTGAGGAGGTAGCCTTTTGAAAATGTCATGGGAAAAGGAGAAAATGCTGGTAACCACCATTTTTTCCTTTTCCCACAATATTTTCTACCCTACCTAAAAAAATCACATTATTAGAGCCAGATTGAAAATGTCATCTGTAAATGCTTTGAATTTGGACGGGTCTAAAATTTTGTCAGGTAGTAAGGGGTTAAAGAGTAGTTTGCGAATTCAGATAAATAAAAGATATTTGTCTTTTTCAGTGAAAGATCAACATTTATTTCGAGTGAACATCATCAGTAAAATTTTCATGACTGGACAGCTATAAGTGACAATATTACCACATGATGTTCATTTTTTGTTTCAGGGAAAAATTGAAGTTTGTTTAACTTCAATTTTTCCCTGAAACAAAAAATGTTCTATTTATTTCATGCTTCGAACCCCTTTTTTGTTGGGACTTGCAGAGCACAGGGGAGCTTTCGGTATTTCAGTAACAGCAAATTTATCAATAGGTAAATTCACTGGTCGAAACGGTGAAATTGTCAAACCATAATCCTCCATTATTTCCTGATAAACTACTGAAAAGCATGAAATGTAGATTTTGTTTTTGATGTTGGTGGTAAAGTCAGAGCTCCAGATAGAGGGAGTGATTTTGATTTCAAAATTGAAAATATTAATTACACCTCTGAACTCTATGTTTTGGGTACTCATTAGAATTGTCTCATTGAGACGATTCTGATAAGTACCCATAACATAGGGTTTGGAAGAGAAATAATGGATTTAGAATACTATCACTCCCTCCTATCTGGAGATCCATATTGTTTCATAATGCTAAATTTTTTTGTCGCAAAATTTTATACTGGTACAACCATCAAATGAATTATATGTAATGGATGGATAAATGGATGTTTGAAGTAATGAGTGAAACAATGGATGGATGGAAACATTGTGGGAGAAGTGTAAATGCTGGTAACCAGCATTTTCCCCTTTTTCAACAATGTTTTGGACAAATGAATTGATGAATGGGTGGTGTTTACTGCTTCAAATAGATTATTATATAATCTGCCCACAAGATCATGTTTATATAATATAATTTGCCCACAAGATCATGTTTATAATACTCGTGGAGTGTCAAGATCAGCTTCCCATGCTTTTGTCAACAGAAATGGTTTGGTTTGTTACCTCCAAAATCAAAATTTGGCTGCCAGCATTTTCTCTTTTTAACCCATTACCATACAATGCCAAGTTTTAAAGCCCCTGGGTAATTAGACTCTTGAAAATGTTGTGGGAAAAGGAGAAAATGCTGGTAACCAGCATTTTCTCCTTTTCCCACGATGTTTTCTAACCTTTCAGAAACAAGTCCAATCATTTGAGCCACATTTAATTTGTCGTCTGCAAATGCTTTGAGTCTAAAATTTTGTTGTGTGGTAAAGAACAAATCCAATCATTTTAACTGTATTCAACACATTTTCTGCAAATGCTCTCAATTTTGACAAGTCTTAAAATATGCCATGTGATTATTAGTAAATTATCCCTTTACCACACAATCCCGACTTTTAACGACCCTAATGAAAAAGGCTTTGGAAGATATATTGGGAAAAGGAGAAAATGCTGCTTACTAGCATTTTCTCCTTTTCCTAACGTGTTTTCTACTCTTCCCGAAACAAATTTCAATTTTCCAGTCGCAGTTATTTGTGGTCTGCAAAAGCTTTCAATTTGGACTGGTCTAAATTTTTTGTTGTTTGGTAAAGAGTTAACAGATTGTTTTGGAAAGGATTAACACTTTACCAGACGACAAAAATTGTAGGCACTGCCAAATTGAAAGCATTTGCAGATGACAATTTAGCATGGCTGGAATTATGCTTTGGGGTTATGAAAGAGTAGAAAACATTGTGGGAAAAGGAGAAAATGCTGATTACCAGCATTTTCTCGTTTTCCCACAATGTTTTCAAAAGCTATCTTTATCAGGGTTGTTAAAACTAGGGATCATATGGTACATGGTTAAAGCTTTACCAGACCAGGGAGATTCTATGGGAAAAGGTTAAATCTCTACAGATGACAAAATTGTAGGTATTGCCAAATTGAAAGCATTTGCAGACGAAAAGTTGGCTGTTGCTCAGATGGTGCAATTTGTTGTTGATAGGTTGGAAAACATTTTGGAAATAAAGAAAATGCTGGTAAGTGACCAGCTTTTTGTCCTTTTTCCACAATGCTTTCAAAAGCCGTCTGTCTCACGGTTATGCAGTTTAACTCTGTACCACATGCCAAAGTTTCAGACTCGCCCAAATTAAAAGCATTTACCTGTGGGTCAAATTGAAGTTTTGTCTCAGAAAGGGCAGAAAACATTGTCAGAAAGGGGGAAATGCTGGTTACTAGCATTTTCTCCTTTTCCTACAATGTTTTCAGAAGCTTTCCCTTACAGGGTCATTAAAACATAGGATTGTGTGATAAAGGGTTAACTTTTTACTACCCACCAAAGTTTTAGACTTGTCCAAATTGAAAGCATTTGCAAGCAACAGATACACATGTACATGCTGATTGAAGTTTTTGTCCTTGCAAAAGTGGAGAACATTGTGGGAAAAGGAGAAAATGCTGGCTCTCAGCATATTCTCCTTTTCCCACAGTGCTCAAAAGCCTGGTTCCATGGGGGTTGCTAAAGCATAGGATTGTGTGGTAAAGTTGTTTTTTTTTAATCTGGGATCTACCATGTCAGAAAGTTTTGAAGATTTCTAATCTAAAGATTTAGAGGAGGCTTGTTTTCTTCATGCCCTATAATTATAATAGTCAAGTAATTTAAGCAATGCTCAGAGAAAAGGGAGTTTAATGCATCTGCAAAAAGTATAGACCCATGCCAGTCTGTGCAGTCCAGGCAGGCTGACTTGGATTAAGCCTTTATACTGTTGATCAAATTTCTGCATGTCCAAGGACCAATCTACCTCATACTTCAGTTGGTTGTTAGACACGATAGATTTTGTAGATCTGTAGTGATGTGAGGACTTCCTCGGTATAATTCATCATGGAGATGCTTTAACCCTTTACCACACAATCCCGAGTTTTAAAAACATTTGTCTTAGAAAAAATGAGTGTAATTGGGTTTACTTCCTTTGGTTTTGCACGAACTACGATACATGATTTTCAAACTACCGTCTTAAACTCATAGTAGCATTGTCTTCGACAAATGCCACAAAAACCTGAAGAAAGAAGGCTTTTCAAAAAAAAACGTTGTGGGAAAAGGAGAAAATGCTGGTAACCAGCATTTTCTCCTTTTCCTATAATGTTTTCTACCCTGTCAAAAACGGAAGTGATCGTTTTTAGTTACGTTTATTCCGTCTTGCATTTAATTCGGTCGTGTCCAAAATTTTGTCATTTGGTAAAGGGTTAACCCTTTACCGCACAATCCCAAATTTTAACCCTTTACCACACAATCGTGACTTAACAACCCTTGGGAAGAGGCCTTTTGAAAACATCGTGGGAAAAGGAGAAAATGGTTGTAAACAACATTTTCTCCTTTTCCCACAATGTTTTCTACCTTGCCCCAAAACAAATTTCAGTTTTTGAGTCACATTTTTGTCATCTGGAAATGCTTTCAATTTGGAAATGCCCAAAATGTTGTTGTTTGGTGAAGAGTTAAATACTCTATGAAAGAAGGATTTTGAAAGCATCGTGGGAAAAGGGTTAAACCCCCATTTTGCAGACTGCAGCGCATTTCTATGGCACTCTAAGGGTCAGTGAGTATTGCTTTGATATTATTTGTTATACACGATGGACTGTACATACATAATTGTTATTTGTCAATTTGCTTAGCAATAAAAAGAAGATCAAAAATCATGTAAAAATGTTTTAGCCAGAGATTTTTTTTCAGTTCCATGTCTTCGATTTTTAGCTCGGCTGTTTTCAATGAAAACAGAGGCACGGCTTTGCTGTCATAGCTTTGTCATCACCTGTGTTGTTTTTGCCTGCTTTGTTTTCTTTGTGCAAAGACTTGTACAATTCAGAGCTCAAGATAGAGGAAGTGATTTTGATTTCAAAATTGAAAATATTGATTATTCGCCACTAAACTGTATGTTATGGGTACTCATTAGAATCGTCTCATCGAGACGATTCTATAGAGTACCTATAACATAGGGTTTGGAAGAGAAATAATGGATTTAGAATACCATCACTCCCTCTTAGCTGGAGTTCTGGTACATTTTCTGATATCTCTATCATTGCACAAGATAATTTCTTCAAATTAGATGTAGGTCTGTACTATAAAGAGGGTTTTAGACCAGTGGCCAATTTCTTTCCAAGGATTGATGTTAGTCATTGTGACAAGATTCACTCCTCCTTTAATGCTGATCATTGTTTCGATTATGGTGTAGTGGGTAAGAAGTCAATAGCTTGGGAAGAATACTGTGCAAAGTTGTGTCAAAAGAAACTTCTGGAAGGCATGGATAGGTGCACTAGCCGCCACCATGTAACTCAACTATTGTTGAAAGTGGGGTTAAACACCAATGAAACAAACTATGAAAAGGAGAACCAGTATACTTAAAAGTCAGTATTGTGTCCTTTGTATACATGTACACAAAGAATCCAAAAATTTTGGAATTGACAATTACGAGTCATGTTCTGGCAAAAGGGGGCTTGATGCATCTCTGTGCCCATGCACTATATGCTACCAATCAAGTCAATATTGTGTCCTTTGTATACATGTACACAAAGAATCAAAAAATTTTGGAATTGACAAATATGAGTCATGTTCTGGTAAAAGGGGGCTTGATGCATCTCTGTGATGCATTATATGCTACCAGTCAAGCCATCACATAATGATGGATCCATAATAGGCACTTTTTTAACAACTCACTTATTCATGAGGTAGACTAGTCCTTTGACAAGCAGAAAATTGACCAAAATCAAAATGTTTCGGTCCAGGTCCACGCAGGCTGACCTGTGTCGAATTTTGGAGATGCTTTAAGCCCCCTTTTTATAGAGCATGGCTCATATATTTCATTGGAAAAATCATTCAGTTCAACCCTTACCAAGTGACACATTTTAACAGTTATACTATACCAAATTTATGACTCGGTTATGCCTCTGTTTTTTTTTGGGTTGAAACTTTTCATAGAAAAAACAACTGCATCTTGAGTGTTGGAAGCAACTTGTGGATCTCTTGTTACATGCCCCTAGGGTGGTATACTGTCTTGGACCTGATGGTCCATGTGTACATTATGAGTTGGCCGGTCAGATGGCAGGGCGCTTGAACACTTGTTCACGGCTGTGGTGAATCATGTTGACCCCAAGCAGAGGGGCAACATGATTTGCCACAGCCGTGAAGTTTCACAAGTTTCACAAGTTTCGAGGCCAGATACATCTCAATGGAGCTGTATAAGTGTTTCCACTTCTCAAAAGGCCCTTTTGAAGTCGTTTTCCCCGTATTTCTAGTCTCTGACTTATTTAAACTTCTTAGTTGTCGCGTCTATCTAGTAGATACTTTCGCGACTTCCGGTTCCATATATAGTGCACAATTGGCAACAACTAATTTTTTGACACTTCTTACAAATCTTCCAATGGTTTTTTTTTTTTTTTTTTTAAAACTGGTATATACAACTAAAAACTTGGTTAAAATTTTTTATGGAACTAATGTATGTTAAAGCATGTTGGATAGAATTTATTATCCTTATGCCACAAATTATTCAAGCGAACCTTAAATGAATTTAAGGTTTGTGCCTCTACTATCTCACTTGACAATGAATTCCAATTATTTACTATTCTATTTGAAAAAACTTTCTTGTGACATTTATTCCTTGCTCTTTTTTTATACAGTTTTACGGAGTGGCCCCTGGTAATTGAACCTTCCCTTGGAAGTAAAATATCCTGTTTTGTTCTATCAATTTTTTTAATTATTCTAAATGTTTGTAACATGTCTGTTCTCTCTCTTCTATATTCTAAACTTGGTAGTCCTAATTTTCTCATTCTCTCATTGTATGATAACTTCTGCTTTTTGAGACTTTTTTAATAATCTTGTTGCTCTTCTTTGAACATTTTCTATTAAAATTTTTTGATACTTAAGACACGGATTCCATATTACTGAAGCATATTCTAAATGCGGTCTTACTAATGCTTTATATAACTGTTTAAACATTATTTCATCAAGATATGTAAATTTTTTATAGATTAAACCAAGATTCCTATTGGCTATATTAATTTTATGTTTTATGTGTATATCAAAATTTAGATCTTTATCAAATATGACTCCTAAATCTTTCTCCTGTTTAACTTGTTCAATTTTATGCATCATTCCTTCATTATCCATTATATAATATTCGCTAGGTTCACTTTTTCCTATGTGCATACTTTTACATTTTTTAACATTGACGGTCATCTGCCACTTGGCTGCCCATCTACAAGCTTCTATTATGTTTTTCTGTAGGCAATCTTTATCTCCCGGTTGTGTAATTGTGGAGTATAATTTAGTATCATCTGCAAACATTTTGATATTACAACTTATCATTTCAGGAAGGTCATTGATGTATATCAAAAACAAAATTGGGCCAAGTACACTTCCCTGGGGTACTCCACTCAGGACCTTTTTCCATGTAGAGGAACATCCATTGACAATAACCTTTTGATATCTATTGGTCAAAAAGTTCTCAATCCAACGATAAATTTTTCCTCTTATTCCTATTGCATATAATTTTTTCAGTAGCCGTTTGTGAGGAACTTTATCAAAGGCTGCTTTAAAATCTAAATAAATAATATCAAACTCCTTATTATTATCCAATCCACCAGTCCAGTCTTCAATACATTCCAACAGTTGAGTTATACACGACCTTCCTTTCCTAAATCCATGTTGGTTTTCGGATATTATATTGTTATATTCTAAATATTCTATTATAGCATTTCTAATCATTTTTTCCATAACTCTGCAGATCAAGGATGTTACACTTATAGGTCTGTAATTTTCTGCTCTGTCTTTTTTACCTGATTTAAATACAGGAGTTACATTTGCTTGTTTCCACTGTTCCGGAAGATTTTTGATATATAGGTGTTAACAATTTAACAAAGGAATTTTGACATTCTGTTAATAATCTAGGGTGAATTCCATATGGTCCTTGGGCTTTGTTGGCATTAATCTCCTTAATAACCTTTGCTACAGTCTCTTCATCTATAGGTATATCGTTTATTTCAGTGGAATTTGTAATGACTGGTTCTGGTATGGCAGGTTCTTCCTTAGTAAACACAGTACAAAAATAGCTATTCAGCTTTTCAGCAATTTCAGTTTCCTCAGTTATTTGGATACCATCCACTTCCAATACTGTTACATAATTATTACATTTTGTTTTATTTTTTATATATTTCCAAAATTTTTTAGGATTGTTGTTTATATTTTCAGCTATTGATTTCTCCTTATGGTATCTTGTTCTTCGTATTTCTCTAGTAGATTCATTTCGTGCTTTTTTATATTCTTCATACGTTTTACTATTTTTATTTGCTAAATATTTCTTCCACTTTTTGTGTTTTTCTTTCACGGCCATATTAGCTTCCCTATTGATATCTGTTTTCATTCGTTCTTTGGATAAATTATTTTTTGGTATGTAAGTATCTTTAATTTTGGTAATGGTATCATTTATATCATCCCAGATCTCCTGAATACCAACATCTCCACGGAAGCCAACTGATTTCGAGAGAGAATATACTTCTTCAGAAATTTATACATAATCACCTTTAAAATAATTATATTTCTGTGTTTTTCTGGTGATTTCTTCTGCATCAGTTGCTATCTTGAATAATAGTATGTCATGATCACTTTTATACAGACCCGGTTTATTAACTAGTTCTATAATGTCATCTTCTTCTCCACTAAGTACTAAGTCTAGCAATGTTGAATTCATACCATCTCTATGTCTAGTGTGATCCTTAACATGTTGAAAAAAGAACATATCCTTGATACTCACTATAAATTTACTTTCATGATGTGAAGAATTCTTTTTTGTACTGTACGTTTGCCAATCAATATCTCTGTAGTTAAAATCACCAGTGCAAACCATTATGGAACTTTTAAGTGAATGGATAATTTTAATATCGTTTGTAAGATCCAAGTTATTTTCTACCAAGTTATTTGGTGATCTATAAACACATCCAAAGATCAAGTTCTTGTTTTTCATTAGTTCTAGGTTTATCCAAACAGCATCCCGATATCTTAAATCCTCCATATTAATTTGGATTGACTTGAAAGTCTGCTTTATATATATTACAACACCTCGGCCTTCATCGCTATTAATAAATTGGTTATACCCATCTATTTTGTAAAAAATATTTGGATCTATTATGTGCAGACATTTCTTAGGATGAATTTCTGTTATTGCAATAATATCAATATTAAGTAGTCTTACTAGCATCTCCAGTTCGTGATGCTTTTCTTTTGTTAAACAATCGGCATTGGTATAAAACACTTTCAATAGTCCATATTGCTTTAATTTCCCCAGTCTTTTGTATTGGTAAAAGTTTCCCACTCTATTTGGGTTAAAACACAATTCATTCACATTTACTTTCTCTGTCTAGTATTAATTTTTCAGTAAAGCTCTTTAAGTTTACTGCTGGTGTACCGCCAATAACTGTTTTGTCTTGTTCATAACTAGCTGTTTTCTCAACGTCTCCACCACTATCATCCTGTAAATTTCTTTCCACACTGTTAATTTCTTCTGTTGTTTCCTTTACTATTATTGTTTCATCAAATGGACTTTGTATTTCCATATCACATACATCTTCATTCAAATCTTTTACCATACTGTCTGATCTTGTCTCTTTATCTAATTTCCTAGAGTTATTGGCGTGTGCTTCCTCGTTGCTTGGTCTAATTAACTTACCTCTTTTTTCTGTTCTTATTGCTCTTTGTTCTGGGGTTAAATCTTTGGCTATTGCAACTCTTTTATACTTTGCAGGCGCTTGATCAGATATTTTTCTTGAATTTTCCACGAGGGCTTTTCTTTGCTTTTTGTTAGATATGATCAATTTTAATACTCTAATGTTTTTTCCTACTTGTCTCTTTCCCAACCTGTAACTAGTTTCAATTTCTAAATCATTGACAGCTGTGCTTTGTGCAATAATTCTCATGTTTTCTTCATCATATTCTTTGTTCTTTCCCCCAGATGAATATTGTCCTTCTTCAAGATTAAACACTACAACATTACATTCCCGTCTTCTTCTGTCTCCGATTTCTCTTGTTCTTTTATCCACTACTTCAGTAATTTTTTCTTCAATGTTTTCCATAATTTTATTTTCAACTGTTCCTATTTCTCCCATTATGTCAACATTTTTTCTAATTTTTCAACTCTGTTTTCTAAAATTCTCAATCTTGCTTCCTGTTTTTCGTCTATTCTCGTTAATTTGTCACTTATTTTTGAAATAGATGGGAATGTCATCTTACAGCTTTTACACAAGAAGTTAAAATCTGCCAATTCACCCGAGAATATTAGGTCCACAACCTTTTTATTTAAAGCTGAACATCTCATACAAAATTTTAAGTTACAGTTTTGGCATGTCAGTTATTCTCCTTTGAGCTTATCTTCACACTTAGCACAATGAGTCATAAGGTAATCAGGACTAGAGACATTCTTCCTTTTCCGTGTATCTACATCTTTGCTAGTAATTCCACTGTTTGCCCGTATTGGGGTACTGTGTAATGGGATATCTCTCCCTATGTTTTTCATAGCCATCTCCATAATACAATATATTAACTTATATTATATTATTATATTATATCAATCCCTTTAAGACAAAAATCATTGCAGTTAGTTGGTGCGGCAGTCCGTCACACATTCTAATGCAACGTTTTAGTCGAGGATTACTACTCCTGATATATATCTTTACATTGTTTATTCTTCTCCCTGATTTGTTTAATTTTATTGGTCAATTTCTGAGACGGAAATATAAATTTTCAGTAACCACTTTTGCGCTACCACTTCAATTGGATGGACCCCATCCTTCAATAAAATAGGTGCAAACGTTGTTCTTGTTTGACCTTGACTAGATCCCTTTTTTTTGTTTCTTCTTCTAAATATCAAATCACATTGGAATCTCGGAGAATTATGGCCTAATTGTTTATTGTATTCTTGAACTAATTCATTTAGATCACTAATCTGTTCATGAAGATTTCTATCATTGAAAAGTGCTAAATTTGGATGCTTATTGTTGGCATTCCATACCATCGGAAATATTGGTGGTATCTCTAACAATCCAATATCAATTTGTTGTTCCAGAGTATGGATTTCCTTCAGAGACTCGAAGCACGGTTCAGAGCTAGTGGTGAATCTTTGATAAATAAATTTCCCCTCTTTCTTCGTTACGTCACATGTAAGATGCCAAAAGAGAACTATTGTTTTTTTATCTCTCAATTTTTGAATATTATCTACTAGGTATCTTAACCCCCCTACAGAATTTCTACCACTTTGAGCCCACCATTCTATTTCTAAATTATCATTTTTGAGGGATTCAATTTGTGTTCTCAAATATTTGCCCTTACTGTCACTCAGAATTACAAGTCGCTCGTATTTGGGAAGCCAAGCCTTTTGTCTTTCTTTGTCCAAGTAGTCTTCAAGTTTTTTAACCTGTAGCTTTTCCATATAATTTTGTACTTTTTTCGGCTGAAAAATTATAAATTTGTAAATTTGTAAGTTTGTATACCAGGTATTATAGTCAATCACACTGGCTGATTTTACACCCTAGTTACAAGTGGAAATTAATAAGACAGATGTTCACTTTTGTAAGACAGATGTTCACTTTTAAGTAATATTGCCATAATATACTTGATATCAATATGAAGGATGCGGTACTGCAGTCAATCACACACTTCCCTCATGATTTTACCAAATAATCAGGAAACAGAATTCGTCACTACATCTCTTTTTCCTATTTTTTTTTTTTTTTTTTATCAGTAAAAATTAAGTGGAAGATGAACACTATTGAAAAACAGAAAAACAAAAAATCTACTTACAGTTGTCTAGTTGTACATAAATCTAACATTTCTACCCCCTTTCACAAGAGTAATGGATAAATAATTACTTGCAATTTCTTGTCTCGAACGTATGCGATCTTAATCTCTAATCTAATCTTAATTGGAGCTGACTACAAAATAATATCTAATCTAATCTTAATTGGAGCTGGCTACAAAATATAAAATTGTTTATCCTTTATTTCTAGCCACATTTAAAATATAATAGTAATTTTAAATTAAACTATAATAATAATCTATGTCAATTTGGGCAGATCTAAACATTTTCTTATCTCAAAAAATTGTTCACATATCCTAGACCTCGTGGTCATACAGATCTACACACCTAAGATTAACATCAACGCAACTTTATACAAAAAAAAAAAAAAAATGATGCAGCTGTAATTTTGTGAAACCTTTGCAAACCTAATTTATTATGTTTAATCTCAAAACTCTTACTATTTAGAACGATAACACCAGATTTTTTTCATATTTGTTCCTCTGTTTTACAAAGCGTCCCTCCTCCACGAAACCGGAACTAGAACAAGTTTCCAAGTGCCCTGCCACCTGACCAGACAAGGAATGTATGTACTGCATAGTTTTACCACTCCATCGTGTATCCAAGTAAAATTTCCTTGTTTTATGGTCTCACAAATTGAGTATGATTACGAAATTAAATTTCCCTTCTGAGTGCCCGAACACACTGAAAACTGACGTCACTGAAAAACTGTCGTCACTGAAAACTGTGTAAAACGTGTTTGGTGCATGAAATCACCGCGATCTACATGTATAGACATTCAACGTATTTTCATTTAAACATGGATTTAAATAAGTTCAAGGTAAGTTAAGTATCTACTCATAAGATCTATATAATTTGTTGGCAAAAGGAAACAACCATAAGTTGATTCAAACGACCATTAGTTTTTTTTAACGTTACCTTTGACACCACAATTCGTTTACATGACGAAGGTGTGGCTAGTTTTAACCACGTGTATTTGTTTAGAATGACAATAAATGATAATATATTTAACCACATTCATTTGTTTTCAAAAATAATCCATTCTTTCCGCTTTAATGACAACCATCAGGGAAACTAGAAATAATATGTCAATCTGTCTTGCGGGTGACTGAATATCGATCGTCGCCGCCATCTTGGATTTTGCGATGTTCCAGTGAGTCAAGTATACGGGGCTCCATTATCTCCCGCTAGATGGCATTCTACAAATACACATCTATCTAATTTGGGCATCCTGGGTACAGTAGCGGAGTAATTTTTCAAAACAACAACCGTGACTTTGAATTTCAAATGAAATAAATGTTTACTCAATAAAACGTTACCTGGTGCCAATCATTCAGCTATGATCGGCTAGCATGTAACCTATGCACCAACCATTTATTAAAACAGCCCCTACATGCTTTGGTAATAGGCTAATAGCTTCGATATAAGCCCTACTTTTCCCTGGTATAGGGGGATGGGTGATGCATCATAGCAGACAGGTCGAATCTTCGAATAATATGACATGCGCAGACAACGTACGGGGCTCTCGATAAGGAAACTGCTTTTCCCCGGCGCCTGCCAGTGTACAGCAATACATGTTCGTAACATACTATCCAATCAAATTGCAAGAAATTTCTTTGCAGTATAATAATCACTTGTATGTCTATCTGCTAGTTTTTTTTTTAGTACAGTCACCTAGTTTTCTTTGAAACTTAGCACAGCGAAGAAGTAGGGCCCGGTTTCACACACACAGAAACACACACAAAATTAAGTCTCTTATTTTACTCAAATCTACTAACGGTCCTAGATTCTGACTTAGGTTCAGTTTGTTATTTGAGACACATTTCAGCAACATTCATAGACTATAGTAACGTTCTCGAATCCCGAGTTGACCTTACGTTTCAGAATCAATTAGGCAAAATGAATGGACTTTAATAGTCAATTAACAGATTTAAGTCAGTTATTTTGCTGAGTTGAGTCCGAAACATTGTGTCAACACAGGACTTGAGAATGGTAGATAGGTCTGTTAACGTTAGTGAAATGGGTCTGGAATAAAAAATCAACTTAAGCTGAATAATAAGCCTGTTTGCAGTTTTGAGTAAACTAACAGACCTAAGTTTTTTCGTGAACGTGGGCCCACGCGATCAACTGTACCTAGTTTCTCAAAAAAAAAAAAATCTCAAATCTCTTATTTCGCTCAAATTCTTTAGCATACTCATTCTCCGGCTTAGAATGATTTTATTGTTTGAGACGATTTTCCCTGAAATTAACAGACTTTAGTAACATTCTCAAATCCCGAGTTGATATGGTATTTTTTAGACTACACCCAGCAAAATAAACAAACTTAACTTAGTAGACAATAAAGTCCATTATTTTGCTGGGTTGAGTTTGAAACTGTGTCACCTTGAGGGTTTGAAACTAAGCCTGAGTCTTCCCCCCCCCCTCCCCCCAACTGCCAAAAACAAGAGGACCATGATGGTCCTAAATCGCTCACCTGAAATGCAACTCAGCTGTCATTGTTATGGCCACTTGCCTCTTGATTTTTGCTGAAATGTTTTAGTTTTGAAAATGATTCATCCATATGACAATACCAACAATCAGAGCAGGTAAGAAAATGATAGTCGAAATTATAGGCCCTAGAGTGTAAACAATGGAATTGTCATCAAGATCCCCTATTTTGATGCCTTTAGCTTGTCCCCATTTTGATCATATTTGTCCTTAGGTCATTATGAACATCCAGGGAAATTTTGAGTATGCCTGAGCCAGAATTGTGGTTGCTGAGTGTGTTCATGTTCATGTTCACAACCTTACAAACATTCTGGGCGATGGATCAAGATTATGCTCGAATTATGATACTTATATAATAAACAGTGGAATTTTGGCGACGCATATTCAAGGATACATAAAAGCTAACCATGAGTATGTCATGCTCAGGTGAGCTGATAATGGGTTTTCAGACAGAATCACATGCCAAATGTATGTTGTGGGCCATACAATATGGAACAGGAGGATTCCAAGAATACACCCTTTACATATTTGATCCCACATTGTGACTACAAACGACTTTTTGTGATTCCAAGGAAGAAATTTGGTAAATACGATTATCAAACAAGAGCCGTCAAGTGGTTGTTGAGAAATCGCTTCGGACGGACAGACAGACAGACGAAGTGGCGACTATAGGCTCGCCCTTACGGGAGCATAACTATCCACCAGTCCATGCTGAATATGAAAGTTCTAGGGTTAATGTTTGGATGAAAGAAGATTTTAAAAAATCTTTAATTTGGATGTGGAAACTGGGATCCAACAACAAAGCACTTATTTTTTTCCTAAGGTCACAATTCGATGTACTTTGGTAGAGTGCTACTGTTGCGAATTAAGTTGTAGGCTTTGTGTTTGGGTTGATTTTTTTTTTTCAGCAGTTGACATGGAAACCAGAGTTGCTCATGAATTCCAATTTGTCAAAGGGCAATACAGTTGATCTTGCTTCGCTAAGCGACTACGTTTGTTAAGCCAACACTTTTATTAAGCGATAGGAATTCCAATGTCTCTGTTGAAATATATAATACTAGCTGGAATTGAATGCCCCATGGATTAAAGCCTTTATGTTGAGCTAAATCCTATTTTGTTAGTACTTATTACAATCGTCTTAGTGAGAGTATTGTAATGAGTATTACCAACAAAGGCTTTTCTTGAAAGTAAGGTATTATTTGAGTGCAAGAAATTTTAAAGATTTCCTACTTTATCTCTATGTGAAATCCGAGAACCCACAACATAGGGCCAATTTTTAACACCAGGGCCATAATTTGAAGTATTTTGGTAGAGGGTCACTACATGATGCTACATGCCATATATAAAAGCTCTAGCTATTACGGTTTGGGACAAGAAGATTTTTAAAGATTTCCTTCTTTATCTCCATGTGAAATCCGAGAACCCACAACATAGGGCCAATTTCCACACTAGCGCCATTATTTGAAGTATTTTGGTAGAGGGCCACTAGATGATGCTACATGCCAAATATGAAAGCTCTAGCCCTTACGGTTTGGGACAAGAAGATTTTTAAAGATTTCCTTCTTTATCTCTATGTGAAATTCGAGAGCCCACAACATAGGGCCAATGTTTAACAACAGCGCCATAATTTGAAGTATTTTGGTAGAAGGTCACTAGATGATATTACATGCCATATATGAGAGCTCTAGCCCTTACGGTTTGGGACAAGAAGATTTTTAAAGATTTCCCTCTTTATCTCTATGTGAAATCCGTGAACCCACAACAACATTCAACAACAGCGCCATAATTTGAAGTATTTTGGTAGAGGGCTACTAGATGATGCTACATGCCAAATATGAAAGCTCTAGCCCTTAAGGTTTGGGACAAGAAGATTTTTAAAGTTTTTTCTCTCGGTTGTCATGGCAACCAGAGTTCTTCATGGAATTCAAATCTTTGAAGTATTCTGAAAGTGCATCACCTAAGGATCATTTCTGTGAAGTTTCACTGAAATCTGTTGGGCGGTTTCAGAGGAGAAGATTTTTTAAGTAATTGTTCACGGACGGACAGACGGGCACACGGACGGACGGACGGACGCCGGACAACGATCGATCACAATAGCTCACCCTGAGCACTATGTGCTCAGGTGAGCTAAAAAAAATTAAATGGATTGTCACATTCACTCTTTATCACAATGAGAGAAAGAGAGAGGGGGGTAGGCCTATTTTCTCGGTCACTCATTATATGAAAAAGATCGGTCTGCACATCGTCTGCAAGCCTAAGCCTACAGAGTTTAGCATATGCATGGAATGACGTTTGCCATTATGTTAACTCTTTACCACACAACCCTGAGTGTTAAAGACCCTGATAAAGCTTTTGAAAACATTGTGGGAAAAGGAGAAAATATTGGTAACCGGCATTTTCCCTTTTCCCACAATGTTTTCTTACATTTGAGAGACAAACTTTCATTAGTTGAGCCACATTTGATTAGTCGTCTGCAAATGCTTTCAATTTCGATCAGTCTTATATTTTGTCGTATGGTAAAGGGATAAATAGCACTGAAAAGATCCCGTCAACACGCTGTAAACATCAACTACCAACCCGAACATCTTCAATATGGTAAAGTCTGCTAATTATTATCAGCTACTTTTCCCGTAGTGTTTTACAGTAACCCATTTATAATTCGCCGTCTGCTCTTGAAAATTATCACAGGTAGCTTAAATCACGGCTAAAAATAAACATGTACACATTGAGAATCCCTCGGAGCTAAAAATAAGTCTACTATTGCACAACAGTAGCCAACCTCGTTAAACCAGCTGTGAAGTATTACCATTCATCATGAACGTACTTTACGGAATACATCGGAACTGGATCAACGAGGATGAACAATAGCCGACATGTATCTGAGCCATGCTCTTGGAAAAGGTGGCTTAACGCATCTCCGTAATGTGTGATACCAAGCAATCCACCACAGTATTCATAAAATCCAGTTTGTCTAACAGCCGCCCGAGTCATGAGGTACACTGGTCCTTTGACATGCAAAAAAATGGCCAAAAGCAAATAGTTTCGGTCCAGGTCAGCCTGCGCAATCCGCGCAGGCTGACCTGAGTCGATATTTTTTGCAGATGCATTAAGCCCCTTTTCACAGAGAATGGCTCATCTTCATTACACAGTTAAAATTCCATTAGGCCTACCTCGATTGATTCCGATATTCGCTCAAAAATATGGCCAAGATCTGCTTCTAGCCTAGACTACTCACTTTACAAAAACGGCCTGCATGGACAAGGTCTGCTAAAATATGAGTTCCTTTTATGTCGCTCATTTCATCAGAATGAATTTAGTAACTTTCATATTCGTACCGTTGAACAAGAAATATCTAAAAAAAAACAAGAGGCGGCTCAAGAGATTCTGGAATACGAATATTGAAACTCTTGTGGCTCAGTATTAAGTAAAATAATCTATTGTTTTGCTATGGTATCGATTATCAATAGCAATGTTTGTTAATAGTGGTTTCATAAATGTATGAGCAAATATGCCAGCAAGGGCCCGCCGAATAAACATGTTCACTTTTTTGACCAATTGCAAACTGCCATCTATTCATTCTTTATCATTTACACCGAATGGTGTTTCAACATCATTTCAGTCATATCACGGCGAAAGCTCACATATTCATGTATTTCCTGGGTTTCACCAGCACTGGGCTAGGGCTCTGAAGTGTCTTGCCCAAGGACACTCCCACGAAAAGTAGGTCAAAAACTAGCGCATTCAACTACGCCGAAAGAAGAAGAATTTAGACCTCGTTTCCCTCATACTTGTGTTGGTTTTACTCTGCATTTCTGTTCGATGTTAACTTCTGTTCATGAGATTATTTGTTCCACCCCATTTCCACCCCATGTTCTTCACTGATAAATGTGGTATTCTTCAAATAGTTGATTTAAAACGACCTAGCAATAAAATTTAACGAGCATTTTTTTTCCATGCTCTTTAGGGTTTGTTTTTCCAACTTAATTACTCGCTGTTATGGACAAATTACAAACGAGGAAAACGACACAGATAAATGACATGTCATTGTATTGTTGTAAGGAGTACATGTACAGGAATGTCTCTACAAATTTGTAAAAGAAAAAAAAAAAAAAAAATCTTGTGGCAGGCTAATAGGCTGTTTTGGCACAGGGGCAGTGGTTCTGAAATATTTTGAAAGTCTGCTTGTCCACGGACAAGTGATGATCACAAATTGACCTGTCCGTATCAAAAACCCACTTGTCCGTACTTTGAAGTTAAACATAAAAGGATCAGATGCACACAATACCAATATAACAGTAAATAAACAAATAATCACCATAAGTTTTGTCTATTTTCTTTATATTTATATTTTTCATATGATCTTAATTTTTCTGACCTTTAAAATCTGTGTACTGTTGATGTTATTATGTATTTTGAACCTGTATTCACAGAGTAGGCTGTGACAAACAGCTTTTTATACCTATCTACTTGTGAATGGTTGTATTTTTGTAAAACTTTATCTAGGTCACCAACTTTCATTTGCTTTTTCTGTTTTCTCAGTTCATCATCATATTTAATCTTACACTGGGCATGACAACTTCTCTTTTCATGAGCTACAAGGGTGTCTCGTCTAAAAATAGGCTGCCCTTTAAATAACCCACTACTCTGGTTAAACTGGTACCCTTTGTATCTCCCGTAGCCGTCCGATAGAGGTTGATAACAGGCTGCCAGTTTATACTCTGGTCCGCTAAAAGCGGAAACTGCTTACAAAGTTTACAAACACACACATCGTCTGCTTTTTCAAGCCACGGGAAATCAATCAGCCAAGAATCGATACACCCCCTTCTCCTCTTGGCGTCATACGCCTTGTCGTACTCTGCCTTACTTTTTCTTTTCTTCTCAACCTGAAAGTTTTTATCATGATAAACAATACGAGGAGGGGACGAGGATTTAAATTGGGAGAAAAAGCCATCGATAAAATCAAGCGTTCTCCCAATAAGCATATTTATAGACGCTTATTGGAGAGGTCATCAGACCTCTCAACAGTGGTGAGTTTAAAACGCAGACTGCCACAGAATTCGCAGTCTAAATCCATTTTTCTTGCGAAATTAGTATGGTACACAGTCTGTTTCGTCATGATTTGTAAATAAAGCGAAATCAAAAAACCGAAATAAGAAATAGACGTGGTTCTATTTTTAAGAATGACAGACAACTCGCCCCAAAGACAACTCGCCCAAAAGACAACTCGCCCCACACAAAAAATCGTCGTGTAGTTTTTGAGTCGCCTGGTTGCGTAGCAACCAGGCTCTCGTTGTTATCATCTTGATCCATGGGGTGACGTAAGCATACCTCCGGCCTTGTACTGCTTCCTGTCCCCTTTCCGGTTTGCGAGACGTAACCTAGATCTGTAATTATTCTGTGAACAAGCAAGTTTTCTTCCGTTGTAAAATTTATAACTCAGAAATGGTGCATTTTGTGATCATGAGTATGTCTTTATAAACTGAACTATTCAACAGTTCGAATCTTCGAAACAATCATGTCGTCCACTTGGATATACGATAACCAATCGTTTACACAAGCATCTAGTATCATTTGCATATATCTATGTATGTGGCAGTCGTGAAACAGTTTTCGGATACGCCTAAAAAGAAATACTCTACGACTGTAATCGTCTCTTCTACGACACGCTTCCATCTGTGGAAGAATTGTAAACTTCTACACAATTTTTTTTTTTATTCTAGACTTTACAATACTTCCTTGCACTAGCATATTTTGGCTGAACCGAAACACTGTGCTCTGCAAGTGCCGTATGTAATATGAAAGGCTCTTGGCTGCACTAAATCACCGCTCAGCAGGTGCTTCTAAAGATGGAATGTATAGTTGAACAGCAATACTGTATCACTTGTTAAGGATATACGAAATGTCTTTTTCGATTGAAATGAATGGTAAAAAAAATCTTAAAAACAGTAATCTACATTCCTGCATAAACATATACAATAGTTCCAAAATTTATAATAACCGTTCAATGTTGTTTGTTTAGATTTTGTGCATGTATATAAGTGACATAGAGTCGGCGTTTAACTATAACTGTGGGACAAATATAGATATTGTGATCACGTGATATGATGTCATGTGTACCAGAGATTCTTCATAAATTTACATATTTATGAATCAATCGCTGTTATCGGCGCTGTGCCTCATCGGCCTTTGAGTGAATTCGGAAGTTTAAGTGGAAACTGCGCAGTTCTTACGACCCTATGGCTTACAATCTGATGGCTTGACGCTTCACTCCACCACAATTCAAATACCCCAAAACAGATCTACAATTTCAACAACCCACACAATTTACATCTTCTTTGTTGCAGTGTTTGTAAAAGGTGTAACGTCACGTAGTTGTGAATCGCGAATATTTAGTTTATACCAAAGTAATACATAGATCGCCAGCTTTCAACTGGTGTGGACGCAGTTCTAAATCCTACTAATTAATGATTGTGGCGGTCCAACATTTCGCCCAGGCCCCGTGCTTATAAAACTTGTTTGAGCTCAATCTCATGCTCAAGAAGCGGTTTCTTGCTCGTCAACAGTGTTCTATTTTTAAAAGGGAGTTGATTGGTTGTCATGTAAACACTGCGTTTTAAGGTTGGTGGCTACTTCTGTAATCTTACATTTTAAGGTAGGGGCCTACTAATTTCAAGAAAATACCATTGAAGCTAGTGTTTGTGCTGATTTCGTTATTAAAGCTGCTAATATCTACGATAATTTTTCCCCCAAAATAACTTTTTGTCCACTGTTCAGGATAAGAATTCAATATATTCTTATTTGCAGGATCTGGCAAAACTAGCTGGATCGGCACTAGCTAGCATCAGCTGTCAAAGCCTCCATGTGGTTTTTGTCAATTTTCAGCATCAGATTAGAACATGTAATTTTGGGGTTCAAGACGATTCGGCCAAATGCGAAGAGTGGAGCAAATTAGGAGAATTTTTGAAAGTTTTGCCCATTTATGTAGGTTTTTTTTTTTCTCTTTGTTTTACTTATTTATATAATTCTGGCGCTTTTCTTATTTCCACTCATATATTATGATATGTAAAATTTATTTATCTGGGTTCACTACTTATAAAACGATTTCGTTTGAAATATAAACTATAGTTGTAATGTATTTTATGCGTATGTGTATGTTTTTGTTCATACTTGATCTTGACACTGGCCAAACTTGGTTGTTTGAAAAAAAAAAGTTGTGACACTGCGTCAGCATGCCACAACATCTGCTAATTATCAATATGCAGCATCAGATATACTGAAACACAGCTCAGTGAAGTCTTTCCGAAAAGTCCATTTAAAATGCTTCCCCAAATATTTGAGTGAACTAAGATTTATATCAAGGGATGACAGGGGTTGTAGTAAATCAGAACGAAGTTCGGCTAGAAGGATGTGGAGGGTTCTCTGATTAAAGTTTAGATAATGGAAAGAGATACAGCAGAATGGCGTTTATCACACCTTTATATGGAGGTTCTTGGGAACATTAAGAAATAATGATAATGAAACGCTAAAAGTATACTGAACTTCTATAGTCATATGACTTTCTGTTTCTTAGAAACCTCCAAATAATTTACTATATACGTGTAGATAATTTATACCGAACGTGCCATTTTCCGAACCTATAGTATGTACCATAAATCATGACAAGCCTAATCATAATTAGGAAAAGTAATTGGGCCGAATCTTCTCTTTTTCGGGACCGAACTGTCAGAATTTTTGAGCCGAGTCTTCTCTAAAAACGTGGTTGGCCATGGGCCATGGCCGAATCTTCTAGCATCGCTATTTTTAGATGTTTGGTCGCTTACGTTCGTGAAGGAATTTTTAGTGTGTACTAAGCTCAGATGAAAACGTTCTGAACCGACGTGTATAAACATCGTCCGAGTTCAAAACTCCCGTGAGCAAAACTCAGGCCGTTGAGTATGTAGTTTTGTGCTAAGCATGAGATCGTTCTCAATATTTTTTTTAAATGCACGGGGCCAGGAAGCGACAAAAAGGGTCGAATAGTGACTAGTTATTGCTAAAATTGATGTGTCTGAAAATACGTGTAGACATATGGTAATGGGTTACACGGGTAACGCTTTAAAAAGTTAAACGATATTAATTAGCGGTTGCAAGCTTCGTGATTTCAAACAGGCCTGAGATGGGGGGGGGGGGGGGGGGGCGCAGAATAAATATATCAACATTTTTTATTACTCTCAAAATTGTATTTATTCATTTCAGTATGTCAAAACCATGAAGTAGACCGGCGTAGTCAGCTACGCTGATGAAAGTTATGGTCACTGTATAGTAATGTCTCACTGTATAGTAGAGTCTCCAGTCCAACAGACATTAAACTTGGTGGAAATGTTTATTCTGATTAAATACTGCACATGTTGGAAATTGGTTGCCGCTGGTAAAAATGTGGCTCACTAAGCTAGACATAAAAAGAAAGGTTGTGTGGGCTCAGAGGCCGATAGTCACGTTACTGGGCCATATTGTTTGGCTTGTGCTGTAACAGTCACATTTCTAGTCAAATATTTGTGTGCGCTCCGCCGGCTTCTTTTCTGTCCAATGTTCATGAATTTGACCGGATATTTGTCTCCAGAACATTTTTGACAAAATTGAACATAGGTCATCTAGGGGTCAAAAAAGGTGGCCATTATGTTGAATCAGACAAAACTTTGATAGTGCTGTAGAACCCATTTATTTTCAGTCGAATGTTCATGAAACTTTGTCACACTGCTTAAATTAGATATGGATGAGTTGCAAAAGGGTTTTAATCTAAAAGTATGTCACTAAACACTACAAGCCAAATTTTAATTGAACGCCATGCAGATGTTCCCTTAAAGATCTCCTTGCAAAAGTAATCAAACGGTTCTGCTCTTTTTCTGAAAATTTCACAGAAGCTTAAAAAGAGAGTATTAACATTTAAAAATCACATCAGAAACTGTTTCAGCAATTATACCGTAGTCATCGTCCTGTGTTGGGAAAGGATAGCTCTTCAGGTTAGTCGATACATTTAACTATATGGTCCAATTTAAGACAAAGTGTGTCATACAAAAATAACTTGTTCTAAATCTACAGATAAACTGCTTGCTCCATTCTACTGAAATTATTCAGAATCTACTGAAATTTTTCAGAATGTTTGTTTTCGCTATGTGTGCTAGAATTAAAATATAGGTTTAGTCACCATGGATTCTACTGCTTGGGTACGATATCTTAGAAAAGACTACTGACAGATTTTATGAACCTTTATATTTTACATCTCGTTTAAAGTCAAATTCAAACAACAGAAAAAAAAGATAAAAAAATACATGTGTAAGTTACCAGTTTCAGGTGTGAAAGACGAGCTGTCTGTGTGAAATTTGCTGTATTAACAATGACAGTTTATAGCACTTGAATTACGAAAATCTAAGTAGCAGGGAAGAAAAAGTTTTTTTTAAAAAAAAAGTTTTCTAAGGCATCTTTAAAAACACTATAAAAGAATTTTGAATATGGGGACTATTTCTCCAAAATTCAATTTAGGGACAATTTCTCCAGGGGACGATTTCTCCTGCAGCCACCCAGAAGCCTTAGGCCAGATTCTTTTGAGGCATTAAGCTAAGGAGGAACTGCAAATAGCGATAGAACTTCATCAGTTATTTTATTTTGATGATACCTTTTTATAATCTTTTCTTTTTTCTTTACTGAAGTCACTAGGGTAAAAAACTAGGTCACTTTGGACTTTTCAAAGCTATTACTGATACATAAAGTACAGTTCTGTCTATATATTTCTTTTTCATGTGAAGTTTTATTTTTATGTTTGTAATGTTAGGATGACAATTCAGAACTTATGCATGCATATACAAATCGTTTTGCGGTTACCTTATTTTGTATCTTGAATACTGTTAATAGATTTTTGTTTTGATATTTAAAAAAAAAAAAGATGATGTAAAGCAGATGAGTTTAAATACCATTACACACCAGGCGACTCTCAGGACTATCAGTCCTTTGATATAAATACGTTCAGGTGATAGTAATAAGAGCGGGGCGAGTTGTCTTATATGTGGGGCGAGTTGTCTCATAACTTGGGGGCTATTTGTCTTCTGAAGGTGAGTCGACTTGCCTTCTGGCGAGTTTTTTTTTTTTTGGGGGGGGGGGGGGGCGAGTTGCCTTGGGGCGAGTTATCTTTGGGGCTAGTTGTCCTGCACCCACTTTTAGATATGACGAATTTCAGAAAAGATTTGTTACATTAATTTGCCATGATTCAAATGACCTCTCAAATAACTTTAATTCATCATTAAGCAAATAAATCTAAGCAGAAGAAAAAGTATGAAGAATTTTGTCAAAAAAGAGAAAGAAGACCGCTGGACAAGATCATGCGACTTGAGAAGGCGGAAAGAAGATCAAATGACCGTCATGTAAAGCAAAAGAGGTTAAAATTAAAGGCCAATAAACTATTTGAAAACACTGACGCTGACCTCTCCTGGCTTCTTTTTGAAAGAAGCCAACTTGTACTATACAAAATCGATTTACATCGGAGATAGTAGTTTAATACAAGTACATGTACCATTGAGGGAATTTCCGATATTTATTTTTATTCTGATTTTCAGAAAACGGCCAACTTTCGCTTTCGGAAAAAATTAAGTGTTTGTTCCCTCGAAATTTTTCACTTGTCCACGGACAACCCAACCTTTAAAATCTGCTTGTCCGGGCTGATGAATGGACGACTCGGACAACTCGGGCAGCTTATTTCAGAACCACTGCACAGGGATCGTTTGAGTGGAACGAGCGCACCCTAACCCAGGACACGTTAAGCTTACATGTTTAACCCTTTACCACACAATCCCCAGTTTTAACGACCCTGGAAGAGAAGCCTGTTGAGAACATTGTGGGAAAAGGAGAAAATGCTGGTAACCAGCATTTTCTTCTTTTCCCACCATGTTTTCTACCCTATCAAGAAACAAACTTAGTAATTTGGGCCACCTTTGATTTGTCTTCTGCAAATGCTTTCAATTTAGACCAGTCTAAGATTTTGTCGTTTGGTAAAGAGTTAAATGTGAGCTGTCGGCGAGAAATGACTGAAAAAAAATATTGCTGAAAGCTGTGTATACAACAACCAACCCGGACTGCAGTAAAATATCGTGTAAATATATCGGAGTGATCTGACATCTTTACTGTTTCTTACCTTTAGATACATTTACGCTTTTTATAACGTTAATTGTCTTCGTGGTTAGTGCCTACACATCAAGCCCAGACTGCCGTGACAAAACGTGCAGTCTGATCTATGATCTACACTGTCCGCCTGGCTGAGTCACACTGGATTAGGTCATCCTCAAATGTATTTATTTGGTTCCTACTTTAAACTGAAAATGTATGTTGGGTTCATTTCGGCATTCTAAGGGTTAAGTGCGCCACCCTGAATTCTAAATATAGATTCCTCGGGAATATCCGCGAGACTCACGTTACGGAAGCCTAGTTGGAACTTGGTAGAAAGGAAATAAATGCCGAAATATCGAGTAATTGTCGAGTAAAGTATGATTTATATCGCATCTAACATAAGTTTGCGTTCGAGTTAAACATTTTGAACGAATCTATAACAGTGTTATTCAGTGAGCCTTTTGCCAGCTTAATAACATTTTCTCCAAACGAGTTTAACAACATTTCATAGATAGATCTATAGTAAACGTATGTCAGACCTATGTTTTTTAAAACATAGATTTTAACTGCACATCAATGAATGGATGGTTTTACTTTTACTCATACATACGACACCTACAGTATATAATTTACAAATGAGGCCTAATCACTCCGACGACAGGAGTGTTGGCCTACATTTGAGACAGAAATAGCTCCAAAGAAGCTGAAATGTATATGAGCCATGCTCTGGCAAAAAGGGGATTTAATGCATCTGTAGTGCTAAAAGTTTCGACACATGTCAACCTGCGCAGACTGGTCACATCAACACGTGTCGATACTGTTGCAGATGCATTAAACCTCCTTTTTACAGAGCATGGCTCGTATAGTATCTGAAGTAAAACATGCGTAAATACCTATTTAAAGACGATCGCTACAGTTTCATATTTTTTTCGAAACATTCAAAATTTTATGAAACTTTTTGTGGTGATAGCATATCATCTGATCTACAAAAATATGCGACAAAAACAGGGGGTCACTAGCTTTGGAAAAGTTGTATGAATATTTCTTTTAATACACATTTTCTTGCGGCAGTTCAGAATGAAATTTCATCTATGAAAACTACGTCTAGATATATTCTTTTTTCTAATGATTACAATTAGAAACAAATTTCATCTCATGTTAGTGGCGAAACATCAAATTTAATGAAACAAAAGGATTTGAAGGTATCCTGAGTATCAATCTATTAGCAAATAGGCCTACCTTTACTTGTGGCTAAAACATACCTTCATTTCGGAGAAAAAAAAAAAACAAGAGCTTTTCTTAAACTTTATATTTTTCAATGTTCAACCATTCAGACTTTTCTTATTTCTTCCATGAATAATATTTAGGTACTAAACTACAAGATTCAGGCTTAAAACAAATAGGTCATCAGCCTTATTTAAAAAAAAAAAAGTTTGTAGGTGGGGCACTTGCTCAAAGTAACTAATGAGTATTGTCCCCGAGACAAAGACATTATATAAGGTACGGTATTACAATATAATAGTATTGATAAGAAGTAAGTTTGTTGCTAACAATAAACCAATACACAACATATAAATGAAATACTAATGTAAGCATTTAACCCATAACCAAACGACAAATTATAGACTCTGTTAAATTTTGCCAGTTTGCAGGCGAAAAATCAAAACTTAGTATTCATGAAAAGCAATTCTCTGACGGGGTAGAAATCAAAGAGAGAAATTTATCATTATGATTTTCTCCTTTTTCCTCGATGTTTTCTAATGTTGTCTGCTGCAGACTTGTAAACACTAAGGAAGTGACTGGTAAAGAAGTAAGAGTTACAGTCCCTTGTTAACTTTAATTTTTCTGTTTTTAACCTATTATTACAGATTTATTTTACAATGGAAGATTTCAGAACATGCAGTTCACTTGATTTATGCAAATAATTATGAAAATGTGCAATACTTTAAAAAAATTAACTATACTGGGGCTTATACTCCGAGTTATTATTGTCCTTTGATAGCCTTTGACCTCATGATTATCAAAATATGTTAGATTCCATCCAACATGATTATCTAATTTTGCTTGTTTGCACTTAAAGCAAATAAAATTACTACCACAACCAACAGCATCAGCTCTACAATATTTTAGAAAGAAACAAGGCAGATCCAGATCAGACAGCTCTTGTGAGAGCTGACTGATCAGGGTAAGCTGGGTTTACCTTTCTTTACAATATCATAGATCTTATTTCTCTCTGTTGGTTATGGCCAAACTTCTTTGTTCTATAATACTGAAAATGAAACCCACTCCTCGACACGCTTTTAACCCTTTCCCTCATAGTAAAGACTTTCCGCGGGTCTGCAGTCGACTAATTATAAAAAATATTATGGGAAAAAGATAAATTGTTCATAACGAGCAAAATTTCTCCTTTTCCCACAATGTTTTTTACACGCATACTTTCCATTCACCAGATCTATCTTTTTCATTTTTGAAGCTCTCAAATTGATGCTTGGATTTCCCTTTGGACGGTTTCTTTTCACTGCTTTCACCTTTTATGCTCTCCGAAGTCACATTTTATTTGCAACATTGAACCAAACTACCGGTACGTTCGATTGATTTTGCTTTTGTCATCCAATCAAAACCCTGCTTTGAAAGGGAAAGTAAAATTTCCCGGAATTCTGCATTCAGAGCGCAGGTCACATCGTTGTCTGCGCATGTCAATATTCTTCGAAGATAAACCTGTCTGCTATGTCGCATCACAATCCTGTCCAGGACAAACATTGATACGCGGTGCGTAAATTGCCGCTTAAAAAGTGGAAAAATCAAGCCAGTTTTTCGCTACAAATTTTTCAAAAAAACGATATGATTTCAAACGAGGACAATACTTTTAAAAAAAATACCAGTTGTTTACTACAAATCTCTATAGACAGCTTCTAAATATAGGTATAGACATGGGGAAAACCGGGATTTGTGCAACAGGCTAACAACAACAATAACGTCTCCACCTTGCTAGGTTTATACCGGGGCTTTTTCCCAAGCTTATGTGGGCTATGTTTATAAATGGCTGGTGCATAGGTTATATACTAGCTAACCATGGCTGAATGAATTGTAAGAGGTAGGTTTCAGTGAGTGAACATATATTTTATTTTGAAATTCGTTGCAGTGATTGCCGCCTTGAAAAGAGGTCCGGTTCTGTACCCAGAATGCCCATATCAGATAGGTTATATATTTGAAAAATGCCACCTAGCGGAAGATAATGCGGGTGACATGGCTCATCAAGTCCTCCGTATATCATGTAAATAGAGCAGGCTACGCACATGATCGGATTTTCCACTTCATCTCAAGATTACGTAGGCTGTAAAACAGGTTTGGAATTTTCAGAAAACTGACTTTCGATTAGTCTTTAGACCAAGAAAGCCGAAAGCATAACGAACGAAAATAATATCTTACTGGAATGGATATCGTCACAAATATTGCAATAATTGGGGGCGCTGGCGTGGCAACATTCGTAGCAGCCCCCGTGGTGGGTGGGGCTGCTCTGGGATTACTAGGATTCAAGGCCGGGGGTATTGCAGCTGGGTCCGTCGCCGCCTCGATGATGTCGTCGTCTGCGGTTGCTTCAGGTGGAGGGGTTTTAACGGGAAGTAAGTCAAAGTTATGTTGTTCACAGTTAGTATTTCTAGTCATTTATTATTCGAATCTCAATTATTGTTGGTGAAATATTTGTTTCATTGTAATGACGTTTGTTGGCTTGTATTAGGAGACTTTATACGAGTCGTGTCACACAGCAAATCATTTCATCTAAAGATACATCTATACTCGTTTTCAGCCAGTTTTAACCCCTTTCATCTTTACTATGAAACTATAATCATTCATGTGTCTTCATGCCAAATGTTGCCCCTGACAGTTGCAAGGTTTCAAAGATTACGACGGATAGAAAATGCATTTCATTTTCTGAATGCCTTCAAAGAGATCACTGTTGTTTCCGATTGTAAATAAGAACATATCCCTTAAGTTCTGCATCTCTTAGACCTACAGCATATATATTGGTCATTCATCTATATTTACACAGCTGACTAAATCTAAGCCATTCTACACACTATCAAGTTTTTACACTGTTATTTACTCTCTGGCTATAAGGATGTGTCTGTAAGTCTTTCCAAGTTTTTTTTTTTTGTATGGTATTTAACGCTGTTTTCAAAATTGTTACAGTTATATTGCTGCGGCCAGTGCGCAAATCCATGCTTTCCAGGAGTTCCTTTTATCAGTACAAGTACTTCGGTAAACATTCTTTCCAAGCTACTGGCTGATTTCCCACATAAGCATCGTCGAACTAATGATCAGCAGTGATAGATTGAATCCTGTTGCAATGATTATCATCATTAATCTGAAAGAAATTCGCAGAGCTAGGAATTCCTACCAGTGTTTCAAGCCCTGTGCGTAACCGACAGAGCAACAGTCGGATAGCTGGATCGATACAAGATGGCTGCGTTTTTTGTAAACTCGGAAAATATTCAGATGTAAAACCCGTAGAAAACTTTCATACTCCAATGTATTACATGAGTAGTATAGGCAAGTAGCATAGGGACCAGTCCCTATACTCCTTGCCCTGGTCCCTATACTCCTTGCCCTAGGGCAAGGAGTATAGGGACTGGTCCCTACGCTCCTTGCCCTAGGGCAAGGAGCCTAGGGACTAGGTGGGGAAATTTGTTCTAAATCTGATCTTAGTCTACACAATAGATCTCTCTCTGGAGACAAGTCTGATCTTAGTCTACACAATAGATCTCCACAGTTCGTCTTGGTTTTTCTCTATTATTGTTCGGCTTAGGCTTTCTCTGCTTTCGTTGGACTTAGGCTTTTTCACCACGATAGGTTTCTCTGGGGACAAGTCTGATCTTGATCTACACTGTTCGTCTTGGTTTTTTCTCTATTATTGTTCGGCTTAGGCTTTCTCTATTATCGTTCATCTCTGTCGGACTTAGTCTTTTTCTCCACGGTATGAGCTATATACCATATTATGGTTGCATTAGTCAGACAAGATTTATCTCCCTTTGTGCACTACGTGACTTTCCCGGAAATCAAACATGACGTCATTTTCCGAAAATGTAACGAAATCATGTTTACTGGGTTTTTCCCACCATTTCCCAGGAATTGGATCATCTAGACTTATCTGATCTTAGTCTTATCCGATCTTAATCTTATTCATCCCTAGTTTTAATCAAAAAGTTTTTCTCTGCAAAACTTTTTAAAATTGTAAAAAAATTTTATTTGAAATTTTTTATCCGTTAGAATGCATCTGCGAAATTGACAATTCTCAAAAGATAGACTTCTAGGGTCTTGGTTAGTCCTGAAAAGGACTGTTTTTGATATAGCTCTTTCAAAGATTTTTATCGTTTTCTTCTTTCAAAGATCTTTTGTCTTCACCAGCACCGTTCCTTTGATTCTTTTTGCTGTGGTTTTTCTCCTCCTCTGATGATCGGATCCAAAATTTGTCTGACAGATAGGACACTCCACCACTCTTTTTCGATCTGCTATCAACTTTCTTATTTTGTTTATTTTATGCATAGGCAAAGTGGAGTCATGCATCATGGCCAGTAGAAAGGTTGTCAGATACCATTTTGTCATCGAGAGAAGTAGAAATTGTATACTATAGTCCATCACCGTTTCTTTAGCTGTCATCTATTCGACAACCGAATGATTAATGTCCTGGAAATAGCATCGTCTTTTATAGGCTTGGAGTCGGGTTGACTTACTTATTAACAAGTGTTGAAGATAGATTTTCTAGGGGTTTTGGTTAGTCCTGAAAAGGACTGTTTCGATTTTTTGGTGTCGCTCTTTCAAAGATTTCTTCTCTATCGAGAGTCTTCCTCTCTATTGAGATTTGATTTCTGTGGCTTTTTTCTCCTTTATCGAGAGCTTTTCTTCTGATGACCCCTTTTCTTCTGATGATAGCTTTTCTCCTTGTTCTTTCGAGATCATCGGAAAGTTGAACTCTTTGAAGTTATCAATGTTTTTTCCATATTTACCCAAGCCCGTTTTTGCTTCTACTCGTGGTGGTGTTACAGAGTAGGGATCGAATCGTTGTTTTTTGTGAAGTTGGTTATCATCTTTCTCTGCTGTCTCTGATTTTCGTTTTCTTCCTCTTCTTCTTGGCTTGGGTTCTTCTGTCTGAGTTGACTGATGAGTTGACTGGTGAGTTGACTGCTGAGTTGTCTGATGTTCTACAGGAGTGTCGATAGAAGCTGTTAACTTTTGAAAACTGGTTTTATCAAAGTTAACCTGGGTTGAAATCGTTATAGCTGAATCTTGTCTTACAGACGAATCTTGTTGACTCTGGTAGTTCTGTCGACTCTGTTGATTTTGTTGGCATAATGTCTCGATGTTTCTATTCAACATCTTCACTTCGTCTAAAATCTGAGTTATTACAGAATTTTGGGTTGAAATCATTTGGGTTATTTCTTCTTCGATTTTGTTAGCTGGTGGTATCATCGGGTCGATGAATGTTGAATTCATAGCTATCGATAGAATATCTCTGCTGTTTTCAGGTTGTGGTGAGGAAATGTCTAGGTCGGGGTTTTCTTGTGGTAAGGGGCCGACTAAAACGTCTAAGCTGGAATCCATGGAATCCATTCTTCCGTGATCCGTTTGGTCTAAGTTGGAATCCATTTTCCGTTAACAAAACTTTTTAATTGTAAAAAAGTTTTTATTCACACTAATGAAGAGTTTTATTCGTACTATTCGTACTATTCGAGAATCGAAAGTCGAATGATTCTAGAGAGAAAGTTCGCCAACCTTTTATAGTTTTTTTGGTCGAGGGGATTTGTCTTGGGATGTAGACTTTTTCTGTAGGCCTTGTAGATAGAACATAATGTACTATATGAGTGCTGTAGGTCTTGTAGATAGAATATAACATTCTATATGAATAAAATTTCTTGATCTTATATAGAATGTGATGATCTATCTACATTTTTCCAAGTCTAAACTTTTTGGGGAGAAATCAAAACAGACGACCTTTTAAAAATCATTTCTTTATTCAAAGTTTTTAACATTATCATGAAAAAACATGAAAAACAGGAACGTTTCAACCATTCTAACCCTATAACATATTTACAAAGACAATGTTAGAAAGTTTTAACAAGCGTTAAAAACACTATAACATTTTTTAACAGTTGTTAAAACCTTCTAACATTTTTACAAGACAATGTTTACAAGACATTTTCTTTATTCAAACTTTTCCCAAGTCTGAACTTTTTGGGAACATTTTTATATACAAAGCATTGACAATGTAGTTTTTAACTTTATTCAACTTACAATACATGATTCATTCAAAGTTTTTTAACAATAATATCGTTAAATTTACAATGCAAATTCACAGATCCCTCGATTTTTCCACTTGTCTTCATGTTCCACAATAACTTTGTGCAGTTGCTCATGACCTAAAGACAATGGAAATTTACTATCCATTTCGCTATATTCACGGACTCCACTAAATGGAAAAACATGTTTTAAAACATGTTTTGAAAGATCTTTTGTCGAGAGGGCTGAATATACGGTTTCTTCTCTGACATCTCGATCAAATAGAATATAGCCTTCCAAGGTTTCCACTGTTTCCTCATCGTCTTGAATAGATCCTTTTTTGTAACGTAAGTAAAAGTCAAACAGAACGGATTTCATTTTCAGGACGTTCAGAAAACTTTCTTCTGTTCTTCCTACGATGATGAATACCCATCGACTTGTGGAATGCATTTGTTTAGCAATATAGTTATCTTTCAACAGACAAATTGCTAAATAAGCTTGGAGAGGAAGATCGAAATTTGTATCATCACACATCATCACAATAAAGCTGTGCATTCTATACAATTTGTAGGATGTTTCTCCTTTTGCAACTCCCTTATGCAATTTGTTTATCCAAAGTTTCACACAGGCGAATTTGATGTCAAACTGTAGTTGTTCATCGAGCGTGTGCTGATGGATGAAATCTCTATAATCTTTTTCACCTAGTTCTATCGGTAAAGGCAGCATTTCCCTTGACATGATTTCTCACTCTTGATTTTTTCCACTCTTGATAGCTTTCTCTCTTTTAGAGCTGTTTTTAAAAACTGTTTTTAAAACTGTTTTTAAAACTGTTTTTTAAAATCTGTTTTTAAATCTGTTTTTAAAGAACGTCTTACTTTGATCGTTCACTTCAATGTAACACGATGTTGTTTTCTTACAGTCTATTTATATATTCTCAAAGTTTTATAGCCATAGGGGACAGTATCAGTATCGTTTACAATGACTCTTTTGGTATATACAGAGCGAAATGTTTTTGACTGTGGTTCGCTGGTCACTGTTCTGTCTCTATGCCTTTTGATTCTACAGTCATACTGAACTTTAATTTCTACGGTGCGATCCAAAGCACATTTTGAATAGGTGTCGAAATTCACCAGCTGATTTGTATTGTGATCCAAAGTAATTCCCTTGACTTTACATTTGCTTTTTTCTTTTCCATCTTTTGTTTTCATCTTATAAGCGTAATTCTTGGGACCTAATCCTCTGAAATGAGTGATTCTACAATCAGGCTCTTCATCGGTCCATTTTCCTAGTCTGCTGTTAATAATGGGAGGGTTCCACAATTCAGGATCATGAATGTACATACAACTATCTGTATCGAAATACAGAACTCTATCCTCCAATCTTTCAAGAACGCTGTACAGTTCCAATCTTGCATAAGCTGTTACGTAGGATGCTACAATAACATTGGCTGTCGCATGAGTTTCGACAAAGTCCATCTTCTCTTCATAGTTGACTAAAATGCATTCACACTCATTGTCAAAGATTTCCACATGTTTCACCGTATATTTCGGGTCGGTAATCAACTCGAAATACTTAGACGGTTCTCTGATGTATTTCGTCTTGCTCATATTTTCACGCTGTGCTAATTTTCCCCAAAGACAGTTCAGCATAATCTTAGCAAATGATCTTTTGCCAGGATTTTTTTGAATACATTTGGGGTCGAGACGAATCCCTTCGGCTTCCTCATACTCACGAATGAATTGGGCCTTTTCTGAATCTGTCTGACACCAACCGGGATATCCACTAGCTTCTTGCTTGATTTTCAAGAAATTGTCCACATAACCTTTAAAGAACTGGTCCGAAACAGAGTCGAAATGCCAGATTTCATACACTTGCATTAGCCGATAGCCACAATCGAGAGCTTTGAACAGTTCGAATGTAACCCAAGTTCCAACCAAGGCTCTCTCTTCTCTGTCATGACTACAAACGTTTGAACTTTCTTGTGCACATTTCATACAAAGTGGAAACATCATCTTGTTGTTACAGTGAACTGGAAGAACAGGATGAAACAAATCAGTTGGCGGTAGAACTTTGCATTTAATGAGACCTTCATACTGACGAATATTCTTCATGTCAATACTCTCACAAGTCAAGATTGTGGGATGGCCTACAGGATAGAATTTATGCTTGCAGACGTAAGGATACAGAGAGCAAATGTCAATGTACTTGATTTCCTTCTCACTGTTTTCCTCAACATCATAGGCAATTTTTATTGCATTGCATCTGCCTCCAGCCAACCCCTCTCTTGGTTCGATGGGGTCATGGTTCGGATATAGACTTTCGATGGTTTTTCTGTACTCTTTATCCTTCTTCATCTTGGCGTCGAATTCGTGCTCCCATATGGTCACGACGTTATATCCCATTCTTCTGATGGTTTCTAGCCGTTCGATAGTACTATCGTACAATTCAGCCATTGATTTTCCATTGATGGGGTTGATATATTTTCGATCCTTGAAACATGTCTGACAGCCATGAAATAAATCCCCGAGGAATTCATAAACCGTGTTTGATTGGTGGTGAAATCCGTCTACAGTGTATTTTCCTATTCGGTATTCACCACCATTTTTGGCGTGTTGAATACGAATCACTTTTTCTCTAGCGATGCTTTGAACCCAACGTACTGCTTTCATAGAAAACCGACGTCTGATTGGGTCTTTGCATGAAATGATGGCTATCTGATCTTTTGGTAAATAATCTTTTCGCCAAATCTTGTTACAGGCTCCGGCGATGGTAAACGACTCTGTAAATGGACAAATTCCACTCTGTTCGATAAACAACTTTCTGAATTCACCGCACCCTCGTCTTAGGATATCAACATCCGATCGACAGTACATCTCCATCTCTTTTTGAAAATTGAATTCCTCACCATTTTGAACTTTGTCATTATACCAGACTATGAATCTCGATCGAGCCTCTTCAGACATTGAGTCGGGTTTGTAATAAGACATATCCAGATACGGACCAACGTAATCCCAGAATTCGTCTGTATTTGCCCAGTGAGGAAAGTAGCCTTTTTTCATTTCTTGAAGTCCAAACGTGGTCGGAAATTTTGCCAGCCCAAAGTTCATGAAACTGAAGGAGTCGATCAAACTCACACCGTTCAGTTCTAACTTTAAAATATTATTCCCATTCATGGTTACTTCTGGTTCTTTCATTCCTACGTTGATAATATGATTGAGAATAAATTGACCATCATACCCTTTGAGATTATGGGCAATAGCTATGATTCCTTTATGATGTTTTGTAAAGAGCCAGCTACAAAATTGACTCAAAGTTTCTTTTCCTTGAAAAATAACTTCTCTTCCTTCTTTAAATTCACTGCATGTGGAACAATGAAAATCAAGTGGTTTATCGATACATTCAGCACAGGCTCGATGTGCAATACAGTAATTCGGAATGTGTACCCCTGTGTCTTGTTGACATTCGAAATCAAAGAAAATGAACAAAGGTTTTTTGACTAGAGAAGAACTCGTCTCATCATCGCCGTCATGCTTCATCTTACTCTGGTAAGGTTGAATAAAACAGCGATGAGAAAAGTCAACGATTTTCTTGCAGAGGTGACACTTTCTCTTTCCGTTACAGACATGATTTTTCTTTCTGTCAAAAATCTGGCCTCCACATTTTGAACAGAGTTTCACTAATTCACAAATGGTTTTCTTCTCTTTGCCTTGAAGTGTTTTGTGATTTTCCAAGCATGCTGCACTGAAAAATCGTCGATGACACTTGGTGCAGACATATTCTTTTGATTCTGATGGACATTTTCCAGCACGAAAGCAACCTTTACAGATCTTTGAGCAAGCATGGTCTTCCCGTCTGTTGTAGCGTGTGTCGCAGAACTCACAATAACAAGCACAATCAAGAAATCCTGTGATGGATTTGATGTAATCATAGTGGTTTTGATGAAAGTACAAATGTATGATTTTACTATCATCTTTCACTTCTGGATGTTCAAATATTTTTTCCACTTTCGACTGCTGTTGGTGAACTTTAATAACATAGCCTTTTTCATACAAGAAATCTTGAATTTTTTTGTATTCTTCAAGACCTACAGGTTGTGTCGACGAAACTCCAACTTCATTCATTAATTTTTCGGCTTCAGTCTTTTGAAGCGGTTTGTTTGATCTTTTGATGTAATCCCATCTTCGGTTCCATTCTTGGGTGTTTTCACATTCATGCTGACAAATCCCCACAACAACCGCTCTTGCAAAACATAGGTGGTCACTATTATTAATTTCAATAACCGATCGTTTCTTCTTTGCGAAAACTTTCGAATCCAATACTTCTGTGGCTCTAAGTCTTTTCCCACTACCGCTTGGAGGTATCGTATGTGTGATATCGAATATCATGCGACCATCGTTCAAGACGAATTCCTCATTCGATTGTAGAACTTTTTCAATTTCGTCCAACATAGTATGACTCTCCAACTCCTCCACATATAGAAAGGGAATATGAATTCCCATATCCAATGAAGGGTGGCTGACGCTGATTCTAATCATATCCCTCGATTCAGCCTTTAACTTTTGAACGATATTTTGGATAACATCGTCGAATAAGCCGGACAGCTGGTGGGGTTGTAACTCTTCGAATTTCTTAAAAGACGCCTCCAGTACACGGGATTCTGTTTTGAATTTTCTTGACTTCTTTTTTCCCACTTCTGTTAAGGCGTATAGGCTTCTCATATCCAAAGCGTTTTTGTCTTCACTTTTCTCTTCCAAAGATTTTTTGGATTCTTCTTCTTTCAAAGAGTTTTTCTTTTTGGTTAAAAATTTCTCATCTTCGCTGGTACAATCCACATCCATTCGTACATATTTCTCCTTGGGTGAAGTGAAATTATCATTGTTTTCTTTCAAAGATTTTTCATCTTCGTTGGTTAGTCCTGAAAAGGACTGTTTTTGATATAGGTCTTTCAAAGATTTCTCAGTGTTTTCTTCTTTCAAAGATTTTTCATTTTCATTGGTTAGTCCTGAAAAAGGACTGTTTTTGATATAGGTCTTTCAAAGATTTCTCAGCGTTTTCTTCTTTCAAAGATTTTTCGCCGTCACTTTCTTCTTCTTTCAATGGTAAACGTTTTCTCTTTTTGGGTGGAATTTTCTCATCGTCACTTTCACCATTGCTGCTACTGTCTGGGTAGACTAGGATTCTTTTTCTTTTCTTGGCCGGTAGTAATTTTTTTCTCTTTTTCGACATGGCCTGCATTGTCTCATCGTCACTTGTACTGTCCGAATAAGGTACTAGTCTTTTAGAACCACTTGTAGTGTTCGACATTGTTTTATGCCTGCATGCGAGTATGTCCGCTTCCATGACTGTTTGTAAACAAGTCATATAATGACCAGAACTCAAGAAACCTGGCTTTTATATCTTTTTCAGATCGAACGAGCATAAAAAGATGTTACGATTGACATTTCCATCATTCTTCGGAAAGAGTTCAAACAGAGCAGTCGATAGAAAAATGAGTGAGTTCAAGCTAAAAAGTACAACGCCAAAGAGAGTGTATCTGTATGTTAACCCATACACTCACGATTATGAGATCACCAATATACCACCACGATATCAAGTCTACCATACTGGAAACTATGTGGGATCATTTCTATCCCACCAACATTTTGCAGAAAAAGGTGTCTATCGTATTACCAGAGTCCTGGATCAAGCGACATTCGACAAACGCCATAGAGTGGATGATGTGACAACGAATATTTGCTTTACATGCGACAGATCAGGACATTGGGCCAACCAATGTCCAGAGAAAGAAAATCAAATGTGGAGATTCGTTTTTGTCTTCGTGAACACCCACACCCACGATGTTGAAATTCACCCAATAAAGGAAATGGATTGTGACTCTCAACATATGAAATACGTTGGGTCTCTATTATCCTATAAAGTAGACGAGAATAAACGGAAGACAAAACCATCACAGACTACAACTTTATCGAGTGGAAAGGAACAGAGTTCACAACAAAATCCCCAAAACAAGAAACCCTCTTCAGGGTCTGAAGAAAAGAAAATCAACGACCCATCGTCTGAAAAGACCCAAAACAGCAAACAGAGGATTCAAAAATCTTCAGGGAAAATTTCTTCAGGCTCTGAAGAAAAGAAAACCAACGATAAAACCAACGAGTCATCGAGTGAAAATCAGATCGAGAGGGAGATTGAAAATATGGAGTTTGATAACACAGAAATCAGCGATACAGAAATCTGTAGAATTCAGATAGATTACCCTGTGAAGAAGAAAATCTCTTCAGGGAAACTTTCTTCAGAAAAGAAAATTAACAATAAAATCAACAATCAAATCAACAATAAAATCAACAAGATTTCTTCAGAAAAGAAAGAGACTACGCTTATACTCGATCAGAAAACTGGAGAAGACCAAAACAACGAACAGAGGTCTCAAAAATCTTCAGCGATTGGAAACAATCAAATCAACAAGATTTCTTCACAAGCTGAAGAAAAGAAAATCAGCGATAAAATCAGCGATAAATCTTCAACGATTGGAAATAATCAGATCAACGAACAGCGGGTTCAAAAATCTTCAGGGAAACCTTCTTCTGTACCTGGAGAGGGGAAAGATAAGAAACCCTCTTCAGGGAAACTTTCTTCAGAAAAGAAAATTCGACGAGAAGGAAAAAAGATCTGTTCAGATATCGAGTTGAGACGTAGATGGAAATCCGATGTTGTGAAAAATAATGAAAAGAAACGCAAGAGTGATTGTGAGCCTGACATTCCGAAGAAAAAAAGAAAATTGTGTCTGTAATTTTTAACAGAAAACAATTTTCAAAAGAACTGTTTCAAAAGAACTGCTTCAAAAGAACGATTTAATCATTTCTACAGTTCAATGTTTCATTGTATATATTTTACCGGTTCATTGTTTCTAACAGTTCATTGTTTTAAATAAACATTTCATTGTATATATTTTTGTACTTCAAAGTTTCTAACAGTTCAATGTTTTAAATAAAAGATATGAAAAGCATATAGGACTTGACTTTGTTTGTTTGACAATTTGAAGAAGCAGCCTTTCTGGGTCTTGGTTAGTCCTGAAAAGGACATTTTGAAGAAAGTAAAAACTTTCTTGGTATCGATTAGTCCTGAAAAGGACAATTTGAAGAAGCAGACTTTTCATAGAACTTTCTAGGTCTTGGTTAGGTCTGAAAGGCTAGGTCTGAAAAGACTATAGCATCCTTCACTTCCTTCCCGACCTTCCATCAGATAACCCACATCAACTTGGTATTAGCAGTATTTGGACAAGCATTACTAAGTACTTTCCAATTAGAAACTCAACATGGGAGAAAAAGACTCACCATGGAGAACAGCGCTCGGACAACCTCATCGTGGAAATGATCTATAGAGAAATCTGCCGGCTTTTATAGCCTGACAGGAGGATTGACCTACTTTGATACAGAATTAACAGAATTCCATTAAAATGAAAGAGCGCGACCATGGGCGAAAGCATGTAGGTAGAATATAACGTATATTATACTCTATATGAATATATCTATGTGAATGTAGAAAAAATGTAACGAGTCCTACGATTGGCTAACGTTAATTCCATTAAAAGAGCACGAACGTGAGCGGAAACATGTAGATCATATAGAATATGATATTCTATCTACGAATGATCTACAACACCTAATCGAAGATAGAGAAAAGACTAAGTCCAACATGGTGGAAAAAAGTCGTAGTATGGGTCCAAACTTGTCAATATGCCTAGAGAGGTGACTCCTCCTCACTCCTCCTCACTCCTCTTTCGACATATATCATATATCGTGGAGAAAAAGCCTAAGGCCAATACGGTGATAGAGAAAAAAGAACAGCTCTCAGCCGAATAAAGACGGAGAAAAGTCTAAGTCCAACTATGATAGAGAAAGCCTAAGCCGAATAAAGACGAAAAATAACCCATACCGTGGAGAAAAGTCTAAGTCCAACTATGATAGAGAAAACCTAAGCCGAACAAAGACGAAAAATAACCCATATCATGGAAAAAGACTAAGTCGAACGAAGGCAGAGAACAGATCTCAGCAGAACAAAGACGAAAAATAACCCATATCATGGAAAAAGACTAAGTCAAACCCCAACTTTATCCCAATAGAGAGAAAGAACACCTCTCCAAAAACTAAGTACTACAGAGATGAACGATAATAGAGAAAGCCTAAGCCGAACAATAATAGAGAAAAAACCAAGACGAACAGTGTAGATCAAGATCAGACTTGTCCCCAGAGAAACCTATCGTGGTGAAAAAGCCTAAGTCCAACGAAAGCAGAGAAAGCCTAAGCCGAACAATAATAGAGAAAAACCAAGACGAACTGTGGAGATCTATTGTGTAGACTAAGATCAGACTTGTCTCCAGAGAGAGATCTATTGTGTAGACTAAGATCAGATTTAGAACAAATTTCCCCACCTAGTCCCTAGGCTCCTTGCCCTAGGGCAAGGAGCGTAGGGACCAGTCCCTATACTCCTTGCCCTAGGGCAAGGAGTATAGGGACCAGGGCAAGGAGTATAGGGACTGGTCCCTATGCTACTTGCCTATACTACTTACATGATGTGATGTTTAACAATGAGTACTCGTGTCGGCTGATGTATTTGTGATGAGTTAATGACAACTTGTGATGTATAAAAGACTATTTTGATGCTATATGATTACGATGATTATTTGATGCACCCCTCCCACTATTTCCCATTGAGAATTTTGCAGTAAAAAGGGATATTCACATGACAAATGTTCACTGGTATTATATCTAACGGTATATCAAAAACGTAGGGCGATTCATATGAAGTGTTATTCTCATGAGCGCCGTATTATAATAGCAGAAAATGTAAATCAATTGAAGGAAAGGAAGGAAAGGGCTTGTAAATGGCTTCAAAATTATTAAAAATTAAAGCTGAGCAGTAAATTTGGCAGTACTTAGCATCAGCAACAGTTCCATTCCTATCAGAGTTGATAATAGTGAGGGTAAGAAAAGATCTTTGACACCTTCTCTAGACTCATTTCAAACTAAAAAACAGCGAATTCTGAATATGTCATCTCCAGCTGCTGATCAATCTTCAATTAACTCTTTACCAAACGACAAAATTTTAGGCTGGCCCAAATTGAAAGCATTTGCAGACGACAAAATAAATGTGGCTAAAAAATGAAATTTGTTTTGGAAAGGGTAGAAAACATTGCGGGAAAAGGAGAAAATGCTAGTTACGAGCATTTTCTCCTTTTCCCACAATGCTTTCAAAAGGCTTCTGTCTCAGGGTCGTTGAAAGTCTGGACTGTGTGGTAAAGGGTTAACCCTATTTAAAAAAAATGGATACAACCGTATCACATGTTTGTAAGCCCTCGATAATCCCCCCATGAATCACTTGAGAAAAGTGCCCCCGCTTAGAAGACATCCAGCAATATCTCCCTTAGAGTTGAAGATCTTAGAATTATCGGGGAAACATTGAAAAAATCTTTCTGTGAAGAATTGAAAGAAATGGTTCACTCCATAATGAATGCCTCTGTTAAAAGTGTAGTTGATGGAGTTGTAAGTGGTCTCAATGCTCGAATATCATTGCTGGAACAGAACTGTAATGAACTAAATGAACAAAACCATCGACTGTTATCTGAAAACAGTAATCTCAAAGAAGAAATACACGCACTGAGGTCTTCTACGGATCATTTAGAACAATATAGTCGCAGATACAATTTGAGTATTACCGGAATTCCTGAATCGGGTGAGGCTGCCCCTACTGATGATATAGTTTTGAAGATGAGCAAGGACTTGAAATATCCAGTTAAAACAGGAAGATACTGATCGTTCACATCGTGTGGGTAAACAGGATGCTGCTGGGAAACCGCGTCCAATTATTGTCAAGTTTTCCTCATATAGAGCTCGCCAACTTTTGTATAAGGCAAGAGTGAGACTTCGTGGCAGTGGTTACTCAGACGTGTATGTGAACGAGGATCTCACCCGCATCCGTAACAAGATTCTTTATGAGGGTAGAAAGCTCCTTAAAGCATCTTCAGTCAGTGGAGTCTGGTCATCTGACGGCGTAATTCTCATCAAAGATAAAAGCAATAACATTCATCGAGTTAACTGCCACGCCATGAATAAGAAGTAATTAAAAGATTATTAGGCTACCGTCTGGACCCAGGCTACAGGGAGGTTGGCATGGTGGATATGTAATTAAGAGGCTGTAATTTTGGTTCCGAGGAGCTTTGGTCATGCTCGAATGTTCATAGGCAAGGCATTGCAGGGATCAAGTGAAAAAAAGGGGAACGAGAAATTAATTGATTATTGTTTTACTGGCATATCGAAAGCCAGTGTCATAAATTTAGAGGGATCAGTATTTAAACCGTTAAGCTGCTAAGCGCGACTCACAAACTTTTTGCGGACAATGTAGATCAGGATCAGACTGCACAGAACGTGCAATCTGATCTTGGATCTACACTCTCCGATAAGGAGATAGTTTTCTCCAAAAATAAGTTTTAAAATAACATTAATCGGGTTTTTACTATCGTCTTGCAAGTTTTATTTAACGTATTTAGCAGAATAAGGATTTAGACTCCTTTTCAGGGGAGGTTGTTTCTTTTGAAAATGATTGAGACAAAAGACAACCTGACAGTTCTAAAAATAGTTAAGAAGGTCGTGTTTTGTGCATAGTTTTTATTGATAAGCAACGCTAAACTTGTAATACCAGCATTCTGTCATTTTCCCACAATGATGTCAAAAGCTATCTTCATCAGGGTCGTAAAAACATTCGCATGATTGTTTGTTCAAGGCTAACCACTTTTGGCCAATGTAATATGGCGTACAACACACGAAAAGGGGCCTTCGGACATGTGCATAAAAGTGTGTCGTCCCAGATCTGCCTGTGCAGTCCATGACTAATCTGAGACGACAATTCCCGTCTTTGTGCGATTTACTGTCTCATGAAAGTCTATTGTATGAAAAAATCTTATGTAGTCGTAAAGTTCCGTCTCGGATTAGCCTGCGCGGACTGCGCAGGCTAATACGGGACGACACTTTACGCAAATGTCCTAAGGTCTCATTTCGCATGTTGCGGGCCATATACGGATTATCATGCCTAGCCTAGCACTGGTGTAAGCCCAGGACATACATGAATATGTCGAGATGTCGGCGTGATTTGATTGAAATAATGTTTAAAGCGGCGTAAAACACCAATTAATCAGCCAATTACGAAGGCGGAACGTAGTTTTGTCTTGCGTCAATCCAAAAGATACATACATGTGTACCAACAAATTTGAACAACAATATTATAGGTTATTGCACTTGTATGGGAATAATAATGGTGGTGTGAAAATTGTCACAAAATGTAGAGGGTTTTACATTCGTGTTGAATTTCTTGATAAAGGCGTAAGCCGAAATATTGCAAAAAAAGAGTAAACGTTTTAAAAAGTGTGTATGGGAATATGTTGTTTTGAACGAGTTCTTTTCGCAGAGTTGCCCGAGCTTGCGATATATTCCCATACAAATGCAATATATACTTCGATATTGTTCACATAATTCCTCGTGATTTAAGTGTTTTCAAGAAATTCATTGGTTTATTTTGTTTGTTTTAAAAGCGACAAAAATCTGTCTCGTCCACCTACCGTGCTTTCGCGGAATTTTCAGTAATACCTTATGATGACGTCATCGTTGCTGGAGGTATGTAAACAAGCAAGATGGCGACGACCGAGTCGGCTATCCTTTTCCATCGCGTAATAATTTCATCGTCGATAAACATGTTCGGTAGACACATTTTTTCATATCTTGATAGTGGCTGTTATTCGCAAAACAAGTGTTCTGTTTATTTTGTATATTTTCATTTAGTACTATACATTGAAATACTGGTAAAACGTGATACCTAACTATGAAATTTATGATAATAGCGGTCATTCATATTTTGTTTTTTGGACAAATGGCGCGTTTTTAAAATAGTTCCGTACCTAGCGTCACATGAAAAAGCTCTGAAGTATGTAATGTGAAAGTATGCAATATGAAAAAATATTGCATACTTTAATCCAGTACAAATACATGGGGACAATATCGAAGTATATACGTAATAAGTTGCTATTTTTAACTCTTATCCTGCTAAATAAATGGCATAAAATTTTCAAGCTGATGGTACAAACTCAAATTTGGTTCTTTCAAAGGTACTTTTTTGGGGAAAAAATCTCCTTATCGGACAGTGTAGATCCAAGATCAGACTGCACGTTCTGTGCAGTCTGATTTTGATCTACACTGTTCGCAAAAGGTCCTTGAATAGCGTTCAGCAACCTTTGGGCTTACAATGTAAAGCGGAAACGGTGAGAACCTAAAACAAACATTTGTCGAATTGGGACTGTCTTATTTTTTTTTTGAATGGCAGATGAATATTCACGTGACCTTACGTTTAGCCTATCAAATAGGGAACCAAGCTGAAAGTAGTTCTCTGTTTCTCTGCAGGTCTGGTGGCCACCTTGCAGTCTGTAGGAGCAGCTGGACTTGGATCTGGGGCTAGCGCCGTGGCCGGAGGTGTGGCATCAGTTGCTACAGCTGCCTATCAATACATGTCCGAAGCAGGAGCAGACAATTAAAACAGTTTCAAATCCATTATACTTCAGAATGTATTCTATTACACAAGTACAGGTCTTTTTGATTACACATGAACACATATAAAACTTCTTTTTTACACATGGACATATTTTTTCTTGGATACACATTGACATAGTTTTCTTGATAGCAAAACTTCTCAAACAAAAGCCAGTGGTGATCGCCTACATGTATATCTATACACGAGTTTAAATTAAAACAGTTGAAAAGAGTAATTGTCTATAGTTTGTAAATCAATATCTCTCATACTCCGTGAAAAGGTGAGTTGTCGCATTTGCAAAAATATCGACCCATGTCAGTCTGCGCAGTCAGCGGTAGCCGACCGTGGTCGAAACTTTGTTATTTGTAAATTTTCTGCGTATACAAGAACCAGTCTTCCTCATGATTCAGTCGGTTATCTGAGAAAATAGATTTTATGGATCCGTATTTATGTGATGGCTTGCTTGGTATTATACAACACGGAGATGCATTAAACCCCCTTTCCCCAGGGCGCCGCTTTATCATACAAAATAGACCACAAAAGAGATAATTTGGCACAGGTGCAGTGTGCCCAGGATCTCTACATGGCAATCTTTTATAATGAAACCACTTTAACTTGTCATTCAAACTTCCTCTGAACTTGAGCCGACCACGGTCACGGAAACAAAGTAGTGACAAGTCGAAGCGGTTTCACAATAGAGGGTCTTTATAAACAATAATTTGTGAAAACATGTATACTTCAACGTCGATAATTTGTCATTTAGATATTTAGAAAAACACATAAAAAATTAACAAAACAGAAAAAACGGTATTTTTAAATTTCTAAATTATTGTATACCTATACTAAGAGATGTAATGAATCGTATATAAAATTCAATTAGTTTTAGTCTATTTGAGCCATACTCTGCGAAAAGGGGACTTAAAGCACTTGCGAAAAGTATCGACCCAGGTCAGCCTGCGCACTCCGCGCAGACTGACCTGGACCGAAACTTTTCGCTGTCGGTCAATTTTCTGTATGTCAAAGGACCAGTCTGTCTCAAGATTCAGTCGGGTGTTGGACGTAATGAATTTTTGAACCCTAATTATATGATGTCTTGCTTGGTGGGATGCCTCAAGGAGCTGCATTAAGCCCCGTTTTGCCAGAGCATGGATCATACATTTCTACCGAAAACCATTTGGTTTAACCCTAACCAAATGGCACTATCGCCGTTTTACTACTCTTGATGAAATGTATTTAAATGAAGCTATTCAGATATTTTTTTGTAACCTACCCAACTTTAAGAATGATCAATCGATAAAACGAATGAATTAATCTTTGAACTGCTAAATAAATGAAACAAAAATTTCCACTCAATAGTAAAAACCCAAATATTGCGATTTCACAGTTGATTTCACCGGAAGAACATACCTTATCGGACAGTGTGTATCAACGAACAGACTGGACGTTTTGTGCAGTCTGATCCTGATGTACACTGTCCGCAAAAGAGCCCCGAGTCCCGCTTACGAGCTAAAGGGTTAAGGCAATGTCTGAAAAATCATCAGCAAAGAAGAAAAACAAAAATATGAAAAAGAAATGATTTACAGTGGTAGATCTATTTCCCGTATGGGCAGATTTCACACCAGAGTTCAGCAGAGACTTACGGGAATGTCACGTGGTCAACAACACTCGTCGATTACAAGAACTCGTATTCAAACCAGTTTGATGACGTCATATCTGGTGTAATAAAAATGGCCCAGCCGGGTAGCCCAGTGGTTAGCGAATCTTATTTGCGCCCTGGTTGTTGTAGGTTCGATACCCTGTTGAGGCATACCTTCTTTCCGTCAATTTTTCCCCTTTCATCTCTGATGCATGTGAGAAAAGTAGTCATTGGCTTGGAAAGAAAGTTGTATCAGTACTGGTGTGAAAGAAAGTTGTATCAGTACTGGCGTGAGAAAGCCAGAAAACACAAGCGTAGGTGCACTGACCGCTGTGATATGGCCTATGCTGTTAAAACGGCGTTAAACACTATAATAAAAATAGATGGAGTTATTAATTGCTAAAGGACCATCCCTTCATTTAAAAGTGCAAAAGTTCGTTGTCTGCGCATGTCAATATTCGAAGATTGGACCTGTCTGCTATGACTCATCACAATCCAGTACAGGATAAATCAGCAAAATTGCAAGCGGAAATGGCTATAAATAATACGTCTGTGGAAAAATCAAGTAAATTTTTCGCTACAAATTTCTTGAACATATAATGATTTCAAAAGGTGAAACTAATTTCATAAAATACCATTGTCTACTGCATATCTCTGTAGACAGTTTCTAAATACAGACATGGGGAAAACCGTGATTTGTGCAACAGACTGACAACAATGATAACGTCCCCACCTTACTGGACCTTATTCCGGGGCCTTTTCTCAAGCTTGTAAGGGCAATGTTTTAAATGGATGGTGCACAAGTTCTAATTATGCTAGCTAACTCTACCCAGACGAATCGCACAAGGTAGGTTTTCGTGAGTAAAAGTATATTTTATTTTGGAATTCGCTGCCTTGATTGCCGCCTTCAAAAGTAGTCCGGTTTTGTACCCAGAATGCTCATATCAGATAGGTTATGTATTTAAAAATGCCACCTAGCGGAAGATAAAGTTTCCGAAAAGTACCAAAAAAGGACGTTTGACTAATCATCGAGGTAAGCGACTCGGCTAAGAACGCGTTCGTGAAACGTACTCAACGTTTTGAAGATTCAAATCGGCAATTTAAGGGACTTAAGTCGGTTGAGCTGAGTAAAGACTTAAGTTTTATCGTGAAACCGGGACCTGACTTTTCGGCTCACCTGAGTTCATAGTGCTCAAGGTAAGCTATGGTAAAGGGGCCATGTCGGTCGTGCATCGCCCACCGTGTGGGCGGCAACAATTACATGTACCTTGTGTGCACTCTATAGACCGTGTTTTTCGTACAATACTCATGAAATCTGTTTAGAATACATGTATTTATCGTGATGATTATCTCGAAATTGTTTGAAATTGGGTCACGTCAGGGGAAAATATAGGTCACCGAGACATAGCCTAAAAAATCTTGTATATAGTCTAGAGGTAACATTGTCACTTCAATACTCATGAAAAAATGGTCAGAAAGCCTGTCTTGATGATATCTCGGTTAGGCTTGAAATTGGATCACGTCGAGTCAAAAAGTAGGTCACTGGGACAAATCTTACGGAAACTGTGTGTACTTTAAGAGGCCACAGTTTCTAAATATAGACATGGGGAAAACCTTGATTTGTGCAACAGACTGACAACATAAGTAACGTCTCCACCTTGCTGGGCCAATACCTAGATTTTTTTCCCCTAGCTTTATATGGGTCATGCCCATAAATGGCTAGTGCAAAGGTTTTATGCTAGTTAACCATGGCTCGATGAATCGTTCAAGGTAGGTTTTAGTGAGTAAACGCATATTTTATTTTGAAATTCGTTGCATTGATTGCCGTCTTTAAAAGTAGTCCGGTTCTGTACCCAGAATGCCCATATCGAATAGGTTATTATGTATTTGAAAAAGGCCACCTAGCGGAAGATTTTGCGCATCACTATCCTGTACAAGATAAACATTAATACGCGGTGCATAAATTGACGCTCAAAACAGCCAGCAGAAAATGGCTGTAAATAATACGTCTGTGGAAAAATCAAGTCAGTTTTTTCGCTACAAGTTTCTGAAAAATATAATGATTTTAAATGGGGAAAATATTTTCATAAAATACTATCGTTTACTGCAAGTCTCTGCAGACATTTTCTAAATATAGACATGGGAAAAACCGGGATCGATTCTGTACCCAGAATGCCCATAGGAGATAGGTTATGTATTTGAAAAATACCACCTAGCGGAAGATAATGAGACGAGGCCAGATGTAGACCTGAACGGAATCGGCCGGTGAACTGAACACATGAACTGTGCGAGAACATGAATTCATATGTGCACTACCTGTCAACCTAAATATGTAAAGCACCACCCAATCAATCCTGAACTGCTGTGAAGTATAATGTATACACAGCCACTAGTCTGGTACCCCGCCGTACTACAAGATTACGTCAGGCAAAGCGCAATAATAGCGGCCCCCGTTGGTAATATGCAGAGGAGACTGGATATTGTTATTTCACTTGATCAAACCGGATCATAGGCTGAATTCAAAACACATCGCTAGCAATAAAGTCATGGCAGTGAGTTTTTCTACATTTCATTCTTATTTAGGGAGAAAAACTACATATCAGAAATATTTAAGTATCCGAAGGTAATCCAGACTAACACAGCCACGTGCACACATTTATCGGAGTGACCTGAAATCTTGTTAAACCCTTGTTTCAGGTACTTTGTACAATTTCAGTTGTCTTCGCCGGCAGTATAGACAAGATTAGACTGCACAAAACGTGGCAGTCTGATCTTTGGTCTACTAGATGTCCTTTTTGCTGAGACATCCTGGACAAGAGCAGCCTCAAAAGCATTTGAGCCATGCTGTGTGAAAAGAGGGCTTAATGCGTCTGCGAAAAGTATCGACCAGGTCAGACTGCGCAATCCGCGCAGGCTGACCTGGGCCGAAACTTTTCGCTGTTGGTCAATTATCTCTGTGTCCAAGGACCAGTCTTAGTCATGATTAAGGCGGTTGCTAAGAAAAAAAGCGACTTTTATGGATCCATAATTATGCCATGGCTGACTTGTCATCATGGATTACGGAGCGGAATTAAACCCCCTTTTGCCAGAGCGCGGCTCATTTTGTGTGTGTGTTTAAACTGAACATGTATAGGGTTTGACTCGGTATTCTTAACCCTTTCGGCGCCAAATAACTCGGCTTCTTTTGAAGGCTGTAAATGGAATCCACTGAGTCTCCGGAAGATTTTTATCATATAGGCTTGACCAAACATAGGAAAGTATAGATCAAAGATCAGACTGCACGTTCTGTGCAGTCTGATCTTGATCTATGCCGTCCGCAAAAGTCCCTGTTTTCGCCTATGGCGCTGAAAGGGTTAAGAGTGCACTCCTGTCGAATTCTAAATATAGATTCCCGGAGAATAGACTCGCTTCGAGACTTCGCACTTACGGAAGCCAAGTTGGAACTTGGTGGAAAGAAATTCGAAAATGACGAAATGTCCAAAAGTCAGGTAAAATTTGATTTGAATATAGGATCGGACATAAGTTGGCGATTGAGATAAATTTTATTGATCTAGATCTAGTCTATAAAAATGTTATTCAGCGAGCCTTTAGCCAGCTTGATAATATCTTTCTCTTGACGAGTTTAATAAAATTTCATCTCAATAGCAAACGAATCTCATACCAAAGATTTTAATTGCGTATCAAGAACGTTAATCTAGCTCTACTGGCTTAAAGCCAGCAGAGCTAATGTTATGGTGTGGTTTCTGTCTGTCCGCCCGCCCATTAGTCGTTTTCTTGTTTACGCGATAAAGTCCGCATTTGGAGTCGGATTCTCGTGAAACTTGCACAGTTTGTTTATATAATCAATAGTTTAATTTTGGGAAAAAAAGTTTGTCAATTAGTAAGGGTAAAGTAGCCATTTAAAGTTTAAAATTTACATTTCTTGTACACGCTATAGAGTCTGCATTTCTGGTCGGATTTCCGTGATAGTCACACAGTTTCTTCATATCATCCAAAGTTTGAATCCTATCGATTTGGAAAAAATATCTGACTATTAGTAAGGGAAAAGTAGGCCTTTAGAGTTGAAAATATATGTATCTCGTTCACGCGATAAAGTCCGGATATTTTGGTTCGACTTTCATGAAACTTATACATTGAAGCTTTCACGGATCATTTGTATCATTAAGGGATTGAACCCCCCCGCCCCCCCCCCCCCCAAAAAAAAATGAAGGAAATCCAGCAATCAGTTTAGGAAAAGCAGCCATTTAATGACCTAGCCCTGTTTACTTATCACAGTCCACATTGTTGCCACATTTTTACGAAATTTGCAAGGAATGTTTTCTAAATTGTAATGAGTACTGAAACCCTATCAAATTTAGCTGGATTCAGAACAAATGGTTTTGAAAAATTGTTCTTTCATTACTTCACAGTTTGTTTACTTTACCATGCTTACTTTAATGATTTATGCTAGAAAATAGGCAAAATCACTGCCAGTAGAACGATTCAGGCCCAAAGGGCCTCTTGTTATTAGATCTAGTAGCCGAACGACCATGGAAGAGCAAATCATAGATAGCATAGGCAAAGGGGAAGCAGGGGCCGACCCAGCCCAATAGATCTGAGCCGTGCTTTGGCAAAACGGGGCTTAATGCATCTCCGTGATACATGATACCAAGCCAGTCATCACATATTTATGGATCAATAAAATCAGTTTTGTATAAGAACCGACTGATTCATGAGGTACACTGGTCCTTTGGTTGTTCATGTCGTTGCTAAGCGATCTACAGGGGCGCCGCCATGTTTAAGATCATGTGATTGGTAGTTCAAAATGGAAGCCTCCCTTATACAGACGAGGTCAGATGTAGGTACGGAATCGACCGAGTTGTGACGAGTGCACCAACCACCAGAAATATATATGGTGTTACAGGTGTCGTACCACTATGAGATTGCTTCTTGGTTGTACTCAAATGTACATGTAGTCCTATGTGAAATTTTGCACCAGGACTTTTGTTGCACTGTATCGTGGAGCGGAGAGGGTAATATATATTTTAGGTTTGTTTCAAATTTAGGCTGTGGGGTACCATTTAGATGCGTTTTTATTATACATTGATTGGACTATGTTGTGTCAGTGGAGGAACAAAAAAAAAAAAAAAAATGGGGTCAAGGCCATGAACAGGTGTTTTTGAGAGGATAACTTCTAGGGTGCCTGTGTTGGTTGGCGAAAAACGCGATGGGTTAACATGTTTTGTTTTGAAGAGCTATGACAGTACTTTTGAAAGCAAGAGACGGTAAAGCCAAAGTTTTGCCATTAAGCAATTTGTGAAGCTTCACAGACGGTCAGTTTCACTTTATTTTCAATATGGCAAAAACGTGTGGTGTGACATCTACATTCAAAAATTGGGATTAGGCCAAAACTCAGAATGCAAGAGTAGGGGCCAAAGTCTGAGGGAAAAATCGGAATCATTCAAGCCAGACAATCGTCGTGTTCCGCATAAATTTGCATACTTCTAGATCTCGGGAGGAATTTTGTCACCAAGGCATATTTTTAGCCGTGGTTCGTCTGTCCGTGCATGAATGCGTGGCAGACGCATTATTTTGAACAGATGATATTTCTCGTTGAGGTAAAACATTGTAGGAAAAGGAAGCAGTTCTTTTCTGGCGATAATTCGTTCGTTTTACAGGACTTGTTGTTTTTGTCATTTCCCCCATGATACGTGATGGAATTAGTGCTGGCCAATTCTACAGAGTAGGATTTTTTCCACAATTTTTATCATCAATAAAAAGATTCTTAGTTAACTACTAGTTTACAAGTCGTGAAGTTGGTCTTAACCCTTATCTCGCTAAATAGATAAGATGGAACTGTTGAGACGATAGTAAAACCCCGAGTAATGTTATTTTAAACTTAGTTTTGAAGAACAATATTTCCTTACCGGACAGTGTAGATCCAAGATCAGACTGCACGTTCTGTGTAGTCTGATCTTGATCTACACTGTCCACAAAACGTCAGTGAGTCGAGCTTAGCAGCCTAGGAGTTAAGATTGTCCTACTTACCTTCGACTGAAGTTGTTTTCTCCATTCAAAACTCAGCTTTCACTTTCATTTTTTTTTTTGAAAGCGAAAGTAAAACTTCAGGAAATAGTCTGCATTTAGTATGCGGATCAACGTGTTTACAATTTTTACCATGGCTCGCCGAGGCCTCCGTACAGAGTATGTATTTGATATGATTTGCCACGTGTTTGCTTACGTATAAAAAACAGGCTCGAAATTTTCAGAATACCGACATTACATTGGTCTTCAGACCAAGAAAGCCGAAGCATTTCGAACGAAAATAATTCTTACTGAAATGGGTATGCTCGAAAATATCGCTATTATTGGAGGTGTTGGCGTGGCCACATTCGTAGCAGCCCCCATGGTGGGTGGGGTTGCTCTGGGTTTACTTGGGTTCAAGGCTGGGGGTATTGCAGCTGGGTCCGTCGCTGCCTCGATGATGTCGTCGTCTGCGGTTGCCTCGGGTGGAGGGGTTGCCGCTGGGGGTAAGTCAAAGTTACGTTGTTTACGTTTTCTCCTAATCGTCTATCTTTGTATTATTTGAAGTTAAACGTTTGGGCATAATACCGACAACCCCCACCTCCCCCTCTCTCTCTCGATCGGTCGATCGATCGCGAAAATCCATGAAAACAAATTATGCGTCAAAAAAATTTGTGATTTTTTCCGGATTCATTCCGTTTACATGAAATACAATATTGGTCACCGGAATGTAGCTGAAAATGTCGTTATTTTTTTTTTCCTTTCACTCATAAAACAATGCCACATATATGCGTAGTACGATATAGTGAGGGGGGGGGGGGGGTTGCTGGTATTCTGCCAGCGTTTGTTTCATTGTTTACGTTTGTTGGCTTGATATAGATCAGGATCTAGTAGTTTATAGAGTCGTATCTCAGAAACAATCTTTTGAGACGTGCTCTGGCAAAAGGGGGCTTAATGCATCTCTACGATGCATGATAAGGAAGTCATCGTATAATTATGGTGACCAATAGCAAAAAGTTTCGATTCATGTCAGCCTGCGCAGAGTGCGCAGGTTGACATGCGTGACAGCGTCGATACTTTTCGCAGGTGCATTAAGCTCCCTTTTCACAGAGCATGGCTTATTCAGTTTAGATCTAGGTCCTTCAAAGGTTTTTTTTTTTTGTTTTTACGGTGTTTAACGCTGTTTTCAATTCGTTTTGCAGCGGGCAGTGCACCTATCCATTCTTTCCTGGAGTTTCTTGAATCAGTACTCAGCACAGTATTCTTTCTAAGAGACTGGCTGCTTTCCTACTAAAACATCGTCGATTTGAGATACAGATGCTGTGAGTTTCATTGTAGTGTGGCACTAGTCATGCTCAAATGTCCATGGACTGCGTAGGCTTACATGGGTCGATAGTGTTTGCAGATATCCCCTTTCGACAGAGCATGGCCTATCGAACCTCTGGTATCTACTTTACTTGCTGCCACTTTATCTTTCTTCTGTGATAATATTATGTGTAACATACGGATGCAACCGACTTTAGCGTCCCGTTATAAATTGACGTTTTATAGATGCATGAACTCATAACCACACGACCCCAGGTTTTAACGGTCCTAAGGTGAATACAAGTTTACAAGCAGAAGAATAGATTCTTGGCAACAGACATACGCTGATCCAGCCTTTTTTTCTCTGGGGAGGTCCACCCTCGTTAACCCAGGTGTGAAGTATTACCATTCATCAATAAATGTAGTTTACGGACTACATCGGAACTTGGTCAACGAGGATGGGGAGGTCCGACCTAACCTGTATTATGAATATCATACCTACATGTATCTAAACATTAATGAGTCGATCCCCAGTAAGTCAGTCAGTAACGCATTGGCTTGTAATGCTTAGGTCGGGAGTTTGATTCCTGGCCCGTCTAACATCCTTTCCGATATTTGACAAAAAGTCGTTGTGGCAAGGGTCGTTTGTCTTTCATTAAAGGACGGATAATAAGCACTGCATTATCTTCCGCTAGGTGGCATTTTTCAACTACATACCTTTCTGATTTGGACATTCTGGGTACAGAACCGGACCACTTTTCAAGGCGGCAATCGATGCAGTGAATTTCAAAATAAGATATGCGTTTACTCACTAAAACCTGCCCGGTACGATTCATCCAGCCATGGTTAGGTAGCATATAACCTATGCACCAGTCATATGTAAAAACAACCCCTATAAGCTTAGGAAATAGCACTGGCATAAGCCCAGCATGGTGGGCTTTATTTGTTGACATTATTTTGTTATCAGTCTGGTACACAAATCCTGGTTTTCCCCGTGTCTATATTTAGAAAACGTATACTGAGATTTGCAGTAAACAATGAGAATTCATAACATTATTTTTCATATTTGAAATTATCGTATTTTTAGGAAATTTGTAGCGAGAATGTGGCTTGATTTCTCCACAAACGTTTTGTCTACAGCAATTTTCAGCTTGCTACCTTTTAGCTTCACTATACGCACCGCGTATTGAATTTTATCCTGTACAGGATAGTGATGCGTCATAGCAGACAGGTCTATCTTCGAAGAATATGACATGTACAGACAACGATAAGCGCCGATAGTTCGTCTTTGTTCGTAAAAACAATTCCTTCTTGCTAAAGTAAAGAATTCCTTGACACCCCACTCGTTTTCTATCCTACATATATACACAAATATATCAAACTACGTAGGCGAAACTTACTTTTGTCTCAGGTCAACCCGAAAGATAACACACATAGCTACAAATTTTAACAACAAAATGTAGCAGTTGCATGTATTTACAATGAAATGCGAAAACAGTGAGAACTTTCAAAAGGAGATCTACTTGTGTAATGGGTAGGCCTACTAACATTTTTTGATGAATGCGGATGAATATTACAACGTTACATCGAGCCAATCGTATACGAAACCAAGCTGAAAGTACATGTAGTTCTCTTTTCTCTGCAGGTCTGGTGGCCACCTTGCAGTCTATCGGAGCAGCTGGACTTGGAACTGGGGCTAGCGCCGTGGCCGGAAGCGTGGCTTCAGCAACTACAGCTGCTGTTAAATACATGGCCAAATAAACAGTCGACAAACAGGAAACAAGAGCAAACAATCTCTCAAGAATTTTCGCACAATTAAAATCAGTTTCAAAGCCTTTATACATGTATTTCAGAATGTAACTTTACACGGATCAGTAGATATTTCTTTGATTACACATGGACAGATTTTTCTTGCTCACACATGGACATATTTTACTTAGGAGCAAAACTTCTCAAATAAAAGAAAATGGTGATTGCCTAAATCAATACACGAGTTTAAATTAAAACAACTGAAAAGAATCATTGTCTATATTTTGGTAAATTGATATCAGCCATGCGCTGTGAAACTGGGGTGGGTCGGGGGAAGGTTTATTGTTTATTGCGTCTGCAAAAAGTGTCTACCCATGTTATTTGTAATGTTTTTGCCTGTCCATGGACCATTTTACCTCGTGATTCAGTTGGTTGTTAGAAAAATGTATTTTATGGATCTATAATCCTATAATAGCTTGCTTGATATGATGTAATGCGAAGGAGCATTTAATCTTGTTGAATTATATACATAGTAAAATTAGTGTTGCACCCCCCCCCCCTTGTGTTTTTTACCGGGTTTGATTTTCTTACGTGAATGAGATAAAATTGGGTCGAAATTAGAATGCGGCTGCTGCATACACCAACAGACTCGTCTTTTGCCCATAAAATGAACTGAACTGAGGTATCCCTTGACCTCATGGTAAGTGGGAATCTTTTGCCTAGATGTTGCTTTCAAATTTAAGAAAAACGAGAAGCGTTTAAGTTTGGCTAAAACAGGTAATTTAATGTCGAAACAAAACTTACGACAGGTTGAAAGTGACCTGCAGAGAATGGACACACAAAATCAGGCAATATTGCGTACTTCCGCCAGGGGCATGCAAAACAGCTTGCAGTCTTTGTCTCACACCTCTCACGAGAGGTTGAAACAGCTCGATCAGTAGCTGCTGCCATGAGGTTAAGGGATACCTTAGTTCATTCCATTTCAGAGGCAACAGACTTGTTTGTTCTTGTACACAGCAGCCAGATTCTAATTTCCAACCCATTTCATATCATTCACGCCAGAAAATTAAACACGTTAAAAACACAGGTGGTGCAACACTAATTTTACTATGTATATAAACATAGATCTAGGAAAAGATAATCTGGCACATTGTCATGGATTCAAATGTTACCTCAATTTTGTCTATCAACCTATGACGACTCTGGCAAAAGGGGGCTTAATGCATCTCCGTGATGTAGTGAACCAGTAAAGTCATCACATAATTATGGATCCACAATAGCCACTTTTTTTCAACAGGCGACTCATTCATGAGGTACACTGGTTCTTGGACTTACAGAAAATTGACCATTAGCGAAAAGTTTCGGCCCAGGTCAGCCTGCGCGGACTGCACAGGCTGACCTGGGTCGATACTTTTCGCAGATGCATTAGGCTACCTTTTCACAGAGCATGGCTCAAATATGATGCATCTGTGAGAAGTGTCGATCCAGATCAGCCTGCATGACCTGAATCGATACTTTTTGCTTTTAGTAAATCTTCTGCATCTACAAGGTCGAGTCTACCTTATGATTTATGATTCTAAACGGTCGTTGCCAAGCCCCCGTAGCTCAGGCGGTAGCGCACAGGACTTGAGAACAGGAGGTCGCTGGTTCGATCCCCGGCTCGGCCAATTTCTTTCCGAGGACTGATGATAGTCATTGCGACAGGATTAATTCCACTCTCACCGCTGACCATTGTTTCGACGATGGTTATGTGGGAAAGCAGCCAGTGGCTTGGAAAGAATATCGTGCGTAGTACTGGTAAAAGGAACTCCAGGAAAGCATGGATAGGTGCACTGGCCGCCTCGATATAACTGAAATAATGTTGAAAACGGCGTTAAACATCATACAATCATCATACAATCAATCTAACCGGTCGTATTTAGGTGTATATTTCACTCCAAAAATGTCCTGGTCTTTTACAATTGATAAACTTTCTCTTCAGGCAAAAAAAGCTTCTTCTTGTGTTTTAACCCTTTCCCAAACAAGCCCTGGTTTTCACGTGTCTGCAGTACAAGTCTTTTGAAAACACTGTGGGAAAAAGAGAAATTGCTCGTGACGAACAATTTCTCTTTTTCCCACAGTGTTTTCTACCCTTTTTGATAACTTTCTGCCATTTTCATCAAATTTAAAATTGTCGTCTGCAAACTCTTTCAATTCGGACCAGTCCAAAATTTGTCGTTTGGGAAAGGGTTAAGGTATAGTAAAAAATACGGCAATTTAGACCTAATGATATGTTTAAAATTTTTGATTCAATGGTTAAACCAATTTTATGCTATACCTCGTGCATATGGGGTCATATTTATAACAAAAAGCTAGAATCAATCCACACCGACTTTTGTAAAAGGTTTTGTCTTCTAAATAGTAATTGTATGGACGCTTTTGCTTTAAGCGAATGTGGACGATTACCTCTTTGTATATCTTATATGACAAACTGTATAAAGTATTGGGTACGTTTATTAAGATTAGAAGTCTCCAGATATCCAAAACAATGTTACAATCTATTATTTCAATTAGATGATGCAGGCAGACAAACATGGGCAACAAAAATAAAAGACTTATTATTTAGATTTGGATTTGGTTACGTTTGGATTGTGCAAGATGTTGGAGATGAAACCCTTTTCATAAAAACCTTTAAACAACGACTTACTGACTGTTATTCACAAAACCTAAATAGCGACATTGTATCATCACCAAAAGCTTCCTATTATCAACATTATAAAACTCTTTTAACAGTTGAACAATATCTATCGTTAGACTTAAGCTACAAGTTTCGTAAAATATTATCCAATTTCAGATGTTCAGCTCATGAATTAATGATAGAAAAAGGTAGGCATAATAATATAGACAGAGACCTAAGATACTGTCCTCTATGTTTTATTGCAAATGTAAAAGTAGTCGAAGACGAAGTACACTTCTTTTTTTGTCCTTCATATGAAAGCATTCGTAACATATATTTTTCACCACATTGGCTACGAATTCGAACTAAAGAATCTTTTTGTCGAATCATGGCTTCACAAAATAATGATTGTATATACATGTATCGAGTTGCCTACTTCCTGTATAATGCCTTTCAGTATCGTAGAGAATTTCTGAAAGACATTACATAGAAAGTATTGTAAAATACTGTATATAATTTTTGAAATATATTTAAATGACGGCGTCGCTACAAAACACATCGAAAGAAAGATTCTGACAGAGGAGAAAATTGTTCTGATAAATTGATGTTAGTATCTAAAAGTCACTCTAAATATATGATATTTCTGATTTTTTTTTTTGTATTTTGAGCCGGTGGCCTTATGTATTCTGAATAAACTACATAGTTAATTTCGGTGAAAGATCGAAATTTATTTCATCTCGTGAACATTGTCGGTAATATTTTCACTCGTGGATGCGCCACTCCATAAAATAATTTTTCGAGCTTTCACCAAAAAAAAAATATATATATATATAAAAGTTAATTTCGGTGAAAGATCGAAATTTATTTCATCTAGTGAACGTTGTCGGTAATATTTTCACTCGTGGATGCGCCACTCCATAAAATAATTTTCGAGCTTTCACCGAAAAAAAAAAAAAATCCTCTATTTCATCATCACAATAATATACATACAGTACTTTATAAAGGTATGATCTGAATTCAAATCGGCTCAATAACACCCACATTGTTTACTTTTGGCCGCTACTGAGCCTTTAGATTTAGTAAGGTTTTACCAGGATAGTAAATCTGAAAGGCCAACTAGCTGTCAATTGTAAACAACTCAGTGGTAAAATTGCAGACAAATTTAATATCACACTATTTAAAAGTATATATAGTATTATAAGTCTGGTAATGTGGGGTCCTGCGTGGCCCAGTGGTAAAGTGTAGGACTTGTGCCCTGGAGGCCCCGGGTTCGAGCCGCACTGGATCCACTGGGCCTTTCGTGGGAGCTTCCTTGGGCAAGACACTTCAGAGCCCTAGCCTAGCACTGGCGGAACCCAGGAAATTCATGAATATGTGAGCTATCCCTGTGATATGTCTGAAATAATGTTGAAAGCGGCGTAAAATGCCATTCAATCAATTATTCAATGATAATGTTTTACAATGGAAATTGTCAAACTTCCAGTTGCCCTGGTAAATATTATAACATGAACAATGCTCTGTGAAAAGGGAGCTTCATACAACTGAAAAATTAATCGACCCATGACATGGGTTGATTTTTTTCCCATTTGAAAATTTTCTACATGTCAAAGGACCATTCTACCTCCAGAATGGAAGGCCAAAGCGAATCAAGCTAGTTTCGATAAAAAAGCGTATCAAGCTAGTTTCGATAACAATGAAGTATTTCCTTGATCGATGACCTAATCCGATTCATTTTAATACGCCATTTTCATATCTGAGTGCAATCGAAACCCTTATTTGTCTTGGAGAAATCAAGTTTAATTGGGTTTACTTCCTTCGGTATTGCACGAAATACGATACATGATTTTCAAAATACCGTATTGAACTCATAGTGGCATTGTCTTCGACAAATGCCACAGAAATATGAGCAAGGCAGATTGACGTGTCGAAGATGTTTAGTGCGCTTTCCAGATGCAAGAATTTTCAAACGTGGGACAACTGCACTTTAGCGGACACTTGAATATTTTGGGACATTTATACTTTTATCACGTAAAACCACCTGCAGCAGTGTATTAATCCCATGGCTTATTTTTGATAATACACTAGTGTATTATCGTTTTTTTGTGTCCCTGTTTTAGTTATGTTTGTAGTCATTAGCGCGAGCAACCGGCGAAACCAACCAGAGCACGTGCCTCAATTTGTACAACTTTGCCACTTCGCGGGAAATTGACGTCATTGTTGCTAAGATGTATACACGCGGAAAATGTTATGGTTTTCATGTTGAATAACAACGAGAAATGCAGGATAAGTTATTTGAAGTAAACAAATTAATGAAATATTTCGATTTAATCCCTTTTAAAACTGTTTTATTCTAATTTTGATGTAAATGTCACAAAACTATCTTCTTGTGTATGTACACATTTCAAACCGAACTACATCTGTAAACAGGGATCCGTGAATGATATATAGGCTAAGTTGATGATGCAGGATACTTATTTGTCTGTCATTCGTTTTATGTGATAAATAGAATCTCACATTCGTGTTTATGTATTATCTTTTTTTTTATCAAACTCGTTGACTGAAATGTTTATGACGCTCGCCAAGGCTCGCGTCATATAATTTTAGTCAACTCGTTTGATAGAAATGATAATACATAAACACTCATGTTAGATCCTCTATATAGATGAGTACTTGCTTCCGCTCCCACGCCCCTGTTTATTTTGAAGTTAAAAGTCCCGTGTCAAATCGAACTGGTAACAAATAATGTACGTGGTGTTTCATAATATGTGATACACTTTAAACCAAATGTCTCTTTTATGTTAGAATGTCCGTAATAGTGAAAAATGTACCATATTAAAGGGAAATGCTGTCCAATTTTATAAGTGTAGTTTTACCCATTACACTTGCCTACAAAATATTTAAGCAACGTTTGAAAACAGGGTCCGTTTACATCATGTACTCAAAATGCACCATTATGGCGTCCCACCATCTCCACACGTTTCATGAAATTTATCATCACATTATTGCACACGTCACTGGTTATCTTTCTGATTTCACGTCTGATGGACAATTCAAGCTCCTCTGTTGATTTCGGCTGCACTTTGTAAACTCTGTCCTTGAGATGACCCCAAAGAAAGAAATCCAACGGACTGAGATCCGGAGAGTGGAGTGGCCAAGGGCGTTCCGTCTTCAGAGAGATGAATCGTGTGTCAAATGTTTTTCTAAGCCATTCAAGAACTCTGTGCGGTGTGTGGAGCGGCACCGTCTTGTTGGAACCATGTTTGTGTCATATCAACCCCTTCCCGACGGAGTGCAGGCAGGAATTTGTATTTCAAAAGAGACAAATAGCGTTCACTGTTGATGATCTCGGTGTTTCCGTCTTGGTCTTGGAAAAAGAATGGCCCAATTATGCCTGTAGAGCTAATGGCTGCCCATACCGTTACTTTCTCAGCATGACATGGTTTCTTTACAAGAATGCCTGGTCTGACATCTGACCAGTGGCGATGGTTCTGTTTGTTTAACTGTTGATCCAAGAAGAAGTGAGACTCATCACTGAACCATACATTTTCAAGAACCTCAGCACTGTCTGTCATCCAAATGGAAAAAACAAGACGTTGGTTGACATCACTGTCTTTTAGATGTTGGAGCACTGGTTTTGTATGGGGTGTTAGTTTTAGATCGAACCTTAGAGCCCTGTACACACTTGTCACACTGGAGGGATTTGTAACATCAGAAAGAACCCTTCTTACCGACCTCTGTGGTGTTTCACTAATCACCTGCTTCACCTCTGCGACATTCTCGTCACTCCCGCTCGTCCTAGGGCGACCCTGGTTATTGTGTCTCAGGTCCAGTACACTTCCATGCTGCTCAAATCTTTTTACTATTCTGTTTACTTGTAGCCTGGTCACCCTCCTATCGCCAGGGTACAGTTGCCTCATTCTTCTGGTTACAGCTATGATAGAACGGTGTTCATAGTACAATTTTATGATATCCTGACACTTTACCATGGACAACGCCATCTTGAAAATAACAATTAATAATGACGTCATATATGACGTCATGACGTCAACGTCTTCCCGTAATTTACGTTGCGTACAAAATGATGAAGTGTCTAGTTTATTATAGTACAAGCATTGTGTTTATAAATATAGTATCAGTGAAGCAACAATTATTTGAAAGTGTATCACATATTATAAAACACCCTGTACATACATTATTGACAAAATAACAAAATGGCGAAAGTTTGTCCGCTAAAGTGCATTCTACCCTCAAATGTCAGAACCCCACCCCAGGTAATAATAAAAAAAAAAAAAAAAAAGAGAGAGAGAGATGGAATTCTCACTTTAGTTATTTCTGCGCCTTTTTAAACAAAGTTCGAGCAGACGAATTAGAAAACTGTCCATAAAAAGATATAATCACGGAACACATCAACTTTGGCGGACCATCGAAAACTTGTTTATTCTTTGATGGGGGCTGCCGCCCGACACCCTTGCTGCAATGGCAAAAAGACTTGACATGGATGTATAAAATGCAAGTCTTGAATAACAGATTCTATCCATAAGCACCATGATACAAGCTGTTATTCGTTAACAGGGATCATATATATATGATCCCTGGTTAACACAAGTGAAACATTGTGGCTGAAATAGAAACTGTTTCTAACGATCTGTATAGCCTGCGAGCTAATTTGCACACAATCCCGAGTTTTAACGGACTCTGAGGATGTCGGAAGCCTTTTGAAAGCATTGCAGGAAAAGGAGAAAATGCTGGTGAACAGCTTTTTCTCCTTTTCCTACAATGTTTTTTAACCCGATCAAAGACAGAAAGCATCATTTTAGCAACATTTAATTTGTCGTCCCCTTTTGAAAGTTAACAACTGGCCCAATATTTATGTTTACAAATACTTTCAGATTTGACAAACAATAACCATCCTATTTAATTCATTAATCAACGAGTGAAGCAAGGAAGGTTCTAAAACTTATCAAAGATATCCATTTAAAGTGCTCAATATTTATGAAGTTTGTCAAGCTAGAAGGAGGCTTACAAAAATATGTAATTTGTTCAATATTGCGTAGAACAAGGTTGGGACGAACAAGTAAACTTTTGCAAACAAGTACACGGACGAAAGAGTCTGTACCAAAAGCAGGTACCCAGCTGAAACGGTAACCAAAGTCTGGCGGAAACGTTCAGAGCTGCACGTGCAGAGTCCGATTGCAAACAAATTTTTCGTTTCAGAAGTCAAATAGATGTGCACGATCAAACATAGATAGTCCGAAAGGTATGCAAACCCTTTTCAGGAATTGCTAGTGAATTAAAAATGACAAATAACAAAGGAAATTTGTAATAGAAAGGGGCAAGCGTTTTTCCCTAACCCACGTTTTTTTTTTTTTTATATTCGATCCTGTGCTTGTTCGTCCCGAAACCAGTTCGTCCATGGACATATTTGTCCTCGGGCTCCTTCGCCCTGGCCTATCCGTCCCACATAATTGCACGGTACTGTACTGACCAAATGAGATTGAAGGTGATGCGGTCAAAACTTGCTCAAATTAAGACATACCAAAGAAATCGGTGAAAAATAACGTCAAAATATATTCATTTTGAAGTAAAACATGAATTAGAAAATTAAGTAACATATTATCTAAGATGAAATTATTTTATTTATAAATAAGTTTGTTTTCTAATAAAACGTTTTTACATAATTGATATTTCCAAACTTTGGACTTCATAACTCGCATACAGTCCCGGAATCATGGCTATTGTTGGTTACTTATCGATACTGTGATTGCACATCATTAAAATTCCGAATACTACAGTAACAGCTCATGTCTATACTTAATGGTGTGACAGCATGTTGTACCACTCTTTTTGAAAACAAAAACTGCTAAATGAACATTCTGTAAGGTTAATTTACCAATGTCAAACAAATTTCATATCTCTTTGGAATGTTGTCTGAAAACTTTGAATGCATTGCTTGTCTGGATTATGAGATATGTATATTTAATGAGGCCATGTCTGTTCCCAAATTTCTGTTTGGTATAACCTTCGTGACCAAGCGCTCCTGTTTTGAAATCCCACGTCTGGCATCAAATATTTGTAAAACTTAGTTGAAATAAGTTCCATGCCACGGAGACACAAATTACTTCCGATAAACATAAACATATCTTTTCTCCAGTATAGTTTTTAGCTCCACTGGCCGAAGGCCAGCGGGCTTATGTCATGGCCCGGTGTCTGTCGTGCGTCCGTCCGTGCGTCTGTCCGTCCGTGCGTTAACTTTTATTTCAAACATCATCTTCTCTGAAACTACCCATCCAATTTTCATGAAACTTCACAGAAATGGTCCTGCCATGGTCCTCTTCAGAATTTCGTGAAAGAATTTGATTCCTTCAAAAACTCTGGTTGCCATGGCAACAAAACTGAAAAATATTGGACATCTTTAAAAATCTTCTTGTCTGAAACCATAAGGCCTATGGCTACCAAATTTGGCATGTAGCTTTATGTAGTAGACCTTTATCAAGTTTCTTCAAATTATAGCCCTGGGGTCAAAATTGGCTCTGCCCCAGGGGTCACAAGTTTTACATAGGCTTATATAGAGAAAACTTTAAAAATCTTCATGTACCTAGCCATAAGGTCTAGAGCTACCAAATTTTGCATGTTGCTATATCTAGTGGGCCTCTACCAAGCGGGCCAAAATTTTAACCTGGGGTCAAAATTGGCCCCGCCGCAGGGGTCACAAGTTTTACGTGGGCTTACATAGTGACAACTTAAGAAATCTTCCTGTTTTGAATTTTTTTTTTTTTTTTTTTTGAAATTAGGCTTGCATCAGGGCTCTTATGTTTTACAGAGGCTTCATATGGACAAAACTTGAAAATCACCTTATTTATAACCATACAGCATAGACTTGTATTATTTTGGCATGTGGCTTTATCTTGTAGACCTCTACCAGGGTTCAAGTAATTATAGCTGTGGGATCAAAAATGGCTTTGCCTTGCAGGTCTCAACTTTCACATGGGCTTTTACAGAGAGAACTTTGTAAGTCTTCATTTTGAAACCATTTGGCTCAGAATTGAAATATTTAGTATTTATGGTTTATATTTATAAGCCAGTGGAGCGATACAGGGCCATCATGGCCCGCTTGTTGTATAACCATTAAAGTAAAGGGTCTTGTTTTTAATATAATAATCGATGACTAACATAAATTCATCTATTCTTGCAGAATCCATACAACAAAATATTTCAGACCTAGAACTATACTTTGCTTTGTAAATTTAAATCAGCCTTTGGCATGTATTATTCCTAAAAGTAGATTCGCAGTCGCTTATTAAGATACAAATTGTGCAGAGTAATTAAAGAAGCAGCAGACAGATGTAACAAAAGTTTAATTCGAATCTGAAAACAACTGTAAATGTCTTTGGATATAAATTAAACGTTTGCCTATTTCTGGTTCATTGTAGTTCTACACAGAAAAAAATCCTTTTTATTTCACAGCAGCTCATTTTTCGATCTTAAATCTTTGTTACGCTGGCAAAACTTTGGTTACTCTAGGAAATGCATATATGTCAGATGAACTATGTATCAGAAGAATCAGTGGTCTGCTTGAAACTGTATTTGATATTTCTTACAATCAAATTGGATGCCACTTAGATAGGAGGATACAAATTACAAAATAACAACAGCAGCAAGACACAGAAAGAAACCATTGTTTCATCATTCCGAGCAATTTTCACTAGATATGATTTGTGTGGATGTAATGGTATTTGTACTTAAGTTTAGATCTAGGATGTTTCATAACAACACAACAGACAAGAGTGTTTCTACCAGATGCGCTTGAACGTGCGGAAAAGCTTTATAAAACCTTCGTTACATCACTGTAATGAATATCCAAGTTTAGGCTAAATGATGCCTAGATGTGGTACTGGTTTTCAGGTAATCATAGAATTTGATTGAGTTACAAACACAGAAAATAATTCTAAAAGAAAAACCTTCATTTTCATTGTGAAAAAATAAGCCATGTAAAAGTATGCCCACTCTACCCAATGCCTATTAGTGAATGTCTCAAATCAGCCTTAGAAACCATTTTTCATCGACCTTTCTCTCTGTGATATGCCACGATGATAAGGTAATAGTGACATCATCGATTAAGTACTGTCTGCCATTGAGAACATGACTTTTCATCAAATTCTGTATTTTGCATCACAAAAGTTTAAGTAACAAAGAATTTATTTGACCACTATTTCATGAATGATGGTTTGGGACAAATCTGAAGCCCAAACATCACTATATACAATTTTAGTTAGTTAACATGTACGTACCATGGAAATAAAATGAAGACTTGGAGAGATCAGTGATAGTTTGAAATGTGTGGTCACGAAGGTTTCCAAGTTTACTTTTAGACCAAACCATGTTACTAAAGTCGTCTTTTCAACTAAATGTATCATCATTGCTAATTTTGCAATTCCAGATGCCTTATAGATTGGTTAGTTATCAAATTCACCCTGTCTTTTCAATAAATTTGTGTTAAGGAAACCAGTAATTAGTATATAAAGAATGTACAACGAAGGTTTTGTGCTTTTTTTTTTCAAATTTCAGCGACAGTAAGACATTGCTTCAGCATTACTTTTTCATGGACATTGGAGTATCTTGCTACTTTGGACACAACAATATTTTGGACACAACAATATCAAATCTCATCTCTTTACTGTGAATGGTTCCCATAAAGTCATAATCTATTCACCAAATATATACTGCTAAAAGTTCAGTTCTCACTTTTGGCAACAGTGGCGAATATTTAAAAATGAATAGGTACTTTACTCAAATTTTCTCAGTAAAATATTTTCCAGGATACCAAAAAGTGACTATTTCTTATACAACCGATTGTACTCACTTGTGCAAAAATACATTCTTATTTGTATTCCACTCAAACTGTCTGTAGGGAAACACAAAATGGACCTGCTAATTGAAAATGAGTGACCATCGAAATCCATTTCAAACTTTATCATACATGGCTAATGGTAACATTGTTCCAAAAATCAAAACTGGCTCAATAAATGATAACAAAGACTGAATATTTCCCTAATTAACATTGATTACAAGTATTGAGTATTATTTGGTGTTATCACCTTTTCACCTCTTGTCAAAAGCAGTGATAATCAATTTATCGTTAACACCTGTGATTGAGTTGTTAGGGTTCCCATTCACGTACATATGTGCATGATTCACACACTTAATTGAATAATCACACACAAAAACATGAATTGAAACTTGCATGCACGCATAGGTTTCAGGGCTCCCACTGTCAATCGCCAGTGGCGCCATTTCGGACAAGTTAGAAAAAGCTGTCTCCAAAACTGAAGCACTGGCGAATCTACTGGCAACAAGTAATGTCTATACATGATATTTGAAAGATCTTAACTCTGACATATACAGTATCAAGTGTGAAGGATGTATGGTCACTGTTTATCACAGCTAATCAAGCTGTTAGGCCATTTATTTCAAAGTATTAATGACATTGATCCATTTTTCTAGTGTAAAATTACAGGTTTTGAAGTTACATGCAGCCCTAATTGAGAAATTTATGTCAAATCATTTAGAAATACTGGTCCAAAAGTTAAATGTCATTAAAAAAAGCCAAGCCCCTGTAGCTCAGTCGGAAGCGTACAGGACTTGAGAACAGGAGGTCGCAGGTTCGATCCCCGGCTTGGCCAATTTCTTTCCGAGGATTGATGATAGTCATCGCGACAGGATTCATTCCTTTCTCACCGCTGACCATTGTTTCGACGATGGTTATGTGGGAAAGCAGCCAGTGGCTTGGAAAGAATATTGTGCGGAGTACTAGTAACAGAAACTCCAGGAAAGCATGGATAGGTGCACTGGCCGCCGCGATATAACTGAAATAATGTTGAAAACGGCGTTAAACACCATACTATCAATCAATCAATCATTAAAAAAAGATTGCTTCAAAAAATGTGAAAACCCATGATACAACAAAGACTTGTTTGACATCGTCGGAATATAAGCATTTCAAACTGTCTATTCAGCTTTGATAATGACTTTAAACAGTGAATTTGCATAAATCTGTCAATAAAACAACAGGTGAAAGCTAGGTAGTGTCTAAAATTGACAGTGAAATGGAAAAATCTACTGGCAATCAGGTTGAAAGTTATCCATCTGAACTTGGTCCCATGAGTAAAGAAAGGTTACAAGCAGCTTCTTTTTTAACCCTTTCCCAAACAAGCCCTGGTTTTCACGTGTCTGCAGTACAAGTCTTTTGAAAACACTGTGGGCAAAGGAGAAATTGCTCGTAACGAGCAATTTCTCCTTTTCCCACAGCGTTTGCTACCCGTTTTGAGACCTTTCAGCCATTTTCATCAAATTTAAAATTGTCATCTGCAAACTCTTTTAGTTTGGATCAGTCCAAAATTTATCGTTTGGGAAAGGGTTAAATTACCCATGTTGTTTTCAAAAGCAGATGACTGCAGGGTGAGACTCATCAAAAAAGCTTTTCAGTACACCAGACCCTTAATTCCTGCCACAGAAACTCTAAAATTGTCATTATTCAGTGCACTCCTAGAATTTCTCTTGCTCTTGCAAACTTGTACCCCAGAGAGTGCATGCACTCCCCAAAAAAGATGTGAGTGGGAACTCTGCCTGTACAAATCTTCTCTAAATATATATCTTATTTACTTAAGGTGACATGGTGAACATATTTCCAGATTTGTTATTTAGATGTTCTGGATTTGTTCCTTACTTGTTGTGGTGGTATAATTTCATGGATATATCCTGGGGAATGACACTGAAGAGCCCTAGTCTAAGCCTGATGAGACCCGGAAAACGGATCAACAAATTAGCTCTTGTAACTGGTTTGAAATACCAGATGGAGACAAATCTGTGACTGGTTGGAAATAAACATTGGATAGAGGTACATGTACAACTTTTGTTTTGAATAATCAAAATTCTTTTATGCTCCTGCCATTTTGAATGCAGGTGGCATATGGTATTCCTGCTGTCCATAGGTATGTCAAGATGCAGTTGGCATGTAGCGCGACTTAAGGACCTTTAGCGGACAGTTTAGATCAAGATCAGACTGCACAGAGAAACCATTTCGAAATAACAGTGTTTGTACTATTGACTTGAAAGTTTCATTTCACTTATTTACCAGGATAAGGGTTAAGGTAAGACCTGTGTAATGGAAAACAGCTATTTCCACTAAAATATCATCCTGCAAAATTAGCTATAATTAAAAATGAGTATTATTGAACTACTTTCACTTTTTCATTTTTTCCTTTTTTGAATTATCATTTATAAATTTAAAACTGCTATATTCTCAATTGAAAAAGAGATAATAATTACCTCCCTTTTTAGAAAACAAACAAAAGTATCAAAAAAAAGTTTCAAGATAGACATAAACGGAATTTCTGATCCATTAGAAATGTGCAAAAATATTATTTCGGCATAAATCCTTATTTATCCTTATTTAACTACCAATTAGAATTTTTGCCCAATGTTCACCGGAAGTGCATTACACAGGTCTTACCTTAAAAGGAAAATGGCTATTATTCGTCATCTTTGAACACATTTTGAATTGGATTAATATTTTAAGCACAGGGAAATAATGACAAAATATAGGTCATAGGCCAACTTTTAACAACCATGAAAAAGGAGAAAATGCTGGTAACCAGCATTTTCTCCTTTTCCCACAATGTTTTCTACCCAATCAGAGTAAACAAAATTGAAATTTTCAGTCAGGAAAAATAAGCCAGAAAATTAACATTTCAAAACTGCCTTAGGACAGAATGTCTCTGCATAGTGGTCAGTGTAGATCCCAGGTCAGGCAGCAGTAAACATGCTCTGTGAACTTGGATCGTCACTAACTGTCCAAGTTGTGAAAGGACTTGAAGGGTTTTAACCCTTTCCCAAACGACAAATTTTGGACTGGTCCAAATTGAAAGGGTTTGCAGACGACAATTTTCAATTTGATGAAAATGGCAGAAAGTTCTCAAATAGGGTAGAAAACACTGTGGGAAAAGGAGAAATTGCTCGTTATGAGCAATTTCTCCTTTTCCCACAGTGTTTTCAAAAGGCTTGTACTGCAGACAAGTGAAAACCAGGGCATGTTTGGGAAAGGGTTAAAGTAGAATTGAAATTAGTGTGAATTTTGCTTTCTATTTTCAGGGAGACAATGTGATGTAGAGATGGGTATCAGATTGAATCTTTCCAGCTAGACGTATTGGATTATGGTGTATAGATTTAACCTGTTACAGCCTGAAAGGAAAAATATTATTTTGAAGGATGTTTATTTAGCAGACCTTCAAGAATGGTCTTGTCTTGACTGTTTACCACACAATCCTGAGTTTTAATGACCCTGACAAAGAAGGCCTTTGAAAACATTGTGGGAAAAGAAGAAAATGCTTTTTCCCACAATGTTTTGTACCATTCCAAGAACAATACCAGTTATGTGAGCCAGACTTGATTTTATGGCTGCAAATGCTTTGAATTTGGACCAGTCTAAAAGTTTACTGTTTGGTAAAGAGTTGACCCTTTACCACGCAACAAAATTTTGGACTTGTCCAAAATGAAAGCTTTTGCAGACATCAAATTAAATGTGCCTTACCTCTTTACCACACAATTCCTAGTTTTAATGACCTGAAAAGAGAATGCTATGGAAAACATTGTGGAAAAAGGAGAAAATGCTGGTAACCAGCATTTTCTCCTTTTTCCAAAATGTTTTCTGTCCTTTCACTCACAACCAAAATCATTTTAGCCATATTCAATTTGTCATCTGCAAATTCTTTGAAATTGCTTTGATATTGGACTAGTCTAAAATTTTGTTGTGTGGTAAAGAGAGGATGAGATTTGTCTCTTTAAAGGGCAGAAAAAATTTTGTGGGAAAGGGAGAAAATGCTGGTTACTAGCATTTTCTACTTTTCTCACAATGTTGTCTAAAGGCCTCTTTCTTGGGTCGTTAAAAATCATGAGTTTTAAGTGAAGGCTTACGTTTTTACCAATCAATCCCGAGTTTTAATGACCTTGATGAAAAAGGCTTTTGTAATTAAACATTGTAGGAAAAGGAGAAAATGCTGGTAACTAGCATTTTCTCCTTTCCCCATAATGTTCTGTATCCTACCAAAGACAAATTTCATCATCTGAACCACCTGTAAATTCTCATCAGATCTGCCAATGCATTTGATTTGGACAAGTCCAAAATTTTATAGTTTGGTAAAGTGTTTAACAATAGGGCTTAGGCCTACAATATTTGGTATACATGTAGATTCCACTAGTGGACTTTTAAGAAGATTTTTTCAAAGTATTGCCCAGGGTAATAAATATTCCACCTGGCTGCAGGGGATCACAAGTTTTATGCAGGTTTATACTTTGAAAATTTTAATAACCTATTTTTAGTCCCCTACTGGAGAAGCTGAAGGGGACTTTAGGTTTGCAGTCCGTCTGTCCGTCAATTCAGTTTTCCGGACTTTTTTTCTAAAGGCTGGTACATATTGAGCTGAGTTTTGGTGTGTAAGTCACCCACCATCACTTACAGATCAAGTTTGGCTTTCGTTCCGGTCCACAGGTTGTTCACAGATTTACGGGCCTTGGACTTACAAAATTTCACCGATAAATCAGTTTTCCGGACTTTTTTCCTAAACACTGGTAGGTATTGATCTCAGATTTGCTGTGTAACTCAACCACCATGACTTACAGATCAAGTTCGACTTTCGTCCCACTCCACTGGTTTTTCACGGATTTACGGGCCTTGGACTTACAAAATTTCACTGATAAATCAGTTTTCCTGACTTTTTTATCTAAATGCTGGTAGATATTCACCTGACTTTTGCTGTGTAAGTCAACCACCATGACTTACAGATCAAGTTCGAGTTTCGTCCCGCTCCACTGCTTTTTGACGCATTTACGGGCCTTGGACTTCAAAAATTTCACTGATAAAACATTTTTCCGCACTTTTTTTCTAAACGCTGCTACATATAGAGCTGATTTTTCGTGTGTACATCAACCACCATGACTTACACATCAAGTTCGAGTTTCGTCCCGCTCCACTGCTTTTTGACGCATTTACGGGCCTTGGACTCAGAAAATTTCACTGATAAAACATTTTTCCGCACTTTTTTTCTAAACGCTGCTACATATAGAGCTGATTCTTGGGGTGTACGTCAACCACCATGACTTACACATCAAATTCGAGTTTCGTTCCACTCCACTGCTTTTTGACGCATTCACGGGCCTTGGACATACAAAATTTCACTGATAAAACATTTTTCCGCACTTTTTTTCTAAACTCTGCTACATATAGAGCTGATTCTTGGGGTGTACATCAACCACCATGACTTACACATCAAGTTCAAGTTTTGTCCTGCTCCACTGCTTTTTGACACATTTACGGGCCTTTGACTTACAAAATTTTACTGATAAAACATTTTTCCACACTTTTTTTTAAAACGCTGCTACATATAGAGCTGATTTTTGGTGTGTACATCAACCACCATGACTTACACATCAAGTTTGACTTTCGTCCCGCTCCACTGCTTTTTGATGCATTTACGGGCCTTGGACTTACAAAATTTCACTGATAAAACATTTTTCTGCACTTTTTTTCTAAACGCTGCTACATATAGAACTGATTTTTGGTGTGTACATCAACCACCATGACTTACACATCAAGTTCGAGTTTTGTCCTGCTCCACTGCTTTTTGACACATTTACGGGCCTTGGACTTAAAAAATTCAGACATGCCAGTGATACATACTGCCGGTAGGGGACTGTGTATTGCTATGCAATACTATCAGAATGCTTGTTCAAACTGAAAGGTAGCATCTGGTAGACCTCTACTAAAAATTTTCAGTTGTGGACCTTGGGGTCAAAAACAGCCCCTAAATGTGAAATAATTATCCCCCGCCAAAGGTGAGGGGACATCGTTTTTGCAATGTCTGTTTATCCATTTGTAATTCTGTCTGTCTTTCCGTCCGTCTTGTGAGGACAGAAATCTTCTAAGATCCCTGATGCAATTTGATGAAACTTCATATGTGTGTTCTTTATGATAGTCGGTCAACTGGTTTTTGATTTAATGCAGTGTCATGGAAAAAGGGGGCTTGATGTATATTTCCATTATGAACCAATATCTCTTTAACTATGGGACAAAATTTTATGAAACATTGTATTCATATTGTTTATCATAAGCCACAGACAATCATTATTTGATTTTAGCTCCACTGGCCAAAGGCCAGCGGGCTTATGTCATGGCCCAGTGTCCGTCGTGTGTCCGTGTGTCTGTGCGTCCGTCCGTGCGTCCGTCCGTCCGTGCGTTAACTTTTATTTCAAACATCTTCTTCTCTGAAACTACCCATCCAATTTTCATGAAACTTCACAGAAATGGTCCTGCCATGGTCCTCTTCAGAATTTCTTGAAAGAATTTGATTCCTTCAAAAACTGTGGTTGCCATGGCAACAAAACTGAAAAATATTGGAAATCTTTAAAAGTCTTCTTGTTTGAAACCATAAGGCATAGGGTTACCAAATTTGGCATGTAGCTTTATGTAGTAGACCTCTATCAAATTTCTTCAAATTATAGCCCTGGGGTCAAAATTGGCTCTGCCCCAGGGGTCACAAGTTTTACATACGCTTATATAGAGAAAACTAAAAAAATTTTCCTGTACCTAGCCATAAGGCCTAGAGCTACCAAATTTTGCATGTAGCTATATCTAGTGGACCTCTACCAAGCGGGCCAAAATTTTAGCCCTGGGGTCAAAATTGGCCCTGCCGCAGGGGTCACAAGTTTGACATGGGCTTACATATTGACAACTTAAGAAATCTTCCTGTTTTGATTTTTTTTTTTTTTTTTGAAATTAGCCTTGCATCAGGGGTCTTATGTTTTACAGAGGCTTCACATGGACAAAACTTGAAAATCACCTTATTTATAACCATACAGTATAGATTTGTATTATTTTGGCATGTGGCTTTATCTTGTGGACCTCTACCAGGGTTCAAGTAATTATAGCTGTGGGATCAAAAATGGCTTTGCCCTGCGGGTCTCAACTTTCACATGGGCTTTTACAGAGAAAACTTTGTAAGTCTTCATTTTGAAACCATTTGGCTCAGAATTAAAATGTTTAGTATTTATGGTTTATATTTATAAGCCAGTGGAGCGATACAGGGCCATCATGGCCCTCTTGTTATTTAATGAAATGCCATGTTGTTGGAAAAAGGGGGCTTAATGTATAATTTCATTTTAGACCAATAACAAAAAGGCCACATATACATGCAAAACACAATACATCTTATGTTTCTCTCAAGAAAAGTCTTTTTCAGTGGGGGATATCATTTCAAAGAAATAACTGGTTTTAATTAAGCTTGTACATACTGATTTTTCCAACTATGTTTTGAAACATTTCATGAAAAAGAATTAATTTCTTTGGCACATATTGTAAGCTTTAAAATAAGTACCAAGAAACAGCTGCATTTGTGGCAGATGTGAATCAAGACCAGACTGTACAGAACAGGCAGTCTTATCAAGGATCTACATTGCTATATGTCTGTCTTGACTTAAAATGTCCCTGTTCTGTTGTCTCTTTACAAGACAACCAAATTTTGAACTTGCTGGTAACCATCAATTTCTTTTTCCACAATATTTTCAAGTCTATAAAATTGTGAAAATGGGATCCATTTTCACCGACCATTCTCAAGAGGGTTCTCAGTCTTATTCTTCAGAATTTCCTAAATTTGGAAGTAAAACAACTTTTGATTGGTTAAACCAAATGGTTTAACCAAATGGTTTAGCCAATCAGAACTTGTGTTACTTTCAAATTTTGAAAATCCTGAAGAATAAGACAAAGAGTGTTCTTAAGAATGGTAGGTGGATACAGACCCTGGAATTTATTTGGCATAGTCTGTTGAACCCTTTACCACACAATCCAGAGTTTTTAACGACCCTGAGAAGGAGGCCTTTTGAAAACATATTGGGAAAAGGAGAAAATGCTGTTAACCAGCATTTTCTGCTTTTCCCAAAATGTTTTTTCCATTTTAAAGAGCAAATCCCATCATTAAGCGTCATTTAATTTGTCGTCTGCCATTGCTTTCAATTTGGATCTCTCTGAAATTTTGTCTTGTGGCAAAGAGTTAAAGGGAAAATAAAGGAGCCATGCTCTAAGAAAAGGGGACTTAATGCATTTGCAAAAAGTATCAACTATGGTCAGCCTGCACAGTCATCGCAGGCTGACCTGGGCCAAAACCTTTTGCTTTTGGTCAATTTTCTGCATTTGACAGGTGAAGTCTACCTCATGATTCAGTCAGTTATTATGCAAAATGGATTTTAACTCTTTACCACATAATCCCGACGTTTAACGACCCTGAGAAAGAAGCCTTTTGAAAACATTGTGGGAAAAGGAGAAAATGTTGGTAACCAGCATTTTCTCCTTTTCCCACAATGTTTTCTATCCTTCCTAAGTCAATTTTTAATTTTTGAATCACCTTTATTTTGTCGTATGCAAATGCTTTCAATTTGGACCAGTCTAAAATTTTGTCGTTTGGTAAAGAGTTAAGGATGTATAATGCTGTGGTGACATGTTTAGTATAATGCATCAGGGCGATGCATTAAGCCCCCTTCTCACAGAGCATGGCTAATTAATTTTATTTTTAAAGGTAAGAATTGTAAAATGCAGTCAGGTGTTGATTCCTTTCCTTCATCTGCAAACATTTTTTCATGCAGCTGATGAGAATAATGTAACATATTGATTAGATGCTTTCAATAAGGTTTCTGTCCATTTGCCACAATATTTTCAAGACTCTTGTCAGTTTAGCGCTGTACATTAGAGAACCAAATTTTAGGCTTGACTGTTTTGAAAGCATTTGCAGATGACAGTGTTGCTCATATGATGGGATTTGTCTTTAATATAGTAGGAAACATTGCGGGACATGAGCAAATGCTCCTGTGTATTCTCCTTTTTTCAGAACATTTTCAAAGACTTTTTTTTTCTCAGTTTTGATAAAAAGTGGTATTGTTTGACAAAGGGTTAAAAGATATCCTGCATTCAGGTATGTATACACCATCCATTCCAAAGGACATTCTTAGTCCTAGTCTTCAAATTTTCTAATGTTGAAAGTAACACAACTTCTGATTGGCTAAACCAAATGGTTTAGCCAATCAGAAGTTGTGTCACTTTCAAATTTGGAAAATTGTTGATGATACAACCAAGAAAGTTCTTAAGATGGTTTGTGAATACGGACCCAGGTATCTTTTATCTGCAATTTTCAACATTTAGAGTGACAAATAACTGGAATGGACTATTTATCGTCTGTGGAAAAAGAGACACTGCAGTTCCAAAATGGTGTTTGGTCTGAATATTTCACAAACTATTGAAATATGGTAGATGAAGGTTAGACTGCCTCCTACCGATTGATCTTGATCTACACTGTCTAAGATAAACTGTTTGATGAAAGGGAGTTGACCAAATTTTTTAATTGCAATATTCTGGATTGTTTCTATTTGTTTTCATCTATTACAATCTTGATATTTTTGCTGTAGACTGCAAATATATGGTTCATTTGGCAATAAAAAATTAACCCTTTACCACACAATCCAGAATTTCAACAACTCTGACAGAGTAAGTTTCTGAAAATATTGTAGGAAAAGGAGAAAATGGTAATTAGCATTTTCTCCTTTTCCTGCAATGTTTCCTGTCCAGTCAAAGTACGTAACCTGGATTTGAGCCACATTTGTTAGCTGCAAATGCCTTCAACTTGGATAGGTCCATGACCTTGTCGTGTGGTAAAGATTTATGAGATTGACAGCCTTTCAGTTAACTCTTTGCGAAACGGCAAAATTTTAGACTGGACCAAATTGAAAACATTTGCAAACTACAAATTATGTGTAGCTTAACCCATTACCAAATGACAAAATTTTAGACTGGTCCAAATTGAAAGCATTTGCAGACAGCAAAATAAATGTGATTGAAAAACTGAAATTTGTTTTGGGAAGGGTAGAAAACATTGTGGGAAAAGGAGAAAATGCTGGTTACCAGCATTTTCTCATTTTCCCACAATGTTTCGAAAAGGCTTCTTGTTCAGGGTCGTTAAAAGTCGGGATTGTGTGGTAAAGGGTTAGATAGTGATTTATGTATTGGATAGGGTAGAAAACATTGTGGGAAAAGGAGAAAATGCTGGTAACCAGCATTTTCTCCTTTTCCCACAATGTTTTCAAAAGACTTCTCTCTCAGGGTCGTTAAAGGTCGGGATTGTGTGGTAAAGGGTTAAATGTATTGAAATGTTTGTAAATACATGTACATACTGATGTGGCACTCTTTAGCTATACATGTATTTACTGTTGATGATGAAGGTTGTAAGCGAACTGAAACACTGATAAACAAGGAGATTTTTTTTTTTTGAAGAAAAACATTTTGAAATCTCACTTCACTCTTTACCAGACAACAACACTTTATCCTTGTCAATATTGAAAGTGTTTTCAGACCACAGATGTTGTTTATCTGTTTACCAAGTAACAAAATTTTATACCAGAACAAGTTAAAAGCTTTTTCCAACAATAAATTAATTGTGACTGGAATTGTGAAATATTTCTTTGAAACGATGGAAAACAAAGCGGAAAAAGGAGAAAATGCTGGTTACCACTATTATCTCCTTTTCCCACAATGTTTTCAAAGTTAGTGTTCCATATAAATCTTAAAACACTGGATTGGTTGTTATGGGTTAAATGATGGAATAGGTCTTTGAAATGGTAGAATATTGCAGTCAAGGGAGGAGATGCTGGTTACCAGCACTTTCTCTTTTTTTGAACAATGTTTTCAAAATATTCCTTCTCAGGGTTGTAAAAATGTGGAATTGTTTGGGCGAGGGTTACCACCTGAATATAACACTATTTACTCGCTTTAGTTTTGTGCTCTTTATAATGTCTCAACCAGGGTCCATACTCGCCAACCATTCTCAAGAACGTTTTTTGTCTTCTTCTCCAGAATTTTATAAATTTGAAAGTATCACAACTTCTGATTTGCTAAACCATTTGGTTTAGCCAATCAGAAGTTGTGTTACTTTCAGTTTTAGAAAATCTTGAAGAATAAGACAAAGAACATTCTTAACAGTTGGTGAATATGAACCCTGGTGCCTGTGTTTGCTACTGCCTGTCAGTGCACCTGTGTGCTTATTAACTTTTATGTCAAACACCTTTTCTGATGGAATATCTGAATCAGTTTTGACTTAAGTTTAGAATTCCTCTTAACCCGTTATCACACAATCCCTACTTTTAACGACTCTAAAATAAGAAGGCAATTGAAGACATTGTAGGAAAAGGGAGAAAATTCTGGTAACCAGCATTTTCTTCTTTCCCACAATGTGTTCTGCCCTGTCAATGACAAATCTTGTTATTTGATCTATATTTATTTCTTGGCCTGTTAATGCTTTCAAAAAGGATAAGCCTAAAATTCTTGTCATGTGGTAAAGTGTTAAGAATTTAATTCCATCAAGAACTTCAGTTGCCAATGCAAGAAAAATGAAAAATATGGATAATCTTCAAAAATCTGTCCAGAACTGCTTGTGTCTTGTTTAATATACTTACCCTGTACCAAACAATACCCAGTTGTAACGACCCTGAGAGAGATGGATTTACTTGATCCATGGGCAGAGATTTTACAGATTTGTTTGTAAAGAATTCATTTTTGACAAAATACTGGCTGCTGTGAAGTTAGTTTGTTTTCTCTGAATACTCTAGTATGTTTTATGATGGTCAAAGGGAAATAACTCATTGCATCATGGTTCGTATTGTACACTTAACCCTTTACCACACAATCCCGACTTTTAACGCCCCTTAAAAAGAAGTCTTTCGAAAACATTGCAGGAAAAGGAGAAAATGCTGGTAACCAGCATTTTCCCCTTTTCCCACAATGTTTTCTACCCTTCCCAAAACACATTTAAATTTTTCAGTCACATTTTTTTTGTCGTGCACAAATGCTTTTAATTTGGACCAGTCTAATGATATTGTTGTTTGGTAAAGAGTTAAGAGTTTGGGGTTAACCCTTTACCACACAATCTGGAGTTTTAACGACCCCAAGAATGAAAGCTTTTAAAACATTGTGGGAACCAGCATTTTCTCCGTTTCCCACAATGTTTTCTATCCTATCAAGGATAAATTTCATCATTTGAACCACCTTTAATTTGTTGTCAGCAGATGTTTTCAATTTACCAGCATTTCTCCTTTTTCCAAAATGTTTTCAAAAAGCTATTCCCGCAAAAACTTGGAATTGTGTGGTGAAACCTTGACAAAAAAAAAACAATTTTTATCTTCCTAAAGGAAGGAACATTTAGGGGAAAGAAGAAAATTATATTCAGCAATTTTCTCCTTTTTCCACCATGTACTGTAGCCTTTTAAAGACAAATCCCATCATTTGAGCCACACTTATTTTTCTGGGAGGGGAAAAGAGAAAATGGTGAAGACCAGCATTTTGTCTTAGTCCCACAACACTTGGTCTGTATTCACCAACTATTCTTAAGAGTATTCTTTGTCTGATTTTCAAGAATTTTCTAGGTTTGAAAGTAACACAACTACAGATTGGCTAAACCACATGGTGTAGCCAATCAGAGGATGGGTTAGTTTCAAATCTGGAAAATTCTTCAGCCTAGGAATGGTTGGTGAATATGGACCACCCCAAAGACCAATCCAATCATTTGAGCTACAACTAAATTGCTATCTGCGAATGCTTTTAACTTGAATGAGTCTAAAATTTTGTCTTTTGGTAATGAGTGAACCCTTTACCACACAATCCCCAGTTTTAGCAACCCTGAGAAAGAAAGCTTTTGAAAACATTGTGGGAAAAGGAGAAAATGCTGGTAACCAGCATTTTCTCCTTTTTCCACAGTGTTTTCTGCTTTATTTAAGGCAAGTTCCATCATTTGAGCCACTTTTGATTTGTCATCTGCAAATGCTTTACATTTGAGCAATTTTTAAAAGTTTTTTGTGCGGTAGAGAGTTAAAACAGTATGTTTTGAGTTTATTTTATTGAATTTAATGTTTTATCAAACTGCTTTGTTTTAACTGTTAACCACACAACCCTGACTTTTAACAACACTATGGAAGAGGCCTTTTAAAAACATTGTTGGAAAAGGAGAAAATGTTGGTTAGTGATAACCAGCATTTTCTCGTTCTCCCACAATGTTTTCTACCCTATCACAGTCAGAAATCATCATTTCAGCTGCATTTAATTTTTTTGTCTGCAAATGCTTTGAATTTGGTCCAGTCCAAAATTTTGTTGTATAGTAAAAAGTTAACTTGGACGAGTCAAAAATTTCTTCATTTTATAATGAGTTAAGGCATTACCACACATTCCTGAATTTTAACAACCATGTAAGAGAAGGCTTTTGAAAACATTGTGGGAAAAGGAGAAAATGCTGGTAACCAGCATTTTCTCCTTTTCCAACAATGTTTTGTACACTATCCATTACAGAAATCATCATTTGAGTTACATATAATTTGTAGTCTGTAAATCCTTTCAGTTTGGACCAGTCTAAAATTTTTCCGTTTGGTAAAGAGTTAAAACAATGTGCATTGGGATGAGTTAATTCTTTACCACATGAAAAAAATTGCAGACTGCTCCAACCACACGAAAAAAATTGCAGACTGCTCCAAATTGAAAGCATTTGCATACGACAAATTCAGTGAGGCTCAAATGCTGAAAGTGTCCTTGACAGAGTACAAAACACTGTGGGAAAAGGAGAAAATGCTGGTTACCAGCATTTTCTCCTTTTCCCACAATGTTTTCAAAAGGCTTTTTCTTCAGGGTTGTTTAAAGTCGGGATTGTTTGGTAAAGGGTTAATTGTGTTGAATTTAACCCTTTATCAAACAATCTTGTTTTTTAAAAAAAAAACTTTGTAGTCGGGTTTTGAAAACACTGCAGAGAAGTGCATGTAACCTGCATTTTCTCCTTTTTACGGATGTGTTTTGTATCTCTAGCAAGACAAATTCTATCGTTTGTGCCGTATTTTATTGTCCTCTGCATTTGCTTTCAAACTGGACAATACTAGAATTTTGTCATTTTGTGAAAAGTTAACCCTTTACCAGACAATCCCAAGTTTTAACAACCCTTCTTAAAATGGGTTTTGAAAACATTGTGGGAAAAGGAGAAAATGCTGGTGACCAGCATTTTCTCCTTTTCCCACATTGTTTTCTTTCCTATAAATAAAAAAAAAAAATCACCATTTTAGCCACATTTGTTGTCTGCAAATGCTTTCAATTTGGACAAGTATAACATTTTGTCGTTTGGTTAACAGACTCTTGAAAATATGGTGTAAATTGGTTAGCAGTATTTTCTCCTTTTCCTCCATGTTTTTTACCCTTTCATAGACAAATCGCATCACTTCAGCTACATCTAATGTGTCGTCTGCAAATACTTTCAGTATGGATGGGTCCAATATTTCATCATTTAGATGAAAGGTTTTTATAATATTCTGTATTGTGATGAAGTTATTTTCTTGATTTTGACCCTTTCTCAAACCAGCCATTGTTTTTAACCCTTTACCGAACAGTCCTGAGTTTAATCGACTCTAACAAAGGAGGCTTTTGAAAACATATTGGGAAAAGGAGCGAAATGCTGGCATTTAGCACTTTCTCCTTTTCCCACTACGTTTTCTGCCCCCCAAAACCAAATTCTACCATTTACACCACATCTAAATTGTTGTCTGCAAATGCTTTCAATTTGGACCTGTCTGAAATTTTGTCGTTCTTTAAAGGTTTATAAGATAGATGTACAACGTTCTGGAAAATGGTGTATGTGTTTGTAACTAGCAATTTTCTCTTTTCTGCAATGTTTTTTCTTCCAGTTGAAATACAAATTCTATCATGATAGGTACATTCAACTTGCTGTATTTCGATTTGGACAAGTCTAAAGTTTTGTTGTTTGGTGAAGAGATAATGAACTTGTTTCAATCTTTTTAATGATTTTATGTAAGACTTGCATTTGTGAATTGACCCTTTTCCAGATGACAAAAATTTGGGTTATTCTGCATTGAAGGCATTTACTGTCCTCAAAGTGAATATGGTTAAAAAAAAGGTAATTTTGTGGGAAAGGGTAGAAGACATTGTGGGAAAGGGGGGAAATGTTTGTAAACAACATTTTCTCCTTTTCCCACAATGTTTTCTAATGCCTTCTTTTAATTGTAAGTTGCATTTGATCTTTGCGTAATATGTTTCTGTTGTATACATGAACGTTTCATTTTGAGTATTAAAACATTTTCTCTTTATACTTTGGTGTTCTTCTTTCTTGAACTTGGTCTCTGTACAGAGAAAACAAGTTCTATAAACATAAGAAAAGAAAAAAAAAAAAACCTCAAAGATTCATCTGTAATATAAACAACCCTGTATTAAAATTAATAATTTCAAATACAGAGAGTAGTAAAAGGTAATTCTCCTGGGTCCCACGATCGCCTATCCAAGTGTCTTTCTTGCCCGTTCCCTGTCCAGCAGTCGTTTCTCTATCCAGCTGCCCTTCTGTTTTTGCCCCCGTTCTGGCTGGTTTTTTTTTTCGGGTTTTGGGTGCGTCTCGATCCTCGGTTCTCCCGGACCCGAGTCGACTCCCACTACCATTACACCACATTGGAGCCTACAAGAATAAAGCTGTAGTTTCTATTTGAATACAATGATTTGTAAAAACATTGGGGAAAAAAAAAGTTCGACCGGAAGTCTCGCTTCAAACGCCTGGTGAGTGAAGTTCTTCAGTCAAAACTTTCCACCAAACTGAACATTTTTGGGGGGAAAAAAAGAGAAAATGCTAGTTATCAACATTTTCTCTATTTCCACAATGTTTTCTTCACTTTCACAAAGAAAAATCCCATTATAGCCGAATTTAATTTGTCGTCTGCAAAGACGGTTATTACTGATTATTTATTACTCTTTGCCAAACGACAAAATTTTAGACTTAACCGAATACAATACATTTGCAGACGGCAAATTAAAGGTGGCCCAAATGACGAAATTTTTCCTTGGTAGGGTAGAAAACATTGTGGGAAAAGGAGAAAATGCTGGTTACCAGCATTTTCTCCTTTGCTAACAATGTTTTCCAAACCCTTCTTCAGGGTCGTGTGCCTAAAGAGTTTTAATTTTTGTCGTCTGGTCGAGCGTTCGCTTCAACTGAAAACACAAAACTCACCACCTCCACAATCAAACACGTATACAGCAGATAACTTTGAATATATCCTTGTAAAATACTGATGGTGATATTACCAAACACGAATTCAGGAAAACATTGTGGCAAAAGGAGCTGTTCAGGCTGGGTCCAATAATTTCTTCACTCTTTACCAAACGACAAAATTTTAGAACTGTCCAAATTGAAAGCATTTGCAGACGACAAATTGAATGTAGTTCAAATGATGATTGTGGCGCCGCATGAGCGGCGGCACTATATTTTTATTCGGTTTTGAAAAGTGCCTATGGAGGCAGCCATATTGAACTGGTTCCATGCTTTGTTTTAACATCCACCTATATCTACTGTACTTTGATTACCAGATCGGGGTCCATAATAACTTTTTTATTTATTTGTGGGGATTTTTTTTTTTTGTATATTGCACTTTCATTGTTAGATGGATAAAAACACGGATCGTAGACATATCAACATTTTCCTTTCGAAAAATAAAAAATGCATTTCGAATAATAACTCACGTGATCAAAAATTATCTGTCACAAATTTTCGAAGCCACCATTTTAAATATCTTACGCTGGAAAAGGTTAAGAGGCATTTTCAAGCTCTTTGACCCTAGAGCACCCTATGTGGTACTTGTGACCCCACTTATATTTTTGTTCTAGTATTGCATGGACTGTAGAAATATTGTTTTCCTTTCGCGATCGTGTTTTTAAGACCAGCTAACTGTAACTAGGTCAATGTTGGGGGTGACAGATGTTTCGGTAACAGACGAGTTCGGTAAATTGGACTTATAGAGTAAATCGATTGGATGTTTCGGTAACAAGTTAATTATATAGTGGTAATGCACCATGACGTTTTTCACACCAAATAAAGTCTTGGTTCTGATTCGTTCAATGTTTCTCTTTTTTCTTCCACACACTTTAAGACATAATATTTTTGTTATGTTTCTACTGTCATGCTGTACGTAAAATGATACCCGAATCAAAGTTGAGGTAACGAATAACAACACCCAATCCTAAACTTGAAACACGTTGTATCTCCTTTTAAATCAATGATTTATGATCCTTTCAATGTGAAAATATTTTCTTACTGAAAGACTTCCAAACCAGCCATTAACCCTTAGAGCGTCTGTCATTACTGCTGTTGCCATTGCGGCCGGTGCAGATCGAGATCAGAGTACACCAAACACGGAGTTTGATCTTTGATCTTCATTTGTCAATTTTGCAAGACATTCTGAACAAGAAAACCTTGACACTGCTAAAAATAGGTTTTATATCTAGAATGAAAATGACCCTTGAGTTTATTCGACGCTCTTAGATTTAAAATTATGGATAGTTAAATTTAGTTCAGAAACACAGGTAATACAGGTAAAAATATTGTGGCAAAAGAAGAGAGTGAGCGCGAGAGATAGATAGTAGCAAATACTTTTTTTGACAAATACTTTTTTCAAACTGCACGAGCAGTGTGTGATCTAAACATGCCCAATCCCCATAACTTTTACATTCAGTCTGATCTGCAAGTTTCTTCTTGTCCATTGGTGTTTCAGGTTTTCATAAACCGGGGTTAATCTTTAAGATCTACGGGAAACTTCTTTATCTTGTTGGCAATGGGAAGTGTGAAGACAGGCTGTAAACGCGTCTATATACAATATACAGTACTCCCTTCGCTCTCAAATAGTACGCATATGATTTTTTTATGCAGTGTTGTATTGATGAACGCACTTTAAAACGGAGGACGGACGTTTTGGCCACGGACGTTTTGGCCAGGACGTTTTGGCCAGGACGTTTTGGCCACGGACGTTTTGGCCACCTATATTGAAAAAACGGACGTTTTGGCCAAATCTATTATATTTAAAACCAGCAGACGCCGATTTTTGTGCACCAGACCAGATTTGAAATCTGTGTGGAAAATGGAGAGGAACAATACAGAACAGATATCTATTAGATGGGCACAAATGTTCATGGTCAAAATCACAAGAAGTATGCATGAAAGCATTATTGTCAAGGCCTCTCTCTCTATCTCTCACTCCCTCTCTTCATTTGCCATAATGTTTCAAATGTATTATCTTTATTTCTGAATTCACGTTAATTATCCATAATTTTAACCTTTAGAGCATCGAAAAAAGTAAAGGCTATTTTTATTTTAGAAACAGAACAATATATATATTACAATATACGATCCCTGGTCTAATATTAGCTATTTCAAAGCAAAGTTGTCCTTCCTCATAATGTCTTAGAAAAGCTGGCAGCGTAAACCAACGATCAGACTCTGTTTTTTTTTTTTTTTTTTTTTTTGCTTTGCAGTTTGATCTTTGTCTGAATCGGTCGCAAGGGCAACAAGAGTGAAAGGTATTCTGAGGGTAAATGGCTGGTTTGGAAGTTGACCAATTTGTTTCCGGAAGAAATTATTTTTCACACAGAAAACGTTGACAAGAATAGCGTCATTTTTAATAAAACATTTTTAAAAAACTTGAGGATTGGCTTAAAGTTGGAGTCTGTTATCTGTAGGACGATTAAGTAATACGGGTACAAGCTTAGGGCTGGGTTTTTATTAGGGATCGTATATTATTCATTACATGAATCAGCTATGGGTGAAAAACGAAAATAAGATATGGTGATCAAAATTTACTAATTTCAGGTATTTATTTATACAGCATGGAAAGAACAACAAATATATTTACGTCAGAAAACGAGTGAGAATTGCAAATTAAAAGAAAAAACGTTTGCACAAACAGAAGCCATGGGTGTGAAAAACGTCACGGCACTATATTACTGCCTTGTTACCGAAACATCCAATCAATTTACTCTATAGGTCCAATTTACCGAACTCGTCTGTTACCGAAATATCCATAAATCAATGTTGGAGCGCCTAACATGACTGGTATCATACAACCCGTCTAGTCTATATAGATATAAGGACTTCATTCAAGTCTTTATTATATCTATAATAAAGAGGGGTTGTATGATACCAGACATATGTGTTGGAGTGTCAGATTTAGCACAATCCGATAACAGACTTTTCTTTCGTTAATGTAAAATCTTTCTGTTCAAAATCAGACGGTCGAGAGTTTTGATATTTCATGTGTAGTATCGCTACAATGACCTCTACCAAGTACTAGTATGTTCAAATGGTGGCCTTCGGGTCAAAAGTTGCCATATGCTACCCTCCACCCAGATGTCACAAGTTTGCGCATAGCCATATTTGTTGCACACTTTTCAAAATCTTCTATCAAATATCAGAAAGGCAACAGCTCTAACATTTCTATCTACCAATTGTGTCCAAATGATGTCCTGTGGATAAAGAAATGGCCCAGTCCATGGATAAGAAGTTTGCAAATATCCTTCAATGATATGAAATTTAAAAATCTTGTCAAAAACCAGATGGCCCAGAGTTTAAATACAGTATCACCACTTGGACCTCTACGAAGATTGTGCAAGAGATGCGTATTAGGAAATAACCCAATGCATTGTGCCCTGTTACAGAAACAACTAGTTTGCGGCGCCATTGATGTTCAGCATCAATATTTTCTTGTTTATGTCTTTGATAGGACAGAAAACATTTCGGGAAAAGGAGAAAATGCTGGTTACCAGTATTTTCTCCTTTTCCTATAATGTTTTTTTAAAGGCCCTTTTGCTCAGGGTCTTTAAAACTCGGGATTGTGTGGAAGAGAGTAAATCAGTCCTTATCACGGTCGACATAGATATCCGAAAATAATCTGTGAATCTGTTCCGTGTTTTTGTTGTCGTTTTTGACAAAGTAACCTCAAAAAAGATAGAAGAAAAAAAAAAGATCAGACTGGAACCCAGACTGTCGTTATGCCGCTTTCAAAAGTACATCACGGCGACACTTCACTTATTCATACATATTTTCGTTCAGCATAAAACAGCACTTGCATGTTTATAGCTTACAATGTAAGCAACAATTACGAGTGTACATGCGTGGAAAACAAAGACCTAACATAGAATGTCATTATCTGAGAAGCATGAAAAAATAAACAAATACGACTTGGGAAATTACATGTAGCAATATAGTGTATCAAAACTTACAGCGCCAACTAAAACCAATAGACTAGGATATGAGATTTTTTAGACTGTAATCAGACGACGTGTCATGGGCAGTCCGATCTTGATCTATACTGTCAGCTATGTGTTTACTAAACAACACAAGTACTAGGCTGGTACACTGCCTTGCCAAAAGACACTTCCACGAAAAACCATTGTGACCGGTGAGGATCGACCCCACAACCTCTGGATTATAATCGATCACATTAACTCTTAGGCTGCTAAGCGCGACTCAATGACCTTTTGCGGACAGAGTAGATTCAAGATCAGACTGCACAAAACGTGCAGTCTGATCTTGAATCTACTCTGTCCGATAGGAAGACATTTTCCCGTAAATTACCTATACATATAAATAGCTACATTTGGGGTTTTACTCTAAGCTCGAAATTTTAATTTCACATATTTAGCAGTTAAGGGTTAAGTCTGTACCAGGCGACAAAATTGAGACTTGTCCAAACTTGAAGTAATTTCAGACAATAATTATGGCTAACATTATAGTATTTGTCTATGGTACTCTTAAAAATATTGTGGGAAAAATATTCTCTGCTTTCATCACAATATTTTTCAAAGCGTTCTTTGGTAAAGGGTTACGGTGCTGGATTTGTAATAATCAAACGAACCCCGCTTGCAGAGCTATTATTGTTGGAGTGTCCCTCGGCAACGTACTGCAAAGCCCTAGTCTAGTAGTGGTGGAAAGCAAGATAGACATTGATAACCAGGTAACGAGAATTTTCTCTTTTGTCCACAATATTTAAGATTCTTTCTTAGGCAAATCTCAAAAAAATGATCTATCGCCTGCAAACGCTTTCAATTTGGACAAGTCTAAAATTTTATCGTCTGACACAGAGTTTAAAATGATGTCAATGGTGATAAAGTTATCGGCTGCTTTCCCGTGTCTAAATGTTTGTTTTAGGAGAAACGATTTCTGTCACAATGGCAATCATTTCATCTGATGGATGACTGATTTAATGGTGTTTTACGCCGCTTTCAAAGTTATTCTGCCGAGCCCTGCTAACTTGGAAGCGTACAGGACTTGAAAATAGGAGGTCGTTGGTTCGATCCTCGGCTAAGTAAATTTCTTTCCGGCAATTGATGATAGTAATTGCGACAGGATTCATTTCTCTCTCACCGCTGACCATTGTTTCGACGATGGTCATGTGGGAAAGCAGCCAGTGGCTTGGAAAGAATGTTGTGCAGAGTACTGGTTAAAGAAACTCCAGGAAAGCATGCAGGTGCACTGGCCGCCGCGATATAGATGAAATAATGTTGAAAACGGCGTTACACAACATACAATCAATCAATCAAATTTGTTTCTGTCATATCACGGCGACAGCCTCGTCATATCTATAAGCCCCTACGTAGGTTATTTTTCATTTTGACATTCATCGGGTACGTTACATGCTAAATAAAAATAAAATGTGAAATGTCCGATAGATAAATGTTGAAAGGTAAGTAAGCATATATACGTCTAAATATTTGGACTAGGCGACAGTCCACATATTCATATATCTCCTGGGTTTCAAACTCACAACTCCTACATTGTCTAGCCCCACACTTTACAGACTGAGTCCCTCACGATCATTTAACCTCTTTGGGGATGGGTGGGGTGAAAACGTGACATAGACGACGAAAGTGAGTGTGACGATGATATACACACAAACAAAAATGACATTTAAAAAGGAGAGGAAGAAAACAACAGCAATAAATTTACCCACCTCGATGTTAATTATTTTCCAGAATTTATCTATTAATTGAATAATCCATCAAATTAAAAGAAAGAAAACACACACATTGTCTCAAAAAAAAAAAACATTTTAAACAAGTGGCTTAACACACCAAACAGTGAATACAAAACATGCCCAAATCAGCACGTGGAAAGTTTGCGAATTTGGTGGTACCTAGTATTTTTTTTTTGGGGGGGGGGGGCTTTTTGATCGCGGGTAAATAATTATATATGAGCCACGGTCTGGCAAAAGGGGGCTTAATGCATTTCCGTGATGCATTATACTTATCAAGCCATCACATAATTATGGAGATAGCAACTAATAGCAACTTATTTTTATTTATATCGACTTAATCATGGAGTACAATGGTCCTTGGACATACAGAAAATTGACTAAAAGCGAAAAGTTTCGGCTCAGGTCAGCCTGCGCGGACTGCGCAGGCTGACCTGAGTCGATACTTTTCGCAGATGCATTAGGCCCCCTTTTTCACAGAGCATGTATATAGAAACTATACGTTATATAGAGTCCCCTCAAACCAATCAAGATATTTTTGCTATTTGTAAATTTTGTGCTTATCAAAGGACCATTCTATCCCCAGATTAAGTCGGTTATTTGACAAAATGGATTTTATGGATCCAAAATTAAATGATGATTTGCATGGTACAATGCATCCCGGAGATACATTAAACCCCCTTTTGCCAGGGCACGGCTCAAATGAAATGGGCACTCTCAGTGCAAAATATGCAGATATTGAAATTTCATGGCTGTTTTCCAAGAATACGTTGCAAATTGTCGGACAGCGTACACCAAAGATAAGACTGCATGTTTTGTGCAATCTGATCTTGATCTACATAATCTGTAAAAACGACTAAAACTGGGTTCAGCCCTGTAACACTTAACTTAAGACAAGTCAAAATTGAAAGGTTTTGCAGACGGAAAATTGAATGTGACTTAGATGAGGAAATTTTGTTTCTTTAGAAAACATTGTGGGAAAAGGAGAAAATGCTGGTTGCCAGCAGTTTCTCCTTTTCCCACACCGTTTTCAAAAAGCATTTTCCCTTAGAACCCTTAAATCTCTGGATTGTGTAGTAAGGGTTAAGTCTTTACCAGACAAGAAAACTTAGCCTGGCCCAAATTCACTGTATCTGAAGACACCGAATTATAATTATGATAGTACACAACATGAAAGTTTGTCTCTCATTTCTAAAGGATAGATTATATTGTTGGAACAGGAGAAAATGCTCCTAAGACTTTCTCCTTTTCCTACGGCACTTTCAAAAATCTTCTTTCTCAGGGTCGTCAAAACTTGGGGCCGTTTTTTAATGGAGGATGAGGGATTAAGGAACCAGTTACTAGTATATACTTTCCTATCCGGGCCGGATACATATTAACCCTACTACTGCAAAATAAGTTGAATAAAACTTTCAAGCCGACAGTAGAAACCCGATTAATATTTTTTCCAACTTATTTCTCGGAGAAGAAACATGTCCTTATCGGACAGTGTAGATCCAAGATCAGACTGCACGTTCTGATCTTGATTTTTACTGTCCGGAAAGGGTCAGTGAGTCGCGCTTAGCTATTTATGGATTAAAGGCGCAATAACGGCAAAATGTAAAACAGTTTTGTGTAAAAAAATACCGGTAAATTTCATTTAAACCGATTAAACGTACAGCATTCATTATGTGAAAGAAATTGTTGGTCAAGCTTCCCATAAGGTCACATGCCACAGTTCTCCCAGCTCACTGGCTAGCGTATGTTTCTGTTTTGTAAACCCTGTTATATTCCACTGGGTTAGTTTGACACAGAGATAGTATGTTTTAATCTGTAATATGTCTGTTGCCCTTTAAATATCCGGGAATCACAGACGCGGAAGAAAAATGGGAGATCTATATAAAATGACCGAGATGCCAAATCACGCCAAAATAGATGTTATACAAGGAGGTAATTCATTATGTCAGTAACTTTAAAAAAAAAAAAAGGCACCGTGTCTCTTAAAATGTCCCGTTTGATGTACCTTTCGTTTAATTCTTTTTATAAGATATTAGAAAGCACTATTTCTGTGCAAATGAAAAAAGAATATATAGATATATTTTGACTGAAATTGGTTTTAATGCAGAAAATTAATCAGAACATAAGTCTTTGTTGACATGCAAGGATATTTCTAATTGCCTGAATTCTTTCGACTAATCCTTTTTACTACTGGCAATCATCACATTCTAAGAACAATCATTTGTTAAGCAATATTTTTATTTTAAGAACCTTTTGAAGGTTTGAAATTAAAGCCTATGTAGTTTTGACAAGATTTATCCCCTTAGAAGAACTGTTTCTTTGTATTTTGCTCTGCAACAAATGATTTGCTATTCATACTTTTACTTTGCACACATTATATTATCATCTGGGCGAAAATAATAATAATAATAAAAAACAATCTGTCCATCGGGAAAAAAAAAAAAAAAAAAAACTGTAGGATACGTCCTTAACCGTCATGACAAGGAAAATTTTAACTTGAACTAAGGTTGGCAACATTAACCCAGTATTGATATTCATTGTTCTTCCAATGTTTGGATTTTTGAACAATCGAAGTGTAACAGATTGTCAGACTTATGGTAATCGCCGTTCCTTTAATTGGTAGATATGAAATTTACCTGAGCCATGGTCTGTGAAAAGGGGGCTTAATGCATCTGCAAAAAAGTATCGACCCAGGCCAGCCTGCGCAATCCGCGCAGGCTGACCTGGACCGAAACTTTTTGTATTTGGTAAATTTTCTGCATGTTAAGACCATAGTACCTCAGGATTCTGCTGGTTGTTAGACAACATGGATTTTATGGATGGATGATTATATAATGACTTGTTTGGTGCAATGCACAACAAAAATGAATTAAGCCACCTTTTGCCAGAGCAAAAGGTGGCTTAATTCATTTTAAATGTAAATTTAAATGTAAATTTTAAACAGAATGTAATTAAATTTAAATGTAAATTTAAATGTAAATTTTAAACAGAATTGTTTACTTTTGGCCGCCATCGGACCTTTAAGGAATACGCCCCTGCATTTAGCAGAATCAACAAGAATGGCCACATTGTGTCTGTCATGTTCAACTGATTCTCGATGATACATTGTCAACATTAAATCTTTCTTCGTTTGTTAAAACATCATTATACGAAGGCAGTTCATCGTCCGCGGGCTCATATCCTTCATTTGTTCTACCGTCTGCTTCTGCCGCATTATCATCATTTATATCGGGCAGTCTCGTGCTCCTCTGTAAATTAGTTTGATCTGTACTGTCATGACCGGGCCCCGTAGTATTGAATTCTGTTTCTGCCACACCGGAAGTGTCGTTGGTGTGCGCTTGCGCAGATTGCATATGTATAGTTGTCATTTCTAAAGTGTGATACGGCGGAGGTTCGATGAATTTCTGATAGTCGATGACGTAATCGATTACATCAGCGTTTTCTTGTTGTGTAGAAAGCGTGAATATATCAGCTGCACTTGGGATTGTTCTCGCATCACATGCTCTGGCAGTTGAATTTTGTCGTCTTGAGCGATAACAACAAAAGTAGCCAACCACAATGAAGACGAGACATAACGTCACAATTAGCGCAACAACACCGATTACATTGCCGAAAGAGCTTGTTTTATCTTCATATTGTAAATCGGTGTAACAATCCTTGTAGGTGCTGTCACCACAGAAATTGTAACTAGTATCGCAAAACAGGTCCCTATCTAAACACCGTCCATTGTAACATCTCAGAGAGTACGAGTCGCAGTGATATTTACTCTTACGATACACGTAGAAAATCATATAAAACTGGTCAGTAACTACCTGTTCGACATTGTTTGTTATTCTCAAAGAGACATTAGAAATCGGTGGGATCTCTTTTTCATACGGGTAAGTCGGCCTGTTGTTGCAAAATATGTATTCTGATTTATTTACAGAGTACACAACACTGAGGTGCGAACCACAGTTTCCGTCCATTGTACTTATGTAATAAGCGCTGGAATAACCTGGCGCTACCTGTATGTTTGTCACACAAGGATAAAAGAACATTCCTGATGAGTAGAAATTTATTTTAATTCCGAACTCGTTTGTCCCGAGATAGATTGTCTGGCCGCAGATACTCTCTCCTTCATCTAAAAAATAGAAAACAAAGGATATAACAGGGTCCCTATAAACTTAGAAACGGAACCGAAACGAAACGCAACGAAACGAAACGGAACGAAACGCAACGAAACGTTACGAAACGGAACGAAACGCAACGAAACGGAACGAAACGAAACGAAACGGAACCAACCCCAACGAAACGGAACGAAACGGAACCAGACCCAACGAAACGAAACGAAATAGAACGAAACAACGAAATAGAACAACATGAAGCAGAAGTAAAACCTAAGTTAGTTTTTTTGTCTTTTAAATCATCTTCCCCTTGATTGCAATTAATGCAAATAGATAAACATTAAAATTTGATAGCAACTGTACGCACAAAGATCAGGTTATTGCAATGAATCTGTATTATTGTTCACTTTCTTATGGAAATAAATCATCATTGAAATGTTCTTCAATTATAGGGCAACTGTCAGTGAAGCAATTACGTCGCTGCTCAGTCAAAGCAGAGGGACAATATGGGGGCCTAGATTATTTTCCTTATTTTCAGGGGGCATTTAAATTTCATCCAATAACGACGAGAGGGGCACAATACCCGTAAGCAATACCGCCCGCGCAATAACTGAGCCCAGCCCCCAAAACGATCGCGTTGCAGTACGCAACAGTCAGCATAACGTACATTCCTACATCGGAACAATGGTACACGGCCATTAGCTCGAGAAAATACAAACCTCGACTCGTCAGAAAAAAATAATAATTGTCCGTCAACGCTGTCTTGTCCAGTTTATGTGTCCCAAGGCCAATTGCTCTCTATAATTGCGATGGCGGCGCGTCAGAACCGAGCGAACGTGCAGGCGACGTCTGAGCAAACCGTTATCAGCTAAACAATTCCGGGTTTAACAGCAGCCGTAACTGTTGCTCGTAGGTCTCGTAGGTACTGATTAACGATATATCGGTCTTAGGCTCGAGTCGTTACGCGCCGTCTGCCGCTACGTGTAAGTCTTTTGCACTTCAGGTTTGCGCAAATCGCTGCGGATGGCTGCTGACTGCTTGCGCGAATGCACCAACATGAAATGCAACCTCTGTAGTAGGTAGCCCAGCCTCCAGCATACCTATGACTCTTTCTGGTCAATTTTCTTTAAGTCTCGGTATCGGTATTTCTGATCAATACGTGGACTGGATATGTCTATCCCTTACATCCACCGAAACTCGAACTTTGCCTTAAATAGCCACCAGGTCTTTTAGCTAGGAATTATCTGACCAATTTTGCAAACTATGAACGATTTTAAATATTACCACACGTGTATACATAACGTATATATGTACGTCTCAAAAGTAACCTTGAAAATTTTGCACATACTTTACGAAAGTTTCTTTTTTGGTTTAGTACATACAAAAATCGTTTGTCCCGGAGCAGCTGCGACAATTGCGGCCTTCGTTTGATAACGGTGTTTATCCTTAATTATAACATATATTATCATTTTTTAAAACGTGAACATTGTAAGTTCCTTCGATGTTGGGGGGTGAAAGGGTTTGGGTTCTAGTTCAGTCAGTTCCCGATTTTCTTAAAGTAACAGTAGCTGCCAAAAGTAAACAAAGCAGGTACTGAAATACATTTAGATTTAAATCGTACCATTTAAAAGTATGGAAATTATTGTGAAAATGACAATCTGATATTGTACAGTCGGTCAAGGTGTTAGTCGCCTGCAGAGAAGCTAATTTCAAAACCAGGTTAAAAGTTCCCAAGTTACTCCATCTTTTGCTTACTTTTTTCCTGATATTAAAATTCATTTTTCTGCCAGTGACTAACAACTGGACTTACCATACAATAACAGATTGTCATCCTCACAATATTTTCCATACTTTTGATTTGGTATGATTTAAATTTAAATGTATATTAACACCAGCATTGTGTTTTTGGCCGCGAGTGGGCCTTTAACTCATGTAATTTTCACACAGACAGCAATTTAGTATAAGAAGTGTGAATCTTTTTCTCGATATTTTCATAATAATCAGTAGAGTGTCATATTTTTCTTTCAAAGAAAACAATAACCTTACTGTTGTCGTGCGAATAATAATTATTATCCTTATCCGCTGTATGTCGTGCGTTAAGGTTTCCTACCGGCTAGACAGCGGTGTTGCAACCTACTTAACCCTTGGGCTGCTAAGAGCGACTCACAGACCTTTTGCATACAGTGTAGATCAAGATCAGACTGCACAGAATGTGCAGTCTGATCTTGATTCTACACTGTCCGATAAGGGGGATACTTTTCCCCCTAAAATACCTTTGAAATTTATAGCAAAATTTGGGTTTTTAATATCGGCTTGACAGTGTCATTTTCAAGTATTTAGCAGGATAAGGGTTAACATTTTCAGATGACTTTAAGATAAGCTACTGCTTACAGTCAGATCCTGTGCGAATGTTCGGATTCATTTGTATACATGCTGTACATTTATTTGTAACAAAGTAATGCCTTTGAAACTGAAGGTGATTTCTTCTAGGCTGAATTTATCTCCCTCTGCCAGTGTAGCCATTCACCTTTAAAGCGGTTCTAAAGACCAGCCCTACCCATTTTTTCTTTTCAGGCCTGAATCCATCTCTTTATCTTACAGGTTCTGCCAAGACGTTCATTACATTGATTTATGATTATGGGGAAAATGTACAAATGAAAAAGAAAAATCTGTGGGGACTCTATATACAGGCAAGGGTCGACTGAAAGCATCTTGAAGGGTTAATTGATTGATTGGTGTTTAACGCCGTTTTCAACATTATTTCAGTTATATCGCGGCGGCCAGTGCACCTATCCATGCTTTCCTGGATTTACTTTTGCCAGTACTCCGCACAACTTTCTTTCCAAGCCACTGGCTGCTTTCCCACATGGCCATTGTCGAAACAGTGGTCAGCAGTGAGAGACGAAGGAATCCTGCCGCAATGACTATCATCAATCCTCGGAAAGAAATTGGCCGAGCCGGGGATCGAACCAGTTCTCAAGTCCTGTACGCTACCGACTGAGCTACGGGGCTCGGCACATCTTGAAGGGCATCGACTGAAATCCTCAAAAGTATTCATGGCATAATATGGTGTTCGTGCGAAATATGACGGCTACCTGCGAGAGTGATATAATATCAAAATGAAACTGATTAACTGGATGATGTTTAAGGCTGTTTTCAACGTTATTTCAGATATATCGCAGTGGCCGGTGCACCTACTTATGCTTTCCTGGAGTTTCTTTTGACAGTAATACGCTCAATATTCTTTAGAAGCCACTGGCTGCTTACCCACATAAACATCGTCGAAAAAATGGTCACTGTGACAGTGGAATGAATCCTGTCGCAATGACTGTCATCAATCTTTGGAAAGAAATTAGCCGAGCATCGAACCAGCGACCCCCTATTCTCAAGTCCTATACGTTACCAACTGAGCTACAGGGGCTGGGTACCAAAATGAAAGAAGAACAGAATACAAAGAAAATATAACCCCATTTCCGTCCAAAGTCTTGCATCAAATATGTTGTAGTTTGTGCAACTTTCCCAAACACAGGCCCTGGTAACGGATTGTCGTTTAGATTAACTAATTCTGATGCCGACTAGATTTTCAAACCGGCAAATCACGCACGAGATGACGCAAAATTTCAGTTATTTCAATGTGCTCTCCACATAAAATGTGGGATAATCCAAGAAGAATGATACAAAAGAAATATGATAAATTGAGAGAAAAAAAAAGTGGAATATTGCTAGATTTCGTTCTATTTCGTTCTGTTTCGTTCTATTTCGTTTCGTTTCGTTGGGTCTGGTTCCGTTTCGTTCCGTTTCGTTGGGGTTGGTTCCGTTTCGTTTCGTTCCGTTGCGTTTCGTTCCGTTTCGTAACGTTTCGTTCCGTTTCGTTGCGTTTCGTTTCGGTTCCGTTTCTAAGTTTATAGGGACCCGGATATAACATGTGGAACAGACCAGAGGAGCGGCACTCTGGCAATAGGGTGTTTACTGCATCTCGGTGATGCATTTTACCGAGCAAGTCATCTTATAATTATGTGTCCATGAAATAAATCCATTTTGTCTAACAACTGACTGAGGCAGACAGGTCCTTTGACAAAACTGACCAGTAGCAAAACGTATCGACCCAGGTCAGCCTGCACGGAGTGCGCAGGCTGACCTGGGCCGATACTTTTTGCAGATACATTAAACTCCCCCTTGCAAGGAGCATTTCCCTCCTCTAAGGCATCAATTTATCATAGACACCGATATGACCTCCTTTTCCCCACCACTTCCTGCTCCAAATACACATGTACAACAATTGTAGAAAAGAACTTTGTAAACAATAGGTAATTAACAAGAGTTACTGAATTAATACACATAAATACTTGCGAAACTTTATGGTAAAATGAGATATTGCTCGATACGAGCAGTTTCTCCTTTTGTCATAATTTTTGCGAAAAATGGTCCAACGCAGGATACAAAATGTCCCATGTTATGAAGATGTTATGAGGTCAAACTGTTATCGGACGGCGAGGACACATTAATTCAAACTTGTCGACGTGAACTCATTTTGTATGGTGGCATAGAAATGCCATCACTTACCGAACTATTTTGGCGGATATTTTCACGAAAGCCTTGCAAGATTTCATGCTTTTTAAGGGGCCGTTTACAGTACATAAAGGGACAGCCCGAAAGGCTGAAGTGGTAGAGTGTGGGACTTGTAAACGACAGATCTCGGGCTGTTTGAGGGTCTTGTTTCGATTCGTTTCATCTAAAATTACTAACAGTCTTTCGGATGAGACGTTAAACCGAAGTCCCGCGTGACGGTGCTATACACCGAGCACGTTAAAGAACCAGGCGTCACCAAAGATGGGTTTCGTCCTGTATCTTCCATTATCCCTGGTAATATAACTAACAGTTTTCGTGGGGCAACCGGTAGCGGCGATAAATAAACGAAACACAGTCAAACATACAGGCACAAAGTTCGTGTTAATTCATCTGTTGTAATGTAAAAAAACCTATTGTGTTTGACTGTTAAGGTAAGACATGGATAATACGTTACAGCATGTTAGTTATTGTAGTACCCTCAAGATTTTGATATTATCAAATTTGAAACAATTATAAAAACTTAAACGAAGGTTATCTCATCGTTTCTAATGAAACACTCACTCTATTTTCACTGAAATAATAAGTAAAGAATAACCTCCCTTCGGTGAAAGTAAAAACAAATCACAAAGGATTACTTTGTTTAAGTGATAAAAAACAATCAGCAGGAAGAAATAAGCAGAAATTATAATTACTTTATTTTTTTTTGGCATTGTTTCAATCCCATATTTTTTTCATTATTGTGATAGCAGACGTTTTACCTTTCCCTGAAATCGGACATAATTTTTGCGAAAATATTTTTTTATTACCGTATGGTATGTGGTGGCAGTTTTATGCCACCTTACATCTGACAATGAAGAACAAACGATACTTTTTCGATGAACAGTAACATAATGCCTCCTGCAGACGGTCTTTTTCGTCCCACAGCTGACAATTTTTGAAGACGCTGCGGCAAAAGCAAAAATTGCATGTCACGAGTATGTATATCGGTATAGCAGTTTTATTTCAACTTGAATTGGATTAATCGCACCCCCATCTCAGCAGTGCTTTCACTGCTTTGATTTTTACTGAGGTGAGGGATACAAATATATAAGCCATGCTCTGTGAAAAGGGGCTTCATGCATTTGCGAAAAGTATCGACCCAGGTCAGCCTGCGCAGTCCGCGCAGGCTGACCTGGGCCGAAACTTTTCGCTATTGGTCAATTCTATACGCTAAACAGACCCCCTATCTTGTGGAAAGTCAACTTGTTTGTCAACGGAAATGATTTTAGAACATTTCGATTAAAAATCGTGACACACGCCTTTTTTCTTATCTGGCAAAGTATTTGGATTTTTAAGAGCAGTGACGTAGTCTATTTCCGGCTAAGAGTTGTAGGCCTAAGGTGTATATACACATCACGGATACAACCGAGGTGGGGGTGGTTCAAAGAAGCAACCGAGTGTTGCCGAATGTAAGTCTTCCATGCCTTCCGCAACCTCCCCAAGGAATCAAGGATAAAAACAAAGAAACATAGGTAGCATCCGCGCAGGCTGACCAGGGCCGAAACTTTTCGATATAGGTCAATTTTCTGTATGCCAAAGGACCAGTCTAACTCATGATCAAGTCGGTTGTCTGAAAAAATGGTTTTTATGGATCAACAAAATAAGATAAATTGCTTGGTCACGGAGATGCATTAAGCCCCCTTTTGGCAGAGCATGGCTCATATATATCAGCATTGAAACGTTTTTCTTGAAATAAACTGCAAGTTTATTTCGTAAGCAGCTACAGGGCTTAAAAGCACTTTCCACATTATTTAAGTTATGCTCTGCGGAAAGAGGATTAAATGCATTTGCTAAAAGTACCGGTCCATGTCAGCCTGCGCAGTCCGCATGGGTCGAAACTTTTGCTATTTGTAAATTTTCTGCATGTCCAAGAAGCACACCGCCTGATGACCCACCCAGTCGGTTGTTAGACAAAATGGATTTTATTGATCCATAATAACATGACAACTTATTTGATATAATGCATCACGGAGATGCATTAAACTCCAATTTGCCAGAGCATGGCTCATTTGTTTGTATCCTTCCGCTTCCTCGTTCGTCCTGCTTGTGGAGGAACACGTGATTTTTTTTTTTTTATTGTACGCCATATTTTTTTGTAATTCTTTTAAACCATTGGGCTGCTAAGCGCGACTCAAGGGCCTTCTGCGGACAGTGTAGATCAAGATCAGACTGCACAGAACGTGCAGTCTGATCTTGATCTACACTGTCCGATGACGCGATATCTTTCTCCCAGAAATATCTTTTAATTAGCAAAATTTGGGTTTTTACTATCGGCTTAAAAGTTTCATTTCTCTTATCTAACAGGTGGAGGGTAAAGTTCCATTTTGTAACAAGACGCAATAAAATACGCCCCATTGTTAAAAATATTATCAGTAATATAAAGGAGAATGACCGATCCTAGGACTTTTGTTTCAACCCATTTCACTTTTAAAATACGATATGTTGATCGATTAAATGGTATTTTATACCGCTTTCAACATTTTTTTTTTAGTCATGGCACGGTGACAGGTCACATTTTCATGTATGTTCTTGGTTTCACCGGTACCAGGCTACGGCTCTGAAGTGTCTTGCTCAAGGACACCCTCACAAAAAAAAAAAAAAAAAAAGTGCTTCGGGTGAGGACCGAACCGGTGGCCTCTAGGTTACAAGTCCTTCACCTTAACATGGAGCCACGCAGGACCCCTAAGATATGATGCAACTGGTTGATTAAATGGTGTTTTACGCCGCTTTCAACATTATTTCAGTCATATCACATCGACAGCTCACATATTCATGTATTTCTTGGATTCTACCACTACTAGGCTAGGGCTCTGATGTGTCTTGCCCAAGGACACTCCCACGAAAAACCAAGGCAACAGGACAGGTCACGAAGCAGAATACTTTTGATATTATTGCGACTACTGGTGTTAGAAAAACATTTAATTTAGTTTTGTTTGTTTGTTTCGGATATAAATCAGCTTTCGACAGTTTCAGTCATATCACGACAAAAGTCAACCCTATCCTGAGGTTTACCAGTGCTAGGCTTGAGCTTAGCAGTGCCTTGCCCAACTCCCACCTGGCAAACGTGAAAAGAAGGGAATGAAAAAGAATGTCCTGATTTGGAATTCAACGTCGCAAGCACTGAATGCTCACCAGTCCTCACTGACTCCTCACCAGAAGACAATATTTTAGATTGTTCAATATTGAAAACACGACATATTCATGTGGCTCATTTAATAGTATTTGTCTTTGAAAGGATAGCAAACATTGTGGGAAAAGGAGAAAATGCTGGTAACCAGCATTTTCTCCTTTTCCCACAATGTTTTATAAAGCCTTCTTTTAAAGGGTCGTTAAAACACGGGACTGTCTGTTGTGGGGCTAATTCAGAGTGACAGTTGGATACAGACAAGGGTGCGGTAACTGATATACAACAGTACTGTGTAAATATTTACATGCCTGTATCGTGGGCATTATAAATTGTCCTAATAAAACACCGTGGTCGCATTTTCGACAAGAGGCACAGAAAATCCCGATAAGATAACATTTAAGTCTAGGATATTTTCCTTTTTCTGCCACATTGATTTCAATGATTGTCCGCTGGGAGTCGGAAAAAAAAAACAGCACACATCTGTTTGCAGGTGACAGTGTGGCAAACAGAATACTGGTATGTAAATTATTTTCAGTGCCGGGAATGCCTTAGCTTAACAAAGTATACTCAACGTCTTTATACAGCCAACGGACGTACGAACGAAATATTTGAAGTTGCTCGAAAAAAAAAAAGAAAAATAAGTTGAAAACTTGCTGGAGATTCAGCCAAAGATTGATTGATTGAATGGTGTTTTACGCCGCTTTCAACATTATTTCAGTAATATCACGGCGACACCAGTACTAGGCTAGGGCTCTGAAGTGTCTTGCCCCATGACACTCCCACGAAAAACCCAGCGGATAAGGTGAGGCTCGAACCCGGGACCTCCAGGTTACGAGTCCCATACTCTACCACTGAGCCACGCAGGACCGCTCAGCCAAAGATACTTAGCCAGCTGTTGTCAGCCCTGAAAAACAGCTTATTACAAGCAATTTCCCCCTTCCAATCATTTCCTGCTATACTGCCTCAAAACGACAATCTTTCACCTTTTTAAAGAGTATAATCTATATATTTGAATAGTCTTTGGTTGGACTAACATTATAAAAGATGAACGAATTGTATTCGTTAAAGAATTAAACGGATTAACAACCCTTTAAAGCAGAAGCGATCTTCCTTGTAACTGGCGTACCAACGCGACACTTTTGCTTTTCTATATCCTAAATAACTGACCAATGAAATGACAAAATCACCATCACGTGGGACAAATATCGCACGCATTTTAATTGGCTAGATCCTACTGCAAACAGCCGTGACATACTCTTCAATACAGCCGCAAATTGATTGGACAACGCTTGACTGCTCACCGGACTTTTTTTTTTAAGCAAGCAAATAGCTTGTAAAAACAAACTACTTGCTCATAGGACAATTTCCCCTTTGGCCACAATTTTCTCCCATGTAACCATCTACCTTTAACTGTTTCATTTCGTAAATAAACTTACCTGACAGTACTATTTGATTTCCTTTTCGTTAGTTTCTCTAATTCGCTCCCATTATACCGGAAGTAAGATTTTTATCTCCCTTGAATACTTCCGGCACGTGCCATACAAAATCAGTTTCCTTTTTTTCGGCGACCGAGTCGGTCGTGTTTTTCTATTCGCTCATTACTATGGCAGAACTAGAGGTCCAGATAGCGAAGAATAGGGACGAAGGCATGAAGTCTCAGATGACAGACTAGAAGCCATATAGAGAAAATGGAATGATAAATTTTCCAGCCTCGACGAGAAGTTGGACACTTTGCTAAATCGTCTTAACCGTTCTCGTTCATGTTCGCCACAAAGGCGTTCTTCGTCTTCGGCTTTGACACAAAGTCAAATGCATAAGTCTAGGATAAGGAGACTGTCGGATTCAGATTCTTCGGACTCGCAGGACGATGTGTTGTCACTGCGAGCTAGTGGTAGGTTGTTAGAAAGTAGTGAATCTTCGGATGAAAATAACAATGCCAGAAAAACCACTGGAGGAAAGACTGGTGAGGAAGACTTGTCAGAGTGTACTCGGAAGTGCTTGTTTGACATATTTGGGGATGATGCTGTTGTGAAAAAGTCAGTAAAAAAGGAAGGCATTAAACTTGACAAATCCCAATAAGAAGTTCTGGAAAATAGTTTTAAATGCAAATACCTTTCTGCCTTCTCGGAGGAATGTTTTGATGCTTTTCCAGTCAGTGAAGGAACAAAAAAATGTCTGGAAGTTCCGCCCCTAGACCCTGTAGTAGAGACTTGCTTATTGACCGGGGGAAAAGCTTCTTTTAAGAAAAGTAAGGGAAGATCTTTATTCACACAGCCATGTAAAATGGTCGAGAAGATAGCGTACAAAGGACAGCAAGCGTCTAGACTGGGAATTATTATTCAACTCTATTTGCAACAGAGTCTTGGTAATCTTGTTGAATTTATAAATTCAAGTGATTTTGACAATCAGAAGGAAACTCAGCATATCAGGGGCATTTTCGCTATGTCTACCAAAGGCCTAGATCAGATTAGTCGATCCGCGGCTTTCCATCACATTGTTCGCCGAACTGTGGCTATGACTGATACAGCTTTGTGTGATCTTTCTGACTCTAAAGACTTTTCTAATTTGCCGCTCTCTGGGGAGGGTGTGGATTAGAAGTTTTACTCAAATCTCGGAAAGAGAAGAAAAAACAACTTGATGAAATGCTACCAGAGCTAAAGAAAGAGGACAGAAAAAGAAAGCTCTCACCTGACAGACCCCTAGATCAAAAGCGTTTTTACAATACAGTGGCTTCATCAAGTCAGTCAAATTCATGGAGCAATTTTCGTATTCCTAGGATTCCAAGAGAAAATGACCGATACAAGTCTAACCAATCACAGTCAAATTGTAACAAGTACAGTAGGACAAAGTCCAGTTCTGATTACTCCTCAGGAAGAAGAAGTAATACCGGTACTTCCAGGGGAGAGTTGGGAAAGCCAGCTAGCCAATGACAAGGTGAGCATCATAGCAAAATTTCCTCAGATACCGTTTGGAGGCCGCCTTTCTTACTTTTTACACAAATGGAAACAAATTACCTCAGACAAATGGGTATTGGACCTGATTCGAGAGGGTTACAAACTGGAATTCGAGGATATTCCTCATTTTTCAGGGATCAAAGAAACAATAGTACCTTCTCATCAGGTGTCAGTTATAGAAGAAGAAATAGACAATCTTTTAAGCAAAAGAGCAATAGATATTGTAAATCCGTCGAAGTCTCGGAAAGGTTTCTACAGCACATTGTTTTTAGTACCCAAAAAGAACGGGGAAATGCGACCTGTAATAAATTTAAAGCCTCTAAACGGGTATCTGAGGAAAATTCATTTCAAGATGGACACAATGACAAAAGTACTAAACCTAGTTCAAAGAGGAGACTTCGGAATAAATCTAGATCTCAAGGACGGTTACTTTCATTTAAAAATTTTCAAGAAACATCGGAAGTACCTGCGTTTTTGCTTTTAAAAGAAAATTTACCAGTTTCGGGCAATGTGCTTCGGTCCTACATTTGCACCGAGGGTTTTTTCGAAAGTAATGTCAGCCGTAGCAGCTTACCTGCAAAAACAAGGTCTGCACATGTCAGTATATCTGGACGATTGGCTATCTCTGAACCGGCTCAAAATGAATCTGTTTGCAGATCGGAAAATATTCTTGAGCCTCCTTTTTCAACTATGTTTCATAGTTAACAAAGCAAAATCAACTCTCGTCCCCTCTCTCGTCCCCTCTCAAAATTTTGTTTACATGGGGGGGGGGGGGGGAGGGCATGGTCACAGCCAAAGACTACTTAATTTTCCTAGGAATGATTGCATAATATTTAGACTAATTCCAAATGCGAGGTTATTCATGAGACCTGTCCAGCTTCATTTACTTCAGAAATGGAGTCCTGCCAGAATGCCTTTAAGCCAAAAGGTTGCTCTGAAAGCGTCGCTAGTTCCTCATGTGAAATGGTGGTTACAGGATCAGAACATTCAGAAGGGGAAATCTGTTGTTCAGAAACACTTTCGAATCACAGTAATCACAGATTCAAGTGGTACATGGGGCTGGGGTGGTCACATGAATTCCCTTACCGTGCAAGGCCAGTGGTCAGCAACACAGAAATTATTGCATATTAATGCTTTGGAAATGAAAGCAGTTATTTTGACAGTCCAGCACTTTCTTCCTGCTCTCAGAGACCAGAATGTTTTGATTCGGTCAGCCAATTATACAGTTTACCAATACATCAAACGCCAGGGAGGTATTCGGTCGCAGGATCTGTGCCGTCTTGCGTTGGATCTTCGGCATCTGGCACTGGACAACAACATTTTCCTCAAAGCAGCACATATTATGGGGAAGATGAATATTTTAGCAGACACTCTGAGCAGGCAGATTGTGCGGGACTAGGAATGGTCATTGAACAAAACGGTAGTGTCAAAAATTTTCAGTCTATGGGGTTATCCCGTAATCGATCTATTTGCCACCAACGAGAACAAACAGACACCTCTGTTTTGTTCATGGTATCCTTACCCTCAAGTATTAGCCTTGGATGCCCTGTCAGTTGCATGGCAGAGCATGTATGCGTTTGCTTTTCTTCCAATTCAATTAATTCCAAAAGTTTTGAGTCACATGAAACTTTTTCTCTACAAAATTATTCTTATTGCACCAAATTGGCCAAGACAACATTGGTTTCCTCATCAGTTGAAAATGCTGGTAGCCTGTCCAATCAGTCTTCCTGTTTTGAACGATCTCCTAACTCAAGGCTGGAGGAAGATTGTTTATCCAAACTCAAGAAGTCTGAACTTAACTGCATGGCTTTTATCGACCGAAATTTCAGCTCAGAGGGCTTTTCAACTGACGCTAGAAAACTGTTGTTTGCCACTTGGAGATCAGGGACACAAAGAGATTATAACTGTAAATTCAGAAGATTCAGTCGCTGGTGTATTGAACAAGAAATTGATCCCTATACAGCAACTTTGAAAGACTGTGCTCATTTCCTGACTCATTTGTTTAATAGTGGTCTCAAATACAAAACCATCACAGGATATAGATCAATGCTTTCATCAGTCCTGGCTCCAATAGGTAGTGCACCTGTTGGGCAACATCCTGTCATTATATGTCTATTAAGAGGGGTATTTAAAAAGTTAATTCCAGAATGGGATTTGCCTCTCGTTTTAGGTTGTTTGCAAGAGCCACCTTTCGAGCCTAATGTTATTTAGAGAACTGTTTGTGGGGTTTTGATGGTTTTTACTTGTAATGTTTTCCACCAATAAGGGTTATTTTTGCATTTCTACATTTTATTTGGGAATGGTGTAGTTAGGGATTAGACTGGCATTTTGTGCAGTCTGATCTCTATCTATACTATTCTCCATTAATGTTCAATAGAAAACCCATGCCTTAGAGCTGAAAATGGCAGTTTCATTAATATGTAAAGTCTGTAGATTACTTGAAAGCCATAGTATTTCTTACAGTACTACTGTTTTTTATATTACACATTTCTCGTGATTTTGGTGGTTAAGCCACGTTGGCGCTTGGATGTTAGTGCTGGCCATGATGTTAGAGATGTCAGATGGATGTCAGACAGACAATAAAGAGAAGAAAAATAAATTTAAAGTCTTTGACTTTTCAACCTATAGAAGATTGATAGCGATAGAACACCTATGAAGGATGCTTCTTTGAAATACGTGACATGGAAGACTTGTTTTTTGATTGCTATCACATGTTTTCGTCGATGCAGTGACCTACAGGTCCTTCGTTTAGGGGAAGGATACATTAACATTTACAAAAAAAAGGAATAACATTTATGAGAGCAGGTTTGGCTAAGCAAGATAGACCTGGTCATCATTCAGTAAGAATATTTGTGCCATCTTTACAAAAAAAAAAAAAAGGATCCTAAAAGGGCTCTGTCGTATTACCCAAAGAAAACTGAATCTTTTAGACGTAGAGGCTCAGAGGACATTGTCAAACTTTTCTTAGCCATAAATAATCCTCACAATCCAGTATCAAGTCAGACAATTTCAAAATGGCTAGTGAATGTTATCAGATATGCCTACAAAACTCACAACAAGCCTATTGGAACTTTTAAGGTACATTCAACCAGAAGTTTAGGGTCTTCTTGGGCTTTCTTTAAAGGAGCATCTTTGGACCAACTGTTAGATCCTGCTGATTGGTCAAGGGAGACCACTTTTATCAAACATTATTTGAAACCAGTTAGGATAGATTTTTTGAACCCTTAGATTTTGAGCAACAAGTGCCCTGATACTAGAAAACAGTTTATTTTTTCCGGAAAATTTTCATGGGGGAAAAAACGTTTGTAAAGAGACAATTTGTGTAATAAACTTTATGGTCTACAATTGGTTATGTAGATATTTAGGGTTTTTGTGGTTGGTACAAAGGATGTACATCTTGTGTAGCATGTGTACATACAGATGGACTAGATGTTCAGATGTGTTTGATGGGGACAGACTCTTTCTTCCAAGAAAGTAAGAGTTTTATCGTTATTTAGAAATATGATGACAATAAAAACAAACTTAAACAATCCCACCACCTGACAGTGCTGCTTTGAAATCTGATTTAATCCGTTTAGTACTGTCAGGTAAGTTTATTTACGAAATGAAAATGAAATTGAAGTTTTATGAGTAAATAGTACTTACCTGACAGTACAGGTAAACCCGCCCTTCCAACCCCACATTGTTTAAGTTTCTTGCAACTCGATCGCCTCTGTACGAAACTGATTTTGTATGGCACGTGCCGGAAGTATTCAAGAGAGATAAAAAGCTTACTTCCGGTATAATGGGAGCGAATTAGAGAAACTAACGAAAAGGAAATCCATATGGTACTGTCAGGTAAGTATTATTTACTTATAAAACTTCAATTTGAGTACAAATCTATAATTTTTATCACTCGTACTTTAAAAGAATGTTTTCAAAGACTGATACAAATTGTTCTTGGTAATTTTAATCCACCAGTTAAGGGCCTTTTGTGGCCAATGTAGATCAAGATCAGACTGTACATAACCTGGATCTAAATTGTCCGATTGGGAGATTTTTTGCCTTAAAGATCACTTTAAAATTGCAGTATTTGGGCTTTTTACTATTGCCTGGAAAGTTTCACTTAACTTATTGAACAGGTTAAGGGTTAACTTACTGTTCTAAAACGCAAACCGGATCTGGTTGTATCAAAGCATCGGTACTTCGCAATTTGTCTATCCGTAATTTGACAAAACCATTTTTCCGGCTACACTGGTCCATCAAAGCGCTGAAGGCGCTGAAGGCATCAGAACGGGAGAAAAGGTAGGAAGATGAGGCCCAGAATCTTAAAGCTGCTATCACATTTGTACAGGTTTAAAAACTGCTATCACCTTTGTACAGACAAATAAAAAAAATATCTACATGTCTCGCACTGACAGTCTGTTGAGTTGACAACAGATTGGAAAATATAAATTTGTAAAGGCCAATATGATGAGTAGTTTGGTATAGCTTTGGCCTAATGGTCTTTTATGGATTGAAAGGAGATAATTTTCTTCTGTTTCCTATTTTCTTCCTTTACGTTTCTTTGACAACAAATCAAAATGGTGAGAAACCAAAATGAGCAGGGTGCAAAAAATTGCTGATAGAGGACAAGTCCAGAGAACATTTCTGGAAAGTGCAAAAAATCCACAGTGACCAAGCAATGAATCATATTTTTCTTTCATTTTACCATACTCAGTCTATAATTTGAAATAGTAAACATTTCCTTCGAGCAATGACAAGAAAAACACAGTCTTTATACCACAGAGCATGATTTGGTGTCTGAGAAGACAATTGTCTAGGTATTTCTTTTTGTTTTTGCATTTTGGTTTCTATGGCAACAAATAAAAAGGGCGCCAATGCTCGGCAACAGTTGTGTTTGGTAACAAGAGCACCCTATGAGGGTGCCAACGCTCGGCTGCAGTTGCTTGATTTCCAGTGAAAACACAAAGTTGAAAAAGGGGCATAAGTAAATAGTTAACTACCCTTATTGTACATTTTTCTCTTTTGATAGTTAACAACTTGTCCAATTTTGAAGTAAACATCTTCAGCAATAACAAAGATATTGTAAAATGTTAAAGATTTTGCATGATGACAACACAAACGACGAAGATGATGCCACTAGGGCTATGAAATACCATGCCTCTAAAAAACAGCGGAGCTAAAAGTTCTTGGTCGAAAAGGGGACATAACTAATTACTTTGCCAAAAATATTTTTGTGGTTACCTGCCTCTGTTGTACTGATAAAAATTCCCCTTTTAATAGTTAACAAAAAGTCCAAGTTTGAAGTAAGTATCTTCATTAATGACAGATATGATAAAATGTCAAAGGTTCTGAAAATTCAAAGTAGTAAAAAAACAGCGTAACTGTGTCAAAAATATGTTGATGGTTACCTGCCTTTGTTATATGGGTACCCCTTTTGACAGCAAATAACTTGTCCAAGTTTTAAGTAAATATCTTCAGGAATAACAGAGATATTATAAAATGTAAAAGTTTTTGCACGACGACAATGACGCATAGGCTTTGACAAAAGCTTCACGTTTTCTTCGTAAACAGATGAGCTAAAGACTACCAGTTGAATAAAATCAAATGGATGATACAAGACTGCTCAAGGAACATTTTTACAAAAGTTTTGCCAAAATATCTGCTGTAAATGCCACTTTTCAATTTTCCGCATTGAAAGTCTGTGGAATCTCTAAGTTGCCATGATCAACCAAGTTGGAAAGCCGATTTTCATAAACAAGAGGGCCGTTGGACCTAAAGCCCCCATTTGAGTAAAGTCATCTAGGATTGATAAATTTGAAGAGCTCCTAGTTGTGAATATGGAAAACACAAATGAGCCATGCTCTCGCAAAAGGGGGTTTAATGCATCTCCGTGATCCATCAATCCAAACGAGCCGTCATATATTAATGGATCCATAAAATCCATTTTGTGGAGTAACCGACTGGTCCTTTGACATGCAGAAAATTTGCCAAAAGCAAAATGTTTCGACCAAGGTCAGCCTAAATACCTATGGAGATCAAGATCAGATTGCACTGAATGTCAAGTCTGATCTTCGATATAAAACGCCCACCCAGTTACTTAACTCTTGACCACACATTCTCGAGTTTTAAGGACTCCAGGGATATAGCCTCATGAAAACCTTTTGGAAAAAAAAAGAATGCTCTCTTTTTTCCTTCTAGGTTTTCTGCACTTTCACAGTCAATAACTAACGTGTCAGCTAAATCTAACTTGCCTTTCGTAAATGTTTTCAATTTAGACAAGTCTAAAATTTCATCGGTATTGTATGCTCCAAGTTTGCTATTGGTCGAAATGGTTATGGACCGAGGTGTCATACCTGGACAATTCTGACAGGAAGAAATAAGGCATATATACCAATCAAACACATACTTATGACTTCAGACACGAGGTGCACAGTAATATTACGAAAATTAAAATCTTGCCGAGGTTTTGAGACACCTTTTTCAGAGAAAGAGCACGTCGTCTGTGTAAAATACGCTATCATTATTTGTCATTCATATGGTGTGTAGAAAAAGGATAAACGAACGATCCCGATTAGTGCTCGGCAACAGCTCTCGTCACAACTCGGTCGATTGTGTACCTACATCAGAACATTTGATCAACGATCACCCGAGGTTTGCCAACTGTTTCTTAAACTGTTAAGCGCACGAATTTGCAGTTATGAATAACCTCACGAGGGCCCCAAATTCTCAGTTAACACTTTCGAACGATTAAAATCGCACATCTATCAAAGGTTGTTGTGGAATTAATACTTACTGTGATGTTCAAATCAAAATATTTTATTATTTAAAGGGGTCGTTTCCTTCAGCGTAGTGAGGTGGATTGCAGGCGGTACTTTTCACTTTTACTCGGGTGTTTCCGTAAATGCTTGACTCGGGTTTTTTTCCGTAAATGCTTGGATGGTGTTGAATTTTGGTATACGATTCCCATGGCCTTGGGCTTGGCAAGCCAAGTCCAGGCCAAAAATCTTTTATTCCTCAATTTGTCCAGAGAATTCTTCGGAGTATATAAAGACTTCATAACTTTGCAAATTACGTTTTGTTGCACCTGAATTTCAGCCAAATGCGAGACAAAAACTTGTAAGAAATAATCATTTGTGGTGGTTAATAGAAACTGATACCATTTTTCTTATTTCTAAATAGTGTCCTTTCTCAAAAACTGCAACGGTCTTTTACTTTCTGTTGTAATTACTACCGATCTACAAGAATTATGTTTGGCAAAAAGGCCAACAGCATGTATATTTTCATGCACCATACATGTACCTTTGACATTGATATCTAAGTAATAAATTTTACATGAAATTGATCAGAAATTGTTTCTTTATGAAGCAATACTGACTTGTTCTTGTTCTGGTCTAACTCTTCATTTTATCATGTTATTTCCCTATCATCATGGAATAGGGACACTCGAGTTTACATGAAAACTTTTGATCACTACCCAATCTGTCTATATCATTTGTATGAGTATATGAAACCTTTGCTACTTCGCATACTGTCTATACAGGTCTTTGAGCTTGCCACAACGTCCTTTATTTCGCATTCTTTTATACCATTATTCCGGTAATATTAAAACTTCGTTACTCTACTATTTGTCCATACCATTCTTCTGAGTATATTAAAACTTTTATAGATTTTCTTCGTTATTTTACCATACCATTCTCTCAACTATATCAAGACCTCAGAACTTAGCAACCCGTAAAAATTATGCTTTTGAGTGTATCAAACCCTTGTTATTTCGCGATTTTTATAACATTCTTTTGAGAGTGTACCAAAACCTTTTAACTTCGCTCTTTGTTAATACAATTGTTTTGAGAGAATCAAGACCTCGTTACATCGTAATTTGTTCACACCATTCCTTCAAGTGTATCAAAACCTTGTAAATTCGCAATTCAGTCTATTCTGTTGAGTGTATCAAAGCCTATTACTTTGCAATTTGTTTAGACCATTCGTGTATCAAGACCTCGTTACTTTGAAATTTCTTTAATCTATTACTTTGGGTGTTTCAAAACCTCTACACTTCGCATACTGTTTTTACCATTCTTCTGGGTGTATCAAAACCTTGTAACTTTGCAATCTGTTTATACCATTCTTTTCTGTGCAACAAAACCTCGTTACTTCGCAATTACACCATCTTTTGAGGGTGTATCAAAACTTGTTTATTATCATGTTTTTTTTCAGTGTAACAAAACCTCGTTGCCTCGCAACATGTTTTATATCATTCTTTTCAGTGTATCAAAATCTCTTAGTTCTCAGCCTATGTACACCATTCTTTTCAGTGTAACAAAAAAACCTCGTTACCTCGCAACCTGTTCATATCTTTTCATTGTATCAAAACCTCGTTACTTCGCAGTCTGTTTGTATCATTCTTTTTAAGTGTATCAAAACCCCTATACTCCGCAACCTGTTTGTATCATTCTATTGAGTGTATAAAAACTTCGTTACTTCGTAACCTTTTTGTATCATTCTTTGAGTATATCTTTGTTGCTTTGCAATGCTTCAGAACCAGATTTTCTTTTACAAATGAAAGCAGCCAGTGGCTTTTAGAGGTTATTGTGCGGATTACTGACTTAAGAAATCAGGAACGTACGGATAGGTAATCTTGCCTCCGTTATACATGTATCGGAAATACAGTAATAAATGACGTGAAAAATTAAAACCATTCGGATAAAAATACAACTGAACTGATTGTGACCCAGCTGCAGGTGTCGACCCTGACATTTAAGATAACATAAATAGAATCGAGTTTCCCTTGCGTCACAATCTACAGGAGGCTCGGAAATTTTGTGACTTTTCAAGGTTTGATTTAAAAAAAAAATCAAACCCATTCATTGAATGCCGACTGTGAAAAAAGTTCGACAACGTATGTCAGTCACTCTCGTATGTCAGTCACCTATTCCTGTTGACGATACCAGTACTGGAAACATGGTGAATGTAGTTCAAAAGCTTGAAACACCTTTCCCCCCCCCCCCCCCCCCCCCAATCATGGGATTTAAACCCTCGTTATAATGTAGGAAAAGGACCAATTATTGTTTGTCACAAGCAACTGCTCCATCTCCCACAATATTTTTACAGTCGGTCAAACAATATCATCTCTTTGACATGAATGATAACACGCTGGTATAGTGAAATTCATTGCTCACGTAACCATCTTTAGGGGGTTGTGGAAATTTTGTATTTCTTTTTTTTTTCGTGGTCATGAGCAGTGATAAGAAATCGGCAGTCATCCTTTTTACGAATGAAAGAAAAGAGCCTTGATGGTACAAGTATTTTTACTCGTTCAACGCTGAATACATAAATTTAACCTCTGTCTTCGACTAAAAATACAATTCAATGAATCATGGACAAACAATTATCTTATAGGCTGATCCAACAAGCAGACGGCAAAAAAAAAAAAAGATCAGATTGGACGTTCTGTGCATTCTGATCTTGAACCTAAGCAGTCCCACAAAAGCCAATTTTTTAACGAATTTGCTCAGCAAATCAGCTTACTGTGATCGATCTTGCCGGAACAAACCACTGGAAGTAGCGCATGCGATCCACTTAATTCTACTTGCACTTTTAGGCACACTACACATCTACGCAATCACAGGCATTTGAAGCTTCCGTGGTCTGTCACGGAACACTAGAATTTTCGTTGGTCGATCCATATCACGGGACCTCGATTTAAAGTCTCATCCGAAAGACTATAAGTAATTTAAGCTGGCCATCCGTGGGAATCGAACCCACACCCCCAAGTCGCCTGAGACTTGTGACAGACTTCGCGCTCTGTAACCAAACAGACCTGTATAAGACGAGGTATCCAATTATATATTGGACTAATCTGATTGGTCAATAAAATTCAAATATCGACTTTAAAATAACGGCGTGCTGCTCAAAATAGTTTTGACCAGTCAGATTTGTTCAATACTTTCACTGTGGTATTAAAATTTCTATCTCTGGGTGGAAAGAGAAATTATGTCCATCTCTAAAGTTTAAACCTCTATTACTTGCTTTATATATATCCGTTTGCTCCGTTTTATGTACCAGATCGAAGATAAATTACCGTAGAATACGATAGAAGAAACAACTTTTTTCTATCCAGTTTAGAAGTATGTTAAATATACTGACAAAACATTGGGGTCATGTTTGGCAGGAAATACAGTTAAACACCTAACTTCTATATGAGTCATGCTCTGTAAAAACGGGCTTAATGCATCTGCAAAGGGTATCGACTCAGGTAAGCCAGCGCAGGCTGAACTGGGCCGAAACTTCTTTGTTTTCCTTTATTTTCTGCATTCTACCTCCAGATTCAGCCAGTTGTTAAACAAAATTGATTTTCTGGGCCCATGATTAAGTGATAACTTGCTTGGTAAGTGCATAACGGAGATGCATTAAACCCCCTTTTGCCAGAGTATGGCTCAATCATTTAGTTATAGAGGGCGATTTATTTTTTTTTTCAAAAAGAACATGAGTCTGTGGACCTCGCAACCTGGTCTTCATACATACCATTGGAAAAAATCAATTTACATCAGTCACTACGATGAAAAAGGCTATACATTTAATGTTAACTTGAAGATACGTCTATACCCGTTTTTAGTCAGTTTTTGACCCATTTCATCTTTACTTTCAGTCAGTTTTTAACTCATATCATCATTATTTCATGAAGCTGTAATCTTTCTTGTATTTTCATGCCCCTGACGGCGGCAAGATCGCACAGATTACGACGGATAGAAAATGCATTTCATGTTTTGTCAGCCTTTAACCAGCTGACCAAATTCTGAGCCATTCTACACACTTTCTAGTTTTAACAGCGGTTTTTTTTTTCCCTCTGTCTGTAAAGATGTATCTTTAACCCTTTCAGTGCCATAGGCGAAAACAGGGCCTTTTCAAATGGACGGCATAGATGAGGATCAGACTCCACAGAACGTGCAGTCTGATATTGAATTAGTCACGTGTGTAAGATTAAAAATCTGCAAAGTACAAGTAGATTGTACTCGAATCCGTCGAAAGGGGTCGAATTCAAATAGTTTGCGCTAAAAGTGTTATAAGCTGATCTATACTTACATCTTGTGAGAGTTGCAGTGGACGGTCTGATGTGTAAAAATATATTGTATACCACAAAAACCACGAAAAATCCTCTAGTCATTGTCGAAAATTCGTGGACGTGAATTTATATCCTCAATATACAAAAAATAAATAAATAAAACAAAGACCACACGAGAATTAAAAACAAGGAACGCTGATAAAAAATGAGCGAAAACAGAACACAACACAGTTTGAGACAAATTTTCCCCTCTTTAAACATTAAACAGGTAGAAAATTTAGGACTTTCAAGTTTGACGAAACCCACGTTTCTGATTGGTCCCATTATTTGTACACTTCTGATTATCAGTCTTAACCCACTACTTTACAAATGAACCCTTTACCACATGGCAAAAAAAGGTCCATCCTTAATAAGACATAAAGTGACAAATCAAATGTGGCTCAAATGATGGGATTCGTCTTTGTAAGGGTAAAACAATTTATTCATTTGATTTCATTATAACAAGAAGAAGGTCAAAAGCCAGCGCATGCAGCTACGCCAAAAAAACAGTTATTTCCAAAATATTCAAATGTTTGTCCTTAATCAAAATTCTCAACAGTAGTTTTGACATGTCTTGAAAGATCTTGTACGGTAAGGAAGTGACCCATCACTGTATCTAAACGACGCTTTAAACTCCTGCAGGGGGGGGAAAAAAACGCTTAAACCTTTATCGCACAATGCCTCCTTTTAACGACCTTGAGAAAGAGGGCTTTAGAAAACATTGCGGAAAAAGGAGAAAATGCTGGTGACCAGCATTTTCTCCTTTTCCCACAATGTTTTCTACCCTAAGGAAAGATTACGTTTTGAGTGATATTCAATTTGTCGACTACAGATGCTTAGAGTTTGGACAAAACTAAAATTTTGTCGTCTGGCAAAAAGTTAGGAGAACACTGTGGAAAAGAAGCAACAATTAATTTTTTTCGAATGGCATTTTTGTTTCCTGCATTATCGTGTCCCTTGAATTAACTATCAGACTGTATTTAAAAAAGGCCTAATGGTAATGGGTTTACACGTGATCGTTTCTTTCTACGTTCTTTTTTTTTTAATGCCTGTATACGATATGATCACTGTGATACAACATACATATGAGCCATGCTTTGTGAAAAGAGGGCCTAATACATCTGCAAAAAGTGTCGACCAGGTCAGCTTGCGCAGCCCGCGCAGCAAAGGACCGTTCCGCCTTCAGATCTAGTCAATTGGAAGACTAAATGGACTTGTGGATCCATAATTAAGTTATTTCTTGCTTGGTCCAATTCATCATGGAAATACATTTAGCCCTCTTTTGCCAGAGCATGGCTAATATCTAATCTCAATGTTCCGGCATCGAGATCCTCCGTGACCCATTTACAACAGAATCAGTAGCAAGGAAATACCAGTTTAATCCTCGTTGGAAGCTCTGATCGTGTAGGAGTGTACTTGGACAATGCACTGCAAAGCCAAAGCTTTGTACTAATAAAAAGAAAAACATGAATCAGTCGTCGCCTCGACTGAATTTATTTTCGAAAACGATTCTAAATCTCATTCAAAATCAAACGTTCCGGTTCCGTTTTTGTTCATTCTTTATAACATTAGGCCTATTGGTCTATTTCTATATTCAGAAAGTTTACAATATCTGATTGGCTTAACTATTTGGTTTAGCAAATCAGAATTGTCACACGATTACTTTAAAGTTTGGAACATTTCTGAGAATAAGAATTAGAATCCACCCAGGTTCGTTTGGAAATAAAGGTTTAGATCTCGTCTGCCTCTCGTCTGACGATTTTATGAAAGCACAAACACTACCATGGGAAGATGTGTCTGCTAACATTCCCACATCCACCCGAATACCCTTGAAATTATAGTGAGATGATATCAGAGGACAATATCAGGTGACGTACAAACCCCAAATTATACGAGTACATTGATATGTCTTAAAAAATCAGCAGTGACTGAATAGCACTAAAATCAAAGCACTGAAAAGACTGTGAGGTCCATGGTGCTTCATAAAGTCCGACTGGAAGGTCAAGAACTGACTGATGAATCCATACAATTCTAAACGATGTAATGAAAAGATAACTGTTTGTTTTGATGTAAAATTTGTTTTAAAAAATCTGGTAATTTATACTTATTTGCTAATTTTTTACCAGACAACGATATCACATTTGAGCCAAAGTGACGTTATCATCAGCAAACACTTTGAATTTGGACAAGTCTAAAATTCTGTCGTCTTGTAACCGTTAAGTTAATTCTTCGTATGTTCGTTAATCAGTACTTAATCAATCATTCGGCGTACATTAAATCTTTACAAACAGGCACTATGTGACGTCATTTCATACTAATTTTAGAGGAGTGAGTCGAGCTTCATTCATTGAAATTCCTACGTATGACTGTATGGATTTGCATATTCTGACCTGAAGTTCGCGAGATATCGTTATGTGAAAGAAAGAATCTGGCATTCATTGGCTTTTCAGATAAAATTTTTATCAAACTCGCCAATAAAAGGCTCGCTTAATAACATCTTCCTAGACTCTTTTAACAAAATTTTATTTCTAATGCTAACTTATATCAGTGCAGGATCCGTATACACAAACCATTCTGAAGAACGTTCTTAGTCTAATTCCCCGGAATTTTCAGAATGTGAAGTAACGCGACTTCTGGATGGCTAATCCAAATGATTCAGCCAATCAGAAGTTGTTTTCCGTTCACTGCTAAAAAACCTTGCAGAATAATACAAAGAATCTTCTTCGGGAAGGTTGGTGAATACGGACTCTCATCCTGTACTTACGAGTTATTCTCTCTATAAAACTGGGTTGCAATTACAACGTATCTTCCTTGATATTTTGTAAGCAAGGCCACTGGCCTAAATAGCCACAGTAAAATACATGTATATGTCATTTGATACTATTCTATGTTGTGCTAATCAACAAGAACCATGGTTTAACCATTCAGCTGCTAAGCGCGACTCACTGACCTTTGGCGGACAGTGTAGATCAAGATCAGACTGCACAGAACGTGCAGTCTGATCTTGGATCTACACTGTCCGATAAGGAGATATATTTCTCCACAAAAAATAGTTTGAGATGACATTATTCGGGGTTTTACTACCGGCTTGAAAGTTTTATTTACATGTAACTTATTTAGCATGATTATCATTAACCCTTAGAGCACCGAATAAACCTATCAGGCTTTCTCGTCCAAGAAATACAACCAAAATAACTGCAATCCATGGTTGTTTTTGTGTACAGTATTTCTGCAAAGCGGACAGTATAGATCAAAGATCAGGCTGCACGTTTTGTGCAGCCGGATCTTGATCTACACTGACCGCAAAAGCAACTATAGTCGTGAAAGGCGTTTTATGGGTTAATACATGTATACAAGCTTAAACACTGTAACAAAATATATTTCTCGTTGCCAATGATTTCTCCTTTTGCTTCGATGTTTCAAAATTCCAGAAACGGTATGCTGAAACATGAAAGTTGTCGTCTGCAATCTTGAACACATGTCTTATATCGGTTTGTCCTTGAAGAACACCAGACGGGGGTCGTGTCGAAAATATTAATCTGTCCTCACAAACTGATAACTTTGTTCAACACCTAGCTGGCAAAAATTTAGACCAGTTTAAGACTGATCTACTCTGGAAGCGTTTGAAAATAGCCTAGTAAAACTTTGCCCAAATGATGGGATTTGTCTGTAGAATAAAAACTGAAAAAGCATTGTGGGAAAAGGAGAAAATGCTGGTTACCAGCATTTTCTCCTTTTCCCACAATGTTTTCAATAGCTTTCATTCTCCGGGTCCAAAAAAAAAAACACATAGGATTGTTTAGTCAAGGGTTAAAACATTTAGTCCAGTGGGCGGACTTATTCGCAGTACAAACATGAGAAAACACTGTGTTAAAAGTGAATAGTTATTGTTCATGTGGGGCAATCACTCCGTTTGCCACACTCTTTTCACTTGCTCAAACAAATCAAATCTTATTTCATATCGATTATTCATATTTTTCAATACCTTAAATCTTTAAGATGTTTCATTAATTAACTGAAAGAATCTAGTTTAGAAAAAAAAAACACTGCAATTTCAAAAAAAAAATTCGACTGAGAAAAAAATCTGTGTAGTCTGATCTTGATCTACACTTTCCGCAAAAGCATATTCAGTCGCCCGAAGCAGCCTTAGAGTTAAAGCCACACTTTGCAAATATGCTTTGCTTCTTGAGGAGTAAAGAGTTAAACCGTATTCATGGGGAAAACATATAATTTTCTGTATTTGGTGACAATAAATGTAGGGTTTAGGTGTGATGACGACAGCGTGCTGTAGTAAGGGGGTACGCAGACACTTCAACACGTTACAAAAAGATCCCTGGCCTGGGTTCAGGCGGTAATAATTTTAAAGATACATCCTTACGAACAGAGAGAACAAGAGGGCCATGATGGCCCTGTACCGCTCCACTGGCTAATAAGTACAAACCATACACACCAAACATGAATTCTAGGCCAGATGGTTTCGAAGAAAAGGACCTTTAAAGTTTTCTCTACAAAAGCCCATGTGAAAGTTGTGACCCTAGGTCGAAGCCATTCTTGACCACAGAGTTATACATGTAATTACTTGAATTCTGGTAGGAATCCACAAGATACAGCCGCATGCCAAATAATGCAGATCTAAGCGATATGGTTATAAACAAGAAGACTTTCAAAGCTTCCTCAATATTAGACCCTTGTAAAACATGGTACCCCTGAGGCTGGGTTAATTTAGATCCAACGGCTAATTTAAAAGAAATTCTGAAGTGATAAAAAATTTGGTAGCCCTAGTAGCAATTGAGAATTTTCACTCTATAAGTACATGTTGAATTTATGACCCATAGGTTGGGGCCAATTTTGACAATGGGCTTTAATTTGAACAGTTTTGGAAGAGGTGTGCTATATGATGACACTCATAAAATATTACAGGTGTATCTCAAGATACGGAACAGTATGATCTTGAATTTTTTCACCACATAAGCCAGGAGCGGGACCAGTTTAGATCCCAGGGCTATAATTTGAACAATTTTGGAGGAGGTCCATTAAATAAATATACATGCAAAATTTGGTAGCCCTAAGGCCTTATGATTTAGAACCAGAAGTGTTCATTATATAAGCCCATATAAAAATTGTGACTGCCAGGGCGGGGCCAAATTTAATCCAAGGCCTATAATTTGAATAATCTTGGTAGAAGCTTATTAGATGAAGCTACATGCCAAATTCGGTAGTCCTAGGACTTATGATTTAGAACCAGCAGATTTTTAATGTTTTCATCATATAAGCCCATGTAAAACCCGTGTTCCCAGGGGCTGGTCTAATTTTGATCCCAGGCCTATAATTTGAAGAATCTTAGTAGAGATCAATTACATGCCTAATTATGTAGCCCTAGATCTTATGATTTAGAACCAAAATGTTTTTAAAGTTTTCACTATATATGCCTATGTAAAAATTATGACCCCCGTGGCAGGGCCACTTTTGACCCCAGGGCCATCACTTGAAGATACTTGCTAGAGGTCGATTAGATGAAGCTACATGCCAAATTTGGTACCCCTAGGCCTTACAGTTTTGGACAAAAAGATTTTCAAAGTTTTTACTATATCCATATAAGCCCATATAAAAGTTGTGCCCCCCTCCCCGGGGTGGGCCAATTTTGACCTCAAGGCTATAATTGAAGAAATTTGGTAGAGATTTATCAGATGAAGCTACATGCCAAATTTGGTACCCCTAGGCCTTACACTTTTGGACAAGAGGATTTTTAAAGTGTTCTTCATATAAGCCCATGCAAAACTTGTGACCCCCGAAGCAGGGTCAATTTTGACCCTAGGGCTATAAATTGAAGAAACTTGGTAGAGGTCCATTAGATAAAACTACATGTCAAATTTGGTAGCCCTATGCATTACGGTTTTGGACAAGAAGATTTTAGAAGATTTTCAATATTTTTTAGTTTTGGCTGCCATGGCAACCACAGTTTTTAAAGGAATTAAATTCTTTCAAGAAATTCCGAAGACGACCATGGCAGGATCATTTCTGTGAAGTTTGGTCAAAATTGGATGCGTAGTTTCAGAGATGTGTGAAATAAAAGTTAACGCACGGACGCACGACGGACACATGGCCGTGACATAAGCTCGTTGGCCTCCGGCCAGTGGAGCTAAAAACCGCTGTTAAAACTTGAACGTGTGTAGAATGACTAAGCTGTGTAGACTCAGATAAATTACACACACACACACACACATATATATATATATATATATAAGGGATCGAGAAAATTCAGGGATTTGTCCTCATTTAAAACCGGAAACGACAACAGTGATTTCTTTCAAGGCTGCCAAAAAATGAAATTCATTTTCTATCCGTCGTAATCTGTGCAACTTTGCAGCCACCAGGAGCAACATTTATACAAGATACAAGAGTGATTATAGTCTCATATGATAGAGATGAAATGAGTTAAAAAGTGGCTAAAAACGAGTAAAGATGTATCTTTAATTACTCCGTATCATGCTCTTCTCATACTCGCTGTCTGCTATCGATCTTTGGCAGCTACCTGTTCAGCGTTTTCTTTAAATTATTACCTTTTTTTCTCCACAAAGTAACGTCATAATGATAGAAAAGGAAAAATGAACGGACTGGAACCCAGGCTAAAAGATCCTGCGTTTCTCGACCCTGAATAAGACAGCATTGGCAAAGATTGCGGGAAAACTGCGTCGAGGGATGGACAGGCCAGATTCTAACTTCGGGCATCTTTCTTTTTTTGAGGGAGAGGGGGAAGGCGTGTGTAATAAGTCTCTTTCTTGTCACATGCGCGAGGTAGTTGTATAATTACCTAGGGATAACCTTGTAGTCCTGCGTGGCCCAGTGCGTAGGCTGTACAAGCACTGTTCGTAATGCAGATGTCCTGGGTTTGATCCCCTCTCATGGCACTCGGCTCTAGGAACGAGTTTTCAAAAGCACGACACTTCAAAGCCCAGCCTACGACGACAACACGGAAAACACATAAGTGAGCAATCGCTGTGATATGACTGAAGGGTACAATGTTTGAAGGTGCATAAACACTCGTCAATCGATCCCTTAACCCCTCTGCCAAAAGGCAAAATTTTAGACTCGTCCAAATTTAAAGCATTTGCAGAGGACAATTAAACATGACTCAAAAACTGAAAATTGCCTTTGAAATGGAAGGAAACATAGAGGGAAAATGAGAAAATGCTGGTTACCGGCATTTTCTCCTTTTCCTACAATGTTTTCGAAGGCCTTTATCCCGAAGGTCGTTAAAAATCGGGATTGTGTAAATCGGGATTGTGTGGTAAAAGTGTTTATTAATACGGACTAAGTCTATTGAAAATGAAACAGAACTCTACATACTAAACATTTATTACTTCTACATATTCTTAAAACAAAACAAAGAAAAACATGCAATGTAGGATTCTCACTCAACATTCTCTTTATACACGTACCACTGAAACGGGACTTGGCCTCTTAAACGGACAGTGTAGATCAATATCAGACTGCAAAGAGCGTGCAGTCTGATCTTGGATCTACACTGTCCACTTCTACTAACAGGTATTCTGACAAAATCAGCTTTGAAATTGCAACATGTGCATCTCTAGTACTTACTGACTGAGAATGTTCATTTCATGGAGTTAGCACCTAAACGTTTACTGACACTGTTATCACAAAATTACAAATGTAGACTTATGATATAAGCCCTGTCATGTGAATAGGGGGCTTAATGCATCTGCAAAAAGTATCGACCCACGTCAGCCTGCGCAGTCCGCGCAGGCTGACGTGGGCCGATACTTTTTGCTATTCGTCAATTTCCGGCATGTCCAAGGACCATTTTACCTCATGATTCCGTCGGCTGTTAGACAAAATGGATTTTATGGATCCTTGATTATGTGACCACTTGCTTGGTATCATGCATCATCGAGATGCATTAAGCCCCCTTTTTTAACAGAGCATGGCTTATATTCTGTGCTCGTAGTAAACAGGCGAGGCAAGAGTACTTCGTAGAAACAACAAATAAAAAAAAATCCAAAATGTTACAGTAACAAACTCTGCATATTGCGACAACACACTATCTATTTATAGAAACAGCTAAAATACTAGACGCTGAAGAAACGTACTTCTGCTTTTGTATAAAAACGCTGACCAATGGAATGACAAAACCCGTATCACGAGGGTCAATAACCGGTACAAAATCTGGTTGACTAATTCGGTCGCGCGAATCAAATGTCTACATGTATACAGACATAAAAGGGGCCTGAATTATCTAGCGATTGGTGTAAATATTTCGAGATTGCTGGCTTAGTCGGGAAACCAGATCTATCTATTTGAGCATTTAATATTCTTTTGAGCATTTGATATTCTTTTAACAGTATATCATTTATACCCGCATAGCGGCCGACGTGTTATTCGATAAGACGTTAATATAAAGTCCTCGGCCCACTACAATGGTTACATCCGCTCATACAGCTGTGTATAATTGTGTAATATGTACATCGGGGACCAGTTTATCGGCGCCCTCATATAGGTGTCTTGACAAAAGTCGCGGTCTACACATTCGGCACACCTCGGGTGATCTGGTGATTAAATCCCTCGGCTGTATCACGTAGCTTGATATGCACCTACACGGTACATTTCGCACATCTCCGGAAGCACGCCCCTTTACCGTTATTGAAATTGTAAGGCTCCTCTTAAAAAAGAAAACATGAGTAAATTTTCTGTCGTTATCTTTCTAAGAATATTTCCGTCGGCAAACAGTTTGTACATTCAATTTTTAGCGTTGTTTATCAATTCCGTAGGGAGCTTTCATCGACAGATCGATAGAAGTGAATAACTTCACCGTGGTTGTTCATGTCGTTGCTAAGCGATCTACAGGGGCGCCGCCATGTTTAAGATCATGTGATTGGTAGTTCAAAATGGAAGCCTCCTTTATACAGACGAGGTTAGATGTAGATACGGAATCGGCCGAGTTGTGACGAGTGGCGGTCTACAGTCCTTTACTATAGATTCGATTCAATTTTGTCAAAACAGGTGCCTATGCCTCTGCGTTATAGCAAGTCTCTGCACGGAGAGTACGTATAATAAAGATAAGCCATGCTCTGGCAAAAGGGAGCTGTATGTATCTTCGAAATGCATTGTATCAAGCAAGACATCACATAAATAGGGACCCATAAAATACACTCTGTCTAAAAAAACAGCTGAATACTGAGGTACACTGGTCCTCTGACATGCACAAAATTTACAGATAACAAAAAGTTTCGGCCCAGGTCAGCCTGCGCGACTGCGCAGGCTGACCTGGGCCGATACTTTTTGGCAAATTTTGCCGATACTTTTTATCAAATGCATAAAGCCTCTTTTTCGCAAAGCATGGCTCAGATCTATTAGCACAAAAACAAGTTGTGTGTTACTAAATGTATATAAGTATAACTGATTGTATATAGCACATTACGTCATTATAATTATAGGAACACTTACATGTACTGAAAAAAAATCAAGGAAAATCTGACAAAAACTGAACTAGCTTCCATTAAATCACGTCATTTTGGAAGTATAGGGTCCAAATGGTCATTACAGTTGATTTCGCAGGCAGTGAACATGAAAGGATCAAACTGCCCGGAACAAGCAATCTAACATTGTTATCTAGTAGATCTACACAGTTCGATGTTTTGTGACCAAAACAGCTGTGACATTGCAATATCAGTCTTATACACAGACAGACAGACAGACAATGAAATTATTAAGCAAATAAAAAGACTAGCATGGTACAAGAAAAAAAGAAAACAATAACAATACCAACAACAACAACAAAAACAAATTGAAACTCAACGAGACTAGTAAGTTTTAACTTACATGAAAAACATGTAAATGCCCTAATTTCTTCTCCATATCATTGTGGAGACATATATTCATCACATAAAACCTCCCTCAGCGGTGCATTAAAGCCGCGAGTATTTTTTGATAATACACCAGTGTATTATCGTTTTCAGTTCCAGCTGTATAGCCTACTTCATTTAACCTGACCCAGGTCAACATCATTTACAAAAATTAAATTCTATTTTTACCCTCGGCATCGCACGGGGCTGCCTTCGGCATATGTCCCGAATGGCCACGGAAATATTTCCTACGGTATTAAATTGCTTGTGTATATAACTACCTAACAGAGAACTAGCACAAGTATTCCATAACTTCAGCGGATGCGAACTAAACTTCCCGATTAGCAGTCGAGTTCTATTTATGTGCCTACTTCTATATTCAGCATAAAGGTCAGGATCCGGCTAAATGAAGTAGGCTATACTTTATTTGTAGTTATGAGCGCGTAAAGCCAGTGAAACCAACCACAGCACGTGCCAAAATGTGTCCTTCGTGTACTTTGCCATTTCACGGGGAAATGAAGTCACTGTTGCTAAGACGCATACACGTTAAAAGTTTTGCGATTTTGATGTTGAATGACAACAAGAAATGCTGCGAAAGTTAAAGATTTATCAAAATTGTGGAAATAGTTCGATTTACCCCCTATATTGATTGTTTCATTCTAGTTTAGATGTAAGTGTCGCAGAGCTATATTCTTGCGTAGAGCTATATTCTTGCGTAGAGCTATATTCTAGCCTATGCACACATTTCAAACCGAACTACATCTCTAAATATGGACCCGTGAACTGTATATACTATAAACCAAAGGTGATTATGCAGGATACTTGCTTGACTGTGGTTCGTTTTACGTGACAGGCCTAAATGGAATTTCACATGTCTGATAACATCAAGAAATGCAGCGAACGTTATTCTTAACCAACAGAATTGTGGGAATATTTCGAAAATTTCCCTCAAGAGACTATTTTATTCCACTTTCAGTGTAAATGTCAGAGCTATATTTTCGTGTACTCATCTTAACCCTTAAGCTGCTAATTGCGACTCGCTGACCTATTGTGGACAGTGTAGATCAAGATCAGACTGCACAGAACGTGCAGTCTGATCTTTGATCTACATTGTCCGATACGGTATTTTCTTTCCGGTGAAATCAACTTAAAAACCGCAATGTTTGGGCTTTCAGTATTGAGTAGAAATTTGCGTTTAATTTATTCAGCAGCTTAAGTACTAAGTCGAACTACATAAAACAAGAGGGCCATGACGGCCCTGGGTCGCTCACCTTAGTAGAGTGCCTTAAAGGTTTTTCTTTAATTTGACCATGTGACCTAGTTTTTGACCGCAGGTGACCCAATTTCAAACTCATATTTCATGAAGACAAACATTCTGACCAATTTTCAAGTCAATTGAGCAAAAAATGTGGCCTCGAGTGCCCTAGAGATATTTCTTTAATTTGACCTAGTGACCTAGATTATGACCCCAGGTGACCCAAATCTGAACTGGTCATTGACTATATCAAAAGAAACATTTTAATCAATTTTCAAATCAAATGAATAATAAATGTGGCCTCTAGAGTGCCCACTAGCTATTTCTTTAATTTGACCAAGTGACCTAGTTTATGACCCCAGTTGACCTAAATTCAGACTCATGTGAGATTTTACAAAGACAAACATTCTGACCAATTTTCAAGGCAATTAAGCAAAGAATGTGGCCTCTAGAGTGCCCACAAGGTATTTCTTTATTTTGACTTAGTGACCTAGTTTATGGTTCCAGGTGACCCAAATCCAAACTCATCTGGTATTTCATCAAGACAAACATTCTGGCCAAATTTCAGGTCATTTGAGCAATAAATGTGGCCTCCAGAGTGCAAACAAGGTATTTCTTTAATTTGACCCAGTGAACAAGTTTATGACCCAAGTTGACCCAAATTAATCTTATGTGAGACTTTATAAAGACAAACTTTCTAACTAATTTTCAAGGCAACTGAGCAGATAATGTGGCCTCGAGAGTGCCAACAAGGTATTTCTTTAATTTGACCTAGTGACCTAGTTTATGACCCATGATGACCCAATTTTGAACTCAATGAACTTGTTGCGCTTAGATGGGCAAACAAACTTAGAAGAGAATCACTACATACCAAATATCAAAGCTCTACGCCTTCCAGTTTTAAAGAAGAATTTTAAAGTTTTCCTTCTTTGTTCCTATCTTCGAACTTGTGACCCCCGGGCCTGGGCCAGTTTTGACCCAGGGGCATCATATGAACAAACTTGGTAGAGGTCCACTAGGAAATGCTACATACCAAATATCAAAGCTCTACGCCTTCCAGTTTTAAAGAAGAATTTTAAAGTTTTCCTTCTTTGTTCCTATCTTCGAACTTGTGACCCCCGGGCCTGGGCCAGTTTTGACCCAGGGGCATCATATGAACAAACTTGGTAGAGGTCCACTAGGAATGCTACATACCAAATATCAAAGCTCTACACCTTCCCGTTTAAGAGAAAAAGAAATTTAAAGTTTTCCTTCTTTGTTCCTATCTTCGAACTTGTGACCCCCGGGGCGGGGCCAGTTTTGACCCAGGGGCATCATATGAACAAACTTGGTAGAGGTCCACTCTGAGATGCAACATACCAAATATCAATGCTCCACACCTTTCGGTTTCAGAAAAGAAGAATTTTAAAGTTTTCCTTCTTTGTTCCTATGTTCAAACTTGTGACCCCAGGGGCTGGGCCAGTTTTGACCCAAGCAGCATCCTTGGAACAAACTTGGTAGAAGTCCACTAGGAGATGCTACATACCAAATATCAAAGCTCTATGCCTTTCCATTTAAGAGAAAAAAAAATTAAAGTTTTCCTTCTTTGTTCCTATGTTTGTACTTGTGACCCCCGGGGCAGGGCCAATTTTGACCCCAAGGGCATCATATGAACAAACTTAGTAGAGGTCTACTAGGCAATGCTACATACCAAATATCAAAGCTCTAAGCCTTCCAGTTTCAGAGAAGATGATTCTTAAAGTTTTCCTTCTCTGTTCCTATGTTCGAACTTGTGACCCCCGGGGCAGGGCCAGTTTTGACCCAAGGGCATCATATGCACAAACTTGGTAGAGATCCACTAGAAGATGCTACATACCACATATCAAAGCTCCATGCCTTCCTGTTTCAGAGAAGAAGATTTTTAAAGTTTTCCTTCTTTGTTCCTATGTTGGAAATTGGGACCCCCGGGGCGGGGCCAGTTTTGACCCCAAGGGCATCATATGAACAAACTTGGTAGAGGTCCACTAGGCGATGCTACATACCAAATATCAAAGCTCTACGCCTTCAAGTTTAAGAGAAGAAAATTTTTAAAGTTTTCCTTATTTGTTACTATGCTCAAACTTGTGACCCCCGGGGTGGGGCCAGTTTTGACCCCAGGGGCATCATATGAACAAACTTGGTAGAGGTCCACTAGGCAATGCTACATACCAAATATCAAAGCTCTACGCCTTTCAGTTTCAGAGAAGATGATTTTTAAAATTTCCCCTCTTTGTTCCTATGTTGGAACTTGTGACCCCCAGGGCAGGGCCAGTTTTGACCCCAAGGGCATCATATGAACAAACTTGGTAGAGGTCTACTAGGAGATGCTTCATGCCAAATATCAAAGCTCTATGCCTTCTAGTTTTACAGAAGAAAATTTTTAAAGTGTTCCTTCTTTGTTCCTATGTTGGAAATTGTGATCCCCCAGGGCGGGCCCAGTTTTGACCCCAGGGGCATCATATACACAAACTTGGTAGAGGTCCACTAGGAGATGCTACATGCCAAATATCAAAGCTCTACGCCTTCAAGTTTCAGAGAAGAAAATTTTCAAAGTTTTCCTTCTTTGTTACTATGCTCAAACTTGTGACCCCCGGGTGGGGCCAGTTTTGACCCCAGGGGCATCATATGAACAAACTTGGTAGAGGTCCACTAGGCAATGCTACATACCAAATATCAAAGCTCTACGCCTTCCAGTTTCAGAGAAGATGATTTTTAAAGTTTCCCCTCTTTGTTCCTATGTTCGAACTTGTGACCCCCGGGGAAGGGCCAGTTTTGAACCCAAGGGCATCATATGAACAAACTTGGTAGAGGTCCACTAGGAGATGCTTCATGCCAAATATAAAAGCTCTATGCCTTCTAGTTTTACAGAGGAAGATTTTTAAAGTTTTCTTTCTTTGTTCCTATGTTGGAAATTGTGACCCCCGGGGCGGGGCCAGTTTTGACCCCAGGGGCATCATATGAACAAACTTGGTAGAGGTCCACTAGGAGATGCTACATACCAAATATCAAAGCTCTACGCCTTCAAGTTTTAGAGAAGAAGATTTTTAAAGTTTTCCTTCTTTGTGACTATGCTCAAACTTGTGACCCCTGGGGCGGGGCCAGTTTTGACCCCAGAGGCATCAAATGAACAAACTTGGTAGAGGTCCACTAGGAGATGCTACATACCAAATATCAGCGCTCTGCGCTTTCTAGTTTCAGAGAAGAAGCTTTTCAAAGATTTTGGTTTTTTTTCCTTTTTGTTGCCATGGCAACCAGAGTTGATGGTGGAATTCAATTCTTTGAACAATTTTGGTAGAGCTTCACCCAAGGAACATCCCTGCCAAGTTTCATCAAGATTGGCCCAGTGGTTTAGGAGAAGAAGATGTTTAAAGAAATTGTTGACGGACGATGGACGACAGACGACGGACGACGGACGAAGGACGTCGGACATAGGGCGATCACAATAGCTCACCTTTAGCACGTTGTGCTAAGGTGAGCTAAAAAAAAACAAGGATCAGTAAACGGTAAATTGGCTAAATTTGATGGTGTAGGATATGTATTTATATGTCAAATCTTTTTATGTGATAAACAAAGGATCTTATATAGTGAAACCGCTTTAACTTGTCATTTAATGAATATTCCGTCCTTTTACGTGCACTATTTATAGATCTCCGATAAATTCACGATCTACAGGAAGTTTACCTCGGGGATTATGTGTCCATGTATTCTACCTGTACACCATGGACATGGCGGCTACAAGATGTGTTTATTATACAAACATATTAACTCTTATCCTGGTAAATAAGTTAAATGAAACTTTCTAGTCGATAGTGAAAAACAGAATGCTGTTCCAAACTTATTTTTTATAGAAAATATCTTCTTATCAGACAGTGTAGATCAAAGATCAGACTGCACATTCTGTCCGCATAAGGTCAGTGAGTCGTACCTAGCAACCTAAGGGTTTAAAATTTGAACTCCGTTCAGAAGGAGCCTCGGCAAATATCGGAAAAAACCGAACATGGTCACGGAAACAAAGTAGTGACAAGTCACAGCGGTTTCACAATATCAGTGTTCACACATTATCATTTGAAGCTTATTAAACTCTTTACCAAACGACAAAAATTTAGAATGGCCCAAATTGAAAGCATGTGCAGACGACAAATGAAAGGTGGCTCAAATGACGAAATTTGTCCTTGATAGAGTAGAAAACATTGTGGGAAAAGGAGAAAATGCTGGTTACCAAGGAAAAGGAGAAAATGCTGGTTACCAGCATTTTCTCCTTTTCCCACAATGTTTTCAAAAGGCCTCTTCCTCAGGGTCGTTAAAAGTCCGGATTGTGTGGTATAGGGTTAAAGCCTTTGACTGAAACATAAATTTGTCGCTTGCCAAAGCTCGCATCATTATGATTTTAACTCTTTAGCACGAGACAAAATGCTTGACTTGTCCGAATTCAAAGCATTTGCAGACGACAAAATAAATGTTATTCAAAAAGTTAAATTTGTCTATTGGAGGGTAGAAAACATTGTGTGAAAAGGATAAAATGCTGGTTATCAGCATTTTCTCCTTTTCACACATTGTTTTCAAAAGCTTTCTTTCTCAGGGTCGTTAAAATTCGGGAGTGTGTAGTATACAGTTAAGCAACTCGTCTAAATATATATATATATTTATATACACACACACACACACAGACACACACACACACATGTATATACATACGTATATATAAACCAACTCCTCTATATATAATTAGAAATAAACAATTCATTTTGAATCGCTGTCTATTGTTTTTCTTCACCCATGTCGTTAGTATCCGAGCCTATGATATACCAAGCCTTTCCTGGATATATACGGAATATTATGTTGTAGTGTGTTTCCTGGGGCTTGTATTTACTTCGAGCTGCGTGGGAAAATTTGATATCGCGCGAGACCGAAGGTCGAGCGCGACATCAAAATTTTCCCACGCAGCTCGAAGTAAATACAAGCCCCAGGAAACACACTACAACATAATATTCCATTTATTATATACCTAACCTACCAAAAACCAAAATATATGCATTTAGTGACAATTTTATTCGAAAACGAAGCATAGTTATAAGAAAAATTGGTTTAGTAGGCGTTAACATCTTTTTTTCATGAATGGCGGATGAATTTTATTTAGTATTATTTCCACCACGCCCATTGTGTTAACCTATTAAAAAAATAATATTCGATCTATCAGCCGACAGTTGATGTCACGATAATCTCGTTTAATATTGCGTTGCAATTGTACTTTTTTCAATAAAGGGCAAATAGTTGATTAATATTATTCGTATGTTTTGTTTTAGACTTGGAATAATGCTTTAAATTTATTTTGGGGCAGATCTTCACACAAAGAAAAATAAGATTTGGCGTTACTAAAAATAGATTGAACACGTCTTGAAATCATGCTTGATTTTACTACGTTGCGTAAAATCAAATCGAGAATGACGTCATCATACCACTCAGTGGAATACGGATTTTTTTTCCCGTCGTGTGTGATTTTAGCCGCGTGCGACGCATGTATTTAACCCGGAAAACTTACAGGTATATAATAAAGAGAATATATGGTTGGTGCCGAGATGGATAAAGTTTATCCGGTGAGGCTTAGAAAACTGAGAGGGCGAGCTTTAGCGAGCCCTCTTAAGCTTTCGGGCCGAGCCGGATAAACTTTATCCATCTCGGCACCAACCATATATTCGATTTATCCCGTTTTCTAAAGGAAAAAGCTCATGTTTACTCCTCATTTTTCAAATTATTTGATTTGTTTACAATAGGTCCCCTAGGTCCCCGATGTTCAAGCAGCCTAAGTACGCACTTATTATAATGATCCGAGGAAAGCAATAGTTCCTATTATATCCGACTAGGATACCCGTACATCATCAAAAATGAGTCATTTTTCACAATTTCCAGCGTAATATCAATGTTTTTATTTCGAAATATGTTGAGTTTTGCTATGTATGCTGACTGTCAATGCAATGTTATATACAGTCTTGTGCCATACTGCACAGAAGGTGAACGTCCAAACGGCTCCAGTTCTGGCGACATGAATACGGGCAGCAAATAAATAACGTCCAACAGGAAGGAAAATTTCGGGGTTATATCCCTTCTTGTATTCAATAATTTTTGGAAATGCATGGTGACGTCACATGACGTAATTTTCGCTGAATTCTACGTAATCACTCGCAGAAATGTTGATGTAAACAGACACGGGTAGGTAGAAGGAAAGAACTTACCTTTGATACGAAAACGGCTATTGTTTCATTATATTATTCGTGTGTTCGACAATAGGAAATATCTCGTAGATTGGACATACCGCGGACTACAATTAATGGGATTGTCAAAGGATATCGTATACGAAATAGTGTTGAGAATTTTCAAAGAAACGGCACTCAGTAAAGATAAGTGAACGTGATATAGTCGGACACTGAACATTACGAATTGTAAACAAAACAGGAAACAAACATCGGACATTACGGGAATTTCTAATCAGGCAAGAAACTATAGTTTTTAAACGGACTGTTCAAAGGACATTGTATAGCGAAGGATATATTGGAACAAACAACAGGGTTTTTATTTGGAGAAAGGTAGTTGAAGATTGGTTACCGTGTTGCCTCGCTACTCCACCCACCCCGAGGTTCAGTTTGATGATCTGGCCGGCTCAAAGTCCGGACTTGAATATTATTTAGAACTTATTGCATAGACTTAGAAGACAACTGAAAAATCGACCTGAAATCATTGATACGAGAGATAAGCTTGAGAAAGCCATTCATTACGTCTGCACAAACATTCAGGACTATTGATACATCAGGAACTTTTATTCCAGCCTACCAAGGGGGATACATACGGAATATTATGTTGTAGTTTGTTTCCTAGGGCTTGTATTTACTTCGAGCTGCGTGGGAAAATTTTGATATCGCGCTCGACCTTCGGTCTCGCGCGGTATCAAATTTTCCCACGCAGCGAGAAGTAAATACAAGCCCCAGGAAACATACTACAACATAATATTCCATTTATTATATACCTAAACTACCAAAATATATGCATTTAGTGACAATTTTATTCGAAAACGAAGCATAGTTATAAGAAAAATTGGTTTAGTAGGCGTTAACATCTTTTTTTCATAAATGGCGGATGAATTTTATTTAGTATTATTTCCACCACGCCCAATGTGTTAACATATAAAACAAATAATATTCGATCTAGCGGCCGACAGTTGATATCACGATAATCTCGTTTAATATTGCGTTGCAATTGTACTTTTTTCAATAAAGGGCAAATAGTTGATTAATATTATTCGTATGTTTTGTTTTAGACTTGGAATAATGCTTTAAATTTATTTTGGGGCAGATCTTCACACACGGAAAAATAAGATTTGGCGTTACTAATAATAGATTGAACACGTCTTGAGATCATGCTTGATTTTACTACGTTGCGTAAAATCAAATCGAGAATGACGTCATCATACCATATTTGGAACGTATTCCACTGAGTGGAATACGGATTTTTTTCCGTCGTGTGTGATTTTAGCCGCGTGCAACGCATGTATTTAACCCGGAAAACTTACAGGTATATAATAAAGAATGTTATAAAATCAAAAAGGATATAAGAAAAGACTCAGGTACGAAAAGTTGGTTCTGAATATTTAAAACAGTTTTGTTTTTCAGGTCTCATTCACAGTTAACATCAATTATTTTGTTTTTGGACGTTTGAATTTATGGCACAAATCTGTATCATTAATCTTATAGCGCGTAGGAATACACAACTGCCGGATAAAGCTAAGTTTATTAGGTTACCCCTTTATTAGGTCAGTTTAAATAACAACAAGAGGGCCATGATGGCCCTGGGTCGCTCACCTTAGTAGAGTGCCTTTAAGGTTTTTCTTTAATTTGACCATGTGACCTAGTTTTTGACCGCAGGTGACCCAATTTCAAACTCATATTTCATGAAGACAAACATTCTGACCAATTTTCAAGTCAACTGAGCAAAAAATGTGGCCTCGAGTGCCCTAAAGATATTTCTTTAATTTGACCTAGTGACCTAGATTATGACCCCAGGTGACCCAAATTTGAACTGGTCTTTGACTATATCAAAAGAAACATTTTAATCAATTTTCAAATCATATGAATAATAAATGTGGCCTCTAGAGTGCCCACTGGCTATTTCTTTAATTTGACCAAGTGACCTAGTTTATGACCCCAGTTGACCCAAATTCAGACTCATGTGAGATTTTACAAAGACAAACATTCTGACCAATTTTCAAGGCAATTAAGCAAAGAATGTGGCCTCTAGAGTGCCCACAAGGTATTTCTTTATTTTGACCTAGTGACCTAGTTTATGCTTCCAGGTGACTCAAATCCAAACTCATCTGGTATTTCATAAAGACAAACATTCTGGCCAAATTTCAGGTCATTTGAGCAATAAATGTGGCCTCCAGAGTGCAAACAAGGTATTTCTTTAATTTGACCCAGTGAACTAGTTTATGACCCAAGTTGACCCAAATTAATCTTATGTGAGACTTTATAAAGCCAAACTTTCAACTGAGCAAATAATGTGGCCTCGAGAGTGCCAACAAGGTATTTCTTTAATTTGACCTAGTGACCTAGTTTATGACCCAAGATGACCCAATTTTGAACTCAATGAACTTGTTGCGCTTAGATGGGCAAACAAACTTAGAAGAGAATCACTACATACCAAATATCAAAGCTCTATGCCTTCCAGTTTTAAAGAAGAATTTTAAAGTTTTCCTTCTTTGTTCCCATGTTCGAACTTGTGACCCGCGGGGCTGGGCCAGTTTTGACCCAGGGGCATCATATGAACAAACTTGGTAGAGGTCCACTAGGAAATGCTACATACCAAATATCAAAGCTCTACACCTTCCCGTTTAAGAGAAAAAGAAATTTAAAGTTTTCCTTCTTTGTTCCTATCTTCGAACTTGTGACCCCCGGGGCGGGGCCAGTTTTGACCCAGGGTCATCATATGAACAAACTTGGTAGAGGTCCACTCTGAGATGCAACATACCAAATATCAAAGCGCCACACCTTTCGGTTTCAGAAAAGAAGAATTTTAAAGTTTTCCTTCTTTGTTCCTATGTTCGAACTTGTGACCCCAGGGGCTGGGCCAGTTTTGACCCAAGCAGCATCCTTGGCACAAACTTGGTAGAAGTCCACTAGGAGATGCTACATACCAAATATCAAAGCTCTATGCCTTCCCATTTAAGAGAAAAAAAAATTAAAGTTTTCCTTCTTTGTTCCTATGTTTGAACTTGAGACCCCCGGGGCAGGGCCAATTTTGACCCCAAGGGCATCATATGAACAAACTTAGTAGAGGTCTACTAGGCGATGCTACATACCAAATATCAAAGCTCTATGCCTTCTAGTTTTACAGAAGAAGATTTTTAAAGTTTTCCTTCTTTGTTCCTATGTTGGAAATTGTGACCCCCGGGGCAGGGCCACTTTTGACCCCAGGGGCATCATATGAACAAACTTGGTACAGGTCCACTAGGAGATGCTACATGCCAAATATCAAAGCTCTACGCCTTCAAGTTTCAGAGAAGAAGATTTTTAAAGTTTTCCTTCTTTGTTACTATGCCCAAACTTGTGACCCCCGGGGTGGGGCCAGTTTTGACCCCAGGGGCATCATATGAACAAACTTGGTAGAGGTCCACTAGGAGATGCTACATACCAAATATCAAAGCTCTACGCCTTCCAGTTTCAGAGAAGATGATTTTTAAAGTTTCCCCTCTTTGTTCCTATGTTCGAACTTGTGACCCCCGGGGCAGGGCCAGTTTTGACCCCAAGAGCATCATATGAACAAACTTGGTAGAGGTCTACTAGGAGATGCTTCATGCCAAATATCAAAGCTCTATGCCTTCTAGTTTTACAGAAGAAGATTTTTAAAGTTTTCCTTCTTTGTTTCCATGTTGGAAATTGTGACCCCCGGGGCGGGGCCAGTTTTGACCCCAGGGACATCATATGAACAAACTTGGTACAGGTCCACTAGGAGATGCTACATGCCAAATATCAAAGCTCTACGCCTTCAAGTTTCAGAGAAGAAGATTATTAAAAAGTTTTCCTTCTTTGTTACTATGCTCAAACTTGTGACCCCCGGGGTGGGGCCAGTTTTGACCCCAGGGGCATCATATGAACAAACTTGGTAGAGGTCCACTAGGCAATGCTACATACCAAATATCAAAGCTCTACGCCTTCCTGTTTCAGAGAAGATGATTTTTAAAGTTTACCCTCTTTGTTCCTATGTTCGAACTTGTGACCCCCGGGGCAGGGCCAGTTTTGACCCCAAGGGCATCATATGAACAAACTTGGTAGAGGTCTACTAGGAGATGCTTCATGCCAAATATCAAAGCTCTATGCCTTCTAGTTTTACAGAAGAAGATTTTTAAAATTTTCCTTCTTTATTCCTATGTTGGAAATTGTGACCCCCGGGGCGGGGCCAGTTTTGACCCCAGGGGCATCATATGAACAAACTTGGTACAGGTCCACTAGGAGATGCTACATGCCAAATATCAAAGCTCTATGCCTTCAAGTTTCAGAGAAGAAGATTTTTAAAGTTTTCCTTCTTTGTTACTATGCTCAAACTTGTGACCCCCGGGGCGGGGCCAGTTTTGACCCCAGGGGCATCAAATGAACAAACTTGGTAGAGGTCCACTAGGAGATGCTACATACCAAATATCAAAGCTCTGCACCTTCTAGTTTCAGAGAAGAAGATTTTCAAAGATTTTGCTTTTTTTTCCTTTTTGTTGCCATGGCAACCAGAGTTGTGGGTGGAATTTAATTCTTTGAACAATTTTGGTAGAGCTTCACCCAAGGAACATCCCTGCCAAGTTTCATCAAGATTGGCCCAGTGGTTTAGGAGAAGAAGATGTTTAAAGAAATTGTTGACGGACGACGGACGACAGACGACGGACGACGGACATAGGGCGATCACAATAGCTCACCTTTAGCACGTTGTGCTAAGGTGAGCTAAAAACGGGATAAAATACTTTATGCTTTCAGAGTTTTATCCTTTCAGTGTACTAGGAACCTTAAAGGCAATAATAATAGATGTATACTCAAGTTAGATCCTCTATATAATTTCATTGTACACCGGCTTTCATATAAATTAATTGTTCCAATTACTGATAAAAATCTAGAATAACAATCTTTCAAACATACAGAAAAACAAGAGGACTATGGTGGCCCTTCATTGCTCACCTGATCCTAATTATTCAATATCTGTAATTTAAAGACCTCTTTACAAAATGATCCCATATTTTATTTGAAACCTTTTCAGTTTTCTATCATGTAACTTGAAACAAAAGGGCCTTTTAGATTGCTTTGCTGCAAAATAATTCTTTTTTGTTTAACACTGTTAAATACTAAAAAATTTACAGGTGAAAATGCAGCAAACAGTTGATAGGTTAATCCTTTTGCAATCAGTTACTCTGTTAATCCTTTTGCAATCGGTTACTCCACCTATTTTTACGATATTAAATATGACATCAACATACTTATTTGAATACTTGATGTGTGTTTTTGATCATGTGACAATCCTGCAAACCTTCGTGAAATTCTGGCACGAAATCTTGAAAGAACCCAACAGCATACAAAGCCCATTAAGAAAATACCATTATTTTTTTTTTGGCTTTTTTTACATGCTTTTTTTTATTCACTGAGGGTTTGCAGCTATCTCCTTAAATAATTCAGTAATGAATAATTTCTGAAGCTTGGTGAGATTATGAAAATATAAATACTCCCCTTTCATGATTTCTGAATACTTGACAAGTGCTTGCACTGTCACATGACCAATTCCAGAGCATGAGGATCATACATGGAGGTGTAAAAATTGTGGTAATCCACCTATAAAAGGAGGACATGTTTAAAGAAAGTTGTTGATGATACATTGACAAGATTGACAAGATAAAAAAAAAAGCTCCTGTCTTCATAAGCACCTTTTGCTCAGATGAGTTTAAGCCCATATCACCTGTTTTCATTTTTTTGCCCAATATAGGTATAGCAGCAATGTGTGAAATGTATTTTGATTTTTCTCTTCACTGAGTGTTTAACATTTTGATTCTTTTGGCTTCTTTGATCCTTTACGAACAATCCTGTGTTTAAACAATTCTGAGAAAGAAGGCTTTTATGAACATAATAGGAAATTAATTGATTGACTGATTGATTAAGTGGTGTTATGTGCCGCTTTCAACATTATTTCAGTCGTATCACTACGACAGTTCACATATTTATGTATTTCCTGTGTTCCACCGGTACTAGGCTACGGCTCTGAAGTATCTTGCCCAGGTACACTCCCACAAAAACCCACTGGATCCAGTGAGGCTCGAACTGGAGGCCTCTGGGTCACAAGTCCTACACGTTACTAATGAGCCATGCAGGACCCCTTCATAACAGGAAAAGGAGAAAATGCTGAATCCATCATTTTCTCCTTTTACCATGATTTTTTTAAAACTTTCAGAAACAGTTTGAATCATTTGAGTCTCATTTATTTTGTGTGTCCACAGATGATTTCAATACGGAAGGGTTAAATTCTATTTCCACTGTTAAAACCTTAACCTTTTAACAGCGGACATTACCTTGGTCTTAAACATTCTGAAAGCATTTGAAGACCAATTACCAAATGTTGCTCAAATGTTGGGATTTGTCTTTGAAAAAGTAGAAAACATTGTGGGAAAATGAGAAAATGCTGGTTACTAGTATTTTCTCATTTTCCCCCAATTTTTTCAAAAGCCTTTTTTCTCAGGGTCAATGAAACTCAGGATTGTGTGATTAAGGTTTATGTTTGTTTCTAGTGGAGTTCAACATTGTTTTAACACCTTAGGTGATATCATGGCCATCTGTGCACCTATGCATGTGTTTCCTGATTTTCTCACACCAGTAATGACACAACTTTCCTTCCAAGCCACCAACTGCTTTTCTCACATGCATCAGAGGTGAGAGGCAAAATAAATGTTTGCCTCAACAAGGTATTGAACCTGCAACCACAAAGTCATGAGATGGACAGGCTTACCACTGAGCTCCCTGCCCTAGCTGATTAAGGGTTAAGACATGGTCAGAATACCCTTGTAAAACATGGCCAACAATAAAGTTTTAGTCTCTACACTGAGTCTTCTACGCTTTGACTATTCCGATTTCTTTTAGACATCGGATGAATACACTTATAAAACACAGTCAATAACACAATGTGCAAACACATTCCCAATGGCACTATTATCAAACTCCAACGATATTCCATCACACTTCGTGAGTAATCAAAAGACAATTTATGCAACAAAAATATTGCTGCCAAAAAATTTTCCAGATAATAAATCAAAAAGTATACCAAAAGTCGAAATCGACTGTTGTTATCCTTCAAATTCACAAAATACATAATGGATAAATAGGCGAAAAACAGGTAGTACAAGATGCGGCCAAGCTTTGACGAGGTCAAACCTTCTAGATTCGGTTTTTGGCAAAATGCTATCAAAACGAGCATAAGAAGGAAATGTAAAAAGACTGCAACAGCACCGATCCAACTTGGGTAGTAGACTAAAAATATCGATATACAACAAATCCTTGTGGCAAGAGCTGATAAAACAGCAAGACAAAATACCATGATTCCAAACAGTTTCACGTCCTTGCGTCCATGAAGAGCCTCTTTTTGGTACCTGTAGTAGCATGAGTAAGCCCATCCGATGCTTAACCAGGAACATACAATGCTAAAACCTGGACGGGTAAACAAAAGTTATATATATATATATATATATAATAAACAAGAAAAACATCACATGGGAACATAGAATATAACATTTATTGCCAACCGGTTTCGCTTTAAGCTCATCAGGGCAACAATAACAATAAATCACGTAGCAACGTCGCGTTGCTATACACATAACGCAGTGATTGATGACGTCATGGCTTAATGTTCAATTTAGGCATAAACTTGTTTATGAATGATTGTTCTTTAGATAACCTAGCTGAAACATTTTCGTTATGCATTTTAAAAAAAGGAAAAATTGAAAACTTTGGAGAGGTTTTAGAACATTTATCTAGATGGGCGCTCAAAGGCATTTGTCTTGTTAATGGGTTTCTTACTTGTTGAATATGGACTGTCTTCCTATTTCTTAATTTGTCACCAGTCTGTCCAATATAAAATTCTCTGTGGACTGTGCGATTACATCATTGAAGGTACTAAGATCAAATTAAATGATAAAACGTTCTATGTAAAAGAAAATATGGATTGTACTGTTAAAAATGTTATCTATGTTTTAATCTGTAACGGGTGTAGAGAATTTTATATTGGACAGACTGGTGACAAATTAAGAAATAGGAAGACAGTCCATATTCAACAAGTAAGAAACCCATTAACAAGACAAATGCCTTTGAGCGCCCATCTAGATAAATGTTCTAAAACCTCTCCAAAGTTTTCAATTTTTCCTTTTTTTAAAATGCATAACGAAAATGTTTCAGCTAGGTTATCTAAAGAACAATCATTCATAAACAAGTTTATGCCTAAATTGAACATTAAGCCATGACGTCATCAATCACTGCGTTATGTGTATAGCAACGCGACGTTGCTACGTGATTTCTTGTTATTGTTGCCCTGATGAGCTTAAAGCGAAACCGGTTGGCAATAAATGTTATATTCTATGTTCCCATGTGATGTTTTTCTTGTTTATTATGTAATATCCTTGAACCGGCACTAGTTGAACTTTGCATATATATATATATGAGCCATGCTCTGTGAAAAGGGGGCTTAATGCATCTGCGAAAAGTATCGACCTAGGTCAGCCTGCGCAGTCCACGCAGGCTAACATGGGCCGAAACTTTTCGCTATTGGTCAATTTTCTGTATGTCCAAGGACCAGTCTACCTCAAGATGAAGTCGGTAGCTAAAAAGAGTGGCTATCATGGATCTGTAAGTAACTGATGTGTTGCTTGGTATGATGCATGATGGAGAAGCATTAAGCCCCCTTTTGCCAGAGCATGGCTCGTATCTTAAAACATGTGAGCAGCGCTCTTGCAAAAGGGGGTTGAATGCATCTCCATGGTGTTCTACCAAGTAAGTCATTGCAAAATCATAGACCCATTTTGTCTAATAACCAGCCAAATTCTGAAGTGGAATGGTCCTTTGAAATACAGAAAATTGAACTATAGCAAAAACCTGCACAAACTTCACAGGCTGACATGGGTCGATACGTTTTGCAGATCCACTAAACCCCATTTTCACAGAGCATGGCTCATGCACACAGAATGTGAAATTGAGGCATATAGAGACATTGCTTTGAGTCTTTACCAGACAACAAAATTTTGGATTTCTCCAAATTGAAGACATTTGCAGACGACACAACTGATCTTATTGAGTTGATAAGCTCCGCCTTTGGAAAGTTTGGAAGGATAGAAAACATTGTGGAAAAATGAGATCAGGCTGGTTAACAGCATTTTCTTCTTTTTCCACAATATTTTCAAATGCTTTCTTTCTCAAGGTCACAGAAAATTGTGCTTCTGAGGCAAAAGGGTTAAAACACACAAAAAAATTACCCTGACTTTCTTTATTCTCTTAACAAACACTTAACCCTTTACCAAACAACAAAAACTTTGAGTCATCCAATTTGAAAGCATTTGCAGACAACAATTCAAGAGTGACTGCAATTGTGAGATTGGATATGAAAGAGTAGAAAACCTTATGGGGGGAGAATGCTGGCTACCGGCATTTTCTCCTTTTTCCCACTAAGTTTTCAAATGCTTTCTTTCTCAGAGTCCTAAAACACTGGGTTGTCTGGTAAAGGGTTAAGTTAGCTTCATGGCAAACAAGCATTTCAATGACTACCCACAATATAGGTTTTTTAAGCACACAAACAATCACTATAACTGAAAAAAAAACTTCTAAGCCAATCAGATGGTATATCTCGGAATTCAGATTGATTGATTGTTTGGTGTTTAATGCTGTTTTCAAAATTATTGTAGTTATATTCCATTGGCCAGTGCATCTATCCATGCGTTTCTGGAGTTTCTATTACCAGTACTTTACACAGCATTCCTCCAAAGCCACTGGCTGCTTTCCTACATCGCCATCGTAAAAAGAATGATCAAGGGTTAGAGAGGAATGAATCCTGCCCCAATGACTGTCATCAATCCATGGAAAGAAACTGGGCAAGCTGGGGATTTGAACTTGCCACCCACTGTTCTCAAGTCCTCCATGCTACCGACTACACTATGGGCGATTGGCTCTTCAAATTCATATTAACACTTGAATTTCGATTGGATAGTGAAAACTTACCTAAATCAGCACTGAATGGTCGCCTGTATCGATACAACAGAACCATCTGTGCAACAAGTTGTGGGCACGACTCTGTGAAAGCATTGATCACGTCAAGCATACAGTAGTCACGGCGTTCCTCTATCTTTCGTTGCTTGTGATACTCCTCCCCATACAGTTTGCTTCTAAGACTGTGATATATATGGGATATTGTTCTGCAAAACAGAATACAGTGACATTTTCCGTAACCTTTTTCCACACAATCCAGAATTTTAATCGTTTACCGTACAATGCAGCCTTTTAACGACCCCTAGAAAGAAGCCTTTTGAAAACATTGTGGGAAAAGGAGAAAATGCTGGTAACCAGCATTTTCTCCTTTTCCAACAATGTTTTCTATCTTCCCAAGAACAATTCCGTCATTCAATGTGTCCTCTGCAAATGCTTTCAGGCTGGAAATTCTAAAATGTTGTTAGGTAAAGACTTAGGAGAGGACTTTTGAAAACAATTTGGGAAAGGTAGAAAATGCTGATATGCTGCTAACCTGCATTTTCTCCTTTTCCTACAATGTTTTCTATCCTTCCAAAGACAAGTTCCACTTTTTGAGCCTAATTTGTTGTCTGCAATGCTGTCAATTGTAACTAGTCTCAAATTGTGTTGTTTGGTAAAACATTAACCCTTAAAGCGCCTTTCACGACTATAGTTGCATTTGCGGCCAATGTAGATCAAGATCAGGCTGCACAAAACGTGCAGCCTGATCTTTGATCTACACTGTCCGCTTTGCTGAATCACTGTAGGCAAAAGCAGGCATGAAATTGCAATTACTTGGGTCATATTTCTAGGATAAAAATGTCTGATAGGTTTATGCGGCACTCTCAGGGTTAATTCAAAACTGAAAAGGACACACAGACCACTCTAGATTATGATGTTCGTACTAAATTGAAAGACAAGCCCATTGGCAGAGGTGAGAGCTTTTATCCAAAGCAAAGATATGTGAACCTCCATAATGAAGGATTAAATGAAGGGCATACTAAATACTATATCTGAATGCTATATAACTGCATAAATTGACAAGAGGGCCATAACAGCCCTGTTTTACTCGACTGCATTCTAAACAAGAGCACTGCATGCAGGTAGCAATGCTCTGCTGCAGTTGCTTTTAGAAAAAGATTGGTTTTCAGTAAAAGTTCAGCGTCTAAAAAGGGACTTAACTGTGTCAAAAATATTTTGATGGTTACCTGCCCTTGTTGTATGGGTTCTCCTTTTGATAGTCAACAACTTGTCCAAGTTTGAAGAAAGTATCTTTAGTTATGACAGAGATGTTATGAAATGACAGTTTCTGCACAACAAATTCTACACCAAAAAACGGGCATAATTGTGTCAAAAATCTTTTGATGGTTACCTACCCTTGTTGTATGGGTTCCCCTTTGATAGTTAAGAACTGGTCTGAGCTTGAAGTAAATATCTTAAGTAATGACAGGTATCATAAAATGTCACAGTTTTTGCACAACCACACAGACGACAGGGCTATAACCAGCATTTTCTCCTTTTCCCACAATGTTTTCTACCCTTCCCAAAACAATTTCTTTTTTTAACTGACCCTTATTTTGTCGTCTGCAAATGCTTTGAATTTGGACCATTTTTGTCATTGTGGTAAAGAGTTAAACAACAGCATTTAAATGACCCATGAAAATGCCCAAAATCATGTTTTTTTCATCTTATTAATTAAAATTTGTCCTGATGAATTCCAAAAATAATGACAAAATATGCTTAACCCTTTACCAAGCAATACCGTGTTTTCATGACTGAAGAAGAGGGCTTTTAGAAGCAATGTGGGAAAAAGAGAAAATGCTGGTGACTTTTTTCCCACAATGTTTTGTACACTTATAAAGAAACTCTTGTCATCTGATGGGGGAGTCTATAGTTGTGTCATTCTGGCGTTTACAACCCTATGAAAGAAGCCCTTTTGAAATGATTGTAGCAAAAAGGAGAAAATGCTGATAACCAGCTTTTTCTCCATTGCCCACAATATTTTCTACTTTTCCAGAAATAAAGCCCATCAATTTAGCGACATTGGATTTGTTGTTTGAAAGTGCTTTAATTCATCTATGAAAAACAAAGAGGGTACAAATATCTATTGACCCTTTACCACATAATCCTGACTTTCAACAACCCTCAGAAAGGAGGCTTTTGAAAACACTGTGGGAAAAGGAGAAAATGCTGGTAACCAGCATTTTCTCCTTTTCCCACAATTTTTTCTACCTTTCCAAAAACAAGTTTACTTTTACAGTCACTTTTATTTTGTTGTCTGCAAATGCTTTCAATCTCAACCAGTCTAAAATTTTGTCGTTTGGTAAAGAGTGAAAAGACGAAATGCACGGTCTTCGCTGTAACATAATTACTGTTGTTTTAGGCAATTTTCATCAAGGCTGTGAAATTTTTCAACCTAGCAATTTGCCACAACCTTTATGCTATGCATCAATGTTTTCATATCATTATTTACCTAACTACCCGTCCAAATGACAACAAACCCATCAGGACTCGACAGATCTTCCAACAGCGTGTATTGTAGCATGTGTTTTGGCCCTCTGTATTCATGTTGACATCATCTTTGTCCAGATATATCCATGATAAGTCCACAAATGACATCAAAATAGACGGTAAAACTATGCAAAGCACCGTCACGATGAAGAATACCGTCTCACCTATAAGGAACAAAGAACGCATTTACAGCTTAACCCTTTACTGCACAATGATGCCTTTTGATGCCCCTGGGAAAGAGGCCTTTTGAAAACATTGTGGGAAAAGGAGAAAATGCTGGTAACCAGCATTTTCTCCTTTTCCCACAATGTTTTCTATCCCATCAAAGCAAAGTTGCACCATATGAGCCACATTGAAATTGTCGTCTGCAAGTGCTTTCAATTTGGACAAGGCTAAAGTTTTGTCGTCTGGTAAAGGGTTAACAGTTTAAATCTTCACCAAAAAATGATGTGTCTTAGCCACAAGGTCTTTTGAAAACATTGTGTCGGAGGGAGAAAGTGCTAGTAATCAGCATTTTCTCCTTTTCCCCAGGAAAAGATATTTCCTATCCTGTGGAAGTTTCCAAAATACAAGTTTTGATTGGAAAAAAAGTATATTAACTAAATAATTAACCCTTTACCACATAATCAGGAGTTTCACCAATCCTGAGGTAGAATACTTTTGACAACATTGTGGGAAAAGAAGGAAATGCTGGTAAACAGCATTTTCTTTTTTCCCCCACAATGTTTTCTAACATCCATTTATTTGAACCGCAATGAAGTTGTTGCTAACAAATGGGTTTAACTTGGCTGACTTTCAAATTTTTGTTGTTTGGTAAGGAGTTAATAACATTAGAACAATGCAATTGTAACTTAGATGTACTTTGTTTACCCCAGTTTACCCAAACCTTCTGAAATCCTTCGACTTGGATGGGTAGCTCAGTGATTAGCTTATCTGATTCGTGACCTTGTGGTTGCAGATTTGAGGTGAATTTTCTGTCCAGTGATATTTTGCCTCTCACCTCTGATGCATTGCATGCGAGAAAATTTGTCAGTGACATGGGAAGAAAGTTGTGTCAGTACTGGAATGTGAAAGCCAGGAAACACATGCATAGGTGCACTGACCGCCATGATATGACCCAAGCTGTTAAAATGGCGTTTAACTCCAATACAAACTAGAACTGTCGCAAAGCGGACAAATACCCCCACCAGCACCTTGTCACTGAAGCAGCAAAATCAGAGAACGGATATGATTTTCACAACAAAGATCACCAGTGGCTTGACCTTTGATCCATATGATTAAAAAACAATAGGGTTCTGAATAAAAATATAATTACCATCAGCTTTGTAGGTTAATGCCAGGTTTATATCTGTACCAATGTCAGCTAGGAATAGCACAACAGAAACTGCAGGGAACATTACTGTACCCATGTATTTCCATCTACAAGGTTTCCGTTGTCGAGGTTTGGGAATAGGTAGCAAGCTGTTTTTAGCGTCGTCATCTGGGTTCGCCATACTCCTACATCCATTGTTTTCTGGGTATCTTGTAAGTGGTATAAATCCCTTTCTTTCCATAATCTCTACAACTGGTATATCATCTTTATTAGCACTGTGCAAAAAAACTCTAGGAAACTTAGAGTCTAGATCTGCATCTAAATAGTTTGGTAAGCTTGCACTTGGCTTTCTTTCTGTTGTGTCTTTCAATTTTGAGGCTCTATTCATTGATGTTGGTTCTGTACATACATGGTCTCTCAGGTCAGGTAGGGACTTACACATACGATTGTCTTGCTTTTGAACAATTTTGTTTGGATTTACTTTTTTTTCACGTTCATTTTTGCCTGTGTAGGAGACATCATCTTTATTTTTGAAAGAGTTACCACGATTAAACAGAGCACTATCAGAAACATCATTGTTTTCTTCTTTTACAGTCTTACCATCATACTGATCCACTGAAAGTGTATTTGAACTGGCATTGGGACTGTCAAAATTTCCTGGAAGACTATCCGAACCATAATCTATATCATCTGAACCAACTCGACCATGTTGTGCTAAATTACCTGCTGAAGAGAATGGCTTGAAAGGAAAACTGTCTGATAGTTTGGAAAGTCTGACATTGTGGAAAAAATCTGCTGATGGAGACCTTGGAATCCGACTTCCCACATTATTTCTAAACTTTATGTTAGATATATCAAGCCGTGCTGGTCTTTTGACACTTTCGCCTCTTACAGACATGCGAGAAAACATTGCTCCATCAATGTCATCAAATGATTCATCCCCAGAAGCTACACCATCACTTGATTCCTCATTTTCTACTTGATAAGACCGTCTGAACATCGCCGAAGTCCATGTCCTTCGTTCTTTATGATGTTGATCACCAGGCTCATAGTGGTATTTCCTCTGTCTTGAAAACATGGCACCATCAACATCATCAAGCCCTTCATCAGTGACTTGTTTAAGTTTTGAGTTTTGTGTTTCGATCTTGCCATTCCCATTAAATGGTTTGACTTCACTGTGTGATGCTTTCTTGATTGTCTGCTTTTTTGTGTCTGACTTAGAGACAAGCAACTCTTTATCATCTATGACAAACTCCCCCACAGTGTCAGCCATTTGTGTCTAATATTGATGATGTTATGTACTGTGCGTAGATTGTAAAGTTCTGCTCTATTCTAGTAAGATTCTATCCAAAGATTACTGACAAACAACACTGCATAGTTACAAGCCCATTTAGTATTTAGGCTCACTGTGAAGTTACAACAATGGTAACAGAGCTGTTAAGAATGCCCTGTGTGTTCTCTTTCAATGTCATTAAATGCACACGCTGCAAGGAAAGTAAAATGAAAACTACAGGCCTCAAGGGCCTCAAATCGCTCTACTGGCAGTGATTTTGCTTTTTTCTGGCATACATTATGAATTCATGATGCAAAAAAGGTTAAGGACAAACATACTGATTGTCAGATTTTTTTCAAAATCAATAGGATTCCAGCTATTGATGAGAAAAACAAACTGCAAGTTTCACAAAAATCTGGACCACAACTGCAGACTTTATCATGTAAGCAAGAAAATTTAAATGTTGAACTTTAAATGGCTACTTTTCCTACACTAATTGTCAGATTTTTTTCAAAATCAATAGACTTTAAGCTATTGATGAGATAAACAATCTATGCAAGTTTCACGAAAAGCAGACCACAACTGCAGACTTTATCGTATAAATAAGAAACTGAAATTTTGAACTTTAAATGGCTGCTTTTCCTACAATGATTGTCAGATTTTTTTCAAAATCAATATGGTTAAAGCTATTGATGAGAAAAACAAACTGTGCAAGTTTCACGAAAATCTGACCACAAATACGAACTTTATCATATAAACAAGAAAAAAGACTAACAGATTGACGGACAGACAGACAGATGGACGGACGGACGATGGAAACCACACCATGATATAAGCTCTGCTGGCTTACCGCCAGTAACGCTAAAAAGTGAACATTAAAACAGTCTGCATTTCTGCATGGTCGAATCAGGTCGAGTCGCATATGTAAAGTAGTTTGTATCAGATGAGACCAAAGTTTGAATCCAGTACAATCCTCTTTACCCAAGCGACAAGACTTAATTCCAATGAAAAGAAATGCAGACTGTTGTAATGTTGCTTTTACTGTAAATTTCCCCTTTGTAAACTGTAAAACAAGAGGGCCACTGGCCCAAAAGTGCTCTTTACACAAGCGACAAGACTTAATTCCAATGAACAGAAATGCAGATGGTTGTAACTGTAAACCTCCTCTTTGTAACTGTAAAATAAGAGGGCGATTGGCCTAAAAGCGCTCACCTGAGTAAAGTGGTCTAGGATTGATAAAGCTGAAGAGATCCTGGTTATGATTATATGTATGTAAAACACATGAGTGTTTGTGACCTACTTTTTGACCTACTTTTTGACCTATTTTTGAACTTGTAAGAGATATCATCGAGACAAAGTACATGCATGATATGGATGTTTGAAAAATGGGTCATGTCAAGTCAAAAACTAGGTCATGATCAGCTGTTCAAATCTTGTCCATCAGCAAATTTCACCTTGTGTATACTCAAGAGGCTACATTTGCAGTCCAATTAGTCTAAATACTTATGGAACTTGATCAGAATGTTAATTTTGAATATCTCAGACAAGTTTGCAAATGGCTCAAGTCGGGGGAAAAACTAGGTCACAAGGTCAAATCCTTGAAAAATCTTGTGTACATTCTAGAGGCCACATTTTCTGTCCCGTACTCATGAAAGTTGGTCAGAATGTCTGTCTTGATATTTCCTGATACAAGTATGAAAAATAGGTCATGTTGGGTTAAAAACTGTCACCACATCAAATCTTTGAAAAACCTTGTGTACGCTTTTGAGACCCCATTTTCAATCCAATACTCAGGAAAGTTACTCAGAATGTTTGTCTGAATAATAATATGAGTTCAAAAATGGGTAATGTCAGGTAAAAAGCTAGGTCAACAGATTAACCTTGACAAAGAAAGCATTTGAAAACATTGTGGGAAAAGGAGAAAATGCTGGTAACCAACATTTTCTTCTTTTCCAACAATATTTTCTACCCTTTCACAGACTAATTCCATTGACTGACCCACACTAAATTTGTTGTCTGCTAAAGCTGTCAGTTTGGTAGAGTCTAAAATTTTCATATCTGGTAAAGAGTTAAACCCTTTCCCATGTTTTTGGCTCTTCCAAATTGAAAGAACCCATTAACTCTTTACCAAACGACAAAATTTTAGACTAGTCCAAATTGAAAGCAGTTCCAGATGACAAAATAAATGTGACTGAAAATTTGAAATTTGTTATGGGAAGAGTATAAAACATTGTGGGAAAAGGAGAAAATGCTGATTATCAGCATTTTCTCCTTTTCCCACAATGTTTTCAAAAGGCTTTTCTTTTAGGGTCGTTAAAAGTCGGGATTTTGAGGCAAAGGGTTAATCCATTACTACATGGTCCCAAGTTTTAACAACCTTGAGGAAAAAGGCATTTGAAAACATTGTGGGAATAGGAAAAAATGCTTGTGACCACCATTTTCTCCTTTCCCGAAAATGTTTTTTCTACCCTTCCACTGGAATACATGTATTTCAGTTTTTGAGTCACATCTAATTTGTGGTCTGCAAATGCTTTCAGTTTGGAGCATCCTAAAATTTTGTCTTTTGGTAAAGGGTTAACCCTTCAGGCATTTGATTAACTCTTTACCAAACGACAAAATTTTAGACTTGTCCAAATTGAAAGCATTTGCAGACGACAAAATAAATTTGACACAAATATTGAAATTTGTTTTGGGAAGGGTAGAAAACATTGTGGGAAAAGCAGAAAATGCTGGTTACCAGCATTTTCTCCTTTTCCCACAATGTTTTCAGAAGGCTTCTTACGCAGGGTCGTTAAAAGTCGGGATTGTGTGGTAAAGGGTTAAATGAGAGTATAAGAGCCATGCTCTGGCAAAATGGAGCTTAACTCTTTACCAAACGACGAAATTTTACACTGGTTCAAAGTGCAAGCACTTGCAGACGACAAATTATACGTGGCTAGAATGATGGAAGTTGTGTCTGAAAGAGCAGAAAAACATTGTGGGAAAAGGAGAATATGCAAGCACTTGCAGACGACAAATTATACGTGGCTAGAATGATGGAAGTTGTGTCTGAAAGAGCAGAAAACATTGTGGGAAACGGAGAATATGCCAGCATTTTCTCCTTTTCCCACAATGTTTTCAAAAGGCCTCTTTCTCCGGGTCGTTAAAACTCGAGACTGTGCGGTAAAGAATCAATACATCTCTGTGATACATGATACCAAGCAAGTTGTCGGTCATGAATACGGAACCATAAAAATCCATTTTGTCAAACAACCGACTGAATCATGAGGTAGACTAGTCCTTGGACATGCAGAAAATAGACCAGTAACGAAAAGTCTCGACTGCGCAGGCTGACGTGGGTCAATTCTCTTTGCAGATGCATTAAGCCCCCTTTTCACACAGCCTGGCTCATAAAGAACAGAAAGTTTGTTTGGAGGGGTAGTTTGGTTTTCTTCATTGACTCTTTACCAAACGACAAAACCTTAGACTGTGTTGTAATTGGCATTGGGTAGACTCACGACCAGTTGCCCAGCTAGCTCAGTTGGTAGAGCTGCGGTAACTAGTGTTCCTGGGATCGTGGTTTCGAGTCCCGTGTCGGCCACATTCTTTTCTCTCCTGATTTACTTCATTGGCGACGAGGTCAATTAGTGAGCGCGGGTATGCTGCACCGGCGGTTCGTGGGGACCGGAGGGGGAGTTGTTGACTCCAAAGAAATCAGGAGGGGGAGGAGTGTTGTAATCGGCGTTGGGTAGCCTCAAAACCAGTTGCCAGGCTAGCTCAGTTGGTACAGGTGCTGTACTAGTGTTTCAGGGATTGTGGGTTCGAGTCCCGCGACGGGCACATTCTTTTCTCTCCTGATTCCCATCAACTGGTCAAAATTCAAAGCATTCAAATAAAATGATACTGAAATGATGGGAATTGTATCAGGATGGGTAGGAAACATTGTGAGAAAAGGAGAAAATGCTGGCTACCAGCATTTTCTCCTTTTGCAACAATGTTTACAAGTGTCTGTTATCTCAGGGTCGTTAAATGCGGGACTTATTTGGTGAAAGGTTTAAAAAATCACCTAAAATACATCTCATCCACATTTCAATGACGAATCGTAATTTGTATGATACACAGAAATTAGTTTTACAAAGAAAAGACATCGCGACTAAAAAGACATTATTCGCAAAATAACGAATTTTTCTTTAGTTCAACTCGAAGTGCCTCTTTGTAAAGAAAAAGAAAAACAGCACACAGAGAAGTGACATAATATAGAAGCACATACCATTCGCTTTTGTACACATAGATCTGCTCCCTGAATGTGTTATTACATTTACAACTTTGGAAATTCCACTTAAAATATGGGTCATACAATTGGTTCTCAGCTGTATTCAATTAAAACAGACTCGGAAACCATTTATGCGACACGCCTAAAATAGATTTCCCAAAATACAATGCAAATATTTACCCCTTACTCATCGCTTAATACAGTCGAATCTTGTAGAATGTCCTTTAAAATAAAGTTGATATATTGTTTTCGATGTAATGTAGAACGAAAAGGGTGTCATATATGGTCTGTAGAAGTTTGTGTGTGAGTTGAATGTACGTATAAGTACTAAATTCAAATGTACAATGTGTTAGTTTGATTATTTCTAAAGATACTGCCTTACCACTCTTTACTTTGTGACCGACCTTTAACCCAGTCATGCATTCTCAAGTGCTAGTTTAACGCTTAGCTCTTTACCAAACGACTAGTTTTTTAAACTGGTAGTCTGTTATCGATATTCGTATCTAGTTTTATTCATAAAATCCTTATTTAATGAAAGAGAGCACTTTCCTTTTTTAGGAATTAAGTTTTTTTTTTCTCTTCGTCTATCGATCGGTTACGGAAGATACAATGGGTATCAGTTTACAAAATTTTAGACTAGTCCAAATTCAAAGCATTTGCAGACGACAAAATAAATGCGACTGAACAACTGAAATTTGTTTTGGGGAGGGTAGAAAACCTTGTGGGAAAAGAAGAAAATGCTGGTTACCAGCATTTTCTCCTATTCCCACAATGTTGCCATAAGCCATTTTTCTGAGGGTAGTTTAAAGTCGGGACTGTATGGTAAACCAGAAAACATAATTTTAGACCTGTCCTAAATAAAAGCATTAATTTGTAGACAACTTAAATCTAACAATCTGGTTCAAATAATGGGCTTTGTCTGTAAAAGAGAAGAAAACATTGTGGAAAAAAGAGAAAACCTGGTACACTAGCATTTACTGTTTTCCCACAATGATTTCAACCCCTAAGCTGCTAAACTCGACTTAGTGACCTTTTGCGGATAGTGTAGATCAAGATCAGACTGCACAGAACGTGCAGTCTGATCTTTAATAATATACTGTCCGATAAGGAGATATCTTTTCGCAGATAAATCCCTTTGAAATGGCAAAATTTGGGTGTTTACTATTGACTTGAAAATTTCATTTCACTTATATAGCAGGACAAGGGTATAAAGTATTTTCCCACAGGATTATGAAAACACGAGATAGTGTTGGAAGAAGGTTCTCTAAGCAAGTCGGCATAATTTTAGACGTATCTTAACCCTTAAAGCGCCTTTAACGACTATAGTTGCAGTAGCAGCCACAGTAGATCAAGATCAGGCTGCACAAAACGTGCAGCCTGATCCGTGATCTACACTGTCCGCTTTGCTGAATCACTGAAGACAAAAGCAACCATGAAACTGCAATAATTTGGGTCGTATGTCTAGGATGAAAATGTCTGGCAGGTTTATTCGGCGCTCTAAGGGTTACACCCTTTACCACAAAATCCCAACTTTAAACAACCCTGATGAAAAAAAAAAAGCTTTTTTAAAACATTGTGGGAAAAGGAGAAAATGAAAATGCTGGTTACAAGCATTTTCTCCTTTTCCCACAATGTTTTCAAAAGGCTTCTTTCTCAGGGTCGTTAAACCTCTGATACAAGGATGCAGTAAGTGTATACATGAAGTCAATATTGATACAATACTGCTTGGATAACTGTTTCCGAGTCGGGACACAACTATCGAGAAAACCACTTAACCCTTTACAACACAATGCCGGCTTTTAACGACCATGAGGAAGACGCCTTTTGAAAACATTGTGGAAAAAGGAGAAAATGCTGGTAACCGGCATTTTTTCCTTTTCCCACAATGTTTTCTACCCTATCCAAGAAAAATCGAATCATTTGAGCCACATTGAAGTTGTCGTCTACAAATGCTTTCACTTTGGATGGGTCTAAAATTTTGTTATATGGTGGAGGGTTAAGCTCCTTGTCAAACAATTTCGTGTATTGACGACCCCGAAGAAGAAAGTCACAGATAATATTGTGACAAAAGGAGAAAATGCTGGTAAATACCATTTTCTCCCTTTTTACCAACAATGTTTCCCACCCATACAATTGATGATAGTCACTGCGACAGGATTCATTCCTCTCTCACCGCTGATCATTGTTTCGACGATGGTTATGTGGGAAAGCAGTCAGTGGCTTGGAAAGAATATTGTGCGGAGTACTGGTAAAAGAAACTCCAGGAAAGCATGGATAGGTGCACTGGCCGCCGTGATATAACTGAAATAATGTTGAAAATGGCGTTAAACACCATACAATCAATCAACCACCCTTACAAAAACAAATCCCATCATTTGAGCCACACTTAATTTGTCGTCTGCAAATGCTTTGAATATGGACGAGTCTAAAATTTTGTCGGCTGGTAAAGACTTACAACAATTAACCCTTTACCACACAGTCTCGAGTTTTAACAACTCTGGAGAAGAAAGCTTTTGAAAACATTGAGGGAAAAGGAGAAAATGCTGGTTACCAGCATTGTCTCCTTCTCCCACATTGTTTTCTTCTGTGTCACAGTTAAATTTAATCATGAAATTCCAGCCACATTTAAACTGTCGGTCTGCCAATGCTTTCAATTTAGAAGTCTTCAAACTTTTCTCGTCTGGTAAAGAGTTAAAATACATAAACCCTAACGAATAATGTTGACAATTACATTCTAAGGTTTCGTTGTGTAACCTCTTCGCCGAGCCCCGGTAGCGCAGTCGGTAGCGTAAAGGACTTGCGAATAGCTGGGTTCGAATCCCCCGCTTAGCCAATTTCTTTCCGAGGATTAATGATGGATTTACCAGAACTAGGCTAGGGCCCTGTGAGGATTGGTGATCGTCATTGTGACAGGATTTATTCCTCTCTCACCGCTGATCATTGTTTCGACTACGGTTATGTGGGAAAGCAGCCACTGGCTTGGGAAAAATGTTATGCGGAGTACTGGTTAAAGAAACTCAAGGAAGGCACTGTTAGGTGCGCAGGCCGACGCGATATGACGGAAAGAATGTTGAAAACGGCGTTAAACACCAAACAGACAAATAAACGAACGAGGAACAAACGAACGAACAAACAAACAAATAAATCACAGTGAATCAGATGATCTATATATACATGTAGCTCTTCATCGAAAGGAAAAAATATAAAAATGTAATCATTAGTAGATGTGGCTCAAGTGACGGGATTTGTTTCCTAAAAGAAAAATAAACATTGTGGTAAAAGGAGAAAATGCTGGTTACCCGCATTTTCTCCTTTTACCACAATGTTTTCAAAAGCCTTGTGCGTCTAGGTCGGAAAATAAAATCCAAAATTGCTGTGGACAGTGTGAAGCCGTTTAATGACAGAATATCATCAAAATAGCGGAGAGAAAAGGTCCTATAGATTATAAAGCGCTTTTTTAAAACTGCCTGATCTTAAAGAAACACATATACTCGTTTTCAGCCCGTTTTTGACCAATTACATATTTATTTTATCAACCTTTAACCATATTTGTGTCTTCATGCCAACTGCTGCCCCTAACGTTTGCAGGGTTGCATAGATTACGATCGAATAGAAAATGCATTCTATTATCTGGAGACCATCAAAGAAATATCACTCTTGTGACGTTCTGGTTTTAAATCGAAGGTTTCCGGTATGTGGTTTTATCCTTTACACGATATAATTCGGTAATTTATCTATGTTTACACAATTGACCAATCTCTGAACCCTTCTACAGCCTTTTTTTTTTTCCCCTCTCTCTCTGACTGTAACACGACCGCTTATCTCCTGAATCACGACAATGTGTTGTGAATGGAAAAAATGTTGCGGGGACATCCGGTTGAACTTCAGGGGACTATATATCGGGCGATACGGTTGATCCGGGATTTTTTCCGTTCCAGGTTCAAATATCAAAAATAAAAAAATGTCATCATAATATGCATAACATTCTCTGATTTTTTTTTAGATTTGAACCTGGAACGGAAAAATCGCGGTTCAACCGTAACACTCAACCTCGTATCACCCGATTTATATTCCCCTGAAGTTCAACCGGATGTCCCCTAAACATTTTTCCATTCACAACACATTATTATGATTCAGGGGATAAGCGGCCGTGTGTAGGAATGTATCTTTTTTATCTTCTGATAAAAAAAAAAATCATTTCAAATCAGGGTGAGCAAGTTAACCTTTAGACTAGGCTAAAGGTTAACTTGCTCACCCTGATAGTAGAAGCCGGAAACTTTCTTCTTTCAAAGGTATTTTTGGAGGAAAGATATCTCCTTATCGGACAGTGTAGATCAAAGATCAGACTGCACGTTCTGTGCAGTCTGATCTTGATCTACGCTGTCCGCTAAAGGTCGGTGGGTCGCGATAAGCAGCCTAAGGGTTAATATCGCAGCAGGAAGTCGAATGTTTGTGGTTAAGTTATTGTTTTCAAGTTGCTACTATTGCTGTCTTTATATCAAGAACTTTTACATGTACTTTGTTGTTGTTGTTTGTTTTTCTTTTTTTTTTGTTGGTTATTGTTGTTGTTGGTTGCTGTTGTTGTTGTTGATGTTTGCTGTTGGTTGTTATTTGTTACTGTTGTTGGTGGTGGTGGTGGTTGTTCGTTGTTGTTGTTTGTTATTGTTGTTGTTATTTGTTGTTGCTGCTTGCTGTGCTTGTTGTTTGTTATTGTTGTTGTTGTTTGTTGTTGCTGGTTGCTGTTTTTTGTTGTTGTTCGTTGTTGTTGTTTGTTGTTGTTGCTGTTCTCGTCAGGGTGGTTGTTGTTATGTAATTCCTTATCAAAAGACAACTCATAATTATAGACTTGTCCGAACTGAAAGCATTTGCAGACGACAAAATTCGAATGTAGCAAAAACAGTAGGGTTTGAAAGGGTAGAAAACACTTTTGGAAAGGGAGAGAATGCTGGACACTTGCTTCTTTTCCTTTTCTCACAATGTTTTAAAAAGGATGACGATGTTTGAGAAAGATGAACACTACAATATTGATTTGTTTTCAAAAGTACTTGTGTTGTTGTTTTGTTGCTTCTGCTGCTTTTGTTGTTGTTGTTGTTGACGACGATGATAATGATGGACATGATTATAATGATGATGATTGGGGGGGGGGGTTTACTTTTCCATTTCACAGTGATTAACTATGAATGACAATGTACAGCAACTCAAGCGATTTACTCAATTTTTTTTATAAAGGGATATTACTCATTTATTGTGCGTTATAATAATGAATAGTTTGTTTACCTTGTTTTCTATTTTCAAGTGACGAATGTGGGTGTCACACCACTTGATTGGCTTCATTGAAAGTAAAGTGAAATTGACCATCTTTGACCTTCTGCTGTACTTTTACTGGCTAACCCAAAGCTTTGCTGCTTATTTTTATCAAATATATGTCCAGTAGCCAACTGGACAAGCGTAAACATGGCATCCCGACCAAACATGGCATCCCAACCAAACATGGCATCTCAACCAAACATGGCATCCCAACCAAACATGGCATCTCAACCAAACATGGCATCCCAACCAAACATGGCATCTCAACCGTGTTTTTTTTCTGTTTCTCTACCTCAGACACAGCTACCCTTGAAAACTCACTGTTAAAAACTGCCCTTCCGGGTGGTAGACCATGTCCCTTTATGTGAGTACAGACCAAAATACTTCCCAAAGAATTTACAAAATTGCACTTAGTTTCCACACAGAAATCATCACATTAATACCAGATTTACAGTTTAAACCTACCCTTTGATTTTCTCTGATAAAACAGTGCAACAGAAGTGCTTGCTGTCAAATCTTCAAATGGGACTACTTTTGACTATCAAAACCCCGAAGCAGTTCGTGGTGGTGTTACACCAGTGGCAAACTGGTAAAAGGAATAGAAATATCTGGAATGGGTGATAAACAACATATAATAGACTGTCACCTTCACAATAATTTCCATACTTTTGAATGATATGATTTAAATTCAAGTGCATTTTAAGAGCCGCTCTGTCTACTGTTGGCTGCTATGGTCACTTAACCCTTTACCACACAATTCCGGGTTTTCACAACTCTGAGAAAGAAGAATTTTGAAAACATTGTGGGAAAAGGAGAAAATGCTGGTAACCAGCATTTTCTCCTTTTACCACAATGTTTTCCAACCTTGTAAATGGTATGATTCAAACTAAAAAACATTTTGATATCCATATTGTTTACCTCTGGCCGCCATTGGGGCTTTAAGTGTTGGACTTGATGAAATAAATCAATACCCGGAGGCCGTGAGACACTACAAACAATCGTTGTTGATCGGAAAGGAAAATCAGAGATTAATAAAACGAAATTATGCATTTTGTCCTTTTACTACGATGTTTTGGAAATTCTCCTCACTCTAGGATCGTTTACTCTTTACCAAACGACAAAATTTTGGACTCTATCAAATTGAAAGCATTTGCAGACGACAAAATAAAGGTAGCTGAAGGAATAGTTTCTGTCTTTGATAGGGTAGAAAACATTGTCGGAAAAGGAGAAAATGCTGGTAACTAGCATTTTCTCCATTTCCGACAATGTTTTCAAAAGCCTTCTTCTTCAGGGTCGTAAAGGGTTAAACTGTGATTGTCATGTAAGGGAGAAACTCTTTACCAAATGACACAATTTTGGAATTGTCCAATTTCAAAACATTTACAAGCGACAAATTAAATGTGATGCGAGTTTAAGAACAGAAAACATTGTGGGAAAAGGAGAAAATGATGGTTACCAGCATTTTCTCCTTTTCCCGCAATATTTTCCAAAGCCTTTCTCCGTCAGAGTCGTTAGAAATCAGAATTGTGCGGTAAAGGGTTAAGTGTTTGGGATGATATAAATGAGTATCCCGAGGCCGTGGGATACTACAAACAAACGTTGTTAATCGAGACTGGAAAGTGAGAGATTTAATTAATCAGAATTGTGCATCATTGTTTGTCTGTGTAATATGCTTTATTTTTGCCTATAATTTTGTTTTTAAATTTGCGTATTGAGTTTATATAACCAGAAAGTAAGTAAAAATTGATATCCTTAATATTTTAACAATCAATCCCGTGTTTTAGGGAACGACCCTGTAGAAGAAAGCTTTCAAAAAAACACATTGTAGAAAAAGGAGAATATGCTTGTAACCAGCATCTTCTCACTTTCCCACGATGTTTTCTAACTCTTCTAAACATAAATCCCATGATTTTACATGAATACATTGACATCTTACATGTATTTGTCTCCTGTGTTTGAATTTGGACTGGTCTAAATTTTGTCGTTTGGTAACTGAAATTGTTTTAAAGTGACAGTTGTTGAATTTTTCATCATTTGTTATGATGAAAGTACAAATTTTTAAAGGCCCAATAGCAACCAAAACATAATGCAGGTGTTGAAATAGGTGTTAAAATACATTTAAATTTGAATCATACTGTTTAAAAGTATTGAAAGTATTGTGAAGATGACAATCTGTTATTGTGTGGTCGGTCAAAGTGTTAGTCACTGGCAGAAAAAATGAATTTTAAAATCAGACACAAAGTAAACAAAAGATAGAGCGACCTGGCAACTTTTAACCTAGTTTTGAAATTAATTTCTCTGCCAGCGACTAATATTCTAATCTACCGTACAATAACAGATTGACATCTGAACAATAGTTTCCATACTTTTAAATCTAAGTGCGTTTTAACACCGCCTTGTTTAGTTTTGGAAGCTATTGTTACTTTAAGCATCCGAAAGCGCCTGTATTTACTAACTATTTCAAAAAACATATCTCAAGCTCTAGATTTCAAGGCTAGATGTCTAGTTGGTTGAGGCTGTACGTCAATTAGCTGGCGAGTCTTTGAATTTAGGGTCCGTATTCACCAACCATTCTTAAGAACATTCTTGGTCTTATTCTTCAGATTTTTCTAAATTTGAAAGTAACACACCTTCTGATTAGCTAAACCAGTTGGTTTAGCTAGTCGGAAGTTGTGTTACTTTCAAATGTGGAAAATCTTAGAGATTGAGACTACGAACATTTTTAAGAAACCAGGATTCGAACTGAATTCAGAATGGTAGATGGAAACTGACCCTGTAAATGAAAGTGCACGAACCATTATAGTACATGTAAAATCTAAACACCCAGGCCGTTGGACCTGTCTGCCACTTACAAGTGCAAAGTACTGATGATAAATGGCGGAATTCGTAGTCAAATCGGAAGGAGTAAAACGATGAATGAATGAATGAATGAATGAATGAATGAACGAACGAACGAACGGACGGATGGACAGATGGATGATGCTGGCTCTGAGTGAGTGGATGAGTGTGTGAGTGAGTGAGTGGATGAGTGAGTGAGTGAGCGAGCGAGTGAGCGAGTGAGTGCGTGAGCGAGCGAGCGAGCGAGCGAACCAACGAACGAACGAATGAAACGAAACACATTTTTTTCATTCACTTCAACAAATCTCGACCAAGCATTTGCAGACGACCAAATAAACATTGCTCAAATGGTGGTAAAATAATAGAATATTTTGAGATATGGAGGAAATGCTTATTACCATTATTTTCTCCCTTTCCTGCACGGTTTTTAAATGGCTTCTTCTAAAGGGTTGCTAACACACCTGGACGTTTTTCAAAGGTTAACTCTTAATAACAGACGACAAAATGGTAGATTTGTCCGTGGCGAAGGTGTTTGCAGATGGCAAATTGAGCATGTCTAAATGGCGGAATTCGTCTTCGAAAAAACAGAAAACATTGCGAGAAAAGGAGAAAACAAGGGGACGTTTGGAAAAGGTTAAATGACGAACTACTGATGATTTATTGTCCGTTGTATCTAGATATCTTGTGACTGATCTTCATCACACAGATTAACTCTAGTTATCAGCATAATTATCAACTTTTCCTACAATGTTTTAAAAAGCTTATATGTACAGTACTTGTTCAGGTCGAAAAAACAAGGGGGCGTTTGGAGGTAATAATAATCTATTGTCTGTTTAATCTAGCTATCTCGTGACTGATCATCACCACACAGATTAAGCCTAGTTATCATCATTTTCTCCTTTTCCTACAAAGATTTTCAAAAGCTTTCTTCCTTGGGGTCGATAAAACACGGGGACCTTTGGTAGAGGTTACATGACAAAATACTGATAATCTATTTTCTGTTATATCTAGATTTCTCGTGACTGATCTTCACTACACAGATTTACATTGGTTATCATCATTTTCTCCTCTTCCCACAAAGTTTTCAAAAGTTGTCTGGCTTGGAGACGTTTGTTAACGAATAGATTACGAGATAGGCCTACTGGTAATCTATTGTCTGCTGTGTTGAGATACCTCGTGACTGATCTTCACAATACATATTTACACTTTACCAAACAATCTCGAATTTTAACGAACCTGATGAAAAAAAAAAAAGTATTTGAAACGACAGTTGGAGAGGGAGATAATGCTGGTAACGACTACTTTCTCTTACAGTTCCTTTACGGTGTATGTTTAAGATCAGACTGCACATTTTTGTAGTCTGATCTTGATCTACACTGTCCGCAAAAGCGCCCACGATTGTAGTAGAGTTATCTGCCTATGAAGATTTTAACACTTGTACACCTGATATGGTGTCCCCTATTTCTTATCCGCAGTTGACCGATAGCTGCCGTCTTTTAAACGAAATGATTGACCAATGAGTAAACGTTTTCATGTAATTGTCCGCCAGTTTGTTAAACTGGCAGCCTGTTATCGATCTTCTTATCAAGTCTATCGGAGGGTTACGGGAGATACAACGGGTACCAGTTTGAGACTTTCTGCCATGGACATAATAATCAGTGCTTTCTTTAGCCAGCTCCGGAAGCTCAGTGTTAATAAAGAAACAGGACGGTAATCAAATGCAAGCCCGATGGCTCAGTCGGTTGCCGACATGACCTGAAACCAGGGGTCACTGGTTGGAATCCCCAGCAGAACCAATTTCTTTCCGGGGATTGATGTTAGTCATGCGGCAGCATTTATTTCTCTATGACCGCTGAAAATTGTTTCGACTTAGCGTATTTGGGAAAGCAGCCAGTGGTTTTGGAAATACTGTTGAACAAATTACTGATAAATAATAGAAACTCTAGTACGCTGCCGAAACCCTCTCCGAAAATTGATAATGGGTCATTGCTACAGGAATCATTCTCCTCTTCCCGCATAGTTTAGTTTAGAAAGCAGCCAGAGGTTTGTGCATGCTACTGGCGAAAGAAAATCAAAGATTTGGACAGGCGTTATGAAAATGACGTTAACAACATTCAAACAAGTTTTTATGCTGAATACTTTAAGAAAATGCAAGAATTTTGAACAATTTTTAGGGCTTATAAACATTCGTAGACAGAAAAAAAGAATATTATGAAAAAAAAATTGTTTGAAGGATAAAGAAAAATATATTTATCTTCTTTTCTTTCTCCCCCTACCTCCCCCCTCTCTCCCCCTCTTTTTCTGTCTGTCTGTATGAAAGTCTGTTTGCTTGTCTTCCACCCACCCTACCCACTTTCTTTCCCTCAGTATTCTGTCTCTGTTTTTGTCTGTCTGTCTGTCAACATTTGTATGTTTCTGCCTGTCCGTCTCTCTCTGTTTCTGTCTCTCTCTCCCTCTCTCTCTCTTTCTCATTATTTCTTTGTAAATGACAATAACAAAACAATCAATATATTATTCAAGTTCATGACGGACGATTATCTCACAAACTAATATGTTGGCCATATTTGTCTGTATCCCCTCTCTTCCCCCCTCTCTCTCTCCCTCTCTCTCTCTCTCTCTCTATCTCGCTCTCTCCCTCTCTCTCTCTCTCTCTCTGACTCAGTTTCTTTTAAAATGACAATAACACAACAATTAATGTATTATTCAGGATCATGATGGCCGATTGTCTAACTCTCTGTTGGCCATATTTCCCGTAGTTATCATATAACGTTCAGATTGATTTTTCACGTTATCAATTTCTATAATTATTTGAGCCATGTTCTATGAAAAGGGGGCTTAATGCATCTGCAAAAGGTATCGGCCCATGTCAGCCTGCGCTATTCGCGCAGGCTGACATGGGCCGATACCTTTTGCTATCTTTAAATTTTCTGGATGTCCATTGATCATTCTACCTATGGGTTCAGGTGGTTGTTAGACAAAACCGATTTTTATGGATCAATAATTAACTGTGTGATGTCCTGCTTGGTGTGATGCATCTCGGAGATGCATTAAGCCCCCTTTTGCCAGAGCTCGACTTATTTCTATAGAAAATTTACCCTGTTTGTAAACTCTCTCAGCATCAAATACATAAGCTCTCCTTCTTTCGACTTCTGAAAATACATTTCACAGAAACTCATAAACATTTATCCTATCGGTTTGACTTTAAAAGGCGGACGGTATAGATCCAAGATCAGACCGCGCGTTCTGTGCAATCTGATCTTGATCTATGTCGTCTCCTAAAGCCCACTTTTTCGTCAAAGGCCCTGAACGAATAAACCTATGGTGTTCCAAATGTGATCGACATTTTTCATTCGTTATATTAGTATAAGACCAAGAAGTTGCGAATGCATTTGTGCCTTTAGAACTAAACGTATTTCCCACTAGATACAGAACAGTGGGGACCAAAGATCAGACTCCTAAGTCCCAATCCCTAATGAGTAAGACAGGATGTTTTCAAGTGAAATTTCATACCTATTTCCTGACGCGAATTGCGTAATGTTTAACTTCTCAGGAATGAAATCTGAGCCCCGGTAGCTCTATCGTTTTCGGACAGAGCTTGCAATCTGCGAACCTCGGGTCCAAGCTTGGCAAAACGTTTGGTTAAAGTAAAAATATCTGCCAAAAGTAAACAAAGCGGAAGTTATTTATGCATTAAATTTAAATCATACCATTTATGCTTTGATTTTAGGACAAATCTAAAATTTTGTCGTTCGGTAAAGTGAATATAGTCACATCCGGCGGATGACGTCTTGCGTCATTGTGTCGTAAACCATTAACTAAAAACATTGTGGCAAAAGGAAAAAATGATCGTTAAGCTACTTGAAGTTTCATCTTGTCCAGTATAATGGTTTTCGTGTATGCCTGTATATGGCCTACATACACGATAACTAAAACATATCGGCTGGTTTTTTTTTTTTTAAAGTCGTTTGTTTCTAAGCCTTTATCACACGACCCCGAGTTTTAACGACCCTAAGAAAAGAAGTCTTTTGAAAGCATCGTGGGTCCCCAGCATTTTCTGCTTTTCCCACAATGTATTCTACCCTATCAGTGACATATTTCGTTCTTTGAGCACCTTCAATTTGTCGTCTGCGAATGCTTTCGATTTGGACAAGTCTAAAATTTTGCCATTTTAGAGTAAATTTGTTTCAGGGCTAAGTGAGAGAAATAAATATTCTATTCTGTTCTCTTCGAAATTCATTCCAATCAATTACTTTCAAAAGTTTTACAAACCCCATCAAAATCACAAAGAAGATAGTTATGTTGGCTGTTGTTTATGACGGTTAGGCTCTTTTCAAGGTGACAAAACTATGGACTCGCCCATATAGAAAGCATTTGAGCCATACTGAGTGAAAAAGGGGGTTTAATGCATCTGCAAAAAGTATCGAGCCAGGTCAGCCTGCCTAGCTAGCTCACAACCTACCTACCTACGAACAAACAGACAACGAACAGACAAACCAACCTAACAAAACACCCCAACCTACAAAAGAACTAAGCAACAACCAACCAACCAACTAAACAACAAACCAACAAACAAACCAAACAGTCAGCCAACCAACCAACCAACCAACCAAACAACCAACCAACCAAAGAAAGTAACAAACAAGCCACGAGGATTGATAACTTGTGAGACTTGTATTGAAGGAGTTAAGCAGGGATGTCCTTTTCTCAGCCCTATAGTCCCTGTCTATTTAAGCATGTGTACTCGAAGACTGGTGTCATTTGGTCGGTATATGTCGAAGAGATAGCACTCTAAAGTAGACAAGGCAACTGACTTTTGCAAAATGGAGACAAAAGAGCAGTGATTCAAAATTAACAATAATAAAGGTCTAGCACCTAAGGATATCCATGCTGGTATGGTAGCAACACTAGGGAATGATGCCCCTTCACATGCTACAGTTAAAGGTGGGTGGGGGAATTTAAGTGTGGCAGGCAGCGCCTTCAAGAAGTCGCCCGTCCTGAAAGGTCTGTCACTGTTGCAACCCCAGAAATGCTCAATGAAATCCATGTTATTGATATGGCTGACAGGCGAGTTACAGAGAGATATATATAGCCAGTTGGGATTTTACAGGAAGGCGTATATTCCATTCTTACGTGTGCTAATCTGCGCCTTTCAGAGGCAGATCCTGCGAACTTTCTGCAGAGGTTTGTGACTATGGATGAAACGGTTCATCATTTCACCCTAGAGGTCAAACAATAGTCTACATAATGGAAGCACTCCGGTTCAACCCCGCCGAAGGAGGCAAAGACTGTTTCATCAGTTGGAAAGATTATGGCCTTGGTTTTCTGGGATGCTGAAGGTGTCTTAGAAGAAGATTATCTGCAAAAGGGACAAACAATCAGTGACATATTATGCATCACTTCTTAGCCAATGAAGACAAAATATTAAACTTAAGCGCCGCGGAAAAAAAAACTCAGTATAAGTATGTTGTTCCATCAGGACACTGTCCCTGTTCACAAGCCTATCATTGCCATGGCGACCATTAACGATCATGGCTTTGAATTGATTGAGCATCCACCTTGTTCGCCTGATCTCGCTACATTAGACTTTCATCTGTTTCCAAAATTTAGAAAGGCCATTTCCAGTACCCACTTTCGGTCGGATGAATGAGATGATGGTGTCAAACATGCATTGGAGGACTTCCTGAAAGGTCAAGGAAGGGACTTCTTTAAAAACTGCATTGAGGCCCTTTAGGACAAAAGGTGTATAGATACTGAATGAGATTTACATGTAGTTTGAAAAATAATGCAGTATGTCCGCCAAAAGTCAAACACTTAGGGTAGGGTGGGGCAAAACGCCCCCAAAATGGTTTTTTTTGTTACTGTTTTGGAAAAGAATGAAGATAGAATGGTGTTTTCCGCAGTTGTATAACCGTTTCAGTCAACTGAATATAATGGCACATGTTTTTCGTCGTTATCTATTCTAAACTGTATTATAAAAACAAAAATATTATTTTCTTAAAAGGGGCGTCTTGCCCCACCCTTGGGGCAAGACGCCCCTGTTTATGGGGCAAAACGCACCCAGGGGGGCGTTTTACCCCTTAGTTTAAACTTATTTATTTTACATCTATTTAGAAACAAGTTCTTTACAACTTAGATTAATCTGTCTAGATTCCGCTTCCTGAACACTGCACCAGTACTCGCGCCGAGTGAGTGGGCCAATGAAAAATCCCAAAGGTTGATACCCGCCTCGGATGCGATTCGAACCCGGGACCTTTTTATCAAGAGGCCGACGCTCTACCTCTACACCACGGACACTACTAAAGTTGTAAAATAATATGTATTTGATAGACATCGCTTAAATTGTATTGATTGATTGTATGGTGTTTAACGCCGTTTTCAACAGTATTTCAGTTATATCGCAGCGGCCAGTGCACCTATCCATGCTTTCCTGGAGTTCTTTTAACCAGTGCTCCGCACAATATTATTCCCAAGCCACTGGCTGCTTTCCCACTTAACCATCGTCGAAACAATTGACAGCGGTGAGAGAGGAATGAATCCTGTCGCAATGAATTTCGTCAATCCTCGGAAAGAATATTGGCCGAGCCAGGGGATCGAACCAGCGACCTCCTGTTCCCAAGTCCTGTACGCTACCGACTGAGCTGTGGGACTCGGCATTAAATTTTAACATGTGTACGAGACAACCAAATGTCCAGAAAGTAAAGACATAATTCCATTGACATAAGGCATACACACATAATAAAATACCAGTTCGTTTAAAAACGATTTAATAATGAACATCAAAGTGAAAGTAGACATTTCATACTTGTTCAAATTGAAAGCAATTGGCAAATTGAATCCATTTATTCTTTTATTTATTTATTTATTTTACTATATGGTAGAAAACATTGTGGGAAAGGGAAAGTAAACCAAATTCAAACCTAAAGCATTGCATATGAAACTGTAATTTGATAGTATAGAACCAAACATTGGAATGGGGCAAAACGCCCCTTGTAGGCGTTTTGCCCCATAATAAGTGGGGCGTTTTACCCCAGTAAGAACTTTTCATTATTAATCGAGATATCCCGAATATAGCAAAGGTGCTTACAAATTGTGTGTACTTGAGTAAAACCACAATACAATGTGTTATAGATATAGTTAGGGTGTATAAGCTAGTATACGTCCGTTTTTAGTATAACGCGAAATAAAAGTAGGCAAAAATTAAGAAGGATATGTGTAAAAAGCAATACATTCATTTTTTTTTTTTTTCTTACTTAACAATGACAGAGCTTGATCTCTCCTCTCACATTAATCTACGCGTGACCTGCAATGACAGTGACGTCATCATTACATCACATAGACTGGAATGATCAAGAAATCGACGGGGGGCGTTTTACCCCTTGGGGCGTTTTGCCCCACCCTACCCTACCTACCGGTATGAAGGTATGAAGCTCACAACTTATCAATCAGCCCTCTTAACCCTTTACCACACAAACCCGATTTTAACGACCCTGGGGAAAAAGCCTTTTGAAAACATTGTGGGAAAAGAAGAAAATGCTGGTAACCAGCATTTTCTTCTTTTCCCACAATGTTTTCTACCCTTTAAGAAACAAATTTTATGTTTTGAGCCACATTTGAAATGTCGTCTGCAAATGCTTTCAATTTGGACTAGTCTACCTTTTTGTCGTGTGGTAAAGAGTTAACCAGCAAGCAAATAAAGAAACAATCAAAGGCCAAAGCGAGAACCGAGACATAGATCAAACCGCAGGAAGTATGCTGGGTACATTAGGATATTACTTCATCGAACAAGTATTTGTAATGGGTACTTCCTATCTACGGTCGCAATATTGCACTTTACCAATTTGAAACATCCTTGTTTAGTTATTTGTTTACATGTTGTTTAACCCCTATCCTGCTGAATAACTTCAATGAAACTATCAACCGATGGTAAAACCCCGCATAATCTTACTTAAAATTTATATTATATTTTGGAGAAAGATACCTCCTTTTCGGACAGTGTAGATCCAAGATCAGATTGCATGTTTAGTGCAGTCTGATCTTGATCAAAGCTGTCCGCAAAAGCTATCCATGGCGACATTCTCAGTGAAAGAGTTAACGCCGTTTTCAAAGTTGTTTCAGCTATTTCGCGGCGACCAGTGCACCTACCCATGCTTTCCTTGAGTTTCATCGATTGTAAGACAATACATACAATTAAATATACATGTATCTAATGTACTGGATACTACAGGCAAAAATACCGCTAATGCGCTTATCAAAAGATAATAGATATTTATTGTAACCAATGGATAAATCTCTAGTAAGTGGATTTTTCTTCGATATTTTTCAGTACCTTTCTCCACATACTTGATTTAACCCTTTCAGCGCCAAATATATTTACTTGACCTCTTCAGATGGTTGCAAATACAATCCACTCATACTTAAAAACATTTTTATCTTATAGGCTTAATGGAAAAAGCGGACGGTGTAAATCCAAGATCAGACTGCACTTTCTGTGCAGTCTGATCTTGATCTATGCCATCCGCAAAAGTCCCTGTTTTCGCCTATGGCGCCGAAAGGGTTAATATGTTTTATGCGTAAAACGATACGGTAAAAATCTTCGAAGTAATTTTGCCCTACCGCTTTTGCCCTTTTCCACACTATCCCGAGTTTTCACGAATCCTGGGAAGCATGCTCTTGAAAACTTCGTTGGGGAAAAAGAAAAAAGCTCGTACTAACCAGCATTTTTTCCTTTCTCAACAATGTTTTCCACCATTTCAGAGATGAATTTCGTCTCATGATCAGGATTTGAATTGTCGTTTACGATATGTTTGAGGTTGGATGAGTCCCAAGTATTGTCGATTTCTCAATTTAAACATTAAAAGTCGGCAAGAAAAAAGGGAAAACTACTGAAAGAAAGATGCAGTCTCCGTAAACAATCCTGTAAACATGTTTGTAAAATGTAGACAATGAATATGAATCAATGTTGAACCCTTTCAATGGGGATGATGACACATATAGCTTTTGTGGATCGTGCGAAGATCTAGATCCAGCTGTACAGAACGTGCAGTCTTGTCTTTGGTCTACAGCATCCGCTACCTGGTGGTTTGACATGACCAATAAGTAAATTTATTTGCAGTGATACAATACATTTAATCCTGGAAGAAATTTTAACTTTTACACTGCAATAAAACAGCCATGTATTCTGTTCAAAGCATTGTGGTAAACGGACAAGTACAAGTGCTTTAAAGAAGTGCCGAAAAGAAGGAGATAAAAGATTAAAAGGCAACATTTATGAAGTGAAATGAAAGGAAATGAAAAATTGTTAAAAAGTGCTAATAATCAACAAACGTTGTTCAAAAGATAGTTAATTAACTATGCTTTATTTGATTTAAAATGGCTCCTTTTAGAAAAAGCATAGTGCGTTTACTATTTATGCTAGTTGTGCGTTTCACTACGGCAAGTCGTGACAAAAATGTGACCATTCTTGGGGATTTTACCATTGGGGCCATGTTTCCAATAACTACGGCGGAGAACTGCGGTCATGATATAGTAGACCAGAATGGAATACAGAATCTTGAAGCTTTGATCTTTAGCTTGGAGAAAGTCAACAAGGAAATATTGCAGGATCTTGGTGAGTTGAGTTTTTGTACTGTTTCTGTTTGGCTAAGCCTGGTAGCTTAGTCGGTATAGCTGGACGGCGATACTGTGTCACTTGTAAAGGGTTATATAAAATGGTTTTTCGTTTGATTGATTGATTGAATGGTTGGATGGTGTTTATGCCACTCAACATTATTTCAGTCATATAACGGCGACAGCTCCCATTTTCATGTATGAATTTTACCAGTACTAGGCTAGGGCTCTGCAGTGTCTTGCCCAAAGACACTCCCAAGAAAAATCCGGTGGATCCAGTGAGGCTCGAACCCGGCGTCTCCGGGTCACGAGTCCTACACTTTACCACTGAGCCACGCAGGACCCGGGTTTTTCAAATGAAACGAATAGAATAACACTTAATAAATCTATAAACGATAAGCTACATTCCTGAATATACAATTGAGCCATGTTCTGGCAAAAGGGGGCTTAATGCATCTCCGTGATCCACGGCACCAGGAAAGCCATCACGTACTTATGGACCTATAATATCCACTTTTTTAAACAACCGACTTTATTATGAGGTATACTGGTCCTTTGGTATACAGAAAATTGAAGAACAGCGAAAAGTTTCGGCCCAGGTCTGCCTGCGCGGATTGCGCAGGCTGACCTGGGTCGATACTTTTCGCAGATGCATTAAGCCCCATTTTCACAGAGCACGGCTCATATAAAACAATTCTCAAATTCATAAGAAGCGTTCTGTGGTGTTAATTTTTTGTGTGCGTGTCTGTATAAACAGGTAATATAATATCGATGTTTAAGTATAACTTGCAGGCATAGTTTGAAACCACGGGGTGGCTGGTTCGATTCCCCAGCTACGCAGAATTCTTTCCGCGGATTAATGATAACCACTGCGGCAGAATCCATTCTTCTCTCACCGCTGAACATTGTTTCGACGATGGTTAAGTGGAAAACCAGCCAGTTGCCTGGGAAGAGTATTGTGCGTAGTTCTCCAGGATAGTAGGGATAGGCGCACTGCCCGCCATGATATAAATGAAATAATATTGAAATCAGAGAGTTACACAAGATGCAGACAAACTTTTTTTAGTCAGTTATTTCATTCATCGCATTTTCAATGTTGATGTCATCATGTTTGTTTGTTTTTATACTTGTTTGAACTGTGGTAATGAGACGATTTCAACAGGGATTTTGTGGTATCACAACGGCAGTTAACAAATGAGCCATGTTCTGACAAAAGGGGATTTTATGCATCTCTGTAATGCATTATACCAAGCAAGTCATCACAGTCTTGACTGCATAAGTTAAGCCAACTTCATTCCTTTGATCTTTCTGGCTAAACTGGAAAGTTGAAGCGATTTGTCTTATTGACTAGCAGCCAGTTGCTTTTCGGGGCTAATAAAAAACAATTTGCTCATGAATATGCAGTACAGATGTGCGTTTAATAGGATGGACAAAAAAAAAAAAAAAAAATGAAACTGCGTGAAAAGCTAAACGAATACATTTTTCCAGGTTTCACGTCATCCATCCATCCATCCATTTTATGCAATGGCCTACAATTTAAGTCTAATCCTACCTTAGTTCTCTTTCGCTAAAATGGAAAGTTGAAATGATTTCTCTGATTGAATAGAAGCCAGTTGCTTTTACGAATCGATGAAAACACCTTCCGTTCGTGAATATATAGTATAAGAGCCTTTGAAAATGAAAAAAAAAAAAATGTTGAAACTCTGTGAAAAGCTAAACGAATGCATTTTTCCTAGGTTTCACGTTGGGGACGATAGCCTATGATACCTGTTATACTGAGTCACGTGCTTTAGAACGAGCCCTCGATCTAGTGCGAGAAAACCCTTCGGAACACAACTGTCCAGACAGAACTCGGACAAGGTCAGTTTACTTGATATTATCGTCGTCTTTCTGTCAAAAACTATTGTTTTGGTGTCATTTGAGCCATGCTCTGGCAAAAGGGGGTTTAATGCATCTCCGTTATGCATCATAGCCAGCAAGTCATCATCTATTTATGGATCCATTTTGTCCGACAGCCGGCTGAGTCATGAGGTAAACAGGTCATTTTATATGCAGAACATTGGCCAATAAAAAAGTTTCGATTCAGGTCAGCCTGCGCGGACTGCGCAGGCTGACCTGGTTCGATACTTTTTGCAGATGCATTGACCCTCCCCAACCCCCTTTTCACAGCGCATGGTCCATTTATATTTAGCACATATGATTCGTGAATGGACATCTTTTTACGGTTTCTATTCTTATGGTAAAAAAGTATGGTCGTCATTGGCATGGGTTGTTTAACCCGATTGTTCAATCCTTGATATTTTTTGTGTCAAAAAGATATGAATCTGATTGCCATGAAAATAAAGAGTCCCTGGAAAGCCACTTGTGAAAAAATGGCTGAGGTCAGTAAAGCTTATTTTCTTGACCAGACCTATAAGGTATGAAATTTGAAAGAAAAAAAAAAATCTTGATCGAACCTGTTGGTCAACATTTATCGATGCAGTGAAAGCTTTGCCGACCTTTTTTACAGTTATAATGGAAATGCAGAATTTTGTTTAAAAAAATTAACAACAGCGAAAATAGTAGTAACAGTAATATGATTCACAGTAAATATAACTGATGAATAAAAAAACCGAAAAATTGAAGAAAAATAAGTTGTATATTATATATTATACTGTCAGTGCTTATATCTTTTCTGATCAATCATTTATTTAACCAACCAACCAACCAACCAATCACCAAACATCCAAGCTACCAATCAATCAACATAATTTTATTACAGTAACCAACCACCCAGCAAAATAATCGGTGTAGTTGGTGCGGCCACGTCAGCCGTCTCTATCCAACTGGCCAGCTTTCTCAGGCTCTTTAAAATTCCACAGGTAAGAGTATTTTGTTTGAAGCGTATTTTGCACGCCTTGGGCCTTTAACAAATCGTCCCCTGTATTGACGGTTACGAAGGAGCATTTGAAAACATTTTGGGAAAAGGAGAAAATGCTGTTGACCAGCATTTCCTCCTTTTCCCACAATATTGTCGTCTCTGTCAAGGGCAAATCCCATCATTCGGGTCTTTGTACACTGTGTGTCTGTGTCAGCTAGGGCTTTCTGAAAAATGCCTCAGTTTTTTGTCTGTCTGTTTGCTTGCCTGTCTGTCTGTGTGTGTTTGTGTGCCTGTCTGTCCGTCTGTCCGCCTGCTCGCCCGCCAGTCCTACCCTCTGTTCACCTGCCGGCCCGCCCGTCCTACCGCCTGTCCGCCTGCCTGCCTGCCTGCCCGTCCTACACCTTTCTTTCAGTTTGTCCGTCCATCTATCCGACATTTAAATTATCTGTGTGTCATTTCGTCTCTCCATCCCTTTGTCTGTATGTCAGCGATCGCTTACAATCGCACGATGTCTCTCAAACTACCACTTGTAGACAGGAAATGTATTCGAGTCATAAAATGTTGTCAGAATCTTTCTTCAGAAACTAGGCTAGATTAGACAGACAATAGTTTCCCGTTTTATCTAACAGATCTATCCTTTTATCACACAATCTTCGTTGGGTTTTAACGACCGTGAGGAAGAAGGTTTTTGAAAACCTAGTGAGAAAAGTAGAAACTGCTGATAACTGTCATTTTCTCGCTTACTCACAACGTTTTCTATCCTTTTAAGAACAAATTTCATCATTTGAGCAACATTCAATTTGTCGTCTGCAAAGGCTTTCAATTTGGCACAGTCTAAAATTTTGTCGTCTGATATAGGGCTCTATAATAAGCTTCTTTATCTAACAATTATTGATAAGGGCCATGTTCTTTGAAAAGGAGGTTTAATGTATCTCTGTGATGCATTATACCAAGCAAGTCATCATATAATTACGGATCCATAAAATCCATGTTGTCTGACAACCGACTGAATCACGAGGTAGACTGATCCTCTGATATGCAGAAAATTGACAAGTAGCAAAAGAAAAAAAAGCTGCCCAGTCAACCTGATTCGATACGGTTTGCAGATGCATTAAACCCCTTTTTCATAGGGCATGGCTCATATCGATGTACAACTGATATTTCGAGGACTTCAATATAACATCCGGTTTCGGTCGTGTTTAAAGTGAGGACAGACGAATGAGATACACGATTTTAAAAAGGTCAGACCCCCAAGGAAACATAATGCATCACGGAGATACATTAAACCTCCTTTTCACAGAACATGGCCCTTATCAATAATTATTAGATAAAGAAGCTTATTATAGAGCCCTATATCAGACGACAAAATTTTAGACTGTGCCAAACTGAAAGCCTTTGCAGACGACAAATTGAATGTCGCTCAAATGATGAAATTTGTTCTTAAAAGGATAGAAAACGTTGTGAGTAAGCGAGAAAATGAGAAAATGCTGGTAACAACCATTTTGTCATTTTCTCGCAACGTTATATATTCCTTGGAAAGAGAAGTTTCAGCAGAACCTCAGTAACTTTGCTTTCTGCAAATACTTTCCTTGGACAAGTGTAAACAGTTTATCGCCTGGGAATGAGTGATCAGGTCAGATAATGTGTGTCCTTTGCAAATATAACTGAGTCATGCTCTAGCAAAAGGGATCTAGTGCATGTCCGTGATGCATAGTACCGAGCAAGTTATCACAGAATAATGGATCCGTTAAATCCAGTCTGAATAGCAACCAACTGAAGTATGAGGTAGAATGGTCCTCGGACATGCAGAAAGCTTACCAAAAGCAAAAAGTTCCGACACAGGCCAGCCTGCGCGGACAGCGCAGGCTGGCCTGTGTCGGAACTTTTTGCAGATGTATTAGACCCTGTTTTGTACGAGCATGGTTCAAGTATATTGAATTTCAAACCAACAGATAGATGCCTCGTTTATCTGAACGAGAGTTCATCCCTCTTTATGCAGCATTTCAATCAAACCGGGACGGAACTTCTAATTATAAATGTTCTCGAGAAGTTTCTGTCATTCAACTGGGAGTCTGTAGTTCTTTGACCAATCAATAGAGAAAAGCTCAATAGGTCGCCCGCTATACGGTGTATTTCACGGCTTTGTTTCCCTCGCAATTTTTAGACTAGCGAAGCTAGTCTATAGGCATCATGACTGACCCAGAGTCAAAGTAAACAGAAAAACCCACAATTGCCAAATACTGCCTCACAGTAAAATACTTCTGTCTATTAGAAATCCTAATTCTGTTATATATGACAATTTTGACAAAAAACACTAAAACTCTACCACTCCAATTTGAACATGTCTACTTACAAAGTAATAGATTGAACAAGATGTCATTTATAAGGTACAAGATCTTTGCTTATATGTAAATTAAGTGACATATGCAAAGTAGGCTATCATCAGTTATTCCTACACCACTGTAACATTATGAATGAATCTAAAAATAGATACACCTAGGTAACTTGTGGCAAATCCCAGCTGCATCAACTCTCACTGGACAGGGAACCCTTATCATTCCTTCAGTCATTCATTATTTAGATCATTGTGTACAGTTTAACTGTTATGTTAAACTGTTGTTTTACGTTTAGAATATTAACCCTTTACCACACAATCCGAAGTTTTAATGACACTGAGGAAGAATCCCTGGTAACCAGCATTTTCTCCTTTTCCCACATTGTTTTCTGTCTTTTTGGAATCGGGTTTCATCAATTCATCCATCTTAAATTGGTGGTCTGTAACAGCTTTGAATTTCGTTTCGTAATGAGTTAAATAGTTCACTACATCTTGCACTACTGGATATTGACTTATTGATTGTGTGGTGTTTAACGCAGTTTTCAACATTATTTCGGTGATATCATGAAGGCCAGTGCACCTATCCATGCTTACCTGGAGTTTCGTTTACCAGCACCACCGCGACTCAGTGACCTTTTGTGGACAGTGTGTATCAAGATCAGACTGCACAGAACAGTAATCTTTTCTTGGATCTACACTGTCCGATAAGAGGATATATTTTCTCCAAAATGTAACTTCGCAATAGCATTATTAAGGTGTTTACCATTGGCTTGAAAGTTTCATTTAATTTTTCTAGCAGGTTAAGGGTTAAACTTAAACTGGATGATAGTCAACCAAGAGCATGCATAGCTCCGGTAGCTCAGTCGGTAGCATACAGGACATGAAAACAAGAGGTCGCTGGTTCGATCCCCGGCTCGGCCAATTTCTTTCCGAGGACTGACGATAGTCATTGCGACAGGATTCATTCCCCTCTCAAGTTTCGACGGTGGTTATGTGGGAAGGCAGCTAGTGGCTTGGAAAAAAATATTATGGTAAAAGATACTCCAGGAAAGCATGGATATGCGCACTGGCCGCCGCTATATAACTAAAATAATGTTGAAAATAGGGTTATACACCATACAATCAGTCAATCAATAAAATTCGCTGGTCTGTCAGTACTTTCAGTACTTTGATTATTTTATATATTCATGATGCGTGTTCCTTTCTATGTTGCATACATGTGTTCTCAGTATGTCGACCCTTGTATGTAATTGGTGTTCACAGTAGGTGTGCCGCACTGTGAAATGAGTGGTCTCGGTAGGTATACCTTCATATATAAATGATCTTTACTATGAGCGTAGGCCTAATAAGTGGTTTCTGTTCGTGCACCTCAAAACGCGGGAGTTGTATCGCTTCGTGTACCTCACTATGTAATGAGAGGTCTCGGTATGTGTACCTCACTCTGTAATGAGAAGTCGCGTTGCATGTACCCCGCTCTGTATTGAATAGTCTCGGTATGCATACCTCACTCTGTAATGAGTAGTCGCGTTACATGTACCCCGCTATATATTGAATAGTCTCGGTATGTGTACCTCACTCTGTAATGAGTAGTCGCGTTTTATGTACCCCGCTTTGTATTGAATAGTCTCGGTATGTGTACCTCACTCTGTAATGAGTAGTCGCGTTACATGTACCCCGCTCTGTATTGAATAGTCTCGGTACGTGTATCTCGCTCTGTAATGAGTAGTCGCGTTACATGTATCACGCTCTGTATTGACCAGTCTCGATTCGTGTACCTCACTCTGTAACGAGTAGTCGCGTTACATGTACCCCGCTTTGTATTGAATAGTCTCGGTATGTGAACCTCACTCCGTAATGAATAGTCGCGTTACATGTACCCCGCTCTGTATTGAATAGTCTCGGTATGTATACCTCAGTATGTAATGAGTAGTCGCTATGTAATGAGTAGTCTCATACGTATACCTTGCTATATAATAAGTGGTCTCGGTACGAGTACGTGTACCTCGCTTTTGGATAACTGGTCTTGGTACATGCATCTCACTATGTAATGAATGGTCTGTGTACATGTGCCCCACTATGTCATTAGTGCTCTTGTTAGGCGTGCTTCGCTATGTATTTGGGTTTCGCTCTTCGCCATATTATGAATGGTCTTTGTACGTGTACCCTCTTATTAAATGTGCACTTTTGGTACATGTGTCTTATTACGCAATGGATATTCTCGGGATATGTACCTCGTTATGCCATAAGTGGTCATGCTAAGTCTACCTAGCTATGCAACGAGAGGTCTTTATATTATACTTTTACCTAGCTTTGCTGAGCGTGTTTTTAGTTTGTCAATGTGTGGTGCAAGTTCTCAGTACAATTACGTTTTTATGCAAAGTGTAATTAACTATGTAGTGACGGTATTTTCCTCATGTTTTCATGTACCTCTGTTTGCTATAACAGGATATAAGCTGTCAAAGGTTATAATCGATCTTCTTTTCTACTTATTGATAATAATAATATAATAATAATAATAATGGCGATGCCTTCTTTTTTGCCCGAAATTTCCACTAGTTTATGACGGAAATGACTATAAAATTATGTCAGTCATTGATAGGAAACCTAAAATAGAAAGTAAAGTTGCTTTTTTGAAAGAAAGAAAACACAATCGAGGCACCTTTGATATTTGTGCTAGGCCACTCCGATTACGGAAGCACTTACTACAGTCTCTTATTAATACTTACGCGGCTAAGCGCGACTCACTGACTTTTTGCGGTCAGTGTAGATCAAGATCAGACTGCACAGAACTGCACAGAGACAGAGCGACAGACAGAGCGACATAGAGAGAGAGAGAGGTGTATGATAAACGTATTGATTAGCAATGAGTCATGCATATGCTGGTCCTTCGCATAGTCTGATCTTTGATCTACACTGTCCGATACGGTATTTTCTTTCCGGTGAAATGAACTTTGAACCCGCAATATTTTGCTTTTTACAACTGAGTGGAAATTTTCGTTTCATTTATTTAGCAGTTTAAGGGTTAATCCTTTGAGCGCTAAACGTTCACTCTATACCAAACGACAACATTTTAGATGTATCCATAATAAAAGCATTTGCAGACGGCAAAGTAAATGGTGACCCATTGACTGGATTTGCCGTTAACCCTTTCCCAAACGATGAATTTTAGACTGGTCCAAATTGAAAGAGTTTGCAGACGACAATTTTAAATTTGATGAAAATGACAAAGCTCTCCAAAAGGGTAGAAAACACTGTGGGAAAAGGAGAAATTGCTCGTTACGAGCAATTTCTCCTTTTCCCACAGTATTTTCAAAAGACTTGTACTGCAGACACGTGAAAGCCAGGGCTTGTTTGGGAAAGGGTTAAAAGGGTAGAGAACATTGTTGGAAAAGAAGAAAATGCCGGTTACCAGAATTTTCTCCTTTTTCCACAATATTTTCAAAGGCTTTCTTCCTCCTCAGGGTTGTTAAAACCCGGGATTGTGTGGTAGTAGTTTGGTTTTTTTTTATTTTTTTTGTAGACAGTGTAGATCAAGATAAGACTTACTTTTGTGGACAGTGTAGATTAAGATAAGACTTACTTTTGTGGACAGTGTAGATTAAGATCAGACTGCACGAAGCGTTCAGTCTGATCTTAAATCTAAACTGACCGCTATTTGGTATTTTTTCTTTTTGGGGGAAATTGATTGCGATTACATTTATAACCCTTATCCCGCTAAATACATGTAAGTGACATAAATTTTCAACCCGATAGTAAAAAAAACCCGGATAATGCTATAGCAAACGTATTCTTAGGAATAAAATATCTTCTTATCGGACAGTGTAGAAGATCGGACTGCACGTTCTGTTCTGTGCAGCCTGATCTTGATCTTCACTGTCAGCAAAAAGTCCTTGAGTCGTGCTTAGCAGCCTAAGGGATTTCTTGATTGAGAGAGTATATAAATATCATTCATTTAGCTCTTCGTTTTGCCATTCAGCGATACAGGAGAAAAGAACAGCAAAGACATAGATCAAGATCAGACTGCACAGAACGTAAAGTCTGATCTCAGATCTATACTTTTTCGCTCGTTTAGTCAAGCCTATGGGATAAAACCCTTTCTGGCTTTCTGTAGACTGCACTTTCAGCTATCTAAAGTTGTTCGAGAATATGTATTTGGCTCTATCAGGGTATCGGGGTAAAGAATTAAAGATACATCTATACTCGTTTTCAGCCAAATTTCAACCCATTTCATTTTTATTTTCAGCCAGTTTTTAATTTCTATAACACACACAGGCTTTATTTTATGAAACTATAATCATTCTTGTATCTTCATGCCAAATGTTGCCCCTAACGGCTGCAAGGTTGCACAGATTACGACGGATAGGAAACGCATTTCATTTTTTCGGCAGCCTTCAAAGAAATCCCTGTTGTCGTTTCCGGTTTTAAATGAGGACAGATCTCTTGAGTATCTCTATCCACCACACCATTACATATTGGTAATTTGTCTATGTTTACACAGCTGACCAAATTCTGAGCCGTTCTACACACTTTCAAATTTTAACAGCAGTTTTTTTTTTTTTTCTCTCTTGCTATAAGGATGTATCTTTAACTCTTTACCATACGACACAATTTTATACTAGTCCAAATTGAGAGCATTTGTAGACGACAAAATAAATGTGACTGAAAATTGCGATTTGTCTTGGGAAGGATAGAAAACACTGTGGGAAAAGGAGAAAATGCTGGTTACCAGCATTTTCTCCTTTTCCCACAATGTTTTCAAAGGCTTCTCTCTCAGGGTCTTTAAAAGTCGGGATTGTGTGGTAAAGGGTTAAGCAAAGAATTGTCACAAAAAGCTACTACACACACAAGTGCTATCAAACTAAAGTCCTCTCAGATGATGATTATGGCTTTATTTCCGTCCTGTTTGCAACAACCGAATTAACCCTGTGTTTTTTTTTACGACCCTGAGGTAAAGGGCTTTTGAAAACATCATGGGAAAAGGAAAAAATGCTGGTAACCAGAATTTTCTCCTTTTCCCATGATGTTTTTTTCTTTAGTCGTAAAGGAAGTACACGATTAATTTAGCCACAGTTGAAAACGTTATCAACACTGACGACTTTTTAGTGTGTGTGTTTTTTTTTGTCAAGAGAAAATCGTCTACACATCCTTATAAGGGCAAATGTTTTCCAGTTGGTTTTTCGTCTAGATGTTGTTTTACGCTGTCACCCCCAGTGTTTCAGTTCTGTAACAAGTCGACTGAACCATTGTGTTGCGAAGGACCAGCATATGCATAACTCATTGCTAGTCAATACATTTATCATACACCTCTCTCTCTATCTCGCTCTGTCTGTCGCTCTGTCTCTCCCCTTTCCGTTTGTCTGCTTGTCTTTCTGCCTATCTGTCTGTCTGTCCGTCCGTCCGTCCGTCTCTTTCTTTCTTTCTTTCTTTCTTTCTTTCTCACTCTCTCTGTATGTCTGTCCCTTCTTTGTCCCCCCCTCTCTCTCTCTCTGAAACCTTGACAACCCCTATGTAAAGTAGAAATTATCTATACTTGTAGCAAGGATTATATTAGGACTATAAGAAGGGCTGTCCTTGCCATGGCATCGGGTGAAAGCTGTTTGTATTGAAACGTAATCTAAGGCAGTTTATTTCCTTTCTTTGTCACGATAACCTAAGGGGTGAATCTTCGATTTAGGCAACCCTTTAACCGCTAAATCTGTCAAATAAAAATTTCCAATCGAAAGTAAAAAATCCGAACTCTGCGATTTTCGAAGGTCAGGTTGCCGAGAAAAATCTCATCCGGACAGTGTAGATTCAAGGTCAAACTGCACGTTCTGTGCAGTCTGATCTTGATCTACACTGTTCGCAAAAGTACCTTCTACCGTGCTTGTCAGCATTAAGCTGGACTCGTACAATTTATGAAACCTGTTTAGATTCTCCCATCCTATGTAGTTATTTCAAAGTTTGTTATAAGGACATAAGAAAGAGCATGTCCGGTTTGGGGTCAACAAGAGCGCACGAGCACTTACCTCGGCCTATACAATCTTTTCTCCTTGTTGTAATTTACCCTTACAATAACAAATGAACAGTCTAATCAGAAGTCACTTGACATTATCTAACTATCTGTCTGTCCGTCCGTCCGTCTATCTGCCTCTCTATCAACCTACAATCCATCCGTCCGTCCGTCCGTCCGTCCATCCATCCATCCATCCATCGTCATATCTACCTTCCAGTCCACCTGCTAGCCTGCCTGTAAATTACTTCAAAAATATCATACATATTAATTTTTGGGCCTTTTGATCCAAGAACAGACCTTATGTTCCGTTCAGTCAAATCTTCCATTCATCCTGTCCCCCGAAACAGGCATTTTCCCTTCTAAGGGTCAACCTATTCTCATTAAATAAATCCTGTATTTGATACTCCGAAGCAAAAATGGAAAGCGGGGTGGGGGGGGGGGGTACATATACTGGACAAAAAAGTTAAGGTTTAAAATCCTGTTGAGTGAATTCTAGAAACTTCATCAACAGTATCGAAACAAAATCTTTCCCTTTTCGAAGATATTCGTTTTCCCTGGTTTCTTTGATTTAAAGCTGAAAATACCGCCCTAATCTTGGTCAAGATATCAACCCTTATCCTGCGAAATTATTTATATAAAATTTTCAAACCGATAGTAAAACTCCCAAAAAATGTTATTTCAAACTATTTTTTTTTTTTTTTTTTTAGGAAAATATCTACTTATCGGACAATACAGATCTAAGATCAGACTGCACGTTCTGTTCAGTCAGATCTTGATCTATGCCGTTAGCAAAAGACCTGGTTGTCGGCTAAGGCGCCGAAAGGGTTATAGTGACGTAAAATCCCCATAAAATCAGAGTACTCTCATTTGCATGGCTCTGACTAACGCCAGACGGATTTCTGATTTTTTTTTTTCTTTCCTGTCAGATGAAATTTTGAAAGTGATTCAGATTGCGGATTTGTTAATAAGCAAAATTGCAGATCTGAGGAAACTAAAATCTTGGATGGCTCGACTACTTTAACTCTTTAACAAAGGATAAAATTTTAGACTTACCTGAATTGAGAATATCTGAAAACAAGAAATAAATGCGATTCAAAAATTTAACTTCGTTTTTGAAAGGGTTGAAAAAAAAAAGAAAAAAAAAACAATTTGGGAAAGCAGAAAATGCTGGTTACCAGCATTTTCTCCTTTTCCCCACAATGGTTTCAGAAAATTAAAGGCAGGAAGAAAAAGAAAACAATGCGTAAAAAGTCTTAGCAAATTACGATTATTTGCACGCTTCAAAGACCCAGCCCTAAAAGAAATGCATAAATGTGACACCTAACTTTCTCTTGAAAAGTATACATCATGAACCTTTACGGCCATTTCATTGTGTCTACTTGACTTAAGATGACCCTGGGATGAGCCAGATAAACAGTTGAAATATTCAGTTAGGTAAAAAAAAAAAACTACATAAAATGCCCCTTTTCAATGCTGCTATTCTCCAGAATTTCTCGGCAAAAAGGATGGTCTAGTTCTAAGATCAGACTGCACGTTTTGTATATCTTGCGATAGTCTGATCTTGATCTACACAGGCCACATAAACAGTCCTCTTTCTGAAAAGCACGCCAAGGATTAATGAGCAATTTACCTGGTCCTTTTAGTTTTAATGACAACGATTTGCATTTATTTGTAATTGGTTTTGTTTGTAATCGAAAACGGCTGACCTAGTGACGAGGATGCCTCAACCCATTACCTCACAGTCCTGAGTTTTAACGACCCTGACATAGAAAGTCTTTGAAAGCATTGTGAGAAAAGGAGAAAATGCTGGTAACCAGCATTTTCTCCTTTTCCCACAATGTTTTCTATCCTTTCACAGACAGGTCTCATCATTTGAGCTACGTTTGATTAGTCGTCTGGAAATACTTCCAAATTAGGACAAGTCGAAATTTTTTCGAAGAGTAAAGAGTTAATATCGCGGTTGACACACCTAGTGTCTGAAATGTCTCGTTGGCGGCGTTAGTCACGTGGGAATGTCCTTCGACAAGGCACCGCGGAGCTCAAGCCGGAGTCTAAACTTGGTTGAAACTAAGGTTATCAATGAATTAGTGAGCTGTCGAAGTGAAAAACTGAAAAATGGACGTAAACTATTGCTTAACTCTTGACCAAGCAATCTGGTGTTTTGACAATCCAAAAGAAGACAGCTTTTGAAAACAGTGTAGAAAAAGGAGAAAATGCTAGCCTTGGTTCCAGTCTCATTATTCTTTGCCGACTTTAATGTTAGTATTTAAAGACCCAATAGCGGCCAAAACAAAATGCAGGTGTTAAAATGCTTTATTGATTGAATGGTGTTTTACGCCGCTCTCAACAATATTTCAGTCATATCACGACGACAGCTCACATATTCATGTATTTCCTGGGTTTCACAAGTACTAGGCTAGGGTTCTGATGCTTCTTGCCCAAGGACAATCCGACGAAAAACCCAGTGGATCCAGTGAGGCTCGAACCCGGGGCATCCAGATCACGAGTCCTACACTTTACCATTGAGCCACACAGGACCCCTGCGTTTAGATTTTAAAGGATACCATTTAAAAGATGTTGAAAGTATTGTGAAGATGACAATCTATTATTGCGTGGTCAGTCCAAGTGTTAGTCTCGGGCAGAAAAATGAATTTTAAAATCAGGCAAAAAATAAACAAAAGATAGAGTGACCTGGCAACTTTTAACCCAGTTTTAAAATTGATTTCTCTGCCAGCGACTAATACTTGGACCTACATGTACCGTGCAATAACAGATTGTCATCTTCACAATAATTTCCGTACTTTTAAACGGTATAATTTAAATCTTAACATATTTTAACACCCGCTGTGTTTACTTTTGGAAGCTATTGTTACTTAAAGCTTTTTTTTACTGCCAGCGACTGGAACTTTGGCATCCTCTACTGTAACACACTATCAGACATATGGATCTATGACATTTCGTAGAAAAACATTTGGTAGAAAGATATTTTCGTAGCAGATCCATCTTGCCGAACGACGTTTCGCCGAATACGACGTTACGTCGAAGCGACACTTTACCGAACTTCGTTGAATTGTGTCGAATTTCGACGAATAGAAAAAACAATATGTTTTAATTAAGCCTGACAGACAATAAGAAGGTTTGAATAAAGTTGCACCATATATCTATTACTGTAATATTTGAGCCATGCTCTGGCAAAAGAGGGTTTAATGGATCTCCGTGATGTATTATACCGAGCAACTCATCACATAATTATGGATCCATAAAATTCATTTTGTCGAACAATCGAATAAATCATGAGGTAGACTGGTCCTTTGACATGCAGAAAATGGACCAGTATCAAAAAGTTTCGACCCATGTCAGCCTGCGCGGAGTGCGCAGGCTGACATGGGTCTGTACTTTTTGAAGATACATATATTAAACCACCTTTTCACAGAGCAAGGCTCATTTTAATTCGACCCGACTGTTTAGGATTGGTTAGGTTGTATTAGATTTATAGGGGTAATACAGAAAAAAGGTAATTCTTAGACAAGCAAGGATGATGTTTGTTTGTTTGTATTGGAGTTTAACGCCGTTAGGTCATATCACGACGGTCAGTGCACCTACGCATGTGTTCCCTGGCTTATTCACATCAGTACCTACACAACTTTCTTTTCAAGCCACTGAATACTTTTCTCACATGCATCAGAGGTGAGAGGCGAAAAATCGCCGGAAAGAAAGTTTGCCTCAACCAGGTATCGAACCCGCAACCACCAGGTCACGAGTCCGACACGCTATCCACTGAACTACCCGGCCGGGCAGCAAGAGCATGAAGCTACATGTATATGTACAGTGAGCCATGCTCTGTGAAAAGGGGCTTACTGCATCTTCAAAAAGTATCGATCCAAGCCTGCGCAATCTGCGCAGGCTGACCTGGACCGAAACATTTTGCTTTTGGTCAATTTTCTGCATGTCAATGGACCAGCGAACCGTATGATTCAGTTGGTTGTTAGAGAAAATAGATTTTTTTTGATGCACAATTATATGATGACTTGCTTGGTATCATGGATCACGGAGATGCATTAAGCCCCCTTTTGCCAGGGCACGGCTCAAATATATCAAGCCGATATTCCATCCAAAAATAAACAATGTAACTCTGACCATTCATCTGTTCTACATGTAAAATTACAGAATATTTCTTCAATCTCATCGCAAATGTTATCGGCAATTCCATTTCGATAGTCCATCGAAGATCTTACTATACACAAATAAATGCATACAAAAAACAAGAAATATCTTTTATAAAGATAGACGGCGTAAGAGATACTGAATTGTTAATACTGAAACTCTTTTGTGGTTCAATATGAAGTAAAATGATGAAAAGTAACCTCACTGATATAATTGATCCATGTTCTGACAAAAGGGGGCTTAATGCATCTTATACATACTAAGTAAATGATTACATAATAATACATAAATCATGAGGTGCACTGGCCCTTTGACATATAGAAAATTAATCAATAGCCAAAAGTTTCGACCCATGTCAGCCTGCGCAGACTGCGCAGGCTGATATGAGTCGATACTTTTTGCAAAAACATTAAGCCCCCTTTTTTACAGAGCATGTCTAAAATACTTTTAAATGGTATGCATTAAATTCGCTGGTAATTTGATCCCTGAACTATGTTTGGCCGCTGGTGGGCTCTCAAATATTTAACATTCGACTGCCGCAATTTTAATTCTAGTTGTGCGATTTATTTCACTGCCAGTCATTTATTTATTTATTTATTTATTTGTTTAATTATTTATTTACTCACTCACTCACAACTTTGACAGAACGTATTCCAACACATTGTCAGACTTACAATACTATCAAGTATACTTTTCAATGGTATGCATTAAATTTGCCTGTATCTTGATTCCCAAATCGTTTACTTTTGGTCGCTAGTGTGCCTTTAACTCTTTACCACACAGCAAAATTTTATAACGGTCCAAACTGAAAGGATATGCAGATTACAAATTATATGCTAATCAAATGAAAGTCTTTTTTGCGAGAGAGCTGAAAACATTGTGGAAAAAGGAGAAAATGCTGGTTCCCAGCATTTTCTCCTTTTCCCACAAAGTTTTCAAACCCCCTTTCCATCGGGATCGTTAAAACTCGGGATTGTGTGGCAAAGAGTTGAACAAAGAATATATGAGCCATTCTCTGGCAAAAGGGGGCTTAATGCATCTCCTCGATGCATTGTACCGATCAAGTCATCACATGATTATGGATCCAAAACCGACCAAATTATGAGATGGTCTGGTCCTTGGACATAAAGAAAATTGACAAATGGCGAAAAGTTTCGGCCCAGATCAGCATGCGCGGACTGCGCAGGCTGGCCTGGGTCAAGACTTTTTGCAGGCAGATGCATTAAGCCCCCTTTTCACAGAGCATGGCTCATATGTTTTGTTAAAGCTGACAACAATTGTGATATTGTATTTAGAGACGTTAGAAATATGATTCCGTAAAAAAGAGAAGCAGTGAGATAAAGACGATTTTTCCTATTTGATAACAATATTATCAGACGGTTTCGTTTGTTTTTGTCTGTATGTTACAAAACCGCAATGTTGACATCGTCCATATTTAAAATCATCATTATACATCAATTGTTACATACTTGTTGCACCATGTTTAAGGAAGAAAATATATTGCAAAATTTTGTGGGTTCTTATCTATCTGACAATCTGTCGGTTTGCCTGACAGCCTATCTGTCTGTTTGATAACCTTTCGGTTGCCTGTCAGTTTGTCAAATATTTTTCCTCAGCCTGACAATCTGTCGGTTTGCCTGGCAACCTATCTGTCTGTTTGATAACCTGTCGGCAGCCTGTCAGTTTGTCAAATATTTTTCCTCAGCCTGACAATCTGTCGGTTTGCCTGACAACCTATCTGTCTGTTTGATAACCTGTCGGCAGCCTGTCAGTTTGTCAAATATTTTTCCTCAGCCTGACAATCTGTCTTCTGCTTGACAATTTGTCCGTTTGACATTTTGTCTTTCTATTTGACAATCTGTGTGCCTCTTTGACAATCTTTCTGTCTCTTTAATAATAATAATAATAATAATAATAATAATCACTTTATTTATAGAAGGTAGCATGTTAAGACAATCATATATATCTTATATTCTACATGGCCCTCTAATAAAGTATAAAAAAAAAAAAGCACACCTGCGCAGCCACACAATGCCCCCCTTCCCCCCCCTCTCTCTCTCTAATACTCTCACTCTCTCATTCAAGCATGACCCCCCCCCCCAAAAAAAAAAGCAATAAATATATATATATATACACTACCTCAAATACACCCACTCATTTATACTTACACATACGTGTGCACATATACATAATTAGACATATATACATACATATTCATGAAACTTATTGTATTATTGTAATTCGTTAATCTGACAGATACTCACAGTTAGCTAAAACACAGAATTACTGTTTATGATAAAGATAATACTTTTTCAATTTCTCCTTAAATGTTTGAAGTCGTGGCTCATTTCTAATGTCTATCGGAATGTCGTTCCATACAATAACACTAAAATAAGAAAAACTGTCCTTGTATATATTTGTTTTGGGGGCTTTTCTTAAAACTAGATCTTTGTCCTATCTTTGACAGTCTGTCGGTCTGAAAATCTTTATGTCTGTCTTTTCGAACAAACTGTCGGTCTGCTTATCTGCTGACAACCTGGCTGTCTGGTTTATCTGATAATCTGTCATCAAACCCGTCAATCTGTCTGTCTGACAATCTGTCTGTCTGACAATCTGTCTGTCTGCTTTCAAACAATTGGTCTGTCTGCTTGTCAAACAATCTGTCTACATCATGACAATCTGTAGTAAGACTTTTAATTTGTCTGTCTTACAATCAGACATTCTGTTTGACAATGTGACTGTCTGTTTGATAATGTGTCTCTGATAATCTATTTGTCTGTCTGTTGGACAGTTTGTCTCTCTACCAATCTGTATGTCTATTTGAAAATATGTTTGACGATCTGGCTGTTTGCCCGATAACCTGTCTGCCCGCCTATCTGGTAATCTGCCATGAGCCCGTCAGTCCAGCTGTCTGACAATTTGTCTGTCTGTTTACTTATCAAAAAATAATTATGTCCACAGCCTGTCAATCTGTAGTCAGCCTGACAATTTGTCTGAAAATCTGCCTGTCTGTTTGACAATTACTGTCTGTCTGTCTGTCTGTCCGTCCGTCCGCTTTACCATCAGTTTGTCCATTTTACCGTCCGTCCTTCAGTCTGTCCGTCCATCTGTCTGACAATCTGTCTGTTTACAATTCGTCTGTTTAACAATCTGTCTGCCTGTGTATCTCTGGCTGTGTGTCTGTCTTGCTTAACTCTAAGAAAAACAAGCTCTTAAAGTTAATTTTCTAATCTTATAGGTTAGACTTTATTTGTTTGTACGGTGTGTTACGCCATTTTCAACATTGTTCCAGTTAGTGAGAGTTAAAGACATTGGCAAGTGGTATAACATGGTTGATATTGCGGTTGATGTTTTGGTCAACATTTTTATATTGTTGATCTGACTCATTGCCTCCTAAAACTAAATTGCTTATTTGAGATAGGATTTTCAAAATATCCTCGCAGACTATGAAAATTTATTAAGGCCTTAGTTTTTACACTGCCATTGATAAAGAGATATACAACGGAACATTGTGGCAAATGAAGAAAATTCATTGTCCGACGGCACAAGGAAAAGTGAAGAAAGTTTCAAAAACTGTTTTGTTTTAAATCTGTCATAGCGCTACAGGTCCTGTATTAAATTGAGCCATGTTCTGTGAATAGGAAATTTTATGCATCTGCAAAAAGAATCGACTCATGTCAGCCTGCGCAGTCTGTGCAGGCTGACATGATCGATACTTTTTGCTGTTTGTAAATTTTTTGCCAGTTTAAGGACAAGTCTACCTCAGAATTCAATCGGTAGTTAGACAAAATGAATTTTATGGATCCATGACGATGTAATGACTTGCTTGGTGTAATGTGTCACGGAGAAGCATTAACCTCTCTTTTGCCAGAGCACGGCTTATTGAATTTAATCATGTAGCTTTATAAAACGGGTTGTTTTAGATGTTTTCCTTCTAATTACTTTTTTTAAGGGCTGTAAGTCAAAAACTTTTAATATCAGATTGGTATAGGTGAAACAGCCTTATAGAGAAGATTAGGTGTTATAAGAAAAGGATTTTTGCGATCGGTTATAACGATAAACCCCTTATTGCGCCGAACCAAGCTTTATTTGCTTGTGAAAACTGATTTGAATGTCAATAATCTTATGTTTGCTCTGTTTCCTATAGAAAGGGGCCCATTTCATCAATTCAGCGCTCTTGTGATTAAAGAAAAAGTGCCTTATCGATAGAAGTGGTAAAAAGTGTTATATAGAGATTACGTTATTTAGAGTTTTTTTTTTTTGTTGTTGTTGTTTTTCCAGATCAGTTATAGCGCTACCAGTCCTGAACTAAGCGATACAAAACGTTATGATTATTTTAGAAGAACCGTTTCGTCGGATGAATACCAAGCAAAAGCAATTATTCAAGTTTTAAAGTAAGTTGTCATGTCAACTCTCTCTCTCTCTCTCTCTCTCTCTCTCTCTCTCTCCAGATTGAGAGGAGTGGTATAATTGTGCTTGTATACAATACAATCTTACTTTATCTGAAGGCGGAAATAACATTCTATTCATTGGTATATTATGGAAAAGAAAAGCATAGCAGACATACACAGAGAGAGAGAGAGAGAGAGAGAGGGAGTGAGAGTGAGAGAGAGCTAATTCTAGGTCATACAGGTAGTTCATTAAATTCATGCCTTTCCTTGGTTTGAGTTGCACGATTTAACGGCTTAGCCCACATGATCAGTATCGCTAGCGAGTATCAAAAGGGGTCGAACCGGAACTTGTAAGTACAAGTCCAACAGCTTAATAAACCAAAGCACAGAGGACTGTATTTATTGTACTGTTTCTCTCTTACAGATCTTTAAACATCACATACGTATTTGGTATCTACGAGGACACAAGTTACGGACAAGAGGGAATTCTCAAAATTCGAAACGAGGCAGTCAGTGCTGGGATATGTATCGGCGAATCCTATAGAGCTAAACGGTATGAAATATTAACTCTAAACACTTAACACTTAAGCTGCTAAATAAATGAAACACAAATTTCTACTCAATACTAAAAGCCCAAACATTGCGGTTTCAAAGTTGATTTCACCGGAAAGAAAATACCGTATCGGACAGTGTAGATCAAAAATCAGACTGCACGTTTTGTGCAGTCTGATCTTGATCTACACTGTCCGCAAAAGGTCAGCGAGTCGCGATTAGCAGCTTAACGCGTAACCTGCTAAATAAGTGGAATGAAACTTTCAAGCCGAAAGTAAGAAAACCCAAATATTGCTATTTCAAGGGTATTTTTTGGAGAGAAAATATATCCTTATCGGACATTGTAGATCTAAGATCAGACTGCAAGTTCTATGCAGTCTGATCTTGATCTATACTGTGTGCGAAAGGGCTTCGAGGCGCACTTAACAGCCTAAGGATTAACTCTTTTCCAAACAACAAAACTTTATACTTGTCCAAATTGAAAGCATTTGCAGACGACAAAATAAAAGTGACTCAGTAATTTATTTTTCCCCAGAAGGCCAGAAAGGGTGGGAAAAAGAGAAAATGCTTGCTATGGATACCAGGTAAGTCTTCACATAATGATGGATCCATAAAATCTATTTTGTCTAGCAGCCGACTGAATCACCAGGTACACTTATCTTTTGACATACAGAAAATTAACCAGTAGCGAAAAGTTCCGACCAAGATTGATTGATTGATTAATTGACTGGTGTTTTACGCCGCTTTCAACATTATTTCAGTCATATCACGGCGACAGCTCACATATTCATATATTTCCTGGGTTCCACCAGTACTAGGCTAGGGCTCTGAAGTGTCTTGCCCAAGGACGCTTCCATGAAAAACCCAGTGGATCAAGTCAGGCTCGAACCGTGGGCCTCCCGGTCACGAGTCCTACACTTCACCACTGAGCCACGCAGGACCCCGTCCGACCGAGATCGATCTTTTGTAGATTCATTAAGTCCCCTTTTCACAGAAAAAGCTAACATAGTTTGATACTTTTCGCAGATGCATTAAATTCCCTTTCTCACACAGCATGACCAATATGCTCTAATTGCTCTGAACTGAATGACAGTATTCGAAGCATAAAGTGTTCACAAATAACTCTCTGTGAAAAGAGGGACCTAACGCATCTGCGGAAGGTTGACCTTGGTGGAAACTTTTTGGTATTGGTCAACTTTCTGCATGTCCAAGCGCTAGTGTACCTATTGGTCCAATCGGCTTTTAGACAAAATAGATTTTATTGATCAATATTGTGATGTGATGACTTGCTTGGTATCATGCATCACGGAGATGCATTAAACCCCCTTTTTGCCAGATCATGGCTTGTTTACTTTTCGTCATTGATAGATTTTACACGAGTGAGACGGAGAAAGAGAAAGAGCTCAAACCCATCGTGCAGTCACTGACAAAAATTAATAGTACCACAGGTAACGAAATGGAGTACACCTCCATTCCGTCTGTTTTTCTTTCTTTCTGCTTTTTCTTTCTTTCCGTCTGTGTTTCTGTACGTGTGTGTGTGTGTGTGTCTCTCTCTCTCTCCCTGTCTCTCTCTCTCTCTCTCTATGTCCGTCCGTCCGTCCGTCTCTCTCTCTCACTCTCTCTCTCTTACTGTCATATAAAGGGTAAGGAATATTTCGTCGTTTTTACCACATAATTATTCTCATCACAGAGCTTCTGTAAGAACTAATTGTGGTCTAACTGCGTTTGTTTTGTAGATGTAATTTGGGGTACAAAACAGGGGGATATAACAGGTCCGATAATTTTCTCACACTACTCATAAATGACGTATCTACCTTACTTCAAGAAAAATTGCGATTCAGGCATATTCATTAACCCCTGGACTGCCAAACGCGACTCAAGGACATTTTGCGGACAGTGTAGATCAAGATCAGAATGTTTTCAAAAGCCTTCTTACTTAGGGTCGCTAAAACTCGGGATTGTGTGGCAAAAGGTTAATGCTATATAGCCAGTTTTTGCTCTGAAACTGGGATGGAACTACACCTAGATAAAACAGAGATAACTGTTTTTAGGAAAGAGGGATATTTACGCGGTTATGAAAAGAAAGTGAAGCTATGATGGTAATCTACAGAAAAAACACATCTCTATAAGAACATGGTCTCTTATTCACCCCAATGCTATTTTAGACGTCCGTTAAGATCAAACTAGTTCCACAAGCAGACAAAAATCAGTCAGTTCAGTCGTAAATATGGCCATCTTTTAAATAATGCAACTTTTAATAAAACTTTTTGACGCTATTGTTAAGCCTATCCAAAATTTGAAACCGCTCGATCAAACTGTCCTCTAAAGTGGTAGGACAAAGGAGACAGCCCGAACAGTCTTTATGATATTGTCCAGACATATTGTCCACAGTGTGGGACCGGAAGTATGCACTGAATAAAAAATACAGATGATTTTGTCCCAAAACGATGCCGTTTTTATTCGATTACTCAACGTTAAAAACCTGTTTTCTCAATGGAAAATGTTTAAACAGTTTCTTTATTCATCTTTTTGTGAAAACATGTCAAGGTTTGGTAACTAAGTCGACTACAATCTTCACTATCCTTCGTTTAAAATGGCACGGTACAGTCACCTGAGGTCTATCAATCGTTTACAAGTGACTGTACAAATTTCTTTTCTTAACATGCCGTTTTAAACGAAGGATAAGGAACAATGCAATCGACTTTGTTACCAAACTTTAACATGTTGTCACAAAAATATGAATAAAGAAACTGTTTATACATTTTCCGTTGAGAAAACGGGGTTTTAACACTGAGTAATCGAGAACAACGGCATTGTTTTGGGCTAAAATCATCCGTATTTTTAGCACGGACAAATGATCAAGGCACCCCCATTGCTCTAAGAAAGGCTCACAGCACACACACACACATGTTCCTGATATAGTTTCTACATAACAAACAAGTAACTGGATATAAATATTCTATAATAACTATCAAAATAAATAAAAAAAATCACCAGCCTGACTCACCGTGTGAACACAATTTTTAACACCAAGTGACACATCGTCACTGCACAGAATCCAAAAGTCACAATACATATTTCCGGTCCTACAGTGTGCTGTCCTAAAAGACTAAAATCTCTTATCTCTTATACATCTGAATTACTACGTCATAGCAGTCGAACAAGCATTATTTAATTCTATATCAGATAAACATACATCCAGTTAGGCTGTTAAGCGCGATTCAAGGCCTTTTGGGGACAGTGTAGATCAAGATTAAGGGCCTTTTGCGGACAGTGTAGATCAAGATCAGACTGCACAGAACGTGCAGTCTGATCTTTGATCTACACTGTCCGATAACGCTATAATCTCTCCCCCCCCCAAAAAAAACCCCTTTGAAATCCCACTATTTGGATTTTTTACCATCAGCTTGAACGGTTCATTTAACCCGTACCCTGCTAAATAAGTGAAATGAAACTTTCAAGCCAATGGTAAAAACCCAAATTTTGTGACATCAAAGCTATTTTCTGGGGAAGATATCTCCTTATCGGACAGTGTAGATCCAAGATCAGACTGCACGTTTCGTGCAGTCTGATCTTGATCTATACTGTCCGCAAAAGGTCAGTGATTCGCGTTTAGCAGTCTGAGGTTTAATACAGCAGGTTAAAGTAACAATAGCTGCCAAATGTAAACAAGGCGGGTGTTAAAATGGATCTAAATTCAAATCTTATCATTCAAAAGTATGGAAATTATTGTGAAGATGACAATCTGTTATTGTACGTTCATTCAAAGTCTAAGTCGTTGGCAGAGAAATCAATTTCAAAACTAGGTTAAAAGTTGCCAGGTCGCTCTATCTTTTGTTTACATTCCTGATTTTAAAATTCATTTTTCTGCCGGCGACTAACACTTAGACAGACCACACTATAACCGACTGTTTTCTTCATAATAATTGTTTTCCATACTTTTGAATGGTATTACTTATATTTAAATGCATTTGACCATCTAATTGTTTAATTTTGGCAGCTAAAGGGCCTTTAAGGGCTAAAATCAACAACAACAAAAATCTGACCTTACTAATAATTTGTTCTTCCAAGAGTAACCCTGTGATGTAATCCATTACGCACTCTGAACAAAAATCCTTAATAATAGCAGCATATTTAGTCTGTCACACACATCACGTGTAAGCATGTCTTCCATTTATTTGGTATATTCTTGATTACAAAAAACACAATGTGCCGGTCTAAATTAATCATTGCATAGTGTAGAGAAGGGGCTCTTACTTACTATATACCAATAGTTATTCCAATCAAAAAAGGCAAAATATTGAATGAATGTTGGTTATTTTGTTTTGTTCATACGTGTACAAGTTGTTGGGTTTTATAGGGTACAATCAACAGATATTTGTATGCATGACATGTATTCTGGGCCAGAGGTCTATAGTTACGGCAATAAACTGTTCTGAGTTCTCTCCCTCTCTCTCTCTCTCTCTCTCTGAGAAAGAAACTTGAAACGTTCATTAATTTGTAAAAATAGGCCACATCTTCATACACACGCATTAAAACGATGCTAGGAAGCAACCATTGTTCTGGATATTAGGATATTGTAAATGTTGCACAATCAAATGGAAGAAAAAAGAAGACAGATCTTTTATCTTGTTTTCCACAAAGATGTTTCGATACACATTAAACTGGTGGATAAATCCCTCACTCCCTCCCTTCCTACGTCACTCACTCACTCCCTCACTCACTCAGAAGATCAAATTTACACTCCACATTTTTTGATGGAAAATGTAAGACAGGCAACTATTTTATTTCAAGTCTCCTCGAATTATCTCCTTACAGACGAGATTGTCGTGATCATATTTGCTTCACAAGAGGTCGTCGAAGGGATATTTTACGAGGTAACGAACTTGTCGCATGACCAGCAGGCAAGATTTCGATGGGTCGGAAGTGACGCGTGGACGGGACGTCAGATCAGCGAGGACCTTCTTGATGTGGCGGCAAATACCATCGGTGTCCAGCCGAAAATTGAAATAGTTCCAGCATTTGATAAATACTTCACAAGGTAAACATTCGGCAAACAGTGGGTGGTCCGTTGATCAAATCCTTACGCTGCATTGCGATATGTGATATGCACCTACACCGCCGTTCTCTTCGCCGGAAATAAACCGCTTTACCGTTCTTCAAATTGTAGTTCTCCACTTGAAAAAAGAAAACACAAGTCAAAATTTTCTATCTAAATCTTTCTGAATACATTTCCGTCGACATATCCGTTGTAAGCTTTTACCGACAAATTAATAGATGTGAATAACTTCATCTTTGTTTTTTAAGTTGCTTTTCGGTTTACATGGGCGCCGCCATGTTTAAGATAATGTGACTGAAGCATATGGAAACCTCCTTGATACGGACAAGGTTAGATGTAATACCGACCGACCAGTCGAGTAAATAGTGTTTTAGTACCAGTGCCTTGAAATAGGATCGAATCAACGGCCTCCGTGTAGCAATTCCGACACGCTCACCACGGAGCCACACAGACCCCAAATTGAGATGTTAACTTCTTGTTTAAGCAGAAAAAAGGACGTGTAATACTTCATAAGTTTTTTTTGTTTTGTTTTGTTTTGTTTCCCTAGGCTGCCCTTTATATCACGGTAGCCAGTGTCTCTATCCATTCATTCTGTTTAATTATTCAACCAGTACAAAACAAATCTGCCCTTTTTGCGTTACTCTCGTCTATTGTTTCATTTAGGTACAATATTCTCAAACAATGAAATTTCAGCTTTTCCAAACGGAAAGTAATTGCAGACTTAAATCACATAATGTTTGTTTGTGATGGAGTTTTACACCGTTTTAAAAGCTTAGGTTATATCACGGCGGTAAGTGCACCTACACATGTATTTCCTGGCTTTCTGACACACACCCGCAGTACTGACACATCTTTCTTTCCAAGTCATTGGCCAATTTTCCCACATGAATCAGAGGTGAGAGGCGAAAAATCGCCGGAAAGAAAGTTTGCGTCAACCGGGTTTTGAACTCACAACCACCTGATCACAAGTCAAATATGCTAACCACTGAGCTACCCGGCCGGGCCAATTCACATGATTTGTCTCTTATACGGCAGTAAATGTTTCGACAAAAGAAAAAGAACTTGTAAACACTATTAACTCCTTTTCCCACGATATTTTCAAAAAACCGTTTGGCTTCGAGTCGTTGAGGGTTATTATTGCAAATGACTGAACGTTGGTGGCACGCTGTGCTGGCGTTCTATTTAAAACTCCTTTACAGCTTAAACCCATACACATACAAGACGAACCCATGGTTCCAGATGTACTGGGAGCAGAAATTCAACTGCACCTTACAGCCTGTTATGTCGGGGTCAAAGGGCAAGATATCGCCCCACAAATGCAAAGATACCTATAAAATATCAACAGAGGCAGGTATGTAAGGTTTTCATTTCTCTTTTGAATGGTGTCTCACGCCGCTTTTATCCCCTTACCAAACAGTCACGTGTTTTACGCCTCTAATAAAACTTGCTTTTGAAAACTTTGTGGACAAAGGAGAAAATGCTAGTAACCAGCATTTTCTCATTTTCCACAATGTTTTCTCACAATGATTTCCCACAATGTTTTCCCACAATATTTTCCCCCTTTTCCATAACCCCCCCCCCCCCCTCAACGTCAGGTTGTTCATATATTTAATCTAAACATATTCATTTCACAATTTAAACATATCTATTCCACATCGATTGAGAAACAAGTTCTTACAACTTTTACTAATCCCTCTCGATTCTGCCTCCTGGAAACTACACTAGTACTCGTGCCGAATGTGTGGGCCAATTTCCAAAGTTGACACCAGCTCCAGGGTATCGAGCTCGAGACCTAATGGTTACGAGGCCCACTCTCTAGCTCACAACCACGGACACCACAATGTCCACATGTTCAGTATATTACGCTGTACAAGACAAATAGGAACCCATTCTTAAGACAAGTCGTCATTTCTCTATACAGAAATAGAAAAGACATTGTGGGAAAAGGGATATAACGCTGGTAATTAGCATTTTCTTCTTTTCCCACAATGTTGTCAGAAGCTTTCTTTCTCAGGTTCGTTGAAAGTCGGCATTGTGTTGAAAGGGCTAAGGAGAAAATTTGGGGAAAAAAGAGCTCGATGTAATTTATCATAATTATCAGCAGGTAAAATCACAACATTTTTCTCCGCAGGAACCTACAACAGAAATCTAAATAGCTATTCTGTAATGGATGCTGTGTACGCTTTCGCCTACGTCTTGAAACAGATACACAAAGACAGATGTCTTGACGCCGGTTTGTGTACCGCGATGCAAGAGACGACGTCACAGGACGTCCAAGATTATCTGCAAAACGTCTCTTTTATCGGTATGTTGCTCTCCCTTCCCCACGCTTCTCTCCCTTGTTCTCTCCTTCCTCAAATGTCGTGACACCGGTCTGTGTTTCATGTAGTCTGGTACCCTGCCATACTTCAAAAGTACGTCAGGAAAAACGCAATAATAGCGGTCCCCATTGGCAATATGCAGAGGGAACGGGATATTGTTATTTCACTTGATCAAATCGGATCATAGGCCAAATTCAAAACAGATTGCTTGCAATTAAGTAATGGCAGTTAGTTTATTTTTTTTTTAACTGTCGTTCTTATTTTGCGAGAAAAACTACATATCAGAAATGCTTTAAGTATCCGAAATGTCAATGGACCCGTATAACGTCCAAAAACAGAGTTACTTTTAAAATGATTTACAGTCAAATTTAGATTTAAACCATACCGTAACAGCGCCTTTTAGATTCGGTAATGTATATTTTGTACAAAACTGACTTCATGTTATTCACTGATCAAACTGGATCACAATAAACTGGGAAAAACAGGAAAGCATGAAGGGCTACGCTTGAGGACGCCAAGGAAGTCGCCATTATTGCGCTTTGCCTGACCCTATAAAGTAGTGGTAGGGGCAGGTAATCCAGACTATGTTTCATGATGCGAGAAATGATGTCACATGACGTCCGGGATCGTCAATAAAACGTCTGTTTTATCGATATGTTATTCTTATCTCATGCTTTCGGTAGTTTATCGAGAAATAATGGTGGATTATGGTTTGATATTTAATGGTTACGACCAGTGAAAATAACGATTTCATGTTTTCTAACTCTTCAATTGAAGGCGGAAACATTAGTCCCCGCGCACTAGTTACATAAGTAATCAGCGCGTGTCATTGAAATAGAGGGAAATATGACGTAATTTACGTGCATTTACCCTATATTTCTCGCGCTTTATGTAATATTGTAATGAGTTGGTATGTGAGGGGGATACGCCACGGGGAATTAACAAAAACAATTGTGCTGAAATTTGCTGAAAGTAGAAGCAAAAAAGGGAAATAAATAGGATATTTGTTTTTTTCGGTGAAAGATCGAAAGTTATTTCAGCCCGTGAACATCAACATTGGTGCCGGTAATTGTATCACGATGCTAGGGATGACGTCAGGACATCCATGACTTTCTATAAACTGTCTGCCTTGTCGGTATGTTACACGTCCCCACCGCTCCTGTCCTCTACACTCCTCTTCCAACTTTTCTCTCCCCTCCCCCAGGTATCGTGAAGCCAGTTTGTGCTTCGCTATGCAAGAGACGACATGACAGGACATCACGGTCAAGGATTGTCTACAATTATTGATTAACTTTTCGTCACATTACTCCTCCCTCCCCCAGACGTTGCGACGGCAGTCTGTGTATCGCGAATGACGTCTAGGATCATCTACAAAACGTCTCGCTTGTCGGTAGTCACCTCCCCCCTCAGACATCGTGACGCCAGTTAGTGTATTGCCATGAAAGAGATGAGGGTCACAGGACGCACAGGATTATCGACAAAAACATTTAAGCCATGCTCTGGCAAAAAGGGGCTAAATGCATCTCCGTGATGCATGACACCAAGCAATCGATCACATGATCATGGGTTAACAAAGTCCATTTTGTCTAACAACCGACTGAATCATGAGACAAAATGGTCCTTTGACATACCGGAAATTGACCAATAGCGAAAAGTTTCGGAGCAGGTCAGCCTGCGCGGACTGCGCAGGCTGACCTGGATCGAACTCTTTCCGCATCTATGCATTAAGCCCTTTTTTTCACACAGCAAGGCTCATCTCATTTGTCGGTACATGTATGTCTTCGCTTGGAATTCTTATTTCATTTTTATAGCACCTCAAGGATTAAGTGTTGGCAGCCATTAAAATAGATACAGCAATTTCGAAGGTGAAGTCCAACAAACCATCGGGTAGTGTATATCCAAGACCTGCCGGCGAAGCTGGTCTCATGGAAAGATCCTTTATTCAATAAAAAAAACTTTTTTCAGATCCCGCCAACATAAAATTCCAGTTTCACGGTAACAGTGGGCCGGCCCGGTACAGCATCATGCAGAAATATAATAACAGTGGCAAGTTTCAGTGGAAGTCAATAGCTTCGTTTAACGGTAAGCAAATTTCAATGGAAACCAATAGCTTTGCATATCGGTAAGCAAGTTTCAACGGAAGCCAGTAGCCTTGTTTATTGGCAAGCAACCCATTTTGCGTATTTCACCGCCGTCGGTCTAGCCTGTATTAGGCAAGCACCTATGGCCCCTGTCACAATCGGGCTAAGTCCACAAAGACCATACTGCTTTTCACAACATGGGAAGAAAGGGGGTGGAATTGAAGGGAGAAAAGTTTTTACCTCTTATCTTGCTCAATAAGTGAAATGAAACTTTCAAAGCGATAGCAAAAACCAAATTTTTGCCATTTCAAAGGTATTTTTGAGGAAAGATATCAAGTTTGGCTTAATGGTAAAGTGTGGGACTCGCAACTGGTTTGAACCTCATTGAAAGCACTTGATTTTTCGTGGGAGTGTCTTTGGGCAAGACTTCTACTACTCTTGGAACCAAGGACATAAATGAATTAGTGAACTATCGCTGTGATATGACTGACATAATGTCGAAAGTGGCGTAAAACACCATTTAATCCTTCAATCAAATCAGTGTCCAGTGTGTGCTGATTTACGGACTCAGCGCCAAATATATATGAGCAATCTCCGTGATGCACTGTACCAAGTCATCACATGATCATGGACCCCTAAAAACCATTGTGTCCAACGCGGACTGCCCAGGTTGACATGGGCCGATACAGTTTGCAGATGCATTAAGCCCTCTTTTGACAGAGCATATCTCAAATGTATACTCAGCTTTTTTCTTTGACTAAAACGATTAAAGTGAGACGTGCCCTGTGGAAAGGGGGCTTAATGCATCTGCGAAAAGTATCGACTCAGGTCAGCCTGCGCAGTCTGTGCAGGCTGACCTGAGCCGAAACTTTTCGCTATCGGTCAATTTTCTGTATGTCAAAGGACCAGTTTACCTCCAGATTCAGTCAGTTGTTAGACAAAACGGATTTTTGCATCTATGATAATGTGATGACTTGACAGGTTTCACGTATCACGGAGATGCATTAAGCCCCCTTTTGCCAGAGATTAGCTCAAGTACAGTGTACTCGTAAAATCTACCAAAACTCAGGAAGAATTCCATCTAATTGATTAATTTTGACTAAACAAACGGACGGTATAGATCCAAGATCAGACTGCACGTTCTGTCCAGTCTGATCTCGGATCTATGCCGTCCGCAAAATCCCTGTGCTTGTGCTTGTGCTTATAGCGCTTAAAAGGTAAAATTGAAATCTTTCTAGATTCGAAAATCATCCGGGACGACTCGGATGGTTTACCAAGAACAAACTTCCGACCATCGCAGTGTTCGCAACCGTGTGGAAAAGGACAGGTGAAATCGTCAAGAAACCAATGTTGTTGGTCTTGCAAAAAGTGTGCCGATTACGAAATCGTGAGTACCCTGTCTCGAGCCTTGTAGCCCAGTCTGACACGAACTGTTACCAAACGACAAAATTTTGGACCCGACCAAATTGAAAGCATTTGTAGATGACAAAATAGATGAAGCACAATTTCTATGCGTTTGGCCTTTGAGAGTGAAGAAAACATTGTTGGAAAAGGAGAAAATGCTGGTTACTAGCATTTTCTCCTTTTTCCACACTGTTTTCAAAAGCTTTTTTCCTCAGGGTCGTTTAAACTCGAGATTTTTTGTTACAATCCATGTGTTCTAGCTTTGCAAAATCCTTTCCGAGGGTTAATGGTGGTCATTGCTAAGTGATTCATTCCTCTCTCAATGCTCGACATTGTCTCGAATTTTATGCGGGAAAGCAGCCAGTGGCATAGACAGAATATTGTGAACAGAACTGTCAAAAGAAACTACAGGAAAGCATGGACAGGGTGCGCTGACAGCCGCAATATTGATGAAATGATGTTGAAAACGGAGTTTAACTCCGTACAAACATACATTCTAGGTAACAGAGTATTCAGTTTTCACTGAAATAACATCAAAATATATATTTATTCCCTTGGTTTGTTTGATGTTAAACGCCTTTTTCAACGATAGTTCATATGATATAATTGTTCTTACTTGGCGTTCAGTCTATCTTTCAATGTGTTCATAAAACTTCATACTTAAAACATCCTTCGTTCAGTTTGAATAGTGTTTGATGCCACTTTCAACAGTATTCCGGTTATGTAACCGCCACGGCTGTCCCATTCATGTCGTTTCTTGGTGTATCCATGGCTAGGTTTGGAATTCGCAATGCCTGGCCAAAAAGCACACCAATGCCCTAGTTCCCCCCCCCCCCCCCCACGTGAGGATCGAACCGACGTTTTGCAATTACAAGGGGAAGTCTGAGCCACAAAGGACCGCCTCGGAGTGTTAGATCAATTATTACCGTGCCTTGCTGACAAATGATTAGAAATGAAACTTAAAGTTATAGGAAAATCGAATTTGAGCAGCGATATGAGAAAAGGGAGTTCAGTGCATCACCGTGATGCATTATACCATGGAAGTCATCACATAATTAGATATCCATAAAATCCATTTTGTCTTTGAACCATGAGGTAAACTGATCCTTTGACAGTAGAGTAGATAATACTTGATCTGGCACATTACCCTTAAGATCCTCATCCCCTAAATATATTGCCTTACACAATACGATATAGCTTATCCAATTAACCCGCCCTTATCCCTCCGCTAGCCCTTATCCCCTCTACCTTGCATTATCAATTTCATGTAGCACACACAATCGCATGCTCATAAAATTATCAAAACCAAATAACAAGCTTCATAAAACAAAATGACTTAACTTCTATCTTAATCCTTTTACCTTTAATTCAATTATTAAAACCAATAGGTTAAGCATTCATAAATAAATCAAACTAACTTCTATCTTAATCCTTTTACCTTTAATTCAATTATTATAACTTATCAATCCCTTATGTAGTAGATGAAAAATTTTCGGAAAAAAAAAAAAAAAAAAAAAAATTTAATGTAAAAAAAAAAAAAATTTCATCATCACGCGTCATTGCATCAGTTAATCAGTTAATCATTGCATCAGTTAATCATTGCATCATCTAACCAACAAACCCATCAACCAGACAAACCCTTACATCAGTTAATCGCTTAACCTCCCCATCAACCAACGCGTCATGCAATGGCTAACCCGGTTTATGAGTTAGTGGGTGGGTTAAGATTTTGATAAAAAAAAATTTAAAAAAAAAAAAATGAATTTAATTTAATAAATCCAATAAACTAGTATATAGGAAGATGGAAGTAAAAGAACACGTTTACGATTACGTTCCAGAATATAATATTTCAATTAGAAAAATAAAAACAGAGCAAAACAGAGACAAAATATCTTATTTGGTTATAGAAGATAAAAAAGTAAAACAAATTATTGAAGAAGCAATCTTAGATTATAAAAAAATAAAAAGCGGAACAAACTATAAAACAGGAAAAAAAGTTCGTTATAACTCTGGCGTTTACCGCAAGTTATTATTAGAATTAGTAAATCGATTAGAAAAAATTTATGATAGTTATTTTTATCAAGATTTCATGGAAGAAAACTTACAAGAAATAGAAAAAATCAATGAAGAAATAGAAAATATAAATAAAAAAATTAAGCAAAAAATTTAAATATTTAATCTTTTTACTAGATTAAATATTTTATTTTGTTTCATCAGTCAGTTTATAATGCCCATATGATAATGTTCTATAACTACCATCCAAGAGTATCAAACCCTTTTTATCATCTTCAAAGCTTAATGCTATTTTATTCATTTTTATAGTGGTTAATTCATGATGTTTACTTTTTATTCCTCCCATAGGTACACAAAAATCTTTTTTAGTATCCAAACAATCTTTATAAGTTTTAAATCTTAACTCATTTTTAATCACAGACTTTTTAACTCCTTTACATTTTTTAGTTTCTGTTTTCTCATTATATACCATATTACCATCTTTATCTTTTTTAACAGGTTTATCATAAATAAATTTACCATCTTCATCGGTTAAAGCATTATCATTTTTATCTTTTCTTAAGATAAATTTTTTCATAGCATAAGTTTTTGCTCCTGGACTTACAAATCCAGTTAAAAGATCTCCCTCTAGTTCATCCTTAAACTTACCTAACACATTACAATTTTTATCACTATATAATGGATGATTTTTTGGATAATTGCTAAAGTCAAACAAATCATTAGCATCCTCTTTTAAATCTTTATACAAATCTTCAGTTTCTATTGTTAAAACAAAACTATCAGTATCAGTATAGCACATAAATACTTTATCTTCACCAAATTTATTTTTAAAATAGTTATAATAATCTTCTAACATAGTTGTTTTGCTAATATCAAGTATGCTTACTCCTAAATAAATTGGTTTATCATATTTAATCCATGTTTTTTTCATATGAACAGCAACCAAATTTTCATCAAATATAGTATGATTATGAAAGTTATGTTTTGCAGTTAACTTTTTAAAACGTTCACTATTTTCGCCATTAACTAATTCTATGTTTACTCTATTTCTTATATTTTCCATGGTTTTACCAAAAACAGAATTCATTGCTAATTTCCATAAATTATCTAAAAATTTATTTTTATCCTTCTTCGCTTGTGTTCTTAAATTTACACACTTATCAACATATTTTTTAATAGCAGTACTTTCTTGATATTTAATTCCATGATGTATTTTTTTAATCTTTAATCCTAACCTCTGATAAGTCTTTAAAGCTTCATAATGAAGTATATATTTTTCTTTATCATTTAAGTTTGGTATTAACTTTTCTACTTTACTTACCTTTAATCTTTCTGCTGCTAAAGGCATTTCATTATGCAAATCATGTAAATCTTTAGGATACTCCAAATCAACCTCCAGGGTACACGGATATTTTTCCCAGTTATTTATTTCTTCTTCAGTCATCCATTTAAAATCACCTACAGGCAAAGGCTTACTCATAGCCCAAGGATAAAGACTGTTTTTATCAATATAAATCATATATTTACTAGGTTTTGATGGATCATACTCTTCACCCATATATTTATTGTTTGCCTCTGCTAATCTAATACTAGTCATACAAACACCACCCCTTTTTGATGCTTCAAAAAAGTTAAGCATATTAACATCAGTAAGTTTTTCTAATTTTATTTCGGTTACCTTTAGCATAGCATCCCATCCAAATCCAGGTAAAGTATAATACCAAGCTGGATCTAAATCAAATTCTTTATGCATAGAAAATCTAAAGTTTTCCATAACATCAGCTAAAAGTACAACATCTGTTTCATTGTATAGTTGTAAATAATCCTTAATATTTTTACATTTAAAAACATCCCAAACTTTTATCGCGTGTGCCAGATCTTCTTCTGAAATTCCTTCTCCATTTAAGCTTGAATAAAATTCTTCTATAGGTGGTAGTTGTGTTTCTTCTAATTTTTCAAAACTATCAAACCATTCATAAGGAAAGATACCCTTTCTACTTAACAATTTTATTTTTTCTTCTGTATATCCACCACGATGATTTTTTAAATAATGCTTTAAATTTTTAAAATCATCATTTTTTAAATTTTCTACAATTTTTTCTAAACTGCTTGATAAAAACTTAAAACTATCAAGAAATCTTAAATTAATATGTTTATTTCCTGCCATAAGATGTTTTGTAAAACTAATATATTTTTCTTCTGTGTTAGGTAAACAATCAATTCTACCACTAGTTTTACCAAGATACTTAATAAAAATATGTGCATCATAACCAGATAAATTATGAAAGATAACAGGTATAAAATCTGGAACTTTTGCTTTAAGATTACATTCATTATGTGCAGCTCCTCTATATTTACCAGTAATATGACAATGATCTCTTACTTTATAATTTTTATGTGTAAATTTATCACCACATATCCAACATTTTACTTCATTTTTATGTTTTCTAACTTTATCTTCAGTTAATTTTTCCATTTCTACTGGGGTTTTATAAAATTCGTTAAAAAGTTGTTTAGCATCCTTAGTTAAAGTATCTATAAAATGTTTTTCAGCATCTTTACCAACATATCCTCTTAATACCGGTTTCATAATTTCACTATCAAAACAACAAATTGTATAGTTATAACTAACAGGTATATGCTTTTGTGTTTCAATGGTATTACTTTTTTGTTGTGATTCTATTTTTTGTAATATACATTCAAAATCAGCAATAACAACAAATGGTACCATAATTTTTCTACAATAGTTTTTAAACTTTATTAAAATTTCTTCAGGATTTTCAGGATTAAACTTAGGCATTATTAAATCAACTCCATCATGATCTTCACAACGCTCCATATGCTTTTCTAAAAGTTTTTTACTACCAAAATGGTTCATACAAAGCATACAATACTCTACATTATTATTAGAAGCTGTTTGAGTTCTCAGTAAAGCTTTAATATTTTTTATTAAAACATAATGTGATTTTTTTTTCTTCTTCAATATATAGCAAATTTACATGATTTTCTTTTAAGCTTTTTATAGCTCTAATACGTTTGATTTTTTCCTTACCTTCTACTATCCCAAAAACATTAACACTAATTGTTGGATTAAGCCTTTCAAACTTATCAATATCAAGTAAAGAAACAGGATAAATAATTCCTTTCATATTTAAGCTATTTTTCTTAGATTTTAAATCATTATCAACTCTTTGTGGATTTTTTTCTGTTGGATTTAAATACCTTAAAATACAATCTGTAAAACATTCATCATTCTCACTTTTCATATTAATACACGCATTTTTGTTAACAATCCACTTAGGTAAAGGCAACAAACCACTTGCTCTTAATGGTTCATAAATAACACTATGCATTTTAAAATGAACCACACTTTTAAAAGTCCACCCACTACCACTTGAAACAAAATTAACAAAATTTTCTAAAATTCTATTTATCATTTCTAAGTATACTTTTGTTATATCAGTTCCTAGTAAATTAATCTCATATTCTCCAGAAGAAAAATTAGCTTCTGCTATTTGTTTATTATCACCCTCTCCTCGTTCCATTAAACATTGAAGATTTAATTTTACTTTAATCCCACGCATGCTTTTTAAAAGATTAACAATTGTTGGTTGTATTAGCTCTAAAAACTCTTGTGGTGTATTAACATCTATCCCTTCTATTTTATGTTCAGTTGCATATTCTTTTAAGGCAGATCTATTTTTTATTACGTTTATCTTATCCACTTTATCATATATACTTTTTATTTTATTTTTAAAAGCATTAAGTTCAGGTGTTATACTTGGTTGTTCTACTCTTACATTTTCTAAGCTCCTTAACAAATCATCAACTGAAGTAGTTGGTTGCCTGGTTGGTCTTTGTCTTGGTGGTAAATAGGGCGTTGGTTGTAATATTGGAGCATCAATGGTTTCCAGGTCTCTATCTAATAAAGAAGGTTCTGTATTAATCAAAAGAGTTATTAATTCATTACGTCTAAGCCTTGAGTATCTTCTTAATCCCCTTTGCCTTGCTAAATTTTTTAATCCAGCTACATTATATCTATCAAATTGACGATCCATTTTTTTAAAATAAATAAAATCTCCTTAAGTCAAATTTTATTATTTTTTTCATAAATAATAAAATTATTGAATGTCAATTCTATATTTACCATTCCATACTCTACCATTCCAGTTTTCAATCGTTTGTGGACATTTATCAATATACTTACTAGCCTTGTAAATTGATGGAAACTCTTTCACCTCTTCAGTTTCTACATCCTTTAATACAACCTTTTTTGGGTTTTTAGCAATATCCTTTAATCTATCATAATTAGGAATTTTTTAAAAAAAATTTTTTTCTTCCTCTTCAGGATATAGCCCATGCTCCTTTAACACATCAATATACTTTTTCTTATTCCAATAGGAGTACCACTTAATATTATTATCTGTTAATATTTTCTTAAAATCAGCAACCTTTTTCATTTTTATTTTATTTAAGTAAAAATTTACTTAATATACTACACTCATCTTGTTTCCATCACTCTGAAAGTTAATTAACCTATCATTAAGTAAAACTGCATAAGCTACAGTATCTGCTGGAACAGCTTCAGTGAATGTTGCTTTAACATGGATATCAGTAACAGAATACTTAAGCCTTTCACTTTGTTTTGATAAATCAAACACAAACAAAGGAAAAAGGGTTTTGTAATCTGAAGGAGTAATATTAGGGTTTGATACCAATTCATCCATGTTAAAAATTTTTTTCTAAATGAAGCAGCTTCACTATATATTCTACTAAATTGATTAGTAGTAAAATCTATATCATGATCATATAGTGGATATTTTTTTGAACCTAACATTACATAAATATTTTTAATATGTATGCTGTCAAATATAGCAGGGTTTTCTTCTTGGTTATTACTTTTTCCTGTTTGAAAGCCTACAATTAAGAAACGCGGCACCTCAGGTGATGATTTAGATGATAACCTCCAAGTAAAACCTGTTGCTTGTGGAACTGCAATACTATCACTTTGTATCATTCTATACCCAACTGGGAATTTTTCTTTCTTCTCGATAAATCTAAAAAGTTCCAGCTTATTACCATCTTCCGGTGTTACATGTGGTATAAACCAAGATACCTTCAGTAAATTAACTCTACCAGCATCTGTACCACCAGCTCTAAAAATTGCGTCATTATTATTATTTCTTGTTAAGGTTAAAGTTTGTTTCATACCATATAAAATTTTGTTGTAATCTTCACAAAAGCCAAATATATGTTTCAAAGGTATCCTAAAACTAAATGTTCCAACAGGAACTGAACTAAAAATAAAATGTCTTCTGATTTCAAAACCACTATTATTAGCACTATTTGCAGTGCCACCGGTATCTTTAAACCACAGTTGGTTTAATCCCTGCGATTTAGAAAAATCATCTGGGTATTTTAATAGACCAAGCATTGTTGTAGTCCGACCAGGATAATTAATTGTTTCTATCTCTTGTCCACTACGTTGATATCTTATATTTTTAAACAGATACATCAAACCATTATTTGTTATGGTAACCTCATTAGCTGCACCATAAACAGTACCATCATTTTTTACTAATTCACCAATAATTTGTAAATAAGACTCAGAAGGATGATAAAAAATATCTTGAGTTTCGATATCAATCCTAATATTTCCTCCAGGATTGTTTAAATTGGTTCCTGTAATAGGCAGATATTCATAATACTCATATTCATCAATACTATCGTCTTTTAAAATCGGTGCTTTAATATTTAAAATATCCATTTTATTATATGCAATTATAATTTTAAGTCAAATTATAATTGTTTATATTATTCAATCCATAGTTGAGGGAAAGACTTGTTTACATCATTTACATACACTCCCTTAAGTTTAATATTTTTATGTTTTTCTACTGTTGAGTTTTTTCTCATCTTAGGATATAACTTACTTCCATAAAGAATGGTTATCTTAGGTATACCATTTTTTTCTAAATATCGATTTACATCTTCTTCAAATTCCTTAATGATATCAGCTTTTTCAGGCGACAATTTTAAAGTAGCCTTTTTATAATTATAATTTGTATCACTGCAATCTAATACTTCACATTCATCATCAAGTTTTAGGTTTGCGTAAAGGATGCTAACCTTTTTTGTGTTGTATTCTTCATAAGTTGATAAATTAAATTTTAGATTAGTCATTTATTTAATGTTTATTTTTACTTAACTTAAATTTCATAATACTTTAACTCCACCACCCTTACTATTTAATTTCTTAACTAAATCTTGTATAGCAATGGCACTACCATCTATTAAGGCATTAATATTTTGCGCTGCAGGTTGAGTTGTTGTAGTAGGCTTTTGAGCATATTTTTTAAAAATCTTTTTAGATTTTGGCGTCAGAGCCTTTTGAACTAACTTTTTACCTGCATCAATTGCTGCCGTCTTTCCAATCTCTAATGCTTTCTTTGCTCCTTCCTTAGCCACACTCTTACCAACATCAACTGCTGAAGATGCAAATTGTTTAGCTGCACTGCTTGTAAATAGTCTCGTAAGAAAATTAGCAAAAGTATCAAATATCCCCGCTCCTCCATAAGCATAATTTTTTTTAAATCCTCTCTTTTGTGATATAATCATTTTTATAATTTTTTATAAGTTTTTGTATTTAAAACACGTTGTCTTTTTAATTCATCACAAATACTTACAAGCTCATTTCTTACACCAGTATGACCGGCTCCTTTACTTGCCATTAAGAGGTCTAATCTTTCTAATAGTGCATTAGGGTCAGATGGGATTACCGTAATTCCACTTCCTATTTTAATCATATCCCAAATTTTACTAAGTATATTTTTCCACTTTGGCATCCCTTTAGCAGATTTATGTCTAGTTTCTAATGGGTTGTTATCGCGATAAAGAGCATTGGTTTTTATCATTATTTCCCTATAAAAACTTAAATCGGTGTCATCATATTTTGTTTTGTCTGGGTCTTTAGCAATAATTAATTCCCACAAACCAGATGTACTAGTATCGTAATCTTGTTCACCAACTAACATCATGTAATCGCCCATAATATCAACTTCTTTATCACCAATATATAATAATCCATTCTTTTCATAAAACCCAAACGTTGTATCAACTTTATCTTTATCATCATATCTTTTTAACTGATTTTTTGCAATTTCTCCAAGAAAAATTGGTTTCTTTATACCTTTTTCATCACTTTCTGCTAATATATTAACTATTTCATCAGAATCTAATTTTTCAAAATCATATGCTAATACGGAAGGAAAACCTTTTAAATTAATAATATTTTCCAATTTTTTTATTCCTTTTTTAATAGGGCCTAGTTCTCCTACAATCTCCTCTGCTGTTTGTTTTTGTCTTTCTGTAACAGGTTTAAAAAACTTAGAAAGCTTTTGTTGATACCTTAATCTTCCTGTTCTTTCTGCAAGATTACTATCTTTTATTCTTTTCTTTAAATCAATAAATTCTTTTACTGTTTGTTCCCTTTTTAAAGGGTCAACTATCTTTAAAAATGACATTTTTTTTTAAAGTAATTAATTTTTTAATTAGTATTATCTATCTCACATGCACAAAAACACTTAAACTTAGGTGGTTTTAGTTTTATTCTTAATGGTGTCCATTGTTTCTTTCTACAAGTCTCCTGAATTCCTCCCGTGCTTCTATTCGCCCCTTCTCTATTAAACTCTCTTGCTCCTCTAGCTTGCTTTTTTTCTTCGACTTACTCCTAATTTCTTCCTTCATTTGTTTGTATTTTTCCAATTCATCCATAATTAAAGTAAATTCTGAATGATCTATTTCGTTGTCTGTTATTGCTTTTGATATATGTGTAAGTAGTGTATTTAACTTTGAATCTGCTAACATTTTAATCTGAAGATGTTTTTCAGATTTTGTTCTTGTTCTTCTAACTAAAAACTTACCTACTATTGCTACTAATCCAACGGCTAAAGCACAACCTTCAAGAGCTATCGTTGCAGGTATCGCTACCACAGTTGAGAGTAAAGCAATTCCTCCTGCTCCTGCACCTAATGCTATGATAGTTAGTCCAGCTTCAACATTATCTGCTGTTTTACTAATATTCATATATTTTTTACTTAGCTGCTCTCTAACCTTAACTTCATTTTCCAGAAAAGTCTGAATTTCTGATATCTTTTGCAATCTAAAGGATTGACCATTGTCTCCTGTTGTTAGTATTGGTTGTAATGATGGTGCATTTGGTATATTTCGTGCTTCTGGTAAATCTGGATAAATCTTTTCTTTTAGTTCCATTTTCATTAATTACAACTTATTTTTTAAATAGAATAATAAAGACGACACAAAAAGGTGTTTTCCTCTATTTTTTTTAACTTATCTGAGTTGTTTGTAATTGTTGCAACCATATCATCCACTTCTTCTAATGAAACTTCATTTGTTATAGATATTTGATTAAGTTTTAGATTATAAGATAGAGAAACTAAAACAAAACCTTTACTCATATTAAAACCCAAACCTAGGGCTATCGTCATTGTTTGTCCTCCTTCTAATACTAAAGGTTGTTGGGTAAAAATATCCCATGAAACAGGATTAACTTTTTTAGCAGGATACTTAACTTCTACAGGTTTCCAAAAAATAGTTTTTGGTTGAACTATTTTATGTTTTCCATTTCCAAATTTATGTACATTCATATTTTAAATTTATAATATTGCTCCTAATATAGGAATATTAGCAAATGGATTATTAGGTCCTAAAAGAAGACCTTTTCCGTCATAAATTTTTCCGCCTTGTTTTAAATACAATCCATCACCAACGGAACTCAATCCTTTACCTTTAGCTGGACCAAGAAATAAACCTTCACCATCAGTTTCTACTTGACAGACACAACCACCTTTTTTAAGATACAATCCATTACCCATTGCTTTTTGAACTCCTGAAGAAGCTAACCCAGATAGTGCGCCAACTCCCAAAGCTGGTAAAACAGTCCTTGCTAATGTAGGTAGAACTGATGAAGCTAATCCTGCTAACAAAGGTAAAAATCCGCCTTCTACTTTCATGTTATGTTTAAGTTGTTTAGTTGACATTCTAAACGTTGCCCCCTTACCACCTTTATAAGCTTTTGCAAGTTTATTTACTTGTGGTTTGGTTAATGCTATTACATCATTACCATGTATATCTTCATGCTTTAAACGAATACTTGCTGGGCTTTTGTTTTTAAAAGAATGTAAAATTTTTTCCTTTTGCCCATCTGATATATTTATTTTAGCATTAATATAGTTTGTCATTTTTTATATTTATCTTGCTTCTCTTATATGAAATCTAATTGTTAAATTTTCCCCTCTTAGATTAAGTAATGTTCCATCTTGGTCTGTAATTGATACATTAAGATTATGTATTTCATTTAATGTTAATGGAAGGTAAACTAGATTAACAGGATTTTCTATTATTTTATATCCTGGTGATACATTAGGAAAAAAACTATAAATTGTATTTCTTTGTGAACCATTAACATAACTACCTGAAATTAAATCTATATTAACAAGTAAGCTATTAATACTAAGAATATTTACTACATTTTCTGATTCATGAAATCCTTGTATATATTTAGCACGAGTGAATCCTAATACTTTTGCAATAGAATTTTGTTGGTTAAAATCTACTTGATAACCATTTTCTAAAAAAAGAACAGACTTTAAAGTATTAGTATTTGCTGAGATGTTAATATAATATTCTTCATTAACTGCATCATAATGACCTTTTTTTCTCATTTCTTGTTGAATTACATCATTAATATCAACTAAATCATAACTTCCTTCAGGTATTTTTATTTTTACCCATGACGTACCATTGTCTGGCGAATAAACAAAAATGTTATTGTTTTCATCAATATTAGGAAATGAATAATAAGTTTCAAGATTAACCAATGCTATTTCATATTCTTTATCTTTTTCTAATAGAAGTGGAGGAGTAAATCTTGTTTTAAACTCTGTTTTGTTGTCGCTTGCGATAATTTGAAATGATGTTTTATGGTCAGTATTTTTTACTATCTTTTCAAGTAATTCTGCTTCCATTTTTTATATTTAGTAAAAATATATTTTAAAACGAATATATTTTTAATAGTATTCTTTGTAATCTCGTGGTATATAAAAGTTATCAAATCCACACCTATATTTCCCATCATTACGGTTCTTAGTTAAATCAATCACTACAAAACCATGGGGTCTTTCCCAACAGTTTTTACAAAAATTGATAAACTCTGTTTTAGACATATCATCCCCTACATGATCACTATAAATATGATTAAGATTTTTTAAGTCTTGTCTAAACAAGCATATTAAGTTAGCATTTTCTCTAATAGTTTGACGTGGTAGTCTAAAATAATTTTGTGCTAGATAAAAACAATCAGCATTACTATGTCTACCCCTTACATAATAGTTTTCACACTTGTTTTGTCTTTTTAAAAGTAAGTCATCAAATATCATTAAGTTTTTATTTGACGCATTTAAATCTCTTGGGTCAGGAACATCACTAGCATATTCAAAAAATTCACAATTGATATCAGATTTTTCCTTAATTGTTTTTGCCCATTCTTCAACTAATGCTGTAGGTGAAATATCACGGTTTTGAACTTCATCTTTAAGTGAAAACAGCCTTAATATGTTTTCTTTTGGTATTTTTTCTTCAAAAGCTTTTTTAAGTATACGATATTCTGGTTGAAACAAACTTTTACCAAAAACGCATAAGTTGTTATAATCTAACCAATCAGGTCTTAACAAAAGGTTAAGTAAAAGTGTAGTTTTACCACATCCTGATTTACCTACTATTAAGCCTCTGATGCTCCTAGGTAAAAGGGGATGATTAAATCTTTTTGCTAACACTTCATTCCATGATAAATTAACAATATCCATATTTTATATTAAAAATTTTATTTTAATATAAAAAATGTATTGCGTTAAATGTAAAAAGAAAACTGATACTACTGATTTACAATATGTAGTAAGTAAAAATGGTAAAAATATGGCGCGAGGAAAATGCACTAATTGTGGTACAACAAAAACACAATTTATTAAACAAAAAGAAGGTGGTTCATTGTTAAACAAAGCAATCAATAACTTACCTGTCGAAATGCACTTACCTGGTCATAATTTTACTGGCCCTGGTACTAAGTTAAAGAGAAGATTAAATCCTGACTTAACACCTAAAGATTGGTCAAAGCCTGTAAATCGCGTTGATAAAGCAGCATATCATCATGATATATGCTATCTTAAGCATAATGATACTAAAACACGTAATGATGTGTGCGATGCTAATATGCTTAAAGAGTTAGAAGGTATCTATAATCCAACTATTAAGGAAAAAATGGAAAGAGGATTAGTTTCTTCATTGATAGGAACCAAGAAAAGATTTGGCATGGGAATGAGTAAAAAAAAAAATTATTAGCAGAAGAATTACATAAACCTGTAAAAAGAAAATTTAAGAAAAGGAGAGTTAGAGTAAATGGTATCGATAGAATATGGGCTGCAGATTTAGTAGATATTCAAGCATTTTCTAAATTTAATCATGGAGTAAAATTTCTTCTTGCTGTTATTGATATCTTTTCAAAATATGGATGGTTAATACCATTAAAGGATAAAACAGGAAAATCTGTTTCTATTGCACTGAAGAGTATTTTTAAGGAAAGAAAACCTGAGAAAATGTGGGTGGATAAAGGTAAAGAGTTTTATAACAAAGATGTTAAAGATTTGGTTGAATTGTATTCTACTGAAAATGAGGAAAAATCAAGCGTTGTTGAGAGATGGATTAGAACAATGAAAGAAAAAATGTGGAAGTATTTCTCTGCTCACTCAACAAATGTTTATATTAATGTATTGCAAAATCTTGTTAAGGAATATAATAACACGAGACATTCTTCTATTAAGATGACTCCAATTGAAGCAAGTAAGAAGAAAAATGAAAATAAAGTTTGGATAACACTGTATCCTGATTATGACCAAGTAAGGGAGGATATCAAACCAAAGTTTTCTGTTGGAGATAAAGTAAGGATAAGTAAAAAGAAAAAGACTTTTGAAAAAGGTTATACAACACGATGGACTGAAGAGGTTTTTACAGTTTCAGAAGTAAAACATACATCACCTATAACATATAAGATTGAAGATTTAAATGGTGAAGAAATAAAAGGTTCTTTTTATGAACCTGAACTACAAAAAACGAGTCAAGAGGTGTATAGGATAGAAAAGGTTATTAAAAAGGGAAAAAAGAAATCTCTTGTAAAGTGGAAAGGTTATTCTGATGAGTTTAATTCATGGGTTGATAATAGTGCTATTGTAAATATTTAAGTATATAAAAATGAAAAATATTTTAATTGATAATATAACTTTACCAAATAAACCATTAAGTAATTTTGAGCTTGAGGATGCTGCAAAAAAATTAAAAATAAAAAATTTTAGAGGAATATTTTTAAGAGATACCCTGCCTAAAAAAGTAAGAAATAAAGAATGTGGCATATTAAATCTTGATGACGCAGGTGGACCTGGTACTCATTGGGTTGCTTGGTTTAAAGATGATAAAAATAAAATTTATTTTGATAGTTATGGTATACAACCACCTCTTGAAATTATAGATTATTTAAAAAGTCCATTACATTACAATACAGATCAAATACAACAAGCAGGCGAAGTATTTTGTGGTCATTTATGTTTGTACATTCTTAAAGAGTTGGGTTTAGGTAATAAATTTCAAAGTATTTTAAATAAACTTTTTTAGCAATATTAAAAAATGCCTGTTGATAAATTTGGAAGAATGGATGAAGTTAAAACAAGTGGTAATGGTGTTTCACTTGCTTACATAAGTAATAATTTTCTACGTAAAGATGGAACAACCCCCGTTGCTGGTTCTATAAATATGAATGGAAACACGCTAACGAGGGTTAGTAATCCAACAAATCCGCAAGATGTTGCTACTAAGAGTTATGTTGATGCAAACTCAGGGCTGTTAGATGAAAATGGAGGATATCATATGGCTGGGTATTTAAATATGGGTTTTAATAAAATAAAAAATATAGCCGACCCTGAGGAGCCGAGTGAAGCTGCTAATAAAAAATATGTAGATGCTGCTGAAAGTGCTTTTGTTTTGGGAGCAGATGGTACAGCAAGAGGAGACATTTCTATGGATGAACTTAGGATTAACAATGTTGGTTCGCCTATAGAAGCTCAACAAGTAGCAAATAAGTTTTATGTGGATACCGCTGTTGAGACAATAACTGCAGGTAATAATGCTTTAACAAAAAACCGATATGGAACTTTCTTAGCAACTGGTAAAATAGATATGAACACTCACCCACTTACTGGTTTACCAAATCCTACAGATCGTGATGCTGCTGCTAATAAAAATTATGTTGATAATGGAGGAGCCATTGTTAAAAATCCAGATGGAAGTTTTACGGCAATATCCGATGTAGATTTTCAAGGTTTTACTATAAAAAATGCTGCGGCACCTGTAGAAGAAAGAGATTTAGCAACAAAATCTTATGTGGATGGAAAAGTATCACTTCCTTCTCTCATAGGCCCTAAACCTATTATAAGCGTGCATGCGGAGGAACAAGGAGAATTAAAAGTTGGTAGTTATGAGTTTGCTTTTGGTAATGGAGGTAGTGGAGAAAGTCATGGGTTAGGAGGTTATTGTATGTCTGCTCCTGGTAGAATTTTAAGAGGAACTTTAATGGTTGTTAAAGGAACCGGTGCTCTAAGAGAAGAGGCAAAAGTTAATATTGTCATAAATGGAGTTGAACAGCCAGACTACTCCATAATAAAAAAGAAAGGAGAAGGTTGTAGTTGTACAGTTTTTCCTAAACCTTTAGAGGTGGAGCAATGTGATGTTATTAACTTTATAACAAAGAGAAACAACCCAAATGCTAGAAATGCATATTTAACAATATTGATAGAATTGGACTTGTAAAAAAATATTTAACCCAGTAAAAGGGTTAAATATTTTACATCTTAATAATATCTTTATTAGCTATTAAGTTATCAATTATACACAACAAATCAATTTCTTCTAGTATTGCTCTTCTATGTTGAATCTTTCTTCTTATATTTGGATATCTTTTAACCATGTCATCAACTTTGTCTAAAATACCATTAATATGAGAAACCGTCATTAACCTCATTTTTTGATTTTTATCATCTCCTTTAGGCTTGGGAGTACAGATAAAACTTAATATTTTATAAAAGGTTGCATTAGAAACATCAGTGAGAGTTAATCTTTGTTCAATTAAGTCTACCTTAGCTCTAGCATACTTATTAAGATCTTCAGTTTTGATTTCACGTAGTGTTGAATCATCTCTTATATGAGCAAGTTGTTCTTTTTTGTTATTCTAGCCTCTAGATTTTCCTCTGTTCATCTTTATAAACTGTAGGAATCTATAAATCTAATTCAAAATTTATAGATTATCCATTTCATTATAAATTACCGTAAATATATTACACATACTATCACCCATGCTATCTTTTATCAGGTCGTATGTGCGATGGCTGGTAAAAAATAGTTGTCGAATATCAAACAACACAGTTGTTAAATCTTTTATGTATGCGTATAATCTTGTTGTGATATATTTTCCTTGATACCTAAACACCACTTGTACGTTATCAGGACTATATTCATGCATCATCTTACTACAAAAATAGTAGATATCAGCATATGGAGTACAACCTTTATATGATAGAAGGCCTGTGTTGTTTAAGTAAATTATTTCACGACTGGATATATGCATATGAGCTTTTTCATACAGTATGCGGTTTAGCTTAAGTTTAAATTCATTATTGTTTTCCATTTTTATATTACATCAAACATATTTAAAATAACTTCATCGGGCATGTATTTAACGGTGATCCTGGTTGTTCTATACTCAATCCTTCTTATCATAATTCTTTTTTTATTTTTAAATAAAATTTTTTTTTTATTAAAACCTGAACGCTATCTAAGGATAAGCCTAATATTTTCGCTGTTTAACTAATCATCATAATCACTACTTGGCCATTCACTATTACTAGTTGGTGGTAAATCCTCCTTTTCTATTTGTTCGATACCTATCCTTTCTAACACTTTTCTTAATCTAAACATATTAGTAATAGTAGCAGTAGTAGGTAAAATAACACTTTTTTTATCATCACTATACTTTACATCAACCCCTAAATAACAAAGGTTTTGTATGTAATTACGGATTTTTATAGTTTCAATTGATACTTTTGCTATATCTTCCATCGTAGCAAAAATAAATTTTATTTAAAAAATTTATTTTTTTAAAAAATTTTTTTTGTTTAAAACTGTTTAAAACTTAACTTTTTTAGGTAAGACTTCTTCTTTATGATCAGACAAATTGTCTTCTCTTTGATAGTGTGGATGATCTTTTGCATTATTTACAATATGATGTATTACATCTTTAAAAGATTTATTTATAAATCTTTTTGTTGCTTTTCTCATTTTATATTCATCTCCATCATCTTCATCATTAAAGCTATGATTAAGCCAGTATTCATTATTTTCAAAAAAATTATCTGAACATCTATTAATGTATTTTTTTATTTGTTTAACATTCTCTTTGTATATATCTTGCATTTCATAATTTAGTTCTGTCTTATACTCTTCTTCTAAATCTTTTAACATAAGGTTTTCAAAAATTTCACCTTCAGTTGGATGGTTGAAACAACCCACCACTCTTGCATTATCATAATCAATCCATGTACTTAATACACAATCTTTAAAACTTATATCTTTTTCCTCATTCCATTCTGGACAACCATCATATGTTTCAAATATTTCTCTAGCTCTTTTTGTTATCCATCTTTTTTTTTTTCATCTTTTCCTCATGATACTCTTTTGTTTCATAATTTTCATGACCAATAAATGGTCCTCCTGCTTCCCATTGATACGGAGTAAATTTTTTATATTCTACATCACGTTCAGAGTGTAATACTACTGTAAATGTGTTTGTTATTGGATTGTAGTTTTTGTATTTATATTTCATTTCATCCTTCCATACAGGGTCATCATAAGGATCTCTATATAGGTCATCATTAAATTCTTCTGGTTTATTTGTTGTGTTCATTTTAGCGTCTTTACTTGACATATACCATTGTGGGATTTATTAAATTAAATTCATTTTTTTTTTTTTTTTTTTATCAAAATCTTAACCCACCCACTAACTCATAAACCGGTTAGCCATTGCATGACGCGTTGGTTGATGGGGAGGTTAAGCGATTAACTGATGTAAGGGTTTGTCTGGTTGATGGGTTTGTTGGTTAGATGATGCAATGATTAATTAACTGATGCAATGATTAACTGATTAACTGATGCAATGACGCGTGATGATGAAATTTTTTTTTTTAAATTAAATTTTTTTTTTTTTTTTTTTTTTCGAAAATTTTTCATCTACTACATAAGGGATTGATATGTTATAATAATTGAATTAAAGGTAAAAGGATTAAGATAGAAGTTAGTTTGATTTATTTATGAATGCTTAACCTATTGGTTTTAATAATTGAATTAAAGGTAAAAGGATTAAGATAGAAGTTAAGTCATTTCGTTTTATGAAGCTTGTTATTTGGTTTTGATAATTTTATGAGCATGCGATTGTGTGTGCTACATGAAATTGATAATGCAAGGTAGAGGGGATAAGGGCTAGCGGAGGGATAAGGGCGGGTTAATTGGATAAGCTATATCGTATTGTGTAAGGCAATATATTTAGGGGATGAGGATCTTAAGGGTAATGTGCCAGATCAAGTATTATCTACTCTACTTTTGACATATAGAAAACTGACCTATAGCAAAGAGTTTCGACCCATGTCAGCCTGCGCGGACTGCACAGGCTGACATGGGTCAATACCTTTTTTTTTTAATTCTTTTCACGGAGCATGGCTCATATGCTTGCCTAACACAAGTTGCTTGCTTATCAGGGGTGGCACGTTTAAGACTTGTTTCACTCAATACTCTATTTACAACCTTACAGGTTCAGGACGAGACTTGCGTGGCCTGCGAACCTGGGTTTTTCCCAGATGAAAACCAACTCGGCTGCGTGGCCATTCCGGAAATGACGATGGACTTCGCCAACATCTGGGCGATATTTCTGATAATTCTATCCTGTATAGGAATTATCGTCACCGTTATAGTTGGAATTATCTTCTACAAACACAGAATGACACCAATTATCATGGCATCGGGAAAGGAGCTGAGTTTTGTGTTGCTTATCGGGATATGTTTGTCCTACATGTCTACGTTTATCTTTGTTTCCTATCCGACACCTGTGCAATGTGGCGCCACCCGACTGATGCTGGGATTTTGTTATACACTTGGATATGCTGCCATTCTGGTCAAAACTAACAGGATATATAGAGTTTTTAATATTCAAATTCGAAAACCAAAGAAAGTTAAATATATCGGAGCTAGATCCCAACTTCTAATAACCTTTGCTATAGTTATGGTCGAAGTAGCAGCTTTGACCACGTGGTTGATATTCCAGCCTCCGGAAGTGACGTTCGATCATCCGACCCGACGTGATAATATTCGCATGTGTCGGGACTCAAAAGGTGTGGCCTACCTTGGGTCATTGGCGTACCCTTTTGTTTTAATGATATTATGTGTAGTTTACGCCGTCAAGACCCGAAGAACGCCGGATGGTTTCAACGAAACTCGTTACATCACCTTCGGTTCGTACTCATTTTGCATTATGTGGATTGCTTTTGTGTCGATCTACTTCTCAGTGCGTAACAATACAATTCGTATTGTGTCTATGTGCCTTGCCATGACTGTAAATGCCACGGTTACTCTAGTGACATTGTTCGTAACGAAGGCCTATTTAGTGGTACTACGGCCTCAGAAGAACACGAAGGAGAATGTTATGTCCAGGAGAAGGACTCGAACCTACGAAACCATCGACTTTGGTAACATGAGTCATCTGAGCCGTATGGCAAGCGCAGGTTTGTTTGTTCAATTTTCAGTTCGGCTGTTTTCGGAGAAAACGTCGAGGTACTGTTATAGCCCGGGCGTCGTTGTCTGCGTCGTCGGGTGCGACAACTTTGTCATTTTATAGTATCTCCATTATAACTGAAGATATTTGCTACAAACCTGGACAAATTGTTAACAATCAAAAGGGAAACATATACAACAAGGGAAGGTAACTATAATATCAGTTTGACACAGTTATGCCCCCTTTTCGACTTAGAATTTTCTCTGAAAATAAAACAACCTCAGTCGAGCGTTGGCACCCGCATTCGGTGCTCTTGTTTAGCTTTGAGGATCATTCATTCAGCCACTCTACGAAGCTCGGAATAATAAGAATTTGATATTATGCTTTTTTTTTTTCAGATGTATGGTTGAAAACTATACAGTTCTTGATATTGTCTGTTTGGTGCTGATCACCTAACTCCATTAACTGTTAACCTTCTAAATAAGTTAAATAAACTTTTTAAGCCGAAAGAAAAAAAAAAAAAAAAAGTATTTTGGAAGAAAAATATAATTTTATCGCACGTTCTTGCAGTCTGATCTTGATCTACACTGTCCGCAAACGTTACTTCAGTCGCGCTTAGCAGCCTAAGAGTTATGATTGAGTCACATAATAGAGGCAGGCGCGTTTGTCTTTCAAACACTTTCCAAAAATTGAGACTATTCCAAATTGAAAGCAGATGTAGAAAACGAGTTCCAAATTGATACAATAAACTTAAGTTCTCTGATTTGGTAGAAAACATTGTGGGAAATGGAGAAAATGGTCGTTACCAGCATCTCTCTATTTCCACGCTTTCTTTTTAATGGTCTTTGAAACACGGGATTTTGTGGTTAACTCTAAAACTGTTGAAAAAGTTTTAAACAAAAATTTCCAGCCAATAGTAAAACGTCAAATGATATTGCGATTGCAATGTTCGTTTTGCCGGAAAGATCTCACCATATCGGACGGTGTAGATCCAAGATCAGACTGCACGTTCTGTGCAGTCTGATTTTGATCTATACTGTCCGCTAAAGCGAATTCTGTCGCGCCTATTGGCTTTATTCTCGAACAAAATCAAGAATCTACAGACGCAAACTTTTATGAATTGCTTTTTTTTTTTTTTTTTTAAATATATGGTCAAATCTGTATAAAGCAAGCACCTCAGGGAGACCCAAAAAAGAGCTTGCTTAAGACAGGTCCTCGTGTAATAAAGGTACATTAAAACATGCATTTGTCTTCCCGTGGATCTCAGTTTTGGTTCGCTCAAAGGCCCAATGGCGGTCAAAAGTAAATATTGTGGGTGCTAAAATGGATTTAAATTTAAGGCATACAGTTTAAAAGTACACGTATATGGAAACTACTGTGAAGATGACAATTGTGAGGTCGGTTCGAGTGTTAGCCGGCGGCAGAAAAATGAATTTCAAAACTAGGTCAAAAAGTTGCCAGGTCGCTGTATCTTTTGTTTATGTTATACAGGGTAGGGCTGGTCGGTTTGATATTTAGCACAAAACGTTGTGATAGCGGTACTTTTATCTGCAAGAAAACAAATGCATGCTTGTAAGACATATTAAAAATACATTGTGATCCATGCTTTGTGGAAAGGGGGCTTAAAGTATCTTCAAGATGCATTGTACTAACTAAAACTAGGAATTCTTGACATCCACTTTGTCTAACGAACGACTGTATCATGAGGTAGAATTGTCCTTTAACTTACAGGAAATTGGCCAATGGCGAAAATTTTCGGCCCGGCTCAGCCTGTGCAAACTGCGCACGCTGACCCGAGTCGAAACTTTTCGCAGATGCATTAAGCCCCCTTTTTACACAGTATGGCTCATATTACAATGACATAAATCTAAAACAGTACAAAACAAAGCATACATGACGATAACGCAGAATAACTAACGACATAAATTATCACTCAAACAAATTGACATGAAAATGATCTGCATGCAAAGCATGAATTACTAGAGAATATACTGTATATATTTTCGTGAGAATTCGGGCATTTACGAGTATCCTCGTGTATTTTCGGAGAATAACCATCGCATATGGCCCGCAACATGCGGACATTTGCGTAAAATGTCGTTTCAGATTAGCCTGCGCAGTCGGCAGGCTAATCCGAGTCGGCACTTTACGACTACGTAAGATTTTTTCGTACAGTAGACTTTCATGAAACAGAAAATCGCACAAAAACGGGAAGTGTCGTCTCGGATCAGTCACAGACTGCACAGGCTGATCTGGGACGACACACTTTTACGCATATGTCCGAAAGTCCCTTTTCGTGTGTTGTACGCCAATTATTATCATCCTTGTCTACCGTACAAACTTCAGAATCGATATTCGGCCGCTAGGTAGAGATTGAAGTCCACAGATGTGTTTGCCATTTGTTCGAAACCGCAAAGCAACAAAGAATTTTTCAGATTGATTGATTGATTGAGTGGTGTTTGCGCCACTTCCAACATTATTTCAGTCATATCACGGCAACAGCTCACATATTCATGTATTTCCTAGGTTTCATCAGTACTAGGTTAGGGCTTTTTAGTGTCTTGCCTAAGGAAACCCCACTAAAAAAAACGGTGGATCCAGTGAGGATCGACCCGGGGTCACGAGTCCTACACTTTACCACTGAACCAAGCAGGACACCTACAATTTTTCTGCCTCTTTTTGTTTTAAACTTTTTCAACAGATTTGATGTAACCAAATTGGACACGCTGTTTCCGGTCTTAAATATTTTTTCTTTAGAAATCCTTGTTTTATGTATTTGCCTTTTCTCATACAAGCTAACCGATTAAGAGTTTAATTATGGTAACAGAGGTTTTACATTTCATGTCAATTTGTTTGAGTAATACAAAACAATATTCCAGATCCATACCTGACAACTCAGCTGTGCAACAGATTCACGTTGCTCACAATTCACTATTGTATGAAACCGCTTACAGAACACACCCCACATCAATTTTCTTCTCTCTGTAAACACTGTGCTGTTAAACCAAATCAGTTAGTTTTTTTTTTGTTTCCCTTTATATGTATGTCACTTCTGCTGAAAATTATAAGCTTAAATGACCAAATCTACCAAGTTTTGATAACTGTACTTACGTTCCACATGGAATTCGTGTACTGCATGAAAAAAAATTCAAGATGCAGGCTTCATACAACTACATGAAGACTAGGCTTCACGCCAGAATGTTTATCCACAAAATTAAACTCGGCAACAGTTACATTTTACCTAGTTTTCACTTTTATTTTTCTGCCACTTTGACCGACCGTACAATAACAGATTGTCATCTTCTCAGTAATTTCCATACTTTTAAATGGTATAAATGAGCCGTGCTATGGAAAAGGGGGTTTAATGTATCTCCGTGCTGTTTTATACCAAGCAAATCATGGCATAATTATGTTTGTGTAACAATCGACAAAAGCTGGAGATAGAATGATCCTTTGACTGGCAGAAAAATTTTACAGTAGCAGTCCGCGCAGGCTGACCTGGGTCGATACATTTTGCAGATGCATTAAATCCCCTTTTCACAGAGCATGGCTTGAATTTTGCCTCATTTTAACACTCAGAATGTTTACTTTTGTCTGCTAATGGGGCTTTAAGGTGCCTGTGTAATATTTGTACATTTCATCATGCATGTATTTGTCTTCCCGTGAAACTCAATTGTTGGTCGCTCTATACAGGTTGCGTGCTATATAGAGCTGTCCACTAGGACTGTGTTACGACGAGTATAGGTCCTGCATGGCTCAGTAGTGAAGCGGACTCGTTAGTCGGAGGCCCTTAGTCTGAGCCTCACATGAAGCACTCGACTTTTCGTGGGACTGGAGTGTCCTTGGTCTGTACAGAGCCGTATAGTAGTACTGATAAAATCCCGGACCCATATTGAATATACATGTACATGGACTGTTGCCGTGATACTACTGAAATAATGTTGAAAGAGGTGTAAAACACCATTAACCCAAAGGCTGCTAAGCGCGACTCACTGACCTTTTGTGGACAGTGTAGATCAAGATCAGACTGCACAGAACGTGCAGTCTGATCTTGAATCTACACTGTCCGATAAGGGGATATCTTTACTGCGAATACTTCCTTTGAAATAGCAAAATGTGGGTTTAACCGTCGGCTTTAAAGTTTCATTTCTTCTATGTAGCAGGATAAGTGTTAAATCAATTACGACTGAGAAATACGTTCTAACTTAGTTTTTTCGCAAAGCCCCGTAGCTCAGTCCATAGTGTACAGGACCCGAGAACAGGAGGTCGCTGGTTCGATCCCCGGCTTGGCCAATTTCTTTCCGAGGATTGATGATAGTCATTGCGACAGGATTCATTCCTCTAATCACCGCTGACCATTGTTTCGACGATGGTTATGTGGGAAAGCAGCCAGTGGCTTGGAAAGAATATTGTACGGAGCACTGGTAAAAGAAATTCCAGGAAAGTATGGAAGGTGCACTGGCCGCCGCGAAATAACTGAAATAATGTTGAAAACGGCGTTAAACACAATACAATCAATACAATCAATCTTTACTATTTTCAGTTTCCACCTGGCATTCCACAACAAATCTGGCGGACGCTGGGGGACCATTCAAACCAAAGTTGCCAGCATTGCCAAACATGTATGGTAGCAATGTGTCAGTTGCTGTCATATCGGATAGACAGCTCAACCAATCAAATGGCAGCATTGCCAAGTTTCAAGACAATCACGATAGACCCATATCTGTGAGCGCGAGAGACTCAGATTTGTTGAGCGTGGCTCAATTTGACAGGATGTCAAAATCGGATAATGCCATTAACATCCAAACCAAAGATGAGAGAGATATGATTCGAAATGAACTTGTTTCCAAAATGCTCGATATTCCAAATGGGATCGACCCCAAAATACACAGTAGACGCTCTTTAAGGTCAATGAGGTCACGGCGCAGGCGCACTCGACAGGAAAAGCGGCCCCGAAGTTTAGAACTGGAATTTCCACCAAATATAATAATAACCCCAAGTTCAACGGAAAACCTGGACAAAGGTTCACTGACTACTACTTTTAAATGATACTTATTTCTCCGTACAGGTTATAGAAGCCCACAGTGGCTCGACGGTTCAGGGGTATAACTATTCACAAGAAGATCCTTGTTCGATCCCTTTTGCAGCTCACGTTTGAGTGACATTGAGCACATCACAGCAGAGCTTGGGCTTGTACTGCTGAAAGCTAGGAAGACATGGATGGGTGTACTGTCATGCTGGTATGACAAACATTTTTTTAAAGCGGCGTAAAATCCATTCAAAGAACCAAACAATTAAAACAGGATATCTTGAGAAATATTATCGCAAAAGCATCGTTTACTTTTTGATGCTTTAAATCTGTTTTTTTTTTTCTGATTGAGAACGTCGATTTTACTTCGGCACTTCTAGTATTTTGCACATTCCATAAAAATGTTGTTTATCTCCTGCAGAACTCCAGATAAGAGGGAGTGACAGTATTCTAAATCCATTATTTCTCTTCCAAACCCTATGTTGTGGGTACTCATTAGAATCGTCTCGAAGAGACGATTTTAATGAGTACCCATAACATAGGGTTTAGTGGAGAATAATTAATATCTTCAGTTTTGAAATCAAAATCACTCCCTCTATCTGGAGCTCTGCTCCTGTTCTACTTTGCCGATTGTGTTGTTAAATTTTATGCTATTTCACCGGTAGTGGGTCTAAACACGCCACTAACTGGAAGAGTTCCACTAACTGAAATAAAAAGTACTGTAATGGAAAAAGAGGATTTTCTTTCAAGGGGCAGTTGCTCGCCAGTCCTCAAAACTTCCCATGCACTTCATGAAAAATAGAATGTTTCAACAGTCAGTATTCCTATGTAATCAGATCAGGTCGAGTTGTTTGTATAAAGAGGTGCGTATGGTGGGAAAATGAGAAAATGTTGCTTTTAGATGCATGCTTCCTGGAAACTCTTAACCCCACTACACGTGGATGTGCTTAGTTTCAGGGGCTGACCTCTCTTATCACCGGATTCGAACCCGAAATCTCTGATGGAAGAGGGCAAAAAATTGTGCAGTAAACCACTGTTTTCCACAACTTTGCAGGGGCATAGGTAGCTCACTATTCATGTAGGTTTGTTGTGCGTGATGGACACAGGTGCAAGCCCCTCCCCTATTAATTTCAAAATCAATGGGTCTATAGTGCAATCTAGTGTATATCCTACTCGGACTGGTGTTCTTTATTTAGTTCAGAAAAATGAGCTAAAGGAGTATGTTACAACATTAAACCTTTTTACTCGACAGATTTTTGCGGGGATGTTTTCGAAGAAAAGGTCGAGGTATTGTCGTTGCCCTGGCGTCGCCGTTGTCGTCTGCGTCGTGTTCGGAGTCTGCGTCGGTCGTCTTGCAGAAACTTTGACATTGTATGGCGTGCAACACACGAAAAGGGGCCTTCGGACATATGCATAAAAGTGTGACGTCCCAGATCAACCTGTGTAGTCTGTGACTAATCCGAGACGACACTTCCCGTTTTTGTGCAATTTTCTGTTTCACGAAAGTCTACTGTACGAGAAAATCTTATGTAGTCGTAAAGTGCCGTCTCGGATTAGTCTGCGCGGACTGCGCAGGCTAATCCGAGACGACACTTTACGCAAATGTCCGAAGGTCTCATTTCGCATGTTACGGGCCATATAATATCTCTGTTATCACTGAAAATATTTTCTTCCAACTCGGATAAGATGTTAACTACCAAGAGGAACCTACACAACAGGGGCAGGCAACAATCAAAGTATTTCGAGACAGTTATGCCCCTTATTCGATTTAGAATTTTCACTCAAAAGCAGCCTAGCGTTAGTACCACACGCGGTACTTTTTTTGGGGGGAATCATTTGGAATTTAGCCGTAAACAGCTATACGCAAGGGAAGTCACTCTGACACCTTACTATAAGGGAAATAACTCAAGCATACTATAACATTTTGTATACATATTTTATTTTTACATTATTATAAGATTATGATAAATCATGATTGCACTTAACCAGGGTTAATAGAAAAAATGTAAGAAAAAAAGAAGACAAAAAATATACAATAAGAAATAAACAGAAAGAAAAATCCGCGGTCAATATTCACCAACCGTTCTAAAAAGCATTGCTCGTCTGATTCAAAATCTATAATGTAACGCAGTTTATGATTGGTTAAACTATTTGGTTTAGCCTATCAGAAATTTTGTTACTTTAAACTTTAGAAATTTCTTGAGAATCAGACTATGAATCATTTATGGTGTTTAAGCGTCGTTTTTAAAATTATATCAGTTATGTAGCGACGGCAAGTGCACCTATCTATGTTTTCCTGGCGATTCTTTAAACAGTACTTCGCACAATAGTTTTCTCGAAACACTGACTGCTTTCCCACATAACAATAGTCAAACAAATTATCGGCGTAATGAATCCCGTTGCAAATAACTATCATCAATTCTCGTAAATAAATTTGCCGAGCTGGAGATTTGAACCAGCGACCCCATGGTTAAAGTCCTGTGCGCTACCGTGCTCGGCCTTGGAATCTTATTAACCCTAAGGCTGCTAAGCGAGACTTAATGACCGTCTGCGGACAGCGTAGATTAAGATCAGACTGCACAGAACGTGCAGTCTGATCTTAAATCTTCACTGTCCGATACGGAGATATTTTTCACCCCAGAATAACTTTGAAATAGCAAAATTTTGCTTCTTGCTATCGGCTTGAAAGTTTCATTTCACTTATTTAGTAGGTAAAGGGTTAAAAATGGTTGGCGAATACGGGCTGTGCATAATAAGGGATACATCTCTAGAGTCTGGGATGTGAATTTTTATATTCTTCCTGAACCATACCAGCAAAAGTAAACAACGAATTTTACACAAAAATATGAGCCACGCTCTGGCAAAAGGGGGCTTAATGCATCTCTGTGATGCATTGTACCATGCAGTTCATCACACAACTGTGAATCCACTGTATCCATTTTCTCTAACAAAAGACTGAATTCTGAGGTAGAACGGTCCATGGACATGGAAAATTGACCAATATCAAAAACGTTTCGGCCCAGGTCAGCCTGCGCAGTCCGCCCAGGCTGATCTAAGTCGATACTTTTTGCAAATGCATTAAGCCAGTTTTCCTCAGAGCATGGCTCATATCTAAAGAAAAAGGTACGAGTAAATCCATATTTGACCTTTTTTTCCTGAGGACACAATTTTAATCTTTTCGACCTTAAAAATATCATAAAACGCCAACTTTTGTTCTAGGGTAAAATACACGTACATATTTCTGTCAGCGATTGAAACTTTGACAAAATCCACAGTAACACATTATCAAACTCATATATAATATCATCCGTATGATTAAAATGGTATAATTTAAATTTGCAATTTGACATTGGAATTGTTTATATTTGGTAGTTAGTGTGCCTTTAATCCTTTACAAAACAAATCCCGAATTTTAACAACCCTTTAACAACAAAGAAAGAAAGAGAGTTTTTAACAACAAAGAAAACCTTTGCAAAACATTGTGGGAAAAGGAGAAAATGCTGGTCACCAGCATTTTCTCCTTTTCCCACAATGTTTTCTTCCTTATAAAGGACAAACACTCATTTAAGCAACCTTGAATTTCCTGTCTGCAAATAATTTAAATTGGACACGTCTAAAACCTTGTTTTCTGGTAAAGATTTAACCCTTAAGCTGCTAATCGCGACCCACTGACCTTTTGCGGACAGTGTAGATCAAGATCAGACTGCACAGAACGTGAAGTCTGATCTTTGATCCACACTGTCCGATACGGTATTTTTTTTCCGGTGAAATCAACTTTGAAACCGCAATGTTTGGGCTTTTAGTATTGAGGAGAAATTTGCGTTTCATTTATTCAGAACCTTAAGTGTTAAATGGTATAAATTAACTCTCACCAAACGATAAAATTTAAGACTGATCTAAATTCAAAGTATTCGCAGACGACAAATAGAACGATATTCAAATAATGACATTTATATCAGAAAGTGGTAGAAAACATTGTTAAAAAAAATAAGGAGAAAATGCTTGTGACCGGCATTTTAACATTTTCTCACAAAGTTTTCAAACGCCATCTACATCAGGGTCGCTAAAACTCTGCAATGTGTGGTAAAGAATGAAACTTGTCTGCAGTTTGACCCCGCATTGTTTACATTAAACTTTTGCAGCATGTGGACCTTTAACACAAGTCTGTTTTTAATTACAGGTGACCACAGAGCTAGGCTTGATTTTAACTTCATGACCTCTGTCATATATGATGGACTGATTGAATGATGTTATAAAATCGCATTCAACATTATTTCAGTCCTATCACGGCGACACTTTACTTGTCCACGCGTATCCTGGGTTTCAAAAATGCTAGGCTAGGGCTTTGAAGTGTCTTACCCAAGGAAACTCCCACGGAATACCCAGAATCGTGGGTCATGATCGAACCAGGTTACGATTCCTACACCTTTTACGCTGGGGCACGCAGCACGCAGGACCCCCGAGCCCATATTCACAAACCATTCTAAAAGTCCATTCTTAGTTCTATTATTGATTTAAAAAGCAAGTTCTGATTGGCTTACGCATTTCAGCCATGCTCTGGTAAAAAGGTGCTTAATGCATCTCCGTGATGCATTGTAATAAGCAAAACGTCACATAATTATGTACACAAAAAAAAAAACATTTTGTCTAACAACTAACCCAATCGTGAGGTAGACTGTTCCTTTGACATAGAGAACATTGACCAGTAGCAACCCAGATCAGCCTGCGCGAATTGCGCAGACTGACCTGAATCGATACTTTATGCAAATGCATTAAGACCCCTTTTCACAGAGCATGACTCATTTGGTCTGGCCATTCAGAAATTGCATCATTGGAAATTCCGAATGTTCTCCCAAGACCGATAGAGTTATCTCTCTTTGAGCACTCTCCCGCATATTTGGTAAAAAAAGTGAACAAGTCTCGCGAAACAGCGCGATATTTCTAGGACAGACACAGTACAAGTTAACGTTGACAAAATAATAGCTAGCCCATAGCGAGAATAAAAAATAAGAAATAAAACCATGGATATTGTAATTAGGCAATGAAGTGTGCCTTCGTTAGTAGAGATAAATGCATTTGATTGTACATCATACATGATGCCCTTGATTTTTGTTTATGCGTTGTCCCGGTAGTAAGTCTAAACGCACCTTTAAGTTGAAGAGTTCCGCTAGTGGAAATAAGAAAGTCATGGGTCCGTATTCACCAACCATTCTTAAGAACATTCTTAGTCTTATTGTTCTTTTTTTTTTTTCTAAATTTTAAAGTAACACATCTTCTGATTGGCTAAACCACATGGTTTAGCCAATCAGAGGTTGTGTTACTTTCAAATTTAGAAAATTCTGAATAATAAGACTAAGACGGTTTTAAAGAATGGTTGGTGGATACGGACCCTGAAGGTTTAGTGAATGCGGGCCCCAGTGTCATACTTGATTTATAAGGGTTTGTGTGTAGCACAAAGAGCACGAACAGAAAACAGGAACCGAATTAGCAGATGGTCACTCAATCTTTCGATCTGGCACCCAGAACCTGTCGAGTAAGTTCCTCGAAAGCCTGAAAAAGAAATAAAAAACAAATAGGAATGTTTGCTTATAATTATACTACTCTGACTCTTTGTCAGACTGCAAAATTTGAGAGATGTCCAAATTGGAAGCATTTGCTGACGAGAAAATAAATGATACTCAAAAACTGAAATTTGTTTTAGAACGGGTAGAAAACATTTTGGTAAAGGAGAAAATGCTGGTTAACCTTTTACCACACAATGCCGACTTTTAACGACCCTGAAAGAAAAGGGTTTTGAAAATATTGTGGGAAAAGGGAGAAAAATGCTGGCTCCAGCATTTTACCCTTTTTCCACGATGTTTTTCTTTTCAAAAGCTCTCTTCCTGGGGTTCGTTAATTGTCGGAACTGTTTGATATAGCAGGTCATGCACTTGCCGTGACAAACGGTCTCAAGTTTCTTTTAATAAAACTCTGAAACTGTATCGATAAAGGTAATCGATTGTTGATTGATTGATTGGTTGACTGAATGGTGTTTAACGCCGCTTTTAACATTATTACAGTCATATCAAGGCGACAGCTCGCTCATTCATGTATGTCCTGGGTTTCACCAGTACTAGGCTATGAATCAGCAGTGTCTTGCCCAAGGACACTCCAAAACCCAGTGTCTCCAGTGAGGAACGAACCCGGGGCCTCCACGTTACGAGTCCTACACTTTACCACTGAGCCACGCACGACCCCATAATCGATAGTAGCACTGATCATGTTGATTTGATATTTGAAAAAAATATTTGAAAACAAATACCGCTCTAAAACTTCTGACAACATATCTAAATTACTTACATCGATTTCTGCTAGTACGGATGGATTTATCTCCCTTCTCGGTGAGGATAGATTGGATAAGGTGCTACTCCGACTGTTACTACGTGTGTATTTACTAGATGTCGGCGAGTCCATACCATTCTGTATCTGGTAAGTTGGATTCAAATCAAGTTTCAAATCCGAAGTAGGGCGTGTAAGATCAGTAAAACTGCTAGATAAAACGTCCTCGGAATTCGAGTCACTGTCAATTCCGAACTCCGGATGTCCATTCTCGTTCCCGTTTCCGTCAATATAATCCAAACCGCCATTTTGTTTCGATGTAAATTCCGGAATACTTCCATTCTGAATTAACTTTCCCGAGGAAGTTTGTTTCTTTTTCGTAGACGTCTTCGCAAACGTTTTATTGGTCCATTTTTGCATCGTGGTTTTCACACTAGAAGACCGTTTGTTGTTTATCCCGCCATCTTGTTCATTTATTTGATCAGAACTTAATTCACCGGATAAATTTAATGACATGTGTTTTGAATTCTGATTCACATCGAAATTTTCGAAGATATTGTCTTGCTGCTCTACTTGACTCAAATCTGTGTCGATTTTTTGCAGTTTATTTGTAAGTTCTTTCAATTGATCTTGGAGAAACATGTTCTTGTTTTCGTCTATTTTCTTCGACTTTCCAAAACCAAACAGACCTTTCTTGTTTTGATTCGGTTTGTCCATTTGTTTCTGTATTGTATCAACCTGCAAAATATACAATACAGTTTTAGGGATTCACAAATCTAACTTAACTCTTTACCAAACGACAAACTGATTTCAGACTCGTGCAAATTGAAAGCATTCGCTGACAACAAAATAAATGTGACTCAAAAATTGAAATTTGTTTTTGGAAGGGTAGAAAACATTGTGAGAAAAGAAGAAAATGCTGCTTACCAGCATTTTCTCCTTTTCCCACAATGTTTTCAAAAGGCTTCTTTCTCATGGTCGTGAAAGCCAGGAATTGTTTGGTAAAGGGGTAATTGGGTCATGCTGTGTGAAAATGGGAGCCTGATGCATCTGCAAAAAGTATCGACGCAGGTCAGCCTGCGCAGTCTGCGCAGGCTGACCTGGGTCGAAACTGTTAGCTTTCGGTCAATTTTCTACATGCCAAAGGACTAGCGTACCTCATGATTAAGTTCATTTTTAGACAAAACGGATTTTAGGGACCCATAATTATGTGACAACTTGCTTGGTATCATCATGCAGATGATTTAATCCCCTTTTGCCAGAGCATAGTTTAATTATGTAAACCTTTTCCAAGCAATCCCGTCTTTAAAGGATTCTACAGAACAAAAACATTGTAGAAAATGTAGAAAATGCTGGTTACCAGCATTTTTTTAAATTGTCCTCGATGTTTTCTATTCTTTCAAAGGGAATACCCATAATTCGATCGATGTTTGATTTGTGCTCTGCGAATGTTTTCAACAAAGATCGAAGCATGTCTAAAAACTTACCGTCAGGTACGGGTCACCCCCAGAGGGTCTTTTACGACGGAAACTGCATATGAAACTAGTATAGATCAAGATCTGAGTGAACAGAACGCGTCCACTATGTGCTATAATAACCAAAATTAGTCTTGAAATTGCAAAAGTTCGGCAGTTAATTTTCCGGTTGTAAATGTCCATTTTTTTTTTTTTTTTTTTGTTCTTATTTGGCACTTTCGAAAAGGAGTAAGGTCTGGTATCGAAGATTTGAAATCTCCTTTCCCGGAATATTTTCAACCTTTTCAATAAACCAAACCACATTTAATTTGTCGTCTGGTATTAATGCGGAAAAGTGTTACATTTGGTCGTCTGATAAAGGGAGACTACATAATTTACACGTACCTTTAATTGCGTCGATAAGCGGCGCTGACGTAGTCTTGTGACGTCACTTGTACGCTGTTCCTCGGTTATAAAATCGCCTGAGTTCGGGGACTTGTCAGGGGAGTCTGTTTCTCTTGAACGCTGTTTCTACAAATAATGGTCATACCATATTATTAGAAAAAAGTTATGAAATACGGATGTGACAAGTGTCCACTAAATGCTGGGTTCTCAAAGTTCGGCCTCCCGTAGTATAGTCAAATTATTAAACACAACCGTACAATGATATCTACACAAGCTACACCTAGTGGCCATAAATATTTCATCAAAGTCTGAATCCTTGTTCTAGTCTTGCATTGATGCCCAACTGCATGCAGTGTTCTCTTAATGGTACTGTTTTGCCAAGCATTAATTCTGCGATGTTAGGTACCCAAATATCAGATTGTGTGGGTTCAAACTCCGCATTGGTAAATCTGAGTTGAGATGCTTCGTTACGCTTTGCACCCTACCTCAAAACTGAAGCTAAAAGAACAAGGCTTAACTCTTTACCAAACGACAAAATTTTAGACTGGTCCAAATTGAAAGCTTTTGCAGACAACAATATAAAATTAATGTGCTTCAAAAATTGAAATTTATTTTGAGAAGAGTAGAAAACATTGTGGGAAAAGGAGAAAATGCTGGTTAGCAGTATTTTCTCCTTTTCCCACAATGTTTTCAAAAGGCTTCCTTCCCAGGGTCGTTAAAAGTCGGGATTGTGTGGAAAAGAGTTAACTCACTTAACTTTATAATGATTTTAAAAGTGTTTCATGTAGATCATTTACAAAAAAAAATAGCCCTATATCACACAGTCCCGAGATATAACGACGCTATAGGAGAAGGCATTCGAAAATATTGTGGGAAAAGGTGAAAATGCTGGTAACCAGCATTTCCTCCTTTTCTCACGATACCTTGCTCTTTATCAAAGACACATTCCGTCATTTCAGCCGCCTTTAAATTGTTGTCTGCAAATGCTTTCAATTTGGACAAGTCAGAGATTTTGTCATTTGGTAAATTTATTTAACTTCTGTGGCGTTTAAAAGAAATTTACTTTTGATTTTGAAGAGATTTTTACGTAGAGGATAATTGTTCAAGGAATTATCGAATTTACTTTTATCGAGTGAAAAGCAAAGACTTTATTTTCACGAGTGGCGAAGAGCTTACCGGTGAATTATACAAGAGCACAGCATGCAGGTGCAAACGCTCGGCTGGGGATGCTTGATTTTCAGTAAAAATTCGAAGTCGAAAAAGGGGGCATAACTGTGTCAAAAGTACATTGATTGTTACCTATCCTTGTTTTATAGGTTCTTTTCGACAATTCACAACTTCTTCCAAGTTTGGAACAAATATATTCAGTAATAACAGAAATATTATAGAATGTCCAAGTTTTCACACGACGACGCACACAGCGTAGACGCAGACGACGACACAGACGACGACACCACGGTCTGTATTCACCAACGATTCCTAAGAGCGTTCTTAGTCTTATTCTCCAGAATGTTCTACATTTGAAAGTAACACAACTTCTGATTAACTACACCATTTGATTTAACTAATCAGAAGTTGTGTTACTTTCAAATATAGAAAATCTTTGAGAATAAGACTAAGAACGCTCTTAAGAATGGTTGGTGTATACAGACCGTGGACTTCGACACAACCTCTACGTTTTCTCTAAAAATAGCCGAGCTAAAAATTCACTAGGGCTTTTTATACGGTTATAATTCACTGTAAAATATCTGTAAACCACTGAAAAGCATAAAAGAAAAAGTGTTTCTCTCTTCTGAGGTCAATTACACAGAGTTGTTCAAAAACAACAAACGGTAAAATTAAGTTCATGAAAAAGTTTTACCTTATGCCTTTCGGCTTGTTTCTTCTCAAGTTCGTGCTTTTGCCGCAGCATTTCTTCCAGCAATTTTTGCTTTACTTGTTTGCGTCTCTCACCTACATCTTCCCGACGATTCTCCTCACAACCTGCAATTTCGAAACTTTGTTATCGCCTTATCTAAGTCTTCAAAAAAGATATCCATTCAAACAAGTGAGCCATGCTCTGTGAAAAAGGGGACTTAATGCATCTCCGTGACACATTGGTACCAAGCAAGTCATCATATATTTAAGCAATGCTCTGTGAAAAGGAAACCTAACGCATCTGCGAAAAGTATCGACTCAGGTCATCCTGCGCAGTCCGCGCAGCTTACTTGGGCCGAATCTTTTTGGTATTGGTCAATTCTCTGTATGTCAAAGGACAGTTTTATCTCAGTAGTCATTCGGCTGTTAGACAAAATGGATTTTATATATCCATAATTATATGATGACATGCCTGGTATCATGGATCACGGAGATGCATTAAGCCCCCTTTTCCTAAAGCATAGCTCAATTATAAATCCATAAAATCCATTTAGTCTAATAACTGAGTAAATCTGGAGGTAGAATGGTCCTTGGACCTGCAGAGAATTTAACCCTTTCCCAGACAAACCCCGGTTTTCACGTGTCTGCAGTACAAGTCTTATGAAAACACTGTGGGAAAAGGAGAAATTGCTCGTAACGAGCAATTTCTCCTTTTCCCACAGTGTTTTCGACCCTTTTTGAGAACGTCCTGCTATTTTCATCAAATTTAAAATTATCGTCTGCAAACTCTTTCAATTTGGACCAGTCCAAAATTTGTCGTTTGGGAAAGGGTTAAAGATAGCAAGCGCAAGGGCTATGCTTTGGTCACATTATAGAGTCAATCGCGCCTATCTTTTAAACCCTTTCCAAAAATTTAGACTCTTCCGAATTGAAAGCAAATGTGGACGACAAGTCCAAAATTCATATAAATGAACTTAAGTCTTCTGATTGGGTAGAAAACATTGTGGGGAATGGAGAAAATGATCGTTACCAGCATTCTCTCCTTTTTTCCACAATGTGTTCAAACGCTTTCTTCTTAATGGTCGATGAAACACGGTATTGAGTGGTAACGGTACCTTTGAAACTGTTTGAAAAATAAATGAACCGTGCTCTATGAAAAGGGGGCTTAATACATCTGCAAAAAGTACTGATCCATGTCAGCCTGCGCAGTCCGCGCAGTCTGACATGGGTCGGTACTTTTTGCAGATGTATTAAGCCCCCTTTTCACAGAGCACGGCTGAAAAAAATACCGTGTCAGACAGTATAGATCCAAAATCATACTGCACGTTCTCTGCTGTCTGATCTTAATCTGCACTGTCCGCAAAAGCACCCCGAAGTGCTTAGCAGCCTAAGAGTTAACAAAAAAAGACAAGTGTTTGCAACTGGTGTTTGTTTTTGTTCTTTTCTGGCCTCTCCACCAATCTAGGTACCGGTGTCTCACTGAAACACATTTGAGCCGTGCTCTGTGTAAAGGGGGCTTAATGCATCTGCGAAAAGTATCGACCCAGGTCAGCCTGCGCAGTCCGCGCAGGCTGACCTGGGCCGAAACTTTTCGCTGTTTGTCCGTTTTCCGTTTGTCCAGGGACCAGTCTCTACGCCATGATTAAGTCGGTTGTTAAAAAGAGTGGCCATAATGGATCCCAAAGTATATGATGGCTTGCTTGGTATTATACATCACAGAAGATGCATTAAGCCCCCTTTTGCCAGAGCTAGGTTCTGGTGATGATATAATGTATGAGCGGCGCTCTGGCGGAAGGTGGTTTAATGCGTCAACATGATACATTTATGCCAGGCAAGTCATCTCATAATTATGGATCCATAAAATACATTTTGTCTAACATCGGTCTAATTCATGCGGTAGAATGCTCCGTGGCCATGCAGAAAATTTACAAAAAAAAACCCAAAAAGTTTCGACCTAGGTCATTCTGCGCGCATTGCTGACATAGATCGATACTTTTAGCAGACGCATTAAACCCCTTTTTCACAGAGCATGGCACATATAGTTCGTATATACACCTTTTTGTCCCATTTGTGATTTACTTTGTTGCGGACATTGTGATTACCTGCGCATGCGCCCTGCTCCTCTTCCTCATCCGTATTATCTTTGAACGTACTGGACGGTCGTTTCGTGGCTTGTTGCAAGAACTCACACCATTGGTCCATTTCGTCACGTGTGTCAAGCGAGAGGTAGGTCGATGTAAAATTCTTAAATTGAAAACGAAAACAAACCATAATGATATACTTTAGTTTATGACCAAACCCAAAGACCTGTTTGGACGGCGGAGATTGTGCGCCAAAACAATCGGAACTCTAAGACCAATGAATAATAAAATCAAAGGACTCAAAGTCCTGAAAAGAGGATTTGTGGAACAGTATCAAGCTATGATATGGTGTAATGAAAAATAAAATTCCCATTACTTGTATTGCATGTACATGTATATGTAACTAGTTGGTGGAGATAGCAAGGGCAAGGAAAGTCGAAGTTGTTCTGCCAAGCGGGACGCACGCTAACTGTTACTTTATTACATGAACTTATTAAGGAGTAGTAATTTGATCCATCAATCTGATTCGGTTTCTGCCGATATATTTTAGCACTGTATGTACACGTGCAGGACTGTATATAGGGAAGTGACAAAAGCGAGGTCGGGGTGTACTAGCTAAAACTGAAAGTAGAATGAGTGGAGCGAACGCGTTTATGACAGTCTTTGCTTCAGGTCAAACCGATAACGTAATACAGACCAGCTAAACTAAAACTACACTGAAACTGAGCGCGCATGCTTCGTTACGCATGACGTATTTGGTTCCGGCCAGTTCGATCACAGTAAGCCGATTTGCTGAAAACGTCATTTTAAGTGTGTGGCAAAGAACAATATTACAGTAACATTAGACTCATTTTTGGTCAGATTACACAATTTTTTCTAAAAAGTTGGGAACAATTAGTAAAAGGACTGAGAGAGAAGAGAGTATCAGAAGCGGTATTCACCGACCATTCTTAGTTTCATTCCTAGTCTTAATTTATATCTAGAAAGTAACATAATTTCTGTTTGGCTAAACCATTTGTTTCAGCCAATGAGAAGTGCTATTTTAAATAAGACTAAGCGTATTCTTAACAACGGTTTATTAATAGGGCCCTGACTACACGTGGGATCCGGCTGATCTATGTCTACACTCTTTAAAAGAAGACCAAAAGGTTAGCCATTCAGAAATCGTACGAATTTAGAAGTTTGAAAATACTTAAGAATGAAAGTGAAAATTAAAACAGTTGGTTAATAAATCCCTGGATTATTTAGAACCAGGGCCCGGTTTACGAAAAACTTAAGTCTTTTATTCTACTCAAATCTACTGGGTAGAAATTAGAATCTAACTGCTGCATATATCTACAAACCATTCTTCAGCCTCTGAAATGAACTGCACTGAGGTTTCCCTTGACCTCATGGCAGCGGGTACCGTTCGAGCCTTCTCAACGTCTGGTGAGAGGTATGAGACGAAGACTGCAGGCTGTTATCCAAGCCTTGAGTGGAAGTAAGCAATATTGACTGATTGTGTGTGCCCATTTTCTGCAGGTAACTTTTAACCTGTCGCTATTCTGTTTCGACTTTGGATTCCCAGTTTTTACCAAACTTGAAACCTCTCGTTTTTCTTAAATTTGAATGCAATATCTAAGTAAAAAAATCCTACTACCATAAGGTCCAGGGATACCTCAGTACCGTTTATTTCATAGACAAAAGACCAGTCTGTTTGGTGTATTTAGAGCCGGTTTCCAATTTCTACCATATTTCATATTATTCACGTCAGTAAATCAAACCCAGTCAAAAAACACAGGGGGGTGCAACACTTTTTTTACTGTGTATGTCTCTAATACAGAGGACAAGGTACATGCAACCGAGGGCAATAGAAGTTTAACCTTGTGATGCTGTGTTGTTTTCGTGTTAACCTTGAGGTTGTCTGTTCAACTCTCCGCTTTGGGTAAGTTCATTTAACTGCACGATACATAGATAAAAGAGCCATTTGGGCAGCGCTCTGGAAAAAAAGGGGGATTTAATACACCTCCGTGATGCATTATACCAAGCAAGTCATCGCATTATCATGGATCCATACAATCCATTTTGTCTATCAACTGACTAGATCATGGACAAGCAGAAAATTAATTGACCGATAGCAAAAAGTTTCGACCCAGGCCAGCCTGCGCAGACTGCGCAGGCTGACCTGGGTCGTTACTTTTTGCAGATGCATTAAGCCCCCTTTTTCAGAGATATACAAACCTCATGTGATAACTGCAATACGAATCTTTTTCCCCGGAACTGGTCCACGAGTGACGTCACCGTATATCCATGGAGATTTAATACGTCGACGGTCAGGTGATCGTCTGGCGTTAGATAGCAAAACAGCGTTCCCTCGTGTAGCATAAACCAGTATCTGTTGATGAAATAAAAGTGTTTAGCGATATGGTAACGGTAACTTATAAGGCCCACTAGCAACCACAATTAAACGATTTGGGGGATCGAAATGTAGGCAAATTTTAATTTAAAATAATTTAAAGGGGGAGGGGGCTCTTTAGTTTTTATACTGAAAATAAAAAAAATCTTGTTAAACATCGAAGAAGACAACTAGATATAAATTAAATTTTCTTTACAATGGTATATGCTTCACGGTTAAATTTAACAAAAAGATGCATTTTCGCGAGTTTAGTTGACGGGATGGTTTGAAAGCAATCGATAACTCCGTCTATTTTTATTACACCAGATTTGACGTCATCATACTTCTTTGAATAAGAATTCTCATCACCAAAGCGTGTTTTTGCTCATGTAACATTCCAAAACTCTGGCGTGAAATCTAAAAAAAAAAAACCTTAAAAGGCTACGTAGCCCACCAAGGAAATATCATTGAAAAATACGTTTCTCACTTTTGTCTGTCTTCTTTACTAATGCTTTTCCAGCTATCGCCTTGCTTATTTCATTATTTCAGTGAAAAAAAAACAACAACGTTTTTTAAGTTTGACAAGATACTGAAAATCGAAATAGCTCTCTTTGAAGATATGGACAGTATTGTAAGTCTGACAATGCATTACCGTGCGGTCTATCAAAGTTTATGTCCCTATCAGGAAAATGAATCCTAAAACTAAAATTAAAGTTGCCAACTGTGCAGTCTGATCTTGATCTCTGCCGTCTTCAAAAGCAAGTGGACATTGGCGATGAAAGGCTTAACCCTTCATCACACAATCCCGAATTTTATCGACCTTTGGGAGATATTTTTTTTCAGCCTGGGAAAAAGAGAAAATCCTGTTAGCCAGCATTTTTTTCTTTTTCCCAGAATGTTTTCTTTCCATTTAAAGACAAGCTACATTATTTGAGTCATATTTAATTTGTGATCTACGAATAAAATAATTCAATTGCTTTAATTCAAGTTCAATTTCAATTGGGCCAGTCTTCCGTCGGAAGGCCAATTTCTATCCCTTAAAGCATAATGATTCAAGAAAAAAGTTACTTGTTTATCATGATGTCGGTCAACATGACTAGAATGAATGGAACGTCAGGCCACGAGGTAAAAACAGATGGTAAAAAGAATTAATTAACCGAATTAATAAAGGTATCTGTAGCGATCTACTTGTCATTCTTTAAACAATAGGATCATGATGGCCCTGAATCGCTCATCTGACCCTGTGTACTTGTGGGATCCATCGGTATTGGGTTGAAAATGGGGCTGACTGGTTTTTACTAAGATTTGCCCCCTGACATACTTTTTAACCTGACGTTACCTACTTTCGAACTCATCCGAGATATCAAGACAAACATTCTGACCAAGTTTCATGAGGATTTGGCTGTAAATGTAGTCTCTAGAGAATACACAAGTTTTTTTTTCCCAACATCGTCACTAAGAACTACTTTTTGACCCTGAATACCCATTTTCCAACTCGACTGAGATTTTATTGAGATAAACATTCTGACCATATTTCATGAGAATAGGACTGAAAATATGGCCCTAAAGGTTTTCCAAAGATTTGTCCAAGTGACCTCCTTTTTTCGACCTGAAATGACCCAGATTCAAATTCGTCCTAGATATCACCGAGAAAAACATCCTAACCAATATTCATGAGTATCAGACTAAAATGTGGTTTCTAGGTATAGGATGACGACAGACAACAGACAACGCATGGCGCATGACGAGCAACGCACACCGGAAGACGCACGACAGGCAACGCACAACGGAAGACGCACGACAGGCAACGCACAACGCATGACGCACGACAGGCAACGCACAACGGACGACGCACGACAGGCAACGCACAACGGACGACGCACGACAGGCAACGCACAACGGACGACGCACGACAGGCAACGCACGACGGACGACGCAATGACGGACGACGCAATGACGGACGACAGACAACGCAAGACGGACGTCGGACACCGAACACAGCCAATCACAAAAGCTAACCGTGAGCACCTTGTGTTCAGGTGAGCTAAAATTACCATGTATCAGCTATTCTAGTGAAATTTTGTAGGCGAACATGACGAGAATAGATGGAATGTCAACCCAAAGGATCAACCAACCCTTTACCAAACAATCCCGAGTTTTAACGACCCTGAGGTACATGGCTTTGGAAAACATTGTGGGAAAAGGAGAAAATGCTGGTAACCTGCATTTTCTCTTTTTCCCACAATGTTTTCTTATCGTTCTGAGACAATTTCTGCTATCTAACTTACACTTGAATTGTTGTATGCTATAGCTTTGGATTCGGACATGTCCAAAATTTTGTCGTTTAGAAAAGAGTTAAAACAGATGGTGCATAAAATAAATTAACATAATTAACACAGATAGCAGTGGCATATTTACGGTATTCTTTATAACTATAATTCTCTTAATCGCCACCATTGTTGTCCTCTGTAAAGAGAGGACTTCGACAAAGATGAGCCATCAAGTCGGAGCTGTCTCATCTGAGGGACGGACAATAGCCCCCGCCCCCCGGGACAATAGTCTACTAGGACACTTCTCAACTGGACAATATCCCACTTGACAATATCCCACTGCTAATTTTGGCAGGAAGGACAATAACCCACTGGGACAATAGTCCACCAGGACAATAGCCCATCGAACAAATATCCCACTGGACAATATCCCACTGCTAAATTTGGTAAGGAGGACAATAGCCCACTACTTATCAAAAAGGGCTCGAAATCAAATCTGATCATTTTCGTGAGAAAGTAATATTTACATCAATATGTAAGAACATAATTCTTCAATCATTTGTCTGTTTATATCACAACACTAATTTTCATACTCCATTACACAGTGTGTTTTTACTCATTTATACCCTGTGTCTACCAAATCAAACATGAGCAAAAAGTGTAGAGCTGGTAAATAATCCAGGGGATCTGGATCTGTTGTTTGTTTAAACAGAAATGTCAGGAAAAATAGTCTACACAGTTGAATTATGAATACTTATATTTTGAGCTCACTGCATACTCATTTTCTTAATCAAATGCATAGTTATGCATATAAGTGGGCTATTGTCCTAGTGGGGTATTGTCCTAGTGGGTATTGGCCTAGTGGGCTACCGTTCTATTGAGTTATTGTCCTAGTGGGCTATTGCCCTAATTGGTTATTGTCCTAAAGGGCTATTGTCCTAGTTGGCTATTGTCAAAGTGGGCTATTGTCTTACGTCTGTCTCATCTTGATCTTTCCCTTTCGAAATCCAATAAATTCATTTAGATAGACAGTACCCTTTCATACTCCACAAACTGTCTTTTAATGCTTGCATCCATTCACAGTCTTTTAAAGAACGGCCAATTATTATTTTATGTAAATTTTACATAACTGTACATATCAAATGTGGTGTGAATATGTATGAGACACAAATAAACAAAACAACAAACAAACAAACAAATAGCACCTACTAAAACAGACACAAAGAAATATTTGCACGGAAGAACAACGATGGCATTGTATGATAATTAACCCTTTACCAAACGAGCCCGAGTTATAACGACCCCGAGGAAGAAGGTTTCTGAAAAACATTTTCGGAAAAAGGAGAAAATACTGGTAAACCAGCATATTCTCCTTATCCCACAATCTTTTCAACCTTTGCACAGACCAAATAAATTTTGACACTTAATCAACATTAGTTTTTATTATGTCGTCTGCCTAGCATGGGTCCGGGCGCCAATAATTTCTTAATCGTTTCTTATCGCTGTCTACATATTTCAGTCTACATAGATATGTGAAAAAATATGTGAATCCTTCCTATAATTATTACTAATATGTCATTTTTGACAGGATAACGTCAGAATATCATATTATAAACGGAGAAAAAAGATCAGATTGGAACCCAGGCTAGAAAATGCCTTAAGTCTGGACAAGTCTAAAAGTGTGTCGTTTTTGGTATTGAGTTTGACAAACATTGATCCTTTACCACACAATTCCGATCTTTAACGATTCTGAGCCAGAAAGCTTTTGAAAACATTGTGGGAAAAGGAGAAAATGCTGGTGACCAGCATTTTCTCCTTTACCAACAATGTTTTCGATAGCCTTTCCGAAATAAATGTAATCAACTGAGCCAAATTTAACTTGTCGTCTGCAAAAACTTTCAATGTTGACGATTCTCAAATGTTAACCCTTCGGCTTCTAAGCGTGTCTCAAGGACCTTTTGTGGACAATGTAGAATCAAGATCTGACTGCTCAGAACTTGCAGTCTGATCTTTGATCTACTTTGCCCGATAAGGAGATATCTTTAAAAAATACTTTTGAAATAGCGAAATTAGGGTTTTTACCAACGGCTTGAAAGTTTCATTTCACTTATTTGGCAAAATAAGACAGTGTTAACCCTTATCCTGCTAGATATCTTAAATGAAACTTCCAAGGTGATGGTAAAAACCAAAATGTTGCTATTTAAAAGTTATGGGGGTTTGGGAAACACCTCATTATCGGACAGTGTAGGTCCAAGATCAGACTGCACGTTCTGTGCAGTCTGATCTTGATCTACACTGTCCGCAAAAGGTCGGCGAGTCGCGATCAGCAGCCCAAGTGTTATGCGAATGTTTATCGTGTATACGGGCACTATGTTTGACACGTAATGAACAATTAATGGCTTATTTTGACATCGTATACGACTGTTCTGCAATAACATGTTTTTTCCTCATCCGTATTATGATTTATGGTGGAGTGACAGCGACCTTTTTACATTGCGTAGGAAGGAATGGCTTTTGTGCTATCTGGAGAGTAACAGCAGTGGCTGGGTCACACAGAGAAAGAGAGGGGGAGATCGGAGGGGGGGACAGACAGACAGACAGACAGACGGAAGGACAGGCAGACAGGCAGGCAGGCAGACAGGCAGGCAGGCAGACAGACAGGCAGGCAGGCAGGAAGACAGGCAGGAAGGCAGGCAGAAAGGCAGGCAGGAAGGCATGCAGACAGACAGACAGACAGACAGACAGACAGTTTCTATCGTTCTGATAAGTAAGGATAGTGTAGTCTTTATACTATACTGGCATAGAAAGCTCAGGCCATTCCTCTTGTGGTCTGCTTTGATGTGTTTTTCAGGGTGTCAACAGAAAAGGGCTAGGATTAGGAAGTTTCTTGCCTAAGAACACTCCAACTTAAAAACCCGGTGTCTCGAGTTGAGGACCGAACCCTCGACCTCATGATTGATTGCTTTTGCTACAACTTAACCAGTGAGCCACGCCCGACTCTTGCTTTAAATTTCCAGCATGTATTCGAAATCCTTTGTCGACATTTTCTTCAAGGGTTTATGCCACAATGTTTTCAAAACACTGTCTTTTGAAAGACAAACTGCGTTTATATAATGCGGTTTATAAACCACTGGGACAAAAAATAAAACGCGTGTCAATATTCCAGTGCATAATTAGCTCGGCTGTTTTCGAAGAAAACGTCGAGGTGCTGTCATAGTCTTGTTGTCCTCTGCGTCGTCGTGAAAAAATTTGACATTTTATAATATCACTTTCATTCCTTAAGATATTTACTTCAAACTCGGACGAGTTGCAAACTATTGAAAGGGGAAGCCATAAAAGAGGCACAGATGATGACCTTAATATTTTGACTCAATACCCCTTTTTCGTCTTAGAATTTTCACACTTTGACATTTTGTATTTTCTCTGTCATTACTGACGGTATTTACTCCAAATTTCAACTAGTTATAGTAACCATCAAAATATTTTGACACAGTGTCCCCTTTTCAACAGAGAATTTTCACAAACTTTGACATATTATAATATCTTCGTTACTGAAGATATTTACCTCAAACTTAAACTAGATGCAAACTATCATAAGGGGAATCAGGGGCAGGTAACCATCAAAATATTTTTTTACACGCTGCCCATTTTTCGTCTTAGAAATTTCAAACATTTGACATTTTATAATTTCTCTGTCATTACTGAAGATGTTTACTACAAACTCAGACTATTTTTTAACTTTCAAAACGTGAAGCCATACCATAGAGGCAGGCAACCATCAAACTATTTTGAAGCTGTTATGCCCCGTTTTCGACTTAAAAGCAGCCGAGCGTTGGCGCCCGCATGCGATGCTCTGTTTTGAATTACATACCGTATCCATTGCGCACTTAGACTTTTCTTTTCCATGTACCCAGCGGTCGTTTGTTTGAGCTCCAGATCTTTCGCCGAGATTTTCTTCACAACCAAAGGCTTATGCCGCCGACGTAGATTACCCATTGGCGAGTCCGTGGGGGTATCTGACTGCTGCGCGGGATCCGTGTCGCTCATATCTGGGTTTGTATTGAACGACCTTGACCGTTTCAGGTGCCGTGAACCCTGAAGGTAGACAATGATGATTATTTTAAAGTTTTATCTACATCTGGATGTTTCTTAAGACTTGTTACGTTTTGAAAGGTAGCTGAACATTTTAAAATTACACCTCTTAACTCTTTACCACACGACAAAACTGTAGACTTGTCCAAATTGAAAGCATTTTACAGACGACAATTAAAATGTTGTTCAAGTGAGGATTTCTGTCTTTGGACAAGTCTAAAAATGTGTCATTGTGGTACTGAGTGTGACAAACATTAACCCTTGACCACACGATCTCGACTTTTAACGATTCTGAGTAAGAAAGCTTTTGAAAACATTGTGCGATAAGGAGAAAATGTTGTTTACTGGCATTTTCTCCTTTTCCCACAATGTTTTCAAAAGGCTTCTTTCTCTTTGAACATACTTCTTAACTCTTTTTAACACGAAAAAAAAAGTAGGCTTGTCCAAATTGAAAGCATTTGCAGACGAAAATTAAAATGTGGCTCGAAGGATCATTAGGGTAGAGAGCATTGTGGGAAATGGAGAAAATGCTGGTTACTAGCATTTTCTCCTTTTTCTACAATGTTTTCAAAAGGCTTCTTTCACAGGGTCGTAGAAACTCGGGATTTTGTGGTAAAGGGATAAACTCGGGATTGTGTGGTAAAAGGATAAGATATAAAAACTAAACGTGAAACTAATGCAGCAGAAGGAGAACAGTGGTCGTTACGAGATAGATTCATCAGTTATTTTTTAAGTGGTCTTGGGTACTTTTTATTAAATTGCGTAGATTTATGCAAAATCTTTGAGCTTGAATAATGGATGTACAAACATACTACGATCCCTGCTGTACCAAGAAGGTATGGCGTAAAGTCAGGCAAATGTGTACTCAGATCGTAAAGTTGATGGTTGCCTACCCGAACTGTGTTCGCAATTTAGAGAAAAGTACCCCTGGTGTGGGAAAAAATAAGTCGTATAGGCCTAAAAGGGTGTGGGTATTGTGCACAATGTAACTTTAACTGAGATATCTCCTCACCCAAAACACCAAAGGTCACGACCTTTCACCTTGAAAAGACAGAAACTCGAGACACGCAATTCAGGTTCAATAGTTAGTTACAGTATATTTAAAGATTAATCTATACTCGTTTTCAGCCAGTTTTTAACCCATTTCATCTTACACCATCAAACTATAACCATTTTTGTATCTTCATGCCCAATGTTGCCCCTGATGGTTGCAAGGTTGCAAAGATTACGACTGATAGAAAATGCATTTCTTTTTTTTTTGTGGGGGACATCAAAGAAATCACTGTTGTGACGTTTCCGGTTTTAAATCGAAGATTTCCGATATATGCATTTAAACCTTACATAATATATATATGAGTCATGCTCTGTGAAAAGAGGGCTTAATGCATCTCCGTGATGCATCATACGAAGCAAGATATCAGATGAATATGGATCCTTAACAACCATTTTCTTTAACAACCGACTTAATCACGAGGTAAGGCTGGTCTTTGCACCTACAGAAAATTGACCAATAGCGAAAAGTTTCGGCCCGGATCAGCCTGCGCGGAATGCGTAGGCTGATCCGGGCTGATGCTTTTCGCAGATGCATTAAGCCCCCTTTTCGCAAAGCATGGCTCATACCAGTAATTTAAGTATGAAACGGTAAGGGTACAGTGCGAGTAAGAGAGTGCTTGGGTCAGGGAATCTACACGAATAACGAATAATAAGATCAGATTGTATATCATGCGTGGTCTGATCTTGATCTACAATGACCATGAGAGCACCCGACGTTACTCTTTGCGCACTAAAAACTCTCTCTCTCTCTCTCTCTCTCTCTCTGCCGCGGAAGTGTCCTTGGGCAAGACACTTCAGAGCCCTAGCCTAGTACTGGTGGAACCCAGGCAATACATGAATATGCGAGCTGTCGCCGTGATATGACTGACATAATGTTGAAAGCGGCGTAAAACACCATTCAATCAATCATTCAATCTCTCTCTGTTTTTCTCTGTCTCTCTTTGTCCCTCTGTCGATCCCTGTCTGTCTCTTTCTGTCTGTCTCTGTCTGTCTGTCTGTCTGTCTCTGTCTCTCTGTCTTGTTTCAACCTTCACCCCACACATCAACAACACGTGTTACGGCCATTACATACAATTTATAGTTTTTATTTTTCATGACTAAATGGACACAATACCATTAAACTCTCGCGACCTCACTTAACCCTTTACCACACAATCCCGAGTTTTAACGACCCTTAGAAAGAAGACTTTTGAAAATATTTTGGGAAAAGAAAATGCTAGTAACCAGCATTGTTTTTTTTTTTTTTCCCCTTTTTCCACAACGTTTTCTACGCTTCCAAAGAGAAATTTCATGTTTTGAGTCATATTTAATTTGTCGTCCTCAAATGCTTTCAATTGGAACAGTCTGAAATTTTGTCGTTTGGCAAAGAGTTGACCCTTTATCAGGCAAAAAGACGTTAGACTTGGTCGAATTTAAAGCAGACAACAAAATACAGATACCTTAAATGATAGGAAATGTCTTTGAAATGGGAGAAAACATTGTGGGAAAAGGAGAAAATGCTGGTAACCAGGATTTTCTCCTTTTCCCACAATGTTTTCGATAGCCTTTCTTTCTGAGATTTAGTTCATTCCTTGTTGACCTCCCTGCTGTTATTTTTTTACGATCCTTGTGTTTTTCAGGCCGTATAATACTAAAAGGCCCAATGGCGGCCAAAAAACAATCAAGTTGTTAAAATGCATTTCGAGTTGAAGCATACCTTTTAAAAGTATGGAAAACATCGTAAAGATGACAATCTGTTAACGCGTGTTCGGTCCAAGTGTTAGCTGCTGGCAGAAAAATGAATTTTAAAATCATGCAAAAAGTAAACAAAAAGAAAGAATGACCTGGCAACTTTTAACCTAGTTTTGAAATTAATTTTCTCTGGACCGACTGTACAATAACAGATTGTCATCTTAAAATAATTTCCATACTTTAAATGATATAATATAAATTCAAATGCATGTTAAGACATTCTTTCTTTAGTTTTGGCAGTTTTTGTTACTTTAAGAAAGTAGCTGACTTTGACATTCATCGTATAGTCGATCGAAGCAGTCTAATCTCGATCTTCATTGTTAGCTGAAGTCGTTCTAGTTATGAAGCTTATTTATTCCAGTTCACCAATTAACCTCTAACCTACTAAATAAGTAAAATAAAACTGTCAAGCCGATAGTAAAAACTAGAAAAATGTTATTTCAAACTTATTTTTTGGAGAAATATATCTCCTTATCGGACAGTGTAAATCCAAGACCAGACTGCACATTCTGTGCAGTCTGATCTTGATCTACACTGCTCGCAAAAGGTCAGTGAGTCGCGCTTAGCAGCTTACAGGTTAACAGCACTAGACACCCGCCTTACTGCGTAAATTCGACTTTTTGTGACCCTACAGTTTACATCTTTTGGAAATCATTGCTGAAAAAAGTAATATTGCCCCTGTTCCAGCAATGTCTCCGACTATATAAAAGAAAAGAAAAAAGAAAAAATGTACATGTATCTCAGATATCGCAGATTTCTTGTAGAAGCACACCAGATTGGGACTGATTTAACTCTTTACCACACAATCCCGACTTTTAACGACCCTGTAAAAGAAACATTTTGAAAACACTGTGGGAAAAGGAGAAAATTCTGGTAGCCAATGTTCTCTACCCTTCCCAAAACAAATTTCATTTTTTCAATCACATTTATTTTGTCGTCTGCAAATGCTTTCAATCTGGACCAGTCTAGATTTTTGTCGTTTGGTAACTAGTTTGTACTACCGAGGGGTTAACAAGGAATGCGAATGTCAAAGGGCTACCCGCAGGGAGTGGAGTTTTGAGTTGAAAATGATCTACTTTGTCGGCTTACGTTGAATCAGTATAGGTTTATTTTTTTAATCGACGGAAGAGGTAAAGAAATAACGCGGTTACAACCTTGTTTTTCAGGATCTAGTATGATGTTTTCGCAAGTTTCAATGGTTATTATCCCATCGCAGAGAGCTCGAGTCAGGTAACATACACCATTCCGATAGAGTCAGTCAGCAAACCATCGAACGAACATACGAACATGCGGACGAACGAAGTACTTAACAAAAGCACCGCTTGCAGATGCCAACGCCAGGCTGCAGGTGCTTGATCTTAAGTGGAATTTCTTGGTCGAAAGTGGGGCACAATTTTGTGTCAAAAATACTTTGATTGTTACCTGCCCTTGTTGTATGGGTTCCCCTTTAGATAGGTAACTTGTCAAAGTTTGAAGTAAATAAACATCTTCAGTAATAAAAGAGATATTGTAAAAATGTAAAAAGTTCTTGCACGACGTCGATGGCGCAGACGCAGACGACGTCAGGCCTACGGAAATAACTCGACGTTTTCTTCGAAAACAGCCGAGCTAAATAACAAAAATTCCCAACAGTTTATAGTCACAAATCAACTCCAAAATACAAAATATAGTGTCACCGTGCTCGAGATGGAAAGAAAGTTAGATGTTGGCGAACAAGCCAGTGTACTGAATTAGCAGTTGGCAAGTTTGCTGGAAAAGAAAGAGTAGCCTTTTATATAAGAGCCATGCTCTGTGAAAAGGAGGTTTAATGCATCTGCAAAACGTTTCGACCCAGGTCAGCCTGCGCAGTCCGCGCAGGCTGACCTGGGTCGAAACTTTTTTGCTTTTGTTCAATTCTTTGTATGTCAAAGGACAGTTCTGTCTCAAGATTCAGTCGGTTGTTAGAGAAAATGAATTTTATGTATCCAGTTATATGATGATTTGCTTGGTATCATGGATCACGAAGATGCATTAAGCCCCCTTTTTCAAGAGCATGGTTCATATGTTTCTTCTTCTACAATGCCCTCCTTCGTGCCCAAAGAGCGCGACTAACCCTACCCCACAAGTTGCCGAAGTATTAGTTTTGTATGCTTCCAACTAAGTGCGCCTAAGTATTAGTATATAATGTCCCGACAGATATGGAATAATGGTAACAACCATTTTCTGCTTTTCCCACAATGTTTTCTACTCTTCCAGTCTCAAGTTCCATCATTTGAGCCAGATCGAAATTGTCGTCTGCACAATGCTTTCAATTTGGACAAGTCGAAAACATAGTCATCTGGTAAAGGTTTAAATAATAATAAAACAGGAAGGGATTGATCGCTCCTTCTGTAAATAAGAAACAGCGCAATACAGCAAAATTATTGAAGTTCATTGCTTATGTAAACGATGAAAAATGGAATCAAAATCAAACGTCAGATCAGCAGGTTCCGTATTCACCAATCATTCCTAAGGGCGTTTTTCGTCTTAATCTCAGTTATTTTCAAAATTTGAAGGTAACACAACGTCTGATTGGCTAAACCATTTGGTTTAGCCAATCAGCTGTTGTGTTACTTTCAAATTTAGAAAATCTTGGAGAACAAAACTAAGATTATTCCTCAGAATGGTTGGTGAATACGGACCCTGCAGGGTAGAAAAGCGTGTCTCGCGCCATCCTTATCACAAAGATTTTTACCGCCTCCATGAATTTTGTCCAATAAAAAGCACTTGTAAAGAAAACGAAATCCAGAAATTCACAAAACTGAAGGTCTGAAAACAATAAGGGATATTGTCCGTGGGTTTCTTGTTTAAATGAAGTTTTATGTGGATTTGGCATTTATTTGTTTTGACTTGGCGTGACTTTACATGTGTCATGAGGTGTTTAAAGACTCTGTCAAAACAAATGAGCCATGCTCTGTGAAAAGGAGCTTTAATGCATCTGCAAACAGTGTTGACTCAGGTCAGCCTGCGCAGTCCGCACAGGCTGACCTGGATCGAAAATTCTTGCTCTCGTTAATTTTTTTTGCATTTCAAAGGACAAGGCTACCTCATGATTCAGTCGGTCGTTCAATAAAACCCATTTCGTGAATCCAGAATTACGAGATCACTTGCTTGGTCAAATGCAGTATCGGAGATGGATTAAACAACCTTTTGCCAGAGCGTAAATCAAATGAGCCATGCTCTGACAAAAGGGGGGCTTAATGCATCTCTGTGATCCATGATAGAAATCAAGCCATCGCATAATTATTGATCTGATCCAAAATAGCCACTTTTTTTAACAACCGACTTAATCATGAGGTAGATTGGTCCTTGGACATACAGAAAAATGACCAATAGCGAAAAGTTTCGCCCCAGGTCAGCCTGCGCGGAATGCGCAGGCTGACGTGGGTCGATACTTTTTGCAGATGCATTAAGCCCCCTATTTACAGAGCATGGCTCAAATGTTTTAGCTTTCATTCGATGATTACATTTTTTTTCCAAATTTGACCTTTAAAAAAATGCAACTTATTTCTGAGCACAATGCAATACAAATTACTTTGCTTCACTTCTCACGTACATTAAAGGCCCAATAACGGCCAAAAAGACACCACAGATTTTAAAATGCATTTAGATTTAATACCATTATACCATTCAAAAGTATGGAAAATATTGTGGAGATGACGACATGTTATTGTGTGGTCGGTCTAAGTATACCTATTAGTCGCCGGCAGAAAAATGAATTTTAAAACCAGGCAAAAAATAAACAAAAGATAGAGTGACCTGGCAACTTTTAACCTAGTTTTGAAATTAATTTCTCTGGCAGCAACTAACACTTGGATCGAACGTACAATAACAGACTCCCATCTTCACAATTATTTCCATACTTTTAAATGATATGATTTAAATTTAAATGCGTTTTAACACCTGCTTTGTTTACTTTTGGCAGCTACTGTTACTTCAAGTTGTTAAAAAAAAAAAAAGAGGGAAAGTATGCAAAAAGGTGTATCTATATGCATAATATTACATGGGATCGATGTGGAGTTATCAGAATATAAAATGTGGCAGTCAACCCAATGCTTCCCGAATGACCAGCCCACTGAGCTGAAGTGGTACAGCGTATGACTCATGAGGGCGTGGGTTCGAGCCCCAGGGCTGGCCATCTAAAATTACAGAGACAAAGAAAAACAAAGAGACGGTAAAAGATAATGGAGAGAGACAGAGAGAGAGTCAGAGGGGGAGAGCTAGCGAGCAAGCGAGAGAGAGAGAGAGAGAGAGAGATCGTCGTATACAGGCAGGAAAGAGACAGACAGACAAACACACATACACACAAACACACGGTACCTTAATTCGCAGTTTGCTTTTAGTGAACATCATAAAATTCCAAAGATCATTTCATTTAAACACTAAAACAAGACATCGTTCAGTTACGTATAAACAAAACAGACCACTGATCAATAAGATCGTCATTTCAAAGTCAATAAGACAATTTCCAATCACTTCGAAATGTTTATTTGACCCACTTGAACCACAATTACAGAGATAAAACCAAAAAGTCTTAAGTCTTCCCCCTTTTACTTTTCACTTAGCCCTTTCTGAACCTGAGATGATAATATATAATTAGCAGCCTTTGCGGACGATGTAGATCAAGATCAGGCTGCACAGAACGTGCAGTCTGATCTTGTTCTACACCGTCCGTTTGTTGGTTTTAAATATGTTTCGAAATTCTCATAATTTGAAAATGAATCGTTCTATAAGCACCCGATGAAAAAAAAAACCCAAAATCCATCCACAATAAAGCCGACAGAACTTAGAAAATAAAAAAGAAAAATATCCCAGTGTGTAAACGGGGCGCTTGAAATGTGAAAATCACTTCACCGTGTAATTTTAGCTCATTATTTCACATTAAGTAATGTAGAAAAACTATATGACCCCTCCCCCCATGTTAACAGATTCTAACCTGAAAAATGTTCGCTGGTCATTCACTTTATATTTCATGAAAGACCCCGGTTTTCAAGGTGTTTAACGTGGTTTTCAACATTATATTTCAATTTCATTGCGGCGGCCAGTGCACCTATCCATGCTTTCTGGGAGTTTCTTTTATTTATACTACGCACTACATTCTAATTACTCCACTGGCTACTTTTCCTACCTAAACAATGTAAGAACCATGCTCAGCGTCAAGAGAGGAATGAATCCCATAACAATAACAATCATTTATTAACCCCTGGAAAGAATTTGGCCGAGCTGGGTATCAAACCGGCGATCCCTTGTGCGCTAGCCCTGCACGTTACCGACAGAACCACCGGGCTCGGCCATTTTACCGCGAGTACTACGCATAACTATATTCCCCAATTCAACCCTAAACTGGCCCCGTTGTAAATAAACATATTACAACTGGCACAGGCTATTGTGTTGATGCTTTTCATTGGCTACATGAGTATCATTGAATAGCCAATCGGAGCATCTTGCATATTTCCAATTCGGCAGTATAGGTAACATGGTGATTTTTTGCACAATTTGAAATTCGTAATCGAAACTAAATTAATAGTAGCAGAAATTCACGTTAAGAGGTGATACTATTATACAATTCACTCATTTGTGAGGTCAAAATTATCGGAAATTCTACTGCAAATGAAGCGAGAGTGACCTCCCCTGAATCTCGCGATATCGCTGTTCTAAAAATAGACAGGCAGTGTTCTGCCCGTTTTCAGTAGCCTGTACCGATCCCTATATACTTGCTGTATCAGGGGAGGTAACCAGTCTAATTCAACCCCTGCTTTCCCACATTTATATATGCTCTGTTAAAAAGGGGCCTTAATGCATCTCCGTGATGCGTCATACCCAGCAAGTTATCTTTTAATTATGGGTCTGTAAAATTCATTTTGTCTACCAATTGTCTGAATGAAGAGGTAGAATCGTCCTTGGGCATGCAGAAAATTTACGAATAGCAAAAAGTTTCGACCCATGTCAGCCTGCGCAGACTGCGCAGGCTGACGTGGGTCCAGACTTTTTGCAGATGCATTAAGCCCCCTTTTCACAGAGCATGGGTCCTATATGAGGTCAAAACTATACTCAGCCCTGTGAGAGAGGAATGACTCGTGTTGCTAATTTCGACTGATTTCAACCTTTTCTTCTGGGGGAGGGGGAGGGTTTTAAATATTTGGTCGAAATATCCGAAAACTTTTTTGAGAGTTGTCAAGACGAAAAGGTCCACTTTTCTACTTTTGCGGGAACGAATTACCCTGATTAACCAGCTAAATAAGTGAAATTAAACTTTCAAGCAGATAGTGAAAACTCGAAGTTTGCAATTTCAAAGGTATACTTTGGGGGAAAAATATCTCCTTATCGGACAATGTAGATCCAAGATCAGACTGCACGTTCTGTGCAGTCTGATCTTGATCTACACTGCCCCAAATGGTCCCTGAGTCGCGATTAGCAGCCTAACGGTTCAGTTAGTGTGCCTAGTATTTTGTTATCTTCTTCCGCATGGGTAGAAATATTGATGGCGGGAAAAAGAACCACTTTCTACATTGCATTGTTAGTCTTATCCCAGATTTAAAAAGAAACACATTATCTGATTGGCTAAACCACTTGGTTTCTTTTGAAATTTAGAAGATTCTTCAGAATAAGGTTAAAGATACATCTCTGCTCTTTTTCAGCCAGTTTTTAAACTCAATTCATCTTTATTTTATCAAACTATAATCTTTCTTGTATCTTCATGCCAAATGTTTCCCCTGATGGTTGCAAGGTTACGACCGACAAAAGAAACATTTTATTTTCTTGAGGCCATCAAAGAAATCACTCACCGGTTGTGACATTTCCGGTTTTAAATAGAAGATTTTCGATACATATATGTATTCATCCCTTACACTATACTTTTCGGTAATTTATCTATGTTCACACAGCTGACTTATTCTGAACCATTCTTCAGTCTATCAAATTTTAAAAGCGTTTTTGTTTTTTCCTTTCTGGCTGTAAGGATGTATCTTTAAGAAAGATATAAGGAATGATTGGTGAACCCGAGCCCAGGATTCCGTAGAACCGATGTTAATCTATCCAAAATTCATTGCATTGACCAAACTAGGATTCAAGCATACAACCCCTTTCTGGCAGGCCTCGCCCTTTATCACCTAGCAACAGAGGCTTGGCAGAGAGATCAAATTGAAGTTTTTATCAAAGATCAAAGGCCCATATCTTTAACAAACCCTGTTTATGGTATGGCAACATGTTCGATGCTTTCCTCAGAAAAGACTGTTGAAATGTTTTTGTTTAAAAGACACATTCCTCCTTATGAGCAATTTCTTCTTTTGTACCAATGTTTTGGCCAAGACAGACTCCAAACAACCAATGGCCAGTGACCTTTTCTTTTTTATTGATAACGAAATGCTTTACTCGGTAGGAAATGCGAATCTTTGATCATTTTAACTCTTTACAAAACGACAAAATTTTGGACTGGACCAAATTGAAAGCACTTGCAGACGACAAATTTCATGCAACATTGTGATGTCTGTCTTTAATCGGGTAGAAAATATTGTTGGAAAAGGAGAAAATGCTGGTCACAAGCATTTTCTCGTTTACCAACAATATTTTCAGAAGCCTTTTCTTTCAGTGTAGTTAAAACTCGGGACCGTGTGGTAAAGATAATATGAACAAACAGTGATAATTCTACAATTTTGAAATATCTGACAAATTTTATCCCCGTAAATCTGTTGAGGTGAGAATTCGCACGTCTTTGTAGAACTAAATTACTAGGCTTTCCTGTATGTTTCTTTAGTTAACACTTTGTTAGTTCGGTGTTTAACATCGCTTTCAAAAATATTTCAGTTACGACGCGGACAGTGTACAAATCTATTTTTTTTTTCTAGAGTTTGATTTCAAAAGCTTTCTTCAACAGGGTCTTTGTTTGGTAAAGGGTTTAGTTTAGATTAAAGATATTCATTTTACATCGACTGAGAAACAAGTTCTTACAACTTATATTAATATCGCTCGATTCTGCTTCCTGGAAATCACACCAGTACTCGCGCCGAATGTGTGGGCCAATGAAATGTCGTGCCAGAGTATCGTAAAGACTTCCGGGAATGTCAAATGATCAATAACAAGGTTCGATTACGTGGATATGTATTCAAATCATGGCGTCATATTTGATTTCATAAAAATAGATCGGAGTCATCGATTTCAAACCCGTTATGTAAACGCCAAGTTTTCATCTTTGCGGCCATCCGTTTTCTTTACATTAAAAACTTTCACAGAGAAAAGTGTATTTTGTAGTAATTATCAACATTTAACAAAAATAAAATTTTCAGCAAAAAAAATTAAAAATATATCTATAAAGACCCCTTTAAATCATAAGAAAAAAAAAAGATTAATGTTGCATTTATGCATTACCTTTTCTTTATAAATATATGGGCCATGCTCTGGCAAAATGCATCTCCATAAGGCATTATTCCACACTAGTCATCACGTAATTATGGATCAATAAAATCCATTTTGTCTAACAACCGATTGCATCATCAGGTACAATGGGCCTGTGACATGCAGAAAAATTACAAATAACAAAAACTTTCGACCCCATGTCAGGCGCAGGCTGACATGGGTCGATACTTTTGCAGATGCATTAAGCCCCCTTTTCACAGAGCATGACTCAATTATGATTTATTATGTAAGTTTAGTAGGTAACCGAAAACTTCATTCATGTGTAAAACGTAAGATTTAGTGCACTTCATTTGCATTCAGATTTGATATTTAGGAACCATTTTCTCCTTTCCTGAATACAAGTACCTTGTTGACATCTCACATGTGTTGTAAGCATTTAAAATATTGTGACAAAGGAAAAGAAACTTATCGACAATAACGATTTTTCTCTTTGTCACAATATTTTTAACATTTGGTTATGATTTCTGTCTCATTACTTTAAACAAGTATTTTTCACACATTTTTTTTTTTTTTATGGCAGTTAATTAAACTCAAAATTACGAAGGTACGTAGATTGAGGGGAGACATGCAGATAAACTGAGACAGATAGACATACAAAGTGAGAGAAAAAGAGAGAGAAATGGGCGGATGGATAGACTTACGGACGAAAAATAGGAGCGTCGAACTTACGGATGGACGGACAGATGGACAGACAGATAGAGAGGCAGACAGACAGACAGAAAGTAATAAGGGATTCCTTTAGCACCGAATCACTTACTGGGAGAAAACGGTGTTTCGGAGAAACGTTTTTGGCTATTATAACATTTAGTGAGCTGGGAGAGAGAGGGAGAGAAAGAAAGACACAGAGAGATAGAGAGAGAGAGAGAGAGAGAGAGAAACAGAGAGACGGAGCGAGAGAAAGAGACAGAGAGCACCTAAGCTCCAATGAAAAAAATGGTGTTTTGATAAAACGTTTTTTGGCTATTAAAAGAATTTAATGAGCCACAAAGAGTGCACTTGCAACTAGTTAGTCTTCCACACTTTACCCTTAACCCTGCATCACATGACGTCCTTTTTCATATTCGTAAATAAATAATAAATCTATAAAAGTTGACAATGTTGACATGACATACAAAATCTCTACTCCTCCAATTTGAACGATGTCTACTTCCAAAGTTATAGACTGAACAAGATGCGATCGATAAGGTACAAGATGTTTGATCATACGTAAATTAAGTCAGTATTCTATGCAAATCAGGCTCATCTTTACTTATCTCAACGCAACCATTTTCATCCACGTGTTTTTTAGCGGTGTTGTAGGTCTCATTTAGCTCTGAGTTTGTCCAACCGATAAGAAAGTGAAACAAAGAAAAGCAAGGAAAGTTCATCTAAGAGTGAGCTCTAGAAAGTATGCAAAAGTGAAATCATCGAAATGATATGTTCGCCTTTTGCTTTTTTCCTTCAAAGGTCAACAAACAGAATTTTTCATGGTATTTCCTATCGTGACACGTAAATGGCTATGAACGGCGGACAAAGTCGACGAATCGAACCGGATCGGACTTAATTACCGGATTGGAGCAGGTCGAACCGTACTGGACATAAAATCGGCTGATTAGACTTGGTCAAACCGGATCGGACTCTATGAATTAAACTATTTTTCGTCAATCTTCCATGGACCTACCAAGTTTTATCGTTACAATGGCCGCTTATTCCACATTCGCTAGCCTTTCAGTACTGGGGTCCTGCGTGGCTCAGTGGTAAAGTGTGGGACTCGTGACCTGGAGTTCCGGGTTTGAGCCCCACCTAATCCGCTGGTTTTGTAGTGGGAGTGTCCTTAGGCAAGACACTTCAGAGCCCGAGTCTAGTACTGGTGGAATCAAGGAAATACATAATATTTGAGCAGTCGCCGTGATATGACTGAAATAATGTAGAAAGCGGCGTAAAACCCTATTCAGTCAATCAATCTTTCAATACTTTCAGTACTTTGATTACTTTACAGGCCTGAACAATTACGCGAAAGGTAGAGATCAAAGATCAGACTGCACACACGTGCAGTCTGATCTTTGATCTATGCCATCCGCAAAAGCCTTTGTTTTTCTCTATGGCATTATGGGCGTTAATATTTTTCAAAATGTTTATGTGAAATAAATAGAAATCATTGCCGAGACGTATCTATCTATCTTGTGTAATTTAGTGATTTTCTATCTTTATCGGTAACCAAGCTTAGTCTCACTCCAAGTGGTATCAACTCTTAAGCTCTAAGCGCGACTCAAGGACCTTTTGCCTAAAGTGTAGATCAAGATCAGACTGCACAGAACGTGCAGCAGTCTGATCTTTGATATAGATTGTCCGATAAGAAGAAGATATCACCTTCCCCCCCCCCCCCCGCGAAAAAACAAAACTTTTAGCAATATTTGGATGTTTACGATCGACTTCAAAGTTTCGTATTTTGTCATTCAAGAGGTTAAGGGTTACATTATTGCTCTATATGAATTAGGGTTTTGACCTTATATGTAAAGCCTTCGACAACCTCGATAGTAACATAGTTGGACACCAAAAATGTGAATATCAAACCCTTTGGCTGCTAAGCGCGACTTACTGACCCTTTTGCGGACAGTGTAGATCAAGATCAGACTGCACAAAACGTGCAGTCTGATATTGAATCTACACTGTCCGATAAGGAGATACTTTTTCTCCAAACAATAAGTTTGAAACAACATTATTCCGGCTTTTACCATCGGCTTGAAAGTTAAACCCTTTTCAGCGCCAAAGCTGAAGGAGGTGTGCTCTGTAAAAAGGGGATTTAACTCTTTAACCAAACGACAAAATTTTAGGCTGGTCCAAATTGAAGGCATTTGCAGACGACAAAATAAATGAGACTCAAAAATTGAAATTTGTTTTTGGACGGATAGAAAACATTTTGGGAAAAGGAGAAAATGCTGGTTACCAGCATTTTGTCCTTTTCCCAAAATATTTTCTAAAGCTTTCTTTCTCAGGGTCGTTAAAACTCGGGATTGTGTAGTAAAGGGTTAATGCATTTTGCAAAAAGAATCGAGCCAGTTCAGCCTGCACAGTCCGCACAGGCTAAGCCAGGTCGAAACGCTTTGCTATTGGTCAATTTTCTGTATGTCAAACAACCAGTCTATCTCAGGAATCAATCGGTTGTAAGACAAAAAAACCCGGATTTTATTGTTCAATAATCATATAATGACTTGCTTGATATAATGCATCACGGAGATGCATTAAACCCCCTTTTACTAGATCATTGCTCGTATGAACCCAATCTCTTTCGACGGCATTACCATTTTCCTGCTAAATAAGGGAAACGAAACTTTCAAGCCGATACTAAAAATCTAAATTCTGCTGTTTCAAAGGTAGTTCTTTTGGCGGAAAGATATCTACTTATCAGACTGTGTAGGTCTAGGATCAGACTGCACGTTCTAAGCAGTCTGATCTTGATCTACCCTGTCCGCAAAAGCCCTTGTTTTCGCCTATGACGATAACAGTGTAATTATAAGATTTAAATACATGTAGCCCTGCTCTGTGAAAAGGGAGTTTAATGCATCTGCAAAAAGTATCGCCCTAAGTCAGCCTGTTCATTCCACGCAGGCTGACCTGGGTCGAAACGCTTTGCTATAGGTCAATTTTCTACATGTCATACGACCATTCTACCTCGTGATTCAGTTGGCTGTTAGACAAATTGCGTTTTATGGACCCATAATTATGTGATAACTTGCTCTATTACATCCCGGAGATGCATTTAACCCCCTTTTGCCAAAGCGCCGCTCATATTATTTCTTTATCTTTTTTTTTTAAAACTCTGTCCCACGTTGTAATACATGGGGAAACCCATACAGATATAATGTCACGTTTTTACGAAGCCTGCTTTTTTCCCCCTGATAACCGATTATCGTACATTTGTCAAGGAATTTTTGTCATGTCAACTTTTTTTCATTGCCATATCTCCACGTAGGATACCTCTTAAGACCTTCGAAAAAAAAAAACAACAAGTTAACCCTTTGGCTGCTAAGCGCAACTCAAGGCCCTTTTGCGGACAGTGTAGATCAAGATCAGACTGCACAGAATGTGCAGTCTGATCTTGGATCTACACTGTCCGAAAAGGAGATATCTTTCCCCATAAAAAAAATACCTTTGAAATAGCAAAGTTTGGGTGTTTACTATCGGCTTGAAAATTTCAATCTACTTATTTAGCAGGATGCGGGTTAATACATATACAGTAAGTACGAATGTCACTGGGGAGGAATATTAGGCGTCAAGATAAACGGAGTATATCGTTTTTCAGTTACATGGAAAGCCTTAAGGCCTTAAGAGGCCAGAGTTTACATGTTCATTTCATGATTCTGTTATTACACAACCAAGGGGGGGGGGGGGAGAGAGGGGGGGAGAAAGAGACGAGAGAGAGAGAGAGAGAGAGTCAGAGAGGGGGGGAGAAAGAGACAAGAGAGAGAGAGAGAGTCAGAGAGAGAGAGAGAGAGAGTCAGAGAGAGAGCCAAAAGAGAAGAGAGAGAGAGATGGGAAGCTAAAAGTGAAAGAGAGAGACAGACAGACGGACGGACGGGCTAAATGGCGGACCGGTGAGCAGACGAGCGGACGGAGAGACAAATAAATGGGCAGACGGGTGGGCAGACAAGTGGACGGATGAACAAACAAAGAAGCAGTTGGCTGGGCGGACGGACGGACGGGCAAATAGGCGGGTGGGGGGTGGGGGCCGACGGGGTAGGCAGACCAACGGATGGACGGAAAGAGGGACAGACAGACAGACAGACAGTGTAGATGTATTACAATTATTTTATTACGGACATGTAGCTCAAGTATTTTTAACGGGGCAAACGGTTAAGAATGCTGTTTGTTATGGGAGTCAAACTTCACAAATTCGCGTTCAGGGTTATATTAATCCGATTATATCAATGTAGATTTAAGATCGTGTGAAATTACTTCAGATTATAACAGTCATAAATAACCTTCATTTGACACGAGAAAGGAAAGGTCATATAGGAAAAGAAAACAATGTTATATGTACAGAAACAGATAAGAGGGACTTTATTCGAATTCACATTTATTTAGTACTTCACTAAAGCCTATGTTGTAGGTAGTCATCAAAATTGTCTCGACGAGACAATTTCAATGGTCGAGACAATTTTAATGACTGCCCACAACATAGGTCTTACTGAAGAACAAGTAGGGTACTAATACAAAACGTTGACTCTACAATACCCAATCCAAGTGCTCTGATAACGAAGCTGTGCTCCAACTGACATGATTTACAAATCAAAGCACTGAAAGTCTCGAAAAGCGGATATGTGCCTGATTAGCAATGGCAAACAGGAATGAAAAAAAAAATGTTTTCAGAACATATAATATATGTATATAAAATCTGATGAAATAATTACTTGACGGTAAAAGAAATGACAATGAAAAGCAAAAAAAAAATGCTTGCGAAATTGGCACACCACAATATGCGAATTCAGCACGCTTTAAAATGATAACTCTCAGCAAAAAGCTTATGCACGATTATGCTGAGCCAAATGTGGAAGATGGATTTTTGCATTTCGTTATGAAGGAGGAAGGGCGACGGGATCCGCCAAATAAACTTTTAACAATTTGCCAGTCCAGTATGTCAACTCTATGACTTATCTTTAACTTGTAGATTTCCATTTAAAAATTCAAACTATGTATAAAAGTTGGGTGTAATTGTAACGTCAAGAATAACTATTTCCGGTCCTGATCCCATTTATAAGTAAATATTTCGAATATCAAATGGGACTGTTATTTGACAGACAAAGAGACTGAAATCAAGACTTCGAGCTACTTTCTACTCCCGAAATCGGGATTCGTATTTTACAAACAATTTTAAAACAAAAATGTCATAGGAAAGCTTCTGAAAACAATTTGGGAAAAGAAGGAAATCCTAGTGATCACCAATTTCTGGGTTTTTTTTTTTTTCCAAAATAATTTCTACTCTTTCAAGGAGAATTCTTATTTTGGACCATATTTAATTTATAGTCGGAAAACGTTTTCATTTTGCACAAGACTTAAGTTTAACCTTTTACCTGCTAAATAAATATGGTGAAACTTTCAAGCCGATGGTAAAAACCTGTATGTCAAATCTTAGTGATAATATCTCCGTCTTGGACAGTGTAGATCCAAGATCAGACTTCACGTTTTGTGCAGTCTGATCTTGGATCTACACTGTCCGCAAAAGGTCAGCGAGTCGCGATTAGCAGCATAAGGCTGAACACTTTTTCGTCTGGTAAAGAGTTAAGAGTGCAAAACAAAACAATCCCACTGCGAAAAAAAAAAAACTTTTCAAGTTGGTCATAGTTTAGTATCGAGTAACGGACGATGTAGATCTAAGATCAGACTGCACGTTCTGTACAGTCTGATCTTGATCTACACCGTCCGCATAAAGGCAAAAAATCAACTCATTCCACCGAAAGAGTAAACGATGTAATACTGGTCACGCCGTAAATTTATTTAGTAACAAATTGTTACAGTAATAAATAACATACTAAACAAGTAGGTATGCCCCCCCCTCCCCCCCCCCTCATAAAGGTAGATAAAAATTTTATCAAAAATATATCACATGTCATGTAACGCAATAAAAAAATTCTAACCACTTATCATGTTTCAAAACGATAGCGGTGCTCAACTCCTTTTTTAACCATATACAAAAGACTTAATCCAGCACTGAATGTATACGGCTTTTGACAACAATGTGAGAAAAGGAATCAGTTTCCCAAAAAGCTTTCCAACAATTTACCCTATCCTGATACAAAAACAGACCTTTTAACCCCCATGTTTGCTGGCTTTGAGCAACATTGTGACAAGAAGAAGCAGTTGTTTGTACAAAGCGGAGGTTTTTTTTTTTTCATCTTTTTCCAAAATGTTTTCTATGGTACATGTATTTCATACTCATAGTAATTTAACTTCTTTTTTCTTTTTACACATTTTTTTAATCCTCGAAATGTTTCACCAAAGTGCCGCCAATAGCGTGTTGGTCTAGACTTAGTACAGAAATGAATCAAGCACTGAGATTACCAATGTAAATTCTTTAGGGTCTCTCACCGTGCTTCGGGATCATATAAACAATCCACATAGTGCCAAGCACAACTTAGGTTGCGTTAGTAGACACTGTAAAGCAGGATCAGAATGTGGAAAGCGAAGATCAAGATCAGACATCCCCTTTAAAATGCAACTTTTTAGTCTGTTTCTTTTTTGAGAAAGTTTTAAATGGACCTCCGACCCGAGCGATAGTTTCTAACTTTCAATATGGGATTGGAATGCCTGTTTTGGGCAAAAAAAAAATAATGTCGCCGTATTACGAATATTGGTGAAACAAACAACAAAGCTAAACAAAATAAGAATGAAACGAACCTTTCTCCGAGCAAATCTGGAAATAGCTCCAAGTTTTGTATAAACTGTCATCCATAGTTTGATTGGAATAGACGGGTTCATAGTTGCATGTTTAAACACGCTGTTTTCGTATGACAATTTTTAAAATGGTGACACACAGTCAATGTACAACTGGAAATCTGTCTTCCGACTAACAAAAACTATTTTACGCCTTTTGGGCTTTCACTTAAGGTTAATAAATAATAATGATAATTCTCAGTCCACAGAAAAAAAAAAAAATTCCAAAGCCTTTCCAAGCCAGAATTGTAAACACACGGTAACAGATAAGACAATCTGATCTGGATCTACACTGTTCTCGAGTACAATCAAAGTTCTACCAAGAATTCTAATAAGTTATTCCTTCAGTTGCTAAATGAACTAACTCGACATTTACAACCAACCGTTAAAAATAATATTGCGATTTCAAAGCTCTTTTTGTATGATAAATCTCACGCTATCGGACAATGTAAATCCAAGATCAGACCGCACCTTTCGTGTAGTCTGATCTTGATCTACACTGTCCATAAAATTCGCACTAAGTCGCGCCTGGTAGCCTTTAGGTTAATTTAAACATGCCTTTCGCTCACAAGACAAAATGAAGTCTAAAATCATTCATTATATTCCCACACAGTTGTTTGATATTATGGAGAAAAAAATCTTCTTTCAAAAACTTGATTTAAAAGATAACAATCTCGTAGAATCCACTTATTTATCAATCGATATTATGAATAGCCATATGAATAAAAGAATCAAGAACCTTCATTATTTAAAAAGATAACAGCATTCGAAAATTAAAAGAAACATCATCTTCTGACCTTACAGTTGGACATCGAATATTTTAATAGCAGGCAATATTTTTTCTTAAATTTTACACTTAATACTAGTGACCTGAAAGCACACTTTTTTAAACCACTTTCGAAAACATCATGGCAAAAGGAGACATTGCTCGTACCGAGCAATGTCTCCTTTTGCCATGATGTTTTCACGTATTAATACTCGTGGTATTTGTTTTAAGATATCTTCTGCAAAACTTTCTTTTCGGGTCGCAATAAATATTCATTCTTTACCACGCAAAAAAAAATCTAGACTTGTCTAACTGAAATCATTTGCTGGCGACCAATCAAAAAGTATGCCTTAAATAATGGAATAATCGCTGACAGGATAAGAAAACATTGTGGGAAAGGGAGAGAATGTTGGTTACTAGCATTTTCTCCATTCCCCACATTGTTTTCAGAACTCTTCTTCTTTTTCAGGGGTATTAAAACAAAGGATTGCTCAGTAAAGAGTTGATTCCTTATCCTACAAAATAAAAGAAATAAAACTTTCAAACTTATAGTATAAACCCAAATTGTCCTATTCTAAAGGTAATTTTTTGGAGGAAAAAATCTCCTTATCGGAAAGTGTAGATCCAAGATCAGGCTGCACGTTCTGTGCAGTCTGATCTTGATCTACGTTGTCCGCAAAAGGTCAGTGAGTCGCGCTTAGCAGCCAAAGGGTTAATTCTGACGGCCAACAAAAATAATGTATAGGGCGTAATATATCATTATACTATAATAACTGGCATATCATTTACAACAAGGGGATTTGGTAGCATTAATTATTTCACGCTAATTTGGCTTGGAAGTCCTTCAATATAAATCGACAATATGAGTGTATCTTTTCTGTTAGGTCACTTACTGTTATTGATTGATTGATTGATTGATCGATCGATCGATCGGTCGGTCGGTCGGCCGGTCGGTCGGTTTGGTTGGTTGGTTGATTAATTGATTGATTGATTGATTGATTGATTGATTGATTCTTTTACCGGCACTACGCACAATATTCTTTGCAAGCCACTGGCTGCTATCCCAATTAACAATCGTCGAAACAATGTTCAGCAGTTAGAGAGAAATGAATCCTGTCGCAATGACTATCATCAATCCTCGGAAAAAAATTGGCCGAGCCGGGAGTCGAATCAGTGACCCCCTGTTCTAAAGTTCTGAACGCTACCGACTGAGTTATTGGGGCTCGGCGCGTGGACTTTGATCAACGACCATCTTTGCGAAAACTACATGTAAGTCCTTCATAAAAGTCCTTCAGTATACATCAAGAATATTAGTGGGTTTTTTTTTTTCTACTAAGTCACTAACTGTTCATGAGAAAGAAGCTCAGAGTACCGCATAAAACAGGATACTTTCCTCACTGACAGCTTAATATTGTAACAGTTTTGCTGAAGTCGGAAAGCAGCCAGTGGTTTGGAAAACAGTTAAGCGTAAAATTGATAAACAAACCCTCGAAACGAATAGGAAAGTACACTGGCCGCTTTGTTATATCTGAACATCTGTTGAATGATTGATTGATTGTATGGTGTTTAACGCCGTTTTCAACATTACTTCATATCACGGCGGCCAGTGCACCTATCCATGCTTTCGTGGAGTTTCATTTACCAGTACTCTGCACAATATTCTTTCCAAGCCACTCACTGGTTGCTTTCCCACATAATCATCGTCGAAACAATGGTCAGCGGTGAGAGAGGAATGAATCCTGTCGCGATGACGATCATCAATCCTCGGAAAGAAATTGGCCGAGCCGGGGATCGAACCACCGACCTCCTGTTCTCAAGTCCTGTAAGATACCGACTGAGCTACGGGGGCTTGGCGAACATCTCTTGAAATCGGTTTTAACCCTTAGGCTGCTAAGCGCGACTCGGACCGCTTTTGCGGAGAGTGTAGATCAAGATCAGACTGCACAAAACGTGCAGTCTGATCTTGGACCTACACTGTCCGATATGGCATTTCTCTCCGGTTAAACCACTTTGAAATTGCAATACTTGGGTTTTTACTATTGACTGGAAATTCTCGTTTAATTCATTTAGCAGTTTGGGGGTTAAATACTAGGCAACTAAAGAATGATCATCGAATTGGTGACATCACGATAGCCCCGACAAGCCAACCTAATAGAGACAAGTCAATATCAGACTACCATCATTGTCACACCAATCGGCCGGTTTCGCACCTGCTTCTAACCCTCGTGCATATAAAAAAATTTCCATTCGAACTCCTTTAGTCACACACTCATATTTTTTCAGTAAGCAAACAGCTAAACAACAACAATACCAACAACAACTACTACTACTGTTACAACCACTAATACTACTACTACCACAGTGAAATTCTTACCATCTATCAATTCATTAGTGAAAAGAAAAAGCCTAGGACAATGATAACTAACGAACTATTTGTCGCCGAAAAAGCATTTAGAACAATTCCAATTAAAATTTAACTGATTTATTCTTTTCTTAGCGTAGTTCGAATTTACGAGCAGTAAATCGGTTTAATGATTTCCGGAGAAGACATGTATGTTGTATGAATACAACATGAATTCAAATACAGCCGGCGGACTTGATCAAATACCCCACGTTATACAGAACGCAGTTCTACCTTTGTATAATGATTTCTTTGCACTCAAAATATTGGGGTGTACCCCCACATGTGACACAAACAAAACGCTCGAACCAATTTCCGACCGACACCGAAATTTTTGAGAAATGGAAGGTGTCAGATAATAAACTTATGACTAGGGCACGACTCGCCATTTGTCACTCTAATTATGTAAAGAAGACGAATGATATCAAATAACGGAAAATGATACATGACATGTTAAAACGATGTTGGTGTAACCACAATAGCAAGCACTCGTGTATTTCCGTTAGGGTATAGTCGGCTTTATTCGGAAATCCTCCTTCAACTCGGCTTTTTACGGTATGAATCTCTAATAGTTTCATTGCATTTAATCGAACGAAAGCGTTTTACGACAAACGAAAGTAAATACATTTAGCTGCCACTCGGTAACAATGTTTACGCCTTCGTAATTTTCCGTCATTTTCGGATATATCCGAACAGCATATTCGGCTTCATTCGTATGAAATCGCCCGCGGGCAAATAAGACCTACATAGTTGTGGTGACAGGTGTGCATTTATTACAGAAAAACAATAAAAAAAAAAACCCCTCTCACTCATCGGAACACTTTTTTTTCGGCGTAGCTGAATGCGCGTGATTTTGACCTACCTTTTGGTACTGATAACACATGAGTAAATAGAAATTTGTGACTGGTCAAAAATATAGACATGTTTATTTTAAGGGTCCTTGCCTATTCGCTGGCAAATTTACGCCGTGTATCTTTTTTTAAAGATATTTCATGTTTACATTTTCATAGATGAAAAGATCATAAAACGTTGCAAAAAATGAAAAAAAAAATCTGCCCGAATGAGCATTTTCTCCATTCAAAATATGTTTTAAGATTAATTTCTTACGTGTAAATCAAAAAGGGGCCTTCGGACATACGCGTAAAAGTGTGACGTCCCAGATCAGCCTCTGCAGTCTGTGACAAATCCGAGACGGCACTTCCCGTTTTTGTGCGATTTTCTGTTTCACGAGAAGTCTACTGTATGAAAAATTCTTATGTAGTCGTAAAGTGCCGTCTCGGGTTAGCCTGCGCGGACTGCGCAGGCTAATCCGAGACGACACTTTACGCAAATGTCCGAAGGTCTCATTTCGCATGTTGCGCCTCATTTTGTCTTAAAATCGGATGAACTATGAGACAGAATGGTCCTTTGACAACCAGAAGATTTACTGATAGCAAAATCGTTTCGACCCATGTCAGCCTGCGCGGACTGCGCAGGCTGACTTGGGTCGATACATTTTGCAGACGCATTAAGCTTCCTTTTCACACAGCACGACTATAAACGTGATGAAATGATGTATGTTTATAGCTGTATGAGCAAATCTATCATTCTGAGCAAGTTTTCGGACTTTGCCTGCGTTTAGTCATCACCTCTGCCAGGGCCCCGTATCTTAGTTGGTAAAGAACGTGGCACGACTCACTGACCTTTTGCGGACAATATAGATCAAGATCAGACTGCACAGAAGGTGCAGTCTAATCTTGCATCTACATTGTCCGACAACGAGACATTTTAACCACGAAAAATGCCTTTCAAATAGAAATAAATGTGGTTTTTACTCTCGGCTTAAAAGTTTCATTTCACTTATATAGCAGGGTAAGTGTAAAAACTACTTCGGTGCTTCTTCAAGTAAATGGTTGGATTTTAACTTAATCCATTTAGTAGTTTCTCGTCGCATCATAATTATAGGCCTATTCTGTTTAAAAACCGGCTGAAATATGTGGTAGTACGGCCCTTCGACACTCAGAAAATTCACCTAACAGTCTTTCACTGCGAAATAATGACTGATACAGATAAAATTTGCGGACGGCGTGGATCAAAGATCAGACTGCACAAAACGTGCAGTATGATCTTTGATCTACACAGTCCGCTACCTGATACTAATTTATCACAAGAACCATCTTCAGTTGTACAAGAGCTATAATTTTTAACTCGACCATAAATCGAATTCATTCCATGTACCACAAAGGATTTGACAAAGGTTAATCCGTTCAGCGCCATAGACAGAAACATACGGTTTTTTCTTTTGCGGATGGCATAGATCAATATCAGACTGCACAGAACGTGCAGTCTGATCTTTGATTTAGTCAAGTCTTTAAGCAAAGAAACCTGTATTGCTTTCAGTGGATTCTATTTTCTGTCATCGAAAGAAGTCGAGTCTATATATTTGGTACTGAAAATGCATCTCCACGATTCATGATACTAAGCAAGTCATCACATAATCACGGATCCATCAAACTCATTTCTCCAACTGACCGGATTATCACGTACACTGGTCCATTGACATGCAGAAAATTTACCACCACCCCCCCCCCCCCCCCCGAAAAAAAAATTGTCGACACAGGCCAGCCTACGCGGGCTGCGCAGGCTGGCCTGGGTCGATACTTTTTGCAGATGCATTAAAGCCCCTAGTTCACGGAGCTTGGCTATGTACTATATAGACCGAATATAGATGGCACGCTCGGCATTGAAATACAGTTTTAAATCAAGATGGAATGCAAATACAAAAAAAAATATGCACATTCAATCATAACACCTGCAAAAATTCAGAAACAGATGATTGCAAAATGTATCTGACGTGATGCTGTCAAAACATTACCCTTTTATGTTGGCCCGAGCCCCGAAAGCTAAATTGGTAACACCCAGAGTTGCCAGCCAAAATGTAGAGCTAAGTACCAAGGGGTTGGGACTTCGAATGCAGGCTTATTAATCCAAAGGTTGTGACTCGAACCCCGACTATGATATAGCTTTGTCTGAAAGCTGATGCTGTAATATGTTTCTTATCATTGCATTTCATTTCAGTTTCTACAAGAGAGCAGCCAGTGGCTTGTGAGGAATGTGCTGAATCTTGATCCTTTTAGTAGCTGACATTACTGCCGATTTATGTAGCTTTCAGAATTATAGACGACTGTTATTTAATTCGCTGACAAAGAAAACAAGAAATATTTAAAAAAAAAGAGATATGACAGCGTAAATTTGCCAGCAAACAGACAGGGGCCCTTAGAATAAACATGTCTACATTTTTCACCACAGGGGCCCTTAGAATAAACGTGTGTACATTTTTGACAAATCACAAATTTCTATTTATTCATTTGTCATCAGTACCAAAGAAGTAGGTCAAAAGACAGTACATTCAGCTACGCCTTATAAATATGTCTGTGTATGCTTTTTTTGTGTTGGATTACTCCTTTTTTTGTAAGTTCATAATGGAAAATATAGCGCTGGAAATCTTGACATCACTGTTGACTCAAGTAGCTTTCAGAATAGTATGTCAAACGTGACTCCAAATAACCACTGACCCAAGGTCAATTTAATTGTGTCATAAAACTTCTGGAATCTAATTTTATTGTCGAAGTTTAATGAGGTCAAGCTGTCAAAATGACCAGTTTATCTTAACTTTTTACTACACAATCCCGAGTTTTGACAACCTTAAGAAAGAGGTCTTTTGGAAACAATGTGGGAAAAGGAGAAAATCCTGGTTACCAGCATTTTCTCCTTTTCCCACAATGTTTTCTACTTTTCCAAAGGCAAATTATAGTTTCTGGGCTTAATGCATTTGCAAAAAGCATTGAGCCAGGTCAGCCTCCACAGTCCATGCAGACTGACCTGAGTCGAAACTTTTTGCTCTGGTTCAATTTTCTGCGTGTCCAAGGACCATTCTACCTTATGATTCAGTCTGTTGTTGGACAAAATGGATTTTGTGGATCCATAATTATGTGATGACTTGCTTGGTGTGATGCATCACAGAGACGCATTAAACCCCTTTTTCCCAGAGCATGGCCCATGTATTTTAGTATGCTACATTTTTAATAGGTTACGAAATGAGATGTTCAAAATTTTATTAAAAATGCAAAGCATTATTCAATATTTTTATGCATAGCCATGTTTTTTGCCGTATTCTGTTTGGGAAAAAGGAGAAGCCTACGAATTCATTAATACTAAACATGCAAAAGGATCCCGAATTTCGGTTATCTGTTTTTGTAATCAACACATGTTTTTCATTCTTTCCACTTTTGCTTCTGATAATATGCCTCTAAAATAGCATCGTCGCATTAATATCTTACCAAACTGAAACATTTAGCCTTGTTCAAGGCATCTGCAATCCACTGAAACTCAGAGAATAACAATTTATCTTACAGACTTAGCTAAGCAAGCGGACGGTTTAGATACAAGATCAGACTGCACGTTTTGTGCAGTTTGATCTTGATCTATACCGACCGCACAGGCCCCTGTTTTCACCTTTGTCGCTGAAAGGGCATACGGCCCATGGTCTCGATAGGTGGAAAAACCGAATGATCTAAAAATAGTAACAAAACACTTACAGCTTTCCACGATGGATTAATGGACAAACGCCGTCGAATTTTCCCGGGCCTGTTGGATGTGGACAGGGACCTATGCTTTTGGGTTAATTGAACCCTGGCTGTCTCCTTGGCAACCTTTTCGTCGTTGCCTAGCAACGGCGACGATATGTCCTTGACCTCGATTTGATTACCGTTCACGATGACGTCATTACACTCGAACACCTTTGTTGCCTTCATTGGTGAAGATTTAGTATTATGATGCAAGGTGGCGGATTTAAAAGGTTTTGTAGCGTTCAATAGCATCATTTTAAACATGTTGGAATTCTTAGTGTCTTTCCTCATTTGCCTAAAAATATTCCATGCACTTCTTACACTCTGTTTTACAAAAATTAGTCTTCACAGTTATATAATTTCAAGTCTATCGACACCTCATACTGTTGATGCTTGACAAAGTCTATTGTTTTACAGGTATTTTACGTAGATTTACAAGTCACAGTTATTCCCACCAGTATTTTGCACAAACTATATACCATTTTAGTAAAACACAATTGGGTGTTATAAAAGTATCTTATTTCAAAAACTAACTCGTCAGAACTTCTTCCAACTCTCTATGAACACGCCATACTTTATTTTATTTCTCAACCAAGTTCATTTCAAAGGTATTTTTTCAAGCATGTCAATAAAGATGTGCTTTTAAAAACTCGAACCACTGCACGGTCAGTTATCCCGTCTCTAAATGTCTTACAGGCTATTTCTTAAAAAAAAGAAATAATTATGGTTCTTAATTACGTCCACCTGTTTATGCACGCGTCATAACATTTTTATTGCTTCACAGAGGTCATTGTTCTAACTCCTTCTAGCACCAAAACTTTAAACCTGACCTCTTTCGACAGCTGAAAGAACAACCCACTAAAACTCAGATCCATTCTTATTTTACAGATTTGACTATACAAGCGGACGGTATAGATCCAAGATCAGACTGCACGTTCTGTGCAGTCTGATCTTGATCTATACCGTCCGCAAAAATCCTACTTTTCGCCTATGGCACCGAAATGGTTTAAAGGTACACCGTCAGAGAGTCATCCTTAAATGTAATCCTTCATAGAGTTATCTAGTGCTAGCACACGCCATTTTCTAACTGGCTACAAAGTTCATTGTTTCTAAAAGACCTCCAGATAAGTAGGGGTCACTAATTTCTATAGAATCAAGATATCATTTTGTCACTTAAACCTATGCTCTTGGCACTCATAAGAATTAATTCAAAGACCAACAACATAGGCTTTAGTAATAAACTAAAGAAATATAATTTTTAAAAAAAAAAAAATCCCAATGTACTACCCTTTTGTTTGCCTCGGGAGCCAAATTCAATAGCCATTCATAATTACATTCTAATTCTGAGTTTAGAAAGTAACACGATTTCTGACCTTTCTGGTTGTCACTATTAGGCTTTTAGCCAATCAGAAATGGCGTTCCTTTCAAATTTAGAAAGCTTTTTAGAATATAATTGAGAATGGCTGATAAAAAAGGGTCCCTGGTTTAAAGGTACATCTACAGAACACCCATAAGAACTGACACTGACTAGTTACTAAATGTTTAAACTATTCAGTACCGATTATCTTGCTACTTCGTGACTGTAACCAGCTGAGCGAGCGATAATACAAATGGCCGGCCACTCTGGCAAAAGGGAGTTTAAACCTTTATCACAAAATTTCTAGTTTTAACAACTCCGAGGATGAAGCCTTTTGAAAGCATCGTGGGGAAAGAGGAAAATGATGATGACCAGCATTTTCTCATTTCCCTATAGTGTTGTCTACCCTGTCAAATACAAGTCCCGTCATTTGAGTCATCGCTAATTTAGTAAACTCTCAGAGATGCTTTAACTCTTTACCACACAATCCTGAGTTTTAAAGACCCTGAAAAAAGGGCTTTTGAAAACATTGTGGGAAAAGGAGAAAATGCTGGTAACCAGCATTTTCTCCTTTTCCCACAATGTTTTCTATCCTAACAAAGACATAAGTCACAATGTGAGTCACAATTAATATGTCTTCTGCAAATGCTTTCAATTTGGTTGAGTCCAAAATTTTGTCGTTAGGTAAAGAGTTAAAGCCCGTTTTGCCAGAACATGGCTCATTTGTTGAGGACAAAATTAATGTGATCATACTAAGTGTACTTTGATCTAGATCAATGTCCCGTTTTGGTAACTTCAATTCCCACTGAGTTATGTATTTTTATAAGCGAGTTTTCTCTTCTATTGCATACACGTTTGGAACGGACACCTTGTTATTAAAGTTGAAATTAGAGAATTCATAAATGGTGCGTAATTTCTGGGGGTTGAGTATTATCATGGAGAAATTTACATTTTTGATTTCCTGTTGATATACGAAGACCCATAAATGCACTAGAGCTGAAACTGCACGATAATAAATATCACCCATAAAGATTAAAATGACTGTAATGGCATCCCGTGCAATAAGTTATAGCCTACTCGTATTCCAGTGCAGCGCATGTTACACTCTGTACTTTGATTACGTTACATTTAGCTATTAAGCTCTTAAGCGCGATTGATAGCGAACCGCGCAGATAAAGATCAGACCGCACAGGGACAGTGCAGTCTGATCTAAATCTACACTGTCCGACAATGAATTTGCTCCGGTGAATAGAACTTTGAGAACTGCAATATTTCGGCTTTCATTATTGGCTTAAAATGTCGGTTTAATTCATATGGCAGTATAGGGATTAACTCTTATCTAGCTAAATAAGGGAATTGAAAACGTTTAAGTTATTCTTAGGGGGAAAAATATCTCCTTATCGGACGGCGTAGCTATTTCAAACTTATTCTGAGGGAGAGAAATACCTTCTTATCGGACGGCGTAGATCCAAGAACAGATTGCACGTTCTGTGCAGTCCGATCCTGATCTACACTGTTTGCAAAGTCATTGAGTCGCTCTTAGCAGCCTAATGTGGATATTTGACAAACCTTCGTTCTGTTGAATAGTAAACGAAGTGATGCATTGGTGTGGTAGATACAATTGGCGGAACTCTTGACGAATGAAAAGACACGTTACAAATCACTTGCACGAAAAGGATTTTCCTGTTCTTAATTTGATAACAAAAAAAAATCTATAAACATTTTCATTAGTTCCGTAATGACATTTTGCAGAACTGTTATCACATGAAATTACACGTTTACGACCAATAATAAAAGAAATGATTTTGGGAACAACACCATAGGTTCCGTAATGACGCCATGTTGAACTACTGACCAATCAAATGACACGTTACAAATTACTTGTACGAAATGACTTCCCCGGTCTAAATTTAGTAACAAAAACCTCAAAGTTCTTATGACAAAATCCCCAATTTGTCATTGTGGCTCTAGACCTTATTGAAGAGTTTTTCAACTCAAGCACTTCTTTTTATTGTTTGAACCGTCATTTGTGTACTTTATTAATATTGATGAAAATGAGATATCGGCATTAAAGTCTTTCATGACTAAGAAATGATTTATATCTAAACTGGAAGCAAAAGTATCTAAAATTGTCCTCGGTATCAGCAAAATTAAATAAGCCGTGCTCTGGCAAAAGGGGGCTTGATGCTCTCCATAGCGCATTAGAGCGAGCAAGACATCACCTAATTATGGATCCATGAAATGCATTTTGACAAACAACCGACTGAAGCATGAGGTAGAATTATCCCTTGACATGCAGAAAATTTAAAGATAGCCAAAACTTTCGGCCCATGTCAGCCTGCGCAGGCTGATATGCGTCTACATTTTTCGCAAGTACATCAATCCCCCTTTTCACAGTGCATTGCTCAAATGCAGCACAACCAATAATATAGTTTTATTCCTTCAGTCACAAATACCCAATATTTTACACCATAGATTACGCAATCTGATCTGAATCTGTGTATTTATAGGCCAAAGCACCCAAAGTCGTCACCAGAATCGACAGAATTTTAAAACTGCATAACAGTCACTAAAGTTCCCCACTTTGAGTCACATAATTTATGCCGGGTGCGTTATACTATAACCTAAGTGTTAAACGAAGGTCGCCGTATTCTGTTAAGAGTAACACGCCCCGCGCAGTCTGATCTTGATCTACACTGTACGACAAAACAGATCAAATCATACCAGAGCATCCGACAGAAGAAATACAACATTGTTTAAAGTATTTAACACCATTTACCACGTAATCCCGAGCTTTAATGAACCTTAGAAAGAAAGCTTTTTAAAACATTGTGGAAAAAGGAGAAAATGCTGGTAACCAGCATTTTCTCCTTTTTCCACAATGTTTTCAACCCTTCCAAAAGCAACAAATCACACCATTCGAACAATAAAAAGAATTTGTCGCCTGCATAATGCTTTCAATTCGGACAATTCTAAAATTTTGTCGTTAGGTAAAACTGTTAAAACCTGTACACAAACCGCTATAAAACAACTGTCACACTATTTCATAAAGGTTACATATTCATAATTTTGTTTATCTACTGTTTGCATGCCTTGCATAGTGGGGAGTAAGATTTCCTTTGTCCGTCGAGTCTGGCTCACTGAGAAATTAATATTCTTGTCGCGAACGAGTCACCCTTAAGTATTTTACCACACAAGCCCGACTTTTAAAAACCATAACGATTGATTGATTGATTGATTGATTATATGTTGTTTAACGCCATTTTCAACTTTATTTCAGTTATATCGCGGCGGCCAGTGCACCTATCCATGCTTTCCTGTAGTTTCTTTTACCAGTACTACACACAGTATCCTTTCCAAGCCACTGGCTGCTTTCCCACATAACCATTGTCGAAACAATGGTCTGCGGTGAGAGAGGAATGAATCCTGTCGCAACGACTATCATCAATCCTCGGAAAGAAATTGGCCGAGCCGAGAATCGAACCAGCGACCCCCGTTCTCAAGTCCTGTACGCTACCGACTGAGCTACCGGGACTCGGCGGTATTTTCTCCTTTTCCCGCAATATTTTCTATCGTATCAAAGACAAGCTCCATCATTTAAGTGACATTTAAATTGTCGTCTGCAAGTGCTTTCAATTTCGACAATTCTAATATTGTCGTTTGGTAAAGAGTTAAGTCTTTTCAAGGCGCCAAAATTGAAAGTATATGTATATACAGAATTTGAGAAAACTAATTCAATGTGATTCGAATTTCAAGATTTACTTTTGGTAACGGGTAGAAAATAATGACGTTTCGATCTCACAAAACAACAAAAAAGAAACAGTCGAAAACGGCCAAATATTTCTAAAATTGGTAGAGTATCATTTATCAAGTATTGGTGACGAATATCATTATCCACTGAAATGCCCAAATTTGGACAAAAAAAAAATAAAGTAAAACTTGAAAATATTTAATCTCAACACAACATGTTCAAAGTTCGTCGAGATGACTAGATTGTTTGAGCTGTTGAGCGCGACTCGGTGTGTTTTTGGAGACAGTGTAGATCAAAACCAGACTGCACAGAAAGGACTGTCTGTTCTGTACTGTGTGACACTGGGAGTTCCCCTCAACCAACCAAGCCCGAGCCACAAGGAGTTTGAAATCGCGATTATTAATTATTTTTTAGCATTGAATCAACATTTTCATTCGACCCTTAAAGCGCCTTTCACAACTATAATTGCCTTTGCGCCAAGTGTAGATCAAGATCAGACTGCACAGATCGTGCAGTCTGATCTTGATCTACACTGTCCGTTTTGCAGAAACAATACAGACAAAAGCAACCATGAAACTGCATTTATGTGGGTCTTAATTCTTAACTGAATATGTCCGTCGGGTTTATTCGGCGCTCTAAGGGTTAATTTCTTTCTATAGTTTGAGGGTTAAAAAGAGAATGGCCCATTTCCTTCAAAGGTAATATTTGTTTGTATTTGAGTTTAACGCCGTTTTAACAGCTTAGACCAAATCACGGCGATCAGTGAACCGACACATGTGTTTCCAGTCTTTCTCACATCAGTACTGATACATTTTTCCCAATCGACTGACTATTTTTCTCACATGCATGTGAGAGACGAACAATCGCCGGAAAAAAATTTTGCCTCAACCAGATATCGAACTCACAACCACCAGGTTACGCGTCAGATACGCTAACCACCGAGCTACCCGGTCGGGCAATTTCTTTCTGTAGTTTGAGGCCATCGGTTAAAAAGGGAATAACTTAAAGAATAATGAAACGCGGTTTTCAACATTATTTCATTTAAACCACGGCCACAAGTGAACCTATCCATACTTTCCTGGAGTTTCTATAACCAGTAATTCGCACAATATCCTTCTCAAGCCACAGGCTGCTTTCCCAAATAACCATCGTCGAAACGTTGATAAACGGTGGAAGAAAAATGAATCCTGTCGCAATGACCATCTTCAATCCACGGAAAGAAATTCGCCGACCTGGGGATTCGAAACAAGCAACCCCTTGGTTTCAAGTCTCAACCGCCATGTTTTTACAGTATAAGCACTCCCATGATTTTCAAAATTATCAAAAAAATATGAAATATTTCAAATATTTTTCCTGACAGATAAACAAGTCCATGCCCACCTTTGAGAAACGGGCCCACATTCCAGAACAGAACGACGTTACTTCACATCTCTTGACCAATGAAATTACATTGTTCTGATCGATTTTTAACCCCTAGGCTGCAAAGCGTGACCTAATGCCCTTTTGCGGACATTGTAGATCAAGACCAGACTGCACAAAACGTGCAGTCTGATCTTGATCTACACTGTCCGATAAAGTAGAGTTTTCCGGAGAAAAGTTACCCAAATTCGCAAAATTTGGATTTTACCTACCGGCTGGAGATTTTCATTTTAGCTCTTTAACCCTTTATCTAATAATTCTCAGTTTTAACGCCCCTTACGAAGAAGACTTTTGAAAACATTGTGGGTAAAGGAGAAAATGCTGGATACCAGCTGGATACCAGCATTTTCTCCTTTTCCGACAATTTGTTATACCCTTCAAAAAAGATTTTTTTTTTTTAATAACAATTATTTTGTAGTCTGCACATGCTTTTAATTTACAAATCTATAATTTTGTCGTTTGGTCAAGGGACATCACACGTCTCATTTGGACTTGTCAAAAATGAAATACATGTAATTTGCAAACGCCAAATGAATTGTTACTCAAAGTTTGGATTTTTTTCTTTGTAAGGGTAGAAAACGTTGTGGGAAAATGTGAAAATGCTGTTTATCAGCAGTTTTTCCTTTTCCACAATGTTTTCAAAAGCTGTCTTTCTCGAGGTCATTCAAACACAGGATTGTTTGGAAAAGGGTTCAAATAACTAATAAAAGGGTAAAGGGTTATTTAACAAATAAACTTTGATGCTAGAGAAAAGAAATGTGTATATCGAGTTAAGGGTTGCTCAGTCACCTGTATTCATATTGACCTCTATCCACTTGACCTCCTGTGACCTCTTACTCAATATTACACAAGCACACTTGGCGAAGACAGCTTTTTAACAACATGGTGGGAAAATTAGCCATCGCGTGGGGGGAGTTTACAATTATTGGAGAAAATGACACTTGTTTCGTCTCTAGCTGTGCCAGTTAGTTCAATCGATTAATATAGGGCCACTCGTCACTACTCGGCTGATTCCGTACCCACATCTAACCTCGTCTGTTTTAACCCTTTCCCAAACAAATCCCGAGTTTTAACGATCACGAGGAAGAAGCCTTTTGAAAACACTGTGTGAAAAGGAGGAAATGCTGGTAACAAGCACTTTCTCCTTTTACCACAATGTTTTGTACCTAATCAAAAACAGAAATCATCATTTTAGCAACATTTAATTTGTCGTCTGCAAATGTTTTTAAATTTTGTCCAGTCCAATTTTTTGTAGCTTGGTTAAATGTTAAAGCGTTTCCATTTTGAAAAACTGCCAGTCACATGATCTCATACATGGCGGCGCCCATGTAAATCGATTAGCAACGGCAACAACAGCCACGGTGATAAGCAACCTGATGCTGAAAAATGCCCACGGAATTGATAGTCTAAGGCAGAAAGTAAATGTACAGACTGTTTGTCAACGAAAATATATTGAGAAAGATTCAAAGATTCTGGTAAAGAATTGTGACAGGTGTTTGCTTTTTCTAAGTGGAGTATTACGATTTAAGAACGTTAAAGCGGTGCATTTCCGGTGAAGAAATGTACCGTGTAGGTGCATATCAAGCTACGTGATACAGCCGAGGGATTTGATCACCAGATCACCCGAGGTTTACCGAATGACTATAGGGCTACAAAGCGAGGGGAATCGCCGGTCCGTATCCCCAGCTCAGCCAATTTCTCTCCGGGGATCGATTATAGTGATTGAGACAGAATTTATTCCTATTTTCTCATTCCCCATCGTTGTTTTGACGATAGTTATGTGCGAAAACAACCATTGTCAACTTTGGGATTGTTCATTGGCCCACACATTCGGCGCGGGTACTGGTGTAGTTCCCAGGAAGCAGAATCGAGAGAGAGATTAGTATAAGTTAAATTAACTTGTTTCCCAATCGGTGTAAAGTAAATATGTTTAAACAAAAGCAACCATTAACATTTTTTTCTCCTATTTCCACAATGTTTTCATACTCATTCTTCTTCATGGCTGTTAAAACATGGAATTGTTTTCTACGGGTGAACGATGCAATGTATTACGAAGTAAAAAGATAGAAACTGACAACTTTTGTCCCCCTTACCATTTATCAGTCGTAGGGACTTTTTCGTATAACTAATATTATAATATTCGTATTTAAAATATCACATTATCAAACTAGTTATTGATTTCCTTGTGTCTAAACGATAGATATATACATCATGTTCTTTGAAAAGGGTGCTTAATGCATCTGCGAAAAGTATCGACCCAGGTCAGCCTGCGCAGTCCGCGCAGGCTGACCTGGGCCGAAACTTTTCGCTATCGGACAATGTTCTGTATGGCCAAGGACCAGTCTACCTCATGATTCAGTCGGTTGTTTTAAAAGTGGCTAATATGAATCCATTATTATGTGATTTGATCCATACAATGTCTCACGGAGATGTATTAAGCTCTCCTTTGCCAGAGCATAGCTCATATTCTTAAATACCTTTGTTTGAACTTGTTTATTGTTATTATTCTTTCCAAATAAACATTCCTTGCATAATTACATCCGTGATTTATTCATGAAAGAACAGCCACACATCGGCCATGGTTCCCCTTGACCCACTGACACAAATTCTACGGTCACGTGATACTTTGAAAGTATCCTTGTTAACTTAAACATGGGTAATAAGTATAAATTCGAGCCTATTACCTAAATACATTTTTGCTTTGAAAATATAAAAAAAAGTGTGAAAACATTGTGGCTAAAGGAGAAATTGCTTAATATGAGCAATTTCTCCTTTTGCCACAATGTTTGCAGAAGTGCTCGACAATAGGAAATAGTGTGTCTAAATTGACGTACAAATTCTGATGTTGGGTACCGATAAGAACGTAACATAACACAATGGAGCAAACATTCTGTCAAACATACATTGTACAAGATGTCATTACAAGCTATTACATGTAAGTTAAGACGTGTATCTCAACACAGACATTCTGGACGATTCAACCTATCTTTGCGATCGGTAACCCTGTCTGTTTTTATCACATCAGATATGACGTCATCTTACTGATTTGAATACGAGTATCTTCGTTAGTCTGGTACCCCGCCGTACTACAAGAGTACGTCAGGCAAAGCGCAATAATGGCGGCCCCCGTTGGTAATATGCAGAGGAGACGGGATATTGTTATTTCACATGATCAAATCGGACCATAGGCTGAATTCAAAACAGATCGCTTGCAATAAAGTCATGGCAGTGAGTTTTTCTACATGTCGTTCTAATTTAGCGAGAAAATATCAGAAACGCTTTAAGTATCCGAAATGTAAATGGACCGATATAACGTCCGAAAATAGGACTATTTTAAAAATGATTCACAATCAAATTTATATTTAAACCACACCCCAACAGCACGTTTTAGATTCGGTAATGTATATTTTGTATTAAATTGATCTCATTTTATTCACTGATCAAACTGGATCACATGAAATTGAGAAAAACAGGTAAAGATATAGGGCTAAGCTTGAGGTCTCCATGGAGGCCTTGCCTGACCCGATAACGTATTGGTAGGGGCAGGTAATCCAGACTAGGTATCTTTGTGATCGGTAACCCTGTCTGTTTTTATCACAGCAGATATGACGTCATCTTCCTGATTTGAATACGAATCTTTGTTACCGACGCTCTTTTGATCATGTGACATTCCCACAAGCCTTTGCCAAACTCTGGCACGAAATCTAAATATATATAGAGGCTACGTGGCCCATTTGGCCCTACCTTCGAAGGACATTTGCGTAAAGTGAGATGGCACTTTACGACTACAAAAGATTATTTTTTTTATACATTAGACTTTCTTGAAACAGAAAATCGCACAAAACCGGAAGTGTCGTCTCGGATTAGTCACAGACCGCACAGGCTGATCTGTGACGACACACTTTTACGCATATATCCGAAGGCCCCTTTTCGCGTGCTGCACGCCATTTAGGAATACCATAAAAATTGTTTTTCTTTCTTTTGTTTTCCTTCTTTACTGATGATTTGCAAGCTACAGAGCAAGTATATGCAGTGATTAATTTTTGTTTGTAAGTTTGTTGAGACTATACAAGTCTAAATAACTCCCTTTAAAGATACATCTATACACGTTTCAGCCATTTTTTAACCCATTTCATCTTTATTTTATCAAACTATAGACGTTCTTGTATCTTCATGCCAAATGTTGCCCCTGATGGTTGCAAGGTTGTATAGATCACGACCGATAGAAAATACGTCTCATTTTCTTGGGGCCATCAAAGAAATCACTGTTGTGACGGTCAAGGGTATTTATTACACTGCGTGTATATGACCTCTTAATTGTTTTTTGCATGGTTAGTTTTTTGACATCGCCAAATGATATATTCGAAACTTTATCACGCCGTATGTTGGCTGGTAATAACTGACTACCTTGGACTGCTATTTACTTGTAATTGTATCGTTCAATCATTATTCGTCATTTTCTACACTGTTTTTTTTTTTTTTTCTCTTTCTCTCCAGACACGACCATTCCAGCAAATACTTCGTTCCGTCATTGAGTGAGTGAGTGAGTGAGTCAGTCAGTCAGTGAGTGAGTCAGTCAGTGACTCACTCACTCACTCACTCACTCACTCACTCACTCACTCACTCACTCACTCACTCACTCACATCATTCATTCATTCATTCATTCATTCATTCATTCTCCCCATATATTTTACGGCAGTAAAAGCCCTGTATTCACGGTTCACTACCCAATCTAATAACACATTATAAACCTCAGTGTTCCGAGTTAACTGCAAGCGAAATTAGGGGCAAATTATTTCATTACAAAATTTATCACCAGCCATTTTGAAATAGAACCCCGTTATTACGCTATTAAATGTCGGCCACAAGAAATCAGACCTCGTTATAAGGCGTCAAACTACTGTGCGGAAGTTTGTTAAAAAGCTTATTTCACCTTTTAGGCTGCAAAAACACGACTTGACTTTTTTTTTAAATTGAAAATCAAGATCAGACTGCGCGTTCTGTGCCGTCTGATCTTCGGATCTAAACTTTCCGAAATAGTTGGATGTTTCTGTTTGAAAAAAGTTTCAAGTTGCACTAATTGGGGTGTTTACTATTGGCCATTCAAGTAACATATCGAGGGCACTCGTCACAACTCGGCCGATATCGTACCTACATCTTGATCACCGGATCACCCGAGGTTTACCGAATGCTATCGAGCGCTTTAATTTTCACTTTCATTCGTCAATCAAATTGTGGACGGCTTAGATCAATATCTTACCGCACAAATCTTGCAATCTGACCTACGACCTACACTATTAGGTGCTTCTTATCGATGGCAAAAATTTTATTTACACTCGGCAATTGTGACCAGGGCGCCGAAAACGTCGTAGGCCTATTCATTGAGTAGTGACGAGTTAAGCCTGTACCTTGTGACACGTTTGAAACTCGTCCAAACTTAAAACACTTACAGACGACAAAATTTAGCTAAAATAATGAAATCTGTCTCTGACAGGGCAGAAAACATTGTGGGAAAAGAAGAAAATGCTGGTTACCAGCATTTTCTTCTTTTCTCACAATGTTTTCAAAAGCCTTTTTCCTACAGAAATGTTTGGTCAGTGCTTCAAAGGGGTTAGGGCAATAAACACTATCTTGGTTTCAGTTTACAAGAGTCTATTATCTACACAGTATCTATTTAAGCAATGCACAAGGAAAGTGCTTGTTGAATTTCTACACCAATTACTGTTCACATTTTGACCGCCAAATGCTCGGAGGCTTTGAAAGGGCCCGTAAAGTTTCGTCCACTAACTTTTCGTCGCACGGAAATTTCGCCCACTATTTGTCACGTTAAGAACGTCGGTGCCGTCTTTTGAAATTGAGCTTTAGTCATGAAGAAAGTGATAGGTTGGACTCGATAGCTCGTTAGTCAAATACTTTTAAAAACAACTGCTGATTATATATTTGTATGTATTTAGATATGTATGTCATTAGTATTATGGGCCGGAGGCCTTTATACTTTGAATAAAATATTGTATTGTATTGTATTGTATTGTATTGTATTAATAGGTACAGCGGCGGTATTTCCTTAATTTTATTTCCTTTCGAAGGAGTGCTTTATTTAAAAAAAATGACGAACTGTCTTAGTTTTAGCCTTAAATTTGAAAAAAAAAAAATGGCCACCCAAAAACCTGTCGAATTCGAAGAAATTTCAAATTGATGAAAACTATCTGTTCAGCCAAATCACGTGTACAGTATCTAGCATTTAACTCTTTACCAAACGACAATTCTTTAGACTAGTCCAAATTGAAAGATTTGCAGACGACAAAATAAAAGTTATTCAAAAATTGAAATTCCTTTTGGGAAGGCTAGAAAACATTGTGGGAAAAGGAGAAAATGCTGGTTACCAGCATTTTCTCCTTTTCCCACAATGTTTTCAAAAGGGTTCTTTCCCAGGGTCGTTAAAACCCGTGATTGTGTGGTAAAGAGTTAATCAGTTAAGGATCGTTATATTTATATTTAACCATTAAACTGCTAAGTGCGACTCATTGACCTTTCGCGGACAGTGTAGATCAAGTTCAGACTAAACAGAAGTGCAGTCTGATCTTGGACCTACACTGTCCGGTAATTAGATAATTTTCTCCAAAACATAAATTTGAAATAACGATAATCGGGTTTTCGCTACCGGCTTGAAAGTTTTATTTAAACTTATTTAGCAGGATAAGAGTTACGATGTTTTCTTTATTTGTAGATGTAACAATTTTATTTGAAAAGAACACATTTTAACTAGAGAATGATCCTGATGTAAGATGTATACCTAAAGTCAAGTTTGTTTGCATATTGGTTCTTGAAAAAACATTGTGGCCTAAGGAAAAATCACTTGTAAAAATTTCTCTTCAATGCAACTATGCTTTTACTATTTTACCATTGTGTGGAACCTTGATTTAAAAAAAAATCATGTTTTACTGATCAAAAATGAGCAAAACTGTTTTGTTAAAACGATGAAATTAAAATCTGCATCAAAACTAAAGGACGAACTTGTTTATGTTTGATTACATTCATAATAATTTGCTTACAATTTTATGAATAAGCTTTATACATCAACGTGCTTAAAGCCATGTCAATATGTAAATGATATACATAGATATATGGTATTGGCCGCTCATTTACTGATGTTCTTAATGTTGTATCAATTCTGTTCGTCCGTGCCCGTTTCTTTTCTTCTCTCTATTCTTTTCTTCTCTCTCTCTCTCTCTCTCTCTCTCTCTTTATCTCTTCTGTCTGTCTGTCTGTCTGTCTCTCTCTCTACCTTCAAATCCAATACGCCATTCCCTTCTCCAAACGACAGTGCAAATTTAACCGTTAACCTACTGAATAAGGTAAATAAAAATTTCAAGCCAGTAGTAAAAGCCAAAACTTTGCTATTTAAAAGATATTTTTGACGAGAAAAATCATCTTATCGGACAGTGTAGATCCAAGATCAGACTGCACGTTCTGTGCAGTCTGATCTTGATCTACACTGTCCGCAAAAGGTCAGTAAGTTGCGCTTAGCAGCCTAATGGTTAAGGAAAAAATACGACACAAGGAACAGTTTTAACTTTGTCTGCGTGTACGCCTTTAATCGTACTCGTGAATCAAACTTTAAAAGCTCAAGCTGGGTTTCCATATTATACACCTATATTATTTATCCTGCTAAATAAGAGATATGAAACTTTCAAACCAATAGTGAAAAACCCCAATATTTGCTATTTTAAAGATATTTTTAACGGAAAAAAAAATCACTTCATCGGACAGTGTAGATCCAAGATCAGACTGCACGCTCTGTCCGCAAAAGGTTATTGAGTCGAGCTTAGCAAACCTAAAGGTTAAGGAATAAATACGAGAAAAGGCACAGTTTCAACTTTGTCAACGACTTTAGTCGTACTCGTAAATCAAATTTTAGCTCAAGTTTGTTTTCCATATTGCGTGCAACACACAAAAAGGGGCCTTCGGACATATGCGTAAATGTGTGTCGTCCCAGATCAGCCTATGAAGTCTGTGACTGATCCGAGGCGACACTTCCAGTTTTTGTGCGATTTTCTGTTTCACGAAAATCTACTGTATGAAAAAAATCTTATGTGGTCGTAAAGTGTAGCCTCGGATTAGCCTGCGCGGACTGCGCAGGCTAATCCGAGACGACACTTTGCGCAAATGCCCGATGGTCTCATTTCGCATGTTGCGGGCCATATTATACACCTAAATGATCTTAAATTCGTTCACCACAAATTGCTTCAGAAGGTATAGTTAGTTCAATCCATCGATCAATTTATAAATGTACCTTTGATTATCGAAAATATGTTTAACATATTTATACATACTCGTATACTTGAATCTAACATATGAGCGATGCTCTGGCAAAAGGGGGTTTAATGCATTTCCCCCGATGCATTATTCCAAGCAAGACATCACAAAATTAGGGATCAATAAAATCCATTTACATATAGTCTGACAGCTGACTGAATCGTAAGGTAGAATGGTCCTTAGACATGTTTGAATCGTACCAATAGCAAGAAAGTTTCGATCCATGTTGGCCTGCGCAGTTCGTGCAGGCTGATATGGATTAGTACTTACTTTTTGCAGTTGAAATAAGTCCCCTTTTCACAAAGCATGGGTTTTTTCAAAGTATTACGTAATAGAACTTTGCCTCTCAAGTTTGAAAGAAAAATCCAGTTTTTCGTCGCTTTAATAGCAAATTCCTCTTTAATTCTTTCCTTACTATAGACGACACAAGAACCTTTTTGAGGACAGAGTAGATCAAGATCAAACTGTGAAATCTGATCTTGATCTACACCGTCCAGTATGGCCTAACTGTCTCTTCTTCTTACAAATACTGTACTTGTACAGAGCTCCAGACAGAGAGAGTGATTTTGATTTCAAAATTGAAAAGGTTAATCATTCTGCACTAAACCCTGTGTTATGAGTACTCATTAGAATCGTCTCATCGAGATGATTCTAATGAGTACCCACAACATAGGGTTCGGAAGAGAAATAATGGATTTAGAATACCATCACTCCCTCTTATCTACAGCTCTGTTTGTAACAGTTAAAAATGTGTAATTTCTCTTATTAACAACAGAGTGAAAGACCTCGTTTTTCCCCAGCTATAATTACAGGTTTCATAATAAATGCACAGGCGACAAACCCGTCAACAGAAAGTGGGCCAAACAGAATGCTATGTAAGAGTAATAATTGAGTCATGCTCTGTGAAAAGGGGGCTTAATGCATCTGCGAAAAAAAAAAAAAAAAAGTTATCCAAGTCCGCGCAGGCTGACTTGGGTCGATACTTTTTACCATTAGTCAATTTTCTGCATGCCGAAGGACCGTTTCTACCTCCAGGTCTAATCGATTGTTAGCAAAAAAAAACATTCTATGGATGCCAAATTATGTGACGACTTGCTAGGAATTATGCATCACAGAGATGCATTAAGCCCCCTTTTGCCAGAGCATGGCTCATATTAATGATTCAGCTGGACAAAAAATGATGGATAATTCTAAGTATACAGTATTCCAGAGCTCCAGATTGAGGGAGTGCATTTGATTTCAAAATTGAAAACATTAATCACTCTCCACTAAACCCTATGTTATGGGTACTCATTAGAATCGTCTCATCGAGACAATTCTAATGAGTACCCACAACATAGGGTTTGGAAGAGAAATAATGGATTTAGAATACTATCACCCCCTCTTATCTGGAGCTCTGGTGACCTATCTGCCGCACAACAAGTACTTAACCAAACAATTCAGTTATTTAACGACTCGGACGAAGACAGCATTTGAAGCATTGTGGGAAAAGGAGAAAAACGGCGGTTGTCAGCGTTTTCTGATTTTCCTGTCACGTTTTCTATCCTTCAAAAGACATAATCCATTCATTGAAAAGTCACATTCGATTTGCTATCGGAAAAGATGCTTTTTAACTGTTTACCATATGACAAAATCCTAGACTTTGTCCAAATGAAAGAAATTTGTGGACGAAAATTATAATGTGGCTCAAATGATGGAATTCGTCTTTAACACTTTACCACACAATGCCGCCTTTTAACGACCCAGATAAAGAGGGCTTTTGAAAACATTGTGGGAAAAGGAGAAAATGCTGGTAACCAGCATTTTCTCCTTTTCCCACAATGTTTTCTATCCTACCAAAAACATTTTTTTTTAAATTTTTGAGCCATGTTTATTTTGCCGTCTGCAAATGCTTTCAATTTGGAAATGTCTAAAATATTGTCGTGTGGTAAAGCGTTAAATGAGTAGTTGCTGGTTACCAGCATTAGCTCGTTTTCCCACAATGTTTTTATAAGGCTTCCTCTTCAGGGTCGTTAAAACGTGGGATTTTGTGGAAAAGAGTTTAGTCTTTTTTCATCAGTTTCAGTGAAATGAAGGCAACAGTACACTTATTCAAATATTGTCTGGGTTTTCCACAAAATCTAACTGAAGGAACCAAAAGACATTTCCATAGTATCGGCGAATATTTATCACAAAACACAGAATATTACCATATCTATACCTCATTAACCCTTTATCAAGCAATCTATGGTTTTAATGAGCCTTAGAAAGAAGCCTTCTGAAAACATTGTAAGAAAAGGAGAAAATGCTGGTAACCAGCATTTTCTCCTTTTCCCACAATGTTTTCTGCCCTTTCTGAGACAAACGCCATCATTTGAGCCATATTTGATATGTCGTCTGCAGATGCTTTCAATTTGGACCAGTCTGAAAAAAATTGTCGTTTGGTATAGAGTCATTAAACACAAATTCTATCGGTAACAACGAAACACTAGCTAAATGAAAATTGCAACACTATAATTCAGGATAGATCTAGAAAATCCCACGAAATATCTCGAACAGGAACTTGCAAAATTCCAACCAAAAAGTTCACATAAACTGACATATAAACATCCTTTCGTTTTCCTCGAAATCTCTCCGAAAAATAAACAATAAAATTCTCATAAATATGAAAAATGAAGTCACGTCACCACAGTTAATTATCCTGTATCACTTACACTCGAAAAGAAAAAAAAATCAGAACAGGAATGCGACCGGAGTGGTCCCGTACGAAAAAAAAATGCGGTCATAAACATACCTGGCCAATAAAAATAACCACACATAATAAAACAATATCGTTCCGGCCCTTTTCACGAATGACTTTATGGACGAATGAGCGAACGGCTATACTTCGCTTCAACGAGCGTTCGTGTTACTCTGATGAAATACAAATTCACTTCACTGTGTACTACACGACAACATTTCGGTTGATTGAATGATTAATTGAATGATCTTTTACGTCGCTTTTCAACACCATTTCACCTCTATCACGAGCGACAGCTCACAATTTCATGTATGTCAAGGGTTTTACCAGTACCAGGTTAGGGTTCTATAATGTCTTGCCCAAGGACACTCCGACGAAAAACCTACAAAAGTTCGGACTCGTCTATATTGAAAGTGTATGCAGACGACAAGTATAACGTGGCTTATGTGATAAAATTTGTGTCTGAAAGGATAACAACCATTGTGGGAAAATGAGAAAATGCTGGTAACCAGTATTTCCTCTTTTTCCCACAATATTTGCTTGCTGCAAAGTTTGTTAAATCTTCACAAAAAAGTTGACTTGGCCATATAGAAAGTATATTATGCAGGCGACATATTAACTATGAGCCATGCTCCGGCAAGAGGGGGCTTAATGCATCTCTACGATCCATTGTTCCAATCAAGCCATCACATACTTATGAATCCATAATAGCCACCTTTTTTTTACAACCGACTTAATCATGAGGTCGACTGGTCCTTGGACATACAGAAAATTGACCTATAGCGAAAAGTCTCGGCCCAGGTCAGCCTGCGCGGACTGCGCAGGCTGATCTGGGTCGATACTTTTCGCAGATGCAATGCTCATATATACATGTAGCTCAAATCAGGGAAATTGTTTTTGAAATGATGGAAAACGTTTTTGGAAAACTGGAAAATACTACTATTTACCAGCATTTTCTCCTTTTCCAGGAATGTTTTCAATAGCCTTGTAGCTCAGTGTCATTAAAGTAAACACGGGATTGTTTCGCAAAAGATGAAACCTTTGTCTACTGCAGACCGCAGTTACTTCCTGTCCTTTTCAGAACAAGATTTATGAAAATATTGCGGGATGGAGAGGTTCAAATTCTATCCCAATCAATTTTTGCAAATTTTCGGAAAAGACTTACTAGAAATCGAACTCCCAGAACTGTAATAAAAGCCGTGGAGAGGGAACGAGACTCGAACCATGAAACTTCACTAAACCTATGACCAAACTATCCAGTGCTTTTGAACAAAGTAAATGGGGAAAATGAGAAAATGGTGGTAAGGATTTTTATTCCTGCTTTTCCCACTATGTTTGCGATTCTTTTACGAATAAATCCAACCGTTTGAGTCACATTTGCTTTGTCGTCTGAAAATGCTTCCATTATAGACTAAGATTCAAAGTTTTTCATTCGGCAAATTCGACAATGGTATCACATACATTATAAACCATGATATCACATATGGTAAAAATAATAAAAATCGCATACGGTATAAACAATAACATCACATACATTAAAAACAATGAATCACACACGTTATAAACAATGGTATCACATACGTTATAAACAATAATATCACATACGTTATAAACAATGATATCACATACGTTATAAACAATGATATCACATACTGTAGATGATAAACCTTATGAGCTAAAAACATGGCACATCAACAATGTCTCTAGATGAAGAGACTTCGCTAGTGAAATTTAATTATTCCTTTATCGAGATATTTCACAAAATATCTGATGATGTATTCACCAACCTTTCTTGAGAATATGTCTTATTCTTATTTTCAAACTAAATGGCTTAGCTAATCATAACTTGTGTTTCTTTCTAAATCTAAACGAATGAAATTAAAGAATGGTTGGTGAATAAAGATGCTGCAGATCGCACGTTCTGTGGGGTCTGGCGTTGATCTGTATGATTTTCCATTAACCCCTAGGCTACTAAGCGCGACTCACTAACCTTTTGCGGATAGTGTAGATCAAGATCAAACTGCACAAAACGGACAGTCTGATCTTTGATCTACACTGTCCGATAAGGAGATATTTTTTTCCAACAATTATGTTTGAAATAGCGCTATTCGGGCGTTTCCTACCGGCTTGAAAGTTTCATTTAAGTTATTTAGCAGAATAAGGATTGAATAGAACTTCGATTACTTATAGCGCTGCAACAATTTTTAAGTTTCAAACTGAATTCGACTTCTTATCGTCAAAGTTAATTTTAGATCTACCAAAAACACAAGTCACAAAATGGGTAAACATCTACAGGAAGACGGAAAAATAACCATTTCCATTCCTACAATGTTTTCCACGCTATTTAAAAATGCTATGGAAAGCATTGTGTGACAAGGAACAATTGCTTGTAATAGGCAAGTGCTCCTTTTTCCACAATACTTTCAAAAGCTGTTAAAAGTCGTATCTATTTGGTTATGGGCTTAACCCTTTACCACACAATCCCGATTTTACACGACCCTGACGAGAAAACATTTGAAAACTTTTGAAAACATTGTGGGAAAAAGAGAAAATGCTGATTACCAGCATTTTCTCTTTTTTCCACAATGTTTTCTACCATTTCACGCCAAAAAAACACAATTACAGCCACATTTAAGCAAATGCTTTCAGTTTTGACGACTCAATTTTTTTGTCGTTTGGTACAGAAGTTAAATGTTCACAGTAAAGTTTACGAGGGTAAAAACTTGTATAAAAGATAGGTTTTAAATCCTACCGAGCAGTTTATGTATAAAAATCTATTGAAGGGAACTTTGCGTACTGTGTTTTATTAACAAGACACTACAGGATGCAAAATTCAAATTGACGTCATCTGAAATCGGGCACTGCCTTCTGGGTCACAGTGCAGTGAGAGGATGAAATATCCATGCATTTGATCAACTGGTTGGTTGGTTGGTTGGTTGATAAATTGGTTGGTTGGTTGAATGGATGGTTGGTTGGTTGGTTGGTTGGTTGGTTGATTGTCAGTTGGTTGGCTGGTTGATAAATTGGTTTGTTGGTTGGTTGGATGGTTGGTTGGTTGGTTGATTGTCAGTTGGTTGGCTGGTTTATAAATTGGTTGGTTGGTTGGTTAGATGGTTTTCCGGATTGGCGGGCGACCTGCGCTGGCAGGCTGGCTTGCTGGCTGGCTGGCTGGCTGGCCGGCTGGCCCGGCCGATTGATTGATTGATTGATTAATTGATTGATTTTATGCCGTTTTCAACGTTGATTTAGTCATATCGCGCTAAAAACCCTACTTACTGCACCGACACTAAATAAATAGGGTTTTTGATTGTTGCACTCTTCCAACAGTTTCTTGATAATTTCTACTGAAAAAAAAATCTAATCGTTTGATTCACGGTTAATTTATCGTCCGAAAATGGATTACTTTTAGAAAAGTCTAAAATTTTGTTGTTTGGTAGAGAGTTAACTTGACAGAAATATAAGTTCTTATATGGAGAGGCATATATAACGTTTAAATTACTTTATATCGATAATTCGTATATACCCATAATTCGAAGCAGTTTTTGCCTATTGGTAACTTCGTACACATCGAGGTTTAACAGAAATGTGCTTGCTTTGCAGCCTTAACCCTTGACCAAAAGACAAAATTTTGGACTCGACCAAATTGAAAGCATTTGCAGACGACAAATCTTATGTAGCTTAAATGATCACTTGTGTCTTTGATAGGATGGAAAACATTGTGGGAAAAGGAGAAAATGCTGGTGACCAGCATTTTCTCCTTTTCCCACAATGTTTTCAAAAGCCTTCTTTTTTAGGATCGCTAAAACTCAGGATCTTGTGATTAAAGGTTAACGAAATTCTTAATTACATTTCATGTTTTCGTTGATAATGCAGTTTTCACGCCATGTTAGTAGCAATTTATATACACCATGGGGGAATAAATTCGTGTTTTATAACTCCCAATATCCCGACATACATCAGATTTCACGTCATAGCCTATCACAATTACAAGAGCGGGAGGTACGCAAATTCACATAAGCTTCCACGAGAGAGAGAGAGAGAGAGAAGAGAGATATAGAGAAAGACGGAGAGAGGGGACAAGAGAAAGACGGAGAGAGTGAAGAGATATAGAGAAAGACAGAGAGAGGATATAAGAGAAAGAGAGAGATAAACAGAGAGAGAGAAGAGAAATAGATAAAGAGAGAGGGCTGGTCTGTGTGTGTGTGAGAGAGAGAGAAAGAGATATACACAGAGAAAGACAGAGAGAGGAGGGAATAGAGAGAAACAGAAACTTAGAGAGAGAGAGGAACATAGAGACAGATAAACGCAGCAACAGAGCGATGCAACGATCTATGGAGTGGAGATGCTGATGACAGTATCATGTGTGTCTATGGCAAGGTAAAGTAAAGGGTTACGTAGGCCACAGTAAGCCTCACTAGGTAATAAACAATAACTTCTGTAATATTGCACAACATCACTCGTATTATTGCATTTATACCTTTTGTAACCGTCGATGTATTTATGTACACGTCTTAACCCTTATCGGTTGCTGGTTCGATCCCCGGCTGGGCCAATTTCTTTCCGAGGATCGATGATATTAATTACAAGCTTAAATTCTATCAACTGCTTAAAGATACAACAGCTCCCAATCGAAAATGGGCCACGCTCTGGTTAAAAGGGGGCTTAATGCATCTCCGCGATGCATTACACCAGGCAAGCCATTACATAATTATGGATCCACAAAATCCATTTTGTCCAACAATCGACGGTATCCTGCGGTAGACTGGTCCTTTGACATACAGAAAATTGACCGATAGCGAAAAGGTTTCGTCTAACGTCAGCCTGCACGGACTGCGCAGGCTGACATGAGTCGATACTTTTCCCAGGTGCATTAAGCACCCTTTTCACAGAGCACAGCTCAAATGATTCGATATCGGTCAGTTTTCTGTATGTCCTAGGACCATTCTACCGTATGATTCAGCCAGTTTTTTCTTTTTAGTGGCTATTATGGATCCATAATTATGTGATGGCTTGCTTGGTACAATGCATCACGGAGAAGCATTAAGACCCCTTTTGCCAGAGCGTGGTTCAAATATATGGTAACACTTGATCAATAATTGCCAACTTTTGTTATAGTTTTACAATACTGTTTTGTTCTGCCAGCAAGTGGGGCTTTGACAGATTCCACCGTAAAACATTATCACGTCATTAACAACATCCATACATTTAGATAATATGAATAGAAATTGCCGGAATTTCGACTCCCGCATTATTTACAATTGGGAACTATTGTGCCTTTTAACCCTTTACCAGACGACAAAATTTAGCCTTGTCCAAATTGAAAGCACTTGCGGACGACAATTTCAACGTGGCTCAAATGGTGCAATTTCTTTTGAAAGGAGAGAAAACATTGTGGGAAAAGGAGAAAATGCTGTTTCCCACAATGTTTTCGAAAGACTTCTTTTTCGGAGTTGTGAAAACCCGGGATTGTGTGGTAAAGGGTTAAGTGACAATAGCAGCCAAAAGTAGACAGAGCGGGTCTTAAAATGCTCTTGAATTTAAATCATATCATTTAAAAGTAAGGAAATTATTGTGAAGATGACAATCTGTTATTGTACGGACGGTCCCAGTGTAGGTCGCTGGTAGAGAAATTAATTTCAAAACTAGCTTAAACGTTGCCAGGTCACTTTATCTTTTGTTTACTTTTTGCCTGTTTTTAAAATTCATTTTTTTCCTGCCAGCGACTAACACTCGGACAGACCACAAAATAAAACAGATTGTTATCTTCACGATTGTTTTTTTTTCCCATACTTTTAAATGGTATGATTTAAATTTAAATGCATTTAAAAACCTGCATTGTTTTTGGTCGCAATTGGGCCTTTAAGGATGCAATTATGTTATAACATACTTGTTGTTCCCATTTACCTAATTTTCACCCTGATATAGATTCTGTTCTGTAATGGAAATTGGGACAGCAAAGCCATAAAACAAGATTATCATCACTAAGGCTGCACATTTTCATATGACAGATCCCATCGCTATAAAAAGGTGGATTTAAACGGATAAGAAAGGTCTATATTACCGACTCACACGAAAAACCAGCATTTTACATATTCCCTTAGCACTTACAAGATGTAACCACTCGTTTGCCAAAATTAACCATTCTCCTGCTAAATAGGTTAAATGAAACTTTTAACTCTTTACCAAGCGACAAAATTTTAGACTTGTCCCAAGTGAGAACATTTGCAGACGACAAAATAAATGTGACTCAAAAATTGAACTTTGATTGAGAAAGGGTAGAAAACATTGTGGGAAAAGGAGAAAACGCTGGTTACCAGCATTTTCTCCTTTTCCCTCAATGTTTTCAAAGGGCTTCTTTTATTGGGTCGTTAAAAGTCGGGATTGTGTGGTAAAGGGTTAAATCGATAGTAAAAAAAACCAAGATTTTGATATTTCAAAGATTTATTTTTTGGGGGTAGGGGGAGATATCTCCTTATCGTACAGTGTAGATCCAAGATCAGACTGCACGTTCTGTGCAGTCTGATCTTGATCTACACTGTCCGCAAAAGGTCATTGAGTCTCGCTTATACCTCCGTTACACCGAACTCGTTCTCACTACGTTCCGAAAATTTTTGCCAAACGGACTCAAACTGTGTTCGAACGGAGCGGACGTAGTAGCTACCTTTTACGATCTGTTTACGAACTTCTAGGACGAGAAGGGTGCTCCAGAACTTTGAGCCTGCTCAAAATTTTTTGCCGTCCATCCCGTCCTGTAATTAGACGGAATGACAACGTACTTAAAACGAGATGAACGTACTGCAAACGGAACTGCCGTACTTCGATCCTATTAGGGACGTGTTACGACGTGGTGCAATATTGGCATTATTAAGCCAAAATTACACGTTCTACCCCGACCCGTTTTACGATTTTGTTAGGACGGGGTAAGACGTTCTAAGAACTAGTTTGGTGTGACGGGGGCATTAGCAGCCAAAGGGTTAATAATGCTATGGTTTCTCCATACTGACCAAGAAGACTTGTTCAAACATTGCACAATGTTTTCTACGTTTTTCCAAGACAAATCTCAACATAGAAGTCATATTTAAATCGCAGTCTTGATAAGTCTGTATTTTGTCGTCTGGTTATACCATCGTGGGAAAAGGAGAAAATGCTGGTAATTAGCATTTTAAAATCTTTTGAAGGACAAATGGAGTCATATAAGCCAGACTTACTTTGTCGTCTGCAAAATACTTTCAGAATGGACGGGTCTAAATTTGTGTCGTTAGGTAAAGGTTAAAGGGATACGGTGTTACCGTCTTGCTACTAGGACTCGACTAAGCCCATAATCTTCCTCTAGGTGGCATTTTTCAAATACATACCTATCTGATTTAGGCATTCTGGGTACAAAACCGGACTACTTTTCATGACTGAATCGATTCAGCGAATTCCAAAATAAACATTTACCCATTTAAACACTACCCGGTACGATTCATCCAGCCATGGTTAGCTAGCATACATATGCACCAGTCGTTTAAAAACAAGCCCCTATGAGCTTGGGAAATAGCCCTGGGATAAGCCCGGCATGGTGGGGGTCATTCTTTTTGTTTTTAAGTCTGTTGCACAAATCCCGGTTTTCCCCATGTCTATATTTAGAAACTGTATACAAAGATTTGCAGTAAACAATGGTATTTTTTTTTAAATAACATTTTCCGTTTAAAATTATTATTATTTTTAAAAAATTTGGAGTGAAATTAGACTTGATCTTTCCATATTCCGCTTGCCTCTTTTTCAGCAACAGATTTTTTCTTTTTTAAGTTTACGCACTGCGTATTAATATTTATTCTGTAAAGGACAGTGATGCGTCTTAGAAGACAGGTCAATTTTCGAAGAATATAGCATGCGCAGATAGCGCGACTAAGCCAACAGAAGAGAGTCGTCAAAAAACTGAATATGGAGTAACTGGTAAACCAATAGTTTATCTTACATTATAGTTAACATCAGTGAAAACGTTAATTGAGTTTATCAAATGAGTTCAGGGGATAAACACGAAACCTCGTTGAAAAACATATGGTACACTTTATATTGCGTTTTGCATTAATTTGTTCTGTCGTGAACCGTGCTAGAATAATTCTTCTTGTCGATGATTCTTTGTACAAAAATTCCTATCCGATGATTTATTTTGAACTTTACAGTTACACCTACACTCGTTTTCAGCCACTTTTAAACCCATTTCATCTTTATTTTATCAAACTATAATCATTCTTGTATCTTCATGCTCAATGTTGCTCCTGACGGTTGCAAGGTTGCATAGATTACGACCGATAGAAAATGCATTTCATTTTCTGGGGGCCATCAAAGAAATCACTGCTGTGACGTTTCCGGTTTTAAATAGAAGATTTCCGGTATATGTATTTATCCCTTACACCATATATATCTGTAATTTATCTATGTTTATATAGCTGACTAAATTCTGACTCATGCTACAGTCTATCAAGTTTTTTTTTTTTCTCTCTCTCTCTCTGGCTGTAAGGGTGTATCTTTAAAGGCTAGTTTCGTTTAAATTTTTTACCAGACTACAAAATTCCAGAATTCCTCCAAGTTCAAAGCATCTGCAGACAACAGTGTCTAAAATGACTGGAGTTGGTTTAGGAAGGATAGAAAATATTGTTGAAAGAGCAGAAAATGCTGGACCTTCTCGTCAGGGATTTTAAAGTAAAAGATTAACACTAAATTATGGTCAATGAAAATGTAGATAGCGAAACTTTCAGAGAAACTAAAAAATATTGGTCACGTGAAGGTGAGAAATAAATCACGGTAACATATGTTTCCATGGTAACAAGATGGACGTAATTAAAACGACATCACCAGGGTCATTAGGAAGTGGACAATCGAGCTCGTGACGCTATTAACGTAATAATTGTCATGGCTAGAGTGACGTTAGTTATTAACGTACAAAAAATAACACCAGTTCTCTTTGTCCACCGCTTTGCAAATTACAGCAAAGATAAGGGTTTCATGTTTTTCTGACACTTTCTTTTTACACGGCCTTAAAAAATTGTGGGAAAAGCAGCCATGGCGTGTAACAGTCACGTGGTTCTTTTCCTTGATGCTATAGACTTTATAATTTTCATAAACAGAAGTGTCCTTATGCATAATTTTAGTCATACAAAAACGCTCTCTTTGTTCATTGCATGACGAATTGTACAGCGTGAATTAGGGTTTTTTTTTTTTGCAACGCCGTGGCATACGATGAACGTTTTGAAAACCATGTAGGAAAAAGAGCATTTTTTGTTACAATCAACGGCTCCTTCTTCGAACCGCTGTTAACGTACCAATGACTAGACGCGACGTTATTTATTAACGTACAAAAAATAGTCAGGTCTCTTTGTTTACTGCTCGGCAACTTGTACAGAACAAATAAGGCTTTTTTTTATAACGCTGCGGTGCAAAGTTTTCAAAAAGTACAAAAATGTGGGAAAAGAAGCAAGTTGAATCACTTGCTCTTGGTCCTTGACGGTGTGAACGTAAAAGTCGCCATATCTGCCGCTGACGTTATTTTTTGATGATTTTTTGATGAACAGAAACAATTCTATATCCATTGCTTGACAACTTGCAGTAAATGTGTTTGTCTTGTGATAATGTGTTACGTTGCTGTGAAAATATTATGGGGAAAAAAGGCAAGCGCTTTCTAAAACCGTTTTTTTCTTTCTTTCATGTTCCTTGACGCTATTAGCGTAATAAATGTCAGGACTGCAAGCGACGTTAACTATCAACGTACAAGGACAGTTATTTGTCCATTAGTTTACAAATTACGGAAATTTAAGGTGTCGTTTTTTCCTGTAATGCTTTTGTACATTGCCGTGAAAACATTGCAGCAAAATGATCAATTTCTTGTTAAAAAAAAAAAACATTTGTCCCTTTTCCTTAAGGCTGTTTTACGTAATAATCCCCATTACTAAAAGTGATTCTATCTATTAATTCTTTACCAAACGAAAAAATTTTAGACTAGTCCAAATTGAAAGCTTTTGCAGACCAAAAATTAAATGTGACTCAAAAATTGAAATTTGTCTTGTGAAGAGTAGAAAACATTGTGGGAAAAGGAGAAAATGCTGGTTATCAGCATTTTCTCCTTTTCCCACAATGTTTTCAAAAGGCTTCTTCCTCAGGGTCGTTAAAAGTCGGGATTATGTGGTAAAGGGTTAATTAAAAGATACAAGAGGTCTCTTTGTATATTGCTTGACTAATCCTGCAAAGATAAAGAGTCTTTGCAATGCTTTGGTGAATTGCTTTGAAAACATTGATAGAATAGGATAAGTCTTGCCATAGTCACTTCTCTCTTTCCTTGACGCTGTTAACGTAACAGATGTCATAACTAGAGAAGTGACGCTTTTTATTTACGTTAAAAAAAACAGAAGCTTCCTTCGTTCGTCTCGTACTTGACAAATTGTATCCCAAGTATGAGACTTTTTGTGACTCTGTGGTATGCAATATTTAGAAAACACTGGGGGAAAACAAGTATCTGCTTGTTACCATCAACTGCAACTTCTCCGTGAAGCTAATAACGTAACAAATGTCATTACTGGAAGTGACGTCATCCATGCATGCACAAAAAAAGATGCTCTCTTTTTCCAATGTTTGTCCGGTTACACTACAAATTCAATTTTGTTCCTTAGGCTGATGAGCGCTACGCGAGACCTTTTGCGGACAGTGTATACCAAGATCAGACTGCACAGAAAGTGCAGTCTGATCTTGGATCTACACTGTCCGACAACATATTTTTCTCCAAAGAATAGCAAAAGATGGGATTTTACCGTCGGCCTGAAAGTTTTGTTTCGCTAAGGTCAAGGGTTAACAACCCTAGAGTACATAGACTTTAAAATCATTGCTAGGAAAGAAGCAGCCGCTTGTAAGAATATTAAATGCTCCTTTTTCGTGCAGCTGTTTATATAAAATGTTAAGAAATGACTTCATTTGTATTTGTCCTAGACAGGACAGTAAACATTGTTGGAAAGGGAGAAAATACTGGTTACGAGCAATTCTTCTTCTTCTACAATGTTTTTAAAAGCGCCGAGACCCCGTAGCTCAGTCGGTAGCGTACAGAGCTTGAGAACAGGAGGACGCTGGTTCGATTCCCGGCTTGGCAAATTTCGTTCCGAGGATTGATGATAAGTCATTGCGATAGGATTCATTCCTCTCTCATCGCTGACCATTGTTTCGACGATGACTATGTGGAAAAGCAGCCAGTGGCTTGGAAAGAATATTGTGCGTAGTACTGGTACAAGAAACTCCAGGAAAGCATGGATAGGTGCACTGGCCGCCGCGATATAACTGAAATAATGTTGAAAACGGCGTTAAACACCATATAACCAATCTGTCAGTCAGTTTTAAAAAGCCAGTTTTACGAGATGAAAAGTTTATACAATATTTGGGAACAATGACTGAATGTACATTTAATAAAACCCTTACCCATTACAAATGAGCCATACCCTGTGAAAAGAGGGGCTTAATGCATCTGCGAAAAGTATCGACTCAGGTCAGCCTGCACAGTCCGCGCAGGCTTACCTGGGCCGACACTTTTCGCTATTGGTCAATTTTCTGTATGTCCAAGGACCATTCTATCTCATGATTCAGTCGATTGTTAAAAAAAAGTGGCGATCATGGATCCATAATTATGTGATGACTTGATTAGTATCATGCATCACGGAAATGCATTAAGCCCCCTTTTGCCAGAGCGTGGCTCAAATTGTGTCTGAGGCTCATCCGAAAATTCAAGTTCAATCATATAACAGTACCACATAGACACGTATTCAAAGTGATCATTCGCTTTTTTTATCACTTTGTTTCCTGAGCATCGGTCCTGCGTGGCTCGATGGTAAAGTGTAGGACTCATAAACTGGAGGGCCGTGGTTCGAGCCTCACTGGAAGCAACTGGCTTTTCGTGGGAGTGTCCTTGGGCAAGGCACTTCAGAGCCCTAGCCTTATACTGGTGAAGACCCAGGACATACATGAATATGTGGGCAGTCGCCGTGTTATGACTAAAATATTGTTTAAAGCAGCGTAAAAAAGCATTCAATGAATATTTCCTGAATAGTGAATGTTTTATCAGCAAAGTTTCATTTTTCTCTCAAATGACTATCAAGCATATTGTCAAGTTCTCTCAGATACATTTGCAGTCAATTTCTTTTGTGAATGAAGTTACGGGCGGAGAAATCGGTGTCAGACCATTTTGTATTAATAATAGTCTGATCGTATCGGTTTGGCCCCAGGCCCCGAACGTTTCGATCTAATGGTACCGGTGTAAATATCCTTATTATAGGCTCTTAAATGCTTCATCGTGACAAAGGGTCATCTGGTTATAGATCTATTTCGTCATCTCGTATACAACAGAATTGAACAGATAGCATTCATGAAGTTTGTAGATTGTCACCAACGACGGAGTAGCAAATATACGTCGGTATTACGTAAAAGGTAACACACCAGGGAAGCTACACGACTTTTGTTTTAACACCAGACCATACAGTGTAGTTGTAAATATTGCGGTGAAAGGAAGTAATAAGTTAGGTAAAGCGCGAATACGCAAGAAGTATTTAGAAACAAGAAATGTCTTTAAAAAAATAGACGGCGTAAGAGACACTGGAATATGAATATTGAAATTTTTTTGTGGGTTAATGTGAAGTTAAATAATGAAAAGTAGCCTCGCGAGCAATTGCCTCCTTTGCCTCACTGCTTTTCATTTTGTTGAAAAGTTGGTTACTGGAGAACGCTTATGAAAATATTAAATTTCCAAACAGTACAAGAAAAGAATCATTCTCTAGAACAAGAGTCTGCTATGGTACGAATCAAGGCCCCAGGGTATCGATTAGCGGTAACAACGCTTGTTAATAGTGGTTTCATAAATGTGCGAGCAAATATGCATGCAGGGGCCCGCTGAATAAACATGTGCACATTGTTTACCATTCTCTATAAGTACCAAGAGGTAGGTCAACAGCCAGCGCATCCAGCTACGCCGAAAAATAAGAAACGAAACATAGATGGCTCCGACGTGTCTACTAAGGGCGCATCGTACAGAACTTACGAGTTCGAATATTTGACACTGTAACATTTCTGTTCGAGGTTTGATGAGGGTATGTCAAACAAGTTTTATTTTGCTATCACAATTTTTTGCAAAATATTAAAGTGCGCAGTATTCACAGACCAAAAATTAACTTTAAAATTACATTGATCTAACCCTTTCTGTGCCATAGGCGAAAACAAGAACTTTTAGCGGGATGTGCAGTCTGATCTGTGATCTATACCTCCGCTTGTTTGGTAAAACCTAAAGATAAGAACCCTTTTTTCATGCTTTCCGGTAGTTTATCGAGAAATAATGGTGGATTATGGTTTGATATTTCAAAGTTAGGACCAGTGAAAATACCGATTTTATATATTTTCCAACCCTTCAATTAAACAGTGGTTCCGCGCACTAGTTTTTACCTTCCAAAAGACGAATATGACCTCATTGTAAAATAAGGGAAAATCATCCTGATGTATTACAGCTTGATACAAGTAATACATGAGAAAACATCGAAGCAGAAGGAGAAATTGCTCGTTTCGAGCAATTTCTCCTCCTGTCTCGATGTTTTCAAAAGTAACATCTTTTTAGTAAGAGAGAAAAAAATCATTTGTGGGATGTAATACGTTACAGGAAAAGGGAAAAGCAGGAAATATTCAAAAATAGCACGTGACCCGCAGTATATAACAAACGATGGTGCGAAATGGTAAACAGACTGTTAAACATGTGTGTTGGGTCCGAAGCTTATGTTTAATTACATTTGTAATTACTCTCCAGAGAGATACCTGCTGGAAACTAGACAGCAGTGATGGATGATGGGATAGAGAAATAGCTATGTATTATAGCAGCGAAAAGATAGAGAGAGGGGACGAATTTTTAGGAAAAAGGGGAAGACAGACAGACAGATAGACGGAAAGACAGACAGACAGACGGAAAGACAGACGACAGACAGACGGACAAAGAGAGAGAGAGTTAATCAAGACAGAAAAAAAAGCAACACAGACAGACAGACAGAGAGTTAAGACAGACAGACAGACAGAGAGTTAAGACAGACAGACAGACAGACAGACAGACAGACAGACAACCTTATAGACAGAGACAGTCTGTTAACCCTTTGCCGCACAACACTTGTCTAGTTTTAATGAACCCAAGGAAGCAAGCTTTCAAAGAAAATGTTGGGAAAGTGAAAAGATAACGCTGGTAACCAGCATTTTGTCCTTTTCCCACCATGTTTTCTAATCTTCCTTTGAAAATCCATATCATTTCTTGCCGCATTTACTTTATCGTCTATAAATGCTTTCAATTTTGACAAGTTTAAGATTTTTTCGTCTGGTAAACACTGGAGTTAAAGAAAAAAGAACAGGCAAAAATCGACACACATTGTAGGTAATATTATTACATAAATAAATGAGTCATGCTCTGGCAAAAGGGGGTTTAATGCATCTCCGTGATGCATGATACCAAGCAAGTGATCACATGATGAGGGATCATAAAATCCGTTTAGTCTAACAACCGACTGAGGTAGGATGGTCTTTTGACATACAGAAAATTTATCAATAGCAAAAAGTGTCGACCAAGGTCAGCCTGCGCGGATTGCGCAGGCTGACCTGGGTCGATACTTTTTGCAAATGCATTAAGTCCCCTTTTCATGGCTCATATCATAAGAGGAGGAAACGAGAACGAGATGTTAACAGCGTCGGAAAGTGAAAATGAAATAATAAATCGTGAATGACTCATCGAAACAAAATTCAGTCGATTCTCAGCGTCTAACACCTGTCATTTGTCAATAAAAATAGGTCAATAGTGGAGACGGTGTGAGTTATGGAGAAATGGAAAACATTGTGGGGAAAAAAAGAAAGATTTGGATGAAACATTGCTTCATTAACTTCAATATTTTTAGGACAAACAGTCTGCCACAGTTTATTCACTGTACACGCAGTTTTATTGACCGTTTTTCCATTAAAGGCCCAATAGCTGCCAAATGTAAACAATTCAGGGGTCACAATGCAGAAAAAATTAATAACATTTTACAAGTACGGATAATAACCCTTAGGCGGCTAAGCGCGACTCACTGACCTTTTGCGGACAGTGTAGATCAAGATCAGACTGCACAGAACGTGCAGTCTGATCTTGGATCTACAATGTCCGCTTAGGAGATATTTTTATCCAAAAAAGTAAGTTTGATATAACATTATTCAGGTTTTTACTGTCGTCTTAGCAGTATTAGGGTTAACACGAGTATGACAATGTGTTACCGTGCAGCCTGTCAATGTTCTGGTCGCTGACAGAGATACCTGTATTGTACAACGTGTAACAGTGCAGCCTGTCAAAGTTCTGGTCGCTGACAGAGATACCTGTATTGTACAACGTGTTACCGTACAGCCTGTCAAAGTTCTGGTCGCTGACAGAGATACCTGTATTGTACAACGTGTTACCGTACAGACTGTCAAAGTTCTGGTCGCTGACAGACATACCTGTATTGTACAACGTGTAACAGTACAGACTGTCAAAGTTCTGGTCGCTGACAGACATACCTGTATTGTACAACGTGTTACCGTACAGCCTGTCAAAGTTCTGGTCGCTGACAGAGATACCTGTATTGTACAACGTGTTACCGTACAGCCTGTCAAAGTTCTGGTCGCTGACAGAGATACCTGTATTGTACAACGTGTTACCGTACAGCCTGTCAAAGTTCTGGTCGCTGACAGACATACCTGTATTGTACAACGTGTTACCGTACAGCCTGTCAAAGTTCTGGTCGCTGGCAGAGATACCTGTATTGTACAACGTGTTACGGTACAGCCTGTCAAAGTTCTGGTCGCTGTCAGAGATACCTGTATTGTACAACGTGTTACCGTATAGCCTGTCTAAGTTCTGGTCGCTGACAGAGATACCTGTATTGTACAACGTGTTACCGTACAGCCTGTCTAAGTTCTGGTCGCTGTCAGAGATACCTGTATTGTACAACGTGTTACCGTACAGACTGTCAAAGTTCTGGTCGCTGACAGAGATACCTGTATTGTACAACGTGTTACCGTACAGTACTGCCTGTCAAAGTTCTGGTCGCTGACAGAGATACCTGTATTGTACAACGTGTTACCGTACAGACTGTCAAAGTTCTGGTCGCTGACAGAGATACCTGTATTGTACAACGTGTTACATACAGTACAGACTGTCAAAGTTCTGGTCGCTGACACAGATACCTGTATTGTACAACGTGTTACCGTACAGACTGTCAAAGTTCTGGTCGCTGACAGAGATACCTGTATTGTACAACGTGTTACCGTACAGTCTGTAAAAGTTCTGGTCGCTGGCAGAGATACCTGTATTGTACAACGTGTTACCGAACAGCCTGTCTAAGTTCTGGTCGCTGACAGAGATACCTGTATTGTACAACGTGTTACCGTACAGCCTGTCTAAGTTCTGGTCGCTGACACAGATACCTGTATTGTATAACGTGTTACCGTACAGCCTGTCAATGTTCTGGTAGCTCACAGAGATACCTGTATTGTATAACGTGTTACCGTACAGCCTGTCAAAGTTCTGGTCGCTGACAGAGATACCTGTATTGTACAACGTGTTACCGTACAGACTGTCAAAGTTCTGGTCGCTGTCAGAGATACCTGTATTGTACAACGTGTTACCGTACAGCCTGTCAAAGTTCTGGTCGCTGTCAGAGATACCTGTATTGTATAACGTGTTACCGTACAGCCTGTCAAAGTTCTGGTCGCTGTCAGAGATACCTGTATTGTACAACGTGTTACCGTACAGCCTGTCAAAGTTCTGGTCGCTGACAGAGATACCTGTATTGTACAACGTGTTACGGTACAGCCTGTCAAAGTTCTGGTCGCTGACAGAGATACCTGTATTGTACAACGTGTTACATACAGTACAGCCTGTCAAAGTTCTGGTCGCTGACACAGATACCTGTATTGTACAACGTGTTACCGTACAGCCTGTCAAAGTTCTGGTCGCTGACAGAGATACCTGTATTGTACAACGTGTTACCGTACAGACTGTCAAAGTTCTGGTCGCTGACAGAGATACCTGTATTGTACAACGTGTTACCGTACAGCCTGTCAAAGTTCTGGTCGCTGACAGAGATACCTGTATTGTACAACGTGTTACATACAGTACAGACTGTCAAAGTTCTGGTCGCTGACAGAGATACCTGCATTGTACAACGTGTTACAGTACAGCCTGTCAAAGTTCTGGTCGCTGACAGAGATACCTGTATTGTACAACGTGTTACAGTACAGACTGTCAAAGTTCTGATCGCTGACAGAGATACATGTATTGTACAACATGTTATAGTACAGCCTGACAAAGTTCTGGTCGCTGACAGAGATACATGTATTGTACAACATGTTACCGTACAGCCTGTCAAAGTTCTGGTCGCTGTCAGAGATACCTGTATTGTACAACGTGTTACGGTACAGACTGTCAAAGTTCTGGTCGCTGACAGAGATACCTGTATTGTACAACGTGTTACATACAGTACAGCCTGCCTAAGTTCTGGTCGCTGACAGAGATACCTGTATTGTACAACGTGTTACCGTACAGCCTGTCAAAGTTCTGGTCGCTGACAGAGATATCAGTATTGTACAACGTGTTACATACAGTACAGCCTGTCAAAGTTCTGGTCGCTGACAGAGATACCTGTATTGTACAACGTGTTACAGTACAGACTGTCAAAGTTCTGGTCGCTGACAGAGATACATGTATTGTACAACGTGTTACAGTACAGCCTGTCTAAGTTCTGGTCGCTGTCAGAGATACCTGTATTGTACAACCTGTTACCGTGCAGCCTGTCAAAGTTCTGGTCGCTGACAGAGATACCTGTATTGTACAACGTGTTACAGTACAGCATGTCAAAGTTCTGGTCGCTGACAGAGATACCTGTATTGTACAACGTGTTACGGTACAGCCTGTCAAAGTTCTGGTCGCTGACAGAGATAGCTGCATTGTACAACGTGTTACAGTACAGACTGTCAAAGTTCTGGTCGCTGTCAGAGATACATGTATTGTACAACATGTTATAGTACAGCCTGACAAAGTTCTGGTCGCTGACAGAGATACCTGTATTGTACAACGTGTTACAGTACAGCCTGTCAAAGTTCTGATCGCTGAGAGAGATACCTGTATTGTACAACGTGTTACCGTACAGCCTGTCAAAGTTCTGGTCGCTGACAGAGATACCTGTATTGTACAACGTGTTACGGTACAGCCTGTCAAAGTTCTGATCGCTGACAGAGATACATGTATTGTACAACGTGTAACAGTACAGCCTGTCAAAGTTCTGGTCGCTGACAGAGATACCTGTATTGTACAACGTGTAACAGTGCAGCCTGTCAAAGTTCTGGTCGCTGACAGAGATACCTGTATTGTACAACGTGTTACCGTACAACCTGTCAAAGTTCTGGTCGCTGTCAGAGATACCTGTATTGTACAACGTGTTACATACAGTATAGCCTGTCAAAGTTCTGGTCGCTGTCAGAGATACCTGTATTGTACAACGTGTTACCGTACAGTACTGCCTGTCAAAGTTCTGGTCGCTGACAGAGGTACATGTATTGTACAACGTGTTACATACAGTACAGCCTGTCAAAGTTCTGGTCGCTGTCAGAGATACCTGTATTGTACAACTAGCATAAAACCTGCCAACTTTTGTCTAAGTTTTAAAGTATGTTTTTTTTTGTCAGCAACTGAAACTTTGACGGATTCCAGTGTAAGAAATTATCAGATCATAGATCTAAGTAAAGAAATTAGTTTTAGACATTGATAAACCTCCCCCAGCCCCATCCCATTTCCCTCCCCCCTCCCCCCAAAAAAACCCACCAAAGACACACTTATCTCGACCTCTGCCATAACCATCTCTCACGAAAAATATCGAATCTCTACAATAAGTGCGGGGTCCTGTTTGGCTCAGTGGCAGAGTATAGGACTCACTACCTAGAGGCCCCAGGTTCGAGCCTTGCTTGAAGCCCTGGGTTTTTCGTGAAAGTGCCCTTGGGCAAGACACCTCAGACACCCATTTACCAGAGTGCAGCTCAATTGTAACTGCAAAGCTGATTTTGTCTAAGACAGTGTAGATAAAAGATCGCACATTACGTTTTCTACATAAATTAAAACTGAATACATAAAAACACATGTAAACATTGTGGCAAAAGTTGAAATTGCCTGTAACTCGCAATATTTCCTTTTGTCGCATGGGTAAATGGAAATAATGTTGAAAGCGGTGTATAACATCATTCAATAAATCAATACTAAAAAATACTTACCTTTTAAAAAACGATCCAGAGCAAATCCACTGTCCAAACTAAAGAGCTATTATTTCCTTTGTTTTGACGTCTAGATATCGTTATAGAGTCCACCCATCGTAATAAAATTCAACTGTGGTCCTCTGAACTGTCAATCTATTTTTAAACTTCTTTGTCTATTTGAAACTGCTGCATCGACGTGCAGGGTGTTTAGTGCACCAATCATGAACACTTAAAAATATTCCAGTCCTAATATATAAGCCATGCTCTGTGAAAAGGGGGCTTAATGCGTCTGCAAAGAGTATAGACCCATGTCAGTCTGCGCTGTCCGCGCAGGCTGACATGGGTCGAAACCATCTGCTATAGGTGAATTTTCTGAAAGTCAAAGGATCATTCTTACCTTCAGATCCAGTCGATTGTTAAACAAAATGGATTTTTATGGATCCATAATTATGTAACGACTTGCTGGGTATAATGCATCACGGAAGATGCATTAAATCCCCTTTTCCCAGAGCACTGCTTATATAAACTCGCTAACTTTCGACGATTGAAAATGCAATCCACTAAACCTCAGAAAGAGTTTTTTTTTCCATCTAACAGGCTTGGATTAACAGGCGGACGGTTTAGATCCGTGCACGTCTATAGTCATTGCTTACATTTGGTTGCATTTGTAGGCCAATCTTCTGGTCCATATTCACCAACCATTCAAGAACATTTTTCAGTCTTATTCTCCACGATTTTCTACAATTGAGAGTAATACGACTTATTGGCTGAACCAAATGGTTTAGCCAATCAGAAGTTGTGTTACTTTCAAATTTAGAAAATTCTGGAGAATAGGGCTAAGAATGTTCTCAAGAATGGTTGGTGAATATGGAACCTGGTCTCTCCAATTCGCATACTATGGATTGAAAACAATCATTTTTAACTCTCTACCAAACGACAAAATTTTACACCGGTCCAAATTCAAAGCATTTGCAGACGACAAATTAAATGTGGCTGAAGTAATGAACTTTTTATTTAAAAGGCTAGAAAACATTGTGGAAAAATGAGAAAATGCTGGTAACCAGCATTTTCTCCTTTTCCCACAATGTTTTTCAAAAGCCTTCTCTTTCAGGGTCGTAAAAACTCGGAATTGAGTTGTTAAGAGTCAATTTTTGTTCTCCAGATAGCCAGCCTACCACTGTCTTATCACACATCTATTTGAAAATATCGCAGAAAATGGTGAACAAAAAAAATGCACAAAACGTGGCACTGTATCGGAATTACAGTCTTTCTTCCCTGTTAACCAGCTGAAAATATCCATTCCATTAAACGAGCCATGAAATGTTGTTTTTTAAATGCATCTACAAAAAGTGTCGCAGTCCGCGCAGGCTAACCTGGGTCGGAATCTTTTGCTATTTGTGGTGAATTTTCAGCTCGTCAGAGGATCGTTCTGCCCCAAGATTTAGCCGTTTGTTTTTTTTTAACAACATAATATAAAAATTATATACATATAATATGGCGCCTTGCTTGGTAGAATACACAAAGAAGATGCACTAAACTCCTTTTTCCGCTAACACCCCTCATTCATATAGCAGTCTGTGAATTAAAAGGAATGGGAAAAAAATAAACGAATACGTGCACACAAGCATATAAACCGAGTTCTAAAAGATTTTTTTCTTTTAATATTATTTCCTTTAATCTACGGAGAGGAAAAAAATAAATATCTTTCGTTAAAATCTAAAGTCTACTTGACGAAATATGCACTCTAACATTAATTCCAAAATCATGTAAAAATCAAAAAGCCGACGAGGGCTTATCAGTCCTGCTTCAGACCATAAACTTGTATGCGCTTAACTTATCGTAGAGACGCCCATTACTTCTGAACGGCGACTATAAACCCGTGTATACATTCATTAACCCCTACACTGCTAAGCGCGACTCAAGGCGCTTTTGCGGCCAGTGTAAATCAAGATTAGACTGCACAAAACGTGCAGTCTGATCTTTGATGTACACTGCCCGATGAGGAGATATTTCCCCCAAAAAATAACTTAGAAATTGGAATGTTTGTGTTTTCTGCTATTGGCTGGAAAGTTTCACATAACTTATTTAGAAAGTTAAGGGGTTGAAACTCCCTCTGATAATGTCACTGATTATCAACACAGAGGTCCCTTGTTTGACCCCCCCCCGGTCATATCGCTACAAATACACAAGGGGTTCTCCGTGGCTCGCCGAGCTTTGATAGTGCAGTCGGTAGCATACAGGATTTGAGAACAGGGAGTCACTGAGCTGGTTCGAATCCACAATTTCTTTCCGAAAATTGATGATAGTCATTGCCATATAATTCATTCCCTTCTCACTGTATGGACGATTGTTACGTCGGAAAGAAGCCAGTGGCTTGGGAAGAATATTGTGCGAAGTATCCGGATAACAGAAAAAAGCATAGATAGGTGAACTGGCCGCTGCGATATAGCTGAAATAATGTCGAAACGACCTCACAATCAATCAATCAATCAATGAACCAACCAACCAACCAACCAACCAATCGACCGACCGACCAACCGACTGACCGACCGACCGACCGACCGACCGACCGACCGACCGACCGACCGATCAATCAATCAATCAATCAATCAATCAATCAGAATTAGATCAGGTTTTATGATCAATCAATCAATCAATCAATCAATCAATCAATCAATCAGCATTAGCTCAAGTTTTATGATCACGGACATTCTCCTTTCGACAGAACAGCTTTCAGAGATTGCAACTTAAAGATTGCTTTATTCTGAAGTAGTAGAGATCAAATATCAGAATGCACGCCCCCTGAGGTCTAATCTTGGCATTTTTGGTGCAAAAGAATGAAACGCAAGTCGCCCAAATGAACTCTAAGATAGTTAAACCCAGTTCACTTTACATTTTTTCATAGAAAATGAACTTTAAAATGCACGAACGTACCAGCTATGCTCTGTGAAAAGGGGACATGTATCTGCGAAAAGTATCGACCAGGCTGACCTGGGCCGAAACTTTTCGAAATTAATAAATTTTCTGTAACTCAAACGACCAGTCTACCACATGACTTAGTCGGCTGTTAGACAAAGGGGACTTTATGGATCCATAATTATATGATGACTTGCTTGGTATCATGGATCACGGAGACGCTTTAAATCCCTTTCTGCTAGAGTATGGCTCTTCTCTTTTTACCAAAATGTTTTTTTTTTCTTTCTGATCAGCTCAACTTAACCACTGTCTATACTGCTCCTGACAACAGATTAAATACACTGCCAGAATTATCTATGAACAAATCTGTAAAAAAAATTGCATTTTTTTTTTTTCATTTTCGATGCAGAGGCTTATCAGCATGCTATATCTCCCTGAAATCCCGTTATCTCCTTTTGGTATCGCTCGATTTGTTTTCAACCATCACCCTGCCGCATTAACTCTGTATCTGCCGGTGACGATTTTACCGGCTTTTGCGGACGGCGTAGATCAAGATAAGACTGCACAGAACATACAGCCTGATCTTGGATCTACACCGACTGCTACGTAACTACTAAAAATGACCAACAGCTATCTTCAATTACAGTGGAAATATATTCGACCTATTTATTAAAAGAGTCATGGGTCACGACATTGAGAAATTAGACCTTTTTAAGCATTATGAGAAAAGGACAGATATCTGGGGCCATGCATTTTTCGGCGTAGCTAAATGTGCTGGCTTTTGACCAACTTTTTGGTAATGATAACAAATGAATAAATAGAACTTTGTGATTGGTCAAAAATGTAGACATGTTTATGCTTAGGTTCCCTGCCTATTCGCTGGCACATTTACGCCCTCTATATATTTTAAAGATATTTCTTGTTAAGAATCACGACAGAGGGACAGATATCCGGGGCCGAGCATTTTTGCTTTTCGTTCACAATGTTTTCTTGCCTTCAAAATATGATTCCAACTCAATCAAAACGAATGTTGCAGTGTTTGCTTCTTATGGTTCTTAAAGCTCTGCTGGATCCGTATTCACCAACCATTCTTAAAACTATTCCTTGTCTTATGCTGTAGAATTTTCTAAATTTGAAAATAACATAACTTCTGATTGGCTAAACCATTTGGTTTAGCTAATCAGCAGTTGTGTCACTTTCAAATCTAGAAAATTCTTGAGAATTAGACGAAGAATATTCTTAACTCTTAGGCTGCTAAGAACGACTCACTGACCTTTTGCTGACAGTGTAGATCCAAGATCAGACTGCACAGAACGTGCGGTCTGATCTTGGATCTACACCGTCCGATAAGGAGATACGTCTATCAAAAAATAAATTTGAAATAGCATTGTTGTGAGGTTTATTACTATCGTCTTGAAAGTTTCATTTCAGTTATGTAGCATAATAAGGGTTAAGTATTGATTGTGTGGTGTTTAACGCCGTTTTCAACATTATTTCAGTTATATCGCGGCGGCCAGTGCACCTATCCATGCTTTCCTGGAGTTTCTGTTACCAGTACTCCGCACAGTATTCTTTCCAAGCCACTGGCTGCTTTCCCACATAACCATCGTAGAAACAATGGTCAGGGGTGACAGAGGATGAATCCTGTCGCAATGACTATCATCAATCCTCGGAAAGAAATTGGCCAAGCCTAGGATCGAACCAACGACCTCCTGTTCTCAAGTCCTGTACGCTACCGACTGAGCTACGGGGTTTGGCTAGAATAAGGGTTAAGGATAGTTGGTGAAATACGGACCCAGATCTGTCTACTGATCTTACTCTTTAGATTACAATCGTTAGCTTCCCCCAGCATTCTAGATCCAGATCAGACTGTATACAATGTGTAGTCTGATCTTGGTTCTGCAATGTCCGACTATGTTTTTGTTACCTGTTCTCACCGTCTGATTAGCAATGTGGCAAATATTTGGTGCTTAACTCTTTACCATACAATCCCGACTTTTAACGACCCTGAAGAAGAAGGCTTTTGAAAACATTGTGGGAAAAGGAGAAAATGCTGGTAACCAGCATTTTCTCCTTTTCCCGCAATGTTTTCTACCCTTCCTAAAACAAATTTCAATTTTTCAGTCATGTTTATTTTGTCGTCTGCAAATGCTTTCAATTTGGACCAGTCTAAAATTTTGTCGTTTGGTAAAGAGTTAAATGTATCTACGAAAGAACAGGTAGAGTTGAACATTGGCTGGCATTAAAAAATAATTGAACTGACAGAATCATGGCCACGTGGAAAACTTCAAATCATTTTCGCTCGTGCAAAAATATTCAGAAAGGGTGTAGAACATTTTGTTAACACGACAACACCTGGCTGACGACTTTTTGTCGTCTAGCAGAGTACAACTTTTGAAAACATTGTGACAAAAGAAGAATTTGCGAGTTACGGGCAATTTCAACTTTTGCCACAATTTTTTCATGTGTTTTTTAGGAAACCAGTCTTAATTTATGTAGAAAACGTTACAAGCAGTCTGATCTTTCATCTACACTGTCTAAGACAAAATCAACTTTGTAGTTACAATTGACCTGCACTCTGGTAAATGGGTGTTTAATAAATCTCCGTGATGGATTATACCAAGTCATTTATCATAAAATTATTATGGATCCAAAAAAAATCCATTTTGACGAACAACAGACTGGATCATGAGGTAAAATGGTCCTTGGACATGTAGAAAATTGACCAATAGCAAGACGTTTCGATCCAGGTCAGACTGCGCAGTTCGCGCGGATCGCGCAGGCTGACCTGGTCAACAGTGTTTGCAGATGCATTAAACCTCCTTTTCAAAGAGCAGAATTGATTATTTCTGTCTTACTCGGCGCTCAAGGGGTTATTTTTTAAGCATTCTCTGATATTGAATATTCCCTTTCTTGTACCTTCTACAGAGTGTCCTTCGGCACGACACCTCAGAGCCCTAGCCTAGTACGGGTTAAATCCAGGACATACATGACCCATGCTCTGGCAAAAGGCGACTTAATGCATCTCCGTAATGCATGATACCAAGTAAGAAATCACATAATTAGGGATCAGTTAAATCTATTATGTCTAACAACCAACTGTATCATAAGGTAGACTGGTTCTTTGGCATACAGAAAATTGACCTAGAGCGAAAAGTTTCCGCCAAGGTCAGCCTGCGCCGACTACGCAGGCTGACCTGAGTCGATACGTTTTGCAGATGCATAAACCCCCCTCTTCACAGAGCATGGCTCATATATATTTGAGCTGTCGCCATGATATATAACTGAATTTAATCTGGAACCGGCGCAAAATGTACCAATCAATCTTTCCAATAGGTCTCCAGTGATAAAAGGGGGGGGGGGGGTATGGAAATCAAAGGCGCTTTGTAATTTACTTTTGCGAGTTCAAAGCGAGAGTTTATTTGACAACTCAATTTCTCCGCTGTAATTTATGACCACAACTTGTTACACTGGGTCCCTTCTCAATTTCGATGAAACGTAAATCCGTTTGATGGTGGATAGATTTGAAAGTAAATGAGCCATGCTCCGTGAGATGAGGGCTTAATGCATCTGCGAAAAGTATCGGCCCAGGTCAGCCGACCTGGGTCGAAACTTTTCGCTATTAGTCAGTCTTTATGTTTGTCCAAAGACCAGTCTACCTCACGATTCAGTCGGTTGTTAAAAAAGTGGCTATTGTTGATCCATAATTATGCCATGGCTTGATTGGTGTCATGCATCACAGAGATGCATTAAGTCCCGTTTTGCCAGAGCATGGCTAATATAGATTTACCGTTACTTTGTGAGTCATGCCTGTCCAGATGTATGATAGGGGAAGACAGAGAGAGAGAGAGAGAGAGAGAGAGAGACAGGGAGAGACAAAGAGAGAGAGACAGAGAGACAGAGAGACATAGAGAGACAAAGAGGCAGAGAGAGAGAGAGAGAGAGAGAGAGAGACACACAGAGAGAGACAGAGACAGAGAGAGAACGAGTGACAGAGAGACAGAGATAGAGAGAGATAGAGACAGATGAAATTTAGAAAATATACGAGATTGCCCGCCAATCCATCGGACCTTTGTCACGGATTTATGCTTACTTTTACTTTCAATTAGGAAAAGTGAAGCGAAAAAATCGCAATATTGAAAAATGAGAAATGAAATTTTATTATATCGGCGCTCTGGCAAAATGGGGCTTAATGCATCTTCGTTATGCACTGTATAAATCGAGTCTTCGATATAATATTATGCATCCGTTTAGTGTAGAAACCGGTTAAATCATGAGGTAGACTGATCATTTTGACATGCAGAAAATTTACAGACTGCACAATGTTTCGAACTGTGTCAGCCTGCGCGGAGTTTTACCAGATGCATTATAAACCCCCCTTTCACAGAGCATGATTGTTAATTATGGCTTTGAGAGGGATAATAAAACATTGCGGCCAATCGAGACTTCGCCTACATCGAGCATTTTTTCCTTTTTCTTTTGCCACACAATCCCGAGTTTTAACGACCCTGATAAAGAGGCCTTTTGAAAACATTGTAGGAAAAGGAGAAAATGCTGGTAACCAGCATTTTCTCCTTTCCCCCCAATGTTTTCTATCCTTCCCAAAACAAATTTAAATTTTTGAGTCACATTTATTTTGTCGTCTGCAAATGCTTTAATTTGGAAAAGTCTAAATTTTTGTCGTTTGGTAAAGAATTAAGCTTGCGGAATAAACCAATAATAAATGACAGAAATATTTTTCTGGCCAAAAATTACGTACAATTTTATAATACAGGTTTTAAAAAGTCTAGTTTGGTCGTAGAATTCATTTCTGAAAAAAAAAATATTGTTGAATTTTTCCTAAGTGTGTTTTATATGACAAGAAGAAAACGAGTCTCAAGATAGTCAGCCTCAATTCTTTTCCACAAGGCAAAATTTTGGATTTTGACCAAATTGAAAGCGTTTGCAGACGGCAAAATAAATGTTGTTTAATTGAGATTTCTTTCATTGATAGGGTAGAAAACATTGTGGGAAAAGGAGAAAATGCTGGTCGCCAGCATTTTCTCCTTTTCCAACAATGTTTTCAGAGGGCCTCTTTATCAGGTTCGTTAAAACTCGGAATTGTGTGGTAAAGGGTTTCTTTTAAAAAAGATAAAGATTCTATTGACATCAAATTGTCATCTACATACAAATTAGCCCGCGTCATTTGCATCAGAATTGACGGTGATTATCTGTTTGTATTGGCCTCAAACTTGACAAATTACCTGCTTATAAACTTTACCTCCCCCCACGACACTTTTTAACCCTTAAGCTGCTAAGCGCGACTCCTTGACCCTTTTTTTTCGGACACTAGGTCAAGATCAGAGTGCACGTTCTGTGCAGTCTGATCTTGATCTACACTATCCGCAAAAGGTCCTTAAGTCGCGCTTAGTAGTCTAGGGGTTAAGTATCAAAAGTGCCGGGTTCGAATCCTGGGGATGAACGGGGTCAACCTTTCGAACCACCCACATCACGGCGCAAGTACTGGTTAAAGATACATCCTTACAGTAAGAGAGAAAAAAAAAACTCTGTTAAAACTTGATACTGTGTAGAATGGTTCGGAATTTAGTCAGCTGTGTAAACACAGATAAATTACCGATATATGTGGTGTAAGCGATTTAAACTCAAGAAATGAAATTTTGTCTTCGACTTAAAAACGGAAACAACAACAACAGTGATTACTTTGATGGCCAACAGAAAATGAAATGTATTTTCTATCGATCATAATCTATGCAACCTTGCAGCCGTTAGGGACAATATTTGACATAAAGATACAAGAATGATTAAAGTTTCATAAAATAAAGATGAAATGGGTTAAAAACTGGCTGTAAACGAGGATATATGTTTTTTTCAAGGTTTCCAGAAAGCAATTATTGAGATAACAATAATATAAGTTGTAAGAAATTATTCAGTAATCGATGTAAAATAAATAAGCCATGCTCTGGCAAAAGGGGGCTTACTGCATCTCCGTGATGGATTATTCCTATCAAGCCATATTATTATTATGGATCCAAAATAGCCACTTTTTTTTTTAAACAATCGACTTAATCATGATGTAGACTGGTCCTTGGACATGCAGAAAATTGACCAATAGCGAAAAGTTTCGGCCCAGGTCAGCCTGCGCGGACTGCGCAGGCTGACCTGGGTCGATACTTTTCGCTAATGCATTAAGACCCCTTTTCACAGAGCATGTCCCAAATAGGTTTAACTTTAATAACTTGCCAAACTGCGTAAGTTTTCAATCAATCGATTAGTCAGTAAAATAAACCACAGCCCGGTTTCACAAAAAACACGTCTCTAATTTTACACAAGTCCATCAACAGACTCATTTTTCCGACTTAACTCTTCACCAAACGACAAAAATTTGGACCAGACCAAATTGAAAGCATTTGCAGACGACAAAATAAATTTGACTCAAAAACTGAAATTTTGTTTTTGGAAGGGTAGAAAACGTGGGAAAAGGAGAAAATGCTGGTTACCAGCATTTTCTCCTTTTCCCACATTGTTTTCAAAAGTCTAATTTCCCAGGGTCGTTAAAACTCGAGATTGCGTGGCAAAGGGTTAAGTTGGGTTCGTTATTTGAGATACATTTTACGAACATAACCAGACTTTAATTAACCTTGTGAAATCCTGAGTTGACCAAACGTTTCACACTCAACACAGCAAAACAATGGAATTAAGTCTGTTAAATGAGTTACATGTATAAATTTGTTTATTTTTGCCGAGTTGAGTCAGAAACATTGTGTCATCTTAGGATTTGAAAAAAGTCTTTTAATGTTAGTGAAAATGAGTCTCAAATGACCAACTCAACTGAAGTCAGAAACTCAGTCCGTCAGTGGATTTGATGAAAATAAGAGACTGAAGGTTTTTCGAGAAACCGGACCTCTGGAGTTTTAGCACTCTATATTTCAGCCACGCTCTGTGAAAAGGGGGTTGAATACATCTGCGAAAAGTATCGACTCAGGTCAGCCTGCGCAGTCCGCGCAGGCTGACCTGGGCCGAAACTTTTCGCTACTTGTTAATTTTCTATATGTCCAAGGACCAGTTTACCTCATGATTAAGTCGGTTGTTGAAAACAGTGGCTATTATGGATCCATAATTATGTGATGGCTTGACTGGAATAGTGCATGACAGAGACGGATTAAACCCCCTTTTGCCAGAGCATGGCTCATTTGTTTGATGTGTTGCGGGTTTTTTTTTTTTTTGCAGTCTGATGTTTTCTTTTTCTTTATGACTAGCTAAAAATACCCTAGTTATTTCATTTAGCAATTTAAAGGTGGAGATGCTACAAATTAACTCTTTACCACTAAATTCCGAGTTTTAACGACTCTGGGGAAATATCCTTTTGAAAACCTTGCAAAAAAAAAAAGAGAAAATACTGGTAACCAGCAATTTGTCCTTTACCCACAAGGTTTTCCAGACTTTCACAGCCAGTTACCGACATTTTATCTACATGTAATATGTCGTCTGCAAATAATGATCCATATCTTACGATGTTTGCTGCAATTTTTTTCTCCAGAGATTAATGTATTAATCCTTTACCACACAACCCCGAGTGTTTATAACCTTGAGGAAAAAGGCCTTTGAAAACAATCTAGGAAAAGGAGAAAATGCTGGTAAACCAGCACTTTCTCCTTTTCCTACAATGTTTTCTATCTTTCCAACGTCGGAACTTGGTGTTTGAATCACATTAACTTTGTCATCTGCAAATGCTGTCATATTTGGACCAGTCGAAATTTTTGTCGTTTGGTAAAGAGTTAAAGATACATCTATACTCGATTTTAGCCGGTTTTTAACCCGTTTTATTTTATCAAACTGTAATCACTCTTGTATCTTCATGCCCAATGTTGCTCCTGGCGGTTACAAGGTTGCATAGATTACGACGGATAGAAAATGCATTTCATTTTCAAAGGGGACGTCAAAGTAATCACTGTTGTGACGTTTTCGGTTTTAAATCGAAGACTTCCGATATATGTATTTATGCCTCGGTAATTTATTTATGTTTACACCGTTGAATAAATCCTGAACCATTCTAAACTCTATTAAATTGTTACAGCGTTTTTCCTTTGTGGCTGTAAGGATGTATTTTTCAATAATTTAAACTACCTACGACTGTCTTTATTACGCTACTTTTTGCTTTGAAACTAAAATCAAATAAAAAGTTAATTTCAAAAAGGGGGTGTGGAACATTCTTGCATATATTTTCGCAAAAATTCCAATTACTTTTTCATACACCTTTCAAACTTGATAAATTACCCAATGTTTCACCTCGATCTTTTTTATCAACACTTGATGTCTCTGTGACGGACCGAAACAACTTAACGGGAGTTTTCTTTTACATGAACATTAATTCCCTCTCTCTCTCTCTCTCTCTCTCTCTCTCTGCCCGCCTGCTTTCCTCTCTCTCTCTCTGCTCGCCTGCCTTCCTCTCTCTCTCTCTCTGCCCCTCTCCCTCTCTCTCTCTCTCTCTCTCTCTCTCTCTCCACATCCCGATAGTTTTTACGTTGTATCTCTTGGTGACAAGACGTCTTGAATACCACACATATATTCCTAGGAGAAATTAGGAACTCAAAACTTTAATTCTTTTACGAAACAACAAAATTTTAGACTGGTCCAAATTGAAGGCATGTGCAGACGACAAAATAAATGTGACTCAAAAAATTGAAATTGTTTTGGGAAGGGTAGTAGAAAACATTGTGGGAAAAAGGAGAAAATGCTGGTTACCAGCATTTTCTCCTTTTCCCACAATGTTTTTTTTAAAGGGGTTCTTTTTAAGGGACGTTAAAAGTCGGGATTGTGTGGTAAAGGGTTAAAAAAAAACTCATGTGAAACATAGATAAGCAACCTGAAGTAAGTTTTCATACATGAATCAAAGTAAAATCATGTTTACCCTTTTGTCACAATATTTTCAAGAGCTGTCTGCTAGAAAAAGACAAAAGTCTTCTGTTGGAGGTTAATATATAAAGATTTATCACAAACTGAGAGGAAAAAGGACAATATTCCTGCCAAATGTGAGGAATACAAAAACAAACGAGTCTCCTTCAACGGGACAGCGCTGAAACGCGAAATCTTTATCAGGGGAAGTAACTACGATCGAATTCATATTGCAGGTAATTAAGAGTTACTCCCCATTAAGAAGACGCCATCGATTTACATTTTTTTTTGAGTCATACAGCGGACATCTTCTGTAAAACGAAAGAAAAATGTGGCAAAAGATTAAATGCTTGACACCTACCTCCAGCAACAAAATGAATCAGGATACTTTGAAAATACTATTGTAAAATATCAACCACCCATTGCTAAACGTCTATCAAGGGAAGTAACTACAATCGAAATTCACAATTTAAGAATTATTCCTCATTACGCAGGCGCCATTGAATTACAACTTTTCGAGCCATACATAGGACACATTTTGTAAAAAAAAGAGTGGCAAAAGTTTAAACACTCGACACATACCTTCAACAACAAAGTTGCACCAGGATACTTTGAAAACACTCTTGTAAAAGATGAAGCATGGATCCAATTGCACTATGGTTTAACCCTTGACCAAACGACGATTTTTTTCACATTGGTCCAAATTGAAAGCATTTGCAGACGACAAAAGAAACGTGACTGAAAAATTGAAATTTGTTTTGGAGGGGAGACATTGTAGGAAAAGGAGAAAATGCTGGTTACCAGCATTTTCTCCTTTTCCTACAATGTTCCCCAATGGCTTCTTTCACAGCCTCGCCAAAGTCGGGACTGTGTGATAAAGGGTTAATAGAAGGGAAAACCATTGTTGGCACAAAGAAGATCCTTCTCCTTACAAGCAATTTCAGCTTCTGTCACAATGTTTTAAGCCGTTACTAATGGCAGAATTTTAGACTTGTCCATATTGAAAGGAATTGCTACCGACTTATCAAAGGTTGCTCAAATGATGGACTTTGTCTGTGGTAGAAAACATTGTAGGAAAAGGAGAAAATGCTAGTTACCAGCATTTCTCCTTTTTCCACAATGTTTTCAACAGCTTTCTCACTCTGGGTCGTTAAAACTTGGGATCGGTAATAAAATATTACACGCTATCGTCTGCTAGAAATAAAAATAGTCTGCTAGCACCCTTTAAATCTTCATCTTTAGTGACAAGTAGGTTTTTTTTTAAACATTTCAGATTCAAGATCAGACATTTAATTAACCCTTTCCCAAACGACAAACTTTAGACTCTTCCAAACTGAGAGAGTTTGCAGACAACAATTTTAAATTTGATAAAGATGGCAGAGAGTTCTCAAAGAGGGTAGAAAACATTGTACGAAAAGGAGAAATTGCTCGTTACGAGCAATTTCTCCTTTTCCTACAGTGTTTTCAAAAGACTTGTATTGCAGACACGTAAAAACAAGGGCCTGTTTAGGAAAGGATTGAAAAGTCGTATGCTGTGCACCTTCGCTAGCCAAGGGTGACGATCACTACGTTACTCTATTCACCTTTGGCTGATAGAGTTGAAATGTGTAATCCTGCAATACGCCGTCAACTAGATTTTGATTGGTATCACCCCTAGAATAACAATGATCGAAGACCAATCAAACGTCACGTAACACAACCCGTTCGGAAAAATCCACAAACGTATTTTGACAGTCCATCATCTGGTATTGGAAAATATCATAAAACTTTATTTAACTGATTTGTTTCATTACATGTTGAGGTAAATATTTCCTGTCTACTTTTTACTGGTAAGTATTACCAGCATATCTGACAATATTCTCATGCGGTCGCTATTTTTATTTACGTTTTGCTGATGATGGACAGTAAATGTAACCCGCTATCTGATTGGTTCTTTTACAACAGACTGTAACCGATGATTACGCATACCTCGAGATTAAAAAATTTCGCCTCGGATCAGCCGAAGGTGACTAGAGCAACGTAGTGATTGTCAGCCTTGGCTAGCAAAGGTGTATACTGTGAGACGAAATGACTCTTCTGCTACTAAAACCTCAAAAGAGCCATGAGCAGAATGGTAATAAGATACGGCGAGTACTGAGTTAAGTCAAATCAGCACATTACGGACTTACCTTTCTTTTGCTTGCATCTTGTACAACAAGTAGACCCTCATTATTGAATCCGTTTAAATCTTGGTTGTATATTTCGCCGCTATTTTTCCTCGCCCTGTATGCAGTGAGTTTTGCTCGAATTACGTTAAACAAGTACCCCCGGTCGTTCTGCCAAACATGTACCAAAGCTTTGTCGTGTTGTGGTAATTCATCTATAGGAGGGAAAAAGGAGCGGTTAAAAATCAATACATGATGATGATGATAATAATGATGATATTGATGATGATTTTGATGATATTGATGATGATAATGACGATGATGATGACGATGAGGCCTGCTACAGGCTTAATACTCTATATGCGGTGAGTTTAGCCCGAATTAACATGCACCAAAGCTTTGTCATGTTGTGGTAATTCATCTATAGGGAGAAAAAGGAGTGGTTTAAATCAATGATGATGATGACGATGATGACGATGATGGGTTATCGATAGTGAAGAAAACACAAAATTTGAAGTCATCCCATTCGGAAAGAAATTTTAAGCAATCGACTCTAAAAACATCCACCATCCACTTGAAAGAGAGATAATCAAAATTAACAAAGATTTTTCAACAAGGGTCCGTGTTCACCAACCATTCTTCGTTTTATTCTCCAGCATTTTCTGAATTTGAAAGGAACACAACTTCTGATTGGCTAAACCATTTGGTTCAGCCAATCAGAAGTTGTGTTACTTTCAAATTTAGAAAATTTGGAAGAGTTAGAGTGAGAATATTCTTAAGAATGGTTGGTGAATACGGACCCTGCTTTTCTCACATTATTATTATTTTTTTTTTTTTAAAGCATTCTCTGCAAGATGCAAAAGTCGTCTCTCGATGGTAATGTATCAACTCCATAAATCTCAAATTAAGTTTCAGATTGTTTTGGGTGAAGTTTTTCCGAACATTTCAGACCTGACTGCACATAATCTAAATGAGCCATGCTCCGGTAAAAGGGGACATAACCACGAGGGTTTCATGTGCAGACTGGTAGGCTGATTTGGGTCGATGCTTTTTTGCAGATGCATTAAACCTCCTTTCTACAGAGCGTGGCTCATTTGTTTTTACATCAGTTGGGTAACAAGTTCTTATAACTGAAATTAATCACTTACGGTGATTATTGCTTGAAAGGATTTTTAACCAGTTCTCGCACTGTGACTTGGGTTATTTCAAAGATTGACCCCGCATAGCACAAGATTCGGACCTCGGAGGCCGACGCTCTAGTATTATCACTTAGAAGTTATAGAGGATATTTGGTTCACTCGACGAAATAAATTTCGATCTCTCACCGAAAAAAAAATCAAACTATTTATTTCATGCTTCAAACGCCTTATTTGGGACTTGTAAAATCCAGTACAGTTGTTTTCGGTAATTCCCCGTGGCGTACCCCCCTCACATAACAATGCATTACAATATTACGTAAAGCGCGAGACATATAGGCTAAACGCGCGTAAATTACGTCACATTTCCCTCTATTTGAATGGCACGCGCTGGTGTTTACTACGTATTGGTGCGTGGAAACAACTGTTTCCGCCCTCAATTGAAGAGTTAGAAAATATAAAACCTGTATTTTCATTGGTGGTTACCATGAAATATCAAACCATAATCCACCATCATATCTCGATAAACTACTGGAAAGCATGAAATAAAAAAGGTTATTACACGTAGGTCTACATGCTTTTTATTTTATTACGAATTTGTACATACCTCGTGATCCATACATGGATGAGCTTTCACTCTGTGAGCTTATGCTTTCTTTTCGGCCGTTATCATCCGTTGTTGACGTGTCACTTCCAGTTTGAGACGGAACTTTGTCGCGTGATACTGATGGAGGGCAAGAGGAATGTCTGGGCGGTTTGGGTGGTGCTTGCTTCTTTTTCTTTGACCTTGACCTAGAATTTCCACTGGTTTCACCCTGATCATTGCTAGTTTGATTTGTTTGCATGTTTATAACTGAACCATTTGGGCTAGAAAACGTAGATCCAAAACTTTCAGTTTCACTATCACCGAACGGACGCAACTCTTCTGCATTTACAAGTACACTGTTTGACTCCATCTGTAACACCGTTAGCCATTTTTGTAATTCCCTGTAGTCACTAGAACATAGATAAATGCTTTTCTTGCCTTCCTGAGACAGTTTAAATACATACATATGCTTGTCACGTTTTTCCTTCCTAGTCACATACACAACAGCACAGTTTGCTAGAACAACTGACAACTGGGCGCTTTCACTCGGCGTTTGCGACTTAAACCCGTAAAAACAACCCCTGCATACCGCGCACCACAGTTTGTGCCACTTAAGATGATGTTTGTGATACAAAAAGCCATGAATACTGACGTCACCAAGCTCACCAAGAGTGGCCTTACTTTTTGGGACGCGTTTCGGAAACACTTTGTCTTTAATATCGGAAGCACGACGAACAAGTCCATTATTTCCTTTCTTTGGGTCGCCTGAATCTAAAGATCTTGACAGGCGCTTCGTTTTCTTGAGTTTGGATGAGGTGGCGCTAATATCTACACTCTCTGATGTCATTTCCTGCTCGATCGATGACGTGCTAATTACACTTCCGGCATCGTCGTTTGAATCTTCTGACAGAGACTTTTTCTTTTTTCGCTTCTTTTTGAATTTCAAGAGACTTTCAAAACTTCCGAAAGAGCGAAGTTTCTTTTCCGAAAGATGTTCTTTGATCGGTTCAGATACCTGAGGTACGAAATGATGGGCTTTCAGTGGCTGGTTCTTTGTCGTCTCTTGTTCGGACTCCCTTCGTAAATGCTTCTTTATGTCTTGTATTGAATGTCGCCTTGAATCATGCCGGACAACAGGATGACCTCGTGGACTTTGCTGGTTCCCGCTTTGTTTATAGAAGGAGGGTGAATTGCACCTTTCACCAAGACCATTCAGTGTAGGTTTTGGCGATTCACTGCGTGGACTAGACAGAGGTGAGCTTGACAGTTTCTCTACACGACTCATTGAGTCCTTCGATGGCATATAACCTGTTTCGGACTGTTTTGAGTCACTCTTACCGTCTGCAGACGAAATGGAACCGCGCCGACTTAAAGACGCCAACTCATTGGTTGATTCAGGGTCCAATGAGGACGCTCGTTTAAGCACACCGAACCACGTCTCCATTTCAGTGGCGGATTCGAGACCGAATAAATGCTTTTTCCTGGTGCTTGCGTTATCAATGACTATTTGATATTTTGCTATACCCGTAATTGTTTTTGCTGGTTTTCTTGTGTGTAGACCATTTATTGCTGTTTTGTACACCAGAGGGCGTATATTGCATCCAGGCAAAAGGATGACCTCTTCCGGTTTATCGTTTTCCTGATCTCCAAAAATGCAAAATAACATATCAACAACCACGCCCCACATCTTCCTCTGTTCTGATTGGTGGGTAATCCAGCCCACGTGATCTGGTATGGCGAGGTCTGCCATAGTTACGGTATTGGTCAGAGACAGACAGTTGCTATTGATGGCTTCCTGCACTGGCCTTCCCTTGTCGTTCAGCATTACTGCCATCTTCTCCCCGTTTCGGAGAACCATGAAGTACCTAAATAGGGATAAACAATGTCGTATCATAGTTTTTTTTTTTTGTTTAATCCTTTACCCCACAATCCCCACTTTTAACGACCTGGAGAAAGAAAGCTTTTGAAAATATTGTCGGAAAATGAGAAAATGCTGGTAACCAGCATTTTCTCCTTTTCCCACAATGTTTTCTACTCAATTAAAGGCAAGTTTTGTCATTTTAGCCACTCTTGATTTGTCGTCTGTATATGCTTTGAAATTGGACAAGTCTAAAATTTTGTAGTGTGGTAAAGAGTGAACTTGTGTTTTTCTCCATTTTAAACATTATTTCAGTTACATCGCTACGATCAATGCGCCACTTCATGTGGTGTAAGTGTTTCCTGGTATCAATACCATGCAAATCAACCAATCAAAGCAACCGACTACTTTTCGGTTAAACACATGTGAAACAATATTCAGCGTCTAAAGAGGATCGATTTTTTGTTTGTATAGTGTGTAACGCCTTTTTCAACATCATTACAGTTATATCGCGGCGACTAGTGCACCTATCCATTCTTTCCTGGAGTTTCTTTTTATCAGTAATTCTCACAATATTCTTCTCAAGCCACTGGCTGCTTTTTCACATATCCATCATTGAAAAAATGATCGGCGATGAAGGAGGAACGAATCCTGTCACAATGACTATCATATATCGTCGGAAGGAAATTGGCCGAGCTGGAGATTCGAACCAGCGACCCCCCTGTTCTCAAGTCCTGTACGCTTCCGACTGCGCTACCAAGGCTCGGCGTTTTAAGAGGAGTGATTGTCGTGCTGATTCTCGGAAATCCTCGAGGAGTTTGGTGCCTAGCTTGGGTTCGAATCTTATTCAACGCTCCCCCTCAACTGACTAGTGTTCCGTGATACCATATACAAATGGTACCGCCATGACACTGTGTTTTATCTTTTACCAAACGACCCTGTGTTTCAATGGCCCTGACAAAGATGATGTTTGAAAAAATCATGGGAAAAGAAGAAAATGCTGGTTCCCAGCATTTTCTTCTTTTCCCACAACTTTTTTTTTTTTCACCCTTTCGATGGTGTCGATGGGGCAAAACCATTTGTATTACATTTGATTTGTCGTCTGCAAATGCTTTCAGTTTGGATAAGTGTATTTTTTTGTCGTCTGGCAAAAATTAAGGAACTTGGTCTGATATTAGGATATAACAGTTTGACCAGGCATAGTTAGGTGAAAGTGTTCTTGGACAACGCCCACCAGTACTTCAGCCCAGCAATGAGAGAATTTTAGAAAGACATAAATATGTAGGCTGTCCCTTGTTATGACCGAAATATTGCTAAAAGCAGCGTAATTCCTCTCTCAAACAAGCAATCATTCAAACAAACTTATAAACAGAAAACCAATAGCTTACTTATTCAACTGTTGCCGATAGTTGCGTACCGTGACGTCATCATAGCCATGTTGCTCCTCCTCCGAGTCGCTAGTCTGGAAATAAAATGATATATCAGGAACCATGCTCTGTGAAAAGAGGGCTTAACTCTTTACCAAACGACAAAATTTCAGACTGGTTCAAATTTAAAGTCTTTGCAGACGAAATAGATGTAGCTCAACTGTGGAATTCTGCCTTTGATAAGTTAGAAAACATTGTGGGAAAAGGAGAAAATGCTGTTAACCAGCATTTTCTCCTTTTCCCACAATGTTTTCAAAAGGCCTTTCAAAAGTCTTTACCACACAAGCCCAACTCGGGGTTGTGTGGTAAAGACTGACCTGGGCAGAAACTTTTCGCTATTGGTCAACTTGTATGTCCAAAGACCAGTCTACCTCATGATTCAGTCGGCTGTTAGACAAAGTGGATTTTATGGATCCTTAATTATGTGATGTCTTGCTTGGCACAGTGCATCACGGAGATGCATCTAACCGGCTTTTGCCAGAATATGACTCACATGTTCACGTAACAATAGCTGCCAAAAGTAAACAAAGAAAAATGCATTTAAGTTTAAATCATATCATTTGAAAAGTATAGAAATTACTGTGAAGACGACAATCTGTTACTGAACGGTCGGTCCAAGTGTTAGTCGCCTACTGAGAAATTAATTTCAAAACTAGGTTAAAAGTTGCCAGATCACTTTTTTCTTTACTCTTTGTCCGATTTACGTGCAAGGCACTGGAGAGCTGAGGCCGACTAGGCTTCACTTCTTTCTTTGCCTATTAAATGAGCCATACTCTGGCAAAAAGGGGCTTATTGCATTTCCATAATACATAATACCGAGCAAGTCATCACATCATTAGGGATCCGAAAAAATCCATTATATAGAACAACAAACTGTATCATAAGGTAGACTGGTCCTTTGACATGCAGAAAATTGATCGGATAGCGAAAAGTTTCGGCCCAGGTCAGCCTGGGCGTGACTGCGCAGGCTGACCTGAGTCAATAATTTTCGCAGATGCGTTAAGCCCCATTTTCACAGAGCATGGTTCAGTTAATAATTTTGACGTTTTACGAAGTCTAAAAATAGATCTGCCCTGCAAATGAACACGATTTTGGTCTTAGTTCGGTATTAGATGCCGGACGGCGTAGATTCAAGATCAGATTGCGCGCCCTGTGCAAGCTATTTGCCGAGCCCCGGTAGCTCAGTCGGTAGCACTAGTACAGGACTTGAGAATAGGAGGTCGCTGGTTCGACCCACGGCTCGGCCAATTTCTTCCCGAGGACTGATTATAGTAATTGCGAGAGGATTCATTACCCTCTCACCGCTGACCATTGTTTCCACTATGGTTATATGGGAAAGCAGCCGGTGTATTGGAAAGAATATTTTGCAGAGTACTGGTAAAAGAAACTCCAGGAAAACATGGATAGGTGCACTGGTCGGTGGGATATAACTGAAATAACGTTGAAACCGGTGTTAAACACCATACAATCAATCAATCAAAAGCTATCCAAGACCCCATTTCTAGTGAAAGCGTAAAATACTAAAGCACTATATTTTTACAATGTTTTGTAACGTAGTAAGGAATATCAAACGATATTGTAAAACTGGCTGATCCGTAAAAGTATGGTTTTGTTTTTATACGATATTTGATAATGGTCGTACCAATATGATATTCTTGTGGTGAAAAAAATATATCGCGGTGGCCGACCTTTGACATATTCACGACAATATAGGGGTACTTTTTCGGGCAGCGTAGATCAAGATCAGATTGAATTAAAATGTGCAGTCTGATCCCTCATCTATAATATCGATGTTGTAGAAGATTTCTTGCTGAGTAGGGTCCGTCTTTGCAAAATTGGATCGCCACTACTGCTTGGAAATGATAATTTTTTTTTGCAGCCGTGTAAGGCCAAGGGTCAACCTTTTACCACACAGTCCCGGAGTTTTAACGGCCTTGACATAAAAGGCTTTTGAAAACGTTGTGGGAAAAGGAGAAAATGCTGGTAACAAGCATTTTCTCCTTTTCCCACAATGTTTTCTCACCTTTCAGAGACAAATTCCATTATTTGAGCAACATTTAATTTGTCGTCTGCAAAAACTTTCAACTTGGAACAGTCTAAAATTTTATCGTTTGGTAAAGAGTTAAGCATTTGCAGTGGTTTGTATCGTGTTAAAAGCCGTTTTTCCTCATTATTTCAGTTATATTGTAGTGGACTGTGCACCTATCCATGCTTTCCTTGTGTGACGTTCAACAGTGCTTCGCTAGGGTCCTGCGTGGCTCAGTGATAAAGTGTAGGACTCATGACCTGGAAGCTTCGGGCTCGAGCTTCGGTGGATCCGCTGGGGTTTTCGTTGGAGTGTCCTTGGGCAAGACACTTCAGAGTCCTAGCCTAGTACTGATGAAACCCAGGGAAAACATGAATATGTGAGCTGTAGCCATGATATGATTGATATAATGTTGAAAAGCGGCGTATAACACCATTCAAAAAACCAGTGCTTCGAACAATATTCTTCCAAAGCCACTGGTAGGCAACTTTCGTACATAACCATCTTCGAAACAATGATCAGGGTTGAGAGAGGATTGAACACTGTCCTCAGAAAGAAATTGGCCGCGATGAGGATTCGACACTTTATATCGACCTTTAGTCAAGAAATTGTGAGAAAAGAAGATTCTGACCCATGCTCTGTCAAAAGGGGGCTTAATGTATCTTCGTGATGCACTGTGCCAAGCAAGACATCACATAATTAGGGATCCATGAAATACACTTTGTCTAACAACCGACTGAATCATGATGTAGACTGGTCCTTGGACATAAGAAAAAATGACCAATAGCGAAAAGTTTCGGCCCAGGTCAGCCTGCGCAGGCTGACCTGGGTCGATACTTTTCGCAAATGCATTAATCTCCTTCTTCACACAGAGCATGGCTCAATAATACTCGTGGTATGATCTTACACGGTCAATATTGTGTTTACTTCCCAGTAAACTGAACTAATTTCGGATAATCTGTATAACGTACCGTTAAATTGATTTTGGTTCAAATCCCGATTATATGTCCGTAATCCGTATGGATTAATTATGTAATGAAAACAAGTAAATGTTTCTCTAATCCACGACGTTTCCTTTTCGCGATTGAAAATGTCATGACATTTTGCCAAAAACTGGTTTCATACAGGGCGTTTACATTTTCTTTTTTAACTACAATTTATGTACATTACCCTCCAGCTCTCAAGCTACTGCTCTCTCTCTCTCTCTCTCTGTCTCTCTCTCTCCTGTGTTTCAACCTCTCTATCTGTCTATATGTATGTCTATTTTCTGTCTATTGAAGCGTCCGTCCGTCCGTCTCCCTCTCTCTCTCTCTATCTGTCTGTCTGTATGTATGTATGTATGTATATCTGTCTCTCTTTGTGTTTTGTCACCAGCATTTTCTCCTTTTTCTCACAACGTTTTCAAAATCCCTTCCTTCTCATGGGCGTAAAGTTAACATTGAAGCGTCCGTCCGTCCGTCCGTCCGTCTCCCTCTCTCTCTATCTGTCTGTCTGTCTGTCTGTATGTCTCTCTCTCTCTTTGTGTTTTGTCACCAGCATTTTCTCCTTTTTCTCACAACGTTTTCAAATATACCTTCCTTCTCATGGGCGTGGAGTTAACATAGGGTAAATGTCCGTCCCTTTGCCTAGAGCCGAGCCCCGTAGCTCAGTCGGTAGCGTACAGGACTTGAGAACAGGAGGTCGCTGGTTCGATCCCCGGCTTGGCCAATTTCTTTCCGAGGATTGATGATAGTCATCGCGACAGGATTCATTCCTCTCTCACCGCTGACCATTGTTTCGACGATGGCTATGCGGGAAAGCAGCCAGTGGCTTGGAAAGAATATTGTGCGGAATACTGGTAAAAGAAACTCCAGGAAAGCATGGATAGGTGCACTGGCCGCCGCGATATAACTGAAATAATGTTGAAAACGGCGTTAGACACCATACAATCAATCAATCAACCCTTTGCCTAAAATAAAGGCAACACCATACATGCACTCACTTTTTGTATGTGCAATAGTTTCCTTTTGTTTAAACTCTTAACCATACTACAAAAGTTCAGACCTGTCCACCCTGATAAAATTTGCAGACGACAAATTGAAATTTGTTGAAATGGTGATATTTGTCAAGGCTTTGACAGGGTATAAAACACTGTGGGAAAAGGAGAAAATGCTGGTTACCAGCATTTTCTCCTTTTCCCACAATGTTTTATACTGCAGTTTTTCCAAGGATCGTAAAATACACCTAATTGTTTGATAACGGGTTAATTTCCGAGCCCTTGGCAGAAGGTAAGATAACAGCATACTTACTATTTCTATACTATATGTTCCTTTCATTCAATCTTTCATAACGTAAAGAAAAATAGTCCAATGGGTCGCGACATTAACAACTAGTTTAATGTGCGGACAACCTCATAAACTGATTGTTAAATTTTCAAAGCTTTTAATTATTTATATCTATTAATTTTCCGTTTAATGGCCACACTAGCGGAGACGCTGTGAACATCAACAGGGAATTTTATTCGGGTCATGATTATTGCAAGGGACGATGTTAATATTAACACATAACTTTATTTGACTATTTTTTAACACACCCTTACTTATGTCAGCTTTTTTTCTTATCTACTACATACATATATCAATATTTTAGGACCAACTGCTTTTACGAGTCGTATTTTAGGCCTACAGTGCTCTTGCAGATTACATTTGAGCCATGCTCTGTGAAAAGGGGGCATAATGCATCTACCAAAAGTTTTGACCCAGGTCCGCCTTGGCATTCCGTGCAGGCTGACCTGAGCCTAGTCCTATTTATAAGCCCCTACGTACGTTATTTTTCATTCTGACATTTATCGTGTACGTAGGGTCTTATCGGTTCCTTCATAGTTTCCTTTAGCAAACTCCGACATCGAATTTTGTCGCTGTTTGAACAGCAAATTTGGATACTTTCAAGTGAACATGTTCAATAAAATATACATCAGAAGTAAGATAAATGAATAAATTCTCGATTGAAAAAGGATATTTGTCCAAAACTTGCCTATTTATGAGCTAAATCCATTCCGATTCAACACCACTCTGTTTTGTTATGAATTGCCGTGGAAGAGATATGATTGTTCCGAATGAACCGTCATGTGTGGGTCAATGCAACTTACAGAATGGTATTATGTCTTTTTTTAAAACGAAATTTTGTTCGCTTCGGTCTTGTTTGATTATTGTAACAGATTTCGTTCATAAACTTAAAGTCAATTCTTATTTGTTATGCAACCGTATGCATGATTGCAAAACATGGCGGCGACTCTGTCGGCAATCCATCTTGCGAGTGATTTTATTGAATTCTGAATGAATCTGCCCATTATTTATCTAGATAGCGGCTGAATATTTTCAAAAAAAGTTCTACCTACAGGTAAATGAAATTCTCTTTCGTTATAATACTGGTTTAAGAGAGATCGGATTTGCTACATAGAACTGAATGGGACCCGTTTAGACGTTACATGCAATAAGAAAAATCAAATGTGAAATGTCCGATGATAAATGTTGAAAGGTAAATAAGCATGTATACGTCTAAATATTTGGACTAACCTGAGCCTAAACTTTTCGCTATTGGTCAATTTTCTGTTTGTCAAAGGACTAGTCTGCCTCATGAAACAGTCGGTTGTTAGACATAATGACTTTATGGACCCCTAATTATGTGATGACTTGTCCGGTATAATGCATTTAGGAGATGCATTAGGCCCCCTTTGCCAGATCATGGCTCCTTTATACTCGAATCTTTAGCTGACGATAAAAAAAAAAAAAGCCAGGCCATATAAAAGACATTTGCAGACAACAAATGAAATATGGCTCCAGGTGGTCGCTGGTTCGATTCATCAATTTGGCCAATTTCTGTATAACGATGGTGGTCCTTGCGACTGGATTTATTCCTGTCTCACTGCTGATAGTTGTTTCCACGATGGGAAAGATACCAGTGCTTGGAAAAAATACTATCTGAATTGTTGATAGAAGAACTTCCCGGAAAGAATGGATAGGTACACTGGCTGCCGATATTAACTGATTGATTGATTGACTGTCTGATTGACTGCCTGATGGATGGATGGATGGATGGGAATGGATGGATGGATCGATAGATCGATCGATCGCTACTTTCAACGTTATTACAGTTATATCACGAAGACAGCTCACATATTCATGTATGCACATGGTTTCACCGGTATTAGTCTAAGGCTCTGAAGTGTCTTGCCCAAGGACACTCCACGACAAGCCTAGTCCAATTTATAAGCCCCTACGTACGTTATTTTTCATTCTGACATTCATCGTGTACGTAGGGTCTTATCGGCTCCTTCATAGTTTCCTTTAGCAAACTCCGACATCGAATTTTGTCGCTGTTTGAACAGCAAATTTGGATACTTTAAAGTGAATTTGTTCAATAAAGTATACATCAGAAGTAAGATAAATGAATAATTTCTCGATTGAAAAAGGATATTTGTCCAAAACTTGCCTATTTATGAGCTAAATCCATTCCGATTCAACACCACTCTGTTTTGTTATGAATTGCCGTGGAAGAGATATGATTGTTCCGAATGAACCGTCATGTGCGGGTCAATGCAATTTACAGAATGGTATTATGTCTTTTTTTAAAACGAAATTTTGTTCGCTTCGGTCTTGTTTGATTATTGTAACAGATTTCGTTCATAAACTTAAAGTCAATTCTTATTTGTTATGCAACCGTCTGCATGACTGAAAAACATGGCGGCGACTCTGTCGGCAATCCAACTTGCGAGTGATTTTATTGAATTCTGAATGAATCTGCTCATTATTTATCAAGACAGCGGCTGAATATTTTCAAAAAAAGTTCTATCTACAGGTAAATAAAGTTCTCTTTTGTTATAATTCTGGTTTTAAAGAAGATCGGATTTGCTACATAGAACTGAATGGGACCCATTTAGACGTTACATGCAACAAGAAAAATCAAATGTGAAATGTCCGATGATAAATGTTGAAAGGTAAATAAGCATGTATACGTCTAAATATTTGGACTACGACAAGCCCAGTGCTTCAAGTGAGGCTCGAGCAAGGGGCCTCCAGGTTACGAATCCTACTCTTTACCCCTGAGCCACGCAGGGCTCCCATAGCCGCCGAGATATAAATCAAATAATGTTGAAAACGGCGTTAAACACTATATAAACACACAAACAAACAAACCCGTCCCCTCACCAGGAAAAAGGGTAAAAGAAATTAAGTTTCAAAAAATATAGATCTGATAATAAAAAAAACATACCTAAGTAAAGAAAAAAATCCTCAAAGACTATCCTTTAACTCTCAAACATATCCCGAAAATATTTCTCAATGAAATAAGAATGCGCACTATGTACACACAATAATTGGGCCCGATTCTATCGTTTATACCGTGAAAGTAAGTCACCAATAAATGTATTTAATTAAACCCTTACAAATCGTTCCCGTATTTTTAACTACCCTAAAGATGGCGGCTTTTTGAAAACATTGTGGGGCATTTTCTCCTTTGCCCACAATATTATTTGTGTATTAAACCTTCACCAACCAGTCTCATATATTTAACTACCCTAAAGGAGATGACTTTTGAAAACATTGTGGGAAAAGGAGAAAATGCTGGTAACCAGCATTTCCTCCTTTTCCCACAATGTTTTCTACCCTTTCAAAGACAAATCTGGGTCACAATAAATTTGTCGTGTGCAAACGGTTTCAATTTGATCCTGTCCAAAATTTTGTCGTCTGTTTAAAACAAAATAACTATGATCCATTTCCGCCCTGAACAAATTTTCAGTACAAAACTGATAAAAAAGAAAAAATCCTTGTAGAATAAAGAAAAACAACATGACTTAAAAGTTCGGCACATGAACACGTGTAAAAGCATTGTTGCAGAAAGACAAAATATCTAGATCCGAGTACTTTCTTCTTTTGTCATATTGTTGTCACACGTGGTGTGCTAAAAGACGAAAAAACTTGTCCGCAGATGGAAATGGGTTAATCCAAAGATTACTCAGTGCATTTTCTTAATTCTTTACTTCTTGGAGACCACTGCATTGTTTGTTTGTTGGTTCGTTCGTTCATTCGTTTGTTCGTTCGTTCGTTTGTAAATTAGATCGTTCGATCGTTTGTTTGTTCGTTTGTAAATTAGATCGTTCGACCGTTTGTTCGTTCGTTTGTAAATTAGATCGTTCGATCGTTTGTTCGTTCGTTTGCCTGGTTGGTTGTTCGGTCGATCGTTTGGTGCGTCGGTGTGTCGGTCGGTGTGTCGGTCGGAGTGTCGGTGGGTCGGTGGGTGTGTCGGTGGGTGTGTCGGTCGGAGTGTCGGTGGGTGTGTCGGTCGGAGCGTCGGTGGGTCGGTCTGACCGACCGACTTATGGATAGGAGTTTCAGTTGGCGCAAGAAGGTCGCGGGTTCCGCCCCCGCCCTGGGCAGGTTATTAATTTGCACGTTACAAATGTTCACCTGATTATTTAATATCAGCCATACTATGGCAAAGGGGGGTTTAATGCATCTCATTATAACAAGCAAGTCATCACATAATTACGGATGCATAAAGTCCAATTTGTCTAACAACCGACTGTATCATAAGGTACACCAGTCCTTTGTACATACAGGAAATTGACCAACAGCAAAAAGTATCAACTCAGATTTGCCTGCGCGGAGTGCAAAGGCTGATAGGGGTCGATACTCTTCGCAGATGCCTTTAAAACCCTTTTCAAAGAGCAAGATTCATATAATTTGTTTTAAAGAAACTGAAGGAACACCTAATCCCCTTACTCGGGTACAGTTCACGTAAAATGGCGGCCATAGAATTAAGTTTGTACTCGATAGACAAACTCTATAGATATTGTATTATTAAAGGAGATTAGTACAAAATTCAATTATCGTCAGGTTATGCAAGGTCTATGGTCATTCGCTGGCAGAGCTCACACTATGAATTTAACCCAGTAACTTACAAATGAATGATAATTTCCAGACAATAAAAATCAACTAAATATTGCAATTCCAAAGCCTTTAAACACAATAATATTACCGTGTCGGATAGTATAGATCCAAGATCAGACTGCACGTTCTGTGTAGTCTGATCTTGTCTACATTGTCCGCACGATGGCAAGGTTGAAATATCGTGTACTGTCAACACATTTTCTTCCCTCCTTCAAGCTTATCTGTCTGCGCGAGTCTCTCCTTTTCTTCCTCACTCTTATATGTCGGTCTTCGAATCTTCCTGACAGGTGTCTGTCTGTCTGTCGGTCGGTCAGTGCGTCGGTCCTTCCGTCCGTCCGTCCGTCCGTGTGTGTCTATCTCCCTCCTCTCCTTCCCCACCTCTCACTCTCTCCCTCTCTCTCTCTCTCTCTCTCTCTCTCCATCTACCTTCACCTTCACAAATAGACATTGCTTTTATCATACAATGTACTTCTTTTCTTCAGCGGATTCCATGTCATTATTTTCTTTAAATCCAACAATTCATGTGTAAGACATTCTAACGGTAACAAAAACCAACAAACTTTGGTCTACATTTACCATTTATTTTGTAACAGATAAAACGGTCTTTTATTTAATCTAAAGCATGTATAAGAGTATTCTGTTTATCTATCGCTAGACTTAAGCTTCACGCTTCATTTACCTCTTTGCCAAGCAACAAAATGTAGACTCATCCATAGAAAAAAGGAGCAACAAACTGACAGTTCCTGAAATGGATTTGGTGTCTTGTTTAACCGTTCACCACACAACTAAGTTTTTTACTCATCCATATTGAAAGCATTTGCAAACAAACAAAAAAATTGAGTCTTATGTGATAGATTGTGTTTATAGCAAAAATAGACAGCACTGTTGCATTGTTGGAGAAAGGTGCATTTTTCCCTTTTCCCACACTGTTTTCAAACGCCCTATTCCCCAGTCTTTCAAACGCGAGTATGTTTTGTAATGGGTTAAAGGACGGTAGGAAAAAAAGAACAAAGAAGAAAATGATGGTTACCAGCATTTTCTTCTTATCCCATAATAATTTTCAAATGTATTATTCACCAGGAATCATTTCGTTAGGGGTAGAATCTTATTGCTAATGGCTATATCAATTTGTAAAGCTCATGGAATAACAGACAATTGTGAAGGCTGTGAAGAAATGTGGAATTTCATACTCCTTTTTTTTCCTGTTTTTTGATTAACCGACCGACCGACCGACCATGACTGAGTGAGAGCGTACGGACGGGCGGGTGGGCGAGCGAGCGAGCGAACGAATGAATGAATGGTGTTTATCGTCGCTTTCAACAACATTAATTCATAGCATGGCAACAGCTAACTCATTCATAAAGGTCCTGGGTTTCACCCGTACTAGGCTAAGACTCTAAGATGTCTTGCCCAGGGGCACCCCTACAAAGTGCCCAGTTCTCTTGTATCAATGAGAACATATCCCTCTCCTAGGTCTTCGGGTTTAATTAAGGTCTCTAACGTGTAACTAAATCAGCAAAATCTTTTTTTTTTTCAAACGGTCGTTTAAAAAAAAAAAACCTACCGCAATATGTGAAAAGAGGGGCTGTTTTGGACGGCGCAGATCAAGATAAGACTTCATAGAACTAGCGATGTCATCTTGAATCTAATTGTCCGCTTGTTCAATCAAGTCAACTTGATAAGTACAATATTTCTAAGTTTTAGCGGAATTAGTTGTCCACTGTCTAAAGACGTCGTGTTTATTATATGAGCCATACTCTGGCAAAAGGGGGCTTAATGCATCTCCGTGATGCATGATACTAACCAAGCCATCACATAATTATGGATCCATAATAGCCACTATTCTTAACAACCAACTGAATCATGAGGTAGACTGGTCCTTTGACATACAGAAAATTGACCAAAGGAGAGAAGTTTCGGTCCAGATCAGCCTGCGCGGACTGCACAGGCTGACCTGGTTGACACCTTTCGCAGATGCATTAAGCCCTCTTTTCACAGAGCATGGTTCATTTATACAAGGTGTCGAAAGATTTAGGTTGATTGAATGATGGTATAGTGTTTAACGCCATTTTTCAACATTATTTCAGTTATATCGCGGAGACTAGTGCAGCTATCCATGTTTTCCTTGAGTTTATTTTTACCAGTACTTCGCACAGTACTCTTCCAAAGCCCCTGGCTGCTTTCCCACATAATCATCGTCGAAACAATGATCAGTGGTGGGAGAGAAATGAATCCTGTCGCAGTGACTATTATCAATCCTCGAAAAGAAATTGGCCGAGCTGGAGATTCAAACCAGTGACCCCCTTTTCTCGAGTCCTGTACGCTACCGACTGAGCAACCAGGGTCGACTGAACGATTCAGGAAAGGAAAGGAAAACCGTTCGGTGTGACACATTTTGGGGAGATACATGGGAGCTATGCTCTGGCAAAAGGGTTTAACTCTTTACAAAACGACAAAATTTTACACTTGTCCAAATTCAAAGCTGTTGCAGACGACAAAATAAATTTGGCTGAGTTGATGAAACCTGACTCTAAAGGGATAGAAAACATTGCGGGAAAAGGAGAAAATACTGGTTACCAGCATTTTCTCCTTTTCCCACAGTGTTTTCAAAATTCTCTTTCTCCAGGGTCGTTAAAACACAGGATTGTGTGGTAAAATGTTAATGCATCTCCGTGATGCATGATACCAAGCAAGTCATCACATAATTATGGATCCATAAAATCCATTTTGTACAACAACTGACTGAATCATGAGGTACACTGGTCCTTTGGCATGCAAATAAATGACCAAAAGCAAAAGGTTTCGTCCCAGGTCAGCCTGGTTCATGTATATTTGCTTGCAACTACGCCATGTTCTTTTTCTTTTTATGTTGTTTAAGGCTTTTCACTGAGGTAGCGTTAAAGGGGCATATTTCGATTCTTTTCCATGAATCCGTATTTTTTTTTTTTTTTTTTTGTTAAAGACTTAAACACTGATAAATATCAGTAAATGAGTCATGCTCTGTGAAAGGGTGGCTTCATTTATCTGCAAAAGCCTTCGACATGCAGAAAACTGGCCAACAGTAACGCTAAGAATTGAGACTGGTCGATATAAGCAGCAAAGAATTGAAAGATCCCTATGGAAATGTCAATTATGTAATTCTCAAGATTGGGAAGATGAATATCATTTTTTACTTATTTGTCCAATTTATACAGATATTAGAAAAAGGTATATTAACAAATTCTATTTCGTCAGGCCAAGCGTTTACAAGTTTGTCTGTCTGATGAGCAGTACTAATACCCTTGTCCAGAAGAAACTAGGTCGATATGTGGATGAGTCCTTTAAGTTAAGGAAATCTCTCACTTAATATTTTCATTATTTTTTTCAAATGACATTCTGTTCTTCCTCCTATTGCCCTATTTTCTGATGTCTTTACCCTACCTTTTCCCGTGGTTTTACCTTACTTTTTACCATGTATTCATTTTTTTCTTTTTTCCTTCTCTTCTAATATTGTACAAATGTCTATAGGAGTATTGTTGTTTACGCTAAAAGTCTCTATATGTGACACTGACCTATACCGAAATAGATTTATGTCAGTTTTTGTGGTTGATGACAAAAAACTCTGTAGTTTAAGTCAATAAAATATTCTGATTCTGAGTAAATTTTCGACCCGGGTCAGCCTGCGCGAACTTGGCTGGCTGACCTGGGTCGATACATCCATTAAACCGCCTTTTTACACAGCATGGCTAAAATCATTTTTGAAGTTTGGTGAGATTATAAAAATCTGAATAGCTTCATATAAGTGCCTTCCTATCCCAATGACGAAATACCCTTGATTTTTGTTTATCTTGTTATTATTTTCTTACACCTCACTTTCTTATTCATTGATGGTTTACCAACTACGCTGTATTGCCTTATTAAATTCAGCGATTAAATAGTTTTGAAGTTTAGTTTAGCTATGAATTAGTCCCTTTAAAGTCAGACATTCGTTGTCTAATGGCTAACCCACCGCTGTAGAATATTACTTTCAACGTTCCTGGTATTGCCAAATTTGAAAAACATCGCATTACAAAGAGTAACTACAGGCAAAACCAACCATTTTGCTCCTCTTCCGACAATGTTTTCCAGACTATTGAAAATAAACGATATTTTCCATTCCATATTTCATTTATGTATTTCGTAGAAGTGTTTACTGGCTAATAATATAGACTGTACGGAAATGGGTCGAAAGACAAGAAGATAAGTACTTGAGTCAATATTTGAAAGACCTGTGAGTTCTTACGCAAAAGTGAAAAATATTTGACAACAAAGATTTAAAGGGTCGATCCTCCACATTTTTTTCTACTTAACCCTTTGGCCGCTTATGGCGACTCAAATCGCCTTTTGCGGACAGTGTAGATCCAAGATCAGACTGCATAGAATGCGCAGACAGACAGATAGAGGGAAGGGTGAGTTTAAAAAAAAAATGTCCTAATATTTGAGAGAAAACGAGAGAGAGAGAGAGACAGAGGGAGGGGGAGAGAGAGAGACAGACAGACAGAGAAAGGAAGGGTCGGAGGGAGTGAGTGTAACAAAAAAACAAACCTACTAGTATTCTAAAATATCCACAGTCCTAGAAGTCAGTCATTTCATTCCGAATATTTTATCGAAGATATATCGCGACATACCGTTATTTCCCCCCTCTGTATAGTATTCCAGTTCAAAATACAATACCCGGGATCATCTGTCTTATACGATTGTGAATCAATAACCTATATACGAGTACGCAATAATATTATTATGGCCCGCAACATACGAAATGAGACCTTTGGAGATTTGGGTAAAGTGTCGTTTCGGATTAGCCTGCGCAGTCCGTGCAGGCTAATCCGAGACAGCACTTTACGAATACATAAGATTTTTTCATACGGTAGACTTTCGTGAGACAGAAAATCGCACAAAAACGGGAATTGTCGTCTCGGATTAGTCACAGACTGCACAGGCTGATCTGGGACGACACACTTTTACGCATTATGTCCAAAGGCCCCTTTTCTTGTGTTGCACGCCATATGTTTTTTTTTTTTAATTCTCTGTTTAGTGTAAACTCTTGCCGAGCCCGGTAGCGCAGTCGATGGCGCACTGGACTTGAGAACAGGGATTCGCAGGTCCGAACTCCCCAGCTCGGTGAATTTCTTTTCAAGGATTGATGATAGTCATTGCGACAAGATTCATTCCTCTCTCACCCTTGATCAATGTTTCGAAGATTGTTATGTGGGAAAGCAGCAATTGGATTGCGAAGACTATTGTGCGAAGTACTTGTAAAAAAGCTCCAGGAAAGCATGGATAGGTGCACTGGACGCCTCGATATAACTGAAGTAACCCTTACCCTACTAAATAAATTAAATAAAACTTCCAAGCCTCTAGTTAAAACACGAAAAATATTATTCCAAACTTATTTTAGGAGAAAAATATACCCTTATCGGACATTGTAGATCTAAGATCAGATTGCACGTTCTGTGCAGTCTGATCTTGATCTACATTGTCCGCAAAAGGTCAGCGAGTCGCGCTTTGCAGCTTAGGGGTTAAAAACGAAGCCAAACAACATATAACCAATCCATTAATAAGTAGTTTAAACTCAATCATTTTCGATTAATTGTTGAACATGTTCTCGAACTTACACCATTCCCAACCTTTGATATCTTGTTCGATATACACAGTCTGACCTGTATTAACTCTTTATCAAACGAGCAGAATTTTGGACTGGCCCAAATTGAAAGCATTTGCAGACGGCAAATTAAATGTGACTCAAAAACTGAATGGTATTTTACACCGCTTTCAACATTTGTTTCAGTCAAATCACGGCGACAGCTCACATATTCTTGTATGTTCAGGGTTTTACCTGTACTAGGCTGGGGCTCTGAAGTGTCTTGCGCAAGGACACATTTACGAAAACCCCAGTGCTTCGAGTGAGTCGCGAACTAGAAGCCTGCAGGTTACGAGTCCTACACTCTACCACTGAGCCACGCAGGACCCCTATAAGGGCTCAGGAGAGGTATATCACTTGTTATAGACTTTGATAATTTATCAGCATTAAATGACACATATTTTATGTCTTATATTGATTATTCATTGAACTAGAACCCTAGCCTTGCCAGGTAAACAGCATAGAGTTTTGCGAACAGCGTGGATCAAGATCAGACTGCACATAAACCTACAGTTTGATCTTGAATCTAAGTTGATGGAAAATTGGCGAGATATTCAATTTAAACGTGTCTCGAAAATATCTGATTTTTATCACCAATAAAAGCACTTTTATGAATGTAAAAAAAAAACATCCTTTGCATTTAAGTATGTATCATTTAAAGTGTAAAAACTAGACATTTGATCGTCATTAAACCCTTTCCGTACCTTGTGAGATAGCAGGCCTTTTTTTGCGGACAGCATAGATTAAGATCAGACTGCACAGAACGTGCAGTCTGATCTTGGACCTATGCCGTCCGCTTGTTTAGTTCAGAAAAAAAAAAAATCTTTCTGAAGTTCAGAAGACTGTATTTTTCAGTCGACGAAAAAGGTGCCGTTAATAGATTTGACACTGAGAAAGTTCAAGTTTCTCGTTTATAGATATGGATGGAAATGCGATCGATTTGTGAATATTTCCAGCTAATTATAGATCTGAATATACATGAACTATGCTCTTTGAAAAGGGGGCTTAATGCATTTGCGAAACGTATCGATCGGGCCGAAACTTTTCGCTATCGGTCAATTTTCTGCATGTCAAAGGACCAGCCTATCTAATGCTCCAGCCGTCTGTTAGACAAAATAGATTTTATGGATCCATAATTGTGTGATGACTTGCTCTGTATTATCCGTCACGGAGATGTATTGAGCCCTCTTTTGCCAGAGCATGGCTCGTTTAGACATGAGCCATGCTCTGGCAAAAGAGGGCTTAATGCATATCTTTGATGCATCATACCAGGCAAGACATCACATAATTAGGGATCCATAAAATTCATTATGTCTAACAACCGACTGTGTCATAAGATAGACCGGTCCTTTGACATACAGAAAATTGCGAAAAGTTTCGGACCAGGTCAGCCTGTGCGGACTGCACAGGCTAACCTGGGTCGATACTTTTCACAGATGCATTAAGCCCCCTTTTCACAGAGCATGGCTCATATGTATTAAACCGATGACAGTCATTCAAAATTTCTAGAATCTTTCTTTGTTTGAATCATAATTTTACAACCATTTCTATAACCTTTCAGTCTTATCGAGGATACAGCTCACAACTTATTGTTTCCTTGGTTTTTCACGGACATGTCTGGGGTTCTGTAGAGCGATGACCAAAGACACTCCGAACTAGCGGTCCTTCAGGTTTCAAAGCCCTACTCCTTTACCACGGGGCCAGGCCCGACCCCTCACAAGTACATGTACATATAAGCCATGTTCTGACAAAAGGGGATTTAATGCCCCCGCGTGATACCAAGCACGTCATCGTGTAATTGGTGATCTATTTCGTCTAATAACCGACTGAATCATAAGGTGAATGTTCACTCGGACACCCAGACAATTTACAAATAGCAAAAAAGTTTCGACCCCTGTCAGCCTGCGCGGATTGCGCAGGCTGACATGGGTCGATACTTTTTTTGCAGACGCATTAAACCCCCTTTTTCACAGAGAATGGCTCAAATATTGGTTTCAATACATTTTCAACCTGAAAGTGTCTGTTTTCGTCGCACTGCAAATGACATTTTTGTCAGAGCACTGTGGTAAAACGGGAGTTGCTCCTACAGACCAACCTCTCCTCTTGCCAAAAAGCTTTCACAAATATTAATATCTCAAACATTAACCCGTGTTTAATTGTTAATTAAGAGTTGTGTTTCAAAATCTTCTGCTATACATTCATTCCATGGGATGATGAATTTCACTTACCGAGACGCACAGCTCGCAACCATCGAAATGTGATTTTGGCCCGACTTGGCCACCGTAGTTTTTGACAATAACAGTATGTTTATTCCGAGTTTCCATTTATGTCCTTTTTTAATTGTTTAGTTTCACAATAGAAAAATAGATACTTTTTTTATTCTTTCAAAAAAAAAAACTGTCAAACAATCTACTCTAAATCCATCAATATCTATTCTACGTATTCCATAATACATTGTTAGACAAAAATTTGAACACCCTTTATGCCATAATTACCCATTCAAACCTATCGCAATGTTTTGGATCAAATAAGAATGAACCTTTACCACACAACCCCGACTTTTAACGACCCCAAAGGAGAAGACTTTAGAAAACATTGTGGGAAAATAAAAAAATCATGGCTGGTAACCAGCATTTTTACCTTTTCCACAATGTTTTTACCCTTTTTTTTTTTTGTGGGCTGCATTTTTTTTTTTTTTTTTTTCAATTTGGACAAGTCTAAAATGTAGTTTGGTAAAGAATTAATATACGAGGGACACTTTTTAAGTTCGTAGAGTAAGCCTATAACTTTTTAACGCGATTATGAAGTTGCACGATTTTTTACACAGAACTTGCGTAATCATTCCTCTCTCGAACGGTGTCACGGTATGCGGCGCACGAGGTCCACGTGCGCGCTGCGCTGGGTATTTTCAACACGTGGTTTTATACACTATAGTAAAATATAGCGTTCAATATGGATGGAAAAATCTCTGAACAGAGGGTATATTGTAAGATTCGAGCACAGCTCGGGTTTCCGCCAACAGAAATTCATGCTGATTTGCAAAAAGTTTATGGGAATAGTGCTTTAAAATATGCTACAGTTTGCAAGTGGGTACGTCGTTTTAATGATGGTCGAGAGTCAATTGAAAATGACCCTCGGGTGGGTAGGCCGGTTTCCGTTTTGACGGAAAAGAACGTTGCTACTGTGAAAACGTTAATTGAGGAAGGCGCACGTTATACCGTGCAAGAGATAGAAGAATTAAGTGGCATTCATTCGTCAAGTGTTTTGAAGATCTTACGTGAACGACTTAGGCTACGTAAGATCTGCGCGCGCTGGGTGCCCCATTTGCTCACTGACGAGCAGAAACAAAGTCGGGTTAGACTTACATCGCAAGTTATAGAAAAATATGATAAATGTGACCCACGTCGTTTGGAAGAGATAGTTACAGGTGATGAAACCTGGATCTATCATTTTCAACCCGATTCTAAGGCTAAAAATAAGGTTTGGGTTTCATCTGAGGGCGACAGACCTGTCATTGCGCGCCGTTGCAAAACATCAAATCGCATGTTGTATGCGATATTCTTTGATTCGAAAGGTCCAGTCCTTCAAATTCCAGTCCCGAAAGGTAGTTCTGTCACTGGAAAGTTTTACAGAGAAAGTGTTCTTACTCAACTTGTTGATCTCTATCAGAAACGCAGACCGCGCACCGGTGTCCGCGGCATCAAATTACTCCATGATAACGCACCGGCCCATAAATCCGCTACAGTACAGGAATATCTGAAAGAATCTGGGCTCGATGTCTTAGATCATCCCCCATACAGCCCTGACCTGTCCCCCTGTGACTTTTGGTTGTTCCCAAGACTAAAGGAAATGCTGGCAGGGCACCGTTTTGAATCCCGTTGTGGTATAGGCAGTGCGGTCTACCAGTGTCTGCAACATATACCTAAAGAGGACTACCGGGCGGCGTTCCGGAAATGGGTAGATCGGTGTAAAATGTGTGTGGAGGCAGACGGGGCATATTTCGAAGGTCTTAGATAAATGAAATTTTGATATTTCAAGCGGTTTTAAAAAGACCGCCCTACTCTACGAACTTAAAAAGTGTCCCTCGTAAGTGACAAAAGCGGGGCGATATTTGATGTAAAATAAAAGAAATGTTTTGAAAGAAGTTGCATAAATTGTGAGAAAAGGAAAAAATGACTATCTGCTTTTTTAAGCAATTGTTTCTTTCCTTGCAATGTTTTTCTTTTTTATCTTAAATTGTCAATTGCAATTATTACACGGTTTCAACTTAGAAAAAAATATAAAGGTACCCTCTCCTTTAGCCCTATACTAAACAATATAGAGTTTTAACGATCGCAAGAAAGAGGGCTTATGAAAACACTGTAAGAAAAAAGAGAAAATGCTAGTGTTTTCAATCCTCAAAGAGACAAATCCCTTCATTTCAGTCGCATCTAATTTGTCGTCTGCAAGTGTTCTCAATTTGGACAGTTGTTACCGTCTGGTAAAGAATTAAAGAAGCTGAGAAAGCCTGAAGGAAATAATAAGACAGGAAACGGTTACTTTTCTTTAAATGTTATGAAATACATGTATGTATGGACATAATATACACCCTATTGATATGGAGAAAAAATTGTCTTTTATCTCTTTATCCAACCTGTAAAGATTTGGACTCACCAATATTGACAAAAATTGCAGACTACAAGTTCATATGAAGCCCAAAGGATGGTTCCCATGTTTCAAAGGGTAGAAAACATGGGTTTAGGGGGAAAGAGGAGAAAATGGTGACCAGCATTTTCTCCTTTTCCAGCAATGTTTTCAAAATGCTCCTTCGCGACGATCCTTAAAAACACACGGTTGTTTTGTAAAGCGTTAAGCAGGGTTTTAAATATCTGATCTTATCGACAAATTCCGTCTACTCTTAAAGTATTACTGTATACGCCTTTAGTGGAAAGTTTTAGAAAACATTCTGAGAAAAGGAGCAGTTTACTTCTTACAACTTTGGGAATTACTTTAGTAAACTTTGAAAAAAATGCTTGCAACAGGCAGTCGTTGAAGAGTGAAATTCTCCATTTCTTGAAGTGTTTATTATGCGTGTATCTCGTTTAAGCTTTTGATAAGTTATATCACGTAAGTTGATGCACAGTGATAGGTTACATTCTTTTCGGTCTGATCTTGGTTTACAGTTGCTCAAAACTAAGTAATCTTACCCAGAGTGCGCTAAAAGATTAGAACACAACCTTAGCAAACGGTGTAATATGTCATTTTAGTTAACTTTTCACCAATTAACAAACACTTAGATTTCTCAAAACTTAAATCAGTTACAGATGACAGAACTATTTGTCTGAAATGATGGGATCTGTTTATGATAGTGTAGAAAAACATTGTGAGAAAAGGAGAAAATGCTGGTTACTATTCTCAAAATGTTTTCATAAAGCCTCCTTCCCCAGGACTGCCAAAATAGGGATTATTAGGTACAAGGTTTAAGTTGATAGGAAGACATTATTGAGTCAGTTTATTTTAAAAGAAATACACGTAGGTTAGGAATGCATTTGATTGAAAACTTTAGGTGTAGTGGATCTATAGGAGTGAACCTTATTTGGCAGGGTGCCTCAGTTTTTAAATCAAACCTTAGGCTGCTAAATGCGACTCGCTGACCTTTGGCGGACAGTGTAGATCAAGATCAGACTGCAGAGAACGTGCAGTCTGATCTTGGATCTACACTGTCCGATAAGGGGATATTTCTCCCACAAAAATAACTTTGAAATAGCAAAATTTGGTTTTTTACTATCGGCTTGAAAGTTTCATTTCAGATATTTAGAAGGATAAGGGTTAATTTACCGACTTATTCACACTGAGTTTTGTCAGTTTGTCGTGCAAGTATTTTAGGTAAACTTCTAGACAATTGTGAAATGTTGTCTCCACTATTATTGTTGAGAATCCCAAAAAACCCGTTCTGTCTTGTTCAGCTTTTTTTTTTTTTTTTTTGGTGCATATGCATCATTATTCCATCCATCCATCCATCCATTCGAAACATCCATATTTTCATTCATTCTTTAATCCATCCGTTCGTTCATTCGACCAGTCGTTCGTTCGACTATTCGTTCGTTCGTTCATTCGTTAATAGTTTTCTTTCTTTCATTTATCAAATCGCTTTTCAGTCACTATCTCTGGCTTCATCAAATACAACGGTATATTTGTCAGTCTATCTTATTGTCTGTCCGTCTGCCCCCCCCCCCCCCCCCCCCCCCCACACACACACACACATCTAAGATACAGTCTATCTTTCCGACTGTAAATGCACTACAAAACTTTGTTCAAATTTCTTCAAAATATATTCCAAAAAGTCAGTTCAATTTACCATTCTGAATAGCTGAATGTCAGATTAGCTTTTTTGGAATTCTTTTAGTTTATAATAAACGTTTTTATATGTGAAATCATGATTTTCCTACACCCATAAACATAATGGCAGCCCATCTTTATGTATGAGTGCCCTCCTTAACGCTTTCGCAACCAATATTGATCTTATAAGCTTTTGCAGACGGTGTAGATCAAGATCAGACTATACGGAACGTACAGTCCGATCTTGGATCTACACCGTCCGCTACCTAAATACATAGAGCATTATTCGGGGGATTTTTTAGGTAAAAGATCGAAATTAATTTCATCGACTGAATATCATCAGTGGCTACGCCACTCTTGAAAAAGTATTACCGATGATGCTTACGAGATAAAATAAATTTCAATCTTTCACCGAAAAAAAACCCCCAAATATTCTACCTATTTCATGCATCTAACCCCTTTACTTCCTTCCGAAGTATAGGGAAGCTCTCGCTATTGCCGTACCAGTGAGTTTATCAATCTGCAAATTAACTAGCCAAAACGGTAAGATTATCAAACCATAATCCACCAGTTTTCCCCATAAACTACCGAAAAGCATGAAATAGTAAGTTTTGACAAATGTCGGCATCAATTAGAGTGGACTCAATTTTCTGTCTACGAAAACAAATCAAATCAAAATTAACGTTTTCGCTGCCAGTTTCATATCAATTCATTTTGGTGAGTTAACCGTCCACTTATTCCATTAAAGAAATACCACAAAAAATATTAAAAATGCTCTATAGAAAGACTGAAAAAAAAAAGACGTCTTTTGACAGTTTGTAAGTTAATAATTTGCAAATGATATAAGATTCAAGAATAATTTTCACTTTTTCACCCCGCAAGTATATAAACTCGACCTCTTTCTACCGCTTAAAAATACAATCCCCTTAAACTCTGAAGGAGGTCTGTCTTACTGGCTTTAAATAAGCAAACGGTATAAATAAAAGACCATACTGCACATGATGTGCAGTAGGGTCTTGATCTATGCCGTCCGCAAAAAGCCCCCGTTTTATCCTGTGTTCCTGTAATGGAATAACCTAGTTATACAATGAGGGACATGTAGGTAACCTTTAACCTGCCAACACAAACGAAACTTTTAAGCCGATAGTTAAAAACCCGAATGTTGCCATTTTAAACTTATTTAGGGGAGGAAAAAGATCTCATTATCGGACAGTGTAGATCGAATATCAGACTGCACGTTCTGTGCAGTCTGATCTTGATCTACACCGTCCGCAAAAGGTCAGTGAGTCGAGCTTAGCAGCCTAAGGGTTTAAAAAGAGGATCATAAACTACTGATCATATCTATAGACCGTTTAATAATGTATATTCGATTTAAACGTATCATTTACATAGTCACACCGTGGTGCAAGGAATAAAATAGCACCGTGTTAGATAGATATGACCCATGCTCTGTGAAAAGCTGTTTTAATCCATCTACAAACAGTATCGACTCAGGTCAGCCTGCGCATTCCGCGCAGGCTGACCTTGGTCGAAACATTTTGCTATTGGTATTTTCTTCTATATTTAAAATAACTATTCTACGTCATGATTCGGCAAATTTTTTAGACAAAGTAGATCAAACCTATGCGACGACTTGGTTGATCGCTCGCATAACGTACATGCATTAAACCTCTTTTTCCAAGAACGCCGCTCAATTGATTGCATCTATGTTGTTAAAGTAAAAAGGCTTGAATCTTGAAACATGAATCTTATTTCTCCTTTTTGGTCTCCTTTTTCCCATTCCGGAATACCTCTGTGTTTATGCCGAGCCGCCAGGTTGCCCAGTGGTAACACGCAAAACCGAAAACCAACGGGTTATGAGTTCGGATACAAGCTCGACCAGAATCGTTTCAGTAGACTGTTGACGGGATTCATTCCTCTTTTGGGTCCTGCGTTGCTCAGTGGTAAAGTATAAGATTGGTAGCCTGGAGGCCCCGAGTTCGATAACCATTCGAAATACTGGGTTAATCGTGGGAGTGTTCTTTGGCATGACACCTCAGAGCTCTACCTTAATACCGGTAAAACTTAGGGCATATATGAAAATGTGAGCTGTCGCCGAATATAAAATGAATTAATCTTTGAAGCGAAGTAAAACATCATTCATTCATTCATTCATTCAATCAATCAATCAATCAATCAACCAACCATTCGTTCGTTCGTTCGTTCGATCGATCGATCGATCGATCAATCAATCAATCACCGGGTCAATCCTATTCACCGTGAGTATATGATATCGACGAAATCTATACATTTTTTGTTTTGATAAGCATAATTACCTCCCCTTAATAAATGCATTTTCTCATTTTGCCTCATATTATACACATATGTTTAACTGGTTAATTTCGATTCACATTGAAAACCCCTACCCTTCAACGTTTTACCAAATGGCAAACTTAAGCCTCGTCCATAATGGAAGCATTCGCAGACAACAAATCAAATGTGATTAAAATTATGCAATTAACCCAGAGGCTGCTAAGCGCGATTTACTGACCTTTTGCGGACAGTGTAGATCAAGATCAGACTGCACAGAACGTGCAGTCTGATCTTGGATCTACACTGTCCGAAAACGAGATTTTTTTCTCCAAAAATGAGTTTGAAATAACAATATTCAGGTTTTTACTATCGGCTTGAAAGTTTTATTTAACTTATCTAGCAGGATCAGCCTTAATGTATGAAAACGTGCAACGTTTTCAAAAGTTCTCCCCCTAAAGGTCGTTCATAAAAGAGATCGCTTGGTAAAGTGTTTAGGTTCGTTTCATTGTCGTCTGCTTAAAATTTATTTCAGGATGCAATGGGTCAATCGCAAGCAGATTTAGGGTTCTGAGATAAACGGACGGAAGTCAACATTTCTCTCCGTTCCTTTTACTGATACGGTCTATCTTTTGCTATCATTTCTTGTTGACCTTCTGCAACTTTCATCGATTACAGCCTCACAAGAGACACCTAAAGTTCTATCTCTTTTGTTAGAACACATGCATGGATATCTTGACAATGTGAAGGACATTCTTACAAATTTAATATGGTATGTAGTTTTAACTTAAAGCTACTAACTAAACCGTCCGCACAAGGCTTCATGAAAATGGTCTTCGGTCCAGATCACTGTATTCTTTCTGCTTTCTCTGAACCACTTCCGGCTAGGGACCGTTAACCGTTGGCCATGGATGTTGGACATCTTTACTGAAGAGTCAAGGTAGTGCCAAGACTCCAAGATATAAGTCATGTTTTGTTAATACGGGGCTTAATGTATCTGCAAAAAGTATCAACCAGGATCAGCCTGGTTGACCTGGATCGAAACGTTTTGCTATTGGTAATTTGTCTGCATGTCCAAGGTCCATTCCACCCTAAGATTCAGCCATTTTAGGGATCCATGATTATGACTGTGATGACTTGCTTGGTACAATGCATCGCGGAGGTACATTAGACCCCCTTTTGTCGGAGTGTGGCTCGTATACATGGTAGGGTATAGCAAAGGCCAGGGGTAGATTCTATGCATCTAATATTGCTGAGCTTGATTGCTTTGGAGGGTGGGTCCGTCATGGTCTTGAGCGGAATAGGCTGTACCGGACATAATGGCAAGTGGTATTTAGATAGGAATCTAGATTCCCAAATAAAGATTGTATGCTGATGCAATAGGCGATGATATTATTCTAACAGACGATCATGCCAGCCCCCATACTGCCCATGTGGTGCAAGAGTGTATGATCCAAGCTCTGCAAAAGGGGACCTAATACATTTCTGTAATCTATTATACCAAGTAAGTCATCATATAATTGTCGATCCTTAAAATCATTTTTTTTTTTTTTCCTGACAACCGACTGAATCATGAGTCACACTGATCATTGGACATGCAGAAAATTGACCAAAAGCAAAAAGTGTCGGCCCAGGTCAGCCTGCGCGGACTGCGCAGGCTGACCTGGGCCGATACTGTTTGCAAATACATTAAGCCCCCTTTTCACAGAGCATGGCTCATATGCAAAGAGTGGGGTAGTGCACGTATGGACTGGCCAGCCTGATACCCTGACACCAGTTTCATCGAGAATACGGACTTGGTCCTTTGCTTTGGTTCAAGAATGGAACAACAGTGAACACTCCTCAAAGGATTATCAGGAACTTTGATAGACAGCGAAAGTAGATGCTTTAAAGTGTCATTTACAGGGACGTTTTTAAAAATCAAAGCGTTGAAAGCACGGGTGGGGCATTTGTCAAGGGGGCCTTTGTGTAAAATTAATGATTTAAAAAATAACCAAACAATAATGTGGGACGAATAAGCCTGGACAAACAAGTCAAGGGACGAACAAACCCAGGGACGAACTGGTTTTGAGACGAACACGGTCAGGAGACAAAGGTTGTGTGTATCATTGCGCCAATAAAAGGCCATTGCGGGTATAGATATTTTCAACTGAAAAAGAAGTATTCCAATGATCGATTGCCTAATCCAGTTTAGTATAATACACCGTTGTTAATTATATATCTGAGCGCTATCGAAACACTTTTTTGTCTTAGAAAAATTGAGATTAATTTGGTTTACTTCCTTCGGTTTTGCACAAACTACAATACATGATTTTGAAAATGCCGCATTGAACTCATAGTGGCGTTGTCTTCGACAAATGCCACAATCATAACAATATTGCAACTCATTTCCGTAGAATATGCACATAAGTATTCCTTGTGCTCAGCAAACTTTAGGTAGTACTGTACATGTACACCATTTGGAAGATATTTTCTATGGATCATGGGCCCAAGGCCTTATTCGCAAATACTTAATTCTTAGTTCTATTCTTGTAGTTGTTTTCGTTGTTGTTGTCTGTCCGTATGTCTGTTTCATCCTTTTTTTACCATTCAGTTTTTCCACCCTTCTTTTTTTCGGAGCAGCTGAATATACTGGCTTTTGACCTACTTTTTGGTACTGATAAGAAATGAATAAATAGAAATTTGTGATTGGTCATAAATGTAGACATGTTTATCTTAAGGGCCCCTGCTTATTTGCGGGCAAATTTACGCCGTCTATTTGTATTTTTTTTATATATAGATATTTATTGTTTTATCTATCAAAGGGTAATACCTGGTATTTACATGCATTTATTTCCATACTGTATTTCAGTACTTAATTTAAAATGAAACAGACTTATGCAAAGTGAATAAATTAAACTATTGTTTAAAAAAAGGTTACTAACCTTTTTGAGAAAGTACAAATGCTATCCACAACTCCCAATTATAAAAGAAATATTACAGTGTCAAACAACAATACACAAACATACACGAACTATTCAATCATACTCATACTTCATTTCAAGAACTGACAGAGAAGTGAAATGAACTGCCATACAACTTTCAACTGTCAATCAAAACTGGTTATCGGAGAGGACATTTCTCCCCTTGTCTTATCTAAATTAACAATTAAATACTCAATTTACTATAGGTAAAACAAAAATATAAACCATGCTCTATGAAATGGGGGTTTAATACATCTGCAAAAAGGTGTCGACCCAGGTCAGCCTGCGCAGTCCGCGCAGGCTGACCCGAGTCGATACTTTTTGCTATTGGTCGATATTTTGGATTTTAAAGGACCATTTTTCCTCAATTCACCTCGTGGTTCAGTCGGTTTGTAGGATAAAATTTGTCTATCTTATGCGACAAGGTGTGGTGCGTAACAAAGATGCATTAAACCTCCTTTTCACAGAAAATGACTCATATCTCGTATAACCCATAACGCAACGTAAATTTCCCGCTTTTTACGACCCTGCAATAAATAGATTTATAAATTATCGTATTCATGAAATCAACTCATTGTAGCAGTCAATTGCTGCTTGTCTCATACTGTTTTTCCCAATTTTAGAGAATGAAAGCTTTTGAAAACGCTGTGGGGAAAGGACAAAAAGGCTGATAATTAGATACTTAATCAAAGGCAAGTTTCATCATTCGAGCCACCCTTGACTTGTCGTCCAAAGCGGCTTTGAATTTGGACAAGTCTAAAACTTAAACCCCGGTTGGGTCGCAGATAAGACCATAAATAACCGCTTTCCAGAACACCGAATGGTTACAGGATAGTATCACGAGAGGTCTGCTAGCATTAATTCTATATGTCTGTTACAGAACGAAGTATTATGTGACTGGCTACTGGTACAGAACTGGTTGTCACAGAAGTTTAGGGGAAAATGTTGCGTCGAAATGATATTAATCAGACGTGAACTTCTTACAAGACCACAAAGGAGTTATCGAACCAGCAACCTGTGGAGTCACGGATCGGCGCGTGTTACATGATACCCTGATTTGTGGGTAACCCTGAACCCAAGAAAATTTGACAGACCTACCTTGTGTAAATACTATTAACCATTTAGCTGCTGAGCGAGACTCAAAGACCTTTTGCGGACAGTGCAGATCAAGATAAGACTGCACAGAACGTATGGGCCATATTCACTTTATTGTCTTTAAATGCTTTCAATATGGACATGTCTTAAATTGTGTTGTGTGGTACAGGGTTAACAGTTAAAGTAGGTGTCAGCGACACAGCAGTAGGGCAGACATGTAAAAGTGATATCTCTCCACGATGTTACTGAAGTATTGTTGAAAGCGGCATAGGGTCAAACATCCATTGTTCAATACGTATGATCCAGGCTCTGTGAAAATGAAAGCGGGTTAATGTATCCCCGTGATACATGGTACCAGGCTAATCATCACATAAATTATGGATTCATAGAATCCCTTTTGTTTAACGACCGACTCATTCCACTGGTCCTTTGACATGCAGAAAATTGACCTTGGCAAAAGGTTTCGATACAGGTCTCCACAGGCATACTGCGGGCCGATACTTTTTTGCAATCGCATTAAATCCCCTTTTTACAGAGTATGGTTCATATATCAACAGTCATGACACTGATCACTTTGGCTTTCATCTAATTCGTAAAAAAAAATTGACTTCCTCAATATTAGAGGCTGCTCTTTAGATCTTCAAGAAGCAAACACAAGTATAATTCATACCAAAAATAAACATTTGCAGAAGAGGACAATTTAATTCTGAAGGGGGTAAAATGCAGGAAAAAAATCTATTTCTCATTACAAGACATAATATATTTAATATTCCCTTTTTCGTAATGTTGTCACAATCTTTCCTCTGCAAGGACGCAAAAAGTGGTATTTGTTTAATTGCTGGTTAAAGATCCTAAGGGAGAGAAATATCTATTACCCCACTTTGTTTTTATTTTGATGACACTTTCACAGATAAGCAATTAAAACAGGCCGGGTGACTAGCCCTGGACGAACCCTTTTCTCTAACACATTAACCCTTAGAGCGCCTAACAAACCTACCTGACATTTTTCATATCCGACACAAATAATTTCAATTTCATGGTTGCTTTCGTCTACAGTGTTTCAGCAAAGCGGACAGAGTAGATCAAAGATCAGGCTGCACGTTTTGTGCAGCCTGATCTTGATCTACACTGGCCGCAAAAGCAACTATAGTGGTGAAAGGTGATTTAAAAGTTAACCCTTTACTAAACAATCCCAAGTTGATGGCTTTTGAAATCATTGCGAAAAAAAGGGAAAAAGCTGGTAACCAGCAATTTCTCCTTTTCCCACAATGTTTTCTTCCCTATCCAAAACAGAAATCATCATTTGAGCCACATTTTTTTTCGTCTGCAAACGCTTTTAATTTGGTCGAGTCTACAATTTTATCGTTTGGTGAAGGGTTTAACCCTTTGGCTGCTAAGCGTGACTCACTGACCTTTAGCGGACAGTGTAGATCAAGATCAGACTGCACAGAACGTGTAGTCTGATCTTAGATCTACACATCCAATAAGGAGATATCTCTCCTCCAAAAATACCTTTGAAGTAGAAAAAGTTGATTTTTTACCATCGGCCTGGAGGTTTCGTTTCTTTTATTTAGAAGGTTATGGGTTAAAAAAAGGGACATATGAAAGTTTGTGTGGGGTCTTCATTGCTCAGTTGGTTCGGGTTACAGATTTGTAATCAGGAAGCTCTAGTTCGATCTTGGCTTGTGGTGTTTGTTACCCGAGAGTGTCCGTGGACAAGGCCTCGCCATGGCTTTGCCTACTACATTACTGGGGGAATGCAGGAAAGACCTGTGTTCCTGGAGAAGGCCGTTTTAAACATACGAGTAGTTTGATTGATTGATTGATTTTCCGTTTATTTATCGTCGACACCGGTTGCCCAAATGGTCCAGGCCCACAGAAGACTTAGTTATGTTTACGGGGGATAGAGCAAGATAGAGGGTCAAATCCATCTTAAGTTATGCGTGGTCTTAATCGTGCGACATGATTAATTCTTCTCGCACCACTGATCATAGTTTCGACGATGTTTATGTAGGAAAGCAACTACTTGTTTTGGGAAGAAAATTGTGCGTAGTACTGGTCAAAGAAGCTCCAGGAAAGCATGGATAGGTGCACTGGCCGCCGCGATATGACTAAAATAATGTTGAAAACCGACAAACACGTGTTCTTAAGTTCTCTACGCTACCGACTGCGCTACCGGGGCTCGGAACTGAATTCAATAGAACTAAAGAAGAACAAAGTTTACTTACAAATTCAGACCAAAAAATAAATCCAAGATCATGTATCTCTCCTTCACAAAAACATTTCACATAATATAGCAGATAAAGTAACACTGGCCTGTATTTTTTTTTCCGATTTTTCAAGAAGGTTATTTAAAGTCGTTTTAAAGTGTATCGTATTTGAAATATGTAAACTTAAGTAGTTTTTAAGTGTAACTTATTTGAAATATGTCCAGGGCAGGCTTTCGTCTTATCCGGACGCTCCAATCTCTTTGAAAAAGAAACGAGAGAACTGTTAAAGTCTTTGACCGCCAAATATTACGAATTCATGTCAAAGGAGCATTTTACCTCATGGCCGAAGACTTGATGTTTACAAGGTCTACGCTCTACCACTTCAGCTTTTCGGGCTGGTCGATTGTTTAGTAAATGTTAATAGAAATTCAATAAAGGTTTGATCGTCAAGACGGTTGGATCCGTTTCTTCAATTATCAAAGGAGAAAGGTGAAAAATGGCAATAAGTATATAGTTAAATTTGACAGATATATAAATGATCCGCGTTCTGTGAGGATGAGGTTAAATGCATCTGCAAAGGCTGACCTGGGTCGAAACTTTTTGTCATTAGTAAATTTACTGCATGTCAAAGGACCATTCCATGATTCAGTCGGTCGTTAGACAAGATAGATTTTATGAACCCAGAATTCTGTAATGACTGGCTTGGTATAATGCATCACGGAGATGCGATGGGCAAATTTTATTTGCAGAAAAAAACGAACAATTAATTGCATATCAAAAGCGTAAAAACTGCCCTTTCATTAGCGCACAGAAATTCTACAGTTCAGTATTTTAAAGCGCAATATCACAAATCAGTAAGTGTCTCGTTGAAATCTTATAAAATGAATAGTAGTATTGTGATGTAGCAAGAACTTGGAATGTTTTTGTTCTGCAACAGACCTTTTTAACTGATGGAAGATTCGAGTGCCGTCCAAGCTTTCGCCAGTTGTACACTATTCATAGTCTACAGAATGGACATTCACATACCACTTCTATTTACCTTACTCTGTGACAAGACACAGATTACATACAAAAGCATGTGGGATTCTATCAATCTAGCCATGCTCTGGCAAAAGGGGGCTTAATGCATCTGCGTCAAACATGATACCAAGCAAGTCATCACATGATCATGGATCCATAAAGACCATTTTGTCCAACAACTGACAGAATCATGAGGTACACTGGTCCTTTGCCTTGTAGAAAATTGACAAATAGCAAAAAGTTTCGGCCCAGGTCAGCCTGCGCGGACTGCGCAGGCTGACCTGGGTCGATTTTTTTTTTTTTTTTTTTTTTGCAAATGCATTAAGCCCCCTTTTCACAGAGCATGGCTCGTTTCCTTGTGTGAGGATCACCATTTGAAACTAGAACCAGTTAATATTCCATATTGGACGAGCTCGATGACGAAAAACTTCAGATATTTACTTATACTGGCTAGATATTTACTTATACTGGCTAGATGGCCTAGGGCTATCTAGCCAGTACAAGTAAATACCTAGCAAATGTAATCCAACATGGATGTTTAACACTGACTGGCTGAAGGAAAAGGTAATCATGTTTTCCAAAATGTCAGCAGACGATGTACAATGCATAGATTATATCCGCAAATGAAAACGTTTTCGTTCTGTAAAAAAAAGAAAGAAAAAAAAAATCCACAAATGATATTTCGTTTCCCGCAAATGAAAATCTCCGGATGCATTGAGCCCCGCTTTGCCAGAGCGCCTCTCAAAAATAAAGATTGTTTTTCTTTTTATTATTGAATTCCTTGTGTAGTAAAATGAGTGTTACAATATAAAGACCAAGCCTGTATCGATACTGACATAATTTTTATTCGATTTATTCAATGTAAAAATATCGAGTGAATTCGCAAAGCAGGGCAACCATCTTATACAAATAAATGGAAATGAAATAGGCTAGGCTCCTTTTTTTGTGGGGGGGGGGGGGAAGGAGGGACAGGGGGATGATAAAAAGGGATTTTGATTGGTTAAGAAATTCAAACTATTTCAAACTGTCACATTTATAAAATTTCCTATGGATGACTAGTGGTTCAAAAGACGGTTATCTTGACGGTTTATCTGTTATCAGCCAATCTTGTCTTTTTATTTCTTTATATAATATCCCTTCATTCTGTAGCAGACGACAAAATTTTAGACTTGTTCATTTTCAAAGCATTTGCAGGCGACAATTAAAACGTCTCTCATAGCATAGAATTCAACACTGGAAAGGTAGAAAATATTGTTGGAAAAGGAGAAAATGCTGGTCACCAGCATTTTCTCCTTTTCCCACAATGTTTTCAGAAGCAGTCTTGTTCATAACTGATTGATTGAATAGTGTTTTACGCCGCTTTCAACAATATTTCAGTCATGATCACGGCGACAGCTCACCTATTCATGCATTTCCTGGGCTGAACCAGCACTAGGCTAGGGCTCCGAAGTGTGTTACCTAGGGACACTCTCACGAAAGGCCCAGTGGATCCAGTAAGGCTCGAACCCGGGGTCTCCAGGGCACGAGTCCTACACTTTACCACTGAGCCACGCAGGACCCCTAGCTTTGCTCAAGGTCGTGCAATGTCTCTCATACCATCGAATTTGTCTTTGAATGGAAGAACAAAATGAGCATCGGGTAGAAAGCATTGTGGGAAAAGAAGAACATGCCGATAAGCAACATTTTCTCCTGTTCCCACCGTTTTTCCCACATTTAATTTGTCGTCCAACAATGCTTCTATGGCTGACAAAATTTTGTCGTGGGGTAAGGAAATAAACGAAGCATTTGGTTTAAAATAAACAAACACTGACAGATAACACACGTTTACTAATATTATACGTATAAAAAAAAAATTGCGAAATTCATAACGTATCAAAATATGCTTAAAGTTCGATCTGCTTCAATCTGGGCATCGACCCCTCCCCCTTTCCCCGTCCCCTTAACTCTTTACCAAACGACAAAATTTTGAACTGGACCAAATTGAAAGCATTTGTAGATGACAAAATAAATGTTGCTTAAATGGCAATTTCTGTATTTGATAGGGTAGAAAACATTGTGGGAAAAGAAGAAAATGCTGGTTACCAGCATTTTCTCCTTTTCCCACAATGTTTTCAAAAGCCTTAAAAGTCGGGATTGTGTGGTAAAGGGTTAACAATAAATTTCAAGTCTAATCCAGCCATTGGTGACCATAGATATGTTTTGCGAAGAGTATACATCAAGATCAGGCAGGATAATTAAGCCGGATAAGAACATGGCTACTCTTTACGAATTTAGCCTACATTTACGGCATACTTACGCCATCGCGAAAAAAAAAAAAGTATTTGAAAACATTGTTAGAAAACAAGATGATGATTGTAAAATACAACTGCTCTTTTTTGAACGATATTTTTTATACAGTTGCAAAAGGATGTTATCCTTTCCTTTCCAAATATTTGGCTTTCGTGCAATTTGCAACAGTTTTTGGTACATCTACATCGAGACATGTTGTGCGTTAGGTGACGGACAACATTCTGCTATACTGAAAATAGCGTGAAAATATCCGTCTTTCACTCTCGGCTGCTTCTCCTACAAAGCTTGTCCTAGCGGGAATTAAGACCATTGGACAACCTTTCAAAGAAGTGAACAACAAAACCCCTGATTGACCAGGGAAAAGGCAGTGGAGGGAAGATCAAAAAGAGTGATTGTTAATGTAACAAAAAGTTGCCGGTGTGACACCTTTAAACACACGCGGTTGTTGAAGGGAGGTAAATTAATTTGTACATGTAGCGTATGTAAATTACGTCCCTTCTCACATAATATAATATATACAATCTTAACAACCATTATTGCATCGATCCCGTGATAGCTCAGTTGGTAGAGCGGAAGACTGTAGAGGGCTTGTACACTGATATCTTTAGGTCGCTGGTTCGAATCCGGCTCGCGGGATACCTTTTTTTTTTCCCTCAAACTTTTTTTTCAAATATTTTTCCTTTTTCCCTCGTTGAAGCCCATACTTTCTATAGAACCTGTAATCTTTTATTAAAAAATTTCTGTTCTTTTTTGTTTCGTAAATTCAGAGTTTGCTTCATAGATAACTTAATGCGTTACATCTTCATGTAGCCTAAGAATAAATCTTTTAAGCTCAGTCCACTATACATCATTTAAAGATACCCGTCTAAACAGAGCAGACTAAGATCAGACTATACAGAGGTGAAATCTAATCTTAGATTTAACAAAGAGATATAACTCATTTCTTCCTTTGCCATATTGTTTAACACTTAATTTATGTGGATCATCTCCCCTCACCCCCTCTCTGTCTGTCTGTCTGTCTGGTCCGCCCGCATGCCCTCTTATCCGTTCGTCCCTCTCTCTCTCTTCCTCCTCTCCCTCTCTCTCCCTCCCTCCCTCTCTCTCCCCCCCCCCCCCTCTCTCTCTCTCTCTCTCTCTCTCTCTCTCTTCCACGGCACTTTATCTCAGTGGGCTTTCTTTTGTGTAAAGATTCTCGAACAGTTTCTTAAGTAGGTCTAACGAAGGGGTAAATTCTCCCAAATAGAAAGTTTATATGGAAACGTACGCCTAACTGACAGGAAATTTTCTAACACGTTTTGACAATGTAGACCCAAGTTTTCTGCAATCTGTTTTTGATCTACACTATCCCAAACAGCGGTTAAACAAGTCCCTTTCAACCTTTGAATTGAAATATCGTATACATGGCCTTTGTGTTATCTATTTAACTCTTAGGCTGCTGAGCGCGACTCAAGGACCTTTAGCGGACAGTGTAGATCAAGATCAGACTGCACGGAACGTGCAGTCTGATCTTGGATCTACACTGTCCGATCAGGAGATATCTTTCCCCCAGAAGTACGTTTGAAATAGCAAAATTTAGGTTTTAACTATCGGCTTGAAAGTTTCTTTTCAGTTATTTAGCAGGATAAGGCTTAATGTTTTGTTTGACCAGCACTTGAAAATCTGGCGTAAATCTCACACTTTGGGCATCATAAAATATTTTACATTTTTTGCAGCCTGAAATTTTGTACTGGTTTGTTTGTATTGTTTGTACTGAAGTTTAACACCGTTTTAACAACTTAGGTCATATAACGACTGTCTGTGCACCTATGCATATGCATGTATTCCTTGCTTTCTCACACCAGTACTGACACAATTTTCTTCCCAAGTCACTTTTCTCACACGCATCGGAGGTGAGAGGCGAAAAGTCATAGAAAAGAACGTTTGCTTCAACCGGGAATCACACCCGCAACCACCAGGTCACAAGTTAGATACGCTAACCACTGAGCTACCCGGCCGGGTCACTTTTGTACTATACAAGCTATTTTAGGATCTTTGTTTAACGTCGATTTCACCTATATTCAATTCTTATTGCGGCAGCCAATGCACCTACCCATGCTTTTCCTGAGTTTCCTTCTCCACTGAGCATTTTGCACTAAGTTCGTTTTAAGCTTCTGGCTGCTTTACATTATAAACATCGTCGAAACTATTTTCAGTGGTGAGAAAGGAATGGTTTCTGTCGCAATGGCTACCAAAATTTAACGGAGCTGAGAACGGGACCAGCGACCCTTGAATCTGAAGCCATATACGTTGCCGACTGGGCTATCGGGCTGCGCATTGTTGACATAGAGCAGAGATCCAGATAAGAGGGTGTGTTGATATTCTAAATCCATCATTTCTCTTCCAAACCCTATGCTGTGGGTACTCATTAGAATTGTCTCGGTGAGACGATTCTAATGAATACCTGTAACATGGGGTTTAGTGGAGAATAACTAATATTTTCAATTTTGAAATCAAAATCACTCCCTCTTTCTGGAACTCTATTAACCCTTTCGCAAGCAAGCCCTGGTTTTCACGTGTCTGCAGTACAAGTCTTTTGAAAACACTGTGGGAAAAGGAGAAATTGCTCGTAACGGGCAATTTCTCCTTTTCCAACAGTGTTTTCTACCCTTTTTGAGACCTTTCAGCCATTTTCATCCAATTTAAAATTGTCATCTGCAAACTCTTTCAATTTGGACCAGTCCAAAATTTGTCGTTTGGGAAAGGGTTAAAGTATCTTAATTTGCCTTCTTGCTGCAGATTATCTATTTCAAAACACTGTGGCAAAATGATATTTTCCATGGCTGTCAAGTGCAGAGTATTATGAGAAGTCGTTGTGTATTAACTCTTTACCACACGACCAACTCGTAGAAATTGAAAGATTTTGCAGACGACAAATTATATGTGGCTCAAATTGTTGAATTTGTCTCTGAAAGTGTAGAAAACTTTGTGGGAAAAGGAGAAAATGCTGGTTACCAGCCTTTTCTCCTTGTTACCAGCATTTTCTCCTTTTCCCACAATGTTCTCAAAAGGCTTCTTGCTCAAGGTCGTTAAAACTCATGATTGTGTGGTAAAGGGTTATAATCGGTTTAACCCTTTACTACACAATCCCTGTTTTCAACAACACTGAGATAGAACGCTTTTGAAAACATTGTGGAAAAAAGGAGAAAATGCTTGTCACCAGTATTTCCTCCCTTTTCCAAAGCGTTATCTACCCTTCCATAGACAAATTTCAATTTCTGAGTCACATTTACTTTGTCGTTTGAAATGTACATGAACATCAGAAATCAAGATCAAAATCAGAATCAAATCTAGAGACAGAGAGAGAGAGAGAGAGCTGCTTGTAGGACCATTCACTGATCATTCTTAACCCTTAAGCTGCTAATCGCGACCCACGGACCTTTTGCGGATCTTTGATCTACACTGTCCGATACGGCATTTTTTTCCGGTGAAATCAACTTTGAAACCGCAGTGTTTGGAGTAGAAATTTGTGTTTCATTTATTCAGCAGCTTAAGTGTTAAGATCATTCTTAGTCTTATTCTGAAGAATTTTCTAATTTTTAAAGTAACTTTCGCTTGGCTAAACCAGAAGTTACGTCACTTTCTAAATCTAGAATAAGCATTAAAATAAAACTAAGAAAGGTTGGAGAATACGGTCCTGATCACTTTTACACAACTAAATGTGGCTGAACAGTGTTAAACATCAAGAAAACAAAACAAAAGGGACATATCTGAATGGCATTGGGGAGCATTATACTAAGCCAGACCTCCAGATAAAAGGGAGTAATAGTATTCTAAATCCATTATTTCTCTTCCAAACCCTATGTTGTGGGCACTCATTAGAATCGTCTCGATGAGACGATTCTAAAGAGTACCCATAACATAGGGTTTAGTGGAGAGTGATTAATATTTTCAAATTTGAAATCAAAACCACTCCCTCTATCTGGAGCTCTGCTAAGCTAAGCAAGCATAATATTAACCATGCCCTGGTAAGTGGGAGTTTAACCCTTAAGCTGCTAATCGCGACCCACTGACCTTTTGCGGACAGTGTAGATCAAGATCAGACTGCACAGAACGTGCAGTCTGATCTTTGATCTACACTATCCGATACAGTATTTTCTTTCCGGTGAAATCCACTTTGAAACCGCAATATTTGGGCTTTTAGTATTGAGTGGAAATTTTGCGTTTCATTTATTCAGCAGCTTAAGTGTTAATGCATCTCCGCGATGTATAATACCGAAGCAAGTCATCAGATAATTATAGCTCCATAAAACCATTTTGTACAACAGCCAACTGAATTAATCGATGGAATGGTACTTGGACATGCAGAAAATTTATAAAAAATAAAAAAAAATCAACACAGTTCAGCCTTTGCGGACTGCGCAGGCTGACCTGGTTGATACTTTTTTTTTGCAAATACATTAAACCACCTTTTTACAGAGCTAAACAGTCATTACTATAATGTCTTACCTTCCAGCTTTGCTCGTCCGTTGAGTAACCGCTGGTACCCGAGTGGGACCGCTCCGTATCGGGTCTTGAACGTTCCTGCCGTCCGGAGTGCCGACCTCGCGGCGGGACCATGGACATTGACCTCGATATCCTATCTGAGGTTGTGTTAACCTCTTGCCCTCGCCCAAGATTTGTCCAAGAAACAGGCATCGTTGAGGAACTTTCCAAACTTGATTCACTGTTCTTCTTTAATTTATGTCGCACGGGTTTCTTTGGGGGTGTGGTCTTTTTGGCACTGTTGATTGGACTAAGCTGATTGTGGTCATCGATATCAAATTTAGCCTCTTCTGATGATTGAATATGTTTTTGACGGTCAAATGTTCTATCACTATTTCTTGTGTCAGCTAAAGAATCTTGTTTGGTCTGGTATCGATCGATGTTTGAGGGACTACTTTCACCAGGTAAGTAAGCGGTTGTAAGAGAACTACTTTCACAGCGTAAACTTGAATCTTGATTTGATTTAGTGTGCGGAGTGATCTGTGATTTAAGCAGAGTTTCAATTGAAAACGGTTGTTCTGCTTCGCGTTCAATCTCGTCAGTCGGATTTTGAAAACGGTTACCATATCGTTTAAAGTCAGACAGTTCGTCTGATCGTTTCATTTGTTTTCGAAAAATAAGTCGCCTTCTCCTAGCGTCCATTATTCTTACGTAACTATTTCTTTGCGCGTCATCATTGACATAAGAGGTTTTAGCCCGTGAAATGCCGGAAGAAGGCGTCGAGCTTCCGCTTTCAAAAGAAGTGTCACCTACGTCAGGAGAGAAGGTACGGCCCGTCAAGGTATCTGTCGTACTATTAGAGTCTGCTTCACTCTTACCAGAAGACACCAGCTCAAGTTCCTCGTCCGGCTCATGTAAATGACGCGACCATTCGCGCCTCAGACCACTTCCGGTCTGCTTGGTCCCAGGCGTTTCCTCAATTCTAGTTAAATTACCCACACCGACAAAACTCAAGTCACTGTACAATTTTACTGGCTGGTTTCCAGTAATTTTGTGCCTATCATTTGGGAACAGCGGACGAGGCGAGGCCACTTGGAAAGCTCTTCTGTTGTTAGACTGCGCCATTTCTTCATCAAGCGTCTCCTGGCGCCGTTGACGTCTTTCTTCACGCTTCACCCGTTTTTCTTCCTGTTTAAACGAGCAAAAAAAAAAAATATATAATGAGCCATGCTCTGGCAAAAGGGGGCTTAATGCATCTCTGTGATGCATGATACCAAGCAGGACATCACATAGGTATGGATCCATACAATTTATTTTGTATAACAACTGACTGAACCATCAGGTACAATGGTCCTTTGACAAGCAGAAAATTGACCAAAATCAAAAAGTTTTGGCCCAGGTCAGCCTGCGCGAACTGCGCAAGCTGACCTGAGTCGATACTTTTTGCAATTCCATTAAGCCCCCTTTTCACAGTGCATGGCTCATATACATTTTATCACACTTTATACCTCCCTTGTTTTCAGTGTATATATTCACTCTGAATTTTCTTATCTCATAAATAAACGTTTGATATCATATTTGTGTGAGATTGCATTTTGTACTTATTTCAGAGAAATGAATGCTTTTTTTAATGAAAAAAAAAAAAAAAAAACCGCATATGCATAGATGGTAATTTCCATTCAAAAATCCATTCACTTTTCTGAAAGCCTGGTTCTTGGACGTGTAGAAAATGGACCAATAGCAAAAAGTTTCGACCCACGTCAGCCTGCGTGGACAGCGCAGGCTGATATGAGTCGATACTCTTTGCAGATGCATTAAGCCATCTTTTCACACAGCATGGCTCGAAATGTCACATTTAAATTCTAGACAATACTATAATATGTATATTTTCCCCAGTCTATTCGTATGTTCCTTTATAAAAGTATACAAAAAGAAACAGAGTACATGTGTCTTTTTTTTTCCCCAAGCAACCAAAACTAAGAAGATTCTAAATTATTCCAGTGTGCGAGATATCACAAACTAATGTTAAAACTTTAAATCACTGGAATTTCGCAATACATATGAGCCATGCTCTGTGAAAAGGGGGTTTCACGCATTTGAAAAAGGTATCGACACAGGTCAGTGCAGGCTAATCTGGGCCGATTTTTTTTTCTATTGGTCGATTTCCTGCCATGTCCAAGGACCATTCTACCTTATAATTCAGTCGGTTGTCTGACAAAGTGGATTTTATGGATCCATAATTATGTGATGACTTACTTGGTATCATGCATCACGGAGAGGCATTGAACACCCATTTGCCAGAGCATGGTTCATATATGGCTTGCAACACACGAAAAGGGGCCTTCAGACATATGCGTAAAAGTGTGTCGTCCCAGATCAGCCTGTGCAGTCTGTGACTAATCCGAGACGACACTTCCCGTTTTTGTGCGATTTTCTGTTTCACGAAAGTCTACTGTATGACAAATCTTATGTAGTCGTAAAGTGCCGTCTCGGATTAGCCTGCGCGGACTGCGCAGGCTAATCCGAGACGACACTTTACGCAAATGTCCGAAGGTCTTATTTCGCATTTTGCGGGCCATATACGACGCGTATCCTGGTCGAATCCATAAACACACTGAAACCAAAGAAGATTGAAGGGGGCATGCCTAGTTTCTAGGAAAGGGGCAAAGTCTCTTTTGCAAACCAGAGACTGTTTATGCAAAAACAAAAAGATGTATCGTACAGTATATATTCGAAGTTCAGACAACACGTTCTTTGAAGATTTTAATCTATATTTTAGGGAAGAGAGTTCAATTTTGACATTATTTACAAAGACAGACCGACGAAATGCAACCTGTATTTCAAGACTGAAACTTTCACGACGGGTAAAAATATTTTTGAGCCATGCTCTGTGAAAAGGAGGCTTAATGCATCTGCGAAAAGCATCGACCCAGGTCAGCCTGCGCAGTCCGCGCAGGCTGACCTTGGCCGAAACTTTTCGCTATTGGTCAATTTTCCGTATATCAAAAGACCAGCCTACCTCATGATTCAGTCATTTGTTAGACAAAATGGACTTTATGGATCCAAGATCATGTAATGACTTGCTTGGTATCATGCATCACGAAGATGCATAAAGCCCCCCTTTTCCAGAGCATGGCTCTTTTGTTTGATCATGACCTGCGCAAAAACGCTTCGTAAAGTAAGTATCTCTACAGCATAGACTTTGATTTTTTCACGTGTAGAAATGGTGCACTTTATTTTGTTGAACCATGTCTGATAATACATTAAAAATTGTCTTAACTTACAAGTTACAGTAGTGGATATTTTTGCGGGAGAGAGAGAGAGGAGTGAGAGAGAGAGTTGAGAGACAGTAACTGAAATAGACTGAAAGAGAGGGAGAGAGGGTGAGAGAAAGAGACGGGCGAGAGATAGGGAGGGTAGGAGACATACGGACGGACGGACGGACAAACAGATCGACAGACAGACAGACAGAGAGTTGAGATAACCAAACCAAAATGTTATCTGAAATTAAACTTTTATATCCGGACCGCTTTGATATCCACTTTTGACATCTTACCACAAATACAAACGAATAATAAAATTGTGGCAAATGACCTTAATTTATTACCAACGTCAAATCCCAAAATATATATTCACGTACCTAAGTCCCTGAAATAATCCAACTTAATTTCCAGTTTCCTGCATCTTTTATCAAACTCATTTAAACTTAGTATAACAATAAAATTGCAAATTAATTCTTTTGAAATATTGAACGATGACCCTTTCCTATATATACCTTAAACCCTTACGCTGCTCAGTGCGACTCAAGGACCTTTAGCAGACAGTGTAGATCAAGAACGTGTAGTCTGATCTAGGATATATTAGGAGATATTTTCGCCCAGTTGATAACTTTGAAATTGCAATATTTTGGTTTTTACTATCGGCTAGAAAGTTTCGTTTAATTTATATAGCAGGTTAAGGTTCACTTAGAGAATATTGTTTACAAAATGATCAACGACTGAACTGTGTACTGAGCGTTTGTTTAAACCTTTTTCCATATTTCTTTTTTTCGGGGGTGCAGGGCTGGGGAGGGGGTGGGGGAAGGGCACTTGACCACTTGTCCATATAGAAAGCATCTTCAGACCACAAAATAATGTTGGCTCAAACTGGATAGGATTTGTCTATATGAACGAATAGAAAACAACATTCTAGGAGAAGGAGAAAATGCTCCTTTTCCCGTACTGTTTTCCAAAGCCTCTTCCGCCAGGGTCGTTAAAACTCGGAACTGTTTGGGAAAGGGTTAACTCTATACCAGATGAATCATTTTAGACCTATCCAAATAGAAAACATGTACAGACCACAAAAAAAGGTACTGGTCAAGTGATGGGATTTGTCTCGCAACGGGTAGAAAAAAACATTGTGGGCCCTGGAGAAAATACTGGTTACCAGCATTTTCTCTTCGGCCTACGATGTTTTCAGAATCCCTCTTCCTCGGGATCGTTGTAACACAGGATTGTTTTGGTAAAGGATTAATATTTTTCACCATCATAAACAAACTCGTATGCCCCTACCTCCCACCCCCCCCCCCCCCCAACTCTAGGGCCTAGCGGTTTACCGTTAGGCCTTTCCGTTTTTGATTAACCCCGGTTCAATCCCTGCTGCCGTCTATCCACGCAAAGACACGTGGAAGTTAACTTGGGCAGACCAGAGCAGAACTAATGGTCAGAACAAGTGAAACTCTGGAAAGACATCTATCCATGGACCTAAACTGCTTGATTATGAGTGAGAAAAGCGAAAGCAGCCGGTCGCTTGAGAAGAATATTGTGCGAAATACTGGTCGAAGAAACTTCGTGAAAGCATGTATAGGTGGACTTGCCGCCGTGATATAACTGAAATAATATTGAAAACAGCGTTAAACACCATACAATCAATCATCAAGATTTGTTGGTCAAAACTCTTTTGAAATGCGCAAGAATTGCCTTTATGTAGACAATGAAGATTGTGTCCTATTCTATTTGTTAATTTACACGTAGCTATCTTGGCCTGTAAATATTTTACTCATTTTGAGGATGTAAAAAGCTTGAACGAAACAAATGAATCAATGACCTTTTTCTTAATCTTTTGATAATGGAGAGAAGGGACGAGAGAGCCAAGCTGTATCAATGGTTCGATTATTCTTGGGTACGAAGTGAATGATTGGACCTGAGCACGCTATACGTTTATTTACTTGCGTTATTAAATGTCAGGAGATTTACAACTTTATATCTACATTGGACGGCACCCTTAACTCTTTACCAAACGACAAAATTTAGACTTGCGCAAATTAAAAGCCTTTGCAGACGACAAAATGAATGTGACTCAGAAATTGAAATTAGTGTTGGAAAGGGTAAAAAACACTGTGGGAAAAGGAGAAAATGCTGGTCACCAGCATTTTCTCCTTTTTTCCACAATGTCTACCAAAGGCTTCTCGTTAAAAGTCGGGATTGTGCGGTAAAGGGTTAACACTTCAATAAATATGAGCCACGCTCTGGGAAAAGGGGGACTGAATGCATCTCCGTGATGCATGATACCTGGCAAGTCATCACATAATTTGGGATCCATAAAAATACATTTTTTTGTTTTCTAACAATCGACTGAATCATGTGGTAGACTGGTCCTTTGACATGAGGAAAATTGACCTATAGCAAAATGTTTCGACCCAGGTCAGCCTGCGCGGACTGTGCCGGCTGACATGGGTCGATACTTTTTGCAGATGCATTAAGCTCCCTTTTTACAGAACTTGGCTTATATGTTAAGAGCTTTTTTGTTTATTTTGTGCTGCCTGTCCCAGTTAACCCTATATTAAACAATCTAATGTTTATTTACTTTAAAGACTGAGAAAGCCTTTGAAAAGATGGTGGGAAAAGGAGAAAATGCTGGTAACCAGCATTTTCTCCTTTTCCCACAATATTTTCTAAACTTTCATGGACTAATCCAGTCATTTAAACTACATTGAATTTGTGCGTTTTTACATGGTTTGAGTCTAGACAAGTCGGTTTTGTCGACAGATAAAGTCGGGAAGGTGGTCTTCCGCGATCCTGTTGTTGTGGTGTTGAAGTTGCTCTCAGGAAATCCTGGTTCGATCGACCCCCGCTGGCGACGATGGTCTGTCTGCCTCTGTCCGTCCGTCCGTCCGTCCGTCCATCCATCCATCCATCCATCTATCTATCTATCTATCTATCTATCCGTGCGTCAGTCCCTCTCTCTCTCTCTTTCTACCTACCTACCTACCTCTTCTATTCTATTCTGTTCTGTTCTATTCCATTCCATTCTATTCCATTCTGTTCTATTTAGTTACCAACATAGTTGGCCTATTTCTTATTACTTTCTTTCGTTTTTTCTATCAAACAGTCTGGATTTATTTTTTGAATTATATTCGATGTTTTATCGGGTACTTTTTTCCTATCTCCTACAGACCCTTCTTAAGAACTTTTAAAACACATTTAAAACGGACATAAAAACGTAAAAAAGACAAAGAACCAAGGGACGAAACCGGCGATCCTTTGCGCAAACTCGCGTTTGTTTACACATAAAGTATTCAATATTCATTTATGCATCAACCGTTCTTTTCATTTATTCGTTAATGTTTATCTCATTCCTTAACACAGATACGTTTATAATTACCCTATTGATATAGACATTAATTTTATGATTGAGCCATGCTTTGTGGAAAGGGGCGGTTAATGCATTTGCAAAAAGGATCGACCCAGGTCAGCCTGCGCAGTCCGCGCAGGCTGACCTGGGCGGAAATTTTTGCTTTTAGTTAGTACCTGATGATTCAGTCAGTTGTTAGAGAAAATGGATTCTGTGGATCCATATTTATATGGTGATATGCTTGGTATCCTGGATCACGGAGATGCGTTAAATCCCTATTTGTCAGAGCAAGACTCAATTATTTTTGTACATGTATCATTTCTTGTGTAATTATACAAAAAATGAACAAAAAGAAGCGACTGCTCTTCAGGAAAAATTGTCTCCTTTTTTCACAATGTTACAAAACTTCACCTACTGACCTGCTCATTTCCTGCTTACTACCGTTTCAGGACAATTTGTGATAATGGTGTCTTTTGTGGAAAGCACAGATGAAGATCAGACGACATCGAGAAAGATTTCTTTTAAGTCATTACGAGAAGAGAATGCAGTGAACAATAGCATTTTTTCCCCCCTATGACCATCCTTTTAAAGACAAGATCCAATCATTTCACATACATTTTAATTGTCGGCTGCAGTTACTTTCAATATGGATAGTTCTCAAATCTTACCACCTGGCGAGGAGTCAATTTTATGATGAGGTAACACTTAAGTACGAGTATATACTCACTTTTAATCTCTTTTTATCTTCCCGTATTTCACTTTCCAAATCCCGCAATATATTTCGTAAAATTGCGAGCACCTTGTCCTCCTTGTCATTTGTGACGTCATTTCCTGATGCGAATGGTACCTTGCTATTGGAACACTTCCGGTATCCTGGAGGTGGGTTGAACGTTAATAGCACTTTCCAGTCCACAGAGGTCAAGGTCTTTGAACGCTTGTATTCTCGTTCAATCAGCGGCTCATGTTGTTTTTGAAAGCTCTCTCCACGTAAACAGTCCTTGCTCTCCATCTTCACCGGGTCACGTGTGCTTCTTTCTTTATATCAAAGACTGATCGTCCCCATTTTCGAGGGAATATTACTGTTGTTGAATCTTTCAGCTACAGATCTGAAAATCAGTAGGAAAAAGTATAGGTTATAAGTAAGTCCATTTATCACTAGTATCTGATAGCTTTCTGAAGACAGCTTTTTTTCCACCTTGCAAAGTACCACTTTTAACATCTTCATAACAGATTTTGTATTGTTCGTAACGAGCAGTTTCTTCTTTTGCCTTAACCCTTTACCACACATTTCCGAGTTTTGACGACGAAGAGAAAAAAGGGCTTTGGAAATCATTGTGGGAAAAGGAGAAAATGCTGGTAACCAGCATTTTCTCCTTTTTCCACAATGTTTTCTACCCTTTCATAGACAAATTCTATCATTTGAACCAATCTAAATTTATAAAATAATACTTTCAGTTCGGACGATCTGAAATCGTGTTCGTTTTGTAAAGAGTAAATGGTTTTCTTTCACATGTTTTCTACCCTTTCCCAGACATATTTCATCTTGTGAGCCTAACTTAATTTGTCGTCTGTAAACGCTTTCAATTTGGACGGTTCTAAAATTTTGCCTTTTGATAAAAAGTTAGGTTTTTATACATGCCTTTTATTTGTAATGGTTTTCCCAAACGATAAAGTATATTTGCAGAGTTTTTCGCTGCGAATATGTTTCGAGCTGTTAATATTATGACAATATCATGGTCAAGTAATAAGCTTCATTAATTCATGAGCCACACTCTGACAAAAGTAGGTTTAATGCATCTCCGTGATACATTATTAAGCACAGCATCATAATTATGGATCCACAAATTCCGTTGTGTCTAACAACCGCCTGAGTGCTGGGGCTGAATGGTCCTTTGACATGCAGAAAATTGACCTGTAGCAAAAGATTTCGACCCACGTCACCCTGCGCAGTCCGCACAGCCTTACACGGGTCGATACTGTTTGCAGACGCATTAAACCCCTTTTCACATAGCATAGCCTATATATACAATTTACAGCGCTTTTTTTTCTTTGTGTAGCACATTCCATATTCTAACTTTAGCAGGCACTTTAGCTGTAATCGACGATTTGTATCTCAATTAATGCCACTTATAATTATGTCACGGCGACGTTTATTTATTCACATAATTTCCTTCTAATTTACGTTTTTCATGAGTTTTACGATGACTGCTTTCCTAGGCTGAGAGATTACAGTGGGCAGTCCCACCAGCGCTTTCGATATTCACCTGAAAAAAATCACCCTATTAGGCAGTATAGATTCTAAATCAGAATGCACGTTCTGTGCAGTCTGGTCTTAATCTACAAACTCCGCTAACCCAATCTGAGTCGCGCCTAGTTGCCCATAAGTTAGTTTGAAATGATTGCCGAATGACCAAGCTATTAAATCTATACCAGGGGAAATAACCTTATGAAAAAGTACAGATGCTTGAATACCTATTTAGTTGCCTCCCTTGATATAAGACAAACTTCATACAAGAAATTGACGCTTTTTTTGCAGCTGAATGGTGCCTTTGCCGCTTTCAACAACATTAAGTCATATCCTAGTAACTGCTCACTTATTCATGTCTTGGGTCTAAGAAGTACAAGCTGGGATGATGCAGTGTCTTGCCAAACGAGACTTGAAACTACGTGGCTAGTGCTGGAAGTGAGGATCGAACAAGTATTAATTAACCTCGAAACTGCCTTTCATAGCTATTGTTGCTTTTGCACCCACTGTAGATCAAGATTAGACTGCACGATTTGTGCAGTCTGATCTTAATCTACACTTTCTGCTTTGCTGAAACTATCCAGACTAAAAAACAACCAAAAAACTGCAGTTATCAGGGTCTTATTTAAGAATTACCCTTAAACTGCTAAAAACATGAAACGAAATTTTCCTCTCAGGAAAATACCCAAGCATTGTGGTTTCAAAGCTGATCTCATCGGAAAGAAAATACCGTATCGGACAGCGTAGATCAAGATCAGACTGCACGTTTGAAAAGCACTCTTCGCTCCTTTTTCAAAAGTTTTACAATAAACTCAAACCTCTATCAAATGACAAAATTTTAGACATTTGAAAGCATTACAGATGATAAATGTGACCAACGTGAGAGGATTTGTCCATGAAAGATTGAAAAAAACATTGTGGGAAAAGGCGAAAATGCTGGTTACCAGCATTTTCTCCTTTTTTCATAATGTTTTTTGAAAATCCTTCTTCCTCGGGGTCATTAAAACACAAGGTTACTTTTTAAAAGGTTGTTAGACAAATGGATCTTATTGATGAATTATCAAATTTATTAAATAAGTATAAATGTTATTACCTTTATAAACAATATACCTTAGGCATCACTGAAAATGCAACATAAATTATGAAACACTGTATGATGACTTCCTTAATATAATGCATCAGAAAGATGCATATAACCCCCTTAAGCCAGAGCGCCGCTTAAATATGAGCAGCGCTTTGAGAAAAGGGGGCATAATGCACCTCCGTGATCCATGGTACCAAGCAAATCATCACATAATTTGGGGTCCATAAAATTCATGATGTCAAACAACCGACTGTAATAATAGGTAGACTGGTCTTTTGACATGCAGAAAATTTACCAGTAGCGAAAAGTTTCGGCTCAGGTCAGCCTGCGCGGACTGCGCAGGCTGACCCGGATCGATACTTTTCGCAGATGCATTAAGCCCCCTTTTCACAGAGCATGGCTCATATCTTTTTGTCCGTTTTAACTTGGTTTTGTTTCGAACGCCGAGGCAACATAATACGGTTATATGACGTGATTCAATAAGAATGTCTTCTCGCTGTTTATAAATATTTACACGAATTGTAACGTTTATTTATCTGCACGTCTTGCACATAATAACAAGCTCAAAACCTCTGACTTGCAAAGTGTGCTTCAGATGTAATTATTGAAAACAGTATTGGATTGATGCTTCTGTGGATGGATGGATGGATGGATGCGCTGACCGACCGACCGAATAAATGAATGAATGATTGTTTGATTATTTGATATACGTTGCCTTCAACAGTATTTCAATCGTATAAAGGCGAAATACCATTGAAAGCGGTGGAAAACTCTCTTCAAACAAACCAACAAAACTGACCCAAAGTACTTGTGATCAGAAATCCGACCTTTATATACCTTAATCCTCGTTCTCACCTCCTGAACAAAGGTTTATTTGCTGAGTACTTTGATTTACTCTCGGAGTTAATCTAACAGTTCGTCGCAACTTCTCGGTCTATAACAATTTAGAAATATTTTGCATCATTATGACTGAGCCATGCTCTGTGAAAAAGGGGTTGAATGCATGTGCAAAAAGTACCGACCCAGGTCAGCCTGCGCAGTCTGCGCAGGCTGACCTGGGTCGAAACTTTTTGCTATCTGTATTTTTTTCTAAATGTCCAAGGACCAGTTTACCGCATATTTCAGTGGGATGTCAGACAAGATAGATTTTATGGACTCATGATTATATATATATATATGATGGCTTGCTTGGTATAATGTACCACGAAGATGCACTGAACCCCCTTTTGCCAGAGTGCAGCTGAAATAGACGAACAAAAATTGTGTCTTCTCGTAAAGAGCTTAATCAAGAGACAAGGTTCTTGTTGATTGTTACAATGTAATTCATTCAGAACACAAACTTCCAAAACCGGAAATGGATTAGACTTAGTCTGAAGGTTTCGACAACAGAACAAAGAGTACATACAAATGAACCATACTCTGTGAAAAGGGGCGCTTAATATATTTGCAAAAGTATCGACCCAGGTCAGTTTTTAATGTTGTAATTCTCAACGAATCAAGCTAAAAGTAGAAGCAAACTTATATTTCAGGTATTATGTTGCAAAAAGTATTTGATAAATTTAGCACTTAAAGTGTTTACTCTTTGATCTTTGATTTTTATCTAATGTAGTGTGAGACATTCAATTCACCCTTTTTCTGACAGAGGAGAAAATACAGGTACTTGAAGACGGTATAAATCATGCATGATCAGACTGCACTGGACATGCCACCACAATATAACTGAAAAAAAGGAAAGCATGGTTTTCTCTTCACAAGTTGACAAAATTTTAGACTCATCCTAATAAAAAGCATTAGCAGACGGCAAACTAAAGTAGGCTCAAAAAGTGAAAAAAAAAAAGTATTTAAAATGATAGAAAACATTGATAAAAAAAAAAAAGAGCAAATGCTGATAACCAGCATTTTCTCCTTTTCTCACAATGTTTTCAAAAGTTTTTGACTTCCTTGAGTTGTTAAAACACGAAATTTGGCGATGTTAATATACCATTCAAACAAATTGTAAATACGTGTAAACATTTGGCAGATAATTTCCAAGAAAAGTCCAGACGTGTTGTTCGACACAAAAACAACGTTTGTCTGAATCCCTTCTGGAATTTTCAAAACGAAATAAAATGATTTTTGGGATCCCATCAAAGCCATATTTTCCCAACATCTTGACTGTGTCTACATTGATAATGTTTTATGTCAAAATCTCTGTAACCCGAGTAAATCTTCCAGCCCCTCTACCGTAGTTGGCAATATACAAGTTCTCTTTCTTTCTTTCTCCCATCCTCCCTCCCTCCCTCCCTTCCTTCCTTCTTTCCTTCCTTCGCCTTTCTTTATTTCTTTGTTTCCTTCATTCCTTCCTTCCTTCCCTCCCTCCCTCCCTCCCTCTCTCCTCCTTCCTTCCTTCCTTCCTTCCTTTCGTTTTTCTTTGTTTCTTCTTTCTTTCTTTCTTTCTTTCTTTCTTTCTTTCTTTCTTTCTCCTTCCTTCTTCTTCTTCTTCAGCTACCAAGCCCCCCGTAGCTCAGTCGGTAGCGTACAGGACTTGAGAACAGGAGGTCGCTGGTTCGATTCCCGACTTGGCAAGTTTCTTTCCGAGGATTGATGATAGTCATTGCGACAGGATTCATTCCTCTTTCACAGCTGAACATTGCTTCGACAATGGTTATGTGGGAAAGCAGCCAGTGGCTTGGAAAGAATATTGTGCGGAGAACTGGTAAAATAAACTCCAGGAAAGCATGGATAGGTGCACTGGCCGCCGCGATATCACTGAAATAATGTTGAAAATGGCGTTAAACACCATACAATCAATCAATCAATCCGCAGGCTCACTAACATTGATATAGTGTGAAAGCATTCTGTCCTTTTCTCACATAGACCCCTTTGACCAGGGTCGTTTTTTGAGATAATAAATTTGATTTATTGATTGATTAATTGATTGATTGATTCATTTATTGATTGATTGTCTTCAACACTGGTGGAGGCCAGTGCACCTATCCATGCTTTCCTGTAGTTTCTTTTACCATTACTACGCACAATATTCTTTCCAAGCCATTGGCTGCTTTCCCACATAGCCATCGTCGAAACAATGTTCAGCGGTGAGAGACTGACTATCATCGATCCTCGGAAAGAAATTGGCCGAGGCGGGGATCGAACCAGCGACCTCCTGTTCTCAAGTAATGCACGCTACCGAATAACCTACCGGGGCTGGGCATTTGACAACAAAATGTGTTTTTAGCCACAGAACGTGTTTCAAGAAGATTCAGGGAAAACATTCTTTTTTTTCCCTGTACATATATTAGTGAGCCACACTCTGGCAAAAGGGGGCTTAATGCATCTCCGTAATGCAATGTACCAAGCAAGACATCACATAATTATGTACTTATAGTCTATTTGTTTAACGACCGTTTGAATCATGAGGTAGACTGGTCCTTTGACATGCAGAATATTGACCGATAACGAAAAGTTTCGGCTAAGGTCGGCCTGCGTGGACTGCGCAGGCTGACCTGAATCGATACTTTTCACAGATGTATTAAGCCCCTTTTTCACAGAGCATGGCTCAAATGTGGTTCTTTTAGCCACAAAACGTGTTTCAAGAAGATACAGGGAAAACATTCTTTCTTTTCCTGTGCATATACATGTATTTCTTTTCTTCTAAGTCTGAACATCTTTACAACAGGGAAAAAAATATTTAAAATATTAAAATCGTCCAAATTGAAAGCTTTTACATGACGACAAATTTAGTGTGACTCAAATGATTGGATTAGTCATAGAAAAGAGGGAAACATTGTGAGGAAAGAGAGAAACGCGGTAACAAGCAGTTCTCCTTCTCTCACGATGTCCTTTTTTATGTTTTCAGGCTGGTAAAAAATGACACGTTTGGTAAAGGGTTAAACATTGAAGAAATTGATACGGACAGGGTGTCTGTCCCGATATATATGAGCCATTCTCTGTGAAAAGGGCGTGTAATGAATCTGCAAAAAGCATCGACCCAGGTCAGCCTGCGCTGACTGCGCAGGCTGACCTGGGTCGAAACTTTTTTTTTTGTTTTCAGTCAATATCCTGGATGTCAAAGGACCATTCTACCCAAGATTCAGTTTGTTGTTGGACATAATGGATTTTATGGATCCATAATTATACGATGACTCGCTTGGTATTATGCACCATGGAAATGCATTTAGTCCCCTTTTGCCAGAGCATTGCTCATTTGTTTGAAACCCCACTGGCTACTTGGTGTGCAGATGTGCTTTCCTATATGAACAACCCCCGACATATTGTCAGTATTTCAATTTTTTGTCAACTTGATCCACTGAAAGCACTGAGTTTTGTCGACCGCCCAAGTCCCTCAATAGCCCATACCATTAAAGGTGCATTCGCCCAACAGTCAAAATGGCAAATCTATATGAGCCATGCTCTCGCAAAACGGGGCTTAATGTATTCCGTAATGCATTATAACAATCAACCCATCACATAATCATGGATCAATAATAGCCACTTTTTTTACAACTGACTGAATTAGGAGGTAGACTGGTCCTTGAACATACAGAAAATTGACCGATAGCGAAAAGTTTCGGCTCAGGTCAGCCTGCGCAGTCCGCGCACGCTGACCTGCGCCGATACTTTTCACAGATGCATTAAGCCCCATTTTCAGAGTGCATGTCTAGATATCTAAGCAACTGTAACAAGTCATTTATGAACTCATTACACAGAATATGTTTTCTTGCCTTAAAGGACGCTATTAATAATTAATTAATAATCTCGAAGAAAAACACATGTAAGAAAACGTTTTTCGGTGGTATTTTTTTTTCTTAAAGAAAATCTTTACAGCCAGAAAAAAAAAAAAGGCCGTTGAAACTTGAAAGTGTGTAAAATGGCTCAGAATTTAGTCAATTGCGTAAACATAGATAAATTTTCCATATGTATGGTGTAAAGGATCGAGAAACTCAAAGTATTTGTTCTCATTTATTACCGGAAACGACAACAGTGATTTCTTTGTAGGCCTCCAAAAAATTAATTGCATTTTCTGTCCATTGTAAACTGTTCAAGCTTGCAGCCGTCAGGGGCAACATTTGGCATGAAGATATAAGAATGATTATAGTTTGATAAAATGAAGTTGAAATGGATTAAGCAATGGCTGAAAATTAGTAAAAATGTATCTTTAATGGACTACGTAGCCTCTCAAGTTATTTTTCTATATTTCGCATGAGAATTTCGCAAAGGCTTGTGGGGAATGTCACGTTTTCAATAGTGCACGTCCATTATGTTGATTTGTACTCAAATAAGTACGATGAGATACTAGTAATTAATGTCATAAAAAAGACGGAGTTGGCATTTCAAAGGTACCCAACCCATTATTCAAACACCAGATTTGCACGTTGTTTCTGAACGTTTGCAAGAAAATTATTTTATGTCACGTACAGATCAGATTTTAACAAAAAATGAGCCATGCTCTGTGAAAATGGGGCTTAATGCATCTACGAATATATCGATTCAGGTCAGCCTCTTGAAAAAAAGTGACTATTATGGATCCATAATTATGTGATGGCTTGATTGGTACGATGCATCACGCAGATGCATGAAGCCCCCTTTTGCCAGAGCATGGCTCAAATGAAAAACACCTTTCAAACAGAAATCCTGTCATTTTAGACAATCTAATTTGCCGTCAAAAATGCTTTCAGTTTCGAATGTGAACTTTTGTCAAGAAACCACATCATTTTCTCCTTTTCCCTCTCTATTTTCTACCCTTTTAAAGAAGTACAACGTCATCAGAGCCCAGTCTCCACTGTCATCTGCAACTGCTTCCAATTTCGACAAATATAAAATTTAACTGTCGTCCTTGTAAAGGGTTAACAGAGAAACACATGTATGTGTGTGAGGGTAATTCTCATGACAAAAGTAGATAAATTATAGATAAATTGGGACAAAATTGTGAAAAAGTGACAATTAGCATAGCTTTGATGTTTAAGGTCACGACCCTTTCATCCCATTGTAACAATGTATAAAATGTACAAATGATGAAAAAAAAAACAATCGAACCTACTCTGTCAGCTGGAGTAGTTATATTGCTAGAGCACGAGAAATGTAATCAACTAACCTAGGGATAGCCCACTTGAGTGTGTCGGTTCGATTTCCACGACTTACCATTAAAAATCAAAGCGCTGAAGGCCTGGGCATCAGAACGGGTAAATAGGTAGAACAATGAGGCCCAGGAGCTAAAAGTTGCTATCACATTTGTATAGACTTAAAAACTGCTATCACGTTTGTACAGACTAATAAAATATCGACATGTCTCACACTGACAGTCTGTGGAGGTGACAACAGAATGGAAAAACATAAATTTGTAAAGGCCAATATAACGAGTATTTTTGTATAGCCCTGGTCTCATGGTCTTTATGGATTGAAAGGAGATAATGTTCAAAGGATTTTCTGTTTCCTATTTTCTTCCTTTACGTTGCTTTGGCAATAAATCATGGTAACAAACCAAAATCATCAAAATGAGCAGCGTGCAAAAATAGCTGATAGAGGACAAGTCCAGGGAACATTCCTGGAAAGTGCAAAAAATCCACAATGGCCTTGCAATGAATCTTTTTTTTTTTTAATTTCTTTCATTTTACCACATTCAGTCTATAAGTTGAAATAGTAACCATGTCCAGTGACAAGGAAAAACACAAAGTCTTTAAAGGCAATATCACAGAGCATGATTTGGTGTCTACGAAGACAATTTTTTAGGTATTTCTTTTTTTATTTTTGTATTTTGGTTTCTATGGCACTAACTCAAAAGACGTCCGCATTTGGTCGTCAATGGTCGGTTTATTTTCCGTGAAAACACAAAGTTGAAAAAGGGCATAACTTGATAGTTATTTACCCTTATTGTTTATGTTTCCCTTTTGATAGTTAACAACTTGTCCGAATTTGATGTAAACATTTTCAGTAATTACAAAGATATTGTAAGATGTCATAGATTTTGCATGACGACGACACAAACGACGAAGATAATGACACTAGAGCTATGAAAATACCATGCCTCTAAAAACAGCTGAGCTAAAACTTCTTAGTCGAAAAAGGGGCATAACTAATTACTTTGCCAAAAATACTTTGGTGGTTACCTGCCTCTGTTGTACGGATATAAAATCCCCTTTTAATAGTTAACAAAAAGTCCCAAGTTTAAAGTAAGTATCTTAATAAATGACAAATATGATAAAATGTCAAAGGTTCTGAAAATTTAAAGTAATAAAAAATGGCGTAACTGTGTCAAAATTTTTTTGATGGTTACCTGCCCCTGTTATATGGGTACCCCTTCTGACAGTAAATACCTTGTCAATGAAGTAAATATCTTCGGGAATAACAGAGATAGTAAAAAATGTCGAAGTTTTTGACGCACAGGCTTTGACAATAGCATGACGTTTCTTCGTAAACAGATGAGCTAAAGACTACCAGGAATAAAATCATATGGATGATACAAGACTGCTCAAGGAACATTGCTATAAAAGTTTTTGCCAAAATATCTGCCATAAATGCCAATTTTCAATTTTCCCATTGAAAGTCTATGGAATCTCTAAGTTGCCATGATCAACCAAGTTGGAAAGCCGATTTTCATAACCAAGAGGGCCGTTGGACCTACAGCTCTAATCTGAGTAAAGTCATCTAGGATTGATAAATTTGAAGAGCTCCTGGTTGTGATTATGGAAAACACAAAAGAGCCATGCTCTGGCAAAAGGGACCAATCATTCCAAACGAGCCGTCGTATATTTATGGATCCATAAAATCCATTTTGTCGAACAACGGACTGAATCATGAGGAGCATGACATGCAGAGAATTTACCAAAAGCAAAAAGGTTCGACCCAGGTCAGCCTTAATACCTATGAAGATCAAGATCAGATTGCACTGAATGTGAAGTCTGATCTTCCATATAAAACGCCTACCAGTTACTTAACTCTTTACCACACAATCTCGAGTTTTAAGGACTGTAAGGATGTAGCCTCATGAAAACGTTTTGGAAAAAGAAGAAAATGCTCTCTTTTTTTCCTACAATGTTTTCCGCACTTTCAAAGCCAATAACTAACATTTCGGTTAAATCTATTTGCCGCCCGCAAATGTTTTCAATTTAGACAAGTCTAAAATTTCATCATCTTTTACAGATTAACTGGTTTTCAATAGCTCATGTTGCAAACTTTAATACATATTTGATATTGTATGCGCCGAGTTTGCTATGGGTCGAAATGGTAATGGACCAAGATGTCACATCTGGACAATTCCGACAGGAAGAAATAAGACATACATACTAATCAAATACACAGTTATAACTTCAGACATGAGGTGCACCGTAATTTTACGAAATTTGAAATCTTACCGAGGTAAGAGACACCTTTTTCAGCGAAAGAGCACACCGTCTGCGTAAAATACGCTATCATTATTTGTCATTCACATGGTATCTAGAAAAAAGACAAATGCACGATCCCGCTCGGAACAGCACTCGTCACAACTAGGGCCCAAAATTCTCAGTCAACACTTTCGTACGATAAAAATTGCACATCTATCAAATTTTGTTGTGAAATTAAACCTTACTTTGATGTTCAAATCGAAATATTTTTTATTATCTTAAGGGGTGGTTTCTTTCAGCGTAGTGAGATGGATTGCAGGCGGTGCTTTTCACTTTTACCCGGGTTTTTCCGTAAATGCTTTGATGGGGTTGAAATTTTGGTATACGATTCCTATGGCGCTGGGCTTGGCAAGCCAAGCCCAGACCAAAAATCACGGATAGTCTCACGGATGAGACGTCTAATCCAGCTTCCGTGTGACGGTTCTTTATACCGAACACATTAAAAAACCAGGGGTAAGTTAGGATGAGTTTCGTCCTGTATCCTGCACTATCCATAATATAACTACAAATCAAAACGAAATAAGGATTTCCCTAAATTACGGTATAGGGGAACTGGGCATTTTTTTTTAAATCCAGAACGGCACTCGTTTGCTTGTATAGTGTTTTGTAGGGATCTTAGCCGCATACCAGTCATGTCACTCCTATTTATGGATTTCCTGCATTTGAGCAACACTTGGTTGGGCGTCCGAGTATATGTCATCGTCGGATATACATATTAAATAAATTCTCTCTCTCTCTCTCTCTCTCTCTCTCTCTCCCCTCCTTCTTTCTCTCTGTCTCTGTCTTTGACCGTTTCTATCTAACATTTTTTGAAGGTACGCCTGGGCGTGACGGGCGTATGCGTGAGTACGCCTCTGCACAGGACAACCATCCAGAAACCAGGTTCCATTGAGACGAAGATCTAACGTGTCCGGTAAAAAGTATCGTAGATAACCAACCTGCATTCTCTTTATCCTGTTTGTGAAGTAACATCATGCAAACAATGAAAACAGGATAAAATATCGTCGTAGCCCTGTATTTTAGCATAATTACATGGACCTTCGTGGCGCTCGATGCCGTTGTGTTGCCATTGCAGACGGTGTAGTTTCAAGATCAGGCTGCGTAGGTTGCGTTATTCCAAGAAAGTTGTCGCCTAATCATGATCGAGAAAAAGTTTAGACTAGTTCAAACCGGTAGCAGTTACGGACGAAAGGTTAGTTGGAATAACCATAATGATTGGAATTTGTCTTTTGACTGAAAGAAAACATTGTGGGGAAAGGAGAAAATGCTGGTTACCAGCATTTTCTCCTTTTCCCACAATGTTTCTATAAGTCGCCTCTTCATTGTCGTTTAAGCATCAGATTGTATAATAAAGTACATGTACATATGTTAAGTGGAATATCGTTTTAATAAACTTATTGAATATCTTAAAGATCCATCTGCAGCCAGAGAGCAAAAGCGCTGTTAAACCTTAAAAGTGTGTAGAATGACTCAGAATTTAGTCAACTGTGTAAATATAGATGAGTTAACATATTATATGCTGTAAGGGATAGAGAAACTCGAGGGATTTGTCTTCGTTTAAAACAGTATACGACAACAGTGATTTCTTTGAAGGCTGCCGAAGATAAAATGCATTTTCTATCGGTCGTAATCTGTGCCAACTTTGCAGCCGTCCGGGGCAACATTTTGGCATGACGATACAAGAATGATTGTACTTTCATAAAATAAAGATGAAATGGGTTAAAAACTGGCTGAGAACGAGTAAAGATGTGTTATTTTATTATTGCACGCGCAAAGGACTAAAAACTGTACTGTCATAATGAATCTTTCAAAAACAAATTTTCCTGTTTGATTTTGCTATCATGTTACACAATGATTCACGTCCTGTTTCAAATTCCCTTCCGTGATGTTAAACGATGATAGTAAGCACAATCCAACATGTTTTCCTAAATGATACGAAATGGGTTGTTTCTTTAAAGGGGCCTTTTTAATTTGTGTGCTATTAATCAAAAATCAAAACCTCTTGTCAAATACCCACAAATACGGCTAGATATTGTTTTTTTTTTGTTCGCAAGCGTATTCATTGTACAGTTACATTCAATAAACATGAGCAATTTTGGTCGAGCGGTGGCCAAAATTGAACGATGCGGGTTTTAAAGTACATTAAGATTTAAACTAGAAGAACTGTAACAAAGCGGACGATAACCCCCCCCCCCCCCACCAGCACCTTGTCACTCAAGCAGTACAATCAGAGAAAGGAAATGATTTTCAAAACGTCACCAGTGACCTTGACCTTTGACCCATCTGACCTAAAAACAATATGGCACCTCTTTGGGTCATGAGCAACTCTTGTATAAAGTTTCAGGGTCCTGGGTCAAAAATATATAGAGTTAGAGCACGGAAACGATTTTCAAACAAAGGTTACCTGTGACCTTGACCTTTGACCCATGTGACCCAAAAACAATAGTGCACCTCCTTGGGCCATGAGCAACATGTGTATAAAGTTTCAGGGTCCTGGGTAAAACTGCTTTTTGAGTTAGAGCACGCAAACAAAAACAAGACATACATAGTGAAACCAGTATATCCCCTCTACTTCGTAGATGTAAGAGGGGTATAAGTATAGCATTTGGAAACGTGGAAATAATAAGGAAGGTGACAATCTGTTATTGTGCGGTTGGTCCGACTGTCAGTCATTGGCAGAAAAAAAACTGAATTCCAGAACTAGGTAAAAAAGTTTCCAAGTCACCATATCTTTTGTTTAAGGGGGAAATAAGAGGGATAGAATGGTAAATATGTGTTATGAAAGCCAGAAATGCTGATAAGTAAATGGTTTATCCTATACCACGCAGTTCCGAGTTTTAACGACCTTGAGACATAAGACTTTTGAAAACATTAAACTGAATTACTGATGAAATGGGCTTTGAACACCATACAAGAAATAGCACTATCAGCTAAATTTATGAAGTCGACTTCTTTCGACGGTTGAAAGTACAATTCCCTGACACTTAGAAAGATTTCAATTTCGTAGGCTTGACTAAACAAGCGGGCGGTATAGATCCAAGATCAGACTGCACGTTCTGTGCGGTTTGATCTTGATCTATGCCGTCCTCAGAAGCTCGTATCTTCGCCTATGACGCTAGAAGGGTTAACCTTCAACCTGTTAAGTAAGAGAATGATTGATTAATCGTATTCTGTTTAACGCCGTTTTCAACATTATTTCAGTTATTCCGCTTTGGCCAGTGCACCTATCCATGCTTTCCTGGAGTTTCTTTTACCAGAACTACGCACAATATTCTTTTCAAGCCATTGGCTGCTACCGGGACTCGGCGCTAAGTAAGTGAAATAAAACTTTCAAGCCAATAGTAAGAACCCACATTTTGCTATTTCATAGGTATTTTTGGAGAAAATATCTCCTTATCGGACAGAATAGATCACAGATCAGACTGCACGTTCTGTGTAGTCTGATTTTGATCTACGCTGTCCGCAAGAGGCATTTAAGCCGCACTTAGCAGCCTAAGGGTTAAAATCCAAAGGGTGAGGTTATTATAATAACGACGGAAACTAATTAGCATGCAGATAAGCATCAGTCGGCTGAGACCTCTTACGACTACTTTAACCGTTAACCTGTTAAATAAATTAAGTGAAACTTTCAAGCCTTTAAAAAAAAAACAACAAATGATGCTATTTAAAAGTTATTTATAGGGAAAGAAATGTCTGCTTATCTGACAGTGTAGATCCAAGATCAGACTGCACATTCTGTGCAGTCTGATCTTGATCTGCACTGTCGGCACAAGGTCTTTGTGTCGCGCGTAGCAGCCTAAGAGTTAATTAGTGATTATACAGGGGCATTTTTTACCCTTATCCTTTAGCGCCGAAACATAGAAAAAAAATCTATGTTATAAAAATCAAAATACCAAATTAAAGACTTCGGTATTTTATTACGACAATAAATACTTCAAAACTATACAAAAACGTAATTAAACTTCACTATGTGTCCAACTTACCATATTTAATACGTGACCTTTCATGAATCCACAAGTAAAACATTTGTCCGAAACTGACAGTAATGTCAGTGAAAACGCTTAATTTTCATTCAAGAATAAAGATACGGTAACTTTGTAAGTTCTTTGAAAGGCTGAAATTCTTTCGGCAGTTTGATGAAAATTAAATGTTTAAAGTGTAGTTTGCTTTGATAACAGACTTGCCTCCGCTATATCTTTACTTGAACTTTTTTAGCGAATTTTTGGCAAAAATGTAATAAAATGAGCCATGCTATGTGAAAATGGGGCTTCATACATTTGCAAAAAGTATCGACCCAGGTCAGCCTGCGCTGTGCGCGCAGGCTGACCCGGGCCGAAACTTTTTGCTATATTTAAATTTTCTGTTTGTCAAAGGACCAGTCTACTTCATGATTCAGTCGGTTGTTAAACAAAATGGACTTTAGGGGGTCCATAATTATGTGATGTTTTGCCAGGTATAATGTATCACGGAGATGTGTAAAGCCCCCTTTTGCCAGATCATGGCTCATAATCAATTTCTATAATCATACTATATGCGTAAAAACATGTTCAGTTCTGCTTACACTCGTAGTTCGGGAACTTTAAAAAGTCAACGTTAGGGAAAATCCGGTTTCGCATGTAGATCTATATTGTGTGTTATTTCTATGTTCTGTCAAAAAAGTTTTGTCTTTTTTTTCCGTTGTTGCTGCTGCCGTGTTCCTCGTTGTAATATGTATTGTTGTGGTGAGGATGGTTATAAAATGTTTCCGAACCCATAGACGTGAGCTGGGGAAACATGGCTCAGTAGTTCAAGCACTGGACCTGTAACTTAGGGGTTCTCGGTCCTAGACCACGGCCACAGCCAGTCACTGAGGAATATCCTTGGGGAAAGCACTGCATTGCTGTCATAACTATGCTCGCAAATAGGCATACAGGGACTCGCAGAATCAACAAGTCAATTTTTTTTACCAATCACAAGTGACTTTTTATTCATTCAAATAATATATCAATACTAAGAAGTGTACCAAACGCCAGCGTTGTCAGCTACGCCGAAAATTCACTGAGTTTGCAAAATATCTATTTTTATTAGGCTTCAAAGTTTCATGTAGCTTATTTAGCAGGCTAAGTGTTTAGTGGTCTCTGAGTAGAATAAAGAGAAGATATTACAATAAATATAAGTTGATACAAAATAATACCCATCCATTAAAAGTCCTGCTTAATTCTTTCACAACCAAATAGATAAATATCATTCTCTCAAAGACTAAAAATGCAATTCCATTGCAAGAAAATGAGGGAGTTTAATCATAATCTAGATTAAAGTAGTGGAAGATACAGATCAGAGATCAGACTGCACATTATGTACAGTCTGATCTTGATCTACACTGTCCACAAAAACCATTCATGCTATCAAGTGACGGAAACAATTATCCCTTTTAACGAATGATACAAACTCAATCTCTTTCGAAGACTGATCCTAATACAATCAACTAAAGTTCACAAAGAAATGTTCATCTTATACTCTGGACCAAACAAGCGGACGGTAAAGATCCAAGATCAGACTGCACAGAACGTGCAGTCTGATCTTGATCTATGCCGTCTGCAAAAAAAAATAAAGCCTGTGTTTTCGCCTGGGACGCTGAAAGGGTCAAACTTACAAACCGTCAATTAACCGGGAATGTAAATAGACGGAGATTTTTTATTGCTTTTTATGATTAAGTTGAAAAGTTGTAAAATTTGATACGGATGTAAAAAAAGAACGAGATATGTCCTTAATGCTTCTTCAATTGTTACGCGCAATTTTAAGGACACGTGTGAACTACAGAAAACAGTGTGGGAAGTGTTTAAATCATTCCTAAGACTTCAAATATATAATATTTGCGATGCTCTGTGAAAAAGGAGCTCAGTGCATCTGTGACAAATATCGACCCAGGTCAGCCTGCACGGTACGCGAGGGCTGATCTAGGCCGAAAGTTTTTGCCTTTGGTCATTTTTCTGCATGTCCAAGGACCAGCTTACATCATGTTTTGGTGGATTGTTAGACAAAAAGGATTTTATAGATCCACAATTATGTGGTGACTTGGATAGTATAAAGCATTATGGATGTGCACAAAGTCCCTTTTTGCCAGAGCATGGCTCGTGTATAAGCGGCCCTCTGGGTAAAGGGGGTCTAATGCATTTCCCTGATCCGCTTTACCAAGCAAGTCATCGCATAATTCTTCCGCCATAAAATCCAGCTTGTCTAACAACCAGCTAAATCGTGAGTTTAGACCACAGGCGTTCGTTTTGTCACGAACTTGTAATATATTACATTATATAGATGATGAAGTTCGTCACAAAACGGACGCCTGTGGTTAAGACTGGTCCTGTGACATACAGAAAACTGACCAATACAAAAAGTGTCGACCTGAGTCAGTCTGCGCGGACTGTACTGGCTGACCTAGGTCGATAAAGTTTGTACATGAAACTCCCTTTTCACAAAGCATGGTTCATATGATTGATTGAATGGTGTTTACGCCGCTTTCAACATTATTTCGGTCAGACCACGGCGACAGCTTATATATTCGTGTATTTCCTGGATTTCACCAGTACTAGGTCAGGGTTCTGAAAAGTCTTGCCCAAGGACACTCCACGAAAAACCTTAGACTCATATCTTTTCGTGACAAATCTTTCTCGGCTCAGTTTAATCCTTTCGGCATGTAGCGAAGATTTAGGCTTATGTAGACGGCATAGTTCAAGATCAGACTGTACCCCAATTTAAGACCTATATACCATCCGATTGTTAAAGATACATCCTTACAGCCAGAAAAGGAAAAAAGAAAAACGGTGTAAAAATTTGATATACTGTAGAATGGTTCAAAATTTAGTCAGGTGTGTAAACATATATAAATTACCGATATATACATAACGGCGTAAGGAATAAATACACATTTCGGAAATCTTAAAACCGAAAACGTCACAACAGTGGTTTTTTTTTTTTTATGACCGCAAGAAATGAAATGCATTTTCTGTCGGTCGTCAAGGTGCAACATTTGGCCTGAGGAAACACAGTGATTATAGTTTGATATAATAAAGATGAAATGGGCTAAAAACTGGGTGGACACAAATATGGATGTCTCTTTAAGTCAAGAATACGATATAAATATTGTGAGTTTCAGTGATTGTAATTTCTGCTGTAAAACGAGTTCAAGCTATGTATTTGGCGCGGAAAGAGTGTGACGAAAGGCGAACGGTTGCAGGAAAAAAACAACACCTAAGTGGGACAGTTAATGCAGTCAACAGACTATAACATCCGACATTTTACTGGGAGTGCTTCAGCCTCAACTAATATACCTACAGAAACATCCAGACACTTTATTCTGGCCTATCTTATTTGTGTATTCATTAAAGGGAGGAAATTATGCCAGCCATAACCATTAGTTAAATACATAAGTAATCGTTTGATCAGTCGAAGCAAAAGTGTCATCGTACTTTTGTAGGAAAGCAGCATTAATGTGCTGTTACATTTTGTAAATGTTTTTATTTTTAATATGACAAACTTACTATCAATGTGTGTTTTTTTTTTAAATCCTCCATCGCTAAATCAGGAGAATTATGCCTCTCGAAATTCCTTGTTCAGTCCCTACAAGCAGTGCTTGTAACACTGAAGTGTAATTAGGCAAAGGTCAGCAACCGCCAAGGATTGGCCAGAATTCTTTAATGTGATAGTTCATTGAATTGTTTTTCACTTTCTATATATGTTTTTTTTTTTCCCCAGTGTGTAATAGACAATGACAAGTAAATAATAATAATTCTATAATAGATCAGACGATGACAAAGAATGTCCTGAGGCTCAAATTTAATGACAAACGAATCTTAACATTTAGATTAATAGAAATACGATATGGAGGTGTTTTGTTTCAATGCCGATACACAATAAATCCGTACAAAAAATCGCCAGCTAATCAAATTGAATAAATCGATATCGATCCACGATGAAATGATTGGTAAATGAACATTGTTAACCAATTTATTTAGTATCATAAAGAATTACCCCTTTGCCAAACAACTGTTGGAACAAACCTAAAGAAAAAGGGGGCCTTCGAAAACATTGTGGGAAAAGAAGACAATGTCGGTAACCAGCACTTTCTTCTTTTCCAACAATGTTTTCTACCCTTTCAAAGGCAAACACAATCTTTGGAGCCATGTTAGATTTTTCATCTTCATTTGCTTTCAAGCTGGGAAACACTGTCAGAAAACGAAGACAACGATGTTAACCACCAATCAGTTTCTTCTTTTCCCACAAAGACAAACTCTATCATTTGAGCCATGTTAGATGTCTCATCTATAACTGCTTTCTATCTGGACAGGTCAATTGTTTTTGTCTGGTAAAGGATTCAGGTTAAAATACAGCGGTGGTCCTTACGGTCAACTCTGTCTAACAAGTATCGGAGGTTGTTTCCGGTGGAATATTTAAGCACAACCGTACACGATTTCTGCCGAGCCCCGGTAGCCCAGTCGCTAGCGTATAGGACTTGAGAACAGGGCGTCGCTGGTTCGAATCCCCCGCTCGGTTAATTTCTGTACGAGGACTGATGATCATATCTACATCAAATTCTGTAAGACTTTGAATCGGCCCATCTCATTTGCATAATACAAAGTTGGTGATAAATAGGTGGACTGTTACTCTATCTTTTCTATTAACTCTATCGCTGACGAGTTTAAATAAATCTTTTTTTTTTAGATCTCAAAATACAGTTCTATTGTAAATGAAAATTATTTTTGACATAATCCACAACATCAGGTGGCGGACAGTGTAGATCAAAGATCAGACTGCACGTTCTGATCTTGATCTACGCCGTCCACAAAAGTTATTTAAATCGCCATTTATAGCGAAAGAGTTAAAAAAAAAAATGATGCATGCACAAAGATACTAAAGGTTTGTTAAACCGTCGTTAAGTAGAAATTTAATATTTTTCTGTCTGTATTGTGGAATACAATTAACATATTCCTTTACAAGTCCTAGTCTGACATCCCTGCAGTGCATGGCTACTGGAAACATTGAGCGAAAAGGAGCAATCGCTTGTTTACTTTTGGCTGTCATAGGGGCCTTTAAAGGCCCAATAGCTGTCAAAAGTAAACAAAGCGGGTGTTAAAATGAATTGGAATTTAATGTTTACCTTTAAAAAGTGTGGAAACTATTGTGACGATGACAATCTGTTATTGTACGATCGGTCCATGTGTTAGTCGCTGGCAGAAATATGAAATTTAAAATAAAAGAAAAAAAAAAAAAAGAAAAAAAAAAAGAAAAAAAAAAAAAAAAAGAAAAAAAAAAAAAAGAGCGACCTGGCAACCTTTGACCTACTTTTAAGATTCATTTTTCTGCCAGCGACTAACACTTTGACCGACCGTACAATAACAGATTGTCACCTACACAACAATTTCCATACTTTTAAAAGGTATGAATTAAATTTAGGTGCCTTTTAACACCTGCTTTGTTTACTTTTGGCAGCTATTGGGCCTTTATGTATTAAGGTACAAGTTAATTAATTAACCTGATAACATTTGTTTACACGAGTAAGTAGACCGCATAACATATTAAATCTTTCCAAAAAGAAGGGAAAAATATCCTCCTACAAACTGAAAGCATCTACAGAAAACTAATTCAAAATTAATGTAAGTTTACTGAGTTCTCTAATAGGGTAGAATACACCATGGGAAAAGTAGATAATGCTAATAACCATCACTTTCTCTTTTTTCCCACAGTGATTTCAAAAGCCCTCTTCCTCAAAGTCGTTTAACCCTTTACCAAACGACAACATTTCAGACCAGTCCAGATTGAAAGCATTTGCAGACGACAAAATAAATTTGACTGAAGACTTGAGATTTGTTTTGGAAAGGGGTAGAAAACATTGTGGGAAAAGGAGAAAATGCTGGTTACCAGCATTTTCTCCTTTTCCCACTATGTTTTCAAAAGCCTTCTTTCTCAGGGTCGTTAAAAGTCGGCATTTTTATGGTAAAGGGTTAATTTCCGGATGGTGCGGTGAAAGGTAAAACCATTTATAAACATACTGTTTATATTTATCTTGACGTATTTTGCCTCTGATTTGTATATGGCATTGCTCTGGCAAAAAGGGCTTTAATGCATCTCCGTGATACATAATACCAAGCAATTCCTCACCTAATTATTGATCCATAAGATTCATTTTGTTTAACAACCGACTGACTCATGAAATAGGCTGGTCCTTTGGCATTAAAAAAATTGACCAAAAGCAAAAACTTTCGACCCAGGTCTGCCTGCGCAGACTGTGCAGGCTGACCTGAATCGATACATTTTGCAGATTTATCAAACCCCCTTTTCACAGAGCATGGCTCATTTACATTGTATCTTGAAACAGTTTTTCCTATAACTTGCGTATATATGTGCTCATATTTTGTTTTGTATTTACATAAAACGACTACAAATTATTGTATTTTTTATGATGAACAAAGCCTATAGGGCCCGATAACTTTGAGATTACTGTCTTAGGGGATAGAAAAACATTGTAGGAGGAGAAGAAAATGCTAGTTACCAGCTTTTTCTTCCTTTTCCACACTGTTTTCTAAAAGCTTTCCTCAGTCAAGGTCGTTCAAAGACAGGAGAATTTGGGAAAGAAGGAAAGGGTTTAAGAATGGGCGTGTATTTCTCATTAACAAACTAGAATTAGCAGACGCCATCACGCTGCCACAAGGACTATTCCCATACTGTGAAAAAAACGTAACTTACTCGTATATCTTAGAGCGCCATTGTTACGCTGTCAGCGTCAAGTACATGAACTATGCTTTGTGAAAAGGGGGCTTAATGCATCTGCAAATAGTATCGACCCAGGTCAGCCTGCGCGGACTGCGCAGGCTGACCTGGGTCGGGACTTTTTGCTTTTTGGTAAATTTCATGCTTATCAAAGTACAAGTCTACCTCAGGATTCAGTCGGTTGCTAGACAAGATGGATTTTATGGATCCATCCTTATGTGATGACTTGCTTGGTATAATACATCACAGAGATGCATTAAGCCCCATTTTGCCACAGCATGGCTCATATTAAGTGTAACTTGGAGAGATTGTTATCTTAAAGGTTTGGCTAAACAAGCAGACGGTATAGATCCAAGATCAGACTGCAACTTCTCTGCTGACTGATCTTGGTCTATAGCGTCTGCAGAAGCCTGTTTTAACCCTTAATCCCCCCCGACAGAATTTTAGACTGGTCCAAAGTTAAAGCTTTTGTAGATCACAAATTGAATGTGGCTCTAATGATTGGATTAATTTCTGAAAGGCTAGAAAAACACTGTGGGAAAAGGAGAAAATGCTGGTTACCAGCATTTTCTCCTTTTCCCACAGTGTTTTCAATAGTCTTATTTTCCAGGGGCATGAAAACCCGGCATTGTGTGGTAATGGGTTAACCTACTGTACTGAAAGGGGTAATCAGAAGTAAATATATATAAGCCGTGCTCTATAGCAAAGGGGGGCCTAATGCATCTCCGAGATGCCATCAATAACAATGCATCCATAAAATTCAGTTTTGTCTAACAACCGACTGAATCACAAGGTAGATTGTCCTTTGACATGCAGAAAATTGGACAACAGCAAAAAATATCGAATCAGATCAGTCCGGGCAGGCTGATCAGGTCGATACTTTTTGCGGATGCATTAAGCCCCTTTTTCACAAAGCATGGCTCATATAAACTCGACTGTTTTCAAGGGCTGTTAACACAATCCACTGAATCTCATATTTTTAATTTCAATTTAGTGGCTTGACTACACAAGCAAAAGGTATAGATCCCAGATCAGACTGCCTTGATCTGATCTTGATCTATGCCGTCCGCAAAATCCCATGTTTTGACTCATGGGGCTGAAAAGCAAAAATCAGTAGCAAATACAAGTAAATGTATTTTCTTTCAGAAGAAAAACCGCAATTCTAGACATTTCAAGACTGTTTTGACCAAGATATCTCGCTTGCATATCATAAGCAATTTGTACTTTTTTTCCACAATGTTTTAATGGCTGTTAACTACACTGGGTTGGAAATTTCTCGGAATCCTCAGTGGCGCAGTGGTAAAGGTGCTGGAAAATCCTAGTTCGATCCAAGCAAGAAAAAGGAGCCATGAAAGAGTTATTCCTTTGAAAAGGTGCAACAGAACCAGCCTGGTAATTGTATAACCCAGGAAAGACATAAATAGGTGAGATGTCACCGTCATACGACTATTATACTGTTGAAAATCTATACTAGATGACAATATCCTAGACTGGTCAACTTTTAGAATATGTTGAAGATGACAGTGTGAATGTGACCCAATGATCGGTGTTTGCCTTCGGAAGGGTAGAAAACATAGGTGGAAAAGGAGAAAATGCTGGTAACCAGCATTTTCTCCTTTTCCCACAATGTTTTCCAAAGCTATTTTGTCCAGCGTTGTGAAAACTCGGGACTGTGTGGCAAAGGGTTAATTAATCCTATTTAAAGTAACAATAGCTGCCAAAAGTAAACAAAGCGGGTGTTAGAATGCATTTGAATTTAAATATTACCATTAAAAATATGTAAGTTATTGTAAGGATGACCGTCTGTTACGGTCGGTCAAAGTGTTAGTGGCTGGCAGAAAAGATAGTTTCAAAACTAGGTTAAAAGTTGCCAGGTCACTCTATCTTTTGTTTACTTTTTTTTCTGATTTTAAAATTCATTTTCCTGTCAGTGATTAACACTTGGACTGACCATGCTATAACAGATTGCCATCTTCACAATATTTTTCATACTTTAAACTGGTATGATTTAAATTTAAATGCATTGTTTTTTGGCCGCTTTTAGGCCTTTAAAGACCAAATAAAGAAAGAAACTGCAACTATTGTAGCAGGGTTGCGTAAAAAGTCACATTTACATGTTAATGGCCAAATTAGATCTGCTGATTAATCCAAATCCGCTGCACAGCTGGATTAGGAAAAAATGTCAAATCAACCGCTAATCTTTTGGCTTTACTTATCCTGTCAATGTGATATTTTTGACAATCACAACAGTACATTTCGTATTTTGCTTATTGGCAGTTTTATCTCGTCTGTTTGTATGGTGTTCAATGTTGTTTTTTCTGTCATGATTATTTCAGTTATATTGTGGCTATCAGTGCAGCCATCCATGCCTTTTCTGGAGTTTCTGTTACTTCTCACAATATTCTGCACAAGCTACTGGTTGCCTTCTTACGTAATCATCGTCGAAGCAAACATCAACGATGAGAGAGGAATGAATCTTGTTGCAAAGACTATCATCAATTCTCGGAAAGAAGTTAGCTGAGCTGGGGATTCGAACCAGCGGCCTCCCTGTTCTCAAGTCCTGCACGCTAGCAACGTTGCCAGGAAGCTCAGTGGTTTTATTTGGTACTATAGTATCGACCGAGATCAGACTATCTATATGATTGGCATTTACTTGGGATCATTCGACTGAAACTATGTATATTAACTCTGAGGCCGCTAAGCGCGACTCGAGCACCTTTTGCAGACAGTGTAGATTAAGATTAGATTGCACATAATGTGCAGCCTGATCTTGGTTTAATGCATCTCCGTGATGCATTATACCAAGCAAGACATCACCAAATTATGGATCCATAAAATCCATTTTGTCAAACAACCAACTGAATCATGAGGTAGAATTATCCCTTGACATGCAAAAAATTCAAAGATAGCGAAAAGTTTCGGCCCATGTCAGCCTGCGCGGATTGCGCAGGCTGACATGGGTCGATACTTTTTCGCAGTCATAAAGCCCCCTTTTCACAGAGCATGGCTCAATAAAATGAGCAGTGCAAAATTGGAGTATAATGAATCTCTGTGATGCATTATTCCGAGAAAGTCATCACGTGACCCTGGATCTGTTAAGTCCATTTTGTCTAACAACCGACTGAATCATGAGGTAGAATTATCTCTCAACACGAAGAAAATTTAAAGATAGCGAAAAGGTTCAGTCCATGTCAGCCGCGCTTGCTGAAATGGGTCGATATTTTTCGCAAATGCATTAAGCCCCCTTTTCACAGAGCATGGCCGATATGTATATGCAATCTGACCTTGGTCTTCGCTGCCCACAAAATAACTCCATGTTTTTGTATCGCAGGATAAAAGTTTATATTTACACCTCCAAGGCCGATGTGTCCAGCCGAGGTAGCTCAGTGGTTAGCGTATACATAATAGTGAGCTGGAGGTTGCCGGTTCCATACCGGCAGCAAACTTTCTTCCGATTTTTTTGCTTCTCGCCTCTGATGCATGTGAGAAAAGAAAAGAAGTCAGTGGTTTGGACAGAAAGTTGAGTCAGTACTGGTGTGAGAAAGCCAGGTAACACATGCGCAGTTGCACTGACCGCTGTAATATGACCCAGCTGTTAGAACGGTGTTAAACTCAAATACAAACAAACAAATCAAATCTAAGGTCAATGTGGAGAGTGTAGATCAAGAAAGGGAGCACAGACTTTACAGGTCAGGACAAACGATCGATGGACAGTCGTGTCACGCCATTGACACATGGCTACATTAAGGCAGGAGATGTGCTGGTTGTCTTTCTTAATAAATTATTTTATCTTATTTCTATAAACAATTTTATTGAGCTGTGCTCTGTGAAATGGGGGCTTTTCTGCAAAAAATATCAACTCGAAACTTTTTGCTCTTGGTAAATTTTCTTCACGCCAAAGGATTACTTTACATCCCGATTCAGTTGGTTATTTCGTAATTTTTTTTATTTTATGCATTCCTAAATTTTATGTAATGACTTACTTGGTATAAGCATCTCGGAGATGCACTAACACAGTTTTGCAAGAGCGTGGCTAAATTTGATTGGGCTGCACTCTAAAGAAGAGGGAGTAATCCATTTCAGAAGCACGTTTGAATGCTGCACCCAGAGATTCCACAACTTCCCTGTGTAACAACTCCACTCAACATTCTTTTCATAATACAAGCCTCGGGCTCACCAAACATTAAATCATTTGTATTAGCCATGCTCTGTGAAAAGGGGTTTACTGCATCTGCATAAAGCATCGTCCAGGTCAGCCTGCGCAGTCCACCCAGGCTGATCTGGACCGACAGTTTTCGCTATTGGTCAATTTTCTCTATGTCAAAGGACCACAGTCTACCTCATGATTCACGGTCGGTTGTCAGACAAAATGGATTTTATGGATCCATGATTATGTGATGACTTGCCTGGTATCATGGATCACGGAGATGCATTAAGTCCCCTTTTGACAGAGCTAGGCTCATGTATTGGTAGCTTAACAAACAAAGCAAGAATCCTGAGTTTTAAGGAAACTGGGGAAATAAACTTTGGTTAACAAAATGTGTCAGACACATGTATTTCTTCTTTCACTACAACATTTTCTATCATTGAAAACACAAATACCATCCTTTGAACAAACTACATAACACTGCAGCGATACCTTTAGGCCGTCAACCGTCGATAAATGCGCCTTGCGGACGGTATAGACCAAGATCAGACTAGGCAAAATGTATAGTCGGATCTTTGATATTCCTTTCCGACGGCCAGCTAGCTCAGCGGTTAGTGTATCTGATTCGTGATTTGGTGCTTGCGGGTTCGATACCTGGTCAAGGTAAACTTTATTCTCGGCGATCTTTCGCTTCTCACCTCGGATCCATGAGAGAAAAGCAGTCAGCGACTTGGAAAGATTTGAGAAATAAAAGCCTTCATATACTTATTAGGACTGCATTCGAATAAAATGTGCCTCTGTTAGTACAAATCGTTGCTTCTTACATGATGCCATTAGATTACACGCAGTCGTGGTAGAATAGTAAGTCTAAACACGCCTTTAACTTGGAGAGTTCCATTTATAGAAAGAAGGAATATCGCTTTAGTGACCTCGGCCTTTCAATGATTGATTGATTGATTGATTGTTTGGTGTTTAACGCCGTTTTCAACATTACTCCAGTTATATCGCGGCGGCCAGTGCACCTATCCATGCTTTCCTGGAGTTTCGTTTAACAGTGCTCCGCACATTATTCTTTTCAAGCCCCTGGCTGCCTTCCGACATAAACACTCGGCCTTTCAAACCCTGTAACTTATCGACTGAGCTTCCGGGTTTAGATCTACGTTTTTCCTCGACTTATTCAAAGTTATGGCTCGTTTAAATGTCCAAGCGGTCAGCCTTCCTGTCCTTGACGGCCACAGATATGTCAATGTCAAACCTAAATAATATTTTGGTGATAAGACCTAACCCTTTACCAGACGACAAAATTTTAGACTTGTTCAAACCCAAAGTACATGCAAATGACCAATGAAATGTAGATCAATTGGTGGAAGTTGTCTTTGATAAGGTAGAAAACATTGTGGGAAGAGGAGAAAATGCTGGTGACCAGCATTTTCTCCTTTTCCCGCAATGTTTTCAAAAGTCTTCTCTGACAATGTCCTTAAAGGTCGGGATGGTGTGGTAGAGAGTAAATTCAATTGATGATTAATACGTCGAGTATGTTAAAATGTGACTAGTGAACTTGAAAATTATGTTATCATAATTTGTAGATGATAGGTGTTCACACCCTCGGGATGTGTATCAAAACTTGCATTTGTTTTAAATTTTCAAACATAGATCTAGTAATTTGACATCGACTATGAAAGAAAGTCCTTCCAACTTAACCCTTTACCACACAATTCTGACTTTTAATGACCCTGAAGAAAAAGCCTCTTGAAAACATTGTAGGACAAGGAGAAAATGCTGGTAACCAGCATTTTCTCCTTGTCCTACAATGTTTTCTAACCTTCCTAAAACAAATTTTAATTTTTCAACCAAATTTAATTTGTCGTCTGCAAATGTTTTCAATCAGGACAAGTCTAAAATTTTGTCTTTCGGAATAGAGTTATAACTCACGCTGGATGATTGCTTTCTAGAAATCTAACCAGTACACGCACCGTGATGTGAATAGTTTCAAAGGTTGACCCCTCCCCCCACCCCCATCACGGGATTCCACCCCAGAACCTTTGATGTGAGAAGCCGACGCTTTGTTTCTACTCCACTGTGTCCCACCTTGCATTTGTGGAAAGTAGAGGTCAAGATCAGACTGCATTAAAGCAACAAATAGTAACAAAAGTCTCCTTTCTGAAAAAATATCACAACATTGCCAGCGAGAGAACAATGACTTTTCTACGGGGACCGTCCCACCTTAACCCTTAACGTCTTACGAAACAATCCCGGGTTTTAACGACCCTGCCGGAGAAAGCTTTTGAAAACGTTGTTGGAAAAGGAGGAAAAAACAAAACAAAAAAAATGGTTACCAGCATTTTCTCCTTTTCCCACATTTTTCTCTACCCAATCAATCTTAAAACTAGGTAAAAATGTAAATAAACGATAGAGCGACCTGGCAACTTTTTTTCCTAGTTTTAGAATTCAGTTTTCTTTCCCAGCGACTAACACTAAGACCGACCGTACAACACCAGATTGTCATTTTCAGAACAATTTCCATACTTTTAAAATGGTATGATTTGAATTCAAATGCATTAAAACACTTGCATCGTTTACTTTTGGCAGCCACTGGGCCTCTAGGGCTTAACCTTTTTTTAAATCAAAAAAGAAATGAGCTATGCTCTGTTAAAAGGGGGCTTAATGCATCTGCGAAAAGTATCGATCCAGGTCAGCCTGCGCAGTCCGCGCAGGCTGACCTGGGCCGAAACTTTTCGCTATTGGTCAATTTTCTACGTGTCAAAGGACCATTCTACCTCATGATTCACTTGGCTGTTGAAAAAAAGTGACTGTTACGTATCCATAGTTATGTGATGTCTTGCCCGGTATCATCCATCGCGGAGATGCATTAGCCCTTTCCCAAACAAGCCCTGGTTTTCACGTGTCTGCAGTACAAGTCTTTTGAAAACACTGTGGGAAAAGGAGAAATTGCTCGTAACGAGCAATTTCTCCTTTTCCCACAGTGTTTTCTACCCTTTTTGAGAACTTCCTGCCGTTTTCATCCAATTTAAAATTGTCGTCTGAAAACTCTTTCAGTTTGGACCATTTCAAAATTTGTCGTTTGGGAAAGGGTTAAGCCCCCTTTTGCTAGAACGCGGCTCACATATGAGAAAGTTGTACAGTGGGAACGGCAGGCATAACGACTTCACTGGCAGACCAGTTTAGCAGATTATTTTGTGTGATAAGAAGCCCTGAGGATTCTATATTTCTTAGCCCATAAGTTGCTAGGTTTGACTCGAGACGCTTTTGCGGACAGTGTGGATCAAGATCAGACTGCACAGAACGTGCAGTCTGATCTTAGATCTACACTGTCCGTTGCAGTGAAATTTTTATGCCATAAAGAACTTTTAAATTTCAGTACATGGGTTTTACTTTTAGAGCGTAATTTTCACGTTATTAACTCAGTACTGTAGCATTTTAGCAAACAGTCCCTAGTTTTAACGACCTTGGAGAAGAAGCATTTTCAAAACATTTGTAAGAAAAAGTAGAAAATACTGATGAAATCAGCATGTTGTCCTCTTTTTCACCACAAAGTTTTCTACTCTATCAAAGACAAATCTCGTCATTTATTTTGTCGTGTGTACTTGCTTTCAGTTTGGAACAGTCCTAACATTTTGTCGTTTAGTTAAAGAGTTAGGTTCACTGTTAAACCAAGCCGTACATGACCTTAGCTGCATTTAGTGCAATGTATAGATATAGATCAAACAAAATGTACTTGCAGTCTGATCCCGGTCTGTGTGCTCAATTTGTCTATTCACGGTTTCGGTCATATTAATATTATCCCCACTTCAACCCTTTACCATGTAATCCCGAGTTTTAACAACCCTGGGGATAAGAGCTTTTGCAAACATTGTGGAAAAAGGAGAAAATGCTGGTAACCAGCATCTTCTCCTTTTCCCACAACGTCTTCTGCATTTCATAAGACAAATCCCACAATTCAAGTACTCATCTGCAAAGTCTTTCAATTGCCTAAATTTTGGACCAGTCTAAAATTTAGTCATGTGGTAGAAGAGTCCAATAAACCATGCGAAATATTTCTGTTTTTGTAGTTTTACGAGAAAGATACGGTGCTATGTGGTGAAATCCCGGATTTCTTAAATTGTGTTTTATGTCACCAGCGAGGGAATAATTTCACACGAAATACGAAAACCCTGAGTTCTGCGTGGAGGGGAAAAACACCTCAACCAATCCCTTGTGATGGTACAAGCAACTTTAATTGGTTTTGTGGACTGTATCGATCAAGATCACACTGCAAAGAACGTGCAGTCTAATCCTTAAACAACACTGTCTGGTACTTTTGTCAGGCGTTCTCTCAAAAGTAATAACATTTCAAAAGTGCATCGATTCATGGTACTTGTTTTTTTTTTTGGTGAGCAGAAGATATTTGTTCAGTCTACATTTATGAGTGCAATGTTAGCATAATATTCGCCTTGTTCTTGCATTTGTCGTCTCTTCATAACCTGGGCTCCATTTCGATCATTTTGTTTCCCTGTTCAGCTCGGCTGTTTTCGAAGAAAACGTCGAGGTGTTGTCGTAGCTCTGGCGTCGTTGTCTGCGTCGTCGTCGTTATGACTGAAGATATTTGCTTAAAACTCGGGACAGGTTGTTAATTATCAAAAGGCCAACGGGGGAAACCTTCAACAAGGGCAGGTAACCATCAAAGTATTTTGAAAGAGTTATGCCCCTTTGTCGACTTAGAATTTTCACTGAAAATCAGGCATCCACAGCCAAGGCTTGGCACCCGCATGAGGTGTTCTTGTTTTATATTCGAACGTTACTTTGTCAAAAACGGCGTAAAAAAATAAGCAATCGATTACCAGTTTAATGCTATAGATCTATGTATATGTATAAATCGTGAAAGGAGACCACAAAAAAGTACTTGGAAATTTATTACCGCCAGGACACAGGCTATCTTTACATTACCTCAGAAGGAGAAGTAGGAAATAGATCTTCGAAAATACGTCAAAATAGATAGGAGGGCGAGTTATTTTAAAGAAACATCGATACTAATTTTCTGCTAATTTTTAACCGATTGCATCTTTATTTTATCAAACCATAACCATTCTTGTATCTTCATGCCAAATGTTGCCCCTAACGGCTGCAAGGTTGCACAGATAACGACGGATAGAAAATGCATTTTATTTTTGGGGAGGCTTTCAAAGAAATCGCTGTTGTCGTTTCCGGTTTTAAATGACATCCCTTGAGATTCTCTATCCCTTACACCATAAATAACGGTAAGATATCTATGTTTAAACAGCTGACTACATTCTGAGCCACTCTACACACTTTCAAGTTTAACAGCATGATTTCTCTCTGGCTGTAAGGCTGTATCTGTAACAAAAGGACATTACATGTACCTAAGTTCATTCAAGAACAATAATGAGGCGTAAATAGATAATTATAAGTGAAACCATTTTGACGAAAGGAGAAATTCGGTCGTGACAAGCAATTTCTCCTTTCGTCACCACGTTTACAATAGTCGTCTGCTGCAAGATGCACAAAAAAAAAGTGTCTGCTAGAGAAGTGCGAGAAAATGAGCAAAACTCATTTAACTCTTTACCACACAGTCCGTCCTTTTATCGCTTCAAAGAAACAAAAAAAAAAAAAAGGGGGGGGGGGGTCTTTGAAAACATATTGGGATAAGATGAAAATGCTGGTAGCCAGCATTTTCATCTTTTCTCAATATGTTTTCTATCCTATCACCGACAAATTTCGTAATTCGAGTCACAGTTAATTTGTCGTCTGCAAATGCTATCAGTTTGGACAAGTCCAAGATTTTGTTGTTTGGTAACGCAGCTTTAGACACTACGCATTCCTTTCGATATTGTGAACAGTTTGTTATTTTTTCTACTCTGTTTTCCACAGTCGTCTAATACAAGATTCATAAAAGTCGTTTTACTTATTTATGATATGAAAAAAAACAACACACACAAGGAAAAAACCACGAATCTTTCAGTTTTACAAATCAAAGTTTATCTTTTGAGATCTGACACACTTGTGTAATATTTATAAATATTTGTATAATTTACATTTGGTGTGATAATTACAAATGTAATTACACCGCCATTATCGCACTTCATGTAAATAAAACCTAGAGAAAAATGTCGGTGGGTCTTAATGATGTGAAATTAGTAATCTTTCTTTCTTTCTTTCTGTCATTTTTTTTCTCTCGTTATTTCTCTCTTTGTTTTTATCGTTCTTTCGTTTCTCTCACTTTCTGACTCTAAGTCCGCGCAGACTGACATGGGTCAAACATTTTGCTATTGTCAAATTTTCTGCATGTCCAAGGACCATTGTACCGTATGTTTCAGTCAATCGTTACACAAGCTGGATTTTTATGGATCCAAAATTATGTGATGAGTTGCCTGGTATAATGCATCACGGAGATGCACCAGCACCCTCTCCCTTTTTGCCAGTTCATGCCTCATATATTCTGATTTACTGTTTGCTGCCACAAATTTGTATAGACCGTGAAAAGAGACCTCGGTAAGGACTGATTTAAAAAGTGATTACCGCCTAGACCTGGCAAAGTGGCTGACCTGAAGAACAACCACAGCAGTTCTTGGTTGTCAAAGCAGAACCGGAAGTGCACAAATACTTGGCGCTAACCTGAGGAGTCTATGGTCATTCCACAAGATTCGTTTTCTTAACCGTGGATAAAACTGGAGGACCATCAAGTCTATAGGCATGCGTACTCTTTTTTTTTTTGCATAATGGCAGACTGTCCCGCTGCTGTATCAACTACCTTTCACCGGAAGGAACCGAGGCTAATACTGTGGCTGTTAGAGCTACACCCTAAGGGTGGAGGGGGAGGATCAAACCCTACCATAACTTTCCAGTTTCATAACTAAAGGATGTACAGATGCCCAGCTAAGGAGACGGGCAAAAAGTCCGATTTTATTATTCAGTTTCTGACATTATGCGCTTACCTGAAGTCTCTTTCGTGTCAGGCGCCTATTTCATAAAATGACATAGGAGTATCGGATGAATAAGTATTTATATGAGTTGTGTTCTGGCAAAAGTGGGCTTAATGCATCTCCGTGATGCATGATACCAAGCAAGTCATCACATAATCATGGATCCATTAAGTCCGTTTTGTCTAACAACCGACTGAGTCATGAAGTAGAATGGTCCTTTGGCATATAGAAAATTGACGAGGAGCAAAAAGTTTCGGCCCAGGTCAGCCTGCGCGCACGGCGCAGGCTGACCTGGGTCGATACTTTTTGCAGATGCATTAAGCCCCCTTTTCATGAAGCATGGCTTATACATATGAGCCGCCGCGCTCTGACAAAAGGGCGTTAATACATCTCCGTGATGCGTTACTGTAAATCATCACATAATTATGGATCCTTAATATCTATTTTGTCTAACAACAGGTTAAATCCAGAGATAGAATCGTCCTTTGACACACAGAAAACTGACCAATAGCAAAAGGTTTCCACCCAGGTCAGCCTGCACGGACTGTGCAGGCTGACCTGCGTCGATTTTTTACAAAGCATTGTTCACATATTGTCCAGTAACGTGAGTCAATACTTTTGATTGATTGAATGGTGTTTTACGCCGCTTTCAACATTATTTCAGTCATTTCACGGCGACAGCTCACATATCCACGTATTTCCTTGGCCAAGGACACTCCCACGTAAAACTGAGTTGATCCAGTGGGACTCGAACCCGAGACCTCCGGGTCACTAGTCCTACACTTTACCATTAACCCACGCAGGAACCCTCTCAATACTTTTGAAAAAAAGTGGTAAGATACTAGACCATGTAATTGCAAATCGAATTTTACCAAAAGGTTTTTTTTTTTCCTTTGTAGCAACGTTAAACATTCGAAAACATTGTAGAAAAGGCAGAAATTGATCCTAACCAGCAACTCTTCTGAAGCTACATACTTTGCATTTTAAAGGCACACTAGCGACCAAAAATAAACAACTCGGGAGTCAAAATACAGGCAAATTTAATTCACACCACTGAAAAGAATAAAAAATTATTGGGAGTCTGATAATGTGTTACAATGCAGTCTGACAAAGTTTCAGTCGCTGGCAGAAAAATGAATTGTAAAACTAGAATAGTAAAGTTAGCAATTTTAATTCTAGTTTTACCATTCATAGTTTTACCAGTGACAGAAACTTTGACAGGTAAGGAATTTTATAATTTTACAGCTTTCGTTCCAATCCTTTTCGTGTAATTTGAATTTTTTAGAATATTAACCCTTTCAGCGCCATAGGTGAAAACAGGGACTTTTGCGGACGGCATAGATCAAGATCAGACTGCACAGAACGTGCAGTCTGATCTTTGATCTATGCCCTCCGCTTGTTTGGTCATACCTACATGATAAAAGTCTTCTTGAGACACAGTGGATTGTATTTACAGCCATCAAAAGAAGCCAAGTTTGTTTATTTGGCGCCGAAAGAGTTAACATATATGTAATGTTTTTATTGAATAAAATATGATTAAAATAACTTTGACAGACCGTATTTTAACACATTATCAGACTTCTCATACATAGTTTTAAATTGTAAGACTTGAATTCGCCTGCGTTTTTACACTAAAACTGTTTTGGTTTTTTTAGGCTAGTCGGCCTTTAAATGACGTTGATTATGAATGATTGCATGATAATTTTCAAGTCGCCAGCTGCAAATAATTTTGAGATGGAAATGAGTAAACCTCAGAAGTAACTTTGTTCACCTAATAAAGCGTTTTGAAAACATTGTGGAAAAAGGAGAAAATACTGGTAACCAGCATTTCTCCTTTTCCCACAATGTTTTCTGCCCTATTTAAGACAAAAATAATCACTTGACCCACATTTAATTTGTCGTCTGCAAAAACTTTCAATTTAGCCCAGTCCATTTTTTTGGTGTGTGTGTGGTAAACTTTAAGGGTTAACCTAATTATATTTTCTTGTATTGTCGCATGTAAATAAACTAATAAAGAAAGAACGAAAAACAAGGAAAAAAAGAAAAAAAAATGAAGTTGACACCCTAGCCGATGGCAGGTCACGTGGTTAACCTTTTACCAAACGACGAAATCGTAGACATATCTATACTGAAAGTATTTGCAGACGACAATTTATATCTAACCTAAATGATGGAATTTGTCTTTGATAGGATAGAAAATACTGTGGGAAAAAGAGAAAATGTTTACTAGCAGGGCTTCTTCCTCGGGGTAGTTAAAACTCAGGGTTGTGCGGCAAAAAAGGGTTAACCTTTTACCAAACGACAAAATTGTAGACTAGTTCAAACTAAAAGCATTTGCAGACGACAAAATAAGCATGACTGAAAAAATTATTGTTTCAGGAAAGGTAGAAAATATTGTGGAAAAAGGAGAAAATGCTGGTTACCAACATATCCTCCTTTCCCCCCAACGTTTTCAAAAGGATTCTCTCACGGGTTCGTTAAGAGCCGGGACTGTGTGGTAAAGGGTTCAAGGCATTTGCCGAGGCTAAAGATGAATATAGCTTAAATCTATATAGCTTAAATGATAGCACTGGCCTCTGAAAGAATGTGAAACGGTTAGGAAAATGAAAACCCCCTCTAAAGTATTGCAATGGATATTTCTCGTAAGCGCCGAAAATTCTTAGTTTTGCAGACTAGTTTCCTAAATTTCTCAACAAATAGACGGACAGCGTAGATCTAGATCAGACTGCACATAACGTGCAGTCTGATTTTGGATCTACACTTTCCAATAGGAGATATCTTTCCTCCAAAACTACCTTTGAAATAGGAAAATTTTGGTTTTTACTATCGGTTTGAAAGTTCCATCTGTTTTATTTAGGAGGATAAGGGTTTTACGAAAAAAAAAAAACCTATTACTGCGCGGATACCACTTCTTAGGCCCACACAGAAAACACCGTTGGGAAACATATATGTTAAAAGAGTAAGGTCTGTAACAAACATTTGCTCCATTTCCTACAATATTTTCTCAGTTTATTAAAGTGTTACCGTCATTTTCCGCCAATTAATCTTTAGCTGTGTAAATTTTGTGATAAATTCGGGAAAATCTATAGAGATGCCGTATAGTAATGGGCCGAGGCTTTTAGACCTAAGATGTCAGCTGTCTTAAACAAACAGTGATAGAACAAATGAAAACGACTTTATTTTCAAACCCACGTATAATTAAGTCATTCTCGGTGAAAAGGGATTTAATCATCTGCAAAAAGTATCGACCCAGTCCGCGCAGGCTGACCTGAATCGATACTTTTTGCTTTTGTCAATTATCTGCATGTCAGTGGACCATTCTTACTTCTGATTAAGTTTGTTGAGAGATAAAATGGATTTTATGGATCCATAATTATGTGATAAATTGCTAAGTATCATTCATCACAGAAATGGATAAAACCACGTTTTGCCAAAGCGCCGCTCAATTATGAATACAAATGGTCCTGCATGGTTCAGTGGTACAGCTATCGGATTCGTAATATGACGGTACCGGGTTCGATACTTATTTGAAGCACTGGATTTTCCCCGGGACCGCTGGCCAACCCAGGTAGCTCAGTGGCTGGCGTATCTGATTCGTGACCTGGTGGTTTTGAGTTCGATACCCGGTTGAGGCGAACTTTCTTTCAGGCGAAATTTCGCCTCTCACCTCTGATGCATGTGAGAAAAGTAGTCAGTGACTTGGAAAGAAAGTTGTATCAGTACAGGTGTGAGAAAGCCAGGAAACACATTCGTAGGTGCACTGACCGCCGTGATATGACCTAAGCTGTTAAAACGGCGTTAAACTCCAATACAAATCAATCAGTCAATCAATCAATTCCTTCGACTGTCAAGGAGTAAGACTTTTCAGAGCCCAAACCTATCCTGGTTAAACCTTAGACATACCTGAATGACAGAGCTGTGGCCGTGATATTACTGAAATAATGTTGAGAGTGACGTTAACTCCCTACAACAAGACAGACTTTTAAACTTGTTCAAATTGAAAGAATTTACAGACGACAACTTAAATGTTGCTCAATTTAATGAAATTCAGTGTCTTTGAAAGAGTAGAAAACAAAGTGGGAAATAGAAAAATGCTGGTTACTTTCTCCTTTCCCACAATTTATCAAAAGTAGGCTGACATGGGTCGAAGTCTTTTGCCATTTGTAAATTTTTGGCATGTCCAGGGACCATTTTACCTCGTGATTCAGTCTGTTGTTAGACAAAATGGATTTTATAGATCTATAATGATGTGATGACTCGCGTGGTATAATGCATCACGTAGACGCATGAAACCCCCTTTTGACAGATTATGGATCATTTATAATTTCTTATTACAATAAGCAGTGGGCATCAATGTGAACCAGATCTGAAAGTAACTGACTTGAAGTCTGATCTTGTTCTACATTGTAAAAGAACTCGCTTTTTATCCGTCGAAAAGGTTATTACAAAAAAAAATATATGAGCCATGCTCTGGCAAAAAAGGGTTTGATGCATCTCTGTGACGCATATGCCAAGCAAGTTACCCCATGATCATGGACCCATAAAATCCATTTAGCCTAACGATCGACCGGATCTGGCGGTAAAATGGTCCTATGGCGTTCAGACGATTTACAAATGGCAAAAAGTTTCGACTCATATCAGACTGCACGGACTGCGCAGGCTGACATGGGTCGATAGTTTTTGCAGATGCATTAAGCCCCCTTTTCACATAGCATGGCTCATATCTGAAAGATTAATCCTTTCAAAAATGTAACATGATTTTACAGATTCGGTGATTATCAATTTGTATAAGACACATATTTTTACTAATAGCATTACTTTACACGAAACTGTTATTCGAATACATTTGAGTAACGTTCTGTGAAAAGGGGATTAAAGGCATCTGCAAAAAGTTTCGATCCAGGTCAGCCGGCGCAGTCCGCGCAGGCTGACCTGGGCCGAAACTTTTTGCTATTGGTCAATTTTCTTCCAGTCAAAGGACCAGACTTCCTCATAATTCAGTCGGTTTTTTCACAAACTGGGTCCATTATTATGCGATGACTTGCTTGCTATATAATGCGTTACAACGATGCATAAGATTCCTTTTTTCCAGAACACCGCTCATCTATAAGACGTGTCTTGTATTCAACCAAGAAACAAAATACTTCTTATGCCTCTGAATTTTACAGCGTCTGAAAGAGTGTTGGAAAAGGAGCAAGTTTTTAATAGCCTAATAATCAGTCGGTTGTAAGACAAAATGGATTTTATAGATCTATAATGATGTGATGACTTGCGTGGTATAATGCATCACTATGCATAAGCAGCTGCTATTTTCCAACAATGTTTACCATGATGGTGAAAATGCCCTATCTTCCATTCATTATTGATTGTTGGGTGTATAACTCCGTCCTCAACATTCAGTTATATCGCGTCGGCCAGTGCACCTATCCATGCTTTCCTGGAGTTCCTGTTACCAGTACTTCGCATAATACTCTTTCCAAGCCACTGCTTTCCCACTGAACCATGTCCGAATCAATGATCAGCGGTGAGAGAGGAATGAATCCTGTCGAAATGACTCCCTTCAATCCTCGGAAGGAAATTGGTAAATTATTTTGCTCCTGGAGCTGATCGCTATAGAAATATTGCTGCAAAAGGAGAAATGGTTCGTGGAGAGAAGGAGGGCAGAGAGCTAAAGAAAGAACGAGAGGGAGAGAACGAGAGATACAGAGGGAGAGAACGTTAGAGAGAGAGAGAGAGAAATAGAAAATAGAGAAATAGATACAGAGGAAGACAGAGAGAGATTACAACACGTCTTGTTTAGTCATAGAAAATGGTAGAAAACATTGTGAGAAAAGTAGAAAATGCTGCATACCAGCATATTTATCTTTTCTCGAAGTGTTTTCGAAAGTCTCTTTCCTCAGGATCGTAATAACACAGGATAATTTGGTAAGTGAATTTATTTTCTTACCTCGGAAGTTAATTTCAACTCTATATCCTTGATTTTAAGTTTAAAATCCAAGCACTTTATCACTTTGTGTCCGAAAATACATGCATGGGTAGCGTATATAATTAGAACTGATAAAAATCCAGTAATTTACACACAGATAGACTTAGTATTGAGGCGGTGTACTTCAGTTATTTGAAGTTTATCTGTAAGTAAAATATAAGTCAAATTACAGAGGTTTACACAACCGTTCCGTTTTCTACAGGAGGATTTAGTAAAGTGTTCTGAGTGCATACGGAATTCGTGCGTTAAAGTCAAGATAATCAAAGTTTAAGAACCAGAAATATAAAAGTATTGAACGGTCATTTTAAATTCACTAGCGATCGACACGACCCGACCAAGATTAGACTACATGGGTAGCAAAAAATAAGCAGACCTGATCAAATCCAGAGACAGACTTCCACACAGATGGACTTAGTATTGAGGCGGTGTACTTCAATTATTTGCACTTTATCAAATGAAATATACGTCAATTCACAGAGGTACATGTATTCAGGGTTCGTTAAACTGTTCCTTAAATCTCTAGGTGCTATACTCAAAAATTATTATAAATATTATAAATTATGTGTTTTCGGTGATATCACCGGTATTGGTCAATTAACCCTTAGGCTGCTAAGCGCGACTCAAGGCGCTTTTGCGGCCAATGTAGATCAAGATCAGACTGCACTGTCCGATAAGGAGAGATTATTCCCTATAAAGTAACTTCGAAATTGCAATATTTGGGTCTTTACTACTGACTAAAAAAATAAATAGAAACTTTTTTACAGATGCATTTAAGCCCCTTTTCACAAATCGTTTACTGAATCAAGATAATCAGCGGAACAAACAATCTTGCCGGTTAACATATTGTACTAATTGCTCATGGCAAATCCGCAGGCAGTGAAATAACTAAACCAAGACCATGTTGCAGTGCAAGGCAAGAAAACTAAGAAAAGACACCTGTCCAGTAATTCAAACACAGAGTTAGTTCTGAGGCGAATTATTTATAGTTTATCTGTAAGTAAATCATAAGTTAAATTACAGTGGTGTCTACACAACCTTTTCGTTTTCTACAACCGTTCCCAGTGAATATGCAAATTCATGCTTTAAATTCAAGATAATCAAACTCAAATACCAAAAATACCCACAAACTTATTGGACGGTAAAGGTAAATTCACAGGCTAGTTTTAACAACCCTGAGAAAGGTGGGTATTGAATACACTGTGAATAGATGAGACAATGTTGGTCACCTGTAGTTTCTCCATTCCCCTCCATGCTATATTGTCCTTTCCAAATATCAACATCATAATTTGAACCACAGTTCAATTGTGGTCCCCGAATGCTTTCTCTTTGGACAAGTCTGGTAACGATTTAAACTTTTTCAATATGTAACCGAGTCAAGATGATCAACGCGACAAAAAAAATTGTACTCTTTGGATTAAACAGTCATTGTAAATCCACATGGTATCAAAGAAAGCACTCGACGAACCACGATACGACTAAACAAAAACGAATAGCAAAAAGAATTAGGAACGACTAGAAAAGAAAAGAAAAAAAAAAAAACTGGAAAGGCGAGACATACTCCACCGCATTCCTGAAATATACTACTCGGCACACGAACATGACACGGGATCGTCGTTAGGCAAGCCAATAATGCGAATCCTCAGCTAAGTACTGGTGAGACCCAGGACATGCCTGTATTTGAATAAGTGAGTTGTTCTATTTATATGATGTTTTACATAGAATGTTGAAAGTGGCACAAAACACTGTATAATCAATCAACAAGCCACTATTAATTGCACGTTGATATACGTGGGAACAGGTCGTGTTAAAAATATAGAATGACGGCGATAGTTTGTCACTTGATAAGGGTTGAACCAAAGGTTTTGGGATTGCAGATGTGTGTAATAAAACTTAAAACAAGTATCATGGACGATACTAAATATACATATTCCGAGTCATGCTCTGTGAAAAAGGGGTTAAATGCACCTTCGTGCACATACCAGTGACACAATATTGATATTTAAGTATGCCATACACGCCGATTTTATAAGCCAATATGTCACTGTCATCGAAAATATACTCACTAGACGTCATAGTTTTCAATCTGGGTTTTTCTTTTGTTTATTTTTAGATGGTGGAGCATTTCTTTATTTTAGTCCAAAATGGAATGGCAAAATGGTTTCATCTTCAAATGATACAACTTTTCACAGTTTGTAAGCTATTATCCATTCTTTTAACAATATGTGAGCCATGCTCTGTGAAAAGCGGCTTAACTCTTTACCACACAGTCCCGACTTTTAACACCCTTAAGAAAGAAGCCTTTTGAAAACATTGTGGGAAAAGGAGAAAATGCTGGTCACCAGCATTTTCTCCTTTTCCCACAATGTTTTGTACCCTATCAAACAAAAATCACACCATTTGAACCACACTGAAATTGTCGTCTGCAAATGTTTTCAATTTGGACTGGTATAACTTTTTGTCGTGTGGTAAAGCGTTAATGCATCTGCAGAAAGTATTGACCCAGGTCGCGGACTGCGCAGGCTGACATGGGTCGAAACTTTTGGCATCTTGTAAATTTCCTGCAGGTCAAAGGACCGTTCTACCTCCAGATTTAGTCGGTTGTCGGATAAAATGGATTTTATGGATCCATAATTCTGTAATGATTGCCTGTTATCATGCTTCAAGGAGATGCATTAAACCCCCTTTTGCCAGAGCATGGCTCATGTATATCTTGCCATATTGTCAGCAAATATGACACAAAATTCAAAGTTATTCTTTTAGTCGTAGAAAAGATACTAATCGAGTAATTCACAGACAGACTTAATGATTAGGCTGTATGATTTATCTTTAAATACTCTAAGTAGAACATTATGATTTTAATCGGCTCTGCGTGACCTAGTAATGTTGGAATTGCAGTCAGGAGGCCAGGGGTTGTATGCTCACTCTAAAAGCTGAGTTTTTGTGCGACTGTCCGTTGGCAAGACACTTCAGAGCCCTAGCCAAGTACTGTTGAAATCGAGGACATACGTGAATAGGTGAGTTGTCGCAGTGATGTGGATGAAATAATGATGAAAGTGGCGTTATCAGTCGATCGATCGATCGATCAATCAATCAATCAATCAATGATTCGCTCAAAGACTTTAGAAAAACTACAAAGGTAGTAAAATTAAATATCGAAAGATCAAGTAAGTTAATTCTAAAAGCCTCGCTGGTAAAACGCTGGGATTAAAACATAGGTGTGAATTATACTTAAGTGCTCTCCAACTTAAATCAACAAAGACTACAATGAGAAAACATTTTCTTTAATTTCTATAGACTTTTTCGTTTTCTTTTTGTATCTTCAAGTTTTCAACTCTTTTAAAGCGAATTATTCGATATATCACAATTTTTACAAGAGAGTTATTTGGTTTATTTGAGTATATGTTACCCTTTTTGTTGGAGTACATATTATACTTACTTGCATCTTTATTATCTTTTATCAAATGACAATTATTTTTAGATTTGTCCGAATTGAAAGTATATGCAGACGGCAATATAAATTAAAACTCAACTGTCAGAAATTGTTTTTAATGGTTAGAAAACATTGTGAGAAAAGAAGAAAATGCTGGTTTCCAGCATTTTCTTCTTTGCTCACAATGTTTTGGAAACATTTTCCTCTTTAGGCTCGTTAAACATTGGATTGTGTGGTAAAGAAGTAAGTTTTATCCAAAGCTCGTAATATCCAAATAAGAACTCTCTCTATCTCTCTCTCTCTCTCCCTATCACTCTCTCTGCGTGCGTGCGTGTGTGTGTGTATGTGTAGTTTTTTTTCATTATCAACATATTTCAAGATATAACTGCGACGAATGTACGGACTGATCTTTTTGTGCCCTTCAGTAAGACACTCCGTTTTTATCAATATAGTTTCTCCCCTACTTTCTTAGAATTAAAGTTTCCTGTCTATGTTGGTAGGCTCATTTCAGCTAGATCATTGTTTTGATGATTGTTATGTGGGAAAGTAGCCAGTGGCTTGGAAAGAATATTGTGCGAAGTACTGGTAAAAAGAACTCTGGGAATGGATAGGAGCACTGGCCGCCACGATATAACTGAAATAATGAAAACGGCGTTCAACAGCATACAATCAATCAATCAATCAATCAATCAATCAATCAATCAATTCAGCTAGTCGATAGCACCAGGTGAAATCCTTAAAAGCATTTTCAATTCATTCACACTTAAGTAATATTAATTGTGTTGATAGAGTAGAACGTGGAAACTCAACCCACTGTTTAACGACCCTAAGAAAGAAAGCTTTTGAAAACATCATTGGAAAAAATGAATATGCTGGTAACCAGCGTTTTCTCCTTTTCCCACAAAGTTTTCTTCCCCTTCCAAAACAAAATTCCATCATCTGAGATACATTTAATCTGTCGTCTGTAAATGCTTTCAAGTTGGACCAGTCTAAAATTTTGTAATCCGGTTTAAGGGTTATACTATTTTAACGACGGATTACCTTTGGTAAATTGACTCAGGCCATAAAAACGAGACGTGGGATAAAAATGTATCATTTATATGAGACACGCTCTGACAAAAGGGGGCTTAATGCATCTCCTCGATGCATGATTTAAAAAAAGTCATCACATAATTATGTATCCAAAAAAAAAAATCCATTTTGTCAAATAACCGACTGTATAATAAGGTAGACTGGTCCTTTGTCTAATAACCGACTGTATAATAAGGTAGACTGGTCCTTTGTCTAATAACCGACTGTATAATAAGGTAGACTGGTCCTTTGTCTAATAACCGACTGTATAATAAGGTAGACTGGTCCTTTGTCTAATAACCGACTGTATAATAAGGTAGTCTGGTCCGTTGACATGCAAAAATTTTGACCAATAGCGAAAAGCTTAGGCCCAAGTCAGCCTGCGCGGACTGTGCAGGTTGACCTGAGTCGATACCTTTCGCAGATGCATTAAGCCCGTTTTTCATGGAGCTTGGTTCATCTAAATGTATACCCTCTAATTCTTTCGGCGCAAAATATATCAACTCTTTACCATACGACAAAAATGTAGACTTGTCCAAAGTGAAAGAATTTGCAGACGACAATTTAAATGTAAATCAAAGGACGGAACTTGTTTTTGATATGGTAGAAAACACTGCGGGAAAAGGAGAAAATGCTGGTAACCAGCATTTTCTCCTTTTCCCACGATGTTTTCAAAAGGCTTCTTCCTCAGGGTCTTTAAATTGAGGGTCTTTGATGATTGTGTGGTAAAGGGTTAACTCAACCATTGAAACCAAAAACGATTTTTATCTCACAGACTTGACTATACAACCGGACTGCACGTTCTGTGTAGTCTGATCTTGATCTATGCCGCCCGCAAAAGCTCCCGTTTTTCGCCTGTAGCGCTGAAAAGTTTCATACATTGTAGCTCGGGTGTTTTCGGAGATTGAAACTCGGAGGTATAGTCGTAACCCTGCCGTCGTTGTCGGCGGCGTCGTAGTCGTAACTGTAATTGCCGTGAGAGAACCTGGACATTTTCTCATATATATGAAATTACAACCGTTCCTAAAATATTTAGTAAAAAAGATACGGCTGTTTGTTATAGAACATTTGGTTAGTATGAAAACTAACATTTGGCGCTAAATCATTTTTTTAATTTTCTGGAATTTATTTGTACCTACCAGAAGTTTTTTTTCCTGAAAACCACGAGATTAATTGATTGATTGATTGCATAGCGTCTAACGCTGTGTTCAACTTTATTTCAGTTATATCGTGGTGGCCAGTGCACCTATCCATGCTTTCCTGGAGTTTCTTATACCAGTACTACGCACCGTGAATATTCTTTCGAAGCCAATGGCTGCTTTCCCACATAATCATCGTCGAAACAATGGTCAGCGGTGAGAGAGAAATGGAAAACAACGAGAAAGAAGCCGTCTAAGAATTCAAAACTCTACTTTAATGATTTTGCCTCGAAGGAATGATATTATCAATTTGCTACAACATAATACAATGTAAAACAATACAATACACAGTTATGACCTTTTTTCGTCCTAGAATTTTCACTAAAAAGCAGCACAGACCGAACGTTGGCAGCCGTATGCGGTGTTCATGTTTGTTTCATGTTCAAATCTTCAAAATTATCCGTATTTGTATAAAGCCTTGTCCTGCTGTCTGCGACTGATGATGAATTTTGCGGATAGTGTATACACAGATCAGACTGCACATGCGTGCTGTCTGATCTTGATTCACACTCTCCGATTCCATTTTGAATGGTTTGGCCAGCTAATTCCCATGCAGTCTGATCTTAGATCCACGTTCTCTGATGCGATGAGATTCTTTCTCTGAAAGGAAATCTTAAAATCGCAATCTTTTAGCTTTTACTAATGGCGGTTTTTTTTTGTTTTGTTTTTTTTTTTCACTTAATGCATTTTGCAGTTTGCCAAGCCCCGTTCGAATCCCTAGCTATTTTCCGAGATTTAAATCATTCTTCCCTGACTGCTGATCACTGTTTCGACGATAGTTATGTAGGATAGAAGCAGATAGCTTGGGGAGAATATTCTGCGAATTACTGGTCAAAGAAACTCAAGGAAGGCATGGATAGGTGCACTGGCCTCCGCGATATAAATGAAAAAATGTTGAACGATGTTTAACACCATACAAACAAACGCTTTGCAGTTTAAGGATAAATTGGATGACACGACAGACATATCAACTCGTTCAAAAGACCCGTCTTTCCATCCATACTGAAACAGTTCCGAAACTTAACGACCCTGAGGAAAAAGAAAACATTGTCGGAAAATGAGAAAATGCTGGTAACCTTTTCCCGCAATGTGTTCTTTCCGTTCAAATTCGGCACGTGTAGAGTTCTGTCGTTTGGTAAAGAAAGAAACTCCTTACTTCCTGAACCTAATTCAGCACGCTCTATGAAAAGGGGCTTAATGCATATGCAAAATGTGTCGACCCAGGTCAGCCCGCGCGGAAACCTTTTGAAAGATCGAAACCTTTTGCTTTTTCGTAAATTGTCTGCATGTTAAAGGACCAGTGTACCTCAGTATTCAGTCGTTCGTTATGCAAAATGGGTTTTATGGATCAATAATCATATGTTGACTTGCTTGGTATCATGGATCACAGAGATGCATTAATTAAACCCCTTTTGCCAGAGCATAGCTCAATTCTTTAAAGAAAAATCTGTAAAAATGCATAATCAACAACAATTAAAGTTCAAATAACACACAAAAGCAAGAGAAAACGGGGGAAAAATATTTGTTCCAAGTATTTTCTTCTTCTTCTTCTTCTCCTCCTCCTTCTCTTCTTCTTTGCTCTTTCTGTTTTCAATCTTATGGATTGCAAGACGGAAACAGTTGACAGCAAAGGGTAATGTTCTCTATACTAAGGGACACAACCCAGCCTGATTTATTGTCCATGAATTCAGAGAGTTAGCTCTCTTGTTGTATTATCGCTATGAAGTGATAAACTCGTTACAAGGTAAAGAATCTTATATTTGTCCATATTGAAACATTTGTATAGACATACGAATTAAATGTTGCTCATACATTGTGATTTATCTCAGCAGGTGTAGAAAACAGAGTGGGAAAAGAGGAAAATGCTGATAACAGCATTTTATCCTTTCCCAACTACGCGTTTAACTATTTACCACACAATGACGAGTTTCAACGCCTCTGTGAAATTAGACCTTTGAAAACATTGTGGGAAAAGGAGAAAATGCTGGTAAGCAGCATTTTTTCTTTTTCCAAAGATGTTTTCTAACCTTTAAGAAACAAATCCAATCATTTGAGCCACATTTAATTTGTCGTCTGCAAATGCTTTGAATTTTTTGGGCCAGTCTAAAATTTTGTCTTCTGTTAACGAGTTAAAGGTCTTAAGATTGTACTGCGAAGGGTAGGTAAATAGTGCTTAAAGCAGAAGTTGTAACTGCTTCATATAAATATGAGCCATGCTATGGCAAAAGGGGGCTTAAGGCATCCGTGATGTTTGATACCATATAAGACATCACAAAAATATGGATCCATAAAAACCGTTTTGTCTAACAACTGACTGAATCATGCGGTAAACTTATCCTTTGACATACAGACAATTGACCAACAGCGAAAAGTTTCGGCCCAGGTCAGCCTGCGCAGACTGCTCAGGCTGACCTGAGTCGATACTTTTTGCCGATGCATTAAGCCCCCTTTTCACAGAGCATTGCTCAAATATATAACACTCCGTATTCTTAGCATAACTTCGGACTGATCTGCGAAAAGAGTAGATTAAGATCGGCTTGCGTAACAGTAATATCACTTCAAGCGAATGATTAACCGGTCGAAATACATCACTCTAGGAATATTATTTTCTTGTTTTATGAATCATTGCAAACTCATTATTATAATTAGCAGTGTTGGTCATCATATATAAGCCATGCTCAGACAAAAGAGGTTTTAATGCATTTCCTTGTTGCATTATACCTGGAAAGTCATCAAATAATTACCAATTTTTTTTAACAACAGACTTAATCGTGAGGTAGACTGGTCCTGGAACATACAGACAATTAACTAATAGCGAAAAGTTTCGGCCCAGGTCAGGCTGCACGGGGTGCGCAGGCTAACCTGGGTCGATACTTTTCGTTGCTGTATTAACCCCCCTTTTCACACAGCATGGCTCATATCTTAACAGTAATGATAAAGTCATGTCAAAGACCCTTGACTCACCACCAGACAACAAAATTTTAGACTCGTCCACATTCGTAAGGCATTTGCAGACGACAAAGTTAACTATGTTTCACGTGTGTGTTTGTCTTTAAAAGAACGAAAAACACTGTGGGAAAAGGAGAAAATGCTAACTAACACAATGTTTTCAACCGCCGTTTTCCCCCGGGAACGTTGTATGTTGCCTATCTTCATTCGAAGAAAAACTTTTAGACTTTTCGATATTGAAAGCATTTTGCAGACAAAGTAGATTATGTGTCCGGTGATATTATTAGTCAGTTAATCCTTAGGCTGCTAGGCGCGACTCAAGGCGCTTATGCGGTCAGTGTAGATCGAGATCAGACTGCACAGAACGTGAAGTCTTGGTCTTGGATCTACACTGTCCGATAACGAGAGATTTTTTTCCTACAGAAATGATTTCGAAATTGCAATATCTGGGTTTTTTTACCATTTACGTAAAAGTTTCGTTTAACTTATTTTGTAGATTAACTCTTTACCACACAATCCAGAGTTTTAACGTCCAAGGTGAATAAAGCTTTTAAAAACATTGTGGGAAAAGGAGAAAATGCTGGTAACCGGCATTTTTTCCTTTTCTCACAATCTTTTCTATCCCATCAAAGACAAAAATCATCTTTTGAGCCACATTTAATTTGTCGTCTGCAAATGCTTTCAATTTGGTCTAGTTTTCAAAAGTCATCCTACTCTGACTCCTTGTATTATTATTTTCTCTTTTTCAGACGACAAAATTGGAGTCGTCTGAACTGAAAGCATTTGCAGACGATAAAGTGAAATATATTTCCAACTATAGGATTTGTTTATGAAAGGTCAGGGAAATATAACAGAAAAAAGGAGCAAATGCTGTAAAACACATTATGGAGTGCAACACGCGAAAAGGGGCCTTCAGACATATGCGTAAAAGTGTGTCGTTCCAGATCAGTCTGTGACTAATCCGAGACGACACTTCCCGTTTTTGTGCGATTTACTGCTTCACGAAAGCCTACTGAATGAAAAAATCTTATGTAGTCGTAAAGTGCCGTCTCGGATTAGCCTGCGCGGACCGCGCAGGCTAATCCGGGACGACACTTTACGCAAATGTGCGAAGGTCTCATTTCGCATGTTGCACGCCATATACATATAAAAAAAAAAAAAAGAAATATCTTTAAAAAACACAGACGACGTAAGAGGTACTGGAATGGTAGAATTGAAACTTTTTTGTGGTTTAGTATGAAGAAGAAAATAATGAAAAGTAACCCCAATTACTCCTTTTTTTCTCATTGTTTCGCATCTTATTGCAAGATGAAATTTTTACTTAGATCTATTTTTCAAGATTAGATCCAAATCTTCATTGCCTTCGAAAACGCTGTGTCTGAAAATTCATGTAGACATACAGCCATGGGTTGCAGATAGCGCTTAAAAATATTAGCGGTAACAAGTTTGTTTATTGTAAACAAAAATTTGCCCGCAAATACCTATAGGAGCCCGCAGAATAAACATGTCCACCTTTTTGACCAATCAAAAATTACTATTAATTCACTCCTGTATTATAATACCAAGAAATAGGTCAAAAGCCAGCGCATTCAGCAACGCCGAAAAATGCCCAAAGGGGATAAAAATATCCCGAAAGCATTAAAGTCAGTTTACCAACTGGCGTTTTATTTTTTACATTTGCCCTTTAATCTCTAAAAGTGCATACATGAAAGAGCTTTTAATCTTTTACTGCACAATGCAGCCTTTTTACGACCGTAGGAAAGAAGGCTTTTGAAAACATTGTGGGAAAAGGAAAAAATGCTGGTTACCAGCATTTTCTCCGTTTCCCACAATATTTTCTATCATATCAGAGAAAAATTGCACCATTTGGGTCACACTGAAATTGTCGTCTGCAAATGCTTTCAGTTTGGACGAGGCTAAAATTTTGTCGTCTGGTAAAGGGTTACAGCGCGAGAGGTACTGGAATACAAATATTGAAACTGTTTTATGGTTCACTATAAAGAGAAAAAAATCAACAGTAACCATGCCAACGATTGCCTCTTTTTCCTCATCGTTTTGCATAAATTGATGAAAAGAGAATTGAGCCGCGCTCTGTGAAAAGGGGGCTTAATGCATCTACGGAAAGTATCGACCCAGGTCAGCCTGTGCAATCCGCGCAGGCTGACCTGAACCGAAACTTTTCGCTATTTGTCAATTTTCTGCATGTCAAAGGATCAGTGTACTTCATGAATCAGTCGGTTGTTATACAAAATGGATTTTATGGATTCACAATTATGCAATGACTTGCTTGGTATCATGGATCACGCAGATGCATTAAGCCTCCTTTTGTCAGAGCATAAATCAGATATTTTCAATTAGATAATGTTAAGATAAATATAATTTATAATTATGAGTAAGGTCTCCGTGTGATTATTAAGCAAGTTCTGCTCTCAATCATCAGAGAAATGTGTGTATATTGATTTGTGAAACAATCTAACCAGATTTAGTTGAGGAATTATATCAAGAACATACGAGGGACACTTTTTAAGTTCGTAGAGTAAGTCTATAACTTTTTAACGCGATTATGAAGTTGCACAATTTTTTACACAGAGCTTGCGTAATCATTCCTCTCTCGAATGGTGTTACGGTATGCGATCTACCCATTTCCAGAACGCCGCCCGGTAGTCCTCTTTAGGTATATGTTGCAGACACTGGTAGACCGCACTGCCAATACCACAACGGGATTCAAAACGGTGCCCTGCCAGCATTTCCTTTAGTCTTGGGAACAACCAAAAGTCACAGGGGGACAGGTCAGGGCTGTATGGGGAATGATCTAAGACATCGAGCCCAGATTCTTTCTGATATTCCTGTACCGTAGCGGATTTATGGGCTGGTGCGTTATCATGGAGTAATTTGATGCTGCAGACACCGGTGCGCGGTCTGCGTTTCTGATAGAAATTAACAAGTTGAGTAAGAACACTTTCTCTGTAAAACTTTCCAGTGACAGAACTACCTTTCGGGACTGGAATGTGAAGGACTGGACCTTTCGAATCAAAGAATATCGCATACAACATGCAATTTGATGTTTTGCAACGGCCCGCAATGACAGGTCTGTCGCCCTCAGATGAAACCCAAACCTTATTTTTAGCCTTAAAATCGGGTTGAAAATGATAGATCCAGGTTTCATCACCTGTAACTATCTTTTCCAAACGACGTGGGTCACATTTATCATATTTTCTATAACTTGCGATGCAAGTCTAACCCGACTTTGTTTCTGCTTGTCAGTGAGCAAATGGGGCACCCAACGCGCACAGATCTTACGTAGCCCAAGTCGTTCACGTAAGATCTTCAAAACACTTGACGAATGGATGCCACTTCATTCTTCTATCTCTTGCACGGTATAACGTGCGTCTTCCTCAATTAACGTTTTCACAGTAGCAACGTTCTTTTCCGTCAAAACAGAAACCGGCCTACCCACCCTAGGGTCATTTTCAATTGATTCCCGACCATCATTAAAACGACGTACCCACTTGCAAACTGTAGCATATTTTAAAGCACCATTCCCATAAACTTTTTGCAAATCAGCATGAATTTCTGTTGGCGGAAACCCGAGCTGTGCTCGAATCTTACAATATGCCCTCTGTTCACAGATTTTTACATCCATATTGAACGCTATATTTTACTATAGTGTATAAAACCACGTGTTGAAAATACCCTGCGCAGCGCGCACGTGGACCTCGTACACCGCATACCGTGGCACCGTTCGAGAGAGGAATGATTAGGCAAGTTCTGTGTAAAAAATCGTGCAATTTCATAATTGCGTTAAAAAGTTATAGGCTTACTCTACGAACTTAAAAAGTGTCCCTCGTATGTGTGTAGTGCAAGAAAATCCAGGATAAAAACCAAGTAATTCCCTTATCAGGAGCAGGTGTCGCACCACTGCGAGATTGCTTCTGGGTCGTAGTAATCAAAAGTAGTCCGATGTGAAATTTTGCAGTAGCATTTTGTTGCATTGTTTCGTGGAGCTGAGAGGGCTTGGTGGTATATGATTTAGATTTGCTTCAAATTTAGGTAGTGGGGGACCATTTAGATGTGATTTTATCATATATGGATGGGACTATTTTATGTCAGTGGAGGAACAAAAAATTGGGGTCATGGCCGTGAACAAGTGTTTTTGAGAAGACAATTTCTAGGGTGTCTGTATTGATTGGGATTTAGCGAAAAACGCAATCGGTTGACATGTTGTTTTTTATGCATTTTTGAAGGACTATGACTGTACTTTTGAGAGCAAGAGACTGTAAAGCCAAAGTTCTTCCATTAAGCGATTTGTGAAGCTTCAAAGATGGTCAATTTCACTCTATTTTCAAAGTGTGACACCAGCAGTGAAGCACTGGAGAGGAATCAAGGGGAATAACAGAAAAATGGCCCTTTCTACCCCCTGACATGTCCGTATGCTAAGGTTTGGATAAGCGCCGCAGAGCATCAAAACCCTTGTATATTGGTGTATACAGGCCCAAAAATGGGCCTGCAATAGGCCTGCAGAATAAATACGTGTTCATTTTTGACTAATCGCAAATTACTTGTTCTATAAATTTGAGCCATGCTCTGTGAAAAGGGAGCTTAATGCACCTGCAAAAAGGACCTACCAGCCTGAGCAGTCCGCGCAGGCTGACCTGGGCCGAAACTTTTTGCTGTCAGTCAATTTTCTGCATGTCAAAGGACCAGTTTACCTCATGATTCATTCATTCGTTACACAAAATTTATATAATAGATCCCGAACTACGTGATGTATTGGCTTAGTATCATACATCATGGGGATGCATTAAGCCCCTTTTCACAGAGCATGCTTATTTATTCGAATCCATTTTTTTTTCACAGACACCCTGCCCTATAAATCATCGATATAAGGGCAGTATAAGCTACATAGTTTTGTTTCTTCTGATACATCTCATTACTGATTTAGGCAGGAATATATTTAACGTCTATTGCATAATTATTCACAACAAATTCAACCTAAGGCCACGAAATAAATGAAATGGACATTTTCAATGAGTACAATTTTCCAGATACTGCACATTCAAGGTTGTTTTAACTTGAATATTCCGATTATTATGTTTCTCATTTAAAATGAAACTAGGCCAAGCCAAAAAACGGGCAAAAGAGACTTTTTTCTCAAATATAATCAAACATAATCGATACAATCAATAACTGATCGGTTGAGATATGGTCATATGACATTGCCAAGCAAATTTGATGGCAGCACTACTTTTTCCTATGAAGAATTTTAGCCCCAAATTATAGGGGTTCGCTGGTTGGAAATCTCAGCTGGGCTAATTTCTTTCCAAGGATTTGTTATGCTGTATCTTATGGTTTGGGTACTGGGGGAATTTCTGTAACTAAATACAATAAGATGTCCGTTCCATCAGTTTATTTTTTCTTGGTTAAAGTCATCAAAGTATATATATTTTACAACAATGGGGCGATTAGCGAAAGTGTAGAGCAAAAAGCAAAATAATAAAACCTGAAAGATAAACAACCACAATGCTGCCCCCCCCCCCCCTCCCCACCCCCGACATGTCACTGAGTAAAATCACAGAAAGATTGCTCAAAACACGCGGTCGAATAGCATTCCATTTTTTCTTACTGATACCGTTCAAAGAGGAGAAATAAATGAAAATACCGAGCACCTACCTGACAGACGGGCCTTTTACGAGCTACAGCTTCGGAGCCACAGGTGTCCGGGAAGACCAACACAACCTTTTTAACGGCGGAGCCAGCGGCTCCGTTTTGTAGATACCCACCGTGAACATAGAAAGACGGCGTAAAAGACACTGGAATATGAATACTGAAAAAAATATTGAAACTCTTTTAGGATTCAGTAGCTAGAGAAACAATGAAAACTAGAATCGCGAAAAATTGCATCTTTGTTGAAAGTGAAACTTCGAATTAGATCTATTTTGTTTTTTTTTTTACCAACCCATCTTTGGAAAAGAAGCAGTTGCTGCTAAAAATATTGTGTCTGAAACTACAGTCATGTAGACATACAGTAATTAATGGGTTATGTAGCTTGACTCTTACAAAATGATTGATTGATTGATGTTATGGTGTTTAACGCCGTTTTCAACATTATTTCAGTTACATCGCTGCGGCCAGTGCACCTATCCATGCTTTCCTGGAGGTTTTTTTTTTTCTTTTTGTACCAGTACTCCGCACAACATTCTTTCCAAGCCACTGGCTGCTTTCCCACATAACCATCATCGAAACAATGGTCAGCGGTGAGAGAGGAATAAATCCTGTCGCAATGACTATCATCAATCCTCAGAAAGAAATTGGCCGAGTCGGGGATCGAACCAGCGACCTCCTGTTTTCAAGCCCTGTAAGCTACCGACTGAGCTACGGGGCTTCGCTTTTACAAAATACCAAAATACAACTTAGTACACCAAGAAAAGGATTGTCCCCTATCATATGAGCCATGCCCCGTGAAAAGGCGGCTTAATGCATCTGCGAAAAGTTTCGACCCAGCTCAGCCTGCGCAGTCCGCGCAGGCTGACCTGGGCCGACACTTTTCGCTCTTGGTCAAATTTCTGTATGTCCAAGGAGCAGTCTACCCCATGATGAAGTCGGTTGTAAAAAAAAGTGACTATTATGGATCCATAATTATGGGATGGCTTGATTGGTATAATGCATTACGGAGATGAATTAAGCCCCCTTTTGCCAGGGCACGGCTCATATTCATTTGCTATGGTGTGAGTAAGTGTTTGCAAATAGGCCTGGACGGGCCTGCAGAATAAACACGTCCTCGTTTTGAGGAATCGCCAATTAATTTGAGCCACGCTCTGGCAAAAGAGGGCTTAATGCATTTCCGTGATCCATGATACCAAGCTAGTCATCGTATAATTGTGGATCCAGGAAATCCGGTTTGTCGAACAACCGACAGTATCGTGAGGCAAACTGGTCCTTTGACATACAAATAATTGACCAATAGCGAAAAGTTTCGGCCCAGGTCAGCCTGCGCGGACTGTGCAGGCTGACCTGGATTGAAACTTTTCGCAGATGTTTTAAGCCCCTTTTTCACAGAGCATGGTTCATTTATTCATTTGAGCTCATAGTGACAAATTTAGGATGCACGATAAAAGTTCAAATACTCGTAGATCTAGTACTCTAAAATGAAAAATAGACAATTTTTATCGACGATTTATCGGTGACAAATGATAGCCGTTCTTGGAAAAGGGGGTTTTATGTAAATCCGTGATGACTTATACAAAGCAACATCTTCGCAAGCCAAGGTGACGATCACTACGTGGAACTTACCCCTTGGCTGATCGAGTCGAAATTTGTTAGCACGGCGACGCGCCACCTACTGGATTTTGATTGTTATCACCCCTAGATTTACGTCATCGAAAACCAATCAAACGTCGCATAACATAACTCTTTCGGCATTTCGTTGATTATGGCCAAAGACTTGTTTACCTTGCTAGGTGTTGGGCTATGATCTGTTCAGGGCTCCGGTGTTGTTGTTCAACGGGGGTCCTTGACAACTGGCCACCAAGGTTTGGTTGAAGTTTGTTCAGCATGCTTTCTCCGTAATTCCCCAACAATTGACTGTCTTTCAGATCGCAAACTTGACAGACGATTTATCAAGTCAAAATCTATTTTTCGAAATCTTGTTAAGTTTCGCAAAAGCCACACACTTACTTTGACAGTCCATCATCTGGTGTTGGGATGTATCCTGAAACTTCATTTAACTGATTTGTGTCAGTGAATGTTGAAGAAAATATTTTTCGTCTGTACTTTGTGGATTATAATTCCCAGCATATCCGATAACTTTCTCCTGTGGTCATTTTTATTTACATTCTGCTGATGTTGGATAGCAAATGTAACGCGCTATTTGATTGGTGCTTTCAGTCCTGACTGCAAGTAATGATTACACGTATCGCGAAGCTAACAAATTTCGACTCGATCAGTCAAGGGGTAAGATCCACGTAGTGATCGTCACCTTGGCTTGCGAAGATGACCAAGCAAGTTATCGCATGGATTTATAGAATGCGTTTTGTCTAACAACCGACTGTATCATGAGGTAAAATGGTTCTTGAACAGGGAGACAATTTACCAAAAACAAAAAATATCGACCGAGGTCAGCCTGTGTGGACTGCGGGCTAACCAGGATCTATACTTTTTTCAGATGCCCCTTTTTAACAGAGCATGGTTCATACAGGTCCAAGATGGGATGTACTTTTAATGCTGTAAAACGATAAACATCAATACAGTGGCTATAGTTGTTCCATGAAAAATAATTAAACAGGATATAAATCTTAAGATAAAAAAGAAATTTTATCAACAATTTATCGACAATGTATACCTAACCGCAATAAATGAGCCATGCTCTGTGAAAAGAGGGCTTAATGCATCTGCGAAAACTATCGGCCCAGGTCATCCTGCGCAGTCCGCGCAGGCTGACCTGCGCCGAAACTTTTCGCTCCTGGTCAATTGTCTACGTGTCAAAGGACCATTCTACCTCATGCTTCAGTCGGTTGTTTAAAAAAAGGGGGCTATAATGGAATCATAATTATATGATGACTTGCTCGGTATCATGCATCGCGGAGATGCATTAAGCCCCCTTTTCACAGAGCATGGCTCATTTAATGAATTTTTTGAGGTCTGCAAATGAGCATAACTTTTGTTCAAACAAGCGATCCTCACGTGATGTCAAAATGTTTTTCAATCTCACCGTAACCACATTCATTTTAAATTCATTACATTGTAGTCTGACTGAGATGTTTCTTTTAAAAATTAGGCTTTATGTTACGACAATCTTCACTGGCCACAAAGGCAACAGTGAAGATGTAAAAGGCGTTAGAAGGCGCTAGAAGGGTTTAAATGGTATAAAGGCATTCATCCTCATTTACATGAATACTTAATCGTCGGTACAAAACACATACAAGCACATTACTAGGTCACACAGCGATGCTTTGTTTCCGTCGTTTAATAGCTTGTGACGTTGCTGTCTTTGTTTCTATTTTTGGAAATTTTATGACGTTAACGTCAAACGTGAGACTTGACATTCATGTAACTAATACACACGTGTTGTGTTTCGTTGGACGGAAAATCTTTGCTTGTTTTGAAGGTAAGTGTGTGTTTTGTGTGGATACAATCCGAATATTATCTTCATTGTCTTTGACGTCTTAAGACGGTTTTGCAGACGGTGTAGATTACGATCAGATTAAGCGTGCAGTTTTAACAGGCATCTACGCTGCCTGTTACGTAACCCTGAAGGTATGCTGATTCATTTAAAATGAATTATAATTATAAACCGCGGAAAAAGCTTAACTTATTCTTTTTTTTCAGCGACAGAGTTACCTTATTATCTTTTAGGTAAAAAACATTGAGATCGGAGGGAAAACCTGTATGAAATAAGTTTGATATATGATTTAACTCGAAAACACTGTGGCAAAGGAAGAAATCGCTCGGTTAGAGTAATTTCTCATTTGCCACAGTATTTTTGAAGGCTACATGTTGAAATTGATTAAGTGGTTCGGTTGTTATAACAATTTACACACCTTTGAGTTATACTCTTTACATATATTTTTAGTGGCTATGAGTATTTCACTGTTTTAAGTCAGTGAAAGTTGGGATAATTCCCAGTCATTGTGAGGAATTGTTAAGTTGTAAGTTTGTTTATTTAGTTCGTTTATTTCGTGTCTTACGTCGTTTTCAAATTTATTTCAATTGTTATCTTGTTTACTAAATTTCTGTGCATGTGTTTATTTGGTATTTTACACAGTTTTCAACAATTTTCCTGTTATACACAGAGGTCAGTGCTTCTGTCCATGCATTTCAAGAGCGTCTCTGCCAATAGTTCGCACAGTACACTATCCGAGCCAGCTGCTGCTTTCCCCTTAACACGAATCAAAACTGTATTGTCAAAATAATGATCGGCGAAATGGAAGAGGACAAAATCATGTAACAATGAAAATAACCCTTTACCACACAATCCAGTGTTTCAAATACCCTGACGTAGAAGGCTTTTTAAAACATTGTGGAAAAAGGACAAAATGCTGGTAACCAGCATTTTCTCCATTTCCCACAATGTTTTCTATCCTTCTCAAAAATAAATCCTACCATTTGAGCAACAGTCACATTGTCGTCTACAAATGTTTAAACTTTGGATGTGTCTGTAATCAGTTTGGCGGTTGGTAAAGAGCTACGATAATTGATCACTGAAAATAATTTCAGCTTATCTGGGATTGGAACTCGCAAAGTCTAGATTTAAAAAAAAAAACCCACTTTATTTCGTCTTGCAGCAGACGACGTGTAACGGCTAAAAAAATGAAAAATAAACAAAAGATGGTCCTATCGACTCATTTGAAGAATGTTCATATGAGCCATGCCATGGCAAAAGGGGGTTTAATGTATCTCCCTGATGCATTTTACCAAGCTGTGGAGCCATATAACCTGTTTTGTCTAACAACCGACTGAATCATGAGGTAAAGTGGTCCCTAGACATGCAAAAAATTTACCAAAGCAAAAAAGTATCGACCCATGTCAGCCTGCGCGGACCGCGCAGGCTGACATGGGTGGATACTTTTTGCAGATGCATTGAATACATCCTTTTCACAGGGCAGGACTCATATATACATAAATTTATATATCTGACATACCTGATTGTGCTTGACGAGAAGCACAATACAGTGATGTGGGTGTAAGGAAGTGATCGTTGTTTTATCTTACTAATACTTGAATGAACCTTTTGCTGAGCAATCCTGTGTTTTAGCCACCCTGGGGAAGAAGGCTCTTTCGAAAACAATGTAGAAAAAGGAGAAAATGCTGCTAACCTGGAGATAAAGGCTCTTTAAAAAAAAATGATGGAAAAAAGAAGAAAATGCTCGTAAACAGTGTTTTCCCCTTTTCCCTACATCATTTCTACCTTTTTAGAGGCTCATTTCGTCATTTGATCGACATATAATTTGTCGTCTGCAAATATTTTCAATTTTGGACAAGTCTGACACGTTAAGTTTGGAAAATATTTAAATTTAAAAAAGGAAGCACACGACTTCTTTCGACTCACAGTAGACTAGTTTCAAAAACGATCGTGGCAAATGGACAAATTGATCATAACCAGCATTTTCTCCTGTTCCGACAATGTTTCCAAAGGCCATGAATGAAAAAAAAAAAAAAATATAGCGGTTAAAACCATTTTCTCCTTTTTCCCTCAATCTTTTCGAAAACGTACCTTTCCAGCATCGTTAAAACTCGAGTTTGTGGAATAAAAGGATTTAAAGATACCTTCTTACAGTCAGAGAGAAAAAAAACGCTGCTAAATTTTGATATACCGTAGAATGGTTCAGAATTAGCTGTGTACACATAGAAAAATTACCGATGAATATAGTGTAAGGGTTAAATAAATAATTATATCGGAAATCTTCGATTTAAAACCGGAAATGTCACAACAGTGATTTCTTTGAAGGCATTCAGAAAATAAAAATACATTTTCTATCCGTCTTAATCAGTGCAACCTTGCAACCATCAGGGGAAACATTTGGCATGAAGATACAAGAATAATTATAGTTTTATAAAATAAAGATGAAATGGGTTAAAAACTGGCTGAAAATGGGTATAGATGTATCTTTAAAGCCTAATTTTGGTCACAGCTGACAGCTGCAAAAAAAAAATACACACATGTACGATACGGAACGGATTTTAGGGATGTATAATACTGTGATGACTTGCTTGGTATCATGCATCACGCAGTTGCATTAAGCCCCCATTTGCCTGAGCATGGCTCATTTAAATTCAAATCATATCATTTAAAAGTATGGAAATTATTGTGAAGATGACAATCTGTTATTGTGCTGTCGCTGGCAGAAAAAAAAAAAATAAAAGTAAACAAAAGATAGAACGACCTGCCAACTTTTGACCTACTTTCAAAACTCATTTTTCTTCAATGACTAACACTTTGACCGAGCGTGCAATAACAGATCGTCACTTTTCCAACAATTTCTGTACTTTCAAATGCATTTCAACACCTGCATTGTTTACATTTGGCTGCTATTGGGGCTTTAATGTGACGAATGGACGATTTGATTTTCATTTCTGCTGCCGTTCCGCTGTATAGGCGTTCGAAATACGTCATAGCCAAATGACGGAAAAAATCTAGTTAATCTGTCAAACGTCAAACCCGAAAAATTTATTATAATCTACGAGGAAATACTGTTTCAAAAGAATACGTTTATCATTAATTTTGTTCATTTTGTCATAAATTTTCTTCAGTTAAAGCGAACTTAAATTTTAAAATTAATCCTTTCCGCGCAAAATAGGCGAAAACAAGGGCTTTTGCGGAGGGCATAGATCAAGATCAGACTGCACTGAACGTGCAGTCTGATCTTTTCTATGCCGTCCCCTTGTTTTATCAAGCATATCAGGTAAGAATCTGAGTAAAAATGGTATTTCTGCTGCTGTCCAAAGGAGGCCGCCTTGAATTATTCATCGCTGAAAGAGTTAGGATAAATTTAAATCAGGACATTGACAGAAATATATTCATCATTATTCATAACTGTTGCATTGAGAAAATTAACGATTTTTTTTTTTTATATCAGTGTATAACATAGGCAGGACGAGAAAATTTTGATACGTCAGTCCGTCCTTCCGTCCGTCCGTCTGTCTGTCTGTCTGTATCTATCTATCTATCTATGCCTGTCCATGTTCCTCTCAGTCTCTTTTTTTCTACAAATGATGATCTACGGATACTGTACAAATCAAAATACTGAAAGTATTCACAGACTAGCGGATGTCCATACAAGATTGAAGAAGAATGCTTCAATCCGGTTATTTGGGCCATTCCGGTCCAACCCGGTTATTAAGTTTGACCCGGTTTGGCCTGGTCTAATCCAACCATTAAGATAGATTGGTTACCTCCCCTGATACAGCAAGCGTTTAGGAATCGGTACAGGCTACTACAAACGGGCGGAATTCTGCCCGTCTATTTTTAGAACAGCCATGACGCTAGCGTAATAGAGATTACGTGGAGGTCCCTCTCACTTCCACAGCAGTAGATTTTCCGATATTTTTGACATCACAAATAAGTGATTTGTATTTTTAGGATCACCTTTAATGTTTATGCCTGCTAATATTGTTTTTAGTTTCGATTACCAATTTCAAATTGTGCAAAAAATGGCATTGTTACCTCTACAGCCAAACTGGAAATGTACATGCTGCACTGGTTGGCTAATCTATGATATAAATGTAGCCCAATGAAAACCATCGACACAATAGCCTGTGCCAGTTGTAATATGTACATGTATATCTACAACGGGGACCAGTTTACTATTAAGTTTGATCTGGCCTGCTCCAATGACTTAACCCTCCAGTTATAGCTATTTTCTCGTCACACCTGACTTTCAATGGTCACCGACTTAATTTACATATATAAGAAAAAAAAAAAAAAAAAAAAACTTGGGTCGTTTATATTACGTCTTGCTCAGTCTATGACTTTGTTGGTAGACATCATTCAAACTGGAGTGGTAGAAATTTTGTAGTTCATATCAACATTGTCACATTCAACAGAATTAGGATTATTTCTAGCAGATAGAATTATTTTCTGTGAGGCAGTATTTGGGGACTGAGGGTTTTTTTGTTCACGTTTGAATCTGGGTCACTCTGGATGGCAAAACACCAGCATTCGCTGGTCTAAAAATGAAATGGTAATGTCAAAATCTAATTTTGAACTTTGAATTATTTGAATTCACTATTTCAGTTACATGGCTAACTAAACGTTTTTGTGTCAGTTTATGATGAGCTCAGGTTAGAGAGAACGCTGACTGTAATTTTTCTTCCACTGGTCTCTTTCTTTTTTCCTTTCTTTAATTTCCTACTTTCATTAAGAAATCCATTTAGCAATATTTTCCACGAATCAAATTTTCTTGTAAAACAATGATAAATGCTCGAAAAAATATTTTTCTTTGCAAGCTAAAAGAAACTGGACAGTTCCATTCAATAAAAAGATGCAATTTCAGCGTTTAAATATCAGGGCCGAGCCCCGTAGCTCAGTCCGTAGCGTACAGGACTTGAGAACAGGAGGTCGCTGGTTCGATCCCCGGATCGGCCAATTTCTTTCCGAGCACTGATGATAGTCATTGCGACAGGATTCATTCCTCTCCGACCGCTGACCATTGTTTCGACAATTGCTATGTGGGAAAGCAGCTAGTGGCTTGGAAAGAATATTGTGCGGAGTACTGGTAAAAGTAATTTCCAGGAAAGCATGGATAGGTGCACTGGCCGCCGCGATATAACTGAAATAATGTTGAAAACGGCGTTAAACACCATACAATCAATCAATCAATCAATCAATCATTAAATATCAGGACCGTCCTTTCGCAATCAGTAGAGTTCTTCGTCTATTCATATGGCGTCAAATACGTAAATAAATTACGTCATCGAATTTATTTAAAAAAATAATAATAATAATGGATATTACCAAGCGTGCATATTTAGATGGTTTTGCAGCTTCTGAACTATAATTTGTGAAATATCGTTATGTAATAATAATAAAAAGGATCTGACATCGTTGGCTTTTGAGATAAATTTTGTTAAACTCGTCAAGATAAAATGTTATTAAGCTCGCCAAAGGCTCGCTTAATAACAGTTTTCTCAGACTCGTTTACTAAAATTTTATCTCGGACGCCAACTCATGTCAAATCCTGTGTATCTTTATTTGTTATTTCTTTCTAAGTGTATATTTTTCCACGACATGATAATACTTATAACGTTTTAACGCCATGATAATTACTTTGTTTCCACGATTTTAAAAATAATTTAACTGCTGCGACATAGTAAATAGTTTGCATTTCACAGCATGATGACTATTTCAGTTCCATGATATAATGATTTTTTTCAGGACGTACATGTAGAGGGTATTCGATTTTTTTTTTTTTTTTTGTGAAAGGTCGAAATTTATCGAGTGAACATCATCGGTGATATTTTCACGAGTGGCGCAGCCACGAGTGAAAATATTACCGATGATGTTCACAGGATGAAATAATTTTCGATATCTCCCCCCCCCCCCCCAAAAAAAAAATAAAATATATATATATTCTATTTATTTCGTGCTTCTAACCCCTATTTTGTTGGAAATTTCATCAAAATCCAGTACAGTTGTTTTCGGTAATTCCCCGTGGCGTATCCCCCCCCCCCCCATAACAACGCATTACAACGTAAAGCGCGAGAAATATAGCATTTATAGTAAATTACGTCATATTTCTCTCAATTTGAATGACACACGCTGATTACCTAGGTAACTACTGCGCGAGAACTACTGTTTCCGCCTTCAATTGAAGAGTTAGAAACTATAAAAATCGGTATTTTCACTGGTCGTAACCATGAAATATCAAACCATCATCACCATCATTTCCCGATAAACTACCGAAAAGCATGAAATAAATATTAGTATTTAGTTCGTTTGCATTGTACGACATAATGGGTACTTTTTTTTTTTTCTTCGACAAGACAATTATTTCATTCATGATATACAGAACAGAAGAGACCAGAAACAGACACGTTATTTTGACTTTTAGCACAAAGGCTCATACTCTGAAATACGTACATATATGAGCCGTGTTCTGTGAAAAGGGGGGTTAATGCGTCTGCGAAAAGTGTCGACCCGCGTCAGTCTGGGCAGGCTGACCTGGGCTGAAACTTTTCGGTATTTGTCAAGTTTCTATATGCCCAAGGACTAGTCTACCTCAGGATTGAGTTGGTGGTTAAAAAAGTGACTATTATCGATCCATAAATATGAGATGGCTTGATTTGTATAATGTATGCCAGAGCGTGGCTCAAATGTATGTTTTGAAAAACAACAGCCTTGCATCATGGAAGAAAGTAATATACATGTATTACTATTATTTAACTATCATATAGGCCTAACAATTACGGTATTTCGTTCGAAATAATATTGAGCCATGCTCTGTGAAAAGGGGGCACCAGACATCTCATAATTAGGGATCAATAAAATCCATTTTTTTCTAACAACTAACTGAATCATGAGGTAGAATGGTCCTTAGACATACAGATGATTAACCAAAAAGCGAAAAGTTTCGGTCCAGGTCAGCCTGCGCGGACTGCGCAGGCTGACCTGAGTCGATACTTTTCGCAGATGCATTAAGCCCTCTTTTCACAGAGCATAGCTCTATTCATTTTCATATACACAATATTTATTTCGTTTCCATGTCAATGTATAGATAATGAATGACTGTTATTATTGGTTGCATTTGTCCGCTCTGTACTACTATAGTTTATACTTAATGAATGGCTCCCCTCCCTTTTTTTTTACTTTTTCTACTCTCTGTGCTGCTGTAGCTTATAGATTATAAACGACTGATGCTTTTATTTTTGCTTGTCTAATCTGTGATGCCGTAGTTTAGACATAATAAACAGATGTTTGTTTTATTTTTTACTTGTCTACTCTGTGCTTCAGTACTTTATAGATAGATCATAATCGTTACTTTACTTTCTGTTTATCTACTCTGTGCTGCCGTAGTTATTGTTGTAGTTTATGAAAATGACTTGTTTCGTTAGTTTCCGCTTGTTTACTCCGAGCTGTCGTAATTTACAGGGTTTTTTTTTATTTATGTCGCCTAGAAGTTCCCTTATGGGCGATGTTCCCAGAATGCTATCAGTTATGTAACAGGGGATAAAGAAAGGTACAAGACGAAATCCATCCAAGTTACGCCCGGTTCATTTACGTGCTTTGTATAAAGCACCGTCACAAGTGAACTTAGTTTTGCGTATCACCCGAAAGACTATGAGTAATGTTTTTCCGACGGCCAGCAGCGGGAGCCGAACCCACACACTCAAGTGTGCCTAGATCTCACAACCTACCACTTGTGCTGTTCCGGCTGATATACTTTATAGGTGATGAATGACTGTTACTTTAAGTGCGGGAAAAACAAATGGTATGATTGATAACCGATGGGTGTTAGCATAATAAACGTCTACACAAAATATACTGCCGATCTGCCGTCTCCTTCAAATTGCTGTCACCGTAACAAACACTGGTTTCATAACTTATAATTTTTTAACCCATATCGATTTTTTTAGTTACACGGGCCAGTAAATCTTGAATCTACACTGTCCGATTTGGGATATTTTATAACAAAAAATGGCTTTGAGATATGGATCATTTGGTCCCAATGGACATCGAACCAGATTTCAACCGAATTTCGTTTCGTAATTTTTTTTTGGGGGGGAAATCTTTACAGAGACAGTTAATCTTCATTTGCGTGAAAACATTGCTTTAGAAATAGAACTTCGATAGAAAAACATACATATAGAAAATATTAGGATTTACCGAGTTTTTCTATCTTTATTGTAAAATTTCATATTCAGTTAGCAACGGTATGGCAGTTATTGCGTAACAAAGGGTAAATAGATACATTCTTAAAACAAATGAAGATCGGTTGGCATCATAGTTCGGTTGGTAGAGATTAACCGTTATTTGTTTTTTTCTGTTTGTATCTTTGTAATAATTAATGGCATGTTTTACCAAACTGTTAAAATTTATTAATGTCATAATAGCCCCATGTTTGATATAACATCACTTGGAGAATCAATGGTAATGTTGTTGTTGTTCGTAGAGTGATTGAAGGTCGGGAGTTCGAGTCCCACCTAATGTATTTTTTCCCATGTTTTTCCCACAGATAAGAGTAAAAAGTCACGTCCTACTAATTTTTCTTAAATATTCAATTTTCTCAACCACAAAGCAATTTTGGTCGAAATCTTTTTCAACGTTATATCAGTTATATGGCGGCGGCCAGTGCACCCTTCCATGCTTTCCCGGAGTTTTATTTGACCAGTTCTTTGCACAATATTATTTCCAAGCCACGGGCTGCTTTCCCACGTAACCATTATCTAACAGTTTAACTCTTTACATGAAAACAGCATTTAGGACTCGTCCATATTGAGGGCTTTTGTAAAAGACAAATTAGGCTTATATGGTGAGAATTGTTTCTGAAAGGGCAGAAAAGATTGTAGGAAAAGAAAAAAATGCTGGCTACCAGGACCCGTTCATGGAAAAAACAAAAAACAACTTTAAGTCTCTTATTTTACTCGAATTTGCTAGCTGGCTCAATTTTGGACTTAGGTGGAGTTTGCTACTTGAGACTCATTTCACTAACGTTAACAGACTTTAGTTACGTTCTCACATCCTTTGTTGGCACAATGTTTAAGACTCAGCTCAGCAGAACAAGTAGACTTAAGTCAGTTGACAGACTTAAGTCCATTATCTTGCTGAGTTAAGTCTTAAACGTTGAGTTAACTCAGACCATGATTTGAGAATTTTACTAAAGTGTTTAAATGTTAGTGAAATGCAGCTCAAGTAACGAACTCCAATTAAGAAAGCAAAATCAGAGACTTTTAAAACCTTTTTCGCGAAACTTGGACCAGCATTTTCTTCTTTTTCCACAACTTTTTCAAAAGATTTTGTACTCAGGGTCATTGACCGGCTGCTAAGCGAGATTCTATGACCATTTGCGGCAGTGTAGATCAAGATCAGACTGCACAGAACGTGCAGTCTGATCTTGCATCGACACTATCCGATTAGGAGATATCTCCCCCCCCCCCCCATAAAATACCGTTGAAATAGCAAACTTAAGGTTTTACTATCATTTAACTTATTTAGATGGTTAAGGGTTAAATCTTTACCATACAACGAAAGTGTAGACTTGCTCATATTCAAAGCATTTGCAGACGACGATATAAATGTTACTCAAATAATGTCTTTGATAGGGCAGATAAAATTGTGGGGAAAGGAGTTTTCAAAAGGTTTCTTTCTCAAGGTCTTTAAAAGTTCGGCATTGTGTGGTAAAGGGCTGTCCCTGTCTCTGTAGCTTACTCGTCTAAATTGAAAGCTTTTTTAAAAAAGATAAGATAAATGTGGCTCAAAAGTCGCATTTCATATTTATTTATGATTATTCAGTACTTCTTAATATTTTTGTCGTTTGGGAAAAAAACACATATAACAAAAGCATGCTGAGAAAGAAAATTCGTTCCGTTTGCACACAACATAATGTTTATTTATAACTGTTGAAAATTGTTGAAGAAAGGGTAGAAAACACAGTAGGAAATAGAAAGGAATGCTGGTTACCAGCATTTTATTCTTTTCCCTCAATATTTTCTAGAACTTTTATGCCCAGGATTTTTAAAATATGGGCTTGTTTGGTGAAAGGTGAAGTGTTATCTTTGTTATTGATTATGATGATGTCAGTGAATCGCTGATGGATACGTTTGTATTGTTTGTTATTGATATAATAATTTAGTCGCAAACCTGCCTTGCTAATTATTGTACGGAATCCTACTCTCGCCATTTTAAATTGAAGAAATAATCTTCTTTCCATCGTGGTTTATCGCTCAATAAACCACGGTTGTGAGGCACAATAAAATAAATCACAAGGGCGATAGCTCGAGTTGATTATTCATTGTGCCTCATAACTCACAACCGCGGTTTATTGAACGATAAACCACGAAAGTAAGAAGATTATTTCGATTCTAACATGGCCAAAGCTTGATAAAAAGAAAACAAGTTCATACTTACTATACAAAAGCGGGTGCTGATTAACCCTTAAGCTGCTAAGCGCGACTCACTGACCTTTTGCGGACAATGTAGATCAAGATCAGACTGCACAGAACGTGATCTACACTGCCCGATACGGAACTTTCTCACCGGTGAAATAAACTTTGAAATTGCGATGTTTTGGCTTTTCGTACTAAGTAGAGATTTGCTTTTTTATTTATTCAGCAGCCCAAGTGTTAATACTTACTTTACATAGAATATAGAACAACGTCGATTTTACCACGCTTCCGTTGCACTGTGTTTATAGAGCCGAATTTTAGAATTTGTCTTTTTTCCCCTTGGGTGAGGCACTGAAGAGCCTAGGTCTATTACTGGTAAATCTGAACAAAATAGAACATATATTTGAGCCATGCTCTGGCAAAAGGGTTTTTAATGAATCTCCTTGGTGCATTATACCAAGCAATCATCATAAAATCAAGCTTGTCTAACACCTAACTGTATCATGAGGTAAACAAGTTCTTTGACATGCGGAAAATTTACCATCAGCAAATATGTTCTACTGAGGTCAGCTTGCGCGGACTACGCAGGCTGACCAGGGTCGATAGTTTTTGCAGATGCATTTAACCCGCTTTTTACAGACAATGGGTCATTTTACTTTTACCCCGGTATAACAGCTATAGAATAAGGGTAATAGGCATAGGTTACAGAAGAAAAATCATGACAAACTCCTGGCAAACATGAATGAGCCAGCTGTTGCCGTGATATAACTGAATTAATGACAAACAGGCCGTAAATTAGCTATCAATCAATCAATTCATTGATTTTTCGATGAGGAGAGATTCATTTTGGCCCAAACAAGATTCTATACCGTTTAGAAGACAATCAAAGATACCACTGTAAACCTTGGGGCGTGTAATGACATATTTTATGCATGTATGTTGCGAGCTTAGGGTTAGAAAATTACCATGATTTCGAATTTTTATGGTCTGTTTTTGTGCTTTAAACAACAGTAATAACCACTGCTTCGTGAAAAAGGGGTTTAATGCTTCTGTAAAAAGTAACAACCCAGGTCAGCCTGTGCAGCTTTCGCAGCTGACCTGAATCGAAACCTTTTGCTATTAGTCAGTTTTCTGCATGTCAACAAGCTATCCCATGATTCATTCGGTTGCTTTGACAAAATGGATTTTATGGATCCATAATTACGTGTATATGATAACCAGCTGGGTATATTGCATCATGGAGATTCGTTAACCTCCCTTGCTAGAGCGCCACCCATTTTTAAGTGTTGATGTAGCAACATTTTGGTATTGATGTGTTAAATTGAAGAACTCTGTCTGTCTGTCTGTCTGTCTGTCCGTCCGTCCGTCCGTCCTCTCTCTCTCTCTGTCTCTCTCTCTGTCTCTCTCTCTCATGAAATCGCTTACTTTATCTTTTCTTTTCTTTCAGCTGAACAACAGAAAATTTTAACACATTCGACCAGGGGTAACATCTAATGTACATATTGTTGTTGTAATTGGAGAAGACACCGGAAACGCAGATTGTTAAGCGGCCATAGCATTTACAAAAGAAACTGGCCATGTTTATCATTAAATATTCGTGGATTTTAGTGATACACATATTATTGCATGCAGTCCCTGTTGAAATGCAAGACGGGAACTGCTTTTTTAACACGTGTGAGGCTGTTCTTAATTACTGTCAAAATGGCGGCCAATGTGTCTTTAACGAAACGGAGTGCTCAACCACTTGTATTTGTCCCGAGAAATTTTCAGGAAAGCGATGCGATGTGTTAAATTCGAAGTCAGATGGACAAGACAAAGTATCAAGTTGTTTAATCAACCCGTGTTCGAATCCGCTGGCAGCTCTCAGTTGTGAAAATGGAGGTAGTTGTGCGGTCGATGAAGACACGTGTGATTTCACTTGTATATGTGTGGAAGGATACAGTGGTCGCCGGTGTGAAAAAGAAAACAGTTCCATTAATTCCAGTACTCTGTGTTTGACTTCCGGTTTGCCCTGTTTTAATGGAGTGTGTATTTCCAACTTAACCCGTGATACTGATGGAAGTGAAACACCGACTGAAATATGCTCTTGTCACGCCGGATGGACTGGTAATCAATGTGAAACGAAAGCCAACGGTGATGAAAAAATACCACTCCACGTTACCACTATTGATACGTCTTCCAGTTTCAGCATCGAACAGACAACCGAACCAGTAGACCCTCGATTCAATGCATGCTCAATGAACTATACAGAGAGGTCAGATGCTGAGAAAACGTGCAATGGCATGTTTTGGGGTCACGAATGCATAAATGGAAAATGTCGAAGAGAGATACAGCGAGATGAAAACTGGCATGGATATACTTACGTTTGCGACTGTGACGACGGTGCCCAAGGTAAGTCATGGCTCGAACAAACAAATAAGCCAATGCTCTTTGAAAAGGGGACATAATGCATCAGCAAGATGTATCAACCCAGGTCATCCTGCGCAGTCCGCGCAGGCGGACCTGGATCGAAACTTTTTGTTATTGGTCCATTTTTATCATACAACTGTATCTCGGGTATAATATTTCACTGATTACGTAACGATTGGACTACATGAAATGAGTCATGCTCCGACAAAAGGGGGTTTAATGCATCTCAATGATATATTATACCAAGCAAGTCTTCATATTTATTGTGGATCCATAAAATCGAATTTTGTTAAACAACCGATTGAATCATAGGGTTAATTTGGTCCTTGACGTGTAAAAAAATTGACCATTAGCAAAAAGTTTCGACCAAAATCAGCCTGCGCAGGCTGACCTGTGTCAATACTTCTTGCAGAAGCATTAAGTCCCATTTTCATAGAGCATTGATCATATGAATTATCTCTGTACTGAACATTCCTAAATTGTAAAACGTTGATGCCTTGAGCTCTGGAAAACATTGTGGAAAAAGGAGGAAATGCTGGTAACCAGCATCATCTCTTTTTTCCACTTAGTTTTCCATTCTTTCAGATGCAAACCCCGCCATGTGAGCCAAATATAATTTGTTGTCTGCAAATGCTTTGACTTTGGACAAGTCCAAAATTTTGACGTTAGGTAAATCTTTATTTGTTTCACCCGAGGCAAAGGCATAGTATGAATAAATAGTCTAACTTGCGATTGTTTTCAAATAATGAACAACGAGATCAAGGTTAAATAAATACAAAACGAACGAGAAAAATATGATTGACCCACAACAACCAATGTAAATGCAGGAAATGAACGATCTAACTTCAGCATTTCAGATAAAGTTGTACAATAACGAGTCTATTTAAAAGTTACTATTTTTGAAGCATTACAATGGTTGTAAATGTAGGAAATGTAGGAAATAAAGGATCGGGCATAAGTTAGCATTTTAGATAAAATTGAGCCATGCTCTGTGAAGAGGGGGCTTAATGCATCTGCGAAAAGTATCGACCCAGGTCAGCCTGCGCAGTCCGCGCAGGCTGACCTGGGCCGAAACTTTTCGCTGTCGGTCAATTTTCTGCATGTTTAAAGAACAGTCTACCTCATGATTAAGTCGGTTGTTAAAAAAGTGGCTTCTAACGATCCATAATTATGTGATGGCTCGAGATGTATCACGCATCACGGAGATGCATTAAGCCCTCTTTTGCCAGAGCATGGCTCAATTGTATTTAAACGTTGTTTTTTTTTTTCCCTTAGAAAAAAAGTTACTAGGAGAGCTTGATAACATTTTTAGGCGAATTTAATAAAATTTTAACTCAACAGCCAACGAATGTCAGATTCTCTTTATCATGTAACTAGGAAAAGATAGCCTGCATGTTTATGAGCCATGCTCTGGCAATAAGGGAGTTTAATGCATTCCAATGATGCATTATACTAAGCTACTTGTAACATAATTATGGATCCATAAAATCCATGTTGCCTTACAGATGACTGAATCATGAGGTAGAAGGGTCCTTTGGCATGGACAAAATACACAAATAGCAAAAAGTTTCGACCATTGTCAGCCTGCAAATGTGGATCATTATGTTTGTTCATGACTTCGTTTTCAGATGTAGTGTAGCCATTTTGTTTTCTATTTTTAGGAACCTACTGTGACTTCACATGCTGCTTAGACTGTGGAGAACATGGACAATGCGCTTTATTTGAATATCCGAACTTAACCTTGTCCGAACATTGCGATTGTATGCCGAACTATGTGGGCGAAAGATGTGAAACGTTCGTCCCAAAGCCCTTCCGTAAGCTAATGTCTTATTTTTAATGAGATGAGCTTTTATTCTGCAGTTGGTCATTTTTTATATATCTAATAATCTAAATAAAAAAAGGAACAACAACAAATCTTCGTAAAAAGTCGCTTTATTCCCACAATGTTTTTTTTTTTTTTTTTTCGAAAGCGCTTCATTCTTACTTTGGTCGAATCAAAAAATATCTTTTGAAAAGGTAGACGGTGTAAGAGGCACAGAAATATGAATATTCGAACTCTTCCCTGGCTCAACATGACGAGAAATTATAAAATATAACCCAACCAGCAATTGCCTCGTTTAGCACATTGTTTTGCATATATTTCTCAAGATTAGACTTTGATCCAAATTATCGCTAGAAAAGGAACAGTTGCTGCTAAAATTTGTGTGTCTGCAAAATCCATGTAGAAATACGGTAATTGGTTATACTGTAACTCTTGAAAAATATTAGCGATAGCAACGATTGTATATTTTTTCATAAATTTGCCTGCAAATATGCCTGAAGGGGACCCGAAGAATAAACATGTCCACATGTTTTACCTATCGTAAATTACTACGCATACTCTGGCAAAAGTTGGCTTAATGCATCTCCATGAAGCATGATACTAAGCAAGTCATTACATGATCAGATCCATAAAATCTATTTTGTCTAACAACCCACCGAATTATGGGGTACACTAATCATTTGACCTGCAGAAAATTGACCAATAGCAAAAAGTTTCGGCCCAGGTCAGCCTACGCGTACTGCGCAGGCTGACCTGGGTCTATAGTGTTTGCATATGCATTAAGCCCCCTTTTCACAGATCATGGCTCACATGTATTTATTCATTCCAGTATATCAATACCAAGAAATAGGTCAAAAGCCAACGTAGTCATCTCACAAATCAATGTGGCTCAAATGATGGGATGTCTTCAATAGGGAAGAAAACGTTGTGGGAAAAGGAGAAAATGCTGGTAATGCTGGTAACCAGCATTTTCTCCTTTTCCCACGATGTTTTCCAAAGCATATGTCCTGTGCACCGTTAAAACTCGGGACGTTTGGTGATATGTAAACTTTCTGTTAGATAGTTAGTGGTGGAATTTGATTTAAGTTGAATTTCGAATGGTTTATGGTTTTGTTTGTATTGGAGTTTTAACGCCTTTTTAACAGCATAGGCCAGTGCATCTACACATGTGTTTCCTGGCTTTCTCGCACCAGTACTGACACAACTTTCTTTTCAAGACATTGACTATCTTTCTCACATGCATCAGAGGTGAGAGACAAAAAGAAAATCGCCGGAAAGAAAATTTGCTGCAACTGGGTATCGAACCCGCTACCACCAGGTCACGAGTCGTATACGCTAATCACTGAGCTATCAAATCGTTTATCAGTCATTTGTGACTGCCCCAGGCATTGAACTCTAGTGTAGAAGCGGAAACAGATGTATGGTAGGAAAGGAGGCGGTGTCAAACATATTAGAAAAAAAAAGGTTTTACACCGCTGTAAATTATTTTCATTGCAGTGATATTCTAGATTAATCAATTTTATAGCCACTAAATCATTTATAAAACAAATAATCGGTACAAAGTAAGCACCATTTCTCTCTCTCTCCGTCCATCCGTAATCCCATCCTCATCTATGCACCCAGCCATCTGTCGACGTACCCATCTACCCATCCAATTAGCCATCCTTCCATCCATCCGTTCGTTCGTCAGCCTACCCTCCAATTCATCCATCCAACCGCCTGTCCGTCCGTCCGTCGTTCTGTCCCATCCATCCAGCCAGCCAGCCAGCCAGTCAGCCAGCCAGCCATTGACGCACCCATCTACCCACCCAACTAACCACCCTTCCATCCATCCGTCCATCTATCCATCCATCAATCCGTCCGTCTGTCCATCCATCCACCCATCTATCCACTCATCCATCCATCCATTCATTCATCTATTTATCCGAATCCTGTGTTCTGATAACTTTTAATTCCATATATAATGAAGGTATACAGTTAGAGAAGACCACGTGGTACCTGTATGTTGTTGGAGCATGCGCAGTGATGCTGGTATTGTTGATAGTACTGGCTGTCGTTATCCCATATATGATGTGGAAACACAGGGTAATTCTAGTGATGAAGATTGTTCACTACTTCAAGGCTTACGAGGACGATGGTAAGATTTTAAATTCTTTACCAGATAACAAAATTTTAGTCTGATCCAAATTGAAACTTCCTTACCAGATGGCAAAATTTTAATCAGATCCGAATTAAAAACATTAGCAGACGACAATTTACATGTGGTTTATAAAAAGGGATTTGGAAATGATAGGATAGAAAACATTGTGGAAAAGGAGAAAATGCGGGTCACCAGCATTTTCTCCTTTTCCCACAATGTTTTCAATTTTTTCTTTTCTTGGGTTCTATGCAGCCTGATCTTGACTTACACTCTTTGCAAAAAAAAAAAAAAAAAGACTAATATTTAATTAACTTAAGGTGTGCTCTACGGACAAAATAAACTACCTTAACTAGAGCATGGCTTATTTGAAAATATCGCTGAAATCAAGAATACTCAACATTAATTGAGGACCAATATATCATTATACGCAAAACATAATGGCAAAACGAGGTTCTTGTCTTTCTGTTCAAGGGTAATTTCTCCTTTGATCACAATGTTTTTAAGGGTGGGTCGATTGAAAGATGCGGTAAAATTGCCAGTAATGGTCTAGAGACGACAGTTTATAATATCCTAGCCTGGGTTCCAGTCCGATCATTTTTTCCTTTTATAAATTCGGACGTTACTTTGTCAAGGAACCGGTTATCAGTTCATTGTCATTTGTCAGTTACGAACATCTTCGCAAGCCAAGGTGACGATCACTACGTGGATCTTGCCCCTTGGCTGATCGAGTCGAAATTTGTTAGCTTCGCGATACGAGTAATTATTAGTTGCAGTCAGGACTGAAAGCACCAATCCAATAGCGCGTTACATTTGCTATCCAACATCAGAAGAACATAAATAAAAATGACCACAGGAGAAAGTTATCGGATATGCTGGGAATTATAACCAACAAAATACAGAAGGAAAATATTTTCTTCAACATTCAATGTCAAAAATCAGTTAAATGAAGTTTTAGGATACATCCCAACACCAGATGATGGACTGTCAAAATACATGTGTGGCTTTTGCTTCGCGAAACTTAAGATTTCGAAAATAGATTTTGACTTGATAAATCGTCTGTCAAGTTTGCGATCTGAAAAGCAGCCAATTGTTGGCAAATTACGGAAAAATCATGCTGAACAAACTATAATTGAACCAAACCTTACTGGCCAATTGTCAAGGACCCCCGTTAAAACAACAACACCGAAGCCCTTAACAGATCATAGCCCAACGCCGATAAAGGTAAACAAGTCGTTGGCCAAAAGAGTTAAGTTATGTTTGATTGGTTTTCGATGACGTAAATCTAGGGGTGATAACAATAAAAATCCAGTAGGTGGCGCGTCGCCGTGCTAACAAATTTCGACACGATCAGCCAAGGGGTAAGATCCACGTAGTGATCGTCACCTTGGCTTGCGAAGATGAGTTACGTATAGATCGTGAAAGGAAACCGCGATAAGGAGTGGTTAAAAAATCAAAGTATTGAAAGCACTAATAGTAGGCGTTTTGCATGCGGTGTTAGGAAAGTGGTTTTGGGGTTTAATGACAGTGGTTTGGGACTGTTTTTCGAGTGGGTCGGGGTGTTTTGGGTAGTAACTCTTACCTATTCATCCGCACTGTAGACTTTATAAACTAGGCCATGTCAAAGCTCCGAACCGAGGCCAGTTACAAATCAAAAGCTAATTCTGTGACAATTAACTCTAAAGTTCATTGTTTTTGTCATTGTATTTTACACTGCTGCACGTTATTTTCCATATCAAATGACACAGACGCGTATGTGTATTGATCTTTGAGGACCTATTTTTCTTGAAATAAGGGAGTGATTCGTCTTCACATGATTTCAGTTTGACGGTTGACATACAAAGGCGAGACCTGGTTCCGTATTCACCAACCATTCTTAATTTCATTCCAAGTCTAGTTCTAGATTTAGAAAGTAACACAACTTCTGGTTAGCTAAACCATTTGGTTTAGCCAAACCATTTGGCCAATCAGAAGTCGTGTTACTTTCAAATTTACAAACTCTTGAGAATAAGACTAAGAATGTTCTTAAGAATGGTTGGTGAATACAGACCCTGAAAGGTCATCACAGTCAAATTGTTACCGCCTGGACCCAGGCTAACAATATCCAAAACTTGAGAAGAAACTTGACATGACAACTTTGTATTAAACTTTGTTTTATGAACCCTATGGAAATATAACAAGTTGAAAATATCGTAGGAAAAGCAGAAATTATCGATTTGAAACTCTTTCACATAATATTTGAGCCATGCTCTGGCAAAAGGGGGCTTGATGTATCTTTGTGATACACTATACTAAGCCAGTCATCACATAATTAGGAGTGCACAAAATCCATTTCGTGTAACGATTGACTGAATCTGGGGGGAAAGTGGTCCTTGGACACGCAGAAAATTGACCGATAGCAAAAAGTTTCGACCCATGTCAGCCTGCGCGGACTGCGCAGGCTGACATTGGTCGATACTTTTTGCAGATGCATTAAGCCCCATTTTCACAGAGCATGGCTCATTTGTAGACATACAGCTGGCCCTTGAAAGTTAGATATGCTCTATATTATATTGCTCGAGTAATGTTTTACGCCACTTTCAACAGTATTTCCGTCATATCACAGCTACAGCTCACTTATTCATCTGAGTCATTGGTTCCACCAGCATTGAACAAGGGCTCTGAAGTGTCTTGCCCAAGGACACACCCACTGTATTTTCATTTTGCAGACGATAGACAATGGGACGCGTTTGTATCTTACAAAGCGGACGAAGCCGACGAGAGTTTTGTTGTACATACGCTATACCCGAAACTCGAGAAAGAACTTGGCTTTAAACTTTGTTTACACTTTAGGGACTTTGTGCCGGGCGAAAGTACGTATAAAAAAATTAGCCATGCTCTGTGAAAAGGGGGTTTAAGGCATCTGCAAAAAAAAAAAGTATCGACCCAGGTCAGCCTGCGCATTCCGCGCAGGCTGACCTGTGTCGAAACTTTTGGTTTTTGTAAATTTTCTACATGTCAAAAGATCATTCAGCAGGTTGATTGACAAAATGAATTTAATGGGTCCATAATATTGTGACAACTAGTTTGGTATGATACCTCAAGGAGATGCATTCAACCTTCCTCTCCCGCCATTTCCCCCTTTTGCGATAGCGTGGCTCAATTTTTTCTTTCATCTGTAGGTTTTCTTCGAAAATGGTCGATTTTTGATGATCATAACTGCTGCTTCACTGTTTTCTGAAAACATTTTTGTTTCAGCCAATACTTGAAATTAACCAACAAAGCGCCCAATAAACCTTATCCAGAATAGTGTCGATCAAAGATCAGACTGCATATTTTGTACAGTCTGATCGTGATCTACACCGGTCGAAAGGGTAGCTTATGTTGTGCTTTAAGGGTTGCCGTATGCTATTTGAATAATTATATGAGCCATGCTCTTGCAAAAGGGGGCTTAATGCATCTCCGTAAAAAGTTAACAGATTAAGGGTAAAAAGTAAGTGCATGCAGTGCATACTTAAAAACAGAAATACTTTAGTTGGTCTCACTCATGGAAGTTTTTTCACGTTAGACATATATGTATGTTATCGTATACCACGACCTGTAAGTCCTAAGAAAAAGTTATGTTGTACCAAAGATTCAGACAGTCCCTTGATTTAAATAATTTCATTGAACTTTCATTGAAAAAATATCATTAAGTTTCGAAAAGACTTACTTAAAGGCTACATAACGGCCAAATGTAAACTTTTTTTTTTTTTGCATTTTAATACAGACGAGTTATATTCAAACCAACAAAGTAAAAGTATGACGATCTGTAAAAAAAGGATGGTCAAAGTTCCTGTTGCTGACACAATAGATATGTTGCCAACACTAATTCGAGTCTTAATATTCACCGTTGTTTACGTGACTTGAACCATGTCAACCCACACTTTAATTAACTCTTTACAAAACGACAAAATATCAGACCGGTCCAAATTGAAAGCATTTGCAGACGACAAATTAAAGGTAACCTAAATGATGAAATCTGCCCTTAATAGATTAGAAAACATTGTGGGAAAAGGAGAAAAAAATGGTTTCCAGCATTTTCTCCTTTTCCCACAATGTTTTCAAAAACCTTCTTCCTCAGAGTCGTTAAAAACCTTCCAAAAACCTTCTTCTTCAGAGTCGTTAAAAGTCGAGATTGTGTAGTTAAGGGTTAACATATCGCCAAACAATAATACCCGTATTTTCGATTTTCGAATTGTTTACATTTGACCGCTATTGGATTCTCTTTTCTAGACACTTTAAATAAAAGTTTTATCACAAAAAGCAAATAATTATCAGATCGTATATTCTTCCCTTTCTTTTTCCTTCCCAGCTATTGCCAACAACATTATAAACGCGGTGGAAGGCTCCAGGAGGACTATACTGATACTTACACCGCGGTATGTTGAAAGTGAATTCACGAGGTTCGAGTACGAAAAGGCGCAACAAGAAATGCTCCGCCGGAAGCACCGAATCATACCCCTGTTACTAGAGGATATTTCAGGGATCGCTTCGAACATGGACAAAACCTTAAAAAACATTGTCGAATCGGTCACTTATCTAGAGTGGCCGGAAGTAGGTGACAGTTCCAGTAAAAAGATGGACAAATTCTGGAAACGGCTTCAGCTCTCCATGCCGAAAAAGAAAGAATTGTCAAATTCTGCTCCTAATTCGCCATCAACAGCATCAGCGTCGACTATTTCTACAATAATCCCGAGTGATTGCTTTTTCGATTCGGTGAAATCAAGTGAAGGAGGGGGAATTATATCGCATGATAAATTCTTTCAGAGCAATATAAGTACGAACAAAACAAAGTCCGATGCGCTCGGTGTGTCTGACATTAATAAGGGAGGTAACTCTTACGGCGATGAAAGCGAGGAGACTTTGTACTCTGAAATAAGTGAAATAGATATCACTTTGACCGATATGATTCCAACGTTAAGTGAAGAGCAAGAGGCGGAGTTATGTTACGCTTAACCCTTTACCACACAATGTCCACTTTTAACGACTCCCTGAGAATGAATCCTTTTGAAAACATTGTGGGAAAAGGAGAAAATGCTGGTAACCAGCATTTTCTCCTTTCCCCACAATGTTTTCTACCGGATCAAAGAAAAATCATATCATTTGAGCAACAATGATATTGTCATCTGCAAGTGCTTTCAATTTGGACTGTCTAAAATTTTATCGTGCGGTAAAGGGTTAACCCTTTACCAGACAACGAAAGTCCAGACTTGTCCAAATTGACAGCATAAATTACAGACAACTAAATTTACCCTTTCACCGCCAAATATACAGTATACGCTCGACATCTTACGACCGCTGAAAATACAATCTACTAAATGTAAGAAAGGGTTTTTTATTTCATTGGCTCGACTTGATCAATGCCGTCCGCACAATACCTATGGCGCTGGACGGGTTAACGGGCCAACATGACGGGATTTGTCCTTAAAAGGACAAAACATTGTGGAAAAAGGAGAAAATGCTGGTTACCAGCATTTTCTCCTTTTGCCACATTTTTTTAAAAAGACTTTCTTCTCAGGGTCGTCAAAACCTCGGGATTTTGTAGTATAAATTGAATACACATGAACCTTGCCCTGGCAAAAGGGGAGTTCATGCATCTCTGTAACAAACCAGCCATCATATAATTATGGATCCAAAATAGCCACTGTTTTTTTATAACCGACTTAATCATGATGTAAACTGGTCCCTGGACATAATGAAAATTGACCAATATCGAAAAGTTTAGGCCCAGGTCAGGCTGCTCGGAGTGCGCAGGCTGACCTGGGTCGATACTTTTCGCAGATACATTAAGCCCCCTTTTCACAGAGCATGGCTCATTTCCATAAGATTGGTTGTTTTTCTATGCCTCACTTTTTTTCATTTATCATTCATCCTTGATAAAATTTGTTCATATCTAAAGCCAAGTGTTTACTGTTACCATAAAACAACAAAGGTTTGGATGTGAGAACACACTTATTTCGAATCTCAAGGTTCAGTCGGTAACGTACAGAGCTTGAAATCAAGGGGTCAACGTTTCGATTCTCCGGCTCGGCCGTATTTTTTTCCCCGAAGACTGTTGATAGCCATTGCGACAGGATTCAAAACCTCCCTTACCACTGAACACTGTTTGGACGAAGTTTATGTGGGAAAGCAGCCAGTGGATTGGAAAGAATGTCGTGTGAAGGAAAGGTAAAAGAAACTCAATTAAAACGTGGATAGATGCACTGTCCGCCGTGATGTAACAAAAAATAATGTTGAAAACTTTTGTTTAGAACTAGCAAAAACAAATTTCATGAATTTTGTAAGCTTTGGACTGGGTTCACATGAACGAACCTGCTGATATAAGAGCGGAGAGTGTGGAGCAAGATCAGAGTGCACGTATGTCCAGGTTGATCTTGCTTTACACTCTCCGCAAAATACATCCATGGTCGCGTATAGCAAGAGAAATGTTTAAATTATTCAATTAACATCGACTGTTAAAAAAAAGATAAATCTACAGTATATATGTTTGATCATCTTCGCAAGCCAAGGATACTAACTCCACTTTGTTCGTTACGTACCCTTGGCCGCTCGCCTCTTTAAAAATCGAAACTCCCGCTGCGCCACCTATCAAATATCACGAGTTGCGTAACCTTTGCTGATGTTATTTCTTACCAATCAAAATGCCCGTAATAAAATTTGTTAGGCTGTGCATCAAATATGGCTGCGCTTTCGGATTCATCACAATTTTCTGAAATTAATCAGACATACGATGATTCGCAATAATTTGGTTGTGGAACCCGTCCTAATATTTCACATAATTGATCATGAACTATAAAAAACTGATTAAATATCGATCGTCTACTCTTTTTTGGCCAATTTTCGTCACAAACACGACAACTTTCGTTTTTGACGGGCGCTGCCATTATTGTTTTCTGTTCAGCGGAAGGTTTCTTGTTACGGATGGTTTGATTGGACGCGATGGGTTTTGATCGCATCCAATGAAATGGCGCAGCGGGAGTTTCGATTTTTAAAGAGGCGAGCGGCCAAGGGTACTACCTTAGTATCCTTGGCTTGCGAAGATGATGTTTGATTGTTTGTTCGGAGTTTTAACAGCTTAGGTCCTGTCACGGCGATCAGTGCACCTACGCAGATACGCTAACCACTGAGCTACCCAGCCGGGCTAACCTGATGGTTCAGTCAGTAATGTACAGAATTTGAAATCAAAGGTTCAGTGTTTCGATTCTCCGGCTCGGCCGAATTCCTTCCCGGGATTGATGATAGCCATTGCGATAGGACTCATTTTTCTGTCACTGCTAAACATTTTTTGATGAATTTTGTGTGGGAAAGCAGCCGGAGGATTGAAAGAATATCTAGTGAAGAACGGGAAAACGAAACTCAATGAAAGAATGGATAGATGCACTGTCGGCCGTGATGTTAACGGAGATAATGTTGAAAATTTTTGTGTAGTTTGAGCTTTGTTATTCAAGTAAGTTTTCAATTTTCACAATGTCAGGAAGTCCTCTGGTTGTAATTATCAGTCATGGAAAAATATTCACAAAAACTTATTTTTCGTTCAATGTCTGTACTTTAATCTCTGCCCTGCCGAATTTTTTGTGACTGTTACAAAACTGGGCTTCGTTAACCCTTATCCTGCTAAATAACTTAACCCTTTACCAAACGACAAAATTTTAGACTGGTTCAAATTGAAAGGATTTGCAGGCGACAATATAATTGTAATTGAAAAATTGAAATTTGTTGTGGGAAGGGTAGAAAACATTGTGGGAAAAGGAGAAAATGCTGGTCACCAGCATTTTCTCCTTTTCCCACAATGTTTTAAAAAGGCTTCTTTCACAGGGTCGTTAAAAGTCGGGATTGTGTGATAAAGAGTTAAATAAAACTTTCAAGCCGATATTAAAATCAGAATAATGTTATTTCAAAAATACTTTTTGGAGAAAAATATCTCCTCATCGTACAGTGTAGATCCAAGATCAGTCTGCACGTCCTGTGCAGTCTGATCTTGATATACACTGTGCGCAAAAGGTCAATGAGTTGAGCTGTGCACCTAAAGCGTTCTAGCATTCGATTTAGAATACAGGATTGAAAATAGTGATAGAAAAGCGGAGTGTGTGGATCAAGATCAGAGTGCACGTATGTGCACGCTGATCTTACTTTACATTCTCCGCAAAATACATCCATGGTCGCTTCTAACAAGAGAAAAATTTAAATGATTCAATTTACATCCACAGTAAAAAAAATCTACAACTTATGTTTGTTTGTTTATATCGGAGTTTAACGCCGTTTTAACAGCTTTTGTCATATCACGGCGGTCAGTGCACCCACGCATGTGTTTCCTGGCTCTCTCACACCAGTACCGGCACAACTTTCGTACCGAGTCACTGACTACTTTTCCCACATGAATCAGAGGTGAGAGGCGAAAAATTGCCGTAAAGAAAGTTTGCTTCAAGCAGGTATCGAACCCGCAACCACCATGTCACGAGTCAAATACGCTCACCACTGAGCTACCCGGACCGGCACAACTTATATAAATCACTCCTGATGAGGGTTTCCTGAAAACCTCGGTCTTACCAGATTTTGCGCTGTGTGATGTGGGTGTATATACAAAGGCTGAACCAGCTCATCACAAAATTCGAACCGAGAACTACAGACGTCAGAGGCTGACGTTCCATTCTTACGCTGCTGTCGCCCAAACCATGGCTTTAAGGTCCAGTTGGCACATCCTGGTTTGTTCAGTGCAACATGATCAACACCTCACGGTGGAAATATTTTTCACAGAGCATTTCCCCAGCATCAGTGCAGGTTGATTGCTTGTATGGTGTTTAACGCTGCTTTCAACATTATTTCAGTTATATCGCGGCGGCCAGTGCACCTAGCCATGCTTTCCTGGGGTTTCTTTTACCAGTAAGTACTACGCTCAATATTCGTTCCAAGCCACTAGCTGTTTTCCCACAAAACCATCGTCGAAACAATGGTCAGCGGTAAGAGACGAATGAATCCTGTCACAATGACTATCATCAATCCTAGGAAAGAAATTGGCCGAACCGGGGATCGAACCGGCGACCTTCGTTCTCGAATTGTGCACGCTACCGACTGAGCTACCGAGGCTCGGCATATCAGTGCAGGTAGGTAATTACATTGAAGGCGTGACTCAGAGGAATAAGACCTCAATATGATTGATTGATTGATTGACTGGTTGATTGGTTGGTTGGTTTTGTTGATTGATTGATTGATTTTTTTTTTCACGCTGCTGTAAGCATTATTTCAGGCATATCAAGAAAACAGCTCACGTACTTGTGTACTTCCTGAGCCTTGCTTTGGCTGTAAAGTGTTGTACGCCTGTACATTCCTACGGAGGCTCCAGTGCCTCGGGTGAGCAATGATTTTGACAAGGTTCGACCTCTATAACCTAATACAAGACAATGTGTCCAAAATTTCATATAGGACGATTCTGATTGATCAAAAATTTAAAGCATCAGGCCGTTATTTCAAAGCTGATTTTCAAATTTCATTGACCAATCAGATTCGTTCAATATATTTACTCGCGGCAGTATTGAAATTTCCATTCCACGGTTGAAAGATAAGTATTTGGTTTCAAAAGCTTCGACTTAAAGTACTCGCTCAATATTTATGTTTGTTCCATTCCATGTATAAGGTCGAAGATAAATTACAATAAAATTTACGACCTTTTTAATCCCAGTCTAGAAATGTGTGATAAATAATGACATATGATACGGCAGGTGATATAGAGTTAGACACCCTATATTTTTAATTTGGTTATATAGAAGGCGACGTTTGTGCTGCAATTTAAGTGGCCTTTTTGGCCATAGGTTTTTACCAAACAATCCCGGGTTTAAACGACCTTGAGGAGGAACGCTTTTGAAAACATTGTGGGGAAGACAGGCTTTAGTAATATTTCAGCCACCGTAAAGTCGGTGTCTGCACATGCTTTGGATTTGGACAAGTCCAAATTTTTGTCGTTTGGTATAGAGTTAAAGATGAGTGGGTGGCTATAACTTTGTATTGAAACCCAGACAAAACATGAATCAATGAGCTTCCGCCAAGAAATGAAGGAAATACTTTAAAAAGGGATGTAAAAAACCCTACTAACAAACTTTGAAAGTAGAGCATAACCCTCAGAAATTCCACTGAAAAACGTGCTGTCATTAAAAAAAAAAAGTACCGTGTCCATTTTCGACGACCCTCGCTGTGTAATCTATATTTTACTATAAATAGGTACAGGTGTAATGTACACTATTGAAACGGAATAAAAAAAAATCTGTGTAGTGGGACAGACTTAGCGTTTTGGGATATATGCTTTATTAAAACTCAAATAGTGGAACAAGGATTTTGAATACCGAGTATAGAGTATAGGCTTAAATTATACCATACCTTTATGTTTTAAGGTGTGGAGATTTTTACGCAAGGGAGTGGATAAACGGGAGTTATATGCCAAGGTGTTTTAGGTACTAAATATTTAACGAGTTTCGTGTACTTAGTGATTATGGAGTGATTCTTATACATAGTTATCTTGTGACTTTTTTTTTCTAAAATTCTTCTTAAGCCTGTGCTTTCCTTAACCATTTTTTTCTCTTACCCATTACCAAACATCCCTGAATTTTATCGACCCTCAAAATGAGGCTTTCAAAAATATTGCGGGAGAAGCAGAATTTTTTTTGTGTTTCCCGCAATGCTTTCTATCCTTTGCAAGACAAATTTACGATATTAAAGTCACATTTGTTGTCTGCGAATGCTTTAAATTTGGACAAGTATAAAATTCTGTCGTTTTGTATAGAGTCAACCTCTCGACAAAACTACCACTCGACGTGTCTAGAAAACCAGCCGGAAAACATCGTAGGAAAAGGAGAGACTGCTTGTTACAAGGCATTTCTTCTTTTTCCGCGATAAGATATGTTCTGTTACCTATGCTAGGTCATTTCCACCAGTTTTGATTTTTTTTTTGTCTGCATTCGCTTTCAATATGGAAAAATCTAAAAGTTGTCGTTTCGGAAAGCTTGAACAGTTTACCACGAAATTCCGAGATTTTACGACCCTGAAAAAGACAGGTTAAAACAATGTCCAAATTCAAAGCATTTGCAGACGACAAATTTAGTATCGCTCAAATGATGGGATTTGGACGTATAATGGCTGTAAACATTGTGGGGAAAGGTTTTCTCCTCTTCCCACAATGTTTTCAAAACGTTTTTGCCCCGGGGGTCGTTAAAGCTCAGGATCATGTGGTTAACTGTTAACCTGAAAAATGATGATATTTCAGACTTGTCCATATTCCAAGCAATTCGCAAACGACAAGCCTTGCCGGGTAGCTCAGTGGTTAGCGTATCTGACTCGTAACCTGGTGGTTGCGGGTTCGACACCTGGAGACAAACTGTTTTTCCTGCAATTTTTCCAATATCACTTCTGATGCATGTGAGAAAAGTAGTCAGTGGCTTGGAAAGAAAACTGTGACAGTACAGGTGTGAGAAAGCCAGGAAACACATGCGTAGGTGCACTGACCGCCGTGATATGACTTAAGCTGTTTAAAACGGCGTTAAACACCAATACAAACAAATACAGGAGACAATGTAAGTGTGGCTAAAATGATTGCTTAAATTGAATGTGGCTCAAATGATGGAATTTGTCTATGAAAGCGGCGTAAATTATTGTAGAAAAAATGAGACTGCTGGTTTCCACATACATGTATTTTACTTGTTCCTGCGATGTTTTCAGACATCCTTTTCCCTCAGGGTCGTTAAATGACGGGGTTGTTTGGTAAAAGTCTAGGTTAAAAAAACAGGTGAATAAGTAATAGACAAATACAGCGATGGCAAAGAGATCGAGAGAAGAGTATAAAACTATTGCCAAACTTGCCGAGCAGGCAGAACGTTTCGGTGAAATGGTAGAAAACATGAAAGAGGTCGTTGAATTTGGTGAACCACTGAACGAAGAAGAGAGAAACCTCTTATCCGTAGCGTATAAAAATATTGTCGGTTCACGACGAACAGCGTGGCGGGTGATCAATGCAAGTTTGACGTCAGATGTTGATGGAAAAAAGAGAGAAATACATGTAAAGATGAAAGAGACGATAGAGAATGAGATTATTGAACATTGTAAGGACATCTTAAAACTTCTAGAGGAAAAACTTATCAGTAAACCGGAGAATGAAGAAGCAGAGATTTTCTTTCTCAAGATGAAAGGCGATTACTATAGATACATGGTAGAGATACGTGAATCCGGAGATGAACATGAGAAATTAGTTGAGAGCTCTGATGCTGCCTACAAGAAGGCACAGGAAATAGCAACGAAAACCCTCCCGCCGACGAATCCAATTCGACTTGGACTTGCTCTTAACTATTCTGTATTCTATTACGAGGTGAAGAAAAATGCCAGCGATGCTTGCGAAATGGCAAAAAAAGCATTTGAAGATGCTATTGCAGAACTTGACAGTGTTAATGAACACGTGTACAAAGATAGTACCTTAATCATGCAGTTACTTAGAGACAATCTAACTCTCTGGAAGTCCGAAATGGAAGAAGACCAAGATGACATGTGATTATAGACTTTTTGACCTCTTTATAAACAATAGAGCATTCTCATTTTCTAACTATTTATGCAGGGATAGCACGTTGATCTTGAGGTTGCTATTTTTAAGGCAACATTCTAACAAACGATGGATTATTGAAGTTTCTTACTATTTATTCAGAGATAGGACATTGATCGTGCGGTCGCTATGGCAATCATTTGAAGGATAGTTTCGGTTTGTTTTTTTTTTTTGACTGCATGTATTTTTGCAGCAATAACAAGTTGATCATTCGATTGTAAAGACAGTCATTTAACGAACGATGGATTTTCTAAGTTTCTAACTATTTATGCTGGGATAGCAAGTTGACCATGCGGTTGCTAAGGCAACCTAACGATTGGTGGATTATCCAAGTCTATTTATACAGGAATTGCAAGTTGATCGCGCCGTTGCTCAGGCAACCTTTTAACGAACGATGGATTATTCCAATTTCTTACATGCATGGATAACAGGTTTATAATGCGGTTGCTAAGGCAACCTTCCAATGAACTATAGATCGTTCCAGTTCCTGACTATCTTTACTTGGATAGTGCGTTGATCATGCGTTTGTTACGGCAACTTTCTAACGAAGAATGGATTCATCTATTTTTCCTTTCTATGCAGGTAGAGGATGTTGATCATATGGTTGCTATGGCAACCGTCTAGCAAACAATGGATTATTCCAGTTTTCTAACTATTCACGCAGAGACTACACTACAATATTCAGTTGCTTAGCCAACCTCAAGACTTCTCACGAACTATGGGTTATGTCAGTTTTTAACTATTTATGCAGGGACAGCACGTTTATTATGTAGTTACTAAAGCAACCCTGCAACGAACAACTGATTGTTCCGATTTTTAACTATTCATGCAGAGATAGAAAAGGTGGACCGGAGTTACAGACAGAGGGAGTGATTTTGATTTCAAAATTGTAAATATTATTTATTCTCCATGAAACCCTATTTTATGGGTACTCATTAGAATCGTCTCATCGAGACGATTCTAATGAGTACCCACAACATAGGGTTTGGAAGAGGAATAATCGATTTAGAATACCAGCAATCCCTCTCATTTGGGGCTCAGGACATACAGTTGCTACGGGAAAACTAACGCTCTGAAAGTCTTAAATGAGGGAGAAAGCCTCGATTATGTGCGATTGTAGGACTTTTGTACCACAATGAACAATGATTGGTTGATTTTCGTGTCTTAACGTCACCGCCGGTTGCCAGTATCGGGTGTTACGGGGGACAGTGCAGGGTACAGGACAAAACCCATCCTTAGTTACACCTGGTTCTTTAACGTGCTCGGTGTATAGCACCGTTACACAGGACCGAAGTTTAACATGTCATCTGAAAGACTTTTTAATAATTTCAGATGGTCAGCCGTGAGGATCGAACCCACACCCTCACGTGGCTCGAGACTTGATGTTTATAAGTCTCATGCTCTACCTCGTGAATTATTGGGGCTGATCAATCAACAATGGAACGTCCCAATTTCAAACTATTTATTGGAGGTACCGGATAAATGACGGTCTGCTGAATCCAAAAACACGGATATTTCACACAAATCTGTGTTGCGGGTGGGTACTTATTAGAATTGTCTCGATAAGACAATTCCAATGCATACCCACAACATAGGCTTCATTGAAAAAGCAAGTGACTGTTTACTCTTTTAAACTCAAATTACTTTCATAGTATTTGCCTCTTAGATTTCAGCCGTGCTGTAGCAAAAAGGGGGCTTCATGAATGCATCTCTGTGATGCATCGTACCTAAAGCAAGTCATCACGTAGTTATGGTAGAATAAAATCTTATTTCGTCTAGCAATCGACTGAAGGGTGAGGTACACTAGTTCTTTGACGAGCAGAAAATATACCAGAAGCTAAAAGTTTCGACCAAGGTCAGCCTGCGCAGAGTAAGCAGGCTGACATGAATCGATATCTTTTGCAAATGCATTAAACCCCTTTTTACAGGTCATGGCCCATTTATAATGGGACTGCTTTAGGTTGGTGCACGACATTTCGTCGAAAGGGTGTTACGTCGAAACCCATGTACGTTTTAAAATACCGATAGCTAAATTCCTAGATTTATTTCATGAAAAACTCTGTCTTGGAGGAAGATTTGAGCCACAATTTGTCGGGGTAAGGGTCAGGGCTAGGGATCGTTTTCGACGAACGTGGTTTTCGACGAAATGTCGCGGATCCACTTAGGGTCAAGGGTCTATATTACAATACATGTACTTCAGTAATGATACACCACAGACACCGATACACGAATGTACTTTAATCCCAAGGCTTCTAAGAGCGACTTAAGGACCTTTTGAAAACAGTGTAGATCCAAGATCAGGCTGCATAGAACGTGCAGTCTGATCTTGGATCTACACTGTCCATTAAGGAGATCTTTTTCCTACAAAATACCTTTGAAAAAGCAAAATTTTAGTTATTACTATCTGTTTTTAAGTTTTATTTCCCTTATTTAGTAGGTTATGGGTTAAACAACCGACAGGTCCACAGTAATGAGGTGTAAAGCATATGATTGGTCGCAAAATTCGTGACTTTTATACTAAAACACAAGCGTATTATTCAGTTTCACAAGCTCAATCGCCTCAGTCCTTTTTCATGGTAATGTCCTTGGGCAAGGCCCTCCAAAGCCCTTACCTAGTTCTGATGAAAACCAGGACGACATGAATAAGCGAGCTGTCGCCGAAATAATGTTGAAAGTGGTGTAAAAATGCCATTCAGATAATTAGAATGCAACAATTAGAATTTAATGATTAAAAAATTGAGCCATGCTCTATGAAAAGCGGACTTAATGCATTTGTAAAAAGTATCGACCCAGGTCGACCTACGCAATCCGCGTAGGCTGACCTGGGCGGAAACGTTTGCTTTTTGTAAATTTTCTGCGTGTCAAAGGGCCAGTGTACCTCATTATTCAGTCGGTTGTTATACAAAATGGGTTTTATGGATCCATAATTATGTGATGTCTTGCTTAGTATCATGGATCACGGGGGGGGGGGGGGGCATTGCGTCCCCTTTTGCCAGAGCATGGTTCAAATGCTTGTTTTATTCTTACATGTCAATCTTAGATTAAAGCATGGGATATTTCAAAATCTACTTCAGATCGATTTATAAAACCATGATCCCCAAATCTGCTAAGCCCTTTTGCAGGCACGAGATAAAGATCAGACTGCATACAACGTGCCGTCTGATCTTGGATCAACGCTACCCTACAAAGAAAGAACCTTTTAAATCGCAAGATTTGTTTTTCAGAACTGGCTGAATTTTTTCATTAAATTTTTATAATATCCTTGCTCTATGAAAAGGGGGCTTAATGCATCTGCAATAAGTATCGACCTAGGTCAGCCTGCGCAGTCCGCGCAGGCTGACCTAGGCCGAAACTTTTTGGTTTTGGTAAAAGAACCAGTATACCTCATGATTCAGTCGGTTTTCAAACAAACAGAATCTTCTGGGTCCATAATTATATGATGGCAGAGCATAACTAAAATGTTTGTTTTATTCTTATTTGTCAACCTTTGATTAAAGTATCGGATATGTCAAAATCTACTTCGGATTGAGTTGTAAAATTATGATCCCTTAATCTGATAAGCACTATTGTGGGCCCTAGATCAAGATTAGACTGCACACAACGTGCAATCTGACCATGGATCTACCTATCCTATATGGTGAGACCATTTCAGGCATAAAAAGACCCTTTTAAATCGTAAGATCCGGTTTTCACAACTGGCTGAATTTTTTTTTTTTTTTATTAAATTTTATAATATTCATGCTGTATGAAAAGGGGCTTTATGCATCCACAAAAAGTATCGACCCTTGTCAGCCTGCGCAATTCGCGCAGGCTGACATGGGTCGACACTTTTTGCTGTTGGTTAGTTTTTGGCAAGGACCAGTCTACTTCATGATTCAGTCCGATGTGAAACAAAACGGGTTTCACGGATCCATAATTATGTGATGACTTGCCTGGTTGAAGGCATCACGGAGATGGATTAAGCTCCCTCTTGCCAGAGCATGGCTCATTTAAATATTTAGCGTGTAGTACTTCAAGAGTGAGTTTTGGAAAAGAAAACAAGCACACATAGTAAAGGAGCACATACGTCGTGATTGCTTCAAGCTATTTCTGATTTTTCTAATGTTTTTCCAACCATTAAAAATTGATATTTTGTATATCTTATGTCTTTTGTGTGATTTGTGATAATTGTCTGGATAGTAGTGGGATAGTTGAGTCCTTTTCCAATCCCAATACATGTTCCATGACCTTAAGGATGAAGGTTTTTGAAAAAAAAAAATCGAAAAAAAAAAAGGAAATATTGCTGGTAACCTGCATTTTCTTCTTTTCCACAATGTTTTCTACGCTTTCAAAGATAAATCCAATCGTTTGGGATACATCTTATTATTGTCTGAAATTTTGTGGTCTGGTAAATAAGTCTGTACATCATTCTTCATTCTATCGCCCGGCCGGATAGCTTAGTGATTAGCATATCTGCTTCATGACCTGTCGGTTGCGAGTTCGGGACCTGGTTGAGGGAAACTTCTTTCGGGCAATTTTTCGCCTGTCACCTCTGATTGAAGTGAGAAAAGACTTGGAAGGAAAGTTGTGTCAGTACTGGTATGTGAAAGCTTGGAAACATGTGTAGGTGCACTGGCCGCCGTGATATGACCTGAGCTGTTAAAACGGCATTAAATTTCACTACAAACAAACTTAATTCTTTCGCAGACGACAAGATTTTAGACTTTACCCAACTGAAAGCATTTGCAGAAGACAGATTGAGATGTGGCACAAATTATGTTGCCTTTTTGTTAACCCTTTCCCAAACGAAAAATTTTGGACTGGTCCAAATTGAAAGAGTTTGCAGACGACAATTTTAAATTTGATGAAAATGGCAGAAAGTTATCAAAAAGGGTAGAAACACACGATGGAAAAGGAGAAATTGCTCGTTACGAGCAATTTCTCCTTTTCCCACAGTGTTTTCAAAAGACTTGTACTGCAGACACGTGAAAACCAGGGCTTGTTTGGGAAAGGGTTAAGGATAGAAAACATTGTGGGAAAATGGAAAAATGCTGATAACCAGCGTTTTTTTTTTTTCCTTTTCCAACGAAGTTTTCAAAAGCTTTCTTTTTCATGGTCGTTAAAACTCGGAATCTTGTGAAAGAGGGTTAATTGGTTCACAGACGACCAAATTTTCGTCGCCTCGTAAAGGGTTTTACACTTGACAAAGCTGAAAGCATTTGCAAGCGACAAATTCAATGTGGCTAAAAGCGAGAGATTTGTCTTTGAAAAGGTAGAAAACATTGCTAGAAAAGGAGAAAATGCTGGTAAATAGCAATTCCTCCTTTCCCTTTTTAGCTGGTTTTATGGACAGTGTGTGTCAAGATCAGACTACACAATATTTTCCATGGTATGATTTAAATTTGAAAGCATTTTAACAGCTGTATCTTTTAGGGGCCGCTATTGGGCCTTTATAGACTCATAATATAGGCAAACTGGGTATCAAAGTGTGCAAAAATGTACTTGCAACGCAACCTTCTATTACCTTTGATTCAATTTTTCAATGGCGGCCCGCAACATGCGAAATGAGACCTTCGGACATTTGCGTAAAGTGTCGCACCGGATTAGCCTGCGCAGTCCGAGACGGCACTTTACGAATACCTAAGATTTTTTTTCATACAGTAGACTTTCGTGAAACAGAAAAATCGCACATAAACGGGAAGTGTCGTCTCGGATTAATCGCCAAGCCCCCGTATACGGCTTAGTCGGTAGCGTACAGGACTTGAGAATAGGAGGTCGATGGTTCGATCCCCGGCTTTGCCAATTTCTTTCCGAGGATTGATGATAGTCATCGCGACAGAAATGATTCCTCTATCACCGCTGACCATTGTTTCGACGATGCTTATGTGGGAAAGCAGCCAATGGCTTGGAAAGAATATTGTGCAGAGCACTGGTAAAATAAACTCCAGGAAAGCATGGATAGGTGCACTGGCCGCCATGGCATAACTGAAATAATGTTGAAAATGGCGTTAAACACCATACAATCAATCAATCTCGGATTAGTCACAGCCTGCACAGGCTGATCCGGCACGACACACTTTTACGCATATGTCCGAAGGCCCCTTTTAGTGTGTTGCACGCCATGGTCATAAAAACATCGTTTTACGTTTGAATAGCGTTAGGCTGAAAGGTAAAAGTCGCAAATTTGTGATGTTTTGTAACTTGTTATTCTAGGATTATTCTGTCACGTGACATTTTATCAGTATCTGTTAATGCCTCCTCGTCTAAGGAGTAAGGACCAACGCGTGTTCTTGACCGCTTGGACCTGACGTAACGTCTAATAACGTCGGCGGGAATGACGTCGTGATGAATTGTCACGTTGACGTTCATAACATAACGTCTTTGAGGTACCTTGGCCGGCTTGATTTCCGTACATTAACCAAATTGAACATGAGCCATGCCAGGGTACATTGCATCTCGTTAATGCGTTATACCAAGCAAGTCATCACAGTACCATGGATTCATAAAATCCATTTCGCATGCAATACACGAAAAGGGGCCTTCGGACATATGCGTAAAAGTGTGTCGTTCCTGATCAGCCTGTGCAGTCTGTGACTAATCCGAGACGACACTTCCCGTTTTTGTGCGGTTTTTCACGAAAGTCTACTGTATGGAAAAAATCTTATGTAGTCGTAAAATGCCGTCTCGGATTAGCCTGCGCGGACTGGGCAGGCTAATCCTAGATGACACTTTACGCATATGTCCGAAGGTCTCATTTCGCATGTTGCAGGCCATTGCGCCTAACAACCGACTGATTCATGAGGTCGAACGGTCCTTGGACATGCACAAACTTTACAAAATACAAAAGAAGTTTCGGTTTAGGTCAGCCTGCGCAGGCTGACTCGGACCGACATTTTTTTGCAGATGCATTAAGCCCGCTTTTCACAGAGCATTGCTAATTTTTCCTATATAACAATGAAATTTTTTCTCTACAAAGTGAAGTGCACGCCCTTTTTCTCCGCGCAGGTATATTTTTTGTATTATGCAAATTTTGTTTACTCGACATGTTACGGGAATGAAATCGATTATTATAGCTCTCATTCGATAAACTTTTCATTATAACTCCAACTCGATAAACCTTTCAGTAACAGTTTATATCATTGTTTGTTTTCTGGGAATACATGACTAAAACCACGAACAATGTTTAGATAATATCAACATTATCGAGTATGGTTTATAAATTATCTCGTCACGGTACGTGATTTTAAACTTGTTATCCCAAACATAAACAATAATATAAACTGATAATGAAACGTTTATCGAGTAAGCGCTATATCAGTTTAAGTTATTGTTTATGTTTGGGATAACAGGTTTAAAATCACGTACCATGACGCGATAATTTATAAACCCAACTCGATAACGTTCATATTATCTCGTCACAGTTCGTGGTTTAAAACATGTATTCCCCAAATCACAATAATATAAACTGTTAATGAAAGTTTTATAGGGTTAGAGCTATAGTCTCTTGCATATTATTGCCCGTCTGTGTAAATACCAGCTCTAATCAAGGGTAAAAGAGATTTATCCCTGACAAATATCTGAGGGTATAATATAGATTAGTTGAATTCTGAACCCTTTCACAAACGGCACATCTTACACACTTCAAAACTTAAAGCAGCTACATACGACGTATTTGAACGTGATACAGATGAATAGAAGTTCTTTGACAGGGTGTACAGAGCTTGAGAACAGGAGGTCGCTGGATCGATCCCCGGCTTGGCCAATTTCTTTCCGAGGATTGATGATAGTCATTGCGACAGGATTCATTCCTCTCTCACCGCAGACCATTGTTTCGACGATGCATATGTGGGAAAGCAGCCAGTGGCTTGGAATGAATATTGTGCGGAGTACTGGTGAAAGAAACTCCAGGAAAGCATGGATAGGTGCACTGGCCGCCGCAATGTAACTTAAATATGAAAACGGCGTTAAACACCATACAATCAATCAATCAAAATTGGAAGCATCTCCATACGACGTATTTGAAAGTGATACACATGAATAGAAGTTCTTTTACAGGGTAGAAAACATTGTGGGAAAAGTAGAAAATGCTGGTTACCAGCATTTTCTACTTTTCCCACAATGTTTTCGTAATGCCGCTACCTCAACGTCGTTAAAATTCGGGTTTGATTTGTAACGAGTTAATTTAACCATTTTAAGATGAAGGCGTAAACAAGGGTTTTTGCGGACTTCAAAGATCAAGATCAGACTTCACAAAGCGTATGGTCTGATCTTTGTTCTATACCGTCTGATTGTAGATCAGGGCCAGGTCGCATTGAAATATGAAGTCTGATCTTGATTTTGTCTGCTTGAAGAGATATTGTATAGAGAGAATTAAACTTCAATCTGTTATCTTCTTTTGCTTGATTGGATCAGTTTATTTTGTTTACTTGAGAAAACTTAAGACCAAGAGATTTCCTGTTTGTAAATCTACAAAATGGATGCCTTTAAAACTGAATGGATTCTCTCAAACTAGTACACATAAAGGGTGTAGAAGCTATTTCAATCATATCTGTATGAAAGCAGCGATAGATATGCGCCGCGCTCTGGCAAAAGGGGGTATAATGCATATCTTCGTGATGCATTATACTAGGCAAGTCATCATATAATTGCGGATCAATAGAATTCATTTTATCTTACAACCGACTGAATTATGAGGCAGAATGGTCCCTGAACATGTGAGGAATTTACAAAAAGCAGAACGATTTGACCCCTGTTGTGGATCGATATTTCCCGCCCCCCCCCCCCGCCACAAACCCCCTTTTCACAGAGCATGGCTCATACACAGGGAATTAACCTGTCAAAATGCAATTTGGAAAATTTATAGTTGATATAACTGACGGTGGGGATTTTAACTCCTACCTCTCTTTTCAATAACTACAATGTATATAACAGCTCCAATTTCGTAACTGTTATGAAACACCACCTTTGCAAGTCTCGCTTTCATGAGCAATTTGAGAATAGTGTTTGCAAACTGTTTTATAGAAAACGCTTTTTACACAAGTACCTGTATTTCGTCCACATAAATATTGTTTAAAGAAAAGACGTGATTTGAAAACACACAAAAAAAAAATGACAGCCAAAATCGCAACGTTATGCAAACGTTAGCCAGAGAGAGAGAGAGCAGGTGACATGAGGCTGTCACAAACCCACATTCTTAAAACTATCAGTAATATTTGTAACTTTACCAACATGTATGTATGTCATGTTTACAAGTTTAACCCTTTGTTCGTAACGCAATATAAATAGTATTCATTAAAGTAACAATAGCTGCCAAAAGTAAACAAAGCGGGTGTTAAAATGCGGTTAACCCTTAAGCTGCTGAATAAATGAAACGAAAATCTGTACTCAACAGTAAAAGCCCAAATGTTCAGTGTTTAAAGGTGATTTCACCGGAAAGAATACACCGTATCGGACAGTGTAGATCAAAGATCAGACTGCACGTTTTGTGCAGTCTGATCTTGATCTGCACTGTCCGCAAAAGGTCAGTGAGTCGTGCTTAGCAGCTTAAGGGCTAAATTTAATATTAAAGTATGGAAATTATTGTGAAGATGACAGTCTGTTACTGTACGGTCGGACCAAGTGTTGGTCGCTGGCAGGAAAATGATTTTAAAAAACTAGGTTCAAAGTTGCCAGGTCACTCTATCTTTTGTTTACTGTATGCTTGATTTTACAATTCATTTTTCTGCCTGCGACTAACACTTAGACCAACAACACACAGTAAGAGATTGCCATTTTCACAATATTTTTCATACTTTTAAATGGTATGATTTAAATGCATTATAACACATGCACTTTCTGCCTTTATTGGGCCATTAATCTTTAGATAATGTTTATGTGGAAAAGCAGCCAGTGGTTTGGACAGAATGGTGTGCGAAGTACTGATAAAAAGGAATTTCAGGAAAGCATAGATAATCGCCATGGTCTTCTCGATCTAACCTAGATAATGTTGAAAAATAGTACTGGATTGGACAGAGTAGATCTTCGATCAAACTGCACCTTATGTATGTATGGTCTGATCTTGATCTACGCTGTCTGCAATTACAAAAGGGCATATTGATGTTCATTTGGGAGCTTTGGGGTTAATTTCAGGGCTGTTATCAAGCCGTCAAGCCCAAACTTTAATTCTCCATGGATTTGACCAGGACTATGGTTATTCAGGTAGTGAAGGATAGGGCTTGTAGATCAGTTGGTTGTAAACTCGAATTCCGATCCCGGACAGACCCGGCCAACATTCTTGCCGTTATTATGATTCGATGACAGTCATTGCGACGGGATTTGAATATCATCTTTAACAGCGCACTATGGTAATTTTGATCTGTTTGGAAAACCGCAAGGTCATTAGGCGCGACTCAACGTGTTTTTTAGGACAGTGCAGAGCAAGATCAGACTGCACGTTCTGTGCAGTTTGATCTTAAAGCTACACGGTCCGAAGCTGTAATACATTTTCCGTCAAAAAAGACTTTAATATCATCGTAATATTTATGTTTTTGCTGTCTGCTGATAATTCTATTCATCTAGGATCTTATGGTTCATAGGGGATTAACAGTGTTTCAGTTACATCCCGGGGACAGCTCACATACCCATGTCACTCACGTCCTGTGTGTCATTGGTACTAAGCTGTAGCTCAGCAGTACCTTGCCAGAGGATAGTACCAAGTTCTTAGCGCCACCAAATGGAATCGAACTCAGATTTTCTTATAGCCAAGACCTAAACTACTGCGTCACAGATGACCACTTTTTGTTCATTGTGGAAAAAAACAACTTGGAAAGTGTAGCGCATGATTTTTGTACTGGAAAGCAAGGAAGATATAAATAGGTGCACTGACCAACATGGTATAACCTGAAAAGTAATAAAAGTGATCTACTACATGTGATTGAAATATGTATTGTATATTTTTTTATATAGAAATTTTAACGGTCGATTTGATCCTAGATATTTTAGACTACTGTGACCAGCGGTCAACGTGATATTATTAAAATTAGGTCTACCAATTTACGATACAAAAGTACGATTTGTCACTCCGAAAAATCAAGACGGCTGTTACAAAATTCACGCTGATGTTACACTGTCCCTAAACTGACACAGGATAGCAATATAAATATGAAAAGAGGGTTTAAAACATCTACAAAAAGTATCGACCCAGGTCAGCCTGCGCGTAATGGCTGACCTGGGTGAAAACTTTTCGCTATTGGTCAATTTTCTGCATGTCATAGGACCAGTCTACTTTATGATTTAGTCGGTTGTTAAACAAATAGATTTTATGGATCCATAATTATGTGATGACTTGCTTGGTATTATGGATCACGGAGATGCATTAAACCCCTTTTTTCCAGAACGATGCTCATATCGAACTTTTCGTTTCGTTTAAAGGAAAAACGAAATCTAAAACTGAGTTAAAAGTGTCCAGGTCCCTCTACCTTTTGTTCACGTTGCCCGACAACACAATAACACATTGTTATTTTCACCATAGTTTATATACTTTTAAATGGTATGATTTAGACTTAAATGCATTTTACCCCATAGTTTACTTTTGGCAGTTACAGGGTCTTTAAAGTGAGCCCCTAACAAAGGTCAAGAGCAACTTATAAAACCGAGGCAAATTAGACTGTAAGGTAGAGTATCGGCCTCGTAACCATAAAGTCCCGAGTTCGATACCAGGGAGCTGATGTCAACTTTGGGACTGTTCATTGGTTCACACAGTTGGCATGACTACTGGGGTGATTTCCAGGAGGCAGAATCAAGAGAGATTAGTATAAGTTGCAAGAACTTGTTTCTCAACCGATGGAAAATAAACACGTTTAAACTAAATTAGATGCCTACAACCAGGTCCATATTCACCAGCCATTCTAAATTGTACTTAGTCTTATCTTGAATTATTAAGTAACGCGAATTCTGATTGAATAAACTATTAGGTTTAGCCAATCAGAAATTGCGTTACTTTGACATTAAGAAAAATCTTTAAAAAAAAGCACACATATTTTGTGCCTGTGACCACACACCCGGGTTCGAAACTCACTCGGGGTGCTCGGTTTGTGGTAGTTTCCTTGCGTTGGAACTTGACACATATTCTGCTAAATAAGATAAATGAAACTTTCAAGCTGATAGTAAAAACCTGAATGATGCTGCTTCACGCTTAGGGTTTGGAAAAAAATATCTCCTAATCGGACAGTTTTGTGCAGCCTGATCTTGGATATACACTGTCCGCTAAAGGTCAGTGAGTCGCGCTTAGCAGCTTACGGGTCATATAACTGAACCACTGGTAATGTTGAAAATTAACAAGAAACAAACAGATAAAAATAGATTTACGGTGAACTCTCTTAACCTTTTAAAGCGCATTTCACTACTATAATTGCCTTTGCTGTCAGTGTAGATTAAGATCAGACTGCACATGATCTATGATCTACACTGTCCGCTGAGCTGAAACTGTTCGAACATTATGGATGAAAGCAACCATGAAATTGCAATTATCTGGGTCTTCTTTCTAGATTGAAAATGTCTTTTGGGTTTATTCGGCGCCCTACAGGCTAATATGATTTAATTGATTGGTTGATTGTATGTTTTTTAATGCCGTTTTCAACATTATTTCAGTTATATCGCGTCGGCCAGTGCACCAACTCATGCTTTCTTAGAGTATCTTTGCCAGTACTCTGCACAATATTCTTTCCAAGCCACTGGCTGCTTTTCTACAAAACCATCATCGAAACAGAAGTCCTTGGTGAGAGAGGAATGGACCCTCCCGCAATGACTATCATCAATCCGCGGAAAGAAATTGGCTGAGCCGGGGACTGAACCAGTGACCCCCTGTTCTTATGTCCTTTACGCTACTGACTTAGCTATACCGGGGCTCGGCTAATGTCATTCGATACAATTATGATATGGAAAAAGAATTACTGGGTACATTATGAACGCCCCTCAACATATCGATATACCTTTATATGAGAGCCATGCTCTGTGAATGGGAGCTTGATGCATCTGCGAAAAGTAGCGACTGAGGCCGACCTAGGCCGAAACTTTTCGCTATTGGTCAATTTTCTGTATGTCTAAGGACCAGTTTACCTCATGATTAAGTCGATTATTAAAAAAAGAATAATAAAGTGGGTGTTATGGATCCATAATTATGTGATGACTCGATATAATGCATCACGGAGATGCACTAAGCCTCTCTTTGCCAGAACGCAACTCGTAAGTAAAGTCGCAATACCCCGTGCAGACGCCATTTTTTGTAGTCGTTTTGCAGACTACATTTCAGAGCACTGTGGTAAGAGGCGAAATTGCTCGTTCCGAGCAATGTATTTTTTGCCACAATGTTTTCACTGGCATTGGTGTATATAACATAATACGCACCATGCTCCGTGAAAAGAGGGTTTAATGCATTTGCAAAAGAGAATCGACTCAGGTCAGCCTGGACAGTCCGCGGGGGGCTGTCCCGGGTGGAAACATTGCGCTAACAGTCAATTTTCTGCGTGTCCAAGGACCATTCTACCTCATGATCCATTCGGTTGTAAAACAAAATTTATTTTATGGATCCATAATTATCTGATGACATGCTTGGTACAATGCATCACGGAGATGCATTAAACCCCCTTTTGCCAGAGCATGGTTCATATATTTATGCAGATTACCCGTATTTTACAAATGAGCCATGCTGCTGCAAAAGGGGGTTTAACCCTTTACCACACTATCCCGACTTTTAATGACCCTGAAAAAGAAACCTTTTGAAAACATTGTGGGAAAAGGAGAAAATGCTGGTTACCAGCATTTTCTCCTTTTCCCACAATGTTTTCTACCCAATCAAAAAGAGAAATCATCATTTTAGCAACATTAAATTTGTCGCCAGCAAATGCTTTCAATTTTGACAAGGCTAAAATTTTGTCTCGTCTTGTAGAGGGTTAATACGTCTTCGTGATGCATGATCCCGAGCAAATCATCACATAATTATGGATCCATAATGTCCATTTTGAAACGCCCTCGTTATTTAGTTACAACCACAACTCTCAGGCTCACGATCATACACTTTTTTACATGCCTAGATTTTCGGTGTGAGTTCATTTTTGTCGCAACAAAATAAACAAGACAGCGATTTGTTGAAATTGTCATTTAATGAAAATGACGCATAAGTCTTATCTTAGGTGCCATTATGTCTAGCAACCGGCTGAATCCTGAAGTACAACGGTCCTTGGAAATGCAAAAAGAACAAGCAAAAACAAAAATAAACAATAACAAAGGTCAAGAGCAACTTATAAAACCGAGGCAAATTAGACTGTAAGGTAGTGTGTATCGGCCTCGTAACCATAAGGTCCCGAGTTCGATACCAGGGAGCTGGTGTCGACTTTGGGACTGTTCATTGGCTCACACATTCGGCATGACTACTGGGGTGGTTTCAGGTCAGCCTGCGTAGAGTGACCTTGGTCGATACTTTTTTGAAGATACATTAAACCCCTTTTTACAGAGCACGACTCAATTTTTACGAGGGATCTTTTTCGTCCAAGTCATTTGCAGTAAAATTTTCTCTTGATTAAATAAATCAAAACGGTTGGTAGTATAGCTTTTTCATTGCATTCTTGTGCAAGTGGCAAAAATTGTAAGTTTGTTTTATTGTTTGCTTGTTTGGTGTTTAACGCCGTTTTCAACTTTATTAGCTCAGCTGTTTTCAAAGACAACGTCTTATTTTCCAAATTTTTTAACATTTGAAAGTAACACAACTTCTGATTGGCTAAACCATTTGGTTTAGCCGATCAGAAGTTGTGTTACTTTCAAATGTAGAAAATCTTGGAGAATGAAATAAACTAAGAACGTTCTTAAAAATGGTTGGTGAATACAGACCCTGGCGTCGTCGTGGCCGTCGGCGTCGTCGTGCAAAAACTGACATGTATAATATCTCTGTTATTACTGAAGATATTTGCTTCAAACTTGGATAGATTTTTAATTATCAAAAGGGGAACCCATTCAACAAGGAAAGGTAACCATCAAAGTATTTTTGACACAGTTATGCCCATTTTTTCGATTTAGAATTTTAACTAATTGAGGCAACTGCATGCGATATTTTTGTTTCAGAGCTCCTGTTCATACTTTCCCGAAGTTTCATGAAACAGTATTTTGCGTTCTTTTCAAGCTATTGGCTGCTTTTCCACATAATCACACATACACCGTCAAAGCAGTAATCAGTGGTAAGAGAGGTATGAATCCTGTCGCATGACTATCATCAATCATAGGAAATAATATTGATAGGCTTGGAATCGGGTCTCGCTTAATGTTATGTTAGAGGTAGTTTGACGTTCATAGGGATCCCCTGAATTTTGAAATATCTTGAAAAATCCCGTATCAGTTTTTATGAAACTTTACAAAATCTTTTAAAAATGACCCTACCAACTCTCACAGCGAAAATTGATTTTTATTCTTTCACAAGAAAGAGCATTTTGCTCATTCCAGTAGTGTTAATTTTTTGTTCTGAAGCTTAACTTTCTTCGACGGTTTCGCACAGTGACCAGAACAGCAAACATGACTGAACATGTACATGACCTCAGTACCTCACTTTAGTTAAATATGAGGCCCTGAAATTGTTTTTTGAACAAATAATTTAGTTCTCTACCTTACCTTACATATCGCTTTCGTCACTTCTATACAAATCTTCGAAGTCTAAACTGATTTGTCCAGTGTTCTCTGATAGGATGTCTGTTCTCGAATATTTGGTCTCAATTTTATTTTCGGCATGGCTTCATGTTTTGTACCACTTCTGTTGAGATATGTGTTCGAAACCACCTGACACGTAGACTCGAAGGTTTTTCAGGGTTTGTTTTGAATTGTTTTTCGCGATGATTTTTTCAGTTCGCCCTATATTAGTTCTATAGGATTTTTGTCACAATCATAGGGTGGTAATCTTAAAGATACCCTGTCCTTTTGACCGTAAAAATCATCTACAACAATACTTTGGAGCTTGTTTATGGAACGTAAACAGTTCATACAATTCACCCTTCTTCATTTTACTGTTGTATGCTGTACCAAATGAACTGAGCCAAAGCTTGACTGGGTTTCAGGGAAACATCTATGGTTGGGCGTGGAAAAGAAGACAAAGTGTAATCAAGTGCGTGCAAGTCTCCGATATTGAAATATTAAAATAAACCCAAATTAAAAAAAAAAAAAAACGAGATAAGGGCCTCAAAAGTTGAAGTTTTTGCTGTTCAAACAATAGACGACCACAGTTACTGTACTTGCACGAGAATTGTTTTCATAAACAGGTAAATCCTTTACTCGGAATAGCCTTCTATTTCCGATCTGCCTGGGCCAAGTTAGAATTCCAGTTTGGCTAGGCAGATACAGGATCTGCCTAAATCAAATTGGAATCTATTTTTTTTCACAGTCTTTTCACTTTTAACACATGAAAAAAGAGCAAACTATATTATTTGAGTTTTGATATTTAAACTTTTTCTTTTACTTTTTAACAATAAATAAACACATTTATATAAAAGAAAAAAAAAGTTGTTAGTCATGAATTTATCAATATTCTTCATTTTTTCTACAGTTCCCAACTTAAACCATATTTAAGGTACGCTTACCGCTGAGTTACCCGAGCCCCGGTAGGGCATTCGGTAACGAACAGGGGTCGCTGCTTCGAATCTCAGCTCGGCCAATTTCTTTCCGAGGGTTGATGATAGGCATTGTTACAGGATTCATTCCTCTCAGATCGTTGATCATTGTTTCGACGATGGTTATCTTGGAAAGCGGCCAGTGGCTTGGGGAAGAATATTGTGCGAAGTTCTGGAAAAAAGAAAGTCCAGGAAAGCCTGTATATGTGCACTTGCCGCGATATAACTCAAATAATGTAGAAAGCGGCGTGAAACACCATACAATCAATGAATTATAAACCTTTACCACACGATGCCTGTGTTTTAAAGACCGCGATGGCTTTTGAAAACATTGTTGGGAAAAGGAGAAAATGCTGGTAAGACAAATCCCACAATTTGAACAATATCTAATTTGTTGTCTGCAACTGTTTTGAACTTTGATAAGTCGATAATTTAGTCGTTTGATAAAATAACAATAGCTTCCAAAGGTAAACAAAGCTGGTGTTAAAATACATTTGAGCCATGCCCTGGTAAAAGGGGACTTAATGCATCTCCGTTATACATTATACCAAGCAAGTCATTACTCATTTATGTAATCATAAACTTCACTTTGCCTAACAACCAACTGGTTCATGAGGTAGTATGGTCCCTTTCGTGCAGAAAACTGACCAATAGCACTATGTTTCGCCGCAGATCAGCCTGCGCAGTCCGCGCAGATGCATTAAGCCCCCTTTTCACAGAGCGTTGCTTATTTAAAATATACCATTTATAGTGTGGAAGTTACTGTGAAGATGACAATGTGTTATTGTACGTTCGGTCCAAGTGTTAGTCGCAAGCGGAAAAATTAATCACAAAACTAGGTTAAAGGTTATCAGGTCACTTCATCTTTTTGCCTGATTTTAAAATTCATTTTTCTTCCAGCGACCACACAATAACTGATTGTCATCTTCACAATATTTTGCATACTTTTGAATGGTATGATTTAATGCATTTTAACACATGAATTGTCTTTTTGGCCGCTATTGGGCCTTCAACATCTTGTCATCTTCTATAAATGCACTAGACATTTCTTGTAAGTTTTGGGCGCCAAATATATCAAGTCAACCTTGTTCGACCGCTGGAAATGAAATCCTCTGAAACACAAAAATATATTGTTATATTACAAGCTCGACTAAACAAGCGATTGGTATAGATCCGAAATCAGGGTCCGTATTCACCAACCATTACTATAACATGCTTTGTCTTATTCTCAAGAATTTTCTATATCTGAAAGCAGCAAAAGTTCTGATTGGCTAAACCAAAGGTGTGTTACTTTCTAAATCTAGAATAAGACAACGAATATTGCTAAGAATGGCTGGTGAATACGGGCCCTGACTTCACGTTCTTTGCCTGTGTGTCTGATCCTGATTTGTTCCGTTCGCAAAAACTCATGTTTTCGAGCACGGCGCTGAAAAGCGTTAAACGAAATAAGTCATGTAGCGTTGTCGCGGTGCACATAAATTTAGACTTGAAAGACGTATTTTGTTGTGATGATATAAAATTACGTGGCAAAAAAATAGGTAAGCCCTAGGAGGAGTATAAATTTTTCTGCAAACACAGCGTCACAAAAAATTTCCTGTTGTCATTAATTATCTCCCTGTCATAAACGTTTTCAAGTGATGTTATTATCAACAAAGATCATTGAATCACCTTCTAGTTTTAACTTATGATGTAATTTCATATAAATTTGAAAAAAAAAAAACATAAGATCAAATTTATAGTGGGTCATTCGAGCTAGTATTAGGGTATTTGTTGGATGCTTTTATGATTTTTTTTCTTGGAAAAAAAAAAGGACACAAGAAATATCTTTAAAAAAGATAGACGGTGTAAGAGATACTGGAATATGAATACTGAAAAAAATCTTTTGTGGCTCAAGTTGTGGCTCAATCTGAAGTAAAATAATGAAAGTTAATTTCGCAAGAAATTGCCTCTTTTCCCGCATCGTTTTTTTCATTTTGTTGAAAAGGACTACTTATTGGGTTATCGGGAAACGCTTATGAAATATCAAATTTCCAAATAGAACAAAAAAAACCAACCTTTATCTATTACATTAATTTGCAATGGTATAAATAAAGGCCCCGGGGTATTGATTAGCGGTAGCAACGCTTGTAAATAGTGGTTTTATCAATGTGGGAGCATATATGCGAGGAGGGGCTCGCCGAATAAACATGTTCATATTTTTGACCAATCGCAAATTACCATCGATTCATTCTTTACCAGTATCAAGAATTCAGCTACGCTAAAAAAATGTAAAAAAAACAGAACAAATGATGCAAAAAGATCTCGGCAGGCCACATCCATTGTAAACGAGTCTGTACAGTGGACGTTCTTTTAAAAGTTAAAGTTAAAATAATCGACCGTGTAGATCCAACATCAGACGGCACGTCCTGCAATAGATTCGAAAGGACTCCAGCAGTTGACCTCTATACTTTCTTTTTCCAGCTGTGGAACTCCTCAAGTTAAAGGCGCGTTAACCATTAAGTTGCTAAGCGCGACTCCCTGACCTATTGGGGACAATGTAGATCAAGATCAGACTGCGCAGAACGTGCAGTCTGATCTTGGATCTACTAGGAGATATTTGTTTCCAAAGATAAGTTTGAAATAACATTATTCGGGTTTTTAGACTAGCGAAGCTGGTCAATAGGCATTAAAATTGACCTAGAGTCAAAGTAAAAAAAAAAACCCACAGTTGCCAAATACTGCCTCACAGAAAAATACTTCTTTCTGTTATAAGTCTTAATTCTGTTATATATGACAATTTTGACAAAAACCACTAAAACTCTACCACTCCAATTTGAACATGTCGTCTTAACAAAGTAATAAACTGAACAAGATGTCATTTACAAGGTACAAGATCTTTGCTTATATGTAAATTGAGTGACCTATGCAAAGCAGAGAATCACTTTTTCCTACACCACTGTAACATTATGAATGAATCTATTAATAGATACACCTAGGTAACTTGTAGCAAATCCCAGTTACATTAACCCTTACTGAACAGGGAACCCTTGTCATTCCTTCAGTCATTCATTGTTTAGATCATTGTGTACAGTTAAACTGTTATGTTAAACTGTTATTCTAGTCTTGAATATTAACCCTTTACCAAACAATCCCAAGTTTTAACGATACTGGGGAAAATCCCTTTGAAAACATTGCGGGAAAAGGAGAAATGCTGGTAACCATCATTTTCTCCTTTTCCCACCTTGTTTTCTACCCTTTTGGAATCAGGTTTCATCAGTTCAGCCACTTTTAATTTATGGTCTGCAACAGCTTTGAATTTGGACTGGCGTAAAATTTTTCCTTTTGTAAAGAGAGTTAAATAGTTAACTACATCTTGTGCTGTTGGATATTGACTAATTGATTGCATGGTGTTTAACGCCGTTTTCAACATTATTTCAGTGATATTGCGGCTGCCAGAGCACCTATCTATGCCCTCCTGGAGTTTCCTTTACCAGCACTACCGCAACTCAATGACCTTTTGCGGACAGTGTGGATTAAGATCAGACTGCGCAGAGCATGCAGTCTGATCTTGGATCTACACTTCCGATAGGAGGATCTATTATTTTCTCCAAAATGTAACTTTGAAATAGCAATATTCAGGTGTTTACCATCGGCTTGAAAGTTTCGTTTTCACATTTTTTAGCAGGTTAAGGGTTAAACTTAAATTGGATTACAGTTAGTCAATAGCACGCATAGCCCCAGCAGCTCAGTCGGTAGTGTACTGGACTTGGGAACAGGGGGTCTCTGGTTCGATCCCCGACTCGGCAAATTTCTTTCCGAGGATTGATGATAGTCATTGTGGCAGGATTCATTTCTCTCCCACGTTTCGACGATGGTTTTAATATAATTGTGGGAAAGCAGCCAGTGGCTTGGAAAGAATATTGTGCAGAGTACTGGTAAAAGGAACTCCGGGAACGTCCACTGCTACATAACTGAAATAATGTTGAAAACAGGGTTAAACACCATACAAACAATCAATCAATCAAATTCGCTAGTCTGTCAGTACTTTCATGACTATTGGCAACATATATAAGATACAATCAAATGCAATCAAATATTTACAAACGGAAGCACATTTCATTGCGCTGCAATGTCTAATCAGTATATTTAGGCTTCTATTTTAAATTTGATCTCGTTATAGTCTTTTCCCCAGAAACGGTTTGAAGCCTCCTCAAAAAAAAACTGAAGGAAATCAGAAGAAGAAAAGACAAGGGCACAGCATGCGGGTGCCAACGCTCGGATGTGGTTGCTTGACTTTCAGTGTGAATGCTAAGTCGAAAAAGGGGCATAACTGTGTCAAAAATACTTTGATGTTTACCTTCCCTTATTGTATAGGTTCCCCTTCTGATAGCAAACAACTTGTCCAAGTTTGAAGCAAATATTTTCGGTAATAACAAAGATATATTACAAAATGCCAATAACTTTTGCAGGACGGCGCAGACGACGACGCTGATACATGTTTAAACATTAATTCACGAGAGAAATGGATCCAGTGTTATCAGTGTAAGGACAGGGTACACGAAGAATGCTGTGACTTCTCTCGAACAGCTCCCTCCTGGCAGAGCACGCTTCAAATATATATATTCATGTAGTGCTATCTCCTTCAGGGTGCTAGGTAATCTTGGACCCATCCACACTCTGGCAAAAGGGGATTTAATGCATCTCCGTGATACATTATGCCAAGCAAGTCATCACATAACTATGGATCTATAAAATCCTTTTTGTTTAACAGCCTACTGAATCATGAGATAGATTGGTCCTTTGACCCGCAGAACATTGACCAATTGCAAAAGTTTCGATCTAGATCAGCCTGCGCGAACAGTGCAGGCTGACCAGAGTCGATACTTTTTGCAGATGCAATCAACCCCTCGACACATAGGCTGACTGAAATTTAATAAAGGCATCATACCAGTAGCTTGATATGAAAGCCCTTTGCATGGTCGAATGCTCCCACCTCCTGATAATGCAAATCTTACCTCGAAATGTGTATTACATAAATTACCGTGATTCTCTTATTAACCCCTGTATCAAACAATCCCGAATTTAAAACACCCTGAGGAAGAAGTTTTTTGAAAACATTGTGGGAAAAGAAGAAAATGCTGGTAACCACCATTTTTTCCCAACGATGTTTTCTACCCTGTCAAAGACAGAAATTATCATTTGGGCTACATTTGATTTGTTTTCTGTAAATGCTTTTCGTTTGGTTGCGTCAAAATTTCTTTGTTTAATATAGGGTTAATTCAAGTTTTAAACGAAAAAACAAACTTGGTATAATGATCGTATAACCTACATGTATATGTCGGCTTAAGCTGGTTTTCCATGTGTCCAACATCTGAGTGCGTTATTGGTTTGCATCAGTGCGATTGTCAGACGCAAGTTCGGATCACATTATTTTCAACATGAGATTTTCCATATATCCGACTGCGCTGACCGTCATTGCGGTCCGATTGCGAAAAAAAAAAAAAGTTCGCTACATGCAGCGTTCTTTTTCATCGCAACGGACCATCGGACGGCAGTTCAAGCGAAATGAAGTGGTTTAGCACTTATTGACTCTTTTGTAGTCGATCTTTTATTTAATTTCGGTTTCAACACATTCTAGATCGACGGCAAAGTGGGCTCTGTTCAGTCTAAAGTAACATGGAAAGTCTTCATCACCTAATTCTAATTTGGATATTAAATGATAGTGCCATATTCGTTTCTATTCCTTATGATACGCCATCTGTTTTTCTTTCGTTTCTGTTTTCTATATCTAAAGTATTTGTCAGTGGCCATTAAAAACAAGCTTTGTTCTGTTTCATCTCACATGTTTCCTGTTCAGAATCCAGTTTCTAAAGACTGATCGCGTGGTCGGATCATATATGGAAAAGGGGTTCCGATTGCAATAAACGGACACGCAAATCGCCGACGGACGACGCAGTCGGATAACGGACACATGAAAAACCAGCCTTACTCTACTCCATAGCCAAATCTAAACACTGAAAAGGTATGAGACTTTAATTACCTCATAGACAGCAAGAACCAAACAAACCGACTGTATTCAACGACCGTTCAAAATAGCATTCTAGGCTACTTCTAATTATCGCGATTTTTTTTTAAATTTCATTTCAAAGTGACACAATCTGTGACGAGAAATCAAGGGCAATCTGCTAAGTTGATTAGGTCTGGTCTTTATTAACCCTTGGGATGTTTAGCGCCACTCAGGGACTTTTTGCGTACAGTGTAGATCTTGGATCTACATCTTCCGATAAGGAGATACCGGTATCTCCCTCCCGAAAATAAAAATACTAGTACCTTTGAAATGGCAGAATTTGGGTTTTTACTACCGACTCGAAAATTTCATTTCACTTATTTAGCAGGATAAGGGTCAACTTTATTAATCACAGTAAATGATGATTTAAGAATATTCCATAAATGATGTCGATGATGATAAAACAAAGTTGATGAAAGATCTAGTCCAATATGAAAAAAGATTCAGAAGATGACTCGTGTTAGTTTTTGAGTCGCCTGGTTGCATAGCAACCAGGCTCTCATTGTTATCATCCTAATCTATGGGATGACGTAAGTATACCTCCGGCCTTGTACTGCTTCCTGTCCCAAGATCCGGTTTACGAGATAAAACATAGTTTTCTAATCATTCGGTAAACAACCAAGTTTTTTCTGTTGTAAATAACCTACAGTTGTGGCTTTGTGATAATGAATTATGTCTATAAAGACTGAGCTATTTAACGCTTCAAACCTTTGAAACAATCGTTTTTGTTCACAAGGGTACACGATAGCCTATCGCTTACACAGACATTATCTCTTAAAATAGCGCATTATGTATGTATCTAAAAATAGCGGTCGTGACCTAAAGTTTGCGGACACGCTGAAGAACTCGCTTCAACAACAAAAACAAATTATTTCCAAAGGACAGGTAGATTACTGAGTCAAATATTTGTGTGCGCTCCAGAGGCTACATTTAAGTCCAATGATCATGAAATGGTCCGGCTGTTTGTCTCAATAATATTTTTGACAAAACTGAATGTAGGTCACCTGGGGTTAAAAGAAAAATGTTGTCACTAGGTCAAATCAGACGAAACCCTAATAACCCTGTAGAATCCATTATGTTCAGTCCATTAATCATGAAACTTTGTCAGACTGCATAGATTAGATATGGGTGAGTTGCAAAAGGGTATTTTTTTATATAAACATATGTCACTAGATCCTAGACCAGTAGACAAAGTTCATTTGAGTTCCATTCTAATGTTGCCTAAATGGTCATCTTGTAAATTGTTCAAGTGGTTCTGCTCTGTTTCTATAAACTTCACAGAAGCTTTAGAACTGAGTAGTAACATTCCAAAGTCACCGCCTCTGAACTGTATAACTGTATACCCAAATTTCATATCCAACATCCTGTATTTGGAAAGGACAATTATTTAAGTCAACCGATATATGTATAACCATATGCTCCAGTGATACAAAATTTGTGTCATACAAAAACAACTTGTTCTAAATCTGGAGAGAAAATGTTTGCCCTATCTACCGACATTATTGAGAATGTTTGTTTTAGCAATATGTGTAAGAATTAAGATATACATGTAAATCACCTAGATTCTGCGCTAGGAAAACATTTTTGTCAACCTGGAAGCTTAATTTTTGTCCACATTCTTTAGACATTATTAAGCTAGGGAGGAATTGTAAATATTGATGGAACTTCGACAGTTATTATGCCCCGCCGAGCTTTGGGGTGTGGGGAGATATAGTTTTCATGTTGTCTGTCCGTCTGTCCGTTCTTCCGTCCACGTCCACCCAGACAGATATATTCCAAAAAATCGTTGACGAAAGTTAATGAAACTTCACACATGTCTTCCACGTGATAGTCCGCCGATATACTTTTTTTTATGTAAAGCCTTGTCATGGAAAAAGGAGGCTCGATGTCTTCCGGTCTGCTTGTTTTATTTTGTTTTTGTTTTTAATGCGGTGTCATGGAAAAGTGGGGCTTGATGTATATTTCTATTATGGACCAATATCTCTTTAACGACTGGACAAAATTTTATGAAACTTCATATTTATATTGTTTATCACAAGCCACAGACAATCAGTATTTGTTTTATTTAATTAAATTCCGTATCATGGAAAAAGGAGGCTTAACCCTTTATCAGACGACAAAATTTTAGACTAGACCAATTTCAAAGCATTTACAGACGACGAAGTCAACATTGGTACAAATGAGCTTAAGCTCTCTGATAGAGCAGAAAACATTGTAGGAAAAGGAGAAAATGCTGGTAACCAACATTTTCTCCTTTTCCCACAATGTTTTCAAAAGAGCTTAAGCTCTCTGATAGAGCAGAAAACATTGTGGGAAAAGGAGAAAATGCTGGTAACCAGCATTTTTTCATTTTCCTCTGGTAACCAGCATTTTCTCCTTTTCCTACAATGTTTTCAAAAGCCTTCTTTTCCCGGGTCGTGAAAACCCGGAATTGGTTGGTAAAGGGTTAATGTATATTTTCGCCAATAACAAAAAAGGCCATTTTTATGCAAAACACAATACCTCTTATAATTATGTTAAAACTAAAAACAAAAAGGTTTTTTCGGCGGTGGATATCATTTCAATGAAATGACTTGTTTTATATTGATTGTACCTTTTGACAATTTTTAAATGAAGTCACCCGGGGTAAGAGAATTTAAACTTTTAAAAGCTGTTCCTGGGGCTTAAATTTTAATTCTCACCACATACTTTTTTTCATGTAAATTTTAATATTAATGTTTGTAATTTTAGGATGACAACTCAGAAATATGCTTGCATATAATACTGTCTTATGGTTAAGTTAATTTGTATCTTGAATGCTTTTAATAGATTTGAACAAAAAAAGGTGAAAACTCCTAACCCATTACCCTCCAGGCGACGCTCAGGACTATCAGCCCTTTGATTGTACATAGTATTTATTTTCAGCATTTATTTACGAATATAGTTATTTGCATGTCAAAAATACGACTAATTTCCATTAGGTGAACTCTTTAAATTAAAGGTGCGAGACTTATTACCAGGACAAGCATAAATCGAAGCGTTGAAAGCACTTATGTGGCATTTGTTAAGAAAGCCACTGTGTGGAATTAATAATTTAAAAAAAAATAGAAATAGTTTCCAAATATTCAGTTGAAACACAACCTACTTTAAAGTCATGCAGAATCAAATAGGGTAGTGTGCAGTGATGTGGGACAAACAAGCCCAGTCGAACAAGCCCAGTGACGAACAAGCCCAGTGTCGAACTGGTTTTGGGACGAACAAGAATGGAACCGGTTAGGAGACACAGATTGTGTGTATCATTGCGCCCCACCTCAACCAGAACAATGCTACTTCAAACTTATTTTTGGGAGAAAAAATTCTCTTTATCAGACAGTATAGAACCAAGATCAGACTGCACGTTCCATGCAGTCTGATCTTGGATATACACTATCTGCAAATGGTCAGTGAGTCACGATTAGCAGCCCAGGGCTGAATAAGTACATTTAGGCGTTAATAGTAGTAAAGGGAACTAGACTGGGGACAGTGTCCCTAGTCTAGTTACCCTGAGGGAAAATTTGTCCCCAGAGTGCTTCCCCGGGTAAGCACTCTGGGGACAAAATCCCAGAAAAAGCCGCATCACCGCAGTTTTGGCGGTAATTCGGCTTCCGCGACGTAGGAATACAATAAAAAATAGTCCCTACTTGAATAAAAGTAGTTCCGGCAGGAGATTTGTCCCCAGAGTACCTACCCTCATAGACCTTGGACAAAAGTAGTTCCGGCAGTTGGTTCAGGAGATTTGTCCCTAGTCTAGTTACCCTGAGGGAAATTTGTCCCCAGAGTGCTTACCCGGGGTAAGCACTCTGGGGACAATTCCGGTCAATTTGAAAAATTTTGGGTCGATTTGGGTAAAAAATGGCACTTTCTGGCATTTTTGCTTCCCCCCCTCCGTCCCTAGTCTGCTTACCCTGAGTCCCCAGTTCACTTACCCCCCGGGTAAGTGATCTGGGGACTAATCCGGTTATTTGGAAAATTTTCGGGTGACAATTTGAAAGATAGATCTTTCATGGTAGATGGTTAGCCCTGAAAAGGGCTGTTTTGTTTGGAGACTGTGTTTTTTTCTCTCTACTGACAGCTTTTCTTCGTTCTTCTTGGGATTTTTGGGTTTTCTCTGTCATCGTTGGACTTAGTCTTTCTCCATGATATGGGTTATTTTTCGTCTTTGTTCGGCTTAGACTTTCTCTGCTTTCGTTGGACTTAGTCTTTTTTCCCACGATATGGATTATATTCCTTCTCACACTGTCTCAGGCAAAGACCTTGTTCGACTTAGGGTTTTTTCTACTATCGTAGGACTTACCCATTTTTTCATGATATGGATTATATTCCTTCTCAGCTTGGTTCAGCCAAAGCAGCCTGTCGGACTTAGTCTTTTCTCATCCGTCTTTGTTCGGCTTGAACGATCATCGTTCATCTCTGTAGGACTTAGTTTTTTGGAGAGGTGTTCTTTCTCTCTATTGGGGTAAAGGTTGGCGGTTGGACTTAGTCTTTTCTCCACAATAGGGGTTATATTCCCCTCCTCACGCTGGTTCAACCAAAGCAGCCTGTCGGACTTAGTCTTTTCTCCACGATATGGATTATATTCCTTCTCAGCTTGGTTCAGCCAAAGACTGGCTCAAAGTTTGATTTTACTTGAAAGAGTAGTCTTAAAACCTTCTGTGTAGATGAAGGAGAGAATAAGGTTGTAACATGACTTGTAGCTGACGATCTTGTATAAAGTACTTAAAAAGTAGTCTTACATTCATGTAGTTAGTGGTGGGACGATGTTTTTAAAGCGATCTATTTGGAGCAGGCTCCGGCGTTATCAAAATTGTCTTCCTTTGTTTTTTTTCAACCCGTCCTTATTATTTAAAATCATAGAATGATAAAAGAATAAGCAGCGTGTGGTGAGAGTGACACGCATCGTTATATACATAGCTTTTTTCGTCTGCATGTTTTAGCCTGAGATTAAATAATACTACCAGAGCGTTTTTATCTCACCGAGACTGGAGTGTATTTTCCAATATGAACAGCAGAGCGATAGTAAAATACGTCTACTCTCTCTGAAGGTTTAAACCGAAGTGATTAGCTGTAGAAATGTTTATCTTGCAGGCGAGTCCATGTGTGACGGGTGAACAGGTAGTATTTGTCTGTATAGTGCAATGAAACCAAATGAGATATTGTACAACAGTTTAACCGATGGTTACAATAGGCTCGTCTAGTGAGTATATATAGGGTGCGAATTTCTAATAATATTATCGCTGCTACAGTATTTCGCGTGTAGTACCGGTACCATGATTGAAATTTTATATCGACGTTTAAAATTGTAGTGGGAGTACATTTTATTATCGGGTTTGGTGGGATGTAAATCCATAGTGTTAAATGTACAACTATAACGGGTTGAAGCTTTGGTATCGCACATTTGTTACCGAATTGAGTACGGGAAGTCTGCGCTATCCACTGGGCTATGAGGTGATGATGAGGAGGTTTAGAATCCTCTACGGTGAAAAGAAGGTACAGTCTTTTTCAGACCTAGCCAAGACCCAAGAAAGAACTTTTTTCGAATTGTCAAAAACAAAAAAAGTCAAGTCCTTTATGTTTTCATATCTTTATTTAAAACTTTTTATTTTATAACTTTTTATTTTAGAACATTTTGTACAATATTCATTACAATGAAACTTTGAACTGTAAAAACAAAATGAATGAAAAAACTTTTTTCTTCGGAATGTCATAGAACTTTGAACTGTAAAAAGACAGAATGAATGAAAAAACTTTTTTTTCACTTAGGCTGTTTTTCTTTTTTTCTTCGGAATGTCAGATTCACATTTACTCTTACGTTTTTCTCCCCTTTCATTGTTTTTTAATACCATATCTGGACACATTTCATTCCCATGTTTTATCGATTTGCAAAAGAAACAGTTGTTTTTGTTGCTTTGTCGTTTTTTCTTCTTTTCGTTATTTTGACGTTTTTCCTCTGGTCTTTTTTCTATCAACGCTAAATCTTTTAGTTCTTCCTTTCCGTTTGAACAATCCGACTCTGCAGAAAATTCGTTTTTTGTGGAATCTATGAGATTTTGTTTGTCCAGATTTTTCCGTAAAGTCTCTAATTTATCTGCTATTTTGCAGATCTCTGAATCCTTAATACCCGTGTTGTCAGTCTGCATGTCTATGCTCTGAGTTTCAACGGATGATGTATCCTGTGGTGAGCTTTTTTTCCATGTATTTTCATTGCTGAATGATTTGCAGAATGAATTTACTACCCCAACGTATTTCATATGTTGGAGCTTGACAGCTGTTGGTGAAATTTTGATGTCATGGCTGAGCGGATCCACATAGACAAAAACATTTTCTCCTGTCTGCTTTTCTTTTTCTGGACATTGTATGGCCCAATGCCCTGTTTTGTTGCACGTAAAACAAATATTTGTTCTCACACCATTCATCCCATATCGTTTGTCGATCGTTGTTTGATCCAAAACTCTGTAGCTGGTCATACGGTAAACATCTTTTTCTGCAGAATGTTGGTGGGATAAAAATGATCCCACGTAGACGCCGTTATGTTTAACTTGATACTTTGACGGAATATTGCTGATCTCATAATCGTGGGTGTATGGATTAACATACAATGCCATCCTCTTTCTAAGTGGTGATGTATTTTGCAGCTTGAACTCGCTCATTTTTTCTATCGACTGCTCTGTTTGAGGTTGGTCAGAGAAATAATGAGATTTTTCACAGTCGACGTCTCTATTTATACACTACTGCAAGGAAAGAGTCTATAAATTGTTAGATTTTTCTTGCTTGCTTCATTTTGTGTTCTCAACCAGAGCTGAAACGATGGGTAAAAGAAAAAGAATAGTAGTTTATTCAGACAGTGAAAGTGACGATGAGTCATTTCCACCAAAAAAGAAAAAATCTTTACCGTTGAAAGAAGAAAGTGATAGTGACGACGAGTCATTTCCACCAAAAAAGAAAAAAACTGTACCGTTGAAAGAAGAAAGTGACAGTGACGATGAGTCATTTCCACCAAAAAAGAAAAAAACTGTACCATTGAAAGAAGAAAGTGACAGTGAAAGCGATGAAAAATCTTTGAAAGAAGAAAACAGCAGCTCTACTTTGGATATGAAAAGTCTGTATGACTTAATAGAAAGAGGAAAAAAGAAGTCGAGAAAATTTAGAACAGAATCACATGTATTGTCAGTGAGTTTTAAGAAATTTGAAGAATTATCACCCCAGAGACTGCTTGGATTATTTGACGATGTTACCCATGAAATCATTCGAAAGTTAGATGCAAACCCGACAGATATGATTAGAATTAGCATCGATCATCCTTCATTGGAGATGGGGATTCATATCCCCTTTTTAGCTACAGAACAGTTGCAAGGTGAAACTATATTGAATGAAATTGAACGAGTTTTACAGTCAAATACAGATTTTGTCTTGAACGACGGATTCATGACATTTGACATTACACATACAATACCTCCATGCGGTAGCGGAAAAGTGAAATATAATTCGTCGGAATTGGATTCAAAGGTTTTTGCCAAGAAGAAACAATCGCTTATTCAAATTAACAACCATGACCAATTATGTTTTGCAAGAGCCGTTGTTGTGGGAATTTGTTACCATGAACGTGAAAACACCCAAGAATGGAATCGGAGATGGGATCTCATCAAAAGATCAAACAGACCACTTCAAAAGATTGAAGCTGAGAAATTGATGAATAAAGTTGGAGTTTTACCAACACAGTCTGTAGGAATTGATGAATTCAAAAAAATTCAATTGTTTTTGTATGAAAAAGACTATGTCATTAAAGTTCACGACCAGCATTCCAAAACGAGGAAAATATTTGAACATCCAGAAGTGAAAGACAATAGTAAGATCATACATTTATACTTTCATCAAAACCATTATGACTACATCAAGTCCATCACAGGTTTTTTTTGTTGTACAAATTATTGTGAGTTCTGTGATGTGGGTTATAACGCTCGGGAAAATCATGCTTGCTCAAAAATCTGCAAAGGTTGTTATCGTGCTGGAAAATGTCCATCAGAATGCAAAGAGTATGTCTGTTCCAAGTGTCATCGGCGATTTTTTAGTGCAGCATGCTTTGAAAATCACAGAAATGTTCAAGGTAAAGAAAAGAAATCCATTTGTGAATTAGTGAAACTCTGTTCAAAATGTGGTGCACAGTATCTTACCAGAAAGAGAAATCATATCTGCAAGGGAAAGAAAAAGTGTCATCTCTGTAAGAAGATAGTTGACTTTTCTCATCGTTGTTTTATTCAACCTTACCAGAGTAAGATGAAACACGACAGCGATGATGAGACGAGTTCTTCTCTAGTCAAAAAACCACAGTTCATTTTCTTTGATTTTGAATGCAAACAAGATACAGGGGTGCACATCCCAAATTATTGTATAGCACATAGAGCCTGTGATGCTTGTATCGATAAACCACTTGATTTTCATTGTTCTACATGCAGTGAATTTGAAGAGGGTAGGGAAGTTATTTTTCAAGGAGAAGAAACTTTGAGTCAATTTTGCAAGTGGCTCTTTTCAAAACATCACAAAGGAGTCACAGCTATGGCTCATAATCTCAAAGGGTATGACGGGCAGTTCATTCTTAACTATATTGTTAAAGTTGGGTTAAAACTTCCAAAATTGATCATGAATGGAAACAATATTATGAAGTTAGAATTGAATGGTGTACGTCTGATCGACTCCTTCAATTTCATGAACTTTGGGTTGGCGAAATTTCCAGCCACATTTGGTCTTCAAGAAATGAAAAAAGGTTACTTTCCTCACTGGGCAAATACAGATGATTTTTGGAGTTATATTGGACCATACTTGGATATGTCTTATTACAAACCCGACTCAATGTCTGAAGAGGGTAGGTCGAAATTCATAGTCTGGTATAATGACAAAGTTCAAAAGGGTGAGGAATTCAATTTTCAAAAAGAGATGGAATCGTACTGTAGGTCAGATGTTGATATCCTAAGACGGGGATGTGCTGAATTCAGAAAGCTGTTTATCGAACAGGGTGGTATTTGTCCATTTTTAGAGGCAATTACCATCGCCGATGCCTGTAACAAAGTCTGGCGAAGCAAATATTTGCCAGAAAATCAAATTGCTATCATTTCAAGTAAAGATTCGTCCAGACGTCGTTTTTCTATGAAAGCGATACGTTGGATTCAAAGCGTAGCTCAGGAAAAAGGTATTCATATTCGCCATGCAAAAAATGGCGGGGAAGTTCAAATCGGAAGATATACTGTAGATGGTTTTCACCGTCAATCAAACACTGTCTATGAGTTCCTTGGGGATTTGTATCATGGTTGTCCTGTATGTTATACAGATCGAAAACAGATCAACCCCATCAATGGGAGACCCATGGGTGAATTGTACGAACATACTTTTAAACGTATAGCGGATATCCAAGAAATGGGGTATAATGTAGTGACCATTTGGGAGCACGAATTCGATGCTAAGATGAAGGATAAAGAGTACAAAAAACTCATTGAAAAGTTATATCCACATTCGGACCCCATCGATCCGAGGGAGGGGTTGTCTGGGGGAAGATGTAATGCCATAAAAATTAGCTACGATGTTGATGAAAAAAGCAAGAAGGAAATCAAGTACATTGATATCTGTTCTCTGTACCCTTATGTTTGTAAACATAAATCCTATCCTGTGGGTCAACCAGAAATTTTGACTAGTGAGAATATTGAGATGAACAATATTCGTCAGTATGAGGGCTTAATCAAATGCAAAGTTTTACCCCCAATGGATCTGTTTCACCCCATTCTTCCAGTTCACTGTAACGGCAAAATGATGTTTCCACTCTGTATGAAATGTGCAGAAGAAAGTTCAAACATTTGTATCCACGGTAAAGAAGAGAGGGCTTTGGTTGGAACTTGGGTTAGCTTTGAATTATTCAAAGCTCTTGACTGTGGCTATCGGCTAATACAAGTGTATGAAATCTGGCATTTCAACTCTGTTTCGGACCAATTCTTTAAAGGCTATGTGGATAATTTCTTGAAAATTAAGCAAGAAGCCAGTGGTTACCCAAATTGGTGTCAATCAGACTCGGAAAAAGATCAATTCGTTTGTGAATATGAGAAGGCAGAAGGGGTTCGTCTTGATCCAAGTTGTATTCAAAAAAATCCTGGGAGAAGATCGTTTGCTAAGATTATGTTGAACTGTCTTTGGGGGAAATTAGCCCAGCGTGAAAAATTGACTCAGACGGAATACATCAGTGATCCGTCTAAATATTTCGAATTAGTCACCAATCCCAATTTCATTGTAAAGCATGTAGAAATCTTTGACGAGGACTGTCCATTCATCTTGGTTAACTATGAATCAAAATTGGAACATATTGATACCCACGCTACAGCCAACGTGGTAGTAGGGTCTTACGTAACAGCTTATGCAAGGTTGGAATTGTACGCCGTTCTTGAAAAGTTAAAAGATAGAGTTCTGTATTTCGATACAGATAGTTGTATGTACATTCATGATCCTGAATTATGGAACCCACCCATTATTAACAGTAGGTTAGGAAAATGGACTGATGAAGAGCCTGACTGTAAAATTACCCAATTCAGAGGACTTGGGCCTAAAAATTATGCTTATAAGATGAAAACAAAAGATGGAAAAGAGATAAGTAAATGTAAAGTGAAGGGAATTACTTTGGATTACAATACCAAGCAGGTGGTGAATTTCGATACCTATTCAAAATGTGCTTTGGATCGTACGATAGAAATCAAAATTCGGTATGATTGTAAAATTAAAAGACATAGAGATAGAACGGTGACCAGCGAAGCGCAGACAAAAACGTTTCGCTCTGTTTACACCAAAAGAGTTATTGTAAACGATACTGACACTGTGCCCTATGGTTATAAAAGTCTGAGAAAATAAATTTCTATAGCGCATTGTTTTGTGGTAAACAGATAAAGTAAGACGTTTGGTGAAAAATGGCAAGTGAAATGCTGCCTTTACCCATAGAGCTACGTGAAAAAGTTTATGGAGAATTTGTTCGACAACACACGCTCGATGAAGGAATACAGTTTAACCTTAAATTCAGATGTGTGCAATTTTGGATAGATAAATTGCATAAGGGAGTTGCAAAAGGAGAGACATCCTGTAAAATGTATAGCATGCACGACTTTATTACAATGTTGGTGACTGAGTCAGATTTCGATACCACTATCAAAGGCTATTTGACAGCTTGTTTGTGGAAAAGTGACTATTTCGCTAAGAAATTGCAAGCCACAAGTCGATGGCGATTCATTATCATAGGAAGACCAGAAGAAAGTTATCTGAATCTACTGAAAATGAAATCAGTCCTGTTTAACTTTTACTTACGGTATACAAAATCAAGAGATAATACAGAAAGAGTGGATATCATGGAAGGCTATATTCTATTCGATAGAGATGTCACAGAAAAAATCGTACTTTCAACTCTTTCGTCAAAAGCAGTATTCAAAAACGTCTTTGAAATTAGAGGAACGTGTGAATATAGTGGTTTGGACAGTGTATATCCATTATCTTTGGGTCATGAACAATTGCACAAAACTGTTGTGGAACATGAAGACAAATGGAAAAATCGAGGCATCTGCGAATTCGCATTGTAAAAATGTTAGAATGCTTTAACGATTGTTAAAAAAATGTTATAGTGCTTTTTTAACGATTGTAAAAACTTTAACAATAATATTGTTAAAAACTATATTGTTAAAAACTTTGAATGAATTGTTGTAAATATATTAGAATGTTTTAACAAATGTTAAAAAAAAATGTTATAGTGTTTTTTAAACGATTGTTAAAACTGCCTTGTAAGAAATTGTCTTGTAAAAATGTTAGAATGTTTTAACGATTGTTAAAAAATGTTATAGTGTTTTTAACGATTGTAAAAACTTTAACAATAATATTGTTAAAAACTATATTGTAAAAAACATTGTCATTGTTGTAGATTAAAAAACTTTGTATATAAAAATGTTCCCAAAAAGTTCAGACTTGGAAAGGAAAAGAGTTTGAATAAACAAACGATTTTAAAAGATCGTTTGTTTTTTTTGATTCCTTCCAAAAAAGAAAAAAGCTCAGCTTTGAGCAAAGTTTGAATAAAGAAAATGTCTTGTTAAAACTGACTTGTAAGAAATTGTCTTGTAAAAATGTTAGAATGATTTAACAAGTGTTAAAAAATGTTATAGCGTTTTTAACGGTTGTTAAAACTTTCTAACATTGTCTTTGTAAATAGGTTAGAATGATTGAAACGTTCCTGTTTTTTCATGATAATGTTATCATGTTTTAAGAAGTTGAATAAAGTTTAATTATAGTGTTAGAATGTTTACTTTAAAAAAACGTTTGAATAAAGAAATAAATTAAAAAGGTCGTCTGTTTTGATTTCTTCCCAGAAAAACTTGGCCGAAGAGAAAAACTTGGAAAAAAACAAAAGGTCGCCTGTTTTTTTTTGATTCCTTCCCAAAAAAAACTTGAATAAAGAAAAGCACAGCTTTGGACGAAGTTAAAAAAACTTGGAATAAAGAAATGATTTTAAAAAGTCGTCTGTTTTTGATTCCTTCCCAAAAACTTGGAAAAGAAAAGCACAGCTTTGGACGAAGTTAAAAAACTTTGAATAAAGAAATGATTTTAAAAAGGTCGTCTGTTTTTGATTCCTTCCCAAAAACTTGGAAAAGAACAGAGATGGGAAAAATGTAGATAGAACATTACATTCTCCCAACCTTTGCCTCATTAGAGAGAGAGAACACCTCTCCAAAAAAACTAAATCCTACAGAGATGAACGATGATCGTTCAAGCCGAACAAAGACGGTTGAGAAAAGACTAAGTCAAACAGTGGACTTCGACTGAACCAAGCTGAGAAGGAAAATAATCCATATCATGGGAAAAGTCTAAGTTCAACGATGATGTTTGTATGGTAAGGTTATGCTATAACCAAGTTGAGAAGAGGAAAATAACCCATATCATGGAAAAAGACTAAGTCCAACAGTGGAATCGTTAAGGGTTAAGGGTTTTAGAAGAAATTTGTCCATTAGAAGAAAGTATAAGGGTTTTAGAACAAAACAAAAGGACTTTAGAAGGGTTAAGGGAAAGTTAAGGGTAAATGACGATTTTTCGACCCAATTTGCCCGAATCTCCCTGCCCCTAGCCTTTTAGACGTTGTTTTATGCTTGTAACTTTTAAACATGACTGGATGTAAGTCATAGACTGACCCGAATAATGATTATTGTACATAAATAAAAGATATGAAAAGCATATAGGACTTGACTTTGTTTGTTTTTGACAATTTGAAGAAGCAGACTTTCTAGGTCTTGGTTAGGTCTGAAAAGACTATAGCTTCCTTCAAGGTTCCTTCAAGGTTCCTTCACTTCCTTCCTGACCTTCCATCAGATAACCCGCAACAACTTGGTATTAACAGTATAACTTAGTATAAGCATTACTAAGTACTTCCAAAGAAACTCAACATGGGAGAAAAAAAGACTCACCATGGAGAACAGCTCTCGGACAACCCCATCGTGGAATGAGAGAAATCGGTCGGTTTTTATAGCCTGACAGGAGGATTGTCCTACTTTGATACAGAATTAACAGAATTCCATTAAAATGAAGAGCACGACCATGGGCGAAAGCATATAGATAAAAAAAAAGACTAAGTCCTATCCGAAGAGTCGTCGTTTTTCCCACCCGCCAAGATCAACCGTTTTTCCCACTCCCGCCATTTCTTTTCTACAAAAGAATATAACAAGTCTGACGATTGGTCTACGTTAATTCTGAGTCAGAAAAAAGTAGGTCAATTCCTCTACCATCCTATAAAAGACGGGACTCTTTTTTCTTTTTAATCAGTTTTTCCCTCTCAGAACTCAAAAATGAAGACCCTCGACAAACGGTTCAAATTGATTGAAGCAGAGCGACGATTTAGAAAGGGATGCAAACAGATCGAATTGCTTAAAATTCGTCTGAGTGGGATAGAAAAACGATATGATAAGTGTAAAAGCAGAGCTGTGCAATATAATCTGAAAATTCAACTTTGTTCAATCAAAGGAGTACTCATTATGTATAATGAGTATGTCCAAGGCAAAGTTGAAGAAATCAATGAACTTCGGCGTGAGCTATTCCCCGAAGATTCAGATGAGGAGGTTTAGAGTCCTCGATCTTTTCTCTAGTTTTGAAATTAAGTTAACCGATAGTTAAATTAATTTCATTACAGAGAATAGTGAAAAAACAGCCCTTTTCAGGGCTAACATACACCAAGAAAGTTTTATCTCTCTTCAAATTGTCAGACCAAATCAATTCTGATTTTAAGAAAAGGTTAATTTTTACTTCAACTTATCAAAAAAGATTAAGTTTTATCAGAAAACCTTATTCCCTACCACAACGTATAGACTTGTTTTCATCTATCTTTTACTTATTCAAAAGAGAATATAACAAAACTAACGATTGGCTAACGTTAATTCAGAGTCGAGGTAGGTCAATTCATCTGTAAAACGTATAAAGAAAGCCGGTCAAGTTCTCATTTAATCATTTTTTTACCTCTCAATACTCGAGAATAAAAAATGTTTTGTATGTTCATGTTTGGATCAGTGGCATATTATTCGATACTGAACTGGCTAGAAGATTGGTCTCATCGACGGCAGATACGTCATAACCTAGCACTACTTATTATGTTACTTGATGAGTTAGAGGATGCGAGAGATAGACGAAGAGGTTAAAAAATACAAATCTTCGAAAAGCAGTCCTTTTCAGGACTACCAAACGTTAAGAAAAGTTCTATCTTTTCAAATTTTGTCAAGCAAAATTCTGCATAACTCTAAGAAAAATCTCATCCCAAATAATATTTTCTAATATAGTATAGTTCATTCTTTTGCAAGTAAGCAGTATAACTATGTAAAAACGAAAGATTATCATTTCTGCTTGACTAGAATTCAGTTGTTTTCGTTCAATCATAAAAAACTAAATCCTACAGAGATGAACGATGATCGTTCAAGCCGAACAAAGACGGTTGAGAAAAGACTAAGTCAAACAGTGGACTTCGACTGAACCAAGCTGAGAAGGAAAATAACCCATATCATGGAAAAAAGACTAAGTCCAACGATGACCTTTGTCTGAACCAAACTAAGGAGGGAAATAACCCCTATCGCTGAAAAAAGATTAAGTCCAACGCCAGTAGAGCATTGACCTATCGTGGAGAAAAAAAGACTAAGTCGAACAAGGTGATTGCCTAAACCGGCGTAAGGTGGTAAAATAAACCATATCGTGGAGTTAAGGGTTGTATCAAAAACGTTAAGGGTTACAACCAGTCGTTACAGTTTTAACAATCGTTAAAAAAGCACTATAACATTTTTTTAACATTTGTTAAAACATTCTAATATATTTACAACAATTCATTCATTGCTTCTGACAGTTCAAAGTTTCATTGTAATGAATAAAAAGTTTGAGGATATATAAATAACTGTAAGAAAACAATATCGTGTTACATTGAAGTGAACGATCAAAGTAAGACGTTCTTTTAAAATCAGATTTAAAATCAGATTTTAAAAAACAGTTTTTAAAAACAGCTCTAAAAGAGTGAAAAAATCAAAAGTTATAAAATAAAAAGTGAAAAAATCATGTCAGGTGAAATGTTATCTTTAGAACTAGGTGAAAAAGATGATAGAGAATTCAGCCATCAGCATACGCTCGATGAACGACTACAGTTTGATATTAAATTCACCTGTGTGAAACTTTGGATAAACAAATTGCATAAGGGAGTTGTAAAAGGAGAAACATCCTGCAAACTGTATAGAATGCACAGCTTTATTGTAATGATGGGGGATGATACAAATTTCGATCTTCCTCTCCAAGCTTATTTAGCAATTTGTCTGTTGAAAGACAACTATATTGCTAAACAAATGCGAACCACAAGTCGATGGGTATTCATCATCGTAGGAAGAACAGAAGAAAGTTTTCTGAACATCCTGAAAATGAAAGCCGTTCTGTTTGACTTTTACTTACGCTACAAAAAAGGATCTATTCAAGACGGTGAGGAAACAATGGAAACCATGGAAGGCTATATTCTATTTGATAGAGATGTCACAGAAGAAACCGTATATTCAGCTCTCTCGACAAAAGATATTTCAAAACATGTTTTAAAACATGTTTTTCCATTTAGTGGAGTACGTGAATATAGTGAAATGGATAGCAAATTTCCATTGTTTTTAGGTCATGAACAATTGCATAAAGTTATTGTGGAACATGAAAACAAGTGGAAAAATCGAGGCATCTGCGAATTCGCATTGTAAAAATGTTAGAATGCTTTAACGATTGTTAAAAAATGTTATAGTGCTTTTTTAACGATTGTAAAAACTTTAACAATAATATTGTTAAAAACTATATTGTAAAAAAACATTGTCATTGTTGTAGATTAAAAAACTTTGTATATAAAAATGTTCCCAAAAAGTTCAGACTTGGGAAAAGTTTGAATAAAGAATATATCTTGCAGAGAATGCTTTAACGATTGTTAAAAATGTTATAGTGCTTTTTTAACGATTGTTAAAACTGTCTTGTTAAAAACATTGTCAATGCTTTGTATATAAAAAATGTATCCAAAAAGTTCAGACTTGGGAAAAGTTTGAATAAAGAATATATCTTGCAGAGAATGCTTTAACGATTGTTAAAAAATGTTATAGTGCTTTTTAACGATTGTTAAAACTGTCTTGTTAAAAAACATTGTCAATGCTTTGTATATAAAAATGTATCCAAAAAGTTCAGACTTGGGAAAAGTTTGAATAAAGAATATATCTTGCAGAGAATGCTTTAACGATTGTTAAAAATGTTATAGTGCTTTTTTAACGATTGTTAAAACTGTCTTGTTAAAAAAACAATTGTAAGTTGAATAAAGTTAATAAACTGCATTGTCAATGCTTTGTATATAAAATGTTCCCAAAAAGTTCAGACTTGGAAAGGAAAAGAGTTTGAATAAACAAACGATTTTAAAAGATCGTTTGTTTTTGATTCCTTCCAAAAAAGAAAAAGCTCAGCTTTGAGCAAAGTTTGAATAAAGAAAATGTCTTGTTAAAACTGACTTGTAAGAAATTGTCTTGTAAAAATGTTAGAATGATTTAACAAGTGTTAAAAAATGTTATAGCGTTTTTAACGGTTGTTAAAACTTTCTAACATTGTCTTTGTAAATAGGTTAGAATGATTGAAACGTTCCTGTTTTTTCATGATAATGTTATCATGTTTTAAGAAGTTGAATAAAGTTTAATTATAGTGTAAGAATGTTTACTTTAAAAAAAAACGTTTGAATAAAGAAATAAATTAAAAAGGTCGTCTGTTTTGATTTCTTCCCAAAAGACTTGGCCGAAGAGAAAAACTTGGAAAAAACAAAAGGTCGCCTGTTTTTTTTGATTCCTCCCAGAAAACTTGACCGAAGAGAAAAAACTTGGAATAAACAAATGATTTTAAAAGATCGTTTGTTTTTGATTCCTTCCCAAAAGACTTGGGAAACAAAAGAACGTCTGTTTTTGATTCCTTCCCAAAAAACTTGAATAAAGAAAAGCACAGCTTTGGACGAAGTTAAAAAAACTTGGAATAAAGAAATGATTTTAAAAAGTCGTCTGTTTTTGATTCCTTCCCAAAAACTTGGAAAAGAAAAGCACAGCTTTGGACGAAGTTAAAAAACTTTGAATAAAGAAATGATTTTAAAAAGGTCGTCTGTTTTTGATTCCTTCCCAAAAACTTGGAAAAGAACAGAGATGGAAAAAATGTACTATATGACCTCACATTCTATGTGAGGTCACATAGTACATTATGTTCTATCTACAATACCTACAGAAAAAGTCTATATCCCAAGAAAAGTCCCTTCGACCAAAAAAACTATAAATTGCTGGCGAACTTTCTCACTAGAATCATACGGCTTTCGATTCTCGAATAGTACGAATAAAAATTTTGAATAAAACTGTTAACTAGAAAAAAGTTTTTGTTAACTAGTGTGAATAAAACAAACTGTTAACAGAAAATGGACTCCAACTTAGACCAAACGGATCATGGAAGAATGGTCTCCAAATTAGACCAGACAAATCACGGAAGAATGGATCCTATGGAATCCAACTTAGACGACGTCTCCTTACCACAAGAAAATCCCGACCTAGACATTTTCTCACCACAACCCGAAAACAGCAGAGATATTCTATCGATAGCTATGAATTCAACATTCATCGACTCGATGATACCACCAGCTAACAAAATCGAAGAAGAAATAACTCAGATGATTTCAACCCAAAATTCTGTAATAACTCAGATTTTAGATGAAGTGAAGATGTTGAATAAAAACATTGAGACATCATGCCAACAAAATCAACAAAATCGACAGAACTACCAGAGTCAACAAGATTCGTCTTTAAGACAAGATTCATCTATAACGATTTCAACCCAGGTTAACTTTGATAAAACCAGTTTTCAAAAGCTAACAGTTTCTACCGTCACGCCTGTAGAACATCAGACAACTCACCAGTCAACTCAACAGTCAACTTATCAGCCAACTCATCAGTCAACTCAGACAGAAGAACCCAAGCCAAAAAGAAGAGGAAGAAAACGAAAATCAGAGACAGTAGAGAAAGATGATAACCAACTTCACAAAAAACAACGATTCGATCCCTACTCTGTAATACCACCACGAGTAGAAACAAAAACGGGGCTGGGAAAATATGGAAAAAACATTGACAACTTCAAGGAATTCAAATTTCCGATGATCTCGAAAGAACAAGGAGAAAAGCTATCGTCAGAAGAAAAGCTATCGTCAGAAGAAAGTTCACGATAGAGGAAAGATCTCAATAGAGGAAGACTCTCAATAGAGAAGAAATCTTTGAAAGAGCGATACCAAAAAAATCGTCTCAATAGAGGAGAAACAGTCCTTTTCAGGACTAATCAAAACCCTAGAAAATATATCTTCAACATTTGTGAATAAGTAAGACAACCCGACTCCAAAACGTATAAAAGACGATGCTATTTCCAGTACATTAATTATTCGACTCCCGAATAGATGACAGTTAAAAGAAATGGTGATGGACTATCGTGTACAATTTCTACTTCTCTCGATGACAAAATGGTATCTAACAACCTTTCTACTGGCCATGATGCATGACTCCACTTTGCCTATACATAAAATAAACAAAATAAGAAAGTTGATAGCAGATCGAAGAAGAGTAGTGGAGTGTCCTATCTGTCAGACAAATTTTGGATCCTATCATTAGACGAGGAGAAGAAAGACCACAGCAAGAAAGAATCAAAGGAAAGCTGATGATAAAAGCAGACTCTCAATAGAGGAGAAAAAACCATAGAAACCAAAAAATCGAAACAGTCCTTTTCAGGACTAACCAAGACCTAGAAAAGTCTATCTTACTCAAATTGTCAATTTCGCAGATGTATTCTAAGAGTTGTACTCTTACAGAGAGAGAAAAAATGCAAAGAAAAAACTTTTTTAGTGATAGAAAAAATTTTACGATTAAATATTTATTGATAGAAAAATTTCGGATAAAAATTTTTACAATTTAAAAATTTTACAGATTAAAAACTAGGGTCGAATAAAACTAGGGATGAATAAGTCTAAGATCGGGTAAGACTAAGATCGGATAAGTCTAGATGATCCAATTCCTGGGAAATGGTGGGAAAAACCCAGTAAACATGATTCCGTTACATACCGTTACATTTTCGGAAAATGACGTCATGTTTGATTTCCGGGGAAAGTCACGTAGTGCACAAAGGGAGGCAAATCTTGTCTGACTAATGCAATCATAATACGGTATATAACTCATATAACCCATATCGTGGAGAAAAGACTAAGTCCGACAGGCTGCTTTGGCTGAACCAAACTGAGAAGGAATATAATCCATATCATGAAAAAATGGGTAAGTCCTACGATAGTAGAAAAAACCCTAAGTCGAACAAGGTCTTTGCCTGAGACAGTGTGAGAAGGAATATAATCCATATCGTGGGAAAAAAGACTAAGTCCAACGAAAGCAGAGAAAGTCTAAGCCGAACAAAGACGAAAAATAACCCATATCATGGAGAAAGACTAAGTCCAACGATGACAGAGAAAACCCAAAAATCCCAAGAAGAACGAAGAAAAGCTGTCAGTAGAGAGAAAAAAACACAGTCTCCAAACAAAACAGCCCTTTTCAGGGCTAACCATCTACCATGAAAGATCTATCTTTCAAATTGTCACCCGAAAATTTTCCAAATAACCGGATTAGTCCCCAGATCACTTACCCGGGGGTAAGTGAACTGGGGACTCAGGGTAAGCAGACTAGGGACGGAGGGGGGGGGGGGGAAGCAAAAATGCCAGAAAGTGCCATTTTTTACCCAAATCGACCCAAAATTTTTCAAATTGACCGGAATTGTCCCCAGAGTGCTTACCCCGGGTAAGCACTCTGGGGACAAATTTCCCTCAGGGTAACTAGACTAGGGACAAATCTCCTGAACCAACTGCCGGAACTACTTTTGTCCAAGGTCTATGAGGGTAGGTACTCTGGGGACAAATCTCCTGCCGGAACTACTTTTATTCAAGTAGGGACTATTTTTTATTGTATTCCTACGTCGCGGAAGCCGAATTACCGCCAAAACTGCGGTGATGCGGCTTTTTCTGGGATTTTGTCCCCAGAGTGCTTACCCGGGGAAGCACTCTGGGGACAAATTTTCCCTCAGGGTAACTAGACTAGGGACACTGTCCCCAGTCTAGTTCCCTTTACTACTGTTAATTTCTGATTTCTTATTTGTTAGTCTCGTTATGGTTTATTTAATGTTATGCCTACATTACGGGCAGCTTGTATGTCCTGATATTAAGGGCCATATATGGCGTGGTGGTAAAGTGCAGGACCCGTAACCTGGAAGCTCCAGGTTCGAGCCTTGCTGGAAGCACTGGATTTTTCGTTGGAGTGTCCTTGGGCAAGACACTTCACAGACCTAGCCTAGTACTGGTGAAACCCAGGACAAACATGAATATGTGAGCCGTGGCCGTGATATGACTGAAATAATGTTGAAAGCGGCGTAAAACACCATTCAGTCGATCAATCAATCAATCAGTGTCCTGGTAATATCGTGCTAGCTCGCGAGACATGTCTATTTTCTTGCCAAATATACAATCTTGAGAACGCAGATAGAGATAACTCTACCGGACTGCCGATAATAAGTACATGTATTAGTGAACATTAGTGTACATGTAACATCATTCGGTCTAATCTTTCCCTCATATGCAATATCTCATCATGTTGAGTTTTCGGGCATCAGTAATCATGAGTACGATTATAATTCAGACAAATAAGAATCGCAATTGGAAAGTTACAACAAAATACCATTCTGACAACTAGACAGATACACTCAGACTAAATATTTCCTACTCTCGCTATAATTCTTTCAGAAGGGTTTTTCTTTTTTTATGGCATATACCTTTAAAAACTTCCGCATTAGAGGAAGGGCTAGACATTGGATGTAGGTACAAAGTTACATTCGTGTCTATCATACAGAGGAAAGGTATTGAACGTGCAGTGTGCCACTCGATGTACGCTGCATGGCTCATATAACGTCGACTTCTGTCGACGGCTGGGAAAAACCAGACAGATCTTCACATCATAGGCTTAACTAAACAATCGGTCGGTATAGATTCAAGTTCAGACAGCACGTTCTGTGCAGTCTGATCTTAATCTATGCTGACCGCAAAAGCCACTGGTTTTGCCTAGGCCGTTGAAAAGGTAAAACAAGATATTTTTGTGAATATTGGACATCTTGAATTTTGTTTCTTATTGTGATGACTACATTAAGAGTTGCAACACAGCATAAAAGAGTAAGTCGACGCCATCATGATAAGTTACTGTGATAATACCTTGGATCTGTCCCCGTACCATCGTTCCTGTAGAAATGAGAAAGCTGTTATCATAACAACGGTCAGCTGTTGCTTATCTATTCTCGGAGCTGTCGGGATATTTGTGACATTTTACAAGATGAAAGAAATTCGGAATTTTGTTCGAAGTCTGATGGTGTGTCTTACAATGGCTGACTTCTGCACTGCAACAGGTCTGTGGGTGGTATCATTTATAAACAGTTGTGTTGAACACCCGTAGTCTGTGTACTGTTCTCTATTACAATTAGTCTTTCTTTCTGTCTCAGTCTACCTGTTTATCTGTCTTTCTATCTATCTGCTTTTTCGCTCGTTTGTCTATCTGTCCATGTGTATATTTTTCCATATGTTCAACTATCAGTATGTTCACCTGTCTTGCTGTCCTGGGTTTTCCATTCAGGCTATAATTGTGTTTATCTGTTATTTACCCTTAGTCTACTAAGCACAACTCACTAGCCTTTTGCGGACAGTCTAGATCAAGATCAGACTGCACAGAACGTGCAGTCTGATCTCAGATCTACACTGTCTGATGAGGAGATATCTTAGTAGTAAAGGGAAGTAGCCTGGGTCAATTGACCCAGGCTACTTACCCTGAGGGAGGATTTTGACCCAGATCACTTACCCCGGGTAAGTGATCTGGGTCAAAATCCGGTCAATTTGGAAAATTTTGGGTCGATTTGGGGCAAAAGACCGGTCAAAAATGTCAAACCGGAAGTAGATGTCCGCCATCTTTGACGCGGCTCGGGGTCCCTTTTAACCATGGTCTGTGAAAAGGGGTCTTAATGCATCTGCGCGCACGCGCTCACAGGTCGTACGGTAGTTGGTTCAGGCGGATAAAAGTAGTTCCGGCAGGAGATTTGTCCCCAGAGTACCTACCCTGAGGGAGGATTTCTGGCCCAGAGTATGAATAAAAGTAGTTCCGGCAGGAGATTTGTCCCCAGAGTACCTACCTTGAGGGAGGATTTCTGGCCCAGAGTACCTACCCGGGCTCGGACAAAAGTAGTTCCGGCAGGAGATTTGTCCCCAGTCTGCTTACCCTGAGGGAAAATTTGTCCCCAGAATGCTTCCCCGGGTAAGTGATCTGGGGACTAATCCGGTTATTTGGAAAATTTTCGGGTGACAATTTGAAAGATAGATCTTTCATGGTAGATGGTTAGCCCTGAAAAGGAGGAGGATTTGACCCAGAGTGCCTACCCTCGGGTAGGTACTCTGGGTAAAAATCCGGTCAATTTCAATGGATCAGAAGTCGTTGACAATTTGAAAGATAGATCTTTCATGGTAGATGGTTAGCTGTCCCCAGAGTACCTACCCTGAGGGTAGGTACTCTGGGGACAATTCCAGTTATTTGGAAAAGGGCTGTTTTGTTTGGACTTAGTCTTTTCTCCACGATATGGGTTATATGAGTTATATACCGTATTATGATTGCATTAGTTAGACAAGATTTACCTCCCTTTGTGCACTACGTAACTTTCCCGGAAATCAGACATGACGTCATTTTCCGAAAATGTAACGGTATGTAACGGAATCATGTTTACTGGGTTTTTCCCACCATCTCCCAGGAATTGGATCATCTAAACTTATCCGATCTTAGTCTTACCCGATCTTAGGCTTATTCATCCCTAGTTTTATTCGACCCTAGTTTTTAATCTGTAAAATTTTTAAATTGTAAAAATTTTTATCCGAAATTTTTCTATCAATAAATATTTAATCGTAAAATTTTTTCTATCACTAAAAAAGTTTTTTCTTTGCATTTTTTCTCTCTCTGTAAGAGTACAACTCTTAGAATACATCTGCGAAATTGACAATTTGAGTAAGATAGACTTTTCTAGGTCTTGGTTAGTCCTGAAAAGGACTGTTTCGATTTTTTGGTTTCTATGGTTTTTTCTCCTCTATTGAGAGTCTGCTTTTATCATCAGCTTTCCTTTGATTCTTTCTTGCTGTGGTCTTTCTTCTCCTCGTCTAATGATAGGATCCAAAATTCACCTGACAGATAGGACACTCCACTACTCTTCTCCGATCTACTATCAGCTTTCTTATTTTGTTTATTTTATGTATAGGCAAAGTGGAGTCATGCATCATAGCCAGCAGAAAGGTTGTTAGATACCATTTTGTCATCGAGAGAAGTAGAAATTGTATACGATAGTCCATCACCATTTCTTTTAGCTGTCGTCTATTCGGGAATCCGAATGATTAATTACTGGAAATAGCATCGTCTTTTATACGCTTGGAGGTTAGGTGTCTTACTTATTCACAAATGTTGAAGATAGATTTTCTAGGGTTTTGATTAGTCCTGAAAAGGACTGTTTCTCCTCTATTGAGACGATTTTTTTGGTGTCGCTCTTTCAAAGATTTCTTCTCTATTGAGAGTCTTCCTCTCTATTGAGATTTTTCCTCTATCGTGAACTTTCTTCTGACTATAGCTTTTCTTCTGACGATAGCTTTTCTCCTTGTTCTTTCGAGATCATCGGAAAGTTGAACTCTTTGAAGTTGTCAATGTTTTTTCCATATTTTCCCAGCCCCGTTTTTGTTTCTACTCGTGGTGGTATTACAGAGTAGGGATCGAATCGTTGTTTTTTGTGAAGTTGGTTATCATCTTTCTCTACTGTCTCTGATTTTCGTTTTCTTCCTCTTCTTTTTGGCTTGGGTTCTTCTGTCTGAGTTGACTGATGAGTTGGCTGATAAGTTGACTGTTGAGTTGACTGGTGAGTTGTCTGATGTTCTACAGGCGTGACGGTAGAAACTGTTAGCTTTTGAAAACTGGTTTTATCAAAGTTAACCTGGGTTGAAATCGTTATAGATGAATCTTGTCTTAAAGACGAATCTTGTTGACTCTGGTAGTTCTGTCGATTTTGTTGATTTTGTTGGCATGATGTCTCAATGTTTTTATTCAACATCTTCACTTCATCTAAAATCTGAGTTATTACAGAATTTTGGGTTGAAATCATCTGAGTTATTTCTTCTTCGATTTTGTTAGCTGGTGGTATCATCGAGTCGATGAATGTTGAATTCATAGCTATCGATAGAATATCTCTGCTGTTTTCGGGTTGTGGTGAGAAAATGTCTAGGTCGGGATTTTCTTGTGGTAAGGAGACGTCGTCTAAGTTGGATTCCATAGGATCCATTCTTCCGTGATTTGTCTGGTCTAATTTGGAGACCATTCTTCCATGATCCGTTTGGTCTAAGTTGGAGTCCATTTTCTGTTAACAGTTTGTTTTATTCACACTAGTTAACAAAAACTTTTTTCTAGTTAACAGTTTTATTCAAAATTTTTATTCGTACTATTCGAGAATCGAAAGTCGAATGATTCTAGTGAGAAAGTTCGCCAGCAATTTATAGTTTTTTTGGTCGAAGGGACTTGTCTTGGGATATAGACTTTTTCTGTAGGTATTGTAGATAGAACATAATGTACTATGTGACCTCACATAGAATGTGAGGTCATATAGTACATTTTTTCCATCTCTGTTCTTTTCCAAGTTTTTGGGAAGGAATCAAAAACAGACGACCTTTTTAAAATCATTTCTTTATTCAAAGTTTTTTAACTTCGTCCAAAGCTGTGCTTTTCTTTTCCAAGTTTTTGGGAAGGAATCAAAAACAGACGACTTTTTAAAATCATTTCTTTATTCCAAGTTTTTTTAACTTCGTCCAAAGCTGTGCTTTTCTTTATTCAAGTTTTTGGGAAGGAATCAAAAAAAACAGGCGACCTTTTGTTTTTTCCAAGTTTTTCTCTTCGGCCAAGTCTTTTGGGAAGAAATCAAAACAGACGACCTTTTTAATTTATTTCTTTATTCAAACGTTTTTTTAAAGTAAACATTCTTACACTATAATTAAACTTTATTCAACTTCTTAAAACATGATAACATTATCATGAAAAACAGGAACGTTTCAATCATTCTAACCTATTTACAAAGACAATGTTAGAAAGTTTTAACAACCGTTAAAAACGCTATAACATTTTTTAACACTTGTTAAATCATTCTAACATTTTTACAAGACAATTTCTTACAAGTCAGTTTTAACAAGACATTTTCTTTATTCAAACTTTGCTCAAAGCTGAGCTTTTTCTTTTTGGAAGGAATCAAAAACAAACGATCTTTTAAAATCGTTTGTTTATTCAAACTCTTTTCCTTTCCAAGTCTGAACTTTTTGGGAACATTTTATATACAAAGCATTGACAATGCAGTTTATTAACTTTATTCAACTTACAATTGTTTTTTAACAAGACAGTTTTAACAATCGTTAAAAAAGCACTATAACATTTTTAACAATCGTTAAAGCATTCTCTGCAAGATATATTCTTTATTCAAACTTTTCCCAAGTCTGAACTTTTTGGGAACATTTTATATACAAAGCATTGACAATGCAGTTTATTAACTTTATTCAACTTACAATTGTTTTTTTAACAAGACAGTTTTAACAATCGTTTAAAAAAGCACTATAACATTTTTAACAATCGTTAAAGCATTCTAACATTTTTACAATGCGAATTCGCAGATGCCTCGATTTTTCCACTTGTTTTCATGTTCCACAATAACTTTATGCAATTGTTCATGACCTAAAAACAATGGAAATTTGCTATCCATTTCACTATATTCACGTACTCCACTAAATGGAAAAACATGTTTTAAAACATGTTTTGAAATATCTTTTGTCGAGAGAGCTGAATATACGGTTTCTTCTGTGACATCTCTATCAAATAGAATATAGCCTTCCATGGTTTCCATTGTTTCCTCACCGTCTTGAATAGATCCTTTTTTGTAGCGTAAGTAAAAGTCAAACAGAACGGCTTTCATTTTCAGGATGTTCAGAAAACTTTCTTCTGTTCTTCCTACGATGATGAATACCCATCGACTTGTGGTTCGCATTTGTTTAGCAATATAGTTGTCTTTCAACAGACAAATTGCTAAATAAGCTTGGAGAGGAAGATCGAAATTTGTATCATCCCCCATCATTACAATAAAGCTGTGTATTCTATACAGTTTGCAGGATGTTTCTCCTTTTACAACTCCCTTATGCAATTTGTTTATCCAAAGTTTCACACAGGTGAATTTAATATCAAACTGTAGTCGTTCATCGAGCGTATGCTGACGGCTGAATTCTCTATCATCTTTTTCACCTAGTTCTAAAGATAACATTTCACCTGACATGATTTTTTTCACTTTTTATTTTATAACTTTTGATTTTTTTCACTCTTTTAGAGCTGTTTTTAAAAACTGTTTTTTAAAATCTGATTTTAAATCTGATTTTAAAAGAACGTCTTACTTTGATCGTTCACTTCAATGTAACACGATATTGTTTTCTTACAGTTATTTATATATCCTCAAACTTTTTATTCATTACAATGAAACTTTGAACTGTCAGAAACAATGAATGAATTGTTGTAAATATATTAGAATGTTTTAACAAATGTTAAAAAAATGTTATAGTGCTTTTTTAACGATTGTTAAAACTGTAACGACTGGTTGTAACCCTTAACGTTTTTGATACAACCCTTAACTCCACGATATGGTTTATTTTACCACCTTACGCTGGTTTAGGCAATCACCTTGTTCGACTTAGTCTTTTTTCTCCACGATAGGTCAATGCTCTACTGGCGTTGGACTTAGTCTTTTTTCAGCGATAGGGGTTATTTCCCTCCTTAGTTTGGTTCAGACAAAGGTCATCGTTGAACTTAGACTTTTTTCCATGATATGGGTTATTTTCCTTCTCAGCTTGGTTCAGTCGAAGTCCACTGTTTGACTTAGTCTTTTCTCAACCGTCTTTGTTCGGCTTGAACGATCATCGTTCATCTCTGTAGGATTTAGTTTTTTATGATTGAACGAAAACAACTGAATTCTAGTCAAGCAGAAATGATAATCTTTCGTTTTTACATAGTTATACTGCTTACTTGCAAAAGAATGAACTATACTATATTAGAAAATATTATTCGGGATGAGATTTTTCTTAGAGTTATGCAGAATTTTGCTTGACAAAATTTGAAAAGATAGAACTTTTCTTAACGTTTGGTAGTCCTGAAAAGGACTGCTTTTCGAAGATTTGTATTTTTTAACCTCTTCGTCTATCTCTCGCATCCTCTAACTCATCAAGTAACATAATAAGTAGTGCTAGGTTATGACGTATCTGCCGTCGATGAGACCAATCTTCTAGCCAGTTCAGTATCGAATAATATGCCACTGATCCAAATATGAACATACAAAACATTTTTTATTCTCGAGTATTGAGAGGTAAAAAAATGATTAAATGAGAACTTGACCGGCTTTCTTTATACGTTTTACAGATGAATTGACCTACCTCGACTCTGAATTAACGTTAGCCAATCGTTAGTTTTGTTATATTCTCTTTTGAATAAGTAAAAGATAGATGAAAACAAGTCTATACGTTGTGGTAGGGAATAAGGTTTTCTGATAAAACTTAGTCTTTTTTGATAAGTTGAAGTAAAAATTAACCTTTTCTTAAAATCAGAATTGATTTGGTCTGACAATTTGAAGAGAGATAAAACTTTCTTGGTGTATGTTAGCCCTGAAAAGGGCTGTTTTTCACTATTCTCTGTAATGAAATTAATTTAACTATCGGTTAACTTAATTTCAAAACTAGAGAAAAGATCGAGGACTCTAAACCTCCTCATCTGAATCTTCGGGGAATAGCTCACGCCGAAGTTCATTGATTTCTTCAACTTTGCCTTGGACATACTCATTATACATAATGAGTACTCCTTTGATTGAACAAAGTTGAATTTTCAGATTATATTGCACAGCTCTGCTTTTACACTTATCATATCGTTTTTCTATCCCACTCAGACGAATTTTAAGCAATTCGATCTGTTTGCATCCCTTTCTAAATCGTCGCTCTGCTTCAATCAATTTGAACCGTTTGTCGAGGGTCTTCATTTTTGAGTTCTGAGAGGGAAAAAAACTGATTAAAAAGAAAAAAGAGCCCCGTCTTTTATAGGATGGTAGAGGAATTGACCTACTTTTTTCTGACTCAGAATTAACGTAGACCAATCGTCAGACTTGTTATATTCTTTTGTAGAAAAGAAATGGCGGGAGTGGGAAAAACGGTTGATCTTGGCGGGTGGGAAAAACGACGACTCTTCGGATAGGACTTAGTCTTTTTTTTGATCTATATGCTTTCGCCCATGGTCGTGCTCTTCATTTTAATGGAATTCTGTTAATTCTGTATCAAAGTAGGACAATCCTCCTGTCAGGCTATAAAAACCGACCGATTTCTCTCATTCCACGATGGGGTTGTCCGAGAGCTGTTCTCCATGGTGAGTCTTTTTTTCTCCCATGTTGAGTTTCTTTGGAAGTACTTAGTAATGCTTATACTAAGTTATACTGTTAATACCAAGTTGTTGCGGGTTATCTGATGGAAGGTCAGGAAGGAAGTGAAGGAACCTTGAAGGAACCTTGAAGGAAGCTATAGTCTTTTCAGACCTAACCAAGACCTAGAAAGTCTGCTTCTTCAAATTGTCAAAAACAAACAAAGTCAAGTCCTATATGCTTTTCATATCTTTTATTTATGTACAATAATCATTATTCGGGTCAGTCTATGACTTACATCCAGTCATGTTTAAAAGTTACAAGCATAAAACAACGTCTAAAAGGCTAGGGGTAGGGAGATTCGGGCAAATTGGGTCGAAAAATCGTCATTTACCCTTAACTTTCCCTTAACCCTTCTAAAGTCCTTTTGTTTTGTTCTAAAACCCTTATACTTTCTTCTAATGGACAAATTTCTTCTAAAACCCTTAACCCTTAACGATTCCACTGTTGGACTTAGTCTTTTTCCATGATATGGGTTATTTTCCTCTTCTCAACTTGGTTATAGCATAACCTTACCATACAAACATCATCGTTGAACTTAGACTTTTTTCCATGATATGGGTTATTTTCCTTCTCAGCTTGGTTCAGTCGAAGTCCACTGTTTGACTTAGTCTTTTCTCAACCGTCTTTGTTCGGCTTGAACGATCATCGTTCATCTCTGTAGGATTTAGTTTTTTTGGAGAGGTGTTCTCTCTCTCTAATGGGGCAAAGGTTGGGAGAATGTAATGTTCTATCTACATTTTTCCCATCTCTGTTCTTTTCCAAGTTTTTGGGAAGGAATCAAAAACAGACGACCTTTTTAAAATCATTTCTTTATTCAAAGTTTTTTAACTTCGTCCAAAGCTGTGCTTTTCTTTTCCAAGTTTTTGGGAAGGAATCAAAAAACAGACGACTTTTTAAAATCATTTCTTTATTCCAAGTTTTTTTAACTTCGTCCAAAGCTGTGCTTTTCTTTATTCAAGTTTTTTGGGAAGGAATCAAAAAAAAACAGGCGACCTTTTGTTTTTTCCAAGTTTTTCTCTTCGGCCAAGTCTTTTGGGAAGAAATCAAAACAGACGACCTTTTTAATTTATTTCTTTATTCAAACGTTTTTTTAAAGTAAACATTCTTACACTATAATTAAACTTTATTCAACTTCTTAAAACATGATAACATTATCATGAAAAAAACAGGAACGTTTCAATCATTCTAACCTATTTACAAAGACAATGTTAGAAAGTTTTAACAACCGTTAAAAACGCTATAACATTTTTTAACACTTGTTAAATCATTCTAACATTTTTACAAGACAATTTCTTACAAGTCAGTTTTAACAAGACATTTTCTTTATTCAAACTTTGCTCAAAGCTGAGCTTTTTCTTTTTGGAAGGAATCAAAAAACAAACGATCTTTTAAAATCGTTTGTTTATTCAAACTCTTTTACTTTCCAAGTCTGATCTTTTTGGGAACATTTTATATACAAAGCATTGACAATGCAGTTTATTAACTTTATTCAACTTACAATTGTTTTTTAACAAGACAGTTTTAACAATCGTTAAAAAACACTATTACATTTTTTAACAATCGTTAAAACATTCTAACATTTTTACAAGACAATTTCTTACAAGGCAGTTTTAACAATCGTTTAAAAAACACTATAACATTTTTTAACATTTGTTAAAACATTCTAATATATTTACAACAATTCAAAGTTTTTTAACAATACAGTTTTTACAAACAATTCTTTACAAGGCGAATTCATAAATATCTCGATTTTTCCATTTGTCTTCATGTTCCACAATAACTTTGTGCAATTGTTCATGACCCAAAGACAATGGATATACACTGTCCAAACCACTATATTCACACGTTCCTCTAATTTCGAAGACGTTTTTTGAATACTGCTTTTGACGAAAGAGTTGAAAGTATGATTTTTACTGTGACATCTCTACCAAATAGGAGATACCCTTCCATGATATCCACTCCTTCTGCATTATCTCTTGATTTTGTATACCGTAAGTAAAAGTTAAACAGGACTGATTTCATTTTCAGGACGTTCAGAAAACTTTCTTCTGCTCTTCCTATGATAATGAATCGCCATCGACTTGTGGCTTGCAATTTCTTAGCGAAATAGTCACTTTTCCACAAACAAGCTGTTAAATACCCTTTGATAGGGGTATCGAAATCTGACTCAGTTATCAGCATTGTAATAAAGTCGTGCATGCTATACATTTTGCAGGATGTCTCTCCTTTTGCAACTCCCTTGTGCAATTTATCTATCCAAAAATGCACACATCTGAATTTAAGCTTAAACTGTGTTCCTTCATCGAGCGTGTGTTGTCGAACAAATTCTCCATAAACTTTTTCACGTAGCTCAATGGGTAACGGTAACATAGTTGTCATTTTTCACTGTTTTTAAAAACGTCTTACTTTATCTGTTTACCACAAAACAATGCGCTATAGAAATTTATTTTCTCAGACTTTTATAACCATAGGGCACAGTGTCAGTATCGTTTACAATAACTCTTTTGGTATAGACAGAGCGAAACGTTTTTGACTGCGCTTCGCTGGTCACTGTTCTATCTCTATGTCTTTTAATTTTACAATCATACTGAATTTTAATTTCTATCGTACGATCCAAAGCACATTTTGAATAGATATCGAAATTCACCACCTGCTTGGTATTGTAATCCAAAGTAATTCCCTTCACTTTACATTTACTTATCTCTTCTCCATCTTTTGTTTTCATCTTATAAGCATAATTTTTAGGTCCAAGTCCTCTGAATTGGGTAATTTTACAGTCAGGCTCTTCATCAGTCCATTTTCCTAACCTACTGTTAATAATGGGTGGGTTCCATAATTCAGGATCATGAATGTACATACAACTATCTGTATCGAAATACAGAACTCTATCTTTTAACTTTTCAAGAACGGCGTACAATTCCAACCTTGCATAAGCTGTTACGTAAGACCCTACTACCACGTTGGCTGTAGCGTGGGTATCAATATGTTCCAATTTTGATTCATAGTTAACCAAGATGAATGGACAGTCCTCGTCAAAGATTTCTACATGCTTTACAATGAAATTGGGGTTGGTGACTAATTCGAAATATTTAGACGGATCACTGATGTATTCCGTCTGAGTCAATTTTTCACGCTGGGCTAATTTTCCCCAAAGACAGTTCAACATAATCTTAGCAAACGATCTTCTCCCAGGATTTTTTTGAATACAACTTGGATCGAGACGAACCCCTTCTGCCTTCTCATATTCACAAACGAATTGATCTTTTTCCGAATCTGATTGACACCAATTTGGGTAACCACTGGCTTCTTGCTTAATTTTCAAGAAATTATCCACATAGCCTTTAAAGAATTGGTCCGAAACAGAATTGAAATGCCAGATTTCATACACTTGTATTAGCCGATAGCCACAGTCAAGAGCTTTGAATAATTCAAAGCTAACCCAAGTTCCGACCAAAGCCCTCTCTTCTCTGTCATGATTACATATGTTTGAACTTTCTTCTGCACATTTCATACAGAGTGGAAACATCATTTTATTGTTACAGTGAACTGGAAGAACGGGGTGAAACAAATCAGTTGGAGGTAAAACTTTGCATTTGATTAAGCCCTCATACTGACGAATATTCTTCATCTCAATATTCTCAATAGTCAAAATTTCTGGCTGACCCACAGGATAGGATTTATGTTTACAAACATAAGGGTACAGAGAACAGATATCAATGTACTTGATTTCCTTCTTGCTTTTTTCATCAACATCGTAGCTAATTTTTATGGCATTACATCTTCCCCCAGACAACCCCTCCCTCGGATCGATGGGGTCCAAATGTGGATATAACTTTTCAATGAGTTTTTTGTACTCTTTATCCTTCATCTTAGCATCGAATTCGTGCTCCCAAATGGTCACTACATTATACCCCATTTCTTGGATATGCGCTATACGTTTAAAAGTATGTTCGTACAATTCACCCATAGGTCTCCCATTGATAGGGTTGATCTGATTTCGATCTGTATAACATACAGGACAACCATGATACAAATCTCCAAGGAACTCATAGACAGTGTTTGATTGACGGTGAAAACCATCTACAGTATATCTTCCGATTTGAACTTCCCCACCATTTTTTGCATGGCGAATATGAATACCTTTTTCCTGAGCTACGCTTTGAATCCAACGTATCGCTTTCATAGAAAAACGACGTCTGGACGAATCTTTACTTGAAATGATAGCAATTTGGTTTTCTGGCAAATATTTGCTTCGCCAGACTTTGTTACAGGCATCGGCGATGGTAATTGCCTCTAAAAATGGACAAATACCACCCTGTTCGATAAACAGCTTTCTGAATTCAGCACATCCCCGTCTTAGGATATCGACATCTGACCTACAGTACGATTCCATCTCTTTTTGAAAATTGAATTCCTCACCCTTTTGAACTTTGTCATTATACCAGACTATGAATTTCGACCTACCCTCTTCAGACATTGAGTCGGGCTTGTAATAAGACATATCCAAGTATGGTCCAATATAACTCCAAAATTCATCTGTATTTGCCCAGTGAGGAAAGTAACCTTTTTTCATTTCTTGAAGACCAAATGTGGCTGGAAATTTCGCCAGCCCAAAGTTCATGAAATTAAAGGAGTCGATCAGACGCACACCATTCAATTCTAACTTCATAATATTGTTTCCATTCATGATCAATTTTGGAAGTTTTAACCCAACTTTAACAATATAGTTAAGAATGAACTGCCCGTCATACCCTTTGAGATTATGAGCCATAGCTGTGACTCCTTTGTGATGTTTTGAAAAGAGCCACTTGCAAAATTGACTCAAAGTTTCTTCTCCTTGAAAAATAACTTCCCTACCCTCTTCAAATTCACTGCATGTAGAACAATGAAAATCAAGTGGTTTATCGATACAATCATCACAGGCTCTATGTGCTATACAATAATTTGGGATGTGCACCCCTGTATCTTGTTTGCATTCAAAATCAAAGAAAATGAACTGTGGTTTTTTGACTAGAGAAGAACTCGTCTCATCATCGCTGTCGTGTTTCATCTTACTCTGGTAAGGTTGAATAAAACAGCGATGAGAAAAGTCAACTATCTTCTTACAGAGATGACACTTTTTCTTTCCCTTACAGATATGATTTCCCTTTCTGACAAGATACTGTGCACCACATTTTGAACAGAGTTTCACTAATTCACAAATGGTTTTCTTTTCTTTGCCTTGAACATTTCTGTGATTTTTCAAGCATACTGCACTGAAAAATCGCCTATGACACTTGGAACAGACATACTCTTTGGATTCTGATGGACATTTTCCAGCACGATAACAACCTTTGCAGATTTTTGAGCAAGCATGATTTTCCCGAGCGTTATAACCCACATCACAGAACTCACAATAACAAGCACAACAAAAAAAACCTGTGATGGATTTGATATAGTCATAATGGTTTTGATGAAAGTATAAATGTATGATCTTACTATTGTCTTTCACTTCTGGATGTTCAAATATTTTCCTCGTTTTGGAATGCTGGTCGTGAACTTTAATGATATAGTCTTTTTCATACAAAAACAATTGAATTTTTTTGAATTCATCAATTCCTACAGACTGTGTTGGTAAAACTCCAGCTTCATTCATCAATTTCTCGGCTTCAATCTTTTGAAGAGCACGGTCTGAACGACGAATAATATTCCATCTCCTATTCCACGCTTCGTTGTTTTCACGTTCATGGTGGCAAATTCCCACAACAACGGCTCTTGCAAAACATAATCGATCATGGTTGTTAATTTGAATAACCGATTGTTTCTTCTTGGCAAAAACTTTCGAATCCAATAGTTCTGTGGTTCTAAGATTTTTTCCGTTACCACATGGAGGTATTGTATGTGTAATGTCAAATGTCATGGATCCGTCGTTCAAGACAAAATCTGTATTTGACTGTAAAACTCGTTCAATTTCATTCAATATAGTTTCACCTTGCAGCTGTTCTGTAGCTAAAAAGGGAATATGAATCCCCATCTCCAATGAAGGATGATCGATGCTAATTCTAATCATATCTGTCGGGTTTGCATCTAACTTTCGAATGATTTCATGGGTAACATCGTCAAATAATCCAAGCAGTCTCTGGGGCGATAATTCTTCAAATTTCTTAAAACTCACTGACAATACATGTGATTCTGTTCTAAATTTTCTCGACTTCTTTTTTCCTCTTTCTATTAAGTCATACAGACTTTTCATATCCAAAGTAGAGCTGCTGTTTTCTTCTTTCAAAGATTTTTCATCGCTTTCACTGTCACTTTCTTCTTTCAATGGTACAGTTTTTTTCTTTTTTGGTGGAAATGACTCATCGTCACTATCACTTTCTTCTTTCAACGGTAAAGATTTTTTCTTTTTTGGTGGAAATGACTCATCGTCACTTTCACTGTCTGAATAATCTACTATTCTTTTTCTTTTACCCATCGTTTCAGCTCTGGTTGAGAAGACAAAATGAAGCAAGCAAGAAAAAACCTAACAATTTATAGACTCTTTCCTTGCAGTAGTGTATAAATAGAGACGTCGACTGTGAAAATCTCATTATTTCTCTGACCAACCTCAGACAATACAGTTGATAAAAGAAAATGAGCGAGTTCAAGCTGCAAAATACATCACCACTTAGAAAGAGGATGGCATTGTATGTTAACCCATACACCCACGATTATGAGATCAGCAATATTCCGTCAAAGTATCAAGTTAAACATAACGGCGTCTACGTGGGATCATTTTTATCCCACCAACATTCTGCAGAAAAAGATGTTTACCGCATGACCAGCTACAGAGTTTTGGATCAAACAACGATCGACAAACGATATGGGATGAATGGCGTGAGAACAAATATTTGTTTTACGTGCAACAAAACAGGGCATTGGGCCAGAGAATGTCCAGAAAAAGAAAAGCAGACAGGAGAAAATGTTTTTGTCTATGTGGATCCGCTCAGCCATGACATCAAAATTTCACCAACAGCTGTCAAGCTCCAACATATGAAATACGTTGGGGTAGTAAATTCATTCTGCAAATCATTCAGCAATGAAAATACATGGAAAAAAAGCTCACCACAGGATACATCATCCGTTGAAACTCAGACCATAGACATGCAGACTGACAACACGGGTATTAAGGATTCAGAGATCTGCAAAATAGCAGATAAATTAGAGACTTTACGGAAAAATCTGGACAAACAAAATCTCATAGATTCCACAAAAAACGAATTTTCTGCAGAGTCGAATTGTTCAAACGGGAAGGAAGAACTAAAAGATTTAGCGTTGATAGAAAAAAGACCAGAGGAAAAACGTCAAAATAACGAAAAGAAGAAAAAACGACAAAGCAACAAAAACAACTGTTTCTTTTGCAAATCGACAAAACATGGGAATGAAATGTGTCCAGATATGGTATTAAAAAACAATGAAAGGGGAGAAAAACGTAAGAGTAAATGTGAATCTGACATTCCGAAGAAAAAAAGAAAAACAGCCTAAGTGAAAAAAAGTTTTTCATTCATTCTGTCTTTTTTACAGTTCAAAGTTCTATGACATTCCGAAGAAAAAAGTTTTTTCATTCATTTTGTTTTTACAGTTCAAAGTTTCTAACAGTTCATTGTAATGAATATTGTACAAAAAGTTATTAAAAGTTATAAAATAAAAAGTTTTAAATAAACATAAAGGACTTGACTTTGTTTGTTTTTGACAATTCGAAAAAGTTCTTTCTTGGGTCTTGGCTAGGTCTGAAAAAGACTGTACCTTCTTTTCACCGTAGAGGATTCTAAACCTCCTCATCATCACCTCATAGCTCAGTGGATAGCGCAGACTCCCCGTACTCAATTCGGTAACAAATGTGCGATACCAAAGCTTCAACCCGTTATAGTTGTACATTTAACACTATGGATTTACACCCCACCAAACCCGATAATAAAATGTACTCCCACTACAATTTTAAACGTCGATATAAAATTTCAATCATGGTACCGATAGTAACGCGAAATACTGCAGTAGCGATAATATTATTAGAAATTCGCACTCTATATATACACACTCGACGAGTCTATTGTAACCATCGGTTAAACTGTTGTACAATATCTCATTTGATTTCATTGCACTATACAGACAAATACTACCTGTTCACCCGTCACACATGGACTCGCCTGCAAGATAAACATTTCTACACCTAATCACTTCGGTTTAAACCTTCAGAGAGAGTAGACGTATTTTACTATCGCTCTGCTGTTCATATTGGAAAATACACTCCAGTCTCGGTGAGATAAAAACGCTCTGGTAGTATTATTTAATCTCAGGCTAAAACATGCAGACGAAAAAAGCTATGTATATAACGATGCGTGTCACTCTTACCACACGCTGCTTATTCTTTTATCATTCTATGATTTTAAATAATAAGGACGGGTTGAAAAAACAAAGGAAGACAATTTTGATAACGCCGGAGCCTGCTCCAAATAGATCGCTTTAAAAACATCGTCCCACCACTAACTACATGAATGTAAGACTACTTTTTAAGTACTTTATACAAGATCGTCAGCTACAAGTCATGTTACAACCTTATTCTCTCCTTCATCTACACAGAAGGTTTTAAGACTACTCTTTCAAGTAAAATCAAACTTTGAGCCAGTCTTTGGCTGAAGCAAGCTGAGAAGGAATATAATCCATATCGTGGAGAAAAGACTAAGTCCGACAGGGTGCTTTGGTTGAACCAGCGTGAGGAGGGGAATATAACCCATATCGTGGAGAAAACACAGTCTCCAAACAAAACAGCCCTTTTCAGGGCTAACCATCTACCATGAAAGATCTATCTTTTCAAATTGTCACCCGAAAATTTTCCAAATAACCGGAATCTGGCCCATAGTACCTACCCGGGAAGCACTCAGGGTGGGTAGCATGGGCCAGGAGGGGGGGAAGCAAAAATGCCAGAAAGTGCCATTTTTTACCCAAATCGACCAAAAATTTTCCAAATTGACCGGAATCTGGCCCATACTACCCACCCAGGATGGCACTATGGGCCAGAAATTTCCCTCAGGGGGGCTAGCATGGGCCAGCTGGCCCATGCTAGCCCCCTTTACTACTTATCTTTCCGCCAAAAGTACTTTTGAAATAGGAAAATTTGGGGTTTTACTATCGGCTTGAAAGTTTCCTTTCTTTTTACAAAGCTGGATAACGGTTAATAGATAAACACAAAAATGTTAATAATCTAGAGCCAATAATGTAAAACTCAATATGAGAGCCTTGCTCTGGGAAAAGAGGGCTTAATGTATCTCCGCGATGCATGATTATGAGCAAATCATCGCAAGATTATGGATCAATAAAGACCATTTTGTCTCAAACATCTTACTAGATCATGAGGTAGACTGGTCCTTTGACATGCAGAAAACTGACCAAGGGCTAAAGGTTTCGATCCAGGTCAAGCTGCGCGAACTGCGTAGGCTGACCTGGGGCGATACTTTTTGCAGATGCATTAAGCCGCCTTTTCACAGAGCATGGCTCATGAAATTTAAATCATTGAAAAGTTTCCGTTCATATATGAGTTATCCTCACATATTTCTTTCTATTCTTTACGTTCAAAATTAATTTTTTATGTAAAATGTGCTCATGCAAAAACAGAGTGTTGTAAAAGTAGTAACAGTACCAGTAGATGTTGTTGTTGTTGGGGAAGTGCGAAGTGCTGGTAAAGAAATTTCAGGAAAGTATGAATACGTGCAATAGCCAACGAGTAATGTTGAAAACGACATTAAAAAAAATATGAAAGCAATAAGTTGTTGTTGTTGTTGTTGTTGTTTTAGGTTTGAGGTCGCGATCTAAGATATAATAGCTCATTAGTTTTTGTACTTTCATATGTAAGGATGGAAAACATTTCATCGGGATTACTTGAAAGTTTGTTATTTTACACTGCTTTCCACAGTATTGCATCTCTATCTGCTTGAGGGTCTTTGCAATACCTTCCCTAAAGGAGCTTCCAGAAAAAAAAAATGATCATCGATCTCCAAACTTCTGAATAACAAATCCGCTCTCACTATCAAGCCATATCGCACAACTATTACACGGAAGAATGTTTGCGATACACGTGTACGATAACGACCTTTATTACTGTGCATGACTGTTTGAGCGAACATTAACCCTTATCCTGTTAAATAAGTTAAATAAAACTTTCAAACCGATAGTTAAAACGCAAAATGTTGCCATTTCAAAGTTATTTTTTGAGAAAAAATATCTCCTTATCGGACAATGTGGATCCCAGATCAGACTGCTCGTTCTGTGCAGCCTGATCTTGATCTACACTGTCGGCAAAGAGTCAGTGAGTCACGCTTAGCAGCTAAGGTTTAACTGGAGATATAAAACTTGATAATCTGAAGATAACATTTTCCTATCAGACCAGGTTGTCTACGCGTCAAACCACTGTCATAAGTGTACGTTGTTGTAATATACCGGAAGATCAGTATCACAGCACAAATTCATTAAAACCTCTGCAGCGCCACCTTTTCTGTCTTGCAGTGTAATAAAACAACTGATTGCATCCTCAACAAAATTGTTTTTCCGTCTTGCAATAAAACTAGACAACAGTTTATCACCTCTGTAAGACGTTCTGTGCCTTGGAGCAGAACGGAACAACTGATTACCTCTTGTACACGTTTTCTGTCTTGTAGCAGAAGAAGACAACTCCTGTACACAAAACAAGACAATTGATTACCTCTTGTAACGACGTTTTCTGTCTTGCAACAAAATAAGACAACTGGTTCCTCTTCTACGCGATGTTTTTTGTCTTGCAATAAAACAAGACAACTGGTTCCTCGTGTCCACGACGTTTTTTTGTCTTGCAACAAAACAAGACAACTGGTTCCTCTTGTACACAACGTTTTCTGTCTTGCAACAGAACAAGACAACTGGTTCCCCTTGTACACGACGTTTTCTGTCTTGCAACAAAACAAGACAACTGGTTCCTCTTGATCACGACGTTTTCTGTCTTGTTGCAACAAAACAAAACAACTGGTTCCTCTTGTACACGACGTTTTCTGTCTTGCAACAAAACAAGACAACTGGTTCCTCTTGTACACGACGTTTTCTGTCTTGTTGCAACAAAAGAAAACAACTGGTTCCTTTTTACACGACGTTTTCTGTCTTGCAACTAAACAAGACAACTGGTTCCTCTTGTACACATTTTTTGTCTTGCACCAAAACAAGACAAATGGTTTTCTGCTGTACGGGAACTTCTCTATCTCGCAGCAGAAGAAGACAACGGATTTCCTTCTGTACACAACGTTTTCTGTCGTGCAGCAAAGCAATACAACTGGTTACCTCTTGTACACGACGTTTTTTGTCTTGCTACAAAACAAGACAATTGATTACCTCTTGTAACGTCGTTTTCTGACAACTGGTTCCTTTTGTACACGACGTTTTTTGTCTTGCATCAAAACAAGACAAATGGTTACCTGCTGTACAGGAATTTTTCTGTCTCGCAGCAAAAGAAGACAACTGATTACCTGCTGTAAACGACGCTTTCTATCTGGCACCAAAAACTAAAAAACTGGTTGCCTCTTGTACATGATGTTTTCAGTCTTGATACAAACAAGAAAACTAACTGTCTCCTGTACACGACATTTTATTTCACGCTTCAAACCAAGGCAACCTACTGTAAACAACGTTTTCTGTCTTGCTTCAAATCAAGGCAACTAATTACCTACTGTACATGAGGTTTTCTGTCTTGCAGCAGTAGATAACTGATTGCCTCCTGTAAAAGACATGTTCTGTGTTGTAGCAGAAGAAGACAACTGATTACCTCATGTACTCGACGTTGTCTGTCTTACAGCAAATACCTTTAATACTCTAAGGTTCCGTCTTGCAGCCAAATAAGGCAAATGATTGCCTTATGTATATGATGTTCTGTCTTTAAGCAAAATAAGGCAACGGATTACCTCGTATATGACGTTTTCTTTCTTGCTGTAAAAAAACTGATTAATTCCTGTCCTTGACGTTTTCAGTCTTGCCGCAAAACAAGGCAACTGATTGCCTCCTTTACATGACATTTTCTGTCTTGCAGCAAGTAAGACAAAGGATTACTTCCTGTAATCAGTATTTTCTGTCTTGCAGCAAAATAAAACAACTGATACCTTTTGGACACGATGTTTTCTGTCTTGCAGCAAAATAAGACAACATATTACCTCATGTACACTTTGTTATCTGTTTTGCAGCAAAAACAAGCAACTGTAAGTGACGCTTGTTGTCTTGCAGCGCAGACCAAGCCATCTGCACAACGTTTTCTGTAGCAAAGTAAAACAAAGGATTACCCTCTGTACTCGACGTTTTCTGTCTTGATACATAACAAGGCCACTGGTTACATTCTGTACATGACGTTAGCTGTCTTGCTACGAAACAAGACAACAGGTTTGTCTCCTGTACACCACGTTTTCCGCCTCGCAGCCAAGTAAGACAAAGGATTACCTCCTGTACACAACGCTTCTGTCTTGCAGCAGAACAAGACAACTAATTGCCTCCTGTACATGACGTATCTGTCTTGCGGGAAAGCAAGACAAGTAATTGTATCCTTCACAAGAATGATTCTGATTTGCAGCAAATAGGGTAACGGCTTTGCAACTGATTTCCATCCTCAAGACGTTTTCTGTCTTGCATCAGGACAAGACAACTAATTACCGGTTCAACGACGTTTGCCGTTTTGTAGCAAAACAAGACAACTGATTTTCTTTTAAAAACAAAGACCTACGTCTGACAGCAAAACAAGACAATGCATCACCCCTTCCCTTCGATACGTTTTTTCAGTCTTACAGCAAAGCAAGAAAACTTGTTCCCTTCCTCCACAGGCCTTTTCCCGTCTGATAGGTAAACAAACAAAAAAAAAAAAAAAAAAAAATGATTGCCTACTGCGGGACAAAAAGCAGGTCTAAAAGTTGAGAATTCATCTCGCAATGCAAAAAAATAAATGTGAATTGAAAATAGCCATAAAATAAGATATTCTCACGTCTGGGGTTTTTACTACATTTAAACTGTTATTTGTTATTTTTCATCCTTAAATTCCATTCTGCTGTCTAGCTTCGTTTGTTTGTGTTTGAGTTCCTTAGTCCTAGAACATCGGGTTCCATTATTCCCGACACAAAGTTGAAAGTCGTCTGCAGGGCGTAATAAGTTAATCTATGTATTCGAATTTCAACGTTTGAATAAGCCAAGTTTTATATTATAACGTGTTTTACAGGGTACCTTGTCGCCACGCTACGACACTATGGTAATCAGGGGGACAAAGTCTCTTGCGAGCTGTGTATAATCCAGAGTTTTATCACAACGTTGTCGAGTTTGGTGTCATTCTTTCTGACGATGTTCATTGCTCTGCACATCTTCCTGACTATATACAACGTTCGTCCGGTTACTGGTACCCGACGTTTTCTGTTCTTATTTAACGGTATCAGTGTCATAATACCGGGTAAGTATTTTAAAGAGCAAAATCATGTCAAAGTCAAGCATAATAATCTTCACTACCACCTAAATCTAATTGGAGCAGCACAGAAGAGTTGTCGCTTCGCGACCCTCTCAGTAGCGAGAGCTTTGTAAAAGAGATAAACAGTCTGATAAATAATCTACATTACCTGCAAAAGAACTATAGTGGTCCGTAGCGTTCTAAAGACTAAGAGAAGTTCTAAAAGTTGTTTCAAAGTCAGTATCAAACAAGACCTGATCACTGACCATTTCAGGTACTATCGTCGTGGTGGCCTTCTTCTGCAATGTTTTAGGGCAGGATGTCAGATCACCCAAGAATTCCCAAGCGGGTACAGGACCGTGGTGTTGGATCCATGTCAACAGAACGACAGAAGGTCAACAGTACAACAGCACTGCCAACAATACAGGGGGGTTAGATTCCACAACCATCATGTGGATGACTCTGACAGGGAAAGGCTGGGAAATCTTGTGTTATCTGGTAACGACAACTCTGTATGTACTACTTAAGTTGCACTTAGTAAGTCTTTTACGTTTATTCATGAATATGAGCCATGCTATGTGAAAAGGGGACTTAATCCACGCGCGAAAAACACCGATCTGGACCGAAACTTTGTTCTATTGGTCAATTTTCTGCATGTCAAAGGACCTTTCTACCTTATGATTAAGTCTGTTCTTTGAAAAATATGCAATCATGGATCCATAATTATGTGATAGCTTGATAGGTATAATGCATTATGGTGATGCATTTAGCCCCCCCCCCCCTTTTTTTCAGAGCATGGCTCAAATAGCTATTTTTCTTACATATTTCTTAAGTTGCTCTAAGTTTATAATCCAAAGTAATTTATGTAAATCTCGGAGAAAGGTTGAAATATTTGATCCGTAGTGACCACCAGTCTGTGTGTCCTAGAATTTCACCTGGAAAGTCCTGTACTTGCTTAGATCTATATATTTTTTTGGGGAAAAGGTATAGAAATCTGGTATATCTTTGTGACATAGATAATAGACAGCTGATGTCTTTGATTGGAAAACATTTTTTCGGGCAAGGCGTAGTAATTCTACCCGGTAAGCCGAAGGCGATGCGGATCAAATTTCGGAGCAGAGACCAGATCTCATATATTTTCCCAATCCAACCATCTATTCTATTTATCCATTTTCTTATTTAACCCTTAAGTTGCTGATCACGACTCACGGACCTTTCTCGGACCGTGTAGATCAAGATCAGACTGCACAGAACGTGCAGTCTGATCTTGGATCTACACTGTCCGATCAGGAGATGTTTCCCCAACCGCCATAACTTTGAAATACCAACATGTTGGTTTTGTACCATCACCTTGAAAGTTTAATTTAAGTTATCTAGCAGGATAAGGGTTAAAATTCATATCCCACTAAAGTAAATATTTCTCTCGAAATATTGCACGTATCATTTCTTTTTTTTAAATTTTTGCTTATGAGGAAAAATGAAGATCTATGTAGGCTACCAAAGCGTTCTTTTAATAGATATGCAGATGCAATAATGACGTCACGAATGATTGCATTACATGACGTTACCGGCGAAATAACGGGAAATCAATCTGGTATATTTTGATAACTGTTAAGATAAGTTTCACCTAATATTGAGTGCTTTCTAACGTTCTTCTGTAAAACTCCGACCGTGGCACTTTTCTCTCGGGTATGGCCCTGGGCAAGGCACTGCAGAGTCGAACTAATGCTTCTGAAACAGAGAAAAGACGTGAATGAGTGAGCTGTCACCATGATATGACTGAAATATTGTTCAAAGTTGAATATAACGATGTACAATTAACCATTTTTCAAATTCTCGAGTTATCTTGAGTTTTAACCACCCTGAAGAGAAGAGGCTTTTGAAAATTTTGGGAAAGAGAGAAAATACTGGAAACTAACATTTTCCTTTTTTCCCACAAAATGTTTAAAACCCGTCAAAAACAATTCCCATCAGCTACGCTGTATTAATATATTGTCTGTAAATTTGTAAATGCTACAAAATTGGGCCAGTCTAAACTTTTGTCACCGGGTAAAGAATTATTTGAAAAAAACAAGAGAATATAATGAAAAGGTATCTCATAAACTTGCGCTATCCTGCTCCGCGGATTGATAACTCAAGGCAACTCCAGCCAATCACAAACGGCGATTGAGATTCAAGCCATCAGAAACGGTGATTCAACGTATTTATACATGATGTTGTGAATGGCTGCAGCTTTTGTATTAACCCTTAGGCAACAAAGCGCGACTCACCGACCTTTTGCGGACGATGTAGATCAAGATCAGACTGCAGAAAACGTGCAGTATGATCTTGGATCTACACTGTCCGATAAGAAGATATTTTTCTCTAAGAAATAAGTTTGAAATAACATCATTCGGGTTTTAAGTACCGACTTGAAAGTTTTATTTAATTTATCTAGCAGGATGAGGGTTAAATTCTGAAAACCGGTATGCGAGTACGGGCTAGGCGTGTGAAGACCCCTAGTCCAACGAAAATACAAACCCTTCCACCAATTTATGACCAAGTCGGAAAACTTCTTCTCATTACAGTATCTGAAGCACAGAAACCGACAATTCAAGGAAATACACGACAGTTTACGAAATGAAGACAAAAATTACATCATGGTATTTCTGGTGTTGTATTTGGTCAGAATATGGGGTACACTTAGGTTTTTCATCAACGCTTCTCCGAAATCCAGCGTAAGCGTGAGGGTATCAGATTTCTTGGAAAACCTGCAAGCCTTTGGTGACCCTTCCCAGGCTTTCTTCAATTTTTGTCTATTTTGCCTTCTCGACAGAACAGTGCGACGCAAGATGTTTGACTTTCTCGGATCGCCGTTACGGACAACACGCAACAGAGGGATGACCTTGTTGGGAGAGTGACAAGAAATAAAGACAGGAACCAGACTGTGACTAAAATAGTTGTATAGTTCATGGAGACACGTCTTGGGTCCTGCTTGGCTCACTGGAATAGTGTAAGATTCATAACCTGGAGGCTACGGGCTCGATCCTCGCTCGAAGCACTTTTTCAAGGGAGTGTCCTGGCCATAACTTATTTGATTATGATTAAATTTCAGTATTACTTTGCAGAATTGTTAACCACATGAAGACGATGTGTCATGGGCATGAGTCATGTCCGTGGATTAAAGGTCAAGGTCACAGCAAGGTCATATGTGTTTTCGGGGGCATCAGTCTCTTCTAAGCGACACGTCTTGTTGAATATGTTTTGGAGGGGGGCATCGGTCACTTCTCACTGATCCGTCTTGTTTATTTACGTTTCGCTGATGATGGACTGTTCGATTGGTGCTTTTAAAACAGACTGCAACCAGTGATTACGCTTATCACCGGGATAACAAATTTCGACTCGATCAGCGAAGGGTAAATAGAGCAATGAAGTAATCGGCACGTTTGGCTGGTTCCTCTTGTACACGACTAATTGAGGCAACTGCAGCCTAGTGCTGGCACCAACATGCGATATTCTTGTTTCAGAGCGCCTGCTCATACTTTCCCGAAGTTTCATGAAACAGTATTTTGCACAACGTTCTTTTCAAGCCATTGGCTGCTTTTCCACATAATCACACATACACCGTCAAAGCAGTAATCAGTGGTAAGAGAGGTATGAATCCTGTCGCATGACTATCATCAATCATAGGAAATAATATTGATAGGCTTGGAATCGGGTCTCGCTTAATGTTATGTTAGAGGTAGTTTGACGTTCATAGGGATCCCTTGAATTTTGAAATATCTTGAAAAATCCCGTATCAATTTTTATGAAACTTTACAAAATCTTTTAAAAATGACCCTACCAACTCTCACAGCGAAAATTAGATTTTTATTCTTTCACAAGAAAGAGCATTTTGCTCATTCCAGTAGTGTTAATTTTTTGTTCTGAAGCTTAACTTTCTTCGACGGTTTCGCACAGTGACCAGAACAGCAAACATGACTGAACAAGTACATGACCTCAGTACCTCACTTTAGTTAAATATGAGGCCCTGAAATTGTTTTTTGAACAAATAATTTAGTTCTCTACCTTACCTTACATATCGCTTTCGTCACTTCTATACAAATCTTCGAAGTCTAAACTGATTTGTCCAGTGTTCTCTGATAGGATGTCTGTTCTCGAATATTTGGTCTCAATTTTATTTTCGGCATGCTTCATGTTTTATACCACTTCTGTTGAGATATGTGTTCGAAACCACCTGACACGTAGACTCGAAGGTCTTTCAGGGTTTGTTTTGAATTGTTTTTCGCGATGATTTTTTTCATTTCGCCCTATATTAGTTCTACTGGATTTTTGTCACAATCATAGGGTGGTAATCTTAAAGATACCCTGTCTTTTTGACCGTAAAAATCACCTACAACAATACTTTGGAGCTTGTTTATGGAACGTAAACAGTTCATACAATTCACCCTTCTTCATTTTACTGTTGTATGCTGTACCAAATGATCTGAGCCAGAGCTTGACTGGGTTTCAGGAAAACATCTATGGTTGGGCGTGGAAAAGAAGACAAAGTGTAATCAAGTGCGTGCAAGTCTCCGATACTGAAATATTAAAACAAAACCCAAATTTAAAAAAAAAAAACGAGATAAGGGCTTCAAAAGCTGAAGTTTTTGCTGTTCAAACAATAGAATACCACAGTTACTGTACTTGCATGAGAATTGTTTTCATAAACAGGTAAATCCTTTACTCGGAATAGCTTTCCACCCTCTCCTCCCTCCATTTTAAGCTGTTTTGTTCATATAATTGCACTGAATGCAAAAAAGTCAAACTAAGTTATCAAAAATTCTGAAAATTTTACCCAGAGTTGGTAAAGGTAATATATTAGTTATTCAATGTTTCAGTACAATAGCTAACCACTTTTTAACATATTTCAAAATTCAGGGGTCGCTATATATAATTGCCTTGTGTTTAACGCCGTTTTCCACGTCACTTAAGTTTATCGCGGCGGCCAATATACCTATCCATGCTTTCATGGAGGTTCTTTTTCTAGCAATTCTCACAATATTGTTTCCAAGTCACTGGCTGCTTTTCCACATAATCAGCAGTAAGAGAGGAATGAATCCTATTGCAATGACGATCTTCATTCCATATCTGGAAAGAAATCAGCCAAGTAGGGACTCGAACCTCCGCGTTATCGACCGTGCTACCGGATTCTTCGGAAGTGGTAAAATATAATTTCATATCAAATAACATCACGTAAAATAAGATAGCATAACATGTATTTATGTCATGTCAAACATGTAATGAAATTTGGGACACCTTTGCAGTCGTAGCTGTATATCAAGACAGTACCTACTCGAATTTAATGACTCGTTACATTTTTAAGCTTCAGAGCAGGTGACTTTCAAAATGCCACTGTAAATTACGGATAATCAAAATGAAATACAGAATCTTACACGCTTGCTTATTTACTATAATTTTTTATTAAATACTTAGGCTACTAAGCGTGACTTTGTGGGCTTTGCAGACCGTGTAGATCAAGATCAGACTGCAGAGAACGTGCAGTCTGATCTTTGATCTACACTCTCCGATATGGTGAGATTTCTCTGATGAGCAAATGTTTTTAATCGTAAACTTTGGGTTTTCACTGTTGGCTGGAAATTACTTAATTTATTTATCAGCTTAAGGTATTCGGGTTTAACGCCCTTTTAATAGCTTAGGTTATATCACGGCGGTCAGTGCACCTACGCATGTATTTCCTGGCTTTCTCACACACACCCGCAGTACTGACACAACTTTCTTTCCAAGTCACTGACTACTTATCTCACATGCATCGGAAGTGAGAGGCAAAAAATCTCCGGAAAGAAAGTTTGCCTCAACCGGGTATCGAACTCGCAACCACCAGGCCACGAGTCAGATGCGCTAACCACTGAGCTACCCGGTGGGCGATGTTTAGCAGCTTAATTGCTAAACCAATTGACAAAAATCATTTGATGTGAGCCTTGGCTCTGTCCAAGCAGTTTTAACCCTTTACCGCACAATGCCGCCTTTTAACGACCATGGGAAAGTCGCACCATTTGAACCACATTTAAATTGTCGTCTGCAAATGCTTTCAATTTAGATAATGCTAAACTGGTGTCGTCTGGTAAAGGGTTGTTTAAACATATTTTATTGTCATTATTTACAAAGTCTTACATAAAACACATTCTTTACATACAATACAAATTATACAAAAGGGTTTTTATCAATAAATAAACATATTTATATAAAAGAAAAAAAAAATGTTGTGAGTTATGAATTTAACAATATTCTTCATTGTTTTTTTTTTACAGTTCCCAACTTAGATCATATTTAAGGTATGCTTACCGCTGAGTTACCCGAGCCCCGGTAGCGCATTCGGTAACGAACAGGGGTCGCTGCTTCGAATCTCCAGCTCGGCCAATTTCTTTCCGAGGGTTGATGATGAACATTGCTACAGGATTCATTCCTCTCACATCGTTGATCATTGTTTCGACGATGGTTATCCGGGAAAGCGGACAGTGACTTGGGGAAAAATATTGTGCTAAGTACTGGAAAAAAGAAAGTCCAGGAAAGCCTGGATAGGTGCACTTGCCGCGATATAACTCAAATAATGTAGAAAGCGGCGTGAAACACCATACAATCAATGAATTATAAACCTTTACCACACGATGCCCGTGTTTTAAAGACCGCGATGAAAAAAGGATTTTGAAAACTTTGGCGGGAAAAGAAGAAAATGCTGGTAAGACAAATCCCACAATTTGAACAATATCTAATTTGTTGTCTGCAACTGTTTTGAACTTTGATAAGTCGATAATTTAGTCGTTTGTTAAAATAACAATAGCTGCCAAAAGTAAACAAAGCCGGTGTTAAAATGCATTTGAGCCATGCCCTGGTAAAAGGGGACTTAATGCATCTCCGTTATACATTATACCAAGCAAGTCATTACTCATTTATGTAATCATAAACTTCACTTTGCCTAACAACCAACTGGTTCATGAGGTAGTATGGTCCCTTTCGTGTAGAAAACTGACCAATAGCACTATGTTTCGCCGCAGATCAGCCTGCGCGGACTGCGCAGGCTGATACGAGTCGATACTTTTCGCAGATGCATTAAGCCCCCTTTTCACAGAGCGTTGCTTATTTAAAATATACCATTTAAAGTGTGGAAGTTACTGTGAAGATGACAATCTGTTATTGTACGTTCGGTCCAAGTGTTAGTTGCAAGCGAAAAATTAATTACAAAACTAGGTTAAAGGTTATTAGGTCACTTCATCTTTTTGCCTGATTTTAAAATTCATTTTTCTTCCAGCGACTACGACTTAGACCGACCACACAATAACTGATTGTCATCTTCACAATATTTTCCATGCTTTTGAATGGTATGATTTAAATTTAAACGCATTTTAACACATGAATTGTCTTTTTGGCCGCTATTGGGCCTTTAAATCTTGTCATCTTCTATAAATGCACTAGACATTTCTTGTAAGTTTTGGGCGCCAAATATATCAAGTCAACCTTGTTCCACCGCTGGAAATGAAATCCTCTGAAACACAAAAATATATTGTTATATTACATGCTCGACTAAACAAGCGGTTGGTATAGATCCGAAATCAGGGTCCGTATTCACCAACCATTAGTATAACATGCCTTGTCTTATTCTCAAGAATTTTCTGAATTTGAAAGCAACAAAAGTTCTGACTGGTTAAACCAAAGGTGTGTTACTTTCTAAATCTAGAATAAGACAACGAATATTGCTAAGAATGACCTCACGTTCTGTGCAGTCTGATCATGATTTGTTCCGTTCGCAAAAACTCATGTTTTCGAGCACGGCGCTGAAAGGCGTTAAACGAAATAAGTCATGTAACGCTGTAAAATCGAGGATGTATATTATATTAATAACAGTCGCGGTGCACATAAATTTAGACTTGAAAGACGTATTTTGTTGTGATGATATAAAATTACGTGGCAAAAAAATAGGTAAGCCCTAGGAGGAGTATAAATTTTTCTGCAAACACAGCGTCACAAAAAATTTCCTGTTGTCATTAATTATCTCCCTGTCATAAACGTTTTCAAGTGATGTTATTATCAACAAAGATCATTTAATCACCTTCTAGTTTTATAACTTATGATGTAATTTCATAAAAGTTCGAAAAAAAAAAAAACCAGGATCAAATTTATAATGGGTCAGTCGAGCTAGTATTAGGGTATTTGTTGGATGCTTTTATGATTTTTTTTTTTTTTTTTTTCTTGGAAAAAAAAAAGGACACAAGAAATATCTTTAAAAAAGATAGACGGTGTAATGAAAATTAATTTCGCAAGAAATTACCTCTTTTCCCGCATCGTTTTTTTTCATTTTGTTGAAAAGGACTACTTATTGGGTTATTGGGAAACGCTTATGAAATATCAAATTTCCAAATAGAACAAAAAAAAAAACCCCAACCTTTATCTATTACATTAATTTGCAATGGTATAAATCAAGGCCCCGGGGTATTGATTAGCGGTAGCAACGCTTGTGAATAGTGGTTTTATCAATGTGGAAGCATATATGCGAGGAGGGGCTCGCCGAATAAACATGTTCATATTTTTTACCAATCGCAAATTACCATCGATTCATGCTTTACTAGTATCAAGAATTCAGCTAGGCTAAAAAAACTGTAAAAAAAAAAACAGAACAAATGATGCAAAGAGATCTCAGCAGGCCACATCCATTGTAAACGAGTCTGTACAGTGGACGTTCTTTTAAAAGTTAAAGTTAAAATAATCGACCGTGTAGATCCAAAATCAGACGGCACGTCCTGCAATAGATTCGAAAGGACTCCAGCAGTTGACCGCTATACTTTCTTTTTCCAGCTGTGGAACTCCTCAAGTTAAAGGCGCGTTAACCATTAAGTTGCTAAGAGCGACTCCCTGACCTATTGGGGACAATATAGATCAAGATCAGACTGCGCAGAACGTGCAGTCTGATCTTGGATCTACTAGGAGATATTTGTTTCCAAAGATAAGTTTGAAATAACATTATTCGGGTTTTTAGACTAGCGAAGCTGGTCAATAGGCATTAAAATTGACCTAGAGTCAAAGTAAAAAAAAAAAACCCACAGTTGCCAAATACTGCCTCACAGAAAAATACTTCTTTCTGTTATAAATCTTAATTCTGTTATATATGACAATTTTGACAAAAACCACTAAAACTCTACCACTCCAATTTGAACATGTCGTCTTACAAAGTAATAAACTGAACAAGATGTCATTTACAAGGTACAAGATCTTTGCTTATATGTAAATTGAGTGACCTATGCAAAGCAGAGAATCACTTTTTCCAACACCACTGTAACATTATGAATGAATCTATTAATAGATACACCTAGGTAACTTGTAGCAAATCCAGTTACATTAACCCTTACTGAACAGGGAACCCTTGTCATTCCTTCAGTCATTCATTGTTTAGATGATTGTGTACAGTTAAACTGTTATGTTAAACTGTTATTCTAGTCTTGAATATTAACCCTTTACCAAACAATCCCAAGTTTTAACGATACTGGGGAAAATCCCTTTGAAAACATTGCGGGAAAAGGAGAAATGCTGGTAACCATCATTTTCTCCTTTTCCCACCTTGTTTTCTACCCTTTAGGAATCAGGTTTCATCAGTTCAGCCACTTTTAATTTATGGTCTGCAACAGCTTTGAATTTGGACTGGCGTAAAATTTTTCCTTTTGTAAAGAGAGTTAAATAGTTAACTACATCTTGTGCTGTTGGATATTGACTAATTGATTGCATGGTGTTTAACGCCGTTTTCAAAATTATTTCAGTGATATTGCGGCTGCCAGAGCACCTATCTATGCCCTCCTGGAGTTTCTTTTACCAGCACTACCGCAACTCAATGACCTTTGCGGACAGTGTGGATTAAGATCAGACTGCGCAGAGCATGCAGTCTGATCTTGGATCTACACTGTCCGATAGGAGGATCTATTATTTTCTCCAAATTGTAACTTTGAAATAGCAATATTCAGGTGTTTACCATCGGCTTAAAAGTTTCGTTTTCACATTTTTTAGCAGGTTAAGGGTTAAACTTAAATTGGATTACTGTTAGTCAATAGCACGCATAGCCCCAGCAGCTCAGTCGGTAGTGTACTGGACTTGGGAACAGGAGGTCTCTGGTTCGATCCCCGACTCGGCAAATTTCTTTCCGAGGATTGATGATAGTCATTGTGGCAGGATTCATTTCTCTCCCACGTTTCGACGATGGTTTTAATATAATTGTGGGAAAGCAGCCAGTGGCTTGGAAAGAATATTGTGCAGAGTACTGGTAAAAGGAACTCCGGGAACGTATGGATATGTGCACTGTCCACTGCTACATAACTGAAATAATGTTGAAAACAGGGTTAAACACCATACAAACAATCAATCAATCAAATTCGCTAGTCTGTCAGTACTTTCATGACTATCGGCAACATATATAAGATACAATCAAATGCAATCAAATATTTACAAACGGAGGCACATTTCATTGCGCTGCAATGTCTAATCAGTATATTTAGGCTTCTATTTTAAATTTGATCTCGTTATAGTCTTTTCCCCAGAAACGGTTTGAAGCCTCCTCAAAAAAAAACTGAAGGAAATCAGAAGAAGAAAAGACAAGGGCACAGCATGCGGGTGCCAACGCTCGGATGTGGTTGCTTGACTTTCAGTGTGAATGCTAAGTCGAAAAAGGGGCATAACTGTGTCAAAAATACTTTGACATTTACCTTCCCTTGTTGTATAGGTTCCCCTTTTGATAGCAAACAACTTGTCCAAGTCTGAAGCAAATATTTTCGGTAATAACAAAGATATATTACAAAATGCCAATAACTTTTGCAGGACGGCGCAGACGACGACGCTGATACATGTTTAAACATTAATTCACGAGAGAAATGGATCCAGTGTTATCAATGTAAGGACAGGGTACACGAAGAATGCTGTGACTTCTCTCGAACAGCTCCCTCCTGGCAGAGCACGCTTCAAATATATATATTCATGTAGTGCTATCTCCTTCAGGATGCTAGATAATCTTGGACCCATCCACACTCTGGCAAAAAGGGGGTTTAATGCATCTCCGTGATACATTATGCCAAGCGAATCATCACATAACTATGGATCTATAAAATCCTTTTTGTTTAACAGCCTACTGAATCATGAGATAGATTGGTCCTTTGACCCGCAGAACATTGACCAATTGCAAAAGTTTCGATCTAGATCAGCCTGCGCGGACAGTGCAGGCTGACCAGAGTCGATACTTTTTGCAGATGCAATCAACCCCTCGACACATAGGCTGACTGAAATTTAATAAAGGCATCATACCAGTAGCTTGATATGAAAGCCCTTTGCATGGTCGAATGCTCCCACCTCCTGATAATGCAAATCTTACCTCGAAATGTGTATTACATAAATTACCGTGATTCACTTATTAACCCCTGTATCAAACAATCCCGAGTTTAAAACACCCTGAGGAAGAAGTTTTTTTAGAAAACATTGTGGGAAAAGAAGAAAATGCTGGTAACCACCATTTATTTTCCCCAACGATGTTTTCTACCCTGTCAAAGACGGAAATTATCATTTGAGCTACATTTGATTTGTTTTCAGTAAATGCTTCTAGTTTGGTCGCGTCAAAATTTCTCTGTTTAGTAAAGGGTTAATTCAAGTTTTAAAAGAAAATACAAACTTGGTATAATGATCGTGTAACCTATATGTCGGCTTAAGCTGGTTTTCCATGTGTCCATCATCTGACTGCGTTATCGGTTTGCATCAGTGCGATTGTCGAACGCAAGTTCGGATCACATTATTTTTAACATGAGATTTTCCATATATCCGACTGCGCTGACCGTCAATGCCGTCAGATTGCGACAAAAAAAAAAAAGTTCGCTACATGCAGCGTTCTTTTTCGTCGCAACGGACCATCGGACGGCAGTTCAAGCGAAAGGAAGTTGCTTTGCACTTATTGACTCTTTTGTAGTCGATCTTTATTTAATTTCGGTTTCAACACATTCTAGATCGACGGCAAAGTGGGCTCTGTTCAGTCTAAAGTAACATGGAAAGTCTTCATCACCTAATTCTAATTTGGATACTAAATGATAGTGCCATATTCGTTTCTATTCCTTATTATACCTTTCGCCCACCATCTGTTTTTCTTTCGTTTTTGTTTTCTATATCTAAAGTATTTGTCAGTGGCCATTAAAAACAAGCTTTGTTCTATTTCATCTCGCATGTTTGCTGTTCAGAATCCAGTTTCTAAAGACTGATCGCGTGGTCCGATCGTATATATGGAAAAGGGCTTCAGATTGCAATAAATGGACACGCAAATCGCCGGCGGACGACGCAGTCGGATAACGGACACCGTTCAAAATAGCATTCTAGGCTACTTCTAATTTTTTTTTTTCTTTTAAAGTGACACAATTTGTGACGAGAAATCAAGGGCAATCTGCTAAGTTGATTAGGTCTGGTCTTTATTAACCTTTGAGATGTTTAGCGCCACTCAGGGATTCTGCGTACAGTGTAGATCTTGGATCTACATCTTCCGATAAGGAGATACCGCTATCTCCCTCCCGAAAATAAAAATACTAGTACCTTTGAACTGGCAGAATTTGGGTTTTTACTACCGACTCGAAAGTTTCATTTCACTTATTTAGCAGGATAATTGTCAACTTTATTAATCACCGTAAATGATGATTTAAGTATATTCCATAAATGATGTTGTACACGATAGCCTATCGCTTACACAGACATTATCTCTTGAAATAGCGCATTATGTATGTATCTAAAAATAGCGGTCGTGACCTAAAGTTTGCGGACACGCTGAAAAACTCGCTTCAACTACAAACGTATTTACTGGGGTACGCTTCTATTTCTGGACAATTCTTAGTGAAAATTGTTTGATAATTACTCATTAGAAGTACTCTCTAAATCTTAAAATCTGTCCTTAATTTTAAGTCTTAATTCATTTCAAATCAACCTATGATCGGAAAGAGAAAGGCGATACCGAGTAAACATGGAAACTTTAAATGGAGAATTTTCCCAAAAGTAGGCCATTTTTTTTTAACAAATTTATAACGACTTGGAATGGTTGCGTTGCCTTCTTAGACATTCTTACACATTGCTTCTTCGCAGCTTTTTATTCTAGACTTTAAATACTTTGCACACCCATATCGAGGGCTCAACGCAAAACTATTCTAACTATGTTTTGACAAATTTTTCAGGAGAGGGAAAAAACTGATTCAATTTTCTCGTATTGGCTGTTTTGAACCTTTTTATCCACCAACATATGTGGAAGTACTTTGGACACAATTAATGCTTAGAAGTTTTCGAAAAAATAATTTTATTTTGATTTTATGACACTTTTTTCAACTTAGAATAGTTTTGCACTAGAAAACATTAAAATCTATATGCATTTCTTTCGCAAGACTATTCTATCTCCAGTTACAATAGTGTTGCAATACAAAAACAAGCCAAAAACCAAAATTTCTGAAAGCAAAACTGTTCTATGCTAAAGTGTCAATATTTCTCCAGTACTTTTCAAATGACTCCTAGGTCTATATTTAGATTTTTGTGCTAATATGATAATCTTTCATGTACTCCGAGATTGTCTTTACTGTAAAACCATAAAATCTGCTAAATTCGCTACAGGAATACATTACATACATGTACTGTTTGATACAGTAGCAAAAACAGATTGTCAAAGCACTCTGAGGATTACTGTGTCAGAAAAACCTGTTATGGCATGGGCAAAATAAATACATTACATAATAGTAAATTGTAAAGGTAATTTCTGTAAACGGTAATATTAATATATCTAGTTATGTCCATTCAGCCAATCAGATTTGGGAATCATGATCAGTTCCATGTATGTTCCAAACATGATAAACAGATGACACAAGTATGAAATTCTGTCTGATTTTATTTAAATTATAGCTATACTTAACACTTAAGCTGCTGAATAAATGAAACGCAAATTTCTTCTCAATACTAAAAGCCCAAACATTGCGGTTTCAAACTTGATTTCACCGGAAAGAAAATACCGTATCGGAGAGTATAGATCAAAGATCAGACTGCACGTTCTGTGCAGTCTGATCTTGATCTACACTGTCCGCAAAAGGTCAGTGGGTCGCGATTAGCAGCTTAAGGGTTAAATGTGTTCAGCTGCAAACTGAAGATGCAGTGTTGTAACGGTTGGTTAGCCTGATGTGTCCAATTGTCCCATAGTCCTCTTGGTGATGAGAAAGATGATTAAACACCACGTGGACTGAACCTGGATGACTAGTTTTGCACAGGAATATTTAATTGTAATATTTCTCCATAATGATAAGTGACAGATCATCAACAAGCTGTTTTAAATTTGTACCTTTTTGGATTTACAATAAGATTGGGTCATACTCAAGGCACTGCACCAAGTTTATGTTTTAGACAGAGCCAGCATTGCTGTACTGTGAAACACTTATTTTGATCTTCATGATTTATACACAGTGTGTGAAGCTCTAACTAGTATACCTTTTGTTTTTCCTTATCCACATTATGAACATTTCAATTTAATGGCTATTTTTGTTAATATGACAAAGACTATGAAACATCCATTATAAAAAGATAATTACGGTTTCTAGCTTACCAGAGCAGAAAGTGCTTAAAGTGGGCTGCAATGACCACCCACAGGCTTTTGTCTATCTGTATTCAGTTTCAAAGATCAGTGATCAAATTTTATGCGGTCCCCTCTGTAGTTGGTTGAAAAGAAAGACACTGAATGTGGTCATAATTTTGCAAAATTAAAATACAACCAAGAAACCATCTCCTCCAAAAACAGAGGCATACCCTAGGGTAGTCAGTACTAATAATAGTACAAAGAGCCTTGATAAGCATAGGTTGACCTTCGACTTTTTTGGGGGTAAATAAATGTTTTGTATAGATGCACTGAGGGAAATTTAAAGATGCTTTTGTTTTAAGCTTGAAAACATTGAGTTTTGATATTTTGTATGTAGCATAATCTTGTAGTGCTCTGCAAAAGTAGTTCAAATTGAGTCTTAGGGGTATAGACATGGTTCTACCCTATGGTTATATGTTTTAAAGGGAGTTCAACACTTTACCACACAATCCCAAGTCTTAATGACCCTAAGGATGAAGCCTTTTGAAAACATTGCTGGTAACCAGCATTTTCTTTCTATCCCTCAATGTTTTCTACCCTACCAAAGAAAATTTGAATAATTTCTGCCAAATTGAAATTATCATTTGCAAATGCTTTGAACTTGGATGGGTTTAGCATGTTGTTGTGTGGTAAAGAGTTGAAAAGAATATTCTTTTCTGAAATCATAAAAAACTTGATGTGTGGTTTTTGTAGTATTGTCTGAAGGTTTTAATTCAATGTTTTCAAAGGTGTTTCCATGGAAGATGGCATGTGTTACACAGAGTTCAATTGGGAGAATTACATGAAATCTTCTCAAAAACCATAATACCTAATGGATCAATGAGTCCTGTAACTTCATTTAATAGTCCTTCAGTTAAATTGTCTAAATAGTGTCCTAGAACAGCCCTGCCCTAGGTTTACATGTTTTAAATTGAGTCTAGATTTTTAAAAAAAAAATGCCATTATGGATATGTTGAGTCAAACCACCAGACCTAGAGCACTTGCATTTATGGTAATATGAAGCATCATCTAGTGGTCCCTAATAACCAAACAATCTCATAAATTTAGGCCTTTTATGAAGAATGCTTTTGGAAACAATCATCTACTTTTCTCAGAATGTTTTTAAACCTTTCAAAGAGATATTTCATCATTTGAACCACATTTAATTCGTTGTCTGCAAATGCATTCATGATGGGGAAGTAAAAATTATCTTGTATGGTAGAGCTAAACATGATTGTTCAAATTATTTTCTTTCCATCAAAATTTGTGGGTCCTGACCTGAGGGTCTCATGTTTTACAAGGACTTATTTCTGTCGTGGAATCACAAACCCCATGGTTTTAGTATTTGTATGTATCCGTATCCGTATCAGTATCAAAAGGTCTAGGATCAAAATGCTTCAAACTGTGTCCCCTAGGGTCAAAGAAGACTCTGCCTAATAATGATAATCAAATGATTTAATATTATGGACCCACCTTTGGCAGGTGGCTGTGCCTAGGTAGAGCTTTAAAAATTTATAATATACTATGTCAGGTTTCTAGATCTGTATGGCTTTTCATCCCTACCTCACAACCATGAGATGTATTCAACCGAACAATTTATTTCATGGTATTTCACAAAGCACATAAATACATGTCACAGAGCACATAGATACATGTCACAAAGCACATACATGTATGTTCACGTCACAAAGCACACAAAGCACACACAGCGCAAACAGACCAAAATCAGTTTCCTCAATGTGCTAATGAATGTGAAAACTGGTTAGGAAGTTCAGGATTTCAAATGTAAGACAGTTCACACAGATCTTCTAATCTAAACATTTCTGGACACAAAGTCCTGTTGACACTCAGTCCCTGCCTAATGTTTTCACACTGACTTGTAAAATGACTTGTAAAATGACTTGTAAAATGACCACCTGAAACATACACAATATCTATGCTAAGTACGAAATCTACACAGTCAGGTCTTACATTCTATGGCAGAAACACGTTTTCTAAAGCAAACACCTTATTTGGGGAATGTCTTCAAAATTGACTATACAGCTTTTAACAGAGCTTTATGTACTTTAACGTTATAATGTTTTCAAAGGCTCTATACAGTTTTACCACTCATTTCAAACAAGACTTTGGACAGCGCATAAAAACATCCTTTCAATCCTCTAAAACAAATACATGTAGGATAAAATACATAAGTGACAAGACACAATTACTTACAGAGAAATGCTAAGGCTAATAAAGTGACAAGAAACCATTTACTTACAGAAAGAATGCAAAAGCTTCCAAACATATATGTAAGACACTATGTAAAACCATCTTCTCTTAGATAAGTATTTAGCATGAATGTGACTCTTGTACAAACAACTCACTCACAATCACTATCTGTTCCACTTCAATACACATTTTTAAGGTTCCAATATCAAAGCGCTGAGTGCACTGTTTAACTTGGAGGCCTAATAATCATGATAATACCTGACATATCTCCCCCCTTCCGAAAAGAAAAAAGAAATATATATATATATTTTTTTCTTCAAGACCGACTGAGATAGTCTGCCTCGACATTCTCTGATCCTTTAATGGCAACAATCCTAAAACGATAGGGCTGCAGACTTAAAACCCATCTCATTATCCTACTATTGTTCAGTTTGGTGTTTTGCATGTACATGAGTGGACAATGGTCTGTTTCTACCTGAAATTCTCTGCCATACAGATACATCTAAAATTTTACAATACCCCATACCAAAGCTAGACATTCACGTTCTATAGCAGAGTACCTGGTCTCTCTTGGAAGCAGCTTTTTACTAGCATAAGCCACTGGAAACTTTCTCTCCTCAACTTCTTGCAAAAGAACTGCACCTATGCCAACATTAGAAGCATCTGTTCTCAAAATAAAAGGACGGTTTAAGTCTGGTAGTCTTAAAATTGGGAAACTCACCATATGCCTTTTCAGCACTTCAAATGCCCTCTGGTGTTTCTCCTCCCAAATAACTTTTGTAGGATTTCCTTTCTTGATTAAATTTGTGAGAGGTAATGCAATTTCGGCAAAGTGAGGAACAAATTTCCTATAAAATCCCACCATTCCTAAGAATGACATTACCTGCTTTTTGGTCTCTGGTCTAGCTGCCTGCTCAATATCTTTTACTTTACCTGAATTTAGTGTCAGTATGCCCTCTCCAACAGAATGTCCCAAGAAATCTATAGACGGAAATCCTATCATACACTTACTTGGACGTGCAGTCAAACCTGCCTGCCTAAGCCTGAGTAATACTTCCCTTAATACAATCATGTGGCTTTTCCAGTCAACTGTATGCTCAAGAATATCATCTATGAAGTTATCTATGTCATTCAACCCTTTCAACAGTATTCTCATCATTCTGCTGAAATTAGCTGGTGCAGTAACCAATCCAAATGGAAGTTTTCTAAATTGAAACAAACCGTCTGGAGTACAAAATGCGGTTTTTTCTTTACTGCTATCTGTCATTTTAATTTGCCAGTACCCCTTGCTAAGATCCACCTTTGTGAAATACTTACAGTTTGACAGCTTTGCAAATATTTCTTCTGGGTTTGGGATAGGTTCAGCATCGAACACTGTCAACTTATTCAAATTTCTAAAATCAATGCAAAACCTTATAGTTCGATCAGGCTTTTTCACCAAAACTACTGGAGAGCTATACGGCGATTTGGAGGGTTCAATGATACCCATTTCTAACATTTTCTTTGTCTCATCCCTGATACTTTCTGTCATTGAAAATGGTAAAGGGTATTGTTTAGTTCTGATAGGATGATCAGACGTTAAATTAATCTCATGTTCCACTAAATTTGTCTCACCTGGTACGTCAGTGAGAACATCTTTGAACTCACTTAAAATTTCTCTTACCTCTCTTGTTTGAGTTTCTGACAAATGAGGATAAATCCTAACATCCTGTATTGTCTCTTTCCCTTTTAACTCTGGTAATTCAAGAATTTGATCATCATTTACCGCACCATTTTCTTCCTCATTTTCTTCTATTTTGTCAACTTTGCTATCTATACAATTATCAATGACGCCAGTACAAGCTATCTCCATTACTCCTTGTGCTGAACTTTCATTACCTATTTTTTCATTTCCTAAATTTTGCAGGTCTTCAGGCCTGGTTATATACTTTTTCAGTAGGTTTGCATGAAACATCTTGGTTTTTCCGTTCACGGAAATCTTATAATCACATTTTCCACTTTTGCCTATCACCTTGTATGGACCCAGCCATTGCATCAAAAGTTTATTTCCATCTGTGGGCAGTAAAATCAAAACATCATCATTTACCTGAAAGCTTCTTGATTTACTTTTCTTATCATAATGCATTTTATAGTGGCAAGAGGATTTTTCAAGCTCCTGTCTGGCTAATGCTAGTGTGTCCTCTAGTCTCTGTCTAAGGTCTAACACATACTGGTAAGTTGTTTTTACCTCAGGCTGTTTGATTTCATCTGTCCAAAGATCTTTTAAAATTGCCATAGGCCCCTTGACCGTTCTTCCATATAACAACTCAAATGGACTGAAACCCATGCTAGCTTGCGGTGCCTCTCTGTAAGCAAATAGCAATGCAGGGAGATACCTGTCCCAATCTTTTGGCTTTTCAGCACACATCTTTCTTAGCATACCTTTAAGCGTGCCATTGAATTTTTCAACCAAACCATTACACATCGGATGGTATGGAGTTGTATGTAGCATGCGTATGGATAAAAGCATACTCACCTCTTTCATCACCTCAGATGTAAACTGAGACCCTAAATCTGTTAGAATTTCTGATGGAAAACCTAACCGAGTAAACATACCAAATAACGCCTCTGCAACCCTCTCTGCTTCAATTCCAGAAAGAGGTACGGCCTCAGGGTACCGAGTTGCATAATCCATCAGTGTTAGTATATATCTATTTTTGTTTTGAGTGATGGGATGAATGGGCCCAACCAGGTCTATTGCAACTCTTTCAAATGGGGTTTCAATGAGCGGCATCTTTTCCAATGGGACTTTTGTAACTCTACCTTTTGGAAATGTTCTTTGACATAAATCACAGGATAAACAATGAAATTTCACATTTTGCTGTAAACCGGGCCAGAAGAATTGAAGCCGTATCTTATCACCTGTTTTCTTCATACCTAAATGCCCCCCTAAAATGGAGTCATGTGCAAGTTTAAGCACAGTATCTCTATATACTGTTGGAACTACAAGTTGCTTTTCAATTTTTTCTGTATCTAGATCAGTTCCTTGCTTTTTAAAGTACCTATAAATTAGGTCATTTTTAACCCCAAACCAAGAAACAAGGTCTCTTTTTGTGTTTTGCTCTCCGGTCTCAGCTTTTTTTCTTACCCAACTCAAACTTTTATCCCTCTTTTGCTCAACTCTAAATTCTTCTTTGCTAACTTCCAGTCCTTTCAATACCTTAAGTTTTTGAAATGACTTACCTTCCTTGACTGTGACCTAGTTTGAACTGCATGACCTTCCTCTGCATCTTTTATGTTCTTAGCCCATAATTTGTCTGGTTCATTTGGATTTCTTACTCCCTGTATGTTACCAAGAATTAGATCATAGATAGGATCGACCATGCACAAAGCTTCTACTTCACCTGTAAAAAAGGGTGTATTGACCACTATCTTAGCTACTGGAACTTCCCTAACTGTACCATCAATCAACACACATCTCTGATTCTTACCGGTAAATTGGTTTTCATCAACTAATTCTTTCCGTACAACAACACTGCTGCACCCTGTGTCTCTTAAAACCTTGATTTTCTTTTCATTTAGAAAGCCTTGGAGAACTGGCATTGACTTTATATTTTCGATCTTTCCAAAGTGCACTTACCAGTGGTAATTCATGTCCGCATTCTAAGCGAACTTTGTTGTCATAAATGCTGCACTCATGATCTAACCTGTCACCAGCACAACATGCATTTGGCTCTGCTTTAACCTCCTCATCTTGCTTATCTATTACCTCTTCCTTTGTTTCAACATGTTCCTCCTCTACACTCACAAGGCCCGCCATTTTCTTGCCTCCCTGTGACTTTAAGATTCTCTGTCTTTCAAAACAATCACTTATTTGGTGGCCTGGTTTTTTACAAAAATAACACACCCTAGCCCAGTTTCCTTTCCCTGATTCTACTACAGACTTTTCTTTTTCTTCTTGCTTTTCAGCATTACTTGATTTTTTTTCTTGGTTATGAGCCTTATCTTGTATCATGTACGGAAAATCATGTGCCTCCAAATACTGTTCAGCAAGCTCAGCCATTTGTTGGACAGAATCTGGTTTTCTTTCCTTGAGAAAAAGTGCTAATTTTTTTTCTGATGCATTGATAAACTGCTCTCTTAAAAGGAGATCTTTTAAAGCATCAAATGTTTTTTCAACATTTGACAGATCTGTCCATCTTTCCAAATAATTCTCTAACCGCTGTGCAAATTGAGGGGCACTTTCCCCTACTTCGGGCTTGCAAAATCTAAATTTTTGTCTAAAACCCTCTTGTGTCAATTCAAAGCGCTTCAACAAGGCTTGTTTAACTTTGTCATATTTCTCAGAATCTACCCGTGATAATCTACAATATGTTTCTAAAGACTTACCTTTCAGTAAGGAGCTTAGCCTTAGAGCCCATTCTTCCTGTGGCCATCCTATAACTAAAGCAAAACGCTCAAACCTTTGAAGATATGCATCTATATTGTCTTTACCTACCCTCTTCAAACGTTGGTAACTTTGGACCCTTAATTTCATGTTTACTCTTGAAACACCTCTTTTTTGACTCAACATTAGTGGCTTTAACTTTTTCTAATTCAATTTCTTTATCAATCATTTCTAATCGTAATGCTCTCTCTAACTCTAGCGTTTTAAGTTTATTTTCATTTTCTATTTCCATTTGTCTTATGTGATCTTCTCTTGCTCTTGCTCGTTCATCTCTTTCTGCTGCCTCTCTTGCCAGCTTATCCTCTCTTTCTAACTTTTCTCTCTCCTTTTTCTCAGTCCATTCCCGCATCTCTCGTTCTTTACTCGCTTCTCTTTCTAGCATCTCTTTCTCTTTTCGCTCAATAAAATCTAGTAACTCCTGCCCCTCAAACCCAAATTCTTTTCCTAATATCATTATCTTAGATAAATCCATCTTTATCAAATTTAAATAAGATTGACTTCTTTAAAGATACACTGTCAATGCGTCACTAGTCTAGTATTTCGATTAACAGATCTTGAGGAATCCACCACTTAGCTGTCAAGCCCAAAAGCAACCAAAGTAGCGCCACTTTAATGTCCTTGAATACCACCATTCTCAGGGATAGCACCACACTACTCAAATACATCTGCATGGAAACCCACCAAGATTTTACACACCGAGATGTGTTTTACGCAAGTCCTGCCGAGATCGCCAAATTGTCAGGTTTCTAGATCTGTATGGCTTTTCATCCCTACCTCACAACCATGAGATGTATTCAACCGAACAATTTATTTCATGGTATTTCACAAAGCACATAAATACATGTCACAGAGCACATAGATACATGTCACAAAGCACATACATGTATGTTCACGTCACAAAGCACACAAAGCACACACAGCGCAAACAGACCAAAATCAGTTTCCTCAATGTGCTAATGAATGTGAAAACTGGTTAGGAAGTTCAGGATTTCAAATGTAAGACAGTTCACACAGATCTTCTAATCTAAACATTTCTGGACACAAAGTCCTGTTGACACTCAGTCCCTGCCTAATGTTTTCACATTGACTTGTAAAATGACTTGTAAAATGACTTGTAAAATGACCACCTGAAACATACACAATATCTATGCTAAGTACGAAATCTACACAGTCAGGTCTTACATTCTATGGCAGAAACACGTTTTCTAAAGCAAACACCTTATTTGGGGAATGTCTTCAAAATTGACTATACAGCTTTTAACAGAGCTTTATGTACTTTAACGTTATAATGTTTTCAAAAGCTCTATACAGTTTTACCACTCATTTCAAACAAGACTTTGGACAGCGCATAAAAACATCCTTTCAATCTTCTAAAACAAATACATGTAGGATAAAATACATAAGTGACAAGACACAATTACTTACAGAGAAATGCTAAGGCTAATAAAGTGACAAGAAACCATTTACTTACAGAAAGAATGCAAAAGCTTCCAAACATATATGTAAGACACTATGTAAAACCATCTTCTCTTAGATAAGTATTTAGCATGAATGTGACTCTTGTACAAACAACTCACTCACAATCACTATCTGTTCCACTTCAATACACATTTTTAAGGTTCCAATATCAAAGCGCTGAGTGCACTGTTTAACTTGGAGGCCTAATAATCATGATAATACCTGACATACTATTAGAATGTAATTCAAATTTTGCCCATGGTTATTGAAAATGGTCGTATTTTCAACTAAAATTAACTCCTGTTAACACAGCTAAAGAATATAGTACAATTTTGGTCTTCTTGGTCAGGTTTAGCTGTCTGACTATCATGAATATATTGTAATAAATAGATCTAGTAATTATTTAGCTGCAAAGTGTTCAGAGTGCCAAGTTTTTTTTAAAAAAGATTATTTTTGGTAAAAGCAACACGTGCAAGTAGTGTTTCTCGGTGTTAAGCTTTTCCAAACATACCTGATCTTCAAATGGGAGGAAGCTTCTCCAGACATATTTAAATGGAAGGGATTGAAAAGTATCTATCCATATTAATACTATTCAACATTTTTAAAACATAGTTCGTAATAATAGAGAATACAGGAAGCCAAGAGAACATTACATTTTGTTCTTAGCAGACTTTTTGAACTGTCTTGAATTTTCAAGGAGTGAAATTCAGATTCACATTCAGGTGTTAATCAATACAGTGATGAAATTCAGATTCAAATTCAGGTGTTAATTGATACAGTGATCTTAATGGCACCAAGTAGCCCTGTGAATTTAATTTCTTATTAAGCATACTCTCTGCAGAATTGATGACAGCCAGTACAGTTTATTATGAGCTTGGCAACATGTGCAGAAAAGCAAAGACTACTATGTAAGACTAGTCTGTCCATGCTCAAAATTGATCAGATATATATTCCTTACAATCAGATTTTTGCTTTAGGGAAGATGATTATGAGACTTGATTTGCTGGCTGTGAGTTAACATGTTTGTGGTGCTTGTCTTGCAGAGTGGCTTGCCAATACTCATCTTTTCATTGCTTGAATCACATTAGACAACCTAAGATGGTGTTTTGGTTTTCCCACCCTTCAGACACATGTAATGTATCTGCTGTACAGTGGTCATATTTCATACAAAATATGAAGACAGGCACAGCTTACTGCAGTGGTCTTTACAATAAGAGGTATTGGGGTTATAGACAGTGAAACTAAGCAGCTGGACGTATTGTTCAAAGCCTTAGTTTATGTTGGAAGGAACTAGTATAACTTTTGACACAGATTTTAAACTTGATTAGCAGAGAGAATAAAAAGATGTCTAACAGATCTGGATAAGGATCTTTACTTGATAATGGTCATACCATTATTTTGACAATAATGCAGTTCACCTACCATGCACAATTAGTTCAAGTAAAGTCAAAGTCATTAGTATCAAAGTGTACACATTTTCTCCATCAAACTGTTTCGCCTTCCTTACCAAAGGCACCAATAAAGGTCAGATACAGTTGCTGCACTGTTTAGAAACAGTTTCATAATATTAGAAGCTAGATTTATGATGTCATCAAAACCCACCCATTGCTTCAAAATCAAGTTAGAATAGTCTTGCACTTTGAATTACAACTTTTCAAGCTGAATTTAAGTGCAAAACTATACTATCTCAAGTTGGAATAGTTTTGCACCAAGATCATCATCATTTCGAGATAGAATATCTTTTAAAAAATTCAATATCTCCGAAACTGCCTGGAATACTGCTGCAATATTTTAACATAACGTGTATCATGACATTCTCTTCCAATAAATGTAAAAAAACTATTTTTGACAAAAAATGAGTTAGAATAGTTTTGCGACGAGCCCTCGATATTCTAAGTATACAAGCAGAGACCGTACATAGTGTATGTAATGCGCACGGTTCTAGGCACTGGCGCTCGATCATTATTCAAAATCGTTTTTCGATGTTTAACCTAATAAATAACATGGCAATCAAGGCAAAATGACCTCTTCCGTATCGCCGTAATTTTTTCGAATAAAACACAGTCGTGTGCAAAAAGTATCAAATGGCTGGAAGGAAGATATATTTATTCAAGTAGAAATGGTAAGTAACATTTAACTTACTAACATGTATCGAAGAAATTTAAGTTTTTTTACGAGTTACTTTAGCCCAGTAGATTCACTTTACGTCCACTTCTGGTCTGATTGACTTTCACCTGACTTCAACAGACTCTTCTTACAAGAGGCGATCTGATTGGACAAATAGGAAAGGTGTGTCAGGCGTGTCTGGCGTGAATTTTCCCGCGATCTGTCAAACTTTTTCAAGAGACAGATAGCTAGACTTGTAATTATGCTGACAGAACTCCAAAATACAGCTTTTAAAATTTATTTCAGAAGGACACAATGTTGTTCTTACTGGCAGGGACCGGCAAGAGTTTTGTCTTACATTTTTACGCTTCAAAACAGCTATGTAATATACCGTTAAAAGTTTGACCAATCAGGTGATTCGTATCATTTTGAAAAGGTCATAGGAGGTTACCGGAAGTGAGCCAGTGAGGAAACTGACGTTAATGTGCCTAAAATTGTGAATGCAACGAAAAAAGTGTCGCGTGCAGTATTAATTGGACGTTTATGAATAACTTTACCATGTAACTGTTGATTTAAACATGTATTCTGATGAATAACATTCAATTATGGAGCGAATTACGTTCACGATATAAATTACGACCGTCTCAAACGAGGTGAGTCTACTTTGCCTTGATTATAATGTTATTTATTAGGTTACACATCGAGCAACGATTTTGAATAATGATCGAGCACCAGTGGGTTCTAGGATGTACCAAGTCATCGCTTAGCAGGTGCTTTCTGGAATGTAGCTGTGCGACATATATAGATCTTATAATCACGTGACGTACAACGTCATTTGCACCGCGGAATTCTCTATAAATTTACATATTTATGAATCAGTCGCTGAACCGGCATTTATTTTCAGCGTACACCGACCTCGCGCTTCACGATGCGATCCATGCAGAGAGAGTGTTTTAAAGTTAATTGTGTTCCATTTATTGTTTTTCGTTTTTAAGAGGTGAATTTGTTTGTTTGTTTGTTTGTTTTTTTTTTTTCGGTGTGCGATTTACCTAGATCTTATGAAACAACAATTTATTAGTGCGAGTATCAGAACGCAAGGTGCTTTCGTAACTGCCAAAATCTGAATTCACACGGGAATTCAACTTGAAACCACGCACTTCTAACAAACCAGCAGTCTGAGAACTTGACTTTTTACTCTATTATATTTCAAATATAATCGAACAGATCAATGTTAACCCACGCGAACAACAAGTTCTTTATTGGAGTGTTTGTAATCTTGTAAAGGGTTGTTGTAAAGGGTAATAGAGCGAATCGCAAACATTTAGTTTACACCAAAGCAATATACAGTGGAAACAGTACTAATTCCTGGGCCGTTATAACACGCAGACAAAGTTAAAAGGCTGGTGATCATGCTTTTGGGTTATATTGTTTTTCTTGAGCTGTAGCAGCCACATTTCTAGAGTCCACTGTGGACAAAACTTGAACCCGGACAACAACAAAAACAAATTATTTCCAAAGGACCGTAGATTACTGAGTCAAATATTTTTGTGCGCTCCTGAGGCTAGATTTCAGTCCAATGATCGTGAAATGGCCCGGCTATTTGTCTCAATAATATTTTTGACAAAACTGAATGTAGGTCACCTGGGGTTAAAAGCAAAATGTTGTCACTAGGTCAAATCAGACGAAACCCTAATAACGCTGTAGAATCCATTATGTTCAGTCCATTAATCATGAAACTTTGTCAGACTGCATAGATTAGATATGGATGAGTTGCAAAAGGGCATTTTTGGTCTAAAAGTATGTCACTAGATCCTATACCAGAAGACTAAGTTCAATTGAGTTCCATTCTAATGTTGCCTAAATGGTCCTCTTGTAAATTGTTCAAGTGGTTCTGCTCTGTTTCTATAAACTTCACAGAAGCTTCAGAACTGAGTAGTAACATTTCAAAGTCACCGCTTCTAAACTGTATAAGCAATTATACCCAAATTTCATATCCAACATCCTGTAGTTGGAAAGGACAATTATTTAAGTCAACCGATATATGTATAACCAAATGCTCCAGTTATACAAAATTTGTGTCATACAAAAACAACTTGTTCTGAATCTGGAGAGAAAATGTTTGCCCTATCTACTGACATTATCGAGAATGTTTGTTTTAGCAATATGTGTAAGAATTAAGATATACATGTAAGTTAAGTCTCCGGGATTCTGCGCTAGAAAAACATTTTTATCAACCTGGAAGCCTAATTTTTCTCCACATTCTTTACAGGCATTATTAAACTACGGAGGAACTGTAAATATTGATGGAACTTCGACAGTTATTATGCCCCGCCGAGCTTTGGGGTGGGGGGGGATATAGTTTTCATGTTGTCTGTCCGTCTGTCCGTTCTTCCGTCCACGTCCACCCAGACAGATATATTCTAAAAAATCGTTGACGAAAGTTAATGAAACTTCACACATGTGTTCCACGTGATAGTCCGCCGATATACTCTTTTTTTAATGTAAAGCCTTGTCATGGAAAAAGGAGGCTCGATGTCTTCCGGTCTGCTTGTTTTGCTTTATTTTGTTTTTGGTTTTAATGCGGTGTCATGGAAAAAGGGGGTTTGATGTATATTTCTATTATGGACCAATATCTCTTTAATGACTGGATAAAATTTTATGAAACTTCATATTTATATTGTTTATCACAAGCCAAAGACAATCAGTATTTGTTTTTATTTAATGAAATGCCGTATCATGGAAAAAGGGGGCTTAACCCTTCATCACGCGACAAAATTTTAGACTAGACCAATTTGAAAGCATTTACAGACGACAAATTCAACTTCGGTACAAATGAGCTTAAGCTCTCTGATAGAGCAGAAAACATTGTGGGAAAAGGAGAAAATGCTGCTAACCAGCATTTTCTCCTTTTCCAACAATGTTTTCAAAAGAGCTTAAGCTCTCTGATAGAGCAGAAAACATTGTGGGAAAAGGAAAAAATGCTGCTAACCAGCATTTTCTCCTTTTCCCACAATGTTTTCAAAAGAGCTTAAGCTCTCTGATAGAGCAGAAAACATTGTGGGAAAAGGAGAAAATGCTGGTAACCAGCATTTTCTCCTTTTCCGCTGGTAACCAGCATTTTCTCCTTTTCCAACAATGTTTTCAAAGGAGCTTAAGCTCTCTGATAGAGCAGAAAACATTGTGGGAAAAGGAGAAAATGCTGCTAACCAGCATTTTCTCCTTTTCCCACAATGTTTTCAAAAGAGCTTAAGCTCTCTGATAGAGCAGAAAACATTGTGGGAAAAGGAGAAAATGCTGCTAACCAGCATTTTCTCCTTTTCCCACAATGTTTTCAAAAGAGCTTAAGCTCTCTGATAGAGCAGAAACATTGTGGCAAAAGGAGAAAATGCTGGTAGCCAGCATTTTCTCCTTTTCCGCTGGTAACCAGCATTTTCTTCTTTTCCTACAATGTTTTCAAAAGCCTTCTTTTCCCGGGTCGTGAAAACCCGGAATTGGTTGGTAAAGGGTTAATGTATATTTTCGCCAATAACAAAAAAGGCCATTTTTATGCAAAACACAATACCTCTTATAATTATGTTAGAACTCCAAAAAAAAAGTTATTTTCGGCGATGGATATCATTTCAGTGAAATGACTTGTTTTATATTGATTGTACCTTTTGATAATTTTTAAATGAAGTCACCCGGGGTAAGAGAATTTGAACTTTTAAAAGCTGTTCCTGGGGCCTAAAATTTAATTCTCACCACATACTTTTTTTTTTCATGTAAATTTTAATATTAATGTTTGTAATTTTAGGATGACAACTTAGAAATATGCTTGCATATAATACTGTCTTATGGTTAAGCTAATTTGTATCTTAAATGCTTTTAATAGATTTGAACAAAAAAAGGTGAAAACTTCTAACCCATTACCCTCCCGGCGACTCTCTGGACTATCAGTCCTTTGATAGTATATAGTATTTATTTTCAGCATTTATTTACGAATATCGTTATTTGCATGTCACAAATACGACTAATTTCCATTAGGTGAACTCTTTAAATTAAAGGTGCGAGACTTACTACTAGGACAACGCATAAATCGAAGCGTTGAAAGCACAGGTGTGACATTTGTTAAGAAAGCCACTGTGTGGAATTAATAATTAAAAAAGAAAATAGAAATAGTTTCCAAATATTCAGTTGAAACACAACCTACTTTATAGTCATGCAGAATCAAATAGAGTAGTGTGCAGTGATGTGGGACGAACAAGCCCAGTCGAACAAGCCCAGTGACGAACAAGCCCAGTGTCGAACTGGTTTTGGGACGAACAAGAATGGAACCGGTTAGGAGACAAAGAGTGTGTGTATCATTGCGCCCACCTCAACCAAAGTTATTTTTGGGAGAAAAAATTCTCTTTATCAGACAGTGTAGAACCAAGATCAGACTGCACGTTCTATGCAGTCTGATTTTGGATATACAATGTCTGCAAAAGGTCAGTGGGTCACGATTAGCAGCCATGGGCTGAATAAGTACATTTAGGCGCTAATTTCTGATCTCTTATTTGTTAGTCTCGTTATGGTTTATTTAATGTTTTGCCTACATTACGAGCAGCTTGTGTGTCCTGATATTAAGGGCCATACATGGCGTGGTGGTAAAGTGCAGGACCCGTAACCTGGAAGCTCCAGGTTCGAGCCTTGCTGGAAGCACTGGATTTTTCGTTGGAGTGTCCTTGGGCAAGACACTTCACAGACCTAGCCTAGTACTGGTGAAACCCAGGACAAACATGAATATGTGAGCCGTCGCCGTGATATGACTGAAATAATGTTGAAAGCGGGGTAAAACACCATTCAGTCGATCAATCAATCAATCAGTGTCCTGGTAATATCGTGCTAGCTCGCGAGACATGTCTATTTTCTTGCCAAATATACAATCTTGAGAGCGCAGAGAGAGATAACTCTACCAGACTGCCGATAATAAGTACATGTATTAGTGAACATTAGTGTACATGTAACATCATTCGGTCTAATCTTTCCCTCATATGCAATATCTCATCATGTTGAGTTTTCGAGCAGCAGTAATCATGAGTACAATTATAATTCAGTCAAATAAGAATCAAAATTGGAAAGTAACAACAGAATACCATTGTGATAACTAGACAGATACACTCAGTCTAAATATTTTCTACTCTCGCTATAATTCTTTGAAAAGTTCTTTTTTTTTATGGCATATACCTTTAAAAACTTCCGCATTAGAGGAAGGGCTAGACATTGGATGTAGGTACAAAGTTACATTCGTGTCTATCATACAGAGGAAAGGTATTGAACGTGCAGTGTGCCACTCGATGTACGCTGCATGGCTCATATAACGTGGACTTCTGTCGACGGCTGGGAAAAACCAGACAGATCTTCACATCATTGGCTTAACTAAACAATCGGTCGGTATAGATCCAAGTTCAGACAGCACGTTCTGTGCAGTCTGATCTTAATCTATGCCAACCACAAAAGCCACTGGTTTTGCTTAGGCCGTTGAAAAGGTAAAAAAAGATATTTTTGTGAATATTGGACATGCAGTCTTGATTTTTGTTTCTTATTGTGATGACTACATTAAGAGTTGCAACATAGCACAGAAGAGTAAGTCGACGCCATCATGATAACTTACTGTGATAATACCTTGGACCTGTCCCCGTACCATAGTTCCAGTAAAAATGAGAAAGCTGTTGTCATAACAACGGTCAGCTGTTGCTTATCTATTCTCGGAGCTGTCGGGATATTTGTGACATTTTACATGATGAAAGAAATTCGGAATTTTGTTCGAAGTCTGATGGTGTGTCTTACAATGGCTGACTTCTGCACTGCAACAGGTCTGTGGGCGGTATCATTTATAAACAGTTGTGCTTGAACACCCGTAGTCTGTGTACTGTTTTCTATTACATTTAGTCTTTCTTTCTGTCTCAGTCGACCTGTTTATCTGTCTTTCTATCTATCTGCTTTTTCGTTCGTTTCTCTATCTGTCCATGTGTATATTTTTCTATATGCATCTATCAGTATGTTCACCTGTCTTGCTGTCCTGGGTTTTCCATTCTGGCCATAATTGTGTTTATCTGTTATTTACCCCCAGTCGACTAAGCGCAACTCACTAGCCTTTTGCGGACAGTCTAGATCAAGATCAGACTGCACAGAATGTGCAGTCTGATCTTGGATCTACACTGTCTGATAAGGAGATATCTTTCTGCCAAAAGTACTTTTGAAATAGGAAAATTTGGGGTTTTACTATCGGCTTGAAAGTTTCCTTCCTGTTTATAAAGCTGGATAACGGTTAATAGATAAACACAAAAATGTTAATAATTTAGTGCCAATAATGTGAAACTCAGTATGAGAGCCTTGCTCTGGGAAAAGGGGGCTTAATGTATCTCCGTGATGCATGATTATGAGCAAATAATGTAAAACTCAGTATGAAAGCCTTGCTCTGGGAAAAGGGGTATCTCCGCGATGCATGATTATGAGCAAATCATCACATGATTATGGATCAATAAAGACCATTTTGTCTCGAACATCTTACTAGATCATGAGGTAGACTGGTCCTTTGACATGCAGAAAACTGACCAACGGCTAAAGGTTTCGACCCAGGTCAAGCTGCGCGAACTGCGTAGGCTGACCTGGGTCGATACGTTTTGCAGATGCATTTAGCCCCCTTTTCACAGAGCATGGCTCATGAAATTTAAATCATTGAAAAGTTTCCATTCATATATAAGTTACCCTCACATATTTCTTTCTATTCTTTACGTTCAAAATTAATTTTTATGTAAAATGTGCTCATGCAAAAACAATGTGTTGTAAAAGTAGTAACAGTACCAGTAGATGTTATTGTTGTTGGGGAAGTGCGAAGTGCTGGTAAAGAAATTTCAGGAAAGTATGAATACGTGCAATAGCCAACGAGATTTAACTTGGGTAATGTTGAAAACGACATTAAAAAGATATAAAAGCAATAAGTTAGTGTTGTTGTTATTGTTGTTTGAGGTCGCGAACTAAAATATAATAGCTCATTAGTTTTTGTACTTTCATATGTAAGGATGGAAAACATTTCATCGGGATTACTTGAAAGTTTGTTATTTTACACTGCTTTCCACAGTATTGCATCTCTATCTACTTGAGGATCTCAGCAATACCTTTCCTAAAGGGGCCTCCAGAAAAAAATGATCATCGAACTCCAAACTTCTGAATAACAAATCCGCTCTCACTATCAAGCCATATCGCACAACTATTACACGGAAGAATGTTTGCGATACATGTATACGATAACGACCTTTATTACCGTGCATGACTGTTTGAGCTAACATTAACCCTTATCCTACTAAATAAGTTAAATAAAACTTTCAAACCGATAGTAAAAACCCAAATGCTTCGAGTTCAAAGTTACTTTTTTTTAAAAATATCTCCTTATCGGACAATCTGGATCCAAGAACAGACTGCACGTTCTGTGCAGTCTGATCTTGATCTACACTTCCGGCAAAAGGTCAGTGAGTCACGCTTAGCAGCTAAGGTTTAACTGGAGATATAAAACTTGATAATCTGGAGATAACATTTTCCTATCAGACTAGGTTGTCTACTCGCCAAACCACTCTCATAAGTCTATGTTGTAATATACCGGAAGATCAGTATCACAGCACAAATTCAGTAAAGCCTCTGCAGCGCCACCTTTTCTGTCTTGCAGTATAATAAAACATCTGATTGCATCCTCAACGAAATTGTATTTCCGTCTTGCAATAAAACTAGACAACAGTTTATCACGTCTGTGAGACGTTCTCTGTCTTGGAGCAAAACAAAACAACTGGTTAGCTCTTGTACACGCCTTTTTTGTCTTGCAGCAGAACAAGACAAATGGTTACCTGCCGTACAGGAACTTTTCTGTCTTGCAGCAGAAGAAGAAAATTGGTTACCTGCCGTACAGGAACTTTTCTGTCTTGCAGCAGAAGAAGACAACTGATTTCCTTCTGTACACGACGTCTTCTGTCTTACAGCAAAGCAAGACAACTGATTACCTCTTGTACACGTTTTCTGTCTTGCAGCAGAAAAAGACAACTCTTGTACACAAACCAAGACTATTGATTACCTCTTGTAACGACTTTTTCTGTCTTGCAACAAAATAAGACAACTGGTTCCTCTTGTACGTGATGTTTTTTGTCTTGCAATAAAACAAGACAACTGGTTCCTCGTGTACACGACGTTTTTTGTCTTGCAACAAAACAAGACAACTGGTACCCCTTGTACACGACGTTTTCTGTCTTGTAACAAAACAAGACAACTGGTTCCTCTTGTACACGACGTTTTCTGTCTTGTTGCATCAAAACAAAACAACTGGTTCCTCTTGTACACGACGTTTTCTGTCTTGCAACAAAACAAGACAAATGGTTCCTCTTGTACACGTTTTTTGTCTTTGTGTCTTGCACCAAAACAAGACAAATGGTTACCTGCAGTATAGGAACTTCTCTGTCTAGCAGCAAAAGAATACAGTTGATTACTTGCTGTTGGTACACGACGTTTCCTGTTTTACAACAAAAGAAGCATTCCATTACCTCCTGTACACCACGTTTTCTGTCTTGCAACAAAACAAGACAACTTGTTCCCCTTGTACACGACGTTTTCTGTCTTGCAACAAAACAAAACAACTGGTTTCTCTTGTACACGACGTTTTCTGTCTTGCAACAAAACAAAACAACTGGTTCCTCTTGTACACGACGTTTTCTGTCTTGCACCAAAACAAGACAAATGGTTACCTGCTGTACAGGAACTTCTCTGTCTCGCAGCACAAGAATACAGCTGACTACCTGCTGTAGGTACACGACGTTTTAGGTTTTACAGCAAAAGAAGTATCTGATTACCTCCTGTACACGACGTTTTCTGTCTTGACGCAAAACAAGACAAATGGTAAACTGCCGTACAGGAACTTTTCTGTCTTGATGCAAAACAAGACAAATGTTTACCTGCTGTACCGGAATTTTTCTGTCTTGCAGCAGAAGAAGACAACTGATTTCCTCTTATACACGACGTTTTCTGTCTTACTGCAAAAGAAGCATCTGATTTCCTCCTGTACACGACGTTTTCTGTCTTGCAACAAAACAAGACAAATGGTTACCTGCCGTACACGACGTTTTCTGTCTTGCAGCAGAAGAAGACAACTGATTTCCTCCTGTACACGACGTTTTCTGTCGTGCAGCAAAGCAATACAACTGGTTACCTCTTGTACAAGACGTTTTTTGTCTTGCTACAAAACAAGACAATTGATTACCTCTTGTAACGACGTTTTCTGACAACTGGTTCCTCTTGTACACGATGTTTTTTGTCTTGCATCAAAACAAGATAAATGGTTACCTGCTGTACAGGAACTTTTCTGTCTCGCAGCAAAAGAATACAACTGATTACCTGCTGTAAACGACGCTTTCTATCTGGCACCAAAAACTAGACAACTGGTTGCTTCTTGTACATGATGTTTTCAGTCTTGCTACAAACAAGAAAACTGATTGCCTCCTGTACACGACATTTTATTTCACGCTTCCAACCAAGGCAACCTACTGTAAACAACGTTTTCTGTCTTGCTTTAAATCAAGGCAACTAATTACCTACTGTACACGACGTTTTCTGTCTTGCAGCAGTAGATAACTGATTGCCTCGTGTAAAAGACGTGTTCTGTGTTGTAGCAGAAGAAGACAACTGATTACCTCTTGTACTCGACGTTGTCTGTCTTAAGGCAAATACCTTTAATACTCGAAGGTTCCGTCTTGCAGCCAAATGAGGCAAATGATTGCCTTATGTATATGATGTTCTGTCTTTAAGCAAAATTAGGCAACGGATTACCTCGTATATGACGTTTTCTTTCTTGCTGTAAAAAAGACAACTGATTAATTCCTGTCCTTGACGTTTTCAGTCTTGCCGCAAAACAATGCAAGTGATTGCCTCCTTTACATGACATTTTCTGTATTGCAGTAAGTAAGACAAAGGATTACTTCCTGTAATCAGTATTTTCTGCCTTGCAGCAAAATAAAACAACTGATACCTTTTTGACACTATGTTTTCTGTCTTGCAGCAAAATAAGACAAAATATTACCTCATGTTCACTTTGTTATCTGTTTTGCAGCAAAAATAAGCAACTGTAAATGACGCTTGTTGTCTTGCAGCAGACCAAGTCATCTGATTACCTCTTGTACACGACGTTTTCTGTAGCAAAGTAAGACAAAGGATTACCCGCTGTACTCGACGTTTTCTGTCTTGATACATAACAAGGCGACTGACTACATTCTGTACATGACGTTAGCTGTCTTGCTACGAAACAAGACGACAAGTTTGTCTCCTGTACACGACGTTTTCCGTTTCGCAGCCAAGTAAGACAAAGGATTACCTCCAGCACACAACGTTTCTGTCTTGCAGCAGAACAAGACAGCTGATTGCCTCCTTTACATGACGTATCTGTCTTGCGGGAAAGCAAGACAGGTAATTGTATCCTTCACAAGAATGATTTTGATTTGCAGCAAATAGGGTAACGGCTTTGCAACTGATTTCCACCCTCACGACACGTTTTCTGTCTTGCATCAGGACAAGACAACTAATTACCGGTTCAACGACGTTTGCCATTTTGTAGCAAAACAAGACAGCTGATTTTCTTTTAAAAACAAAGACCTACGTCTGACAGCAAAACAAGACAATGCATCACCCCTTCCCTTCCATACGTTTTTTCCGTCTTACAGCAAAGCAAGAAAACTTGTTCCCACCCCCCCCCCCCCTTGACAGGCCTTTTCCCGTCTGATAGATAAACAAGAAAAAAAAATGATTGCCTACTGCGGGACAAAAAGCAGGTCTAACAATTTAGAATTCATCTCGCAATTTAAAAAATAAATGTGAATTGAAAATAGCCGTGAAATAAGATATTCTCACGTCTGGAGTTTTTACTACATTTAAACTGTTAGTTGTTATTTTTTATCGTTAAATTCCATTCTGCTATCTAGCTTCGTTTGTTTGTGTTTGAGTTCCTTAGTCCTAGAACATCAGGTTCCATTATTCCCTACACAAAGTTGAAAGTCGTCTGCAGGGCGTAATAAGTTGATCTATGTATTCGAATTTTCCAACGTTTGAATAAGCCAAGTTTTATTTTATACCGTGTTTTACAGGGTACCTTGTCGCCACGCTACGACACTATGGTAATCAGGAAGACAAAGTCTCTTGCGAGCTGTGTATAATCCAGAGTTTCATCACAACGTTTTCGAGTTTGGTGTCATTCTTTCTGACGATGTTCATTGCTCTTCACATCTTCCTGACTATATACAACGTTCGTCCGGTTACTGGTACCGGACGTTTTCTGTTCTTATTTAACGGTATCAGTGTCATAATACCGGGTAAGTATTTCAAAGAGCAAAATCATGTCAAAGTCAAGCATAATAATCTTCACTACCGCCTAAATGTAATTGGAGCAGCACAGATGCGGTGTCGCTTCGCGACCCTCTCAGTAGCGAGAGCTTTGTAAAAGAGATAAACAGTCTGATAAATAATCTACATTACCTGCAAAAGAACTATAGTGGTCCGTAGCGTTCTAAAGACTAAGAGAAGTTATAAAAGTTGTTTCAAAGTCAGTATCAAACAAGACCTGATCACTGACCATTTCAGGTACTATCGTCGTGGTGGCCTTCTTCTGCAATGTTTTAGGGCAGGATGTCACATCAACCAAGTATTCCCAAGCGGGTACAGGACCGTGGTGTTGGATCCATGTCAACAGAACGACAGAAGGTCAACAGTACAACAGCACTGCCAACAATACAGGGGGGTTAGATTCCAAAACCATCATGTGGATGACTCTGACAGGGAAAGGCTGGGAAATCTTGTGTTATCTGGTAACGACAACTCTGTATGTACTACTTAAGTTGCACTTAGTAAGTTTTTTACGTTTATTCATGAATATGAGCCATGCTATGTGAAAAGGGGACTTAATCCATACGCGAAAAAACACCGATCTAGGCCGAAACTTTTTTCCATTGGTCAGTTTTCTGCATGTCAAAGGACGCTCCTACTTCATGATTAAGTCTGTTCTTTGAAAAATATGCAATCATGGATCCATAATTATGTGATAGCTTGATAGGTATAATGCATTATGGTGATGCATTTAGCCCCCCCCCCCTTTTTTTCAGGGCATGGCTCAAATAGATATTTTTCTTACATATTTCTTAAGTTGCTCTAAGTTTATAATCCAAAGTAATTTATGTAAATCTCGGAGAAAGGTTGAAATATTTTATCCTTAGTGACGACCAGTCTTTGTGTCCTAGAATTTCACCTGGAAAGTCCTGTACTTGCTTAGATCTACATATTTTTTCGGGAAAAGGTATAGAAATCTGGTATATCTTTGTGACATAGAGAATAGACAGCTGATGTCTTTGATTGGAAAACTTTTTTCCGGGCAAGGCGTAGGAATTCTATCCGGTAAGCCGAAGGCGATGCGGATCAAATTTCGGAACAGAGACCAGATCTCATATGTTTTCCCAATCCAACCATCTATTCTATTTATCCATTTTCTTACTGAACCCTTAGGCTGCTGATCACGACTCACGGACCTTTCTCGGACCGTGTAGATTAAGATCAGACTACACAGAACGTGCAGTCTGATCTTGGATCTACACTGTCCGATTAGGAGATGTTTCCCCAACCGCCATAACTTGGAAATACCAACATGTTGGTTTTTACAATCACCATGAAAGTTTCATTTAAGTTATCTAGCAGGATAAGGGTTAAAATTCATATCCCACTAAAGTAAATATTTCTCTCGAAATATTGCACGTATCATTTCTTTGTTTTAATTTTTTGCTTATGAGGAAAAATGAAGATCTATGTAGGCTACCAAAGCGTTCTTTTGATAGATATGCAGATGCAATAATGACGTCACGAATGATTACATTTACATGACGTTACCGGCGAAATAACGGGAAATCAATCTGGTATATTTTGATAACTGTTAAGTTTCACCTAATATTGAGTGCTTTCTGACGTTCTTCTGTAAAACTCCGACCGTGGCACTTTTCTCTCGGGTATGGCCCTGGGCAAGGCACTGCAGAGTCGAACTAATACTTCTGAAACAGAGAGAAGACGTGAATGAGTGAGCTGTCACCATGATATGACTGAAATATTGTTCAAAGTTGAATATAATGATGTACAATAAACCATTTTTCAAATGTTCGAGTTATCTTGAGTTTTAACCACCCTGAAGAGAAGAGGCTTTTGAAAATTTTGGGAAAGAGAGAAAATACTGGAAACTAACATTTTCCTGTTTTCCCACACAATGTTTAAAACCCCTCAAAAACAATTCCCATCAGCTACGCTGTATTAATATATTGTCTGTAAATTTGTAAATGCTACAAAATTGGGCGAATCTAAACTTTTGTCACCGGGTAAAGACTTATTTGAAGAAACAAGAGAATATAATGAAACGGTATCTCATAAACTTGCGCTATCCTACTCCGCGGATTGATAACTCAAGGCAACTCCAGCCAATCACAAACAGCGATTGAGATTCAAGCCAATCAGAAACGGTGATTCACCGTATTTATACATGATGTTGTGAATGGCTGCAGTTTTTGTATTAACCCTTAGGCAACAAAGCGCGATTCACTGACCTTTTGCGGACGATGTAGATCAAGATCAGACTGCAGAGAACGTGCAGTCTGATCTTGGATCTACACTGTCCGATAAGAAGATATTTTTCTCTAAGAAATAAGTTTGAAATAACATCATTCGGGTTTCAAGTACCGACTTGAAAGTTTTATTTAATTTATTTAGCAGGATGAGGGTTAAATTCTGAAAACCGGTATGCGAGTATGGGCTAGGCGTGTGAAGACCCCTAGCCCAACGAAAATACAAACCCTTCCACCAATTTATGACCAAGTCGGAAAACTTCTCTTTACAGTATCTGAAGCACAGACACCGACAATTCAAGGAAATACACGACAGTTTACGAAATGAAGACAAAAATTACATCATGGTATTTCTGGTGTTGTATTTGATCAGAATATGGGGTACACTTAGGTTTTTTATCAACGCTTCTCCGAAATCCAGCGAAAGCGTGAGGGTATCAGATTTCTTGGAAAACCTGCAAGCCTTTGGTGACCCTTCCCAGGCTTTCTTCAATTTTTGTCTATTTTGCCTTCTCGACAGAACAGTGCGACGCAAGATGTTTGACTTTCTCTTATCGCCGTTACGGACAACACGCAACAGAGAGATGACCTTGTTGGGAGAGTGACAAGAAATAAAGACAGGAACCAGACTGTGACTAAAATAGTTGTATAGTTCATGGAGTCACGTCTTGGGTCCTGCTTGGCTCACTGGAATAGTGTAAGATTCATAACCTTGAGGCTACGGGCTCGATCCTCGCTCGAAGCACTTTTTAAAGGGAGTGTCCTGGCCATAACTTATTTGATTATGATTAAATTTCAGTATTACTTTGCAGAATTATTAACCACATAAAGACGATGTATCATGGGCATGAGTCATGTCCGTGGATTAAAGGTCAAGGTCACAGCAAGGTCATATGTGTTTTCGGGAGCATCGGTCACTTCTCAGCGACACGTCTTGTTGAATATATGTTTTGGAGGAGGGCATCGGTCACTTCTCAGTCTTATTTATTTACGTTTCGCAGATGATGGATTGTTCGATTGATGCTTTTAAAACAGACTGAAACCAGTGATTACACTTATCACCGGGATAACAAATTTCGACTCGATCAGCGAAGGGTAAATAGAGCAATGAAGTAATCGGCACGTTTGGCTGGTTCCTCTTGTACACGACTAATTGAGGCAACTGCAGCCGAGTGCTGGCACCCGCATGCGATATTCTTGTTTCAGAGCGCCTGTTCATACTTTCCCGAAGTTTCATGAAACAGTATTTTGCACAACGTTCTTTTCAAGCCATTGGCTGCTTTTCCACATAATCACACATACACCGTCAAAGCAGTAATCAGTGGTAAGAGAGGTATGAATCCTGTCGCATGACTATCATCAATCATAGGAAATAATATTGATAGGCTTGGAATCGGGTCTCGCTTAATGTTATGTTAGAGGTAGTTTGACGTTCATAGGGATCCCCTGAATTTTGAAATATCTTGAAAAATCCCGTATCAATTTTTATGAAACTTTACAAAATCTTTTAAAAATGACCCTACCAACTCTCACAGCGAAAATTGATTTTTATTCTTTCACAAGAAAGAGCATTTTGCTCATTCCAGTAGTGTTAATTTTTTGTTCTGAAGCTTAACTTTCTTCGACGGTTTCGCAGAGTGACCAGAACAGCAAACATGACTGAACATGTACATGACCTCAGTACCTCACTTTAGTTAAATATGAGGCCCTGAAATTGTTTTTTGAACAAATAATTTAGTTCTCTACCTTACCTTACATATCGCTTTCGTCACTTCTATACAAATCTTCGAAGTCTAAACTGATTTGTCAAGTGTTTTCTGATAGGATGTCTGTTCTCGAATATTTGGTCTCAATTTTATTTTCGGCATGGCTTCATGTTTTGTACCACTTCTGTTGAGATATGTGTTCGAAACCACCTGACACGTAGACTCGAAGGTTTTTCAGGGTTTGTTTTGAATTGTTTTTCGCGATGATTTTTTCAGTTCGCCCTATATTAGTTCTATAGGATTTTTGTCACAATCATAGGGTGGTAATCTTAAAGATACCCTGTCCTTTTGACCGTAAAAATCATCTACAACAATACTTTGGAGCTTGTTTATGGAACGTAAACAGTTCATACAATTCACCCTTCTTCATTTTACTGTTGTATGCTGTAACAAATGAACTGAGCCAAAGCTTGACTGGGTTTCAGGAAAACATCTATGGTTGGGCGTGGAAAAGAAGACAAAGTGTAATCAAGTGCGTGCAAGTCTCCGATACTGAAATATTAAAATAAAACCCAAATTTAAAAAAAAAAAAAAAAAAACGAGATTAGGGCCCCAAAAGTTGAAGTTTTTGCTGTTCAAACAATAGACGACCACAGTTACTGTACTTGCATGAGAATTGTTTTCATAAAACAGGTAAATCCTTTACTCGGAATAGCCTTCCACCCTCCCTCCATTTTAAGTTGTTTTGTTCATATAATTGCATTGAATGCAAAAAAGTCAAACTAAGTTATCAAAAATGCTGAAAATTTTACCCAGCGTTTGTAAAGGTAATATTATTAGTTATTCTATGTTTCAATACAACAGCTACAGCACTTTTTAAGATATTTCAAAATTCATGGGGTCCCTATATATAATTGCCTTGTGTATAACGCCGTTTTCTATGTCATTTAAGTTTATCGCGGCGGCCAATGCACCTATCCATGCTTTCATGGAGGTTCTTTTTCCATCAATTCTCACAAGATTGTTTCCAAGTCACTGGCTGCTTTTCCACATAATCAGCAGTAAGAGAGGAATGAATCCTATTGCAGTGAAGATCTTCATTCCATATCTGGAAAGAAATCAGCCAAGTAGGGACTCGAACCTCCGCGTTATCGACCGTGCTACCGGATTCTTCGGAAGTGGTAACATATAATTTCACATAAGACAAGACAAATTTTTTATGCCTAGCATCAAAGAAGCCGGCAATTTTTTGTTACCATCAATGAGGAAGGTGCTTTAGGAATAACTCGCTTATCTTATTAATAAGGTGCCTACTTGTCCCGAGTTTCACTACATGCAGGTGCCAACAATTGGCTGTTGTTTTTCGACGGATAAAAATTTCCCTAACAAATTTTGAAAAGGGTCACCCAAAGAACATTTCTGTGAAATTATTTCAAAATCTGACCAGCCGTTCCAGAGAAGAAGAATTAAGAAATTCCTCTACCTTATAAGACAGCTATTTTGAAAATAACGACCCTGATCTACCAACACTGGCCTCCATATCTCTTTGAACTTTTTGATTTACAGAGTTTCAATAGGCCCTATTTTTATATGACGTGACACATATTGTTATCTATAACTTGATATTGTACTTGCCCTAGAATTATAATGTTTTCTATTACTATTATACTTGTCCAGAGTTTTTACGACCCTGAGATATAACATTCAAGAAAACATTTTGTGGAAAGAAGAAATTGCTTGTGACAAGCAATTTTTCCTTTTTATCCAATGTTTTCAACCCAATAAGATACTTTCTTTTTCGCTTTACTCTACTTTGAATTGTTGTCTTTAACTTCTTAAACTTGGACCACTCTATAATTTAGTTGTCAGGTTATGGTTTACACATTGTTCCAAAAATAATAAATAAAATTATATCTTTCAGGTAAGGTTTCTTGACTTTGACTAGTAACTAACAATAATGGGTATTTTCTATATACACACATGCATTATTATGAATATGTAATGGTTATATCAATACTATAAACCAAAACACTTTGTGAAAATGTTATACGAGTCAATTTGGAATTAAATTTTTCAAGGGTGAAATACCTTTTTATACCAGCATTAAGGTTAAACCTTTTTTCACTTGTCTTTGTCATTTGTAAATAGATAATAATAATAAAAAAAAAAAAAAAATGCAATTGAAAAACAAGAGGGCCAAGATGGCCCTGGATCGCTCATCTGATTTTTTGAGAGACCATAGCCATTCTTTTTTTTTTTTGTTTGAGGTATTGAAACTTTGGAAACAAAATCATTATTTTCGCAAGCAATTTTGAAAAGGTCACCTGTAAAAGTCATTTCAAAATCTGTCACCACCCCTACGATCATCACCACAGCAATGATTTTGATGAATCAGAATTCTGCAAATAAATTTTTGGATAGATCACCCAAGGACAATTTCTTGAAGAAGAGCACATGCTTGACGATGACTAAAAACATATGTCAAACAAGAGCACCACATGCAGGTGCCAACAATTGGCTGTTGTTTTTCGACGGATAAAAATTTCCCTAACGAATTTTGAAGGTCACCCTAGGAACATTTCTGTGAAATTATTTCAAAATCTGACCAGCCGTTCCAGAGAAGAAGAATTAAGAAATTCCTCTACCTTATAAGACAGCTATTTTGAAAATAACAACCCTGATCTACCAACACTGGCCTCTATATCTCTTTGAATTTTTTGATTTACAGAGTTTCAATAGGCCTTTTTTTTACATGACGTGACACATATTGTTATCTATTACTTGATATTTTACTTGCCCTAGAATTATAATGTTTTCTATTACTATTATACTTGTCCAGAGTTTTTACGACCCTGAGATGTAACATTCAATAAAACATTTTGTGGAAAGAAATTGCTTGTGACAAGCAATTTTTCCTTTTTATCCAGTGTTTTCAACCCAATAAGATACTTTCTTTTTCGCGTTAGTCTACTTTGAATTGTTGTCTTTAACTTCTTAAACTTGGACCAGTCTATAATTTAGTTGTCAGGTTATGGTTTACACATTGTTCCAAAAATAATAAATAAAATTATATCTTTCAGGTCAGGTTTCTTGACTTTGACTAGTAACTAACAATAATGGGTATTTTCTATATACACACATGCATTATTATGAATATGTAATGGTTATATCAATACTATAAAACAAAACACTTTGTGAAAATGTTATACGAGTCAATTTGGAATTAAATTTTTAAAGGGTGGAATACCTTTTTATACCAGCATTAACTTCAAACCATTTTTTCACTTGTCTTTGTCATTTGTAAATAGATAATAGAAAAAATGCAATTGAAAAAACAAGAGGGCCAAGATGGCCCTGGATCGCTCATCTGAATTTTTGAGAGACCATAGCCATTTTTTTTTTTTTTTTTTGAGGTATTGAAACGTTGGAAACAAAATCATTATTTTCGCAAGCAATTTTGAAAAGGTCACCTGTAAAAGTCATTTTAAAATCTGTCACCACCCCTACAATCATCACCACAGCAATGATTTTGATGAATCAGAATTCTGCTAATAAATTTTTGGATAGATCACCCATGGACAATTTCTTGAAGAAGAGCACATGCTTGATAGTGATTAAAAACATATATCAAACAAGAGCACCACATTCAGGTGCCAACAATTGGCTGTTGTTTTTCGACGGATAAAAATTTCCCTAACAAATTTTGAAAAGGGTCACCCTAGGAACATTTCTGTGAAATTATTTCAAAATCTGACCAGCCGTTCCAGAGAAGAAGAATTAAGAAATTCCTCTACCTTATAAGACAGCTATTTTGAAAATAACAACCCGAATCTACCAACACTGGCCTCTATCTCTCTTTGAACTTTTTGATTTACAGAGTTTCAATAAGCCCTATTTTTACATGACGTGACACATATTGTTATCTATGACTTGATATTGTACTTGCCCTAGAATTATGATGTTTTGTATTACTATTATACTTGTCCAGGGTTTTTACGACCCTGAGATATAACATTCAAGAAAGCATTTTGTGGAAAGAAGAAATTGCTTGTGACAAGCAATTTTTCCTTTTTATCCAGTGTTTTCACCACAGCAATGATTTTGATGAATCAGAATTCTGCAAATAAAGTTTTGGATAGATCACCCAAAGACAATTTCTTGAAGAAGAGCACATGCTTGATAGTGACTTAAAACATAAGTCAAACAAGAGCACCACATGCAGGTGCCAACAATTGGCTGTTGTTTTTCGACGGATAAAAATTTCCCTAACAAATTTTGAAAAGGGTCACCCTAGGAACATTTCTGTGAAATTATTTCAAAATCTGACCAGCCGTTCCAGAGAAGAAGAATTAAGGAATTCCTCTTCATGTCCCTGTAGTGCAAGTAGCCCCCACCACCAGAGCCATGTTTTGTGACAGATCACAATTTTGCAAACAAGTTCTGAAAAGAGTCGCCCAAGAAACATCTCTGTGAAATTATTTCAAAATCTGACCAGCTGTTTCAGAAAATAAGAATTTTTAAGAATTTCTTCATTTCCGTATAGTGCGAGTAGCCCCCAGTCACCAGAGCCATGTTTCTTGACGGATCAAAATTTCGCGAACAGTTTTTGAAAAGGGTCACCCAAGGAACATCTCTGTGAAATTATTTTAAAATCTGACCAGCCATTTCAGAGAAGAAGAATTTTTAAGAATTTCTTCAGTTCTGTATAGTGCAAGTAGCCCCCAGTCAGCAGAACCATGTTTTTCGACGGATCAAAATTTCCCGAACATTTTTTGAAAAGGGTTACCCAAGGAACATTCCTGTGAAATTATTTCAAAATCTGATTAACGGTTCTAGAGGAGAAGATTTTTAAAGAATTGCTTAGAAAATTCCATTTGGTTGCAATGGCAACCATAGTTTTTGATGGAATCAAATTCTGTGAACAATTTTTAAAGAGGACCTCCCAAGGAACATTTCTCTTAAGTTTGGTCCAAATTGGCCGAGTGGTTTAGGAGATGATGTTTAAAGAATTGTTGACGACGCACGACAGACACCGGGTGATCCTAAAAGCTCCCCTTGAGCATGTTGTGCTCAGGTGAGCTAAAAAGTTGAAACTTACAAAAAAAAAGAAAATGTTCTCAACATTTTGGAAAACATGGGATTGTTTGCAAAAAGATTGCCTAATATTCTTGAAAGGAAATAACAATTAGAGACGACACTTATAGAGCACAGTTATGGTGAAACAGGATCATCTTTAAGGAGAGAAAGTATTTTACTAGAATAAAAACACTCGAGTTGTCATGCAATAAAACAAAATTGAACTTTCTTTCTAACAAGAGCACAGCATGCCGGGTGCCACGCTGAGCTGTTGGGTGATGGATAGAAAGTGAAAATTCTAAGTTGAAAAAGGAGCATAATTTGGACAAAAATGATTTTAGAAATATCTGCTCTTGTCACATGGATCGCTTTTTTGATAGTGAACACCTATTCCTGATAGTGAACAACTATTCCAAGTTTCAAGTAGATGTGTTGAGTGGAAGCAAAGATATTTCAAAATGTCAGTTTTAGCATGACACAGACAACAGGGCTATGACAATAACTCGAAGATTTCTTCGAAAAAAGCCAAGCTAAAAATAAATGAGATACGATTGTCTAAAGATAACTAAAATAAGGGGTTACAGAACAGATTGCAAATTTGAACAAACAATGAATCATGTAAAAATCTACCTTAGTAAAAGATTGACTAGATATTATATCAGAAACTTTTTTGCACTTGCTGGCCAGTTTTTGCAAAGACTAGAATGGTTGTTGAGGGACAACTTATGTCAAGCCCGCAAATATTTGACCTTCAAATGTGACCTTGACCTTTGACCTACAGGAATAAATGGATCAAATGGCACTTGTACTCAGTGAGAGGAACATTTGTGCCAAATTATTTTGAAATTGATCCATAAATGTAGCAAATATGGTCCTGATAGAAATTTGACCTTGACCTTGAGTGTGACCTTGACCTTGGACCTACAGGAATAAATGGTTTAAATGGCACTTCTACCCAGTGAGGGGATCAATTATGCCAAATTATTTTAAAATCTATCTATAAATGTAGAAGTTATGGTCCGGACAAATCTAGAGGGACACACACACACACACACACACACACACACTAACGCACATACACCGAAGTGTGGTTGTAGCGACTATGTTTTGCTTATTGCAAACGGGCTCGACAAAAATCATTAAAGGCAATTACCATGACAAATAAAAACAATATGGCAAGACAATGTAATGTTGAAAACATAAACAATATCAATAACAAGACAAACAATATAAAGCATAAAAAATATAAACACATGTTGATAACTATTTTCCATCAACCAATGACAATATCGCAACTTGAGCACTTTGTGCTTAGGGGAGCTAAAAAGTGGTTTGTAAGTCAGAATAGAGCCAGATAAAGATCAAAAAAATAGATATCAAGTTTTATCAATAAGACCAACATCTTTAAAAAGAGTGAATTGAACAGAACCCATTACCAGACAACCAAGTTTTAGACCAGTCCAATTGTAGTTTTCATGCTCGCAATTTATTTGAACAGCACAAGGAAAAAAATGCGTAATATTGCGCTAATCTACTAGTTTTAAACTGGTCCCTTGTTGTATCGTGTATTACACGTATAGTAGTATCAGGGGAGGTAACCAATCTATACTGGTTTAAGAAGAGTTACGCTGCTTGTGGGTTCAATCATTAATCAGTTATTAAATAAATATCTATAAATACGAAATCTTTCCTTTTCATGCTCGAAATTCATCTCAACAGTACATACAAAAAAAAAAATGCATAATTCTGAGCTTAATAGCAACATACTATTAAAAGTATTTGAGTGAATATGTCGGAAAAGTTGTGCAATGATGTATCACAAAATTCCCCATGTGCATAAAAAAGAGTATTCCTACTGGAAGCCGGCTTCAAGAGCCGGCTTCCAATAACATCACGTAAAATAAGATAACATAACATGTATTTATGTTATGTCAAACATGTAATGAAATTTGGGACACCTTTGCAGTCGTAGCTGTAAATCAAGACAGCACCTACTCGAATTTAATGACACGTTACATTTTTAAGCTTCACAACAGGTGACTTTCAAATTGCCACTGTAAATTACGGATAATCAAACTGAAATACAGAATCTTACACGCTTGCTTATTTACTATATTTTTTTATTAAGCACTTAGGCTGCTAAGCGTGACTTTGTGGGCTTTGCAGACCGTGTAGATCAAGATCAGACTGCAGAGAACGTGCAGTCTGATCTTTGATCTACACTCTCCAATATGGTGAGATTTCTCTGATGAGCAAAAGTATTTAATCGTAAACTATGGGTTTTCACTGTTGGCTGGAAATTTTTATTTAATTCATTTATCAGCTTAAGGTATTCGGGTTTAACGCCCTTTTAACAGCTTAGGTTATATCACGGCGGTCAGTGCACCTACGCATGTATTTCCTGGCTTTCTCACAAACACCCGCAGTATTGACACAACTTTCTTTCCAAGTCACTGACTACTTGTCTCACATGCATTGGAAGTGAGAGGCGAGAAATCCCCGGAAAGACAGTTCGCCTCAACCGGGTATCGAACTCGCAACCACCAGGTCACGAGTCAGATATGCTAACCACTGAGCTACCCAGTGGGCGATGTTAAGCAGCTTTAGGGCTAGGGCTAAACCAACTGACAAAAATCATTTGATGCGAGCCTTGGCTCTGTCCAAGCAATTTTAACCCTTTACGGCACAATGCCGCCTGTTAACCACTCTGGGAAAGTTGCACCATTTGAACCACATTTAAATTGTGGTTTGCAAATGCTTACAATTTGGACAATGCTAAAATGGTGTCGTCTGGTAAAGGGTTAAACATGGAGATACTACTTATCGCTGTTCCGATGGAGTTATCTCTCTTTGAGCCCTCTTGTGTAATTTGGTAGTGCCGCGTCTAAATAAGCCACGATGTCCACGCTTTGAGAGAAGCTTTGTTAGAACCACTTTTGTAATAAAACGGCCTTTTGTAATTTTAGTACAAAAAGCCGTTTTATTACAAAAGTGGTTCTAACAAAGCGTGGTTAATGTGTGGGGTCGTGTTGATCTTGAGGCAACTTGGCACAATCGGGATGATCGTAATGATAGTAACACAAGTTTTTGACGGTCAAAAATTCTGCTTTGATTATCCCGATTCATTATTGAACTTGAGAGAACGTGAAAGAAAGTGAATTTCAATCGTAGTGGAATGTAATACTACTAAACAGACTTTACCGCGGCGCACCAGGTGTTGATGGTCCATCGTAGATGATCTTGTGGACTTAGACACCCAGTTCGGTGAGTTTAGTTACTTTATGCCTCGTTCGTGCTCAGTTACAAAAAGTTGAGAATAGTGTATCGATAGTTTCCTTCGATTAACACCTCGCCATGGTATCACTTGCAATACCGGGTTACCTTTATTGAATACATACAAACATACATATTTCGTAGGACAAATTGGAATGTAGGCAGATCCGCAATCTGCTTAGGCAAAATTAGAATTCTAATTTGCCCTAGACCAAAATAGAATTCTTGTTTGGTCTATTCAGATTCTGGATCTGCCTGGGTCAAGTTAGAATTCCAGTTTGGGTAGGCAGATACAGGATCTGCCTAGACCAAATTGGAGTCTATTTTTTTTTTTTTTTTTTTTTTTTTACAGTCTTTTCACTTTTAACACATGAAAAAAAAAGCAAACTAAATTAATTGAGTTTTGATATTTAAACATTTTTATTTTTACTTTTTATCAATAAATAAACACATTTATATAAAAGAAAAAAAAAGTTGTTAGTTATGAATTTATCACTATTCTTCATTTTTTCCCCTACAGTTCCCAACTTAAATCATATTTTGCAGGAAGTGTAGACAAAGATTAGAGGAAACCTTTGGAAAACATGTTGGATACCATCATTTTCTCTTCTTCCAACATTGTTTTTAAAGCTTTCTTTCGAACGGTTGTTGAAACTCAGGGATTAAGAGTTTATAGGTTAGACTAATTTATTAAAATGCAAATTTAAGACCTTTTCTACTTAAAAAAAATGAAAAAAAAAAATGCAGAAAGACATGAAATACGGCTTATTTTTTGCAATCTTTACCAGATTTTTTTTAAAGCATTGTGAGAAAAGGAGAAAAGTATGGAAACCAGCACTCTCTTCTTTTCCAACACTGTTTTTCAAAGATGCCTTTCACACGGGAATTAAAACTCAGGAATACTGGCTAATGGGTTTGACACTGATTTATAAAAATACCGAACGACAAACATTTTCGACTAGTCCAAATTCAAAGCAACTTCACACCTTTATGGCCAACCAATTTGGCAGTTGACAATATTTTAGCAATTAACAACTTTCATTGTCTCTTCACACATCATTTGTGCCAGTATGACCCTTCACATGTTATTTATTATTGTTTATTTCAAAGCAAATGAAAGAATATACAGTATCTACAATTATCCTCTTCCCACAATACTTTCTCCTAGATTTATGAATCGTTTTTCTCATTGTTGTAATCATATCAATCCTGAAAAACAGGATTACAACTCTGAGTTAGAATTCTTAGGAAATTAAAACATTTTCTCCTTTTCCTACAATGCTTACTACTTGATAATTGGATCATTTTTCCTGATTTTTTAAAATCACTTTAATCCACATAGGTTTACATTTTTTTTTTTTTTTTTTTTTCTTTATTAAAAGCAATTTGTTTCTTTTCCCCCACAATTACTCCGTTTTCCACATTTTTTTCCTCAAAAGTGCAAAACATTCAAAATTTATTCTTACTCCGAATTTGTGTTTAAAACCGCTTTTATTTTGGAACTGAAATTAAATCAGATTGTTTATATGTAGTCACACTGTATTTAACAAGAAAACATTCCAATTTGGTCGAGGCAGATTCTGGATCTGTCTAGCCAAATTGGAATCCTAATTTGGTCTAGACAGATCTGGAATCCAAAATAGAATTCCAATTTGGTCTAGGCAGATTCCGGATCTGCCTAGATTCCAGTTTGGACTACGATACATACATACATACATACATACGATCCCTTTTTTACCCAAATGTATGAGGTGGCGTTAAGTTTTGCAAATATTTACCGAAATGTTTTCAAAAGCCTTTCTCATGGTCGTCAAAACTCGAATTTGTTTCGTAACGGGTTGAAAATCATATTTTCGAATTGGAAAAAATCAAAATTGTATGAAAGGAAAATATCTTTTCTGTGAATACACTCTAAGAAATGAAGCAATAGTTTGTAACTGTAACAGTAAACAAGTGATTCCTTTTCCCCACATTGTTTTAGAAAAGGCTAAATTTTATCGGCCTTTCTCAATTTTTCAAAAAGTTCTTTGAGGCACCGTCATAAAAATGTGTATTAACCCTTATCCTTCTAAATGAAAGAAATGAAAATTTCAAACCAATAATATAAACCATAATTTTCCTCTTTCAAAGGTATTTTTCAAGGAAAGATATCTCGTTATCGGACAGTGTAGATCAAAGGTCAGAGAGTCGCGCTTAGCAGCCTATGGGTTAAAATCGATGATACATGAGAAAAAAAAATAACTGTGAGTTGATCAATAGACCTGATATAGTTAACTCTTAAACCGCTAAGCGCCACTCACTGACCTTTTACGGACAGTGTAGATCAAGATCACACTGCACAGAACGTGCAGTCTGGTCTTGGATCTACGCTGTCCGATAAGGAGATATTTTTCTAAAAAAAAAAATAAGTTTGAAATAACATTATTCGGGTTTTTTACTGTCGGCTTGAACATTTTATTTAATTTATTTAACAGGATAAGGGTTAACTCTTCGCTGCTATGTCCGAATTAGGACGCTTTGGTGCACAGTGTAGATCAAGATAGCCGCACAGAACGTACAGTATGAACTTTGATCTACGTAGTCCGATATGGTGATATAGTTTTTTCAATCACAATAGAATTTAGAATGCTAAATTCGGTGTTTACTATTGGTTATAGATTATCTAGTTTTCAGTTTAATTATCAGTTTAAAGGGTGACGTTGTAGGCTTCGTTTTTATTGAATACCTTGAAGATCTTCAGTCAACATAACATTTAAAACGCGTCAACTAACCTAGTGGAATTACATGAAACTTTATTTAAACGGTTTTATTTAGTATCTTGATCAAGTTTAACCCTTAGGCTGCTAAGTGCGACTCCCTGACCATATGCGAACAGTGTAGATCAAGATCAGACTGCACAGAACGTGCAGTCTGATCTTGGATCTTCACTATGCGATAAGGAGATATTTTTCTCCATAAGTTTGAAGTAGCTTTATTCGTTTTTTTCTTTTTTTTTTTTTTTTTTTTTTTTTTTTTTAATTAGCACGAAATTTTCATTTAACTTACTTAGGAGGATAAGGGTTAAAGACTATTTGATAATAATTTTCGGAGAGTGTCAAGCGTGCTTCTAGTAAACCTTTGATTTGGTTTTTAATATCACCATTTTATCGGAAAATAAACTATACATTCGAAGCTAAAGGTCGAATTTACTGAGTTATACAAGGAATTATGGATCTGACGAGGGAAGAATACATGAACTATGCTAAACTAGCCGAGCAGGTCGAACGCTACGATGAGATGTACGAAGGAATGGTGAACATTGTGAAGAAGTTTAAGGAACCATTGAACCGTGACGAAAGAAACTATCTTGCTATAGCGTTGAAAAATATCATGGGACCACACCGAAGGGAATGGCACTGTCTTGAAGCAATTCTGTCGAACGACAAAAATGCCGACTACAGAAAAGTTGGTCGTGTGCTGAAAGAGAAGGTGGGAAAAGAAGTCAAAAGACTGTGTACAGACGTAACAAAACTACTGGACGAGAAACTTCTAAAAAATCCGGAAAACGTAGAAGCGGAGATTTTCTTTCTCAAAATGAAAGGAGATTACTATAGGTATATGACTGATGTTTGCTCGCAGGGAAGGGAGCGTGTTGACGTCATCTCCAAGTCTAACCAGGCTTATGAGAAAGCTTGGAATCTAGCCGTTAAAAATCTGCCCACAGCCAACACGCTTCGCCTGGGTCTGGCACTGAACTTTTCGACGTTTTTCTACGAAGTAAAGAAACAGTCAAAAATGGCTTGCAAAATGGCGGAAGGTGCCATCGAGGGCACTGTTACGGGGCTCGATAAAGTGTCGGGGGACGAAGAACGTGATATTAGACAGATTATTGATCTTCTCCGAGATAATCTTATCTTGTGGAAAACAGAGATGGAGGAGAATTATGAAGAATCTAGTACATAATTTATCAAGAACTCGTGTGAAAGGTCGTAGAGTATAATCAACATTTTTGCTTTTTTTTTTTACTCTGTTATCTTCGTTTGAAATTCTAACATGACTCGTGAATTCTGTTATATAAACACAGTACAATGGCAGCGTGGTAAAATCGACGTCATTCTAAATAAAGTGACGCTATTCTAAGTAATATAAGTCTCTCGTGACTGTTCCATGTTTCCGCCCTCGGATACTTTATCAATGAAAGTCACCTGACGTAAACAAATCGTCATTTTCCGCTATTCGACCGGGGGGGGGGGGGGAACGCAAGGATTTACTGATATTTACTGATATTTACTGTTTTTGATTAATCTTGACAGTGATGGAACTACTTGAAAAGTTGTTGTTGTTGTTGTTGCTGCTGCTGCTTCTGCTGCTGCTGCTGCTGCCTAAGGTTTTATTCAAATTTTGATTTTGATCTATGTTGACCAACTGGGCAGTCGGGTTTTGTTTCGGTTAGAAACTGAAACAGCCATGGTTTATTCAAAGGAATTAATCCGCATCTGCGTTTCTACAGTGAATATGAAATATCGCCCTTGTGGTTTATTTATTGCGCCTAATAACTCACAACCGTGGTTTATGAACGATAAACCACGATAGAATTAAGATTATTTCTTAAGTTTACGATTCTACTGAATGTCATAATATACAGCTGTGCCATCGACTTTACTATTTGTGCAGTTTTTTTTTTGTGTGTGTCGTGAATTTCCTTATTTACGATGTAATCGAAAGTAGTTGCTAATGTGTACCTTGCGACTTACCCCACCTAGGTCCTAAATCTAGCTAGTTTTTCGTTTTTAAAAAATAGAAGTCCTAAAATCCGGCTAGTATCCCGTTTTTTTTTTTTTTTAAATAAAATCTCTAAATCCGGCTAGTATCCCTTTTTTAAAAAATAAAATCCCTAATCTCCTTTTATTTTACTTTCTAGGAAAATAAAAAAATTTATAACCTTTCCGGGTTATAAATTTCTCTACGATTAAAAATTTGAAAATTTTTTGAGCGTATTCCCGTTAAAAGGCGTGGAATAAAGATGGCTAATGAAAATGAAATAAGTATTTATAATATTTGTAATTATAGATTAGGCGGTCATTCCGTAAAAAGTGTTTTAGAGTTCGTAGATAAAGAAATAGAGACGTTTAATGTAATGACGAGGCGGTTTGAACCAATTTCGAAAGGAATTTTTTATAATTTATTGAAAGTAATAAATCGTGAGAAAGATTTTTGTTCTTACTCTAAAGGCCATGAGGACAGCGAAGAGGAATTATATATTCCTTATATAAATACGTATTTAACCGAATTAAAGGGAAATTTACGTAAATCCGCGAGAATTTTCGAAACCGAAGAGGAAGATAGAACGAACAAGAGACATCGCAGATGTATACTAAATATGCTACCTATTTTACGCGAGTTCGGTAGTTTTTTTGGTGTCTTTTTTTCCAGAATAGGATTTAATTGTTTTAAAGACGAAAGAAAAAAATTAGAACTCGCAATTTTTAAACCTAAAATTGGTCAGTGTCTTTCGAAATTTAGAAAAAAAACGGATAGTCATTATTACGGGAAAAAAAAAGCGAGAGATTTTAGGAATGTTAGAAATTTATAACTCGGCGAGTTATAAATTTATTTTTTTTTTTTAAAAAAATAATAACGACAAAAATTTGAAAATTTTTTAAACGTATTCCCGTTAAAAGGTGTGTAATGGAGAAGACAAGATTAACGATACATTGCGTAACTTGCGACAAAATAAACCTTTTTAGGATAAAAGTATTAAATACTTTAAATACGGATGAGAGGTTAAGAATAGCGAGGTGCGTTCACAAAAGGTTATTTTTTATTTCTTCTAACGTGCTGTCGGGCGTGGAAAAAGTAATTGCATTTAAGTTATTAAAGGATGACGTATTAAAAAATTTAAGATCGAGTATACGATATCTTTTAAGTAAAGAAAAAGCCGTAAATACGGGTAAGTTTAACTTCGATCTTTGTGTTGGAAAAGAGGGTGGCAAATTAAAAGAAATTATAAGTGACGTTTCATCGGACACTTCTTTTACGCGCGAACAAAATGAACGTTTTAATTCGTTTTCGTTCGAAAATTTTGATAAAGCTATTGACTTCGCAATCCGCTTTAAAGACGGTCATTTTTCGCGAGATGATTCGGAAATAAGAATTAATTTCGATAGGTTTTTTTTCACCGAAAAATGCGTCGTTTGCTTGGTAAATATACCTAAAATAGGGTTTTCCAACTGCGGGCATTTTTGCTTATGCAAGGAATGCGTCGAAGCGAGTAATTCGGTAATATGCCCAATTTGTAGAACGGTAAGTAGAGTTTTGTTAAATCTAACGAATTCTTAAAACTTTATTTTTTTTTAAAAATTTATAACTTGGCGAGTTATAAATTTATTTTTGAAATTTTCTAAATTTTATCTGTTAAGAGGCGTAGAATAATGGTTGCGCCGAGAGTATTAATTAATTTAGGAAGTACTTTCGTTTTACATCTAGTTAAAACGCTCGAAAATAAGATTTATTTAGGACGACGGAAATATCGTTCTCCGAACATTATAGTATTTCCTCCCGTCGAATGTAGAAACTACTGTATAGCGTTATTACGATTAAAACCCGTCTTTTTTTATGAAATTAGTAAAGTGGACGTGCCGCGAGATAATGTATCGTTCGCTTTAAATTTATCGGAAAGTACGTACGAAGGAAATATGGACGAAGGATACGATTGTTTATCATTCAATTTTTTACATTTTTTGTCAATTAACGAAGGCGGTCGTTTATATTTAGGTATCACGTTCGAAGACGTCGAATTTTCTCCGGACGATTTTCCGCATTCTTGGGAAGACGGAGTATTCGATCCGTATGATAGTTGGGACGATCCTCCTTTAGACGCGCCCGAAAGTATATGGGATATTCCTCCTTTACCCGAAGAAGATTGGGCTATAAAAAACGATATTTCTTCATTTCGAGAAGAAGAATGCGTCGTTTGCAAAGAAGCTATTCCGAATATAATGTTTTGTAATTGCGGTCATATAACCGTCTGCGAGGGGTGTAATAACGATAATTTAAAAATTTGCCCCCTGTGTAGAACGTCCTCCCTAGTAAAACGTAAAGTATAAAATCCTATCGAAAATTCGGCGACTCGCGTTACGGAAATCCCGTTTAGGCCGGAGGATGAGCGAGAAGATCGTGTAATAAACAATATTTCTTCGTTTCGAGAAGAAGAATGTGTCGTTTGCAAAGAAGCTATTCCGAATATAATGTTTTGTAATTGCGGGCATATAATCATTTGCGAGGGGTGTAATAACGATAATTTAAAAATTTGCCCCCTGTGTAAAACGTCCTCCCTCGTAAAACGTAGAATTTAAATATATATTTTTTATAAAAATATATATTTTATCTATTATAAAGAGTTAATACAAATTTTTTTTTCTTTCTAAAACGCGCGTTTTCTTCTTTTAGTTTATTTATCTTAGCTAATAACGCTTTAATATTAGCATTATTTTTCGCGATTTTTTCGTTATAATGCGTTTCCGGGTCGGTCATCGTTAACGATTCTTTATTATCCATTTTAAAGTTAGTAATCAATATTTTATTTGAATATTAAAGATTTTGCTACCCGTATATAAAAAATGGAAGATTATTTAGGAATTACTATTAATAATAATTTAGATAATCTTTTATCCGAACACGGTAAAAAACTTCTTAAAGGATATTATTACCAGTACGATGACGATACTCCTCAAAGAGTATTCGCTCGCGCCGCGGTTAGTTATTCCGATAATTTAAAACACGCGCAAAGAATTTACGATTACGCGTCCACTCAATTATTTATGTTTTCTTCCCCTATCTTAGCAAACGCGGGAAAGTCTTCTAAGAGGGGTTTACCTATTTCTTGTTTCGTTTCTCATATTCCGGATAAGATAGACGGTATTATCGAACATTTAGCGGATACGTGCTGGTCTTTAATCGTAGGCGGAGGAGTCGGAGCTGATTGGAGTTCGGTAAGATCGGCCGACGGTAAGTCATCCAGTCCGGTATCTTTCTTATCTCCTATTAATTCCGTAGTGACTTCTTATAAACAGGGAAAAACTAGAAAAGGAAGTTACGCTGCTTATCTCGATATTACTCATCCGGAAATAATAGAATTTATTACTATGAGAATACCTACCGGGGGAGATACTAATCGGAAAAATCTTAATTTGTTTAACGGGATTAATATTACCGACGACTTCATGCGCGCCATAAAAAATGATACCGATTACGATTTAATAGATCCTAAAACTAAAAAACGAACGCCTACGAGTGCGAGGAAAATATGGGAAATGATTTTAGAAACTAGAAGCAGAACCGGAACTCCATATTTAAATTTTATCGATACGATTAATAAATCTCTTCCGAGAGAGATGAAAGAAAAAGGATTAAAAATTTATAGCAGTAATTTATGTAACGAAATCCATTTACCTACGGACGATAGTACGGCGGCCGTATGCTGTTTAGCTTCTTTAAACGCGGAATATCCTTATAAATGGATGTCGCGAGTCGTAGAAGATATCGTTCGTTTTTTGGATAACGTTTTAGAATCGTTTATTAAAAATTGTCCGCCGGAATTATCTAAAGCTAAAAAAGGAGCGATAAGAGACCGACCTTTAGGAATAGGAGTTATGGGATTCGGTTCCGCCTGTCGTAAGATGAATTTCCCGTTCAAATCTTCCGAGGCGAAAGAATTTAATATAGAGTTATTTTCTAAGCTAAAAAAATACGCGGAAATGGCTACTTTAAAATTAGGAAAAGAACGAGGAGAATGTCCATCTATGGAAGGAACGGGAAAAAGAAATTCCCATTTAATAGCGGTCGCTCCTACCGCTAATATTTCTATTATCGCGAATTGTTCTCCTTCTATCGAACCCGTCGTAGCTAACGCTTTTGTATCCAAAATGCGCGCCGGTATGTTTCTCGAGAAAGATAAATATTTAGAAGAAATTTTACGTCGTCAAGGATTAGATACGAAGAAAATATGGGATAGTATCACGAAAAATAACGGTTCGGTAAGTCATCTTAATACTCCAATGCCGTTTAATAAGGAAATTTTTAAGACGGCCGAAGAAATGGATCAGATTAACGTAATAGATTTAGCCGCGGACAGACAGAAGTACATATGCCAGGGCCAGTCTTTAAACATTTTTATACCTTCCGGAGCTAGTAAAAAATATGTTAATCATATTCACTATAAAGCCTGGGAATTAGGTTGTAAAGGATTATATTATTTTAGGGGGGAAACGGACAAACGGTCGGACGATATCTCCGTCTTAGAATGTTCTTTATGCGCTTCTTAACGCTAAATTTATAACTTTTTAAAAAGTTATAAATTTGATTTTTAAATTATTTCGTTTTAAATAAGTCGGGTAATAATGGAAAAATTAGTTGGTTATTTAGCTGATAAAGAAAGTGCTAACGGATTTAAGGCCGGTGTAGCCGAAAATGTAAATCATTTTAACGACGCGATAGATTATCTCGTTGATAAATTTAAAATCGTCAAAGAAATTTTCAAAAAGTTTTACGAGGAAAGAAAAATTTTTATCATATTTTCTAAGCTCGCGAAAGATTATAGTCGAGTTATTTCCGAAAAATTAAATGATTTTAAAAACTTTTATATTACGCAAGCACAAGATGTAATGTGGGCACCTCCCCTATTTCAAATGAATGAGTTCAATGGTTTACGCAGAACTATAATATCGTTGATCGACGATTTAGTAAAAAAAATAAACGAGGAGATATTAAGACACGATCTCAAAGAATTTCGCGCGGATGTTGAGCGTGCCGTTTTTATCTTAAACGATGTTAAAGCCAGGCTTTTAGGAAGAGTAAATGAATTAAATTCTTTATTCGATATTTTTTATGTAGATTTTTAATTAAAAAATTAGAAAGGGGATAAATAAAATTTATAACTTTTTAAAAAGTTATAAATTTGATTTTTTTAATTATTTCATTTTAAATAAGTCGTAAATAATGAACGTGAAGTTATTTAAAAAAGTTAATAAAAAAAGCGGTCGCGAATTAGAAGACGTTGTCCCCGAAATAAGGAGTTTAACTATCGGGTTGACAGAATATACCCACTATAGTTTTAAATTTCTTCGCGAAATTTTATTCCGTATCTCTAAAATCGTCGGTCCTTTTTGGTTTCATATTCCTGATTCGCTCCTCGAAGATGGTTGTTACGAAATTACACGTATCTCTACGGATATTAGTAACTATCTTCATTGTTACGCGGAAAACGGAGAACTTACGCGAAAGTTACCCGCTTATTACGTGGAAGATATAATCAAAGAATTGCACGATGTTATACGTGGTCGGATCAGAGGGATTATCGTCAGAGTACACGGGAATGGAGAAATATTAAAAATGAAGCTGTTCAAGAAAAAGTTCATGCGGACGTTAATTACGCTGTCCACGTCTTAGTCAAACTTCTTACCGTTCTAAAAGAAGGAGAGAAAAAAATAGCTAGTTTATACGTAAAAAATTTATAACTTAAACTAAAGTTATAAATTTATCGCGTTGGGCGCAAGTAATCCTTAAGAGAACAAACCGGGATTTCTTTCACGGCGATCTCGTCTTTTATCTTTAATATTATATCGAAAAACCATTTTATCGTAGGATCTTGATATTTTTCGTGGATTCCGGAAAACGCGATTCGTCCCGTCCTAAAAACGGTTACAGTAATATTTTTTTCTCCCGCTCGTTCGCGTCCGGTTAAAACGCGAAACTTTTTGTAGGTTATTTCCCTTCTCGAACTTATCTTATTATTTTTTCCGCTTATTTCGAACATATAAACCGGCATATCTTCTACGGATCCCACGGGCACGTTAAATCGAGTCGTCGTAAAATTTCCATTTGTCGCGGCGATAAGGTTATGATTTTCGAAAAAATATTTTTCTAATTTTTCTCCGTCAACACGGAAACCTAAATTAGAGGTAACGTTTCTCGTTACCGACACCAGACTTACATTTAAGCTATTTAGTGAAGAACACGAGGGAGTTTCTTTGAGTACGGTCCATAAAAAAACTAAGCCCTTTTCGCAATGTTCGCGACTTTTACATCCCGCATACTGTATTAAGCCATTTCTAAATAGTTTTAACGCGATATTTTTATCGTCGAAGAAAAAGGAAAACGAAATACAATTCGAGAAATTTTTACTTTTTCTTTTCTTAACTTTTTTCCCCGCTTCTTTTTGCTTGTAGGCCATATACGTTAACTCTACCGTCGGAGTTATTTCGTCGAACAGCTTTTCTAAGTTAAGATCGCTCATATTCGTGTGAGCGAGAAATGATTGAGTAGAAACTTTTACGTCCATTTTTAAAAATTGATTTTTTAAAATTAGTTTTTTAAGTCAATCGTCTGAAATATGGTGAGTAAAAATTTTATAACGTTTAAAGATTTTAATATAAAAAATCTGAGTCTTTGCGAAGGCAAAATAAATAAAAGGTATAGTTACCAAATGATGAGTATTAAATACGCATATCCCGATGGGGAAACGAGAGGGTTACGACTTCGTTCTCCCGTTCTGTTTTCTCCCGGAATTTTTAAATACGGGGATAAAACGGGCGAATACTTTTTACCCCTACGATCTTTTTACGACGCGGAAATTCCGACCGAAAAAGAAATCGAATTTAAAAAAACGTTAGATAATATTTCGAAATTTTTACGCGAAGAAGCGAAAGAAAAGGCCGTAATAAAGAAGAAGAAAAACGATTTTTTCGATGAGTTGGAAATTGTTGACGATAATATTTTCTTTCCGAAACTATGTCACAATAAAACTTATAACAAAGACGGACAAATTACGAAATGCGAAATATCTACTATTTTTTACGAAAAGAACGAAGAAGGAAATCTCGAAAAAAAAAGAAGATTTAGAGTCTCTCAAAAAAGTAAATTGTAAATTAGTCGCTTTTATCGAAATAGAAGATATTTTTACTACTTCTTCTAAAGTAAAAGTGCGGATGAGGATTACCGATGTCATTATTATTAAAAAGGATGTCGCTCCTACTAAAAATTTAGTAAAATCTCTCGAACCTTCGACGGGAATAACGTTAGGTTCCGACGACGAAGATTAAATAAATAATTTATAAATTTATAACTTTTTTAAAAAGTTATAAATTTTTTTTTATTTATAAATCGAGTTCTACGAGTATCGTTAAATAAGAGTTTTTCGCGTTAGGATTATCGGTTTTTGTTAAAAAGTTTATAACGTCACATTGTTTTAATTCTAAAGGTTGAGGAAAAATTACGCAACTGCAGCCTTCTCCTACTTTTTTTATTAAGGAGTAGTCGGTTTTTTCGACACCGTTTATTACTAAGTTTATTTTAGCTTCTTCGTCTAACATATCGTTTCCTTTTAAAACCGTTAAAGAACCCCTTATAATACTACCGGGGGCGGACATACAATAACCGCCTAAACCGTGCGATCTTCTGCTACTACCGTTACCGAAAGAAAACTCATAATTTCCCTTCGATAAAGGCCCTTGTTCTTCGGCGTGAATACTTATTATAGGTTTACGCAGTTCACTTCTTATTATCGGTATAAATCCCGCCGAAAAAGACGCCAGCCGCTCGGTTAAAAAAGATTTAGTTACCGGATCGTTATTACCGTAAGGTTTCGGCAAGTTTATAATTCTTTGTTCGTTCATATTTATTAACCCTTTCGCGCCAAAAGAACCGTCGTCGTTTTTCGTTAAAGATTTTTCGCGCTCGGACAAAGTTAACAACTGCGTAGCGAGAAATGATCTAGTTACGGGATCGTCCCAATTAGCCGGTTCGGGTAAGTTTTTAATTCTATTTCCTCCCATATCTATTTCTCCGATAGCCGAAAAACTACCGTCCTCTTGTTTAACTAATCCGCCGCTTATATCGTCTACGTATTTTTTATTTGCGGCTTCGGTCGGCTCAGTAGGATCGCCTAAGTTTCTTATTTTATTAAATCCCATGTTTAAATATCCTAACATTTGATAACCTCCATTTTCTAATAAAAATCCTCCCTTAGCGTCTACGTAATGTTTAGTAGCTACGTCTTGAGGATTTTCGGGATTACTAACTCTCGTTAACGTATTACCGTTCATATTTATAGAACCGGTAACTTCCGTAGTTCCGTCTTTACGTAAAAAATTATTATTGACGTAAGAGATCGAAATACCGTTTTCGCTAGGTTTAACTTCGTCCATTCTTCCGAATTTATCGACGGGCATTTTTAATATTTAAAAAAAGTTTTAAATAAACTTTTTTAAATTTATTTTATATCTTTATTTTTACTATAAACGAGCTTCCCGTTGGGAGAAAAACCCCCGTTTTTAAAATATTCGTGATTCGTCACTAAGCTTATAACTACGTGACTAACGGATGGGTTATCCGTTTCTTGTTTAATTCTTAAAGATTCGTACGGAAAAATTTTAATATAACTGTCGTCGCTTTCGCGCTTTTTAAATTTTTTTCCGCAAATAATGTTATACTCGATCGGAAGATCGATATCGATAACTTTATACGGCTCGTTAATTTCGATTTTCTGATAAAAACTATCGCCTTCTACCAATATTCTTAAAGGAAAATCTTTTCCTTCGACCGAGCAAACTATTTTCTTTAATGACGCTCCGCTCGTCGTATAATAATTATTATAACCATAAAAATCGTAATAATCTCCCCGTTTTAACGGTTTATTTTTCGAGGCCGTTATTACGCGGTCGTCCGGTTCTAACGCGGGTAATTTTAATAAAGGTTTATTATCGGCTGCCATCTCTAAAAAAGTTTATTTAAAACTCGTTGGAATTCATTTTCCAAAGTTAGCTCTTTTAGAACGAATAAACATAAATGACCGCAAAATACTTGATCGGCTCGCTGTAATTGATCCGTATTATAAAGTATCGGATTTCCTAAGTAGTTTTCTATTTCGATAGGCGGTCTTATACCGTAACTATCGAAATAATTTTTTAGTTTACCGTCTTTATACCAAGCAACCCAATGCGTACCGGGTCCGCTAGAATCGTCTAAATTTAATATACCGCATTCTTTTTTTCTAGGTTTTTTAGGTAAATCGTTTCTTACGAATACTCCCCTAAAAGAAGGTATCTTTAACCTTTTAGCGGCGTCTTCTAGTTCGAAGTTACTTAAAGGTTTATTAGGTAAAATTACGTTTTTAATCGCGATATCCCGCATTTTTTTTTTAAAAACTTAAATATTTTTAATGTTTTCGTTATCGACCCAAGAATTAAACTCGTCCGAATAGCCTTTCCATTTTACCAAAGATTTATTTTTTCCTTTTTTAATAACCTTTTCTATCCTAAATAACTCCTGACTAGTTTTCTGTAGTTCGGGTTCGTAAAAAGAACCTCTTACTTCTTCTCCATTAAGATCCTTTATTTTATATGTTACGGGTGACATACCTTTTATCTCGGAAATCGTAAAAACTTCTTCAGTCCATCTAGTAGTATATCCCTTTTCGAAAGTCTTTTTCTTTTTAGATATCCTTACTTTATCGCCTACGGAAAACTTAGGATTCATATCCCTTATTTCGCGACTTTCCGGATAAAGAGTTTTCCAAACGATATTTTCGTTTACCTTTTTACTAGCGTTTACCGGCGTCATCTTAATGGAAGAATGTTTCGCGTTATTGTATTCTTTTACGAGAACGGGTAACGCGTTAACGTAAACGTTAGTAGAATTAGCAGAAAAATATTTCCACATTTTTTCTTTCATCATTCTAATCCATCTTTCTACTACGCTAGATTTTTCTTCGTTTTCAGTAGAGTACAATTCTATTAGTTTTTTAACATCGGCGTTATAAAACTCTTTACCTTTATCTACCCATATTTTTTCCGGTTTTCTCTCTTTAAAAATAGTTTTTAACGCTTCGGCGACGGATTTCCCCGTTTTATTTTTTAACGGTATCAACCAGCCGTACTTGGAAAAGATATCGATAACGGCGAGAAGATATTTTATACCTCGATTATATTAAGAAAATGCCTGCATGTCTACTAAATCCGCGGCCCATATTCTATCGATACAGTTTACTAAGACTCTCCTTTTCTTAAATTTTCTTTTTACGGGTTTATGTAATTCTTCCGATAAACTCGTCATGACGAATTTTTTTTTTTTATTAACTCCCATTCCGAATCTTTTCTTCGCTCCGATTAGATTACCGATGACCGATCACTCTATTTTTTCCCTAAGCGTAGGATTATAAATTCCCTTTAATTCCTTTAACATATTAGCGTCGCAAATAGAATTTCTGGTAGCCGTGTCGTCGTATTTAAGGTAACAAACGTCGTGATGATAGGCCGCTTTATCTACGCGGTTTATCGGTTTACTAAATTCTTTCGGCGTTAAATCTTCGTTAAGCCTTTTATTTAACTTAGTTCCGGGACCGGTAATGTTATGACCGGGAAGATGCATTTCGATGGGTAAGTTATTTATAAACTTATTTAGTAACGAGCCGCCTTTTTTTTTTTTAATGAATTTAGTTTTCGTATTTCCGCATACGACGCATTTACCGCGCGCCATATTTCTTCCGTTTTTAGTAATGACGTGCTGTACGTTATTGGTTTCGGTAACTTTTTTACATTTAACGCAATACATTTTTTAGAAGTTTAAATTTTTTTTTAATTTAAGTAAAATGGATATCGCTAATTTATCGTGGAACGATATAGTTACGAAAAGGCGTAATAATCTTATTTTACCTAAAAGCTTAAGAGGAATAATAGTCGGTAAATCCGGTTGTGGTAAGACTACGCTTTTAATAAACCTTTTAATAAGGCCGGGATGGCTAGACTACGATAATTTAATGGTTTTCGGGAGAAGCCTTTTTCAACCCAAATATCGTTTACTTAAAAAAGCCTTCGAAGAAAAATTACCGAAAGAAAGAATTTTACAGTTATTTAACGCGCGAGACGTAGTCTCGAGCGAGAACGTTTCTCCAGAATCTTTGATCGAAGAATGGTCTAAAACCTTAGCGAATAAATCGGATATAAGATGTAGTTTTTTCGAACGTACCGACGATGTTCCCGATCCGAGAGAGTTAAAATCGGAAGATAAAAATTTAATGATATTCAACGACTTACTTTTAGAAAAACAAAATAAATGCGAGTGTTACTACGTACGAGGAAGACATAGTAATGTCGATTGTTTTTATCTTTCGCAAGATTATTTTAGGTTGCCTAGGCAAACTATTAGAGAAAACACGAATTTTATTTGTCTTTTTAGGCAGGACCAGAAAAATATTAATCATATTTATAGCGATCACCTAAGCGAAGATATGACTAAAGAAGAGTTTAGAAATTTCTGTAAAACAGTCTGGGAAAAACCTTACGGTTTTATCGTTATCGATTTATCGAGTAAAAAAGACGAAGAAAAATACAGAGACAGATTAGATACCTTTTATATTCCGAGTTAATAAAAAATGAAAATAAAAATTTATAATTAAACTTTAATCGGGAAAATGAAATCGAAAGATCGGAGAAAAATATTATATGAAGATCCGAAAATGGGCGAAGATGACATAACCCATTTTGGAATGTATTACGGGGGAGGCGCATATATGCCTATAAACGATAACGATTTATGGGACCTAGAATATTCTATTTTAAGAGAACTTACGTACGCGATCCGAACGATGATGAGAAATCATCTCGACGGTATTACGACCAATTATTTTAGGTGTAATCCGCAAGAATATTATGTCGATAGATTCGAGTTAAAAAGTTTTACCGAAGGAAGATTATTAAAATTATGGGAGGCGATCGAAAAATTAATAGAATTTAAAGAAAAATTAAAGGTGGGCTGGCTGGCCGTACTTTTAATTTAAAAATATATATATTTTTTTTTTTTTAAATATATTTCTTTTTTAAAAAAATGGAAGATCTTTTAAAACGAGTAGTCGAAAACACGCGTCCAAAAGAATCTTTACAGATTATAGTAAGCGACGACACGACGCTGTTTACGACGAATTTTAATCCTCCTATCCGGCTGGATTATGAAAAAAAATACGAAATAGCTTTAGTAAACCTAGAAACGTATTACTCTTTTCCTAATATTAACGAGTCAAATAACGCGTTTATTTATTCTCCGAACGACGGCGCTTCTTGGTTTAAAATAACGATACCCGAAGGAAGTTACGACCTTATAGACATTAACGATACTATTCATCAGGAAATGAGAAAAAATGGACACGTCGATTTAGTTAACGATAATTATCCTATTAATATTTCCGCGAATACGAATACACTAAAATCTATTCTTATCTTAGAAAACGGTTATGAAGTAGATTTTAATCATCCGAATTCCATTTCCAAAGTATTAGGTTTTACTCGTGCGAAATACGTTAACGGTTTTCACGAATCTGAAAACGTAGTAAATATTCTCAGTATAAATTCAGTGCTTGTTAACGTTAATATTATCTCGGGAAGCTACGTTAACGGATTAATGCGAAATACGATTTACTCTTTTTTTCCGAATGTCGCGCCGGGATATAAGATAATAGAGTCTCCGCTTAATTTAGTATATTTACCGATAACGCTAAGAGATATACATAATATGGAAGTAAAAATTACGGACCAAAACAGAAATTTATTAAATCTTAGAGGGGAAAATATAACGATTAGATTTCATATTAGAGAATCGTAAAAATAAAAACGCGTTTAAAAAATATAAAAACGTATAAAAAAATATGACTAGATAAGCGAACGTCAAAGTTAATATATCAGAAGGACAAAAGAATAAACTTAAATCCGCTATTAAAAAAAGTTGTCAAGTTAATATTCGTTTAACGCGAGAAGATTTAAACGGTAACGACGTTTTAGCCGTTACATCGTCTCAAGCAAAAAAAATAGCGAAAGCTTTCGAAAAAGGTACCGGGGTAACGATTAGAATGTCCGTTAAACAGCTTAAACATAACGCTAAAATAGAAGGGGGCTTTTTAGGAATGTTAGCGGGTTTAGCCGCTAGCGCTTTACCGGCTATAGCGAAAACCGTTTTACCCGCGTTAGGAGTCGGCGCTCTTTCCGGTTTAGCGTCATCGGGAGTACAAAAAGCTATGGGATCGGGACTTTATCTTAAAAAAGGAGGCAGCGTTTGTCGAGTAGAAACCGACGGAGAAGGACTTTATTTAAGCCCGTATAAAGGTAAAGGATTAAAATCCGCTGGTAACGGTTTATATTTAAAACGAGGAGGAAAATTTTATGATGGAAAAGGTCTTATTTTAGGACCTAATAGTCCTTTCGCTAATATTCCTATTTTAGGAGCTATATTATAAGTTTATAACGTTAAACTTATAATATAAAAAAGGATGAACGTACGTAAATTTAACGCTTAATCGAAAATTTATAATCCAAAAACGATTCAATGGCGAGTCATAAATAGTTTAAAATATCCTCCGGTAAAAATAAACCCGATAACTTGGGAAATCTTTTGTCAAAAACGGATTACGTTAACTCCCGGGAAAGTATTTTGCGCGGGATTAGGTTTAGGCTTTACGTCAACAAAAGGCGTAATTCTAACCTCTTTAGATTACCATCTAAGATGCAAAGAATGCAGTTTACAAAACGAAATTAGCTTCGGGGACGTCGCGAATATTTTAGTCGCGATTACTAATAATTCGAAAAAAGAAGTAACGATAGAAGAAAACGAACTTTTATGTTTCGTTTATTATCAGTATTAAAAAATTTTACTCGTTTAAAAAATGGAGATGAAAGTCATTAATAGTTATCCGGAATTGCCTACGGCTCCTCCGGCCGATGAAGGACACGGTTATCGTCTACAAAAAATTAACGAAATACAAACTTTTTTAGAAGGTGAGATAATGAAAAGGGAGGCTTTAAGTAAGAAATATTTTAGAGCCGCGAGTATAGTAGATAAAATAGATGTCGTTTTAATCGCGATTACTACGGCGGGCGGAATAGGAGGAATAGGTTTGTTAACTACGGTAGTCTCGATACCCGCGGTTATAAGGTATAGAAGGTATAGCGGGTTTTTGCGGTTTATTAAGTTTGATCGGAAAATACGCCGTTAACAATTCGAGAAAAAAGGCGGAAAAACACGAAAAGATTAAAATCGTCGCCGATACTAAATTAAATACTATTTCGACTCACGTCTCGAAAGCTTTATCGGACGATAAAGTCATGGACGAAGAGTTTAAACTAATCGTCGATGAATTAGAGAAATATAAGAAGATGAAGGAAGAAATTAGGTCTAAATTTAAGAAAAAGATTACGAGCGGAACGGAAGCGGAGTTAATAGAGAGAGGAAGAAGAGAACAGCGCGAGTCCTTTCGGAAGTTGGTTGAAAAACATCACGGTACGCCGCTGGAATATTAAAAAGCCTAGAATTAAGTTTTCGTGCAGTTTTAGTTACGAAACGGGATAAAAAAATAAATCCTAATTAAAAAAAAAAAATGTCTTTTTTAAAAATTAAAGATCCAGCGGAAAGGGAACGAGTCGTAAAAGAATTTCTCGAGAAAAAAAAAAAATATTCGCGCGAACGAATTAGCGGAAAAAACGGGTAAAATAGAATTACGAGAAGATCTTTCGGAACTATTTAAACCCGTTACGCAAAAAACTACCGCTAGAGAGATTATGGAAGGTCTTAGACCTATTAAAGAAGGTATCGAACAATTACCTTCAAGGATGCCGCGCGAAAAACCTATTATTATTCCATCAACATCGGAAAAGAAAATTTATAAGGACATTTATGAGGATACTACATTCGGTATTTACGAAAAAGGCGGTGATTTTTTTATCAGTAATAAAATATTAGCGGAAGTCGAAGGCGGAGACGGTAATATTTATTACAATATCGGCAAACCACCATCTAGAAAGTCTTATTTAAAAACGCCTGGGTTGGAATATCTTCTCACATCTAAAAAAATCGACGACATAGAAGATATCCCTGCTAGCGATATTGCATCGTACGTAAAAATCTTAAAATATACAAACACTATGTACCTCGACAATGATCCGAAAAGTGACGAATTAAAACCCTTGAACGACGAAGATTTATTAGAAAAATTTAGTTTGATCGTTCAACCCGCGTGGGATAAAATGCAAAAAGAAAAAGGAAAAGGGAAAGGAAAAGGGAAAAAAACGACTGGTAAAGGCCTTAAAAAAGTCGTTATCCCCGGCGACCCTAACGCGTTACTAGAAAGACTCGACTTACTTATAGCTAGTAAAGCGGCCGGTAATACGGGTTTAAGAAACGAGTTAGTAAGCGTATGCGACGAATTAAAAAGGCAAGGCTTTTTCGATAATAAAAGTTATAAAAGGATAACGTCCTTATTATAAAAAATGTACGTTTATAAAAAACGAGGATTTACTAGAAGGAATAGATATGGCGGAGCCGGAATTTTCGCCAGCTTAGCTAACTTTTTCGCTAGACATTTAAGTAGTAGCACGGCTAAACAAATAGCGTCATCCGCAGTCGATGTAGGAAAGAGCGTCGCTAAAGAAGGAGCTAAGAAAGCTTTAGAAGCCGGAAAAAGCGCCGCGGTAGACGCGGGAAAAAAGTTAATAGAAAAGGCTTTAACGCCTAAATCTAAGAAAATTTTGAAAAAGTATAACGCGATACCCGCGATAACGACGCCCACGACTCCGAAAAACGTGAACGCTTTAATAGACGGGAGCGGCAATGATCCGATCGCGATACGAGAATTAGTTAAAAAATTAAATAGCGGAGCGGGTATAAAAATGACTTAAAATATTATAATAATTTAAAAATTATTATAATCTAATAAAAATGAGCATTTTAGACGTTACCGATACGCCTTTAAAAGACGATAGTATCGAAGAGTACGAATACTTCGAATATTTACCGATCGTCGGCGCCGTTAATAATTTTAACAATCCCGGAGGAGTTATTACGATTAACATCGAAACTCAAGATATTTTTATGCATCCGAGCAAAAGCTATTTACTTATAGATTATTAAAAGATGATAATAATATATACGCGGACGCCGACAATGTTGCTTTAACAAACAACGGCCTAATGTATCTTTTTAGCACTATTAAGTACGACCTTTCGGGCAAAGAAATCGAGCTCATAAATCATCCCGGGTGGGCTACTACAATGCTCGGTTTGTTAAAATATGACGACGATTTTTCTAAATCACGAGGATTGAATCAGTTATGGTATAAGGATACGGCGCCCCTGATAAATTATTATAGCGGCTTTGAAATTAGGCAATCGCTGATTATCCAAAAGCCTCATAACAAAGGTACATTCGGTTTTAGCGTACCGTTAAAACATATTTTCGGTTTTTGCGAAGACTACGATAAAATCATATACGGAATGAAACATACTCTTTCCTTTTCAAGAACAGGCGATAATGACGCCATTTTTATGGCTGGCGCGGCTAATAATGGAAAGGTCGAATTAAGTAAAATAGCGTGGTATATGCCTCACGTGTTACCTACGGATAAGTACAAAATGGAACTTTATAAGCGTATCCAAAACAAAGAAACCTTTCCGGTTCATTATAGAATGATACAATGCGATACAACGACGGTTCCCCTAACGAGATCATTTACTTGGAGATTCTCCGTTAAAACGTCGCCGGAGTTTCCGCGTTACATTATCGTCGGTTTCCAACATAACAAACAAAACCAGCAAGAACAAAATCCGGCTGTATTTAACCATATTCAAGTTACGGATATTCACGTTACGTTAAATTCTTATAAATATCCTAGAGCCGACTACACACTTTCGTTTACTGATCAGAAATTTAGTAGAGCGTACGCCGATGTCTCCAAGTTTAGATCTAAGTTTTTTCTTATGGACGGTTTAGCGTCGAATCCTAATTTTACGCCGTTAGAGTACAAAGATCTGTATCCTTTGTTTTTGATTGACGTTAGTAAACAAAGCGAAAGAATAAAATATAACGTAAGAGATATTCATATGAAAGTACATTTTGGTACTGATCCGGAACCGAACACGCACGCGTACGCCGTTGTTATTAGCGATAGATTAATAAACTTTCAGTCCGACGGAAATAAAATGAACGTAGTATATTAAGATTTTATTATGAAAATCGTAATAAAATTGACTAATACTTTTAATAAATATACGTCGCGTTATAAAAAAATGACGAGTTACGTTTCGAATTTATTCTCCTCGATCGCTAGGCCTTTACGAAGGCAAATAACTAATTTCGGTAATTGGTTAGTTAATACCGTAAATCCTACGGATATCCCTCAAGTACTGGACGAATTTAGATCGCACGTAAGAAGATCAATAGCACCGCCCCCGCCGGAAGTTAGAGCGCCGACTCAGTCGAGAATTAGGTTACGTGCTAGACCTTCCGCTCTGGTACCTTTAGCACCAAAACCGCCTCCTATTAAAGAACGGTTTAATATTAGTCTAAAAAGATCAGCGTTTAGGGGTTATACTAGAGTACATAAAATAGACGGAAAAAGGGGTTATCTGCCCGAAGAATTTTTTAACGAAATGGAAGAGCCTATTCTCAGCATTCTTAGAAATAACCTACAGAAAAAAGTAAAGTTAGTTCTTAAAAGTAGATATTATTACGTAACGGACGAGAACAGAGTAGAAAGAGAATTCGCTTTTCACTCGAGTCAGTATTTAAACTTAAATAGGAACGACGTAGACGATATATTATGAGACATGTGGGACGAAATTATGGCGAAAATGGATAAGTTCAAACGAGAAGGTAGCGGATGGGCTTTCGTATCTATAACGTCGTTGGAACTACACACGGTCGTTTACGAACCTTTAGGAGCCGATGGATGGTTAGATTTACCGGATTGGATAAAAAATAAAAAGGCCGTTATTAATATGAAAATTAAGGATAATAAATGTTTTTTATGGTGCGTTTTAAGAGCGTTAAATCCTAAAGACCATAACGCAGAAATAATCGATAAGGATTTACGATCGAAAGAGGACAGCTTAAACGCGGATGGGATCGAATATCCCGTCTCGATTAAAGATATAAATAAGTTCGAGAAACAAAATCCGGAAATTAGCGTTAACGTTTTCGCTTACGAAGGCGAAAAAATTTATCCTCTTAGAAACGCGAGCGTCGAAAAAAAGAATCACGTAGACCTGTTATTTATAAAAGAGGGCGAAAAAACGCATTACGGTCTCGTGAAAAACTTTAATCGGTTACTGAGAAGCCAGGTAACGAAACATCACGGAAATATTAAATTTTGTAAGCGGTGTTTAAACCATTTCGGAAACGACGATCTCTTAGAAAAACATCGAAAATTTTGTAACGATCACGTAAGCGTTAGATTAGAGATGCCGGAAAAGGGAACCTCTATAAGTTTTCAAAATTATCGTAGATTTCGTAGAAAGCTGCCGGTCCCCTTCGTCGTGTATGCCGATTTCGAGAGTATTTTGGAACCTATACATACTTGCGAATTAGACCCGGAAAATAGTTTTACTATAAAACAGCATCATCACGTACCTTGTAGTTTTTATTATCTCGTAAAATGTTTCGACGATAACGTTTGTCCGCCTACTACGAGAAGTTACGTCGGAAAAGATGCGGGGGAAAAGTTTATAGAACGTTTAATATCCGACGCGAAAGAAATTTACCGAAAGTATTATCGCGACAAAAAGCCTATTATCCTTACTAACGAAGAAGAGACGGATTACGAAAATCGAACGCGATGTTGGTTTTGCGATAAAGAATTTAATAAAGATAAAGTAAGAGATCATTGTCATTTTACGGGCAAATATAGGGGCGCCGCGCATAATTCGTGTAACTTAGACGCGAGAACTCCGGACTTTATCCCCGTATATTTTCATAATCTTAGCGGCTACGACTCGCACCTTTTTATTAAAAATCTCGGTAAACATTTCGGTAAAATTAATTGCATCCCGAATAACGAGGAAAAATACATTAGTTTTAGTAAGGATATCGCCGTTGACGAGGATAAGGGAAAAATAATATGGCATAAACTTAGATTTATCGATACCTTTAAGTTTATGAGTACTAGTTTAGATAAACTTTCAAGCAATTTAAACGAAGACCAAGTAAAAATTTTATCGCGATATTTTACGAAAGAAGAATTGCCATTAGTAAGAAAAAAAGGAATTTTTCCGTACGAATACTTACACTCTTTAAAGAGACTTAGAGAAACGCGGTTACCGCCTAAAGAAGCGTTTTACTCCACTTTAAACGGGGAACATATTACCGACGAGGACTATGCTCACGCGATAAATGTTTGGAAAACTTTTAACGTGAGCACGCTAGAAGATTACTTAAAATTATACAATAAAACGGACGTATTACTCTTAGCCGACGTTTTCGAAAACTTTAGAAACGTTTGTCGTAAAAACTACGACTTGGACCCTAGTTGGTATTATACCGCTCCCGGTTTAGCTTGGGACGTCTCGTTAAAAATAACCGAGGTACAGTTAGAACTTTTATCGGAAACTGACATGCTTTTAATGGTAGAAAATGGGTTAAGAGGCTGAGTTAGCGTGTGTACGAAAAGATACTCGAAAGCGAATAATAAATACATGGGGGATCAATATGTGACGAGCGAGCCTTCGAAGTATTTAATATACGTAGACGCGAATAGTCTTTACTCCGGAGCAATGAGCGAGCCTTTACCTACGCACGGCTTTAAATGGATGACGGAAAACGAATTAAAAAATTGGGAAAAATATAGCGGTAAAAAGGGAGAAGGTTGTATCTTAGAAGTGGAATTAGAATACCCTAAAACGTTACACGATCTTCATAACGACTTTCCCTTAGCGCCCGAACATTTAAAAGTAGAAAAGGTAAAAAAATTAATTCCCAATTTATACGATAAAGAAAAATACGTTTTACATTATCGGGCTTTAAAAACGTATATTGACTCGGGTCTTAAATTAAAAAACGTTAGCCGCGGATTTAGATTTAAAGAAAGTAATTGGCTTAAACCTTACATCGATCTTAACAACGATTTGAGAACTAAAACCGAAAATGACTTCGAAAAAGATTTTTTTAAGTTGATGAATAATTCCGTCTTCGGTAAAACGATGGAAAATATAAGAAACAGAGTAGACATAAAATTACTTTCCGCCCATCAATCTTATTTTTATAAAAAGCAAGTAGCTAAACCTAGTTACGATCATACGACTATATTCGACGAAAATTTTGTGGCTTTACATATGAAGAAAACCTTAGTAAAATACGACAAGCCCGTTTACTTGGGTATGAGCATTTTAGATATCAGTAAAACGACTATGTATAACGCTTATTATAATTATTTTAAGAAAAAGTATAACGATAAAGTTAAATTATGTTATACGGATACCGATAGTTTTATTCTCGAAATAGAAACGCACGACCTTTACGAAGATATTCGTCCGGACGTTCCTAAAATGTTTGATACGAGTAACTATCCTACCGATCATCCGTGTTATTATAACGGAAACAAGAAAGTAATAGGAAAGTTTAAAGACGAATTGGGAGGTAAAATTATGACGGAATTCGTAGGATTAAAAGCAAAAATGTACGCTTATAAAACCTCGGATAATAAGGAGGATAAAAGGTGTAAGGGTATTAAAAAGTCAGTCGTCAAAAACGAATTACATCTCGAGAATTATAAAGATTGTTTATTCGATAAAAAAGTTCAGTACAGGCAAATGCGTGTATTAAGAAGTTACGGACACGAAATGTACACGGAAAAAATAAACAAAATATCGTTAAGTCACGACGACGATAAAAGAGTTATATTAAAAGATAATATAAACACGTTAGCTTTGGGACATTATAGGATCGAAAAATAAAAATTTATAACTCATCGAGTTATAAATTTTTTCGCGTATATTTACGTTTTACATAAATTTTTATATTTAAAGAGCTACTCTATTTTTAGTTCTGCAAACTGGACATACCGTCGATTTACTTTGAAACATACATTCGTCACATAAGCAAATATGACCACAATCGTAAAATAAAATTTCCGGTTTTTTTTCTAAGCAAATAAGACAATCATCAAAAGTAAATTCTCTTCCTCCATTAATTCTATCTCTGGCTTCATCATCCGAAAAAATCCCGTTTTTAAATTTGATCATAAAATCAGATTCTTCGCGTAAAAAATAACAAGCGGTCAAAACCTTTTTAAAAACTTCATTCTGTTCTCGAGTAAGAAAAGTCCCCGAAGATACATCGTCAAAGACAGTAAAATCGCTCCGTTTTCTAAAAAAAAAAAGATCGAAGTTAAACTCTCCCATATTTTCGACTTTTTCCCTACTTAAAAAATAGCGCAAACCAGAACTTACGCTTTTAAAAATGTTATTCGGAGATAAATAACAATATCCGAGTATGGAGAAAACAACGGATTTAACGCTCGGTTCCCGAAAGAAACACGCTTTAATATTTATTCTTCCGAATAAAAATAATGTTATTTTTTTTCTCGCTTCTCTAGTTAAACTATTTAATACTTTTATATCGTACGAATTCTCTATATCATCCATTATATAACTCATTATTCCGGGCCTTTTAGCTGGGAAAAAATTTAAAATTTTCAAATTTTTTATCGTTATTTTTTTAAAAAAATAATAAATTTATAACTCAGCGAGTTATAAATTTTTAACGTTCCTAAAATCTCCCTCTTTTTTTCGCGCAAAAATGAGTATCCGTTTTTTTTCTAACTCTAAAAAGACACTGACCAACTTTAGATCTAGAACATTCGGGTACTATTTTTTTATTTTCTCCTTTAAAAATATTATATCCTACTCTGGCAAAAAAGACCCCAAAAAAACTACCTAACTCGCGTAAAATAGGTAGCATATTTAGTATACATCTGCGATGTCTCTTGTTCGTTCTATCTTCCTCTTCGGTTTCGAAAATTCTCGCGGATTTACGTAAATTTCCCTTTAATTCGGTTAAATACGTATTTAGATAAGGAATATATAATTCCTCTTCGCTGTCCTCATGGCCTTTAGAGTAAGAACAAAAATCTTTCTCACGATTTATTACTTTCAATAAATTATAAAAAATTCCTTTCGAAATTGGTTCAAACCGCCTCGTCATTACATTAAACGTCTCTATTTCTTTATCTACGAACTCTAAAACACTTTTTACGGAATGACCGCCTAATCTATAATTACAAATATTATAAATACTTATTTCATTTTCATTAGCCATCTTTATTCCACGCCTTTTAACGGGAATACGCTCAAAAAATTTTCAAATTTTTAATCGTAGAGAAATTTATAACCCGGAAAGGTTATAAATTTTTTTATTTTCCTAGAAAGTAAAATAAAAGGAGATTAGGGATTTTATTTTTTAAAAACGGGATACTAGCCGGATTTAGAGATTTTATTTTTTTTAAAAAAAAAAGGGAAACTAGCCGGATTTTAGGACTTCTATTTTTTAAAAACGAAAAACTAGCTAGATTTAGGACCTAGGTGGGGTAAGTCGCAAGGTACACATTAGCAACTACTATCGAAAGTTCATGGTTCAATTGAATGCCATAATATACAGTTGTGAAACTTACTTTTTTTTTTCGATTCAAACGTGTAAATATTCTCTTATGTCTGACTTTGTCTTCAAGGAATTACCTTAACCCTTAGGCTGCTAAGCGCGACTCACTGACCTTCTGCAGACAGCTTAGATCAAGATCAAACTGCATAGAACGTGCAGTCTGATCTTAGTTCTGCACTGTCTGATAAGGAAATACTTTTCCTCCAAAGTTACCTTTGAAATAGGAAAATTATGGGTTTTAACTATCGGCTTGAAAGTTTCATTTCTTTTATTTAGGCGGATAAGGATTAACGTTTAGAGTTCTATATTACAAAACTGCACCTTAAACCTTCAATCTTACGGCTCAAAGGAAAAGTAGGTTTGAAAACGTTGTGGGGAAAAGAGACAATGCTGGTAACCATCATTTTCTCCTTTTCCCACAACTTTTTCGACTCTTTCAAAGACAAATCTATCCAACTGAGCCACGTTTGTCAGTTACGAAGATTGATGAAAGTCCTTGCTACAGGATTCATTCCTCTCTCACCGCTAATCGTTGTTTTGACAATGGTCATGATTACAGTGGCTTGAGAAGAATTTTGTACGAAGTGCTGGTAGATGACACTCCAGGAAAGCATGGAAAGGTGTACTGCACGTGATAACGGAAATTATGTTGAAAACACCATACATTCATACAAGTCATCTGTACGTTCTTTCGATATGGACCGTTCTAAATTTTGTCGTCCCGTAAAGAATAAAAAAACAGCTCTATAGAGACAATATGCCAATGCTGAAACTCTACATTCAACGATGTGGCTGGTTTTTTTTTTGTGTGTGCATCTCATAGAGCAATTTTTCTACCTCACTTTACTTATCTATCTACAGTGTGATTTTTGGGTCACATCAGTGTATTCAGTTCGCACTTTGATTGGTCATAACATGTCATTTATGAACCATACTCCGGGAAAAGGGGGTTTAAATACATCTCCAGCATGCAGTATACCAAGGAAGTCGTCACATAATCATGGATCCTTAAAACCCATTTTGTCTTAATCCTGAGGTAGACTGGTCCTATGACCTGCAGAAAATTGACCAATAGCAAAATGTTTCGACTCATGAGTTGATACTTTTTGCAGATGCATTAATCTCGCTTTTCACAAAGCATGGCTCAAATGTTCATATTGGTTTCGAATCTCTAAATCATTCAGAATAAAGTGTTTTTTATGCTTCATCAGCCCATTATTCCCCATTTCGAGCCATTTGCAAAGTTACGCATTTCAATTCTGAGGCATATTTGTAAACAACGGTGCTTAACGCTCCCCTTTTCACGATTAGAGAGAAAAATAAGGTGATTTTTCTGAGTGCGTTGATGTGAATAAGCAGCCAGTGGCTTTAAAAAGAATATTTTGCGAAATACCGGTGAAAGAATCTCCATGGCAGCATGTATAAGTGTCCTGTCGCCGTGATAAAACTGGAATTTTCTTAAAAGCGGTTTTAAAAACCAAACCAAAAAAACAAGAGTATACTTCGCATCATGGTTTCTGACATGATTCCACACCAACAAATAGATCGCTGTGTGCAGCCTTACTTGCTTCTGTAGACAATATCCGTCAAGATCAGACTGGTTTTTGTGACAAGTGTAGATCAAGATCAGAATGCACGGAATCTTGGATCTACATTGTATTCTATTTTGTGAATTACTCTTACAAATCTGATAAAGAAATTACATTCTATCTTTTTGTTTTGTTCTATTTTCTTTTATTGAAAAAAAAAAAATCTTATTTATTTTTATTCATTCGCTTTAAGCCTAAACACTACTACAAAATTTTAGACTTTTGCAAATTGACAGCATTTACAGACGACAAATCTTATCTCTCAAAAGTATGGAAGAAAAATTGTGAGGACAAGAGAACGTTTTGGAAAAAGAAAAAAAAAAATGTCTGAAGCCTTGTTCATGGAAGTAACTGATTTTTATTTGTTATGAATATTGAATTAAAAGATATGAGCAATGAACACCAACATTTGATGAAGGAAACGAAATTTTATTTCTCAACAGTCAGGGAAAAAAATAACATTTCGGAAAAATGTAGGCCTTGCATACAAAAGTAGCTTGATTTTATTTTTGTACATATGGAATATTATGTTGTAGTAACTTTCCTGGTGCTTGTGTTTAATTCGAGCAGTGTGAGAATATTTGATATCGCACGAGACCGAAGGTGCAGGGAGATGTTAAAATTTTCTTACACAGCGAAAAGTAAATACATACATCAGGAAAGTTACTACAACAAATATTCCTTTTATTATGTACCTACAAGTTTCAACGAAAATATTTTGCAGTTCTTGACATTTTATTCGTAAACTGGTTAACAAAATAAAACAAAATATTGTGTAGTAGCTAGTAACACCATTCCTACGAATGGCGAAAAAATATTTTAGCGTAAATTTTGACCAATCCAATCACAAATTAATACGTATGTTTTCCGCTAGTGAGTTACGTCATCAATAGCATATTTGGAACCGTATTTCACAGTGTGTAGATGCGGATTTTTTTTTTTTTTCGTGCATTATTTTATCTGTTTGCGACGTATGTTTTTGAGCCGGGAAAAAATCAATAATATAATAAAAATAATTATAGAATGTACATGTCATCCAAAATGATTATTGAATTAATGGATGCCAGCAATGGACACCAACATTTGATGAAGGAAACTAGATTCCATTTCTCAACAGTATAGGGAAAAATAACATTTCGGAAAAAGAAAACTTGTCTGAAGCCTTGCATACAGAAGTAGCTGGAATTGATTTTTTGTACAAATATACAATATGAATGTCATTCAAATTGATTAATGGAAACTAGCTTTCAGCAATAAACACCAGTATTTAACCCTCTACCTGCTAGAAAATTTAAATGAACCTTTCAAGCCGATAGTAAAAACCCAATTGTTGCTTTATCAGTTATTTTGGGGGTTAAATTATCTCTTTATCGGACAGTGTAGATCCAAGATCAGACTGAACGATCTGTGCAGTTTGATCTTGATCTACACTATCCGCAAAAGGTACTCCAGTCGCACTTAGCAGCCTGTGGTTTATGAAGAAAATTAAATTTCATTCTTAAACAGTATGAGAAAAATAAAATATTTCGGAAAAAAAGAATAATTGTGAGAAGCTTTGCTTACTACGGAACCCCTAAAGTGACATGCTCGACTTTTTTTTTAATATGCAAATTTCTCACTTTATTTCGTTTTAACGAAATAATATTTCGTTTTAACGACATAGTATTTCGTAAATACGAAATATTATTTCGTAAATACGAAATATTATTTCGTAATTACGAAATAATTATTTCGTAAAAACGAAATAATTATTTCGTAAATACGAAATAATTTGATAATTTGAAATACAGGCATCCTCGGTTCGACTCGTGGTGAGGGCTCTTGGACTGCCTTGCGATAGGGATGCATTGTAGGGTTGATTTGACAAGCCTCTCACATCATAGGTTATAGATTTGACTACCGAGTTGAGCTTTTTCATTCTTGAATTGCCTACACCATGTTCGATTTTGGGTTCTGTTTCAAGGAAGCTATCATCTAGAGTCATTGACCAAAGTTGTGCTTTTCCAGAATCGATGTCAAATAAATAAGCTTGATATCGGTACATTAGACAAAAGGGGACAAGCATAAGTAATATGACTGATAGACTCGTGATTGAGAGTATGGTAAACTCAAATCTATTCATTCAGTCAGTCAGTCAGAGCGTCAGTCAGTCAGTCCCTCGCCTATCCGTCCGTCTGTTATTTCTTCTGTTTATGAATTGTGTAAGCACAACTGTTATTGATAATTAAAAGGTACATGTAGTTACAATATTCAGTTTGTTTTAAACACGGTCCAGTCGAAAACTGGAGGTTGAGGGTCCGATTCCCAGCTGAGTCATTTTTCAGATTTAAGAATTAGAATTTATGGCTCTCTTTCTTATCACTGGGGTGCAGAAATCACAACAGGCTCATAATTGTGATGGTGGGGGACTTGTAGAATACGGAACTGGTTGATTGATTGATACCGGGCTAAATAATTATCAATCCTAATGACGAATAGCACTTATTCATGTATTCTTAGGTTTCACCAGTAGCCGGATGCGGCTCTGATGTGCCTTCTAACTAGCTGAAATGCGTTAAAGAATAATGTTTGAAGTTGTACGTAGTAGCAAATTTGAAATTGAGCCATGCTCTGACAAAAGGAGGCTAATTGAATCTCCGTGATCCATGACACCGAGCAAACCATCACATACTGATGGATCCACTTTTTGTAACAGCCGACTGAATCATATGGTAGTTGTAGTCCTTTGGCATACAGAAAATTTACTGATAGCGAACAGTTTCGGCCCAGGTCAGCCTGCGCAATCCGTGCAGGCTGGCCTGGGTCGATACTTTTCGCAAATGCATTAAGCCCCTTTTTCACAGAGCATGTCTCATATATAATGATCCATTCTGGACCCCCCTCTTGAAAAAAATCCTGGATTCCCCCTTGTTATGGATCCATAAAATCAATTTTGTCTTATCAGCGACCGAATAATGAGTTCGAATAGCCCTTTTACATGCAGACAGTGGGAACATATGGAAAAGTATCAGCCCATGTCAGCCTGCACGGACTTCGCCGGCTGATATGGGTCGATTTTTTTTCTTAAATGCATAAAGCACCCTTTTCAATGAGCACGGTTCATTATGTTTTCGCCTAGATATAGATAGAATAATGATGACAGCGGCGTTAACACCAGTCAATAATGGAATTCACGGCTACGTGGCCTTATTAAATGTACAAACTGGTATAATTATTATCTCGTAATTACGAAATAATTTTACCATTCAAAAGGCCACGTAGCCTTGAATTCTATGATTGACTGGTGTAAATGCCGCTGTCATCATTATTCTATCTATATCTAGGCGAAATCATAATGAACCGTGCTCTGTGAAAAGGGTGCTTAATGCATTTGAGAAAAGAATCGACCCAGGCAATCCGCGCAGGCTGACCTAGGCCAAACCTTTCGCTATCAGTAAATTTTCTGTATGTCAAAGGACTAGAACTACCATATGATAACCTCGACTGTTACAAAAAGTGGATAGATCTACTATGGATCCATCAGTATGTGATGGCATACTTGGTGTCATGGATCACGGAGATTCATTTAGCCTCCTTTTGTCAGAGCATGGCTCAATTTCAAATTTGCTACTACGTACAACTTTAAATATTATTCTTTAACGCATTTCAGCTTGTTAGAAGTTCTTTGTGGATTTGACTTATGCTTGGCATAGATGTAGAATTTGTATGAAACTTTCATACTTGGTCAAAATTTCAGGCAGGCAGCGGTTACTTTGAAAATTCTAGAGGAAGTGGAGGCCGGGGGGGGGGGGGGGGGCTCCGGGACTCCCTTGACCCCCCCGCTGGTCCGCCAATGCATGGTAAGGTGATGTCTTGCTTGGTACCATGGATCACGCAGATGCATTAAGCCCCCTTTTCATAGAGCACGGCTCAATTGTGTTTGATTGCTTCGTGTTTAACGTCGCATCAATCTTTTATTTCAGTATTTTCACGACAATAGTTCACACACAAAAAAAATTCCTGGGCTATCATCACCAGCTAGCACTTGAAAAGTCCCATAATCCTAACACTGGTAAGGCAGTCGTTGTGCTCTCCTGGAAACCCTGAGTACCAAGGAAGGAATTCCATTACTAGTATATTTGAATTTCTTTGTATGAGCACGAAAACACTAACGTTACCCCTCGCTGTTCTCCACCTCCGCGGCGGTTTCTAAAGAACCTGGTCTCCCTGTCTTAGCTTTGAAAAGAAAGTTCTGTCAGTACTTGTGTGAGAAAGCCAGGAAACACATGGTTGCATCACAACCACCGTGATATTACCTTAACTCTCTGTCTGTCTTTCTGTCTGTCTACCTGCCTGTCTGCCTGCCTGCCTGCCTGTCTGTCTGTCTGTCTGTCTGTCTGTCTGTCTCGCTCTCTCTCTCTCTCTCTCTCTCTCTTAATCATCACTCTACAAATCTCTTGCCATGATACTTAAGGGACAGTCGTAATGTTATCCCGTATTTCCAAGTGCAAAGAAGGAAAGGAATAAGGAACGCGCTATTATTACCATTTCATTAGTCTGAGAAATGGATTTGCAAGGGATCGACCCCGCTACCTCGCATTTCAAGTAGGACAGCCTAACCACTCGGCTAAAGAAGCGGTTAAAGCTCTCGAGAGAGCAATGCTTTGATCTGCACTATATTAAAGATCTGTATTTTTATACAAAAGGAATGAAAGTCAACAAGCTGCATATCTACTCGAAAATACATCGACGCTGATTTGTCCATCTTGTAAGACGCATTTGTGGATGCCTGAACATTACGAATCCTCTTATATACGGAGGTTAAGGTTCCGGGTTAGAATCCCACTGGCGGGGCTGTTTGAGTGTCACTTCTTTGGCAAGGCACATCAGAGCCGCATCCGGCTACTGGTGAAACCTAAGAATACATGAATAAGTGCTATTCGTCATTAGGATTGATAATTATTTAGCCCGGCATCAATCAATCTGTCAACCAGTTCCGTACTCTACAAGTCCCTCACCATCACAATTATGAGCCTGTAGTGATTCCTGCACCCGAGTGATAAGAAAGAGAGCCATAAATTCTAATTCTTAAATCTGATGAATGACTCAGCTGGGAATCGGACCCTCAACCTCCAGTTTTCGACTCGACCGTGTTTGAAACAAACTGAATATTGTAACTACCTTTTTATTATCAAAGACAATTGTGCGTACACAATTCATAAACAGAAGAAATAACAGGCGGACGGACAGACGCGGGACTGACTGACTGAATGAATGCATGAATAGATTTGAGTTTACCATACTCTCAATCAGTCTATCAGTCATATTACTTATGCTTGTCCCCTTTTGTCTAATGTACCGATATTAAGCTTATTTATTTGACATCGATTCTGGAAAAGCACAAATTAGATCAATGACTCTAGATGATAGCTTCTTTGAAACAGAACCCAAAATCGAACATGGTGTAGGCAATTCAAGAATAAAAAAGCTCAACTCGGTAGTCAAATCTATAACCTATGATGTGAGAGGCTGTCAATCAGCCCTACGTACTGCCCTATGCAGCCCTATCGCAAGACAATCCAAGTGCCTCGACCCCGAGTCGAACGAGGATGCCTGTATTTCAAATTATCCTGTCACCTCCTATAAATTCCGTCGTATAACAGGGGGGTCATATAGACTTGGTGATATACATGTACGGTCACTTGACCACGTGACTAGGTTTATTATGTCAGTTGACCACGTGATCAAGGTTTATTAGGCTAGTTGGTCATGTGACCAGCCGGAACTCCTTTTTTAGGTAGCGCGATACGAAATCAATATTTTAAAGTAAAATTATCGCTTAAAATTCGATGCACATATTGATTTTTCTTATTATTTAAAATAAAACAGAATTCTTCGCCACAGCATTCTCCCGAGGTCTTACGTCACGTTTATGACGTAGTCAATATAATTTATGACGTCATTATTGCAGCTGCATACCCAAAGCGCTTTACACAGTTCGCCATTTGTGTGTTTATTTCATAGTGAGAAAGATGTCAATATGTACTTTAATTTCGAGCGAAATATTCTATCTAGTCGGATTTAGGATTGTTTACAAATGAGAAACAGGATAGACAGAATAGTGTCGTGGATTGTGGAATTATACAATAACATAGTGTCTTTGATTTCAAGAAAGTTTGTCATGCTCGGCTTCGGAATTTTATGGTATCAGTACCGTAAAATATTGAATAGGAGGTACGGTCTTTATATCAATGTTTGTTTTTTGTTTTGTTCTTGCAGAGTGCGTGACAGGATAAATAGAATAGATGGTTGGTGTCTTGGATGGGTTAAGTTTATCGGGCTCGGCTCCGAAATTTATCCGGTTCGCCTTCGGCTCACCAGATAAATTCCTCCGCCTTGCCCGATAAACTTAACCCATCCAAGACACCAACCATCTATTCTCTATTTATCAGATTATTTCGTTTTAACGAAATAATTATTTCGTAATTACGAAATAATTATTTCGTAAAAACGGAATAATTATTTCGTAAATACGAAAAAATTATTTCGTTAAAACGAAATATTATTTCGTAAAAACGAAATACTATTTCGTAAATACGAAATATTATTTCGTAAAAACGAAATAAAATGAGAAATTTGCATATAAAAAAAAAAGTCGAGCATGTCACTTTAGGGGTTCCGTAGCTTACAGAATAAGCTGGAATTGATTTTTGTACAAAATATACATTTTATACCTTTTATTTGCAATAATCACGCCAGGAATAAGAAATAACAGCAATGAAGATTAATGACTGATGTGACTGGATATAATTTAGCCATTTACAAATTGTTGTGTTTGATTGTATTTCTTATTGGCCTGCAACATCAGAAATGAGACCTTCGGACATTTGCGTAAAGTGTCGTCCCGGATTAGCCTGCGCAATCCGCGCAGGCTAATCCGAGACGGCACTTTACGACTACATAAGATTTTTTCACACAGCAGACTTTCGTGAAACAGATAATCGCACAAAAACGGGAATCTTCTAGGATTAGTCACAGACTGCATAGGCTGATCTGGGACAACACACTTTTACGCATATGTCCGAAAGCCCCTTTTCGTGTGTTGCATGCCATATGCTGTCATTTATTTTCTTGACGCGTTCCGTTAAGTAAGTCTAAACGCGCCTTCAACTTGATTACTCAGAACAACTCGTTCCAGGGACCGTTTTACTAAAGAACTTACGCAAACGTAAGTAAAGAATTCGCAAGTTTTAGCGTAAGCTCAAGATTTGCTTTTTACTAAAATTTGCGTAGCCAAGTACGAACGTAAGTTATTGCGTAACTTTACGTACAAAAATATTGGTCGTAAATAAGAACATAGGCCGAAGTCTGGAAGCATTTTTTGTATTGCATCGCCATAGAGGAAGTAATTTGAGAAAAACAAAATGACTATCCTAAAAGCTATCCGTAGTAGTCAAAAATTTCATTTTTGACGAATTACTTTTGTCTTCACACGTACACTCTGACGGAAGCGGCTGACATTTTAAATGACGTAAAGCGCGAGAAATGTGGGATAAATGCTCGTAAATTGCGTCATATTTCCTCCTGGTTGAACAGCACGCGCTGTTTACCTAGGTAACTGGGAGGGAACTACTGTTTCTGCCTTCAATTGAAGAGTTACGGAAATATTTACTTACGCAAATTCATAAAGTCACGAAAGCTTAGTAAACCGGATTTTCGAATATCGTAAATTTGGAGAAAGGCGTAAAGTTACGAAAATTGTTACGCAAAAACTGACGAATTGTTGGTAAAACGGTCCCCAGGACACTGATGTCTATGAAAATGTGAACCCGGGACGACTCGTACCCAAATGTATGCATACTTGCCAGCAAAATTATTGACCGAGGATTCTTGAGAGGAGTAAATCAACACTGGCATGATTGTCTGTGGTAGTGGTACGAGTTCTCCTAGGTTGTGTAGTTCTAGGTGCGAATTCTGTCTCGTTACAGGTCGGATTGGTTAACTCCCTTGATAAAGTAAAGCGCATGTACAACGGGGGTCAAGGCCTGGTTTCACTAAAAAAGGTTAAGTCTCTTTCTTTCCTCAAATCTACTAATGGTCCCTGGTTCTGACTTAAGTTGAGTTTGATATTTGAGACATATTTCAGCAATATGAACAGAATGTAGTCACGTTCTCAGATCCTGAGATGACAATACATTTCAGACTCAACTAAGCAAAATACATGGACCTAAGACTTAAGTCCATTATTTTCTTGAGTTGAGTCCGGAACGTTGTGTCAACGCAGGACTTGAGAATGTTACATAAGTTTGTTAATGGTAGTTAACTGCGTCTGGAACATTAAACTCAACGTAAGTCGGAAAATAAGTCTGTTTGAAGATTTGAGTAAAATAACAGACTTAACTTTTTTTCGTGAAACCGGGCCCAGTTCAGTGACAAGTAAGCCTATCCTAGGAACCGATTTTCCTCAGACGAATTGTCCAAAGTACGGATTGTCTTAAGTACCAAAATGGGATCGTTACAATACAAGGAATCGTCCTCATATAAATTACCCAGGTACGAATTGTCCTAGAACCGTTTTGTGTATGCATTAATACATGTAGGTTAACCGGTACAAACCTCGGCGTTGTGTCCAAGCCAACCTTGCTTTCTCTCACGTTTAAAGGGGCGTTAAACAAGATAATGCTTCACAAGCCTTTTTTTTTTTTGTTTGGAAAATCCCTGCAAAGACTCGACATTTTTATTCGCGTGTAAACCTGGGTTTATAGTTAAAACATTACCGAGATTTTTGTTTTCCAACTACGAAATTTTCTAAACCGTTTGTAACGGTATGGCAGTTACAATCTGGTTAAAATCTAGTTTAATGCCCCTTATTTTAAAATCATTACAAACACTACCCTGAATATGATATGGCTTATTATGCAAACGCGATAATCGGTGTGTTTGTTTACCAAGATTGTCTCATTGAAAACATATATACAGGCTATAAGTTGTAATACAGTTGTTATTTTGCATTGCCAGAAGCGTACCTGTCACTGGGGTACAGTGGTCATGTCGAAGGATTATCCGTAAAGCGATTCAAGTAAGATTATTTGATCCCGGTGAATGACAGATTTATCGCGTTCGTGTTATTTCATTTTATTATGGATATTATAATATTATATTGTTTGTTTCTTTAATCGTTTATCACATAACTCCATGATTGAACGACCCTTGGGGGGGGGGGGGGGGGAAGACTTTTGAAAACATTGTGGGAGAAGGAGAAAATGCTGGTAACCAGCATTTTCTCTTTTTCAGACAATGCTTTTTACCCTTTCAAAGACAAATTTCACTATTTTAAGATACATCTTCACTCCTCTTCATCCAGTTTTTAATCCATTTTCTATCCTATTTTATCAAACTATAATCATTCTTGGATCGTCGAGCGAAATGTTGCCCCTGGCGGTTGCAAGGTTGCATGGATTACGACTGGTAGAAAATGCATTTCGTTTCCTTGAGGTCATCAAAAAAATCACGTTTCCTGTTTAAATCGAAAATTTCCTATAAATGTACTCGTATTTATCCCTTACACTATATGTATCGGTAATTTATCTATGTTTACGCAGCTGTCTGAATTCTGAACCATTCTACACTTTATCAATTTTTTACAGTTTTTTTTTTTTTTTTTGTCATATTGTTGTCTCTAAATGCTTTCAATTTGGGAAAGTAAAAAAATGTTATCGTCTGTTAAAGGTTCAAATGGAATTTTACGCTGCATTCAACAAGGTGAATATTTCTGCCACGAGATGACTATCGGGATAATTTTAGAAAACTCTCACGATGAATCAATTTCCTGGAAGTTTTATCTAGGTAGTGAAAGGTGTTCTGAAAAAGATATAACGATAAACTTTGTTATCTAGAAAATTTTACATTGATCAGTAAATATTTTAATGTGAAATTTCTTAATCGTGCACGAAGCTGACATTTGATATAAAATCGTCGGGATAGTTCTACCCGTTTCTCGATATCTACAAATAGAAAATCACCATTTGGATGAACTCGGTGGTTTTTGACTGTACAAGATGGCAAAGATGTTACGAAAGCGTATCTATTTATAGATACCGTGAGTGTCAGCTGTGGCACGAACGCAAAAAAAAAAAATCCTGATAAGAGTGATAAGCACGGTAGCACTGAGGTGACATGTGCATTTTCTTTTTTTGGATTTATCTTGTTCCCACGAGATAATAATTTGTTTTCTCGAGTTTTTTTTTTTTTATAAAAAGTCATGCAAAAAACAACATTCGTTTTTCTCGAGTTTTTTTTTTTTTTAGTAAAAAAATATGCAAAAAACAAAATTCGTTTTCTCGAGTTTTTTTTTTTTTTTTTTTTTATAAACAATTTTGCAAAAAAAAAAAACCCAACTTTCATTTTCTCGATTTATTTTCATATAAAAAATTATGCAAAAAACGAAATACTATCTCATTTGAACGAAATAATCAGCCAATCCAAGTCGTCCATTATGTCGTTCGCACGAGATAATAAGTCGTGCTCATGACATAATCGTCCAATCAGATTCCTCCTACTAATTCCTATTTTTACACGGAGTCCATGTTCTTCATAGTTTCATTCAACATGGTAGTTTGCATCCACGATTGTTTCAGAACTCGAGAAAACGATTTTTTATTTTTGCATAATTTTTATAAAAAGAAAAAATCGAGAAAACGAATTTTGTTTTTTGCATAATTTTCTAAAAAAAAAAAAAAAAAAACTCGAGAAAAACGAATTATTATCTCGTAGGAACCATATAAATACAAAAAAAAAAAATGCACATGTCACCTCAATGCCACCGTAGATAATATTTCCAAGAAAATTTGTTTTATCGCTAGAGTTTTCTTAAATTATCGCAATAGTTATCTCGTATCTCGTGGCAGAGATATGCCACCGTACAGTCATAATCACCGCTACAACTCGCTTATTCCCGTCTTTGCTGCTTTTCGGCTGTACAAGGCTGGGGCTCCGAGCTTTGCCCAAGGCCATTATCATAATTATATCAATTATGTACACTATAAGTCTAATGTGAAATTGTCCGGCGATAACTCAAGACCTTTTGTTGCTTTAGTAGAAGAACTGCTGCCTCTCCGCTTTTCCTCTGTATCGGGCTTACTAGCCCGTCTGGCTGCCAGTGATTCTCCTGGAGTTTTGGCTGGAAAGTAAAACAAGTACAAAGCATTTGAGCCATGCTCTGACAAAAGGGGGCTTAACGCATCTTCGTAATGCCATATACCAAGCAAGACATCAAAAAATCATAGATTCATGAAATGCAGAATTTCGAACAATCGACTGATTCATGAATTGGACTGGTCCTTTGACAAGCGGAAAATTGACCAATTTAGCAAAAGGTATCGACCGGGTCAGCCTGCGCAGGCTGACCTGAGTCGATATATTTTGCATGTGAATTAAGCCACTTTTTCACAGAGTATGGCACATTTCTATGGCAGTGTTTCTTTGTTCAGTTACTTATTTCTTTTACAGTTCCGTAGTGATGAACTAACGTTCAGAGGCTAGATATACGGATTGTGGGCGCGAATCCCTCATTAGGTCGGATTTCCTTCCGAAGATTGTTTATTGTATGTTCTGTGCGCTCTGATGTAAATCCTCACTGTCAGCAAACAAAAGTAAAAATGTTTTTACAGACGTTTATGGATAGGTCTAAAACCGGACGTCCTTTTAAGGTTTAAAGGCCCACAAGCAGCCAATACTAAACGATTCGGGGGTTAGATTGCAGGCAAATTTCATTCACACCATTTAAAAGTATGGATCTTATCACAGGTCTGACAATGTGTTACATTATGGTCTGTCAAAGTTTTAGCCACTGATAGAAAAATAAATCCTAACGTTGGAATGATGATTGGCAATTCATGTTTCTGCCTGCAATTTAAATCCCAAATTGTTTGGTTTTAGCCGGTTGTTAGCCTTTAACCAGACGAAAAAAAAGAATAAATTTGTCCAAATTGAATGCAGTTGCAAAAGACAGATTAAGTGTGACTGTAATTAAGAAAATTTGTCTTTGATAAAGTTAAGAGGACATTGTTGAAACAGGTGCAAATGTAGGCAACCGGCATAGCTAACAGTAGTAGTGTTAGTAGTTATTATTATTATAATCATTATTATCATCATCATCATTGTCGTCCCCGCAGTCGTCGTCGTTGTTGTTGTTGTTGTTGTTATCATCATCATATCATCATCACCATCAGTATTGTTATTAGTTTGGTACAAAATCATCTCAAAACTACTTACTAAAATTAAATACGACAGGTTCCTCATCACCCATGAGTGGCTTCTTTTCCGCGAGCGTTCCGGGATGACTTCCGGGCTTTTTTGTGCCGGACGGACTTCTGGGACTATTTGGGCCCGCGTTAGAGCTGGATGAAGAGTCGGAAGTTGTTTGCATCACCAGTGGCCTCTTACCAATTAGAAAACTGCTGACTGCCGGACCGTTAGCGTCTGTTGAACTGAATAGAATGATAAATAATGAACCATGCTCTTTGAAAAGGTTTGATTGATTGAATGAATGGTGTTTTACGCCGTTTTCAACATTATTTCAGTCATATCACGATGACAGCTCACATATTCATGTATTTGCCGGGTTTCGCCAGCACTGGGCTAGAGCTCTGAAGTTTCTTGCCCAAGGACACTCCCTCGAAAACCCAGTGGATCCATTGCGGCTCGAACCCGGGGCCTCCAGGTCACGTATCCTAAATTTTACCACTGAGCCACGCAGGACCCCTCTCTGTGAAAAGAGGGCTTAATGCATCTGCAAAAAGTATCGACCCATGTCAGCCTGCGCAGTCCACGCAGGCTGACATGGGTCGAAACTTTTTGTTACTGATCAATTTTCTGCATGTCCAAGGACCATACTACCTTATGATCCAGTCAGTTGTTAGGCAAAACCATTTTTTATGGATCCATAATTATGTGATGACTTGCTTGGTATTGTGCACCACGGAGATGCGTTAAGCAACTTTTGCCAGAGCATGGCTCAATTATCTATGTATACATTAACTCATTTTGTCCTGGAAAAAAAGAAAAATCGCAGACGTTGTCTGCGCATGTCATATTCTTCGAAGATAAACCTGTCTGCTATGACGCATCACTATCCTGTAAAGGATAGATATTAATATGCGGTGCGTAAATTGACGCTTAAAAAATGCAGACGGAAAATGACAATAAATAATACGTCTGTGGAAAAATCGAGCAAGTGTTTCGCTACAAATTTCGAAATGATTTCAACAGGGGATTTCTTTTTTTTTAAATACCAATCGTTTACTGCAAATCTCTGTAGACAGTTTCTAAATAAAGACATGGGGAAAACCGGGAGTTTGCGCAACAGACTGAAAACAGAAAAAAACGTCCCCACCTTGCTGGACTTATACCGGGGCTTTTTCCCAAGCTTATATAGGCTATGTTTATAAATGGCTGGTGCATAGGTTATATGCTAGCTAACCATGGCTTGATGAATCGTACAAGGTAGGTTTTAGTGAGTAAACGTATATCTTATTTTGAAATTCATTGCATTTATTCCCGTCTTGAAAAGTAGTCCGGTTCTGTATCCAGAATGCCCATATCAGACAGGTTATATATTTGAAGCGGAAGATAATCAAATCGTAGAGGGCAACTTTAAAATGCCCTTGTAAAATAAATAAGCGGTTCTTTGGAAAAACGGGGTTTTGTGCATCTTCCTCAAGCATTATACAAAGCAAAAAATAGATCCATGCTTTTGAAAAAAATGTGAGAAAAGGAGAAATGCTGGTTAACAGCATTTTCTCCTTTTTCCACAACGTTTTCTACCTTTTTAAAGGTAAATCCTACATATTGAACCATATATAATGGTCGTCTGTAAATATTGTGTATTTGGACCAGTCTGTAAATGTGTCGTTCGGTAAACAGTTAACCCTTAAAGCGCAAACTAAACCTGTCAGACATTTTCATCCTAGAAATACAATCTAAATAATGGAGACCTTTCCTGTAAGTCAAATTATCACCCTTGCTAGATAAAGACTAAAGGTAACCAAATAACACAATGGTCTTTTTGCCTGTATTCCTTTGTCTTTATCCTTGATTCCCATGTGGATGTTGAGATATATAATTTATAATTATGAGTAAGGTCCCCGCGTGATTATTAAGCAAGTTCTGCTCTCAATCATCAGAGAAATGTGCGTATATTGATTTGTGAAACAATCTAACCAGATTTACTTGGGATATTTTATGAAGAGCATATCTATGAAGTACAAGAAAGTCACGGAAAAAAAAACAAGTAATTTCCTTATCATGACCAATGTAAACTGTAGAGGAATCAAGGGAAATAACTGAAGAATGGCCCTCATTGCAATTTCATGGTTGCTTTTTCTACGCTGTTTTAGCAGAGCGGACTGTGTAGATCAAAGATCAGGCTGCATATTTTGTGTAGCCTCATCTTAATCTTCACTGACCGGAAAGGCAACTATAGTCCTAAAAGACCCTTTAACCCTTTCCCAAACAAGCCCTGGTTTTCACGTGTCTGCAGTACAAGTCTTTTGAAAACACTGTGGGAAAAGGAGAAATTGCTCGTAACGAGCAATTTCTCCTTTTCCCACAGTGTTTTCTACCCTTTTTGAGAACTTGCTGCCATTTTCATCAAATTTGAAATTGTCGTCTGCAAACTCTTTCAATTTGGACCAGTCCAAAATTTGTCGTTTGGGAAAGGGTTAAATAAGAGTTAAAGCATTTTGGGTAACAGACGAAATGAAAGTTGTAGTTACCTGATACTGGCTATTTTACGTTTATGTTCTTCCTTCTTCTGTTGTACATACTTTTCGTAGTCCAGTGAGTACGTCTGCAGACCGTCCTGCGCCCCCCCTGAGTTACTGTAGGTCTTCACAGGTGTGTCTTTTATCTGTGCGAAATTTTAGTGATTACAATTCATTAGTTTGTACTGGAGTTTAACGCCGTTTTAACAGCTTAGGTCGTATCACGACGGTCAGTGCACCTATGCATGTGTTTCCTTGCTTTCTCACACCAGTACAGACATAACTTTTTTTCCATGTCACTGACTACTTTTCTCACACGCATCAGAGTTGAGAAGCGAAAAATTGCCAGAAGGAAAGTTTGTCTCAACCGGAAATCGAAGCCACAAGCACCACGTCACGAGTCAGATACGCTGACCACTGAGCGAGCCGGCCGAGATGCAGTCCATTCATAGATAAGAACAGAACACTTTATTTCAGGACAAGTATACAGTTGTACATAGTCACGCAAAAATATCCACAATAAGCATGAAATATCACGAGATCTTGGGCGAGCATGATGGCGACAGTGACATACATGTATAATATTGAGCCACGCTCTGGCAAAAGGGGGCTTAACTCCTTACCACACGACAAAATTCTGGACCAGTCCAAATTGAAAGCATTTGCAGATGACAAATGCAACTCAAGAATTGAAATTTGTGTTGGAAAGGGTAGAAAACATTGTGGGAAAAAGAGAAAATGCTGGTGACCAGCATTTTCTCCTTTTCCCACAATGTTTTCTACTCTATCAAGTACAAATTTTGTCATTTGAGCCACATTAATTTGTCGTCTGCAACTTCTTTCAATTTGGACCGGTCTAAATTATTGTTTTTTGGTAAAGGGTTAATAACTGCAATTTGTCTTTGAAGAACAGAAAACATTGTGGGGGTGGTAACATCATTTTCTCTTTTTCCACAATGTGCAGTGTTTGCAAAAGCATCCTTTTCACCGGGGTCTTTGCATTAACAGATCATGTGGTAAAGGGTCCTGGTGGTTGTGGCTTCGATACCCGTTTGAAGCAAACTTTCTTCCCGGCGATTTTTCACCTCTCATCTCTGATGCATTGCAGAAAAAAAGTCAGTGGCTTGCAAAGAAAGTTGTGTCAGGACTGGTGTGAGAAAACCAGGAAATACATGTATAGGTGCACTGACCATCGTGGTATGATTTAAGTTGTTAAACCGGTGTTAAACTCCAATATAAACAAAGTAAATACACAGAAAAAAGGAACAAAGTCCGAACATGTGATTCAAACTGAAAAGAAAATCATCGTTTTCTTTTAAAGGAACGAAACACAGAATTATTAGAGTTCTTTCGTACTTATTGATCAATTAAAATGTTTTCTTTTTCAGATTATTTTGTTTTTGTCTTCCGTCTTTGAAAAAGAAGTGGACAACATGAAAAATCTTTAAAAAAAGACGGCGTAAGAGATACTTGAATATGAATACTGAAGCTCTTTTTGGCTCAATATGAAGTGAAATAATAAAAAAGTAACTTCGCGAGCAATTGCTTATTTTTCCTCACTGTTTTTCTTTTTGTTGACAAGTAGTATTGGGTTATTGGGTAACGGTTATGAAAATATTAATTTTCTAAATAGCACAAGAAAAGAATAATTCTCTACTACGTCATTTTGCTATGGTATGAATCGAGGCCCCGGGGTATCGATTAGCAGTACCAATGGTGGTTAATAGTGGTTTCATAAATGTCTTAGCAAATGTGCCAGCAGAGGCCCGCCGAATAAACATGTGCATAATTTTTACCAATCGCAAATTACCATCTATTCTTTCTTTATCTGTACTACGAAATAGGTCAAAAGCCAGCAGAATACACGAAAACAGTTCCAAATGATGCATTTACTATTATAGCTCCTGTCACAATATACAGTAAAACCCTGTCTTCCTGGCCGAAACTTTACATACGTTTGCGTGAGTACTTTAGTAAAACAGTCCTCGGATGTACTAATCCTTAATCTGCTCAACCCAAATTTTGCTATTTCAAAGTAAATGTGTGTGTGTGTGTGGGGGGGGGGGGGGGAGGGGGCGCAGATATCTTCTTAACAGACAGTGTAGATCAAGATCAGACTGCACTTTCTGTGCAGTCTGATCTTGATCTGCACTGTCCTAAAAAGGTCCTTGTGTCGCACTTAGCAGCCTAAGAGTTAAGCAAGCACGTATTGATTGATTTATTGATTGATTGATTATACGGTGTTTAACGCCGTTTTCAACATTATTTCAGTTATATCGCGGCGGCCAGTGTACCTATCCATGCTTTCCTTTAGTTTCTTTTACCAGTACTAAGCACAATATTCTTTCCAAGCCACTGGCTGCTTTCCCAAAAACCACCGCAGAAACAATGGTCAGCGGTGAGAGAGGAATGAATCCTGTCGCAATGACTATCATCAATCATCGGAAAGGAATTGGCCGGACCGGGGATCGAACCAGCGACCTCCTGTTCTCAAGTCGTGTGCGCTACCGACTGAGCTACTGCGTATTTAGTCTCAGCAAGCAAACTGGACTGTATCTAGAAACGCATTTTTTTTATTTGTGAGGCCTTACCTCTAACATTTTCAGTTTAGGAGCGGCTGTTTCCTCTACCGGTAGTTGGCTCTCCTTTTTCTTGCGCTTAAATTTGATCAATATGAAGACGAGTACCAGCAATAAAATTACGCATAATACTGCAAGTGCGATGAATGCAAAAAGGCCGATTTTGCCGAACTGTGATTCTGAAAATAAAAAAAAAAAACGTTATAAAACCTTTTAACCCTTCATCACTCAATCTCAAGTTTTCACGACTCTGACGAAAATGCTTTTGCAAACATTGTGGGAAAAGGAGAAAATGCTGGTGACCAGCATTTTCTCCTTTTCCCGCAATGTTTTCTACCCTTCCAGAAACAAATTTAAGCTTTTGAGTCACTTTTTGTTTGTCGTCTGCAAATTCTTTCAATTTAGGACAAGTCTAAGATTTTATCGTCTGGTAAAGAGTTCACAAACAACAGCGTGCTTTAACCCTCTGCCAAACGACAACATTTTAGACCGGTCCAAATTGAAAGCATTTGCAAATAACAAAATAAATCTGGCGCAAATGATTAATTTATCTCTCAAAATTAGGGAAACATTGTGGGAAAAGGAGAAATGCTGGTTTCCACCATTTCCTTCTTTTCCAACAATGTTTTCAAGTCTTTCCGGCCATGGTCGTTAAAACTCGGGATTTTGTAGTAAAGGGTTAATGGCCCCCGGAGTAAAGCAGTACATGCAATCACTCCAAAGTGGAAGAAATTTGACAAAATAAAAAGTTAATGAAACCTGTTCAACAATTAATGGTCAAAGGGAGATAATTCGAAGTTGCCGTATGGCTCTGTCTTTTTAATCACTCGATAATCTACTCAGAGTAAAATTTTTTAACAGTATTGTATAGTGTTTAACGCCGTTTTCAACTTTATTTCGGTTATATAGCGGCAGCCAGTGCACCTATCCATGCTTTCCTGGAGTTTCTTTTACCAATACTATGCACATTATTCTTTCCAAGCCACTGGCTGTTTTCCCACATAACCATCGTCGAAACAATGATCAGCGGTGAGAGAGGAATGAATCCTGCCGCAATGACCATCATAAGTCCTTTTAAAGAAATTGGCCGAGCCGGGGATTGAACCAGCGACCCCTGTTCTGAAGTCCTCTACGCTACCGACTGAGCTACCGGGGCTCGGCTTTTGAACAGTAATTGAAAAAAGTATCCATGTTACAGATCGTTCCTTTTGGCCATTCAAACACCGCAAGTTTTAACGGCCTGGTAAAAAAAGACTTTTGAAAACATAGTAACCAGCGTTTTTGTTTTTTTTTTTTCCTTTTCCGAAAATGTTTTCTACCCTATCAAAGACAGAAATAATCATTAGAGCTACATTTATTTTATTGTCTGCAAATGCTTATACTTTAGTCGAGTCCAATACTGCGTTTTAATTACCCTGAGGGCAGAGAGCTTTAAGAAAACATTGTGGGACAATGCTGGTAGCCAGTATTTTCTCTTTTTCCCACAATGTTTACTACTCAAAAGGCAAATCTGATCATTTGAGCTAGGTTTTACTTGCGTATACTGATGCCTTTAGCAGTGCCACTTTGTCAAATCTTTCTTTGGTTCCTTAAAGGTCCAGGGGCGGCCAAAAGTAAACAAAGCGGGTATTTAATGGCATTTCAATTTTAAGCATACCACTTAAAAGTATGGAGATTACCGTGAAGATGACAGTCCGTTATTGTTGGGTCGGTCCAAGTGTTAGTCACTGGTAGAAAGGCGAATTTCAAAACTAAGTAAAAAGGCCAGGTCACTCTATCTGTTGTTTACTTTTTACCTGGTTTTAAAGTTCATTTTTCTGCCGGCCACTAACACTTAGACCGACCGTACAATAACAGATTATCATCTTCACTATTGTCTCTATACTTTAAAATGGTATAATTTAAAGTTAAATGCATTTTAACACCGCTTTGTTTACTTTTGGTCGTCACTGGTCCTTTAAAGAGTCATAAAACACACTTTCTAACATACGTATATTTCAATTTCTGACGGAAATATACACCATGATAACTTCCTTCATTTGCGATTTCACTATCTACATAAGTGTCAGTTTCCGATATGCTTGTCACTCTAGTTTTGCTGAATTTAATTTAAAGTTACAATAGCTGCCAAAAGTAAACAAAGCGAATGGTAAAACAGATTTAACTCTTCACCACACTAAAATTTTAGACCAGTCCAAATTGAAAGCGTTTGCAGACGACATGTAAAATGGGGACACGACAGTATCTGGTTTTGAGATAGTTGAAAGCATTGTGCGAAAAGAAGAAAATGCTGGTTACCAGCATTTTCTTCTTTTCCCACAATGTTTTCAAAGCCTTCTTCTTCAGTGTTGTTAAAACTCGGGAATCTGTGGTAAAGAGTTTAATTCAAATTATATCATTTAAAAGTATGAACATTATTGTGAAGATGACAATCTGTTATTGTACGGTGGGTACAAGTGTTAGTCACTGGCGGAGAAATTATTTTAAAAACTAAGTTAAATGTTGCTAGGTCACTCTATCTTTTGTTTACGTTTTGCCTGATTTTGAAATTCGTTTTTCTGTGAGCGGTTAAGACTTGGACCGTCCACAGAATAACAGATTGACATCTTCACAATAATTTCCATACTTTTAAATGGCATGATCTAAATTTAAATGCATTTTATCACATGCATTGTTTTTTGGGGGCTATTGACCTTTTAAACATGTTTACTTCAAAGGCGAAGCGACCGTGACCGTTACACAATAGGCACAGTGCGTAATGTAGAAACAAGAAATATCTTTATAAAAGATAGACGGCGTAAAAGATGCTGAAATATGAATATTAAAACTCTTCTGTCGCTCAATATGAAGTAAAATAACGAAAGTAACCTTACGAGCAATTGTCTCTTTTTCCTCACAGTTTTTCATTTTGTTGAAAAGTAGTATTGGGTTACTGGGTAACGCATATGAAAATATTAAATTTCCAAATAGCACAAGAAAACAATCGTTGGTTACGAAAGTTATTTGCTATGGTATGAATCAAAGGTCCCGGGGTATCGATTGGCAGCAGCAACGCTTGTTAATAGTGGTTTCATAAATGTGTGAGCAAATATGCCAGCAGAGGCCCGCCGAACAAACATGTGCACATTTTTGACCAATCGCATTTTACCATTTATTCACTCTTTATTAGTATTAATACGTAGATCAAAAGCAAGTGCATTCTGCAACGCCGAAAAAACTGGGAGCAAGCAAAACATTTTTATCACATTATAGAACAACATCCCCCACAAAAGGAAGCCTAAAACTGCTCAAAAAAGAATTTTTTTCAACCGACAGTAAAAAACCAAATATTGCTATTCCATTCTATTTCTTCGTGTCATTGTATCGGAAAGCGTAAATCAAGATCAGACTGCAAGTTCTGTGCGGTCTGATCTTGATTTATACTGTCCGCAAAAGCGCACTGCGTCCCGCTTTGGAGCCTCAAAGGGTGAAATAGCACTCTCGATTCGGACTGCGTAATGATTCTGAACCCCTGGTTACGCCCCTGTACTTCACAATGATTGTAAAACAAGTTCTTAGCAACTAATATTTATTACTCTCGATGAATGCAACCTGGAAATCCGAGCTCCGGCAGCGCAGTCGCTAGCTTGCAGGACTTGAAACCAGGGGGTTCGCTGGTTCGAATCCCCTGCAGAGCCGATCTCTTTCCGAGGATTGATGACACCTATAGCAAATGGATTTATTCCTCACTCGCCGCTTATTGTTTCGACGATGCTTATCTGGAAAAGCAGCCAGCGGCTTTGGAAGAATAATGTGCAAAGTACTGGTAAAAGAAACTCCGACAGAGCATGGATATATGGACCTACGATATATCGTCCACCACGATATTTCTGAAATATTGTTGAAAAACGGCGTTAAACCGTTCACACAAGTATCATTGAGACTTTAACCAGTGCTCGAGCCTTTAGGTGGGAAGTTCAGAAGGTTGACCTCGCTTATCACGGGATTAAAACCGCGGAACCTTTGACCTTCTATCCCTAAATTGCTGTCGCCAACAGTTCACGCTCGTTAATACAACACTTGTTAAACCTCCTGCAGACGACGGAGATGCCGCCGTAATATGACTGAAATAATGTTGAAAGCGGGCGTTAAACACCATTCAATCAGCCAGCCAATCAATCAATCAATCAATCAATCCTACAGAGGAAGTTTAGAGTCTTGAAGCAGATCACATTTGAAGACATTGTGGCTAAAAGAGAAATTGCTCGTGAGGAGCAATTTCTTCTTTTTACCACGATGTTTTCCCTCGCATTTACTTAACAAACTCTGACCTTTATTTATTAACCCCTTTTTATATAAGTGTCTTTTCAAAGTCGATAACTTTTTATCGTCACAAGCAGGTAAACATTTCAGATTTGGGATGTACATTTTATAAGTACGTCATTTTTCCGGGAACAGTAAACAGTCATATCACAATTACCCTTTACCACACAATCCAGAATTTTAACAGCTCTGACGGAGATAGCTTTTGTAAACGTTTGGAGAAGAAAAGGAGAAAATGCAGGTAACTAGCATTTTATCCTTTTTCCCACGGCATTTTCTCTCCTTTCACAAGCAAATCCCATCATTTGAAGCCATATTTTTAATTTGTCGTCTGCGAATGCTTTCATTGCAGACGGATCTTAAATCTTGTCGTATGGTAAAGGGTTTTAAAAGGCGAAAGACACTTATTCAAACAGGAAATACTTCACTTACAGATTACATCAAATACACGTCACCGAGTAGTTCATTTCGTAGAAATCATTTCTAAGCCCCTAATAATTACATGTACAGGGTGTTTTGTTATATATGCTCCACTTTCAAATGTGTCTAAGGTATATTGTTTATGTAATACAATAAAATTAATACCATTTAATAAGTTTGAGAATACAACTTTACTACATGGACATTATTTAAGGTAACACTGAACAATAAAAACGGCTATCGCCTCTCAAAACATACGTCGATTTACGTCAAAATGACATTCAAAATGACGTTTATTTTGACGTCGGGGGATACCCGGTATCTTCATGAAATTAGCTTTCATTGATTGCCAAAGGTTGTGATCAGACTTATCTCTGGAATTTTAAACATTTGGTGAAAATCGATGTATGTTTTTAAAGGTGCTGGCTGCCTATCAATGTCAATATCAATATCAATGTTACCTAATATACTGTGCATGCCATAAAACTTTATTTTTAACGTTTTATTAAATGGTATAAATTTTATTTTATTACCTTTTTAAACAAGATACCTTAGGTGTAGTTGAAAGTGTAACATATATTATGAAACACCCTGTATTATACTTTTGTGGAATTATTTCACAATTTATAATATAATACTTCTTCGACTGGGGAAATTAACGCTTTGTTATTTTACAGGAATGTTTTCCATTTCTCCATTCGCGAAGTTCTACATTTAAATCTATACATGAAGACAAAAGTTAAGGCTTGTCGAACTTGAAAGCATTTGCAGATGACAAAGTGAATGAGACGCAAATGTATAGATTTGATTTGTCTTCGAAATCGTAGGAAACATTCTTGCAAAAGGAGAAAATGCTGATTACCATCATTTTCTCCTTGTCCTGCAATGTTTTCAAAAGCACGGTACGGTTACATCAGCTTCGAACAGTGGCATAATGACCACTTTTCCAAACTCGATGGAAAAGAGGAAAATGCTTGTAGCCAGCATTTTCTCCTTTTCGAACACTATTTTCTAACCTTTTAAAGGCAAATCGTACTATGTTAGCCGCAATTATCTTTTTTCGTATGCAAATGCTTTCAATTTGGACTAAGTCTAAAACTGCGTTGTCTGATAAACAGGTCATATTACGTTGCAGACGGCGCAGTAACACTAAGCAGTTCACTTACCTTTGCACTGATTTCTACCATCAGCTTGTCCATTCGTGTTCGATGCTTCTGTAGTTTCTTTGGTCCTTAGGACAGCTGTTATGGTTGTCTCAGACGCTCGAGAAGTTTGTATTGCCTTTGTTTGTGACGTTGAAATTAAACTTGTAGCAACTACAGTTGAAGTCGAACTTGACACACCTTTAGTTGCCGTCGAAGTTGGCGCAACTTTAGTTGAAGGGGAAATTGGCGGGACTACAGTTGTTGGCGCAACTTTAGTTGTAGTCGACGTTGGCATGGTTGCATTTGAAGTCGGAGTTGTCGCAATTTCAGTTGAAGTCGAAGACAAATTGGTTGGCATTATAACTGGCGTCACCATAGTTGTTTTAGAAACATCCGTTGTAGTGGATGTTACTGGTGTGGTGGATATGTCTGGTGTGGGTACTATAGTTGTGGTATTTGGTCCTACGTGATAAAAAATGTTCTTGTCTCTAGTTATCTATTTAGCGGGCGACAAAATTTTAGACTCGTACATACTGATTGATTGTCGTTTGTTTATTTATCATTGCCACCGGTTGCTCATATGGGAGACGCCCCTTGATGACAGTTAGTTACGTTACGGAGGATTGTGCAGAATACATGTACGAAACCCATCCTAAGTTACGCCTTCAACGTGCTGTGTATAGCACCATCACACGAGATCTCGGTTTTACGTCTCGTCCCAAAGACTTTTTCGTGATTGAGTTACTTTCAAATTTAGAAAATTCTTAAGAATAAGACTTAGAATGTTATTAAGACTGACTTGTGAACATGGACCCCAACGTCCCCCCCCCCCCTGTATTTTATAGCTGTGTTAAAATGTAATTTTTGTAAATGTTGAAAATGACAATAAAACATGTATAACCCTTAACTACACAATCCCGAGTTTTGACGTCCCTGAAAAAGAAGCTTTTTTTTAAATGTGCGAAAAGGAGATGATGCTGGTAACCAGCATTTTCTCCTTTTCCAACATTTCTTTTCTTTCCATTTTCAGGAGCAAATGCCATCATTTGTGCTTCAAATCATTTGTCATATGTAAACGCTTTCAATCTGGACCAGTCTGAGATTTTATCGCTCAGTAAAGAGTTAAAATAAATACCTGCAGATGTAGCCGATGATGTTGTTGAATTTGTGTCATTATTTCCTGTCGAAGGTGATGGCAGTATCACTGGTAATGTTGGAGGCAATGTTGGTAGTGTGTTTGGTGAAGTGGTCGTGACACTGGATGATGTTAACCCTGAAATAAAGCATATTGATGAACAAACACTGGTTATGATCGTTGGAAAGCAAGCAACAGAATCTATTTTTGTGCTTGTGTGGATTGTACAGATTAGGATCAGGGTCCGTGTTCACCAACCATTCTTAAGAACATTCTTATTCTTATCTACAAGATTTTACCCTAGATTTAGAAAGTAACGCAACTTCTGATTTGCTAAACCATATGGTGAAACTGAGAATGATTAGTAAATATCAGTACGGACCCAGAAGTCACAAAGCATGTTACACCTGCAGATTTTGCTTGGTGTGCTGACTTTCTGCAATGATTTCTGGTGAAGGAGAGAGCGATACAGAGAATGATGTTAAGACAAATGTCCTGGTAAAATCGCCGTGTTAATACTTCATTATGCTATCCCTTAAATACCATTGTGGTCAACTTATATAACTTAGTTCCAGGAAATTGGCTGATGAAGGGTTGATTCGTATATTCCGATGTCCGATTTGGTATTGGGGAACACGTTTGTTCAGACTTAGTGACACGGTCGCAGTGGTTGATGAGACTGGCCCTGATAATTTAAATCTTCGTTTTACAGAAATAAAATGATTCCCGATAATCGTGAATATTAAAACAGACTTATACGATTCCTAGGTCTGATCAAGGTCCTTCTGTTGGAAATGTAGGTCAAGATCAGACTGAGAGAAAATGCAGTCTGGTCTTCGATCTTACTTATAATTTCTGACTGATATTGTATAAGATATTCTGGCAAAACATGCTTGTACGAGAGCTGATTGATAACTTGTGAGCACTGTATTACAGGAGTTAAGCAGGGATGTCCTTTTTCAGCCCTACTATTCCTTGACTATTTAAGGCTGGTATCATTTGGTCAGTTTATGTTGCAGCTCGGTAGCAATCTAAAGTAACCAAGGCAAGTGACTTTTGCAAAATGAACAAAATCGCTGAAAGAGCAAATCTGTCATTGCCATGGCTGCCATCAACGACTGTGGCTTTGAACTGATTGAGCATCCGTCATATTTCCCTGATCTCGCTCCATCAAACGTTCATCTACGTCCAAAACTGAAAAAAAGCCATGTCAAGTACCAACTCTGGGTCAGATGATGACGTCATATATGCAATGGAGGACCTACTGAACGGTCAAGAAAAGGAGTTCTTTAAAAGTGGCACTGAGACGCTTTTCAAATCGTCGCTGGCAAAAGTGTATAGATACTGAAGGGGACAAGTTGGCTTCTTTGAAAAAGAAGCCAGGAGAGGTCAGCATCAATGTTTTCAAATAGCTTATTGGCTTTTAATGTCAATGTATTATATTGGTAAATGTAAACAAACAAGTAAGGCATTATATAATTGCTGCTGCGTAGAAACTAAAGCATTACATGACAGACATGTGACCTTCCCGCATTTTCAAGGCGCGTGATCTTTTCCCGCGGTGCTCTCTTTTTTAACGATTTTTGACCAGCGAAGCTAGTCTATAGGCATCAAGATTGACCTAGATTCAAAACCCCACAGTTGCCAAATACTGCCACACAGAAAATACTTCTTGCTGTTAGAAATCTTAATTCTGTTATACATGAAAATTTAGACATAAACCACTAAATCTCTACCTCTCCAATTTGAACATGTCGTCTTACAAAGTAATAAACTGAACAAGATGTCATTTATAAGGTACAAGATCTTTGCTTATATGTAAATTGAGTGACCTATGCAAAGCAGAGAATCACTTATTCCTACACAACTGTAACATTATGAATGAATCTATTAATAGATACACCTAGGTTAACTTGTAGCAAATCCCAGTTATATCAACCCCCACTGGACAGGGAACCCTTGTCATTCCTTCAGTCATTCATTATTTAGATCATTGTGTACAGGTGAACTATTATGTTAAACTGTTATTCTATTAACCTTTTACCAAACAGTCCCAAGTTTTAACGATACTGGGGAAGGGTCCCTTTGTAAACATTGTGGGAAAAGGAGAAAATGCTGGTAACCATCATTTTCTCCTTTTCCCACATTGTTTTCTGCCCTCCTGTAACCATGTTTCATTAGTTCAACCACATTTAATTCATGGTCTGCAACAGCTTTGAAATTGGACAGATGTAAAATTTTTCGTTTTGTAAGGAGAGTTAAATAGTTAACTACATCTTGTGCCATGAGATATTGACTAATTGACTGCATGGTGTTTAACGCCGTTTTCAACATTATTTCAGTGATATTGCGGCGACCAGAGCACCTGTGCATGCTTTCCTCCTTTACCAGCACTACCGCAACTCAATGACCTTTTGCAGACAGTGTGTGCAGTCTGATCTTCGATCTACATTGTCCGATAAGAGGATAGATTTTCTCCAAAGTGTAACTGAGAAATAGCAGTAGCAATATTCAGGTGTTTACCATCACCTTGAAAGTTTCATTTAACATTTTTAGCAGGTTAAGGGTTGCACTTAAACTGGATTATAGTTAACCAATAGCACACATTTCTTTCCGAGGATTGATGATAGTCATTGCGACAGGATTCATCAAGTTCTCGCTCACGTTTCGACGATGGTTATGTGGGAAAGAAGCCAGTGGCTTGGAGTACTGGTAAAAGAAACTCCAGGAAAGCATGGATATGTGCACTGGCCACCGCTACATAACTGAAATAATGTTGAAAACAGGGTTAATAAACACCATACAATCAATCAATCAATCAATCAAACAATCAAATTCGCTAGTATGTCAGTACTTTCAGTACTTTGATTTTTTCCCGCCTAGATTTATTTGTTTAATGAAAAGTTACAACTATTGGAGAGATCATCTGCAATCTTGAAATCAATATAACAAATCTTTTTTTGTAATCGTCATATAAAAACAAACCACGTCTGTTCCCTATTTCAGTTTTTTTATTTCGGTTTATTTATAAACCATAACGAAACAGACTGTGTATCAGAACAATTTCGTAAAAAAACATGGATTTAGACAGCAACGTTTTAGGCAGTCTGCCTTATAAACTCACCACTGTTGGAGAGGTCTGACGACCCCTCCAATCACTTTGCAAAAAATAAAACATGTGCGCCAAAAGTCAAACGCTTACAGATGATGTTCGCGACTTATTAATCAGCCCTTGTGATTTGCACTATTTGTGCGCGGGACACTTAATGTTTTCCTTATTCTTGGTAACAAACCACACTTGTATCACTTGAAAATCTACGACGCAGTCTTTGTCCTTCTTCCGTTGTAAAAATGCATTGTCACGTGACATAATTGCCGAAGTCGTCTGGCACTTAACGCTTTACCATACAATTACGAGTTCTATTGACCCTGGGGTAGGGAAGCCTTTTGAAAAGATTGTGGGAAAAGGAGAAAATGCTGGTAACCAGCATTTTCTCCTTTTTCCACAATGCTTTCTACCATACCATAGACAAATTGCATCATTTGAGCAACATTTGCTTTCAGTCCGAGTGAGTCTACAAAGTTGACGATTTACCAAACGACCGTGAAAGTTCTGGTCCTGTCTATATTTGAATGCATTTGCAGACGACGCATTAACACGTTACCAACCGACAAAAAATTTAGACTGGTCCAAATTGAAGGCATTTGCAGACGACAAAATAGGTGTGACTGAAAAATTGAAATTCGATCTGGGAAGGGTAGAAAACATTGGGGGAAAAGGAGTAAATGCTGGTTACCAGCATTTTCTCCTTTACCCAAAATGTTTTCAAAAGGCTTCTTGCACAGGGTCGTTAAAACTCGGGATTGTGTGGTAAAGGGTTAAATACCGCTAAAATGATGGTAAATGCTTCTGAAAAGAAAGAAAACATTGTGGGTAAAAAAAGAAAATGCTGGTTACCAGCTTTTACTCCTTTTCCCACTAAGTTTTCAAAGGCCTCTTTCTCAGGGTCATTTAACTCGGTATTGTTCGGTAAAGGGTTAAAACGGTATTCAAGAAGTTTCCGTTTCGTCAGTTTCTTAGAAATCTAAATGAAGACGGGTAATTTTCATTCGCCTGCAAAGATGACATTCAAACGAAAATATAGATAGAAGTCTACGAAGAAATCAAGGGATAACCCTTTACCGCACAATGACGCCTTTCAACGACCCTGGGAAAGAAGCCTGTTGAAAACATTGTGGGAAAAGGAGAAAATGCTGGTAACCAGCATTTTCCCCTTTTTCCACAATATTTACTACCATATCAAAGAAAAAATGCACCATTTTAGCCACACTGAAATTATTCATAATCACTAGCCTTAAAAAAAACCGAAACAATTTTGGTGTTAAAATGCCGGCAAATTCAAGCCATACCATTTAAAAGTATGTATATTATAATAAGTCTGATGATGTTTTACATTACGGCCTCAGTGTCATTTTGGAGAAGGAAAAAGACAAGTAGATACCCGGATAGATCAGTTAGAAAAGTCTCAGACATGTTTTTGACAGTTGCGGATTCGAATGCTAGCAGAATGCTAGTGATGTTTTTTTTTTCCTTCTAAAAGTCAACAGTCACGTCCTTATTTTTTCCTTACAAAGTATCAACTGTTCCCGCCCGAACAATTAAGGGTTTTTAATCCTTTTCAAAATGAAGAAAACACTGTGCTGTGGGTAAAGGAGAAAATGCTCTTTGCCACCATTTCCTCCTCCTATTATGTTTTCAAAGGCCTCTTTCTCAGAATCGTCAAAGCTCGGGATCGTGTGGTAAAGGGTTAAATCTTTACCAGACGACAAACTTTTGAACTCAACCATATTGGAAGCATTTGCAGACAACAAATTAAAAGATGGTCCAAAATGATAGGACTTGTCTTGTAAATGGTAGAAAATATTGTGAGAAAAAGGAGCAAGAGCTGATTATCATCATTCTCGTCTTTTCTCACAATGTTTTCAAAAGCTTTTTCTTTTTTGGAGAAGTGACATCGCTTCAGAATATAATGGTGCAGAAATTCTAATTGCTTCAGTGAACATTTAGAATTATCGAAACAAGTGTTTAAGACGTCCTTTAGTTAACCCTTTATCATACAATCCTTTTTGTCAACGACCATGAAGAATAGTCTTTGAAAACATAGTGAGAAAAGGAGAAAATGCTCGTAACCAGCATTTTCTCCTTTGACTACCATGGTTTCAAAGACAAATTTTATCCACGTTCAACTTGTCGTCTGCAAGTCCTTTGTATTTGGAGTAGCCTAAACTTTTGTTGTTTGGTAAATGGAAATAAATCTATAACAACACGTATGAGTTTCTTTGAAATTCTTTATCGACGTTTCGGCTTCGGTTGCTTGGTAAAGAATTAAATAAGAATAATCAACAGAAAAAAATTTAATCCATGAAAACATTTGATAGCATGGTGAAAAAACAATTTCTTACTCGTTACGAGTAATTTCTGCTTTTACCACAATGTTTTCAAAATTGGTCTTCTGCGAAATGAAAAGAAAAAAAAATGTCAAAATGGTTTAACGCTTTACCAATCGACAAAATTTTAGACTGGTCCAAATTGAAAGCATTTGCAGACAGCAAAATAAATGTCACTCAAAAATTGAAATTTGCATATGGAAGGATAGAAAACATTGTGGGAAAAGGAGTAAATGCTGGTTGCCAGTATTTTCTCCTTTTTCCATAATATTTTCAAAAATCTTCTTCCCAAGGTTGTTAAAACTCGGTAAAAAGGTTAAGACGGTATTCAAGAAGTTTCCGTTTTGTAAGTTTCTTAGAAATCTCGACAAAGACTGGTAATTTTCGTTCGAAAGCAAAAATGGCATTCAAACGAAATTATATACAAAATATTACGTTGTAGTAACTTTACTGGTCCTTGTACTTGATTCGAGCGGCGTGAGAAAATTTGATATCGTGCGAGACCGAAGATCGCGGTCAAGGTCATACTTTCATGACTTATTCTACACTTACCCTGACAAACAGGTATATACTTTAGATTTGAGTGAGTTAATTCCCGTGAAATATATTGTAAGTATACTAAGTATCAAAACATTTAAAAATAGCATTTTTACTTTTTCAAGGGCAGATAACTCCCGGGTCGTTCATTTGTGAGTAAATTCCTCATAATTGTGGAACGTTTACTATGTCTATATAATGTCAACATATCCTAGTTTTCCAATAAACAATGGAACAATGTTGTGGTTTTTCGCAAAGTTGGAGATAACAGAATATAGGTATGACTTAAAAGTGATTATAACTACATTGCTGAATAATCTTGTTTTTTACTGTCTGCATCATTTACATCCTTTTATGGGGTCTGTAATACGTGGAATGAATGAATATCTATTGCAGCTTCAAATGGAAGATATTTGTAATTTAGTCTTTACACTCAAACCATATCAAATTACCCCACCCACTTTTCTCAAGCATATAGCATACAAGACATGACCGCCGCATCTTAATACATCACCAAATGGCGCTAATAAAAAATAGTGTTAATTGCCAAATTTTGGCAAAAATCTATTATAGCCCAAAACAGGGCCTTGTGGACACCCGACTTTTTCAGGTGTATGATAAAGATAGGAATGTACACATAAAACATGAGGAATAACCCAGGTTTTGCAGGGGCGGGTGGGGGCGGGGGGTCTGTAAAATTTCAGTTAGTAATGGGGCAGTCTTTAATGCGTAAACATGGGATAAATATGAGCCATACTTTGTAAAAAGGGGATTTGTTGCTGCTGCAAAAAGTATCAACCCAGGTCAGCCTGCGCAGTCCGCACAGACTTACCTGGCGCGAAACTTTTTGCTATTGGTAAATTTTCTTAATATCAAAGGGCCAATCTACCTCATGATACAGTCGGATGTTAGACAAAATAGATTTTAAGGATCCATAATTTTGTGATGACTCGCCTCGTATCAGGTATCACAAAGATGTGTTAAACTCCCTTTTTAGCCGGAGAATGTTTCATTTTGAACAAGAAAGACTTATAGATACCCGAAAAGATCAGTTGGTAGAGTCGATGAATTATTATTTTGAAGATCGTGGGTTCGGATGCTAGCGAAAAAAAAATGCAGCTTTCGTTTTTTCCGCTTCTAAAAGTTAACAGTCACGTCCTTATGTTTTTCTTTGCCCCCCCCCCCCCCCCCCCCTGCCCCCCCCCCCACCCCACGCACAAATTTGAGCTTAACTTAAGCTCCTTTAAACACTAAACGACAAATTCTAGACTCTTCCAAAAAGCATACGCAGACGTCATATTCGATAACAAGAGTACCGCATCAGGGTACCAACGCTTGGGTGCGGTTGCTTTTGGAAATAGAGTGAATTTCCGTGAAAATTATAAGTCGAAAAAGGAGCATAACTAAGTCAAATACATAGAGGATATTTGTTTTTTTCGGTGAAAGATCGAACTTTATTTCATCGAGTGAACATCATCGGTAATACTTTCACGAGTGGCGCCGCCAGGAGTTCACGAGATAAAATAAATTTCGATCTTTCGAATGGCACGCGCTGATTACCTAGGTAACTACTGCGCGGGAACTACTGTTTCCGCCTTCAACTGAATAGTCAGAAAATATAAAATCGGTATTTTCACCGGTCGTAACCATGAAATATCAAACCATAATCCACCATTATTTCCCGATGCACTACCGAAAAGCATGAAATAAGTTAGGATAGTTAACTACCGTACTGGTATGGGTTCCCCTTTTGATAGTTAACAACTAGTCCGAGTTTGAAGTAAATATCTTCAATGACAGAGATATTATTAAAATGTCAATTTTTGCTCGACGACGACGCAACCAGTCCAACAACGACGACGTAGACAACGCTAGGGCTATGTCAATACATCGACGTTTTCTTCGAAAAAAGTCGAACTAAAACTGAACCAAGGTTCTTTGACAGGGTAGAAAACATCATTGGAAAAGGAGAAAATTTTGGATTTCCCACAATGTTTTTTAAAGCCTTCTCCATCAGAGTCGTTAAACCCAGGATCGTGTGGTAGAGAGTTAAACCCACATGAAATACTGTAGTTTTACCTGTTGTAGTGATATTCGCATGAAGCTTAGCCTCTGTGGTATTGGCGATTGTTCCATTGCTGCCCAAAGTTTGTTTATCCGGAAGTGGAGAACTTTTGACGTCACTTCCGTTTTTGGTATCGACACTTTGTGTCGAAGTTGTACCACTAATAATGTTAGTCGTTGTATTTGTCACGGTGTCAGGGATCTGCACGGCTGGACTCTGTGTTGTGGCAGCAATGCTGGATGAAATGAAGCCTGCGTGGAACAAAGAAAAAAATCAGAGTGGATTGATGGTATTTAAAGCTGCTTTCAGCGTTATATATCAGTCATATCATGGTATGTCATGTGTGACCTAGAATAAGGCTACGGATCTGAAGTGACTCGCCCAAGGACAAGGACAAACCCAGCTCCTCGAGTGAGGGTCAAACTCGGGGCCTCCGGGTGGCGAATTCTGCCAATTCACCCTGGGGTCACACAGTACCCATTACATTTAAAATAAAAAAAGCGAGCCATGCTCTGGCAAAAGGGGGCTTAATGTATCTCCATGACGCATTATACCAAGCAAGTTATCACATAATTATGGATCTAGAAGTAAAGAAAAAAACATTTTGTCTAACAACCGACTGGATTATAAGGTAGTATTGTCCTTGCAGATGCAAAAAAAAATTCAATTAGCAAAAGGTTTCAAATGTGGCTCAAATAATGGAATTTGTCTTTGGAATGGTAGAAAATGCTGGTTGCCAGCATTTTCTCCTTGTCCCACGATGCTTACAAAAAGCTTCCTTCCAAGGTTCATTAGAATCTAGGATTGATTGGTAAAGCCCTAATTAATGAAAGTTCTGAATGAAAGGGAGGGGTCGGCATTCTGTAATTTCTTTTTTCGAAAAAGACGCAGGAAAGGGAATTTTGATGTGACGCATTTGCGTGCGCACGTATACCTGGCTAAGCCGCTGAATATTCCTGATGACGTTTGTTTCGTGTTTACACAACGTGTAATTGCAACGAAAAGTCCCTTCTGTTTTCTTTTCGGCATTATATCGGGAACTCCCCACCGATATATCGCGAAAACGCATGAAAATCAAAATTATGCATCAAAAAGATTGTAATTTTTACGGATTCATTCCGTATACATCAAATACAATATTGCTCAACGGAATAAAACTGTCATCGCATTAATTTCTTATTGTTTCACTCATAAAAGAATGTCAAATATATTGCATAGAACTGTATAGTGGTGGGAGTTTGCCGGTATTATGCCCATTTGGTTAAGTACAAAGTACTTTTTTTTTTCATGCTTTTCGGTAGTTTATCGGGAAATAATGGCTGATAATGGTTTGATAATTTCCCCGTTCCCAGGTACTTCGCAAGTCCCAATTTAAATGGGATTAGAAGCATGAAATAAAAAGAATATTTCAGCCATGCTCTGTGAAAAGGGGGGCTTGATGCATCTGCTAAAAGTATCAATCCAGGTCAGCCTGCGCAGTCCGGGCAGGCTGACCAGGGCCGAAACTTTTCGCTCTAGAGGTCATTTTTCTCTATGTCAAAGGACCAGTCTGCCTTATGATTCAGTTGGTCGTTAGACGTAATGGATTTTATGGATCCCTAATTATGTAACGACTTTCCCGGTATCATGCATTACGGAGACGTATTAAGCCCCTTTTGCCAGAGCATGGCTCATTTGCCTTTTCGGTGAAAGGTCGAAATTTGTTTTATCTCTAAACATCATACGTTTGACAAAGGATTAAGCATTTTGTGATTCAAACTGCGTTGATACTCGTGCAGGTTGTCTCAAGATGAGAGGCCATGTGAGCATGCGTAACATCGTCGTGATCAACATACTGTATCTCAGATGATAAAATTTGTCTTTGAAAGTGTAGAAAACAATGCCAGAAAAGAAGAAAATGCTGGTTACCAGCATTTTCCTCTTTTCCCACACTGTTTTCAAAAGCCTCTTCATTTGGGGTAGTTAAAACCACGGGGTTCTATTGTAAACACTATCACCATGTAGTTAATCATTTACCAAACAATTCCTGAAAAGTAAGGCTTTTGAAAACATTGTGGAAAAAGGAGAAAATGCTGGTAACCAGCATTTTCTCCTTTTCCCACATTGTTTTTCACCCTTTCAAAGGCGAGAGAATATCTGAGCCTCATTTAAATTGTCTTCTGCAAATGCTTTCCATTCGGACAGGTCCAAACTTATATCTTTTGTTAAATAGTTACATGGTGTAATTCTCTGATCACGCAGCTCTGAGATCACTATCACACGACCTACAGGATAGGCTCGTAAGTATCACAAAGTTCGATAATATTACTAAACGGTCGGCTAATGAACCAATTTACCATTGTGGCTATAAATAGACATGACACGATATAGTACAAACGACACTAAACCTCAACATAGAGAGAAAAAGGCAAATAACTTTCTTAATGCTAGAATACAACACTACGAGGAAAAAAAAGACGATCAATTTGATAAAAACTGGAGGCTGACCATGTCCTAGAACGTTTTCTTCCGCTGCATGGTATTTCAAATACCGACAACCTTCGAAGAATATGACATGCACAGACAACGAAGGATATTGTTTTGACGGCTTTCCCTAAACATATATCTAGATACTGTATACAAAAATTTGCAGCAAACAATTTTGTTTAAAAGAATAACTTTTCCTGGTTGAAATTATTGGAGCGAAAACAGGCTTGATTTCTCCACGTATTATGCATAGCCATTTTCCGCTTGCTACTTTTTAGCGGGAGAGTTTTGAGTTATGCACACCGCACAGGATAGTGACGTCATAGCAGACAGGTCAGTCTTCGAGAAAAAGATCATGCGCATACAATGTGTTCAGGAAATAAAGCTTAGGAATTGAGCATTATTGGACCCTACACTGAAACGATGAAAAATACTGGAGCATGATCACAGGACACAGGGGCCCTCTGTGGCTCAGTTTATTTCGTGGGAGTGGCATTGGGCAAGACACTTCAGAGCCCTATTGTAATACTGGTGAAACCCAGGACATTCATGTCTAGCCGTGATTTGACTGAAACAATGTCACGGGAAAGCGATGTAAAACACTACTCGATCAATCGATCAGTTGCAGGTCACAATTGGCTGCCGTTGCAAAACTAAAACAATTGTTGAAGACGGTTTAAAGTACCAAAACAGAATGTTTTTAGCTCACCTGAGCACGAAGTGCTCATGGTGAGCTATTGTGATCGTGCTGTGTCCGTCGTACGTCGTGCGTCGTCCGTCGTCAACTTTTTACCTTCTGTACGCTCTAGAGGCCACATTTTCAGTCCGATGCTCAAAAAACTTAGTCAGAATGTTTTTTATGATAAAATCTCGGACGAGTACGAAATTGGGTCATGTGGGGTCAAAATAGGTCACTAGGTCAAATCTTAGAAAAACCTTGTGTACGCTCTAGAGGCCACATTTTCAGTCCAATCCTCATGAAACTTGGTCAGAATATTTGTCTTAATAAAATCTGGGCCGAGTTCGAAATTGGGTCATGTGGGGTTAAAAACTAGGTCACTAGGTCAAATCTTTGAAAAACCTTGTGTACGCTCTAGATATTACATTTTCAGTCAAATACTTATGAAACTTGGTCAGAATGTTTGGCTTGATAAAATCTCACACGAGTTCAAAATTGGTTCATGTGGGGTCAAAAACTAGGTCACTAGGTCAAATCTTCGAAAAACCTTGTGTACGCTATAGAGGCCACATTTTCGGTCAGATACTTGTGAAATTTGGTCAGAATGTTTGACCTATTGACTCAGGTGAGCGATCCAGGGCCATCATGGCCCTCTTGTTTATCTAGAACACCTATACAAGAAACATGGAATTTGAGTTAATCCTTTACAAAATTATCCCCTGTTTTAACGATCCTCCGGAAAAAGGGTTTTGAAAACATTATGGGAAAAGGAGAAAATGCTGGTTAACCAGCGTTTTCTCCATTTCCCATACTGTTTTTCATCCTTTTAAAGAAGAAGTCCTTTTTTTTTAAGACACGTTTTACTTGTCGTCTGCATATGCTTTTTATTTCGACGAGTCGAACATTTTGTCATAAAAAGAAAAGTTGAATTGCTAAATTACGTTTTAGTTTATGTTATAGCATTTGTATCGGCAAGAGTTATCATCTGCAGACAGATAAATTCTCAGTGAGTCAATATAAAGGAATTCGAGCCATGCTTTGGCAAAAGGGGGCTTAATGCATCTCCGTGATGCATGACACCAAGCAAGATATCACGCAATTAGGGATCCATAAAAATTCATAATGACAACGGACTGTATAAGATAGACTGGTCCTTTGGTATACAGTAAATTGACCTATAGCGAAAAGTGTCGGTCCAGGTCAGCCTGCGCGAACTGCGCAGGCTGACCTGGGCCGATACTTTTCGCAGATGCATTAAGCCCCTTTTCACAGAGCACGGCTCATTTCGTTTCCCTCATTGGCATTTTAACCCTTAACCTTTTACCACACAACAAAATTCAAGACTTGTCCAAATGGATATCATTTGAAGACGATAAATTTCATGCAGCTCAAAAGATAATTGCAGTCTTAGAGATGGGAAAAATATTGTTGAAAATGAAGAACTGCTGGCTACCAGCATTTTCTCCGTTTCCTTCTACGTTTTACAGAGTATTCTCCGTCAGGGACGTTAAAACTGGAAATTGTGTGGCAAAGAGATAAACTACTAAAATGAAGAGAATGCAGATTTCCAGCCAATAGTGCTAGTATATACCGAAACATTGCGATTACAGAGTGCTTGTTGTTGGGAAAAAAAAAACTTACCGTATCGGACAGTGTAGATCTGAGATCAGACTGCACAGAATGTGCAGTCTGATCTTGATCTACACTGTCCGCAAAAGAGCATTAAGTGACGCCTAGCAGCCCAAGAGTTAAATCTTTCATCAACTAAAAATCCTTTGATTTAACGACCCTAAGGAAGAACATTTTTTTTAACCCTTAGGTTGGTAAGTGCGACTCACTGACCTTTTGAAGACAGTGTAGATCAAGATCAGACTGCACAGAACGTGCAATCTGATCTTGAATCTACACTGTCCAATAAGGAGATATCTTTCTCCAAAAATAGGTTTGAAATACCATTATTCGGATTTTTACTGTCGGCTTAAAAGTTATATTTTAAGTCATTTAGCAGAATTGTCGGACAGGAGAAAATGCTGATTTACCGGTATTATCTCCCTCTCCCACGTTTTCTACCCTTTAATCCTTCACCGCACGATCCCAACTTTTAACGACCCTGAAAAAATGGGTTTTCGAAAACTTTATGGGAAAAGGAGAAAATGCTTGTAACCAGCATTTTCTCCTTTTCCCACAATGTCTTTCTATCCTATCAAAGATAAAAATCATCACTTGAGCTTTAGTCAATTTGTCGTCTGCAAATCTTTCATTTTGGTAGAGTTCAAAGTTTTGTCGTTTGGTAAGGAGTTATACTACAGATCCCATCGTTCCAGTCACATTTTGCTGTCTGCATGGGCTTTGAGTTTGGACAAGTCTAAATCTCTTTTTTGGCTGGTAAAGAGTTAACCCTTTACCAAACACAGTCCTGAGTTTTAACGACCCCGTTGGAGAAACCTTTAAAAAAATTACGGGAAAAGGAGAAAATGCTGGTAACCAACATATTCTGCTTTTCCCACAATGTTTTCTATCCTATCAGAGAACTTATTATGTTTGTACCTATTCTGAATTTGTGATCTGCAGATGTTTTGAATTTGGATGAGCCTAAAATTTATAATGAGGGAAAGAGTTCCTTTTTAACTCGGGGCTCATTTGATGGAATATTCTATTCGAACACATTGTCGGAAAAGAAGAATAAATGCTAATTACCAGAATTTTCTCCTTTTCCCATAATATTTTCGAAACATTTTTTTTTTTTTTTTTTAAAGGTTGAAAGGACAATTGATACTTTCGAAACGGCTAAGTGATAGTTTTCGTACTTTTACGTTTTTCTTTCACCTTGTAGATCAAGATCAGATTGCATAGAAAGTGCAGTCTGGTCTCCAATCATGAAAATAGTGCGAATTATATGCAAGATTTGCAGACAAAATCTGTCTTGAGATTGCAATCTTAAAACCCTTAGGCTGCTTAGCGCGACTCATGGACCTTTTGCAGACAGTGTAGATCAAAATCGGACTGGACAGAACGTGCAGTCTGATCATGGATCCTTGGATCTACACTGTCCGATAAGGAAATATTTCTACAAACCCCCCCCCCCCCCACACACACACACACAAAAGAAACTTTAAAACAGCAACACTGGGTTTTTACTATCGACATTGAACATATCATTAAACTTACTCAGCAGGATACAGGTTAAGATGATTGTTGCCGAGTGGGAAAGTACACTTCACTTATTTGGCGTGAATGTAAAACTTTTATCTTGCTTTATGAGGTGTTTTAACTTCCAGACAGTGTTGACAAAGATTAGCCTGCGCATACGTGTGAGAAAACAGAAAAACCTTGTATAAATAACACATTTTCGCATAAACACAGTATAAGTTTTTCTTATTACTTTATTTAATCGTTTACCACACTATCTCAGTTTCCAAGACCCAGAAAAAAGGGGGATTTTGAGGACATTGTGGAATAAGGAAGGGGTGCTGGTAACCAGCATGTTCTCCTTTTTCTTTAATGTTTTCTACCCTTCTATAAAATAAATTTCAATTTTGAGTTATATATATTTTGCAATAATTGTTTCTGGAGTGGAAAATTCTGAGATGTTGCCATTTGGTAAGCACTTAATTAAGAAATTCAATGTAATACGATCTTAGCTTATATATTAGTAGGCCTACATATCTTTTTGGTCATTCCTTGTGCTGGGATACATGATTAACACACATAGTTCGTTTTTTCTTAATAATAGAGAGAGAGAGATGGATAGAGAGTAACAGAGAGAGAGAGAGAGAGAGAGAGAGAGAGAGAGAGAGATGGGGAGAATAGAGAGACAGAGAGTTGATGAGATAGAGGAAAAGTGAGCCAGACTATGTATGAGATAATGTTATGTTACTGATGAAGAGATAAAGATTGAGAGAATATAGAATAAGAGTGAATCTGAAATGTTTGTGTTTACTATTGCCTTCAATTTATGTATATGAGTCATGCTCTGTGAAAAGGGGGCTTAATGCATCTGCGAAAAGTATCGACCCAGATCAGCCTGCGCAGTCCGCGCAGGCTGACCTGGGCCAAAACTATTCGCTGTTGGTCAATTTTCTGTATGCCCAATGACCAATTCTGCCTCATGATTAAGTCGGTTGTTTAAAACAGTTGCAATTATGGATCCATAATTAAGTGATGGCTCGATTGGTTCAATGTATCACGGAGATGCTCTAAGCCCCTTTTTGTCAGAGCGTGGCTCATATATACATGTAGTATCTTATAACTCTAGTTGAAGTGTGGCATTGTACAGGTTTTAACTGGATATATTATCATGTACATGTTTTATTCTTTTATACTTTCAGCGAAATGTACAGTGATGAGACTTAAATAAAATAAATACATGCAATCTGATCATACTCCTCCCACTCTGGTTTTCTTGTAATGATTTTGCGTCATATAAAGGATAGCCATTGACTGCACATTAACTTCAAAAAAAGCTCTTTAACAATTTCACATTTACCTTCCAATGGCGACTTACATAGCTTTCGCTCACGGCGTAGATCAGACTGCACATCACGTACAGTCTGATCTTGGATCTACACAGACCGATACATGATGTAAAACTATTGCCAAAGCATCGATTCACTTGAAAAGGAACTGTACTTTTAGACTTAGAAAAAAGTCGGGTTTATTTAGCGAAAGAGTTAATGGTGTTGTAACCCTTTACCTGCTAAATAAGCGGATTGTAACTTTCCAGTCGATAGAAAACCCAAAATATTGCCATTTCAAAGTTATTTTTGGAAGGAAAAATTTCTCCTCAACGGACAGTATAGATCCAAGATCAGGCTGCACGTTCTGTGCAGTCTGATCTTGCTCTACACTCTCTGCAAAAGGTCAGTGTGTCGCGCTTAGCAGCCTACGGATTAACGGTGTTTTAAGAACAAACATTATGTAAAACATCTAGTGATAAATGCAAGCGTCTGCTAATGTTGAATGAGCTTCTTGACTCAGTCTATGACAAATGATATGAATATATTTAGATGCTCGCCAAGAATTCTGAAACCAGGATAATGAAACCCGTCGTTGAAACTACATTGTTACTCGCAAAGAATTCTAGTGTATGTAGCCCATGGTTGATTAAACTGTGTTTAAGGTGTTTAACGCCGTTTCAACATTACTTCAGTTATATCGCCATGGTCAGTGGACCTATGCATGCTTTCCTGGAGTTTCTTATACCAGTACTTCGCACAATATTCCTCGAAAGCCACTGAATGCTTTCCCACATAACCATCGTTGAAACAATTATCAGTGGTAAGAGAGGAATGAAACCTACTACTATAACTATCATCAATCCTCGGAAAGAAACTCGCCGAGCGTGGGGCGCATGGTTGAAAGGGCTATAGAACTTGCAATGATTTCCAAAAGACCGTCCAAGAAGCCCGTAATCGAAAGGACTTTGGTACCCCCAAGGACTTCTAAACCCCGTCTTTATAGTCCGAGGTTGAAAATAGTACTGGGCCAACCAAGACGTCCGAAAGTAAGTTTAGAGATGAGCTACGCTCTGGCAAAAGGAGGGTTTAATGCATCTCCGTGATGTACATGATACCAAACAAGTCATCATATAATTGTGGATCATTAAAATCCGTTTTGTTTAACAACCGTCTACAGCATGAGGTAGAACGGTTCTTTGACATAAAGAAAATTTACCAAAAGCAAAAAATGTTCCGGCTCATAACATGGGTCGATACTTTTTGCAGATGCATCAAATCAGCTTCTCAAAGAGCATGGAATATCAAGACCGTGTTTGAAATGACTGTGGAGCTCGCAAAGACTTTCAAAACCAGCCCATGAAGCCGTTGGTTAAAAGGACATGCAAGGACATCCAAAAACTAGCATATAAAAACCGGGATTGAAGAGGCTTCGAAACTTTTATAAACTTTTTAAAACCAGTCTATGAAGTCCGTAAGGACGTCTGTAAAACCCGTCTGCTAGGGTAGTAGTTTAAAGGCAGTCTGGGCTTGCAAAGATTTCTAATGACCAACCCGCATAGCTCAGGAGGTAGAGCGTAGGACTTGTAAACATCAAGTCTTGGGTCACTTGAGAGTGTGGGTTCGAGCCCCACGGCTGGCCATCTAAAATTACTAATAGTCTTCCGGATGAGACGTTAAACCAAGATCCCCGTATGACGATGCTATACACCGAGCAGGTTGCAGAACCAGGCGTAACTTAGGATGGGTTTCGTCCTTATCTTGGACTATTCCCCGTAAAAAAAACTAACAGTCCTCAGGGGGCGTCCCCCATTTAGGAAACCGGTGGCGACGATAAATAAACGCAAATTCAAAGATTTTTAATCTTTTTTCAATACCGTAACTGAAAGGATTACGGAGCTCGCGGGCACTTCTGAAATCGTCTTATAAGGGTTGTGGTTTGAAAGATTTCAGCCTCATAATCACCTCCAAACCAGTCTATGAGAAGATTTTGGAGCAGCCCAAGACTTCTAACACCTATCTTTGAAGACAATTGTTAAAGCCTAGCGAATCGTTATGTCCTCTAAAATCCGTTTTGGGTCCCCTTGATTGACAGGACTTTAGGTTTCGAAAGCATTTCTAAAACCCGTCTTTAAATCCCATGATCGACAGCTCGAAATGATTTTCTTTAAATTTGTCTTTGAAACCAATGGTTGAAAAGACAACGGGGCTTGCAAAGCCACTCAAACTAGTGGAAGACCGTGGCTGAAAGGACTTCGGAGCCCGAAAAGACTTCTAAAACCAACCTTTGTTTCCATAATTGAAAGGACTTCGAAGCTCGCAAGAAGATCAAGGAAAGCAAGAAACCAATCTATGGGGGCTATGGTTTCCATGATCTCGGTATTTACAACGACTTCTGCAAGCAGTCTCGTTCTTAAAAGGTTTCGGAGCTCGCAAGAATTCTAAAACCTGCCCATCAAGCCCGTGGTTGAAGGGGTTTCAGTGCCGGCAAAGTTTCTTGTAACGAGTCCCAATGGCAACGGCACAGCGTCTATCAAATTTAGACCAACGAGAGCAGTAAATGAATGGCTCAAAGACAAACCGGCTGAAGACAATGGCACCGTTTTGCTGAATGCAAACTGGGACATTTATCATTTCAAAATGATTCTCTAAACTCTTTAGAGGGCTCACAGTACAATCACTGAAACTAAAACTTTTTATGTCTTTTAGGTTTGACTTGACAAACGGACGGTATAGATCCAAGATCAGACTGCACAGGACGTGCAGTCTGATGCAGTCTGATCTTATCTATGCTGTCCGCAAAAACCTAGCTTGTTTTCACCTAGTTTGTGTTTAACCCTATACTACACAATCCAAACTTTTAACGATCCCATGGAAGACGACTTTTGAAAAGTTTGTGGGAAAAGGAGAAAATGCTGGTAACCAGTATTTTCTCCTTTTCTCAAAATCTTTTCTACCTGTTCATAGACAAATTTCCTAATTTGTGCAACATGTAATTTGTCGTCTGCAAATCCTTTCAGTTCTGAGCAGTTTAAAATTTTTGTCGCTTGGTGAAGAATTAAAGGGTGGGCTCTTATTACTCATTCGAACTCTCGCGGGAGTTTATTTGTCTTTCGCAGCAACTATATGTTAATTGCCCATATGTCTGAAATTCTTCAGCCATTTGCAATTCAGATTTTTAATGGAGTTCGCAAGCTACATTTTTTTTTGTGTAATTACACGGAGAGAAATGTTATTTTATTTTCCTGGTTAATTTTTTTTTCACTATAAGATATGTGTTTCTGTTTAAAGGAGCCTATTTAGATCTGATGACTTGAATCTGAATTTCTCGTAAAACAATGATAAAAAGATCTACTATGAAATGCGTCATACTTCGTGCAAAGAGGCTTTAATACATAAATCTGCAAAAGGTACACAGGCTGACCTTGGTCGAAATTCTTTGCTATTAGTCACTTTTCTGCATGTCGAAGGACCAGTCTATCCCATAATTCGGTTTGATTTTATGTATCTATAGTTATGTGATAATTTGCTTCTTATACTTTAATGCATCACGCAGATGCATTAAGCCATTTTTTGCCAGAGCGCGGCTCAAATATATTTTTCTTTGCAAGCGAAAAGAAACTTGACGGATACATCATTCTATTTTTAAAGAAGTGCAATATTGCCGATTAAATAACGGCGTTGTCACTTTACAACTGAGAACACCGTCTATTTTGGACGTCACCAGATATGACGTCATCGTATCTACGAGGGCTGATTGATAAGTTGTGAGCTTTGTATAGAACAAGTTAATCAGGGATGTCCCTGACTATTTAAGGTTGTGTACCTGAAGACTGATGTCAGTTGGTCGGTCGAAGAAGTAGCACTCTAAAGTAAAGAAGGCAAGTGAATTATGCAAAATAGACTCACTCCATCACATTTTCATCTTTTTTCAAAATTGGTAAAAGCCGACTTTCGGTCAGATGATGACGTCATACATGCAGCGGAGGACTTTCTACACGGTCAAGAAAATTACTTCTTTAAAAGTGGCATTGTGGTCCCTAGACATCGCTGTCAAAAGCGTATCGAAGGGGATCATGTTGAAATAAAAAGCATTATCTCTGCCAAAAGTCTAATCCTTACATATGAGGCTTGCAACTTAGCCTATTAATCAGCCCTCGTATTTAAATACAATACCATATGATGGACGTATGCCTTGAAGATCTGATATTTCCAAAAGCCTTTTTGCAACTATTGCACGAAATCCGAAAACATATATAGAACCTACATGTACGTATCACTTCTTTCTGTCTGTCTCTCTGACGCTCGCTCGCTCTCGCTCTCTCTTATTTATTGTTTTGCAAACTACTACCGTGATAAGTTCAGTGTTAAAACATTTTTGAAGTTCGGCATATTTTTAAAAATGTGTCATGCTCTGTGAAAAGAGGGTTTAATGCATCTGCAAAAGTATCGACCCAGGTCAGCCTGCGAAATCCGCGCAGGCTGACCTAGGCCAAAAAGACCAGTCTACCTAATGAGTCAGTCGGTTGTTAAAAAAGTGGCCATTTTGGATCCATATTATGTGATGGCTTGCTTGGTATCATACATCACGGAGATGATTTAAGCCCCTTTTGCCAGAGCATGTCTCAAATCTGAATAGCTCCCTTCAACAAAAACGTTCACACGATATCTCGCTACACGTGTATAATAGTCATCAATGATTCATTCACTCTGTGTTATGTGTTGTACATAATGTTTTCCTCTTTGAATCATTCGTTCGTTCAGTCTTTCTCTCATTGCTGCGTTCATTCATCCGTAAATATTTTCTTTAAATCATTTACTTTGCGAGAACTTTTTTGTTCATCGTAATGTTAACGATACCCATATGTATGTACATCCTAGTTATCTATGGTTCGTTCACTTTATAATCATGTTGTCTGCTGTAACCATACATACATGTACTTTATTGGAATCGTGGTTCATCTATACGTTCGTTCGTTTACTCGCTCGCTCTCCCACTCACTCACTCACTCACTCACTCACATTTACACCTCTATCCCTGTCTCTTTATCTATCTATCCTTTCTTATCCTATCTGTCTGTCTGTCGGTCGGTCGGTCGGTCGGTCGGCCGGCCTGCCTGTCTGCCTGCCTACCTACCTACCTATCTATCTATCTATCTTCAGGATACTACAATTGTTCGACCATTTGTCAGACAATCCCGACTTTTAACGACCCTGGAGAAGAAAGGTTTTCAAAAAAACAAATTCTACTTTTCCCACAATATTTTCAACAGTGTTTTCTACCCTTTAAGAGACAACGCAAACAATTTGGGCTACATTTAATTTGTCGTCTGCAAAGGCTTTCAGTTTGTATAAGACTTAATTTTTGTCATCTGGTAGAGGAATAAGTCGTTCTGCTCGTTCCTTATAAACACATTTCAGCTTGTTGTTTATTCGTTTATTTGCTCGTTCGCTCGTTCGTTCGTTACGTTTTTTTTTTTTTTTGTTGTTGTTGTTGTTGTTGTTTTTGTTTGCTCTTGGAATATTCTTTAATATTGGAAAGCCGCCAGTTGATTGAAAAAGAATTTTGTGCGTATAGGTAAAAAAACTCCGAGAACACACGAACAGGTACACTGGACACTGTGAAAGACAGCGTTTAAGACAGAACACTCAAACATATTACCCCCCCCCCCACACACACACACACACACGCACACGAAACAATTCCGAATGTTAACTACCCTAAGGAAGAAGGCTTCTGAAAACATTGTGGGAAAAGGAGAAATGCTGGTATACAGCATTTTCTCCTTTTCCCACAATGTTTTCCGCCCTTTAGAAGACTAACCTGATCATATGAATCATCCTTAATTTGTCGTTTACTATTGTTTTCAAATTGGACAAGAGCTACATTTTGGCGTCTGATAAAGGCTGAAAAATACAAAGTGAATTTTTTCCCTTTGCTACAACTTTTTGTGACGCTGAAGGTCAACGTTATTTGCGTTCATTTCCATTTTCTCTACGTAAATAGGTCATTGGTAGTATTGCGTATAATTCATAAGAATCATTAATAAGTTTCAGAATTCTTATACTTATAGTATATTTCAACTAACCTAGTTATTCCACCAGCATCTAACAGAAGTTATAAGATATTATGTACAGGTCAACTAACGATGGATGGATGGATGGATGGATGGACGGACGAACTTACGGATGAATTACGTGATTCAATAATTCATTGGTTGGTTGGTTGGTTGGTTGGCTGGCTGGCTAGCTCGGTGGCTAGCTGGCTGAATGGCTGACTGACCGACTGACTGACTGACTGGCGAACAGAAGGACGAACGGACGGACGGACAGACGGATGGGTTCAGAGATTCAGTGATTTACGTTTTACGCCGCTTCCAACATTTTTTCAGTCATTTCACTCCGACAGCTCACTCATTCATATAAGTTCTGGGTATCATCAGTAGTCGGCTAGGGCTCTAAAGTGTCTTGCCCGAGGGCACTTCCACGAAGTTAACAGGTCCTCGAGTGAGGATCGAATCAGGGGCTTCGAGGTTCCGAATCCTACACTTTCCCCATAGAACCACGAAGGATCCAGTAGAATGAAAATATCCGAGGTCATGTTGGACTATTTATCAAACCACAGAATTTTTACCCGACCAAATTAGAAGCATTTGCAGACGACATAATAACTGTAGCCAAAACGATGGTCTCTGTCTTTGATACAGTAGAACATATTGTGGGAAAAGGATCAAATGCTTGTCACCAGCATTTTCTCCTTTTCTCACAAAGCTCTCAAAAGGCTTTTTCTTACAGGTCGTTAAAACTCGTGATTGTGTGTTAAAGGATTAAAAAATGTTCAGAAAGATGACAATCACAAGGTAGAATTTAATTCAACTCGTGTTATCTTACTGCGCCAAAAAAAGATTTCGAAGCATAGCGGGAAGTGTAGATCCAAGATCAGACGGCATGCTCAGTACTGTCTGATCTTTATCTACACTATATCTCGATCAGTATCGTCTGCGAAGAGACAATCCCGACTTTTAAAGACCCTGTGGAAGAACGCTTTTGAAAACATTGTGAGAAAAGGAGAAAATGCTGGTGACCAGCATTTTCTCCTTTTCCCACACTGTTTTCTACCCTTCTCAAAACAAATTCAGTTTTTGAATCACCTTTTTTAGTCGTCTGCAAGTGCTTTTAAATTACCAAAATCGAGAATTTTGTCGTTTTGTAAAGAGTTAAGATTTTTGTAGCGTGTGAAAGATCTTCATGCGATATGTTTGAAAAGAAACACATGCAGGAATTAAGAACGGAATTCATGCACCATGCTTTCAGGAATTAAAAAAAAAACTGACTTACAAATGAAAACAAATAGTCCAATGAGAATGCGCGAATTTGTTTTGCAAATTTCACACGCCATGATTGCATGTGGGGGTTATAAACATGAAACGTTTGCGCGCGTGTATTGTATATTGTCGTCTGTAATGCAAAACTCCGTAATCACAAAAACACTTGGAGTTTACAAACATTGAGTGCGACTTCCGGTTTTCAAAGTCAAGCGTATCCGATTGATAACAATCAGTTCATTGGGCATGCGCGTGAATACATGCCTGGTCCCTCTACTTCAGTTCCCTCAACTTACGTCATCGTCTTTTTTACTCCTCAGCAGACAAATTTTTAGACTTTTCAGAATTCAAAGGAATTTGCTGGCGACACATCTCAAATCAGAGTATTCCTCTTAGATAGGATAGAAAACACTCCGATAAAAGGATAAAATGCTGGTTACCACCATTTTTCAAAAGTCCACGTAGGGAGTCTTTTAAACACGGAAGTGTCTGATACAGAGTTAACTCTTTATCAGACGACAAAATTTTCACCAAACTGAAAGCATTCGCAGACGACATATCAAATGTAATTTGTGCTGATAGACATGGGTTCTAAAACCTAAGTATGGTTCTAAAGGATACAAAACATTGTGGTTTCCAGCATTTTCTCCTTTCACCACATTTTTTCTCAATTGCCTGTCTTTAACCCTTTCCCAAACGAAAAATTTTGGACTGGTCCAAATTGAAAGAGTTTGCAGACGACAATTTCAAATTTGATGAAAATGGCGGAAAGTTATCAAAAAGGGTAGACAACACTGTGGGGAAAGGAGAAATTCTCGTTACGAGCAATTTCTCCTTTTCCCACAGTGTTTTCAAGAGACTTGTACTGCAGACATGTGAAAACCAGGGCTTGTTTGGGAAAGGGTTAAGGGGGTCCTTAAAACACGATATTATTTGATTAATTCTTTATCACACAATCTCGAATTTTAACAACCTTGAGTGAAAAGGCTTTTGAAAACATTGCGGGAAAAGGAGGAAATGCTGGTAACCATCATTTTCTCCTATACCAACAATGTCTTTTACTCTACGAAAGACAAATCTTATCATTTGGACCACATTTAATTTGTCGTCTGCGAGTGCTGTCAGTTTAGACAAGTCTAAAATTGTGTTGTGTTTGAAAGAGTTTAAGTTTAGATAGCAAACCGGTACAAAGAGAAATTTCTATTCACGTTGTAACTCCTGTGTCTGGCAACAGACCATTTTCAAAAACATTGTGACAAAAGGAGAAGCTGATCGTTTGCCGAAATTTCTCCTCTTAACGAAATGTTTTCACTCGTGTGTGTTCCTAAAACTTTATTCATGAAGAATATTACAAGGAAATTTGGTCAAATTATATTTGCACTCCGGGCCTGCCTTTCACTAAACTGCGTAGATTTACGTAAATTATTTAGGATTGTATACACTCATACGATCCTTGCTTTCCAAAAGGTATGGGTTGCAAATTAATTCAGCTATTTACTCAAATCATAAAGTAATGCAGTTCAGTGCAACTAGTTTTCTGACTTGATGCTTGCTTATCTAAACTAATTTCGTGTCAGATACGTACTTAAGAGAAAGACAAGCAGGGTCCGTATTCACCAATCATTCCTAACCCTTAACATGCTAGATAAGTGAAATGCTACTCTCAAACTATTAGCAGAAACCCAAATTTTGCTATTTCAAAGGAATTGCGGGGATAAATATGTCCTTATCGGACAGTGTGGATCCAAGATCAGAATGCACGTTCTGTGCTGTCTGATCCTAGTCTACACTGTACGCAAAAGGTCCTTGAGTCGTGCTAAGCAGCCTAAGGGTTTAGAACATTGTTAGTCTTATTCTAATTAATTTTCTAACTACCATTGGGTTTAGCCAATCAGAAGTTGTGTTACTTTCTAAATCTGAATACGGGCCCAGTTCTAAGTGGGCTGAAAATTTATGCGCAGTTTGCTGACAAAAACTGCAAGACAACCGAACAAAGACCATTGTTATATCTGTGCTATAATTTTCTGTCTGTCTGTCTGTCTGTCTGAATTGTATTCTTTGTCCTGTTCTGGATAAAGAAGTAATACAACATGTGATTGGCGAAACCATTGCTTTAGTCAATCAGAACTTGAGTTAATTTAAATTTAAGAAAATTTTTTTACGAATTTGATAAGAAAGTTGTGATGTGTCCTCTTAACGAAGATTTAATGCATCTGCAAAATGTATTGACCCATGTCAGCCTGCGCAATCCATCACAACTTTCTTATCCAATTCGTAAAAGTTTTCTTAAATTTAAAGTAACGCAATCCGCGCAGGCTGACATGAATCGAAACTTCTTGATTTTGGTGAATTTTCCTCATGTCAGAGGATCAATCTACCTCAGGATTCAGTCGGTTGTTAGATAAAATGGATTTTTTGGATTCGTAATTATGTGATGATTTGCTTGGAATAACGCATCGGAGATACATTGAACCCTTGTTTTCCAAAGCATCTATTATCCCTCCTGTGAATATGGGCCCCGAATCTGACTCCCTATCCGCGCCCTAAATCTGATCTTTATCTGCGTCCTCTGAACCAATACTTCGTACAGTTGCCATCAAAATTTCCCTCGAAGCTTTGTGTCGTCTGTGTCCAACCATTCTTTGACTCAATCCAAGGTAAGTCAGCTTCAAGGACAGGGTGTGTCATAGTATCTGATACACTTTCAAATCATAAAAAAGATATTTTACAACAGTGTACATGCCTCATTCAGCACTATAGGAAATCCATTTACTGTCGACTTTAAAACAAAATAGTTTTCGTCAATAATTATATTTTAAAACATCTGATGTCTGATCTTCATTTACGCTGTCCACAGAAGGTCACTGAATCGCGCTTAGCAGCCTAAGAGTTAATGTGATGGATATATAAGCCAGAGGCTCTGGGATCGATCCTCACCGGCCACTGAGTTTTTTCTTGGAGGCAGGGGGTCCTTTCGCAAGGCGCACTACCAGCCTAGCACTGGTGATATTCATGAAATATCTAGCAGACAGTATGTATCGGGATCGGACTGTATACAACCAGTCGTCTGATCATCGTCTTAAAAATCCCATATCCTAGTCTACTGGTTTTAGTTGGCACTCTAGGTTTTGATACACTATATTGCTGCATGTAATTTCTTCAGTCGTATTCTCAGATAGTGACGACATATGCAAGTCTTTGTTTTCCATGCATGTGTCGCTTACATTGTAAGGTATAAACATGCAAGTGCTGTTTTATGCTGAACGAAAATATGTTATGAATAAGTGAAGTGTCGCCGTGATATACTTGTACTTTTGAAAGCGACATAACGACAGCCTGGGTTCCAGTCTGATCTTTTTTCTTCTATTCATTTTGACCTTACTTTGTCAAAAACGACACAGACAAAATAACTGTACAGATTTACAGATTATGTCCATATAAGCCATGCTCTGGCAAAAGGGGGCTTAATGCATCCCCATGATCCATGATACCAAGCAAAGCGTCATCGAATTATGGATCCATAAAGTCCATTTTATCTTAACCGACTGAATCTTGAGATACACTGGTCCTTTGACATGCAGAAAAATTACCAAAAGCAAAAGGTTTCGGCCCAGGTCAGCCTGCGCCGATTGCGCGGGCTGACCAACTCAAACAATGGGACTTTCCTTTGAAAGTGAAGAAAACATTTTACCTTTTACGACTCCGTTGGGTATTGGAAATTATCAATTTCATTACAGATGTGTTAAATAAAAATGAATATTTATTTGAGATTTTCTTATAAATTAACGGCACTTGTTTTCTCTGTGCAGAGATAAGGTTTAAGTAAGAAAAACACCATAAGTATAATGATAAGAAAAAAAAAAAATAATACCGAAAATGAAATATCGATGCATACAACAAAAGATGACCCAAACATCAAATTCAACAAACTTAACAAAAGTTAAAAGAATGCTTTAGAAAACATTGTGAAAAAAGGAGAAAATGCTCATTACCAACAGCAGATTATTTCGAATATGTCCTTTGACAGGAGAGCCAAGCTAGTCCCGTATCGCTCTACTGCTTAAAACCTACATGTAAGTGATCCACAAATGGCAGGAAGAGGGGCATTAACTGTTTACCTAAAGCTAAAACTTTCTTTGCCACTAAATTCAAAACATCTGCAAACAACAAATTAATAGTAGCTCAAAAGATAATTTCTGTTTTTGAAATGATAGAAAACATTGTGGGAAAAAAAGGAAATGCCTGTTAACAGCATTTTCTGTTTTTCCCATAATGTTTTTCAAAGCCGTGTTCTTCAGGGTCCATAAAATGTGGGATTGCTTTGTAAAGGGTTAATCCAAAAGATTCTGTAATATTCTGTAGGGAAAATATGGCAAGCCTACAAAAGTTATGTTATTTTAACCCTTTACCACACAATCCTGAGTTTTGACAACCCAAAAAGTGCAGGCGTTTGAAAAAAATGTGGGAAAAGGAGAAAATGCTTGTTACCAGCATTTTCTCCTTTTCCCACAATGTTTTTTACCCTTTCAAAAACAAAAATTTTCATTCGATTAACATTAAATTTTCAACTGAAAAATGCTTTGAAATTGAAGTTTGGTAAAGAGTTGACACAACTGGATCCTGCCGAGAATGAATTCTGACAAACTTTTTCATGATAGAATATTTCCGAAAATCATGAGGCTGAAAACCCCTTTTTCGATCGGCATGAATGGTCCAGCTTTTGAAGAAAACACTACAATACTACAAACATTGCTCCATGACAAATATAAAACACATCTAAGTAAAATCTTAAATACATGTAGCAAAATCAATCATTAACCAGAGCCCCTTGAGGGCCTGAAACGCTCTACTGGCAGTGATTATGCCCTTTTTTTTCTAGCATACATGAATTTGTGATGCAAAAAGACAAACACCACCCCTTCCCCAAAAGAGGGGGGTTGTTGTTGCAACTTGGCTTGAGCCTACTACGACAGCACAAGAAGGCATGGCAAATTGAATATTGAAAACTAGAGGCCCTTCAGGGCCTGAACTGCTCTACTGGCATTGAATTTTGCTTTTCTTCTGGCATACATAATGAATTCATGATGCAAAAAGAAAAAGAGGAAACACACAAAAAGGTGGGGGGGTGTTGTTGCAACTGGGCTTGAACTCACTTGGCTTGAAGACAGCATAGGTAGGCTTGGTGAATCATACAAATAGTGAAAAAAATTGAAGTACAATTTCTCACAGCCAATTGTTTGGAATCAATCCAAATTTGACAGGGTATCAGTACTCATTGTTTTAAACAATCCCCGCAAGTTTCAAAGAAATGTGACTAATAATGTGGACTGTGTTGTGTAAATAATACTAAGTCATCAAATGGCTGCTTTTCCTAAACTGATTGCTAAATTTTCTTCATTCTTAATAGAGTTCAATCCCTTGATGATACAAATAATCTTTGCAAGTTTCAAAAGAATTGAATTGGAAATGTGACTTAATTGCGTAAATAAGAAATGTAAATGATCAGCTTTAAATGGCTCCTTTCCCCACACTGATTGTCATTTTTTTTTCCCAAAATCAGTAGAATTCAAACTATTGATAGTATAAACCAACTGTGCAAGTTTCATGAAAATTCAACCACAAATACTGACATTATCGTGTAATCAATAACTGTAAATTTTCAAATTGGCTACTTTTCCTACATTGATTACTGAATTTTTTTTTCAAAATCAATAGGTTTAAAGCTGTTGATGATACAAAGCAACTGTGCAAGTTTCATGAAAATCCGCCCACAAATGCAGCCTTTAGCGTAAACAAGAAAACAAAATTTTGAACTTTAAATGGCTACTTTTCTCACACTGATTGTCAGATATTTTTCGAATTCAATAGGGTTCAAGATATTGATGAGATAAACAAACTGTGCAAGTTTCACGAAAATCTGACGACAAATGTAGGCTAAATCGCGTAAACAAGAAATTAATATTTTGAACTTTAAATGGTTACTTTTCCCACTTTAATTGTCAGATTTTGTTCAAAATCAATAGGGTTCAAGCTATTGATGAGATAAACAATCTGTGCAAGTGTCACAAAAATCTGACCACAAATGAAGACTTTATAGCGTAAACAAGAAAAAGACAGATGGACGGATGACGGAAACCATACCATGACATAAGCTCTGCTGGCTTACAGCCAGTAGCGCTGAAAAGTTGAAGCACAATTTCTCAAAACCAACTGTTTGGAATCCAGCCAAATTTGATAGGGTTTCAGTACTACTTGCAAGTCTCAAAGAAATGTGACTAATAATGTGGACTATATTTAGTAAACAATACTAAGTCTTCAAATGGCTGCTTTTCCGAAACTGATTGCTACATTTTCTTCATTTTGAATAGAGTTCAATCCCTTGATGATACAAATAATCTTTGCAAGTTTCAAAAGAGCTGGATAAAAAGTGGGGACTTATTTGCGTAAACAAGAAATGTAAATTTTCAACTTTAAATGGCTCCTTTTCCCATAATGATTGTGAAATGTTTATCAAAATCAATAGGATTCAAGCTATTGATAATATATAGAAACTGTGCAAGTTTCATGAAAATTTGACAGCAAATGCCGACTTAATTGCGTAAACAAGACTACAGACCTTTGAGGGCCTGAATCGCTCTACTGGCAGTGATTTTGCGTGTTTTTCTAGCATACATTATGAATTCATAGAAACAACCCCCCCCCCCCCCCAAAAAAAAAAAGGAGGGTGTTGTTGCAACTGGGCTTGAACCCACTGAGAAAGCACAAGTAGGCATATTGAATTGAACAAAGAGTGAAAAAAAATGAAAGACAATTTCTCAAAACCAACTGTGTGGAATCCAGCCAAATTTGATGGGGTTTCAGTACTCTTTGTATTACACAATCCCTGCAAGTCTCTAAGAAATGTGACTTATAACGTGGTCTGTGTTGAGTAAACAATACTAAGTCTTCAAATGGCTGCTTTTCCTAAACTGATCGCTAGATTTTCTTCACTTTTAATAGAGTTAAATCCCTTTATGATACAAATAACTTTTGCAAGTTTCAAAAGAGCTGGATCTAAAATGCAGACTTAATTGCATAAACAAGAAATGTAAATTTTCAACTTTAAATGGCTCCTTTTCCCATACTAATTGTTGAATGTTTTTCAAAAACAATAGGGTCCAAGCTATTGATACTATATAGCAACTGTGCAAGTATTATGAAAATGTGACCACAAATGCCAAGTCGTTGTACATAGTGTAAACAAGAAATTGAAATTTTGCAATTTAAATGGCTACTTTTCTCACACTGATTGTCAGATTTTTTTTTTTTTTTTTTTCAAAATCAACAGGGTTCAAGCTGTTGTCGAGATAAACAAACTGTGCAAATTTCACAAAAATCCAAGCACAACTGCAGACTTTATGGCGTAAACAAGAAATTGAAATGAAGAACTTTAAATGGCTCCTTTTTCCACACTGATTGTCAGATTTTTTTTCAAAATAAATACGGTTCAAGCTATTGATGTGATACAAAATGTTTGTAAGTTTCATGAAAATCTGACCACAACTGCAGACTTTATTGTGTAAACAAGAAAATTAAATGTTGAATTTTAAATGGCTACTTTTCCCACATTGATGGTCAGAATTTTTTCAAAATCAGTAGGGTTCAAGCTATTGATAAGATAAACAAACTGTGCAAGTTTCACGAAAATCTGACCACAACTGCAGACTTTGTCGCGTAAACCAGAAATTGAAATTTTTAACTTAAAATGGCTATTTTTCCCACACTGATTGTCAATTTTTTTTCAAAATCAATAGGGTTCAAGCTATTGATGAGATTAACAAACTGTGCAAGTTTCATGAAAATCCGACTACAAATGCGAAATTTATCCGTAAACAAGAAAAAGACTAACAGACAGACAGACAGATGGACAGACGGATGGACAATGGAAACCATGTTATGACATAAAGATCAGATCACAAATGCTGACTTTGTCACATAAATAAGAAATGGAAATTTTCAAAACCAAATGGCTACTTTTTCCATACTGATTATCAAATTTTTTTTTTTTTTAAATAAATATGGTTCAAGCTGTTAATGACACAAGGCAACTATGGAAGTTTCATGAAGATCAGATCAATAATGCGGACTTTGTGGCAAAAACAAGAAATGGAAATTTTCAAAATCAAATGGCAACTTTTCCCACACTGATTGTCAGATTTTTTTTCAAAATCAATACGGTTCAAGCTATTCATGAGATAAACAAACCGTGCAAGTTTCATGAAAATCCGCCCACAAATGTGGACTTTATCACGTAAACAAGAAATTTTGACCTTTAATTGGCTACTTTTCCCACACTATTTATCAGATTTTTTTCAAAATAAATAGGGTTCAAGCTATTGATAAGATAATTGATAAGATAAACAAATTGTGGAAGTTTCACGAAAATCTGACTACAAATGGAGACTTAATCACATAAACAAGAAATTGAAATTTTAAAATTTAAATGGCTGCTTTTCCAATACAGTTTTTTCAGATTTTTTTCACAATTAATGGGTTTCAAGCTATTTATGAGATAAACAACGGTGCAAATTTTATGAAAAATCTGACCACAAATTCAGACTTAACTGTGTAAACAAGAAATTGAAATTTTAAACTTTAAATGGCTACTTTTCCCACACTGACCTGTCAGATTTTTTAAAAATCATAAGGTAAAAGCTATTGGTGAGATAAAAAAAACTGTGCAAGTTTTACGAAAATCTGACCACAAATGCAGACTTAACTGCGTAAACAAGAAATTGAAATTTTAAACTTTAAATGGCTACTTTTCCCACACTGTTTGTCAGTTTTTTTAAAAATCAATTGGGTACAAGCTATTGATAAGATAAACAAACTGTTCAAGCTACACGAAAATCCAACCCCAAATGCGGACTTTATCACGTAAATGAGAAAAAAACAGACGGACGGACAGATGGACAGATGACGGAAACCATGCCGTGACATAAGCATTGCTGGCTTATAGCCAGTAGAGGTAAAAATTGAACAATGTTTAACCATTTACAAGACAATCCTAACTTTTAACAACCCTCAGAGAGGAAACTTTTGACAAAATTGTGTGAAATGGAGAAAATGCTGGTTACCAGCATTTTGTTCTTTTCCCTCATTGTTTTTTAACCTCTCAATGCCAAATTCCATAATTCAAGCCACATTAACAAAAGTCTGCAAATCCTTTATGATCTGCACAATTCTACAGTTTTCTTGTGTTGTAAAAAGTTATTAATGCACAAAACTCGAAAGTGCACAATACTAACTATGATGTAAGGAGTTATTTCCCTTTGACCATTATAAAACTTACTAACCTATTCAGAGAAAACAATCCAACCTCCCAGCAGCCATTATTTTTTGACAGATCAGAATTCTATCATAAAATCTGTAAAAACATCTGTCCATGGATCAAATAACTCTACAAAACGACAAAAGTTTAGACTAAAACAGTTGCAGACGTAAAGTTCAATTGTGCTGAAAATACAGCATTTGCTTCTCAAAGTGAAAAGCTAGGTACCAGCATTTCCCCCCCACCCCCCACAATATTTTCAAAGCCCCATCTTTCTCAGATTTGTTATAAGTAGGGATGCTTAGTATAGAGTGAGTATTTTAAAAAAGAATATAAGCAGTTCTGGATACATAAATTTTTAAAGATTTTCAATACTTTTCATTTTTGTTGCATTGGCAACCCAAGTTCTTGATGGAGTCAAATTCTTAAAAGTAATTTTACACTTTGGTCAAATTGTTTCAAATATTTCACCAGAGAAGGTATTTGATGTAAAAGTTGATAAGCACACTGGTGCACTGACAGGTGCACTGACAGACAGTAGCAGACTCAGGCACCAGGTCAAGACATTACAAGCCTGCTTACCTGGCCTTGAGGAGCCAAATGAAGGTGATCAGTATTAATTCTAATTTAATTCAATACATCATCTGTTAGAGTACTGAATAAATGAACAGGTCCTTTTCCATATGAAAAAACATCCAAATATTGTCATTGCAATGTTGTTTTTGTCAGAATATGTAATAAAGTAGCAGCCAGTGTAGAATCATGATCAGACTGCACAGAATGTGCAGTCTGATCTTGATCTGAACTGTCTGCAAAAGCAACTTAAGTTCGCTTCTGTGCTTTATGGGTAACACATGTCAAAACAACATGGTAAAAGGGTAAACTGCTTGTTTTGAGCCATTTTTCCTTTTGCAATAATGTTTTCAGAACTAATTTGCTATGAGTCAGTAAAGTTGTATTCAGGTGGTGATGTGTCAACCCTGTCCAAAACAATCCCACGTGTAAAACACCATGGGGAGGAAAAATTTTTAAAAACTTTGTGCAAAAAGGAGGAAATGCTGGTTACCGCTGGTAACCAGCACTTCCTTCCTCTCCTACAAAATTCTACCATTTCAAAGGCCTATTCCATCATATAACACTTCACCAAACAATCCAGCATTTCAAAAAATCCTATGGAACACTACCTTTGAAAACATTGTGGGATAAAGGAGAAAATGCTGGTAACCAGCTGGTTACCAGCATTTTCTCCTTTTTGCCACTATGTTTTCTACCCTTTGAAAGAAATGTTGTACCGTTTGAGTCACAATTAATTTGTTGTCAGAAAATGCTCTTAATTTGGTGTAGTCTTAAATTTTGTTACTTGGTAAATAGATAAACAACATCTGTGGTCTGCAAACGCTTTCAATTTGGACAAGGCTAAAGTTTTGTTGTCTGGTAAAGAGCGAAGTGAGATATCTAAATGTTTTTCTTCAAAAAAAAAAATCTCCTTGTTTATCAGTGTTTTCAGTTTGCTTACAACCTTCATCATCAGCAGTTAATATTGTTAAAGGAAGTCACATCTGTATTTATTTACAAACATTTCATTACATTTAACTTAAATCCTTTAAATCTCTACTTCATGACAAAGTTTTGGACTTGTCCAAGTTTATGGCGTTCATAATTGACAAACGTGGCTCAAATCCAGATTTGTCTAACCTCCATCTACACTATCCCATTTCAATATTTTGTGAAATATTTAGACGAAACAGCATTTTGAAATCAGAATGCCTTTTTCCTCAGAATATAAATGGTCCATTTGAGTTATTTGTCAGTCTGGATGTTGAAAATTGCAAAGAAAGATACCTCAAAGCTGGATATCTTTTAATCCTTTATCAAACAATCCCACATTTTAATGAACCAGTGGGGGAAAAAAAAGGCTTTTTAAAATGTGGGAAAAGGAGAATGTGCTGGTAGGCAGCATTTTCTCCTTTTCCCACTATGCAAATACTTTCAATAAAGGCCAATCTGAAATTCAGTTATTTCAGAAAGAGCCAAATTGAAAGTCTTGAAAATATTGTGGCAAATGGACAGAAAACTCACTGAAAGCATCGTATTGTCACATTATTTTCATCAGTTGCATGTAAAAATGACTGCAAATGAAAGATAGAAATCAATACGGCATTGTGACTGCATTTTTACAATGATGTAATTTCTTACCTCTAAAAATAACATGTTTTTTTTTAGTCGCCTGGTTGCGTAGCAACCAGGCTCTCATTGTTATCATCTTGATCCATGGGGTGACGTAAGCATACCTCCGGCCTTGTACTGCTTCCTGTCCCACTTCGGGTTTGCGAGACGTAACCTAGATCTGTAATTATTCGGTGAACAAGCAAGGTTTTTCGGTTGGAAAATTTGTAACTCAGAAATGGTGCATTTTGTGATCATGAATATGTCTTTATATACTGAACTATTCAACAGTTCGAATCTTCGTAACAATCATTTCGTCCACTTGGATATACGATAATCAATCGTTTACACAAGCATCAGATATAATTTGCATATATCTATGTACGTGGCAGTCGTGAAACAGTTTTCGGATCCATACGCCAAAAAAGAAATACTCTACGACTGAAATCGTCTCTTCTACGACAAGCTTCCACCTGTGGAAGAGTTATAAACTTCTACACATTTTTTTTTTTTTTATTCTAGACTTTGCAATACTTCCTTGCACTCGTATATTTTGGCTGAACCGAAACACTGTGCTCTACAAGTGCCGTATTGTAATGTGTACGGCTCTTGGCTGCACGCAATCACCGCTCAGCAGGTGCTTCTGAAGATGGAATGTATAGTTGAACAGCGATACTGTATCACTTGTTAGGGATATACGAAATGTCTTTTTCGATTGAAATGAATGGGAAAAGAATCTTAAAAACAGTAATCTACATTCCTGCATAAACATATACAATAGTTCAAAAATTTATAATAACCGTTCAATGTTGTTTGTTTAGATTTTGTGTGTGTGTATAAGTGACATAGAGTCGGCGTTTAACTATAGCTGTGGGACAGATATTGTGATCACGTGATATGATGTCATGTGTACCAGAGATTCTTCATAAATTTACATATGTATGAATCAATCGCTGTTGTTTGCGTTGTCCCTCATCGGCTTTTGATTTTGAGTGAATTCGGAATTTAAGTGGAAATTGCGCAGTTCTTGCAACCAGCAATCTGATGGCTTGACTCTTCAGTCCACCATAATTCAAATACCCAAAAACAGATCTACAATTTCAACAACCTACACAAATTACATCTTCTTTGTTGCAGTGTTTGTAAAGGGTGTAACGTCACGTAGTTGTAAATCGCGAATATTTAGTTTATACCAAAGCAATATATAGATCGACAGCTTTCAACTGGTGTGGACGCAGTTCTAAATCCTACTAATTAATGATTGTGGCGGTCCAACATTACGCCCAGGCCCCGTGCTTATAAAACTTGTTTGAGCTCAATCTCATTCTCAAGGGGCGGATTCTTGCTCGTCAATGGTGTTAGCACTATTTTTAAAAGGAAGATGATTGGTTGTCATGTAAACACTACGTTTTAAGGTTGGCGGCTACTTCTGAAATGATTACATTTTAAGGTTTGGGCCTACTAATTTCAAGAAAATACCACCAAAGCTAGTGTTTGCGTTGATTTCGTTATTAAAGCTGTTAATATCTACGATAATTTTTTCCCCAAAAATCACTTTTTGTCCACTGTTCAGGGTAAGAATTCAATTCATTTTTGTTTGCAGGATCCGGCAAACTAGCTGGATCGACACTAGCTAGCATCAGCTGTCAAAGCCTCCATGTTGTTTGTCAATGTTCAGCATCCGATTAGAATATGTAATTTTTGGGTTCAAGACGATTCGGCCCAATGCAAAGAGTGGAGCAAATTAGGAGAATTTTGGAAAGTTTTGCCCATTTATGTAGATTGTCCTGTTTGTTTTACTTATATAATTCTGGTGTTTTTTCTTATTTCCACTCATATATTATGATATGTAGAATTTATTTATCTGGATTTACTACTTATAAAACGATTTCGTTTGAAATATAAACTATAGTTGTGATGTATTTTAAGCGTATGTGCATGTTTTTGTTCATACATGATCTTGACATTGTCCAAACTTGGTTGTTTGAAAAAAAAAGTTGTGACACTGCGTCAGCATGCCACAACATCTGCTAATTATCAATATGCTAGCGATAGCAGCATCAGATATACTGAAACACAGCTCAGTCAAGTCTTTCCGAAAATTCCATTTAAAATGCCCCCCAAAATATTTGAGCGAACTATGACTGCAACTAAGATTTATATCAAGGGATGACAGGGGTTTTGGTAAATGACAACGAAGTTCGGCTAAAAGGATGGCGGGTTAATTGATTAAAGTTTAGATGATGGAAAGAGATACAGCAGAATGGCGTTTATCACACCTTTATGGGGGTTCTTGGGGACATTAAGAAATAATAATAATGAAGTGCTAAAAGTATACTGAACTTCTATAGTTACATGACTTTCTGTTTCCTGGAAACCTCCAAATCATTTACTATATACATGTAGTTAATACCGAACGTGCCATTTTCCGAACCTATAGTATGTACCATAAAGCATGACAAGCATAATAATACTTAGGCGGAATCTTCTCATTTTCGGGACCGAACTTTCAGAATTTTTGGGCCGAGTCTTCTCTAAAAACGTGGTTGGCCATGGGCCATGGGCCGAATCTTCTAGTACAGGCTATTTTTAGATGTTGGGTCGCTTACGTTCGTGAACGAATTTTTAGTGCGTACTGAGCTCAGATGAAAACGTTCTAAGCATCGTCTGAGTTCAAAACTCCCGTGAGCAGAACTCAGGCCGATGAGTATGTAGTTTTGTGCTTAGCAAGAGATCGTTCTCAATATTTTTTTTAAATGCACCGGGCCAGGAAGCGACAAGAAGGGTTGAGTAGTGACTAGTTATTGCTAAAATAGATGTGTCTGAAAATACATGTAGACATATGTATTGGGTTATATAGGGTAACGCTTTTAAAAAGTTAAAAGATATTAATAAGCGGCTACAAGCTTCTTGATTTCAAACAGGCCTGAGATGGGGGGGGGGGGGGGGCGGGGGGGGGCGCAGAATAAATATATCAACATTTTTTATTACTCTCAAAATTAGCGGCTGCAAGCTTCGTGATTTCAAACAGGTATAAGATGGGGGCGCAGAATAAATATATCATCATTCTTTATGAAACTCAAAGTTGTATTTATTCATTCCAGTATGTCAAAACCATGAAGTAGACCGGCGTAGTCAGCTACGCTGATGAAAGTTATGGGCACTGTGTTGTAGTGTCTCACTGTATAGTAGAGTCTCCAGTCCAACGGGCATTGAACTGAGTGGAAATGTTTATCCCGATTAGATACTGCACATGTTGGAAATTGGTTGCCGCTGGTAAAAGTGTGGCTCACTAGGCTAGACATAAAAGAAAGGTTGTGTGGACTCAGAGGCCGATGGTCACGTTACTGGGCTATATTTTTTGACCTGTGCTGTAACATTCACATTTGTAGTCAAATATTTGTGTGCGCTCCGGCGGCTTCCTTTCAGTCCAATGTTCATGAATTTGACAGGATATTTGTCTCCAGAATATTTTTGACAAAACTGAACATAGGTCATCTAGGGGTCAAAAAAGGTGGCCATTATGTTGAATCAGACAAAACCTTGATAGTGCTGTAGAACCCATTTATTTTCAGTCAAATGTTCATGAAACTTTGTTACATTGCTTAAATTAGATATGGATGAGTTGCAAATGGGTATTTTTTTAATCAAAAAATATGTCACTAAACACTACAAGCCAAATTTTAATTGAACTCCATGCAGATGTTCCCTTAATGATCTCCTTGCAAAAGTAATCAAACGGTTCTGTTCTTTTTCTGAAAATTTCACAGAAGCTTAAAAAGAGAGTATTAACATTTAAAAATCACATCAGAAACTGTTTCAGCAATTATACCACAGTCATCGTCCTGTGTTGGGAAAGGATAGCTCTTCAGGTTAGTCGATACATGGTACAATTTAAGACAAAATGTGCCATACAAAAATAACTTGTTCTAAATCTACAGGGAAAATGTTTGCACCATTCTACTGAAATTATTAAGAATCTACTGAAATAATTCGGAATGTTTGTTTTCGCTTTATGTGCTAGAATTAAGATATAGGTTTAGTCACCATGGATTCTACTGCTTGGGGACGATATCTTAGAAAAGACTACTGACAGATTTTATGAACCTGTATATTTTACATCTCGTTTAAAGTCAAATTCAAACAACAGAAAAAAAGATAAAAAAATTACATGTGTAAGTTACCAGTTTCAGGTGTGAAAGACAAGCTGTCCGTCTGAAATGTGCTGTATTAAAAATGACAGTTTATAGCACTTGAATTAAGAAAACCTAAGTAGCAGGGCAGAAAAAGTTAAAAAAAAAAAAAAGTTTTCTAAGGCATCTTTAAAAACACTGTAAAAGAATTTTGAATATGGGGACAATTTCTCCAAAATTCAATTTAGGGGCAGTTTCTTCAGGGGACGATTTCTCCAGCAGCCACCCAGAAGCCTTAGGCCAGATTTTTTTGAGGCATTAAGCTAAGGAGGAACTGCAAATAGCGATAGCACTTAATCATTTATTTTATTTCGATGATAACTTGTGATAATCTTTTCTTTTTCTTTATTGAAGTCACCAGGATAAAAGACTAGGTCACTTTGGACTTTTCAAAGTTATTACTAATACATAAAGTACAGTTCTCGCTACATATTTCTTTTTCATGTGAAGTTTGATTTTTGTTTGTAATGTTAGGTTGACAATTTAGAACCTATGTATGCATATACAAATCGTTTTGCGAATACGTTATTTTGTATCTTGAATACTGTTAATAGATTTTTGTTTTGAAATTTAAAAAAGGATGATGTAAAGCAGATGAGTTTACACACATTACACACCAGGCGACTCTCAGGACTATCAGTCCTTTGATTTCCCTTAGAGTGACAAATAAACTCCTATTTTCACAATGTTAAAGACATGAAAATATTATGGAAAAAAAAATGATGGTTACCAGCAAGTTCAAAATTTGGTTGTCTCTTAACCCTTTACCAAACAATCTTGACTTTTAACGACCCTGTGAAAGAATCCTTTTGAAAACATTGCGGGAAAAAAAGAAAATGCTGGTAACCAGCATTTTCTCCTTTTTCCACAATGTTTTTTACCCTTTCCAAAACAAATTTTTATTTTTCATTAATGTTATTTTTGTTGTCTGCAAATGCTTTCAATTTGAACCAGTCTAAAATTATGTCGTCTGGTAGAGTTAAACAGATAACAGAACAGGGATATTTTAAGTCATGACAGAGATAGCAATGTATATCCTCCATCAGACTGCCTGTTCTGTGCAGTGTGGTTCCTATTCACACCTGCCAAAAATGCAGTTATATCTTGAGTTTTTTATTTCAAAGATGACCACATCTACCAAAGAAATCAACTATTTTTCAAAACATTGTTAGAAAAATAAGTGTGTACAAGCTTTTTTACAATTACATGATACTGAGGGGTTGTTTTTGACTCCATGGGGCATAACTGAAAATTTCATGGTAGAGGTCTACCAGATGCTGCCTTCATTTTACAAAAAAAGTTTTTTAAAATTTTCACAGTGTAAGACTGCATAAAAATTGTGAACCCCTGGCTAGGGAGTTATTTTTTTACCCAGGGCAATACTCTGAAAAAATCTTGGTTTAGGTCCACTAGTGGAATCTACCTGTATGTCAAATTGTGTAGACCCAAGACCTATTTTTTAAGACAAGACAACTCTTGAAGATCTGCTAAAATTCCCCATGGCTCAAAACATCCTGAAAATTACAGTTCTTTTTGAGGCACTAACAGGTTAAATCTTCACACCATAATCCAACACTTCTCGCTGGAAAGATTCAGTCTGATACCCATCTCTACATCACATTGTCTTCCTGAAAATAGAAAGCAAAATTCATATTAAACTCAACTGTTCTTTGAAACCCTTAAAGTGCCTTTCATAACTATACATGTAGTTGCCTTTTCAGCCAATGAGGAACCAAGGTCACACTGCATGTTTACTGTAGACTGACCTGGGATATACAACACAAATTGGCAGTTTCACAATTATGGTTGCCTTGCAGCCAGTGAAGATCTAAGATTAACCATTAGGTTCTATCTCAAGGCAGTTTGACAACTATAGTTACTTTTACAGAAAATGAAGATCCAAGATCACACTGCATGTTTACTGCACACAGACCTAGGATCTACACTGACCACTATGCAGAGACATTCTGTCAAAAGGCACTTTTGAAATGGCAAGTAGTTGGCTAATTTTTCCTGACTGAAAATTTCAAGTTGTTTCCTTGCACTTTCAGGGCAAATGCATTACTTACCATATTTTCACAATATAAACATATCTGCAAGTACAGACAAATCAGCCGATTTGTCTCCATCTTGTGTTTTACACCACTTTCAGCAGTATACCAGTTACATCATGGCAACAGCTAACTTGTTCATCTGTTTTGCGGGTTTCATCAGGCTTAGACAAAGGCTCTTTAGCGTCATTCCCCAGGACATACCCATGAATACTACCGCAACAAGTGAGGAACAAACCCAGAAACTCTAAGTAACGAGTCTGGAAATATGTTCACCATGTCACCTGTAGGTAAATGAGATATATAAACTGTCTACCAGACAACAATTCTTGTTACAGTTGTTGTAATTGGAAAAATTTGTGGAAAACAAATGCTGCTTAAATATGACACTGTTCCTGAAAGAGTAAAACATTGTAGGAAAAGGAGAAAATGCTGGATAAGATTATCATTTTCTCCTTTTTCCACAATATGTTATCTAACACCTTCTTTCTAAAGTTCTTAAAACAGGGAATTATTTCATAAATGGTAATAAATATTTTACTACATAGGCACAATTTTTGAGTGTCATCATGGCAGCAAAACTTAAACATTTCTGGAAAAATTGGTGGTTTTCTCTCCCCTCCTCAATAAGTGCATGTGACAAAAATTTATCTGATTTAACTTTCACTAAATAAGTCCATGTTTTTCCCAAAGCTTTTGAAAACATTTCAGGTAAAAAAAACATGCTGTTTACTGCAATCGCTTTCAATTTAGATAAGTACAGAATTATGCCTTATGGTAAAGATTCAAGAGTTTGAACTACACTTTATTAATTTTTTCATTTGTAAGAGCGATGAGTTATGGGTGGATAAATTCATTTCCTTGTAAATATACATAGTAAAATTAGTGTTGCACCCCCTGTGTTTTTAACGTGTTTAATTTTCTGGCGTGAATGATATGAAATGGGTTGGAAATTAGAATCTGGCTGCTGTATACAAGAACAAACAAGTCTTTTGTCTCTGAAATGGAATGAACTGAGGTATCCCTTAACCTCATGGCAGCAGCTACTGATTGAGCTGTTTCAACCTCTCATGAGAGGTGTGAGACAAAGACTGCAAGCTGTTTTGCATGCCCCGGGCGGAAGTACGCAATGTTGCCTGATTTTGTGTGTCCATTCTCTGCAGGTCACTTTCAACCTGTCGTAAGTTTTGTTTCGACATTAAATTCCCTGTTTCAACCAAACTTAAACGCTTCTCGTTTTTCTTAAATTTGAAAGCAACATCTAGGCAAAAGATTCCCACTTACCATGAAGTCAAGGGATACCTCAGTTCAGTTCATTTTATGGGCAAAAGACGAGTCTGTTGGTGTACGCAGCAGCCGAATTCTAATTTCGACCCAATTTTATCTCATTCACGTCAGAAAATCAAACCCAGTAAAAAGCACAGGGGGTGCAACACTAATTTTACTGTGTATATTTCATGTATTATGCTATATTTAACATGTATACATGAAATATTTCTTTTGTAATCTCTTTTTATCCAGCCATATCCAGGCGCCACCGTAAGGACCTCCTCTTCTCACCATCTTCTCTGTCCACTTTTCTGTCTCATTGTCCATTATACAGTCCGGGTCATTTCTTTTGTTTTTCCATTTTACAGGCCATGGTAACTGGCGTGACACCCATCCTTGCACATATGTATGGTGCACTCTGCACAGCCATAGACGGTTTCTTTTCTCCTTCCTAAGATGCCGGCATGATACTTGCAGGTCCTGGGACCATCTGGCATCCTTGAGTTGATGTGGGTCTGGCCATTTTCCCTGTCCAGTGGTATTCTTTCACCAGCTACGTTGCATGCTGGAGGTCGTTTCCTCTTTGTACAACCACTGATCAGTTCTTTGACAAGCTCCAAATGGAAATCAAGATGGAAAAATCTCTTCTTCCTGTGCCCTCTGGTCGATGAGCTCTTGTATAAAATAAAGGCGTTGGTAATACAGCTGTTCAAAAGAAACCAAAAGATGTATCTCCACGCCTTCTTGCCATGTTGCCCACTGGGATACTTCATTCTGAGCTGATCGTGAAGGTCCACACCACCCATGTACTTGTTGTATTGGAACACAGTCTGGGGCTACCTCAGGTTTAGCATATTTGAACCTCTACACTTTTGTGCATCCATTGTACAGGAGGGATCACTCATTGTTGACAGATGATGCACCAATTTCTTGTCCTTCCAGACTGTGGCCACCAGAGTGCAGGACCTTCATGTCACCCCTATTCCTCACTGTGGCCGGCTTCTTCAATGCATCAGGGTATCCTTGTCTGTTTGGGCAGACAGTTCCACAGCCATATAGACCATTTGAGAGTAAATCTTTTAGGAGCTGAATGCCACTCAAGAAGTTGTCAAAGAAAACCATCCTAAACGTTCCATGCAGCAGGTCTGTAAGTCGCGTCACAACATTGTAACCTAGTCCAAGTTCTGTCTGGTTGTTTTCTCGACCCAGGTAGATGTCAAACCTCGACATGTAGCCGGTTCATGTGTTGCACAGCACCCAGACCTTTATACCTCTTTTCACCAGTTTAGCAGGCATGTACTGACAGTATGATATATGACCACTGTATGTTATCATGGCTTCATCTACGGAAACTTCTCTGGAAAGTTGGTATTAGGTTCTACATATCAGAAAAAACATCAAGCAGCGGGCAGACTTTACTTAGGCGGTAGTCGGGTGAATTTGTTAAGAGACTCATTTTCTTTATCTGCAACATGGAAGTACTGGAGTATCTTCCGGAACTGTTACACGTCATTATGTTTGCAACTCCCGTGTTCCCTATGAGGCCTTTTGTACTCCAGTACATCTCGAGTCAAGGCAGACGATTTATTCCCATATGGATATTAATGGCCAAGACTGACCGCATCTCAGGAAGGGTAACATCATACCAATTTGTATCCTCCCTCATACCTGGTTGTTGCATCACCCATCTGGCATATCCATTCATGTAAACGACGATCTGCGATAGTAGCTGGATCGGAAACAAAATCCAAAAGTATGATAGTGGCAAGCTGTTGCAACATCAAAGTTTTCTCCAAGCACTGGGTCCGTTCTTTCCAGAGATGGTTCAATCTGCAACAGAAATGCAACTGTATAGCAAAACAGTCAACCCTAAAAGCACTGAACCCTACTTATGTTGCTTTTGGAGACAGTGAAGATCAAGATAAGACTGCACAGAACTGCTGTTGAACCTACAGTGCTATCCAAGTTACAAATTCTGGGGAAAAAAATGTAAGAATTGGGCCTTTTCAACTAGAAATAGAGTAAATCATCATATAAAGTCCCCACCCATATTTTTAGCTAGGGTAGCAGACTGTGAAGATTAGACTGCACATAACATTCAGTCTGACTTTGAATCTGCACTGTCTGCTACCCTAGGTACAACAATTTTGGGGGTGGGGGCAAAAAATAGCAATAATTCACTCTAGATCTATTTCCTTCTTGAAGCGCTTGAAAAGGTCCGCTTCTTAAATTCAGTGTAAAGAAAAAATAATAAAGTTACTGAAATGCAACATATTGTAACATTTTGTTCTTAATTTCCACAACTAAAGTTGAATACATTGTGGAAATTGGAGAAAATGCTGGTAAATTTACCTCCTTTCCACACAATGTTGTGTTTCCTACACATCATCTTTTGTCAAATTTGTAATTATTTTGTGCAGTTTCTTTCAAAGTGGAGTCTAAATCTTCGATAATAACCTTTTACCAGAGGACAAATTTTTAATTAATCCAAATTCAAATTAGCCGAAGACAAAAAATATATGGGTCGCGCTCTGTGAAAAGGGGGCTTAATGACGTTGAGATGATGTCGAGAAAATTGAATTTAAAGTGACGTCAATATTTTTGTTGTTTACATGTGGTTTTCATGAGCGCGTCATTTCAAAACATGGTTACTTGTTTTAACGAGACTCTCGAACTATTTTACAATACAAGCAAGTGAACTAGATAATACTATGTGTGTTCTTTAATCCTCGACTTTCAATCGGGCATTGACAGTTAAATTGAGGTTCGTAGATTTGTTGGTAAATTCTCAATCTGTTCCATATCCGCCGTTTAGAAATATCGAAAGGCATGTTTTTTTAGTTATTGATCTCCCTCAGATTCTGGAAGTAAAAACAATATCCAGTGTTTGGTAACGAAATCTTTTACTGGTCATGGCGAGATAAAAAAAAAAAAAAGTTTAATACAAATCTTTTATTCCCCTTTCCCCTTTTCCCCCCCCCCCCCCCCCCCCCCCAGAACCAATACAAAAGTAAAACCATTGTTATAAATTTGTGTCAAGTGGTATTGGTGAATACATGGATCCGTGGCGATGATATTAAACAAGATTAGCTATTTGAGTGAACAAACTTTCTCTTTTTTAGTATTTCATATATTTTACCTTTGTTTTCCAGTGTAAAACAGTTTAAGTTTTTTTTTTTCGGAGAGTTTCATAGGAAAAAAAACTAAATTAATTAATCCATTGCGTAATATAGCGTTGATCAAACTCTTTGTTCATGTCCCATTGTCAATCATAATCATAATCCAAACTTATAATCTCTTCGTATATCTCACGTAAGCGGTACACGATCGCAAAGCACATCTTTTAAACTTTTTACTAAAATTTAAGCGTTGTAAACACACATAATATCGCACTTCTCAAACATTAACAGTCGCTTGTTTGTGAGCCGAAATAGCAGACAGCAAGGCTGTACATCGGGCCAAATAAATGCGATGACCTGATTGGTCAAATATCGATTTCAACGGATCCATGTATGGCCCGGGCTACCAATCATTTCCCTCTACTTTGCCTGAAATCTAGTCCCTACAGTTACTTTTATTTTTCTCCATCAGCCACGAAGGTGGTTGATTATTTAAACGCTTATAAGTAGATATCTCTATAGATTTAGCCCACATAGACCGAAGTGCGTTTAAATATTTTTTTTAGTGTAGATCTCTCTACAGATTCAGCCGGCCCGCATAGACCGCATAGAAGTGCGTTTAAACAACTTGTTTTTTCTTTCCTTAAAGTAGATGTAATCCACATGTTGATATTAAGTAGCTTTTGTTTGTATAGTGTCTGACGCCATTTACAACATTATTTCAGTTGTATCCCAGTGGGCAGAGCACCTTTCCACGAGTCCTATTTTTTTTTTTTTTTTTTTTTTTTTTTTAAGAAGTACTTTGCAAAATATACCTAGTGAAGTAGTTAAGTAGTTAAGTTAAAACATATTTGATTCAATATAAATCTACATGTATTATATAAAGTACAACATAGCAATGTGAAAAGGATCGGAGCGAAAGCATAGCTCCTCGCCCTAAAACAGTCACGTGGTATTTCAACTAGATCTACATTAGATAAAAATCAAATTAATAAACTTCAAAATATTAAACTGATGACAGAAACTTCATAGATTTACAGCAAAAGCAAGAGTATGGAGGAAGGAATGATGACTGGTGATTGAGCAGGATGAAAAAAAAAAAAGTGAAAAAGAAACTTGTATACATAGATCTATATAGATCTATTTATATCCGCAGCGGTACAATGTCAAGAGAAAGGAACAAAGGATCGAACACTATATGGATTGGAACTCAAGTAAATCTCCTACTATGATCAATGTTAACATAACCTGCATTAAAGATCTTTTCATTTTTTGCAAGGGAGAGGCTATTGTCACCAAAAAGGAAAGTTTCAATATTAAAAGCAGATACTTCGCTAGTATATTGCCTAAGTACTGTCCTGACATTACGATAACATATGCTATGAAAGAAGTAGTGTTTGTTAGATTCTGTTTTCCCGCAACGACAAAGAAGAGTTCAACAATATTTAAACAAGAGGGCCATGATGGCCCTGGATCGCTCACCTGAGTCAATAGGCAAAATTTCACCCCAGGGTCATAATGACCCAATTTAAAACTCATCTGAGATATTATTAAGACAAACATTCTGATCAATGGTCAGGTCAACTGAGCTGAAAATATGGCCTCTGGAGTGTCCAAAATGTATTTCTTCAATTTGACCTAGTGACCTAGTTTATGACCCTATGTGACCATATTTCAAACTCATCGAAAATATCAAGACAAACTTTTTAATAAAGGTTTAGGTGAATTGGGCAAGAATTGCCGCCTCTAGAGTGCCCACAAGGTATTTCTGTAATTTGACTTAGTAACCTAGATTATGACCCTATGTGACCAAATTTCAAACCCATTCAAGATATCATCAAGTCAAACATGCTGACAAATTTTCAGGTCAGTTTATCAAAAATTGTGGCCTCTAGAACGCCCATAATACATTTCTTGAATTTGACCTATTGACCTAGTTTATGACCCTATGAGACCCAATTTCTGACTGATCCGAGATATTATCAAGTAAAACATGTAAACCAATTTTCAGGTCAGTTTAGCCAGAATTGTGGCCTCTAGAGTGCCCACAAGGTATTTCTTCAATGTGACCCATTGACCTTGTTTTTGGCCCTACATGTATGTTACCCAATTTTGAACTCATTCGAGATATCACAAAGACCAACACGCCGACCACTTTTCAGGTCATTTGAACAAGAATTGTGGCCGCTAGAGCGCCCACAAGATATTTCTTTAAATTTGACCTAGTGACTTAGTTTATGACCCTATGTGACTCAATTTTGAACTCATTTTCAGGTCAATTGAGTAGTAATTGTAGCCTCTAGAGCGCCCAAAAGGAATTTTTGTAAGATGATCTAGTGAGACCTAATTTATGACCCTAGGTGACCCAAATTCAAACTCATCCGAAATTTCATCAAGACACACATTCTGACCAATTTTCAGGTCAATAGAGAAAGAAATGTGGCCTCTAGAGTGTCCACAAAGTATTTCTTTAATTTGATCTAGTGACCTAGTTTATGACGCAAGGTATCCCAAATTTGAACTCATCTGAGATTTTATTAAGACAAACATTCTGACCAAGCCAATTGAGTCAGAATGTGGCCTCTAGAGTGCCTAAAAGGCATTTCTTTAATTTGACCTAGTGACCTAGTTTATGACCCCAGGTGACCCAAATTTAAACTCACTCAGGGTTTTATCAAGACAAACATTCTGACCAATTTTCAGGTCAATTGAGTAAGAAATGTGGCCTCTAGAGTGTCCACAAGGTATTTCTTTGATTTGACCTAGTGACCTAGTTTATGACCCCAGGTAACCCAATTCCAAACTCATCCGAGATTTTAATATAACAAAGATTCTGACCAATTTTCAGGTCAATTGAGTGAGAAACGTGGCCTCTAGATTGCCCTCAACATATTTCTTTAAATTGACCTAGTGACCTAGTTTATGACCCTAGTGACCCAAATTCAAATTTATCCGAAATTTCATCAAGACACACATTCTGACCAATTTTCAGGTCAATAGAGAAAGAAATGTGGCCTCTAGAGTGTCCACAAGGTATTTCTTTAATTTGATCTAGTGACCTAGTTTATGACGCAAGGTATCCCAAATTTGAACTCATCTGAGATTTTATTAAGACAAACATTCTGACCAAGTCAATTGAGTCAGAATGTGGCCTCTAGAGTGCCTAAAAGGCATTTCTTTAATTTTACCTAGTGACCTAGTTTACGACCCCAGGTGACCCAAATTTAAACTCACTCAGGATTTTATCAAGACAAACATTCTGACCAATTTTCAGGTCAATTCAGTAAGAAATGTGGCCTCTAGGGTGTCCATAAGGTATTTCTCTGATTTGACCTAGTGACCTAGTCTATGACTCCAGGCAACCTGATTTCACACTCATCCGAGATTTAATTAGGACAAGCATTCTGACCAATTTTCAAGTCAATTGAACAGAAAATGTGGCCTCTAGAGTGTCCACAAGGTATTTCTTTCATTAGATCTAGTGACCTAGTTTATGACCCTATGTGACTCAATTTTGAACTCATCCAAGATTTTATCATGACAAACATTCTGACCAGTTTTCAGGTCAATTGAGTAAGAAATGTGGCCTTTAGAGTGTCCACAATGTATTTCTTTAATTTGACCTAGTGACCTAGTCTATGACCCCAGGTGACCCAAATTTAAACTCACACAGGATTTCATCAAGACAAAGATTCTGACCAATTTTCAGGTCAATTGAGTAAGAAATGTGGCCTCTAGTGTGTCCAAAAGGTATTTCTTTGATTTGACCTAGTGACCTAGTTTATGACCCCAGGTAACCCAATTCCAAACTCATCCGAGATTTCAATATAACAAAGATTCTGACCAATTTTCAGGTCAATTGAGTAAGGAACGTGGCCTCTAGATTGCCCTCAACATATTTCTTTAAATTGACCTAGTGACCTAGTTTATGACCCCAGGTGACCCAAATTCGAACTCATCCAAGATTTCATCAGGAAAACATTCTGACCAAATTTCAGGTCAACTGAGTAAGAAATGTGGCCTCTTGGTTGGTTGGTTGGTTGTATTGGGGTTTAACGCCACTTTAACAGCTAAGGTCATATCATGGCGGTCGATGACACACATGTGTTTCCTGGCTTTCTCACACCAGTACTAACACAACTTTCTTTCCAAAGTCACCGACTACTTTTCTCACATGCTTCAGCAGAGGTGAGAGGCGAAAATACGCCGGAAAGAAAGTTCGCCTCAACCGGGTATCGAACTCACAACCACCAGGTCATGAGTCCGACACGCTCACCACTGAGCCACCCAGGCGGGCATGTGGCCTCTAGAGTGTCCACAAGGTATTTCTTTGATTTGACCTATTGACCTAGTCTATGACTCCAGGCAACCTGATTTCACACTCATCCGAGATTTAATTAAGACAAGCATTCTGACCAATTTTCAAGTCAATTGAACAGAAAATGTGGCCTCTAGAGTGTCCACAAGGTATTTCTTTCATTAGATCCAGTGACCTAGTTTATGACCCTATGTGACTCAATTTTGAACTCATCCTAGATTTTATCATGACAAACATTCTGACCAATTTTCAAGTCAATTGAGTAAGAAATGTGGCCTTTAGAGTGTCCACAATGTATTTCTTTAATTTGACCTAGTGACCTAGTTTATGACCCCAGGTGACCAACTTCAAACTCATCCAAGATTTTATTTAGACAAACACTCTGACCAATTTTCAAGTCAATTGAGCAAAAAATGTGGTCTCTAGAGTGCCCACAAGGTATTTCTTTAATTTGACCTAGTGACCTAGTTCAAACTAAGTTGAGATTTCATCAAGACAAACATTATGACCAATTTTCAGGTCAATTGAGTAAAAAATATGGCCTCTACAGTGTCCACAAGGTATTTCTTTAATTTTACCTAGTGGCCTAGTTTATGACCCCATATGACCCAAATTCGAAATCAGTCGAGATTTTATCAAGATAAACATTCTGACCAATTTTCAGGTCAATTGAATAAGAAATGTGGCCTCTAGAATGCCCACAAGGTATTTCTTTAATTTGATCTAGTGACCTAGTTTATGACCCCAGGTGACCCAATTTAAAACTCATCCAAGATTTCATTAAGATAAACACTCTGACCAATTTTCAAGCCAATTGAGCAAAAACTGTGGTCTCTAGAGTGCCCACAAGGTATTTCTTTAATTTGGCCTAGTGACCCCTAGTGACCTAGTTCAAACTAAGTTAAGATTTCATCAAGACAAACATTCTGACCAATTTTCAGGTCAATTGAGTAAGAAATGTGGCCTCTAGAGTGTCCACAAGGTATTTCTTTAATTTTACCTAGTGACCTAGTTTATGACCCCAGGTGACCCAATTTCAGACTCATCCAAGATTTCAATATAACAAAGATTCTGACCAATTTTCAAGTCAATTAAGCACAAAATGTGGTCTCTAGAGTGCCCACAAGGTATTTCTTTAATTTGACCTAGTGACCTAGTTATGACCCCAGGTGACCCAAATACGAACTCATCTAAGATTTCATCACGACAAATATTCCGACCAATTTTCAGGTCAATTAAGTACAAAATGTGGTCTCTAGAGTGCCCACAAGGTATTTCTTTGATTTGACCTAGTGACCTAGTTTATGACCCCAGGTGACCCAAATTCAAACTCATCCAAGATTTCATCAAGACAAACACTCTGACCAATTTTCAGGTCCAATGACGAATCACAATACCTCACTCAGCACTTCATGCTCAGCTAACAAAAAGGCCTAACCATTGTCTGTGGCTTGTGATAAACAACATAAAGATGAAGTTTCATAACATTTTGTCCTGTAGTTAAAGCGGTATTAATCCATAATGAAAATATATGTGAAGCCCCCTTTTTCCATGACACGACATTTAATCAAAAAAGCTAAAATAATGATATTGGAGGACTATCATAAGGAACACTCGTATGAAATTTCACAAACTTTTGTCCGGGATTTTGAGTTGAAGATACATGTATATTGATCCTTAACAGAAATATACATGAATCCCCTTTTTCCTATGAGACCGTATTTGATATGTGTGTGTAAATTTTAATATTAATGTTTTTAATGACAACTCAGAAATATGCTTGCATATAATACTGTCTTGTGGTTAAGTTATTTTGTATCTTGAATGCTTTTAATAGATTTGATTTCCTAACCCATTACCCTCCGGGCAACTCTCAGAACTATCAGTCCTTTGATTTTATTGTTTACTAATGATTTGCCAGCTACCGCCTTGCTCGATTCAATGATAAATCATTTTTAGACTAGCGAAGCTAGTCTATAGGCATCAATGATTGACCCAGAGTCAAAGTAAACAAAAAAAACCCACAGTTGCCAAATACTGCCTCACAGAAAAAACTTCTTTCTGTTAGAAATCTTCATTATGTTATATATGACAATTTTGACAAAAACCACTAAATCTGTACCACTCCAGTTTGAACATGTCGTCTTACAAAGTAATAGACTGTACACAATGTCATTTATAAGGTACAATATCTTTGCTTATATGTAAATTAAGTGACCTATTCAAAGCAGGCTATTAACTTTTATTCCTACACCACTGTAACATTATGAATGAATCTAAAAGTAGATACATTTAGGTAACTTGTAGCAAATCCCAGCTGCATTAACCCTCACTGGACAGGGAACCCTTATCATTCCTTCAGCCATTCATTATTTAGATCTTCGTGTACACTTAAACTGTTATGTGAAACTGTTATTTTACGTCTTAAATATTAAGCGTTTACCACACAATCCTGAGTTTTAATGAAGGACTGGGGAAGAATCTTTGATAACCAACATTTTCTCCTTTTTCCACATTGTTTTCTGCCCTTTTGGAATTAGGTTTCATCAATTCAGACTCATTAAATTTGTGGTCTGCAACACTTTTGAATTTCGTTTCAAAGAGTTAAATAGTTCACTACATCTTCTGCTACTGGATATTGACTTATTGATTGTATGGTGTTTAACGCCGTTTTCAACATTATTTCGGTGATATCATGGCGGCCAGTGCACCTATCCATGTGCACCTATCCATGCTTTCCTAGAGTTTCTTTTACCAGCACCACCGCGACTCAGTGACCTTTTGTGGACAGTGTGGATTAAGATCAGACTGAACAGAAGGTGCAGTCTGTTCTTGGATCTACACTGTCTAATAAGAGGATATATTTTTTCAAAATGTAACTTTGATATAGCAATATTCAGGTGTTTACCATTGGCTTGAAAGTGGTTTTTTTTTTTTTTTTTTTTTTTAGCAGGTTAAGGGTTAAACTTAAATTGGATTATATTTAACCAATAGCATGCATAGCCCTGGTAGCTCAGTCGGTAGCTTACAGGACATGAGATTAGGAGGTCGCTGGTTCAATCCCCGGCTCGGCCAATTTCTTTCTAAGGATTGATGATAGTCGTTGCGACAGGATTCACTCCTCTCTCAAGTTTTGACGACGGTTATGTGGGAAAGCAGCCAGTGGCTTGGAATGAATATTGTGCAGAATACTGGTAAAAGAACCCCCAGGAAAGCATGGATATGTGCACTGGCCGCCACTACATGACTGAAATAATGTTGAAAATAGGGTTAAACACCATACAATCAATCAATCAATCAAATTCGCTAGTCTTTCAGTACTTTCAGTACTTTGATTCAAGTTTGGGGAGATAATGAAAGTCTGAATACCTCCCTTTATACAACTTGATAAAAATGTTCCTGTCATGGCCTCCTGCAAGGATCCTCAAGAATTTGAACCATGCTCTGTGAAAAAGGGGCTGAATGCATCCGCAAAAAGTATCGACCCAGGCCAGCCTGCGCAGTCCGCGCAGGCTGGCCTGGACCGAACTTTTTGCTTTAGATAAATTTTCTGCATATCAAAAACCCAGTGTACCTCATGATTCAGTGAGTTGTTATATAAAACGGATTTTATGGATAAATAATACTGTTATGACTAGCGTAGTATGATACATTACGGAGATACATTAGGCCCCCTCTTCACAGAGCATGGCTTATTTATTTCTTTTTCGCGTTTGTAGTCTTGTTCAAGATTCAGAAGGTAATGCATGTCTAATGAGGGCCATTCTTCAGTTACTTCCCTTGATTCCTCTTTAGTACTATATTCGTCCTGATTAAGGGGTTACTTGGGTTTTATCCTTGATTTTCTTGCACTACATAGATATGTTTTTGACACAATATCTGATCTAAGTCTGGTCAGATTGTTTTACAAAGCAATTATATGCTTTTCTCTGATGATTGGAAACAATATTTGCTTTAAAATTACATGGAGTCCTTACACATATATCATAAATCAAATTATATTTATCACAACATCCCCAAGGGAATCAAGGATAAAAATAAAGGAATACAATTAAAAGGACCAGTCTGTTATTTGGTTACCTTAAGTCTTTATCTGGCAAGGGAAATAACTTGACTTACAGGAATGGCTCCCATTAGCTACACTATTTGGTTTCGCAAATCAGATATTGTTTAAATTAAGAAAATTCCTGAGAATTTGAGCAAAAATGATATTTAGAATGGTTTGTGACTACGGGCGGCGCGGTTTTGATGTAAATAGTTTATAGTACCAGTGACCAGAGGCTGGGCTCACAACTGGCTTCAGCAGAATCTCACACCCATATAACAATTTCACTGCGTCATTCAAGGGCGAGAAAGAGACAAACTTTTTCACTGAATGCGTACACAAGTTTAAAGTTTAATACTTTCTTTTAACAGTTTTTATGTCATGGCCTGGTGTTCGTCGTGCGTCCGTCTGTCCGTCCGTGCGTGCGTTAACTTTTTTGCAAACATTTTCTATGAATCTACCCATTCAATTTTGATGAAACTTCACAGAAATGATCCTGCTATGCCCCTCTTCAGAATTCCTTCAAAAAATTTTATTCCAATGAAAACTCTGGTTGCCATGGCAACAAAACTGAAAAATATTGAAAATCTGTTTAAAAAAAAAAAAAACCTTCTCGTCAGAAACCATAAGGCATAGGGCTACCAAATTTGGCATGTAGCTTCATGTAATAGACCTCTACTAAATTCCTTGAAATTATGGTCCTAGGGTCAAAATTGGCCCCTCCCCGGGGGTCACAAGTTTTACATGGGTTTATATAGGGAAAACTTTAAAAATGTTCTTGACCACAACCATAAGGTCTAGGGCTACCAAAATTTGCATGTAGCTTCATCTAATGGACCTCTACTACATTTTTCAAATTAAAGCTCTGGGGCCAAAATTGGCCTCGCCCCGGGGGTCACAAGTTTTACATGGGCTTATTTAGGGAAAACTTTAAACATCTTCTGGTTCTAAATCTACCAAAATTTGCGTGTAGCTTCATCTAATGGACCTCTCCTAAGATTCTTCAAATTATAGCCCCGAGGCCAAAATTGGTCCTGCCCCGGGAGTCACAAGTTTTACATTGGCCTGTATAGGGAAAAATTTAAAAATCTTCTGGTTCTAAATCATAGCCTAGGCCTACCAAATTTGGTATGTAGCTTCACCTAATGAACCTCTACTAAGATTCTACAAATTATAGCCATTGGGTCAAAATTGGTCCTGTCCCGGGGGTCTAAAGATTTACAAGGGCTTTTATGATGAAAACGTTATAATCTTCTTGTTCTTAGCTGTAAGGGCTAGGGCTACCAAATCTGGCATATAGCTTCGTCTAGTGGATCTCTTCTTAATTTGTTAAAAATTTAGCCATTGTTCAAATCTAAATAAACCCTCTCGTGTTTTATTAAGGAAACTTTGAAAATCTTCTTTATAACCATACAGCCTCGGCCCATATTATTTGGTATGTGGCTGTATCTTGTTCACCTCTACCAGGATTCAATTAATTATAGCTCATAAATATAGCTTGAAATCGTAATTATAGGTCAAAAATGGACTCGCCCGGGGGTCACAATTTTCTCATGGAATTTTACAGAGAAACTTTATCAGTCTTCTTGTTCGAATTCTTTCGACCTAGAATTGTAATGTTTGGTGTGTATGGCTTGTAGATATTAGCCAGTGGAGCGATACAGGACCATCATGGTCCTCTTGTTTATGTGAACATGTGGTTGAGTCTTTAGGAGCTAAATTCTAGTATATGAACTCGATCTCTTTCGACGGCTCACAATACACTTCACTGAAACTCGACTTTTTTTTTTAAATCTCGTTGGCTTCACTAAACAAGCGGACGCTGTCTGAATTTGATGTGGGCCGTTCGCAAACGACCCTGTTTTTGCCTATGGCGCCGACAGGGTTAAATATGGAACTAAACAACGACTACGGTATAATGTATGAAAATTTGAACATGAAGATCGACGGAGCCCCGAAGGTTTCGTGTGTCCCTTTTTAGCTCTACTCGCTGTAAGCCAGCAGAGCTTATGTCATGGTGTTTTTTTTCGGTCGTCCGTCCGTCCGTCCGTCTCTCCGTCCGTCCATTAGTCTTTTTCTTCTTTACGCCATAAAGTCCGCATTTGTGGTCAGATTTTCGTGAAACTTGCGTAGTTTGTTTATCTCATCAATAGCTTGGAACCTATTCATTTTGATAAAAAATCTGACAATCAGTGTAGGAAAAGCAGCAATTTAAAGTTAAAAACTTCAATTTCTTATTTACGCAATAAAGTCTGCATTTGTGGTCGGATTTTCGTGAAACTTGCACAGTTTGTTTATCTGATCAATAGCTTGAAAACTTTTGATTTTGAAAAAAATCTGGTAATCAGTGTGGGAAAAGTAGCCATTTAAAGTTCAAAATTTCAATTTCTTGTTTATGTGTTTATGTCTACCTTTGTGGTCAGATTTCAATGAAACTTGCACAGTTTGTTTATCTCATCATTAGCTTGAAGCCTTTTGATTTTGAAAAAAAAAAATCTGACAATCAGTATGGAAAAAGTAGCCATTTAAAGTTCAAAATGTTCATTTCTTGTTTACACGATAAATTCAGCATTTGTTATTGGATTTTCATGAAACTTGCACAGTTGCTTTGTATCATCAAAAGCCTGAATCCTATTGATTTTGACAAAAATTCGACAATCGGTATGGGAAAAGTAGCCATTTAGACGAAAATTTACATTTCTTGTTTACGCTAAAACAACTCGGCATTTGTGGTTTACTTTTCATTAAACTTGCACAGTTGCTTTATATTATCAATAGCTTGAACCCAACTGATTTTGAAAAACATTCGACGATCAGTATGGGAAAAGGAGCCATGTAAAGTTGAAAATTTTCATTTCTTGTTTACGCAATTAAGTCCGCGTTTTAGATCCAATTTTTTTTAAACTTGCAAAGATTATTTGTCATCAAGGGATTGAAATCTATTAAAAATGAAGAAAATCTAGCAATCAGTTTTTGGAAAAGCAGCCATTTAAAGACTTAGTATTGTTTACTCAACACAGTTCACATTATTAGTCACATTTCTTTGAAATTTGCAGGGATTGTTTATTACAATGAGCACTGAAACACTATCAAATTTGGCTGGATTTCAAAAATTTGTTTTGAGAAATTGTACTTCATTTTTTTTTTTTTTTTCACTATTTGTTCAATTCAACATGCCTACTTATGCTTTCTTAGTGGGTTCAAGCCAAGTTGCAACAACATTTCCTTTTTTTTTTTTTTTTTTCTTGTGGGGAGATATTTGTCTTTCACCTTTTTGCATCATCAATTCATCATGTATGCTAGAAAAAAAGCAAAATCACTGCCAGTAGAGCGATTTCAGGCCCTCAAGGGCTTCTAGTTTTCTTTCGTTGTAATGCTGTACAAGTTCGATAAAACGAAATAGAAATTCGTTTTAACGAAATTTTATTTCGAGAAAATGAGATGACAATACGTTTAAACAAAATGCTAATTCGTTTTGTCGAAATTCTAATTTGAGAAAATGAAATACGTATGCATGTACGGAACATTTGCTAGTTTTTTGTTCGCCACGATTCTAGTGCACGTGAGAAGAGTAATATTTCGTTTGATCGAAATAGGGTTTCGGTGAAACGATCTTTGTTGTTGTTGTTGTTATCGTTGTTTTAACGAAATACTATTTAGAGATAACAAAGCAGCATTTCGTTATGGAGAAATGGTTTTTGATTTTATCAAATTACTATTTCATTATCATGAAATATAAAATATGTTACACATGACACCTATGGAACTACGTAGTGGTCAGTATTCAGTGTTTTTCTTGGAGTAAAAACTAGCACAATTTTTAATTGGCTAAGCCATTTAGGGACAGCATTCTTTTGAAATTTAGACCATTCTGGAGACTAAGAGTCCGCTTAAGAATCCTTAGTCTTACTTGCACCGAATAAATACAACTGAGCGGCGCCCGGGTCAGTGGGGGGTTTAATGTATCTCCGTGATGTGGTATATACCGAGCATGTCGTCACATCATTGTGGATACATAGAATCCGTTTTGTCTAAAGACCGACTTCATCATGACAAAAAATGGTCCTTGGACACGCAGAAAATTTTACAAATGGTGCATTTTACTGCATTTTGCAGTCTGATCTTGATCTACATTGTCCGCTATTTAGTTTTTATTTTCTAAAGAAAATAGATTTTGAAAATGAGACGATCTGGCCTCTCTTCCTGACTTAGAAAACGCATTTCGTTTATTTTATGCTCCAATGAGTAATGTAAAGCCCTCACTTCCGGTCTTCCTCCTGGCTAGGCGCCTATTCTGTGTAATCTGGTCCTGATCTAGTGTGCCCTCTAAATCTACTTTTATCGCTCGGCATTAAGAGAGTTTGAAGATAATGGAACAAGAAAGAAATACTGTCCATACTTCTTAAACTGTTTGAAATCTTTATTGGAAAAAACGGACTAACAGCCTCGAATCACCTTGGCGACGGGGAGAGGACTGCAAATTGGCATTTCGTTACGCTGCTCCCTTTTTTTCTTCTAGTGCTTGTTAGAAAATGACTTTATTAATCGCGAGGATTTAATATTAGATATTAAAAAAAGTGAGTTCTTTAGAATATTGCGTGATGTCGCCGCGTGTGTCGGTAAATTTATATAACAGGTTATTATAAGCCATGCACTGTATGAGGTGGTTACGTTTCATTCGATAGATTTTACATGCTATAATTAACTAATATTGATAAAGTCGAATAGTATCAGATTTTGAATCAGTATTAGATAAGTTCAGAGGGAAAATATCGATTTTTAATACTCATGATGAAAAATACAACAACCAAATGCTCCTTTTTCCTCAATGTTTTCTAAAGATTGAAGTCCATAGACAGTCGTATTTGTTCATTTATGGGAAAGTTTGTGGTATTTACTGTTCTGTACTCAAACGGCGAGCAATTCCAGAATTTACGGTATAGTTGCAGTCTTCTTCTTCTTCTTCTTCTTCAGCGTACTCTTTATGCGAAGTTAGACCTTTAGAATTTAAAAACTAGATGACCACGTATAAACAAAAAAATAAGCACATCAAAATAGAAACATGACGTTTTTTAATGTAATTTCTATTACGTCAAATAACTTCCTGTTTCAATTGATGTCCTCAGCCAAGTACCCGAGTTAATGCACAACAATCAGAAGATTTATACCTCTAGACACACAAAATGCAGTTATTTTCGCTTATCTAGAGCAATCCTGGGAGTAAAACGACAAAAAGTAACCCGATGACAAGACACACACGCACACACAAAAAAAATATACGTTCACGCGATTTCTTCTTTAAGATCTGAAAGTGACTGATCGCGGCGTCGTTTAACTCTTTACCAAACAACAAAATTTTAGGCTGGTCCAAATTGAAACAGTTTTCAGACGACAATTTTAAATTTGATGAAAATGGCAGAAAGTTATCAAAAAGGGTAGAAAACACTGTGGGAAATGGAGAAATTGCTCGTTACGAGCAATTTCTCCTTTTCCCAGTGTTTTCAAAAGACTTGTACTGCAGACATGTGAAAACCAGGGCTTGTTTGGGAAAGGGTTAACTCTTTACCAAACAACAAAATTTTAGGCTGGTTCAAATTGAAAGCATTCGCAGACGACAAATTTATGGTTGCACAAATGATGGAATTTGTCTTTGATAAGGTTAAAAAAAGCTCTATGGAAAAAGGGAGAAAATGCTGGTTACCAGTATTTCTCCTTTTTTTCCTAAATGATTTCAAAATGCGTTTTCCTCAGGGTCGTTAACACGCAACAATGTATGGGGTTAAAAAATGAAGATGAAATATGGGAAATCTACGTGGGAAAAATTCTGCTGTATAAATACTGTCAAGCTAGTCTTTGATGTTTATGTGACTTTGTGCCTAAATATGGTTCCATTTTAGAGTGCCAATAGATAACAGATAAGACTTTCCTTTATAGAACTACAAATCACAGTTTACGAGTTGATGTTCAAAAACGGACAAGAATCATATATACGCCACAACTTTCAGGAGCATTTTGAAATGGATTGTAAATCTTTAAACTACATCTGAACACTGAAAAAAAACACTCTGTTGTTCAATATTTCGGCTAGTGCCTTTTTTCAAGAGTTTCAAAACATTTTTTTCCTCTAAAACGTTTTTAATTGTGCTTTTGCCGGAGCTTCGAAACACTTTTTCCCCTTGAACGTTTTCTAAGCATGTACTAGACTGTAGAACGGTTTTAGGCGTGTATTATGATACACGCTTAAAATGTTCTAGAGGAAAAAGCGTTTTGAAACTCATGAAAAAAGGCAATAGTCGAAGTATTGTATTGTAATACACAATTAAGAATATGCTAGAGGAAAAAAGCAATAGTCGAAATATTGTATTGTAATACACTCTCAAAAAATGTAACGCACGCTTAAAAAAAAAAATGTGCAAGAGGAACTCTTGAAAAAAGTAGTAGCCGAAACAATGAACAGTGTTTTCTTTTTTCAGTAGTATTTCATTCATTCCCAGGGGAATTCATAGTGTCGTTGTGCTTACATCTTAATTCGATATTAGACTGGTTCTAGATCTGCCAGAAACTAGAGCAAGTGACAAAAAAGAGGAAACATTTTAAAGAAAGGATAACGCCCTTCTACAAAGGTAAAGATTAGAATTACGACTTTTTACGTTTATTCTTATATATATATTAGCCATGCTCTGTGAATAGGGAGCTTAATGCATCTGCAAAATATATCGCCCCTGGTCAGCCTACGCAGACCGCGCAGGGTGACCTGCCTCTAAACTGTTTTGCTTTAGTAACTTTTCTGCACGTTCAAGGACCTTTCTAGCCCATTTTTCAGTCAATTGTTACACAAAATGGGTTTTATAGATCCGTAATCATGTAATGACCAGCTTTGTGTAATGCATTCCAGAGATAGATTAAACCCCCTTTGCCAAAGAATTGCTCATATGAATCGATACCAACCGATGGAAAGTTTCTTTTTAAAGGAGGAAAGACCCCCCCCAAAAAAATGTTTTATTATCTGACTTAAATAGGGACATTAGATTAACACGTAATTGGCTTATTCAAATAAAATCTTTTGTTATGTTAAGTATATAAGTCTAAAAAACGGATTGGAATATTTATAACTATTCTCTGACTAAAAACTACATAGGGGATCCTTTTTTGTGTGTGAAAGATCGAAATTTATTCTATCTCGTGAACATCAAACGGTAATATTTTCACTCGTGGGTGCGCACATGAAAATATTACCGATGATGATCACTCCATGAAATAAATTTCGATCTCTCACGAAAAAAAAAATATCTATTCATTTCATGCTTCTAAACCGCCCCCTTTTTTTGCTGGGGGGGGGGGGGGGGGAGGGGGGACTTGCGAAGTATATGGGAGCCCTCGGTATTTCCAGTGAGTTTATCGATCGGTAAATTCACTGGTCTAATCCGTGAAATTTCTTTTGAAATAACGATAATTACAAGAAGATATATCTTTCTGTGCTATAGTGTAAACTTGACGATTATATACACTAAACTAGAGGCCCCTGAGGGCCTGAATCGCTCTACTGGCATTGATTTTGCTTTTTTTCAAGCATACATTATGAATTCATGGTGCAAAAAGGAAGAAAAGCAAACACCCAAAAAAATCGGGGGGTGTTGCAACTGGAGTTGAACCCACTAAGACAGCACAAGTAGGCATGGTGAACTGAACAAATACCGATAGAGAAAAAAAATGAAGTACAATTTCTCACAATCAATTGTTTAGAATCCTCCTAAATCTGACAGGGTTTCAGTACTCACTGTTTTAGACAATCCCTGTAAGTTTCAAAGAAATGTGACTCATGATGTGGACTGTGGTGAGTGAAAAATACCAAGTCATCAAATGGCTACTTTCCTAAATTAACTGCTAGATTTTCTTCATTCTAAATAGAGTTCAATCTCTTGATGATACAAATAATCGTTGCAAGTTTCAAAAGAACTGAATCAAACATTGCGACTTAATTGCAAAAACAAGAAATGTGAATTTTTAACTTTAAATGGCTCCTTTTCCCATTCTGATTTTTTCTTTCTTTTTTTTTTTTTTTTTAATCAGTGGGGTTCAAGCTATTGATAATATAAAGTAACTATGCAAGTTTCTTGAAAATTCAACCACAAATGCTGATGTTATTGCGTAAACAAGAATTGTAAAATTTCAAATTTAATTGGCTACTTTTCCCATACTGATTTTTCTTTTTTTTTTTTTTTTTTTTTCGAAATCAATAGGGTAAAAGCTGTTGATGATACAAAGCAACTGTGCAAGTTTCATGTAAATCCTATTACAAATGCTGACCTTATCGTATAAACAACAAATTGAAACTTTTAACTTTAAATGGCCACTTTTCCCTCACTGGTTGTCAGACTTTTTCAAAATCGATAGGGTTCAAGCTTTTGATGAGATAAACAAACTGTGCAAGTTTCACAAAAATCCGACCACGAATGCAGACTTAAGCGCGTAAACAAGAAACTGAAATTTTGAACTTTAAATGGCTACTTTTCCCACACTGATGGTCAGATTTTTTTCGAAATCAATAGGTCTCAAGCTTTTGATGAGATAAACAAGCTGGGAAAGTTTCACAAAAATCCGGCCACAAATGTATACTTTATCGTGTGAACAAGAAATTGATATTTTGAACTTTAAATGGCTACTTCTCCCACACCGATTGTCAGATTTTTTTTTTTTTTTTTTTTTTTTTTTGTGCAAAATCAATAGGGTTCAAGCTATTGATGAAATAAACAAACTGTGCAAGTTTCACAAAAATCCGACCATAAATGCAGACTTTATCGCGTTAAAAGGAAATTGAAATTTTAAACTTTAAATAGCTACTTTTCCCATAATGATTGTCAGATTTAAAAAAAAAATAGGATTCAAGCTATTGATGAGATAAACAAACTGTGCAAGGTTTACGAAAATCCGACCACAAATGAAGACTTTATCGCGTAAACAAGAAATTGAAATTTTGAACTTTAAACGGCTATTTTTCCCACACTGATTTTCAGACTTTTTTTCAAAATCAATAGGATTCAAACTATTGACGAGATAAACAAACTGTGCAAGTTTCACAAAAATCCGACCAGAAATGAAGACTTTATCGCGTAAACAAGAAAAAGACGAGCGGACGGACGGACAGACGGACGTTCCAACATTTTGGGTTTATGGGCTTTTTTCTTTGATCTTAATGTGGCATTTAGCCCCTAAACAGACAAGTTGTATGAGGTATTTGTTCTATATTTCATATAAATTATGGACAGATTTAAGCTCACAAACCCCGAGTGTTTGCCCGGAGAGACGGACGGACAGACGGACGGACGACGGAAACCACGCCATGACATGAGCTCTGCTTGCTTATACAGCCAGTAGAGCTAAAAAAGTAGTGGATAAGTAGTGCTACTGCATGTAGCACTGGTATAGGGGAAAAATTGTTTAATTAAAATGAACCTTCACAAAATAAAATTATTATTATTATTATCATTATTATTATTATTATAACAATGTATTATTATTATCAGTAGCAGTAGTAGTTGTTGTCATTGTAGTAGTATTTCGAAATGCATAGTCTACATGTATCTAAACTTAGACTGTGCCGATAATGGTACTTTTTGATCTTTTTTTTTTTTAAAGTTACGGTCAACAAAATTTCCTGCCTTTTGTGACAACAGCGACAATACAGTTTTATAACAAAGAGAGTTACGCTACTGTCCCACGCGATCAAACGATAATCGGCAATCAAGCTGATACTCGTATTTAAGAACCTCGAAGACATTGTACTTATTTGAAGTCCTGCGTAATGGTACTTTTATCTATACCAGTGGTCTCTAAGTGGAATCGATGGCCTCGTTGTGGCGGCGGAACGTTCCGAATACAATATACTTTACCTCATGACCAAACGACAAAATATTGGACTGGTCCAAATTGGAAGCATTTGCAGACAACAAATTAAATGAGACTCAGGAATTAAAATTTGTTTTGGAAAGGGTAGAAAACATTGTGGGAACAGGAAAATTGCTGGTTACCAGCATTTTCTCCTTTTCCCACAATGTTTTCAGTATCCTTCCTTCCCGCTGTTTGGTACATCCCACCTAGGTATTCTTAGTTTAACGCTTTATCCGCACAATCCCGAGTTTTAACGACCCTGAGGAAGAAGCTTTTTGAAAACATTGTGGGAAAAGGAGAAAATGCTGGTAACCATTTTCTCCTTTTCCCACAATGTTTTCTACCCTATCAAAGAGAAATTCCGTCAGTTAAGCCACATTTCAATTGTCGTCTGCAAATGCTTTCAGTTTGGACAAGTTTACATTTTTGTCGTTTGGTAAAGATTTAATGACTTTTCTTCGTGCTTTGCACTAAGGCTGCTGATCAGATGGATTATATATATTGATTTAATATTTCCTGTTCTTATGTCCATTTTTATGAAGTGATTGGATTATATTGCCCGCAACATGCGAAATGAGACCCTCGGGCATTTGCGTAAAGTGTCGTCCCGGATTAACCTGCGCAGTCCGCGCAGGCTAATCCGAGACGGCACTTTACGACTACATAAGATTTTTTCATACAGTAGACTCTCGTGAAACAGAAAATCGCTCAAAAACGGGAAGTGTCGTCTCGGATTAGTCACAGACCGCGCAGGCTGATCTTGGACGTCACACTTTTGCGCATATATCCGAAGACACCTTTTCGCGTGTTACACGCCATATTGCACTTGAGTCACGCAATACAGCAAGGTAGATTTTTCAAGACAAGTTTTCTCATTAAAAAAGGCTAAGTTCGCAATTACATTGGTTTAAATATATTCACCAGTAGACGATATTTTATTAAATTTTGTATTGTTTGTATTGGAGTTTAACGCCGTTTTTATGTCATATCACGGCGGTCAGTGCACCTACGCATGAGTTTCCTGGCTTTCTCACGCCATTGCTGACACAACTTTCTTCCCAAGCCACTGACTACTTTTCTCACGCGCTTCAGAGGTGAGAGGCGAAAAATGGCAGGAAAGAAAGTTTGCCTCAACCGGGTATCGAATGTGCAACCACCAGATTACGAGTCAGATACGCTAACCACTGAGCTACCAGGCCGGGCTAAATTTGATCAAAGAATGTAACGAAATAGGGTGTCGCGGATTGCAGTTTGATGAATATAGATCTCAAACTTGCTTTAGAGCTGACTTTTACCGCGATGCGGTTTGGTGCTCGTATATCCATGATAATTAAGCAAAATGCACTATGGCTAGATGGGTGACTGTTAGACAGACGGAAAGACAGACAGACGGACCACGTCAAAAAAAAATCCATTCGCCTTTCATGAAAATTGTAACCTTGTTATTTTCTATAACCAGACCAGGGCCCGTATTCACCAACCATTCTTAAGAACATCCTTAGTCTTTTTCTCAATAATTTTCTAAATTTGAAAGCAACACAACTTCTGATTGGCTAAACCAAATGGTTCAACCAATCAGAAGTTGCGTTACTTTCAAAGTCTATAATTAGACAAAGAATGTTCTTAAGAATAGTTGCTGAATACAGACCAAGGCATTCAAGAAACATGTATGGATAAAACAGATTTCAAGAGCGATCAACATTTGAAACCCTGTTGTGACCTTGACTTAGGAGCCGTACGTCTGCAGCCTCCACCCTGCGTGTTGTCTCATCAAAGTGAACATCCTTATGAAATTCTAAAATAGGACTAGGAGCTAAGCAGCACACCAACAGCTGTATAGAGAAATTCGGTCAGAAGGACATGCGGACATATGGACAGGGACTGCATGTCGTCCCATAAAAGTGGATATATATATCGGTACTTGAAATATGTCTAAAATCGGACCAGCCTGTTGAAGAAAATCAATAACTTTTGAACCCATTCTGTGACCTTGAACTTGGAGTATGATGCCTGAAACTACCATTCTGCATGTTATGTCATCGACATAGACATGTGTGCGAAATAGTTATACTGGAGCAGCAGAAGCTGTTAAAAGAAAATCGGACGTAAGGCCATCCGGACGGACGGCAGGAGGAACAGTTGAACGGGCGTACGTACAGACAAGGTTTAAACAATATCCCCTGCCTTTCGGCTGTCAATAATAAACGCAAGTAAATTAACCCAAATAGAGAGACGAACCCAACTTGAGAGACAAAATTGTTCAAAGTTTACACAGAATTGAAGTCAACATAGTCGAAAGACAAGTAAGTTTGAGCGACAATCATCACTTCAAATATCACTGAGCCACCAAGCAAGTCATCACATAATCAGGGATCCATAAAATCCACTTTAACAGCCGACTGAATCTTGAGGTAGACTGGTCCTTGGACATACAGAAAATTGACCAACAGCGAAAAGTTTCGGCCCAGGTCAGCCTGGGCGGACTGCGCAGGTTGATCTTGATACAACTTTTCGCACATGCATTTAAGCCCGCTTTCACAGAGCATTGCTTCATTTCTTCTATTTGTTTCAGATTTATCCTGTATCTATAATGCTACCAGAACAAGTAAGATGGACACACTTTAAATACGTCTGCCATGACTTTTGTTGATAAGCCAACTACAGTGACAAGTGCGTGCAATGGTACCGGAAACTGTCTACCGGAAACAGACGAAACACCGGAAGTATGGCGAACATTAATGGCTGTCTACTTGGGCGCCATTTTGATTCTGTCAGTCGGTTTTAACAGCACGATTTGTTTGGTGTTCTACAAGAAATCGCATCTTCTTAGCATCTCGAATTGCTTTGTATTGAACTTGGCCTGCTGTCAGCTATGTAAGTACAAGTTTGTTTTTTTTTACCATTGAATAAAGCTTCCTTGGTATTCCTGGTATTAAGAACACACCATTATAGAGGCTCTATTAACTCTTTACCACAAGACAAAATTAAAGACTGGTCCAAATTGACAATATTTGCAGACGACATAAAAATGTGGCATAAAAATTGGGTTTGTCTGTGAACAGTTAGAAAACATTGTGGGAAAACGAGAAAATGCTGGTTCCCAGCATTTTCTCCTTTTCCCACAATGTTTTGAAAAACTTTACTTCTCAGGGACTGTGTTGTTAAGGGTTACGAAAGGATTGGAAAATATCATGGTATGGAGTTCAATCCTTCATATGATGAAACTCGAGTCTTTAAAGTGTTCTCGTGGTAGTTCTCTGAATGAAAATAGCTGAAAATATGTATTTGTCGCCGCCTAACAAAAAGAAGCTATTAAATGGCTGAAAAAAGGAAACACAGTTCAAAAGCGGATACAATATATTTTTATCACATTATAGGTTCAAGATCAGATTACTTTTTATCACGTTGTAGATTCAAGATCAGATTGCTCGATGTTCTCTGAAATCTGATCTTCATCGGTACGATCTTTAAAAGCTTATTTTTAAAAGTCTTCAATGGCGATAAAAGAATGACACCCCCAACAAACATGTATAAAATAGCACATGCGACTCTCACTGCCAGGCCATCGATATACAGAGATCTATGGGCATTTACATTTATTACTTTAAAAAAAAAAGCATTGAAAAAGAAACGGGTTACTCTTTTATATCTCCTTTACAGTGTAAAAAATTATAACCAGGAATTCGAATAAGTTAGGGATGGGGACTAATACAAAAGCATAATTGAAATATTCATTTAAATATTCGAATATTTCTTTGAACAATCCTAGAAATATGTTTTGGCGTTCCGAAATTTAAATATCCCAATACTGGTACACTTTCAGCTATATGTTGCTCTAACAGTGTCAAATAAAACATGTACCTCGGAATCACTTCACTGACTAGTTTTCTAAACTTCACGTCCAGAAAAGTCCTCAGTAAATGCAAAATCTGTCAAATGATCCAAAAATCTCTCAAATGTCTCAATATAAATGACCTTTTTTCCGCCTACATGTGGACCTCCATAATCTGGTTCACTGGGAATGGGAGAACTGTCCTCTGTCGTTTACCATGGTGTGCTTTCTGCAAGATAAAGCTTTTCTAGTCAATGATATGAGTGTAATTAACTACATGTTTTTCCAAATATGAAGCAGTTATGTTTTACGGGTTTACCGCTTCATTAAAGTGTGTATGGCTAAATGCAAAATCAACGAGCGATTCTCCGTCCAGATGTAATTTTAAATACTCTAGCGCCCGTATTCACCTACCATTCTTACTTTAAGTCTAATTCTAGATTTAGGAAGTAACATAAATTCTGACTGGCTAAACCACCATTTGGTTTAGCCAATCAGAAGTTGTGTTACTTTCAAATTTTAAAAGATGTCTTGAGAATAAGACAGAGAATGTTCTTAAGAATGGCTGGTGAATATGGTCCTCTTGATGGTAAAAGAAATCCTTATCTTTTTAGCACACACATGTAACAGAGACAAAATAAAAACACGAGAGATATGAAATTCGTGCACCAGGGTTCTTGGATGTCCAATTAATGCTTAGATAAATAGTGCTGAAACATGGTATTTTCGTAAGGTGAAAAGCCTCATTAACCTGGTTTCTTTAATATGATCGATGTAGTAAACAGAGCGATAGTATTTGTTTTCTTTACACAAGATCACAGCATACACGAATCACCGCCAACCTACTAATCAACTTCCGATTCATTTCATTTGTGACATCAGCCGGAAGTGGAGACTAATTAGGCGATCAAAACTTTTCACGTAGTATATCATTCGGCATACCTCGGGTGATCCGGTGATCAAATCCCTCGGCTGTATCACGTAGCTTGATATGCACCTACACGGTACATTTCGCACATCTCCGGAAGCACACCGCTTTACCGTTATTGAAATTGTAAGGCTCCTCTTTAGAAAGAACACATGAGTAAATTTTCTATCGTTATCTTTCCAAGAGTATTTCAGTCGACAAACAGTTTATACATTCAATTTCTAGCGTGGTTTATCAATTCCGTTAGGAGCTTTCATCGACAGATCGATAGAAGTGAATAACTTCACAGTGGTTGTTCATGTCGTTGTTAAGCGATCTACAGGGGCGCCGCCATGTTTAAGATCATGTGATTGGTAGTTCAAAATGGAAGTCTCCTTTATACAGACGAGGTTAGATGTAGGTACGGAATCGGCCGAGTTGTGACGAGTGGTAGTATATTACACATATACTAACAAACATATACTACTGATATACTCGTACCAAACTTTTGATAACCGGCATCTGGGTCCGTATTTACCAACCTTTCTTAAGAACATTCTTAGTCTTCCTCTCCAAGATTTTCTAAATTTGAAAGTAACTCATTTTCTGATTGGCTAGACCATTTGGTTTAGTCAATCAGAAGTTGTGTTACTTTTAAATTTAGAAAATCTGGAGAACAAGATTAAGAACGTTTTTAAGAAAGGTTGGTAAATACAGACCCTGGAGCTGCGATGTTTCAGTAAACACTTCCAAAAGTAAGTTTCTTGTATTCCTGGAAAACTTGTTACGACATTTTCTGAAAAAGACAGCAAATACTGCGTTTTTAAAACAGAAATATGAGTTTACTCATTAAAAAGAGCAAATATTCAAACACAGGAGAATCCCAAATTATTATTATTACTCCTGCTACTGCTATTGCAGAAGAAATGATGTTTTTTTTATAATTAGGCATAGATGTATATCACAATTCGGAATGATTAATTTTGTAGTTAGAAAAAAAGTAAACTTTACAGATAGACAATTCACAACGTACTCATTTTCAGTAATCTTTTATAATGATTGCAAACAGCCAACTTCTCTGTGGGAAAGCGATATACTAACATAGAGCCATAAACCATGAAATGGGTTGAGAGTTTTAAAAAAATGTTATTCAGACTGCAGTTGTACATGTATATGTACAAACTTTCATCACGAATTTTTACTTTGAATTTATTGATGTTGTTCTACAAAAACTCCGCATATTTATAGACTAGTCCAAACTTTTATCAAAGATAATTTCTCTTGAATTTGTTTGTTTTTCTACAAATACTGTTTTTTTTTTTTTGTTTTTTTTTTTTTTTTTATATAACACGAATTCCTATTTTGGAAAAAAATTTCTAAGTCTACTAATTACAGAGTGAGTCGATGCGTTTCTGCTCCACCATCTGAGACGTTTCACATGGCATGTTGGGTAATACCTCTGATCCTTCACAGAACACATCTCATTCATCATTTAACTCTGTCTTTGTTTAAGTTATTATTACGCAAGTTGAAGGTCGTATACAGTCAGGAGATAAACATCAGGGTCCGTATTCCCCACAGGTGAACGGCGAGCGACAGTGTAAATCTTATATTACACACAAATATACTGAAAGGTAAACAACTTGTGATGTATTTTCAATACCCCAGTCACGAATTCCATGCTGTTTACAAGTCATTTCACTATCAATATTAACATCCATAGTACCAATGGATAGCGGAAACATTATTCTACAAGAAAATCATGTTACAATTTGAGCCATTTCAAGTTGCTAAGAAAAATCTAGCTCGAAACTGTCAAACAATCCAACTCGGAAGAGATCTGATTGCATTGAATCGCGAAAATTTTCAAAAGATAAAACCCATTTTCAACGCGAAAAATGTCCGTTCTTGTACAAGGTGCATTTGAGGCCTACAAATTTAAAAGTATATCTGCTCTGAAAATAGAACTTCAATATGTTTTTGTGTTGTACGAAGCTTTTCTTATCTGAAAATGTCCAGCCGTGTAAACTGTCATCCTTTATGGCCTACTAAGCATGCTTTTGTATCGCGTTTTCTCATTGGCCGGGTCCAGACGCACCTTCATCGATAACCAATGAGAAAACACGTTTTGGAAAACAAACCGAGCATGCGCAGTACGTCCAAATGGTAGGCAGCTGAGCTCTGGACAGATTTACCGATGGAAATAAGGATTGTACAGCCTATTCACATCAAATAGTTTAATGTTTCAGGTTTATATGCCTTATTATTGCTGGACCCGAAGTGATACTTGTCAAATATTCAACGACTTTCGCGTTGAAAATGAGTTTTATCTCCTGAAAATTTTCGCGATCCAATGCAATCAGATCTCTTCCGAGTTGGATTGTTTGACAGTTTCGAGATAGATATTTCTTCAACTTGAAATGGCTCAAATGGTAACATGATTTACTTGCAGAAAAATGTTTCCGCTATCCATTTGTACTATGGATGTTAATATTGGAAGTAAAATAACTTGTAAACAGCATGGAATTCGTGACTGGGGTATTGAAAATACATAACGAGTAGTTTACCTTTCAGTATATTAGTGTGTAATATAGGATTTACATTGTCGTCGCCGTTCACCTGTGTATTCACCAACGATTCTTAAGAACATTCTTAGTCTTATTCTCAAAGATTTTCCACATTTGAAAGTAACACAACTTCTGATTGGCTAAACCAATACCGACACAGGACTGTGCTATCCTCGATTTAACACCCGGAAGCACGCAAACGCAAAATTCAGAACTACATTTTATACCGGTCTTAATGTATGCAACCTCACAGAAGCCAGGTTTTTTTTTTTTTTAACCATGAAGCCTCAAGAATGAATAAATTTAGATAAACTAAAAGTAAATGGGTTACAGTTGGCAGAAAAGTAGCCTATTCCCAGATTTCATAACAGCTGCTGGAACCAATGATAATAATTATCCAACAAGACAGCCTAAGTGGCTATAAATCTAGGCTGAATCATTATATCGTATGTATTTGTGGGAGACCAGTAACTGTTACGATTTCCGAACAAGTTTATCCACTTTGTCATCATTAGATGAAGATGTTCCTCCGGCACGTTAACACACAGCTAGACTAAGCACAACTTTTTAAATCGTGTACCATTTTCTGACCTCAGGGAAGCATATAAAATAACTGGACTCTAAAAGGTTAGTAAATGAACCAGTCAAGTCTGTATAGAAAATAAAGCCCTCTCTGTAGGCCTTTTTAACGGGCAAAACCATCAATAGTTAAGAAAAAGAAGTGTAATTAAATATTTCTAACGATATTGCCTACATGGGTTACGTAGCTTCCTAAAGACTAAAACTGCCGTTGAAATTTGATAGACTGTAGAATGGTTCAGAATTGAGTCAGCTGTGTAAACATCGATAAATTACCGATATATATATATGGTGTAAGGAATAAATGCGTACATCGGAAATCTTCAATTTAAAATCGGAATTGTCACAACAGTGATTTCTTTGAAAATGTAAAGCATATTCTATCAGTCGTAATCTATGCAACCTTGCAACCGTCAGGAGCAACAGTTGTCATGAAGATAAAAGAATCATTATAGTTTGATAAAAATAAAGATGAAATGGGTTGAAAACTGTCTGAATATGAGTACATGTATACATGTATCTTTAAGCTATTTTTCGGCGTAGCTAAATGCTGTGTGGCTCTTGACCTACTTCAGGTATAATGAATCGAAAGTAACTTGCGATTGGGGTCAAACATGTGCACATGTTTATTCCGCGGCGCCTTGCATAGTAAATGTCCAAGTAACTGCCACAGCAGTACGGTATCATGCACGGCTCTCTGATGTTAAGCGACCCATATTAAAGTTAGTGATTGGAGGAGTAACCGTGGAGCGATACATCAGTGTGTCTGTGCAATTTTTATTTTTTCCTTGTCAACAATGATTTGGAGTAACATGTAATCTTGAAGTATATATTTTACGAGGAGTGTTCAAATATGAACGCATCTAAGCACCTAAAATTTGATTCTTCAAAGGTTTCACTGAAATTTATTTTATTCCCTCAAAGTATTCACCTCCAGTAGATATACAAAGTTTCAGTCTACGGGTACTTCCTATTTTCAAAGCACCATTATACCTCATGATTCAGTCGGTTGTTAGACAAATGGAATTTTATGGATCCATATTTATGTGATGACATGCCTGGTCGCGGAGATGTCTTTTTGCAAGGGCGCCACTCACTTATTTATTGTACTTCCTATTTTAAGCGAAATCTGTTGAGAAATTGTACCCGCTTATGTGCACATCTCATTGTATTTTCAGCCTCTTTCCTCCATCTGGCTAATTCAATACCCGTAATCCACCCCGTCCCCCTTTGTTTCAAGGTAGAAAATATTTGAGTTAAAAAAAAAAGTTGACTGTGGGAGAGTTGATCCAAAGGTCAGACGTAATCCCCTGGTCTCGCTCTGCTGCTGTCATACATGAAATATAGAATGGGGGCTTTATGCATCTGCAAAAACCATCGACCAGGTCAGCCTGCGCAGTCCGCGCAGGCTGACTTGGGTCGACACTTTTTGCTATTGATCTTTTTTTCTTTTTTTTTTTTATGTCAACGCACCATTCTACCTCATTATTCAGTCGGTTGCTAAACAAAAGGTATTTTGGGAAATCTCAGGACATAGAACGGAAGCGAGTACAGATGTATCTTTAACTCTTTACCAAACGACAAAATGTTGGACTTGGTCAAATTGAAAGCATTTGCAGATGACAAATTACGTAACTCTAGCTCAAATGATGATTTCTGTCTTTGATAGGGTAGAAAACATTGTGGGAAAAGGAGAAAATGCTGGTTACCAGCATTTTCTCTTTGTCCCTCAATGTTTTCAAAAGGCTTCTTTTTTCAGGGTCGTTAAAAGTCGGGATTGTATGGTAAAGGGTTAACGTGTTTGCTTTATGTCCCAAGATTTTCCAGCTCTACATGTATAGTTCCTTTGCGAGGAGAACAGGACCTTTAACAAAAACTTCACAGGGCTTTAACAAATACAAAGATGTACAAGATACATCTATGCTCGTCTTCAGTCTGTCTTTAATCCATTCTATCTTTATTTTATGAAGCTATAATTAATCTTGTATCTTCATGCCAAATGTTGTTGCCACTGACGCTTGCAAGGTTGCACAGATTACGACGGAAATGCATTTCATTTGGAGGCCATCAAAGAGATCAGTTTTGTCATTTCCGGTTTTAAATCGAAGATAAATCCCGTGAGTTTCTTCATCCTTTACACTATACGTATACATCGTCAATTTATCTATGTTAACTCAGTTGACTAACTTCTGAGCCATTCTACAGTTTATCAAGTTTTAACAGTGTTTTATCTCTCAGGTTGTAAGGATGTATCTATAAGAGGCTGACATTAAAAATGTTGTTTTTTTAAATTCCTCCATTTTTCCCTTTTCAGGTATGGCCTTACTTGTACTTCCGTTCAGCCTCGTCGCCGTGATATCACACAAAATGACTTACTCTGGACCATGGTGTCAAATACAGGGCTTCTTTTCAACCGTTGTCATAGTGACGCTACAACTAAACTTACTGGTGATTTCTCTGGACCGAAACTATGCCATTATGAATTCCTTGCGATATACAAGTGTTTTTACGCAACGTTTATGTACAATATTTACGAGTGGTTCGTGGGCTGTAGCTATTGTGTTGTCGATTCCACCTCTGCTCAAAGAAGGAATGGGCGAATATACTTTCCAACCTTATCAGTTTATCTGTGCCTTAAACTGGGGAACTGATTCCGGATATCTAGTCGCTTTCAGCATCATAGCGTTTGTCGTTCCGATTCTAGTAGAAAGTCGCTGTTATATCAGGATTTTTATGGCCGCCGTAAGCCACACCAAAAATACTACTCGGGTTTACCCGTCAATCAGTGTCACAAGATCCTCTACGAAATTCACCCGCGATGGTGCAAGTGATTCATCTGAAAGCTCGGACGGTGTGTCATCTATTGACTCAAAACATCACGCCGCTGGGTGTAAAGCGGTTCGGACTATTTTTCTCACTGCCTTATTTTATAGCATATGTTGGGTACCGTATTTCACGAGCTCATCTTTAAAAGCGATCTATCACGTTACATTTCCACATCTAAGTGCAGCTTCGATATGTCTTTTATATTCAAGTGGAATTTTAAATCCAGTTATATATGTTTATCTAAATAGGGTGATACGGCGCGAGATAGGAAAGTTTCTATGTGGCTCCACAAGTCAAAGCGAATCTGATGACTTTGTGTCTACCAGTATGAGTAACTTCTCCTCGGCAAAGCAGGCGGTGTGCGCGTGGTCAGCACAACGTATACGCTCTAGAAGTGCCGGAGGACAGATCAATGAGATGGGTACGATTGTTGAAGAGTCCGAAGACACAGCCGTGTTCGAGACAAGGTCAGAGTGTAACTTACAGCTTGCAGCATCCTCAAGTCACAAAACAGAGAACTTAAGACCTAATCTTACAAGATCAACAGAAGTTGATGGCAAGAAAGATACCACGAAAGGTCCTGCTGAAGACAAGCTGCTTAGCACATGTGAAACCTCGGTGCAAAACAGTAATGCCTTAGTGTATGGTAAAACTAGATTAAAATGTAAACATGACACCGTTATCGCCTCGAAAACTGAGTCAAGAACAAAAGAAGATTTAAATAACACACCTCATGCACAGAGAAGGACATCGCGTTCAAATTCATTTGCTTACTTTTCGAATGTCAAAAGACGAAAAAAACGAGACTGTGGATCCTTTCTATACTTTGAACACGATGAAACGTTGAAAAAACTACAAGAGGCTCGCGCCGAGAATGAAAAAATATCTGGAAAAGCACGAAAACCAGAGCGATATTCAGTGGATCATAAAATTTCCATGTCATCGCTTCCGAAAATATTGAAGTTCCGTCTATCCGTGACAGACATTCACGATCGTGTAAATCGAGTTACAATTCATTCCAATTTACGATTAAAGAAACAGAAATCATCAACTGATGTAATAAGAGCATCTTGTACCGATGAAACAAAAACTTCTGTGGGATATCATGAGGAAAACACTACAGCTGAAAACATGCTGGCGTTTTCAAAAATAGAAGTGAAGCCATTGACAGAGGGCGCTACAGGGAGTACCGCCGGAAGTAGCCCCGCCTTATTAAATGGTGCCATTCCGGTGCAAGCAGTCTCGTCCACATCTATTTTTCCAGAGGGAGACCTCCAAGCTAGTGTCGAGATCTAACAGTTTTTATCGTAATTCTGCCATATGCGAAACTTAGTGAAACAGTGCCGTAATTGCTCTTTCTCTTCGCAAAATGGTGCATTGTAGTTTTGAATACCAGTACAACCAGCTAATTATGTGCGTTTTTAGTATATGAGTCATGCTTTGTGAAAAGGTGATTAAATGCATCAGCAAACAGTATTGACTCAGGTAAGTCATTCCGCGAAAGCTGACCTGGTCGAAAATTTTTGCCATTGGTCATTTTTCTGCATGTCAAAATAAAAATAAGAGTGACACAATTTCAGGCTCTACAAAACTGAAAGGGCGTGCAGACGACACTTTAAATGTGGCTATGATATTAGAATTTGTATTTGAAAGGGTCGAAAACTTGTTGGTTTTCTCAAAAACTTTCGTATTTGGTTTTGTTAACAAGTGGTATTGTTTCCCATAGAAAAAAAAGAGAAGCAGCAGTTCTGGTTACACGCAAGAGGAAAATAGAACTGCCGCGGCGATATCGTATCGGCTAGTCCCGTATTAGCTGAAATATGAATGTCTCCTTCTTTTCCACAAGATTTTAAACGTTTGTTTATTAACTCTTGACAAAACGACAAAACTTTAGACTTTCCTAATTTGAATGTATTTACAGACGACAAATTAAATGTAGGTCATAAGAAGGGATAGAAATCATTGCGAAAAAAGGAGAAAATGCTGGTTACCAGCATTTTCTCCTTTTTCCACAATGTTGTCAAAAGCTTTTGTTCTCACAGCCGTTAAAAGTCGGTATTGTGTGGTAGAGGGTTAAGTAGACGATAGATAGGTACACTTTGAAAGTTTAAAGTAACACCAAGTCGTAGCCACATTTATCCTAATGACCCAGTGATACAAATTAATGCTCACACTCTCAATACAAAGGCATAAAGATAATCGTAATGTAATAAAAAAAATATAGAAAAAAATGCTTCAGGAACCTCTATAATTACTTTGTATTGTTACTATGGCAACGCTTAACACTGGATTACACCTCCTGTAGCTTTCTATGGGTTAAATATGAACAAATCTATACATTGACATTTAAGTATCTTAAGAGAGAGAGAGGGGAAAAATGGAGTGTGAAAGCTTATCTAGACTAACTTTAAATGAAGCAGTATTTAAGTATCCATATTCTCCCGTTTCTATATACATTTTTTCAGTCATCACGTTTAAAGTAAATACCACAGTTTTTTCCTGCTCACCAGCTTGCGCCTGTTTCTTTCTTGTAAACTCTATTATATTCCACTGGGTTAATGTGACAGAGAGATAGTACACTTTTATCTGTAATATGTCGGTTGCCTTTTTAATATCTGGAAAAATCACAGACGCGGAAGAAAAATGGGAGATTTATAAATGATCGGGATTCCAAATCACGCCAAAATAGACCATTATTATAGGGGTAACTACAGTGGCACTGAGGCGACATGTGCATTTTTTTGTATTTATCTCGTTCCCACGAGATAATGATTTGTTTTCTCGAGTTTTTTTTTTTATATATATATATAAAAAATTATGCAAAAAACAAAATTCGTTTTCTCGAGTTTTTTTTTTTTATAAAAGATTATGCAAAAAACAAAATTCGTTTTCTTGAGGGTTTTTTTTTTTTTTTTTTTTAATAAAAAAAAATATGCAAAAAACAAAAGTCGTTTTCTCGAGTTCTGAAACAATCGTGGATGCAAACTACCTTGTTGAATGAAACTATGAAGAACATGGACTCCGTGTAAAAATAGGAATTAGTAGGAGGAATCTGATTGGATGATTATGTCGTGAGTACGACTTATTATCTCGTGCGAACGACATAATGGATGACTTGGATTGGCTGATTATCTCGTTCGAACGAGATGGTATTTCGTTTTTTGCATAATTTTTTATATGAAAATAAATGGAGAAAATGAAAGTTGGGGTTTTTTTTTTTTTTTTTGCAAAATTGTTTATATAAAAAAAAAGAAACTCGAGAAAAACGAATTTTGTTTTTTGCATATTTTTTTATAAAAAAAAAAAACCTCGAGAAAACAAATTATTATCTCGTGGGAACGAGATAATTACAAAAAAATGCACATGTCACCTCAGTGCCACCGTAGGTAACTCTTGTCAAAATTACAGAAAATGGGCTTTAAGGACATATACCACATTTTTATTCCTATGGACAGATTTTTTTCATTCTCGCTCAGATAATAATAACAACATTATAATGTACGTATAATGTTTCTAAGAATAATCATTTATTCGAGCAGTATTTTTATTTTAAGAACCCCCCCCCCCTTTTTTTTTTTTTTTTTTTTTTGAGGTTTGAAATTTAAACCCATTTTCTGTAATTTTGACAAAAGTTATCTCCTAGGAGGAGCTGTATCTTTGTAAATGGTACAGCAACATATGGTCATTTTTTTACTTTAGTTATAATTATTATCATCTGAGCGAAAATGACAAACAAAACAATCTGTTGCAAGGGACAAAAACTGTGGTACATGTCCTTAAGCTCTAAATGACAAAAAAAAAGGTTATTTCAATGTAAAAATCAAATGGCTGACAGTCCGGAGAGTCGCCTGGTGTGTGTAACATGACGCCAAGGGACTAGGACTGAAATGAAACAAACGTTTTCAACTGAACATCGTAAAGCAACCTATATGTAAATATCTTACACGTATTGCCAAGACAAACACTCTGTATGATTTCAGTAGCATGAGACAAACATTTGTCTAGATTTAGAACAATTTATGTTTTGTATGACACAAATTTTCTACTATTTGACCATATAGTTATATATTAGATTATCTTGAATAACTGTTGTTTTATCCCAATCACAGGACACTGCATATGAAACTACTGACGAACCTCCCAGGAGGAGACCTTTGAAATGTGAATATGAATTTTTAAAGCTCCCTGTGAACATTTAAGCTACAAAGCAGAACAAGTTGGACAGTTTTGAAAGAACTGGGCGGAAAATGGGGCTACTACAGCGCACACGAGGTTTCTAATATTTGGACAAGTAATGTACATTTTTTTGCTCGGCTGTTTTCGAAGAAAGCGTCGGAGTATTGTCTAGCCCTATTGTCGTCTGCTTCATCATGCAAAAACTTTGACATTTTATAATATCTCTGTCATTACTAAAGATATTTACTTCAAACTCGGACAAGTTAATTAAATATCAAAAGAAGAATCGATACAACAAGGGTAGGTAAGCGTCAAAATATTTTGACACAGTTATGCCCTTTTTTCGTATTGAAATTTTGACTGAATATCCGTCTATTTATAAAAGTAACTGCTGCCGAGCCTTTGCACCGCATACAGTCTCTGCTTTGACCTGAGGTACCGTATTGTCGTCATACTTATCCAGAAATTTATCAAGACAAAAGTTGACCCATTTTACATGACGACTGCCATCCTAGGCTCACAAAAGATATTTCTGATGTCTTATTTAGTGGGCCACATGTTTACAAGAGGCGACCCATTTCATATGATCAATTTCGTCTAAACAAACTTTTCGACCATGGTAATATACATTGGACTGACGTTACGCTTCTAGAGTGCACCTAGGTCCTTTGCCACGCAGAAAATTTATCCGTGGCAAAAAGTCTTGATTGAGATCAGCGTGCGCGGTCCACGCAGGCTGACATGGTCGATAATTTTTTGCAGAAGCATTAAGCTCCCTTTCCACGGAGCATCTGTCATATATGCACACGTGTATTTGACTGTTTCGGCTAGAATATATCGCAAGGTGGCAACCACATCAGATCCAAGGATCAAACAGGTGTTTTCTGTACTCTGATAATGGTCTTTCCACAAAAGTAACATTATGTTGTGCCCGGCGGACTAAGGGTTTAACATTTTATTCTTTCACCCGATAACATCTTAAAGTATTTATAAATTTACACCAAAATGTTCTGTTTCATAATTCTCAATGATCTCGCTGTCGAAAAGAAAGATGCTTTAGATATACCAACACAGGCCCCAACATCGAGATGTATCATTTTTAGCGGTTCTGTCTAGCAAATTCGCTTACTGTGATCGGTCTGACAGGAACCAAATGCATATACTGTCATACACGCTTGTGCTCTAATCATTCTACTTTCAGTTTTAGCTTACGCGCCTCAACAATGCTTTTGTCACTACCGTGTATATATAGCCCTATGCGTGTATATATAGTCCGGTCCTAAACCTTATACCAGCAGAACAACGCGTCAGATAGATGCCCTGACTTATCAGTCCACTGGATCAAATTACCACTCATGTATAAGCAGCAATATCACTGCTAGCCTAGCTGGCTGAACAACGTCAACTTTCCCTGCCCTTCCTTACTCCATCAGTTAATTTCAAAAACACGTACCACATATGATTACAAATACTGGAAACAGTATTTCCTCCTTTTATCATACTGTTTTTTTCCCTTCAAAGGACAAATTTCAGTTTCAGAATTATGTTTATTTTGTCGTCTGCAAATGTTTTCAAATTAATTCTTTACCAGACGACAAAAAATTTAGACTCATCCAAATTGAAAGCATTTCCAGACAACAAAATAGATGAGACTCAAAAATTGAAATTTGTGTTTGGAAGGGTAGAAAACATTGTGGGAAAAGGAGAAAAATGCAGGTTACCAGCATTTTGTCCTTTTCCCACAATGTTTTTTCAAATAGCTTTCTTTCTCAAGGTCGTTAAAAGTCGGGATTGTGTGGTAAATAGTACAGAAGTTTAAGAAATTGTCGTGTGGTACAAGTACAACACAGCCACAACATGGCAGTGCTTTGATTACTATTAGATTGATTTTCTGTACACATTCATTTTATTCAACAGTTTAACCCTTTACCAGGCGGCATAATTCGAGACTTACTAGACGGCAAAGGCAGACGACATTGCGGCTCAAGTTACCGTGTTTGTCTTTGATAGGTTAGAAAACATTGTTGGATAAGGAGAAAATGCTGGTACCCAGCATTTTCTCCTTTTCCAACAATGTTTTCCAAAAACAGTATTCCTCAGGGTCGTTAAAACTAGAGCCTGTTTGGTAGTGGGTTGAGGTTAGGTGATGACAAAACGGTGAGAGATAATTCATGGCATAAAAAGTGAGAAGTATTCACAATCACTCCAAGATTTATTCTCTAACTGAAATGATATTAAAAACAGTGTTGAAAACCATGCAAACATACAAAAAATCGAAAAAAAAAATCAGTAATCCTAATAGGTAGCCTGATAATTGAGATATGTCAACAAGTGACGAACTACTGTTCTAATCATTAATTGATGATACCCTAGCCCTAACCCTTACCCTAACTCAAACGAATTGTGGCTCAAATCTTCCTCCCAGACAGAGCTTTTCATGAAATAAATATCGAAATATAGCAGTTGGTATTATAAAACATACACGGGTTTCGACGAAAAATGTCGTTCACTGAAATGCTCAGACGACAAAAACACTTCATATCCAAGGATGTATTCTCCAAATATCGGTCAGATTTAAGATCAGTCTGCAAATTTTCTGCAGACAGATCTCAATCTATTCCATACGAGATAACACTGTCAATTTTGCGCATTGCAGACGATCCCCTCAGTAGAAGCCCTTCTTAGCCTTGTGGCTAATTGATGCATAGTTATAGCAATCCGGGGGTAGCAGTTCGATTTCCAAACTTGACATAAAGTTCTGTCCGAGGACTCATGACATACAGATACATCTATACTCGTTTTCAACCAGTTTTTTAGCCCATTTTATCTTTATTTTATCAAGCAATAATCATTCTTGTATCTTCATGCCAAATGTTGCCCCTGACGGTTGCAAGATTGCATAGATTACAAATACCATAACATTTTCAGGAGGCCATCAAAGAAATCACTGTTGTGCTGTTTCCGGTTTTAAATCGAAGATTTTCAATACATGCATTTGTCCCTTACTCCATATGTATCGGTAATTTAACCAAGTTTACACAATTGACTAAATTCTAAACCATTCTACAGTCTATCAAATTTTAACAGTTTTTTTTTTTTTTTGTGGCTGTAAGGATGTGTCTTTAAAAATAGCAACGAAAAAGTACAGTAGCAATAGTGTAAAGAAAACTGAAGAAGGAAAACAAATGCTCAAATCCCACGGGAGTAATTCAAAGGCAATGTGGGAACGTAAGCTTGTCCCCATGACCTCGATGTTTGTGCCAAAAACTTGGAGCGACCTCTGCAGAAAACGGCTTTTTTTAAACACATAAAACACACGAATGAAATGAAAAAGTAAGATGGGAGGGGGGACATAAATTATCCAGTTACCACATAATGCCGAGTTTGGCGTCCCTGACTTTTAAAAACGTTGTGGGAAAAGGAGAAAATGCTGGTAACCAGCGTTTTCTCCTTTTCCCACAATGCTTTCGAACTTTTCAGAAAGAAATCCAATGACATGTATTTAAACGTCACATTTAATTTTTCGTCCACAAATGCTTTGAATTTGGACCATTCTAGAATTTTGCCGTCTGATAAAGAATTAAACAAGAAGGCAAATACCATTTTACCCTGTAAAGCACAAGTTAATAATATAACAAGGCTTGTACTGGTAGTCTGTTTTGCTTAACCCCTTATCAGATGACAAAATTTTAGTCTTGTCCAAATTGAAAGCATTTGCAGACGACAATTTCAGTGTGGCTCAAATCGAGCAATCTTTCTTTGATAAGGTAGAAAACATTGTGGGAAAAGGAGAAAATTCTGGTAACCAGCATTTTCTCCTTTTCTCACAGTTTTCAAAAGGCTTCTTTCCAATGATCGTTAAAAAGCGACATTATGCGGTAAAGGGTTAACCCATTATTTTGAGCCATGATCTGGCAAAAGGGGGTTTAATGCATCTCCGTGATGCATGATACCAAGCAAATCATCACATAAGTATGGATTCCCTCAGCCATGAGGCATAGTGGTTCTCCGACACGCAGAAAATTTAAAGATAGCAAAAAGTTTCGACCCATGTCAGCCTGCGCAGTCCGCGCAGCCTGACATGGGTTGGTGCTTTTTGCAGATGCATTAAGCCTCCTATTCACAAAGCATGGCTCATTTATAGGCTGCTATATACCTACCAAACCCTACCATAAATACAAGTGCCAAACAAAGACAGGAAGAAAAATAACTACCAGCGAGCTGAAGAATACTCTCAAACGGTGGGGAAAAGGTAGCAACGACTTGAAAACATTGCGGAGAAAAGGAGCAAGTACTAACTACAAACAATGGCTTCTTTTCCCACAACATTAAAACTTTAAACAGCAGAAGGTCACAATAAACACTTCTTGCTCTGTTGTCCACACATGTCATATTCTTTGAAGACTGACCTGTCTGCTGTGACACATCACTGTCCTGTACAGGATAAATATTAATACGCGGTGCACATAACTCAAAAACTCTGCTACTAAAAAACAGCAATCGGAAAATGATTCCAATGTGGAGATTTCAAGCTTGTTTTTGTTCCGAATTTCTTAAAAAAATCAAAGTACTGAAAGTACTGACAGACTAGCGAATTTGATTGATTGTTTGTATGGTGTTTAACAATGTTTTCAACATTATTTCAGTTATGTAGCAGTGGCCAGTGCACACATCCATGCGTTCCCGGAGTTTCTTTTACCAGTACTCCGCACAATATTCTTTCCAAGCTCCTGGCTGCATTCCCACATAACCATCGTCGAAACGTGAGAGAGAAATGAATCCTGTCGCAATGACTAGATGATCAGTCGTCGGAAAGAAATTTGCCAAGTCTGGGATCGAACCAACGACCTCCTGTTCTCAAATCCTGTATGCTACCGACTGAGCTGCCGGGGCTATGCGTGCTAATGCTTAACTATAATCCAGTTTAACCGTTAAAATGCTAAAAAATGTTAAATGAAACTTTCAAGCCGATGGTAAACACCTGAATATTGCTATTTCGAAGTTACAGTTTGGAGAAAATATATCCTCTTATTGGACACTGTAGATCCAAGATCAGACTGCATGCTCTGTGCAGTCTGAACTTAATCCACACTGTCCTCAAAAGGTCATTCAGTCGCGGTAATGCTGGTAAAAGAAACTCCAGGAAAGCCTGGATAGGTGCTCTAGCCGCCGCAATATCACTGAAATAATGTTGAAAACGGCATTAAACACCATGCAATCAATTAGTAAATATCCAATAGCACAAGATGCAGTTAACTATTTAACTCTCTTTACAAAACAAAAAAAAAATTTACACTTCCAAACTCAAAGCTTTTGAAGACCATAAATTAAATGTGACTGAACTGATGAAACCCGATTCCAAAAGGGCAGAAAACAATGTGGAACAAGGAGAAAATGATGGTTACCAGCGTTTTTTCCTTTTCCCGCAATGTTTTCAATGGGATTCTTCCCCAACTGTCGTCAAAACTTTGAATTGTTTGGTAAAGGGTTAATATTCAAGACGTAAAATAACAGTTTAAGATTAACAGTTTAACGGTACACAATGATCTATCATGAGTGACTGAAGGAATGACAAGGGTTCCCTGTCCACTGAGGGTTCATACAGCTGGGATTTGCTACAAGTTACCTTGGTAATATCTATTAATAGATTCATTCATAATGTTACAATGGTGTAGGAATAAGTGATTCTCTGCTTTCCATAGATCATTTAATTTACATATAAGCAAAGATCTTGTACCTTGTAAATGACATCTTGTTCAGTTTATTATTTTGTAAGACGACATGTTCAAATTGGAGTGGTAGAGATTTAGTGTTTTTTGTAAAAATTGTCATATGTAACAGAATTAAGATTTTTAACAGAAAGAAGTATTTTCTGTGAGGCAGTATTTGGCAACTGTGGGGTTTTTTGTTTACTTTGACTCTAGGTCAGTCATGATGCCTATAGACTAGCTTCGCTAGTCTAAAAATGATATTTCAGACAGGAAAAATTATTTAAAAAAATATTGTTAATTGCAAATCTTTGAATACAAGTTTTTTTTAAATATAGATTTAGGGAAAACCGGGATATGTGGAGGGTTTTTCACAAGCATTAACAATGACAAAAAATGTCTCCGCTATACCGAGCTTATACCGGGGCTATTTCCCAGGCCTTTATGGGTTGTGTTTATAAATGACTAGGCCATAGAATATATGCTAGCAAACCATGGCTGGATGAGCCGCACCATTTAAGCTTGTTTTTAATAAATGAGCCATGCTCTGTGAAAAGGGGGCTTAATGCGTCTCCGTAATGCATTATACCAAGCAAGACATCACCTAATTATGGATCCATAAAATCCATTTTGACAAACAATCGACTGAGTCATGAGGTAGAACTATCCCTTGGCATGCGGAAAAGTTAAAGATAGCGAAAAGTTTCGGCCCATGTCAGCCTGCGCGGACTGCGCAGGCTGACATGGAACGATACTTTTCGCAAATGCATTAACCCCCCTTTTCACAGGGCATGGCTCAAATGTATGTTTTATTTGCGGCATCGATTCCCATTTTGAAAAAAAAAATCCGGTTTTGTACCCAGAAAGGTTTGTTTCCGAAAAATACCACTGAGCGGAAGATCATGCTTGTTGCTCCGGTAAGCTAGAAGGCCTATAGCACATATCACGTGATTTCCGTTTCCCACCATTATCTGCAGTAACAGATGTTAGTACGTGGAAATCTATTGACGAATGCCATTCAAAGACAGACACTAAGTTCTTGGTAAACATCTTACCATAACAATAGAATTTTCCCCTTCCTCCATTAGATAAGATATTGATTGAATGGTGTTTTACGCCGCTTTCAATATCATTTCAGTCATATCACGGCGACAGCTCACATATTCCTGTATGTCCTGGGTTTTACCAGCACTAGGCTAGGGCTCTGAAGTGTCTTACCCAAGGACACTCCCACGAAAAACCCGGTACTTCCAGTGAGCCTCGGGGCCTCCAGTTTATCACTGAGCCATGCAGGACCCTCAGATAAGATAAAAGTTTTCATTAGCACCCCTCATCCAGACACATTAAGCTTACATGTAATGAAAATGAAAAGCTTTCCTTGCAATGATAAATTTCCCTTTTCTGCTACAATGTTTCTTTTTTTTCCAACAAATTACGCGTGTTGTTAACCCTTGACCTCTGTCCCAATCCCTGTTTACTTTCACCGATCCTAAAGAAGAACGCTCTTGAAAACAATATTTTTATCAGCATTTTCTCCTTTCCCAAAAATGAATACAATACAAAATATAATGCTGCATTCATTAATTTAGGCACCCGGCCTACAATGCAATTGTATTGTATTGTATTGTATTGTATTGTATTGTATTGTATTCAAAGATGGAAATCATCTTTGATCTAAATGTGTATTCGGCAAATGCTCACAATTTGGTCATGTCTATTATTTTGTCGTTTGGCAAAAACTGAATAATTGTTGATAAGCAACATTTTGCGCGGATGTTTTCTGTTGTCTGTTTCAATTGTGTTCACGTAGATCACGTGACAAATACAGGTGCTCGCAAAAAAGGACACGTTCTATTTTTAGCACAGGATCGACTTCGACTCAAGGGTGAAAAGTGCTTTTTTCACCCGTTTCAATATTTTTTTCTTGCGTTTTCTGGTTTTCATTAATGACACATAGTTGTGTTGTTGACGAAAAGGTATAAATAAAAAAAAAAAAAAATAGAAATTCTATCATAATTGTATCACGGGTTAGGGCTTGTCAGGCCGTTTTGGTTTTGTCAATGACAGCAAGAAGATATTTTACACCATGATTAAATTTAGAAAATGCTTGCATATCTACTAAATCTGCAGCCCATATCCTATCAATACCATTTACTCTAACTCTCCTTTTCTTAAATTTTCTTTTTACAGGTTTATGTAATTCTTCTGCTAGCGTTGTATTTTGGTCATTTTTTTTTTTTTTTTTTTTTTTTTTTTTTTTAATTCCCATACCAAATCTTTTTTTAGTACCAATTAATGAAGAAACCAATCCTCTTTCCATTTTTTCCCTAATTGTTGGATTATAGATACCTTTTAACTCTTTAAGCATATTTTTATCACAAACAGAATTTCTTGTTGCTGTATCATCATGTTTAAGATAACATATATCATGATGATATGCTGCTTTATCAACACGATTTACAGGCTTTGACCATTCTTTAGGTGTTAAATCAGGATTTAATCTTTTTTTTTAATTTGGTGCCAGGGCCAGTAAAATTATGACCAGGTAAGTGCATTTCAACAGGTAAGTTATTGATAACCTTGTTTAACAACGAACCACCCTCTATTTTAATAAACTGAGTTTTAGTTGTTCCACATTCTTTACATTTACCCCTTTTCATATTTCTACCATTTTTACTTACCGCACATTCAAAATCGGTTGTTTCAGTTTGTTTTTTACACTTAACACAATACATTTTTTTTATATTAAATTAATTTTTTTAATATAAAATACGGATATTGTTAATTTATCATGGAATGAAGCGTTAGCAAAAAGATTTAATCATCCCCTTTTACCAAGAAGTATTAGAGGTTTAATAGTAGGTAAATCAGGATGTGGTAAAACTACACTTTTACTTAACCTTTTGTTAAGACCTGATTGGTTAGATTATAACAACTTATGCGTTTTTGGTAGAAGTTTGTTTCAACCAGAATATCGCATACTTAAAAAAGCTTTTGAAGAAAAAAATACCAAAAGAATATATATTAAGGTTGTTTTCACTTAAAAATGAAGTTCAAAACTATGATGTTTCACCTACAGCATTAGTTGAAGAGTGGAGCAAAACAATTAAAGAAAAATCTGATATTAACTGTGAATTTTTCGAAAATGCTTGTGATGTGCCAGATCCCAGAGATTTAAACGGGCAAAACAAAAATTTAATGATTTTTGACGATTTACTTTTAGAAAGACAAAACAAATGTGAAAGCTATTACGTAAGAGGGAGACATAGTAACGCAGACTGTTTTTATCTATCACAAAATTATTTTAGATTACCCCGTCAAACTATTAGAGAAAACGCAAATTTTATATGCTTGTTTAGACAAGACTTAAAAAATCTTAATCATATTTTAAGCGACCATGTAGGAGATGATATGACAAAAACCGAGTTTGTTAATTTTTGTAAAAATTGTTGGGAAAGACCCCATGGTTTTGTTATTATTGATTTAACCAACGATAAATATAACGGTAAATGTAGAAATGGATTTGACAACTTTTATATACCACAAAATTACAACAACTATTATTAAATTTTTATAAAAAAATATATTTTTGTTTTAAAATATATTTTTAGTAAATATAAAAATGGAAGAATTGCTTGAAAAAAATCGTAAAAAACACTGACCATAAAACATCATTTCAAATTATAGTAAGTGACAACAAAACAGAGTTTAAAACAAGATTTACTCCACCACTTCAATTAGAAAAAGATAAAGAATATGAAATACCATTGGTTAATCTTGAAACTTATTATTCATTTCCAAATATTGATAAAAACAACGGTACTTTTGTTTATTCACCTGACAATGGTGCAACATGGGTAAAACTAAAAATACCTGAAGGTTCCTATGATTTAGTTGATATTAATGATGTAATACAACAAGAAATGAGGAAAAAAGGCCATTATGACGCAGTTAATGAAGAATATTATATTAATATCTCCGCAAACACTAATACTTTAAAATCAGTTCTTATCGTAGAAAATGGTTATCAGGTAGATTTTAACCAAAGTAGGAGTATCGGAAAAGTATTAGGATTTAATAAAGCAAAATATCTACAAGGATTTCACGAATCTGAAAAAGTAGTAAATATTTTAAGTATTAATAGTTTGCTAGTTAACACTGATTTAATTTCAGGTAGTTATGTTAATGGTTTGCAAAAAAACACTATTTACAGCTTTTTTCCAAATGTATCACCAGGGTATAAAATAATAGAAAATCCAGTAAATTTAGTTTATCTACCATTAACATTAAATGAAATACATAACCTTAATGTATCAATTACAGACCAAGATGGAACATTACTAAATCTTAGAGGTGAGAATTTACAATCAGATTTCATATTAGAGAAGCAAGATAAATAAAAAATATGTTAATATAAAATGACAAACTACATTAACGCTAAAGTAAATATATCAGAAGGACATAAGCAAAAGCTAAATCATGCTGTTAAAGCTAGTTGTCCGGTAAGTATTCGTTTAAATTATGAAGATTTGCATGGTAACGATGTAATAGCATTAACCAAGTCACAAGTAAATAAACTTACTAAAGCTTATGAAGCTGGTAAGGGAACCACGATTAGAATGACAATTAAGCAACTTAAACATAACATGAAAATAGAAGGCGGATTTTTACCTTTGTTAGCAGGTTTAGCTTCATCAGTTCTACCCACATTAGCAAGGACCGTTTTACCTGCTATAGGAGTTGGTGCCCTATCTGGGTTAGCCTCTTCAGGCGTTCAAAAAGCAATGGGTAACGGTCTTTACCTTAAAAAAGGTGGTTGTGTATGCCAAGTAGAAACTGATGGTGAAGGTTTATATCTTGGTCCGGCTAAAGGTAAAGGATTAGGTTCTGTTGGTGATGGATTGTATTTAAAACAAGGGTCAAAAATTTATGATGGAAAAGGTCTTCTTTTAGGACCTAATAGCCCATTTGGAAATATTCCTATATTGGGAGCAATATTATAAAATTAAAAATATGAATGTGCATAAATTTGGAGTTAAACCTAAAATGTTTCAACCAAAAACTATTTTTTGGAAACCTGTAGAAGTTAAGCATCCAGCTAAAAAAGTTAATCCTGTTACTTGGGATATTTATACTCAACAACCCCTAATATTAAAAGCTGGTGAAACAAAATCAATAATATTAGGTTTTGGTTTTATGATGAGTATGGGGGGTTGTTTTAATTTCTCTATCTTATAATTTAAAAATTAAGCAATTTAGTTTATCAAATGAAGTTATTCTTGAGGATGCTCCTGATGTGGTTACCACAATTACAAACAACTCAAGCAGGTTAGTAAAAATTGAGGAGAATGAATTTTTGTGTCGTCTCTACTATTCTATTTAAAAAAATAGTTGTAATTAATAAAATGGAACTTTCAGAAAAGATTTATCCAAACTTACCAGAAGCACGAAATATACCAAATGCACCAACATTAGAACCAATAATATCAGCAGGAGACAATGGTCAGTCTTTTAGACTGCAAAAGATATCTGAAATTCAAACTTTTCTTGAAAATGAAGTAAGGGTTAGAGAACAGTTAAGTAAAAAGTATTTAAAGATTAGTAAATCAATTGATAACCTTGAAGCTGGATTAACCACAATAGCACTAGGTGCCGGAGCAGGTGGAATAGCCCTATTAAGTACCGTGGTAGCGATACCAGCAACAATTGCATTAGAAGGTTGTGCTTTAGCTGTTGGTTTTTCAGCATTAGTAGGTAAGTTTATAGTTAGAAGAACCAGAACGAAATCTGAAAAACATCTTCAAATTAAAATGTTGGCCGATTCAAAGCTTAATACACTATTTACACATATATCTAAAGCAATATCTGATAACAAAGTAGAACATACAGAGTTTAACTTAATTTTGGGGGAATTAGAAAAATATAAACAAATGAAGGAAGAAATCAGAAGTAAGTCAAAGAAAAAGATTAAGACAGAAGAAGAGGAAAGCTTAATTGAAAGAGGAAGACAAGAAGCGAGGGAGTCCTTTCGGAGGCTCGTTGAAAAGGATCGTGGCACCACTACGTTTTAAATGTCCTAAGTTTAAATGTTCTTGTGCATGTGAGACAGGTAATACTAATTAAAAAACAAGAGGGCCATGATGGCCCTGGGTCGCTCACCTTAGTAGAGTGCCTTTAAGGTTTTTCTTTAATTTGACCATGTGACCTGGTTTTTGACCGCAGGTGACCCAATTTCAAACTCATATTTCATGAAGACAAACATTCTGACCAATTTTCAAGTCAACTGAGCAAAAAATGTGGCCTCGAAAGCCCTAAAGATATTTCTTTAATTTGACCTAGTGATCTAGATTATGACCCCAGATGACCCAAATTTGAACTGGTCTTTGACTATATCAAAAGAAACATTTTAACCAATTTTCAAATCAAATGAATTATAAATGTGGCCTCTAGAGTGCCCACTAGCTATTTCTTTAATTTGACCAAGTGACCTAGTTTATGACCCCAGTTGACCCAAATCCAGACTCATGTGAGATTTTACAAAGACAAACATTCTGACCAATTTTCAAGGCAATTAAGCAAAGAATATGGCCTCTAGAGTGCCCACAAGGTATTTCTTTATTTTGACCTAGTGACCTAGTTTATGGTTCCAGGTGACCCAAATCCAAACTCATCTGGTATTTCATCAAGACAAACATTCTGGCTAAATTTCAGGTCATTTGAGCAATAAATGTGGCCTCCAGAGTGCAAACAAGGTATTTCTTTAATTTGACCCATTGAACTAGTTTATGACCCAAGTTGACCCAAATTAATCTTATGTGAGACTTTATAAAGACAAACTTTCTAACTAATTTTCAAGGCAATTGAGCAAATAATGTGGCCTCGAGAGTGCCAACAAGGTATTTCTTTAATTTGACCTAGTGACCTAGTTTATGACCCAAGATGACCCAATTTTGAACTCAATGAACTTGTTGCGCTTAGATTGGCAAACAAACTTAGAGGAGAATCACTACATACCAAATATCAAAGCTCTACGCCTTCTAGTTTTAAAGAAGAATTTTAAAGTTTTCCTTCTTTGTTCCTATGTTCGAACTTGTGACCCCTGGGGCTGGGCCAGTTTTGACCCAGGGGCATCAAATGAACAAACTTGGTAGAGGTCCACTAGGAAATGCTACATACCAAATATCAAAGCTCTACACCTTCCCGTTTAAGAGAAAAAGAAATTTAAAGTTTTCCTTTTTTGTTCCTATCTTCGAACTTGTGACCCCCGGGGCGGGGCCAGTTTTGACCCTGGGGCATCATATGAACAAACTTGGTAGAAGTCCACTAGGAGATGCTACATACCAAATATCAAAGCTCTATGCCTTCCCATTTAAGAGAAAAAAAAACTAAAGTTTTCCTTCTTTGTTCCTATGTTTGAACTTGTGACCCCGGGGCAGGGCCAATTTTGACTCCAAGGGCATCATATGAACAAACTTAGTAGAGGTCTCCTAGGCGATGCTACATACCAAATATCAAAGCTCTATGCCTTCTAGTTTTACAGAAGAAGATTTTTAAAGTTTTCCTTCTTTGTTCCTATGTTGGAAATTGTGACCCCCGGGGCGGGGCCAGTTTTGACCCCAGGGGCATCATATGAACAAACTTGGTAGAGGTCCACTAGGAGATGCTACATGCCAAATATCAAAGCTCTACGCCTTCAAGTTTCAGAGAAGATGATTTTTAAAGTTTCCCCTCTTTGTTCCTATGTTCGAACTTGTGACCCCCGGGGCAGGGCCAGTTTTGACCCAAAGTGCATCATATGAACAAACTTGGTAGAGGTCCACTAGGAGATGCTTCATGCCAAATATCAAAGCTCTCTGCCTTCTAGTTTTACAGAAGAAGATTTTTAAAGTTCTCCTTCTTTGTTCCTATGTTGGAAATTGTGACCCCCGGGGCGGGGCCAGTTTTGACCCCAGGGGCATCATATGAACAAACTTGGTAGAGGTCCACTAGGAGATGCTACATGCCAAATATCAAAGCTCTACGCCTTTAAGTTTCAGAGAAGAAGATTTTTAAAGTTTTCCTTCTTTGTTACCATGCTCAAACTTGTGACCCCCGGGGCGGGGCCAGTTTTGACCCCAGGGGCATCATATGAACAAACTTGGTAGAAGTCCACTAGGCAATGCTACATACCAAATATCAAAGCTCTACGCCTTCCAGTTTCAGAGAAGATGATTTTTAAAGTTTCCCCTTTTTGTTCCTATGTTCGAACTTGTGACCCCCGGGACAGGGCCAGTTTTGACCCCAAGGGCATCATATGAACAAACTTGGTAGAGGTCCACTAGGAGATGCTTCATGCCAAATATCAAAGCTCTACGCCTTCTAGTTTTACAGAAGAAGATTTTTAAAGTTTTCCTTCTTTATTCCTATGTTGGAAATTGTGACCCCCGGAGCAGGGCCAGTTTTGACCCCAGGGGCATCATATGAACAAACTTGGTAGAGGTCCACTAGGAGATGCTACATGCCAAATATCAAAGCTCTACACCTTCAAGTTTCAGAGAAGAAGATTTTTAAAGTTTTCCTTCTTTGTTACTATGCTCAAACTTGTGACCCCCGGGGCGGGGCCAGTTTTGACCCCAGGGGCATCAAATGAACAAACTTGGTAGAGGTCCACTAGGAGATGCTACATACAAAATATCAAAGCTCTGCGCCTTCTAGTTTCAGAGAAGAAGATTTTCAAAGATTTTGCTTTTTTTTTTCCTTTTTGTTGCCATGGCAACCAGAGTTGTGGGTGGAATTCAATTCTTTGAACAATTTTGGTAGAGCTTCACCCAAGGAACATCCCTGCCAAGTTTCATCAAGATTGGCCCAGTGGTTTAGGAGAAGAGGATGTTTAAAGAAATTGTTGACGGACGACGGACGACAGACGACGGACGACGGACGCCGGACATAGGGCGATCACAATAGCTCACCTTTAGCACGTTGTGCTAAGGTGAGCTAATAAGATAAAAAAATTTTTTACTTAAAAAAAATATGTCATTTTTAAAGATAAAAGACCCTGTGAAAAGGGATCAAATTGTAAAAGAATATCTCGCAACGAGAAAAAGAATTCGTGATAATCAACTTGCAGAGAGAACAGGTGAAATTGAATTACAAACAGACCGTTCGAAGTTTTTTAAACCTATTACAGAAACACAAAAAGCTGCAACAAAGGAGATTACAGAAGGGCTTAAACCTATTAAAGAGGGGATTGAACAGTTTCCTAAAGAGTTACCTCAACCATCACTATCAATCCTTGGTGATCTTGAATATCCTGAAGATCTTGAGAAAGAGGAAGAGGAAGAGGAAGAGGGGGTTTTTTCATTAGGAAAAGAAAAAGATACTGATAGAACATTTGGTATTTATGAAGAAGGAGGAAAAAATATATTGGTAATGAACAATTTGTTTATGATTCAGCCAATAATTATTTTATTATTGGCGATAAAAAATATGAAGCAACGGATGGATTATGGGAACTTATTACATCGAACAACCCAAAAAGTAAAAACTATTTGCTAAAGATTATTCAAATTATGTTGAAATCTTGAAACAAACTAGTGCCCTACACCGTGGTAATAACCCAGCCAACCCTTACCCCAAAGCCAACAAGGGGGATAAATGGAGATTTGTTAAACCTATTTGGAAAAGGACCACAAAATCAATAGGTATAAGTGGAGAAGGAATTACCATTATCCCACCTGACCCTAACGCACTATTAAAAAGACTTGACCTTTTGATGGCAAGTAAAGAAGCTGGTAATACAGGTGTAAGAAATGAGTTGGTAAGTATTTGTGATGAATTAAAAAGACAACGTGTATTAAATTCAAAGAGTTATAAAAATTTAATGTCTATACTATAAAATGATTACATCACAATAGAGAGGATTTAAAAGAAATTATTCTTACAGTGGTGCGGGGATATTTGATACCTTAGCTAATTTTCTTACAAGACTCTTTACAAGCAGCGCAGCTAAACAAATTGCATCTTCAGCAGTTGATGTTGGTAAGAGTGTTGCTAAGGAAGGAGCAAAGAAAGCGTTAGAGATTGGAAAGAGTGCCGCGGTTGATGCAGGTAAAAAGTTAGTTGAAAAGGCTTTGACACCAAAATCTAAAAAGATTTTAGAAAAATATACTCAAAAGCCTACTACAACAACACAACCTGCAACACAAAATATTAATACCTTAATAGATGGTAGTGCCATTGCTATTCAAGATTTAGTTAAGAAATTAAATAGTAGGGGTTCCGGAGTTAAAGTATTATGAAAAAAATGAATTTAAGTTAAGCAAATTATTACATTAAATAAAAAAGAATGTCAAATCTTAAATTTAACTAACAAAATATGAAAAATACAATACATAAAGGGTTGGTATCCTTTTTGCAAATTTTAAACTTAATGAAGATTGTGAAGTTTTAGAGAGTACCAATACAAGTTATGATTATAAAAAGGTTGTTTTAAAATTGTCACCTGAAAAAGCTGATATCATTAAGGAATTTGAAGAAGATGTAAATCAATATTTAGAAGAAAATGATATACCTAAGGTAACCATTCTTTACGGAAATAGAATTTATCCTAAAATGAGAAAAAAGCTTTCTGCAGAAAAACTTAAAAATATTAAACTTAAGGGTGTTTTTGTAAATGATGAAAACAAATCATTCCCTCAACTATGGCTAGAATACTAAAAACTCAACTCAATTATAATTTTGACTTAAAAATTATAATTGCATATAATAAAATGGATATTTTAAACATTAAAGCACCGATTTTAAAAGATGATAGTATTGATGAATATGAATATCATGAGTATCTTCCTATTACAGGGACTAATTTAAACAACTCAGGGGGAAATATTAGGATTGACATCGAAACTCAAGATATTTTTTATCACCCTTCTGAGTCATATTTAGAAATTATAGGTAAATTAGAAAAAACAGATGGAACTGAATATCATTCAGCTGATGACCGTGATTGGGTAACCTTAACAAATAATGGGTTGATGTATTTGTTTAAAAATATCAGGTATCAACTTAGTGGTCAAGAGATAGAAAGCATTAATTATCCTGGTCAAACTACTACAATGCTAGGACTGTTAAAATACCCAGATGACTTTTCTAAATCACAGGGGCTAAATCAAGTGTGGTATAAAGATACCAGTGCAACTGCTAATTTGGATAATACAGGTTTTAAAGTTAGAAGAGATTATATTTTAGGTGCAAATGATAATAATATAGCTAACAATGATAAAGGAACATTTAGTTTTAGGATACCATTGAAACATATATTTGGTTTTTGTGAAGATTACAACAAAATTTTATATGGTATGAAACAAACACTAACCTTAACAAGAAACGATGATAATGATGCAATTTATCGACCTGGCACTGTTGCAGCTGCAGGTGGAAATCCTGCTAGACATGAAGCTGGTAGAGTTAGGTTACAAAAAGTATCTTGGTTTATGCCTCATGTGGAGCCGGAAGATGGTAATAGGTTGGAACTTTACAAATTTATCGAGAAGAAAGAAAAATTTCCAGTTGGGTATAGAATGATACAATGCGACTCTATTGCGGTTCCACAAGCAACAGGTTTTACTTGGAGGCTATCAGCTAAATCATCTCCTGATGTGCTGCGTTTTTTAATTGTTGGTTTTCAAGCTGGTAAAAGTGGTAACCAAGAACAAAACCCAGCTATATTTGATAACATAAATGTTAAAAATATTTATGTAATGTTAGGTTCAAAAAAATATCCGGTATATGATTATGATATAAATTTTACTGTTAATCAATTTAGTAGAATATATGGTGAAGCTGCTTTGTTTAGAAAAAAAAATTTTAACATGGATGAATTGGTATCAAACCCTAATATAACTCCTTCATATTATAAAACTCTCTTTCCTTTGTTTGTGTTTGACCTATCAAAGCAGAGTGAAAGGTTAAAGTATTCTGTAACTGATATTCATGTTAAGGCAACATTTATTAATCCAAATCCTCCTGCAAATACTGAAGCATTTGCGGTTTTACTTAGTGATAGGTTAATTAACTTCCAGAGTGATGGAAATAAAATGAGTGTAGTGTATTAAGTAATTTTTTATGTTATATAAAATATGCTAAAGATTGCTGATTTAAAAAAAAATTTGAAAGAAAACGATATTAAGTTTTACTCTTACTGGAATAAGAAAAAGTTTGTTGATGTTGTAAAAGAGCATGGGTTATATCCTGAGGAAGAACTTAAAAAACATTTTAAAAAAATTCCTAATTATGATAGATTAAAAAATATTCCTAGTAATCCAAAAAAAGTTACCTTAAAGGATGTTGAAACTGAAGAAGTAACAACCTTTCCATCAATTTACAAGGCAAGTAAATTTATTGACCAATGTCCTCAAACAATTGAAAATTGGAATGGAAGGGTTTGGAATGGTAAATATAGAATTGACATTCTCTAATTTTATTATTTTTTAAAAAAATAATAAAATTTTGACTTAAGGAGAGATTTTTTGTATTAAAAAAAAATATGGATAACGAATTTAATAGATACACAGTAAGAGGATTAAGAAATTTAGCAAGGGATAGAGGATTAAGAAGATACTCAAGGCTTAGACGTGATGAATTAATTACCCTTTTAATCAATACTGGACCTTCTATATTAGATAGAAATATAGAAAATAAAGATGCACCAGTATTACAACCAACAATAGCTCAACCTTTACCATCAACATCAAGACAAAGACCAACTACTCCACCAACTACTTCAGTTAATGATTTGTTAAAAAGTTTAGAAAATGTTAGAGTGGTACAACCTAGTATTTCACCTGAACTTAATGCACTTAAAAATAAAATTAAAAAATTATATAGTGAAAAAGATAAAGTTGTAATTAGAGAAGGAGAATCTGCTTTAAAAGGATTTTATAAACGACATACAATAGAAGGTATAAGTAATTATGGACCACGTGATTTTTTAGAACTTACACGTGATGAAATAGTAAATGCTTTAAATAATAACCGAGGTAGAAAAGTAAAACTAGTTCTTCAATGTACTTTGATAAAAGATACTGAAGAAGGTTTAAAAACAAAAAATGCTAATTTTCATTCTGGTTCATTTGTTCTTAATTTAAGGGGAACCGATGAGAATGATTTATATGATACTATGATGGAAGAGGTTTTAGAGGATCTTGAAAGACTTTTAAGAATTTCAGAAACTGGATGGAGATTTTATAGGGTGCTTGATTTACAATTACACACCGTATCATATAATCCTATGAAAGCAAGATCATACATTCCATTACCAAGAGAATTAGCCCTTAAAAAGGCTATTATTAATATTAAAAATGAGGATAATAAATGCTTTTCGTGGTGTGTTTTAAGAGATTTAAATCCAAAAGATGATCATCCAGACAAAATTGATAATGATTTAAAATCAAAGGAAAATAGCTTAAATATGAAAGGAATAGAATATCCTGTTAGTTTAAAAGATATTGACAAATTTGAAAAACAAAATCCAACAATATCTATTACAGTTCTTGGTTATGAACACAAAAAAATTTATCCTCTTAGAAATAGGAATTTTGTGTATAAAAGAGAAAAGGATATTATTCTACTTTTAATAGAAGAAAACGTAGTAAAACATTACTGTTTAGTTAAAAGTCTTAGTCGTTTGTTGTCCTCTCAAACATCAAAACATCATGGTAAAAGGTTTTTTTGTTTAAGATGTTTAAATTCTTTTTGGTGTCAAGAATCTTTGGATAAACATATGGAATACTGTAAAGAACATGAATCTGTTAGTATAAAACTACCTGAAAAAGGAACAATGTTAAAGTTTGAAAACTTTTATAAATCAGAAAAGGTTCCAGTTGTTGTTTATGCTGATTTTGAAAGTTTTATTAAACCAATATTTAATGATAATTTAAAACCTGAAGTAATTGAAAGTTATACAATAAAAACACAAAAACATGAACCATCAAGTTTTAGTTATTATATTAAATCTGCTGATGAAGCAATATTTAAGTCAAAGTTAGTAAGTTACACAGGAGAAAATGCATCAAAAAAATTTGTTAAAATGTTAACTGAAGATATTAAAATAGTATGTAACTTACCAGAAAAAGAAATAATATTTAACAAAGAAGAAATAGACAGATATAACAAGAGGACCATGATGGTCCTAAATTGCTCACCTGAAATGCAACTCAGCTCAACACCATAATGCTACATGTCAAAATATGAAAGCTCTAGCCCTTACGGTTTGGGACAAGAAGATTTTTAAAGATTTCCTTCTTTATCTCTATGTGAAATCCGAGAACCCACAACATAGGGTCAACTTTTAACACCAGGGCCATAATTTAAAGTATTTTCGTAGAGGATCACTAGATGATGCTACATGCCAAAAATGAAAGCTCTAGCCCTTACGGTTTGGGACAAGAAGATTTTTACATATTTCCTTCTTTATCTCTACGTGAAATCCGACAACCCACAACATAGGGCCAATTTCCACACTAGGGCCATTATTTGAAGTATTTTGGTAGAGGGCCACTAAATGATACTACATGCCATATATGAGAGCTCTAGCCCTTATGGTTTGGGACAAGAAGATTTTTAAAGATTCCCTTCTTTATCTCTATGTGAAATCCGAGAACCCACAACATAGGGCCAATTTCAACACTAGGGCCATTATTTGAAGTATTTTGGTAGAGGGCCACTAGATGATACTACATGCCATATATGAGAGCTCTAGCCCTTATGGTTTGGGACAAGAAGATTTTTAAAGATTTCCTTCTTTATCTCTATGTGAAATCCGAGAACCCACAACATAGGGCCATTTTCAACACTAGGGCCATAATTTGAAGGATTTTGGTAGAGGGCCACTAGATGATGCTACATGCCAAATATGAAAGCTCTAGCCCTTACCGTTTGGGACAAGAAGATTTTTACATATTTCCTTCTTTATCTCTACGTGAAATCCGACAACCCACAACATAGGGCCAATTTCCACACTAGGGCCATTATTTGAAGTATTTTGGTAGAGGGCCACTAAATGATACTACATGCCATATATGAGAGCTCTAGCCCTTATGGTTTGGGACAAGAAGATCTTTAAAGATTTCCTTCTTTATCTCTATGTGAAATCCGAGAACCCACAACATAGGGCCATTTTCAACACTAGGGCCATAATTTGAAGTATTTTGGTAGAGGGTCACTAGATGATGCTACATGCCAAATATGAAAGCTCTAGCCCTTATGGTTTGGGACAAGAAGATTTTTAAAGATTTCCTTCTTTATCTCTATGTGAAATCCGAGAACCCACAACACAGGGCCATTTTTAACACTAGGTCCATAATTTAAAGTATTTTGGTAGAGGGCCACTAGATGATACTACATGCCATATATGAGAGCTCTAGCCCTTATGGTTTGGGACAAGAAGATTTTTAAAGATTCCCTTCTTTATCTCTATGTGAAATCCGAGAACCCACAACATAGGGCCATTTTCAACACTAGGGCCATAATTTGACGTACTTTGGTAGAGGGTCACTAGATGCTACATGCCAAATATGAAAGCTCTAGCCCTTACGGTTTGGGACAAGAAGATTTTTAAAAATTTCCTTCTTTATCTCTATGTGAAATCCGAGAACCCACAACATATGGCCATTTTCCACACTATGGCCATTATTTGAAGTATTTTGGTACAGGGCCACTATATGATGCTACATGCCAAATATGAAGGCTCTAGCCCTTACGATTTGGGACAAGAAGATTTTTACAGATTTCCTTCTTTATCTCTATGTGAAATCCGAGAACATACAACATAGGGCCAATTTCCACACTAGGGCCATTATTTGAAGTATTTTGGTAGAGGGCCACTAGATGGTACTACATGCCATATATGAGAGCTCTAGCCCTTATGGTTTGGGACAAGAAGATTTTTATTGATTTCCTTCTTTATCTCTATGTGAAATCCGAGAACCCACAACATAGGGCCATTTCCAAACTAGGGCCATAATTTGAACTATTTTGGTAGAGGGCCACTAGATGATGCTACATGCCATATATGAAAGCTCTAGCCCTTAAGGTTTGGGACAAGAAGATTTTTACAGATTTCCTTCTTTATCTCTATGTGAAATCCGAGAACCCACAACATAGGGCCAATTTCCACACTGGGGCCATTATTTGAAGTATTTTTGTAGAGGGCCACTAGATGATACTACATGCCATGTATGAGAGCTCTAGCCCTTACGGTTTGGGACAAGAAGATTTTTAAAGATTTCCTTCTTTATCTCTATGTGAAATCCGAGAACCCACAACATAGGGCCAATTTCCACACTAGGGCCATTATTTGAAGTATTTTGGTAGAGGGCCACTAGATGATACTACATGCCATATAAGAGAGCTCTAGAACTTATTGTTTGGGACAAGAAGATTTTTAAAGATTTCCTTCTTTATCTCTATGTGAAATCCGAGAACCCACAACATGGGGCCATTTTCAACACTAGGGCCATAATTTGAAGTATTTTGGTAGAGGGCCACTAGATGATATTACATGCCATATATCAGAGCTCTAGCCCTTATGATTTGGGACAAGAAGATTTTTAAAGATTTCCTTCTTTATCTCTATGTGAAATCCGAGAACCCACAACATAGGGCCATTTTCATCACTACGGCCATAATTTGAAGTATTTTTGTAGAGGGCCACTAGATGATACTACATGCCATATATGAGAGCTCTAGCCCTTATGATTTGGGACAAGAAGATTTTTAAAGATTTCCTTCTTTATCTCTATGTGAAATCCGAGAACCCACAACATAGGGCCAATTTCCACACTAGGGCCATTATTTGAAGTATTTTGGTAGAGGGCCACTAGATGATACTACATGCCATATATGAGAGCTCTAGCCCTTATGGTTTGGGACAAGAAGATTTTTAAAGATTTCCTTCTTTATCTCTATGTGAAATCCGAGAACCCACAACATAGTGCCAATTTCCACACTAGGGCCATTATTTGAAGTATTTTGGTAGAGGGTCACTAGATGATGCTACATGCCATATATGAGAGCTCTAGCCCTTATGGTTTGGGACAAGAAGATTTTTAAAGATTTCCTTCTTTATCTCTATGTGAAATCCGAGAACCCACAACATAGGGCCAATTTCCACACTAGGGCCATTATTTGAAGTATTTTGGTAGAGGGTCACTAGATGATACTACATGCCATATATGAGAGCTCTAGTCCTTATGCTTTGGGACAAGAAGATTTTTAAAGATTTCCTTCTTTATCTCTATGTGAAATCCGAGAACCCACAAAGCGGGCCAATTTCCACACTAGGGCCATTATTTGAAGTACTTTGGTAGAGGGCCACTAGATGATACTACATGCCATATATGAGAGCTCTAGCCCTTATGGTTTGGGACAAGAAGATTTTTACAGATTTCCTTCTTTATCATTATGTGAAATCCGAGAACCCACAACATAGGGCCATTTTCAACACTACGGCCATAATTTGAAGTATTTTGGTAGAGGGCCACTAGATGATACTACATGCCATATATGAGAGCTCTAGAACTTATTGTTTGGGACAAGAAGATTTTTAAAGATTTCCTTCTTTATCTCTATGTGAAGTCCGAGAACCCACAACATAGGGCCATTTACAAACGTAGGCCATAATTTGAAGTATTTTGGTAGAGGGCCACTAGATGATGCTACATGCCAAATATGAAAGCTCTAGCCCTTACGGTTTGGGACAAGAAGATTTTTACAGATTTCCTTCTTTATCTCTACGTGAAATCCGAGAACACTAGGGCCATTATTTGAAGTATTTTGGTAGAGGGCCACTAGATAATACTACATGCCAGATATGAGAGCTCTAGCCCTTATGGTTTGGGACAAGAAGATTTTTACACATTTCCTTCTTTATCTCTATGTGAAATCCGAGAACCCACAACATAGGGCCATTTTCAACACTAGGGCCATTATTTGAAGTATTTTGGTAGAGAGTCACTAGATGATGCTACATGCCAAATATGAAAGCTCTAACCCTTAAGGTTTGGGACAAGAAGATTTTTACAGATTTCCTTCTTTATCTCTATGTGAAATCCGAGAACCCACAACATGGGGCCATTTTCAACACTAGGGCCATAATTTGAAGTATTTTGGTAGAGGGCCACTAGATGATACTACATGCCATATATGAGAGCTCTAGCCCTTATGATTTGGGACAAGAAGATTTTTAAAGATTTCCTTCTTTATCTCTATGTGAAATCCGAGAACCCACAACATAGGGCCATTTTCATCACTACGGCCATAATTTGAAGTATTTTTGTAGAGGGCCACTAGATGATACTACATGCCATATATGAGAGCTCTAGCCCTTATGATTTGGGACAAGAAGATTTTTAAAGGTTTCCTTCTTTATCTCTATGTGAAATCCGAGAACCCACAACATAGGGCCAATTTCCACACTAGGGCCATTATTTGAAGTATTTTGGTAGAGGGCCACTAGATGATACTACATGCCATATATGAGAGCTCTAGCCCTTATGGTTTGGGACAAGAAGATTTTTAAAGATTTCCTTCTTTATCTCTATGTGAAATCCGAGAACCCACAACATAGCGCCAATTTCCACACTAGGGCCATTATTTGAAGTATTTTGGTAGAGGGTCACTAGATGATGCTACATGCCATATATGAGAGCTCTAGCCCTTATGGTTTGGGACAAGAAGATTTTTAAAGATTTCCTTCTTTATCTCTATGTGAAATCCGAGAACCCACAACATAGGGCCAATTTCCACACTAGGGCCATTATTTGAAGTATTTTGGTAGAGGGTCACTAGATGATACTACATGCCATATATGAGAGCTCTAGCCCTTATGGTTTGGGACAAGAAGATTTTTAAAGATTTCCTTCTTTATCTCTATGTGAAATCCGAGAACCCACAAAGCGGGCCAATTTCCACACTAGGGCCGTTATTTGAAGTACTTTGGTAGAGGGCCACTAGATGATACTACATGCCATATATGAGAGCTCTAGCCTTTATGGTTTGGGACAAGAAGATTTTTACAGATTTCCTTCTTTATCATTATGTGAAATCCGAGAACCCACAAGATAGGGCCATTTTCAACACTAGGGCCATAATTTGAAGTATTTTGGTAGAGGGCCACTAGATGATACTACATGCCATATATGAGAGCTCTAGTCCTTATGATTTGGGACAAGAAGATTTTTATAGATTTCCTTATCTCTATGTGAAATTCGAGAACCCACAACATAGGGCCATTTCCAAGCTAGGGCCATAATTTGAAGTATTTTGGTAGAGGGCCACTAGATGATGCTACATGCCAAATATGAAAGCTCTAGCCCTTACGGTTTGGGACAAGAAGATTTTTACAGATTTCCTTCTTTATCTCTATGTGAAATCCGAGAACCCACAACATAGGGCCAATTTCCACACTAGGGCCATTATTTGAAGTATTTTGGTAGAGGGCCACTAGATGATACTACATGCCATATATGAGAGCTCTAGCCCTTATGGTTTGGGACAAGAAGATTTTTAAAGATTTCCTTCTTTATCTCTATGTGAAATCCGAGAACCCACAACATAGGGCCATTTTCAACACTAGGGCCATAATTTGACGTATTTTGGTAGAGGGTCACTAGATGATGCTACATGCCAAACATGAAAGCTCTAGCCCTTATGGTTTGGGACAAGAAGAATTTTACAGATTTCCTTCTTTATCATTATGTGAAATCCGAGAACCCACAACATAGGGCCATTTTCAACACTAGGGCCATAATTTGAAGTATTTTGGTAGAGGGCCACTAGATGATACTACATGCCATATATGAGAGCTCTAGCCCTCATGATTTGGGACAAGAAGATTTTTAAAGATTTCCCTCTTTATCTCTATGTGAAATCCAAGAACCCACAACATAGGGCCATTTCCAACACTAGGGTTGTAATTTGACGTATTTTTGTAGAGGGCCACTAGATGATGCTACATGCCAAATATGAAAGCTCTAGCCCTTACGATTTGGCACAAGAAGATTTTTAAAGATTTCCTTCTTTATCTCTATGTGAAATCCGAGAACCCACAACATATGGCCAATTTCCACACTAGGGCCATTATTTGAAGTATTTTGGTAGAGGGCCACTAGATGATGCTACATGCCAAATATGAAAGCTCTAGCCCTTAAGGTTTGGGACAAGAAGATTTTTACAGATTTCCTTCTTTATCTCTATGTGAAATCCGAGAACCCACAACATAGGGCCATTTTCAAACTAGGGCCATAATTTGAAGTATTTTCGTAGAGGGCCACTAGATGATGCTACAGGCCAAATATGAAAGCTCTAGCCCTTAAGGTTTGGGACAAGAAGATTTTTAAAGATTTCCTTCTTTATCTCTATGTGAAATCCGAGAACCCACAACATAGGGCCAATTTCCACACTAGGGCCATTATTTGAAGTATTTTAGTAGAGGGCCACTAGATGATACTACATGCCATATATGAGAGCTCTAGCCCTTATGGTTTGGGACAAGAAGATTTTTAAAGATTTCCTTCTTTATCTCTATGTGAAATCCGAGAACCCACAACATAGGGCCATTTTCAAGACTAGGGCTGTAATTTGAAGTATTTTGGTAGAGGGTCACTAGATGATACTACATGCCAAATATGAACGCTCTAGCCCTTATGGTTTGGGTCAAGAAGATTTTTACAGATTTCCTTCTTTATCTCTATGTGAAATCCGAGAACCCACAACATAGGGCCAATTTCAACACTAGGGCCATAATTTGAAGTATTTTGGTAGAGGGCCACTAGATGATACTACATGCCATATATGAGAGCTCTAGCCCTCATGATTTGGGACAAGAAGATTTTTAAAGATTTCCCTCTTTATCTCTATGTGAAATCCAAGAACCCACAACATAGGGCCATTTCCAACACTAGGGTTGTAATTTGACGTATTTTTGTAGAGGGCCACTAGATGATGCTACATGCCAAATATGAAAGCTCTAGCCCTTACGATTTGGCACAAGAAGATTTTTAAAGATTTCCTTCTTTATCTCTATGTGAAATCCGAGAACCCACAACATATGGCCAATTTCCACACTAGGGCCATTATTTGAAGTATTTTGGTAGAGGGCCACTAGATGATGCTACATGCCAAATATGAAAGCTCTAGCCCTTAACGTTTGGGACAAGAAGATTTTTACAGATTTCCTTCTTTATCTCTATGTGAAATCCGAGAACCCACAACATAGGGCCATTTTCAAACTAGGGCCATAATTTGAAGTATTTTGGTAGAGGGCCACTAGATGATGCTACAGGCCAAATATGAAAGCTCTAGCCCTTAAGGTTTGGGACAAGAAGATTTTTACAGATTTCCTTCTTTATCTCTATGTGAAATCCGAGAACCCACAACATAGGGCCAATTTCCACACTAGGGCCATTATTTGAAGTATTTTAGTAGAGGGCCACTAGATGATACTACATGCCATATATGAGAGCTCTAGCCCTTATGGTTTGGGACAAGAAGATTTTTAAAGATTTCCTTCTTTATCTCTATGTGAAATCCGAGAACCCACAACATGGGGCTATTTTCAAGACTAGGGCTGTAATTTGAAGTATTTTGGTAGAGGGTCACTAGATGATACTACATGCCAAATATGAACTTTCTAGCCCTTATGGTTTGGGTCAAGAAGATTTTTACAGATTTCCTTCTTTATCTCTATGTGAAATCCGAGAACCCACAACATAGGGCCAATTTCAACACTAGGGCCATAATTTGAAGTATTTTGGTAGAGGGCCACTAGATGATACTACATGCCATATATGAGAGCTCTAGCCCTTATGGTTTGGGACAAGAAGATTTTTAAAGATTTCCTTCTTTATCTCTATGTGAAATCCGAGAACCCACAACATAGGGCCATTTTCAACACTAGGGCCATTATTTGAAGTATTTTGGTAGAGAGTCACTAGATGATGCTACATGCCAAATATGAAAGCTCTAACCCTTAAGGTTTGGGACAAGAAGATTTTTACAGATTTCCTTCTTTATCTCTATGTGAAATCCGAGAACCCACAACATGGGGCCATTTTCAACACTAGGGCCATAATTTGAAGTATTTTGGTAGAGGGCCACTAGATGATATTACATGCCATATATGAGAGCTCTAGCCCTTATGATTTGGGACAAGCAGATTTTTAAAGATTTCCTTCTTTATCTCTATGTGAAATCCGAGAACCCACAACATAGGGCCATTTTCATCACTACGGCCATAATTTGAAGTATTTTTGTAGAGGGCCACTAGATGATACTACATGCCATATATGAGAGCTCTAGCCCTTATGATTTGGGACAAGAAGATTTTTAAAGATTTCCTTCTTTATCTCTATGTGAAATCCGAGAACCCACAACATAGGGCCAATTTCCACACTAGGGCCATTATTTGAAGTATTTTGGTAGAGGGCCACTAGATGATACTACATGCCATATATGAGAGCTCTAGCCCTTATGGTTTGGGACAAGAAGATTTTTAAAGATTTCCTTCTTTATCTCTATGTGAAATCCGAGAACCCACAACATAGCGCCAATTTCCACACTAGGGCCATTATTTGAAGTATTTTGGTAGAGGGTCACTAGATGATGCTACATGCCATATATGAGAGCTCTAGCCCTTATGGTTTGGGACAAGAAGATTTTTAAAGATTTCCTTCTTTATCTCTATGTGAAATCCGAGAACCCACAACATAGGGCCAATTTCCACACTAGGGCCATTATTTGAAGTATTTTGGTAGAGGGTCACTAGATGATACTACATGCCATATATGAGAGCTCTAGCCCTTATGGTTTGGGACAAGAAGATTTTTAAAGATTTCCTTCTTTATCTCTATGTGAAATCCGAGAACCCACAAAGCGGGCCAATTTCCACACTAGGGCCATTATTTGAAGTACTTTGGTAGAGGGCCACTAGATGATACTACATGCCATATATGAGAGCTCTAGCCCTTATGGTTTGGGACAAGAAGATTTTTACAGATTTCCTTCTTTATCATTATGTGAAATCCGAGAACCCACAACATAGGGCCATTTTCAACACTACGGCCATAATTTGAAGTATTTTGGTAGAGGGCCACTAGATGATACTACATGCCATATATGAGAGCTCTAGCCCTTATGATTTGGGACAAGAAGATTTTTATAGATTTCCTTCTTTATCTCTATGTGAAATCCGAGAACCCACAACATAGGGCCATTTCCAAACTAGGGCCATAATTTGAAGTATTTTGGTAGAGGGCCACTAGATGATGCTACATGCCAAATATGAAAGCTCTAGCCCTTACGGTTTGGGACAAGAAGATTTTTACAGATTTCCTTCTTTATCTCTATGTGAAATCCGAGAACCCACAACATAGGGCCAATTTCCACACTAGGGCCATTATTTGAAGTATTTTAGTAGAGGGCCACTAGATGATACTACATGCCATATATGAGAGCTCTAGCCCTTATGGTTTGGGACAAGAAGATTTTTAAAGATTTCCTTCTTTATCTCTATGTGAAATCCGAGAACCCACAACATAGGGCCAATTTCCACACTAGGGCCATTATTTGAAGTATTTTGGTAGAGGGCCACTAGATGATACTACATGCCATATATGAGAGCTCTAGCCCTTATGGTTTGGGACAAGAAGATTTTTAAAGATTTCCTTCTTTATCTCTATGTGAAATCCGAGAACCCACAACATAGGGCCATTTTCAACACTAGGCCCATAATTTGATGTATTTTGGTAGAGGGTCACTAGATGATGCTACATGCCAAACATGAAAGCTCTAGCCCTTATGGTTTGGGACAAGAAGAATTTTACAGATTTCCTTCTTTATCATTATGTGAAATCCGAGAACCCACAACATAGGGCCAATTTCAACACTAGGGCCATAATTTGAAGTATTTTGGTAGAGGGCCACTAGATGATACTACATGCCATATATGAGAGCTCTAGCCCTCATGATTTGGGACAAGAAGATTTTTAAAGATTTCCCTCTTTATCTCTATGTGAAATCCAAGAACCCACAACATAGGGCCATTTCCAACACTAGGGTTGTAATTTGACATATTTTTGTAGAGGGCCACTAGATGATGCTACATGCCAAATATGAAAGCTCTAGCCCTTACGATTTGGCACAAGAAGATTTTTAAAGATTTCCTTCTTTATCTCTATGTGAAATCCGAGAACCCACAACATATGGCCAATTTCCACACTAGGGCCATTATTTGAAGTATTTTGGTAGAGGGCCACTAGATGATGCTACATGCCAAATATGAAAGCTCTAGCCCTTAAGGTTTGGGACAAGAAGATTTTTACAGATTTCCTTCTTTATCTCTATGTGAAATCCGAGAACCCACAACATAGGGCCATTTTCAAACTAGGGCCATAATTTGAAGTATTTTTGTAGAGGGCCACTAGATGATGCTACAGGCCAAATATGAAAGCTCTAGCCCTTAAGGTTTGGGACAAGAAGATTTTTACAGATTTCCTTCTTTATCTCTATGTGAAATCCGAGAACCCACAACATAGGGCCAATTTCCACACTAGGGCCATTATTTGAAGTATTTTAGTAGAGGGCCACTAGATGATACTACATGCCATATATGAGAGCTCTAGCCCTTATGGTTTGGGACAAGAAGATTTTTAAAGATTTCCTTCTTTATCTCTATGTGAAATCCGAGAACCCACAACATAGGGCCATTTTCAAGACTAGGGCTGTAATTTGAAGTATTTTGGTAGAGGGTCACTAGATGATACTACATGCCAAATATGAACGCTCTAGCCCTTATGGTTTGGGTCAAGAAGATTTTTACAGATTTCCTTCTTTATCTCTATGTGAAATCCGAGAACCCACAACATAGGGCCAATTTCAACACTAGGGCCATAATTTGAAGTATTTTGGTAGAGGGCCACTAGATGATACTACATGCCATATATGAGAGCTCTAGCCCTCATGATTTGGGACAAGAAGATTTTTAAAGATTTCCCTCTTTATCTCTATGTGAAATCCAAGAACCCACAACATAGGGCCATTTCCAACACTAGGGTTGTAATTTGACGTATTTTTGCAGAGGGCCACTAGATGATGCTACATGCCAAATATGAAAGCTCTAGCCCTTACGATTTGGCACAAGAAGATTTTTACAGATTTCCTTCTTTATCTCTATGTGAAATCCGAGAACCCACAACATATGGCCAATTTCCACACTAGGGCCATTATTTGAAGTATTTTGGTAGAGGGCCACTAGATGATGCTACATGCCAAATATGAAAGCTCTAGCCCTTAAAGTTTGGGACAAAAAGATTTTTACAGATATCCTTCTTTATCTCTATGTGAAATCCGAGAACCCACAACATAGGACCATTTTCAAACTAGGGCCATAATTTGAAGTATTTTGGTAGAGGGCCACTAGATGATGCTACAGGCCAAATATGAAAGCTCTAGCCCTTAAGGTTTGGGACAAGAAGATTTATACAGATTTCCTTCTTTATCTCTATGTGAAATCCGAGAACCCACAACATATGGCCAATTTCCACACTAGGGCCATTATTTGAAGTATTTTAGTAGAGGGCCACTAGATGATACTACATGCCATATATGAGAGCTCTAGCCCTTATGGTTTGGGACAAGAAGATTTTTAAAGATTTCCTTCTTTATCTCTATTCGAAATCCGAGAACCCACAACATAGGGCCATTTTCAAGACTAGGGCTGTAATTTGAAGTATTTTGGTAGAGGGTCACTAGATGATACTACATGCCAAATATGAACGCTCTAGCCCTTATGGTTTGGGTCAAGAAGATTTTTACAGATTTCCTTCTTTATCTCTATGTGAAATCCGAGAACCCACAACATAGGGCCAATTTCAACACTAGGGCCATAATTTGAAGTATTTTGGTAGAGGGCCACTAGATGATACTACATGCCATATATGAGAGCTCTAGCCCTTATGGTTTGGGACAAGAAGATTTTTAAAGATTTCCTTCTTTATCTCTATGTGAAATCCGAGAACCCACAACATAGGGCCATTTTCAAGACTAGGGCCGTAATTTGAAGTATTTTTGTAGAGGGCCACTAGATGATGCTACATGCCAAATATGAGAGCTCTAGCCCTTACGGTTTGGGACAAGAAGATTTTTAAAGTTTTTTCTCTCGGTTGCCATGGCAACCAGAGTTCTTCTTGGAATTCAAATCTTTGAAGTATTTTGAAAGTGCATCACCTAAGGATCATTTCTGTGAAGTTCGACTGAAATCTGTTGGGTGGTTTCAGAGGAGAAGATTTTTTAAGTAATTGTTCACAGACGGACGGACACACGGACGGATGGACAGACGCCGGACAACGATCGATCACAATAGCTCACCCTGAGCACTATGTGCTCAGGTGAGCTAAAAAAGAAAGTGTATGTTGGATTTGTGGTAAAGGTGATTTTACTGATGAAAATCGTAAGGTTAGAGACCACTGTCATTTTACTGGTAAATATAGAGGAGCTGCACATAATTTATGTAATCTTAAGTATCGTAAGCCTAACTTTACTCCTGTATTTTTTCATAATCTAAGTGGATATGATATGATAGTCATTTATTTATAAAAAATCTTGCTGAAACTGATGGAGAAATTGATTGTATACCTAATAATGATGAAAAGTATATTAGTATTACAAAAAAAATACCTGTTGGAAATTATACAGATAAAAATGGAAACACTAAAACTATTTCTCATCAAATAAGATTTCTTGATAGTTTTAAGTTTATGGCTGATGGTTTAAGCACACTTGCTAATAATTTAAACAACTAGAGGCGCTTGAGCGCCTGTATCGCTCCACAGGCCTGATATTTCTACAATGGCGAAAAGAAGTTTTTAACAATTACCGTTCAATCCTGCATTTTAGCTCACTGAAGAAAAAAGGTATGGAAAAAACTTGTGAGAAAAGAAGAAAAAAATGGTAACCAGCATTTTCTTAGTTTCCCACAATAATTTCTATCCTTTTTTATATATGTCTTACTAATTTGAAGATATGTTGTCTGCAACAGGTCCTTTCACAAACCATTTTGGGTGGGGAAACATCAAAATATAGAAAATATGTCTTTCTCAGGGTCGTTAAAAGTTGTGATTGTGTGGTAAAGGGGTAATCTAAAAGAACAGCTAGGAGGGCAAATGAATGAATGTTATAGCAATATAGATCAACTTACATCAATACACCAGATAGAATGAAATATGCTGGCATACAATGAACACCTAATCCCTAATAATCAACTTTTCACAGTCACAGTTAGAATGTCTTCTGTGGCAAACAACACAAAATGGTCTACAAATGCATTTACATAAATCAAATATCCTGCTCCAGGGCACAGATTAATTCTGGTGTACTGAAGTTGCGGGATCAGTTTGACTGGATAACATTAATGCCTTATCACAAATGTAAAGCCCTGTCCCACTGTGTACCAGGTCACCAGGATTTACACCCCTTCTGTCCACTCTGCATTTACTCATTAGTAGGTCAACAAACCTTTACCAGAACTAATAAAAGTGCAGAGGTTCTCTTGTTCTATATCAAAAGGACTATAAAGTACCTACAACATGGGGGTTTTGTTATTAAAATACTTTTTCTTTTTTATCTTGGCATGGTTACTCAGGCTTAGTAATAAAGGCAAAATTGAAAAGCTCAAGTTGTGAAAGGTGCTCAAGCTTTTATCTTATTTATGGTCAGTGATATTTTATTACTAGTACTAACTAATAGCATATCATTGGAGTAAATTGTGATCTTAATACCAAGGAAAATGTGTGGGCTTAAATAGGACAGCCCTGACTAGGTCAAGTCAATCCAATTTTCTTCCTTTTTCTTTGTTAGTCGATAAAACTAACACAATAAAAATAGTTTTGGAGAAGAACATTTTTTTGAAATATAAGCCTTGTCTATAAAAAAATGTGTTTTTAGGTGTATCATTTTTTTAAAAGGAATTTGGTATACAACCACCATAGAAACAATTTGGCAGACAACCACCATAGGAACTTACCTGCAAAACAACAATGAAATCCAATGAATAGTTTTAGAGAAGAAATTTTTCAAAGATTTTACTTTATACCATAAAAGGAAAATGAGTCTCCCATAAAAGCCATGTTTTTTGACAGATCATTTTTTTTTAAAGGAATTCTGTAAACCTGTATCTAAGGAACATTCCTGCAAAATAATAATGCTATCCAAATAGCGGTTTGGGAGAAGATTTTTAAAGGTTTTTTACTTTGGTTGCCATGGCAACCAGAATTCTTCATGGAACACAATTATTTGAAGGAATTTGAAAGAGGACCACCAAAGGAACATTCCTGTGAAATTTGGTAAAAATCCAGTCAATAGTTTCTGAGGAGAAGTTTTTTAAAGAAAAAGTTTATGGACGCACGCACGGACGAACAGACGGACGGACGGACACAACGCCATGACAATAGCTCGCTGGCCTTCGGCCAGTGGAGCTAAAAATGATTTTAATAATGTTGAAAAATTTTATCCAGAATATAATAAACTTAATTTAGTGATTAAAAAGGGAATATATCCTTATGAATATATGGATTCACCAGAAAAGTTTAAAGAAACTCGGTTACCACCTAAAGAAAAATTTTATTCAAGTTCAAATGATGAGCATATTAGTGATAAAGATTATACTCATGCAATAAATGTTTGGAAAGAATTTAATATGAAAACTTTAGAGGATTATCATAATTTATATAATGAAGTTGATGTTTTACTTTTAGCTGATATCTTTAAAAAATTTAGAAATTCTTGTTGTGAAAATTATAACTTAGACCCTGCTCACTATTACACAGCACCAGGTTTAGCTTGGGATGCAGCATTAAAAATAACAAAAGTAAATCTTGAACTTATATCAGACCCTGATATGCTCTTAATGATAGAAAAATGTATTAGAGGGGGAGTATCAACCATTACTAAAAGATATGCAAAAGCAAACAATAAATATATGGGTGAAAATTATATACCTGATTTAACAAATATTTTTATTGTTTATCTTGATGCAAATAATCTTTATGGTTGGGCAATGTGTGATTGTCTTCCAACACATGGTTTTAAATGGATGAGTAATACAGAAATAAAAAATTGGAGACGACATCCATGTATATTAGAAGTAGATTTAGAATATCCTAAAGAATTACATGATTTACATAATGATTATCCTTTAGCTCCAGAAAACATACAAGAGGGCCATGATGGCCCTGAGTCGCTCACCTTAGTAGAGTGCCTTTAAGGTTTTTCTTTAATTTGACAATGTGACCTAGTTTTTGACTGCAGGTGACCCAATTTCAAACTCATATTTCATGAAGACAAACATTCTGACAAATTTTCAAGTCAATTGAGCAAAAAATGTGGCCTCGAGTGCCCTAAAGATATTTCTTTAATTTGACCTAGTGACCTAGATTATGAACCCAGGTGAGCCAAATTTTAACTGGTCTTTGACTATATCAAAAGAAACATTTTAACCAATTTTCAAATCATATGAATAATAAATGTGGCCTCTAGAGTGCCCACAAGCTATTTCTTTAATTTGACCAAGTGACCTAGTTTATGACCCCAGTTGACCCAAATTCAGACTCATGTGAGATTTTACAAAGACAAACATTCTGACCAATTTTCAAGGCAATTAAGCAAAGAATGTGGCCTCTAGACTGCCCACAAGGTATTTCTTTATTTTGACCTAGTGACCTAGTTTATGGTTCCAGGTGACCCAAATCCAAACTCATCTGGTATTTCATCAAGACAAACATTCTGGCCAAATTTCAGGTCATTTGAGCAATAAATGTGGCCTTCAGAGTGTAAACAAGGTATTTCTTTAATTTGACCCAGTGAACTAGTTTATGACCCAAGCTGACTCAAATTAATCTTATGTGAGACTTTATAAAGACAAACTTTCTAACTAATTTTCAAGGCAATTGAGCAAATAATGTGGCCTCGAGAGTGCCAACAAGGTATTTCTTTAATTTGACCTAGTGACCTAGTTTATGACCCAAGATGACCCAATTTTGAACTCAATGAACTTGTTGCACTTAGATGGGCAAACAAACTTAGAAGAGAATCACTACATACCAAATATCAAAGCTCTACGCCCTCCAGTTTTGAAGAAGAATTTTAAAGTTTTCCTTCTTTGTTCCTATGTTCGAACTTGTGACCCCCGGGGCTGGGCCAGTTTTGACCCAGGGACATCATATGAACAAACTTGGTAGAGGTCCACTAGGAAATGCAACATACCAAATATCAAAGCGCCACACCTTTCAGTTTCAGAAAAGAAGAATTTTAAAGTTTTCCTTCTTTGTTCCTATGTTCGAACTTGTGACCCCAGGGGCTGGGCCAGTTTTGACCCAAGCAGCATCCTTGGAACAAACTTGGTAGAAGTCCACTAGGAGATGCTACATACCAAATATCAAAGCTCTATGCCTTCCCATTTAAGAGAAAAAAAAAATTAAAGTTTTCCTTCTCTGTTCCTATGTTCGAACTTGTGACCCCCGGGGCAGGGCCAGTTTTGACCCCAAGGGCATCATATGAACAAACTTGGTAGAGGTCCACTAGGAGACGCTTCATGCCAAATATCAAAGCTCTATGCCTTCTAGTTTTACAGAAGAAGATTTTTAAAGTTTTCCTTCTTTGTTCCTATGTTGGAAATTGTGACCCCCGGGGCCGGGCCAGTTTTGACCCCAGGGGCATCATATGAACAAACTTGGTAGAGGTCCACTAGGAGATGCTACATGCCAAATATCAAAGCTCTACGCCTTCAAGTTTCAGAGAAGAAGATTTTTAAAGTTTTTCTTCTTTTTTACTATGCTCAAACTTGTGACCCCTGGGGCGGGGCCAGTTTTGACCCCAGGGGCATCATATGAACAAACTTAGTAGAGGTCCACTAGGAGATGCTACATGCCAAATATCAAAGCTCTACGCCTTCAAGTTTCAGAGAAGATGATTCTAAGTTTTCCTTCTTTGTTTCTATGCTCAAACTTGTGACCCCCGGGATGGGGCCAGTTTTGACCCCCGGGGACATCATATGAACAAACTTGGTAGAGGTCCACAAGGAGATGCTACATGCCAAATATCAAAGCTCTACGCCTTCCAGTTTCAGAGAAGATGATTGTTAAAGTTTCCCCTCTTTGTTCCTATGTTCGAACTTGTGACCCCCGGGGCAGGGCCAGTTTTGACCCCAAGGGCATAATATAAACAAACTTGGTAGAGGTCCACTAGGAGACGGTTCATGCCAAATATCAAAGCTCTATGCCTTCTAGTTTTACAGAAGAAGATTTTTAAAGTTTTCCTTCTTTGTTCCTATGTTGGAAATTGTGACCCCCGAGGCCGGGCCAGTTTTGACCCCCGGGGGCATCATATGAACAAACTTGGTAGAGGTCCACTAGGAGATGCTACATGCCAAACATCAAAGCTCTACGCCTTCAAGTTTCAGAGAAGAAGAATTTTAAAGTTTTTCTTCTTTGTTACTATGCTCAAACTTGTGACCCCCGGGATGGGGCCAGTTTTGACCCCAGGGGCATCATATGAACAAACTTTGTAGAGGTCCACTAGGCAATGCTACATACCAAATATCAAAGCTCTACGCCTTCCAGTTTCAGAGAAGATGATTTTTAAAGTTTCCCCTCTTTGTTCCTATGTTCGAACTTGTGACCCCCGGGGCAGGGCCAGTTTTGACCCCAAGGGCATCATATGAACAAACTTGGTAGAGGTCCACTAGGAGATGCTTCATGCCAAATATCAAAGCTCTATGCCTTCTAGTTTCAGAGAAGAAGATTTTTAAATTTTTTCTTCTTTGTTACTTTGCTCAAACTTGTGACCCCTGGGGTGGGGCCAGTTTTGACGCCAGGGGTATCATATGAACAAACTTGGTAGAGGTCCACTAGGAGATGCTACATGCCAAATATCAAAGCTCTATGCCTTCAAGTTTCAGAGAAGAAGATTTTTAAAGTTTTCCTTCTTTGTTACTATGCTCAAAATTGTGACCCCTGGGGCGGGGCCAGTTTTGACCCCAGGGGCATCAAATGAACAAACTTGGTAGAAGTCCACTAGGAGATGCTACATACCAAATATCAAAGCTCTGCGCCTTCTAGTTTCAGAGAAGAAGATTTTCAAAGTTTTCCTTCTTTGTTACTATGCTCAAACTTGTGACCCCTGGGGCGGGGCCAGTTTTGACCCCAGGGGCATCAAATGAACAAACTTGGTAGAGGTCCACTAGGAGATGCTACATACCAAATATCAAAGCTCTGCGCCTTCTAGTTTCAGAGAAGAAGATTTTCAAAGATTTTGCATCTTTTTCCTTTTTGTTGCCATGGCAACCAGAGTTGTGGGTGGAATTTAATTCTTTGAACAATTTTGGTAGAGCTTCCCCCAAGGAACATCCCTGCCAAGTTTCATCAAGATTGGCCCAGTGGTTTAGGAGAAGAAGATGTTTAAAGAAATTGTTGACGGACGACGGACGACAGACGACGGACGCCGGACGCCGGACATAGGGCGATCACAATAGCTCACCTTTAGCACGTTGTGCTAAGGTGAGCTAAAAAGTAGGTAACGTAGAAAAATTAATACCAAATTTAAATGATAAAGAAAAATATGTTATTCATCATAAAAATTTAAAATTATATGAATACTTAGGTATAAAAATTAAAAAAATATATCGTGGAATAACTTTTAAAGAAAGTCCTTGGTTAAAACCATATATTGAATTAAATACCAAACTAAGGACAAAAGCAACAAATGAGTTTGATAAAACCCTCTTTAAATTAATGAATAATGCAGTCTATGGTAAAACAATGGAAAACATTAGAAATCGAATTAATTTTAAATTAGTTAAGGATAAAAAAATGGCAGAAAAATTAGCTGCTAAACCAAACTTTAAAAATGTAAAAGTTTTTAATGAAAATTTAATAGGTATGCATATGAAAAAGACACACTTAATATTTAATAAACCAGTTTATTTAGGTGCATGTATTCTTGAATTAAGTAAAACTTTGATGTATGACTTTCATTATGATTATATTAAAGTAAAATATGGTGAAAAAGCTAAACTTTTATTTACTGATACGGATAGTTTAGCATATGAAATTGAAACAGAAGATTTTTATAAGGATATATCAAATGATGTAAATGAAAGATTTGATACAAGTAATTATCCAAAAGACCATCCCTCTGGTATTCCTTCAGGTATAAATAAAAAAGTAATTGGAATGTTTAAGGATGAATGTGGTGGTAATAATATTATTGAGTTTGTAGGGTTAAGAGCAAAGTTGTATAGTTATACAACATGAGATGGTGATGAAGTTAAAAAATGTAAGGGAATTAAAAAATCAGTAATTGAAAAGGATATTATACATAAGGATTATAAAAATTGTTTGTTTTCAAGAAAAGAACAACTTAGAAAAATAAAACAATTAGAAGTTATAAACATGAGATATTTACAGAAGAAATAAATAAGGTAGCATTAAGTTCTTTTGACGATAAAAGATTTGTTTTAGATAATCAGATATATACTTTAGCTCATGGACATTATAGGATTAAAAATATGACTGAAGAAGATAAAATAAAATATGAACAACAGGGAGCAAGACCAAAAACATATTAAAATATTTAATCTAGTAAAAAGATTAAATAGTTATAATTTTAAAATTATTATTTTTAGTTTTACATAAGGGGCATTTTGTACCAAAGCTTTGTAAATTGCTAATATCATTAAAACATTTTTTACAAGTGCATATATGACCACAATCAACAAAATGAAAATTTGGTTCTACTTCCATACATATTACACATTTTTCTAATTTAAATATTTTATCTTCATTAATTTTTTGTAATTCATCTTCTCTAAAATTACCACCAACAAAAGAAAAAACTAAATCTAAATTAAAAAAAGGATTAAAAATTTTTGATAATTTTTTTAAAGAATCTAAAGTAAAAAAAGAAAAATTTTCATTTGATTTTGTTACTTCTTTAAAATTAATAAAATTATCCATGTTTTTAATATCATTATTTATTTTTTCATTATCTTTTCTAAAACTTATAAAATCATATATACAAGCAATAACAACATAAAATTCTTTTGTATTTTTTCTTTTTTCTCTACTAACTGAATAATACAAAGCAGCTAATATTCTTTTAAAATTTCTAAACTCACCACATAAACTATTAAATTCAAATATAACACTTTTTTGATTATTCATAAATGGACTCCAAAGAAACTGAACCGGTCTGTCTTTTACACATCTATTTAATTTTTTTCTTGATTCTTTACTAATTTTATTTAACACACTCATCTTAACATATCACTGTTTAAACTTAACAAACAAAAATTCAAATTTTTATTTTTTAAAAAATTTTTAAAAATTTTTTTTATTTTTTTTATTTTTTAAATTTTTCTTATAAAATCTTAAGGCTATCTATCTTTCATAAGTCTGGTATGTGAGTAATCCGACCAGCCTACGCGTGGGTTGCATGGGGGAGGTAACAGTTAGGCGGCGGATTGGTTAGCTGGTTAGCCTGGTATTTTTGGAAAAATTAAAAAAAAATTTAAAAATTGAATTTAAGTCAAAACGTTTAAGAAAAAGGTTTTGTCAGTTGATTCATTAACCCTTAAGTGGGTGACGTGTTGGGTTATCATAAGGGGGGTAATTGATAATTTTATGAGCATGTTAATGTTACATGAAATTGGTTAAGGCTGGCCATGTGTGTTAAGTAGGGAGAGATTGGTTAATTGGGGGGAAGAAACTTAAGTGTGTATGCTAGTTTAAGCGTGGTGGGATTGCATAAGCTTGTTGGTTATCCATAAGCGTGGTGAAATTTGTTAAGCATGTGTTATATACCATAAGCATGGTGAAAATTGCATAATTTAGCATAATGCATAAACTAAAATTCTTGGAATGCCCACATTATATCTACTGTTAAGACAAGGTGTTTGACAAGAAGTTTTCCAAATACTTTGTAGCAGTAAAACATTTTCTTTTGCAGAGTGGTGAGATTTTGGAACAAGAGGGTCATGGTGGCCCTGTATTGCTTCACTGCATTTAAAATAAAAGAGCAGTACAATTAATCAGCATCGCCAGGGAAAATGAGTTGTGGAAAGTCTGTATACCAATAAAATTTCAAATAAAACCAATAAACAGAGATATTATAAAATGTCAAACTTATTACATGACAACGAAGATGCAGATGACTATTCCAGGCCTGTGACAATACTTCGATATTTTCTTCGAAAACAGCCAAGCTAAAAGTCAAGTGCTGGCACTTTTTGTTGCTCTGGTCCGATTGCTCAACACATAATGTTACGAGAGATCACTCCTTCCTTACGGCGTAACTTCTTCCCGTATAAAATCAATACCTCACAACTGCATTAGGGAGAATTCTCTTTAGCTCAGGGGTGAGTTTATTGGTCTTGTAAACCTCGATAAACGAGGATCTTTGCCACACGGGTTTGAATCCCAGCAGGAGCGGTTTATTTTTGACCTATGCACTTGTTGCAAACTTTCATGTTCGTAAGATGGGGGCTTGTCCCGGATTGGCCTTTGAGCCATTTGTTGTCTATAAAATTGCCTGTTACTGGCCATTAAGCCATTTGTTGTCTAAATAATAGACTTACTACCTAATAAAGCTTTCTGTCATCAAAATGATGACTTTTCTTAAGAGGGGGGTGTGTTACAGGAGATCACTCCTTCCTTACTGCATGGCTTCTTCCCGTATAAAATCGACACCTCACAACTGCGTTAGGGATAATTCTCTTTAGCTCAGGGGTTAGCGTATTGGGTCTTGTAAACCTCGATAAACGAGGATCTTTGTCGCACCGGTTCAAATACCAGCCAGAGCGGTTTATATTTGAGCTATGCATTTGTTGCGAACTTTCATGTTCATAACAATAATACACAGTGTCCATCCAAGATCAACTGTAACTTTCTTGTGTGTGTGCAAACTTATTTATATTTTCTTGAAATGCTATTCAATACCCTTGTTTTCAGCCCAATTACACTAAAAATTCTGAAAACACTCACTTCAACACTGAACTGAAACGAAGAAATAATTGAAGAGTTTATTCTCTTTATTTTACAGACGCAGTTTTAATTTTATGGTTAGGTTAAATTAACTCTGTTTGCAGATGTCAAAATTTTAGACTTTCAATATCCGAGCATTGGCAGACAACAATGTAAAATTAGCTTAACTCTTTACCACACAATCCCGACTTCTAACAACTCTGAAAAAGAAGGCTTTTGAAAACATTGTGGAAAAAGAAGAAAATGCCAGTAACCAGCATTTTGTCCTTTTCCCACAATGTTTTCTACCCAATCAAAGACAGAAATCATCATTTTCAATTCATTTGTCATCCACATATGCTTTCAATTTAGTCCAGTGAAAAATTTTGTTGTTTGGTAAAGAGTTAAATGACCAGATTTCTTCTTTTCCCGAAGTTTTCTGAAGCAACCTGTTTCACACTTGTAAAACAAGAAATCATCTGTTGAAGGGTAAACGTTTTACCACTCAATCATAACATTTAATAACCTTGAGGCACAAGGCTTTTGAAACATTTTGGGAAAAGGACAAAATGCTGCTCCAGCATTTTCTCATTTTCCCACAATGTTTTCTTTCTTTCAAAAATTCAAATTTCGGTTTTTGGATCATGTTTACTTTTGTTGTCAGCAAATACTTTCAATTTGCAAAAGTCCATAACTGAAAAAAAATTTAATGACATACATGTATGTTAACACATCAAGTATCTATAACAAGAGCTCCGCAAAATACCCCACAAGTTATCGAAATCATGTCATGGCTCACCCCCTGCCGTGGCCTTGATCTTGGAGCCTCATTTTGTTTGATCAAGGAGCAAACATTTACAAAATCATACAACAGGTTCAAGGGATATAGAACAATACAGGTTTGATGGACAGATGGGTGGACAACCAGGGGTATACATTAGAAATCCCTTCAGCTGCATAAAAAAGTTATTCAAATTATACTCCCTGCTGAAGAAACCCGTTTTTTATGGGAAGCAAGTCAGAGGTATGGAGCTTTACATACAAGCAAAGCCATTTTTGTAACAGGGTAAGCAGACAATATACCTGGTAATTATAAACTTTGCAGGTTATTGTCTAAAATAAAACAAGAGCATCACATGCAGGTGTCAATGCTTGGCTGCAGTTGTTTTTAGAAATAAGTTGATTTTCAGTGAAAATTCTCAGTCAAAAAAGGGGCACAACTGTGTCAAACATTTTTAATGGTTACCTGCCCTTGTTGTATGGGTTCCTCTTTTGATATCTAACAACTAGTCCAATTTGAAGTACGGTAAAAATGTCTTCAGTAATGACAAAGATATGAAAAGTCAAAGATTTTGCACAAACAAAGATGATGCAGATGAAGCCAATGCTATGACAATACCTCAATGTTTTCTTAGAAAAAAAATGCCAATGGTGTACAAAGTTGTATTTTAATGATGAAAAGCAAACATAAAAATGCGAAATTTGTTCACTGATCCAGTGATTAATAATAAATTCTAGATTCTCTGAACCCACGCATCGCCACCTTTTGCATCACAGTTAGCAAAATTATCAGTTTCTAGGTACAGATTCACAGTTGCTTTTCTGTTACCATAACAACCAACAGTAACTTCTGGACAACAACTTAGTCATAGAGACTTGGTGGACGTTGACCCGGTTTCACGAACAAACTTAAGTCTTGTTTTGCTCTAATTCGCCAAGAGAATCAATGCCTGATTTTGGTCGAGTTCATTATTTGACACACATTTCACTAAAATTAACAGACATTAGTAACATTCTCAAATGCTGAGCTGACACAACATTGAAGACTCAACTCAGTAAAATAAACAGAATTAAGTCATTTAACAGATTTAAGTCCATTATTTTGCTTAGCTGAGCCTGAAACATTGTGCCAACTCCAGATTTTCGAATGTTACTATGTCTGTTAATGTTGGTAAAATGCATCTCAAGTAACAATTTCAAATTACGTCAGAACCAATTAAGTCCATTAGCCGATTTGGGTAAAATAAGAGGCTAAAGTTTTTCTGTGAAACCATGCCTTGATTCACAACAAAATCTGTCGCATGAAAGACTGTAAAACGGATCTTTCCCTTCAGTTACACTCTGTTCCCTTTCTCCCTTGTTGAGCATCACTTCAGGTCCATGTGGCCATATTTCAGCTAAAGAAATACTCTGAATCTTTGACAAGATCTAGGTTAAAATCTCCTGAAACAGTGAAGAAACAGAAACCTTGCAGGATGTCAGACAACTTTCAAGAATGGGTTCATCATGCCACTTCAACTATTCATGTGACATAAAAATTTTCCTTGCTTTTGCAGATTTTGAGATTGACTCTTACCAAAACACAAAACTTCAGACTGGTCCAATTTGAAAGTATTTGCAGACGACAATGTAAATATTACTCATATGGTGAGATTTGTCTTAACCCTTTTCTACACAATGCCAAGTTAAAACGACCTTGAAGAAAAAAGCCTTTTGAAAATATGGTGGGAAAAGGAGAAAATGCTGGTAACCGGCATTGTCTCCTTTTCACACAATGTTTTCTACACTTCCCACAATGAATTTCAATTTTTGAGTCACATTTATTTTGTCATCTGAAAATGCTTTGAATTTAGACTAGTCTACAATGTTGCTGTTTGGTAAAAAGTTAAAAATAGAAAACATTGTGGGAAAAGGAGAAAATGCTGGTTACCAGCATTTTCTTATTTTCCCACACTGTTTTCAAAATCCTTTTTCCCAAGGGTCATTTACAGTCAGAATTGTTTGGTAATGGGTTAAGATGGAACAGCCCAGTCCTTGATCTACATTACCCTTACTTCATGAAATAATCCCCCCCAAGCAGCCTTGAAAAGGCAATATTTGTGATTTACTGACAGAATGCAAATATCCATTCATTTGTCAGCATCCTTACAGTTCAAGTATTAATGCCTGGGGGACAGAATGATAAAATAACTCATTTTCTCACAAACTAGGGGAAGCTTTGCACTAAGAACACCACAGGATAGAAACAAAAATTTCAAAAACGTAAACTTTACAGTGAATATGCATCAGTGAACATCACTGAAAACTAAATATTACTAGATACAGCAGTTTTCCCTTATGTACAATTTGTTTTTTAATGGTTTGCAATGGGAAAATAAAACCTGTATGCAGGAAGTTAGGTATTTACCCTTTACCAAACAATCCCAAGTTTTAACGACCTTGAGGGAAAGACCTTTACAATCTAAGTTGGAAAAGGGAGGAAATGCTGGTTACCAGTGCTTTCATTTTAGCAACTTTTATTTTATTGTCTGCAAGTGTTCTTAATTTGGACCAGTCTAATTTTTTGTTGCCTTGTACAGAGTTAAAGTAACTGGACATAAAAACAAGAGCACTGCATGCGGGTGCCTACACTGGGCTGTGGTTGCTTTTTGATACAGATTGATTTTCAGTGAATATTTTACATTGAAAAAGGGGCATAAGCATTAGCAAAAATATTTTGATGATTACCTGCCCCTGTTGTATGGGTTCCCCTTTTGAAAGTTTACCACTAGTTTGAGTTTGAAGTAAACACCAGAAATGACAGAGATATTATAAAATGTTTTAACAAAATGCAGGTAATGATGCAGGTGATGATGACATAACTTTAACAATACTTTGCCATTTCCTTCGAAAACAGCCAAACTTAAAAACTTACCTTTCTTTGGCAAATCCATAAACAACCGTATTATCTCATCATATTTTGGATTATCTTTTAGACTAGAATGAGAATATATGATTAAAAGATTATTTTAGTGAAATCTATCACTCAGTTTAGCCCTTTTTAGACTACTAAATAAATGCACATTTTCAGTCTGGCCCTAATTATTCCACTCTAACCACCAAATTTGTACTGATACATCAGTGTACACCTTGATCAGAGGACACATTCTGTGATGTCTGATCTTGATTTACACAAAAGCATACATATTTGTTGTCCAGAGAGCAATGGCCGATCTTGTCCTTCTATATGTTAATTCTACCATGACACTTAAATTCAGCTGTATAAACACATTGCAAATTAAGTGTGGTAAAATCAAAGTCATTCTATATAAAGTAGGTCGTGCATGGCTGTTCCATGTCTCTGACCTCTTTATCAATGAAAGTCACATATCAATTCATAATTATTTACATTATGTACATCTTAATTTGTTCTCCTTTATTTTTGAAAATAAAGTAATTAACTCTGAATAAAGATGAAAAACTGTTTGTTTACAACATCCTTATACTGTATATGTGGCTTCAATAATGACGTCATGAATGATTAATGATTCTGTCACAAATGTGATGTTTACCCGCAGAAAAAGATTGTGACAAATGAAGACAAAAGATTTCTCTGTTTTTGAACCTGTATCCTTTGGACAAAGAGTTGGTCACGTTACAATCGATGGAGCGAGATCAGGCAAAATAGGCAGATTTTTGTGGACAAATTGTCCACACCCACAATTAAATCACACCCACTATTATTGTTAATTGCAGCCGTGGCAATGATAAGACTTGCTCTCTCAGCAATTTTGTCCGTTTTGCAAAAGTCACTTGCCATGTTTACTTAGCCCTTTACTACACAATCCCGAGTTTTAACGAGCTTTAGGAAAGAGCCCTTGGAAAACATTGTGAGAAAAGGAGAAAATGCTGGTAACCAGCATTTTCATTTTCTCCTTTTCCCACAATGTTTTCTTGCTTTCCTAGGGTAAATTTCAGTTTCTGAGTCAAGTTTAATTTGTCGTCTGCATATTCTTTCCATTTGGACCAGTCTATAATATTGCCGTTTGGTACAGATTTAAGAGTACTACATCTTTGACATAAACTGACCAAATGACACCAGTATCGGGTACACAGCCTTTAAAAGTCAGAGAATAGTAGCGCTGACAAAGGACATCCCTGCATAACGTCTTTAATACTAGGCTCACAACTTATCAATCAGCCCTTGTATCAAGAGAAAAATTTTTTTCTTAAAAAAAATAGCATTCACACAAAAACTGTCATAATAAGCCATATCTATACACTGTTATCTGCTTTCTATTATACAAATTTGTTTTATTCAAAAGTTTAAATTTTTCTTTTCAAGACTAGGTACAGAGTGCATGTATTTTCAAGGGAGAGGAGGCAAAAATCTGTACATAGTTTGTAAAACAAATTCAATCAACTAAAGTCATGTTGTCCATGAAATCTTTGATAGAATGCTTTATCATATATACCTGTAAATTTTCCTCTTTTGAATAAAATATCACACACGACAGAAAAAATTCAGTATCTATACAGTGTCAAATATATACTGATCCAAATATGGTATGATGACGTATCTTGTGCGTGGAATACATACATTTTGATTTGCCATTTGATTGGTCAAAACGTTAAACTATAATATTCATCCAACAAAGTTACTACCCACTAAACTACTGTTTGTTTCATTTTGAATACAATGTAATTAAAATATTTTATTATTGAAAGTTTGGGGGTATAAAATAAGCCAAACATTATGTTGTAGTAACTTTCCTGGTCCTTGTATTTGTTTCTCACTGTGGAAGAAAGTTTTGGTATCTTGCTTGACATTTGGTTCTGCACAATATCAAATTTTGTCACACTGCTCGCATCAAATACAAGCATCAGGAAAGTTACTACAACATAATATTGTGTATATATCTACCATACATCTAAAAGTTTACATAGAAAAGTTTGGATAAACTAAAATGAAATCAATAATCCATGTACCTCTCATCATAGTGTTGTAGGAAGAATTCTGACAGGTTCTCCAAGATAGGCTGTTTATGTAAGGCTACAAACTGTTCTCTTGTTACCTATTTTATAAAAAAAACAGAGTTAACTCTTTACCAAATAACAAAATTTCAGACTGGTCCAAATGAGAAGAGTTGGAGACAACAAACTAAATGCAGCACAAATTAGGACATTTGTCTTTGAAAGGGTGGAAAACATAGTGGGAAATGGAAAAAATGCTGGTTACAAGCATTTTCTCCTTTTCCCACAATGTTTTCAAAAGTCCTTTTCCTTGGGGTCTTTAAAAATGGGGATTATGTGGTATTGGGTTAACCCTTTACCACACAACAAAATTTTGCACTTGTCCAAATCAAAAGCATTTGCAGACGACACATTCAATGTTGCTCAAACGATGAATTCTGTTTTTGAAATGGGACAAAACATTGTTTACTATACAATCCTGAGATTTAACAACCCTGAGAAAGAGAATTTTTGAAGACATTGTGGGAGATAGAGACAAAAGGCCATTGGTTACCAGCATCTTCTCCTATTCCCACAATGTTTTCTGCAGCCTACTCTCTCAGGGTTGTTAAATGTCATATCTGTTAGGTAAAGGGTTAATCATTCTGAATACTCAAGACTTTGTTGTACTTGGTTTTGCTGCTATACCAGTTTTATACTTCAACAATCACTAACCGGGCTTCACAATGTCAAAGTTGCTTACACAGTCTCTGTTAGACAGACACATAGTTTGATTGACTGACCGAATGATTGATTGGTGTTTAACAACACTTTCAACATTATTTCAGTCATATCACAGGGGCGGGCTTGCTTTTTCATGTATGACCTGGGTTTCACCAGTACTAGACTATAGTTCTGAAGTGTCTTGCCTACGGACACTCCCACCAAAAACCCAGTGCTTCCGGTGAGGCTCGAACTTGGGACCGCCTAAACTTTACCACTGAGCCACACAGGACCCTGACAGACACATAGGAAACTAGATATACACTTAGTTCTCTTTGCACATTCTCAAGTCAAAGAAGCTAAAGCAAATAAATATAAGAACATGCTCTGTGAAAATGGGGTTTCAATGCATCTGTGAAAAGTATCGACCTATGTCAGCCTGCGCAGGCTGACCTGGGTCCAAATTTTCCATTATTTGTAAATTTTCTGTGAGTCCAAGAACCATTCTACACTTCATGATTCAGTCAGTTGTTAGAGAAAGTGGACTATATGGATACATAATCATGTGATGGCTTGCTTGGTATCATGCAGCGCAGACGCATTAAACCCCCTTTAGCCACAGTGCGGCTCAAGTTATACATGTACCTTGTTCATAATAGATACATCTGATGGATGAGTCCAAAAACTGTCATGTACAGCATCAAACCGTATACACTCCCTGTGCAGCAAAAAAAAAATGGTTCTTTTCTGTAACATTTCTGCCACTGTATAAAAGCAGCATGCTTCCTTACCTACTTCCAAATAATCTCTCTTCTTAAACCTATACCAAACCATCCTGTGTTTTAATAATCCCAAAGAAGAACATTTTTTAAAATACTGTGGGAAAAGGAGAAAATGTCAGTAACCAGCATTTTCTATTTTTCCCACAATGCTTTCTAAGATAAAAATACCTCTTGAGCCTCACTGAATTTGTCATCTACAAATGCTTTGAATTCAGGCGAATCTGAAATTTAGCCGTTTCTTAACAGTTAAAAAACTTTAAACATAAACCTGTGATGTAAAATATCAAAGTCTACGACCTTGACCCTAGGATCACGATTTGGGCAAGGGTAGTGCTGAATGAAACTTTGGTTTAGAAAATGTGAGCTTTAAAAAAAACTTTAACGTAAATGTGGACACTGACTCCAACTCCAACGCCAAAGGTAACGCTGACACCCAGTAGAGAGCAAATGCTCTTGCTGGACTTCATCCAGACAACCCAAAAACACTTTTAAAAACAGTAAGGGAAAAGAAGGAAATGCGGATCGTCAAAATTTTGATTAGGTAGTTTCTTGGAAAATAGCATATCTGCAGTTCTAATAGGTGACACTAGAAACTAAAATACCACTGCATCTACTTCTTTACAAGCTTTCACCTTTTACCACCAATCCTGACTTTTAACGACCCTCAGAAAGAAGCCTTTTCCCACACTGTTTTCTATCCTTCCCAAGACAAATTTCAATTTTTCAGTCATATTTTATTTTATCGTCTGCAAATGTTTTCAATTTGGACCAGTCTAAAATTTTGTCGTTTGGTAAAGAGTTAAGGCCTGCCAATTATATTAACCCATTAACACACGACAAAAATGAAGACTTGTCCGAACTGAAAGCATTTGCAGATGACAACTTAAATGTAGCTCAAATGATAGAATTTGTTTTTGGTATGATAGAAAACATTGTGGGGAAAGGAGAAAATGCTGGTAACCAGCATTTTCTCCTTTTTCCACATTATTTTCAAAAGGCTTCTTCCTTTGGATCGTTAAAACTCAGGATTGTGTGGTAAAGGATGAACCCTATATCAGATGACAAAATACTGGAATTGAGACCATATGGTAAACATTGCTGATTGTTTGTTTCTTAGTTTGTATGGTGTTATACACTGTTTTCAATATTATTTCACCTTTATCACTGCAGCCAGTGCACCTGTCCATGCTTTTCTTGCTTTTTATTTTTTTTTTTAACCAGAGCTTTGAAACATCCAAGCCACTGAATGCCTTCTCACATAACTATCATGGAAACAATGATGAGAGGTAAGAGAGGAAAAATAGTGTCGCAATGACTATCAGCAATACTCGGACTGAAATTAGCCCAGCTGGGGATTTCAACCAACAACCTCCTGGTTTCAAGTCCTGTATATTTGCAAATGAAAAACTGAATATAACTTGATTGATGGTACATGTACTTATCTTCAAACAGGAACAAACAATTGTGGGAAAAGGTGAAAGCGCTAACAAGGGTTAGCTAATGTCAAGAGCAGCTCTTGATATACCTATATATAAACTATATAACTTGATTGATGGTACATGTACTTATCTTCAAACGGGAACAAACAATTGTGGGAAAAGGTGAAAGTGCTAACAAGGGTTAGCTAGTGTCAAGAGCAGCTCTTTCTTTCTTACAATGTTTTAAAAGGCATTTTTTCCTTAACGTTGTAAAACAACAATTTAGTACAAGGTTAAATACTTTAATTAAATTAATCCTTTACCAGACAATGTCATGTTTTAACGACTCTGAGGAAGAGGGCCTTTGAAAACATAGTGGGAAAAGAAGAAAATGCTAGTAACCAGCATTTTCTCCTTTTTCCACAATGTTTTCTATCATATACAAATCAAATCATTCAAGCCACATTCAAAATGTTTTCTGCACATGCTTTAAATTTGGACATGTCTAGAATATTGTTGTTTGGTAAAGAATTAACTGTACTGTTCATGTTATCAAATGTTTAATTGATAATTTTTTTTTTTTTAACTCCGACATATCTTTTGTGAATGAATGGTGTTTTACACTGCTTTTAACATTATTTCAGTCATACCACAACGAAAGCTAACATATTCATGTCTGTCCTAGGTTTCACCAGTACCAGGCTAGTGGCTTGAAGTGTTTTGAAATGGACACTCCCATTAAGAGCCTGTTATTTCCAGTGAGGCTCCAACCCGGTGCCAAACACTTTACCACTGAGCCATGCAAGACCCCACATATCTTTAGATTCATTGAACAAACAAATGGCTTACCTATGGCAGTAAAGGGCAGTTAGCATCATATGGGTGGCATCCAAAGAATGGATAAAATTTGGCGGGAAACCATTCCTTTGTTTGTTTTTATTGACACGCCTGAAAAATACAGAGAAATTGTAATGTTCCACATTTCCTGTTATATGACCAATTTTTTTCTTTAATACTTGATACTTATTAGTATTATCAATGGAAAACCTCTGTTAAAGTTCCTTTACAAGAGGGTCATGATGGCCCTAAATTACTTAACTGAGCCTATGTAACTTTGAGAACATATTAATACAAGTACTGTCAATGTTTTTTCCCTTATATGACCTGATGACCTACTTTATGACCTGAGCTGACCCATTTTTAAACTCATATGAGACAGAAAGAGAACTATTCTGACAAGCACCAGGAAAGATACTACATTATAATATTTGTTTATTATATACCTAAAAGTTAATTATAAAATGTTGCAATTACTGACAATTGTATTTGAAAACAGTAAAAGCAAAACAAATAATGGCTTAGGAGTAATTTCAACGAATGACAGACATATACCATAGCATGACTGTTTGACCAATTAAATCACAACCTAATATAAAAATATTCCACAAGCTGGGTTACATCATAATAACCATATTTGGAACCATATTTGTTACTGTTTAGATAGTATACAGATTTCTTCCCCCCTATGTCTGAAGCAACATAAATTGGAAAATTTATAGGAACATAATAATACTGTTTATCCAAAATTAACCCTTTTCCATACAATCCCAAGTTTTACCGACCCTGAGCAGGAACACTTTTGAAAATGCTGTGTGAAAAGGAGAAAATGCCGGTAAGCAGCATTTCCTCCTTTTCCCACAATGTTTTCTATCCTTCCCAAAACAAATCTCAATATACGAGTCTCATTCATTTTATCGTCTGCAACTGCTTTCAATTAGGACTAGTCTGAAATTTTGTCGTATGGTAAAGAATTAACAAGGATTTTATTTAAAGTTGTCTGCTGTAAAGCTGTTTCACAAGATAGTTGGTAGAAATTGACGACTTACTCATTTTCCAACTCCTCGCTGTATCTGGGATCCTCGACATGGTAATTCTGTATGATTGGAAAGTTTAAAGGGGTTACCCAGTCCACCGTTTGATTGGAATGGCCAACTGCATGAGCACAACATGTGAACCAGCTCTAAAAAGGTCAAAGAAAAAAAAAGGAGTAACTCAAAGGAAATACAGCTCTGTCAGTTAATTCTTTACCATAAAATCCAGACTTTTAATAACCCTGACAGAGAAAGCTTTTGAAAACATTGTTGGAAAAGGTGAAAATGCTGGTAACCAGCATTTTCTCCTTTTCCCACAATGTTTTTTACCCTTTCCAAAACAAATTTCAAATTTTCAATCACATCTCTTACGTCTTCTGCTAAGGCTTTCAGTTTGAACTCATTTAAATTATGTCATTTGTTAAAGACCATTACTTAACCCTTCACCAAGCAAAAGTTTGTTTTAACAACCCTACAGAAGACTTTTGAAAACGTCATGGGAAATGGAGAAAATGATGGTTGCCAGCATTTTCTCTTTTTCCCACTGTGTTTTCTACCCTATCAGAGATAAATCCCATCATTTGAGATACATTCAAACTGCCATAAAGTAGCATCTCCAGGATATTTTTCAGTTTTAAACATGACAGCACCAGCTGACCTAGGTCAATACTTGAAACCCCTCTTCAACAGAGCATGACTCATATAAATATGGGCCAAGCTCTGGCAAAAGGGGGCTTAATGCATCTTTGTGATGCATTATACCAAGTCAATTGTCATACACTTATGGATGAATAAAAGTCACTTTTTTTAACAACCATCAAAATCATGAGGTAGACTGGTCCTTGGACATACAGAAAATTGACCAAAAGTGAAGAGCTTTGGCCCAGATACGCCTGTGCAGGACTGCACAGGCTGACCAGGGTAGATACTTTTCACAGATACATTAAGCCCCCTTTTGCCAGAGCATGGCTCATGTATAAACTCATTTCCTTCTGCCACAAGTTTAAATCAGGTGACTCTGAAAACATACTCACAAAATGAGAATAATCAAATCAACAAAGCCATTCAAAACCCAATTTATGGCCTAAAGTATTTCATCAAATTTTATATGGCAAAAACTAATGATATTCTTCTAAAAAGGGTAGAAAACATTGTGGGAAAAGGAGAGAATGCTGTTCATCAGTTTAACAAAAACAAGAGGGCCATGATGGCCCTGTATCGCTCCACTGGCTTATAAATATAAACCATGAAGAGAAGTCTTCACTATATAAGCCCTTATAAAACTTTGACCCCAGGGCTACAGTCGGACTAAATTGGGAATATGTGTATTAGAAGAATAACATGCCAAATTTGGGAGTTCTTGGCCTTATGGCTAGTAACAAGACGGTTTCTGAACTTTTCACTCCATAAACCCATGTAAAACTTGTGACCCCTGGTGCAGGGCCAAACTTGATCCTAGGGCTGTAACTTGGGCCCTCTTTGTAGTTGTCCACTAGATAATGCTATAATTATGCAAAATTTGGTAGCCTAAGCCTTATGACTATGTACACCAAGATTTAAAAGTTTTCCCTATGTAAGCCTATGTAAATCTTGTGAAACACCGCCCCCCCCCCAGCATGAGGCCAAATTGACCCCAGGACTATAATTTGGGCACTTTTGGTAGACCCCAACTAGATCAAGCTAAATGCAAAATTTGGTAGCTCTAGGCCTTATGGCTAGGTACAGGAAGATTTTTAAAGTTTTCTCTATATAAGCCTATGTAAAACTTGTGACCCCTGGGGCAGAGCCAATTTTAACCCCAGGGCTATAATTTCAAGAAACATGATAGAGGTTTACTACATAAAGCTACATGCCAAATTTGGTAGCCCTATGCCTTATGGTTTCCGACAAGAAGATTTTTAAAGTTTTCTCTATATAAGCCTATGTAAAACTTGTGACCCCTGGGGCAGAGCCAATTTTAACCCCAGGGCTATAATTTCAAGAAACATGATAGAGGTCTACTACATAAAGCTACATGCCAAATTTGGTAGCCCTATGCCCTATGGTTTCAGACAAGAAGATTTTTAAAGATTTCCAATATTTTTCAGTTTTGTTGCCATGGCAACAAGAGTTTTTGAAGGAATCAAATTCCTTCAAGAAATTCTGAAGAGGACCATGGCAGGATCATTTCTGTGAAGTTTCATGAAAATTGGATGGGTAGTTTCAGAGAAGAAGATGTTTGAAATAAAAGTTAACGCAGGGACGCACGCACGGACGCACGCACGGACGCACGACGGACACCGGGCCATGACATAAGCCCGCTGGCCTTCGGCCAGTGGAGCTAAAAAGTCTATCTGCATGTGGGAATATTCTTATCAGACAAGATAATTAATTATTGTGGTCAACAAGCTATTTCACTGAAATGATATCCTCTGCCCAAAAATGCCCCCTTTTTCCATGACATGTCAAATAAAAAAACAAGAGGACCATAATGGCCCTGGATCGCTCACCTGAGTAGAGTGCCTTAAAGGTATTTCTTTAATTAGACCAAGTGACCTAGTTTATGACCCCAGGTGACCCAATTTCAAAATCATATTTCACAAAGACAAACATTCTGACCAATTTTCAAGTCAATTGAGCAAAAACATGTAGCCTCTAGAGTGCCCTAAAAGTATTTCTTTAATTTGACCTAGTGACCTAGATTATGACCCCAGGTGACCCAAATTTGAACTGGTCTTGGACTTTATCAAACGAAACATTTTAACCAATTTTCAAATCAACTGAATAATAAATGTGGCCTCTAGAGTGCCCATTAGGTATTTCTTTAATTTGACCAAGTCACCAAGTTTATGACCCCAGTTGACCCAAATTTAGATTCATGTGAGATTTCATAAAGACAAACATTCTGACCAATTTTCAAGGCAATTGAGCAAATAATGTGGCCTCTAGAGTGCCCACAAGGTATTTCTTTAATTTGACCTAGTGACCTAGTTTATGGTTCCAGGTGACCCAAATCCAAACTCATCAGATATTTCATCAAGACAAACACTCTGGCCCAATTTCAGGTCATTTGAGCCATAAATGTGGCCTCCAGAGTGCAAACAAGGTATTTCCTTGACTCAGTGACCTAGTTTATGACCCCAGTTGACCCAAATTCAGACTTATGTGAGATTTTATAAAGACAAACTTTCTGGCCACTTTTCAAGGCAATTGAGCCAAATAATGTGGCCTTGAGACTGCCAACAAGGTATTTCTTTATTTGACCTAGTGACCTAGTTTATGACCCAAGATGACCCAGTTTTGAACTCAATGAACTCGTTTTGCTTAGATGGGCAAACAAACTTAGAAGAGAATCACTACATACCAAATATCAAAGCTCTATGCCTTCCAGTTTCAAAGCAGAATTTTAAAGTTTTCCTTCTTTGTTCCTATGTTCGAATATGTGACCCCCCCCCCACACCCCCAGGCTGGGCCAGTTTTGACCCAAGCAGCATCCTTGGAACAAACTTGGTAGAGGTCCACTAAGAGATGCTACATACCAAATATCAAAGCTCTACACCTTGCCATTTGAGAGAAAAAGAAATTTAAAGTTTTCCTTCTTTGTTCCTGTGTTCAAACTTGTGACCCCTAGGGTGGGGCCAGTTTTGACCCCAGAGGCATCATATGAACAAACTTGGTAGAGGTCCATGCTGAGATGCAACATACCAAATATCAAAGCTCCACGCCTTTCAGTTTCAGGTAAGAAGAATTTTAAAGTTTTCCTTCTTTGTTCCTATGTTCGAACTTGTGACCCCCGGGGCGGGGCCAGTTTTGACCCCAAGGGCATCATATCAACAAACTTGGTAGAGATCCACTAAAAGATGATACATACCAAATATCAAAGCTCCACGCCTTCCTGTTTCAGAGGAAGATTTTTAAAGTTTTCCTTCTTTGTTCCTATGTTGGAACTTGTGACCCCTGGAGCAGGGCCAGTTTGACCCCAAGGGCATCATATGAACAAACTTGGTAGAGGTCCACTAGAAGATGCTACATACCAAATATCAAAGCTCCATGCCTTCCTGTTTCAGAGAGGCAGATTTTTAAAGTTTTCCTTCTTTGTTCCTATGTTTGAACTTGTGACCCCAGGGGCTGGGCCAGTTTTGACCCCAGAGGCATCATATGAACAAACTTGGTAGAGGTCCACTAGGAGATGCAACATACCAAATATCAAAGCTCGACGCCTTCCAATTTCAGAGAAGATGATTTTTTTAAGTTTTCCTTCTCTGTTCCTATTTTGAAACTTGTGACCCCCGAGGCAGGGCCAGTTTTGACCCCAAGGACATCATATGAACAAACTTGGTAGAGGTCTACTAGAAGATGCTACATACCAAATATCAAAGCTCTACACCTTCCTGTTTCAGAGAAGAAGATTTTAAAAGTTTTCCTTCTTTGTTCCTATGTTCGAACTTGTGACCCCTGGGGCGGGGCCAGTTTTGACCCCAGGGGCATCACATGAACAAACTTGGTAGAGGTCTACTAGAAGATGCTACATACCAAATATCAGAGCTCTACGCCTTCCAGTTTCAGAGAAGATGATTTTTAAAGTTTTCCCTCTTTGTTCCTATGTTCGAACTTGTGATCCCAAGGGTGGGGCCAGTTTTGACCCCAGGGGCATCATATGAACAAACTTGGTAGAGGTCCACTGGGAGATGCTACATGCCAAATATCAAAGCTCTATGCCTTCCAGTTTCAGAGAAGATGATTTTTAAAGTTTTCCTTCTTTGTTCCTATGTTTGAACTTGTGACCCCCGGGGCGGGGCCAGTTTTGACCCCAAGGGCATCATATGAACAAACTTGGTAGAGGCCTACTAGGAGACGCTACATGCCAAATATCAAAGCTCTATGCCCTCCAGTTTCAGAGAAGATGATTTTTAAAGTTTTCCTTCTTTGTTCTATGTTCAAACTTGTAACCCCCGGGGCCGGGCCAGTTTTGACCCCAAGGGCATCATATGAACAAACTTGGTAGAGGTCCACTAGGAGATGCTACATGCCAAATATCAAAGCTCTATGCCTTCTAGTTTCAGAGAAGAAGGTTTTTAAAATTTTCCTTCTTTGTTCCTATGTTCAAACTTGTGACCCCCCCGGGCGGGGCCAGTTTTGACCCCAGGGACATCATATGAACAAACTTGGTTGAGGTCCACTAGGAGAAGCTACATACCAAATATCAAAGCTCTACGCCTTCAAGTTTCAGAGAAGAAGATTTTTAAAGTTTTCCTTCTTTGTTACTATGCTTGAGCTTGTGATCCCCGGGGTGGGGCCAGTTTTGACCCCAGGGACACTATATGAACAAACTTGGTAGAGGTCCACTAGGAGATGCTACATACCAAATATCAAAGCTCTGCGCCTTCTAGTTTCAGAGAAGAAGATTTTCAAAGATTTTGCATTTTTTTTCCTTTTTGTTGCCATGGCAACCAGAGTTATGGGTGGAATTCAATTCTTTGAACAACTTTGGTAGAGCTTCACCCAAGGAACATCCTTGCCAAGTTTCATCAAGATTAGCCCAGTGGTTTAGGAGAAGAAGATGTTTAAAGAAATTGTTGACGGACAACGGACATAGGGCAATCACAATAGCTCACCTTAAGCACTTTCTGCTCACGGTGAGCTAAAAAGCACATCAACAGACTATCATAACCAACAAATGTATGAAATTTCATCAATTTTCGTCAGTGATTTTCGAAGATGTCTGTCCAGACAGACAAATGGACAAACAGATAAAGCAAACACTGTATCCCTTGCCTTCCGCGGGTGATAACAAGGCAATTAACCCTTTCCAAAAAAACAAACTTCAGACATGTCAGAATAGAGAATCATCTGCAAATGACAAATTCAAAAGTTGCACAAAGAAACTTAAATTCTTTGACAGGATAGAAAACATAGTCGGAAAAGGAGAAACTGCTGGTTACCAGCATTTTCTCCTTTTCCCACAATGGCTTCTTTCTCAGAGGCATTAAAATTCAGGGTTGTGTTTAAAAGGGTTCATAAAACAGTTCTGTTAATCTCACCTGAATCTCCTTTCCTGCTTTAAACACGGCCGCCAAACTGTGGAAAGTTTTTTTTGTGAGGTATGTGGCGACCGCATGGATCTTCTCTGGGGGACAGTCAGTGTCCTGAAGCTGGCCCTTTATCTGGTTGTACACCCCGTATCTGGACACACCATATACCTGGGTCATTACTGACTGTTTAATAGTCTGAAATAATCAGATATGAACATGAAGTACTATGATGGTCCTTTTTTGCTCTACTGAGTTGATTCGTACCATATGACAAAATTTTACACTAGTCAAAATTGAAAACATTTGCAGATACACATTAGAGTGTTAAGTAATGGGGTTTATCTATACAGGGTAGAAAGCACTTTCTCCTTTTCTCACAATGTTTTCAAAAGCATAGTCTGCATATCAAGATCTATATCCATACAAAATTTCATTTACAAAAGTCTTGAAATATTGTTATTCCAGTTTCTTATATAGCTCAATATAACAGGAAAGACTCTGACAGGGCAAAGGAGAAAATGCTAATCAACCGTTTAACACACAATTCAGACTTTTCACAACCCTGAGGTAGACTTGAAAACATTATAGGAAAAGGAGCAAATGCTGGTGACCAACATTTTCTCCTTTTCCCACAATGTTTTCTTCCCTTTCAAAGACAAATCAGAAACAGATTGATATTCAGTAAAAATTATACGTCAAAAAAAGGGGAAAAACTGTGTCCAAAATATTCTGATGGTTACCTGCCATTGTTGTATGGGTTTCCCTTCTACTAGTTAACAACTAGTCTGGGTTGGAAGTAAATATCTTCAGTAATGATAGAGATATAATAAATGTCAAAGTTTTTTCACGACAACAATGAGGCATATGATCACGACAGGGCTATGACAATACCTCAATGTTTCCTTTGAAAACAACTGAGCTACGGTCATCCATTATTACTAAAAACCACTGTAAATACTGTTATATCAACAGATCTAATTACCTTTCTTTCTAAATATTTCTTGGAAACAGTGGCTATCTCATCTGGAACTTTATTTCCAGCCAACTCCTCGTCTATCTCCATGTGGATCTGTGAGCAGACACAAAAGTTAAATTGTCTTAGGATTCATCAAAATCTATCATCCAAACTTGATTAAACCTTTACAAAACAACAAAAATTAGACTTATCCAGACTGAAACCATTGCACCCAACAAATTAAATGTGGCTAAAATAATGGCACTTATCTCTGAAAGGGTAGAAGGCATTGTGAGAAGAGGAGAAAATGCTGGTTACCAGCATTTTCTCCTTTTTCTACAATGTTTTTAGAATGCATTTTCCTCAGGGTAGTTTAAATACAGGATTCTGTGGTAAAGTGTTAACCTTTATAACACAAAGGTAGCATTTTACAAACCTACAAAAGTCATCTATCGAAAACATATGTGTTGTTGGAAAAGGTGCAATTGCTTGTGACAACCAAATTAATGCTTCTTTTTCTAAACCGTTTTCATGTCATTCTTGAAAGATAACCAAATTCTTGTTTTCATCAAAACAGATGTATCAATCCACAATTCTGTGACTTTTCTGACAATGTATCTATGAAAGATCGAGTGCATATGATCCTAAACCATTTACCACACAATCCCAAGGTTTTAATGACACTGAGGAAGAAGCCTTTTGAACACATTGTGGGAAAAGGAATAAATTCTGATTACCAGCATTTTCTCCATTTCCCATGTTTTCTAATCTATCCAAGGCAAATTCCATTTCAACCACAATAAAACTGTCGTCTGCAAATGCTTTCAGTTTGGACAAGTCTACATTTTTGTCATTCGGTGTACAGTTAATTTAGTAATATAGCAAATTCAGATTAGCTGGGAATACAGATAAATACAAAATATCATCTTGTAGTAACTTTTCTGGTGTTTCTGTTTGCTTTGAGCAGTGTGAGAAAATTTGATATGCCACGAGACTGAATGATCTTGATTCACGAAAGTAGCAGATAATTTTTGCTTCATGTACAGTGAATGTCCTATCAGGATTTTTCAGATTTCTGTACTGTCACAAAAACTTTAGTCAACTGACTTACTGCCAGAAAGGCTACTGTAATTCATTGTCTATTCTAGAAACTGAAAAACAGGGGAGATTTTCCTCCGCCATCTAAATAACAGGGGTTTTTCAAAACAAGAGGACCATGATGGTCCTAAATCACTCACCTAAAATGCAACTCAGCTCAACACCATAATGCTACATGCCAAATATGAAAGCTCTAGCCCTTACGGTTTGGGACAAGAAGATTTTTAAAGATTTCCCTCTTTATCTCTATGTGAAATCCGAGACCAACAAAATATGGCTAATTTTCACACCAGGGCCATAATTTTAAGCATTATAGTAGAGGGCCAATAGATGATACTACATGCCAAATATGAAAGCTCTAGCCCTTACGGTTTGGGACAAGAAGATTTTTAAAGATTTCCCTCTTTATCTCTATGTGAAATCCAAGACCCCACAACATAGGGCCAATTTTTAACACCAGGGCCATAATTTGAAGTATTTTGGTAGAGGGTCACTAGATGATGCTACATGCCATATATGAAAGCTCTAGCCCTTATGGTTTGGGACAAGCAGATTTTTAAAGATTTCCTTCTTTATCTCTATGTGAAATCCGAGAACCCACAACATAGAGCCAATTTCCACACTAGGGCCATTATTTGAAGTATTTTGGTAGAGGGCCACTAGATGATACTACATGCCATATATGAGAGCTCTAGCCCTTACGATTTGGGACAAGAAGATTTTTAAAGATTTCCTTCTTTATCTCTATGTGAAATCCGAGAACCCACAACATAGGGCCATTTTCAACACTAGGGCCATAATTTGAAGTATTTTAGTAGAGGGCCAATAGATGATGCTACATGCCAAATACGAAAGCTCTAGCCCTTACGGTTTGGGACAAGAAGATTTTTAAAGATTTCCTTCTTTATCTCTATGTGAAATCCGAGACCCCACAACATAGGGCCAATTTCCACACTAGGGCCATTATTTGAAGTATTTTGGTAGAGGGCCACTAGATGATACTACATGCCATATATGAGAGCTCTAGCCCTAACGGTTTGGGACAAGAAGATTTTTAAAGATTTCCTTCTTTATCTCTACGTGAAATCCGAGAACCCACAACACAGGGCCATTTTCAACACTTGGGCCATAATTTGAAGTATTTTGGTAGAGGGCCACTAGATGATGCTACATGCCATATATGAAAGCTCTAGCCCTTACAGTTTGGGACAAGAAGATTTTTAAAGTTTTCTCTTTCGGTTGCCATGGCAACCAGAGTTCTTCATGGAATTCAAATCTTTGATGTTTTTTAAAGGGCATGACCTAAGGATCATTTCCGTGAAGTTTCATTGAAATCTGATTGGCGGTTTAGGAGGAGAAGTAATTGTGAACAGACGGACGGACGGACGGACGGACAGACAGACATTGACCGATCACAACAGCTCACCTCGAGCACTTCGTGCTCAGGTGAGCTAAACAAGAGGGCCATGATGGCCCTGTATCGCTCCACTGGCTTATAAATATAAACCATAAAACAGGGGTATTTTCTGCTATGCAAGAGTGAATTCTTTGTTTTTAGACTTTTTCATTTTCTATTTTTAATGCTGGACTGTCACGATTAATCACTGGGTTGGAATTTATGTGCAATCTTATAAAAATTTGCTTGAATTCCGCAACTGCCAATCCTAGAATAGACACTGGTAATTACTGTAATAAGAAACTCACTTTTTCTGCCACACTGGAATAAACATCAGTAGGATAGTCACATGGTTGTAAATTTACAAATTTGGCCCCTTCTCGATCAAGACCCAACGCAGCATAATGTTGAAGTCCATTGCAGGAACCATCTTGGTGTACGGGAAAATTGCACATGTAGGTTTTTGGATCCTCACTCCGTAGGGCCGCCATCAGTTCCATGCATGCAGCGAGGGTCTGTATAGGCTCATCGGATTTCCTCCACCAACCCCGCCCCTAAAATTGACACACTGTAACTGATGCCATTATGCCTTTACTAAACTATCTTGTAATTTAAGCCTTAGGGTGATGAATAAACCTATCAGACACTTTCATCATAGAAATACGACCCAAGTAATTGCATTTCACGGTTGTTTTGATCTACAGTGTTTAAACAAAGCCGACAAAAAAGATCAAAGAACATTTCTTTCAATTACAACAATTCAGTTTCCCTGTAAATAACTTTTGATCATACGGCAAAATTTTAGACAGGTCCAAATTGAAAGCACCTAAAGAAAACAAAAAATATCGCTCAAATGATGAAATTCTTGGTTGACAGCATTTTCTCCTTTTCCAAAAATGTTTCTGAAATCTCTCTTCCTCAGGGTCATTTAAAATCGGATTGTGTGGCACAAAGTTAACCAAAGTTGCAGCAGCTAACATCTGTGTACAATACTGTTATACAACTATAATCCTGTTCATTGATATAGCAAGACATTTTTCTTCAAACAAATGGTCTAAACTACATCTGACAAAATGTACATTTTTTTCATGAAATCACATGACATCTATCTATATTGCTGCAGGATAGTTGAAAAAAAATCAAAATGGGTTTTCTTTCACTCCTGGTTAAAGTGAAAAAACATTTCTGTGGGAATAACATGAAAAATAAAGCGAAGAAATAGTTAAATCTGTATTAACCCTTTACCACACAATCAAGTTTTCAAGAACTTAACAAAGAAAACTTGTGAAGACATTGTGAGAAAAGGAGAAAATGCTGGTTACCAGCACTTTCTCCTTTTCCCACAATGTTTTCAAGAGCCTTCTTTGTCAAGGTCATTAAAACTCTAGATTGTGTGATTAAAGATTAATCAATAAAGAGTGTAGCATCATACACACTTACCGTGAGTGGGTTATCTGCAGAGTCAATAATCTCATCCATTAGTTCATCTACGTAATCATGTCTGTCTTGAAGCGTATCTCTGTAAAAAAAACCGGAGCATCGCATGCAGGTGCCAACACTCGGATGCCGATGCTTGATTTTCAGTGAAAATTCCAAGTCAAAAAAGGGGCATAACTCCATAAATATTTTGATGATTACCTGCCCTTGTTGTATAGGTTTCCCTTTTAATGATTAACTGCTTGTCCAAGTTTGCAGATAATATCTTCAGGTATAACAGAGATATTAAAAGATGTCAAACTTTTCGCATAATGATGCAGACAAGGAGGCAAACAATGATACATATAATGCCAGGGTTATGACAATACCGCAATGTTTTTTTTTTTTCAAAAACAGCCACTTTTTTTAATTTACCACTATTTTAATCCTTTACCACACAACAACAATGATGACTTGTCTAAATTGAAAGCATTTGCAGACAACAATTTAAATGTGGTTCAAATAATGGAATTTGTCTTTGATAGGATAAAAAACATTGTGCAAATAAGAAAAAACTTGTTACAAGCATTTTCTCCTTTCCCACAATGTTTTCAAAAAGCTTCTTTCACAGGTTTGTTAAAACTCTGGTTTGTATGGTAAAGGGTAAACTCTTTTACCAAATCAATAAACTTAACACAAGTCCATACTGACTATTTACCAAACAACAAAATTTTAGACTGGTCCAAATTGAAAGCATCTGCAGACAACAAATTAAATGTGACTCAAATGATTCGACTTTTTTCTGAAAGGTTAGAATACATTGTGGGAAAAGGAGAAAATTCTGGTTACCAGCATTTTCTCTTTTTCCCACAATGTTTTCAAAAGTCTTATTTACCAGGGTTGTTAAAACTCAGGATTGTGTGGTAAAGGGATAAGAACTTGCAGACAATAAATCAGGTGGTGCTCAAATGATGGAATATGTCATAACTCTTTTCCCAACAACAAACCCAATGTAATTACAGACAACAATTTCCATGTGGATCAAATGGTAAAAGTTGTCTTTGAAAGGGTAGAAAACTTTGTTGGAAAGGGAGAAAATGCTGGAAAGCAGGATCTTCTCCTTTTATCACATTGTTCTCAGGGTAAATACTCATGATTATGTGGTAAAAGGTTAAGATGCATAAAAATATTGTGGGAGGAATAAGTATTTAAGGGACATTTTCAAACAAGAGGGCCATGATGGCCCTGGGTCGCTCACCTTAGTAGAGTGCCTTTAAGGTTTTTCTTTAATTTGACCATGTGACCTAGTTTTTGACCGCAGGTGACCCAATTTCAAACTCATATTTCATGAAGACAAACATTCTGACCAATTTTCAAGTCAATTGAGCAAAAAATGTGGCCTCGAGTGCCCTAAAGATATTTCTTTAATTTGACCTAGTGACCTAGATTATGACCCCAGGTGACCCAAATTTGAACTGGTCTTTGACTATATCAAAAGAAACATTTTAACCAATTTTCAAATCATATGAATAATAAATGTGGCCTCTAGAGTGCCCACTAGCTATTTCTTTAATTTGACCAAGTGACCTAGTTTATGACCCCAGTTGACCCAATTCAGACTCATGTGAGATTTTACAAAGACAAACATTCTGAACAATTTTCAAGGCAATTAAGCAAAGAATGTGGCCTCTAGAGTGCCCACAAGGTATTTCTTTATTTTGACCTAGTGACCTAGTTTATGGTTCCAGGTGACCCAAATCCAAACTCATCTGGTATTTCATCAAGACAAACATTCTGGCCAAATTTCAGGTCATTTGAGCAATAAATGTGGCCTCCAGAGTGCAAACAAGGTATTTCTTTAATTTGACCCATTGAACTAGTTTATGACCCAAGTTGACCCAAATTAATCTTATGTGAGACTTTATAAAGACAAACTTTCTAACTAATTTTCAAGGCAATTGAGCAAATAATGTGGCCTCAAGAGTGCCAACAAGGTATTTCTTTAATTTGACCTAGTGACCTAGTTTATGACCCAAGAAGACCCAATTTTGAACTCAATGAACTTGTTGCGCTTAGATGGGCAAACAAACTTAGAAGAGAATCACTACATACCAAATATCAAAGCTCTACGCCTTCCAGTTTTAAAGAAAATTTTTAAAGTTTTCCTTCTTTGTTCCTATGTTCGAACTTGTGACCCCCGGGACTGGGCCAGTTTTGACCCAGGGGCATCATATGAACCAACTTGGTAGAGGTCCACTAGGAAATGCTACATACCAAATATCAAAGCTCTACACCTTCCCGTTTAAGAGAAAAAGAAATTTAAAGTTTTCCTTCTTTGTTCCTATCTTCAAACTTGTGACCCCCGGGGCGGGGCCAGTTTTGACCCAGGGGCATCACATGAACAAACTTGGTAGAGATCAACTCTGAGATGCAACATACCAAATATCAAAGCTCCACACCTTTCGGTTTCAGAAAAGAAGAATTTTAAAGTTTTCCTCCTTTTTCCTATGTTCGAACTTGTGACCCCAGGGGCTGGGCCAGTTTTGACCCAAGCAGCATCCTTGAAAGAAACTTGGTAGAAGTCCACTAAGAGATGCTACATACCAAATATCAAAGCTCTATGCCTTCCCATTTAAGAGAAAAAAAAAATTAAAGTTTTCCTTCTTTGTTCCTATGTTAGAACTTGTGACCCCCGGGGCGGGGCCAATTTTGACCCCAAGGGCATCATATGAACAAACTTAGTAGGGGTCTACTAGGCGATGCTACATACCAAATATCAAAGCTCTATGCCTTCTAGTTTTACAGAAGAAGATTTTTACAGTTTTCCTTCTTTGTTCCTATGTTGGAAATTGTGACCCCCGGGGCGGGGCCAGTTTTGACCCCAGGGGCATCATATGAACAAACTTGGTAGAGGTCTACTAGGAGATGCTACATGCCAAATATCAAAGCTCGACGCCTTCAAGTTTCAGAGAAGAAGATTTTTAAAGTTTTCCTTCTTTGTTACTATGCTCAAACTTGTGACCCCCGGGGTGGGGCCAGTTTTGACCCCAGGGGCATCATATAAACAAACTTGGTAGAGGTCCACTAGGCAATGCTACATACCAAATATCAAAGCTCTACACCTTCCAGTTTCAGAGAAGATGATTTTTAAAGTTTCCCCTCTTTGTTCCTATGTTCGAACTTGTGACCCCCGGGGTGGGGCCAATTTTGACCCCAAGGGCATCATATGAACAAACTTGGTAGAGGTCCACTGGGAGATGCTTCATGCCAAATATCAAAGCTCTATGCCTTCTACTTTTACAGAAGAAGATTTTTTAAGTTTTCCTTCTTTGTTCCTATGTTGGAAATTGTGACCCCCGGGGCGGGGCCAGTTTTGACCCCAGGGGCATCATATGAACAAACTTGGTAGAGGTCCACTGGGAGATGCTACATGTCAAATATCAAAGCTCTACGCCTTCAAGTTTCAGAGAAGACGATTTTTAAAGTTTTTCTTCTTTGTTACTATGTTTGAACTTGTGACCCCTGGGGTGGGGCCAGTTTTGACCCCAAGGGCATCATATGAACAAACTTGGTAGAGGTCCACTAGGAGATGCTTCATGCCAAATATCAAAGCTGTATGCCTTCTAGTTTTACAGAAGAAGATTTTTATAGTTTTCTTTCTTTGTTCCTATGTTGGAAATTGTGACCCCCGGGGCGGGGCCAGTTTTGACCCCAGGGGTATCACATGAACAAACTTGGTAGAGGTCCACTGGGAGATGCTACATGCCAAATACCAAAGCTCTATGCCTTTAAGTTTCAGAGAAGAAGATGTTTAAAGTTTTCCTTCTTTGTTCCTATGTTGGAAATTGTGACCCCCGGGGCGGGGCCAGTTTTGACCCCAGGGGCATCAAATGAACAAACTTGGTAGAGGTCCACTAGGAGATGCTACATACCAAATATCAAAGCTCTGCGCCTTCTAGTTTCAGAGAAGAAGATTTTCAAAGATTTTGCTTTTTTTTCCTTTTTGTTGCCATGGCAACCAGAGTTGTGGGTGGAATTTAATTCTTTGAACAATTTTGGTAGAGCTTCACCCAAGGAACATCCCTGCCAAGTTTCATCAAGATTGGCCCAGTGGTTTTGGAGAAGATGATGTTTAAAGAAATTGTTGACGGACGACGGACAATAGCTCACCTTTAGCACGTTGTGCTACGGTGAGCTAAAAATAAAAACATCTGAATGCATCTTTTCCATCTTCCAATATGTTTTGATCAGAATACCTCACCCAATTTCAGACAGTGCAGATCCAAGATCAGTTCTGTGCAAAAATAACTAACAAGAGCACCGCATGCAGGTGCCGACACTCATCTGCAGTTGATTTTAGAAACAGACTGATTGTCAGTGAAAATTTTAAGTCGAAAAAGGGGCATAACTGTGTTACCCTTTTGACAGTTAACATTTAGTCCCAAGTTTCAAGTAAATATCTTCAGTAATGACAGGTGTTATAAAATATCTAAGTTTTTGCATGACAATGGCAAGGCATAGGATAACAGGGCTATGACAATACTTGACGTTTCTTTAAAAAAAAAATAAATAAAAAAATAACAGACATGCACTAAAACTATGCTAAGCCCTTTCAGGCTAAGTACTGGCTCAACAACAGCTACAGGTAAAGACATTTCCCTGAGCACCAGTAGTGTAGTTTGTAGTGTGCCCGACTTGAGAACAAGTGGTTAAAATCCCCATCTAAGTCCGTTTCTTTTTGAGGTTTGATGATAGGGTTCATTCCTCTCTCACCCCTGATCATTGTTTGAGATGGTTGTGTGGAAAACCAGCCTGTGGCTTAGGAAGAATAGTGTGTAAAGTAGTGGTAAAAAAGGAACTCCAGGAAAGCATGGATGGGTGCACTGGCTACCGTGATGTTCCTGAAATAATGTTAAAAATGGCATTAATCACCATAGAATCAACCAATCAATCTTACCTTTTCTTCAGCCCAGTTAAGTTAACAAGATGTATCTTTAACCATTTTAATCCCTCTTCACCTAACGGTTTTGATTCGGCAAACTTTAACACTCCACGTGTAACATCATGACCTGTTGGAATAGAGAAACATACTGTAAACTTAGAAATGTTTGTGGCGAGAATTGTTCGAGTTTTTCCGTCAGCAGACATTTTTGCAAAGATAATCGTTTGCAATTGACAGAGGTTCGTGAAACTTGCCAATATTAAACAGCTTCAATGAATATGTTAAAAGGACTTCTTGTATAGGCCTCAGGCAACAGAATAGGTAAACAGGATTTCTATCAATTTACCGTTAATCCCCAGTTGTAAGCGTCGGAAATTTGTTATTGTATATTAAAGATATAAAAAAAATAGGTAGGATCTGTTCAGGCATTAAAAAGTAAACTAAACCATGTCACAAATCAAACTTGACTTTCTCTACGTGGTAAAAATTGAACACTCCTCTGTGTAGAGTGTACATATGTTGATAACAAGTTGTATTGTTGTTCATCTGTTTCTGTCCTTCTGTTTTGAAGGTCAGTAAAGTGTATGAGAATTCAATAAAAGTTCATTTGTTCATACCAAAGCTAGAAATGTTTGCAATTTCGTAGCAACATTGGATTTCGTGACTATTAAAGTTCACAAAGTCAACACATCCACAAACTTCGCTATCTTAAAGAGCGCAAAACAATTTCCAGGTTTACAGTACTTTACATTGCTTAATTTCAATGCATCAATACTTTTTACTAGGGGTGAAACAATACGGTAAAAAGCGTATTGCAATATTTTGCAATACGGCAGACCCGTATTGCAATACGTATTGCAATATGCTGTATATGCTGACATTTAGCATATCTGACCACTTGTAGTCACTGTTAGGGTAGCATATGCTTAAAAGGTGATAAAGAAAACTAGTACATGTGCTTGGAACTCTTCCATTCTTTCAAGATAATGAACTAAAAAGCAATTCTTTTGCATGAACAAATAAAAACAAACTGAAATTGACTAGTCTTTAACACTCGCTATCTTGACGATTTTCGTCTGCCATTTTTTTTTTCTTCAAGAGCATACTTGTTTATATAAAAAACCCCGCTACTATACCGAACTTCGGGAGCTCAACAGAGTAGACAGTGCGATGCACTAACTTACTCAGTTGCTTACTGTACTAACACTAATACTTTGCCGCTTAACTACCGGAAAATGCAAAAATAAGTGTGAGCAAAGTTATAAGAAATGAATAACATACAAACTCCATTGATCCAAAAGCATTAAAGCTCGACAGTTATTTGGAGTTCGTGTCGTGAAATTTTATGTGGTCATAGTTTTACCTAAACACCGGTGACACCGTCTGTGGAAAAAATAAACAACTTTCGCTTTCGGAAATCTTTAGAACTGTAAGTTGAAAAACGATCGATTTCTGACAGAATTTTTGGGAAAACTGGACTTTCTGATGCAATTAAGAGAAGTTGACATATTGCAGAAATACCGATACGGTAAAATTCGAACCGGTTTCGGTTTTTTTCTTTGAATAGACCGAGGTTAATCGGTAAACCGTTTCACCACTACTTTTTACCAAACAAAAAATTTAGACTCATTCAAACTCAAAGCCCTTGCAGAAAATAAATTAAGTGTGGCTTTACTGGTGAAATTAATCTCTGAAAACGTACAAAACATTGTGGGAAAAGGATAAAATGCTGATAACCAGCAATTCCTCCTTTTCCAACCATGTTTTTTGAAAGCTTCTTCCTCAAGGTTGTTAAAATTCATGATTGTGTGGTAAAGGGTTAACCCTTTACAAAGCATTCCCAGGCTTCAAGACCCTGGGAAACACAGCTTTTGAAAATGTTTGGAAAAAGAAGGAAATACTGGTAACCACTATTCAAGAAGTAATCTTCACCTTTGAGCTTGTTTAGCTGTGCAGAACAGTTTGAGCAATTTGGCACACCGTCATCCAGGGATCATTTCTGTCAAATTATTACAAAAATCTTTCCACTGTTTAAGGAGAGACATTTTTAAGGTTTTTTAAGTCTGACAGCATTTTTCTTTGGTGGTTTGATCACTTTTACAGCAGGGTCACCCAGGAACATTTCTTTGAAATTATTTCTAAATCCTTCCACTGGTTTATGAGGAGATATTTAATTTAACCCATTATCACACAATCCCAAGTTTAAACAACATTGAGAAATTAGACTTTTGAAAACATCAGGGGAAAACGAGAAAATGCTGGTAACCTGCAATTTCTCCTTTTCCCTCAATGTTTTCTAATTTTTCAGGAACAACTACAATCATTTGAGCCACATTAAATTTCTTGTCTACTTTCACAATTTGGACTGGTCTAAGTTATTGTCATGTGGTAAAGAGCTAGAGGTGTTTCTATTTTAAGCTCTGTCAGCCATTTTATTCAGCTACTTTGGTAGAAGGTAAATCAGGGAACATTCCTGTGCAATTACTCTAAACCTGTCCAGGAGTTTTGGAGAAGAAGTGATTCACAGCAAAAGTTGAAGACAAACAGATGGGAGATGGACAACATAGACTTATCACAATAGCTTAGCCCTTAAACCAAACAATCCCAAATTTCAACAACCCTATAGGAAACAGCTTTTGAAAACATTGTGATAAAAGGAGAAAATGCTGTTAACCAGCATTTTCTCCTTTTCCTACAATGTTTTCTACCCTATCAGAGCACCAGTTTTGAGTTTATTGTCTGCATATGTGTTGAATTTGGAGGAATCTAAAAATTGCCAGACAGTAAAGGGTTAACTTTGAGGACTTCCTGCTAAAGCAAGCTAGCAACAACGATACTTAGTAGTAAAGACTAGTTTCTACTTAACTCTTTACTAAATGACAAAATTTTAGACTAGCCCAAATTGAAAGCATTTGCAGACGACAAAATAAATGTGACCCAAAAATTGAAATTTGTTTTTGAAAGGATAGAAAACATTGTGTGAAAAGGAGAGAATGCCGGTTACCAGCATTTTCTCCTGTTCCCACAATGTCTTCGAAAGGCTTCTTTCTCAGGGTTGTTAAAACACAATAAACTACAAGTTTCATTCATACAAGGCTTGATGATTAAATAGTGGAAATAGATAGTTTCTACCGAAAACACAATAAACTAAAAGCTTCATTCATACAAACCTTGATGATTAAATAGTGGTAATGGGTAGTTTCTGCATCGAAAATCAACAAAGTATGGAAACCAAAACACTTCATCACGAAACTGAAAGTAAGAACATGGCAGCAGTTTCATTCCACATTGTAAGGAAAGAGACTTGTTTTCCTAGGTCTGCAATGGACTGCCTTAGATTTCCTAATGAACAATGCTCAGCAAATACAACAATCCGAAGAGATTCAGATAAAACTCCTTGAACTCTTTACCAGACAGCAAAATTTTGTACTGGACCAAAATGAAAGCATGTGCAGGCAACAAATGTGGTTCAAATGATGTTTCTGTCTTTGATAGGGTAGAAAACATTGTCAGAAATTGAGAAACTACTGCTGGTTACCAGCATTTTCTCCATTTCCCAAAATGTTTTCAAAGGTCTTCTCTGTCAGTTGTTAAAACTCTGGATTGCATGGTAAAAGCTTAAGCAGTTAAAAATCTGAAAATAATGAATATATAAACAATCAAAGCTGGTAAGTCTTTCTTTCATTCAGAGTGCAAGTTCTAATATGTTTTAGCCAAAGATGTCAAGCTTGATTGTAGTAACCGTTTACCACACAATCCCAACTTTTAACGACCCTGAAAGAGAATGCTTCTGAAAACATCGTGGGAAAAGGAGAAAATGCTGGTAACCAGCATTTTCTCCTTTTCCCACATGTTTCCTATCCTATCAATGATAGAAATCATCATTTAAGCAACATGTATTTTGTCGTCTGCAAATGCTCTCAATTTGATTTAGTCCAAAATTTTGTCGTTTTTTAAAGAGTTAAATGAAGTATTAAACTTAAAATGTCATAAACAAACAAAAATGAGAACTAGATGTACTTCTTTTTACAGTCTGCAAAACATCTCTTTCTTTTTACACCAGATGAAAAAATTTTATAGATGTTAAACTTGATTAAATTAAACAGAGTGTTAAAATAGAAAACTCTTAAACAAACAAAAAACAGAAGTTGATGTACTTCTTTTTACAGTCTGCAAAACATTATCCGTTCACTATGCACAAAATGCATTCATCGCAATAGTAGCATATCTTTTATGAAGAAAAAACTTGTACATTTTTGTTTTTGTTTATGATGCATTTCTTAAAGGAAAAGCACTAACACATTTTGTTTACATACAGATCATCAATTTATATTAATCCATGGCATCATTCACAGCAGAGTTTCAGAGAATATTCAGGTATTTTTCCAGATTCAAAAACAAGTAGCCTTGAAAACTGAGTCAACAACAATAATGAAACAAGAGCTTGGCAAGCGGGTGCCAATGCTTGGCTGCAGTTGCCTTTAGTGAAAATTTCAAGTCGAAAAAGGGGCACAACTGTGTCAATGTGTCAAAACATTTTGATGGCTATCAGCCCGTGTTGCATGCATTCCCGTTTTGATATTTAACAGCTAGTTCAAAATCCTGGTATGAAGTAAATATCTATAGTAATGGTGAAGGTATTATATAATGTTAAACTTAATGCACTGCCATGACACAGATGACAACTCAAGTGACACCAGGGCTATGGCAACACCTTGATATTTTCTTTGAAAACAGCCAAGCTAAAAATGAAGTAACTTACCATGTTGGCTACAGACAGTTTATACATTTCAGAGTACCACATACTCTGAGCCTCTAGGTAAGCTTTCTGAAACTTGGCCATCAGTTGTCGTGTTTTCTCCCTGTGAAAAAAAAATGTGCTTAGCATACTTCAGGTAATCGTTCACTGAATGACAAAATCTTACACTTGTCCAACGTGAAAGCATTTGTAGACAACATATCAAATATAGCATAAAAGAAGTGATTTGCCCTTGAACAGGTAGAAAACATTGTAGGAAAAAGAGAAAATGCTGGTTACCAGCATTTTCTCCATTTCCTACAATGTTTTTAATAGCCTACCTCCCCGAGGTAGAAAGCTGGTAACTATGAAAAATGTGGCATAAAAGATGTGATTTGCCCTTGAGGAGGTAGAAAGCATTATAGGAAAAGGAGAAAATGCTTATAACCAGCATTTTCTCCTTTTCCCACCGTGTTTTCTAAATTTTCAGAAACAAATCCAATCGTTTGACCCACATATCATTTGTGGTCTGCGAATGCTTTCACTATGAGCAAGGCTAAATACTTTCCATTTGGTAAAAAAATAATTATTTCATTGTAACTATGGAAGCCCATTTGTAACACTGCAGGATTCTAGTACAATACATTAATTAGCTGGCGTCCAACATTAATCGATCTTTAAGAAAATCCAAATTGTAGTTTACCCTTTACCACACAATCTCAACTTTTAACGACCCTGAGGAAGAGACCTTTTGAAAACAATGCTGGAACAGAAGAAAATGCTGGTAACCAGCAATTTCTCCTTTTCCAACAAAGTTTTCTAGCCAAGGACATACAAGTTTCAATTTTTCAGTCACATTTATTTTGTTGTCTGCAATGCTTCAATTTGGACTACTCTAAAATTTTGCAATTAGTAAGAAGCTAACCTTGCTATTTATGGATCAATGAGATCAAGCTTTGCAAAAGGGCCCAGCTAGATAAGAAAACTGCTTTCAATTTGCAAGTCTTAAAGCTACATCCTTACAGCCATAGAGAAAAAAACACTGTTAAAACTTGAAAGTGTGTAGAATGGCTCAGAATTTGGTCAGCCATGTAAAAAAAGATAAATTACCAATATACATGGAGTAAGAGGTAGAGAATCTCAAGGGAATTTGTCCTCATTTTAAACGGGAAACGGCAACAAAGATTTCATGGAAGGTTGTCAAAAATATGAAATGTGTTTTCTATCCATCATAATTTGTGCAATCTTTCTGCCGTAAGGGGCAACATTTGGCATGAAGATACAAGAATGATTATAGTTTCATAAAATAAAGATGAAATGGTTTAAAAACTGGCTGAAAATATGTACAGATGTATCTTTAAGGTTGTCACTTGGGATATGGCCGAAGTCTTATCCATAAAATATCAAGACACCAATATAACAGTGGATGTAAAAATCTTACTCTGGAGGTTTTAGAGTGTCTGGATGTGCTGGAATACCGACATCTGGAGACCCGCCTTCCCTGAACAAGTGTAATACAACATCAAGAACCTGAAAAAACATAGAGTCTCTGTCATTTTAGTCTCTATCATTTATCTGAACTCTATACCAAAATACAAAATTTTAGACTAGTTCAAATTGAAAGCATTTGCAGACGACAAAAATAAATCTGACTCGAAATTTGATATCTGTTTTGTGAAGGTTAGAAAATACTGTGGCAAAAGGAAAACAATCTGGTTACCAGCACTTTCCCCTTTTCCCACAATGTTTTACAAAGGTTTCTTTCTCAGGGTTGTTATAAGTCAGGATTCTGTGGTAAAGGGTTAATATGACTCAGATGTTACAGTATAGCCATCTCTTATTGTTATCCGACACGACATGTGGCCAGTTTCAACACTTCAACAACATTCCATGCTGGCCATACCAGGATTTATCTTGGTGATGATCACAAGCAAATATCAAATATCACGACATGACATAATGTTGAAAATAGCTTTAACCCTTTACCCGCCGATAAAATTTTATACTAGACCTAATTGATATCAGTTGCGGGCGGCAAAATATGTGCAACTGAAAAATTAAGATTTGTTTTGGGAAGGGTAGAAAACATTGTGGGAAAAGGAGAAAATGCTGGTTACCTTTTCCCACAATGTTTTTAAAAGGCTTCTTTCTCAGGATCGTTGAAAGTTGGGATTGTGTGGTAAAAAGTTATACAAATATGAAAATGACATGTGGTGAACTGATTTTTCAAATGGTCCTCAGAGCCAAGTAGTTGTGCATAGCTTATGTCCGTGGATAGAGAGGGAGGGGTAGATAACTCTGAAATGCTTACAAGCAGACCTCCCAAAACTGAATCTTGCAAAACAACAATTCCTGAGAAATATGTGTACAAAGTTTTGATAAAATGACTACAAGAACTGAGGGAGAAGCTTTCAGCATTAAACCTTTATCACACAGGCAAAATGCACAATTTAAATGTGGCTCAAATTATGGAATCTGTCTTTGAAGGAGTAGAAAACATCATGGGAAAGGGAGAAAATGCTGGTTACCAGCATTTTCTCCTTTTCCCATAATGTTTTCAAAAGGCATTTTCCCCTGGGTCATTAAAACTTAGGACTGTGTGAGAAAGGGTTAAACACCTATGTGAATGTCCACAGACAGATGGGCTGGCTCTGGTAAACTGCGAAAAAAAAAACCCAATCATTTTGCAGGAAACTTTATAAAACTTACCGGTTTATTTATTACCCAGGCAGAATTTGACAGTATATTGATAGAGTCTATCACTGGAAGTGGATTAAGCTGTTTGAACCATTCATCATGACGCTCAGACTTCGTTTTCAAAAGAGTTCCTGCAAAAAAATGAGAGATGTGTATTTATCTTCATAAACCTTCAGTTAATCCTTTACCATTTCAGTGTTTCAACAACCCTAAAGAGGGACACTTTTGAAACATTGTGGAAAAAGGACAAAATAGTGGTAACCAGAATTTTTTTTCCTCTTTCCACAATGTTCTCTACCCTTCCAAGACACATCCTTTAATGTAACTATTACCTTATTTCTCATCTGGGTCTGTATTCAACCATTCTTTAGAACATTCTTAGTCTTATCCTCACAAATTTTCAAGATTTGTAAGCAACAAAACTTCTGATTGGCTAAAACGTTTAACAGTTTAGCCATTCATAGGTTGTGTTACTTTCAAAATCTATAATCAAAGTAAGAATATTCTAAAAAATGGGTGGTGAATACAGTCATTAGAAATGTTAGCAAGGTTTTAGAAGATTTGTCCAAGTGACCTACTTTGCTATCCAACATGACCCAAGAACCCAAACTAGTCTAAGATGTCATCAAGAAAAACATTTTGACAAAGTTTCAGGAGTATCTGAATGAATATGTGGCCTCCATAGTGCACACAACATTTTCTATGATTTTTCCCAGTGACCTTCTTTTTGACCCCATGTGATCCGGTTTCAAACTTGTCTGAGATATTAGAAAGCAAAACATCCTTAAAAAATTTCATAGCTATTGGGACTGAAAATGAGGTCAAACAAGGTTTTTTGTCCCACTGAAAAACTTTTTGACCTGATGTAACCCAATTTCAAACTTGTCCGAGATCTTATCTAGAAAAACACTCTGACCAATATTCATGAGCATCTGACTGAAAATAAGGCCACCAGAAAGTGCACAAGTTTTTTCTATGACTTGCTGAAGCATTCAGAGTTCTGCACTGAAATTAAATTCTTTAGACAGGTTATACTAGAGCTGTCACTGAATGTGACTTAATACCCCCGCCAGCGCTTTGACAGAAAAAAAGTGTCAAGTTCAAGTGGAGATAATTCCTCAACCTTGGGGAGTTGACACTTGAAAATTACGTCTTGCAAATCTTCAATATATGATCAATATATGTGCAAAGTTTCAATGCAATTGAAGGAAAACTCTAGGAGGAGTTCGTGACACAAAATTGCTAGTATTTTGTACACAGATGGACACACGGACGGACCGACAGACAGGCTGATTCCAGTATACCCCCGAAAACATTCATTTTGCGGGGGTATAAAAAACTTGACAAAGGAACATTCCTGTATAGTTTTATTTCAATTTGCCCTGTTGTTGGGGGGGGTGACTGACCAGAAACACAAACATTAAACAATGGACTAAAGAATGATCATAAAACTAACCTTTGAGCAATTTGTGTGGAGCAGCAGAAATTATTTAAAGTGCTCATATGACCAATCCAGTGTCTATTCTAGAAACTGAAAATAAGGCGGGGATTTTCGAACAGATATAAAGCATATAGCTCATGCATTATTTATTCCTGTCTAAGACCATACAGTAATCTTAACTGACCTGTTTATATGCCATTTTATTTGCAACAGCTGTATTTTCTGCCAGGCAAGAGTAAATCATTTGCTTTTGGACTGTTTCAGTGTTTTTTACGCGAGACTGTCACATATTGGATCTAAATATATGTGGGATCTGTCAAAAATGCATCAATCCCACACTTGCACATCCTACAATAGACAATGGCAATCAAAACTGTTGCTAGGTTTTCCAAGGTATGTAAAATTTCATCCGAATACCCCAAAGTTACTGATATCTTTGCATTATCACATATTCATATGATCCACGCTCTGGCAAGAGGAAGTTTATGGATCTATTAAAATTCATTCTAACAATTTGTGAATCATGAGGTAGAATGGTCCGCTGACATTCAGAAAATTTATAAATAACAAAACGTTTTGACTCGTGTCAGCCTACGTGGACTGTGCAGGCTGGAATGGGTTGATACGTTGCAGATAAATTAGGCCCCCTTTTCAAAGAGCAAGGTTCATATCAAAGAGAATTCAGTGTTCTCACTTGTGTTCATGAGTAGACCACCAAATGTTGGAGACAGGAGAGGTAAAGGTGGAGTCAACATGGGAACTTTACTGACACCCTTCATTATCGTCTTGAACTGACAGATCTGAACAACGTGCGGGTGGACCTGTTAGCAAAACATAATTAAACTACAAGTTACCATTTTCAGACTACAATCAATATTAACTTTTAACTCTACTACACGACAAAATTCTAGACTCATCCAAATTGGAAGCAAATGCAGACGACAAATAAATCCTGTCTCAAATAATGATGATTGTCTGGAAAAGCCCAGAAAACATTGTGCAAAAAAGGAGAAAACACTGGTTACCAGCATTTGCTTTTCCCACAATGTTTTCTAAAGCTTTCTTTCTTAAGGTCATTAAAACTTGGGATTGTGTTTAAGGTTAGCCTATGAAATAAATTACCTGTAAATTTTGAATCAGAAAGAAAAAGTTTGTCAATTTGTCTGTTTGTACCTTGATTCTCCTTTGACTCTTTTACCAGGCAACAAAATTTTGGACTTATGATCAAAGAATATATTAAATAATCTATATCTTTAAAACTAAGTGTGTTTGTGTGAGACAGAGAGGGAGAGAGAGAGGGAGAGAGAGAGAGATTATCAATCCAATCAACCTGTTCAATTTACAAGCAATAATGTCATTTGAATTTTAATCAAATAAAAAGGGACCGTATATATAAAAATTATGATACTGATGATAATGTATACCTTTATGTACAAGATGTAGGAGGAGAGCTTTTAAGCCCAATTTAGAGATAGGATGGGCACGTATGCCAGTGATTTAATCAACCCAGTCAACTACTTCAATTGACAACCCATCGACCACTTGCTATTATAACCGCCGGCCCAGTCAAAAATTAGATTGACTAGGTTTTTGCCAACCCTGACTCATTAGCCATTAGCATACAACAAATTTGAAAACAAGTCTAAACTGAAAGCATTTGCAGATGACAAATTAAATGTTGTTCAAATGATGGATTATAACCACCGGCCCGGTAAAAAATTATATTGACTAGGTTTTTGCCAACCCTGACTCATTAACCATTAGTATACAACAAATTTGAAAACTAGTCTAAACTGAAAGCATTTGCAGATGACAAATTAAATGTTGTTCAAATGATAGAATTTATCTTTGATTGGCTAGAAAACATTGTGGGAAAAGGACAAAATGCTGGTTACTAACATTTTCTCCATTTCCTACAATGTTTTCAAAAGGCTTCTTCCAAAGGGTTGTTAAAACTCAAGGTTGTGTAGTAAAAGGGTTATTGTAATACCTTGACTTCCTTGGTCATCTTCAGAGATCTGTTTCTTACCACGACATGGAAACAATTGTGTGTGTTCCTACAATATAATAAATATCAAGGTTTGGAATTCCAGTAAGTAACGATAAAACTTTATTTGAATGGTGTTTTACACTGCTTTAAAACTCTTTACCATAAAAAAAAAAAAAAAAAAAAAAAAAAATTTTAGACTTGTCCAAATTCAAGGCATTTGCAGATGACAAAATTCGACCAAGCCAAAAAGATAATTTTTTTCTTTGAAATTGTAGAAAACATTGTGGGAAAAGGAGAAAATGCTGATTACTAGCATTTTATCCTTTTCCCACTATATTTCTAAAAGCCTACTTCCTCAAGGTCACTAAAAATCTGGACTGTCTGGTAAAGGGTTAAAAGACATGTCAGTCATTTCACAAGGACAGCATAGTTAGTCACTTGTTTCCAGGGCTTCACCAGTGCTAGGCTGGGGCTAAGCAGTGGTTTTCACAAGGTCACTCCAATCTGACAATGCATCCAAGGAGAATCAACCTAGGGATATCCTGACCCAAAGAAAGAAGGCTTTTGAAATCATTGTGGCAAAAGGAGAAAATGCTGGTTACCAGCATTTTCTCCTTTTCCAATAATGTTTTCTACCCTTCCCAAAACAAAGTTCAATGTTTGAGTCAAATTTAATTTGTCGTCTGCAAATGCTTTCAATTTGGACTTGTCTAAAGTTCTGCCATTAAATTTTCGTAAAGAGTTGACCACTGAATCAGACTGGAATGTAACAACAGCACCACATGCAGATGCCAATGGTTTGCTGCAGTTGGTTGATTTTCAGTGAAAATTCTAAGTTGAAAAAGGGGCATAACTGTGTCAGAAATATTTTGATTGTTACCTGCTCTTATTGTCTGGGTTCTCCTTTTGACAGTTTACAACTTGTCCAAGTCTGAAGAAAATGTCTTCAGTAACAGCAGAGAAATTATAAAATATCAAATTTCTTGCATTGCAACAACGCTGCCTGCTCAGAAGACATAGACAACTACAGGGCTTTGAGATTACCTGTATGTTTTCTTTGAAAACAGCCAAGCTAACGAGAGGGAAAAAGTTTCTATGTCAAGGATTTACCTTGTCCCACTAAGAACTTTGTACACAGAATTATTTAACATTTGATCAAGCAGTTTCTGTGAAGTCTTTTATGCAAATGTGGGACAATAGAAAGATGGACTGACAGATGTATGGATGGAAAGAAGGAAAGATAGACAGCATGCTATGACAACAGCTGGCCTTGAGCACTTTGTGCTAAAAATAGCCTATGAAGCAGTAACATTTTGTGAACAGACCTGATTCCCTTGTGTATGAATTCTACTTGTAGATTATTCAGCAGTATATTCAAGAAAAAACCACCCACCTACAAATATAAACATGTAAAGTCAATATTTTGATCAGACAGATGTGAACCATGCCCTGGCAAAAGGGGGTTTAATGCATCTCTGTGATGCATTATACCAAGCAAGTCATCACAAAATTATGGACCTGTAAACTCCATTTTGTTTAACAACCAACTGAATCATATGGCAGAATAGTCCTTTGACATGCAGAAAATTTAAAGAAGAGAAAGTTTTGGCCCCTGTCAGCCTGTGCAGAATGTGCAGGCTGACACTTTTTTTTTTAACAGGTGCTTTAAGCCCCGTGTTCACATAGCATGGCTCATATTATAAATCTGAAGATTTGTTAGCCTTATACCACTTAGTAAATGAAATGGGACAATATTCTTCCCAAGCCACTGGCTGCTTTTTCTCATAACCATTGTAGAAACAATTATCAGCGGTGCGAGAAGATTGAATCCTGTCACATTGACTATCATCAAAGAAATTTGCCAAGCTGGGGATTCGAATTGGCAACACCCTGTTCTGTAATCCTGTTCGCTACTGATCCTACCAGGGATCAGCCAATTTTTATCATAATATCTTTCCAAAGTAGGGATGAATTTTAGACATTGCTATGGCAATATAAAGTATGATATTCCTTTCCACCTGTCAGGTGGTAATTTGACTGCTATTTGGCCATGCCTCATATTTATACTACTACCTATGTTAAATGATGTTACTGTATTCTTTTTATTACATTCATGAAAACAAAAAAATCCAGACAAACATTTTGATCACATTTCCAGAGCATTGGACTAAAAATGCAGCCTTTATAAAGGACACAAAATTTATCCTAGTGACCTACTTTATGACCCATTTTCACACTTACATAACATGCTATTATGGGACTGAAAAAAAAAAAAAAGCCTTCTTATTTTGTTTGTTTGTATTGCATTTAATGCTGTTTTCAATACTATGCACACCTTGAGAACTTTATGCTCAGGTGAGCTAATGAGCTTACCTCTATCAAAAGATATTTATTCCATGGGAAAGGATTTAGGGTCTGTAAAATAAATAAAATCAAATATTGAGCTTGTAATCCAAATCTATCAAATTTACATAGCATCTATAAAAACCAGAGAATAAATGCTTTCTTACCCCTTTACCACACAATCCCAACTTTTAACAATCCTAGGGAAGAAGGCTTTTGAAAACACTTGGGGAAAAGGAAAAAATGCTGGTGACCAGCATTTTCTCCTTTTTCAACAATGTTTTCTACCCCATCACAGAGAGAAATCATCATTTTGGCAACATTTAATCTGTCATCTGCATATGCGTTCAATTTGGTCCAGTCTGAAATTTTGTCGTTTGGTACAGAGTTAATTGTTTTCAATATTAACCTTTTACCAACCAATCCAGAGTTTCTATGACCAGCATTTTCTCCTTTTCCAACCATGTTTTCAAAATTCTTCTTTTTTAGGGTTGTTAAAAGTCAGGATTGTTTGGTAAAGGGTTAAAGTTATATCCACACTCCCCTCACAAGCATTTTTCTTGCTGAATATATCAAGTATACAATGGGTGGGAGAGAATTATGGACAAATTTTGGTGGGAAGCTAATTTGCCTTTTACCCCTTTTACTGTACTACAAATCATTCTGCAATCATTCTGGTTTTGTAGTGCAATGAAACAGCATGTTGAGTATGTCAGTGACTACACAACAGTTGGACCGTACAAAACAAAATAAGCAATGAGCTGGGAAAAGGGGGTTTAATGCATCTCCATGATCTACAGTAATTTGTCCATATATTCGGACACTCTATGAATTTGGACACCATTAATTAATTCTAAAAATAACTTCTTTTACATCTCTAATTTTGGACAGCTGATGCTAGCATGTTTTCTATTAATTCAGACACAAATTTGTGCCTGAAAAGTCAAGACAATGTTTTTTTTTTTTTTTTTTCATCAAACTAGTTTAACTACTCCTATTGCAGGAAATATTGTCCCAGACAAAGGGCAAGTCCAAACAAGCCATTCTCAATCCGTTAGACGAAAAAGTCATATGGTATTGAGGACAAAGTTCACAAACAAGATGGGTGTCTTACGTGTATTTTCGCAAAAGAAACAAGACACAGTCTGCAAATTACTAATCCAACTGACCTTTCTGCCGACTTCGATTGACAGGTCATATCAGCCAATCAAAACGCAGTATAGCGCGTCATATAAACAAAAGGGTCAGAGTAAGTTACAGCCTTTTCTAGTGTCAGACAATGTATTATTTTTTTTCCTTTTTATTCAAACCAAAGAATATTGCATTATAGAGAAATTATTTCAAAATGGATTAAAGTTGCAGACAAGAATCACATGGTAAGGCAATTGTTACAGAATATACCATGAACAGAAAACTAAATTTATCCACTCCAAAAATCTTATCCACGTAAATGTCACCAGTAGATTTAACCAGGATTCCGAAAAACCAGCCTCTCTACCAAACAACAGAAAAGCAGTTTTTTTCCCAATCTTTCGGGAAAGAAAGAACAATTATGCCAAAGTTTATTGTTAAATTACCTATTGAAATCTAACTCAATGAACATCTTTCAAACTCCAAGCATTACTCATAGACAGTCGTAATCATTGTACGAAACAAGCAACAGGAAGAAGTGTATTTTATTGATAGCTACACGTCAATCTGTTTCATAAATAAGTTGACACTGCGAACATCAAATATTTTTTTATTCTTGTGGTAATAACTTAGGGAGCATTCATATTTCATTCCTGTTTCATTCAGACTATTACTGTGTTAATTGCACTTTGGTCTGGTTCTACTGATTGTCTGTTTTCCCAATGATCGTCGCATAACTGATAAATGAACATCCATTCAAAATCAGTATAATCCTTATAATCACCTCAAGTGACCAACCATTCCCCCAATTTAACTCTTTACCAAACAACAAAATATTAGACTGCTCCAAATTGAAAGCAGTTGCAGACAACAAAATACATGTAAATGTGACTGAAAAATTGAAATTTGTCTTGGGAAAGAGTAGAAAACATTGTGGAAAAAGGAGAAAATGCTGGTTACCAGCATTTTCTCCTTTTCCCACAATGTTTTTAAAAGGCTTCTTTCTCAGGGTCATTAAAAGTCGGGATTGTGCGGTAAAGAGTTAAAAAGTTTTAAGACATAAATCTGTTAAAATTACAACAAACCACTTTCTTAACTGATTACTTACAATAAAATTTACTGATTTCAACTCAAACAGGCAGTAGAGGTGTTAAGTAAAGTTTTACCTGACATCATAACATTTGATTCGTCTATTTTGAAAACATTTGCTGTCAACAAATGAAATGTTGCTCCAATGATGAGATTTTTCTTAAAAGGGTAGAAAACATCTAGGGAAAAAGAGAAAAGTTTTCAAAAGTCTACTCCTTCAAGGTCGTTAATTAAAGTACCGGTTTGTGTGTTAAAGGGTTAAATTGTAAGTCCTTTCCTTATATTATTCACTGGCAAACTGATATGTTATATGCTCATGAAATGTTTTAAAAACTTATGCCCCTTTCCCCTATTAATAATTATAGATGTTGCTGACAGCAATCTACTCAGGTTTGTGAGACTGAACACTGAATTACGAACATATTTGCACAATTTTTACTTCTTGATTTCTTATAAATATGACATTATTCAAAGCATTTTTTCTTGTTGCATTGCTGATTTAGTTTGAACTGATAAGAAAGTAGGGAAAAAAACTTTGGGTGCTTCAAATAGAGCGAAACATAAGCTAGAATAAAAGTGAAATAAACGATGTTTCTCTATGTAATTGAGGCCATTTTCTGGTTTGTTTGTCGGGCATAGCTACCAAAATACCTTGTTACTAAGGTGGGCATGCCAAACTCGCGTTTGCAGAAAGGTCAATTTCTGGGCAAAAAAGTGTAAGAATAATGACCGAATACTTCAATTATGTAAACGGTCTAAATTTAGATAAAGCTGGAATTCCAAAAATTACGAGGTTGAATTGTTTTCTGAAAATCACCGTCTTATTGAAATATGCCCAGGGATGTACACAAGTGACGTCTGTTTCTGTCGATTGTTTCTATTTCTGGCCATATTTTTTGTACATATTTTCGCGTAATGGATTGCTTATCTCAGCACCCGATTTGAAACATGTTTTGTTGTCTGGAGTAGGGTTAACCCTTTACCACACATTCCAACTTTTAAAGACCCTGAGAAAGAAACCAGCATTTTCTCCTTTTCCCACAATGTTTTCTAACCTTCCAAAAACCAATTTCAATTTTTCAGTCATATTTATTTTTTTTTGCCATCGTATGCAACTGCTTTCAATTTAGACCAGTCTCAAATTTTGTTGTCTGAAACAGGATTAAGCCTTTACCAAGCGACAAAATTTTAGCCTTGTCCAAATTGAAACCATTTGCAGAAAATAATTTCAATGTGGCTCAAATGGTGCAATTTTTCTTTGATATGGTAGAAAACATGGTGGAAAAAGGAGAAAATGCTGGTTACCAGCCTTTTCTCCTTTTCCCACAATGTTTTCTAAAGGCTTCTTTCCCAGGGTCGTTAAAATGCAGCACTGTCCACTAAAGGGTTAAAAAGACAGAGTTTCACTTACTGTTGGTGTGTATGGACTGACATTTCTGGCTATCTCCTGCCATAGTTGTCTGTAGTTTAAGTCTGTCTGATACTGTTTTAAAGATCTCTCCAGATAGTCCTTATAGCACTCACTTAGCTGTAAAATAATGGAAAAACATGCTGTTTCATTAAAATGATATCCCCCGGTGAAAAAAGCCCTCTTTTTCCATGACATGGCATTAAATGAACAACAAAAAAAAAAAAAAAAACAAGCATTCTGATAGTATTGCATAGCAATACACAGTCCCCTACCGGCCATATGTATCACTGGCATGTCAGTGAAATTTTTAAAGTCCAAGGCCCGTGAACGCGTCAAAAAGCAGTGGAGTGGAACGAAACTCGAACTTGATGTGTAAGTCATGGTTGTTGATGTACACACCAAAAATCAGCTCTATATGTAGCAGCGTTTAAAAAAAAAGTGCGGAAAAATGTTTTATCAGTGAAATTTTGTAAGTCCAAGGCCCATAAATGCGTCAAAAAGCAGTGGAGCAAGACGAAACTCGAACTTGATGCGTAAGTCATGGTGGTTAATGTACACACCAAAATTCAGCTCTATATGTAGCAGCGTTTAGAAAAAAAGTGCGGAAAAATGTTTTATCAGTGAAATATTGTAAGTCCAAGGTCCGTAAATGTGTGAAAAAGCAGTGGAGCGGGACGAAACTCGAACTTGATGTGTAAGTCATGGTGGTTGACTTACACAGCTAAAGTCAGGTGAATATCTACAGCATTTAGAAAAAAAAGTCCGGAAAACTGATTTATCAGTGAAATTTTGAAAGTCCAAGGCCCGTAAATCCGTGAAAAACCTGTGGACCAGAACAAAAGTTGAACTTGATCTATAAGTCATGGTGGTTGAGTTACACAGCAAATCTGAGATCAATACCTACCAGCATTTAGGAAAAAAGTCTGGAAAACTGATTTATCAGTGAAATTTTATAAGTCCAAGGCCCGTAAATCCGTGAAAAACCAGTGGACCGAAACGAAAGTCGAACTTAATCTGTAAGTCATGGTGGTTGAGTTACACAGCAAATCTGAGATCAATACCTACCAGCGTTTAGGAAAAAAGTCCGGAAAACTGATTTATCAGTGAAATTTTGTAAGTCCAAGGCCCGTAAATCCGTGAAAAACCAGTGGACCAGAACGAAAGTCGAACTTGATCTGTAAGTCATGGTAGGTGACTTACACACCAAAACTTGGCTCAATATGTACCAGCGTTAAGGAAAAAAGTTCGGAAAACTGATTTATCAGTGAAATTTTGTAAGTCCAAGGCCCGTAAATCCGTGAAAAACCAGTGGACCGGAACAAAAGTCGAACTTGATCTGTAAGTGATGGTGGGTGACTTACACACCAATACTCAGCTCAATATGTGCCAGCGTTTAGAAAAAAAGTCCGGAAAACTGAATTGCTGGACTGATGGACAGACGGACGGACGGACAGACGGAGTGCAAACCTAAAGTCCCCTCCGGCTTTGCCGGTAGGGAACTAAAAACCTACATAGGCAGACTATCGTAAGGAACACATGTATAAAGTTCAAATTTTGTCAAGGATTTTAGAAGATATCTCTCTTGGTGTATGGATGGACGGATGGACAGACAACTCAAAAACTATATCCCCATGCCTTCGGTGGGGGATAAAAAAGAGCCCCCACAGTGTTTTCTACCTTTTAATAAAAGAATTCCATCAGTCTTGCCATATTTAAGTTCTCGTCTGCAAATGCTTTTAATTTGTTCGATTTCAAAATTTAATTGTGTGGTAAAGAGTTAATCCTTTATTGCAGAATCCCAAGTTTTCGTGACCCAGAGGAAACAGCTTTTTGAAAACATTTTGGGAAAATGAGAAAATACTGGTAAACAGTATTTTTCTCCTTTTCCCAGTGTTTTGATACCTTTTTTAAAAAACAATTCTATCACTTCACCTATGTTTCAGTTGTCCTCTGCCAATACTTTCATTTTGGACCAAGTCCAATATTTTATAGCGCGGTAAAGAGTTAACCTTTACCACACAGCAATATTTTAGAAATTTTCAAATTGAAAGCATTTGCAGATAACGAAATAAATATGACTCAAAAATTAAAAACTAGTTTTGAAAGGATAGAAAACATTGTAGGAAAAGAAGAAAATGCTGCTTACCAGCATTTTCTCCTTTTCCCCACAATGTTTTCAAAAGCCTTCTTTATCAGGGTTGCTCAACGGCAGCAATGTGTGGTAAAGAGTTAAATAACAAAATCTTACCCCTCTCATTGAGCGTGCCCTCAGATTGTAGTGAATCTTGTATCGATCAAAGACAACTTCTCCAAGGTCTTGCTGTAGATATCCCAATTTAGGACTGTATTGTGGATTCATACTGGCTAAGGCCTTTGCTTGCTAAAATTTTAATTTGGGAAGAAAAAGGTTATTTAGCAGTCAAGTGTACCAGAATGCGGGAAAACATTGCAACACATTATAGAATTAGTAATTAGATGCAATTTGCCCTATTATCACATGATTTTCTTTTTTTTTTTCAAATTGTTTACCACATGACAAAACTTTAGACTAGTTCCAGATGAAAGTATGGAAACAACCAAGTACAATCCAGTGACTCAAAAACTGAAATCTGTCTCCTTTAAGGTGGAAGGCATTGTGGGAAAATGAGAAAATGCTGGTTACAATAATGTTTTCACAAGCCTTCTTCCTCAGAAACATTTAAAGTTGGAGTCATGTTGAAATGGGTTAAAGTACGTTAAAGCATGTTTAAGTCAGTTTTACTAACTATGTTAACTCACTGCCACACAATCCCAAGTTTAAAGACCCCGAGAAAGAAGGCTTTTGAAAACATAGTGGGAAATGGAGAAAATGCTGGTTACCAGCATTTTCTCTTTTTCCCACAATATTTTTCTACCCTTCCATAAGCAAATTCCAATTTTTGAGTCATGTTTGCTTTGTCATCTGCAAATGCTTTCAATTCAGACAAGTGTAAAATTTTGTTGTTTCGTAAAGAGTTAAGCTAACATGTGAGTGGCCAGGATTTTTGAATCAAGAGTACTCAATCTGGTGACGATCAAAGTGAAGATATACTTACGTCCATTAAAATTTCCACATATTCCTCCTCAGGAAACATACAAAGGTATGGATATATGTTAAATGCTTTGGTATCTGTAAAACATACAAAGGTATGGATATATGTTAAATGCTTTGGTATCTGTAAAACATACAAAGGTATGGATATATGTTAAATGCTTTGGTATCTGTAAAACATACAAAGGTATGGATATATGTTAAATGCTTTGGTATCTGTAAAACATACAAAGGTATGGATATATGTTAAATGCTTTGGTATCTGTAACACATACAAAGGTATGCTTCATACAATATCTTCTATCCTTTCACAGGCACATCTCACCATATAAGCAATATTTATCGTCTGCAAACGCTTTCAATATGGTCCAGTCTAAAATTTTACAATTTGATGAAGAAATAAAAAAGTATTTAAAGGAAATCATTCTTTTTAATTAAATGGATAACACTGCAAGAAAAGTAGCAACTGCTCCTTTTCCAAGAATTCATTTGAAAAAAGTTTGGGACAGGAGTATAAAGAGCCTTAATATATAACAAGAGCTGTCATCAGACAGCACATAGTATGTAACAGGAGCTGTCATCAGACAGCACATAGTAAATAACAGGAGCTATCATCAGACAGCACATAGTATATAACAAGAGCTGTCATCAGACAGCACATAGTATGTAACAGGAGCTGTCATCAAACAGCACATAGTATATAACAAGAGCTGTCATCAGACAGCACATAGTATATAACAAGAATTGTCATCAGACAGCAAATAGTATGTAACAAGAGCTGTCATCAGACAGCACATAGTATATAACAAGAGCTGTCATCTGACAGCACATAGTAAACAAGAGGGCCATGATGGCCCTGGGTCGCTCACCTTAGTAGAGTGCCTTTAAGGTTTTTCTTTAATTTGACCATGTGACCTAGTTTTTGACCGCAGGTGACCCAATTTCAAACTCATATTTCATGAAGACAAACATTCTGACCAATTTTCAAGTCAACTGAGCAAAAGATGTGGCCTCGAGTGCCCTAAAGATATTTCTTTAATTTGACCTAGTGATCTAGATTATGACCCCAGATGACCCAAATTTGAACTGGTCTTTGACTATATCAAAAGAAACATTTTAACCAATTTTCAAATCAAATGAATAATAAATGTGGCCTCTAGAGTGCCCACTAGCTATTTCTTTAATTTGACCAAGTGACCTAGTTTATGACCCCAATTGACCCAAATTCAGACTCATATGAGATTTTACAAAAACAAACATTCTGACCAATTTTCAAGGCAATTAAGCAAAGAATGTGGCCTCTAGAGTGCCCACAAGGTATTTCTTTATTTTGACCTAGTGACCTAGTTTATGGTTCCAGGTGACCCAAATCCGAACTCATCTGGTATTTCATCAAGACAAACATTCTGGCCAAATTTCAGGTCATTTGAGCAATAAATGTGGCCTCCAGAGTGCAAACAAGGTATTTCTTTAATTTGACCCAGTGAACTAGTTTATGACCCACGTTGACCCAAATTAATCTTATGTGAGACTTTATAAAGACAAACTTTCTAACTAATTTTCAAGGCAATTGAGCAAATAATGTGGCCTCGAGAGTGCCAACAAGGTATTTCTTTAATTTGACCTAGTGACCTAGTTTATGACCCAAGATGACCCAATTTTGAACTCAATGAACTTGTTGCGCTTAGATGGGCAAACAAACTTAGAAGAGAATCACTACATACCAAATATCAAAGCTCTACGCCTTCCAGTTTTAAAGAAGAATTTTAAAGTTTTCCTTCTTTGTTTCTATGTTTGAACTTGTGACCCCCGGGGCTGGGCCAGTTTTCACCCAGGGGCATCATATGAACCAACTTGGTAGAGGTCCACTAGGAAATGCTACATACCAAATATCAAAGCTCTACACCTTCCCGTTTAAGAGAAAAAGAAATTTAAAGTTTTCCTTCTTTGTTCCTATCTTCGAACTTGTGACCCCCGGGGCTGGGCCAGTTTTGACCCAGGGGCATCATATGAACAAACTTGGTAGAGGTCCACTCTGAGATGCAACATACCAAATATCAAAGCTCCACACCTTTCGGTTTCAGGAAAGAAGAATTTTAAAGTTTTCCTTCTTTGTTCCTATGTTCGAACTTGTGACCCCAGGGGCTGGGCCAGTTTTGACCCAAGCAGCATCCTTGGAACAAACTTGGTAGAGGTCCACTAGGAGATGCTACATACCAAATATCAAAGCTCTATGCCTTCCCATTTAAAAGAAAAAAAAAATTTAAGTTTTCCTTCTTTGTTCCTATGTTTGAACTTGTGACCCCCGGGGCAGGGCCAATTTTGACCCCAAGGGCATCATATGAACAAACTTAGTAGAGGTCTACTAGGCGATGCTACATACCAAATATCAAAGCTCTATGCCTTCTAGTTTTACAGAAGAAGATTTTTAAAGTTTTCCTTTTTTTTCTATGTTGGAAATTGTGACCCCCGGGGCGGGGCCAGTTTTGACCCCAGGGGCATCATATGAACAAACTTGGTAGAGGTCCACTAGGAGATGCTTCATGCCAAATATCAAAGCTCTATGCCTTCTAGTTTTACAGAAAAAGATTTTTAAAGTTTTCCTTCTTTGTTCCTATATTGGAAATTGTGACCCCCGGGGCGGAGCCAGTTTTGACCCCAGGGGCATCATATGAACAAACTTGGTAGAGGTCCACTAGGAGATGCTACATGCCAAATATCAAAGCTCTACGCCTTCAAGTTTCAGAGAAGAAGATTTTTAAAGTTTTCCTTCTTTGTTACTATGCTCAAACTTGTGACCCCCGGAGCAGGGCCAGTTTTGACCCCAGGGGCATCATATGAACAAACTTGGTAGAGGTCCACTGGGCAATGCTACATACCAAATATCAAAGCTCGACGCCTTCCAGTTTCAGAGAAGATGATTTTTAAAGTTTCCCCTCTTTGTTCCTATGTTTGAACTTGTGACCCCCGGGGCAGGGCCAGTTTTGACCCCAAGGGCATCATATGAACAAACTTGGTAGAGGTCCACTAGGAGATGCTTCATGCCAAATATCAAAGCTCTATGCCTTCTAGTTTTACAGAAGAAGATTTTTAAAGTTTTCTTTCTTTGTTCCTATGGTGGAAATTGTGACCCCCGGGGCGGGGCCAGTTTTGACCCCAAGGGCATCATATGAACAAACTTGGTAGAGGTCCACTAGGAGATGCTACATGCCAAATATCAAAGCTCTACACCTTCAAGTTTCAGAGAAGAAGATTTTTAAAGTTTTCCTTCTTTGTTACTATGCTCAAACTTGTGACCCCTGGGGCGGGGCCAGTTTTGACCCCAGGGGCATCATTTGAACAAACTTGGTAGAGGTCCACTAGGAGATGCTACATACCAAATACCAAAGCTCTGCGCCTTCTAGTTTCAGAGAAGAAGATTTTCAAAGATTTTGCTTTTTTTTTCCTTTTTGTTGCCATGGCAACCAGAGTTGTCGGTGGAATTCATTTCTTTGAACAATTTTGGTAGAGCTTCACTCAAGGAACATCCCTGCCAAGTTTCATCAAGATCGGCCCATTGGTTTAGGAGAAGAAGATGTTTAAAGAAATTGTTGACGGACGACGGACGACAGACGACGGACGCCGGACATAGGGCGATCACAATAGCTCACCTTTAGCACGTTGTGCTAAGGTGAGCTAAAAACATGAGCTGTCATCAGACAGCACATAGCATATAACAGGAGCTGTCATCAGACAGCACACAGTAAATAACAGGAGCTGTCATCAGACAGCACATACTATGTTACAGGAGCTGTCATCAGACAGCACATAGTATGTAACAGGAGCTGTCATCAGACAGCACATAGTATGTAACAAGAGCTGTCATCAGACAGCACAAAGTATGTAACAGGAGCTGTCATCAGACAACACATAGTAATTAACAGGAGCTGTCATCAGACAGCACATAGTAAGTAACAAGAGCTGTCATCAGACAGCACATAGTAAGTAACAGGAGCAGTCATCAGACAGCACATTATAAGTAACAGGAGCAGTCATCAGACAGCACATAGTAAGTAACAGGAGCAGTCATCAGACAGCACATAGTAAGTAACAGGAGCTGTCATCAGACAGCACATAGTATGTAACAGGAGCTGTCATCAGACAGCATATAGTAAGTTACAGGAGCTGTCATCAGACAGCACATAGTATGTAACAGGAGCTGTCATCAGACAGGACATAGTAAGTAACAGGAGCAGTCATCAGACAGCACATAGTATATAACAGGAGCTGCCCTCAGACAGCACACAGTAAATAACAGGAGCTGTCATCAGACAGCACACAGTATGTAACAGGAGCTGTCATCAGACAGCACATAGTAAGTAACAGGAGCAGTCATCAGACAGCACATAGTATGTAACAGGAGCTGTCATCAGACAGCACATAGTGTGTAACAGGAGCAGTCATCAGACAGCACACTATAAGAAACTGGAGCAGTCATCAGACAGCACATAGTGTGTAATAGGAGCTGTCATCAGACAGCACATAGTATGTAACAGGAGCTGTCATCAGACAGCACATAGTATGTAACAGGAGCTGTCATCAGACAGCACATAGTATGTAACAGGGGCAGTCATCAGACAGCACACAGTGTGTAATAGGAGCTGTCATCAGACAGCACATACTATATAACAAGAGCTGTCATCAGACAGCACATAGTAAATAACAGGAGCTGTCATCAGACAGCACATAGTGTGTAACAGGAGCTGTCATCAGACAGCACATAGTGTATAACAGGAGCTGTCATGAGACAGCACATAGTATATAACAGGAGCTGTCATCAGACAGCACATAATATATAATAGGAGCTGTCATCAGACAGCACAGTTCTCCGGGCAAAATCCCTTGTTGTGGGTGACAATTATTTAGTCTTGCAAATGTGAGCACTTAAAAAAACTTCAACATATAGGATAGGACTTAAGACTAGGGAGTCACTGGCTTTAATCTCCCGCTTAGCCAGTTTCTTTCCAAGGATTGAGGATAGTCAGTGTGACAGGATTCATTCCTCTCTCAATGCTAATTACTATTTTAATGATGGTTATATGGGCAAGAAGCCAAATACTTCGGAAGAATATTGTGTGAATATGCTGGTAACAAAAACTCCAGGAAAGACACCATGATATAACTGAAACATGTAACAGTGCAGTTGGAAAATCAAGGGAAGTAAATGGTAACAAGCCACATATATCTGTTGTGAAGGAACAGGAGCTATTTTCCTTGAGCAGTATATAAATGCTTTATAGTCATATCGACTTCATCCACGGAGTTTTTCATGGGAGCGCCCTTGGGCAAGACACTTCAGAGCCCTAGCCAAGTACTCATGAAACCAATGAAATACATGAATATGTGAGCTGTTGCTGTGATATGACTGAAATAATGTTGAAAGCGGCGTAACTATTCAATCGATCAATCAATCATATTGACTTCACATACTACAAGAAGATTTTTAAAGTTTTCACAATATGTAAAATGTCTTACCCCCAGGGCTACAGGTTTAACGATCTTGCAAGAGGTCCACTAGATAAAGCTGCATACAAACTTGGCAGACCTAGAACTTACGGTTAGGAACCACAAGATTTTTTTTTTTTTCAGCACAGGAGTTTAAAAAATGTGACCCCCTAGGGGGAGAACCAATCTAGACCCAGGTCTTTAATTGGGAAATCTTGGTAGTGATCAACTAGATGAACGTGCATGCCAAATTTGGTAGCCCTAGGCCTTATAGTTAGGAACAAAGATTTCTGAAGTCTCTGTAACACCATATAAAACTAGTGACCCCTGGGACAGGGCCAATTTTATCCCAGGGCTAAAATTTTAATATTCTTTATTAAAGTTCACTTCATAAAGTTACCTGCCCATGCTTTATGGTTAGGAACATGAAGATTTTCAAAGTTTTCACTATATAAGCCTATCTAAACCTTATGGACCCCAGGGCATGGCAACATGTAGATGCAACACCAGAAATAAATCATGGCAAATACAACAAAATCTACAAGGCACATGACATTGCATGTGACACTTTCTTACACCATGCTCCCTTTTTGGCTTTGGCTACTGCTTCCTTCAACTTTGTGGTTATAACATCTCTCCACTTCTCAAGTAACTCTTCCATTTGCTTATCCTGTACAAAAAAACAATATAACAACATCAGTATTCGAACAAAATATTTATCAGATATGAATGTTTCTTAGAATAACAGAAGCTTAAATTTGAAACAAATTTTACATTTTATAGGCAATATAAATGAACCATGCTCCATGAAAAGGGGGTTCAACTCTTTACCTAATAACAACATCTTAGACCTGTCCATTTTGAAAGCATCTGCAGATGAAATGTGGCTCAAATGATAGAATTTGTCTTTCATAGGGTAGAAAACTGGTTACCACCATTTTCTCCTTTATAAACAATATTTTCAATAGTTTTTTCCTCTGGATCATCAAAACTTGGGATTGTGTGAACTGCTAGATTATGACTCCTCATTGGGCTAGATAACCTTATGAAGCACAATCATCAAAATGGATTTCATGGAGCCATACATACATGTATATGATGACTTCAGCTAAAGGGTGTTTATGTGTCCCCCTGATGTATGTATGGCTCCATAAAATCCATTTTGATTATGGTACAACACAGGGATGCATTAAACCCCTTTTTGCCAGAGTTGTGCTAAAGTGACTGGATTATTTTTATGCTAGCCACAAAAGGGGTGTAAAAGGATAATCACACAGAAATGCTTCATGAGTATAGATACACATCAGAAACCTACACAGTTTAATCGAAATGAGATAAGCACTGTGATAAGCGCTGTACGAAGGGAGCAGTGGACAATTTGTTTCTTTGTATTGGAGTTTAATGCCACTTTAACAGCTAAGGTCACATCACAGCAGTCAGTTTACCTACCCACGTGTTTCCTGGTTTTCTCAAACCAGTACTGACACAACTTTCTTTGAAAGTAACTGACTACTTTTCTCATATGCATCAGAGGTGAGAGGCAAAAAATCGCCATAAAGAAAGTTTGCCTCATCTGGGTATTGAACCCGCAACCACCATGTCAGTGTACAAATTTTTGCTGGACAATACCATCAGTCACAGGCAATCACATACATCCTTTCAAAAACTGTATCTTTATAAGTTCTTTTCCATTTATCCCTTTATTATATAACTGAGAGTTTTCCGGCCAATACATGTGTCACATGCAGATAAAATAACACATGCAACAGAAAAAAAAATCTGTATCTACAAACTGTGAAGTGCGTTTCCAAATATGGTATGATGATGTAACTCACGCATGGGAAACATACATATTGAGTTCCAGTTTGATTGTTCAAAATTTACAGTATGATATTTATCCCCCATTCATGGAAATGACATTACTAGTTACAACACTATTGTTTGTTTTGTTCACCAATATACAGATAAAATGTGAAGAACTGCAAAATTTTGTCTTTGAAAGTTGTAGGTATATAATAAAAGGAATATTGTGTTATAGTAACTTTCCTGATGCATGTATTTACTTCTAGCTGGGTAAGAAAATTCTGACATCTCCCTCAACCTTTGGTATCATGCTATACCAAATTTTCTCACAATTGTAGAATTAAATACAAGCACCAGGAAAGTTACTACAACATAATATTCTGTATATCCCGCACAGTAAAATTTTTGAATTTGTCCATATTGAAGGAATTTACATATGACAATTCAAACGTTTTTTAAAATGACAGCATTTGTCCTTGAATCAGTAGAAAATACTGTGGGAAAAGGAGAAAATGCTGGTTACCATCATTTTCTCCTTTTCCCACATTGTTTTCAATTGCTTTCCTGCTCAGGGTTGTCAACACTTGTGACTGTGTGGGAAAGTCAACACACAATCCCAACTTTTAACAATACTAAGAAGGAAGCTCTTTGAAAACATTGTGGTAAGGGAGAAAATGCTGGTAACCAGCATTTTCTCCATTACAAACAATGTTTTCTACCATTCCAAAGGCTATTTCAATATCTGAGTCAATTTTATTTTGCCATCTGCAAATGCTTTTAATCTGTAAAAAGTCTAAAACTTAGCTGTTTAGTAAAGGGTTAAATAATTAGAAATACATACATCTGTTGAATCATCCTGCCAGATAGGAGGGATGGACACCATTCCCCTTAATTCTCTGCTCATTTGGGTTTCTGTGGCTTTAAGCACATGTTCCAATTTGACACAGGTTGATATATCTCCAGGTATCTGTAAAAAGCAAGGGTCTCTTAGAATATTTTAACCCTTTACCACACAATCCCGAGTTTTAATGACTACAGGAAAGAAAAGCCTCTGAAAACATTGTGGGAAAAGACAAAATGCTGGTAACCAGCATTTTCTCCTTTTCCACACAGTGTTTTCTACTTTTCCAAAGACAACTGTAAAATTTTGAGCCACATTTATTTCGTTGTCTGCAAATGCTTTGAATTTGGACCAGCCTAAAATTATGTTGTTTTGTAAGGGTTAACTCTTTACCATTCAAACCAGAGTTTTAGCAACCAGGGTTCGCGTTTACACCGTAAACATGTCTTTTTACGCAACAGAATTGATTTGGGACGAAACGAAAAAGTCGCCAATGTGTCCACAGGACAAAACGAAAAATCGGCACTGTTTAACTGCCGTTTAAAATACAAATAAGGGTTGTTTTGATGAAAAATGTTTCTGTTTCCCTGCTTGCAAAAGATAGCCACAAAACAATAATCTGTATTTTTTTTTGGAAATTCAGCTTCTAAAAATAGCTCCAGTTACATGAGAAGCAACCTCTTATCCAAGTTATTGTGATTTCATCGCATAGCAACCGCATCTGTTGCAGTCCAATATGGCTACCCTGGCGAAAAGGAAAAAATATACTCATTCTTTTCAAGAATCCTGGCCGAAAGAGCCCGAATTTAAGACAAAAGTAATAAAAGAAACGAAATCAGAAAGCAACTTTGTTATGAAATGCTCGTTTTGCCTAGATATCAGAGTGAAAAACATGTTTACTGATGAATGCACAGACTTTCAAAGATCAACGCTAACTCAGCACGCTTCTTTGGATGGACATCGCCATGCAGTTGAAATTAAAAAAAAATCCAAAGAATCGTCACTAAATTCCTTACAGCCGGCAGAAGAATGGGACTCGGATGAGAGCTAGATGGGACTCAATTTTCTGGTAGGTACTGCGTCAATGGCAACCCAAAAGAAAAAAGACTTTTTGCAAACATTGTGGGAAAAGGAGAAAATGCTGGTAAAACAGGAAAGCTTTGCATGAAGTTTCTTTTAATTTCATCAAGTGGTTGCTGAGCAATAGCCAAGAAATGAATTGGGGACTAAAACTAATACAAAGACAGTAAGAGTTGCAGTTCTTTCCCTCTGCACTCAGCAGACCCTTGGTCTCTATCTACCTGTGAGAAGATTTTTTGATTATCTATCATAGTATGAGAGTTATTGCCTAGACAAGACACTGTTAACACCGACACTGAAGCAGACACCAAAAATGTGATCAAAATGCTGCAAATAGTCTAGCAATAAACAAATAAGACATGCTCTGGCAAAAGGGAATTTAATGCATGTCCATAATGAATTATACCAAGCAAGTCATCACTTAATTATAGAGCCATAAATTCCATTTAGTCTAACAGTTAGTTGGATATGGAGGTAGAAAGGTCCTTGGATGTGCATAAACTTTACAAATAGCAAAATAGAAAACAGCTTCAACTCATGTCTCCCTGCGTGGACTGTGCTGGCTGACATGGGTTGATGTTACATTTTGTAGATGCATTAAGCCCTCATCTCACAGAGTATGGCTCAAATAATTGTCCAATTACTTGAACGAGAATTTTTACTTACTATCTGTGCAGGAGAATTCAAACCAACAGTTAATGGTTCAGAGTATTTGGTTGTTTTGAACCGAGGTTTAAGTTCGACACCAGGCTGTAAAATTGCCATAAACTGCAAGAGAAGAAAACTGAAATATGGACAGTTATAAACCCTTTGGCCAATAAACTGCCTTGACCCTTTACCATACAATCCCAACATTTAACTACCTTCAGGAAGAAGGCTTTAGAAAACGTTGCAGGCATTTTCTCATTTTCCCACAATGTTTTCTACCATTTCAAACAAAGAAATTATCTTTTGAACCAAATGTCATTTATCTTCTGCAGATGCTTTCAGAAGAAGACGAGTTAACCCTGTACCAAACAATCCCAAGTTTTAACATCCCTCAGAAAGAAGGGTATTGAAAACCTTGCGAGAAAAGGTGACCACCATTTTCTCATTTTCCAACAAAATTTTTTACTGCCTCAAAGAAAACAAGAGCACCGTATGAGGGTGCCAATGCTCGGCTGCTTTTCTTGATTTTCTGTGAGAATTCGAAGTCAAAAAAGGAGCATAACTGTGTCAAATATACTGTGATGGTTACCTGCTCTTGTTGTATAGGTTCTCCTTTTGATAGTCAACAACTTGTCTTAGTTCGAAGCAAATATCTTCAGTAATAACAGAGATATTACAAAATGTCGAAGTTTTCCAAAGATGATGCAGACAATGACACCAGGGCTCCGACAATACCTAGACATTTTCTTTGAAAACGGCTAAGCTAAAAATCATCTTTAGAACCACAAATTATTTGTTGTCTGCAAATCCTTATAATTTCATAGAATCTAAAATTTTGTCATCTGGTAAGTAAAGAGTTGTAGGTTACATTCTCCAACATCCTAGAATACAGATCAGTTGCCGGTGACATATCAAATGTGGATAAAATAACAGGATTGGTCTGTGGAGGGGATAGAAATCCTTCTGAATAGGAGAAACAAACAATAACCACTATTTTTTCCCTTTTCCTATGATGTTCTCTAAAGCTCTTTTCAAACATTTCTCCTGTGCCTTACGGTTTGTTTTTTCATATCTCAAGACAATCTGTATGGGAAATGATTAATCCTTTACCACACAATCCCAGGTTTTAATGACCCGAAAAAAGGAGGCTTCTGAAAACATAGTGGGAGAAGGACAAAATGCTGGTAATCAGCATTTTCATTTACCACAATATTTTCCACCCTTTCAAGGACAAAAGTAGTTATGTAGCTAGATGTCTTCTGCAAAGGCTTTGAATTTGGACAGGTCTCAATTCTCTTTTTGGTACACAAATAACTCTCAACCACGGGACAAAATGGTAGACTCATCCAAACTGTAGACATTTGCAGATGACAAAGGTGACAAAAATGATGGCGTCTGTTACAGAAAGAGTATAAAACATTGCGGGAAAAGGAGATGCTGGTAATGAGAAAATGCTGGGTACCAACATTTTCTTTTTCCTCAATGTTTTCAAAAGCCCTTTTCCCCAGGGTTGTTAAAACTTTGGACTGTGTGGTAAAAGGATAAGAAGTTCTAGTGTTACCCTAAGCAGATTGTCAGCATCCCTCGGCATCAGCTCACACTCAGAGAAAACATTGGTGATATCTAGTCCCTAGTGAAAAGAAAAAGAAATATAAAATCTGACATAAGTTGGCGTTTGTGATATACAGAATCTGACATTAGCTGGCATCTGAGATAAAATTCTATTGGCCCCATACCACATGACAAAATTTTATACTCATCCATATTGAAAGCATTTGTAGAGAAGAAATCCAATTGACTCAAATGATGAGATTTGTTTCTGAAACAGTAGAAAACATTGTGAGAAAAGGAGAAAATGCTTATTACCATTATTTTTGCCTTTGTCCACAATGTTTTCAAAAGGCTCTTTACTAAGGGCTGTTAAAACTCGGGACTGTGTTGTAAAGGGTTTTAAGGAGTCTTGAAAACTGTCATTTAGCAAGCCTCTGGCAAGCTACATAACATTTCTGCAGATAAGTTTTATAAAATTCAATCCCATAATTATGCCAACGAGTGTAAGATTCTTTTAATCACAAAATGAAATCTCACAAAGTATAGGTCAGAGTATGCAGAACCGTACATGCACATGTGGAAATTTCCATTAAGTAAACATGATTAACCCTTTACCAAAAAATCCCGGGTTTTCACGACCCTTGGAAAGAAGGCTTTTGAAAACATTGTGGGAAAAGGAGAAAATGCTGGTAACCAGCATTTTCTCTTTTTCCCCACAATGTTTTCTGCTCTATCAGAGAGCTTAAACTCATTTGTACCAAAGTTGAATTTGTCATCTGCAAATGCTTTGAAACTGGTCTTGTCTAAAATTTGTTACGTGGTAACAGGTTAACTGAAAATATATATAAAATGGCACCACATATAAAGTCATACAACGCTTATCTCAAACCTGTATAAGATAAGAGGGTTCGTAATGGCGTGAAAATCTTGGAATAAAACCAGACTGGCTTCTCTAAACGAAGTATAGAATGATGTCACATATGACATCATACAACATTTATGTCAGATAAGAAAGTTCATAACAGATACATGACTGAAAATAAGCAGGGTAATGTGTTTAAACCTTCGCCACACAATCCCGAGTTTTAACGACTCTGAGGAAGAAACCTTTTGAAAACATTATGGGAAACGGAGAAAATGCTGGTAACCAGCGTTTTCTCCTTTTCCCACAATGTTTTCTTCCCTTCCCGATTCATATTTCAATTTTAAACCACAGCTGATTTGTCGTCTGCAAATGCTTTCAATTTGGACCAGTCTAAAATTTTGTTGTTTGTTAAAGGGTTAAAGATTTTCTGTGCAAGTCCCTAAAATGCGGTTAAACCTGTCAAGACTAATTTCATGTTTCCCTGCCTCTGTGGTACAGATGGTACCATACTATTTTTGCCCACCCCCTTTAGTTTTAGTACAATTGTAAATCAAATATGTCCTCAGATTTACAAAAATATGGGGAACCTTTAAACTCAGGCCAGGTCCACTTACTTTCAAAAAATACTTGGAAATATAAGGCTTTTGTGAGACCCCTCGGGAGAGGCCCGGGCTTTAGAAATATATCGCCGATGGCCCTCTCCCGAGGGATTTCTAGGGACCTGGCCGGCATAGTAGGGAAGACGGTCGTTCTGAAAGATGGGGGATTACTGCTGGAGGTATGTTCAGCAGAAATGATGAGAAAATTACTTAATTTGTCACCTCTTGTGGTCTGTGGTGTGCGTAGCTTTGCATACACTCCGGACGACATGGTTACGGTCCGGGGGGTGATTCATAATATTCCTTTGGACCAAAGTCCTGAGGAATTGGCCCTAAATCTGGAGGCCCAGGTCAATTCTAAAGATATTTTTATAATGAAAGCCTCCAGAATCTTAAACAGATTTAAGAAACCAACAACGGCCGTTACTCTGACATTCTTCAGGGATCTACTCCCGGATTGTGTCAGGGTTTCTGGGTTGACCTTCTACATTCCAGTTTCGCCTTACATCACTCCACCATTAAGGTGTTTTAAATGCCAAAGTTACGGACACACCTCCGGCGGATGCAAAAATGAAGAAAGATGTGCCCGGTGTGCCGGCCCTCATTCCAGCGGACAGTGTCAATCGGAGACCCTCCGCTGTGCTAACTGCCTGGCTAACCATACGGCACGCTCGGCCCGATGTCCAGTGTACCTCTGGGCGTCCAAGGTCCAGCAATATAGGGACACTAGGGGATGCTCTTGGGCTCGGGCGGAGCTGGCGTGTGGATCATGCCCAGATATGCGTGCTGTTTCTTCCCGCGATTCAGACTCCAATTCCTCTCCAAACCACAATTTAGGCCCCAGATTTGCTCTTAAGGTCAATTACAAAGATCAGGTCAGGACCCTAGAATATACACACTCAAATAAAAAAAAATTAATTGCCCAAACTCCTCTGGACAGCCTTGAGGTTAAGACCCAAGAAGATTCTGTGAATCAAATTATCTCGAAACCGGTGGAAAAAAGTCAATCACCAGTCACCTCTTCAAATAAAAAATTATGCAAAGCTTCCACCGACCCAATAAATATCACAGATTCCTCTGTTTCTTCCATAAACTTATCATCCCCTGTAAATAATTCTATTCCCGAGGGAAGGAGCAGCACGCCAAATAGCAATGGGGAAGAGCCGTCCCTTACGGACGTGTCCTCTGAGGTCTTGTCTTTGAGGGACGTTTTTTCCCCTCCAGGCGGCATGGAGACCAAAGTTGAAGTTCGCGACGCGTCGACTCAGACTGAATTACCATCAAAAGTAGAACAATTTGTTCAAACCGAGGCTCATTTCGAAAATAACTTCCTAAATAAATTTGACTTAGAATTACTTTTGGCCAATATGAAGAGCCTCATTTCGGAACTTGTTGCTAGAAATGGAATCTACACCCAAAATTTTCTTAAACAAAAATTTATATCTTCGTTTATAGCATCCTACCAAAAAACAAAACCCTCCAAATCAGAGGAAGATAAGTCTAGCCGACGCGTCGTGCCCTCAGAAAAACTCCTGTTAAAGTGTCGAGGCCAGCAAAACCTTCAAGTCTTCCTAAGCCGTTAGGATCCCGACTGAAGAGCCTGAATTCTCCGCTCAAAACGGCGGTGGGAAGCAGGTGCTTCAGTCTTGGATCACCTCAGGCTTTCCGCGGGGTTAAAAAACAAATCTTTAAACCGTAATTAAGCTATGGACAGAAACCTAAATTTACTAAGCCTAAACGCCTGTGGACTATCAGCCCACACTTTCTCAAACTTAAAGAGGTTTCTCGACGTCAATTCCATCGACATTATTTGTATCCAGGAAACAAAATTTAACAATAGTTTCATTCGCAACATTCCTGGATACACTTCAGAAAATAAAACTTACAAAAATAAAAATAATAATTACTGTGGAGGTTTAGTCACATATTTCAAGCACGGACTAAACTATAAAAAGCTAGATATAGACAACGCTAGGGATCAAAATGGGGAAACTAAAATTGAAATCCAAATGTTTGAAATTTATCTTTCGGAAAATTCTCACATTTTGGCAAATATTACTCGAGGGGGTGTGACCTCGAATCTCTCAATAGTATAAGTTCATTCATTTCGGCCCACAGTGAACTTAAAGAACTCGTGATCACTGGTGACTTTAATTCACACCATCCTTTATGGGGCGCCCTTAGGTCAGACACCCACGGAAAAGCAGTTTACGACTGGGTAGAACAGCATGAGCTCATACTGCTTAACGATGGGAGTCCCACCAGGTTAGATCCCGCTAGGGGCATATTTACATGCCTGGATCTAACTTTCACGAGTATGAAATTATCTAGTAAAATAATTTGGCAAGTCATAGACGACAATTGGGGTACTGATCACTTCCCAATCCTTATATCCTTAATAAATTCAAATTCAAATTCACTTTTAGACGAAAAATTTATATTTGACAATGCGGATTGGGACCTATTCAAAATATTATGTGAGGATATCTCCCTAGCAGATGTCTACCACGACAATATCGAGACCTTCAGTAAATCAATTACAGACAGGTTTCTGTCCTCAGCAAAACGCGCGATCACGGTAACAAAAAAGACTCTATCAAATAAAATTATGGTCCCGTGGTGGAATGAAATGTGCGAAAATGCAGTCAAGGAGAGGAAAAAGGCCCTAAATAACTTCAAAAGAAATCCCTGTGAAGTCAATCGGGTCAACTACCAAGAAAAAGTACGTCTGGCAAAGTCTATAATTTTAGACTCAAAAAAATCAAATTGGCAGGAATTCTGCGAATCTTGTATTCACGACCCTAAAAATTCTAGAGACTTCTGGCAAAAAATTCGCAGAATAAAAGGAAATCAATGTGCCCCTGTCCCTGTTCTTACATCTAATGGTCAAAATTCTATTAGCCCATTGGACAAGGCTAATACTCTTGTCCAGTATTACTCTAAGGTTTCTAGTGAATCTAATATTGAGCCTGAGGTTTTGGCCTTCCAACAAAAATTTGAAGCTGACCATTATGATGCAATTAACTCTCCACTATTAGAAACAGATAATTCCTCAATCAATTTAGACTTCACAATGCAAGAGCTAAAAGACTGCATAAGTAGCAGGAAGGATTCCGCCGCGGGGCTGGACAAATTGTCCTATAAAATGTTTAAAAATATGCCAGACTGGGCACTAGAAATTTGGCTATTTTTTTTAAACAAAATTTGGAGGGAGGGCAGTTACCCTCAGGACTGGAAGCTCGCCTGCGTGATTCCACTACAAAAGAAAAGTAAGGACTCAGCTGATCCTAAATCTTATAGACCTATTAGCCTTACCTCCCACCCTGGGAAATTGCTAGAGGGGATGGTCAAGGCGCGGTTGGAGCATTACTTAGAATCAAAAAACATCATAAATCCCTTTCAATCTGGCTTTAGAAAGGGCCGATCAACTATTGATCAGTTGGTTAGGTTACAACATGACGTTCTCTATGCTAAAAACAGAGGACGTTCTGTTGTGGCCATATTCTTAGACCTCGAGGCCGCTTTCGATCTTGCATGGCACTCGGGGATTCTCTATAAACTTAGGAAATGTGGGATCGACGGACGGTGCTTTCAATATATTGGGGCCTTTCTATTGGATAGGAAAATCACTGTTAAGGTGGGGGATACTCTGTCAGAGGTCGAATCCCTGACAAGGGGTACCCCCCAAGGCGCCATTTTATCCCCTCTACTGTTTTCTCTCTTGGTTAATGATTTCCCTGCAGCAACTGAGGGGACAGGGATGGTTATCAGCCAGTTCGCCGATGACTCAGGCGGCTGGATAGTGGGATCCAATGGTCAAACCCTCAAACGTAAGGCACAGGCAGGGCTGGATTCCATTTGGCGCTGGGCCCAAGAATGGGGCTTCAAAATATCCAAAACCAAAACTGTTGGAATTGTCTTTGGAAACAAATCGTTGAAGGAGTTGGACGTACATTTGGGAGGCTCAAAAATTAAATTCGAAGAGACAGTAACTTTTCTAGGTATGCTTTTAGATCGAAAATTCTCGTTACTGCCTCATATAAAATCTTTAACGGAAAAATGCCAAAGGGACTTAAATCTCATGAGAATGCTAAGGGGCACCGATTTTGGCTCGGACAAAAATTCGCTCCTTCTTCTCTATAAGTCCCTAATACGTCCAAAGCTAGAGTACGGTGCCATAGTCTATGCTTGTGCTTCATCATCTGCACTGAAAATGTTAGATAACATTCAAAGAAAGGCTCTGATCATTGCCCTGAAGGCATTGCCCTCGACCCACTCAGTTTATTTAGAATTAGAAGCCGGTATCGCGCCTTTAACCCTGCGCAGGGAGGAACAAGCTTTGAAATACTAGGCACGAATCTCAAGTAATCCTGTTAACCCTGTGAACGCGATCTTCGGGAAGAGGTACTTTGTTAAAAATAAATTTAAAAACCCGCCACTTCCTTTTGGAGCCACCACTGCAGACTTGGTGGCGGCACACCTTCCCAATGGTTGCAGTGTGGCAGATACTAGACCGCGGCTCGATGCACCGTGGCTCATCAGAACTCCCAAAACTGACATTTCCCTTAGCTCGAAATTTAATAAAAGTGACCCTCCTTCACAGATTTTGGCTATTACCGAGGATCACGTGTTTTCAAGCTATGCTGAGCATCTACAAATTTATACTGATGGTAGTAAGGACGAAAATTCAGCAGTTTCTGCGGCAATGGTTATACCAGCCCTTAAGGTTAAAACTTCAAAAAGACTCAGCAATAGGTTATCTATATATGCTGCAGAACTGACTGCTATACAATATGCAATAAACTGGACTTTGGTCAACAAACCACACAAAGTTGCTATTCTATCTGATTCTCTTTCGGCTTTACAATCACTTTCTTCAAGGAATAGTAACTCACGGCCTGATCTCATAGAAAATATTCTGTCCACTTATGATCAGTGCCACCTGAATGACTCAGAGGTCACTTTTGTGTAGTGTCCAGCTCACGTCGGATTCTTGGGAAATGAGACAGCCGACGGTGCCGCGAAACGCGCTCTGGAAGATCCAATTGGAGACAAAATACCCCTGGCAACCACTGAGGTTTACTCCATTTTGAAAGCATCTATTAAAGAAAAATGGTCAAAAGGGCTGGCAGACAGACTTATGAGCCAGCCCTTCCACACAAATGGAGTGAGTTTCAGACCGCCGCGCAAGTACTCAGCCAGCAACAGGATGGATAAGTGCGTGACGCGCCTAAGACTGGGCTATAATTTATTGCCAGGGAGCCTTGGACACCACATTCTTGGGGTTTCGGCCATTTGCCCTACCTGTGGTGTCCGAAACTCCACGGAGCATTTTCTGGTAGACTGCTGCGTTCACACGGTGGCACGGCAAAAGCTCTCTAGTGCCTTGGTGCGGGAGGGTGTGGATTTCAATATGGAAAACATTCTCTACCCTTCAAAGGCCCTACAGTCTTCCGTATTCAGAGCGCTAGAGACATACATTTTGGATTGCCAAATGACTGATAAAATTTAACTCTTTACCAATAGAAAAATTAAATTTCAAATCAGATTAAATGAAAATATTTGCAGACGACAAAAGATTTGTGACTCAGACGGGTGATTTTTGGAGGGGCATTGTGGGGGAGGGTGAGAATACTGGTTATCAGCTTTTTCTCCTTTCCCAACAATGTTTTCAAAGCCTTGCTACCTAGGGTCATAAAAAAAAAGTGAAGTGCAGTCATTGGGTTTAAATCAAGCTTTAAATAACCGGGGCACATCTAGACTTACTGTTATAATAAATGCATGTAGCTTCGCTTTTATATTTATATTGAACATGCATATAAACAGGACATTTGTATAATACAAGCTTTATCCTTGTAGTTCTTTTTTGCATACAATAATACAATATTTCATTGTCCCATTTGTCTATGACGTGTCCTTAATTTTGGGAGATTCGTCCCAGTTTTTCAAATATACATATTTCATATATAAGAGAGCTCCCACATTTTTTTTTTCTCTTTTCCCCTTTTTGTATTCTTCTCGGTTACCAGTTTAGGAGCTGTTATCTTTTTATTATATGTTTTTTAAAAAACAGTCCCTATTAATCATTTATATAGTAAACTCAGAAATTGGTATAGGGACTTCTACTTTTTTAATGACTAGTATACCCATCATGTACCAAGTATATGGCGGGGTTTACAGGTCACCAAGCCAAGCATGGGTGCTCCCCTATTTACAAGGGATTTTTAACCTTTTTTACTCAACTTATGCAGGTTTGTGCTGGCCAGGTATATTACTCTTTTTTAAAAGCTGAATTTAACTTATTGTCTTATACATATCGCTGGGAGGTGATCGTCAGTCAGTTCACCCCAGATCTGATCTGGGTCGATACTAGATTTTTTACACTATTTTTTATTGACATGGGGGCTTTTATTATGCCGCTCTGAGCCCCCGTAGTCCTGCCCTTTAGGGTTGTATTGTTGGTCAAGGTTTATTTTTCTTAGTTCTTAGGGCAGTTTTTACCCATTTTGGGACCCACTGTGGTTAGGGCGGCAGGGAAAGAACTAGCACCCCAGTAGTCTTGGCTTTATGCCCCTACTGAGTGGTGTCGTCCTGATCGCCCTGCACAGCGGGCAGGACTGACGGTTGCCCCGCAGCTCTTATAGTGTAAATATTCTTTGCTTTGTTCTATTTTTGGAGAGCTCTCTGGTGGATTTTGGCCTCAACTCTTAAATCCCCCTCCCCACTCATTAATTTACAAGGTGTACCAATTAAATTGACTATATATAACATAAGTACAGTACCATAACTATTTGTTTAATAAAATTAGAACTAGCCAACACAACTGAGTCCAATAAATAGGAAATAAAACTATGGATTAGTCTAAAACTTTACAATTAGACAGGCAACACTCAACGGCAATGTGCATATTGTATATACCCAGCGATTCTTACTTGTTTTAAAGGTGGTCCTGAAAGGGTTGTTTTCAGCTGACAGATAGACATACTTTTTATTTAGCCCTTTTTTTATTTCCTTTTTTAAACCATGGAGTGTTGCCGTCTGATTAATGGAAAAAACATGTATTAATCTAAACCCAATTGTCTCTAAAATTAATGGAAAAAAAAAACCAATAGCTGCTCGCCAGATGGCTTTATGCCCCATGGCGAGGGTAAAAAAGACAAATGATGATCTGTGGTACAGGTTCCCTTTTTGATGGTTAACAACTACAACAGACATATTATAAAATGTCAAAGTTTTTTTTTTTAAATTCTTATTCAAAAAAATGGGGCATAATTGTCAAAAATATTTTGGTTAACTGCCCCTGTTGTATTGATTCCCCTTTTGATAGATAAGAACTAGTCCCACTTTAAAAGTAAATATCTTCAGTCATATCGAGGATATCATAATATGTCAAAGTTGTTCCATGAGGACAGAGTCACCAGGGCTATGAGAATAACTTCATTTTTTTTTTTTTTTTTTTGAAAACAGCCGAGCTAAAAATACAGCAAAATATAGGAATACAGTTAACAGTCTGTCCCCAACAGTTACATTTACAAATTGACAAAAAAAACTTTATTGTACCTGTTCCTTCATATCTTTGAGAATAAGCGGCCCATATTTGAGGATCGTATCCTTCCTCTTAGCAATCCTTGAGATACAATAGGCATAGGTCTCCATATTGGGCTGTATCCCATCCTCCCTCATCATCTGGAACAGGCTTCTCATTTCCTTCAAATCTCCTTTCTGTTTTTGTAAATTTAAAGAAGGAACACAATTACAACTAAACTATTTCAGCCATACTCTGTCAAAAAAGATGCTTAACCCTTTACCAAACAACAAAATTTTAGACTGACCCAATTTGAAAGCATATGCAGACAACAACACAAAAGTGACTGAAAAAAATGAAATTGTTTTGGAAAGGGTAGAAAACATTGTGGGAAAAGGCTTCTTTCACAGGGTCATTAAAAGTCGGGACTGTGTGGTAAAAGGTTAATACATCTGCAAGAACTATTGACCCAGGTCAGCCTGTGCAGTCCGCACAGGCTGACCCGGGTCAAAATTTTTTGCTATTGGCCAATTTTCTGCATGTCCAAGGACCAGTCTATCTCATGATTCTGTCTGTTGTTAAACAAAATAGATTTTATGGATCCATAATTATGTGATGACTTGCTTGGTATAATGTATCATTGGAAATGCATTAATCTGTCTTTTGCCAGAGCAAGGCTCATTTCTACACAGCAGAAGTTCCTACCCAGCACTCCCTCAAAGACTCAAATTTAGCATGTCGTGCTTATGTAAGCTAATGACATTCTGTGATACATGGATGATTTGCTCAACATCTGCACTGTCTTTATTTGTCAACAAGCTTTTATGTCTGCTTTCAAATTTAAATTGTAACCATGTATTTCCTTTTCCTCATGTAAAGAATACACTGGAAAATTTAGACAGCTGTTCCATCTGAGCCTTTCCTCAAGATTTACTTTGCCATCAATCCCCAAACAAATAAGAACAGGAGCACCTCGGGTGCAAACCCTCTACTGCAGTTGCTTTAGTAAAAATTTAAGTCAAAAAAGGCCATTACTGAGTCAAAATTATTTTGATGGTTACCTACCCTGTTGTATGGGTTCTCCTTTTGTTGATTGATTATTTATGACAGAGACATTACAAAATGAGAAAGTTTTTGCACAATGCAGACAACGCCAGGGCTATGGCAATACCTTGATGATTTCTTAGAAAACTGCAAAGATTGGAAAGGAAGTCTTGAACAGTAGACATGATTGTCTTCAATTAAAATGTGTTAACACTGAAAGCTACTTTCACAAGTACAGTTAGTTTTGCAGCTACTGTAGATCAAGATCCGATTGCACAGAATCTTTCATCTACACTGTCCACTTTGCGAGCAAATTTTTTAAGCATGATTACTTGGATCTTACTTCTAGACTGAAACTATTTGCTGGGTTCATTTTGCTGTGTAAGGGTTAACTTGTTATCTCCTGTAACATATACAACAGTCCGCTTATCAATTCTGGGAAAAACAGTTACTCTTTACCAAACAACAAAAATTCTATACTGGTTCAAATTGAGAGCAACTGTGAACGATGAATTCAGTGTTGCATGAATGGTAAATTTGTCTTTGATAAGGTAGAAAATACGGTAGGAAAAAGAGAAAATGCTGCTTACCAGCATTCTCTCCTTTTTCCACAGAGTTTTCAAAACTTTTTCCACAAGGTCGTTAAAATCCAGAATTGTTCATTGATGGGTATACAAATCCAGATTAACAAAACCAGAACACAACAAATATGAATGACAAAAATTTCATTTGCAAGCTGTTGAAAACTGACAAAGAATCCATCTAAAACATGACTTACCGTATCAGCAATTCCTTTCTGAAGTATATTATACATTTCCAGTGTAACATCCAATGTCTTAGAATCCCTATAAATCTTAAAGTCTCTCAAACCTATTGAAAACTGAAAAGAAAAAAAACATAGTTTGATTCTATTGCTGTATGTGGTTTTAGTGGACGTATATTTCCTGCCTCTCGTACAATAATATATGGTAGCAGAACCTAGCCAAATTTCTTTTCTGTGTCTAATTAATGGACTCAACTTGAATTTGGAATTCAGTTTGTGAAAAAATATATGCAATTAGGCAAGTTCTGTGTCAAAAATCCTTTGTTGTTTTAAAGAGCCCTTTTCAGTAGGTTTGCTTGAGAGCTAAAGTCATTGGTGGGGAGGGGGGGGGGGGGGGTCATGTCCCAACAATTCCTACAATGGCTTACAGCTTTTCAGTTTTGGTACGACCCTGAAGGGTTTGAACCAGCAACCTCCCTTTGATCATGACAATAACTTGAAAGCATTTGCAGATGAAAAATCAAATCTGGTTAAATTCTCTTTGAAATGGTAGAAGTGGGAAAAGGAGAAAATGCTGGTTACCACATTTATCCACAATTTTTTGAAAAGCCAAATCTTTCTAAAGGTCAATGAAAATACATCCTCACAGCCACAGAAAAAAAATACTCTTAAAACTTGATAGTGTGTAGAATGGCTCAAAATTTAGTCAGCTGTGTAAACATAGATAAATTACCCATATAATATTAGTAAGTGATAAAGAAACTCAAGGGATCTGTCTTCGATTTAAAGCCAGAAAGACAACAGTGGTATCTTTGAAGGCCCCCAAAAAATGAAATGCATTTTCTATCAGTCCTAATCTGTACAACCTTGCAACCAACAGGGGCATCATTTGGCATAACAACGAATGATTACAGTTCCGTTAAAAAAAATGACATGGGTTAAAAACTGTCTGAAAATGAGTCTAGATGTACCTTTAAGTTAAATTGGGATTGTCTGGTACAGGGTTTAGTTTTGACCTCATGCTGGACAACCTGGTAGCACACAAACAAGAAATATCTTTAAAAAAGATACTCGATGGCATCAATTTGCCAGCAAATAGGCAGGGGCCCTTAAAATAAGCATGTCTACATTTTTTACCAATCACAGATTTTTGTTTATTCACTTGTTATCAGTACCAAAAAGTAGGTCAAAAGCCAGCACATTCAGCTACTCCAAAAAATCATGGTCACTTACCATCCCAGTTACTATAGATACTTCAAGGTAACTAGTAAACGCCTTCACTTTGTCTCTGTCCTTTTTTAATTTCATCCTAGATTCTACCGTTTCATCCTACATGGAATATAAAAGAAATCATAAAAAAAAAATCTCAAAACTGGCTACTTTTCAACACAACTTTCACTGGCCAATGTTGCCTTGGATAGCTTTTGCGGATGGTGTAGATCAAGATCACACTGCACAAAATGTGCAGTCTGATCTTGGATCTACACCATTCACTTGCTAATGTTGATCTTTGACCAATACCATGTCCAAAGACAACAAAAAATATACTTGTAAACCTCGAGAACTGTCGAAACCATTTATCTGGCAGCAAAAGAGTAAAAATCAAATGTTAACTCAGGTTAATAAGCAACAGTTCCTTTTTCCACTGGTTTACTATATCAAACAAGCCCTGGTTTTCACGTGTCTGCAGTACAAGTCTTTTGAAAACACTGTGGGAAAAGGAGAAATTGCTTGTTACGAGCAATTTCTCCTTTTCCCACAGTGTTTTCTACCCTTTTTGAGAACTTTTTGCCATTTTCATCAAATTTAAAATTGTCGTCTGCAAACTCTTTCAATTTGGACCAGTCCAAAATTTGTCATTTGGGAAAGGGTTAAAAGAAAGTATGAGTACTACAGCATATACAAGGTAAAAGTTGAAGATTGACGACTCACAATAACAAAAGCTACGGTGAGCTAAAAACTTTGCGTTGGAAACAGAGATCATTTAGATCTTTATAGATCCATATCACACCTATGTAAAAGGAGAAAATACTCCTTTTTCAACAATGTTTGGGTCTTGCCTATTCACCTTTAGGCTGCTAATTAAGTCAAATGAAACTTTAAAACTCATGGTAAAAAACCCCAAATTTTGGTATTTCAAAGGTATTTGGGGGGAAAAGATATCCATAACTTACATTGTAGATCCAAGATCAGACTGCTCATTCTGTGCAATCTGATCTTGATCTACATAGTCTGCAAAAGGTCCTTAAGTTGCGCTTATCAGCCTAAGGGTTAACATTTCAAAAAAAAAAAAACATCATTTCAGTGATCATCCAAGGAAACCTTTTGCCATATTAGCATTGTATAATTACCTCCCTTTATTGAAAATATTTCTGGCATCTGTTATATGCAACATATATATCAATTTATGTTAACAAGACAGCTCATAATTTAATTCCTATAAATGTTGCCATAATCCTGTATGTTTTGATGCTTTTCCATCTTATTAATCTGAACTAACCTATTCCAACGCAATATCAGTAGATGGGCATCAGCACCTATAGATCTAGTTTCTGGGAAAATGAAACGCAAGACAGTATTAATAGTGTGGTGAATGGAGAAATACATTACTGTAGGTCAGCATCATAGAACTTATCTCCTACTAATCATAGTGTTTTCCATTTGACCTCTTTCCCAAACAACAAAATTTCGGACTGGACAAAATTTATCAAGACAAACATTTGACTAAGTTTCATGAATAACATAATGAAAATGTAGCATACACAAAGTAAAAACCGAAGATGGATGACACACGATCACAAAAGCTAACCTTCAGCACTATATGGCCTACTCAGGTGAGCTTAAAACTTTTTGATGAAACAAAGATCAGACAGATTCGTAAAACGAGAAAAATTTCATTTTCCCACATTGACAATGTTAGGATACAGTCTAGTACCATTTTAACGATAAATCCTTCAGTTAACTCTTGAGCTGATAAACGCGACTCACTGACCTTTTGCGGACAAAGTATTCAAGATCAGACTGCACAGGACGTACAGTCTGATCTTGGACCTACACTGTCTGATGAGGAGATATCTGTCCTCCAAAAATACCTTTGAAATAGGAGAATATGGATTTTATTGTCGGCTTGAACATTTTCGTTTCGTTTATTTAGCAGGGTAAGAGTTAACGATCATCCCAGGAAACCTGCCGCCCAATTAGTATTCTACAGTTGCCTCCCTTTATTAAAAACATTTCTTAAGTCTATTTCACGCAACATACGTACCAATTTAGGTAAACAAGACAAAGTCATTAATTAGAATTATATAAATGATGCCATAATAGTGTATAATTTCGGGTTGTTACATGTACTTCTATGTTACTAACCTTTTCCAAAGCAGTATTATTAAACAATATATGAAAAAATTGCTCCTTTGTAAAAACCTTTACCAAAAACAATCCTGTTAACTCCAGCGGGCAATGAACACCTCTTTGCCTTTAGAGAGTGCATACTTTCTGAATAGTCTGGTCTACCCAGACTTCTACAAATTCTATAATGCTACACCGTGCCGATGTGATACACCGACTTCCCTGATTATCGTCGTTATGCGCTCACAAACAAGAAAGGCTTTTTAAATCGTGCTGTCATGACTTTCTATCGATTAAATTCCGGAAAAAATATTCCTTTCACGTTTCTGCCGATAATGGATTCTCTGTAAGAAATATATGGATACTTGAACTTATTTACACAATGATTTGTACAAAAAGTGTGAATTTCAGGAGCTACGGACAATGTAATACCTGTGCCAGCAAAGTTTTGAACTTCTACGAGAAAGAATGACACACCTCATAATCCTCAGTTTTGCTAAAAGTCATAGAATTAAAGATGATTAATATTTTTGTAAGGCTTGTTAGGTTGTCTCAACATCGTATTCAAAAATAACACTAAATCACAAGCATTTTGAAATATTTACAGATTGTCTCATTCAACAGAGAGGTGAAAGTCTAAGAAATGTTTAAATTTCAAGTTAGTCTAAGAAATGTTTAAATTTCAAGTTAGGGAAAATGGTTGCCTGATGATTTCAAAATGTGTAAGCGTGCTGTTAATTAACAAACTTGTTAATATCATTGGCAGTAGTTTGTTTTATCTTGCAATATACTGAAGACAACGAGTGGTCGAGTGGATTGCAGCGGCAATCAAACACACATCCTGTTAGTTAACAGATTACCGACACACCCTTTGAAATGACAGATGTGCTAATCCGCCTATAATTTTTTATATGGCTAAGTCAAAAACTGATTTAATTAATATTAGTTGCCTTTTGAGCTGAACTTCCAGAACTGTACAAAACAGAACTTAGTCTGTTTCATAACTGAAATCTACATGTACCTTCAGTAATGAATAGACGTAAATGTACTTAATTCAAGAAGCAGATTTTTTTTCACTCTGATCTGTATCTACACACTTGCATTCTTCATGCACCAAGGGTTAATGTTACTGTCAAGCTGAAACACTGATGACATGTGCCCCTTTTTTTAGGATGTGCAGAGGTTATTAAACAAGATTAGCTATTTTAGTGAATGTATTTTCTTTTTATTAGTATTTCATATATTTTACCTTTGTTTTCCACCGTAAAACAGTTTAAGTTTTTTTCAGAGAGTTTCAGAGGAAAAAAAAAATAACATTAATTAATCCATTGCGTAATATAGCGTTGATCAAAACTCTTGTCTCATGTCCCATTGTCAATCATAATCATAATCCAAACTTATAATCCCTTCGTATATCTAACATAAGCAGCACACGATCGCAAAGCATATCTTTTTAACTTTTTCCTAAAATTCAAGCGTTGTAAACACATGTAATATCCCACTTCTCCATCATTAACAGTCACTTGTTTGTGAGCCGAAATAGCAGACAGCAAGGCTGCATATCGGGCCAAATAAATGCAATGACCTGATTGGTCAAATATCAATTTCGACAGATCCATGTATGCAGCTATACCCAGAAATCTGGGGAAATAAATCACATGACCGTAGTGTGGGGAATGTAGAAAATACTGTTGACAAGCATCATAGCACCACCTCTCTCACAGTGTCCTGCTTGGCGCAGTGGTAAAGTGTGGGACTTGTGACCTGGAGGACCCTGGCTCAAGCCTCACTGGGATCTTCCTAGGAGTGTCCTTGGGCAAGGCACTTCAGAAACCTAGCCTAGAACTGGCGGAATCCCGTAAATCCATGAATATGCGAGCTGTTGCCCTGATATGACTCAAATAATGTTGCAAGTGGCATAAAACAGCATTCGATCAAACCTCTATCAAAGTATTTTCCATCTTAACACTTTTTATCATATAAAAATTCCTCCTGCAGTGCATTAAACCCATGACTTACTTTTTTTAATACACTTGTGTATTATTGTTTTTTGGGCCCGCCTGGGTAGCTCAGTGGTTAACATATCTGACTCATGACCCTGTGGTTGTGAGTTCGATACCCAGTTGAGGCACTTTCTCTCCCGCGATTTTTTGCCTTCCACCTCTGATGCATGTGAGAAAAGTAGTCAGTGGCTTTGGAAAGAAAGTTGTGTCAGTACTGGTGCAAGAAAGCCAGGAAACACATGGGTGTGTCGCTGACCGCCATGATATGACCTGAGCTGTTAAAATGGCATTAAACTCCAATACAAACAAACAAATTGTTTTTTGGGTCCCTGTTCCGATCAGTTTCTAGTCATGAGTATGTGAAGCCAAAGAAAAAAGCCACAGCACATGCCTGAATTGGTACTACTACACCTTTTCGTGGAAAAATGACATCATAGTTGCTAAGACGTATACAGCTCAAAAGTTTTTGATTTTCATGTTTAATAAAAACCAAAAAATGCAGTGAAAGTTTTTTAAATCAACAAAGTTGCAGAAATAGGTGGGCCTACATGTACCACCCTCTAGAAACTGTTTCATTCTACTTCAGGTGTAAATGTCAAAGAGCAACCTACTTTTGTATGTACACATTTGAAACCGAACTACAACTAGGAACACTGACCCATGAATGGTGTACCAGCTAAAGGTGATGATGTAAGATATTTTTTGTGTGTCATTCATTTTATGTGATAAATAGAATCTCATTTATTTTTATGTTTTATCATTTGTATTAAACTCATTGACTGAAATGTATTCGCCAAGGCTCCCGTCATACATTTTTAGTCAACTCGTTTGATAAAAATGATAATGCATAAACACTCATGCAAGACCCTCTATTTCACACTCAAACCTTTGTGAAATTGTGGTGGGAAATCTAAAAAATAACATAATCCTTTACCACACAGCCCTAGTTTTAACAACCCTGGGGAAGAAGCCTTTTGATAGCATTAAGGGGGAAAAGGAGAAAACGCTGGTAACCAACATTTTCTCCTTTTACCACAATGTTATCTAACCTTTCCTAGAATATGAGAAAAATTTAAGCCACATCTAATTTGTTATGGGCATATGCTTTCAGTTTTTTGGCAAGTCCAAAATTTTATTGTTTGGTACAGAGTTCACTCTTTAACACACGACGAAAACCTAGACTTGCCCAATGGCAAGCATTTGCAGACAATTTAAATGTTACTGAAATGATGGAGTTTGCCTTTGATAGGGTAGAAAACATTGTGGGAAAAGGAGAAAATGCTAGTAACCAGCATTTTCTCCTTTTCCCACAATGTTTTCAAAAGGCTTCTTTCTTAGGGTTGTTAAAAGACGGCATCATGATGTAAAGAGTTAAGAGACTATTATAGCCCTGTTTTGTTCCTAGTTTGTTACTTAAAGGAGCCATGCTCTTGCAAATAGGTTTCTTTGTGCATCTCCATAATGTATTACATGAAGCAATTCATCATATAGTTATACATCCTTAAAATCCGGTTCATTTAACCCTTTACCAAACGACAAAATTTTAGACCTGTCCAAATTGAAAGCATTTGCAGAGGAAAATTTCAATGTGGCTCAAATGATGCAATATTTCTTTGATAGGGTAGAAAACATTGTGAGAAAAGTAGAAAATAATGGTTTGCAGCATTTTCTCCTTTTCCCACAATGTTTACAAAAGGCGTCTTCCTCAGGGTCGTTAAAAGTCGGCCTTGTGTGGTAAAGGGTTAACAACCAGCTGAATTATGAGGTGAAATGTCCTTTGACATACAGAAAATTTAAATCTTACAGCGCTGAATTAATGAAATGCAACTTTTCAATCAGGAAAAATATCCAAAATATTGTTATTTCAAGGTAGTTATGGCCAGAACATGTAACAAAGTAGCAGACAGTGTAGATCCAAGATCAGACTGCATGTTCTGTGCAGTCTGATCATGACCGACACTGTCAGCAATAACAACTTGGGTTGGTTCCAGCACTTTAAGGGTTAAAGATAGCCAAAATTTTCGGCCCATATCAGCCTTTAGCTGACTGTGCAGGCTGATATGATCGATACTTTTTTGCAGATGCAGTAAGCCCCCTTTTCATAGAGCATGGCTCAAGTCTATCGAAGAAAAACAAAAAATGTGCACCTTCAACTTTTTCTTTTTCCTCTTCTTGTTAACAGTTTCTTCTGACTCAGCCACATCTGTTGTGGATAATGCTTCACTGTTTAACTGTTCTGTGTCTGTGGATGGTGTGACACCTTCAACTGTCTCGACTGGTCTGTGAACTTTTTGTAATGCACAACTGAGATCATTTGTGTGGACTGGTTCCAGCACATACGATGTATTTGTCTTTTTGACACTGTCAAAATGGGGACCAAACCAAGCTGAAGAATTTTTAGATAAATTTCCATACACAAAATGTTCGTTTAAAGCGGGGCTTGTTGAGGACAATTCAGAAGTCCTGTCCTCTCTTACACGATCATTATCACATTTTTTAAAATGACTTGTTTCCTTAATTTGTTCACTTGAGATCACATGGTCTGAATTCGGTCTATCATAATTAGACATATCTATCTGACCTACAAGATGTCTGTTAGATGTATAATCAACGTTATCCTTTTTCATTCTGTGAAATAAGTCTGTCACTCCTGAATGACTTTCGTTTATATATCTGAACATTTTCAGTGCATCATCAGCATGTGTTACAGTTCTTTTGTTATCAAGAAAGTATACTTTAGGAGTACTTCTAAAAACCTCCAGGATGTCGCTGACAGTATCAGGTCCATCACAAGTTTCCTGTTGGTTTGTTTCTTTATCAGCACCTTCAATTGTATCTTTTCTTTCAATTGCATTCCCTTCTGGCTTAACAAGGTAACTTTTTGCATCTAACCAGTTACCTGATATTGGCAAATCTTCCCTGCCATTGTCAATACTTTTCTTCTTATGGAATATTTCACTGACCCAGTTTGAAAAAACATCTGTTTTTCTCTTCTTCATTTTATCACCAACAGTTGATATTTCATTGGGTCTTTGTGCCATATCTTCTTGCATCTTTTGTACAGGTTTACTGTTATGTAAATGTGAATCTCTTCTGTTATCAAATTTTGAGCTAAACAAATCTGGTTCTGATGCTCTTTGAACAGTCCTTCTATTTGCATCACTGTGTTGTTCAAAGACTGGAGAAACCTTGAAATCTGAATACCATTTTGTATTATGCCTTTGGCTGTCTCTTTCTGCATCATTGCTATGAAACTTTTTAAACTTCTGTTTCTCCTTCTTTGATTTTGACTGCTTTTGTGTCTGTAATCCTGAATAACCTTCATTTTCTCTACTTAAAGCAACCTTAAATTCTGAATCATTTCTAACTGGATCTGTCAAAATGTCCGCTGGTGACTTTTCTCTCTTAATTTTATTTCCTAACGTTAGTTTATATCTATCACTAGTAGCATCATGAACATTATTACTAACTTTATCATTAAACTGTTCGTACATTTTTTGTTTCTTTGAGGTTCTGGACGATGAGGACTTCTTTTTCTTGGCCTTTACAGTATCTTCTTTCAGTCTATCAAACAAGGGACCCACATACACAGCATGATCCGTTTGATTACCCTGTACCTTAGGAGCCCCAGGCTTCACAGAGGTCTTCAATTGGGAACCCAACAAAGGATCTTCACCTGCAGAATGTAAAAGCAATATTAAAATATCTATTTAAAAAATATCCATAAAAAAATACCAAGCTGCTAAACTGGCAAACCTGATAACTAAAACAACACACACACACACACACACACACACACACACACATCTTGGTCTTACAACAGTAGACATTCAGATCGCAAAACAGTGTGGAATCTGAACATTTACCTAGCTTTAAACACACTATTTAACCCTTTACCACACAATCCAGAGTTTTAACGCCCCTGAGAAAGAGGACTTTCGAAAACATTATGGAAAAAGGAGGAAATGCTGGTAACCAGCATTTTTCCTCTTCCACAATGTTTCCTACCCTTCCAAAACTAATTTTAATTTTTGAGCCACAATTATTTGTTGACTGCAAATGCTTTCAATTTTGACAAGTCTAATATTTTGTTGTTTGGTAAAGAGTTTGACTCCTTAACAAACAACAAAATTTTGGACGCGACCAAATTGGAAGCATTTGCAGACAAAAAATCTAATGTAGCTTAAATATTGATTTCTGTCTTTGATAGGACAGAAAACATTGTGAGAAAAGGGAGACAATGCTGGATACCAGAATTCTCTCCTTTTCCCATATTGTTGTCAAAAGCATTCTTCTTCAGAGTCATTAAGACTCAGGATTGTATAGTAAAGGGTTAACAAAATTTTAGACTTTTCCAAACTTTAGGGCATTTGTAGATGACATATTAATTGTTGCTCAAATGTTGTTATATGTCTTTGAAAGGGTAGAAAACATTGTGGGAAATGGAGAAAATGCTGGGGATTGCAATTGCCATGTGGTCTATCAGGAGACAACGTTTAAACAAAGTTCAAAGGACATGATGAAATTGTATGGACCTCGTATCATCAAATCAGTCACTTTCTTCTCAAATTCTGACTCTTGACCAGGTGGTTACGGTTTTGATACCCGGCTGAGGCAAACTTTCTTTCTGCGACTTTTCGCCTTTCACTTCTGATGCACTTAAGGAAAGTAGTCAGTGGCTTAGGAACAAAGTTGGTCGTCATTTAGAAAATTTGGAGGTCCAAATTCAAAGAAACAGGGGGTCAGGCAAAACCCTGCAAATTCTATCATTCCACATTTAAATTGTCATCTGCAGGCTTTCAATTTGGCCAAGTCTACATTTTTGTTGTTTGGTACAGTTAACTAGTCCAAGACATTATCAAGATGAATATCTGATGACCCAGATTCTTGGCAGTGGACTTCAGAAAGCAAGAACTTAACCTAGATAAAAATGGAGGCATCAATAACCAGTATATACTTGTACACATGAAATGGAACACTGACAGCGGGTGGACCAATGCTCACCTTCTGATGACAATGTCTGTCTATTCAATCCACTGATACTGTCCTTTTTCCTGTTCTTCTGAACTTCTTCAGCTTCATCCTCAGGCTCTAGTGGTACCTTGGGTACCCAGGAACAGTATGGACACGGTCCTAGAAAAACACAACACGGGCTGCCTTTCACTAAAGTGCATACACACAAAATTTGCATACCCTGTTCTGGTAAGCAAGCAAACAACTGTACTGGATTTTGATGAAACAAAAAAGGGATTAGAAGCTTGAAATAAATAGAATATTTGGTGGTTTTTTGGTGAAAGATCAAAATTTATTTAATCGAGTGAACATCATTGGTAATATTTTCACTCGCAGCCACGAGTGAAAATATTTCCAATGATGTTCACTCGATGAAATAAATTTCGATCTTTCACCAAGAAAAAAAATGTCCTCTATATCTTCATTTCCCACTTTTATTAACCCTGTACCACACAATCCCGACTTTTAACAACCCTAAAGAAAATGACTTTTGAAACATGTATAACCAGCATTTTCTCCTTTCCTCCCAATGTTTTCTACCCATTCAAAGACAAAGTTTATCATTTGATCAACATTTGTCATCCACAAATGCTTTTAATTTGGACTCCTCTAAGATTTTGTCACATGGTAAAGGTTTAAAGGTAAAAGAAAATTATCACATACAATCTGGTATACAACCCCATGGAAAGTCCTTTTAGCCAAACCATCCATGTGTTTACAATATTTTATGAGTTAGACGAAATCTCCAATACCCTTAATTATGGTTTGCAGTTACAACATACCCAAGCAAAACCGTTCCCAAGTGTGTTTAAAACATACCCAAGTGGAGTCATAATGTACCCAAGTAAAGTCCACAGATCTGAAGTCAAAAGGTTCCCATGTTTTTTATTGAGTATTTATCTTTAATCTATTTTATAAACAATCAAGTTGTAAGTTATAACATGTAAGAAAGGATTATAGTAATTACCAGTCTGAAGTTGGTGACTTTAAAATGTTGCTTTATATGGTATATGTAACTAAATTTCAATCAGAATCAGCATGCCCACTGGGTTTTCCATTTGGTTTTGAATTGGGGGTACAAAGAAAAAATTGGGGCACAGTGTTTTTCGTTTGGCATGCAATACAAAATGGTATCTAATTTGTAGTGCAGTGTACGTAATTACTTTCCTTTTGTATGTGCATACTTTTGACAGTGCGTGTATGCAGGTAAGAGCAAAAAATTTGTATGTGTGGAGTAGAATTTATACATGAATTACATACTGCAGTACATGACTGGGCACCCTGATAATTGAAATTAATTATGGAACATATCATATAAATATCTATACATATCTATCCATCATTATCATACATTGTATATTTCATCCATAACAAGACACGATACCATCCCCTTGAAACACTGTACCCAAGTAAGATTGGGTAGAAATCTAGCAGGAAATCAATTAAAAAATGGTTACTTTGTATGATCATCAATTCTTCATAATAAGATTTTATCAATATGTTTTTTCTTAGGTGTGTTCACATTTTTTTATACTGAAGAGTCAAAAATAAAAGAAGTGGAAAAATGGCGAATAATATACAACACCAGTCCTGTCTTTACAGATTCTTCTCAATTTAACGTTTTTTTTTTTTTCACTGAAACACACATCATTACATGTATATTGATATTCTCTTTGACTTTACTGTTAAATCAGTAATCCTTATCCTCCATTACCCTATTTTCAATTTAGGCTATTCCATTTTTTCCCCGCCACATAAATAGATCGAATAGTTCTTTGCTTTGATTAAAAGGCACCCTTACTATTTTTTTTTACTGCCTAAAATTATCTTGTTCTTTTCAGAAGATGAAATGTCATGCTTGCTGGCTGCAGTTGTAGTTGTGGCAGCAGTCTATTTCTAAGCCAACAATTATCATAACACAAATTTACTAAAGCAGCAATTACCAACCAGAGGAATTCTGACACCCATTTACAAAGCCAGTTTCTAGACTTGAAATGTCAAGGCTCATTATTTATTTCCTTCCAACCAAGAGACAATTTGAATATTTTAAAGTAACTAGATAAAACAAACTGCCAGAAAAGAAATGATTATGTAGAAATAAAGAATTATTTACCTACCTAACATAAATATCCATTATTTACCAATCTTCCATTTAAGAACAGAATCACAGTTTGTTTACTAGTGAAGCAATCAACCAACCCTCCGCCCTTATTTACTGATGCATCAGATATTCTAAACCCATCACCCTTTACCTAGCCTAGGTTCCAGTCCGATCAGTTTTTCCTCTTTAATATATTCTGACTTTGTCGGGGTCCTGTGTGGCTCAGTGGCAAAGTATAACCTGGGGGTCCCGGGTTCAAGCCTCACTGGATCCACTGGGTTTTTCGTGGGAGTGTCCTTGGGCAAGACACTTCAGAGCCCTGGCCCAGTACTGGTGAAACCCAGGAAATACATGAATATGTGAGCTGTCGCTGTGACAAGACTGAAATATTGTTTAAAGCAGCATAAAACACTATTCAATCAATCATTTACTATGTCAAAACTGACGTCATCATTTTTTGACAAAGTAACGTTCAAATATAAGAAAGGAAAAAATGATCAGACTGGAACCCAGACTACCCTTTACCAGGCGCAAGATTTGTATAACATACACAGTCAGAAAGAATACTTTTCCTTGTATTCGGGTGTAGAAACTGCATATTCTGTGGAACTAGAATATAGGTGCTAGATTTTGTGCAATGTTGTTTCACATCAGTGATGTTCAGAAAACACATAATTAAACTCGCATTTTAAAAAAAAAAAACAGCACAATTTTTGCCTTGTCCAAATTTGCAGACAACAAATTAAATGTTACGCAAAATATGAGCTTTGTCTTGATAGAAAACATTTTGGGAAATGTTACAATGTTTTCCAACTTTATAGGGTTGTTGAAATCCGGGACTGTTTGGTATGGGGCTAAAGGGGTGTCCTGTGTTTGGTAGAATTAAGCTTGTAATTTATGACCCTGCCTATTAACAACTACTCTTTTAATGCCTCATAATCAAAATTGGTGTTACACCCGTCGGCAAACTAGAAAGGAAGAGAATCGTCCTAATCAAGCTTTATCGTGTCTTAATAGACAACAAATAACATGGAAGAGCATAATAAAATCATATCGCATTTAACACAGGAAAAATCACAGGGAACATGCTTTTTTTTTTTTTTTTTTAAGGAGGAGGGGGCGATAACAAAAAACTTTGCTTATAGAAAGGTCGATATTGTGAGTTCAGTAAGTTCAAGTGCCGTCTGACTTACAATGAAGAGTGACTGTTTCAGTTATAGCACAGACATGATACACTTTTGATTTACAAAGCACAGTGACAATTGAAGAATGTGAAGGGTATCTGATAGAAAACTGTTTGATCTAGTTCTATGAACTAGTGAATTTAAACAGGTTTAAAGTTCTTTAGATAATTTATATTTTCAACTATTTTAATCTGAACACGGCTGTATATTTGTTCCTGACTATTTTCATAGAACAAGCATATTTTTTTTTGAGTAAAATTCTAACAACGTATGCTCAAAATATGGTTAAATTAGCATTCGAGAAAACAGTACATTATGTTGCTGATTTAATGCCGATCTCAGTCACCATTTTGAAATAGTTGGCCAGTGGCAAGAGCATGCTGACGGTCAATTGGGACAAACTAGCTCGTGAGCACTTGCAGCGAGCACTTGCCTTATTGAATGCACAGCTGGTCTAACCCACAGATAGATGAAAATGTATAGTTTGTGTTTGTATAAGGGGACACTTATACTGCCTTGCTATAGAGCTCGCTTTTGTAGTGACACAGTAGAGTGTTTGCCTTGGGATCTAGAGGTCCTGGGTTCAATCCTCGCCTTGGGAGGTTATTAATGTTACATGACTGCTAGGCAAAATGAATTTCATGGCTACGTTTTGGTTTGGGTATGCTTGATCACATCCCCTATTTATCATGTTAAATAGCTCTCCATGACAATGTTACATGAGATATGGTCAGTCCTACAAATGTTGCACTTCGGCAGTGGTACATTTCATCCACCCAAACACTAATAAAGTGAGGTTCTCCACCCATCCTCTTGACGAGTCTTGTATTGAATAATTGATATGAGTTCATGTCAATAGACTAGTTTACATAAATCCTACCATGTCGCGAAGTTGCTCTCCGCGTGGTTCGAATAAAAGACGAGATGGTAATTCCCCTTCTATAGAGGTATCCGACACCTAGTGCAGCAGACATCACACAAGTTTGACCACCGAGTCCCCGTCTGTCGACCCTCAGTCCCTTACCAGCAGACGCACATGGTGTTTATTTTGATTTAGCGACCTTGACAGAGAGTATCTTATTTCGTACTAAACTAATTCGTGCCTTTTATAATTTTTTCAAACGAAACGAAGCGTGGATATATATTTTTCACGCCAATAAAAACGTTTAATCCTAATCTATTGTCATTTCAAAGCGACAATCAAATCAACGACTTGTTTAAAATTTCAGATAAAATCTGAGCCTTCAGCCGATTCTGAATCTTTCGTCCCAGCGGAATTCGCACCTAATTTCTACTAAATATGCTTGGACATCATAGAAGGGGTATATTCTTCAGATACGTCATAATCTGTCAACTTTTTTCATTTGAATAATGACATTGTTACATTTCTGTACGAATTTCACAACGTATGTGTGAAACAGTGAATGCGATCATTTTTCGACTTAGTTGCCGAAGACGAGCAAGCTTATCTCTACCAAATTAGCATCTTTTAGGCTCAATCAAATTGATGGCATTTGCAGAAGAAAGACTAAATTTGGCTCAAATGACAAAATTTGTCTTTGAAAAATCACAGAACATTTTTGGGAAATGGGGAAAATGCTGGGGCCAAGCATTTTCTCCTTTTCCGACATTGTTTTCAAAAGTGTTGGGCTACAAAATACGGTCGTTAAAATAAGAGATTGTATGGTAAAGGGTTAAACATCATTTGTCAACCCGCTAATATCAGTATCAACAAGTTGGCTTCTTTAAAAAAGAAGCCAGGAGAGGTCAGCATCAATGTTTTCAAATAGCTTACTGCTTTTAATTTCAATATATTTTGGTACATATAAACAAACAAGAGCGGCAAATTGTCGCAAGATACGCCCGTCTTACCCCAAGTTGTAAAGTTGGGGCATAATAATGATAAAGGGAAGGTATAGAAAAATAGTAGTGCAGAATATTTTTTTTACTGTTGATTGAAGATAATGGCAGTGTATTTGTGTTGACGGAACTCTTGTTTATACACTTTATGTTGATATCCATAGATACGATAGTGTTGAATTTAAGCCTGAAAAATGACTAAGGACAATAAGAAAAAGTTAAGGAAGCAATAGTTATGTTTCTAATAATCTGAGATGTATGCATCACTGAAATTTCATATACATAGGTAGTGTAGTAAGAGAGATATGCTGCTGACAAAATTTAAGTACGAAAAAGAAGAAAGGGCAATTACTCATAAGGAAGGAAGATTTATTCTTTGTGTACACTGCACCCCATATGATTACAACAAACACAACTGTCAAATTTAAAGTTAATAGGTTTTAAGATGTGTAAGTTATGCTACCTGGATGCCTGTACGCCATGGCTGATCCCATAATACATCCTGTCTTGAAAGGGTGCATAAAAAATAAGCAATTTATATTTCATGTGCACTGCACTACCCCTTGATGAGATGTATCCAGCCCTAAAATTTCATAACCCGAGGTAGTATAGTTTGAGAGATATGCATCATACAAAATTCAAGTTCGAAAAAAAAACAAGAAAGGGCAAAAACTGAAAAATTAAGCAAGCAAGAGTTGAAATTTATATGCACAGCACTTCCCGTTGATGGAATGTATCCACGCATGAAATTTCATATCCTTAGCTAGTATAGTTCTGAAGATATGCACTGGACAAAATTAAAGTTTCAAAATAAAGAAAGAGCAATAAGTCAAAAATTAAGCAAGAGTTATGGTTCATGTGCACTGCACTCCCAGTTGATGAGATCTATCTACGCATGAAATTTCATAGCCATAGGTAGTATAGTTTTGGAGATATGCTCGAGACAAAATTCAAGTATGAAAATAAGTCAAAAATTAAGGAAGGAAGAGTTATGATTCCTGTGCACTGCACTCCCCCTTAATGAGATGTATGCAGGCATGAAATTTCATAACCCTAGGTAGTATAGTTTTGGAGATATTCACCGGAGAAAATGCAAGTATGAAAAAGAAGAAAGGGCAATAACTGAAAAATTGAGGAAGCAAGAGTTATGATTCCTGTGCACTGCACTCCCCCTTAATGAGATGTATGCAGACATGAAATTTCATAACCGTAGGTAGTATAGTATTGGAGATATTCACCAAACAAAGTTCAAGTATGAAAAACAAGAAAGGGCAATAACTGAAAAATTAAGGAAGCAAGAGTTATGATTCCTGTGCACTGCACTCCCCCTTGATGAGATCTATCCATGCATGAAATTTCATAACCGTAGGTAGTATAGTTTTGGAGATATGCTCCGGACAAAATTCAAGTATGAAAAACAACAAAGGACAATAAGTCAAAAAATAAGGAAGCAAGAGTTATGATTCCTGTGCACTGCACTCCCCCTTGATGAGATCTATCCACTCATGAAATTTCATAACCCTAGGTAGTATAGTTTTGGAGATATTCACCGGACAAAATTCAAGTATGAAACACAAGAAAGGGCAATAACTCAAAAATTAAGGAAGCAAGAGTTATGATTCCTGTGCACTGCACTCCCCCTTGATGAGATCTATCCACGCATGAAATTTCATAACCGTAGGTAGTATAGTTTTGGAGATATGCTCCGGACAAAGAACCGGACGCCGCCCACCCGCCCGCCACGGGTGATCCCATAATACGTCCCTTCTTCGACGGGCGTATAATAAGTAAGGCATTATATGATTGCCGCTGTTTAAAAAGGAGAAACCTCTTATGCATTACATGACAGACACGTGACCTTTTTCCCACGTTTTCAAGTCGCGTGATCTTTTCCCGCGGTGTTCTCTTTTTTAACGATTTTTTTTTTTTGTGTATGTAGCTTTATTTGTTTAATGAAATATTACAACCACTGGAAAGGTCATTTGCAATCAAATCAATACAACAAATCTTTTTTGAAATCCATCATATAAAAACAAAACACGTCTATTTCCTATTTCAGTTTTTTGATTTCGGTTTATTTACAAAACCATGACGAAACAGACTGTGTATCAGAACGATTTCGCAGAAAAGCATGGAGTTAGGCAGCAATTTCTGAGGCAGTCTGCCTTTTAAACTCACCACTGTTGGAGAGGTCTGATGACCTCTCCAATTATGTGTCTTTCGTGCGTCCCGTGAGTGCGTGCTTGGTTGCGTCTGTCCGTGCATGTGGTTTTGTAATCATCTTCTCCTCTTAATTAATTTTACCAGAATCTTGTGCCTTTATCAATTTTTTTCCCACAGAATTTAAGACAAAAACAACCCAGATTGGCCGAGGCAACAAAACAAAGGAAACAAATAGATCTAGAGAGTTCGAGCCGTGTCAGTCTGCATAGTCCGCGCAGGCTGACAATGATAGAAACTTTTTGCTATTTGTAAGTTTTCTGCTTGTCAAAGGACTAGTGTACCTCAGGACTCGGTCGGTGTTAAGTCAAGATGGATTTTATGGATCCATAATTATATGATGACTTGGTTAATTGTTATATTGCATCATGGAGATGAATTAAACCCCCTCTGGCCAGAAATATAGCTGTAAATTCTTTATGATCTTCATTATCGCGGTAAGGTGCACTGTGTGGCTCAGTGGTGAAGGTGTAGACTCGCTATCCGGAGGCTCCAGGTTTGATACTCACCCTACCCGCTGGGCTTTCGGTCGGACTGTCCATTGCCATTGCCATTGATCGTTAATGCGCATGCGTGGGAAATGGCGGCGTTTTTTCATAGCTCTTCAATTTCAACCAAAAATAATAGGAAATACGCCAAAATAATAGGAATTTATTGTGACAGTGACATACAAATAGTGTATTCTACCTGACTTTTGATTATCCATTGGTGATCTTGTGATACTAGACACATAAATGCTTTAAATAGTGTTTATTATCTCTGCATCAACGGGTCATTCTTATGCTGTAAGGTTCTCGATTTAGCACTCCTATTTCTGATTTTGATCTGTGAGATTTGTCTCATATACATGCCCTTGTGAGCAAAGATTTTGTATCTTTTTGCCTATACATTACCGGTAAGGACTTGTATAACGGACTATTTAGAGGTATAACATCTTTCTGTATGATTGTGATAGAACTTACAAACTGATAAGGCAAAGGGTGGGATAAAGAGTGATCTTACCTACTATATTCCTTTTATCGCATTTCATATTCGTCACGCTTGATTGGCTTCTTGATCATTGCTCACTAGCCCTGGTAGATCACCAACTCCGTCATGACTTCAGTTATACATAAGGGAGATAATCAACAGGGTAACCTGCTGGATGATATGCAGGAGTTAACTCCCGTACAAATAGACGAGAATACCACACTAAAAATTCCATGTGAGCAATCATTGCCCACTGCTGGACAACAAGTTCAAGTAAGCGATCAAGATACTGATGCATCGTTTATATGTGCTTCGAACGACGATCCCTCGGTGACAGATGTACTTCTTACTGACGAACAGTTAAACAAACTTGTATCTTGTTATAATAGTTTTCCCAAAGATCTATTCAAGAACACTCTTCTGACATGGTACGCCTCCTGTGATAAAAAACTGAATGAAGTGCGCCTTGATCTATTCACCATCTTGTCTCGCAAAGACGATTTCCCATTTCGGGGTTGTAACTTGAAGCGTCGTGCTCAAAGAAGGAATGGTGAAAACCTTGCTGATAAGCTTGCATATGATATTTACACTTTGATTAGCGTACATGTAGAGGGAGACTATGATTCCCCCGATTTACGAAATATTATCAGTTCTCGTAGCAGACTAGCTTCCATTTCAACCAATCCTTCCACTTGTGCTCGATCTACTCCTGTACGATCGCAATCCAATCCTGATCGACCGACCGACTGTCCCACCAGAGCCGAGTTTCAAGCCCTACAGGAAACCACGTCCGTATTGCAAACTGAAATGTTGACTCTTAAGCAAAACATTTGTGAAAGTATCAGTGATAAAAACAATCAGATCAGTGAGTTAAAGGAGGCCCTCCAGCAGATTGGTGGCCTTGTGCATGATTTGAAGCAAACTGTCATGTGTGATTTACAGGATATGTCGAAATCATTGTCACGGATAGAGTCTGTGGAACTTAATTCTCTAACTCAAATGAAAAATGAACTAAAAATTTTAAAACAGGATATGAAAAATTGTGAATGTTCTGTAGATATTATCCACAATACCTTCCAGAATGTTGTTCAGAAAAGCGATAAAAGTATGACTCAGTCTAAAAAGAAGTCGTCTCCCAGCTCAGTTCGCTCTCGTCCTGCTGACCGACATGTACATGACGATACGTCAACGACCAGTTCGATCACGGGACGCGAGAAACACAATCGTATTCAAAATCTTGATACTGTTACTGAGACCGCCACGGGATCAGTTTCACATGGTGACTCAGGTGTCCAATCTCAGTCTATACCAATTATGTTAGATTCTTCTGTACCCACTGACCATCCTCGGGGCCCTTTAACGGTATATTCTCAAACAACCAGGTCAAAACAAACAAGTCCATTAACTGCTGTGAAGGTGTCTGCACCCCTTGACCCTACTTGCTCACCGTTCACGCCCGCTGGCCACCTCAATTCTTCGACTTCCCACAACAACTTGTACAGCATTAATGAGTTTCCAAACTTACCCAGTACTGCTGATACAGCTTCTACTACCGCTAAAACAACTAAGGTAGTCCCCTCTAATGTCGGAATGACTTCCTTATTGTCCCAAGGAAATCCGTCTCGATCCAATGATGGGAATACAACCAATAATCCCTCGTACTCCAATGCTGTGCGTTCAAGCGTACAACCTGGTGAACGATTGACTAGGGGTCCCCGTGGAAGTACCCGTAGAGCAAACCATACTTCCGGTCCTAATCGTGTTAGGCCAAATGCTTCCAATAGGAACAATTACCAACACCATAGATTTAATCCTGAAAGTTCACAAACTAACTTGGATAAACCTTCAGCCTACGGAAACCGCTATTCAGATGATTATCACTATTCTGATAATGCAAATACACAAAATATATCGCACGACTCGACATATGTTGAGCATCAGTCTCGGCCGACTCGGTTTGTAAATAGCAAAGACGAGTTCTATAATCCGGTTAACACAAACACTCACGTTGTCGGTCGCAATGATCAGAATTTGCAAAGTGAATTGGTAGACTGTGATTATACTCAGGGGGATGACCTCGCGGATTATGTACGCAAACGTACATGTCGCTTTTTCGTTGGTGGGTTTAAGCCGTCTATCACAGAGCAAAAAATCGCCAACTATGTTAGTTTCAGAGGTCCCAAAGTGACAAAGGTTTCTATTTTTCGATATCGATCGAAACCGGTCGTGATCAGATTGAACGTCGAGGATGATGTAAATGCTAGACTCGTCTGTGACCCATATTTCTGGCCAGACGGCGTCGTCTGCAGGCCCTGGGTATCCCAGTCAAAATATGATGCACGTGATTTTGACGTGGTACGTAACGGTCGATCCCAATTAAAAGGCGACCAGGTTTATTATGATGTAGATAGATATAACGGATATCAACCCGAGGTACACAATCGTTTTAACGGTCTTGACAGTTATGATCAATATGAGTACTAACGGTGATCTCAGTCTGATCCTTTACACTTGGAATGCTACGGGCGTTATGACTAGCGGTATTTACCTATCCGATCTTTTAAACCAATGCAACATTGACTTTTTAGGAATTAGTGAACATTGGTTGTTTGAAAAGGATTTACACTTTTTGAACACTTTCAACAATTTGTACTCGTCATATGCCGTCTCAGATAAAGATCTTGTATTTAATGGTAATTGCCGCACGGGCAAGGGTGGGGTAGCCATTTTATGGAAAAAGAAGTATGACAGCTGTGTTACCCAACTTCCTTTCATTTGTGACAGAATCCTGGGAATCCAAGTAGAATTTTCTCCGCAAAACTTTTTGTACCTGTTTCAGATTTATCTTCCTTCTAAAAATAATCCCATAGATAACTTCAAAGAGTACTTAGATTCCTTACAAACGGTGATTTCTGAGTACAGAATGAAGGGATTGGTGGTACTTATGGGTGACTTTAATTGTCATGTCAACAGTAGGCATTTCCGTAAACCATTAGACAGTCGGGATAAGCTATTTAACATCTTTCTTTATGAAAATAATCTTACTACAGTTACGTCCCTTGATCTCTGTGGCGGAGCTCCGGTATCTTTTGAATCTAATTGCGGTAGAAGCATTATAGACAATATTATACTTAGTACAGATGACATGAATTCTATATCTTCTTGTGCAATTGTTGAGGACAACTCTCTGCTTTATTCTAATCATCGTGCAGTACAATGCTCAGTTACTTTTCCAATTATCCCTAGACAAGCTTTTCGTCCCTTGAATAATTATGTTAATTGGTCCAAAGTCTCTCTTTCCCAAAAAGAGGCTTACAGAAGCTCTCTTGATTGTGATGTTGGTTTAGAGGCTCTGTTACGTTTGGACATCCAATCCACCAACGACATTGACTTCTTGTACTCGGCGTTGGTCAATACACTAGTCAACACAACCAAACTATGCATCCCTGCACCTTCCTATAAACCTTATTTAAAGCCATACTGGAGTAAGGAGCTTAGCGATCTTAATAAAAATATGAAGCCTATTAGGAAAGAATGGTTACGCTCTGGCTCTCTGAGATTCGGTCCTTCATTTGTGAAGCTTAAAAACTTAAAACGACTATTCCGCTTTAAGCACAGAAAGGCTGTTGAAAATTATTTTCAAAAGCTTTATGACGATATTGATCGGAATATCGAATTAGACCAAGAGCAGTTCTGGCGCTTGGTCAATACTAAGAGGAAATCTCGCAATACATCCCCCGGGGCTGGAATTGATTTTAATGGTAATTTGTGCCGTGATAGCAGTTCTATTATCCAGGGCTGGAGTGATTACTTTCGGAATTTGTATTCTTTTGATGATGATCCTATTTATGACAGTGCTTTTAAAGAGCACGTAGATAGTGAGCTCCAACTATTTCTCTCCACGGAGGAGTCTCATAGCTACAACAGTTATGCACCAAAGGTTTCTGTAGATACTCTCACCTCTATTTTACAGACCGTTAAACGGAACAAATCCCCTGGGGCAGATAGTATATGTTACGAGCACATACTTTTTGGTAATGAGCTTTCGCATCAGGTCTTGGCCAAACTACTTTCCGTTATGTTACAGTTTTCTTATGTTCCATTGGCCATGAAAAGGGGCATTATTGTTACCGTATTTAAAGGTGGAAAAAAGAACCGTAAAGACCCTGATAGTTATCGTGCTATTACCCTTACCTCATGCATATTGAAACTTTTTGAAAAGCTGTTATTGCGCCGTATGCAAGCAACAGCGTCGCTAAGGCCACACTGTTTGCAAGGGGGGTTCCAGCGTGGTATTGGCTGTTTAATGTCGTCCTTTTGCTTGAGAGAATTCATTCATTTCTCAAAAGAAAATAGAAGTAAACTTTATGTCTGTTTCTTGGATTGTACACAAGCCTTTGACAGGGTATGGGTAAACGGCCTTTTTTACAAGTTACTCAATTACGGTCTTGATTTGAAAACATTGAAGTGTTTACGTAACTTGTATACTGGACTCAATAGTTCAGTTCGGTTTAGAAATTCCACATCTAATGACTCTTTTCCAGTCTTACAAGGCACCCGTCAAGGGGGGGTCACAAGTCCATTCTTGTATTTAGTGTACATAGATGGCCTTATCCGTCAGCTCGAGACGTCTGGATATGGTATCTGTATTGCGGGTGCTGATTGTAGTTCCCTGAGCGTAGCCGATGATATGATCTTAGTATCCTTCTCTAAATATGGTCTGCAGAAGATGATGGATATATGCTTTAATTATTCTGTAAAGTGGCGCTACATGTATAACCCATCCAAGTGTGCAGTTATAGTCTTTAATGAACCCAAACATTTTATCGCTAATCGTTTATGGCGATTGGGCGATAGCGTTGTAAATGAGGTAGTGGATTATACTCATTTGGGCATAGTCTGTAATAAGTTTATGAAAAGTTCTGTCAACATTGATGATTCCTGTCACAAGCTGAAATCTACACTTTTAGGTTTATTAAATGTTGGAGAGCATGAAAATGGTCTTCGCCCCTTAACGTCCTTTAAACTCTACAAGTCTATTGTTCTACCAAAAGCACTCTATGGCTGTGAATTATGGTCAGAAATTAACAAAACGCAGTCAGCTCAGTTAGAAAGAGCACATAGGTTCTGCGTCAAATATATTCAGAATTTACCGGCGTATACTAGAACCGATGTTTGTCTTGGTCTAGCCGGTGTTTTACCTATCGAATCTGAGGTCGATTATAGGAAACTTTTATTTCTGGGCCAAATTTGTCGTACCCCGAGCTTACACGTATGTAAAAAGTTGTTTAATTATAGGCTCTTTTCTTTTTTTATGCGTGGTACTTCCGTTAAGCTTGGGTTTATCCCAGATATTCTAGGTATTCTCCGCAAGTATTCGCTGGAAGATTATTTACAGCGTTACATGGCCACAGGCCTTTTTCCTACAAAATCTCAATGGAAAAGAATTTCTCGCAATGTCATTAATGGGCAAACAAGTACTACTTGGTTAACCAGGGTTCAGACCGACAGTCATCTATCGAGTTTCTTATACATCAAACCACAATTACTTCTTCATAGTGAACTATGGGAATTAAGTAGGTCTATCTCCTCTCCAGTGATAGCCAAGCATTGCAACAACTGTGTTAAGATGATAGCTAAATTTTATAGCGACTCATTTACAAATTTCTGTCATTACTGCAAAAATCATTTTTCAGTATCGTTATGTGAACATGTTTTATTGCAATGCCCTTCTACAGAGAGCTTGAGGTTTGAATTATTTCACTGTATCTAAATGCAGACAAATGAATGCATCTATCAGAGGTTTAGGAGCCTGAGTAATAATGGTATTGTTGTAGCTTTATTCTCAGGTCTTCGAAACATATTGGATGATAATGATATTAATCATAGGCTTTTGCTAGTTTTTATACCCATCCTTGGAAAATTTTGGAACTTTTTCCTCGTGTAATAGCTCTATGCTTTATGCATCACAGCTTTAAGTTATTATCTTAATTCCTTCAGCCCCTATGCCCAACCATCTGTGACATATCCATTTTTTGCCTCTCTTGTCTCGTTATATTACTGTGAATTTTTATTTATCTATCGCTAACTCGAGCACTTTTTTTTTAATCGATTGATTGAATGATTGTCTGGTTAATTCTGCTATACAGTAGATTTATCCACTTATTTATTCAATCAATGGATTTATTCTAGGCGTCTGCTTATTGATGCAAGCCTTGATAAGATTAGTTTCTAATTAATGTGTGGCTCATGTTTGCCTTATGTTTCGTTTTCGTTGCAAGGTTCCCCTCATTGATTCTTATTTTCCTTTTACTTATTTTTAACTATTCACTTTTGTACTCTGGGTTTATAACAATGTGCTCCCGCATTCTGACCAGGGAAGGGGCTTTTGCATTTTCGTCTTTTTAATGCAAGGGTCTTTTTCGGGTCGGAGTTTGGTCGTACATTGGTTCTCTTCCTCTTGACATACACTTCATAATTTTCTTCTTTCTTATTTTTTCTTTTTTTTTTTTTTTTTTTTTTGTATTATTGTTGTATAATGCTCGCCATTTTGGCGGAAAAACAATAAAATAATAATAATACCTTAACCCTTTATCACACAATCCCAACTTTTAACGACCCTGAGGCAGAAGGCTTTTAAAAACGCTGTGAGAAAAGGTGAAAATGTCGGTAACCAACATTTTCTCCTTCTCAGGAGCAAATTTCATCATTTAGGCGACCTGTAATTTGACGTCTGCAAATGATTTCAGTTTAGATCGCTCTAAATTTTTTGTCATTTGGTAAAGTGTTAAATCGAAGCATAGCCTAGTGAAAACCAGGATATGCATTGATAAGTGAGCTGTCGCCGTGATATGACTGAAATAAATAAGTGTTAAAAACAGAATTCGATCAGTCTTTATTATGTTGGGAGCATTACTCTTGTTACTTCAGTTTTTTTTCTCTGTAAAAAAAAAATGCTTGTCGGATTACAGTTCACTGGGTTTTCTTGGGAGGTAAGAGACTTCAGAACACTACTGTTGAAACCAATGGCATCCATGTATAAGCAAGCTGTCACCGTGATATGACTAAAATGATTTTGAAAGCGAAGTAAAACACCATTTAATCAATCAATCCTGTCTGGTGAGTAGAATAAATATAAAACTAGACAAACTTGTATCATTTTTTTTTTTACTCCATGTTCTATTCTGTTTACAATTAATCCCGAACTTCTGCTCTCCTGATAATAAATTCGGAGTGGCTATTTACAGTTACCTGTAAATAGCCAAAAAACGTAAAATCGGCTATTTACAGTTAACTGTAAATAGCCATTTTAACGTTTTTTGGCTATTACAGTCAACTGTAAATAGCCAATTCTACGTTTTTTGGCTATTGACAGTTAGAATTGATTTAATAGACCCGAGTTAACATACTAAATGACCTTGACAAACACAATATTTCTACGTTTTTTGGCTATTGACAGTTAGAATTGATTTAATAGACCCGAGTTAACATACTAAATGACCTTGACAAACACAATATTTTAGTCTCACAACTTCCAGGAAATCATGAATCAATATTTTCTACCACGGTTGTGTGCACATTGTAACTTTTGATAATTGTATTCTAGAGCAGCAAGTCTCTGAGTCTTTGGGTCAGGTTTAGCGCCATGTTTTGGAAGATTGTTTGAACGTTTATGGTCATGTAATGTTTTGAGGACAAAGAAGTTCAGTATATCAGAATTTGTTCACTTTTTTAAAGAAAATGGAGTTGTTTAATAACATGCATACACCACGGCACTTGAAATATACTATATGTAGGGGGAAAAAAAGAAATGTCAGCCTAGAACCATGAGATTCACAGAAACCATCTTGAAACTGTAAGTCGTCTGTGAATTCGTGCTGAACAACATTGAATGAAATATTGCAAGCAGTGGACGAGGTAGTTGGTCCATGGATCGCAAGTTTTCTAAAACTGCATGCTGTTTCGCATGAGAAAGACCATGAGGTACATGAAGTTGATGGGACACCAGCCCGTTCTTCAAAGCGAGTCCATACGGTTGGCTGGGGTTTTGTTTTGGCTGTTTTTTTTTTTTTTTTTTTAAAGTACATGTCTTTCTTATTTGTCTCTCTTTTTTATCATATTGATCCGCTTGGTGGCTGTAAAAATGCAACCGACAGACCGGTACCTTTAACTCAGCGGCCAGATTTAAATGATTTAACTCCCTAACTCTTGCAGACGATGCCACTTTTTAAAAGAAATTTTGAATGGGCATAGTTATTCTTTCGCTTGACCGATTTCTTGTGTGCTCAACCATAATTTATCTTGAGTATCCCTCGGTTACTAGATCAGTTTTATAAGCCGTCTGCAGTAAATTTGCTTCAGGAAGAAATAGATAGCACTGAAATTCTCATCAAATATTGAGAAGCCATGAATTGTGATTTTTCACGGGAAAATCTGATCGTACCGGTATGTGTGGATCTAATATCCTACAGTGGCTCGGTGCGATCTGATCCTCATCTACAAGGTACTTTGAAGCGCATTGACTCGTGCCTATCAGTCTAAGAGTTCACACAGAAGCTGATAGTTTACCAGACTATATAATAACATGACATTGTAGTTCTTCTAGTGCAATCTCTAGTTTCTCTATTTTCATCCCCTGTGTTGATCGACTTTCATAATTGTGTCCATGTATAAACATTTTAAAGAGCACTCAACCATTATGTCTTTAAATTCTCAACTCAACTGAATTTATCTACCACGACATACAGTGTAGTTAAAACATACATGTGTTGATAGCCAAATACATAGTACAATACTATTGCAGTTGTATGGTGGGAGACAAATTAATAATAGGTAGGTGAGTACCTCAAAATCATATTGAATTGCAGTATAAAATATCGTAAGGCCTGAAAATAATCAGACGTATTTAGTTGGCAGCGAAAGCGTTAAGAAGCAATAAGTGAGTTTTTGCAGTTTTTGTCTAAAGCGTATTTAATATGCTTGGCTAAATAAGATTTACTTCGCTCTGACTGTAAGATGTATATGAAGCGCCTTTCTCAATGATTGTTGCCTTTGCAGCCAGTGTAAATTAAGATCAGACTGCACATTTTGTACAGTCTGATCTTTGATCTACATTCTACGCTTTGCTAAAATCAACAAACAAACAAAAAAAAAAACTTGATAATGTAATTATTTTGGGCTTATTTTCAAGCTGAAAGTGTCTGCTGGGTTTAACTCTTTACCAAACGACAAAATTTTAGACTGGTCCAAATTGAAAGAATTTGCAGACGACAAAATAAATGTGACTCAGAAACTGAAATTTGTTCTGGGAAGAGTAGAAAACACTGTGGGAATAGGCGAAAATGCTGGTTACCAGTATTTTCTCCTTTTCCCACAATGTTTTCAAAAGGCTTCTTTTTCAGGGTCGTTAAAAGTCGGGATTTTGTGGTAAAGGGTTAAGAGGCGCTCTCAGGATTGAAAGGTTAATGTATTGCATATCAAAGATCCAAGATCGGGTTGTATTAATTGTTATGTCTGATCATGAACCAAAATGATCACAAAGACAACTTTGGTTGTGACAGGCATTGAAATGGTCAAGGACCATCTGTATAGGTGTTTCACTCATTAACACCAGAATATCACTTGTCTTTACCCCCTACTGAGGGTAGGTAAGGGCCATAACTTAGGAGGTATCCATTTTTGACCAATTGAACCTGTCGTAAACAAAAAAAAAAATGTATACAAATCTATCAGTCTTTCCAACAATCTACCTGTCGTTCGCCCTCTTTCCATTCCTTCCCTTTTCATCCCTTCTTCTTTTCATCCTAGCCTCGCTTTTAGATTCAAGGGTTTTCTACCCTCTCATATAACAAGAGAGGGTTATTGTGATTATCGTTGCATGACGGCATGTTCTTTGTTGGTTGAACCTTTGTTACCCTTTACTCTTTGGAAATTTGTGCGGAATTGATTTTGCAGCCAAACAAATCGAAATTGATACTAAAGTGTTTATGTAAAAGAAAAAAACAGGCATCATTTTCAGAAATCTAATTCTCGGGTCGTTTTGACCAGGGATCGTATACTGTTTTGACCTCTGTCATTCTTTATCTCCACCGTTCAGTTTACTGCCCATCCAACATTTTTTTTTTCTCCTTAAAAAAGGCTAAATTAATTGAAGATATCGGCAACCAGTGGTAATCGGAAAGAAAGTATCGGGAAAAAAGTATCAGTTGCGGTAAAGACAGCATATAGTGTTTTTTTTTTAAATACATGGTTTATAACTAAGGTTCAGCTAAAAATATTATGGGAGAAGGCAAAATTGCATGTTACCCGCAATTTCCCATTTATCACAATAGTTTCAAAACAAATTACCAGTAACGTCACATTTGTTTGAATCTTTATCGCGTAAACAAGAAAATTGAGTGGCTACTTTTTCCACACTAATTGTCAGACTTTTTTCAAAATCAATAGGGTTCAACCTATTGATGATACAAAGCAACCGTGCAAGTTGCCAATCCGATTACAAATGCAGACTTTATCGCGTACACAAGAAATTGAAATTTTGAACTTTAAATGGCTACTTTTTCCACACTGATTGTCAGACTTTTTTTTCAAAATCAATAGGGTTCAACCTATTGATGATACAAAGCAACTATGCAAGTTTCATGAAAATCAGATTACAAATGCAGACATTATAGCGTAAACAAGAAATTGAAAGTTTGAACTTTCAATGGCTACAGATGGCTTTAAATCTGATTGTCAGATTTTTTTTTCAAAATCAATAGAGTTCAACCTATTGATTTTGAATAAACAAACTGTGCAAGTTTTACGAAAATCCAACCCCAAATGAAGATTTTATCGCGTAAGCAAGGAATTGAAATTTTGAAAGTTAAATGGCTACTTTTCCCACACTGATTGTCAGATTTTTTTTTCAAAATCAATAGGGCTCAAGCTATTGATGAGATAAACATCCACAAAAATCCGACAGCAAGTGAAGACTTTATTGCGTAAACATGAAATTGAAATTTTGTACTTAAATGCCTACTTTTCCCACACTGATTGTCAGATTTTTTTCAAAATCAATAGAGCTCAAGCTATTGATGCGATAAACAATCTATGCAACTTTCACGAAATCCGACCACAAATGAAGACTTTATCGCGTAAACAAGAAAAAGACGGACGGACATAAATAGCTTTAACTCTATTAATTTTGTTAATCAATATCAACCACTAGTAAGGGAAAGTAGCCATTTAAAGTTAAAAAATTCAATTTCTTGCTAACACTTTAAAGTTCTTTTTAAACTTTGACAGATCATTTATATCACCAAGAGATTGAACCTTATGGAAAATGAAGAAAATCCAGCTATCGGTTTAGAAAAAGCAGCCATTTGATGACTTAGTCTAGTTTACCCTACAAATTCCACATTATTGGACCCATTTCTTTGAAACTTGGAAGGAATGTCCAATACAATGAGTGCTAAAACCGTATCATATGTGACTGGGTTCTAAACAATTGGTTTTGAGAAATTCGATTATTTCATTAGTTGTTCCACACCATGCACACTTTTTGTGCGGTCTTAGTGGGTTCAAGCCCATTTGCAACATCCGCTTTTTTTGTATGTTTTGTCTTTTTCATTTTGCTTCATGAATCAATGATGCTAGAAAATAAGCATAATGTTTCTTTTTAGTGCTGGTAGTATTTCAGTCATGGTTTTAACCTTATTTTATATACAGCCCAACCAGTCTAACTAAAAGACAACCCACCTGCTGTAAGTGAACAGTTTTCTTTCTTCCCCTTAGTAGTATCATATCACAGGTTTGACTTTACAGAGATATTTTTAACAAGTACAAGAGACCCAGAAATGAAAAGCAACAATTGCTCATTACTAGCGATTTCTTCTTGTGATCCCAGTATCCCAATCCCAATACGCTGGAATTGCTGTATTGCAAAGTGTTGCCTGATTAGATATATATGAACCGTGCTCTATGAAAAGGGGACTTAATGCATCTGCGAAAAGTATAAATTCGGGTTAGCCTGCAGTCTGCGCAGGCTGACCTAGGCCGAAACTTTTCCCTATTGGTTAATTTTCTGTATGTTTAAGGACCAGTGCACCCCATGATTCAGTCGATTGTTTAAAAATGTGGCTATTATGGACCCATAATTACGTAATGGCTTGATTGGTATAAAGTGTCAAAGAGATGTATTAAGCCCCCTTTTGCCAGAGCATGGCTCATATCATTTAACTTACTGCATAGTATTTGGAAAAGTTTATGACGTTATATTCACTAATACTCGCCTCGAACATCATTTTGTAATTTTATTGTTTCCTGTGTATGATTTCACAATAAAGTAAAGTTTTTGAAAGACTGATGGCGATATCTTCCTTTGTTAAACGTAAAACGTCGATTCCCACACTTTAAGTACATGCATATCGCAGCAGCCATTGTACCTATTCTTTCGAAGTCACCTTCCCACATAAACATCGTCGAAAAGATGTTTAGTGGTGAGAGAGGAATGAATTTTGTCGCAATGATCAAAATCAATCCTCCAAAAGAGTTTGACCCAGCTGCGATAAATTACACCGCTGTGTTTCAAGCCCTGCACGTTACAGACGGAGCTACGGGGCATTCATTAGGCTACTTTAAAATACCCTAAAGAGAAATGACAATCAACTGTGAACTTTTTTAACCAATTTCAGTACTCATACATCTTTTTGAGCCCTTGATGTCAACTGTTTTCAATGGCAGTGTCACGAACGGAGCAAAAGCTTGTAAATTTGTTTCTTTTCACGCGATAAAAAGCAAATTGTTTATAGACTAGAACTGTTGCAAATGGTGCTTTTATATCCCTTTCTAGTGTTAAAGACAGATTTTTAAAACTTATGTGCATTACGAATAGAAGAATAGAATCTTTTATTGACTTATACATAAGTACATCGTCCTCTACATTTTTCACAAATGTCATGGTACTTAATAGAGTCTCTCTCTGTCTGTCTGTCTGTCTCTCTCTCTCTCTCTCACTCTCTGTCTGCTATCTCTCTGCTGTTCTCTCTCTCTCTCTCTCACACACACACACACACAAGCACGCACGCACATATATATACACACGCAAATCTACCAACTTTTAAGATCGAAAGAATATCTATTGTTCTATCGTGGACTAAATGTGGTTCCGTATTTTAGACTTCTTATGGAGAATGAATACGCTCGGAATTATTATAACTATGATATCAGTAGATGTATATACATGCATATTCATACACTGTATATACATAAACCATCATCATAGTACAATAGCATATCTACAATAACCACACTAAATTTAAACATACCTACTATTAAACTTCTGTTTTGGGAAATGACCACATTGCACTGTCGTGGAAAACGGTGATCAAGATCGGACTGCATAGACCATGCAGTCCGACCTCAGACCCACACTATCCACAACCTTTGTATTTTTTGCGTAAAGAAGAGTGAATACAAAAGAGTCAAACCATATACATGTAAACGCATACTGCTCCCAAACACCCACACAAAGTAAACAAACTGTAAAGTTTTATGTACAACCATATGTATATTCAAAACATTCGCCACCCCTGGACTGGTTTACAAAAGAGCGTTACTCAATACGGCGTAGGACAAGATCAGGCTGCATGGCGCGTGCAGTCTGATCCCTGGTCCACATTATCCAATTCATTTACGTACAAAAATGACTGGGTTCTGTGGAAAATTATGTTTAACCCTTAAGCTACTAAGCGGGACTCACTGACCTTTTACGGACAGTGTAGACCAAGCTCAGACTGCACAGAACGTGTAGCCTTATCTTGGATCTACACTGTCCGATTGGGAGATTTTTTTTCTCCAAGAATTAAGTTTGAAATTACATTGATTGGGTTTTTTACTATCGGTTCGAAAGTTTTACGAAAATTATTCAGCAGGATAAGGGTTAAACGTTAACAGTGAGACTCCCGGAAATCCCATCTTTGACATAAACAGTTCCTTGTTGGTAAATGTTAAGAGTTTATTATAACTCTTAGGCTGCTAAACGCGACTCAGCACCCTTTTGCGGACAGTGTAAATCAAGATCAGACTGCACAGATCGTGCAATCTGATCTTGGATCTACGCTATCCGATACGGTGATTTTTTTTTCCAGCAACAAGCACTTTGTAATCGCAATGCCTCGATATATACTGTTGGCTGGAAATCTTTATTCTGTTTAATAAGCAGTTAAAGGGTTAATGACCGCAAAATGGGGGCGGAATTCGCGACACCAAATGGATATTAAACAAAGACAGACACATGGACAGGGTTGTTTGAGTATACGCCAGCAAAAATTCGATCATATGATTTCGGCTTTTTTCCTCAAATAGTTTTCCTTTGTGTGGCATGTTACATTTTTATGGTTAGTGCGAAAGTGGTCTGTAAATCAATGGGTTAGGAAAATCATTTTTAGGAAAATCTGACTACTTTTCACTCACAATTTGACGAGGACGGCCTTATAGCATACGACGCTTTCAAACGATGCAGTTTTAATGATAAACAGTTTACAGCCTGATTAGACTAGGCAATACACACAACAGATTTTTTTGCCGGAAAAAAAAGGCATATTAGTCTGCGTAATATATTCAGTAATTTATAGTAAACTTAATGCACACTAAATTGTATTTAAATATGTTTGCTTGTTTTTCGACAGAAAACTGTTCGTTAAATGGAAATAGAGAATCAGACTCGGCGCTGCTTTAAAATGAAAGACGTCTTGTTTGTAGAACTAACACTGAAAAAAAACTGTAAACTTGTGCCTCACTGTTTTTTATACAATTAAATCAGTGTTAACTGTAACTAGCCAAAAAACGTTAAAATAGTTCAAACAATAAATGTTCTGTTCTGTTAACTGTAAATAGCCAAAAAACGTAGAATTGGCTATTTACAGTTAACTGTAAATAGCCATTTTAACGATTTTTGGCTATTGACAGTTAACTGTAAATAGCCATTTTAACGTTTTTTGGCTATTTACAGTCAACTGTAAATAGCCAATTCTACGTTTTTTGGCTATTTACAGTTAACTGTAAATAGCCTCTGCCTAATAAATTATTAGTGATCTGAATAACAGATGATTTCCCCGGTTAGCTCTTGACTACACAATTCCAAGTTTTAACGACCCTTAGGGACAAGAAGGCTTTTGAAAACACTGCAAGACAAGGAGAAAATGCTGGTGACCAGCATTACTGTTTTCAACTCCAATCGATGGCAACTTTCATCATTAGACCCACACTGATTCTGTCTTCTGCAAATGCTTCCAAAATGAACAGCTATAAAGTTGAACAGTCAGCTGGCGCAAAGTTAATTCCAAATTTTTACCATCTTTTAACCGTATGATCCCGAGTTTTACCGATCTTGACAAAGGTCTTCGAAATAGACTAGTCTACAATTCTGCCGTTTGGTAGAAAGTTAACAACATGTCTCATATAGACGTCCACTGAAACTTTGTGCTTAAACTTGGAAAAAAAATGGGATTCTCCAACGAGATATAAAAAAAACCACCCATTTGCCCTTAGGCTGCTCAGCGCGACTCATTGACCTTGTGCGGACAGTGTAGATCAAGATCATACTACAGAGAACGTGCTGTCTGATCTTAGATTTACATTGTCCGATAAGGTGATACTTTCTCCCTGAAATAACTTTTTTAGCAGATTAAGAGTTGAAGTGGTTCGGTCTGCAGGTCGTTAAATACAGAATTGAGCCATTCTCTTTGAAAAGGGGCTTAATGTGGTCCGCGCAGGCTGACCTGGGCCGAAATTTTTCATTATTGGTCAATTTTCTGTATGTCCAAGGGCCAGTCTACCTCATGATTAAATCGGTTGTTTGAAAAAGTGGCTATTATGGATCCATAATTATGTGATGTCTTGATTGGTATCATGGATCACGGAGATGTATTCAACCCCCTTTTGCCAGAGCATGGCTCATTCAAATGGTACCGAGTTAATGACAGAAAAACACAGGTCATTCCTCTTCTTGCTGGAAAACCTTGACGAGATCATGGCATACACTTAAAAAGTGAAAACGGACACTCTTAGACTGTTTGTTCTTGGATAAATTTGATAGCTGCCGAATGTGCTTCCTTGCAGGATGCTGGGAAAGCAGCTGAAATAGACGAAACAAATGAGTTGATAATTAGTAATTCTCCACGTTACATCTTATAGCGGAGAACAGTTGTCTTAGATGTATGTGAACAAAATGTTATGTTGGCCTTTGGCCGGTGTTAAAATATACTAAAAGATGTGTGGTCACTTCAAGCGAGAACTCTTAATGAGTAACATCGTCTTTACGTTCATATTTAATTTATATGTCAGATGTGTTTGATTTTTGTGAACACCATGTACGTGTATTATATTTAGATTATCATGTTGAACATTGTACAGTCTATTCTATTCAAAATGATTTTATGGTCAAATACCATGACTAGACACAGTCTGCGAGTCTTATATTCTAGGGGTAGTCAATTAGCACATGTTGCGGAAACAGGTTTCCTTTTCTCAAAGGCGTGGTAGCAAAAAAAGAGAAGGAAGCAGGGGGAAAAGGGAGTGTATAATTTTTCCAGGACATCCAGTACTCCAATGATGAATATTCAGCTGATTGTTAAAGGCGCTTTAAATAAGGGTTAACACCTTACCACATAAACTCCAGAAAGCATGTGGGACTCCTTTAATTGTAACAAGCCTCGACTTCACACCGGCATCTTGCAGTTGCTTGAAGTAAGCTAACGGGGATAAAAAGAAGAAACATGTGTGCACACCAGAATTATTTTTTCCCGTGTTTTAAAGAGCCTGAGAGACGAGGCTTTAAGCGAGATAAAACTGCACATCTAGTCTACACTTTTGTCGTTTAGTAAAAAATTAAGATTCCGCCACATTCAAGATGGTCGTGTGGGAAAGTATTTAGCAATTTTTCCTGTTCTCACAATGTTTTCAAAAGGCGTCAACTGCAAGAGAACGAAAAGTCGTATTTGTAAAACAATGGGTTTATATCTCCTAATTTGGACAATATCGGACAATGTAGAACTAAGATCAGACGGCAGCTGCTTTGAAATCTGGGTCCGTATTCACCAACTATCCTAAATTACATTCTTAGCATGAAACTTAACCTTATCCTGCTAACTAAGTGAAATGAGATTTTCGAGCCGATAGTATAAACCCGAATACTAATATTTGAAACTTATGTTTTGGAGAAAAATATCGGAAAGTATAGATCCAAGATCTACGATCAGACTGCACTTTGTGGACAGTGTGGATCAAGATCAGACTGCACAGAACGTGCAGTCTGGTCTTGATCTACACTGTCCCCAAAAGGTCAGTGAGTCGCGCATAGCAGGTTAAAGGTTAATTTAGAAAGTAACGCAATTTCTGATCGACTTAACAAACCGTTTAGCCAATCAGATATTGTGTTACTTTAAGATTTACGTTGAAGTAGACAAAGAATATTAAAAAGAACGGTACTGAATACGGGCCCAAATCTTGGTCTACACTGTCTACAGAGAAAGAATTACCATAACAGCCATCACGTAACGGATCCAGTTCGGCCACAATTAATATCGTCGGTGGTAATTTGGAGAAGTCATCATTCAGAATGGGCGAGGCTCGAACATCTGTCCTATCCGCCTGACCAAAGTACTGCTCACAGAACCTTCAATTACATAAATATATGAACCATGCTCTGTGAAAAGGGGGCCTAATGCGTCTGCGAAAAGTATCGATTCAGGTCAGCCTGCGCAGTTCGCGCACGCTGACCTGGGCCGAAACTTTTTGCTACTGGTCAAATTTCTGAATGTCTACCTTACGATACAGTCGCTTGTTAGACATGATGATTTTTATGGGTCCCTAGTTATGCGATGTCTTGCTTGGTATGATACATCACGGAGATGCATTAAGCCCCTTTTTCACAGAGCATGGTTCATATAATACGTACATAGTGTTGTCATATATCAAAAAAGTCTAATGAGGTTTGAGAATTCACAGTTGTCGACCCCCTGTCCTCAAGTCCCGTACGCTACCGACTGCACTACCCTGCCTGGACTACAGATAACAAACATTTAAAATTTTCGAAAAATTTCCATAAGTTCAACTCTAAAACCTATGTTGTTGGCATTATGATACCATTCCATTGAGTAGGCTACTAGCATTTCCATCTTATGGTTATCAGCATTTTCTCTTTTTTCCACAATGTTTTCAATAGCCTTCTTCATCAAAGTCGATAAAAATTGGAATGGCTTCGTAAAGGGTTAACCTTTTTCCGTCTCTCTAATACCCTGAAGAAGAGAGGTTTTTAAACCTTGAAGACAAAAGTGATTTCAGTGCTTGGAACCAGCTTTTCTCTTTTTCATACAATGTTTTCAACCTTTTTAAAGCAAGACCCCATTACTTGGGCTGTATAGTTTTTGTTGTGTGGTAAAGAGTGAAAAATACCATAAAACTCAAAGGAAAATGTGCCATGCTTTGACAAGCGGGGTTTAATGCATCTCTATGGTACATTATACCAAGCCAATTATCACATAACTATGGATCTATATACCCTAAAATATATATTTGTCCAACAACCAGCTGACTCATGAGGTAGACTGGTTCTTTGACATGCAGAAAATTGACCAATACCAAAACGTGTTGATCCAAGTCAGCCTGCGCGGACTGTATAGGCTGACCTGGATCGAGACTTTCTGCAGATGCATTTAACCGCCTTTTTCACAGAGCATGACCCGAATTTTACCAATCTATAGTTGCTTTAGACAGCACAGGTCCATCTTCAAACTCTCGTACTGACGGAAACGAGAAAGTTGAATCTACGTTTGGATAGATCAATACCTGGTGATAAAATATGTGATTTTAGTTTAATGATACCATATATACACGTTTTCAGCCAGTTTTTAACACATTTCATCTTTATTTTATCAAACTATAATCGTTCTTGTATCTTCATTCCAAATGTTGCCCCTGACGGTTGCAAGGTTGCATAGATTACGGCCGACAGAAAATGCATTTCATTTTCTGGAGGCCATCAAAGAAATCACTGTTGTGACGTTTCCGGTTTGAAATCGAAGGTTTCTGATATATGTATTCATCCCTTTCACCATAATGATATATTATATCGGTTATTTATTCATGTTTACACAGCTGACTGAATTCTCAAACATTCTAAAGTCTATCAAATTTTAAGAGCGTTTTTTTTTTCTCTCTCTCTCTCTCTCTAGCTGTAAGGATGAATCTTTAAACCCTTACAAGTCGATAAAGTTTCGGACATGTCCAAATTGGAAGCAGTTGCAGACGACAAATCAAAGTTTCTCAAAAGACTGAAGATCCTTGTGAAAGGGTTAAAAACATTGCGGGAAAAGAATAAAATGCTGGTTGCCAGCATTTTCTTCTTTTCCCACAATGTTTTCAAAATCCTCCTTCTTCAAGGTCGTTAAAACCCTGGATTATGTGGTAAAGTGTTATATTAAGATATGGCATGGTTAACGTGATTCTAAACAGCAGGCCCTTATAATGGCATCCCCAAGAACAAGATATTATTGAAGTTCGGAGCAATTACATATTACTTAACTGAGCCCCATTTTGGAATTTCGGTGTCTTTAATTGACGGGCTTTAACTCTTAACCGGCTATGTAAGTTAAATACACGCCGATAGTAAAAACCCGGATAATGTTATTTCATACATTTTTCTTTTTTGAAGAAAAATATCTCCTGATCGGACAGAGTAGATCCAAGATCAGACTGCACATTTTGTGTAGTCTGATCTTGATCTGCACTGTCCGCAGAAGGTCAGTGAGCCATGCTAAAGGATTAAGTTGATAAGGACCGTATTTTTATTACAAAGGTCTCTCATTGCTGATCATTATGTCGACGATGTTTATGTGGGAAAGGAGCCAGTGGTTTGGGAATATTGTGCGAAGTACCGGTAAAATGAAATCCAGGAAAGCATTGGTAGGTGCACTGGCCATGTAAATAAACACATCTTTACTTGAGAACTAATTTGATTATTGTTTTTGTCCAATAATTCTTTACCGTACTTGAAAAATTTAGACTTATCCAAATTGAAAGCACCTGCAGATGACAATTTGGCTCAAATGGCAGAATTTGTCTTTGATATAGTCAAAAACGTCGTGGGAAAAGGAGAAAATGCTGGTTACCAGCATTTTCTTATTTTCTCACAATGTTTTTCAAAATGCTTGTTCCTTAAGGTCGTGTAAACCCGGGATTGTGTTGTAAAGAGTTAAACAACTTGTTCAAATCAAGGATCGTATAATGATATACGATCCCTGCTCAGATACATGGCTTTAACTCAGATATCTGCTCTATTCCAAGATCAAACATTTACACAAATCATTGATATCGGCCAGTCTATCAAGCATCTTCAATAGTTGTCTCCATCTGCATTTTTACGCATATGTGAGACTGAGAAATACCGAGGAAAGCTTAATTTTGGTGCGACTGTCCTTGATTGCCAATAGCGCTAACAAGAAATGTCTAAAAAAAAAACAAGAGGGCAATGATGGCCCTGGATCGCTCACCTGAGTCAATAGGCGAGATTTCACTCCAGAATAATAATGACCAAATTTAAAACTCATCTGAGATATTATTAAGACAAACATTCTGACCAGTTGTCAGGTCACTTGAGCTGAAAATGTGGCCTCCGGAGTGTCCAAAATGTAATTCTTCAATTATGACCCTATGTGACCATATTTCAAACTCATCCGAAATATTATCAAGACAAACACGCTGACCAATTTTCAGGACAATTGAGCAAGAATTGTGGCCACTAGAGAGCCCACAAGATATTTCTTTAAATCTGACATAGTGACCTAGTTTATGACCCTATGTGACCCAATTTTGAACTCATGCAAGATTTTATTAAGACAAACGTGCTGATCAATTTTCAGGTCAATTGAGTCAGAATTGTAGCCTCTAGAGCGCCCATAAAAAAATTATTTTAGTTGACCTAGTGACCTCGTTTATGACCCAAGGTGACCAAAATTCAAACTCATCTGAATTTTCATCAAGAAAAACATTCTGACCAATTTTTAAGTCAATTCAGCGATAAATGTGGCCTCTAAAGTGCCCACAAGGTATTTCTTTAATTTGACCTAGTTACCTAGTTTATGACCCAAGGTATCCCAAATTCAAACTCATCCGAGATTTTATTTAGACAAAGATTCTGAACAATTTTCATGACAATTGAGCAATAAATGTGGCCTCTAGACTGCTCACAAGGTATTTCTTTAATTTGACCTAGTGACTTAGATTATGTCCCCAGGTGATCCAATTTTGAACTTATCCAAGATTTTATCAAGACAAACATTCTGACCGATTTTCGGGTCAATTGAGCAATAAATGTGGCCTCTAGAGTGCCCACAAGGTATTTCTTTAATTTGACCTGGTGACCTAGTTTATGACCCCAGGTGACCCGATTTTAAGGTCATCTGAGATTTAATTAAGACAAACATTCTGACCAATTTTCAAGTCAGTTGAGCGAAAAATGTGGCTTCTAGAGTGCCTACTAGATATTTCTTTAATTTGACCTAGTGATCTAGTTTTGACCCACATGACCCAATTTCGAACTCATCTGAGTTTTTATCAAGACAAACATTCTGACCAAGTTTCATGAGTATTTGACTAAAAATGTGGCCTCTAGCGAACTGAAAATGTATCCTCTATAACGCACACAAGGTTTTCCTAAGATTTGACCTGGTGACCTAGTTTTTTAACTGAGGTGACCCAGTTTCAAACTCTTTTAAGATATCATCAAGACAAAGACTCTGACTTAGTTTCATTAGTATGGGACTGAAAATGTGGCCTATAGAGCGCACACAAGGTTTTTTCTACGATTTGACCTAGTGACCTAGTTTTTGACCCCACATGACCAAATTTAAATCTCGTCCGAGATTTTATCAAGACAAACATTCTGACCAAGTTTCACAAGTATCTGACTGAAAATGTGGCCTCTAGAGCGCACACAAAGTGTTTCTAAGATTTGACCTTGTGACTAGTTTTTGACCCCACATGACCCAATTTTCGAACTTGTCCGAGATTTTGTCAAGACAAACATTCTGACCAAGTTTCACAAGTATCTGATTAAAATTGTGGCCTCTAGAGCGCACACCAGGTTTTTCTAAGATTTCACCTAGTGACCTAGTTTTTGACCCCACATGACCCAGTTTCGAACTCGTCCAAGATTTTATCAAGACAAACATTCTGACCAAGTTTCATGAGGATCGGACTGAAAATGTGACCTCTAGAGCGTACACAAGGTATTCTAAGATTTGACCTAGTGACCTAGTTTTTGATCCCACACGACCCAATTTCGAAATCGTCTGAGATTTTATGAAGACAAACATTCTGACCAAGTTTCATGAGGATCGGACTGAAAATGTGGCCTCTAGAGCGCACACCAGGTTTTTCTAAGATTTGACCTAGTGACCTAGTTTTTGATCCCACACAACCCAATTTCGAAATCCTATGAGATTTTATCAAGACAAACATTCTGACCAAGTTTCATGAGGATCGGACTGAAAATGTGGCCTCTAGAGCGCACACCAGGTTTTTCTAAGATTTTACCTAGTGACCTTGTTTTTGACCCCACCTGACCCAATTTCGAACTCGTCCGAGATTTCATCAAGACAAACATTCTGACTAAGTTTCATGAGGATCGGACTGGAAATGTGGCCTCTAGAGCGTACACAATGTAAAAAGTTGACAACGGACGACGCAGGACGCACGCCGCACGACGGACGCCGGACACAGCACGATCACAATAGCTCACCATGAGCATTTTGTGCTCAGGTGAGCTAAAAAGATAGACGGTGTAAGTTTGCCCGCAAATAGGCAGGGGCCCTTAAAATAAACATGTCTACATTTTTGACTGATCACAAATTTCTATTTATTCGTTTGTTTTCAGTACCAAAAAGTAGGTCAAAATCCAGCACATTCAGCTTCGCCGAAAATAAATCTGTCGCCAATATTAGTGTGTCGAACCAAACAGTAGTGTAAACAAGTTGGCTTCTTTAAAAAAGAAGCCAGGAGAGGTCGGCATCAATGTTTTCAAATAGTTTATTAGCTTTTGATTTTAATATATTTTGGTAGATGTAAACAAACAAGTTAGGCATTAAATGAATGAGAAAAAACATGTTTTTTTTTTTTCAATTTTGCTGGTGTAAAGGCACAAAACAGTACATGTTCCACACTGTTAAAATATTCTAGGAACAAGAGGCCTTTAAGGACTAAAAACAGCTCTACTGGTATTCAAATACAGACTCGGGTTTTTACAAAGAGTTGTGGAGGTATAATGAAATTGAGAGCTGATATGAGCAAAGCTATTCTTTTTCATGTTAGTTTCCAGAAATACATGCGGTAAGCTCTTGACAAGCTCAAAATGCATTTTTTAAATTTAAGGGCAAGGAATTTCTGACCCAATAATCCGACGGTTTGTAAAAGAATCCAGCTCCCATGAATATCTATAAACTGTGTGGGTTTTGTGAAGATTGAAAGTAAAATGAAGGCTGTAAGCTGTTCACAAACTAAAAAAAATGTTTTTTTTTAAATTCAAGAGCATGTAATTTGTGACTCCATGACCCGATTTTGCTCAATTTTGAAAGGAACCAAGCTCTCATAAATATCTAACAATGCGAGTTTGGTACAGATTTGAAGAAATTGTAGGCCATATGCTATTAACATGCTCAGAAATGCATACTTTTTCATAATTCAAGGACACAAAACTCAAGATGATGATCCAATTGGCTCATTTTCAAAAGGAACAAACCTCTAATGAATGTTTGTAATGTGTGCTTAGATAAGCCAAAATATTTTTGGAAAGGAGAAATCGTTCAATTAAAATTTGATACAATTTACTAATTCCACTGAATAGGCAAGAATTTTACCCCATGACAATAAATAAAGGTGGCCTACACATAATACCAGTACCAGACATGTTAAAAATAAATGTAACATTTTTTAGTCTTTTAACAAACAGCAATTTTTGGACTGTCCCAAACAGAAAAAGCATGCAGACGATAATTCAAACTTTGATAATTAATGTGGAAGATGGTACTTTGATATGATAGAAACCAGTGTGACAAAAGGAGAAATTGCAGTAACTAGCAGCCTCTCCTCTTCCCACAATATTTTGAAAAGTTGTCTGCTGCAGACATGTATAACGAAGAGGTTGTTTGTCTAAACGTTAAAAATTTAAGGAAGTAGATAAATGAGCCATGTTCTGAGAAAAGGGTGCTTAATGCATCTGCAAAAAGTATCGACCATGTCAGCCTGCGAAATCCACCCAAAACTAAAGGACCACAGACTCTTTTGTGGTGTGAGGTACGTAAGGCAAAGAGGAACGACTTTTTTTGTGCTCATAAGTTGATTTTCGCAGGATTCTCGCAATCCCGCATCCTAGAAGCAACTCTGTGTGCTATTACATCCTAGAAGCAATTCTGTGTGCTATTACATCCTAGAAGCAACGCTGTGTGCTATTACATCCTAGAAGCAACGCTGTGTGCTATTACATCCTAGAAGCAACTCTGTGTGCTATTACATCCTAGAAGCAATTCTGTGTGCTATTACATCCTAGAAGCAATTCTGTGTGCTTTTACATCCTAGAAGCAATTCTGTGTGCTATTACATCCTAGAAGCAATTCTGTGTGCTTTTACATCCTAGGAACAATTCTGTGTGCTATTACATCCTAGAAGCAACTCTGTGTGCTATTACATCCTAGAAGCAATTCTGTGTGCTATTACATCCTAGAAGCAACTCTGTGTGCTATTACATCCTAGAAGCAATTCTGTGTGCTATTACATCCTAGAAGCAACTCTGTGTGCTATTACATCCTAGAAGCAATTCTGTGTGTTATATCATTATAAATCCATAGAATTTTTGTATAAAACTGAGGAAAATGCTAGAGTCTAGTCAGTTTTGAAAAATAAAACTTGATAACATACTGATCAACCTATTTATATCTATCTATGGGGTACGAGTTCTCCAGAGAACTCGTGCTCTCGAGATTAGGGTACGAGTTCTCCAGGGTACGGATTCTCCAGCTAGTATCAAGTCACGTGATCTTTTCCCGCGGTGTTCTTTCTCTTTTTTAACGAAATTTTTCTTTTTGCTTAGATTTATTTGTTTAATGAAAAATTGCATTTATTGGAGAGGTCATTTACTATCAATATAGTATAATAAATATTTTTGGAAATCCGACATATAAAAAAACACGTTTATTTCCTATTTCAGCTTTTTTTTTTATTTCAGTTTATCTACAAAACCATGACGAAATAGACTGTGTATCAGAACAATTTAGCAAAAACAAATGGATTTAGACAGCGATTTCTGTGGCAGTCTGCCTTTTAAACTCACCACTGTTGGAGAGGTCTGATGACCTCTCCAATTACAGGTATCTATAACCTTTACAAAGCCTATCATAACTTCTAGGTTTTTTCTTTTCAGCACAGGTTATTGTGTAAGACATTTTGAAGTAAGTGGGCTCGTTCAAGTCGACTTACCGAGAAATCAATGATGTTGTATGCCTCATGACACACAACGGCCGATATTCTACCTCCAGCGCTGTCGCCTGCCACACCAACTTTACTCTCCATGCTGCCACCTATAATGTAATGAAAATGTATATGTGTTTGATTGTATTGGTTATAATACCATTTTCAACATTACTTCAGTTGTATCGTGGCGGCCAGTGCATAAAATCCTCTCCATGCTTACCTGGAGTTTCTATTACCAGTATTTCACACTGCAACATTCTTCCCATGCCGTTTGGTGCTTTAACACATTTAAACGGCGTCGACACAATGATAATCGATTTGCGAAGAATGAATCCTTCTGTAATGACTAATACCAGTCCGAGTTTAAAAAGCCTGGATTGTTTGATAAAGGGTTAATCAAGATCGTCACTTAAACTATTTGTTGCTGCTATTATAAGAGGGAAAGAGTCTAAAATTTAGTATCAGGAATGCAAAACTGGGTGAGCCGTGACGTTTTTTCCCCGATATTACATTCCTATTTTTACCATGTTTTCTTTATCCCATTCTCAAGTGACACCGTCAATAAATGACAACTCAAATTGTTGAACTGATGATATTATGTATTCTGTATAATAGGCTGGTGGCATCTATGTACATTGTAGAATTAAACTATCGAACTTGGAAATCCTCAGAATGGAGTTAGCCGAGCTGGGGAATCGAGCCAATGACCCCTGATTTTACCAACTAAGCTATCGAGCCAGTAAAGTGAAAAAAGTTGTGATTTTGAGATAATCTTTCACTGTAGTTCGAGTTCTACACACACAGCTTCCATAGAATGGTATAAAATATTCAATATTACAGCATGTTTACGAACAACTGAAAAACTTTCAAACCATGGGGTGCTTTCTGTAAGAGTCACCAAGCACTATCGAACCATATTTCGTTAAATGTATAATTAAGTATGACATGAAGTTTTTTTCACTCCTTACCAGAGGACCAAAGCATTGAGAGTGACGTCCCCTGATTAATGGCGGCAGTTTTTTTTCCGAGGAGAGAGGAAATAAATGAAAACTTAAAATGGGGGTGGACATAGCAACGTACCGGGCTAGAATAGGGACCTTTTCTATGCCATTTTCATCAAAGAGTCTTTTGCATGGTTACGTCGTGAGTATAGAGGCGTGTAGGATGAGTTTGAGACTGTCTTTGTTGGTGTGTAGTCTTGTCGTGCTTTGCGGGGATGTAGAGGTCAATCCCGGACCCAGCTCTAAAACGGCTGAAGCAACAAACCAACGCCCAGCGACTCGACAGAGTCAATTATCATTTTCTCAGATATCGGCATCACCGTTAGAGAATACACCGCCATCTAGAGGTAAGAAGCAACCTCAGAATGTAAGCGATATTGCGACTGGAAATGCAGATATATTGAAGTGTTTACAGGACATGAGGTCAGAGGTTAGGGGTGATTTAGGAACTCTGAATGGAAAAATAGACGATATAAACAGTTCAATCTGTAGGCTTAGTGAGGAAAATAACCAGTTAAAACTTGAAAACATGTCATTAAAGAACGAGCTAAAATCGATTCGATCAAAAGTTGATATATTAGAGTCGCATTCCCGCAGAAACAATTTAAAGTTCTATGGTATACATGGTAATTATGATGAAAAATGGCGTGATACGGAACAAAGGGTGCGCACTTTCATTGGAGAAGAATTAAATCGGCCAGACCTTGAAAACATTGACATTGAGCGAGCGCACAGACTTAAATCGAGGGATAGAGAAAAGTGTACGATTATCGTAAAATTCACCAAATTCAAGGATAAGGAAGTGATTTTATCAACAGCCAAACAAAGACTAAAAAATTCGCAATTTTCGGTGCATGAGGACTTTACTGAAAGGGTGATGATACACAGACGCGAACTCGGTAAGCGATTGGTGGAGGAAAGGGCACGTGGAAATTTTGCTGTCATTAACTATGACAAACTGATTGTTAACGACATGGTGTATTCATACGACGAAGACAGCAATACTATCAATGAAATCGGAAAAGCACGTGGTAGGCCGGATTATAGGCGGAGCAATAACAGAGCGGGAACACGCGAAACGGAGAACGGAAACTTACGAACTGGTGGATCAAACGCGGAACAGAGAAAGGAGACAGCGGAGGAGGAAAACCGAACAGACACGAACATTCATTAGGGGCGTGGTCAAGGCTCAGTAGACTCTGAAAATACACGAGATTTTGTTACATCATACATTAACATAGTAACCTGGAATGTAAATGGACTCTCCAAATTAAATGATGACCAGTCTGTAAAAAATTATTTGAAAACATTTGACATAATAGGTATAGTAGAGACTTGGGGTAATTTTAAAAATGAATTTGATTCCTTTTTAACTGATTATATACATTTTGGTAATGTCCGATCACGCAACCGCCATGCTATTCGAAATAGCGGAGGAGTAAGTGTTTTTATAAAAGAAACCCTATTTCAGTCAGGCTTTGTTCAACAAATACTTACCGATTTTAGCGATAGTATTGTATTACTGTTAAAAACGAGTCTTTATGAAAACATGAATAATGATATCTTGTTTTATATTACTTATATATCGCCTGAGGGTTCCACTATTTACAACAATCTACACGAGTCTAATGGCATTTTGAACTTAGAATTGAATATTGAAACATTGAGGGAAAAGTACCCAAACTGTTATTTATATCTGGCAGGTGATTTTAATGCTCGCACTAGCGATCTTCTAGACTTCATTCCGTCTGACAGTCTGAATTATTTGTATAATATTGATATTGATTACGGTGAAGATAATTTTGAAATGCCGCGACAAAATAAAGATCCTGTTATAAATACTTTTGGGAGATGTTTAATTAATATGTGCTGTACGTTAAGCATACATATTGTAAATGGGAGATTGTTTGATGACTGTATTGGTAATTTAACTTGCACAGCAAACAGGGATTGTAGTGTCGTAGATTATCACATTGTTTCAACTGACTTATTTCCATATTTCTCTGATTTTAGAGTTGGGGATTATGATCTCTCTGACCACTTTCCGGTATGTGCACAGTTAAAGTTTGTAGATAGTACACAGACTGATGATGTAGGGGAGATTACTTTAAACAGAACCCAACAGTATGATCGATATGTATGGCGTCAAGATTTGGCTGGTAATTTTCTCACATCTTTTCAAAATAATTTAGAATCTTGTAAAGAAAAACTGATGCAGCTGGCTGATTCGCAGATAAATGAGGCTGTCGAACAAATAGTAAATTTGTATAAACAGTCGGCCATATCTATGAAGTATTATTTCAGTCAGGGAGGTAATCCTTACTCTACACAGCCAGAATGGTGGGATAGTAGATGTTCTCAAGCCAAACGAAAAAAATACTCTCTTTTAAGACGTTATCGATGGACAAACAGTAATGAGGATTTGGTAAAATATAAGTCTTCTAAAGTAGTATTTAAGAATTTATGTAAAGCTAAAAAAGTATGTTTTCAGAGAAAGAAAAGACAACGGCTCGTGCAGTCTAGTAAAAATCCAAAAGAGTTCTGGGGAATGATAAAAAGTTCCAGACTAACAAATTTAAGTAATAATGGTATCTCGACAAACGATTGGGTCAAATACTTTCAGTCTTTATTATTTAAAGAAGATCAGTTACCTTTGACAAGCTTCGACTGGAATGGACAAGACCGAGGTACTATAGACAACGATGATCATTTAAACCGTTCTATTACTGATTACGAAATAAAAAGAAGTATATCTAGATTAAAGTTAGGTAAATCACCAGGGAAGGACGGACTAGGAGCTGAATTTTTCAAAAATACTGAACGGCTCATGACACCCATATTAAAAATACTTTTTAATAAAATTTTAATATCAGGTTCTTTCCCTGACTCTTGGAGTGAGAGTATTATTGTCCCTGTCTTTAAGTCAGGCAATAAACAGGATCCCCGTAACTATAGAGGAATATCACTCATTAATGTTATGTACAAAATATTCTCGAGTATAATCAATGATCGGATCTCTTTATGGGCGGAGGAACATGAAATTATTGATGAATCTCAAGCAGGTTTTAGAGCAGGTTATTCTGTATTTGATAACTTATTTAGCTTACAAAGTATGGTCCAAAAATATATTACGAAACGCGGTGGTCGATTTTATGTTTTATACGTTGACTTTCAAAAAGCATTTGACTCGTTGGTACACTACAAATTATTTTCGAGCCTAGCAGGGAAGGGCATGGCTGGTAAAGTTTTTAATGTTCTGTTATCAATGTACTCAAAGTTGAGCGCTCAAGTAAAAATTGACAGACAAAATATATCGGAGTCTTTCCTATGTAATTTGGGCACCAGACAAGGCGATTTAAATTCGCCAATAATTTTCTCTCTCTACATAAACGATCTCATAGCTTACATTAGAGGTAAATGTCAGAATGGCATTTTCATCACAAATGAGATTCATGACATATTTTGTTTACTGTATGCTGATGATGTTGCTAATTGCGCCGAAACGGCAGTTAATCTTCAATTACAATTGAATGCAGTTTCTTCTTTTTGTAAAGATATGTGTATGCAAGTTAATCTTCAAAAAACTGAAATTATGGTCTTTAGAAAAGGCGGACCGCTACGGCATTATGAAAAATGGTTTTATAATGGAGAACAGGTTAGGACAGTGTCAGTTTATAAATATATGGGTTTAATATTTACTCCAGCATTGTCATGGACCGCGGCAAAAACAAAACTCGCATCACAAGCTCGGAAAGCCATTTTTTCAATAAAACAGTACCAGAAACCATTTGGCTATTTTTCTTTAACAGAAATGTTCCAACTTTTTGATAGTATGGTAGTTCCCATACTTACTTTCGGATCGGAGATACGGGGTTTTACACATAGTGATATCATAGAAAGGTCTCAAATTGAGTTTCGTAGGTATTTCCTAGGACTTAATTCTACTACAAATGCTTCTATGGTGCTTGGTGAATGTGGACGACTTCCACTATGTATTCATTATTTTTCAAAATGTGTAAGGTACTGGTGCCAAATATTAAGAATGCCAAACTATAGATACCCATTAAATTGTTATAAAATGTTAAAAGATATCGACATTAGTGGGAGGCGGACTTGGGCAACGGAAGTTAAGGAATTGCTATTCAGATACGGTTTTGGTTATGTGTGGATTGCCCAAGATGTTGGGGACGTTGATATGTTTCTAAGAGCTTTTAGGCAACGACTGACAGACTGTATGACACAGACATGGCACAGTGATATAGATTCATCATCACGATGTGATACCTACAAATGTTATAAAACACTTTTATCACCAGAAAAGTACCTTTCAGTTGATATAAATTTTGTCACGAGAAGAGCTATGGCTCGATTTAGATGTTCAAATCACACACTAAATATTGAACAGGGAAGACATTATAATATAAATAGGGAAGACAGGGTGTGTCTATACTGCCTTGCATTTCAGGATAACTTAATCCTTGAAAATGAATATCATGCTTTCTTCGAATGTCCACAATTTGAGGAAATCCGAGAAAATCATTTGTTCAACTGGTACAGTGGTCGGAGAGATCATGCTTCATTCTATAATCTCATGAGTAATAATGATATAAATACGATTAAGTATTTGGCAACATATATTACAAAATTAATGGAGGGTATAACAAAAAGAGGTTAAGTCTTAATCACACTACAAATTTTAGGCTAGATATCAGCAAATTATTCCTCTTTCCACAATATTTTCAAAGATGTCCTCCTCAGGGTAATTCATACTATGGAATGCTTGTCAGGTGGTTATATGTTTCACAGAATGTTTATTTGATTAGTAATATTTTAAAATGAAAACTGGTGGTGATATACTGGTCTCATCGTATTAGTATAGGGTATAGATTGAGAATTAAGTATGTTTTAGGACAGGCAAGTATCGCACCTCCGTGGTGGAGTAGGTCGGAGATCGGGCTGTACTTACTGCAGCCTGATCCTGACGTACGCCAAACACGGAGGATACCTATGTTGTAGTCCTATAGTGATTAGTCTATTTTTTTTCTACAGTATGCGACATTTGAGTCATACAGTTCTTTGCGGTGGTGTGGAGCGGGATCAGTCTGCATTTTATGCAGCCTGATCTTGAGATACACCAAATACGTACGATATTTATTTTTTTGTCTTGTCTTGACTTATGAGCTAAATCGTTCTGTAAATAATGTGTTGTACCAAGTTGTAGTATAGATCTGGGTTTAGATATTCATGTTTAACTTTTCTGTGATAAAGGAATCATATTATTAGGCCATATTCCTTATAGATTTTTCTCCGAAATGGATTTTTAAATTCATTTGGGATAAAACCATTGACAACAAAAAGAAAAATGCTTTTAAGTCGGCTAGACAATGTTCATTTCGGCATTATACTTACAAACTTCTCAAAAATATGTCTTTAGTTGGTGGAAGGGAGAAAACTGTCCATATAAGTATTTTGTACTCCTCCTACAATGTTTTTACAAGCCTTCTGTCTGATGGTCGTTAAATTTTGGCTATGTTAACTAATGAGTGAAATAGTTGTATGTATATATAATAACATTAAGTAAGGGGCGTATACTATGTTATAGTTATACATATTTTCAGTAATGATGTATTTTGGGCCGGTGGCCTTTATTTACAATAAAAGTATTGTATTGTATTGTATTGTATTGTATTGTATTGTATTGTATTGTATTGTATTGTATTTAAAAAAAATCTTCATGCAAAACATACGATAAAATGTTGGACTAGACCATGTTGAAATCATTTGTAGATGTATGTTTTGCATGAAGATTTTTTAAAACCATGCTTTGCTTTTTCTAAAATAGAGACAGAATTGATATTTTCTAACTTATCGATGGTTTTAAGACTGTTTAAAAGTCTTAATACTAGTAACCGATATACAAAGCCGCAAGTTACTGATAAACCAAACGGTAAACTACGGCAATATTAAGCAGTTAGTAACACCAGGCAGTAAGTTACTGATACACCAGGTGTAAATACAATAAAATGTTTATAACAATCAATTCTTCTTTTGCCGCAATAATTTTATAAGTAGTCTGTTGTCTGGGTGTTTTGCATCGTAATGGCGACTTTTTGTTTAAATTTTTATGGTCTAAGGGAAAAAAACTAGTTCAATCTTAGTCAAAATTATGAAGAGTGACCTTTATAATTGTGACGATACCCCTTCTGTCCAAATCATAGCGAAAACGCACGACTAACCAAATTGCATGTAAGAACCAGCAATCAACTCTGTCTCATAAAGAAAGAAAATCGGTTTTATTATCTAAGGTTCAAGATTCTAGTGACAAGATTTCTTCAAAGATTTCCACCTTAACCCTTAAGCTGCTTATCGCGACCCACTGACCTTTTGCGGACAGTGTAGATCAAGATCAGACTGCACAGAACGTGCAGTCTGATCTTTGATCTACACTGTCCGATACGGTATTTTCTTTCCGGTGAAATCAACTTTGAAACCGCAATGTTTGGGTTTTTCGTATTGAGTAGAAATTTGCGTTTCATTTATTCAGCAGCTTAAGTGTTAAGCTGTATCCATGTCGGCAATAAGCATATCTACATGAAATGAATCCAGCTAACGGGCGTGCTGAGATTTTTGGCCTGGGCTTGGCTTGATGTGCGATTTTGGGGCCCTCGTGAGGTATTCATAACTGCAAATTCGTGCGCTTAACAGTGAAAGAAACAATTGGCAAACCACGGGTGATCGTTGATCATATGTTTTGATGTAGGAACGCAATCGACCGAGTTGTGACGAGTGCTATCGCCGAGCACTAATCGGGATCGTCCGTTTATCCTTTTCCTACATTCGGCATACCTCGGGTGATCCGGTGATGTAGGTACGGAATCGGCCGAGTTGTGACGAGTGCCTTTTCCTACACACCATGTGAATGACAAATAATGATGGCGTATTTTACGCAAGCTATGCACTCTTTCTCTGAAAAAGGTGTCTCAAAACCTCGGCAAGGTTTAATTTTCGTAAAATTACTGTGCACCCCATGTCTGAAGTTATATTTGATTGATATATATGCCTTATTTCTTCCTGTCAGAATTGTCCAGATATGACATCTCGGCCCATAACCATTTCGACCCATAGCAAACTCAGAGCATACAATACCAAATATGTATGAAAGTTTGTAGCATGACCCCAGTAATCCTTAAAAAACGACGAAATTTTAGACTTGTCTTAACTGAAAACATTTGCGAACGGCAAGTTAGATTTAGCTGAAATGTTGGTTATTGGCTGTGAAAGTACAGAAAACTTTGTAGGAAAAAAGAGAGCATTTTCTCTTTTTTTTTCCAAAAGGTTTTCATGAGGCTATATCCTTGGAGTCCTTAAAACTCTAGAATGTGTGGGCAGGAGTTAAGTAACTGGTGGGCGTTTTATATCGAAGATCTGACTTGACATTCAGTGCAATCTGATCTTGATCTCCATAGGTATTTAGGCTGACCTGGGTCGAAACTTTTTGCTTTTGGCAAATTTTCTGCATGTCAAAGGACCAGTGTACCTCATGATTCAGTCGGTTGCTCCACAGAATGGATTTTATGAATCCATTAATATATGATGGCTCGTTTCGATTGATGAATCACGGAGATGCATTAAACCCCCTTTTTTTCCAGAGCATGGCTCATTTGTGTTTTCCATAATCACAACCAGGAGCTCTTCAAATTTATCAGTCCTAGATGACTTTACTCAGATGAGGGCTTTAGGTCCAACGGCCCTCTTGTTCATGAAAATCGGCTTTCCAACATGGTTGATCATGGCAACTTAGAGGTTCCAAAGACTTTCAATGCTAAAGTTGGCATTTACAGCAGATATTTTGACAAAACTTTTATAGAAATGTACCTTGAGCAGTCGTATCATCCATATGATTTTATTCAACTGGTAGTCTTTAGCTCATCTGTTTACGAAGAAAGCCTCATGCTATTGTCAAAGCCTATGCGTCATTGTCGCCGTGCAAAAACTTCGACATTTTTTAATATCTCTGTTATTCCTGAAGATATTTAATTCAAACTTGTACAAGTTATTTACTGTTAAAAGGGGTACCCATATAATAGGGCAGGTAACCATCAAAATGTTTTTGACACAGTTATGCCCTTTTTTGATTGCTTTAAATTTTCAGAACCTTTGACATTTTATCATATCTGTCATTAATGAAGATACTTACTTTAAACTTGAACTTTTCGATAACTATTAAAAGGGGATTTTATTCAGTGCAACAGAGGTAGGTAACCACCAAAATATTTTTGGCAAAGTAATTAGTTAGGCCTCTTTTTCGACTAAGAACTTTTAGCTCAGCTGTTTTTAGAGACATGGCATTTTCATAGCCCTAGTGTCATCATCTTCGTCGTTTGTGTCGTCGCCATGCAAAATATTTGACATTTTACAATATCTTTGTTATTACTGAAAATGTTTACTTAAAACTTGGACAAGTTGTTAACTGTCAAAAGGGAAACATAAACAATAAGGATAAATAACTATCAAGTTATGCCCCTTTTTCAAATTTGTGTTTTCATTGAAAATCAACCGAGCATTGGCGCCCGAATGCGGACGTCTTTTTATTTGTTGCCATAGAAACCAAAACTTAAAAATAAAAAGAAATACGTAAAAGATTGTCTTCTCAGACACCAAATCGTGCTCTGTGATATTAGCCTTTAAAGACTTTGTGTTTTTCTTTGTCATTGCTCAAAGGATATGGTAACTATTTCAACCTGTAGACTGAGTGTGGTAAAATGGAAGAAAAATATGATTCTCTGCTTTGCATAGGTCACTTAATTTACATATAAGCAAAGATCTTGTACCTTATAAATGACATCTTGTTCACTTTATTACTTTGTAAGACGACATTTTCACTTTGGAGTGGTAGGGATTTAGTGGTTTTTGCAAAATTGTCATATGTAACAGAATTAAGATTTCTAACAGAAAGAAAAACGGTATTTTCTGTGAGGCAGTATTTGGCACCTGTGGGGGTTTTTGTTTACTTTGAATCTAGGTCAGTCTTGATGCCTATAGACTAGCTTCGCTTGTCAAAAATCTACGTGTCTCACACTGACAGTCTGTGGAGTTGACAACAGAATGGAAAAACATAAATTTGTAAAGGCTAATATAATGAGTATTTTTGTATAGCCCTGGTCTCATGGTCTTTATGGATGGAAAGGAGATAATTTTCAAAGGATTTTCTGCTTCATATTTTCTTCCTTTACGTTGCTTTGGCAACAAATCATGGTAACAAACCAATATGAGCAGCGTGCAACAGCAGGGAATATTTCTGGAAAGTGCAAAAATCCACAATGGCCAAGCAATGAATCACTTATTCCTACACCCTTGTAACATTATGAATGAATCTATTAATAGATACACCTAGGTATTAACTTATAGCAAATGCTGACTATATCAACCCTCACTGGACAGAGAACCCTTGTCATTGGAGAGGTCATCAGACCTCTCCAACAGTGGTGAGTTTAAAAGGTAGACTGCCTCAGAAATTGCTGCCTAACTCCATGCTTTTCGGCGAAATCGTTCTGATACACAGTCTATTTCGTCATGGTTTTATAAATAAACCGAAATCAAAAAACTGAAATAGGAAATAGACGTGTTTTGTTTTTATTTGACGGATTTCAAAAAGGATTTGTCATATTGATTTGATTGCAACACACACAAAAAAAGAATTTCGTTAAAAAAGAGAACACCCCGGGAAAAGATCACGCGACTTGAAAACGTGGGAAAAAGGTCACGTGTCTGTCATGTAATGCAGAAGAGGTTTCTTCTTTTTACACAGCGGCGATCATATAATGCCTTACTTATTTGTTTATACGTCGTATGTATCAAAATATATTGAAATTAAAAGCAGTAAGCTATTTGAAAATATTGATGCTGACCTCTCCTGGCTTCTTTTTTAAAGAAGCCAACGTGTTCATTATTTAGATCATTGTGCACAGTTAAACTGTTATGCTGAACTGTTATGCTACCGCTTGAATATTCACCCTTTACCAAACAATTCCAAGTTTTAATGACACTGGGGAAGAATCCCATTGAAAATATTGCGGGTAAAGGAGAAAATGCTGATAACCATAATTTTCTCCTTTTCTCACATTGTTTTCTGCCCTGTTGGAATCAGGTTTCATCAGTTCAGCCATATTTAATATTTATGGTCTGCAACAGCTTTGAATTTGGACGACTGTAAAATTTTTGGTTTTGTAAAGAGAGTTAAATAGTTCACTACATCTTGTGCCATTGATTGTATGGTGTTTAACGACGTTTTCAACATTACTTCAGTGATATTGCGGCGGCCAGAGCACCTATCCATGCTTTCCTGGAGTTTTTTTTACCAGCACTACCGCAACTCAATGACCTTTTGCGGACGGTGTGGATTAAGATCAGACGGCGCAGAGCATGCTGTCTGATTTTGGATCTACACTGTCCGATAAGAGGATTTTTTTTTTTTTTTTTTCAAAAATGTAACTTTGAAATAGCAATATTCAGGTGTTTACCATCGGCTTGAAAGTTTCATTTAACATTTTTAGCATGTTAAGGATTAAACTTAAACTGGATTATAGTTAACCAATAGCACGCATAGCCCCGGCAGCTCAATTGGTAACGTACAGGACTTGAGAACAGGAGGCTGCTGGTTCAGTCCCCGACTCTGCAAATTTCTTTCTGAGGATTGATGATAGTCATTGCGACAGGATTCATTTCTCTCTCACATTTCAACGATGGTTATGTGGGAAGCAGCCAGTGGCTTGGAAAGAATATTGTTCGGAGTACTGGAAGAAGAAACTCAAGGAAAGCATGGACTTTGATTTTATTAGTCTGTACGAATGTGATAGCAGTTTTTAAGCCTGTACAAATGTGATAGCAACTTTGAGCTTCTGGGCCTCATTTTCCTACCTCTTCACCCGTTCTGATGCCCAGGCCTTCAGCTCTTTGATTTTTTTAGGCTTTATAAATTTCAAATATAGAATATGCAATATCAGCGCGAAAGATTTTATATAAGGCACAAGCTTGAAATCAACACAATGGCTCTGTTTATTCTTGTATTCCTTTCAGATTAAAGGTAGATCTGTTGAACTCGGAACAGCTGACGATATTATAATGACATAAATTATGATGTTGCAAAAATTATAATACAGTCAGCATAATCATGAAAACAACAAACACATATAAGTGAGCCATGCTCTTGCTAAAGAGGGCTTAACGCATCTCTGTGATCCATGATACCAAGCAAGTCATAATATAATTGTGGATCCATAAAACCAATTTTCTCAAACAACCAACTGAATCTTGTGGTAGAATGGTCCTTTGACATGCAGAAAATTGACCAAAAGCAAAAAGTGTCGGCCCAGGTCAGAATGCGCGGACTGACCGAGGTCGATACTTTTTGCAGATGCATTAATCTTTTCACAGAGCATGACATTTTAGTATAATCACGTACCTAGTGTTGACTTGTTGGATGATACCCATTCTACAACACACTTGGCATCGTCTGTGTTAGAGGGAAACTTGTGTTCAGGGGCCAACCTATATTCCACATTTAGTACAATACACCGACTATCCCTGCAATCAGTCATTTAAAACTTATGTTCGGGAGCCAACCCATATCCCACATTTAGTACAATACACCGACTATCCCTGCAATCAGCCATTTAAAACTTGTTTTCAGGAGCCAACCCATATTCCACATTTAGTACAATACACGGGCTATCCCTGCAATCAGTCATTTAAAACTTGTGTTCGGGAGCCAACCCATACTCCGAATTTAGTACAATACACGGGCTATCCCTGCAATCAGCCATTTAAAGCTTGTGTTCGGGAGCCAACCCATACTCCGCATTTAGTACAATACACGGGCTATCCCTGCAATCAGCCATTTAAAGCTTGTGTTCGGGAGCCAACCCATACTCCACATTTAGTACAATACACGGGCTATCCCTGCAATCAGTCATTTAAAACTTGTGTTCGGGAGCCAACCCATATTCCACATTTAGTACAATACACGGGCTATCCCTGCAATCAGTCATTTAAAACTTGTGTTCGGGAGCCAACCCATACTCCACATTTATTACAATACACGGGCTATCCCTGCAATCAGCCATTTAAAGCTTGTGTTCGGGAGCCAACCCATACTCCGAATTTAGTACAATACACGGGCTATCCCTGCAATCAGCCATTTAAAGCTTGTGTTCGAGAGCCAACCCATACTCCGCATTTAGTACAATACACAGGCTATCCCTGCAATCAGCCATTTAAAGCTTGTGTTCGGGAGCCAACCCATACTCCACATTTAGTACAATACACAGGCTATCCCTGCAATCAGTCATTTAAAACTTGTGTTCGGGAGCCAACCTATATTCCACATTTAGTACAATACACAGGCTATCCCTGCAATCAGTCATTTAAAACTTGTGTTCGAGAGCCAACCCATATTCCACATTTAGTACAATACACAGGCTATCCCTGCAATCAGTCATTTAAAACTTGTGTTCGAGAGCCAACCCATATTCCACATTTAGTACAATACACAGGCTATCCCTGCAATCAGTCATTTAAAACTTGTGTTCGGGAGCCAACCCATATTCCACATTTAGTACAATACACAGGCTATCCCTGCAATCAGTCATTTAAAACTTGTGTTCGGGAGCCAACCCATACTCCACATTTAGTACAATACACAGGCTATCCCTGCAATCAGTCATTTAAAACTTGTGTTCGAGAGCCAACCCATATTCTACATTTAGTACAATACACAGGCTATCCCTGCAATCAGTCATTTAACCTTTTACCAAACGGTAAAGTTTAAGACTTGTCCAAACTGAAAGCGTTTGCAGACGACAAATAGAACGTGGTTCCAATAATTGAATTTACCATTTCAAGGTCATTAAAATGGTAGAAAAAAATACGTGAAAAGGAGAATTTTTTTAACATAAACTACTCCCTTAAGGTCGTTGAAACTCGCGATTGTGTGGTTAAGCGATAAACACCTTTCTGCCAAAAAAATATAAGTCCAGAACAAAGTTTCTGTTGCTGATTTCCCAAACTTAAGTCATAAGCAAAATTATCTTGACATACATTTTTAATAATCTATAGATTTATTTTTGTAGTATATACATATATTTTAGTAGTCTACGCTATAAATTTCGTGAGTTACAATCACTTTGAATTCACAGAAGACATTGAACAACATTTGCCTCTCTATTTTTATTTCCATTTTGTTTTTATTTTTGTTAATGTCGGTTTTTTAAATTCGAAAAAAGGTCCATTTTGATGACCGGGTAGTTTAAAGGCTTATCGTTTTCGAGCCCTTGCATTTGTTTTTTCAGACATTTAACCCATCAATATCTATACATTTGTATGGATGTTGAATGCCTGTTTTCTCAAAAACTGATGCAAAAACTGCGAATTTGGTACCATTTAAATATATATGTGCGCCGCTCTGGAAAAAATGCAACTCCGTGATTCCTATACCAAGCAAGTCAAAACATTGTCATGGATCTAGAAAATCCATTGCGCAGGCTGACATTGACACGGATTGCGCAGGCTGACATTGACACGGATTGCGCAGACTGACATTGACACGGATTGCGCTGCCTGACATTGACACGGATTGCGCAGGCTGACACTGACACTGACACGGATTGCGCAGGCTGACACTGACACGGATTGCGCAGACTGACACTGACACGGATTGCGCAGGCCGACACTGACACGGATTGCGCAGGCTGACACTGACACGGATTGCGCAGACTGACATTGACACGGATTGCGCAGGCTGACACTGACACTGACACGGATTGCGCAGGCTGACACTGACACGGATTGCGCAGGCTGACATGAAGCGATACTTTTTGCAGATGAACTAAACCCCCTTTTCACAAAACATGGTTTATACAATCATTACATAATTCTTTACTCACTGCGCAATAATTTTACAAACAGAGGCGTGTGTTTGACGGCACCCAATGGTGTTTCCGCCACCATGGAAATAAACCAGAATCGTTGGAGCAGCCACATCTCGGCATGCTTTTGGGGTATAAATAGATACAGGAATCCCTGCTGAAAAAGAGAAAGATTAAAATGCATTTGAAAAGAAATTATACGAGAGAAATAAAAACCCCAACATATATAATTGATTTTTCAAGCTTGTGTCTACATTCTTATGAGCCATTCTCTGGGAAATGGGGGCTTTATGCATCTGCACAAAAGTATCGATCCAGGTCAGCCCGCGCAGTCCGCGCAGGCTGATATGGGCCGAAATTTTTTACTTTTGGTGAATTTTCTGCATCTCCAAGGACTATTCCACCTCAAGATCAGTCTGTTGTTCGACAAAATGGAATTTTGGGGATCCATAATTATGTGATGACTTGCTCGGTATCATGCACAACGAAGATGCATTTTAAGTCCCCTTTTGCCAGAGCATGGCTCCTATGGAAAGGCATGGGTAACGGAGAATAGCTAAGTCTCTTATAAATGCATCTCAAGCATTTGTTAATGTTAATAGTTGAAATAAGTAGAAACCATTGTTTGCTACGAAAACTACATTTGGCGCTAAACCACCCATCTATTTTTTTTTTTTTTTTTTTCAAATGTCTTTGTACCTACAAAAACCACGAGAGAAAATAAAAATTTACAATTTTATTCAAATGTTTTTGTCCATTAAGCTCAATGTTGTTTTTGACATAGATCTGAAAATGGTGGAGAGAGTTCAACAAACAGAACAGCATAATATCCCCACGGTCAATTCATTATCTGCTGCTAAATGGCATTTTTTCCAATACCACTCGTCAGAACTCGGCCGATTTCGCACCTATATCTAACTTGATCAACTGTTTACTGCAAATCTCTGTAGACAGTTTCTAGATATAGACATGGGATTTGTGCAACAGACTAACGACAAAAATAACGTCCCCACTTTGCTGGGCTTATACCGGAGCCTTTTCCTAAGTTTATAGGGGCCATGTTTATAAATGGTTGGTGCATAGGTTATAGGGTAGCTGACCATGGCTGGATGTACAAGGTTGATTTTAGTGAGTAAACGTATTTTCATTTTGAAATTCGTTGCATTGACTGCCGCCTTGAAAAGTAGTCCGTTTCTGTACCGAGAATGCACATATCAAATAGATTATGTATTTGAAAAATGCCACCTAGCGGAAGATAATGCTTTTAAGTGTTCTAAAGTTGACGAACCATTCTTACGTTGTCGTATCCCTTTCAGTGGCGACGCCTGACATGAGCACATACTACAATTTACGCGTAACATCGAAATTCCTTGCATGCTTTTCATTGGAATTTAAAAAAAAAAAAAAAACATTTAGATCTAGTGTTTTTTTCTTGTAAAAGACTAAAATTATGTACCTGCAAAGCCGATTTGTGAAGTTCAAGATGCCTTAACTCTTTACCAAACAACAAAAATTTGGACTCGACCAAAATGAAAGTATTTGCAGACGACAAAATTAATATTGCTCAAATCAGGGATCGTATATATATGATGATTTCTGAGTTTTATATGGTAGAAAACATTGTGGAAAAAGGAGAAAATTCTGGTTAACAGCATTTTCTCCTTTTCCCACGATGTTTTCTAAAGCCCTGTTTCGGTGTCGTTAAAATTTGGGATTGTGAGGTAAAGGGTCGATTCGCTTCCCCAATTTGAGGACCCTCACACCCCCCCCCCCCCCCCCCCCCCCATTTGCGTTAGTTCAAAAAAGGTCAAGCCAGGCCCTTGCCTTTGATCCAAAACAGCGTGAAAGAAAGTCATTTTCTTACTATGACGCGACTAGAGATCGAGCACGTTCCCGAGCAACAAGCTATGTCAATACATACCTTTATCGTAAGGTGACGGTATGATTATTTCTCTCTCGTCCCCGTCAAACTTTGTCGATCCTCCATACTTTATAGAAGCCGTGATGCTCGCCTCTCGAGCCGCCTGCACGCCCATGTCATAATATGGTTGGGCTCCGTCAGCTATCCTTGATTTAATGTAGGCAACCGTCTCCGGTCGAACTTCGTATTTCTGAACGAATTCTTCCAATTCAAATACCATGTTTACTCATCTAGCTGTCGGGTCGAAAATAAGGTTGTCGGCTTGTCGCTGAACTCTTTACCAAACGACAAAATTTTGGGCTCCTCCAATCGAAAGCATTTGCAGACGACAAAGTCAATGAAGCTCAAATGATGATAGGTTAGAAAACATGGTGGGAAAAGGAGAAAATGCTGATTCCACCATTTTTTCAAAAGCCTTCCTCCTCAGCGTCGTTAAAACTCCGCATTTTGTGGTGAAGCGTCAAGTTAAATTTATACTAACAGCTCAATGTATAGATAACTGTTGTGACATAGTTGACTATTCGCCACCAAGTAAATGACGTCTTTTTTCTCCCCCGCAGGGAATAAAGAATTTATAAAAAAATAAATAAAGCTACAATTTAAGTTTGTTTTTTGTAATTATGGTAAACACTCGAGTAACACACGATGTAGATCAAAGATCAGACGGCACGGTCTTTTGCAGTTTGGTTATGATCCATGCCGTCCGCCAAAAAAAAAAGTCTCCCTTAAATTAACCCTTTATCAAACAATCCAGAGTTGTAACGACCGTAAGGGAACAAGCTTTTGAAAATATTGTGAGAAAAATCGGTGCTGGTAACCAGCATTTTCTCCTTTTCCCAAAATATTCTCTTTTTTAAAGACAAACCCCTCAATTTCAGCCACATTTCAATTATCGTCTGCAAATGCTTTGGATTTGGACAAGTGTACAATATTGTCTTTTGGTAAAGAGTCAAGTGTGTGTGTGGGGTGTGGGGGGGGGGGGTTGAGACATTTTAATGAATCTCAGTAGAGTAAAATTCAGCATGTTTGCCTGGTATGATATGGTGTTGTTGTAGTGCTTGTTGGTCTGGTGTTCGATGCCATTTTTGACATTATTTCAGTCATGTCGCCACGGCTAGTGTACTATGCTTTCCTGGAGTTTCTCTTACCAGCTTTTCGCGCTATATTCTTCCTGAGCAACTGGCCGCTTTCCTACATTACCGGTCATAGCAATGATCAGCAGTGAGAGAGGAATGAATCCTGTTGCAATGACTACCATCAACCCTCGGAAAGAAATTCACTGAGCTGGGGATTCGAACTAGCGACCCCTTGGTCTCAAGTCCTGTATGTACTACCAACTGCGCTACCAGGCTCTATGAATCAAATTCAAACAGAAGCTTAGAAGCTTTGGCACAATCAATAATTTTATTTATACACGCAATAAATGATAATTTTGATCAACATAAGATAAAAATCACCTTTTCTTAGCAAAAAGGCACTAATAAACAATAATAGTAACACACTATTATAATATTTTTCAGTAAATTTTCATTTCAAATCTTTACTAGTCAACAAAATGTTAGACTTGTCCAAACGAGACACGTTTGCAGAAAACAAATGAATTACAGCTCAAATGATGGAATTTGTCTTTGAAAGATTAGAAAACATCATGAGGAAAGCAGAAAGTGCTGGTTACCAGCAATTTCTCCTTTTTCCCAAGCTTTATATGGGCCTCGTTCTGAAGTGCTGTTAAAATACAGGATTGTTTGGTTATCTCTATCAAACAATAAAACTCTTGTCAAGTCCAAACTGAAAGCATTTGCAGACGACAAATCAATTCAGGCACAATAATGGAATTTGGATTAGAGAAGATACCCTTGAAAACATTGTGGGAAAAGGAGAAAATCCTGGCTACCAGCATTTTCTCCTTTCCCACAATGTTTTCTAAAGCCTCTTTCTTTTGTTAAAACATGGGTTTTTTTGGTTGAGGGTTAAGGGTTGAACCCAAATCATTGTCCTTAATCAAAATTAACCATGATTAAACTTTAAAAAAAAAAAAAAAAAACACATTATTTTATGCTCTTCAGTAGTTTATAGAAATCTAATTATATCCTTATAATTCACCAGTGAATGTTACAATTCACCGGTGAATTTAACACCTTTTATTTTTGACATGCAACCGGTATTTATAGAACATGAATAAACTTTTAGCCGGTGAACATCATCTTTTATGACATAGTCAACATCACTCATGACATCATTATTACCACTAGTCCACATCAGACTAAATTGAATAGATCTATTTCACTCGAAAAATGCACACATTTTTCATGATGAGCAAAAATTAGACGTGAAAAGAAAGGTTAAAAAGAAGAGCATAAAAGAAATAGGATAATTGTTTGTGATCAGTGTATGATTAAAATTTCTTCCACCTTGTGAAAAGCAAAAGCCGTATTTTCACAGGTGGCAAAGCCACTCGTGAAAATATAACCTTCACTTTTCACTCAATGAAAGAAATTTCAGTTATGAATGCACCGAAACAGACAATTATCCTCTGTATCTTCGAATAAGAATCATAATTTATTTCAAACTAGAAACATTGAGTTAATTCTTTCACTACCAATTAACCAAATATGACTTTTTATTTTTTTGACATCTTAACCCTTTCCCACAAGACAAATTTTGGACTCACCCAAATTCAAAACATCTGCAGATGACAAGTTTAAAATTAATACGAATGAGCTCAAGGTGTCTGATTAGATAGAAAACATAGTGGAAAAAGAAGAAAATACTGGTTACCAGCACTTTCTCTTTTTCCCACAATGTTTTCAAGGTGTCTTACATTAGGTCGTTAAAAATCAAGATTGTTTGGTAAAGGGTTAAAGAAATTTCATTCAAATCTTCCAAAAAACAATAGAGGAAAAAATGATATCGTGCGATGTCTTCATACAAGTACATGAATATGAGCCATGCTCTGTGAAAAAGGAGACTTAATGCATCTGCGAAAAGTATCGACCCAGGTCAGCCTGCGCAGTCCGCGCGGGCTGACCTAGGCCAAAACTTCGCTATTGGTCAATTTTCTGTATGTCCAAGGACCAGTCTACCTAATTATTCAGTGGCTTGTTAAAGAAAGTGGCTATTATGGATCCATAATTATGGCTGGATTAGTATCATGCATCACGGAGATGCATTAAGCCCCTTTTTGCCAGTACATGTCTCATTATCGTATTTGAAAATGATGATGAAAATTATGTATTTTCTTTTCTCTGTAACTCTTTCATGCATGAGAAAAATGTAGACTTATCCAAATCGAAAGCATGTGAACACAACCATTTAAATGTGACTCATTTGATAAAAATTTGTGTTTGATAGGGTAGAAAACATTGCACAAGATGGAGAAAATACTTGTTACCAGCATTTCCTCCTTTTCCCACAATTTTCTCATAGGGCTTCTCCCTCAGGGTGGTTAAAAATCTAAATTACTTGGTGATGGTCAAAGAAATTTCACTCAAATCTTCAGTAACAACAGAGGAAAAAATGATAAAGTGCACTCTCTTCATGCAAGTACCTGAACATCTGTTGTATTTCAAAGTGATGATATTTTATTTTTTTTCCCTTTTAACTCTTTACCAAACGACAAAATTTTAGACTGGTCCAAAATAAAAGCATTTGCAGACAAAATAAATGTGACTCAAAAATTGAAATTTGTTTCAGGAAGGGTAGAAAACATTGTGGGAAAAGGAGAAAATGCTAGTCACCAGGATTTCTTCTTTTCCCACAATGTTTTCAAAAGGCTTCTTTCTCAGGATCATTAAAAGTCAGGATTGTGTGGTAAAGGGTTAACTAATAATGGTGATGATACTGATGAAGATAACAGTAATGAAGGAAGAAATGATGATAATGATGACCAAGTTGCATAAGACATATAGGATCTGACATGAGTTGGTGTTTGACATAAAATTTTATTAAACAAGTCTAGGAAAAATGTTATTAAGCGAGCCTTTAAATTAAAGCGAGCCTTTGGCAAGCTTAATAACAATTTTTCTCGGCAGGTTTAATGAAATTTTATCTTAAAAGCAAATGAATGTCAGATTCTTTTTATCACATAACGATATTTCACGAATTATCGATCAGAAGATGAAAACCCATCTATAGATGCATGTGTGGCAATATCCATAAAGAACCCATTCAAATCTATAAAATGCTTACAAAATGATGTCAAAAATAACGTCACACAAATATGATATCAAACATGTATAAGATAAGAAAATTTGTAATGGGTATATTACACTGAAAACAAGGGAAGTTATGTGATGAAATCTTGTTTACGATGATGATGATGCTGATCTGTGTAGATTTTCCTTTCAATGTCGATACATAATTGTCATTAAATGTTTCACTTACTCTTTATGATTGTATGTGTGTATATGCAATAGTAGCCTTGATTACCAAAAATAGTTGATATTTGTAGGGGAAAAAAAGTATCTCAGCAAAGAGAACTTCTGCTACCGTATTTTGCAATCAGAACTGCTTTACCCCACAATCCCACTGAGAAAGAGGCCTTTTCAAAAAATTGTGGGAAAAGGAGAAAATGCTGGTAACTAGCATTTTTCTCCTTTTCCCACAATGTTTTCTAACCTTCCCAACACAACTTTTAATTTTTAAGTCACAATTATTTGGTCATCTGCAAATGCTTTCAATTTGGACAAGCTGGACAAGTTTGGAATTTTGTCGTTTGGTGAAGAGTTAAACAAAATCATTTGCAACTGTTGATATCTTGTAACATCCTTGTAAAATAATTCCATTCAACATAAGTAACCATTTTTTTTCATGAACATTATTAACATTCATTACATCAAGTAATTATTAACATTCATTACATCAAATAACAGAAGAATAAACAACAGAGAGGAAGGGGAAAAAAAATGCCCTTTTTAGGACTAAATGGAAATCAACATTTCATCACAAATCACTGTTCGAAGAAAGAAGGCCATTGGCCCTAAAGTCCTTAACTGAGTAAGGTCATCTACGATTGATATGACTGAAAAGATCCTGGTTGTGATGATGTAAAACTCATGAGTGTAAGTGATCTACTTTTTGACCAATTTGACCTATTTTTGAATTTTGAATCGGGCTCAAAACGTGGCCTTTGCAGTGCACACAAGGTTTTTCTAAGATTTGAAACGATGTGACCCAATTTTGAACTTGTCAGATAATTTTTCAAGTTAAATATTCTGACCAAATTTCATGAGTATCAGGCTGAAAATGTGGCCTCTAGAGTGCACACAACATTTTTCTAAGATTTGGCCCCCTGACCTACTTTTTGGCATGACATGACCTAATATCAAACTTTCCAAAATTTCATCCAGACAAACATTCTGATCAAGTTCATGAGTATCAAGCTGAAAATGTGGCCTCTAGACTGCACACAAGATTTTCTAAGATTTGGCCCAGCGACCTTCTTTTGGAGCCAATTTCAAACTTGTCCGAAATTTTATTCAGACAAACATTCTACAGTGCATACAACGTTTTTCTAAAATTTGATCTGGTTACCTACTTTTTGACCTGGCAAGACCCAATTTCAAACTTGTCCGAGATTTCATCAAGACAAACATTCTGACCAAGTTTCATGAGTATTGGACTAAAACTGCGGCCACTAGAGAGCACACAAGGTTTTGCCAAATTTTGGCCTGGTAATCTACTTCTTGTCCCGTTCAAGTTCGAGCCAATTTCGAACTTGTCCAAGATATCAAGACAAACATTCTGACCAAGTTTCATGAGTATTTGACTAAAAATGTGGCCTCTAGAGTGCACTCGAGGTAGTTGTTGATGCCTGGACAACGGACGACGCATGAGGGACACAGCACGATCACATAGCTCACCTTGAGCACTTTGTGCTCAGGCAAGCTAAAAAGGATAGTTTCTTGTAAAAAACACCACATACTTCATCTACAATGTTATAACAAGAGGAACATGATGGCCCCGAGTCACACACCTGAGCCTTTTTGCCTTAACATGACCTATCTCTTCTGAGATATCAAGACAAACATTCCTACAAACTTTCATAAGAACTGTACTGAAAATGTGGCATCCACAGTGTACGAAAGCTTTTTCTAGGATTTGTCTCAGTGACCTACTTTTTGACCCAAAATGACCTTGTGACCTACTCTTTGACCCAATATAACCCAATTTCAAAGTCTTCCGCGATATCCTCAAGACAAACATACTGAGACCAACTTTTACGAGTGTTGGACTGAAAATATGGCCTCTAGGGTGTTCAGAAGGTTTTTCAAAGATTTGTCCACGGTACCTATTTTTTGATCCAAACATTCTGACCAACATTCATGTGTATCAGACAGAAAATGTGGTCTCTAGGGCGTAAACAAGGGTTTTCCAAGATTTGACCTGGTGACCTACTATCTGACCTGACCTTACCTGATCCAATTATATCATCAAGATATGATCAAGCCAACATTCTGACTACATTTTAATGGTTAGTGGACTGAAAATGTAGCCTCTAGAGCATACACAAGGTAAAAGTTGATGATGCACGATGAATGCTGGACACAGCACAATCATAAAAGCTCACCTTGAGCACTTTGGGATGGTGTGGTAAAGGGCTAACCAATCAGATTACTTGTCTTGGAATTTAGAATTAGAATCAGAATTTGATTTTGAACAGTTGCCAAATCAGAGCTTATCAGTTTATCATATACACAGTCCAGTATGATGTCACGAGTCCTCAATGATGCCCGGGAAAAAATAAAAATCTTGAACCAAAGATGAGTTGAAAACGGAAGCTTGCATGATTTGCCCTCTGTCTGCCGCTCCTTCACCGCCGCCTGTGTTTCCTGATCTGCCCTTGGCAACAAGTTTGTTTACCTGTGAAGGAAGAAATCTATGTTGTAAACAGCAATCCAAGGGTTGACTCTTTTCCAACAAGTCAACAACTTCTTGTCTAAACGATTGATTGACAGATGTTTAACCTTTTATCTCACAATCCAGAGTTTTAACAACCCTGAGAAAGAAAGCTTTGGAAAACATTGTGGGAAAAGGAGAAAATGCCAACATTTGAGCTACATTTGATTTGTTGTCTGCAAATGCTTTCAAATTGGTCTGGTCTAAAATTATGTTGTCTGGTAAAGGAATAATGTCACTTGAAACATTATTTCAGCACTACCAAGGTAACAGCTCACTTATTTATTCCACTATTCTATATAAAGTTTATTTGGCACTATAAATCTGAACCCTTTACCACACAACCCTGACTTTTAATGACCTTCAGAAACAAAACTTTTGAAAACATAGAGAGAAAAGGAGAAAATGCAGGTAACCAGCATATTCTCCTCTTCCCACAGTGTTTTCTACCCCATTTAGACAAATTCCACAATTTCAGTCATGTTTAATTTGGCTTGTGCATATGCATTGGCCTTGGACAAGTCTAAATATTGTGGTGTGATAAAGGGTTAAACTCAATTCTAATTCTAAATTGCTAGACAAGCCAATTAATTGGCTGGGATGCTCTGTTTTGGCCAATCAAATAGTAAGTCACTCTCATTCTAAATCACAATTGGCCTTGATTGAATGGTGTTTTATGCCATTTTCAACATTATTTCAGTCATATCACGGCCACCACTCACTAATTCATGTATTTCCTGGGTTCCACCAGTACTAGGCTACGGCTCTGAAGTGTCTCGGCCAAGGACACTTCCACGAAAAACCCAGTGGATCAAGTGAGGTTCGAACCTGGGGCCTCCAGGTCACGAGTCCTACACTTTACCACTGAGCCATACAGGACCTTGTCCCAGCCCAGGAAGCAGAATCCAGAGACAGATAAGTATAACTTGCAGGAACTTGCTTCTCAATCAATTTAACATAAATAAGTTTAAACCAAAATTATCGACTTGTCCATACTGAAAGCATACTAGTATGCAGATTGCAAATAAAATGTTACACTAATGGTATGATATATCTTTGAAACAGTAGAAAAACATGGTGGAAAAAGGAGAAAATGCTGGTCACCAGTATTTTCTCCTTTTCCCACATTTTTTTCAAAAGCTTTCTTCTTCAGGTGCGTTAAAACTTTACAGTGAAGCGTCAAACAAGTATGTAATATTGACATACCAACGTGAGCAAGTCAAGAATGTGTTTCTCACAAGCAAACCTTTGAAACACATAAACTACTGCCTGAATAAACCATGTACCGTATGTTGTGTGCCGCAACGAGACGTAACCTTCAAATAGAAAGAACAAAATACATAACTGAATGAATGAATGTTATTTTATGGCGCATCGACAGCTTTGGTCATTTAGCGCGCATATCTGTGTTGAAGGAACGATTAAGGCGGATTTTTTTCTAAAAAGATTTGAGACATGCTGACAGTAAAAGAGTTGAATTAAGAAGGATCATGTATGATATTAGTATGCATAAAAGATATAATTGAGCAACAGGGCTTCCCTATTAACTCAAAAAGGTTTTGAATAATGATGTTAAGATTGCGATAAAAAGATTTGAACAGTCTTAAAATGATAATAAAGGAGTCTTTAAATGAAGAAAGGTTATGTGTAACTGATAATGTGCATAAAATATAATACCGAGTGGCTGGGCAATCCCTGCCTACTCAAAGTTTTAGATGAAAAAGTTAACAATGTGAATAGTAGTTTAAAAGAAATGAAAGTTTAAAATTTGAGAAAGGGTGGAGCCTCCAATGGGATCAAAATACTCCCATTAAAGAGGTCCCGTCTCCAATGAGATAAGATACTCCCAAGAGAGCCAATCCTCCCATTAAGGAGATGCAAACTGGAGATAAAAAGGATTCAGTGTTAGAAATATGGGTTTACAGAACAGGTTAAAAGGTAATTAAGGAAATATCACAGCTTGTTGTATAGACCAATCTCTTTGATGAAGGTGATAATTGAATCAATGTTGACTGTTTCAAAGAGATTGTGCATACTGTCAACATTGTAGTATTTCTCACGAATTGGCTGAAAGTCAATGCAGTCTAATAAAATATGTTTTATTGTAAGGTGTTCGTTGCATTGAATACATTCTGGTGCATCTTCTCTGGTTAAAAGCCAGGAGTGTGTAAACCGAGAATGTCCGATTCGGAGCCTTGTGATTATCACCTCTTCTCGACGAACAGACCTGTAAGAGGGGTACCATTCGCCAAGGGTTGGTTTAACGGAATGAAGTTTGTTGAAGTGATCAGCATCCCACTGGGATTGCCAAAGAGATTGGATGAAAGGTAAAATGGACGCTTTAAAATCTGTGTAAGGTATTTTAAAATGAGATATGGGTAGAGACAATGCCGACTTGGCAAGTTCATCGGCCTTTTCATTGCCTCGAATACCCATGTGACTAGGAAGCCAGCAAAATACAAACTTGTTTGTATCGGAGAGACAGGAAATTCTCTCAAGAACAGCACAAATAGATGGGTTATCAATTTTCTGATTATAAAGAGCCTGGAATGTAGAGAGAGAGTCTAAGAACAGAAGAAAGTGAATAGACCTACTTTCCTCTGCAAGACTCAGGGCAAGGTCGATTGCTTTCACTTCAGCAGAAAAAATTGAAGTATTGTCAGGAAGGCGACATTTTTTACTTTTGTTACCAAATACTGCTGCTGCTGAAACAGCGTGCCCATCCTTAGATCCATCTGTATATATGGTTTTATAGGAATTGTACTGTTCTTTTATTTCCTGGTACTGAGTTTGGAAAACAACTCTATCTGTGGTTGACTTCTTGTGGGCTAGAAGATCAAAACGAAATTCAGCAGCCTTTATCAACAATGGAGGGGTATCAGGAATTTTGTTTTCACAAATGGCATCCATGTCAACATGGAGATTGTCTAGATGAGGTTCCATGTGGATACCAAATGGAGTTATTGCATTTGGCTTCCTAGCAAATAAATTTTTGCAGCCAGGGTTAAAAACAATTTTGTGTGTAGGGTTGGATGGGTTTGCTTTCAGTTTTAACAGATATTGAAGGGATAGTTTGAGCCTTCTATGAGAGAGAGAAGGCTCATTGGCCTCTACATACAGGCTGTTAATGGGAGAAGTTCGAAAAGCCCCAAGGGCCAAACGTAAACCCTGATTGTGGATTGTGTCAAGGATCTTCAAGTATGATTTGCAGGCTGAACCATACACAATGGAGCCATAGTCTAACTTTGAGCGAATAAGGGAGCGATAGAGACGTAGAAGAACTTTCCTATCAGCTCCCCAGTCCGAATGAGCAACTGTTTTTAGAAGATTAAGTGCCTTATAGCATTTCTTTTTAAGTGCTTTAATGTGGGGCAGGAAGGACAAGTTCTTGTCAAAGATGACACCTAAAAATTTAAACTCTGGTACAACTTCAATTCTTGTGTTGTCAAGATGTAGCTCTGGGTCTGGATGATGACCTCGTAATTGACAAAAGTGAACACATTTTGTTTTGGTCTTTGAAAACTTAAAACCGTTTTCATCAGACCATATTTGCAGTTTGTTTAAACACTGTTGAAGTTGTCTTTCAATAATGGCCATATGGCTTGATCTAAAGCATATGACGAAATCGTCCACATATAAACAACAATCCACACCAGGGTTGATAGCCTTTATTATACTGTTGATCTTGATACTAAAAAGTGTCACAGAGAGGATACATCCTTGTGGCACACCCGTTTCTTGTTCCCTTGCATCTGACAAGGTTGTGCCAACCCTCACACGAAATAGGCGATTATTTAAAAAGGAAGATACAAAAAGAGGCAAGCGGCCTCTGAGACCAAAGTCATGCAAGTCCTTTAAAATTCCGTATTTCCAGGTAGTGTCATAAGCACTCTCCAGATCAAAAAATACTGATACAATATGTTGCTTTTTTATGAAGGCTTCTCTAAGAAAAGTTTCAAAGCGTACAAGGTGGTCAACTGTACTGCATTGACGTTTAAAACCACTTTGAACATCAACAATGAGATTATGTTTTTCTAAAAACCAAACAAGGCGGGTGTTGACCATTCGCTCTAAAGTTTTACAGAGACAACTTGTGAGAGCTATGGGTCTGTAGCTGTTTGGGTCGGAAGTATCTTTCCCTGGTTTTGGAATTGGAATTACTAAAGCTTCTTTCCAGGAGAAAGGTAAATCACCTTTTTGCCAGATATCATTGAAAATATCAAGTAAGATTGATAGAGTGGTATCTGGTAAATGCTTTAGAAATTGATAATGTATTTTATCTTGACCTGGAGAGGAGTCATGGGCTTTATCTAAAGCAGACTTGAGTTCTTTGAATGAAAACAGTTTATTGTAAAACTCAAGATTGTTGGATTTGAAATTCAGCCTTTTCTTCTTTAACTTTATTCCTCTGGAACTTTTCAGAATAGTTCTCAGAGGAGGACTTCTTGGCAAAAGAATCAGCTAAAGTATCTGCAATATCTTTAGGGTTTTCAATATTTGTATTGTTTGTAGAAAGATGTTTAATAGGCGAAGAAGCACTGCCTTTAATCTTTCTGATCATGTCCCAGACTTTTTTTGTAGACGTTCTAGCATTAAGTCTGGAAACAAAATGCCTCCAAGACTTACGCTTACTACTTTTTATGGTTTGTCTGGCTTTTGCCCTGGAAATAAGGAAGAAGTTATGGTTTTCCGGAGTGGGTCTCAGGTTGAATTTTCTGAGAGCTTCTTTCTGTTCTTTTATAGCCGACTTACATTCATCAGTGAACCATGGCTTATTTGGGCGTTTTGGCTTTGTCGAGGTCTGTGGGACTGACTGTTTTGCCACATCAATGAGCAGCCGGGAAAATAATTCTGCAGGGTCAGCACAATCTACAAGTTTATCTCTTGTAATATTTTGCTCACAGAGAACTTGAAAAAGGTCCCAGTTGGCTTTGGAGAGTTTCCATTTCTTTGGACGTTCACATGTAGATGGCTCAGAAGATGTAATAAAAATTGGAAAGTGGTCGCTTCCACAAAGGTCGTCTCCCACTTTCCAATTAAAATCCTGAAGCAAGGCTGGGCTACACAGAGAAAGGTCAAGGGAAGAGTAAGAGCCAGTTGCTGGATGAAGATATGTTTTTGAATTATTGTCGTTCATAATTGACAAAGAATTATTAGAGATAAAGTTCTCCAGTTGTAAGCCTCTTTGATTTGTATCACTGCTACCCCAGATAATATTATGACCATTAAAATCTCCTGCCAATATGAAAGGAGATGGTAGCTGTGTGATGAGGTCATTAAGCTTGTTTTCATTAATAGGAGAACTTGGGGGAAGGTAAATAGAACATAGAGTAATGGTTTTATGAAGGGAAAGACGAACAGCAACAGCTTGTAGAGTGGAGTTTAACGGTATTTGTGTATGGGGGATGTTGTTATTTATAGTAACAGACACGCCGCCCTGGGCCTTATCACCCTCTTTGTATATTTCATTATAAATTGAGTGATACCTGAAAGAGACAGTGTCAGATTCGTTCAGGAAAGTTTCCTGTAAACAAATTGCTACAGGATTGTGGTCATTAATTAAAAGTGAAATCTCTTCATGGTTTGACTTTAGACCTCGACAGTTCCATTGTATAATATTGTGAGCCATTATGCCCATTAAAAGAATGTAAACATGGGTTATGAAATGTTTCTGTAGGTATTTCATATACCCTATGTATTTATATGGATTATGACTTCAGTCTCAGGTTTTGAGGTTGACCAGGAATCTACGTCCTTATCCCAGTCAGTTTGAGAAGGGGTGAGTTCAGAATCGGAGAGTTCTCCCTCCAATTCTTCTTCTTCCATATTTTCTTCCTGCTCATTTTGTTCCGTCAGAGGCTCATACCTATCTGAAATAGGCATTGAATCCTCATTTTTGGATTTCTTGTCACCAGGAGAGCTGGAAATTTTTGACTTCTGTGATGAAGATGTCTTTTTCTTCGGTGACTTCGACTGAGGTTTTGCTTGGTTCTTTTGGTTGGTAGAAACAGTTGGCTGTTTCTTTACTGATGTTGATGTGAGTTTTTTTGAGTCAGATGAGTTTGTATCTTGCAAACTTGCTTTGTTTTTATTTTTGGAAGAGGCGGATGATGATTTTTGGGTAGAGGATGGAGCCGTGGGTTTGGGTTCAGGTTGTGTCTGTTTGGATGGTTTGGAAGGTTGAATGCCTGGGACTAAGCTCTTCAACTCATTGGCCATTTCTGGAAACTTTTTAAGAAGTTTCTTTGCCAAGAGTTCACAGTTTGAGCAATGTCCTTGTGAAGATATGGGAGATGTGACTTTGGCATAAGAAGTTGCACTAGTCAGCAATGTCTCATCATTTCTCCGGTTTGCAACAATTTTTCTGGCTTCCAAGAAACTGACGTTTTCTTTAAATTTGATGGATAAAATTTCCTTCTCATCCTTCCATACTGAGCAGTTTTTCGAGAAGGTTGGATGAGAAGACTTGCAATTATAACAGAGAACTGGATTGTTGCAAGTTTTCGGATCATGGTCGGGGCCCTCAAAAGCACATTTTGGGCAAACAGGGGTGTTTGTGCAATTGCTTTCATGATGTCCATACCGCTGGCATTTATAGCAACGCAGCGGGTTTGGCACATATACATCGACATTCACCGACTGATATCCTATCTTGATGGAAGCAGGTAAGGAGGGTGTAGAGAAGGTTAAAATGTATGTGTGAGTATCTCTACATACTCCATCTCTAAAAACAGAGATTCTCCTGACATCAGACACAGCCTGAGATTGTAGATTAGTTTTAATCTCTTCTATGGAGTCACAGTAAGACAGTTCTTTGCATCTGATGACTCCTTTGCTGGTATTCAATGATTTATGAGGATATATTTTTACATCTAGGTTGAAAAATTTTTTGTGTCCTAAAAGATTTTTTGCCTGCTGTTGGGTAGAGCATTCAACAAGCAGGGTTTCATTTTTCAATTTCTTTACAGATTTTGGGGTACCTAAGATGGGAGAGATGGTTTTTTCTATAACAAAAGGTGAGAGCTTTGTGATAACTTTTGATGTGTTAGCTGACTCAATTACAATAAACCTAGCAAAATTTGAATGTGAAGTAAAAAGAATATCTGATTCTGAATCAGAATCTGAAAGAACGCGCTTGGGGTTTTTTTTGGGGTTGCCATGATAGTTGTTATTAATTCATTGCCGATGCTCCCCACCCGCCTCAGAGCCCAACAAGGGGACATGATCTGGGGAAACCAAACACAGATCATGACAAGGATACATCGGCAATATACTCGAAGTGAAAGGGCTAGACCGGACAAATGTAGGCCCTCAGAATGTCACACCAAGCATAGACTGTCTTTGGGCGGTTACAAGTGTCAATCAAACACCAACTTTCACCCAATTAGCCCATGAGCCACCGCCTTCTAGGGCATTTATTTATATCTTTGACAGAGAGGAAAAAGGATATGATATTCTTCTGTGAATTTTTGTGTACGATAAAACGATACACAGTTAAGAGAAATGCCCTAGGGCTAGGCATGACCAGCCGATTGATCAGGACGGGCCCTCCTGACCTCCCGTTTAGTCCAATTCAAGGCCAAAGTGGTGTGTTGTGAAAGCAGAACAATTCAAGGGCCATATTCTGAATCCACTCAACCACCAGGATCCCGTCATCAGACGACACAAGTTCAGCCCAGGGCAAACGGGCAGGCACAGTGGGGGGGTCTTACCCCTTCTGTAGTGCGACAGCTGGGCTATTTCTATCCCCCCGCCCAGCTGGGGGAAAAATACATAACTACAGTTGAATCTGCTGTAGAAACCATCAATAGTAAGCAACCCTGACCTTTAACCTTCTAGCACACAATGTTGTTTCAAAAATCCCCAGGAAGAGTGCTTTGGAAACTATTGTGGGAAAAAGGAGAAAAATGCTAGGTATCAGCATTTTTTCCTATTTACACACTCTTTTCTTCTCATTCGTGGACATATTCTGCCATGATTAATTTGTCATCTGCAAATGCTTACAAAATGGACGAGTCCAAATTTTGGCTGTCTGGTAAAGGATTAATCCATACCAAACAATCCCATGTCTTAACCCTTTAACATTTATTAAATTAAATAATAAGTTAATCACAAGCGAGGTTGTCTGCTGCAGTTTTCACAGAAATTTTACAGTAGATCACAGATCTGACAGTACATTCTGTGATCTTAATGCTGTCTGCAGAAGCCCCTAGTTTCACCTTCCGTATTGTCTCTTTTTAGTTTTTTATGCCGCCGGGGGTGTTACATTTTCCAAAAGGGGGGGGCGATTAATAACGGTAAAATGACGTAGAATTTTCCTATGGAAACACCACGGTCCGGGTTTTTGTCAGTGCAAACAGCGAAGGGGTTGCCATTTGAGAAATCTGCTGTATTCAATGCAGAATATTGATTTTACTGTCAATCAGGATTCATCTGGACATCAAATGGCATTCACAGTTACTATGGAAGTGTTTTTCGATACTTTCTTTTTCTTAAAGTTTATCCAAATTAGTTGACATATTTTGTGTAGCCAGAAATTTATAGTATTATCGGAAGTGTATGTTTATTTGGATAGTCAAGTGTTAATGAAATCAAACTGTGAAGTAATTAGGACTATGTTGATGTTGTAAGTTTATTCTAACTGATTTTTGAAACCTTTATCCATGGATTGGCCCATTTTTAGGTAGAAAAAAGCTGGGGGAGTGTTAATTAAAGTGGGGGCATTTAACAGGGACATTACAGTATGTTTCTCAATGGATAAATCAAACAACACAGTATAAAGCATAACTTGGGGGTTCATTTCAGTCTTTATCTGAGGTGAGCCCCTTGACCCTCAATCATTTTTAACCCTTTATTACACAATCCCGAGTTTTAACAACCCCCTCCCCCACATGGAAAAGGACTTTGGAAAACCTTTTGGGAAAAGGAGAAAATGCTCTCCTTTAACAAGGTTTTCTTACCTACCAAAGACAAATCCCATTTTGTCAACCAGATCCTTTTTGTCATCTGCAAATGCTTTCAATTTAGACATGTCCAAAATTTTGTCGTGTGTTAAAGAGTCATGCATGCCATCCGTATTATACCAGGAGACCATCATTACAAGTGAAGTCAACTTTCAATACACATGAGCACTTTGAAATGCTCACCCTTGGACAATTTTGAAACTAATGCCTTAATTAAGACTAACCCATCTAGCGAAAGTATTTAATTCAAAAAGAGTAAATATGGCTAAAAATGGAGGAATTTGGCTTTGAAAAAGTTGAAGACATTGTGGGAAAAGGAGAAAATACTGGTTACCGTTCTTAAAAAACCTTCTTTCCCAGAGTCATCTAGAGTGTTATAACAACTCAGAATTGTTCTGTAAAGGGTTAACTTTCTACCCTTTACAAAACAATCCTGAGTTTTGATGACCCTAAAGAAGACTTGAAGACATTGTTGGAAAAGGAGAGTATGCAGGTAAACATCATTTTCTCAATCTCCCACAATAATTTCTACCTGATATAAGGCAAACTCACCATTTAAACAAGGTTTAACTTGTTGTCTGCAAATGCTTTGAATTTGGACCAGCCTAAAATTTTGTCAGTTGGTAAAGCGTTAATTAGATAGGCCCTTGTTTCTACGATCCTGGAAGAAGACGGCTTTTTGAAACATTGTGAGAAAACCAGTGTTTTCTCCTTTTCTTAACTTGTTTTTCTTCCCTTTCAGAAAAAAATCCTATCATCTGAACCACATTTGATATGTTTTCTGCAGGGACTCTCAAATTGGACAAGTCCAGAACTTTCTCAACGAGAGGTTAACCCCTTCTCAAAGAATCCCGGGTTTTTGAGAACCTGGGAAGGACCACTTCTGAAAACAAGGTGGGAAGAGGAGAAAATGCTGGTCTCCTTTTCCCACAATGTTTTATATTCTTCAAAAAACACATTTTCAATATTTGAGTCAGATCAGATTGATTTAGTCGTCTGCAGGTGCTTTCAATTTGGACTAGTCTAACATTTTGTCGTTTGGTAAAGAGTTAAATAAAATATCCTTCATCAGTGAGTCATATAAATACGCTAGCTTACCTGGGTGTGTCGCACTGGCTACCAGCATGTCTCTATTGATGGGAATATCCCTCACTTGCGTCATGACCTCAGATGTCTCTCGCTGTGCATCAGCTCTATTCTCGAGAGTCATTTTTTCAACTAGGTCACTTATATCTGGACCCGCATCTACTAAATCACAGCGATCAACTTCCTCTGAAATATATATAGGACTACTTGTCATACAGGAAATATATTATGCTTTACACAACGCCTTAACAGATGACACAGTTTTAGACTTGTCCAAATGGTATTTGCTTATTGCGTGATCATTTTGTGTCGACGGGCATGTAACTTGGTACAAATTTCTTGGAGCAGAGCAGTAACTGTTGTAATTATGTACACCATACACTTGCATTACAACCCTCTCGCTTTGTATGATTTACACATTACATCATACCACATAGTCCAAATTTTACTGCAAACATTTGTATACCCACGACAGGTGTGAAATCTTGTTGACAGATGGCTTGTTATACATGGTTTCTATGTTTCTCTACTGATGGCTGTTTTTACAGCATTGGTGGATGCTGTAGATAAACATCAGGTTAAACAGAATGTACAGTCTGATCTTGGATCTACACCATCCACGTCTGAACTATGACTTAACTCGTATTAGAAAACTGTTTCTTTCAGGTAACGATAATGACCACAACGACGATGTAAATTACACAATTATTATTTATACCGAGCCAAGCCGGAAGTCAATAAAAATAAATACAAAGTGTAGAAATTAAATCCATCTGATGACCAAAGTAACAAGCGCAGAAAAAAAGTCAGCAGAAATTCAAGACCCCCCTGTTTTAGGAAAAAAAAAAACACAGAATCTGGAACGCGTAGAAAAAGTGCTTATACAGTTGGGCTTCTGTCCTCGTTACTCTTTCTACAAATTTTACACGATTTCAACTATTCTTTCACAAAATGATCGGTCTTACGCACTGGAGTGCCAATCACTGGACTTTTTTTCATTTGATCGTTTTTTGACAAAATCAAATCCAACATGTTTCATTTTGCCTTAACTCTTTACCACATGACTGGTCCAAATTGAAAGCATCCACATGGGCAGCTCAGTGGTTAGCGTATATAACTTGAAACTTGGTGGTTGTGAGTTTGGTACCCAGTTGAGGCAAACTTTCCTTTCGGCGACTTTTCGTCTCTCACTTCTAATGCATGTGAGAAAAGTAGTCAGTCACTTGGAAAGAAAGTTGAGTCAGTACGGGTGTGAGAAAGCCAGGAGACACATGCTTAGGTGCACTGACCGCCTTGATATGACCCAAGCTGTTAAAATGGCGTTAAATACAATCAATCAATAAATCAACCAAATTGAAAGCATTTGCAGATGACAAACTTAGAGCTACACAGATTAGGAATTTTTTTTTTGAAAAAGTAGCAAAGTAGTGGGAAAAGGAGGAAATGCTGGTTACCACAATTTTCTCCATTTCCAACAATGTTTTCAAGTCCTTTTCCGTTGGGGGGGGTCGGGGGGTGGTCGTTAAAACTCGGGTTTGTGTGGAAAAGGGTTAAAATGCCTTTGTGGGAAACATGTCCTACATTGGTTATACTTTTTTTCATGAAAATGTCACAGAAGAGCTGTAAAGCAATCATACTTTCCAGTTTTTAGTATTTTTTAAATTTTGGTCCTTATAATGCTTCTGTGTATTATTCCTCCTTCATTTTTTCCATGTGCTTTGTTTTTCCAAGTTTTGAATATCAATTATTATTGAGTGCCACAGCGCACATTGTTAGTCTTTTTGTATTTATTTTTTTAAACACTTTTTCCCCCCTTCTTTTTTACAAAGTCAATATCTGACAGCAAATTTTCATTTAATCTTAAGCTCTGACAGGGACTCTGACAGGAGAGAGAGAGAGAGAGAGAGAGAGAGAGAGCTAGAGAGAGATGTGAGCCATGCTCTAGCAAAGTGGGGCTTAATACATCTCTGTGATGCATTATACGAGGGAGATGCAGCAAGCCATCACATAATAATGGATCCATAATAGCCATTTTTTTTTCTTTTTATCAACTGACTTAATTATGAGTAAGAGTGGTCCTTGGACATACAGAAACTAGACCAAAAGCGGAAAGTTTTGTCCCAGGTCAGCCTGCCCGGACAGACTGGTATCAGTCCGTTAAATAGAGCGTTTTCATTAAAAAAAATCCTAAAATAAAACAGCAGAACAAAATACACTCATATAATGTTCTCAAGGTCTGATTTTCAGATAAAGAGAAAGTAACAACATATATTTCTGAGTCTACAGTAGTTGTGTACCTTGTTTATTAAAATGAATCAAATGCATGGCCTGAATGCCAGGCTACCTGCCCGGAGGGCGCAGGCCGACCTGGTTTGACACGTTTTGCAGATGCATTAAGCCCCCTTTTCACAGATCATGGCCAATACACAAATTGGTACAGAATATAATGTAACAGACATACCCCCTTGACAAGCTTGTATGAAAAACAATTTCGGTTTTTCAATTAATGCTGGACAGTGACGGCCATTAAAAAAGCGAGTTACGTCCTCTGTATTCAAGATTTCACCATCCACACCATATATGCCATGTCGTACTCCATGACTACATATAACACATATAAAACAATCTGCAACTCCATGCTCTGCATTCTTTCCTTCAGTTTCCAATATGTAACGCATTTCCTAGATAAAATGGAAAAAAGAGTGAACCCTCGAAAGTCTAAGTATCAGAGTGGCCAAGTTAATCAAGAAAACAGTTCAAAATATCAAGTTTTTTCGGGTTCAAGTGTTTACCAAACGACAAAATTGTGGACAAGTCAAAATTCAAAGCACTTGCAGATGACACCCCCCCCCCCCCTCCCCCCCCCCCCTCGTTGCTGTTTGAGGGGTAAACCTTTACCACACACCAATATTTCAGACTTGTACAAATTAATAGCATTTGTAGAAATTTAACTCTTACTCTTGACAAAACAACAAAAAGTTGGACTGATTTGTAGAAATTTAACTCTTACTCTTGACAAAACAACAAAAAGTTGGACTGATTTGTAGAAATTTAACTCTTACTCTTGACAAAACAACAAAAAGTTGGACTGGACCAAATTGAAAGCATTTGCAGACGACAAATTGAATGTGGCTCAAACGATGACTTCTGTCTTTGATAGGGTTGAAAAACATTGTAAGACATGGAGAAAATACTGGTTCCCAGCGCTTTCTCCTTTTCCCACTATGTCTTCAATAGCCTTTTCTTTCAGGGTTGTTAAAACACTGTGTGGTAAACAATCAAATACTGCTTGAATGCTAGTGGTTTTTTTTTTTGAATGGGTGAAATACATTGCTGGAAATAGGAGCAAATGCTGTTTAAAAGCATTATCTCCTTTTTACCATAGTGTTTTCGAAAGCTCTCTTTCTCAGGATCTTTAAAACTCAGGCAAGTGTGGTAAAAGGTTAACAGCAGGCCAGATGATAAGATAAAAACAAGAGCATTGCATGCGGGTGCGAACACTTGGCTGTTCAGTTGCTTTTGGAAACAGACTGATTTTCAAAGAACATTTTAACTCAAAAAAGTGACATAACTGTGTCAAAGATATTTTCATGCTGTATGGGTTTTCCGTTTGAACTAGTCCAAGTTTGAAGTTAGTATCATCAGTATTGACAGCGGTTTTATAAAAAGTCATGATGGAGATTTTACAAAAATTCACAGTTTTTGCACCACGACGACACAGAAGACGATGACAGGGCTGTGACAATAACTTGATGTTTTCTTCGAAGGCAGCCGTGCCAAAAATCTAAGATAGTATCAGCCATTCACCTGCTTTGTTTTGTCTTGATGGATTATGACGTTAAACTGTAGCTGGGTAAATAATTTCTTAAGTGCATCTACATCCTGTTCTGTTCCATCTCTTTGACTGAGTATACACCTAGATTTTCCATGTTCATCAGGTAACAAGGGACCATAAAATACCTTGTTGGAAATTATAAGACACCTGCCTCGCACTCTCTTTCTCATCGCATAGACCTAATACAAATTAAAAAAAAAAAAGACATAAAGGATATGTTTTATTCAGTGAGAGATCCAAATTTATTATATCGAGTGAACATCATTGGTATTATTTTCATGAGTGGCACAGCCATGAGTGAAAATATTACCATCCGATGTCTGATTTTATCTAGACAAACATTCTGACCAAGTTTCATGCGTATTAGGCTGAAAATGTGGCCTCTAGAATGCACACACGCTTTTTCTAAGATTTGGCCCCGTGACCTACTTTTTGATCCCATGTGACCCAATTTCAAACTTGTCCAAGATGTTATCAATACAAACATTCTGACCTAGTTTCATGAGTATCAGGCTGAAAATGTAGCCTCTAGAGTGCACACAAGCTTTTTCTAAGATCTAACCCTGTGACCTACTTTTTGACCCCACATGACTCAATTTTGAACCTGTCCAAGATTTTATCCAGACAAACATTCTGACCAAGTTTCATGAGGATCTGGCTGAAAATGTGGCCTATAGAGTGCACACAAGGTAAATGTCGATGACCGCACGACGCATGTCGCACGACTGACGCTGGACACTGCACCATCACAAAAGCTCACCTTAAAGTGCTCAGGTGATCTAAAAAAAAAATTCTTCACAGAATTGAGATTTTCATTTCAATAACAAAATGAATCTGCAAACGGGACTTTCTTTCTTTGAATATTCATGAGATTTTATTCCACTAGTGGAATATAACAAAAGTTATCCAACCAGTGATATTCACTTCTGCCCTTCTTGATATACCAGTATGAATAGAGGATATTTGTTTTTTTACGCGAAAGATCAAAATTTATTTCATTGAGTGAGCATCATCGGTAATACTGTCACATGTGGCACAGCCATGAGTGATAATAGTACCGTACGATGTTCACGAGACTAAATAAATCTCTATCTTTCGCCAAAAATAAACAAATATTCTATTTATTCCATGCTACTAACCCCTTTTTTGTTGGGACTTGTGAAGTATAGGGGAGCTCTTGGTATTTCCGTACCAGTAAAGTTTATCAGTCAGTGAATTCACTGGTCAGGGTGAAATTATCAAACCTTTATGACACTATGAATTCCTCAGGGAATGAATGAGATACTATAATCCACCATTATTTCCTGATAAACTACCGAAAACAAGAAATAAAGTTACTTACATCGTTACTCAACCATTTATATCTAACAAGGGGTGAAAGTACACTGCACTCTTTCACTCTGATTTCTTCTGTCATTGCCTCCGCATTGGGCCATTCTACAACACAAACGGAAAAGATTTGATGTAACAGTGTTCTCAACATTGCTTCAGTTATATGGCAGCAGCCAGTGCACATAATTATGCATGCTGTCCTGAATTTCTTTTAACAGGACTTTGCATTGTTCTTTCCAAGCCACTGGCTGCTTTCCAACATAACCATTGTCGAAACAATAATGGGTGGATGAGGAATGAATCCTGTTGCAATAACACTCATCAATCCTTAGAAAGAAATTCCTTGAGCTTGCATTTGAACCAGAGACCCCCTGGTTTCAAGTCCTGCATGCTACCGACTGCAGTACCAGGCTTGACAGGAAAAGATTTGCTTTGGTAATTATCATATAATCTTATCATTCAATGACCCTGTAGAAAAGGCGTATTGAAAGCATGAAACTGAAGGCATACAGTCCCAACTACTGTGCGGAATTATCAATAGGGTTCTCAAAATGTCTCTCCTTAACTCTTTACCACATTAAAAAAAACAATAGGGCCATGATGGCCCTGTATTGCTCCACTGGCTTATAATTACAAGAGGACCATGATGGTCCTAAATCGCTCACCTGAAATGCAACTCAGCTCAACACCATAATGCCAAATGTGAAAGCTCTAGCCCTTACATTTTGGGACAAGAAGATTTTTAAAGATTTCCTTCTTTATCTCTATGTGAAATCCGAGAACCCACAACATAGAGTCAATTTTTAACACCAGGGCAATAATTTAAAGTATTTTGGTAGAGGGCCACTAGATGATGCTACATGCTGTATATGAAAGCTCTAGCCCTTACGGTTTGGGACAAGAAGATTTTTAAAGATTTCCTTCTTTATCTCTATGTGAAATCCGAGAACCCACAACATAGGGCCAATTTCCAAACTAGGGCCATTATTTGAAGTATTTTGGTAGAGGGCCACTAGATGATGCTACATGCCAAATATGAAAGCTCTGGCCCTTACGGTTTGGGACAAGAAGATTTTTAAAGATTTCCTTCTTTATCTCTATGTGAAATCCGAGAACCCACAACATAGGGCCATTTTCAAACTAGGGCCATAATTTGAAGTATTTTGATAGAGGGCCACTAGATGATGCTACATGCCAAATATGGAAGCTCTAGCCCTTACAGTTCGGGACAAGAAGATTTTTACAGATTTCCTTCTTTATCTCTATGTGAAATCCAAGAACCCACAACATAGGGCCAATTTCCATACTAGGGCCATTATTTGAAGTATTTTGGTAGAGGGCCACTAGATGATACTACATGCCATATATGAGAGCTCTAGCCCTTATGGTTTGGGACAAGAAGATTTTTAAAGATTTCCTTCTTTATCTCTTTGTGAAATCCGAGAGCCCACAACATAGGGCCAATTTCCACACTAGGGCCATTATTTGAAGTATTTTGGTAGAGGGCCACTAGATGATACTACATGCCATATATGCCAAAATGAATCTGCAAACGGGACTTTCTTTCTTTGAATATTCATGAGATTTTATTCCACTAGTGGAATATAACAAAAGTTATCCAACCAGTGATATTCACTTCTGCCCTTCTTGATATACCAGTATGAATAGAGGATATTTGTTTTTTTACGCGAAAGATCAAAATTTATTTCATTGAGTGAGCATCATCGGTAATACTGTCACATGTGGCACAGCCATGAGTGATAATAGTACCGTACGATGTTCACGAGACTAAATAAATCTCTATCTTTCGCCAAAAATAAACAAATATTCTATTTATTCCATGCTACTAACCCCTTTTTTGTTGGGACTTGTGAAGTATAGGGGAGCTTTGAAGTATTTTGATAGAGGGCCACTAGATGATGCTACATGCTACATGCCAAATATGGAAGCTCTAGCCCTTACAGTTTGGGACAAGAAGATTTTTACAGATTTCCTTCTTTATCTCTATGTGAAATCCAAGAACCCACAACATAGGGCCATTTTCCATACTAGGGCCATTATTTGAAGTATTTTGGTAGAGGGCCACTAGATGATACTACATGCCATATATGAGAGCTCTAGCCCTTATGGTTTGGGACAAGAAGATTTTTAAAGATTTCCTTCTTTATCTCTTTGTGAAATCCGAGAGCCCACAACATAGGGCCAATTTCCACACTAGGGCCATTATTTGAAGTATTTTGGTAGAGGGCCACTAGATGATACTACATGCCATATATGAGAGCTATAGCCCTTATGGTTTGGGACAAGTAGATTTTTACAGATTTCCTTCTTTATCTCTATGTGAAATCCGAGAACCCACAACATAGGGCCAATTTCCAAACTATGGCCATAATTTGAAGTATTTTGGTAGAGGGCCACTAGATGATGCTACATGCCATATATGAGAGCTCTAGCCCTTATGGTTTGGGACAAGAAGATTTTTAAAGATTTCCTTCTTTATCTCTATGTGAAATCCGAGAACCCACAACATAGGGCCATTTTCAAACTAGGACCATAATTTGAAGTATTTTGATAGAGGGCCACTAGATGATGCTACATGCCAAATATGAAAGCTTTAGCCCTTACGGTTTGGGACAAGAAGATTTTTACAGATTTCCTTCTTTATCTCTATGTGAAATCCAAGAACCCACAACATAGGGCCAATTTCCATACTAGGGCCATTATTTGAAGTATTTTGGTAGAGGGCCACTAGATGATGGTTTGGGACAAGAAGATTTTTAAAGATTTCCTTCTTTATCTCTATGTGAAATCCGAGAACCCACAACATAGGGCCATTTTCCACACTAGGGCCATAATTTGAAGTATTTTGGTAGAGGGCCACTAGATGATGCTACATGCCAAATATAAAAGCTCTAGCCTTTACAGTTTGGGACAAGAAGATTTTTACAGATTTCCTTCTTTATCTCTATGTGAAATCCGAGAACCCACAACATAGGGCAAATTTCCACACTACGGCCATTATTTGAAGTATTTTGGTAGAGGGCCACTAGATGATACTACATGCCATATATGAGAGCTCTAGCCCTTATGGTTTGGGACAAGAAGATTTTTACAGATTTCCTTCTTTATCTCTATATGAAATCTGAGAACCCACAACATAGGGCCATTTTCAACACTAGGGCCATAATTTGAAGTGTTTTGGTAGAGGGCCACTAGATGATGCTACATGCCAAATTATTTTGGTAGAGGGCCACTAGATGATACTACATGCCATATATGAGAGCTATAGCCCTTACGGTTTGGGACAAGTAGATTTTTACAGATTTCCTTCTTTATCTCTATGTGAAATCCGAGAACCCACAACATAGGGCCAATTTCCAAACTATGGCCATAATTTGAAGTATTTTGGTAGAGGGCCACTAGATGATACTACATGCCATATATGAGAGCTCTAGCCCTTATGGTTTGGGACAAGAAGATTTTTAAAGATTTCCTTCTTTATCTCTATGTGAAATCCGAGAACCCACAACATAGGGCCATTTTCAAACTAGGACCATAATTTGAAGTATTTTGATAGAGGGCCACTAGATGATGCTACATGCCAAATATGAAAGCTTTAGCCCTTACGGTTTGGGACAAGAAGATTTTTACAGATTTCCTTCTTTATCTCTATGTGAAATCCGAGAACCCACAACATAGGGCCAATTTCCATACTAGGGCCATTATTTGAAGTATTTTGGTAGAGGGCCACTAGATGATGGTTTGGGACAAGAAGATTTTTAAAGATTTCCTTCTTTATCTCTATGTGAAATCCGAGAACCCACAACATAGGGCCATTTTCCACACTAGGGCCATAATTTGAAGTATTTTGGTAGAGGGCCACTAGATGATGCTACATGCCAAATATAAAAGCTCTAGCCTTTACAGTTTGGGACAAGAAGATTTTTACAGATTTCCTTCTTTATCTCTATGTGAAATCCGAGAACCCACAACATAGGGCAAATTTCCACACTACGGCCATTATTTGAAGTATTTTGGTAGAGGGCCACTAGATGATACTACATGCCATATATGAGAGCTATAGCCCTTATGGTTTGGGACAAGAAGATTTTTACAGATTTCCTTCTTTATCTCTATGTGAAATCTGAGAACCCACAACATAGGGCCATTTTCAACACTAGGGCCATAATTTGAAGTGTTTTGGTAGAGGGCCACTAGATGATGCTACATGCCAAATATGAAAGCTCTAGCCCTTACAGTTTGGGACAAGTAGATTTTTACAGATTTCCTTCTTTATCTCTATGTGAAATCCGAGAACCACAACATAGGGCCAATTTCCAAACTAGGGCCATTATTTGAAGTATTTTGGTAGAGGGCCACTAGATGATACTATATGCCACATATGAGAGCTCTAGCCCTCATGGTTTGGGACAAGAAGATTTTTAAAGATTTCCTTCTTTATCTCTATGTGAAATCCGAGAACCCACAACATAGGGCCATTTTCAAGACTAGGGCCATGATTTGAAGTATCTTGGTAGAGGGCCACTAGATGATGCTACATGCCAAATATGAAAGCTCTAGCCCTTACGGTTTGGGACAAGAAGATTTTTACAGATTTCCTTCTTTATCTCTATGTGAAATCCGAGAACCCACAACATTGGGCCAATTTCCAAACTAGGGCCATTATTTGAAGTATTTTGGTAGAAGGCCACTAGATGATACTACATGCCATATATGAGAGCTCTAGCCCTTACGGTTTGGGACAAGAAGATTTTTAAAGATTTCCTTCTTTATCTCTATGTGAAATCCGAGAACCCACAACATAGGGCCATTTTCAAACTAGGGCCATAATTTGAATCTCTTTGGTAGAGGGCCACTAGATGATGCTACATGCCAAATATGAAAGCTCTAGCCCTTACACTTTGGGACAAGAAGATTTTTACAGATTTCCTTCTTTATCTCTATGTGAAATCCGAGAACCCACAACATAGGGCCAATTTCCATACTAGGGCCATTATTTGAAGTATTTTGGTAGAGGGCCACTAGATGATACTACATGCCATATATGAGAGCTCTAGCCCTTATGGTTTGGGACAAGAAGATTTTTAAAGATTTCCTTCTTTATCTCTATGTGAAATCCGAGAACCCACAACATAGGGCCATTTTCAACATTAGGGCCATAATTTGAAGTATTTTCGTAGAGGGCCACTAGATCATGCTACATGCCAAATATGAAAGCTCTAGCCTTTACAGTTTGGGACAAGAAGATTTTTACAGATTTCCTTCTTTATCTCTATGTGAAATCCGAGAACCCACAACATAGGGCCAATTTCCACACTAGGGCCATTATTTGAAGTATTTTGGTAGAGGGCCACTAGATGATACTACATGCCATATATGAGAGCTCTAGCCCTTATGGTTTGGGACAAGAAGATTTTTAAAGATTTCCTTCTTTATCTCTATGTGAAATCCGAGAACCCACAACATAGGGCCATTTTCAAACTAGGGCCATAATTTGAAGTATTTTGGTAGAGGGCCACTAGATGATGCTACATGTCAAATATGAAAGCTCTAGCCCTTACACTTTGGGACAAGAAGATTTTTACAGATTTCCTTCTTTATCTCTATGTGAAATCCGAGAACCCACAACATAGGGCCAATTTCCAAACTAGGGCCATTATTTGAAGTATTTTGGTAGAGGGCCACTAGATGATACTACATGCCATATATGAGAGCTATAGCCCTTATGGTTTGGGACAAGAAGATTTTTAAAGATTTCCTTCTTTATCTCTATGTGAAATCCGAGAACCCACAACATAGGGCCATTTTCAAGACTAGGGCCATAATTTAAAGTATTTTGGTATAGGGTCACTAGATGATGCTACATGCCAAATATGAAAGCTCTAGCCCTTACACTTTGGGACAAGAAGATTTTTACAGATTTCCTTCTTTATCTCTATGTGAAATCCGAGAACCCACAACATAGGGCCATTTTCCACACTAGGGCCATTATTTGAAGTATTTTGGTAGAGGGCCACTAGATCATGCTACATGCAATATATGAGAGCTCTAGCCCTTATGGTTTGGGACAAGAAGATTTTTAAAGATTTCCTTCTTTATCTCTATGTGAAATCCGAGAACCCACAACATAGGGTTATTTTCAACACTAGGGCCATTATTTGAAGTATTTTGGTAGAGGGCCACTAGATGATGCTACATGCCATATATGAAAGCTCTGGCCCTTACAGTTTGGGACAAGAAGATTTTTACAGATTTCCTTCTTTATCTCTATGTGAAATCCGAGAACCCACAACATAGGGCCAATTTCCACACTAGGGCCATTATTTGAAGTATTTTGGTAGAGGGCCACTAGATGATACTACATGCCATATATAAGAGCTCTAGCCCTTATGGTTTGGGACAAGAAGATTTTTAAAGATTTCCTTCTTTATCTCTATGTGAAATCCGAGAACCCACAACATAGGGCCATTTTCAACACTAGGGCCATAATTTGAAGAATTTTGGTAGAGGGCCACTAGATGATGCTACATGCCAAATATGAGAGCTCTAGCCCTTACAGTTTGGGACAAGAAGATTTTTAAAGTTTTTTCTCTCGGTTGCCATGGCAACCAGAGTTCTTCATGGAATTCAAATCTTTGAAGTATTCTGAAAGTGCATAACCTAAGGATCATTTCTCTGAAGTTTCACTGAAATCTGTTGGGCGGTTTCAGAGGAGAAGATTTTTTAAGTAATTGTTCACGGACGGACGGATGGACGCACTGACGGATGGACGGACGCCGGACAACGATCGATCACAATAGCTCACCCTGAGCACTATGTGCTCAGGTGAGCTAATAAACTATAAATACTAAACATTTCAATTCTGAGCCAAATGGTTTCAAAATGAAGACTTACAAAGTTTTCTCTGTAAAAGCCCATGTGAAAGTTGAGACCCGCAAGGCAAAGCCATTTTTGATCCCAGAGCTATAATTACTTGAACCCTGGTAGAAGTCCACAAGATAAAGCCACATGCCAAAAAATTACAAGTCTATGCTGTACGGTTATAAATAAGGTTATTTTCAAAGTTTGTCCATATGAAGCCTCTGTAAAACATAAGACCCCTGATGCAAGGCTAATTTAAAAAAAAAAATCAAAACAGGAAGATTTCTTAAGTTGTCACTATGTAAGCCTATGTAAAACTTATGACCCCTGCGGCGGGGCCAATTTTGACCCCAGGGCTAAAATTTTGGCCCACTCAGTAGAGGCCTACTAGATAAAGCTACCAGCAAAATTTGGTAGCTCTAGGCCTTATGGCTAGGTACAGGAAGATTTTTAAAGTTTTCTCTATATAAGCCTTTGTAAAACTTGTGACCCTGGGACAGAGCCAATTTTGACCCCAGGGCTATAATTTGAAGAAACTTGATAGAGGTCTACTACATAAAGCTACATGCCAAATTTGGTAGCCCTATGCCTTATGGTTTCAGACAAGAAGATTTTTAAAGATTTCCAATATTTTTCAGTTTTGTTGCCATGGCAACCAGAGTTTTTGAAGGAATCAAATTCTTTCAAGAAATTCTGAAGAGGACCAAGGCAGGATCATTTCTGTGAAGTTTCATGAAAATTGCATGGGCAGTTTCAGAGAAGAAGATGTTTGAAATAAAAATTAACGCACAGACGGACGCACGGACGGACGCACGACGGACACCGGGCCATGACCTAAGCCCGCTGGCCTTTGGCCAGTGGAGAAAAAAATTGTAGAATTGTCCAAATTGAAAGCATTTGCAGATGACAATTTAAATATGGCTCAAATGATGGAAATTTTTGATAGGATACAGGGCAGGAAATTAGGAGGAAATGCTGGTTTCCAGCATTTTCTCCTTTCCCACAACAAACTCAACTGTTAATAATAATGCTAAATAAATGAAATGAAACTTTCAAGCCAATGGTATAAACCCTAATGCTGTTATTTCGAAGGAATATTTTGGGGAAAAATATCTCCTAAACGGACAGTATAGATCCAAGATCAGACTGCATGTTATGTGCAGTCTGATCTTGATCTGCACTCTCTGCAAAAGGTCCTTAAGATATGCTTAGCAGCCTAAGGGTTAAGTCAGAAACTGAGTGTGTAAGCGGATTAGGGCAAAATAAGAGACTTGAGTTTGTTCATGAAACCAGGCCAAGGTGTTTGCTTAATACAGGTATATGTCAACATGTCTGCCCACTATGGAACTCAATACATGTATATGCTTCATTACGTATGCATAATGTTTAACCTTAACCCTATATTCACAATCCTGACTTTTAATGACCCTGAGAAAGAGGCCTCTTGAAAACATTGTGGGAAAAGGAGAAAATGCTGGTAACCAGCATTTTCTCCTTTTCCCACAATGTTTTCTTCCCTTACGAAAACAACTTTTAATTTTTAAGCCACTATCATTTTGTCGTCTGCAAATGTTTTCAATTGGACAAGTCTAAAATTTTGTCGTTTGGTAAAGAGTTAACCCTTTACCAAACAAAGAAGTTTTTGACTCATCAAAATTGGTAGCATTTACAGATGACAAATTAATTATGGCACAAATTGTATAATTTGTCTGTTAAAGGGAGATAAACATTGTTAGAAAAGGAGAAAATGCTGGTTACCAGCATTTTCTCTATTTCTAACAATGTTTTCAAAAGCCTTCTCACCAAGGGTCAAAAAAATTCTGGATTGTGTGGTTACCAACATTTTCTATATTTCCAACAATGTTTTCAAAAGCCTTCTCACCAAGGGTCATTAAAATTCTGGATTGTTTGGTTACTAACATTTTCTCTATTTCCAACAATGTTTTCAAAAGCCTTCTCACCCAGGGTCATTAAAATTCTGGATTGTTTGGTTACTAACACTTTCTCTATTTCCAACAACGTTTTCAAAAGCCTGAACAGTTTACTCTTTAGTACATAACGAAAATATAAACTTGTTCAGTTGCAACAATTTACAATGTGCATATAACAAAGCAAATGTGGCTTGAATGACTGAGCTTGCTTTGGAGCAAGAAGAAAACATTATGTAATCAAAGGACTCAAAGTCCTGGAAAGTGGATTTGTAGAGTAGCATAAAACTGTAATGTGTTGTAATAGAAAAAAATTGAAAAATAGCAAAAAAAAAAACATCACATGGAAAACATTTGCAATCATTTTAAAATGGAGTTAGCAAGGGCAGAGAAAGTCAAAGTTGTTCTGTCGAGCGGGCCGCGCTGTAACTGTTATTCTATTACTGTGTAAGGAGTGGTAGTTTGATCCGTCAATCTTTGGCAGTTTTTTGCTGGTATTAGATTTTGGACTGTATAGATACACATGTAGGACTGCATGTATAGACAAAAGCGAGGTTGAGGTGTATTTGCTAAAATTGAAAGTAGAATGGGTAGAGAGCAAGCGTGAATGACAGTATATTTGGTTCAGGTCATGCAATATCATAGTACAGTGTGAGCGCGCATGCATCGTTACGCATGATGTATTTGGTTCCGGTCAGAATGATCACAGTATGCCGATTTGCTATACAAATCCGCTAAAAAGGAGAAAATGCTCAGCGGCTGGTTGCCAGCTTTTTCTCCTTTTTCCACAACGTTTTCAGGTCTACTTCCTCAAGCTCTTTGAAAAAAAAAAAAACACATGATTGTTCAATACAGGGTTAAATTTACAGCTTTACCTTTGGGCAGCTCAGTGCCTGGATCTGGGACAGCGTGACCCCCTCTACCCTTGTAACAGGCTTCTGCTGTTCCAAAGGGGTCGCTGCGTAGTATATCAACAGCTGAGTAATTTCCAGTATCTGCTAATGCACCTATGAGATGTTCAAAGGCGTGCGGACCTCGTCTTGGGATGAGATCCAATATATCACGGGTTTTCTTGATATCTGTACCAGCAGCCTAGAAAAGGAGTAAGGATACCCTGATACAGAAATCAAATAACCTTTGTTTTACCCTGCACAGAGAAATAGTAGGTTTTTTTATGAAATGCTATAGTACCAGTCAATGGTTTTTTTGGTCTTTCATGCTTAATCTTTACCAAATGACAAAATTTTGGACTGGACCAACTTGAAATCATTTGCAGATGACAAATGTTGCTAAACTGACGATTCCTGTCTTTGATTTAGTAGAAAACATTGTGGAAAGCAGAGAAAATGCTGAGTTACCAGCATTTTCTCTATTTCCCACAATGTTTTCAAAAGCCTCCTCTTTTAGGATCGTACAAAGTCATGACTTTTTTGGTTAAAGCTGAAGTACGTGGCTTTTTCTGCCTTCTGTGCTGAAGTCTATTGATCAATTTATGCATCATATTCTGGCAAAGTTATGTCTGGATTTAATGATACCATAATGGTGTCATGAGAATCCATACATGGTTTCATGAAAATTGGATGGGTAATTTCAGAGAAGAAGATGTTTGAAATAAAAGTTAACGCACGGACGGACGGACGGATGCAAGCACGCACGCACGACGGACACCGGGCCATGACATAAGCCCGCTGGCCTTCGGCCAGTGGAGCTAAAAATGCTGGTTACAAGAATTTTCTCTTTTTCCCACAATGTTTTCAAAAGCCTTCCTCAGGGTTGTTAAAACTTCAGATCTTTTGGTACAAGACTGAAAAAGGGTCCACTTTCCTCTTACTCCATGGCCAATTGCGAGATAAAATTGTTCATTTCCATACCAGCAAGATAAAATTCAATTTTCCTGCCCCCTAAAATTTAGGGTAGGACGATTTAGTGAAATCACCGAAATCACTGGAATCACCATATAAATTAGTGAAATCACCATTTCTTTGGTATTTAACAAATTGAATCACATTAAATATGATAAATACGATGTGATTTAAAGATTTTAGAACAATCTTAAGCAGAAAAAGACCGAAAATTCAATCGAATCGTAAGTTTTTACTTAAATTTGAAAGCACCTGTCACCTCAGAAAACGAAATCACCCAACACAATAGTGAAATCACCACTTAATTGAGCTCAGATCAGTTACTTTCTTGTTCTTTTCTTTTTGTTTTACAGAAAAAAAATCATGTAGGGATCAAGTGATTTACTTTTGTAAGAAATTTAAGAAGTAAAAATCCAGAAATTATCTCCGTTTCGTGCGTAATTGTTATCAGCAAAATCACCCGTCATTTGACGAAATGACCTGTCTAAATCATTCCATAAATCAGTGAAATCACCTTTTTACTAACAGAAACACACTTTTATATTCAAAGCATATCAAAATATGATGCTAAGGTATAGTTACTTTGACCATTTTCTTATGATTAGATAATAAAAGGTATAGAGAAATTGCCCATTTTCTGACTTTTTGAATCGGTGAAATCACCTTCACGAGAAAATAAAGGAATCACCCTCGGATAAGTGAAATTAGTGAAATCACCATTTGATTGACGTCTAACAATTTGAAGTACGTAGATTATGGTTGTTGCAATGTGTTTAATAAGTTTAGTAATCACTTTCAACAGAAAAGGTCGGAAAATTCAATCGAATTATAAGTTGTTTTTTTTTTACTTGAACTCACCTGTCACCTTAGAAAAACGAAATCACCCCACACAGTGGTGAAATCACCACTTAATTGTGCTCAAATCAGTTTTCTTTTCCCCCCCCTTTTTTTTCACTAAAAATCATGTAGGGATCAAGTGTTTTACTTTTGTAAGAAATTATCGCCATTTCATGCATAATTGATAGCAGCGAATCACCCGTCATCGAGGCTCAAATGACTCGTCAAAATCATTCCACAAATCAGTGAAATCACCTCTTTATTTACAGAAACACCCTTTTATATTCAAAGCATATCAAAATATGATGCAAAGGAATAGTTACTTTGACCATTTTCTTTTATGGTTAGATAATAAAAGGTATAGAAAAATTGCCCGGTTTATGACTTTTTGAATCGGTGAAATTACCTTCAAGAAATTACACTCTCGGATTAAGTGAAATTAGTGAAATCACCAATAGATTGATGTCTAACAATTTGAAGTACATAGATTATGGTTGTTGTGATGGGTTTAATAAGTTTAGTAATCAGTTTAAATAGAAAAAGACCGAAAATTCAATTGATTTCAATCAATTCAATTCAAAAGACTGAAAATGAAATCAACCATCATAGTGACTCAAAACAGAACGTAATCATTGCAAAAGTCAGTGAAATAACCATTTTGATATGGAAAAATGATATTCATTGCATCAAAATATCAAATAAATAGCGGTCTCGTAACTAAGTTATTATTAATAAGTATTGGAGAAATGCACCGGTCTGCCAATTTGCCTCCTCCAGTCACCTCCAGGAGAAATTAACAGAATAACCCTGCAATTTGGTGAAATCACCATATTATAGGGATAAAAAAAAGTTGAAGTGTTAACTTTCCGCCACACTATGACGAGTTTTAACGCTTCTGGGAAATAAGACTTTTGAAAACATCGTGTGAAAAGGAGAAAATGCTGGTAACCTGCATTTTCTCCTTTTCCCATGCAATGCTTTCTAACCTTTCAGAAAGTCCTCTCATTTGAGCCACATTTGATTTGTTGTCTGCAAATGCTTTGAATTTGGGGCCAGTCTAAAATTTGGTCGTCTGGTAAAGGATTAACTTCTGACTGAACAAATATGAATTAAATCTTAGTTGTTTAAACCCCATTGTTCAGTCTGAATTGTTTAATTAAACAGGCCATTGAAAAGGTAATTATTCCAACATCATTTATTTTCAGACCTCATTTATTGTGTTTTTCACGAAATTATACGGTAGTGAGATGGGAAACAATTATCCTAATTTACTTCTCAAAAGAATTCACTCATCATTAATCAATCTGCAAATTGATATGTTACAGCCTGACAAGCTTCATGTATTTTAATATAAGCACTATGCCTATATATTTTGTTGATGACTGTCTTCCCACTTCTTGTAAAGATGCCTTTCTCGATAGCAATGTTTGGTGATAGCTACATGGCAAGACTGCGACACTTCTGCAACAATGATCTATGTGTACCTGGGAAGATCTTCTGGTATGAGAAAGGGGGTCTACGAGCGGACTTACGAAAAAGGGATGGCCATAGCGTTGACACTGATGCAGAAGTAATATATGCCAGCATGTTACAGCTACACCCTGACGTCGCCTTTCTGAATGTATCTGGCAACGCCATCACAACGCAGACAACGCCCAAAGAAATCTTCGAGCGTGTAGACCATATTGTACACGAACTGCGAGCTGCTGGTGCTACAAAGGTTTTTGTAGCCGAAATGATGACAAGGGAAAACTTTTCTATAAGTCCTGATCCAAACCTCGATAAAGCGGCGTTTTATCGAAAGCATCAGAAGATCAATGCACTCATGGCAAAATACTACCAAGACAATTTCTTTCGTTTCCCAGATAAACGATACCCAGCAGATTATTTGCCTGATTTGGTACATCTTTTGCCACATTCTCAAACGACCCAAAATACTGGCATGAAAAAGTAGGAGAGTCGCATACGACAAATTCTGTGCAGTTTGAGACATTGACATGTTTCCAAACGGCCCTTCTAAGGGCCATACCAATACCACGAAAGTCCCTTGTCAATCAGCCATTTGTATTGTCTTCCTTTCATTAACATTTAACTATTTACCACAAAATCCCGACTTTTAACGACACTCAGGAAGAATAGAAAGCTTTAGAACAGATTATGGGAAAAGGAGTAAAAAGCTGGTAACCACTACTTTCTTCTTTCCCCATAATGTTTTCTACTCCCCAAAAACGGGTTCAATTTTGGGGTCACATTTTGTTGTTTGTAAATGCTTTCAATTTGGACATGTCTAAAATTCTCTCGTTTGTTAAAGGCCTAACCGAGCTTAACCCTTTAGCAAATAAAAAATCTTAGACTGGAATTAAATGAATTTCCAGGCGACAATAATTTTCTCAAACATAGAAACTGGTTTTTGGGAAAAAAAAAAAAAATGTGACAAAGGAGAAAAGATTGGTTTCCAGAATTTTCTCCTTTTCCCACAATTTCTTTAGCAAGGTCGTTTCAACTTACGATTGTCTAGTAAAGGGTTAATGGTGGACTTATTTGCACACATTCCGACAAATATACGGGGCGAACTTAGAACATTTTCGATAATTTGATCTCTTTCCAGATTTAGAACTTGAGTAATGGTGCATAGGGAATCGTAGGGTTGAATATAAAAGTGTTTTTCTGTAAATAAAGAGGTGATTTCACTGATTTATCAGATGATTTTGATGAGTCATGTCGTCGAATTGGAGCCTCGATGAGGGGTGATTCGCTGCTATCAATTATGCACAGAACGGCGATATTTTATCAATTTTACCTCTTAAATTTCATACAAAAGTAAATCACTTGATCCCTACATGACCTTTTTTCTGTCAAACAAAAAGAACAAACAAAAAACAATCTGCCTTGAGCACAATTAAGTGGTGATTTCACTACTGTGTTGGGTGATTTCGTTTTCTGAGGTAACAGATGATTTCAAATTTAAGTAAATAATTACGATACGATTGAATTTTCGGTCTTTTTCTGTCTAAAGTGACTACAAAACTTATTAAACACATCACAACAACCATAATCTACATGCTTCAATTTGTTGAACATCAATTAACTCTTTACCAAACGACAAAACTTTAGACAAGTCCAAATTGAAAGCAATTGCAGACGACAAAATAAATGTAACTAACAAATTGAAATTTGATTTGGGAAGGGAAAAAACATTGTGGGAAAGGGAGAAAATGCTGGTTACCAGCATTTTCTCCTTTTCCCATAATGCTTTCAAAAGTTTTCTTTCTCATTGTCGTTAAAAGTCGGGCCTGTGTGGTAAAGGGTTAATCTGTGATTTCACTAATTTCACTTATACGTGGGTGATTCCTGTAATTTCTCATGACGGTGATTTCACTGATTCAAAAAGTCATAAAACGGGCAATTTTTCTACACCTTTTATTATCTAATCATAAAAGAAAATGGTCAAAGTAACAACACATTTGCATCATATTTTGATATGCTTCGAATATAAACGCGTTTTTCTGTAAATAAAAAGGTGATTTCACTGATTTCTGGGATGCTTTTGACGAGTCATTTACGGTCAAATTTGAGCCTCAATGACGGGTGATTTCGGTGCTATCCATGATGTACGAAACGGAGATAATTTCTGGATTTTACCTTCTTAATTTTCATACAAAAGTAAAACACTTGATCCGTCCATGATTTTTTTCAGTCAAACAAAAAGAACACACAAACAACAAACTGATTTGAGCACAATTAAGTGGTGATTTCACCACTGTGTGGGGTGATTTCGTTTTTCTGAGGTAACAGGTGATTTCAAATTTAGGTGTTTAGGTGTATGGTAAAAAAACTTACGATTCGATTGAATTTTCGGTCTTTTTCTGTGTAAACTGATTACAAAACTTATTAAACACATCTTAACAGCTATTATCTACGTAATTCAATTTGTTTGACATCAATCAATCGGTGATTTCACTAATTTCACTTATCCGAGGGTGATTCCTGTAATTTCTTGTGAAGGTGATTTCACCAATTCAGCAAGTCATAATGGTCAAAGTAACTATACCTTTGCATCATATTTTGATATGCTTCGAATATAAAAGTGTGTTTTTGTAAATAAAGAGGTGATTTCACTGATTTATGGAATGATTTTGACGGGTCATTTCGCCAAATGTGAGCCTCGATGATGGGCGATTTCGCTGATAGCAATCACGCACGTAACGGAGATAATTTCTGGATTTTACATCTTAAATTTCATACAAATGTAAATCATTTGACCCCTACTTGATTTTTTGCTGTCAAACAAAAAGAACAAACAAGAAACAAACTGATTTGAGCTCAATTAAGTGGTGATTTCACTATTGTGTCGGGTGATTTCATTTTCTGAGGTGACCGGTGCTTTCAAATTAAAGTAAAAACTTATGATTCGATTGAATGTTCGGTCAATTTCTGCTTAAAATTGTTCTTAAAACTTTAAATCAGATCGTATTTATCATATTTAATGTAATTCAGTTTTTTAAATATCGAAGAAATGGTGATTTCACTAATTTATATGGTGATTCCAGTGATTTCGGTGATTTCACTAAATCGCCCTACCATAAAATTTATGAACATGTGTTGAAATTTACTTTTATCACATAAAACCTCCCAGGAAAGTACTAAACCCATGGCTTATTTTTGTTAGTAAACCAGGGTTTTCCTTGACGCACGATTTTGTGCGTTTTGACACATTTTTAAGGAAAATGACCTGTTTTTTTTTTCAATAGTGCGTCATTGTGGACGCACAAATACAATAAAGGTTACTTACGATCGTCTTTTCTACTGACAATGTTACATCGCGAGTACATAAGAAAGCTGAAGTACGAGAAGAAAATGGGACGAAAAACTAGACTGCGTATCGATTTTATGAGAATACAATCGGTCTCTAAACTCGTCTTAACTAAACCAGTCGATCTCTAATGAAAACAACATGGATCAGTCAAAATCGACATCATTCTTGCTGTCTGCAAGGAAAAGAGACTTTGAACAATGACCGGACCATGATCGCCTTGTTCGAGTATCGAGAAAAAGATTTCAAAGGCTGAGGGTTTACTGAAAATTGGCTAGAGACACATGCTTAATTATTTGTCGAAAAGGGCGGCATGAATTCATGCGACCCGCGTATCAAAACACAGGAATCTGCCGTTTGGTGAAAATGGTTTGTTGTCGGATGGTTACTCTCTTCTAAAAAAAAAAAAACATAACATTACATAGAGGTTATCAAATCCGGCCGAGAACAAGATATTTGTATCAATTAAACGGTTGATTCCTGTGATGAAAACAAAACACAATAACCTTTTTACCACAAACTTGCGCAATTCAACTCTTATATGCGTCACCAAAACACTGTGGTCACGTTGATGCCATTGATAGACTGAAATTACGTAAATAAATGACAGCTTGTCTGCAGCTAGAGCATTTTTGCCTGTTAAGAACGGGCTTTTAATAAAGCATACTCATGATACTCTATGAAAAAACATGCCATCTAGACTGTAAGCCCCTCTATACAGAGAGTCCCTACTGTTACAATGTATCTTGCATCATGCAATAATTCATAAATAGGTTATATAAAGCTTTGGGGTGAATAAGTAACACAAAAACACACATTGTTTCATACATAGTAGTCTTTAATGTTTAACCTAATTACATTTGGTTGTGACCCCCACAAAGTCTAGAATGACCCCCATTTTTTATGACTAGGGGGTCACAATGGCCCCCAATTTTTGTTGCCAAGGGAAAACCCTGGTAAACTAGTGTATTATAGTTTTTTTTTTGTCCAAGTTCTAGTTATTTTTGTACTTGTAAGCGTGTGACACAACAAAACCAAACACAGCATGTGGTAAACTAGTGTATTATAGTTTGTTTTTTTTGTCCAGATTCTAGTTATTTTTGTGCTTGTAAGTGTGTGACACAACAAAACAAAACACAGCATGTGCCAAAATTTGTACTACTTCACCATTTGATGGGAAAATGACATTGTTGTTGCTAAGACACATGGAAAATGTTATAATTTTCATGTTTAATAACAACAAGACCTGCAGTATCGGGTGCTTTACGTAAACAAAATTGTGGAAATAATTTGAGCTACTCCTGCTAATATTTATTTTATTCTATTTTTGATGTAAATGTACATTTTTCAAACCGACCTAGATTTGTAAACATGGACCCTTGAACAGTCACTTTTTGTCTGTCATTTGTTTTATATGACAAATAGATTCTCACATTTGTGTCTGCTTAATATCTTTTTCATCAAACTTGTTGACTAAAATGTATCTGATGCTCCCTAAGGCTTGCCTCAAGTAATTTCAGTCTACTCGTATGATAAAAATGATAATGCATAAACACTTATGTAAGGTCCTCTGTTAACCTTTTAGAAACTATAGAAGTTTTAACATGTCTAATTTGAAAACATTTGCAAAAAAAAAACTTGACCCTGTAACACACAATACCAAGTTTTAACAAAACTACAGGAGAAGGCTTTTGAAAACAATACGAGAAAAAGAGAAAATGCTGGTAATCAGCATGTTCTCCTTTTTCCATAATGTTTTCTTTCCGTCTAGCATTGTTTGTTCATTTACATCACTTTGAAGTTGTCAACTGCAGAAGCTTTCAATTTGGGAGGGTCTAGAATTTTTTGTTTGGTATAGAGTTAAACAAATGTATGGCTCAAAATGTGGGATTTGTTTTTAAACTAGGCTAAAACATTATGGAGAAAAAGAGAAAGTGCTGATTACTAGCATTTCCCCCTTTTCCCCTCAAAGTTTTCAAATAATTTTTCTTGGGGTCATTAAAATGCTGGATTGTTTGATAAGGAGTAAGGCATACCTCTATGTCCTGCCGCATGCTTTCTGTAAATACTTGACGTTCATATAACTTCTCGTTTATGTCATCAGGTTTGGCAATGTTCTCAATGAGACTTGTTCTGTTTTTTCGCAGGATTTGTCTGTGAAGTGGATCCATTCTTACATTTCACAACCTGAAAATTGACATTACTAGTAGTTAATCCGCGCTACAACACATGCAGAATTTTTTTCTCTTTTTTACCATAAAATCTCAGGCTTTGGTAATCTTGAGAAAAAAATCCCTTTAGAAAAATTTTGTGAATGGGAGAAAATGCTGTTTTTGACTTGTTCAAAAACAAAATCCCATCATTTAGGCCATATCAGATTCTGATTTGTTATCAGCAAGTTATTTGAATTTGAAGAAGCTTAAAATTTGTCATGTTAAGTGTTAGTCATTTTCCCCCCATGCAAAAATTCTATGGTACAGCTCTGGGGGCTTTTTAACTCTTTACCAAACACCAAAGTTTTGGCCTTGTCAATTCCAAATTAATTACAAATTATTGTTTATGAAAACATTGCGGGAAAAGGATAAAATACTGGTTACCAGCACTTTCTCCTTTTCCCACAATGTTTTGAAAAGGGTTCTTTCTCATGGTTGTTAAAAGTGAGGTAAAGGGTTAAAGCATTGTACAAACTGGAAAAATTACTCATCTCCAGCCATTTTTTCCATTTATCCTTATGTTTTCCTGGCAGATTCTCTTTTTCATTCTTTCAAGTTTACTTATCCTTCTATCAGAGCAGCTTCAATGATATGTGGGTTGTAAAAACATTGCTGTACATAGCCTTACAATACTAGGCCAGAAAAAAAATCTTAGACGCTGCCATAATGAAAGCATAATGCATACAACGAATTACAAGCACTTTAAGAGATGGTAAAACATTGTGGAAAAAGGAGAAAAATGTAACCAGCATTTTTTTTCCAGCAATGTTCTGAAAGGCCTTCATTCTCATAGATGTGAGGATATGGGGCTGGGTGGCAAAGGGTTGAAAGATTTAACTGATGGTTGATGTTTGAACTTTGATCTAAAACAAATATCTAATTAACCCTTCAGCTGCTAAGCAGGACTCACTGACCTGTTGCAGACAATATAGATTCAGATCAGACTGCACAGAATGTGCAGTCTGATCTTGGATCTACACTGTGCACTGAAGAGATATACTTTCTCAAAAAAAAAAAGTTTGAATTAATTTTGGGGGGGGGGGGGGGGGGGGGGGTATGGTTGGCTTGACAGTTTTACAGTGCTTCAGATAATTTTCAATGACATCAGTACAGTACTGATGAAAATCAAGATTAATCAGTACCAGCATATGGGGATCAGTACCAACATTTAATTAACGAGACTGATTAAACTCAAAATTGGTTTTCTTGCATTTGCTTTTATATAAGCATTACTGTAAAACTACATAACATTTTACCTAGTAACAGTATGATGTTTACTGTACAAAGTGTAAAGCAGGTTTGTAGAAACAAATATGCAACTCATAATTTTTTTTTCAAGCGATCTTTTTTTCATGCTATTTAATTTTTGGAAAAATATTTGTGCAGGATTTGACATGAATTTGTCAAATAGGGTCGCAAATAGCTTCAAAACCTGTAATTTTATGCTAGAAAAGCAGATATCGTAAATACTTTTGAATTCACCAGTGCTTCAGTTTTGGAGACATTTTTTCTAACTTGGCCCAAATTTGCGCCACTGGCGATCAACAGAGAGCCCATCTGGCTGCATGCGCTTTTTGCTTCATATTTTTTTGTGCGTGATTATTCAATTTAGAGCGTGACTTATTGCACATTTATACATAAATGGGAACAGTGCTTAAGTCTTGACCAGTCTGATTTTATCTTTCAACGATTCTCAGTTTTGTTAGGATTATTTGGTTCTGGAGATGGATTGAAATAACCTAGCCAGACGTTTCTGTGTATTCCCCGACTTTTTCAAAGCGCAAACTATTCATTCGGAACATACATGTACATAGTACGATTATCCGCTGGTCCCACGCCGTAATCAATAAAAACTTGACTAAAGCCGAGATGCAGGGTCTAATTCCAGTCCGAGCCGATTTTCCCTTCTTATTTAACGGGAAAAAATTGGAAAAACGCTCGGCAATCCCGAAGATATCTAAATGTTTGTCTGAAAAAGAGTAAGCTCCCTTCCATTGTGTACCCTATACCCATTCGTACCCTATATTTTACGTACCTGGAAAAACGTTCCGTATCGAGTACGGAATTTTGTAAAAAAAGATGCGTAACAATCAGATCGTCATCCGTAAATTACGTAAATACGGACCTTATCTGGAGCACTGGTTTTATATCACTTATTTAGCAGGATAAGGGGTAATATAATTTTGCATTTATAAATTATCTATTTCAAGTAGAAAATAGCTTCAAATGATTCTCATTGCAACATTCGTACCTTATTTAAAAAAAAAAATTCCATCATGTACTCAGCAATTTAAGTGATAAGTTTGACGCCTTGTAAATGAAATCTATCCAGTACATTATATAGAGGTTCCTTTTCAATGCCCAAGCTGATAAAACAAAGAGCCGATACACTGTGAGAAAAGGAAATTTACTTTACTTGAAAAGACCTCTTGAACATGTGCAGTAAATGTCAAGTCCAGTTTCGATTTCCATGGAAGTAGGTCAATGGCTATTTACATTTTAAAACAAGAGCTTCGCAGAGCAGCGCATATACGCCCAAAGGGGCTTGTCAGTGAAACGAGTTGAAATGAAGGATGGGCCGTGAATGAAGAGTAGTTATTCTCCATGATAAAGAAAGTAAGTCTTGATTTTCTGTAATAGTTTATGGCCCGGACCAAACTTAAAATTAACGAAAGGCAATAACTCAAAAAATAAGAATGGCACAGTTATGGTTCTTGTAAACTGCACTTCTTCATAATGAGTTCTATCAGTGTATGAAGGTTCGAGTTGATAGCTTATATAGTGTGGAAGTGATGGCCTGAACAAAATTTCAAAGTGGAAAGTTGACTATTTCAGAAATCAAGGGCAGATAATTTTAGAATGCAAACACCTATCCAAATTTTAACAGTCACATGCTCAACTAGACATCATACAGATTCATTCTGGCAAGTTTCAAATAATTCCGATGGAAACTGTAGGAGGAGTTGCGCACAGATGAAATTGCTAACGGACGGACGACCGGGGGTATAACATAATACGACCCTTCGAGCGTATAAAAAGGGAAATGCTCCACATATGAAAGAAAGGCCCTAACTGTAAATAATATCGAAGGGAAATTACTCAGAAAATAATGGCAATAAATCAGGAAAGAAGAGTGGCAGAGTTATGGTTCTTACACATTGCACTTCTCCATGATGTGTGCTATCAGTGTTTGAAGTTTCAAGTTGAGAGCTTTTATAGTTTGGAAGTTATGGCCCAGACAAAAATTCAAAGTAAAAATTTAAAAATAACTAAATGGCAATAACTCAAAAAATAAGGGTATCAGAGTTACGGTTCTTGTGCATGACACTTCTCCATAACGTGTTCTGTCAGTGTATGAAGTTTCAAGTTGATAGCTTTTCTAGTTTGGAAGATGTAGCCAGGACAAAAATTCAAAATGAAGTTATTAAAGGGCAATTACTCAAAAACTTAGGGTGACAGAGTTATGGTTCTTGTTTACTGCACTTCTCCACAATCTGTTCTATCAGTGTATATTGTTTCAAGTTGATAGCTTTTATAGTTTGGAAGATCTGGCCCAAACAAAAATCTAATGTGAAAAATATTAAAGGGCAATAACTAAAAAAATAAGGGTGGCACAGTTACAATTTTTGTGAATTGCTCTTTTCCACAAGGTGTTCTATCAGTCTTTGAAGGTTCAAGATCATAGCTTTTATAATTTAGAAATTATGGCCCAGACGAAAATTCAAAGTGAAAACTAGCAAAGGGCAATAACTCAAAAAGAAGGATGGCAAAGTTATGGTTCTTGTGCAATGCACTTCTTCATAATGTGTTCTATTAGTCTTTGAAGTTTCAAGATGATGGATTTTAAAGTTTGGAAGTTATGGCCTGGACAAAAATTCAAACTGAAAATTAACAAAGGGCAATAACTCAAATAATAAAGGTGGCAGAGTTATGGTTCATGTGCACTGCACTTCTCCATAATGTGTTCTATCAGTGTATGAAGTTCCAAGTTAATAGCTTTTATAGTTTGGAAGTTATGGCCTGGACAAAAATTCAAACTGAAAATCAACAAAGGGCAATAACTCAAAAAACAAGAGCAGCAGAGTTATGATTCTTGTGCACTGCTTTTCTCCATAATGTGTTCTATCAGTGTATGTAGTTTCAAGTTGATACCTTTTATGGTATGGAAGTTATGGCCTGAACAAAAATTCAAAGTGAAAAGTTGGTTATTTCAGAAATCAAGGGCAGATAATTTTAGAACGCAAACAGCGATCCAAATTCTAAGAGTCAGGTGCACAAGTAGACATCATGGAGATTCATTGTGGCAAGTTGCAAATAATTCCGATGGAAACTGTAGGAGGAGTTGTCCACACAAGAAATTACTAACGGACGGACGGACGACCGGGGGTATAACATAATACGACCCTTCGGGCGTATAAAAAAGTGGAATAACAAGGTGAATGGTAGCATTTTTTAATTATTTGGTGTTTTTGTAAAGATTAATCGTTAGTACTGTATATCGATCAAGGACTTTACTATTGGTATAAGTAGTATGGCTGCTAGGGCGGCTAGGGACACACTATCACAAAAACAACATCTGAGCCAGCCACCAATTCGGGATAAAGGCAGGCTGAATCTTCTTTGGTCGTAATCTTCTTGGGGTTGAGTCTTCTCCACTTTTTGCATTGGGCCTAATTTTCTTTGAACCAATCTTCTTCCACCCATCCAAGGACCAGTCTACCTTATGATTTACTCGGTTGTTAGACAAAATGGATCTTAAAATTCCATAATCATGTGATGATGTGCTTGGTACAATGAATCAAAGAGATGAAAGCTCCCTTTTGCCAGAGCATGGCTCATAATATAGTTGTTAGAGTTGTCTTTGGAAAATATTTTTGAAGTTTAATAGATTGATTGTGTCACTTTTGATGTATATTGCACTGTTAGGGAAAAAAAAATGATTTTTTTTTTTCATTTACGTTGTGTAACTTTTGATGTATATTTCATTGTAAGGTAAAATGTTTGAACTTTTTGCTTTATCTAAATAGTAAAAATTACATTGTGAGTGTTCTGATGTATGTTTCATAGTTAGAAAAAAAAGTTGGAATTCTTTTTGCTTTTGTATTCTCATTGCGTATGTCCTAATGTATATTTCATTGTATTAAAATGTACTCAGACCCCTGGATAATTGTCACTTTGTAATATTATGAGTTTGTGTGTAATTGTTACTGAAACATTTTTAGTTATACTTTGTATCTGCTTGTAGCAGATAAGGGAGATGAAATTGCCGAATTACTCGCAATATGCAAAACTATTAACAACCGATATTGATAAAACTGAAGTTTGACAAAAACGTTGATGAGAATGTCTTGAATATCTAATCCAGTTCTTGAGTATTGCTTACAAAAAAAAACTTAATTGATTTTAATTAAGAAGAAAAAAAAAAAATTCATACCTATTCCTGAAATGTATTCCTCATAAAGAGGTTCTTGTTTAAAAAAAAGCACAATATAAAAAAAAAAACTTTTAAATAAGGATGTGTTTCCGAAAATTCAGCCTAATCAAACACATTTTGAGTTGATATGTGATAAGGTGCTTTATTGTCAATTATTTTTCAACACCTGCTTTGATTGGCTAAGATACTGAAGTCGCTTAACTCTTTACCAAACGACAAAATTTTCAACCAGTCCAAATTGAAAGCTTTTGCAGACAACAAAATAAATGTGACTCAAAAATTGAGCTGCGTCTTACGAAGAGTAGAAAACATTGTGGGAAAAAGAGAAAATGCTGGTTTCCTACAATGTTTTCAAAATGCTTCTTCCTTAGTGTCGTTAAAAGTCAGGATTGTGTGGTAAAGGGTCTGTAACCACTTTAACTGACAATCAAACCATTTAGGTAATACCCTTTATTGTTCCATGGGTGTTTTTACTGAATTTTAAGGTATCATTTAATAGGAGATTACTATATATAATAAGGATAAACAATTCACAAGTACTACTATCAAAAGCTGTTGTAGATAACGATATGAAAATAGCCAAGATAAAAAACAAGAGGACCATGATGGTCCTATATTGCTCACCTGAGTACCAAGCAGTAAAGGTCTACAATGAAGATAAATACCAAATATCGAAGCTCTAGGTCTTCTTGGTTTAGACAAGAAGATAATATTTCTTAAACAAACCCAGTTATATAAATATTTGTGAGAAGTTTGAATGATATTTGTCCAAAAGTTGTTGAAAAATAGGGACAACAAGAAATTTCATCAAAGGAAAATAACTTTGTAAAAATTCGATGAACCGTCACCAAAATATAATATGCACATTCTTGCTTGGCACCAAGTCTCTCTAAAGTTTGAATGAAATCTGTCCCGTAGTTGTTGAGAACTAGCTCTGACAAGAAAATGCTACAGAAAGACGGATGGATGGATGGATGGATGGACCGACAAGCTGACTTCTATATACCTCCACAACAGAGTTTTGAAAGAATAATAACAAAGCCCTAGGCCTTTTGGTGTGTGGCAAAAAGTTGCCTGATTTGAACAAACTTAGTAGAGAATGTTTGCCGATTCAAGACTTTCTATACAAGTTAGTATTATAATGTTGTTAAATACACCAACAACTACAGTGGTTGTCCAGGGACATGTTCATGGGTAATTGCTATTGTAAACACATAAACAATGTATTTACACTTGCAATAGTCTTGCACCAATCTTTCAATGTGTCCAGCTTACAAAAATTTGACCTTCAAGTGTGACATTGACCTTGGCCCTACCTGAACAGATCTTTCAAATGGTACTTCAATTCATGGTGGAGTATATGCCCAAAATCTATTGGGGGGGTCATAAACTTATTTATAAATTAAGACAAACACCACAAACTGAAGAACAAAAATTATAATGACTTCTAAGATTTACAAGATAAAATCTGTACTACAGAGTTAAATGAATGAACAAAAATGAACTCAAAATACAATGAACACAATGTTCAAAGATACATCCTAACAGCCAGAGAGAAAAATGCTGTCAAAGCCTTTAACCCTTTACCACATGGCAAAATTTTAGATCTGTCCAAATTGAAAGATTTGCAGACAACATTTTCATATTGGCTCAAGTGACACAGTATTTCTTTGATTGGGTAGAAAACTTTGTGGGGAAAAAGGAGAAAATGATGGTTACCAGCACTTTTTCCTTTTCCCACAATGTTTTCAAAAGTTTTCACAGAATATTTCTCATCATGTGACCTAGCACATATTGTCAAGGTTCTGCAATTTATAGCTGCATCATGGAAAAAGGGGTCTTCATGTTGTATTTCATTTTTCACCAATATCTCTTTAATTACTGGACATATCTCAACAGATTTGGATGAAATTTTCACACATCAAGTGACCCAGTGCATATTGTCAGGGTTTTGGAATTTATTGCTGTGTCATGGAAAAAGGGGGCTTCATGTCAAATTTAAACTGCATCCGTCCGTCCTGAACAGATAAAGGAAAAAATGATCAGGTGGGAACCAAGGCTAGGGATACGCAAGACAAGATGTTTTATCAGACAGTGTAGATAAAGATCAGACTGCAGTTGGATCTTGGATATATATGCCTTATATTCTGCAAGATAGTATTGCCTACAACACAGTCTTGAAATGCATATTACTTGGTCTATCTTTATCTCTTTACCAAACAAAAATTTTAGACTGGTCTATAATTCAAAGCATCTGCAGACAACAAAATAAATTTGTCTCAAAAAATGAACTTAGATTTGGGATGGGTAGAGAACATTGTGGAAAAAGTTAAAAAAATCCTGGTTATCTGAGTGCTTGGCCCAACTGAGATTTAAACTTGACATCCCTGCATAGCTAGCCCTGTAGGTAATAAGCTAACAGGCTTGGCTCAAATCATTAACAAACAACAAAATTTAATCCTTAAACCCAAAGGCCATTTTCATTCCAGAATGGGTCCAAGATGATAACAACTGAGTGGGTGCCTTTTGTCTTGCAGTGTTTCAACAAAGCAGACAGTAGAGATCAATGATCAGACTGCACATTTTGTGCAGTCTGATCTTGATCTACACTAGACACAAAGGCAACTATAGTAGTGAAAGGTGCTTAAAGGGATAAGACTTGTCCAAATTCAAACCATTTGCTGACAACAAAATAAATGTGACTCAAAAATTTAAATTTGATTTTGGTTGGGTGGAAAACATTGTGGAAAAAGGAAAACATGCTGGTTACAAGTATTTCCTCTTTTTCCCACAATATTTTCAAGAGCCTTATTTCTGACAGGCGTTAAAACTTGGGATTGTGTGGTAAAGGGTTAAATAGAACAAGACTTTTAAAGTTCATTCTGTATACCTTTATGTCCTGTTTTGACCCAGGGGCATCATTTGAACAAAATTGGTATAAGTCCACAAGAAAATGCCACAGACCAAATATCAAAGCTCTAGGTCTTCTAGTTTCAGACAAAAACATTTTTAAAGTTTGCTCTATAAACAATTTTGCCCAAAATTGTGACACCTGGAGTTAAAGGGTTAATTCAATTCTTTTAACAACTTTGGTAGAACTTCACCCAAGGAATATGCCTGTCAAGTTTCAACATGATTGGTTTAGGAGGAGAAGATGTTTAAAGGAATTGTGGAAAGATGGACGCAGGACAACGACGAATCACAATACCTCACCCAGCACTTCATGCTCAGGTGAGCTAACAAATAGGCCTAATCATTGTCTGTGGCTTGTGATAAACAACATAAAGATGAAGTTTCATAACATTTTGTCCTGTAGTTAAAAGAGATATTAATCCATAATGAAAATATATGTGAAGCCCCCTTTTTCCATGACACGACATTTAATCAAAAAAGCTAAACTTATGATATTGACAGACTATCATAAGGAACACATGTATGAAGTTTCACAAATTTTTGTCCAGGATTTTGAGTTGAATATACATGTATATTGATCCTTAACAGAAATATACATGAAGCCCCTTTTTCCTATGAGACAGTATTTGATATCAAAAAGGAAAAACAAGCAATAAATATCAGCGGACATCATTAGGAACACCTGCATGAATTTCTATTAGTTTTTTTCAGGGATTTTAGAAGGTATCTGTCCTGAAAGTTGGACAAACAGATGGTCATTGGTCCATGACGAAATTAAACATTTAGCCCCCTTTTTTCATGACATGGTGTTTCATGAAATAAAAACAAGTAACTATTGTCTGTGGCTTGCAATAAACAATAAAAAGATGAAGTTTCATGACATTTTGTCCTGTAGTTAAAGAGATATTGGTCCACAATGAAAATATACATCAAACCCCCCTTTTCCATGACACAGCAATAATTGGTCCTATTAGACCTACAATCAAACTCATTCGAGATCTTACCGTCATATATATTTTGACCAAGTTTGGTGCTGATTGGTTTAAATTTGTAGATGCTAGAGTGTAAACAGTCGAATGTAGCAATTTTTTTAATTCAAGGGCAAATAACTCCAGTCGTTCTGGTCCGATTAGACACATAATCGAACTCATCTGAGATCTTATAGTCATATATAGTTAGACCAAGTTTAGTGCTGATTGGTTGATATTTGCAGATGCTAGAGTGTAAACAAAGTCAAATATAGCAATTTTTCTAATTCAAGGGCAAATAACTCCAGTCGTTCTGGTCCGATTACACCCATAATTGAACTTATCCGAGATCTTATGGCCATATATATTTTGACCAAGTTTGGTGCTGATTGGTTATTATTTGTAGATGCTAGAGTGTAAACAAAGTCAAATATAGCAATTTTTCTAATTCAAGGGCAAATAACTCCAGTCGTTCTGGTCCGATTAGACCCATAATCGAACTCATCCGAGATCTTATGGTCATATACATTTTGACCAAGTTTGGTGCTGATTGGTTAATATTTGTAGATGCTAGAGTGTAAACAAAGTCAAATATAGCAATTTTTCTAATTCAAGGGCAAATAACTCCAGTCGTTCTGGTCCGATTAGACCCATCATCGAACTCATCCGAGATCTTATGGTCATATACATTTTGACCAAGTTTGGTGCTGATTGGTTAATATTTGTAGATGCTAGAGTGTAAACAAAACAAGAGGGCCATGATGGCCGTGGATCGCTCACCTGAGTCAATAGGCGAAATTTCACTCCAGGGTCATAATAACCCAATTTAAAACTCATCTGAGATATTAAGACAAACATTCTGACCAGTGTCAGGTCAACTGAGCTGAAAATGTGGCCTCCAGAGTGTCCAAAATGTCTTTCTTCAATTTGACCTAGTGACCTTGTTTATGACCCTATGTGACCATATTTCAAACTCATCCGAGGCATCAAAACAAACTTATTGACCAAGGTTCTGGTGAATTGGGCAAGAACTGCCGCCTCTAGAGTGCCCACAAGGTATTTCTGTAATTTGACCTAATGACCTAGATTATGACCCTATGTGACCCAATTTCAAATCCATTTAACATATCAAGTCAAACATGCTGACAAATGTTCAGGTCAGTTGAGCAAAAACTGTGGCCTCTACAGTGCCCACAATACATTTCTTTAATTTGACCCAGTGACCTGGTTTATGACCCTATGATACCCAATTTCTAACTGATCCAAGATATCATCAAGCCAAATATGTAGACCAATTTTCAAGTCAATTTAGCTAGAATTGTGGCCTCTAGAGTGCCCACATGGTATTTCTTCAATGTGACCCAGTGACAATGTTTATGAGCCTATGTTACCCAATTTTGAACTCCTCTGAGATATCATCAAGACAAAAAAATGTGGCCTCTAGAGTGCCCACAAGGTATTTCTTTAATTTGACCTGGTGACCTACTTTATGACCCCAGATGACCCAATTTCAGTCTCATCCAAGATTTAATTAAGGCAATTGACCCCAGATGACCCAATTTCAATCTCATCCAAGATTTAATTAAGGCAAACATTCTGATAACTTTTCAAGTGAATTGAGCAAAAAATGTGGCCTCTAGAGTGCCCACAAGGTATTGCTTTAATTTTACCTTAGTGACCTAGTTTATGACCCTAGGTGACCTAAATTCGAACTCATCCAAGATTTCATCAAGACAAACATTCTGACCAATTTTCAGGTCAACTGAGTAAGAAATGTAGCCTCTAGAGTGTCCACAGGGTATTACTTTAATTTGACTTAGTGACCTAGTTTATGACCCCTGGTGACCAAATTTCAAACTCATCCAAAATTTAATTAAGACAAATGTTTTGACCAATTTTCAAGTCAATTGAGCGAAAAATGTGGCCTCTAGAGTGTCCACAAGTTATTTCTTTAACTCTTTACCACACAATCCCGACTTTCAACGACCCTGTGAAAGAAATCCTTTGAAAACCTTGTGGGAAAAGGAGAAAATGCTGGTAACCAGCATTTTCTCCTTTTCCCACAATGTTTTCTATCCTACCCAAAACAATTTTCAATTACATTTATTTTGTTGTCTGCAAATGCCTTCAATTTGGACCAGTCTAAATTTTTGTCGTTTGGTAAAGAGTTAATTTGACCTAGTGACCTACTTTATGACCCCAGGTGACCCAATTTCAAAGTTATCTAAGATTTAATTAAAACAAGAGGGCCATGATGGCCCTGGATCGCTCACCTGAGTCAACAGGCCAAACATTCTGACCAAATTTCACAAGTATCTGACTGAAAATGTGGCCTCTATAGCGTGCACAAGGTTTTTCGATGATCTGACCTAGTGACCTAGTTTTTGACCCAACATGACCCAATTTTGAACTCGTGTGAGATTTTATCAAGCCAAACATTCTGACCAAGTTTCATAAGTATTTGACTAAAACTGTGGCCTCTAGAGCGTACACAAGGTTTTTTGAAGATCTGACCTAGTGACCTAGTTTTTGACCCCGCATGACCCAATTTCGAACTCTTCCCAGATTTTATCAAGACAAACATCCTGACCAAATTTGACAAGTATCTGACTGAAAATGTGGCCTCTAGAGCACACACAAGGTTTTTCGAAGATTTGACCTAGTGACCTAGTTTTTGACTCCATAAGACCCAATTTCGAACTCATCCGAGATTTTATCAAGACAAACATTCTGACCAAATTTCACAAGTATCTGACTGAAAATGTGGCCTCTAGAGCGTACACAAGGTTTTTCCAAGATTTGACCTAGTGACCTAGTTTCTGATCCCACATGACCCAATTTCAAACTCGTCCGAGATTTTATCAAGAAAAACATTCTGACCAAGTTTCATGAGGATTGGACTGAAAATGTGGCCTCTAGAGCGTACATAAGCTTTTTCGAAGATTTGACCTAGTGACCTAGTTTTTGATCTCACATGACCCAATTTCAAACTCGTCTCAGATTTTATCAAGACAAACATTCTGACCAAATTTCACAATTATCTGAATGAAAATGTGGCCTCTAGATCGTACACAAGGTTTTTCCAAGATTTGACCTAGTGACCTAGTTTTTGATCCCACATGACCCAATTTCAAACTCGTCCGAGATTTTATCAAGACATACATTCTGACCAAATTTCACAAGTATCTGACTGAAAATGTGGCCTCTAGAGCGTACATAAGGTTTTTCAAAGATTTGACTTAGTGACCTAGTTTTTGACCCCACATGACCCAATTTCGAACTCGTCCGAGATTTTATCAAGACAAACATTCTGACCAAGTTTCATGAGGATCGGACTGGAAATGTGGCCTCTAGAGCGTACACAAGGTTTTTCTAAGATTTGACCTAGTGACCTAGTTTTTGACCCCACATGACCCAATTTCGAACTCGTCCGAGATTTTATCAAGACAAACATTCTGACCAAGTTTCATATCTTTTATTTGACCTAGTGACCTAGTTTTTGACCCCACACGACCCCACACGTGGCCTCTAGAGCACACACAAGGTTTTTTCTAAGATTTCACCTTGTGACGTAGTTTTCGCCTGCACATGATCCAATTTTGAACTTGTCCGAGATTTTATCAAGACAAACATTCTGACCAAGTTTCACAAGAATCTGACTGTAAATGTGGCCTCTAGAGTGCACACATGGTTTTTCTAAGATTTTACCTAGTGACCTAGTTTTTGACCCCACACGACCCAATTCGGAACTTGTCCGAGATTTTAACAAGACAAACATTCTGACCAAATTTCACAAGTATCTTACTGAAAATGTGGCTTCTAGAGTGCACACAAGGTTTTTCTAAGATTTGACCTAGTGACCTAGTTTTTGACCCCACATGACCCAATTTCAAACTCGTCCGAGATTTTATCAAGACAAACATTCTGACCATGTTTCATGAGGATTGGACCGAAAATGTGGCCTCTAGAGCGTACACAAGGTAAAAAGTTGACAACGGACGCCGCACGTCAGACACCGAACACAGCACGATCACAACAGCTCACCATGAGCACTTTGTGCTCAGATAAGTTAAAAAACGTAAGTCAAACAAGAGCACCACATGCAGGTGCCAACAATTAGGTGTTGTTTTTCGACAGATAAAAATTTCCCTAACAATTTTTGAAAAAGGTTACCCTACGAACATTTCTGTAAAATTATTTCAAAATCTGACCAGCCAGTCCAGAGAAGAAGAATTAAGAAATTCCTCTTCATGTTCCTATAGTGCAAATAGCCCCCACCACCAGTGCCATGTTTCTTGACAGATCACAATTCTTTGATGGAATCAAATTCTGTGAACAATTTTTAAAGAGGACCTCCCAAGGAACATTCCTGCCACAGTGTTCTGGCGAGGCCGCGATTCCGTGACAATCTCGCATAAAAAATGTGAATCTCGCATAAAATCTTGCCTAGATGCGATTTTTGTCCCATGTAAATAACTAGATCGAGTTCCAGTTAAACAGCCGTAGAGATCTTTTCTGTAATAGAAATCGAAAGTAGCAACAAGGATTTACCCAAAAAACGACTTCCTGCCCAGTGTGAGGTCGAATAGAAATTGTTTACTATCCCAGAGTTCAACTCGCTGACCTGGAATGAGCGTAAGTAACATTCCAGGGCCGTTTCAAGGTCGGATTCGATTTTTAATTTTAGATTATGGATAGCCGTTATTCTGAAATATAAAACGACGAGTTTTCGAACATTGGATGACTGAAAATGAATAAATGTTACGCGAATCAATTTAAAAAACTGAGATTCCGACATTTGATATTTTTGCATGCGATGATTATTATTCCCGAGTGAATTAGTTATCAAGTACTTGGAAGGTAGAATTTCACCTTCAATGCGAATTGAACACGACTATGATTCACGAAAATGGCGTCATCCTTGACTGACTCGCCACCTGTCAAAAAAAAAAAAAAAAAAGGAAACGAAATCGATTCTAAGTTTTTTTTTTTCAAAATCGTCGGAATCAAGGACAGTCCCGGAAAGTGCAGAGACAAATATTGTTGACCAGCCCCCTGAACCTGTGCCCGGATCATCCTCAATAGAAAATCCTCAGGCTCCCGATCAGGAAAAAAATTTGTCTGCTGATACCAAAGACTCCAAAAGGGTTACAGCCAATAATCAGAAATAAGATAGAATGTCATTAAAGTGTCATTGTGTAAATAGTGTACCATAACCACAAACAATTATGTTTTTTACAAGTTACTCAAGTTTAAAGTTTCACAAACTGTTTCACCAAAGAAAAGTAGAACTCGGGTTTTTTTTTTTTTCAAATGTTTATTCCATAGATATGATCAGTCGGTACAACATTCAAATAATTTAAAGGTGAGTAAAAGCTTACAAATTTGGTTTTGAAATAATTGTCCCTGATTTTTCCCAAATGTCCCCAACTTCTGACATGTCATGAGACATTTGACCCATACTTTTTTCTACCTTGCCAGGAAACTGCTGCCAAGTTTGGTCCAAATTGGCCCAATGGTTTAGGAGGAAATGATGTTTAAAGAATTGATGACGACGCGCGACGAACAACGAACGACGGACACCGGGTGATCCTAAAAGCTCCCCTTGAGCACACTGTGATCAGGTGAGCTAAAAAAGTGAATGGACGGACGACGGACGGACGACGGACGGACGCCAATGGACGGTGAGTGATCACAATAGCTCACCCTGAGCGCTTTGTGCTCAGGTGAGCTAAAAATCACCTCATTTTTACAGTACAAATCAAAGTACTGAAAGTACGGACAGACTAGCGAATTTGATTGACTTATTGTTTGTATGGTGTTTAACCCTGTTTTCAACATTATTTCAGTTATGTAGTGGTGGCCAGTGTACATATCCATGCTTTCCTGGGGTTTCTTTTACCAGTACTCCGCATAATATTCTTTCCAAGCCAATGGCAGCTCTCCCAGATAACCATTGTCAAATTTGTGAGAGAAATGAATCCTGTCGCAATGACTTTCATCAGTCCTCAGAAAGAAATTTGCCGAGTCGGGGATCAAACCAGCGACCTCCTTTTCTAAAGTCCTGTATGTTAACATCTGAGCTGCTGGGGCTATGCATGCTATTGGTAAACTATAATCCAGTGTAAGTTTAACCCTTAAGCTGCCAAAAAAATGTAACATGAAACTTTCAAGCCATTGGTAAACACCTGAATATTGCTATTTCAAAGTTACAGTTTGGAAAAAATATATCCTCTTATCAGACAGTATAGATCCAAAATCAGACTGCACACTCTGTGAGCTAGGTAGAATATGTACCTTCTGGCTTTTATTGAACTTATTGATTTTAACTTACTGATCTTAACACATTGATTGATTTTAACTTATTGATCTTAACTCATTGATCGATCTTAACTCATTGATCTTAGTTCATTGACCTTCTAGCTTATGATACTCATGGACCTTTTAACTTTTATGATACTCATTGATCTTAACTCATTGATTGATCTTAACTCATTGATTGATCTTAAATCATTGATCTTAACTCATAGACTGATCTTAACTCATTGATCTTAACTCATTGACCTTCTAGCTTATGATACTTATTGACCTTCTAGCTTATGATACTCATTGACCTTCTAGCTGATGATACTCATTGACCTTAACTTTGCAATATCTTTATGATACTCATTGATCTTAACTGCTTTTATGGTACTCATTGATCTTAACTGCTTTTATGATACTCATTGGTCTTAAATGCTTTTATGGTTCTCATTGATCTTAAGTTTGCAATAGCTTTTTATTGTACTCATTGACCTTAACTTTGCAATAGCTTTATGATACTCATTGATCTTAACTTTACGGTACATTTCATGGTACTCACTGACCTTAAATGTGCAACAAGTTGCTAAAAATATCTAACTTAGAGTAGGCAAACTAGAATCTTTTACACTCCTGCATCTTGGCAAAAGCTTTATCTTTCTTATAAGTATGAATTGATACTGGAATAGCTCCTCTTCTAGTTTGTATGCCTATACTATTTTCCTACGGAGTTTTAGAGAACACGGATCCTGGTAACAAAGAAGTTACAGGATATTCTTTACCTTTAGTTTGTCACGATAAGGATGATGCTTCAGAGGAAGAAAAGAAATTTAAAAGCATGATGGAAAAGGTTACGGAATTTATTAGAAAATACGTAGATACAGCTGATGAAATAAAGAAAGGAGGAAGAAAAAAGCCAATAAACGCAGAAAATCTACGTATCTGTACATATAATGATAGACTGAAAACTTCTATGATTTACGCGAAGCTTTACATTACTACAGACAAAGAAATAACTACAAGATTTTATCGGAAAGTTACATCTTCAGAGATTGGTTGTGGATAGGGGATACTTAACCAAAATAATTTAGTGCGAACTTCAGTGCAATATTACATTAATAAAAAGAATATCGCTATGGCGGTTATAAAAATAGAGAGTGTTTTTGTAAATGCCTCTTTAGAGTCAGTAAAGATTAATCTCAACAAAGTTAGAGTTACTAAGAAAATTAATAGCAACACACACAGCATATTTTTTAACTGCCCCCTAGACATAGGTTCTGATGATGAGGATGAAGACATTTCAGACTTTGAGGAAGAAGACTAAATTTATAACCCAACTAAGTTATAAATTTTATAAGTCCAACTCTATCAGTATAAACACATAGCCATTTATTGTGTCGGGGTTGTCTGACCTAGTTATAAAGTTTACGACTATCGCATAGCGGGTAAAAGAATGAAACCAAAGATGCGTTGTGTCTTCACAGCTGTATATTTTTGTCTTCAGTTTTCTAACGGTTTCTTTACATGTATACAAAAACAAAGTGACGTCGCTGACGTCGTACGATTTCCCGCGTAACGTGCACGGCGGCGCTAAAACTACAGTGATTCACGACATACTGGGGGCCGCAAAAAGTTACTTTAACGAGAAAAAAGTGCACGTATCCTAGTATTAAACACATTTGATATAATCATACTAATCGAATCAAATTAATCAAAACATTAATATAATGCAATTAAGTCTAAGTTTCTTAATGTAAGAAAAGTTTGCAGTTAATTAAAGTTATAAGTAGATAGGTTATTCTTGCATTAATCAAGTCTATGCAAGAAAAATCATTATAGTCTCTTTTAATGTCATAATGTTCACGAGAGATTAACGAACTTATCACTGAATAATATCACGAATGTGTCTATCACTAATCACTATTTTCGGCATTGTCTATCACTTCAAGCAGATATAACTTAATAATTGGCCTAGTCGCGGTAAGTCCATTTGCAAATTTAATTTTCGCGGCGCGGACTAATCTGTCGTTCCCGTAGATGAGGCTCTCCACCACGGCAAGTTTCCAACGGATCCTGGTGGACTCGTCATGGACCTGTACGACCTCACCAACACGGATGGTCTGGGAGTTGGACCCGGGTTTGTCGCTGCGCTCACGAAGTGCTGTCAAGTATTCCGTCTTCCAGCAAGTCCAAAACTGATGAATCAAGCGTGACTGATTCCTCGCTCGCTTCCAGATGTCGTTACGATACACCAGCACTGCTCCATGATCAATGTCAGCTCTAGCATGAGGCAACAATCGGATTTTACGACCTGATATCAAGTGTGCTGGGGTTAACAGCTCAGGATCCTCAAGGCTCGAAGAAACATACGTCAGCAGGCGGTCGTTCAAGATGGACTCGACTTCCGTTACGACCGTCTGTAGTGTCAACCAAGGCACGGCCAAGGATCTTCTTGAGAGTTCGTTTTGTTATGCCTATTAGTCTCTCCCACCAACCGCCGTACCACAGAGCTGTCTCGTGTATAAACTGCCAGTCTACTCCAGCATTTGTTAGGTGGTCTCTAACTCTCAGGGATTCGAACATGGACTTCAAATAGGTAGACGCTTTCTGGAAAGTTTTAGCATTGTCTGATACCATCAAAAGAAGGTAGAGACTTTCGATTGGCGAATCTCCGGAAGGCTTGTAGAAAATAGTCAACGGACATGTTGGTTACCACCTCTAGATGTACGGCTCTGGTGACGGCACATGTAAACAGGCATATGTATGCTTTGGTTTCTGTTCCGGTGGGGTTCTTTATGTACAGTGCGCCTGTGAAATCTACACCGGTCACGGTAAAGGCAGGGGCTTCTTTGACACGAAGTTTCGGCAGTGGCGGTACTTCTGGCGACTTGTACGGGTTTCCTTAGACCTTGCGGCATATGACACACTTCCGGATGACTGCATTGACACACTGCCGCATTGCTGGTATCCAAAACTTCTGTCTGATATTTGTAACTGTAGAATTCAAGCCAGAATGTCCATGCAATTCATGAGCTGCTTGAATCATCAACGTCGTAAGTATGTGTTTCTTTGGCAACAGGTAAGGGAATTTTGTGACGTCGTCAACTTCTGCGTTGTGGATCCTGCCGCCACATCTGATAGCTCCAGTCGGATCCAGGAACAAACGTAGTTGTCTAATCAACGAGGCCCGTGGCTTGCTGGTCTTCAGCTCCTGTAGTTCTTCTCTGTAGTATGTTGCTTGGCAACCACGTATCCATAGCAACTGAGCTTGCTGTAGTTCACTCGCAAATAGTGGATCAAGGTTCGCATTCGCTCGGCCTGCCTTGCAATTTTTGATGAATCTCAGGATGTATCCTGTAACTCGTAAGAGTTTGTTGAGTCTGCTGTACTTCTGTACGCTCATCACATTTTGTATATTTCCCTCTGGTGTGGAACGAGCTGTCTGGTCAGTGATTAACATCTGTGTACATCCGGGTTCTTCCAGCAGGATCTGCACTTGGTTTTCCGAGAATTTCCACATTGGCCATCGACTTCTGTCACATAACCATTCAGGTCCTGTCATCCAGAGGTTATTCTTCATAAAGTTGTTGGCAGTTATGCCCCTTGTAAGTAAATCTGCTGGGTTGTCTTTCGTAGGGCAATATTTCCACTTGTACTGCCCTGTCAAATCTCGGATTTCTTTCACACGGTTTGCCACAAATTTTGGAAGTACTTTCTGGGTAGCTATCCAGTGTAATACTATCTGGCTGTCTGACCACATAGTCACATTTGTTGCAGGAAATGTCGTTTGCAAATGATCAGCCAGTCGTGCGCCAAGCAGGGCTGCCATCAACTCTAGTTTCGGGAGTGTCAAAGTCTTGAGAGGGGCAACTCGATTCTTTGCCATAACTAGTCTCGATTCCTCTTTATCACAAATGAAGGCGGCGGCTCCATATGATGCCATACTTGCGTCAACAAATATGTGTAAACGTCTCTTTTCACTCTCTGTAGGATTGCTTAAATATTGTCTCGAAAATGTGATCTGTGTAACTGTGTTTAAATCTTTGGCAATACAGTTCCACACTTTATGTAAATCCTCTGGTAGGGGTATGTCCCAGTCAAGTTTCTGCTTCCACATTTCTTGCATCAGGATCTTGGCACGTACTGAAACAGGGCTTAGTAGTCCAAGGGGATTGCAGATCTGGGATGAATGCTTCAATACGAATCTTTTGGTTACATGGCAGGTAATAGGAATCGTTCTCTGTGCAAATGTCAACACGTCTTTGGACGGGTCCCAGCGTAAACCCAAAACCTTCGTGATCTCATCTTTGTCCATGACATTGTCTCTTTCGGCAATTTGAAGCAACTTCTCGCTGTTCGAGCCCCATGACCTCAGATTCATACCAGCGCTCGACATCAGGGCACGGGATTCACTGTAGAACTGGACGCACTCGTTTTCGTCATGGAAACTCGAAATGACGTTATCGACGTAAAGATCTCGCCGTAGAATTTCTGAGGCAGGTACGTCTGGATTGGATTCTAGATGCTTAAGTATGGTGGCATTGAGTATAAATGGCGATGATGTAGCACCAAACAGCACCGCTCTGAAACGGTAAGTCACGAATCCACTGTTAGGGTCACGCGGATCTCGTAGCCATAGATATCTTGTGACGTCACGGTCGTCAGGGTGAAGGTTAACGTTTAAAAACGCTTTCTCTATGTCGGTAGTGACTGCAAATCTATGCTGTCGAAATCTCAACAGGATAGAAGTGAGTTCATATAGAACCGGGGGTGTTGATTTTAGACAATCATTCAAACTCGCTGACTCTGGAGTCTGTCTGCAACTAGTCGTAGAGGATTCTAATGGGCGTGGTCGACGACTCTTTCTTCACAGGGTGATGAGGAATATAGTGGATCTGCTTGTCGCTGTCGAGGTCTGTGTCCCGTACCTTTTCAATGAAACCTCGTCGCTCCTGCCCGGCAATGATTTCACCGTAGGTTTTCAACATTGCAGGTTCTTTGGCAAGTCTACGCACGGTATTTTCGGTTCTCTTCAGCACTATGTTGTAGTTTGTCGGTAAGTCCGGATGTTTTGGTCTCCATGGTAACCTGGCAATGTACCTTCCATCATGGTATTCAACCGATGTCTTCTGATACTCTTCAAGTTCTTGTTCTAGCTTACAATCGGGCTCGTTCTTTATGATCCCGAGACTCTCTAAGTTCCAAAACCTTTGCAATGATTCTTCTTCTCGGATTCTCGACACCATCACGTTCAGAATGTGTTCACTACCCCGGCCCGGTGTAGAACTGTTGAATGGTCCGGAGAGTAGGTAACCAAGCTTAGACTTGACAGCTGTTGGACCGTTACCTCGAATGATTTCGTCCTCAATGAAATCCCAATAAAAGTCTGCACCGATTAACAATGAAATTGGGAATTCACGAGCATATGAGATGGGATGGGCTAATTTTAGTCCCTTCAAATAAGATAACTTTGTAATGTCTGATCTGTGACTAATGTCAATTGCTGTAGCTATCGTCGGCACAATTAGAACGTGGATAGGAATCTTCTGCTGCTGCTCTGTGACTACGTACACGGTCGAAGTGTCTACTTTTCACTGCTACCACCGAAAGCAGATAAACTGACGGCTTCTGTACTCTGCCTAGGTAGCTGTAACTCGTTTGCTAATGTTTCTGTAATGAAACTTCTCTGAGTGCCCTCATCAAAGAGTATTGCTGCTGAACTCATATTGTGTTTATAGCACACGTCCGTAATGGCTGTTTTCAGCAAAACGCCTGCGCGTGATTGTCGTGCGGATGTATACAACACGACCGCATCCCTCGTCGTTTGATGATTTCTTGTCGTCTGCGGCTGAGGGTCAGCCATTCTAGTTGTCTGAGAATTACCTGTGTTCGTCTGGCAAATGGTTGTGTGGTGCTTTCTGCCACAACGTTGACAATGGTTCTTATTTTTACACGAGAACAATGCATGTTTTCGAAAATAGTTAAAGCACAGTTTCTTCTCCTTCATAACTTTCAACTTTGACTGTACATTGGTGTATTTCTTACACTGACTCACAACATGCGAATCTCCGCATAATAGACAGTTTAATGATTGTTTATTGTCTCTCGGACTCTCTGCCTTACCATCACTACCATGTTTTGCGCCCGCAAACAACGATGCAGCAGACCCGTATGACTCTACTTCCGGTTGAAACACGTTTGATGGCGCACAGGCTTCTTTAATGTTTATTTCCTTGAAAATTGCATGACGTAAGTCACTCAAGAACCAGTCATCATCACCGTGCTGACGCGCTAAATGTTCTCTTATATCACCGGGTAATTTGTTGAGTACGATCGGCACGAGCACGTCGCCGTAAGCCTCTTGCGGCTTTCCGAGAGATTCGAGCGCACGGATCTTCGTCTCCATATCGTCATAGAACTTTCTCAAACTGTGTAGAGTGTTACTAGGGGCGGGAAGTTGGATCAATGTCTGCATAGTAGCGTGAACGATTTTATGTCTCTGACCATATCTCTCTTTCAACAAGTCAATCACTCTTGCATAGTTAATATTTGTCAGTGCAAAACCATCAATGGTACGTGCTGCTTCACCTACTAACTGGTTCTTTAGGTACGAGAATTTCTGCACATCTGTCAAATTACAGTTCTGATGCACTGTAGACTTGAAAGAGTCCCAAAAAGTTTGCCAAGTTTGGACATCACCATCAAACATTGGGAGAGTTAGCTTCGGTAATCTGTGATAATTAGCAGAAAGTGAGACATTACCTGTAGCGGTCTGCGACCCACTCCCCTGTAAGTTTACCACCTGTTGTGACGTTTGGCTTCCGGCATCAGTACTCGGCCCAATTGCAATGCCGCCTCTTGGATCTCCGTCTACACTCACATCTACCCCAGTCACTTCCGTTTGCACTCTGTCAGCTTCGTCTCGTTCCGTCTCCGTCTCGACACCTCCGTCTGCACAATGTCTGTTCTGAGCATTACGATTTACATTCGAGTCTTTAGGACTTAGCTCCCGTAGAAACGATCTAAGTCCACTTAATTTCAGCTTAATCCGGAACATTTTGGCTCTTGTCGTGACGATTTCTTCTTCCGTGTGTTCTGCATCGGTCGCTGGCAATATCTTCTCGTTAAGTTCGCTCAGTGTATTCGCCTCAATTTCCAGCTCCTCAAGCACCAGCCTGAATTCGTCTTTGTTCAACTCCATCTTCGCTTTTTCGGCTGTTTCAATTAGCATGGAAATATTTGATCTAATGCCAGCTCTCGTAGCTTGCAGCTTCTGTAGGTTCGTATTGGACATCTTCGCAAAGTGGTCACGGCACCAATATCGTATAGTGGGTAAAAGAATGAAACCAAAGATGCGTTGTGTCTTCACTGCTGTATATTTTTGTCTTCAGTTTTCTAACGGTTTCTTTACAAAAACAAAGTGACGTCGCTGACGTCGTACAATTTCCCGCGTAACGTGCACGGCGGCGCTAAAACTAGTGATTCACGAAATAGACGTCACATTGTTTTAGTTCTAGGGGCCTGGGGAAAATTGCGCAACTGCAAACCTCCACATCTTTTTTTACCATGGAGTAGTCAGTCTTTTCGATCCCGTTTACGACTATGTTAACATTTGTGTCTCTGATAGCCATTAAAGACCCTCTTATAATTCTACCAGGAGCCGCCATGCAGTAGCCTCCTAATGCGTGCTCCCACCCTGAGTTTCCATTACCAACGGAAAACTCATAGTTACCGTTTCCTAAACTCCCTTTCTCCTCACCCCACATGGTTATAATGGGTTTAGGCCCAATAAGCGCTGGCGCTATTACTTTATTAGCGTCTACATAAGCCTTAGTTGTGATTTCTTGCGGGTTTGTTGGGTCCGCAACATTCTTTACAGTGTTATTTATATCATCAGCGGCTAAAAAAGACCTATCTTGCGTCTTAAGTAATGCTTTGTTGTGGTCCACATAATTTTTAATAGCAGCTTTGTTTGGTTCTGTAGGCTCTGCCACATTTTCTATCTTGTTAAAACCCGTATTTATGGAACCAAGAGCATGGTACTTTCCATTTTGCTTTCGTACTGCCGTTCTCTCATTGATGTAAGATTTAGTTGGAGCTATACTAGCGTCTACATATATCTTATTTGCCACTTGTTGGTTTTCTAGAGGAGCGCCTACACCTTCCAACCTGCCATTACCCATATTTATAGGCTGAGTGGCTAAGTATTCTCTACCTGTGTACTGAAATGGTCTCTCAATACTATCTACATAGGATTTAGTCGCTGCATCTTGATCATTCTTTGGATTCTCAAGATTATTTATACCATACTTGTTAAGGTTTAGCTGACCCGCTGAGACAAAGTTGGTTTTATCAGTCTTAAAAAAAAACACACCAATTTTGCACATAATCTTTAGTAGCAACATCTCTAGGTCGATCTGGTAGTCTGACGTTCATTAAAGTATTAAAGTTCATGTCTATATTTGCCGCGGCTATAAATGAACCATTGCAACGTCATGAGAATTTAAGGGATCCGCGACGTTTGTTAGGGTGTTTCAGCTCATGTTAGTGGAGCCCGTACAGTACAGTATTTTCTCCATACTTACGCATAAAGATTTTATTAATGTAGGCTAGAGAAACACCGTCAGAAGAGCTAGGTTTTTCCGTCCTCCCAAACTTATCAACTGACATTTTATATTAGTATAGACTATTTATTGCGTCTTGCAGGTCAACACCTTTTCCCATCTCCATAAGTATGTACAAGCATACGTGGCTGCAAAACGTCTCGTCTGCTTTCTGCACCTGCTCCGAGTTGTAGTAAATAGGACTCTTTAAGTACTCTAATAACTCTCTCGGAGGAGACAGACCATTACTTTTTTTATCCTTATGCCAAGTGACCAAATGAGTTCCAGGTCCGTCACTATCATCTCAAGTTTAGTATGGCACATTCTTTCTCCCTAGGATTTCCAGGTAGCGTGTCTCGTAAAAATACCCCTCTGAAGTTAGGTATCTTTAATGCTCTAGCTGCAAAATTTAGTTGTAGGTTACTTAAAGGTTTGTGGGGTAAAGTTACGTTGTCAATCTTAATAAGCACCATTTTATATTACGGGTTATATATTTATAATGTCTTTGTTGTTAACCCTTTCCCAAACGACAAATTTTGGACTGGTCCAAACTGAAAGAGTTTGCACACGACAATTTTAAATTTGATGAAAATGGCAGAAAGTTATGAAAAAGGGTAGAAAACACTGTGGGAAAAGGAGAAATTGCTCGTTACGAGCAATTTCTCCTTTTCCCACAGTGTTTTCAAAAGACTTGTACTGCAGACACGTGAAAACCAGGGCTTGTTTGGGAAAGGGTTAAACCAGGAATTAAACTTGTCTGAATACACTTTCCACCTTATTAAGGACTTTTTCTTTCCCTTCTTAATAACTTTTTCTATCCTGTATACTTCTTGGCCAGTCTTTTGCAGCTCAGGTTCGCAAAAGGAGCCTTTTATTTCTTCTCCACTAAGGTCTATCTTTTTATAAGTTACGGCTAAGTGTGGTTTACCTCGGAGATAGTAAAAACCTCTTCAGTCCATCTAGTAGTGTAACCCTTCTCAAAGGTCTTTTTCTTTTAACTTATTGTAACCTTGTCTCCAGTGGAGAACTTAGGTTTTATATATTTTCTTATCTTGAAGCGATCAGGATAAAGGTTTCTCCAAACTTAGTTTTCGGTGCTCTTTTTACTCGCATTTATGGGCGTCATCTTAAAAGAGGAATGCCGCATGTTGTTATACTCTTAAACAAGCTTTGAAAGCGCATTAATGTAAATGTTTGTGGATTGAGCGGAAAAATATCTCCACATCTTTTCTTTCATGGTCCTAATCCACCTCTCAACGACGCTAGACTTTTCTTCACTTTCCGTAGAATACAACTCAACCAAATCTTAAACCTCTTACAGGCTTACTCCAATCTTTAGGAGTTAGATGCGGGTTTAGTCTTTTTTTAAGCTTTGTGCCCAGCCCCGTAAAATTATGCCATGGAAGATGCATCTCGAAGGGCATGTTGTTAATTGCTCTGTTTAGCAAAGAGCCTCCCTTTTTTGCAAACTGGGTCTTTGGAATTCCACAAACATCACACGTCCCTCTTACCATGTTTCTTCCGTTTTAAGAAACGGCAGGGGGCATTTAATGTTTCCGGGCGTTTTTTACACTTTACGCAGTATATCATTTTAATATATCCCCTTATATTTAAAATGGATATACAGGATCTAACCTGTAACAAAACAATAGTAAAGAGGCTTAATCACCCGCTGTTACCAAAGAGCATAATGGGTATAATTATAGGAAAATCAGGGTGTGGAAAAACTACCCTTTTGCTTAACCTTTTACATAGACCAGGTTGGTTAGACTAAAACTCTCCGTTTTTCGAAAGAGTCTTTTTCAACTGGAATATCGTATACTTAAACAAGAGGACCATGACGGTCCTAAATCGCTCACCTGAAATCCAACTGAGCTCAACACCATAATGCTACATGCCAAATATGAAAGCTCTAGCCCTTACAGTTTGGGACAAGAAGATTTTTAAAGATTTCCTTCTTTATCTCTATGTGAAACCCGAGAACCCACAACATAGGGCCAATTTTTAACACCAGGGCCATAATTTGAAGTATTTTGGTAGAGGGTCACTAGATGATGCTACATGCAATATATGAAAGCTCTAGCCCTTACGGTTTGGGACAAGAAGATTTTTACAGATTTCCTTCTTTATCTCTATGTGAAATCCGAGAACCCACAACATAGGGCCAATTTCCACACTAGGGCCATAATTTGAAGTATTTTGGTAGAGGGCCACTAGATGATACTACTTGCCATATATGAGAGCTCTAGCCCTTATGGTTTGGGACAAGAAGATTTTTACAGATTTCCTTCTTTATCTCTATGTGAAATCCGAGAACCCACAACATAGGGCCATTTTCAACACTAGGGCCATTATTTGAAGTATTTTGGTAGAGGGCCACTAGATGATGCTATATGCCAAATATGAAAGCTCTAGCCCTTACGGTTTGGGACAAGAAGATTTTTAAAGATTTCCTTCTTTATCTCTATGTGAAATCCGAGAACCCACAACATAGGGCCAATTTCCACACTAGGGCCATTATTTGAAGTATTTTGGTAGAGGGCCACTAGATGATACTACATGCCAAATTTGAGAGCTCTAGCCCTTATGGTTTGGGACAAGGAAATTTTTTAAAGATTTCCTTCTTTATCTCTATGTGAAATCCGAGAACCCACAACATAGGGCCATTTTCAACACTAGGGCCATAATTTGAAGTATTTTGCTAGAGGGCCACTAGATGATGCTACATGCCAAATATGAGAGCTCTAGCCCTTATGGTTTGGGACAAGAAGATTTTTAAAGATTTCCTTCTTTATCTCTATGTGAAATCCGAGAACCCACAACATAGGGCCAATTTTCAACACTAGGGCCATAATTTGAAGTATTTTGGTAGAGGGCCACCAGATGATGCTACATGCCAAATATGAAAGCTCTAGCCCTTACGGTTTGGGACAAGAAGATTTTTAAGGATTTCCTTCTTTATCTCTATGTGAAATCCAAGAACCCACAACATAGGGCCAATTTCCACACTAGGGCCATTATTTGAAGTATTTTGGTAGAGGGCCACTAGATGATACTACATGCAACATATGAGAGCTCTAGCCCTTATGGTTTGGGACAAGAAAATTTTTAAAGATTTCCTTCTTTATCTCTATGTGAAATCCGAGAACCCACAACATAGGGCCATTTTCAACACTAGGGCCATAATTTGAAGTATTTTGGTAATGGGCTACTAGATGATGCTACATGCCAAATATGAAAGCTCTAGCCCTTATGGTTTGGGACAAGAAGATTTTTACAGATTTCCTTCTTTATCTCTATGTGAAATCCGAGAACCCACAACATAGGGCCATTTTCAACACTAGGGCCATAATTTTAAGTATTTTGGTAGAGGGCCACTAGATGATGCTACATACCAAATATGAAAGCTCTAGCCCTTATGGTTTGGGACAAGAAGATTTTTACAGATTTCCTTCTTTATCTCTATGTGAAATCCGAGAACCCACAACATAAGGCCATTTTCAACACTAGGGCCATAATTTGAAGTATTTTGGTGGAGGGCCACTAGATGATGCTACATGCCAAAAATGAAAGCTCTAGCCCTTACGGTTTGGGACAAGAAGATTTTTAAAGATTTCCTTCTTTATCTCTATGTGAAATCCAAGAACCCACAATATAGGGCCAATTTCCACACTAGGGCCATTATTTGAAGTATTTTGGTAGAGGGCCACTAGATGATACTACATGCCACATATGAAAGCTCTAGCCCTTATGGTTTGGGACAAGAAGATTTTTAAAGATTTCCTTCTTTATCTCTATGTGAAATCCGAGAACCCACAACATAGGGCCAATTTTCAACACTAGGGCCATAATTTGAAGTCTTTTGGTAGAGGGCCACTAGCTGATGCTACATGCCAAATATGAAAGCTCTAGCCCTTAAGGTTTGGGACAAGAAGATTTTTACAGATTTCCTTCTTTATCTCTTCGTGAAATCCGAGAACCCACAACATAGGGCCATTTTCAACACTAGGGCCATAATTTGAAGTATTTTGGTTGAGGGCCACTAGATGATGCTACATGCCACATATGAAAGCTCTAGCCCTTATGGTTTGAGACAAGAAGATTTTTAAAGATTTCCTTCTTTATCTCTCTGTGAAACCCGAGAACCCACAACATAGGGCCAATTTTTAACACCAGGGCCATAATTTGAAGTATTTTGGTAGATTGGTTGGTTGGTTGTATTGGGTTTTAACGCCACTTTAACAGCTAAGGTCATATCATGACGGTCGGTGACGCACATGTGTTTCCTGGCTTTCTCACACCAGTACTAACACAACTTTCTTTCCAAAGCCACTGACTACTTTTCTCACATGCTTCAGCAGAGGTGAGAGGCGAAAATACGCCGGAAAGAAAGTTCGCCTCAACCGGGTATCGAACTCACAACCACCAGGTCATGAGTCCGACACGCTCACAACTGAGCCACCCAGGCGGGCTATTTTGGTAGAGGGTCACTAGATGATCCACATGCCATATATGAAAGCTCTAGCCCTTATGGTTTGGGACAAGAAGATTTTTACAGATTTCCTTCTTTATCTCTATGTGAAATCCGAGAACCCATAACATAGGGCCAATTTCAACACTAGGGCCATTATTCGATGTATATTGGTAGAGGGCCACTAGATGATACTACATGCCATATATGAGAGCTCTAGCCCTTATGGTTTGGGACAAGAAGATTTTTACAGATTTCCTTCTTTATCTCTATGTGAAATCCGAGAACCCACAACATAGGGCCATAATTTGAAGTATTTTGGTAGAGGGCCACTAGACGATGCTACATGCCAAATATGAAAGCTTTTGCCCTTACGGTTTGGGACAAGAAGTTTTTTACAGATTTCCTTCTTTATCTCTATGTGAAATCTGAGAACCCACAACATAGAGCCATTTTCCACACTAGGGCCATTATTTGAAGTATTTTGGCAGAGGGCCACTAGATGATACTACATGCCAAATATACAAGCTCTAGCCCTTACGGTTTGGGACAAGAAGATTTTTACAGATTTCCTTCTTTATCTCTATGTGAAATCCGAGAACCCACAACATAGGGCCAATTTCCACACTAGGGCCCTTATTTGAAGTATTTTGGTAGAGGGCCACATAAGCCTTGCAGCTTTTACTACATTATAATCTGCTTTGACAATGAGGTCTGCGCGCCGATAGAAAGAAGTTACGTTGGAGAAGACGCGGCGGAAGTCTTTGTGGAGCGGTTAACGAGAGACGTATAGGAAATTTATTGGAAGTATCACCGGAAAAATAAGACTATGATTTTTAACGAGCAAGAGAAAATAAGGTATGAGCAACAAACTTGCTGTTAGATCTGCGGCGGTGAGTTTACCTCTGATAATTATAAGGTTTAAGATCATGGTCACTACACGAGCAGGTTTAGAGGAGCGGCTCACAACAAATGCAGCTTAAAGGCTAGAAATCCTAATTTTACATCTGTGTTTTTCCATAATCTCAGTGGGTATGATGCACATCTATTTGTTAAAGCCCTAGGTAAGCGTTGTGGAGATATGGACTGCATTGCTAAGAATGAGGAAAAATACATTAGCTTTACCAAACACGTTTGGGTTGGGGAAAACAAAAAGCACCAAATTAGGTTCTTGGATAGTTTTAAGTTTATGGCTTCAAGCTTGGACAAACTCTCATGCAACCTGGAGGAAAGCAAGCTTAAAAGTCTTGCTAAGTTTTTTCCTAAGCACCAAATTTCGCTAGTTAGGAGAAAAGGAGTTTTTCCATATGAGTATTTGGATTCACTGGAAAAACTTAGGGAGAGCCAGTTACCTCCTAAAGAAGCTTTTTACTCCAGACTTAACAAAGAAGGTATTAGCGATGGAGACTATGATCACGCTAAAAGGGTTTGGGAGGTTTTTGGTATGGAGACGTTGGAAGATTACCTCAAGCTTTACAAAAAAGTAGACAAGCTACTTTTAGCAGACGTCTTTGAGAACTTTAGTGATGTCTGCTGCAAATAGTATGACTTAGATCCTGCTTGGTATTATACCGCTCCGGGTCTAGCTTGGAACGCGGCACTAAAAACAATGGAAGTAAATTAGAGCTGCAATCAGATCCTGACATGTTGCTAATGGTTGAGGCAGGCATAAGAGGAGGTACCAGCATGTGCACTAAAAGACACAGAGAAGCTAACAATCCATATGTGAGAGATCGGTACGATGAGAGCAAACCTACAAAGTATCTGCAGTACTTAGATGCTAATAGTCTTTACGCTTGGGCAATGCATCAAACAATTCCTACTCATGGTTGCTGGGAAAACATTCCCTATATTTTAGAGGGAGACCTAGATTATCCTATAGAACTGCATGATCTACACAACGATTACCCCCTAGCCCCTGAGCGTTTAAAGCCAAACAAGGTGGAGAAACTTATTCCTAACTTTGGTCCTAAGAAAAATTACGTTGTACACCATCAAGCTCTTAAACAATACCTAAGTTTAGGCCTAAAGCTAGTATAAGTTCCGAGAGGGATTAGGTTTACGGTAAGTACCTGGCTTAAAAAGTACATCGACCTTAACATAAGACTCAGAACAGCAGCTACCAACAAGTTTGAGAAAGATTTTTTTAAGCTCATGAACAACTCTGTCTTCGGTAAGACTATGGAAAATCTTAGGAAAAGAGTAGATATAGAGTTAGTTAACAACAGAATAAAGGCTAAAAAACTTGCAGCAAAACCTAATCATGTGCACAACACTATCTTTACTGAAGATTTAGTAGTGATCCATAAAAAAAAAAAAAAAAACGCATAAAATACGACAAGCCTGTTCACTTAGGGATGTGTATTTTAGACATCAGGAAGACCCTGATGTATGACGTTTTTTACAACTACTTTAAGAGGAAATACGGAGAAAAGGGCAGGCTACTTTACATGGATACTGACAGTTTTATACTTGAGATAAAAACTAAGGACTTTTACAAGGACATTTCTCCAGACGTTCCTGCAAAGTTCGACACAAGCAACTACCCACAAAATCATCCTTCTGGAATACCAGTCGACGTAAATAAAAAGGTTATAGGTATGTTTAAAAATGAGTTGGGTGATAAAATCATGATAGAGTTTTTAGGTCTAGGGGCTAAATCATATTCCTACAAGAAAAGGAAGTGTAAAGGGCTTAAAAAGTCTGTGGTTAAAAAAGAGATATGCTTTAACGACTACAAAGATTGCATACTCATAGGAAAAAAGCAGCTGAAAGTTATGAGTGTGTTTCGAAGTCGAGGACATGAGGTAACTACGAAAGAGGTAAACAAGATAGCTTTAAGTTCCAATGATGATAAGCGGTTTATTCTGGAGGATGGGGTAAATACTCTAACTTTGAAACATTATAGGGCTGTGTAAAAAAAAAATTATAACCTTAATCCGGTTGCCGGCTTTTTTTTTTTTTGTACAAAAAAAGAAAAAAAAGCCCTCCAAAGTTAAGAAATACATAACCTTTGCTGGGGTTACATATTTTAACTTCTTGTAATAACTTTAAAAGGCCCTTCTTGGAAAGGCAGGTTGTGCCTTTTAGTCTGCATTTTTTAGCAATGAGCAAAAGCTCTCTTAAAGCGTAAAGTTCCTCCATAGGTTGTGTGGGGGACATACACGAATGTGTATAAAAATCAGATAGTACAGCAAACCCCTCTAAAGTTATTAAAATTTATAAACTTTTTGCGATTTTTTATTTTTTCCCGAGAGGGGGCTGCAAAGGGGAGTATCCCAAATCCCTCCAAAGTCAAAGGGGAGTATCCCAAACCTCTCCAAAGTTATTCATAAATTCATAATTTTTTTGCAATTTTTTTTTCATTTGCTAGAACTTTGGAGTCAACGAGTGCACTTTTAAGATTTTGCGAGAAATATCTAACCCCAGTAAAGGTTAGATATTTTTAGCAACTTGTTGCAAAGTTAAGGTCAATGAGTACCATAAAATCTACCGCAAAGTTAAGATCAATGAGTATCATAAAGCTATTGCAAAGTTAAGGTCAATGAGTACAACAGAAAGCTATAGCAAAATTAAGATCAATGAGTACCATAAAAGCAGTTAAGGTCAGTGAGTATCATAAGCTAGAAGGTCAATGAGCATCATAAGCTAGACGGTCAATGAGTTAAGATCAATGATTTAAGATCGATCAATGAGTTAAGATCAATGAGTTAAGATCAATCAATGAGTTAAGATCAATGAGTATCATAAAAGCTAGAAGGTCAATGAGTATCATAAGCTAGAAGGTCCATGAGTATCATAAACTAGAAGGTCAATAAGTATCGTAAGGCTTTAAACACCATGCAGTCAATTAGTCAATATCCAATAGCACAAGATATAGTTGACTATCTAATTCTCTTCACAAAACGAAAAAATTTACACTTGTCCAAATTCAAAGCTGTTGCAGACCATAAATTGAATGTGGCTAAACTGATGAAACCTGATTCCAAATGGGGGGAAAACAATGTGGGAAAAGCAGAAAATGATGGTTACCAGCATTTTCTCCTTTTCCCATAATGTTTTCAAACAAATTCTTCCCCAGTGTCATTTAAAGTTGGGATTGTTTGGCAGGGTTCCCATTCATGCTGCACATAAAAAAATTATGTGCTTGATTCACGCACTTAATTGAACAATCACACACAAAAATATGACGTGAAACGTGCATGCACGCACAGGTTTCCAGGCTCCCGCTGTTGATCACCTGTGGCACAAATTGGGACAAGTTAGAAAAAATGTCTCAAAAACATAAGCACTGGTGAATCTGCTGGTATTTAAAAGATCTAAACTGTGACGTATCAAGTATGAAGGTCACAGTTTATCACCGCTAATCAAGCTGTTACATCCTTCATTTCAAAGTACATGAATAAATGGTATTAATCTGCTGTTCTAGCGTAAAATTATAGATTTTGAAGTTACATGCTACCCTGATTGACAAATTTATGTCAAATCATGGGGGAATACTACTCCAAAAATTAACTTGCATGAAAAAAAAAAAGATCACTGCAAAAACATGAAAACCCAAGACACAACAAAAATTTTGACGTCGTCCAATCATTGGCATTTCAAACTGTCTATTCAGCTTAATTTATGACTTTAAATGGCGGGTTTACATAAATCTCTCTTTAAAACAATTAGTGAAAGCTAATTAGTGTCTGAAATTTACAGTGAAATGGAAAATTCTACTGGCCATCAGGTTGTAAGTTTAAGTTGTCTCTCTGAACCTGGTCCAGTGAGTAAGGAAGCATTACGAACAACTTCTTTTTTAAATTACCCATATTGTCTTCAAGAGCAGATGACTGCAGAGTGAGACTCGTCAAAACAAATTTTCAATAGAATAGATCCTTTCTTTCCTCCATAGATGCTCTAAAATTGTCAATATTAAGTGCACTCCTAGAATTTCTCTTGCACTCCCAAACTTGTACTCCAGAGAGTGCATGCACTCCCCCAAAGAAAGATGTGAGTGGGAACACTGTTTGGTAAAGGGTTCATATTCAAGACATAGAATAACAGTTTAACATAACAGTTTAACTGTTCACAATGATCTAAATAATGAATGCAGGAATGACAAGGGTTCCCTGTCCAGTGAGGGTTAATATAGCCGGGATTTACTACAAGCTGCCTAGGTGTATCCATTAAAAGATTCATTCATGATGTTACAGTGGTGTAGGAATAACTGATTCTCTGCTTTGCATACGTCACTTTATTACATATAAAGACCTTGTATTTTATAAATGACATCTTGTTCAGTTTATTACTTTGTAAGACATGTTCAAATTGGAGTGGCACAGATTTAGTGGTTTTCATCAAAATTGTCATATGTAACAGAATTCAGATTTCTAACGGAAAGAAGTATTTTCTGTGAGGCAGTATTTGGCAACTGTTGGGTTTTTTGTTCACTTTGACTCTAGGTCAATCTTGATGCCTATAGACTAGCTTTGCTAGTCAAAAAGCAATGGTGGGAAAGGAGAGAGTCCTGGTTAAATGTACATGTATTTCCCTCTTTTCAGTAACATTTTCAATATTTCTAGAAAACATTGCTGGGAAATTTACGTTTACAAGGGATGAAAAAAATGTGGAATAAAATGCTTCAATTAAATCAATCTTTTCAGTCAATGTTTTCAATAATGATCCTTGGCACATGGAATCATCTAGAAAATCATTACTTACACAAAATATAGGGATCTGATTCAATTAAAACTCTGCCAGGGATCAAACCAATGAACACAATCACGACTGACTGGCTGGGATTGAGCTAAAGAACAAGGCCACCCCTAACGCAGGAGTCGGACCCAAACACCATGAAACATAAATCCAGCTACATGCATGTATTTGTAAAGAATGAAATTCCTGAAAAAAGAATACAAATTACCCATACCTAGTGATACAGGAAATCACCCACATACCAAGTGATACAAGAACGAGAGAAATGTCTATATTGGGAGAGATGATAAAGAGAGAGAAATAGACATCTACAGACAATAAAACAATTTTAAAACTTATATAAATACCCATACAAAATGATTGAGACAGATTCAGATCAGCCCGCATAGCTCAGGTGGTAGAGCGTAGGACTTGTAAACATCAAGTCTTGGATCACTTGAGGGTGTAGGTTCGCGCCTCATGTCTGGCCATCTAAAATTACTAATAGTCCTTCGGATGAGATGTTAAACCGAGGTCCCCTGTGATGGTGCTATACACCGAGCACGTTAAAGAACCAGGCATAACTTAGGATGGGTTTCTTTCTCTATCTTGCACTATATCCCAAAACAAAACTAACAGTCTTCAGGGGATGTCACCCACATGGGTGCCACGATAAATAAATGCAAATTCAATCAATCGAGACAGAGAGAAAGGAGGAGGCTCTACAGAAGGAAATCAAGATCTACGGACGAAAAATCAAAATAAATAAAACATAAAAAATAATCAATTTCCTTTGTCAAGTGATTCAAAAGAGAGAGAGAGACAGACAGAGACTGACAGACAGAAGGATGGATAGAGAGGGAGGGAGTGAGATCTATGGACAGCAACTGTTGTAATAAAAGAAAAATACAGTTGAACCGCGTTTATCCGGGCTCCATAATTCCGGAAATCTCAGGATCCAGACAAAAACATCAGGGAACGGATATTTTCTGTACAAATTTTACTTTTTATTCCGGAAATGAGCGTTCCGGAACCGGAATGAAAAAATCGGGAACGAAGGGTTAAAAATTAGTACAAACCTTATCCAAGAAACCGGACATGACCTGACTGTGTATCACACAATTTAAACTGGTACCCGTTGTATCTCCCGTAACCGTCCGATAAATACAAAAATCGATAACAGGCTACTAGTTTACACACAATTTAGACTTGTTATTTTCCCCGGCACCATAGACTGGTTATCATAAATATCATAAATACAGTCTACTTCGAGCGATTTCGGACTGGTTCGTCGTGAATAACACGGGTATCAGTCTAAATAGTGTCAGTTGTTGCAGACGATTTTCACACGTTTTGAAAACACGCGTGTTAATTAGTACTGTTTTCGAAAACCGTTAAATGACGTTCTCGTGCCATCGACAATTGTTAACTTAACAGATTATCCATACACATAGTACTGAAGTGACAATTCCACGCTTTTGCTGTTTAATTATTACTGGATCTACTTGATTACAGTAACGATCGCTAAAAAAAATAACTGAAATGTCCGCAAAGATTTTGTGGGCATGTTTAAACTTATCTTTCAAAACTAAACGCAAAACTAAAATATGAACATACCGTCTGCTTGCATATTCAATAATCCTTTGTTTCAAAAACAAATATTTTCAATTTAAATGGTAAACCATAGGAAAAAGAAAAAGAGTTTGATTCATGTGTTAACTCGAGATGTTTATGTTCCCCAAAGTACACACAAAATGGCCGCCAAACACGATAAATTTCGTTAGGTTTTTCGAAAATATTTTACTCCTAACAGACTGTAAAGATGATTGAAAATATGCCTGTCTTCCATATCGAATCAATTGGCAATCAATCTCAATTAGTCTTTGCCATTTTACCACTTTGAAAGTATGACTATCAGAAGCCAACAGAATGTCTACACCACCAGCAAAAGACGAGTTGAAGTTTCAACTTACGTTAAAAAAGACATTTGTCAGTACAAAGAAGACCATCCAAAAAAACACTTTTGCAGGAATTCGACAACACGTCATGTACATTTTAAAATACTGTGCATATCATGTTTTCCTTTTGTTTCGCCCTTTTCATGGTGTTTTCAAAAGTCATAAATGTGCCGAGCTTTACAAGCGCACCTGTTTGCACAATAGGTATGCATGTGCGTGTAATTAGGTACAAGTAAAAAGACATGTACAAAAACAGACAAATAACAAAAAGGCAAAATGCAAATTTATGTCACCCTTTATTTTATAAACCTGAACAATCGTAGGAGCATTAATGACATGTATACAAGTGCCTGTGTAAAACATACGCTGTTGTAATTCTTACGTTACAAGGTGTCCCTTATCAACATGGAGGTTATTGACCTAGCTTAACTTGGATGCCATGCCAGCAATCACAGTTCGTCGATCCGGAAATACGGCTGATCCGGAAACATTCATAGGAAACAGAAGTGGCCGGATAAACGAGGCTCGACTGTATTTAATAAGTCGAGTGAGAGAGAGAGAGGAGAGAAAAATAGAGAAAGCGAGACATTCATTACGATAACATAAAAATATATTTTATGAACGAATGACTCATTTCACAAATGTACTATATAATTATTGTATAATTGGTTTTAAATCAAATTCAAACAAAATAAAAATCTTACAGGTGTAAGCTAGTACAGATAACAGTCCCCAAAAGCAATTTTAATTATTGACTGGTCGCCTCCGGGTACAGAGATGATCATGAAAACAGTTGAAATATGCACACAGATTTTGTGCGCACTTTGCAACTCTCTTATTTTCACGAATAGAGTACAAAACTAGAATTTGAACACACATGTTGCTTACGTATTCAATAATCCTTCGTTTCAAACACAAATATTTCCAATTTAAATGCATCACAGCTAAAAAACAGTTTAATTCATCTGTCACCCGAGATGTTCATGTTCACCTAGATAGAGACAAAATGGCCACCAAGCATGATAAATTTCCAAAGTTTTTTTTCGAGATTACAAGTTATAAATGACTCCCTGCAAGCGCTTTTGGCAAATAAACGTTTCATATTTTGTCCTTGGTCATGTGTATTATTAAAAATTAATTGCATTTTGCTGAAATGCTGATTAACCCGATAAAAGCAGAAAGTCAGTACAGTGCTGTAGTTTTGCTACCAGAAAATTCCCGATGGCCTTGAGTCGTTGCGGTGCACAGTAAATGTCCAAAAAGAAGCACCGCAAAAGTCTCATTATTGAGACTAAGGTGTATGCTACCTGTAACTGGCGTGACAGCCTGAGAGGTGTGAACAACATTCTGTCAGCGTGAAATACCAAGGGAAAAAAACTTCAAAGTCTTATTTTCAAGGACAAATTAAACAACTGTACTTAAGAATTTTGAACATAGGGACAATTTCTCCAAAATTTAATTTGGGGGCAATTTCTTCTGTGAATTCGTCCCCAGGGGACGATTTCTCTAGAGAGATCGTCCCCAAGCAGTTTGGGAACCATTTTTCCTGCGGATGATTTCTCCACGGGACGATACATGAAGCCAGTTCATTCTTTGACCATCGTGCACATTACAGTTTGATTCTCACACTGTGGAGCTCAACATGTTTGTCTAATTCTAATTTTGTAGACCAGCATCAGAACACTTCATTGTTATTTTTCTAAACTGACAAAACTTCCTTAATTGAAAACGAAACCAAAATTCAAGATTTAGTCTTTTAGAATGTTAGATCTAAAAGCAAAATATATGAATATTCAACTCACTTTTCAATCACACAGTTTCCTCGGCAGATATGAAACTCAAAATAACATATCTAAATATATCAACCTACGCAGTCATTCAACTACAAATTTAGAGACAAACAATTGGGAAAATTTATGGGAAATCACCGAATCTGAAACTTCATCGAGGCGAAGGAACTGTCTAATTCACATCTAGTGAGATGAAATAGGTTTGCTCAAGCCGGTAGGCGTAAAATACGCAATGCTCCAGCAGTGAGCTCCGCCCCTGATAGATTAGACGACTCTTACCGGTGTCAGGAGAAATCGTCCCCTGGAGAAATCGTCCCCAAATTAAATTATGGAGAAATCTTCCCCACATTCAAATTCTATATATATAGATGTTAAAGTTGTCTTTGAAAAATATTTTTGAAGTTTAATAGCATGTACTTTGTGTCACTTTTGATGTATATTGCATTGTTAGAAGAAAAAAAAGTTTAATTTTTTTTTTTATTTACGTTGTATGATTTTTGACGTATATTTCATTCTTAGGTAAAATTTTGAACTTTTTGCTTTACATTGCGGGTGTGTGTGTGTGTGTGTGTGTGTGTGTGTGTTTCATAGTTCGAAAAAAAAAAGTTGGAATTCATTTTGCTTTTGTATTCACATTGTGCATGCCCTGATGTTTATTTCGTTGTATTAAAATGTACACAGAGCAGTAGATAATTGCCACTTTGTAATATCATGTGTTTGTATGTAATTAATAATGAAACTTTAATAGTTATACTTTGTATCTGCTCGTAGCAGATAAGGAAGATGAAATTACGGAATTACTCTCAACACGCAAAAATATCAACAGCCGATATCGATAAAACTGAAGTTTGAAAAAAAATCATGAGAATGTCTCCAGTATTTAATCTAATTCTCGAGTATTGCTTACAAAAAAAACCTACTTGAATTTCATTGAGGAAAAAAGTCATACCCATACATGAAATATATTTTTCATAAAGAGGTTCCTGTTAAAAAAAAACACACACACACACAATATGAAAAAAAAGAAGGTTGTATTTCTGAAAATTCAGCCTAAACAAACACATTTTGAGCTGATAATTGATACTGTGCTTTATTGTCAATTACCTGCATGTGTTGATTGGCTATGGTACTAAGTCGCTTAGCCCTTTACCAAAAGACAAAATTTTGGACATGTCCAAATTGAGAGCAATTGCAAACAAAATATTCATTGTGGCTTAAATGATAGGATTTGTACTAAAAGAGGTAGAAAACATTGTGGGGAAAGGAGAAAATGCTGGTACAAGCATTTTCTCCTTATCCCACAATGTCTTCAAAAGCCTTCCTTTTTGGGGTCTTTAAAACTCGGGATTGTGTGGTAAAGGGTTTAATAACTACTTTAATTGTCAACCAAACCATTTAGGTAATCCCCTTTATTGTTTCGTGGGTGTTTGTACTGAATTTAGTCATTAGTTCTGTTAAAAAATTAATAGGAGAATATTGTATACAATAAGGATAAACAATTCACGAGTAATACTATTCAAAGTGTTGTAAATAACGATATGACTGTGGCTTAAATGGAGATAAAAAATCACCTCATTTTTACGGTACAAAAGGTGGGAGAGGAAAGAGTCCCGTTGAATGTATTTCCCGCTTTTCAGAAACGTTTTTCTAGAAAACATTGTTGGAAAATTTACGTTTACAAGGGGTGAAAAAAATGTTGAATAGGTTGCAATTAAATCCACCTTTTCAATCCATGTTTTCAACATGGAATCGTCTAGAAAATGTTTATTTGTACAAAATGAAGGGATCTGATTCAATTAACACCTTCCTAGGGATCGAACAAAAGAACACAATCACGATCGAGCGGCCGGAATCGAACCAAAGAACAAAGCCACCCCTAACGCAGGAATCAGACACAAACACCATGAAACATAAATCCAGCTACATGTATGTATTTGGAAAGAACGAAACTTCTGTTTAAAAGAGTATTAATTACCCATACCTAGTGATACAGGAAATCACCCATGTACCAAGTGATACAAGAAAGAGAGAAATTTCGAGAGAGAGAGAGAGAGAGAGATCTTCAGACGAAAAACAATTATAAAACATCATAAGTACCCATACAAAATGATTGAGACAGAGAGAAAGGAGGGGAGAGAGATCGAAATCTACGGACGAAAAATCAAAATCAATAAAACATAAAAATTAGTTTCCCGTGCCGAGTGATTCAACAGACAGATAGACAGACAGAGAAAGAGAGATCTACGGACGGCAACCGTTATAATACATAAAAACAATTACTTAGTCGAGTGAGAGAGAGAGAGGGAAAAAAAAAAAAAAAAAAAAGAGGACCATGATGGTCCTATATCGCTCACCTGAGTACCAAGCAGTAAAGGTCTACAATGAAGATAAATACCAAATATCGAAGTACAAGGCCAAAGCTCTAAGTCTTCTGGGTTTAGACAAGAAGATAATCTTTCCTAACCAAACCCAGTTATATTAATATTTGTGAGAAGTTTGAATGGTATTTGTCCAATAGTTGTTGAAAAATAGGGAGAACAAGAAATTTCATCAAAGGAAAATAACTTTGTAAAAATTAAATGAACCATCACCAAAATATAATATGCACATTCTTGCTTGGCACACAGTCTCTCTAAAGTTATAAGGAAATCTGTCCTGTAGTTGTTGAGAACTAGCTCTGACAAGAAAATGCTACAGAAAGACAGATGGATGGATGGATGGATGGATGGACCGACAAGGTGACTCCTATATACCTCCAGAACAGAGTTTTGAAGGAATAATAACAAAGCCCTAGGCCTTTTGGTGTGTGGCAAAAAGTTGCCTGATTTGAACAAACTTAGTACAGAATGTTTGCCAATTCAAGACTTTCTATACAAGTTAGTATTATGACGTTGTTAAATACACCTACAGTGGTTGTCCAGGGACATGTTTATGGGTAATTGCTATTGTAAATACATAAACAATGTATTCACACTTGCAACAGTCTTGCACCAACCTTTCAATGCATTCAGCTTACAAAAATTTGACCTTCAAGTGTGACATTGGCCTTGGCCCTACCTGAACAGATCTTTCAAATGGTACCTCAATTCATGATGGAGTATATGCCCAAAATCTATCCGGGGAGGGGGGGGGGTTATGTCATAAACTTATTTATAAATTAAGACAAACACCACAAAGTGAAGAACAAAAATTATAATGACTTCTAAGATTTACAAGATAAAATCTGTACTACAGAGTTAAATGAATGAACAAAAATGAACTCAAAATACAATGAACACAATGTTCAAAGATGCATCTAACAGCCAGAGAAAAAAATGCTGTCAAAGCCTTTAACCCTTTACCACACAGCAAAATTTTAGATCTGTCCAAATTGAAAGCATTTGCAGACAACATTTTCATATTGGCTCAAGTGACACAATATTCCTTTGATAGGTTAGAAAACTTTGTCAGGAAAAAGGAGAAAATGCTGGTTACCAGCATTTTCTCCTTTTCCCACAATGTTTTCAAAAGTTTTCACAGAATGTTTCTCATCATGTGACCTAGCGCATATTGTCAAGGTTGTGCAATTTATAGCTGCATCATGGAAAAAGGGGTCTTCATGTTATATTTTATTTTTCACCAATATCTCTTTAATTACTGGACATATCTCACCAGATTTGGATGAAATTTTCACACATCAAGTGACCTATCGCATATTGTCAGGGTTTTGGAATTTATTGCTGTGTCATGGAAAAAGGGGCCTTCATGTCAAATTTAAACTGCATCCGTCCGTCCTGAATAGATAAAAGGAAAAAATGATCAGGTGGGAACCAAGGCTAGGGGTACGCAAGACAGGATGTTTTATCAGACAGTGTAGATAAAGATCAGACTGCAGTTAGATCTTGGATATATATGCCTTATATTCTGCAAGATAGTATTGCCTACAACACAGTCTTGAAATGCATATTACTTGGTCTATCTTTATCTCTTTACCAAACAAAAATTTTAGACTGGTCTATAATTCAAAGCATTTGCAGACAACAAAATAAGTTTGTCTCAAAAAATGAACTTAGATTTGGGATGGGTAGAGAACATTGTGGGAAAAAGTAAAAAAAATGCTGGTTACCTGAGTGCTTGGCCCAACTGAGATTTAAACTTGACATCCCTGCATAGCTAGCCATGTAGGTAATGACTCATTTTGTTGTTTGTTAATGATTTGAGCCAAGCCTGTTAGCTCATTAGTAATGACAACAAAATTTAATCCTTAAACCCAAAGGCCATTTTCATTCCAGAATGAGTCCAAGATGATAACAACTGAGTGGGTGCCTTTTGTCTGCAGTGTTTCAACAAAGCAGACAGTATAGATCAATGATCGGACTGCACATTTCGTGCAGTCTGATCTTGATCTACACTATACACAAAGGCAACTATAGTAGTAAAAGGCGCTTAAAGGGTCAAGACTTGTCCAAATTCAAACCATTTGCTGACAACAAAATAAATGTGACTCAAAAATTTAAATTTGATTTTGGTTGGGTGGAAAACATTGTGGAAAAAGGAAAAAGGAAAACAACTAATTCCTCTTTTTCCCACGATATTTTCAAGAGCCTTATTTCTCACAGGCGTTAAAACTTGGGATTGTGTGGTAAAGTGTTAAACAGAACAAGATTTTTAAAGTTCATTCTGTATACCTTTATGCCCTGTTTTGACCCAGGGGCATCACTTGAACAAAACTGGTAGAAGTCCACAAGGAAATGCCACATATCAAATATCAAAGTTCTAGGCCTTCTAGTTTCAGACAAAAACATTTTTAAAGTTTGCTCTATATACAATTTCGCCCAAAATTGTGACCCCTGGAGTTAAAGGGTTAATTCAATCCTTTTAACAACTTTGGTTGAAGTTCACCCAAGGAATATGCCCGTCAACTTTCAACATGATTGGTTTAAGAGGAGAAGATGTTTAAAGGAATTGTGGAAAGATGGACGCTGGACAACGATGAATCACAATACCTCACCCAGCACTTCGTGCTCAGGTAAGCTAACAAATAGGCCTAACCATTGTCTGCGGCTTGTGATAAACAACATAAAGATGAAGTTTCATAACATTTTGTCCTGCAGTTAAAGAGATATTAATCCATAATGAAAATATATGTGAAGCCCCCTTTTTCCATGACACGATATTTAATCAAAAAAGCTAAACTAATGATATTGGCGGAATATCATAAGGAACACATGAATGAAGTTTCACAAATTTTTGTCCAGGATTTTGGGTTGAAGATACATGTATATTGATCCTTAACAGAAATATACATGAAGCCCCTTTTTCCTATGAGACAGTATTTGATATCAAAAAGGCAAAAAAACCAATAAATATCAGCGGACATCATTAGGAACACCTGTATGAATTTCTATAAGTTTTTGTCAAGGATTTTAGCAGATATCTGTCCAGAAAGATGGACAAACAGATGGTCATTGGTCCAAGACGAAATTAAACATTTAGCCCCTATTTTTCATGACAAGGTGTTTCATGAAATAAAAACATATTGACTGTAGATGCTAGAGTGTAAACAAAGTCAAATGTAGCAATTTTTAATCGGGCGGTAGCTCAATTAGAGAGATGGAAAACTTCGGAAACCCGTCTACTCAGGGCAAACTGGTGTAACTGCAACTCGGAACAGCTTTTACTTACAGCGTTTTAACGCTTATACCTGCTGTGATGACCTTATTACAAAAACTACTTTTGACCCAGATAACCGCACTTTTGACACAGATAAGCGCAGGAATAGTAATTAGGGGTAAACAGGCGTTAAGTAATGCCAAGTAATCCCATAATAACTTTTCAATTATGTAATAAACGGCGGTTACAATTTGTTTAGTATTGAATTATGTCATAATTACAGTACTATCAAAATCTCTGGCCAGCAAAAACTGGAGCAGTTTACTTTCAACACGAGTACAAGAAATATGGTCAGTAATAAGCAGCAACTTTATGAATGAAGCGAATCAAGTGTATTGGGTGATGTGAACACATCTTGTAGTCGTCTGCTGTCCATGTCATTCGGCAAATTTCGAGAGATCCGTTGATAGTTATACGTAGTTACGGGATCGGCCGAGTTGTGACGAGTGCTCTCCGTATATGTAGCAGGTGTTGAAAAGATAATAGGTCATTTTGGTCTTGAGAGGAATAAAATCGCAACAGAAAACATTGCTTGAAAAGAATTTGAAAATTTAGATTGCTCTGCCTAAGAGAAAACTGATGTAAATGCAACTCGTAACAGCCGTAAGTTTAAAATAATAACCGGCTGGTCGTTTAATGTTAGCGAGGCGAAGCGTGTGAAGCTGTGGGGACAAAGGGTATAGAGTTGTGTAAAGGTTATGGCCCTCGCGGAGAGGCCATTACGTAAACATTTTCAGAATGGACTGGCGATTCATCGCTTGCAACCTTAGTACCGAGACTTTCCATTCGCAATACTGACTGATTACGCATCTTTCAGCGTATGATGTATTAACCCCTAGGCTGCAAAGTGCGACTCGCTGACCTATTTTGCGGATAGTATAGATCAAGATCAGACTGCACAGAACGTGCAGTCTGATCTTGGATGAATACTGTCCGATAAGGAGATATTTCTTTTTCCAAAAAAGAATAAGTTTGACATAGAATTATTCGGGTTTTACCACCGCTTTGAAATTTCATTTCAATGTTTTAGCGGGATAAGGGTTGAATTGTTTTCACAGTCCCTTTTCCTCTCCATCCAGCCATGGCACTACCATTTTACACTCACTTACATGTTTCTTCTTGGTGAGTTTCTACAGACTGGAATCAGTCTGTAAACCCTTGACCAAACAATCCTGTGTGGCTTTGAAAATATAGTTGGAAAAACTGTATGTATTCAGCATGTTCTCTTTTTTCCACAACGTTTTTCACCCATTTAAAAGATTTTCGAAATTTTGTCAAATAGAACATTTTCATCGAGGATAAAAAAAAAAACCCTCAAACGGTCACACAAATAAGCTCACTTACTGTTATATTCTCCATATCTGAATCAACGAACCAGGGAAAAAGTCTTTGCAGAGAGTGCAGATTCAGACCAGACTGCTCAGAACATGCAGTCAGATCTTGGATCTGTCATGCCAGTTTTCCGAGTTATTCTACTCAAGACAGCAATGGTCCTGCAAGATTTAGGCTGCTTTTCTAAGCTTAACATGTCTATTTTAACAATTTAGCGCTCTAAGCGTGCAAATGTCAGCAACATGTTTGTCTCATCAGCTATTCCACATTGGTCGATTCTCATCATTTCCACATTTCAGATAAAGAGATCAAGGCTACCGCAGTTATGCTCTTGCTGATTAGAATGACTCAAATACAATTACTTGTGTTGGCTATGGACAAGTAAAGTCGCTTTTGAAGACAATAAAAGCCAAAGATCAGACTGTCCTTTGAACGCAATGCAATTCAATATCACAGACGTTCATATCTTAGATCTATTTGGGATGTATATGGGGAAAAAAAAAAACGACCATGAAATTGAAGCCTAAGGTTTGATATTGTTTTTCTGACTGTAAAAGGCTAGTCGATTAACTGAGTGTTTTAACTCTTAACCAAACTATCTTTTGTTAATGCCCATGAGAAAGAAGTTGAAAACATTGTGAGAAAAGGGGAAAATGCAGGTTACCATTTTCTCCTTTTCCCATGTTTTTTTTTACCCTTTCAACGATTCAGATCATCATTTGGTCTACATTTAATCGTCATGTGCAGATGCTTTTGATTTGGACAAGTCTAAAATTTTATCATTTGGTAAAGAGTTGACGGTTTGGGAGCTATTGTGTATCTACATTCTTTGAAAGTATAATGTAGGAGAAATTTGGCAGCAGACGTTTGGACTGGGCGATTTGGCCCGCTAAAAAATAATTAGGACAGTCTGTCAAGATGAATACGATGTCTTGTTCAAAATGGAAAAATGAAAGGCCTACAAACAGCCAAAAGTAAACAATTCCAAAGTTATAATGCAGACATGTTATACGGCTTTTATATGTTACAATACAGTTACCAATGTTGCCAAAGTTACAGAAAAGAATATATGTATTTTTTCACTCTTTTAAAGGGTTGGTAGGTACTGCTGTTCATGATGAGTGATATCTAAAACTTGATAATGGGTATTGCTGATCAGAATTGTCAGATATCTTTTACGTTCTATTGCTGTCGGCTGGCAAACATAACTTATATTTTAACCAATCGTTAAACTACTAATTTGTAAAAGACAGTTTAAAAAAGAGGGATCCTACGTAGCTCATTTGTAACGGTGTAGGATTTTTTGTCCAATACATAGTTCAAACATCTACCATCTGATTTGTGATTTCAAACCACTGTAATTATTCAGTGTCGACCGATTACAGTGCTTACAGCACTTTGATTTTATTTCAAGGGCAAATAACTCCAGTCGTTCTAGTCTGATTAGACACATAATTGAACTCATCCGAGATCTTATGGTCATATATATTTAGACCAAGTTTAGTTTTGATTGGTTAATATTTGTAGATGCTAGGGTGTAAACAAAGTCAAATGTAGCAATTTTTTTAATTCAAGGGCAAATAACTCCAGTTATTCTGGTCCGATTAGACCAATAATCAAACTCATCCGAGATCTTATGGTCATATATATTTTGACCAAGTTTGGTGCTGATTGGTTTAAATTTGTAGATGCTAGAGTGTAAACAAAGTCAAATGTAGCACTTTTTTTAATTCAAGGGTAAATAACTCCAGTCGTTCTTGTCCGATTAGACACATAATTGAACTCATCCGAGATCTTATGGTCATATATATTTAGACCAAGTTTAGTGCTGATTGGTTAATATTTGTAGATGCTGGAGTGTAAACAAAGTCAAAATATAGCAATTTTTTAAAATCAAGGGCAATTAACTCCAGTCGTTCTGGTCCGATTAGACCCATAATCGAACCAATCCGAGATCTTATGGTCATATATATTTTGACCAAGTTTGGTGCTGATTGGTTTAAATTTGTATATGCTGGAGTGTAAACAAAGTCAAATGTAGGAATTTTTTTAATTCAAAGGAAAATAACTCCAGTTTTTCTGGTCCGATTAGACACATAATTGAACTCATCCGAGATCTTATGGTCATATATATTTAGACCAAGTTTAGTGCTGATTGGTTTGTAGATGCTAGAGTGTAAACAAAGTCAAATCTAGCAATTTTTCTAATTCAAGGGCAATTAACTCCAGTTGTTCTGGTCCGATTAGACCCATAATCGAACTTATCCGAGATCGAGTCATATACATTTTGACCAAGTTTGCAGCTGATTGGTTAATATTTGAAGATGCTAGAGTGTAAACAAAAAAATGTGAACGAACGGACGGACGGACGATGACGGACGGTGAGTGATAACAATAGCTCATCCTGAGCACTTCGTGCTCAGGTGAGCTAATAAAAAGATGAAGTTTCATGACATTTTGTCCTGTAGTTAAAGAGATATTGGTCCACAATGAAAATATACATGAAGCCCCCTTTTTCCATGATACAGCAATAACTGGTCCTATTAGACCTACAATCAAACTCATTCGAGATCTTACGGTCATATATATTTTGACCAAGTTTGGTGCTGATTGGTTTAAATTTGTAGATGCTAGAGTGTAACTAAAGTCAAATGTAGGAATTTTTTTAATTCAAGGGCAAATAACTCCAGTCGTTCTGGTCCTATTAGACACATTATCAAACTCATCCGAGATCTTATGGTCATATACATTTTGACCAAGTTTAGTGCTGATTGGTTAATATTTGTAGATGCTAGAGTGTAAACAAAGTCAAATATAGCAATTTTTGTAATTCAAGGGCAAATAACTCCAGTCGTTCTGGTCTGATTAGACCCATAATCGAACTCATCGGAGATCTTATAGTCATATATATTTTGACCAAGATTGGTGCTGATTGGTTAATATTTGTAGATGCTAGAGTGTAAACAACGTCAAATATAGCAATCTGATTGGTTAATATTTGTAAATGCTAGAGTGTAAACGAAGTCAAATATAGCAATTTTTCTAATTCAAGGGCAAATAACTCCAGTTATTCTGGTCCGATTAGACCCATAATCGAACTCATTCGAGATCTTATGGTCATATACATTTTGACCAAGTTTGGTGCTGATTGGTTAATATTTGTAGATGCTAGAGCGTAAATAAAGTCAAATATAGCAATTTTTCTAATACAAGGGCAAATAACTCCAGCTTTTCTGGTCCGATTAGACCCATAATCGAACTCATCCGAGATCTTATGGTCATATACATTTTGACTAAGTTTGGTGCTGATTGGTTAATATTTGTAGATGATAGAGTGTAAACAAAAAAATGTGAACGGACGGACGGACGACGGACGACGGACAACGACGGACGGTGAGTGATCACAATAGCTCACCTTGAGCAAAAAAAAAAAAAAAAAAAGAGAGAGAGAGGGAGAGATGCAGACTCATTATGACCACATAAAAATACATTTTATGATCGATTGACTCCTTGCACATTTTACGAACGTATAAACTGTATAATTGGATTTAAATCAAATTCAAACAAAAATAAAATTCTTACAGGCGTAAGCTACCTGTAACAGCCGTGAAAGGTGTTAAAAACAACCTGTTAGCGTGAAATTTACTGTATAAACAATGACAGTGTAATAAAAAAAGAAAACATTTGAAATAAGAAAACCTTCACAACATGAAACTACTAAAGCAAAAAAAAAAACTTCGAAGTTTTATTTTCAAGGACAACTTTAACAACTATATTTAGAATGAATTTTGAATATAGGGACGATTTCTTCAAAATTTAATTTTGGGACGATTTCTCTGGAGAAATCGTCCCCAAGGAGTTTGGGGACGATTTGTCCAGGGGACGATTTCTCCAACAGTCCTGTTACCTACCCGGTTAGCAGGGAGACAGCCCGACTTTTTGCGGCATGAAGTTTTATTTTCTTCAATATTGCTTCTTCTCAAGACGGATATGACCATTCTACCAGTCTCTCAAGATGAATGGATTCTTGTCTCATGCTTGCTCACGTTCGGAATCACTTCAGTATTTGTGAAACGGTTTATTAGGTATTTATTTGCCCTTGTCATTATATTTCGCGATTTTGAACATGAACAAATCAGATGTCAGACAATAGACCCCTGATCATTTAGACTAGCATGGAACAATGGTTTTTTTCTATAGTGGAATAGAAAACTGAAACTTTCCACATATCACAAGTAGGATTTGAGAAATTCAAAACACTTAAGTTTTTCCATATCGAGGCAGGGGTGACTGGACATTTCGGCCCATAACGATTTCGGCCCATGGATGGTGTATCTTAAATAATGCACGATCTGACGAATCTTGTTTTTACTAATTGTTTGGATCATTAAATTGCATTCTTCAATATTTTTTTAATTCATCAATCAACATTTTGGATATTTGCTTTAGGTCCCGGTAGAATGTTTACACATGGTAAAAGAGTGTATACAATTTAAGCAAAGGAAAACCAATATAATCATATGGCGGATGTTAAGTCTAGGTTTGTATCGAAGATCAGACTGTAAACATCATGTGTAATCCAGTCTAGACTTATGCCACCCACAAAGGATACTAAGTTGCCATTGACAGTGGAAGAGTTGAGATCTAAATTTCTGCTCTCATAATTTCAGTCTGATTTTGGTCTAAGTTTAGCATCAGGCAGCAGACGTTAAAAATTGAAGATCAGATTTTACTTCACAAGTACACTTTGATCTTGATCTACGCTCTCCACGATGGATACTTAGATCTCCCGCCACTGAAAGGTTCCAGTTAGATGCATTGTTCATTGATCTTTTTACGTTTTATTTTTTTCAGGAGAATTTGATAATACTCTATCATCAAGTCTCTTTTTTTTTTGTTTTGGTCTTTCAATTTAGGCTAAGGGTTTAAACCATCCAGTATCTGTATGGCCATATATCATAAAAAATATCCGTCGATTTTAGGTACATGCTTCGTCGCGTTTTATTATCATGGGTGTTGTGAATCCAGTCTCCTGGACAACCAAGTGCATGTGTGACGGGTATTTTATAATCATATTGTGCTAATTAGAATTACGGAGCAATGTTATTAGTAATAACACTGTCATAATTGCCTTAGTGGTGACCAAAGACAACTGATATTAATAGAACTTCAAAAATTCCTGATTTGTATACTATAACAATTTTGTGCTAAATTTCTCCTCCGAAATCACCTTTTCTGGGGTCCGACGAATCACCGAAATGCCACCGAAACACCGAAGTACCCCAGATTTTTTTTTTTAACTTTTTGATTTCAAACAACTGAAGTTGTGGTGCTTAACACAAATTGTAATCATACTGATGAAGGAGGGTTAGTTTAAAACCTACTGACAAAATAACAACATGCCATTGAAGCCTGACGTGAAGAATGTGCACCGGAATATCCCACTGGTACTTTAAATATTCACCGAAATACCCGCCCGGTGTGGTAAAATTTGTCGATTCAGGGATTCTACATCCGCAATCTAAGTACAGCAGCTGTGCTTGTGCACAAGGTTGATGTGTCTGATTTTTATCCATAACTATGCTGGCAAAAATAGTTTTCACTTTTATATTGGATATATATGATATTAAAAATCACCAAATCTGAAAACCGGCAGCCATTTTAAATCTGTGGTTAACACATTACCAGGCGTAAATTGATAAGACAATTTTAATTCCGCCGATAAGATTATTAATAATAACCATGCCATTTTAAAAATCACAATGACAAACTTACACATCAAATAAGTTGGATCATATCAGCCGAACGCCTTCAATTACGATTGCATCACTTTAACAGAACAGAACGGAGCTAGTTATGCATTTCGATGGATCAGAGACCTACATTATGCAATGTCTGATTTGGTCTACCTCGTCCGCAAATGATTTTGTATGTGTGTTTATCATTCAAAGAAATAATAAATTCATATAATCATATCATACTGATAATTTTTCGGGTCTAGATTGGCGTAATCAAGATCGGGTATTTCGGTGTGTAACAGACCAGGCACGCGAGTGTTTCGGTGATTGTTCTCCACGTAAATTAATGATCAGAATATATTAACAACATCATTCTTCTCATCAATTATTGATACTTTCATTGAGAGCATTTTCAGTTAAAGAAAAAAGAAAAATACTGCAAACTAATATCAGTTATCTGAACTTAATATTGAAAAAAATAGGGGTATTTCGGTGTTTCGGTGGCATTTCGGTATTTCGGTGATTCGTCGGACCGCCTTTTCTGGAGGTCTTAAAATATTTTTATCACAATGCAATTCTGATTTTCATTTCTTAGTGTGTATGTGAAAATGCACTGGTGTAAATGCTTCTTAAAATATTATTGATAACAACTTTAAATAGCTGACTTGTATAAATGCTATATGATTAATTATGTGGGGATTGGAATATCAATTACCACGAAAAGGGTAAGAAAATTTCTCATGAAATAAAGAATATAATGGATGACATAGATTAGAAAGGGGGGGAGCTATTTACTTGTTGGTGTGAGTGCTCTAAAATTTGTGTATAGGACGGGTGAAAATAATTGAATGGATGCAACTTAAGTAATTATTTTCAAATGCAATAATAATTGGCACAATGAGTCTTGTTTTGTGCATTTTTTTTATTCGTGATAATGGATTATTTACCAAGGATTAATGTTTTTAAAAGAAATTGTTAGGCAAAAATTTTTCAGTTAATTTCACCAAGCATCAAGATCAGAGAAGAATTTAATAATTTAGTTAGCACTTAATTCCTCTCGTCACCTCAGTAAACCCTATTGATTTTGTGGATGCTAACTCATATTGTTTACCTGTAATAATTCTAGACAACACAGGGTTTTTAGAAGGATTGCATACCGTTTTCCACGCTGAAGCCCAAATTAACACTTTAATCTGTCCCCTGGTAAAATTGGGAAAAAACTAGATCTATGGTATTGCCAAAGGTATCTATAACTTCCCAAATTCTCATTAAAAGTATTCGAAGCGAGATCTGAAATTTCAAAATTCTTAGAATTAGTCCTTCATGAAGGCTCTGCATAATGAAACATCCTTAGAAAGGAGACGTTCTTCAACTAAAACCGAGTTTGAAATGAGGTACCATTGGCAAGTTTGCAAGTCTGAAAATGCCTTTGTGTTATTTCAAACGATGACACTAATCCTCCCTTGTCCAATACACAATGCAGCTATTATGTTTGGCAAACCTTCGAAGGTGCAGGACCAGCGACTAAAACAAGGTCATATAAAAACTATCAAGCAACACATACAGAGTGAGAGCCAGACAGGTAGGAGTATGCAAGCTGACAGACAAACATGCAATGAAACATTCAAGTGCCGTTCAGATGGAATACAGACTATGGGCCGAAATTGTAATGGGCCGAAATTGTTTTTGGCCGAAATTGTAATTGGCCGAAATTGTTATGGGCCGAATTGTCCCGGAATCAAGGCAGGAGTTTATTTTTTATGAATTTTTTAGTATGGTCTGTTGCCATGCATTGACAAAAAGCTTAGTTATTTTCACAGAAAAAGTTGTAAATTTCACCTAAACCTCATAAAATTAGCCAAATCAATTTCAATTCTTTTTCTTTTTTACACCAGCCTGTCCTACTTCTTCTACTGTACAAAAAATACCCAGAAATAATGCCTGCAATTCAATGCAATATATTTATTCAATTTTTTTTAAAATATACACCGAGCACTGAATTCACACAATGACCATCTATGTGATCAATTAACTGATAAGTAAATGTACTAAAAACTAAAATCAGACTTAAACATGTGCCCTGCCTCTTTCATATCCTTCTTCTTATCTTCTTCCTTTGCCGTATCAAAATTTATGAAGCAAGAGTAAATGTACATTTATTGCTGTTTTATACATCCATGATCATATCGCTGGGTTATGGGAGGGGAGGGAAAGGGCCTCTGCAAAGAATTTCAAGCTTGGCTCTCTCTTTAAAGTGGGTGGATTAAAACACACATGGAACAGATATAAATATGGGCCATGTCTGTGGCCATTTGTTTCAGACTTTGTACACCATACAGCCACATTAGTATTTTGATGAAAAAATCTTGATGTTGAAACGAAAGCAGAGATATGTGACTTTATGAAAAAACTTATCACAAATGAAATGTGACCTATCAAGGATTTACAGAACTTTAGCATGTCTAAAATTTGATTTAAATTAGTGCATTCCTATATTTACACTTTTCTGTCTCAGAGATAATTTCATTCCTTTATATGAATGGTATTTACTGCTATTTACAAACAATGAGTCAATGATCAGCTGTGCCTGTATTTTGGAATGCCCAAAGAAGTATGAATCTGAAGGAATTGTTACACTAAGAAGCAGGAGAAATTACTTTTTCCCCAATGTTTTCAAAGACCATTTGCTTAACATTCATTAAAGGTTGCTTATAAATAGAAAGAAGTACTTCAACTGGACTGGCAGATGCCTGTCTGTCTGATCTGCTTGTTATTAGCCTATGTAGCAAACTGCATGCTTAAATCTTAGTTATTTTCCCCTACTGTTTTCTTTGCTAATGTAATTCCCAAAAGTTTTCAAAAGATAAAGATTGAATGAGATACTCAAAGACAATTGGGTGTTTGAAGAATTCTCAGTATCATAATCACAATTTAAAAAATATCGTCAGATTTCCATTAAAAAAAAAAACAAAAACGAAACCGGCAGGAATTAGTAAAACCAATATTTCTTTTTATACCACAAGAAAGATACTGTATATGGAATACATTTTTCTTTTCACTTTTATATGATTTCTGATTGTTCATTGACAGTTTGCAATAACTGCATTGAGATTTATAGCATAAAAACAAATCGAATTTTGTTAAACAGAAAAGAAAGCGGCGCTGCCATTTTGAAAATTCCAATTTCGGTTTCACCAGAATTTGAAAAAAGTAAAAAAAACACACATATTACGTCCATTTAGGCAATCTTTGTGGTGTAATGATGAAAAATTGGATTGGGGAACAAAATTAAGCCTGTCTAACAAACATGCACCTTCTCTTTCCTTTTAAAAAACTTATTTTCTTTTTTCAAAATCGATTTTTAACAGGCAAACGAGTTCACCACAGTTTAAGAGTAAAGTGCACATGTTCCTCAATGTGTTGGCTACAATTAAACAAGCTTTACTCGAGAAAAATAGTTTGAGAAAATACTATAAATCTGCATAATTAAACCCCATCCAAAGGGCGAGAATTTTACACTATTTTTTTGACACAAGAATGATAACACATTTAGAGTTGCCTCCCTTGTTGGTCCATGCTATTTAGACCCCTTGGAATTTGGGTTACAATTAGACCCCTGAGACTCTTAGATCCCTTGTTCCTAAAAGATAGTATAAATGTGTAAATTGACAATGTTTATTGATGATATTGTTTGTAACCTTTGTCTTGCAACATAAAATGTGTATTTCGACTTTTGAGGTCATAGTATAAAGATAAATAGCTTATGAAATGATTATGAATTGCCAACACTCAACAGAAAGGCCAAACAGACATAAACATACACTATTTTCAGATTACTTTTTGCATCATTTGTTTCTCTTTTCCAAAGTATGTCCTTTTTTTAAAATTACAGATATGTGCAGTAATTTCAGTAAAATAACATAAACTATCATGTAAGCTGTGTGCCAACATGACCTAGCTTCTTTTCTTCCTTCCCTCCAAACTTCCCTTCTTTTATACCTCTGCCTAAACTGCCATCCTTCTTTCAAAACTGCTAATTTATATAAATACCGAACCAAAAAAGAAACTTCCGATTTCTTCACATGTTTTTTTAATGTAATGAAATCAACATGTCCAATGCCCTACATATATTCAGTCGAACGATTATGTGCCGAATAAAACCAGTTATAACTAAATTGTACAAATTACACAAACGAGAAAATGTTAAACTTGATTGTGTCGTGTTTGTACGGACCAGTATAATCTGTGTTTATAAAAGCAACCCTTTCAGTCTGATTTTATAGTCTTTGCTGTCAATAAGAAAAAGACGTTGAAAAAAAAGAATTACAAAGTTTTCCTTGTGTTGTCAATAGGAAAAAGTCATTGAAAAAAAAAAAAATATAAAGTTTTCTTTCATTTTGATATGCCTAGAATTCCACCATATTTACATGAATGTGCCATTGGAATGTGTAATGCTGGTATGGCGACAAATGAGGTTGCTAGGATTGTAACTTGTTGGCAGTTCTAGCCGTTCTATTCGATACCTCAAGCAACGTTTCCAAGCAACAGGGTTACGGAAGATTTGCCACATAGTGGATGTCTGCGCATCACAACGCCTGGACATGACTGCTATATCATGAACACGCACCTATGCAGTCGTTTTCAAACTGGCACTGCCACTGTTGCTAACACCCCTGGTACACATAAAAACCGAATATCTGCCAAAACTGTACTCAATCGTCTGTGGGAAGATGGTCTATGTGGATGTTGTCATTACATTGTCTGCGTATTGATGCGATGTCACCGTGTCAATTGTGTTAATTGGGCATGTACACACCATTGCTGGATAAAGCAACAATGGAATAGCGTTCTTTTGAAGGAGATCGCTTTGGGGGTGTAAGTTCTGTCTTGGTCTGGGCAGGCATTGTGCATGGTTATTGCACACCTCTTGTCGTGATCAATAGGAATTTGAATGCCCAATGCTACCGAGATGAGATTCTTGCGAGGCACCAGGGTGCCAAATCATGTATAAATTCTACTCCGTGCGTACAAATTATTTGTGCTTATGTGCACGCACAAACTGTCAAAAGTATGCACGTACAAAAAGAAAAGTAATTACGTAAACTGCACGTACAAATTAGATACAATTTCGTATTGCATGCCAAACGGACAAAACGAAAGTAGTTTTCCTAGTAAGTGGGTACCATGCTTTGTCCTCAACATAGAGCGGGTTACCAAATATTTTCACTATACATGTATATATTTTGCGGCTCCCTCGTCTGTCTGAATAATTTTCGGTATGATTTTTCTAAGGTGTCAAAATCTACCATGTGTACAGGAAATGCGGTAATTAATTTTCAGTGAGAAATTAAAATCATTTAATTATGTTATGATGCGCAGTTATTGTTAAAAACACATTTATTTGACATATGAAAGCTGAAAAATTGAGCCGAAAATTAAATGTGTAATTTTCATATGTATGCCGTCTGCTGCAGAAAAAATGTCGTCACCACAACAAAAGCTGTTAAAATATTTTACAGCATGAAGATCTGAAAAAGGTAGGTTTACACAAGTGATTCTTCTATAAACATTTTGTTTTATTTTGCCCTAACACGGCATGGTCTTTATTTGACAGAGTTTGAGCTTGCAATGAGCCAATCGGCCTGCTCCCCTATGAACATCATCATGGACAAGGAGCATCAATCTGTTTATGCTTCCTTTTTAAAGCAGTTCTAATGTACTTCGCAACTTTGAGAAAAGAATAAAGGTGAAAAAACTTCAGTACAGGCGGTCGATTATCAAAACTCATGGCTGTGTTCGGCTTTTAAACCCTGAAAGCTGTTGTGATTATATCTAAGTATGTGCATGCCCTGGAGACATATGGGGCATCCATATAATCACCAAATGCACAATTTAATAATTTAACTAAGATCCCATTCATCATGGTAAAGGCGTTAGGGTGTTAAAATTCATTAATAAAACTGAAACAGCCAAAAGTTACTCTGTACCCCCTAATTTTTCTTTGTACCCCCAATTCAAAACCTAGGGGGTACAGTGTACCCCCAATTTTTTCTTTGTACCCCCAATTCAAAACCTGGAGGGTACATGTACCCCCAAATTGAAAACCCATTGGGCATGCAGGGTACGTCATCTCATTGTTTCAAAATAATGCAAATATCACTCTGTTTCAACATGATAATGCCACAAGGCATACAGCTAGAGATACTGTGAATTTCCTCAGGACGAATAATATTGCATTCATTAATGATAAGCCCGCCAAAAGTCCAGATCTGAATCCCATCGAACACTTGTGGGATAACTTGGACTAGCGTGTTAGACATCTCCCTGTTCCACCGCCGAACATCATTGAACTAACACAAGCCTTAATCCAGGGGTGGAATAACATTCCACAAGCAGAAATCAACACATTTGTCGGTTCTATGCACCAACGATGCCAGGCAGTACTCGATGCTCAAGGTGGCCATACCCGGTATTAATGTGTGATTTTGGTCTATAATCCCTACCACATTTAATCAACCATCTCATCAGTTTTCCGTGAAAATAGAGAGATAAAATTTTATACACAAATTCACATTGAAATACTCTTGGAGTACAAGTAAAAATAGTTTTACCCTTCTTTCCATATTTACATATATCTGCACTTAAACACAGTGGAAGTTACCTATTTTGTTCCGTATATTTTAATTTGCACCAAATGACTGGATTTTCTTCAAAATTTCCAAATTAACTTGGTTAAAAGTAAATAAAACTGCTTAGAAATTAAATTTAGCTTGAATGATTAGATTGTGATAGATTTAGATAGAAATAATTGTGGGAAAAAGAGAGGATGCTGTTACAAGCAGTTCCTTTTCTCACAGTTTTCAAGAGCCACTTTTCTTGGGATCGTCAAAAATCAGGAATAGGAGGTAGGGGACTAAAACAACAAACAAGAACTTTACTTTTTCCTTTCCAGGCCGTTATTTCCAGTTACATGCTGGTTCTGTGGTGTCAGGACAAAAGTACCGCTTGGGAACCGGACTTGCTGGGACTGCCCGGATTGTGAACAGTACAACGGCTTTACAAAGGTCTGTGTATTTCTTATGAAAAGTAAATTACTATTAATTGGAAATATAGTTGTGTCAGTACTGGTGTGAGAAAGCCAGAAAACACATGTGTAGGTGCACAAACCTGCGAGATAAGACTGAAGCTGTTAGTCAGCGCTAAATACCAATACAGTCAAACTTTGGTAGCTCAAACACCTTTTTGGATGGATAATTTGTTCGAGATATTGGTAGTTCAAGGGATCCATTTTTAGCTCCACTGGCCAAAGGCCAGCGGGCTTATGTCATGGCCTGGTGTCCGTCGTGCGTCAGTCCGTGCGTGCGTCCGTCCGTGAGTTAACTTTTATTTCAAACATCTTCTTCTCTGAAACTACCCATCCGATTTTCACGAAACTTCATAGAAATGATCCTGACATGGTCCTCTTCAGAATTTCTTGAAAGAATTTGATTCCTTCAAAAACTCTGGTTGCCATGGCAACAAAACTGAAAAATATTGGAAATCTTTAAAAATCTTCTTGTCTGAAACCATAAGGCATAGGGCTACCAAATTTGGCATGTAGCTTTATGTAGTAGACCTCTATCAAGTTTCTTCAAATTATAGCCCTGGGGTCAAAATTGGCTCTGCGCCAGGGGTCACAAGTTTTACATAGGCTTATATAGAGTAAACTTTAAAAATCTTCCTGTACCTAGCTATAAGGCCTAGAGCTACCAAATTTTGCATGTAGCTATATCTAGTGGGCCTCTACCAAGCGGGCCAGAATTTTAGCCCTGGGGTCAAAATTGGCCCCGCCACAGGGGTCACAAGTTTTGCATGGGCTTACATAGTGACAACTTAAGAAATCTTCCTGTTTTGATTTTTTTTTTTTTTTGAAATTAGCCTTGCATCAGGGGTCTTATGTTTTACAGAGGCTTCATATAGACAAAAATTGAAAATCACCTTATTTATAACCATACAGAATAGACTTGTATTATTTTGGCATGTGGCTTTATCTTGTGGACCTCTACCAGGGTTCAAGTAATTATAGCTCTGGGATCAAAAATGGCTTTGCCTTGCGGGTCTCAACTTTCACATCGGCTTTTACAGAGAAAACTTTGCAAGTCTTCATTTTGAAACCATTTGGCTCAGAATTGAAATGTTTAGTTTTTATGGTTTATATTTATAAGCCAGTGGAGCGATACAGGGCCATCATGGCCCTCTTGTTCAAGTACAAAGTGCTCAGTAGACGAGTTACATGTATTTTATTGCATCTTTATAACTTTTGTATTTGGAAATATCACACAGAACACACCACATACTTTTGTCATTTCACAGGAATTAACAGTCTAATTGGTGAAAATAGCTTGTTTTCGGCTGAAATCGATACCTTTTATTAATGTTTTTTTTTTAATCTAGAGTATCCATTTCGCCCAACGACTTATTTTCACCAATTAAAGCACCGATTCCTGTGGTCATTTACTTGGTACAGATCTAAAAGTCATTTTATCAGCAAATCAAAAAATAACCCAAGAAAAATGAAACTTATAATTATGCAGATATTCAGTACCTCACATCATTGTGTTTATGTTCTTATTATAACTCACATCATGTTACATGTGCGGATCAAGATCAAAGTTGCGGTAAATAAAACCTGATGTGTTGAGAGCAACACTCTTCATACATTTGTAACCTTACAAAAATGACTTGTCCCACTCATTCATCTTAGCAACCTTGAAAAACAAAATTTAAAGACAAAGCAATTATTCAAACACTTCGAGACAATCCCTAGATTAACACCTTGAGCAAGTGTGTGTATATTTTACAGTAAGTCTTAAAAATATGCACCATATCCATTTTTTGACAGTAAGCTGGTACCTGTTGTATCTCCCGTAGCTGTCTGATAGACAACACACAACACCCGATTTATCAACGGCAGCAATTGGTCTTCATATGCATCAAATCCATCAATCAGACAGCTCTCAGCAGAATGCCTTAATTTGTTTTAAAATAACCAAGCAATATTCTATCTTTGGCTAAGATTTTCATGATAGACAAAGATTTTTCTGACCACGATCAATTTATGAAAATCGCTAAAGAAATTTTAATCTTTATCGATAATGTCTATTTCTGTGCATAAATAAGACCGTCATTTTAAATTTCCAAGTCTCGCGTTATCTCATGAATTCTCAAACCGGGCAGAAACTCGACCTGTAAGCATTGGGTGTTATCTGTTGTTGATACGAAGATCAATAACAGGCTGTCAGTTTGTTTTTGACAGATGATTACTGGCATATCCAATTAACAAATATAGGTGTGAAACCCAACGACTAATTATTGACCAACCCTTTGTTCGACCTCAATGAGGTAAAATACATAGGAAAATGAATGATGGGACCATGATAGGTGTTTGAAAGTTCAAATTAAGGGTTGTGCGAGCTTTTCAAGGTTGATCAATATGAATTATATGGAGATTTTGTCAGGACTGAGATTACTGTTTGAGCTTTCTGTGGTATTCGATATTACCCATGTTTGAGCCATCGAAGTTTGAATGTACATGGACAAACAAACAATTAACTTTTTAGCTCACAATCCTGAGTTTTAATGGCCCAGGTCCATTTTGAAAATGACTGTTGAAAACATTGTGAGAAAAGGAGAAAATTTTGGTCAACCAGCATTTTTTCCTTTTCCCACAGTGTTTTTCTACGCTTTCAAGAAAAAATGCATCATTTGCACTACATCAAATTTGTCGTTTGCAAATGCTTTCAGTTTGCACAGGTCTAAAATTTTGCAGTTTAATTGGTAGAGTTAATCTTGTACCAGTTGCATCACAAGGGTCCTTTGAAGTTTGTCCACGTTCTACTCTATGAGTAAAAATTTTGTGATTTGGAAATTTTTGGGATTTCGTGGTTTTGAAAAATTGGCAAACCTTTCTATTCACATATTTTACCACAAGTATACCAACAAATAACAAGTGCCTTGAATTTACAAACATTCCTGTACGCAAAATTTCTATAATCAGTAATTCGCCTTTTTTTGACATGCACACGCAGGCACGCACACACACACACACACACGCACACACACACACACAGAGTACATGTGGGCCAGTCTGTCCTTCAGTCTCTTGCTAAGGTATTGTTCGCACTTAAAGTGACCTGATGGTTTTCTTTGATGGTCATCGCTCAAAAGTTCATATACCAGGCAGGAACAAGAATTGCTTGTATCAACACAACTTGTGAACACTATTGCTACCTTACAGGGAACATTTTACCCTTTACCAAACAATCTGGTGGTTTAATCATCCTGAGGAAGAAGCCTTTTGAAAACGTATGGCTTTTGAATTGCATAAGGCAACAATCATGTATAGCATACTGAGCCAAAAAAGAAACATTTCTTTTTAACCCAAAACTTTGCTATGAAAACAGACAAAATGACACTTGTAAAGTTATTTGTAACTCCATTTCATTTTTTTCTAACTTTGTTACGCAGAAGGGAATTGGATGATAGTTGTTGAATTAACATTCCGTGTGGCAAATTGTTGAGGTTTTTTGAAGTTTTTCTGTGTTGTTCATTAACTTCTTGCCACACGACAAAAATGTCCATATGTATGTGAAATGGTGGTTCTGTCTCAATCTCAACTCTGTCTCGATTGAGTCAGAACACACACATTTTACACAAATTATATATAACAACAAAGATATTTTTTAGCTCACCTTAGCACAACGTGCTAAAGGTGAGCTATTGTGATCGCCCTATGTCCGGCGTCCATCGTCCCTCAACAATTTCTTTAAACATCTTCTTCTCCTAAACCACTGGGCCAATCTTGATGAAACTTGGCAGGGATGTTCCTTGGGTGAAGCTCTACCAAAATTGTTCAAAGAATTGAATTCCACCCACAACTCTGGTTGCCATGGCAACAAAAAGGAAAAAAAAAGCAAAATCTTTGAAAATCTTCTTCTCTGAAACTAGAAGGTGCAGAGCTTTAATATTTGGTATGTAGCATCTCCAAGTGGACCTCTACCAAGTTTGTTCATTTGATGCCCCTGGGGTCAAAACTGGCCCCGCCCTGGGGGTCACAAGTTTGAGCATAGTCATAAAGAAGAAAACTTTAAAAATCTTCTTCTCTAAAACTTGAAGGCGTAGAGCTTTGATATGTGGCATGCAGCATCTCCTAGTGGACCTCTACCAAGTTTGTTCATATGATGCCCCTGGGGTCAAAACTGGCCCCGCCCAGGGGGTCACAATTTCCAACATAGGAACAAAGAAGGAAAACTTTGAAAATCTTCTTCTCTAAAACTAGAAGGCATAGAGCTTTGATATTTGGCATGAAGCATCTCCTAGTGGACCTCTACCAAGTTTGTTCATATGATGCCCTTGGGGTCAAAACTGGCCCTGCCCGGGAGGTCACAAGTTCGAACATAGGAACAAAGAGGGGAAACTTTAAAAATCTTCTTCTCTGAAACTTGAAGGCGTAGAGCTTTGATATTTGGTATGTAGCATCTCCTAGCGGACCTCTACCAAGTTTGTTCATGTGATGCCCCTGCGGTCAAAACTGGCCCCGCCCCGGGGGTCACAATTTCCAACATAGGAACAAAGAAGGAAAACTTTAAGAATCATCTTCTCTAAAACTAGAAGGCATATAGCTTTGATATTTGGCATGAAGCATCTCCTAGTAGACCTCTACCAAATTTGTTCATATGATGCCCTTGGGGTCAAAACTGGCCCCGCCCTGGGGGTCACAAGTTCGAACATAGGAACAAAGAGGGGAAACTTTAAAAATCATCTTCTCTGAAACTGGAAGGCGTAGAGCTTTGATATTTGGTATGTAGCATTGCCTAGTGGACCTCTACCAAGTTTGTTCATATGATGCCCCTGGGGTCAAAACTGGCCCTGCCCCGGGGGGGGTCACAATTTCCAACATAGGAACAAAGAAGGAAAACTTTAATTTTTTTTTCTCCTAAATGGGAAGGCATATGTAGCATCTCCTAGTGGACTTCTACCAAGTTTGTTCCAAGGATGCTGCTTGGGTCAAAACTGGCCCAGCCCCTGGGGTCACAAGTTCGAACATAGGAACAAAGAAGGAAAACTTTAAAATTCTTCTTTTCTGAAATCGAAAGGTGTGGAGCTTTGATATTTGGTATGTTGCATCTCAGAGTTTGACCTCTACCAAGTTTGTTCGTATGATGCCCCTGGGTCAAAACTGGCCCCGCCCCGGGGGTCACAAGTTCGAAGATAGGAACAAAGAAGGAAAACTTGAAATTTCTTTTTCTCTTAAACGGGAAGGTGTAGAGCTTTGATATTTGGTATGTAGCATTTCCTAGTGGACCTCTACCAAATTTGTTCATATGATGCCCCTGGGTCAAAACTGGCCCAGCCCCGGGGGTCACAAATTCGAAGATAGGAACAAAGAAGGAAAACTTTAAAATTCTTCTTTAAAACTGGAAGGCGTAGAGCTTTGATATTTGGTATGTAGTGATTCTCTTCTAAGTTTGTTTGCCCATCTAAGCGCAACAAGTTCATTGAGTTCAAAATTGGGTCATCTTGGGTCATAAACTAGGTCACTAGGTCAAATTAAAGAAATACCTTGTTGGCACTCTCGAGGCCACATTGTTTGCTCAATTGCCTTGAAAATTAGTTAGAAAGTTTGTCTTTATAAAGTCTCACATAAGATTAATTTGGGTCAACTTGGGTCATAAACTAGTTCACTGGGTCAAATTAAAGAAATACCTTGTTTGCACTCTGGAGGCCACATTTATTGCTCAAATGACCTGAAATTTGGCCAGAATGTTTGTCTTGATGAAATACCAGATGATTTTGGATTTGGGTCACCTGGAACCATAAACTAGGTCACTAGGTCAAAATAAAGAAATACCTTGTGGGCACTCTAGAGGCCACATTATTTGCGTAATTGCCTTGAAAATTGGTCAGAATGTTTGTCTTTGTAAAATCTCACATGAGTCTGAATTTGGGTCAACTGGGGTCATAAACTAGTTCACTTGGTCAAATTAAAGAAATAGATAATGGGCACTCTAGAGGCCACATTTATTATTCATATGATTTGAAAATTGGTTAAAATGTTTCTTTTGATATAGTCAAAGACCAGTTCAGATTTGGGTCACCTGGGGTCATAATCTAGGTCACTAGGTCAAATTAAAGAAATATCTCAGGGCACTCGAGGCCACATTTTTTGCTCAGTTGACTTGAAAATTTGTCAGAATGTTTGTCTTCATGAAATATGAGTTTGAAATTGGGTCACCTGGAGTCAAAAACTAGGTCACATGGTCAAATTAAAGAAAAACCTTAAAGGCACTCAACTAAGGTGAGCGACCCAGGGCCATCATGGCCCTCTTGTTTTGAATTGCACTTAGTGCTTGTGCTTTTCCTTCTTCTATTAACTTTTTTTTTCTCCCTCACTTATTCCAGATTGTTTTGAACGTGTTTGGTCTTTGAGAACTTCATATTTTTCCACTTCATTGGAGACCGTTTTAAACTCTTCCTGTGATATTTGTCCATGAGTTAATGCTTTAGAAATCAAGTTTTTCACCCTATTTAACTTGCTCTCTGCAATCATTTTCATGTCATCATGCTTTTTTGCTTTCACATACAATCTTCTTATAAATTTAACACATACTCCTGTTACACCACAAATTATTGCAGCAATTTCTAATGGTAGCATTATTGGAAGAAAATCCCCAACTCCTCCCATAATCATACTTCCAGATAAGAGAGCAGTGTCAACTCCATCCTAATATTTATACTCTGTTCGTATTTTTAGCTCACCTGAGCATGAAGTGCTCAAGGTGAGCATTCGTGATTGTGCTGTGTCAGGCGTCAGTCATGCGCCGTCCGTCGTCCGTCGTCCAGGCATCAACAATTACCTTGTGTACACTCTAGAGGCCACATTTGCAATCATATAATCATGAAACTTAGTCAGAATGTTTGTCTAGATAATATCTCAGACAAGTTGGAAATTGGGTCATGTCGGGTCAAAAGGTAGGTCACCGGGCTTAATCTAAGAAAAACTTTGTGTGCACTCTAGAGACCATATTTTCAGCCTGATACTCTTGGATCTTGGTCAGAATGGTTGTCTTGATAATATCTTGGACAAGATCAAAATTGGGTCATGTCGGGTCAAAAAGTAGCTCACTGGGCCAAATCTCAGAAAAACCTTGTGTGCACTCTAGAGGCCACAATTTTAGCCTGAAATTCATGAAAGTTGGGTAGAATGTTTGTCTCGATAATATCTGGGACAAGCCTTTCTCAAACGTCATATTTTAGACACTTTCAAATTCAAGCCATCTTCAGACAACAAATTCAACATTATATGGGCTTAATCTCTCTGTTGGGGCAGAAAGCTTTGTTGGAAAAGGAGAAAATGCTGGTGACCAGCATTTTCTCCATTTCCAACAATGTTTTCAAAAGTCCTCTTTATCAGGGTCGTGAAAACCAGGGATTGTGTGGTAAAGGGTTAACTTAGAAAGATCCAGTGTTGTGGAAAAAAGGGGGAAAGAAGAAGAAAAGAATAGTTGAAGTACCATAACTGTTTTTAGCTCCACTGGCTGAAGGCCAGCGGGCTTATGTCGTGGCCAGGTGTCCGTCGTGCGTCCATCTGTGGGTCCATGCATCCGTCCATCCGTCCGTCTGTGCGTTAACTTTTATTTCAAACATCTTCTCTGATGAAACTACCCATCCAATTTTCATGAAACTTCACAGAAATGATCCTGCCATGGCTCTCTTCAGAATTTCTTGGAAGAATTTGATTCCTTCAAAAACTCTGGTTGCCATGGCAACAAAACTGAAAAATATTGGAAATCTTTAAAAATCTTCTTGTCTGAAACCATAAGGCATAGGGCTACCAAATTTGGCATGTAGCTTTATGTAGTAGACCTCTATCATGTTTCTTCAAATTATAGCCCTGGGGTCAAAATTGGCTCTGCCCCAGGGGTCACAAGTTTTACATAGGCTTATATAGAGAAAACTTTAAAAATCTTCCTGTACCTAGCCATAAGGCCTAGAGCTACCAAATTTTGCATGTAGCTATATCTAGTGGGCCTCTACCAAGCGGGCCAAAATTTTAGCCCTGGGGTCGAAATTGGCCCTGCCGCAGGGGTCACAAGTTTTACACGGGCTTACATAATGACGACTTAAGAATCTTCCTGTACCTAGCCATAAGGCCTAGAGCTACCAAATTTTGCATTTAGCTTGATCTAGTGGGGGTCTACCAAAAGTGCCCAAATTACAGTCCTGGGGTCAATTTGGCCTCATGCTGGGGGGTGGGGGGAAGGTTCACAAGATTTACATGGGCTTATATAGGGAAAACTTTTAAATATTGATGTACATAGCCATAAGGCTTAGGGCTACCAAATTTTGCTTAATTATAGCATTATTTAGTGGACAACTACAAAGAGGGCCCAAGTTACAGCCCTAGGACCTGCACCAGGGGTCACAAGTTTTACATGGGTTTATGGAGTGAAAACTTCAGAAACCCTCTTGTTACTAGCGATAAGGCCAAGAACTCCCAAATTTGGCATGTTATTCTTCTAATACACATATTCCTCATTTAGTCCCACTGTAGCCCTGGGGTCAAAGTTTTATAAGGGCTTATATAGTGAAGACTCCTCAACAATCTTCTTGTTACTAACTAAAGCATAGGACTAACAAATTTGGCATGTTTTGAGCCTTGGGATCAAAATTTGTCCCACTCCAGGGTTCACAAATTTTAGATAGGCTTACATAGTGAAAACTTAAGATATCTTTTTTTTATCCTTACTGTAAGGCCTAGGGCTTTAAAAATTTGGCATGCCGATTCATATCGTAGACTTCTACCAAGATTGTTCCATCTTTTTCATTGAAACCACTCTTCCAGTTTTGACCAAACTTTACAGATACCATTTTGCCATGATGTTCTTCAGAATGTCTTCAAAGAATTAAGTTCTGTTTAAAGCTATGGTTGCTATGGCTACAAAACTGAAAAGTACTGAAAAACCTTTAAAAATCTTTTACAGAAGCTTGTATTTACTAACATCATTGTAGCTCATGAAAAAGATACTGCTTTTTAGCTCCACAGGCCTAAGGCCATCAAGCTTATTGTCTCTGAGACTGCTTCACCCAATAAGTCACAAGCTTTACATAGGCTAATATAGTGAGAACTTACCTTACCTTGAGTTACAGCTGTAATATTGTATGAGTGTAATCTAAATAACCTCTTCCAAAGTTTATCAAGTTATGTCAAACTTAGTCCTATCACATGGGTCCTAAACATGTGCTTATAGTGTGAAAATTAAAAAAATCTTTTTGCTCCAAACCGCAAACCCAAGGGCTACCAAATCTGGATCACTTTTTTCTTTTTTGAAATTAGCCTTGCATCAGGGGTCTTATGTTTTACAGAGGCTTCATATGGGCGAAACTTGAAAATCACCTTATTTATAACCATACAGCATAGACTTGTATTATTTTGGTATGTGGCTTTATCTTGTGGACCTCTACCAGGGTACAAGTAATTATAGCTCTGGGATCAAAAATGGCTTTGCCTTGCGGGGCTCAACTTTCACATGGGCTTTTACAGAGAAAACTTTGTAAGTCTTCATTTTGAAACCATTTGGCTCAGAATTGAAATGTTTAGTATTTATGGTTTATATTTATAAGCCAGTGGAGCGATACAAGGCCATCATGGCCCTCTTGTTTTTTCTATTTCTATGGTCTGATCATTCAATCCATGTTTGTCGAACCCGGTAGCTTTCATATTTACCAAACCTGTTAGCTAAGTCGGTAACGTACAGGGCTTGACACCTTTGGATCGATGGTTTCGATTTATTTCTATAAAGCTATCAATTTGATATTTTTTTGTAATTTAAAGAAAAGCATTTCAGTGTCTGCAAAAAGACAGGGACAGTCCATTTACAAAAAAAGAGAAAAATTAAACACCATATCGTTTGAATTTATTGATAAAATCCCGATCCCGAAAATATCATTTTTTTTTTTGCACTTTTTGTCATGTTCCTGTTTATACTACCTTAAATATGACTATCGAAACAACAGAGGTCAGGTCATGCTATGGCATCACACGTAATCTCTCGTCGTTCAGTCGACAAGGTGGTGAAGTCGGGTTTATACAGGTGCAATTCCGATTTTCAAACCAGGATTTCTGACAAATTACTTATTTTTTTTTTTGAAAGCGAGTAATACAAGTGCAATCACATTTGTAATATCTGTAATATACAGTAAAACCCCTCTATTAAGACCACCCGTGGTACTTTTGAAAATTGGTCTTATTAGCGGGGTGGTCTGATTTCCGGGTTTCACCCACCTAGACTTTTAATCAAACCCAGACTATGTACAGACTTACGTAGATTTAAATTATATTCCAAGTAATGTATACATATTTTAGTCGGAGAAGCCTATGCCCACACATTTAAATGACAACAAGAAAATTTTCATGTTTATTGAAAAGTTAATATGTGCTTGAATTTTTATGAATAAATTCACATGGCAGTGAATGTCCATTCATAATTGCCTATTTAAACTCTTACAGCAAGATATGCACATTAACCAAGAATCTGAACTTAAAGACTACATAATTTAATGTTACTGATAGAACTCGTCATATTCCCCGTTTTAATATGCTTTTTTTTTTATCTTGTGGAGTCTCAAGAACTCCTACTCCACGTGCTCATTTTCATTTTTAAACAAAGAATTTCCAATATTATTGAAGAGCCTGACGTTTTTTTTTTCCATTTTGATTCGAGTTGAATGTTCGACCAGTCCTACTAATCGTCGATCTCAAAGTTGAAGTGTTCACCAGTTCAAAAATCGCATATTCTCTACGATATAAGTATGGCTTTAATGTGTAACAAAAACCAAATAATTATCCCATCCTGATCGCTAGATATTAATCCAAGCGTCTCAAATTACAAAAGCTAGATGTACAAAACAAATTGTAATTACCCGGATGTCGACATGTTTTTCACCCGGGTCAGTAATGTGTGATAAACGCCTGATTACTGAATAAAAGCCGAATTAATTATCATCAATTCATTGGTCATTTGATTATGTAAGGTAACACCTTGATCACTTTACACGATTGTGTTACTGTAGTCAACAGATAAACAAAAGATCGCTAATTGATTGTCAACTCCATCGGACCCAAGAATATTCGTACATGAAGCATGGCCTCCAGTTCGCGATTATGGACGCGTGAAAATTAGCTGGTCGTAAAAAAAAATGTGAAAATTAGTGGTGGTTTCACGGGGTTAAAATCTGTTGGTAATTACTGATTGGTACTGAAAATGGTGGTCGTAATTTCGGAATAGCGGGGTGCCCGTATTTCCAGGGTCGTGGTCATTGATTATGAAGAAGGAAAAATTCCTTTCTGACAAAAATCGTTCGTAATAGCGGGTTGCTCATATTACTGGGGTGGTCGTGAGGAGAGGTTTTACTGTATTAAGAAATTGTGAAATTTATTTTTGGGCTGGAAGTGCTCTTCAGTCTTTCACTCAGAGTTGTATCTTCTTTTAATACCTTATTTATTGTTTCCTTGATTCTATTCATTTGAGTTCTCAATTTTTCTTTGTTGACATAATCACTTCAAGTCTAGCACTTCTTTTTGACCCTAATTCTCATAGTCTACTTTGTATCTGTTTCATTGTATTCTCATCATTATACCCCCCAAAACTCTGTTTGGGGGGTATATAGGAGTCAGCTTGTCGGTCGGTCGGTCCGTCCGTCTGTCTGTCGGTCGGTCGGTCTGTAGCTTTTTGTCCGCTCTATTTCTCATAAACTACTGGACGAATTTTATTCAAACTTCACAGGTAGACTCAGTATCAAGCAGAGATGTGCATATGAAATGATGGTTATGGTTCATTGATTTTTCACTGAGTTATGGCCCTTTCATGAAATTTCTTGTCTGCTCTTTTTCTCATCAACTATTGGACAGATTTGGTTCAAACTACACAAATAGACTCAGTATCAAGCAGAGATGTGCATATCGTATTTTGGTTATGGTTTATTTAGGTTTCATGGAGTTATGGCCCTTTGATGATTCTGGACAAATTTCTTTCAAACTTCATGGATAGACTTTGCACTCAGCAAAGATATGCATATCATAAATTGTTCTTAGTTAATTAAATAAAATTTCCAAGAGCTTAGCCCTTTTTTGTCGTTCTCTTTATGACGGAAGTCTTCAGTCTGTAACAAAGAGTAATTCTTTGGCAAGAAGCCATTGCAGGATATTCATCACCTTCAGTGATAGCTCTGGTATAATTGACTCTCCAGTCACTTATTTTGCATTCCTGTGACATTAATCTGTTTTGTGACAAGGAGCTGTTGGGGGGTATGATCACGTTTAGTGATACCTCTAGTTTGCATTTGCAAGTTTATCTTTTTCACAAGCTGTCTCTTAATTAGATTCATTTAGTTTTGCCAACTCATTAGCAAGTTCTTCCTTTACTGATGTCATTGCTTTCATAATCCCACTGTACAATGGAATAAAGCATACAAAAATCGTGAATAGATCGGAGATGTCAGAAAACTAAAAAATAAGACTATTATAATCGTAAATCCAGTTTTTAATGGTGAAGAAAAATTACAAGAACTATTAAAAAAGCTTTTTAATGAATATGCTGATACTCCTACTTTATACATAACTGATGATTGCAGTGCAACGAAAGAATTAACTAAAAAAAAAGATATGCTCTCTGAACTGGCTTTCTCCGGAAGACTTGCAGAACAATCTGTCTGGGGTATTTCTCAGAGATATAATTCTGTTTTGAAAGACTTGTGAGAGTAAACAAAATGGTTATGCATGTTTTATACAAAAGACAGAGATAGTTATGACAATTTGCCGCCATGAAAATGTCATAGAAACGTTGGAAGAGAGACAAAGAATAAAGAAAGAATTATCAAAAGTAAAACATAGAACACTGGTATTAAGAACAGACCAACCTGCTGATTACTGGTTAATTGATTAGCAATGTTATTTTTTTTATCATTTGCTGATAGCAAAATAATAATGCCAATAGAATTGCTGATAGCAAAATCTGTGAAAATACAGAGTAAAATAAACAATGCTAAAAACAATGCTAATCAATGGCAAATAAGAAATTCTAATAACAGAAAAACAAAATGCTAAAAGTAAAATGCTACTTGAATTAATCACAATTCTATCAGCTGTTGTAAATCTCTCCATTGGATGCTTCATCATAAATATAAACCATGAAGAGAAGTCTTCACTATATAAGCCCTTATAAAACTTTGACCCCAGGGCTACAGTCGGACTAAATGGGGAATATGTGTAAATGCCAAATTTGGGAGTTCTTGGCCTTATGGCTAGTAACAAGACGGTTTCTGAACTTTTCACTCCATAAACCCATGTAAAACTTGTGACCCCTGATGCAGGGCCAAACTTGATCCTAGGGATGTAACTTGGGCCCTCTTTGTAGTTGTCCACGAGATAATGCTATAATTATGCAAAATTTGGTAGCCTAAGCCTTATGGCTATGTACACCAAGATTTAAAAGTTTTCCCTATGTAAGCCTATGTAAATCTTGTGAACCCCCCCCACCCAGCATGAGGCCAAATTGACCCCAGGACTATAATTTGGGCACTTTTGGTAGACCCCAACTAGATCAAGCTAAATGCAAAATTTGGTAGCTCTAGGCCTTATGGCTAGGTACAGGAAGATTTTTAAAGTTTTCTCTATATAAGCCTATGTAAAACTTGTGACCCCTGGGGCAGAGCCAATTTTGACCCCAGGGCTATAATTTCAAGAAACATGATAGAGGTTTACTACATAAAGCTACATGCCAAATTTGGTAGCCCTATGGCTTATGGTTTCAGACAAGAAGATTTTTAAAGTTTCCTCTATATAAGCCTATGTAAAACTTGTGACCCCTGGGGCAGAGCCAATTTTGACCCCAGGGCTATAATTTGAAGAAACATGATAGAGGTCTACTACATAAAGCTACATGCCAAATTTGGTAGCCCTATGCCTTATGGTTTCAGACAAGAAGATTTTTAAAGATTTCCAATATTTTTCAGTTTTGTTGCCATGGCAACCAGAGTTTTTGAAGGAATCAAATTCTTCCAAGAAATTCTGAAGAGGACCATGGCAGGATCATTTCTGTGAAGTTTCATGAAAATTGGATGGGTAGTTTCAGAGAAGAAGATGTTTGAAATAAAAGTTAACGCACGGACAGACGGACGCACGGACGGACGGACGGACGGACGCACGACGGACACCGGGCCATGACATAAGCCCGCTGGCCTTCGGCCAGTGGAGCTAAAAATAGACACAAAGCATGAAATATTTATTAGCAATCTTTGCTGGAGGTGGAGGCAAGCAGTATTTAGGTCGAGAACTTCAAATTTCAGAAATAGATGAATTAAGTGCAAAACAGTTAAATTAGATGAATTAAATACAGAACAGTTAAATAAATTGTATGCTAGATATGAAGCAAGACTGGATGCAAGTATGACAAAGACGCTAGGAAATTCTTTTATTAATTTGTATTTGTATTATATTAAAGAAATACCTTGTGGGCACTCTAGAGGCCACAGTTTTTGCACATTTGACTTGAAAATTGGTCAGAGTGTTTGTCTTAATTAAATCTGAGATGAGTTTGAAATTGGGTCACCTGATGACGTAATCAAAGTCACTAGGTCAAATTAAAGAAATACATTGTGGACACTCTAGAAGCCACAATTTTTGCTCAGTTGACCCGAAAATTGTCAAAATGTTTGCCCTGATGTAATCTAAGATGAGTTTGAATTTGGGTCACCTAGGATCATAAACTAGGTCAAGTTAAAGAAATACCTTGTGGGCACTCTAGAGGCCACATTTTTTGCTCAGTTGACTTGAAAATTGGTCAGAGTGTTTGTCTTAATTAAATCCTGGATGAAACTAGGTCAAATTAAAGAAATACCTTGTGGCAAAAAAAGACACGATTTAGTAGTTGAAAAATTACAAGCTGCTCAAACTGAGTGGAATAAAAAAAGAACTTCAAATTCCAGAAATAGATGAATTAAGTGCAAAACAGTTAAATTAGATGAATTGAATACAGAACAGTTAAATAAATTGTATGCTAGATATGAGGCAAGACTGGGTGCAAGTATGACAAAGACGCTAGGAAGTTCTTTTATTAATTTGTATTTGTATCAAAATACTTCCATGTTATTGACCCTCCGAAACTAATAGAAGATTTGAATGAAGATCCTTTCATAATCATGGTTTGACAAGTGCTTGTTGTGAGTTGTATTATGAATGTATCTTGCTCCTTTTACTGCAATGCTAACAACTGTTGGACATACAGATTTTGATAAAAAAAGTAAACAATGATACTATAAAAAATATGAGTAAAGAAGTTGAATCTAAGCAAGTAGAAATAAAAACTAAAAATCCTAAACATGTTGAAGCAGGTAAAAAAGATGCTGAAGCAAGAAGATTTAAAAAACTTAATCAAAATGAATCAATAACTAAGACAAATCCTGAACCAATCACTGTTCCTAAGAATGATTTTCAAGTATATAAAAATTATTTACCACTTGGTATAGTCGTAATTAGAATTGCTGGATTAGTAATATATCAATATAGTAAAAAAATATTAATGAACAAATTGTGGAACAAAAAGTAATAAAGGAACAAGTTGTTGAACATGTCGTAAAAAAAAATAAGAGCATGATCCCTTTGATTTTAATTGATATTTTTTAAAAAAGAAAATCATTATAACAAAAAAAAAAAAAGATGAGTGCAACAATAGATGGTAAACATTTACCAATTGCTAACACAATTATCAATTTATGAGGCAGAAGAAACACTTCTGACAGTTGGATATTCAGAACTTGGAAAAAAAGATTTTCAGAAAACTTGCAACTACAGTGGGTTTAAATATTGGAGATGTAACAATGTTATCAACTTATATTTTGCTTGTTATGTCAACAAGAGATATGTTGATAAAACAGAGTATAATTCCTGCAGATATAATTAAGTAACTTTTTTTATAAAAAGTTAAATTTACATATTTAAAAAAAAAAAAAAAAAAAATGGCAAGTGCAGTAGCAATGATGTTAGGGGGTGCAGTGGTAAATGCATTAGCATTTTCAAGAATTAATTATTTATTCTCAAAGATGGGACAACACAGTGATGAGGAAAGAAAAAGACACAATTTAGCAGTTGAAAAATTACAAGCTGCTCAAACTGAGTGGAATAAAAAAAGAACTGAGAGATTAGATTTTTTAAATAATTGATTGAAAAAAGAAAATCGTTCCCTTCAAACATTCAAAGTTGTTGATGATGCAATGAAGGAATATTATTTTTTAACGGGAAAAAGTTAGATCGATCACAACCAGAGCCTGCGTTAAGTGATTTCTATACAGCATCACCAGATCAATTAGACAGAGAAATTTTATTGACAGTAACTGGGTTTGTTGCTTATTAAATTGTTGTAGACAAAATATATATATATTTTTTAATAAATTCCATTTTTTAGCTCACCTTAGCACAACATGCTCAAGGTGAGCTTTTGTGGTTGTCCGTCGCCTGTTCTGCGTCGTCCGTTGTCAACATTTACCTTGCGGACACTCTAGAAGCCACATTTCTTACTCAGTTGACCTGAAAATTGGTCAAAATGTTTGTCTTGATAAAATTTCAGATGAGTTCGAATTTGGGTCACCTAGGGTGTTAAACTAGATCACTAGGTCAAATTAAAGAAATGTCTTGCTGGCACTCTAGAGGCTACACTTTTTGCTCAACTGACTGGAAAATTGGTCAGAATGTTTGTCTTAATTAAATCTCGGATGAGTTTGAATTTGGGTCACCTAGGGTCATAGACTAGGTCATATTAAAGAAATACCTTGTGGGCACTCTAGAGGCCACAGTTTTTGCTCAATTGACTTGAAAATTGGTCAGAGTGTTTGTCTTAATTAAATCTCAGATGAGTTTGAAACTGGGTCACCTGTTGACGTAATCAAAGTCACGAGGACAAATTAAAGAAATACATTGTGGACACTCTAGAAGCCACAATTTTTGCTCAATTGACCCGAAAATTGGTCAAAATGTTTGCCCCGATGTAATCTAAGATGAGTTTGAATTTGGGTCACCAAGAATCATAAACTAGGTCAAGTTAAAGAAATACCTTGTGGGCACTCTAGAGGCCACATTTTTTGCTCAGTTGACTTGAAAATTGGTCAGAGTGTTTGTCTTAATTAAATCCTGGATGAAACTAGGTCACTAGGTCAAATTAAAGAAATACCTTGTGGCCACTCTAGAGGCCACATTTTTTGCTCAGTTGACTTGAAAATTGGTCAGAGTGTTTGTCTAAATTAAATCTTGGATAAAACTAGGTCACTAGGTCAGATTAAAGAAATACCTTGTGGCCACTCTAGAGGCAACATTTTTGCTCATTTGACAAGAAAAGTGGTCAGAAAGTTTGTTTTAATTAAATCTCAGATGAGTTAAAAATTGGGTCACTGGGGTCATAAACTAGGTCACTAGGTCAAATTTAAGAAATACCTTGTGGGCACTTTAGAGGCCACATTTTTTCCTCGATTGACCTGAAAATTGGTCAGCATGTTTGCCTTGATGAAATGTAGGATGAGTTCAAAATTGGGTCACCTGGTGATGTAATCTAGGTCACTAGGTCAAATTAATTAAATACATTGTAGGCACTCTAGAGGCCACATTTTATGCTCAATTGACTTGAAAATTGGTCAGAATGTTTGTCTTAATTAAATCTCGGATGAGTTTGAAATTGGGTCACCTGGGGTCATAAACTAGGTCACTAGGTCAAATTAAAGAAATACCTTGTGGACACTCTAGAGGCCACATTTTTTGCTGAATTCACCTGAAAATTAGTCGGAATGTTTGTCTTGATGCAATCTCAGATGAGTTTGAATTTGGGTCACCTAGGGTCATAAACTAGGTCAGTAGGTAAAATTAAAGAAATACCTTGTGGGCACTCTAGAGGCCACAGTTTTTGCTCAGTTGACTTGAAAAATTGGTCAGAGTGTTTGTCTTAATTAAATCTTGGATGAAACTAGGTCACTAGGTCAGATTAAAGAAATACCTTGTGGCCACTCTAGAGGCAACATTTTTGCTCATTTGACAAGAAAAGTGGTCAGAAAGTTTGTCTAATTTAATCTCAGATGGTTAAAAATGGGTCACCTAGGATCATAAACTAGGTCACTAGGTCAAATTCAAGAAATACCTTGTGGGCACTTTAGAGGTCACTTTTTTTCCTCGATTGACCTGAAAATTGGTCAGCATGTTTGTCTTGATGAAATGAAGGATGAGTTCAAAATTGGGTCACCTGGTGACATAATCTAGGTCACTAGGTCAAATTAATTAAATACATTGTAGGCACTCTAGAGGCCACATTTTTTGCTCAATTGACTTGAAAATTGGTCAGAATGTTTGTCTTAATTAATTAATTAACTCGGATGAGTTTGAAATTGGGTCACCTGGGGTCATAAACTAGGTCACTAGGTCAAATTAAAGAAATACCTTGTGGACACTCTAGAGGCCACATTTTTTGCTGAATTCACCTGAAAATTAGTCAGAATGTTTGTCATGATGTAGTCTCAGATGAGTTTGAATTTGGGTCACCTGGGGTCATAAACTAGGTCACTAGGCCAAATTAAAGAAATACCTTGTGGACACTCTAGAGGCCACATTTTTTGCTGAATTCACCTGAAAATTAGTCAGAATGTTTGTCTTGATGTAGTCTCAGATGAGTTTGAATTTGGGTCACCTAGGTTCATAAACCAGCTCACTAGGTCATATTAAAGAAATGCCTTGTAGGCACTCTACAGGCCACATTTTTTGCTCAGTTGACTTGAAAATTGGTCAGAGTGTTTGTCTTTATTAAATCTCAGATTAGTTTGAAATTGGGTCACCTGGGGTCATAAACTAGATCACTAGGTCAAATTAAAGAAATACATTATCGACAATCTAGATGCCACATTTCTTACTCAATTGACCTGAAAGTTGGGCAGAATGTTTGTCTTGATAAATCTTGGATGATTTGGAATTTGGGTCACCTAGGGTCATAAACTAGGTAAGTAGGTGAAATTAAAGAAATACCTTGTGGCACTCTAGAGGCCACATTTTTTGTTCGATTGACTTGAAAATTGGTCAGAATGTTTGTCTTAATTAAGTCTCGGATGAGTTTAAAATTGAGTCATAAACTAGGTCACTAGGTCAAATCACAGAAATACCTTGTGGGCACTCTAGAGGTGGCAATTCTTGCCCAGTTCACCTGAATGTTGGTCAACAAGTTTGTCTTGATATCTCAGGTAAGTTTGAAATACGGTCACATAGGGTCGTTATCTGGGTCACTAGGTCAAATAAAAGAAATACCTTGTGGGCAGTCTAGAGGCCACATTTATTGCTCAATTATCTTGAAAATTGGTCAGAATCTTTGTCTTAATAAAATCTCACATGAGTTGGAATTTGGGATACCTTGGGTCATAAACTAGGTCACAAGGTCAAATTAAAGAAATACCTTGTGGGCACTTTAAAGGCCACATTTACTGCTGAATTGACTTGAAAATTGGTCAGAATGTTTGTCTTGATGTAATTTTGGATGAGATTGCATTTGGGTCACCTTGGGTCATAAAGTAGGTCACTAGGTCAACTTGTGGAAATACCTTGTGGGCACTCGAGAGGCTACAGTTCTTGCTCAGTTGACCTGAAAATTGATCAGCATGTTTGTGTTTATAACATCTTGGATGAGTTCAAAATTGTGTCACATAGGGTCATAAACTAGGTTACTAGGTCAAATTTCAAGAAATATTGTGTGGGTGCCCTAACGGCCACAGTTCTTGCTCAGTTGACCTGAAAATTGGTCAGCATGTATGTCTTGACGATATCTTGGACGAGTTTAAAATTGGGTCACATAGGGTCTTAAACTAGGTCACTCGGTCAAATTAAGAAATGGTCAAATCACAGAAATATCTTGTAGGCACTCTAGAGGCCACAATGCAAGCTAAATTGACCAGAAAATTTGTCTACATGTTTGACTTGATGATATCTCAGATCAGTTAGAAATTGGGTCTCATAGGGTCTTAAACTAGGTCACTTGGTCAAATTAAGAAATGTATTTTTGGTGCTCTAGAGGCCACAATTTTTGCTCAACTGACCTGAAAATTTGTCAGCATGTTTGACTTCATGATATACTGAATGGTTTTGAAATTGGGTCACATAAGGTCATAATTTAGATCACTAAGTCAAATTACAGAAATACCTTGTTGACACTCTAGAGGCGGCAGTTCTTGCCTAAATCATCATAAAAAACTCGGAGAAAGACCCATTGAAAATTTGATACAGTTATATTCCTTAACTCTTTACCCCACGACGAAATTTTAACCCTGCCCAAACTGAAAGACAACAATTTCAATGTGGGTCAACTGATGAAATTTCTCTTCTATATTGTAGAAAACAGTAGGGGAAAAGGAGAAAATGCTGGTTACCAGCATTTTCTCCTTTTCCCACAACGCTTTCAAAAGCCTTCTCTTTCAAGGTCGTTAAAACTTGTGATTTTGTGGTAAACGGTTAATGTCATGTTTTATTGTTCAGTAGTTATTGATTTCTCATCATTAAAAAAAAGTGATGGATTTTTGTATTTATTAACAAACATTACATAGGTTTTAAAGTAATTACATAAAGGTATTTCAGCTAGATATAATTGTTCAAGCTCTTTTTGCATTTTATTTTTTTGAGTTCTTTATCAACTTGTTCTCTTTCTTCCTTTTTGTCTGTGTCTTTTTCTTCTCCTCTTTCCTTGTTTCCTTTTAATCTTCTCATGTTCTATTTTTTTTCAGAGGATTTTTTTTCAGAGTCACTTCACTGTGCAATTTTAAAGGATGTTCAACTGTGTTTTGCATCATTTTTTTCTTATATATTTTTTTTTGTTAAATATAAAATAAGGTAAATTTATAGGTTATTATTTCCATAATTTCAATCCAAATTTAATTAAGCTCTTCTTTTGTTTGTAATTATTTTTTTTTTTAAATTCAAAACCAATTAAAAAAATATCTTTGTTGTAATATACATGTAAAATGATTGTGTTCTGACTTAATTGAGACGGAGTTGAGATTGAGTCAGAACCACCATTTTACGTTTAAATATTTATTGTTCTCTTTTCCAAATTTTGAAAGCACTTGCAGACAGAATTTTAAATGTGGCCCAATTGATGTAACTTACCTTTGATAGGGTAGAAAACATTGTGAGAAAAGGAGAAAATGCTAGTAACCAGCATTTTCTCCTTTTCCTACAATGCTTTCTAATCTTTTTAATACACATTCAATTTTCGGGACACAGTAATTTTGTTGTCTGCCAAAGCTTTGAATTTGGACAAGTCTAAGATTATGTTGTTTGGTAAAAAGTTTAAAAGTCATTGATCAACTAAAATACTTTACATTATAGGATGGTGATTACAACAAGCCGATTCCAGCCCAATGTCAGGAAGATTTAAACCATGTGACTGGTTGTAGAAAAGGAGAGTTTTTAACCAAGGAGGAGTTACTCTGTGCCAAATGTATGGAGAACCAGTCGGCAAAGATCAGACAACTTGCTCACTTTGAAGCTTCTGATGAGGTTTGTTCCCTAGACTCACGTCACCCTCCTGTAGAGGAATTGTTCTCTCAGTTTCCAAATTCATCGTGACCATGAAAAAAGATTAGTACTCTCTGTGTATTTTATCAAATGTGATACAGATGAGCCATGTTTATCCAGGCTCCATAATTCCAGAAATCTCAGGATCCGGACAAAAACATCAGGGAACGGATATTTTCTGTACAATTTTTACTTTTTATTCCGGAAATCCGCGTTCCGGAACCGGAATGAAAAAATTGGGAACGAAGGGTTAAAAATTAGTATAAACCATATCTGATAAACCGGTCGTGGCCTGACTGTGTACCACACAATTTAAACTGGTACCAGTTGTATCTCCCGTAACCGTCCGATAGATACAAAGATTGATAACAGGCTACCAGTTTACACACAATATAGACTTGTTATTTTCCAGGTACCATAGACTGGTTATCATAAATATCATAAATACAGTCTACTTTGAGCGATTTCGGACTGGTGGGCAGTGAATAACACAGGTATCAGTCTAACTAGTATCATTTGTTGCAGACGATTTTCACACGTATTGAAAACACGCGTGTTAATTAGTAGTGTTTTCGAAAACTGTTAAATGATGTTCTCGTGCCATCGATAATTTTCAATTTAACAGATTATCCATACACATAGTGCTGAAGTGACAATTCCACGCTTTTGTTGTTTAATTATTACTGGATCTACTAGATTACAGTAACGATCGCTGAAAAAATAGCTGAAATGTCCGCAAAGATTTTGTGGGCATGGTTAAACTCATCTTTCAAAATTAAAGGCAACACTAAAATATGAACATACCGGCTGCTTACATATTCAATAATCCTTCGTTTCAAAAACAAATATTTTCAATTTGAATAGTAAACCATGAGAAAAAAAAAAGTTTGATTTATGAGTCACTCGCGATGTTTATGTTCCCCAAAGTACACAAGAATGGCCGCCAAACACGATAAATTTTGCTAGGGTTTTCGAAAAAAATTTACTCCTAACAGACTATAAAGATGATTGAAAATATGCCTGTCTTTCATATCGAATCAATTGGCAATCAATATTCTCAATTACTCTTTGCCATTTTACCGCTTTGAAAGCACGCTTATCAGAAGTCAACAGAATGTCTACACCACCAGCAAAAGACAACGAGTTGAAGTTTCGACTTCCGTGAAAAAAGACATTTATCAGTACAAAGAAGACCATCCAAAAAACCACTATCGCGGGAATACGACAACACGTCGAAAAATACTGTGCATGTCGTGTTTTCTTCTTGTTTCGCCCTTTTCATGGTGTTTTCAAAAGTCATAAATGTGCCGAGCTTTACAAGCGCACCTGTTTGCACAATAGGTATGCATGAGCATGTAATTAGGCACCAGGAAAAAAGTTATGTACAAAAACACACAAATAACAAAAAGGCAAAATGCAAATTTATGACACCCTTTATTTTATCAGTCTGAACAATTGTAGGAGCAATAATGACATGTACAGTATACAAGTGCTTGTGTAAAACATACGCTGTTGTAATTCTTACGATGCACGGTGTCCCTTATCAACATGAAGGGAACTAACCTAGCTTAACTTGGATGCCATACCAGCAATCCCAGTTTGTTGATCCGGAAATACGGCTGATCTGGAAACATTCATAGGAAACGGAAGTGTCCGGATAAATGAGGCTCAACTGTATATTTCTCTGTCACCTTTATTAAAAGAAACCCCATTTTTGGTCTAGGGGCCTAGCCCTTTGTAATACTGCTTTTCAGAATTTTGCTCAAAAGCCACAACCACTTTTAACGTCATGTATGAATATATGCAATTACGCATTCTGATTGGCTTAATATGCAACCATCGATTTGATTGGCTGATCAAACCTGAGTACGAATTATTCATCCACAGTGAAAGTTTACCAAGATGCCGGTTTGTTACAAGACTTTCAAACAATTTGTGTACATGCACAGACTTGAAATAACAGAAATTGCATTTCAGAGTACAATCTGGTCATTGAGAACACCGTTTGCCATCATGTTGTCGTTGTTGCATTTGAAAGATTACGTACCATTTTCAATTCATATTCACATTTTACCGGGGCGGGGCGTGTGTGAAAAATCACCAGATTGGACCAGAACTGACATGATTTCAGTCTACCCTTCTGCTTTCACATTTTTTCCTCGTTAACAGTACATTTTTCTTTTGGATATCTATGGTAAGCGGTAAGCATAAAATGTAAGACAATTATCATGACTAGTGAACAAAAACTATTTTGAGCTAATGTACTTGCTGCTGGCAGTACTGTACGGTAGTTCCGAGCATACCGGTGGCCATTGGAAGTCTTCCATTTTAAACATGTCGTTGGAATTTACCTGTGGGTCGTGCTTTGTAAAAAGGGGGCTTAATGACAAAAAAATGGAATTTCACTTTTTTGGAATTTTTAGTGCATTCATTTTTCTCTCAGAATCTGAAAGCAAGATATTGCTAACTTACCAAAAAGTGGAGATATTTACAAAATTGTAAGCATACCCAATGAGGAGAACGTCACATTTTTAACAGACGTTGATGACGTCGTTTTTCTTACTCTGTTTTGCGTAGTTACCTTTTACCCAAATCACTTGCTTATATTTACGCTGTACAACATAGAATTCAGATGTAGTTCTTGTATAAAAGATTTCATGCAAAATTGTCTAAGAAAGTGCATTAAAGATGCTCCTGCTTTGCCGTAATATTAACACTTAAACACAAAATGAATAATAAATGGAATTCTGCCGCCAATGTTACCTCCCAAATACAGGGATTTCACAGATGTTTTTGCCGATAAAGTCTCATAATATGGGACAGTGAAGATCTAAAATCAGACTGCTCCCTCACATCCATCAAGGGCAGGAAGCGTGTTAAAGTCACCAGAAAGAAGTTCGTGCAGACAGGGTATCGAACACATGACCTCCAGATCATGTGTCCGTTAAGCTAGCCACTGAGCTTACCCAGCCGGGTTTTGACTTCCAAAGTTTCAATAAAGGTCTTTTTGTTAATTAGTCCCCTACCGGTGAAGCCGAAGGGGACTTTAAGTTTGCACTTCGTCCGTCCGTGCATCTGTCTATCTGTCCGTCTGTCCATCAGTCCGGCGATTCAGTTTTCCGGACTTTTTTTCTAAACGCTGGTACATATTGAGCTGAGTTTTGGTGTGTAAGTCACCCACCATCACTTACAGATCAAGTTCGACTTTCGATCCGGTCCACTGGTTTTTCACGGATTTATGGGCCGTGGACTTAAAAAATTTCACTGATAAAACATTTTTCCAGACTTTTTTCCTAAACACTGGTAGATATTGATCTCAGATTTGCTGTGTAACTCAACCACTATGACTTACAGATCCTGTTCGACTTTTGTTCCTGTCCACTGGTTTTTCACGGATTTACGGGCCTTGGACTTACAAAACTTCACTGATAAAACATTTTTCCGCACTTTTTTTCTAAAGGCTGCTACATATAGAGCTGGTTTTTGGTGTGTACATCAACCACCATGACTTACAGATCAAGTTCGAGCTTCGTCCGGCTCCACTGCTTTTTCACGCATTTACGGGCCTTGGACTTACAAAATTTCACTGATAAAACATTTTTCCGCACTTTTTTTCTAAACACTGCTACATATAGAGCTGATTTTTGGTGTGTACATCAACCACCACGACTTACACATCAAGTTCGAGTTTCATGCCGCTCCACTGCTTTTTGACACATTTACGGGCCTTGGACTTAAAAAATTTTACTGACATGCCAGTGATACATACGGCCGGTAGGGGACTGTGTATTGCTATGCAATACTATCAGAATGCTTGTTTATCCTGTTGTTTATCTAATAACTGAAAAAAGGGCAAAATAGAATTTTTAAAATCAATCGCGACAGATACATCTGCAATATGCTTCCTCCTTTTGTGATTTTCTTTAGCCTTCCATTTCTGATGCAAGTGATAAAGAAGTAAACAGTTCTAGAGAATGTTGTGCGATTTATGGTGTGGGTAAACTAGAAAGACATGGATAGGTACGATGATCACTGTGAAATGACCACAGATGATGAAATCGGCAGTATGAACTGTAGCGCCCCCCCCCCCCCCCCCCACCTGTTATTATTTATTATATACCCCCCACTCCCCCACCCCCATTATTATTTATTGTATAGAATGCGGATTTGGTTTCTTTGTTATATTTTTTTTGTAAAACAAAGCTTGTGTTACAATACCTCTAGATTACGTTTACTTTGTATATTTCATGATAAATGTAAGCAAAAAGATTGATAAGTTAGCCTACATTTTCAGCTTTGGACATTTGCATTTAATACTACTACATGTTTAAGTAGAAATTTAAGCGTATCAGTTACATTAAAAAATTAAAGATCTTATCTTACAATCTTGAATGAAATGTTGTTTGTACAGTGCTTTATTATCGTATAAGAATAAACAGTTGAAAAGAAAATATATTTGTCTAAAACAAATCAGGCACCACATGAAATAGAGACAACAACAGCGATTTCTGTTGCTTGAGATGCATTTAATTCGTCAGTGTATTGCTTGACTTGACATTTTTAAAAGTTATGGTTTCTTTTACTAATAATGTAAATGGACGTCAAACAAGTATGTCTTATCTGTCGGTATGTTTAAGCAGATGTGACGTCCATTGCCGAAATAAAATGCTAACTGAACGAAAATATTCCACATACACATTCTCCTGACAATTGTATTTTAAATAAAACATAAAAATGTGTAATTAAACGCATGGTCCAAATCCCAATGCTTTTTGGGGGGCCAGTATCTGGAGAATGAACATGGTGTAAGAAAAAATAGAGTAGTGGTAGAGAAAAAGAAACTTTAAAAAAAAAAAAAAAAAATGTTGAATTACACACACAAAAAAAAGGAAAATAATGAAGAAGCAGACATTTATCTATTCTATTTGAAATGTTCAGTCTGTATCGATGTTCAGCAACCAGTTCTTCTAACTAATAAAATTAACCGAGCACAGCAGCAAAGTCTGTAGCGTACAGGACTTGATATCAGGTGGTCTCTGGTTTTGATCCCCAGCTTGGCGAATTTCTTTCTAAGGACTGATGATGATATGATAGTCAATGCGACAGGATTCGTTCCTCTCTCACCGCTGATCTTTGTTTCGCTGATGGTTTTGGGGGAAGCAGTCGGTAGCTTGGAGGGTATATTGACTTACTACATCATTTGGGATAACATGTATGAACACCAGAAGAACTTGACAAGGTTCCAAATGAGGTTGCCAGGATTGTCACAGGATGTACTAAACTTGTGTCTGTTGCAGATCTTACAAGAGAATCAGGCTTGGAGACATTAAGAGAGCGCAGGAACAAACATAAACTCATTTTCAAAATGGTAAATGGTCTAGTACCAATCAATATTGGCAGTAATACAATCTACAATCTTCGTAATTTGAACTAGTTGGCAAATATCGTAAGTAGAACTTTCCTTTACATGAAATCTATTCTACCTTCAGTTGTAAATGCATGGAACTCTTTGCCACTAGCTACGAGAGAAACAGTCTCTCTCATCTTTTCAACGTATGGTGAATATAGATGGGTCCCTATAAACTTAGAAACAGAACTGAAAGGAAACGCAATGAAACGCAACGAAATGGAATGCTGTGAAATGAAACAGAACCAAAGCCCAACGAAACGAAATGAAATAGAATGAAATGAAATAGAAAAGATTCAAGCAGAAGTAAAACGTAAATTATTTTTTTTCCTTTGAATCATCTTCCTCTTGATTGCAATTAATGCAAAATAATAAATACTAAAATTTGATTGCTGCTGTATGCACAAAGATCAGGCTGTTATTGTGAATCTGGATTATTGTTCACTTTGTTATTGAAATAAATCATCATTAAAATGTTCTTCAATTAAAGGGCAACTGTCATTTACACCATAACTGATTCCAGCCCCCAAACGATCGCGTTGCAGTACGCAACAGTCAGCATAACGTTCATTCCTGCATCAAAACAATTGTACACGGTCATTAGCTCAAGACAACAGAAACCTTGACTCATCAGAAAGAAATATCTGTCCGCCAACGCTGTCTTGTCCAGTCTATGTGTCCCAAGGCCAACTGCTATCTATCGGCGCATCAGAATCGAGTGGACGTATGTGCAACGTCTGTGCAAACCGTTATCAGCTAAATGATTCTGGGGCTAACAGCGGCCATAACTATTGTTTGTAGGTCGCGTATGTACTGATTCACGGTATATTGGTCTTAGGCTCGAGTCGTGACGTGCGGTCTGCCGCTACGTGTAAGTCTTTTGAACTCCAGGTTTGCACACATCGCCGAAGAAGGCTGCTGACTGCTTGCGCCAATGCACCAACATGAATTGCAACCTCTGTAGTAGGAAGCCAAGCCTCCAGCATACCTATGACCCTTTCTCGTAAAATTTCCTTAAGCATTGGCATTTATATTTCTGATCAATACGTGGACCGGATATGTCCATCCCTTACATGCACCTAAACTCGAACTTTGCCTTAAATAGCCGACAGGTCTTTTCGCTAGGAATTGGCTAACCAATCTTTCAAACTATAAAGATTTTAAAAATTACCACATCTGTATACATGATGTATGTATGTATGTCTCAAAGTTAACCTTGAAGATATTGCAAATACTTTAGAAAAGTTTCATTTTTGGGGGGCCCAGTATGTACAAAAATCTTTGGACGTGATTTTAAAACCACCTGAGCAGCAATTTTTCCAAACGATTTTCATCAGTCTTTAACCCGCAGTCAGAAACAGGCCAGAATAGCAATGAAGCACTTCCACTGGTTAGTCACCTACCGGCGAAGCCGAAGGAGACTTTAGGTTTGCACTCCGTCCGTCCGTCTGTCCATTTGTCCGTCAGTCCGGCAATTCAGTTTTCTGGACTTTTTTTCTAAACGCTGGTACATATTGAGCTGAGTTTTGGTGTGTAAGTCACCCACCATCACTTACAGATCAAGTTCGACTTTCGTTCCGGTCCACTGGTTTTTCACGGATTTACGGGCCTTGGACTTACAAAATTTCACTGATAAATCAGTTTTCCGGACTTTTTTCCTAAACGCTGGTAGATATTGATCTCAGATTTGCTGTGTAACTCAACCACCATGACTTACAGATCAAGTTCGACTTTCATTCTGGTCCACTGGTTTTTCACGGATTTACGGGCCTTGGACTTACAAAATTTCACTGATAAATCAGTTGTCCGGACTTTTTTTTCTAAATGCTGGTAGATATTCACCTGACTTTTGGTGTGTACATCAACCACCATGACTTACAGATCAAGTTCGAGTTTCGTCCGGCTCCACTGCTTTTTCACGCATTTACGGGCCTTGGACTTAGAAAATTTCATTGATAAAACATTTTTCCGCACTTTTTTTCTAAACACTGCTACATATAGAGCTGATTTTTGGTGTGTACATCAACCACCATGACTTACACATCAAGTTCAAGTTTCACTGACATGCCAGCGATACATGCGGCCGGTAGGGGACTGTGTATTGCTATGCAATACTATCAGAATGCTTGTTTAACCCTTAGAGGGCCAAATTAACCCATATGACATTTTCAGTGTAGAAACATCAAATTAAGTGCACTTTCAAGGTTGCTTTCATTCATAAGTTTCAGCAAAGGAGTAGGGGTGTAACGATACGTCGTACTATCGATGGATCACAATGGCGAGCGTGTCGATGCAACTGCATCGATGGCTCAGTTGAACATCGATAACTATCGCCAATATTTACCTCGACTACTGATAGTTTCAATAGTTTCACTAACAAGAAGAGGAGAAAAATAAATTCAAATAGCCCCATAAAAGCTCCTGATTGTCGCCGTTCGTCCGATAACTCTTCCTGTATTAATTCTGTCAGATGTTTCGTCCAGATCGGTTTTGCAATGAAGTTGGAAACAACCTACACCATTCGATTTAATTGTATCATTTATAGACATTAATTTGTGATGCTTGATTCTCAGTAAACTTTCTCTTGTCTCTTTTTAATCATACACTCCTGTTATATTGGTTTTTTTTTTTGTGAAAAATATTGTTCGCCTATGTGGCGAATTATCGGCTGGCAAAACAGGATCATTCTCCTTAGCAACGTAAAACATGGCGACCGCATCAGCAACTGCAATGTCATTCGAAATAATAAAAACAAATCTGGAAAATCACAAGTTTAGGAGCATTTTGGTTTTATACAAGCAAATGGACAAATAGATAAAAACGTTTGGGATGCAAGATATGTCAACCTATTTTGAAATGCAGCGGGAATACCACCAGTTCGACCGACCACTTGAAAAAGAAGCACCCGACATTCAATGTTGTGGGAAAAGAAGAAAATGATAGTATTGGTAACCAGCATTTTCTCCTTTTGCCATAATGTTTTAAAACCTTTCGTTCTACTATTTCTGGAAAAAAAAATGAACCATTTCATGGACTACTTAAATATTAAGGGATTAAGTGAAATGTCTCTCTGTCAGCATTATGGGCTCTGCACCACATTTAAAAGTTGACTTCTTAACCCTAAGTACAACTCACTGACCTTTTGCGGACAGTGTAGATCAAGATTAGACTTCACAGAAGGTGCAGTCTGATCTTTGATCTACACTCTCTGGATTGGTATTTTCTTTCCAGTGAAATCAATTATGAAATCTCTATATTTGGGTTTTTATTATTGAGTGGAAATTTTTGTCTCATTTATTTTGCAGTTTAAGGGTTAAAAGTTTAGAGTTACTTTGTGATTAAATTTTTATAAGGTGTGTTTATGAACCATCTACATTTGTCAGCATTTTTTGCTTTTCATTCTGTTGTAAATCAATCAGACAATCACATTTAAAAGTTGGCTTCCTCAAAAGTTTATGGTTTATGTAAAGCTATGTTTACCTGGTAAATGTCTGTGAAGGATCTGCACTTGGAAAAAATAGTTACTGAAATTTATTGGGCATCTTGCATTTAACTCTGTTTTGCCCTTTTTTGTCATTCGAAACAGGTACTCAGGTAGAAATTAAACTACCGAGAGAAAGTATTAGTATAAAACATGATTTCAAGATGTAATTTGGTGAAATTTCATCTAGTGTTATTCATGCAATAGTATTTCAATAGTATTGCAATAGTAAATGGCAATATCAATACTATTGCAATAGTGTTTTTTCCAATGTCAATACTATCGCAATAGTTGATTTTGGCCTCAATAGTCAACCCTACAAAGGAGACTGTGTTGACCAAAGGTCAGACTGCACATTTTGTGTGGTTTGATCTTGATCTACACTTGCCGCAAAAACAGCTGTAGTTGTGAAAGGCACTTTAAAGTATCAGATTATATCAATGTCATCAGAAGAAAAACCGTAAGTTGTTTAAAAGTTTCAGCAAAGGAGACAGCATTGATCAAAGACGAGACTGTACATTTTGTGTGGTCTGATCTTGATCTACACTTGTCACAAATACATCTATAGTTGTGAAAGGCACTTTAAGATTTCAAATTATATCGATGTCATCAGAAGAAAATCCTGAAGTCATCGTAAAGTCCATAATCCGACAGAAAGACCTTTGTTGTAAAAATGTGAAAGTGTGTGTGTGCTGATTATCTCTTTACTCTTAACTTTCTTTCAGCTTTATTTCTATTTAGTGTTATTAGTATCTAATGCATTACACCGTTTTAAACAGCTGTAATACATATTGAAAATAATGTTTGTATGTTACATGTATGTAGAAAATAGAAATAAATAAAGTTTTGGGAAAAAAATCGTTGGACCCGAGGCAGCTTGGACATTCGCAGCGGTCATTTGATAAGGGTGTTTCATTTTTTAAACGTGATCATTGTAAGTTTTTCCGACGTTGGGGGGGAAAAAGTTTGGGTTCTAGTTCACTCAGATCCTGAATTTTCATAAAGTAACAGTAGATGCTAAAAGTAAACAAAGCAGGTATTAAAATACATTTTAATTTATATCATATCATTTAAAAGTATGCAAATAAGGTGAAATGACAATCTGATATTGTACAGTTGGTCCAAGTGTCAGTTGCTAGCAGAGAAATTAAGTCAAAATCAGGTTAAAAGTTGCCAGGTAGCTCCATCTTTTGTTTACTTTTTACATGATTTTGAAATTCATTGTTCTGCCAGCGACTAATAATTGGACTTACTACACAACAATAGATTGTCGTACTCACAATATTTTCCATACTTTGATTTGGTATGATTTAAATTGGAATGTGTTTTAACACCAGCATTGTGTTTTTGGCCCTATTGGGCTTTAACTCATATAATTTTCACATAGACAGCGATTGTGCATAAAAAGAGCGAATCTTTTCCTAGATAATTTCATAATAATCAATGTAGTGTCATATCTTTCCTCCATAGAAAATAATAACCGTACTGATGTCGTGCGAAAAAATATCCTTTTCCGTTGTATGTCGTGCGAGTAAGGATTCTTATTCGCTAGTGGTGTTGCGACCCACTTAAAATTTTCAGATGACTTTAAAATAAGCATCAGATCCTGTTCGGATTCATTTATATACATGTTGTACATTTATTTGTAACAAAGTAATGTCTTTGAAACTGAAGATGATTTCGTCAAGACAGAATTTATCTCCCTCTGCTGATGTAGCCATTCACCTCAAAGCGGTTGTAACGAACAGCCCTACCCATTTTCCCTTTTCCTGAAGCCATCTCTTCATCTTACAGATTCTTATTAACTTATTAATATGAGAAAAATGTACAAATGAAAGAAAAAAAAGAAAAACATCTGTGAAGACTCTATACTCGCAAGGGTCAACTGAAAGCATCTTGAAGGGCATCGACTCGGCACCTCAAAGATATTGACGGCATAATATGGTTTTGATGGGGAATATGCCGGCACCCTGGGATAATATATCAGAATGAAATTAATTAATTGGATGGTGTTAAAGGCCGTTTTCAACATTATTTCTGTTATATCAAGGCGACCAGTGCACCTATCCATGCTTTCCTGGAGTTTCTTTTGACGGTAATACACACAATATTCTTTCCAAGCCACTGGCTGCTTACCCACGTAATCATCAGCGAAACAATGGTCAGCAGTAAGGGAGGAATTAATCCTGTTGCAATGACCATCGTGAATCCTTGGAAAGAAATCGGCCTAGCTGGATATCGAACCAGCAACCCCCTGTTCTCATGTCCTGTACACTACCAACTGAGTTACAGGGGCTTGGTACCAAAATGAAAGAAGATCAGAACAGAAAGAAAATAAAATATCATTTCCATCCAAAATCTTGCATCAGATATGTTGGAGTCTGTGAAACTTTCCGAAACACAGGTCTTGGTCAAGGTTTGTCATTTAGATCAAGTAATTCTGATTCTGACCAGATTTTCAAACCCACAAACCATGCATGATAAGATGACACGACATTTCAGCAATTGTTTCTCCACATACACCAATAATGCAATAAGAAATGATACAAAAGATATATGAAAAATTGAGAAAAAATAATAAAATAAAATCACATTGCTAGATTTCGTTTTCTACATTAAAATCTCGGTAGTTCGTAGTGCAAGGGACCTGAGTATTTTATTCGAACCACGCGTAGTACGAACCAAAAAGTATGACTGTTCGGGTATTTTCGGTGTCGTATACATATGGAAATAGACAATCAGATTTTGCAGCATGTCTTGCAGTACCCTGAACTAGTACTGACTTGTATATCTCCTGTTCTTTCAACTTGAAGGCTTGATCCGATGTTATTTTTGTGATTGTTTCTCCGCTTACCTAGCAAAGACACATTTAAAAAAAAACATCGGAGCAAGCTTTCCAATCGGGGGTAATCTCATGTGAAAGCCAGAAATAAGGAAGTTTACTTATCTTTATTTTTCATCCATCTATAAATATATGTTTATCATAATAAACACATGAAACAAATTTATCCAATGGTTTTGCGTTTGTTGAATTCGGTCGGAGTGATTTCCCCTCATAGAGATCAAATCACTCCGATGACTTTACACCGGGTCACAAGTAGAAAAACTGGAAAACACCTTGTGGTCTTTTCCAGAATATTTAGGTGATTTAGGCGAGTAAAAGGTAATATCTTGCCCCCATATTCCTATTGACCAGATAACTGTAATAAACGAAACACCTCCACCTACAGTATATGATTTGGTTTTTTCCGAATTTTTGGGGCTACACGATGATTTTCGGCACTGAAAATGGAATAGGATGAGGAAATATCAATGGTATTTTTCGGCGAGTATAGGTTTATAACTTCATTCACCAATATCCCCATTTAACATAAAAGCCTACCCCTTCGACCCCCTTCACCTTTCGGTACATGTAGGTATTTTTCTATATTTTTGGTGTTTTCCGATGTTTTTCGGCATTTACCGGTCATTAAGTGTTTTCCGGTCTTTCTAGTAACCGCTTCAGACCGTTGTCTTTTTATGCCTTGTCGGATATTTTAAGGAACTCCGGAATTACTTATTTTCATTTTGATGGATTTATTGATGTGACAAACCAAATAACACCTTCGATTACATTAGCTTGCTGTTAACGACTGAATGATACCAGTCAACATTGTCAATCAAGAGGTGTGAACGGTTAAGGGTTTTCACACCATCGCAAGTTTGTTGGGAGATTGATGACATACCAATTAAAGGTAGGATTTTGTGTTCAAAAACTGCTTTTTGGGGCATGAAATACACTATGAACTACGGACCACCAGTGTTCAAAGTATTCGGAGGAATTTAACAATGTTAAAGAAGGATAACTTTCGGGACCGGAGATAGCATACAAACCAACACATAGCTTCGAACAAGTGACATGCAAATTAACAAAATTCTACTGTATTTCGTTTTGTTGGTTTTGGTTCTGTTTCGTTCCATTTCCTTTGTTCCGTTTTGTTGTGTTTCGTTGTGTTTCATTCCGTTTCATTCTGTTTCATCGCGTTTCATTTCGGTTCTGTTTCTAAGTTTATAGGGACTGAATATAGATAAACTAATTCCCTACAACCCTTTCTTTTACAGGGATACAAAACTGCTGGTAATGCATGCTCGACTTAGATTGAAGTGTAGTTATTTAAAACAAAATCCTTTTTTTTTTTTTTAAATTATTGTTGAACTCCTCTTTATCGTTGCGGGGAAATAGAATCTAACAAACACTACTTCTTTGATAGCAGATATTATTGTAGTAGCAGGACAGTATTCAGGCAATGTATTAGCGAAATATCTGCATTGAATATTGAAACTGTCCTTTTTGGTGACAAGAGCCTCTCCCTTGCAGAAAACGAAAAGATCTTTAGTGCAGGTCATTTTAACATTGATAACAGTGGGAGATTTACTTGAGTTCCAATCCATATGGTGTTCGATCCTTTGTTTCTCTCTCCTGACATTGTACTGCTGCGGATATAAATATAGATTTATATAGATCTATAGATTCAAGTTTTTTTTTTTTGTTCATGTTTTGTTCATCCTGCTCAATCACCAGTCATCATTCCTTCCTCCGTTCCTTTGTATTTGCTGTAAATCTCTGACGTTTCTGTCATCAGTTAAATATTTTGAAGTTAATTATTTGATTTTTATCTAATTAGATCTAGCTGAAATACCATGTGACTGTTTTAGGGAGAGGAGCTATGCTTTCGCTCCAATCCTTTTCACATTGCTTTGTTGTACTTTATATAATACATGTAAATTTATAGTGAATCAAATATGTTTTAACTCCTAAACTACTTAACTAAGTATATTTTGCAAAGTACTGCCTAAAAAAAAAAAAAAAAAAGGACTCGTGGAAAGGTGCTCTGCCCACTGGGATATAACTGAAATAATGTGGTAAACGACGTTAGGCACTATACAAACAAAAACTACTTAATATTAACACGTCAATTACATCTACTGTAAGGAAAGAAAGAAGCTGTTTAAACGCACTTTGGTCTATGCGGGCCAACTAAATCTGTAGAGAGATCTACTCAAAAAAATGTTTCAACACACTTCGGTTTATGCAGGCGGGCTAAATCTGTAGAGATATCTACTAGTAAGCGTTTGAATAATCGACCATCTTCGTAACTGATGGGAAATACCACTTGACATGATGGATGACGCGGGGGTGGGGGGGGGATAAAAGATTTGCATTACACTTTTTTTTAATCTGGCCTTGACCATAAAAGATTGCTTTAACAAACACCGGATGTTGTTTTTACATCCAAAATTTGAGGGAGATCAATCACTAAAACACATGGTGCTAAGCCTTTCTAGATTTCTAAACAGCTTATATGTAACAGATTGAGAATATACCGACAAATCTACGAACCTCAATTGCACTGTCGATGCCCGATTGAAAATCGAGGATAAAAGAACACTAGTAGTATGATCTGGTTCCCTTGCTCATATTGTAGAATAGATCTAGAGTCTTGTCAAAACAAGTAATCATGTTTTGAAATGATGCACTCTCAAGAAAACCACATGTAAACAACAGAAATATTGACGTCACCCTCAAACGTATTCATGACCAGTCGCACACCATAAATGAAGTATATACATGTATCCGATTGTAAATCACAGTGTAAATTTTTTGTGTTAATAGACTACATAATAGATTAAATTATAATAGCTTCAAATGTTATTTACATAGATTAATATGGCAGCATGTCATAATTTATTTTTGCAATGCATAGGCCTACAGTCCGTTTAGAGCTATGGCTTTGACCCAAAGAAGGTTCGACCTTAAGGAAAGAAACTAGATTTTCCAGAGAAGATTTGATCCAAAGAAAACTCGGTCTTGGGTCAAAACTTGCCCCAGTTTGATATGATATGTGTACACTTGTTTACATAATATTGTTCTCATGTTAAAAAAATTATTTGAATGGAGATCTAATAAATTGTAACTTTAATCTACATTTGGCAAAAACAAATGACCAATGTCTTTATTATAAGACATAATCTCATGCTATGGTAACTTTGTAGAGTGATGCATGTCCATTGTGCTTATCTACAAACAAATTCAAAAACTAAATGTGGTGGCCAAAACTTTATGCCGTTGAGCTTTTTTTTTTTTCCGACCAAGAACAAAATGTAAAACAAGAGAATTATATCTAGTTAGCTCCACTGGCCAAAGGCCAGCGGGCTTATGTCATGGCCTGGTGTCCTTTGTGCGTCCATCCGTGCGTTAACTTTTATTTCAAACATCTTCTCTGAAACTACGCATCCAATTTTCATGAAACTTCACAGAAATGATCCTGCCATGGTCCTCTTCAGAATTTCTTGAAAGAATTTGATTCCCTCAAAAACTGTTTGCCATTGCAACAAAACTGAAAAATATTGGAAATCTTTAAAAATCTTCTTGTCTGAAACCATAAGGCATAGGGCTGGCAAATTTGGCATGTAGCTTTATGTAGTAGACCTCTATCATGTTTCCAGGGTTCGACATTAATTTTTTTGGCTGCCAGACAGTCGGGCTTGTTGCTGCCAGATGCTGCTGGCCCTGACCAAATGTTCACTGGTCCTGACCAATTGTTTGCATCAGAAGTTAGGAAATGCATTATTACATGGTTTTCTTTAGCAGATACCAAACTATTCCAAAGTTATTTCACCTTGAACATTTACTAACTGGTTTTGCACAAAATATTAATAATGAACCTGTAGGTAGTTGGTACTAGGTAACAAAGAAAAAAAAAAGTAACTGTTGAACACGTTTAATATGCAGTCTGCATTCATGATAGAAATATGAGAGTTGCTCAGTAAACAGTGGTTCTACTTACTGACATACTCGTAAAACAAGCTGCAAAGTCTACCTGACTTTTAAATTACACAGAAATCTCAATATATAAACATGATGGTTGCAGAGGAAATACACTTGCAAACATTTATATCACATTCCAATCAGTAGTGTCCACAATAAGTTCTTCTAAGTTTATAATGACTAGATTAACACTGTTTAGTTCACCACAAATACCTATAATTGTATATGGCTAATGTTAGTGATTAGGAATACTAATTAGAATACTGTTAGGCACAAATTGTGACAATGTCACCAGGATCTAAGCAGTCTAATCATTATCTGGGTCACTGAAATCTGGCCGTCTAGCTCTCTGGCCACCATACCACCACATTGCCAAAGCTCTCTCAGCATTATAGTCTGTCACCTCTGGACCTTGGATTGAGACTGCCATTAGGTAGTTTAGCGTGTCAATATTCAATCGTGATCTCCAGTCAGATTTTATCTGTGCCATCGTGGAGAATCCCCTTTCACAAATTACACTTGAAACAGGGATGCACAGGATTATTTCAGCAAGCATACTGATGTTTTTGAATGTTTCCTTCAGGTTTGGACTGGTAAAGACCCTATTGTAAAGGTCCTGAACACTGGTCTGTTTTGGTTGCCTTTTCGTATGTACTTTCAAGGCAGGCCACTCGGCTTGCTTCAGATGTTGAATGTCACATCCCATCCTATTCAGGACAGGAGTGTAATATTCACAGAGGGCATTAATTTCATTCTCTCCATATACTGCCAGTTCTGCATCCATCTCTGGAAGATTTAGTGGATAGAATACTTGCATGTCCTTCATTAGATGGTTGCTGTCTATGTCACCAATTCTTTTGGTGATATGGTAATGACTAGATCAATCAGGACAGATTGTTTCTCCTTAAACTGTTCATCAGTTAATGTTGGCAGTGTAAGTTCTACCCCCCTGAATCTTCTCTGATCATCTACATTCTCAAGGAAATTCTGAAGGTTTTCACCAGGCCTTTGTTTCAATGCTACAAGCTGGAGGCATGCTGTCTCCAAAGCTGCTGTTGCTTCTGGTAATCCACAACTATCCTTTTGAAATTGCAGTGAAAGTTCACCCAGGATACCAAGCACATCCTTGAGAAAGTGCATGTAATGGAGCAGGTTGTATGTCTTTAGATGTCTAAGTATTAGCTTGGCTCTGCTCTGAACATCAACTGTTCCAACTTTACCCTCTACTGTGTTCTCAAAATGAGAAATGAATACAGAATATTTCCTTAGGAGGACATCTAGGCCTTTGCTCAAGTGAGGCATCCATCTTGTGCCTTCTAGGTTTACTGGTTTAATCATCTTTTCCTCCATTGCCTCAGCCAGTGTCTGCAGCTCTCTCAAGGCCTTTGCACTATAATGATAGTGCTTGTGCAGGTTTAGCAGAACAGATTTCAAGTCTGCAAACACTTTAGCATCTCGCTCTTTCATCGCATCTAGCGCGCCAAGCTCTAGTCTGTGACTGACACAGTGCATAGCCAGCAGGTAAGGTACCTGATCTTTTAACAGTTTAGCAACACTATGATGTTTTCCAAGATTCACACTTGCCCCGTCAGATCCAGTTGCAATGAGCTTTTGCTTCCAGTTCCAATCTTCATTGTCAACACTGTCCATTCCTGACTCAATTGCTGCCAAAACCCCTTCAGCATGAGCATGATCGACACTGTTGATTTTAACAAAGAGATTTTGGGGGATTCCATCATCCATAACACGAGCATACACAATTTCATTTTCACATATCGATACATCTGTTGCGCTATCAAACATTATTGAAAGAACCCGTGCATTCTTCAACATTCTGTTTGTATTTTCTTGAATGTCACTGTAGATAAACTCCATAAATCTTCTACAGGCCTGATCTGTTTGGTAACTATTAGGTAATTCAACACCATTTTTTGACTGTAGTTCTAAAATACTAGGATACAGAGTAAATGGCAACTCTTTTTTGGCTATGAAGTATGCAGTGTTGAAACAAGCAATTAATTTAAGCTTCTGCTCTTCATTTAGTTTTCGGACAGCAACATCCAAGGGTCCAACTACTGGCAGTGGCATTAGCCCACAGCTGGATGCTGCAGAGGGGCTGACTTCCCCGGTATAGGAACAGTGCACAGTGACATTTTTTTCTTTCATTGTTTGTATATCATACTTTCTTTGAGCAGCACAATGCAGGTTTGAATCATTGTGCTGTTTCAGGGCATCAATTTTGTAGTTGTCTGTGCCTTCAACAAAGCGCCCCTCTTTTTCGTATTTCCGACATGGGACACAGTACATTTTGTTCAGCTGCTCATCATACTCAAGCCATTTAAAATCATCTTTCCATTTGGGATGAAAACAGCGTTTTCGCTTTTCTTTTTCATATTTTTGTTTTGTTTCCGCCCTGCCTTTCGTTTGTTTTTCTTCTTCGTTGTCTTTGTCAGACGTGAAGCCGAACTTAAATAGTGACATTTTGTCGTCAATGTAAACTACCGTAAAGCATTCTGACCATATTATCGTAAAATCTAGCCTCGGATATTTTTCGGTTTTTAAATTATAAAAGACAGCCGGAATAGCTTTATTTTAATTAAAATTGTTATACATGACATCAGAACCTTTATGTTTTCCGCAAAAGTAAGAAATTTGCGTTTTTAGGCCGCATTTTTGTATAACGACATTCGCGTAAAGTTGGGATCCCAAAATTAATGATTCCCGTTTTCAGTAAAGACTAATGGGGAATAAACGGGAACCAGTCATGCGGGATTTCCAGGGCTAGTAACGCATGCGCGTCCATATCGGATATGGTAGAAAAGTAAACAATCATCGAGGACAACCATCCTTTCAACAAGCGAAAAGGTCAGTTTGCAATCGTAAACGAATTAATTTATAAAGGATGAATGTAGATTTGAAATTAGGACGACCAGTCGGGCTTGTATCTGGCGGGTCCAACGCGACCGGACCGAGCAACAGGCAGACAAAGTCGGTCGGTCGTGGGTTAATGTCGAACCCTGGTTTCTTCAAATTATAGTCCTGGGGTCAAAATTGGCTCTGCCCCAGGGGTCACAAGTTTTACATAGGCTTATATAGAGAAAACTTTAAAAAATCTTCCTGTACCTAGCCATAAGGCCTAGAGCTACCAAATTTTGCATGTAGCTATATCTAGTGGGCCTCTACCAAGCGGGTCAAAATTTTAGCCCTGTGATCAAAATTGGCCCTGCCGCAGGGGTCACAAGGTTTACATGGGCTTACATAGTGACAACTTAAGAAATCTTCCTATACCTAGCCATAAGGCCTAGAGCTACCAAATTTTGCATTTAGCTTGATCTAGTGAGGGTCTACCAAAAGTGCCCAAATTACAGTCCTGGGGTGAATTTGGCCTCATGCTGGGGGGTGGGGGGAGGGGTTCACAAGATTTACATGGGCTTATATAGGGAAAACTTTTAAATCTTGGTGTACATAGCCATTAGGCTTAGGGCTACCAAATTTTGCATAATTATAGCACTATCTAGTGAACAACTACAAAGAGGGCCCAAGTTACAACCCTAGGATCAAGTTTGGCCCTGCACCAGGGGTCACAAGTTTTACATGGGTTTATGGAGTGAAAACTTCAGAGACCGTCTTGTTACTAGCGATAAGGCCAAGAACTCCCAAATTTGGCATGTTATTCTTCTAATGCACATATTCCCAATTTAGTTTGACTGTAGTCCTGGGGTCAAAGTTTTATAAGGTCTTATATAGTTAAGACTTCTCAACAATCTTCTTGTTTCTAACCATAAAGCATAGGACTTTGGCATGTTTTGAGCCTTGGGATCAAAATTTGTCCCACTCCAGGGTTCACAGATTTTAGATAGGCTTACATAGTGAAAACTTAAGATATCTTTTTTTTATCCTTACTGTAAGGCCTAGGGCTATAAAAATTTGGCATTGTTCCATCTTTTTCATTGAAAGCACTCTTCCAATTTTGACCAAACTTTACAGATATCATCTTTCCATGATGTTCTTCAGATTGTGCCAAGCCCCCTTAGCTCAGTCGGTAGCACACAGGACTTGAGAACAGGAGGTCGCTGGTTCGATCCCTGGCTTGGCCAATTTCTTTCCGAGGATTGATGATAGTCATCGCGACAGGATTCATTCCTGTCTCACCGCTGACCATTGTTTCAATGATGGTTATGTGGGAAAGCAGCCAGTGGCTTGGAAAGAATATTGTGCGGAGTACTGGTAAAAGAAACTCCAGGAAAGCATGGATAGGTGCACTGGCCGCCGTGATATAACTGAAATAATGTTGAAAACGGCATTAAACACCATACAGTCAATCAATCAATCTTCAGAATGTCTTCAAAGAATTAAGTTCTGTTAAAAGCTATGGTTGCTATGGCTATAAAACTGAAAAGTATTGAAAAACCTTTAAAAATCTTTTCCAAAAGCTTGTATTTACTAATGTCATCGTAGCTCATGAAAAAGATACTGCTTTTTAGCTCCACAGGCCTAAGGCCATCAAGCTTATCATCTCTGAAATTGCTTCACCCAATAAGTCACAAGCTTTACATAGGCTAATATAGTGAGAACTTAAAAGGTCTTATTGTTCCTTACATTGAGTTACAGCTGTAATATTGTATGAGTGTAATCTAAATAACCTCTTCCAAAGTTATTCAAGTTATGTCAAAATTAGTCCTATCTCATGGGTCATATACATGTGCTTATAGCGTGAAAATTCAAAAAATCTTTTTCCTCCTAACTGCAAACCCAAGGGCTACCAAATCTGGATCACTTTTGATTTTTTTTTTTTGAAATTAGCCTTGCATCAGGGGTCTTATGTTTTACAGAGGCTTCATATGGACGAAATTTGAAAATCAACTTATTTATAACCATACAGCATAGACTTGTATTATTTTGGCATGTGGCTTTATCTTGTGGACCCCTACCAGGGTTCAAGTAATTATAGCTCTGGGATCAAAAATATCTTTACCCTGCAGGTCTCAACTTTCACATGGGCTTTTACAGAGAAAACTTTTTAAGTCTTCATTTTGAAACCATTTGGCTCAGAATTGAAATGTTTAGTATTTATGGTTTATATTTATAAGCCAGTGGAGCAATACAGGGCCATCATGGCCCTCTTGTTTTTGGCTTATGTCCATATTAGGCATTTTTAAATGTTTTTAGAGTGCTTGCAATTACCACTTCCAGTGGGCATCTGTAAATGGATGTTAGACTATAACTTATTTGTTGTCTGAATACAACTTTGATATGATTTACACAGTACTGTAAAATTGCACATCTGTTTTTAGCTCTGCTTTTTTCGAAGAACACATTGAGGCACAGCACTGTCATAGCCCTGCTATCATCTGTGTCATCCGGCTCATCTGTATCTTTGTTGACATCATCGTGCAAAAACGTTGACATCTTATGATTTCTCTGTTATTACTGAAGATAATTGTTTACTTCAAACTCTGACTAGTTGTTACCAATCAAAAGGAGAACCCATACAAGAGGGGCAGTAACCATCAAAACATTTTTGACACAGTCCCGCCCTTTTACTTAGAATTTTCACTATAAGCAAATGCAGCCAAGCGTTGGCACCCGCATGTGGTGCTCTTGTTGTCTTGTTGCACTAGTGATTGTTACAATCACTAGGTCAGTTTGAACTGGTGGAATTTGTGTCTGAAAGAGTAGAAAACATTGTTTGAAAAGGAGGAAATTCTGGTTACTAGTATTTTCTCCTTTTCTCCCAATGTTTCCAAAAGCTTCTTTTCTCAGGGTCGTTTTAAGTCAGTAATTGTATAGTAGAAGGTGTTAAAAGTTCAAATAATACCATAAATGTAATTTGCAAAGTCGCTATTGAAATGATATTGGTACAGAGTAGTTAATTTTGATGCATGAAATGGTAGCAATGAGTTAAACGGCTGGTCAAGCACAATGAGGAGCCTTATCAGACAGTGCACAGAACCTTGTTTGCAAAAATTATTTGTGTCTTTGGTACAGGATGTATTATTCATGAGTGTGGCAGTTTGATTGTTGCACTTGTTGTACATATAGTATGACAAAGGATTATCAGTGGTCACGCAATTATATTGTCAGTCCAGTTTGCAAAAGCAGTCTAGTCAAGGTTACTTAATGTCAAAAAAAATCTAAGTGGTCCCTCAGATAGAAGTAACCACCTTAATGAATTTTAACACTTTACCGCACAATATTCCCTGTTTAAGGGTTTTTCAAAACAAGGCTTGTAACCAGCATTTTCTCCCTTTCCCACAATATTTTCAACAGCTTCAAAGACAAAAATAATCTTTTGAGCAAAATTTTTGTTTTTCATATGCAAAGGCTTTCAATTTTGTTGAGTCTAAAATGTTGTTCTTTGGTAAAGAGTTAACTTCCTCAAACAAAGAATGATGCATTTATTTGATTCAAAAGGTGAATATGTATTAGAATTAAATAATGAAAGCCTCAATTTTAAAGAAATAGCTTGCAAAATGTTGTGGAAAGCATGTATTTGCTCATTATGTACAAGAAAATATGCCCTTCCCTACAGTGTTTTATTTTTTTTTTTAAATTGTCTGCTGCTAAAACACTTAGTCTGCCTGTGTAAAGGTTGATTACGTAATTTTCAAATAGGTACTCCTAGTCATGTGAACTTCTACTTGTAGGAACAAAAATGGGGATGTGGTGAGTGGATGTGGGAATGAAGTTACAGCAGTGAACAGCAAGATTTTGACATCTGCCACACTTCTGGAAAAGTATGCATTGATGAAAGAATGATACTTTTCATCCCAGAGTTTCACATGAACAGAGCTGAAAATGTATCATAAAAGGTGACATAGATAACTGTATACATGTATTGTATTTTTGCTTCATCTTGCGTAAATTTGCTGGCACGCAGTCAAGCTCAGGTAACACAGACAGTGGTGTGCAGGATTTGAGACCAGGAAGTTGCTGGTTACTGCTGATTATTGTTTCAACGATGGTTATGTGGGAAAGCAACCAATTGCTTGGGAAGAACTTTGTGAGAAGTACTGGTAAAAAGAAACTCAGAAAATGTGAGAAAGCAGCTAATAGCCTGGGAAGAATAATGTACAAAGCACTGGTAAAAGAAAGACTGGGAAAATCATGGATAGGTGCAGCAGCTGCTGCATTATGACTGAAATAATGTTGAAAATAGCATTAAACATATACAAAAAAATGGTGAGGCTTTCCTCATATGTTTCATACTTATTGTGTTCTCAGACAATTATTTAGTATTTCTTAATTCTATTGCATTGAAATAGGCATAGGTAACAACCCCTCCCCCCTCCCCCCCTTCCACAAAGTAGAGGGGGTTATACTGGTTTCACCCTGTGTGTCTGTCTCTGTCAGTCCATATTTTTCATCTCCATGCTCTGACTCAAAAGTTGTTTGACCAAGGACCCTGAAACTTTATACAAGTGTTGCTAACAATCCAAGGAGGTGCCATATTGCTTTGGAGTCACATGGGTTACAAATCAAGGTCACAGGTAAACTTTGTTTGAAAATTGTTTCAGTGCTCTAACTCAAAAATCGTTTGACCATTGACTCTGAAACTTTATACAAGTGTTGCTCATAACCCAAGGAGGTGCCCTATTGTTTTGGGGTCACTTGGATCAAAGGTCAAGGTCACAGGTGAACTTTGTTTGAAAATCATTTCCATGCTCTAAGTCAGTGGCTGTTTGACCTAGAACCCTGAAACGTGGTTCTTATCAGCATTGTTTTGATGATTAATCAATCATTTGACAGTCTCAGCCTAGAGGACTTGATTGGTAGTACTGGTAGTACAAATACTTAACTCTTTACCACATGCCAACATTTTAGATTAGTCCAATTTCAAAGCATTTGCAGATGCCAAATTCAGCTTTGGAACAAAAGGGCTTAAGCTTTCTGATAGAACAGAAAACATTTTGGGAAAAGAAGAAAATGCTGGTTACCAGCATTTTCTCCTTTTCCCACAATGTTTTCAAAAGCCTTCTTTCCTAGGGTCGTGAAAACCTGGGATTGTTTGGTATGCTAAAGGGTAAAACTGACACTGTGTTAACACCTAACCTGCTAAGTGAAATGAATTTTTCAAGCCGATAGTAAAAACCCAAATATGCTGTTCCAAAGGTGTTTTTCAGGGGGAAAATATGTCCTTATCGGACAGTGCAGATTGTTCTGTGCAGTCTGATCTTGATCTACAACCGTCTGCAAAAAGTCTTTAAGCTGCGCCTAGCAGTCTGAGGATTAAACATAAATCATTGTATCCCCTCACTCTTTTTATGTCCCAGCGGTAATACAGTAAACATATAGTATGTGGTGTTGTATATCTGTAGATCTTCATTGTTGTGTTCATTTCTGGCCCATAACTTTGATGTACATAATTACATGGGATTTCCAAAAAAACGGGAACTAACGACAGACATGTATAGACCATGCGTCATGTGCAGTAAAGGTGCTGTCAGCTTAAAGGTCAGTGCCAAAATGGCATGACTCAGAAGTAACCATATTTGAGTAGCGATCCAAAGTTCTCCAGTGTTATCCTTATCTGTTTTGTAGACTCAACATGGGATTGTCTGGGGTTTCCCTCATCCCGTTTTTTTTTTAGCTCCACTGGCCAAAGGCCAGCGGGCTTATGTCATGGCCCGGTGTCCATCGTGCGTCCGTACGTCCGTGCGTGCGTGCATCCGTGTGTTAACTTTTATTTCAAACATCTTCTTCTCTGAAACTACCCATCCAATTTTCATGAAACTTCACAGAAATGATCCTGCCATGGTCCTCTTCAGAATTTCTTGAAAGAATTTGATTCCTTCAAAAACTCTGGTTGCCATGGCAACAAAACTGAAAAATATTGGAAATCTTTAAAAATCTTCTTGTCTGAAACCATAAGGCATAGGGCTACCAAATTTGGCATGTAGCTGTATGTAGTAGACCTCTATCAAGTTTCTTCAAATTATAGCCCTGGGGTCAAAATTGGCTCTGCCCCAGGGGTCACAAGTTTTACATAGGCTTATATAGAGAAAACTTTAAAAATCTTCCTGTACCTAGCCATAAAGCCTAGAGCTACCAAATTTTACTTGTAGCTTTATCTAGTGGGCCTCTACTGAGTGGGCCAAAATTTTAGCCCTGGGGTCAAAATTGGTCCCGCCGCAGGGGTCACAAATTTTACATGGGCTTACATAGTAACAACTTAAGAAATCTTCCTGTTTTGATTTTTTTTTTTTGAAATTAGCCTTGCATCAGGGGTCGTATGTTTTACAGAGGCTTCATATGGGCAAAACTTGAAAATCACCTTATTTATAACCATACAGCATAGACTTGTATTATTTTGGCGTGTGGCTTTATCTTGTGGACCTCTACCAGGGTTCAAGTAATTATAGCTCTGGGATCAAAAATGGCTTTGCCCTGCAGGTCTCAACTTTCACATGGGCTTTTACAGAGAAAACTATGTAAGTCTTCATTTTGAAACCATCTGGCTCAGAATTGAAATGTTTAGTATTTATGGTTTATATTTATAAGCCAGTGGAGCAATACAGGGCCATCATGGCTCTCTTGTTTAAATTTAGGACCCCTAAATTTTCAGAATGTCCCCCAAAATTAAGATGTTTGCCTTCTTGAATTCATCTCTCGGAGCTCAAACGACCCTACCATGCCAAAGTCCAGGATTGTCCATGAGCGTGGTGTTTCAAAGCCCAAGGATTATACTGATAAACCTGGCAAATATTTTCATTAATGGGCAGTTGCTACATGTTGACTGAAATAGTACTTAAAATGTAAAACACTATTTAATCTACCAGTCTAATTTTTATTTGAATGGACGAGTCCAGGTAGCTCAGTCAGTAGTGTACAGGACTTGAGAACAGGAGGTTGCTGGTTTGATCCCCGGCTCGCCCAATTTCTTTCCGAGGATTGATGATAGTTCATTGCAACAGGATTCATTCGTCTGTCACCGCTGACCATTGTTTCGACGATAGCTATGTGGGAAAGCAGTTGGTGGCTTGGAAAGAATATTGTGCGTAGTACTGGTAAAAGAAACTCCAGGAAAGCATGCTTACGTGCACTGGCCCCCTGCGATATAACTGAAGTAATGTTGACAATGGCGTTAAACACCATACAGTCAATCAGTCATTTGAATGATTGCATTTTTACAGATTTCCTGCTGTAGTTATTGTTATATCACTGCAAAAATATCTGTATTTGTTCCTTTCATTCAGATCAGTAGATCTACATCAAATTTTTTTTTTTCCAAGCCATTGACTGCATTCTCACATATACTTAGTTTTGGGCTATCAACAAAATGTTTTTATTCCTGTTGATTTTAATTAAATATTAACCCTTTACCACACAATTCCGTCTTTTAACGACCCTGAGAAAGAAGCCTTTTGAAAACACTGTGGGAAAAGGAGAAAATGCTGGTAACCAGCATTTTCTCCTTTTCCCACTATGTTTTTTACCCTATCAAAGATAAATCACATCATTTAAATTGAAATTGTTGTCTGCAAATGCTTCCAACTTGGACGGGTCTAAAATTTTGTCGTGTGTAAAGAGTTAAAGGGAATGTTGGGATGGCACATCTTGAATAGGCACTTGAAGGACTTCACAGTTTTTGAAGTTGTTATCAAATATAAATTTCTTCATTGTCTCTGTACTACACTGCAAAATGTTACACTTGTCCATATTGAAACCATTTGCTGGCAACAAAATATATTTTGTGAAAAGCTTGAGAGTTTTCTTTGAAATGTGGAAATTGTCACTAGAAAATAAAAACTGTGGTCATCTGTGTTTTCCATTTTTAGCTCACCTGAGCATGAAGTGCTCGAGGTGAGCTATTGTGATCGGTCAATGTCCGTCGTCCGTCCGTCAGTCCGTTCACAATCACAAAAAAAATCTTCTCCTAAACTAACAATCAGATTTCAATCAAACTTTACAGAAATGATCCTTAGGTCATGCTCTTTCGAAATACTTCAAAGAATTGAAATCAGTGAAGAACTCTGGTTGCCATGGCAACAGAATGAAAAAACTTAAAAAATCTTCTTCTCCAAAACTGTAAGGCCTAGAGCTTTCAAATTTGGTATGTAGTATTGTCTAATGGCCCTCTACCAAAAGACTTCAAATTATCACTTCACATTGAAATTTAGCCCTATGTTGTGGGATCCCAGATTTTACATAGAGGTAAGAAGGAAATCTGTAAAAATCATCTCCTCCCAAATCGATTGGCCTTGTGCATTTAAATTTTGCATGTAGCATGGCCTGATGGCCCTCTATCATAATACTTTAAATAATTATTCTACAATTGAAATTAGCCCTATTTTGTAGGATCCCAGATTTTAGATAGAGATAAGAAGGAAATCTTTAAAACCTTTTATCTCCCAAACCGTAAGGCCTACAGCTTTCATGTTTGGAATGTCCCATTGTCTAATAGCTCTCTATCAAGACACTTCAAATTATCACTTTACAATGAAAATAATCCCTATGTTGTAGGATAACAGATTATACATTGATATAAAGAAGGAAATCTTGAAAACACTTTTTGGCCCAAACCATAAGGCCTGCAGATTTCATATTTGGAATGTCCCGTGGTTTAATAGCCATGTATCAAAACACTTCAAATAATCATGGTACAATGAGAATAAGCCCTGCGTTGTAGGATCACAGATTTTACATAGATATAAAGATGGAAATCTTTAAAAATATTGTCCTCAAACTTTAAGACCTAGAAAATTCATATTTTGCATGAAACAGACATGCCGGCATAGCCCTCTATATCAAAACAGTTCAAATAAACACACTACAATTTAAAGAAAAACTTTATTGTAGTATTGACCCAAGATTTTACACATAACTAAGGAAAGAAATTTCAGCATTGTCACCTATTCCCACATTATTTTCTATCCGTTTAAATGATTTTTATTAGATTTACGACTTTTGTTGTTGGTGGTGGTGGTGGTTTTTTCAATCAGTGTCTGCAACCACTTTCAAACTTGACTGTTCTAGAATGTTGTTGTCTGAATAATACAATTAAAAGAGCAGAAATAGAAGTTAACATCATTTGGGGCTATTGCAGATGTCAACCCGTACCAGGTACATGCCACTATTGGTAATTTCTGTCATTTTTAAAAGCAGAAACGGGTTAGCTGTTCTTTTTTGCTATTTCCTTTTGTCTGAACAACAGTCACATACTGATGAAAAGATATTACTTCACGATAAAGATCATTTGACAAGGAAAAAGCTAGTCATCAAGGTCATATCTCCAAAATGGCTGTTATGCCTTTTGTATTTTGTTTCTAATTTATTGATCAATAGTGTTGGATTTTGGGCCTCTGTATGGGAATCAACTGCCTTGTTAATGACGCTCCTGGATTATTATACTTTTTTAAAAAAATTTTTATTGATATACATGTATCTGGTGTTACTAAAGGCATTCACTTGAAACTTGGAATATTATGTTCACTATCAAAAGAGCATTCCATACTGTCTAGGGGGTAACTCTAGATGCATTTTATGCCCCCACATTGATAGATCAGGGGCTACTCAGATGAGTGATACAGGACCATCATGGTCCTCTTGTCTCCTTTTCCAATAATGTTTTCAAAAGACTTTTTCCTGGCTGTGGGTCGTGAAAACACTGAATTGTTGGTTAAGAAATTTGACTGTACTTTTTCTGACAGACTACTTAATTTTCCATTACAGGTACATGATGGCAAAGTTTACAGATAAAGTGCTCCAGTATCAACTTTGTATCTTAAGACTATTTCAAGTGGACAATTTCAAAAAGTGACATATCAGTATGAGCCAGTTTTTAGCTCACCTGAGCACGAAGTGCTCAAGGTGAGCTTTTGTGATCGCCCAATGTCCGTCGTGCGTCGTGCGTCGTCCACAATTTCTTTAAACATCTTCTCCTCCTAAACCACTAGGCCAATCTTGATGAAACCTGGCAGGGATGTTCCTCGGGTGAAGCTCTACCAAAGTTGTTCAAGAGATTGAATTCCACCCATAACTCTGGTTGCCATGGCAACCAAAAGGAAAAAAATAGCAAAATCTTTGAAAATCTTCTTCTCTGAAACTAGAAGGCGTAGAGCTTTGATATTTGGTATGTAGCATCTCCTAGTGGACCTTTATAAGTTTGTTCATATGATGCCCCTAGGGTCAAACTGGCCCCACCCTGGGGGTCACAAGTTCAAACATAGGAACAAAGAAGGAAAACTTTACAAATTTTCTTCTCTGAAACTGGAAGGCATGGAGCTTTGATATTTGGCATCTAGGATCTCCTAGTGGACCTCTACCAAGTTTGTTCATATGATGCCCCTGGGGTCAAAACTGGCCCCGCCACGGGGGTCACAAGTTCAAACATAGGAACAAAGAAGGAAGACTTTAAAATTCTTCTTCTCTGAAACTGGAAGGCATGGAGCTTTGATATTTGGCATGTAGCATCTCCTAGTGGACCTCTACCAAGTTTGTTCATATGATGCCCCTGGGGTCAAAACTGGCCCCGCCCCGGGGGTCACAATTTCCAACATAGGAACAAAGAAGGAAAACTTTAAAATTCTTCTTCTCTGAAACTGGAGGGCGTAGAGCTTTGATATTTGGCATCTAGCATCTCCTAGTGGACCTCTAACAAATTTGTTCATATGATGCCCCAGGGGTCAAAACTGGCTCTGCCCCGGGGTCACACGTTCAAACATAGGAACAAAGAAGGAAAACTTTAAAATTCTTGTTCTCTGAAACTGGAAGGCGTAGAGCTTTGGTATTTGGTATGTAGCATCTCCTAGCGGACCTCTACCAAGTTTGTTCACATGATACCACTGTGGTCAAAACTGGCCCTGCCCCGGGGGTCACAAGTTTCGAACATAGGAATAAAGACGGAAAACTTTAAAATTCTTCTTCTCTAAAACTGGAAGGCATAGAGCTTTGATATGTGGCATCTAGCATCTCCTAGTGGACCTCTACCAAATTTGTTCATATGATGCCCCTTGGGTCAAAACTGGCCCTGCCCTGGGGGTCACAAGTTCGAACATAGGAACAAAGAAGGAAAACTTTAAGATTCTTCTTCTCTGAAACTGGAAGGCGTAGAGCTTTGATATTTGGTATGTAGCATCTCCTAGCAGACCTCTACCAAGTGTGTTCATACGATGCCCCTTGGGTCAAAACTGGCCCTGCCCCGGGGGTCACAAGTTTCGAACATAGGAACAAAGAAGGAAAACTTTAAAACTCTTCTTTTCTAAACCTTGAAGGCATAGAGCTTTGTTATTTGGTATGTAGTGAACCTGTTCTAAGTTTGTTAGCCCACCTGAGCACAACATGTTCAGTCAGTTCGAAATTGGGTCACCTGGGGTCATAAACTAGGTCACATAAACTAGTTGTCAAATTAAAGAAATACCTTGTGGGCATTCTAGAGGCCACATTTATTGCTCAAATGACCTGAAATTTGGTCAGAATGTTTGTCTTGATAAAATCTCCGATGAGTTTGGATTTGGGTCACCTGGGATCATAAAGTAGGTCACTAGTTCAAATTAAAGTAATACCTTGTGGGCACTCTAGAGGTCACATTTTTGGCTCAATTGACTTGAAAATTGGTCTGAATGTTTGTCTTGATAAAATCTCACATGAGTCCAAGTTTGGGTCATGTGGGGTCTTAAATTAGGTCACTATGTCAAATTAAAGAAATACCTTGTTTGCACTGTAGAGGCTGAATTTATTGTTCAATTGATTTGAAAATTGGTTAAAATGTTTCTCTTGATGAAATCTATGACGAGTTCAAAAATGGGTCACCTGGGGTCATAATCTAGGTCACTAGGTCAAATTAAAGAAATACCTTGAGGGCACTCTAGAGGCTACATTTCTTGCACAATTGACTTGAAAGTTGGTCAGAATGTTTGTCTTGATGAAATATCAGATGAGTTTGATATTGGATCACCTGGGGTCATAAACTAGGTCACATGGTCAAATTTAAGAAATACCTTGTAGGCACTCTAGGGGCCACATTTATTGCTCATATGACTTGAAATTTGTTCAGAATTTTTGTCGTGATAAAAATCTCGAATGGGTTTGGATTTGGGTCACCTGGGGTCATAAACTAGGTCACTAGGTTAAATTAAAGAAATACCTTGTGGGCACTCTTGAGGCCTCATTTTTTCCCTCAATTGACCTGAAATTTGGTAAGAATGTTTGTCTTGATAAAATCTCAAATGGGTTTGGATTTGGGTCACCTTGGATCATAAACTAGGTCACTAGGTCAAATTAAAGAAATACCTTGAGGCCAAATTTTTTGCTCAATTGAATTGAAAATTGATCAGAATGTTTGTCTTGATAAAATCTCACATGAGTCTGAATTTGGGTCAGCTTCGATCATAAACTATGTCATTAGGTCAAATTAAAGAAATACCTTGTAGGCACTCTAGAGGCCACATTTATTGCTCAATTGACTTGAAAATTGTTCAGAATGCTTGTCTTGAAAGTTGGTCAGAATGTTTGTCTTGATGAAATATCGGATGAGTTTGAAATTGGGTTACCTGGGGTCATAAACTAGGGCACTTGGTCAAAATAAAGAAATACCTTGTGGGCACTCTAGAGGCCACAAATATTTCTCAATTGACTTAAAAATTGGTCCAAATGTTTGTCTTGATAAACCCTACATGAGTCTGAATTTGGGTCATGTGGGGTCTTAAATTAGGTCACTAGGTCAAATTAAAGAAATACCTTGTGGGCACTTTAGAGGCCACATTTATCGTTCAATTGATTTGAAATTTGGTTAAAATGTTTCTCTTGATGAAAGCTAGGATGAGTTCAAAATTGGGTCACCTGGGGTCATAATCAAGGTCACTAGGTCAAATTAAAGAAATACCTTTAGGGCACTCTAGAGGTCACATTTCTTGCACAATTGACTTGAAGGTTGGTCAGAATGTTTGTCTTGATAAAATAGTGGGTGAGGTTGAAATTGGGTCAGCTGGGGTCATAAATTAAGTTACTGGGTCAAATTTAAGAAACACTTTGTTGGCACACTAGAGGCCACATTTATTGCTCAATTAACTTGAAAACAGTTCAGAATGTTTGTCTTGATAAATTTTTTGATGAGTTCTAAATTGGGTCACATGGGGTGATAAATTAGGTCACTAGGTCAACTTAAGGAAATTCCTTGTGGACGCTCTAGAGGCCACATTTTAAGCTCAATCGACCTGACAATTGGTCAGAAATTGGATTATGCACGTTGAGTGAATTTTGCATATTGACTCGGGTGAGCGATCCAGGGCCATCATGTCCCTCTTGTTTCATTTGACTTGTTAAAAGACAATACAGAACATGACAATTATCATTTTATGTCCAAAACTTTAATTAAAGGTGTATTCTCTCAAAATCTTGTTTTCTTTTTTCTGGCTTGTTGCAAAATTTAGTTCTGCTTTCTCATGCTGAAGTTTTTGATAATGCTATTTCTTTATCCATTTTTGCTGGACTATGTGAGAATGTACTTTGCAACTGGAAATAATAATGTCTGTAGATCTTGTTTGGTGCTGGTTGTTAGTAAGGGGTCCTGCGTGGCTCAGTGGTAGAGTGTAGGACTCTTGACCTGGATACCCCAGGTTTGGGCCTCACTGAATCCCCTGGATTTTCGATGGGAGTGCCCTTGGGCAAGACACTTGTAGTATTGGTGGAAACAGGAAATACATGATTATGTGAGCTGTTCCTATGATATGACTGAAATAATTTTAAAAGTGGCGTAAAGCACCATTCAATCAATCAACCTATTGGATGTTAGTTTGATGGTGTTTAATGCTATTTTTAACATTATTTCAGTTAAATTAGGGCAACCATTTCACCTATTTATGCTTCCCTTGAGATCTTTTAATTATTACTTTGCATGATACCCTTCCCAAGCCACTGGTTGTTTCCCATGTAACCATTGTGGAAATAATGATCATTGGTGAGAGAGGAATTAATCTTGCTGCAATGACTGTCATCAGTCATCAGAAAGAAATTGGCAGAGCTAGGACCTGCGATCCCACAGTTTCAAGTCTCGTATGTTATCGATTGAGCTAATGGGCTTGTTTGGAAGTATGGAAAACACATTCATACATCCAGTGTCAGTCGTGATATGCCAAACAGTACAGAATTTGGAAAAAAAATGGGTTCAACAAAATTCATATTTCAGCACCATACATGTAATCCATGATTTCCAGCAGATCACTATGCACATACTGTATATGTATTTGTTCATAATTATATGCAGTTGTACATTTGTCCCTAGCCCATCAGTACTTTCAGTGCTTTGATTTCCTCTTTTCCTCCTCTTCAATTTCATTTGCAACTTTCCTACATTTGAATTCAGCTTTTTGCAGTAATATTTTCAGCAATTATCTTTTGCAGGCAACTGCCCTTACTAGGCTCCTGCCATAAAATGGCAGATAGGATATAGTGTTACCCCTGTTTGTGTATGTGTGTGTGTGTGTGTGCGTGTGTGAGTTTTCTTGGAAAAGGTGGTGTTTGTGTCTTGCCCTTAACTTTGATGTGCTTTGTTGGATTCAAAATAATTTGGCACATATGATTCCCATGAACAGACATGTAGTAAGCAAACCATGTTGCCAGCTCAAAGGTCAAGGTCGCAGTGCTTGGCAAAAAATTTTGCATATACAGTGTAATTCTACCAAACAACAAGATTTAAGACTTGTCCAAATTCAAATCATTTGCATACAACAAAATAAATGTGACTCAAAAATTGAATGTTCTCTTTTAGAAGGGTAGAAAACATTATGGGAAAAGATAAAGATGCTGATTACCAGCATTTCCTCCCTTTTCCACGATGTTTTCAAAAAACCTTTTTTCTCAGGGTAGTTAAATGTCGGGATTGTGTGGTAAAGGGTTTAATATTTCTGTCAATAAATAATGGCTATAGGTCTTTGTTTGAGTTTGGAACTGTACCATGAGTCCATGACTGACCTTTGTCATGTTGAGGAGGCATCCCTGTCGGTGACAATTTTCTAGTTCAATAATGCATAGCTCCAGGTAGAGGGAGTGATTTTGATTTCAAAACTGAAAATATAAATCACTGTCCACTAAATTATATGTTATGGTTACTCTTTAGTATCGTCTCATCAAGACGATTCTTATGAGTACCCACAACATAGGGTTTGGAAGAAGTAATGGATTTAGAATACTATCACTCCCTTTTATCTGGAGGTCTGATAATGATTCAAAAAGCTCTCTTTTTCAGGGCCACAAGGACATAGGACTGTTTAGAAACAGGCTAAAGAGACTCCAGATATTGAAATTTGTACATGTTGCTCATATTTTTGTCTTTCAGAAGAATTATGATGTTGAAGTTGAAACTTTACACAGATATCTAGAGGAGGTTTACAAATTGTGCTCAACTTGTCAAAAGAAAGTAGACCAAACAGTCCAAGAACAAGATCAAACAATCTGGAGCCGTCTGAATGACAGCCTGCGATCCAAATTGAGCTTTCTACATGCAGAAAAACAGTATCTCTTGGTAAGTTACTTTGCTCTTTACCAATGATGAAATTTATGACTAAACGCAATGGAAAGCATTTGCAGACAACAAATTAAATGTAGTGGAAGTGATTTTTTCTGTCTTTGATAGTTTTAAAAACATTGTGGGAAGAGGAGAAAATACTGGTTACCAGGATTTTCTCCTTTTCCCTCAATGTTTTCAAAGGCCTTCTTCTTTAGGGTTGTTAAAAGTCGGGACTACGGTAAAGGGTTAAAAACTGTACTGTGTTCAACTTTCTGATCTCAACTCACTAAACTTTTAGAGCACCAAATGTGTTTTAACCCTTTACCACACAATCCTGAGTTTCAACGACTGAGAAAGAGGCTTTTTAGTCCCCTACCGGCAAAGCCGGAGGGGACTTTAGGTTTGCACTCCGTCCGTCTGTCCGTCAGTCTGTCAGTCCATCAGTCCGGCAATTCAGTTTCCGGACTTTTTAGCTCACCTTAGCACAACGTGCTAAAGGTGAGCTATTGTGATCGCCCTATGTCCGTCGTCCGTCGTCCGTCGTCTGTCGTCCGTCGTCCGTCAACAATTTCTTTAAACATCTTCTTCTCCTAAACCACTGGGCCAATCTTGATGAAACTTGGCAGGGATGTTCCTTGGGTGAAGCTCTACCAAAGTTGTTCAAAGAATTGAATTCCACCCACAACTCTGGTTGCCATGGCAACAAAAAGGAAAAAAAAGCAAAATCTTTGAAAATCTTCTTCTCTGAAACTAGAAGGCGCAGAGCTTTGATATTTGGTATGTAGCATCTCCTAGTGGACCTCATCCAAGTTTGTTCATTTGATGCCCCTGGGGTCAAAACTGGCCCCGCCCCAGGGGTCACAAGTTTGAGCATAGTCACAAAGAAGGAAATCTTCTTCTCTAAAACTTAAAGGCATAGAGCTTTGATATTTGGCATGTAGCATCTCCTAGTAGACCTCTACCAAGTTTGTTCATATGATGCCCCTGGGGTCAAAACTGGTCCCGCACCGGGGGTCACAATTTCCAACATAGGAACAAAGAATTAAAGAATTAAAGAAAAACCTTTAAGGCACTCTACTAAGGTGAGCGACCCAGGGCCATCATGGCCCTCTTGTTTTCTAAACGCTGGTACATATTGAGCCGAGTTTTGGTGTGTAAGTCACCCACCATCAGTTCGACTTTCGTTCCTGTCCACTGGTTTTTCACGGATTTACGGGCCTTGGACTTACAAAATTTCACTGATAAATCAGTTTTCCAGACTTTTTTCCTAAACGCTGGTAGGTATTGATCTCAGATTTGCTGTGTAACTCAACCACCATGACTTACAGATCAAGTTCGACTTTCGTTCCGATCCACTGGTTTTTCACGAATTTACAGGCCTTGGACTTGCAAAATTTCACTGATAAATCAGGTTTCTGGACTTTTTAGCTCACCATGAGCACAAGTTCGAAATTGGGTCATGTGGGGTCAAAAACTAGGTCACTAGGTCAAATCTTCGAAAAACCTTGTGTACGCTCTAGAGGCAGCATTTTCAGTCAGATACTTGTGAAATTTGGTCAGAAGGTTTGTCTTGATAAAATTTCAGACGAGTTCAAAATTGGGTCATGTGGGGTCAAAAACTAGGTCACTAGGTCAAATCTTAGAAAAACCTTGTGTACGCTCTAGAGGCCACATTTTCAGTCAGATACTTGTGAAACTTGGTCAGAATGTTTGTCTTGATAAAATCTCAGATGAGTTCAAAATTGGGTTACGTGGGTCAAAAACTAGGTTATTCGGTCATATCTTCGAAAAACCTTGTGTACGCTCTAGAGGCCACATTTTCAGTCCGATCCCCATGAAACATGGTCAGAATCTTTGTCTTGATAAAATCTGGGACACGTTCGAAATTTGGTCATGTGGGGTCAAAAACTAGGTCACTAACTTAAATCTTCGAAAAACCTTGTGTACGCTCTAGAGGCCACATTTTCAGTCAGATACATGTCAAATTTGGTCAGAATGTTTGTCTTGATAAAATCTCGGACGAGTTAAAAATTGGGTCATGTGGGGTCAAAAACTAGGTCACTAGGTCAAATCTTCGAAAAACCTTGTGTACGCTCTAGAGGCCACATTTTCAGTCAGATACTTGTGAAATTTGGTCAGAATGTTTGTCTTGATAAAATCTGAGTTGAGTTTGAAATTGGGTCATGTGGGGTCAAAAACTAGGTCACTAGGTCAAATCTTAGAAAAACCTTGTGTATGCTCTAGAGGCCACATCTTCAGTCCGATCCTCATAAAACTTGGTCAGATTGTTTGTCTTGATGAAGTTTGGGATGTGATTGAAATTGGGTCATATGGGGTCAAAAACTAGGTCACTAGGTCAAATCTTAGAAAAACCTTGTGTACTCTCTAGAGGCCATATTTTCAGTCCGATCCTCATGAAACATGGTCAGAATGTTTGTCTTGATAAAATCTCGGACGAGTTCTAAATTGGGTCATGTGGGGTCAAAAACCAGGTCATTCGGTCAAATCTTCGAAAAACCTTGTGTACACTCTAGAGGCCACATTTTCAGTCAGATACTTGTCAAATTTGGTCAGAATGTTTGTCCTGATAAAATCTGGGACGAGTTCGAAATTGGGTCCTGTGGGGTCAAAAACTAGGTCACTAGGTCAGATCTTCGAAAAACCTTTTGCAAGCCATAGAGGCCACATTTTCAGTCTGATACTTGTGAAATTTGATCAGAATGTTTGGCCTATTGACTCAGGTGAGCGATCTAGGGCCATCATGGCCCTCTTGTTTTTCTAAATGCTGGTAGATATTCATCTGACTTTAGCTGTGTAAGTCAACCACCATTACTTACAGATCAAGTTTGAGTTTCGTCCCGCTCCACTGCTTTTTCACACATTTACGGGCCTTGGACTTACAAAATTTCACTGATAAAACATTTTTCAGCACTTTTTTTCTAAACGCTGCTACATATAGAGCTGATTTTTGGTGTGTACATCAACCACCATGACTTACACATCAAGTTCGTCCTGCTCCACTGCTTTTTGACGCATTTACGGGCCTTGGACTTACAAAATTTCACTGACAAAACATTTTTCTGCACTTTTTTTCTGAACGCTGCTACATACAGAGCTGATTTTTAGCTCCACTGGCCGAAGGCCAGCGGGCTTATGTCATGGCCCAGTGTCCATCGTGCGTCCGTCCGTCCGTCCATCTGTGCGTTAACTTTTATTTCAAACAACTTCTTCTCTGAAACTACCCATCCAATTTTCATGAAACTTCACAGAAATGATTCTGCCATGGTCCTCAAAATATTGGAAATCTTTAAAAATCTTCTTGTCTGAAACCATAAGGCATAGGGCTACCAAATTTGGCATGTAGCTTTATGTAGTAAACCTCTATCACGTTTCTTGAAATTATAGCCCTGGGGTCAAAATTGGCTCTGCCCCAGGGGTCACAAGTTTTACATAGGCTTATATAGAGAAAACTTTAAAAATCTTCCTGTACCTAGCCATAAGGCCTAGAGCTACCAAATTTTGCATTTAGCTTGATCTAGTTGGGGTCTACCAAAAGTGCCCAAATTATAGTCCTGGGGTCAATTTGGCCTCATGCTTGTGGGGGGGGGGGGGGTTTAACAAGATTTACATAGGCTTACATATGGAAAACTTTTAAATCTTGGTGTACATAGCTATAAGGCTTAGGCTACCAAATTTTGCATAATTATAGCATTATCTAGTGGACAACTTCAAAGAGGGCCCAAGTTACAGCCCTAGGATCAAGTTTGGCCCTGCACCAGGGGTCACAAATTTTACATGGGTTTATGGAGTGAAAAGTTCAGAAACTGTCTTGGTACTAGCCATAAGGCCAAGAACTCCCAAATTTGGCAAGTTATTCTTCTAAGGGCTTATATAGTGAAGACTTCTCTTCATGGTTTACATTTATAAGCCAGTGGAGCGATACAGGGCCATCATGGCCCTCTTGTTGGTGTGTACATCAACCACCATGACTTACACATCAAGTTCGAGTTTCGTCCCGCTCCACTGCTTTTTGACGCATTTATGGGCCTTGGATTTTAAAAATTTCACTGACATGCCAGCGATACATACGGCCGGTAGGGGACTGTGTATTGCTATGCAATACTATCAGAATGCTTGTTGAAAACATTGTAGGATAAGGAGAAATGTTGGAAACCAGCATTTCCTCATTTTCCCACAATGTTTTCTGTCCTTCTGTACACAAATCTCACCATATGAGCCATATCAAATTTGTTGTCTGCTAATGCTGTAAAATTTCATAGTGTGGTACAGAGTTAATGGATGTATGTTTACCTGCATCTTGAACAGAAAAATGAGGGACCAGGACCCCAAAAAGTCCTTGTCTGCAGCCAATTGACACAACTTCAATTTAGAATTCAATATTTAAAGAAATGTGATTTAAAAAAAAAAGCCTTTTGATCTAATCTGACCATCTGTCTTGTTTACTATGGCTTTTCATACAAAGCTATAAGAAAAAAGTGTGAGATTTCCAACTTACTATTATTGTTTTCTTTCGCAAATCAATTTTTGTTAGCTCCACTGGCCGAAGGCCAGCGGCCTTATGTTATGGCCCGGTGTCCGTTGTGCGTCCGTGCATCCGTCCGTGCGTCCGTCCATCCGTCTGTGCGTTAACTTTTATTTCAAACATCTTCTTCTCTGAAACTACCCAGCCAATTTTCATGAAACTTCACAGAAATGATTCTGCCATGGTCCTCTTCAGAATTTCTTGAAAGAATTTGATTCCTTCAAAAACTCTGGTTGCCATGGCAACAAAACTGAAAAATATTGGAAATCTTTAAAAATCTTCTTGTCTGAAACCATAAGGCATAGGGCTACCTTATTTGGCATGTAGCTTTATGTAGTAGACCTCTATCAAGTTTCTTCAAATTATAGCCCTGGGGTCAAAATTGGCGCTGCCCCAGGGGTCACAAGTTTTACATAGGCTTATATAGAGAAAACTTTAAAAATCTTCCTGTACCTAGCCATAAGGCCTAGAGCTACCAAATTTTGCATGTAGCTATATCTAGTGGGCCTCTACCAAGTGGGCCAAAACTTTAGCCCTGGGGTCAAAATTGGCCCCGCCGCAGGGGTCACAAGTTTTACATGGGCTTACATAGTGACAACTTAAGAAATCTTCCTGTTTTGATTTTTTTTTTGAAATTAGCCTTGCATCAGGGGTCTTATGTTTTACAGAGGCTTCATATGGACAAAACTTTAAAATCACTTTATTTATAACCATACAGCATAGACTTGTATTATTTTGGCAAGTGGCTTTATCTTGTGGACCTCTGCCAGGGTTCAAGTAATTATAGCTCTGGGATCAAAAATTGCTTTGCCCTGCAGGTCTCAACTTTTACATGGGCTTTTACATAGAAAACTTAAGTCTTTATTTTGAAATCATTTGGCTCAGAATTGAAATGTTTACTATTTATGGTTTGTATTTATAAGCCAGAGGAGCGATACAGGGCCATCATGGCCCTCTTGTTTTGTGCACTTGCTTGTATTCCTGAAAACCCCAGTTTTTGATCTTTGATTGAGAAATGTCTGGTTTTCATTACATTTATAGTTCATAATTATATGAACATTTTTGCCAAATGATAAACTCTAATAATTCATGTTAAGAAATGTCAATTTTATAAATGTTAGCTAAATGTAAAGGTAAACTACAAAAACTGTTTTACAATATCTGATAAACGGTGCTAGAGTAAGTTGTTAAGAAAAATTCTAGTATTCTGCACTGCACATTATCTGCAGAGATAAAGAATTAAACAAGGTTTTCAATTGTTTTAAAATAAATGATAAAAAAAGAAATCCTGGCCACTGAGACAGGCTTTACTGTATTTCCACAGATTTCACCTTTTCTAGAGATGAATAAGAACAAGCGGATGATTTTCAGCTACTTTTTCCACACAGTTGAAGTGTTTTCAAGTTTAGGTTTACTGCTGAGACAGATACAACTGGACACAGAACAGACTAGTATACTACAGACATGCTTTCCCGAGTTATCGGTACTCCACCCACTATTGTTGTCACTAGACAGACATGTATGGCACTTGACTGTAGTTCTCATATTGTCAGGAATCCTTGCTAAAGTGCTTGTCACCACTAATAGGTAAAATTCCAACTCATTTTTACCCGTTTGAGTTAACCCTGTACCACACAATCCCCTGTCATTGGGGTGATCCAGTGATCAAATCCCTCGGCTGTATCATGTAGCTTGATACGCACCTACACGGTACATTTCCTATGTCGCCGGAGGCACACCATTTTACCGTTACTGAAATTGTAAGGCTCCTCTTTCTAGGAATATTTTGGTCAACAAACAGTTTGTACATTCAAATTTTAGCATGGTTTATCGATTCCATTAGGAGCTTTCATGGACAGATCGATAGTTGTGAATAACTTCATAGCGGTTGTTAATGTCATTTGCTAGGCGATTTGCAGGGGCGCCGCCATGTTGAAGATCATGTGAGTTCAAAATGGTAGCCTCCTTTATACGACAAGGTTAGATGTAGGTACGGAATCAGCCGAGTTGTGATGAGTGAATCCCCTGTTTTAGCTCTTTACCAAATGATAGAAATTTGGAATCATCCAAATTGAAAGCATTTGCAGACGACAATTTAAATATGGCTTGAATTATGAGATTTGTCTTTGAATGAGTAGGAAACATTGTGGGAAAGAGAGAAAATACTGATTACCAGCATTTTCTTCTTTCCCTACAATGATCTAAAAGGGGCTTCTTTTTTATGGTTGTTAAAACTTGGGATTGTGTGGTGAAGGGTTCACAATCCTAGGCATTTGAAACCAATGTTGTCTAACAATGTTTTCCTCGTTTTCAAAGGGAAATTTCATCATTTTAGCCACATTTAATTTGCTGTCAATCTGCAAATGCTTTTAATTTGGACAATTCTAAATCTTTTATGATGTAGTAAAGGGTTAAATTCTTCTGACCTGACTGAAAAATGGTTAATCCATTACCACACAATCCTGAGTTTTAATGACCCAAAGGAGAGAGCCTTATGAACACACTGTAGGAAAACAAGAAAATGCTGGTAACCAGCACTTTTTCTTTTATCCTCAATTTTTTCTAGTCTTTCACAGACAATTCTATCATTTCGGCGACTCCTTATTTATTGTCTGCAAATGCTCTCAATTTAAAGCAGACACAGTCAAGTTAGTGTTAAAATAGACACAGTCAAGTTAGTGTTAAAGCAGACAGAGTCAAGTTAGTGTTAAAGTAGACACAGTCAAGTTAGTGTTAAAGCAGGCACAGTCAAGTTAGTGTTAAAGTAGACACAGTCAAGTTAGTGTTAAAGTAGACACAGTCAAGTTAGTGTTAAAATAAATACAGGATGATATGGCCCAGAGAATAAAAAAGTTTCAGGGAACAAATCTTGGTTAGACAAAAACTCTTGTCATGCATGGTCACAATACTGAACAGTGGCAGGGAGCTGTGATTATTACAAGGTTCACCAGGGAGTCTTGTCCATACCCCCATCGAAACAACGAAGTCAATGCAATTACAACAAAGGAAATAGAGCCCTTTTCATCTCTTAGCGTCCAGATTTTTGTCCGGCCTGCTTGCGGTGAGCGAAACATAGTTGTCACAATGTTGGGTGTGTGTGTGCATCCGTCCATCTGGATTTGTTAGGACCAGAACTTTTACATTTGTGGATGGATTTCAAGATAATTTAGCACAATTGTTCTCCTTTATGAGTAGAAGTGCCATATGAAACATTTGTTCTGGTAGGTCCAAGGTCAAGGTCACACTTGGTAAAATGATGAAATTGTCATAATATTATGTAGAGCTTGTCCAAACTACAACTTCTACATTTATGGATGCATTTAAAGATAATTAGGTAAAATTGTTCTCCCATGCAAGTAGAATTGCTGTTTGAAAGATTGGTTCAGGTAGGTCTAAGGTCAAGGTCACCCTAAAAGGTCAAATGGTAAAATTGTCATACATAGAGCTTGTCTGAGCTACAACTTCTACATATGAATGGATTTAAAAATAGTTTTAGACAAGTGTTCTCCTTTACCAGTAGAAAAGTCATTTGAATCATTTGTTCTGGTAGATCCAAGGTCAAGGTTACACTGAAGGGTCAGATGATAAAATTGTCATAAATAGAGCATGTTTAAGCCGTAAATTCTACATTTTAGATGGATTTCATAAATATTGGGCACGATTACATCCCTTCATGATGTCCAAGGTCAAGGTCGTGCTTTAGGGTCAAATGATAAAATTATCATAAATAGATCTGTCAGAGCCATAACTTCTACACATTTGGATGGATTTCAAAATAAATTTGCACAATTGTAGATGTGCCATTTCTAAATTTGTTCAGGTGGGTTCTAGGTCAAGTTCACACTTGATGGTCAAATGATATTATTTTTGACAACTTTCCTACTTACTGAGTTGCAAAAGCAGCTGCATACCTATGAAGGGTATTTTGGCTCTGTTTTCTTCCTTTACCTCATAAACATGCAAGATGAAGGCTGTAAACAGTCATAATGACAGGCAGTTGAATAAGCCAGGGTACACAGAATTCAAAATTGCTTTTTCTGTTGATCTGTGCAACCTTGTAGCTTCAGAGGTAATATTTGGCCTGAAGCTGGCAGTGATTTGATTATACCTTTTTTTTTCCAGAATTTTGAGGGTAGATTTCATCAACAGTGTATTTCTGCTGATGGTGCTTTTCATACATTGTGACATTTTCACCAAATTTGGGACGGGTTCTCCACTAGAAGTTGTAGTGTATATCATGTGTCATGTGACCTCTGTATTCTGCCTGCTGATTGGTCGTAAAGCCACTAACCCTGTGTATGTTAAAACATCAAGGTATGAAAATTGCCTCGTTTAGTTGTTCATGTATCATCTTTTGATATTATGTCCTTACCACACAATTCCAAAGTTAAACGACATGAAAGGACAAGCCTTCTGAAAACATTGTGGGAAAAAGAGAGAATGCTGATTTGCAGCATTTTCTCCTTTTCCCACAAGTTTTCTACCATTTCATGGATAGAGGTCATCTTTTCATCTACATGTAATTTGTTGAAGATATTTACTACAAATTTTGATAAGTTTTTAACTAACAAAAAGGGAATCCATACAACAGGGACAGGTAATCATTAAAATATTTTTGACAGTTATGCCCCTTTTTGACTTATGGTTTTCACTAAAAGCAATGGCAGCCGAGCATAGGCTCCCGCATGCAATGCTCTTGTTATCAGTTCTAAAATGACAGGGTAAAATAAAACTCTACAAGATATGAACGACAAATGCAGTATTCTATTTATACAATATCCTTCTAATTCCATTGAAAATTATTTGCAAGGCAATCTGCAATTATGAGTTATGATGTGTTGTAAACAGTTTGTCAAGGTACCATATTCACAAACTCTTTTTTTTTTAGCTCACCTGAGCACAAAGTGCTCAGGGTGAGCTATTGTGATCACTCACCGTCCGTCGTCCGTCCGTCCACATTTTGTTGTTTACACTCTAGCATCTACAAATATTAACCAATTGGCACCAAACTTGGTCAAAATGTATATGACCATAAGATCTCGGATGAGTTCGATTATGGGTGTAATCGGACCAGAACGACTGGAGTTATTTGCCCTTGAATTAGAAAAATTGCTATATTTGACTTTGTTTACACTCTAGCATCTACAAATATTAACCAATCGGCACCAAGCTTGGTCAAAATGTATATGACCATAAGATCTCGGATGAGTTCGATTATGGGTGTAATCGGACCAGAATGACTGGAGTTATTTGCCCTTGAATTAGAAAAATTGCCATATTTGACTTTGTTTACACTCTAGCATCTACAAATATTAACCAATCGGCACCAAACTTGGTCAAAATGTATATGACCATAAGATCTCGGATGAGTTCGATTATGGGTGTAATCCGACCAGAACGACTGGAGTTATTTGCCCTTGAATTAGAAAAATTGCTATATTTGACTTTGTTCACACTCTAGCATCTACAAATATTAACCAATCGGCACCAAACTTGGTCAAAATGTATATGACCATAAGATCTCAGATGAGTTCGATTATGGGTGTAATCGGACCAGAACGACTGGAGTTACTTGCCCTTAAATTAGAAAAATTGCTATATTTTGACTTTGTTTACACTCTAGCATCTACAAATATTAACCAATCGGCACCAAACTTGGTCAAAATATATATGACCATAAGATCTCGGATGAGTTCGATTATGGGTGTAATCCGACCAGAACGACTGGAGTTATTTGCCCTTGAATTAGAAAAATTGCTATATTTGACTTTGTTTACACTCTAGTATCTACAAATATTAACCAGTCAGCACTAAACTTGGTCTAAATATATATGACCATATATCTCGGATGAGTTTGATTATGTGCCTAATCGGACCAGAACAACTGGAGTTATTTGCCCTTGAATTAAAAAAATTTGCTACATTTGACTTTGTTTACACTCTAGCATCTACAAATTTAAACCAATCAGCACCAAACTTGGTCAAAATATATATGACCATAAGATTTCAAATGAGTTTGATTGTACGTCTAATAGGACCAGTTATATGTCGTGGAAAAAGGGGGCTTGACGTATATTTTCATTGTGGACCAATATCTCTTTAACTACAGGACGAAATGTCATGAAACTTCATCTTTTTATTGTTTATTGCAAGCCACAGACAATACATAGTTATTTGTTATATTTCATGAAACACCATGTCATGAAAAAAGGGGGCTAAATGTTTAATTTCGTCATGGACCAATGACCATCTGTTTGTCCATCTTTCAGGACAGATATCTTCTAAAATCCTTGACAAAAAATTCATACAGGTGTTCCTAATGATGTCCACTGATATTTATTGGTTTTTTTTCCTTTTTTATATCAAATACTGTCTCATAGAAAAAAGGGGCTTCATGTATATTTCTGTTAAGGATCAATATACATGTATCTTCAACTCAAAATCCTAGACAAAAATTTGTGAAACTTCATACATGTGTTCCTTATGATAGTTTGCCAATATCATTAGGTTAGCTTTTTTGATTAAATGTCGTGTCATGGAAAAAGGGGGCTTCACATATATTTTCATTATGGATTAATATCTCTTTAACTACAGGACAAAATGTTATGAAACTTCATCTTTATGTTGTTTATCACAAGCCACAGACAATGGTTAGGCCTATTTGTTAGCTCACCTGAGCACGAAGTGCTGGGTGAGGTATTGTGATTCGTCGTTGTCCTGCGTCCATCTTTCCACAATTCCTTTAAACATCTTCTCCTCCTAAACCAATCATGTTGAAACTTGACAGGCATATTCCTTGGGTGAAGTTCTACCAAAGTTGTTAAAAGAACTGAATTAACCCTTTAACTCCAGGGGTCACAATTTTGGGCAAAATTGTATATAGAGCAAACTTTAAAAATGTTTTTGTCTGAAACTAGAAGGCCTAGAGCTTTGGTATTTGGTATGTGGCATTTCCTTGTGGACAGTTTTGTTCAGGTGATGCTCCTGGGTCAAAACAGGATATAAAGGTATACAGAATGAACTTTAAAAGTCTTGTTCTATTTAACCCTTTACCACACAATCCCAAGTTTTAATGCCTGTGAGAAATAAGGCTCTTGAAAATATTGTTGGAAAAAGAGGAAATACTTGTAACCAGCATGTTTTCCTTTTTCCACAATGTTTTCCACCCAACAAAAAATCAAATTTAAATTTTTGAGTCACATTTATTTTGTTGTCAGCAAATGGTTTGAATTTGGACAAGTCTTAACCCCTTAAGCGCCTTTCATTACTATAGTTGCCTTTGTGTCTAGTGTAGATCAAGATCAGACTGCATGAAATGTGTAGTCTGATCATTGATCTATATTGTCTGCTTTGTTGAAACACTGCAGACAAAAGGCACCCATGCAGTTGTTATCATCTTGGACTCATTCTGGAATGAAAATGGCCTTTGGGTTTAAGGATTGAATTTTGTTGTTTGTTAATGATTTGAGCCAAGCCTGTTAGCTCATTACCTACAGGGCTAGCTATGCAGGGATGTCAAGTTTAAATCTCAGTTGGGCCAAGCACTCAGGTAACCAGGATTTTTTTTAAACTTTTTCCACAATGTTCTCTACCCATCCCAAATCTAAGTTCATTTTTTGAGACAAATTTATTTTGTTGTCTGCAAATGCTTTGAATTATAGACCAGTCTAAAATTTTTGTTTGGTAAAGAGATAAAGATAGACCAAGTAATATGCATTTCAAGACTGTGTTGTAGGCAGTACTATCTTGCAGAATATAAGGCATATATATCCAAGATCCACCTGCAGTCTGATCTTTATCTACACTGTCTGATAAAACATCCTATTTTGCGTACCCCTAGCCTTGGTTCCCACCTGATCATTTTTTCCTTTTATCTATTCAGGACGGACGGATGCAGTTTAAATTTGACATGAAGCCCCCTTTTTCCATGACACAGCAATAAATTCCAAAACCCTGACAATATGCGCTAGGTCACTTGATGTGTGAAATTTTCATCCAAATCTGTTGAGATATGTCCAGTAATTAAAGAGATATTGGTGAAAAATGAAATATAACATGAAGACACCTTTTTCCATGATGCAGCTATAAATTGCAGAACCTTGACAATATGGGCTAGGTCACATGATGAGAAACATTCTGTGAAAACTTTCGAAAACATTGTTGGAAAAGGAAAAAAATGCTGGTAACCAGCATTTTCTCCTTTTTCCCACAAAGTTTTCTACCCTATCAAAGAAATATTGTGTCACTTGAGCCAGTATGAAAATGTTGTCTGCAAATTCTTTCAGTTTGGACAGATCTAAATTTTGCCATGTGGTAAAGGGTTAAAGGCTTTGACAGCATTTTTCTCTCTGGCTGTTAGGATGTATCTTTGAACATTGTGTTCATTGTATTTTGAGTTCACTTTTGTTCATTCATTTAACTCTGTAGTACAGATTTTATCTTGTAAATCTTAGAAGTCATTATAATTTTTGTTCTTCAGTTTGTGGTGTTTGTCTTAATTTATAAATAAGTTTATGAACCCCCCCCCCCCCCCCCCCCCATTCTCTACTAAGTTTGTTCAAATCAGGCAACTTTTTGCCACACACCAAAAGGCCTAGAGCTTTGTTATTATTCCTTCAAAACTCTGTTCTGGAGGTATATAGGAGTCTGCTTGTCGGTCCATCCATCCATCCAAAAAGGGGACTTCTTCAGTTTGTGGTGTTTGTCTTAATTTATAAATAAGTTTATGACCCCTGACCATTTCAAAGATCTGTTCAGGTAGGGCCAAGGTCAATGTCACACTTGAAGGTCAAATTTTTTTAAGCTGGATGCATTGAAAGGTTGGTGCAAGACTATTGCAAGTGTAAATACATTGTTTATGTGTTTACAATAGCAATTACCCATGAACATGTCCCTGGACAACCACTGTAGTTGTTGGTGTATTTAACAACATTATAATACTAACTTGTATAGAAAGTCTTGAATCGGCAAACATTCTCTACTAAGTTTGTTCAAATCAGGCAACTTTTTGCCACACACCAAAAGGCCTAGAGCTTTGTTATTATTCCTTCAAAACTCTGTTCTGGAGGTATATAGGAGTCAGCTTGTCGGTCCATCCATCCATCCATCCATCAGTCTTTCTGTAGCATTTTCTTGTCAGAGCTAGTTCTCAACAACTACAGGACAGATTTCATTCATACTTTAGAGAGACTCGGTGCCAAGCAAGAATGTGCATATTATATTTTGGTGACGGTTCATTGAATTTTTACAAAGTTATTTTTCTTTGATGAAATTTCTTATTCTCCCTATTTTCCAACAACTATTGGACAAATATCATTCAAACTTCTCACAAATATTTATATAACCGGGTTTGGTTAAGAAAGATTATCTTCTTGCCTAAACCCAGAAGACTTAGAGCTTTGGCCTTGTACTTCGATATTTGGTATTTATCTTCATTGTAGACCTTTACTGTTTGGTACTCAGGTGAGCGATATAGGACCATCATGGTCCTCTTGTTTTTAAAAAAGGGGTGTTGGGGGGGGGGTATTTAACAGTGTTTTCAACATCATTTCAGCCAGTGTATCAATTCATGCCTCCCTGGATGTTTTACTGCGCAACACTCTTTCCAAGCCAAGAGCTTATCTGCTAACCATTATCACACAGTGCAGCAGAGTTTTAACAACCCTGAGAAAGAAGCCTTTTGAAAACATTGTGGTAAAAGGAGAAGATGGTAATAACCAGCATTTTCTCCTTTCTCTACAATGTTTTCTACCCTATACAAGACACATCCAATCATTTGAGCCACAGTTAATGTGTCTTGTGAAAATACTTTAAATTTTGACAAGTCTGAAGTTTTGTTGTGCGGTAAAGAGTTGACTTATACTAGAAAAATTTCGACTTGTCCAAATTGAAAACAGTTGTAGATGGCAAATCAAATGTGGCTCAAATAATGGAGTTTGTCTTGAATGGGTAGAAAACATTGTGGGAAAAGAAGAAAATGCTGGTTACCAGCATTTTCTCCTTTTCCCACAATATTTTCAACAGCCTTCCTTCTCAGGGTTGTTAAAACTCGGGATTGTGTGGTAACAGGTTAAAGGGTTGACATATTGTTCTCAAAGACACCTGCTGCAAATTTCTGTCTGATACAATAAGTAAAAAGAGTTTTCCCATTTTATATATCTTACATTTAGGAAACTCCATACACCTGTGAACAGGAATAAGCTGTCAGCATCTGACTCGTTTTCAAATCTCTCTACCTTATCAACGAAAGCCAGCGAGGAAAGTCCCGCACATAGCACAGTGTGTTCACCTACCTGCATAGACAATTCTGACAGTATTCGTGCAATACATAGAGATCAGAATGATGGACAAAATGTGAATTACTCGTACACAGTGTTCAAACTGGAATCATGTAATCTTGGATATGAACCTCTGAATCAGTCAGGTTCTCAGATTTTTTTTTCATTATGATCTGATTTTTAGCTCTATTGGCCAAAGGCCAGAAGGGCTTACTGGTATGTCATGGCAAGGTTTCCATTGTCTCCATCGCACTGTCTGTCACTTTTTCTTGTCCACATTTGCAGTTGGATTTTTGTGCAACCTGCATTGTATGTTTGTACAATTAATAGCTTGAATCCTGATGATTTTGAAGGAAATCCTTTGAAGAATTTAAAGCAACAAATTTACATTTTTTTGTTTATGTGATAAAGTGTGCATTTTTCATCCTATTCTTTTGAAACTTGCACTGAGTATTTGTATCATCTAAGGGTTGAACCCTATTGAAAATGAAGAAAATCCAACCAACGGGTGTAGGAAATTCAGCATTTTTTTTTCAATGACTAATTTTTTTTCACTCAACAAAGTCAACACCATTGGTCTCATTTCTTTGAAACTTGCAGGGATTGATTTTACAATGGAGACTAAAGCCCTATCAAATTTGGCTTGATTCCAAAGAGTAAGTTTTGAGAAATGATACTTGGATTTTTTTTCCCCCATTTTTTTTTCCAGTTTGTTAATACAGCATGCGTAATTATCATATAATTACACTAGTCTGTAACTTCCAGTAGAGCAATTCGTGCCCTTATGGAGCTCTTGTTTTCCTTGACCCAATTTTATTTTGGTCCAGGTTATTTTTAGAAAAACAGTTGTGTGTTAAAAGCATAGAGAAACATTGGGCTGAAAGTTTGATGTATTTTGCCCCCTCACATTGATATGTGCAAAGCAATTGAAATGCAACAGTGCTTGTACGTAGCAAGTGCTATTTATGTACCCCTCAATGAAGTAAGGGGAATTATACTGGAATGAGGTTGTCTGTCTGTCCATTCGTCCGTCCATCAGTTAGTGTGTCTGTCTGTAGACTAAATTTCATGTCCTCTTCTCGCACCTTCAGTATTTCTGGAATACAAAGCCAGCCCATTTAACTGTTACCAAACAAGATCATGTTTAAATGAACCTTTATAAGATGGCTTTTGAAAACATTAAGGGAAAAGGAGAAAATGCTGGTAACCAGTATTCTCCATTTCTTGAAAGTCTGTTATCTACCATTTCAAAGATAATTCCACCATTTAAGTCACATTCACTCAGCAAATAATTTCAGTATATACAAAAGTCCAAAACTCTGTCCTGTGATAAATTTTTCAGGTTCCCAGTTCAGGTCAAGGTCGAGCTCTGTGTCATCACAGAAGAGTTCAAGGTCAAGTTATGCTGGTACTCTGAGTGCCCAAAAGATGTCTGGCAGCAGGTGCAGAAATACAGGAAGTCCACTTGTTTCTCCCTCAAGGTTTACAGCAAGATCCAGTATTCAAAGTGAGAGACAAATCAACTGTTTTCTTAACCCTTTACCAGACAATCCAGACTGTTAACAACCTTGAGGAAGAAGGGTTTTGAAAACATTGTTGGAAAAGGAGAAAATGCTGGTTACCTGCTTTTTCTCCTTTGACAACAATGTTTTCTCTCCATTCAAAAGACAAATTCTATCATTTTAGACACATTAGATTTGTCGTTTGCAAATCCTTTGAGTTTAGACCAGCCCTAAATTTTGTCATTTAGTAATGAGTTAACTCTTTACCAAACAACAAAATTTTAGACTTCTCCAAATTGAAAGCAGTTGCAGACGACAAAATGAATGTGACCAAAAAATTGAAATTTGTTTTAGGAAGGGTAGAAAAACACTGTGGGAAAAGGAGAAAATGCTGGTGACCAGCATTTTCTCCTTTTCCCACAATGTTTTCAAAAGGCTTCTTTCTCAGGGTCGTTAAAACTTGGGATCGTGTGGTAAACAGTCATTACCTCCTGCACATACCCTTTTGTATCTTGCTGCAGACTACTTCAAATGGTTGTTGTCAGAGGAGAAAATCTGCAGTACAAACAATTTCTCCTTTAACCTTTTAACCCTCAATCTTGAGTTCTGACAATCCAGAAAGAGAAGACTTTTTAAAAACATTGTGGAAAAGGAGAAGATGCTGGTAACTTTCATTTTCTTTTGTTCCAACAGTGTTTTTTTAACCCTTTCATCATTTGAGCTTTATTTGATTTGTCATCTGCAAAAGCTTTCAATTTGGTCAGTTAAAAAGTTTTATCGTTTGGAAAAGAGTTTACCAGAATGTCTCGACTCTTTTCCAGACGACAAAACTTTAGACTTGTCCATTATGAGAGAAGTTGCAGATGACAAATTAGATATGACTCAAACAACAGGATTTGTTTTTCAAACAATAGAAAGCATTGTGGAAAAAGGGGGAATTGCTGATTTCCTGCATTTTCTCCTTTTCCCACCATTTTGACAAAAGGCTTGTTCCCCAGGGTGGTTTAAACTCAGGATTGTTTTCATTAAGGGATAACGCTACTTTTAAAGCAATCTTTTTTAAATCAATTCTTTGGCCTACAGTTTTCAAAACTACTTCAATACTATTACAACTGTTTATACCCTTTGATTACAGGGATTTCTAAAATTTTGGACTTCATTAGGACCCCTAAAAATACCCCAAACAAGGTTTTAATCCCTTACTCAACCACTCAAAACTCCCAAAATGCTGGTAATTAGTTTTTTTCTCCTTTTCCTTTAATGTTTTCAAATGCCTCATTTTTTAGGATTTTTAAAACTTGGGATGGTATGGCAAAGGATAAACATGTAACGTCCTATTACCTCCCTTTTTACAGGAATGCAACAAAGCCAGGTTCAGTATGGCTTGTTTTCACCCAGACCTCCAGAAAAGGGCTACAACATCTCTCAGGCATCATCAAGATCAGCAAAGGTTACAAGTTCACATAGAGTCTCCAATACATCAGTATTTCAGGGATATCCTAAAAGCCTATCAACCCCTCCGGTTGTAACCCGCTTCGGTGCTTCACCATACTCCATGACATTTATATCTTGTGACCATCAAACACAGTCAAATAAGAATGGGTCAGAACACAGTGACCTTCAATATTCTTCACTTCATCGAAGTGACAGTTTCAAACGTCTCAGGGACATGAAAGAAGAAAGTGATGATGATGATGATGATGATGATATTTCTGACAGTGACAGTGTAGAGTCAGATAGTGACAGTGGCATCGACAGTGTGTCACATTTTACGTCAGTTTCACATCAGGCAACAGATCACTTGCATTCGACAGTTACAGATACACCTGTTAAAAGTAAGTGCATTTCTCTTAGTTAACTCTCTAGCACACAACAAAAATACCGTCGAAATTGAAAGCACTAGCAGACAATGATTTAAATGTGGCTTACATGATGGAATTTGTCTTTGATAAGATAGAAAACATTGTGGGAAAAGGAGAAAATGCTGGTGACCAGTATTTTCTCCTTTTCCCACTATGTTTTCAAAAGGCTTCTTTCTCAGAGTTGTTAAAACTTGGGATTGTGTGGTAAAAGGGTTAAAGTGGGAAATAGAGTGTACCTTTTAAGAGCCTTTTACAACTATATGTGCCTTTGTAACCAGTGTAGAACAAGATTTAACTGCACAATACATGCATTCTAATCTTTGATCTACACTGCTTATACATTCTGTACAAGAGCAACCTTCAAATTGCCATCTTGTTGAAAGCTTCCTTAAAAGAAGAACATGTGCATATTGTCATCATGTTCTGGTTTGATGATTTCCCTCACCGTTATGGCCTGTTGAGTTTTTGGTCCTCATTACCCTTCTGTTGTATTTCTCAGCAACCAGTGGATGTAATAAAATAAAACTTATAGGAAGTCTTCCCATAAGGATAACGTCCACATATTGTCTGCAAGTTCTAGTGTGATGATTTTTTTATAAGTTATGGCTCATTGAATTTTTTTCCCATCAGTAGCTCTGCTGTTTTTGAAGGAAACATCAAAGTATTGTCATAGCCCTGGCCTCGTCTGCATCATGGTGGTGCAAAAACCTTGACATTTTATAATACCTCTGTTATTACTGAAAATGTTTACTTCAAACTTGGACAAGTTCTAAATCATCAAAAGCAGAGCCTATACAACAGGTTTAGGTAACCATCAAAGTATTTTTGACACACTCTTTTTTGACTTTGAATTCTCACTAAAAATCAAGCACTTGCGTTTGCACCTGGATGCAGTGCTCTTGTTGAAATATTGCAAGGTAACCCATTTCTTTTGTGACAAAAACACATCTGGAGAGCACCACTCATTTCTAACAGCTCTTGTATTATTTCAGGGAAGAAGAGACTGTTTCCATGGATTGTCACAGCTTTAAGCATCAGTTTGCTGATGATCATGTTACCTGGTGTAAATATGCCTGTACTCCATACAGGCGTTTTTTTCCTGTGACCGACCACTTCCTGTTGAAAATTGGCAGCAGACGATTAAAAAAAAAAAAAACACCCTTGGAAATGATCCATGATTAACCCTTTACAACATAACAATTCTTTAGACCAAGTCGAAAGCATTTGCAGACGACAAATCAAATGTTGCTGAAATGATGGGATTTGTTTTTGAAAAATTGGAAAACATTGTGGGAACAGGAGGAAATGCTGGTTTCCAGCATTTTTAACTCGCCTTAGCACAAAGTGCTTAAGGTGAGCTTTTGTGATCGTGCTATGTCCAGCATCTGTTGTGTTTCGTCCGTTGTGCGGCGTCTGTTGTCCAGGCGTCAACAGTTACTTTGTGTGCACTCTAGAGGCTACATTTTCAGTCATATACTCATGAAACTTGCTCAAAATGTTTGTCTTGATAATATCTCGGAAGAGTTCGAAATTGGGTCATGCTGGGTCAAAAAGTAGGTCACTGAGCCAGATCTTAGAAAAACCTTGTGTGCACTCTAGAGGCCACATTTAGAGCCTACTATTGAAACTAGGTCAAAATGTTTGTCTTGATGATATCTTGGACAAGTTTAAAATTGGGTCATGTCGGGTCAAAATGTAGGTCACTGGGCCAAATCTTAGAAAAACCTTGTGTGCTTCATAGAGGCCACATTTTCAGTCTTATACCGATAAAGATTGGTCAGAATGTTTATCTTGTTGATATCTCAGACAAGTTTTAAAGTGGGTCATGTTGGGGCAAAAAGTAGGTCACATGGTCAAATCTTAGATAAACCTTGTCTGCATTCTAGAGGCCACATTTTCAATTTGATTCTCATGAAACTTGGTCAGAAGGTTTGCCTTGATGGTATCTTGGACAAGTTTCAAAATGGGTCACATCTGGTCAAAAGTAGGTCACTGGACCAACTTGTAGAAAAACCTTGTGTGCACTGTAGAGGCCACATTTTCAGTCTGATACTCAAAAAACTTGGTCAGAATGTTTGTTTTAATGATATCTTGGACAAGTTTGGAATTTAGTCACATTGGTTCAAAAGTAGGTCACTTACAATCATGTGTTTTTCATAAGTAAAACCAGGATCTCTTCAGCTTTATGATCTGTAGATGACTTTACTCAGGTGAGCGCTTTAGGGCCAATGGCCCTCTTGTCTCCTTTTCCCACAGTGTTTTCAAAAGTAAAATTTATCAGGGTCATTAAATCTTAGGATTGTGTTATAATGGGTTAACTGAATTAACTCTTTACCAGACAACAAAATTTTTGACTGGTCCTCGGGATTGTGCAGTAAAAGATTAAATCTTTACTGCACATTCCGAAGTTTTAACGACGCTTAGAAAGAAAGCTTTTGAAAACATTGTGGGAAAAGGAGAAAATGCTGGTAACCAGCATATTCTCCATTTCCCACTATGTTTTCTACCCTTTCACAGATGATTTCTGATCCTTTGAGTCACATTTAATTTGTTGTCTGCAAATGCCTTGAATTTGGACAAGTCTAAAGTTTTGTAGTTTGGAAAAGAGTAAAGAATTTTATTATCAAGTGACATGTAGAGAATTGTTGTTTTCATTGTACAGTTTCTTTCTTATGCAAAAACAGACACTTCTTTATTATTATGTTGAACTTTGAACTTTTACCAAACAATCCTGAGTTTTAATAACCCTGAAGAATGAAGGCTTTTGAAAATATTACAGGTAAAGGGAGAAAATGCTGGTAACCAGCATTTTCTCCTATACCCACAATATTTTCTACCCTGTCAAAGACAAATTCCATAATTTGAGCTACTTTAAATTTGTCTGCAAATGGTTTCAATTTGAACAAGTTATAAACTGTTGGCTAATCTTTTACCACACAGTCCCGAGTTTTAACGAAGAAGGCTTTTGAAAACATTGTTGGAAAAGGAGAAAATGCTAGTGACGGCATTTTCTCTGTTTCTCACAATTCTTTTTTCCCTTTTCAGAGACAGAAATCATCATAGTCATGACCAACATTTATTGTCTCGAAATGCTCGAACTTGGTTGAGTCGAACATTTTGTCAATTTGCAAAGCGTTATCCAATAGATTGCCAAGCACGTGTAATGTTGCATTTGAGTAGATTGAAACTTAAGGTCCAACTCAGATCTGTATTGTATTGTTTTTAGCTCCACTGGCCAAAGGCCAGGGGGCTTATGTCATGGCCCTGTGTCCGTCGTGCGTGCTGCATGTGTTAACTTTTATTTCAAACATTTTCTACTCTGAAACTGCCCATTGGATTTTAATGAAACTTTACAGAAATGATCCTCCCATGGCCCTCCTCAGAAACTCTTCAAAGAATTTGATTCCTATAAAAACTCTGGTTGCCATGGCAACAAAACTGAAAAATATTGAACATCTTTTAAAATCTTCTTGTCCAAAACCGTAAGGCTCGGGGTTACCAAATTTGGTGTGTAGCTTCATTTAGTAGACTTTACAAAAATGCTTCAAATTATAGCCCTGCAGTCGAAAATGGCCCCACCCCGGGGGTCACAAGTTTTACATAGATTTATATAGCGAAAACGTTAAATATCTTCTTGTCCTAAACCATATCGCCTAGGGCTATCAAATTTGGCATGTAGCTTTATCTAATGGACTTCTACAAAAACTCATCAACTTATAGCCCTAGGGTCAAAATTGGCCCCACCTCTCACATAGGCTAGAACTATGGTGGAAACTTTAAGTCTTCTAGTCCTAAACCATATGGACTAGGGCTACTAAATTTGGCATGTAGCTTTGTCTAATAAACCTTTACAAGAACTCTTCATACTATAGCCTCCTAGGTCAAAATTGGCTCTGCCCCACAGGTCCAGTGGAGCGATACAGGGCCATCATCGCCCTCTTGTTGTACAGATCAAACTTGAAAATTTATCAACACATCAAACATCTATTGTATTAGATAATCCCACATTGACTATTGTATGATTACAAACAATGAAATAAATACTTTGTGTAAGGTTTGCTGTGTTCTTTTCAGATACATGTATATAAAAGGTGCCCTTGCAAAAGGGGGTTTCATACACCTCCATGATGCGTTATACTGATCAAATTATCATATAATTATTGATACATCAAATCCATATTGTCCAACAACTGATCATGAGGTAGGATGGTCCTTTGACATGCAGAAAACTGACCAGTAGCGAAAAGTTTTGACCAAGGTCAGCCAGTGTGGGCTGACCAGAGTCAAATTTTTTTTTTTTTTTTTTTGCAAAAGCATTAAGCTTTCTTTTCACAGAGCATTGGTCATATGTATAGTTAAAAAGTAAGATGTTAGTACATGTGTATGTACATGAAAAAGAGGCTACCTTATCTCTAGCAGACGATAAATTTTAGACTTGTCCAATTAACCAAACGACAGGCAATGGATCACTCCTCCCACTGATGTCACATGATCCGCGAATCTAAATTTCGGGACATATTAATCAGACACTGGGGCTTAGCTAGGAGAGATGTGCAAGTTACAGAAGATATTTTAACACAAAATAATTGTTCTAGATAAAATAAGCATGGGTACAATGTGAGAAAAGGCAGTTACATCTTTTGGATTCAAGTTTTTCAAAGTTGTAGAGGTGAAATTTGAAATAGAGGGGCTGGTTTACTTTGAAGTCAGTTGACTGAACACATTTGATAATGTAATACATGCACATTTAACTGCGTCTCCCTAAGCATGCCATAAAAAACAAGTCATCTTTTACCAGGACAAAATTGGGCTTTTTTCAAAGTTCAGACTTCACTTACAGAGGTATTTCCATTATTTAGTCTGTGACACGTTCTTCAATAATTTCACCAGAATCACAAGACTTTTACATTACCAAACAAAATACACATGATTTTAACAGGATAACATGATTACCAGATGTTTGAATTGAAATTAGAAGATACAAAAACAAATAATAGGTTAGCAAATTGATTATTTCAAGTGTGAGGGTAAAAATTGTGGAGAAGAATTAACTCTTTACCAAACGACAGATTTTTAGCCTAGTCCAAATTGAAAGCATTTGCAGACGACAATTTCAGTGTGGCTCAAATGGTGCAACTTTTCTTTGATAGGGTAGAAAACATTGTGGAAAATGAAGAAAATGCTGGTTACCAGCATTTTCTCCTTTTCCCACAATGTTTTCAAAAGGCTTCTTTTCCAGGGGCGTCAAAAGGCGTCATTGTGCGGTAAAGGGTTAATAGAAGTATGAATGTATTCTAAGCATTTGCCACTAAATGCTATTCTGTAAGAGTAGTAGAAAAAGAAATTACATGTGACTTACACATTGAACATGCAAAGTCCAAATTTCAATCACTAATAAAATCGAAGGGGCTATAGATGGTCACTAAGAGTTAGACTTAGATGACATATGCATGTAATTTTGCAAGTAGGACAGTCAGGATACGTGGCATACTGATATCAAAGGAATACAGCATAAACCCTTGCCCCATGTTTTGTGTAAAAGTTTGCGGCATGTACAACAGATCTTGTCCCACAAGGAAGACAGCTTGATTGGTTTCTCTTTGATGTTCGATATATAAATAATAGTTTAAGGGAGATTAAAAGATTGAAAAAAATAGCAAGGGGAAGATAGTAATATACAGGGTGGGACATTGTCTGTTCGAGGCTTTAAGTTTGCATTGATAAATATGTTAAAATACAGAGACCAATGAGAATGTTTTTAATGGTTTACTGATGAAGGAAGATGACTTCCATTTTTAATTTAAACAAAATCCAAATTGTGCCTACGTAACTGTTTAGGTTTGACTTTCCATGAAGACTATTTAAATAAAATTTTCGAGAGAATTGTTTTGACGCAAATTTTGTCATTTCAAATTCTATTTAAGGATTATTTGCGAAAAACAAAAATCAACAAAACAGATATAAACAGCATTCAAAATAACATGTCAACTCGATTTGTTAAGAAAATGAATTTAAAAATATATATTTAAATGAAATTTAAGAAAGAGGAAATAATTAAATGAACTTAATAAAATCCAATCAGTTGTCTAAAATATGATCTATATATTTCTTTTAGTAAAGAAACGGGTATCTATTGCTGAGATTGAAATTCTGGAAAAGTTATGACAATATAAACAGCATGTTTACAAAAATTATTCATTTAGTTCTTTTCTTTTTCAATCTGAATTTGTCTTCGGCATCAATAGTTTTACGTGGTATAACTCTGCATCTTGAAATTGTGGTTCTAAGGATTAATGATTGATATCGATTTTTAAAGTTATTCATCGGTTTTGTAATTACATAAACTATACATTTGTATATACTTTAATTCCAAATGATTCAGAATGTCCAGGTTTAATAACGGCGAGACGGCTTCCACTTTGAAAAAATACTGATCCCTGATTGGCTTATTTTTTGATTGATAACTGGCATATTGACATTTCCATAGGATTTGCAAAGGACAAATAACGATCCCAAGGAAGAATGCTTTTTAAAACATTTTGGGAAAGGAGAAAATGCTGGTAACCAGCACTTTTCCCACAAGGTTTTCTAAGCTTTTAAAAGGTAAATCACACGATTTAAACCATGTGTATGTACATGTATATGTCATCTGCAAATCTTTTCAATTTGGATCAGTCTTAATGGTTGTCACATGGCAAACATTGTCATCCGAGTTAAATGTGGCTCAAATGGTAGGATTTTTCACTGAAAGGGTAGAAAACTGTGAGAATGTTTTCATTAGCTTTTTTTCCTCAAGTAAGTGAAAACGTGGGTATGTTTGGTAAAGGATTTTGGCAGAAAATCCAGTCTGAACAAAAATAATAGCAAAACATACAGACCAGACCATTAATTCTGGTTTGTTTAAAAAGTAATGTTTGGATCAAATGCTTACAAATGAATTCTTTAATATTTCTTTGTTACAATGTTATTTATTTACAAAAACCACGTAGAAATAAGATGAAACTTTAGACGTAACTTAAATAAGGAGATTTGTCTTTGAAAGGATAGAGAATATTGTTGACAGTAGAAACATTGCTTGTTACCAGCATTTTCTCCCTTTCCCGTAACTGTTAAAAAACTTTCATCCTAAGGGTAGATAAAACACCAGATTGTTTGATAAAAGGTTTAACACCCAACAACACCTCAAAAAGCCTTTCTATGCAACTGCAGCAGCGTTTTTGATAAAAATGAATAACACCCCAAATATTACTCAATATCTTCCCACAGAACAACCCAGTGAAAATTCTAAATCAAGTTTTATTCTTTCATCCAATACAATTTATAATCAAAAGCGCCGATTCATTCTTTTTATCCACTTCAATATACAAATCAAAAGAGTTAATTCATAAACAGGAAAAGTCTCATGTCTGAACACTTCATGGTACAGCGTGAATATTGCACCTCACATCAGTCAGAGTCTGCCTTCCTGTACCAAAACCTGGCTCGATTGTCGTCACTGCAAGTTACGAAAGCTGGCCCTGTGGGAGAATGGTTGATACATCGACAAATCCCATTATGTCCTGAAACAGTGTAGCACATGACATTGTTGTGACTTAGGAACTTTTTCCATTTAACCCTTTACCACACAATCCTGAGTTTTAACAACCCTGTGGAAGAAGCCTTTTAAAAACATTATGGGAAAATGTTTTCTACCCTATCAAATAAAGAAAACACCAGTTAAGCAACATTTGTCACCTACAATGCTTTCAATTTGGTCCAGTCAAAAATTTGTCGTATAGTAGAGAGTTAACCATGACAGAACTTTAGAATTGTCCCAACTGAATGTATGTGGTTCAATTGGTGGGGTTTGTGTTTCAATGGGTAGAAAACATTGTGGGCAAAGGAGAAAATGCTAGTGATCAGCAGTTTCCTTTCTCATAATGCTTTTGTCAAAAGCTTTTACCCTCAATTCAAACACTGTTTGATAGGTTAGTTTTAGAACCCTGCATACACATATTTTAACATCGATTGTGAAACAAGGTCTTACAGATTACTGGTATATTATTCACTCTCAATGATTGCTCCCTGGAAACCTTAACCAGGACTTGTGCCGTGATGTGTTCACTTCCAAAGGTTGACTCTGCTTATCAAGGAATTTGTACCCAAAACTTTGGTGTGAGAGCTAAGTGCAAGCGCTTCCAATGTTGAAGAGTCTATAAAATTTTCTCATCACGCTCATATTACCCAAAAGGGTGACAGGTTGATAATTTATTAGAATCCTACCTAATGATAGAAGTCTCTGTCTCTCTGCATTTCTTGAGTCCCAACAACACAGGCTGGTGGTTTTCTCATCTGGGAAGAGCACTGAAAATGGACAACAAAATCAATTGTGTACCACTTTAACCCTTTACCATACAATTCCAACTTGTAATGACCTTGAGAAAGAAGACTTGAAAACACTATGGGAAAAGGAGAAAACACTGGCAACCAATATTATCCCACAATGTTTTCAACAGATTTCCTTCTAGGGATCGTTGATACATGGGATTGTGTGGTATAGGGTTACTACACGAGTATACTACACGAGTGCAGTAATTAGAACATTGATCACTAAATAAACAAATTTTCAGCAGGAAAAAAAAACCATCCAGTTAATTGCTATTTCAAGATTGCCTTTTGCCAGAATGTCTAGGCATTGTGAACAGTGTCATACGGCACTTTTTGTGCAGCCTGATCTTGACCTACACTTACTAGAGCAGCAAATGTGATCGTGAATGGCACTTTCAGGGTCTGTATTCACCAACCATTCTTGAACTTAAGTTCTTTTTGTGAACAGTGTAAACCAAGATCAGACTGCAGAGAACAAGCAGTCTGATCTTTGATCTACACTGTCTGCTACTTACGTTACATATTCTGGCTAAAACTAGCTTGCAATAACAATATTTTGGATTTTTTCCCAATTGAAAAGGTCCATTCCATTAATTCAGCGGTGTAAGGGTTAAGAACATTCTGTCTTATTTTCAAGTATTTTCCGAATTTGAAAGTAACACAACTTTTGATTAGCTAAGACACTTGGTTTAGCCATTCAGAAGTTGTGTTACTTTCTAAGTCTCTAAGTAATGCTAGAAATATCCCAAGTATGGTTGGACCCTGGATTATCTCTTTACGAAACAACAAAATCTTAGACTGGTCCAAATTGAAAGCAATGATGATTTCTGTCTTTGATAGGATAGAAAACATTGTGGGAAAAGGAGAAAATACTGGTTACCAGCATTTTCTCCTTTCCCCACAATGTTTTCTAAAGGCTTCTCCCTCAAGGTCGTTAAAACTTGGGACTGTGTGATAAAGGTTTATTTTATACAAATGTAATCAAATTTCAATTCCGCCATGTACCACCTACCATAGTCCTCAGTGTGGTTTAAAGCTGCCTTGGTTCTATGTTCCTGTTTTCCCATCGTTCCTGCCCCAGTGTACACAATTAAACATCGATTAGTGGCCAGCTCCCATAATTTGACCAGAGAATCTTTACCACAAGATAGTATATACTGCAAAAAAAAATAATACAGTCATCATTTGTTATGTCAACAGTGTTTTTTTTATTTTCCAATTATCTCGTAAAAAATAAGAAAGACCAATGTTCCATATATTTGCCTTTTCTTGTGAATATAACATTATGAACTAGAACTGTCATAACGCAGACAAAAATACACACTTGTCACTGAAACTGCACAATCAGAGAAAACAAAATTCACCTGTGGCCTGACCTTTGATCCATATGACCCAAAAGCAATAGGGCACTTCCTTGGGTCATGAGGAACACCTGTATAAAGTTTCAGGGTCCTAGGTCGAACGGCTTTTGAGTTAGAGCATGGAAACAAAAACAAGACAGACAGATGGATGGATGGACAGACAGACAGACACACATGGTGAAACCATTATACCCCCCTTCTACTTTGTGGGTCGGGGTATAATAATGGTTTTTATGCCAAATTTTGATGAGCCCAAAAAATAGGTCATGTTCCTATTCCTAAGGCCAAAATCATCCCTAACTTCTGAAAACTGTTTTTCTCAGCTTCAGAACAGCTGTACTTTGTTAATTCTTCCAATATGGACATAACTATAATTTTGCTGTGTGGCAAAGGGTAAGAAAACAGCCTGACTAACAAGGGTAGGGTATAAATGGTTTCTTAAGAAACATCCTTACTAGCAAGGATATGGCAAAAGCTTCCTTAGATAACAGCCTAACAAGGTTATGGTAAATGCCATCTTAGAAAACAGCCCAAATAACAAGTAATAAGGGTATGGTAAATGCTTTCTTAGAATACAGCTGGACTGCCAAGGGTTTGTTAAAGGGTTAACACACAGGAGCAACTATCATACTGGCCCATTCAAAGTATTCATGTGTTGATCATCTACCTTGTATTTGCATGTTTTCAAATAATTAATGTTTATCCAGTAATATAAGGGTGCTTTCAAAGGATTTAGATTCAATTTGTCACAGCGGGAAAGGAGCGATTATCTCTTCTTTTGAGTTGACCAACTTCATATGTATTGCATAGTGTTTATACTTTTTGTAACATACCATGTATTTATGTACAAGTCTAAGCTCTTTCATTACCAATGATGACTAAAGTAGCTATTGTAGATGGAGTAGATCAAGATCTGACTGCACAGAATCTGCAGTCTGATCTTGGATATACACCATCTGTTATGTGATTTTTATCAATGACAAAAAGCCATCTTCAAAAGCAGTTCAAATCTACTTTTACAACCACAGAAAAAAGTAGAATTTCTGGAGTTAGCAGTAAAAAAGATAATAAAGATTCTCTTCCTTTAACCCTTATCCTGCTAAACAAGTTAAATGAAACTTTCAAACCAATAGTACAAGCCCAAATTGTGTTATTTCAAATGTATTTTTTGGGGGAAGAGATATCGTGTTTTGTGCAGTCTGATCTTAATCTACACTGTCTGCAAAAGCAGCCTAAGGATTAAAAAAAATTTTAAATACTAACCTTTGAGTTGCGTGTGAACTGTACTGAGCACACCTCCTCCCCATTATGTGCGTTTTTAAATGTGTTGATACACAAACTGGACACTCCATCCCAGATCTTTATGTGGCCATCTTTAGAACATGTGGTGTACAGATTTGCATTGGGACTGTACTTTGCCTGTAGTGAATAAGGTAAATACATTTTCCCTGATTTAAACATATTCATATATCGATAACATACATATTTGTAATTCACAAAATCTAACACCATGGAAAGGATTGGAACAAAAGCTATAAACTAACAAAGTTCCTCTCCATTTTCCTTATAAACTCTGTCCTAGGTGACAAAATTTTAGACCTAAACTGAAAACATTTGCAGACTGGATATCAAATGTGGCTTAACCCTTTACCAATCCCATGGTCTCTGCGAAAGCAACCTGAGTTATAAATGCTTAGCGTTGTAGATAATTGTTGAAATGCGAAGCACAATCCCATGCTTTAACAGCCCTGAGTAATAGGGTCTTTGAAGACATTCTGGGAAAAGGAGAAAATGATGGCAACCAGCATTTCCTCCTTCTCCTGCAATGTTTTCTTCCCATTCAAAGACGGATCACAGTACTTCAGCAACATAATTATAACATTTTGTCTGCAAATACCTTCAATGTGGCACTGTCAAAATGTTTGCTGTTTGGTGAGGAGTTAAATAATGGGAATTATCTTTGAAAGAACAGAAAACATCAAAGGTTTACCAGCATTTTCTCCTTTTCTCACAATGTTTTCAGACGTCTTCCACCTCGGAGTCTTCAAGACAAGGGATTATTTGGTAAATGGCAAAGAGTACGATGTATTTTGTTGTTTTCGGTGGAAACATTTTTTCCAAATATGCAACAGAACTGACAGAAAACTTTTCAATTTTTTCAAATTACTTATTTTCTCCTCCATCAAATTTCAAACATATCTTGTATGCAACAATTAGGAAAGCATTTCCTAAACTTAAGAATTTCATTTTATATAATGAGCCTTGCTCTGTGAAAAGGGGGTTGAATGCATCTGCAGAAAGTATCCAACCAGGTCAGCCTGCACAATCAGCACAAGCTGGCCTGGATTGAAACTTATTGCTATTGGTAAATTTTCTGCATGTCAAAGGGCTATTCAACATTGTGATTCAGTCGGTTGTTGATCAAAAAAAAAAATTATGGAATCCACAATTGTATGCCGACTTGCTTGGTATACAGCATGATGACGATACACTAAATGCCTTTTTGCCAGAGCACCATTCATAATGAGCAAAGCTCATTCTGCTGTCATACCGTTCAAGTTTTTTTTTAAAATAAATAAAATACTGACTTATCGGTCTCTGTCTTTGTAATGGCTTGAGGTTGTAAAGTTAAGGGAAAACCATACGGACCCTTTATTTCAATTTTTGTTTGTTTGTTCAGAGTTTAACACCATTTTTGACATTATTTTAGTTAATTTGCAGCAGCCAGTGCATCTATCCAACTTTTTCTTGAGTTTCTTTGACTAGTACTGAGCTCAGGAATCGTAGCAGTGAGCCCTTGCTTTAAAGCCTTATACAATACCTGTTGAGCTACCAGGCTCAGCAATATATTTCAGTTTCAAAACAAAGAATATTAAACAAGAGGACCATGATGGTCCTGTATCGCTCACCTGAGTACCAAGCAGTAAAGGTCTACAATGAAGATAAATACCAAACATCGAAGTGCAAGGCCAAAGCTCTAGGTCTTCTTGGTTTAGACAAGAAGATAATCTTTCTTAACCAAACCTGGTTATATAAATATTTGTGAGAAGTTTGAATGATATTTGTCCAATAGTTGTTGAAAAATAGGGAGAACAAGAAATTTCATCAAAGGAAAGTAACTTTTTAAAAATTCAATGAACCGTCACCAAAATATAATATGCACATTCTTGCTTGGCACCGAGTCTCTCTAAAGTTATAAGGAAATCTGTCCTGTAGCTGTTGAGAACTAGCTCTGACAAGAAAATGCTACAGAAAGACTGATGGATGGATGGATGGATGGACCGACAAGCTGACTCCTATATACCTCCAGAACAGAGTTTTGAAGGAATAATAACAAAGCCCTAGGCCTTTTGGTGTGTGGCAAAAAGTTGCCTGATTTGAACAAACTTAGTAGAGAATGTTTGCCAATTCAAGACTTTCTATACAAGTTAGTATTATAATGTTGTTAAATACACCAACAACTACAGTGGTTGTCCAGGGACATGTTCATGGGTAATTGCTATTGTAAACACATAAACAAAGTATTTACACTTGCAATAGTCTTGCACCAACCTTTCAATGCGTTCAGCTTACAAATATTTGACCTTCAAGTGTGACATTGACCTTGGCCCTACTTGAACAGATCTTTCAAATGGTACTTCAATTCATGATGGAGTATATGCCCAAAATCTAGGGGCGGGGGTTTCATAAACTTGTTTATAAATTAAGACAAACACCACAAAGTGAAGAACAAAAATTATAATGACTTTTCGGATTTACAAGATAAAATCTGTACTACAGAGTTAAATGAATGAACAAAAATGAACTCAAAATACAATGAACACAATGCTCAAAGATACATCCTAACAGCCAGAGAGAAAAATGCTGTCAAAGCCTTTAACCCTTTACCACATGGCAAAATTTTAGATCTGTCCAAATTGAAAGCATTTGCTGACAACATTTTCATACTGGCTCAAGTGACACAATTTTCCTTTGATAGGGTAGAAAACTTTGTGGGAAAAAGGAGAAAATGCTGGTTACCAGCATTTTCTCCTTTTCCCACAATGTTTTCAAAGGTTTTCACAGAATGTTTCTCATCATGTGACCTAGCACATATTGTCAAGGTTCTGCAATTTATAGCTGCATCATGGAAAAAGGGGTCTTCATTTTATATTTCATTTTTCACCAACATCTCTAATTACTGGACATATCTCAACAGATTTGGATGAAATTTTCACACATCAAGTGACCTAGCGCATATTGTTTTGGAATTTATTGCTGTGTCATGGAAAAAGGGTGCTTCATGTCAAATTTAAACTGCATCCGTCAGTCCTGAATAGATAAAAGGAAAAAATGATCAGGTGGGAACCAAGGCTAGGGGTACGCAAGACAGGATGTTTTATCAGACAGTGTAGATAAAGATCAGACTGCAGTTGGATCTTGGCTATATATGCCTTATATTCTGCAAGATTGTATTGCCTACAACACGGTCTTGAAATGCATATTACTTGGTCTATCTTTATCTCTTTACCAAACAAAAATTTTAGACTGGCCTATAATTCAAAGCATTTGCAGACAACAAAATAAATTTGTCTCAATATAGATCAATGATCGGACTACACATTTCATGCAGTCTGATCTTGATCTACACTAGACACAAAGGCAACTATAGTAGTGAAAGGTGCTTAAAGGGTTAAGACTTGTCCAAATTCAAACCATTTGCTGACAACAAAATAAATGTGACTCAAAAATTTAAATTTGATTTTGGTTGGGAGGAAAACATTGTGGAAAAAGGAAAACATGCTGGTTACAAGTATTTCCTCTTTTTCCCACAATTATTTCTCAGAGGCGTTAAAACTTGGGATTGTGTGGTAAAGGGTTAAATAGAACAAGATTTTTAAAGTTCATTCTGTATACCTTTATGTCCTGTTTTGACCCAGGGGCATCATTTGAACAAAATTGGTAGAAGTCCACAAGAAAATGCCACATACCAAATATCAAAGCTCTAGGCCTTCTAGTTTCAGACAAAAACATTTTTAAGTTTGCTCTATATACAATTTTGCCCAAAATTGTGACCCTGGAGTTAAAGGGTTAGTTCAATTCTTTTAACAACTTTGGTAGAACTTCATCCAAGGAATATGCCTGTCAAGTTTCAAAATGATTGGTTTAGGAGGAGAAGATGTTTAAAGGAATTGTGGAAAGACGGATGCTGGACAACGACGAGTCACAATACCTCACCCAGCACTTTGTGCTCAGGTGAGCTAATAAATAGGCCTAACCATTGTCTGTGGCTTGTGATAAACAACATAAAGATGAAGTTTCATAACATTTGTCCTGTAGTTAAAGAGATATTAATCCATAATGAAAATATATGTGAAGCCCCCTTTTTCCATGACAGAACATTTAATCAAAAAAGCTAAACTAATGATATTGGCAGACTATCATAAGGAACACACGTCTGAAGTTTCACAAATTTTTGTCAAGGATTTTGAGTTGAAGATACATGTATATTGATCCTTAACAGAAATATACATGAACCCCTTTTTCCTATGAGACAGTATTTGATATTAAAAAGGCAAAAAAACCAATAAATATCAGTGGACATCATTAGGAACACCTGTATGAATTTCTATTTGTTTTTGTCAAGGATTTTAGAAGATATCTGTCCTGAAAGATAGACAAACAAATGGTCATTGGTCCATGACGAAATTAAACATTTAGCCCCCTTTTTTCATGACAAGGTGTTTCATGAAATAAAAACAAATAACTATTGTCTGTCACTTGCAATAAACAATAAAAAGATGAAGTTTCATGACATTTTGTCCTGTAGTTAAAGAGATATTGGTCTACAATGAAAATATATGTCAAGCCCCCCTTTTCCATGACACAGCAATAACTGGTCCTATTAGACCTACAATCAAACTCATTCGAGATCTTACGGTCATATATATTTCGACCAAGTTTGGTGCTGATTGGTTTAAATTTGTAGATGCTAGAGTGTAAACAAAGTCAAATGTAGCAATTTTTTAAATTCAAGGGCAAATAACTCCAGTCATTCTGGTCCGATTAGACACATAATCGAACTCATCCGAGATCTTATGGTCATATATATTTAGACCAAGTTTGGTGCTGATTGGTTAATATTTGTAGATGCTAGAGTGTAAACAAAGTCAAATACAGCAATTTTTCTAATTCAAGGGCAAATAACTCCAGTCGTTCTGGTCTGATTAGACCCATAATTGAACTCATACGAGATCTTATGGTCATATACATTTTGACCAAGTTTGGTGCTGATAGGTTTAAATTTGTAGATGCTAGATTGTAAACCAAGTCAAATGTAGCAATTTTTTTAATTCAAGGGCAAATAACTCCAGTCGTTCTGGTCCGATTAGACACATAATCCAACTCATCCGAGATCTTATGGTCATATATATTTAGACAAGTTTGGTGCTGATTGGTTAATATTTGTAGATGCTAGAGTGTAAACAAAGTCAAATATAGCAATTTTTCTAATTCAAGGGCAAATAACTCCAGTCGTTCCGATCCGATTAGATCCATAATCGAACTCATCCGAGATCTTATGGTCATATACATTTTGACCAAGTTTGGTGTTGATTGGTTAATATTTGTAGATGGTAGAGTGTAAACAAAAAAATGTGAATGGATGGACGGACGGATGACGACGGATGGTGAGTGATCACAATAGCTCATCCTGAGCACTTCATGCTCAGGTGAGCTAAAAATTGTTATGTGAACAAGCACTTACACATGTCACAGATCCTGTGTGCTGGTCATTCGGATTTCTTCCAACAAAACATGAAAATGTATTCACATCATACAGTCTCACTGAAAATTCACAACCATAGATTGTAACATAATTACGATTTTATTTATCTATCTATTATGAGTCATCAATTCTCATGAAGATCACAAATATATATGGATTAATGAATTTATCTTTTTTGCTTTCTGCAAACTACTCTGTACTATATTGCACCTCTTCCTTGATGACTTATTGCTCCTTATATATCCACTCTATAAGAAACTGCTCCTCTTTTGTATATGTAGAATAAATTATCCTTATGGTATTTGCTCCACTTGGAATTACAGAATCAAACAAGAGAATCCATTTGTTGAAGTTACTCTTTACGAGATGATAAAATTTTAGACTGGCCCAAACTGAAAGCATATACAGATTACAAATGTAGCTCAAAAATGATTTCTGTCTTGGAAATGGTAGAAAACATTATTGGAAAAGGAAAAATATTAATGCTGGTGACAATCAATTTCTCTCCTTTTTGCACAAGAATTTCCAAACCTTCACCATCAGGGTCATTAAACATCGGATTATTTGGTCAAAGGGTTAAGGAGTTCTCACACATTCTACCTAACTCTTAACCCTTTCCCAAACAAGCCCTGGTTTTCACGTGTCTGCAGTACAAGTCTTTTGAAAACACTGTGGGAAACGGAGAAATTGCTCGTAACGAGCAATTTCTCCTTTTCCCACAGTGTTTTCTACCCTTTTTGAGACCTTTCTTCCTTTTTTATCAAATTTAAAATTGTCGTCTGCAAACTCTTTCAATTTGGACCAGTCCAAAATTTGTCATTTGGGAAAGGGTTAAGCAGACAACAAAATTCTAGACTAGCACAAGTTGAAAGCATTTGCAGACGACAAATTCTTTGTAGCTCAAAAAGTGAAATTTGTCATTTGAAAGGTAGAAAACATTGTGGAAAAAGGAGAAAATGCTGGTTACCAGCTTTTTCTCCTTTAACAACAATGTAATGAAACACCTTTGTCCCCAGGGTCATTGGAACTTGGGAGTGTGTGGTAAAGGGTTTAGGCAACACTTACATGTTGGGTGCCTGGTGCCAACCAGTAGAAAATCTCCACCAGGATGGAATGAGAGAGTTCTAACTTCAGCTGCTTCCTGTATGAATATGGAGAATAGATGGTTGGTGTCCTGGATGGGTTAATTTTATCGGGCAAGGTGGAGAAATTTATCTGATGAGCCAAAGGCGAACCGGATAAATTCCGGAGCCGAGCCCGATAAACTTAAACCATTCAGGACACCAACCATCTACTCTATTTATCCTGTCATGCAATGTAAAGAAACGAAACAAAACGAAAAACAAAAATTGACATAAAGACCATACCTTTTATTCGGTATTTTATGGTACCATAAAATTCTGGAGCTGAACCCGATAAACTATCCCAGACACTAACTTTCTATTCTTCAACTTTCCCAATCCTAGACACTAACTATCTATTATATTCATCCTGATTTTCATTTGCAATCCAAAATCCGACTAGACAGAATAGTGCGCTCAAAATCAAGGCACATGTTGACATCTTTCTCACTAAATGGCCAACTGTGTAAAGCACTCTTGATAAGCAGCTGCCATAATGACGTCATGAATAGTATTCACTTCGTCATAAATATGACGTTTACCCTCGGAAGAATGTTCTGGCAAAGAATTCTATTCTATCTCAAAATAAGAAGAAAAATCAACATAGCTATCAAATTTCAAGCGATACTTTTACTGTAAAATATTGATTTCCTGCACTGGCACCTTAAAAAGTAGTTCCAGCTGGTCACATGACCAACTAGCCTAATAAACCTTGACCATGTGACAATAAACCTAGTCACATGGTCAAGTGACCATATATCGACAAATTTATATGACCCAGTGTTGTACGACAGGATTTATAGGAGGTGACAGGATAAATACAAGATTCTTTCTGGTTTTTCAGTAGGACAAAGAAGTGTCTAAAATGATTATAACCTGATTATTTCAAGGTTAAATGGAAAAACAATGAATAAAGCAATTCAAACTTTAATAATCTTTAAACAAGAGGGTCATGATGGCCCTGGATTGCTCACCTGAGTAAAGTGCCTTAAAGGTATTTCTTTAATTTGACCAAGTGACCTAGTTTATGACCCCAGGTGACCTAATTTCAAACTCATATTTCATGAAGACAAACATTCTGACCAATTTTCAAGTCAATTTAGCAAAAACTGTGGCCTCTAGAGTGCCCTAAAGGTATTTCTTTAATTTGACCTATTGACCTAGATTATGACCCCAGGTGACCCAAATTTGAACTGGTCTTGGACTTTATCAAAAGAAACATTTTAACCAATTTTCAAATCAACTGAATAATAAATGTGGCCTCTAGAGTGCCTACTAGCTATTTCTTTAATGTGACCAAGTGACCTAGTTTATGACTCCAGTTGACCCAAATTCAGACTTATGTGAGATTTCATAAAGACAAACTTTCTGACCAATTTTCAAGGCAATTGAGCAAATAATGTGGCCTCGAGAGTGCCAACAAGGTATTTCTTTAATTTGACCTAGTGACCTAGTTTATAACCCAAGATGACCCAATTTTGAACTCAATGAACTCGTTGTGCTTAGATGGGCAAACAAACTTAGAAGAGAATCACTACATACCAAATATCAAAGCTCTACACCTTCCAGTTTCAAAGAAGAATTTTAAAGTTTTCCTTCTTTGTTCCTATGTTCGAACTTGTGACCCCAGGGGCTGGGTCAGTTTTGACCCAAGCAGAATCCTTGGAACAAACTTGGTAGAGGTCCACTAGAGATGCTACATACCAAATATCAAAGCTCTACACCTTCCCATTTAAGAGAAAAAGAAATTTAAAGTTTTCCTTCTTTGTTCCTATGTTCGAACTTGTGACCCCTGGGGCTGGGCCAGTTTTGACCGAAGGGGCATCATATGAACAAACTTGGTAGAGGTCCACTCTGAGATGCAACATACCAAATATCAAAGCTCCACACCTTTCAGTTTAAGAAAAGAAGAATCTTAAAGTTTTCCTTCTTTGTTCCTATGTTCAAACTTGTGACCCCTGGGGCAGGCCCAGTTTTGACCCCAAGGGCATCATTTGAACAAATTGGTAGAGGTCCACTAGAAGATGCTACACACCAAATATCAAAGCTCCATGCCTTCCTGTTTCAGAGAGGAAGATTTTTAAAGTTTTCCTTCTCTGTTCCTATGTTCGAACTTGTGACCACAAGAGCAGGGTCAGTTTTTACCCCACGGGCATCATATGAACAAACTTGGTAGAGGTCCACTAGGAGATGCTACATACCAAATATCAAAGCTCTACACCTTCCCGTTTAAGAGAAAAAGAAATTTAAAGTTTTCCTTCTTTGTTCCTATGTTCGAACTTGTGACCCCTGGGGCGGGGCCAGTTTTGACCGAAGGGGCATCATATGAACAAACTTGGTAGAGGTCCACTCTGAGATGCAACATACCAAATATCAAAGCTCCACACCTTTCGGTTTCAGAAAAGAAGAATCTTAAAGTTTTCCTTCTTTGTTCCTATGTTCAAACTTGTGACCCCAGGGGCATCATATGAACAAACTTGGTTGAGGTCTACTAGGAGATGCTACATACCAAATATCAAAGCTCTACACCTTCCAATTTCAGAGAAGATTTTTAAAGTTTTCCTTCTCTGTTCCTATGTTCGAACTAGTGACCACAAGAGCAGGGTCAGTTTTTACCCCACGGGCATCATATGAACAAACTTGGTAGAGGTCCACTAGGAGATGCTACATACCAAATATCAAAGCTCTACGAAAAAGATTTTTAAAGTTTTCCTTTTTTGTTACTACGCTCGAGCTTGTGACCCCCGGGGCGGGGCCAGTTTTGACCCCAGGGGCATCATATGAACAAACTATAAACTTGGTAGAAGTCTACTAGGAGATGATACATACCAAACATCAAAGCTCTATGCCTTCCAGTTTCAGAGATGATGATTTTTAAATTCCCTCTTTGTTCCTATGTTCGAACTTGTGACCCCCATGGCAGGGCCAGTTTTTACCCCAAGGGCATCATATGAAGAAACTTGGTAGAGGTCTACTAGGAGATGCTACATACCAAATATCAAAGCTCTATGCCTTCTAGTTTTAGAGAAGAAGGTTTTTAAAGTTTTCCTTCTTTGTTCCTATGTTCAAACTTGTGACCCCCAGGGCAGGGCCAATTTTGACCCCAGGGGCATCATATAAACAAACTTGGTAGAGGTCCACTAGGAGATGCTACATACCAAATATCAAAGCTCTACGCCTTCAAGTTTTAGGGAAGAAGATTTTTAAAGTTTTCCTTCTTTGTTACTATGCTCAAGCTTGTGACCCCCTGGGCGGGGCCAGTTTTGACCTAGGGACATCATATTGACAAACTTGGTAAGAGGTCCACTAGGAGATGCTACATACCAAATATCAAACCTCTACGCCTTCCAATTTCAGAGAAGAAGATTTTCAAAGATTTTGCATTTTTTTCCTTTTTGTTGCCATGGCAACCAGAGTTAAGGGTGGAATTCAATTCTTTGAACAACTTTGGTAGAGCTTCATCCAAGGAACATCCCTGCCAAGTTTAATCAAGATTGGCCCAGTGGTTTAGGAGAAGAAGATGTTTAAAGACATTGTTGACGGACGCCGGACATGGGGTGATCACAATAGCTCACCTTGAGCACATTGTGCTCAGGTGAACTAAAAAAAAATGATAAAAGTGAGGTTCTTTCATCCCTTTACCACACAATCCTGAGTTTTAAAAACCCTGAGAAAGAAAGCTTTCATAAACATTGACATTGAAAAGACTTCTTTCTCAGGATTGTTAAGTTGGGATTGTGTAGTGAAGGGTCACTTATTCATGTATGTCCTAGTTTTCATCAGTACTAGACAAGGGCTCTGAAATGTATTGGCCAAAGACACTCCCACATCAAAAAAACAGTGCTTCCTGCAGGCTCGAACCCAGGGCTTTCAGGTTACAAGTCTTAAGAATTTATCACTGACCCACACAAGAACCCCTGATTATGAGAAAAAAACAACAACATGTTTTACGTTTTACCTGTATACTTTTGTATGCTTTCTTCACAGAGGGTTTAGAGTATTCGAAAAATCTCACACTGTGATCTTTACTGCCAGAGGCTAAAATCTGGTGTTGTGGGTGAAAGTCTAAACAGGAAACTTCCTGTATTTAATCAAAAGTGAGTTTGGTTAACCCTTGACTTCTTTACCATACAACAAAAGATTGGTCTAAATCAAAAGCATTGGTAGATGACAAATTGAGCGACACTCAAAACCTGAAATCTGCCTTTGGAAGGGGAAAAAACATTGTGGAGAAAAGAAAAAATGTTGCTCACCAGCATTTCGACATTTCCACAAAATTTTCAAATGTCTTTTTCTAGAAGGTGGTTAAAACTCCAAATCATCTGGTAAAGGGTTAAAAAGGCCTTTAAAACTAAAGTTGCCTTTGCCACTAGTGTAGATCAAGATCAGACCTCATAAAATGAGACAATTCAATTGAGTGTTATTTTTAGACTGATTAATGTCTTTTAGATTTAATCTGCGCTCTAAGGATTAATATAATACTGAGAAACAGAGCTACAAGTGAGCTATACATACCGTGAAATTCTTTGTAAATTATGAGATGTCCAGTGTCAGTTCAAAATGATTTCTTTGTATGGTGTTAATCACCATTTTCAACATTATTTCAGTTATATTGCGGTAGGCAGTGCACCTACCAATTCTTTCCTGGAGTTTCTTTCTCCAATATCCAGCAAAGTAATCTTTCAAGGCCACTGGCTGCTTGACCACATAACCAATGTCAAAACAAAGGTAAGTGGAGAGAGGGGAATGAATCCTGTCACAATGACTATCATCAATCCTTTGAAATGAGTTGAGGATTCAAATCAGCAACCCCCTGATTCAAGTCCTGTACCATACTGACTGTGCTAGGGCTTGGCTTCGTCTCAATGAACAAGATCCTAGACAAAGACAGTGTAGGAATCTTTGTCTAGATTTCTTTTATAACCCATTTCCATCCAGGCCTACTGATCTGCATTCTTTTTCAGATGACAAAATTCTAGCCTTGATCAAATTGAAAGCATTTGCAGAAAAAGATCAAAAGTTGTGCAAGTGATGTCTTCAAAAGGAAAAAAAAAACATTGTAGAAAAAGAAAGAAAATGCTTGTAGCATTTTCATCTTTCCGAAAAATCTTTTAAAAAGCCTTCTTTGCCAGTCTTTAACTCTACCAGTGCCAAAAATATAAACTCAAACTCATTCTAACACATGAAATACAATCCACTGAAACTCAGTAAAATATCTATAATATGTGAGCCATGCTCTGGCAAAAGGGGGCTTAATGCATCTCTGTGATGGATTACACCAAGCAAGTCATTACATGATGATGGATCCATAAAATCTGTTTTGTCTAACAGCTGACAGTATCATGAGGCACACTAGTCCTTGGACATGCAGAAAACGTTCAGCCTGCGTGACCCGAGTTGATACTTTTTGCTAATGCATTAAGCCCCCTTTTCACAGAGCATGGCTCATATCTTGCAGGTTTGACTAAAAAAGTGCATGATATGCCAAGATCAGACTGCATGTTCTGTGCAGTCTGATCTTAATCTATGCAGTCTGTAAAAACCTGTTTTGCCTATGATACTGAAAAGTTCAAAGTTCACAGGGGACTGTCGGTAAGGGATAATTGAAGGAAAAAATTTAATTAATCAAAACATAAAAAATCTTACTCCATTGTGATCATAGAGTGTTCGAATTACAGGATGATTTTCCATTTGTTGCTGTGGGGTTTCCATAGCAATTACTTCTGGAGGTGTGGCACTCTTCGACAACATTCTTTCCACATCCAAAATCTGTATGTGAAAAATGCAAAATCTTTCACTCTTTATTAGATAACTGAATTTTAGACTTTCCTTATTGAAAGCATTTGCAGGTGAAATATTTAATGTGGCTTACCTTTACCAAATGACAAATTTTAGACTCTTCCAAACTAAAAGCATCTGCAGATGACAAACGCGAAAGAGATACAAATGAACCAAAGTTCTTTGACAGGGAAAAAAACATTGTGGTAAAAGAAGAAAATACTGGAAATCAGCACTTTTTCCTTTTGCCACAAGATTTTAACCCTTTAATACACAATCCCAACTTCTAATGACCTGGGTAGATAAGACTTTTGGAAACAAGATGTCTGTTTGTAAAACAGTCATGCCTCCCTACTGCCACATTGATACTGGAAGTGGCACAGTTCATAAACTGATATCAAAAGAACTGATTGGGAAATATCGGGCCAACCTGGATATCAACATGCTGACGGTCACTGTGACCTTGACCTTTGACAGATTGACCTCAAAATCAATAGGGATCATCCACACTCCAAGACGCATGTCTGTCCCAAATTTGACGAACCTAGGTCTATTATGTGTCTAGTTATCATCCAGACAAGGTAAGGTCTACCCACCGACGGACTGACCGACCGACCAACATGTGCAAAGCAATTTGGTCCAGTCCAAAGCTTTGTCATATAGCAAAGAGTTAAAAGATGGAATTTGTTTTTCAAAAGAGAGAAACCTTACAATTCAAACCTTTACCAAACAATCACAAGTTTAAATGACCCTGTGAAAGACAGCTTTATGAAGACATTGTGATGAAAAGAGAAAATGCTGGTCACCACCATCTTCCCATTTTCTACAAAGTCTTTTCTACCCTTTCACAAACAAATCACATCTTTGAAGCCACATTTGATTTATCGTCTGCACATGCATTGGATTAACCCTTTACCACATAATGCCGCCTTTTAACAACCCTGAGAAAGAAGGCTTTGGAAAAAATTGTGGGAAAAGGAGAAAAAGAGAAAATGCTGGTAACCAGTATTTTCTCCCTTTTCCACAAAGTTTTTGACCCTTTGAAACACAAATTTCATGTTTTGAGTAACATTTATTTTTGTCGTCTGCAAAGGCTTTCAATTTGAACAAGGCTGTCTGGTAAGGAGTAAAGGGAACAATGAACTAGGAGAAGAACCACATCAAAAAGTTTACTTACTTTTATAGATGTATCCTCAGAACCAGTGGCTATCAGCTGACCTACAATTGAAGTAAATTTTTTATCATAGAGTTAGCCCAGCCCCGTAGCTTGGTGGTTAGCATATCTGACTCATGACCTGGTGGTTGTGAGTTCAATATCTGGTTGCTGTAAACTTTCTTTCTGGTAATTTTTGCCTCTCACCTCTGATGCATGTGAGAAAGTAGTTAGTGACTTGGAAGGAAAGTTGTGTAAGTGGTGTGAGAAAGGCAAGAAACACATACATGGATGCAATGTCCACCGTAATATGACCTAAGCTGCTAAAATGGTGTTGAATTTCAATACAAACAAATCATCATAGAGGTTGTAGTTTATCTCATTTTAGTGTAACCCTTTGCCAAACAATCCTGTGCTTTAACCTTTTAGCAAACAACATATTTTAGACTAGTCCAAATTGAGGCATTTTCAGACAACAGTTTTAATGTAGCTAAAATGATGGAATTTTGTTTTTGATAGGGTAGAAAACATTGTGGGAAAAGGAGAAAATGCTGGTTACTAGCATTTCTTCCTTTTTCAACAATGTTTTCTAACTGTCCAAAAGCACTTTTCACTGTTCGAGTCCTTTTACCATACTTTTTCTGTCACTTATCAAAGACTGTCATATAATGGTCTGGGGTATAACTTGACTTATTCCTTCCAGCATACAATGCAGAGAACTTCTGTTTTTATCCAACATCAGACTGCGTCTTTTGTGCAGACTGATCTTGATCTTCACTGTCCCTAAAACAGGCTAAATGTGATCCTTATATTTTGACCCTTTACCAAACATCCTGATGAAGGCAGCATTAAAAACATTGTGGGAAATGAAGAAAATACTGGTTACCCGCATTTTCTCCTTTTTTTTTTCACTATGAAGTGATTACCAACAGTTTCTCCTTTTTTCTCTATGTTTTCAAAAGCCTTCTCTTTCAGGGTCATTAAAACTCTGGATTGTTTGTTAAAGAGTTCACGGTTAATAACAGAAAATAAGTTTACCACTGGGATGAAACACTCCAACCCTGCAGGGCCCTTTGTGAGCTGTCACGTAACATGTTTCGTAGAGGGCTGCCTCCGGGGAAATTGTCTGCACTGTTTGATAAAACAAAAACAGGATTTTAATAAACAGATAGATGTTCATAAATGAATGCTTTCAATCAAAATTTTCATTAACCCTTTACGTGGTAAGAAAAACTTGAAATTCTCCAAATTATAAGCATTTGTAGTTGACAAATTAAATGCGGCTCAAATGATTGAATTTGTCTTTTGAAGTTAGTAATACATCGTGGGAAAAGGAGAAAATGCTGCTTACCAGCATTCTCTTCTTTTCCCAAAATGTTTTCAAAAGGCTCCTTCTGCCTTTGGTTGTTAAAACTTAGGATTGTTCGGTAAAGGGTTAAAGAAGTTGACTTCAATCATGTGGAACAAGCCTTGGTTGAGCATCATGTATATTTCAGTTGACAAGTTGGTAAAAATGATAATACATAGACACAAAATGTGAGATTCCTTTTTTATCACATTAGCTGCCTTGTTTGCAGTGTAATAAACCCATCACAAATTTTCATTTCAGTTGCGAGGGGCACTGTATGACATCATATGTGACATCTTTTTAGTCTTCTTTCAGAGAAGTGAATCAGGTTTTATTGTATACCTGAAATTTTTCTAGGTCAAATACATGTGTCGCACGTGGATAAAATAACACACAACAAAAAAATTCTGTATCTACACACTGTAAAATATGGTTCCAAATATGGTATTGAAGACATAACTCACGTGCAGAAAACAAACATATTGATTTGCAATTTGATTGGTCAAAATTTATGCCATGATATTTATCTGCCATTCATAATAAGAGGGCCATGATGGCCCTATATCGCTCCACTGGCTAATATGTACAAACTATAGACACCAAACATTACAATTACATGCCAAAAGGCTTCAAACAAGAAGAATAAAGATTCTCTATAAAAGCCCATGTGAAAATTGTGACCCCAGGACGAGTCCATTTTTGACCAATAATTATGATTTCACGCTATAATTATATTAGGTTAAAGCCCCAATAAAGTCCAAAATTAAAGAGTTTTTTTATACTTGAAAAAAGCCACGAATCTGTTAGATTTACTCCTATTTTGTCGCCAAGGGGATAGGGGCGTTCAATGCAGCATCGGTTCATGTCACAGAACCATACAAAAAATCCTGATCTTTTTATCAATTCTCCCAACTGACGTTGCCACGCACTGTTCGGAATCACTCTGGGGTTCTATTTGTAGACACCATGTGACCGACATATACTCATGATGTATTACACAGATGATGTGCTTTCTCTCCTTAAAAAACTTTGCGAAACTTCGGTAAGTCTTTAATTTTCGTTAAATTACATCTAAGTTATTTGTATGCATTTGATTGGTAAATCGGAGTTGTGTTATCTTTATTTCTATCATGATATGCCTATTTCTTCTTGTCAAGAGTCATCCAAACATCGAATGACATCTCGGCCTATAACACTTTTGGCCTATTACAATTTTGACTAGTATTAGTAAGAAATTTGGCGCATACAAAATCGAATGTCTACACAGGGTATAAAGGTTTGTAATATGAGCCATGGAGAATAAGTCAAACAAAATGTGGACGTTTTATAACGAAGATCAGACTTAACATTATGTGCGATCTGATCTTGATCTTCATAGGTAATGAAAAAGTTAAGAACTGTGTGGGTTTTTTTGGTCTGTAATTACTAGCGAATTTTGACCCGAGTTTAGCATCAGGTGGTGGACATTTTATATCAAAGGTCAGACCTCTTACTAGGTGCAGTCTGATCTTGATCTATGCTGTCAACAAAGGATATTTCTCAACTTTCAAGAGTTTAGTAAAACACGTTGCTTATAGATATTTCTACTGCTAGTTTTTGAAGACAGAGTTGATGTTACTTCATCAATTAAGTTATTGCATGCAGATGAACCATACTTTTCAAAATTATAGATACATATTCCAAAGCTGATAAATACATGTACTTCAAGTAGTTGGAGTGCAAGACAATTGAAGATAAAAGTAGAAGTTTACTAGTACTCAAGTAATTTTTATCTAACACATTGTGAATATGAAAAATATTTTTTATGTCATTTTTTACTGATCTCTTTTCTTTCCAATCTAAAAACAGTGTATCTTTTTAGGGTGTGATACAGAGAGACCAAGATGTTTGTTAACCAACAAATAGATATCCCAGTCTGGTATTATATCTCTGCTGTACGACAACTTTTTTTTTTCACAGATTTTAGCACAGTCCATGTCAACAGGTATTTGAATGATATTTAGATCTACATCTATTACACATTAATGTTAGAACTTTGAAGTCTATTATATTTCAAGCTTAGAAAGGATCAGCTGCTGAAGGGATAACTGATCAAATACAACTTTTTAACACCCTTGCCATAAATTTTTGAATGGAGCAATTGTTTGCTACAAGCAACTGCTCCTTTCTCACATTTCTCCATTTAGTTGATTTTTTTTTTTGTGTGTATATTTCCCAGTTGTCAGTTGTTTAATGCCATTTTCAACATTATTTCAGTTTTATCACGGCAGCCAGCGCACCTGTCCATCCTTATCAAGAGTTTCTGTTTCCAGTACTTTGCATAATATCCCACTGGCTGCTTTTCCACGTAATCATTGTCAATACAATGATTAGCATTGAGAGGGGAATGTATCCTGTTACAATGACTATCATCAATCCTGGGAAAGAAATTGGCTGAGCTAGGGATTTGAAGCAGCAATCCCCCAATCTCAAGTCCTGTATGCGACTAGCTGCACCACCAGGGCTCTGCAGTAGTATTTCGTAAAAGTAATGTACTCCTGAGAGAGAAAAAGGCATGCCTTGGGGCTAAAACAAATTAAAGTCCAACTTTTAGTAAGCAAGCACAAAAGGTACACTCAAAAGCTGCTTTGTATTAAGCCAGCACCAAAGAGACTCTCAAATTGTGTGTTTTTTTTTTTTACCTTGAAAAAGAAGGCTTTTGAAACATAATGAAAAAAGGTGAAAACCAACATTTTCTGTTTCCAAAAGTGGTTTTACCTTTTTAGACAAGTTCCGTCATTTGAGCCACATTCAATTTGTTGTCTACAAATGCTTCCAATTTGGACAAGTTAGAAATTTTATCAGCTTGAGAAGAATTAGTATAAAGGTGGCCACAAGGGCAGGGTTTACTGTATAAAGAAATGAGCATATCTTGTAAAATAGTTCTAGAGATACAATCTGAGACAAGTAGAATAAAAATACATGTGTTTTTCAATCTAAATTTCCTCGATAGATTGAATGGTGTTAATGCGGCATTCAACAATATATCAGTCATTTCATTGCGTCAGCTTGCTTGTTCATGTATACCCTGGGATTTAATGGTACAAGGCTATGGCTCTGTAGTGTCATGCCCAAGGACACTCTTATAAAAAAGCCCATTGCTTCCAGTGAGGCTCAAAGCTCGGACCTCCAGGTTATGAGTGCTACACTTTACCGCTGAGCCAGGGAGACCTTATATAAATTTGTATTTCAGACTCAAAATGTGAATGCAGTATCTATAGCTGTGTAAGATACAAGGACATAGTTGTTAAATGGCCTCTTTAGGATTTCATTTTACTCTACCAAACATACTTTGCATTATTTAACTCTTTACCAAACGACAAAATTTTAGACTGAACCAAATTGAAAGCATTAATTTTACAGACGACAAATTAAGTGTTGCTAAACTGATGATTTCTCTTTTTGATAGGGTAGTAAACATTGTGGGAAAAGGAGAAAATGCTGGTTACCAGCATTTTCTCCTTTTCCCACAATGTTTTCAAAAGCCTTTTCTTTCAGGGTCATTAAAAGTCGGGATTGTGTGGTAAAGAGTTAAAAAGAAATTTATGTTCTTGTCATTTCAGTGTCTCATTTTGGACAGAGTGACGTGACATTTGAACAGTGTGGACAGGGAAAAAATTGCTCTCAGTTTATAGACAAATATGGACAATATTAGTGCATCTACTAACGTAAAAATATACCAGTAACATCGGAATGGACTACTGCAGTGATTAGAGATCTTAATTTTAGAAATTTTGGATCAAAATTGTGGATTTTGGAGGGTTTTTTTGGAACAATTTGAGTGAGTAAAATTCAAAATAAGTACTCTACCTATACAGATACCTATACACATCATCTACACACAATAAAGCTAGAAAACAAGTTTGGACAGATACAGTTATGAACAGTTAGACCGTTAGAACAGCAGGAATAGCAAATTTTACCCTGTTATTGCGGTTACACAAAGTTTTACATAAATTAAGAATTTAGCTGGATACCAGAACTCGAAAAAGATATGGCTGGACGTGGTCAAGGTCAAGGTTCCTCTAAACAGGTAAAAGTCAATAAAAGATAAAGTAACTTAGCAACTTTTTACCTGGGTCTAAAATCAATTTTTCTAACACATGGACTGACGGTACAATAACAGATTGTCAACTGAACAATAATTTCCATACTCCCAAATAGTATGATTTAAATTTAAATGTATTTTAACACCTGCATTGTCAACTTTTGTCCACCTTTAATTTTTTGTAATAATAACATGGCTATGTAATTTCCTGATAATAAATACTTATTGCTTTCTGAGTGCTGGAATAGATAATGGGTATAAGATGACTGATTTTGCTTATGAGCTATGCTCTGTAATAAGGGGGTTTAATGCATCTGTGAAAAGTATCGACCCAGGTCAGCCTGTGCGGACTGCACAGGCTTGACCTGGGACGAAACTTTTCACTATTGGACAATTTTCTGTATGTAATAGGACCATTCCACCTCATGATTCAGTCAGTTGTTAGAAAAAAATGAACTCTGTGGATCCATGATCATGTTTCTTTGCTAGGTATCATGCATCACAGAGGTGCCTTAAGCCCCTTTTGCCATAGCCTGGTTCATATGTTACTATACACAGGTATTTACTTATGAACAGGACAAAGCCCAGGTAGCTCAGTCAAGGACTTGAGAACAGGGGGTCAGTGGTTTGATTCCCAGCTTTTCCAATTTCTTAGAATTGATGATATTCATTGTGACATGTGGGAAAGCAGCCAGTGGCTTGGAAAGATTATTGTGTGAGGTACTTTAAAAAGGGTTTTTGTCGGTTTAACCCTTTACTAAACAATCTTGAGTTTTCACGACCCTAGAGATGAAGACTTTTGAAAACATTGTTGAAATTCTCTGGTTACCAGCATTTTTTTTCATTTTCCCATAATGTTTTCTACCCTTTCAAAAACAAATTTCAATACTTGAGTCCCATTTATCATCTGCAAACACTTTCAAGTCTAAAATTTTGTTGTTTGTCAAGAGTTAAAAACTATGTGCAGAAATGGGTTAACCGTTTACCAGATGACAGATTTTGGACAAGTCCAAATTGGAAGTGTTTTTAGACAACTACTGTAATTCAGTGTGGCATAAAGGATTAGATTTGTCTTTGAAACGTTAGAAATCATTGAGGGAATAGAAGAAAATGCTGGTTACCAACATTTTCTCCTTCACCCATGAAGTTTCTAAAGCTATCTCCCTGGGGGTCATTAAAAGACGAGATTGTTTGCGAAGGGACCATTGTATACTTGATTTAAAAGCTTGAAAATATGTAGATAGTGAAAACAATTGCAGTTTGCTCAAATATACTTTTTATTGGTCTCGAACTTTGTAAGATACGGTTTTGTTTTAAAATTCATAAACGTGAATTAAAACTGTAACCCTTTACCAAATGACAAAATTTTATGCTAGTCCATATTGAAAGCATTTGCACTTGACAAAATAAATGTGACTCAAAAATTAAGATTCTTTTTGGGAAGGGAAGAAAACAATGTGGGAAAAGGTGAAAATGCTGGTTACCAGCATTTTCTCCTTTTCCTACAATGTTTTCAAAGGGCTTCTCTCTCAGGACTGTTAAAAGCCGTGAGTGTGTGGTAAAGGCTTAAACTGGAAATAGAGTTTAGTATCTTTCAATAATTTTCCTTTTAGTAATAAAAAACAATGGTCACAAAAATATCACATTCAACTCTTTACCACACAATCCCAGGTTTTAATGACCCTGAAGAAGAGGGCTATTGAAAACATTGTGGGAAAAGGAGAAAATGCTGGTAACCAGCATTTTCTCCTTTTCCCACAATGTTTTCTATCCTTCCCAAAACAAATTTCAATTTTTCAATCATATTTATTTTGTCGTCTGCAAGTGCTTTCAATTTGGACCAGTCTAAAATTTTGTCGTTTGGTAAAGAGTTAATCATATTGGTAATCTTAATTCAATATTCTTCATGACTGGTGTAAAAACTTAATACTGGCTATCTGTATCTTGGGCAAAAATACTGTTCACATGAAACTTTCCATCATACAGCACCTAAGGTAGGAAGAGAAACAGAAACAAGTAAATGTATTTGACTGATATATGTCACAATGCAATAAATCTATTTTTATTTCTTGATAAGGATGGACAGTATTTCAACTGTATAGCAGTAGCTGTACACTTACTCATGTTCACTGGGTCAATAACTGATATCCTTTTACCACACAATCCCGACTTTTAATGACCCTAAGAAGCCTTTTGAAAATCTTGTGGGAAAAGGAGAAAATGCTGGTAACCAGCATTTTCTCCTTTTCCAACAATGTTTTCTACCCTTCCCAAAATTTTTCAGTCACATTTATTTTGTCGTCTGCAACTGCTTTCAATTTGGACCAGTCTAAAGTTTTGTCGTTTGGTAAAGAGTTATTACTGGCAATAAAGCTGGGGGAGGTTACTTTTTGTAGGAAACTACCTATCAAGCTCCAGCTACAGTTGAATTTTGAACACGTTTTACAAATTATATCAACCAAAAGGCCATGGTGGGCTTGCAAGTATCTTCACATCCTTGTTTATTAACCCTCAACCACACAATTCCAGGTTTAAATGAACCTATGGAAGATGCCTTCTGAAAACATTCAGGGAAAAGGAGAAAATGCTCTTTACCAGCATTTTCTCCTTTTCCCACTGTGTTTTCTACCCTACCAGAAACAAATTTAAATTTTGAGTCACATTTACTTTGTCGTCTGTAAATGCTTTCAATTTGGACCAATCTAAAATATTGCTGTATGGTAAAGAGTTAAGTGTCATTGCAACAGGATTTGATCCTCTCAAACTCCTGAACATGATTTGGGTTTGCTCATTGGGGAAAACAGCCAGTGAATTTTAGAGAATTTGCTGAGAATTACTAGTATATGAAATAGAGGTAAAAGGCGCATTATTAAATTTAAACCTTTTTCAAACAATCCAAGTTTTAACAACTTTTAGTAAGACAGCCTCTGCAAATATTGTGGGATAAAGAGAAAATTTTGGTACAATATAGCCTGTAGAAAAAGCAGAAAATGTTGGTAGCCTGCATTTTTTTTCTTTTTTCCCTACACTGTTTTCTACCCTTTCAGAGAGACATTTACTGTGTTGAGTTTCATGTACTTTTTCATCTGCAAACAGTTTCAATTTAGACGAGACTAAAATGTTCTTCTCTTGTAAAGATTGGGTGTTTATTTGTTGGAGCATTTTGCACCACTTTGAACATTATTTCAGATTTTTATTCATGTCAGTGTGACAACTCATTACTGTCTTTTCTGTATTTCACCAGCACAAAGCTGGGGCTCTGCAATGTCTTGCCTAAGAACATTCCTTTACCCTTAAAGCCCTGGATTGATTGATTCTATGGTGTTTAATGCCATTTTCAACATTATTTCAGTTATATCGTGGCAGCCAGTGCACCTATCCATGCTTTCCTAGCGTTTCTTTTAGCAGTGCTTCGCACAGTATTCTTTCCAAGCCACTGGCTGCTTTTCCCACATAGCCATTGTCAAAACAACAGTCAGCGGTGAGAGAGGAATGAATCCTGTCGCAATAACTATCTTCAATCAGCAGAAAGAAATTGGCCAAGCTAGGGATCGAACCAGCGACCTCCTGTTCTCAAGTCCCTTACGCTACAGACTGAGCTACAGGGTGCGGCTTAAAGCCCTGGAACCAACTTAAGTTGTTTTTGCAGACAAAAGTTGTTTTTGCAGACAGTGTAGATAAAGATCAGACTGCACATAACATGCAGTCTGATCTTAGATCTATACTGTCTGCTACTATGAAACAAGTTTTGTCAAAATAACGCAAAGCGGCTACCGTTTTCTTACTTTCCAAGCAGGTGCGCAACCCTTTACCAGTTGGTAAAATTTTACAAATTGTTCAAATTGGAAACAATTGCAGATGAAAAATTGGACGTAGTAGCTCAGGAAGAATAGTAAACATTATGGGAAAAGGAAAAAATACTGGTTATCAGCAATTCTGCTATTTCCAAAATGTTTCAAAAGCACTTTTCTTTGTTAAAATGATTAAACAGTGCTTTACATAATAACTTGGATGTTTTGGTTAACCCTTTCCCACACAATCCCAACTTTTAATGACCCTGGGAAAGAAGCCTTTTGAAAACATTGCGGGAAAAGGAGAAAATGCTGGAAACCAGCATTTTCTCCTTTTCCCACAATGTTTTCTACCTTTCCCAAAACAAATTTCAGTTTTTGAGTCCCATTTATTTTGTCATCTGCAGATGCTTTCAATTTGGAAATGTCCGAAATATTGTTGTTTGGTAAAGAGTAAAGGTTGAGGGCAAGCAATAGCTTCTAACATTGCTCTGTATTTATGAATATATTTTTTATTTTTTGTCCACAAATTCTTCTTGTAGGACTATTGTGATGTACATGTATTTAAAATAATAAAATAATATTACACCATATTGCCTTGCTTGTTGCATGAAACATATCTGTCTTTGTTAGAGCTGTGATCTGAACCAGCCAGTTTTATATCGTAGTAAGCATACTGAGGGCCAAGTATTCACATGCTACATATACTTCAGCAACACCACAGAATGTGTCTTTGGAAATCTGATTTTTGTGCTATATATCTGAAAAATAAAAAAAAAAGACATATTCTCTTTTTTAATTTATCTCAATCTGAAACTGTAAAAAAAAAGACAGCAGTATAGTAATAGGTGTAGGTTTACTCCAACTTCATTCCATTTGATAACAGAACTGACTGCAGCAGCTGTCCAGCATGTGGTTGAACTTAAATAATGTTGAAATCTGTTCATGTATGAAGTCATAACTGTACAAATACAGCTTTTAACAAATCTGTTTCGAAACAGCATTGGTAATTACTTATCATTTGTATGGAAGAATCATGTGATCCATCTTCCACAATGTTACTTTTCCATATGGATCAAAATGACTGCTGCTGCATTTCCAACCTTTTACTAATCTTTACTCTAGTATGGCATATGTCTGAAAGCCCAAATAGTAGCAAAAAGTACACAAAAAGTAGGTCAACAGTTGCTATGTTGCTCTATCTTTTGTTTACTTTTTACTTGATTTCAATTTTTTTTTTTGCCATTGACTTACACTTGGATTGACTGTACAACAACAGATTGTCATATTCCCAACAATTTCTGTACTTTTAACCCTTTACCGCAGAATGCCGCCTTTTAACGCCCCTGGGAAAGATGCCTTTTGAAAACATTGTGGGAAAAGGAGAAAATGCTGGTAACCAGCAGTTTATCCTTTTCCCACAATGTTTTCTACGCTATCAAGAGAAAATTGTACCATTTGAGCCACACTGAAATTGTCGTCTGCAAATGCTGTCAGTGTGGACAAGGCTAAAATTTTGTCGTCTGGTAAAGGGTTAAACGGTATGACTTAAATCAAAATGCATTTTAACACCCACTTTGTTTACTTTTGGTGGCTGCTGGGCCTTTAAACAGTAGCACATACAATCATGGGTATGGGCTATACATCAAATAAATGAATGTAGTTTTTCGCCTTTCAATTTCCGACAATCATTCTGTTTACATGTATGATACATGCAAATTCTAGAACAGTGTAATGCAATATCTTTTACTCAATAATCAGCACTTTTGCAAATGAAGCCCAGTTTGATTGACTGAGTGATACATACGTGTACCTTTCAACATTATATCAGTCATACCATTTTGACAGATCATTTATTCATATGTTTCCCGAGTTTTAACAATATCTGAAGTAACTTGCCCATGGACATCCCAACGAAACCCAGTGAGAATTGAATCTGAGTCATGGATTACTTATATTATGCATTTACCTCTGAGACATGAAGTAATCCTTAAGCCCTTTATAGCTGTTCAGTTGAATAAAACTTGTGGCATTACTAGTATCACAAGGGTCAGCTCAAGTAATATAGGAGAACTGTGAAGCCCTAAGTGACAAAACAAAATTACGTCGCATAAGCACAGCAGTAGCTTAATCAATTGTCTACCAGTATTTTGTCCAACAGCATATTTTCAAGAATTCTGCTCCATTTTCATCCCGGCCTATAATAAGGGTTTCATTCAAGATCTAGATGAGACGGCAAAAACTTCTTGCAGTATACCAGTAATCTTGAATCTACACCGCTTCTTTATAGGGATAGCCTATGTGGTGGGTAGAGGTGAATCCCTGAAACTGCAATACATTGTTTTGAATTTTCATTACTTTACCATGCAATCATGTAAATTTTGTGAATTTGGCTATTGAAAGTAAAATTTGTTTTATCTGATTGAGACACATGTACCTGAAAAGAGGTCGCCAAATTCTGGATCTACTGGAATGGAATCACAATCATGACAGAGTCAGAAACCAAGGCTCATCTGCATCTGCATAGTCAGTATAATTCTGTATGTGTATCATCATGTAGGAGGATCCATTCACATTGGCTAGAGATGTGTAAAGTAATTCTCTCCATACTCTGGAATATCATTTACATATCATTTAACATACTGTGCTAGCAATTTAGTGGTGTTTTACTCCATTTTCAACAGTATTTCAGTCATATCATGGTGACATCACACAAATTCATGTATTTCCTGGGATTCACCAGTACTAGGCTAGGGCTCTGAAATGTCTTGCCTGAAGACACTCCCACAAAAAAACCAGCTGATCGAACCCCAGACCCAATAATGAGCAAATTCCCTCTTTAACTCTTTACCAAATGACAAAAATTTAGACTTGTCCAAACTGAAAGCATTTGCAGATGACAATTTAATGTGGGCCAAACGACAGAATATGTCTTTGATAGGGGAGAAAATATTGTGGGAAAAGAAGAAAATGCTGGTTACCAGCATTTTCTCCTTTTCCTACAATGTTTTCAAAAGACTTATTTCTCAGGGTCGTTAAAACTCGGGATTGTGTAGTAAAGGGTTAACATACAATCCAGTGCTGTAATGACCCAGAGGCATAAAGCTTTTGAGAACATTGTAGAAAAAGGAGAAAATGCTGCTGGTGACTAGTGTTTACCTTTAATTCAACAATTATTTCTCCTGTTTCAAATACAAATCATGTAGATCCAATACAAACTATGTCGTCTGCAAATGGCTGCAATCTAGACAAGTCAAAAATTTTGTCATCTGCTAAAAAAAAAAAATCACCAGGATTCCATTGATATGTGCACTGACCAGATTAGGGAAAGATAATTGGGTTCTACATTCGAATTTGTGGCACCCAAGAAATTCAGCCAAATTTTTAAAAAAAAAAATGGTGCAGATTTAATTCAGCACATTGAGTTTCAACTGCATTTCTAAAGTTATACACACACACACACAACGAATACTTAGCCTTGTCCAACACTATGGCATTTGCGGAAAAACAAATACTTCTAAAATATTGAAATTTGTCTGTGATACAAGAAAAATACTGTGGAAATAGGAGAAAATGTCGGCTACCAACTTTTTCTCCTATTTCCACCATGTTTTCAAAAGCAATTTTTCAATGTCGTAAAAACTAGGGATTGCTAGGTAAATGGCTAATCTCTGAATAAATATGTGTTGCAATACATCAGAGGTTCAGACTACATTCATGCACATTTAATCATTATCTGCATTCTCTGCATAGAAAATGGGTCAATCGGGTGCTGCGCAAAAATGAAAGATCACTTTCATCTCACAGGTGAACGGCGAGCGACAGTATAATTCATATATTACACACTGAGTAATAGTAAATTAGTGTGTAATATAGGAATTATACTGTCGCTCGCCGTTCACCTGTGTTTCATCTTACTAGCCGATATTCGTTAATCAAAAAGTGCTTACGTATCCTATTCCAACAGTAAATGGGGGAATCATTACAGATATAGCGATAAATCTGTTTTTAACACAATAAATATAAGATGAACGTAAGGCGACTTACTGATTCAAGAATGCGAACTGAAATCCGCATCTGTTTTCAGACAGTTCGCTCATTCTGTATATTTACACAGAGCTTCTTGTTCAAAACAAAAGAAACGAATCCTGAAATAGACGCCCGTTTGTTCTTTCTGTGTCGCTCTTCGGCAAATTCGGTAAACGAACTTGGATTTCTGTCGAATATGATTCTCACACCGTCACACCGTCCTCCATTTTGTTTTTCGTTTCCCTTAGCTCCTAGGTATCACATGGTGTACCTACGTCACCGTTATTGATGTAAACAAAAGTTAGAGATACCTGGTAGTATTTTTTGTAGTTTTGAAATTAATTCTTCTTCCAGCGAATGGAACTTTGACCAATCGCACATTAAGAAAGTGTCATCGTCATATTAATCTACATAGTTTTAAATGGTATGATTAAAATTTAACTTCATTTTTACCCCCGCATTGTTTACATTTGGACTTTATTGGGACTTTAATTCACGTTATTGAAGTTGTTAATATTCTCGGAGGCCTAAAAAATGGTTTAACGCCTGAGTGCACGAGTGCATGAAGGCGTTTAACCATTTTGAGGGTCTCTGCAAATGTAAACGACCGAAAAAAATGTGAATTAACCCTAATCTTGCATAAAGTAAATGTATTTCAGCAATAATTTGCAACAAATGCAAAAATATTTCCATAGAACTGCAAAGAAACGGACTTGAAATGTACTGGACATATAATGGTCAAAACTGGAATTCGGCAATGAAATATTTGCTACGTGTAGTGAAAGGCTGTAGTCTTGTGCCAATGTTTTGATCTTTTGCTGTAATTCACTTCTAATGATATTAAATTTGTAGTGGACTTTCGTGGAATTAACTTGCACAGCCTTGGATCTAATACAACAAGGATGAATGAGTGGATATCAATTTCTGTTACTAAAAGATGTAAGATGGATATACCAAGTCAAGGTATTGCCGACCACGTTAAGAAAGTTGGTTGGATGTAGAAGCCATCATGATTGATGTTTTGTTCAGATCTCAATAAGACTGATAAGATCTCATTGAGATTCTGTGCATGATTTTGTTTGTGGTGTACTAAAATCATCCAAGATAAGCTATAAAAAGGATCTAATATAATACAAGTTCCTACATCTTGTTGATTGGAGGCTGGGGATGTATGATATGAACCAATGTTCAAGGTACATTGTTAACAAGGTAGGCCTGCATCTGGGATATTGAAAGTACAAAGCTGGGCATTAGCAGCTTGTGAATTTACTGATTAATACATGTTTTCTCCCATTAACATCCACTTATTCCCCGTTATACATGCTTATAATGGCCCAGAAACATACGTTTTATGCAATAATGAACTATAATTAAGCAAATCCTTGTAGTGGTCAACAAGATACAGCCACACATCAAATAATATAGGTCTAGGCTGTATGGTTATAGACAAGATTTTCAAAGTTTCCATAATAAAACATGAGAGGATTTATTTCGATTTGAACAATGGCTAAATTTTGAACAAATTAAAAAGAGATCCACTAAACGAAGCTTTATGTCAAATTGGTAGCCCTAGGCCTTACAGCTAAGAACAAGATTTTTAAAGTTTTTACTATAAAAGCCCTTGTAAAACTTGTGACCCCTGGGACAAAGCCAATTTTGACCCAAGGGCTATAACTTGTAGAATCTTAGCGAAGACCATTAGATGAAGCTACATCACAAATTTGGTAGCCCTAGGCCATACGGTTTAGAACCAGAAGATTTTTAAAGTTTTCCCTATGTAAGCCCAACTTGTGACCCCCGCGGCAGTGCAAATTTTGGCCCCAGGGCTATAATTTGAAGAATCTTAGTAGAGGTCTATTAGATGGAGCTACATGCCTAGGCCATAAGATTTAGAACCAGAAGATTTTCAAAGTTTTCCCTGAATAAGCCCATGTAAAACTTGTGACCCCAGGAGCGGAGCTAATTTTGGCTCCAGAGCTATAATATGAAGAATCTAAGTCAACGTCCATCAGAACCTACAGGCTTAGTTTGGTAGCCCTAGGCCATATGGTTTAGAACCAGGAGATTTTTAAAGTTTTCCCTATAGATATAAGCCCATGTTAAAACTTGTGACCCCCAGGGTGGGGCCAATTTTGGCCCTATGGCAATGATTTAAAAAATATAGTACAGAGGTCCATTAGATGAAGCTGCATGCCAAATTTGGTAGCCCTATACCTTATGGCTTTGGACACAAAGATTTTTCAAGTTTTCCCTATATAAGCCCATGTAAAACTTGTGACCCCCAGGACGGGACCAAGATTGACCCAAGAGCTGTAATTTCAAGGAATTTGGTTGAGGTCTATTAGATTAAGCTACATGCCGAATTTGGTAGGCCTAGGCCTTATGGTTTCTGACAAGAAGATTTTTATAGATTTTCAGTATTTTTCAGTTTTGTTGCCATTGCAACCGAAGTTTTAATTGGAATCAAATTCTTTGAAGAAATTCTGAAAAGGGCCATGGCAGGATCATTTCTGTGAAGTTTCATCAAAATTGGATGGATAGTTTTAGAGAAGATGTTTGAAAAAAAAGTTAAAGCACACACATACGGATGGACGCACAACAAACACTAGGCCATGGCATAAGCTTGCTGGCCTTTGGCCAGTGGAGCTAAAAATGAGGTTGCCTGCTACTTCACCATTGTTTATTTTCTTTACCCATTTATTAACAAAATGTCAAGAGCTGCAAAATTTTGTCGTTGAAAGTTACAGGTACATAATTAAAGGAATATAATGTTTTAGTAACTTTCCTGATGCTTGTTATTTACTTCTCAGTCTTGCGCAGTATCAAATTTTCTCACGATGCTTGAATTAAATTCAAGCACCAGGAAAGTTACTACAACATAATATTCCCTTTTCATTCATGGAAATTACCAAGTATGTATGTATGGTTTAGTATATTCTAACCGATAATTCGTAAAATATAGTTATCTGATAAAAAATAAAATCTGATATTTGTTGGCATTTGAGATACAATTTCATTAAACTTGTATACAAAAATGTTATTCAGCATACAAGAGTCTAACTTAATAATGTTTCTCCGGACTCACTTAATAAAATTGAAAATCTGTCCTACAATAGGTTGTTTCAAACAGTAGCCATGAAAAAACTCATAACTCTTCACCAGACAACAAAATTCTAGCCTTGTCTAAATTGAAAGCATGTGCAGATGACAAATTAAATGTTACTCAAAACATAAAATTTGTCTGTCATAGGATAAAAAACGTTATGGGAAAAGGACAAAATGCTAGTTACCGGCATTTTCTCCTTTTTCAAAAATGTTTTCAAATGCTGTCTTTCTCAGGGTCGTTAAGGTGGGAATTGTGCAGTAAAGGGCTAATCTTACTAAATGTTGTTCGAAATAATAATCAAGTCACCATTTGAAACCAAGCTGTTGTCACAACACAATATGTATGTAACTTAGTATGGATATGCATGTTAGCAACAAGTATAGCATATCAGTTCATCATAATAGGATTGTAATTAAGATGCAAGAATGAATCATTTATATGAACAAATTATACATATATTTTGAAAACATTGTGAGAAAAGGAGAAAATGCTGGTAACCAGCATTTGCTCCTTTTCTGACAATGTTCTTTACAGTATCAGAGTGTATACTTTCATTTAACCCTTTACCACAGAATCCCAGGTTTTAACACACCTGAAAAATAAGCCTTTTGTAATAATTATCGGAAAAGCCGAAGATACTGGTGACCAGTATTTTCACCTTTTCCAACAATGTTTTCAAGCCTATCAAAAGCAAATTCCATTTGAGTTACCTTTAAGTAGTTGTCGGCAAATGCTTTCAACTTGGACAAGTCTGTATTTTGCTAGTGCGGTAAAAAATCAAGCCTTATTTAATTTGCTGTCTGCAAATGCTTTCTACTTGAACAAGTGTAAATATTCGTCATCTTAAAAAAAGAGTTAAATACATTTCCATAGCCAGAATACTTGTTCTCTCCCTTCACCAAACAATCCTGAGTTTTAACAACACTAAAGAAGAAGGCTTTTGAAAACATTGTAGGAAAAGGAGGAAATGTTGGTAACCAAGAGGTCTAAAATTTTCTCGTTTGGTAAAGTGGCTTTTCTGCGAAAGGTGAACTACAAAAGCTGCAAAATGGACAATAAACAGAAAATAAATTGATACACGACAAGTTTCACAAACCATCTGTTTCAAACTCCAGATCTATCCCAGTGCCCGGAGTGATATACTCATTCTTCAAAGTCTTCTCTCCCGTCTCCTCTACAAGTCAGAAATAAAAGGATAAGTTAACCCTTTATCAAACAATCCCAAGTTTCAATGACCCATAAATAGAGAGAAAGCTTTTGAAACCACTGTGAAAAAAGAAGAAAATGCTGGTAGCCAGCATTTTCTCCTTTTTCCAAAATGTTTTCTACCCTATCAGGGTACTTTAGCTTATTTCAAGCATAGACAGGTGCACCGACTGCTGCAATATAACTGAAATAATGGTGAAAAAAGCATAAAACACCATACAAACAATTCTGAAACAAATTTGAAACAGAACACTTTGAAAACAGTGGGCGAAGGAGAAAATGCTTTTCTCCTTTTTTCCCCAATATTTTCTATCCTATCAGGAAACTTAATATGGATTATCAACATGAAGCAACTGCAGCATAGAAGCTGTACTGGACACAATAAATAGTATCCTTGTCTACTTAGTACTTTGAAGGTTATGAAAACTCAAATAATCCACCGAACATCTAGTTATATATTTCTCTAAAACCAGACAAATAAAAAGAAATATACTGGTGGATAAAGAACGAAAATAACAGGCTCATATCAGAGAAGTATTTTTAACCTTTTACCAAACAATCCTGAGTTTTAGTGACCCTTAGTCAAAACTGCTTTTGAAAACATCATAGAAAATGGAGGAAATGCTGGTAACCAGCATTTTCTCCATTTTTTCAAAATATTTTCTACCCTATTTCTAAAAAATCCTATCATTTGGGCAAAATTTAGTTTGTCATCTGGAAGTGCTTTCAACTTTGGGAGTCTAAAATTTGGTTGTTTGGTAAAGAGTTAACCCTTTTCCAAAGGATTTTGTGTTTAACCCTTTGCCACACAATGCTGGTAACCAGCATTTTCTCGTTTTCCCACAATGTTTTCTGCTCTTCCAAAAACAAATTTCAATTTTTGAGTAATATTTATTTTTTCGTCTGCTACAGCTTTCAATTTGGACTGGTCTAAAATTTTGTGTTTGGTAAAGAGTTAAACAACCCTGAGAAAAAAAGGCATTTGAATACCATGTGGGAGAGAAAATGCTGGCAATGCAGGTAACCATCATTTTTTTTCCCTTTTCCTGCAAGGTTTTTTCACTTTTTTAAAAACAACTCTCATTTTTTACTGTATATCCTTCGTCTATTGATGCTATCAATATGGCTGCCAAGACTTGACTTTCATTTTTTGGTAAAGAGTTAAAAGACTGATATCTCTTGATTTCTTCAATGGACCTATGTTGTGGGTACTCATTAAAACTATCTCACAGAGAAAGTTCTAACAAATGAAAAAAAAAATCTTTCCGTGAGGTAAATATTTTTGACAACCCTCTTTTATCTGGACTAATGAAGATCACATTTTGAGCAACACTGTGGAAAAACTGGGTTTAATGCATCTATGCAATTCATTATACCACGCAACTTGACGCAAGTTGTCACATAAAATTGATTCATACTGTCTAAAGACCTGCTGAATAGTGACACAGAATTGTGGTCCTTTGACATGCAGAAAATTTACCAATAGCAAAAAAGTTTTAATTAATGTCAGCCTGCACAGATTGCGTCGGCCGACATGGGTCGATACTTTTTGCAGATGCATGAAACAACCTAGTCACAAAGCATGGCTCATAAATACAAACCTCCATACCTTCCTCTACCTTCAGGCCCATTTTGAGAACCTTTAGAAGACGATCTGAAGGAGGGCACGCTGGGTGAGCTTTAACGCTGGATGCAAGATTAACTGCTAACTGTTGGTGCCCGTCATAAAACAGCTGACTGTAAAGGTGAAAAAGAAAACACACTGTTATCTTTGACAGTACAGGACGTGTTAACTCTTTACAAAAAAGAAAAACCCTGAAAATTTCAGACCCGTCCAACTTGAAAGCATTTGCAGATGACAAAATAAAAGTGACTCAAGTGGTGCAATTTTCATTTGAAGGGGTAGAAAAAACATTGCAGGAACAGGAGAAAATGCTGGTAACTGTTATTTTCTCTTATTCCCACAATGTTTTCAACAGCTACTTCATAGGGGTCGTTAAAAGTCCAGATTAACTGGAAACAAGCATTCTGATAGTATTGCATAGCAATACACAGTCAATACACGGTCCCCTACCGGCCGTATGCATCGCTGGCATGTCAGTGAAATTTTTAAAGTCAAAGGCCCGTAAATGCGTCAAAAAGCAGTGGAGCGGGACGAAACTCGAACTTGATGTGTAAGTCATGGTTGTTGATGTACACACCAAAAATCAGCTCTATATGTAGCAGCGTTTAGAAAAAAAGTGCGGAAAAATGTTTTATCAGTGAAATTTTGTAAGTCCAAGGCCCATAAATGCGTCAAAAAGCAGTGGAGCAGGACGAAACTCGAACTTGATGTGTAAGTCATGGTGGTTGATGTACACACCAAAAATCAGCTCTATATGTAGCAGCGTTTAGAAAAAAAGTGCAGAAAAATGTTTTATCAGTGAAATTTTGTAAGTCCAAGGCACGTAAATGTGTGAAAAAGCAGTGGAGTGGGACGAAACTCAAACCTGATCTGTAAGTAATGTTGGTTGACTTACGCAGCAAAAGTCAGATGAATATCTACCAGCATTTTGAAAAAAAAGTGCGGAAAACTGATTTATCAGTGAAATTTTGTAAGTCCAAGGCACGTAAATGTGTGAAAAAGCAGTGGAGCAGGACGAAACTCAAACTTGATGTGTAAGTAATGGTGGTTGACTTACACAGCAAAAGTCAGATGAATATCTACCAGCATTTAGAAAAAAAAGTGCGGAAAACTGATTTATCAGTGAAATTTTGTAAATCCAAGGCCCGTAAATTCGTGAAAAACAGGTGGACCGGAAACAAAGTCGAACTTGATCTGTAAGTAATGGTGGTTGAGTTACACAGCAAATCTGAGATCAATACCTACCAAAGTTTAGGAAAAAAGTCTGGAAAACTGATTTATCAGTGAAATTTTATAAGTCCAAGGCCCGTAAATCCGTGAAAAACCAGTGGACCGGAACGAAAGTCGAACTTGATCTGTAAGTCATGGTGGTTGAGTTACACAGCAAATCTGAGATCAATACCTACCAGCGATTAGGAAAAAAGTCCGGAAAACTAATTTATCTGTGAAATTTTGTAAGTCCAAGGCCCATAAATCTGTGAAAAACCAGTGGACCGGAACGAAAGTCGAACTTGATCTGTAAGTGATGGTGGGTGACTTAAACACCAAAACTCGGCTCAATATGTACCAGCGTTTTGGAAAAAAGTCCGGAAAACTGATTTATCAGTAAAATTTTATAAGTCCAAGGCCCGTAAATCTGTGAAAAACCAGTGGACTGGAACGAAAGTCAAACTTGATCTGTGAGTGATGGTGGGTGACTTACACACCAAAACTCAGCTCAATATGTACCAGCGTTTAGAAAAAATGTCCGGAAAACTGAATTGCCGGACTGACGGACAGACGGACAGACAGACGGAGTGCAAACCTAAAGTCCCCTCTGGTTTCGCCGGTAGGGGACTAAAAAGGAAACTCTATGTTCTGTGCAGTCTGATCTTGATCTACACTATCCACAAAAGGTCCTAGAGTCGCTCCTAGCAGCCTAAATTGGGCTAAAGGAAGGAATTACGGTAACATTCTTTCTGTCTTTGCTCTTCATGATGACTTAAAATAAAATGGTGATATACAATGAAACTGCACTTTTCAAACAGTGTCTATATTGGAAATACAAATCGTTGGAGGCAAAGCTATCACAAATGATGACATTATCAGTAAAATTATTGAACACACTGATAAGACCATAGCTACAGACAACAAGACTCGGGCAAAATCGAATGGAAAAAAAGTCATTCAAAAAAAGACATGGAGAGGATTTTCAAGTTCCCGGACCCTCTGGTATTTCTCCTTATAAAGTGAAAAAAGCAAAACAGGTTGAATCTGAAGATTTCTCTGATACAGAGGATGATGTTGCAGACAAAAATAAATGCATTGTTTGTAAAAGATCCAACCCTGACTGGCAAAAAACTTTTATTCTAATTGTAAATTGGGGACAGGGTGACATATGCTCAGGATGGGTGCATCTTTCATTCTGTAGTCCAACCAGAGTACCGAGAAGGGATGATTGTTTCAAGTGTCCCCAGTGTGAGGCCAAAGATCAAGTCAATTAACAACAATTCGAATATCTAAATACTTGTAAAAAGGTTAAACTATTATTTTTTTAGTTAGAAACATTTTTAAATACCTTGGCTTGAATCTAGTGACAACGGCGGAATTCTACGATCTTCATTTTTTTGGGGAAGTATAGTTTTCATAAGAGGTCGAATTCTGGTTAAGCTTTTCCAGGGCTCCTTCTGTGACCTAAGTCGAAATGGCGGCTGCTAGCTATCTAAATATTATGTGGAAATTTACTTTTTTGCTCATTTCTCTATAATACTACGGTATGAAAATATAAATTCAATTTTCATGTTTAGTATACGATGTGAAAAAGTTGTTAGGTGTTCAGATATTGGTTAAACTGAGTTAAGTGTGATTCCTTGTAAATAAAGTACAAACCATACATTTTATTGTCTTATTTTATACATTATTGTTAGCTGACAAGAAAAGAATCAATGAATACAGCCATTTGAAACGATGCCAACATGTTTATTTCTTCTCCCAGAAAGGACATTTTATATCCTTGGCTGCCCAAAATGTGCCCCTCTAAGCTTTATCTGGGAACAAAACCATAAACAGATGATATACAAAAATCAAAATACACCTGTCAGTCAAATATCTTCTATTTCCATCAATCCCTGTCAAAATTCATGTGTGCATTAGCAATTAATGTCCAAAACTTGATAAATATTAACTGCATATCAACAGGCAACCATGTTTTTTTTTTTGTGCCCAACTCGTCCACCCAAGTGACGTAACACACCTTTCTCAAGTCAAAATAAATTAAGGCAAACTTCTTAATGTTATTGGTTTTTAACACATATAACTTCAACATTGAACTGTTTCAAAATAAAACAAGAGGGCCATGATGGCCCTGGATTGCTCACCTGAGTAGAGTGCCTTAAAGGTATTTCTTTAATTTGACCAAGTGACCTAGTTTATGACCCCAGGTGACCCAATTTCAAACTCATATTTCACGAAGACAAACATTCTGACCAATTTTCAAGTCAATTAAGCAAAAAATGTGGCCTCTAGATTGCCCTAAAGGTATTTCTTTGACCTATTGACCAAGATTATGACCCCAGGTGACTCAAATTTGAACTGGTCTTGGACTTTATCAAAAGGAACATTTTAACCAATTTTCAAATCAACTGAATAATAAATGTGGCCTCCAGAGTGCCCACTAGGTACTTCTTTAATTTGACCAAGTGACCTGGTTTATGACCCCAGTTGACCCAAATTCAGACTCATGTGAGATTTTATAAAGACAAACATTCTGACCAATTTTCAAGGCAATTGAGCAAATAATGTGGCCTCTAGAGTGCCAACAAAGTATTTCTTTAATTTGACCTAGTGACATAGTTTATGGTTCCAGGTAACCCAAATCCAAACTCATCTGATATTTCATCAAGACAAACATTCCGGCCAAATTTCAGGTCATTTGAGCAACAAATGTGGCCTCCAGAGTGCAAACAAGGTATTTCTTTAATCTGACCAAGTGACCTAGTTTATGACCTAGTTGGCCCAAATTCAGACTTATGTGAGATTTTATAAGACAAACTTTCTGACCAATTTTCAAGGCAATTGAGCAAATAATGTGGCCTTGAGAGTGCCAACAAGGTATTTCTTTGACCTAGTGACCTAGTTTAAAGCCCAAGATGACCAAATTTTGAACTCAATAAACTCATTGTGCTTAGATGGGCAAACAAACTTGGAAGAGAATCACTACATACCAAATATCAAAGCTCTATGCCTTCCAGCTTCAAAGAAGAATTTTAAAGTTTTCCTTCTTTGTTCCAATGTTCAAACTTGTGACCCCCGGGGCTGGGCAAGTTTTGACCCAAGCAGCATCCTTGGAACAAACCTGGTAGAGGTCCACTAGGAGATGCTACATACTAAATATCAAAGCTCTACACCTTCCAATTTAAGAGAAAAAGAAATTTAAAGTTTTCCTTCTTTGTTCCCAAGTTCGAACTTGTGACCCCCAGGGCGGGGCCAGTTTTGACCCCAGGGGCATCATATGAACAAACTTGATAGAGGTCCACTCTGAGATGCAACATACCAAATATCAAAGCACCATGCCTTTCGGTTTCAGAAAAGAAGAATTTTAATTTTAAAGTTTTCCTTCTTTGTTCCTATGTTTGAACTTGTGCCCCCCTAGGCAGGGCCAGTTTTGACCCAAAGGGCATCATATGAACAAACTTACTAGAGGTCCACTAGAAGATGCTACATACCAAATATCAAAGCTCCATGCCTTCCTGTTTCAGAGAGGAAGATTTTTAAATTTTTCCTTCTTTGTTCCTATATTCGAACTTGTGACCCCCAGGGCAGGGCCAGTTTTGACCCCAGGGGCATCATATGAACAAACTTGGTAGAGGTCTACTAGGAGATGCTACATACCAAAAATCAAAGCTCTACGCCTTCCAGTTTCAGAGAAGAAGATTTTTGAAGTTTTTCTTCTCTGTTACTATGTTCGAACTTGTGACCCCCGGAAAGGGCCAGTTTTTACCCCAAGGGCATCATATGAACAAACTTGGTAGAAGTCCACTAGAAGATGCTACATACTAAATATCAAAGCTCCACACCTTTCTGTTTCAGAGAAGAAGATTTTTAAAGTTTTCCTTCTTTGTTCCTGTTCGAACTTGTGATCCCCCGAGGCAGGGCCAGTTTTGACCCTAGGGGCATCATATGAACAAACTTGGTAGAGGTCTACTAGGAGATGCTACATACCAAATATCAAAGCTCTACGCCTTCCAGTTTCAGAGAAGATGATTTTTAAATTTTTCCCTCTTTGTTCCTATGTTCGAAATTGTGACCCCCGGGGCTGGGCCAGTTTTGACCCCAAGGGCATCATATAAACAAACTTGCTAGAGGTCAACTAGGAGATGCTACATGCCAAATATCAAAGCTCTATGCCTTCTAGTTTTAGAGAAGAGGGTTTTTAAAGTTTTCCTACTTTGTTCCTACGTTCGAACTTGTGACCCCCGGGGCGGGGCCAGATTTGACCCCAGGGGCATCATATGAACAAACTAGAAGAAACTAGGTCCACTAGAAGATACTACATACCAAATATCAAAGCTCTACGCCTTCCAGTTTAGGAAAAGAAGATTTTTAAAGTTTTCCTTCTTTGTTACTATGCTCGAGCTTTTGACCCCAGGGGCATCATATGAACAAACTTACTAGAGGTCCACTAGGAGATGCTACATACCAAATATCAAAGCTCTGCGCCTCCTAGTTTCAGAGAAGAAGATTTTCAAAGATTTTGCATTTTTTTCCTTTTTGTTGCCATGGCAACCAGAGGTGGAATTCAATTCTTTGAACAACTTTGGTAGAACTTCACCCAAGGAACATCCCTGCCAAGTTTCATCAAGATTGGCCCAGTGGTTTAGGAGAAGAAGATGTTTAAAGAAATTGTTTTGACGGATGCCAGACGCCGAAGATAGGGCGATCACAATAGCTCACCTTGAGCACATTGTGCTCAGGTGAGCTAAAAACTGCAACAGTTTGCCATTGTTTTTATGTGACTAACTAGCTCCACCACTGTCAATAAAGGCGGTTTACCAGTGGTTACAGTATCAGGATGCACCTTTCCTGATAACTTGTCTCTGAGCATGATGCGAGGTACAATAAAGAATTTAGCAGCCCTCTTATCTGGCATATTCTCCCCTACAACATCCTGGTAAGCATTAATATGTGCATCATGGAAATATTGTCTATTTCTTTTTCTGATCTTTCATGAGTTGTGCTAAAATTAAAATGGAGAATTCAACAATCTGTAAAATAGGTTCTGCTAAAATTAAAATGGAGAATTCAACAATCTGTTAAAATCTGTAAAACATGTTTGGCCTTAAATTATTTTTTTTTTTGTCATGTGATTTTCTTTCATAAAATGTTAACATTCACAGACCATTCAAGATGTGTTTATCTTTGTATGTTATAATTTTAGCGGTAGTTTTTAAGAAAGTAATTATGCATTATGAAAATACACATAAAAAACGTAAGTAATGAGACGTTTGCGGTGCTTCTTTTCCTATTTGACATTTACTGCACCATCTCAAGTCCATCGTGAATTTTCCGGTAGGAAAGCTACAGCACTGTACTGACTTCCTGTTTTGTAGGTTTAATCTAGATTGCAGTGAAATGCAATTGAATTCTAGTTAAACACATGACCAAGGACAAATAAAAAATGTTTCATTGCCTAAAGCGCTTGTTAGTGATGGGACGATGATTGGGAAAGATCAATTAACTATCGTTTTACCATCACCAATGCCGATCATTGATCAAAAATACCAAAAATCGATCATCGGACTAAGCCTGAAAAACACTGAACTTGACCAAAGGATGCCAAACTCAACCAAGGGATGCAACTCCAATGACCTGAAAACATGAAAATGGCTACTGACGCAGTCAAACAGCTCAAAATTAATTCCCATCCAGGTGCAAAAACAAAATCTGAAGGGTGGAAGTATTTTGGCTTTCATAATTTAAAACAAGATGAGCCTCTGACAAAATATAATTTAGACCTAAGCAGATCTGTCGGTAGAATATGTACGAAGACTTACTGAAATAGATAAGAAAAAAGTCTCACTGTAATTGAACATTTTCAAAAAGCATATTAAACATCTGTGGGTGACAATTGTTTTAATTTTTTAACAAACCTGTCTTCAAAAATGTTGTAGGAAAAAAGGAGAACCTGCTTGTTGGGCACTTTTTTCCATTTCCAAGAATGTTTTGTAACTAATTTATCCAAGGTAAACCCATAACAAAACACAAAATTTCATATTCTTCTACAACCGATTATATGACCGATTATCGCATCAGAAGTGGAATTTGACTCTAACCAATCACTGATTTCCCAACACTAGCGCTTGTAGAGTGTCGTAAAGATCCTTTGAGTCCTTTGTTTTAATTCTCTATGCGTTGGGTATTATATTAAATCTAACAAGTCCATATTTCAGTTTTACTTCCTTTATTATTTAATTCTTTATTTCTATTCATCTATTTATTAGCCAAATCTTGATTTGCTAACAACAGCTATTCAAAACCCTTTTATTCTTATTTCTTGCTTTGTCTATCTCTAACCTTCTCAAACACTGTTATTTATATGGCTTTAGTACTCTGTTGACTCTGCTGCATGAAAATCATATGAAACATAAGAATCAGTAGAAACTCAATAGCGCAGCAAAGTAGAATAAACGGAGTAAAACTTAAACTTGTTATAAAACTGGAGTCTTACTGGAGTAGATAAAAATGTACTCTTGCTACATATGGTAACTGAAATTAGCCAAACAGGCGATTTAACAATTAACATTTGAAAACAATGTGACAAAAGGATAAAAAACTCACAGAAGTCGCGACACTCCCACCTAAGGGAAAAATATCAAATAATAATGAGAAGAAATAAAATAAGAACTTCACAGTAAGTTATTACTTTAAATAACAAAATCAGAGTCAAAATTAAAATCGTTAGACATTAGCCTGACAATGATACTTATTCATTGTAGGTAAAATAGTCCTTTTCAACATGAAAATTTTCGATAACTGGTCTATCATTAAAAAATCCAGTCCTTCTGCAGTCACTGTTAGGGTGTATATTTCAGTTTTAAATGAAAGTTCTGACAGCACGATATCCCTACACACTTGTTCGTCATCATCACTTATTACAATGACGTCGTCTGCGTCATTTGTAGACGTTTGAGAGGACGTTTTCGAGATTTTGGACGTCAAAAATATTGTAACACGCCTGGTCTAACATGCATGTTGAATTTCATCAATGCTGTCTGTGATATCAAAGTTGCCATTTATCTTGCTATCTACGTCCCAATAACACGCCTGGTCTGACATGGCATCTTCAATTTCATCAATGTTGTCTGTGATATCAAAGTTACCATTTATCTTGCTATCTACATCCCAAGCACATAATTCCTTGAAGAAATTACTTTCAGGTTCAGTGGGAGCGTCTGTATCCTTATTATTATTATTTTCTGGATTTAATCCAAGCTCCTGATTGCTGAAGCTATTTAGGAAGTCTGACATTTGATTTCTATCTAACTGATCTAGAATATTTTCATCTTCACTTATGTCCTCACAGACAGGAATATATTTTGGTCTACAACCTTCCAAATTTTCTGTGTGCGTAGGTCTGTTCCCGTTTGTGGTAGGTTGGTACTTCTCACTTGATAATATTTGTTTCGAGCGTCGTCACTACAGAGCTTGTGTACATTCTTTAAATGTTCTTTCAGGTAATCCCTACGGATAAACTTTATGCCACACTCCGAAACAGGACAGTAAAAATATTCTTTAATCAGATGCCGTTCTCTGATGTGACGTGTCAAATTTCTTTTGAATTTATAAAACCTACAACAATGATTGCAGTAGAACATCTTACTTAGAATTGGAATAACCTTGACTTGATAGTTCAACGGTTAACTGAAGAATGAAAGCTCCAAACCTTTCAACATATGTTTCAAGTGCATCTCGCTCTAGGTATTTTTTGTTCATTGCTCCGGTCTGCTAAACATACGAGTTTCCCTGCAATATACACCGGCGGAATAAGGAACTGAAAACTCCGACACATAATTTTTTTTTAGAGCTAATCTTCTGACAACTGTTCATTAATTTTTTGTCTAGCTTCAATTGCAGATTTTCTTAAAGGTCGCATGGTTAATTTTGAACCGTTATTAGAAAGTGGGTGGTGAACGTTTTGAACACCCGAATCTAAAGTACACTCAATAGGATATAGCAATTTTAGAGGTCTATGCAGCATTTTACCAGATGGTTGACGTATTTTTGCCGACCGATGCAGACCGTCACGGCTTCTTAACAATTCCGCTATTCTTCCAATTTTCCAACAACCATGTGGTAGACTGTCCTTGATAAGAATTATGTCACAAACTTGACATCTGAACGGAGATTGGATTCTTGTAGAACAGGGAAAACACTGGGTTCGCTCTCGCAGACTTGTCAAATATTCGTCCCGCCATAACTTCCAAAATTGGTTAACCCTTTCCCAAATGATGAATTTTAGACTGGTCCAAATTGAAATAATTTGCAGACGACAATTTTAAATTTGATGAAAATGACAAAGTTCTCCAAAAGGGTAGAAAACACTACGGGAAAAGGAGAAATTGCTCGTCAGGAGCAATTTCTCCTTTTCCCACAGTGTTTTCAAAAGACTTGTGCTGCAGACACGTGAAAACCAGGGCTTGTTTGGGAAAGGGTTAAGAAGCTTTTGACCTTTTTTCCAAAGATTCAATAACACTTTTCCAGTACTTTGTTGTGGAGTGTAATTCTCGTCCATTTGTATATCTAAACTTGGAATTCCAGTTCTTGGGCTTAATGATAAACAAGAGGGCCATGATGGCCCTGGTCGCTCACCTGATCCAATAGGCAAAATGACCCCAGGTGACCACATTTCAAACTCATCTAAGATTTAATTAAGACAAATGTTTTGACCAATTTTCAAGTCAATTGAGCGAAAAATGTGGCCTCTAGAGTGTCCACAAGATATTTCTTTAATTTGGCCTAGTGACCTACTTTATGACTCAGGGTAACCCAATTTCAAGTTTTCTGATATTTAATTAAGAAAAACATTCTGACCAATTTTCAAGTCAATTGAGCGAAAAATGTGGCCTCTAGAGTACCCACAAGGCATTTCTTTAATTTGACCTAGTGACCTAGTTTTTGACCCCACATGATCCAATTTCAAATTTGTCCGAATTTTATCAAGACAAACATTCTGACCAATTTTCACAAGTATCTGACTGAAAATGTGGCCTCTGGAGCTCACACAAGGTTTTTCTAAGATTTGACCTAGTGACCTAGTTTTTGACCCCAGATGACCCATTTTTTAACTTGTGCAAGATTTTATCAAGACAAACATTCTGACCAAGTTTTACAAGTATCTGACTGAAAATGTGGCTTCTACAGCACACACAAGGTTTTTCTAAGATTTGACCTAGTGACCTAGTTTTTGACCCCACATGACCCAACTTTGTGCTTGTCCGAGATTTTATCAAGACAAACATTCTGACTGACTTTCACAAGTATCTGACTGAAAATGTGGCGTCTAGGGGGCACACAAGGTTTTTCTAAGATTTGACCTAGTGACCTAATTTTTGACCCCACATGACACAACTTTGTGCTTGTCTGAGATTTTATCAAGACAAACATTCTGACCAAATCTCACAAGTAACTGACTGAAAATGTGGCCTCTAGAGCATACACAAGGTTTTTCTAAGATTTGACCTAGTGACCTAGTTTTTGACCCCACATGACCCAACTTTGTGCTTGTCTGAGATTCTATCAAGACAAACATTCTGACCAAGTTTCATGAGGATCAGACTGAAAATGTGGCCTCTAGAGCGTACACAAGGTTTTTCTAAGATATGACCTAGTGACCTAGTTTTTGACCCCACATGACCCAACTTTGTGCTTGTCCGAGATTTTATCAAGACAAACATTCTGATCAAGTTTCATGAAGATCGGGCTGAAAATGTGGCCTCTAGAGCGTACACAAGGTTTTTCTAAGATTTGATCTAGTGACCTAGTTTTTACCCCAACATGACCCAATTTCGACCTTGTCCAAGATTTTATCAAGACAAACATTCTGATAAAGTTTCATGAAGATCGGACTGAAAATGTAGCCTCTAGAGTGTACACAAGTTTTTTCTAAGATTTGACCTAGTGACCTAGTTTTTGATCCCACATGACCCAATTTCGAACTCGTCTGAGATTTTATCAAGACAAACATTCTGACAAAATTTCACAGGTATCTGGCTGAAAATGTGGCCTCTAGAGAGTACACAAGGTTTTTCTAACATTTGACCTAGTGACCTAGTTTTTGACCCCACGTGACCCAGTTTCAAACTCGTCCGAGATTTTATCAAGACAAACATTCTGATAAAGTTTCATGAAGATCGGACTGAAACTGTGGCCTTTTGAGCGTACACAAGGTTTTTCTAAGATGTGACCTAGTGACCTAGTTTTTGACCCCAGATGACCCAATTTCGAACTCGTCCGAGATTTTATCAAGACAAACATTCTGACCAAATTTCACAAGTATCTGGCTGAAAATGTGGCCTCTAGAGCGTACACAAGGTTTTTCTAACATTTGACCTAGTGACCTAGTTTTTGACCCCAGATGACCCAATTTCAAACTCCTCCGAGATTTTATCAAGACAAACATTCTGGCCAAGTTTCATGAAGATTGGTCTGAAAATGTGGCCTCTAGAGCGTACACAAGGTTTTTCTAAGATTTGACCTAGTGACCTAGTTTTTGACCCCACATGACCCAATTTCGAACTCGTCCGAGATTTTATTAAGACAAACATTCTGACCAAGTTTCATGAGGATCGGACTGAAAATGTGGCCTCTAGAGCGTACACAAGCTAAAAAGTTGACGACAGATGATGCATGACGGACGACGAACACAGCACGATCACAATAGCTCACCATGAGCACTTCGTTCTCAGGTGAGCTAAAAATGCCCGGGCATGAGCAAAATATTCGAATTCATATCATCATCAACATACACTAAAGGTCTCGAATTTACCACTGGTTCAACCTCTTTTAGCACTGTTTGGATCTGTACAAGATTCATCATACTCCTACCAACAGATTTTTTCAATGACCTTTTTATGAGTCCCACAACTCTTTCATAAAACCACCCATCCTGGGGGCAAATTCTACTATAAATTTCCATTTAATTCCCATATTTGAAACGTAAGATTGCACGTCTGCACTATTTATCACACATCTCCAAACAGGTCTCTAAAACTTTACTTGCGGCTTTGAATTGATTAGATTGTCACTTATGATCTCAACAGGTGAACCCCGCTGAGAAAGAAACCTTTGAAATCCAAAAATGAATTCCTATGCACTCATATCTTGTATTAATTCCAAATGAATGGTATGTGTCACCATACATGTATAAAGGCACACCCACACTTTCTTAACTCCGTCAGATGTTTTGATGTAGAGTGGACCAAAGTAGTCTAACCCAGCCTTAATGAAAGGAGATGATTCCAACACTCTAGACTGTGGTAACGGAGCTAATGGTGGCATTTTGTAAGGCCCACCCTCATACCGTCTGCACACTGTACACGAACGGAGTATAGATTTCACTTTTGGTCTACCTTGCGGAATCCAAAAGTTCATTCTTGTCTGTGCAAATGTTTGAGAAACCCCACTGTGACAGTTTTGTTTGTGAATTTTTGATATTAACAAATGTGTCAATTTGTCTCCACCCCTAAGTAGCATCGGACAACATGCTCCTTCACTTAAACAAGAGTTTCCCAAGCGTCCTCTACAACTTAAAAGACCAACGTTGTTGACAAAGAGCCCAGGCTGTCTTTGTAAATTGGTGGATTTGCCCTTAAGAATGGATTCTATTTCTTCCGAAAAGTACTTCTGCTGCACATATTTTAACCACACTGTCTGAGCTTCTTGCAGTTCTTGGCTCTTTAATGGACCTTTTTTACATTGAGTCTTTTTTCGACATTGAATGAACCGTAAAGCATAAGCAGTCACTCTGAACAACTTGCTAACTGAAGAAAATTCACTTGGGTTCAAAGAAAACGGATGGGCTGGAGCAACCCCACCAAATTTATCAGAACGTTTATTTACGTCATAAGTATGATCAGTGGTTAGCATTTTTACTTCCTTTTTCATTTGGTGCCAATCATTGTTCATTTGTACTTCAGTCTCCATTTCATTTCCCTATGTTGCGGTAGTAAAGTTTGGACTATGCCACCATAATTGGTTCTCCTGTAAGCTCTGGACATTTGTTCCGCGAGAAGCAATATCAGCGGGATTTTCACCAGATTTTACGTAATCCACACTGACACTGTTATTCTTTATTTCTAAAATCCTGTTTCTCAGAAAAATTTCTAATTTTCTATCGATGTTTAACCATCCTATCACACATTGTGAATCTGTCCACAAAATGTTTTACTTAAGTTTCAATTGTTCTTTCACAAACTGGAGGGATCTAACACCAATCAATATCGCCATTAACTCTAATCTGGGCATTGTCATTCCCTTCAACGGAGCAAGATGTGATATGGCAAATATCAGATCAACTTTAGCTACTCCGTTCCATATCTGATGTAAGTATACACAAGTTGCATAGGCTTTTGACGATGTGTCACAGAAGCAAAGCAGATCGTAAATTACGGAATTTGTGTCCACACCATGAGATATGCACCTCTGAACTTTAAGGCGAGGTAGTTGTTCAAGATCAGAACTTAGTGATGACCATACTGACAAAATGTCACTATCATCTATGTTTTCATCCCAGTCATAATTCCTGCTCCAAACTGTTTGGAGGAGCAATTTTCCACGGAGTAAAACAGGTGTATATAGACCCATGGGATTGAATACTGACGCTATCACTTTTAGTATGTTCCTTTTTGTAATGTTCAATGTATCTATTTTACCCACCAGTTCTTTGATGGCTAGTTCATCAGATTTGTGGTCCCAGATATAACCCAATACATTCACTGTTTCAGGTTTTGCTCTGTCATGAATAGGTATTGATTCATTCATTTTGTCACTGTTTGATAGCCATTCACTTAAGTTCAAGGAAGCATCTTGAAAGATTGATTTAGAACACATGTATAATAGAAGTGCTGTCGCCTCGGAATCAGTGCCAGTTATTGCGTTATCTACATATACATGTCATTTTTTAGTTTGGTAGACATAGGATTGTTGTATTTTTCTAGATGTTGTTCAACTGTGGCGCCTAGCAAAAAAGGGCTTCAACAAAATCTATATTCTTGAAAGTTGCCTTGAGCTGTGGGGTTTTTAATGTCTTTTAACCATAAGAATCTTGTGACATCTTGTTGGTTGGGCTGAAGACCATTTTGAAGAAATGCCTTCTCAATATCTGCCATGATTGCAGTCTTATGAAGACGAAACCTAATTAAGAACCCGCAAAGGTTGCGTAGCATAACTGGTCCCCTATATAGCCATTCATTCAAGCTCTTACTGTCTTTACTGGGTTTTGACGAAGCATCATATACAATTCGAAGGTTGGTGGTTGTCTTATGAGGAGTTATCAACGGATGATGAGGGATGAAATGTTTCATTTCACTTGAAGCTGACTGAGGTACCTTTTCTATAACACCGTCTTGTAGCTGCTTCTGTATGACGGTATTGTATTCTTCCATCAACCCTGGGTTTCCCTTTAATCTCTTAAGACATGACTTTAGACGTCCAAGAGCCAATTGTCTATTATTGGGTAATTCTGTGAAATCTTGTCTCCACGGCCATTTCAAGTTGAACCAATACTTTGGCGGGCAATTTAGATTTTATCATAGATACAAATACTGCTTGGTTCACATCCTGCTTTAAAACCTCAAGGCTCCTCAAATGTCTTTGAATTTCACTTAAAAACGAGTGCAAACTCTCGATTGTTTCTTCCGGTCTTGGAGTATTTATCAGATGCGAATAGTGTAAGTCAATAATCTCTTGTTTCCTGCCAAATCTCTCTTTCAAGAGTTTTACCGCTACTGCATAGTTATCATTCGATAATGCTAGACCGGATATTGTTTTCTTGGCTTCTCCAGTCAATTTACTCATCAGATATGTCAGTTTTTCTACATCAGACAGTTTTTTGTTGCCATGGACAGCACAGTCAAAAGTGTCCCAAAATTCTGTCCATTTGATTTTGTCACCATCGAATTGTATCATTTCTAATTTAGGTAATTTTACAGTGGATTGATCCTGACGTCCTTTCTCTTGTCTTTCAAAGTACTCTTGTTGTACCTTCATCTGATCCATGACCATTTTCTGCATTTCAACTTTGCAATTGAACTATATGATCTCCTTTTTCCACATTACTTTGGTCAAACTTTTCCTCGTGTTTTATTTGTTGGTCAAGGATTGAATCCTTGAATTCCTCAAGTTCAATACGGCTACTGATAACCTGCTCACCAAGAATTCCATCTTCATTAAGAATTTCGCTCACTAAATCCTCGTCCAAGTCATCAATGGCACAACACAATTCTTTAGATTTGTCTTCGAGTTTCTCACGATATACATCCAGTCTCTTTATGCACTTATTAACTTTCATTAGTATTTCTTCTTTAGCATCGAGTTCAATGTCACTATTAGCTAAGCACATCGTTGTAGTTCATTCTCTAAAACATTCCAATATCTTGTTCTTACACCTTTAATGTATTTCAAGTCCGCCATGGTTCTAAGAGTTTAAAATTCACAAGTCTGATTCTGTCCAGGGTTCCGGTGCCAAACAATGTCATAAAGATCCTTTGAGTCCTTTGTTTTAATTCTCTACGCACTGGGTATTATATTTAATCTAACAAGTCCGTATTGCAGTTTTACTTCCTTTATTATTCTTTATTTCTATTCATCTACTTATTAGCCAAAACGAATTTGCTAACAACAGCTATTCAAAACCCTTTTATTCTTATTTCTTGCTTTGTCTATCTGTAACCTTCTCAAACACTGTTATTTATATGGCTTTAGTGCTCTGTTGACTCCGCTGCATGAAAATCATATGAAACATAAGAATCAGTAGAAACTCAATAGTGCAGCAAAGGAGCAATAAACGGAGTAAAACTTAAACTTGTAATAAAACCGGAGACTTACCGGAGTAGACAAAAATGTACTCTTGCTACATATGGTAACTGAAATTAGCCAAACAGGCGATTTAACAATTAACATTTGAAAACATTGTGACAAAAGGATAAAAAACTCGCAGATGTTGCGACATAGAGGTCTTTTACATCAAGTAAATCTAACAAGAGGGCCATGATGGCCCTGGATCGCTCACCTGAGCCAATAGGCAAAATGACCCCAGGTGACCACATTTCAAACTCATCTAAGATTTAATTAAGACAAATGTTTTGACCAATTTTCAAGTCAATTGAGCGAAAAATGTGGCCTCTAGAGTGTCCACAAGGTATTTCTTTAATTTGACCTAGTGACCTACTGTATGACTCTGGGTGACCCAATTTCAAGTTTTCTGATATTTAATTAAGAAAAACATTCTGACCAATTTTCAAGTCAATTGAGCGAAAAATGTGGCCTCTAGAGTACCCACAAGGCATTTCTTTAATTTGACCTAGTGACCTAGTTTTTGACCCCACATGATCCAATTTCAAACTTGTCCGAATTTTATCAAGACAAACATTCTGACCAATTTTCACAAGTATCTGACTGAAAATGTGGCCTCTGGAGCTCACACAAGGTTTTTCTAAGATTTGACCTACAGACCTAGTTTTTGACCCCAGATGACCCATTTTTTAACTTGTGCAAGATTTTATCAAGACAAACATTCTGACCAAGTTTTACAAGTATCTGACTGAAAATGTGGCCTCTAGAGCACACACAAGGTTTTTCTAAGATTTGACCTAGTGACCTAGTTTTTGACCCCACATGATCCAATTTCAAACTAATCCCAAGATTTTATCAAGACAAACATTCTGACTAACTTTCACAAGTATCTGACTGAAAATGTGGCGTCTAGGGGGCACACAAGGTTTTTCTAAGATATGACCTAGTGACCTAATTTTTGACCCCACATGACCCAATTTCGGTCTCGACTGAGATTTTATCAAGACAAACATTTTGACCAAATTTCACAAGTATCTGACTGAAAATGTGGCCTCTAGAGCGTACACAAGGTTTTTCTAAGATCTGACCTAGTGACCTAGTTTTAGACGCCACATGACCTAACTTTGTGCTTGTCCGAGATTTTATCAAGACAAACATTCTGACCAAGTTTCATGAGGATCAGACTGAAAATGTGGCCTCTAGAGTGTACACAAGGTTTTTCTAAGATTTGACCTAGTGAACTAGTTTTGGACCCCACGTGACCCAATTTCAAACTCGTCTATGATTTTATCAAGACAAACATTCTGATCAAGTTTCATGAAGATCTGACTGAAAATGCGGCCTCCAGAGCGTACACAAGGTTTTTCTAAGATTTTACCTAGTGACCTAGTTTTTGACCCCACATGACCCAATTTCAAACTCGTCTGAGATTTTATGAAGACAAACATTCTGACCAAATTTCACAAGTATCAGGCTGAAAATGTGGCCTCTAGAGAGTACACAAGGTTTTTCTAAGATTTTACCTAGTGACCTAGTTTTTGACCCCATGTGACCCAGTTTCGAACTCATCCGAGATTTTATCAAGACAAACATTCTGACCAAATTTCACAGGTATCTGGCTGAAAATGTGGCCTCTAGAGAGTAAACAAGGTTTTTCTAACATTTGACCCAGTGACCTAGTTTTTGACCCCACGTGACCCAGTTTCGAACTCGTCTGAGATTTTATCAAGACATTCTGACCAAGTTTCATGAAGATCGGACTGAAACTGTGGCCTTTAGAGCGTACACAAGGTTTTTCTAACATTTGACCTAGTGACCTAGTTTTTGACCCCACATGACCCAATTTCAAACTCGTCCGAGATTTTATCAAGACAAACATCCTGACCAAGTTTCATGAAGATCGGGCTGAAAATGTGGCCTCTAGAGTGTACACAAGGTTTTTCTAAGATTTGACCTAGTGACCTAGTTTTTGATCCCACATGACCCAATTTTGAACTCGTCCGAAATTTTATCAAGACAAACATTCTGATTAAGTTTCATGCGGATCGGACTGAAAATGTGGCCTCTAGAGCGTACACAAGCTAAAAAGTTGATGACAGACGACGCACAACGCATGACGCACGACTGATACAGCACGATCACAATAGCTCACCATGAGCACTTCGTGCTCAGGTGAGCTAAAAAAAAGGTTACAAAAGTTATCGTGTTTGGCAGCCATTTTGTGTTGATTTTGGGGAATTTTAATCCTCAAGTAACAGATGAATTAAACTTTTTATTCATATTGTTAGTGTTTAAATTACAAATACATGTATTTGTATTTGAGATGAAGGATTATTGAGTACATAAGCAACAGGTATGTTCAAATTCTAGTTTTGTCCACTATTTGTGCAAATAAGAGAGTTTCAAAGTGCGCACAAAATCTGTGCACAGATTTCAACTGATTTTTTCATGATCAGCCAGAGTCTTCCCTTGGCAACAAAAATAGGGGGTCACAATGACCCCCTAGTCATAAAAAATGGGGGTCATTCTGGACTTTGTGGGGTCACAACCAAATGTAATTAGGTTAAACATTAAAGACTACTATGTATGAAACAATGTGTGTTTTTGTGTTACTTATTCACCCCAAAGCTTTATATAACCTATTTATGTTTTATTGCATGATGTAAGATACATTGTAACAGTAGGGACTCTCTGTATAGAGGGGCTTACAGTCTAGATGGCATGTTTTTTTTCATAGAGTATCATGAGTATGCTTTATTAAAAGCCTGTTCTTAACAGGCAAAAATGCTCTAGCTGCAGACAAGCTGTCATTTATTTACATAATTTCAATCTATCAATGGCATCAACGTGACCACAGTGTTTTGGTGACGCACATTTATAGAGATGAATTGCGCAAGTTTGTGCAGCCAGTCCCTGTGGTAAAAAGGTTATTGTGTTTTGTTTTCATCACAGGAATCAACCGTTTAATTGATACAAATATCTTGTTGTCGGCCAGATTTGATAACCTCTATGTAATGTTATGTTTTTTTTTTAGAAGAGAGTATCCATCCGACAACAAACCATTTTCACCAAACGGCCGATTCCTGTGTTTTGATACGCGGGTCGCATGAAATCATGCCGCCGTTTTCGACGAATAATTAAGCATGTGTCTCTAGCCTATTTTCAGTAAAGCCTCAGCCTTTGAAATCTTTTTCTCGATACTCGAACAAGGCGATCATCGTCTGATCGTTGTTCAAGGTCTCTTTTCCTTGCAGACAGCAAGAATGATGTCCATTTTGATTGATCCATATTGTTTTCATTAGAGACGAGTTTAGAGACCGACTGTATTCTCATAAAATCGATACACAGTCTAGTTTTTCGTCCCAATTTCTTCTCATACTTCAGCTTTCTTATGTACTCGCGATGTAACATTGTCGGTAGAAAAGATGATCGTAAGTAACCTTTATTGTATTTGTGCGTCCACAATGACGCACTTTTGAAAAAAAAAATGGGTGATTTTCCTTAACTCTTTACCACATGATAAGATTTCAGACTTGTCCAGATTCAAAGCATTTGCAGACGATAAAATAAATGTGGCTCAAACATTGGAATTTGATTTGGAACGGGTATAAAACATTGTGGGGAAAAAGAGAAAATGCTTACCAGCATTTTCTCATTTTCCCACAATGTTTTCAAAATGCTTTTTCCTCAGGATCGTTAAAAAGTCGTAAAGAGTTAAAAATGCATCAAAACGCACAAAATCGTATGTCAAGGAAAACCCTGATTGCCTCTGTACCTGGAGGCGATCAATCAAAAACTGAAATCGCCTTTGGGGACAGTTATCTTTACTATAAGCAGACAGTAAATTTGAAACAATTGTCTGCTTGCATGTTATTCTGGGTTGAAAATCACTGGAACATTTTTACTATGATGTAGTAGGAAAATCATCCATGGTCAATCTTGGGCATGTTAAAATATTGAAAGATAATCACAGAAACAAGAAAGATGGCAGACTTAGGACAGGGGTGCAGACAGGGCATCCGACAATAAAAAGCGGTATAGCTAAACAGCGAAAGGAACTTCCTTTCGCGAAAGGAAGTTTCCGTCCACGAAAGGAGGATTTTTTGCTGTGAAAGAGGTGTTTTTCCTACGAAAAGAAGGTTTGCATGTTCATCTTAGTACATCTTCTCGATATATATGACATTTAAATGCTGAATTTAAGTGTTTTAGACCGAAAAACTCGTGTTTTCATATCACATTAAATAGTGTTACTATAAATAGCGTTAGGTAATTTCTTTTCACGAAAGGAAGACTTTTGCTATGAAAGTAGTGTTTAGTTTACGAAAGGATTTTTTTTTTTTTTTTAATCTAAGGCTATCTTTTTGATATGAATACATTTTACAAGTTAAATTTAAGAGTTATTTATTTATCCTGCTAAATAAGTGAAATGAAACTTTCTAGTCTACAGTAAAAACCCAAATTTTGCTTTTCAAAGTTATTTTTTGGGGAAAGATATCCACTAATCGGACAGTGTACATTCAAGATCAGACTGCATGTTCTGTGTGGTCTCATCTTGATCTGCACTGTCCGCAAAAGGTCCTTGAGTTGCGCTTAGCAGCCTAAGGGTTAAATGAAACTGTGTGAAGAAGTATTTGCTGTGAAAGGTGAAGCGTTCCTTTACAAAAAGGAAAGAAAGGAACTTCCTTTCTCGAAAGGAAGATTTCGTCTACGAAAGGAAGATTGTTTTGCTATATAAGAAGTGTTTTCCTAACGAAAGGAAGTTTCCTTGCCAAACTTAGTAGGCTACATCTTCTCGTTATGATTAAAAATTGAATGTTGAGTTGAAATGTTTTAGACAAAAAAAAATGTATTTTAGCATTGCGTATTAATATACATAAGTAATTGCACAGTATTGTGTTGAACGCTAGATTCATTGCGACATTTCCATAAAGGTAAATGCCTTCCACAAAAGGAAGTTTTTTGCTACGAAGGTACATGATGTTGCCATTTATAGTGTTCTTTTAGTAAAAGAAAGTTCAAGAATTTCATAACTAAAAGCTTCTTAGTTTCTGAAACAAGTAGATCTAATTTTGAAAAAAAAACAACATTTAATGGCAAGTTTTTATATTCATTTGATATTTTCATTTTCTACATTAGCTTTCAGGGGGTGGGTTTTTCTTCGTCCTTCATTTTTCGGTATAGACGTTTCTGTCCGGATTTATTCCAGTTACAAGTCTTGTTCATGCCTAATTAATATTCTGTGGGGAAAAAAAATCCAGATATATTTCAGTTCCGAAGTGCGTTAATTTCACTCGTATTGAACGAAAGGAACCTTTCCGAAAATGTTCTCCTCCCACCCAAGATAACTGAATCGAACTTCAAGGGGGGGGGGGCTTAAGGACTGGTTAAAGAAACTCGGACCTCTCTCTCTTGCAGTCTTTTTCTCTGGTTGTCCCTCCACCTGTGTCGCTACAATGTAAGTATTTTCAGCAAAATAGGACTAACTTCTTTTTCAAACTTTCAAACCCCGTTATCTATCGCTGAGAAGGATTCTCTCTTTGGAGTTTCTGCATGCGTTTAAGGGGTAAGTGTGTGTGTAATTAAGTCTTCACAGCAATAGTATGTACGGGTACGAGTCTTTTGAAAATAGTGTGACATAAGTTCAGTCAGAAATGCTTCTGAACCACTTTTCATTGAGAAAGAATTCATGTTACAAATGGGACCTTAATAAATGATTTTATACGAATGTACTTTTATCCTCTCATGATCGGTTAAGATTCGCCGGACAGTGATTTTCATTAATTTGAACAAACTAATAAATCGAACTGAAGCGCCAGTGAGTATTGTTGTGTCAGTTTGCATACTGACTATAATTGCTTTGAAATGTACCTTTAAAATACTGCAGTCTCACAACACTTGTGACTATGTAGGAAGTAGAACTGCTCCTGCAATGTTTTTGAATGACTTCAGACAGAAACAAGCATGCAGGACCCTAAAATAATGTCCGTTCAATAATAATGATAATAAAAAATTCTCTGCAACCAGCTGAATATTAATTACAAATCGGGGTGTTACACTGACATTAAACTATTGAAATCGTCGACAAGTAGTTTCTATTATATACTGGGTTCGACTAGTTTTCAAATGTTCAATATATGAGCTGTTCGAGCCCAAAATCTGGCCAACGTATGACGTTATATGACCTTAGTGCTCAAACTGTTTGTTTGAAGGATGTTTAACGCCATTTTCAAAACGGTTTCCATTAAATCGCGGCGGCCAGAGCACCTGTCTATACTTTCTGTGAGCTTTAATCAGTGCTTAGAAGCATAGCCAAGTTTTACGGCCATGCCTTATCAGCAGCCTTGCGTATCAACAAATCAATAAAAATTATCGTTATCATTCGTACAGGTTCGGCAGTTTCCGGAGTTTGGCGAACCTAAACTGTCATTCGGCATACCTCGGGTGATCTGGTGATCAAATCCCTCGGCTGTATCACGTAGCTTGATATGCACCTACACGGTACATTTCGCACATCTCCGGAAGCACACCGCTTTACCGTTATTGAAATTGTAAGGCTCCTCTTTAGAAAGAACGCATGAGTAAATTTTCTATCGTTATCTTTCTAAGAGTATTTCAGTCGGCAAACAGTTGGTACATTCAAGTTTTAGCGTGGTTTATCAATTCCGTTAGGAGCTTTCATCGACAGATCGATAGAAGTGAAGAACTTCACCGTGGTTGTTCATGTTGTTGCTAAGCAATCTACAGGGGCGCCGCCATGTTTAAGATCATGTGATTGGTAGTTCAAAATGGAAGCCTCCCTTATACAGACGAGGTTAGATGTAGGTACGGAATCGGCCAAGTTGTGACGAGTGCCTAAACCGTGTGTAATCAATATCCAGTGACTAAGAAAGATAAGATAAATGTAACATTACGTAACAATCAGTAGCCCAGCTTCCATCACACGTATATTGACCATCCTTGACTGTATATCTGGCACTAATCAGATTATTCGTATTTTAGCCACATCCCTTAGTCCGCTAAACGCGACTCAGGATGACTTTAAAAACAGTGTAGATAAACATCAGACTGCAATGAACGAGCTTACTTATCTATGATTTACACTTTTAGATACGGCGAATTTTTTTTGGCGAAAGAAAATTGAAATTGCAATATTTGAGCTGAAATTGCCGGTTTGAAATGTTGAATTAAGATTATTCTTCTGTTTAAGGGTTAGATTTTCATTATTTGATACAATAACTGTCCCCCGTGGTTTGACCCTCAGACCAGGGATGTAATTTACGATCCATGCTTTGGCTAATGAATGCGATTAAATACACTTTGCCGACAGTACAGATCAATAACAGACTGTACAAAAATAAAAGCAGTCTGATCCTTGACCCCATCGGTCCTACAGATAGATATTTTTTCGGTAAAAAACAAATACATGTAGATCTACGTGATATCGTAATCTTTTGGTTGAAATTATTGGCTGAAAATGTTAATTTATGTAGCAGTTTAATCCTTTAGTAAGCAGTCTCTGTTTTATGACCCTGAGGAAGTAGGCTTAAAATTGTAAACACCGTGGGAAAAGGAGAAAACGCTTGCCATCGGCAATTTGCTATTTTCCTACGTGTTCAACCCGTTTCAAAAACAAATACTAGATCTATACGACACATTTAATTTGTCCTCTGTAATTGTTTTCATTTTGAAAAATTCTAGGATAATTTAGTCAGAATTTCAAAAATGCATTTATGTACACATGGATCTAGAGAGTCACTGTCACTGTTCTTGCGAGAGAGGCTGACCAATTTAATTTGTGCAAACAGTGTCTACAGTTTCCCATCATTAACAAAAGGACGAGAGAAGAAAACAAAATTCATGTATAACACATGTTAATTTCGAATACTGCACAGAATGTTTAAAGGACATGATTTTTATACACGAAAAGTTACAGATTCAGAGAATATATGACGTTTTGGCCAAGGATATTTCGGTGAGGACATTTGGGCCATGACGTTTTGTCAACGAACGTTTTGGCCAGCCGAAAGCAAAAAGTAGGCAGTTTGGTCCAAATCTTATGTCAACGTGTCTGCCGTGGGTGTCTTTTGAAAACATTGGAGAAATCGTCTGTTAAAGTATAGATTATTTGAAAATATCGGTGGAAATAAAAAAAAAAAAAATCTTGGGATGTGCAAATTCTTTTTTCTTCTGCAGCTTAAGAAATTAGAAGTCATTATGGGAAAAGGTAAAATTAACAAGCATTTACATCTTTTCTCACAATGATTTCTATGTCATCACATTAATATATCCTTGGAAAATTAGGATTTATTGGATTTAATATGATAATAATGCTATGGTATCGGGTAATAATGAAATGAAGAGAATGGTAATGAAAACCATAGTGTCTAAGACTGGTTTGTTGATAACCACTGTTACTTTAGTAAATTACTCGTAAATGAAAGAAACATTTTGCAGACGATTAACACCTAATGGAACCAAATGCTACCTTTTCTCACAATGTTTTAAAGGGTGGCATAGTTCAAGCAATATAAATCTACCTATATAAATATTCTCATTATTTACTTTTTCTATCATTACTGTTGTTAATTACTATCATTATCATCATCTCGAAAAAGTAGGTAATCATTTTCTTTGCTCATGAGAAGTGTCGACTTAGACCAACATGCCTTACGAGTTTGCAAGGGCTTACTTTGTGCTTTCTTGGGAGTTTCGGTCGCGATGACAGCGTAACAAAACAACTGCCCCGCAAGTTTCTGGTGATTGGTTAAGAACTGGTCTAAAAGAAGTCAGGAAACATGAATATCTGAGCTATCACAGTGAAATACTTATGGTAAGGCATTAATTACCACACATTTGAATCTAAAAGCTTAATTGTGGAAAAGTGTGCCAACTGTAAAGCATATACGTTTTACATTTTGTAATATTGTTAATCTCGAATCCATGAAAACAAACTTTGTTAATGATTTAAAGTTTACAATGCAGTCTGTCAAAGTTCCAGTCGCTGGCAGAGAAACTATTGTAAAACCTGAATTAACTAGAATAACTATCACTAAAGGTGATAAATACCCCCGCCCCTAAATTTCATGTCACAGGGGCAATAACTCTGAAATGTCAGTTTAGGGACAATAACTCCGTAATCATTAGGCCAACACTCATGAAATTTGTGCTTTGCACATCTACTGCTCCTGGTGGATATCATGACAAATATCAAGTGAATAAGACTTAAATTGAAGGAATAGTTCTCTGGACAAGAAGTTTTGAGTAAATTCAGGGGTAATTAATTTGGCAAACATTTGAGAAAAATGCATCTTGAACCTCTACTGCTCCTGGTGAATATTTATGCAAAGTGTCAATTTAATTGGACACAAAACTAAATGAGTGTAAAAAAGTGTAGACCATGATCTGACAATATGTCTGAGACACAGCGGCTGGTCTGGATCCACGCTTGTTGCAAATGTCCAAAGGTGCCTTTTCGCATAATGTTGGCCAACTATACATATGACAGAAAAGACCTCCTTAAAGTGAATCAGACAGAAACTGTAGGAGGAGTTGTCCGGACAAGCATTTTTAAGTCAAATCAGGGGCAATAACTCAGTAATTCTTGATGGAACTTTTACAAAATGTGTGTCTTGCACATCTACAACTCCAAATGGACACTTCTGCCAAATATAAAGCGAGTCGGACTGAAATTGTAGGAGGAGTTGTCCGGACAAGCATTTTAAATGTGAATCAGGGGCAATAACTCATTAATTCTTCATAGAATTTTCACGAAAGTTGCGTCTTGCACATCTACAACTCCTAATGAACACTTATGCCAAGTTTAAAGTGAATCAGACAGAAACTGTAGGAGGAGTTGTCTGGACAAGCATTTTTAAGTCAAATCAGGGGCAATAACTCAGTAATTCTTGATGGAATTTTTACAAAATGTGTGTCTTGCACATCTACAGCTCCTAATGAACACTTATGCCAAGTTTAAAGTGAATCAGACAGAAACTGTAGGAGGAGTTGTCCGGACAAGCATTTTTAAGTCAAATCAGGGGCAATAACTCAGTATTTCTTGATGGAATTTTTACAAAATGTGTGTCTTGCACATCTACAGCTCCTAATGAACACTTCTGCCAAGTTTAAAGTGAATCAGACAGAAACTGTAGGAGGAGTTGTCCGGACAAGCATTTTTAAGTCAAATCAGGGGCAATAACTCAGTAATTCTTGATGGAATTTTCACAAAATTTGCGTCTTGCATATCTACAACTCCAAATGGACACTTCTGCCAAGTATAAAGCGAATCGAACTGAAACTGTAGGAGGAGTTGTCCGGACAAGCATTTTAAATGTGAATCAGGGGCAATAACTCATTAATTCTTCATAGAATTTTCACGAAAGTTGTGTCTTGCACATCTACAACTCCTGATGAACACTTATGCCAAGTTTAAAGTGAATCAGACAGAAACTGTAGGAGGAGTTGTCCGGACAAGCATTTTTAAGTCAAATCAGGGGCAATAACTCAGTAATTCTTGATGGAATTTTTACAAAATGTGTGTCTTGCACATCTACAGCTCCTAATGAACACTTCTGCCAAGTAGCAAGGGAATTGGATTGAAACTGTAGGAGGAGTTGTCCGGACAAGATTTTGCGGACAGACCGACCGCCCGCCCGACCGACCGACCGACCGACTGATTCCAGTATACCCCCCACAAACTTCGTTTAAGGGGGTATAATTAAAGTTGCCAAAATACGATTAAAGTAATCATTAAAGATGGATACATGGCGTATTTCGTCATGTATTTAACATTGATGAATACAACAAAGTATACTTCTGGACATACGCAGTAAAAAGGTCACAGACAGGCTTTCGAATAACAGGTTTGTTGCTGTTTTTTGGTATGTCTGAAATCGAATATGTCATTGTATAATTCATTTGATAAAGATCCCACGTCCTATGTTATTGATCACATAACATTCCCTCATGATATTCAGGTGCAAAAACTAAAAATACTGTAAATTGTGTGGGCTAGCACCAGGCAGTGCTACGAAGTTTGTCATGAGAGAGAGAGAGAGAGAGAGAGTTTGTTTGTTTGTTCCTTTCTTGCAATTTAGATCATGGATACAGAGAAAGTGATTAAATCTTATTTTGCTAAAAACTGACATATATGATAGAAACACTGACAGGAGGGACAGATAGAGAGACAGACTCGCTAAGGAAAGAAGTCCACTTTTCTTCAACCAATCCTGAAGAGTGTTTTTTTCCCAACCAATCTTGAAATGTGCTTTGCTCCCTGAAAGTTCTTTTTATAGGATCTGTAGGAAGAGAAGAAAATTTAGGAAAGGTTCCTTTCGATCTGCCCGAAATTCTTTGACTATCCCTTTCATACAAAATTCCGAATGAGAGGGCTCTGGAAAACATTGCCGGTGAAAGACATTTTCTCCATTTCCTACTATGATTCCTCATAGCTAAATCTCATTATTTGAGCCACTTTTATTTGTCGTCTGCAAATGTATGCTTTGAATTTGGACAAGTCTATAAAATCGTCTTTTGGTAAAGGGTTACTCTTTGGAACTGAAATACACCTAGAATAATTATTTTTTCCATTTCCACAAAATATTTGGTATGCACGCTTACATATTATAACTATAAAACTGGACGAAACGTCTAAAGTGAAGTAAACAACACCAAGAGTAACAAAATAACCCTCAGTATTCAAATACATCATCAGTAAATGTGTAGTATAATAGGCATAGTTTTCATTTTTTTAAGTTTATATGTTTCCGAACCAAAAAAAAACTTTTTACTTTTGAAAGAAACTTCCTTTCACGATATCTAATTGAACGCTCTATAACAACACTGTGTAAAGGCTTCGGGCGGTGCAAATACATGGCGATTTGGTTTAAAATACTTGAATTCAATGTGTAAATTTTATCCATATACAAGAAAATATATTAAATGTGACAAAGAAACCTTTCTTTAAAGTATTAAATCCATATTTCATAGTAAATAATCTTCCTTTCATGGACACTATCCTCCTTTTGCGAAAGGAAGTTCCTTTCGCTGTTTAGCTATACCCATAAAAAGGGCTACTTTGCCCAGTTTGGGGGCTTAGTGAACACACCATCACAAAAATGAAATAGGAGCTAACCTCCAAATCTGGACCAGCTCTCCAGGGAAATCAGTTAAATGTAAGTTTAAAGTCAAATCAGGGGCAATAACTCAGTAAGATTGGTCAGTTTGTACGAATAACGATTTACCGATTATGGGGCGAATTTGTATGGGCCGATATTGTTATGGGCCGAAATGGCAGTCACAAGGGCGAGATGTCTTTGGGGCGAGTTCTCCAGATCCATCCCATCTGAAACATCGTCAATATACAGCAGCAATTCAAAGCGATTAAAGTTACGATATAAATTGTTGAAAATCTAACCTTATCATCAACCTATAGAGCAACTCTCTTTGTTTAACTTCCATGTCTCACGCGTTCGTTTTTTTGAATTCACGACATTTGCGGTGCCGGTATCGGATATTGAACAACCCAAAACCACCCAAATATTTCTTTGATAACTAAAATACACACCAAAACCGTTTCTAATGTTAAATTTCAATCTATAGTACATGCATGTGTTTACAAAAAGTTTTTTGTGCTTATATTTTGGTTACTTTTAGATATTGTTGTAGAGTAATATTTTCCTATGGCCATTCCTATAACCCAAAGGTTATCAATATTTGGTCAGTTTCTCCACTGGGCAAATTCATTGGATAGGAGCTGAATTCTTGGTTATTTTGGCTTTCTTACTCTGTTCCTCTTTTCTTTTCCTATTTCAAGTTTATCAAAATCGTAATCTTGAAGTTACTTGTAGCTTTAACGATGGGAAAACACTATGAATTAGGCCTATGCGGTTATTTGATTGGATCCGGTAATTTTACAAACCCGAATTAGGCCAACAATGGCGGACGCATCTGAAAATATTACTTTGAATTCGCAATACATTTAGTTTTTCTCTACCGCTATTATCTAGTGGTAAAAGAAGTATTTGATAAACGGTACCTATGTGGTTGTCAATCACACAAAAGAAATGAGTTGTCGCTTTTAGCTTTGGCTTGTGAATACCAGGCTTTGTCTTGAATGTGTTGCATTCATAATGAGCCCGAACCAGCCAGTAGTTCAAGTTCACACGTTCATTTACAAATGTACCCCGATGAATTACTGTTGAGAATTATTTGGGCATTTCTTTAGTGTATATAACTAATTCTTAAAGTAGACTTGTAGTTCATATGTTTCATTTTACCATATGGTTAACATCGCCAGGATTTCTTGACAGCTCTATGAAATTCAATTTCTTGTGTGTGCTATTTGCACAATCTGTTGTAGATCACCTGTTTTCAGAGAAAACGTCAAGGTATTGTCACAGCCCTGTTGTTGTCTTCTTTTTTGGCAACAATGTTGTCATGCAAGTGCTTTGACATATTATCTGTCATTACTGAAGATATATCCATCAAACTCTGACTAGTCATTAATATCCACCAAAAGCAGGTATTCCATACAACAAGAGTTGGTAACCACCACAGTATTTTTTATACATTTGTGCCCATTTTTTTACCCAAAATTTTCACTGGAAATCAATCTATTTCTGAAAGCAACTGCGGCAGAGCAAAGGCACCCCGATGTAGTAGTATCGTTAAATTATTGGACATTTATTGGAAATTGGATCTAATTACTCAGTCTTATAACCCTGAAAGTAGAGTATTTTAACAATGAAGTGTTCAAAGAAGTCTGCAGCAAGTGAGTTGTTATAAATTTACCATTTTCAGGGGCAGAGTCGCAGACACTATTTTTTCTTTGTCAAAACCATGAAGAGTCCTTTAGATACCTTGTTGTCATTACAGATTGAAAAAAGGAAAATGACAGATTCACAACAAACTCAACAGTCTAATCCACAACAACAACAAGCTCAGCAGCAACAACAACAACAGCAGCAACAACAACAACAGAATGTAGCGGCACAAAGACAGATATCACAGAACCCAGCACAGCAATCCCAAAATCAGCAGGCAAATAGCAGCCAACAACAACAGTCTCTACAGCCACAACAGCAGACTTTACAACCACAACAACAATCTATACAGCCACAGCAGCAGCCAATCCAACAGCAGCCAGTCCAACAACAGGCAATTCAGCAGCTACCACAATTACAGCAGGTCAGGGTGTTTTGATGATAACATCTTTTACTGCAGATATGCAGTAGAACTGCTAACTTAACCCATTACCACACAATCCCGAGTTTTAATGACCCTAAGAAAAAGGGCTTTTGAAAACGTTGTGGGAAAATAAAAATACTGGTAACCAGCATTTATCCCTTTCCCCACAATGTTTTCTTTCCTTTCAAAGACAAATTTCATAAAACCTGCAAAATTTAAAATGTCGTCTGCAAATGCTTTCAATTTGGACCAGTCTAAAATTTTGTCATTTGGTAAAGAGTTAACTGTTTACCATGCAGTCCAGTATTTCAATGACCTTGAGAAAGAAGGCTCTTGAAAACATTATGGGAAAAGTAGAAAATCCTGGTAACCAGCATTTCTCCTTTTTCCACAATGTTATCTACCCTTTCCAGAACAAGTTTCAGTTTTTGAGTCATATTTATTTTGTTGTCTGGAAAGGCTCTCGATTTGGACAAGTCCAAAATTTTATCATTTGGTAAAGAGTTGACTTCTGTTACTGTCAGTTTTTACTCTCTACCAAACAACAAAATTAAACTTTTGCCAAATTGAAAGTATGTTCAGAAGATAAATAAAGTGTGATTCAAAAGTGAGAATATCTCTATGAAAGGAAAGAAAACATGGGAAAAGGACAAAATGCTGGTTACTAGCATTTTCTCCTTTTCCTACAATGCTTTCAAAATTTTTGCTCTCCAGGGTCATTAGTACAAGGCATTGTATGTTAAAGGATTAAGGGGTCATTCCGTAGATATTTTGTATATATATATCAGTCGCCACAACAAGAAGTAATGGCAAAAAACATTTGAGTCGCCCCTCACATAAAGGCGAAATAGCTATGTAATTATGCTCCTCTACTAGTTCAATCCATTGCAACACAATCCAAAGTTTGAACAACACTGAGAGAAGGTAATCAGCATTTTCTCGTTTTCCCACAATGATTTCTAACATTGCAGAAAAAAAAAATCTACATTAGTGCCACATTTGTTGTCTTTAAATGCTTACAATATGAGCTAGTCTAAAATATTGCCACATAGAAAAGAGTTAAAGAATGTTTTTGTTGTCACCATTGCTGCTACTGATGCTTGTTAGCTCAGTAATATACCGGTACTAGGCAAAAAAAGTAGGGGTAGTGAGTCTGGATTCCAGCTCAGGTCTAATTTTCAAGACTCAATAAATTGTCAAAGATACATGACTCATTCTTCTCCTCAGTTCCCCAGAACATTGCTTTTACAATGTTTTTTGTTGGAAATAGCCTGAAGAAAAGATGTAAATTTCAGTCATATGAGATTTCAGAAATATGTGCACTGGACATTGTGATCTCACTGAAATGATGTTGAAAATGATTTTAAAAAACATACAAACAGTTATTAATTTTATGTAAGAGAAATGTATTGTGAATTTTTTTTTATATTTTTAGAAGTATATTTTTTTCCAAGGTAAATAGTTCTATAAATTAATTAAATCCATATTCTTTGAAATACGGTGTCAATAATTTGATAAAGAAAATTATCAAAGCACATTTGCTGGAATGTAAAAGTAGATCCTAGTATGGGAAAATATCTTTTCCTCTTTCAAATTTCATGTAGATTGCCCCACAGCAGCCCCAGCATGTAATGCCCAACCTTCAAGGTCACAACATGACCTCTGTACCACTCAGCATGGCCATGGCAACAAACCCAATGAACAACAACATAGGAACCATGCGCCCACAGCAGCTAGGTCAGATACCCCAAGTACAAGTCATTCATCAAGCCATGCAAAGTCCACCCTATCTACCACAGTTTGCTTACAACCATCAACAGCTGATGTTACAGAACATGCAAGGTAAGTCAGTGACAGACAGAAAACAGTGGGAAACAAGTTACTTCTGACCAGATGCTCACAGGTATAAAGTTAACCTTAGATCCAGCATTTGCACAAAATAAGAGCTTTTGAAAATGTTGTGAAAGAAAAGGAGAAATTGCTGGTAATGAGCATTTTCTATTCCTTTAACACTTTACCAAGTGATCAATCAACCAATTGAAAGCATTTCCGGATGGACAGGCCTCGGCCAAGTGGGCGAAAAAGTCGCCTGATTTAAAAAACCTTTGCCCATTTCGCCGGGTAAAGCGAAATCGAAGTTGCCTGAAAAAAATCGGGAAGTCGCTTAGCGTGTATTGACCATGTGTCGGGTACTTGATACATAATCAGCTTGTGTAGATCTATTGCCTAACAGTGCGTTATACCCGATTCACAGCTGGAGTCCAATCAGCGAAATTAATTGTTTTCAACTGACCGATTTGACAAGCAGTTGTTAATTAGTTTCTCAGGTACCAAATCCCCCTTCTTAATTGGTAGGTATCATCTTAACCAACCATATTCACCCCTTTGCCCTTTTCAAGTCGCTAAAATTCTTGCGAAGTTTAACCAATATTTTTCGCCAGTCATAACAAACATCAGTGCCGTCTAGCGGCTTGTCTGGCCTCTTTTTTCCATGTAAAACCCTGACTCAGATATCAACGTTTTTTTAATGTCCCGGAATTGAATTGAAATCGGCACCTTACTTTTATAACACCATTTACCCCATCCTTTATTACTCGCACTTTTACTAACGAACAGACATGATGATGTATTTTGATAATCTGCTAAAATCATGTGGCAATATTTTCAAATCATGTGACTACAAATTGTCGCCAACTCTGTCACATTACAACTGATTTTTGGAGGAATTCCAGCAAGTCACATGATTCAGTTTCAAAATGTCTGCTGGGTATTGTGACATACACATAGCTCAAGGGCAGTTTTCTTTCAAAAGTTTGGATGAAATTGTGTATTTTACTTTGACGCAAACAAAAAGATGAAATTAAAAAAAAATATACATACATTGTTATTAGTTCTAAATTCTGTCAGAATTTTGACATTTTTCTTGATTGGACCCTATCAACTGTGAACGAACAATCTACGAGGTTAAAACAGATATTTAAGTTGGAGATGTATGTCCTTAGCGATGTTTTTCATGAATGATTTATCTGTCATCAGCAAAAGACAAACAGTATTCAAACAAACTTATCTCCAATTTCTCTTGCTGTCTGAAACTGGGCTTTAATTACCATGAGGAAGATTAAAAACATTGTGCCAAGAGGAGAAAATGCTGGTAGCAAGCTTTCCTTCCTTTGACACAATATTTGCATTACTTTTTAACATTACTTACATCCTTTGAGTAATTATCTATTTGCCTGCTGTAAATGCTTTTGATTTGAGATTTAGAATTTTTTCTTACCTGGTCAGGGACAGGGATTGTAATATACAGTACATGATCCCTGGTGAAGATTTTTTCCCATGATTTTGGAGAAAAAAATAGTGCTTCAAAGATTTTGGGGAAAAAAAAAAAATGTGCTAGGAGAAACCATTGCTTACAACAAGTATTTGTTTTCTCTTTCCATAATGTTTTTATACAAAAAGTGTATGAATTGAGCATGGTAAACAATGAATAAATACGTTTTAAGTAGTTTCTAATAAAAATAAGTATATTAATCATTAAAAAGATATACAGTATAAAATATTTTCATTTCATTTGCATGGTTTTCTATCAAATCAAACTGTTAAATTGTTAAAATATTGTTATTTCTTTCTGTAAGTCCGACCACATCCGCATTTTAATGTCCATCTAAACTTCTCAAAGTCTGACCACTTCTCCCCATTTTGAAAAACTTTCTCCTAATTCTCAGACTAAGGAGAAGTCACTTTTCCCCAAAGTCTGAGAGCTGGCAGAGGCCTGGATGGCAAAATGAATGTAGCTTAAATGATGATTTCTGTCTTTGAAAACATTGTGGGAAAAGGAGAAAATAATGGTAACTAGCATTTTGTTCTTTTTCTCAGAATGTTTTCAAGAGGCTTCTTCTTTAGGGTCATGAAACTTGGGATTGTGTGGTAAAGCCTAGGGTTAGAGGCAAGTTCCAACATCGTAGCCACATTTTATCTTTCACCTGCAAATGCTTTCAATATGGTGAAGGCTAAAAAGGAGCAGTGCTCTGGCAAAAGGGAGTTAAATGCATCTCCAATATGCTTATCTTCCAAGCAAGTGATCACATAATTAGGAATCCATAAAATCCATTTTGTCTAACAACCAACTGAATCATAAGGTACAATGGTCCTTTGACATGCAGAAAATTTACATATAGCAAAAAGTTTTGTCATATGTCAGCCTGTGCAGGCTGACAAGGGTCAGTACTGTTTGCAGATGCATTAAACACCTTTTCACAGAGCATGGCTCATAATTTAGTATTGTTGCCTGGTGAAGAGTTAACCCTTTACCACACAGTCACAAGTTTTAACAACCCTGGGGAAGAAGCCTCATGAAAACATTGTGGGAAAAGGAAAAAATGTTGGTAACCAGGATTTTCTCCTTTTCCCCAATGTCTTCTGCCCTATCAAAGAAAGAAACCATTGTTGGAACTACATTTATTTTGTCGTATGCAAATGCTTTCAATTTGGTCCAAACTTTTGTCATTTGGTAAAGAATGCTGAAGAGAAACATACTGACAAAAATGAAAGACAAGACACTGTTCAGGAGAGACAGAAACAGGATGCAGTATGGGCTGTCATCACTAAGCATTTTAAAGTTAGTTTTATTCCCCAGTTTTCAAGAGTAGCTACTATATCTCTTCAAATCAGATGGCTAGATTTAGAATTTAAACAGTGTTTCAGAATCATGCGAGACATCTATAGCTGTGAGGCTGTGCCTGAACCCTTTGCCGAATAATGACCAGTTTTAATGACCCCCCAAGAAAGAAGGTTTTTGAAAATACAATGTATTGTGGGAAAAGGAGAAAGTGCTGGTTACCAGCATTTTCTCCTCTTTCCACAATGTTTTCTACCCTTCCAAAGACTCATTTTAGTTTTTAAGCCACACTTACTTTGCCATCTCTAAATGCTTTCAGTGTAGACAAGTCTAAAATTTTCTCATCTGGTAAAGATACAACCTTTTACTGAAAAATTTTGTGATGGGCAGACCCATAGGAGAAAGGCAATTAAAACACTGTTGTAAAACTACACTGTCATACACTCTTTTCTGCCATTCTAAAGACAAAATCCCGTTATTGAGCCACATTTGAATTTTCATCTGCAAATGCTTCCAACATGCATGAGTCTAGATCTTTGCCTGTAAAACAAAATTAACCCTATAAGCACCATTTATAAATTTTGTTGCTTTTTGTGACATATAGATCAAGACCATACTGCAAAATGGACTTGGATGTACACTTTTGCTTTGTATTAGTATTCTGATCAAAAGCAGGCTTGATAGTATAATATTTGCAATCATTTTCCATAGCTGACAAAGTCTATTTTTGTTTGTTCAGTGCTTTATGAATTAACCATTTACCACACAACCCCAAGTTTTGATGACCCTGAGAAAACATCATGGGAAAAGGAGAAAACACTGGTAATCAGCTTTTTCGTCTTTCTCCACATTGTTTTCTGACCTTTGAAAAAACAAATCTTAACTTTTGAGCCTCATATGATTTGTTGTCTGCCATTGCTTTCAATTTCAACAAGTCTAAAATTTCATCATTTGGAAAAGAGTTAACTCTTAAAGCACCTTCTACAACAATAGTTGCTTTTGCAGCCAGTGTAGATCAAGATCAGATTGCACAAAACGTGTAGTCTAACCTTTGATCTACACTGTCTGCTTAGCTTAAACATACTGGACAAAAGCAACACTAAAACTGCAGTTATCTGGCTCTTACTTCTAGATTGAAAATATCTACTTGGTTTATTTGCTGCTCTAAGGGTTAAATGATCAATAACATCTGGTTTTCTATTTTAGCGGCAATGCAAGCCAACATGGTGAACATGAACCCACAGCAGATCAACATGGCTAACATGGTGGCCATGCAGGGAAGGCCAAATGCTAACATGTTTACACAGATGTCACAGGGACCTGCAACTGTAAGTCCAGAATCAATGTGATTGTCGAGACTGGTGCTATTTAGACAATATAATATATATACAGTCGAGCCTGGTTTATCCGGACACTTCTGTTTATGGATAAGGCGTATTTCCGGATCAACAAACTATTCATTTTCCTGCCAGCGACTAACACTGGGACCGACCTTGTCATCTTTAATGATTTCCATACCTTTAAAAGGCGTGATTTAAATTCAAATGCATTTTGTTATTATTGGACACTGTTGGTGCTTTGAAAGTTGTTATTGTTTTGTCAGGGGTTATACTGGTATTTAAAGACTAGCCAGCTGTTTGGTTGAGGCACTCTTTATAGCAAAGACTGGCATCATATTATGATTTTATTTGAATGGTTTAATGAAAACAATAACAAACAAATTAGCCATGCCCTGTTAAAGGGCGCTTGATAAATCTGCAAAAATTATGGACCAGGTCAGCCTGCGCAGTCCACCCAGGCTGACCTGTTGAAACTTTTTGCTTTTGGTAAAGTTTCTGCATGTTCAAGGACCAGTGTATCTCATTATTTGGTTGCTTGTTATAGAAAATGGATTTATGGATCTATAATTGTGTGCTTGGTATCATGCACTAAGGAACTACATTAAACTCCCTTTTGCTAGAGCATGGCTCAAATACTTCTTTGAAGTCCTCTATTTGTTCAGAAAGGAGCAATTGCATTTGTTACTATATTCAGATGTATGTTTATATATTCAGCCTACAACTCCAAACATGATCAGTATATCTTCTGGAACCAGCACTCCCCTCACACAGATGACGAGCACTGCCACAGGAACCACCAACACATCTAAACCTGTACAGTCTGGGGTCAATAAACAACAACCACAAGCACAACAACAGGGAACCATTCAGCAGCAACAGAACCAGCAACAAGGATCACAACAACAACAACAGGCACAGATTCATACACTGGGTCCGGTAGGCCTTAGTTTTTTATTCGAGTCATGCTCTGTGAAAATGTGTTTTAGCCCTTTACCAAACAGTCCCTAGTTTTAATGGCCCACAGAAAGATGGCTTTTGAAAACATTGTCTATACTTCAATACCCCACGAGGTATTGTACATGTGGTATACTGGCCTGTCCCACAGATAGATATCAATGTATATTTTGTATAAGGGGACTTTAATATTGCCTTGCTTTAGAGCTGGCTTTTTGTAGCAACATGGTTGAGCATTCACCTTGGGATATAGAGATCCTGGGTTCAATCCCCGCCTTGGAGAGTTTTTTTCAGAACTCTTACATTGGTGCCCACTGGGTTGTGAATCTGGAAATCAAGGTTGGAATACATTTGTGGAACGCAGATATTACCAACATAGACTGGAGAGAAGAAGTGGAAAACAGTTCTAAAATCAGTTCAAATTACCAATTAAAATGGAATAAGAAGTGAATTTACAAACTTTAATGTTTGTGAAGATGGGTCCAGAATTGTTGCCATTAATAAAAGGATAATGTGAAAAGTTATTAAACTTATTTAATCACGTAATTACAAGTAAAGTCTTAGCTACTAATTTTTAATGTAAATGTAGACTTGTCTATTACATTGTCTTCATGATGCACAAATGTAAACTTTACAATCTTTAAATCATTGTACATGTAACTTTCGTATGAAAACTCATTGAGAGTGTAGTGTATAGGAATCCAACTTCTTCAGGCTGAAATGCAAATTTCAGATTGGAATCCAACTTTTTCCTGACTTGGATTCCTGAAATCCAACTTTCAAAATCGTAGTGAGAACACTGAAAGCAACATGAAACATCTCACAAACCTGCAAAGTGTAAATCTGAAGGGCAGAGAGACAAAGAACATGGTGCAAAGTGCAAACATGTGTTTAAGGAGAGCTGGTTTGCTGACTTTAATTGGCTTTGAAAGGACAATAGTTCTGATACTCAACACTGTAATGTTTGCCCAATGACCAAATACAACCAACAAAGTGATTATCATGTTGAGTTTATTGTTGCACAAGTGTACATTTCATATAACATATAAAGATGTTATTGGACAATTAAAAGTGGGTTAATTAAAGCCATTTTTACAAACCTGAGACCGATTAACTCTATCTATTTGGACAAGTAAACTTAAACTGTGGACAAGTAGAAAATTCAGTCAAACTTGTTTGTGGGAAAGTGGGAAAATTCCATATATGCACACCCCTGTCATAGCCCTGTCATCCTTTGTTGTCATCATCGTGCAAAAACTTTGACATTATATAATATCTCTGTCATTACTATAGATATTTACTTCAAACTTGGACTAGTTGTAACGTTTCGAAAGAGGAACCCAGTATGGCAGGTAACTACAGTCAAACCTGGTTTAAGAGACCACCCAAAGGAAAACTAAAAAGTGGTCTTTTACAGCAGGTGGTCTCTTATTGCAGGGTTGAACTTTGCAACTTGTGCTGGAATTTTTTATGATCATTTTAAGATCATTCTCATTACGCTAGTAGAAGATATTGGAATATTGAATGACTTAATACATATAGCCTATATTTCCATCTATTCAATCCCCTTAGCAGTAAAATTTGCGCATGCGCAAAGGAACCTTGTCGTGCATTGTTTTCGCCGATCATAAAATATTGTTTGTGGTTTAATGCAAAGGATCAGCGATAAATTGAAGGCAATGTCAAAAGAAAATCTAAAAATAAACTTACTTTTTGGTATCTAGGTCATCAGTCATAATCATGAAAGCGCTTTCTCATCTATTCGCACCCTGATTGGATGAAGGATAAAATTCAACTTTCTACAGTTATGTTCATAAGTTCTGCGTTTCCAAATTCATAAAAAACAATCGAGGAACATTTTGTAACACTAAAACTATAAAAATCCGAAAGAGTCAAACGTATATACATCATTTTAATTAGTCTGGTATTGCTAATTAAGTTTACAGTGAGGACAAAGGAATGTACCCTGCCTCCTTACCACACGCTCGGGGGTACAAAAACTCAGGTGAACCCAGTGATTGCATACATCACACTGACCCCAAGACACAATCTTTAAATATTGACATTTCTTCAGGTCAGGTGGGCTAAATGAACCACACACACAGCATTTCTCTTCGTCACTTATGTCCTGGTCTGGGTCACTATCAGGTCCACTGTCATTATCGATATTAATTTGCACTCCACTTGTTGATGGTTTTGGACTTCCTGTTACATTTTGTTTTTCCTTACTTGTATTTGTGCAGATTTGTTTTTTGGTAAGTTTACATTTATCATTTGTTGTTTTATGATAAATATAGCTCGTAAGTTGTGAAATAAATGCATCATTGTAATCACTTTTCCAGATGGATTTGGTGGTTTTACATTTTCCTTTTCATTTTCTTTTTTAGTGTCTTTTTCTGGTATATGTATCTTTATGTTTCCTTCTTTTTGTTTCAGGAACTTTTCAACAGCTTCAGGTCCAGCTTTAAGAGCTCATACCTTTTCAAAAGGCATTGTTTCTCGGAAACTTTCACATGGAAAAAGTTTTTTCTGCTGTTACAATGTCCATGGCTAATGGGAATATTCCTGTCTTTTTGAATCCAGCTTGAATATTGATAGGAGTGAATGACTTCAGATATGCGCTGGATGCTAGAGAACATATGTCATGCCTTGTGATATTCATACCCATATGACCTGCTAAGTATTTGGTACACTCACTGTAGTAATGCCTTTTGAAAGGGCCAAAAACAGCAACATCTAATGGCTGTAGCAAGTGAGAGCTGTGAGCAGGTAATACAAACAGTATTATCCCCTTTTCTCTCGCCCAATGGATGGTCTCGTATGTCTTGTGTGAGGCATGTCCATCACATATGAGTAGAATTGGGTCATCAATTGATGGAGATCCGACAAATGGTAGCAAGTGTTCTTCAAGGAACTTTCTGAAAATCTCTCCATTGGACCATCCAGTTTCAGACATCATACCCTTTGCTCCAAAACATTCACCTTTCATCAATTCAGGATTCCACCTCTTGCCCTAAAAAATGAAAAAAGGTGGTAGAGAATGACCTAATGCGTTCACACAAGCAATGACTGTGGTAGTTGTGCTACGAGGTGAAGTAATGGCTTGGACTTTGGTGTATGGGTTTCCAATTACATTTGGAGGTTTATGCTCAGGTTGCAAGCCAGTTTCATCAATATTGAAAATTCCGTGGGGCTTGTCTAATAAATGATTTTCTTCAAGGACAGTTTTTAATTGCCTAAAGTAGTTATTGAATGCTTCAGGTCTTGAATATTTAGCCCTAGCACTGTCTAGTTGACAAGGCTTTATTGTTTTTATGCTGGACTCCCACCTTTTAAGAAATGAATAAAGCCAATTATTACTCAGTGGTGTGATATTTTTTCTCTTTTTTAATTCATATGCCATTTCTCCAGCAAGACGCTGTGTACTAGCATTGGACAACCCATAGCCCAACTCTGCTCTCAGTTGAATATGTTCAACTAATTCCCTCTCCTCTTCTACAGAAAAAATTGTCTCTCTCCCATAATCTTCTGGGTCAACCATCCCTGCCACTCGATCCCGTAAGGTACTGTTGGGCACACCAAAAAGTCTTGCAGCCTTCTTTACAGGGATTCCTTTCTCCTTTACTAGTTTAAAGGCTGCATTGAGGGACTCCTCTCTGTACCTTCTATACCTCCGTTCATTTTGCTGTGGTCGAACCTTTAAAAAAAGGGGGGGTTAGATATGCATGTAAAAGAATGAAAATGATTACATAAACAGGGTCAATTAAACAGCATGCTCTGTGATTTAACAGGTGCCCCTACCGAAGATATGGAACATAATTTATGAACAGTACTGTAGAATATCGTATTACTGAGTAGCTTCCCTTAGTAAAGCGCTTCCATGACAGAGTTTTAGAAAGTGTCTGCACAACGAAAAGTGACAAAAAATAGCCGATTTCAGTAATTTTTTTTGGTTATTTGTAGTATTTTTATGACTTTTGCCAGCGTTTTCAATTAATTTTCAAAAAAGAAATGTCTTTTTTGCAATATTTACCTGTTTTTTCCTCATAATTCGGTGATTTTGAGCAATGTTGTTGACTAATCTCATTAAGTGCACGAATGTCCAGTCGTTCTAAAATATGTCGCGTGATAAAATTCGAAATTTGCCGAGGGATCGAATAGATGGGAAGGTGCGAATAGATGAGAAACAGGGATACTTGAAATAGATCTATTACTAAAAATTATTACATCTATCACATTAATCTGCCTGTACAATTTATTTTTCAGCAATTGTAAATCAATTTTTGTTGTTTCATTTGAACCCCTTTCCCCCAATACACACAAATTCTCGGTCTTTATTGTACAAGTTCTTATATGTTGACCATTAAGAGGTCATTATTGGGAAGACATGAAAATGGGGGGGGGGGGATTTTCGTTCGGAGGAATTTTATGTGGTTGATTACAGCAGGGGTCGTTTTGCCGGTGGTCATTTGGGCAGGTTCGTCTATCGAAATGTTTTTCACACAGTTATGCCCCTTTTTTGACTTAAAATTTTCTCTCAAAGCAATTTCAGCAGAGTGTTGGCACCCAAATGCAGTGCTCTTGTTAAATATTGTCATCCATCTAAAACTGTTGCATAAATAAGATGAAAAAATAGACTTTTCCTCGTCTAGTTCAAACACCAGTGTATGACAGGAAGTGAAACAGGTATATACAATTGATTGGTAGTGAAAAACCATGATAGATGTAGATACATGTAGATGGAAATCTTGATAAAGGAGACACACACTACAATGTTTTGACATGTGTCCATGAATCAAAGCGTAAATTATGCTGATTGTTTCTATTTTACAAGGGTGCTTTCAAACTAGCCCATTGTTTCAGGATATAAGGAGTTAACAAAGGGTCTTGTTTCAGTATTCTACAAAGATACGAGATACACTGCTCGAGTCATGCTCTCTGAAAAAGGGGGTTTGATGCATCTGCAAAAAGTTATTGACCACAGTCAGCCTGTGCAGTCCATGCAGGCTGACCTGGGTTGAAACTTTTTGCCAGTGGTCAATTTTCCGCATGTCAAACTTCATGGCTTAGTCGATTTTTAGACAAAGTAGATTTTATGGATCCATAATTATGTGATGACTTGCATGATGTAATGCATCACAGAGATTCAGTAAACCCCCTTTTTCCAGACTAGGACTCATTTATTGACTGTCATATTTAACCACAGGTACAACAAGCCCAGGCCACTGCCATGGTGGGAGGTAAGCCTATAATACTGGGACAAGCTACAGGCTCTCTCTTGGGAGGGCAGCTAGGTAATAAACTTTATTATGTATATGTACCTGTAATTTTTCTGGCTAGAAATACATTCGTCACACACAAATAAATTAAAACACACACGAAAACAAAAATCTGTATCTACACTTTGTCAGATATGGTTCCAAATAGGGCATGATAACATATATCTTGCATGGGATTTGTATACATTGATTCGTGATTTCATTTTGTTAAAATGTTACCCTAACATATTCATCCACCATTAATAAAAATGAAGTATTACTGACTAACCAATTTTTTTTTTTGGTTTTTGAATAAAATGTCAGTGATTGCAATAGTTTGCCATTGAAAGTTGTAGGTATGTAATATAAAGAATATTATGTTGTAGTAACTTTCCTGGTGCTTGTATTTACTTCTTGCAGCATAAGAAAATTTTGACATCCTGCTCGACCTTTGGTCTCATGGGATATCAAATTTTGTCACGCTGCTCGAATCAAATATAAGGACCAGGAAAGTTACTACAACAAAATAGACGGTACGTATTGACCAAAGAGTGGTAAATTTAAAATTTTTATACCCCCCAAAACTCTGTTTGGGGGGTATATAGGAGTCAGCTTGTCGGTCGGTCGGTCCGTCCGTCCGTCGCTCTGTAGCTTTTTGTCCGCTCTATTTCTCATAAACTACTGGACGAATTTTATTCAAACTTCACAGGTAAACTCAGTATCAAGCAGAGATGTGCATATGAAATGTTGATTATGGTTCATTGATTTTTCACTGAGTTATGGCCCTTTCATGAAATTTCTTGTCCGCTCTTTTTCTCATCAACTATTGGACAGATTTGGTTCAAACTACACAAATAGACTCAGTATCAAGCAGAGATGTGCATATCCTATTTTGGTTATGGTTTATTTAGGTTTCATGGAGTTATGGCCCTTTGATGATTCTGGACAGATTTCTTTCAAACTTCATGGATAGACTTTGCACTCAGCAAAGATGTGCATATCATAAATTGTTCTTAGTTAATTAAATAAAATTTCCAAGAGCTAAGCCCTTTTTTGTCGTTCTCTTTATGACGGTGCTCTTGCTCTTTTGTTTACGTTTTGCCTGGTTTTAAAATTCATTTTCCTGCTAGTGACTAACACTTGGACCAACCACACAATAACAGATTGTTATCTTCACAATATTTTCCATACTTTGAAATGGTATGATTTAATTTTAAATGCATTTTAACACCTGTATTGTTATTTTGGTCGCTATTGGGCCTTTTATAAGTAACTCAAAGGCGGCTTAATGCTTCTGCGAAAAGTATCGACCAGGTCAGCCTGCGCAATCCGCGCAGGCAGACCTGGGCCGAAACTTTTCGCTATTGATCACTGGTAAAAAAAAATGTATCAAGTAAGTTTTATTCTCTCCAAGTCTTCAGTCTGTAACAAAGAGTAATTCTTTGGCAAGAAGCCATTGCAGGATATTCATCACCTTCAGTGATAGCTCTGGTATAATTGACTCTCCAGTCACTTATTTTGCATTCCTGTGACATTAATCTGTTTTGTGACAAGGAGCTGTTGGGGGGTATGATCACGTTTAGTGATAGCTCTAGTTTATAGCGGGATTGAAACTGTCATGTACTGTAAAATAAAGATTTACTTTTTACTAAAATCTTTACCACACTACAAATATATAGATTTGTTCAAAATTGAAAGCATTTGTAGACAGTTTGAATGTGATACAAATGACAGAATTAATCTTTGAAAGGGTAAAAAATATTGTGGGAAAAGGAGAAAATGCTGGTTACCAGCCTTTTTTCTTTTCCCACAACGTTTTCAAAAGCTTTCTTCCTCAGAGTTGTTAAAACTCAGGATTGTTTGGTTACAGGTTAAAGGGGCACTTTTATATAGAGCATAATTTTGGGTATCAAAACTGTGAATAAAAATAATCTGTAAGATATACAAGAATTATTTCAATGTCTATCTTAAAAAGCTAGAAAAATGAAATCAGTATAAATATGGTTTAGGAAATCTGCAAGTTAATGAAATATTTAAATTGGATTTGGCATTAGCAGTGTGTCACTAAAATTTATTTTGGCTTTTGCTAATGGCTTATTATGGCCATATGCTCACTTTCCTATTATAATTTAACCCTCACTTGTACCAGAAGACAACTTTTCTCCACTCGCAGAAACCTCTTTCATATGCCAAATGACAACTGCTAGCATGTTCATGAGCAATACAATGACTAAAGTCATTGTCCTGTTTGCCCAGAACAAAGTAAAGATTTTTGTTAAATATTATAAGTATTTTCTAATAATATGTGGGTTGAAAAATGCTTATTAAGGAAAGGCTATACACAATATATATGAACGATAACCATTGTTGTTATTCAGGTGTGATTTCTGCTGGTCAGCTTCCAACCAGTCAGGCATATGCTGGACAAGCCTTTGGTCAGATTCAGGTATTTTTCTCTTTTTTTCAACGGAAATTGTACTCTCACTTTTTGTTTCCACTATGGATTTATAAATCTAGCATTTGACAAAAATGCCCTTTTTCGTTTAGACCATTACAGAAAGACTTGGAGAGCCATGGCTTCTTCACCAAACAATCCTCTGATTTAGCTACCCAGAGAAAGAACCCTTTCGAAACAATGTGGAAGTAGGAGAAGTCCCGACACAGATATATCCCATTTTGGACATGGAATTTTCACTGAAAATCAATCTTTCTCTGAAAGCAGCAGCAGCTCAATGAACAGTTACAAATCACTTACACAGGACAACAATTAAGTATCACTTACTCAGGACATTGACTAATTATAAAACATTCATGTTTCTGTTAAGCCAAAGCCTAGTCAATAGTTAGGCATTATTAACACTGGACATCTTCTTACCATGAAACATTAAGTGTCCCTTACACAGGACAACAGTTAGGTGTCACTTACTCAGGACATTGACTAATCATAAAACACTCTTGTTTCTGTTTGGTCAAAGCCTGATCAACAGTTAGGCATCACAAACATAAGAAAACAGTTAGGCATCACTTATTCAGGACATTGATTAATCATTATATATTCATGTTTCTGTTCAGTCAAAGCCCAACCAACAGTTAGGCGTCACAAACACAGGGCAAGGTCAGTCTATACAGATAAGTTCTCAAAGTGGCATGAGGTTCTCCCAGCCGCAACTAGCCAGTAATGCGGGGAACGCACAGCTCATCACGTCTCCAATCACCAATCAGATGTTACAGGCCATGGCGTCGCTACAACAGTATCCACAACAACCAATCATGTCTGCACAGGGACAGTCTCCAACTATCATCGCAGGTAAACAAGCAATCTTCACCCTTACTGACCCATACATGGCCATGGATGTATTTATCAGAGAGGGTAGACCAAGATTAAACTGCTTAAACCTTTACCAAACAGTCTAAACTTTTAAGGAAGAAGGCTTTTAGAGACATTGTGGGGAAAATGAGAAAATGCTGGTTATCAATTAAATTACTTGTTAGTTAGTTGTTAGGTTTGTATATAAGATCAGCCAATCCAGTACAAGAACCTGTCTGTTAGATTACTTGTTAGTTATGTTTGGCAGGTTAGGTATGTTTTTGCAGGTTAAGGCCTGTATATAAGATTAGCCATTCCAGTGCTAGTAGAAACTAAACTTACTTGTTAGTTATGTTTTGCAGGTTAAGGTCTGTATATAAGATAAGCCATTCCAGTACAAGCACAGACTTGTATCTTAGATTACTTGTTAACCATGTTTTGCCAGTCAAGGTCTTTAGATAAGATCAGCCAATCTGTTACAAGCACAGACTTCTATGTTAGATTACTAGTTGGTTATGTTTTGTAGGTCAAAGGTCTGTATATAAGATCAGCCAATCTGTTACAAGCACAGACTTGTCTGTCAGATTACTCTTTAGTTATGTTTTGTAGGTCAAAGGTCTGTATATAAGATCAGCCAATCCACTTTAAGCACAAACCTGACTATTAGATTACTTGCTAGTTATGTTTTGCAGGTCAAGGTCTGTATATAAGATCAGCCAATCCAGTACAGGCACAAGGTCTCATGGCAGGTGTACAGACGGCCATCAACCCAACATTTAAAGGTGCCAATCAACAAACTGTTCAGGTGAGTTGATTCTCATGGATTTTGTGGCATCAGGCCTCATCCAATTGGCGACTTGGGCAAAAAAGTTGCCTGATTTTAAAAAACTCCCCATTTTGCCGGGCAAAGCGAAATTGTAGTCGCCTGAAAAAATCAGGTAGTCGCCTCGCGTATATTGATCATGTGTCGGGTTCTTGATACACAATCAGCGTGTGTAGATCTATTACATAATAGCGCGTCATACCAGATTCACAGCTGGTGTCCAATCAGTGAAGTTAATTGTTTTCAATGGCCCTGGTTCTCAACTGTCTGATTTGACAAGCAGTTTGTTAATTAGTTTCTTGGGTACCAATGCGATAATCCCCGATCTTACTATATATTGGTAGGGCTCCAAGTATCATCATAACCGACAATATTCACCCCTTAGCCCCTTCAGGTCGCTAAAAAAATCTTGCGAAGTTTAAGCAATATTTTTCACAAGTCATATCAAACATCGGTGCCATCTAGTGGCTTGTCTGACCTCTTTTTTCAGTGTAAAACCTTGACTCAGATATCAACGTTTATTTCCAAAATATCCCTGAAGTGAAATGTAATCGGCACCGACTTGCTTTTAAAACACCATTTTCCCCACCCTCTTAAATCCTTTATTACTCACACTTTTACCAACGAACAGGCATTATGACGTAGTTAGATGTTCTGCTAAAATCATGTGGCAGTATTTTCAAATCATGTGACTACAAATTGGCCCCAACTATGTCATGTTAAAACTGATTTTCAGACAAATTCCAGCAAAGTCACATGATTCAATTTCAGAATGGATGCGGGATATTCATGTAACTAGAGGGAGGTTTTCTTACAAACGTTTAGATGAAATTGCTTATTTTTCTTTGACAATCGGAAAGATGAAATTAAAAAAAATGTATATAAATTGTTATTGATTCTATACTCTGTTAAAATTTTGGCATTTTTCTTGATTGGACCCTATCTATCGTGAACGAACTATCTTGGAGGCTAAATCAGGTGTTTATGTTGGAAATGTATGTCCTTACTCCTTAGCGATGTTTTCATGAACGATATATCTGTCATTAGCTAAAGACAAATAATATTCAGACATACTTATCTTCAATGTCTATAGCTGTCTGGAACTGGACTTTAATTACCATGAGAAAGTGGAAAACATTGTGGCAATAGGAGAAAATGCTGGTAGCAAGCTTTCCTCCTTTTGACACAATATTTTCGTAACTTTTTAACATTGTTTACATCCGTTTAGTAATTATTAGAAATTTTTCTTACCAGTTAAAGACAGGGAATGTAATATATATGATCCCAGGTAAAGAGAATGAGTCTCAGCAAAAATTTTTGTCCAGGATTTTGGACCACATCCGCCTTTTAATGTCCGTCTAAACTTTTCCTTGAAGTTTGACCACTCCTCCCCGTTTTGAAAAACTTCTCCTAATTCTCAGACTAGGGAGAAGTCACTTCTCCCCAAAATCTGAGAGTTGGCAGAGGCCTGGGCATTTTACATAAACTATGTTTATTCAAACATACAATAGTTCAACGTTTATTAATCAGTTACACTGAAGTTTTGACTGAATTCTTAAGCCTTTACCATATAGTCACAAGTTTTAACAACCCTGAGGAAGAATGCTTTATGCTACATTGTTGGGAAATCGAGAAAATGCTGATAACCAGCATTTTCCCCATTTCCCACGTTTTTTAACATTCTGAAAATTACAATTTTTAAGTCACTCTTAATTCCTTGTCTGCAAATGCTTTCAAATCGGACGAATCTAAAATTGTGTTGTTTGGTAGAGATTTAATCATTATCTTCCTTTTAACCCTTTACCACACAATCCTGAGTTTTAATGCTTTCAGTTTAATCAACTCTAAAGTTTTGTTGTCTGGTAAAGAGCTAATCCTTTTCCACACCATCCAGAGTTTTAACAACGCCTGAAAATGACTGTTGAAGACATTGTTGAAAAAGGAGAAAATGCCAGCAACCTTTTACCACAATGTTTTTTACCCTTCCAAACACAAATTTTAAATACTGAGTTACATTTTCTTGTCGTCTGCTAGTGCTTTCAATTTGGATAAGTTTAAAATTTTGAGAGATAATTATTTGGTTCCTGATTATTGGGGTTCTGCAAGGTTCAGTAGTGGAGGAAAAGAAGTCACAACTTTGAGGGCAGTAGGATTGATAATATATATATTAGCCCATTCGCCTTATTCCTTTAAAGATGGTAGAAATTGGTTATATTAATGATATATAAGTCTAAATAATTAACCACTCAATGTAATAATATGCTTCTATTTCGTGGACAGTGCCAACCAGGTGCTAGTTATTAACCAACCATAGATTTTCGCCGGATTCCTGGGGTGAGAAATTTTTATTTTTTAAAAATAATTTTTTAGGAGGCTGTATAAAAAGTAATGCCCAAAAACTATGGTGATTTATGGTATAAATCTAGGAGCAAAACCGTGCGTCTCCCAGTTGCATGCATACGTCTGAAAATGCTTTGATAGCATCTATAGGAAAGGTGTTAATTTTCTTACTCCCTAAAGCAGAAGTAAGAAAATTGTGATGTCCACCAACAAACCTCCTTTCTTAAACATTTTCCCCTAACTTCAAATTTAAAAAAAAAAAAAAAAAAAAAATTATCTTTTAGCTAACCAACCAATCCACCCCACTCATCCACAAAATCTGCAACTCCTCTAATTGTCTCATCCTCTAATTGTCTCATCCTCTAGCCGACTCATCCCCCCACAGAAAAGTTGTGTCGGCTAAAGCTTGCATTCGTTAAAAGTTTGTGTCGGCTAACTCTTAAAAATTTGAACTTATGATGAATACAGTGGTTAAGAATAATGTGGAGAAGATGAGTGTTTTAAAAAAAATCACACATGAAGATAGAGATAGACTCATTGAAGTAATGAATCAAAAAATAAGATTTGTTCCTCGTAAATATAGGGAAAACAATAATATTATTCTCCCCCCGGTTGAAACTGTAGATGGATTAGCAGAATTTATTTTATATGAATTTAGTAGGATTGTTAATGAAGAAAAATTTTTATTAAGTGAAGATATTGATATGTACTCACTTTGTTTAATAGTACAAGACTGTTTTTGCAGGTTTTCAGAAGGATTAGGAAATAAAAAAATAGGAAATATTGGTGGTATATGCGTCTTTAAAAGATTAAAAGAAATACTAACTAGGCGATTTTTAGAAAATGTTTATGATGAAATATATCATCCAATAGAAAATGAAGTATTTGTAAATTTTTCTGTTCGTTTTCCTCTTTATTCTGATGTAAAACTTGATAGAAATGACTTAGAACACTCCTGGGAAAGCGGAAATTATTTTTTAAATACTTTTTATGGAGGAGAACCTGACCCTGTCTATGACCTAGAATCAGAATCGGAATCAGACCCAGAACCCAAACCCACCCCTATAAACAACTTAGAAACATTTTACGAATCAGATTGTTTGATCTGTCTCCAAGAAAAACCGAATATCCTATTTTGCAGTTGTGGGCATGTTGCTCTCTGTGAAAAATGCAACGCAGAATACAAAGAGGAAAAATGTCCGGTTTGCAAAATGGAAAACAATATTAAAAGAAAAATATAGATATTAAAAGCATATAAATATTTAACCTCTGTAAGGTTAAATATTTTTGAATTTTGTTGAATACAGTGGTTAAGAATATTGTGGATATGAGTGTTTTAAACAATATATCACAAGAAGCCAAAGAAAAGTTGGAAAAAGTCTTAGAAAATAAACATGACTTTTCTAAACACAGTATTGATTTAATGTATAAGAAAAAATTAAAAGAACCATGTTGTGAAACTGTTTTAACTAAGTTAAAACCAGAATTACTATATATATTTAGTAAAGCAAAGAAAGAATTTCATACACGGGGATATTTAGCAATGTGTTTTTCTATTGATTACTGTAATAGTGAAGGATTTTATAATAGATTTTCTTATGAATATGATTTTAAAAGAAAACATATTTTACCCGAATATGATGGATTTTGTATAGAATTAGAAGATTCTATCACTTTTGAAAAGGAAGATTTACACCGTGACATATGTTTTATAGTTTGTTATAAAGGTGTAGAGGAATTTTTTTATAAAGTTAAAAATAGTTTTGAATATGATAGTGATTATTATGATAGTGATTCTGAACCAATACCTGAACATAAACTTGAGGATGATCTTAGAATAGATTTTAGTGAAAAACTTGATAATAAACTTAGTCTTAGAAATCAACTTAAACATGAGATTAAACTTAAAGATATAAATATAGCTAAGCTTGAACGTAAACTTCATCGGGAACACAAGCAAGATCTAACACGTAGACTTGAACGCGAACGCAGACTTAAAAATAGACTTAAACTTGAGCTTGATCTTGAACGTAAACTTATAAGTGATCGCAATCTTGAAAACAATACTAAATCATGTTATGAACAACAAAAATAAATATATAACCTTACAAAGGTTATATATTTTAATACATATTAATCATCATAGGTAATATTACCATTAATATCAACCTTAACACGTTTAATTGGAATATCAAACAATTTAAACTTTTCTTCGTAATACTTTTTTAAGAAGTTTTTAAACTCTATCTTTAGAATTTTTAATATTCTATCAACGCTCTCATCATAACTTTCAATGAACCCATCATCTGTAAAGAAGTTTTTTTGTCTCATTAGGTTAATCTGAATATTATCAGTCTCTCCCCCCATTCTTTTTAAAACATCATCATAGTAGTGAAAGTTGTGTGATTTTAGTATTGCTTCTATTTTTTCCATTTTTATATAATAAAGTTTTATTTAAATATTTTTGAATTTATGTTGGTTATGTAGATAGTAATATTGCTATAAGAATGTCTTACCCATATAACACAATCCCAAATAATCAAGCAATTGTTTTCTCCAAAGGCAACCAATATTACATGATTCAACAACATCCAATTTATCTCACTCCAATTATTACTTTATTACCTCCAGAATATGAAATACATGAAATAGTTGATTTTCTTACTAAAAGCCAGTGCATTCTTTGTTTTGAACAAGCAAATTCATTACACGTTTGCGGTCATAACCCATATTGTTCATCTTGTTTTAACACAATGTATTCTACAAAATGTCCATTATGTAGAATATAAATATTTAACCTTTTTACCAGGTTAAATATTTTGTTCAAACTCATCAATCCTATCTTTATAATACTTCTTAAAAAAGTCTTTAAACCCTGTTTTTAAAATATTAAATATTATGTTAACACTGTCTTCATAAACTTCTATATCAATTTCATGTTTTAAAAAAACTCTATATTTTTTAAGCTCAGAGCGGGTTTGTTCTATCTTACTTTGAATGATGTCAAGAGCATCAGGTTTATCCATTAGCAAAAAATTGTTTTTTAGTATTTCTTTTCTTTCTCCCATTTTTATATAGTAAAAGTTTTATTTAAATATTTTTTTATAAATCCAACTCTATCAATATCGTTAAATATGCATTTTTTACATCGGTATTGTTAGTCTTCGTTAAAAAGTTTATGACATCGCACTCCTTTATTTCTAAAGGTTGAGGAAAAACTACGCAACTACAACCTTCTCCTGTTTCTTTTATTAAAGAATAGTTGGTTTTTTCCTCACCGTTTACGACTAAGTTAATTTTTATCTCTTCTTCTAAAGGCTTATTTCCTCTTAAAACCATTAAAGAACCTCTTATAATTCTGCCCGGAGCCGACATGCAATAACCCCCTAATCCGTGAGATCTTCCGCTGCTGCCATTACCGAAAGAAAACTCATAATTTCCTTCTAATAATTTTCCATGTTGCTCTGCATGTACGCTTATTATAGGTTTATTTATTTTTCTCTTAGGATTTAGCAACTTCAGGTTAATAAGATCCCACGTTACAGGTTCATGCGGATAAATAGGTTCGGGCAAGTTTATAATTCTTTTTCCTCGCATATCTATGTTTCCACACGCTAAAACATCGTCCCCGATATCTGCTGTGTCAAAAAGTCTCCCCACATTGCCTGCAACGACATTATCTACGTAAAATTTATTTGCAGCCTGATGATTTTGTAAAGGTGTTCCAATGTTGTTAATTTTGCGATTACCCATAGAAACGTCTACAGCCGCAGTAAAACTACCATCAGGATTTTTTACTATAGCCCCACCATTGTCAACATAATTTTTATTAGCAGCAGCATCATGGTCTGTAGGATTTGGTAAGCCAGTAATCGAGTTACCACGCATATTTATGTTACCATCTATTGAAAAGGAACCATCTTGGTTTTTTGTTAAAGCCTTATCTCCCGCGGTGGCCACCTCAACAACAGTATCTACGTAAAACTTATTTGCAACTTGTTGGTTTTCTATAGGCGTTCCAACGTTGATAATTCTTCTCCCACCCATAGAAACGTCTGCAGACGCTATGTAACCTCCAGGACCGTAAACAAAAGCTCGGTTAACATCAACATAATTTTTAGTTGCAACATCTTGAGGTTCTGCAGGTTCTATAACATCCGTTAAAGTATATCCTTGCATATTTATATTCGCAACAGCGGAAAAACTATTATCCAGATTTTTTCTGATAGATCCTACATTATCTACGTAAAACTTATTAACAGCTTCATTCGGCTCCTCAGGTTCGGGTATGTTTCTTATTTTATTGAAACCCATGTTTAAATATCCAGTCATATGATATCCTCCATTTTCATCTAACAGCGTCGAGTTACCATCAACATAACTCTTAGTGGCAACATCCTGAGGATTTACTGGATTACTAACCCTAGTTAGCGTGTTACCATTCATATTTATTGAACCGGTAACGCTAGTTGTTCCATCTTTACGTAAAAATTATTACTTATGTAAGCTAGTGACACACCATCACCACTTGTTTTAACCTCATCCATTCTCCCAAATTTATCAACAGGCATTTTTATATATTGCTAAAAAAGTTTATTTAAAACATTTTGGAATTTATTACCCAAACCTAGTTCTTTAAGAATGTATAAACATAAATGTCCACAAAATACTTCCCCTGCTTGTTGCAATTGATCGCTATTGTAATGCAATGGACTTTTTAAATAATCTCTAACTTCATTAGGAGGTTGAATACCATAACTGTCAAAATAGATTTTAGTTTTACCATTCTTATACCAAGCAACCCAATGAGTGCCAGGTCCACTCATGTCATCAAGATTTAATATACCGCATTCTTTGTTTTTTACTTTCTTAGGTAGAGTGGCTCTAAAAAATACACCCCTAAAGTTTTTTATCTTTAATTTATTTACCGCATCCTCAAGCTCGAAATTGCTTAAAGGTTTGTTCGGTAAAGTTACATTATCGATTAAGATATGTGGCATTTTTATATGTTAAATATTTTCGATAGCGTTATTATCAACCCACGAATTAAACCCATCGCGGTAACCGTTCCACTTTACGAGAGATTTCTTTTTTCCTCTTTTAATAACCTTTTCTATCCTATACAACTGTTGTCTCGTTTTTTGTAGTTCAGGCTCATAAAAGGAACCTTTTATTTCCTCTCCATTTAAATCTTTAAATTTATATGTTACGGGTGATGTATGTTTTACTTCTGAAACTGTAAAAACCTCTTCTGTCCATCTTGTAGTATAACCTTTTTCAAAGGTCTTTTTCTTTTTACTTATCCTTACTTTATCACCAACAGAAAACTTTGGATCAATATCTTCTCTTACTCGATCATAATCAGGATACAATGTTCTCCAAACTTTATTTTCATTCTTCTTCTTACTCGCATCAACTGGTGTCATCTTAATAGAAGAATGTCTTGTGTTGTTATATTCATTAACAAGGTCTTGTAATACATCGATATAAACATTTGTTGAGTGAGCAGAGAAATACCTCCACATTTTTTCTTTCATTGTTCTAATCCATCTCTCAACAACGCTGGATTTTTCCTTGTTTTCAGTAGAATATAACTCAACCAAGTCTTTAACTTCTTTGTTATAAAACTCTTTACCTTTATCCACCCACATTTTTTCTGGTTTTCTTTCCTTAAAGATGCTCTTCAATGCGATAGAAACAGATTTTCCAGTTTTGTCTTTTAATGGTATAAGATAGCCATACTTTGAAAAGATATCAATGACAGCAAGAAGATATTTTACACCGCGATTAAGTTTAGAAAACGCTTGCATATCTACTAAATCCGCAGCCCATATCCTATCAATACCATTTACTCTAACTCTTCTTTTCTTAAATTTTCTTTTAACGGGTTTGTGTAATTCTTCCGATAAATTTAACATGTCGAAATTTTTTTTTTAACTCCCATTCCAAATTTAGCCTTGGTTCCAATTAATGAAGAAACTAATCCACGTTCCATTCTTTCCCTAATCGTTGGATTATAGATACCCTTTAACTCTTTTAACATATTACGATCACAAATAGCATTTCTTGTTGCCGTATCATCATGTTTAAGATAACAAATATCGTGATGATATGCTGCTTTGTCAACGCGATTAATAGGTTTCGACCATTTTTTAGGTGTTAAATCAGGATTGAGTCTTTTCTTTAATTTGGTACCAGGCCCCGTAAAATTATGACCTGGTAAATGCATTTCAACGGGTAAGTTATTGATAACCTTGTTTAACAACGATCCACCTTTTTGTTTCTTAATAAATTGTGTTTTAGTTGTCCCACATTCAACTCACCTGCCGCGTTTCATATTCCTTCCGTTTTTGCTTACAACATAGTTTATATCAGCTGTGTCTGTTTGATTTCTACATTTAACGCAATACATTTTATATTAATAATTTTAATTTAATATAAAATGGAAGTAGTAAATTTATCGTGGAATGATGCAATGACAAAGAGATTTAACCATCCTTTTTTACCTAAGAGCATTAGAGGAGTAATAGTTGGTAAATCAGGATGTGGTAAAACAACTCTTTTACTAAATCTTTTATTAAGGCCTGATTGGCTCGATTATGACAACTTATGCGTTTTTGGTAAAAGTTTGTTTCAACCGGAGTACCGCATACTTAAAAAAGCTTTTGAAGAGAAATTACCGAAAGAACTTATCCTAAGGTTGTTTAATATTAGAGATGAAGTACAAGATTTAAATGTTTCTCCTACTGCGTTAGTTGAAGAGTGGGCTAAAACGGTTAATAAAAAATCTGATATAAATTGCGAGTTCTTTGAGAATGCTAGCGATGTTCCTGACCCGAGAAATTTAAATTCGGAAAATAAAAACCTACTGATCTTTGACGATTTACTTTTAGAAAAACAAAACAAGTGTGAATGTTATTACGTTCGAGGAAGGCATAGTAATGTCGATTGTTTTTACTTAGCGCAAAATTATTTTAGATTACCTCAACAAACTATTAGAGAAAACGCAAATTTTATTTGCTTGTTTAGGCAAGACCTTAAGAATCTTAATCATATCTACAATGATCATATAGGAGATGATATGCCTAAGAATGAGTTTCGTGAATTTTGTAAAACAGTTTGGGAGAAACCACATGGTTTTGTTATAATCGATTTAACCAGCAAAAAACAAAATGGTAAGTACAGAAACGGATTTGATAACTTTTATATACCTATGTCAGTATAAAAAAAATATATCTTACACCAAAGATATATTTTTAGCGTGCGTTAAATAATATATTAGTAAATTAAAAGATGGAAGAACTTTCAGAGAAAATTGTTAGAAACACTGACCACAAAACATCATTTCAAATTATAGTAAGCAGCAACAAAACGAGTTTCAACACGAGATTTACTCCACCGCTTCAATTAGAAAAGGATAAAGAATATGAAGTAGCGTTGGTTAATCTCGAAACTTACTACTCTTTTCCAAATATCGATTCTAGAAATGATACTCTCGTTTATTCTCCCGACAATGGCGCTTCATGGGTTAAAATAAAAATACCAGAAGGAAGTTATGACCTTGTTGATATCAACGATTTTATTCAGCAAGAAATGAGGAAAAAAGGTCATTATGATGCAGTTAACGAAGAATATTATATTAATATCTCCGCAAACACTAATACCCTCAAGTCTGTTCTTACTCTCGAAAATGGCTATCACGTAGATTTTAATCAACCAACTTCTATCACAAAAGTATTAGGATTTACTCACGCTAAATACGTACCAGGATTTCACGAATCAGAAAATGTAGTAAACATTCTTAGTATTAATAGTTTACGCGTTAATATCGATATCATTTCTGGAAGCTATGTTAATGGTTCAACTAAAAACACTATTTATTCTTTCTTCCCAAATGTTTCCCCGGGGTATAAAATGATAGAGAATCCGGTAAATCTAGTTTATCTACCATTAACATTGGATAAAATAGATAATCTTAATGTATCAATTACTGACCAAGATGGAAATTCGCTAAACCTTAGGGGGGAAAATTTAACAATTAGATTACATATAAGAGAAGCGAGATAAATATAAAATGACGGAATATACTACAGTAAAATTAAATATATCGGATGGGCAAAAAGAGAAACTTAAACGCGCTTTGAAAAACAAATGTCTGGTAAGTATTCGTTTAAATCATAACGATTTAAAAGGTAACGATGTTGTGGCTATAACCCAAAGTCAGGCAAAGAAAATAGCAAAAGCTTATGAATCTGGAAGAGGAACCACGATTAAAATGACACAAAAACAGCTTAAGGACAATATGAAAGTAGAAGGTGGCTTCCTCGGAATGTTAGCTGGATTAGCATCATCAGTTTTACCTACATTAGCAAGAACCGTTTTACCAGCTTTAGGCGTTGGTGCTTTATCAGGCTTAGCATCGTCGGGAGTACAAAAAGCAATGGGGTCGGGTCTTTACCTTAAAAAAGGTGGATGTGTTTGTCAAGTAGAAACTGATGGAAAAGGTCTTTACCTCGGACCGGCTAAAGGTAAAGGATTAGGTTCTGTCGGTGATGGATTATATTTAAAAAAAAGGAGGAAAGTTTTATGATGGAAAAGGACTTCTTTTAGGCCCTAATAGTCCATTTGCTGATATTCCTATATTGGGAGCAATATTATAAATAAAAAAAGGTATGAACGTTTATAAATTTGGAGTTAAGCCTAAAATAGTACAACCGAAAACAATTTTTTGGAAACCGTTTAAAGTTAAGCATCCTCCCAAAAAGGTTAATCCTGTTCTTTGGGAAATCTTTGCTCAACAACCTCTAATACTAAACCCAGGTGAAACGAAGTCAATGACATTAAGTTTTGGTTTTTTAATGAGTAGAGGTGTTGTTTTAACCTCTTTGTCTTATAATTTAAAATTAAAGCTCTTAAGTTTATCGAATGAAGTTATTCTTAAGGATACCGAGGATATTGTCATTACCATTACAAACAACTCGAGTAAGCTACTAAGAATTGAGGAGAGTGAGTTATTGTGTCACGTTTGCTACATGCTTTAAAAAAAGATAGCCCTCTAATTAAAAATGGAGATGAAAGAAAAGATATATCCGAGCTTATCTAATGAACGTAATACGCCTAATGCACCTCCTATCAAATTATCCTTAATGGGTGATGATAATGGTCATTCATACCGTTTAAAAAAGATATCAGAAGTTCAGTCTTTCCTCGAAAGTGAAGTTCAACAAAGAGATGCTCTCGCAAAAAAATATTTTAGAACTGCTAATATAGTGGACAACATCGATACAGTTTTAATTACCATGACAATGGTGAGCGGAGCTGGAGGAATTGGTTTGTTATTGACTGTAGTTGCGATACCCGTGGTAATAGCATTAGAAGCTTCAGCCCTTGTTACTGGTTTAATGAGTGTTATTGGTAAATATGCTGTAAGAACCACAAGAAGTAAAGGTGAAAAACATCAGAAGATAAAAAGATACCAAACTTGACACAATATCCACGCATATATTCAAAGCATTACTCGACAATCATATATCCGATGATGAATTTAAGCTAATCATGGAGGAATTGGAGAAATACAAAGCTATGAAGAATGAGATAAGATCTAAGTTTAAAAAGAAGATAGCTGCTGAAAACGAAGAAACATTGATTGAGAAAGGGAGGCAAGAAGCGCGTGAGTCCTTTCGGAGGTTGGTGGAAAAAAATCGTACCACGGACTAAGTTTAAATGTTCTTGCGCGTGCAATATAGAAACGATATAGAAAACTATTCTCGTAATATAAAATGTCGTTTTTAAAGATAACTGATCCTGTGAAAAAGGAGCAAATTGTGAAAGACTATCTTGCAACAAGCAAAAGAATTAGGGATAGTCAACTTGCAGAGAGAACGGGTGAAATCGAATCACAAACGGGGCTTTCAAAGTTTTTTAAGCCTATTACAGAAACGCAAAAAGCCACAACAAAGCAGATTACAGAAGGGCTTAAACCTATTAAGGAGGGTATTGAACAGTTACCTAAAGAGCTGCCTCAACCAACACTATCAGTCCTTGGAGAACTTGGTGATTTTGGGGAAGAGGAGGCTATATCATTAAGAAAAGATACTGATAGTACATTTGGTATTTATAAAGATGAAGAAGGAGAAAAGCTTTATATCGGTAATAAACAATTTGTTTTTGATTCAGACAATAATAAATTTATTATTGGCGCAGAGAAATATGAAGCAACGGGTGGATTATGGGAACTTATTACATCAAAAAAACCAAGAGATATCTATTCTGCTAAAGATTATTCGAATTATGTAGAAATCTTAAATCAAACTAGCGCCCTACACCGTGGTAATAACCCAGCAGACCCTTACCCCAAATCCAGCAAGGGGGATAAATGGAAATTTGTTAAACCTATTTGGGAAAGAACCACAAAAGCAACTAGATTAAGAAAAGGAGAAGGAATTACCATTATCCCATCCAACCCTAATGCATTGTTAGAAAGATTAGACCTTTTAATGGCAAGTAAAGAAGCTGGTAATACAGGAGTAAGAAATGAGTTAGTAAGTATATGTGATGAATTAAAAAGGCAAGGTGTATTAAATTCAGGGAGTTATAAAAATGTAATGTCTCTATTATAAAATGATTACATCACAAAAAGGAGGATTTAAAAGAAATTATTCTTATGGTGGTGCCGGAATCTTTGATAGCATGGTTAATTTTTTAACGAGACTCTTTACGAGCAGTGCGGCGAAACAAATTGCATCTTCTGCTCTTGATGTTGGTAAAAGTGTTGCTAAGGAAGGAGCAAAGAAGGCGTTAGAAGTTGGAAAGAGTGCCGCTGTTGATGCGGGAAAGAGGTTAGTTGAAAAGGCTTTAACACCGAAATCTAAAAAGATTTTAGAAAAATATGCTCCAAAGCCTACTACAACAACTCAACCTGCATCACAAAATCTTAACACCTTGATAGATGGTAGCGCCATTGCTATACAAGATTTAGTTAAGAAATTAAATAGCGGTTCGGGAATTAAGACAATTTAAGATACCGACTCAATTATAATTTTCATTTAAAAAATTATAATTGCATATATAAAATGGATATATTAGGTATTAAAGCACCGATTATAAAAGATGATAGTATTGATGAGTATGAATATCATGAGTATGAACCTATTACAGGAACTAATCTAAACAACCCAGGAGGAGATATAAGAATTAATATCGAAACTCAAGATATTTTTTATCATCCTTCTGAGTCTTACTTACAAATCATAGGTGAATTAGTAAAAAATGATGGAACAGCCTATGGAGCGGCTAACGAGGTTACATTAACAAATAATGGATTGATGCATCTGTTTAAAAATATCAAATACCAACTTAGCGGGCAAGAGATAGAATCCATTAATTATCCAGGTCAAGTTACAACAATGCTCGGGCTGTTAAAATACCCGGATGACTTTTCTAAATCACAAGGGTTAAACCAACTGTGGTATAAGGATACCGGAGCTAATGCAGACAGTGCTACTAATGTTGGTTTTTCAGTAAGAAAACAGTATATTTTTAGTTCTAATCCAGTCGGAACCTTTAGTTTTAGGATTCCTTTAAAACATATATTTGGTTTTTGTGAAGATTACAACAAAGTTTTGTATGGTATGAAACAAACTTTAACATTAACAAGAAATGGTGACGACGATGCAATTTTTAAAGCAGCTAGGATTGCTGGACCACCAGTATTAAATGATCCTGGCCGAGTTAATTTACTGAAAGTATCTTGGTTTATGCCTCATGTGGAGCCTGAAATTGGTAATAAGCTGGAACTTTCTAAATTCATCGAGAAGACAGAAAAATTTCCAGTTGGGTATAGAATGATACAAAGTGACTCTATTGCGGTTCCACAGGCTTCAACAGGCTTTACTTGGAGACTATCATCGAAATCATCTCCTGAGGTGCCACGTTTTTTAATTATCGGTTTTCAAGCTGATAAAAGTGGTGATCAAGAACAAAACCCATCTATATTTGACAACTTAAATGTTAAAAATATTTATGTAATGCTAGGCTCAAGAAAATATCCGGCTTATGATTTCGATATAGATTTTCGTGCTAATCAGATTAGTAGAATATATAGCGAAGCTGCATTGTTTAGAAAGAAGTTTTTTAACATGGATGAATTAGTATCAAACCCTAATATTACTCCTTCAGATTATAAAACTCTCTTTCCTTTGTTTGTGTTTGACGTATCGAAGCAAAGCGAAAAGTTAAAGTATTCCGTAACTGATATTCGTATTAAAACAACATTTACTGCAAATCCTCCCGCAAATACTGTGGCATATGCGGTTTTACTCAGTGATAGGTTGATTAACTTCCAGAGTGATGGGAATAAAATGAGTGTAGTTTATTAAGTAATTTTTTCTCGATATATAAATGATAAAGGCTATCGATTTAAAAAAGATTTTAAAAGATAATGGTATAAAGTTTTATTCTTACTGGACTAAAAAGAAATTAGTCGATGTGGTAAAGAAGCATGGGTTATATCCTGAGGAGGAAATTAAAACAAAAAAGAAAAGAGAAAGAACTAAAAATAATGAGTTAATCAATTATGATCGATTAAAGACGATTTTAAAAAACCCGAGACAAGTTACTTTAGAGGATGTTGAAACAGGAGAAACCATAACTTTTCCATCAATTTACAAAGCGGGTAAATTTGTAGATAAATCTCCTCAAACGATTGGAAACTGGAATGGAAGAGTTTGGAACGATAAATATAAAATTAACGTTCAATAATCTTATTATGAAGATAAAATTCATAATAAGATTGATTTAAAGAATTTAATTTATATAATAAAACATGAGTTCTGTATTTAGAAGAATTACTACAGCAATAATTCCAGAAGGTGTTAGACGGGGGATATCTGATTTTGCTAATTGGTTGACTGGTAGTGTCAGAGAGGAGCAGATTCCTCAAGTTTTAGATGAAATCACTTCTAGTTTGAGACAGCGTTATCCAAGAAGATATCAAACTCCACCACAACCACCAAGACCGCCGCATGTCAGAGAACCACCACAACCATGGAGACCTGATTTTCTAGAAGTAGAGGAAGGTCCATCCTCATTACAAGGGTGGTTTAGACAATATAAAATCAAAGGAAGAAATGATACTTATCTTAGAAGGTTTTTATTGCGTGCAAAACGGTATATAGTTAATATTTTAGAGAGAAATACAGAAACTAAAGTAAAGCTCGTTCTTACATGCAAAATGGTTAAAAATATTGGCGAGGAAGTGGAACCACCTGTGCTTGCTCATTTCTCTTCTGATGAACAGGAAAATAACCTAGAAGGAACAAACAAAGATGATCTTTATCATGATATGATGGAAAAGATTATAGAGAACCTTGAAAACTTTATCAGCGGAGGTAGTGGTTGGGATATTTATAGTATTGAACATTTAAAGTTACATATTGCCAACACTATTCCTTTAAGAGGTTCAAGCTATATTCCTCTTCCACCCTTCATTGCAAACAAAAAAGCTTGTATTAATATTAAAAGTACTAATGATGATAGATGCTTTCTTTGGAATGCTTTAAGACAAAAATATATGAAAAAGAAAAACCCACAAAGAATCACAGATTTAGTATCAAGGGTAAGTGAATTAAATATGGATGGAATAAATTATCAGGTTACATTAAGAGATATTGATAGGTTTGAAGCACAAAATCCAAGCTACAGCGTTAATGTTTTCGGTTATAAAAAAAAGAAAAAAGGTAATAATGATGAAAAAATAATTTTTTATCCAATGAGAATTGCTAAAGAAGAGAGATCCGATCATGTTGATTTACTTTACTTAGAAGATGATTTCAAATCACATTATGTTCTCATAAAAGACTATAGTCGTTTATTTGGAAGTCAAATATCGGCTTCTACAAGAAAAAAGTTTTTTTGTAAAAGATGCATTTCTTCTTTTGGGAGAAAAGATCTTCTGGAAAAACATAAACAACTTTGCGAAAAACATGATCACACTCTTATAATAATGTCAGATCCTCACAAATTTTTAAAGTTCGAACATTTTGAAAGAAAGATTAAAGTTCTGTTTACTATAACTGCCGATTTCGAATGCATATTAGAACCTATAGTTGAAAAAGAAGGAACCGCTAAAACTATAAAAACTCATAGACATATTCCATGTGGGTTTAACTATTTAATAAAATGTTTTGATGATAGTATTTTTCCACCAACATTAAGAAAATATGGGGGAAAAGATGTTGAAGAAGTTTTTATTAAAATGATAATCGAAGATGTTAAGATGATTTATAATAAATATTACCAAAATTCAGCTAAAAAGTATTTAACGAGAGGAGAAGCTCAATTCGGAGAATTTCTCAATGATTGGAAATGTTGGATATGCGAAAAAAGTTGTTTATATAGCGAAAAAAATCCTAAAGTAATGGATCATTGTCATTTTACTGGTAAATATCGAGGACCAGCACACAATGAATGCAATCTAAAAGCACGAACTCCCAACTTTACCCCAGTTTATTTTCATAATCTTGGAGGATATGATTTGCATCTTTTTATAAAAGCTTTAGCTAAATTTGGTGGGCACATTGTTTGTATTCCTAATAGCGAAGAAAAATATATCAGCGTTAGTAAATATATATATGTTGCTGAAAATACATCTCATTCAATCAGGTTTGTCGATACTCATAGGTTTTTACAAGAAAGTCTAGATGAACTTTCATCAGCTTTAAAAGATCACGAGTTAAATATTTTATCAAAGTTTTTTCGAAAAAAAAATCTTCCACTTGTAGGAAGAAAGGGTGTTTTTCCATACGAATACATTGATTCTTTCGATAAGTTAAAAGAAAAAGAATTACCTCCAAAAGAAGCATTCTGTTCAAGCTTGACAAAAGAACATATCAACGATGAAGATTATGAACATGCAAAAAATGTATGGAAAACTTTTAAAATAAAAAATCTAAAAGAATATTTATTGCTTTATAACAAGATAGATGTTCTTCTGCTCGCCGATGTCTTTGAAAACTTTAGAAAAAATTGTTTAAATAATTATGAGTTAGACCCTTCATGGTACATTACCATTCCTGGCTTGACGTTAGATGCAATGTTAAAGAAAACAAAAATTCATCTTAAACTTTTATCTGATAAAGAAATGCTCTTATTTTTTGAAGAGGCAAGCAGAGGAGGAATATGCATGCCGAGCCTGAGATATGCTAAAGCTAATAATAAATATATGGGGGATTTATATGATCCAAGTAAACCTTCCACATATTTAGTATTTATTGATCTTAACAGTCTCTATCCATGGGCTATGAGTCAACCTCTACCCTATCGCGATTTTAAATGGATGGAAGAACATGAATTAAAATACTGGGAGGAGATACCATGTTTTCTTGAGGTTGATTTAGAGGTCCCCGAAGAGTTACATGATTACTTTAATGAATATCCTATTGCTCCAGAAAAACTTAAAATTAATAATGTTGAAAAACTTGTTCCAAATCTATATGATAAAAATAATTATATTCTTCATTATAAAGCTTTAAAACTCTATTTAGATTTAGGTTTAAAGCTTAAAAAAATCCATAGAGGCATTAAGTTCGAAGAGAGCAATGATATTAAAAAATATATCGATTTAAATGTTAATCTCAGAAAGGATGATGAGGAAAAAGACATAAAAAGAACTACTGCTGAAAAGGAAACTGCTAAGTTTATGATGAATTCCTCTTTCGGTAAAACTATGGAAAATCCAAGAAAGAGAGTAAATATAAAGCTAGTAAATGATAGAAACCCTTCCTATAAAAAAATCACAACAAAACCCAACTTTCATTACGCTACAATATTTAGCCCAAATCTTACAGCAATTCATATGAAAAAGACTTGTATACTATTCGATAAACCACTTTACTTAGGCATTTCTGTATTAGATATATCAAAGACTTTGATGTATGAAAAGTTCTATAAACATTTCAAAGTAAAATATGGAGATAAAGTTATGCTATACAGATACAGATAGTTTTATTCTTTTAATAGAAACGGAAGATGTGTATGAAGACATGGCGTTAGATGCCGATACAATGTATGATTTTAGCAATTATCCAAAAGAACATCCTCTATATAGTAATAAAAACGAAAAGGTTCCAGGTATGTTTAAAGATGAATTAAAAGAAGACATTTTAACAGAATATGTTGGACTATCACCGAAATCATATTCTGTTAAAACTTTACCTATCAAAAGAGAGGAAGAAACCAGAGATAAACCAAAACCAATTTTAGATGAAAATGGAAAGTTGCAGTGGATGGGAGAAGATGAAATCAAAAAATGTAAAGGAGTAAACAGATCAGTAGCAAAGAATGAATTAAAGTTTGAGAACTACAAAGATTGTTTGTTTAAAGAAGAGGATTACTACAGAAATATGTCCATATTCAAAAGCAATAAACATGATATCACCACTCAAGTAGTTAATAAAAAGGCTTTAAGCCATGTTTATGATAAGAGATATATTTTAAGCGATAAAAAGAGCACATTAGCATTTGGTCATTATAGAATTGAACAACTAACTAAAGCAGATAGAAAGAAATACGAGTAACAGGGAGCAAGACCAAAAACAAATATATAACCTAGTAAATAGGTTATATATTTTATTTTTTACCATATCTAGTTTTATTGCTTAAATATTTAATGTCAACCTTTCTAATTGAAGATTTTTGCTGATTTTTTTCAGTATTCATTTGATCAATTAACTTTTCCTTTTGTTGCCCCATTTTTTTTTTCTTCACAATATATTTTGTTTCATATGTAATACGATTTCAATTTTTTGTGTGTCTGTGGATCTGGTTAACTAGCTAACTCTTGTCTCAGTTAACTGGCTAAATAGGGGTTGCGACTTGGCCTGGGCAATTAGTTAGCGAGCGAGTGTGGGCTTGGTTGGTTAGCTAAAAGATAAATTTTTTTTTTTTTTTTTTAAATTTGAAGTTAGGGGAAAATGTTTAACCCTTTCCCAAACAAGCCCTGGTTTTCACGTGTCTGCAGTACAAGTCTTTTGAAAACACTATGGGAAAAGGAGAAATTGCTCGTAACGAGCAATTTCTCCTTTTCCCACAGTGTTTTCTACCCATTTTGAGACCTTTCTGCCACTTTCATCAAATTTAAGACTGTCGTCTGCAAACTCTTTGAATTTGGACCAATCCAAAATTTGTCATTTGGGAAAGGGTTAAGAAAGGAGGTTTGTTGGTGGACATCACAATTTTCTTACTTCTGCTTTAGGGAGTAAGAAAATTAACACCTTTCCTATAGATGCTATCAAAGCATTTTCAGACGTATGCATGCAACTGGGAGACGCACGGTTTTGCTCCTAGATTTATACCATAAATCACCATAGTTTTTGGGCATTACTTTTTATACAGCCTCCTAAAAAATATTAAAAAATAAAAATTTCTCACCCCAGGAATCCGGCAAAAATCTATGGTTGGTTAATAACTAGCACCTGGTTGGCATTGTCCACGAAATAGAAGCATATTATTACATTGGGTGGTTAATTATTTAGACTTGTATATCATTATCATTATATAACCAATTTCTACCATCTTTAAAGGAATAAGACGAATGGGCTAATATATATATTATCAATCCTACTGTGGGCCAAGGTGAGATTCTCACTGAGGGTGCTTGGTTTTTTTTATGATAGTGTCCAAGGGCAAGTCACTTTATAACCCTTTCTTGGTACCGGTCAAAGCCAGGACACTGATGAATTAGTAAGCTGCCACAATGTTTTAAAAAACCCTTTTTCTCAGGGTGGTTAAAAAGGGGAATTGCTTAAGTAAAGGGTCATGTAAAAGCTCGGAAAGGTTACAGAAAATGCTTGATACTTTACTGAGTGACAACATGTCAGACTTGTCCATATTGAAAGATTTTGCAGACGACAATTCCATCATGGCTGAAAGGATGAAATGTGTTTTTTCCAAGGATTGAGAACATTGTTGGAAAAGGAGAAAATTCGAGTTATAAAGGCCTTCTTCCTCTTGGTCATTTAAACATAAGGTTGTTTGGTAAAGATTCTAGAAAGAAGGTTGCCCAGAGCAGGTACATTTTAATATGTTTACCTTCTCTGGGACTCAATACATGTTTGTTTAAAAGTCCACTTGTGGCCAAATGTAAACATTTGAGGTGTTAAAATGCATTTAAATGTATGGAAGTTATTGTGAAGATGACAACAAAAGTTGACACATCTCTCTCTTTTGTTTACTTTTTATCTAGTTTTAAGTTTCATTTTTAGCTGGGCCGTTTTCGAAGAAAACAGCGGTATTGTTGTGGCCCTGGTGTTGTTGTCTGCGTAGTTGTGCGAAAACTTTTGACATTTTATAATGTTTCTGTTATTACTCAAGATATTTGCTTCAGACTTGTACAAGCTGTTAATTGTCGAAAGGGAAACCTATAAAACAAGGGCAGGTAGCCATCAAAGTGTTTTTTACAGAGGTATGCCCCCTTTTCGATTAAAATTTTCACTGAAAAGCATTCGCAGCCAAGCCTTTGCACTCACATGCGGTGCTCTTGTTCTGTCTTTGACTAACACTTGGACCCACCATTCAATAACAGATTATCATCTTCACATTAATTTCCATACTTTTAAAAGTTATGATTTAAATTTACATGCATTGTAACATGTGCATTGTTTACTTTTGGCTGCCACTGTGCCTTTAGCATTTTACCACTCAATCCCGACTTTTAATGACCCCGAGAAAGAACGCTTTTAAAAACTGTGTGAAAAGGAGAAATTGCTGTTAACTTGTATTTTCTCCTTTTCTTACAATGCTTTCTACCCTTCTTAATTCAATTTTCATTTTTTGAGTCACATTTAATTTGTCATCTGTTAATGCTTTCAATTTAGACTAGTGTAAAATTTTGTCATTTGGTAAAGGGTTAATACAGGTTGGTTGCTTAATAGAGACACTAAGACACTTTTTCCTGTATTTCATCAGATTTTATTACTATACTGTAGACTGTAGCTTTACCTATCCAAAAACAGACCACAGCAGCACAAACTGGCAAGGTTCTCCTTCCTTCGGTGTCCAAGGCTGCCACGGCTAAAGTCTTGCCTTCCAACACTTCCACAGTGGCCAAACCTGCGAGCCAGGTCCTAGGAAAGCCAAAAGGGCGCCCAAAGGGAACAGCCAAAATGACAACCCCTGCAAGTGGTACATGTAAGTAGGAACATAAAATTTAATTTCATTGCATCTCCTTTGACTTATCTTTGGATTTTAATCCTTTACCAAACAACAAAATTGTAGACTGGTCCATTCTGAAAGCATTTGCAGACTGCAAATTCATTGCAGCTTAAAGGATGAGATTTGTCTTTGAAAGGGTAGAAAACATCCTGGTAAAAGGAGAAAGTGCTAGTTACCAGCATTTTTCCACTTTTCCAAGGATGTTTTCAAAATGTGTAATCAGCATTTTCTCCTTTTCCGACAATGTTTCCAAAATGCATAATTCTCAGGTTTGTTAAAAGTTGGCTCAGTGTGGTAAAGGCTTTACCCTGTATCAGCCAATCCCTGAATTTTTAACAGATATAAGGAAGAATGCCTCTATAAACATTTTGCTAGTAGATGGTTACCAGCTGTTTCTCCTTTTTCCACTGTGATTTCTGCCCTTTCAAAGACAACACCCTCCATTTCAGTCCCATTAAAGTTATTGGCTTTCAAAATGGACAAGTGTAACTTTTTGCCTTGTGGTAAAGAGTTATAAGAAATGAGGTATTTTCAACACATTTTAGATAAGATCTCCACTTTGGTACACTTTCTAGTATATACATGAACCTCATGGGTATTAGCCCTTTACTGCTTAATCCAATGTTTAATGACCCTGCTGAAAAAAGTCTTTGAAAAACATAGAGAAAATGAGAAAATGCATCCCTCAGGATGGTCTAAAAACATGATTGCTTGACAATCTCATGGTTTTGCAACCTTTAGGAAACGCTGGTTAGGAGCATTTTTTCCCCGTCTTACAATGTTTGCTACCCTTCCCAGGACAGATTCAGTCATTTGAGACACAGTTAACCCTGTACCAAACAATCCTGGGTGGTTAAAGAAGGAAAAGGAAAAGGCTTTTAAAACATGAGAAAAGACAAAAATCATGGTAACCAGCCAAAATGCTGGTAACTAGGATGACTCTGTAACTTAATTGACCTTTATGCCGATTTTGATTGACAGGTCATATCAGCCAATCAAAATGCAGTATAGCATGACCTGTAAACAAAAGGGTCAGACAAAGTTATAGACTTTACTATTGACAGATAATGTAACTGTTTTCTTTTTGTCTAAACCATAGAAGACTGGATTAATAAATAATTATTTCAAAATGAATTAAAGTTACACATAAGAATCATGTGGTGAGGTAATTTTTAGCTCCACTGGCCGAAGGCCAGCAGGCTTATGTCATAGCCCGGTGTCCGTCGTGCGTCCGTCCGTGTGTTAACTTTTATTTCAAACATCTTCTTCTCTGAAACTACCCATCCAATTTTCATAAAACTTTACAGAAATGATCCTGCCATGGTCCTCTTCAGAATTTCTTGAAAGAATTTGATTCCTTCAAAAACTCTGGTTGCCATGGCAACAAAACTGAAAAATATTGGAAATCTTTAAAAATCTTCTTGTCTGAAACCATAAGGGGTAGGGCTACCAAATTTGGCATGTAGCTTTATGTAGTAGACCTCTATCAAGTTTCTTCAAATTATAGCCCTGGGGTCAAAATTGGCTCTTCCCCAGGGGTCACAAGTTTTACATAGGCTTATATAGAGAAAACTTTGAAAATCTTCCTGTAACTAGCCATAAGGCCTAGAGCTACCAAATTTTGCGTGTAGCTATATCTAGTGGGCCTCTACCAAGCGGGCCAAAATTTTAGCCCTGGGGTCAAAATTGGCCCCACTGCAGGGGTCACAAGTTTTACATGGGCGTACATAGTGACAACTTAAGAAATCTTCCAGTACCTAGCCATAAGGCCCAGAGCTACCAAATTTTGCATTTAGCTTGATCTAGTGGGGGTCTACCAAAAGTGCCCAAATTACAGTCCTGGGGTCAATTTGGCCTCATGCTGGGGGGTGGGGGGGAGGTTCACAAGATTTACATGGGCTTATATAGGGAAAACTTTTAAATCTTGGTGTACATAGCCATAAGGCTTAAGGTTACCAAATTTTGCATAATTATAGCACTATCTAGTGGACAACTACAAAGAAGGCCCAAGTTACAACCCTAGGATCAAGTTCGGCCCTGCACCAGGGGTCACAAGTTTTACATGGGTTTATGGAGTGAAAACTTCAGAAACCATCTTGTTACTAGCCATAAGGCCAAGAACTCCCAAATTTGGTCATAAACATGTGCTTATAGGGTGAACATTCAAAAAATCCTTTTGCTCCTAACCGCAAACCCAAGGTCTACCAAATTTGGATCACTTTTGATTTTTTTTTTAAATTAGCCTTGCATCAGGGGTCTTATGTTTTACAGAGGCTTCACATGGATGAAACTTGAAAATCACCTTATTTATAACCATACAGCATAGACTTGTATTATTTTGGCATATGGCTGTATCTTGTGGACCTCTACCAGGGTTCAAGTAATTATCGCTCTGGGATCAAAAATGGCTTTGCCCTGCGGGTCTCAACTTTCTCATGGGCTTTTACAGAGAAAACTTTGTAAGTCTTCATTGTGAAACCATTTGGCTCAGAATTGAAATGTTTAGTATTTATGGTTTATATTTATAAGCCAGTGGAGCGATACAGGGCCATCATGGCCCTCTTGTTAAATTATATACCTTGAAAGGAAAACTAAATTTATCCATTCCAAAAACCTAGATCTACGTAAAATGGCGCCAGTAGATTCGACCGGGATTCCCAAAACCAGCCACTCTACCAAATAACAGAATAGCAGGGTTTCTTTTTTATCCAATCTTTCAAGAAAGAAAGAACTATTATGACAAAGTGTATAATACTATTGTTAAACTACCAGTATTGAAATCTAACTGAACGAACAGCTTTCAAATTCCAAACCATTACTCGTAGACAACAAAAGATTTGATTTGTCTGTTTTGAAAACATTTGCTGTTGACAAATGATACATTGTAAGTTTCGCCTATGATTACATTTGTCTTTGAAAGGGTAAAAAACATCTAAGGAAAAAGAGAAAGTTTTCAAAAGTCTCCTCCTTCAAGGTCAAAGGATGGGATTGTGTGGTAAAGGGTTAAATTGTAAAGCCTTTTCTCATATTTTTTACTGTCAAACTGACATGTTACTTACTGACGGAATGTCTTAAAAATTATGCCCCCGTTATTAATTATGGATAATGCTGACGACAATCTACTCAATCTAATGTATTTTTAGCGCCACTGGCCGAAGGCCAGCGAGCTATTGTCATGGCGTTGTGTCCGTCGTGTGTCCGTCCGTCCGTGCGTCCGTTCGTCTGTGCGTGCGTGCGTAAACTTTTTCTTTAAAAAACTTCTCCTCAGAAACTATTGATTGGATTTTTACCAAATTTCACAGGAATGTTCCTTTGGTGGTCCTCTTTCAAATTCCTTCAAATAATTGTGTTCCATGAAGAATTCTGGTTGCCATGGCAACCAAAGTAAAAAACCTTTAAAAATCTTCTCCTCCCAAACCGCTATTTGGATAGCATTATTATTTTGCAGGAATGTTCTTTAGATACAGGTTTACAGAATTCCTTTAAAAAAAAATGATCTGTCAAAAAACATGGCTTTTATGGGAGACTCATTTTCCTTTTATGGTATAAAGTAAAATCTTTGAAAAATTTCTTCTCTAAAACTATTCATTGGATTTCATTGTTGTTTTGCAGGTAAGTTCCTATGGTGGTTGTCTGCCAAATTGTTTCTATGGTGGTTGTATACCAAATTCCTTTTAAAAAAATGATACACCTAAAAACACATTTTTTATAGACAAGGCTTATATTTCAAAAAAATGTTCTTCTCCAAAACTATTTATTGTGTTAGTTTTATCGACTAACAAAGAAAAAGGAAGAAAATTGGATTGACTTGACCTAGTCAGGGCTGTCCTATTTAAGCCCACACATTTTCCTTGGTATTAAGATCACAATTTACTCCAATGATATGCTATTAGTTAGTGCTAGTAATAAAATATCACTGGCCATAAATAAGATAAAAGCTTGAGCACCTTTCACAACTTGAGCTTTTCAATTTTGCCTTATTACTAAGCCTGAGTAACCATGCCAAGATAAAAAAGAAAAAGTATTTTAATAACAAAACCCCCTTGTTGTAGGTACTTTATAGTCCTTTTGATATAGAACAAGAGAACCTCTGCACTTTTATTAGTTCTGGTAAAGGTTTGTTGACCTACTAATGAGTAAATGCAGAGTGGACAGAAGGGGTGTAAATCCTGGTGACCTGGTACAAAGTGGGACAGGGCTTTACATTTGTGATAAGGTATTAATGTTATCCAGTCAAACTGATCCCGCAACTTCAGTACACCAGAATTAATCTGTGCCCTGGAGCAGGATATTTGATTTATGTAAATGCATTTGTAGACCATTTTGTGTTGTTTGCCACAGAAGACATTCTAACTGTGACTGTGAAAAGTTGATTATTAGGGATTAGGTGTTCATTGTATGCCAGCATATTTCATTCTATCTGGTGTATTGATGTAATTTGATCTATATTGCTATAACATTCATTCATTTGCCCTCCTAGCTGTTCTTTTAGATTACCCCTTTACCACACAATCACAACTTTTAACGACCCTGAGAAAGACATATTTTCTATATTTTGATGTTTCCCCACCCAAAATGGTTTGTGAAAGGACCTGTCGCAGACAACATATCTTCAAATTAGTAAGACATATATAAAAAAGGATAGAAATTATTGTGGGAAACTAAGAAAATGCTGGTTACCATTTTTTTCTTCTTTCCTCACAAGTTTTTTCCATACCTTTTTTCTTCAGTGAGCTAAAATGCAGGATTGAATGGTAATTGTTAAAAACTTCTTTTCGCCATTATAGAAATATCAGGCCTGTGGAGCGATACAGGCGCTCAAGCGCCTCTAGTTAATTTAAAATGCTGTGACGAAACACGGAATTACCAATACATTTGCGCTATTTTCAGTTTCTATTTCTCATAAATATGACATTATTCAAACTATTTTTTCTTGTTACTTTGATGAGTTAGTTCAGATTGATAAGAAAGTGGGGAAAAAAACTAAGGGTACTTTAATTAGAGCGAAACATAAGCTAGAATAAAACTTAAATAATCTCTCTTTCTCTATGTATTTGATGCCATTTTCTGGTTTGTTTGTCAGGCATAGCAACCAAAATACCACATTACTAAGGTGGGCATGCCAAACTCGCATTTGCAGAAAGGTCAGTTGTCTGGTTAACTCTAGCAAACAACAAAATTTTAGACTTCTCAAAATGAGTTTGCAAATAGCAAATTAGATAGAGCTCAAATAATTATATTTGTCTTTGAAATGGCAGAAAACATTGTTGGAAAAGGACAAAATGCTGGTTACCAGCATTTTCCTCTTTTTTCACAATTTTTCAAAAATCTTCCTCTGGTTCGTTAAAACTCGGTATCGTTTGGTAAAGAACTGATTTTTTCTACAAATGCTTTCAATTAAGACATTTCTGGTGAAGAGGAAAATTGATTGCTTTTTGCAGCTGCATCTGATGTTCCCATCAAATCTGAAAGTCCAGCTTCAAATGCTTCCAAACCATCCACTCCAACCAATCACAGCTCAAATGTAGCATCACATGATACGAAGAGCCAATCAGATTCAGAGAATGAGGCGGTTAAGAAGGCAGTGACCAATGAGGAAAATGAAGAAGCAAGTGTTGAGAATGATGAGAAGACAACTGAAAGTAAAATGGTATGATGTTATTACTTCCTGTTAGTAAGGCTATCTTCAAAAAAATGTTGTAGTAGGTCTGTTATCGTAGCTCTCTTCTTAGCTTGGCTGTTTTCAAACATCAAGGTATTGTCACAGCTCTGTCATCATCTGCATTGGTGTCGTCATGCAAAAACTTTGACATTTTTATTATATCTCTGTCATTTATGAAGATGTCTGCATCAAGCTAGGACCTGTTGTTAACTACGTGTATCAGAGGGTGAACCCATACCAGTGTGGCAGGTAAACATCAAAATACTTTTGACACAGTTATGCCCCTTTTTCAATTAGGAATTTCAATTGAAAATCAAGCAACTACAGCCAAGCACTTGTACCCAAATGTGTTGTCCTTGACATAAGTGTTGTTGTCATTGTGCAAAACTTAAATATTTCTAATGTCTCTCTCAGTACTGAGAATACTTGGTTCAAATAACTTACGAAAGGGGACCCCATGCAAGATGGGCAGGTATAACCCAAAATATTGTAGACACATTTGAACTTTTTTTGCTCGGCTGTTTAAAAGAAAAAGTCAAGTTTTTTTCATAGCCCTGTCGTCATGTGCATTGCTGTCGGTGTGCAAAAATTTTGACAATTTATAATATCTCTGTTATTACTGAAGATATTTACTTCAAACTTGGACAAGCTCTTAACTATCAAAAGCCCATTCAACAGGGGCAGGTAATCATCAAAGTATTTTTGATACAATTATGCCCCTTTTTCGTGACAAGAAATTTCACTGAAAATCAAACAACTACGGCCGAGTTTTGGCACCTGCATGTGGTGCTGTTGGGTTTTTTGATATGAAACAGCAGCTACTGCTGAGCATTGGTGCCCGAAACTAGTGCACTTGTGATAACAGCAGCATTTCAGAGAGTCGGCATTTTTGCGTTTTTGGTGCGCAAAATGAAAGCCTAATGCAACAAAACTAATGCATCGCGTCTTCCTTGACGCAACATTTATCAGAATGAAAAAGGAACATAAACTATTGATTCATTGAATAGATCTAATTTTACAAAATCGTCAAGTTAATAACTGCAAAATCATATCGAACCCGCTTCCTAACACTGAATTGTTTGTTTCCGGTTGTACACTGAATCAGTCTAAAACACTACATTATTCCGCTGTCGTCTCGTCTATATTACTGTATGGAATTCGTACATAAACTTTTTGTCCGCGTTTTAGACCCTGCTCAGTAATGGTCACCGACTTGCTGGAGTAATCGGGATGACAGACGACAGTTTCTACAAGGTCATTGTTTTCTACTTTTACCTTTAATACCACACTGTCATTTAAAACTTTTAGCATTATGCGACATCTACAGACTGGCAAAGGTAAACAACACGTGAAAAAAAAAAAACAGGTTAAAGGCCATGACATGTAAAATTTCTGAATTACCTAGCAGAAACACTGTAACAGTGTGTGAACTTTGGTCTGATTCTGACTCTATATCCGACAACAAAAGTGTAGACTTATCCAAGTCTTTCTAAAGTCTTTGTGGATGACAAATGTGGCTCAAATATGATAGGAATTTGTTTAAGGGTAGTTAACAGTATGAGCTTGAGAAGTTGCTGGTTACTTACTACCAGAAGTTTATTCCATACCCACATTTTATTCGAAGGCTGTATTCCAGGATTGCTAATTGAACCTTTTACTATACAATCCCATAAGAGCCTGAAAGTGAAGGCCGTTTGAAAACAGTGGAAAAAGGAGAAAATGCTGGTAACCCTTGTTTGAGCCACATACTTTTGTCGTCCGCATATGCTTTGGATTCGGTCTAATCTAAAATTTTTTTGTTTGATAAATGGTGAAACTTCTCTTTTGTACACAGGAGGAGACTGTTGCTGACAACAAGGATGTTATGGTGAAGCAAGACACTATCTTGGAGACACCACCTGTAGAAAAACAGCGGGCCATCGTGAAACCCCACATACTGACTCATGTGATTGAAGGGTTTGTTATACAGGAGGGCCCAGAACCTTTTCCTGTATGTATACAGATTGGTTTTTAACCCTTTACCAAATGACAAAATTTTGAACTGGTCCAAATTGAAAGCATTTGTAGACGACAAATTAAATGTGGCTAAAATAATGAATTTGTTTTGGAAAGGTTACATGGTGGGAAAAGGAGAAAATGCTAGTTACCAGCATTTTCTCCTTTTCTCTCAGTGTTTTGAAATGTGTCCTCTGTCAGGGTGGTTTACACTGGGGATTGTGTGGTAAGGGATTAAAGCGCTGAATTAATGATCTGGAGCTTTTTGATCAGGAAACACAGCTGGAAATATTGCTGTGTAAAGTTTATTTCCATTAGAATATATAACACAGTGGCAAATAGTATAGATCAAAGATGAGACTGCACATTCTGTGCAGTCTGATCTTGATCTATACTGTCTGCAAAAACAACTTAAGTCGCTTCCAGGGCTTTAAGGGTTACAATCCCGACTTTCAACAATCCTGGAGAAAAAGATATATTGAAAACAGGTCTAAAACTCTCTCAGAGAGTTAAACCTTTACCAAACAATCCAAGGTTTTAACGACCCTGAAAAAGTAAGCTTTTGAAAACATTGTGAGAAAAGGAGAAAAATAGTGGTATTCAGCTCTTTCTCCTTTTCACACAATATTTTCTGTCCTATCACAGACAAATCTTACCATTTGATCTTTATTTAATATGTGGTCTGCAACTACTTTCAGTTTGGACTGGTCTAAAATTTTGTTGTTTGGTAAAGAGTAAACCTTTACCAAACACCCAACATTTAAGACTCAACCAAATTGGAAGCATTTGCAGATGACAAAGGGTAGCTCAAAAGTTAATCTCTGTTTGAAAGGGAAGAAACACTGTGGGAAAAGGAGAAAATGCTGGTGACCAAAATTTGATTTGCAAGTAGTTGGTTAGCATTCAATATTGTAATTGTCTGTGGGAAACACCCCTTTACAGAAGTTCTGTGAACATTTGAGAATGGTATTCGTAGGATCATGCTAAATATTAGTGGAATTTGTAGACTGAATGTATTTCACATATTTTGTGAAACAGGTGAACCGGACACATTGATATGAGTGGCGCACTGGCACCAAAGGGTTTGGTGAATCTCTCTGATACATAATACCATGCAAGTCATCACATAGCTATGGATTTATAAAATCCGATGTATCTAACAACTGACTAAATAAACCATGAGGTAGAATGGTCCTTGGATATACAGAAAATTTGCAAAGAACAGAAAATTTAAACCCAGGCCAGCCTGCACAGGCTGACCTTGGTCAGTGGTTTGTGCAGGTGCATAAAGCCCCCTTTTCACAGAGCATAGCTTAAATGCCTGTGCAAAGTAATCTGGATCACTGGCCAGATCTATCACCATGTGGTTGCTGTGCTTGTTTATTAATCAAGCAATGTAGTTATATAAAAACTTGTATTTCTAAAGAAAATAAACTTTTATGTTTGATCTTATTTGAATGTAAAATAAACAGAACACATTCTGAAGAAGATGTCATTAAGAAATTTCAGTGAAACTCATACATTTTGTTTTGGATTTTATTCCATGCATGTAAAAATAAAGAAATGGGAGAACTTTCCCTCAAACTATTTGATCATGGGAGAACTTTCCCTCAAACTGTTTGATCACTCTTAGTATAGTTCTCCTATATAATAGATAAAGGTTAGGTATCGTTTACACTTTGTATTCTGATTTCTAGGTTCAGAGGTCATCACTGATGACGGAATTTATTCCCCCTAAACCTGGTCAGCCTATTGAACAGTCGTCTCTGATCTCGATGGACGAGGATGAGATGGACCAAGAGGATGCAACCAGTCCGGAAGATCAAGGTCAGTTCTTTACATTTTACAGTACAGTATTGAAAATATTTGCAGGCAAAAATTGGACCTGCTCAGTGAAAAAGGGGGCCCTAATGAATCTGCAAAAAGTACCAACCCATGACAGACTGCGCAGTCCACGCAGCCTGACCTGGGTTGAAAGTTTATGCGAGAGGTCAATTTTCTACATGTCCAAGGATTTCTGCCTCATGATTCAGTCAGTTGTCAGACAAAATGAATTCATAGTTACATGAAGATTTGCTTGGATGGGTTAGATCTGCATTATCTGCTCTTTATCCCTGTACCAAACAATGCACGTGCTTTACAACCCTGAGAAAGTAAGCTATTTGAAAACACTGTTAAGCAGAATTATTCTCCTTCTTCCATAATGTTTTCTACTTCAAAGGCATCTCTCATCGCTTGAGCAGCATCTGTCTTCTTCATATGCTTCCAATATAGACCAGTCTAAACTTTTGTTGTTTAGTAAAGAGCTAACTTTATTTATAAATATTACAAACTAAAAATTTTCTGATCTCGGGCTTCAGAAGTTCTGCTGTGCATTGGTTCTGAAAAACATGGTAAGAAAGAAAGGGAGCAATTGCCTATTTACCCTTTACTACCGAGTATTAACGGCCCTGAAGGATAAAACTTTTGAAAACATTGTGGGAAAAGGAGAAAATTCTAGTAACCAGCATTTTTCTCCTTTTCCCACATTGTTTTCTACCCTTTCACAGACAAAAAGCATAATTACAATCATATTTCATTTTGGATGACTCCAAATTTTTGTTGTTTGGGAAAGAGTTGAACTCTCACATGTGGCAGAATTAGGTTTGCAGACAACAAATGAAATGTGGCTCCAATATTGGAACTCTTCTTTGAAATGGTAGAAAACATTGTGGGAAAAGGAGAAAATGCTGGTTGGCACAAACCTATCTCTCCAAGGTCATTAAAGCAGAGGATTGTGTAATAAAGAGTTTAAACATGGAATTGACTCATTCCCTTTTAACAAAGACTTTTGCCATAGCTTCAGATATTTCTGTTTTGTATAATTGTAGAACAAAGGGATTAGGCTGTGAAGCGCCTTTCACAACAGTAGTTGCCTTTGTGGCCTGCTTGGATTAAGATCAGACTGCACAAAATGTGGAGTCTGATCTTTAACCTACACTATCTGATTTGCTCAGCCATTCTAGACAAATGCAACATTCTAACTGCAATTATTTGGATCTCTTTTCTACACAGAAATGATCTGTTGAGTTTATTTGGTGCTCTAAGGGTTAAGATAGCTAGTATGGTAATGGGCTAATCACTAATTCATTCCAAGATTGGTTGATTTGAAGTTGAGCCTGTCTCTTTTAGTCGCATAAAAAAACTTTTAGTCCGCATAAAAAGACAGGAATGAAAATTCTAGGCTGTTTTTGGCTGAGATTTCTGGTAAGATAGTGAAAAGTAAAGATTTAAGATCAGTTATGCATTCTGATCTTGATCTACACAGTAGGCAAGAGTACTGAAGGTTGTCCTTTGTATCGCATTGGTTCATAATAGATCTCAGTGATTTCACTGATGCCAGGTTGTCATATTACATGAATCTTTACCAGAAAACAAAATGTTGGACTGATCCAACTTGAAAGCATTTATAGTTGACAAATTTGATGTGGTTCAAATTACGGGTTACCAACATTTTCCCCCTTTCCAACATTGTTTTCAGAAACCTTCTGCATCAGGGTGGTAAATTCAGGGAAATGGTTAGAAAAGTGGTTAAAGATTTTTAGCCTTTTTTCCAAACAACAAAAAATGTAGACAAGTCCAAATTGAAAGCATTTGCAGACGACAAATTAAATGTGACTCAATGGATGGAATTTGTCTTTGATCGGGTAGAAAACATTGTGAGGGAAAAAGGGAAATGCTGATCAGCATTTTCATCTTTCGCAGTAATTATCTTCAAAAGTGATCTTCCTCAGGGTGGTTAAAACTCGGGATTGTATGTTAAAGGGTTAACCATTTTACCAAACATTTATTTGCATTTGTATGACCTGAGAAAGAAGACTTTAGACAACACTGTAGGAAAAAGGAGAAATGTTTTTACAAGGGTGTTTTCTAAGCTTTTAAAGACTAATTAATCCTTTACCACACAATCCCGAGTGTTAATTGAGAAGAAGCCTTTCGAAAACATTGTCAGAAAAGGAGAAAATGCTGGTAACCAGCATTTTCTCCTTTTCCCACTATGTTTTCCAACATTTCACATATAAATTTCAATTCTTGAGTCACATTTATTATGTTGTCAGCAAAAGCTTTCAGTTTGACAAGTCTGAAATTCTGTTGTTTGGTAAAGATATAAATCATTTGAGCGATATCAAATAGTACTGTGCAAATGATCTGATTAACTACTTTATCAAATGACGACAGACTTCTCCAAATTGAAAGCCTTTGCAAACAGCAAATCACAGATGGTTCAAACAATGAGATTTGTCTTTGACAGGATAGAAAAAATTGTGGGAAAGGTAGAAAATGGTTGCTATCAGCATTTTCTTTGCTAGAGGCTTGCTTGATAGGAGTTTTTCCAGACTTATTTAATAAAATTTTATCTCAAATACATGTACCAACTTATGTCAGATTCTGTGCCTTTGTGTTGGAATTCTTATTTACACAGACAACTGAAGTTTATGTATGGGATGTCCTGCATGGCTCAGTGGTGATCTGGAGGGCTTTAACCCTTTACCACACAATGCCAACTTTTGACAACCCTGAGATAGACAGCTTTTGAAAAAATTGTGGAAAAAGGAGAAAATGCTGGTTACCAGCATTTTCTCCATTTCCCACAATGTTTTCTATCCTATGAAAAACAAATTCTATGTTTTGAGTTATATTTAAATTGTTGTCTGCAAATGCTTTGAATTTGGACAAGGCTAAAATTTTGTTGTCAGGTAAAGGGTTAATTCTCACCCAAAAGGTTGGGTTATTAGCTCCACTGGCCAAAAGTTAGTGAGTTTATATCACAGCCCTGTATCCGTGATGCATGCATGTATGCATTAAATCTTATTACAACATCTCTGAAACTACCCATCCAATTTTAAGGAAACTTTACAGAAATCGTCCTGCCATGGCCCTCTTCAGAATTTCTTCAAAGAATTTGTTGCCAATGAAAGAATTTGTTGCCATGGCAACAAAATTGAAAAATACTGAAAATCTCTTCTTGTCCAAAAGCATAAGGCTAGGACTGAGGTATTTGGCATGTAGCTTCATGTAATAGACCTCTATCAAGCTTCTGTATCATAGCCCTGGACTGCCTGGAGTCCAAATTGGCCCCTCCTGGGTGTAATAAGTCTTTACATGAGCTTATAAAGTGAAAACTTTACCTCCCATGATTATCAAACTGCACAATTACATGACTGGTGTTGCTTATTCACATTTTTGGGGTAGAGTAGAAAATGTTCAGTTTCAGAGAGAATGATTTATTTTGATGGTAATTGTTATGCTCAGATGACTTGAATATTTAATATGAAGTAGGGTTTGTATCATTCATTTTTTTTCCCAGAACTTTAGCATTTTGACATTGAAAAAAATGTTTTCTGCTCTTAAAGTTTTGAAATCTTCTTGTCAAAGTACTCTTTGTTAGAGTTCATTCACATTTGGTATGAATGATGATTTGCATGTATTATTCACTGTCATCATCTTTTGAAAAAGATATGAATTTTTTTTTTTTTTTTTTTGAGGGGGGGAGGGCATGGCTAGGCCATCTTTCTATGAAAGTTTATTGCCATACAGACTTCTTATGATTTAATGTCTCTGTCAGTGCCATTTATGTGTCTGATACATTTATTTAAAAGGAGCTGGAGCAATTACAGGGCCATCATGTCCCTCTCATTCAGTCAATCAGTTCAATCTAGTTATGCATGGATTCAATTAGAATGTAGCAAATCTAGTTATTGCATGCTTATCATATTATACAGTTACTATACAATCCTGTGTTAATGACCCCATGGAGAAATGTTTTTGAAAACACTGTGAGAAAAGGAGAAAATGCTGGTAACTATCATTTTCTCCTGTTGCAACAATGTTTCTTATTCTTTCAGAGACAATTCACATCATTGACTCATGTTTAATTTGGCATCTTTTTATACAGAACGGTACTTTCAATTTGGTAAAAAATTTTGTCAACTGGTAAAGAGTCAATCCTTAGTTTGCTTAACAAACAAATTAGGACATGTTCAGTCAAGGAACATGACCTGAATATAAATTTCAAGGTTGACTCAGTGTCTGTTTTTATCACCACAAAGATTTTTTATTTTCTTGTGTTGAATTTGCTTGAAGTAACATTCGGAAAAATAAACAGGGCTCATATTTGTATTTTATAAATATTGTATGGAATTTCAGAGAAAGCTTTGTTAGAAAACTTTATGCATTGCATTACTATTTTTCTGTGCCTTGTTTGCTAGGCTTTTTGCATAGATAATTTTCTGTTATTACCATAAACCAGTTGCCAAATGCTCAGCTCTTTACCAAACAATAAAATTTTAGACTGGTCTAAATTGAAAGCATTTCCAGAAGAAAAATTTGATTTGTCAAAAATGATGGGATTTGTATTAGAAAGGGTAAAAAACATTGTGGGAAAAGGAGAAAATGCTGGTAACCAACATTTTCTCCTTTTTCCCACAATGTTTTGAAAAGCCTTACATGTCAGGGTCTTTAAAACTCCAGATTCTATCGTAGTGAGTTCATGGTTGTGGCGTGAAAACTGACATTTTTTGGCTTGGCTGTTTTAGAAGAAAACATCAAGTTACTGTTATTTTCGTCTTTGTCTTCATTGTCTTGCAAAAACTTTGACATTTTATAAAGTCTCTGGTATCCCTGAAGATATTTACTTCAAACTTGGACAAGTTGTTGACCATCAAAAGGGGAACCCATACAACAGGGGCATATCACTAGCAAACTATTATTGTCCCTTTATTCACCTTAGGATTTTCACTGAAAATCAAGCAACTGCAGCCAAGCGCTGGCACCCGCATGCGGTGCTCTTGTTGATATGTATTAGAACTGAAGACAGTTTCTACGTATTGAGCTACTTGTTAACTATCAAAAGGGGAACCCATTGCAGAAGGGCAGATACCCTGAAAATATGCTTTTTCAACTTAAAATTTCACTGAAACTGCAGGGTAGAGTTGGTACTCTTGTGAGATGTTTCTGTTTGTGTCACAAGACTGATGATTGACTGTGATGGGGTACAACAGATTAAACAAATTTATCCTGTCACTTGCTATAATTTCAACCCAATAGCACGTTGCTGTAAATTTTTTATATTATCCATCAGTTGGTCAAGTGACTGTAGGACTGAGCACCTACCAACTGGGACTACTTTTAAATAAGCATCTCAATAAGCGAATAAAAGTACCGTCAGCGAAAATTGTATCTGTAAATATTGTCAACATGTGAACACAATTTTTTTGTCATTTCTGTCATTTAAGATAACTAAAAATAGTTACCAGTAAATGTTTGTCTTCTTGAGCTTTTTCTGCGGGTAAATGTCATATTTGTGATGTAATCGATATCATTTATTACATCATTATTGCATCTGCATGTCCAGGATAAGAACACTTTACACAGTCCTTTATTTTTACTCATAGACCAGTGAAAAACTTGTTGACACATGCAATATTTTAAAGAAAATTTTTTATTTAGTTGGATATGGATCATGAAAGAGAAACCAGATAAATAGAATTGATGGTTGGTATCTTGGATTGGGAAAATTTATAGGCTTGGCTTGAGAATTTTATACAATTCCTTTAAGTTCACCAGATACAGTGTAGCATCCAGGGCGTTCAATTGCGCAAATCTTGCTGTCTACACCTTCAGTCCCACAATTTTTAACTTTCTTGGGTGACAAGTCTCACAGAAACAAAAAGAATCCCCAGCTCAACAATAGGCTGTGCGCAATAAAATTACATTGTGACAATGAAAATACTGCAGATGCTCCAATTATACGGTTAAAACCATGTATAAATAAATAACCTCCTTTGCTAAAAATAGTAACAAACAAATGTAGCTGTGGAAATTCCCGTATAATGTTTAGCTCACCTTGATCATAAAGTGCTCAAGGTGAGCTTTTGTGAGGCCACATTTTCAAGCAGTTACTTATGAAACTTGGTCAGAATGTTTGTCTTGATATTTTGGACATGATCGAAATTGGGTCATGTCTGGTCAAAAAGTATGTCACTGAGCCAAATCTAAGAAAAACCTTGTTTATGCTCTAGAGGCTACAATTTCAGCCTTATACTCTTGAAACTTGGTCACAATATTTTTCTTGATGATATCTTGGACAAGTTCGAAATTTGGTTACTTCTGGTCAAAAAGTAGATCACATGGCCATATCTTGGAAAAACCTTATATGTACTGTAGAGGTCACATTTTCAGTCTGATACTCTTGAAATTTGGTCAGAATGTTTGTCTTGATGATATCTTGGACCAGTTCGAAATTTGGCCATGTCAGGTCCAAAAGTAGGTCACTTACACTCATGTGTTTTACATCATTAAAACCAGGATCTCTTCAGCCTTATCAGCTGTAGATGACTTACTCAGGTGACCCCTTTAGGGCCAATGGCCCTCTTGTAAAGTGGAGAGACCATAATGTAATTGGATATCGAGGAATAAATGCTGTTCTGGAATGCATCAGTGTCTATTTCAGTAGGCATTTGTCGGTTAGGGATTTCATCTAGCTGTGCAGACCTTAACTTGCAAAATTTTTATTGCGAGTTGAATTTGAAATATCTGGAGGATTGTACCACCTAAACACTTCACAGACTTGCTCAAGAAGGGGGACATTTAGTCTGTGTAAACCAACTTATGCTCATTTAAATTGAGGGAGGGCAATCAGCATTATTGATTTTGAAAAGGCATTGGCATTATGGAAAAGTAAGAAAGAAATGTGTTTATTTCAAAAGTTTGAATATCTATATGGTCAAGGCAAATTTTTATTTTCAATGTATGCTTAATTAAGGTTATTAAGATTAGTTTCATCTGCAATGTGCTCAAACTTTTCCTTTATTTTTTTTTGATTCCTTTTGGATGATGGGGGATCTCCTCCTCTATTAGGTCATCCTGGATGCATCACTGGAGATAAAATTCCTACTTCTTGCTCAGTAAACTTTCCAATCCAAGACACCAACCATCTGTTCTCCTTATAGTTCATACGTAAAGTTGTATCAAGAGTAGGTATAAGTTTCATCGTCATCCCCCCCATCTCTCCATTACATCCATCAAAATCATTTTATATACATGATCTCAGTATAATAAAGCCCAAGGATGCTGAGATTCTTATACAGGCAGTGTAGGGCAAGACCAGACTGCATAGAATAATGCACAGTGATCCATGCTGTTCACTGGTCCATTCCTTGACCCTTTACCACACAATCCAGACTTTTAACGGCCGAGAGGAAGAAGGTTTTTGAAAGCATTGTGGGAGAAGGAGAAAATGCTGGAAACCAGCATTTTCTCCTTTTCCCACAATGTTTTCTACCCTATCAAAGACAAATTCCATCGTTTGAGGCACATTTAAATTTTCATCTGCAAGTACTTTGAATTTTGACAAGTCCAAAATTTTGTTGTTTGTTAAAGAGTTAACATGTAAAACAAATGGGTTTGTAGACACTAACATTATTATAGATCATTCTAATTTCTAAATTCCATGATATTAGCAATCTGATTGACTGAACCAAAATGTCTGAACCAATCAGATGGCTAGTTTTGAAATTTTGAATTAGAAATGAATCTTAAATACAGCTCCTTGGTCATTTTTGATTGGCTGAAAATGTCTCTTTCTTCTTTATTTAGCAATATGGAGAGAAAGTATCCTAAATAATATGCGCTGTTTATGTACTCTAGGTTCTTCGAATGGACAGAAAATGTTACGGTGCGAGTGCTGTAATGGCTCCTACCCCGAAAGCAAGTTTAACCCCACACAGCGATTTTGTTCAAAATCTTGTGCCAAACGCTACAACGTTGGCTGTACTAAACGCCTTCAACATTTTCCGGGTCGGCCCAAAGACAAGGGTACTTGTATTTTTGTTTGTTTTTGTGTGCATTTCTGTGGTTTTGTAAGGATAGTCACCTATCAGAAATCTAATGAAGAGATGGTTTTAACAGCTAATTAAGTGGTTTTTAAGTTGTCAGGTAATATTGAAATTAGTGCCATAGGAAGTTGAAGATTAGGGGAGCAAGGTTTACATGTACATGTATTTTAGTTTACGTCTGAGGCAGACCTGTGTTCTGCAATAACTTCAGTAGGGATATATTTAGATTTTGTGTTGAATGAAAGTTGAAATACAGATAATCATAAATGTTGATAGATATATTTCCCTTTGTAAATATAAAGAAACTGGACATTTCCAGAGTATAAAAGATACAATCTTGACTTTCAAATATTACAATGGTCATTTTATAGTCATTAATTTTTAGCTCCACTGGCCAAAGGCCAGTGGGCTTATGTCATGGCCCGGTGTCCGTCGTGCGTCCGTCCGTCCGTCCGTGCATTAACTTTTATTTCAAACATCTTCTTCTCTGAAACTACCCATCCAATTTTCATGAAACTTCACAGAAATGATCCTGCCATGGTACTCTTCAGAATTTCTTGAAAGAATTTGATTCCTTCAAAAACTCTGGTTGCCATAGCAAGAAAACTGAAAAATATTCGAAATCTTTAAAAATCTTCTTGTCTGAAACCATAAGGCATAGGGCTACCAAATTTGGCATGTAGGAGACCTCTATCATGTTTCTTGAAATTATAGCCCTGGGGTCAAAGTTGGCTCAGCCCCAGGGGTCACAAGTTTTACATAGGCTTATATAGAGAAAACTTTAAAAATCTTCTTGTCTGAAACCATAAGGCATAGGGCTACCAAATTTGGCATGTAGCTTTATGTAGTAGACCTCTATCATGTGTCTTGAAATTATAGCCCTGGGGTCAAAATTGGCTCTGCCCCAGGGGTCACAAGTTTTACATAGGCTTATATAGAGAAAACTTTAAAAATCTTCCTGTACCTAGCCATAAGGCCTAGAGCTACCAAATTTTGCATTTAGCTTGATCTAGTTGGGGGTCTACCAAGCGGGCCCAAATTATAGTCCTGGGGTCAATTTGGCCTCATGCTTTGAGGGGGGGGGGGGGGGTGTTTCACAAGATTTACATAGGCTTACATAGGGAAAACTTTTAAATCTTGGTGTACATAGCCATAAGGCTTAGGCTACCAAATTTTGCATAATTATAGCATTATCTAGTGGACAACTACAAAGAGGGCCCAAGTTACAGCCCTAGGATCAAGTTTAACCCTGCACCAGGGGTCACAAGTTTTACATGGGTTTATGGAGTGAAAAGTTCAGAAACCGTCTTGTTACTAGCCATAAGGCCAAGAACTCCCAAATTTGGCATGTTATTCTTCTAATACACATATTCCCCATTTAGTTCGACTGTAGCCCTGGGGTCAAAGTTTTATAAGGGCTTATATAGTGAAGACTTCTCTTCATGGTTTATTAGCTCCACTGGCCGAAGGCCAGCGGGCTTATGTCATGGCCCGGTGTCCGTTGTGCGTCCGTCTGTCCGGTCGTCCGTCCGTCCGTCAGTCCGTCCGTCCGTGCGTTTACTTTTATTTCAAACATCTTCTTCTCTGAAACTACCCATCCGATTTTCACGAAACTTCACAGAAATGATCCTGACATGGTCCTCTTCAGAATTTCTTGAAAGAATTTGATTCCTTCAAAAACTCTGGTTGCCATGGCAACAAAACTGAAAAATATTGGAAATCTTTAAAAATCTTCTTGTCTGAAACCATAAGGGGTAGGGCTACCAAATTTGGCATGTAGCTTTATGTAGTAGACCTCTATCAAGTTTCTTCAAATTATAGCCCTGGGGTCAAAATTGGCTCTGCCCCAGGGGTCACAAGTTTTACATAGGCTTATATAGAGAAAACTTTAAAAATCTTCTTGTCTGAAACCATAAGGCATAGGGCTACCAAATTTGGCATGTAGCTTTATGTAGTAGACCTCTATCAAGTTTCTTCAAATTATAGCCCTGGGGTCAAAATTGGCTCTTCCCCAGGGGTCACAAGTTTTACATAGGCTTATATAGAGAAAACTTTAAAAATCTTCTTGTCTGAAACCATAAGGCATAGGGCTACCAAATTTGGCATGTAGCTTTATGTAGTAGACCTCTATCATGTTTCTTGAAATTATAGCCCTGGGGTCAAAATTGACTCTTCCCCAGGGGTCACAAGTTTTATACATAGGCTTATATAGAGAAAACTTTAAATATCTTCTTGTCTGAAACCATAAGGCCTAGAGCTACCAAATTTGGCATTTAGCTTGATCTAGTTGGAGTCTACCAAAAGTGTCCAAAGTATAGTCCTGGGGTCAATTTGGCCTCATACTTGGAGGGGGGGGTTCACAAGATTTACATAGTCTTACATAGGGAAAACTTTTAAATCTTGGTGTACACAGCCATAAGGCTTAGGCTACCAAATTTTGCATATAATTATAGCATTATTTAGTGGACAGTTACAAAGAGGGCCCAAGTTACAGCTCTAGGATCAAGTTTGGCCCTGCACCAGGGATCACAAGTTTTACATGGGTTTATGGAGTGAAAAGTTCAGAAACCATCTTGTTACCAGCCATAAGGCCAAGAATTCCCACATTTGGCATGTTATTCTTCTAATACAATATTCCCCATTTAGTCAGACTGTAGCCATGAGGTCAAAGTTTTATAAGGGCTTATATAGTGAAGACTTTTCTTCGTGGTTTATATTTATAAGCCAGTGGAGCGATACAGGGCCATCATGGCCCTCTTGTATTTATAAGCCAGTGGAGCGATACAGGGCCATCATGGCCCTCTTGTTATGATAATAGAATCTGAAACGACATATTGTTCTTATTTGAATATGATCTTGCATATTCAATGAATATTATTTATCATGTGACACTCCCACATGTTTTTGCAGAATTCTGGTACAAAATCTAAAAAAATACCTCAAAAAGCAACAATATCTTTTACACTTCTTGTTTCATTTATTAATAATTTGTTAACTAACTAAACTCAGTCTGAACTAAGCCCCCTGTAAATATGTCAACTATTTTGTACACAGGGAGTCAATGTCATAAAGGAAGGATCTTCTTTGTAGGCTTTTACCTCCCATTGAATACATAATGGAAAAATGAATTCTGAAGACAAATGTTGAACTAAATATCTCATATATTAGAAGGGCAATAAAGTGCCATTCAAAACAGATCTTTGGTATGAAAAAAGGTGTGTTGGGATAAGACAATTGGGATGAAAATGCTTATGTAAGACACTAGAATGTAAAAGCAAATGAAAATGTTTTTGTAAGCAAAGCTCTAGAATGTAGAAAGAAATGAAAATGCTTTTGTAAGCAAGGCACTAGAATGTAAAAGCAATTAAAAATGTTTTTGTAAGCAAGGCACTAAAATGTAAAAGCAAATGAAAATGCCTTTGTAAGCAAGGCACTGGAATGTAAAACGAAATGAAAATGCTTTTGTAAGCAAGGTGCTGGAATGTAAAAGCAAATAAAAATGTTTTTGTAAGCAAGGCACTAAAATGTAAAAGCAAGTAAATACTAAGTGTTGAACTCTTATCTGTATTGGATATTCAGATGGCAGATAATGTTGATCCCTTATCAAAATTAACTTGGCCTTTATCATACAAACTGCTGAAAAGACCTGGCTGATCTTTCCTGGCCAGGGTCACATTTTGAGACTTTTTCTTCCACATTTTTAAGAAGATGACGACATATAATACAGACATGTATTATACAGTTTGACAAAAGGAGAACTTACATGCAATTTTCCCATTTGTGACAATGTTTTAAGGTGACCTACACTGCAAGACTTGAATCTTTACCAAACGACAAAATTTTAGACTTGGCCAAATTGAAAGCATTAAATGACGATGTGTTAGTAAAATTGAATTTGTCTGTGAAAGGGTAGAAAACATTGTGGGAAACCAGCATTTTCTCCTTTTCCCACAATGTTTTCAAATGCTTCTTCTTCAGGGTGGCTAAAACTGAATTGGTTTGGTAAAGGGTTAAAAACTTGTCAACTGTTGATAACATGTTCCTTACCTAATGTATTGTAGGATGTTGTTTTACTAGATACTCACCAACTTGCACTAATACCCTGTAACACAGACCTACTTCTCCAAATATGATTTGAGTTCTACTGGTCACAGACCAGAAAAGCTTACATTAAGGCATGGTTTCTATCCTTCACAGGTCAATCTGTCTGTCTGCTTGTCTTTTTCTGTTTTGTTGACAATATCCACAGTTGTAGTTCAATTCATGGAAACGTAGTTGAAAATTTAGTTGAACATTTATGTTTCTTGCACACACAATAGAGTCATATTTTCCAGGCAATTCTTTTTAAACTTTCCCAGATTATTTGTATCTTCAAGGGGTTTGAACTCTACTGAAAGTGAAGAAATGTTTTCAAACTTGCAGGTTTTTTTTTATAACAATGAGTAAAGAAGATCTTGCATAATTGTTATGCTGTCTTATGCTGTTGGGTTCAGGCCTAGTTGAACAAACCTAAGAATTAAAGGATTTTTGTTGCCATTTTCTTTCCATCATAAATTCATGATAGATCTTTGTAGACAGTACATGAAAAAGTTCTGTTTTTTTATTGATTTCAACTGTTTCCTTTTTAATCGTTGACTGCCAGTAAAGCAATGCAGGCCCTAATGGGCCTCTTGTTCTCTGATAACGATCTACTGTACAGCTTTCTTTAGGTTTTGACAATGTTGTGGGAAAAAGAACAGTTGCTCCTTTTCCCACAACGTTTTCTGTATTATTCAAAAAGAGCATTTTCCATTCCTTCAAATATTTTTTTTCCTTTTTTGGACTTGTAACAATTTTGTGTTTGTCATAAATCTGTCCCTTATGATATGAGGGCTGATTGATACGTTGTAAGCCTTGCATTGAAGGTGTTAAGCAGGGATCTCCTTCTTCAGCCCTGCTTTTCCCTGACTATTTAAAACTGTGTACCTGAAGACTGGTGTCATTTGGTGAAAGAGGTAGTGCCCTAAAGTAAACTAAGAAAGCAACTTTTGTTTCACCATGACCATGTCCATGTTCACAGGTCTGTTATTGTCAGGGCTGCCATTTACAATTGTGCCTGTTCTTGTTCCGTCAGACTTTCATCTAGTTCTGAAATTTATTTTGTCATTTGCAAATGCTTCCAATTTGGACAAGCCTAAAATTTTATCATTTTGTAAAGATTTTAGTATGATTGATTGTGAAAAGGTAAGTGAAATGGATGCAGGACAATTATGTTATGACAAAGATTGGTTTAAACAAAAAAAAAATGGTCAGCTGTGAATTTTTTGTTTTACAAGCTGTTTTGGTGGATGATCACCCTTTACCAAACGACAGAATTGTACACTTGTCTAATTTGTAAATATTTGCAGACGACAGATTAAAGCGGCTCAAGAAATGGTATTTCTCTTAAAAGGTTAAAAAACATTGTTGGAAAAGAAGAAAAAGCTGGTCACCAGCATTTTCTCCTTAACCCACAATGTTTTCACCACAGGCCTTTGAAACTCCATTGATCTGTCACGGAACACTAAAATTTTCCTTGGTCGACTATCGGACACTTTTGCATATTAGTGCATCGCCTGTATATCACTCAAATTTTCATTTACACCATTACTGTATATAGCACATCATATATAAGACAAGGTGTGCAACGAAATTGAAGAAAATTTGATCCCCATCCCCTTTCAGAGATAATATTTAACTGAAAACGGAAAAATTAACCTAGTTAATGTTGCCGATAGGTTCACAAATGATTTTTCTTGTGTACCCTGACCATCAAAAGTTGCCAAGGGCTCTTGCAATCAAACAATAACTCTGGTCTAGAAATTTTTAAAAAACATGTTCGAGATTGCCATGCACTGACGTCACACAGTTCATTATGACGCAGGTCAGGGTACACAAGAAAAATCATTTGTGAACCCATCGGCAACAATAACTAGGTTTGGTTTTCTATTTTCAGTTAAATATTATCTCTGAAATGGAACAGGGGTAACAAATTTCCTCAATTTCGTTGCACACCTTGTCCTATTATATTTGATATAGAGGCAGTCACTGATGTGCTATTTATAGTAATGGTGTCTGCTAAGGAAAATTTCGTTATCCCGTGGTAGACCAATGGAATTTCAGTGGCCTATGGTTTTCACAAGCCTTCTTTTTTAGGATCCTTAAAACTTGGAATTGTGTGGTAAAGGGTTAAGAAATTTTTTGAATGCATTATAGCTAAATTTGATCACAGGGAATGTTACAGTTTTTAAGTTTTATATAAATCCAGAGATTAAATTTTGTTAAATCTTTGATTTTTCCACACAGGTCGAGTATTAAAGAGAAAGAGACATGGGAAGGGCAAGAGAGGGATACATGGTAACAGACTACAGAGCTCTAGTTCAACAGTAAGTTTGTGTTTTTTTGCCCCAGTCATTTTCAGTAGTGGGCATAGAGTAAAAAAAAACTGTATCCATTCAATATTGTTTTGGTGGGCCTGATAGCTCAGTCAGTAGTGTGCAGGATCTTAAGATCAGAGGGTTGCTGGTGCAAATCTCAAGCTCGGCCAATTTTTACTGAGGATTGATGATAGTCATTGAGACAGGATTCATTCCTCTCTCTCACTGCTAATCATTGTTTCAACAATAATTATGTGGGAAAGCAGCTAGTGGCTTGTGAAAAGTGATATGCAAAATACTTGTAAAAGGAACTCCAGTAGAGCATGGATACATGCAAATTTTGTTATACACCATACAAAGAAAGAAAACAAAATTTTTATCTTTTGAAAACATTAAACCTTTCCCAAATGATAAATTTCAGATTCTTTCCAACTTAAAACATCTGCAGACAACATTTATAAAATTAGTACAAATGAGCTTGAACTCTCTGATAGGGATAGAAAACACTGTGGGAAAAGGAGAAAATGGTGGATTCATATTTCATTTTATATGATATATGATGATCAAGTTTGCCCGAGTGTGAGTTGAGATAAAATCAACTAATTGTTATGGGAGTTGTGGCCTTTTTCCAACTTCATTTTTTGCTAGAGTGGGGGCATCAGTGTAGCATAGACACATATCTAGTTTTGAAAGAAGTTATGGACCCATGGTCAGAGTAGGCATAAATCGTCTGTTGTTTGATCCATGGTGAGGTTAGGGGATAAATAGTTGCCATTTTATGATATTATTTCGACACATGGGTAGGGTGGGGATAAATCCTATGTGATTAGACCCATGGTGAGGGGTGGAGAGGGGGGGGGTATTATAAATACTCAGTCACCTTTTATGATATTATTTTGACATAGGGTGGGGGGGACCAATCCACTGTGTTAGGACCCATGGTGAGGGTGGAGAATAAATCCTCAGTCACATTTTATGATAATGTTTTGACACATAGTTAGAGTGAGGATAAATCCTCTTTGTTTAGACCCATGGTGAGGGTGGGAGATAAAGATAGATCATTGGTCACTTTTTATGTTTTTGTTTTGACGCATGGTTAGATGTCGGATAAATACTCAGTGGTTTGAACCTTGATGAGGGTTGGAGATAGGTCAGTGGTCATATATTATGATTTTGTTTTGACAGGGTGGAGTTGGAGATGATATGGACATGGAGGACCAGAGCAGTTCAGTGAGTCAGGAAACCCCGTCACCCTCAACAACTCCAGACCACAGGTTACATACCCCACCCCCTGAGTTACAGTTAGAGACAGACTTGAATGTACCATTGACTAGTCCTTCAAAATGGAATGTAAGTAACCTAAATATGGAGATTATTTTTCCCTTAGACTCTTTACCACAGGATTTTACAGATCCCTGGGGAAGGGACTTCTGATAACATTGTAGGAAAAGGAGAAAATGCTGGTAGCCAGCATTTTTTCCTTTTCCTTCAATGTTTTCTGCCCTTTCAAAAAAAAATTTCATTATTTGTGTAACATTTGATTTGGCATCAGGCCATTTTTCTTGAATGGTTGTCAAACCTCAGGATTGTGTGGTAAAGGGTTCATAATCCTATTTCACAGGGATGCCAGCAAGGTGACTTGTAATTGGTTTCAGAAAGCAATGAGGAAGCTCCTTATCTAACAATTCCTAGTTTTAACTACCCTAAAGAATAAAGCTTGTGAAAACATCCTGCAAAAAGTAGAAAATGCAGGTAACCAGCCTTTCCTCCGTTTTCCAGGATACTTTCTACCATTTCAATGGCAATTTTAGCCACACTTTGTCGTCTGGGAAAGAGTGAACTGTGTACCAAGGAAAAAATATCAGATTTGTCCCTGGAAGGGTAGAATTGTGGGAAGAGAAGAAAATGCTGGTTACCACAATATTTTAGCTTTTTGACTTTTAGCTTTATGACAAAATTTAAGACATATCTAATTCAAAATTATTTTTAGACATCAAATTTAATGTGGCTCAAGTGACTGGATTTGTCTTTGAAAAGTTAGAAAACATTATGAGAAAAGGAATACTGATTACCAGCATTTTCTCCTTTTCTTCACAACGTTTTCTAAAGCCTGTTCCATCAGGGTCATTAAAACTGTGGTACAGGGTTTAAAGTCTTCCATCGGGGTCATTAAAGCTGTGTGGTACAGTGTTTAAAGTCTTCCTTTTTAGGATCTAATAGGGTTTGTTTTCTATAAGGTAAATTCTTCTGATCTTGCAGGTACAAGATGTATATGAGTTTGTCAAGGCGTTACCAGGATGTTCGAGCTACGCAGACGAGTTCAAATCCCAGGAGATAGATGGACAGGCATTGTTGTTGTTAAAGGAGGACCATTTAATGACGACGATGAACATGAAACTTGGTCCAGCATTAAAGATCTGTGCAAGAATTAACGCTATTAAGGATGAGACAGGATAAAAACCACAGCATTTTTAAGGTGTTTTTGTGTGCTTTTATAGTTTTACTGTGGTGTGACTTGGAATGTTCAAGCACAGCTCAACCTTTATTAACTCCGTTCCAAATGACAAAATTTTAGACTGGTCCAAATGGAAAGCATTTGCAGACAACAAAATATATGTGACTCAGAATTGAAATTTGTTTTGGGAAGGGTAGAAAACGTTGTGGGGAAAAAGAGAAAATGCTGGTTACCAGCATTTTCTCCTTTTCCCACAATACTGTCAAAAGTTATCATTCTCAAGGTTGTTAAAACTGGGGATTTTGTGCAGGACAGGGTTAACCAAGTACCTGAGGGATACTCAAAACGTGCTTGCTGAAGACGTAGCACAAGTACATTTCATCATATTTTGTCTCCTCTGGCTGTGCAACATGTGCTTGCTTAATACAGGTCGCTTGCATAATACAGGTGGCCATATAGACAGGTTTAACTATATACAATAAAAAATGTGTTTTCATTTCCTCCAGACACAAACTTGCAGCAGAAGACTTTTGAAACATGCTTATTAACTCTCTACCAGACTTGTCCAGATTGAAAGCCTTTGCAGACAACAAAATAAACGTGACTCAAAAACTGAAATTTGTCATTGGAAAAGTAAAAAACAATGTTGAAAAAGGAGAAAATGCTCACCAGCATTTTTTCCTTTTTCCACAATGTTTTCAAAGGATTTTTTTTTGCTGAAGTTTGTTAAAAGTTTTGTGGTAAAGAGTTAAAGAAGCAAAATCCTGATGAATCAACTCTTTACCACAGAGATCTGACAGCACAGTCAGTAACATACAGGACTTTAGATTAGGGAGTCACTGGTTCAAGTCCCAGCTTGGCCAATTTCTGTCCGAAGATTTGTAATAGTCATTGGGACAGCATTCATTCCTCTTTCACCACTGATCATTGTTTGGATGATGGTTATGTTAGAAAGCGGTCAGTGGCTTGGGAAGAATATTGTGTGAAGTACTGGTAACAGAAACTCCGGGAAAACAGAAACTCCAGGAAAGCATGGTTAGGTAAAATTGTCTTCTACCTTTTATACCTTTTGATAACCTTTTATCCCAGTGAGAAACCCTATAATTTGAGCCACATTAATTTGTCATCTATTAATGTTTTTGCAAATGTACAAGTCTGAAAAGTTGTCGCTTGGTAAAGAGTTAAACGAATATTTTTGAGGATAAAGTGAAATCAGCCTGTAGGTCTGTGCATCTATCCATCCATCTGTCTGTCCATCCATCTGTCCGTCTATCTGTCTATGCACATAAATCTTAACTAAACAGCAAAATTCTGGACTGGACAAAATTGAAAGCATTTGTAGATGACAAATTATATGTACTTAAAATGATGATTTCTGTCTTTGATAGGGTACAAAACATTGCCCAAATTGTTTTCAAAAGATGTCTCTTTCTGGGTCGTTAAAACACGGGAATCTTTGGTAGAGAAGTTCAGTATTTCTTCTGTAATGATGGGCCTGGGCAGAATATTGAATCCCATTTTGTGGTAGTTCTAGGTTAATGTGAAAAATCCAGGGTCTGTATTCACCAACTATTCTTACGAACATTCTTTGTCTTATTCTCCAGCATTTTCTGAATTTGAACATAACACAACTTCTGATTGGCTAAAGCATTTGGTTTGGCCAATGAGATGTTGTATTACTTTCAAATTTAGAAAATCTCAAAGAATAGGATTAGCCCTTAAAGCATCTTTCACGACTATAGTTGCCTTTGCAGCCTGTGTAGATCAAGATCAGGCTGCACAAAATGTGCACCCTGATCTTTGATCTACACTGTCCGCTTGGCTGAAACACTGCAGGCAAAAGAAAGCATGAAATTGCAATTATTTTGATTGTATTTCTAGGATAAAAATGTCTGATAGGCTTATTCAGCACTCTAAGGGTGACTCTGTAGTTTTTATACTCTTTGTAAAAGCTGTTTAGCTTAAGCTTTATGTGATGCCACTTGTGTTTATGTGTCTGTCTGTCTTTGTATGGGTAGTAGTTTTTGTTTACATGGTTTCTGGCAAAGCTTAACTCTTTGACAAACAACAAAATCTCATACTAGTCGAATTGACACTTGATTTTGCAGATGACAAAATAGATTTGACAAAAGACTTGAGATTTGTTTGGGAATGGTAGAAAACATTGTGGCAAAAGGAGAAAATGCTGGTTACTAGCAGTTTCTCCTTTTCCTGCAATATTTTCAAGATTTCTTTCTCAGGGTCGTTGAAAGTAGGGATTGTGTGGTAAAGAGTTAAAGAAACCAACATTTTGTGAGTATGCCTCAATGTTTTCTGATTTTTTTTTTTTTTAATAACCAATCCCATGATGTAAACTACATTTAAGCCTCTACCACCCAATCCTGATTTTAAGTGACCCTGAAGAAGGCTTTTGAAAACTTCGTGGGAAAAGGAGAAAAATGCTAGTAAACCAGCACATTCACATCCCTTCCATAAAATCCTGACTTCTAACAAGCCCCCCCAAAAAATGCTTTTGAAAACTGGGGTAGGAGAAAATGCTGGTAAGCACATTCCTGATATTTAGACGGGTCAAGGCAGGAACATCCATCCAATATCAGACAATGTTGATGTTCATGAATCAGATTGCATACTTAGTTTGTTGGTATAATGTGTTATGCTCCACTTTCAGCTATATTTCAGTCATATTCTGGCAGCAGCTAGCTTATTCCTATATTTTTTGGGTTTCACCAGTACAAGGCTGGGGCTCTGAAGTTTCTTGCTCAAGGACACTGAAAGTTCTTTGAGTGTTTTTAACCCTTAGAGCACCAAATACAACCCAACAGACATATTTGGTCTAGAAATAAAACCTAAATGATTGAAATTTGATGGTTGCATTTGTCTAGAGTGTTTAAACTAAGCAGACAGTGTAGATCAAAGATCAGACTGCACATTTTGTGCAGTCTGATCTTGATCTACACTGGTCTCAAAAGCTTTTAGGCACATTAAGGGTTAAAAACATTGTGGGAAAAGGAAAAATTGCCTGTAATAAATAAAGCTGAAATACATTTTGATTTTACATGGTTACTGACTGCAGAGTTGCGTCAGGTGGATAAGATTGAAGTCTTCCCCAAATGACAAAACTTTAGACAGATCTACATTGAAAACATTTCCATACATTAAATTTGGCACAACGAATGAAGTTTGTATTGGAAAGGGTTGAAAATATCGCAGGAAAAGAAGAAAATGCTGTTTACCAGCATTTTCCCCTTTTCTCACAATGTTCTCAGAAGCTTTCTCTATCAGAGTTTTTAGCTCCACTGGCCGCAGGCCAGCGGGCTAATGTCATGGCCCGGTGTACGTCGTGCGTCCGTCCGTCCGTCCGTCCGTGCATGCGTGCGTTAACTTTTATTTCAAACATTTTCTTCTCTGAAACTACCCATCCAATTTTCATGAAACTTCACAGAAATGATCCTGCCATGGTCCTCTTCAGAATTTCTTGAAAGAATTAGATTCCTTTAAAAACTCTGGTTGCCATGGCAACAAAACTGAAAAATATTGGAAATCTTTAAAAATCTTCTTGTCTGAAACCATAAGGCATAGGGCTACCAAATTTGGCATGTAGCTTTATGTAGTAGACCTCTATCAAGTTTCTTCAAATTATAGCCCTGGGGTCAAAATTGGCTCTGCCCCAGGGGTCACAAGTTTTACATGGGCTTACATAGAGAAAACTTTAAAAATCTTCCTGTGCCTAGCCATAAGGCCTAGAGCTACCAAATTTTGCATGTAGCTATATCTAGTGGGCCTCTACCAAGCAGGCCAAAATTTTAGCCCTGGGGTCAAAATTGGCCCCGCCGCAGGGGTCACAAGTTTTACATGGGCTTACATAGTGACAACTTAAATCTTCCTGTTTTGATTTTTCTTTTTTGAAATTAGCCTTGCATCAGGGGTCTTATGTTTTACAGAGGCTTCATATGGACAAAACTTGAAAATCACCTTATTTATAACCATACAGCATAGACTTGTATTATTTTGGCATGTGGCTTTATCTTGTGGACCTCTACCAGGGTTCAAGTAATTATAGCTCTGGGATCAAAAATGGCTTTGCCCTGCGGGTCTCAACTTTCACATGGGCTTTTACAGAGAAAACTTTGTAAGTCTTCATTTTGAAACCATTTGGCTCAGAATTGAAATGTTTAGTATTTATGGTTTATATTTATAAGCCAGTGGAGCAATTCAGGGCCATCATGCCCTCTTGTTATAACACAGGGTTGTGTGGTAATGGGTTAAGTTTATACTGTGCACCAAAATTTTGGTTTGCCCAAATGGAAGGCATTTGCAAACCACAAAGTAAATGTGTCTCAAATCTTGGGATTTCAATTTTGGCCTTTGAAGTATTGAAAACATTGTAAGAAATGGAGAAAATGCTGGTTTCAAGAATTGTTATTCCACTATCTTTCCGTAAGCTTTTCTGCCCATGGTTGTTAAAACATGGGATTTGCCTGGTAATGAGACTTAAAAGTTTTAAGATGTCTTCGGCTGTTTCTTTAAATGCATGAAATTTCAATGTAACTCTTTACCAAGCGACAAAGTTCAGACTCAACCAAATTGAAGACTTCAAACAAATATTTAAATGTTCATATGACAACTTTTTTTTTTGATAGGGTAGAAAAGGAGAAAATGCTAGTTACTGGTATTTTCTCCTTTTGCCGCACAATATTTTTAAAAGCCTTCTTCCTCATGGTTGTATAAGTTAGGATTGTGTGGCAAAAAGTCAACAGGATAAATTGAGGACTCTCTTCTAAACAAAGGCAGGAGTTGGAAAGTAGCGATTCTTGATTTGGCCTAACTTCTCTTGTTTAAATCGGGGCTTCTTTTTTTTTTTGTACAAAGGCTAGATTTAGAAATTAATACTTTCTGACACTTTATCAAAAAATCCCTCATTTAGACACCATGAAGTATCAGGCTTTTGAAAACCTTTTAGGGAATAGGAGTAATGCTCCTAACCAGCATTTTCCTCGTTCCCACAATGCTTTCTACTCTTTCAAAGACAAAATGGCATCACTTGATCCACATTTAATTTGTCACCTAGAAATGTTTTTAGACAAATCTAAAATTATGTTGTTTGGTACAGATTTACCTAATGAACTCTTTACCAGATGGCATGATATTAAACTTGTCCATATTGAAAGCCTTTTGTAGATGACGTATCAGATGAAGCTTACATGTTTCCAAAAGCTTTATTTCTCAGGGTCGTTAAAACTTGGGATTGTATGGTAAAGGGTTGACAAACAATCAAGAGTTTATCAACCCTCAGGACTGAGGCTTTTGAAACAGGAAACACTGTGGAAAAAGGAGAAAGTGCAAGTTACCTGCATTTTCTCCTGTTCCACAGTGTTTTCAGAAGCCTTTTCCATCAAGGTCATGAAAAACAGGATTGTTTGGTAAAGAGTTAAATTTCAGTTAGTGTTTAGAGCTTTAGAAGCATCTCAGCAATAACCCTTTACTACGCAATCCTGATTTTTTAGAAGCATCTCATCAATAACCCTTTTCCACACAATCCTGATTTCGTAACGACCCTAAGAAAGAAGCCTTTTGAAAACATTGTGGGAAAAGGCGAAAATGCTGGTGACCAGTATTTTCTTCTTTTCCCAAAATGTTTTGAACCCTTTCCCCCAAAAAAATTCAATTTTTCAGCCACCTTTGTTTTGTCATCTGCAAATGCTTTCAATTTGGACTAGTCAAAAATTTTGTTCTTTGGTAAAGAGTTAAGTATTAGATGGTACACAGACAATACTATTTTATCCTTTTCGGTAGTTTGTTGGGAAATATTGGTGGATTATGGTTTGATCATTTTACCGTTTCAACCAGTGAATTTACTGATTGATAAACATACTGTTCGGAAATGCAGAGGGTTCCCCTGTACTTCACAAGTCGTAACAAAAGGTAACAAAAGGGGTATAGAAGCGTGAAATAAATAGAATATTTGTTGTTGTTTTTTTCTGGTGAAAGATTGAAATTTATTTCATTGAGTGAACATCATCAGTAATATTTTCACGAGTGGCACAGGCACAAGTGAAAATATTACCTAATGATGTGCACAAGATGAAATGAATATTAATCTTTCACCAGAAAAAAAAAATATTCTCTACTTATTAAATTTTCATTTGTTAATCACTTTACCTCACTATCCAAAATTTTAACAACCATGCATTCAAAGGCTTTAGAAAACAGCACATGCTTTCAAGTTGGGTAAGTCTAAAATTTTGTTGTTAGGTAAAATGTTAAAACTGGAAGTGCAATGTCAAGTCCATTACTGCCAGAAGGTGTAGCAAAACATTGGACAGTGTAGATCCAAAATCAGACTGCACAATCTGCAGTCAGATCTTGCTCTACATTGTCAAATGTTTTGCTACAGATGACAAAAATTTGAGACCTGTCCAAGTTGAAAGCATTTGCAGATGACAAATGTGGATCTAACAATGGGGTTTGTTCTAGAAAGGGAAGAAAACAGGAGTAAAGGAGAAGATGGTTGTTACTAGTATTTTGTCCTTTTTTCTCCAGTGTGTTTCCAAAAGCCTTGGTCCTGAGGGTTGTTAAAATTGGGTGTTGTTTGTTAAAGGGTTTAGCACGGAGATGTGTATGTAGGATTCTATGCTTAACCCTTTCCCAAACAAGCCCTGGTTTTCACGTGTCTGCAGTACAAGTCTTTTGAAAACACTGTGGGAAAAGGAGAAATTGCTCATAACGAGCAATTTCACCTTTTCTCACAGTGTTTTCTACCCTTTTTGAGACCCTTCTGCCATTTCCATCAAATATAAAATTGTTGTCTGCAAACTCTCTCAATTTGGACTAGTCCAAAATTTGTCGTTTGGGAAAGGGTTAAATGGAAGGATGGGTTAACTCTGTACCATACCATGAAAAAGTAGACTTGTCCAAATAGGAAACATTTGCAGATGACAAAATAAATGTAGCTAAATCGATGATTTCTGTCTTTGATAGGGTAGAAATCCTTTGGTACAAGATTGAAAAAAGGTCTGTTTTATTGTTATCCATGGAGACTTGCGGGATAAAATTTTTCATTTCTGGACCAGCAAGATAAAATTTTTCATTTCTGGACCAGCAAGATAAAATTTAATTTCTCTGCCCCCTAAAATTTGATGTATTAAATCTGTACCAAACGACAAAATTTTGTACTTGTCCAAATTGAAAACATTTGCAGACAATAGATTAAATGTGCCTCATGTGATGGAATTCGTGGCTGAAAGAGTAGAAAACATTTGTGGAAAAAGGAGAAAATGCTGGTTACTAACATTTTTCTCATTTTCCCACTTAGTTTTCAAAAGCCGCCTTCTTCAGGCTTGTTAAAACTTGGGACTGTGGGAAAGGATTAAAAGATACGTTAGCCTCTGTTTTTGTGCGTACTGGTAGTTTATATGACTGCATTTTATTAACAACAACTTTTTAATGCTTTTAATGTTTTTTATGCCATACCTTTTACATTTGTGATGAAGAAGCTTTTTTTTTGTATTGTTGTATAAATAAAGAGTCAGAGACCAGACAATTTACGAGTTTCTGTATTTACTTATAACCCAGTTTTGCTGTCTTTTGACAAATTATCTCTTATAGAACCATATGATATAAACTTGATCTTTTTCAACAGCTGACTGTTTGATTCACTGAAACTCGGAATGATTTTCATCTGATAGGCTTGACAAAATAGCCAGGTGGTAAAGATCCAAGATCAGATTCAGATCTATGCCCAACCTGTCTGGACAAACATCATGGCTGCAACTGTCTAAGTATAGTTAACATCATTAGATTATTATGAAAGTTCACATACATGTACTTAACTATTTACCAAAATGACAAGATTTTAAAATTGTCCAAATTGAAAGCATTTGCAGATGAAATATTACATGTGGCTCAAATCAAAGAAAGTCTTTGATAGGATTGAAAACATGGTGGGCAAAGGAGAAAAAGCCAATTTCCAGCATTTTCTCCTGTCTCCACAATGTCTTCTAAACCTTTTTTTCTTAGGGTTGTTACAACTCCGAATTGTATGGTAAAGGGCTAAAGTTTGTCCCAGTTTGTACAATGACCATGAAAGTTTCATTGACTGCTCAGGTAAGGAATATAGGTCTACCATGTACCTCTGTTGACCCCCTTAGATCATTATGTCTTGTTTGTAAGGTGTTTAACCCCACTTTCAACATTATTTCAGTTATATCACAATGGCCAGTGCACCTATTCATGCTTTCCCGAAGTTTCTTTTAACCAGGACTTTGCACAATATTCCCAAGCCACTAGCTGCTTTTCCCTATAACCATCACTGAAACAATGATCAGCAGTGAGAGAGGAATGAATCCTGTCAATCCTCAGAAAGAAATTGGCAGAGCTGGGTATTCCAAGCAGTGACACCATCCCCGTCCCAACCCCTCCCCAGGTCCCAAGACCTGAATGCTAGCCATTGCACTACCAGGCTCGACAGCAGCCCAAAGAAAGAAGACTTTTGAAAAAATTGCCAGAAAAGGAGAAAATGCTGGGAACCAGCAAGTTTTCCTTTACCCACAGTTCTCTACCTTTTCCATAACAAGTCCAAACATGTGAGATGCATGCAATCTGTCACCTACAAGTACTTGTATTTCCAATAACAAAGTTTCATCATGTGGTAGAGATTTAATCCTTTCCCACAATATAACAGCTTTTAACAACCCTGAGAAGGAGTGCTTTATAAAGCATTTCGGAAAAGTAGAAAATGGTGGTAACCAGCATCCCATAATGTTTTCTACCCTTCCAAAGTATATTTCAAACCTGCCAATGCATTCAATTTCGGCAAGTCTAAGACTTTGTTGTTTGGGAAAGAAGAAATTCTAACTAAATATTTATTTTTCTAATGACACTGACAAAGGAAGACCATAACACCTTCTTAAATGCACAATGATTTTATTCATGAAGCATGGCATATTACTTACAGTGATATAATTTCATAATCAAGAACCACATCAAGGCTTCAAACATGCATGTGCAATTAGTATCCATTATATTTCATCAAAGTCTAAATTCCAATTGACTTACATGTATTTCCAACTTAACTATTGAATTAACTGTTGCTTAAACAAGAGGGCCATTGGCCCTAAAGCACTCAACTGAGTAAAGTCATCTAGGATTGACAAAACTAAAGAGATCCTGGTTGTAATGAAGTAAACACATGGGTATTGGTGACCTACTTTAAGACAAACTCGATCTCCTTTTGAATTTGTAGGAGATATCATCAAGACAAACATTCCAACAGAGTTTCATGAGTAACATACTGAAAATATGGCCTCTAGAATGCACACAAAGTGTTACTAAGATTTGGCCCAGTGACCTACCTGATGTGACAGAATTTCAAACTTACGAGACATTTTATCAAGACAACATTCTGACCAAGTTTCATGAGTATCTGACCGAAAATAGAGCCTCCAGAGTGCACACAATGTTTTTCTAAGAATTGGCCAAGTGACCTACTTTTTGACCAGACATGACCCTATATCATATCTATCAGAGATATCATCAAAACAAACATTCTGACAATGTTTCATAAGAATCAGGCAGAAAATACGGCCTCTAGAGTGCACAAAAGGTTTTTCTAAAGGTAGCCCAGTCACCTATTTTTTGACCTGATGTGACCAAATTTTGTGCTTGTCCAAGATTTTATCAAAACATACATTCTGACCAAGTTTCATGAGTATTGGGCTGAAAATGTGGTCTCTAGAGTGCATACAAGGTTTTTCTAAGATTTGACCCAGTGACCTACTTTTTGACTTGACATGACCCAATTTCAAACCTGTTCAAGGTCATATCACATTGATCAGTGCACCTACACATGTGTTTCCTGGCTTTCTTACACCACTACTAACAAAACTTTCTTTCCAAGTCACTGACTACCTTTCTCACATGCATCAGAGGTGAATGGCGAAAAATCGCTAGAAAGAAAGTTTGCCTCAACCAGATATCGAACTTGCAACCATCACTGAGCTACCCGTCCGGGCTATAGAGTTTCATGAGCATTGGACTGATTATGTGGCTTCTAGAGTACACACAACGTTTTTCTAAAATTTAGCCCCATGACCTACTTTTTGACCCGTGACCCAATTTCAAACTTGTTCAAGATTTTATCAAGACAAACATTTTGACCAAGTTTCATGAGTATCTGACTGAAAATGTAGCCTCTAGAGTGCACATAAGGTAAATGTTGACAACATGGACAACGGATGACACACAACGGACACAGCATGATCACAAAAGCTCAAGGTGAGCTAAAAATTAGCGTTTAAGAAAGAGATCAAAATTTTCTGAAAAATGACTTTTACATTGACAAAAATGGCGGCATCGCCAGACTTAGCAAAAAAATAACACCATTGAGTTTTAGAGTGCTACAACCTTCATGTCAGGTGGCAAACACTTATATTAGTATAAATAGCTCTAGTAACCTCACATTCTATCAGTATAGTTATCCTTATGATCAATGATCAGAAGCTGCACAAATTAATCCTCTTGCACACTGAAAAGAAAAAAAAATTAGTCAATGGGAATTTGGAATTTGATGAAATATCTATGGCCACTAACTGTATTTATACTTGATTCCAGCATAAATGAATCAAGAGCATTGCAGATGCAGGCACTTAGCTGAAGTGACACTGAAAATTTTGAAAGTAGCATAACTGTGTCAAAAAAGTTTTAAGGATAACCTGCCCTTCCTGTACGTGTTCAAGTTTTTACCAAAATGACAAAATTTTACACTCAACCAAATTGAAAGCATTTGCAGACGACCTATTAAATGTTACTAAAAATATGTAATTTGCTTTTCAAAGGGAAGAAAACATTGGTTACCAACATTTTTTCCTTCTCCTACAATGTTTTCTAAAGCCTTCTCTGTCAGAGTCATTAAAATTTGGTGTGATATAGGGTTAAAGTGAACAAACAGCTCACGTTTGACACAAAAACCTTCAACAGAGACAGAGATGTAAGAAAATATCAAAGTTTTTGCATGACGAGACAGACAACGATGATAGGGCTTTGGCAATACCTCAACTTTTTCTTTGAAAATAGGCCAGCTAAAACTTGTTTTGACCCTTTACCACACAATCATGAGTTTTAACGACCCTGATGGTGAACACTTTTCAAAACATTGCGGGAAACAAGAAAATACTGGTGTTTTCTGCCCTATCAAGGACAGATCTTGTCATTCTAGCCACTTGTGGTCTGCATTTGTCATTTCGCATTTGTCATCTGCAAATGCTTTCAATTTGGACAAGTGTAAAATTTTGTCATATGGTAATAAAAACACAAAACTGCATGTAGATGTAAATCCAGACAGATATAATTATTTTGTGCCATCTGATCTTGATCGAACCTGTCTACAAAGGCAACCACTGCTGTCCTTGGCAAGGTGATCTTGGTAATCTAAAAGTTAACTTTACCCCAGACAAAATTTTAGACTACTTCATATTCAAGGCACCTCCAGACCAGAAAGAAACTCTTTACCACATGACAATAATTCAGACTTGTCCAAATTGAAAGCCTTTGAGGACAACAAGTTCAATGTAGCTCAAATGACAGGATTTGTCTGATAGAAAACATTGTGGGGAAAATGAGGAAATGCTAGATACCAGCATTATCTCCTTTTCCCAAAATATTCTCAAAAGTCCATCAGATCCTTTGGTTTTCATGTTTCAACCCTTTACCACACAATCCTAAGTTTTAACGACCCTAAGGAGGAAAGTTTTTGAAAGCATTGTGGGGAAAAAGAGAAAATGCTGGTGGCCAGCATTTTCTTCTTTTCCAAAAATGTTTTCAAAAGGATTGTTTGGTAAAGGATTTTGTGTAAACATGCTTTACACCTGTGCTCCTGTTACAAAATCTGAGCAAAACTGTATCTCAAACAAGAGGGCCATTGGCCCTAAAGTGCTCACCTGAGCAAAGTCATCTATGGTTGATAAAGCTGAAGAGATCCTGGTTTTAATGTTGTTAAACAAATGAGTGTGTAAAATCTTATCATCAAGACAGGCATTCTGACCTAATTTCATAAGTATCAGGCAGAAAGTGTGGCTTCTAGAGTACACACAAAGTTTTTCTAAGATTTGACCCTGTGACCTAATTTTTGACCCGACAAGACCCAATTTCAGACTTGTCTAAGCTATCATCAAGACATACATTCTGACCAAGTTTCATGAGTACCAGGCTGAAAATGTGGCCTCTACAGAGCTCAAGGTTTTCCTAAGATTTGGCCCAGTAACCTATTTTTTGACCTGACATGACCCTATTTCAAGCAGGTCCAAGATATCATCAAGACAAACATTCTAACTAAATTTCATAGGTATCAGGCTGAAAATGTAGCCTCTAGAGTGCACACAAGGTTTTTCTAAGATTTGGCCCAGTGACCTACTTTTTGACCTGACATGACCCAATTTCAAATTTGTCCAAGATATCTACAAGACAAACGTTTTGACCAAGTTTCATGAGTATCTGACTGAAAATGTGGCCTCTAGAGTTCACACGAGGTAAATGTTGATGGCTGCAGAACGGACGATGGACATCGGACACAGCATGATCACAATTGCTCAACTTGAGCACTTTGTGCTCAGGACGAAAAACAGCTTTAACCCTTTACCACACAATCAAGAGTTTTAAAAACCCCGAAGAAGAAAGCCTTTTGAAAACATTGTGGAAAAAGAAGAAATTGCTGGTAACCAGCATTATTTCCTTTTCCCACCATGTTTTCTACCTTATCAAAGCCAAATTCCATCATTTCAGCCACATTCAGATTATCATCTGGAAATGCTTTCAATTTGGACAAGTCTACATCTTTGTTGTGTGTTAAAAGACTTAAAGCCTAAAACAGTTTGGCACAATTTATTCTGGGTCTGTATTCACCAAACACTCTTCAGAACATTCTTTGTCTTATTCTCCAAGATTTTCAAAATTTGAAAGTAACACAATTTCTGATTGGCTTAAGCATTTGGTTTAGCCAATCAGAAGTTGTGTTACTTTCAAATTTAGAGTTCTTGACAACAAGACTTAGAATATTCCTATAAATGTCTGGTGAATACAGACCCTGATATCATTTATTTACAGCATATATGATGTACATATTGATTCCTTAGTATAAGAAGGTCGCAAGTAAAAAAGTACTGTTTTGAGAAAACTTGAAATACTATCTTTCATTACCACAAAAACCTTTGTACATGACACTGTTTAGCCTTTGTTTTAGTCCTCATAACAGTCTGATTTTCATGAAATAACCACAGAATGCCAGTGATTGTAATGCTGTTTCCAAAATGTGAATGCATTATATAGGGCAGTACATAACACTTATGATCTTATTATACTAGGGCATTAAATTATTTCATAAAATGATTATGCAATATAAAAAGAAAAGCAAACATGTAAGCAACTGGATAATATATAAGTCATTCCATAAGTGTTTACCAGACAACAAAACTTTAGAGTCATCCATATTGAGAGCTTTCGTAGACAACAAAATTTGTGTGGATCGGTCTATGAGATTCATCCTTTAGAGCATATAAAACACTGTGAGAACTAGAGCTATCACTAAAAGTGATCATACCCCCCACCAGCTCCTTGTCACAAAACAGCTCTTTGCCACAGAATGCAGAATGGTTTTGTAAAAAAATAAGAGTTGAAAAAAAAAGTGGGAAAAGAGTTATGGTACTTGTAAACTGCACTTCTCATTAATGTGGTCTATCTGTATATGAAGTTTGATGTCACTAGCTTAAATGATTCAGAAGTTATGCCCTGGACAAATATCCAAAATTAAAACTTCCAAAGGGCAATAACTCGAAAAATAAATGGAATAGAGTTATGGTTCTTGTACACTGCACTTCGCCTTATAGTGATCTATCTGTGTCTTAAGTTTGAAGTCATAAGTTTCTACACTGTGGAAGTTATGCCCTGGACAAAAATCCAAAGTTAAAATTTACAAAGGGCAATAACTCAAAAAATAAATGAAATAGAGTTACTGTTCTTGTACACTGCACTTCTCCTTAAAGTGATCTAACTTTGTGTGAAGTTTGAAGTTCCTAGCTTCTATACTTTGGAAGTTATGCCCTGGACAAAAATCCATAGTTAAAATTTACAAAGGGCAACAAGCTTAAGGGGAGATAATTCAACAACCAATGGCAGCAAGGTCGTGAAAATTGCACGTGCACAATTTCATATGTACCCAAACATTATGTGTAAATTTCAGTGCAGTACTTGAAAAACTGTAGGAAAAAAGCTCTGGACAAAATTGTGTCTACAGACGGACGGAGGGACGGACAGACAGCCATGGCGATTCCAGTATACCCCCCTCCACTTCGTTGTGGGGGGTATAAAAAAGTATGCTAGCAACCAGGAGTCTCTCTTGGTTTACTACAACTGTCACAAGTTAACTAATAGTGCCCCCCCCATTACAAATGTCACAAGTTAACTAATACCGCAAACCCCCCCCCCCCCCCAAACACACACACTCTAATAGTTTGCCTTGTCAGTGGGTAATGAGTGGGTCAGGAAAAATGCAAGGAGCATAACTCCTGTAATGGTCACAAAATCATAATGAAAATCAAAATTGAAAATTGCAGGTACACAAATTTCAATGATAAAAAGGCCTTCCTTGAAATGTCCACCAAATTAACAGAAAACTGAAGGAGAAGAAGAAAACATAAAATTGTGTCTATGGACTGACAACAATCACCCTGGTTCCAGTACAAACCCCCACCTAACTTTGTGTGGAATGGAAGGGGAGGGGGTGGGGGGTTATAAGAAATATTTTTTGACAACATATAAATGTATAGCACCATAGAAATCTGCACGATATCACAAAATGTAACAAACACAAGATTTATAATTCCAACCCAGACATTGTCAATACAAATAGCAGTGAGATATGAACACTTTAAAGAACATGAAAATATGGTGAAAATCTACATTAAACACAAGACATTGATGCAAAATGAGATTTCAACAGCCTATGCTAAACAAGTTGTATGAGTTTTAAATACAAATTAACCCATTACCACACAATCCTGAGTTTAAACAGCCTTAAGAAAGAAGGCTTTTGAAAACATTTTGAGAATAGGAGAAAATGCGGGTAACCTGCAATTCTCATTTTCCCACAATGTTTTCTACCTATTCAAGGACAAATACCACCATTTGAGAAACATTTTCCTTCAAAATGGGCGAATCTTATAAGACAAATGAGATAATTTCAGCTACATTTAATTAGTCTTCAAAAATACTTTCAATTTGGACATGTGGTAAAGCTTTAGGCAAATTTAAAAGAAAATGGATTTCTATCAGCCATAAATGAAGTATTGATGATGTGTCGCTATCTATCCTATAGCCACTTTTTCTTTGCACCAAGTATAAATTTTTGTGGTCATGCAAACAACTCAACAATTTCAATCTGGCATAAAAATGGAGCTAGTAAATATCAATATAAACTAGGTACCGACAAAGTCTTTGGCAGTTAAAGACCACATAAATCTTACGAAGTAAAACAATAAAAAATGTAGGTTAAGCATATACTAGTATTCCAAGCCATAATGGATATGTTGCCATAATACAAAACAAGAGGGCCACTGGCCCTAAAGTGCTCACCTGAGTAAAAGCATCTACGGTTGATAAAGCTGAAGAGATCCTGGTTTTAATGGTGTAATACAGATGATTGTAAGTGACCTGCTTTTTGATTCGACATGACCCTATTTCAAATTTGTCCAAGACATCATGATCCAATTTCAAACTTGTCTGAGATATTATCAAGACAAATAATCTGACCAAGTTTTAAGAGTATCAGGCTAAAAATGTGTCCTCAAGAGTGAGCACAAGCTTTTTCTAGGATGTGGCACAGTGACCTACTTTTTGACAAAAATGACTCATTTTTGAACTTGTCCAAGATATCATCAAGACAAACATTCTGACAAAACTTCATGATATCAGACTTAAAATGTAGCCTCTAGAGTGCACACAGGGGTTTTCTACAATTTGGCCCTGTGGCCTACTTTTTGACCCAACATGTTTCAAACTTGTCCAAGATATCATCAAGACAAACTTTCTGACCAAGTTTCATGAGTATTGGGTTGAAATGTGACCTATAGAGTGCACACAAGGTTTTTCTAAGATTTGGCCTAGTGGCCTAGTTTCTGACCAAGTTTCATGAGTATCTGACTGAAAATGTGGCCTTTAGAGTGCACACAAGGTAAATGTTGATGACTGCACAACACATGCCGGACGCCGGACACAGCATGATTGCAAAAGCTCACACTGAGTACTTTATGGTGAGCTAACAACAAGAGCATTGCATGTGGGTGCCAAGGCTTGACTGCAGTTACTTTTAGAAATAGATGGACTTTCAGCGAAATTTTTTGCTCTAAGAAATAGATAAAATTTCTATGTCAAACAAGAGGCATAAATGTGTGAAAAATATTTTGATGGTGATGTGCCCCTGTTGGCTGGGTTACCCTTTTAAAAGTTAACAATTAGTCCGAGTTTGAAGTAAATATCTTCAGTAATGACAGAGATATTACAAAATGTCAAAGTTTTTGCACCAACATCATCACTCAGACTACCACAGGGCTATGACAATACCTCGATATTTTCTCCAAAAACAGCTGACCTAACTAGAGCACGGCTTACGGGTGCTATCACTAGGTTACAGTTGCTTTTTCAAAGCAAATTTAAGTCAAAAAAGTGGGAAAAACTGCGTAAAAATTACCATAAAGGTTACCAGCCCTTCTGGAACAAGTTCCCCTTTTAACAGTTCACAAGTACCCCAGGTTGGAGAAAATATCTTTAATGTAATGACAGATACGCAAAAATGTCAAAGTTTTCTCATGACGACAACACAGAGGACTATGACAATACCTCCAAGTTTCCTACAAAACCTTATAAAAAATATGCTTTGTTTGCTTATTTCATTAAATAATCAGATAATTTTTATGGTGTTTAAAGTGGTTTTCAACATTATTTCATTTTGACTGCAGTGGTGACTGCACCTACCCATGCTTTCCTGGAATATTCTTCCCAACCCACTGGTTCTTTCCCACATAGAAATTGAAATTAAGTCCATCTGATGACCAAACTAACATGCCCAGAGAAAAAGTAAGCAGAAATTAAAAAACCCTGTTTTAGGGAAAAAATGCAGAATTTGGAACCCACAGAAAAAAGTGATTACATGGTAACCAAACTATAGAAAATAAGCTAATCAAACCTTAGCCTTTACAGAAAATACAGAATTTTGACAACTCTGGAAAAGGGCGTTTAAAAATACTATGGGAAAAGGAGAAAATAGTGGTAACCAGCATTTTCTCCTTTTTCCACAAAGTTTTTTATCCTACCACATACAAATCCCACCTTTTTAGCAATATATAATTTGTTGTCTGCAAAGCTTTCAATTTGGAATAGTCTACATTTTTGTTGTTTGGTAAAGAGTTAAAAAAGAGCACTGCATGGCTGTGCCAACACTTGGCTATTGGTGCCTTGTCCCATGAAAATTGTAAGTCACAAAAGGGGCATAACTGTGTCAAAAATATGTTGAAGGTTACCTACCCTTCTGCTATGGGTTCCCCTTTAATAGTAAAGAACCAACTCTGAAGTAAATATCTTCAATCATAAGAGTGATATGAAAAAAATATCAAAGTTTTTGCATGATGAAGACTACAGCAAAGATGACGAATGACAAAATGACAATACCTCAATGTTTTCTTCAAAAACAGCCGAGTCAAAAATTATTGCATTCAAGCCCAATATATAACCACAGGCCTTTGAAACTCTATTTGTCTATCAGGGAACACCAAAATTTTCCTTGGTAGATCATTGCAGATTGGTGCATCGCCTGTATATCACACATTACTCAAATTTTCTTTACATTGTTTCTATAAATAGCACATTGGCGACTGCCTCTATATTGTATATAATAAGACAAGATGTGCAACAAAATCAAAGAAAATTTTTACCCCTGTCCCCTTTTAGAGATAATATTTAACTGCAAACAGAAAAATAAACTTAGTTACTGTTGCAGATGGCTTCACAAATGATTTTTCTCATGTACCCTGATCTTCGAAAGTTCCAAACGGCTCTTGCGATCAAGCAATAGCTCTGATCTAAAAAAAAATAAAAATATTCTACATTTTCCAGATTGCCATGCGCTGACATCACACAATTCATTATGACTCAGTGAATTATAACTCACGTGAAAAGACGCGCCAAAGTTTTTGACCAATAAACGGTAAATACATGTTTGAAAATATGCGAAATGGAAGATGAAAATAGTGATACGGGATTAGATGAAAAGATAGATTATAACAGACGAAATATTATTTCAATAATTTCATCAATATATCAACAAAATAATTTTAGATCTTTGTTTGAAAAAAGTATTTTAGTTTTAGTCCGCTGCGGGATGATAAATTGTGTGACGTCAGCGCATGGCAATCCGGAAAATGTGGAAGATTTTTAAAATGTTTTAGATAAGAGCTATTGCTTGATTGCAAGAGCCGTTTGGAACTTTTGAAGGCCAGGGTGCACAAGAAAAATCATATATGAACCCAACTGGAACGGTAACTAGGTTTAGTTTTCCGTTTTCAGTTAAATATTATCCCTGAAAGGGGAGAGGAGTAAAAATTTTCTTCGATTTCGTTGCACACCTTGTCCTTCTATAAACGATATAGAGGCAGTCGCTAATGTGCTATTTATAGAAACGGTGTCCGCTCAGGAAAATTTTGTAATCCCGTCACTCCCGTGATAGAACAATGGAATTTCAGTGGCCTATGATATAACACACACTATCACTAATAAAAATATATTATGTCATCCATATTTGAAAACCATTTTACAACCCCCCCCCCCTCCCATTTTCTAACATCTACAGAAAATAATTTGTGAAAATGCTGCAACAAATGACATTTACATTTACTTCTATGCTTTAACCCTTATTCTGCTATATAAGCGAAATAAAAATTTCAAGCCAATGGTAAAATCCCCAATGATGTAACTTCAAAATTATTTCTGAAAGAAAAAAGATTTCCTTATCGGACAGTGTAGATCCAAGATCTTAATCTACATTGTCCGCAACAGGTCAGTGAGTTGTGCTTAGCAGCTTAAGGGTTAACTCTTTACCAAACGCGAAGCCCAGCTGGGAAGGTCAGTGGTTAGTGTATCTGACTAGGTGGTTGCAAGTTCTATACCCAATTGAGGCAACCTTTCTTTCCTGCAAGTGTTGAAAACATAGTGGGAAAAGGAGAAATTGCTTGCGACAGGCATTTTCTCCTTTTCCCACATTTTTTTTTCCAGTCAAAGATCAGAGGAAAATTGTATTTTTCATCCGCAAAGGCTTTCAACTTCCGATAGCTTAGAATATTGTTCTGTGGTAAAAAGTTAATCATTTTCAATGCAACAAAATTTTAGACTTGACCAAATTGAGAGCATTTGCAGATGCTAAATGTAGCTCAAATGATGATTTCTGTCTTTGAAAGAGTAGAAAATATTGTAGGAAAAGGAGAAAATGCTGGTAACCAGCATTTTCTCCTTTTCCAACATTATTTTCTACCCTTCCCAGAATTAATTTGAATTTTTGAGTCACATTTTTTTTTGTTGTCTGCAAATGCCTTGAATTTGGACTTGTCTAAAGTTTTGCAGTTTAGTAAAGAGTTAAATCTACAAACATTTCAATTCTTTGCATCTTTATATAACTGAGATTTTTACCATTTTCCTGATAAGGTTATCAACATATTCAGAATAAGGTAAAAAGATGAAAGACAAACACAGTCTATGGATCTACAAATGACACCATAATATATCTGGTGCCCGACGTGACCTTTAGTCCCTCGTGATAATGGGTTAACCTTCCCGGGTGCATAATCATCCAGCCTTTACGAGTATCTGTGACACTGCAGTTGTAGCGTAAAAATCGACAACCACCTCCCTGTTATAAATCATAAAAACAAGAGATGTTTGTAAAACATGTATGCCCCCCTAATAGCATCCAATTCTAAATATAACATGTGATTATAAACTGTTAAGTTCAAAGTGTAAAAACGAACAAAGGGTAATTACTCATAAATTATTAATGATAAATTAACAATTCTTGGGCACTGCACTTCCCATTTATGTGAACTATCAACTTATAAGGTTTCATGATTTTACCTCACATACTTTTTGAGTTATGCTCCGGAAAAAAATTAAGTACGAAAATCAACAAAGGGCAATAACTGCAAAAATATAATGGGCAGAGTTATGGTTCTTGTGCAATGCACTTCTCCTGAATAAGATCTATCCACATGTAAAGTTTCAAGATGATATCTGAAAAACCTTTTGAGTTATGCTCCGGACAGAAATTAAGTATGAAAATCAACAAAGGGCAATAACTGCAAAAATATGATGGGCAGAGTTATGGTTCTTGTGCACTGCACTTCTCCTTAATAAGATTAATCCACCTATGAGGTTTCAAGGTGATATCTGAAATACTTTTTGAGTTATGCTCCGGACAAAAATTAAGTATGAAAATCAACGAAGGGCAATAACTCCAAAAATATGATGAGCAGAGTTATGGTACTTGTGCACTGCACTTCTCCTTAATGAGATCTATCCACCTATGAGGTTTCAAGATGATACCTGAAATACTTTTAGAGTTACGCTCCGGACAAAAATTAAGTATGAAAATCAACAAAGGGCAATAACTCCATAAATATGATGGGCAGAATTATGATTCTTGTGCACTGCACTTCTCCTTAATGAGATCTATCCACCTATGTAGTTTCAAGATGATACCTGAAATACTTTTTGAGTTATGCTCCGGACAAAAATGTGGTCTACGGACCGACCGACGGACCGACCGACCGACGGACGGACGGACCGACCGACGGACCGACCGACCGACAAGTGCAAAGCAATATACCCCCACTTCTTCGAAGGGGGGCATAATAATATTCATACATGAGTCACATTTTCACTCACTGATTAGAAATTTAACCCTTTGGAGAGGTCAAATTAAACGTGACTCCAATTATGAAATTTGCCTCTGAAAGGGTAGAAAACATTGCAGGAAAAGGAGAAAATGCTAGTGATGCTGCTAACCAGCATTTTCTCCTTTTTTCCCACTGTTTTCAAAAGCCTCCTCAGTCAGGGTCTTTAAAACCCTGGATTGTCTTGTAAAGGGTTAAAGTTCTCAAAATTTAATGTAACAGCTGTTTTCAAATAGGTATCATAGCGATCTGTTAATGTCATACAAGCTTTAATTACCTGCATATAACTATTGTTTCAAGCTAGATGCAGACTCTATGATCTCACAGGCTCAGAGCAAAAACTCAGCTTGAATTAACTACCTAACTATGGTGTATGTAGCGAGTGATAGCATTGATTCCCAGTGTTCTCACATGTTGTCTACTGCCTGCCATATTTTACATCTCGTTTTTATCAAAATTCTCACGCCACTAGTTCTATCTTTAGACACATGGCTATGTAGGTTTTGACACCTATTGGTCGGTACCTTAGATATTAATGTCTGCAAAGTTGAACCCGCCATTGAACTTCGAAAAAATTCAGTTTGCTATTTATTAATTAAAGTGTTAAATTTATCATTTTAGAATTGATTGATTGATTGATTGATTGATTGATTGGTGTTTTATGCCGCTTTCAACATTATTTCAGACGTATCATGGCGACAGCTCGCATATTCATGTATTTCCTGGATTCCACCAGTACTAGGCTAGGGCTCTGAAGTGTCTTGCCCAAGGACACACCCTCAAAAGACCCAGTGAGTCCAGTCAGGCTTGAACCTGGGGTCTCCACGAGTCCTAGACTTTATCACTGAGCCACGCAGGACCCCTTTAGAATGACTTGGCGATTTCATTTTACTGTAGTTGACTGAAAATGACTTTGTAATTTTACTTTTCTGTGAACTGCTCCAGAAATCCTGCATCATTGTGCACCCAAGTTTTTCCATCATGAAGTTTCACGACATAGTTGTGAATTTGAGAGACGCATTTGTGTGTAATTTCCCGCAGATTTTAGGTTTTGTGCACAAAATCTCTTAAGTCCGGAGACGCCAGTATAAGAGCTGGGGTATTTTGCTAGAACAGGGACTCCATTTCTGAAAATCTTTCGTACTAGAACTTTACTTAATTTGATTTTTTTTTAAATTTCAGTTGAAGTTTATTTTATTTGTGTCCCAAAGTTTGGATTTTAGGAATTTAAAATTCTTAAATTCAAAACTCAAAGTGTTTTTGTGAGCGTTAGGACTTGTAGATTTCTTGAAAAGGTATTTTTTTATTCTGAATTAACCTATTGTTACTAGGCCTTAAATAGTTTCATTATTTTTCTTGAGTGTGTATCAGACGAGTGCTGGTCACTTTACACTGGATAAATTGGCTCTACAAGACTAGACAAAGGTACTTAACTTCTTTTTCACTTTTTTATTGCTTTATTACCATGTGTGGAAACATTTATACAAACAAGAGGGCCATGATGGCCCTGGGTCGCTCACCTTAGTAGAGTGCCTTTAAGGTTTTTCTTTAATTTGACCATGTGACCTAGTTTTGGACTGCAGGTGACCCAATTTCAAACTCATATTTCATGAAGACAAACATTCTGACCAATTTTCAAGTCAACTGAGCAAAAAATGTAGCCTTGAGTGCCCTAAAGATATTTCTTTAATTTGACCTAGTGATCTAGATTATGACCCCAGATGACCCAAATTTGAACTGGTCTTTGACTGTATCAAAAGAAACATTTTAACCAATTTTCAAATCAAATGAATAATAAATGTGGCCTCTAGAGTGCCCACTAGCTATTTCTTTAATTTGACCAAGTGACCTAGTTTATGACCCCAGTTGACCCAAATTCAGACTCATGTGAGATTTTACAAAGACAAACATTCTGACCAATTTTCAAGGCAATTAAGCAAAGAATGTGGCCTCTAGAGTGCCCACAAGGTATTTCTTTATTTTGACCTAGTGACCTAGTTTATGGTTCCTGGTGACCCAAATCCAAACTCATCTGGTATTTCATCAAGACAAACATTCTGGCCAAATTTCAGGTCATTTGAGCAATAAATGTGGCCTCCAGAGTGCAAACAAGGTATTTCTTTAATTTGACCCGGTGAACTAGTTTATGACCCAAGTTGACCCAAATTAATCTTATGTGAGACTTTATAAAGACAAACTTTCTAACTAATTTTCAAGACAATTGAGCAAATAATGTGGCCTCGAGAGTGCCAACAAGGTATTTCTTTAATTTGACCTAGTGACTTAGTTTATGACCCAAGATGACCCAATTTTGAACTCAATGAACTTGTTGCGCTTAGATGGGCAAACAAACTTAGAAGAGAATCACTACATACCAAATATCAAAGCTCTACACCTTCCAGTTTTAAAGAAGAATTTTAAAGTTTTCCTTCTTTGTACCTATGTTCGAACTTGTGATCCCCGGGGCGGGGCCAGTTTTGACCCAGGGGCATCATATGAACAAACTTGGTAGAGGTCCACTCTGAGATGCAACATACCAAATATCAAAGCTCCACACCTTTCAGTTTCAGAAAAGAAGAATTTTAAAGTTTTCCTTCTTTGTTCCTATGTTCGAACTTGTGACCCCAGGGGCTGGGCCAGTTTTGACCTAAGCAGCATCCTTGGAACAAACTTGGTAGAAGTCCACTAGGAGATGCTACATACCAAATATCAAAGCTCTATGCCTTCCCATTTAAGAGAAAAAAAAAATTTAAGTTTTCCTTCTTTGTTCCTATCTTGGAAATTGTGACCCCCGTGGCGGGGCCAGTTTTGACCCCATGGGCATCATATGAACAAACTTGGTAGAGGTCCACTAGGAGATGCTACATGCCAAATATCAAAGCTCTACACCTTCAAGTTTCAGAGAAGAAGAATTTTAAAGTTTTCCTTCTTTGTTACTATGCTCAATCTTGTGACCCCCGGGGTGGGGCCAGTTTTGACCCCAGGGGCATCATTTGAACAAACTTGGTAGAGGTCCACTAGGCAAGGCTACATACCAAATATCAAAGCTCTACGCCTTCCAGTTTCAGAAAAGATGATTTTTAAAGTTTCCCCTCTTTGTTCCTATGTTCGAACTTGTGACCCCCGGGGCAGGGCCAGTTTTGACCCCAAGGGCATCATATGAACAAACTTGGTAGAAGTCCACTAGGAGATGCTTCATGCCAAATATCAAAGCTCTATGCCTTCCAGTTTTACAGGAGAAAATTTTTAAAGTTTTCCTCCTTTGTTCCTATGTTCGAACTTGTGACCCCCGGGGCAGGGCCAGTTTTGACCCCAGGGGCATCATATGAACAAACTTGGTAGAGGTCCACTAGGAGATGGTTCATGCCAAATATCAAAGCTCTATGCCTTCTAGTTTTACAGAAGAAGATTTTTAAAGTTTTCCTTCTTTGTTCCTATATTGGAAATTGTGACCCCTGGGGCAGGGCCAGTTTTGACCCCATGGGCATCATATGAACAAACTTGGTAGAGGTCCACTAGGAGATGCTACATGCCAAATATCAAAGCTCTACGCTTTCAAGTTTCAGAGAAGAAGATTTTTAAACTTTTCCTTCTTTGTTACTATGCTCAAACTTGTGACCCCCGGGGCGGGGCCAGTTTTGACCCCAGGGGCCTCATATGAACAAACTTGGTAGAGGTCCACTAGGCAATGCTACATACCAAATATCAAAGCTCTACTCCTTCCAGTTTCAGAGAAGATGATTTTTAAAGTTTCCCCTCTTTGTTCCTATGTTTGAACTTGTGACCCCCGGGGCAGGGCCAGTTTTGACCCCAAGGGCATCATATGAACAAACTTGGTAGAGGTCCACTAGGAGATGCTTCGTGCCAAATATCAAAGCTCTATGCCTTCTAGTTTTACAGAAGAAGATTTTTAAAGTTTCCTTCTTTGTTCCTATCTTGGAAATTGTGACCCCCCGGGGCGGGGCCAGTTTTGACCCCAGGGGCATCATATGAACAAACTTGGTAGAGGTCCACTAGGAGATAATACATGCCAAATATCAAAGCTCTACACCTTCAAGTTTCAGAGAAGAAGATTTTTAAAGTTTTCCTTCTTTGTTACTATGCTCAAACTTGTGACCCTCGGGGCGGGGCCAGTTTTGACCCCAGGCGCATCAAATGAACAAACTTGGTAGAGGTCCACTAGGAGATGCTACATACCAAATATCAAAGCTCTGCGCCTTCTAGTTTCAGAGAAGAAGATTTTCAAAGATTTTGCTTTTTTTTCCTTTTTGTTGCCATGGCAACCAGAGTTGTGGGTGGAATTCAATTCTTTGAACACTTTTGGTAGAGCTTCACCCAAGGAACATCCCTGCCAAGTTTCATCAAGATTGGCCCAGTGGTTTAGGAGAAGAAGATGTTTAAAGAAATTGTTGACGGACGACGGACGCCGGACATAGGGCGATCACAATAGCTCACCTTTAGCATGTTGTGCTAAGGTGAGCTAACAAGTCTAATTCAATTATTACTTCCTTTCACTAGATTTTTTATCTTAGGATAACTGCACGATCATTGTACTTGTTGTTTTATCATTGCAAAAACTAGAGTAATTTATTATTTAAATTCTGTTACTCCTGTGTTAGCAGTAATTAACTTTTGTTAATTCATACATTTGCCCAATTTGTATTTTTCATCCAGAGATATTTTTTGTTTTGGTTTTTCTTCCTATTTAATTTTTTGTTGGCCACTCATCCCTCCCCCCCCTTCTACTATTAAATCCCTTTTAAAAAACATTGTGACAAGAGGTGCCCTTGTCCTGTGTCCCTGAGGATTGAGGCCAGAGTAAAACGAACCAAAAACATTGTGACAAAAAGTGCCTTTGCCCCCTGTGCCTAGACAACTGAAGCCTGAGTGACACAAGCCCAGAACGGCAGCTCGCTACAGTATCTATTTAGCAACTGAATTAGATAGAAATTACTTTTTCTGGTTTTTTTTCTCCTAACATTATAACAGGCATAATTATCTCCCCTTAATTCATGCAGATGATTAATTAACTATTTAATTACCAAACGACAAAATCTAAGGATTCGTCAAAGCTTGGGAATCAAACCAAAGACACCTGTTTTCAAACTCTGTATGTTACCAACTGAGCTAGCTGGCTGGGCTCTGTACAACCTAATCTTAATTTCACCGTCTCTTTGCAGAAAGCTTTTCTACCAGAAAGACTTTACCAGGCACATACAAGACCTAGAAGGTTAAAGGTCCACTAGCAGCAAAATGAAAACAATTCCCTGTGTGAAATAAAGATAAATTCCATTAATACCATTCAAAAGTATCGCATTTACTGTAAGTCATACCATCCATGAAAGTACTGCTGATCAAAGTTCCAGTTACTCACAGAACAATGAATATTTTAACAGAACTGAGTCATGCTCTGGCAAAAAGGGGCTTAATCCTTTACCAACAATGCAGCCTTTTAACGACCCAGGGAAAGAAGCCTTTTGAAAACATTGTGGGAAAAGGAGAAAATGCTGGTGGTAACCAGTAAATTCTCCTTTTCCCACAATGTTTTCTACCTTATGGAAGACATACTCCATCATGTGAGTAACATTTAAATTTCCAACTGCAAATACTTTCAATTTGGACAAGTCTACATATTCATCATGTAGTAAAGGGTTAATGGATCTCCTTGATGTATGACATCAAGCAAGTAATCATATAACTATAGATCCATAAAATCCATTCAGTTTAACGATTGAATGAAGGGAGAGTGGTCCTTGGACATGCAGAGAATTGACCAATGGCAAAAAGTTTTGACACATGTCAGCCTGCATGGACTGCGCAGGCTGACATGGGTAGATACTTTTTGCAGATGCATAAAGCCACCCTTTCTAAGAGCATGGCTCAACTAAAGTTGGCCACATTTTTTTCCAGTTCAATTTTTTTGCAAGGGACTAGAACTTTGAAAATCAGTACTGTATCACAATGTCACACTCATAATGATATCCATACTTTTAAGTGGTATGAATTAAATTTACCTCCAACACAACCCCGTAACTGTTTACTTTTTATCACTACTGCACCTATAAATATGGAATACTACAACAATCTGCAATTCTGCATGATCAGATCATGTCGAGTTGTGTGTGTAAAGAGTGTATGTAAAGAGATGCATATCGGATGTGGCCGATGGTCTAATCCGATGTGCATCTCTTTACACACGCAACGAGACATGATCCCACCATGCCAAAATGCAGACTGTTGTAATATTCCTTTTATTATATACCTCACCAATACAACTGTTGAGCAACATCAACAAATCAAAACTAATAACCAAAAAATCTGAGAACTATTTTATATTACACATATAATGTACAATGTAAAATTTATGAATGGCGGATAAATATACATAGATAAAGGTAAGTCTGCAGAGATCTATATGCATTTAGAAATGGCGGCTGCTGTTCTTGAGCTGCTACAACAAAATAAACAACAACTAAGGCTTAAAAATTATTTCTTAACCACTGTAAAAGTAGTCAGTGGTTGTTATTCACTGTCACTGTCAAGAACAGTACATTTTTTTTTCGTTTCAATGCAGGAAGCGACTCGAACTTGTGATTATTTATTGCAATGCTTAAGTTCACCAGTGTATTGTACAGTAGCATTTGGAAATACCCTTTCAAAACAACACATGTTTATGTAATGGGTATTGATATTGAACAAAATCAAGTTCTGCATAAAAACGTTTTTTGAAAAAAGGACATGACAAATACCAATGGAAGTATCTATAAATACACCTAAATGGGGTTTTCGTGCTTTGTCATGCTAGCTGAACGTAAATAAGGATATGGTTGAAAGTCTTGAATGTTATTACACACAAGTAGTCTGTGTACATGATTACACTCTACACACAGTACTAAGCCGATACGGAAAAATTTTCCGTCAAGTTGTATTGTGAAGTTAGATAACACCCGTATGTTACTCAGATCATTTATAGGTATATAATAAGTGCTAATACTCACCTCATAGTCAATATGAGGTCTGTTTAAAGCTATATTTATGGTAAAAGTGGAAGAGTCATGGTGAGGACGAAGTTCTTTCTGTCTGTTTGGATGATATTTCACAACAAAGTTCAGTAGAGCTTTGGGCGGCTGTAATTGGAATAATAACACTGAATCAACTCTTCATCAAACAATCCCCTGTTTTAATGAACCTCAGGAAAGGCTTTTGAAAACATTGTGGTAAAAGGAGAAAATGCTGGTTACCACAATGTTTACAAAAACCTTCTTCATATGGGATGAGAAAAGGTGGCATTATTTGTGAAAGAGTAAGGTAACACACATAGTTCACACAAAAGCAAACAGCCATGTACATATATATACAAACTAGGAATGGGAATGATAACCAAATAATCAAGTATTCAAATGAATATCCACTTATCGATTAGTAACATAGGTAATCCATTACGAGGAAAAAAATTAATATCAAACCTTTTTTGGGGGGGTCAAATTAGTTCCAGCTTTCCAGAATCAAAATTGACTTACATTTAAATTTAAGATACTGATAGCCATGTCAAAGCGAATAGTCAATTTGCAATCACTCTCATGTAATTTCTTAGAGTAGCATTCTGGATCAAGAATTTTTCACACCAACACTGTTCAATACTTTGTAAACACATTTTATTGAACGGTTGTAAGAATTAAACATTTATCGACTAGTTAATTGCTCATCTACTTAACAGGAAATCAAAAATTAAAGATGATCATCAGACTTACCTTATCATTCCCTGAACTAAATACAACTTTTAAATTTGATCATATTTAACAGTGTGTGTACACATTATGTACATTCGTTGCAAGGTAAAGAAAATGGACACATATGCATATCTAATAATTTATTACATATACAGACTTTCTTCACTCTTCACAAAAGAAGGCATATGAAAACATTGTGAAAAAAAGAAGGCCATTGGCCCTAAAGTGCTCAACTGAGTAAGGTCATCTAGGATTGATAAGGCTAAAAAGATCCTGGTTGTGATGATGTAAAACACACAAGTGTAAGTGATCTACTTTTTGACCAATTTGACCTATTTTTTAATTTTGAATCTGGCGCGAAATGTGGCCAATGCAGTGCACATAAGGTTTTTCTAAGATTTGGCCCCCTGACCTACTTTTTGAACCGATTTGACCATATTTTTGAACTTGTCAGAGAACTTATCATTACAAATGTTCTGACCAAGTTTCGAGAGTATCAGGCTGAAAATGTGGCCTCTAGAGTGCACACAACATTTTTCTAAGATTTGGCCCCGTGACCTACTTTTTTACCTGACATGACCCAGTTTCAAACTTATTCGAGATTTCATCCAGACAAACATTCTAACCAATTTTTGCGAGTATCAAGCTGAAAATGTGGCCTCTAGAGTGCACGCAAGGTTTTTCTAAGATATGGCCCTGTGACCTACTTTTTGACTTGACGTGACCCAACTTCAAACTTGTCTAAGATTTCATCCAGACAAACATTCTAAGTTTCTTGAGTATCAGACTGAAAATGTGGCCTCCAGAGTGCACACAAAGTTTTTTCTAAGATTTGGCCACTTGACCTACTTTTGGACTCAACATGACCAAATTTCAAATTTGTCAAAAATTTTATCCAGAAGAACATTCTGACCAAGTTTCATGAGTATCAGGCTGAAAACGTGGCCTCTAGACTGCACAAAAGGTTTCTCTAAGATTTGGCACTGTGACCTACTTTTATATTTGACGTGAACCTTTGTCCAAGAATTTATCAAGACAAACATTCTGACAAAATTTCATAAGCATCAGGCTGAAAATGTGGCCACTAGGGGCACATAAGGTTTTTCTAAGATTTGCCTCCACCTACTTTTTGACCAGACATAACCCAATTTCAAACTTGTCCAAGATTTTATCCAGTGAAAAATTCTGACTAAGTTTCATGAGTATAAGGCAGAAAATGTGGCCTCTAGACTGCACACATGGTTTTTCTGAGATTTGGCAAAGTGACCTACATTTTTACCCAACGTGATCTAATGTCAAATAGGTCAAAGATTTTATCCAGACAAACATTCAGACCAAGTTTCATGAGTATCAGGCTGCAAATGTGGCCTCTAGAGTGCACACAACGTTTTTCTAGGTTTGGCCCAGTGACCTTCTTTTTGAGCTGAGATGAACCAATTTCAAACTTGTCTAAGCTTTTATCCAGGCAAACATTCTGATTAAGTTTCATGAGTTTCAAGCTGAAAATGTGGCCTCTAGAGCTCACACAAGGTTTTTCTAAGATTTGTTCCAGTGACCTACTTTTTGACCCAACATGGCCCAGTTTCACACTTGTCCTAAACATCATCAAGGAAAGTATTCTGACCATGTTTCATAAGTTTTAGACTAAAAATGTGGTATCTAGAGTGCACACAAGGTTTTTCTAAAATTTGGTCTGGTGACCTAATTTTTTACCTGGCATGACTTGTATGACAAGGTTTTACTAAATTTTGACCTGGTGACCTACTTTTTGACCCAATATGACCTAATTTCCGACTTGTCCGAGATACTATGAAGACAAACATTCTGACCAAGTTTTGTGAGTATTTGACTGAAAATACAAGCACATAAGGTTATTGTTGAAGGCTGGACGACGCACGACGGACAGCGGACACAGCATGATCACAAAAGCTCACCCTGAACACTAACCAGCATTTTCTCATTTTTCCACAATGTTTTCTTTCCAATGGAGATAAATTTTGTCATCTCAGCCACCTGTAATCTGTTGTCTGCAAATGCTTTCAATTTTGACGACTGTAAAATTTTGTCGTTTGATAACGGGTTAAATCCTGTTTAGGACATTTCCCCATTTAAATCGTAATATCCACTAGTATATTGCCACACTTTCTGTTTGGTATCCATCTGGCTGGGGTCCCTATAAACTTAGAAACAGAGCCGAAACAAAATGCAACGAAATGGAATGCAGTGAAGCGCAACAAAATGGAACGAAGCGCAATGAAACAAAACGGAATGAAAAAGGGAACCAAACCCAATGAAACTAAACAAAATAGAATGAAATGAAATAAAATAGAACAAATTCGACCAGATGTAAAACCCACATTATTTTTTTCTTTTGAATCATCTACCTCTTGATTGCAATTTATGCAAAAAAAGTAAATACTGAAATCTGATAGCAGCTGTACGCACGACGATCAGGCTATTACTGTGAATCTGGATTATTGTTCACTTCGTTATTGAAATTAATCATCATCAAAACGTTCTTCAATTATAGGGCAACTATCAGTGATGCAATTACGTCACTCCCAAGTCGAAGCAAGTCGAAGCAGAGGGACAATATGAAGGCCTAGATTATTTTTCCTATTGGTGGGGAGGGGGGCATTTAAATTTCCCCCAATAACGACAAGTAGGGTAAAATACCCATAAGCAATACCTCCCCGCACCATAACTGATCCCCGCCCCCAAAACAATTGTGTTACTGAACACAACAATCAGCATGACGTTCATTCCTGCGTCGGAATAATTGTACACAGCCATTAGCTTGAGACAATACAAACCTCAACGCATCAGAAAAAAAATAATTGTCTGCCAATGCTATCTTGTCCAGTATATGTGTCCCAAGACTAAATGGCCTCTATATTTGCTATGGCGATGCATCAGAACCGAGCAGATCTACTGGCAATGTCTGCGCAAACTGTTATCAGCTAAATGATTCCAGGATAACTGCAGCTGTAACTGTCGCTCGTAGGTCTTGTAGATACTGATTCGCTATATACTGGTCAATACATCGATGCATATTTTATTTTTCAGCACTAAATATTTGAGCCATGCTCTGGCAAAAGGGGGCTTAATGCATCTCCATGATGCATTACACCATACAAGTCATCACATAATTTTTGGATTCATAAAATCTATTTTTTCTAACAATCAACTGGATCTGGAGGTATATTGGTCCTTTGACATGCTGAAAATTGACCAAAAACAAACCGTTTCAGCTCAGGTCAGCCTGCACTGACTGCGCAGGCTGACCTGGGTCAATACTTTTTGCAAATGCATTGAGCCCCCTTTTCACAGAGCATGGTTCATACATCATTGACCTCTCTCAAGATCAAATGAGTGCCCCCTTGTTCTCAAGTCCTGTACGCTACCAACTGAGCTACCGGGGCTCAGTACCAAAATGAAATAAGAACAGAATAGAAAGAAAATAAAATTTCAAATCCATCTAAAATCTTGCATCAAATAATTATGTTCGAGCTTGTGCAACTTTCCGAAACACAAATCCTGGTCAAGAAGTGTCATTTAGATCAACTAATTCTGATTCTGACTAGATTTTCAAACCCGCAAACCACCCATGAGATGACACAAAATTTCAGCAATTGTTTCTGTGTGCTCTCCACATAAAATGTTGGATAATGCAACAAGAAATGATACAAAAGAAATATGATAAATTGAGAAAAAATAATGAAATAAAAATCAGATTTTGTTCTATTTCGTTTCGTTTCATTGGGTTTGGATCCGTTTCGTTTCATTCTGTTTCTTTTCATTTTGTTGTGTTTCGCTCCGTTGTGTTGCATTTCATTTTGGTTCCGTTTCTAAGTTTATAGGGACCCACCCCATCTGGCTGATGTGCGTTGATGGAACACTAGACTTTTCAATGATGACCTGGATCTATTTTTGAAATACTGGGGCAAAAGTCTGTATAACTTTTCAAGTAATCGAGTACTCAATCAAAAGAGTGACCAAGTACTCAAATACTTTTATCAATAACAGATCCCATCCCCAATACAAACTGTAGAGTGCCTACATTGCTGTAGTATCCAGGATAAACTCTGGTTGCTAAGGGTGCAACATAGTCATTCAAGAACTGTAACCATTGTTTCTCCATGCCTATCTGGTTCATGTGTATATCGTCTGTGGGAACATTCTCATAGCCACCAGCTAACCGGGGATCCTGTACAAACAAGAGGAGGTTAACCCTTTACCACACAATCCCAAGTTTTAACGACTCTGACAGAGAGGACTTTAGAAAACATTGTGCGAAAAGGAAAAAATGCTGGTAAACAGCATTTTCCCCTATTTTCACAATATTTTCACTCTGTCAGAGACAGGTTTTATCATCTGAGTCACAATGAATCCCTTATCAAAACTGAAAGTATTGCAGATGACAAGTTTCAAATGGCTCAAATAAAAAAAAAATGTCCTTCAAAGGGTCAAAAACATTGAAAGAACAAGAGGGCCATGATGGCCCTGGGTCGCTCACCTGAGTCAATAGGCGAAATTCACTCAACGTGCATAATCCAATTTCTGAACAATTGTCAGGTCAATTGAGCTTAAAATGTGGCCTCTAGAGCGTCCACAACGAATTTCCGTAAGTTGACCTAGTGACCTAATTTATCACCCCACGTGACCCAATTTAGAACTCATCAAAAAACTGATCAAGACAAACATTCTGAACAGTTTTCAAGTTCATTGAGCAATAAATGTGGCCTCTAGAATGCTCACAGTGTTTCTTAAATTTGACCCAGTAACCTAGTTTATGACCCCAGCTGACCCAATATCAAACTCACCAATATTTCATCAAGACAAACATTCTGACCAACTTTCAAGTCAACTGTGCATGAAATGTGACCTCTAGAGTGCCCTAAAAGTATTTCTTTAATTAGACCTAGTGACCTTGATTATGAGCCCAGGTGACCCAATTTTGAACTCATCCTAGATTTCATCAAGACAAACATTTTAAGCAATTTTCAAATCAATTGAACAATAAATGTGGCCTCTAGAGTGCCCACAAGGTATTTCTTTAATTTGACCTAGTGACCTAGTTTATGACTCCACATGACCCAATTTAAAACAGTTTTAACTGATCTGAAAATTTATCAAAACAAACATTCTGAACAATTTTCAAGTCATTTGAGCACAAAATGTGGCCTCTAGAGTGCCCAAAAGGTATTTCTTTAATTTGACCTAGTGACCTAGTTTATGATCCCAGTTGACCAAAATTCAGACTCATGTGAGATTTCATCAAGACAAACATTCTGACCAATTTTCAAGTCAATTGAGCAAAAAATGTGGCCTCTAGATAGCCTTAAAGGTATTTCTTTAATTTGACCTAGTGACCTAAATTATGACCCCAGTTGACCCAATTTAGAACTTATCTTGAAAGTTTATCAAGACAAACATTCTGAATAATTCTGAAGTCATTTGAGCAATAAATGTGGCCTCTAGAGTGCCCACAAGGTATTTCTTTAATTTGACCAAAAGACCTAGTTTATGGCCCCAGGTGACCTAATTTCAAACTTATGTGATATTTTATCAAGACAAACATTCTGACCAATTTTCAAGTCAACTGAGCAAGAAATGTGACCTCTAGAGTGTCTTAAAGGTATTTCTTTAATTTGACCGAGTGACCTAGATTATGACCCCAGGTGACCCAATTTTGAACTCATCCTAGATTTCATCAAGAGAAACATTATAACCAATTTTCAAATCAATTGAACGATAAATATGGCCTCTAAAGTGCCCACAAGGTATTTCTTTAATTTAACCTAGTGACCTAATTTAAGACCCCACATGTCCCAAATTCAGACTCAAGACAAACATTTAGACCAATTTTTAAATCAATTGAGAAATAAATGTGGCCTCTAGAGTGCCCACAAGGTATTTCTCTATTTTGACCAAGTGACCTAGTTTATGACCCCAGGTGACCCAATTTCAAACTCATTCGATATTTCATCAAGACAAACATTCTGACCAATTTTCAAGTCAGTTGAGCAAGATATGTGGCCTTAAGAGTGACTACAAGGTATTTCTTTAATTTCACCTAGTGACCTAGATTATGACCCAGGTGACCCCATTTTAAACTCATCCTAGATTTTTTCAAGAGATTTTATCAAGACAAGCATTCTGAATAATTTTCAAGTCAATTGAGCGATAAATGTGGCCTCTAGAGTGCCCAAAAGGTATTTCTTTAATTTGACCTAATGACCTAGTTTATGATCCAAGTTCACCCAAATTTGGACTCAAATGAGATTTTATCAAGACAAACATTCTCACCATTTTTCAAGTCAATTCAGCAAAAAATTTGGCCTCTAGAGTGCCCAAAAGGTATTTCTTTAATTTGACCTTGTGACCTAGTTTATGATCCCAGGTGAGCCAAATCCAAACCATTTTGAGATTTTATCAAGACAAACATTCTTACCAAATTTCAGGTCAATTGAGCAAAAAATGTGGCCTCTAGAATGTCCACAAGGTATTTTCCATAATTTGACCTAGTGACCTAGTTTATGACCCCAGGTGACCCAAATCCAAACCCATTCGAGATTTCATCAAGACGAAAATTCTGACCAAATTTCATGTCATTTTAGTAATAAATGTGGCCTCTAGAGTGCCTGCCTACAAGGTGTTTCTTTAATTTGACCAAATGACCTAGTTTATGACCCCAGGTGATCCAATATCAAACTCATCAGATATTTCATCAAGACAAACATTCTGACCAGTTTTCAAGTCAATTGAGCAAGAAATGTAGCCTCTAGAGTGCCCTCAAGGTATTTCTTTAATTTGACCTAGTGACCTAGATTATGACCCCAGTTGATGCACTTTTGAACTCATCATAGTTTTCCTCAAGAGAAACATTTTAACCAATTTTCAAATCACTTGAACAATAAATGCGGCCTCTAGAGTGCACACAAGGTATTTCTTTAATTTGACCTAGTGACCTAATTTAAGACCCCACATGACCCGAATTCGGACTCATGTGAGATTTTTTTAAGACAAACATTCTGACCAATTTTCAAGTCAATTGAGCAAAAAATGTGGCCTTTAGAGTGACACAAGGAATTACTTTAATTTGAACTAGCGACCTAGTTTATGATCCCAGGTGACCCAAATCCAAACTCATCCAAGCTTTTATCAAGACAAACATTCTGACCAAAGTTCACGTCATTTGAGCAATAAATGTGGCCTCTAGAGTGCCCACAAGGTATTTATTTGACCTAGTGACCTAGTTTATGAACCCAGGTGACCCAATTTCGAACTGACTGAACATGTTGTGCTCAGGTGGGCTAACATACTTAGAACAGGTTCACTACATACCAAGTAAGAAAGCTCTATGCCTTAAAGGTTTAGAAGAGAATAATTTTGAAGTTTTCCTTCTTTGTTCCTATGTTAGAACTTGTGACCCCCCGGGCTGGGCCAGTTTTGACCCAAGCAGCATGCTTGGAATAAACTTGGTAGAGGTCCACTAGGAGATGCTACATACCAAATATCAAAGCTCTACGCCTTCCAGTTTCAGAGAAGAAAAATTTTAAAGTTTTCCTTCTTTATTCCTATGTTCGAAACTTGTGACACCCGGGGCGGGGCCAGTTTTGACCCCAGGGACATCATATGAACAAACTTGGTAGAGGTCCACTAGGAGATGCTACATGCCAAATATCAAAGCTCCACGCCTTCCAGTTTCAGAGAAGAAGAATTTTAAAATTTTCCTTCTTTGTTCCTATGTTAGAACTCGTGACCCCCTGGGGCGGGGCCAGTTTTGACCCCAGGGGAGTCATATGAACAAACTTGGTAGAGGTCCACTAGGAGATGCTACATGCCAAATATCAAACCTCCACGCCTTCCAGTTTCAGAGAAGAAGAATTTTAAAGTTTTCCTTCTTCGTTCCTATGTTCGAAACTTGTGACCCCCGGGGCGGGGCCAATTTTGACCCCAGGGACATCATATGCAAAAACCTAGGTAGAGGTCCACTAGGAGATGCTACATGCCAAATATCAAAGCTCCACGCCTTCCAGTTTCAGAGAAGAAGAATTTTAAAGTTTTCCTTCTTTGTTCCTATGTTCGAAACTTGTGACCCCCTGGGCGGGGCCAGTTTTGACCCCAGGGGCGCCATATGAACAAACTTGGTAGAGGTCCACTAGGAGATGCTACATGCCAAATATCAAAGCTCCACGCCTTCCAGTTTCAGAGAAGAAGAATTTTAAAGTTTTCCTTCTTTGTTCCCATGTTCGAAACTTGTGACCCCCTGGGCGGGGCCAGTTTTGACCCCAGGGGCGCCATATGAACAAACTTGGTAGAGGTCCACTAAGAGATGCTACATGCCAAATATCAAAGCTCCACGCCTTCCAGTTTCAGAGAAGAAGAATTTTAAAGTTTTCCTTCTTTGTTCCTATGTTAGAACTTGTGACCCCCGGGGCTGGGCCAATTTTGACCCCAGGGACATCATATGAACAAACTTGGTAGAGGTCCACTAGGAGATGCTACATGCCAAATATCAAAGCTCCACGCCTTCCAGTTTCAGAGAAGAAGAATTTTAAAGTTTTCCTTCTTTGTTCCTATGTTTGAACTTGTGACCCCCGGGGCGGGACCAGTTTTGACCCCAGGGCCGCCATATGAACAAACTTGGTAGAGGTCCACTAGGAGATGCTACATGCCAAATATCAAAGCTCCACCTCTTCCAGTTTTAGAGAAGAAGAATTTTAAAGTTTTCCTTCTTTGTTCCTATGTTCGAAACTTGTGACCCCCGGGGCGGGGCCAATTTTGACCCCAGGGACATCATATGCAAAAACCTAGGTAGAGGTCCACTAGGAGATGCTACATGCCAAATATCAAAGCTCCACGCCTTCCAGTTTCAGAGAAGAAGAATTTTAAAGTTTTCCTCCTTTGTTCCTATGTTTGAACTTGTGACCCCCGGGCTGGGCCAGTTTTGACCCCAGGGACATCATATGAACAAACTTGGTAGAGGTCCACTAGGAGATGCTACATGCCAAATATCAAAGCTCCACGCCTTCCATTTTCAGAGAAGAAGAATTTTAAAGTTTTCCTTCTTTGTTCCCATGTTCGAAACTTGTGACCCCCGGGGCGGGGCCAGTTTTGACCCCAGGGACATCATATGAACAAACTTGGTAGAGGTCCACTAGGAGATGCTACATGCCAAATATCAAAGCTCCACCCCTTCCAGTTTCAGAGAAGAAGAATTTTAAAGTTTTCCTTCTTTGTTCCTATGTTTGAACTTGTGACGCCTGGGGCGGGGCCAATTTTGACCCCAGGGACATCATATGAACAAACTTGGTAGAGGTCCACTAGGAGATGCTACATACCAAATATCAAAGCTCTACGCCTTCTAGTTTCAGAGAAGAAGATTTTCAAAGATTTTGCTATTTTTTTTCCTTTTGGTTGCCATGGCAACCAGAGTTATGGGTGGAATTCAATCTCTTGAACAACTTTGGTAGAGCTTCACCTGAGGAACATCCCTGCCAAGTTTCATCAAGATTGGCCCAGTGGTTTAGGAGGAGAAGATGTTTAAAGAAATTGTGGATGACGGATGACGGACGACGCATGACGGACATTGGGCGATCACAAAAGCTCACCTTGAGCACTTTGTGCTCAGGTGAGCTAAAAAGAGAAAATGCTGGTTACCAGCACTTTCCATATCCCATCATGTTTTCAAGTGCCTTTTTCCTCTGGATTAACAGCTATTTTCTGGTGTCTACAGCCAGGGATATCTCAAATAACAAATAAATGTTTTATTTTTTTGCATCAATTAACCCAAATGAGCAACCCAAAATTTAATGCAAACCTCTTTTTTCACTTTTTCCAAAATTAAAAACTTTGTACAGTTCAACTGTATGTGTATGTGACGACCTCAATCTAGATAGTAGCACTAAAAGTATTGCCTAACCTTCTGCATAATAGAATGGCCTTTACCAAGGAAGAAAAACCTAACTGTTTTTCTTTCCCGATAAAGGTTGTTTGCCTATTTGTTGAAAAAGAGTGTGAGAGACATCAAGAAATCGCTGTTAACGCGGAGGGAAAAGGCTTTCAAAAACATTAAGGAACTAGAAATAGGTGTGTCAGAGACACGGATGCCTCCACTAAATGGTATTGGTCACAGGTATGTCATATGAGAGAATCAGTAGGTATTACAGAAAATTGTTGTTTTGGATAACAGCTTAGACAGGGTTAACATTAGTGGTATATCACTTCTTGTTGACATAGCAGCCAGCAGCCATTACATAAAGATGAAAAAGAGGTTCATGACAAATTCATTCAAAATTTCAATGATGCCATAAATCATGGAATTTTTAAAGAGAAGTTTATATTGATTTTAGAATGGATCAAATACAATATTGTTGTTGTAGTGGTACAAACTTGAGCCAAATGTTCTATGATAATTGATGAATCTATTCTTAAATGCACCAGTTACGCTGCATGCAAGGTCAAGTTTGTCATTTGACCTTCAACTGTGACCTTGAACTTGGGCATATCAGAACAAACTTTTTGCATGGCTCTAAAACTCTTAAAGCACAACAGCTATACAAATTTACTTGAAGTCTATCTGTTAACTTAATAGATATGCTCTGGACAATATCAATTTTGTCTTTTGACCTTTGATGTTGATCTTGACCTTGAACCCATCAGAAGAAAATTCTTGCATGACACTAGTACTCAAAATGGAGAACAAATTTGCCAAGTTATTTTGAAATTCATTGATAAATGTAGAAGTGGTGCTCCGGACAAGGTCAATTTTATCATCTGACCTTCAACTGTGACCTTGACCTTGGGCGTATCGAAACAAACTTTTCGCATGACACTAGTACTTTATAAGGAGAACAAGTGTGCTATGTTTTTTTGAAATCCATTGATAAATGTAGAAGTTATGCTCCGGACAAGGTCAATTTAAACATTTGACCTTCAACTGTGACCTTGACCTTGGGCATATCGAAACAAACTTTTAGCATGACACTAGTACTTGTTAAGGAGAACAAGTGTGCGATGTTTTTTTGAAATCCATTAATAAATGTAGAAGTTATGCTCCGGACAAGGTCAATTTAAACCTTTGACCTTCAACTGTGACCTTGACCTTGGGCGTATTGAAACAAACTTTTCGCATGACACTAGCCTTGTTAAGGAGAACAAGTGTGCGATGTTTTTTTGAAATCCGTTGATAAATGTAGAAGTTATGCTCCGGACAAGGTCAATTTAAACATTTGACCTTCAACCGTGACCTTGACCTTGGGCGTATCGAAACAAACTTTTCACATGACACTAGTACTTGTTAAGGAGAACAATTGTGCAAAATTATTTTGAAATCCATTGACAATTGTAGAAGTTATGCTCAGGACAAGAATGGGACACACACACACACTAACGCATGCACACACACATGCACACAAGCATACACTAACACACACACATAGACACACAGATGGACACAGGTAACTCTATATGCCCCCCCTCCCCCATTTCATGGCGGGGGCATAAAAAGGACACAGTGACAAAGGTAATTTACACTTTTCTATCTTGACAAAGGCCCTCCGCCGAAATATTGAATATTCTGTGCATAATGATTTCTCAAAGTTAAATCAATATTTATACCTCATTTTTACCACCTGACCATTGTCCATTGTATTCCATCTCATCAATCAGTTCATCACAAAATGTGTCTGTAACAATGGGAAACCAAAATACATCTGGACAGGGCTGAAACATAGAATATCAACTGATATGAGCTATACTCTGGCTAAAAGGGGCTTAATGCATCTCCATGCTGCATGATACCTGGCAAATCATCACATGATCATGGATCCATAAAATCCATTTTGTCTAACAACCGACTGAATCATGAGGTACACTGGTTCTTGAACATACAGAAAATTGACCAATAGCACCATTTTGGTCCAGGTCAGCCTGCGCATTCCGTGCAGGCTGACCTTGGTCGATTCACGGAATTGAGACTTTTTCCCCTCTACTGTAATATTTTCCAAAATGCAGATGGAAGTTTCGCATTCACCCCTCGACATATTCCCCATTTAGTCCGACTGTAGCCCTGGGGTCAAAGTTTTATAAGGGCTTATATAGTGAAGACTTCTCTTCATGGTTTATATTTATAAGCCAGTGGAGTGATAAAGGGCCATCATGGCCCTCTTGTTATTTTCTAATTTTACAAAACTGTCGTTAGCTATTGATAGTTGGACAAAATTATCGTGATAGTTATCAACTTGAAATCATGCTATCGACCTACTGCTATCGAGAGCAAAGCTATTACAATACATCGGTAAGTTGACTTATCATTATACCTCTAGTTCCCATGATATAACTGAAATAATCTTGAAACAAATTTAGATTTTTGAGTCACATTGATTGTGTGTGCTATAAATCCTTTCAATTTTGACAAGTCTAAAATTTTGTTGTCTAGGGAAATTTCAATACAGAATTGAAATTTCCCTAGACAGCAAAATTTCATACTATATATGCTCTGTGAAAAGGGGGCTTAATACATCTGCAAAAAGTATTGTTAGATCGTTTTGTTTAATTATGTTGTGCTGAATTCATGCACTCAGCCCAACTCAACATATCTAAACAAGATAATCTAACTATTCTTTTCACAAAAATGAGAAGTGTTTTTCCCTCTCCTGTAAAATTTTTTGAAACGCAGATGGAATAGTTTCGTATTCACCCCTCGATGTGTATTAGAAGAATAACATGCCAAATTTGGGAGCTCTTGGCCTTATGGCTAGTAACAAGACGGTTTCTGAACTTTTCACTCCATAAACCCATGTAAAACTTGTGACCCCTGGTGCAGGGCCAAACTTGATCCTAGGGCTGTAACTTGGGCCCTCTTTGTAGTTGTCCACTAGATAATGCTATAATTATGCAAAATTTGGTAGCCTAAGCCTTATGGCTATGTACACCAAGATTTAAAAGTTTTCCATATGTAAGCCTATGTAAATCTTGTGAACCCCCCCCCCTCCCCAGCATGAGGCCAAATTGACCCCAGGACTATAATTTGGGCACTTTTGGTAGACCCCAACTAGATCAAGCTAAATGCAAAATTTGGTAGCTCTAGGCCTTATGGCTAGGTACAGGAAGATTTTTAAAGTTTTCTCTATATAAGCCTATGTAAAACTTGTGACCCCTGGGGCAGAGCCAATTTTGACCCCAGGGCTATAATTTCAAGAAACATGATAGAGGTTTACTACATAAAGCTACATGCCAAATTTGGTAGCCCTATGCCTTATGGTTTCAGACAAGAAGATTTTTAAAGTTTTCTCTATATAAGCCTATGTAAAACTTGTGACCCCTGGGGCAGAGCCAATTTTGACCCCAGGGCTATAATTTCAAGAAACATGATAGGGGTCTACTACATAAAGCTACATGCCAAATTTGGTAGCCCTATGCCTTATGGTTTCAGACAAGAAGATTTTTAAAGATTTCCAATATTTTTCAGTTTTGTTGCCATGGCAACCAGAGTTTTTGAAGGAATCAAATTCTTTCAAGAAATTCTGAAGTGGACCATGGCAGGATCATTTCCGTGAAGTTTCATGAAAATTGGATGGGTAGTTTCAGAGAAGAAGATGTTTGAAATAAAAGTTAACGGACGGACGGACGCACGCACGCACGCACGCACGACGGACACCGGGCCATGACATAAGCCCGCTGGCCTTCGGCCAGTGGAGCTAAAAAACTCTAATTGACTTGCAGAGTTACAGTGCCCCAGATAAGCTGCGTATTTGCTTATTCTACGCTATTTGGAACAGCAAATACGCAACAAAACTTATTTTAAAGTGTAACAAATACGCACATGTTTCTCACGATACGCAATTTGACTGATTTTCATTGCGTATTTTGTTTACAACCGAGATTGTCATCTTGATCGGCTGTGTTGTCACTGAAACGCTCTCATATCATTTTCTGAACGAATTGCAAGCTTCTTAGATCAGCTGATTATACCACTCGTCACAACTCGGCCGTTTCCGTACCTACATCTAACCTGATCAACAAATCACCTGAGGTTTGTCAAATGCTGATTATACGTGTACTTGGTTTGGCATTCAGCAAACCTCAGGTGCTCCTTTGATCAAATTCCTCAGCTGTATCACATAGATTGATATGCACCTACACAGTACATTTCTTCTAGAAAAAAACACAGCTTTACCATTCTTCAATTGTAATACTCCACTTAGGAAAAGAAAACGCTTGCCATAATTTTCTATTAGAATCTTTCTAAATGCATTCCCGTTGAAAAGTAGTTTGTACCTTACTTTTCTAACTTGGTCTATCAGTTCTCATTGATGCTAGGAAGTTTGAAATGACCCGAGTTTTTTTACGCTCACAAATATCTGCCTATGCGCCAATGTGACACATGAGATTATCGGCTAAAGCTTAATATAAATTAGCTTGCGAGCTTGCATCCGGCAGATATATGGGCTTTAATAAGTTACACAATCTGTATGAAAAGTGAAGGGCGCACACGACTCTGTTTATCACAGCTACTCAAACTGGCGAGTCATTTATTTCATGACAATGTGGCAAAAGTGTTCATTCCTTTATCTAGTCTAAAATGACAGGTTTTAGAGTTACCTGCTACCCTAATTGACAAATCCAATGTCAAATGATGCGGAAAAATTTCTCCAAAAATTAATCGACATGAAAAATCAGATGCTAAAAAAACTGAAAACCCATGACACAACAAAGGTCAGTTTGATATCGTCCGAACAGAGGCACATCAATCTGTTTTATTGGCTTTAATAATGAATTTAACCGGTGCATTTACACAAATCTCTGTATAAATTAAGAAGTGGAAGCCAAAATATCTTTTTTGTAGTCAGTAAAAACCATTGGTTGCATTTTGAAATAAAAATATATGACAACCTACAAATTAGACAGGGAGGGTGGAGGTTAGGCCTTCTTGTCTGACAGTGTTAACACTGGAACAAGTGTAAAGGAAGGTATTAGTCACTCATACAAGCAAGAAGACTAGAATGAAAGAACCCTTTAATGATGGTGACCTTTCTTTTCGCCCTTTTCTACAATGTTCTAGTACACTATATGAAAGACAAAACTAGTCATTCAAGCCAAATTTGAATTGTCGTCTGCTATCGCTTTAAATGTGAGAGTCTAAAATTATGTTGTTTGGAAAACTGTTAAAACATTGTTTGTGTCCATTTATTCATAATGACGAATTGCATACTAGGGCTGCAAGTTAAAATTCATCTCCCCATCTTTCTGATGATCAAGTGCTTGGAATTACTGAACAGTTGTAATCAGTGTTTCAAAATGCACTCATAAATGTGAAAATGAACAACATAATACATGGAAAATTGTGTTAATTCTTCCCTTATCTCTCCATAACAACTGAGTAATTTTGACCTTTGGACATGAAAATTTTCTCTCTGATTCTTGGGAATTCCATTTTGACTCTTGAAAGTTAGGGTCCAAGACTCAATTACTCTTGGATTGAGAACCCTGGTATCCATATTTTAGCCACACATTTTTTTTTGTATACAAAGCTCAGCATATAACAGACAAGAGGGCCATGATGGCACTGTATCGCTCCACTGGCTTATAAACATAAACCATGAAGAGAAGTCTTCACTATATAAGCCCTTATAAAACTTTGACCCCAGGGCTACAGTCGGACTAAATGGGGAATATGTGTATTAGAAGAATAACATGCCAAATTTGGGAGTTCTTGGCCTTATGGCTAGTAACAAGACGGTTTCTGAACTTTTCACTCCATAAACCCATGTAAAACTTGTGACCCCTGGTGCAGGGCCAAACTTGATCCTAGGTCTGTAACTTGGACCCTCTTTGTAATTGTCCACTAGATAATGCTATAATTATGCAAAATTTGGTAGCCTAAGCCTTATGGCTATGTACACCAAGATTTAAAAGTTTTCCCTATGTAAGCCTATATATATCTTGTGAACCCCAACCCCCCCCACCCCGCCCAGCATGAGGCCAAATTGACCCCAGGACTATAATTTGGGCACTTTTGGTAGACCCCAACTAGATCAAGCTAAATGCAAAATTTGGTAGCTCTAGGCCTTATGGCTAGGTACAGGAAGATTTTTAAAGTTTTCTCTATATAAGTCTATGTAAAACTTGTGACCCCTGGGGCAGAGCCAATTTTGACCCCAGGGCTATAATTTCAAGAAACATGATAGAGGTTTACTACATAAAGCTACATGCCAAATTTGGTAGCCCTATGCCTTATGGTTTCAGACAAGAAGATTTTTAAAGATTTCCAATATTTTTCAGTTTTGTTGCCATGGCAACCAGAGTTTTTGAAGGAATCAAATTCTTTCAAGAAGTTCTGAAGAGGACCATGGCAGGATCATTTCTGTGAAGTTTCATGAAAATTGGATGGGTAGTTTCAGAGAAGAAGATGTTTGAAATAAAAGTTAACGCACGGACGGACGGACGCACGCACGCACGCACGGACACACGACGGACACCTGGCCATGACATAAGCCCGCTGGCCTTCGGCCAGTGGAGCTAATAAAAACAAGAGGGCCATGATGGCCCTGGGTCGCTCACCTTAGTAGAGTGCCTAAAAGGTTTTTCTTTAATTTGACCATGTGACCTAGTTTTTGACCGCAGGTGACCCAATTTCAAACCCATATTTCATGAAGACAAACATTCTGACCAATTTTCAAGTCAATTGAGCAAAAAATGTGGCCTCGAGTGCCCTACAGATATTTCTTTAATTTGACCTAGTGACCTAGATTATGACCCCAGGTGACCCAAATTTGAACTGGTCTTTGACTATATCAAAAGAAACATTTTAATCAATTTTCAAATCAAATGAATGATAAATGTGGCCTCTAGAGTGCCCACTAGCTATTTCTTTAATTTGACCAAGTGACCTAGTTTATGACCCCAGTTGGCCCAAATTCAGACTCATGTGAGATTGTACAAAGACAAACATTCTGACCAATTTTCAAGGCAATTAAGCAAATAATGTGGCCTCTAGATTGCCCACAAGGTATTTCTTTATTTTGACCTAGTGACCTAGTTTATGGTTCCAGGTGACCCAAATCCAAACTCATCTGGTATTTCATCAAGACAAACATTCTGGCCAAATTTCAGGTCATTTGAGCAATAAATGTGGCCTCCATAGTGCAAACAAGGTATTTCTTTAATTTGACCCAGTGAACTAGTTTATGACCCAAGTTGACCCAAATTAATCTTATGTGAGACTTTATAAAGACAAACTTTCTAACTAATTTTCAAGGCAATTGAGCAAATAATGTGGCCTTGAGAGTGCCAACAAGGTATTTCTTTAATCTGACCTAGTGACCTAGTTTATGACCCAAGATGACCCAATTTTGAACTCAATGAAATTGTTGCGCTTAGATGGGCAAACAAACTTAGAAGAGAATCACTACATACCAAATATCAAAGCTCTACGCCTTTCCAGTTTCAGAAAAGAATTTTAAAGTTTTCCTTCTTTGTTCCTATGTTTGAACTTGTGACCCCAGGGGCTGGGCCAGTTTTGACCCCAGGGGCATCATATGAACAAACTTAGTAGAGGTCTACTAGGCGATGCTACATACCAAATATCAAAGCCCTACGCCTTCCAGTTTCAGAGAAGATGATTCTTAAAGTTTTCCTTCTCTGTTCCTATGTTCGAACTTGTGACCCCCAGGGCGGGGCCAACTTTTGCCCCAAGAGCACCATATGAACAAACTTGGTAGAGATCCACTAGAAGATGCTACATACCAAATATCAAAGCTCCATGCCTTCCTGTTTCAGAGAAGAAGATTTTTTCCTATGTTGGAAATTGTGACCACCCCCGGGCGGGGCCAGTTTTGACCCCAGGGGCATCATATGAACAAACTTACTAGAGGTCCACTAGGCGATGCTACATACCAAATATCAAAGCTCTACACCTTCCAGTTTCAGAGAAGATAATTTTTTAAAGTTTTGCCTCTTTGTTCCTATGTTCGAACTTGTGACCCCCGGGGCGGGGCCAGTTTTGACCCCAAGGGCATCATATGAACAAATTTGGTAGAGGTCCACTAGGAGATGCTTCATGCCAAATATCAAAGCTCTATGCCTTCTAGTTTTAGAGAAGATGATTCTTAAAGTTTTCCTTCTTTGTTCCTATGTTGGAAATTGTGACCCCCGTGGCGGGGCCAGTTTTGACCCCAGGGGCATCATATGAACAAACTTAGTAGAGGTCCACTAGGAGATGCTACATGCCAAATATCAAAGCTCTACACCTTCAAGTTTCCGAGAAGAAGATTTTTTAAAGTTTTCCTTCTTTGTTACCATGCTCAAAATTGTGACCCCTGGGGCTGGGCCAGTTTTGACCCCAGGGGCATCATATGAACAAACTTGGTAGAGGTCCACTAGGCAATACTACATACCAAATATCAAAGCTCTATGCCTTCCAGTTTTAGAGAAGATGATTTTCAAAGTTTCCCCTCTTTGTTCCTATGTTCGAACTTGTGACCCCAGGGGCGGGGCCAGTTTTGACCCCAAGAGCATGATATGAACAAACTTAGTAGAGGTCCACTAGGAGATGCATCATGCCAAATATCAAAGCTCTATGCCTTCTAGTTTTAGAGAAGAAGATTTTTAAATTTTTCCTTCTTTATTCCTATGTTGGAAATTGTGACCCCCTGGGCGGGGCCAGTTTTGACCCCAGGGGCATCATATGAACAAACTTGGTAAAGGTCCACTAGGAGATGCTACATGCCAAATATCAAAGCTGTACGCCTTTAAGTTTCAGAGAAGAAGATTTTTAAAGTTTTCCTTCTTTGTTACTATGCTCAAAATTGTGACCCCCGGGGTGGGGCCAGTTTTGACCCCAGGGGCATCATATGAACAAACTTGGTAGAGGTCCACTAGGAGATGCTACATGCCATATATCACAGCTCCACGCCTTCCAGTTTCAGAGAAGAAGAATTTTAAAGTTTCCCGTCTTTGTTCGTATGTTCGAACTTGTGACCCCCGGGGCAGGGCTAGTTTTGACCCCAAGGGCATCATATGAACAAACTTGGTAGAGGTCCACTAGGAGATGCTTCATGCTAAATATCAAAGCTCTATGCCTTCTAGTTTTAGAGAAGAAAATTTTTTTTAAGTTTTCCTTCTTTGTTCCTATGTTGGAAATTGTGACCCCCGGGGCGGGGCCAGTTTTGACCCCAGGGGCATCATATGAACAAACTTGGTAGAGGTCCACTAGGAGATGCTACATGCCAAATATCAAAGCTCTACACCTTCAAGTTTTAGAGAAGAAGATTTTTAAAATTTTCCTTCTTTGTAACTATGCTCAAACTTGTGACCCCCAGGGCTGGGCCAGTTTTGACCCCAGGGGCATCATATGAACAAATTTGGTAGAGGTCCACTAGGGGATGCTACATACCAAATATCAAAGCTCTGCGCCTTCTAGTTTCAGAGAAGAAGATTTTCAAAGATTTTGCTTTTTTTTTTCCTTTTTGTTGCCATGGCAATCAGAGTTGTGGGTGGAATTAAATTCTTTGAACAATTTTGGTAGAGCTTCACCCAAGGAACATCCCTCCCAAGTTTCATCAAGATTGGCCCAGTGGTTTAGGAGAAGAAGATGTTTAAAGAAATTGTTGACGGACGCCGGACGACAGACGATGGACGCCGGACAAAGGGCGATCACAATAGCTCACCTTTAGCACGTTGTGCTAAGGTGAGCTAAAAATAAAACTGCCATATTTTTCAATCAATCTTACTAGCTAGGCACCATATATCATAAAATAAAAAAAGTTAACATTATGGGATTGAAACATACTATGTTCAAATATGGGGTAAAACTTGATTTTTACTCCAACATTAGAATTTTCTTGCTTAAACAATTGCTGCTTAAGCACAGTCATTTCATTTTACCCCTATGTTAAGAAAATGTTGCTTAAATACTCTTTGGCTAAAAATATTATCTGGGGCTCTGGTGTTAAGTTTAAAATGTGTGCATATCCGTTTAATATTATTGAAAACGCGGGATACCGTCAGTCTGCAGGTCATGTTGTATGGTAAAATTGGCAGCAATCCCACAAATAAATATTGGGATACGGGCCCGGCTGTCAGGTAAAATTAAACATAAATTAAAATGATAAATCCTATCATTTGAGTCACACATATTCTGTCGGATATCAAAGACAAAAATTGTCATTTGAGAATTCGTCATCTGAAAATGCTTTCAATTTTGTTATGTCCAGAATTTTGTCGTTTGGTAAAGAGTTCAACTGACCTGCTCGACATGACTGTCCTCTTTCAGACTTTCTGAATAATTTGGATGGATGTATCGTGCGGCCCAGTCATGGGCATTGCTGAAATACTGGAACAGGTTGTTGTTTTTATGGCTGATGTCAAATCCTTCAGCATTCACCAGGTGTCCAAACACATCTCTGTTTGTCACATACATAAATATTCCCTGAAATCAATAAAACAGTGGACTTTAATTAACTATTTACCATAAAACAATAAATTTTAGACTAGCCTACACCAAAAGCATTGTATTTTATTGGAGATAAATGCCATTTTAAGAGCTTAGGTCATATCACCATGGTCAGTACACCTACGCACGTATATCCAGGCTTTTTTCACACCAGTACTGACACAACTTTCTTCCTAAGCAGCTGACTACTTTTCCCACATGCTTCAGAGGTGAGAGGCAAAAAATGGCCATAAAGTTTGCCTCAACTGGGTATCAAACTCACAACCTCCAGGTCACAAGTCAGATACACTACTAAACCAAGAGCATTTGCAGAAAACAAACTTGAGCCATTTACTGTCAAAAGGGGGCGTAATGCATCTGCAAAAAGTATTGACCCAGGTTAGCTTGTGCATTCTATGCAGGCTGACCTGGGTCAAAAATTTTTGCTATTATTCAATTTTCTGTGTGTCACATGACCAGTGTACCTCATGATGGATTTTATGGATCCATAACTATGTGATACCTTGCTTAGTATCATGCATCACCTCAAAGATGCATTAAACCCCCTTTTCCAAGAGTATGGCTCAAATGGAATTTGGTTCAAATGATGTAATTTGTCTTCAAAATGGAAGGAAACATTGTGCAAAAAGAGGCAAATGCTTCTAACACTAATCAAAATTATCAGAAACCACTTTTCACTTTCAAAGATTTCACACGTTAGTACAGCAAAAATAAGAAATCTATGCAAGTATCAACCTTAACCCTTTCTCACACATTCCTGCATTTTAATCACACAGAGGCAGTAGGCTTTTAAAAACATTGTGGGAAAAGGAGAAAATGCTGGTAACCAACATTAGCTCCTATTCCCTCAATATTTTCTACCCTTCCACAAACAACATCAATTTTTGAGTCACATTTGTGTTGTTGTTTGCACTGTAAATTTGGACAAGTCAGAAATTTTGCAATTGGCTAAAACATTAAGAGAGCCAATAATAAAGTTAAAATTCTCAGTTGGTAAAAGATGTTTAATTATCATATTTTATCAGTGTTTTGGCCAGATGTCTCAAAGTAAATTGGAGGAGTGTACATCCAGATTTAGACTGTATATTTTGTAAAGTGTGATTTTGATCAATAAGTAACCTAACAAGATGTGTTAGAAGGCGAGTGGTTAATCCTTTGCCATACAATCCCAACGTTTCAGGAGCCTGAGAAAGAATGCTTTTGAAAACATTGTGGGAAAAGGAGAAAATTCTAGATATCAGCATCTTGTCCTTTCCCAACAATGTTTGCTTCTCTTTCAAAAACCAAATTTCCTTTTTTTGAGTCACATTAACTTTGTCATCAGAAAATGCTTTCAGTTTGGACAAATCCAAAGTTTTGATGTCTGTTACAGAGTTAAATAATTTACCTTGTCTCGTAGTTTTTTACAGAAAGCCATATCAGGATCTAAGTCAATCTGTGAACTATAAGCGTTGGTTAACACAGGTATCAAATAGCCATGTACTAGATAGGCACCAGTCAAGTAGGGGACGTTCCAAACTCCACTGAAACATTGAGAAATGAGCCATGCTCTGGTAAAATGGGATTTAAGGCATCTCCATGATGCATTATACCAAACACATCACTACATAATTATGTTTCCCAAATATCTATCTGGTCTAACAACTGGCTGAATCATGGAGTACAATGGTCCATGGTCATGCAGAAAACTTAGCAAAAGCAAGAAATTTTGGCACAGGTCAGCCTGCGCAGACTGCACATGCTGACCTGGGTCGATACCTTTTGCAGATGCATTAGACCCCTTTTTCACAGAGCATGGCACAAATACCAGACAAGAGTATGTATTTTTATTTTCTCCTTTGGTATTTAATGCCTTTTTCAACAGTGTCAGTAAATCACTACTACCAGTGCACCTATCCCTGTTTTCCTGGAGTTTCTTTTACCAGTTCTTCGCACACTCTTACAAAGCAACTGGCTCAATTCTCAAATGACCATCATCAAAAACAAAGATCAGTGGTGAGAGAGGAATGAATCCTGTCACGATGCCTATCATAAATCTTTGGAAAGAAATTTGTAGCGCCAGGGGTTCAAACCACTGATCCCCTGGTTTCAAATGCTGTACGCTTCCGACTGTGCTATCAGGCTTGACAGATAGAAGTAAGGTATGCCACTCTGCTATCAGGCTTGGCAGATAGAATTAAGGTATGCCACTCTGCTATCAGGCTTGACAGATAGAAGTAAAGGTATGCCACTCTGCTATCAGGCTTGGCAGATAGAATTAAGGTATGCCAATAACACATTTATACAATAAATTAACTTGTATGAAAATGTAAGAAACCAAGGTGTGGAAATTCTAATTTCTCTTGCTTGTCTTATGGAGAGTTAGATATAAATTTCTACCAGTCGGTAAACTATTTGTTTACTTGGCAATAATGCAGATAGACTTAGTTCTACAGCATTTCATTTTGCCAAAGTATAGACTAATATGAACCATTTAGCACAAAATCCCAAGTTTTAACAATCCGGAGAAAAAAACCTTTTGAAAACTAGAAATAGGTGTGTCAGAGACACGGATGCCCCCGCTAAATGGTATTGGTCACAGGTATGTCATATGAGAGAATCAGTAGGTATTACAGAAAATTGTTGTTTTGGATAACAGCTTAGACAGGGTTAAGAAGGTTTGTTATATATATAGCCAAGCAGATAAAAGATTATTTATACCTGACAACAAAATTGAGGACTGGTCCAAGTTGAAAGCAATATGCAGACAATAAATTATATGGTTTGTACTGCATATGGTAGAAAACTTTGTGAGAAAAAGAAGACAAGAGGGCCATGATGGCCCTGGATCGCTCACCTGAGTCAATAGGCGAAATTTCACTCCAGGGTCATAATTGAAAGTACTACATGCCAAATAAATATGATGTTAGGCCCAATTTCAAACTCATCCAATATTTTATCAAGACAAACATTCTGACCAATTTTCAAGTCAAGTGTGCAAGACATGTGGCCTCAAGAGTGACCACAAGGTATCTCTTTAATTTGACCTAGTGACCTCGATTATGACCCAGGTGACCCAATTTTAAACTCATCCTAGATTTTTTCAAGAGATTTTATGAAGATACGCATTCTGAACAATCTTCAAGTCAATTGAGCAAAAAATATGGCCTCTAGAGTGCCCACAAGGTATTTCTTTAATTTGACCTAGTGACCTAGTTTATGATCCCAGTTGACCCAAATTCAGATTCATCTGAGATGTTATAAAGACAAACATTCTGACCAGTTTTCAAGTCAATTAAGCAAGAAATGTAGCCTCTAGAGTGCCCTAAAAGTATTTCTTTAATTTGACCTAGTGACCTAGATTATAACCCCTGGTGACCCAATTTTGAACTCATGCTAGATTTCATCAAGACAAACATTTTAAGCAATTTTCAAATCAATTGAACAATAAATGTGGCCTCTAACGTGCACACAAGGTATTTCTTTAATTTGACCTAGTGACCTAATTTAAGACCCCAAATGACCCAAATTCGAACTCATGTGAGATTTTATCAAAACAAACATTCTGGCCAAATTTCAGGTCATTTGAGCAATAAATGTGGCCTCTAGAGTGCCCACAAGGTATTACTTTAATTTGACCTAGTGACCTAGTTTATGAACCCAGGTGACCCAATTTCGAACTGACTGAACACGTTGTGCTCAGGTGGGCTAACAAACTTAGAACAGGTTCACTAAATACCAAATAACAAAGCTCTATGCCTTCCAGGTTTAGAAAAGAAGAATTTTAAAATTTTCCTTCTTTGTTCCTTTGTCCGAACTTGTGACCCCCTGGGCAGGGCCAGTTTTGATCCCAGCGGCATCATTTGAACAAATTTGGTAGAGGTCTACTAGCAGATGCTACATACCAAATATCAAAACTCTACACCTTCTAGTTTTAGAGATGAAGAATTTTAAAGTTTTCCTTCTTTTTTCCTATGTTAGAACTTGTGAGCCCCGGAGCAGGGCCAGTTTTGACCTAAGGGGCATCGTATGAACAAACTTGGTAGAGGTCCCCTAGGAGATGCTACATACCAAATATCAAAGCTCTACGCATTCCAGTTTCAGAGAAGAAGAATTTTAAAGTTTTCCTTCTTTGTTCCTATGTTCGAACTTGTGACCCCCTCCCCCAGCAGGGCCAGTTTTCACCCCAAGGGGATCATATGAAGAAATCTGGTAGAGGTCCACAATGAGATGCTTGATGCCAAATATCAAAGCTCTACGCCTTCCAGTTTCAGAGAAGAAGAATTTTAAATTTTCCTTCTTTGTTCCTATGTTCGAACTTGTGACCCCCTGGGCGGGGCCAGTTTTGACCCCAGAGGCATCATATGAACAAACTTGGTAGAGGCCCACTAGGAGATGCTACATGCCATATATCAAAGCTCCATGCCTTCCAGTTTCAGAGAAGAAGAATTTTAAAATTTCCCGTCTTTGTTCGTATGTTCGTACTTGTGACCCCCGGGGCGGGGCCAGTTTTGACCCCAGGGGCATCATATGAACAAACTTGGTAGAGGTCCACTAGGAGATGCTACATACCAAATATCAAAGCTCCATGCCTTCCAGTTTCAGAGAAGAAGAATTTTAAAGTTTTCCTTCTTTGTGCCTATGTTCGAACTTGTGACCCCCAGGGTGGGGCCAGTTTTGACCCCCGGGGGCATCATATGAACAAACTTGGTAGAGGTCCACTAGGAGATGCTAGATGCCAAATATCAAAGCTCCACGCCTTCCAGTTTCAGAGAAGAATTTTAAAATTTTCCATCTTTGTTCCTATGTTCAAACTTGTGACCCCCGGGGCGGGGCCAGTTTTGACCCCAGGGGCATCATATGAACAATTCGGTAGAAGTCCACTAGGAGATGCTACATACCAAATATCAAAGCTCTACGCCTTCTAGAATCAGAGAAGAAGATTTTCAAAGATTCTGTGATTTTTTCCTTTCTGTTGCCATGGCAACCAGAGTTATGGGTGGAATTCAATCTCTTGAACAACTTTGGTAGAGTTTCACCAAAAGAACATCCCTGCCAAGTTTCATCAAGATTGGCCCAGTGGTTTAGGAGGAAAAGATGTTTAAAAGAATTGTGGACAGACGGACAGATGGACGCCGGACAACGACTGATCACAATACCTCACCTTAGCACTTCGTGCTCAGGTGGGCTAAAAAGCTAAACTAATGATATTGGCGGACTAATATAAGGAACACATGTATGAAGTTTCACAAATTTTTGTCCAGGATTTTGAGTTGAAGATACATGTATATTGATCCTTAACAGAAATATACATGAAGCCCCTTTTTCCTATGAGACAGTATTTGATATCAAAATGGAAGAAAAAACCAATAAATATCAGCGGACATCATTAGGAACACCTGTATGAATTTCTATTTTTTTTTTGTCAAGGATTTTAGAAGATATCTGTCCTGAAAGATGAACAAACAGATGGTCATTGGTCCATGACGAAATTAAACATTTAGCCCCCTTTTTTCATGACATGGTGTTTCATGAAATAAAAGCAAATACCTATTGTCTGTGGCTTGCAATAAACAATAAAAAGATGAAGTTTCATGACATTTTGTCTTGTAGTTAAAGAGATATTGGTCTACAATGAAAATATACGTCAAGCCCCCTTTTTCCATGACACAGCAATAACTGGTCCTATTAGACCTACAATCAAACTCATTCGAGATCTTACAGTCATATATATTTTGACCAAGTTTGGTGCTGATTGGTTTAAATTTGTAGATGCTAGAGTAAACAAAGTCAAATGTAGCAATTTTTTTAATTCAAGGGCAATTAACTCCAGTTGTTCTGGTCCTATTAGACACATAATCAAACTCATCCGGGATCTTATGGTCATATATTTAGGCCAAGTTTAGTGCCGATTGATTAATACTTGTAGATGCTAGAGTGTAAACAAAGTCAAATATAGCAATTTTTCTAATTCAAAGGCAAATAACTCCAGTCATTCTCCAGTCTACATCCATAATCGAACTCATCCGAGATCTTATGGTCATATACATTTTGACCAAGTTTGGTGCTGATTGGTTAATGTTTGTAGATGCTAGAGTGTAAACAAAGTCAAATTTAGCAATTTTTCTAATTCAAGGGCAAATAACTCCAGTCATTCTGGTCCAATTACACCCATAATCAAACTCCTTCGAGATCTTATGGTCATATACATTTTGATCAAGTTTGGTGCTGATTGGTTAATATATGTAGATGCTAGAGTGTAAACAAAGTCAAATTTAGCAATTTTTCTAATTCAAGGGCAAATAATTCCAGTTGTTCTGGTCTGATTACACCCACAATCGAACTCATTCGAGATCTTATGGTCATATACATTTTGACCAAGTTTGGTGCTGATTGGTTAATATTTGTAGATGCTAGAGTGTAAACAAGGTCAGATATAGCAATTTTTCTAATTCAAGGGCAAATAACTCCAGTCGTTCTGGTCCAATTACACCCATAATCAAACTCATCCGAGATCTTATAGTCATATACATTTTGACCAAGTTTGGTGCTGATTGGTTAATATTTGTAGATGCTAGAGTGTAAACAAAAAAATGTGGACGGACGGACGATGGACGGATGGACGACGGACGCCAATGGACGGTGAGTGATCACAATAGCTCATCCTGAGCACTTTGTGCTCAGGTGAGCTAAAAATGCTGGTTTTGAGCATTAACTTCTTTTTATTCAGTGTTTTCCCTAATCTTTCAACTGAGGGTTACTTATACTCAGGATTATGAAGGTCTTAACTTGAGGAATGAGATACTAGTACTCAAAATGGAGAACAAGTTTGCCAAGTTATTTTGAAATTCATCGATAAATGTAGAAGTGGTGCTCCGGACAAGGTCAATTTTACCATTTGATCTTCAACTGTGACCTTGACCTTGGGCATATCGAAACAAACTTTTCGCGTGATACTAGTACTTGTTACGGAGAACAAGTGTGCAAAGTTTTTTTGAAATCCATTGATAAATGGAGAAGTTATGCTCCGGACAAGGTCAATTTAAACATTTGACCTTCAACTGTGACCTTGACCTTGGGCGTATCGAAACAAACTTTTCGCATGACACTAGTACTTGTTAAGAAGAACAAGTGTGCAAAGTTCTTTTGAAATCCAATGATAAATGTAGAAGTTATGCTCCGGACAAGGTCAATTTAAACATTTGACCTTCAACTGTGACCTTGACCTTGGGCGTATCGAAACAAACTTTTCGCGTGATACTAGTACTTGTTACGGAGAACAAGTGTGCAAAGTTTTTTTGAAATCCATTGATAAATGGAGAAGTTATGCTCCGGACAAGGTCAATTTAAACATTTGACCTTCAACTGTGACCTTGACCTTGGGCGTATCGAAACAAACTTTTCGCATGACACTAGTACTTGTTAAGAAGAACAAGTGTGCGAAGTTTTTTTGAAATCCATTGATAAATGTAGAAGTTATGCTCCGGACAATGTCAATTTAAACATTTGACTTTCAACCGTGGCCTTGACCTTGGGCGTATCGAAACAAACTTTTTGCATGACACTAATACTTGTTAAGGAGAACAATTGTGCAAAATTATTTTGAAATCCATTGGTAAATGTAGAAGTTATGCTCAGGACAAGAATGGGACACACACACTAACGTATGCACACACACATGCACGCACACACTAACACACAGACGGACACTGGTAACTCTATATGCCCCCCCCCCCGCATTTCATGGCGGGGGCATAAAGATGTGGGAAAAGGAGAAAACAATGGTAGCCAGCATTTTCTCCTTTTCCCACAAGCTTTTCTCCTCTTTTACAATTAATGTCAGTTCAGCTAGATTTAATTTGTCATCTGCAAATGCTTTTAATTTTGACAAATCTTAAATTTTACCATTTGGTAAAGAGTCAAAGAAATAGCCTTTGAAAACCTTGTGGGAAAAGGAGAAAATGCTAGTAACCAGCATTTTCACCTTTTCCCACAACCTTTCTACACTTTCACAGGCAATTACCATCATTTCACCCTCATTTAATTTGTTGTCTGCAAATGCTTTCAATGTGGAAAAGTCTGAAATTTTAACAAATGGTAAAGAGTTACAGAACTATAGCAAAAATTATAGATCAATCATTTTGTCCACTAAAACTATGAAGTATAAAGTTAAAAACTGACAGGTCAATAAAACCAAACTTATACTTACATTTTCTCATAATGAACGATATCCATATAATCCTCTGATCGAGCATAAAACCCATTGTCACTAAGAGCTCCCCAGAATGTGGACCATGCCTTACCTTTACGAGGTATCATCGCAGCCAATACTGATCTGTACAAAAATTATAGCAGCCATTACAAATCTGTGCAAAAATGATAACAGCCAATACAGATCTGTACAAAAATTATAGCAGCCAATACAGATCTGTACAAAAATTATAGCAGCCAATACAAATCTGAACAAAAATGATAACAGCCAATACAGATCTGTACAAAAATTATAGCAGCCAAAACAATTCTGTACAAAAATTACAGCAGCCAATACAGATCTGTTAAAAAATTATTGCAGCCATTACAGATCTGTACAACAAGAGGGCGATGATGGCCCTGTATCGCTCCACTGGACCTGTGGGGCAGAGCCAATTTTGACCTCGAGGCTATAGTATGAAGAGTTCTTGTAAAGGTTTATTAGACAAAGCTACATGCCAAATTTAGTAGCCCTAGTCCATATGGTTTAGGACTAGAAGACTTAAAGTTTCCACCATAGAAGCCTATCTAAAACTTGTGGCCCCAGAGGTGGGGCCAATTTTGACCCAAGGGTTATATGTTGATGTGTTTTTGTAGAAGTCCATTAGATGAAGCTACATGCCAAATTTGGTAGCCCTAGGCTAAATGGTTTAGGACAAGAAGATATTTAAAGTTTTCACAACATCTAAGTAAAACTTGTGACCCTCAGGGCAGGGCCAAATTCGACTCTGGGGCTATAATTTGATGAGTTTTTGTAGAGGTCTATTAGATGAAGCTACATGCAAAATTTAAAAGCCCTAGGCCATATGTTTTAGGACAAGAAGATATTTGAAGTTTTCACTATGTAAACCTATGTAAAACTTGTGACCCCTGGGGTGGGGCTAATTTTGACCCCGGGGCTATGAAGAGTTTTTGTAGAGGTCTATTAGATGATGCTACATGCCAAATTTGGTAGCCCTAGACCATATGGTTTAGGACAACAAGATATTTAAAGTTCTCACTATATAAATCTATGTAAAACTTGTGACCCTGGGGGCTGGGCCATTTTTAACCGCAGGGCTATAATTTGTACACTTTTTGTAGAAATCCATTAGATGAAGCCACACACCAAATTTGGTAACCCTAGGCCCTACAGTTTCGGACAAGGATATTTTTATAGGTTTTCACTATTTTTCAGTTTTGTTGCCATGGCAACCAGAGTTTTTATAGGAACCAAACTCTTTGAAGAGTTTCTGAAGAGGGCCATAGGGGGATCATTTCTGTGAAGTTTCGTTTAAACACGATGGGCACTTTCAGAGAAGATGTTTGAAATAACCGTTAACACACGAACAGACGGACACATGCACGGACGGACAGATGCACGCACGCATGACGGACACAGGGCCATGACATAAGCCCACTGGCCTTTGGTCAGTGGAGTTAGAAATTATATCAGCCAATACAAATCTGTATAAAACTTATAGCAGCCAATACTGGTCTGTACAAAATGTTATAGCAGCAAATACAGATCTGTATAAAAATAATAGCAGCTAATACAAATCTGTACAAAAATCAACTAAAACAGATCTGTACAAAAATTGTAGCAGCCAAAAAACATCTGTATAAAAATTATAGCAGCCAATCCAGATCTGTACAAAAATTATAGCAGCCAATACAGATCATTATATTATTAAATTATAGCAACCAATACAAATTTGTATAAACATCATTGCAATAATACAGATCTGTATAAAAAAATTATAGCAGCCAATACAGATCTGTTTAAAAAATCAAAGCGCTGAACGCGCTGAAAGCCTGGGCACCAGAACGGGTGAAGGGGTAGGAAAATGAGGCCCAGAAGCTCAAAGTTGCTATCACATTTGTACAGGCTTAAAAACTGCTCTCACATTTGTACAGTAACCGTGTCAAAAATATTTTGATGGTTACCTGACCTGTTATATGGGTACCCCTTTTGACGGTAAATAACTTGTACAAGTTTGAAGTAAACATCTTCAGGAATAACATAGATATTAACAAATGTTGAAGTTTTTGCACAACGACAATGATGCATAGGCTTTGACAATAGCATGACGCTTTCTTCGTAAACAGGTGAGCTAAAGACTGCCAGTTGAATAAAATCATATGGATGATACAAGACTGCTCAAGGTACATTTCTACATATAAGTTTTGTCAAAATATCTGCCGTAAATACCACTTTTCAATTTCCACATTGAAAGTCTATGAAATCTCTAAGTTGCCATGAAGTTTTTCCAAAATATCTGCCGCAAATGCCACTTTTCAACTTCCCCATTGAAAGTCTATGGAATCTCTAAGTTGCCATGATCAACCAAGTTGGAAAGCAGATTTTAATGAACAACAGGGCCATTGGACCTAAAGCCCTCATCTGAGTAAAGGCATCTAGTATTTATAAATTTGAAGAGCTCTTGGTTGTGAATATGGAAAACACAAATGCACCATGCTCTGGCAAAAGGGGGTTTAATGCCTCTCCGTGATCTGTCAGTCGAAACGAGCCATCATATATTAATGGATCCATTAAATCCATTTTGTAAAGCAACCAACTGAATCATGAGGCACACTGGTCCTTTGACATGCAGAAAATTTGCCAAAAGCACAAAGTTTCGACCAAGGTCAGCCTAAATACCTATGGAGATCAAGATCAGATTGCAGAGTGTCAAGTCAGATTTTCGATATAAAACGCCCACAAGTTACTTAACTCTTGACCACACATTCTCGAGTTTTAAGGACTCCAAGGATATAGCCTCATGAAAACCTTTTGGAAAAAAAAGAAAATGCTCTCTTTTTTCCTACAAGGTTTTCTGCACTTTCACAGCCAATAACCAACATTTCAGCTAAATCTAACTCGCCGTTCACAAATGTTTTCAATTTAGACAAGTCTAAAATTTCATCATTCTTTTAAGATTAACTGGTTTTCAATGGCTCATGTTACAAACTTTAATACATACTTGGTATTGTATGCTCCGAGTTTGCTATGGGTCGAAATGGTTATGGGCCGAGATGTCATATCTGGACAATTCTGACAGGAAGAAATATGGCATATATACCAATCAAATACATACTTATAACTTCAGACACGAGGTGCACAGTAATTTTACGAAAATTAAAATCTTACCGAGGTTTTGAGACACCGTTTTCAGAGAAAGAGCACATCGTCCGCGTAAAATACTCTTTCATTATTTGTCATTCACATGGTGTGTAGAAAAAGGATAAACGAACGATCCCGATTAGTGCTCAGCAACAGCACTCATCACAACTTGGTCGATTGTGTACCTACATCAAAACGTTTGATCAACAATCTCCTGAGGTTTGCCAATTGTTTCTTTCATTGTTAAGTGCATGACTTTGCAGTTATGAATAACCTCACGAGAGCCCCAAATTCCCAGTCAACACTTTCATACGATTAAAATCGCATATCTATCAAAGTTTGTTGTGAAATTAAACCTTACTGTGATGTTCAAATTGAAATATTTTATAATTTAAAGGGGTCGTTTCCTTCAGCGTAGTGAGATGGATTGCAGGCGGTACTTTTCACTTTTACTTGGGTTTTTTCCGTAAATGCTCGACTCCGGTTTTTCCGTAAATGCTTGGATGGGGTTGAAATTTTGGTATATGATTCCTATGGCCTTGGGCTTGGCAAGCCCAGCCCAGGCCAATTATAGCAGCCAATACAGACTTGTACAAAAATTATGGCAGTCAATACAGATCTGTACAAAAATTATAGCAGCCAATCAAGGTCTGTGCAAAAAATTATAGCAGCCAATACAAATCTTTATAAAAATTATAGCAGCCAATACAAATCTGTACAAAAACTAGAATAACTATCACTAAAGGTGATAAATACCCCCGCCCCTATATTTCATGTCACAGGGGCAATAACTCTGCAATGTCACGAAAGTTGCGTCTTGCACATCTACAACTCCTAATGAACAATTATGCCAAGTTTAAAGTGAATCAGACAGAAACTGTAGGAGGAGTTGTCCGGACAAGCATTTTTAAGTCAAATAAGGGGCAATAACTCAGTAATTCTTGATGGAATTTTTACAAAATGTGTGTCTTGCACATCTACAGCTCCTAATGAACACTTCTGCCAAGTAGCAAGGGAATTGGATTGAAACTGTAGGAGGAGTTGTCCGGACAAGATTTTGCGGACAGACCGACCATAAAAGCTTGATGTGTGGGTTGGGTTAATTAAGTGCACAATGTCCAGCACCGGGACGAGGACCCAAGCCTTTTTTCAAACCATTTCTAATGTCCATTGACATTTAAAAAAAAAACCTGATCAAAGACAAATATAGTGCAGTTATGATCAAAATATGAAGTTTTTTTGTCAATATTTGAGAACTTGAATTCACAATGTAATGATTTTCTGTAATGATTAGAAATGGTTTGAAGGTGCCATTTTAATCTTGATACATGTATCTAATATCTATATGTAAAGGGAGGTTAAAGCTAAAAAACTTACCTTTGAGATGATTGAGTGAAATCAGTGAAAAAAAATAACTCTTGCGAAACTTGCGTCTTTGAATCAGTGGCAAAAATTCTGTAATCCTCAACGCTAATTAATTTTTAAGTCATATCAGGGGCAATAACTCATTAACTCTTGATAGAAGTTTCAAAAAATTTGCGTCTTGCACATCTACAACTCCTAATGGACACTTCTGCCAAGTATAAAGCGAATCGGACTGAAATTGTAGGAGGAGTTGTCCGGACAAGCATTTTAAATGTGAATCAGGGGCAATAACTCATTAATTCTTCATAGAATTTTCACGAAAGTTGCGTCTTGCACATCTACAACTTCTAATGAACACTTATGCCAAGTTTAAAGTGAATCAGACAGAAACTGTAGGAGGAGTTGTCCGGACAAGCATTTTTAAGTCAAATCAGGGGGCAATAACTCAGTAATTCTTGATGGAATTTTTACAAAATGTGTGTCTTGCACATCTACAGCTCCTAATGAACACTTCTGCCAAGTAGCAAGGGAATTGGATTGAAACTGTAGGAGGAGTTGTCCGGACAAGATTTTGCGGACAGACCGACCGCCCGACCGACCGACCGACCGCCCGACCGACAGGCTGATTCCAGTATACCCCCCACAAACTTCGTTTGCGGGGGTATAATTATAGCAGTCATTACAGATCTGTACAAAAATGATACAAGCCAATACAGATCTGTACAAAAATTATAGCAGCCAATACAGATCTGTACAAAAACTATAGCAGCTGATAGAGGTCTGTTTAAAAATTTGCTGCAGCCATTAAAGTTCCATTACACCCTTTACCAAACAATCACATGTGTTAATGACCCTGAGGAAGCAGGGTTAGAAAAGCCTTGTATCAACAAAAGTAGAACAAGGGGGCCATGATGACCAGAAATTGCTCACCTGAGCCTGCGGAGCTTTGTGAAAATTGTACAAAGATCTCCTTTTGTTGCCATGGCAACAAGAGTTCTGCTTGAAACTTTGAAAGACCTTGGCCCATGCAACATTCTCTGATGTTTGGTTTCAATCAGCCTCATGGTTTAGGAGAAAATGTTGATGACAGAATGACAGATGAATGAACAGCGGACTACAGGCAATCAGGAAAGCTAAAAAGCTGTTAATCAGCTTTTTCTCCCTTTTCCACAATGTTTTCTACTCTATCAAGGGCATTTCCATCATTTGAGATGCATTTTATCAGTTGTCTCCAAATGATTTTCGTAAGTTTACCACCTTGTCTCATGGTGAAGAGTTACAATTTTAACTATGATCTATAGAACTTCTTTAATCTTATTATTCTGGGAAATATACATTAAATAATTTCCATTCATCAAGCGGGTAAAGGTCATTGGGGAAGTAATGCGAGAAAATTTTACGTTGGCTTAACATATTTTCTCTCATCCCTATACACTTCCTTTTCTGACCTGTTCATAAATATCACCTGATTTTTTTGACTGAATGTTTCCCACAGTAGGACATGAAGACCAATCTGTCTGCACATTATTAAGCACAGGTAAGTTATATATCAGTAACTCTTAGAGTACCAAACAGACATTTTTAGTCTAGAAATAACACCCAAATAAGTGCAATTTCAAATTTGCTTTAGTGTATAGTGTTCAAGCACCATACACAGCAGATCAAACTGCACATTTTGTGCAGTCTGATCTTCATCTACACAGGCCGCAAAGGCAACTACAGTTGTAAAAAGGCCATTTCAGGGTTAATATAAATTTACCTGTTTTGTTGAATCAGCTGTTTTAGAGACTGGTCATTGTCCAGACGTGTGTCTGCATCAACACTGAAATAGTACTGACAATTCTTCTTCTTACATTCTTCCCTAAAATCACAAAGAATGTAGACTGTGAGGCAATACTAAAATTTTGGCTGTAGATACAGTCACACTTATACTAAGCAAGGAACCAAATGGTACTGAAAATATGCTTGCTTGTAAAACATTGTTCAAGAGCATTTGTTCCATAATTCACATAGCACTGTTCAAGAGCATTTGTTCCACAAGTCATATGGCATTTGTACCACAATTTGTAGAGCATTGCTCAAGAGCATTTGTACCACAAATTTGTAAGGCGTAATTCATGAGCAGCTTTACCACAATATGTAGATCATAATTTGAGAGCATTTGTACCACAATTTGTAGAGCATTGTTCAAAGGCATATGTTCCATAATTCATGGAGCAGTGATCAAGAGCATTTGTTCCACAATTCATAGAGCATTGTTTAAGAGCATTTGTACCACAATTCACATAGCATTGTTCAAGAGCATTTGTACCACAATTTGTAGGGCATAATTCCAGAGCACCCATACCACAATTTGTGAAGCATTGTTCAAGAGCATTCACATCGCTATTCATAGAGCATTGTTTGAGAGCATTTGTACCACAATTCCAAAGGTGTAATTCAAGAGCACCAACAGAAACATTTGTAGAGCGTTGTTCCACAATTCGTACACCATTGTTCAACAGCATTTGTACCATAATTTGTAGACAGACTCGCATCTCCTGAGTAATCCATCCAATATCTGCATTGCCCTAAAATGCTCCAAAAGCATCCTCATCATCCAAAATACTGAATGCAGGGCAGGGCAGGGCAGGGCAGGCAGGCAGGCAGACAGACAGACAGACAGACAGACAGACAGACTTACAAAGCCCGGTTCCTTCCATCTCTCTCAGAGACATAATCCGAGGGATTGATGACAGTCAGAGACTTGTAGGATTTAGCATTTCCATCTATAAAAGGTATGAGGCCTTTCTGGTGATACTCCACCTGCAAATTAATTGACATTATCCTATGATATTTACACAAACATGCTGTAATGTGAAAATAAATTGCATTAAGCCTTTACCAATCCTGAGTTTTTAAAATCCTGCAGGCTTTTGAAAACATTGAGGGAAAAGGAGTGAATGCTGGTAACCAGCAGTTTCTCCTTTTCCCAAAATGTTTCCTACCTTTCCATAGAAGAACCTCATTATTTGGGCCACATTTAATTTGTTGTCTGCAAACGCTTTCAATTTGGACAAGTGTAAAATTTTGCCATCTAGTAACTTGAATGTGCATGAAATGATGACACAAAGGTACTAAAATGTTTCTTTGACCCTTTCCCAAACAACAAATTTTAGACACTTCCAGATCGACAGCATCTGCACATGACAAATTTGAAAGTGGTAAAAATGAACTTAAGGTTTTTGACAGGGTAGAAAATATTGTGGGAAAAGGAGAAAATGCTGGTTACCAGTTTTTCTCGTTTTCACACAATGTTTTCAATAGGCTTATTCCCAGGGTCATGAAAACACGGAATTGTTTGGTAAAGGGCTAAATTAACTGAAAGTTCATTTAACATACTTAAATACCCATACAAATGTTACAGTGGAAGCTGATCAAAGACATGATCGCACAGGCTTCTGACAACATTGTGGGAGAGGGTGAATATGCTGGTTACTTTACTAGTCCAAGTTTAACTCTTTACCAAACAACAAAATTTCAAACACTGCTAAACTGAAAGCATCTAGAGACAGCAAATTCGAAAGTGATACAAATGAACTTTGACAGGGTAGAAAACATTGTGGGAAAAGGAGAAAATGCTGGATACCAGCATTTTCTTCTTTTCCCACAATGTTTTGAAAAGAATTCTTCCTCAGGATCATGAAAACCAGGGATTGTGTGGTAAAGGGTGAATATCAGGTATTGGACATTGTAGAAAGTAGATCAGACTGCTCATTCTAATCTTGAACTACACCATCTACAACAGCTATTTCAGTCACCATGGGGCAACAACAGAGTTAACCCAAGCATAAAGGAATATTCCAACTTACAGTACTATGTATCAGCACATCCATCTGCTGTTTGGGGTAATCCAGGGCTTCCACTTTCTGTAAAAACTCCTGCAGAAATGGTGTGGGCTGTTCAATAAATATTCCCATCAATACACTGGGATAGTCATTGTCCTGTAAAAGAAAAACTGAACCAGTATTAGACAGTACAATTGAGTCATGCTCTTTGGAGAGAGGGTTTAGTGCATCTCTGGGATGCATCACATCCAGTCATGTCATGGTATATGTCTTTCAAAGGGTAGAAATTATTGTGGGAAAAGGAGAAAAATGCTGGTTACTAGTTCCAAAAATGTTTTCAAAAGCCTTCTTCATCAGGGTTGTTAAAACTTGGGACTGGGAGGTAAAGATTTAATAGCATTTTTTTCCATTTTACACAATATTTTCCAAAGTCTTCTTCCTTGGGGACATGAAAACATGGGATTGTTCAAAAACAGGTTAATATCTAAATAAAGTCAAACTGTCACATAGGTACTAACCGACAAACCATCTAAACTGATGGTATCCTCGTCACATGACAAACAACCATTACTTGTGGTCCATCCATCTGCCAGATAGTTGGCGAGTCTATTGAACTCAGGCTGAAATCACACAGAAAAGTAGAGTTGTAAGAAAAAGAAAAAGTGAGATTACCAGCATTTTCTCTATGTCCTACTGTCCATTCTTACCTTTAACTCTTTACCAAAGGATAAAATTTACAAATTGCACCAAATTGAAAGCATTTGCAAAAGACATATTAAATGTAACTAAAAAATAATTTTTGTCTTTCAAAGAGTAGAAAACATTGTGGGAAAAAAAGAAAATGCTGGTTACCCGCATTTTCTTCTTTTCCCCAAATCATTTCAATATCCTTCTTTCTATGCGTCCATAAAAGTCAGGACTGTTCTGTAAAGTGTTAAAACAACAAAAATACAAATATCATAATTTGAGTCACATTTGAATTGTCATGCACAAATATCTTCAATTTAGCCAGGGAAACAGTTCAGCTGACAGTTTTAGCACCAAACACAAAAGGGACAGGTTTATTTGCAAAGTGTTCCATTTTGTTCCCAAAACATGCGCCTTCAAAGATATAGATAAACAATACATATGTTAAAATCTCACATGTAAAACAAGAGCACTGCATGGAGGCGCCAACACTCAGCTGCCGTTGCTTGATTTTCAGAAGAAAAAGAGGAATTATTACATGTCAAAAATACTTGATTACCTGCCTTTGTTGTATAGCTTCCCATTTTGATAATTAACAACTTGTCCAAGTTTGAAGCAAGTATCTTCAGTAATAACAAAGATATTATAAAATGTCAAAGTTTTTGCACGACAACGTAGTCACAAAAGATGACAATGCCAGGGCTACCACAATACTGCAACATTTTTTTTTCAAAAACAGCCAAGCTACTAAAACAGCACCATTTCCGATCAACTATATAAGCAATAAAAAATATTGCCATACTGTTTTGTGAAATTCCATGTCTACTTCAAAAAACATAAACAGTAAAATTATGGTGTCTCTAAGTAACTATGATTTAACTAGCTAGCTAACAATTCTATGTTTTAACAAGCCTGAGGATAAAAGAATTTGAAAACATTGTGGGAAAAAGAGAAAATGCTAGTTTCCAGCATTTTCTCCTTTTCCCACGTTCTGCCCTTTCAAATACAGATTTCATCATTTGGGCCATTTTTAATATATCGTCTTCAAATGATGACAGCTTAATTGATAACAGTTTAAGTAAGTTTAGGTAAGTCTAGAATTTTGTCTTCTGGGAAAGAGTTACGTGAAAAAAAATTAAATATCTTACCTTGATTGGTCCATTTCCGTGAATTACAACGGGCACAGTCCCAGTCTTAACATTGTACAGAAAGCTGTGAGAACCTTTGTACTTTAATACAATCTCATCTAAACAAAAATGTAATGTAAAATATTCATAATAATAATATCTAGATTCAGACACTTGCAGCAAAATATGGATTATCAACAATGCAATTATTGGATTCAACATTTTGTTTTTATACTGAAACAGGGAGTAACCAACATTTTCTCCTTTTCCTAAATGTTTCTACCCTTTCACTAATAGAAAATTGGGTAACATTTCATTTGACGTCTGCATATGCTTTCCATTTGGACAAGTCTAAAGTTCTGCAGTGTGGTAAAGAGTTAAAGCCATTTGCAACATTTTTTTAAACCAATGGCTGCTTTCCCACATAGACATTATCAAAAAAATGTTCAGCTGTGAGACAGGAATGAAACCTGTCTTAATGATTGCCATGGATCCTTTTGACAGAATTTGGCCAAGCTGAGAATCTAACTAGAGACTTCTAGGTTTCAAGCCATGTAGGATACAAAGTGAGCTATCCTGCTCCGCAGTTTTCTTTATCCCTTTAACCCTTACCAAGTTAAAACAACCCTGAGGAAAGAGACTTTTGAAATCATTCTGGGAAAACAATAAAATGCTAGTAACCAGCATTTTCTCCTTTTCCCACAATGTTTTCTGGTAATTTAAAGATATATTTATCACATCATTTGAGGTATATTTGTCATCAGTAAATGCTCTTAATTTGGACAAGTCTAAGATTTTGTCATTTGGTAAAGATTACAAAAGAGAGGTGGACACATAGAGAGTGTAAAAAGCTAAGTACTTCTTTTGTCAAATATATATATATCACATGAACGTAGTTTACCGTGTTGATTTGGGATCGGACTGCAGTTCTTGTAATTCTGATCTTGGACTACACCCCAGAAACTTTAGCAACCGCATGTTGTTGCACTTATCGGCTTACCGTGTGAATTTAGGATCGGAATGCAATTATTGTGAGTCTGATCTTGATCTACACTGTCTCATGAAACTTTACCTGCCGCATGTTGTTGCACTTATCAGCTTACATCCTTTGTAATATCCATAATTATTTACGAGCTACTTATATTGCCATAGTATACATGTATATAAATGTATTAATGTAAATGCTTTACCGTCAAACTGCAAAATTATAATGTGAAAACTTCCAGAAGAAAAAAGCAGATATTCCATTTGTTTGAAATTTAATTTCCCAGACTTTGTGGATTAGTGATCGGATTGCACACTGTGCGGTCTGACCCTGATCCACATCGTTTGTAATACAGTAGTGAGGCGCGCTTAGCAGCCGATAGGTTTAAAAGTCCAACTGTTAACATGCCATTTATTTGTTTTTTAACTTATTCAGTATCTGTCTTCCCATGTTTCCTTCGGAAAACATGAATTACTTCATGTGTTACCGACACACACTTTTTTTCAATTTGTATATCTACATACATTCTTTTCGCATCTCGTGCTTATTGTATTTGTATTGGCTATGAATATGTGTATATTTAATGCCAAATAAAGATTATGATATTATTATAACAAGCACAGTATTCTTACCTAAAGCACCATGTAGATTCATAAATATCTCAGATCTTTTATCTAATTTTATATTCCATCTTGTCTGTAAAACAAAGGGACAAAACTTACTACTTAACCCCTAGAGCACCCCAAAAATCTAACAGACAATCTCAGTCAAGAAATAAGACCCAGATTACTGCAATTTCAAAGTTACTTTTATCAAGAATGTCTAAGCAAGCAAACACTGTGAATCAAAAGTTAGACTTCACATTTTTTTCCCGCCTTAAATGGCCAAAATGGCACTTTTATTTAAAAATGGCTGATGAAAAGTTAACCCTGTACTAAATGATCCCATGTATTAACAACCCTGAGGAAGAAGGGTATTGAACACATTGTGGGAAAAGGAGAAATGCTGGTAACCAGCATATTCTCCTTTTCCCACAACATTTTTTACCATTTCCATGGCAAAATGATCTTTTGGTTTATATATTTAATTGATAATCTGCAAATTACTACACCTTGGTTTCGTCCAAATATTGTCATTTTGTAAATACCGGTAGTTAACATATGTAAACTACATGTAGATCCAGTAAGTAGGACCAAGTACATTACATATTGTAATTCTCTCAGTGGAACCCTATTTCTCTAGGTCTGCATCACTTGCAATTAACCTTTTCCCACATGAAAAAATGTTAGACTTGTCCAATTTGTTTAGACTTGTCCAATTTGTTAGACTTGTCCAATTTGTTTAGACTTGTCCAATTCCAACGCATTTGCAGGCAACAAATAAAATGTGACTCAATCTGTAGACTTTGTCTTTGAAAATTAGAAAACATTGTGGCAAAAGGAGAATTGCTGGTTACCAGCATTTTCTCCTTTTCAAACAATGCTTCCAAAGCTTTTTTGTCTCGGGATCCTTAAATCTCAGGACCATGTGGTAACAGGTTAATCGTTGCTGTCCAACACTTTGATTGATACTCTGGCAAAAATATCTTTGTATTCTTATCATCAAGTCTGGCACCAGTAACTTTACCCCACAATCCCAAGTTTTAACAACCCTGAGAAAGAAGCCTTTGGAAAAATTTGTGGGAGAAGGAGAAAATGCGGGTCATCAAAGAAAAATTGCACCATTTCAGCCACACTGAAATTGTCATCTGCAAATGCTTTCAATTTGGACAAGTCTACATTTTTGTTTCGTGGTAAAGGGTTAACCCTTACAAAACAATCATGAGTTTTAAAGACCCAGCAGAAGAAAGCTTTTGTAAACATTGTGGGAAAAGGAGAAAATACTGATTGTCAGCTTTTTCTCCTTTTCCAAGAATATTTCTACTTTTTCCATGATTTAAACCACTTTTTACCATTTACCAAACAATCCCATATTTCAACGACTGACAGAGAAGGCTCTTGAAAACACTGTGGCAATAGGAGAAAATGCTAGTAACCAGCGTTTTCTCCTTTTCCCACAATGTTTTCTACTCTTTCAAATACAATTTCTGTGTTTTGAATAAGAATTAATTTGTTATCCGAAAATACTTTCGATTTAGACAGGGCTATAAATTTGTCATTTAGTAAAAAATGAATTCAGACAAACAGACTGAGGCATGCAACATTTCAAGAAAAATTCTTTGGCCTTACCAGGGTAATACACACAAGCAGCACATACTTTGCCTAGCCTATCTAATTTGCATTCATGAAAGGGAGGTAATTATAATTATATCAGCCATAACAACACTGGAATAAGTATGCCGCCGCCATGATATAAGTGAAATCATGTTAAAAGCAGCATAAAGATCATTCAATCAATTACATTTTCATTTTACCACACCATGCCGCCTTTTAACAACCCTGATGAAAAAGGGTTCTTGAAAGTATTGTGGAAAAAGGAGAAAATGATGGTAGCCAGCACTTTCTCCTTTTTCCACAATGTTTTCTACCCTTTAAAAACAATTTTCAATCTTGATTCATATTTGTCATCTACCAAATGCTTTCAATTTTGGCATGTCTAAAACTTTGCTGTGTGGTAATGGGTTAAAAGGGAACAAAGTACAACAACAAGAGCTGTCATTAGACAGCACAACTTGCAAAAAAAGATCATTGTTTGGGCTGGTTATCATTTGGTCTGGAAAATTGGAAGCTCTAGAAAAACTTAAACATGAAATTTCACAATTTGTGACCTTGACCTTAATAAGATCACTGGCACTGCTAGGGTAATGCTCAATGAAACTTTGGATCAGTATCTGTCATCAATCCAAATATGAACCAAATGCATAATTTAGTTTGGAAAATACCAGCTCTGAAAACGTTGTAATGTAAACTTTTGAGGTAAAATGTCAGAAGTCAAATACCTTGACCTTAAGGTCATGGACATGGTTGATGGTATTGCTGGAAGAAACTTTGGACCTGTATTTATCATCATACCAAATATGAAGCAAATCACTCATATGGTATGGAAAATGTAAGCTCTTAAAAAACTTTGACGCAAAACTTTGAAATAAAATATGGAAGCCTATGACCTTGACCTAAATATAATGGGTGTGGGTATTGCCAAACAAAAATTTGGACCTTTATCTATCATCATACCAAATAAGAACCAAATCTATCGTATAATTTTAAATATGTGAACTCTTTAAAAAACTTTAGGGTAAATACTGAAGCTGCCTCTAATGCTAACACCAAGGCCAGGGGTAGTGCAATAGCTCTTGTTCGACTTTGTCCTGGTGAGCTAAAAAATTCAAAAGATAAGTACCCTGAGACTTTGATCCAGAAACATTTCTGTATAATAGAGCTGATCATCGTATGTGTTCTCGATCTGTTTGTGTGATACAATCTCATACACATCTTTTGCATAGCCTATAAAACCTAGCAGGATGAAAGAAGTACAGAATGTATAAAGGCCCTTTACCATATGATACTGAAATTTCAACATCCTGAAAATGGGAAAGGTATTTCAAAAGCATCCTGGGAAAAGGAGAAAATGCTGGTAACCAGCATTTTCTTCTTTTTCCATGATGTTTTCCACCCTTTCACAGACAAATCTCATAATCTGAATCACATTCCATTTCTAATCTGTGACTGTTTTCAATATGGACAAGCACCTATCAACATGTAATATGGTGTACCTTTACAACTACTTTGCACATCATTCTTTGACTACCTTCCAATATAAATAATTCAATAAATGTCTCTAGCCCTTTCTGCTTTTCCCACAGACTTTTCTAAAGCCTCTTTCCTCAGGGATGTTATACCACTGAATCATTTGGCTATGGGTTAATAAAAGCTTTAATAAAAATTTTGAGCAGTTGGAATTCTAAATCTCTGTCATGAGTATTACAAGGCCAATCTGAGACCGTATTCCTAACCCTGTCTGAATTGAATTTCTGATTGCAGATTCAAAAACCATCCCTCTGATTGGCTGAAACACATTCTCCATCAGCCAATCAAATGGCTAATGTTAAAATTATGAACTAGAATACAAATTAACCCTTATCCTTCTAAGCAAATTAAATAAAAATTTCAATCTATAGTAAAAACCTGAAAAATGTTATTATATTAAACTTATTTGTTTTGGAGAAAGTTATCTCCTTATCAGAGAGTGTAGATTCAAAATCAGACTACACATTATGTGCAGTCTGATCTTGATCTACAATGTCCACAAAAGGCCACTTAGCAGCTTAGCAGCTTAACGGTCAAGAATGGTTAGGGAAAATTGGCCCTAGGTAGGGCTGTAAAAATAAAGTGTTGCAAGAAGAGGCTATTGCTCTGCTGTAATACTCTCAGAAATAGATTGATTTTTTTAAGTCAAAAAGGGGCATAACTGTGTTAAAAATATTTTGATGGTTACCTGCCCCTCTTGTTCCCCTTTTAATACTTCACTACCAGTCTGAGTTTGAAGTAAATATTTTCAGTAACAACAGAGATATTATAAAATGTTAAAAATATAAAAGATTCTGAAGAACAACCGTGACCATGCAAACATCAACAACAGGGCTATGACAATACCTCAACATTTTGTAATATTAGAATACCAAACTTACCTCCAGAACATAAATACCGTTTCTCATGTAGCTTGGCCTCCGGGTATTTGTCCTGTAAACAAAGTAAACAAATGAAAACAGCATAATTTTTTGCTTCCTCTTAATGACTTTTATTATATCTTGCAGCTAAACCCTTTCAAAAACATTGTAAAAAGCAATTACATCTCCTTTTCCCACAATATTTTAACAGGAATTCATGCATTAGATATTTACCAATACAGGACAAGTACTGAATGTAGATGCATATTTCACCAGAACATTTTAACCTTTTCCCAAACTATCTTGAGGTTTAACCACCCTGAGGAAGGACACAATTGGAAAACATTGTGGGAAAAGGAGAAAATGCTGGTAACCAGTATTTTCTCCTTTTCCCACAATGTTTTCTACTCTTCGAAACCCAAGTCACAGATGTTGAGTGGCAGTTACTCTGTCGTCTGCAAATGCTCTCAATTTAGACAAGTCTAAAATAATGTCATCAGGTACAGAGTTAAAGTTGGCCAGAAGGAGCACTGGTTAAACACCAAATTATAACCATGGTAACCAGCATTTTCTCCATTTCCCACAATGTTTTCTAACCTTTCACAGACAAATCTCACCATTTGAGCCAAATCTAATTTGTCTTCTGCAAAAGCCTTTCAATTTGGACAAGTCCAAAATTTTATCATCTAGTAAAGATTTAAAAAGCTAAAACTGTTACTGGTTACATTAAACAAGAGGTTCATTGGCCTTAAAGCACTCGCCTGAGTAAGGTCATCTAGGATTGAGAAGGCTGAAAAGTTCCTGGTCATGATGATGTAAAACATGTGAGTGTAAGTGATCTACTTTTTGACTGCTTTAGCCTATTTTTGAATTTCTAATCTGGCTCAAAATGTGGCCTCTAGAGTCACACAAGGCTTCTGTAAGATTTGGCCCTGTGACCAACTTTTTGACCTGACATGGCTTGATATCATTCTTTTCCAAGATTTCATCCAGACAAACATTCTGACCAAATTTTATGAGTATCAGGCTGAAAATGTAGCCTTTAGAGTGCACACAAGGTTTTCCCAAGATTTGGCCCAATGACCTACTTTTTGACCCTATGTGACCCAATAATACCCTTGCCTGAGATTTTATCCAGACAAACATTCTGGCAAAGTTTCATGAGCATCAGGCTGAAAATGTGGCCTCTAGAGTGCACACAAACTATTTCTAAGATGTGGCCCTGTGACCTACTTTTTGACCCGACATGACCCAATTTCAAACCTGTCCAAGATTTTATCCAGATAAACATTCTGACCAAGTTTCATGCATATTAGGCTGAAAATGTGGCCTCTAGAAAGCATACACACTTTTTCTGAGATTTGACCCCATGACCTACTTTTTGACCCCATGTGACCCAATTTCAAAGTTGTCCGAGATTTTGAACAGAAAAACATTCTGATCAAGTTTCATGAGTATCAGGCTAAAAAAGTAGCCTCTAGAGTGCACACAAGGTCTTTCTAAGATCTTGCCTGGTGACCTACCTTTTGATCCCATGTGACCCAATTTCGAATTTGTCCAAGATTTTATCCAGACAAACATTCTGACCAAATTTCACGAGGATCTGGCTGAAAATGTGGCCTCACAAATGAGTGCACACAAGGTAAATGTTGACGACCGCATGACAGCCAATGCACGAAGGTTGCTGGACACAGCACAATCACAAAAGCTCACCTTGAGCACTTTGTGATCAGGTGAGCTAAAAATAGTCTACACTGGTATAGTCTAACTTTACCCTCAATGTTTTGTCTGGCCAAATAAATCCCTCTGCTGATATAACCACTCTGGCATCAAATTTGGCAAATTTCTCCAAGATTTCTTCTGCACCAGCCGTGAAAACAACATCGTAACTAAAAAAAGATAAAACAAGAGGGTGATGATGGCCCTGTATCCATAACCTGAGCCAATGTACCTTTGAGATAATTATACAAAGTTACACAATTATTCTGACCAACTTTCATGAGTTTTGGTCTGAAACTGTGGCCTCTTGATTGTGCACAACATACTGCTAAGATTTATCCTAGTGACCTACTTTTGGATCCAAGGTAAACTATTTTCAGACTTATCCAAGTTGCATAAGGACAAACTTTCTGACCACTTTTCATTAATATAATAATGTGGCCTCTAAAGTGTACATAATATTTTTTTCCAAGATTTGTCCCAGTGACATACTTTTTGAGATTTTCAAACTAGTACAAGATATTATCGAGACAAATAGTCTGACCACCTTTCATGAAAACTGGACTAAAAATGTGGCCTCTAGAGCTTTCTAATATTTCAGGAAAAAGAATTTGTTGACAACAAACAAATGATGGACAAATGACAACAGGTGGTCACTAAAGCTGCCCATGAGGACTTTGTGCCCTGGTCAGCTAAACACAGACTGCCTGTCAGGAAGGAGCAGTGTAATGGACTGAAAGTATTTGCAAACGACAAATCAAATGTAGCTCAAATGATTTCTGTCCTCGGTAGGGCAGAAAACATTGTGGGAAAAGAAGAAAATGCTGGTTACCAGCATTTTCTCCTTTTCCTACAGTGTTTTCAAAAGGCTTCTTCCTCAGGGTCGTTATAAGTCGGAATTGTGCAGTAAAGGGTTAATAATGCAACAGCAACTGACTCTTTTGAATACAGCAAGTAGAAGAATTGTTCTTAATGATTACATTTCAACATTTTTTTGTTGTTTTGGACGCTTGCCTGCTTTGGTATCACTACCATTTGCGTCCCAAAATCAGTTGAGTTCTCTACAGCATTATTGAAGTATTTTCAATAGAACCAAAACTCAGGATATCTTGACAAGACCTTGAAAACCTTTAATAAAATTCCAAGAATTCAAGAATTACCTGTCTGTGAACATAATAAGAAGGTCTTCCCTATCCTTGTAAACTTCTAGTTCCTGGCGCAGTATGTTGACCTTGTGACCTCCACCAAGCCCTGACATGTCCCCACCAAGCCATGTCTCTCCTAACCCAAAAACCTATTAAAAAAAAATAAACGTTAATCTATTAACCAAATGAGGTCTTTTAAAAACATTGTGAATGAAGGTAAAAATGCTGGAGATCAGCATTTTTCTCCTTTTCCAAGAATATTTTTAACCCTTAACCCTTTAGCACAACATGACGAGTTTTAACAACCCTAAGAAAGAAGTCTTTTGAACACATTGTGGAGAAAGGAGAAAATGCTGGTAACCAGCATTTTCTCCTTTTCCCACAATCCTTTCTCTTATCAAAGACAGAAATAATTAATTTAGCAATATTAGGTTTGTCATCTGCAAATGCTTTCAATTTGGACCAGTCCAAAATGTCATCGTTTGGTAAAGGGTTAAAGGGACAAATTCAATTATATGACCCTTTACCACACAATCCCGAGTTTTAATGACCCTGAAGAAGAAGGCTTTTGAAAACATTGTGGGAAAAGAGGAAAATGCTGATAACCAGCATTTTTGCCTTGTCCCACAATGTTTTCTACTCTATTATGGACAGAAATTGTCATTTGAGCTACATTATTTTTGTCATCTGCAAATGCTTTCAATTTGGTCGAGTCCAAAATTTTGTCGTTTGGTAAAGAGTTAAGCCACATTTGTCACCTTCAAATGCTTTGAAGCCTGTCATTTATCTATATATGACTACAATATTTGAGAAACAATATAGTGTTTAAAGATTTAGTTAAGTCCTTTATTTCCTCTCTTTTTTCTAACCCTTTACCACACATTCTGGAGTTTTAACAACCTTGAGGAAGATGGCTTTTGAAAACAGTAAGGAAAAAAGAAAATGCTAGTAAAAAGCATTTTCTTCTTTTCCAACAAGGTTTTCTACTCTATTTAAGCCAAGCTCCATCATTTGAGCCTCCTTTGGTTTGTCGTCTGCAAATGTTTTGAATTTGGATGAGTCATGTGGTAAAGAGTTAAGGCTAAATAATTTTACCGTAAGAAGGTGACATGATATCACTGTTCACCCCTTACCACACAATCCCAAGTTTTAACGACCTTTTGAAAACATTGTGGAAAAAGGAGAAAATGACTTCATTTTCTCCTTTTCCCAAAATGTTTTCTACCCTATCACGGACAAATTCCAACATTTGAATAGCCAAATTTAAACTGTCCTCTAAAAATACTTTCAATTTATTAACTCTACCACACGACAAAATTTTAGACTGGTCCAAATTGAAAGCAATCGCAGACGACAAATTATATGTGACTCAAAAATTGAAATTTGTTTTGGGAAGGGTAGAAAACATTGTGGGAAGAGGAGAAAATGCTGGTTACCAGCATTTTCTCCTTTTCCCACAATGTTTTCAAAAGGCTTCTTTCTCAGGGTCGTTAAAAGTCGGGATTGTGTGGTAAAGAGTTAAGGTCTACATTTTTGTCATGTGGTAAAGAGAAAAATTAGCAATATGATAGCTCTTTACCACACAACAAAAATGTAGACTTCTCCAAATTGCAAGCATTTGCAGAAGAAAGTTTAAATGTGACTCAACTGATGGAATTTCTCTTTGATAGGGTAGAAAACATTGTGGGAAAAGGAGAAAATGTTGGTTACCAGCATTTTCTCCTTTTCCCACAATAGTTTCAAAAGGCTTCCTCCTCACGGTTGTTAAAACTTGGGATTGTGTGGTAAAGGGTTATACAAGAAAATGAATCCTGAAGGAGCATGTGTAAACGGATCAGCTACGATTTAAAGATGAAACATGTTTTTCACTACCATAATATTATTTTTTTGTGGGTGATTTCTGACTTAAAATATTTTCACAAGATTGTGTTTATGGATAAAATCACATGAATAAGAAATTTATTGTCAGTGTAATTGGAAGCTCCTGTAACACTTTACCAAATTACAAAATTGAAAGGATTTGCAGATGACATATAAATTCTTGCTTAAATAGTGAGATTTGTCCTTGATAGGATAGAAAATATTGTGGGAAAGGGAGAAAATGCTGATTACCAGTATTTTCTCGCTTTCCCACAATGTTTTCAAAAGGCTTCTTCCTCAGGGTTGTTAAAACAGTTTATGATTTCAGACTTATCTGTTAGAAATTCATTTTAGAGGGTTATGGTAATTAAAACATCTGAGTTGTGCTCTGGAAAATGGGGCTTTAAGGCCCCATAGCTGCCACAGTGAAGTAAGCCAGTGGTAAAATGCATTCAAATTGTAAATCATACCATTTAAAAGTATGGTAATTATTGTGAAGATGACAATCTGTTTTGTATGGTCAATCCATTTGTTAGTCGCTGACAGAAAAATGAAATCTAAAACTATTTAAAGCTGCCAGGTTGCTGTATCGTTTGTTACTTTTTACCTGATTTGAAAATTAATTTTTCTGCTAGCAACTAACACTTGGACCAACCATACAATAACATCTTCACAGTAACTTCCATAATGTTCAATGGTATGAATTAAATTTAAATGCATTTTACCAACCTTGCTTACCGGTAATTTTGGCAGCTATAGGGCCTGTAATGCATCTCCATGATGCATGATACTAAGCAAGTCATCGCATAATTATGGATCCATAAAGTCCACTTTGTGTAACAACTGACTGAATAATGGGGGTAAATTAGTCCTTGTTCATGCAGAAAATTGGCCAACAGCAAAAAGTTTCAACCCAGGTCAACCTATGTGGACTGCCCAAGCTGACCTGGGTCGATAAACACTCCCCCCTTCCCATGCATTAAGCCCCCTTTTCACAGAGCATGGCACATCTGTTTTAACTCTTTACCAACTACAAAACTTTATTTGTCCAAATTGAAAGCAGTTGTGGATTAAATTATGAATATGAATCAGAAACTGAAATTTGTTTGGGAAGTGGTAGAAAATACTGTGGGAGAATAAGACAGACTCAGTGTATGCATAATGTGGGATGGTTTCCCGCACTGAGCTAGGGCACAAAAAATCTGTTAACCCATTTCCAAACAACCCCATATTTATCAAACCTCAAGAAAGAAGCCATTGAAAAAAAAAATCATTGTTGAACAAGGAAAAAATACTGATAATCAGCAGTTTCTTCTTTCTCACAATGTTTTCTACCCTTTAGATTCCAAATCCTGTCATTCAAAGTTCAAGTGTATGCAGGATAGAGGATGGTTTTCCTGAGAGCACTGGGACACAAAAAATCTGTTGTCCCTTTTCCAAACAATCCCATTTGTAACAAACCTCAAGGAAGTGGCTTTTGAAAACACTGTGGAAAAGGAGAAAATACTAGTAAGCAGCATTTCTCCTTTTCCCATAATGTTTTCTTCCTTTTAAATTCTAAATCCTGTCATTTAAGTCACATGAGTGTAATTGCTTTCAATTCTACATTCAAGTCTAAAATTTTGTCTTCTGACCAAGAGTTAACTCTTTACCACATGACAGATTTTTGTAGAAGTCCAAATTGAAAGCAATTGCTAAGACAAGTTAAATGGGACTCATATAATGAAATTTGTCTTTGAAAAGGTAGAAATGGTTACCAGCATTTTCTCCTTTTCCATCAATGTTTTCTAAAGCATTCTCTGTCAGGGTTGTTAAAAGTCAGGATTGTGTGACAAGGAGTTAATACCGGTACACATCTTGTGAAGAAATGCCATGAATTTTAAGTAGATGACCAGATGACACTAATCTTGTGGATTACATCTAATTACATGATGTAACATACCTCCTACCGTCCCACACACACAAACATATTTATATGGGAGGTTCTCTGTCTAAAGGGGTTTAATGCATCTTCAAACTACATCATACCAAGCAAGTCTTCACATAATCATGGATCCATAAAATTCATTTTGTCTAACAACATGAGGCAGAATGGTCCTTGGACATGCACAAAATTTACAAACAGCAAAATGTTTTGACCAATGTCAGCCTGCGCGGACTCTGTTTGCACACGCTGACATGGTTGATACTTTTTGCGAATGCATTAAACCCCCTTTCCACAGAGCATGGCTCATATGTTTTATACAAACTGTGACTGAGTGCAAATGACACATTACAGAAATATCCTATTTGAGGAAAAAGAAGAAATTGGCCTAAACAAGAGGTTTTGCTTATTTATGAAAATAATTCTCTAGTTTACCAAATATATGCTTTTAACAGTATTCATAATTATATTAAATCCTTACAGAACAACCCTAATGCTGAGAAAGAAGGCTACTGAAAACACTGCGAGAAAAGGGGATAATGCTGGTATGGCGCAATGTCTACTTTTCCAACCATGTTTTCTTTATCTTTCAACGACAAAACCAATCATTTGTGCTACATTTAATTTGTCATCTGTAAATAATTACAATCTGGTGAAGTCTTAGATTTTTCTTAAAAGTTCCCCAGCTGCACTTTGTATCTGGTGTTATGAATTAACCTTTAACCACACAAAACTGTGTTTCCACAACCCCAAAAGAAAAGGGTTTTGAAAACACTGTGAGAAAAGAAGAAAATGCTAGAAACCAGCATTTTCTCCTTTTCCCACAATATTTTGTACCCATTACAAGATAAATCCTATCATTTAAGCCACAGTTCATTTGTTACCTGCAAAATAATTTCAATTTGGATGAGCCTAAAAGTTTGTTGTTTGTAAAGTGTTTCTTCACTAAACACTTCCTGTTTCTTTTTACCTTGCTGAAGAAGGCTTAAAAAAAACATGTGAGAAAATAAGAAAATGTTGCAGGTAACCAGGATGTTCTCCTTTCATAGTTTGCGATGATAAAGTCAGACCATATCATTCAAGCCACATTGCATTAGTAGTCTTCAATAATTATGTGGACGAGTTTTACCCTTTACAATATCACACAACCTAGAGTTTAAACGATTCTGAGGTAGAAGTCTTTTGAAAACAATGTGGGAAACCAGCATTTTCTCCTTTTCCCACAAAGTTTTCTATCCTATCAAAGACAAATTCCATCAATTAGGCCACATTTAAATTACTGTCTGCTGTAAGTTTGGACAAGCCTTAGTTTTTGTTTGGTAAAGAGTTAACATTTTGTCATCTAGTAAAAAGACAGATGCAGGAAAATTACCTTTGTTTCCAAACCATATTTCTTCACACTTCTTAGGTATCTTCTCAGCCCATCATTCTCTTCTGTTGCTATAGTAACAAGCAGTAAGTCTGTAAACAAAAGAAGCTAGTTGTATATTCATACATGCACACTAAGCTTTAACCCTTAAGCTGCTAAGCACAACTCAATGACCTTTTGCAGACAGTGTAGATCAAGATCAGACTGCACAGAACATGCAGTCTGATCTTGAATCTACAATGTCTGATAGGGAGATGTCTATCCTGCCAAAAATACCTTTGAAATATCAATATTTGGGTTTTTACTATTGGCTTGAGGGTTTCATTTCACTTATATAGCAGGATAAGAGTTAACAGCTGGAGGCTGGAGCACCTATCCATGCTTTCCACGAGTTCCTTTACCAGTCTTAGCACTATACTCTCTCCAAGCCAGTAGCAGAGAAATAACATGCCTGTGGGAAACCAGCCAGTGTTTCTCACAAAAAGGATGTTCAGTGGAGAGAGAGGAATGAATCCTGTTGCAATGACAATCACCAATCACAAAAAGATGTCAAGCTGGACAATCAAACCAGCCAACCCCTATCAAACCAGCCAACCCCTGGTGTCAAACTCTGTATGTTATCAACTGAGCTAACAAACATGCTGAAAAAGAGAAAATTCTGGTTACCAGCTGGTTACCTCAGGGTCACAAAAACGGGTCCCCCACAAAAAAAGTTTTGACTGGTAAACTTTTTTCCCTTTTATAAAGTTAAAACTTTACACATCAAACAGTGTTTTAGTCTATACCAAACAGTCCCGAGTTTTAGTTACAATAAAGAAGAAGACTTTTTGAAAAGACTGTGGTAACCAGCATTTTCTCCTTTTCCCACACTGTTTCCCACTCTTCCAGAGACAATGCCTTTCCAGAGACAAATTTCAATTTCTGGTTCAGAGTCACTTCTATTTTATTGTCTGTGGATGCTGTCAATTTGGACATGTCTAAAATTTTATTGTTTGGTAAAGAGCTACATAGCCTTTCTGCAGAGAGGAAAGTATACACCTGGAGCCGACACATGATAATACAAGTCCTGGTTTAGATGCTTATCTTTAACACTTTTGTATTTGCTCTAGAAAATCGTTAACCTTTATCCAACAGTCCTGTTTTTCTACTACCCTGTGGGAGAAGGCATTTGAAACAACCCACAAAAAGAATAATTTGACAGCATTTTCACCTTTTCCCACAATGTTTAATTTCTATTTCACTCCATACCAGACAAAAAATTTACAACCTGTGCTAACTGAAGCTTAAACAATGGAATTTGTCTCTGATACGGTAAAATACATTATAGGAAAAGGAGAAAATACTGGTTACCAGCATTTTCTCCTTTTCCTCCAATGTTTTCAAAAGGCTTTTTTCTCAGGGTCATTAAAACTTTGGATTATGTGGAATGTTAAATGACAAATCCCATCAGTTGAGCTATATTTAATTAGTCATCTGCGAATGCTTTAAATTTGGATAAATCTAAAAGTTTTCATATCTGGGGAGGAGTTTAAAAGTTTTTTGAAAAATATTATGAGATGTGCAGGATCTGACTTGAGATAGCATTTGAGATGACATTTTAACCCTTAGGCTGCTAAGTGTGACTCACTGACCTTTTGCAGACAGTGTAGATCAAGATCAACATTGTTCAATAAGGAGATATTTTTTCCTTTCCAGAATAACTTTGAAACTGCAAGTTATAGGGTTTTACTATTGGTTTGGAAGTTTAATTTCATTTATTTAGCAGGTACAGGGTTAATAAACAAGTCTAGAAAAGTGTTACTGAGGGAGCCCCAGGCAAGCTTAATAACATTTTGGTGGGCCAGCTTAACAAGGTTCTATCTTAAAAGCCAACAAATGTCATATTCTTTTTATCACACAAAAATATCACATAAACAATGGGTCAGAAGCGCAAAACCTTACATGGCATGCATGTGCCAACATTTCCCTGAATAAAATTTAATTAACTTCTCTGAAAGTAGGATGAAGTGATGTCACTTATGAAGTCACATGATGCTTAACTCTTTACCAAATGACACAATTTTAGACGGGTCCAAATTGAAAGAATTTGCAGACGATAAAATAAATGTGACTGAAAATTGAAATATGGTTTGGGAAAGGTAGAAAACATTGTCGGAAAAGGAGAAAATGCTGGTTACCAGCATTTTCTCCTTTTTCCACAAGGTTTTCAAAAGGATTCTTTTACAGGGTCGTTAAAAGTCGGGATTGTGTGGTAAAGGGTTAATATCTTAAAGGTGTGTTATGGTAGTTTAACGATAAAAAAAAATACATATATTCCCCCTTCAATAGCCTACGACTTAAAGCAAAACTGTCACACAAACAGTAGGATTACAAAATTGTACAACAGTATATATTATTCCAAATGTTGAGTCAAATGTATGTTCAATTTTTTTTTTCGTTCAGCAATAACAATCTGCTTCAGATTATGTCAAAAAGTGTCAAATTAGGTAAAAAGGGCTGATAAGCTCTGATGAAGACAAAAGGGCATCTGTTTTATGTCCCTTTCCTTTCCCCCTACTTCTTAACCCAAAGACTGTTGTGTAAACCACAGCTGACAGTGATCTACACTGGCTGCAAAGGCAGGCCTATATAGGAATGAAAGGTGCTTTACCAGTTAATATCACAGTGCTATCCTGATGTGTCTGGAGATACACAGGTTACTTTTGTAACTTTTTTTTCCTTTTTCACGACTGGGATTAACTCTTTACCACACAATCCCGAGTTTTAACGACCCTGAAGAAGATGACTTTTGAAAACATTGTGGGAAAAGAAGAAAATGCTGGTAACCAGCATTTTCTTCTTTTCCCACAATGTTTTCAATGATCTCAAAGACGGATACTGTTGTTTGTGCCCCATTTTATTTGGCGTCTGCAAACGCTTTCAATTTGGACTTGTAAAAAATTTTGCTTTGTGGTAAATAGTGAATCTGTAATCTTGAAATAGGTATCTAACTGAAAAATGCACTTTTCAACAAAATGAAAACTATGAGGAGAGGCAATAGCTGGTGAGGTTAATTTTCATCATTTCTCTTTATATTGAGCCACAAAATAGTTTCAATAAGCAAATTCCAGTACCTCTTAGTTTGAAAGTTACTCTGCCTATCTTTTTTAAAAATATTTCTTGTTCCATAATATTTTCTAAACAACTTTCATCAACGATGCAGAAACTAATACAAATACAATCAGGTTGTAAGTCCAGTCACAAAATGTTCCTTACATAAAAAAGTCTGATCAACCTGCAACCAAAAGATCTTGGGTTTGATCAACTCCTTTTCCCACCAAGTTTTCTGAACTTTCTAGTTTCAAAGACAAGTCATTGTAGCCACATTTGTCAACTGTAAATACTTTCAATCTGAACAAGTCTAAAATTTGTATGTTCAATTAACCTTTTACCAAATTATCCCTACTTTTAACAACCCTGGGAAAAATGCTTTTGAAAACAATATGTTGAAAGTATAGAATACTGGTAACCAGCATTTTATCTTTTCCAACAATGTTTTCTTTCCTATCAAAGACAAATCTCCCCATAGAAGCAATAGTTAATTGGTTATCTGCAAACATGTTCAATATAGTTGATTGACTGATTAAATGGTGTTTAACATCATTTACAACATAATTTCAGTTATCTCGCAGTGGCCAGTGCATCTATTTGTGCTTTCCTAGAATTTCATTTATGAGGACTAAGCACAATATTCTTTCCAAGCCACTGGCAGCTTTCCCATCATCGAAACAATGGTCAGCGGTGAGAGAGGAATGAATCCTGTGGTAATGACTATCATCAATCATCGGAAAGAAATTGGCCAAGCCAGGGATTGAATCAGCGACCTCCTGCTCTCAAGTCCTGTACGCTACAACTGAGCTACGGGGGCTCGGCTCTTTCCATTTGGACCAGTCTAGAATTTTGTATTTTCAGAGTACTGACTAAGAATGTCCATTTCATTTATTTATCATAAAAATGGTTAATCCTTCATCACACAATCCTGAGGAAGAAAGGCATTCTGAAACCATAGTGGGAAAAAGAGAAAATGCTGGTCACCAGCATTTTCTCCTTTTCCCACAATGTTTTCTATCCTTACAACAAATTTTAATTTTGAGTCGCATTGATTATGCTACCTGCAAATGCTTTTAATTTGGGCAAGTGCAAAATTTTGCAGTTTGACGAAGAGCTTATCAAACTGTGAAGCAGGTGACTTGAAAGTTTGAAAGATCCTTAAACCTAATGAGTAAATTAACATTGACTCAGTCGAAAAGAACATGGTATTTCTCAAAAAATACTTTGTCATCCATAAACAAGGAATAAAACAAATCCAAGAATTATATATTAGTGGCATTACCCTACCTGTATCTAGGCTCGTAGACAAACCAAAAACCATGAAAAAGAAAGAGATGCTGAGCTGTTTGTAAATCATCGCTCAGTAGTTTGTCTTTCAGGATAACTCAGTTTTTACTCTGTTTTACATAAAATAAACTCCGTTATAACAGACGTGATTTTTCGCAGATTCAGTGCCACATCACGACTTGCTGATTCGCTGTTGCTTATCCAAAGAGTAACTTGATATCTGCCGAAAGTTGCCATCTGACCTTGTTTTATGTAAGCTGCTTCCCCATCAGCCGGGTACTAATGACTCTGGCCGTGTTTATTCTGCGGGCCTCATTATGTGCTTATGTCATCAGAGTTATCTCCCTTACAAAGCAAAATATCATTTTTTTTTTAATTCATTACACCCTGGATTTTTTACAACGATAATTTTATAAACATTATTGGAAAAAGAGAAAAATGCGCAGGGTCCGTATTCGCTACCCATTCTTAAGAACACTCTTAGTTCATTCTAGAATTAGAAAGTAATACAATACCTGATTGGCTTAATCCATTTAGATTTACCAATCAGAAATTGTTTAGCATCTACTATGAATTATAGAAAATTCTAGAGAATAGACTAAGAATGCTTTCATGAATGGTTGGTGAAGTTGAACCCAGTTATCAGGGAACACCACAAAGATGGATGTTGACTTGTCCATTTCCATTGAAGATGTAGACGTGTCCATACGTACCGTGCTGCTCTTGGACGGTCGTTCCTCTCTGGTCTTGGTAGCTCGGTCAATTTCTTTCCGAAGACTGATAATAGTCATTGCGTCAGTATTCATTACTCTCATCGCTGGTCATTATTTCAACGATGAACGGTTTACGTGGGAAAGCAGCCAGTGGCTTGGGAAGGTTATTGTGCGAAGTGGGCCTCTTGGTAAAAAGAAACTCCGGAAAGCATGATCAATATGTACACTGGCCGCCGTGGTATGACTGAAATAATGTTGCAAGCGGCTTTGAACACCATACAATCAATCGATAAATCAGTCGTAATGAAACATTGTGAGAAAAGAAATTGTTCATGATGAGCTAGTTCTCCTTTTACCTGAATGTTTTCACATGTAGTGCACAGGTATAAAACATTTACCCTTTCAACGCCACAGGCGAAGACAGGGGCTTTTGTCGACGACATACATGTAGATGAAGATCAGGCTGCACATAACTTGCAGTCTGATCTTGGACTTATATCGTGGGCTTGTTTAGTCATGCCTATAAGATGAGAATCTTTGAGTTTTAGTGGAGTATATTTTCAACTCGAAAAAGTCGAGTTTACATGAACCATGCTCTTGCAAAAGGGGGCTTAATGCATCTCCGTGATTCATGATATCTAACAAGTCATAACACAATTACAAAATTCATAAAATCCATTTAATGTCTATCAACTGACTGAATCTTGAGGTAAAATAGTCCTTTGACATCCAGAAAATTAACCAGTAGCAAACAGTTTCGGCCCAGTTCAGCCTGGCCTGGGTCGATACTTTTTTGCAGATGCATTAAGCCCCCTTTTCACAGAGCATGACTCATATATTTGGCACTGAAAGAGTTAATAGAATGTTAACCCTTTACCAAACGGTCCGAGTTTTAACGACACTGCGGGAGAAGCTCTTTGAAAACAATGTGGGAAAATGAGAAAATGCTGGTAACCATCATTTTCTCGGTTTTTCACAAAGTTTTCTATCCTTTCAAAGAAAGATTATTATTATTTGAGCCGTATTTAATATGTCGTCTGCAAATGCTTTCAATCTGGACAAGTCTAAAAACGTCATTGATAACGAGTCAAGCTCTGTGAAAAGGGGGTTTTATGCATCTGCAAACATTATCGAACCAGGTCAGCCTGCGCAGTCAGCGGGTCGAAACCTTTCACTATCGTTCAATTTTTTACATGTCAAAGGACCATTCTACCTCATGATTTAGTTGGTTGTTAGACTAAATAGATTTTATATATTCATAACAATGTGATGTCTTGCTTGGTATGATGGATGAAGGAGATGCATCAAGCCCCCTTGTGCCAGAGTGCCGCTTATCATAGCTACTTCATGAGGTTGTGAGTCGGCCCGTTACCAGATAATCCTGTGTTTCAACAACCCTAAAAAAAAGCGACTTTTGAAAATATTGTGGGAAAAGGAGAAAATGATGGTAACCAGCATTTTCTCCTTTTCCCACAATGTTTTCTACCCTGTTCAAGATATCTCTTATCATTTGAGCTACATGTAATTTTGTCGTCTGCAAATGCTCAATATGAGGCTAAAATATAGTTGCATGGTAAAAGGATATTGACAATATCATAACAGGAATAATGATAAAACAGTGACAGCTGTAGCCTGAGCCAGCGATATAATTATATTGTAGTTATTTATGTAAATATCTCGATGAATGATTCACACAACTTATGTTTAACCCATAACCACACAACCCCTTGCTTTCATGGCACCGAGGAAAACGGTTTTTGAAAAGACTGTGGGAAAAGGAGAATAATGTTTCTACGCCTTCAAAGTAAATTTTCGTCGTATGAGCCGAGTTTAATTTGTCGTCTTCGAAAGCTTTGAATTTGGATCAGTCTTGAACTTTATCGTTTGCTAAAGAGTCTATCTATGTATGAGCATCTGTACGTACGTACCTACCTACCTATCTACCTGCGTGCCTACGTGCTTGCTTGCCCGACTGTCTACTTGCCTGTGTGCATGCCTGCCTACAACTCCCATAAATCAAATAACCACAATGGGTCGAAAGACATTGGTCGAGTAGAAATTACATCGAATGGTTCAACAGTTGCAATTGGTTGAATGTGATATTTGGTCGAATTAGTGTAAAAGACCACAAGAGCCGATCGTCTTTTTGTGTACTTTATTGTCAATCGACGAAATGTCACTGACCCTCTGGTTTTACTAGCTCTACTGGCTGAAAGCCAACAGAGCTTATGTCATGGCGTGGTTTCCGTCGTTCGTCCGTACGTCTGTCCATTGAACTGGTCCCCGTTGTAGATATACATATTACAACTGACACAGGCTATTGTGTCGTTGCTTTTCATTGGGCTACATGTATATCACAGAATAGCCAATCAGAGCAGCATGCACATTTCCAGTATGGCTGTTGAGGTAACGTTGCGATTTTTTGCGCAATTTGAAATTGGTAATCGAAACTAAAAAGATTATTAGCAGACGTAAACATAAAAAGTGATACAAAAAAAAAACCAATTCACTTATTCGTGAGGTCAAAAATATCGGAAAATCCTCTGCTTTCGATGTGAGAGTGACCTCCCATGAATCTCTATTAGTCTTGTGTCATGGCTGTTCTAAAAATAGACGGGCAGAATTCCGCCCGTTTTTAGTAGCCTGTACCGATACCTATACACTTGCTATATCAGGAGAGGTAACCAATCTATCGGTCCGTCTGTCTCTCTGTCCGTCTGTCTGACCGTCCGGTCGTCTTTTTTTTTTTTTTTGTTTACGCGATAAAGTCCGCATTTGTGGTCGGATTTTCGTGAAATTTGCACAGTTTGTTTATCTCATCAATGACTTGAATCCTATTGATTCTGAAAGAAATTTGACAATCAGTGTGGGAAAAGTAGCCATTTAAAGTTCAAAATTTCAATTTCTTGTTTACGAGATAAAGTCTGCAGTTGTGATCGGATTTTCTTGAAACTTGCACAGTTTGTTTATCTCACCAATGGCTTGAATCCTGTTGATTTTGGAGAAAAAAAAAAAAAAAAAATGACAATCAGTGTGGGAAAAGTAGCCATTTAAAATTCAACATTTAAATTTCCTGTTTACACGATGAAGTCTGCAGTTGTGGTCCGATTTTCGTGAAACTTGCACAGATTGTTTATCTCATCAATAACTTGAACCAAAATGATTTTGACAAAAATTCGACAACCAGTATGGGAAAAGTAGCCATTTGAAGTTCAAAATTTCCTTTTCTTGTTAATGCGTTTAAGTCTACATTTGTGCTCTGGATTTCCATGAAACTTGCACAGTTTGTTTACGTCATCAATAGCTTGAATCCTATTGATTTTGATAAAAAAAAATCTAACAATCGGTATGGGAAAAGTAGCTATTTAAAGTTTAAAATTTACATTTCTTGTTTACGCGATAAAGTCAGCATTTGTAATTGGATTTTCATGAAACTTGCACAGTTGCTTTCGACAATCAGTATGGGAAAAGGAGCCATTTAAAGTTGAAAATTTACATTTCTTGTTTACGCAATTAAGTCCGCAGTTTAGATCCAATTCTTTTTAAACGTGCAAAGATTATTTGTATCATCAAGGGATTGAACTCCATTATAAATGAAGAAAATCTAACAATTAGTTTAGAAAAAGCAGCCATTTCAAGACTTAGTATTGTTTACTTAACAGAGTCCACGTTATTAGTCATATTTCCTTGAAACTTGCAGGGATTGTTCAAAACAGTGAGTACTGAAACTCTGTCAATTTTGACTGGATTCCAAACAATTAGTCTTGAGAAACTGTACTCCCCTTTTTTCACTATTTGTTCAATTCAACATGCCTACTTGTGCTTTCTCAGTGGGTTCAAGCCCGGTTGCAACAACACCCCCTCTTTTTTTTTTTTTTTTTTTTTTTTTTTTTGTGGGGGAGGGGGGGGGGGGGTCCTTGTCCTTTTTGCATCATGAATTTATAATGTATGCTGGAAAAACAGCAAAATCACTGCCAGTAGAGCGATTCGAGCCCTCAAGGGCCTCTAGTGTTACTTCATGATAGTCTGTTTTAGTTGTATTTAACGCCCTTTTCAATATTTTGTCAGTTTCATCGCGGTGGCCACTGCATCTATCCACGCGTTTCTAATGCTTCCTTTACCAGTATTTCGTATAACATTTCTCCAAGCCACTGGCTGCTTTCTCGGCAACAACGGCAAAACAATGATCAGCGGTGAGAGAGAAACGAATCCTGTTGCAATGGCTATCCGCTGGTCTATAACTAGCCTGGGTTCAGGCGGTTTAATTACTTCGTATCATGCTCTTAGAATCGTGGTCTGCTGTCAGTCTTCGGCAGGTATCTATTTATTGTTTTCGTCATTATTAAAAGTTTGACAAAGTAATGTCATAATTATAGAAAAGGAAAAAATGAACGGACTGGAGCCCAAGCTAGTCTATGACAGCACTTTGTGTAAATAAAAAACCCACATCTTGTAATTTACCTGCGCCGGCTGACATGGTCTACGCTTTTTTGCAAATACATTAAAGAGACTTTTAACCAGATTTTGTTTCGCAAGTTTTCTCAAAAAATCTCAAGACAGACTGTCAATTTTCATTTGCTTGCAAAAGTAGGTTTAAAACTGAAACCTGGATCGAAACACATGTTGAAAACTTGAGAGATTTCCGATTTTACAGTAAAATTTCCTATTCTGTTAGTAACGGTATTGTTACTATAGCATACCAAGGGAAAAATACATTATAGCAATGCTCTGTGGAAAGGGGCTTTAATGCATCTGCCAAAAGCATCGATTCATGTAATCCTGCAGAGTCAGCACAAACTCACGTGAGTCGAATATTTTTGCAACATGTAAATTTTCTGTATGTCAAGGGACCATTCTCCTTCTAGATTTAGTCAGTTTATAGACAAAATGGGTTTATGGATCCATAATCATGTCAAAGGCTAGTGTAATGCCCCTTTAAACCCTCTTAACCCCTATTTTGTACAGAGAATGACTCAATTCATGTGACAAGGGGGTCGTGAATGTGATAAATGGGATGTTCCAGTTTGCGGTTTGTTTTCTTTAATTAAGTAATTGATTTTCTTTCTGCCATCCTCATAAGAAAAAGAAAGAAACGAATAAATTGATGGAGAATAGAGAAGAACATTAAACTGCAACATAAAAGTTTCAGATATTTGCACAAATGAAATACACCTTTAAACAGGCAGTATACATGTATTACCCTATTAAACAGAAACGTAATTAGTTCAAATCAATTTGAGTACAATTGGCTAATCTAGGACTATATAAGCGAACCATTCTAAATTAAAAACTGTTTCTTAATTCTACCCGTAATCTCTGATTGTCCGAAACAGAACGTTCCTGTGAACAGAAATATTTCTTTTTTTTTTTTCGTAATTCCTCACCAGGAGAGAAAATTTTAGACATGTCGAAAGGATTTGCAGACGGCAAAATAGTATAAAATTGCTGAAGTCGTGGAAGATGATGGTGACAGGGAACAATACATTGTGGGAAAAAAGAAAATGCGGGTAACCAGCATTTTCTCGTGTTACCGCAATGATTAAAAAAAACCCCTCTCCTTCAGGGTCGTTAAAACACGATTGTTTGGTAAAGGGTTAGTTTCGAATGATAATAGTATTACATGTATAGAATGGTTAGTGAATAAAGATCATGAAGTAGCGGTCATTTACACGTCGTAATTCTATCAATTAACGTTAACGTAAATACACGAACAACGCTTGCTTGGCGTTACACGGATAGTCACGGCAAGTTGTTTTTCATCAGTTGACAACAATAGAAAGGCCTTTTCGGGTTAGACTCTCTAACAATGGCCTCCTGCGTATTTCGACTGTTGTTTTTGTTTCTGTGGAATCTATCTTGGCTCGGAGGTCACGTGGACTGTTTCAGTAACGGCGCCCCGGACAACTCCTGCAAGGACCCGTCAACTTTCCACACAAGGAAGATCAACTCCACTCACGAGGGAATTATTTTACCACAAGACGTGAGCACGAATCCCTACCGGCTATCCGCAGAGTCAGACGTCTTCTCACCTGGACAAGAAATTTCCGGTAATTCTTAAAAAAAATTTCCAGAGTTGTGTTTATGTGCATTTACATATGAACCATGCCCTGTGAAAAGGGGGCTTCATGCATCTGCAAAAAGTATCGACCCAGGTCAGCCTGCACAGTCCGCGCAGGCTGACCTGAGTCGAAACTTTGCTTTTCGTGAATTTTCTGCATTTCAAAGGACCAACGTACCTCATGATTCAGTCGGTTGTTATACAAAATGGATTTTATGTATCTGTAAAAATGTGATGACTTGTTTGGTATCATGCACCACGGAGATGCATTAAGCCCTCTTTTGCCAGAGCGCGCTCAAAAACAATACAAAATAGCGATTTCAATGGTGGTTTCATATCTAATTTATTGTTTTTATCGTTGTTATTGTTGTTATTGTTGTTGTTGGTGGTGATGGCGTTAAAAGGCCTATTTGAGCAGCGCTCTGGCTATACAAAAGAGGTTAAAATGCATCTCCGTGATGCTTCATAAACCCAAGCAAGTCATTATATAATAGTGGATCCATAAAATCCATTTTGTGTAACCGACTGAACCATAAAGTAGACTGGTCCTTTGACAGACAGAAAATTGATTAGCCTGGGTTCCGGTGCGATTATGTTTTCCGTTTATCATATTCAGACATTACTTTGTCAAAAAATGACGTCGATAATTACAGAACCGATCAACAGTCTTGGGCACACACCACAGATCGGTAGAGACCGTTTAAGAAGAACGCGATAAAGGGTGGTTAAAAGATTATTACCGCCTGGATCCAGGCTAAAAAAATGATCAACAGCAAAAGTTTTCGACCCAGGTGAGTCTAGGCGGACTACGCAGGCTGACCTGGGTCGACACGTTTTGCCGATGGATTAGCGCCATTTTCACACAGCATGGCTTTCTTACAGAATAACAAAGGCAGCCATCGATTATGAGACAAGATTTTACAATTGCAATCAACCACTCATTTCGCATGAATGAAGATCTATTCACAGAGAAAGTTGGTGGCTGCAAATATTTACCATCAGATTTTAACGTACAAGTATAGTGTGCGAATTACGCAAAGGAAATTCTTGGGTTTTTCGTTTTAACCCTTAGGCTGCTAAGCGCGACTCTAGGACCTTCTGGGGATAGTGTAGATCAATATCAGACTGCACAGAACTTGGAGTCTGATCTGTGATCTACACTGTCCGATTGAAAGATATTCCCCCCCCCGCCCCCCCCCCCCCCAAAAAAAAAAATGGGGTTTTTACTATCGGCTTGAAAGTTTCATTCCACTTATTTAGCAGGATAAGGGTTAAAGAATCTTCCTATGATCTTTTGCCGAACATGTTCCGTCAGCCCGTACTTGAGTGAAGCGGTTTATTTAGGTTAAACATATTTATTTACATGGATTGAGAAACAAGTTCTTACAACTTATACTAATCTCTCTCGATTCTGCTTCCTGAAAACTACACCAGTACTCGCGCCGAATGTGTGGGCCAATGAACAGTCCCAAAGTTGACATCCACTCCCAAATATCGAATTCATGACCTTTTGATTACGAGGCCGACGCTCTACCTCACAACCACGGACACCAGCGGTTTATTTACTTTGCTTTGATGCGTATGTCTAACGCACGGGCGCATGATTTCCATTGTTAACGCATAGCGAGAGCTCTGTTAAAGCACAGCTTTTCAAAAAGAAATGGGCCGCAATCTGTGAAAAGGGGTTTAATGACATTGAGATGACGTCGATAAAATCGCGTTTAAAGTGACGTCATTTATTTTTGTTGTTTACATGTGGTTTTCATGAGAGCGCTTCATTTAAAACTATCATCACATATTTTGACGAGATTCTAGATTCATTTTACAATGCAGGCAAGTGAACTATCATACTAAGTGTGTTTTTAATCCTCGTTTTTAATCAGTCGGTAGACCGATTAGAGAGATGGCAAACTTCGGAAACCCGTCCGCTCAGGGCAAACTGATGTAACTGCAACTCGTAACAGCTTTTACTTACAACGTTTTAACGCTTATACCTGCTGTGATGACCTTATTACAAACTACTTTTGACCCAGATAAGCGCACTTTGACCCAGATAAGCGCAGGAATAGTAATTAGCGGTAAACAGGCGTTAAGTAATGTCAAGTAATCCCATAATAACTCTTAAATTATATAATAAACGGCGGTTACAATTTGTTTATTATTGAAGTATGTCATAATTACAGTATTATCAAAATCTCTAGCCAGCAAAAACTGGAGCAGTTTACTTTCAACACGATTATAAGATATGGGGTCAGTGATTAGCAGCAACTTTATGGATGAAACGAGTGCGAATCAAGTGTGTCAAGTGATGTGAACACATCTTGTAGTCGTCTGCTGTCCATATCATTCGGCAAATTTCGAGTGATCCGTTGATAGTTATACGTAGTTACGGGATAGGCCAAGTTGTGACGAGTGCTCTCCGTATATGTAGCAGGTGTTGAAAAGATGATAGGTCATTTTGGTCTTGTGAGGAATAAACTCGCAACAGAAAGGAGTTTGTAAAGAAACATTGCTTTAAAAGAATTTGAAAATTTGCTCTGCCTAAGAGAAAACTGATGTAAATGCAACTCGTAACAGCGGTAAGTTTAAAATAGTAACCGGCCGTTGGTCGTTTAATGCAGGGATCGTATATGTGAGGCGAAGCGTGTGAAGCTGTGGGGACAAAGGGTGTAGAGTTGTGTAAAGGTTATGGCCCTCGCGGAGAGGCCACTACGTAAACATTTTCAGAATGGACTGGCGATTCACCGCTTGCAACCTTAGTACCCAGACTGTCCATTCACAATACTGATTGATTACGCATCTTTCAGCGCATGATGTGTTGACCCTTAGGCTGCTAAGTGCGACTCACTGACCTTTTTGCGGATAGTATAGATCAAGATCAGACTGCACAGAACGTGCAGTCTGATCTTGGATCTATACTGTTCGATAAAGAGATATTTCATTTTCAAAAAAATAAAAAAAGAATAAGTTTGACATAGAATTATTCGGGTTTTACTACCGGTTCGAAATTTCATTTCAATGTTTTAGCGGGATAAGGGTTAAATTGTTTTCACAGCCCCTCTTCCTCTCCTTCCAGCCATGGCACTACCATTTTACACTCACTTACATGTTTCTTCTTGGTGAGTTTCTACAGACTGGAATCAGTCTGTAAACCCTGGACCAAACAATCCTGTGTGGCTTTGAAAATATAGTCGGAGAAACTGTATGTATTCAGCATGTTCTCTTTTGGCCACAGCGTTTTTCACCCAATTGAAAGATTTTCAAAATTTTGTCAAATAGAACATTTTCATCGAGGATAAAAAAAGAAAAACCTGAAAATGTAACACAAATAAGCTCACTTACAATTATACTCGTATTCTCCATGTCTGAATCAAGGGACCAGGGAAAATGTCTTTGCAGAGAGTGCAGATTCAGACCTGACTGCTCAGAACATGCAGTCAGATTTTGGATCTGTCATGCCAGTTTTCCGAGTTATTCTACTCAAGACAGCAATGGTCCTGCAATATTTAGGCTGCTTTTCCAAGCTTAACATGTCTATTTTAACAATTCAGCGCTCTAAGCGTGCAAATGTCAGCAACATGTTTGTCTCATCAACTATTCCATATTGGTCGATTCTCATACTTTCCACATTTCAAATAAAGAGATCAAGGCTACCGCAGTTATGCTCTTGCTGATTAGACTGTCCTTTGAACGCATTTCAATATCACAGACGTTCATATCTTAGATCTAAATGTCTGTTTATTTGGGATGTATATGGGGGAAAAAAAAAACGACCATGAAATTGTAGCCTAATGTTTGATATTGTTTTCCTGACTGTAAAAGGCTAGTCGATTAACTAAGTGTTGTAACTCTTAACCAAACTATCTTTTTTAAATGCCCATGAGAAAGAAGGTGAAAACATTGTGAGAAAAGGGGAAAATGCAGGTTACCATTTTCTTCTGTTCTCATGGTTTTTTTTTCACCCTTTCAACGATTCAAATCATCATTTGGTCTACGTTTAATTCGTCATGTACAGATGCTTTTGATTTGGACAAGTCTAAAATTTTATCATTTGGTAAAGACTTGACGGTTGGGTATCTACATTCTTTGAAAGTATAATGTAGGAGAAATTTGCCAGTAGACGTTTGGACTGGACGATTTGGCCCGCTAAAAAATAGGTTGGACAGTTTTTCAAGATGAATACGATGTCTTGTTAAAAATCGAAAAATGAAAGGCCCACAAGCAACCAAAAGTAAACAATTCCAAAGTTATAATGAAGGCATATTTTATACGGCTTTTATATGTTACAATACAATTACCATAGTTGCCAAAGTTACAGAAAAGAATATATGTATTTTTCACTCTTTTAAAGGGTTGGTAGGTACTGCTGTTCATGATGAGTGATATCTAAAACTTGATAATGGGAATTGCTGATCAGAATTGTCACATATTTTTTACGTTCTATTTCTGTCGGCTGGCAAACATAGCCTGTATTTTAACCAATCGTTAAACTACTAATTTTTAAAAGACAGTTTAAAAAAGTGGGACCCTACGTGGCTCGTTTGTAACGGTGTAGGATTTTTTGTCCCATACATAGTTCAAACATCTACCATTTGATTTATTATTTCACTGTAGTTATTCAGTGTCGACCGATAACAGTGCTTACAGCACTTTGATTCAATTGGGGACGGTCAGTGAAACTAATGTTAGTAGATTTGTAGGTATATTCTGTTATATATCCGCCGTTTAGAAATATCGAGAGGCTTTTGTTTGTATGATGTCTAACGCCATTTTCAACATTATAACATTATTTCAGTTATATCGCTGTGGCCAGAGCACCTTTCCATACTTTCCTGGATTTTTTTTTAAGTTTTCATTGAGCTTTTTTCAGTTAATAAACATACTTTAGTTTAGACATATTTAATTCAATACAATTTACATGCATTACAGAATCTTTAAAATTTTAAACTGATAATAAAAACGTCGGGGATTTACAGCAAAAACAAAAGTTTGAAGGAAGGAATGATGATTAATGATTGAGCAGGGTGACAATAATGATAATGAAAAAAGAATCTTGGATACAAAGTTTTATTCAAGTCCGAGGCGGTACAACGTCAGGACGGAGAAACAAAGGATCGAACAATATATGGATTGAGACTAAAGTGAATCCCCCACTTATATCAATTTAAATATGAACTGCATTAAAGGTATTTTCATTTTCTACAAGGGAGAGGCTATTGTCACCAAAACGGACAGTTCCATTATTAATAGCAGATATTTCGCTAATATTGCCTAAGTGCTGTCCTGATATTACAATAAAATCAGCAATCAGAGAAGTAGTGTTTGTTAGATTCTATTTCCCGCAACAACAAAGAGGGGTTTCTACAATATTTTGTCAAAAGAGGTGTTTTATATCACTACAGCTATTTCTAAGACGAGCATGCATAACCTGCAGTTTTCTATCCGCATAAAAAAGGGTTTATCTATATTCAACATGCGTTGAAAAGATGGGAGAGAGAGGGACTGTTTCTGTCGTAGCTTGTGGCAAAGAGTTCCATTCATTTACAACTGAATGTAGAAGAGATTTCATGTAAAGGTTAGTTCTACTAACGATATTTGCCAATCGTCCAAATTACGAAGATTATATGTTGTATTACTTCCAATAGTGGTCGGTACAAGAGAGCAAAAGTAGTTTGGAAGTAGACCATTTACCATATTGAAAAAAAAAAAATGTTTGTTCCTGCGCTCTCTTAGTGTCTCCCAGCCCGATTCTCTAGTAAAGTCTTCAAATGACATGAGTTAAATACATCCTGTGAAAATCCTGGCTGCCTCATTTTGAATCTTGTCAAGCTCTTACCTTTGGTGTTGATACATGTTATCCCAAATGATATTTCCGTAATGGGTCAGTGTTTTTTCCAAGTCACCGGTATAAGTTAGAAGTACAGAGATGCTTAACATCTATACATAGTGATCATTTCAAACAGAACTGATAAATGTCTGGTTCTTCATTATTTTATTTTTCGTGTATGCCGGCAAATTAAAAAGAAAAAAAAAAACAGTTTCTTTTTTCCCCACTTCTCTGTCTAATTTTTCCTAAACCACGTTCATTCTCCAAATACCGGCCCAAAAAGGCATTGGGATTTGGACCATGTCTTCAAATACATATTTTTTGAGTTTTATTTAAAATAAATGTGTCAACGGAATGTGTATGTGGAAAATTTTCGTTAAGTTAGCATTTCGTTTCGGCAATGGACGCCACATCGACTAAAAGCTACCGACCGATACATTACAAGACATACTTGTTCGACGTCCGTTTTACATTGAAATCGTAACCTTTAAAAAATGTTAAGTCAAACAATACGTTGACGAATTAAATGCATCTGAAGTAAAAGAAATTGCCAAAATGAAAACAGTGTTGTCTCCATTTCATGTGGTGCCCGTTTTTTTTTTTTTTTTTTTTAAGATTTTATGGCTTATATGTTAATAAAGCACTGTAAAAACGATATTTCATTCAAAATTGAAAGATAAATACTTTAGTTTTGGGATGTAATTGATACGCTTTAGTTTCTGGGTAAACATGTAGTAGTATTAAATGCAAATGTCCAACGGTGAAAATGTAACCGATGAGACTTTTTGCTTGCATTTATTATGAAATATAAAAAGTAAACATGATCTAGAGGTATTGTAACACAAAACAAGCTTTGTTTTTATCAAAAGTATATTGAAGAACTGCAAAACTGTGTTCTACAGAATAAATAATAACGGGATGGGGGGGGGGGGGGGACTATCATCTCTGGTCATATCACAACGATCATCGCACCTATCCGTGTTTTTTCTTGCTTTTTTCTTTTCTTTTTTTTTTTATCAATATCAGGATAGATTTACAGAAAGACCTATATGAGGCTTCAGAAGTCGAAACCCGGCCGGGTAAGCTCAGTGGGTAGCTTAGCTGACACATGATCTGGAGGTCACGAGTGCGATAGATCGCGTCTGGGCGAACTTCTTCCTGGCGATTTTAATACGCTTCCCTCCTTTGATGGATGTGAAGGAACAGTCTGATTTTAGGTCTACACTATTCTATTTGGTGAGACTTTATCGGCAAAAACAACTATAAAATCTGTATATTTGGGTAGTAACAGTGGTGGGAAAATTCAATTTATTATTCATTTAGTAGTTTAACTGTTAATACTACGGAAAAGTATGTGCATTTTTAATGCACATTCTTTAACAAATTTGCATGAAACCTTTTATGCAAAATTACATCTTAAGATTCTATGTTGTACAACATAAATGTTAGCAACTGGGTTGGGTAAAAAGTAACTACGCGAAACAGAGTAAGAAAAAACGACGTCATCAACGTCGGTTAAAAAAATTGACGTCCTCTTTGTTGGGTGTGCTTACAATTCTGTCGATATCTCCACTTTTTGATAAGGTAGCGATATTTTGTTTTCAGATTCTGAGAAAAAAATGAATGTGTTTCAAGAAAATCCAAAAAAGAGAAATTCAATTTTTTTTTTTTTTTTTTTTTGTCCTTAACCCCCTCCCCCTTTTCACAGAGCACGGTTTCTATGCAAGAGTAAGTATAGCCTAAGTGCCAGTCTGATAATTTTTTTGTCTTTCTTTTATATTCGTACCAACTTCCGCCTCATTTTTGACAGAGTAACGTCCTAGTATATATAAGGAAAAAAATTATCGGGCTGGAACCCTGGCTAGATTAAGTACAAGTATCTGTAAATGTTTTTTTTTTTTCCTCCCTTTTTCTTTATATTCGGACTTTACTTTGTCAAAAAGTGACGTCAGAATATATAAAAGGAAAAAAAAGAAAGATCTGGGTAGAACCCAGGTTAATGTCTGGCCTACATTCAATCTTTATCTTCTTTAGTGACTTTAAGAACGACAGATCCAAATACGCCGTTAGAAGGATTTTTTATACAAGCTGTGCAGGCCGACATTGACATCAGGGACCTAAGACGTCAAGCGTTTGGTGAATTCAAAAACTCCTCGTCACGTGAACGCTCATCACCTTGTCAATCAATCAACAACATACAGAGAGGGGGAATAACTCACACTGACGCCAAGCCAAAACAAAATGTTACAGTTAAGTGGATTGCACCGCTGGACTATAGCCCGGGAAATATTCAGTTTCTGTGAGTATTTCTCACTGAAAAAAATACACGCGTCACAATTTTCTACCAAAATCGTTTCATATACATTTCCGTAGACAAACAATTTGAGCATTCAATTTTTAACGTGGTCTATCTATTCACTAGACAGTTTTCATCGACAGAAGTTGATAGAGGTGATTAACCTGAAAGTGGATGTTGATGTAATTGTTAACTGATTTACGAACGCCGTCATGTTCATTATGTGCCCATATAAATTTAAAGAAACGCATTCCAGTGTTAATATAACAGGCGATACGTTGTTATCGGGAGTTATTCAGATTCTTTTTTAAGGTTTAGGTTAAAAACTAAAAGGTACCACTAGATTTACTTTACTCTCAAAAAGTAAAGAAACGGACGCTTACTACATGCAATAAAAAGATGAGGTTTGGAGTTCAAATAACACGTTTGTCGCTTTGCAATCGGAAATTCCGTAGACGTAACAAGTATGGGATCAAATATGACGTCATCGTACATACATGTATTTGAATACGATTCCTCATAATTGACACTTATTATTGATCACGCGACATTTCCACAAACCTTTGTGAAATTTTGGCACGGAATTTAACACACACACACACACACACACACACACACACATATATATGGAAACAGAAAAGCCGGCAAATGCCGGTCCGACACAAGGTTTAGTAGGTGAACTGTGTTATTAAAACGTCACACGCCTTTCACTATTTTAAATTCAATAAACTGTATAAAAAACCAAACATGTTTCGGCTAACGCCTCATCAGTGGTTATGTAACTATGTAGTGACGTCACACACACACACACACACACACACACACACACACACATATATATATATATATATATATATAAAATGTCGTATATAATATATATATTAAAGACTATATTGCCCATGAAGGACATGCAAGTGAAAAATATATTTTTTATCTCAGAGCTTGTCTTTCTTCTTTATTGATGGTTTGCCAGCTATCGCCTTACTTAATTAAATGATGAATCATATTCGAAGTTTTGTGGGATCAAAAAAATAGCTCCCTTTAATTGAATGCTTCCTGGTATATTTACAGGGCTACTGGTGTCGAGAAATATGACATTTACTGGACAGACATACGGTCCGGTACACTCGTACCCAAAAACTATGAACAAGTAGAAGGTAAAGTTCCTCTTTGCATCCCATGTAGCACTGCAGTTATTCATAATTCATTTTCATTATTGGTTATGTCATCATTGGTTAACTCTGTATCAAATGACAAAATTTTATACTCGACTATATATATATATATATGTGTGTGTGAAACATCTGCAGATGACAAAATCAAAATTGCTGGTAAAAGAAACAGCAGAAAAGCATGGACAGGTGCACTGGCCACCGCGTTATAACTGAAATAATGTTGAAAACGGCGTTAAACTCCACACAAATAAACAAACAAACCATTTTCTCCCCGCGATGTTTTCAGATCGTCTCTTCCTCTTGGTCACTTGTAACAGTGCAAGATTGTTTGGTAACGGGTTTATAAATTGGTTACCTCCCCTGATACAGCAAAATATCTTGACATGTATACAGAGGGGACTGGTTTAGAGGCTCTATACCATGCGAGATACTTTAGGCAAAGCACTTAGTAGAACAAACACGCGGCCAAGCCAGGTAGCCCAGTCAGTCGTTGGTTCGATGCCAAGCTCGGCCAAATTCTTTCCGAGAATCGATGAAAAGTCTTTGCGACAAGATTCATTCCTCTTTTAGCGCTGACCATTTTCGCCGATGTTCATGTACGAAACAAGCTGGTGGCTGGAAAGAATGGCAAACACCAAGCAGACAAACAAGAAAAGTAGAGAAGAAATGTTTACGTAAAGGATTATTTTGGATTATGGACTTTACATAATCTGGGAAACAGGAGATAGGAAAGGACTGTTTTAGATTATGGACTTCACATAAATTGGGAAACAGGGAGCGCGGTAGCAAACTTCCCTGATGTGAACTCTATACGACGCTAAACTTTTTTACGTTCGTCCAAACTTAATGCATTCGCAGGCCACTATTCTAATGAGGCTAAAATGAGGAGATTTGCTTTTTAAAAAGGTAGTAAGCATTGTGGGGAAAGGGCGAAATGTTGGTAAGCAGTATTTTCTCCTTTTTCCACAAGGTTTCCGAAAGCCTTTTTCTTCAGGGTCGTTAAAACTCGGGGTTGTTAGGTAAAGGAATAGATCTAATCAAAGGTTCCTTTGTATCGTGAAAGTGTATCTCCTTAGGCTACCAAACCACAAAAGTTTAGATTTGTCCAATTTGAAAGCAGTTGCAGATGACAAATGATATATCGCTCAAACAATGGAATTTGGCTTTAAAATGGTAGAGAACGTTGTGGGGAAAAAAGAAAAAACGCTGGTTACGCTGGTGATTTTTCCCATTATGGTTTCAACAAGTCTTCCTCATGGTTGTCAAAACTCGGGATTGTTTGGTAATAGATTTTAAACAGTGCTCATTCAAGCAGCTAAACCCGAATTATTTCTTCCAGGAAATGGTAAAGAGGCAGAGGTATTGCCCCCGACAGCTCTGTGGTACAGGTGGCTACAGTTTCTACGTCATCAACAATCCCACACAAACCACACCCAGAGTCACATGTCAACTGTTACATCATAGCGCTAAGACAAAGAAGTCGAAGGAGATCTATTTAAAGAGACATGCTTTGGGTTCGCATCTAAAAAAATGCAAAATCTTTGAGACGATCATTAAACAAATTGATTGCAGAGTTGGTAGCTTTCTTTTCTTTTTATTTGAAAACAATAAAAGCCGAAGAACATAACTGAAATTTTCGAACGAACCACTCAGCTTTTTTTCTCTCAACATTTTTTTTTGTTTTTGTTGTTTTCGTCTTTAATAACTTACAAGGGCCGTTCAAAAATATACGTAGATCTAGACACTTCTGATATTGAAACTTTTATTCGACAGAAATTTATCATGGGTCGATACTGTGTACATAGGTCTAGATGCATGAAACACCCTTTTCCCGGAGCATAAAGATAATGAAAACTTACCGATTCTTTCGCTGTTGTACACAGTGAACAATATACACTAGGCAAAACTTATAAACCAACACCCGATATTTTGCGGAATTTTTATTAAATCTCCAGTTCGAATTGAAAAACCGTTTCATACGCTGTAAGTTCATTTAATTCTATAGAAATATGAAATTTCATTCAAATTGGAAAAGATTTAACAACGTAACAAGTCGGGTGAACATGGTACCCCTCAAAACCGAAAGTCAAAGATAACGTGAAATTAGTGGTCTGCTTTGTCAACAGCGTGTATGCCTCCATTTGCCGCAATGACCCCCCCCCCCCCGGCACCTAGCCCTCATTGATAGGATGTATTTTCTGATATATCATTTTGAGCCAGATTAGCCTACACAATATTTACGTCACGGGCAAGCTAAGCGAGATTTTGCGGTTGCCAAAGATCTCTTACCTGTCTTATAAGCATGTCCCAAACATGATGCATTTTTAGATCCGGGCTTTTGGCGGGCCAAGGCATGGCATGGACATTGTTAGCTGCCAACATATTCTGGGTGGCTCTGTGGAGAGAAATTGTCAGATTTGTGTTTTACAGCTCGATCGTTTTCGGTGTGGATCCATAATGATTTGGGCAGTAATTTCCATGCATATGAAGACACCAGTTTCAATAATTTCACATTATCTGTGACTTTCCGTTTTGAGGGGTGCCATGTTCATAAGACTTAATAACTTGTTAAATCTTTTCCAGTTTGAATGAAATTTCACATGTTTAGAACTATAGACTCAAGATCTTACAGCATATGGAATGGTTTTTCAATTTGCGCTTTAAATTTACTACTATCATCAATCCCCGGAAAGAAGTAAGCCGATTCAGCGACCCCCTAGTCTCAAGTCGTGTGCACTACCGGACTTGGCTATCTGTTGCAGAGAGTCAATTACCTCTTTTGAAACGAGTCCAGTCTCAAAACTCAACGCCTATGACAGACCTATCAGCATGATCCTAGTAACACTTAATATAATTAAGTATATTTGAGCCATGCTCTGGCAAAGGGGAGTTTAATACATCTCCGTGATGCACTATTCCTACCAAGTCATCACATACGTACATGTAATTAGAGATCCATAAAAACCATTTTGTGTAACAACCGACTGGATCATGGGGTAAAACTGTCCTTTGATATGTAGAAAAATGACCAAAAGTAAAAGGTTTCTACATATGCCAGCCTACGCGGATTGCGCCGGCTTCCACAGGCCGATACTTTTTGCAGATGCATTATGCCCCCTTTTCACAGAACATGGCTTATAACCTTAAGAGACGTCCCTGACTACAGTTCTAGTTAATACAGTTAGAACCCCAGGCCACGTCTATCAATATACCAATGTGGATCAGGAAGGCTACAAGTTTCATTTCTTTATATAGCTGTGGGAGTGAAATACTTTTTCGTTCCATTTTAAAATTCTTGAAAGTATCAGTTTGGTTTCAGGGGAAAACAGTGTAACTATCTTTAAACGATTCTTGCTTTAATAAATTTTGAAAAAGGAAAAAAATGAGTGTTGAAGTAATGGGACAATTTTATTTGTTGTCTTAATTAAAAAAAAAAAGAAAGGTTTTATCAATTGTGAATAAAACCTGCATATCTATACATTTACTCAAGCTTGAAGGGCAGAAGTTGAGCTCCACAGAATGTTTGCTCCTTAATACTGACCCATGCCCCCGTCCCCCTCAGACAGAAAGGGACGGAGAGGGGGGTTAAGAGCAATAACAGCGAAACAGCAAGCACTCCATTTTCTACGAAGTCCTATTACAACGAGATATTGGTACGGTAAAAATATCGTCTGTGACAAAGCACGGTCAGGTAAACTATGGCTACACCAGTACTATCAAAGTACTGAAAGTACTGACGGACTAGCGAATTTGATTGATTGATTGTTTGTATGGTGTTTGACCCTGTTGCCAACGTTATTTCAGTTATGTAGCGGTGGACAGTGCACATATCCATGTTTTCCTTGAGTTTCTTCTACCAGTACTCCGCACAATATTCTTTCCAAGCCACTGGCTGCTTCCCACGTAACCATCGTCGGAATGTGAGAGAGAAATGAATCCTGTCGCAATGACTATCATCAATCCTCAGAAAGAAATTTAGAGAGTCGGGGATCGAACCAGCGGCCTCCTGTTCTCACGTCCTGTACGCTACCGACTGAGCTGCCGGGGCTATGCGTGCTATTGTTTACCTATAATCCAGTTTAAGTTTAACCCTTAGTATGCTAAAAATGTTAAATGAAACTTTCAAGTCGATGGTAAACACCTGAATATTGCTATTTCAAAGTTACATTTTGGAAACAAGTTTCCTCTTATCGGACAGTTTAGATCCAAAATCAGACTGCACGCTCTGTGCCGTCTGATCTTAATCCACACTGTCCGCAAAAGGTCATTGAGTTGCGGTAGTGCTGGTAAAAGAAACTCCAGGAAAGCATGGATAGGTGCTCTGGCCGCCGCAATATCACTGAAATAATGTTGAAAACGGCGTTAAACACCATGCAGTCAATTAGTCAATATCCAATAGCACAAGATGTAGTTAACTATTTAACTCTCTTTACAAAACAAAAAAAAAAAAAAAAATACACTCGTCCAAATTCAAAACTGTTGCAAACCATAAATATTAAATGTTATTAAAAACTGATGAAAAGTGATTCCAAAAGGGCAGAAAACAATGTGAGAAAAGGAGAAAATGATTGTTATCAGCATTTTCTCCTTCTCCCGCAATATTTTCAAAGGGATTCTTCCCTAGTATCATTAAAACTTGGAATTGTTTGGTAAAGGGTTAATATTCAACAGGTAGAATAACAGTTCAGCATAACAGTTTAACTGTGCACAATGATCTAAATAATGAATGACAACGGTTCTCTGTCCAGTGATGGTTGATATAGCCGGCATTTGCTACAAGTTAATACACAGGTGTATCTATTAATAGATTCATTCATAATGTTACAGTGGTGTAGGAATAAGTGATTCTCTGCTTTGCATAGGTCACTTAATTTACATATAAGCAAAGATCTTGTACCTTATAATTGACATCTTGTTCAGTTTATTACTTTGTAAGACGACATGTTCACCTTGGAGTGTTAGAGATTTAGTGGTTTTTGTCAAAATTGTCATATATAACAGAATGAAGATTTCTAACAGAAAGAAGTACTTTCTGTGAGGCAGTATTTGGCAACTGTGGGTTTTTTTGTTTACTTTGAATCTAGGTCAGTCTTGATGCCTATAGACTAGCTTCGCTAGTCAAAAATGGAAAGTTTCCCGAGCGAAATGTAGGTACATGTAAGTATTTCGCAACCGTTTTTTGAGTCGCCTGGTTGCTTAGCAACCAGGCTCTCATTGTTATCATCCAGGGCCCACTATCTCGAAGCACTTTAAGTGCTACGATAATCGTAAACCAACCTTAAGTCCCTCGTAAGCATTTTATCGTCTCTCTCAAAATATCGCAACTTAAGGGCCGATCGTAAACCTGACCTTAACCCAAGACCACTCCGAAGCTACTCTAGCGTTATCGTAGGCCGTTTTTCAGTAATACACAAAAACTTGGGTGTTCTGTTTTATTTTTCAAAAAGGCATTATTTTTACACGTGAACAGACCCCACAGAAAAAACGATACAGCCGGCGAGTTTTTAGGGGTAGAATGAATCCCTTAGATTACATGGATGACATGGAATTTATTAGAAAATACAGCCTCGACGGAGAATCAATTGTTACTCTCTTCAATGTTCTTGGTGGGGCACGCATTCCACTACCGGATGAGCCGGAAATTTTTGCCAGAGCAGCTGACAAGCAATAGTTATTAGTCCACATTTGCCGACAAAGTGAGGACTAAACGACGAGCGCTTTAACCTGGAACAGTCATTATGCTCGTTATGCTTCATTCAAGTATTTCATAATGTTCATGCTTTGATGTAAATCTTGTGTGGACTATCTTCTTCGACTCCTTTTTATTTTACTTCATCCATGAAAGAGTAAGTATGTAAAGGACAACTGCTTATAGACTAAATTTAATATCTCTAGAGGACCGTTTTACTGAAGTACTTGGCAAACGTAACTAAAAAAAAAAATATAAGTTTTAGCGTTAAAAGTCTCAAAGTTTTGCGTTTTACTAAACCTTGCCTACTTAAGTACGGCGTAACAATACGTATAAAAATATTGGTCCTAAACACGACCTAGTTCTAAGTAAGAACATAGGCCGAAATCTGGAGGCATTTTTTTGCAGTGTGTCGTCATAGAGTAAGAAATTTGAGAAAAACATCATAATTATCATCACAGCTATCCGCAGTGGACATACATTTCATATTTTGACAAACTATATTTTTCTTCACACACACAGTATCCATATTTGACGGAATCGGCTGACACATGAGATGACGTAAAGCGCGAGAAATGTAGGGTAAATGGGCGTAAATTGCATCATATTTCCTCTGATTTAACGGCACGCGCTGTTTACCTAGGTAACAAGTGCGTGGGATCTGTTTCTGCCTTCAATTTAAGAGTTACGAAAATATTTACTTTCGCAAATTCACAAAATTAAGAAAGTTTAGTAAAACAAATTTACGAATTTCGTAAATCTAGACGTAGGCGTAAAGTTACGAAAATTCTTACGCAAAAACTTACGAATTGTTAGTAAAACGGTCCCCTGGTGTGTAATTCTAAGCAATACGGCGGGAAAATGACGTCACTTTTCAGTGATACGATCGTAAATGACCATTCTTTACGAGAGTGTTAAGGTCGGTTATGAAAGATCCCTCCAGGAAAATCGTAACGTCCCCGTAAAACGATCGTAAAGGTAACCATAACTTACGAAACCTTAAAGGTTTGAGATACTGAGCCCTGATCTATGGGGGTGACGTAAGCATACCTCCGGCCTTGTACTGCTTCCTGTCCCAAGTTCCGGTTTACGAGATAAAACATAGTTTTCTAATTATTCGGTAAACAACCCATTTTTTTTTCTGTTGAAATAACTTACAATTGTGTCTTTGTGATGAATGAATATGTCCATACAGACTGAGCTATTTAACGGTTCAAACCTTTGAAACAATCATTTCGTCCACAAGGGTACACGATAGCCTATCGCTTACACAGACATAATCTCTGAAAATAGGGAATTATGTATGCAAGTAGTTTGTGATTTATATGTCCTCCGACACTTCGACTATATTCATGATTAACTTAACCAAAAATTTTTCCCCCAAGGGCCTTAAAAAGTCGGAACTCTCCGCCAAGGGTCTAAAAAAGTTGGAACTCTCCGTCAAGGGCCTAAAAAAGTCGGAACTCTCCGCCAAGGGTCTAAAAAGTCGGGACTCTCCGCCAAGGGGCTAAAAAAAATCGGGATTCTCCTCCAAAGACCTAAAAAAGTTGGGACCATCGGGCTATAAATAGGAAAAAATCCTAAAACCCGCGCTCGTTGACCCCTCCAGAGGTTATGACCCCAATTTCCGGCGGAGTCGTCCCAAAAATATCTAACCCGCGCGAGAAATTTATAACTCGTTAAAAAAAGTTATAAATTTTGCGGGATACTATTATGCCTCATCTTCATGAAAAAGTGGCTTAAGAAAAAATATATTATAATGAAAAAACGAGAGACATGGCTTCAGAATCAGTAAAATCTTTTATAAAACCAGAAGACTTCGATAAAACGAACCTAATACTTGGGGAAGTTCGCAAAACCCAGAATTATGGTCAGACAATGAAGTTAGAACATAAATATCCTAATGGAAGAAAAGGACCATTATTTTTCTGTACTCCCTCTCTGTTTTCTTATGGCATCTCTAAATATGTGGATGAGAAGAGTAAAAAAACAACGGGCTACTCTATGCCCTTAGTATGTTTTCACAACAAAGAAAATCCGACTGAAAAAGTGAGAAAGTTTAAAGAAGTTATGGAGGAGGTTACAGAGTTTTTGCGGGTAGAAGCCCGGGAAAAGGAAGCAAAAAATGTTTAAGACTTTAGTAGTCTAGAAATCTTAAAGTATAATGACACTTTTTATCCAAAACTTTTGGATAACAGCTATAGTACTGATGAAAATATAAAAACAACCACTAAGTTTTACAGGAAGGAGAAGCCCGGCGATAAGAAGGAAGATGTATTTAACGGTTTTGTGGAAGAAGAACCTCTCTCTTATGAAAAAAGATATTGCAAACTGGTTGGCAATTTACTGATAAAAGTTTTTTTTTATCAATGCTTACTACTTACCCTCAGCCCAAAGCAGGCTTTGTGAGGCTATTATAACCAAAGAAGATGCAGACCCACCAAAAACTCCTGATCCACCAAGTCTTGTAGAAACAGGTTAAGTTCAGACATTGAGGAAGAAGACTAAATTTATAACCTAACTAAGGTTATAAATTTTACAAGTCCAATTCTATCAGTATCGACACATACGCGTTTCTCGCGTCGGGGTTTTCGGATCTAGTTATAAAGTTTATGATGTCGCATTGCTTTATTTCTAGCGGCTGAGGAAAGACTACGCAACTGCAGCCTTCTCCTCTCTTTTTCACTATGGGGTAGTCGATCTTTTCGACCCTGTTTACGACTATGTTAACTTTTGCCTCTTCTCTTAGGATACGATCGGCTCTAGCGACCATTAAAGACCCTCTTATAATTCTACCCGAAGCTGTCATGCAATAGCCTCCTAATCCGTGATCCCTTCCCGAGCTTCCATTACCGAAAGAAAACTCGTAATTGCCGTTTCCTAAACTTCCTTGTTCCTCAGCATGAATGCTCATAATGGGTTTAGGACCAATAAGCGTCGGCGCTATTATTTTATTATCGTCTACGTTGGCCCTAGTTGCGGCCACGCTCGCGTCTACGTACCTCTTATTTGCCGCCTGTTGGTCTTCTAGAAGCATGCCAACACCCTCCAACCTGCGATTGCCCATATTTATCGAATGAGTAGCTAGGAATTCTCTACCCGTGTACTGAAACGGTTTATCGATGTTATCCACGTAATTTTTAGTAGCGACTTCGTGCGGGTTTATAGGATCGGGGAGAGCTTCCCACCTGCGATTGTTCATGCTAATATCTCTATCCCTGAAATATCTCCCACTATCGAACTTAAAAGGCCCTCTTAAAATATCTACGTAATTTTTATTGGCGGCTTCGTTCGGTCCCGTAGGCTCGCTCAGGTTTATTATTTTCTTAAACCCCATAATTATATGATCGAGAGCCATATAAGCCCCAATTTTCCTTCAATATTCCCGTTCTCTCATCGATATAGGATTTTGTCGCGACATCGTGGGAATTTACGGGATCCGCTACATTCGTTAGCGTATTTCCGCTCATGTTAATGGAGCCCGTTAAAGTATTTTCTCCGTACTTGCGCATAAAGTTTTTATTTACATAGGCTAAAGAAATGCCGTCGGAAGAGTCGGACGTTTTTGCTATTCTCCCGAATTTATCAACCGACATTTTTTTATCAGTAAAGATTATTTATTATGCGTTGCAGGCCGACACCTTTTCCCATCTCCATTAACACGTACAAACATAGGTGTCCGCAAAACGTCTCACCCGCTCTTTGCACCTGTTCCGAGTTGTAGTAAATAGGACTTTTTAAGTACCGTAATAACTCTTCCGGGGGAGGCAAACCGTAACTGTCGAAGTAATGTTTGCCTTTTTTATCTTTATGACAAGCAACCCAATGAGTTCCGGGTCCGTCACTATCGTCTATGTTTAATATACCGCATTCTTTCTCTTTAGGTTTTTTAGGCAGCGCGTCTCGTAAAAATACTCCCCTAAAGTTGGGCACGTTTAATGCCCTCGCGGTAGAATCTAGTTGCAGATTACTTAAAGGTTTGTCGGGCAAAGCTACGCTGCCAATCTTAATAAGCCTCATTTTATATTTACAATGTCTTTGTTGTTAACCCAGGAATTAATACTCCTTCCACTTTACTAGAGATTTTTTCTTTCCCCTCTTAATAACTTTTGCTATCCTATACACCTCTTGGTCCGTCTTTTGCAGCTCGGGCTCGTAAAAGGAACCTTTTATTTCTTCTCCGCTAAGGTCCTCGATTTTATAAGTTACGGGCGCCATGCGATTTACCCCCGAGATAGTAAAAACTTCTTCAGTTCATCTCGTAGTGTAACCCTTCTCGAAGGTCTTTTTCTTTTTACTTATTCTAACCCTATCTCCAAGGAAAAACTTTGGTTTTACATCTTTTCTTATCTCGAATCGTTCGGGATAAAGGTTTCTCCAAACTTTGTTTTCGTTTCTTTTTTTACTCGCATTTACGGGCGTAATCTTAATGGAGGAATGTCGCGTGTTGTTGTATTCTTTAACGAACTTCGGAAGCGCGTCTATGTAAACGTTTGTAGAGTTTGCGGAAAAATATTTCCACATCTTTTCCTTCATGGTCCTAATCCACCTCTCAACGACGCTAGACTTTTCCTCATTCTCCGTAGAATACAACTCAACCGAGTCTTTAACCTCTTTGTTGTAAAACTCTTTACCCTTGTCCACCCACATTTTTTCGGGCCTTCTTTCCTTAAAAATGGACTTTAACGCGACAGCGACTGACTTTCCCGTTTTATCCTTTAGGGGCACCAACCAGCTGTATTTGGAGAAAACGTCTATGACCGCTAAAAGATACCTTACGCCGCGGTTAAGCTTAGAAAAAGCCTGCATATCTACCAAGTCGGCGGCCCACATTTTATCTATACCACCAACTTCTACCCTCCTTCTCTTAAACTTTCTCTTTACGGGTTTGTGCAGTTCTTCCGCTAGAGGTTTTTCTTTAATCCCATACCGAAGCGTTTTTTGGCGCCAATTATCTTACTTACCAAAGACCTTTCCATCTTTTCCTTTAGAGTAGGATTATAAATACCTTCCATTTCTTCTAGCATGTTTTTATCGCATACCTTGTTTCTGGTCTTGGTGTCTTTATTTTTAGATAGCAAAGATCATGGTGGTAAGCGGCTTTGTCAATGCGGTTTACGGGCTTACTACAATCTTTAGGAGTTAGATCCGGGTATAGCCTTTTTTTAAGCTTTGTGCCCGGTCCCGTAAAATTATGCCACGGAAGATGCATCTCGAAGGGCATGTTATTAAATGCTCTGTTTAGCAAAGAGCCGCCCTTTTTAACGAACTGGGTCTTTGTAATTCCGCAAATGGCACACGTCCCTTTCACCATGTTTTTCCCGTTTCTAGAAAAAGGCGGGCGTCTCGTTTAAGGTTTCCATGCGTTTTCTACACTTTACGCAATTCAGCATTTTAAATATATACTATTATATTTAAAATGGATATAAAAGACTGCTCTTGAAACGAAGTTTTAAGAGATAGAAATAATCACCCGCTTTTTCCGAAAAATATAAGGGGCATAACTGTAGAAAAAATCGGGCTGCGGAAAAACTACTCTTTTGCTTAATCTTTTACTTAGGCCGGAGTGGTTGGATTACGAAAAACTCTCCGTTTTTGGGAAAAGTTTTTTTTCAACCGGAATACTGGATACTTAAAAAAGCCTTTGAGGAAAAACTGCCCAAAAAGGCTATTTTGCGTTTGTTTAAAGCGCCTGATAAGATTATGGAATCGGGCGAGCTTCCTTCAGCCGTGATCGAAAAATATGCGAGAATGTTAAAAGAAAAATCCGAGATCGTGTAGTTTTTACGAAGAGGGCGAGAAAGTTCCCGACCCCAGAGTTTTAAATTCCGCTAATAAGAACTTGATGGTCTTTGACGATTTGTTGTTGGAAAAGCAAAATAAGTGCGAGGCTTACTATGTTCGAGGAAGACATAACAATGTAGACTGTTTTTATCTCTCGCAAAACTACCTTAAACTCCCGAGACAAACTATTAGAAAAAATGCCAACTTTATCGTGCTGTTTTCGCAAGACCAAAAAAATATTAACCACATTTACGGCGATCACGTCAGCCAAGACATGCCGAACAAGGAAGAGTTTAGAAAACTGTGTTATAAAGCGTGGGAAAAACCCTTTGGTTTTGTTGTTATAGACATGAGCAGCGATAAAAACAACGGAAAGTACAGAATAGGCTTTGATGAGTTTTATTTTCCCGACTCAACATAAACTTTTCTAGCGTATAAAAAATGGAAAGGTCATGACAAGAAACGGCCGAAAACACGAGAAAAACGGCCGCTAATACGGCGCCTAAAGTCTTATTCCAAATTATATTGAGCAGAAATAAGACGGAATTTACGACCCACTTTTCTCCTAAAATACAGCTTGCTAAAGGTAAAAAGTATGAGATGGCGCTCATTAACCTCGAAACGTACTATTCTTTTCCAAACATTACCAGAGGCAACAATATCTTTACTTACTCTCCCGATGGGGGAACCTCGTGGGTTAAAGTAACTATTCCAGAGGGATGTTACGACATCGTTGACATTAACGACGCAAAATCATCGCGAAATGGAAAGAAACGGACATTACGATTCCGTTAATGAGGGATACTACGTTACCATTTCCGCAAACACGAACACGCTAAAAGCCGTTCTCATCTTGGAAAATAATTATCACGTAGATTTTAACCATCCCAGCTCCATACCAAAGTGTTAGGTTTTAACCACGCAAAATACGTCGGAGGGTTTCACGAGTCTGAAAACATTGTAAACATCATCAACATTAACAGCATACTCGTTCACATAAACAATATAAGCAGAAGCTACGTTAATGAGAGCCAAAGAAGCACAATATACTCTTTTTTCCCAAACGTCTCCCCCGGATATAAAATAGTGGAGACGCCGAGAAATCTCGTTTACCTTCCTATAATAAGCGACGATATAGGCGAATTTTATGTGACCCTTACGGACCAAGATGGCGCGCTACTTAACTTAAGAGACGAAAACCTTACCATGAGATTCCACATTAGGGAGGCATAAAAAAATATTTATCCTAATAAGGATAAATATTTACTATATAAAATGTCTCGCTTCAAGGAAGTAAAAGTTAATATTTTGGAGTGTCAGAGAGCCAAACTAAAAGCGGCTATTAACGCTAAATCTTCTACGAGCATCTGGCTCGGATATGAAGACCTAAACAGAGAACATATTCTAGCCCTTACCAATATGCAAATAAAAAAGCTGGCCAAAGCTTACGAAAAAGGTAAAGGAGTAACGCTTAAGATGAGCGCCACTCAACTTAAACATAACACGAGTATCAAGGGAGGCTTTCTCGGAATGTTGGCTGGATTAGCCTCAGCGGCGTTGCCCCTGCTAGTGAAAACGGTACTTCCAGCATTAGGAGTTGGGGCTCTATCCGGTCTAGCTAGCATGGAAGTCCAAAAATCTCTGGGTAACAGTCTTTTTCTTAAAAAAGGAGGCTGCGTTTGCCAAGTAGAAACAATTTTACTAAAGCCAAAACCCGGAACAAAACTAGAGTCTTTTGGCGATGGTCTTTTCCTAAAAAAAGGAGGCAAGTTTTACGACGGAAGGGGGCTTCTTTTGGGCACCAACAGTCCTTTCGCTAATATTCCCATTTTGGGGGCGATACTGTAAATTTATAACGATTTAACTCGCTATAAATTTTTTCTACATTGAACGTGCTGGTTCTTGGGATTGCGTTCGTTTCAGGGGAAAAAATGGGACGAAAATCCGGAGCTCAACGTCGAAAACATAAAAAAGCTCTCGTTGAAAAGCGAGAGCTGGAAAAAACTACGAGCCGCGATAAACTTCTCGAGCCCTCGAGAAGTAAACGTGAAGCGGAAAAAGAATGTAATAAAATTACACAAATAGCGCAAGCTGAGTTGTATAAGAAATGTAAACGTCCGTCAAAAACAGAAAACATAACCAAAAAATTTCTATGAAGATTTATTATGATGAGAATGAAAAAAAATACGTCTCACAAAACGAGACTGTTCTGGAAGATTCTGAAGATATTTTGGTTACCCTGACTAACGTAGGAAAGGAGACCATGATCCTAAACGAAAAAGAGCCTTTCTGCTTGCTTTACTACTTGACTTAAAAATCTTGCTCTTATAAAAAATGGACGCTGAACATATTTATCCTAAATTACCAACGGCCCCGCCGGAGGACTTGGGCCATAATTGCTGACTCCAAAAAATTAGCGAGATCCAAGCCATTCTCGAGAGTGAGAAAGAAAAACGTAAGACTTTGAGCAAAAAGTACCACAGGGCCGTAAAAATCTTGCTCTTATAAAAAATGGACGCTGAACATATTTATCCTAAATTACCAACGGCCCCGCCGGAGGACTTGGGCCATAATTACTGACTCCAAAAAATTAGCGAGATCCAAGCCATTCTCGAGGGTGAGAAAGAAAAACGTGAGACTTTGAGCAAAAAGTACCACAGGGCCGTAAAAATCGTAGACTTGGTAGACGTTTTTTCTTACCACTGCTACAACGACTCTCATGGTTGGAGGATTCGCTCTACTGTCGACCATCATCGCGGCACCCATCGTTTTGGCCATGGAAGGGACAGCGATTGCAACTAAAAAGTGCTCCGTAAAAGCCGAAAAGCACAAAAAGTTTAAAACTTTGGCACTGACAAAGCTAAATACTATCGCATCGCATATTTCTAAGGCGCTTTCCAACGGCGCGGTTAGTGTCCAAGAATTTTGGCTCGTTTTGGAAGAGTTGGAAAAATACCGCGCCATGAAAGAAGAAATCAGGCACCGAAAAAAACTCTTTGAGTGACGATCAGCGAGAAAACTTAATCGAGATGGGGAGACAATAGGCTTGTGATTCCTACCGGAGGTTGGTGGAAAAACATCAGAAGTAGGATAAAAATTAAGCCAAAATAAGCTTTAAAATAGGATTTAAAATGGAGTTTAAAACGGGGTTGTAAATAGGGTTTAAAACGAAGTTTAAATTATGCGACGTCTTTAAAAAAGAGATGTCTTTTTTAAAGATTAGCGACCCTACAAAAAGGGAGGAGCTCGTAAAAGAGTTTATTGTGAGCAGGAAAAGAATCCGGAATAAATTACTACAAGAGCGAGCCGGAGAACAAACGCTGCAAAAGGGCATCGGAACTGTTTTTAAACCGTAACGGATACACAGAAAGAGACCACCAAAAAACTGGTGAAAGAAATTAAGGAAAGTGCTCCTCAACCTATTATAATACCACGGTTAGAAAACGAAGAGAAAGAGGAAGACGCGGGGTTTATAGGTCCAATAGCTAAAGAGTACATAAATTTGCGTAAGGAGGAGGGCGCTAGGACTGATAAAAGATACGGGCTGAATAAAGCCAGCAATCGTATTGGTAAAAAACCTGTTACCATTAAAGGCAACAACATTATTGTAGAGGGTAAAGAGTATGAGGGGTCCAAAGACCTGTGGGAGCTCATTGTTAAAAAAACACCCTCCTGGGACAGTATTAATAATAAAGAGGCCGTTATTAGCCATGGCAATTTGCTACGGCAAACTAGGGCTCCATTTACACTGGCGGGAGAAATAGACGATAGGGGAGACAGGTACAAGCTAAAAAAACATAATTATGCCCGCTTTAGAAGCTACGGAACCCCCTAGAAAACCTTTAAAAAGTCCTATCAGGGAGCTATTTCCTAAAACTTTTGGTGAGGGCGTCAACCGCGTCGTAATTCCGTGCGATCCAAAAGCGTTAATGAAAAGGTTAGACTTGTTAATGGCTAGTAGGAAAGCCAGCAATACCGGCGTGAGGAACGAAATTGTCGCGGTATGCTACGAACTAAAAAGGAAAATGGTCCTAAGTTCGGATGGATATAAAAAACTAATGTCGTTATTATAAAAAGATGTTTATACCACAAAATCGCAGCTTTAAAAAACGTTACGCCTACGGAGGCTCGGGGATCTTCAACAGCATTGCCAGCTTTTTTACTAAGCTATTTTCCAGTAACGTAGCGAGGCAGCTCGCTTCCTCAGCTCTCGATGTTGGTAAAAGCGTCGCTAAGGAGGAAGCTAAAAAAGCCTTTGAAGCCGGAAAAAGCGCGGCTGTAGACGCGGGTAAAAAGCTCGTAACGAAAGCTCTTAGGAAAAGACCTCCTAAAGCGCCTAGTTATGAGGCCGATAAAATAGTTAGTAAATACGCCGGAGAGGAAAATATTAGCTCTTTAATAGACGGAAGCGGAACGCAAAAGGCAATCACGATACAAGACTTAGTTAAAGAAATAAACGCCGGTTCCGGACTTAAGATGATATAAAAAAAAAATTAGCGTTTAAAAATGGATGCCTTAAATTGGACCAAGTCTCCAATAATAGACGAAAGTATAGAAAAATACGAGTATCACGGATATATGCCCCCTAGCTTCGCGAGCTTAAACTTACACTCGATTGTGACGCCAATAGAAATTAACTCGCAAGATATTTTTACTCAACCGAGCAAAAGTTATTTGCTAATCAAGGGTCAGGTAAAAAAGGCCGATGATACGAACTATGGCAACGATAATGTCGCTTTAACAAACAACGGGCTTATGTACCTTTTTTCCAACATTAGCTACGAACTTTCTGGACAAGTGGTAGAAACCGTAAACAATCCCGGACAAGCCACAACGATGCTCGGGTTGTTAAAATATCCCGACGAGTTTTCCAAATCACGGGGATTAAACCAGTTGTGGTACAGAGATACTGGATTGGCTGCAAATCCTGCGGATAACGAGGGGTTTAGAATTAGAAGGACTTACGTAATTAGAAACCCGGACCCTCCAGGAACTTTTAGCTTTATGGTGCCACTTAGGCACATTTTTGGGTTTTGTGAGGACTACAATAAGGTTGTTTACGGTATGAAGCATTCTCTTAAGATTACGAGAAATAACGATAATGATGCTATTGTTAGAACCGCGGCAACCGATGCTGGCATGGTTAAACTCTCGGAAGTTATCTGGTATATGCCCCACATTACGCCCGCGGACTAAGAAAAAATGCGGCTGCATAAAACGATAGAGTCTAAAGTTTCTTTTCCAATCCTTTTTAGAGCGAGACAGTGCGAAACTACTAGCGTTGATCCAACGACTAATTTTAATTGGAGACTTTCCGTTAAGACATCTCCCGACGTTCCTCGTTTTATTATCGTGGGTTCCAAACGGGTAAATACCAAAACCAAGAGGCAAACCTGGCAATCTTTAACAACATTGACGTTACGAACATCGGCGTGTACCTTAACACTAAAAGGTATCCCGAAAATTATCGGCTATTTTTTGGCGGATATCAGTTTAGTCGCGCTTACTGCGATGCGGCCTCATTTAGATCTAAGTTTTAAAATATGGACGAATTAGTATCGAACCCAAACATTACTCCCTTTGATTACAAATCGCTATTCCCATTGTTTGTCTTTGACGTTAGCAAACAGAGCCAAAAACTAAAAGTAACCACCACAGACATAGTAGTTAAGGCCACCTTTGGAGCCAACGCGCCAGAAGACACGCACGTGTTTGCCGTCATCATTAGCGACAAAAAGTTTAATTGTCAGAGCGACGGAAACAGGATGAGTTTGATTTACTAAGTTAAGTTTTTTTCTTTGTAAGAAAAATATGGTATCGCTTAAAGAGCTAAAGAAAATTTTAAGCGATAATAATATATCGGGACGTTTGCACTACGGTAAAAAACGCCTCCATAACTTTTTAGCGGAAAAAGGATTAGTAGAAAACGAACCACCGAAGCTTCCCGAGGGAAAAAAATCTCGCGAGTTTTTAAAAACTGTAAGAAAAAAACTCAGACAAACTAGTCTTATGGAGGTTAAAACGGACGAAAAATTTACGTTTCCATCCATATAAAAAGTGGCGCAATTTGTGGACGTGTCGTCATCTACCTTGCTTAACTGGGATAATAGAACTTGGAAAAATAAGTACAAAGTCCGTATAGAAGGCTAAATATTATATGTTCGCGTGTATAATTTTTTTTTCTTTTTGTTCGAGACTTTAGAGAATCATTATCTAATGTAAAAGATTAACGATGAATTTTTTACATGATGTTGTGACTAATGCTGTCCCGATTAAAAGATTTTTGCCGACTTTTATAAAAGATTGGCTCGCAGGTAAACCCCGGCGTTTGCGCTACGTGCATTGGATGTATGCGACTTTATACCTCGAACCCGAACAATTTATCATACTAGTGGCAGTCTTCCCGAGGAATGGGATTATCTCCTCAGTACGAAAGTTATTTCATTGCAGATAGACGAATCCAGTCCTTCCGAATGTTTTATCTATGTGCGAGGCATTATCGAGGAAATATTTAGGAGAAACCGAGGAAAGATGGTAGCCCTAAAATTGGATTGTGTGGTGGATTTTCGTCGTGATTTTCGTCGTTGGAAAACATATTCCTTTACGGATCGTGATAATATAGAAAAAGACTGCTCTATAAATAACGCGAAAGAATTGCTAAGAAAAATGGAGGCAAAAATCCTCGCTAAAATAAACAAGCGCTTAAAAAATAGTCCGTATGATAACATGTATGTAAATGGGATAGAGCTGCGATTCTGGCACGCTAGTAAAAACAGCCCCAAACGCATGGATATGGTTCTAGACGAGCTTATAGAACACGTTCTGCTTGCGACATCTCCCCCCTTTTCCCTTCACTCAATGGGAAAGGTCTTGTCTTTTGAAGGAAAAGACTCTTGCGATAGTCGCGTTTCGATAGGAAAAGAAGATCCCAATCCTTAAAGATTTTTTATGTTGGCGAGACCCACTCTCGAGAACTTTCTTAGCTTAGCTCGCGAAGACGCGGTAAGATTAACATTGTGTTGCTACGCGACTCTGAATCCTGCTTACTATGAGTTAGAAGAGTTAGAAGATGACCTTGACATTAATGCGTTAGTGCACTTTCTGTTCCACTCTGATATCGTGATTAACTATACTGCGAGCAACCCGAGAGACCCGCTTAAAAAAATGGAGAGCCAAATCCTCGTTAAGCTTATTTACAATGGCATAGACCACTTAAGTCTGCGAACCTGGAGGATAGACTATCTTCACCAAAAAATGAAAAATCCATATGATACACGCTTTTTTAGGGAAACCCCCCGCATAGAGAAATAAATATTATACGCTCACGCGTATAATATTTTACTTTTTTGTTAAAGCAGTTTAAAAGATTGTCCTCTAATATAAAAACAACGATGAATTTTTTAAGAAATGTTTCATCTCGAGTTGCCTCGAGGGCAAGAAACATCACGTCTAACGTCGTTTCGGGCGCGAGAAGGCTTTTACCCGCTCCTGTAAGAGAGAGGGTTGATCAGTTTTCGGATTGGATAGCTGGTAGAGTCGGTCCTGCTTGCATAGATGGAGTTTTAGATGACCTTATGGACCACGTTAGAGCGGCGATACCCCCTCTTACAGAAACATACCACCCCCACTCGAGCATATCCGCGCTGCGGAATTTTACGACGCAGCACGTTATATGCGGAAGAGAAGACCGACTTCTCGGAAATTTTCTAACATTCGCGAGACCCGCGATAACGAGGATTCTCAGAAATAACCGACAAACGAAGGTAAACTAATACTGAGGTGAAGGCTGCGACGAAACGAAGATGTTAGAACTGAGGGCGAGCGCGCCTTCCACTCTAATATAGAGATTAACTTGGAGGGGACAAACGAGGACGAGTTGTTCAACGAAATGGTGAAAGAGTTTTCGAAAATCTAGCTAGTTTCAAGTGGGATGGTAGTGGTATAACGCAGTTAGAACTACACACCGTGGTTTACGTTCCTTTACGCGCCGAGGGTTGGATGCCTTTGCCCAAGTGGATTGCGGATAAAAAGGCAGTTAATAACATAAAAAATAAGGATGATAGATGTCTTTTATGGTGCTTTCTAAGAGCCCTTTACCCTATTACAGAAAGAAAAGACCATCCTGAACGAGTCACCGATCTTAAAGGCAAAGAAAACGTCCTTAACATGAGTGGAATAGAGTATCCCGTAAGCCTAATCGCGATAGACAGGTTTGAGTGGCAAAACGTAGAGTTTAGCGTTAACGTTTACGGCTATAAAGATGGCAAAGAAAAATCTTTTTACCCTCTTAGAGTTACGAAAGAACCTAAAAATAAACACGTTAACTTGCTTTTTGTTAAAAAAAAAAAGAAGGGTGTCAGCACTATTGGCTAATAAAAAATCTAAGCAGGATGCTGGGCTCGAAAATCTCATCATATACTGGAAAAAAGGAATTTTGCTCTCGCTGTCTAAACCCTTATGGGTCTAAAAAAAATCTTAGAAAAGCATAAATTTTATTGTAACGCTCATGAGCCCATCAGAATAGAGATGCCAGAAAAAGGGGAAGCGGTAGAATTTAAAAACCATATTAAAAAGATTCGAGCTCCATTTGTCGTGTACGCCGACTTTGAGAGCATTTTAAAAAAAATTACCTCTTGCCAGCCAAACCCAAAAAATAGTTACACCGAGCCATACCAAAAACACGAGCCATGCAGCTTTTACTACATTATCATCTGCTTCGATGATAAGGTCTGCACGCCTATAGAAAGAAGTTACGTCGGAGAAGACTCGGCGGAAGTCTTTATAGAGTGGTTAACGAGCGACGTAAAAGAAATCTATTGTAAGTACAACCGGAAAAATAAGGCTATGATTTTTGGCGAGCAAGATTAAATAAGGTATGATGGAGAAATTAGCTGTTGGATCTGCGGGGGCGAGTTCACCTCTAGTAATTATAAGGTTAAAGATCATTGCCACTACACGGGAAGGTATAGAGGAGCGGCTCATAACGACTGCAACTTAAAGGCAAGAGCTCCCAAATTTACGCCCGTGTTTTTATATAACCTTAGTGGGTATGACGCGCATCTCTTCGTTAAAGTCTTAGGTAAGACTTATGGAAAGATCGACTTCATTCCTAACAATAAGGAAAAATACATTAGCTTTACCAAACACATCCAATTAGGGGAAAAATTATGGCAACAAATTAGATTCGTGGATAGTTATAGATTCATGGACTCGAGCTTGGAGAAACTCGCGAACAACTTGGAAGAAAGTCAGCTTAAAATTATCCCCGAGTTTTTCCCTAAGCACCAAATTCCGCTAGTTAGGGAAAAAAGGGGTCTTTTTTCAACGATTACTTAGACTCGATGGAAAAACTTAGCGAAAACATCATTTGCCTTCCCCGAGAAGCTTGTTACTCTCGGCATGAAAAAAAAAAAAAGACTTTAGTAACGAAGAATTCGCTCGCTTCCAGAACGTTTGTAGGGCTTTTGGCATAAACACAGTGAAAGATTACCTTATGCTTTGCAACAAAGTAGACGTGTTACTTTTAGCTGACATCTTTGAGAACTATAGAGATGTCTACTGCAAAAACTATGATTTAGATCCTGCCTGGTATTTTACCGCTCCGGGGTTGGCTTAGGACGCGGCGCTAAAAACAACGAAAGTAAAATTAGAGCTGTTATCAGACCTGGACATGTTGCTTATGGTTGAGAAAGGTATAAGAGGCGGTATTAGCGTGTGTACTAAAAGATACGCAAAAGCTAACAATCCTTACATGGGAGATCAGTACGATGAGAATAAGCCACCAATATATTTGCTAGACGTAGACGCTAATAGTATTTACGCTTGGGCGATGAGCCATCCTCTTCCTACTAGCGGATTTATATGGATGACGGAAGAAGAATTAGGTAATTGGAAAAACATGGAATGTTTTTTAGAAGTAGACCTAGATTACTCTAAAGAGCTGCATGATAAACACAACGATTACCCCCTAGCCCCCGAGCGTTTAAAGATAAAAAAGCTTATTCCTAACTTTTACCCGAAAAAAAAAATTACGTCATACACTACCACGCTCCTAAACAATGCCTAGATTTTAGCCTAAAGCTAGTAAAAGTTCATAGAGGAATTAAATTTGCGGAAAGTGCCTGGCTTAAAGAGTACACAGACTTAAACATAAGATTTAGAACGGTAGCTGGCAGTGAGTTTGAGAAAGATTTTTTTAAGCTTATGAACAACTCCGTTTTTGGAAAGACTATGGAAAACATCAGAAAAAGAGTAAATGTGCACCTATTTGGTAAAGACAGAGCCAGAAGCGTAAAACTCGCGGCAAAGCCTAATTATTCTCATACTACCCCCTTTAGTGAGGACTTGGTGGCGATCCATATGAAAAAAACCAGCATAAAATACGACAAGCCCGTTTACCTAGGGTTGTGTATTTTAGACATCAGCAAGACCTTGATGTATGACTTTTTTTACAACTACCTTAAGAAAAAATACGAGGAAAAAGTTCGGTTGCTTTACACGGATACCGATAGCTTTATACTCGAGACAGAAACTAAAGACTTTTACAAAGACATTGCCCCGGACGTTGTCGCAAAGTTCGATACAAGCAACTATCCCAAAGATCATCCTTCTGGAATAACGGAGGGCGTCAACAAAAAGGTTATAGGCATGTTTAAAGATGAGTTGGGCGGCAAAATTATGACGGAGTTTGTGGGCTTACGGGCTAAATTATACTCTTTTAAAACTTTAGAGGGAAAAGAAGAAAAAAGGTGTAAAAGGCTTAAAAAGTCTGTGGTTAAAAACGAGATAAGCTTTGCCAATTATAAAGACAGTTTACTCGCAGGAAAAGAACAGCTAAGAACGATGAGCGTGTTCCGAAGTCACAAACACGAGGTATTTACGGAAGAGGTAAACAAGATAGCGTTAAGTTCCGCTGACGATAAACGGTTTATTCTAGGGGATGGGGTAAATACTCTGGCTTTGGGCCATAAAAGTATCCCGCAAAATTTATAACTTTTTTTTAAAACGAGTTATAAATTTCTCGCGCGGGTTAGATATTTTTGGGACGACTCCGCCGGAAATTGGGGTCATGACCTCTGGAAGGGTCAACGAGCGCGGGTTTTTAGGATTTTTTCCTATTTATAGCCCGATGGTCCCAACGTTTTTAGGTCCTTGGCGGAGAATCCCGACTTTCTTAGCCCCTTGGCGGAGAGTCCCGACTTTTTAGACCCTTAGCGGAGAATCCCGACTTTTTAGGCCCTTGACGGAGAGTTCCAACTTTTTTAGACCCTTGTCGGAGAGTTCCGACTTTTTAAGGCCCTTGGGGAAAAAAATATGGTTAAGTTAATCATGAACATAGTCGAAGTGTTGGAGGACATATAAATCACACACTACTTACGCATCTAAAAATAGCCGTCGTGAACCAAACAAATTTGCGGACACGCCGATAAATACTCTTTGACGACAAGCGTCTTTACTACGTCACGCCTCTATTTGTGGACAGTTCTCAGTGAAAATTGTTTGATAATTACCCATTAGATGTCCACTCAAAATCTTACAATCTATCCCTAATTGTAAGTCTTATTTCAATTCAAAACTCAACTTATGGTCGGAAAGAGAAAGGCGATACCGAGTTAACATGGAAGTTTTCAATGGCTCCAGATATTTCCAAACAATATGCTATTTTTTGAAACAAATTTATAACGACTTGGAATGGTTGCGTTGCCTTCTTAGACATTCTTACACGTTGCTTCTTCAGAGCTTTTTATTCTAGACTTTAAATATTTTGCACAACAATATTCTAGGTGCACAAGCAGAGATCGTAAATAGCGTATGTATGGAACGGTTCTAGGCTGTACCAAGTCATAGCTGGAATGTAGCTGTGTGACAAATATCACTCGGCATACCTCGGGTGATCCGGTGATCAAATCCATGTAGGTACGGAATCGGCCGAGTTTTGACAAGTGCGACAAATATGCTCTTTTCCGAGAGATTCGCGATCTGAAATTCGAAAGTTGCGCGTGCGCTTTACCGGCAAACGTTGAGTGTATAAACTTTTTAACCAAAGAAACTAAAAAACACCCATTACACTGAAACTGCCCATTAAACACCAGCAAATAAAACTGGAAACATAAACACCTTACTTGAGGTAGGTCAAGGGTAACTCCATGTTACATCCGGGAGTAGCTTATTGGATTCGTGGATTTCCGGAAGTCCTAAAATTCATGGGGCTCCACAGGGGTATTTATCTTTTTGATTCTACTGCCTGATGTAAACATTTATTGGCTGTCTTATATTTGTTTTTCACATGTTTATAGTGTTTAAATGTGTAGTTTTCATGATGTTTTGCATACTGAGTGTATTTCTGTTATGATTAGTGCTACAGAATAAATTTCACTGCACCAATAACCTTTACTTTTTTAAAACTTGTATAACACTGAACTAAACTCAACTTTAGTTAACTGAACTGTATAATTTTCAACTATATTTACAGGATATTCAAAGATATACAGTTAAACCGAGCAATGTGGACAGAGAAAAACATCATTCCTCCTACCCACAGACTGCTTTACACAATAGGAAGGATGGACCCAATGTCCACAATTATCACACTTGGCCCAATTGACAATTTTTAAATAGGGCTTTTTGTTAAGATCTGGTGGCGAAAATTTATTGCATACGCAGCAGAAATCAGTATCATCAAAACTACCATCATCATCTGAAGAAGAATTGTTGGCATCCATGTCAGAAATAATATTAAAGCCACTGGTTGATGGTTTAGGACTTGTGGTAAGACAGGAAGGTGCATTTGAGGCTGTGATTTGATGCCGTTTTTTGTCGTGATTATCAAGAATCATTTTCAGTAAAGGCAGATCCACCAGGTTTTGGTTTCTGAGTAACGGGTTTGACTGCACTTAGCATGCTGCATTTACAGTTACAACAAATAGGCTGTGGTTTTTCAGATTTCATCAATAAAAACTGTTGGACAGCCTCCTTTCCGGATTTTATTGCCGTATTTTTTTGTACTGGAGAATCTTCTCTAAAAATTTCGCTGGGATATAATTTGTCCTCTTCTACGGCCTCTTTTGAAAATGGAAATATTCCGGTTTTCCTAAAACCAGACATTATGTTGACAGGTGTCATTGCCCTCAGATAAGCCCGACATGCAGAATGACACATGTCATACCGTGTGACAGTCTTGCCTATTGATGATTGCATAAAGGATGCACATTCCCTGTAATAAAAAGACTTGAAAGGCCCAAAAATAGAGACATCTAGGGGCTGCAAAATATGAGAAGTATGGGCTGGTAGTACAAATAAAATCAGATTATTTGACATTGCCCAATCAATCAGCTGTCTGGAGACGAGTGATGCATGACCATCAAATATGACTAAAATATGCTGCCTAACATCAGCTCCTCTTGCTATATTTGGTAGGAAATGATTTTTTCAGATACTGTTGGAAAATATCAGCATTTGACCAGCCACTATCTGACATCACTCCTTGGGATCCAGGAGAAGCACCTTTCATCAACTCAGGATTAAACCGCTTTCCTTTAAACACAAAAAATGGTGGAATGCGATGCTCAGCTGCATTAGCACATGCTATATGACAGTTGTTGTAGTTGATCTAGGAGAAGTAATTGACTGGGGTTTACTACCAACTGGTGCAATGACGTTTGGTGGTCTGTGTTCAGGCTGAATGGCTGTCTCATCTATGTTGAATATAAACTGAAGCTTATCAGTTAACTGGTACTTATCCATGATTTTTAACAAATTTTCAAAATAATTTTGTACAATTTCCGGCGTTGAACTTTTTGCGCGACTGCTTTCAAGACCTCTTGGCTTTAAGGATGTTAGGCGGTGTTTCCATCGGTTCAAAAAGCCATATAGCCAACAGTTACTCAAAGGCTTATTAGATGTTCGGCGCTTTAGGCTTGCTGCAAGTTCTCCAGCAAGGTACTGCAGTTTGGTGTTGGTCAAACCATATCCAAGTTGTGCCATGGTTTCTATGTGTTCCACCAGAGACAGTTCCTCCTCCTCACTAAACAGGTTCTCTGCACCAAGCTTCAAATTATTTACATCAATTTTACCCCTAACTCTGTCACGTAGAGTTTGCTCTGCGACATTGAATTGCATTGCAGCTCTCAGGACTGGAATTCCATTTTCTTTAACAGCTTTGTAGGCATTCAGCAAAGCTTCCTTATTGTACTTTCGATACTTTTTAGTTGACTTTTGTGGACTTCTCTGAAAGAATAAAATAACACAAATACAGGTAATATAGAGAGAAAAGGATAAAATAACTGAAATAAACTGAAGTTGAAAGCATTTTTAAAATGCACTTTTAAAAATATTCTGTATTTTTGATATAGCAATAATCAATGTATGTTGAATAAAATAAGACACACTATCTTATGAATAGTATTTGACAAAAATTTCACTTCCATTCAGCTGCTCAAGCTGATTGGGTACAGCCATGATAAACCCATTTGTACATTTATCATGCAGTCACAATATACCCCCACTGTGCACCCCAAATCTTTCACAGCAGGTGTCTATGACGTCATCAACTGTCATCTGTATCCAGTATGTGGACTCGATATCGATAAAAAATGTTTTCACTAAATATTTGGGATTAAAATAAGAATTTTTGTGACTTAGTCGGGATATATTCAAAAACTGTAAGTAAAAATTCACCAAAAATAAATATATTTTCTGTTTTTACCCGTTTTTTACGCATTTTTCCTGCAGGAATCTGACCGTGAAAAACTTGAATAGAATTCGGACGCGTGCATGATATGCAAAGACGATATTTTGGCGCACTTCTTTGATCGCGAATCCAATAAGCAGCCGCGTCTCTATAGGAGAGAGGCATATAATACGGATCTTATTATCACGTGACATATAACGTCATTTGCACCACGGAATTCTTTATAAATTTACATATTTCACCTATTCTCACGAGATAGGCCCATATTGACCGACCATTTGGAAGAAAAGAAAACTTTTGAAATAGTCACTAAAAATTTGCCAGAAAATTTGTTCACATCCATATATTCAACTGTGAAAATTTCAGGACTGGGACACAGATGGGTCGTGAAAACGACACTTATGACTTTTACTGGGTAAACACAAACAGTAATCTACGTTACAAGATATTAGCGCTCCAATAAAAATTTCAAAATGTACTAATTGACTAGGAAAACCAATTGAATTCGATGAAAACATTATTTCTTATACATAACTTTCATCAATATGCAGAATATCTATTATACATTTTTCACAACATTCATACTGAAATGCCCAAAAAGAAAAAAAATAGCTTCAATTTTACACCGACAACATGTAAATTACACTCATATACAATTTCAAGAGATAACGTTTATGTTTTTTATCAAAATATTGAAGTTTTGTACCTGTATAAAGTACTGTATCCATCAACACCAACAGAAATTGATTTTTTCATATTTTATATTATCTAGATTTGAAAGCTAAATTTGTAACGTAGATTACCATTGTTGGCAGTTAGAGAATAAACAATTAACAGACAATTTTTTTTTAAAGATAACTTTTATTTCCTTTCTGGAATCACCAGAACCAATTCTTACGAAATTTGAAACAATAATAAAATAGTTGAAATATTGCAGTATCTAAGACCGATAACTCTTAAACTTCTGTTTTTGTGTTTAAAAGTACTATTTCAGCACACTTAAAACGTTTGCATAATTGTACTTCACATGTTTGTATTTAATATTTCAACTATCTAGAATATGCACAAAGCTGATGTGCTTTAATGTGTATTCAAAGAAACTGAAATTGATTTTAACTAGTAACGTTGATTACAAACAGGTAACGTAGGTTACATGTACAATCAAAGTTAATTATGGAATGCACTGTTTGAATTTTTTCGTCAGATTTAGAGGTTAAAATGAGTAACATTTCATTCTCTCTTCGATGGACTTTATTTCATCCTCAACAATCAAATAATTCCGTCCGCTGCGACCTTGTTTAGACGGCTCTGTTATACGCATGAGAACACTCCTTAATTCAACCCATATCTCATCCACAGGCGACGGCCATTTGAAAGTTGGTTTATTTGAACTTTGACACGCATTCCTCCTCATAAACGACACCAGAAAGTCATTGTCATCTTCATCTACTTCCAGTATCTTGCCAATGTGCCACTCTTTTTCATATACAGCTGCAACCCAATCACCAACGTTCAATAAGCCTAACTCTACTTCTGCATCATTTCTAATTTCATTGTCTTCTTTATTGTTATTCTCATCATTCGGAGCTGACTCTGCTTCTTGTAGGCGAGTAGATCGGTCCAGTCCGTTTGAGCTGTTCTTTCTTTGATCAGCTTCTTTACTGTTTTCACTATTCACAGGCTCTTTTGTTTGTCCGATATATCTTTGATCTTTAAATAAGGAGTTTTCAACATATTCCATATGGCTATTTTCCTGTAAACACATTTGACAAAAGCACGATGTTAGCATGGTCTTCACTCTTCCCTTTTCAATGGCAGAAACATGGTGCACTTGCATCGTGCCTGTCACTGCATGTAGCTTTTCACTGATCTCTTCTAGTTCCTTTCTTGCACTGGCACATTCTTCAGATGGCACCAGAATATACTTTGCGCTCTTGTGGTTCTCTTTACCCCACATATAAAAGTCTTCTGCTTCTTGTATCGATACTTTTCCCTGTTTGATACCTAGATCAGCCATTCGTTTAGCCGTACCCAATACCGTCGCATGCCCCTTTACCGTGCCCTGACTCAAAGTAATTCCAATCTGCATCGGTACCAAGTAGTTCGTTATGGTTACTGACAATGTAAAATGTTGTTTTATTCTTGTACTGGGAACTAGGCCCATCAGTCCAGTAGTGTATCTTTTTAACCTCTGAGTTCATGGTTCGTTTTATTTCAGGAACAAGTTTTTTTAGGAAAGCAAAGACTGTTCCAATATTTGTGACCGAGTTCGTCTGAGACAAAGACGAAGTTCTGATGCTTAAGCTCGCCATTTTCTCGGAAATATGTAACAACAGGGTGCAGAGTAATTGCATTTGAATTCCAATACGCACTCTGAACTTCATCGCAGGTACCACAAGCGAAGTTTTCAGCGAAATCCATATGTGATATGACATGGTCTTCAGGCATATTCTGCTTTAAATCACTGATTGCTTTATATTGCTGCTTGACTCTTATAATGTGTGCGCGAAACTTTTTTATCTGACTTTCCACAATCTCTATGAAATCACCCTTCTGTACATCTTCTCCTACAATTTTGGTTCATTTCTTCCCATCATCTAGTGTTACTTTCTTCCATTGTTCATGTCGAATCGTGTCAGGCAGGGAATCATACAAATCTGTCTCATTTATGGTATTTTCATCTGCTTTGCGCACAAATTCGTCTAGATTTACTGGAATAGCAGCACCACATGTTTTAATACATTTCAAGGTCAGAGCCATATTTTGATTTCGCTGACATAGACACTGATTCTTTGTTATATATCTTGTCAAAGAAATTGATTTCGGGCGCATTCTGCAGAATGTAGCTAAAGAAATCTTATCACCAATTTCTGCTACATATTTCGTGTACAGGAATCGCATATTGTCATTAAGGACACGTTTTTGTTCTTGATCCTTTCCTACTTTGACTTTGTCATTCTTCCCAGGCATCATTCTGCTATTATCATCTATTAGCAAAAACTCTATCACATTCTTCCTCTTCTGTTCTCTTAAAATCGGCAGACGTTCTTGCTTTGGAATGGTGTCACATTTTTTGTGATGCTTTCTTTTACCTTCCTACTGATACCTGTGGCCTTATTCATGAATGATTTCATCCTGTATTTTTTCAATAGTTTCCCAGAGACAATGTTTGCCAAAACCTTCCTTCCCTTTCTGCCGTTTTGCTTTCTTGTTGAATCTAGTTCGTCACCAATCACTTTTCCAAACAGCATGGCCGTCTTAAGTGTCCTTGGAATTTTACTTGGAGATACCCCCACATCCTTTAGATCTTTTGCCAGCCGTTTTCTAGGTGTCAGCGAGCATCTTTGCTATTATTACATCATCATCGTTTACACCCTTTTCTTCTGGTGAACTTATATCAGCTCTGGGTCTGTTAGCAAGACGTTCAAATCTTTTTGATACTCTTTTGTAACTTTTTTGAAGCTCAATGTTCTTCTGCTTTAGCTGTTGAATTTGTCGGTGCTGTTTGGCAACTGCTCTACTGATTCGTTTTCTCGTTCTTTCTTTTGAATCGAATTTTGGCAATTTTACCACCATCTTCGGAGTTGATGCTGTTGTTGAGCTAACACCATTTTCATCCCCATCATCGTCCATTTCTATTTCCTGGTGACTTCTTTCAGCCTGCGCTTTTTCTATCTTTTTTCTGATGCGGTGCTCCTGCACATATTTTCTTACTTTGTCTCTCCTTGCCTTCTGCTCCTTTTTTGAAATTTCATCAATCGGGATATAATATTTCTTTATCCTCTGCCTTTCTCTCTCTAGATAGCTATCCCCTTCTCTTTCTTTTTTCCTCTGGCGATATGCTCGCTTTATCTCCGCACGAGTTCTGCCCATAATTTCCTGAAATCATAAATGGTAAGCTACGTTACTAAATAAGTAATCAACGTTATTAAGTTACAACCCATTATCAATTGGATTACTCTTAGTGGATGCAATTGGAAACCATTCAAAGTTTGTAATTAGCGTAGATGTGAACAGCAAAATTCATTTCATTCATAATATTGAAACTACAATTATTTACAGTGTAAGAAGATTTGATCACGAAAAATGAAAGGTAAGCTACGTTACCGAAATTTATATATCTCATAGGAATAGTATTAAGGTAATTCTAATAAGATAAATGTGACATGCTTGTAGTTGGTTGGTTGGTTGTATTGGGGTTTAACGCCACTTTAACAGCTAAGGTCATATCATGGCGGTCGGTGACGCACATGTGTTTCCTGGCTTTCTCACACCGGTACTAACACAACTTTCTTTCCAAAGCCACCGACTACTTTTCTCACATGCTTCAGCAGAGGTGAGAGGCGAAAATACGCCGGAAAGAAAGTTCGCCTCAACCGGGTATCGAACTTACAACCACCAGGTCATGAGTCCGACACGCTCACCACTGAGCCACAAAGGCGGGCTAACACGTGCTTGTAGCTACGTCTTTTGCCATTTACAACAAATCAGAGTGAATTTCGGCAATCCTCTCTTGCATATAACTCGATACCGAAAAAGAATGTTGACAATTCTTACTTTTACCCAGAACACGTGGTCTAGAGAAATTGTGTTTTGTTACTTTTTGTCAGTATTTATGATATGGGTAGGTTTTCAGCTTGTACAAATAATAAGGTTTAGAAAAAAATAAGAAAATTCGTTTTTCTTACCTTTCGTCCGAACTTAGTTGTTGAAAATCTGTTGTCTTTTTCACTGAAGCACAATGCTGCAGACAATCTTTTTCCGTAGTAAATGGCGAAAGAAAGTCCAAGCGAAGCAACTCTGTCAATTCCTTGTCTTGCTACAATGTTACCTAATCGTCCCAATCATTTTTCGAGGTTGGAAATTACTTTAAATGATACTTTCGAATATTTTGGTCTTGTAGCTTACATCACGTTGATTACATCATACGTTGTTTTGGTGCAGATAAGGCTTATATTCGGAGTCATGACCTCATATTTAAATGTTGTGGTGCTTTCACTTTAATTACAAATATCCGAAGGGTATTTTAGTACATGCGTCCCTTGTATCAAGTAATAAAGCAGTAACGTTGCTTACCTCTTTAACCATACGGCTCAAAGTTTATCTAAACTCGGCCGAAAAAAATGAAAATGTCAATGCTGAGTGAATGACCTTTTCTTTTCAAAATAGTGAATATGTAAGGTTTGAAATAACTTTTCTTATTGATCCGTTTTCAAAATCACGTGTCATAAATCTTTAATCCATTTGCTGTAACGTTGCTTACTTGTATTAATGCGACATTCATTTAACAAACTTTTTGACATTATGCTTGGTTCAAGGACCCAAAACAATTACTCAAATTTTTGGTATTGTTTTTCAGTTACAAATGGTAGAAACAAAGATTACAAAACGGTATTTAAAGGCTTAATGAAACAGTCCGTTTAATAGGAACCTTATGCAGCGACCTCTATTTTCGCTTATTATTGCTATGTAAGATGTGCAAATAATGCACACAACTTTAATGCTCAATCGAATTTAGGGTCAGAATGTTGAAAACAAAGGATTCGATGTTTCAGGTAAGCATTATCGAGATGCAATCATGAAGCGACAATGACTTCTTCAATTTGGGCATATCTCGTGAGAATAGGTGATTTATAAATCAGTCGCTGAATCGGCCTTTATTTTCAGTGTACACCGACCTAGCGTTTCACCAATCCATGCAGAGAGAGAGAGAGAGAGTTTTAAAGTTTACCGTGTTTAATACATGGATCCGTGGCGATGAGATAAACCGACTTCCTTGGTTACCGTCGTTAAGGGCTCACAAACAAACGCAGTAAATACATATACAGTATTATTACTATAATATAAATCGTGCTGTCATGACTGTTTCTTTCGATTAAATTCCGGAAAAATATTCCTTTTCATATGTTTCTGCCGATGATGGATTCTCGGCAAGAAATATATGGATACTTGAACTTATTTACACAAGAATTTGCACAAAAAGTGTGAATTTCAGGGGCTACGGATAATGTAATACATGTGTCAGCAAAGTTTTGAACTTCTGCGAGAGAGAATGAAACACCACATAATTCTCAGATTTTCCTAAAAATAATAGAATTAAAGATGATTAATATTTTTGTAAGGCTTGTTAGGTTGTCTCAACATCGTATTCGATAATAAATTACACAAAATAACAAGCATTTTGAAATTTTTATAGATTGTCTCATTCAACACAGAGGTGGAAGTCTGAGAAATGTTTAAATTTCAAGTTAAGGGAAAATGGTTTCCTGATGATTTTAAAAAGTGTAAAGTGTGCTGTCAATTAACAAACTTGTTAATATCATTGGCGGTTGTTTGTTTTATCTTACGATATACTGAAGACAACGGGTGGTCGAGTGGATTACAGCGGCAATCAAACACACATCTTATCAGTTAACAGTTTACCGACATACCCTTTGAAATGGCAGATGTGCTAATCCACCTAAATAATGGCCAAGTCAAAAGCTGATTTAATTAACATTAGTTGCCTTTTGAGTAGAACTTCCAAAACTGTACAAAACAGAACTTAGTCTATTTCATAATTGAAATCTACATGTACCTTCAGTAAAGAATATACGTAAATGTACTTAATTTAAGTAGCAGATGGTTTGAATCCAAGAATAAACTGCATTTTTTGCACTCTGATCTGTATCTTCACATTCAGCATTCTTCACGCATTCTTCATGCACCAAGGGTTAATGTTAATGTCAAACTGAAACATTGATGGCACGTGCCCCTTTTTGGATGTGCAGAGGTTATTAAACAAGATTAGCTATTTGAGTGAACGTACTTTCTTTTTATTAGTATTTCATATATTTTACCTTTTTTACCGTTTTTCCACTGTAAAATAGTTTAAGTTTTTTTCGGAGAGTTTCAGAAGGGGAAAAAAACTAACATTAATTAATCCATTGCGTAATATAGCGTTGATCGAAACTCTTTGCTGATGTCCCATTGTCAATCATAATCATAATCCAAACTTATAATCTCTTCGTATATCTCACGTAAGCAATACACGATCGCAAAGCACATCTTTTAAACTTTTTCCTAAAATTCAAGGGTTGTAAACACACATACTAACGCACTTCTCCAACATTAACAGTCGCTTGTTTGTGAGCCGAAATAGCAGACAGTAAGGCTGCATATCGGGCCAAATAAATGCGATCACCTGATTGGTCAAATATCGATTTCCACGGATCCATGTATTAATTGTTTTTCGTTTTTAAAAGAGGTGAATTTGTCACAGTCTGCTGTGGTTCTTTTTTAGCGTGCAATTAACCTAGATCTAGTATCTGTGAAACAACAATTTATTAGTGCGGGTGTCAGAACGCAAAGTCCTTTCGTAACTGCTTAAATCTGAATTCACGCGGGAATTCGACTTGAAACTACGCAGTTCTAAAAACCAGCAATCTGAGAACTTGACTTTGTACTCCACTATATTTCAAATATAATAGAACAGATCCCACTCGAACAACAAGTTCTTTATTGCAGTGTTTGTAATCTTGTAAAGGGTTGTTGTAAAGGGTAATAGAGCGAATCGCAAACACTTAGTTTACACCAAAGCAATATACATGTAGATCGTTACAATTTTCAATTGGTGTGGAAGCAGTACTAATTCCTGGGATGTTATATCAAAGGACTGATCTTCCTGAGAGTCGCCTGTTGTTTAGTTGTTTGAAAGTTTAAGGAGCATTAAATCAGATTTTGAACCCCCCCCCCACCTTTTTGGGAGGAGAGGGGGTTGATTATTTAGTAAATAAAAATCAAAAGGACGTGACTGTTTACTCTTAGTGGCGAAAAAAATGCACATATACATGTAAAATGCGTCCGGTGACCTTCAACCATGGTTAGCCACTCTACCAACTGTTTAAGATCATGTGACAAGGAGTATTTCAATATGGAAATCCCCTTGATACAGACGAGGTTAGATGTAGGTTACTAGGTACGGAATCGATCGGCTGAGTTGTGACGAGTGCGTGGAAAAGGTAGAATAAACATAGTTCCCTGACAAGCCAGTTCCTGGACGACAATTATTTTAGAGGCAGTTCCCAAACACTTTTGTCGTAAGTCAAACTACATGTACCTATTCCTTACTATCATTAACAGTTATTGTTGGTAATCATTGAAAATTAAGGATATTTACTGATAACACATGTTTTGTGATTGGATCATTTGTACCTGTTATTCGATAGATCTTATAAACATTGACAGTTTTTTCCCGAATCATAACCGTCATGTTTTCACATCAATGTTAAGCTGAAGAAAATGAATTGTGCTTTGTTATTTGCTGGTATTTGGCAACGAAATAACTTGGTTGGCGTGCACACTGTCCGTAGAAGGCAGTCTTATCCTAAACTACATTAGACAAACACACACAGAGAAAAACCTTTAAAATATAACGATTCGAGCTACTAGAAATGCATGACATTTCAGAGCAATATATTTACATGTTAATCTATAATTGAAATATGGAATATTGCAAAGTCAAGAGTTGTCATAATCAAGTAAAGAAGAAAAACTGAAAGAAATAATTATCACAAAAGTTCTAGCTAAGGTTCGTCAAAATATAATCAAAATCGAGGTGAGTCAGAAGATCAGGTTGTACATTCCATACAGAGTGATCCCAATTTACACCACCTGCAGTTCAAGAGAATGTGCATATACTGGCCTTGATAATTGTTGTCTGAAACTGTCGGGGAACATTGTACAGATCTGTCGGGGAATTATCTTGTCGGGGAATTGTTTAGTTCCCGCAAAGGTGAAGGCTGTTGCTATAAATAGACAATAGCAATAAATCTAAGCACATCTTGAAAGGCATATAAAGAGGTTATAGCTTGAATATACTTTGAGAAAAAGACAATCTTATCTATTGTATAATTCAAATGTTTAGGTCAAGTTTTGTCGGTTCAACCTCTCACAGTTGAACAAGTTAGCCTACGACGCAATTTCCCTCTATGATTGACCACCCATGCCGTTCGACATTGCCTTTCTCTTCTGTCATTGATCGATTTTAAGTCAGAAAAGGGTATGAGGGCTGGAACCAAATTAATGCACTTTAAGCGAGTAAATATGACCAATGAAAAAAGAATCGTCTTTAGTTTTATCAATAACTGTTGCCGTATATAGCCGGGCTTCGTAAGCACACACGCCAGACGACATCCAGATATGCATGGAAAAGCCGAATTTCACTTAGGACCGCATTTCACCGAATTTCATCTCTTGAAAACCGCATTTCACCTCTTATGACCATATTTCACATCACATAATGAATTCTTCGCCACGGCGATTCCCATTTAGCTAATTTATTATATAAATATAGGCTTACATGTCAAACGAAATAGTTTCAAAAGGAGTTACATGTAGTTCTAAGAAACCCTAACAAACCATAGAATAAGATATTTTCCAGAAAATTAGCATAAAATTATGATGTTCATAATAATATCTCATTTCAGGTGAAAGGTTATCACTACGGCAATTAAATGCGTCATACTTGGGTGAAATACGGTCATCAAGAGGTGAAATTCGGTGAAATCCGGTTCGAAGGGAAACTCGGTTTTTCCATGGACCGATTATTCTCGATGTCAACGTGAAAGTTCAGTGTTCGTGTATCCTAGAGCAGGATACAATTATTTCAAATATTTACTAATTTGAATACTTGAGCTGTAAGGGACGTCTTCGATATATCTGAAAATTTAGCAACTGAAAGTTATGTACGATAGAAGCATTAAAGATAATGCAACATTACAAATGAACTACGCAACGTCTCGCAAACCCTAAGTCTGGACAGGAAGCAGTACAAGGCCGGAGGTACGCTTACGTCACCCCATGAATCAGGATGATAACAATGAGAGCCTGATTGCTACGCAACCAGGCGACTCAAAAACGCAAAGTTAAAAAGCTGATGATCATGCTATTGGGTTATATTGTTTTTCTTGAGCTGTAGCAGCCACATTCCTAGAGTCCAGTGTGGACAAAACTTAAACCCGGACAACAACAATCAAAGTACTGAAAGTACTCACAGACTAGCGAATTTAATTGTTTGATTGTTTGTTTGGTGTTTAACCCTGTTTTCAACATTATTTCAATTATCTAGTGGTGGCCAGTCCATGCTTTCATGGAGTTTTTTTTTTTTACCAATACTCTGCACAATATTCTTTCCAAGCCACTGGCTGCATTTCCACATAACCATCATCGAAAGGTGAGAGAGAAATGAACCATGTTGCAATGACTGTCATCAATCCTCGAAAAGAAATTTGCCGAGTCGGGGATCGAACTAGCGACTTCCTGTTCTCAAGTCCTGTATGCTACCAACTGACAGGGCTATGCGTACAATTGATTGACCATAATCCAGTTTAAGTTTAACCCTTAACCTGCTAAAAAATGTTAAATGAAACTTTCAAACACCTGAATATTGCTATTTCACAGTTACTTTTTGGAGAAAATATATACTCTTATCAGACAATGTAGATCCAAGATCAGACTGCACGCTCTGTGCATTCTGAGCTTAATCCACACTGTCCGCAAAAAGGTCATTTAGTCGCGGTAGTGCTGGTAAAAGAAACTCCAGGAAGGTAGGTGCTCTGGCCGCCGCAATATCACTGAAATAATGTTGAAAACGGCGTTAAACACCATGCAGTCTATTAGTCAATATCCAATAGCACAAGATGTAGTTAACTATTTAACTCTCTTTACAAAACGAAAAAAAAAAAAAAAAAATGTACTCGTCCAAATTCAAAGCTGTTGCAGACCATAATTAAATGTGACTCAACTGATGAAACCAAATTCCAAAGGGGCAGAAAACAATGTGAGAAAAGGAAAAAAAAAAAAAATGATGATTACCAGCATTTTCTCCTTTTCCCGCAATGTTTTCAAAGGGATTCTTCCCTAATGTGCTTAAAACTTGGGATTGTTTGGTAAAGGGTTAATATTCAAGACGTAGAATAACAGTTTAACATAACAGTTTAGCTGTACACAATGATCTAATTAATGAATGACTGAGGAAATGACTGGGGTTTCCTGTCCAGTGAGGATTAATATAGCAGGGATTAGCTTCAAGTTACCTAGGTGTATCTATTAATAGATTCATTCATAATGTTACGGTGGTAGAGGAATAAGTGATTCTCTGCTTTGCATAGGTCACTTAATTTACATATGAGCAAAGCTCTTGTACTTTATAAATGACATCTTGTTTAGTTTATTACTTTTTAAGACGACATGTTCAAATTGGAGTGGTACAGATTTAGTGTTTTTTGTCAAAATTGTGATATATAACAGAATTAAGATTTCTAACAGAAAAAGTATTTTCTGTGAGGCAGTATTTGGCAACTGTGGGTTTTTTTTGTTTACTTTGACTCTAGGTCAATCTTGAGGCCTATAGACTTGCTTCGCTAGTCAAAAACAAATTATTTCCAAAGGCCAGGTAGATTACTGGGTCAAATATTTGTGTGTGCCCCAGAGGCTCTATTTCAGTCCCATGATCATGAAATTGCCCGGCTGTTTGTCTCAGTAACATTTTTGACAAAACAATGTTAGTCACCGGGGGTTAAAAAAAAAGGTTGTCACTAGGTCTTTTTATAATTTGATGAAATGTAGAAATATAGTCACCATACGAAAAGTTGCAAAATATATATCAGTTATTCTAAACAAGAAGGACCCGGACCATGCATAATTCTAGTTTTTATCAAATTGTTGACCTTGTTTAAGATGTAATACCCGTTGAGAATTTTCTTTTCTTACACACATCTTATAGAGGCAATAGGATGACCTTATAAGTGACATCATATTTTTACATCTTTCTATTTTATATCATTTCTGGACATCTTTTTATTCTAACCACATAGTCAACCTTGTGTTCGATGTTATACCTATTGAAAGTTTTCTTATCTTATAACATATTTGAGATAAGCATTCTATGACCTCATGATGATATATTTTTACTGCTTTCCTTTTCCATTTTATATTTACGCAACTCATGGATTGTTATGATAGTGTAATATTATGCAGTATTTTGGGCCGGTGGCCTTTTTTTTACAAATAAAATGCATTGTATTGTATTGTAAATCAGACGAAACCGGTAATCAGGCGAAACCGTAATAGATCTAGTGCTGCAGAATCCATTTATGTTCATTCCAATACCCACGGACCTTTGTTAGACTGCTTAGATTAGATATGGGTGAGTTGCAAACGGGCATTTTTGGTCTAAAAGTATGTCACTAGATCCTATACCAGAAAACAAAAGTTCAATTGAGTTCCATATTAATGTTGCCTAAATGGTCCTCTTGTAAAATTGTTCAAGTGGTTCTGCTCTGTTTCTATAAACCTCACAGAAGCTTCAGAACTGAGTAGTAACATTTCAGAATCACCGCCTGTGAAACTGTATAAGCAATTATAACCAAATTTCATATCTAGCATCCTGTATTTGGAAAGCACAATTATTCAAATCAACCGATATACATGTATGTATAACCACATGGTCCAATTTTAGAAAATTTGTGTCATACAAAACAACTTTCTGGAGAGAAAATGTATGCCCTATTCTACTGAAATTATTTAGAATGTTTGTATTAGCAATATGTGTAAGAGTTAGGATATACATGTAAGTTGAGTCACCCAGATTCTGCGCTAGAAACACATTTTTATCAACCTAGAAGCCTAATTTTTGTCCACATTCTTTACAGGCATTATTAAGCTAGGAAGGAACTGTGATGTAACTTCGACAGTTATTATGCCCCGCCGAATTTCGGGGGGAGGGGGAAGCTATAGTTTTCATGTCTGTCCGTCTGTTCGTTCGTCCGTCCGATCTTCCGTCCATCCAGACAGGTATATTCAAAAATCGTTGACGAAAGTTAATGAAACTTCATACATGTGTTCCTCATGATCACCGTGTATCATCGACTCTGGAACTTGGTACCAGTTGAAGCGGTGATAAACAAAACCTGGTCATGTCCAGGTCAGGAAAATTCTTTATTTTGTTGTTATGTCGTGATATTATGCTTCAATGAGAATGTCTCCATTTACGGAACATATTTTTGTTTGCAATGCACATCCAGAAATGACATGAAAATGATTTTAAGTTCACTTTTTATTGTAAAACGAGCTGCCTGGTACTGCAAAACCCACCTATTTATCATACAAACGGTTGCGACAAATTTCGGTCCATTATTATGCATATGCATTCCAATCACCGCTGCTTATATATAATCAAAAGTTTTCTCAAAACAATAATGGAACTCGATAAAAACATCATAAAACTCGGAAGGCTTGAGTACGGCAACTTGTGGCCTTGCATAAAAATACTGGACGGCGTCTTGCTAGCTAACTGTACGGCGATTTATTGTGAAAATGCAATGTAGTGCGCGAAATGGTATTATTTCCTAATTAGTACCATGTTCACAGCTGCCAACATTAGTTACAAGAAAATTTATTTGTTGGAGTATGGTCATATGAAAAGAAATCAAAGGACTGATAGTCCTGAGAGTCGCCTGGAGAGCAATGGGTTAGAACTTTTCACCCTTTTCTGTTCAAATCTATTAAAAGCATTCAAGATACAAAATAACTTAACCATAAGACAGTATTATATGCAAGCATATTTCTTAGTTGTCATCCTAAAGTTGCAAACATTTAGGCACCAGGAACAGGTTTAAAAAGTTCAAAGTCTCTTACCCGGGTGACTTCATTTAACAAATGATTTTCAAAAGGTAAAATCATTACAAAACAAGTCATTTGTTAAAATGATATCCACCGCCGAAAAAAAACAAAACATTTTTTTAGATAGAAACATAATTATAAGAGGTATCGTGTTTTGCATGTAAATGGCCTTTTTGTCATTGGTGAAAATGTACATTAAGCCCCCGTTTTCCATGACACGGTATTTCATTAAATAAAAACAAATACTGATTGTCTGTGGCTTATGATAAACAATATAAATATGAAGTTTCATAAAATTTTGTCCAGTAGTTAAAGAGATATTGATCCACAATGGAAATATACATCAAGCCCCCCTTTTCCATGACACTGCATTAAAAACAAAAACAAAATAAAACAAAACAAGCAGACCGGAGGACATCAAGCCTCCTTTTTCCATGAAAAGGCATTACATTTAAAAAAAAAAGTATATCGGCGGACTATCATGAGGAACACATGTTTGAAGTTTCATTAACTTCGTCAACGAATTTAGAATATATCTGTCTGGATGGACGGAAGATCGGAACGATGAACAGACAGACGGACAGACAACGTGAAAACTATATCCCCCCACCCCGAAATTCAGTGGGGCATAATAACTGTCGAAGTTCCATCAATATTTACAGTTCCTTCCCAGCATAACAATGCCTGTAAATCAGGCTTCTAGGTTGATAAAAATGTTTTTCTAGCGCAGAAACTGGGTTATTTAACTTACATGTATATCTTAATTCTTACACATATTGCTAAAACAAACATTCTAAATAATTTCAGTAGAACAGGGCATACATTTTCTCTCCAGATTTAGAACAAGTTGTTTTTGTATGACACAATTTTTCTAAAATTGGACCATGTGGTTATACATATATCTGTTAAATTGAATAATTGTCCTTTCCAAATACAGGATGCTAGATATGAAATTTGGGTGTAATTGCTTATACAGTTTCAGAGGCCGTGATTTTGAAATGTTACTACTCAATTCTGAAGCTTCTGTAAAGTTTATAGAAACAGAGCAGAACCACTTGAACAATTTTACGAGAGGTCATTTAGGCAACATTAGTATGGAACTCAACTGAAGTTTGTCTTTTGGTACAGGATCTAGTGACATACTTTTAGACCAAAATTGCCCTTTTGAAACTCACCCATATCTAATCTAAGCAGTCTGACAAAGTTTCGTGAGTACTGGACTGAACATAAATGGATTCTACAGCACTAGATCTATTACGGTTTCGTCTGATTTGACCTAGTGGCAACCTTTTTCTTTTAAACCCCGGTGACCTACTTTCAGTTTTGTCAAAAATTATTATCGAGACAAACAGCTGGGCAATTTCATGATCATTGGACTGAAATGTAGCTTCTGGAGCACACACAAATATTTGACTCAGTAATCTACCTGTCCTTTGGAAATAATTTGTTTTTGTTGTCGTCCGGGTTCAAGTTTTGTCCACAGTGGACTCTAGGAATGTGGCTGCTACAGCTCAAGAAAAACAATATAACCCAAAAGCATGATCATCAGCCTTTTAACTTTGTCTGCGTGTTATAACGGCCCAGGAATTAGTACTGCTTCCACACCAATTGAAAATTGTAGAGATCTACGCGTGTATTGCTTTGGTGTAAACTTCATATGTTTGCGATTAGCTCTAGTACCCTGCACAACAACCCTTTACAAGATTACAAACACTCCAATAAAGACCTTGTTGTTCGAGTGGGTTAATATTGACCTGTTCTATTATATTTGAAATATAGTGAAGTAAAAGTCAAGTTCTCAGATTGCTGGATGTTAGAACTGCGTAGTTTCAAGTCGAATTCCCGTGTGACTTCATATTTTGGCAGTTACGAAAGCACCTTTCGTTCTGACACCGGCACTAATAAATTGTTTCATAAATAAATAAACGCGAATTCTTTAACAGCCTGTTTTCATACCTCCCATTACCAACAAGATAAAGAAGATCCCCATAGATCTTAGAGATTAACCTGGGTTTAAAGGTACTCCTAAGGATTCTTGTTTTCGAGAATAATTCAATCAAATCTTGATTGTTGCATATGAAACTTATACCGGAGTCAATTCCAAATGTCCGGAATATTTTGATATTAAAAACCAAGGGTAACAAGCTTTGTAAAAACGAAAAACGAACGACTTTCAATGGGATATGGGGGTTTGAGCAATACCAGCTAGTAGGATTTCGCTGTTTTTTGCAGCATGCATGAATATTATTTTTGAATCACGATTACGGACAACAGATGGACATCTCTATACACCGATGCTCATCGTTTGGTAGGAAGACACTCATTAAAAATCATTCAAAAAAAAAAAACGATTGACTCACCCCACTGTGTGCTTTGACATACCTTTTGTGTCGACTCGGCTGGTACCAAGTTCCGGAGTCGATGATACACGGTGATGATAGTCCGCCGATATACTTTTTTTTGACTATGTACATTGTGCTTGTCTAGAAAAAAATGTTCTGTTTTGTTCCTCTCCTGCCTCCACAATGTTTTTAAATCTGGTCTGGTGCACAAAAGTCGTCGTCCGCAGGTTTTAAAGTGTGTTCATCAATACAACACGGACATCACTACATAAAAAAATCATATAAGGTCCCTGATACCTGTACTAACTTTGCGAGAGCAAAGGGGGTACTGTATACTATATACATGTACATGTATAGAAATGTGTCTTTAACAGCCTATACCAGCCTTTATAGCTCATGTGGTAGAGCCTAGGACTAGTAAACGTCATGTGTCTGGACACTTGAGGGTGTGGGTTCGATTCCCTTGGCTAACCATCTAAAATTACTAACAGTTTTTCAGATGAGACTTTAAACCGAGGTTTCGTGTGACGGTGCTATACACCGAGCACGTTAAAGAACCAGGCGTAACTTATGACAGGTTTCGTCGTGTATCTTGCACTATCCCTGTAATATAACTACGTGTAATAGCCTTCGGGGGCCGTCGCCCATATGGGAAACCGGTGGTGCCGATAAATAAACGCGAATTCTTTAACAGCCTGTTTTCATACCTCCCATTACCAACAAGATAAAGAAGATCCCCATAGATCTTAGAGATTAACCTGGGTTTAAAGGTGGCTATTTCGAATTTGTGACGAAAAATTAAAAACAAAAACCCTAAACGCATTTTTATGTCCCTGAAATATTAATAGACGAGGAGAAATTCGCAGATCAGACTGCACACATAAAAGTTAAGGGGATAGGGCATGTTCAGATCACACACTGCTCATGCTGTTTGAAAAAAGTATTTGTCAAAAGAGTATATGTCACTATCTATCTATCCATGTCTCTAACCCCCCTCTCTTCATTTGCCACAATATTTTTTTTCTGTATTAGCCATCTTTCTCGAAACAATTGAATTATCCATAAGTTTAACTCTAAGAGCTTCGAATAAACCTAACTGTCATTTTCATTGTAGAAATAAAACCTTAATTTTAGCGATTTCAAGGTTTTTTCTGTTCAGAATGCTTTGGAAAAGGAGCATGTGAAGATCAAAGGTTAGACTCGGTGTTTGGCGTAGTGTGATCTTGATCTGCACTGGCCACAAAGGCAACTGAAGTAGTGACAGGCGCTCTTAGGGTTAATGGCTGGTTTGGAAGTCTTTAAAGAAGAAAATATTTTCGCACTGAAATATTCATAAAAACATTTTAAAGGAAGATACATCGGGTACAAGGTTAGGATTGGGTATTATTCATCACCTCAACTATATGGTTGGAATATCGAAAGTAATATGTTATTGTGATTTCAGGTATATTTTTTTACGTACAGTATGGCAGGAGCAACATAACAAAATTATTATGTCTGAAAGCGTGTGGAAAAAAGAACCCTTGAACAAATGAGAGCCAAGACTTTACTTGGTGTGAAAAACATCACGGTGCATTACACAAGACAAAAAAGTAGACTTGTCCAAATTGAAAGCATTTGCAGACGACAATTCAAATGTGACTCTAATGATGGAAGTTGTCTTTGATAGGGTACAAAACATTGTGGGAAAAGGAGAACATGCTGGTTACCAGCATTTTCTCCTTTTCCCACAATGTTTTCAAAAGGCTTCTTCTTCAAGGTCGTTAAAACTCGGGATTATGTGGTAAAGGGTTAAACACTATATAATTACCTTGTTACCGAAACATCGGATAGATGTACTTTTATAAGTCCAATTTACCGAACTTGTCTGTTACCGAAACATTTGTCACCTATTATGCTTCTCGTCTGCAATTAGGAAAGTTTCAATACTGGAGAAGGAAGTATAACAAATATAACATGTATTTAGAAGAAAGTAAAATGCTACTAGAAACATGCATCAAGCACTAGGAAAAAAGACAAATGGAATGACGCAGTAGGAAGTAATCAGGAAGAATTAATCATTCATAATCAACAAAAACACAATAGTAAATATGATCAAGTTATAATAATGATGCAGGCAATTAGCACCAAACAGTATGCACTAGTAATAATGACACATGAGATGCAATATGCATGTAAGATGTAAGAAAGAAGACGAATAGACATCTAATGTTCACAAATAAGATTGTCATCTAGACCCATAGAATTTTGGCGGATATTCCCCTCCATAGTCTTGAACCATGCGCATTACATACGCTATTGTACGATGTCTGCTTGTGCACCTAGAATGTGGGTGTGCAAAGTAGTTGATGTCTAGAATAAAAAGCTCTGAAGAAGCAACGTTTAAGAATGTCTAAGAAGGCACGCAACCATTCCAAGTCGTTATAAATTTGTTTAAAAAAATTAGCCTACTTTTGGGAAAAATCTCCATTGAAAGCTTGGACCACGTTAACTCGGTATCGCCTTTCTCTTTCCGATCATAGGTTGAATGTTGGATTGAAATAAGACTTGCAATTACGGACAGATTGTAAGATTTAGAGTGTGCTTCTAATGGGTAATTATCAAACCATTTTTCACTGAGAACTGTCCACAAATAGAAGCGTGCCGTAGTGAAGACGTTTGTCGTCGAAGAGTATTTTGCAGTGTGTTCGCGAACTTATTCAGTTCACGACGGCTATTTTTAGATACATACATAATGCGCTATTTTAAGAGATGATGTCTGTGTAAGAGATATAGGCTATCGCGTACCTTGTCGACGAAATGAGTTTTCAAAGGCTTAAACCATTAAAGAGCTCAGTCTTTATAGACACATTCATTATCACAAAGGCACAACTGTAAATGAATTACTACAGAAAAATTGGGTTGTTTACCGAATAATTAGAAAACTATGTTTTATCTCGTAAACCGGAACTTGGGACAGGAAGCAGTACAAGGCCGGAGGTATGCTTACGTCACCCCATAGATCAAGATGATAACAATGAGAGCCTGCTTGCTACGCAACCAGGCGACTCAAAAAGCACACAGCTCGACTGGACGCTAATTCCTCTCGCAGGCCGTGCGAGTAGTCTAGCCACAAAACTACCGAGTCGTATATCGGACTGTGACAATAAGTTTATAATTAGGGAAATATTACCCGAGAGAAATATTTCCAGTATCTTGAGCTTAAGATGGATTCATTTATACGAGGGCCATTAATTTTGTAGGGTACATTGTATATATAGAAGAGACATAGTTTTAAACGGTGAAGTCGTATAAAGGTAAGTTTGAACCTTTCTTAAAAAGATGGGGGAAATCCCCAGTAGGCTAGTATCATGGACACTGGCATGAATTTAGTGCAATAAAACGTGTCTCAAGCTGTAACAATATCGGTGGTACATGTATTATTTGCGATTTTCGAGACGCTGGTACAGCAGTGCCTTATCTATATCAGATAATCCTGAGTACATGTTGTAGAAAAGTGTAGAAAAGTGAGCTATTTCAATAATGAAACTGAACTTTAAATGTTAATCAGTTTTCTTAAAAGAAACTGTCATACTAAGTATGACATTATTTGACGACTCACTCGGCCTGTTTCCATGCATAATGTTCTGTTTCCGGGTATTTATATATTTCCATACAATCTCTATTGTTGACCCTACCACGACCACAAAACTAAAGGAAAGCAAATATTTCTTAAAGCAGAACACTGTGACGACCCTGCGACTTATTCTTCGTTCTTAAATTTTCAGTGTCTGGCATTTTCTCGCAGAAACGTTATTTCAAACCCAACAACCCCCCCCCCCCTTCCCTTTTCTGAGCAGGATGGGTGTGGTAACCGACCATGCAAGTTTCCAGTATAAAAACAGTATATGTTCTTGTGACTGTATTTTGTAGCAGGTGCATGCATACGAATTGAGTATTAAATTAAATGTAGTTGTTGATCTTTACAATGATATCAAATATGAATGGTTTCCTAGGTGGGCAATCGCCGCAGATGAACTTTTCAAACGGCCCTCTAACCGGGCCGCAGCAACTCGTACAACCAATATGCACGACCAGCAATTACATTAGCTCAGCCTCCGTATATATAGTCGAGAGTCTTGTCAGAGTCTTCGCTGGTCGCCTGAAGTAGGGTTGGGTCCTTAGCTATCAATAGAGTGGTCATTGAAGAAACTGATCTAAATGAACATGCTGATCTAAGCAGGATGCACATGTAAACTAGCGGAGGATAATGCTTTTCTAAATCCCTTACTGCCGCAGTTCATGGCAGTCCCCTTCTATATTGTAACGGACTTTTTTTGCCTTTGTGACGTCAAAACGCTAAATATGTAATTCGTCCTGATGTAGACGCCTCTTGGTGTAATATCCTCTAGCGTAGGGCATTAGAACCTGCAAATGGGTAAAAGAAAGCGTCAAAATAGCCACTTTTGCTGTATCATACCGATGCAAGTTGCCGTACAACAACCTTTCAAATCGCCGTACTCCTAAGGATTCTTGTTTTCGAGAATAATTCAATCAAATCTTGATTGTTGCATATGAAACTTATACCGGAGTCAATTCCAAATGTCCGGAATATTTTGATATTAAAAACCAAGGGTAACAAGCTTTGTAAAAACGAAAAACGAACGACTTTCAATGGGATATGGGGGTTTGAGCAGTACCAGCTAGTAGGATTTCGCTGTTTTTTGCAGCATGCATGAATATTATTTTTGAATCACGATTACGGACAACAGATGGACATCTCTAAACACCGATGCTCATCGTTTGGTAGGAAGACACTCATTAAAAATCATTCAAAAAAAAAACGATTGACTCACCCCACTATGTGCTTTGACTACCTTTTGTGTCGACTCGGCTGGTACCAAGTTCCGGAGTCGATGATACACGGTGATGATAGTCCGCCGATATACTTTTTTTTTTTTTAATGTAATACCCTGTCATGGAAAAAGGAGGCTTGAAGTCAGCAGCTCTGCTTATTTTGTTTTATTTTGTTTTTGTTTATAATGCGGTGTCACGAAAAAGGGGACTTGATGTATATTTGCATTATGGACCAATATCTCTTTAACTACTGGACAAGATTTTATCAAACTTCATATTTATATTGTTTATCATAAGCCACAGACAATCAGTATTTGTTATTATTTAATGAAATGCCGTGTCATGGAATAAGGGGGCTTAATGTATATTTTCACCAATAACAAAAAAAGGTCATTTACATGCAAAACACAGTACCTATTATAATTATGGTTCTATCAAAAAAGGTTTTTTTTCCCCCGGCGGTGGATATCATTTGAACGAAATGACTTGTTAGCTCTACTGGCTGTAAGCCAGCAGATATTTATCTCATCAATAGCTTGAACCCTATTGATTTTGAAGAAAATCTGACACTCAGTATTGGAAAAGAAGCCATCTAAAGTTCAAAATTTCAATTTCTTGTTTACGCAATAAAGTCTGCATTTGTGGTCGGATTTTCGTGAAACTTGCACAGTTTGTTGATCTCATCAATAGCTTGAAGCCTATTGATTTTGAAAAAAATCTGACGATCAGTGTGGGAAAAGTATACATTTATAGTTCAAAATTTCAATTTCTTGTTTAGGCAATAATGTCTGCATTTGTGGTCGGATTTTCGTGAAACTTGCACAGTTTATTAATCTCATCAATAGGTTGAATCCTATTGATTTTGAAAACAATCTGACAATCAGTGTGGAAAAAGAAGCCATTTAAAATTTCAAAATTTTAGTTTCTTGTTAACGCGATAAAGTCTTCATCTGTTGTCAGATTTTCGTGAAACTTGCACAGTTTGTTTATCTCATCAATAGTTTGAATCCTATTGATTTTGAAAAAAAATCTGAAAATCAGTGTTGGAAAAGTAGCCATTTAAAGTTCAAAATTTCAGTTTCATGTTTACGCGATGAAGTCTACATTTGTAGTCTGATTTTTGTGAAACTCACATAGTTTGTTTATCTCATTGATAGCTTGAACCCTATTGATTTTGAAAAAAATCTGACAATCAGTACGGGAAAAGTAGCTATTTAAAGGTCAAAATTTCCTTTTTGTTATTTACGCAATAAAGTCTGTATTTGTGGTTGGATTTTCATGAAACTTGCAGTTGCTTTGTATCATCAACAGCTTGAACCCTATCGATTTAAAAAAAAAAAAAAAAAAAAAAAAATTAGTATGGGAAAAGTAGCCATTTAAATTTGAAAATTTATAATTCTAGTTTATGCGATAATGTCGGCATTTGTGGTTGAATTTTCATGAAACTTGCGTAGTTGCTTTATATTATCAATAGGTTGAACCTTTTGGATTTAAAAAGAAAAAACATTTGAAAATCAATATGGGAAAAGGAGCCATTTAAAATTGAAAATTTATAATTCTAGTTTATGCGATAATGTCGGCATTTGTGGTTGAATTTTCATAAAACTTGCATAGTTGCTTTATATTACCAATAGGTTGAACCTTTTGGATTTAAAAAGAAAAACAAAACATTTGAAAATCAGTGTGGGAAAAGGAGCCATTTAAAATTGAAAGTTGACATTTCTTGTTTATGCAATTAAGTCACATTTTTGATTCAATCTTTTGAAACTTGCAAAGATTATTTATATCATCAAGGGATTGAACTTAATTAAGAATGAAGAAAATCTAGCAATCGGTTTAGAAAAAGCAGCCATTTGATGACTTAGTATTGTTTACTCAACACAGTCCACATTATTGGTCACATTTCTTTGAAACTTGCAGGGATTGTTTAAAACAATAAGTACTGAAACCCTATCAAATTTGACTGGATTCCAAACAATTGCTCAGTTGAGAAATTGTATTTCAGTTTTTTTTTCTTTTCCCACAATTAATGTTGTTCAATTCACCATGCCTACTTGTGCTATATTAGTGGGTTCAAGCCTAGTTGCAACAACCCTTTCCCCCATTTTTTTGTGTGTTTGCTTTTCCTTTTTGCTTCATGAATTCATAGCGTATGCTATAAAAAACAGCACAATCATGCCAGTGGAGCGATTCAGGCCCTCAAGGGCCTCTAGTTTTATATTGATTGTACCTTTTGAAAACCATTTTTTTAAATGAAGTCACCCGGGGTAAGAGACTTTCAACTTTTTAAACCTGTTCCTGGTGCCTAAATTTTAATTCTCACCACACTTTCTTTTTTTTTTTTATGTAAACTTTAATATCAATGTTTGTAATTTTAGGATGACAACTTAGAAATATGCTTGCATATAATACTGTCTTATGGTTAAGTTATTTTGTGTGCTTTTAATAGATTTGAACAAAAAAGGGTGAAAAGTTCTAACCCATTACCCTCCGGGCGACTCTCAGGACTATCAGTCCTTTGATTTTGTTCTCTCGCAAACGTAATCTATCCTTGCGCCCTTTGCGCTTAGGGTGGAGCGGTGGTCTAATGCAATAATGGTTAACACGTTGGAAGGTCTGGGGTTCGATTCCCTGTCTGGTAGGATGTTTTTCAGAGACACTTTCTATTTCCCACCTAATAAGAGGTGATTTGGTTAAAAACCCAGATCTGGTAGCCTCGCATGTATCGGTGATTTACATCGAGCATGTAAAAGAACCAAGGAGATTTACTTGAAAAAGAGCTGGGGTCTTGCACCCGCATTTCCTTGTATCCGACTCTTTCACTCTAACTTAATCTGCACCTGTCAGATATGTGTATATATAATAGCAAGCACTTGAATGAAGGTTACATCACAGTTTGAAAGTTGAAACTTTTGAATAATTAACCTTCCGTCATTCGGACGAATTTGGCTTCTCGGTTGATGTTACCCCTACAGTTTACAAATAACCTTATTTCTTTACAGAAATGTTAAAGCGAGTACCTAGCTCAGTAGCTTGGCACTGCACACTTAAGATCAACAACCACGTAACAGTGCTAAGTTGGTCTTCTTTCTTTACTAAGTTGGTCTTCTTTCTCGAGAGAAAAAAAACTACCAAACTGGGTACGAAAGATTTAGGTACAAGACTCCCAAGGAATGAATTTACCAGGGACTGGATTGTAAATTTGAAGCAAGACGTTTGATTGGTTCACCAGAGACACGCCTTACAAAGCGATTCGTTGTTTTATCGTACAATAACTGATTATTTAATCATATCAACATTAAATGCAAATTTGTCCTATTTGAATGATATATCCGTAGTATTGTGAAAGTGACGCATTTGAATTGATTTTTGATCCAGCATCAAATAAAAACAAAAATAGAAATCCTGTCTACTTCCGGTCTTTACAATTTGACCTTGACCTTTCAGGAGAAGTGTCCACAAGTTACAAGCTGTAAACATAACAGTGCGCTGACTGAAATTTATAGGAGTACGCGATCAAAAATGTTTGTCACGCGATATGGAAAACTTACTCAACTTCTCAGGTATGTAAATAATTAACTTCATTCGTTGAATAGTAGAGGCGGTCACTGGTCAGCTTACGATTCGAAAAGTTTCATCATGAGTAAAGTGGGTGACTGACTGGACATTTCGGCCCGTAACAATTTCGGACCTTTAACATTTCGGCCTCTACGAATTCAGCGCATAATCGGTGCATCGTAACAACTGCATATTCTGGCCATTTTTTTTTTTCTGAATCTAATTTTTTGATGAAAAAACATGGTTGAATTTCATCTCTGGGCTTGATTTTTTTTCCATGCATACATAATGCATATCACTGTATACTGTATAATTTGTGCTGTCATTTGTGTCCTGATTTCTACAACCTTGCTATAGCGCAGGTGGTAGGATTTGTAATTTGAAAAAGAGGAAGAAAAATGAGACATAAGAAACTGTTTATATGAAACTGGAAGAAACCTTTTGATTTTAACAACAATACAAAACTAGGCTTTAATTTTTGGTCGAGAGGATGAAAATACTTTAGATTTACCTTTACTTCATCATCATTTTCATTCTTTTTATATATACGTATATAATAAATATATTAGGGTAAATCTTTTTGGTACCTAAAATAATTTGTTTTAACTGATTACATGTATCTAGCCACAATAATTATAATGTCACATGCACAGGTGAACGGGGAGCGACACTGTAAATCCTATGTTACACACTAATATACTGAAAGGTAAACAACTTGTGATGTATTTTCAATACCCTAGTCACGAATTCCATGCTGTTTACAAGTCATTTTACTACCAATATTAACATCCATAGTACCAATGGATAGCGGAAACATTATTCTACAAGAAAATCATGTCACAATTTGAGCCATTTCAAGTTGTTAAGAAATATCTAGCTCGAAACTGTCAAACAATCCAACTTGGAAGAGATCTGATTGCACTGATTCGCGAAAATTTTCAAGAGATAAAACACATTTTCAATGTGAAAAATGTCCGTTCTTGTGCAAGGTACATTTGAAGCCTACAAATTTAAAAGTATATCTGCACTGAAAATAGAACTTCAATATCTTTTTGTGTTGTATGAACCTTTTTTTATCTGAAAATGTCCAGCCATGTAAACTGTCATTCGTTATGGCCTACTAAACATGCTTTTGTATTGCATTTTCTCATTGGCCAGATCCAGACACACCTTCATCCATAACCAATGAGAAAACAGGTTTTGAAAAACAAACTGAGCATGCGTAGTACGTCAAAATGGCAGGCAGCTGAGTGCCGGACAGATTTAAGCAATAAGGATTGTACAGCCTATTCACATCAATTAGTTTAATGTTTCAGGTTTATATGCCTTAATATTGCTGGACCCGAAAGATACTTGTCAAATATTCAACGGCTTTCGCGTTGAAAATGGGTTTTATCTTAGAAAATTTTCGTGAATCAGTGCAATCAGATCTCTTCCGAGTTGGGTTGTTCAGCAGTTTCGAGATAGATATTTCTTAGCAACTTGAAATGGCTCAAATTGTGACATGATTTTCTTGTAGAATAACGTGTCCACTATCCATTGGTACTCTGGATGTTAATATTGGTAATAAAATAACTTGTAAACAGCATGGAATTTGTGACTGGGGTATTGAAAATACATTATGAGTTGTTTACCTTTCAGTATATTAGTGTGTAATGTAGGATTTACATTGTCGCTCGCCGTTCACCTGTGGTCACATAAAACATATGACATCAACCCATTGAAAAATATTCAGTGGCTGAAGTTTTGAGAGTGTTCCTTTTTCATAACTGGTGTTTTGTCCAAATTTTGTGTGTTTTGTTGATTTTTGCAATGTTTTGTGGTAGAAAAATTTTTTCTCCATCCTATCAAAACTTAGGCAGTTGCATCAAGCTCTATTGTAACAAGTGACTGGTAAATTTTTAAGAAAAAAAAATATGTAGACCATGAAGAATTGTTTAAAGCATCTCTATACTGTATGTAAAGCAGATGTACATGCTGAAACTGAATAGAAATTTAACACTCATTGACAACTTTTGTTCAAGATGCTTTCATTAAATGATTGAGATGCTTATGTAAAAGGTTGTCCCAGTTGGCAGATGGTAATTTCCTTGGTCACATTACCAGCTGATGTTTGATGAATAACAAAAATAATACGGCACCCTCTTTTGGGGTCAAACTTTTTGCAAGAATAATGTGAAATTTTAGGTTTTCCATGTGCCTGCTGTGTACATTGTCAACTGAGGCACCAGGTTTACCCAGCTAGGAAAAGAGAGAATAATGCCCGGTCTTTGCCAGCAGAAGACATTCCCGTGTTAGGAAAAATTTCCAAAACTTGCCTTTCTCAACCAGATTTTACAGTCAATAGAATTGATTGGACATGTAACATTTAATCCTTTACCACACAGTCATGACTTTTAATGACCCAGACGGAAGAAGGCTTTTGAAATTATTTCGGGGACAGGAGAAACTGCAGGTTTTAAACTAGCGTTTTCTTCTTTTGTCACAATAGTTTCTATCCTATCAAAGAAAAAAACCTTTTATTTGAGCCACATAATATTTGTCATCTGCAATTTTTTTTCGGTTTGGACAAGGCTAAAGATTTAAAAATTTTGCTTTGTTTTGATGCACTGTAATCTAAAATTGTCACTTTTTCACTGCTCAAACAATGACAGCAAGCATGGCTTTGACCCAAATTATTTTTCAATAGTTTCTTATGTCCAGCCACAGACAATTTTTTGACTGTGTTCATGTTGGTCACTTTAGCTTGAGGTCGCTGACAAGATCTGTATCAACAGAAGCCTTCAATTTTGAAACATACACAGCTAGCAACGAGCCTATGCATGATTATGCGCCAGGAACCTTACCAAGAGAAAAGTTGGAGGAAACCCTTCAGAGTTACGAAGGTCGGGTGAAAGACTGTCCCATCGTAATTGGTGATGAGGAAATCAGAACAAATGACGTGAGGTATCATGTCAGTGTAAGTAATTCATAATAACATCATAACTCTTTGCCAGACGACAACATTTTAAAATCATCAATATTGAAAGCTTTTGCAGACGACAAATCAAACAAAAATGTTTAAAAACCTCTGTATTTTCAAAAACCATCATTCAGAGGGTCTTTAACCCTTTTCCAAACAGTCTTGAGTTTTAATAACCCTGTGAAGGATACTTTTTGAAAAGCTTGTAGGAAAAGGAGAAATTGCTGGTAACCAGGATTTTTTTCCTTACCCACAAAGTTTTATCTAAAAGCAAATTCCATCACTTTAGCAGCATTTGTCGCATGCAATTGCTTTCAATTTAGACACATCTATAAAATTGTGGTATGGTAAAGACTTAACTTTTTACCAAACAACAAATTTTGGACTGGACCAAATTGCAAAAATGTGCAGACGACAAGTTCATTGTAGCTTTAATGATGATTTCTATATTTGATAGGGCAGAAAACATTGTGGAAAAAAGAGAAAATGCTGGTTACCAGCATTTTCTCCTTTTCCTATGATGTTTTCAAAAACCTTCTTGTTCAGGGTTGTTATAACTAGGGAAAATGTGGTAAAGGGTTAAAGCACAGATTTGTTTGGTGAAGACTGCAAGACTTTTGTCTACCTGCAGATCAACTGTTGTCTTGCTGCTGGCAACTGTCGAAAAGATGCAAAAGGAGAAACCACTCTACATGTACAAGAACCCTGTCACAATTACCATACTATTATTGGTCCACAAAAAAATGATGGCTGAACTTGAATTTAAACCCGTAACCCCTGGATTTGTAGCTTTCTCCATTACTAGCTCCGAGTTAACCCTTTACCACACAATCCCTAGTTTTAACGACCATGAGGAAGAAGGCTTTTGAAAACATTGTGAGAAAAGGAGAAAATGCTGGTAACCAGCATTTTCTCCTTTTGCCACAATGCTTTCTTCCCTTTCAAAGACACAGTCTATCATTTGAGCTATATCTGATTAGTAGGAAAGAATTAACTCTGTACCAAATAGTCTCGGGTTTTAACAACCCTAAGGAAGAAATCTTGAAAGATGGTGTGGATCCAGCATTTCGTCCTTTTCCCACCATGTTTTCTACCAGACATTTCCCATTATTTTAGCCACATTTTATTTGTTATCTGCAAATGGTGTTGATTTGCACAAGTGCGAAATTAATTAGTTTGCTAGAGAGTTGATAGGACTTTGGCTATAACTTCATGAGGCTAATAATGAAATGCAGTCAGTGGTATTGAAAACATGGAGAGATGATCTGCAGGCTGTGGAATATCTTCCATTTGATACAAAACAGTCATAGAACACTGTTCAAACTTTTGTTGGATTTGTTCCATTTGTTAAATCATATTACAACACTTTACCAGATGACAAAATTTTAGTCTAAATTGAAAGCATTTGCAGACGACAATTTAAATGTGGCTGAGATGAGGAAATTTGTACTTAAAGGTTAAAAAGCATTGTGGGGAAAGGGAGAAAATGCTGGTTACCAGCACTTTCCCCTAGTTCCACAATGTATCAAAAGTCTTTCTCTTCAAGGTCATTAAAACACAGAATTGTTTTGCTAGAGGGATCATTGTATGCATGAATTACTATGTAGTAAGTCCATGTATTCAGGTCTTGGAGCTACACTGTTAGAAGTTATGTGCAATATTCTGACTAAAAACAGATGTACATGTATGTATCTTATAAGCAAGTTCCAACAGTGTTGCCCTTATTGTTGAACACAGTGTTTTACCTTCATTCAGTATGTGTGTCCTTTGCATACTGATTTGTAATAAGCTTTAGAAGGTCAGAAAATAGTCTGTGCAGTAATGGGTTGAAAATTCACACAATTTAGGTGTAATTTATGCATGCTAATGAAGTGGCCCAGTCATGTTACAGGGCAACTTTCAAACCCATCACTGTGGAGGGTATTTTCAGATCTGTTGAAAACTTAACTAAAACAGACTGCACCACAGGACAAAAATGTGATGGAAAAGACCCTTTTTTAGCTCCACTGGCCGAAGGCCAGCGGGCTTATGTCATGGCCCGGTGTCCGTCGTGCGTCCGTCCGTCCGTGCGTGCGTCCGTCCCTGCGTTAACTTTTATTTCAAACATCTTCTTCTCTGAAACTACCCATCCAATTTTCATGAAACTTCACAGAAATGATCCTGCCATGGTCCTCTTCAGAATTTCTTGAAAGAATTTGATTCCTTCAAAAACTCTGGTTGCCATGGCAACAAAACTGAAAAATATTGGAAATCTTTAAAAATCTTCTTGTCTGAAACCATAAGGCAGAGGGCTACCAAATTTGGCATGTAGCTTTATGTAGTAGACCTCTATCAAGTTTCTTCAAATTATAGCCCTGGGGTCAAAATTGGCTCTGCCCCAGGGGTCACAAGTTTTACATAGGCTTATATAGAGAAAACTTTAAAAATCTTCCTGTACCTAGCCATAAGGCCTAGAGCTACCAAATTTTGCATGTTGCTATATCTAGTGGGCCTCTACCAAGCGGGCCAAAATTTTAGCCCTGTGGTCAAAATTGGCCCCACCGCTGGGGTCACAAGTTCTACATGGGCTTACATAGTGACAAGTTAAGAAATCTTGCTGTTTTGATTTTTTTTTTTCTGAAATTAGCCTTGCATCAGGGGTCTTATGTTTTGCAGAGGCTTCATATGGACAAAACTTGAAAATCACCATATTTATAACCATACAGCATAGACTTGTATTATTTTGGCATGTGGCTTTATCTTGTGGACCTCTACCAGGGTTCAAGTAATTATAGCTCTGGGATCAAAAATGGCTTTGCCTTGCGGGTCTCAACTTTCACATGGGCTTTTACAGAGAAAACTTTGTAAGTCTTCATTTTGAAACCATTTGGCTCAGAATTGAAATGTGTAGTATTTATGGTTTATATTTATAAGCCAGTGGAGCGATACAGGGCCATCATGGCCCTCTTGTTTTCAACAGTATGAGAAACATTGTGGAAAAATGAGCTAACACTAGCTCCTTTGCATAAAATATTTTCAACAGGTATCAGTGTAGGAAAGTGAAGTGCTGTTTTTATGCAGTGCATGTGTTTGGTTAAGTCTAAAAGCACCGTTCAAAATTTTAGATCCCACAATGCTTGTAACAATGTTTTATATCCTATTAAAAGCAGAAACTATCTTTTGAGCTATGCTCAAGTTGTCGCCTGCAAGTGCTATCAATTTGGTCGAGTACAAAATTTTGTCATTTGGAAAAGAGTTAAGTCATTTTCAGTTTATGCCATTTTGAATAACCCTTTACTACTCAACAAAATTATAGATTTGTCTGAATTTAAAGCCTTTAACTCTTTACCAAATGACAAAGTTGTAGACTTGTCTAAGTTGAAAGCATTTGCAGACGATAGAATAAACATTACTCTAAAATTAAAATTTTATTTGGGAAGGATAGAAAACATTGTTGGAAAGGAGAAAATGCTGGTTACCAGCAGTGTCTCCATTTCCAACAATGTTCTCAAAAGCTTTCTTTCTCAGGGTCGATAAAAGTTGGGACTGTGTGGTAAAGCTGAGAAATTTATTTTGGCTCAAAGGATTATTTTACTACCTCATTCAAGTGCTTTCAATTTGGACAAGTCTAAAACCTCTATCTGGAAAGAGTTAACCCTTTACCAAACAACAAAATATTAGATTTGTCCAAATTGAAAGCATTTGTAGATGACAAATTCATTTTATTCATATGGTATGATTTGGCTTTGGAAGGGTAGAAAACATTATGGGAAAAGAAGAAAATGCTGGCTTCTACAATGTTTTTAAAAGCTTTCTTTCTACACGTCATTAAAACTCGGGATTGTGTGGTAAAGAGTTAATCAAGTTGGGTATTGTATTTGTCTTGTTTCAAGCTGCTTTCAACATTCTTATCTCTCTATCATACGGCATAATACAGTATTAGACTTTTGCAAATCCATATCATTTCCGGGCCACAAAATCAAGTGTGGCTGAAGTGATGGGATGTGTTTAAATGGATAAAAAAAAATTGTGGAAAATGGAGAAAAAGCTGGCTGCTAGTGTACTGTTGTCATCAAGGCCTTCTTCCAAGGTCGTTAAAATTCAGAATTGTGTGGTAAAGGGTTAAGTCCTACCATGACAACAGCTTAATTCTGTGTTTCACAAAATTAATACAAGACCGAGTTACTGTAGTGAGTCCCTTGCCCAAAGTCACTTCCTGGTGGCCAGCTGATGTGCAAGGATTGGGAAATTTTGTGGTAGAGAAGGTGTAAAATGAAGATACAAATCCAAGAAAAAGAAATAGGAACTTCCATATTTCATTTTTTTTTCAGCCATTTGACAAGAACAGACAGGTTGCCAAGTACTACTATGCGGATAAGGTACAGTAACTGTGGTATTGTTTTATCATTTACAAAATCTTGGACTTTTCCCAAATCCAAAGCATTTGCAGACTACAGATGTGGCCATCCTCAAATGATGGAATTTGTCTTTCAAAGGGTAGAAAACAGTGTGGTAAAAGAAGAAAATATTGGGTCACCAGCATTTTCCAGTACTTTTTTATCCCCCGCCGAAAAGGCGGCGGGGGATATGGTAATAGTCTCTGTCCGTCCTTCCGTCATTCCATCTGTCAGTCCTTCCGTCTGTCCTTCCGTCCCACATTTTTGTCCGGAGCATATCTCCAAAAGTATTTGAGATATCAACTTCAAACTTCACAAGTGGATAGATCTCATTAAGGAGGTGTGCCATGTACAAGAACCATTACTCTATCTTCAGTATTTTTGGAGTTATTGCCCTTTGTACATTTTTTTTTAGCTCACCTGAGCACAAAGTGCTCAGGATGAGCTATTGTGATCACTCACTGTCCGTCGGCGTCCGTCATCAGTCCGTCCGTCCGTCCGTCCGTCGTCCATCCGTCCACATTTTTTTGTTTACGCTCTAGCATCTACAAATATTAACCAATCAGCACCAAACTTGGTCAAAATGTGTATGACCATAAGATCTGGGATGTGTTGGATTATGGGTGTAATCAGACCAGAACGACTGGAGTTATTTGCCCTTGAATTAGAAAAATTGCTATATTTGACTTTGTTTACACTCTAGCATCTACACATAATAACCAATCAGCACCAAACTTGGTCAAAATGTATATGACCATAAGATCTGGAATGAGTTCGATTATGGGTGTAATCGGACCAGAACGACTGGAGTTATTTGCCCTTGAATTAGAAAAATTGCTATGTTTGACTTTGTTTACACTCTAGCATCTACAAATATTAACCAATCAGCACCAAACTTGGTCAAAATGTATATGACCATAAGATCTCGGATGAGTTCGATTATGGGTATAATCGGACTAGAACGACTGGAGTTATTTGCCCTTGAATTAAAAAAATTGCTATATTTGACTTTGTTTACACTCTAGCATCTACAAATAATAACCAATCAGCACCAAACTTGGTCTGAATATATATGACCGTAAGATCTCGAATGAGTTTGATTGTAGGTCTAATAGGACCAGTTATTGCTGTGTCATGGAAAAAGGGGGCTTGATGTATATTTTCATTGTGGACCAATATCTCTTTTACAGGACAAAATGTCATGAAACTTCATCTTCTTATTGTTTATTGCAAGCCACAGACAATAGTTATTTGTTTTTATTTCATGAAATGCCATGTCATGAAAAAAGGGGGCTAAATGTTTAATTTCGTCATGGACCAATGACCATCTGTTTGTCCATCTTTCAGGACAGATATCTTCTAAAATCCTTGACAAAAATCAATAGAAATTCATGCAGGTGTTCCTAATGATGTCTGCTGATATTTATTGTTTTTTTTTTTCCTTTTTGATATCAAATACTGTCTCATAGGAAAAAGGGGCTTCATGTATATTTCTGTTAAGGATCAATATACATGTATCTTCAACTCAAAATCCTGGACAAAAATTTGTGAAACTTCATACATGTGTTCCTTATGATAGTCTGCCAATATCATTAGTTTAGCTTTTTTGATTAAATGTCATGTCATGGAAAAAGGGGGCTTCACATATATTTTCATTATGGATTAATATCTCTTTAACTACAGGACAAAATGTCATGAAACTTCATCTTCTTGTTGTTTATTGCAAGCCACAGACAATAGTTATTTGTTTTTATTTCATGAAATGCCATGTCATGAAAAAAGGGGGCTAAATGTTTAATTTCGTCATGTACCAATGACCATCTGTTTGTCCATCTTTCAGGACAGATATCTTCTAAATCCTTGACAAAAATTAATAGAAATTCATGCAGGTGTTCCTAATGATGTCTGCTGATATTTATTGTTTTTTTTTTTTCCTTTTTGATATCAAATACTGTCTCATAGGAAAAAGGGGCTTCATGTATATTTCTGTTAAGGATCAATATACATGTATCTTCAACTCAAAATCCTGGACAAAAATTTGTGAAACTTCATACATGTGTTCCTTATGATAGTCCGCCAATATCATTAGTTTAGCTTTTTTGATTAGATGTCATGTCATGGAAAAAGGGGGCTTCACATATATTTTCATTATGGATTAATATCTCTTTAACTACAGGACAAAATGTCATGAAACTTCATCTTCTTATTGTTTATTGCAAGCCACAGACATTAATTATTTGTTTTTATTTCATGAAATGCCATGTCATGAAAAAAGGGGGCTAAATGTTTAATTTCGTCATGGACCAATGACCATCTGTTTGTCCATCTTTCAGGACAGATATCTTCTAAAATCCTTGACAAAAATTAATAGAAATTCATGCAGGTGTTCCTAATGATGTCTGCTGATATTTATTGGTTTTTAGCTCCACCGGCCAAAGGCCAGCGAGCTATTGTCATGGCGTTGTGTCCGTCGTGCGTCCGTCCGTCCGTTCGTCCGTTCGTCCGTGCGTGCGTCCGTAAACTTTTTCTTTAAAAAACTTCTCCTCAGAAACTATTGACTGGATTTTTACCAAATTTCACAGGAATGTTCCTTTGGTGGTCCTCTTTCAAATTCCTTCAAATAATTGTGTTCCATGAAGAATTCTGGTTGCCATGGCAACCAAAGTAAAAAACCTTTAAAAATCTTCTCCTCCCAAACCGCTATTTGGATAGCATTATTATTTTGCAGAAATGTTCCTTAGATACAGGTTTACAGAATTCCTTTAAAAAAAAATGATCCGTCAAAAAACATGGCTTTTATGGGAGACTCATTTTCCTTTTATGGTATAAAGTAAAATCTTTGAAAAATTTCTTCTCTAAAACTATTCATTGGATTTCATTGTTGTTTTGCAGGTAAGTTCCTATGGTGGTTGTCTGCCAAATTGTTTCTATGGTGGTTGTATACCAAATTCCTTTTAAAAAAATGATACACCTAAAAACACATTTTTTTATAGACAAGGCTTATATTTCAAAAAAATGTTCTTCTCCAAAACTATTTATTGTGTTAGTTTTATCGACTAACAAAGAAAAAGGAATAAAATTGGATTGACTTGACCTAGTCAGGGCTGTCCTATTTAAGCCCACACATTTTCCTTGGTATTAAGATCACAATTTACTCCAATGATATGCTATTAGTTAGTACTAGTAATAAAATATCACTGGCCATAAATAAGATAAAAGCTTGAGCACCTTTCACAACTTGAGCTTTTCAATTTTTCCTTATTACTAAGCCTGAGTAACCATGCCAAGATAAAAAAGAAAAAGTATTTTAATAACAAAACCCCCATGTTGTAGGTACTTTATAGTCCTTTTGATATAGAACAAGAGAACCTCTGCACTTTTATTAGTTCTGGTAAAGGTTTGTTGACCTACTAATGAGTAAATGCAGAGTGGACAGAAGGGATGTAAATCCTGGTGACCTGGTACATAGTGGGACAGGGCTTTACATTTGTGATAAGGCATTAATGTTATCCAGTCAAACTGATCCCACAACTTCAGTACACCAGAATTAATCTGTGCCCTGGAGCAGGATATTTGATTTATGTAAATGCATTTGTAGACCATTTTGTGTTGTTTGCCACAGAAGACATTCTAACTGTGACTGTGAAAAGTTGATTATTAGGGATTAGGTGTTCATTGTATGCCAGCATATTTCATTCTATTTGGTGTATTGATGTAAGTTGATCTATATTGCTATAACATTCATTCATTTGCCCTCCTAGCTGTTCTTTTAGATTACCCCTTTACCACACAATCACAACTTTTAAACGACCCTGAGAAAGACATATTTTCTATATTTTGATGTTTCCCCACCCAAAATGGTTTGTGAAAGGACCTGTTGCAGACAACATATCTTCGAATTAGTAAGACATATATAAAAAAGGATAGAAATTATTGTGGGAAACTAAGAAAATGCTGGTTACCATTTTTTTCTTCTTTTCTCACAAGTTTTTTCCATACCTTTTTTCTTCAGTGAGCTAAAATGCAGGATTGAATGGTAATTGTTAAAAACTTCTTTTCGCCATTATAGAAATATCAGGCCTGTGGAGCGATACAGGCGCTCAAGCGCCTCTAGTTTTTTTCCTTTTTGATATCAAATACTGTCTCATAGGAAAAAGGGGCTTCATGTATATTTCTGTTAAGGATCAATATACATGTATCTTCAACTCAAAATCCTGGACAAAAATTTGTGAAACTTCATACATGTGTTCCTTATGATAGTCCGCCAATATCATTAGTTTAGCTTTTTTGATTAAATGTCATGTCATGGAAAAAGGGGGCTTCACATATATTTTTTATTATGGATTAATATCTCTTTAACTACAGGACAAAATGTCATGAAACTTCATCTTCTTGTTGTTTATTGCAAGCCACAGACATTAATTATTTGTTTTTATTTCATGAAATGCCATGTCATGAAAAAAGGGGGCTAAATGTTTAATTTCGTCATGGACCAATGACCATCTGTTTGTCCATCTTTCAGGACAGATATCTTCTAAATCCTTGACAAAAATTAATAGAAATTCATGCAGGTGTTCCTAATGATGTCTGCTGATATTTATTGTTTTTTTTTTTCCTTTTTGATATCAAATACTGTCTCATAGGAAAAAGGGGCTTCATGTATATTTCTGTTAAGGATCAATATACGTGTATCTTCAACTCAAAATCCTGGACAAAAATTTGTGAAACTTCATACATGTGTTCCTTATGATAGTCCGCCAATATCATTAGTTTAGCTTTTTTGATTAGATGTCATGTCATGGAAAAAGGGGGCTTCACATATATTTTCATTATGGATTGATATCTCTTTAACTACAGGACAAAATGTCATGAAACTTCATCTTCTTATTGTTTATTGCAAGCCACAGACAATAGTCAAAATCCTGGACAAAAATTTGTGAAACTTCATACATGTGTTCCTTATGATAGTCCGCCAATATCATTAGGTTAGCTTCTTTGATTAAATGTTGTGTCACGGAAAAAGGGGGCTTCACATATATTTTCATTATGGATTAATATCTCTTTAACTACAGGACAAAATGTTATGAAACTTCATCTTTATGTTGTTTATCACAAGCCACAGACAATGGTTAGGCCTATTTGTTAGCTCACCTAAGCAGGAAGTGCTGGGTGAGGTATTGTGATTCGTCGTTGTCCTGTGTCCGTCTTTCCACAATTCCTTTAAACATCTTCTCCTCCTAAACCAATCATGTTGAAACTTGACAGGCATATTCCTTGGGTGGAGTTCTACCAAAGTTGTTAAAAGAACTGAATTAACCCTTTAACTCCAGGGGTCACAATTTTGGGCAAAATTGTATATAGAGCAAACTTTAAAAATGTCTTTGTCTGAAACTAGAAGGCCTAGAGCTTTGATATTTGGTATGTGGCATTTCCTTGTGGACAATTTTGTTCAAGTGATGCCCCTGGGTCAAAACAGGACATAAAGGTATACAGAATGAACTTTAAAAGTCTTGTTCTATTTAACCCTTTACCACACAATCCCAAGTTTTAACACCTGTGAGAAATAAGGCTCTTGAAAATATTGTTGGAAAAAGAGGAAATACTTGTAACCAGCATGTTTTCCTTTTTCCACAATGTTTTCCACCCAACCAAAATCAAATTTAAATTTTTGAATCACATTTATTTTGTTGTCAGCAAATGGTTTGAATTTGGACAAGTCTTAACCCTTTAAGCGCCTTTCACTACTATAGTTGCCTTTGTGTCTAGTGTAGATCAAGATCAGACTGCATGAAATGTGTAGTCCGATCATTGATCTATACTGTCTGCTTTGTTGAAACACTGCAGACAAAAGGCACCCACGCAGTTGTTATCATCTTGGACTCATTCTGGAATGAAAATGGCCTTTGGGTTTAAGGATTGAATTTTGTTGTTTGTTAATGATTTGAGCCAAGCCTGTTAGCTCATTACCTACAGGGCTAGCTATGCAGGGATGTCAAGTTTAAATCTCAGTTGGGCCAAGCACTCAGGTAACTAGGATTTTTTTAAACTTTTTCCACAATGTTCTCTACCCATCCCAAATCTAAGTTCATTTTTTGAGACAAATTTATTTTGTTGTCTGCAAATGCTTTGAATTATAGACCAGTCTAAAATTTTTGTTTGGTAAAGAGATAAAGATAGACCAAGTAATATGCATTTCAAGACTGTGTTGTAGGCAGTACTATCTTGCAGAATATAAGGCTTATATATCCAAGATCCACCTGCAGTCTGATCTTTATCTACACTGTCTGATAAAACATCCTGTCTTGCGTACCCCTATCCTTGGTTCCCACCTGATCATTTTTTCCTTTTATCTATTCTAGACAGACGGATGCAGTTTAAATTTGACATGAAGCCCCCTTTTTCCATGATGCAGCAATAAATTCCAAAACCCTGACAACATGCGCTAGGTCACTTGATGTGTGAAATTTTCATCCAAATCTGTTGAGATATGTCCAGTAATTAAAGAGATATTGGTGAAAAATGAAATATAACATGAAGACACCTTTTTCCATGATGCAGCTATAAATTGCAGAACCTTGACAATATGCACTAGGTCACATGATGAGAAACATTCTGTGAAAACTTTCGAAAACATTGTTGGAAAAGGAAAAAATGCTGGTAACCAGCATTTTCTCCTTTTTCCCACAAAAATTTCTACCCTATCAAAGAAATATTGTGTCACTTGAGCCAATATGAAAATGTTGTCTGCAAATGCTTTCAGTTTCGACAGATCTAAATTTTGCCATGTGGTAAAGGGTTAAAGGCTTTGACAGCATTTTTCTCTCTGGCTGTTAGGATGTATCTTTGAACATTGTGTTCATTGTATTTTGAGTTTACTTTTGTTCATTCATTTAACTCTGTAGTACAGATTTTATCTTGTAAATCTTAGAAGTCATTATAATTTTTGTTCTTCAGTTTGTGGTGTTTGTCTAATTTATAAATAAGTTTATGAACCCCCACCCCCCATTCTCTACTAAATTTGTTCAAATCAGGCAACTTTTTGCCACACACCAAAAGGCCTAGAGCTTTGTTATTATTCCTTCAAAACTCTGTTCTGGAGGTATATAGGAGTCAGCTTGTCGGTCCATCCATCCATCCATCCAAAAAGGGGACTTCTTCAGTTTGTGGTGTTTGTCTTAATTTATAAATAAGTTTATGACCCCTGATGCCCCCCCACCCCCCGTTAGATTTTGGGCATATACTCCACCATGAATTGAAGTACCATTTGAAAGTTCTGTTCAGGTAGGGCCGAGGTCAATGTCACACTTGAAGGTCAAATTTTTGTAAGCTGGACGCATTGAAAGGTTGGTGCAAGACTATTGCAAGTGTAAATACATTGTTTATGTGTTTACAATAGCAATTACCCATGAACATGTCCCTGGACAACCACTGTAGTTGTTGGTGTATTTAACAACATTATAATACTAACTTGTATAGAAAGTCTTGAATCGGCAAACACTCTCTACTAAGTTTGTTCAAATCAGGCAACTTTTTGCCACACACCAAAAGGCCTAGAGCTTTGTTATTATTCCTTCAAAACTCTGTTCTGGAGGTATATAGGAGTCAGCTTGTCGGTCCATCCATCCATACATCCATCCATCAGTCTTTCTGTAGCATTTTCTTGTCAGAGCTAGTTCTCAACAACTACAGGACAGATTTCATTCAAACTTTAGAGAGACTTGGTGCCAAGCAAGAATGTGCATATTATATTTTGGTGATGGTTCATTGAATTTTTACAAAGTTATTTTTCTTTGATGAAATTTCTTGTTCTCCCTATTTTGTAACAACTATTGGACAAATATCATTCAAACTTCTCACAAATATTTATATAACCGGGTTTGGTTAAGAAAGATTATCTTCTTGTCTAAACAAAGAAGACTTAGAGCTTTGGCCTTGCACTTCGATATTTGGTATTTATCTTCATTGTAGACCTATACTGCTTGATACTCAGGTGAGCGATATAGGACCATCATGGTCCTCTTGTCTGGAATTTTTGTCCGGAGCATATCTCCAAAAGTATGAAAGCTAGGAACTTGAAACTTCACACACATATAGAACTCATTGAGGAGGCGTGCAGTGCACAAGATCCATTACTCTGTCTTAAGTATTTTTGGAGTTATTGCCCTTTGTACATTTTTACTTTGAATTTTTGTCCGGAGCATATCTCCAAAAGTATAAAAGTTAGGAACTTAAAACTTCACACATATATAGAACTCATTGAGGAGAAGTGCAGTGCACAACAACCATAACTCTGTCTTCAGTATTTTTGGAGTTATTGCCCTTTGTAAATTTTAACTTTGGATTTTTGTCCGGAGCATATCTCCAAAAGTATAAAAGCTAGGAACTTGAAACATCACACGCATATAGAACTAATTAAGGAGAAGTGCAGTGCTAAAGAATCATAACTCTATCTTCAGTAATTGTTGAGTTATTGCTCTTTGTAAATTTTCACTTTGGAATTTTGTCCGGAGCATATCTCCAAAACTACAAAGGCTAGGAACTTCAAACTGTATACACTTATAGAATTCATTAAGGAGAAGTGCAGTTCACAAAAACCAAAACTCTGTCTTCAGTAATTTTTGAGTTATTGCCCTTTGTTAATTTTTACTTTAGATTTCTGTCTGGCGTATATCTCCAAAAGTATAAAAGCTAGGAACTTGAAACTTCACACACATATAGAACTAATTGAGGAGAAGTGCAGTGCACAAGAACCATAACTCTATCTTCAGTATTTTTGGAGTTATTGCCCTTTGTAAATTTTTACTTGGGATTTTTGTTCGCACATTTCCCATTCTTGGCCAAGTTTCATACTTATGGCATAAACACAAAAAAGTTTTACAACTCTTGTATGCATTTTAAAAAGAAAAAGTGTCTTTTTTTTCTTTTTCAGAAACTTCAATATTGATTAAGTTTTAATGTTTTGTAGTTATTATATCATGTTAATGCCAACTTTCATAACTTGGACCTGTATTTCAAAAAAGAAAATATGCTTGTTTTTTTATCTTCACTTCAAGCTCTTATTTCGGTGCTGTGTTAGAAAAAGCCCAATCGGCGGGGGATCTGGTGCTTGACAAGCACTTGTTCAAAATGAAAATGTTATGTTTTCAAAGTCCTTTTTCTTAAGGCCATTAAAACTCAGGATTATATGGTAAAGTGTTTAAAAGATATATTTGCATATTCATTGACCTTCCTCTGTACAAAGATTACAACCTCATATATTGCAGTGGGACTTAACCCTTTACTAGACAAAATTGTCCAAAAAATGTCCAAACTTCGAGCATTTGCAGACGGCAAATCATACTTGGCTCAAATGGTGGATGTTGTCTTTGAAAGGCTAGAAACATTGTGGTAAAAGGAGAAAGTGCTGGTTACCAGTATTTTCTTCTTTTCCCATTGTGTTTTCAAAAGCCTTTTTCCTTGAGGATGTTAAAAATTAGGATTTTGTGATAAAGCATTAAACAGACTCATTTGCATATCCAATGACCTTGGTTACACACTACCTTGAGGTTTAACAACCTTGAAAAATAAAGCTTAAAAGCATTGTGGAAAACGGAGAAAATGCTGGTTACCAGCATTTTCTTCATTTCTCTCATGGTTTTCTACCCTTTCAAAGACAAGCTCTGTCATTTGAGCGACATTTAAATTGTCATCTGCCAATGCTTCCAGTTTGGACAATTCTAAAATTATTTTGCTTTGTAAAGGGTTAAAAAACAAATTTGGCATGGTTAAATCTTGCCACACAATATACTCTTTTTGTATGTGCGTCATTTCGTCTTTTGTAGTAGTTAGCAGACAACCCAAAGGGCCTTTGTTTTGACAACCCCGAGGAAGAAACATTTTGAAAACATTGCTGGAAATAGAGAAAATGCTGGTGACCAGCATTTTCTCTTTTTCCTACTAGCTTTTCAAAGCCTTATTTCTCAGGGTGTATAAGAATATGGTGCTGTTTTGTAAATGATAAAGTCTGGATGTATGATGTTTAATGCTGTATTCAACATTATTTTTAGCTCTACTGGCTGAAAGCCAGCAGAGCTTATGTCATGGCGGGGTTTCCGTCGTCCGTCCGTCCGTCTGTCCGTCTGTCTGTCCGTCCGTCCGTCTGTCCGTCCGTTAGTCTTTTTCTTGTTTACGCGATAAAGTCTGCATTTGTTGCCGGATTTTCATGAAACTTGCACAGTTTGTTTATCTCATCAATAGCTTCAACCCTATTGAATTTGAAAAAAATCCAACAAACAGTATGGGAAAAGTAGCCATTTCAAGTTGAAAATTTCCAGTTCTTGTTTACGCGATAAAGTCTGCAAATAACTTCAGATTTTCGTGAAACTTGCACAGTTTGTTTATTTCATCAATAGCTTCAACCCTATCGACTTTGAAAAAAATCCAACAAATAGTATGGGAAAAGTAGCCATTTAAAGTTGAAAATTTAAATTTTCTGTTCTTGTTTACGCAATAAAGTCTGTATTTCTGGTCAGATTTTCATGAAAATCACACAGTTTGTTTATCTCATCAGTAGCTTCAACCCTATTGATTTTGAAAAAAAAATCGAAGAAACAATGTGGGAAAAGTAGCCATTTCATATTGAAAATTTCCAATTCTTGTTTACATGATAAAGTCTGCATTTGTAATCAGATTTTTGTGAAATTCACCCAGTTGTTTTGTCTCATCAACAGCTTGAATCCTATTGATTTTGAAAAAAAATCCAAGAAACAATGTGGGAAAAGTAGCCATTTTTTTTTGTTGAAAATTTACATTTCCTGTTTAAGGGATTAAGCTTGTAGTTTGGTTTGAATTTTGGTCCCTGCCAGTAGAGCATATTCAGGCCCTTCAGGGCCTTCTAGTTTTAGTTATATCGTGGCAGCCAGTGCACCTATTTATGCTTTTCTGGAGATTATTTTTACTAGTACTTAGCACAATATTCTTCCCAAGCCCCTATCTGCTACCCACGTAATGAATGTCAAATGAATCATGTCACAATGATTATCATCAGTCCTTGGAAAGAAATTGGCCGAGCTGGGGATCGGAACCAGCCCACCCTTGGGTTCAAGTTCTTTGTGTTACAGACTTGGGTTTCAAGCCCATTATGTACAACTAAGGTACTCTACTTTGCTCCTAGCTTCAAGAGTGAAAATTTTTAGGCTGCCATCCATTTCAGGCATTGATACAGAAAGCCATTCAGAACAGTATGGCAGCAAGAAAAGAATGGGAGAGAACTCCACTGGCTAAGAGAGCGGAGGTGTTCATTAAAGCTGCGGACTTGATGGCAGACAAATACAGATATGAATTGCTGGCAACGACTATGATTGGACAGGTTTGATAGGATGTAACCTTTTAAGCCTTTCCCACATATTTCTGAGTTTTAACAACCCAGAGAAAAAGGCCTATTGAAAACATTGTGGGAAAAGGAGAAAATACTGGTAACCAATGAGGATTGAAATCTTCTTTTGGACCACATTTGATTTGTTGTCTGCAAATGCTTTCAATTTGGTGGAGTCCAAAATTTAGTCATTTGTTAAAGAGGTAACCTTTTGACACTTTGACATTTGTAATAAAGTACAGTCCGTTTTTTCTAATCTAGACTTAGCGCGGACGAAATGCGGCGATTTTAGGACACAGGTAAACGCGGACTAACGCGGACCACCATGAAACTCAGTGATCGCTGGCGGACCATGACGGTCTGGTTACGCAATCATAACTACCGCGATGACTCGGCTGCAATCAGAGAGGTAATTTTTCAGTTTAGTAGATGACTCTAGAGTTAACCAAAATTATGCTTCATTTTACTTTTTGAATAAAAAAACAACAGATGATAAGTAGCCATCATTGCCAAACGAATTTAATATTAAACGGGCCTTTATTTATCATAAAAATCAAAACACTTAAACCCTTTACCACACATTCTGAGTAACTGCCGTGAAGAAAAATGGTTTTGGAAACAATGTAGGAAATGGAGAAAATGTTGGTAACCAGCATTTTCTCCTTTTAGCACAATGTTTATCTACCCTGCAACACAAGAATTCCACAATTTGAGCCACATTTAATTTGTTGCCTGCAAATTTGGTAGAGCCTTGATTTTTTTTTTTTCATGGAAGACAGTTTGTCGCCAAGTAAACAGAACAATATGTTACATTTGCTTTCTAATCAGAGAGCAGTTTGCAAGCATAATCTTACACCATTGGTATTACCAGGGATCTTATAACATACACTGTGTATATATGATCCCTGTTACAATAATAATTTTAATTGAAATATCCCAACACCAAGTAAGGTATCTCTTGACATGTGGAGTTGTTGAACACACGTCTGATCTTCTATCACCACAGAGCTGTGCAAAACATACTCTGAGTGTGCTTCCCTGGCTTAGACATACACTCTTCGACAATTAGGAGTCGACTTGTCAAAATTAAAAAAAAACCACACATTTGCAGACGACATTTTGAATCTTACTCAAACGTACAATTTGTCTTTCAAAGGTAGAAAAATTGTGGGAGTGGAGGGAAAATGCTGGCTCCCAGCATTTGCCATTTGTCTTGGGGTAGAAAACATTGTGAGACAAGGAGGAAATGCATATTATCATTTTCTCCTTTCCTCACAATGTTTCCAAAAGGCTTCTTCGCCAGGGGCATAAAAAGTATGGATTATGTGGTAAAGAGTGAAATTAAGAGTAAAAAATTTATGTCAGTATGCAATAATTAATGAAATAGGGGAAGAAAGGGTGTTAAGTTTATACAACCTGCCAGCATGAATTTCCACAATACGTCACACAGATTTTGTGTGCACTATTCTTCTTAGATGTCGACATCAAAGAAATCTGCTCAAACTTCACCCTTTCCATAAAATCTGACCATCCTGGATGTTTAATTTTTGACTCTGAAATTATTGATATGAAAACCTTTTTCTTGGGGTGTTCAGTGAAATTTTGAAATACTTTTTTTTTTTATTTTCGGCCCTATGAAGCTAATAAGTAATCAGGGCACTGGAATATCTGCACCATTCCATGTCAAATACAACTTTTATTATTTTTAGGATCATGATAAATCAGCTGTACATAAGTGTGAGCATACTTATGGACAATTTACATTAATAAAAATAGCTTTTTGCAGCTAATAGAAAAAACGCCAAAATATTGCAAAGTAAAGCCTGATATGGTTCAGAATATTTCACACATTGTCAGCGTGTGCCTATCCAATATCAATGTAGTGTTGAGCCCTATTCTCAACATGATTCCAGTCATCTCAAGGCTGCCAGCTAGCGCATCTGCATCTCTTTTCCAGTACTTCATAAAATTATTTTGCAAGGCACTGATTGCGAAGGAAGAAAAATTACTCAGTTGCGAAAAAGAATGAATCCTGTCGCAATGACTAATATCAATCCTCAAAAAGAGTTTTGCTGAGCTGGGATTCGACGTCACAACCCTGCATTCCTAGCCACCTAATGTATTCGGCAAATTCAAGATCTGATATCACATTCTGAAATATCATGGAAGGGACTTAAGAAAATCAGTGGTCAAAGTATTAAGTTTGTAACGAACTAAAGCTTAACGCATTAAACTTTCCATAGTGTGAAGGGTTATAAGGTTTTGATTTACAAAAGACATTGAAATGGCAAGATAAAGACTACCACCCTCCGAATTTGGCTGATCTTATTCTGAAGTAGGAAGATAGATAAAATTGACCATTGGCCCATGAACAGACGACAAATTTTAAACTCAATATTGAAAGCATTTGCAGACGAGAGTGAATATGGCCCAATTGAATGAATTTGTCTTAGAAAGGGTAGAATACATTGTGGGGAAAATGTTACCAACATTTTTTTTCCTTTTCCTTTTCCCACAATGTTTCCTGAAGCGTTGCATGGGTCGAAAACTCGGGATTGTGTGGTAATGGGTTTACCAGTGGGAAAAAATTATACCTATTTCTGCAATTTAACTCTCGTTACTGACTTTTTTTTTTCCTTAAGATACATCTATACTTGTTCTCAGCCAGTTTTTAACCCATTTCATACTTTATAAAACTATAATAATTCTTGTATCTTCATGCCAAATGCTGCCCGACGGTTGTATGGTTGCACAGATTACGTGAGATTGAAAATGCATCTCATTTTCTGAAGACCTTCAAAGAGATCACTGCTATCGTATCCGGTTTTAAATGAGGGCAAATCCCTTGAGTTTTTTCTATCCCTACATCGTATGTATTAGTAATTAGTCCCCTACCGGCGAAGCCGAAGGGGACTTTAGGTTTGCACTCCGTCTGTCCGTCAGTCTGGCAATTCAGTTTTCTGGACTTTTTTTCTGAACGCTGGTACATATTGAGCTGAGTTTTGGTGTGTAAGTCACCCACCATCACTTACAGATCAAGTTCGAGTTTCGTTCCGGTCCACTCGTTTTTCACGGATTTACTGGCCTTGGAGTTACAAAATTTCACTGATAAATCAGTTTTCCAGACTTTTTTCCTAAACGCTGGTAGGTATTGATCTCAGATTTGCTGTGTAACTCAACCACCATGACTTACAGATCAAGTTCGACTTTTGTTCCGGTCCACTGGTTTTTCACAGATTTACGGGCCTTGGAGTTACAAAATTTCACTGATAAATCAGTTTTCCGGACTTTTTTTTCTAAATGCTGGTAGATATTCACCTGACTTTTGCTGTGTAAGTCAGCCACCATGACTTACAGATCAAGTTCAAGTTTCATCCCGCTCCACTGCTTTTTCACGCATTTACGGGCCTTGGACTTACAAAATTTCACTGATAAAACATTTTTCCACACTTTTTTTCTCAACGCTGCTACATATAGAGCTGATTTTTGGTGTGTACATCAACCACCGTGACTTTCACATCAAGTTCGAGTTTCGTCCCGGTCCACTGCTTTTTGACGCATTACGGGCCTTGGACTTACAAAATTTCACTGATAAAACATTTTTCAGCACTTTTTTTCTAAACGCTGCCACATATAGAGCTGATTTTTGGCGTGTACATCAACCACCATGACTTACACATCAAGTTCGAGTTTCGTCCCGCCCCACTGCTTTTTGACGCATTTACGGGCCTTGGACTTAAAAAATTTTGACTGACATGCCAGCAATACATACGGCCGGTAGGGGACTGTGAATTGCTATGCAATACTATCAGAATGCTTGTTTATCTATGTTTACATAACTGACTAAATTCTGAGCCATTCTACTTACTATCAAGTTTAAGTGCGTTCCTTACTGTCAAGCTGTAAGGATGTATCTTTAATAAAATCTACGCACATGTGATAAAATGAAGAAGCAAACGATGATTGATGATTGTTTTCGTTTCTAAAGACTGATATTTCTATGATTGCGACCTGTTATCTTTTGTCTTGTCTGCGAGAGAATATTTAGTCATTTTCTAAAGAACATAAGGTTATAAGGGTTCCATAAACAAATGACATGTGTACTGTTAACTCTTTACTAGACGACAAAATCTTAGCCATGTCCAAATTGATAACATTTGCAGATGACAGACTAAATGTTCGAGTAATTCAAACAATGAAATTAGAAAACAATGTTGGAAAAGGAGAAACTGCTGATAACCAGCACATTTTCTTCTCCCACACTGGTTTCCAAAGCCTGCTATCTCGGGGCCCTTAAAACTTGGGATAATGTGGTAAAGGGTTAATGATATCAGGACAACCTCCCTCTGTATTCATTGCCAAATTTGGTGGTCGGGGTGTAGATAAGCTTTCACCCTTAACCCGTACAGCATCAATTAAATGGAGCAGAAAGATGATGTCTGTAAAGATGACGAAAATTATGAACTTTTCAATATTGTTTTGATTTAACATGTCTAAGAATATCAGAGAGGATCTAAAATCGGACAGGGTGTTGTCTGATCGTGATCTGCACTATGAAGCTTTGTGCTCTAAGCATCGACTATTTACCACAGGACAAACTTCTAAGTTCGTCAATAATTTGCAATGGGATTTGCCATTTAGGAAAAAAAAAAAAACTGTTGGAAATATAGAAATTACTTGCTACCTGCATTTTTCTCCTTTCCCGTTGATGTTTTCAAAAGCCGAATAGTATTGTTTGGTAAACGGTTAAGACGGCAAGTTCAACTTCATTCCTTCAGTCACTTTTACAGACTATGTAGATCAAGATCAGACTGCATGTTAATAATCAAGCCGAGACAACCTTAAGATCGGTAATTCTTAGCGGAATTATTTTGTAGCCCTTTTAGGTACCAACAATCCCCGGTTTAAAAGAGCCAGAGTAAAAAGGTTTGGGAAAACATCGTGGGAAAAGGAGAAAATGCTGTTAAGCAGCATATTATCTTTGTAGCAAGATGTTTTCTACCTGTTCAAGAACAAAGAGAAGCCCGATCATTTGAGACACATTTAATTTGTCGTCTGCAAATGCATACAAAATGTACAAGTCTAGAAATATTGATCGTCATGTTCAGATTTAGGATGCGGATAGCATAGGTTCTGTGTCATAGTTTGATTGTAATTTCTTTTGCCAGTACTCCGCGCAGTATTCTTTCCAAGCCACTCATGGCATAGATGGTACCAATGTTGAGAGAGAGTAATGAGAAAATGTTGATTTTTATAAAGATATACGTGTCACCAGATATCTGTTGCATGACCCTGTGCTGTCATTTACAAAGTCAGTATTAAAAGCCTGACAGCGACCAAAAGAAAATTTTAGAAATGCAGGTGGTAAAAAGCATTTGAATTTAAATCATACCCCTTAAATGTATGGTAAAATATCCCGAGTATGACAAACTATGTGATCGGTCCAAATGTAAGTTAGGCAGAAAAATGATTTCAAAATCAAGCAAAAACTAAACAAAAGATAGAGTGACCTGGCAACTTTTCACCTAATTTTTAAATTAATTTCTCTGCCAGCCACTTACACTCTGGACTGACCGTACAATAACAGATTGTCATCTTCACAATAAAATCCTGTCAAATCTTGAATGTTCACTGTCAGTTGAGTTACCCGATTCATTTTTGTAATTCTTTCCTATGTATGATGTCGATTACATCTGTGCCATGTCATGCTCTGTGAAAAAGTGGTTTAATGCATCTACACAAAAAAGTATGGATGGAGAACACGCAGGCTGACCAGTAAAGAAACCTTTAGCTCTTGGTTAATTTTCTGCATGTCAAAAGACGATTCTTCCTCATGAGTCATGGCCCTGTCGGTTGTTGGACAAAATGGATTGCATGGATCCATATATTGTTATGACTTGCTTGGTATAATGCATCGCAGACATGTATTAAAATCTCATTTACCAGAGCATGGTTCATGTATTTTGCAGTCGACGGGGAAATAACTGTTTGTTTGTTCTCAAAGGCCAGCCAGTTATCAATTTAAAGTGAAACGTGAATCATGCAACAGGCAAATTAAGTTTTATAAATGTGATAAACATATGAAGAAGAATAGAAGAAGACATGGAAACTGAACAAAATGTGTCTAGATATAAAAGGCTGATATTGCAATACTGGTACTGGTAACAGTACATCTAATACAATACTGAAGATAAGAACAAATTAAGCACCCGTCAGATAATTACATAAGGAAAAGCAGCAGACACTGAAGATCAAGATTCTATCGAAGGTTACATTCATTCCTGTATGGTACGAAACATCCTAATAATTTGAGAGATTCGGGACATCCGATATAATCTTCGCGCATCCAAATGATAGATACATCCTTACAGCCAGAGAGAAGAAACGCTGTTAAAACTTGAACATGTGTAGAATGGTCGAGAATTTGGTCAGCTGTGTAAACATTGATACATTACCAAAAACATGGTGTAAGGGATAGAGAAATCTCAAGCTATTTGTCCTCATTTAAAACTGGAAACAACAACAGTGATTTCTTTGAAAGCGTCCGAAAGATAAAATGCATTTTCTGCTTGTCGTAATCTGTGCAACCTTGCAGTCGCCTGAGGAAAAATTTGGCATGAAGATAAGAATAATTATAGTTCCATAAATTAATTACGAAATGGGTTAAAAACTGGCTAAAAACAGGTATATATGTATCTTTAAGCAATTGTAGATGGAATAGGATCCGCCAATATAGGCCTAATTCCTAAATGGCAGCAAGATGAGAAAGAGAGAGAGAGAGAAATGCATTTTTTTTTTTTTTTTTTCAAAATCAAAATACTGTGGGGAAAGAGGAGAAAATTTTCCATGCATTTTCGAGCGACACATTTCTAGGCATGTACAAATTCACTGTTGTTGCAAATATTTTTGAAATAGTTTCTTGCAGAAAATAAACAGATATAAAGTTATTTTGACTTACTGAATAAACGGGTAATCCAACATCGGTATAGATCCAAGTCATAAATTATCAAAAAGGGTTAGTAGATAAGGTCCTATAAAAAAAGTGTCAGTTTAATGTGGAACTAGCAACTGGGACAGTACTTCACACTGCTGCAGTGTTATACCAACATCAAAGGCATACGGAGTTAACTCTTTCCCCTCGTTTGTGTTAAGTTTGGATATACATACATGTTGTTTATATAGAAATAAAAAGGACGGATTTGTGTTGAAGATTTTAATAGAAATTTTCAATTCAGAATTTGGACTGATGCGTTATTTTTCTGACAATCCAACCTGTAATTTGAAAGGGCTGGAAATATAAAGCAGTTTTATTCATTACCCTGTGATTTCCTAAATTCAAGAAACGAAGAAATGTGGGGCGAAAACAGGATGGTAATACACAGGGTAGCATATTTTGTGGCATTGTCTTTCAGTTTGTATTTATTAATACAATAAATAACAAAGGGACGATTAATTGCAATGTTTGTAACTGCTAATGAATGATTAGAAAGTGTGTGTGATGTTAATGTGTCTACATGGGAATTTCTTCAATGGAGGAAACCTTTTTTTTTATTCTGCACTGCTAAGTTTTTTTTAGCAATTTGCCAAACAACAAAATATCAGGCTACTCCAAACTAAAAGGCAGTTGCAGACGACAAATCAAGAGTGGCTCAAAGTATGAAATTAGTATCTGAATTGTAGAAAACAATGTGAAAAGAGGAGAAAGTACTTACAGCATTTACTCTTTCTTCCACAATGTTTTTAAATGCTATCTTTCTTAGGATCATTATAAATCAGAATTGTGTGGTGATTGAATAAATTCCTGTCTATTATTGGTTATTGTATTTTTCTAGAATATTTTCCCATTTTGTATTATTTGTACATGGGAGTCATAGAGAGTAAAAGTAAGTAAAAGTAAAGTATCAGGGTATGAGGACCAAATAATAACAATTAATTTTAGTAGTTTTTTTCTATAGCGTAATTGAAGACCATGTGTGTAGTGCGAAATTTTTAACAATGCTACATTACACATTGTTCACTTCAGTGTAACCCTGAAAGCGGCTTTCACACCTGTAGTTGCCTTTGCGACCTGTGTAGATCAAGATCAGACTGCACCAAATGATCTTTGGTCCACACTCTGCAAGCGCTTTTGTGAGACATTCTGGACGAAGTCAACCTTGAAAATGCTGTTACTCGGGTCTATTTTTTTCTTCCTATGAAAGTGCATGTTAGGCTTTTTCAGCGCTCTTTGGAATAACTTAATTATTCAAATTCAAATACATGTAATGTCTTCTTCCATTTCTCGTGTACACACTGATGAGTCATAAAAAACTTATTTCAAAAGGCAATGAATAACTTCTACTTAAATTTTAGGACCGCAAATATATGTACATGTACTATTCTTAAAAAATATGTTAGTCAAAATCCATTTTTATTCAAAAATAATGAAAGGTGTTTTTAAGCCAGGAAGTATTACCTTTGTATTCCTTTCTTGGAATCGAGTATGAAATTGCTCTGTAAACCATGAATTCGGGACTACTGCTTTGAAATTTCAGATCATTACAACTTGAAGTGCAATACAATTTTGTAATTCAGAGTGCAGCTGAAATTAATCGTATACATAATGTTAGATAATATAATCCCTATAGTTCGAGCCAAAAACCTAAAATTTACATAATTTAAAGGTGTGAAAATGTTGCAGTCGGAATAGAATGATTAGGTCTTGGTTCCTGATATTTCTCTAAATCTGTTTAGAAAATATACAGACTTTTATAAATATAAATCCATCATGATTCCCCAGCGATCCCTCGCAGTTTGTCACAATCCATCGCGATGGTCCCCTGCTGAGAAGCTCCCCTGCTGAGAAGCTCCCCGATATTTATCAGTCCGCGGTGACAAGTCCTCCACGTTTCGCGGACTTTTACCTTTGCAGTAGAATTTGCTGTGGACAAATTGGTGCACTGCGTCTCGCGGACTTGAGAAAAAAATGCGCGGACTGTACTGTATCTCTGTCATTACTGAAGATATTTACTTCAAACTTGGAGTAGTTGTTAACTGTCAAAAGGGAAATCCATACAACAGGGGCAGGTAATCATCAAAATATTTGTGACACAGTTATATCCCTTTTTTGACTCAGAATATTTCTATAAGCAAATGCAGCTGAGTGTTGGCACCAGCATGCAGTGCTCTTGTTTGTGAGATATTTAATACCTCCCCCCCCCCCACACACACACACAAACACCCATTTTAAGAGCATTTGCAAATTACAAATTCAGTGTGGCAGAAATAAAGTCTGACTTTCATAGGGTAGAAAATTTGAGAAAACAATTAAATGCTTGTTACCAGCATTTTCTACTTTTTCAACATTCAATGTTTTTTAAAAACCTTTCTGCTACAAGTCATTAATTACCAGATTATTTGGTAATGGTTCGAGTATTGTTTGTTTTTACAGGGAAAGAACATATGGCAAGCAGAGATTGATGCAGCTGCAGAACTTATTGACTTCCTCAGATTTAATGTACAGTTTGCACGAGTAAGTAACATTTTTGTGTTTTTAGCTCACCTTAGCACAACGTGCTAAAGATGAGCTATTGTGATCGCCCTATGTCCGGCGTCCGGCGTCCGTCGTCCGTCAACAATTTCTTTAAACATCTTCTTCTCCTAAAGCACTGGGCCAATCTTGATGAAACTTGGCAGGGATGTTCCTTGGGTGAAGCTCTACCAAAATTGTTCAAAGAATTGAATTCCACCCACAACTCTGGTTGCCATGGCAACAAAAAGGAAAAAAAAAGCAAAATCTTTGAAAATCTTCTTCTCTGAAACTAGAAGGCGTAGAGCTTTGATATCTGGTATGTAGCATCTCCTAGTGGACCTCTACCAAGTTTGTTCATTTGATGCCCCTGGGGTCAAAACTGGCCCCACCCCGGGGGTCACAAGTTTGAGCATAGTAACAAAGAAGGAAAACTTTAAAAATCTTCTTCTCTGAAACTTGAAGGTGTAGAGCTTTGCTATTTGGCATGTAGCATCTCCTAGTGGACCTCTACCAAGTTTGTTCATATGATGTCCCTGGGGTCAAAACTGGCCCTGCCCCGGGGGTCACAATTTCCAACATAGGAACAAAGAAGGAAAACTTTAAAAATCTTCTTCTGTAAAACTAGAAGGCATAGAGCTTTGATATTTGGCATGTAGCATCTCCTAGTGGACCTCTACCAAGTTTGTTCATATTATGCCCTTGGGGTCAAAAGTGGCCCTGCCCCGGGGGTCACAAGTTCAAACATAGGAACAAAGAGGGGAAACTTTAAAAATCATCTTCTCTGAAACTGGAAGGCGTAGAGCTTTGATATTTGGTATGTAGCATTGGCTAGTGGACCTCTACCAAGTTTGTTCATATGATGCCCATGGGTCAAAACTGGCCCCACCCCGGGGGTCACAAGTTTGAGCATAGTAACAAAGAAGGAAAACTTTAAAAATCTTCTTCTCTGAAACTTGAAGGTGTAGAGCTTTGCTATTTGGCATGTAGCATCTCCTAGTGGACCTCTACCAAGTTTGTTCATATGATGTCCCTGGGGTCAAAACTGGCCCTGTCCCGGGGGTCACAATTTCCAACATAGGAACAAAGAAGGAAAACTTTAAAAATCTTCTTCTGTAAAACTAGAAGGCATAGAGCTTTGATATTTGGCATGTAGCATCTCCTAGTGGACCTCTACCAAGTTTGTTCATATTATGCCCTTGGGGTCAAAAGTGGCCCTGCCCCGGGGGTCACAAGTTCAAACATAGGAACAAAGAGGGGAAACTTTAAAAATCATCTTCTCTGAAACTGGAAGGCGTAGAGCTTTGATATCTGGTATGTAGCATTGGCTAGTGGACCTCTACCAAGTTTGTTCATATGATGCCCCTGGGGTCAAAACTGGCCCCACCCCGGGGGTCACAAGTTTGAGCATAGTAACAAAGAAGGAAAACTTTAAAAATCTTCTTCTCTGAAACTTGAAGGCATAGAGCTTTGATATTTGGCATGTAGCATCTCCTAGTGGACCTCTACCAAGTTTGTTCATATGATGCCCCTGGGGTCAAAACTGGCCCCGCCCCGGGGGTCACAATTTCCAACATAGGAACAAAGAAGGAAAACTTTAAAAATCTTCTTCTGTAAAACTAGAAGGCATAGAGCTTTGATATTTGGCATGAAGCATCTCCTAGTAGACCTCTACTAAGTGTGTTCATATGATGCCCTTGGGGTCAAAATTGGCCCTGCCCCAGGGGTCACAAGTTCAAACATAGGAACAAAGAAGGAAAACTTAAATTTTTTTTTTCTCTTAAATGGGAAGGCATAGAGCTTTGATATTTGGTATGTAGCATCTCCTTGTGGACTTCTACCAAGTTTGTTCCAAGGATGCTGCTTGGGTCAAAACTGGCCCAGCCCCTGGGGTCACAAGTTCGAACATAGGAACAAAGAAGGAAAACTTTAAAATTCTTCTTTTCTGAAACCGAAAGGTGTGGAGCTTTGATATTTGGTATGTTGCATCTCAGAGTGGACGTCTACCAAGTTTGTTCATATGATGCCCATGGGTCAAAACTGGCCCTGCCCCAGGGGTCACAAGTTCAAAGATAGGAACAAAGAAGGAAAACTTTAAATTTCTTTTTCTCTTAAATGGGAAGGTGTAGAGCTTTGATATTTGGTATGTAGCATTTCCTAGTGGACCTCTACCAAGTTTGTTCATATGATGCCCCTGGGTCAAAACTGGCCCAGCCCCGGGGGTCACAAGTTCGAACATAGGAACAAAGAAGGAAAACTTTAAAATTCTTCTTTAAAACTGGAAGGTGTAGAGCTTTGATATTTGGTATGTAGTGATTCTCTTCTAAGTTTGCTTGCCCATCTAAGCGCAACAAGTTCATTGAGTTCAAAATTGGGTCATCTTGGGTCATAAACTAGGTCACTAGGTCAAATTAAAGAAATACCTTGTTGGCACTCTCGAGGCCACATTATTTGCTCAATTGCCTTGAAAATTAGTTAGAAAGTTTGTCTTTATAAAGTCTCACATAAGATTAATTTGCGTCAACTTGGGTCATAAACTAGTTCACTGGGTCAAATTAAAGAAATACCTTGTCTGCACTCTGGAGGCCACATTTATTGCTCAAATGACCTGAAATTTGGCCAGAATGTTTGTCTTGATGAAATACCAGATGAGTTTGGATTTGGGTCACCTGGAACCATAAACTAGGTCACTAGGTCAAAATAAAGAAATACCTTGTGGGCACTCTAGAGGCCACATTCTTTGCTTAATTGCCTTGAAAATTGGTCAGAATGTTTGTCTTTGTAAAATCTCACATGAGTCTGAATTTGGGTCAACTGGGGTCATAAACTAGGTCACTTGGTCAAATTAAAGAAATAGCTAGTGGGCACTCTAGAGGCCACATTTATTATTCATTTGATTTGAAAATTGGTTAAAATGTTTCTTTTGATATAGTCAAAGACAAGTTCAAATTTGGGTCATCCGGGGTCATAATCTAGATCACTAGGTCAAATTAAAGAAATATCTTTAGGGCACTCAAGGCCACATTTTTTGCTCAGTTGACTTGAAAATTGGTCAGAATGTTTGTCTTTATGAAATATGGGTTTGAAATTGGGTCACCTGCGGTCAAAAACTAGGTCACATGGTCAAATTAAAGAAAAACCTTAAAGGCACTCTACTAAGGTGAGCGACCCAGGGCCATCATGGCCCTCTTTGTTTTGCACTCTGATCTGTATCTACACATTCAACATGCTTCATGTTCCAAGGGTTAATGTTAATGTCAAACAACATTGATGACACATACCTCTTTTTGGATGTGCAGAGGTTATTAGACAAGGTGAGATATTTTAGTGAATGTACTTTCTTTTTTATTAGTATTTCATATATTTTACCTTTGTTTTCCACTGTAAAACATTTTTTGTCTCTTTCAGAGAGTTTCTGAGGGAAAAAAAAAATTACATCAATTAATCCATTGCATAATATAACGTTGATTGAAACTCTTTGCTCATGTCCCATTGTCAGTCATAAACATAATGCAAACTTATTGCCTTTGCTTGTAACTCATGTTCGTTGATTGAAAGTCTTTGCTCATGTCCCATTGTCAGTCATAAACATGATGCAAACTTATTGCCTCTGCTTGTAACTCATGTTTGCAAAGCACATCTTTTAAACTTTTTCCTAAAATTCAAGCACTGTAAAAGCACATAATATCACACTTCTCCAACATTAACAGTTGTTTGTTTGGGAGTGGAAATAGCAGACAGCAAGGCTGCACATGGGGCCTAATAAAAGTGATGACCTGATTGGTCAAATATTGATTTCCACGGATCCATGTATTGGGTCATGTCGTGTCAAAAAGTAGGTCAAGGGCCAAATCTTAGAAAACCCCATGTGCCCTCTAGAGGCCCTCTAGAGGCCACATTTTCAGCCTGATACTCATGAAACTAGGACAAGATTGAAATTGGGTCATTTGAGGTCAAAAAGTAAGTCACAGGGCCAAATCTTAGAAAAACTTTATGTGCCCTCTAAAGTCTGCATTTTAAGCCTGATACTCATGAAACTTAGTCAGAATATTTGTCTTGATAAAATCTTGGACATAGGAAATTTGATCATGTCAAATACAAAAGTAGGTCAGGGGGCCAAATCTTAGAAAAACCTTGTGTGCCTTCTAGGGTCCACATTTTCAGCCTGATTCTCATGAAACTTTGTCCTAATTTTTGTTTTGATTAAATCTTGGACAAGTTTGAAATTGGGTCACGTCGGGTCAAAAAGGACCAAATCGTAGAAAAACCTTGTGTGCTCTAGAGGCCACGTTTTCAGCCTGAAACTCATGAAAGAGCGTTTGTCTTGATAAATTCTCTGAAAACTTCAAAATTGGGTCGCATTGGTTCAAAAAGCAGGTCACTTGGCCAAATCTTAGAAAAACTTTGTGTGCACTGCATGCAGAGACCACACTTTGAGCCTGATTCAAAGTTCAAATATAGGTCAAATTGGTCAAAAAGTTGATCACATACTCATGCGTTTTACATCATCATGACCAGGATCTAGTGACCAGCAGTTTTCTTTCCCTACAATGTTTTCAAAAGCCTTCTTTCTCAGCGTTGTTAAAACTCTTGATTTTGTGGCAGTTGTGTAATGTTAGTGCAAGGTACTTTTGTGCGTAATCCTTTATCAAATAATCCAGAGTTTTAACATTATGAATACAAAGCTTGTGAGAAGAAAATGTTGGTGACCAGCATTTTCTCCTTATTCCTCAATGTGTTCTACACTATGGAAGAAATTCAGCTCATTGGTACCACTTTCAACTTCATCATCTGCAGATTCTTTTTATTTGGATGAGTCTGACATTCAGTTGTGTGGTAAAGGGTTTAAATATTGGCTTGTTTGGTAAAAGGTTAAATGATCTTGCTGGCTTCAGTGACTATAGCATTGGATTTGTAATTCAGAGATTCTTGCTATGATCGGAGCATGTGCCTCTTGTCAGGAAAAAGTGTTCTTCAAGCTGCAATGGTCCCCTACAGTATTTTTTCAAAGATTTTACTCCCATGTAGGATTCTGATTGCCATGGCAATGAAAATGAAAAAATTGACAGACCATCCTGGTTTCTCTAACCTGAATTTTTATGATTTATTGATGAAATATCTGTGAATGAATTCGTTTACGTTCTAGATTTTTCTAACCCAAATGGTAACAGAAACAGATGGCTGTTTTTAGCTTGGCTGTTTCCAAAGAAAACATCGAGGTATTGCCTAGCCGTGGCATTGTCCTCTGCGTTGTCGTGCAAAAACTTTGACATTTATAATATCTCTGTCATTGCTGAAGATGTTTGCTTCAAACTTGTACAAGTTGTTAATTATCAAAGCTATCACCTTGGCTGTTTTCAGAGATATCATTATGGTGCTGTCATAGCCCTGTTGTTGTATGTGTCGTCGTGGTGCAAAATTTGACATTTTGTAATATCTTGTTACTGAAGATATTTACTTCAAACTTTCACTAGTTTCTGACTATCAAATGATGAATCCATACAATAAGGGCAGGTAATCATTTGTGACAGTTATGCTCCTTTTCTGAAAAAGTAACTGCAGCGAAGCATTGGCACCAATGTGTTGTGCTCTTGTATTTTGCAGGAGATGACAGCCTATCAGCCTCTCAGTCCAAACAAGGCGCAAGAAACAAATACACTGAGATATAGAGGGTTAGAGGTAAGTGACTTATTGGTATGAGCCATGCTTTGTGGAAAGGGTGCTTAATGCATCTGTGAAAAGTATTGATCCAGGACGGCCTGTGCAGTCACAAACATCCTAACCTTTCTGGCCATTTACAACACAATTCCGAGTTTTAATGACCCTGAAAAAAGAAGGCTTTTGAAAAGATTGTGGGAAAAGAAGAAAGTGCTGGTAACCAGCTTTTTCTGCTCTTCCCACAATGTTTTCTACCCTGCCCAAGGCAGATTTCTGTTTTTTAGGTAGATTTGATTTGTCGTCTGCAAATACTTTTAATATGGAGGAATCTAAAATTTTGTCATTTGGTAAATGACAGACTCAACATTGATACAGATGAGTGTAGTTCTCTGAAAGGGTAGAAAACATTGTGGGAAAAGGAGAAAATGCTGGTCACCAGCATTTTGTCCTTTTCCCATGATGTTTCTAAAAGTCTTCATCCTCAGTGTCATTAAAACTGCAAATTGTATGATGAAGGTTTAACCCTTAGAGGGCCGGATAAAAGTGCCAGATCTGGTTAAACCTTCATCATACAATTTGCAGTTTTAATGACACTGAGGATGAAGACTTTTAAAAACATCATGGGAAAAGGACAAAATGCTGGTGACCAGCATTTTCTCCTTGTTGTCAAATGACTTTTGACAACACTGTGGTGAAAGGAGAAATTGCTCTTTGCAATCAGCTTCTCTTGTTGCCAAAAAATTTGCAAATGTATTTCTATATAATTCCTCAATTGATGTCAATTACTTTTCTGTTACAAAGTTGTTTTTAAAGTTTTCTGCTGCAAATTAACCCTTAAAGCACCTTTCATGACTATAGTTGCCCTTGCCGCCAGAGTAAATCAGGATCAGACTGCAGTCAGATCTTTGACCTATACTGTCCGCTTTGTTGAGATATTCTAGAGAATAACAACTTGACATTGCTATTATAAGGTTCTTGTTTGAAGAGTAAAAGTGTTCCTTTTTTGGCAACAAGAGAAGCTGATTGCAAAGAGCAATTTCTCCTTTCACCACAGTGTTGTCAAAAGTCATTTGCTGCAACAGGACAGAAGTTTTCTGCAGATTGTATTGTGGGATTAAAATTTAGTATACAGGGTGTCCCAAAATATATGTCCCAGTTTCAAAGTTCAATTTTGCCCCTAAATATTCAACATAAGTAGATGGCTCTTCATAATATTATTGAACACATATAAAATTTTGTATAAGCAGTAATCTTAAGGACTAGTTTATTCCATCATAAACCATGCTCTACATGACCTCCCGCTTTCTGCCGTACGAGTCTGACACGACGTCAAAAATTGTTAATGACATTTTAGCAGTTGCCCTCTGTAATCTTCTATATTTCCCTATGAATAGCAGTTCTGAGGTCAGTTAAACATGTTTGTTTATAATCATACTCCTTGCTTTTGAGAGTCCTCATAGAAAAATATCTAACACGTTTAAATTGGTTGAGTGAGGTGGCCATTCTACTGTGGTCTTCAACAAAATTAACTGGCTTCCAAAAGTACCAGTCAGAAAGCTATAGCAGCTGTACTTGTATTGGGGGCTGCTCCATCTTGTTGAAACCAGCAATCATTTATGAGAAAAATCAGGGACAGACTTATTAAATATATCATTGTAGCAATCAGAGATGGCAGTGAGAGTCTCTCCATTTTCCTGGAAGAAATAATGCCTAATTACGTCTTTACTGCCCAAAGCAATCCAAACTGTGATTTTTTCGCAGCGCATTTCCAGTTTATGACAAGGTTTATGATTATAAACAATCATGCTTAACTGATCTTGGAACTGCTATCCATAGGGAAATACGGAAGAATACAGAGGGCACCTGCCAAAACGTAATTAACAATTTTAGCTCTACTGGCTGTAAGCCAGCAGAGCTTATGTCATGGCATGGTTTCTGTCGTCCGTCCGTCTGTCTGTCTGTCTGTTTTTCTTGTTTACGCGATAAAGTCTGCATTTATGGTTGGATTTTCGTGAAACTTGCAGAGTTTTTTTATTTCAACAATAGCTTGAACACTAAGGATTTTAAAAAAAAATCTGACATTCATTGTGGGAAAAGTAGCCATTTAAAGTTCAAAAATGCCAATTTCTTGTTCATGCAATAAAGTCTGCATTTGTGGTCGGATTTTCGTGAAACTTGAACAGTTTGTTTATCTCTGTGTGGGAAAAGTAGCCATTTAAATTTCAAAATTTAAGTTTCTTGTTTACGCAATAAAGTCTGCATTTGTTGACAGATATTCATGAAACTTGCATAGTTTGTTCATCTTATCAATAGCTTGAACCCTAATGACTTTGAAAAAAATCTGACATTAAGTGTGGGAAAAGTAGCCATTTAAAGTTAAAAAATGTCAATTTCTTGTTTACGCAATAAAGTCGGCATTTGTGGTCAGATTTTCGTGAAACTTGCACAGTTTGTTTATCTCATCAATAGCTTGAACCCAGTTGACTTTGAAAAAAATCTGAAAATCATTGTGGGAAAAGTAGCCATTTAAAATTTCAAAATTTAAGTTTCTTGTTTATGTGATAAAGTCTGCATTTGTTGACAGATTTTCGTGAAACTTGCACAGTTTGTTTATCTCATCAATAGCTTGAACCCCATTGACTTTGAAAAAAATCTAAAAAAAATCAGTGTGGGAAAAGTAGCCATTTAAAGTTCAAAATTTCAGTTTCTTGTTTACATGATAAAGTCTGCATTTGTCGTCAGTTTTTCGTGAAAATTGCACAGTTTGTTTATCTCATCAATAGCTTGAATCCTATTGATTTTGAAAAAAATCTAAAAAAAATCAGTGTTGGAAAAGTAGCCATTTAAAGTTCAAAATTTCAGTTTCTGTTTACATGATAAAGTCTGCATTTGTCGTCAGATTTTCGTGAAAATTGCACAGTTTGTTTATCTCATCAATAGCTTGAATCCTATTGATTTTGAAAAAAATCTAACTCTCAGTGTGGGAAAAGTAGCCATTTAAGTTTCAAAATTTAAGTTTCTTGTTTACGCGATAAAGTCTGCATTTGTTGACAGATATTTGTGAAACTTGCATAGTTTGTTTATCTTACCAATTGAACCCTATTGACTTTGAACAAAATCTGACATTAATTGTGGGAAAAGTAGCCATTTAAAGTTAAAAAATGTCAATTTCTTGTGTACACAATAAATTTCTTGTTTAGGCGATGAAGTCTGCATTTGTGGTCTGATTTTTCGTGTAACTCACACAGTTTGTTCAGCTCATTGATAGCTTGAACCCTATTGATTTTGAAAAAAATCTGACAGTCAGTGTGGGGAAAGAGGTTATTTAAAGATAAAAAATTCCTTTTTCTTATTTACGCAATAAAGTCTGTATTTGTGGTTGGATTTTCATGAAACCCGCACAGTTGCTTTGTATCATCAACAGCTTGAATGCTCTTGATTTTGAAATAAATTTGACAATTAGTTTTGGAAAAGTAGCCATTTAAATTGGAAAATTTATAATCCTAGTTTATGCGATAATGTCGGCATTTGTGGTTGAATTTTCATGAAACTTGCATGGTTGCTTTATATTATCAATAGCTTGAACCCTTTGGATTTAAAAAGGAAAACAAAACATTTGAAAATCAGTATGGGAAAAGGAGCCGTTTAAAGTTGAAAATTTACACTTCTTGTTTACGCAATTAAGTCACATTTTTGATTCAGTCTTTTGAAACATGCAAAGATTATTTGTATCATCAAAGGATTGAACTATATTAAGATTGAAGAAAATCTAGCAATTGGTTTAGGAAAAGCAGCCATTTGATGACTTAGTATTGTTTACTCTACACAGACCACATTATTGGTCACAATCTTTGAAAGTTGCAAGGATTGTTTAAAACAGTGAGTACTGAAACCCTATCAAATTTGACTGGATTCCAAACAATCTGTTTTGAGAAATTGTACTTCAGTTTTTTTTTTTCACTATTAATTTTGTTCAGTTCACCATGCCTACTTGTGCTATCTTAGTGGGTTCAAGCCCAGTTGCAACAACCCTTTCCCCCATTTTTTTGTGTGTTTGCTTTTTTTCCCTTTTTGCTTCATGAATTCATAACATATGCTGGAAAAAACAGCACAATTATGCCAGTGGAGCGATTCAGGACCTCAAGGGCCTCTAGTTGACGTTGTGTCAGACTCATACAGCAGAACTGGATGGACATTTAGTGCATGTGTTATAATGGACTAAAGATCAACTAGTCCTGAAAATTACTGTTTATACAAAATTTCAGATGTCTTTAATAATGTTATAAAGAGCCAACTAGTTATAATGAATATTAGTAGCAAAATTGAGCTTTGAAACTTGGACATATATTTTGGGACACCGTGTACCTATAAATGATCTAACTGAAATATGTGCATTATCTAAAACAGATGCACAAGAGACCAGGAAATGTTTCCTGTATCACATATGTACTCTGTGTAGGTTTTTCCATGTCTATCATGTAGTCCTGGTAGAACATCATTGTGGTAACAAACTACTACTACACATTCATGTTCTGCTCTTTCCAAGAAATCCTGGAAGTTTAAGGTTTTGATATGTTTTGTGATTTTTTTTTAACAGTCATAAAGGGAAAGTAGATAAATAAAGGAACATTACAACAACCTACATTTCTGTGTGGTCTGATCAGGTCTCATTCCGTGTGTAAAGTTGATCACCTCGGATTTAACCTTTGGTCTCATTCTATACACATGCAATTTGACCAGATTAGACGGCACAGAAATGCAGACTGTGTTAATATTCATTATCATAACACATGGTAATATATATTATTTTGTAGGGGTTTTGGGCAGCTATCACACCATTTAACTTTACAGCTATTGGTGGCCATCTTTGTTCTGCGCCAGCACTTATGGTAAGAGATTGACATTTTTAGCTTGACTTTTCTATGAAGAAAACGTCTCTTTTATTGTCATGGCTCTGTCCTTGCCTGCATCTGCACTGTTGTAGCAAGTACATTTTATTCTTACAGCCTTAGGTCGCCTTTGTTGCTGCAAAACTTTGATGTAGTTTGAAAATATTTACTATTAAATTAAGATCAGAATTAAATGTAAATTTCAGTATTAATATAATTGGTGATCCCTTAGCCTTGTACTTGATTTGATCAGTCCACTAGCTCTGCTTTGTTTTGTTATTAGGATTGTTTTAGCTGACAATAATTATCTTTGAGAACAAATTTTGTACAATATGTTGCTTTATGGATGAATCAGATCAAGATCTTACATCCACATTGCCTAACATTTTCTAATGAAGAGATTCTAGCCTAGAACGGGTCCTGCTTGGCTCAGTGGTAAAGTGTAGGACTTATAATCTGGAGGGCCTGCACGCGAGCCTCACTGGTAGCACTGGATTTTACGTGGGAGTGTCCTTGGGCAAGACACCTCAGAGCCCTAGCCTAGTACTGGTGAAACCAAAATATATGTGAATATATGAGCTGTCATGGTGATATGACTGAAATTATGTTGAAGGCGGTGTAAAACACCAATCAGTCAACCAACTAACAAACCAACCAGTCAATGAATCAATCTAGCATAGAAGCTTCATGCACATTTATACATGTACTTGTTAGGTGTCGGGAAGTAGTTGAGGCTTTGGACAACTCAACCCTTTAAAGCAATCCTGAGGAAGATCCCCTTTGAAAATGTTGTGGGAAAAGAAGAAAATGCTGGTGACCAGTATTTTCTCCTTTTTCCACAAAATGTTTTCTACCTTATGAAAGACAAATTCTATCATTTGAGCCACATTTTGATTGTAGTCTGCAAATGCTCTGAATTTGGTCTAGTTTAAAATTTAGTCATTGGGTAAAGGGTTAACTCTACGATAACTGCGTTTTTTTCCCTTGTATTAGGAATGGGTCCAAAACCATGCAAATTGGGAAAAATGCGTTGTTTTCTCCAAAGTAGGGAATTTTTGTAAGAAACAGAGAATCATGTCACTGATTATTTATAAGGGATTCTTTTCCTTTTTACAATGATTTGAACTAAAATAAAAGCATTATGATAATTTTGGGGTCCTGCTTCTTTGATTTAATTTCTTAAAAATAAGTGTTTTCCTTGATTTAATTTCTTAAAAATATGTGTTTTCCTTGATTTAATTTCTTAAAAATATGTGTTTTCACTATGCCCCCTTTAACTTTGTACCATACAACAAAATTTTAGGCTAGTTCAAATAAAAATCATTTGCAGACGACAAAATGTAACTCAAAACATGTTTTTTATCTTTTATAGGGTCGAAAACATTGTGGGAGAAGGAGAAAATGCTGATTACCAGCATATTCTCCTTTTCCCATAATGTTTTCAAATTCCTTATTTCTCAAGGTCGTTAAAAGTATGGAATGTGTGGTGAAGGGTTAAAGTTAGTGTATCTTTTCATTTGACTCTTGATGAACATTAGACTTTTCATGTTTTTGAAGTTTTTGATAGTTTCTGTGTTTATGAATGGGGAATTACCTCCCTTTTAGTTAAGACCTACTTCAAAAGGCATGTTTTACACAAACCATTTTTACTACAGCTGAAATACTGCCATTCAAAATTAAGTTCATATTTTGTTTTGATTGTTACCTGATTTATAGTAGGTGGCAATAAAGTTGAAGGTCAGGGTAGTTCAAGTCTACAGGCAAATAGAGTTTCTGAGGGTTGACTCGTGGATTTTGTTGATGACAAAATTGTTCGAAGCCAGGCCCGATGGAATGTGTAATATCCGTTTCGGACAAGCTAATTGTTGCATCATGGTACTTACATTCATCTTGACTTGACTCCTCATTCTTCTGAAAACTGAACTCTGTAACGAGTTTAGAACACATCAGTTTGATTTTCTTTCAGTAATATTCGCTGTTATGGCCGATTTTGGAGTTTAATTGCTACAGAATGAATTTTCCGCAAATACACATGGTGTTAATAATACCGACAAACCACAAATTTTTGGCTACACAAAACATATACAATGCATTGTATTTGAATATCACTATGGAAACTGCCGAAACACATACACTGGGTGCCAGCTTATATTCGACACACAGACCTAAACTTGGTAATAAAACAATGGGACCAGTTTACCGAAATAAAGTGCTGACAGAGGTCACAGGTGGTTTTTTGTTTTAGTACTTTGGGAAACTCCCCTCTTTTGGACCAATGAAATGTTTTAATTTTTATATACTAAAAGCTATGTGGCATATAACCCTAACAAAGATTGTATTTTTCAAGTAACTAATCCATCATTTAAATCTAGCTTGAGAGAGAGAGAACAAGCAAACAAACAAATCAGAATACAAAATATATGTATATATGAAATATAAGCTTCTTGTTTGAGATGAAAATGAACCTGTGTAACCCTTCACCACACAATCCCGGTTTTAAATGAACCTGACAAGAATGACTTTTGGAAACATTGTTGGATGAAGAGAAAATTCTGGTAACCAGCATTTTCTCCTTTTCCCACAATATTCTTTTTACCTTTCAGAGACTAATTCCATTATTTGAGCCACATTTGCTTTGACTTCTGCAAATGCTTTGGACAAGTTTAAGATTTTTTTGTTTGGTGGATGACTTATTGATGGGTTATTGATTTAGTACTCGTGCCGAATATATGGGCCAATGAACAATCCCAAAGTTGACACCTGCCCCCAGGTATCAAACTTGGGACCTTATGGTTACGAGGCCAATGCTCTACCCCACAATAATAGATAAGTGTTTCTTACTCGACTGTTGTAGGGTAATGTATGCCTGTGGAAACCCTCTGACACAGCAGTGTTATCCAACTACACAGTGTATAACATATACAGAGAGGCAGGCCTTCCTGCTGGTGTCATCAATTTTATTATGGCTGATGGTCCGGACTTTGGAAGTACCATCACAGCATCACCGCACCTTGCTGGAATAAATTTTACAGGGAGCGTAAAGTAAGTTCATACTAGCTTTTGTTGATAATATTTTAGTTCCTTACCTGTGTTACTAAAGGGGATAATGAGTTGGCCATCAGTTTATCTCGGGGTCCATTGTTCCTTCTGCCTGTTCATCTGTCCTTCTATCCATGAAGCTATCTTTCTGTTCACATTAATCTGGATCCTTCTGTAATCAAGGAACTACAGTACAGCTATATTGTTTTTTCCTATCGCAAGCAACATGTGGCTAGATTCCTTGGCAAAGTTACAATGGTAACACAAGAAGTTGCGAGGATTGTGTTTTATGTGTTTTATGAGAAAAGTTATTTCACTGCAAAGAGATTATCATTTCTTATTTCGTGAAATCTTTCTGAACTCAACAAACAGGTCTTGTCTCCCCTTCTAACATAGGGGAAAGTTTCATTACAGAATACATATAAAGTACCTTTATGTTTCGATTCTGTGAAAAAAAATATATGTGCCGATCTTCTAACCATCAACACAAAAAAATCTCATACAGCAGGAAAATTGATCGTTTATAACCATGCCATTTTAGATTGTTTGGGAAGGAGCATGGAAAAGAATGTGAGAAATGTGTTGGAATTGCGAGAAGATGGTTTGAAAATTCATCCTTTTCTTGATTATCCAGACTAAACTACACTTTTTGTCTGATAGAAACAACACTGTACTGTATAAGAGCCGCTTTCTTCACTCTGTAACTATTTACCAGATAATATCTGAGTTTTAATGACCATGAGAAAAAATAAGCTTTTGAAAACATTGTTGGACCAGCATTATCTTATGTTCCTACAATGTTTTCTAACCTTTTACAGACAGATACCATTATTTTGTCCACTTTATTATACCCCCCAAAACTCTGTTTGGGGGGTATATAGGAGTCAGCTTGTCGGTCCGTCCGTCCGTCCGGCGGTCGGTCTGTCCGTCCGTCCGTCCGTCGGTCTGTAGCTTTTTGTCCACTCTATTTCTCATAAACCATTGGACGAATTTTATTCAAACTTCACAGGTAGACTCAGTATCAAGCAGAGATGTGCATATGAAATGTTGGTTATGGTTCATTGATTTTTCACTGAGTTATGGCCCTTTCATGAAATTTCTTGTCCGCTCTTTTTCTCATCAACTATTGGACAGATTTGGTTCAAACTACACAAATAGACTCAGTATCAAGCAGAGATGTGCATATCCTATTTTGGTTATGGTTTATTTAGGTTTCATGGAGTTATGGCCCTTTGATGATTCTGGACAAATTTCTTTCAAACTTCATGGATAGACTTTGCACTCAGCAAAGATGTGCATATCATAAATTGTTCTTACTTAATTATTTGGTTAACCCTTCACTAGACAATCCTCACTTTTATTGACCTTTAGGTGAAAGGCATTTGAAAACATTTTTTGGAATAGGAGAAACCAGCCTTTTCTCTTTTTTCCATAATGTTTTCTTCCCTTTCTGATACAAATCACATCATTTGAGTATCATTTTATTGTCGTCTGCAATTGCTTTGAACTTGGACCTTTTTTGTCGTTTGGTCAAAGATTAAAGGAGAAGTAAAGTGTAAGGGTGCTATTTGGGTATGATTAATTACCTGGAATTGGGTTCCATCAAATTGTACCAGTTTATACAGGGGCACTGCAGGTCAAACACAGGAAGTGGCAGGGCTAATAGAATTTTCTGAAAAACTTCCATAAACCCTTTATCGCACAATCCCAAGTTTTAGAGACCCTTAACAAGAGGCCTTTTGAAAATGTTACGGGAAAAAGAGAAAATGCTTGTGACCAGAATTTTCTCCTTTCTCCACAATGTTTGTTACCCTATCAAGGACAAATTTTGTCATTTTAGCCACCTGTAACATGTCTGCAACTACTTTCAAACTGGACAAGTCTAAAATTTCATCGTGTGGTAAAGAGTTAATTACTGTCTGGTACTTTGGTCCATCATGACCTCACTTCTTTGTTAGTTTGGTGTTTTACACTGACTTGAACATTATCTCAGTGATATATCATGGTAGCCAGTACAAATATCCATGCATTCCCAGTTTCTTTAACCCTTTCCCAAACGACAAATTTTGGACTGGTCCAAATTGAAAGAGTTTGCAGACGACAATTTCAAATTTGATGAAAATGGTAGAAAGGTCTCAAAAAGGGTAGAAAACACTGTGGGAAAAGGAGAAATTGCTCGTTACGAGCAATTTCTCCTTTTCCCACAGTGTTTTCAAAAGACTTGTACTGCAGACACATGAAAACCAGGGCTTGTTTGGGAAAGGGTTAACCAGTAATTTGCATGACATTTTTTCCAAGCCACTGGCTGCTTTCCCATATAAACATAGTCAAAGCAATGCTCAGCAGTGAGAGAGGAAGGAATCCTATTGAAATGACCCATCAGTTCTTGGAAAGAATTTTGCCAGCCAGGTAGTGACTTAGGGACCCCTTGGGTTTCAAGCCCTGTACTTTACCAGGCTTCACTTCATGTCTGATGCACTTTTTGTGTATGTCCTGTCATTTGGAAATAATTATACCCCCCCACAACGAAGTCCGTCCGTCTGTAGACACAGTTTTGTCCTGAGCTTTTTTCCTACAGTTTTTCAAGTACTGCACTGAAATTTACACATAATGTTTGGGTACATATGAAATTGTGCATGTGCAATTTTCACGACCTTGCTGCCATTGGCTGCCGAATTATCTCCCCTTAAGCTTGTTGCCCTTTGTAAATTTTAACTATGGATTTTTGTCCAGGGCATAACTTCCAAAGTATAGAAGCTTATGACTTCAAACTTCATACACAGATAGATCACTATAAGGCGAAGTGCAGTGTACAAGAACCATAACTCTATTCCATTTATTTTTTGAGTTATTGCCCTTTGTAAGTTTTAACTTTGGATATTTGTCCGGGGCATAACTTCTGAATCATTTAAGCTAGTGACATCAAACTTCATATACAGATAGACCACATTAATGAGAAGCGCAGTTTACAAGTACCATAACTCTTTTCCCACTTTTTTTTTCAACTCTTATTTTTTTACGAAACCATTCTGCATTCTGTGACAAATAGCTGTTTTGTGACAAGGAGCTGGTGGGGGGTATGATCACTTTTAGTGATAGCTCTAGTTTTGTCTATGAATGCTTTCAATTTGGTTGAGTCCAAATTCTTGTCATGTGGAAAAGAGTTAACAAACTTTTAGACTCATTCATATTCAAAGCATTTGCAAAAGGCAAATCGAATGTGACTAATAGGATAGTACCTTTCGTTGAAAGAACAGAAAACATCATTGGGAGAGGAGAAGTGCTTGTTGACAACATTTCACATTTTCCAGCAATGCTTTGACTTACTAGTCAGCATCATTTAACTCATCATCAAAGAAAACTTCTAGACTTTGCAGATGACAATTTTAATGTGACTCCGAAATGGAAATTTGTTTTGGGACGATTAGAAAACATTGTGGGAAACCAGCATTCTCTCCTTTCCCACAATGTTTTCAAAAGCGTTTTCTTCCAGGGTTGTTAAAACTCTGGATTGTTCGGTAAAAGGTTAATATTTCACTAGGAGATAGATATGGTGATGGGGAACTTCTTTTCAGCTCTAGGTTAAAGACAAGGTCAAGGTCTCACTGTTATCTCTTTGCCAAACGACAAAATATTAGATTAGTCCAAATTGGAAGCATTTGCAGATGACAAAATAAACATGACTCAAAAAATGAAATTCTATTTGGGAAGGGTAGAAAATTTTGTGGGAAACGGAGGAAATGCTGGTTGCCAGCACTTTTTCCTTTTTATGCCCCCGCCATGAAATGGGGGGGGGCATATCGAGTTACCTGTGTCCGTCTGTGTGTGTTAGTGTGTGTGTGTGTGTTTGCATGTGTGCGTGCGTTAGTGTGTGTGTCCCATTCTTGTCTGGAGCATAACTTCTACATTTATCAATGGATTTCAAAATAATTTTGCACAATTGTTCTCCTTAACAAGTACTAGTGTCATGCAAAAAGTTTGTTTGGATACGCCCAAGGTCAAGGTCATGGTTGAAGGTCAAATGTTTAAATTGACCTTGTCCGGAGCATAACTTCTACATTTATCAGTGGATTTCAAAAAAACTTTGCACACTTGTTATGCCCCCGCCATGAAATGGGGGGGGGGGCATATAGAGTTACCTGTGTCCGTCTGTGTGTGTGTGTTAGTGTGTGCATGTGTCTGTGTGCGTGCGTTAGTGTGTGTGTCCCATTCTTGTCCGGAGCATAACTTCTACATTTATCAATGGATTTCAAAATAATATTGCACAATTGTACTCCTTAACAAGTACTAGTGTCATGGGAAAAGTTTTTTTCGATACGCCCAAGGTCAAGGTCACAGTTGAAGGTCAAATGTTTAACTTGATCTTGTCCTGAGCATTACTTCTACATTTATCAATGGATTTCAAAAAAACTTTGCACACTTGTTCTCCTTAACAAGTACTAGTGTCATGCGAAAAGTTTGTTTCGATACGCCCAAGGTCAAGGTCACAGTTGAAGGTCAAATGATAAAATTGACCTTGTCCGGAGCACCACTTCTACATTTATCAATTAATTTCAAAATAACTTGGCGTCCTCAATTCTCTCTCATACAAAAACAAAACAATACCTTTGTTTTGCACAGACGAGACGCATATATTCTAGCAACTTGAGGCATTTGAGATACATGAACGTACATTATTTACAAGAACACGAGTTAAGACCCATAAAGAAATGTACTTTCTTGAAATTCAATATGCATCCTTTCTAGCTGAATGCTAACGTTAGACCAATTAGCTACATGAAAAAAGCAAACGAAGTGATATTCATCATCGGAATACTGGCCGTACACGAAAAACCTCTCCCATTTTTCTCTTCTTTGGATTATTCTTTTGTTTTGGAAGGAGAAGGAAACGTGTGTCCGCAACATGCGCGAAACATGACCGGTGATCAGCATGCTTCTCAGATTATTCCTAGAATATCGGATGTGCGGATCTTACGCCCTTCATGCTACACGAATTCAAATGGATTTGTTACATATATGAAAAAACTGATAAATAACTAAATCTAATCCCACACCAAAATTGAATTTGAACGTAAAACGATGTTGCTAGTCGAAAGGTCTCGCTAGAAGTGACCACGTATGCACAATATCTCTATAATTAGAACCCCTGACCAAAACCCGCAGAACTGGTTTTGGTCCGAACGATTGAGACAACAATTCTCCGCTATATGGTGTAACGCGGAGAATAACATGTCTCAATTCTCTCTCATACAAAAACAAAACAATACCTTTGTTTTGCGCAGACGGGACGCATGTAGAACAAATACAAAGCATAGAGAGAAACCTTCAAATTCAATTTTCATAATAAAGAATTATGTTTCTTAACATCAAGAAGTGATCATTAATATTACAATCCAAGGGATTTCGAAACTAACAAACGCTTTTCTGAAGAATCAGCAATATAACTGTCCTTTGCAATATCGGTTTTCCATCTACCGTCACTTTCAGACATCTTTCTGAAACAGTACCTGTATTAGCAGCGGACGTTGCCCTGCTAGCTCTTAACGAGTGAGTACCAAGCTTCAAATCAGGGGCTACTAATTTCAGTTTACTTACTATACATTCTTTCACTCTGGTATAACTGAGCTTCTTATTTTCGGAAATCAATCTGCTCTGATTTTCTGTCTTCAACATTGGTCTAAATAAAAAAGTATCCATGGTAACTGAAAGATTTGCTGATATCATATACCTTTGTAGCATTCTGTAAGGACAAGCTTTAGTTTGACCTTTTGCAATTAGGACCTCCTTACCCTGTCTGAAAACATCGGTATTGCTTTCTCTGATTCTCAATAAAATGTGATCATCTTTGAAACATACGTCTGAACAAAGCAAAGAGTTCATTTCACTAAACCTAAAAAAAAAACCTGCAAAACAGATCAGTATCATTGATAAATCTCTAATGTTAACAAGTGACATATCATTTTCGAACAAAACACAAAGTTCTAACAACATTTTTGAATCTATCAAATCTTTTTTCCTCGTAGGTGCATATCTAAGTCTTTTGGCTGCTAACAAAAAGTTTTGTATGACAGAGTTCTGTGTAGGATCACTGTACCCGTGAATAACATGTAACCATTTGATGGCGTATGCTGTTGAAGATACCACGTGACTCGATTTGCCGTCATCTAGTAAAAACGTTAAAAAAGTAGCTACTGTCATTGGATTTGCAGGATTTTCACATGATGAATGCATGTTACAGAATTGCTTGAAAGTGTTGAAATAACCTTTGTATTTCTTCACTGTACTATTTGCGTGGGACTGTAGAACATAACTAGCCATATGGTCTGCAGTTTCACTGTGCGACTGTATACCAGCGTCCGTCATCTTTTGCTAGTAATGTGACTTTAGGTCAAAACCTGTTGGAAATGAAACCATTTTAAATATATCAAAATAAATAAAAAACCACTGTTTACACAGCAAAATTTATTCTAAGGGCTATAAGATCTAGCTGCAACGGGTTGTTTTGAAAAATCCTGTTGTTCCCTTTTCCGGCTTTTACTGCACTGTATCTGGGCAGAAATCGATGATCTATGACAAAGCGATTGAAATTTTCACCACTATCACACAAAAGTGGCCAGTATGGAGCCGATTTCCATTTTGGAATGACAAGTGTACCAGTAGCTCTTCCCTTTTCTAGCTTGTTCAGACATTGAATGACCAGGCTTGGAGGAGGCACTAACCAATTGTTTTCTCCATACCAGAGTTGATCAAAAGCGTTAACTGCCTCCGTGTTTGAGACCCACCATCTAGAATTAAAACGAGGACAATGTGCGTTATAATGTGAAGAAAATCGGTCAACGGTATGTTTGCCCGACAACTTGTCTAAAAACATAAAACAAGGCTTGGATACAGACCAATCATCACTATCTCTACACCTACTAAGATGGTCAGCTATCTGATTTTCTTCTCTTGGAATCCATTCAATGCTAAAATTTATGCCATATTTGTCACAAAAAGAACGAAAAGAAACAGTAATTTTCTGTAAATCACTTTTTGTACTACCGTTTGACAAAACAGATGGCACGTTTTTGTTATCGGTGTGAATTTTGATGGAGCTATTTTTAAGAATGTGTGCGCTATACTTTGATAACTCTATAAATAGCCTCTGCTTCCCGCCAAGTAGAACTCTTAAGCATTTCTTCTGCACTCCAGTCCCCATTGATCTGAAAACCTATATCTAATCTTAAACAATCGCTTTCTAAATCTAAGTTAGACTTAATATTCCTTCCCGAGGACCCTTTTTAGCTCACCTGAGCACATAGTGCTCAGGGTGAGCTATTGTGATCGGTCAATGTCTGTCGTCCGTCTGTCCGTCTGTCTGTCCGTCTGTAAACAATTACTAAAAAATCTTCTCCTCTGAAACCGCCAATCAGATTTCAATCAAACTTCACAGAAATGATCCTTAGGTGATGCACTTTCAGAATACTTCAAAGATTTGAATTCCATGAAGAACTCTGGTTGCCATGGCAACCGAAAGAAAAAAACTTTAAAAATCTTCTTGTCCGAAACTGTAAGGGCTAGAGCTTTCATATATGGCATGTAGCATCATCTAGTGGCCCTCTATCAAAATGCTTCAAATTATGGCCCTAGTATGGAAATTGGCCCTATGTTGTGGGTTTTCGGATTTCACATGAGATAAAGAAGGAAATCTTTAAAAATCTTCTTGTCCCAAACCATAAGGGCTAGAGCTTTCATATATGGCATGTAGCATCATCTAGTGACCCTCTACCAAAATACTTCAAATTATTGCCCTGGTGTTAAAATTGGCCCTATGTTGTGGGTTCTCAGATACTTCAAATTATGGCCCTAGTGTTGAAAATGGCCCAATGTTGTGGGTTCTCGGATTTCACATAGAGATATAGAAGGAAATCTCTAAAAATCTTCTTGTCCCAAACCGTAAGGGCTAGAGCTTTCATATATGGCATGTAGTATCATCTAGTGGCCCTCTACCAAAATACTTAAAATAATGGCCTTAGTGTGGAAATTGGCCCTATGTTGTGGGTTCTCGGATTTCACATAGAGATAAAGAAGGAAATCTTTAAAAATCTTCTTGTCCCAAATCATAAGGGCTAGAGCTTTCATATATGGCATGTAGCATCATCTAGTGGCCCTCTACCAAAATACTTCAAATTATTGCCCTGGTGTTAAAAATTGGCCCTATGTTGTGGGGTCTCGGATTTCACATAGAGATAAAGAAGGAAATCTTTAAAAATCTTCTTTTCCCAAACCGTAAGGGCTAGAGTTTCATATTTGGCATGTAGCATCATCTAGTGGCCCTCTACCAAAACACGTAAAATTATGGCCCTGGTGTGAAAGTTTGCCATATTTTGTTGGTCTCGGATTTCACATAGAGATAAAGACGGAAATCTTTAAAAATCTTCTTGTCCCAAACCGTAAGGGCTAGAGCTTTCATATTTGGCATGTAGCATTATGGTGTTGAGTCTTCTTGCAAGTGGTTGTGGGAAAGAGGTTGATCACCATCATATCTTGAAAAGAGTCAACTCAATACTGATCTGCTAAAATATTAATTAATTTCTTGAGCATCTCTGCAACAATTACAGTAAACTTTGCTTATTACTATATTGCTTAATACGATATATTGCTTATAATGACGTTAATCCCTTGGTTCCCAACGGGGTCTTTTTTTAGCTCATCTGAGCACATGGTGCGTCGTCCGTCTGTCCGTCCGTAAACAATTACTAAAATATCTTCTCCTCTGAAACCGCCAATCAGATTTCAATGAAACTTCACAGAAATGATCCTTAGGTGATGCACTTTCAGAATACTTCAAAGATTTGAATTCCATGAAGAACTCTGGTTGCCATGGCAACCAAAAGAAAAAACTTTAAAAATCTTCTTGTCCCAAACTGTAAGGGCTAGAGCTTTCATATATGGCATGTAGCATCATCTAGTGGCCCTCTACCAAAATACTTCAAATTATGGCCCTAGTGTGGAAATTGGCCCTATGTTGTGGGTTCTCGGATTTCACATAGAGATAAAGAAGGAAATCTTTAAAAATCTTCTTGTCCCAAACCGTAAGGGCTAGAGCTTTCATATATGGCATGTAGCATCATCTAGTGACCCTCTACCAAAATACTTCAAATTATTGCCCTGGTGTTAAAAATTGGCCCAATGTTGTGGGTTCTTGGATTTCACATAGAGATAAAGAAGGAAATCTTTAAAAATCTTCTTGTCCCAAACCGTAAGGGCTAGAGTTTCATATTTGGCATGTAGCATCATCTAGTGGCCCTCTACCAAAACACTTAAAATTATGGCCCTAGTGTTGAAAATGGCCCAATGTTGTGGGTTCTTGGATTTCACATAGAGATAAAGAAGGAAATCTTTAAAAATCTTCTTGTCCCAAACTGTAAGGGCTAGAGCTCTCATATATGGCATGTAGTATCATCTAGTGGCCCTCTACCAAAATACTTCAAATAATGGCCCTAGTGTGGAAATTGGCCCTATATTGTGGGTTTTCGGATTTCACATAGAGATAAAGAAGGAAATCTTTAAAAATCTTCTTGTCCCAAACCGTAAGGGCTAGAGTTTTCATATATGGCATGTAGCATCATCTAGTGACCCTCTACCAAAATACTTCCAATAATGGCCCTAGTGTGGAAATTGGCCCTATGTTGTGGGTTCTCGGATTTCACATAGAGATAAAGAAGGAAATCTTTAAAAATCTTCTTTTCCCAAACCGTAAGGGCTAGAGCTTTCATGTTTGGCATGTAGCATCATCTAGTGACCCTCTACCAAAATACTTCAAATTATGGCCCTGGTGTTAAAAATTGGCCCTATTTTGTGGGGTCTCGGATTTCACATAGAGATAAAGAAGGAAATCTTTAAAAATCTTCTTGTCCCAAACCGTAAGGGCTAGAGCTTTCATATTTGGCATGTAGCATCATCTAGTGGCCCTCTACCAAAACGCTTCAAATTATGGCCCTAGTGTTGAAAATGGCCCAATGTTGTGGGTTCTTGGATTTCACATAGAGATAAAGATAAAAATCTTCTTGTCCCAAACTGTAAGGGCTAGAGCTCTCATATATGGCATGTAGTATCATCTAGTGGCCCTCTACCAAAATACTTCAAATAATGGCCCTAGTGTGGAAATTGGCCCTATGTTGTGGGTTTTCGGATTTCACATAGAGATAAAGAAGGAAATCTTTAAAAATCTTCTTGTCCCAAATCGTAAGGGCTAGAGCTTTCATATATGGCATGTAGCATCATCTAGTGACCCTCTACCAAAATACTTCAAATTATTGCCCTGGTGTTAAAAATTGGCCCTATGTTGTGGGGTCTCGGATTTCACATAGAGATAAAGAAGGAAATCTTTAAAAATCTTCTTGTCCCAAACCGTAAGGGCTAGAGCTTTCATGTTTGGCATGTAGCATCATCTAGTGGCCCTCTACCAAAACACTTAAAATTATGGCCCTGGTGTGAAAGTTAGCCATATTTTGTTGGTCTCGGATTTCACATAGAGATAAAGAGGGAAATCTTGATGACAATTCCATTGTTTATACTCTAGGGCCTATAATTTCGACTATCATTTTCATACCTGTCTGATTGTTGGTATTGTCATATGGATGAATCATTTTCAAAACTAAAACATTCCAGCACAAAACAAGAGGCAAGTGGCCATAACAATTACAGCTGAGTTGCATTTCAGGTGAGTGATTTAGGACCATCATGGTCCTCTTGTTTAACATACCCTCCTTTATCATGACACAATGCGTTCAACTCTGAGTCCTTACACTAAACGGTACTCTGAGCTGTCTCGTCCGACGAGACGCTCGAATCCGAGGGCATTTTACCAAAATGTTTTTCAACTGTCTTGTCCCAGGAGACGCTCGCTTCCGGGAGCTTTCTACCAACATGATCTTTACCTGTCTCGTCCCACGAGACGCTCACTTCCTGGATCTTTCTTCCGAAATGTTTTTCAACTGTCTCGTCCTACGAGACGCTCACTTCCGGGAGCTTTCTACCAACAAGGTTTTTTCCTGTCTCGTCCCACGAGAAGCTCACTTCCGGGAGCTTTCTACCATGTTTTTTACCTGTCTCGTCCCACGAGACTCTCACTTCTTTGAGCTTTTCACCACAATGTTTTTTACCTGTCTCGTCCCACAAGACGCTCACTTCTTGGAGCTTTTCACCAACAACGAAGAACCCGTCTAACGAGAACTCTTCAAGCTCTAATCCATTCACTTGAGGCTGATAACTACCTGTACAAAAGTTTCTTACTATAAATCCGCCATAACTGAAAGCGCTAGCATCACTGAACAATGCGTATTCATATAAGCATGCACCGTGCAATGGCTTCCCGACATTATTGAGCATTTTCATGGCATCTTTCCAGTACCGTAATTCCTTGACCGCCTCACTGGACACATTCACAGGAGAATTCCAGCTTGCCCTTGTCGAGATGCAATTGTACAATGCTCTAGTCTTAAACCAGACTCTGTTTCCCAAAACCGTGTGCAACGACATGATCTGCCCGACCACGGAGGTGAGCGTTCTGACTGATAAAAGACTATAGCGGTCTAAAGCTATTGCCTGTAAGGCCAATTCTACGGCCTGTAATAATCTACAGATTCGTTCTTGTGTGATAAACAAACGATTTGATTCAAAATCAAAGATATGACCCAGCCACGTGACCTTGCGTGACGGCAACCATGAACACTTTTCTTCGGCAATAAGAAAACTGAAATCCAATAAAGCCAATCTAGTGAACCGACTGCAGTTTTCTGCTTGCTCATAAATGTCCGCCTATGCCATCATCCAAAAACATGACAATATTATGACCGTGAGAACGAATGTATGCGACTACTACACGTGTGACTTTTGTAAATAGATGTCGTGCTGAAGTGATTCCAAAAGGGAGAGAATTGAAAACATAAAAAGATGTTTTTCCGTCTGCACTCCATGAAAAACCTAAATATTTTTTGTGCTCTGGAAATATATCAATGTGATGGTAAGCACTTTTCAAGTCAAAAGTGAATAAAAATGAATCTTTGCAAAATAAATTTTCAGCCACTTTCATGTCTTCAAACTTAATTTTGAACAAGTGCAGATGCTCGTTAATGTGCCTACAGTCCAATACAAGTCTGGCTTTTCCTTTCCGGTTGTAAGCAGTGGTCAACAGATTAACGACGTAAGGTTCGTCTTTTACCAAGGAAATTACACCTTTGTCTTGCAAACACTCAATTTCCTGCCCTACAAAAGAAGGATTGTCCCTAGCCGACTTATTGTTTCTCAAGAAAGCTTTACTAGGTAAGGTTTTAAAAGGAATTTTATATCCTGACATGACTACCTCGACGACAAATGAACTGCCAGCGACAGCTTTCCATTTTTCGGCTTTAGACCTTAGTTTTCCTACTGGTGATTCTACAGAAGGATCACTGTTACATACTGATTGTGTCTCATGCTTGCCTCAAATTACTTGACTTGGGTCAGCGGTGATAAAGCCGCAGCTCAAATTATCGCACTGACTAAAGTCAGAAAAAAGATCAATATTTATCTTATTATTGGATGAATTACCTGGGCTTTCATTTTTCCAGTGGCCTGCCTTACCACAATGAAAGCACAATCCAGGTTTCGGAGTAGGTACTGGGGCTGTCGCAGTAGCAGGAGTTTGACCATATCCTTTATGATAGGGCGTGGTTCTGTTTCGTTTGAATTTCCGTGTCCGCTCTGCCTTAAGCTTTCTGGATGCTCTGGCTTCAGCCTTATACATACGCCGCTCGTCGTCCGAGTCATCAGCCAATAGGTTAGACTCGTACTCTTGAACCATCTTCCAACCCAGATCGTTCGAATCTGCAATTCGGATGAGCTTTTGTCTGTGTGCTATCATCTGTTTCCCTAAAAATGAAAATATAGAAAAGATTGGACTCTACACAGCTTTAATAAAACTGAATATGATTAATTGATGCTATACTCCGCTTTCAACATTATTTCAGCCATATCACGGCGACAACTTACATATTCATGTATTTCCTGGGTTTCACCAAAAAAACGAGAAATTGAATTTTTTTTTTTTTTACCAAGAATAATCTTTTAAGCATGACAATTGCATGAGCTTTAACCAAAATTATTAAATTCGAATTCGTAAAGAACATGGCCATACGAATCTATAGACACTGTTTATGTTACTTTTAAACATGAAAATAAAAATGTTGGTTGCAAAAAATTTTAAAATACCTTCCGTTAATTTTGCGATTGCACTCGAAGGATTGGACTCGACGGCTTGCTCTGCCTCAGTCAACTTTATGGATACTTTGGCGTTGTGCTGGTATTGGTTCTCATTACTCTTCTTTTTGAATTTGGGTGTGTCCGTAATTATCACTGAACTAATTTTATCTAACTGAGATGAATTATTATTATCACTTATCTTTTCAAATAATGATCCAAGATCCCTCAAAAGTTCTTCCTTGTGCATCTTAAAGGCCGCTTTCATCTTTGTGTCTATCAAATTTTCCATACCACCATCATCTTTCATGCCTGTACCGCTCATAATGTAAAACGATGTTGCTAGTCGAAAGGTCTCGCTAGAAGTGACCACATATGCACAATATCTCTATAATTAGAACCCCTGACCAAAACCCGCAGAACTGGTTTTGGTCCGAACGACTGAGACAACAATTCTCCGCTATATGGTGTAACGCGGAGAAAAATATAAACTTGTTCTTGTTTGAGTACTAGTGTCATGCAAGAATTTTCTTCTGATGAGTTCAAGGTCAAGATCAACATTAAAGGTCAAAAGACAAAATTGATATTGTCCAGAGCATATCTACTAAATTAACAGATAGACTTCAGGTAAATTTGTATAGCTGTTGTGCTTTAAGAGTTTTAGAGCCATGCAAAAAGTTTGTTCTGATATGCCCAAGTTCAAGGTCACGGTTGAAGGTCAAATGACAAACTTGACCTTGCATGCAGCGTAACTGGTGCATTTAAGAATAGATTCATCAATTATCATAGAACATTTGGCTCAAGTTTGTACCATTACAACAACAATATTGTATTTGATCCATTCTAAAATCAATATAAACTTCTCTTTAAAAATTCCATGATTTATGGCATCATTGAAATTTTGAATGAATTTGTCATGAACCTCTTTTTCATCTTTATGTAATGGCTGCTGGCAGCTATGTCAACAAGAAGTGATATACCACTAATGTTAACCCTGTCTAAGCTGTTATCCAAAACAACAATTTTCTGTAATACCTACTGATTCTCTCATATGACATACCTGTGACCAATACCATTTAGCGGGGGCATCCGTGTCTCTGACACACCTATTTCTAGTTTCCACTATGCTTTCAAAAGCTTTCTTTCACAGGGTCGTTAAAATTTGGGACTGTGTGGTAAAGGGTTATTAAAACTAGAAAGAAAATGAAATTAGGGAAACGTTTAAGATTGTACAAGGATGCTGTATAAATAGAAAATAGATGGTTGTGTCTTGGATGGGTTAAGTTTATCGGGCAAGGTGGAGGAATTCGTCTGGTGAGCCAAAGGCGAACCGGATAAATTTCGGAGCCAAGCCTGATAAACTTAACCCATCCAAGACACCAACCATCTATTCTGTTTATCCTATCACTCACTGTAAAGAACCAAACCAAAACAAACAAACAAGAAACATTGACATAATGACTGTAGCTTTAATAAATTTTCGGAGCAGAGCCCGATAGACTTTCCAGTGCAAGACACCAACCATCTATTTTATTTACTAGCATCCTACTTCTCATTTTTAATCCAAATTGGATCAAATTACAAATATTTCGTTCCAAATTAGGCACATATTGACATCTTTCTCACAATGAGAAAATTACAAAATGAAGAATTTTTTAAAGCCCTCTTAATATGCAGCAGAAATAATGATGTCTTGAATGATAATGGCTACGTTATTAACCTGACGTACATCTGCAGAAAAATGTTGTGTCAAAGAAGACCATTGATAGTTTTTTTGTTTTAGCATAACATACATAACAAAAACAGTGTGTTCATGTGTTCACCTATTTTAAGCGATATTTTTTTTCCATTACTTAAAAAAAATAGTTCCAGCTGATCACATGACTAACTAGCCAAATAAACCTTGATCACATGACCAACTGACATAACAAACCTAGTCACGTGGTCAAGTGACCATATATCACCAAGTTTATATGACACTGTGTTATACAACAGGATTTATAGGAGGTGGCAGGATAAAGTGATAAAATTTGATAGTTATATGCCTGTCTTTCATGGATACTGTTTCTGAAAATAGAATCTTATAGAACTTCAAAAATCATGGTACCTAATGTTTTTGGAATGAAAATTTGTCCTCTTTTCTCCTATTATTTTGAAATCAAAGGACTCAAAGTCCTGGAAAGTGGATTTGTGGAGTGGGCATAAAGCTGTAATGTGTTATAATAAAGAAATAACATCACATGCAACACATGTGCAATCATTTTAAAATGGAGTTAGCAAGGGCAGGGAAAGTCAAAATTGTTCTGCCGAGAGGACCGCGCAGTAACTGTTATTCTGTTACTGTTTAAGGAGTGGTAAGTTGATCCGTCTTTCTTATGCAGCTTTTTGCTGGTATTAGATTTCAGAATATCTATGTATACACACGTAAGACAGTATATAGGTTGTGAAAAAGGTGAGGTTGAGGTCTGTTAGCGAAAACTGAAAGTAGAATGGGTAGAGCACAAGCGTGAATGACAGTTTATTTGGTTCTTGATCACAGTAAGTGGATTTACTATACAAATCCACAAAAAATTTATCCTTAAAGTGCCTTTTACAACTGAAGTTGCCTTTGTGGCCTTTGTGTAGAGCAAGATCAGACTGCATGAGATGTGCAGTTGTATTCTTGATTTACACTGTCTGCTTTGGGTAGACATTCAGGACAAACGCAACCATGAAGTATGTTTGAGTCATGCTGTGTAAAAAGGGGGCTTAATGCATCTGCAAAAAGTATTGACCTAAGTCAGCCTATGCAGTCAGTCAATTTTCTGCATGTGGAAGGACCTGACTACCTCATGATTCAGTTTGTTATTAGACAAAATTGATTTTATGGAGCTATAGTTATGTGATGTCTTGCCTGGAACAATGCATTACAGAGATGTGTTAAATCCCCTTTTACCACAGCATGGCTCTTCTGTGTGTGTTTTATTTCTTTTGTGAAAGTGCCTGTGATGTTTATTCAGCTCTCAGCTGGTTAAATGAAATAGACAAGGTTAAACTTTCTACTTACCTGTCTTACTGTCTCTTTACAGCACATTTAAGACATTGCAGAAAATGGTGGCCCAGAATCTGGATATTTACAGATGCTACCCAAGATTAATGGGAGGTATTCATTGAACTGTTTATTATAATCTCCGAAAGGATGTATTTTCAAGCTTGTCAGCTTTTGCTGTTTTCAAAGAAAATGTTAAAGTATTGTCATAGCCTTGTTGTCATGTTCGATGTGGTTGTGCAAAGACTCTTTGTAAGATCTATGTTATTACTGAATATATTTACTTCAAACTCAGACTGGTAACTGTTGTTAACTATCAAAAGGGAAACCTGTACCATCAAAATATTTTTGACACAGTTATGCCCTTTTTTCAACTTAGATTGGTTTTGAAAACATTTTGGTAAATTAAGAAAAAGCTGGTAACCAGCATTTTATTCTTTTCCCACAATTTTTTCTACCTTTTTAAATTCCAAATTCCATCATTTGGGACTCATTTAAATTTTCCACTGTGATTGCTTTCAGTTTGGACAAGTTTAAAGTTTTGTTGCAAGATAAAGGATTAGAATAAAATTACAGGTATTTTGATCAGAGATGTGATTTATTGTGAAACCCTGTTCTTCCTGTCCCTAGTATGTTTTCAAAGGCCTTTTTCCCCAGGGTTGTTAAAAGTATGATTTTCTGGTGAAGGGTTAAACACGCTATCAAACTGTCACCAAACTGTAATTTAGTATCATGCCATCAATATTAAACTTTGCTAACAGGCGTACAAAATTCTTGTATCCTGTAAATGCGAAATCCTTGATTGTGAAATGAAAGTTTGTTAACTCAACCATAGTAGGAGAATCATCAGTCATAAATTGGAGCTCTGTGTCTCATTTTGACCTTGAAAAAGGTCAAGGTCACCGTAACATGACTTACTCTATACAAATTCTTGACAACCATCTATTTGAGTTTGAGTGAGTTTAGTCCTGTGAAATATATTCTAAGCATACTAAGTATCAGAACATCAAAAGAATAATGTTTTTCATTTTTTCAAGGCCAGATAACTCAGTGTTGCTCAGTGTAGAGCAAATTCCTCTTAATTATGGAATGTCTACTATATCTAGTATAATACGATCAACATATCCTAGTTTTCCAATAAACAATAGAACAATGTTGTGGTTTTTCGCAAAGTTGGAGATGACAGAATAAGTGAAATTTAGGTATGACTTTAAAGTGATTATAACTACATTGCTGAAGAATCTTATTTTAAACTGTCTGCATCATTTACATCCTTTTATGGGGTCTGTACATACATGAAATAAATGAATATCTATTGCAGCTTCAAATGGCAGATATTTTCAGTTTAGTCTTCAAGTTGAAACCATATCAAATTACCCCATCCACCTTTCTTAAGCATACAGCATGGAAGACATGACTGCTGCATCTGAACACTTCACCAAATGACAGCCGTTACATAGTAGAATCAATCAACAAATTTTGGCAAAAATCTATTCTAGCTCAAAAAAGGCCCTTATGGAAACCCATACTTTGTTGAGAGTAACATATTTCTCATTCTCAGAATGTGGCGGTAAAAACATGCATTTCGTGCACAAGAGTGCAAACCCAGAGAATGTGATATTTGGCAGTATTTTGAGTGGTTTCGAGTTCAGTGGTCAAAAGTGTTCCGCACTCTCTAGAATGTATGTTCCGGAATCCATGTGGCCAAAGATCAAAGACGGGATGTTGAAGATTCACAAGGAGATCAAACTTGGCTCCGTCCTGGATGGAGAAACATTCCTGTCAGCTGTGATAGACGACAAGGTATTTGCTTATCTCTTTCACCCAGAAAACCCAGAAAATAAGCAAATTTGATGAATATCCTTGTATTAAATCTTTACAAGATGACAAATATTCTCCACTTGTCCAAATCCAGAGCATCTGCAGACAACAAAATAAATAATGCATTTTCAGCCTTTTTGTATTTGATTATTTTTTACGCAGTTATTCTCATTTTCTTTTTCTCACCAACAAAATCAATATCTATGAACAGATTTTTATTTTATTTTATACATGACTATTTTTCCACTTGATGAGTTTGATTACTATCAAAATCTGTCGAAATTATTCTGGTTTTATGGTTTTCTACCCCCCCAAAACTGAGTTCATTAGGGACAATGGCCCTTTTATTTTAAAGTACTTTAATGCTTATCAAGTAAGTTGAAACCAAGTTTCTAATACATGTACAGCTTAAATGATTGTGGAAAGTATTCAGACTTTTAGAATATTTTGTTATACTATGCTTTTATGATTGGCTGCCATCTAGTGGCATAGAGCTTTTTCTGAACACATTTTGTTTTCCTTTTTCATATTTTCAGTCTTTTGCTAGAAATAAGGCATACTTGGATCATGCAAAGAGTTCAGACAACTTGACTGTGGTGGCAGGGGGTCATTGTGACGACAGGTTTGTAAACTTTGTCTATTAGGGTTGTCTCAGAAGTTAAAGGACTTTTCTTGAAGCTGCTTAATTGTCCCTCGCACATTCCTATATTTTTGTATGAATAAAATTCAACATATATGCCACCGGCACATTTGCTCCAAATGAAATTTTATCTTACGTATTTCGGAAGATGCAGAGTTTCCAAGGTAATGGTCATGGTAGCCGGTGCACGTCGTTTTTTATTACGCAGAGAGAACATTGGCTCTTTTATATGTCGTAATAGCTACTCTCATGCTTTCTTCTTGCGCGCAAAATTTCGGCTGCATGACAAGTCACGTGATGACGTCATTTCCTGTTTATGTGGGTGCCATAGCATTTCCTGTAGCTGAGATACATCGTTTTTCATCACACCAGTGTCTAAAGAGAGGAAGCTTCATGACGTCAACAGGCGATGTCAAGTTGCGGATGGTAATCCAGTTTTGTCAAACACTCGGTAAAACACCTTCACAGGCATATGGAGTTGTTCAGGAAGCCCGTCAATATAAATGTTGCTGTTCTTTATGGACAGACAAGGGATGATCTTAATCCACTGGGTTCCTGTGGGACAAGCTAAAAATGCTGCATATTATTCCAAGGTAATGTATGAAACACATAATTATGAAATAGATGTAAGATATTAAACTGAAATCAGAGTCTAACAAATGTTTTAATATTCAAAAAAATATATTAATACATTTTCAAAAATATAAGATAAAACTGCATACCAGTTACGAAATTCTAAAATGCGTTCTGTGGTTTTCATCTACTGCGCCGTGATCTTGTTCATCCGCTGAGGAAAAAGATGGCTGATGTTCAGCTGACTGACATTGTCTTGCACCAAGACAGTGCGCCTCCTTATACAGCAAGTTTCACTCAGCTGGAGATAGACATTTTGGGGTTCCGGAGGCTCAGTCATCCACCTTACAGTTCAACCCCTCTCCCATGGACTTTCGTCTCTTCTTGGAGGTAAAGTCCCATTTACGAGGTACACATTTCAGCAGTGGAGATGAGCTGCTGTTGGAAACACAGAGGGTTGTGTAGTCATTTTTATGCAGAAACATTTTACAAATGGATCGCACGTCACAGGAAGTGTCAGGACTACGTGGAGAAAATATAATTAGCGACATTGTTTTTGACGTGACGTTATTCTGTGCGCCAGGTGGAATATAGTGTTGTATGTATTTTGAGTGTAGTTTCACTATTATTCTATGTATTTTTATTAAAATTTGGGGAATTGATCATGAGATATGATACTTGATCCATGTGAGTTTTCTTGTTAACACGCCAATAATTGTTCATGTTACAGCAATAGTCCTTTTACTTCTGCGACAACCCTCATATATTTAAATCTTTACCAAACCACAAAATTTTCAATGTGACAAAATTAGAAGCATTTTCAGGCAAAGTTACAAATGTGACTCAAATGATGGAACTTGAACTTGTCTTTGATAGGGTAGAAAACATTGTGTGAAAAGGAGAAAATGCTACTTACCAGCATTTTCTCCTTTTTCCACAGTGTCTTCAAAAGCCTTCTTCTTTAGGGTTGTGAAAACTCAGAATTGTGTGGTAAAGGGTTAAGAAAGAATGCAGTTCTACAGCCCATCCTTATATTAGCTCGGCTGTTTTGGTAGGAAACATCGAGCTATTGTCAAATTGTAAAAATTTTCACAAGACAAAAAATTCAACATTGCTCAAATGATAGGATTGGACTCCATAGGATAGAAAACATTATGGGAAAAGGAAAAAAGTGCTGGTAACCAGCATTTTCTCCTTTTCTTACAATTTTTAGCTAGGCTGTTTTCAAAAAAAAATGTTGGTGTATTGTCATAGCCTTGGTGTTAATTTGCATCGTCGTACAAAACTTTTGACATTTTGTGATACCTTTGTTATTACTGTAGGTATTTACGTCAAGCTTGGACATGTCTTAACTATAAAAAAGGGAACCTGCACAATGGGCAGGTAACCATCAAAATATTTTTGACATTTATTGCCCCTTTTTTGACCTAGAATTTTGAAAAAGTTTTGACATTTTATAATACAGTCAAATATCTATATCTCGAACATCCATAACTCGAAACTCTCTCTTATTCGAAGTATTTTTCAAGTCCCGATCTCAATGCTCTTTATTTCTATATAATACACCCTCCCTAAGTCGTAATCTATAACTCGAAACTTATCTATAACTCGAGGTAATTTTCAAGTCCGCTCACCATTGTTTGAACACATTCACACCTCTTTAACTCGAGGTGAAATTTTAAAGCATGGTGTTTGCAATCAATCCAGTTTTTCACACGTTTCGAGTTGACTACTCGGGTAATTAACAACCATTTTGCAGTATTGGTTTTTCACTGTTTGTCCAGTTTCACTTGATTGTTTGTCTCCGAGATGAGAATGTCACATTTTGAGTGATTACTTGTTTTGAAATAAAAATGATCGGAAAAGTGGGGTTAGTGTTACATTTGTAATTTACAATGACAACATAATCATCGAATGCTAATTCCAAGCAGGACTTGTTTGGTGAAGGACCCGGTCAGCCTGGGGGGATTAGCCAGCAACTCCGCCCGACATGACGTGCCCAAGGAAGGACCCGGTAACCAATCCGGGGGGGATACTTGGGTCGGCTGTCAAACGTGGTACAGCAGTAAAGAAAAGAAAATTGACACATCACACAATTGACACTAAATACGAAGCAATAATGGCAGTAGAGAACAAGAAATCTTCCAAAACTAAAATTGCAGCTGACTTTGGTATTCCTATCAATATGCTTTCAACATGGTTACAGAAAGCAGATGAAATCAAAAAAGCCTATCACTCAGGCGAGTTCGGTCCTCAAAGAAAAAGGAACAGGGCAGTTCGCTTCCCTGAAGTAGAAGAGGCCGTTCTTACATGGTTTACATGGACTCGAGCATTCCCATCTCAGGACCCCTTCTAATGCAAAAGGCTGTGCAATTTGCAAAAGATTTGGGTGTTCCTGAGGGCGAACTTAGTTTTTCGGCCGGATGGCTTGAAAAATTTAAGGAACGTCACGGGATCGTGTTCAAGAAGTCTGTGGTGAAGCGAAGTCAGTTGATTCCAATTCGGACAGCATGAAAGAGTGGTCTGAACGACTTAGTACCATTCTATCGCAATTCAGTCCTGAAAACATTTTCAACGCTGATGAAACCGGTCTGTTTTACCGCCTACACAGTGACAAAACATTAGAGTTTAAAGGTGTAAACTGTCATGGCGGCAAACAAAGTAAAGAACGCTTGACCGTTATGGTCTGTGCAAACATGACTGGCAGCGAAAAAACCAAGCTGTTCGTTATTGGTAAATCTAGAAAACCACGCTGCTTCAAAAAGGTAAAAACATTGCCAACTGACTATGCGGCAAATAAAAAAGCGTGGATGACATCAGACCTTTTCAGAGAGTGGCTGACAAAATTTGACAAAAAAATGAACTGCCAAAAACGAAATGTTGCTCTTGTCATTGACAACTGTCCCACACACCCAAATGTTCCTGGTCTTAAGGCTGTTACTCTAGTCTTTCTCCCACCTAACACAACAAGTGTTACACAGCCAATGGACCAGGGCGTTATCCAGTCACTTAAAGTCAACTACAGAAAACTTGTCTTAATAAAACAGGTTCAGTGCGTGGACGACAATACCGAGTTCCACATATCAATCCTAGATGCCCTCCGGCTCTTACAACAGTCGTGGGCCAATGTCAAGTCTGAGACAATCGCTAAATGTTTCAGACATGCTCGGTTCGTACCAAATGAGCCAACCCCCTCCCCCCTATCCGACGACGACGACGATCCAGACGACGACCTTCCACTGATCTACCTCCAATCCAGCATAACTCTACAACAATTCGCCAGCGTCGACGACAGCATACCAACACACGAACACATCACTGAAGAAAACATCGTACAGACCATCATTCAACATCGCCAGATAGAAACTCCAGACAGCGACATCGAAGAAGAAGACCAAGAGAAAGAGACCCCACCACCTAGTGTAAAAACAACAGTTAGTGCTTTAGACACTGTAAGAAACTTTGTAGAATACCAAGACTCTGTTCCAGATAGTGTTTTTAGTGCTGTAGCCCACATTTGCAATTTTGTTAACAAGTGTGATTTGTCTAGGAAAATGTTTGTACAAAAATCCCTACCAGATATGTTTTTACTCGAAAAGCGAGATCTTTAAGCTGCAAAGAAGAAGAAAATGCTAGATACATACTGTTCATGTCATGAAACATTATATCGTACGTTCATCTAGAACCTATAACTGCAGTTACAAGTTTTAAGTACACCTACGATATAACAGACAATTCAGCTAGATATTGATTTCATGTTCGTAAATATTTTTTTACATGTATATTGTATGAAGTTCATGTATCAAATGCATATCAGTATTAAAAAATAAAAGATTTAACATTTTGTTATATTTGTGTTCGATTGGTCTGTAGGATACTAATGAAACGTTGCCTTGTTTACTTCAGGTAGTTCGCCACCGACTTGATTCGTCCACATGCTTGAAAGATCCGAATCTCTGTTATTCGAACATTCTATAACTCGAAGTTTTTTCGTAGGTCCCATGAACTTCGAGATATAGATATTTGACTGTATGTGTGTCATTACCAAAGATATTTACTTCAAACTTAAGACTAGTCATTAACTATCAAAAGGGGAACCCATACAATAGGAGCATGTAACCATCAAAATATTTTTGACTCAGTCATACCCCTCTTTCGCCTTAGAATTTTAAAGGAAAATCAAGCACTTTCAGCAGAGCGTTGGCATCTGCATGCGGTGCTCTCGTTTTGAAAGCCATGTACCTCAATGTCATCATACCCTGTTCTTACAAAGTATAGGGGAGATATACTGGTTTCACCATATCTGTCTGTCTGCCCATCCATCTGTCCTGCTCTAACTCAAAATCCATTGACCTAGGACCCTGAAACTTCATACAAGTGTTGCTCATGCCCAAGGAGGTGCCCTATTGTTTTAATGTCACATGGGTCAAAGGTCAAGGTCACAGGTGAACTTCGTTTGAAAATCATTTCCGTACTCTATCTCAATAGCTGTTTGACCTAGGATCATGAAATTTCATACAAGTGTTGCCCATGATCCAAGGAGGTGTCCCATTTTTTGTGTGTGGCATGGGTCAAAGGTCAAAGTCACAGGTGATCTTTGTGTTGAAAATGATTTCCATTCTCTGACTGCTGCTTTAGTGACAAGATGATGATGGGAGGTATTTGTCAGCTTTGCAACAGTTCTAGTTAAAAGACGGGATTGTTTGGTAAAGGGTTAATACTTGTAAATGATTTCATTTACACTTTCAAGATTATCTGGCTTTGCGTGGAAATGAGTGACATGTCAGTTCTGTTATATAATATCTGCTGGTACTATTGAGGTCCACAAATAATATTAATATACTATTTCAATTCTTTTATTTTTCACAGAACAGGATATTTTGTCGAGCCCACAATCATTGAGACAAAAGACCCAGAAGACAAAATTATGAAAGAGGTCAGTATGTCATTCTATTTCCCTTAGCCGTTCTCCTATGATACAGCTGTTACAGGCAAATCCATTATTTTAACCACAACTAAGTTGTCTCTGGTAAGTGCTGTCAATACAGAAAAGTCTTAAATTTTCTTGTCTCGTAAAGGGTTAACTCTATCCTGCTAAAAAATTTAGACTTCCTAATTCAAAACCTGTGCAGATGACAATCTCAAAATTGGTACAGAATAAGTTTAAGTTCTCTGATTGGGTAGAAAACATTGTGAGAAAAGGAGAAAATGTATGTTATGAACATTTTCTCCTTTTTCAACAATGTTGTCAAAAGCCGTCTTCCTAAGGGTTGTTGAAACTCGGGATTATATGGTAAATGGACAGGACTAAAACCTCGTGTGGTAAAGTGTTAAATCAGGGTTATAAGGTAAATGGACAGGACTAAAACCTCGTGTGGTAAAGGGTTAAATCAGGATTATAAGGTAAATGGACAGGACTAAAACATCATGTGGTAAAGGGTTACATCGGGGTTATATGGTAAATGGACAGGACTAAAACCTCATGTGGTAAAGGGTTAAAGTGACATCTTATTGATCTGGGATCAGTTAAGTCTGTACCAAACAATACTTCATTTTTTCTTACATTTAGGAAGAAAACTGCTGTAAACAGTCATAGAAAGTGCTTGGTGAGGATATTAAGTTACCTTTTAGGACAGATCGTGTTAGCTTGGCTGTTTTCGAAGAAAACATGAAGGTATTATCATACCCCTGTGGTCGTCTGTGTTGTTGTCATATCAAAACTTGGACAATTTACAATATCTTTGTCATTACTGAAGATATTTACTTCAGACTCTGACTAGTAGTGAACTCTTGGGAACTCATACAAGGGCAAGTAACCATTAAAATATTTTTGACGCAGTAATGCCTGTTTTTCGACTTAGCGTCTTTGCTGAAAATCAAGCAACTGCAGAAGAACACTTGGCAACCAGCATGCAGTGCTCTTGTTTAATTTTACAGGAGATTTTTGGACCCATAGTTACAGTTTATCCCTATCCGGATGATGATTATTTAGAAATCGCTAAACTGGCCAATGAAACGTCTCCTTTTGCTCTCACTGGTGCCATATACTCGGAGGACAAGTAAGTATTATACCATAAGCGGACAGCATTTCATTAAATCTTTCCTGTACAATCATGAGTTTAACAACCTTGAGATAGAAGGCTTTTTGTGAGAAAAGGAGAAAATGCTGGTAACCAGCATTTTCCCCTTTTCTCACAATGTTGTGTGCCCTTTCAAAGATCAATCTTATCATTTGAACCAGATTTAACTTGTCATCTGTATTAATTGAACATGTCTAAAATTCTGTTGTGTGGTAAAGAGTAAATCTTCATTACTAGGAGGACTTCATTAAAGATACAAATTAGGACAGAACAAAATCAGTTAAGTTCCTTAATTCTGTACTAAACAATCCTAAGTTTTAGTGACCCTAATTAGCAAGGCTTTTGAAAATACTGTTGAGAAAAATGCCAGTTGCCAGCATTATCGCCTATATCCCACGTTTCCTACCCTTTCAATGACATTTTTACTATGTTAGTAACTTTTAACTTGTCTTCAAATGCTCCAGTTTGAATGAGTATAAAATTCTGCTGTTTAGTAATGAGTTAAGGTGTAGAGGCTTCAGCATACATATGTTCTGAAAACATTGTGACAAAAGGTAAAATTGCTCAAATGGGCAGTTGCACCTTTTGTCACAATACTTTTACTATTAATCAAAAAGATAACTTATACAAAGAAATACGGATGAAGCAATTGTATGTGCATGATTGAGCATAAATAATACACATATGAAGCTTTTCCATGTATATATCAAATGAGCAATTTCACCTTTCGTGACAATGTTTCCCAAACAGGCTAAAACCTCAACATTGAAAGGAACCATTTGAACCATGCTCTGTGAAAAGGGGGCTTAATGCATCTGTGAAAAGTATCTGCCCAGGTTAGCCTGCGCAGTCCACGTAGGCTGACCTGGGCCAAAACTTTTTACTATACATGGATCTGTGGCAATGATAAACCGACTTCCTTTGGCTCCTAAACAACTGCAGTAAATACATATACAGTATGGCAGAAAGGCTTCTTAAATCGTGTTATCATGACTTTTTCTCTCGATGAAATTCCGGAAAAATATTCCTTTTCATGTGTTTCTGCTGATGATGAATTCTCGGTAAGAAATGTATGGATACTTGAAGTAATTTACACACGGATATGTACAGAAAAAAATGTGAATTTCAAGGGCTACGAACAATGTAATACCAGTCCTGGCGAAATTTTGAACTTCAATGAGAAAGAATGAAACACTTGATAAACCTTACGCGATAAAGTCTATATTTGTAGTCAGATTTTTGTGAAACTTGCACAGTATGTTTATCTCATCAATAGCTTGAACACTATTGATTTTGAAAAAAAATCTGACACACAGTGTGGGAAAAGTAGCCATTTAAAGTTCAAAATTTCCATTTCTTGTATGCGATAAAGTCTGCATTTGTGGTAGGATTTTCGTGAAACCTGCACAGTTTGTTTTATTCATCAATAGCTTGAACCCTATTGATTTTGAAAAAAATCTGACAATCAGTGAGGGAAAAGTAGCTATTTAAAGATCAAAATTGCCTTTTCTTGTTTATGAGATAATGTCTGCATTTGTGGTTGGATTTTCATGAAACTTGCACAGTTGCATTGTATCATCAACAGCTTGAACCCTATTGATTTTGAAAGAAAAACTGACAATCAGTATGGGAAAAGTAGCCATTTAAATTTGAAAATTTACAATCCTAGTTTATAGCTAATAACATCAGCACTTGTTGTTGAATTTTCATGAAACTTGCTTTATATTATCAATAGCTTGAACCCAATTGATTTAAAAGAAAAATATTCTACAATCTGTATGGGAAAAGGAGCCTTTTAAAGTTGAAAATTTACATTTCTTGTTTATGGAGTTAAGTCACATTTTTGATTCAGTCTTTTGAAACTTGCAAAGATTATTTGTATCATCAAGGGATTGAAGTCGATTAAGATTGAAGAAAATCTAGCAATCAGTTTAGGAAAAGCAGCCATTTGATGACTTAGTATTGTTTGGTCAACAAAGTCCACATTATTGGTCACAGTTCTTTGAAACTTGCAGGGATTGTGTAGAGCAATGAGTACTGAAATCCTATCAAATTTGGCTGGGTTCCAAATAATTGGTTTTGAGAAATTGTACTTCAGTTTTTTTTTTTCAGTATTCAATTCACCATGCCTACTTGTGCTGTCTTAGTGGGTTCAATCCCTCCCCTCATTTTTTTGTATATTTGCTTTTTTAGATGAGCTATTGTGATCACTCACCGTCCATCATCGTCCGTCGTCCGTTCACAGTCTAGCATCTACAAATACCGGTATTACCAATCAGCACTAAACTTGGTCTAAGTATATATGACCATAAGATCTCAGATGAGTTCGATTATGGGTCTAATCAGACCAGAACGACTGGAGTTATTTGCCCTTGAATTAAAAAAATTGCTACATTTGACTTTGTTTACACTCTAGCATCTACAAATTTAAACCAATCAGCACCAAACTTGGTCAAAACATATATGACCGTAAGATCTCGAATGAGTTTGATTGTAGGTCACATGATAAGAAACATTCTGTGAAAACTTTTGAAAACATTGTGGGAAAAGAGAAAATGCTGGTAACCAGCATTTTCTCCTTTTTCCCACAAAGTTTTCTACCCTATCAAAGAAATATTGTGTCACTTGAGCCAATATGAAAATGTTGTGTGCAAATGCTTTCAGTTTGGACAGATCTAAAATTTTGCCGTGTGTTAAAGGGTTAAAGGCTTTGACAGCATTTTTCTCTCTGGCTGTTAGGATGTATCTTTGAACATTGTGTTCGTTGTATTTTGAGTTCATTTTTGTTCATTCATTTAACTCTGTAGTACATATTTTATCTTGTAAATCTTAGAAGTCATTATAATTTTTGTTCTTCACTTTGTGGTGTTTGTCTTAATTTATAAATAAGTTTATGAACCCCCCCCCCCCCCCCCCCGATAGATTTTGGGCATATACTCCATCATGAATTGAAGTACCATTTGAAAGATCTGTTCAGGTAGGGCCAAGGTCAATGTCACACTTGAAGGTCGAATTTTTGTAAGCTGGACGCATTGAAAGGTTGGTGCAAGACTATTGAAGGGGTAAATACATTGTTTATGTGTTTAAAACAGCAATTACCCATGAACATGTCCCTGGACAACCACTGTAGTTGTTAGTGTATTTAACACATTATAATACTAACTTGTATAGAAAGTCTTGAATTGGCAAACATTCTCTACTAAGTTTGTTCAAATCAGGCAACTTTTTGCCACACACCAAAAGGCCTAGGGCTTTGTTATTATTCCTTCAAAACTCTGTTCTGGAGGTACATAGGAGTCAGCTTGTCGGTCCATCCATCCATCCATCCATCAGTCTTTCTGTAGCATTTTCTGGTCAGAGCTAGTTCTCAACAACTACAGGACAGATTTCATTCAAACTTTAGAGAGACTCGGTGCCAAGCAAGAATGTGCATATTATATTTTGGTTACGGTTCATTGAATTTTTAGCTCACCTTAGCACAACGTGCTAAAGGTGAGCTATTGTGATCGCCCTATGTCCGGCATCCGTCATCCGTCAACAATTTCTTTAAACATCTTCTTCTTCTAAACCACTGGGCCAATCTTGATGAAACTTGGCAGGGATGTTCCTTGGGTGAAGCTCTACCAAAATTGTTCAAAGAATTGAATTCCACTCACAACTCTGGTTGCCATGACAACAAAAAGGAAAAAAAAGCAAAATCTTTGAAAATCTTCTTCTCTGAAACTAGAAGGCGCAGAGCTTTGATATTTGGTATGTAGCATCTCCTAGTGGACCTCTACCAAGTTTGTTCATTTGATGCCCCTAGGGTCAAAACTGGCCCCGCCCCGGGGGTCACAAGTTTGAGCATAGTCATAAAGAAGGAAAACTTTAAAAATCATCTTCTCTGAAACTGGAAGGCATAGAGCTTTGATATTTGGTATGTAGTATTGCCTAGTGGACCTCTACCAAGTTTGTTCATATGATGCCCCTGGGGTCAAAACTGGCCCAGCCACGGGGGTCACAATTTCCAACATAGGAACAAAGAAGGAAAACATTAAAAATCTTCTTCTCTGAAACTTGAAGGTGTAGAGCTTTGATATTTGGCATGTAGCATCTCCTAGTGGACCTCTACCAAGGTTGTTCATATGATGCCCCTGGGGTCAAAGCTGGCCCCGCCCCGGGGGTCACAATTTCCAACATAGGAACAAAGAAGGAAAACTTTAAAAATCTTCTTCTCTAAAACTAGAAGGCATAAAGCTTTGATATTTGGCATGTAGCATCTCCTAGTGGATCTCTACCAAGTTTGTTCATATGATGCCCCTGGGGTCAAAACTGGCCCCGCCCCAGGGGTCACAAGTTTGAGCATAGAAACAAAGAAGGAAAACTTTAAAAATCTTCTTCTCTGAAACTTGAAGGCATAGAGCTTTGATATTTGGTATGTAGCATTGCCTAGTGGACCTCTACCAAGTTTGTTCATATGATGCCCCTGGGGTCAAAACTGGCCCCGCTACGGGGGTCACAATTTCCAACATAGGAACAAAGAAGGAAAACATTAAAAATCTTCTACTCTGAAACTTAAAGGCGTAGAGCTTTGATATTTGGTATGTAGCATCTCCTAGTGGACCTCTACCAAGGTTGTTCATATGATGCCCCTGGGGTCAAAGCTGGCCCCGCCCCGGGGGTCACAATTTCCAACATAGGAACAAAGAAGGAAAACTTTAAAAATCTTCTTCTCTAAAACTAGAAGGCATAGAGCTTTGATATTTGGCATGAAGCATCTCCTAGTGGATCTCTACCAAGTTTGTTCATATGATGCCCCTGGGGTCAAACCTGGCCCCGCCCCAGGGGTCACAAGTTTGAGCATAGAAACAAAGAAGGAAAACTTTAAAAATCTTCTTCTCTGAAACTTGAAGGCATAGAGCTTTGATATTTGGCATGTAGCATCTCCTAGTGGACCTCTACCAAGTTTGTTCATATGATGCCCCTGGGGTCAAAACTGGTCCTGCCCCAGGGGTCACAATTTCCAACATAGGAACAAAGGAGGAAAACTTTAAGAATCATCTTCTCTAAAACTAGAAGGCATAGAGCTTTGATATTTGGCATGAAGCATCTCCTAGTGGACCTCTACCAGGTTTGTTCATCTGATGCCCCTGGGGTAAAAACTGGCCCCGGCCTGGGGGTCACAATTTCCAACATAGGAACAAAGAAGGAAAACTTTAGAAATCTTCTTCTCTGAAACAGGTAGGCATAGAGCTTTGATATTTGGTATGTAGCATCTTCTAGTGGATCTCTACCAAGTTTGTGCATATGCTGCCCTTGGGGTCAAAATTGGCCCTGCCCCGGGGGTCACAAGTTCAAACATAGGAACAAAGAAGGAAAACTTTAATTTTTTTTTCTCTTAAATGGGAAGGCGTAGAGCTTTGATATTTGGTATGTAGCATCTCCTAGTGGACTTCTACCAAGTTTATTCCAAGGATGCTGCTTGGGTCAAAACTGGCCCAGCCCCTGGGGTCACAGGTTTGAACATAGGAACAAAGAAGGAAAACTTTAAAATTCTTCTTTTCTGAAACCAAAAGGTGTGGAGCTTTGATATTTGGTATGTTGCATCTCAGAGTGGACCTCTACCAAATTGTTCATATGATGCCCCTGGGTCAAAACTGGCCCCGCCCCGGGGGTCACAAGTTCGAAGATAGGAACAAAGAAGGAAAACTTTAAATTTCTTTTTCTCTTAAACGGGAAGGTTTAGAGCTTTGATATTTGGTATGTAGCATTTCCTAGTGGACCTCTACCAAGTTTGTTCATATGATGCCCCTGGGTCAAAACTGTCCCAGCCCCGGGGGTCACAAGTTCGAACATAGGAACAAAGAATGAAAACTTTGAAATTCTTCTTTAAAACTGGAAGGCGTAGAGCTTTGATATTTGGTATGTAGTGATTCTCTTCTAGGTTTGTTTGCCCATCTAAGCGAACAAGTTCATTGAGTTCAAAATTGGGTCATCTTGGGTCATAAACTAGGTCACTAGGTCAAATTAAAGAAATACCTTGTTGGCACTCTCGAGGCCACATTATTTGCTCAATTGCCTTGAAAATTAGTTAGAAAGTTTGTCTTTATAAAGTCTCACATAAGATTAATTTGGGTCAACTTGGGTCATAAACTAGTTCACTGGGTCAAATTAAAGAAATACCTTGTTTGCACTCTGGAGGCCACATTTATTGCTCAAATGACCTGAAATTTGGCCAGAATGTTTGTCTTGATGAAATACCAGATGAGTTTGGATTTCGTCACCTGGAACCATAAACTAGGTCACTAGATGTTTGTCTTTGTAAAATCTCACATGAGTCTGAATTTGGGTCAACTGGGGTCATGAACTGGTTCACTTGGTCAAATTAAAGAAATAGCTAGTGGGCACTCTAGAGACCACATTTATTATTCATTTGATTTGAAAATGGGTTAAAATGTTTCTTTTGATATAGTCAAAGACCAGTTCAAATTTGGGTCACCTGGGGTCATAATCTAGGTCCACTAGGTCAAATTAAAGAAATATCTTTTGGGCACTCGAGGCCACATTTTTTGCTCAATTGACTTGAAAATTTGTCAGAATGTTTGTCTTCATGAAATATGAGTTTGAAATTGGGTCACCTGCGGTCAAAAACTAGGTCTAATGGTTAAATCAAAGAAAAACCTTTAAGGCACTCTACTAAGGTGAGCGACCCAGGGCCATCATGGCCCTCTTGTTACAGTTATTTTCCTTTGATGAAATTTCTTGTTCTCCCTATTTTTCAACAACTATTGGACAAATATCATTCAAACTTCTCACAAATATTTATATAACCGGGTTTGGTAAAGAAAGATTATCTCCTTGTCTAAAGCAAGAAGATCTAGAGCTTTGGCCTTGCACTGCGATATTTGGTATTTATCTTCATTGTAGACCTTTACTGCTTGGTATTCAGGTGAGCGATATAGGACCATCATAGTCATCTTGTTTCCTTTTTGCATCATGAATTCATAACGTATGCTTGAAAAAAAAGCAAAATCATGCCATTAGAGCAATTCAGGCCCTCAAGGGCCTCTAGTTTAGTAAATATGTACCAGTGTATCTGATTTTATATTTGAAGGAAAGCTTTAGATGAATTGATTGATGTATTTCATGATGCAGCTGGGAACTTGTACATCAATGAAAAATCAACCGGATCTGTGGTTGGTCAACAACCCTTTGGTGGAGCACGGATGTCAGGTCAGTGTTTTGGTCAGCTATTGGTTGCATGTGCAGTCACACATCAATACATTTAAACATGTACAGTCACATGGTTGAATAGTAAATCCTTGATAATACATATACTATTGGGGGGGGGGGCAAAGATTATTTGAAACCATCAGTTTATTGGATTACAAAGTTGAATCTAGGCTGCAGGATAGGTGAAATTGTGCTCTACATAAGCAATTGGCACAAATGAAAAATATGTGTAGGCAACATCTCATGCATAGTTTTAATTTGTGGTGCAAACCTTAAATTCCAGACATCATTATTTTGATGTTAAATGTATTGAACGGTGACTGTACATGTTTAAATGCATTGATTGGTGACTGTACATGTTTAAATGTATTGACAGGTGACTGTACATGTTTAAATGTATTGATGTGTGACTGTACATGTTAAAATGTATTGATGGATGACTGTACATGTTTAAATGCATTGACAAGCGACTGTACATGTTTAAATGTATTGAAGGGTGACTGTACTTGTTAAAATGTATTGATTGGTGACTGTACATGTTTAAATGTATTGAAGGGGGACTGTACATGTTTAAATGTATTGATGCGTGGCTGTACATGTTGTATTGATAGGTGACTGTACTACATTTTTAAATGTATTGATGGGTGACTGTACATGTTTAAATGTATTGAAGGGGGACTGTACATGTTTAAATGTATTGAGGGTGACTGTACATGTTTAAATGTATTGAAGGGTGACTGTACATGTTTAAATGTATTGATGGGTGACTGTACATTTTGTATTGATAGGTGACTCGGGGAGTAAGCCAGCCCAAAAATTTTGGGAGAAGTGACTTATCCCTGTAGGAGAAATAGAGAGAAGTTTACTAATTCTGTGAGAAGTCAGATTTTACGGATTGACGGACTTGATGACAAATAAATGCACTCTTTTTTTACAATTGACCAGTATTGTGCAGATAAATTTCTTCACTCAAGGAAGAAATACATTGAGTCTTTAAAACTACTTTTGTCATTTCAAACCTGAAAATTAAAACAAAATGACAAAAGTAGTTTTTTTCAGGGTTCTCTAGGCATTGATTTGTAAATAAGATAAGAAGGAACGAGTCAATCATGTGTTCCATTAGTGTTCCTAAAACAAACAAAAAACAGCATGGTTCAAACAAATAATTAAATTCTCTGAGTGCAGAAGCAGACTTATGCAGGAAGTAGACAGTACAGGTACCAGTATTTCTTCCATGAACTTTACAGGAGAAATTTAAGAATATTATGATTAAAGAAATTTCTGCATGCAGGCCTATCATGAATGAAAAACAGTAGAATCTAGTTTTCATTTTTGATATGATTTGTATTTGAAAAAATAAAGAATTATCAACTTGTTGACACGAAGAACAGAAATCTGACCACATGAATTTTTATTGCCTTGTAATTAATGACCCCATTGATGCACAGTCACACTTAGCTTTATACCCTTACATTTCTCAACAGATTACCAAAAAAAAAATGTTCAGAGTAATGAACAAAGAAAAACCACCTTCCACCAATTTTGATTCAAAAACTAAATCTATAGGACTTGGTATAAATTGGAAGAATTACAGTAACAAGGTTCACAGAGTCGTAATCTATTATAAACTTATGTAAAATGTGTATCATGTCCATAACTAAAGGGGGGGAATCATTCTAAATATAGACTGCTAAAAATAGAACAGCAGTGTAGATTTTGCTGGCTGAAAGAGTTGCAGATATACGGAAGGCAAATGGTTATTTTCAACAGGGATGTGGAAATACCATGCCCGACTCGTCCGACTCGGGAAAATTCAGCATCAGACAAGTGAATTTTTTCAGTCTGGTTGTCCGCGGACAAGAAGAAAATGTGAGGAAAATTTTGAAACAAAAATCTATTGTATATACATATCCAGTGAAATACGTATGCTCTCACTTCATACAAAATGACATTTCGAATGATTAACAGTGTCTTGAGATGATCCTTGATTTCTGGAAACCCAAAGTACACATTTGGTCTACCTCCGCTTTCACCGCATTAGACAAAATCGGTAAAATATGCGGCTGTTGTTGCACGTCGATTTTTAGCTCCACTGGCCGAAGACCGGCGGGCTTATGTCATGGCCCGGTGTCCGTCGTGCGTCCGTGCGTCTGTCCGTCCGTTAACTTTTATTTCAAACATCTTCTTCTCTGAAACTACCCATCCAATTTTCATGAAACTTCACAGAAATGATCCTGCCATGGTCCTCTTCAGAATTTCTTGAAAGAATTTGATTCCTTCAAAAACTCTGGTTGCCATGGCAACAAAACTGAAAAATATTAGAAATCTTTAAAAATCTTGTCTGAAACCATAAGGCATAGGGCTACCAAATTTGGCATGTAGCTTTATGTAGTAGACCTCTATCATGTTTCTTCAAATTATAGCCCTGGGGTCAAAATTGGCTCTGCCCCAGGGGTCACAAGTTTTACATAGGCTTATATAAAGAAAACTTTAAAAATCTTCTTGTCTGAAACCATAAGGCATAGGGCTACCAAATTTGGCATGTAGCTTTATGTAGTAAACCTCTATCATGTTTCTTCAAATTATAGCCCTGGGGTCAAAATTGGCTCTGCCCCAGGGGTCACAAGTTTTACATAGGCTTATATAGAGAAAACTTTAAAAATCTTCCTGTACCTAGCCATAAGGCCTAGAGCCACCAAATTTTGCATTCAGCTTGATCTAGTTGGGGTCTACCAAAAGTGCCCAAATTATAGTCCCGAGGTCAATTTGGCCTCATGCTGGGGGGGGGGGGGTTCATAAGATTTACATAGGCTTACATAGGGAAAACTTTTAAATCTTGGTGTACATAGCCATAAGGCTTAGGCTACCAAATTTTGCATAATTATAGCATTATCTAGTGGACAACTACAAAGAGGGCCCAAGTTACAGCCCTAGGATCAAGTTTGGCCCTGCACCAGGGATCACAAGTTTTACATGGGTTTATGGAGTGAAAAGTTCAGAAACCATCTTGTTACTAGCCATAAGGCCAAGAACTCCCAAATTTGGCATGTTATTCTTCTAATACACATATTCCCCATTTAGTCCGACTGTAGCTTTGGGGTCAAAGTTTTATAAGGGCTTATATAGTGAAGACTTCTCTTCATGGTTTATATTTATAAGCCAGTGGAGCGATACAGGGCCATCATGGCCCTCTTGTTTTGAAAATGTGTAAACACCTTCAAGATCATCGTTATGGATTAAAATCATTTTATTGGTATAATTTTAGCACCGATTCAGAGATCTTTGATGACAATGTCGCACACGTGAAAATTTTAGCCTTTAATCTGATTTAAACAGCTTCGGTGCGAAATGGGCCGTGATTTAACACCTCTGCCGGAAGCTGTCTCAATATTCAAAAGTTTTCGATTCAGCAATCAGTTGGTGCGCAAAATCGGAGAAATGGGGTTTTTTTTATCAAATTTTCGATGCAAACGGAAGTGGGAAGTCTGAGACTCCGAACCATTTGGTTGGCTCCAAACGTAAAGTGGATCGTGACGAGAAATATGACAAAAACATTTTTTTCAACGAGGCATGCTTGAAAGAATTCCAGTGGTTGAATGCAGACGATTGTAACAATATCTTTTAATGTTTGTTGAGAGTATCCCCATGTTGCAGACATGTCACTTTATGTGTACCTTTTAATTAAAATCGTTTTGTTTTGGACAAGTGAGCCACACTGGCGGACAAGTAGATTTTTGTAATTTACTTGTCTGCAGACAAGTAGAAATTTCTAAGATTTCCACACCCCTGTTCAAGATTGTTTCCTCCTTTGGTTTACCATCCATCATTGTAATTGATAAAAAAATATTTGTGAGGAATATCTCCACCTGTAAGAAGAGGTAATTCTGCTTTGTTTTACAACTAATCATGTCTCAAGTGAGAATCAGTATTGATCGTGTGACGTCATTTTTTAAAAGCAAATTAGCAGATGCTTTACCTGTGGAAAATAGCTTTCATGGGACATAGGGGTGGATTTAGCAAGTCAGTGACAGATAAGGATCATAATACTCTGCTGTCTTGTCTAATTGCACAAGTTAATAAAGGATAAATGGTGTCACCCTTAGTCTTAGATTGCCTAATGACCATGATCAGGTCGGGAAATTTTAAGGCAAAGTTTTTTTTACTGCACAAGCTTGACAAGGCGAAGTCGAGCCATTGAAGGCAACTTCTTCGCCCACGTCCCCCTGTAGCTTATTCCCTGGTGACTGTACATGTTTAAATGTATTGACAGGTGACTGTACATGTTTAAATGTATTGATGGGTGACTGTACATGTGTAAATGTATTCACGAGTGACTGTGCATGTTTAAATGTATTGACAGGTGACTGTACATGTTTACATGTATTGATGGGTGACTGTACATGTTTACATGTATTGACGGGTGACTGTACATGTTTAAATGTATTGATAGGTGACTGTATATGTTTAAATGTATTGACGAGTGACTGTGCATGTTCAAATGTATTGACAGGTGACTGTACATGTTTAAATGTATTGATGAGTGACTGTATATGTTCAAATGTATTGACAGGTGACTGTACATGTTTAAATGTATTAATGGGTGACTGTACATGTAAAGAGTAAAATCAGTACCAATTCAGTCCATTTAACCTTTACCAAATAACAGAGTTTTGGACTTGACAAAGTAAATGTGACTCAAATAGTAAAATTTGCGTTTTGGAAGGAAAGAAAACTTTGTGGGAAAAGGAGAAAATGCTGGTTACCGGCATTTTCTCCTTTTCCCTCAGTGTTTTCAAAAGCCTTCTTCCTCAGTGTTGTCACAATGTTTTGCAATGGGTTAAGGTGTACCAGTGTCAGCAATTTTTAAACTGTCAAGGTCGTGTGTTGCAGTACATAATGAAATGACATCGTGTAAAAACCACCAGTAAAGACAATGCCTTTCAAATGGCTTGTTAGGAATGACAGTGTGTAGAAATGTTAAAATTAACTTTTAATAGTTGATACATTTTCTTTTTTTTTAAAAAAAGAAAGGATAAGAGAATATACTGCAGAAGAAATTGATATGGAGGTCTTATTGCTTGATCAATAGCCCAACCCATGGTCAGTGAAATAAAATGATAACATAAAAATTCTTTAAAGGCCCTATAGGAGGGAAAAGTAAGCAGTGCTGGTGTAAAAATGCATTTAAATTTAAATGATACCTTTTAAAAGTATGGAAAATATTGTGAAGATGACAATCTGTTATTGTGTGGTCGGTCCAAGTGCTTGTTGCTGGCAGAAAAATGAATTTTTAAATCAAGTAAAAAGTAAACAAAAGGTAGAGCGACATGGCAACTTTTATTCTAGCTTTCAAATGCATTTAATAAACACTCTGGATATACTATAAAGAAGGAAATTATCAGAATCAGTTAACCTGTTTTTGAACTGGAAGGTCAAGTTACAAATCATTATAATGTAAAATAATGTACTGGCAGGCTTTCAAGTGGGCCCTACTTTTCCCTACTTTTTTTTTTTTTTTTTTTCTTCCCCTACTTTTCCCTACATTTTTAGCTCCACTGGCCAAAGGCCAGCGAGCTATTGTCATGGCATTGTGTACGTCGTGCGTCCGTCCGTCCGTTCGTCCGTGCGTGCGTCCGTAAACTTTTTCTTTAAAAAACTTCTCCTCAGAAACTATTGACTGGATTTTTACCAAATTTCACAGGAATGTTCCTTTGGTGGTCCTCTTTCAAATTCCTTCAAATAATTGTGTTCCATGAAGAATTCTGGTTGCCATGGCAACCAAAGTAAAAAACCTTGAAAAATCTTCTCCTCCCAAACCGCTATTTGGATAGCATTATTATTTTGCAGGAATGTTCCTTAGATACAGGTTTACAGAATTCCTTTAAAAAAAAATGATCTGTCAAAAAACATGGCTTTTATGGGAGACTCATTTTCCTTTTATGGTATAAAGTAAAATCTTTGAAAAATTTCTTCTCTAAAACTATTCATTGGATTTCATTGTTGTTTTGCAGGTAAGTTCCTATGGTGGTTGTCTGCCAAATTGTTTCTATGGTGGTTGTATACCAAATTCCTTTTAAAAAAATGATACACCTAAAAACACATTTTTTTATAGACAAGGCTTATATTTCAAAAAAATGTTCTTCTCCAAAACTATTTATTGTGTTAGTTTTATCGACTAACAAAGAAAAAGGAAGAAAATTGGATTGACTTGACCTAGTCAGGGCTGGCCTATTTAAGCCCACACATTTTCCTTGGTATTAAGATCACAATTTACTCCAATGATATGCTATTAGTTAGTACTAAAAATAAAATATCACTGGCCATAAATAAGATAAAAGCTTGAACACCTTTCACAACTTGAGCTTTTCAATTTTGCCTTATTACTAAGCCTGAGTAACCATGCCAAGATAAAAAAGAAAAAGTATTTTAATAACAAAACCCCCATGTTGTAGGTACTTTATAGTCCTTTTGATATAGAACAAGAGAACCTCTGCACTTTTATTAGTTCTGGTAAAGGTTTGTTGACCTACTAATGAGTAAATGCAGAGTGGACAGAAGGGGTGTAAATCCTGGTGACCTGATACAAAGTGGGACAGGGCTTTACATTTGTGATAAGGCATTAATGTTATCCAGTCAAACTGATCCCGCAACTTCAGTACACCAGAATTAATCTGTGCCCTGGAGCAGGATATTTGATTTATGTAAATGCATTTGTAGACCATTTTGTGTTGTTTGCCACAGAAGACATTCTAACTGTGACTGTGAAAAGTTGATTATTAGGGATTAGGTGTTCAGCATATTTCATTCTATCTGGTGTATTGATGTAAGTTGATCTATATTGCTATAACATTCATTCATTTGCCCTCCTAGCTGTTCTTTTAGATTACCCCTTTACCACACAATCACAACTTTTAACGACCCTGAGAAAGACATATTTTCTATATTTTGATGTTTCCCCACCCAAAATGGTTTGTGAAAGGACCTGTTGCAGACAACATATCTTCAAATTAGTAAGACATATATAAAAAAGGATAGAAATTATTGTGGGAAACTAAGAAAATGCTGGTTACCATTTTTTTCTTCTTTTCTCACAAGTTTTTTCCATACCTTTTTTCTTCAGTGAGCTAAAATGCAGGATTGAATGGTAATTGTTGAAAACTTCTTTTCGCCATTATAGAAATATCAGGCCTGTGGAGCGATACAGGCGCTCAAGCGCCTCTAGTTTCTGAAAATGCCCTACTATGCCTGCTTTTGAAATGTTAAAATGAAGATTGTCACTGTTAAAACCTCCTGGTTTTAATTCAAAAGTAGGACCTGCAAAATAAATTGGGGTGGGAATGAAAGAGATTTAGGCGGTGAAGGATATGCATTTGGTTAATAATACCATTGTATCTGGAGTTGCTTTTTTGAAGTGTGCACGAAAATGATCAACCATAAATCAGATGGAAAGAAAGCCTTTGGGCCTGCATGCCTGTACATGTAGAAGATTTATATGTATAAATGAACGTAAGTAAGTTCAAAGGATTGATTACTAAAAGACTCATGTCCTTGAAAATATCAATCCCTCTGTTAGCCTGCCTAGGTATGGCATTAGTTTATTGACAGAATCTTAAGTTGTATATTAACTCAAAAATTGAGAGGGAAAGTACTTGAAGCCTTTTTTAAATGAGGATGTCAGGAAAAGGGTTTTAACATGAATAAAAAAAGCAATGTTTCTGGAGCTTCTGAGGGCCGCCCCCCTGGGCTCCCAGCCAGGGCGTTGCCCTGGACCCACCAGGGACCCTGGTGGCCCACAAGCCCCCAGCAAAAAAAGTTCAGTATTTTCAGTTTATCGAACTTTCACCCATGGAAAATTGTTTCTTATTCTGGTCTGTAGTTATATTTCAGAATGTCTGTACTGTAAGATACATTTGGGTTCAGGGGGAATTCACTTGATATGGACCTAACCCTTGACAAGCCTCAGTGTCTGTGTAAGGTTACTCCTGTTGCTGTGCTATGAATTCTATCTGAACACAGATATTGCCCGATGTATAGAGAGCAAGTATATTTACATACATTAGTGAAAAATGTGACTAGATGATAAAATCTTCTTTATCATTGATGAAAAATAATTACGTTCTATGTAAATATGCCCTATTATCCCTACTTTTTCTTCCTTATAATCCCTAATTTTTCACTACTTTTTCCCTACTTTCTAGCAGAAAGGCACTTGAAAGCTTGTACTGGGTAAAAGGAATTTAGGGATAGCATGGTTAGGTGCATTGGCCACCATGGTACAGCCAAAATATAGTTGAAAAAAGTATTAACTCTTATCCTGCTAGATAAGTGGAATGAAACTTTCAAACAGATAGGAAAAATCCAAAATGTTGCTATTTCAAAGGTATTTTTTGGGGAAAGATATCTCCTTATCAGATAGTGTAGATCCAAGATCAGACTGCATATTCTGTACATTCTGATCTTGATCTGCAATGTCCACAAAAGGTCCTTGAGCTGGGCTTAGCAGTCTAAGGGTTAAACACCAAACACACAAACAGAAAATTATAAAAGAGACAGTTTGACTAGGTCTAACTTGTGAACACCTAAATGAAACAATTCCAATAGTTTACTACAGAACTCAATTCTAGTAAATGTAATTTTGTTTACTGGGTAGCACTTTACTGAACAATCCTGTGCTTCATTGACGATGAGGGGGAGGCTTTACAAATATTGTCGGAAAAGGAGAAAATGCAGGCAACCCACATTTTCTCCTTTTCCCACAAAGTTTTCTTCCCTTCCCAGGACCACTCCTGACTTCTGATCTATACTAAATTTATTGTCTGCGAATGCTCTTAATTTTGAGAAGTCTAGAATTTTGCCGCTTGATAAAAGATTAATTGCCTTACTACGTACCTATTCCTGTTACCAGGTGCCAAATTTTAGAGTAGTCCAGTTTGAAAGCATTTTCAAACACCAAATTAATATGGCTAATTTGATGATTATTTTCTTTGAAAGGGTAGGAAACATTGTTTGAAAAGGAGGAAATGCTGGAAGCCAGTGTTTTTATCAGCCATTTTCCATTTTGAAACTTTGGAATAGTTTTGTAAAGGGTTAATCCTTATCTGGCTAAATGAGTGAAATTCAAGGTGAGAGTAAAACCTGAGATATTGCTATTTCAAAGGTAATTTTGGGGGGATAAATGTTTCCTTATCAGACAGTGCAGTCTGATCTTAATCTACACTGTCTCCAAAAGATCCTCGAGTCATGCTTAGTAGCCTAAGGTTTAAGTTACATTTTTGTTACAGTTTTAGTAATCATCTATTTAAACATTTATATGCAGGAACCAATGACAAAGCTGGAGGTCCATTTTACTTGTTGAAGTTTGTGTCCCCACAGTCCGTGGAAACTAGACACGTACCACGCAGCACCTGGAAATACCCGTCAATGGCTCCGAATGTGAAAATTACTGCATAATGCAGAAATGTAAATGTATGCTCAAGTGGAAACATGTTGCTTTGAATTCAGACCTGCCATGTTAATTCACACATGGGTAGAACCCAGATATGATCAGAACCCAGTTTGTAGTTGGAACTGCATGTATCTGCAAATCACATCTTGCAGCTGTCCACTTTTTAAAACATTGTGGCAAATGAGAAATTGCTAAATATAAATTTTTAGCTCAGCTGTTTTAGAAGAAAAAGTTTAGGTATTGTCAAAGCCCTGGCATTGTTGTCTACATGGTCGTCTGGGTCGTCTTGACATTTTACAATATCTGTGTTATTATGGAAGATATTTACTTCAAATTTAGACTGGATGTGAACTATCAAAAGGGGAACCCATACAACAGGGGCAGGTAACCATCAAAATATTTTTGACCCATGCCCCAATTTTGACTTACAATTTTCACTTAAAGCAACTGCTGCCGAAATTTGGCACCCACATGCAGTGCACTTGTTCTTTTTGCCACAGTGTTTTCTCTTGTATCTGTGAATATGTATTTAAGTCACATTATATGATTTTAAGTCATGTTGACCATAGATATTTCACAAGAACATTTTCGTATTTGATTGATAGGGCCAAACCTTGATTAATTGAATGTGCAGATAGTGTAGAGTAAGATCAGACTGCACAAAATCTGCAGTCTGATCTTGCACCTAAATCTACACTGTGTGCTTCTTGGCTAGATATTCCAACAAAGTAAGTTTTGAAATGGCTTTTTATCACATAACTCTCCTTGTTGTCAATGTAATACAGCCATTACATATTGTCTTGGCTCACACATGTTTGAGAAAAGAAAGTACTGCCGTAATTGGTCAACAATCATTTCTAAAACATTGTTGACCTAGATTCCTGTATGGAATTAAAGGTCATATCTGGTAATCATGATAAAATTGTGAATTTAATCATTTTTAGATTAAAGAAAAATTATTATATGCAGCAAGTTTCTTTGGAACTATTTTTCGCTCGTAATGTACCCGTCACAGAAGCGAATAGGCTTCATGTAAATTTCATAACAGATTGTGCATGTATGCCTATGTTTTAACTCATCATGGACTATAATTCTTGTTATACAGTTATATGATAAACAGAATCTGACATTTGTTGGCTTTTGAGGTAAAATTTTATTGAACTCGTCCACAAAAAATGTTGCTAAGGTCGCCGAAGGTTCACTTATTAACATTTTTGTCAGATTCGTTTAACAAAATGTATCTCAAACACCAACTCATGCCAGACCCTATATATCTTCATCTGTAGCTCAGACTGAGATTGTCCAGTATGTTTATGTAGTACTGGAAGGTTTTATTTGTTAAATTCTTTCCCTTATGACAAAATTGTAGACTAATCCAAGCAGAAAGCATTTGCAGATGAGAAAAGAAATGTGAATCAGATGATGAACTTTGCTTTTGAAAGGGTAGAAAACGTTGTGGGAAAAGGAGAAAATGCTGGTTTCCCACAATGTTTTCAAAAGTCTCCTTTCTCAGGGTTGTTAAACGTGGGGATTGCGTGGTAAAGAGTTAAAGAAGTGGTCAACAGTGGAAAAAAACAATGTGAAAAAAGGAGAAAATGATGGTTATAAGTATTTTCTCCTTTTCTCACACTGTTTTCGAATGCCTTCCTGCTCAGGGTAGTAAGACTGGATTGTTTGGTAAATGTTTAACCCTTTACCTCACAATCCAGAAGTTTAAAAGACCCTGTGGAAGAGGACTGTCAAAAACATTTTGGGAAAAGGAGAATATACTGGTTACCATCATTTTCTACTTTTCCCACAAAGTTTTCTACCCTATCAAAGACAAGTTCCATCATTTGAGGCTCATTTAAATTGTTATCTGCAAAATGCTTTTAATTTGGACAAATGTACATCTTTGTCTTAGGGTAAAGGGTTCATACAGACTGGACTGTGTTCAAATTATTGTTAGTGTGAATGATTTAGGTTTTGCTAGAATATGGAAGCAGCTCTCACCGTTATCACTCGTATCTCAAGGAATCTTCAGTTATTTTATGATTCAATGTAAGTTTCTAATACTCACAGATCTGATACTTTTTTTATGAATTTATTTTTGATGTAAAAGAAACAAGATTTGAAAATCATGTATCAAGACTTTATTGATCCTGATAAGATTCAAACTAAAGATGGCTGGAGGTAGTATCTGGGTGTATAAATTTCATTTTCTTTTCTTTGACTCTTAAATACTAAGTGCAGTCCTTTGCCATAATGTTTTCTGTAACCCTATCAGGGGCATAGCTGAAAAAGGGCATTAGCAGATGGCATATATCTTCTTTTCCCACAATGTTTCCTACCGTTTTAGCTGTATCTAATGTGCCTACTGCAAATGGTTTGAATTTGGTGGAGTGTAAAATTTTGTCATTTTGGTTATAGAGTTAATGATGTTTTTGCATGCTACTGTATCATGTTCCCATTACAAACACTTTTAATATGTTACCGAACAACAAAGGTCCAATTTGAAAGCATGTGCTGAATACAAATGACAAAAAAGGTGGAATTTGTCTCGGAGAGGGTAGAAAACATTGCAGGAAAATGCTGTCTAGCTACCAGCATTTCTTGTTTTCCCACAGTGTTTTCAAAAGGATTTTTTCCCAGGGTTGTTAAAACACAGAATTATCTGTGTGAAGAGTTAACCTTTTACCATACAATTCAGCATTTTAACAACCCTGTGCAAGAAATCTTTTCAGAAATACGATTGGAAAGGAGAAATTGCAGGTAAACAGCGTTTTCTGCTTTTTCCACAATGTTTCCTAATCATTCAAAGATGAAATCCTATCATTAGAGATATATTTCTTCCAAATACCTTCGTATTAGATGAGTCAGAAATTTTGCTTTCTTATAAAGAGTTTGAAAGTAATTTTTCATTTTTTTTTTTCAAAAGCATGTTCACTATTTTCTGCAGATCACTTTTTTAACTCGGCTGTTTTCGAAGAAAATGTTGAGGTAATGTCATAGCCCTCATAGTCTTCTGTGTTGTCTTTGTCTGCATTTTCATCGGCATCGTGCAAAAACTTGGACATTTTATATCTCAGTTATTACTGAAAATATTTACTTCAAAATATTTCAAAATATTGTTTGAGTAAATTTGTGTAAATTTTCAAGTCATGAAATTTAATTTTTTGGCCGCCATATACACAAAATTAATGTGCATTTTGAGTTGGGAATAATGGACCAAAATTTTGCCTATTCAAGACTATATTTGACTTGAATACTAGTGCCTTAATAAAGCAGTTAATGTTGTTCAAGATCAGACTGCACCATTTGTGCAGTCAGATCTTGCATCTACATTGTCAGAAATGATAGCTTAACGTGTGCTGGGCACTTCAACTGTTTACCACTTGACAAAATTTTAGACTTGTCTAACTTGAAAGTATTTTCGGACATCAAAAAAAATAAACATGACTCATACATATTGAAATTTGCTTTTGAGAGATGAGAAAACATTGTGGGAATAGAAGAATATTCTGGTTACCAGTATTTTCTCCTATTCCAACATTTTTTTCAAAAGCCTTTTTCCTTCCCATAGGGTCGTTAAAACTTTAGATAGTGTGGAAAAGGGTTACTTGTTCCGATTTGTTAAGAAATTATTGTGCTTAGGGAATCCCGACGTTTCTCCACATCTTTAGAGTGGGAAATAATATGATTTTGAGGCATGCTCTGGCAAAAGGGGGTTTGATGTATCTCTGTGATGTATGATACCACGCAAGTCAACACATTATTATGTATCCATAAAATTCATTTTGTCTATTAACCAACTGAATCATGAGATAGCATCGTTGGTTCCCGAACATGCAGAAAATTGACCATTGGCTAAAAGTTTTGATCCATGTCAGCCAGCGCGGTACTTTTTGCAGATGCATTAAACCCCCTTTTATACAGAGCATGGCCCAGATTTTTTGTTTTAATATGATTTTCATTATCTTAAAACAGCTGACTTTCTAAATAAAATACCCAGACATAAAGTTGCCTAATGGAGTGATCTCTGTTGTGTTTGTACCCCAGTGGAAAGGTTTCAAAAGTTGGGAATCTGGCTCGTAAACTGGTGGTTGCGAGCTCGATACCCGGTTGAGGCATACTTTCTTTCCAGCGATTTTTCGCCTCTCACCTCTGATACATGTGAGAAAAGTAGTCAGTGGCTTTGGAAAGAAAGTTGTCAGTACTGGTGTGAGCAAGCCAGGAAACACATGGGTGCGTCACTGACCGCCATGATATAACCCAAGTTGTTAAAATGGCGTTAAACTCCAATACAAATCCAAACAAAATCAAAAGTTGAGAAATAAAGGTCCCAGTTTGAAAGGCATTTGGGGTCCATATTCACCAACCTTTTTAGCTCACCTGAGCACAACGTGCTCAAGGTGAGCTATTGTGATCGCCCTATGTCCGTCGTCAGTCGTCTGTCGTCCGTCATCCGTCAACAATTTCTTTAAACATCTTATTCTCCTAAACCACTGGGCCAATCTTGATGAAACTTGGCAGGGATGTTCCTTGGGTGAAGCTCTACCAAAGGTGTTCAAAGAATTGAATTCCACCCTTAAGTCTGGTTGCCATGGCAACAAAAAGGAAAAAAAATGCAAAATCTTTGAAAATCTTCTCTGACACTAGAAGGCGCAGAGCTTTGATATTTGGTATGTAGCATCTCCTAGTGGACCTCTACCAAGTTTGTTCATATGATGCACCGAGGGTCAAAACTGGCCCCGCCCCGGGGGTCACAAGCTCGAGGATAGTAACAAAGAAGGAAAAGTTTAAAAATCTTCTTCTCTGAAACCGAAGGGCATAGAGCTTTGATATTTGGTATGTTGCATCTCAGAGTGGACCTCTACCAAGTTTGTTCCAAGGATGCTGCTTGGCTCAAAACTGGCCCAGCCCCAGGAGTCACAAGTTCGAACATAGGAACAAAGAAGGAAAACTTTAAAATTCTTTTTCTCTTAAACGGGAAGGTGTAGAGCTTTGATATTTGGTATGTAGCATCTCAGAGTGGACCTCTACCAAGTTTGTTCCAAGGATGCTGCTTGGCTCAAAACTGGCCCAGCCCCGGGAGTCACAAGTTCGAACATAGGAACAGAGGCGGAAAACTTTAAAATTCTTCTTTGAAACTGGAAGGCGTAGAGCTTTGATATTTGGTATGTAGTGATTCTCTTCTAAGTTTGTTTGCCCATCTAAGCACAACGAGTTCATTGAGTTCAAAATTGGGTCATCTTGGGTCATAAACTAGGTCACTAGGTCAAATTAAAGAAATACCTTGTTGGCACTCTCGAGGCCACATTATTTGCTCAATTGCCTTGAAAATTGGTCAGAAAGTTTGTCTTTATAAAATCTCAAATAAGTCTGATTTTGGGTCAACTGGGGTCATAAACTAGGTCACTGGGTCAAATTAAAGAAATAGCTGCTGGGCACTCTAGAGGCCACATTTATTATTTAGTTGATTTGAAAATTGGTTAAAATGTTTCTTTTGATAAAGTCCAAGACCAGTTCAAATTTGGGTCACCTGGGGTCATAAACTAGGTTGCTTGGTCAAACTAAAGAAATACCTTAAGGCACTCTACTCAGATGAGCGATCCAGGGCCATTATGGCCCTCTTGTTTATTGAATTTTTAGCTCACCTCATTAGCTTTTGTGATCATGCTGTGTCCGTCGTATGTCGTGCGTCGTCCGGGCGTCAACAATTACTTTGTGGGCACTCTAGAGGCCACATTTTTAGTCCGATACTCATGAAACTGTCAGTATGTTTGTCTTGATAAAGTCTCGGACAAGTTCAAATTGTGTCACTCATGGTCAAAAAGCAGGTCACTGGGCCAAATCTTAGAAAAACCTTGTGTGCACCCGAGAAGCCACATTTCAAGCCCGATACTCGAGAAACGTGATCGGAAAATTTGTCTTGATGATATCTTGGACAAGTTTGAAATTGGGTCATACCAATCAAAAGTAGGCCACTGGGCCAAATCTTAGAAAAACGTTGTTTGCACTCTAGAGGCCACATGTTCAACTCAATACTCATGAAAGTCCGTCACAAACTCTGTCTTGATAATATTTTGACAAGTTTAAAATTGGTTCACGTCGGGTCAAAAAGTACGTCACTGGGCCAAATCTTAGAAAAACCTTGTGTGCACTCGATAGGCCACAATTTTTTGTCTGATACACAAGAAACTGGGTCAGAATGTTTGTCTTGATGATATCTTTCAGACATATCAGACTATAGAGTCCATTGAGTTTGAGCCATTAAAGATACTTCCTTGCAGCCAAAGAAAAAAAAAAACCACTGTTAAAATTTGATGGGCTGTAGAATGGTTCAGAATAACTCAGCTGTGTAAACATAGAAAAAAAAAATACCGATATATATGGTGGAAGGGATAAATACATTTATCGGAAATCATTAATTTAAAACCGGAAATGTCACAACAGTGATTTCATTGATGGCCTCTAGAACATGAATGAAATGCATTTTCTATCGGTCGTCATCTATGCAACCGTCAGAGGCAACATTTTGCATGAAGCTACAAGAATGATCATAGTTCGATAAATAAATGATAACATGTGTTAAAAGCTGGCTGAAAACGAGTTATAATGTATCTTTAAGTCTGATCCATGAAGTCTGATTTTTATTCTGTATTAAAAGGCAATTTTCGGATGCCATTTAAATGCAAAGAATAGCCCGGTAGCTCTGTTGGTAACATACAGGCCTTGAAACCAGGGAGGTCGCTTGTTCGAATCCCAACCTCAATTTCTTTCTGAGGATTGATAATACTCATCGCGACAGGATTCATTCTTTAACGGCTAGTTGTTCCGACAACGGTTATTTTTGGAAAGCAGCCAGTGGCTTGGGAAGAATATTGTGCAAAAAGCTGGTACCAGAAACTCTAGGAAAGCATGCATAGGTGCACTAGCGGCTGCGATATAACTACAATAATGTTGAAAACTTAGTTAAACACCATGCAAACAACATATAATTGGTAAGAAGTAAATTTGATAAGGTTAGGACGGTCATCAAGGCCGGATGTGAAATACTGTAAGCCGGAAATGACATCATAATTGCCAGTGCAATAAGTTGGGTGAAACTTTCAAGCCGATAGCAAATTGTGTGTGGGGGGGACATCTCCCTATCGGACTGTGTAAATCAAAGATCAGACTGTACGTTCTGTGCAGTCTGATCTTGAACTGCACTGTGCTCGAAAGGTCCTTGAATCGCGCTTAGCAGCCTAAGGGTTAAAGAAACGATGATGGTGCTTTAATTATGTCATCTGCTAATCGCTTTGAATTTATGTTGTCCGATAATGAGTTAACTCTTTACCAAACGACAAAATTTCAGACAAGTCCAAATTGAAAGAATTTGCAGATGTCACGATAAATGAGATTCATGAACTGAAATTTGATTTTGACGGGGTAGAAAAGATTGTGGGAAAAGGAGAAAGGCTGGTTTTTCCTTTTCGCTCAATGTTTTTCGACATTTCAACCACAAATCCCATTGTATGAGCCAGACTTAGTTTGTCGTCTGCAATGGCTATCAATTTCGATAGGTCTGAAAAATTGCCGTTATCTAAGTAGCTAATTAAGTAAGACATTGTAAGTAGCTTGCTTGCAAGCATTACTATGAATAGATAGCTCACAAAAATGTTATCGAAGGTGTCTCGCAAGGATTGTTATGAAGCTTGCAAGCATTACTATGAATAGATAGCTCACAAAAATGTTATCGAAGGTGTCTCGCAAGGATTGTTATGAAGCTCGGAAGCATTATCATGGAGGAAGAGCCCGCAAGAGTTGTTATAGAATGTATCTCGCAAAGACCGTCATGGCGGATAGCTGGCGTAGACTGTCATGGCGGATAGCTGGCGTAGACTGTCATGGCGGATAGCTGGCGTAGACTGTCATGGACGATAGCTTGCACGGATTGTCATGGAGGGGTTTGCCATTTCGGAAATGTCGGAATACCTTCAGTGGGATAAAGAGACAATTCGACAAGAATGACTCTTCTTGTTTTATCATAGCATTATATAGTCAGTGGCAACAAGTATTTCTTCCAATTCCAATTTCCCACTGACTTACATACATTTTAAGTGCGCTAGAAAAGTAATCGGGCAGCTTCTGCTTGTGCTATGACTGAAAACTGGCTGAAAGCGAGGTTACCAGAGCTATATACACTACTATGCTGTAAGAGTTCCACGCCTGACGTCAAAGTTGAAGCTTTCTGAAGTCTAGGGGTGTAATTTTTCCGACAATTACTGCCGACGCCTCAATTGACGTTACTGTAAAAAGGTTTTTTCAAAATGAATATTGACCACCATTAAACAGCTACATTGTTACCATATTACATTGTGTCCAATCTTCGCTAGCCAATGGTGACGATCACTACGTTGCTCTATGCAACCTTGGCTGATGGAGTCGAACCGTAGATTCCAGGCGATTCGCCGCCTGTTGGACTTTGATAGTTGTCCTCCCCTAGAATTACATCATAGAAAACGAATCGAACATCGTGTAACCTAATCCTTTCGGAAAAACGCACAAACGTAATCTGGTGTTGGAATGTACCCTCGAACTTCATTAAAACTGATTTGTTACAGTGATTGTTGAAGTTATTATTGTTCGTCGGTATTTTTGGTAATGATACCCAGCATATGCAGTAATTCCCTCCTGCGGTCCTCTTTTTTTTTTAATTTATGTTTCGCTGATGCTGGATAGCAAATGTAAAGCGGTATTTGATTGGTGGTTTTAGAACAGACTGCAACCAATAAATTAATTTTACGCTTATCACCGGGATAACAAATTTCAGCTCGATCAGCGAAGGGTAAATAGAACAATAAAGTGGTCGGCACGTTTGGCTAGTGAAGATGATTGTATCCAGTCTAACAATATCAGCCATGCTCTGTGAACAGGGGACTTAAAACATCTGCAAAAAGTATCGATCCTGGTCAGCCCGCGCAGTCCGTCAGGCTGACCTGAATCGAAACTTTTTGCTATAGGTCAATTTCCAGCTTGTCAAAGGACCAGTGCCCCTCATTATATAAGTCGGTTGCGAGACAAAACGGATTTTATGGATCCAACATACTGTGATTACTTGTGTTATGCTGTTTTTTTTTTTAGTTTGAGGGTCGGGGTGATTTCTAAATACAATACGATGCCCGTCCCATCAATTTATTCTTTCTTGGTCAAAGTCATCAAACGTATATAATTTTACAACAATGGGGAGATTAGCAAAAGTGTAGAGCAAAAAGCCAAATAATAAAATGATTTGCATAACAGCTCAAATTAGAACATGAATGCTTCTGTCACAGTGTTTTTAGCTGTAATATTTCTTTACAGACCATAAACACTGCAATTGGAATTAAGCATTTATTTTGTCACAATGTTTACAAGTTGACAGTGCAAGTCACTACAAAGAACAATCGAGTAATTATTTCCATGTGTCACAATGTTTCCAAGTTGACAATGCAGGCCACTACAAAAATCAATTAAGTAATCATTTCCATATGTCACAATGTTTTCTTCTTACAATCTAAAACAGGTACAATCAATTCTTTCATGCAATTTGTTACATTCTTATCCAATAATACAACAATTCCAATCAAACTCAAATCCTCATAATCAATACTTTTTTTTTCGGAGTGACTATTTACCCGACCGTCGTGTACGCACCGATTAAAACGGCACATTTGTACACGAGCGTTAGGGGAGAGAACTCATTGTATAACCATCCACAGCTGAAGAAAGCAAGATGGCCGCTGCCGTTCTGACGGTTGCGATGTCAGTTAGCCAAAAATTCGCCAATTATGGCGAATTTAAAGAGTTCCTCAAGAATTTTGAGGACTCCACCTTTTGTAAATATGTTGTGGTCGATAGCAGAACGGTCGAGCAAGCCAACAAATCGGTCACCAGGGCTGAGAATAAATTTCCAGCGCAGCTGAAGTATTCGCGCCTTCGGTTCACCTGCAAACATGGGGGGCATTACCGTTCAAGGAGCACAGGAAAAAGACCAAACCAGCGGTTAGTACATTGGCCTACACTCTGTTTAGTGGGCAATGTAAGCAATTTGCAATCAATGCGCATCATCATTCATGGCAATGGCAGGCATGCAATTGAGTACACGACAGTCGGCCTCACAGTATGAATTTTCTTCAGTGTGTGCACGACAGTCGGGTAAATATCATCGGTCCAAAGGCTAGGCCTGCATGCATCCAGTGCATCATGTGCATGCATGCACTGCATTGATATATGTACCATGCATTGGCCGGTTCAGGAACGTTTTCGCCCCAAAACCATTTCCTCCCCTAGTCATTTCGCCCAACCCCTAGTCGTTTCGCTTTCCCCCCCCCCCCCCCTCGTCGTTTTGCCCCCCCCCCCCCCTACAAGGTAAAACTAAATTGCATTCTTGAATTAAATCATTTTCCTAAGATGTTTTCAATCTTCAATTGAGTGAAAGTAAAATATAATGCGACAAAGGGTTGCGTTTACAATCAATTGTACGACTTCACATTAGCAAAGTCAAAATGACATAGATTGCGTAATACGTAATTAACGAGTTGATAACCGTGCCTAAGAGGATTACGACGGCACGTGATCTAAAAGACATTTGATCAGCAACGCGGTGGACTCTTTAAAACCGTTGAACAATTTTGGATGGCATTAATCCTTTAAAAAAAAAAAAAACATGGAAGGTGAAAGAGAGGCAAATACTGATATCAGATCGGCATCATGTGCTGTTGCATCTTTGTCTACATTAGATGATCAGCTTTGTGACAAAAATGATTACTTTCCCATTTCATACAGTCGATAAATCAGCAAGAAAGTTTATTCTGAATCCTAAATGTGAATTGAAAAATCAAGGCCAAAAAAAAATGAAAACAATGAAAACGCGAATGAATTAGATAGCTATACATGGCTTGCAACACGCAAAAAGGATCATTCGAACATTTGAATAAAGTGTCGACTCGGATCAGCCTGCGCAGTCCTCGCATGCTAATCCGATAGGACACTTTCCGTTTTGATGATTTTTTTCTGTTTTGCGCAAGTCTACTGAGGAACATAATCTAATGTAGACGTAAAGTGTCGTCTCAGATTAGCGTGCGAGGACTGCGCAGGCTGATCCGCGACGACATGTTATTCAAATGTTCAAATGATCCTTTTCGCGTGTTGCAAGCCACAGAATGGAGTGCAGTGGCAGAAACAAGCTAAATTACAGAGATATAAGCCGCCATCCCTCACACCTATCTCAAGAAATAGAATGGTGGCGGCCATTTACTTCTCTCTGACATGAAATGCAAAACACTGACATAATTCCATTCTATAATCCTGTACAACACAAACAACAATTTCAAAGATGAATAATGATGAGTTTGTTTGTTTCCATTTATTTATCGTCGCTGCCGGTTGCCTATCTGAGCGACGCCCCCAGAAGACGGTTAGTTGTTACGAGGGATAGTAAATTCAGTTTAGTACGAGTATATTAAAAGATTACAAAGTACACCGACATCGGTCAACATATATTCTTTCTTCTTCTTTTTCTCGGTCTGTTTTCCATTTCCGAATAATTAAAGTTGTTTTCGAAAATCTTAATTTACAATGTCATTCGATGTTCTTTGAAACAATATTCTCTAAAGGTGCTCTCTCTCTCTCTCTCTCTCTCTCTCTTTCTCTCTCAATTTCTTAATAAATTGTTTTGGGGACGAAACAAGTATGGGAGGAAATGGTTTGGGGCGAAACGACTGGGGGGGAGGGAGGGGAGGGGTGAAAAACAGAGGCGAAACGACCATACATGCAGGGCTAGGGCCTACCCCGTACCGGTATCTAGGGGCCTGTGCCTGTGGTATATGGTAGGGCCTATTATGGTGATGATGGTACAGTAAGTGAGGTGTTCCCAAACATTTTTCCTTAGACCCCAGCACATCAGTGTGGACAATGACTGAATAAGGAACCCGCGTGCGATTTATCCTGACAGATCAGCGCTGCGAGCGCGAGCACTGCAACCGAACCAAACCGATGTCATTGAAGTTGTTTAATGTGTTGACGCTGTGTCATGAAAAAATCAGCTGTACATTTTTCTATAGGAAAAAATGAGATAAAGACGTTTTTATTATCGCCATCCTACCACGTTATTTTAAGGAAAAAAGTAAAGAAATTGAAGAAACTTGCAGCTGCGACAAGATGGAGCAAATTTTAACGTCATGCGACAGAAAAAATAGTGTCGATTTCATGCCAGAAGTTATAATTCGGTCACATCGATTGCAGCGCCACTTTGTGACGTTATTTCATCCGATCCGGTTCCTCATTACGAACAGTATGAAAAAAAAATCAAGATTTTTTGCCTCGTGGCAAAGCCTCAACATCAGGGCCTTATGCATAAATTGCCGTAATTTTTGCCACAAAATACGAAAACTGCAGTTATAGGCCTACCTACCTGGAAGAATAGGGCCATTCCACTTGTATGCACATGGGTCCAGGTTAATGGTTGGTTGAATAGTGTTTTACGCCGCTTTCAACAGTATTTCAGTCATATCACGGCGACAGCTCACATTATTCATGTCTTTCCTGGGTTTCACCAGTACTAGACTGAGGCTCTGAAGTGTCTTGCCCAAGGACACTCCCACGAAAAACCAAGAGGATCCAATTTTTTTTTTTTGGGGGGGGGGGGGGGTTTACGCCGTATCAACAGTATTTCAGTTATTTAACGGCGACAGTTCACAAATCCATGTTTCCTCCTGGACTACTTTTTCAACCAGTACTTAACAAGTCCATTATCCTGACACTTGCGGGCCAGTCGTAGTGCTATTCCCATAATCCTGGGCGCCAAGGGGGAAAGCCACTACTACCAGTTTTAAAGACTTTGGTCTGTCGCGGCCGGGGATCGAACCCACGACCTCCCGCTCACGAGGCGGGCGCTCTAACCACTAGACCACCGCGACGGTAGAGGATCCAGTGCGGCTCGAACCCAGGACCTCGGGATTACGAGTCAAACACTTCACCACTGAGTCACGCAGGGCCCCTAGGGTCCAGGTTAAGGGCTGTTCCAGTCTCCGACCGACATGACTGATGTGTGCAATGTATCTTTCTATTTACAGAACATACAAGAGTGGTTGTGAAAGCGGTTTCCTTATCAATGCTGACCGAGCCTTATTTTTTGTGAAATATTCATTGTTAGCCTTCATTCATTACATCAAAAACAACCATAACCATTTTATTTTCCTTGTGAGGGGGAATCACTACAGTACTGATAATGTAGTCCTTTATATTGTCTGACATGTATACTGATTCAGATTGGATTACCCATATCCTCCATGGACTACCCCAGCTAATAATCCAGTCTTAGGCCTATCCATCACATCCAAGGTGGAGCTGGGGGCAAATGCCCAGAAGATGTGCTTTTCATGCAAATTTTGGCCGGAAAATGGCAAAGATTGTACCCCTAGGGACAAAAACGGATGCCAGCTACGCCTGTGCATTTGTTCTGTGACACCCTGTATAAATGACTATTGCCGTGTGCTCCACTGAGACCGTCTACGCCGGTCTTTTTTTTTTCACATTGTTTCTAACTAGCAATAAGACTTCACCTAATCCAAGGGTGTTCTTTTATCACAATGTTTTCGAGCTTACACACCAGTCTTTATGGACCTAAGTCTACTCTTCAACACATTCAACTTTTGCCACAATGTTTTCATTTTTCAATGATTTCGTCTGTACGTGCCATTAATCAACATTGACTTCATCTTAATAATTTCTAATTTACAAAAAAAAATCAAAGAACAGTGCCTAATTTCAAAACATATAAAATCCAAACTTACCTAAATACAATACGATGTCCGTACCATCAATTTATTCTTTCTTGGTCAAAGTCATCAAACGTATGACTTGTCCGTGAAATGGACGCATCTTATACCATTTTAGACTTAAGCAAAATTAACCAATGAAATTATAGTTTCATAACACTATCAACCAATGAAATTTCAGTTTCAGTGTACTAATTAAGAACATTGACATTAGCGAGCAATTACTTTGTACGCTGAGAAAGAAGCCAATGGATTAAGAATACAAATCAAAGTACTGAAAGTACTGACAGACTAGCGAATTTGATTGATTACTTGTTTGTATGCTGCTGAACCCAGTTTTCAAAATTATTTCAGTTATGTAGCGGTGGCCAGTGCACATGCCCATGCTTTCCTGGAGTTTCTTTTACCAGTACTCCGCACAATATTCTTTCCAAGGCACTGGCTGTTTTCCCACATAACCATCGTGGAAACATGAGAGAGAAATGTATCCTGTCGCAATAACTATCATCAATCCTCGGAAAGAAATTTGCCGAAACGGGGATCCAAATAGCATCCACCTGTTCTCAAGTCCTGTGCGCTACCGGCTGAGCTGTCAGGCATATGCATGCTATTGGTTAACTATAATCCAGTTTAAGTTTAACCCTTAACCTGCTAAAAAATGTTAAATGAAACTTTCAAGCCAAAGGTAAACACCTGAATATTGCTATTTCAACGCTACAGTTTGGAGAAAATAAATCCTCTTATCGGACAGTGTAGATCCAAGATCAGGCTGAACGATCTGTGCAGTCTGATCTTAATTCACACTGTCCGCAAAAGGTCATTGAATCGCAGTAGTGCTTGTAAAAGAAACTCCAGGAAAGCATGGATAGGTGCTCTTGCCGCCGTAATATCACTGAAATAATGTTGAAAATGGTGTTAAACACCATGCAATCAATTAGTCAATATCAATAGCACAAGATGTAGTTACATGTCACTTTTTAACTCTCGTTACAAAATGAAAAATTTTACACTCGTCCAAATTCAAAGCTGTTGCAGATGATAAATTAAATGTAGCTGAACTTATGAAACCTGATTCTAAAAGGGCAGAAAACAATGTGGGAAAAGAAGAAAATGATGGTTACCAGCATTTTCTCCTTTTTCCACAATGTTTTCAAAGGGATTCTTCCCCAGTGTCGTTAAAACTTGGGATTGTTTGGTAAAGGGTTAATATTCAAGACGTAGAATAACACTTTAACTGTACACAATGATCTAAATAATGAATGACTGAAGGAATGACAAGGGTTCCCTGTCCAGTGAGGGTTAATATAGCTGGGATTTGCAACAAGTTACCTAGGCGTATCTATTAATAGGTTCATTCATAATGTTACAGTGGTGTAGGAATAAGTGATTCTCTCCTTTACATAGGTCACTTAATTTACATGTAAGCAAAGATCTTGTACCTTATAAATGACATCTTGTTCAGTTTATTACTTTGTAAGACGACATGTTGACACTGGAGTGGTAGAGATTTAGTGGTTTTTGTCAAAATTGTGATATATAACAGAATTAAGACTTCTAACAGAAAGAAGTATTTTCTGTAAGGCAGTATTTGGCAACTGTGGGTTTTTTGTTTACATTGACTCTAGGTCAATCATGATGCCTATAGACTAGCTTCGCTAGTCAATAGTACAAAATACGGAAAAACAACATGGGTATAAATGGATATTGACTCTTGACCAAAATAATGACTGAAGAAAGGATGTATGCAGGCGTAACTTGATCACAAGTCAAACATGTCACAAGCCCTTTATCCATGAATTCCTTCTTAACAAACTATCTGCAGACTGTGAAATCTTAAGCCTCTTTGGGCCTCTTTAGCCTGATTACTTGAAAACATTACCAATTTACTTCATACTGATGTTTCAAAATCTTAGCAAAAGTGAAACACAAAATCAAGCATATATAATGAACATACAATATAATAACTTGCAATTCAAACTAGAATTCTAATTCATTAAAACAATTAAATATTTTGTTGCATTGACTACTACAATTTTATCGCAATCTTTGACTGTAATTTTTACTGCGTAACACCTGCTTGGTATCATGCATCACCGGAGATGCATTAAGACCCTTTTCACAGGGCATGAATCAGTAAAATTATATATTTAAATGTCGAATTTGTTTTGCTTTATATTTATATAAGTTTAATAAAGAAAGCTTTATCATTTTAACCCACAATGAATTAAAAATTTAACTGAAAGAATACGTGTAAGTTAACGTGGATTCGGGATTTTGATTTATATGGCTATGTACTTACCTTTTGCATATCACGTAAATCGCTTGCAAGCCGAGGAATATCGTCGTGCACAATGCTGGGAGCCAAACTGTTGCAGAGCCCTGTGATATAACTAAAATGAGCCATGCTCTGTCGAATGGGGCTTCAGAGCATCTCCGTTATCCATTATACCCAGCAAGTCATCACATAATTGTGGATTCATAAATTCCATTTTGTCCAACAGCCAGCTGAATCCTGATTTGTTTATCTTGCGTCGATTGTGAAACAAGTCATCGAAAACTGCCGCCCAATGGGATTTGTCGTTTTAGGGTTTTTCACCGTATACGGAAATATAACAATACAGTGTTAGTAAATATAACCCGGATATTGCATCTTCAATACTTGCTCCATCAGGATATTGAACAAAATCCAACAATGTAGGCAAAAAATCCAACAGTTCTCGCTATGTGCAGTCTGACCTTGGTCTATACCGTGTCAATAATGTGTTCAGTGAAAGGTAAAAGTTTGCTTTGCACAAAGGTTAACCAACAGCACACAAGGGATTATATTTCGAGATTGCCCAACATCCAGGATCCTTACCTATAACTATTCGTAAGCACTTGTAAACGTAATTATTATATAATCGTTTTTACATCGACTGAAGTTGCATACAACTGGTTTTCGTTTCATAAGTTCTTTTGTTTAGATTTTTTTTAACAAAACATGATCATTTTTACCCGCCTGCAAAGATAGTTTTAAAACTAAGATATCGACTGTATAAGTATAGAAAACATGAGAAACGTTCTTTTTTTTTTTTCTGTATTTTTTTTTTTTAATCTTTTTTGTTTACAGGAAGCTGCTATTGCATAAAATTTCGTGTCCGTGAAAAGTGGGTTGAATGTAGCTGCAAAGCGTATCGACTCAGGTCAGCCTGCGCAATCCGCGCAGGCTGACCTGAACCGAAACTTTTGGCTTTTGGTAACTTTTTTTTTTCATGTCCAAGGACATTCTACCTCAGTATTCAGTGGGTTGTTGGACAAAAATATAGATTTTATGGATCCATAATTATATGAAGACTTGCTTGGTGTAATACATCACGGAGATGCATTAAGCCCTCTTTTGCCAGAGCATGGCTCGATTGGTTTTAGTAATTGTGTACTTATAAAACATCGTACACTGTAGATCTTACATCAGACAGCAAGTTCTATGCAGTCTGATTTTGATCTACACTCTCCGCAAATTTATCTGGTTTTTGTCTATGTACATGTGGCGTGGAAAGATTTAGAACGAATTCAAGTGTGTTAGGTTTCACTATGAACACGGAAAATTATTAACCCATATCTAAACTGGGGTTTCCCGTAAACATAGCTGAGCGCGACCTAAGGACCCTTTGCGGACAATGTATAAGATCAGACTGCACAGAACGTGTAGTCTGATCTTCGATCTTCACTGTTCGATAAGGAAACATTTTCCCCAAATAATAACTTGAAAGTTTCATTTTATTCATTGAGCAGGTTAAAGATTAAAGTGATCTGAAGAACAGTTTTACTCTTTACTATTGATGATAGTCATTGCGACAGGATTCATTCCTCTCTCATTGCTGATTATTGTTTCGACGATGACTATATGGGAAAGCGGCCAGTGGCTTGAGAAGAATATTGTGCGTAGTACCGGTAAAGGAAACTCCAAGAAAGCATGGATATGTGTACTGGCCGCCGTGATATAACTGAAATTATGTTGATAAGGGCGTTAAACACCATAAAATCGATTAATCAATTGCCCTTTACTCTTTACCGGACGTCAAAATCTTACACTTGTTCAAATTGGAGGCGTTTGCTGACGACATAAGAAATGTGGTTCAAATGTTGAGACTTGTCTGTGAACGGGCAGAAAACACTGTGGGAAAAGGAGAAAATGCTGGTTGCCAGCATTTTTTTTCTTTCAACATTTTCAATATCTGTTTTTGCCAAAGTCGTTAAAACTCGGGACTTTGTTAACGAAGCAGATCAAGATCAGACAAAACAGCACAAGCAGTCGTATCTTGGATCAACACTGTCCTTTACTTTCTTACATATTCTGCCCAGAACAAACTTGAACGAACTATCTTTAGTAACAGAAAACTTAAGCCTTTCCCACACAATCCCGTGTTTTAACGACCTTGAGAAAGAAGGTTTGTGAAAACATTGTGGGAAAAGCTGAAAACGCTGATAACCAGCATTTTCTGCTTTCCCCACGATGTTTTCTATCCCGCCAAAGACAATCCACATCGTTTGGGCTTCTGTCAATATGTCGTCTGCAAATGCTTTCAATTTGGACAAGTCTAAACTTTTGTCGTCTGTTCACAACTTAACCCCTAACCTGCTAAATAAGTGAAATGAAACTTTCTAGCCAATACTAAAATCCCAAATATTGCTTTTTCAAAGGTATTTTTTCGGGGAAAAATATCTCCTTACCGAGCAGTAAAGATCAAAGATCAGACTGCACTTTCTGTGCAGTCTGATCTTGATCTACACTGTCCGCCAAAGGTCAGTGAATCGCGCTTTGCAGCTTAAGGATTGAGAGTGTAGCTGTGACAAAGCGACGTACCAATGACTTCTAGTTTCATTTTTGAGAATCAATTTATATTATATCGTACAACGTCTCTGCTGGGATTAAAAGTGGTGTCGTCGGACAAAACTTTATATACAGTATATCTACATTTCAGTTTTGTGAACATTATTATGTGGTATTATTTGATTTATAAGATGGCGCCGACAGCAACTTGTATGGATTTTTAGATGTGTATCACAGTATGTATTATATTACACACGTGTGTAAGTTGTGTATTTCTGTGTGTAGTTTATCTGCGTAATGTTTTTTTTTTTACAAAAAAAATAGGGTAGATCTAGATCTACGCATTTACAAATTTTACGACATAAAAGTGATCCGAACTGGGGTCTATCTCGAGCTTGTAGGGGTCGTGCAAGGGTCACTGGTAAAGTGTAGGACTCATAACCTGGAGGCCACGTGTTTGGACATCACTGGAAGCACTGGATGTTTTCTTTTTAATGGGAGTGTCCTCGGGCAAGAAGCTTCAGAACCCCAGCCTAGTACTGGTGAAACCCAGGAATACATGAATGTGTGCGATATGACTCGAATAACGTTGAAAGCGGCGTTAAGCATCAATCAATCAATCAGTCAATCAATCAATCAGTCAGTCAGTCAGTCAGTCAATATTAAGCTGGTAATGCCCGTCATTGAATTCCTGGGAATCGAGTGAGAGCGTGATTAGAATGTAACTGGAGTAAAAGGGGGGGGGGGGTCTTTAACTTGTTTAACCATTTACCAAACGATCATTGGTTTTATGACACTGATTTTGGGGGAAAAAAAATTTCGAAAACGTTGTGGAAAAAGGAGGAAAATCCTGTTAAGCAACTGTTTTCCTCTTTCCCACAATGTTTTATACTCTTGCAAAGGCAACAACCGTAAAGTAATCGGGGACACATTTTTTGTCCTGTTTCAGTACATACGGGTCTAAAATATTGTCGGCTGTAGAGAAGTTAGACATATTAACGCGTGCAAAAAGGACAATTTAACCTTCCATATAAGTGAAATGAAACTTACAAGCCGATACATGTAGTGAAAACAACAACAACAAATTTTGCTATTTCAGATGTATTTGGGGGGAAAAATATCTCCATGTGTAGATCCAAGAAGACTGCACGTTCTGTGCAGTCTGATTTTGATCTACATTGTCCGCCTAAAGGTCCTTGAGTCGTACTTAAGCAGCCTAAGGGCTAAGTGAACTAGAAAATAAGCAAGAGGTTCCTGATGGCCCTGGATCGCTCATCTGAACCACAGGGTACCGAAGCATAGGCTGCGCATAACTACCTTAAATATCATACAATTTTTAGCTCCACTGGCCGAAGGCCAGCGCGCTTATGTCATGGCCGGGTGTCCGTCGTGCGTCCGTGCGTCCGTCCGTCCGTGCGTTAACTTTTATTTCAAACATCTTCTTCCCTGAAACTACCCATCCAATTTTCATGAAACTTCACAGAAATGATCCTGCCATGGTCCTCTTCAGAATTTCTTGAAAGAAATTGATTCCTTCAAAAACTCTGGTTGCCATGGCAACAAAACTGAAAAATATTGGAAATCTTCAAAAATCTTCTTGTCTGAAACCATAAGGCTTAGAGCTACCAAATTTGGCATGTAGCTTTATGTAATAGACCTCTATCACGTTTCTTCAAATTATAGCCCTGGGGTCAAAATTGGCTTTGCCCCAGGGGTCACAAGTTTTACATAGGCTTATATAGAGAAAACTTTTAAAATCTTCATGTACCTAGCCATAAGGCCTAGAGCTACCAAATTTGCATGTAGCTATATCTAGTAAGTCTCTACAAAACATGCCAAGAATTTAGCCCTGGGGTCAAAACTGGCTCTGCCCCAGGGGTCACAAGTTTTACATCGGCTTATATAGAGAAAACTTTAAAAATCTTCCTGTACCTAGCCATAAGGCCTAGAGCTACCAAATTTTGCATGTAGCTATATCTAGTGGGCCTCTACCAAGCGAGCCAAAATTTAAGCCCTGGGGTCAAAATTGGCCCCGCCGCAGGGGTCACAAGTTTTACATGGGCTTACATAGTGACAACTTAAGAAATCATCCTGTACCTAGCCATAGGGCCTAGAGCTACCAAATTTTCATTTAGTTTGATCTAGTGGGGGTCTACCAAAAGTGCCCAAATTAATTACAGTCCTGGGGTCAATTTGGCCTCATGTGGGGGGGGGGGGGGTTCACAAGATTTACATGGCTTATATAGGGAAAACTTTTAAATATTGGTGTACATAGCCATAAGGCTTAGGGCTACCAAATTTTGCATAATTATAGCATTATCTAGTGGACAACTACAAAGAGGGCCCAAGTTACAGCCCTAGGATCAAGTTTGGCCCTGCACCAGGGGTCACAAGTTTTACATGGGTTTATGGAATGAAAACTTCAGAAACCGTCTTGTTACTAGCCATAAGGCCAAGAACTCCCAAATTTGGCATGTTATTCTTCTAATACACATATTCCTCAATTAGTCCGACTGTAGCCCTGGGGTTAAAGTTTTATAAGGGCTTATATAGTGAAGACTTCTCACAATCTTCTTGTTTCTAACAATAAAGCATAGGACTAACAAATTTGGCATGTTTTGAGCCTTGGGATCAAAATTTGCCCCACCCCAGGGTTCACAAAATTTAGATAGGCTTACATAGTGAAAACTTAAGATATCTTTTTTTATCCTTACTATAAGGCCTAGGGCTATAAATATTTGGCATGCCGATTCATATTGTAGACTTCTACCAAGATCGTTCCATCTTTTTCATGGAAACCACTCTTCCAATTTTGACCAAACTTTACAGATATCATCTTGCCATGATGTTCTTCAGAATGTCTTCAAAGAATTAAGTTCTGTGAAAAGCTATGGTTGCTATGGCTACAAAATTGAAAAACCTTTAAAAATCTTTTCCAAAAGCTTGTATTTACTAACATCATTGTAGCTCATGAAAAAGATACCGTTTTTTAGCTCCACAGGCCTAAGGCCATCAAGCTTATCGTCTCTGAAACTGCTTCACCCAATAAGTGACAAGCTTTACATAGGCTAATATAGTGAGAACTTAAAAGGTCTTCTTGTTCCTTACCTTGAGTTACAGCTGTAATATTGTATGAGTGTAATCTAAATGACCTCTTCCAAAGTTATTCAAGTTATGTCAAAATTAGTCCTATCTCATGGGTCATAAACATGTGTTTATAGCGTGAAAATTCAAAAAATCTTTTTGCTCCAAACCGCAAACCCAAGGGCTACCAAATCTGGATCACTTTTGATTTTTTTTTTTTTTTTTTTTAATTAGCCTTGCATCAGGGGTCTAATGTTTTACAGAGGCTTCATATGGACGAAACTTGAAAATCGCCTTATTCATAACCATACAATATAGACTTGTATTATTTTGGCATGTGGCTTTATCGTGTGGACCTCTACCAGGGTTCAAGTAATTATAGCTCTGGGATCAAAAATGGCTCTGCCCTGCGGGTCTCAACTTTCACATGGGCTTTTACATAGAAAACTTTGTAAGTCTTCATTTGGCTCAGAATTGAAATGTTTAGTATTTATGGTTTATATTTATAAGCCAGTGGAGCGATACAGGGCCATCATGGCCCTCTTGTCTCACTGTTACCAAAGGTAGCATTTTAGCCATTCGCAACATTTTGGATACAAATCAACTTCAAGGGAAATAATTTTGAACGTTCTACTTCAGTAAGGCTGGTATTCATTGTATCTTCCGTAACCGTCTGACATTTATACCTTTAGGGCCATCGCCTTTGAATTAATTAATTTAAAACGCGATACTCGATAGTACGAGGATGATAATGCGAAATCACGAAACTACGATGATGAAAACGTGACAGAACGATGACGATAACGCGATACTACGACGGTGAAAACGCGACAATACGATAGTTTGATGATGATAGTGCGATATAATATCGTGTTTTCACCATCGTACTGTCGCGTTTTCACCATCATTGTATCGTAGTATCGCACGAACACCGTCGTATCGTCGCGTTATCATCATCGTACTATCATGTTTTCATCATCGTACTTTCGCGTTTTCACTATCGTACTATCGTGATTTCATCATCGTACCTGTCGCATTATCACCATCCTACTGTCGTGTTATTATCATTATACTTTCGTGTTATCATCATCGTACTATCACGTTTTCACCATCGTACTATCGCATTATCATCGTCGTACTATCAAGTTTTCACCATCGTATTATCGTCTTCCGGTTCGCATGCGCATACACATTCAAAGGCGATTGCCCTAACGGTATTCCGTTTAACTCTACTAGACTGCAATGTTTTGCCACGCAGAAAACTTTATGGGAGCGGTTACCAGCATTTTTCTTATTTCCCTCAAGGTTTACAAAAGCCTTCTTCCTTAAGATCCTTGAAACTGTGTGTTGTTGTGGGAGAAAGGGTTCATTTGTTTGTTTGTAGAAATATAAGAAGATTAGCGCATTAGTCCTTATCCTGCCGATTGCAATCATGGATTTATTTTGCAGAGAGTGAAGGGCAAGATCAGCCTGCATGTACGTGCAATTTGATCTTGCTCTGCAGTCTTCGCTGCTCTATCTTTTTTTTTCTGTTCACGAAACCCCATCCACTCCCATTTAACCAATTGGAATCTGTGTAATCGCTAACAATTTAAATTCGGCAGGATAAGGGTTAATACATCTGATTTTTTGACGAAGACCTTTTTTACTCAATTTTCTTGGGGAAATAAGTGTTATTTGACGTGTTCCATTTGCCAAACTGTGAAGTGTCTTTTTAGCTCACCTTAGCACAACGTGCTAGTGAGCTATTGTGATCGCCCTATGTCCGGCGTCCGTCGTCCGTCGTCCGTCAACAATTTCTTTAAACATCTTCTTCTCCTAAACTACTGGGCCAATCTTGATGAAACTTGGCAGGGATGTTCCTTTGGTGAAGCTCTACCAAAATTGTTCAAAGAATTTAATTCCACCCACAACTCTGGTTGCCATGGCAACAAAAAGGAAAAAAAAGGCAAAATCTTTGAAAATCTTCTTCTCTGAAACTAGAAGGCGCAGAGCTTTGATATTTGGTATATAGCATCTCCTAGTGGACCTCTACCAAGTTTGTTCATTTGATGCCCCTGGGGTCAAAACTGGCCCCGCCCCAGGGGTCACAAGTTTGAGCATAGTAACAAAGAAGGAAAACTTTAAAAATCTTCTTCTCTAAAACTTGAAGGAGTAGAGCTTTGATATTTGGCATGTAGCATCTCCTAGTGGACCTCTACCAAGTTTGTTCATATGATGCCCCTGGCCCCGCTCCGGGGGTCACAATTTCCAACATAGGAACAAAGAAGGAAAACTTTAAAAATCTTCTTCTGTAAAACTAGAAGGCATAGAGCTTTGAAATTTGGCATGAAGCATCTCGTAGTGGACCTCTACCAAGTTTGTTCATATGATGCCCTTGGGGTCAAAACTGGCCCTGCCCCGGGGGTCACAAGTTCGAACATAGGAACAAAGAGGGGAAACTTTAAAAATCATCTTCTCTGAAACTGGAAGGCGTAGAGCTTTGATATTTGGTATGTAGCATTGCCTAGTGGACCTCTACCAATTTTGTTCATATGATGCCCCTGGGGTCAAAACTGGCCCCACCCCGGGGGTCACAAGTTTGAGCATAGTAACAAAGAAGGAAAACTTTAAAAATCTTCTTCTCTGAAACTTGAAGGCGTAGAGCTTTGATATTTGGCATGTAGCATCTCCTAGTGGACATCTACCAAGTTTGTTCATATGATGCCCCTGGTGTCAAAACTGGCCATGCCCGGGGGTCACAATTTCCAACATAGGAACAAAGAAGGAAAACTTTAAAAATCTTCTTCTGTAAAACTAGAAGGCATAGAGCTTTGATATTTGGCATGAAGCATCTCGTAGTGGACCTCTACCAAGTTTGTTCATATGATGCCCCTTGGGTCAAAACTGGCCCCGCCCCGGGGGTCACAAGTTTGAGCATAGTAACAAAGAAGGAAAACTTTAAAAATCTTCTTCTCTGAAACTTGAAGGCGTAGAGCTTTGATATTTGGCATGTAGCATCTCGTAGTGGACCTCTACCAAGTTTGTTCATATGATGCCCCTGGGGTCAAAACTGGCCCTGCCCCGGGGGTCACAAGTTTGAACATAGGAACAAAGAGGGGAAACTTTAAAAACCATCTTCTCTGAAACTGGAAGGCGTAGAGCTTTGCTATTTGGTATGTAGCATTGCCTAGTGGACCTCTACCAAGTTTGTCAATATGATGCCCTTGGGGTCAAAACTGGCCCCGCCCCGGGGGTCACAAGTTTGAGCATAGTAACAAAGAAGGAAAACTTTAAAAATCTTCTTCTCTGAAACTTGAAGGCGTAGAGCTTTGATATTTGGTATGTAGCATCGCCTAGTGGACCTCTACCAAGTTTGTTCATTTGATGCCCCTGGGGTCAAAACTGACCCCACCCCGGGGGTCACAATTTCCAACATAGGAACAAAGAAGGAAAACTTTAAAAATCTTCTTCTCTGAAACAGAAAGGCATGGAGCTTTGATATTTGGTATGTAGCATCTTCTAGTGGATCTCTACCAAGTTTGTGCATATGATGCCCTTGGGGTAAAAGTTGGCCCTGCCCCGGGGGTCACAAGTTCGAACATAGGAACAGAGAAGGAAAACTTTAAGAATCATCTTCTCTGAAACTGGAAGGCTTAGAGCTTTGATATTTGGTATGTAGCATTGCCTAGTAGACCCCTACTAAGTTTGTTCATATGATGCCCTTGGGGTCAAAATTGGCCCTCCCCTGAGGGTCACAAGTTCAAACATAGGAACAAAGAAGGAAAACTTTGATTTTTTTTTTCTCTTCAATGGGAAGGCATAGAGCTTTGACATTTGGTATGTAGCATCTCCTAGTGGACTTCTACCAAGTTTGTTCCAAAGATGCTGCTTGGGTCAAAACTGGCCCAGCCCCGGGGGTCACAAGTTCGAACATAGGAACAAAGAAGGAAAATTTAAAATTCTTCTTTTCTGAAACCGAAAGGTGTGGAGCTTTGATATTTGGTATGTAGCATTTCCTAGTTGACCTCTACCAAGTTTGTTCATATGATGCCCCTGGGTCAAAACTGGCCCAGCCCCGGGGGTCACAAGTTCGAACATAGGAACAAAGAAGGAAAACTTTAAAATTCTTCTTTAAAACTGGAAGGCGTAGAGCTTTGATATTTGGTATTCTCTTCTAAGTTTGTTTGCCCATCTAAGCGCAACAAGTTCATTGAGTTCAAAACTGGGTCATCTTGGGTCATAAACTAGGTCACTAGGTCAAATTAAAGAAATACATTGTTGGCACTCTCGAGGTCACATTATTTGCTCAATTGCCTTGAAAATTAGTTAGAAAGTTTGTCTTTATAAAGTCTCACATAAGATTAATTTGGGTCAACTTGGATCATAAACTAGTTCACTGGGTCAAATTAAAGAAATACCTTGTTTGCACTCTGGAGGCCACATTTATTGCTCAAATGACCTGAAATTTGGCCAGAATGTTTGTCTTGATGAAATACCAGATGAGTTTGGATTTTGGTCACCTGGAACCATAAACTAGGTCACTAGGTCAAAATAAAGAAATACCTTTTGGGCACTCTAGAGGCCACATTCTTTGCTTAATTGCCTTGAAAATTGGTCAGAATGTTTGTCATTGTAAAATCTCACATGAGTCTGAATTTGGGTCAACTGGGGTCATAAACTAGGTCACTTGGTCAAATTAAAGAAATAGCTAGTGGGCACTCTAGAGGCCACATTTATTATTCATATGGTTTGAAAATTGGTTAAAATGTTTCTTTTGATATAGTCAAAGACCAGTTCAAATTTGGGTCACCTGGGGTCATAATCTAGGTCACTAGGTCAAATTAAAGAAATATCTTTAGGGCACTCGAGGCCACATTTTTTGCTCAACTGACTTGAAAATTGGTCAGAATGTTTGTCTTCATGAAATATGAGTTTGAAATTGGGTCACCTGTGGTCAAAAACTAGGTCAGATGGTCAAATTAAAGAAAAACCTTTAAGGCACTCTACTAAGGTGAGCGACCCAGGGCCATCATGGCCCTCTTGTTTTAAAATCATTAGAGCCAAAGAATGTGCGGTTTGTTTATTTGGTATTTAATGCCGTTTTCAACATTATTTCAGCTATATTGCGACGACCAGTGCACCTATCAATGATTTCTTGGAGTTTCATTTACCAGTGCATTGCAGAATATCATTTCCAAGCTGACAACCAGTTTTTCTCCATTTCCCACAATTTTTTCAACCATACATAAGACAGAAGTAAGATTTTGAGCTACATTTAATTTGTCGCCGGCAAATACTTTCTATTTGATCAAGTCCAAAGTTTTGTCATTTGATAAAGAGTTCAGATGGAACTCAACAAAACGTGTAGTGTGATCTAATTCTACACCGTCCGGCGTGTTGTGAGATATTTTGGCTCAAACTGTCTCATCTCACGTAATGTTTCACAGAATATCTGACAATGAGGATTCAAGATCACTAAGCACGTTCGTTGCAGTCTGATATTGACCTACAATGTCGATTTCACCTTTTTAACTCTTTACCAGACGACAAAATTTTAGACTCGTCCAAATTGAAAGCATTTGCAGATGACAAAATAAATGTGACTCAAAAAATTGTTTTGGGAAGGGTAGAAAACATTGTGGGAAAAGGAGAAAATGCTTGTAACCAGCATTTCACCTTTTCCCACAATGTTTTCAAAAGGCTTTTTTCTCAGGATCGTGAAAACCCGGGATTGTTTGGTTGATTGATTGATTGTATGGTGTTTAACGCCGTTTGCAACATTATTTCAGTTATATCGCAGCGGCCAGTGCGCCTATCCATGCTTTCCTGGAGTTTCTTTTACCAGTACTCCGCACAATATTCTTTCCAAGCCACTGGCTGCTTTCCCACATAACCATCGTCGAAACAATGGTCAGCGGTGAGAGAAGAATGAATCCTGTCGCAATGACTATTATCAATCCTCGGAAAGAAACTGCGTATTGTTTTGTTAAGAGTTAAATACTACAAAATCCCGAGTTTAAATGACCCTTAGAAATAAGGATTTGGAAAACACTGTGGGGAAAGGAAAAAATGCTGGTGACCAGCATTGTTTTCCTTTTCCTATAATATTTTTTACCCGTTCTAAGACAAATTTGCCCATTTGAACTACATTTAATTTGTCCCCTGCAAATGCTTTCAGTTTAGACAAGTATAAAGTTTTGTCCATTGGTAACGTGAGAGTAAATGTCCAGTCTAGCGCTCTGTGAGTTAAAAGAACCCAAATGCCCTAAACACTGAGCTATGAAAAACTCCACGGACATTTCCAGTGAATAGCAGCGGAAGTAATAAATGGAGAGAATGGAAATCATTCAGACAGAACAATTTCCAGTTTCCCAAGTAAAAACAATGGAAAAAGAAGTGACAGAAATAACTTTTTATTTCACTGAAAATCTCAAAAACAGACAATTTGACTTTATGAGTTCCCAATCTGTTAAGATCTGTCTGGAAAAAAACAACAACACATTATTGATTTTTTAACCTTTAGATTGCCAATAAACCAAATGGACATTTTCATTCTAGAAATAAAGGAATAAGACACAAATGAGCGCAACCTCAAGACTGGCTTTGTACAAAATGTCACAGCAAAGCAATCAGTATTAATTAAAGATCAGACTGCATAATACATGCAGTCTTAGAGGTTATTATTGGCTGATGAGTACGGAATACCGTTGGGGCAATCGCCTTTGAATGTGTATGCACATGCGCACCGGAAGGTGATAGTATGATGGTGAAAACGCGAAAATACGATGGTGAAAACACGACTGTACGATGATGATAACGCGACAGTACGATGGTGATAACGCGACAGTACGATGGTGAAAACACGACAATACGACAATACGATGGTGAAAACTCGACAGTTGGTAAAAACACGATATTATGTCGTAATATCGTCATCGTACTATCGTATTGTCGCGTTTTCACCATCGTAGTATCGCGTTATCGTCATCGTACTGTCGCGTTTTCATCACTGTAGTTTCGTGATTTCGCGTTATCGTCATCGTACAATCGAGCATCGCGTTTCAAATTAACACATTCAGAGGCGATAGCCCTAACGGTATTCCGTAGTTTAATTCACGTTAAGCATCTATTGAATTTTTAATTTTTTTTTTTCGTGCGAGTGTATTTGTTTGTACGTTTCAGTACGTATTACATGAAATAACGATTTTTTTTTTCTTATTTCAAAAGTAAATCACGGTACATTTATACGTGATCGTACACACTGCTCACCCTCTGTTAATCTTTGAGAAGACAATACGAAGTCTAAAGTAAGATTTTGAGAAAATCAACACTCTGAATAAGTATAATGAGTATCGTGCAGAAAATATGACTTTTAAAACGCACAAATGAGATGGATCCCTGATGTTGACCTACTTTTGAACCCATGACCACTATTTATATACATGTGTATATTATAATGAGTTTTTTTTAATGTAGAATGCATAATCTTGATCCAGATTTGACGAAGTCACATACTTTTTGACCAGCCGAGCCTCGTTAGCGCAATCGATAGCGTACAGAACTTGAGAACAGGAGGTCGCTAGTTCGAATCTCTGGCTCGGCTAGTTTTCTTTCGAGGATGGGTGATAGTCATTGCTACAGGATTTATTGCTTTGTCACAGCTGATCATTGTTTCAACGTGGTTATGTGGGAAAGTAGCCAGTGGCTTAGGAAGACTATTGTGCAAAATACTGGTAACAGAAACTCTAGGAAAAGATGGATAGGTGTACTGGCCGCCGCGGTATATCTGAAATAATGTTGAAAAGACATTAAAAAAACATACAATCAATCAGTCAAACTTTTTGACCCAAGCTGATCCGTACTCAAATGTTTAGGTTTCCTGCATTTGACCTTGTATCCTACCATTTTTTCCCTAAACTCTGTACCAAACAACGTAATTATAAACTGGTACAAATTAAAAGCATTTGAAGACAACAAATTAAATATCGAAAGTTGCCTTTGGAAGGGAAGGAACATTGTGGGAAAAGGAGAAAATGCTAGTTACTAGCATTTTCTCCTTTTCTCAAAATGTTTTCAAAGGCCTTCTTCCTGTAGGTCGTTAAAAGTTTGGATTGAGTGGTGAAGGGTTAAACCAAAGATAAACCTCGTTAACTCTTTACCAAAGAACAAAATTTTAGACTTAATTTTAGACCAAATTGAAACCATTTGCAGACCACTAAGTAAAATCACTCAAAAATTGAAATTCATATTTGGAAGGGTAGAAAACATTGTGGGAAAAGGAGAAAATGCTGGTAACCAGCATTTCACCTTTTCCTACATTGTTTTCAGAGGGCCTCTTTCTCAGGGTCGTTAAAACTCGACATTGTGTGGTAGCGGGTTAAACTCACCAAACAATGTGTCAAAGTTTATTTAGTTTATCACCAGAAGGTCAAAAGACCAATTTGACACAATTATACAAAACAATACACAGTAACATGTCAGTCACGGTCGTAAAACCAGGGATATGCAAGAAGTTACAAAATACTTAAATGTACAACAGTAAAACATCATCAGAAGAAAGAAATCAATAACTTAAATCCTTAAATTGCCTTAGAACCATGGTTTGATTCTGGCATTACAGTGAAGTCACATCGATGTTACAAGCAAGAAACCCATCAATAATTATAATACATGTAATAATAAACTAATGCACTGAATACTACTTCATGCACCTCATATATTACAGAAAATCATAAACCACTCATATATCATCCTCATTATACTCATATACATGTATTACAGAAAATCATTCCTTCCAGACATTTTACAGACAGGAAGATATTGGCCATGCTCTATGGAAATGGGTTTTAATGTATCTGCAAAAAATATCGACCTATGTCAGCTTGCGCGGACTGCGCAGGCTAACATGGGTCGATACGTTTTACTATTGGTCAACTTTCTGCATTTTTAAGGACCATTCTACCTCATGATTCAATTGGTTGTCAGACAAAATGGATTTTATGGATCCATAGTCATGTGACGACTGTGGCTTGGGAAATACATCACAGAGATGCATTAGACCCCCTTTTCCAAGAGTGTTGCCCAATAATGTAAAACCTAAATACACGAGTAACATGCGTAACAAATGTTGGGTTTTTTTTTTTTTCATTCTTTGTAACGAAGTAATTGGTTGATCGTTAGATTTAGGTCAAGTTTACGTCTGGTCAGGAAAAATAAATGAGCGATTAAGAAACAAGAAATATCTTTAAAAAAGATAGACGGCGTAAATTTGCCCGCAAATAGGCAGGGACCTTTGAAATAAACATGTCTACATTTTTGTCCAATCACAAATTTCTACCTATTCAATTTTTTTATCAGTACTAAAAAGTAGGTCAAAAGCTAGCACATTCAGCTAGGTCGAAAACTTTTAGTTCCTAATGACGCTCTTACTGCTATTAAAGAAGATACTTAACCCTTTGCCAAGTAATCCCGAGTTTTCAAGACCTTGAAGAAAAACGGTTTTTGAAGAAAACTGGTTGAATGGACAAAATGCTAGAAACGAGTACTTTCTCCTTTTCCAGCATTGTTTTTTCTTCTTATACTTTAAACGATAAATCCTATGAATTGAACCATATTTAATTTGTCGTCTGCAAAAGCTTTTCATTAGGACACCTCTTTAATTTTATCGTCTTATTTGTAGCTTAATTTGTGTTTTTCAGATTTCAAAGTAATGGCCAAACAAGGACAGTCATAACAATAAACACTTAACTTTGGTTGAGCTTTGAGAGGAAACAACATTGAAAATGATCGACTATAATACCACAACTCAAAATATGACCACTACAACCGCCATTATGCCTACAGACGTAACCTACTCGTCATATCCGGTTCCGGCTATCTGGACGTCAGCCATCAGTTGTACTTTATCTGTGATTAGTTCCTTTGTCATTTACGGGACTTATATTGGTATACCGGACATCAGAAATTTTACCAGACGATTAGTATTGTGTCTTACAGCGGCTGATTTCTTAACATGTACAGGTAATTTGGTTGCTCTAGGAAATGTGATTCTAGTCAAGCCTCCCTCTCTCCCTTTCTCTGTCTGTCTTGTTCTTTTTCTCGATGTCTGCCCGTCTGTCTGTCGTTTTCTTTCTCTCTCGTTTAGTTTTTCCTTTATTTCTATTCCAAGGTAACCTGATAGATACGACATATCATTACGAATGAGGACATGGCAACAATATCATGTGCGTTTCTACATTTTTTTTTTCTAGCCAATGGTTATCTATGATCCAATACGCCATTACGTGTAAGGACGTGGCTATCATTACCATTTCTTATTCTGTTTTTTTATTTTACACTTTTATATCCTGTTCTGTGGGTTTTTTTTACACTTTTATATCCTATTCTGTGTTTTTATTTTACACTTTTATATCCTTTTCTGTGTTTTTTATTTTACACTTTTATATCCTATTCTGTGTTTTTATTTTACACTTTTATATCCTAAAGTAAGCTGACATCTATGATATGATTCACCATTCCGACATGGTAATCTCGAAAATAATTGAGCCATCCTCTGTGAAAAAGGGGTTTCATGCATCTGCAAAGAGTTGCGACCAGGTCAGCGTGCGCCCACCGCGCAGACTGTCCTGGGTCTAGACGTTTTGCTATTTGTCCATTTTCTGCATGTCAAGGGACCAGTGTACCTCATGATTCAGACGCTTGTTAGACAAAATGGATTTTTATGGACCCATAATTAGATGATGACCTACTTGGTGTAATGCATCATGGAGATCCATTTACACACCCTTTTTGCGAGAGCAGCATAGCTTAATTCTTGCCTATTTTCTTTTTTTTTTTTTTTTTATTTTTTTTTTTTCTACCCGAAGGTTACCTGCTTTCTGTAGAACCCATGTGCAAGTACTGGTTAGGACGTGGTTACCGTTCCTATTACATGTTTTTTCCCTGGCCAAGGTTACCTAATATCAGTGACCCGTTACGCCATGATACGCCATGATAAATAAAGATGTGAGCAATGATGCAACCCTTTTCAGTTTCAATTTTTATGTCGCTCTTCCAGCGTTTCCTAATATCAAATACCATAACGAGTAAGTACGCGGTCACCGTCTCTGTTTCTCGGCGTAGCTGAATGTGCTGGCTTTTGACCTACTTTTTGGTACGAATAACAAATGAATAAATAGAAGTTTGTGATTTATCAAAAATGTATACATGTTTATTCTAAGCCCCCTGCCTATTTGCTGGCAAACTTACGCCGTCTATCCTTTTTAAAAGATATTTCTTGTTTCTCTTTTCAAGGTTACCTTATATCAGTGATTCGGTACGCCATCACGAATGAAGACGTTGACTCGGTGACCTGTTTGTTCCAAAGTGTCGTCACCACGTACTCTAGCCTCGTGTCTTTCTTCTTGACCGTGATCATCGCCTTCCACCTGTTTGCTGTGGTCTTCTACCGTTATGATCAGACAAATTCCTTCAAAACCTTGTTTATCTATAACTTGATCAGTTGGGCCACTCCAGGTAAGTTACACGGTCTTGCGTGCATCATTGGTAAAGATGTGGCATTTGCATTCTGCATTCGTTGATGTTTTATTTGAAGCCGCTTGAAAGCGGCTTCCAATAGGATTGCTCCTAAACTATTTGCCATGTAGATGATCAGTAATTATTTCATTGTTTTTTATATAAGAACTTTTCTGATAATGTCGTGCAAGTGTTGAAAATTTACTCTGTATGACTCTTTCTTCAGCATTAAATTACAATTCCATGATAATCAAGTCGGATTTTCTTGCAATATAAGTTCATTAAAAAATAACAAAAAATACAGAAAAAGAAACTTTCATTTATTGGCTAGTCCCACGAATTTTTCCAACTGACAGGATTCCCACCGTGTTCCCAAATAAAGTTGAAATGCTATCCGTTTATCCAGGGATCGTATATTACGATCCCTGCTTTATCACAGGTTTTTCCACCTCTCTATGGTTTTTACATTCATCTACCCTTTTACTAAACAAATTAATGACAATTATGAGATTGAGAACATTTTAGAATTTGACAATAAAAACAGTTTTATGTACAAATTTTTCGTCTAACCATAAAGAATCTTAAAGAAAATAGAGCGGTTAACCTTGATTAGCTATAGACTGTTTACCTCCCTACACAGCGTAAGGTTTTTGGAAGGCGAGGGCCTTCACATTTCGCCACTCGGCAGTTTGCTGCATATGCCTCTGAACAGTTTTATCCAACCGCCTTTCAAATAGTTCGGTACCTCTGGAGTACAAAAGAACAAAAACTGTTCCAGAGCATTGTAAATTGAATCAGAACAACAAGGCGATGGAATGTGCTTTGGAAAGACGCTTCGGAATCCCGATCTAGTACGGTTGAAACCGTATACATACTGTATATGTACAAGTGAGCTGTCCTTATGATATGCAAGTTTTTTACCAAACGACAAATTAAAGACTCTTCCAAATTGAAAGTATCTGCAGACCGCAAATTTGTAAGTGCTACAAATGAACCGAAGGTCTTTGGCGGGGTAGAAAACATTGATGACCAGCATTTTCTCCTTTTCCAAAAATGTTTTCAATGGCCTCATATAGGGTTAATGTTAAAAGCGACGTGAAACACCATTTAATCAATCAATAAATCAATCAGTCGGTAAAATTAACCAAGAGGTCCAGAAAAGGGTTATCAGATTCTAAAAATATATTATTTCTCCCCTTAAACCTATGTTGTGAGTACTCATTTAATCGTCTTGATGAGACGATCACTGATAAGTACCCCCCCAGCAAAGGTTTTTCAGGAAGAAGTACAAAAATGTCACTGTCAGTTGTGATTATTTATATGAGCCATGCTCTGGGAAAAGAGAGTGTAATGCGTCTCCGTTACACGGATTTTGAAACGAAATTAATCACTTAACCTTAACCAGGACTTTATTTGTTTATTGTCGTTTTCAATATCATTCCATTTTTTATCGCGGCGGCATGTACACAATATTCTTACCAAGCCACTGGTTGCTTTCCCACATAACCATCGACGAAACGGTGATCAGCGGTGAGATATTAATGAAAGCTGTCTCAACCATCAAGCAATCCTTGGAAAGAAGTTAGCCGAGCTTCGGATTTGAACCTGGTTTCAAGCCCTGTACGTTACCGACTTTGCTACTGGGCTCGGCTTTCACCAGTACTCGCGCCATGATATGGGTAGTTTCAAAGTTTGACCCCCGCGCGTCACGGGTTTCGATTCTGAAATGCTCTATCCCTATTCCGCTGTCTTAAACCGCTTTTGCTGTTGCGTACAATGTAGATCAAGATCAGACTGCACAGAACGTAAAAACTGGGGCGTTATTTTCCAACCATTTCAAATAATTTCTAATTCTAAATTCCAAGACTAATCATTTGATTGGCTGAGCCTAAATTAGACATAGACAAGTAGGGGTCAGCAGCCTCAGCGATGTAACCACAATATGATTAAAAGCGGCGTAAAGCAATATTTAGAAACATTTCTTTTTTTAAATCCGCATTCCATTGTGTATAAATAAGGCCCAATAACTGGAAAGTCATCTTTCTGGGGTGGGGAATTTATTTAAAAAAAAAAAAAAGAATCCAAATTTGTTTCTAATTATAACTTCTAGGGTTAGCACCTGATTGGTTTTGGCAGACACGAACGCAAGAGGTAGAAATACATGGGAATCAATGGTTAAAAATCTTTTATATAAACATGGTTTTGGCTATGCATGGTTAAATGACGGAACTGGAAATCCCTGTCAGTTCATAAAATGCCTCAAACAAGGTCTTAAAGACTGTTCTATGCAACATTTACAAATGAAAATACACAACTCATCAAAGGCGTTATATTATAAACATTTTAAATCTTTACTAAATGTAGAAAGATATATGTCAGTTGAAATGTCCGCTTTTCCCGTCGTATTTTATCAAATTTTAGATGTTTCAGCCACTTTTTAAATGTTGAATTTGGTAAACATCAATATGTCGATTACCATCTTAGATTTTGCAAACATTGTATTGATAATAATGTATACCTAGTAGAAGATGAATACCGTTTTTTTTTATCAGTATGTCCAATTTATGGAGAACTCCGTAAACTATACTTTCAAGAAAGATGGAAAAAAGGCAAATCCTAGTCAAAGATTATTTTACGAGATAATGCAAGACAATAGACCCTTACATATAAAGTCACTGGTAAAATATCTCACTGAAGCATTTAAACTTCGAAAGTTGTTATTAAATGATGATATTCAAAGTCGTTAAATATTTGGAGAAAGTCATCTGTATTTCACAACGTAAACTTATTTATTTTGACGTCACTCATGTTTGTCACTATTTATATGTATCTACTATGCATAATAGGCCGGAGGCCTTAACTGAAAATAAAGAATTGTGTTGTCTCAGCCAACCAGAATGCTAATCTTAAAATATATAATTAACCCCTCTACCATACGGTACCGTGGTTGAACGACCCGTAAGAGGAAGGCTTTTGAAAACACTGTGGGAAAAGGAGAAAACGCTGGTAACCAGCGTTTTCTCCTTTTTCCACATTGTTTTCTACCCTTCCAAAGACAAATCCTATCATTCAAAACGTATTTGATTTGTCGTCTGCAAATGCTTCCAATTTCGGCTAGTCTCATATTAGGCCGTTTAATCAAGATATAGGGTTGAGATTAAAATGGTTTGTGTAAGCCTCTATTTTACTTTTCAAATTACAGCGATAATAATCTGTATAGCCGTCAGCCAGGGGGTGCTGGGTGCAGACAGAACCCGTACAGCGGGTACGGGGCCGTGGTGCTGGGTTGACTCGAACGTGCCGGGGAGCCGGATCTGGATGCTGGTGACCGGTAAAGGCTGGGAGATCTTGTGTTACCTTTTGACCAGCTCTCTATATGTCCTGCTGAAATTTTATCTGGTAAGCTATATATGAGCAATGCTCTGTGAAAAGGGGGCATGTCTGTAATGCGTTGTCTCAAGCAATACATCACTATACATAATACATAATGAGGAATCCACAAAATTCATTTTGTTTAGTAACCAGATGAATCACGAGTTTGACTGTTCCTTTGACATACAGAAAATTGACCGATAGCAAAGAGTTTCGACCGAGGTCAGCCTGACTGTCCTGGTCGATACTTTTTGCAGATGCAGATGCATCTAGCCCCCTTTTCACAGAGCATTGGTCAGTTATATATTTAACCTTTACCACACAACCCCGAGTTTTAACAACCCTGACAGAGAAGGTTTTTGAAAGCATTGTGGGAAAAGGAGAAAAATACTGGTTACTAGCATGTTCTCCTTTTCCCACAATGTTACATGTATTTAACCTTTTACAGACAGATCCAGTCGCTGGGCCCGATAAGCAGTCAGTGGCGTACAGGGTACAGGACTTGAAACCACGAGGGCTTTATTGTTTTAATCTCCAGCTTGACGAAATCCTTCCATGGGTTGATGGTAGTAATTGCGTCAAACGGCGTTAAACGAACAAACAAACAAAGAAATTTAAACAAGAGGGACATGATGGCCCTGGGTCGCTCACCTTAGTAGAGTGCCTTTAAGGTTTTTCTTTAATTTGACCATGTGACCTAGTTTTTGACCGCAGGTGACCCAATTTCAAACTCATATTTCACGAAGACAAACATTCTGACCAATTTTCAAGTCAATTGAGCAAAAAATGTGGCCTCAAGTGCCATAAAGATATTTCTTTAATTTGATTTAGTGACCTAGATTATGACCCCAGGTGACCCAAATTTGAACTGGTCTTTGACTATATCAAAAGAAACATTTTAACCAATTTTCAAATCATATGAATAATAAATGTGGCCTCTAGAGTGCCCACTAGCTATTTCTTTAATTTGACCAAGTGACCTAGTTTATGACCCCAGTTGACCCAAATTCAGACTCATGTGAGATTTTACAAAGACAAACATTCTGACCAATTTTCAAGGCAATTAAGCAAAGAATGTGGCCTCTAGAGTGCCCACAAGGTATTTCTTTATTTTGACCTAGTGACCTAGTTTATGGTTCCAGGTGACCCAAATCCAAACTCATCTGGTATTTCATCAAGACAAACATTCTGGCCAAATTTCAGGTCATTTAGCAATAAATGTGGCCTCCAGAGTGCAAACAAGGTATTTCTTTAATTTGACCCAGTGAACTAGTTTATGACCCAAGTTGACCCAAATTAATCTTATGTGAGACTTTATAAAGACAAACTTTCTAACTAATTTTCAAGGCAATTGAGCAAATAATGTGGCCTCGAGAGTGCCAACAAGGTATTTCTTTAATTTGACCTAGTGACCTAGTTTATGACCCAAGATGACCCAATTTTGAACTCAATGAACTTGTTGCGCTTAGATGGGCAAACAAACTTAGAAGAGAATCACTACATACCAAATATCAAAGCTCTACGCCTTCCAGTTTTAAAGAAGAATTTTAAAGTTTTCTTCTTTGTTCCTATGTTCGAACTTGTGACCCCCGGGGCTGGGCCAGTTTTGACCCAGGGGCATCATATGAACAACTTGGTAGAGGTCCACTAGGAAATGCTACATACCAAATATTAAAGCTCTACACCTTCCCGTTTAAGAGAAAAAGAAATTTAAAGTTTTCTTTCTTTGTTCCTATCTTCAAACTTGTGACCCCCGGGGCGGGACCAGTTTTGACCCAGGTGCATCATATGAACAAACTTGGTAGAGGTCCACTCTGAGATGCAACATACCAAATATCAAAGCGCCACACCTTTCGGTTTCAGAAAAGAAGAATTTTAAAGTTTTCCTTTGTTGTTCCTATGTTCGAACTTGTGACCCCAGGGGCTGGGCCAGTTTTGACCCAAGCAGCATCCTTGGAACAAACTTGGTAGAAGTCCACTAGGAGATGCTACATACCAAATATCAAAGCTCTATGCCTTCCCATTTAAGAGAAAAAAAAAATAAAGTTTTCCTTCTTTGTTCCTATGTTTGAACTTGTGACCCCCGGGGCAGGACCAGTTTTGACCCCAAGGGCATCATATGAACAAACTTAGTAGAGGTCTACTAGGCGATGCTACATACCAAATATCAAAGCTCTATGCCTTCCAGTTTTACAGAAGAAGATTTTTAAAGTTTTCCTTCTTTGTTCCTATGTTGGAAATTGTGACCCCCGGGGTGGCTGTTTTGACCCCAGGGGCATCATATGAACAAACTTGGTAGAGGTCCACTAGGAGATGCTACATGCCAAATATCAAAGCTCTACGCCTTCAAGTTTCAGAGAAGAAGACTTTTAAAGTTTTCCTTCTTTGTTACTATGCTTAAACTTGTGACCCCCGGGGTGGGGCCAGTTTTGACCCCAGGGGCATCATATGAACAAACTTGGTAGAGGTCCACTAGGCAATGCTACATACCAAATATCAAAGCTCTACGCCTTCCAGTTTCAGAGAAGATGATTTTTAAAGTTTCCCCTCTTTGTTCCTATGTTCGAAATTGTGACCCCCGGGGCAGGGCCAGTTTTGACCCCCAAGGGCATCATATGAACAAACTTGGTAGAGGTCCACTAGGAGATGATTCATGCCAAATATCAAAGCTCTATGCCATCCAGTTTTACAGAAGAAGATTTTTAAAGTTTTCCTTCTTTGTTCCTATGTTGGGAATTGTGACCCCCCAGGGCGGGGCCAGTTTTGACCCCAGGGGCATCATATGAACAAACTTGGTAGAGGTCCACTAGGAGATGCTACATGCCAAATATCAAAGCTCTATGCCTTCAAGTTTCAGAGAAGAAGATTTTTAAAGTTTTCCTTCTTTGTTACTATGCTCAAACTTGTGACCCCACGGGCGGGGCCAGTTTTAACCCCAGGGGCATCAAATGAACAAACTTGGTAGAGGTCTACTAGGAGATGCTACATACCAAATATCAAAGCTCTGCGCCTTCTAGTTTCAGAGAAGAAGATTTTTAAAGATTTTGCTTTTTTTCCCTTTTTGTTGCCATGGCAACCAGAGTTGTGGGTGGAATTTCATTCTTTGAAATTTCATTCTTTGAACAATTTTGGTAGAGCTTCACCCATGGAACATCCCTGCCAAGTTTCATCAAGATTGGCCCAGTGGTTTAGGAGAAGAAGATGTTTAAAGAAATTGTTGACGGACGACGGACGACAGACGACGGACGACGGACGCCGGACATAGGGCGATCACAAAATAGCTCACCTTTAGCACGTTGTGCTAAGATGAGCTAAAAACAAACAAACAGACAAGCAGATCCCGTCGTTTCAGTTATATTCTGTTTGTACGTCCTGAAATCTTTTCAAAAGGGGAGAGTCTAAAATTTTCTCTAGTTAAACGTCTAACCCTTCACCAAGCGACACAATTTAGACTTGTCTAAGTTGAAAGCGTTTGCAGACGAAAAGATAAATGTTGCTAAACTACTGGAATATTTCTGTGATTTGGTAGAAAGCATTGTGGGAAAAGGAGATGTCTTGCTTGATATTTAAGCCTTTTGTGAGAAAGCAGCTCACGTAATATGAATGATGCATTCTTGTGCTGTCGTTTTGTGCATGGTATTGCCCGGTGAACTGAGTTGTTTGGGGCACAGGCGTGTTACTAAAGGTCATATATTCGAGTTCCCGTGTGGGTAGGTTAGTGGATCGGTGGATGGGTTGTAAGGTGGTTGGTTTGTTGGGTGGGTAGGTTGGTAGCTGGTTGGATGTTCTGGGTGGTTAGGTAGGTGGGTGGGTAGGCGGTTGGGTTTCCTTTTCTGTAGGTGGGTGGTAGGAGACAGACCCGTACTTCTGAACTATGATTTAATCCGATCGTACACAATCCGTGCGATCCTGAGACAGAAAGCGTTTGAAAACATTGTGGAAAAAAAGACAAAATGCTGGTAATAAGCATTTTATCAATTCTCCAAAATGTTTTTACCCTTTCATGGACAATTTACATTGGTTAACCCTTAGGCTGTTAGGCTGCTCGGGGCGCTTTTGCGGACAGTGTAGATCATGATAGTCCTGCACAGAACGTGCAGTCTGATCTGTGATCTACCCTGTCCGATACGGTAATTGCTTACCGAAGAAATCATCTTTGAAATCACAATATTTAGATTTTGACTATTGTTTGGAAATGTTCGTTTCATTTATTTCAACCTAACTCTGTAAACAGGGGGCTTATTGCATCTGCAAAAAAGTACAGATCAAGGTCAGCCTGTGCAGTCCGCGCAGGCTGACCTGGACCGAAACGTTTTGCTATTGGTCAATTTTCTGAATGTCAAAGGACCGGTCTACGTCATGAGTCACGGAGATGCATTAAGCCCCTCATTTGCTAGAGCATGGCTCATGTCTTAGTGTAAGGGTTAAGCTGTATTTAACTTGTCGCCTACAAAAGCTTTCATTTTAGACAAGTCTCCAGGTTTTGTCGGTTGGTTGAGCTTAAATGAACAGCAAAATAATTGTATTTCAGAGCCGTCAAACTCGGGTTGGTCTCAGCGAGATTCATCATACATTGCGAGACGAGGACAAAAATTTCCTTTATGTCTGGCTTATGCTCTATATCGTGCGTATATGGGGAACTGTACGCTTCTTTATGTACTCCTTTGGTTGTCAGGCCAACCACTTAAAATCGCTGATGAAAGTTTTGCTGTATCTACAAGCGGCTGGCGATCCATCACAAGCTTTTGTAAATGCTGTTCTGTTCTGTGTATTGGACAAATCAGTGAGGAGAAAGATCTGCTGTCGACAACAACAGGGCATTGTCAAGGACACTGAAGCGGAGGCTACAGAGAGATCTGTCCTTATACCGGATGTTTCTCAGCACAGTTCATACAACAGTGATTATGGGACGGGAAACACCGCGTCTACGTCATCATCCAGAGCGCCACGCTCTACGTCATCTGAGCTAGAATATATGGCGGACAAAATCTAGCATATCAAAAGCCAATCTCCGGAGCAAAGTTGTCGTTCGTTAATCTCACCATACATCTCTGCAACGGGCTAAATGACAAAGATCTTGTCAAACCGAGGAAAACATGTTTTGTTACTGTTTAACTGTTTCATGTGGAACATAATAAAGTAGACAAAGGAAATATGATTCCAGATACATTATAGGTGCATTCAAACTGATGAATTTACCTGTATACAATGGAACCATTTTTTCAAGCTTCTTTACTGATCAGAATCTTACGCCAATTGTAAAAAAAATGGCTGCGCCCATGAATGATGACAGCTTAACACACCGATGAATCTAAGTTTGTAAGATTAAAAAACAAGTTATCGTCCCTTAAAAGACCTTTAAGCTTTTCAGAGAATTCCTCTTTTTCACATTTCCTACCACTAAGTCTGATTGGCCGTATGCTGTTTGAACAGCACACAAAACAATCGATTGGTCTTTCTTTCACCGGCGTTTGTGTCGCCATTTTGAGTTACGGTCATGTGACGAAAATATCACTTGATGACGGACTACTTTCTGAGCCAACTACAGAGGTGAATGGGAATGATCTGAAGTGCAAGAGAGTGATCAAAAGCGACCCCGTCTTTTTAGATCCCGTGGAGGAAGGTTTTTAAAAACTTTGTGAGAAGGGGAAAAAGTGCTAACTACCATGGAGTTACACTGTCCGCAAAAGCGCACTGCGTCGCGCTTAGCACCCTATAGTCTAAATTTTACGGTTTCAGCCTACTTCTTCAGATGGAAAATCTCCCTGGTTTGGACAATGCAAATCAAGATCAGACTGCACGTTCTGTGCAGTCTGATTTTGATTTACACTTTCCGCAAAAGAGCACTGCGTCGCGCCCAGTAACCTAACGGTGAAATAGCACTCTCGATTCGGGATGCGTAATGATTCTGAACCTCTGGGCACACCCCTGCTACTAAGAAATTTTTAGTCTTCCTTTACCATGATGTTTTATATACTAATCACATTATGCGTTTTTTATGTAATTTGTTATCTGCTTATGTAGAATCTATATACCTTTATTTTTAGATCTAGACATTTAAAACCAAACATTTCATTTTGTTAAAGGCCCAGTAGCGGCCAATAGTATGCAGTGAAGGAGTCAAAATGCATTTGAATTTAAATCGTACCATTATGAAAGTATGGAAATTATTGTGAAGATGACAATCTGTTATTGTACGGTCGATCGAGGTGTTAGTCGCTGGCAGAAAAATGAATTTTAAAACTAGGTAAAAAGTTGCTAAGTCATTCTATCTTTTGTTTACTTTTTGCCTGATATTATAATTTATTTTTCTGCCAGGGACTAACACTTGGAATAGTATGTCCGCCACTTTGCTTGTAAACAAACGGGCGCCATATTGGATGACCTAGTTACTATGAATAGTAACTCATCTGCATATAAGGATATTTAGACAAGCAGCCATTTTGGATGACCTGATTTGGCGGTATTTTTTTTTTTCGGCAACCATTTTGAATGACCTACTTTTTCTGCAGCAGACAACTTTTCAAAATATTGTGGAAAGAGGAGAAGCTGCTAGTCACTGCAATTTCTCCTTTTGTCGCAATGGTTTCCATCACATCAAAGCACCATCTTGCACATTAATTATCAAAGTTTGAATTGTCGTCTGCATGACTTTTTCTGTTTGGGACAGTCCAAAAATTGCTGTTTGTTAAACTATTAAAAAATGTTACATTTATTTTTAACATGTCTGGTACTAGTATTATGTATAGGCCGCCTTTATTTATTGTCATCAGGGTAGATTCTTGCCTATTCAGTGGAATAAGCAAATTGAATCAAATTTTAATTGAACGATTTCTCCTTTCCAAAAATATTTTGGCTTATCTGAGCACACATTACAAACATTCATTAGAGGTTTGTTCCTTTTGAAAATGAGCCAAATTGGATCATCATCTCGAGTTTTGTGTCCTGAAATTTAAAAAAAAATATATGCATTTCTGAGCATGTAAATAGCATATGGCCTACAATTTCTTCAAATCTTTACCAAACTTGCGTTGTTAGATATTTATGAGAGCTTGGTTCCTTTCAAAATTGAGCAAAATCGGGCCATGGAGTCACAAATGACATGCTCTGGAATTTTAAAAAAAAATCTAGCTTGTGAACAGCTTAAGCCTTCATTTACTTTCAATCTTCACGAAACCCACACAGTTTATAGATATTCATGGGAGCTGGATTCTTTTGCAAACCGTCGGATTATTGGGTTGGAAATTCCTTGCCTGTAAATTTAGAAAATGCATTTTGAGCTTGTCAAGAGCTTACCGCATGTATTTTTGGTAACTAACATGAAAATGAATAGCTTTGCTCAAATCAGCTCTCAATTTCATTATACCTCCACAACTCTTTGTAAAAACCCGAGCCTGTATTTAAATGCCAGTAGAGCTGTTTTTAGTCCTTATAGGCCTCTTGTTCCTAGAATATTATAACAATGTGGAACATGTACTGATTTGTGCCTTTACACCAGCAAAATTGAAAAAACAGCATGTTTTTTCTCATTCGTTTAATGCTTAACTTGTTTGTTTACATCTACCAAAATATATCAAAAGCTAAAAACTATTTGAAAACATTGATACCGACTTCTCCCGGCTTCTTTTTTAAAGAAGCCAACTTGTTGTTATCATCCTGATCTGTGGGGTGACGTAAGCATATCTCCGGCCTTGTACTGCTTCCTGTCCCAAGTTCTGGTTTACGAGATAAAACATAGTTCTCTAATCATTCGGTAAATACCCAGTTTTTGAGTCGCCAGGTTGCGTAGCAACCAGGCTCTCATTGTTATCATCTTGATCCATGGGGTTACCTCCGGCATTGTACTGCTTCCTGTCCCAGTTCCGGTTTGCGAGACGTGACCGTAATTATTCGGTGAACAAGCAAGTTTTTTTTTTCCGTTGTAAAATTATAACTCAGAAACGGTGCATTTTGTGATCACGAATACGTCTTTAAAGACTGAACTATTCAACAGTTCGAATCTTTGAAACAATCATTTCGTCCACTTGCATATACGATAACCCATCATTTACGCAAGCATCAAGTTTCATTTGCATATAACTATGTATGTGGCAGTCATGAAACAGTTTCAGGATAGGCCTAAAAAGAAATACTCTATGACTGAAATCGTCTTTTCTACGACACGCTTCCATTTGTGGAAGAATTTTAAGCTTAGAACTACACAACTTTTTATTCTAGACTTCACATTACTTCCGTGCACTCGCATATTTTGGCTGAACCAAAACATTGTGGTAAGTGCCGTACATCTTGCAACCCCTGGCTGCACTAAATCACCGCTCAGCAGGTGCTTCCAAAGATGGAATGTATAGTTGAACAGCGATTCTCTGTCACTTGTTAAGGATTAAACGAAATGTCTTTTTCGATTGAAATGAATGGCAAAAAAATCTTACAAACAGTAATCTACATTCTTGAATAAACATATGCAATAGTTCCAAAATTTATAATAACCGTTCAATGTTGTTTGTTTAGATTTTGTGTGTGTGTATAAGTGACGTAAAATCGACGTTTAAGTATAACTGTGGGACAAATATAGATTTTGTGATCACGTGATAATGATGTCATGTGTACCAGAGGTTCTTCATAAATTTACATATTTATGAATCAATCGCCGTTGTTTGCGTTTCTTCCATCGGCTTTTGATTTTGTGTGAATTTGTTTGAGCTTAATCTCATGCTCAAAGAGCGCATTCGTACTCGTCTCCAGGAGTAATAGTTTTGTGCCGAACGACAGCAGCACAGTGTATCCGAAGAAAAGAGGTGTTGATGAAATGTCTTGCTAACAGATTTAAAATATCGTTTTCCCCATCGGAATCGTAGCTGGAAGGACATTTACATGAGCTCTTCCAGATGATATGCTGGTAATAATCGATGGTAAAGATCGATGGTGTTCTATTTTTAAACGGAAGTTGATTGGTTGTCACGTAAACAGTACGTTTTAAGTTCGGTTGCTTCTTCTGTATTCATTACATTTTAAGGTAGGGGGGCTACTAATTTCAAGAAAATACCACCGAAGCTAGTGTTTGCGTTGATTTCGTTATTAAAACTGCTAAATCTACGATAATTTTCCCCAAAAGATCACTTTTTGTTAACTGTTCAGGATAAGAATTCAGTTTATTTTTGTTTGCAGGATCCGGCAAACTAGCTGGATCGACACTAGCTAGCATTAGCTGTCAAAGCCTCCATCTTGCTTGTCAATGTTCAGCATCCGATTAGAGTATGTAATTTTTAGGTTCAAGACGATTCCACCCAATGCAAACATTGGAGAAGATAAGGAGAATTTTGGAAAATTTTGCCCGCTTATGTAGATTTTCCTGTTTGTTTTAGTTATTTTTTGAAAAATTTTGCCCGTTTATGTAGATTTTCCTGTTTGTTTTAGTTATTTATATTCATATTATATAATTCTGACGTTTTTCTTATTTCCACTCATACATTATGTTAGTTTTATAAAATTTATTTATCTGGATTTACTACCTATAAAACGATTTCGTTTGAAATATAATGTAATGTATTTTATGCGTATGTATATGTTTTTGTCCATACTTGATCTTTGACACTGTCCAAATTTGGTTGTTTTTGAAAAAAAGTTGTGACACTGCGTCAGCATGCCTTAACATCTGCTAATTATCATTATGCTAGCGATAGCAGCATCAGATCTACTGAAACACAGCCCAGTCAAGTTTTTCCGAAAAATCCATTTAAAATGCCCCAAAATATTTGAGTGAACTATGACTGCAACTAAGATTTATATCAAGGGGTGACAGGGGTTTTGGTAAATGACAACGAAGTTCGGTTAAAAGGAAGTGGGGGTTTAATAGATTTAAAGTGTAGATAATGGAAAGAGATACTGCAGAATGGCGTTTATTACACCTTTACATGGCTTTCATCACCAACACCTGTCTCCATTCATCGGAGCAAAACCCAATCAATGACAACCGCATCAGTGTCAGACCTTCTTAAGGGTCTCTGTGTGTGTGTGTGTGGGGGGGGGGGGGTTTCTTGGGCACATTAAGAAATAATGATAATAAAGTACTAAAAGTATACTGAACTTCTAGAGTTATATAACTTTCTGTTTCATGGAAACCTCCAAATCATTTACTATATAGATAATTTATACCGAACTTGCCATTTTCCGAACCTGTAGTATGTACCATAAACCATGACAAGTTAAGCATAATCATAATTAAGCAAAGTAATTGGACCGAATCTCCTCATTTTCGGGGCTGAACTTTCAGAATTTTTGGGCGGAGTCTTCTCTAAAAACATGATTGGCCATGGGCTGAATCTTCCTGGAGCCGAATCTTCTAGTATAGGCTATTTTCAGATGTTGGGTCGCGTACGTTCGTGAACGAATTTTTAGTGCGTACTGTGCTCAGATGAAAACGTTCTAAAGCGACGTTTATAAGCACCGTCTGAGTTCAAAACTCCCGTGAGCAAAACTCAGGCCGTTGACTACAGTTTTGTGCTAAGCATGAGATCGTTCTCAATATTTTTTTCTAAATGCACAGGGCCAGGAAGGGACAAGAAGGGTTGAGTAGTGACTAGTTATTGCTAAAATTGATGTGTCTGAAAACACATGTAGACATATGGTAATGGGTTATAGGGTAACGGTTTTAAAAAGTTAAAAGATATTAATTAGCGGTTTCAAGCTTCGTGATTTCAAACAGGCCTGAGAAGGGGGAACGCACAATATATATGTCAACATTTTTTATCATTCTCAAAATTGTATTTATTCATTCCAGTATGTCAAAACCATGAAGTAGACCAGCGTAGTCAGCTACGATGATGAAAGTTATGGGCACTGTTTAGTAGTGTCTCACTGTATAGTAGAGTCTCCAGTCCAACGGACATCAAACTTGGTTGAAATACTGCACATGTTGGAAATTGGTTGCCTCTGGTGAAAATGTGGCTCACTAGGCCAGACATAAGAGAAAGATTGTGTGGGCTTTAGAGGCCGATGGTCACGTTATTTGGCCATATTATTTGACTTGTGCTGTAGCAGCGACATTTCTAGTCATTGTTGTATTAACAATGACAGTTTATAGCACTTGAATTAAGAAAACCTAAGTTGCAGGGAAGAAAAAGTTTAGGAAAAAAAAAAAAAAAAAGCATCTTTAAAAACACAATAAAAGAATTTTGAATATGGGGAAGTTCAATTTAGGGACAATTTCTCCCGGGGAAGATTTCTCCTGCAGCCACCCAGAGTCCTTAGTTTTGCCCAGATTCTGTTGACGCATTAAGCTAAGGAGGAACTGCAAATAGCGATAGAACTTCATCAGTTATTTTATCTTGACGATACCTTTTGAAAATCTTTCCTTTTTTTAACTGAAGTCAGTAGGGTAAAAGACTAGGTCGCTTTGGATTTTTCAAAGCTATTACTGATACACAAAGCACAATTCTGTCTACATATTTCTTTTTCGTGTGAAGTTTGATATTAATGTTTGTAATGTTAGGACGACAATTCAGAACCTATACTTGCATATGCAAATGTTGCGGTCAGGTTACTTTGTATCTTGAATACTGTTAATAGATTTTTGTTTTGAAATTCAAAAAACGGTGATGTAAAGCAGATGAGTTTACACACCAATACACACCAGGCGACCCTCAGGACTATCAGTCCTTTGATTTCTGTTGTAAATAACCTACAGTTCTGCCTTTGTGATAACGAATTATGTCTATGAGGACTGAGCTATTTAACGCTTCAAACCTTTGAAACAATCGTTTCGGTCACATGGGTACACGATAGCCTATCGATTACGCAGATATCATCTCTTAAAATAGCGCATTATGTATCTAAAAATAGCGGTCGTGACCTAAAGTTTGCGGACACGCAGTAAAAGACTCTTCAACTACAAGCGTATTTACTAATGCACGCTTCTATTCGTGGACAATTCTTAGTGAAAATTGTTCTATAATTACTCATTAGAAGTACTCTCTAAATCTTAAAATCTGTTCTTAATTGTAAGTCTTAATTCAATTCAAATCAACCTATAATTGGAAAGAGAAAGGCGATACCGAGTAAACTTGGAAGCTTTCAATGGGGTATTTTCCCAAAAGTAGGCTATTTTTTTCAAACAAATTTATAACGACTTGGAATGGTTGCGTTGCCTTCTTAGACATTCTTACACATTGCGTCTTGGCAGCTTTTTATTCTAGACTTTAAATACTTTGCACACCTATATTCTAGGTATACAAGCAGAGACCGTACATAGTGTGTGTAATGCGCACGGTTCTAGGATGTACCAAGTCATCGCTTAGCAGGTGCTTTCTGGAATGTAGCTGTGCGACAAATATAGATCTTATAATCACGTGACGTACAACGTCATTTGCACTGCGGAATTCTTTATAAATTTACATATTTATGAATCAGTCGCTGAACCGGCCTTTATTTTCAGCGTACACCGACCTCGCGCTTCACGATGCGATCCATGCAGAGAGAGTGTTTGAAAGTTAATTGTGTTCAATTTATTGTTTTTCGTTTTTAAAGAGGTGAATTTGTCAAAGTCTGCTGTTGTTGTTTTTTTTTTTTTTCAGTGTGCGATTTACCTAGATCTTATGAAACAACAATTTATTAGTGCGAGTGTCAGAACACAAGGTGCTTTCGTAACTGCCAAAATCTGAATTCACACGGGAATTCAACTTGAAACCACGCAGTTCTAACAACCAGCAGTCTGAGAACTTGACTTTTTACTCTATTATATTTCAAATGTAATAGAACAGATCAATGTTAACCCACTCGAACAACAAGTTCTTTATTGGAGTGTTTTTAAAGGGTAACGGAGCGAATCGCAAACATTTAGTTTACACCAAAGCAATATACATGTAGATCTCTTCAGTTTTCAATTGGTGTGGTAGCAATACTAATTCCTGGTAAGTTATAAAACGCAGACAAAGTTAAAAGGCTGATGATCATGCTATTGGGTTATATTGTTTTTCATGAGCTGTAGCAGCCACATTCGTAGAGTCCACTGTGGACAAAACTTGAACCCAGACAACAACAAAAGCAAATTATTTCAAAAGGACAGGTAGATTACTGATTATTTTAGTCAAATATTTGTGTGCGCTCCAGAGGCTACATTTCAGTCCAATGATCATGAAATGATCCGGCTGTTTGTCTCAATAATATTTTTGACAAAACTGAATGTAGGTCACCTGGAGTTAAAAGAAAATGTTGTCACTAGGTCAAATTAGACGAAACCCTAATAGCGCTTTAGAATCCATTATGTTCAGTCCAATAATCATGAGACTTTGTCAGACTGCATAGCTTAGATATGGGTGAGTTGCAAAAGGGCATTTTTGGTCTAAAAGTAAGTCACTAGATCCTATACCAGAAGACTAAGTTCAATTGAGTTCCATTCTAATGTTGCCTAAATGGTCCTCTTGTAAATTGTTCAAGTGGTTCTGCTCTGTTTCTATAAACTTCACAGAAGCTTCAGAACTGAGTAGTAACATTTCAAATCACCGCCTCCGAAACTGTATAAGTAATTATACCCAAATTTCATATCCAGCATCCTGCAGTTGGAAAGGACAATTATTTATGTTAATGTTTTCAAAAGAGCTGAAGCTCTCTGATAGAGCAGAAAACATTGTGGGAAAAGGAGAAAATGTTGGTAACCAGCATTTTCTCCTTTTCCCACAATATTTTCAAAAGCCTTCTTTGCCCGGGTCGTGAAAACCCGAAATTGGTTAGTAGAGGGTTAATGTATATTTACACCAAGAACAAAAAAGGCCATTTACAAGCAAAACACAATAAACGTTATAATTATGTTAGAACTACCCCCCTCCCCCCCCCCCCCAAAAAAAAAGTTTTTTTCGGCGGTGGATATCATTTCAACGAAATGACTTGTTTTATATTGATTGTACCTTTTGATAACAATTTTTAAATGAAGTCACACGGGTAAGAGAATTTGAACTTTTAAAAGCTGTTCCTGGGGCCTAAATTTTAATTCCCACCACATACTTTTTTTTTTTTCATGTAAATTTTAATATTAATGTTTGTAATTTTAGGATGACAACTCAGAAATATGCTTGCATATAATACTGTCTTATGGTTAAGTTAATTTGTATCTTGAATGCTTTTAATAGGTTTGTACAAAAAGGGTGAAAACTTCTGACCCATTACCCTCCAGGCGACTCTCAGGACTATCAGTCCTTTGATTGTACATAGTATTTATTTTCAGCATTTATTTACGAAAGTAGATAGAAAATGAGAGTTCTAGGATTTTACCCCCCCCCCTTATGCCCATATCAACACACTTAACAAAATAGCCCAGCACTTAACAAAATAGCCCAGCACTTAACAAATAGCCCAACACTTAACAGCAAGCCAGCCATAAAGATAATTAATTAACCCTTATGAATTGGTTAACTTATGCATTAGCTAACCCTTATGCATTAGCTAACCCTTATATATAACTAACACACTTAACAAACAACTGCATCCTTATACATAACTAATACACTTAACAATTGCCACCCCCATTAACCAAACATATGCTTTAACCAATTTCATAAACATAACCATGCTTATGAAATTCATGCATCACCCCTTACCAACAAACCAACATAACCTCTTTCTCAAACGTTTTTACTTAAATTCAATTTAAAAAAAAAAATCCAAATTTTTTTTTGTTTTTAGGCTAACCAGCAAAAAAAAAAAAAAAAAAAAAAAAAAAAATGAATTTTTTAGTTAAGTTAAACCAAAAAAATATTCTAAAAATGCATGTTTTAGATAAAGTATCAAACGATTTTAGAATAGAGTTGACCGAGACTTTAAAGAATAAAAATAATATTATTGGTTATTATGATGTATATAAATTAGATTTAAAATTTTATAAAGAAAAAAAATAAAGATTTTTTTCTTTTACTTACAAAAATAAAACCACAAGTTTATTATGAATACAGTAAACAAAGATTAGAAAAATCTGATTTTGACACAACTGTTTTTGTTGTTTGGCCTGACCAACACAACACAACTAACGATCCATATCGTTTTAAAGGAAGACCTGTTTTTAATGGTATTAGAATACCATTTGACCAAAGTGATAATTTTATTAGCGTTTATGATAATGCATTACTTAAATTACTTAAAAATGATGAAAGAGAACTTCAACCTAATTATTACCTTTACCCAATATTGACATTTAAAAATTTTTTCCATGATGAGTGTTTTTATTTTACTTCTTTTGTTGAATATTATGGTGAATATTGGTGTGATTTACATGATTGCCTTTATGCAGGAAATTATTATTCTTACTCATTTAATCAAGGACTAGGTTATGAAAAAATTATGTTTGTGGATGATGAAAATGAAAGTGAAAATGAAAATGAAAGTGAAGATGAAAATGAAAATGAAAGTGAAGACGAAGATGTACCACCTTTACATATTAATGGTGATGAATCATTTTTATCACCAGAATGTGTAATATGCATGGGTGAAAAACTCAACATAATTTTTTGTAATTGTGGTCATATACCAATATGCAAAAAATGTAATGATTTGATTATTTTTTTTAATGATAATCCAAACAAATGTCTAATTTGCAAAACCGATAGTGTTATTAAAAGAAAAATATAAATATTTAACATTTTTACCATGTTAAATATTTTCAATCCTGTCTCCAAGCTAATGTATCTATCTGATTATCTAATACAAATCTTTTATCATCATTAGCACTTAATGCAACCTTATTTATTTCTTCTGTAAATATCACATGATTATAACTTCTGATTGTTTTCATTTTTCTAAGTTGTTCTTTTCTTGTAAACATACAATTTTTGTAGTCCTCATGTATAATATCATTTTCAATAACAGATTTTTTAATTCCCTTACATTTTTTACTTTCATTACCATCCAACGTTTTATAACTATATAACTTTGCTCTTAACCCTACAAACTCATCTATATTTTTTCCTCCACATTCATCCTTAAACATCCCAATTACTTTTTTGTTTAAGCCTGTTGGTATACCAGATTTATGATCTTTAGGATAATTACTTGTATCAAATTTTTCTTCTACATCATTGACAATGTCCTTGTGAAAATCTTCTGTCTCTATCACATACATTAAACTATCTGTATCAGTAAATAAAAGTTTTGCTTTTTCACCATATTTTACTTTAATATAATTATAATGAAAGTCATACATCAAAATTTTACTTAAATCAAGAATACACATACCTAAATAAACTGGTTTATTAAAAGGTTAAGTGTGTCTTTTTCATATGCATACCTATTAAATTTTCATCAAAAACTTTTACATGCCTAAAGTTAGGTTTTGCAGCTAATTTTTCTGCTTTTCTTTCATCATTAACTAACTTAAAATCAATCCGGTTTCTAATGTTTTCCATTGTCTTACCAAACACACTATTGTTCATTAACTTAAAGAAGTCTTTTTCAAACTCATTTGTTGCTTTTGTCCTTAGATTTGTGTTTAAATCGATATAAGGTTTTAACCAAGCACTTTCCTTAAATGTTATTCCTCTATGAATATTTGTTATTTTTAAACCTAAGTATTCGTATAATTTTAAATTTTTATAATGAATAACATATTTTTCTTTATCATTTAAATTTGGAATTAATTTTTCTACTTTATTTATCTTTAAATTTTCTGGAGCTAAAGGATAATCATTATGTAAATCATGTAATTCTTTAGGATATTCTAAATCTACTTCTAATATACAAGGATGTCGTCTCCAATTTTTTATTTCTGTATTACTCATCCATTTAAAACCATGTGTTGGAAGAAAATCAGACATTGCCCAACCGTAAAGATTGTTTGCATCAAGGTAAACAATATATTCACTTATTAAATCAGGAACATAGTCTTCACCCATATATTTATTATTGGCTTTTGCATATCTATTAGAAATCATTGATACTCCTCCTCTGATACCTTTTTCTATCATTAAAACCATATCAGGGTCTGATAAAAGTTCAAGGTTTACTTTGGTTGTTTTTAATGCAGCATCCCAAGCTAAACCTGGTGCTGTGTAATAATGAGCAGGGTCTAATTTATAATTTTTACAACAAACATTTCTAAAGTTTTCAAAGATATCAGCTAAAAGTAAAACATCAACTTCATTATACAAATTGTGGTAATCCTCTAAAGTTTTCATTTCAAATTCTTCCCAAACATTTAATGCACGGGCATAATCTTCATCAGTTATATGTTCAGTATTTAAACTTGAATAAAACTTTTCTTTAGGTGGTAACTGAGTTTCTTTAAACTTTTCTGGTGAATCCATATACTCATAAGGATATACCCCTTTTTTTAATTACTAAATCAAGTTTATTTCCTGAATAATACTTTTTAACATTATTAAAATTATTTTTATCTAAATGTTTAGCAAGTTTATCTAAACTACTTGCCATAAACTTAAAACTATCAAGAAATTTTATTTGATGATAAGTAGTTTTAGTGTTTCCATCTTTGTCAGTATAATTTCCAACAGTTATATTTTTATTAATACTGATATACTTTTCATCATTGTTAGGTATACAATCAATATTTCCATCAGTTTCACCAAGATTTTTTATAAATAAATGACTATCATAATTACTAAGGTTATAAAAAAATACAGGAGTAAAATTAGGTTTTTTATGTTTAAGATTACATGAATTATGTGCAGCACCCCTATATTTACCAGTAAAATGACAGTGGTCTCTAACCTTACGATTTTTATCAGTAAAATTTCCTTCACCACAAATCCAACATATACTTTCTTTTTTATAAATATCTTCTAATTCTTTATTAAATATTATTCCTTTTTCTGGTATATTAGCAATCTTTTTAATATCTTCTGTTAACATTTCTACAAATTTTTGTGGAGCATTTTCTCCTGTGTAACTTACTAATTTTGATTTAAATACTTTTTCATCAAAATATTTAATATAATAACAAAAACTTGATGGTTCGTGCTTTTGAGTTTTTATTGTATAACTTTCTTTATTTTTTGGAACTAAATTATCTTCATCTAATGGTTTGATAAAACTCTCAAAATCAGCATAAACAGCGAATGGAACTTTTTCTGATTTATAAAAGTTTTCAAACTTTAACATTGTTCCTTTTTCAGGTAGTTTTATTCTAACAGATTCATGTTCTTTACAGTATTCCATATGTTTATCCAAGGATTTTTGACACCAAAAAGGATTTAAACATCTTAAACAAAAATAACTTTTACCATTATGTTTTGATACCTGAGAGGATAACAAACGACTAAGATTATTAACTAAACAATAATGTTTTACTCTGTTTTCTTCTATTAAAAGTAGGATAATATTATTTTCCCTATCCGTAAAATTACTATTTCTAAGAGGGTAAATATTTTTGTTTTCATAACCAAGAACTGTAATGGATATTGCTGGATTTTGTTTTTCAAATTTATCAATATCTTTTAAACTAACAGGATATTCTATTCCTTTCATATTTAAGCTATTTTCCTTTGATTTTAAATCACCATCAATTTTTTCAGGATGGTTATCTTTAGGATTTAGTTCTTTTAAAATACACCATAAAAAGCATTTGTTATCCTCATTTTTCATATTGATGCATGCTTTTTTAAGGGCTAATTCTCTTGGTAATGGAATGTATGACCTTGCTCTCATAGGATTATATGATACAGTGTGTAATTGTGAATCTAACACCCTATAAAATCTCCATCCGGTTTCTGATATTCTCAAAAGTCTTTCAAGGTCCTCCAAAACCTCTTCTATCATAATATCATACAAATCATTTGTATCGCTTCCCCTTAGATTAATATGAAATGAATCAGAATGAAAATTAGCATTTTTTGTTTTTAAACCTTCTTCAGTATCTTTTATCAAAGTACATTGAATAACTAATTTTACTTTTCTACCTTGGTTATTATTTAAAGCATTTACTATCTCATTGCGTGTAAGTTCTAAAAAATCACGAGGTCCATAATTGCTTATACCTTCTATTTTATATCGTTTTACAAACCCTTTTAAAGCAGATTCTCCTTCTTTAATTACTTTATCTTTTTCACTATATAATTTTTTAATTTTCTTTTTAAGAGCATTTAGTTCAGGTGAAATACTTTTAGGAACTTCTTTAACTCTTTCTAAACTTATTAATAAATCATCAACTGTTTGTTGTTGTGTAGGCAGTGTGGTTGGTGTTGGTGGTGGAGCAATTGTTGGTTGTAAATTTGGAGTCGTTATATTTTCAATATCTCTATCTAATATAGACACTCCAGGATTACTTAAAAGCTCAATTAATTGAGCTCTCCTAAGTCTTGTGTATCCCCTGATACTCCTTGACTTAGCTGAATTTTTTAGTCCTTTTACTGTAAGGTTTTTAAATTCATTCATATTTTTTATACAAAATTAATTTTTTTAAGTCAATTGTATTATGATTTTTTTTTCTTCATAATAAAATTTATTGAACGTTAATTTTATATTTACCATTCCAAACTCTTCCATTCCAGTTTTCAATCGTTTGAGGACGTTTATCTATAAATTTACCAGCTTTGTAAATTGATGGAAAGGTTGTGGTTTCTCCTGTCTCAACATCCTTTAAAATAACTTTTCTTGGATTTTTTGAAATTGTCTTTAATCTGTCGTAATTAGGAACTTTATCACTTTTTCTTTTTTTCTTTGGTTTAATTTTCTCCTCAGGATATAAACCATGTTCTTTTGCCACTTCAATAAATTTCTTTTTAGTCCAAAAAGAGTAAAACTTTATACCATTATCTTTCAAATTTCTTTTTAAATCAGCAGTCTTTAACATTTTTTATATCGGAAAAATTACTTAATACACTACACTCATTTTATTCCCATCACTCTGGAAGTTAATCAACCTATCACTAAGTAAAACTGCATATGCCACAGTATTTGCAGGAGGATTTGCAATAAATTGTACCTGAATATGAATATCAGTTACAGAATACTTTAATCTTTCACTTTGCTTTGATATGTCAAACAAAAACAAAGGAAAAAGCGTTTTAAAATCTGAAGGAGTAATATTAGGATTTGATACTAATTCATCCATGTTAAAACTTTTTTCTAAACAAAGCAGCTTCACTATATATTCTACTAAATTGATTAGCAGCAAAATTTATATCAAAATCATAAGCTGGGTATTTTTTTGAACCTAAATTTACAAAAATATTTTTAACATTTAAGTTATCAAATATAGAAGGGTTTTGTTCTTGGTCACCACTTTTACCAGTTTGAAAACCAACAATTAAAAAACGTGGCACTTCAGGAGATGATTTAGATGATAGCCTCCAAGTAAAACCTGTTGCTGCTTGTGGAACTGCAATAGAGTCGCTTTGTATCATTCTATACCCAACAGGAAATTTTTCTTTCATCTCAATAAATTTATAAAGTTCCATCCTATTACCATCTTCAGGTGTCACATGGGGTATAAACCAAGATACTTTCAGTAAATTAACTCTACCAGGGTCATTTAATACTGGTGGTCCAACAACCCTTGCAGCTTTATAAATTGCATCATTATCATCATTTCTTGTCAAGGTAAGTTCTTGTTTCATTCCATATAAAACTTTGTTGTAATCTTTGCAAAAACCAAATATATGTTTCAAAGGTACTCTAAAACTAAAAGTTCCAACTGGATTCGAACTAAAAATATAATCTCTTCTTATTTTAAAGCCGACATTATTAGCACTATCTGCAGTAGCTGTGGTATCCTTATACCATAATTGGTTAAACCCTTGTGATTTAGAAAAGTCGTCCGGGTATTTTTAACAGTCCAAGCATTGTGGTAGCCTGACCAGGGTAATTAATGGATTCTATCTCTTGCCCACTAAGTTGGTATTTGATATTTTTAAACAGATGCATCAGACCATTGTTTGTTAATGTAACCTCATTAACTGCACCATAAGCTGTTCCATCAGTTTTTACTAATTCACCTATGATTTGTAAATATGACTCAGAAGGATGATAAAAAATATCTTGAGTTTCTATGTTAATCCTAATATTTCCTCCCGAGTTGTTTAGATTAGTTCCTGTAATAGGCTCATACTCATGATATTCATATTCATCAATGCTATCATCTTTTAAAATTGGTGATTTAATGTTTAAAATATCCATTTTTTAATATGCAATTATATTTTTTAAATTAAAAATATAATTGAGTTGAGTTTTAATACTCTATCCAGAGTTGAGGGAATGATTTGTTTTCATCATTAACAAAAACACCTTTTAGTTTAATGGTTTTCATTTTTTCTACAGAAAAAGCACGACTCATTTTTGGGTAAATCCTGTTTCCATAAACAATTGTTACTATTGGTATATTTTTTTCTTCTAAATAATCATATATTTCTTTTTCAAAACTTTTTATAATATCAACTTTTTCAGGAGATAATTTTACAACAACCTTTTTATAACCATAATTTGTATCATCAGATTCAAGAATTTCACAATATTCATCTAGTTTAAAGTATGCATAAGAGATGGTAACTCTTTTTGTTAGCTCACCTGAGCACAAAGTGCTCAAGGTGAGCTTTTGTGATCGCCCAATGTCCGTCGTGCGTCGTCCGTCGTCCGTCAACAATTTCTTTAAACATCTTCTGCTCCTAAACCACTGGGCCAATCTTGATGAAACTTGGCAGGGATGTTGCTCAGGTGAAGCTCTACCAAAGTTGTTCAAGAGATTGAATATCACCCATAACTCTGGTTGCCATGGCAACCGAAAGGAAAAAAATAGCAAAATCTTTAAAAATCTTCTTCTGTGAAACTAGAAGGTGTAGAGCTTTGATATTTGGTATGTAGCATCTCCTAGTAGACCTCTACCAAGTTTGTTCATATGATGTCCCTGGGGTCAAAACTAGCCCCGCCCCGGGGGTCACAAGTTTCAAACATAGGAACAAAGAAGGAAAACTTTAAAATTCTTCTTCTCTGAAACTGGAAGGCGTGGAGCTTTGATATTTGGCATGTAGCATCTCCTAGTGGACCTCTACCAAGTTTGTTCATATGATGTCCCTGGGGTCAAAACTGGCCCCGCCCAGGGGGTCACAAGTTTCGAACATAGGAACAAAGAAGGAAAACTTTGAAATTCTTCTCTGAAACTGGAAGGCGTGGAGCTTTGATATTTGGCATGTAGCATCTCCTAGTGGACCCCTACCAAGTTTGTTCATATGACTCCCCTGGGGTCAAAACTGGTCCCGCCCCAGGGGTCACAAGTTTCGAACATAGGAACAAAGAAGGAAAACTTTAAAATTCTTCTTCTCTAAAACTGGAAGGCGTGGAACTTTGATATTTGGCATGTAGCATCTCCTAGTGGACTTCTACCAAGTTTGTTCATATGACGTCTCTGGGGTCAAAACTGGCCCCGCCCCAGGGGTCACAAGCTTCGAACATAGGAACAAAGAAGGAAAACTTTAAAATTCTTCTTCTCTGAAAATGGAAAGCATGGAGCTTTGATATTTGGTATGTAGCATCTCCTAGTGGACCTCTACCAAGTTTGTTCATATGATGTCCCTGGGGTCACAAGTTTCGAACATAGGAACAAAGAAGGAAAACTTTAAAATTCTTCTTCTCTGAAACTGGAAGGCGTGGAGCTTTGATATTTGGCATGTAGCATCTCTTAGTGGACTTCTACCAAGTTTGTTCATATGACGCCCCTGGAGTCAAAACTGGCCCCGCCCCGGATGTCACAAGTTTCGAACATAGAAACAAAGAATGAAAACTTTAAAATTCTTCTTCTCTGAAACTGGAAGGCGTAGAGCTTTGATATTTGGCATGTAGCATCTCCTAGCGGACCTCTACCAAGTTTGTTCATATGATGTCCCTGGGGTCAAAACTGGCCCCACCCCGGGGGTCACAAGTTTCAAACATAGGAACAAAGAATGAAAACTTTAAAATTCTTCTTCTCTGAAAATGGAAAGCGTAGAGCTTTGATATTTGGTATGTAGCATCTCCTAGTGGACCTCTACCAAGTTTGTTCATATGATGTCCCTGGGGTCAAAATTGGCCCCGCCCCAGGGGTCACAAATTTCGAACATAGGAACAAAGAAGGAAAACTTTAAAATTTTTCTTCTCTGAAACTGGAAGGCGTGGAACTTTGATATTTGGCATGTAGCATCTCCTAGTTGACCTCTACCAAGTTCGTTCATATGACGCCCCTGGGGTCAAAACTGGCCCCGCCCCGGGGGTCACGTTTCGAACATAGGAACAAAGAAGGAAAACTTTAAAATTCTTCTTCTCTGAAACTGGAAGGCGTGGAGCTTTGATATTTGGTATGTAGCATCTCCTAGTGGACCTCTATCAAGTTTGTTCATATGATGTCCCTGGGGTCAAAACTGGCCCTGCCCGGGGGGTCACAAGTTTCAAACATAGGAACAAAGAAGGAAAACTTTAAAATTCTTCTTCTCTGAAAGTGGAAGGCGTAGAGCTTTGATATTTGCATCTAGCATCTCCTAGCGGACCTCTACCAAGTTTTTTCATACAATGCTCCTTGGGTCAAAACTGGCCCTGCCCCGGGGGTCACAAGTTCTAACATAGGAACAAAGAAGGAAAACTTTAAAATTCTTCTTTTCTAAACCTTGAAGGCATAGAGCTTTGTTATTTGGTATGTAGTGAACCTGTTCTAAGTTTGTTAGCCCACCTGAGCACAACATGTTCAGTCAATTTGAAATTGGGTCACCTGGGGTCATAAACTAGGTCACAAGGTCAAATTAAATAGATACCTTGTGGGCACTCTAGAGGCCACATTTATTGCTCAAATGACCTGAAATTTGGTCAGAATATTTGTCTTCATAAAATCTCGGATGAGTTTGGATTTAGGTCACCTGGGATCATAAACTAGGTCACTAGTTCAAATTAAAGTAATTCCTTGTGGGCACTCTAGAGGCCACATATTTGGCTCAAATGACTTGAAAATTGGTCAGAATGTTTGTCTTGATAAAATCTCACATGAGTTTGAATTTGGGTCATGTGGGGTCTTAAATTAGGTCACTAGGTCAAATTAAAGAAATACCTTGTGTGCACTCTAGAGGCCGTATTTATTGTTCAATTGATTTGAAAATTGGTTAAAATGTTTCTCTTGAGGAAATCTATGATGAGTTCAAAAGTGCGTCACCTTGGGTCATAATCTAGGTCACTAGGTCAAATTAAAGAAATACCTTGAGGGCACTCTAGAGGCTACATTTCTTGCTCAATTGACTTGAAAATTGGTCAGAATGTTTGTCTTGATGAAATATCAGATGAGTTTGATATTGGATCACCTGGGGTCATAAACTAGGTCATTTGGTCAAATTAAAGAAATACCTTGTAGGCACTCTAAAGGCCACATTTATTGCTCAAATGACCTGAAATTTGGTCAGAATGTTTGTCTTGATAAAATCTCGAATGGGTTTGGATTTGGGTCACCTGGGGTCATAAACTAGGTCACTAGGTCAAACTATAGAAATACCTTGTGGGCACTCTAGAGGCCACATTTTTTGCTCAGTTGACCTGAAATTTGGTAAGAATGTTTGTCTTGATAAAATCTCAAATGGGGTTGGATTTGGGTCACCTGGGATCATAAACTAGGTCACGAGGTCAAATTAAAGAAATACCTTGTGGGCACTCTGGAGGCCAAATTTTTTGCTCAATTGACTTGAAAATTGGTCAGAATATTTGTCTTGATAAAATCTCACATGAGTCCGAATTTGGGTCAACTTGGATCATAAACTAGGTCATTAGGTCAAATTAAAGAAATACCTTTTGGGCACTCTAGAGGCCACATTTATTGCTCAATTGACTTGAAAATTGTTCAGAATGCTTGTCTTGATAAAATCTCTTGAAAAAATCTAGGATGAGTTTAAAATTGGGTCACCTGGGTCATAATCTTGGTCACTAGGTCACATTAACGAAATACCTTGTGGTCACTCTTGAGGCCACATATCTTGCTCGACTTACTTGAAAATTGGTCAGAAAGTTTGTCTTGATGAAATATCGGATGAGTTTGAAATTGGGTCACCTGGGTCGTAAACTAGGTCACTTGGTCAAAATAAAGAAATACCTTGTGGGCACTCTAGAGGCCACATTTATTTCTCAATTGATTTAAAAATTGGTCCAAATGTTTGTCTTGATAAACCCTACATGAGTCTGAATTTGGGTCATGTGGCGTCTTAAATTAGGTCACTAGGTCAAATTAAAGAAATACCTTGTGGGCACTTTAGAGGCTACATTTATCGTTCAATTGATATGAAAATTGCTTAAAATGTTTGTCTTGATGAAATCTAGGATGAGTTCAAAATTGGGTCACCTGGGCTCATAATCTAGGTCACTAGGTCAAATTAAAGAAATACCTTTAGGGCACTCTAGAGGTCACATTTCATGCACAATTGACTTGAAAGTTGGTCAGAATGTTTGTCTTGATAAAATATTGGGTGAGTTTGAGATTGGATCAGCTGGGGTCATAAACTAGGTTACTGGGTCAAATTTAAGAAACACGTTGTGGGCACTCTAGAGGCCACATTTATTGCTCAATTAACTTGAAAACTGTTCAGAATGTTTGTCTTGATAAATTTTTTGATGAGTTCTAAATTGGGTCACGTGGGGTGATAAATTAGGTCACTAGGTCAACTTGAGGAAATTCCTTGTGGATGCTCTAGAGGCCACATTTTAAGCTCAATTGACCTGACAATTGGTCAGAAATTGGATTATGCACGTTGAGTGAATTTCGCCTATTGACTCAGGTGAGCGACCCAGGGCCATCATGGCCCTCTTATATTGTATTTTTCATTCTCTGATATTTTAAATTTTAGTTTTGACATTCTTTTTTATTTAATGACATAAATTACTTAAATTAAATTGTTTTAATCCCTGAACCACTATTTAATTTCTTAACTAAATCCTGAATAGCAATGGCACTACCATCTATCAAAGTATTAATATTTTGTGATGTGGGTTGAGTTGCTATAGGCTTTGGAGCATATTTTTCTAAAATCTTTTTAGATTTTGGTGTTAAAGCCTTTTCAACTAATTTCTTACCTGCATCAACTGCAGCACTCTTTCCTACCTCTAATGCCTTCTTTGCTCCTTCCTTAGCAACCCTTTTTCCAACATCAAGGGCAGAAGATGCAATTTGTTTAGCTGCATTACTTGTAAATAGTCTTGCTAAGAAATTAGCTATGCTATCAAAGATTCCGGCACCTCCATATGAATAGTTTCTTTTAAATCCTCTCTTTCTCGATGTAATCATTTTATAATATAGACATTAAATTTTTATAACTCTTTGATTTTAATACACCTTGCCTTTTTAATTCATCACATATGCTTACCAACTCATTTCTTACCAGCTTCTTTACTTGTCATTAAAAGGTCTAATCTTTCTAACAACGCATTAGGGTCAGATGGGATAATGCTAATTCCTTCTCCAGTTGCTTCTTTTTCTGCTTTGATTTCTTTCCAAATAGGGCTGAGTATATTAGTCCATTTATAACTTTTACTGCTTCTAGGTTCCCTTTTTGGGTCATTTTTAGTATAAATATCGTTGGTTTGTTTTATTAATTTACTATAATTTTCATAATCCTTTTTATCATATTTACTTTCATCCGGTTTTTTAGATATTACTAACTCCCAAAAACCAGGTGTACCTTCATAGGTTGTATCTTCAACTAAAATATCATTTTCTAAAATTTCAGCTTCCTTATCGCCAATATAAAATTTACCATCTTCGTCACGTAACCCAAACGTTGTATCAGCTTTAGATTTAGTAGCAAATTTTCTTAGGTACTCTGCTGCAACTGACCCAATAAGTAATAATGGCCCTTCATTTTTATCTTCTGATTCTTCGTAAGCCACTATAGAAGGAAAGGCTGGGAAATTAATAGCCTGTGGCAACTGATCAATACTCTCTTTAATAGGTTTAAACCCTTCTGTAATTTCCTTTGTTGCAGCTTTTTGTGTTTCTGTAATAGGTTTAAAAAACTTTGAAAGACCAGTTTGTAATTCAATTTCACCCGTTTTCTCTGAAAGTTGGCTATCCCTAATTCTTTTCTTTGTTTCAAGATATTCTTTTACAATTTGGTCTCTTTTCACAGGGTCTGTTATCTTTAAAAACGACATTTTATATTACAAACATAGTTTTTTATATCATTTTCATCATAGTTTTCAAAGTAGTTTTAATCACTATTTTTAATTTCAAATGCACAAGAAAATTTAAACTTAGGACATGATACTTTAATTTGTGGTACGATTTTTTTCAACCAACCTCCGAAAGGACTCTCGTGCTTCTTGCCTCCCTTTCTCAATCAATGTTTCTTCATTTTCAACCGTAATTTTCTTTTTAGATTTAGTTCTTATCTCATTCTTCATATCTTTGTATTTCTCCAATTCCTCCATAATTAATTTAAATTCATCATCAGATATATGATTGTCAAGTAATGCTTTTGATATATGTGTTGATATTGTGTTAAGTTTGCTATCAGCAATCATTTTTATTTTTTGATGTTTTTCACCTTTACTTCTTGTGGTTCTTACGGTATATTTACCAACAACACTCATTAAACCAGTAACAAGGGCTGATGCTTCTAATGCTATTACCACAGGTATCGCAACTAGAGTCGATAACAAACCAATTCCTCCAGCACCACTTGCCATTGTTATGGTAATTAAAACTGTATCAATATTATCCACTATATTAGCTGTTCTAAAATATTTTTTTGCAAGAGAATCTCTTTTTTGAACTTCACTTTCAAGAAAAGATTGAACTTCTGATATCTTTTTTAAACGGTATGAATGACCATTATCATCACCCATTAAGGATAATTCAATAGGAGGTGCATTAGGTGTATTGTGTTCATTAGGTAAGCTTGGATATATCTTTTTCATCTCCATTTTATTAGAGGGATATTTTTTTTAAATTGTGTAATAAACGTGACACAAAAATTCATTCTCCCCAATTTTTAATAGGTTACTTGAGTTGTTTGTAATAGTAATGATGACATCAACAGTATCGTTAAGAATAACTTCATTTGATAAACTTAATTGCTTAATTTTTAAATTATAAGATAGAGAGGTTAAAACAACCCCACTAGTCATTAAAAAGCCAAAACCTAATACTATTGACTTCGTTTCACCCGGTTTTAGTATTAGGGGTTGTTGAGTAAAAATTTTCCAAAGAACAGGATTTACTTTTTTAGGAGGATACTTAACATTAAATGGTTTCCAATAAATTGTTTTTGGTTGAACTATTTTAGGTTTAACTCCAAATTTATAAACGTTCACATTTTTAATTTTGTTAAAAATTATTTATAATATTGCACCCAAAATAGGAATATTAGCAAATGGACTATTAGGACCTAAAAGTAGTCCTTTTCCATCATACATTTTTTAACCTTGTTTTAAATACAATCCATCACCAACAGACCCAAATCCTTTACCTTTAACTGGTCCAAGGTAAAGACCTTTTCTATCAGTTTCTACTTGACATACACATCCACCTTTTTTGAGGTAAAGACCGGAGCCCATTGCTTTTTGTACTCCTGATGAAGCTAAACCGGATAAAGCACCAACACCTAAAGCTGGTAAAACGGTTCTTGCTAATGTAGGTAAAACTGATGATGCTAAACCAGCTAACATTCCAAGAAAACCACCTTCTACTTTCATGTTGTGTTTAAGCTGTTTTTGTGTCATTTTAATTGTAGTTCCTCTACCAGGTTGATAAGCTTTTGCTATTTTCTTCGCTTGACTTTGGGTTATAGCTATAACATCGTTACCCTGTAAATCACTATGATTTAAACGAATACTTACTGGGCATTTGTTTTTTAAAGCAAGTTTAAGTTTCTCTTTTTGCCCATCTGATATATTTAATTTAACAGTAGTATAACTTGTCATTTTATATATATTTTATTTTTTATTTATCTTGCTTCTCTTATTTTAAATCTAATTGTTAAATTTTCACCTCTAAGATTTAGTGTATTTCCATCTTGGTCTGTAATTGATACATTAAGGTTATGTATTACATCTGATGTTAATGGTAGATAAACCAAATTTACCGGATTTTCTATCATTTTATACCCTGGGGAAACATTTGGGAAAAATGAATAAATAGTGTTTTTAGTTGAACCATTAACATAACTTCCCGAGATAATATCAATATTAACGAGCAAACTATTAATACTAAGAATATTTACTACATTTTCCGATTCATGAAAACCTCGTGTATATTTAGCTTTAGTAAATCCTAAAACTTTTGCAATAGAATTTGGTTGATTAAAATCTACTTGATAGTTATTTTCAAGAGTAAGAACAGACTTTAAGGTGTTAGTGTTTGCAGAGATATTAATAAAATACTCTTCATTAACTGTATCGTAATGGTCTTTTTTCCTCATTTCTTGTTGAATGAAATCATTGATATCAACAAGGTCATAACTTCCTTCTGGTATTATTATTTTTTCCCATGAAGCACCATTGTATGGAGAATAAACAAAAGTGTCATTTTTAGAATCAATATTTGGAAATGAATAGTAAGTTTCAAGGTTAACCAATGCTATTTCATATACTTTATCCTTTTCTAATTGAAGAGGTGGGGTAAACCTTGTGTTAAAATTTGTTTTGTTGTTACTTACTACAATTTGAAATGATGTTTTGTGGTCAGTGTTTTTAACAATTTTTTCTAACAATTCTTCCATTTTTTAATTGCTAAAAAATTGTTTATGTGTGTAAAAATATATTTTTGGGGTAAGATATATTTTTATTAATTTGTTTCGTCTCTAGTAAATTTTAATGATCTTTCATTAAAAACAATCCCATTCTTATGTTTAGATTTATTAAGGTTGTAAAAAGTTATAAAGTATACTTGTTTTAATTTATCCACATATGACATTATTTTTCTTCTTTGTCTTATATGTTTTACATTAGTTTTATCTTCCTCTTCTTTTTTAAAAATCTTTGCCAACCGATTTATATTAGAAAGTAATTCAGAAACATGGTTTTGAATAAAAAAAAATACATACATTTTTTCATCCATACCTGTAAAACTATTAGAATAAGAAAGAAACTCTTTTCTTAGGCCTAGCATATTAAACATTTTTCTAAAATATCTTACTGTACAATTATCTCCAAATTGTCTTGGTAAAAATTCTTCTACTATACTTTTCATCATATCTTCAATCTCATTTACACTATAACAACTAAAATTTTCTTTTTTAATCTCCTTATTAAGAGGTTCTAGTATTAATTTCGACATTTTTTATAATTATACTTAAAAATCTTCTAAAGTTATTTTCAATTTTTAAAATTTTTTTAAATTTTTTTTTTTTTTTTTTTTTAATTTATACTGACTTGGGTATATAAAAGTTATGAAATCCATTTCTATACTTACCATTTTGTTTTTTGCTGGTTAAATCAATGATAACAAAACCATGTGGTCTTTCCCAACACGTTTTACAAAATTCACGAAATTCATCCTTAGGCATATCATCTCCTATATGGTCACTATAGATATGATTAAGATTTTTAAGGTCTTGTTTAAATAAACAAATAAAATTTGCATTCTCTCTAATAGTTTGTCGAGGTAATCTAATATAATTTTGTGATAAATAAAAACAATCAACATTACTATGTCTTCCACGGATGTAATAACATTCACATTTGTTTTGTTTTTCAAAAAGTAAATCATCAAAAATCATTAAATTTTTATTTTCTGAGTTTAACTCTCTTGGGTCAGGAACATCACTCGCATTTTCAAAAAAATCACATTTTATATCAGATTTGTTTTTAACAGTTTTACCCCATTCTTCAATTAATTGAGTTGGTGAAACATTTAAATCTTGAACTTCATCTTTGATATTAAACAACCTTAGAATAAGTTCTTTTGGTAATTTCTCTTCAAAAGCTTTTTTAAGTATGCAGTACTCTGGTTGAAACAAACTTTTGCCAAAAACACGTAAGTTGTCATAATCAAGCCAGCCAGGTCTTAATAAAAGGTTAAGTAAAAGAGTTGTTTTACCACATCCTGATTTACCAACTATTATTCCCCTGATACTCTTTGGTAAAAAAGAATGGTTAAATCTTTTTGTCATCACTTCATTCCATGATAAATTTGTAATTTCCATTTTTTATATTAAAAAAATTTTATTTTAATATAAAATGTATTGTGTTAAATGTAAAAAACAAACTAATACAACTGATTTAGAATATGTTGTAAGCAAAAATGGAAGAAATATGAAACGTGGTAAATGTGTTAAATGTGGAACGACTAAAACACAATTTATTAAAAAACAAGAAGGTGGATCATTGTTAAATAAGGCTATTAATAACTTGCCCATTGAAATGCACTTACCTGGTCATAATTTTACTGGTCCTGGCACTAAATTAAAGAAAAGACTCAATCCCAATCCTGATTTAACTCCAAAAGAATGGTCAAAACCTGTAAATCGTGTTGATAAAGCAGCATATCATCATGATATCTGTTATCTTAAACATAATGATACAGCTACAAGAAATGCTGTTTGTGATAAAAATATGTTAAAGGAGTTAAAAGGAATCTATAATCCTTCTATTAGGGAAAGAATGGAAAGGGGGTTAGTTAGCTCATTAATTGGAACAAAGGCTAAATTTGGAATGGGAGTTAAAAAAAATTTCAACATGTTAAATTTATCAGAAGAATTACACAAACCCATAAAAAGAAAATTTAAGAAAAGGAGAGTTAGAGTAAATGGTATTGATAGGATATGGGCTGCAGATTCAGTAGATATGCAAGCATTTTCTAAATTTAATCGTGGTGTAAAATATCTTCTTGCTGTCATTGATATATTTTCAAAATATGGATGGTTGATACCATTAAAAGATAAAACTGGAAAATCTGTTTCTGTTGCATTGAAGAATATTTTTAAAGAAAGAAAACCTGAAAAAATGTGGGTGGATAAAGGTAAAGAGTTTTATAACAAAGATGTTAAAGACTCGATTGAATTATATTCTACTGAAAATGAGGAAAAATCTAGCATTGTTGAGAGATGGATTAGAACAATGAAAGAAAAAATGTGGAAATATTTTTCTGCTCACTCAACAAATATTTACATTGATATATTACAAGACCTTGTTAAAAAATATAACAACACGAGGCATTCTTCTGTTAAGATGTCACCAGTTGAAGCAAGTAAGAAAAAGAATGAAAATAAAGTTTGGAGAACATTGTATCCCGATTATAATCAAGTAAAAGAAGATATAAAACCTAAGTTTTCTGTTGGAGATAAAGTAAGAATAAGTAAAAAGAAAAAGACATTTGAAAAAGGTTATACCACAAGATGGACAGAAGAAGTTTTTACAATTTCAGAAGTAAAACATACATTTCCTATAACATATAAAATTAATGATTTAAATGGAGAAGAAATAAAAGGTTCATTTTATGAACCTGAACCACAAAAAACTAGGCAAGAGTTGTATAGGATAGAAAAGGTTATTAAAAAAGGAAAAAAGAAATCTCTCGTAAAGAGGAAAGGTTACCCTAATGAGTTTAATTCATGGGTTGATAATAGTTCTATTGAAAATATTTAAATATATAAAAAAATGCAGGATATTTTAATCGATAATATAATTTTACCAAACAAACCTTTAAGTAATTTTGAACTTGAGGATGCAGTAAAAGAATTAAAATTAAAAAATTTTAGGGGAGTATTTTTAAGAGATACTCTACCTAAAAAAGTAAAAAATAAAGAATGTGGTATATTAAATCTTGATGACTTGGGTGGACCTGGTACTCATTGGGTTGCTTGGTATAAAAATGGTAAAACTAAACTTTATTTTGACAGTTATGGTATTCAACCACCTATTGAAATTATTGATTATTTAAAAAGCCCATTACATTACAATAGTGACCAATTACAACAAGCTGGTCAAGTATTTTGTGGTCATTTACGTTTGTTCATTCTTAAAGAACTGGGTTTAGGTAATAAATTTCAAAATGTTTTAAATAAACTTTTTTAGTAATATAAAAAGATGCCTGTTGATAAATTTGGAAGAATGGATGAGGTTAAAACGAGTGGTGATGGTGTGTCACTCTCTTATATAAGTAATAATTTTTTTACGTAAAGATGGAACAACCACTGTTACTGGTTCTATAAATATGAATGGTAACACATTAACAAGAGTTAGTAATCCAGTAAATCCTCAAGACGTTGCAACTAAGAGTTATGTTGATGGTAACTCAGGGTTGTTAGATGAAAATGGAGGATACCATATGACAGGGTATTTAAACATGGGTTTTAATAAAATAAAAAACATACCTGAACCTGAGGAGTCGAGTGAAGCTGCTAATAAAAAATATGTAGATGATAACAAAGTAATAGTACGTCAACAAGATAATACTTTTTATGCTACTGCAGATATAAATATGCATGGATATACTTTAACGAATGTTTTAGATCCTGCAGAACCTCAAGACGTTGCAACTAAGAGTTATGTTGATGTTAGCAATCGAGCTTTTATTTATGGAGCTGGGGGGTATGTAGCAGGTGATAACATTTCTATGGGTGGGAGAAGAATTTCCAACGTTGGAACACCTATAGAAAACCATCAAGTTACAAATAAGTTTTACGTAGATAATGTTGTTGAAATAGCTACAGCTGGTGATAAGGTTTTAACAAAAAACCGAGATGGTTCTTTTTCAATGGATGGTAAAATAGATATGGGTGGTAACTCGATTACTGGTTTACCAAATCCTATAGATCGTGATGCTGCTGCCAATAAAAATTATGTTGATAATGCTGGTGCTATCGTAAAAAATCCTGATGGAAGTTTTACAGCAATGGCTAATATAGATCTTCAAGGTTTTTCTATAAAAAATGCTGCTGCACCAGTAGAAGAAAGAGATTTAGCAACAAAATCCTACGTGGATAAAAAAGTATCACTTCCTTCTCCCATAGGTCCTAAACCAATTATAAGTGTGTGTGCTGAGGAACAAGGTCCTTTAGGAGATGGTAATTATGAGTTTTCCTTTGGTAATGGAAGCTCTGGAGCAAGCCATGGATTAGGGGGTTATTGTATGTCTGCTCCTGGTAGAATTATAAGAGGAACTTTAATGATTACTAAAGTTGGTGGTATTCTAAAAGAAGAAGCAAAAGTCAATATAGTTGTAAATGGAGTTGAACAGGTTGACTATTCCATAGTAAAAAATAAAAATGAAGGTTGTAGTTGCGTAATTTGTCCTCAACCTTTAGTAATAGATCAATGTGATGTTATAAACTTTATAACAAGGTCTAACAACCCCAATACAAAAAATTCATATTTGACGATATTGATAGAGTTGGATTTGTAAAAAATATTTAACCTGGTAAAAAGGTTAAATATTTATATTTTTATTCTTTTAATATTACTTTCAGTTTTACATATTGGGCGATTCATTTTCGTTGTCACTTTCATCGTCAAACCCTAACCCTCCCATAGAAGAAGTAGGTAGTGTTTCTTCTACAACTCTTCTTTTAGGAGGTTGAACATCTCTTTTATTTATGATAACCTCAAAAAGACTTGTTCGTACTTTAACTTTGGATGGGTTAATAAAAATATCCTCTATATCAACATAAGCAATTACTTTACAAGGTTTTTTAGTAAAAGAAAGAGGATCTGTTTTTACCAGACCATTTTTATCTACATTTTCTTTTTTGTCATTAGGATTAGGTTTTCTGTAAAAATTAGTTTTTATGGTAATCCTTTCAGGCTCACTTTTTTCATTATAATGTTTTGTGTGTTTCAGTTTTGGAAAAAAAATAGGATTTGTATTACCACTTACAAAAATTTCTAAATCACTAAAGCTAGTTTTCTTCTTTTTATATTTTTTTGGTGCTTCTTCTTTTAAAAATTCTGTAATACTTTCTATTGTTTCTTTGAACTTAGTTTCTTTTGTGTTGGGGTTTTCATAATCATAAAAGTTTAACAAACTCATAAAGTACTCTGTTGGCTCTTCATCCTTATAAGCTTTAATATCATAAGAAAACAAGGAAGGAGTACGAATCCGTAGGTTATCTATTGTTCCATTGGAATACTCGTATTTAACCTTCATTCTTTTAAATTTTAATATTTGGTTTTCTAGATCACACAAAATTAACCTTTTTATATTAAAATTTTCTGGTTTTACAAAATTAAACGTTTCTGACATATTGATATAATCTATATGCTAATATATTGTAGAGATAAGATTAAAAAATTCAAATTTTTATTTTTAAAATTTTTTTTAAAAAAATATTTTTTATTTTTTTATTTTTAAATTAAATAAAATATTTACATATTAAAAAAATTATAACTTAAAAAGTTATAAATTTATATTTTACATTTAATTGTGTACTCTTTTCAGCATATTGGACATTTATTTATAGGTTTTATGCTGTCACAATTATCACATAAAGGTATATGTCCACAATCACAAAACAAGATGTTAGGTTTTTCACTCATGCAAATTATGCATTCTTCTGAGTAAAATGTTTTAAATGTTGGAATTTTTATTTTTTCTTGTTCTTCTAAAAATATATTTTCCGCTTGTTCACTAAATTCATTCATTCTATCTTCCAAAGTAGAAATTACTTGTTCTTCTTCTCCATCGGTTCTAACAATATTATCTATAACATAACCATTATAACCAAATCTGTAATTTCCTTCCTCTAAACCTAATTCATTTGCAATTCTTGCATTAAGTCTTTCAACACGTTCATCCAATTCAAGTCTTTCCTGCTCTGTGTCTTCGAATGATTCACTCATTTTATAATATTTTATAACTACTTAACCAATAAAAATTCAAATTTTATTTTTTAAACAAATTTTTAAATTAAAAAATATTTAACCTGGTAAAAAGGTTAAATATTTATTAGATTTCATTTATAATTGTTAAATAACTTTGTAAATCCTTTGCAATACCTAAGTAAGCATAATTATTTTGCAAATCTGTAAAATTTGCAATTGAGTTATTAGTTAAAAAATTCCTCATTCTATCATATTTACTCAAAAAATTATTATCCGTGATGTGTATTCTTAGGTAACAGTTTTTTTCTAATTCTATTTCACTAATAGTTCCTACTTCCATGTAAAAATCTGAAACATTTAATTTTTTACTTGTACTAAATTCAAAATATACAGCATGTTTTATATATCTCATTAAATTACCACAATCTTTCATAACAATTTTAAATATTAATTTTTTCATATTTTGAAAAAGGATAATATTACTACATTTTTTTTTCTTTTTAAAGTCTTTTCCAACTTTATTCTAAAATCGTTTGATACTTTATCTAAAACATGCATTTTTAGAATATTTTTTTGGTTTAACTTGACTAAAAAATTCAATTTTTTTTTTTTTTTTTTTTTTTTTTTTTTTTTTAATTTTAAGCCACACAAACACATAAGCTGGGTATGTTGCTTACCAGTTGCTTGATGTGTTGGTTGATGGGGGGAACAAATGGTTAGCTGGTTAGCCTAAAAACAAAAAAATTTTTGGTTTTTTTTTTTTCTAAAATTGAATTTAAGTAAAAACGTTTGAGAAAGAGGTTATGTTGGTTTGTTGGTAAGGGGTGATGCATGAATTTCATAAGCATGGTTATGTTTATGAAATTGGTTAAAGCATATGTTTGGTTAATGGGGGTGGCAATTGTTAAGTGTGTTAGTCATGTATAAGGATGCAGTTATTTGTTAAGTGTGTTAGTTATGTATAAGGGTTAGCTAATGCATAAGGGTTAGCTAATGCATAAGTTAACCAATTCATAAGGGTTAACTAATTATCTTTATGGCTGGCTTGCTGTTAAGTGTTGGGCTATTTTGTTAAGTGTTGGGCTATTTTGTTAAGTGTGTTGATATGGGCATAAGGGGGGGGGGGTAAAATCCTAGAACTTTCATTTTCTATCTACTTACGAATATCGTTATTTGCATGTCAAAGTACGACTAATTTCCATTAAGTAAACTCTTTAAATTAAAGGTGCGAGACTTACTACCGGGACAACGCATAAATTGAAGCGTTGAAAGCACTGATGTGGCATTTGTTAAGAAAGTCACTGTGTGAAATTAATAATTTAAAAAAATAGAAATAGTTTCCAAATATTCAGTTGAAACACAACCTACTTTATAGTCATGCAGAATCCAATAGAGTAGTGTGCAGTGGTGTGGGACGAACAAGCCCAGTCGAACAAGCCCAGTGACGAACAAACCCAGTGTCAAACTGGTTTTGCGACGAACAAGAATGGAACCGGTTAGGAGACAAAGATTGTGTGTATCAATGCGCCAACAGAAGACCATAGTAGGCAAACCTACTTTCAAAAGAAAAAAGAGAAGTTTTTCCACAATCAGTGGCCTAATCCAATTTACTCTAATACGTCATTTTCAATTTTATATCCGAGTGCAGTCGAAACACTTATTTGTCTGAGAAAAAAATTGGGTTTAGTTCCTTCGGTTTTGCACAAACTACGATACACGATTTTCAAAATGCCATATTGAACTCATAGTGACATTTTCTTCGACAAATGCCACAACAAAAATCAATGACATCATCACGTGTGACGTATGATCAAGAGCACCTATAATTACTAACACAGCTACATTCCATTACAATGCAGTGCAGTGTTTAACCCTTATCCTGCTGAATAAGTTAAACTGTCAAGTCGATAGTTAAAATCGAAGCGATGAAAGCGCTCCTAAGGTGGGGTGCGTTTCATCCTGCTCAAATTAAAATCTGTTTTGCCAAATAATTTAAGCACGTAGTGCAACCAGAAAGAAGTGAGTAAAAGCAAACAGACATTCAAAGAGATGAGAGGTATCTCTCTTATACATCTCAGAGCAAACTATCGCATTTCTCTGTTTTGTGTGTGTGTGTGAGGGGAGGTGGTTCAATATAATGTCAAAATTAAACGACGTGAGAAGTATTATTAAGCAATATCTAGACAAATAAAGCAATCCTATTAAAAAAAAAATACCACAAGAGTTCTCATGATGCTTCTAAGCTTTCCGTGGCACTTGTTGACGCTTCGTGACGCTATTCGGTTGAACTGATACATGCTTTCTTAATAGTACTATTTTTCCAGGTAATGATTTTGCAATGTAAGGTACCCCAGAATCAGATTTTTTAGGTTCAATTTCCCATATGGTAAATCTGAGCTGGGATGCTTCGCACCCCACCTCAACCAGAAAAATGCTACTTCAAACTTATTTGGGAGAAAAAAATCTTTTTATCAGAAGTGTAGATCCAAGATCAGACTGCACGTTCTGTGCAGTCTGATCTTGGATATACACTGTCTGCAAAAGGTCAGTGAGTCACAATTAGCAGCCCAAGGGTGAATAAGTACATGTAGGCGTTAATTTCTGATTTCTTATTTGTTAGTCTCGTTATGGTTTATTTAATGTTATGCCTACATTACGGGCAGCTTGCATGTCCTGATACTAGGGGCCATATATGGCGTGGTGGTAAAGTGCAGGACCCGTAACCTGGAAGCTCCAGGTTCGAGCCTTGCTGGAAGCACTGGATTTTTCGTTGGAGTGTCCTTAGGCAAGACAATCCACAGCCCTAGCCTAGTATTGGTGAAACCCAGGACAAACATGAATATGTGAGCCGTCGCCGTGATATGACTGAAATAATGTTGAAAGCGGCGTAAAACACCATTCAGTCGATCAATCAATCAATCAATGTCCTGGTAATATCGCGCTAGCTCGCGAGACATGTCTATTTTCTTGCCAAACTTGAGAATTTGAAAAATAGTTAATTGTACAGCGTTATATTCAACTTTGAACAATATTTCAGTCATATCATGGTGACAGCTCACTCATTCACGTCTTTTCTCTGTTTCAGAAGTATTAGTTCGGCTCTGCAGTGCCTTGCCCAGGACAATACCCGAGAGAAAAGTGCCACGGTCGGAGTTTTACAGAAGAACGTCAGAAAGCACTCAGTATCAGGTGAAACTTATCTTAACAGTTATCAAAATATACCAGATTGATTTCCCGTTTTTCGCCGGTAACGTCACGTAAATGTAATCATTCGTGACGTCATTATTGCACCTGCATATCTAGTAAAATCTTGAACGCTTTCATAACCTACATAGATCTTCATTTTTCCTCACAAGAAAAATGATACGTGCAATATTTCGAGAGAAATATTCAATTTAGTGAGATATAGATTTTAAGTAAGAAAATGGATAAATAGAATAAATGGTTGGTATCTTGGATTGGGAAAATATACATGTATGAAGTCTGGTCTCGGCTCCGAAATTTGAACCGCTTCGCCTTCGGCTTACCGGATAGAATTTCTTCGCCTTGCCCGAAAAAAGTTTTCCAATCAAAGACATCAGCTGTCTATTCTCTATGTCCCAAAGACGACCAGATTTCTATACCTTTTCCTGAAAAAATATATAGATCTAAGCAAGTACAGGGTCCGTATTCACCAACCATTCTTAAGAACGTTCTGTGTCTTGTTCTCCATTTGGTTTAGCCAATCAGTGGTTGTGTTACTTTCAAATGTAGAAAATCTTGGAGAATAAGACTAAGAATATTCTTAAGAATGGTTGGTGAATACGGATCCAGGACTATCCAGGTGACATTCTAGGACACACAGTCTGGTCGTCACTAAGGATCAAATATTTCAACCTTTCTCCGAGATTTACATAAATTACTTTGGATTATAAACTTAGAGCAACTTAAGAAATATGTAAGAAAAATATATATTTGAGCCATGCTCTGAAAAAAAGGGGGCTAAATGCATCACCATGATGCATTATACCTATCAAGCTATCACATAATTATGGATCCATGATTGCATATTTTTCAAAGAACACACTTAATCATGAGGCAGAAGCGTCCTTTGACATGCAGAAAACTGATCAATGGAAAAAAGTTTCGGCCCAGATCGGAGTTTTTTCGCGTATGGATTAAGTCCCCTTTTCACATAGCCTGGCTCATATTTATTAATAAACGTAAAAGACTTACTAAGTGCAACTTAAGTAGTACATACAGAGTGGACGTTACCAGATAACACAAGATTTCCCAGCCTTTCCCTGTCAGAGTCATCCACATGATGGTTGTGGAATCTACCCCCCCCCCGTATTGTTGGCAGTGGCAGTGCTGTTGTACTGTTGACCTTCTGTCGTTCTGTTGACATGGATCCAACACCATGGTCCTGTACCCGCTTGGGAATACTTGGTTGATGTGACATCCTGCCCTAAAACATTGCAGAAGAAGGCCACCACGACGATGGTACCTGAAATGGTCACTGATAAGGTCTTGTTTGATACTGACTTTGAAACAACTTTCATAACTTCTGTTAGTCTTTAGAACGCTACGGACCCCTATAGTTTTTTTGCAGGTAATGACTTTGACATGATTTTGCTCTTTAAAATACTTACCCGGTATTATGACACTGATACCGTTAAATAAGAACAGAAAACGTCGGGTACCAGTAACCGGACGAACGTTGTATATAGTCAGGAATATGTGCAGAGCAATGAACATCATCAGAAAGAATGACACCAGCCAAACTCGACAACGTTGTGATAAAACTCTGGATTATACTATAGGCCACTAAAACTCCATTGGTCTATTACCGGACAACGAAATTTTCCTTATCGGACACCGTTACTATAAATAGCACATTGGCAACTGCCCCAATGTATATTTTAAATGGTGTCACACCACTGGTTTTTTGCCATATTGAAAATAGAGTGAAGTTGACCATCTTTGAAGCTTCACAAATCGCTTAATGGCAAAACTTTGGCTTTACCGTCTCTTGCTCTCAAAAGTACAGTCATAGTCCTTCAAAAAAATGCATAAAAAACAACATGTCAACCGATTGCGGTTTTTGCTAAATCCCAATCAATACAGGCACCCTAGAAATTGTCCTCTCAAAAATGCCTGTTCACGGCCGTGACCCCAATTTTTTGGTCCTACACTGACATAAAATAGTCCAATCAATATATGATAAAATCACATCTAAATGGTCCCCCACTACCTAAACTTGAAGCAAATCTAAATTATATGCTACCTAGCCCTCTCAGTTCCATGAAACAGTGCAACAAAAGTGCTACTGCAAAATTTCACATCGGACTACTTTTGACTACTTCGTAGTAGACCCGGAAGCAATCTCGCAGTCGTGCAACACCTATATAATACGGAATTTGACTTTTAAGTCAGGTTTTCTATGCCTTTTGGCTGAATCCGAGTATTGCGACAAGGAAAAAATGAGCCAGAGAGAAATCAGGGGCATTTTCAAAGAGAAAACCCATTTTTCTTAACATGGTTGTTTTTGCGGCCAAGACCTAAAAAATGGAAATTTTAAGCCCAATGACCACTCTTACAAAATCAAACATATCTCAGTCAAAACCCAATGAATTTACATGAAATAAAAAGTATACTCTTCTGGATTCTTTTGTCTATCTTTTTAACCCATTGTCATTTATATAAATTGAAAACATTGCATGAAAAGTAGCCTTTTGACCAAAAATAAACCCCACTTTGATGGCTAAAATTCAGGGTTTTCTTCATTTTTTATCTCTAAAATCTTCAATGTGACTAGCCAAATTCACGTTTCTAAGCTTTTTATTTTATAGTCAAGCATTATCAGTCAAAACAAGGGTGGAATACATGAAAGAAGGAAAGCAGATGGCCTTTATAGAACATGACGGACATGAACCCTAATCTTCATGAAATGCCAGTACTGCAAAATTTAACTACAGATGGCCCCTTTTATCACAATGTTTTCATCTAAGACAAATGATGAATAATATCTACAGACCAGACTATCTATGGTGTACTCAGCTCAAAACTCTGATAAAGAAGCAAACATCCAGACGGCCAGAATTCATTACATAGGCCAAGCTGGGCTTATCGGTACCTATCTCTAAGAAATAAGTTTGAAATAACATCATTCGCGTTTTAAGTACCAACTTGAAAGTTTTATTCAATTTACTTAGCAGGATGAGGGTTAAATTCTGAAAACCGGTATGCGAGTGCGGGCTAGGCGTGTGAAGACCCCTAGCCCAACGAAAATACAAACCCTTCCAGCAATTTATGACCAAGTCGGAAAACTTCTTCTCTTTACAGTACCTGAAGCACAGAAACCGACAATTCAAGGAAATACACGACAGTTTACGAAATGAAGACAAAAATTACATCATGGTATTTCTGGTGTTGTATTTGATCAGAATATGGGGTACACTTAGGTTTTTCATCAACGCTTCTCCGAAATCTAGCAAAAGCGTGGGGGTATCAGATTTCTTGGAAAACCTGCAAGCCTTTGGTGACCCTTTCCAGGCTTTCTTCAATTTTTGTCTATTTTGTCTTCTCGACAGAACAGTGCGACGCAAGATGTTTGACTTTCTCGGATCGCCAAATGATGATGCAAGCCCGTTACGGACAACACGCAACAGAGGGATGACCTTGTTGGCAGAGTGACAAGAAATAAAGACAGGAACCAGACTGTGACTAAAATAGTTGTATAGTTCATAGAGACACGTCTTGGGTCCACTCATCACAACTCGGCCGATTCCGTACCTACATCTAACCTCGTCCGTATAACGGAGGCTTCCATTTTGAACTACCAATCACATGATCTTAAACATGACGGCGCCCCTGTAAATCGCTTAGCAACGACATGAACAACCACGGTGAAGTTATTCACCTCTATCGATCTGTCGATGAAAGCTCCCAACGGATTTGATAAACAACGCTAAAAATTGAATGTACAAACTATTTACCGACTGAAATATTCTTAGAAAGATAACGATAGAAAATCGACTCATGTTTTCTTTTTAAGACGAGCCTTACAATTTCAATAACGGTAAAACGGCGTGCTTCCGGAAACGTGCGAAATGTACCGTGTAGGTGCATATCAAGCTACGTGATACAGCCGAGGGATTTGATCACTGGATCACCCGAGGTATGCCGAATGATCAAGCTACGTGATACAGCCGAGGGATTTGATCACCGGATCACCCGAGGTATGCCGAATGGTCTTGGGTCCTGCTTGGCTCACTGGAAAAGTGTAAGATTCATAGCCGTACGAAAGTATCTGACTAACAATTTCGAGCCCTAATGATCTTACTTACAAGAGGAAATTAGTACGCTGTAACACTGAAAGACGCATTGGCAAATCTTTAGACGTAGTTACGGAATCGGCCGAATAATGACGAGTGATATAACCGATGTACTCGGAATTTTTTGTCTTTCTTATTTTTAGACACAGTGTGCATGACAAAACGCAGACGATGTGCTCTTTCCCCAAAACAGCTGAACATTTCAAAACCTCGGTAAGATTTATTTTCGCAAAATTACTTTGCTTCTCGTATCTAAAGGTATAAATATGTTTTGATTGGCCCAGCATGTACGATGCCTTATTTCTTCTTGTCAGAGTTGTCCCAATATCGTATGACATCTCGGACCATGACAATTTCGACCCATTTTTGGCATAACAAACTCGGCACACAAAATCGAATATGTAGCGTTACACGGGGTATAAAACTGTGTAGTATGAGCCATAGACAATCAGTTAAGAAGACCTAAATGGCGGGCGTGTTATATTAAAGATCAGACTTCCTATTAAGTGCTATCTGATAATGATTCTTGAACTCCTCCGCTATTTATCGATAATAAATTGCTTGACCTGAGTTAAGCATCAGGTGGTAGGCCGGGTCTCACTAAAATACGCCACAGAAGAAATATACGCCACAGGTACGCCACAGGAGAAATGTATACGCCACAGCAAATATACAGCTATTAAACTTAGATTTTTATGTTTTATCTAGTAGATAAAGTTATTATCTATCATCTGTGCAAAAATGATTGAAAAATATTTTGTATTAATGCGGAAATTCGATCTTATAAAATACGCCACAGCGGTGTTATAGCCAACCTATACGCCACAGAAGAGATGTATACGCCACAGCAAATATACAGCTTTTAAACTGAGATTTTTATGTTTAATCTACTAGATTGAGTTATTATCTATCATCTTTGCAAAAATGATTGAGAAATATTTTATATTTATGCAGGAAATCGATCTTATATGATACGCCACAGCGGTGTTTTAACCGAACTATACGCCACAGAAGAATACATACGTCACAGCAATTATCCAGCCATAAAAGCATTAGTTTTGGGGTTTATCTTGTTACTATCTAGCATCTGTGCAAAAGTAATTTGTATATTTTTTATAATTATGCATTTAAACCTTTACAAACACGATATTATAAAATACGCCACAAAATATCCAGTGAAATACCGAAACGCACGAAACTCTGGAACGCAAAGTAGGCCTAATTACCGAAACGCAGGCAAGAAGTAATCAGTTACTAGTATATCGTATAAATACCTTAAGAGCTTGTGTTCTATTTTGATATAAAAGAAAAACCACTGTGAGAAGAGGGGAATTGCTTGTTAATTTCATATTGTTCAGCGGCATGAAAAGTTGTACACGTGGTACTGGGTTAAAGGATAATATTAGCCAAAGCCAAAAAGATTCGAACCTCTCATTACCATGTGAATATCCAATATGAATTGGATGTTTAAAAAGTTAAATAATGTTTGCGATCAGCGTTTTTTAAGAAGAAAACGCAAAAAACCGAAACGCACGTAGACCTTATGCAGACGAAAACCGAAACGCACGGGGACATAAAACCTATCAAAACATAGAGAAACATCAGATATCAAAAGTTATCAGATTCGCACAGGGTTACTGATCTAAGGCTGATTAGTAGATCTTTCGGTTAACACAAGCAATTTCTTTTCCAATGTTTCCTGTGATGTAATTTCTTTGTTTGTTAGTTTTTTCAGGACAATTTAAGGGAATTAAAGGATAAATCACAAGTTAAGTCACAAGATATATTTATTGATTTATTCAAATGTTTTTGTGGCTCTAAAAAGAACCGTTTGTAAGACAATTTGGCAAAGATTGACTTCTTTGATTTGGTGGCCCTTATAAGGGCCGTTTGTATTTGGCTACTGGTAGAGCTGTTTTTTTATCGTCACACATTTGAAGTAACAAGGCTTAATTAAACCCGACCTGTTTCCAGATGCGGCGATGTTTCCATCTTCGAGACGGAACAGTTTCAAGCCTTGTTGAAGATATTTCTTCACATTAAGAGTGATGATGACCTGGGAACCATTTCTGAGTCTTGTCTTGTCAGAGGCGAAGTGGATGTATTGGCGGCTCATTATCTTCAGGCCTTCTTCTTTTATTTGTTTGTAGGCTGTTACAGTTGTACCATGACAGCAGTATCCAATCGAGACAGGATCCTCAATTGGAATACCTATTCGGTTCAAATCTACAGGAATGGAATGACCAGCTGCTGCCCTCACGTACTGCTGACAGTCTGATAAGAATAGGCGACGTTTGTCTGTTGGCTGATCTATTGCTGTTTGTAGTTGGTAGTAGTTTATTCGAAAGTGTTGTAGAATGTGACTGACTGGAACATATGCGTAGGAGTCGACTGGTGCGGCTGGGTTATGTCTTAAATATCGGACGATTTCTCGTGATAATTCTTCCATTGTCGAGGAATGTAATGAGGAGACCAGACCATTGCCTATATTTAAAGGACATGCCAATACCTTAATATTGTTGAAAGCTTTTAAAGAGGGCAATTATGAGGACTGCATTTGCGTACCTTTGGACTTTGTCCACTCTCTGGAGACTACCCCCTTATTTAAAACATAATTTCATTTACATCCGCAGCCTGCCTTGTGCAATTTGTCTCGGATGGTCAGAAATATTAAAAAGTCCTTGGTAAGAGGGGGTGTCGAAAGAGGGCAATTATGAGGACTGCATTTGCGTACCTTTGGACTTTGTCCACTCTCTGGAGACTACCCCTTCACTAACTTTTTTTTTTTCTAGGCATAAATCCGCTGCCAGCCTTGTGCTTCTTGTCTCGGATTGCACCAAATATTAATGTATATATTTCCACATACGTTTTTTTTACTGTATTTCTTGTAATTAGTGCTGATTTTCATATTTTGTATGACTATGTAACTATGTGCTATGTTTTCATTTTTCCTTTCTATTCATTGATATATGTTTATTTGTTCTACTGCCCGAAGGTCAGCAGAGCTTATTTCATGACATTGTTGATGTGCACTTCTTTTAAAAAATTGGAATATATGTTAAATAAGAAATAAATACTATGAAAAAAAACTTTTTGTTGTAAACAATATTTAACTTGTGATAAAAAAATGTATTTTGGTGATCGTATATAATGGAACTGAAAATACTAAACAAATAAAAATAAAAAAAATGGATTCAGAGTAGAACCACGACCCCGTCGTTGAATCCGGAAACATTTCATTATGGCTAAGAGTTCTACAATCAAACCAGGTAAGTGGTTACAATCATTATCAATTACATAATTATCAATTAGATAATTTAATGAGTGAGTGAGTAACCATCAGCACACATAATCAAGATATCCAAGCAATCAGTACAAGCTGTTGATACATTAACACTATAAAACCATGTCATGCATTCGTTGACTCCACTCAATCTTATTGTTATCACTGATTCACATATCAGATTTCGCAGCACTTGAAATTTCTTCTGGAAGATGGCCAAATTCGCAGTTCTCGGTAGCAGCTACGTATCCCGTCTGGAAAGATATTGTGGTGGCGATCTGAAGGTAAATTATTCAATTTTTTATTAGTTTTACTTGTATATTTATTATCAATATAAGTTCAATATTCAATCTTTTGAAGAATAAAAATTAAGTGAATAGTAATTTACAAATTTCATATGTCCTTTTTATTTTACATAAAAATTACATGAGAAAAGCAGAATGTTTCATATTTCATATTTGTAAATAGTATGTTGCAAATTCGAATAGTTTTGTTATTTCATAATTGAAATTAAAGTAGAATATATTAATATTTTTCTTTTTCTTTTTCTTTAGGTTCCTGGAAATGTGAGATTCTTCGGTATCGGAGGTATGCGGGTGAACAATATTCCTCAACAAACCTTGTCAGAGCTTTTACAATTCCAGCCAGAAACAGTGGTTATCCAGCTTGGGGGAAACGACATTTCTGTCGCATCTTCGCCGAACCAGATCTATGAAAAGTTAATGGAATTGACTGTATATCTGAAAGACAATGGAATAAACAACGTGTGTGTCGTCGAGATTGTCGATTACCAATGATTCTTTCAATAAACAAAGAAACAAAATAAACAGACTTTTAAAATGTTCTCTAAAAGACAATTTCATCAACCTGAGAGTTAATTTCCCCAAAGACTACGATAATCAGTTAGTGCATTTCAATGACTCTGGATTAAATAAACAATTCTTTGCAGTTAGAAGGCCCTTCTTTAAGGCTTGAATATGCTATGTATTTTTTTTGTTATATATGTATACATTTATGTAAATATAGCTTATATTTTCATCATTCTTTATAATTTCAATTTCAATAAAAATGTTTCTTCAAATACTATCTGTTTTTTTTTTTTTCTTTTGTTGTGAATGAATGCTCGTATCATTCAATTCAACTCAATTCAATGTCAAATCACATTATTATCATTGGCATTCATTTTTTGTATTTCCATACTGTATGTTGTGCATACGTGGAAGAAATAAAGTTAATTGAATTAATTTGAATTGAATGAATGCTCGTATCATGGTATAAAGAGGTGTGAAAAATTGACCTTGTAGAAATCAGTCCACGTGCCGCAATTTCAAATGTGTGAATTGTTTGAAAATGTCACGAGTCACGATTCACACGTACTCCCTCTACTCTGTACCATATTGAAACCAAACAGCCTGTGAAAATCAGTTTCTAAACATGGATAAGGATAAATGGCGTCATTATGTCCTTTATCTCAAATTTATTCTACCATAAAAACTTGTCTTCGTGATTATCGTCTGCTAAAGTTTACATTGGCTTTGGTATAGCTTGAAAATGTGGTAAAGGGTGAATACTTGCCAGTAGATGCTCTTGTTCTTAACTTCATCTATAATTTATCCCTTTTCAAAATAATCGCTTGTTTTCACGAGTTTTAAAATGAATTGCAGACATGGGAAAATAAGACCATGTCTCTACCGTGGTCTTTAACCTTCCCCTTCCCCCCACCCCCTCATCAAATAACCGACAGAATTTTGAAACAGTCTGGATTTCGAATTTTAGACTTTAAAATCTATGAAAGTCAGTGATTTAACCCTTTCCCAAACAACACATTTTGGACAAGACCAAATTGAATGCATTTTGCAGGTGCCAAATTAACATTTGCTCAAACAACATTTTTCTATATGAAAGGGTAGAAAACATTGTGGGAAAAGGAGAATTTCTGGTAACCATCATTTTCTCCTTTTCAATTTTTTTCAAAAGTCTTCTAGTTCTGACCCGTAAAAACCAGGCCTTGTCTGGTTTAGGGTTAAAGCATTGAAGAAGTTTTTTAAACTTAACAATTTTAAGAGATTGAGACATGCCGAGCTGCCGAATGAATAGCTACTCTGGAACGAGAGTTATTTCCCCTCATGTATTTATAAACACGTAATGTCTGTCAAACACTTTCAATAATATCACATCGATTTAACGCATAAAGATCGATTATTTCCATTTAATGTTTGCACTGATGATATATGATAACATGATCTAATAGATACTGCTTAGAAATCAAGCTTTTAAAGCTGTATATTTGCTGTGGCGTATACATCTCTTCTGTGGCGTATAGGTTGGCTATAACACCGCTGTGGCGTATTTTATAAGATCGAATTTCCGCATTAATACAAAATATTTTTCAATCATTTTTGCACAGATGATAGATAATAACTTTATCTACTAGATAAAACATAAAAATCTAAGTTTAATAACTGTACATTTGCTGTGGCGTATACATTTCTCCTGTGGCGTACCTGTGGCGTATATTTCTTCTGTGGCGTATTTTAGTGAGACCGTGGTAGGCGTTTAATATCGAAGATCAGACTTATTACTCGGTGTAATCTGATATTGATCTAAGCGGTCAATACGGGATATTTAACCCTTAGGCTTTCAAGCGCAACTCGATGCTCTTTTGCAGATAGTGTAGATCAAGATCAGACTGCACAGAACTTGCCGTCTGATCTTGGATCTACACTGTGTGATACGATGAGTTCCTTTCTACCAACAATAATTTTGTAATCGCCATGGCGCAAGAACACATATATAAGTTGTTTGAAAACTTCATCCTATGTATTGAGCAGTTTAACCTTTTAACATACAATCCCGACTTTTAATGACCCTGAGAAAGAGGCCTTTTGAAGACATTGTGCATGTGGGAAAAGGAATAAAATGCTGGTAACCAGCATTTTCTCCTTTTCCGATAATGTTTTCTACCCCTTCCAGAAAAAGATTTCAATTTTTCAGTCACATTTATTTTGTTGTCTGCAACTGCTTTGAATCTGGACAGGTCTAAAATGTTGTCGTTTGGTAAAGAGTTAAGAGCTCAGTGATAATAGGTATTGAAAGAGTTAGGTTTTAAAGACACTGCTTATGGATCACTATTTTGACTGCCAGTTGTTGCAGACAAATTTGATGTTAATTCATTAATAAAGTTACTGTGTGCAGATGAACCGCACCTTCCAAAATGATAGGAACATATTTCAAAGCTGATGAATTGTCAAAGGTGTTGGAGTGCAGGGTAATTCAAGACCGTCAATATTAGTACTCATCTGTATTAATACACAATGTTACTAAGAATGATGTAAGAAAAATATTTTATTGTCCGATCATGCGTTTGCTTCCAGGCTAGTTTGCCCAAAAACTAGCTTGGCCGTGGGCATGTTCATCCCTGGGCTTTTTCATCCAGGCTTGTTTGTCCCACATTATTTCACCCTACTTTATTGAAATGAATGATAAGTGAAACATGAATTCAAAAATCAAGTAACATCATATATCTACTATTAAGAAGATTTATTTGTTTTTCTTTAATTAATGTTTGTGAATCACTGGTTTTCTTAGAATTTTCAGCATCAGTAATGGGGGAACAATCTCAAATTTGTTGCCATCATTGGCCACTTCTAAATACCAAGATTACCAATGGTCAAAATTCAGAATTAAGATAATACAGAAGCTCAGCGCTTGGGGATGTCAAGTGAGAGAGGATTGAATTGTGTTGTAATGACTATCATCAATCCTCAAAAAAGAATTGGCTGAGCTAGGGATTCAAGCCAGTGACCCCCTGTTCTCAAGTCTGGTATGCTAACGACTGTGCTAATAGAGCTCGGCTGCAGTAATTGGTTTTAACTTTTGACCAAATGATAAAATTTTAGACTTAACCAAATTGAAAGCAAATGATGGAATTTATCCAAGATAGGATAGAAAGCATTGTAGGAAAAGGGGAAAATGCTGGTAACCAGCAGTATCTTGAATCACTTCGAAAATGCAGAAAATGAATTCAACAGGTTAGGAACACAGGCCCAGTGTTTTTAAATTCTAAAGAATCTCAAAGAATAGAGAGCAAATTGCTCGTTTACAAAAAAGAGAGCCATTTTCTTTTTGCCCCAAAAAGGGCCATGTTTTGCCCCAAAAATATCTACCATCAGCAAATCATTTTTATGCACCATGCCTTGGATAAAGTTAAAAATAAAACTGCAGCAAACACCAATCATCTGAATACTAAATCTTTGGCCAAATCTTCACCAGATTTAGTCCTAGTATTTGTCTTTATAATTTTCAATCCTTTACCACACAATCCTAAGTTTTAACAACTGTGACAAAGGTGGGTTCAGAAAATACTGGAGGAGGCACTCATGAGAAACTGTTGGTGACCGATATTTTCTCCTTTTTCCACACTGTTTTGCTACACTTTCCAATGTCAGCACATTCGATTTGTCGTCTGCAGTAGTTTTCAATTTGGGCATATCTAAAATTTTGTTGTTTGATAAGGAGTTAAGATAATTTTGACAATTGCCACTATGCAAATATGAAAATTGGGCTAGCAAGTTTGTTTCCTAAGTACAATGGTCACAAGCTTAAAATTCAGTCAATCTTGATAAAAAGAAATAGGTCACACAAGACAGATTACAATCACTCTTGTTTTTTTTGGCAATAAATTAGAATTATCTTAGATGATTTCGAATGTTTGCTCCCCTGGTCACAACACTGACAACTTGTTTATACTTTTGAGACCATATTTTGATTACATGAACCGAGTTCATATTCACCAACTGTTATTAACAACGTTCTTTGCCTTATTCTCCAAGATTTTCAAAATTTGAAAGTAAAACACTACTTCTGATTGGCTAAACCAAATGGTTTAGCCAATTAGAAGTGTTACTTTCAAATCTCGAAAAATTCAGGAGAATAGGCCTAACCTAAGAAAGTTCCTGGGAATGGTAAGTAAATAGAGATCCTGATTTGTCCATCTGTCATAATAGTATGCCATGCAAATTTCCATTTGTGTTTAAGCCAAGCCAAGACAGGTGGCTCAGTCTATTAAATACAAGGCTTGAAAGCCAGGGTCGCTGATGTAATTCACAGCTCTGCCTGTTTCTTTCAGACTCTTGATGATAGTCATGGGAAGAGGATTCAACCCCTCTCACTGCAGTATATTTTTTCAACTACATGTATATTTATGTGGTAAAGTAGCCAGTGGCTTGGAAAGAATCCTGTGCAAAGTAAAACTAATTCTAGGAAGGCATGTATAGGTGCACTGGCCTTTGCAACATAATTGAAATAATGTTGAAAGTAGTGTTAAACCATAGAAGCAAGTTTTGATCCAAATTTACCGAAAATTGTTGTGCCGAAATTTTATCAAGATAATCTTTTTGACTTTAAAATACAGGTAGGTTCATTTATATACATTTCAAAAGCAGTATAAGCATGGAAAATCCTAAAATGATGGATATCAACCAGGTTACCTTCCCCCCCCCCCCCCAATGTTAATGAAACTTTGTCAAAATGCTAGATTTCACTGTGTTTTAGAGTAGTTTTGGCTTTAAATTGAAATTGGGCAGAATATTTGTAATTTTAAACCAAAGTTTCCATAAAACACACTGAAATCTAACATTGGAATTGGGAAAATATTTGAGTCCAGCCCCTGTAGCTCAGTCAGTAGCATACAGGACTTGAGAACAGGGGGTTGCTGGTCCCCCACTCTGCCAATTCCTATCTGAGGATTGATGATAGTCATTGCGACAGGATTCATTCCTCTCTTACCGGTGGTCATTGTTTGATGATGGTTATGTGGAAAAGCAGCCAGTGGCTTGGAAAGAATATTGTGCGTACTACTGGTAAAAGAAACCTGAAGAAAGCATGGATAGGTGCACAGGCTGCTGCGAAATAACTGAAATAATGATGAAAAGGGTGTTAAACACCATAAATCAATCAATCAATCAGAATATTTGCCTTGATAATATTTCAGACAAGTTTAAAATGGAATCATATCAGGTCAAAAAGTAGGTCACGGGGTAAAATCGCAGGAAAACCATTTTTGCACTCTAGAGATCAAATTTTAAGTCAGGTACTCATGAAAATTGGTCGGAATTTTTGTCTTAATGATATCTCGTTCAAGTTTGATATTAGGTTATGTAGTATCAAAAAGTAGGTCACTTTTATGATTCAGAGATACCTTGTGGGCACCATTTGGGCCACATTTATCAGGAGTGGGCCTATTTCTTTTTGCATGCTGCTCATTTTGATTGGTTGCACGAGCCTTTACAAATTTATGTTTTTCCATTCAGTTGTCAATTCTACAGACTGTCAGTGTGAGACAATGTAGATATATTTTTTATAAGTCTGTACAAATGTGATTTAACAGTTTCAATCCTGTACAAATGTGATAGAAATTTTGAGCTTCTGGGCCTCGTTTTCCTTCTTCTTCACCCCTTCAGTGCCCAGGCCTTCAGTGCCTTTGGCGCTTTGATTTCTTATTGCTGTCAAAATTTCAGTAATTTATGTTTCTCTTTTTAACCTGGTTTTGCACCACGCATGCGCAAATCATGTTTGTTTCCATTTTTGGAAATAGAGATGCATTCTGTTGGCAAAATCGAGAATCTTTTCATTACAATACCATAGCTAACGTCCAGATATACATGTATGTTACAATTTGTTTTCATTCACCTGTCTATAGCTTGGTCAAAATTACAGGAGAAACAAAAGCGTCCGCTTAGAAGTTTTGTTGAGTGTATAACCCGGATGTTGCATTGCCAATACTTGCTCCATCAGGATATTACACAAAATCCAACAATGTAGGCAAAAAATCCAACAGTTCTCGCTAGGTGCAGTCTGACCTTGGTCTATACCGTGTCAATAATGTGTTCAGTGAAAGGTAAAAGTTTGCTTTGCACAAAGGTTAACCAACAGCACACAAGGGATTATATTTTGAGATTGCCCAACATCCAGGATCCTTACCTATAACTATTCGTAAGCAGTTGTAAACGTAATTATTATATAATCGTTTTTACATCGACTGAAGTTGCATACAACCGGTTTTCGTTTCATAAGTTCTTTTGTTTAGAATTTTTTAACAAAACATTATAATTTTTTATCTCTACTCATTTAGAATGTATAGAATGTTCATGCACTGTTCTCTGTTTTGAATGGTCATGTACATCTACATGTATCTTCGTCTTTTATGCCATTTGTAATTGTTGTTGTACATGAATGAGACTCTAATAAATAAATGAATAATAATAAAATAATCATAATTTTTACCCGCCTGCAAAGATAGTTTTAAAACTAAGATATATAAGTATAGAAAACATAAGAAACGTTCTTATGTTCCAATTTATTATTTTTTGTGTGTGTGTGATTTTTTTTTTTTTTTTTTTGTTTACAGGAAGCTGCTATTGCATAACATTTCATCTCTGTGAAAAGTGGGTTGAATGTAGCTGCAAAGCGTATCGACTCAGTTCAGCCTGGGTAATTCGCACCGGCTGACATGGATCGCAATCTTTTGCTTTGGTAAATTTTCTGCATGTCCAAAGACATTCTACCTGAGGATACAGTGGGTTGTAGCACAAATATAGATTTTATGGATCCATAATTATATGATATATATGATGCTCGATATAATGCATCACGGAGATACATTACGCCCCTTTTTGCCAGAGCATGGCTCGATTTGCTTGGGTATTGTAGGTATAGAACATCGAGCATTGTAGATCTTACATCAGACAGCAAGTTCGATGCAGTCTGATTTTGAGCTGCATTGTCCGCAAATTTATCCGGTTTTTGGCCTGGGCTTGGCTTAGCCCAAGGCCATAGGAATCGTATACCGAAATTTCAACCCCATCCAAGCATTTACGGAAAAACCCGAGTATAAGTGAAAAGTACCGCCTGCAATCCATCCCACTTCGCTGAAAGAAACGACCCCTTAAAATAATTAAAATATTTCGATTTGAACATCATAGTAATGTTTAATTCCACAACAAACTTTGATAGATGTGCGATTTTAATCGTACGAAAGAGCTGCCTGAGAATTTTGGGCCCTGGTGAACTTATTCATAACTGCAAATTCGTGCACTTAACAGTGAAACCTTGGGTGATCGTTGATCAAATGTTCAGATGTAGGTACGCAATCGACCGAGTTGTGACGAGTGCTGTTGCCGAGCACTAATCGGGATCGTTCGTTTGTCCTTATGCTAGACCATGTGAATGACAAATAATGATAGCGTATTTTACGAAGACGGTGTGCTCTTCCTCTGAAAAAGGTGTCTCAAAACCTCTGTAAGATTTTAATTTTCGTAAAATTACTGTGCACCTCGTGTCTGAAGTTATAACTGTATTTGCTTGATATATATGCCTTATTTCTTCCTGTCAGAGTTGTCCAGCCCGCCTGGGTGGCTCAGTGGTGAGCGTGTCGGACTCATGACCTGGTGGTTGTGAGTTCGATACCCGGTTGAGGCGAACTTTCTTTCCGGCGTATTTTCGCCTCTCACCTCTGCTGAAGCATGTGAGAAAAGTAGTCGGTGGCTTTGGAAAGAAAGTTGTGTTAGTACTGGTGTGAGAAAGCCAGGAAACACATGTGCGTCACCGACCGCCATGATATGACCTTAGCTGTTAAAGTGGCGTTAAACCCCAATACAACCAACCAACCAACCAGAGTTGTCCAGATATGACATCTCGGCCCATAATCATTTCGACCCATAGCAAACTCTGCGCATACAATATCAAATATGTATCAAAGTTTGTAACATGAGCCATTGAAAACCAGTTAATCTTTTTAAAACGACAAAATTTTAGACTTATCTAAATTGAAAACATTTGCGGACGACAAGTTAGATTTAGCTGAAATGTTGGTTATTGGCTGTGAAAGTGCAGAAAACCTTGTAGGAAAAAAGAGAGCATTTTTTTTTTCCTTTTGCAAAAGGTTTTCATGAGGCTATATCCTTAGAGTCCTTAAAACTCAGGATCGTGTGGTAAAGAGTTAAGTAACTGGTGGGCGTTTTATATGGAAGATCAGACTTGACATTCAGTACAATCTGATCTTGATCTCCATATGTAATTTAGGTTGACCTGGTCGAAAATTTTTGCTTTTGGCAAATTTTCTCCATGCCAAAGCACCAGTGTACCTCATGATTCAGTCGGTTGTTCAACAAAGTGGATTTTATGGATCCATAAATACATGACGGCTCGTTTGGAATGATTGATCACGGAGATGTATTAAACTCCCTTTTGCCAGAGCATTGCTCATTTGTGTTTTTCATGATCCCAACCAGGAGCTCTTCAAATTTATCAATCCTAGATGACTTTACTCAGATGAGGGCTTTAGGTCCAACGGCCCTCTTTTTTATGAAAATAGGCTTCCCAGCTCGGTTGATCATGGCAATTTAGAGATTCCATAGACTTTCAATGGGGAAAATTGAAAAGTGGCATTTACAGCAGATATTTTGACAAACCTTTTATAGAAATTTTTCTTGATTATTCTTGTATCATCCATATGATTTTATTCAACTGGTAGTCTTTAGCTCAGGTGTTTATGAAAAAAACGTCAAGCTATTGTCAAAGCCTATGCGTCATTGTCGTCATGCAAAAACTGACATTTTATAATATCTCTGTTCTTCCTGCAGATACATGTATTTACTTCAAACTTGTACACGTTATTTACTATCAAAAGGGGTACCCATATAACAGGGGCAGGTAACATCAAAATATTTTTTAAAACAGTTACGCCCTTTTTTTAATACTTTAAATTTTCAAAACCTTTGACATTTTATCATATCTGTCATTAGTGAAGATACTTATTTCAAACTTGGGACTTTTTGTTAACAATTAAAAGGGGAATTTTTATCGGTACAACAGAGGTAGGTAACCCCCAAATTATTTTTGGCAAAGTAATTAGTTATGCCCCTTTTTCGACTAAGAACTTTTAGCTCAGATGTTTTTAGAGGCATGGTATTTTCATAGCCCTAGTGTCATCATCTTCCTCGTTTGTGTCGTCGTCATGCAAAATATTTATAATTTTACAATATCTTTGTTATTACTGAAGATGTTTACTTCAAACTTGGACAAGTTGTTAACTATCAAAAGGGAAACATAAACAGTAAGGGTAAATAACCATCTAGTTACGCCCCTTCCCTTTTTCAACTGTGTTTTCACTGAAAATCAAGCAACTGCAGCCGAGCGTTGGCACCCGCATATGGTGCTCTTCTTACCAAACACAACTGTTGCCGAGCATTGGTGCCCTTTTTATTTGTTGCCATAGAAACCAAAATGCAAAAACAAAAATACATGTAAATACCTAAAGAAATTGTCTTCTCAGACACCAAATCGTGCTTTGTGATATTAGCCTTTAAAGACTTTGTGTTTTTCCTTGTCATTGCTCAAAGGACATGGGTACTATTTCAACTAAGAGACTGAGTATGGTAAAATGAGAGAAAAATATGATTCATTGCTTGACCACTGTGGATTTTTTTGCACTTTCCAGAAATAATCCCTGGACTTGTCCTCTATCAGCAATTTTTTGCAGGCTGCTCATTTTGGTTTGTTACCATTTTGATTTGTTGCCAAAGCAACGTAAAGGAAGAAAATAGGAAACAGAAAATCCTTTGAAAATTATCTCCTTTCGATCCATAAAGACCACGAGGCCAAGGTTATACAAAAATACCCATTACATTGGCTGTTACAAATTTATGTTTTTCCATTCTGTTGTCCACTCCGCAGACTATCAGTGTGAGACATGTAGATATTTTTTTATAAGTCTGTACAAATGTGACAGCAGTTTTTAAGCCTGTACAAATGTGATGGCAACTCTAAGCTTCTGGACCTCATCTTCATACCTCTTCTCCCGTTCTGATGCCCAGACCTTCATCGCCTTCAGCGCTTTGATTATCTGTAAGTGGTGTGGAAAGAGTTAGGACGAAATCAAGTGTGTTAGGTTTCTCTATCTATGAACACGTGAAATTATTAACTCATGTCTGAAATAGGGTTTACCGTAAACATAGTTGCTTTTTTAAAAACCCTTTAAGGGGTTAAGCACGACTTAAGGACCCTTTGCGGACAATGTAGATCCAAGATCAGACTGCAAAGAACGTGCAGTCTGATCCTTGATCTTCACTGTCCGATAAGGAGATATTTTTCCCCAAATAATAAGTTGAGAGTTTCATTCTCGTCATTGATCAGGTTAAAGGTTAAAGTGGTCTAGCGAACAGTTTTACTTTTTACTCTTAAAGTCCCAATAAAGTCCAAATGTAAACAATGCGGGGTAAGAATGAAGTTAAATTTTAATCATACCATTTAAAACTATGTAGATTAATATGACGATGACACTCTCTTAATGTGCGATTGGTCAAAGTTCCATTCGCTGGCAGAAGAATTAATTTCAAAACTACAAAAAATACTACCAGGTATCTCTAACTTTTGTTTACATCAATAACGATGACGTAGGTACACCACGTGATACCTTGGAGCTAAGGTAAACGAAAAACAAAATGGAGGATGGTGTGACGGTGTGACAATCGTATTCGACAGAAAACCAAGTTCGTTTACCGAATTTGCCGAAGAGCTACACAGAAAGAACAAACGGGCGTCTATTTTAGGATTTGCTTCTTCTGTTTTGAACAAGAAGCTCCATGTAAATGTGCAGAATGAGCGAACTGTCTGAAAACAGATGCGGATTTCAGTTCGCATTCTTGAATCGGTAAGTCGCCTTACGTTCATCTTATATTTATTGTGTTCAAAACAGATTTATCGCAATATCTGTATTGATTTCCCATTAACTGTTGGAACAGGATACGTAAGCACTTTCTGATTAATGAATATCGGCTAGTAAGATGAAACACAGGTGAACGGCGAGCGACAGCATAATTCATATATTACACACTAATTTACTATTACTTAGTATGTAATATATGCATTATACCGTCGCTCGCCGTTCACCTGTGAGATGAAAGTGATCTTTCATTTTTGCGCAGCACCCGATTGACCCATTTTCTATGCAGAGAATGCAGATATTGATTAAATGCGCATGAATGTAGTCTGAACCTCGGATTATACGCGACGCATATTTATTCAGAGATTGGTCATTTACCTAGCAATCCCTAGTTTTTACGACATTTTCTACTATTTCCGCAATGTTTTTTCTTGTATCACAGACAAATTTCATTATTTAAGAAATATTTGTTTTTCCGCAAATGCCTTATTGTTGGACAAGGCTAAGTATTTGTGTGTGTGTGTGTGTGTATGTGTGTGTGTGTGTGTGTGTAACTCTAGTAATGCAATTGAAACTCATTGTGCTGAATTAAATCTGCACCATTTTTTAAAAAAATTGGCTGAATTTCTTGGGTGCCACAAATTTTAACGTAGAACCCAATAATCTTTCCCTAATCTGGTCAGTGCACATATCAATGGAATCCTGGTGTTTTTTAGCTCACCTGAGCACGAAGTGCTAAGGTGAGGTATTGTTCGGCGTCCATCTGTCCGTCTGTCCACAATTTCTTTAAACATCTTCTCCTCCTAAACCGCTAGGCCAATCTTGATGAAACTTGGCAGGAATGTTCCTTGGGTGAAGCTGTACCAAAGTTGTTAAAGAGATTGAATTCCACCCATAACTCTGGTTGCCATGGCAACAGAAAGGAAAAAATAGCAAAATCTTTCAAAATCTCACTTGTGTTCCAAAGGGAATTAATTATACACATTTTTAAAATGTTTACTCTTCTTCAATATTTCGGCTTACGCCTTTTTCAAGAAAATCAACATGAAAATAATGCCCTCTACATTTTGTGACAGCTTTCATACCACCATTATTTTCAAACTGAAATGACGTTGTCATTGACGACATGACGTCATTTAGTACTCTGATGGTTTTTGGCGCTTTGACGTCGTTTAGCGCCAAAAAAGTCACTGTAATACTGCTGATAGGGTCCTAAAGCTGTTCTTCACATTGCAGCCATTTGGTCGAACCGTTGCTAACTTCTGGATCCATATTCCTTCTTTTAACTGCCGCTCTGTCTTTTCTACCCCATGTAGTTTCTCTAAAACAGCTATTGCTGCGTCCTTCTCTGAATGGCATTTCATTCCAAAGTGCAGATTGATTGGTTTGTCTTTCTTGAGTTTTATGTCTCGGAGATGCTCTGTCATTCTAGCCTGCAATTCCCGCTCAGTTTCACCTACGTACACAATCAACTTGCATACCATGCACAATATTCCGTACACAATATTGCGTGTACGGCAGGTAACATCTGTGACGGGCTTGTACACATTCTGTCTTTCGGTGTCATGAACTTTCTCCCGGTAGATCAGATTGCACATTCCACAATCTGGCCTACAAATTGTCTGGCTTATTTTCAAGGCTTTATTTGTTTTCCCGTGAATCAGAGCATCACACTGAGCGGGAATTGAGCGGGAATTGCAGGCTAGAATGACAGAGCATCTCCGAGACATAAAACTCAAGAAAGACAAACCAATCAATCTGCACTTTGGAATGAAATGCCATTCAGAGAAGGACGCAGCAATAGCTGTTTTAGAGAAACTACATGGGGTAGAAAAGACAGAGCGGCAGTTAAAAGAAGGAATATGGATCCAGAAGTTAGCAACGGTTCGACCAAATGGCTGCAATGTGAAGAACAGATTTAGGACCCTATCAGCAGTATTACAGTGACTTTTTTGGCGCTAAACGACGTCAAAGCGCCAAAAACCATCAGAGTACTAAATGACGTCATGTCGTCAATGACAACGTCATTTCAGTTTGAAAATAATGGTGGTATGAAAGCTGTCACAAAATGTAGAGGGCATTATCTTCATGCTGATTTTCTTGAAAAAGGCGTAAGCCGAAATATTGAAGAAGAGTAAACATTTTAAAAGTGTGTCTTTGAAAATCTTCTTCTCTGATTCTAGAAGGCGTAGAGCTTTGATATTTGGTATGTAGCATCTCCTAGTGGACCTCTACCAAGTTTGTTCATATGATGCCCCTGGGGTCAAAACTGGCCCCGCCCCGGGGGTCACAATTTCGAACATAGGAACAAAGAAGGAAAACTTTAAAATTCTTCTTCTCTGAAACTGGAAGGCGTGGAGCTTTGATATTTGGCATGTAGCATCTCCTAGTGGACCTCTACCAAGTTTGTTCATATGATGCCCCTGGGGTCAAAAGTGGCCCTGCCCCGGGGGTCACAAGTTTCGAACATAGGAACAAAGAAGGAAAAATTTAAAATTCTTCTTCTCTGAAACTGGAAGGCGTAGAGCTTTGATATTTGGCATGTAGCATCTCCTAGTAGACCTTTACCAAGTTTGTTCATATGATGCCCCTGGGGCCAAAACTGGCCCCGCTCCGGGGGTCACAAGTTCGAACATAGGAACAAAGAAGGAAAACTTTAAAATTCTTCTTCTCCGAAACTGGAAGGCATGGAGCTTTGATATTTGGCATCTAGCATCTCCTAGTGGACCTTTACCAAGTTTGTTCATATGATGACCCTGGGGTCAAAACTGGCCCCACCCTGGGGGTCACAAGTTTCTAACATAGGAACAAAGAAGGAAAACTTTAAAATTCTTCTTCTCTGAAACTGGAAGGCGTGGAGCTTTGATATTTGGCATGTAGCATCTCCTAGTGGACTTCTACCAAGTTTGTTCATACGATGCCCCTGGGGTCACAACTGGCCCCGCCCGAGGGATCACAAGTTTCGAACATAGGAACAAAGAAGGAAAACTTTAAAATTCTTCTTCTCTGAAACTGGAAGGCGTAGAGCTTTGATATCCGGCACCTAACATCTCCTAGTGGACCTCTAGCAAATTTGTTCATATGATTCCCCTCGGATCAAAACAGTCCCTGCCCCGGGGTCACAAGTTCGAACATAGGAACAAAGAAGGGAAATTTTAAAATTCTTCTTCTCTGAAACTGGAAGGCGTAGAGCTTTGATATTTGGTATTTAGCATCTCCTTGTGGACCTCTACCAAGTTTGTTCATACGATGCCCCTTGGGTCAAAACTGGCCCTGCCCCGGGGGTCACAAGTTCGAACATAGGAACAAAGAAGGAAAATTTTAAAATTCTTCTTCTCTGAAACTGGAAGGCGTGGAGCTTTGATATTTGGTATTTAGCATCTCCTTGTGGACCTCTACCAAGTTTGTTCATACGATGCCCCTGGGGTCAAAACTGGCCCTGCCCCGGGGGTCACAAGTTCGAACATAGGAACAAAGAAGGAAAATTTTAAAATTCTTCTTCTCTGAAACTGGAAGGCGTAGAGCTTTGATATTTGGTATTTAGCATCTCCTTGTGGACCTCTACCAAGTTTGTTCATACGATGCCCCTGGGGTCAAAACTGGTCCTGCCCCGGGGGGTCACAAGTTTCGAACATAGGAACAAAGAAGGAAAACTTTAAAATTTTTCTTCTCTAAAACTGGAAGGCGTGGAGCTTTGATATTTGGCATCTAGCATCTCTTAGTAGACCGCTACCAATTTGCACATATGATCCCCCTGGGGTCAAAACTGGCCCTGCCCTGGGGGTCACAAGTTCGAACATAGGAACAAAGAAGGAAAATTTTAAAATTCTTCTTTTCTAAACCTTGAAGGCATAGAGCTTCGTTATTTTGGTATGTAGTGAACCTGTTCTAAGTTTGTTAGTCCCCCTGAGCACAACATGTTCAGTCAGTTTGAAATTGGGTCACCTGAAATCATAAACTAGGTCACTAGGTCAAATTAAAGAAATACCTTATGGGCACTCTAGAGGCCACATTTATTGCTCAAATGACCTGAAATTTGGTCAGAATGTTTGTCTTGATAAAATCTCGGATGGGTTTGGATTTGGGGCACCTGGGATCATAAACTAGGTCACTAGTTCAAATTAAAGTAATACCTTGTGGGCACTCTAGAGGCCACATCTTTTGCTCAATTGACTTGAAAATTGGTCAGAATGTTTGTCTTGATAAAATCTCACATGAGTCCGAATTTGGGTCATGTGGGGTCTTAAATTAGGTCACTAGGTCAAATTAAAGAAATATCTTATGTGCACTATAGAGGCCACATTTATTGTTCAATTGATTTGAAAATTGGTAAAAATGTTTCTCTTGATGAAATCTATGATGAGTTCAAAAGTAGGTGACCTTGGGTCATAATCTAGGTCACTAGGTCAAATTAAAGAAATACCTTGAGGGCACCCTAGAGGCTACATTTCTTGCTCAATTGACTTGAAAATTGGTCAGAATGTTTGTCTTGATGAAATATCAGATGAGTTTGATATTGGGTCACCTGGGGCCATAAACTAGGTCACTTGGTCAATTTAAAGAAATGCCGTGTGGGCACTCTAGAGGCTACATTGTTTGCTCAAATGACCTGAAATTTGGTCAGAATGTTTGTCTTGGTAAAATCTCGAATGGGTTTGGATTTGGGTCACCTGGGATTATAAACTAGGTCACTAGGTAAAATTAAAGAAATACCTTGTGGGCACTTAGAGGCCAAATTTTTTGCTCAATTGACTTGAAAATTGGTCAGAATGTTTGTCTTGATGTAATCTCACATGAGTCCGAATTTGGGTCAACTGGGATCATAAACTAGGTCACTAGGTCAAATTAAAAAATACCTTGTGGGCACTCTAGAGGCCACATTTTTTGCTCAATTGACTTGAAAATTGTTCAAAATCTAGGATGAGTTTAAAATTGGGTCACCTGGGGTCATAAACCAGGTCACTTGGTCAGATTAAAGAAATACCTTGTGGTCAGTCTTGAGGCCACATATCTTGCTCAGCTGACTTGAAAATTGGGCAGAATCTTTGTCTTGATGAAATATCGGATGAGTTTGAAATTGGGTCACTTGGGGTCATAAACTAGGTCACTTGGTCAAAATAAAGAAATACCTTGTGGGCGCTCTAGAGGCCACATTTATTGCACAATTGACATGAAAATTGGTCAGAGTGTTTGTCTTGATGAAATCTCACATGATTCTGAATTTTGGTCAACTGGGATCATAAATTAGGTCACTAGGTCAAATTAAAGAAATACCTTGTGGGCACTCTAGAGGCCACATTTATCGTTCAATTGAGTTGAAAATTGGTCAGAATGTTTGTCTTGATAAAATCTAGGATGGGTTCAAAACTGGGTCACCTGGGGTCATAATCTAGGTCACTAGGTCAAATTAAAGAAATACCTTTAGGGCAGTCTAGAGGTTACATTTCTTGCTCAATTGACTTGAAAATTGGTCAGAATGTTTGTCTTGATGAAATATTGGGTGAGTTTTAAATTGGGTCACCTGGGGTCATAAACTAGGTCTCTTGGTCAAATTAAAGAAATACCTTGTGGGCACTCTAGGGGTCACATTTATTGCTCAAATGACTTGAAAATTATTCAGAATGTTTGTCTTTTAGATTACTTCTAAAATGGGTCAACTGGGGTCATAATCTAGGTCACTAGGTCAAATTAAAGAAATACCTTTTAGGCACTCTAGAGGTCACATTTCTTGCTCAATTGACTTGAAAATTGGTCAGAATGTTTGTCTTGATGAAATCTCACATGAGTCTGAATTTTGGTCAACTGGGATCATAAGTTAGGTCACTAGGTCAAATTAAAGAAATACCTTTTGGGCACTCTAGAGGCCACATTTTGTGCTCAAATGACTTGAAAATTGTTCAGAATGTTTGTTTTGATAAATTTTCAGATCACTTAAAACTGTTTTAAATTGGGTCAATTAAAGAAATACCTTGTGGGCACTCTAGAGGCCACATTTATAGATCAACTGATTTGAAAATTGGTTAAAATATTTGTCATGGTGAAATCTACGATGAGTTCAAAATTGGGTCCCCTGGTCTCATAATCTAGGTCACTAGGTCTAATTAAAGAAATTCCTTTAGGGCACTCTAGAGGTCACATTTCTTGCTCAATTGACTTGAAAGTTGGTCAGAATGTTTGTCTTGATGAAATATTGGGTGAGTTTTAAATTGGGTCAGCTGGGGTCATAAACTAGGTTACTGGGTCAAATTTAAGGAACACTTTGTGGGCACTCTAGAGGCCACATTTATTGCTCAATTAACTTGAAAACTGTGCAGAATGTTTGTCTTGATAAATTTTTTAATGAGTTCTAAATTGGGTCACGTGGGGTGATAAATTAGGTCACTAGGTCAACTTACGGAAATTCCTTGTGGACGCTCTAGAGGCCACATTTTAAGCTCAATTGACCTGACAAATGGTCAGAAATTGAATTATGCATGTTTAGTGAATTTCGCCTATTGACTCAGGTGAGCGACATAGGGCCATCATGGCCCTCTTGTTTTTTTTTTTTTTAGCAAATGACAAAATTTTGGACTTGTCTAGATTGAAGCCATTTGCAGACGACATAGCTTGTATTGGATCTACATGATTTGTATTTGAAACAGGAGAAACAATTCTTGAATTAAAGGTAAATACTAGTCACCAGCAGCATTTTCTTATTTTCCTACAATGTTCTCAAAAGTTTATGCCTCTGGGTCATTACAGCACTGGATTGTATGTTAACCCTTTACTACACAATCCCGAGTTTTAACGACCCTGAGAAGTAAGCCTTTTGAAAACATTGTAGGAAAAGGAGAAAATGCTGGTAACCAGCATTTTCTCCTTTTCCCACAATATTTTCTCCCCTATCAAATATATATTCTATCGTTTGGCCCACATTAAATTGTCGTATGCAAATGCTTTCAATTTGGACAAGTCTAAATTTTTGTCGTTTGGTAAAGAGTAAAAGAGGGAATTTGCACATTATTAGGTCTGGGGTTCGATCCGTGAGAGTGTCTTTGGGCAAGACACTTCAGAGCCCTAGCCTAGTACTGGTGAATCCCAGGAAATACATGAATTTGTGTGATCTCGCCATGATATGACTGAAATTCTGTTGAAAGCGGAGTAACACACCATTAAATTGCTAGCACAGTATGTTAAATGATATGTAAATGATATTCCAGTGTATGGAGAGAACTACTTTACACATCTCTGGCCAATGTGAATGGATCCTCCTACATGATGATACACATACAGAATTATATAAACTATGCAGATGCAGATGAGCCTTGGTTTCTGACTCTGTCATGATTGTGATTCCATTCCAGTAGATCCAGAATTTGGCGACCTCTTTTCAGGTACATGTGTCTCAATCAGTTAAAACAAATTTTACTTTCAATAGCCAAATTCACAGAATTTACATGATTGCATGGTAAAGTAATGAAAATTCAAAACAATGTATTGCAGTTTCAGTGATTCACCTCAACCCACCGCATGGGCTATCCCTATAAAGAAGCAGTGTAGATTCAAGATTACTGGTATACACTGCAAGAAGTTTTAGCTGTCTCATCTAGATCTTGAATGAAACCCTTATTATAGGCAGGGATGAAAATGGAGCAGAATTCTTGAAAATATGCTGTTGGACAAAATACCGGTAGACAGTTGATTAAGGTACTGCCGTGCTTATGCGACTGAATTTTGTTGTGTCACTTAGGGCTTCACAGTTCTCCTATATTACTTGAGCTGACCCTTGTGATACTAGTAATGCCACAAGTTTTATTCAGCTGAACAGCTATAAAGGGCTTAAGAATTACTTCATGTCTCAGAGGTAAATGCATAATATAAGTAATCCATGACTCAGATTCAATTCTCACTACGTTTCGTTGGGATGTCCATGGGCAAGTTACTTCAGATATTGTTTAAACTCAGGAAACATATGAATAAATGATCTGTCAAAATGGTATGACTGATATAATGTTGAAAGCTACACGTACATGTATGTATCACTCAGTCAATCAGGCTGGGCTTCATTCGCAAAAGTGCTGATTATTGAGTAAAAGATACTGCATTACACTGTTCTAGAATTTGCATGTATCATACATGTAAACAGAATGATTGTCGGAAATTGAAAGGCTAAAAACTACATTCATTTATTTGATGTATAGCCCATACCCATGATTGTATGTGCTACTGTTTAAAGGCCCAGCAGCCACCAAAAGTAAACAAAGTAGGTGTTAAAATGCATTTTAAGTCATACCTTTTAAAAGTACGGAAACTGTTGGGAAGATGACAATCTGTTGTTGTACAGTCAATCCAAGTGTAAGTCAATAGCAAAAAAAAATGAAATCAAGTAAAAAGTAAACAAAAGATAGAGCAACATAGCAACTGTTGACCTACTTTTTGTGTACATTTTGCTATTATTCGGGCTTTGAGACATATACCATACTAGAGTAAAGAACATTTAAAGAAAATAAGTAAAAGGTTGGAAATGCAGCAGCGGTCAATTTTGATCCATATGGAAAAGTAACATTGTGGAAGATGGATCACATGATTCTTCCCTACAAATGATAAGTAATTATCAATGCTGTTTCGAAACAGGTTTATTAAAAGCTGTATTTGTACAGTTATGAATTCATACATGTACAGTTTTCAACATTATTTAAGTTCAACCACATGCTGGACAGATGCTGCTGTCAATTCTGTTATCAAATGGAATGAAGTTGGAGTAAACCTACACCTATGACTATACTGCTGTCTGTTTTTTTTTTTTTACAGTTTCAGATTGAGATAAATTAAAAAAGAGAATATGTTTTTTTTTTCAGATAGACAGCAGAATAATCAGATTTCCAAAGACATATTCTGTGGTGTTGCTGAAGAATGTGTAGCATGTGAATACTTGGCCTTCAGTACACTTACTACGATATAAAACTGGCTGGTTCAGATCACAGCTCTTATAAAGACAGATATGTTTCATGCAACAAGCAAGGCAATATGGTGTAATATTATTTTAAATACATGTACATCACAACAGACTTACAAGAAGAATTTGTGGACAAAAAATAAATATATTCATACATACAGAGCAATGTTAGAAGCTATTGCTTGACCTCAACCCTTATCTCCTTACCAAACAACAATATTTTGGACATTTCCAAATTGAAAGCATTTGCAGATGACAAAATAAATGGGACTTTGTTTGGGAAAGGTAGAAAACATTGTGGGAAAAGGAGAAAATGCTGGTTACCAGCATTTCTCCTTTTCCCACAATGTTTTCAAAAGGCTTCTTTCCCAGGGTCGTTAAAAGTTGGGATTGTGTGGTAAAGGGTTAACTAAAACATCCAAGTTATTATGTAAAGCACTATTTAATCATTTTAAGAAAGAAAAATGCTTTTAAAAATTTTGGAAATAGCAGAATTGCTGGTAACCAGTATTTTTTCCTTTTCCCATAATGTTTACTATTCTTCTTGAAGCAAATCTTTTCATTTGAGCTTCTACGTCCAATTTTTCATCTGCAATTGTTTCCAATTCGAACAATTTCTAAAATTTTACCAACTGGTAAAGGGTTGCGCACCTGCTTGGAAAGTAAGAAAACGGTAGCCGCTTTGCTTTATTTTGACAAAACTTGTTTCATAGTAGCAGACAGTATAGATCTAAGATCAGACTGCATGTTATGTGCAGTCTGATGTTGATCTACACTGTCTGCAAAAACAAGTTGGTTCCAGGGCTTTAATCCGCGCCCTGTCGCTCAGTCGGTAGCGTAAAGGACTTGAGAACAGGAGGTCGCTGGTTCGATCCCCTTCTCGGCAAATTTGTTCCCGAGGATTGATGATACTCATTGCGACAGGATTCATTCCTCTCTCACCGCTGAGCATTGTTTGGACAATGGCTATGTGGGGAAAAGCAGCCAGTGGCTTGGAAAGAATACTGTGCTAAGCACTAGTAAAAGAAATGCTAGGAAAGCATGGATAGGTGCACTGGCCACCACGATATAACTGAAATAATGTTGAAAATGGCATTAAACACCATAGAATCAATCAATCCAGGGTTTTAAGGGTTAAGGGATGTCCTTAGGCAAGACACTGCAGAGCCCCAGCTTTGTGCTGGAGAAATACAGAAAAGACAGTAATATGAGTTGTCACACTGACATGAATAAAAATTTGAAATAATGTTCAAAGTGGTGCAAAATGCTTCAACAAATAAATACCCAATCTTCACAACAAAAGAACATTTTAGTCTCGTCTAAACTGGAACTATTTGCAGATGAAAAAGTACATGTAACTCAACACAATAAATGTCTCTCTGGAAGGGTAGAAAACTGTAGGGAAAAAAATGCAGGCTACCAACATATTCTGCTTTTTCTGCAGGCTATATTGTACCAAAATTTTCTCTTTATCCCACAATATTTGCAGAGGCTATCTTACTAAGAGTTGTTAAAACTTGGATTGTTTGAAAAAAGGTTTAAATTTAATAATGCGACTTTTACTTCTATTTCGTATGCTAGTAAATCTCAGGAAATTCTCTAAAATTCACTGGCTGTTTTCCCCCATGAGCAAACCTAAATCATGTTCAGGAGTTAGAGAGGATCAAATCCTGTTGCAATGACACTTAACTCTTTACCACACAGCAATATTTTAGATTGGTCCAGATTGAAAGCATTTACAGACGACAAAATAAATGTGACTCAAAATTTAAATTTGTTTCTGGTAGGGTAGAAAGCACGGTAGGAAAAGGAGAAAATGCTGGTAACGAGCATTTTCTCCTTTTCCCGGAATGTTTTTAGAAGGCATCTTCCATAGGTTCGTTTAAACCTTGAATTGTGTGGTTAAGGGTTAATAAACATTGGCGGTAAATTGAATTAATCAAGGATGTGAAGATGCTTGCAAGCCCACCATGGCCTTTTTAAAATGTGTTCAAAATTCAACTGTAGCTGGAGCTTGATAGGTAGTTTCCTTCAAAAAGTAACCTCCCCCAGCTTTATTGCCAGTAATATCAGTTATTGACCCAGTGAACATGGGTGAGTGTGCAGCTACTGCCATACAGTTGAAATACTGTTGAAAATAGATTTATTGCTTTGTGACATATATCAGTCAAATACATTTACTTGTTTCTGTTTCATTTCCTACCTTAGGTGCTCTATGATGGAAAGTTTTACGTGAACAGCATGTTTGCCGAAGATACAGACAGCCAGTATTAAGTTTTGACAACAGTCATGAAGAATATTGAATTAAGATTACAAATATATGATTAACTCTTTACCAAACGACAAAATTTTAGACTGGCCCAGATTGAAAGCACTTGCAGATGACAAAATAAATATTATGGTTACCAGCATTTTCTCCTTTTCCCACAATGTTTTTTTTTTTTTTTTTTAAACCCTGTTCTTCAGGATCATTAAAACTCGAGATTGTGTGGTAAAGAGTTGAGTTTGATATTTTTGTGACCATTGTTTTTTATTACTAAAAGGAAAATTATTGAAAAATACTAAACTCTATTAGAGTTTAAGCCTTTACCACACACTCACGGCTTTTAACAGCCCTGAGAGAGAAGCCCTTTGAAAACATTGTACGAAAAGGAGAAAATGCTGGTAACCAGCATTTTCTCCTTTTCTCAGTGTTTTCTTCCCTTCCCAAAAAGAATCTTAATTTTTGAGTCACATTTATTTTGTCAACTGCAAATGCCTTCAATATGGACTAGCATAAAATTTTGTCATTTGGTAAAGAGTTACAATTTTAATTCACGTTTATGAATTTTAAAACAAAAAATATATCTTACAAAGTTCGAGACTTATAAAACGTATATTTGAGCAAACTGCAATTGTTTTCACTATCTACATATTTTCAAGCTTTTAAATCAAGTATACAATGGTCCCTTATAACAAACAATCTCGTCTTTTAATGACCCCCAGGGAGATAGCTTTAGAAACTTAGTGGGTGAAGGAGAAAATGTCGGTAACCAGCATTTTCTTCTATTCCCTCAATGATTTCTACCATTTCAAAGACTAATCAAATCCTTTACGCCACACTGAATTACAGTAGTTGTCTAAAAACACTTCCAATTTAGACTTTTCCAAAATCTGTCATCTGGTAAACGGTTAACCCATTTCTGCACGTAGTTTTTAACTCTTGACAAACAACAAAATTTTAGACTTGAAAGTATTTGCAGATGATAAATGGGACTCAAGTATTGAAATTTGTTTTTGAAAGGGTAGAAAACATTATGGGAAAATGAAAAAAAAAATGCTGGTAACCAGAGAATTTCAACAATGTTTTCAAAAGTCTTCATCTCTAGGGTCGTGAAAACTCAAGATTGTTTAGTAAAGGGTTAAACTGACAAAAACCCTTTTTAAAGTATTTAACACAATAACCTTACCAATCCACTGGCTGCTTTCCCACATGTCACAATGAATATCATCAATTCTAAGAAATTGGAAAAGCCGGGAATCAAACCACTGACCCCCTGTTCTCAAGTCCTTGACTGAGCTACCTGGGCTTGGTCCTGTTCATAAGTAAATACCTGTGTATAGTAACATATGAACCAGGCTATGGCAAAAGGGGCTTAATGCACCTCTGTGATGCATGATACCTAGCAAGTGATAACATGATCATGGATCCACAGAGTTCATTTTTTTCTAACAACCAACTGAATCATGAGGTGGGATGGTCCTATAAATTGTCCAGTAGTGAAAAGTTTTGGCCCAGGTCAGCCTGTGCAGTCTGCACAGGCTGACCTGGGTCGATACTTTTCACAGATGCATTAAACCCCCTTATTACAGAGCAGAGCTCATATTTCTCAAAAGCAAAATCAGTCATCTTATACCCATTATCTATTCCAGCACTCAGAAAGCAATAGCTCATATGTTTCAAAAGCAAAATCAGTCATATATAAATGGTCCTATTACATACAGAAAATCGTCCAATAGCGAAAAGTTTCGGCCCAGGTCAGCCTGTACGGACTGCACAGGCTGATCTTAGTCAATACTTTTGGCAGATGCATTAAACCCTCTTTTTACAGAGCATAGCTCATATGTTTCAAAAGCAAAATCAGTCATCTTATATCCATAATCTATTCCAGCACTCAGAAAGCAATAAGTATTTATTTTATGGAAATTTTCCATGATGTTGACATAACCATGTTATTATTAGAAAAAGTTAAAGGCCCAGTGGTGGACAAAAGTTGACAATGCAGGTGTTAAAATACATTTAAATTCAAATCATACTATTTGGGAGTATGGAAATTATTGTTCAGTTGACAATCTGTTATTGTACCGTCAGTCCATGTGTTAGAAAAATGAATTTTAGACCCAGGTAAAAAGTTGCCAAGTTGCTCTATCTTTTACTGACTATTACCTGGTTACAAAATTCATTTTTCTGCCAGTAGCTAATACTTGGACATACTGCAAAATGACATTCAGTATCATCTAAGATAATTCTAATTCAGTGCTACAAGAATAACAAGAGTGACAGTTGTGTGACCCGTTTGTTTTACCACAGGTGACCAAAATTAAAACTAATACTTTGGAAACAAACTTGCTTACAAAATTTTCATTGTGACATAGTGGTTATGGTTAAAATTATCTTAACTCTTTATCAAACAACAAATTTTAGACTTTTCCAAATTCAAAGCATTTGCAGACGACAAATCAAGTATGACCCAGGTGTTGACATTTGCCTTTGAAAGTGTAGAAAACAATGTGGCAAAAAGGAGAAAATGCTGGTTATTAGCAATTTCTCCCTTTTCTTAAATGTTTTCAAAAAGTCTTCTTGGTCCAGGGTCTTTAAAACCTGGAATCCTGTGGTAATGGGTTAAATATTATGAAGACAAATACTTAAACTAAACCTCATGAATATGTGGCCAAAGATGTAGTCTTAGATGATTGACATTTTATATAGTTTTACTTATTTTTACTTTCAACTTTATACAAGACGGTGCATACAAATGATTTGCTAGTACAGTGCATACAGTGTGAATTTTGTTTATGATTTCGAAACCAAACCGTCCTATAATTTGCAAATTAAATGCAACCAAACACTGGAGGAAAAGGCACTGAAAACCTTCTGAGATGGTATGTATCTTCTGAGTCAAAAACAGTGCATCCTGTCGGTGCAGCTTGGCTTTACTGGGCTAGCTCTGTCCATAATGAGACACTGAAATGACAAGAACATGAATTTCGTTTTAAATAATGCAAAGTGTCTATGGGCCATGCTCGGGCAAAAGGGGGCTTAATGTATCTCCAAGCATTTTTAAAACATTGTGAGAAAAGGAGAAAATGCAGGTAACCAGCATTTTCTTGATTCCACACTGTTTTCTACCCAATTAAAAACAAATTCCATCATTTGAGCCACAGTTAAATTTTCGACTGCAAATACTTTGAATTTGGACTAGTCCAAAATTTTGTTGTTTGGTAGAGTTAAATGAAATCCTAAAGAGGCCATTTAACAACTATGTCCTTGTATCTTACACAGCAGTAGATGGCCTCATATCTTTAGTCGCTAATTTCCCTTTTTTATTCTGTATAAATGACGTCACAAGCCGGTGCAGTCAATTTTCAGAATCAATCGGACGTGAACAAAGCATGTACATACATACCTGTTGTGCAATAGTCTCGGGGGAGTTGAGTTTTTAAATCTATTTTTAACCACGGGGTCAAAAATGCGTGACATTAGTATTGATCTCGAGCAGACGAATTCTCCGGTAGTTCGATCCGCCGGGGTAAAACATTGTGGAAAAATTGGTAGGCAGACGATAATAAAATTCTTCAACAAGGGTCGATAGTACACAAACGACTTCAAAAACAGGGTAGGAAAAAAGTCCTACTCTCTTTTGGACGGGCAAGCAATCAAATCTCTTTCCTACAACTGTAAGCAAAACAAGGAAAAATGTTCGAGAAACTCTCTCGCTTTCTTTCGCTCTCTCGTCCTCTATTTCCTTTCTTTTTTCCTTTATCCCTTCTCATCTCTCTCTCCTTTCCTTCAACGTTTTCAAGTTTTATTTCTAAGGGTCGTTAAATCGCGGGACTGTGTGGATTAAACAAGTGATTTTATGTGTATAGTAAGGGACGGGTCAGAGGCAGCAGACGACGTTTTTAAGCGATCTGTTTGCAGTAGGCCTCCGCGTTATAAAAAAAAGAAATACCTATCTTTTCCTTCAACATGTTATTCCTGTTAAAAGCATATAATGGTACGAAGAATAAGCAGCGTATAGCAAAAGGTTAAGCTAAACCTGTGGATGTATACACTATCACTGTAAAGCACAGAGTGACACGCCTCAGTAATCATGATACACACTACCAATGTATGCATAGCTTTTTTCGTCTGCTTGTTTTAGCCCGAGTTAAATAGTATTACTAGAGCGTTTTATCTCGCCGAAACTGGAGTGTACTTCAGTACCAAATTTCGTCTGCTATTTTCCAGTAAATGATATGAGCTGGAGAGCTGTAGTAAAATGCGTCTGCTCTCTCTGGAGGTCTAACCCAAACTGATTTGGCGTAAAACTGTTTATCTTGCAGACGAGTCCATGCGTGACGGGTGAACAGGTAGTGTTAATCTCTATAGTGGCATTGAACCACATGAGGTATTGCACAACATTTTAACCGATGGTTACAATAGACTCGTCTAGTGAATATATATAGGGGGCGAATTTCCAATAAAGTTATCACTGCTGCAGTATTTTGCATGTAATACCGGTACCATTATCGAATTTTTTATCGACGCTTAAAATAGTACCGTGAGTATGTTTTATTATCGGGTTCTCTGGGGTGTAAACCCATGCCTTTAACTCTTTCAGCGCCAAATATATGGTGGTCTTACCGGTTTTCGTGGGGCTTAAATTACAATTTCGGCCTACGCATGTTTCAAAGATGCAAAATGTGTAACAAAGAATTTTGATCATTAAAAAGTCGCTTGTACCTACCTCTAAAATCATTAAAGTCTGCTTACATCCCGTCAGTTAGAAATCAACATTTTATTTCCCCACCAACCTAGAGCAAAAAAACTGTCATGGCGTCCAAACAAATATGACCTCATTTCGTGGCCTTCAATATGTACAGTACAGTTCACAAACTTAATGCCAAACGCTCAAACACACAAGTGAAACGGTAACGATTTTACGAAACAAAACTTTCCGTAACAATAAAACTGAACAGTCTGATGAAAACTGTCTTTATTCTTCTGAATTAGCAATGGGGTGGCATGGACAAATGAAAGAATCATTGCGTCTAATGACTCTCTCCTTACAACAATAAATAAGATGTGTCCAGTGGTTACAACCCAGAAAATCACACTTGGCCCATTTTGTAAAAACAAGGGATAAGCAATTTTTAAGTTCTTTTGGCTGAAACAGATTGCATACGCAACACTTTTCTTCCTCGGAAACATCAGAACTGTCAGAGTCAAAATCCGAATCTGACAGAAGATTGACATGTGATGGGCCTGGAACTGGCTCTGGCTGGGGGGAAATACTGGATTTGGCAACCTCTTGTTTGGGAGCAGGTTTCTTTGGAGGAACTTTAAAAGGTGTCTCAAATGCCTTGCGCTTCTTCAGTTTAAGAACTGATGATTGTTCAACCAAAATTTTTGATTTGCTGAATATTTCTGAAGTTACCCCAGGATTTGTAATTTCCCTACCTGAAACATTCAGTAAAGTGGCTCTTTTAGATTTATTAGCATGATACTCTCTCTTTTTATCTATCAATGTTTCTACCTGTCTAAAATAGTCAGTGATACATGTACTTTTTGTGGTTTGTCCAGTGGACTCAACTGACTGGTTTAATGGGGGCAGGTATGGTTCAGATGGCTTAAAAGCTTCAAGTGTGATGATATCTTTATTATAGGGAAATATACCAGTCTTACAAAAAGATGATGCAAGGTTTGCAGGTGAAAGAGCACTTACATATGATCTAGATGCTAAGGCTGCAATGTTATACCTCGTAATCCTGGATGAGGGATGTTCACGTAAGAATTTGTGACAGGCATTGTTATATATTTTCTGGAGAGGGCCAAAGCACCCTACATCAAGGGGCTGAAGAACATGACTCGTATGAGCAGGAAGAACAAACAGGATAATGTTATTTCTTTTGGCCCATTCTATAATAGGGATGTTAACATGGGACTTGTGACCATCAAAAAGGATTATGATAGGTTGACTAGGATCTGATCTTTGGATATATCTTATAAAGTGGTTTTCCAGGTATTCTTGAAAAATGAAGGAATTCGACCACCCAGACTGTGACATGGTAGCTGCAGATCCAGTTGTTGCACCTTGAAGAAGATCTTTGTTGAACCGCTGACCTTTGAATATAAAGTATGGGGGGACCTGTGTTCCCAGTGCATTTCCAGCCCCAATAATAGTGGTAATACCAGACCTCGACGATGTAATGGCAGGAACTTTCTGCCTACCACTAACAATATATGGTGGGGCATGCTCTGTCTGAATTCCTTTCTCATCAATGTTGAAGATGCATTCAGGCTTGTCAAGAAGACTATTTTCTAGCAATGCAATTTCCAAGTTTTTGAAGTAATCTGTAATTGCTTGTTGAGTTGTGGACATTGCACGAACTTTAGCAAGAGCTCTTGGCTTGATGACTCTCAACTCAGGCCAGCGCCCACGAAAACCTATGAACCATTTCACAGAGAGAGGTTTGTCAGGAGTTCTCTTCTTCAGGAAGACTGCATAGTCACTTGCTTTGGCTACCACTTCAGAAATTGTGAAACCATAGCCAAGGTCTGCCATACTCTTGATGTGCTTAACCAGTTTAACTTCTTCCTCCCGTGAAAAGAGAGGTTGAGGTCCTGTTTGTATGGTCTCTGGATCTATTCTACCCTTTACTCTATCTCTCAGTGTACTTGGTGGGACACCATACTGCCTAGCTGCAGTATCTATTGCCATTCCCGTCTCTTTTACCATCTTGTAGGCATTTGTGAGGGCAGATGAGGAATACAGTCTGTATTTCGAACAGCTTTTGACTGGATGTGCCTGAAAATATATAACATTTTGATCGTGGATTGGACACTCATACTTCAGTAATAGCACTAGTTTTTTTAGAAAAAAGTTCAGCCATTAAGGGAAGAAAAAACAGTGGATGCACATTTTTGAACCTCACTGTAGATTAGAAGATGATCACATGATACCAATGTGGTCACGTGATTGTATAGCAGCCGAACTGACTAGGTCAACTGTCAACGATCTTTCGAGCTTAAAAAAATCGATGAAAAAGGGCATTAAAAGACGATGTATATCGGATCGAAAAAAGTAATAAGAAATTTGTCAGAAATAATGATTTTTTCACTAAAAATATGTGTACATACTTGTAATTGCCGCATTCCGGTATCTTGGTGCCGTGAGCCTGTTGTTTACGATAGATACGTCGGTATGCACAAATCGGTGACGTCATTGATCGCTGAGTAGGCAAAAAAATTCGGATAACCTCTACGGTTCGAAAACAGGTATCCCACGAAAATAGGTAAGTCGACGATAGAAATTTGAACACCTCCGACGGCTTAAAATACCTTCAAATGAAACAGAGAAATATTTTTGCACCATAGGTTTGACAAAACAAGCGGGCGGCATAGATCGAAGATCAAACTGCACGTTCTGTGCAGTCTGATCTTTATCTATGCCGTCCGCAAAAGTCCCTGTTTTCGCCTATGGCGCTGAAAGGGTTAACTGGACAACTATAACGGGTTAAAGCTTTGATATCGCACAATTGTTATCGATTTGTGTACTATTGTTGGTTTCAGGTGCGAGTCTTCAAAGGGTATGGATGTGTCGTTAGACCAACTTAACCATATAGACTTGACCAAGAGTTGAAGTGTGGTTAGGAATCGGCCTTTTGACTTGGTGAAGCATGAAAGATTAGCTGAAGTAGGAAATTCTCCGTCTAGTAAGAGGACCTGACCTAAAATGTCCGCGATCATTACTAGGGTATGCAAGTCAGCTCTGTGTACCATACGGGTGCCTACTTTTCAACAAATTTTTTATGCTATCTCGTTTTCTAATTGAAAAAAAAAAAAAAAAACAATAAAAGATATTTCTTTTTTTACACCTTTATTTACAATTTATTTACACATTTTACATACAAATGCTCATGCAAAATACATTATTCGAAGTCGGATGCTTTCACCCAGCTATTAAACTTGGATGGATAATATTTCCATTTTACGAAATATTGTTTGTTTTGTCCTTTGCCTCATGTTTTGAGTACTTTTTCGATTTTCCACATTTGGTTGGGTTCTGTGTCCACTTTCTGTAGTTCACTTTCGTAGAAAGTTCTTTTGATTTCCTCGTTCATCAAATCCTTAAGTCTGTACACGGGTGGTGTTGCTCTAAAGTAGCGTTTTGATATCTTGAATAGTTCTCCACTGTGTATGTTTCGTCGTAAGCACGGGTGAACTTGGTCGTCAGATGTGATATTCGCACATAGTCACCAACTCTAAACTTGAAACGTTTCTCAAACGTCTTGCTCCCGCCTGCTGCTTTTCTTGCGAAATAGGTTGACAATCGCACTTCCTCCTGGTTACCATTTTTAACGTCAGCAGGACTAATTCGATAGTTCTGTGATATGTTTTGTTGTAACTGTCTGCTATGCTCTGTAGCACAGCCAAATGATTGTAATTGTCCTTGTAGGTAAAATAGCGGTACAGCTTCGTCTTAATGGTCTTTATCGCTCTCTCCGAGGTTGAAGCTTTAGTTTCGTTTTGTGTAGGAAAGTACCGCACATAGTTTTCTGACATCAATGACTGAACTTTTCTAGCACGGAATTCCTGACCTTAAAAGATAAATAGAATATAACCCTTTTAAAAACCAGAAAGACACTGACGTAAATATCGTTATACCTGATCAAATTTTGATAGAACCTTGTTTTAAGTCAAAGAATATACTAGAAATCGAGGTACATGTATTTTACATAGGTAGAATATGCTAGAAATTGTTATTTACTTTTATCAGTAATGAGTTTAGCCGGAATTCTTCTGGTCTTTTTGAAAATGTCTTTAAATGCCTCGGCTACTGCTTCCCCTGTTTTGCTTTTGAGTGGGCGTAACCACACGTACTTGGAGAACGTGTCTATGACGGGTAGAATGTATTTATAGCCATCATTCCATTCTTCGAATTTCACCATATCGATGAGGTCGGCCATCCACAGATCGTCTTTTCCCGCACTTATCACGTGATTTCTTTGGAATCGTCTCCTCACGGGTTTATGAAGACTGTAGGATTCTTGATTATGAAGGAATTTACATATTTTGTGCATACCAATGTTGTATTTTCCTTCGCTTTTCACAAATGCATACAGTTTTTGCGGCCCCGCAAAACTTGCCGGATGTGATGGGTCATAGTAAATTGTCTTTAAATAATCTTCCCACGAAGCCATGTCCGCACTGCTGAAGGCTGTGCTGATAAATGATCAACCTGACGAAATTTCTCTGTATTTATTCCGTTGCACTCTCTGTTTCTGAGCTGCTTTCATCAGTTTCTTCAGTTTCACTCTCGTCATATTTGATGTCGAATAAACTCAAATTTATCCATGTTTTTTCTCAAAATTTTGTTCGTCACACTTGTTAACGATGAGCCGTTTGAAACGAGATCTGTTATTTTCTTGGTGATATTGCAATGTATTCCACTGTTGTTCATAGGTATGATATATTTCTCGAGCAACTGTGTATATAAGCGAAAAAATTCCCGCTCGTTATAAGACTGTATCCGTCTTTCTGCCATATCTGCAGCATCTTCTTCACTCTCTCCATCAGCCAGGTAACGGTTTTTTAATTGTTCAATTTTGGTTACTCCATTTTCCTGGGCTTTTTGCCACACATGTAGGAATCCATCGTTTTTATCTGGTTCTTGGTCTTCTTGGTCGTACTCAGTGTCTGAATTTGAGTCTCCCAATTTTCGCTTTTTGCTCGGTGGTTCTTCATTTTCAGCACACAATCCCTTTTTGATGTGCCTTTGTACATCGTGCGGTGTATCAAAAAGAATACCACAGTCGTCACATTCATTTTCTCAGACATTTCCTCTGATATATTTTTCGCACTATTATCAGCTCCGACTGATAAATGATCCGAAGCTCTTGTTTCAGCCTCATTTATAATAGTCTTAAGTGGTACTTCTCCCTGACTGGTCAGTTCCTTCTTACTCTGGTACCATTTTAAATTATGTACCAATCTGTTACATTCCTTGGTAAATGGTTTCAGATCTACGAGTAGATACCCATATGGATATTTGGTAGCTTTATGGAATGAGTTCATAAATACATGTACATCTGCATTACCTGGATACATTTGTTTTGCCAATGTCATAACTGATTATTTGTCCACCGGGTTACTAAACGAGACCAGGTAATGGCAGTTTCTTCTCTGAGTAGGATCCTTATTTGCATATAAATTCTGGTTTATAGCAATGACAGACAAATTTCGATGGTGTGATCCTTCAGTAAATAAATCGTTGATTCGTTTGTCTTTACCAGCCACCGTCAAATCATCCAGAATGAGTAAATTGTTCACACTAGAATCAAAGAATTCGTCGTCCTCCAAATCTGTCGGGATACCTTGTATAAATTCCACCTTTGGTGACACTGTTTTCATTATTTCTTCATATATAGGTTGCCATCGTCTGTACAACCAGACTGTCCTCTGTATGTTAGGCTGAATATTACTTTCATGGTGATATAAAAGTTCTTTAATTAAAGATGTCTTCCCACATCCTGAAAAAATAATAACCATTATATTACTTTAACTTCAGTACATGATTTCAGTACTTATTTCAAAGACACTTTCAAGAGAAAAACTCGAGTACCTTTTAAGTGTTACGTCAGTATTTTTTCAAATGTCAAAATGAAGAGTACTATTTCAACAAACGACTTAATGATTTAGATATTTTTAGTGTAAAATCAAGTACTTTTTGCGCTGTAATAGAACTTTTTCAAGTGCTAAAATAATGAGATCTAAATCAGTAACCGAATTCGGTATTATTTTTTTTTTCTTTTCAAAAGAAATTTAGTGTATAACTTTTTAAACGTTGTAACAGTATTTTCAGTACTCAAAATTGGGTATCAGGTCAACTACAAAATCAAATGCTGACTGTGAAGTATTATTTAAATTCGGCATCTTTTTAACCTTACTAGATCACCCATACTATTACCAAACATAAATGAAATAAAAAAAATAAATAAATAATAAAAAAAAAATTGTATTTGAGAATAGCTTTAAAATTACCTGTTGGACCTGACATCATCATAGTAAATGGGTGGTAAAGAATCACAGCATTATATATCGAAGCTTTTGGCAGATACGCTTCACTGCTCTGGTGCGGCGGTGGCGGCGGCGGCGACACTCCCTGCGGCGGCGGCGGCGGGAGCGGCGGCGGCGGCGGCGGCGGATACGCATGACTGGTTTCCTTGTGCTTATTTCTCTTGTGTCTCAGCATAACATCTTTCCTTGAGAAGTCTGGACACTGTGTAGAATACATGTTTCCCCTTTGACGATCGGCGTCTGGATGATTGAATCTGATTAAAATTGTTACTTTTGTACAGTTTAAAATTGCAGTGCCTTCTATAATTTTAACTAGCCAATCAAAATGTTTTATATCAGCTCAATCAATCATTTACCTAGACATACATGTAACTATTAAAAGGTATCACAGCTCATCGATTGTCTCATTTGACTTCAAACCAACAAAGAGAGAAATTGTTGATATCAAGAGTGAAGAACGGTTGTTTCTTGCATCCACTTTTGACCGTAAGTGTAGTATGTTTTGAATTTCTTAATCTCGCCTTTTCTTAGTCTCGCCTGACCTGATTTTTCTCTGTCTTCTTTAAATTGTTTTGTTGATAATCCTTTTTAGTTCTTGCATATATCAGAAAGTTTCTATTAGCCAATCAAAATCTATTATTTCAGCTCAACTTGCTGAGACGTACCTATAAAAGGCACCACAAATACAACAGATTCATTTGAATTCCGTGTGGCAGAGAGAGAAGAACGAAGTTCAGAGAACCCACTTACAACTCAATACAGTAAGTACCTTGTTTGATTTTGTAGTCTCGCCTGACTTTCTTTGTTGTCTCGCCTGGCTTTTTCAGACTCCTGTTTTAAAAATCTAACAGTATTTCTTCCCACATTATATAAATAAAACTCTACATAATTATGAACTATAATTTAATCATGCGTTGTTTTCATTTTACTTACAGATCCTGATCATGGCTTACCAATGCGAGGAATGTGGGGCTAGTTTCCCAAAGCTCAGCAAATTGAAACAACACCAACGAACAGAAAATCACTGGCAAAAGTTTAACTGCGAACTCTGCGGAAAATGGTTTACAAGAAAAAATAACCTTAACGAACACAAAAAGAAACACCAAGAACTGGGTAACATGAACTGTGAAGAGTGTGGACAGGTATTCAGTCGTCCATACACACTCAACAGACATAGAGAACGAGTTCACCAAGTTGGCAGTGGACAAAAACGACCAATACCGGAAGACGTTGATGATGGTCGGGTGATCAAAAAGTTGAAAGAGGATGATGATCCTCGACAGTTTTTTACCCTCACGAGAATCAAAGAGCAGAGAATAGAAAAGTTCAAGACCACGGCCTCAAGTTACAAAGTCAGCTTCGAAGACATTGAGGTTTCGGAGGACGTTCTTGGAACTCTCAGAAGATTATTTAACGCCCTATTTGAAGACTTAACACGAGGCTCAAAGTCTGAGGATTTGGTACGGCTCACAGTTCAAAGCCCCTCACTGGATTACCCCATCGTGATACCGTTCTTGAAAATTCCACAGCTCACTGCAGACAGATTTATGGCTGAAATTGAGAGAGTACTCCAGTCTAATGAGGACTTCGTCATCGATTCTGGTCTGATAATTGAAGTAACTCTCGTGGATATGCCGAAAGGAGGTGCCCAGAAGAAATGTAAATATGTGAATACAGAAAAGTTCTTACATGTTAAAAAATGTATCATCCGTATACAGAATAATGATAACTTGTGTTGTGCACGAGCCATAGTATCTGCAAAGGCGAGACTTGACCAGAATGAGAAATGGGACACAATAAGACGTGGGTATAAACTACAAGGTATTTTGGCGGCAGATTTACATAAAAGAGCTGGGATTCCTGTGGAAGAGTGTGGCCTTGCTGCAATACAGAAAGTTCAAGCTGCCCTATTAGACTACCAAATAAACGTTTTGTCAGCTGATCATTTTAACGCTATTATCTACAGTGGTCCGGAGGCTGAAAAGAAAATTTATCCTGTCACCTTCTATAAATTCCGTCGTATAACAGGGGGTCATATAAACTTGGTGATATACGGTCACTTGACCACGTGACTAGGTTTATTATGTCAGTTGGTCACGTGATCAAGGTTTATTAGGCTAGTTGGTCATGTGACGAGCCGGAACTCCTTTTTTAGGTGCCGGTACACGAAATCAATATTTCAAAGTAAAATTATCGCTTAAAATTCGATGCACATTGATTTTTCTTATTATTTAAAATAAATTAGAATTCTTCGCCACAACATTCTTCCGAGGGTTTACGTCACGTTTATGACGTAGTCAAAATTATTCATGACGTCATTATTACAGCTGCATACCAAAAGCGCTTTGCACAGTTCGCCATACAAGTGTGTTTTTTTCATAGTGCGAAAGATGTCAATACATGCCTTAATTTCGAGCGAAATGTTCTATCTAGTCGGATTTATGTTTGTAAATGTGAAACAGGATAAACAGAACAGTGTCGTGGATTGGAAAATTTAAAGAATAGCCAGTAGTGTCTTTGATTCCAGGAAATTTTGTCAGGCTCGGCTCGGGAATTTTATCAGTACCATAAGATATTGAATAAAAGGTAATGTAGTCTTTGTATCATGTCTGTTTTTTGTTTTTTGTTCATTTACAGTGCGTGACAGGATAAACAGAATAGATGGTTGGTGTCTTGGATGGTTTAAGTTTATCGGGCTCGGCTCCGGAATTTATCCGGTTCGCCTTCGGCTAACCAGATAAATTCCTCCGCCTTGCCCGATAAACTTAACCCATCCAAGACACCAACCATCTATTCTCTATATACCTTTACTGTTATAATAGCCAATACGATGTGATTACCAGTATGCCAGCCTTCCTTTCAAGAAATTATTACTGTAGAATATGTAACAAAGGATATGACCACGCAGAAGACCATAAGTGTAATGACGTATGTCATGCTTGTCGAAAAGTCCATGTGCCAAGTCTTGATGACTGGATTCAGTGTGACACGTGCAAACGATTCTTCCGAGGACAGGAATGTTTCGAACTTCACGAGAAATCCACGACAAAAGGAAATTCAACTTGCAAATCCATTCATCGATGTACCGGCTGTGGGAAAACAGTGAACAGAAAGATGAATAAAAACCATGTGTGTGGAAGAATATATTGTTCCACTTGTAATGACTTTTATCCCCAAGGACACAAGTGCTATATTATGCCAGAATGTAATGACTTTGAACAACCCTTGTCTATAGAGGAAGAACTGGTTGACGAAATCGAGAACGCCAAGACTTATATATTCTTTGATTTTGAATGTACCCAGGACGATCTTGTTCAATGTGAGCAAGGATATGCACCGGACGTGTTTAGCAAATGCAAAAATTGCTTCAAATCTTATTGTGGTGCTTATGAACATAAGCCAAATTTATGTGTCGCTCAAAAGGCATGCACATTATGTATGGATACCACTGAGAGTTGTGATGGGTGTGGTCAGAGATAACATGTTTTCTCTGGGGACAATACTCTTGATGACTTTTGTAAGTGGTTATTTTCGGAAGAGAATTATGAAAGTACTGTCCTGTGTCACAACTTCCAAGGGTATGATTCATATCCCATTCTTCAGTATCTTTACAGAAATGCTATTATACCTATCATTGTGCCTAATGGGGCGAAAGTTATGAGTTTGAATATTGTGAACTGTAAACTGAAAATGATTGACTCCATTAACTTCTTGCCTATGGCTCTTGCAAAACTTCCAGCTATGTTTGGATTTAATGAACCCAAAAAGGGATATTTCCGCCATTTGTTTAACAGAAAAGAAAACCAATATGTTCTCCTCGACAAACTTCCAGACATATCCTATTACAATCCTGGTGCCATGAAACCCCAAGACAGAGAAACATTTTTAACTCAATACTCATAAAAATGACAAGTTTGACTTTCAGCATGAATTACTGACCTATTGCCAATCGGACGTTGACATTTTGAGACGATGTTGTCTGAAATTTAGAGAGGATTTTATGGATGTGACAGGAATAGACAAGTTTGAAAAGTCTATCACCATTGCTTCGGCTTGTAATCTAGTCTTCAGAACAAACTTTCTTAAACCAGAGACCACTGCATTAATCCCTCATCATGGTTACAACCCTGAGCAAAAGCAATCCGTCAAGGCTGTCAAATGGATTAAATATATGTCACACATAAAGGGTCATAAAATCCAACATGCCAGAGATGGATGTGAAAAGTCTATAGGCCCTTTCAGGGTTGATGGGTATTATGAGACGGAAAAGGGTGAAAAGGTGGTCCTTGAGTTTCATGGCGATTTTTGGCATGGAAACCCAAAAAAGTACTCTCGATCCACTGTCAATCCTGTAAATCATAAAACAATGGGAGAACTCTATGATATGACCTTAGAGAAAAAACAGTACCTAGAGAATCAAGGTTATACTTAAAGTCCTTATGGGAATCTGACTTTGACAAGGAGTGTGAGGAAAACTCTGACATAAAAGCATATATAGACCGACTGAATGTGATTTCACCTTTTCAGCCCCGTGACGCATTCTACGGAGGTCGAACCGAAGCTTATGCATTATACAAGGACGCCTCTGATACTGAAGATATTGACTATTATGACGTTACATCCCTCTATCCATGGGTCAATAAGACGGGTAAAATACCCATAGGGCATCCTGAAATTATCACAGAAAACTTCCAAGATTTAGACAAGAACGAAGGACTTGTCAAATGTAAAGTACTACCCCCAAAAGGTCTTTTCCACCCTGTACTGCCTTGTAAAATGATTGGAAAGCTATTGTTTCACCTTTGCAAAAGTTGTGCAGAGACTCAACAACAAGCACCTAGCACTCATACCGATGACGAAAGGTCCTTTATTATACCCCCCACAACGAAGTGGAGGGGGGTATACTGGAACCGCCATGGCTGTCCGTCTGTCCGTCCGTCCGTCCGTCTGCCTGTAGACACAATTTTGTCCGGAGCATTTTTCCTACAGTTTTTCAAGTACTGCACTGAAATTTACACATAATGTTTGGATACATATGAAATTGTGCATGTGCAATTTTCACGACCTTACTGCCATTGGTTGCCGAATTATCTCCCCTTAAGCTTGTTGCCCTTTGTAAATTTTTACTTTGGATTTTTGTCCGGGGCATAACTTCCAAAGTATGGAAGCTAGGAACTTCAAACTTCACACAAAGTTAGATCACATTAAGGAGAAGTGCAGTGTACAAGAACAGTAACTCTATTTCATTTATTTTTCGAGTTATTGCCCTTTGTAAATTTTAACTTTGGATTTTTCTCCAGGGCATAACTTCCAAAGTATAGAAGCTTATGACTTCAAACTTCACACACAGATAGGTCACTATAAGGCGAAGTGCAGTGTACAAGAACCATAACTCTATTCCATTTATTTTTCGAGTTATTGCCCTTTGTAAGTTTTAACTTTGGATATTTGTCCGGGGCATAACTTCTGAATCATTTAAGCTAGCGACATCAAACTTCATATACAGATAAACCACATTAATGAGAAGCGCAGTTTACAAGTACCATAACTCTTTTCCCACTTTTTTTTTTTTTTTTTTTTTTTTCAGCTCTTATTTTTTTACGAAACCATTCTGCATTCTGTGACAAAGAGCTGTTTTGTGACAAGGAGCTGGTGGGGGGTATGATCACTTTTAGTGATAGCTCTAGTTGGTACTTGGGTGACAGACGAGCTCAAAAAGGCAGTTGAAAAGGGGTATAGAGTCATTGAAATTAATGAAATATGGCATTTCAACGAGATATCTAGGTATGACCCTAAGACTATGACGGGAGGTTTGTTTACCGAATACGTAAATACTTTTCTTGAAATAAAACAAGAAGCCAGTGGATGGCCCGACTGGTGTGAGACGGAGCAAGAGAAACTCAAGTATATCGATCGCTATTATCAAAAGGAAGGGATATGTCTTGAGTATAAAAAAATCAAGAAAAACCCAGGAATAAGGGCTCTTGCCAAACTGATGTTAAACTCTTTCTGGGGTAAATTTGGTCAAAGATCAAATATGCAACAGGTTGACATCATAGACGACCCAAAGACGTATTCTGACAAACTGACTTCCGACCACGAAGACGTGACTGCAGTTAACTTTGTTAGTTTAGTTTAAACATATTTTATTTCAACAAGTAGAAATGGGGTTGGACCACAAGTTCTTCCAACTTAGAAACGGTCCTTCCCCTACAAAACATTCAGTACAAATTTTACAATGGCATATCCAAAAAAAAAAAACACACACACACACTCATTACACAAACACATGCAGAGACGAGAGAGAGAGAGGGAGAGAAAGAGGGAGGGAGAGAGAGAGAGACAGAATTTATAGGAAACAAGATGGTGATCTCTGTAGGATGCTGATGCTCCAATAGGCAGTAAAAAGTAAAACTGCTACAAAAAAAAACAGCTACACAAAACGCTTGGTATCTTTAATGTATGAGTGAACTGCCTCAAAAAGTAAACAGTTTTGGTTGTAGCTCAAACTGGCAATTCCAAACAATAATTTATGAACACTCAAAGGATGAAAAGTCCTAGTTGCCCTGAAAAGCGAGGATCTGATATCTATATAGCGGGAACACTTAAAGAAATAATGTTCTGCATTTTCGATTTCGTTACCACATTCACACATAGGGTCCAATCTCAAGTGATTTTGGTAAAGGTCTTCATTTAAATTACTACAATTATTTCTTATTCGTGCATGTAAAACCGAAATATTTCTATTTCCAATGCAATAGATGTTTGGAATGTTTGTAGATTTCGTCTTTTTACTTATTTTGCATTTAAAGGAATTGATCGAAGTACTGTTTCTTATTTCTTGTTCGAGATTATTCCAAAGACAAATAGAAGAAGGGATACATGACTTTTGTAATAAACTTGTTCTGGCATATAAGTTACCAAAATTTTGGCTGTCTCTAAGCTCATATTGCGTTCTATTACCAACTAAAAGAGGGATCAGTTCTTCTATGTAATGTTGGACAAGATTATTAGATACTTTGAACATAAAATGTAATTTAAAACTTTTTCTTCTGGACTCTAATGTTTCCCAGCCACATTCTTTGTAAAGTTTTTCTAGAGAAACTGATCTCGTAAGGCCTGTTACAATGCGTGCAGCTTCATTTTGTAATTTTTCAATGGAATCTGAAGATGCTTTAGAACAACCATCCCAAACTATTGATGCATACTCCAAAATGGGTCTTACATAAGACAAATAAATTTGATTTAGAGCAACACGAGTAAGGATAAACTGAAGTCTACGCATGATGCGTATTACCTTAGAAGCAGCCTCTAAACTATTATTTATATGGTCATTCCATTGGGCTGAGCTACTTAATGTCAAACCAAGATGTTTATGTTGATCTACGATTTTGATCTTAGTATTTTCAAAAATTAACTCTGGTTCCCCTAAATCTCTTTTCGTAGAAAAAATAACCGCTTCAGTCTTGTTTGGGTTGAAATCAACCAACCACTGCTTTGCCCATTTAGAAACAATAGTTAAATCGTGGTTAAGTATACCCTCTATATCTTGTAATGAGGTTGCAGAACAAAACAAAGAACTGTCGTCTGCATATAGTCGAGTTAAACTTAATAAGGATTGGGTAATATCATTGACATAAATAATGAATAGAAGAGGCCCAAGAACAGAACCTTGGGGCACACCTGCTTTTAACTTTGTCTCAAACGAAGCCGTAGAAATGAGATGGAAACTGAAAGAAGAGTTTGTTGAAAGTAACGTAAAAACCAATGTTGTTATTGCCGCGTACACAACGAGTCAAGCACGTCTCAAACTTTATTCCTACTTAGAACAACTCGGACCTAGGGCAATGTACGCCGACACTGATTCTGTTATCTTTTCAACTAAACATGGGCAATCAAAGCCTCTATTGAGTGATTACTTAGGTGACTTGACGGACGAAATTCAGAATAACCATATAAAAACCTTTGTGACAGGTGGACCAAAAAACTATGGTTATGAATTATTGAATCCAGACAAAGAGGGTAATAAAACTCATTGTAAAGTGAGAGGAATCACACTCAACTCCAAAAACCTTCTAAATGTAAATTTTGACGTCCTCAAACACTGTCACAAAATGTCCCGGTATCCGTTCTAGATGCTCACAAAATATCGGGAGACAGAAATAATGTTAAACTGTTAACTACGACTGAGTGGAAGGACTACCGACTAGTTTTTGACAAACGTGTCAAGAGGGATAACTATGTATCATACCCATATGGCTTTTGATTATAAATACGCAATTGTTTATTCTGAAAAGTAATTGTAAATAATGAATTGTATACACTGAACGGTTATTGTACATATTGTATCATTCTCTTTGTGCGGATCATACATGTTAGCAAAAATAAATATCCTAAAAGACTTGTTTCCTTTATATTTTCATACCACTCCTTTGTTTCAACTGGAAAGGGTCATCTTCATTCTTGAGAGAGGGAGAGAGAGAGAGAGATGAGAAGGGTTAAAGGAAAAAAGAAAGGAAATAGAGGACGAGAGAGGGAAAGAAAGTGAGAGAGCTTCTCAAACATTCTTCCTCGTTTTGCTTACAGTTGTAGGAAAGAGATTTGATTGCTTGCCCGTCCAAAAGAGAGTAGGACTTTTTTCCCACCCTGTTTTTGAAGTCGTTTGTGTACTATCGACCTTTGTTGAAGAATTTTATTATCGTCTGCCTACCAATTTTTCCACAATGTTTTACCAGGGCGGATCGAACTACCGTAGAATTCGTCTGCTCGAGATCAATACTAATGTCACGCATTTTTGACCCCATGGTTAAAAATAGATATGAAAACTTAACTCCCCCGAGACTATTGCACAACATGTATGTACATGCCTTGTACACGTCTGATTGATTCTGAAAATTGACTGCACCAGCTTGTAACGTCATTTATATAGAATAAAGAAGGGAAATTAGCGACTAAAGATATGAGGCCATCTACTCACAGCCATTGAGACTTCATTCGAATTTTGAGTCTGAAATACAAATTTATATTAGGTCTGCCTGGCTCAGTGGTAAAGTGTAGCACTCATAACCTGGAGGCCCCAGCTTTCAGCCTCACTGGAAGCAATGGGTTTTTCATGAGAGTGTCCTTGGGCATGACACATAGCCTTGTACTATCAAAACCCAGGGTATACCTGAACAAGCAAGCTGACGCAGTGAAATGACTGATATAATGTTGAATGCCGCATTCAATCAATCAAGTAAATTTAGATTGAAAAACACATGTATTTTTAATCTTACTAGTCTCAGATTGTATCTCTAGAACTATTTTAGAAGATATGCTCATTTCTTTATACAATAAACCTTGCCCTGGTGGCCACCTTAATACTAATTCTTTTCAAGATGATAAAATTTCTGACGTGTCCAAATTGAAAGCATTTGTAGACAACAAATTGAATGTGGCTCAAATGATGGAACTTGTCTAAAAAGGTAAAATCACTTTTGGAAATAGAAAATGTTGGTTTTCACCTTTTTCCATTATCTTTTCAAGAGCCTACTTTTTCAAGGTAAAACAAAAACAACACAATTTGAGAGTCTCTTTGGTGCAGGCTTAATACAAAGCAGCTTTTGAGTGTACCTTTTAAGCTTGCTTACTAAAAGTTGGATTTTAATTTCTTTTAGCCGCAAGGCATGCCTTTTTCTCTTCAAGAGTACATTACTTTTACGAAATACTACTGCAGAGCCCTAGTGGTGCAGCTAGTTGCATACAGGACTTGAGACTGGGGGATTGCTGCTTCAAATCCCTAGCTCAGCCAATTTCTTTCCCAAGATTGATGATAGTCATTGCAACAGGAAAAGCAGCCAGTGGAATATTATGCAAAGTACTGGAAACAGAAACTCTTGATAAGGATGGACAGGTGCACTGGCTGCCGTGATAAAACTGAAATAATGGTGAAAATGGTGTTAAACAACCGACAAAATACTGGGGAATATCCACACACAAAAATCAACGAAAGGGAGAAATGTGAGAAAGGAGTAGTTGCTTGTAGCAAACAATTGCTCCTTTCAAAAATTTATGGCAAGGGTGTAAAAAAGTTGTATTTGATCAATTATCCTTTCAGCAGCTGATCCTTTCTAAACTTGAAATATAACAGACTTCAGAGTTAATAGATGCAGATCTAAATATCATTCAAATACCTGTTGACATGGACTGTGCTAAAATCTGTGAAAAAAAAAATCGTCGCACAGCAGAGATATAACACCAGACTGGGATATCTATTTGTCGGTTAACAAACATCTTCGTCTATCTCTATCACACCCTGAAAAGATACACTGTGTTTAGATTGGAAAGGAGATCAGTAAAACATGACATAAAAATTCAGACCTCCTGATAAGAGGGAGTGAAAGTTTTATAACTCCATTATTTCTCTTCCAAGCCCTATGTTGTGTGTACTCATTAGAGTCGTCTCAATGAGACGATTCTAATGAGTACCCATAACATAGGATTTAGTGGAGAGTTATTAATATTTTCAATTTTGAAATCAAAACCACTCCCTCTATCTCGAGCTCTGAAAAATATTTTTCTTAATCACAATGTGGTAGATTACTTTAGCACTAGTAAACTACTACTATTGTCTTCAATTGTCTTGCACTCGCAACAACTTGAAATACATGTATTTATCAGCTCTGGAATATGTATCCACAATTTTGAAAAGTATGGTTCATCTGCATGCAATAACTTGATTGATGGAGTAACATCAACTCTGTCTTCAAAAACTAGAAGTAAAAATGTCTATAAGCAATGTGTTTTACCAAACTCTTGAGAGTTGAGAAATATCCTTTGTTGAGAGCATAGATCGAGATCAGATTGCACCTAGTAAGAGGTCTGACCTTCGATATAAAACGTCCACCACCTGATGCTAAACTTAGGTCAAAATTCGTCAGCTATTACAGACCAAAAAACCCTCACAAATTTCTTAACTTTTTCATTACCTATGCAGATCAAGATCAGATCGCACATAATGTAAAGTCTGATCTTCGTTATAAAACGTCCACATTTTGTTTGACTTGTTCTCCATGGCTCATAGTACAAACTTTTATACCCTGTGTAGACATTCGATTTTGTATGCGCCGAATTTCATATTGGTCGAAATTGTAATAGGCCGAAAGTGTTATCGAAGATGTCATACAATGTTAGGACAACAGTTGACAAGAAGAAACAGGCATATATCTATATTTTCATGATCGGAATAAAGATAACACAGCTCCGATTTACCAATCAAATGCATACAGTTAACTAAGATACGATGAGCGCAGGTAATTTAACGAAAATTAAAGACTTGCCGAAGTTTCGCAACGTTTTTAAGGAGAGAAAGCACATCGTCTGTGTAATACGTCATCATTATATGTTGGTCATATGGTGTCTAAACATAGGACATCAGAATGATTCCGAATAGTGCGTGGCAACGTCAGTTGGGAGAATTGATAAAAAATTCAGGATTTTTTGTATGGTTCTGTGACATGAACCGATGCTGCAATGAACGCCCCTATCCCCTCGGTGACAAAATAAGAGTAAATCTAACAGATTCGTGGCTTTTTTCAAGCATAAAAAACTCTAATTTTGGACTTTATTGGGGCTTTAATGATGATATTCTTTGCGACAGGATTCATTCCTCTCTCACCTGCTGATAATTTTTCGACGATGGTTATGATACATTCCTCTCACACTTGTTTCAACGATGGTAATGTGGGAAAGCAGCCAGTGGCTTGGGAAGAACGTTGTGAAAAATACTGGTAAAAGGAAACTCCGAACATGCGGGAAAGCAGCTAAACGCCTGGGAAGAATAATGTACAAAGCACTGGCAAAAGAAAGGCTGAGAAAATTATTGATAGGTGCAGCAGCTGCCACTTAATGACTGAAATAATGTTGAAAATAGCTTTAAACACACACAAAGTTAAAGTGAGCCTTTCCTCATACGTTTCATACTTACTGTGTTCTCAGACAATTGTTTAGTATTTTTTAATTCCATTGGATTTTTAGACTATGATACAATCAAACATTTCTCCAGAATGTTTTCTACTTTGTGATAAAATGATTGTAAATGGAATTGAAATAGGCATAGGTTAACCCCCATCCACAAAGTAGAGGGGGTATACTGGCTTCACCCTATCTGTCTGTCGGCCCATATTTTCGTTTCCATGCTCTAACTCAAAACTCGTTTGACCAAGGACCCAGAAACTTTATACAAGTGTTGCTAACAATCTAAGGAAGTGACATATTGTTTTGGAGTCACATGGGTCACAAGTCAAGGTCACAGGGAAACTTTGTTTGAAAATTGTTTCAGTGCTCTAACTCAAAATTCGTTTGACCTGGGACTCTGAAACTTTATACAAGTGTTGCTCATAACCCAAGGAGGTGCCCTATTGTTTTTGGGTCACATGGATCAAAGGTCAAGGCTATAGGTGAACTTTGTTTGAAAATCATTTCCATGCTCTAACTCAGTAGCCATTTGACCTAGGACCTTGAAACTTGGTTCATACCAGCATTGTTTTGGCCATTAATCAATCATTTGACAACCTCAGCCTAGAGGACTTGATTGGTAGTACTGGTAGTATAAATACTTAACTGACTGTGTTAACCCCTAACCTGCTAAATAAGTGAAATGAAACTTTCAGGCCGATAGTAAAAACCCAAATTGCTATTCCAAAGGTATTTTTCATGGGAAAAAAAAAAACTTGTCCTTATCGGACAGTGTAGATTGTTCTGTGCAGTCTGATCTTGATCTACAACTGTCCGCAAAAGGTCCTTCAGCTGCGCCTAGAAGCCTAAGGATTAATCATAAATAATTGTATCCCCCCCCCCACTCTTTTTATGTCCCAGCCATAATACAATAAACAGATATATAGCATGTAGTATTGTAGGTCTTCAGTGTTGTGTTCATTTCTGGCCCATAATTTTGATGTGCATAATTACATGGGATTTCTAAAAAAAAAATGGAAACTAATGACAGACATGTATAGACCATGTGTCATGTGCAGTAAAGGTGCTGTCAGCTGAAAGGTCATTGCCAAAATGCCATGACTCAGAAGTAACCATATTTGAGTAGAGATCCAAAGTTCTCCAGTGTTATCGTTATCTCTTTTGTAGGCTTAACATGGGATTGTCCGGGGTTTTCCCACACCCCGATTTTTTTTTTTTAATTTAGGACCCCTAAATTTTCTGAATGTCCCCCAGAATTAAGATGTTTGCCATCTTGAATTTATTTCTAGGAGGTCAAATGACCCCATCATGCCAAAGTCCAGGGAAAACCTTGGATTGTCCATGAGCAAGGTGTTTCAAAGTCCCAGCATCATACTGATAAACCTGGCAAATATTTTCATTAATGGGCAGTTGCTACATGTTGACTGAAATATTACTTAAAATGTAAAACACTATTTAATCTACCGGTCTAGTTTTTAGCTCACCTGAGCACAACGTGCTCAAGGGGAGCTTTTAGGATCACCCGGTGTCCGTCGTCCGTCGTGCGTCTGTGCGTCGTGCGTCGTCAACAATTCTTTAAACATCATCTCCTCCTAAACCACTGGGCCAATTTGGACCAAACTTGGCAGGAATGTTCCTTGGGAGGTCCTCTTTAAAAATTGTTCACAAAATGTGATTCCATCTAAAACTCTGGTTGCCATGGCAACGAAATGAAATTTTCTAAGAAATTCTTTAAAAATCTTCTTCTCTGAAACCGCTGGTCAGATTTTGAAATAATTTCACAGGAATGTTCCTTGGGTGACCCTTTTCAAAAATGTTCGCGAAATTTTGATCTGTCGAAAAACATGGCTCTGGTGAATGAGGGCTACTTGCACTATACGGAAATGAAGATTTCTTAAAAATTCTTCTTCTCTAAAACGGCTGGTCAGATTTTAAAATAATTTCACAGAGATATTCCTTGGGTGACCCTTTTCAAAACCTGTTCGCGAAATTTTGATCCGTCAAGAAACATGGCTCTGGTGAATGGGGGCTACTTGCACTATACCGCCATGAAGAAATTCTTAAAAATTCTTCTTCTCTGGAACCGCCGGTCAGATTTTGAAATAATTTCACAGGAATGTTCCTTGGGTGACCCTTTTCAAAAATATTCGCGAAATTTTGATCTGTCGAAAAACATGGCTCTGGTGAATGGGGGCTACTTACACTATACGGCCATGAAGAAATTCTTAAAAATTCTTCTTCTCTGAAACCGCTGATCAGATTTTAAAATAATTTCACAGAGATGTTCCTTGGATGACCCTTTTCAAAAATTGTTCGCGAAATTTTGATCCGTTAAGAAACATGGCTCTGGTGAATGGGGGCTACTTGCACTATACGGAAATGAAGATTTCTTAAAAATTCTTCTTCTCTAAAACGGCTGGTCAGATTTTGAAATAATTTCACAGAGATATTCCTTGGGTGACCCTTTTCAAAACCTGTTCGCGAAATTTTGATCCGTCAAGAAACATGGCTCTGGTGAATGGGGGCTACTTGCACTATACGGCCATGAAGAAATTCTTAAAAATTCTTCTTTTCTGGAACCGCCGGTCAGATTTTGAAATAATTTCACAGGAATGTTCCCTGGGTGACCCTTTTCGCAAGCTGTTCGAGAAATTTTGATCCGTCAAGAAACATGGCTCTGATGGCTGTGGGCTACTTACACTATACGGACATGAAGAAATTCTTAAAATTCTTCTTCTCTGAAACTGCAGGTCAGATTTTGAAATAATTTCACAGAAATGTTCCTTGGATGACTCTTTTCAAAAATTGTTCGCAAAATTGTGATCTGTCAAGAAACATGGCTATGGTGGTGGGGGCTATTTTCACTTTAGGGACATGAAGAGGAATTTCTTAATTCTTCTTCTCTGGAATGGCTGGTCAGATTTTGAAATAGTTTCACAGAAATGTTCCTAGGGTGACTTTTTTCAAAAATTGTTAGGGAAATTTTTATCCGTCGAAAAACAACAGCCAATTGTTGGCACCTGCATGTGGTGCTCTTGTTTGACATGTTTTTTAGCTCAACTGAGCACAAAGTGCTCATGGTGAGCTACTGTGATCGTGCTGTGTCCGTCGTGCGGCGTGCGGCGTCCGTCATCAACTTTTTACCTTATGTACGCTCTAGAGGCCACATTTTCGGTTCGATCCTCATGAAACTTGGTCAGAATATTTGTCTTGATAAAATCTCGGACGAGTTCGAAATTGGATCAAGTGAGGTTGAAAACTAGGTCACTAGGTCAAATCTTAGAAAAACCTTGTGTGCGCTCTAGAGGCCACATTTTCAGTCAGATACTTTTGAAACTTGTTCAGAATGTTTGCCTTGATAAAAACTCGGACGAGTTTGAAATTGGGTCATGTGGGGTTAAAAACTAGGTCACTAGGTCAAATCTTAGAAAAACATTGTGTGCGCTCTAGAGGCCACAGTTTCAGTCAGATACTTGTGAAACTTAGTCAGAATGTTTGTCTTGATAAAATCTCGGACAAGTTCGAAATTGGGTCATGTGGAATCAAAAACTAGGTCACTAGGTCAAATCTTAGAAAACCACTGTGTGCACTCTAGAGGCCACATTTTCTGTCAGATACTTGTGAAACTTTGTCAGAATGTTTGTCTTGATAAAATCTCGGACGAGTTCGAAATTGGGTCATGTGGAGTCAAAAACCAGGTCACTAGGTCAAATCTTAGAAAATCCTTGTGTGCTTTCTAGAGGCCACATTTTCAGTCAGATACTTGTGAAACTTGGTCAGAATGTTTGTCTTGATAAAATCTCGGACGAGTTTGAAATTGGATCATATGGGGTGAAAAACTAGGTCACTAGGTCAAATCTTAGAAAAACCTTGTGTGCGCTGTAGAGGCCACATTTTCAGACAGATACTTGTGAAACTTGGTCAGAATGTTTGTCTTGATAAAATCTCGGACGAGTTCGAAATTTGGTCATTTGGGTTAAAAACTAGGTCACTAGGTCAAATCTTAGAAAAACCTTGTGTGCGCTCTAGAGGCCACATTTTCAGTCTGGCACTCATGAAACTTGGTCAAAATGTTTGTCTTGGTAAAAACTCGGATGAGTTCGAAATTGGGTCATGTGGGGTCAAAAACTAGGTCACTAGGTCAAATTAAAGATATACCATGTGGGCACGTTAGAGGCCATATTTCGACTTGAACATTGGTCAGAATGTTTTTCTTAATTAAATCTAAGATAACTTTGAAATTGGGTCACCTGGGGTCATAAAGTAGGTCATTAGGTCAAATTAACTCTTTACCAAACGACAAAAATTTAGACTGGTCCAAATTGAAAGCATTTGCAGATGACAAAATAAATGTAATTGAAAATTTGAAAATACTTTTGGGTTGGATAGAAAACATTGTGGGAAAAGGAGAAAATGCTGGTTACCATCTGGTTACCAGCATTTTCTCCTTTTCCCACAAGGTTTTCAAAGGACTTCTTTCACAGGGTCGTTAAAAGTCGGGATTGTGTGGTAAAGAGGTAAAGAAATACCTTGTGGACACTCTAGAGGTCACATTTTTCGCTCAATTGACTTGAAAATTAGTCAAAACGTTTGTCTTAATTAAATCTTGGATGAGTTTGAAATTTGGTCACCTGGGGTCATAAACTAGGTCACTAGGTCAAATTAAAGAAATACCATGTTGACACTCTAGAGGCCATTTCTTTTTACCCAACTGACCTGAAAATTGGTCAGAATGTTTGTCTTGATGAAATCTTGGATGAGTTCGAATTTGGGTCACCTGGGGTCATAAACTAGGTCACTAAGGTGAAATTAAAGCAATACCTTGTGGGCACTCTAGAGGCCACATTTTTTGCTCAATTGACTTGAAAATTTATCAGAATGTTTGCCTTAATTAAATCTTGGATGAGATTGAAATTGTGTCATCTGGGGTCGTAAAGGAGGTCACTAGGTCAAATTAAAGAAATCCCTTGTGGGCACTCTAGAGGCCACATTTTTTGTCTTGATGATATCTCAGAGGAGTTCAAAATTGGGTCACATAGGGTCATGAACAATGTCACTAGGTCACATTGAAGAAATACCTTGTGGGCACTCTAGAGGCCACAATTCTAGCTAAATTGACCTGAAAATTGGTCTATATATTTGAATTGATGATATCTCGGATCAGTTAGAAATTGGGTCTCATAGGGTCATAAACTAGGTCACTGGGTCAAATTAAAGAAATGTATCGTGGGCACTGTAGAGGCCACAGTTCTTGCTCAACTGACCTGAAATTTTGTCAGCATGTTTGACTTGATGATATCTTAAATGGATTTGAAATTGGGTCACATAGGGTCATAATCTAGGTCACTAGGTCAAATTACAGAAATACCTTGTGGGCACTCTAGAGGCGGCAGTTCTTGCCCAATTCACCTGAACCTTGGTCAACAAGTTTGTTTTGATGTCTCGGATGAGTTTGAAATATGGTCACATAGGGTCATAAACTAGGTCACTAGGTCAAATTTCAAAAAGACATTTTGGACAATCCGGAGGCCACATTTTCAGCTCAATTGACCTGACAGTTGGTCAGAATGTTTGTCTTAATAATATCTCAGATGAGGTTTAAATTGGGTCATTATGACCCTGGAGTGAAATTTCGCCTATTGACTCAGGTGAGCGATCCAGGGCCATCATGGCCCTCTTGTTATTTGAATGGACGAGTCAAGGTAGCTCAGTCAGTAGCGTACAGGACTTGAGAACAGGAGGTTGCTGGTTTGATCCCGGGCTCGGCCAATTTATGATAGTCATTGCAACAGGATTCATTCATCTCTCAGCAGTCATTGCAACAGGATTCATTCGTCTCTCACCGCTGACCATTGTTTCGACGATAGCTATGTTGGAAAGCAGCCGGTGGCTTGGAAAGAATATTGTGCGTAGTACTGGTAAAAGAAACTCCAGGAAAGCATGCTTAGGAGTACTGGCTGCCACGATATAACTGAAATAATGTTGAAAATGGCGTTAAACACCATACAATCAATCAATCATTTTATTTGAATTATTGCATTTTTACTGATTTCCTGCTGTAGTTATTGTTAAATTACTGTAAAACTATCTATATTTGTTCCTGTTATTCAGATCAGTAGATCTACATCAAACATTTTTTTCCAAGCCATTGACTGCATTCTCACATATACGTAGTTTTGGGCTGTCAACAAAATGTTTTTATTCCTGTTGATTTTAATTAAACATTAAAGGGGATGTTGAGTTGACACATCTTGAATAGGCACTTGAAGGACTTCACAGTTTTTGAAGTTGTTATCAAATATAAATTTCTTCCATTATCTCTGTACTAGACTACAAACTGTTACACTTGTCTATATTGAAACCATTTGCTGAAAACAAAATATATTTTGTGAAAAGCTTGAGAGTTTTCTTTGAAATGTGGAAATTGTCACTAGGAAATAAAAACTGTGGTCATCCGTGTTTTCCATTTTCTCCTTTTCCAATAATATTCTCAAAAGACTTTTTCCCGGCTGTGGGTCCTGAAAACACTGAATTGTTGGTTAAGAAATTTGACTGTACTTTTTCTGACAGACTACTTAATTTTCCATTACAGGTACATGATGGCAAAGGTTACAGATAAAGTGCTCCAGTATCAACTTTGTATCTTAAGACTATTTCAATTGGACAATTTCAAAGTGTAACATATCAGTCTGAGCCAGTTTTTTCACTTGACTTGTTCATCTTGTCGGCAAAAGTCATGTTTTCATTCTCAGCTTTTAAAAGAATAAAGAAAAAGGACATTACAGAATATGATAATTATCATTTTATGTCCAAAACTTTAATTAAAGTTGTATTCTCTCAAAATTTATTTCCTTTTTTCTCTCTTGTTGCAAAATTTAGTACTGCTTTCTCATGCTGAAGTTTTTGATAATGCCATTTCTTTATCCATTTTTGCTGGACTATGTGAGAATGTACTTTGCAACTGGAAAGAATAATGTGTGTAGATCTTGTTTGGTGCTGGTTGTTAGTAAGGGGTCCTGCGTGGCTCAGTGGTAAAGTATAGGACTCTTGACAGGAGACCCCGGGTTTGGGCCTCACTTGATCCCCTGGATTTTCGATGAGAGTGACCTTGGGCAAGACACTTCTAGTATTGGTGGAACACAGGAAATACATGATTATGTGGGTTGTTGCTATGATATGACTGAAATAATTTTAAAGTGGCTTAAAGCACCATTCAATCAATCAACCAATTTGGATGTTAGTTTGATGGTGTTTAATGCTATTTTTAACATTATTTTAGTTAAATTAGGGCAACCATTTCAACTGTATATGCTTCCCTTGAGGTCTTTTAAGCATTACTTTGCATGATACCCTTCCCAAGCCACTGGTTGTTTTCCCACATAACCATTGTAGAAATAATGATCGGTGGTGAGAGAGGAATTAATCTTGATGCAATGGCTGTCATCAGTCATCGGAAAGAAATTGGCAGAGCTAGGAATTTAAACCTGCGATCCCATAGTTTCAAGTCTGGTATATTCTCGACTGAGCTAATGGACTTGTTTGGAAGTATGGAAAACACATTCATACATCCAGTGTCAGCCATGATATGCCAGACAGTACAGAATTTGGAAAAAAATGGGTTCAACAAAATACATTTTTCAGCACTATACATGCAATCCACGTTTTCCAGCAGATCGCTATGCACATACCGTACATGTATCTGTTCATAATTACATGCAGTCGCACATTTGCCCCTAGCCCATCAGTGCTTTCAGCGCTTTGATTTTTTTTTTTTTTTTTTTTTTTTTTTGTTGTTCAAGGTATGACCATCCACACGCGCACCTTTCAGTCTTTCAATACAAATGTTTTATTAGTATAGGGTATTAGAGTATTGTATTAGACATTAAAGTGTGAAATATGAAAAAAATTCAACGTGTCATTTTCAAGAAAATTGAATTTCTGTTACACCACCCCCACCCTTTCGAAATTCCAATATGGCCGCCAGCACCCAAAAAACCTCATTTTTTCCAATGTCCGAAAAAGGAGAGTGTGAAAGAGCTGCTGTTCTGGGTTCAAATAAGAAATGCAACCCCTAAAACTGATATAAAAGTTTTCCTTGACAATATTGTGACAAAGTAAGATGAAAGAAAATAACTTTTACCAGCCAAATTGAAAAATATTTGACATTAAAAACAAGTACTACTGAAATTTCGTGCATCTGATTTTTCAGATAATTGTCTAGTCAGCGTCATAAACTTTATGAATGAAACAATATCATTAAATTTTACTATAATCAAACCGTAATAAAGAATATGCTTAGCAAGAAAATGTAAAATGATAACTACTTTACTAGGTTTTAATAAAGATTTTCAGTCTTTTAACCGGCCAGAGCTCAGATAGACGGAGTGATTTTGATTTCAAAATTGAAAATATTAATCATTTTCCACCAAATGACAAATTTTAGACTGCGTACTGAAAGCAGCTGCAGACGAAAATTAAACTAAAAACACAGCAACTTCTCGAGAACATGTTACACCCTTTGGTTAAAATGCACAATAGTAAACAAATCACATTGTTAAAGAGAGGTTGTCAGTCAAAAGGGGGCTGGTTTATCAGGTTTAACTCTTTGCCAAACAACAAAATTTAAGACCTGTTCAAATTCAAAGCATTTGCAAACGACAAAATAAATGTGACTCAAACATTGAATTTTCTCTCCGAAAGGCTAGAAAACATTGTGGAAAAAGGAGAAAATGCTGGTTACCAGCATTTCCTCCCTTTTCCACAATGTTTTCAAAACCCTTTTTTCTTACGGTCATAGGATATTCAAACTTGGCAAGTTTTTTTTTTCTTCTTCTGTAGGTTGAAGGCTTTGATGTACAAAACATTTTTCTAAATTTTATCGCGATGGTTACTCAGTGATCCTAAACATTTTACACCATGTTCAGTATTACACCTCTTGTCCTGCTATTTGTTTTATATGTGGCAATTGCTGTCCATTCGGCATATCCTGGGTGATCCGGTGATCACATCCCTCGGCTGTATCACGTAACTTGATATGCACTTAGTCAGTATATTTCATCGCTGGAAGTATACCGAGTTACCATTATTGAAATTGTAAGGCTCCTCTTAAAAAAAAGAAAACACGAGTCACAATTTTCTGTCTGTATCATTCTATGAATATTTCCGTCCGCATTCAATTTTTAGCGTGGTTCATCATTTCCCCTGGGAACTGTCATCGACTGATCAATAGATGTGAATAACTTCACCATGGTTGTTCATGTCGTTGCTAAGCAATTTACAGGGGTGCCGCCATGTTTAAGATCATGTGATTGGTAGTTCAAAATGGACTGGAAGCCTCCTTTATACGGACGAGGTTAGACGTAGGTACGGAATTGGCCGAGTTGTGACGAGTGAGTTGATGTCCTCATACTGAAAAATAATATAAATTTATTACTCTTTAGCAGGGTACAAAGTTAAAGACTTGACCAAATCTGGAACATTTGCAGACAACAAGATTAATCAGGCTCAAACGATGAAGTTTTCCGCAGGAAGGGTGGAAAACTGTGGAAAAAGAAGACATGCTTGTTACCAGCATTTTCTTGTTTTGCAGTAATTTTCTTTCAGGGTCAGTATAACTTGGGATTGCGATTGTATAGATCTGGACATCTAGGATAGAGTTCGAATAACTGAGGAGAGGAATAATAATATTACATAATGTGGAATTCATGGTTCCAGGCAATTTCACAAAAGTTTTGCACAACTTCAGTTTGTAATAAATGTGTCTACAAAGTTCAATACGATGGCAACAAAACTGTATTTCACAGCAAAAAGAATACTTCTTTTGTATTTTGTACATACACATTAAACAGACAGTAATGAACAGACAGGCTGATCGAGTATACCACAGAAAACATTCATTTTGCTAGGGGTATATTTGTCTTTATAATATAATGAAAATAGGCAATGGGTCAGAAAGAAGAATAAGAAACAAATATGACCCTTCACTCTAAATGGTACCATCAGGGATCTTTGATAAGCATCGATCAAGGTCAGTTTACAGTCAGTGCAGCTTGGCAAGGGTAGAAACCCATTGCTATCTGGCCGATGTGGAAGGCCTCTCTACCTTACTGTGCAGTACTTCTAAATTTATTGTCTCATACCGGCTTACAATAGCATCAATATTAATTTTACAGGTTTAACATAATTTACAGTGTTCCCACAGTTACCAGGGTCCTGCGTGGCTCAGTGGTAGAGTGTGGGACTCGTAACCTGGAGGTCCCGGGTTCGAGCCCCACCTGATCCGCTGGGTTTTTCGCGGGAGTGTCCTTGGGCAAGACACTTCAGAGCCCTAGCCTAATGCTAGTGAAACCCGGGCAATACATGAATTTGTGATCTGTCGCCGTGATATAACTGAAATAATGTTGAAAGCGGCGTATAACACCATTCAATCAATCAATCCCACAAGTTACCATCTAGCATGACAGGTAGTAAATATATCAAACTGTATGTATATATATGAAATTTACATATTTAAATCAGTAGTTTCAAGGTCTAACACCATATATACAAAGTGTCCTGCTCTGGATTCCATTCTTCGGAGATTTTCTTTTAAAGTGGGCTTGACATTCAGGGGAATTATTTGTCTTTCCAGATCTCCAATGCTGTCCCTCATCGCTAAGATTAAGAAAAAAAAAATATGCAAAATTTACCTCAAACCTTTTTGTTTCATAGGGTTTTCACTATACAGCCCGTAAAAGTTAATACATTTAATAAGTAGAAGTTTCATTTATTCTGCCCTATACCTTAAAAAGAATATGTTTTTAAGTGTCTGCATCATCTATAATCTTGGAAACATTGTGGGGGAAAGAGAAATTGCCTGTAACAAGAAATTTCTCATTTTGCCACAATGTTTTCTCTCTACATCTGAAGAATTGTCGTCTGCAAATGATCCCAAGTTTTGACAGTCTAAACTTTGTCTAAGGGGCATTTAATATAAAAATTATGGAAAGTAAATGAAATCATCAGTAAAATAGCATGTAATTTATGTGACAGTAAACATGTTTTCCAGTTATTCATTCAGATCAGAGTTTTTAACCCATTACCAAGGCCCAAACAAAAAATATTTTGGACTCGAATTCAAAGCATTTCCAGATGACAAATTAAATGCGGCTTAATAAATGATGATTTCCACCTTTGATATGCTTAAAGGATAATTTCTGTCTATGGTAGAAAATATTGTGGAAAAAGAAGAAATGCTGATTATCAACATTTTCTCCTATTCCTTCATTGTTTGCACAGACCTTCTGGCACAGGGTCGTTACAACACAGGGTTATTTGGTAAAGGGTTAATCAAGCCTCATGGAGGCTAGCTATATAAACATACGTACCCCCACTTTAGTGTTGACAGTAAAATATTGCAGTCTTTTTCAATCTCTGAATTTTCCTGTAAGCAGCAACACGATCGACTGTTTCTGTAGGGAACTGTGGAGCCCTCATAGAGTCTGATGTGGACCTCCACTGTAGTCTTCTCTCTACTCTAAAGAATCAATCATTGCGAGTTTATTTTTGAATGCAAATTAACAGTTAATTAATCAGCGTTCTCACATTTGAAATGCAGATTCCATCCAAGTCCCTTGCGTAATTCCCCAACGACATTGGACAACGTCGAATACAGCGATAGCCCACCATCCAACACGAACACGATCGCAAATTGTGAAGGAAAACACCGAGTTTAACAATTCGTCTCCCATCCTTCCAACTGTCTGTGGACTCTGCGCGTGATAATAATTTCCTCGGTTTTTTGAGTCGCCTGGTTGCGTAGCAACCAGGCTCTCATTGTTATCATCCTGATCTATGGGGTGACGTAGGCATACCTCCGGCCTTGTACTGCTTCCTGGCCGAGTTCCGGTTTACGAAATAAAACATAGTTTTCTAATTATTCGGTAAACAACCCAGTTTCTGTCGTAAATAACTTACAATTGTGCCTTTGTGAAGATGAATATGTCTACAAAGACTTAGCTTTTTAACGGTTTAAACCTTTGAAACAATCTTTTCGTCCACATAGGGTATGGGTACACGATATCCTATCGCTTACACAGACGTCATCTCTAAATATAGCGCATTATGTATATATCTAAAAATAGCCGTCGTGACCTAAACAAGTTTGCGGACACGCTGAAAAATACTCTCTGACGACAAGCGTCTTTACTACGACACGCTTTTATTTGTGGACAGTTCTCAGTGAAAATGGTTCGATAATTACCCATTAGAAGTACATTCTATATCTCACAATCTGTCCTTAATTGTTAAAAGTCTCATTACAATTCAACACTCAACTTATGGTCGGAAAGAGAAAGGCGATACCGAGTTGACATTGAAGATTTCAATGGAGATTTTTCCCAACAGTTGGCTATTTTTTTTAAACAAATTTATAACGACTTGGAATGGTTGCATCGCCTTCTTAAACATTTTTACACGTTGCTTCTTCAGAGCTTTTTATTCTAGACTTTAAATACTTTGCACACCAATATTCTAGATGCACAGAGATCGTACATAGCGTATGTAATGCGCACGGTTCTAGGCTGTACCAAGTCATCGCTTAGCAGGTGCTTTCTGGAATATAACTGTGCGACAAATATAGATCTTATAATCACGTGACGTGTAACGTCATTTGCACCACGGAATTCTTTATAAATTTACATATTTATGAATCAGTCGCTGTTCAAAGCGGCCCTTATTTTCAGCGTACACCGACCTAACGCTTTACTGATCCATGCAGAGAGAGTGTTTAAAGTATACTTTTTTTGATTAGTTGTTTTTCGTTTGAGGTGAATTTGTAAAAAGTCTGCTGTTTTTTTTTTTTTTTTTTTAATGTGCGATTAACCTAGATCTAGTATTTATGAAACAACAATTTATTAGTGCGGGTGTCGGAATGCAAGGTGCTTTCGTAACTGCCAAAATCTGAATTCACACGGGAATTCGACTTGAAACTACGCAGTTCTAACAACCAACAATCTGAGAACTTGACTTTTTACTCCTCTATATTTCAAATATAATAGAACGTATTAATGTTAACCCGCTCGAACAAGTTCTTTATTGGCGTGTTTGTAATCTTGTAAAGGGTTGTTGTAAAGGGTAATTTAGAGCGAACCACAAACATTTAGTTTAAGCCAAAGCAGTATACATGTAGATCTCTAAAATTTTCAATTGGTGTGGAAGCAGTACTAATTCCTGGGACGTTATAAAACAAAGACAAAGTTAAAAGGCTTAAAACAAAGACAAGGTTAAAAGGCTGACGATCATGCCATTGGGTTATATTGTTTTTCTTGAGCTGTAGCAGCCACATTCTTAGAGTCCACTGTGGACAAAAATTGAACCCAGATAGCAACAAATACAAATTATTTCCAAAGGACAAGTAGATTACTGACTCAAATATTTGTGTGTGCTCCAGAGACATTTCAGTCCAATGATCATCAAATTGCCAGGCTGTTTGTCTTAATAATAATTTTTAACAAAACCGAAAGTAGGTCACCAGAGGTTAAAAGAAAAAGGTTGTCACTAGGTCAAATCAGACAGAACCGTAATAGATCTAGTACTGTAGAATCCATTTATTTTCAGTCCAGTACTCACGGAACTTGTCAGGCTTAGATTAGATATGGGTGAGTTGCAAAAGAGTATTTTTGGTCTAAAAGTTTGTCACTAGATCCAATACCAGAAGACAGAGTTCAATTGAGTTCCATACTAATGTTTCCTAAATGGTCCTCTTGTAAAATTGTTCAAGTGGTTCAGCTCTGTTTCTATAAACTTCACAGAAGCTTCAGAACTGAGTAGTAACATTTCAAAATAACAGCCTCTGAAACTGTATAAGCAATTATACCCAAATTTCATATCTAGCATCCTGTATTTGGAAAGGACAATTATTGAAATTAAACGATATATGTATAACCATGTTGTCCAATTCTAGAAAATTTGTGTCCTATAAAAACAACTTGCTCTAAATCTGAGGAGAAAATGTATTCCCTATTCTACTGAAATTATTTAGAATGCTTGTTTTAGCAAAATGTGTAAGAATGAAGATATACATGTTAGTTAAGTCACCCAGATTCTGCGCTAGAAAAACATTTTTATCAAACTAGAACCATAATTTTTGTCCACATTCTTTACAGGCATTATCAAGCTAGGGAGGAACTGTAAATATTGATTTAACTTAGACAGTTATTACGCCCCGTTGAATTTCGGGGTGGGGGAGGGGAGATATGGTTTTCATGTTGTCTGTCCGTCCGTCTGTTCGTCCGTCCGATCTTCCGTCCATTCAGACAGATATGTTCTAAAATCATTGACGAAAATTAATGAAACTTCATACATGTGGTCCTCATGATAGTCCGCCGATACACTTTTTTTTTTTAAATGTAATGCCTTGTCATGGAAAAAGGGCGCTTGATGTCTTTCGGTTGTATTTTGTTTTTGTTTTTAAAGCGGTGTCATAGCAAAAGGGGGTTTGATGTATATTTCCATTCTGGACCAATCTCTTTAACTACTGGACAAAATTTTATGAAAATTCATATTTTATTGTTTATCATAAGCCACAGACAATCAGTATTTGTTTTTATTTAATGAAATTCCCTATCATGGAAAAAGGGGGCTTAATGTATATTTTCACCAAAAAAGGTCATTTACATGCAAAACAAAATACCTCTTATAATTATGTTTCTATAAAAAAAAAAAAAGTTTTTTTCCGGAGGTGGATATCATTTCAACGAAATGACTTGTTTTGTATTGATTGTACCTTTTCAAAACAATTTTTTAAATGAAGTTGCCTGGGGTAAGAGACTTTGAACTTTTTAAACCTGTTCCTTGTGCCTAAATTTTAATTCTCACCACATATATTTGTTTTAATGTAAATTTTAATATGTTTGTAATTTTAGGATGACAACTTAGAAATATGCTTGCATATAATACTGTCTTATAGTTGAGTTATTTTGTATCTCGAATGCGTTTAATAGATTTGAACAAAAAAGGGTGAAAACTTCTAACCCATTACCATCCAGGCGACTCTCAGGACTATCAGTCCTTTGATTATGAACTCATATCCAAAACAGTATCAAGAAATATCGTCATAGTTGTGATCTACACGTATGCTCTTGGTAAAACCTTTTTTTTTTCTTCTTTCTTTCCTGACACAACACGGTCGGGATTGTCACGGGACGCCATTTTGGGATGCTGGTTCTGCGTTTTACCAGTACATTGAAGAATAAAGTGAGGAACCAGATCCTCGTTCCGTTACACTTCCGATACTGCCGAAATACTTACGAATTATTACGGAAAATATCGAGATCGGACTGAAAGTAAAGTGATCGCGAAGAGCAGTTAGGATGGACATACCTTAAATAAAAAAAAAAGATTGGATTATAGATTAACTATTTCAAACTGGATTAAAGTTGCAGATAAGAAACATGTGGTAAGATACTTGTTACATAATCTACCCTGAACGGAAAACTAACTTTATCCATTCGAAAAACTTATATCAATGTAAATGTCGCCGGTAGATTTAACCCGGATTCCGAAAAACCAAACAACGGAAAAACAGTTTTTTTTTAAAAAATCTTTCGGGAAAGAAAGAACGATTATGCCAAAGTTTATTGTTAAACTACCTACTGAAATCAAAGTCAACGGACATCTTTCAAATTGCAAGATTTACTCGTAGACAGTCGTACGTAATCGTTGTAAGAAACGAGCAACAGGAACAAGTATATTTTATTGACATCCACACGTCATCCTGTTTCATAAATAAGTTGACATTGCGAACATCATATGTTTCCAATTAGTACCAATTCGATTTCTGCAGAGGCGTAATGTATTAGTGTTTGATGCAGTTCTTAATACAAAGTCTAAAACAGAAAAGATAAATATAAGTAGATTTATCAAACTCATTTTAAATAAATTCTAGTACAATCATTATCTTTGACGCAATTGTTTTTTTTTTTTGGCATTTACTGATTAGATTGGAAGAATGATATTGTTTAGATTGGAAGAATGATATTGTTAACATCTGTGATGAAAAGTTAATGGGAGGGGAGACTCACGAGAGTTGTTTTTCCTTTACATCTCGATATCCTAGATCCCTGGGCGGCAGTGCCTAATGTATTCCAGTGCGTTCTGTAAACCTGTGAAATAAAACAAGAACATTGATTCTTTTTAAAAGATTGACCCTTGGACTGCTAAGTGCCAAACAATGACCACTTGCGGTCAGTGTGGGTCAGGATCAGGCTGCACAGAACGTGCAGGCTGATCTTGGATATACACTATCCGATAAGGAGATATTTTTCTCCCCCAAAAGTAAGTTTGAAATAGCAACATTGGAGTTCTTACTACTGGCTTGAAAGTTTCACTTATTTAGCAGCTTAAGGGTCAAAACGGTGGTAATGTTTCATTCAGTCCTTTAATTTTTAATATATATGTATATAATACATGGTGAGATGAGGCGGAGAGGTTGCTGTTTGTGAGCAATTTGTTCTCCTTATCTCTTCTTCATCAAGATGAACATAGTTGGTACTAGTTTATTGTATTGTTTTATGCAGTGATCTATTTTTACCCCTGGGAGGTATGGAGACGGGGAAGAGAGATATCTCCCTTTCCTACCGCGATATCTTCCTTAGCTGAATATACAAGTATTTAGCAGTACATGTAACTGGTTGTACTGTCTTATAATTTTACATTAAGTGAACATTTGCTGTTGAAAAGTGAAATTTGGGATGGGAGGGAGAAACTGCTCTTAACGAGCGATTTCTCCCTTCCGTCCCAACATCACAGTAGTAGTACATCTTAGCAGCTCACATTTATCTATATTCTGACAAGTGTAGTCAAATCATTAAGTATATCAACAGGTCCTGATTATAGACATAGGATATATTTCATTCAAATTGCCTTGTGTAACACGATGTATTGTTAACTTAACTCTACCTCTTGTTTTCTTGTAAAAGAAAAGAGAGAAATAAAGTTAAGTAAAAAAAGTAATACTTGGTTCTTGTTGTAATACTTAGGGAGTATTCTTATTTTAGTCCTGTTTCTAAGACGATGACACGTGGCTGTTAATTGCACTTTTGCTTGGTTCGACCGATTGTTTGTTTTCCCCACGATCGTCGCATAACTGATAAATGCACGTCCATTCAAAATCAGTATAATCCTTATAATCACCTCAAGTGACCAAACATTCCCCCAATTTGAAACTTTTTACAACATAAATCTACATCTGTTAAAATTACAGCAAACCGCTTTCTTAATTGATCACTTACAATAACACTTTATGATTTCCACTCACACAGGCATTAGAGGTGTTAATCAAACCAGACAAAAAAACATTTGATTCGTCTATTTTGTAAACATTTGCTGTCGAAAATTTAAATGTTGCTTCAATAATAAAATGTGTCTTAAAAGGGTACAAAACATCTAAGGAAAAAGGGAAAAGTTTTCGAAAGTCTCCGCCTTCAAGGTCTTTAAAGCACCGGTTTGTGTGGTAAAGGGTTAAATTGTAAGCCATTTTCTTATATTGTTTTCTGTCAAACTGACATGTTATATACTGAAAAGATGTCTTAAAAAATTATGCACCTTTTCCCTATTACTAATTTTAGATGGTGCTGACAACAATCTACTCACATTTGTGAGACCGAACACGGAATTACGGACATACAGTCGAGCCTCATTTATTCGGACACTTCTGTTTCCTACTGGTTTTTTTTCCGGGATCAGCCGTATTTCCGGATCAACGAACTGGGATTGCTGGCATGGCATCCAAGTTAAGCTAGGTCAGTTCCGTACCTACATCTAACCTCGTCCGTATAAAGGAGGCTTCCATTTTGAACTACCAATCACATGATCTTAAACATGGCGGCGCCCCTGTAGATCGCTTAGCAACGACATGAACAACCACTGTGAAGTTACTCACTTTTATTGATATGTCGATGAAAGCTCCTAACGGAATTGATAAACCACGCTAAAAATTGAACGTACAAACTGTTTGCCGACTGAAATACTCTTAGAAAGATAACGATAGAAAATTTACTCATGTGTTCTTTCTAAAGAGGAGCTTTACAATTTCAATAACGGTAAAGCGGTGTGCTTCCAGAGATGTGCGAAATGTACCGTGTAGGTGCATATCAAGCTACGTGATACAGCCGAGGGATTTGATCACCGGATCACCCGATGTATGCCGAATGGGTCAGTTCCCTTCATGTTGATCACTCTCTTGCACTACGGATCATTCCCATTCACCTCTGTAGTTGGCTCAGAAAGTAGTTCGTCATCACGTGATATTTTTGTCACATGACCATAACTCAAAATGGCGACACAAACGCCAAGACAAAGACCAATCGATTGTTTTGTGTGCTGTTCAAACAGCATACGGACAAATAGACTTAGTGGTAGGAAATGTGAAAAAGAGGGATTTTCTGAAAAGCTTAAATGTCTTTTAAAGGACCATAACTTGTTTTTTAATCTTACAAACTTAGATCCATCGGTGTGTTAAATTGTCATCATTCATGGGCGCAGCCATTTTTTTTACAATTGGCGTAAGATTCTGATTAGTAAAGAAGCTTGAAAAAATAGTTCCATTGTATACAGGTAAATTCATCAGTTTGAATGCACCTATAAGGTATCCGAAATCATATATTTCCTTTGTCTACTTTATTATGTTACACATGAAACAGTTAAACAGTAACAAAACATGTTTTCCTCGGTTTGACAAGATTCTTGTCATTTAGCCCGTTGCAGAGATGTATGGTGAGAGTAACGAACGAAACTCTGCTCGGATTGCATGTTGATAAGGACCACCGTGCATCGTAAGAATTACAACAGCGTATGTTTTACACAAGCACTTGTATACATGTCATTATTGCTCCTACGATTGTTCAGATTAATAAAATAAAGGGTGTCATAAATCTGCATTTTGCCTTTTTTGTTATTTGTGTGTTTTTGTACATGACTTTTTCCTTGTGCCTAATTACATGCACATGCATACATATTGTGCACACAGGTGCGCTTGTAAAGCTTGGCACATTTATGACTTTTGAAAACAGCATGAAAAGGGCGAAACAAAGAGAAAACACGACATGCACAGTATGTTTCGACGTGTTGTGGAATTCCCGCGATAGCGGTTTTTTGGATGGTCTTCTTTGTACTGACAAAGAAGACCATCGAAGTCGAAACTTCAACTCGTTGTCTTTTGCTGGTGGTGTAGACATTCTGTTGACTTCTGATAATCGTGCTTTCAAAAGTGGTAAAATGGCAAAGAGTAATTGAGAATATTGATTGCCAGTTGATTCGATATGAAAGACAGGGATATTTTCAATCATCTTTATAGTCTGTTAGGAGTAAAATATTTTCGAAAAGCCTAACGAAATCTATCGTGTCTGGTGGCCATTTTGTGTGTACTTTGGGGAACATAAAAATCTCGAGTAACGCATGAATCAAACTGTTTTTTTTTTTTTTTTTTTTAATTGTTTACCATTTAAATTGAAAATATTTGTTTTTGAAACGACGGATTATTGAATATGCAAGCAGCCGGTATGTTCATATTTTAGTTTTGCCTTTAATTTTGAAAGATGAGTTTAAACATGCCAACAAAATCTTTGCGAACATTTAAGCTATTTTTTAGCGATCGTTACTGTAATCAAGTAGATCCAGTAATAATTAAACAACAAAAGCGTGGAACTGTCACTTCATTACTATTTGTATGGATAATCTGTTAAATTGACAATTATCGATGGCACGATAACGCCATTTAACAGTTTTCGAAAACATTACTAGTTAACACGTGTTAACACGTGTGTTTTCAATACGTGTGAAAATCGTCTGCAACAAATGACACTAGTTAGACTTATACCCGTGTTATTCACGACGCACCAGTCCGAAATCGCTCGAAGTAGACTGTATTTATGATATTTATGATAAGTCTTACTTACCTCCCCTGAACATGAGAACATGGATTTCAGTGCTCACATGAATTTCGGAATTAAGTGCAAATTTAAATTCAATGTTGGACTATTTCGAGGTATTTAGTTTTCGTTGTTAAACCTCTCTCCATGCCTCCAAAAAAGAGCACTAAAAGCCAAAAGGAAACCAAAGAAAAAAGGAAAGAAATATCACCTTTGTTCGAGGATACATGTACTAAAAATACCAGTGACAAAACCGGTTCTACCAGTTCAGTAAAAGACACTAATCAAGAGGCTAAACGTGCAAAAAAGAATCAAAAGCTGAATACAAACATACACAACCAACAAGCAGCAGCAGCAAATATTTCTCCGAACTATTTTATATTTGATCCATCGTCAATTGAAAATATGAACAACTATTCCCAACCGTTCCCGGGTCAGTTTCTTCAATCACCCCCCACCCATTTCCAGTTTAATCAACCTACTCAAACTCAAACTCCATTGTGGGCAGCTGATCTAATGAAAGATGTGCAAATTATTAAAGAGAAAGTCGATAAAATTGACAACATTGAAAAAACTGTAAATTCGATCAGTAGAAAAATGTCAGAATTGGAGCAAAAGGTCAAGGACATAGATTGTCGCGTACAAGAAGTGGAAAAAACATCCAGCTTCCTGTGTGAGAAGTTCGATACCCAGGCTGCTACGATTCACAACACTAGAGAAGAGCTTAAACAATTTGAAAAGACGCGTAAATCACTTGAACAGACTATAGAAAAAATGCAAAAAGATCAGGCCGATCTTCGATCTAAGACGCTAGATATTGAATTTCGTAATATGAGAGAGAATCTCATTTTCTATGGCCTACCTGAAATCACTGGGCCCACAGAAAACATAACACGTAATTCAGAGACCTCTAAAAAATCACCTGTAAGCGATATGGAAGCTGAGACACAATCATGCACATCCCTCGTTAAAGATTTTATCATCACAAAACTCGGCATCGATGGTAATAACATGGTTTTCGATCGTGTTCATAGACTGGGTAACCATATCAAGTTCAACAGACCACGTCCTATAATTGTTAAATTTCACTATTTTCATGAAAGGGAATTAGTGCGAGAAGCGGCGAACCAAAGAAGGGCGGATCTAAAGGCAGCCAATCTCGGCGTATCGGTTCAAATCCCGAAAGAATGGCGCGACTCTCGTCAGAAGTTATCATCAGTGTTCAGAGAAGAAAAACAAAAAGGAAATCAAGTCAAATTTGTTGGGGAACACCTGTACATTAACGGAGATATCTACAACCCTGAAAACAGACAGACAGATTAGGAATGTCGAGAAGAGCTACGCATTATTAGCTGGAATGTCAACGGACTAGCCCGTAAAATCAATGACGATCAGTTTGTGGAAATATTACAGTCCTATGATGTTGTTATATTAACAGAAACTTGGATTTCAAAAAATACATGCTATAATTTTGATATAAAAGGATATTCTTCATATCACTTATTTGGTAATAAATCACAAAATATTACAAAGGGACGTTACTCCGGTGGGATCTCCGTCTATTTCAAATCAAATCTAGAAAACTATGTCAAAATTGTGCAAAGTACACAATGCGGAATTGTTTGGTTGAAAATAAGCAAGTTGATTTTGAATAATGACTTGGATATTTATGTATGTTGCACTTATATTCCTCCAACAAATTCAAGAATTTTAAGACAAGCAGACCAGGATATGCTCGATTTAATTGAATCAGATATTGAAAAGTACAAAGTTCTCGGAAAAATAATTTTAACTGGAGATCTCAACTCGAGAACGTCAAATGAACGAGATTATATAATACATGATCAATATTTAGATAGTATTGATGACCCAGAAAACGCCGTTTACGACACAGCTAGAGTAAATAGTGATCACGTGATTGATGCACGTGGTCAACGTCTACTCGACTTCTGTAAATTTACTAATCTACTTATATGTAATGGTAGACTTTATGATGATAAGACTAAAGGGAATTTCACTTTTATTAGTAGGAATGCTTCCACAGTAATCGATTACGTGCCAGCAAATCAAACTGATTTTAAACTTTTCAATTCATTCCAGATACTTCCACCAAACGAATTTTCTGACCATTGTGCTATTTATTTCTGTCTCGGGTGTACACGCCCATCTTTGTCACATGACCAGACTGGCAACTATAGCGAGCCAATTTTAGCGTGGGAAACCACGTGCACCATGCATTTTCGTAACGATTTAAATAAACAACTACCCTTATTAGGAAATCTTACTATGAGCTTACAAAACTATAGTACTACGGTCGATGATTCAGTTCGTTCATTTACTTCAATGTTATGGGATACAGCATTCAAATACTTTGGTAAATTTCGGAATATAAAGAAAACTACACGAACAAAAGTTCAGAAGAATTCATGGTTTAATGCTGAGTGTTTTCTCACTCGTAAAGAATTTAACAAAGCTAGAAATTTATATATTCGAAATAAAAATGAGGAAAACAGAATCTCTCTCATTGATAAAAAGCACATATATATACAAACGATACGAAGAAATAAATCGAAATTTAAAGCATCAGAGGGGAAAAGAATCTCAAACCTAGCAAAAACAAATCCAAAATCCTTTTGGAAACATATAAAATCCACATTTAGAAATAAAACTATGAATCCAACAAACATAAATATAGATGAACTATTCCAACATTTCAAAAGCCTATATGAAATACAAAAAGATGCAGATATACAAGAAAATGAAAACACGCAGCAATCAAACACTGAAATTGTCTTCGATGATGAGTTAGATCAACCATTCACTGACTCGGAGATAAAATCAGCAGTATTCTCACAAAATAATTATAATTCAAAAAGTCCGGGAAACGATGGTCTAATTGCCGAAATATTCAAATTTTCTATAGACATTATATTACCTTATCTCAAATCACTATTTAATAAATTATTTAGCAATGGTAACTTCCCAGAACAATGGTGTGAAGGTTTATTGATACCAATTTTTAAGGGAGGTAATCATGATCCGAAGAACTATAGAGGAATCACACTTAACAACATTTTATCAAAAATTTACTCTAAATTACTTGTAAATCGATTAATAAAATGGTCAGAAAAATATGAAGTACTAATAGATAACCAATATGGCTTTCAAAAACATAAATCAACAATAGATTGTATTTTCATCCTACATGCAATTATTTCAAGATCCCTTGCCAACAGACAAAAATTATATGTCGCTTTCCTCGACTGGGAGAAAATGTTTGACAAAATCGATCGATTTACGCTTTGGAGAAAACTCTTGAAAAATAACATTAGCACAAAGTTTATTCTTGCATTAAAATCTATGTACAATACTGTCAAAAGTTCAATACGCTATCAAAACTCAAAATCTGATCCTATTCACTCATTTGTAGGCGTCAAACAGGGAGATCCTGCCAGTAGTTTACTGTGTTTATTCTACCTAAACGATGTACTAGACGACGTAAATAGCAGATTAGATGGTATTATTAACATTGGCGACATAAATATTTTCCTTCTTTTATTTGCTGATGACGCAGCGTTATTCGCACATGATCCAGTATCTCTACAATCGCTTTTGAACGATATAGAAATTTATAGTAATAAAGATAAACTTCGTCTTAACGTTGCTAAGACAAAGATAATGATATTTGAAAAAGGCCGCCATACGAACTACGATTTTTTTCTTTATAATACTCCTATAGAAGTTGTAAAAAGTTTTAAATATCTCGGCGTGTTTTTATACAAAAATGGAAATTGGAACCGAACGCAAAAACGCTTAGCTCAACATGCATCATTGGCCCTTCACAATCTGTTTATTATATTCAATCAAACAGAATTACCATTTCAGCAAAAACTCCAATTATTTGATTCTTTAGTTTCTTCAATATTAAATTATTCAAGCGAAGTATGGGGCACACATGTAGCCCCAGATATAGAACTGATTCACACCAAATTTTGTAGAAAAATACTAAACGTTAAGCAATCAACCAACCTTGACGCACTATTTGGAGAATTGGGACGAGTTCCAATGTATATTCACAGAAAAATAACAATGATAAAATACTGGATAAAAATATTAAATCAAAATGAAAATAGTCTCTTACATAAAACTTACATCATGTTAAAAAACGACGCTGATAATGAACTAATTTATAATGGAAATAATTGGGCACACAATATAAAGCAAATTCTAATCGAACACGATCTTTCATTTATTTGGGAACATCAAACAAATATACGTATCGAACTAGAGCCTATAAAGTTTCACATTCTACAATTATATTACGAGCGTTGGTATCATTCGATTAATAACTCCCCGCGACTCGAGTGCTATTCTCTTTTTAAACACTCTTTTGAATTTGAACAATATCTTAACATAATAAAAGTCCCAAAATTCAGAATAGCTTTAACACGATTTAGAATTTCTGCACATAATCTAGCCATAGAACACGGACGATATATTGAACAACCTAGGAATCTACGCATCTATGAAAATTGTAATCAAAACATTATTGAAAATGAATTCCATTTCTTGTTAATTTGCCCAAAATATACTCATCTACGACAACAATATCTTAAACGTTACTATTATACATGGCCAAATGAATACAAATTCAGTAGCCTTTTAACAGACACTTCATCAACAGTTATCAATAACCTAAGTAAATTTATCTACTATGCCACGTTATTAAGAAATTAGCTTGTGCTTAAAACATATACCTATATCAGTTCTTCTAGTTTAATATTACTGTTATCTCTTCATATTTGTATTAATTTTTGCTTATTTCCACATAATTTATGCTCTTCATGTAAATCCATGTTCTCTCAGTATTTTGTTCTATTTGCCATAAACATGTATTTGTTTAATGCAATAAAATGTTGAATTGATAACCAGTCTATGGTACCGGGGAAAATAACAAGTTTAAATTGTGTGTAAACTGGTAGCCTGTTATCGATCTTTGTATCTATCGGACGGTTAAGGGATATACAACGGCTACTAGTTTAAATTGTGTTATATACAGTCAGGCCACGTCCGGTTTATCAGATAAGGTTTGTACTAATTTTTAATCCTTCGTTCCCGATTTTTTCATTCCGGTTCCGGAACGCGGATTTCCGGAATAAAAAGTAAAGATTTTACAGAAAATATCCTTTCCCTGATGTTTTTGTCCGGATCCTGAGATTTCCGGAATTATGGAGCCAGGATAAACGCGGCTCGACTGTATTTGCGCTATTTTTACTTCTCGATTTCTTATAAATATGACATTATTCAAAGTAATTTTTCTTGTTACGTTACAGATTTAGTTCGAATTGATAAGAAATTTGGGAAAACAACTTTAGGTGCCTCAATTAGAGCGAAACATAAGCTAGAATAAAACTGAAATAAACGCTCTTTCTCTGTCTAGTTGACGCCATTTTCTGCTTTGTTTGCCGGGCCTAGCGACCAAAATACCGCGTTACTAAGGTGGGCGTGCCAAACTCGCGTTTGCAGAAAGGTCAGTTGCTCTCTATATATTCTATATATTCGACTTTCGGTCTCATCCAATACGCACCTCTTTATACACGCAACTCGACATGATCCGACTACGCAGAAATGCAGACTGTTGTAATATTCCATATTTATCCGCTGTATGTCGTGCGGGTAAGAATTTTTATTCGTCAGACAGCGGTGTTGCAACCTACTTAACCCTTAGGCTGCTAAGCGCTACTCACGAATCTGTTGCAGACACTGTAGATCAGGGTCAGACTGCACAGAACGTACAGTCTGATCTTGGATCTCCACTGTCCGATAAGGAGATACTTTCCCCCTAAAATACCTTTGAAATAGCAAAATTTGGGTTTTTACTATTCGCTTGAAAGTGTCATCTCACGTACTTAGCAGGATAAAGGCTAACATTTTTAGATAACTTTAAGATAAGCTACTGCTTACCGTCAGATCCTGTGCGAATATTCGGATTCATTTAGGATGCATGGAAATACCGGAATGAACCGAAACGGACCAGAATGGACTTGAGAATACGATGTAAACTCTTGTTAGCGATACTTCAGTTAGTTGGTATTGGAAAAGAGAAACTCCTGCACATCCTCCTGTAAACGACAAGGGGAATTTCACGACCTTGGGTTACCGTAAAGGACGATGGAAAGTAAACCTATGGTCTTTAAAGGGCAAATCCGAAATTTTTTGTACTTAGCTTTTTTTCCCCTTCAATCACCAGTAATGATGTCAGTAAAACATCTGTGCGTCATTTTCCGCAATTACTACCCGGTAACATACCATAAACAACGGTTCAATTGTCACGGTAATTTACGGCCCTACTTCCCCTGATTTGCTTACTTCCCGTCCTTTTGTGACGTCATAGAGGCAGTTAGTCTTCTTCCTTTAAATAGAGTTGCTGATATTCGAACGCAGTTATCCAAGTGTTAAATGGAAATTTAAGCCGAAAAAATGACAATTTGCGCAGCCTGTGGCTGCAACGTCGATTCGGTAATTCATAGAATTAATTTGTTCAAATTTCCAAGAAAATTAAAAAAGGGGAAAGCTACGGATTCTACCGGGATCGGACAGTAACGACGGATTTTGTGCCAACGAATAATTCTAAACTATATCTGAACAGAGATCGTAAATTACAGTTACATGCGATCCCTGGTCTAAAACACTTTGAGGACAGTCAGTTTTTAATAATTCCAAATCTAGCAAAGACAGTTGGTTATAGCAATTTTAGGCTACGGCTGAAACTGCCAACATTATTCGAAAATCCAAATCAGAGAGAGGAAAAAGCCAGACAATCCGCGAGAGCTAATTCCAAAAAGAAACATCAGCATGAGGTAAAAATCTTTTTTTCTTGAAATGAAGATATTCTGAATTGTTATTGTACTCTTTTACCGTTTTCTGTTTTATCTCTTCATTGTGGGAAAAGGAGAAAATGCTCCTAACTAGCTGCTTCTTTTTCCGAAATGTTTTCAAATTCATGTTGTGGCTTATTTTAGTGACCCGTTTTCAAAAGCATCATTCCTCAAGGTTTAATCTCGGGAGGTTATGTGGTAAAGCGTAACTCTTTACCAGAAATCGAAATTTTAGATTCATATGAGTTCAAAATTTTGCAGACAACAAATTCAGTTTTGATCATATGATTCATGGTAGCTCTTTACCAAACGATAAAATATTAGACTTGCCTAAATTGAAAGCATTTGCAGATGACAAATTGAATTTGATTAAAATGATGGTTTTTGTCTTTGGATGTACAGAAAACATTGCGAAAAAATGGAGAAACTGCTGGCGACCGACATTTTCTCGATTTCCAACAATGTTTTCAAAAGCAATATTCCTCAGGGTCGTTAAGGAGTCAGGGTTGTGTGGTAAAAGGTTAACCATTTTTCAGAAGGTAACAATCATTGTTGGAAAAGCAGAAAATGCTGGTTACCGTTTTGAAGGGCTTTTGACTCGCCGCCCTGTCTCCTATAATATTTAGACCTCCAAATTTTCTTAATGAATGAATAATTCTCAAAATTCAAATGTTTGCATTCTTTTATTCATTTGAAGGGAGGCCAATAAACCCCATAATAGAAAATCCTGCACATTTGGTGTCTTTTTCTCCCCACAATGATTTCTTTTTAAGGGCACGTGTAGTCATGCTCTGTGGTAATGTGAAAAAAGTGTGTAAATGGCAAAAAAATACAGATCTGCATTTTGCCGAAATTACACTCCATCACACAATCCTGGGTATTAACCACCCCAAGAAAGAAAGCCTTGAAAAACATTGTGGGAAGAGGAGAAAATGATAGTAACCAGCATTTTCTCTTTTTCACACAATGTTTCCACCCTTTTCAGGACAAAGTTCATCACAGTAAATTTGTTGTTTACAAATGCTTTCAATTTGGACAATTTAGATTTTGTAAAGTGGAAAAAAGTTAACAGGAAAATTTTGCTAACCAGCTTCACAAATCAATGCTTTTACTCTTTACGTCACAGTCCAGACTTTTAACCATGCTTACGGAGACGGCTTTTGAGAACATGGTTGGAAAAAGAGAAATTCCTGGGAATCAGCATCTTTTCCTTTTCCTACGATGCTTTCTACCTTTGTCAGACCCTTCCCATTGTCAAAGCCACATTTGTCGTCTGCAAATACTTTCATTGTGGACAAGTCTAATATTCTGCCGTTCAGTAAAGGGAATAAAGGGTTAACCCTTTACCAAATTATAAGATTTTAGAATTGTCCAAATCCAAAGCATTTTAATACCACAAATAAAATATGGATCGCAAGTTGTCTTTGAAAGGACAGAAAATATTGTGGATAAAGGTACATACAAAGCTTTTTCCTGTGTTTAAAAAGCTTTTCAATTAACAATCCACAAAATGTGAAAGTGTAACAATTCCCTCTCTTTTTTTTAACTCTGCCCATCGGCCGACCGAAACTGCTTGAAATGAAATTTTACGCAACATATATAACTCTACCATATATAAGTAGTATAGGAGGGTAGACCTCGGACAAAACGCGTTTTGTCCGAGGTCTAACCTCCCTGAGTGCCATTTTGTCCGAGGTCTACCCTCCCTGAGTGCCATTTTTGTCCGAGGTCTACCCTCCCGAGCAGAAAAAATGCCGCATCACTGCAGTTTTGGCGTGATTCGGTTTCCGCGACATATGAATACAATAATAAATAGTCCGTTACTAGGCTCGGGAGGGTAGACCTCGGACAAAAGTAGTTCCGGCAGTTGGTTCAGGTAGAAACCCTCGTTGGACTTAGTCTTTTTTGGAGGGTTGATCTTTCTCTCTCTATTACCGTCGGACTTAGTCTTTTTTCCACAATTGGATTAAAAAGTAGTTCCGACTGATGTAAACAAGTAGTTCCGACTGATGTAAACAAACGTAAACAAACGTTTTGATTGGTCGAGACGTTTTCCCGCCAAAATTCAATGGGTTATTTCCCCTTTTCAGCTTTGATCAAGGCAAAGACCCTTGTTGGACTTAGTCTTTTTCACAATTGGATTAAAAAGTAGTTCCGGCTAATGTAAACAAACAGGTTGGTTCAGGCAGAGCCTATCGTTGGCCTTAGTCTTTTTTCCACGATATGGACTATATTCTCTACTTACGCTGGGTCAGGCAGAGAGCATCGTTGGACTTAGTCTTTTTTTCCGTCTTTATTCGCCTCAATCTTTCTCTATCACCGTGTTGGACTTAGGCTTTTTCTCTGTCATCGTTGGACTTAGTCTTTTTTATCCGTCTTTGTTCGTCTTATCCTTTCTCTATCAACGTTGGACTTAGTCTTTTTTCACCACGATATGGGTTATTTTCCCCTCCTCAGCTTGGTTCAGCCAGAGATCATCGTTGGACTTAGACTTTTTCCGTCTTTGTTCGTCTATCTTTCTCTACCACCGTTGCACTTAGTCTTTTCTTTGGCTCCTAGCAATATGATCTTTAGACATTACCTAACTATATGATCTGAGTGTGGGTTTTTTCCGACATTTCCCGGAAACCACTTCGTCTAGACTTACCCAATCTTAGGTTTTATTCGTCCCTAGTTTTATTCGTCCCCTAGTTTTTAATCTGCAAAACTTTTTTTAAAATTGTAAAAAATTTTTATCCGAAAATTTTTATCCGAAATTTTTAAGCGTAAAAATTTTTTCTATCGGTAAAATTTTCTCTGTAAGATTTTTTGAAAAATTTTTCTCTGCAAGATTTTTTATTTGAAAAATTTTTTCTATCGATAAAAAAGTTTTTCTCTCTGCAAGATTTTTTAATCTAAAAGTTTTTCTCTCTGCAAAAAAAGTACAACAACACATCTACAAAATTGACAATTGTTAAAGATAGATTTTTAAGGTTTTGGTTAGTCCTGAAAAGGACTGTTTTTGGAGATTAGACTGCCTTTTTTCCTCGTCTAATGACAGCAACCAAAATTTGCATGACAGATGGGACAACTTCCAGTTCTTCTTGTGATTGTCATTGTACCATCCTTCGTGGTGATCTTTCTCCCGAGTTCAACGTCAACTAATATGAGCTCTGGAGTTGTTGTCTGTATAAACAGCTCAAGTAATTTTTCTCCGAGCTCTCTGTATGGCTGTGTTATCTGCTGTAGATGTCTTTGAACTGCTATGAGTTGTCTTCTTAATACCAACAGATCTTCACCAGCATTTAAATAGTCTTGGAGAGCATCAATTATTTGATGGTTTATCTGTTCCATATTTTGAATTCTTTTTTCGCTTTGGTTACTTTATGATTTATTCGTCTTACTCGAGAGAACGAGAGTCGAATGACTATAGAAGAAGTTCACTGATTTTTATAGCTTGGTAGAGGGATTGACCTACTTTGACTTGGAATTAACGTTAACCAATCGTTAGTTTCGTTACATTTTTTGGAACTGATACTCTTAGACATTGTAGATAGATCATATAGTACATTATGTTCTATCTACATGCTCTCGCCCACGTTCGCGCTTTTAATTCTAACGTGAAGTAGGTCAATCCCTCTGTCAAGCTATAAAAGAGCCAGCATTTTTATTCTTGTATTAACTCATTTCACGATGGAGTTATCGAAATTCTGCTGTGGGCCTTTTGCCAGCAAGAAGAATAAGAAAGAAATGAAAGAAAAATGGGAGCAAGAGGCCATGGAAAAGAAAGAAGACGAGGCAGAAGAAAGGAAGAGCCTAAAGCATAAAGCTCTTCGGGAGTTCTTCGCAAGACGAGGGTATGAGTTTTATACTCGTACCCCAATCGTCAAGATGGGTAATATTTACCCGGACTTATCAGAACTGATACCGCCAACAGAGCATCGCGGTTGGCAGAATAAATTAATGAGAATGTATCCTTCATTGAAATGGTGAAGAATACGTTCTCTTTAATTTTAAAAACAGTCCTTTTCAGGGCTACCCAATACCAAAAAAGTTTTTACTTTCTTCAAATTGTCAAAAACAAAAAAGTCAAGTCCTATATGTTTTTATATCTTTTATTCAAAACTTTTTTATTTAAAACTTTTGTACAATAATCATTACAACGAAAACATTGAACTGGTAAAATATATACAATGAAACATTGAACTGTAGAAATATTTGAATCCTTTTTGAAAACAGTTCTTTGAAACAGTTCTTTGAAACAGTTCTTTGAAGAAATGTTTTTACAGACACGTTTTTCTTTTTTTCTTCGGGATGTCAGGCTCACATTCACTCTTGCGTTTCCTCTTACTGTTTCCATTATTGTGTTCGTCATTGTTATTTTTCAACACAATATCTGGACAGATTTTTGCACCATGTTTTTTTGTTTTGCAGAAGAAACAGTTCTTCTTTTTCTTTTCTCTTTTCTCATTGATTTTCTCGTTGATTTCCTTTTCTTCAGATCCTGAAGATTTTTGAGACCTTTGTTCGTTGTTTTGCTCCTCTCCAGACAGTGAAGAGCGTTCGTTGTTTTGATCGAGTATAAGAGTATCCTCTGAAGAAAGTTTATTTTTTTGCAAACTTTGTTGTGGGTTATCATGTATTTCTACTTGAATTCTACAGATTTCTGTGTCGTTGATTTCTGTGTTATCATGCTCCATATTTTCAATCTCCTGTTCGATTTGATTTCCTGTCAATGAAGTTGTAGTCTGTGACGATCTTGTCTTCCATTTATTCTCGTCTACTTTATAGGATAATAGAGCCCCAACGTATTTCATATGTTGGAATTCTCTACCGGTTTCCATTGTTGGTGAAATTTTAACATCGTGACTGTAGGGGTCCACGAAGACAGAGACGAATCTCCACATCATTTTTTCTTTTTCTGGACATTGTCTAGCCCAATGTCCTGATCTGTTGCATGTAAAGCAGATATTCGTTGTCATATCACTCACTCCATGGCGCTTGTCGAATGTTGCTTGATCCAGGACTCTGGTGATACGATAGACATCTTTTTCTGCAAAATGTTGGTGGGATAGAAATGATCCCACGTAGTTCCCAGTATGGTAGACTTGATATCTTGACGGTATATTGGTGATCTCATAATCGTGAGTGTATGGGTTAACATACAGGTACATTCTCTTTGGTGTTGTACTTTGTAGCTTGAACCCACTCATTTTTTCTACCAGCTGTCCTGTTTGAAATCTTTCCGAAGAATGATGAAGATTTCAGTCGTAATACCTCTTTTTATACACGTTTGGTCTGAAAAAAAGATATAAAAAAGCTAGGATTTTTTTAGTTCTGGGACATTACTTGACTTGCAATCAGTCATAAACCATGTCTAAAAGGTTAGTACCGTATTCAGACAGTACAAGTGACGATGAGGCAATTCAGCCGATGTCGAAGAAGAGAAAAAAATTACTACCGGCAAAGAAAAGAAAAAGAATCCTAGTCTATCCAGACAGTAGCAGTAATGATGAAAGCGATGATGAGAAATTTTCACCGTCAACCAAAAAGAGAAAAAGTTTACCATTGAAAGAAGAAAGCGACGGTGAAGTCAAAAAATCTTTGAAAGAAGAAAACGATGAGAAATTTCTACCGTCAACCAAAAAGAGAAAAAATTTGAAAGAAGATAAAAAATCTTTGAAAGAAGAAAGTCATGCTGGACCATTTTTACCCAAGGAAGAAAAAAGTAAAGACAAAAAATCTTTAAAAGAAGAAGACAGAAAATCTTTGAAATAAGAAAGTCATGCTGGGCTATTTTTACCCAAGAAAGAAGAAAGTGGAGACAAAAAATCTTTGGATATGAAAAGTCTATACGCGTTAAAAGAAGTGGGAAAAAAGAAGTCAAGAAAATTCAATACAGATTCCCATGTGCTGGAGGCGTCCTTTAAGAAATTCGATGAGTTACAACCCCAGCAACTGACTGCCTTATTCGACGATGTTATCCAACAAATCGTTCAAAAGTTAAAGGCTGAATCGAGGGATATGATCAGAATTACCATCAATCACCGTTCATTGGATATGGGGATTCATATACCCTTTCTATATGTGGAGGAGTTGGAGAGTCATACTATATTGGACGAGATTGAAAAAGTTCTACAGTCGAATGAGGAATTCGTCTTGAACGATGGTCGCATGACATTCGATATCACACATACGGTACCCCCAAGTGGAAGTGGTAAAAGAGTTAGGGGTACAGAAATATTGGATTCAAAAGTTTTCGCAAAGAAGAAACAATCGATTATTGAAATTAATAATGAAGATCATCTATGTTTTGCAAGAGCTGTTGTTGTGGGGATTTATCACCATGAACGTGAAAACACCCAAGAATGGAATCGAAGATGGGATATCATCAAAAGATCAAACAGACCACTTCAAAAGATTGAAGCCGAGAAATTGATGAATGAAGCTGGAGTTTCGTCAACGCAACCTGTAGGATCTGAAGAATACAAAAAAATTCAAGATTTCTTGTATGAAAAAGACTATGTTATTAAAGTCCATCAACAGCAATCGAGAATGGAGAAAGTGTTTGAACATCCAAAAGTGAAAGATAATAGTAAAATCATACATTTATTACTTTCATCAAAAACACTATGACTACATCAAATCCATTACATCATTTCTTGATTGTGGTTATTATTGTGAGTTCTGTGATATACGTTACAGGAATCGGGAAGACCATGTTTGCTCAAAGATCTGTAAAGGTTGCTTTCGTACTGGAAAATGTCCATCGAAATCAAAAGAGTATGTCTGTTCCAAGTGTCATAGATGTTTTTTCAGTGCAGAATGCTTGGAAAAACACAAAACACTTCAAGGTAAAGAGAAGAAGACCATTTGCGAATTAGTAAAACTCTGTTCAAAATGTGGAGGCCAGTTTTTTGTCAGAAAGAAAAATCATGTCTGTAAGGGAAAGAAAAAGTGTCATCTCTGCAAGAAAATAGTTGACTTCTCTCATCGCTGTTTTATTCAACCTTACCAGAGTAAGATGAAGCATGACAGTGACGATGAGACGAGTTCTTCTGTAGTCAAAAAACCTTTGTTCATTTTCTTTGATTTTGAATGTCAGCAAGATACAGGGATACATATTCCGAATTACTGTATTGCACACCGAGCCTGTGCTGAATGTATCGATAAACCACTTGATTTTCATTGTTCCACATGTAGTGAATTCGAAGAAGGAAGAGAAGTTATTTTTCAAGGAAAAGAAACTTTGAGTCAATTCTGTAGCTGGCTCTTTACAAAGTATCATAAAGGAATCATAGCTATTGCCCATAATCTCAAAGGTTATGATGGTCAATTTATTCTCAATCATATTATCAGTGTTGGGATGAAAGAACCAGAACTGACCATGAATGGGAATAATATTTTGAAGTTAGAATTGAATGGTGTGTGTTTGATTGACTCCTTCAGTTTTATGAACTTTGGTCTGGCAAAATTTCCGACTACATTTGGACTTCAAGAAATGAAAAAAGGTTACTTTCCTCACTGGGCAAATACAGACGAATTCTGGGATTACGTTGGGCCATACTTGGATATGTCTTATTACAAACCCGATTCAATGTCTGAAGAGGTTCGATCGAAATTCATAGTCTGGTATAATGACAAAGTTCAAAATGGTGAGGAATTCAATTTTCAAAAAGAGATGGAGATGTACTGTCGATCGGATGTTGATATCCTAAGACGAGGATGTGGTGAATTCAGAAAGTTGTTCATCGAACAGAGTGGGATTTGTCCATTCACAGAGGCGTTTACTATCGCCGGCGCCTGTAACAAGATTTGGCGAAAAGATTATTTACCAAAAAATCAGATAGCCATCATTTCAAGCAAAGACCCAGTCAGACGCCGGTTTTCTATGAAAGCAATACGGTGGATTCAAAGTATTGCTAGGGAAAAAGGGATTCATATTCAACACGGTAAAAATGGTGGTGAATTTCAAATAGGAAGATATACTGTAGACGGTTTTCACCGTCAATCAAACACTGTCTATGAATTCCTCGGGGATTTATTTCATGGCTGCCAGACATGTTTCAAGGATCGAAAATATATCAATCCCATCAATGGAAAAACAATGGATGAATTGTACAACAATACCATTGAACGATTAGAAACCATCAAAAGAATGGGATATAACATAGTGACCATATGGGAGCATGAATTCGATACCAAGATGAAAAAGGACAAAGAGTACAAAAAAACCATTGAAAGTCTATATCCGAACTGTGACCCCATCGAACCAAGAGAGGGTCTGGCTGGAGGCAGATGCAATGCAATAAAAATTGCTTATGATGTTGAGGAAAGCTGTGAGAAGGAAATCAAGTATATCGACATCTGTTCTCTGTATCCTTACGTCTGCAAACATAAATTCTATCCTGTAGGTCATCCCACAATCTTGACTGCTGAGAGTATTGATATGAAGAATATTCGTCAGTATGAAGGGCTCATTAAATGTAAAGTTCTACCCCCAATTGATTTGTTTCATCCTGTTCTTCCAGTTCACTGTAACAACAAGATGATGTTTCCACTCTGTATGAAATGTGCACAAGAAAGCTCAATCGTTTGTAACCATAAAAAAGAAGAGAGATCCTTGGTTGGAACTTGGGTTACATTTGAACTGTTCAAAGCTCTCGACTGTGGTTATCAGCTAATGCAAGTGTATGAAATCTGGCATTTCCACTCTGTTTCGGATCAATTCTTTAAAGGCTATGTGGATAATTTCTTGAAAATTAAGCAAGAAGCCAGTGGATACCCCAGTTGGTGTCAGACAGACTCGGAAAAGAATCAATTCATTCGCGAGTATGAGGAAGCTGAAGGGATTCGTCTCGACCCCAAATGTATTCAAAAAAATCCTGGTAAAAGATCGTTTGCTAAGATTATGCTGAACTGTCTTTGGGGGAAATTAGCACAGCGTGAAAACATGAGCAAGACGAAATACATCAGAGAACCATCTAAATATTTTGACTTGATTACCGATCCGAAATATACGGTAAAGCATGTGGAAATCTTTGACAATGAGTGTCCATTCATTTTGGTCAACTATGAAGAAAAGATGGACTTTGTCGAAACGCATGCAACAGCCAATGTTATTGTAGCATCCTACGTAACAGCTTATGCAAGGTTGGAACTGTACAGTGTTCTTGAAAGATTGGGGGATAGAGTTCTATATTTCGATACAGATAGTTGTATGTACATTCATGATCCTGAATTGTGGAACCCTCCCATCATTAACAGTAGGCTAGGAAAATGGACCGATGAAGAACCTGATTGTAGAATAACTCATTTCAGAGGATTAGGCCCCAAGAATTACGCTTACAAAATGAGAACAAAAGATGGAAAAGAAAAAAGCAAATGTAAAGTCAAGGGAATTACTTTGGATTACAATACAAATCAGATGGTAAATTTCGACACCTATTCAAAATGTGCTTTGGATCGTACAATAGAAATCAAAGTTCAGTATGACTGTAGAATCAAAAGGCATAAAGACAGAACAGTGACCAGTGAACCACAGACAAAAACCTTTCGCTCTGTATACACCAAAAGAGTGATTGTAAACGATACTGATACTGTTCCCTATGGTCATAAAAGTTTAAGGGTATAAATATCTGTAAGAAACAATATCGTGTTACACTGTTTTGAAGTGAGCGATCGAAGTAAGACGTTTTTAAAAACAGTGAAAACTATCAAAAAAGTGAGAAATCATGTCAAGCGAAATGCTACCTTTACCGATAGAACTACGTGAAAAAGTTTATAGAGATTTTATCCAGCAGCACACGCTCGATAAACAAGTACAGTTGGATATTAAATTCGCCTGTGTGAAACTTTGGATAAACAAATTGCATAAGGGAGTTGCAAAAGGAGAAAGATCGTGTAAGTTGTATGGTATACACAGCTTTATTGTAATGATAGGGGATGATACAGATTTCGATTTTCCTCTCAAAGCTTATTTAGCATTTTGTTTGTTGAAAGACAACTATATTGCTAAACAGATGGATTCCACAAGTCGGTGGCAATTCATTATCGTAGGAAGAACAGAAGAAAGTTTTCTGAACGTCCTGAAAATGAAATCGGTTCTGTTTAACTTTTACTTACGCTACAAAAAAGGATCCATTCAAGACGTTGAGGAAATAGTGGATACCATGGAAGGGTATATTCTTTTTGATAGAGATGTCACAGAAGAAATCGTATATTCAACTCTTTCGACAAAAGATATTTCAAAACATGTTTTTCCATTTAGTGGAGTACGTGAATATAGTGAAATGGATAGCAAATTTCCATTGTTTTTGGGTAATGATCAGTTGCACAAAGTTATTGTGGAACATGAAGACAAGTGGAAAAATCGAGGTATCTGTGAATTTGCATTGTAACGATACTGCACTCTATGACCTATAAGATTTGAGGGTATAAATAACTGTAAGGGACAACACCATGTTACACTGACTTGAAGTGAACAATCAAAGTAAGACGATTCTATCGAAAAGTGGAAATCATGTCAAGTGAAATGCTGCCTTTGCCAATAGAACTACGTGAAAAAGTTTATAGAGATTTCATCCATCTGCACACACTCGATGAAGGAACACAATTCAACCTTAAATTCAGATGTGTGAAATTTTGGATAGATAAATTGCACAAGGGAGTTGCAAAAGGAGAGACATCCTGCAAAATGTATAGCATGCATGACTTTATTGCAATGTTGGTGACTGAGTCAGACTTCGATACCACCATCAAAGGCTATTTGACAGCTTGTTTGTGGAAAAGTGACTATTTCGCTAAGAAGTTGCAAGCCACAAGCCGATGGCGATTCATTATCATAGGAAGACCAGAAGAAAGTTATCTGATCATGCTGAAAATGAAATCACTCCTGTTTAACTTTTACTTACGGTATACAAAATCAAGAGATAATGCAGAAGGAGTGGATATCATGGAAGGCTATCTCCTATTTGATAGAGATGTCACAGAAAAAATCGTACTTTCAACTCTTTCGGCAAAAGCAGTATTCAAAAACGTCTTTGAAATTAGAGGAACGTGTGAATATAGTGGATTGGACAGTGTATATAGTTTGTTTTTGGGCAATGAACAATTGCACAAAGCTGTTGTGGAACATGAAGACAAGTGGAAAAATCGAGGTATCTGTGAATTTGCATTGTAAAAATGTTCTGTCATTGTTGTAAATAAGAACTGCGTTGTCAATGCTTTGTATATAAAAATGTACCTTCATTGTTTTTGTATATAAATTGTCTTTGTATATATAAATTATAGTGTTAGAACATTTGGTTTGTTTTAAACGTTACTGTTTTTCATGATATTGTTAAGAACTTTTGAATGAATAAAGAAATGATTTTAAAAAAGGTCGTCTGTTTTGATTTCTTCCCAAAACTTGAATAAAGAAAAGTTCAGACTTAGAAAAATGTAGCTAGATCATCACATTCTATGTGAGATCATATAGTACGTTATGTTCTATCTACATGCTCTCACCCCCGTTCGCGCTCTTAATTCTGTATCAAAGTAGGTCAATCCCCCCTACCAAGCTATAAAATGTTGACAGAAATTTTCCTATCTTTTATTCTTTCTCTATCTTTTTTATCCTAGCGATATGTCTGTGAGACAGGGTTTTGGCACACCGCCTCAATCTTATTATAGTGGGCAATATTTACGCTATAAGAAGTACTTCAATCATGAGCATTTCATTAGAAAGCATTATTTCGATGCAGAACGATACTTGGATGAATCTCAGCCTAGTTTGTTCTCTAGAAGATTTTCCGTTTCAGAAATTTATGAAATGGTAAAATCTACTGTAGAACATAGCGATAGTATTAAATTGCAAGGTTTCAACAAGATAATTTTTGAAATGAAATTTCCTGTTGAAATCGGAAAAGATGCAGATGGTAAAGAGGCGTATGTTTGTAAAGTCGTCGCCTGCTATGATGGATTTGAGTTGCCGGATGTAGTCAAGTATAAAGATCTTTCTGTCATCACGGCATATCCTGTATAATGGATAAAAAAACAATGGTTCTTTTTAAGAACCACTCTCTCCTTCTTTTTTAGGATTGAGGGCTCTTTTCAGAGCCAACCAATACCCAGGAAGTCTGCTTCTTCGAATTGTCAAAACAAATCGTATTTCTCAGATCTAAAGATTGGTTGTATCAGACTCAAAAAAAGACTAAGTCCTATCCGAAGAATCGTCGTTTTTCCCCCAAACACCCGCCAAGATCAACCGTTTTTCCCACTTCCGCCATTCCTTTTCTACAAAAGAATATAACAAGTCTGACGATTGGTCTACGTTAATTCTGAGTCAGAAAAAGTAGGTCAATCCCTCCACTAAGTTATAAAAATTCGGTGAACTTTTCCTATAACCATTCGACTCTCGTTTCTCTCGAGTAGCACGAATAAGAAATCGTAAAAGTATACCAAGACGAGAAAAATGCTTATATTTTTTCCTTATTGTCCACAGTGTGATAGACCATGTGCAATAGAGTGCGGAAAATGCTTTCATATCCTACAACATCTTGGAGAAAAGCACAATTGTCCAGAACCAGATGAGGGATTCTATGACTATGATGAAGACTATGGTGTAGTGATTTGGTGTTATCATTGCTGTCAAGCTTTCATCGTGGTCCAGTTTGAAGAAGAAGAAGAACATCTCGATCGCAACCAGTGAAGGATGAATCTTCATAAAAACAGCCCTTTTCAGGGCTAACATGCAACAAGAAAGTTTTCTACTTTTCTTCAAATTGTCACTTCAACTCAATTCTGAATTAAGAAATATAACGAAACTAACGATTGGATAACATTAATTCCGAGTCAAAGTAGGTCAATTCCTCTACCATCCTATAAAAGACGGGACTCTTTTTCTTTTTAATCAGTTTTTTCCCTCTCAGAACTCAAAAATGAAGACCCTCGACAAACGGTTCAAATTGTTTGAAGCAGAGCGACGATTTAGAAAGGGATGCAAACAGATCGAATTGCTTAAAATTCGTCTGAGTGGGATAGAAAAACGATATGATAAGTGTAAAAGCAGAGCTGTGCAATATAATCTGAAAATTCAACTTTGTTCAATCAAAGGAGTACTCATTATGTATAATGAGTATGTCCAAGCCAAAGTTGAAGAAATCAATGAACTTCGGCGTGAGCTATTCCCCGAAGATTCAGATGAGGAGGTTTAGAGTCCTCGATCTTTTCTCTAGTTTTGAAATTAAGTTAACCGATAGTTAAATTAATTTCATTACAGAGAATAGTGAAAAACAGCCCTTTTCAGGGCTAACATACACCAAGAAAGTTTTATCTCTCTTCAAATTGTCAGACCAAATCAATTCTGATTTTAAGAAAAGGTTAATTTTTTACTTCAACTTATCAAAAAAAGACTAAGTTTATCAGAAAACCTTATTCCCTACCACAACGTATAGACTTGTTTTCATCTATCTTTTACTTATTCAAAAGAGAATATAACAAAACTAACGATTGGCTAACGTTAATTCAGAGTCAAGGTAGGTCAATTCATCTGTAAAACGTATAAAGAAAGCCGGTCAAGTTCTCATTTAATCATTTTTACCTCTCAATACTCGAGAATAAAAAATGTTTTGCATGTTCATGTTTGGATCAGTGGCATATTATTCGATACTGAACTGGTTAGAAGATTGGTTTCGTCGACGGCAGATACGTCATAACCTAGCACTACTTATTATGTTACTTGATGAGTTAGAGGCTGCGAGAGATAGACGAAGAGGTTAAAAAATACAAATCTTCGAAAAACAGTCCTTTTCAGGACTACCAAACGTTAAGAAAAGTTCTATCTTTTCAAATTTTGTCAAGCAAAATTCTGCATAACTCTAAGAAAAATCTCATCCCAAATAATATTTTCTAATATAGTATAGTTCATTCTTTTGCAAGTAAGCAGTATAACTATGTAAAAAACCGAAAGATTATCATTTCCGCTTGACTAGAATTCAGTTGTTTTCGTTCAATCATAGGATATGTTACATTCGCAATAGAGCTCAGATCAAGCGGTTAGTCAGTACCCCAGATTTCTATCATTTCTCTCTGTAAGTGTCATAATCATTCGTGGCTGCTTCCGACCGGGTCCGCGCTCTTAATTCTGTATCAAAGTAGGTCAATCCCCCTACCAACCTATAAAACGTTGACGATATTTCTCTACAATCATTCGGCTCTCGATCTTCGAGTAGTACGAGTAAAAACACACTGTTAACGGGAAAGATGAATCTCAACTTAGCCGATTACAACTTAACCGACTACATCTTAGACAACTCCTTGCCACAGAGTGGAAACAGTGGAGATATTCTAGCGTCAGCCATGAATTCGACATTCATTGAGCCAATGGCAGCACCAGTTAACAAATTCGAGGAAGAGATGCGACAGATGATCTCAAAACAAGATGCTACAATAACTCAGATTTTAGAGGAGTTGAAAACATTGAACAGAAACATCGAGACAATATGCCAGCAAAGACAGTCAACTACACCTGTTATTGTGAAGATTCCGGTGGAGTTCGACTTTGATAAAACCAGCCTTCGAAGACTAACAGACTCCCTTGTATCAGTTGTAAAAAAGAAAGATCAGAAGTCAAAGGAAAATCAGTCGAAGGAAAAGCAACACTCAAAGGAAACACAACCAGAGAAAGATCATCAGCCAAAGGAAGAGAAGATAAAAAATAAAAAACGAGAAATAGAGAAAGACGATGATGAACAACTTCACAAAAAACAACGATACGATCCCACCTATGTATCACCGTCAAAAATAGGACTGGGAAAACATGGGAAAAATATCGACAACTTCAAAGACTTCAAGATCCCAAAGATTCCAAAACTCAAACTCAAAAAGATACCCAAAGAAACAAAGAAAAGTTCTCAATAGAGAAAAAAAGACAAAAAAAGACAGTTCAATTTCCAAAAAACAGTCCTTTTCAGGACTAATCATTCCCCAAGAAAAATCTATCTTCAACAATTGTCAATAAGTAAGTCAAGCCGCCTCCAGCCGTATAAAAGACGATGATATTTTCAGTACATTAATCATTCGGTTCCCGAATAGATGACAGCTAAAGAAATGGTGATGGACTATAGTGTACAATTTCTACTTCTCTCGATGACAAAATGGTATCTGACAACCTTTCTACTGGCCATGATGCATGACTCCACTTTGCCTATGCATAAAATAAACAAAATAAGAAGGTTAATAGCAGATCGAAGAAGAGTCGTGGAGTGTCCTATCTGTCAGACAAACTTTGGATACTATCATTAGAGGAGGAGGAAAAACAAACTCCAAAACAGCCCTTTTCAGGGCTAACCATTCCCCAAGAAAAGTCTATCTTTCTCAAATTGTCAATATCGGTAAGACCAATAGAAGAGTCTTTTATCTTGGGAACCATATCGTGGAAAAAAGACTGAGGCCAACGATAGGCTCTGCCTGAACCAACCTGTTTGTTTACATTAGCCGGAACTACTTTTTAATCCAATTGTGAAAAAGACTAAGTCCAACAAGGGTCTTTGCCTTGATCAAAGCTGAAAAGGGGAAATAACCCATTGAATTTTGGCGGGAAAACGTCTCGACCAATCAAAACGTTTGTTTACGTTTGTTTACATCAGTCGGAACTACTTGTTTACATCAGTCGGAACTACTTTTTAATCCAATTGTGGAAAAAAGACTAAGTCCGACGGTAATAGAGAGAGAAAGATCAACCCTCCAAAAAAGACTAAGTCCAACGAGGGTTTCTACCTGAACCAACTGCCGGAACTACTTTTGTCCGAAGTCTACCCTCCCGAGCCTAGTAACGGACTATTTATTATTGTATTCATATGTCGCGGAAACCGAATCACGCCAAAACTGCAGTGATGCGGCATTTTTTCTGCTCGGGAGGGTAGACCTCGGACAAAAATGGCACTCAGGGAGGGTAGACCTCGGACAAAATGGCACTCAGGGAGGGTAGACCTCGGACAAAACGCGTTTTGTCCGAGGTCTACCCTCCTATACTACTTATATATATCAATTCTTTATAGTAAGCAATATCCGCCTCGTCGTATTTTCCAATGCACGATACTCGCCATGTTGATTGATTGTATGGTGTTTAACGCCGTTTTCAACATTATTTCAGTTTTTTCACGGCGGCCAGTGCACATATCCATGCTTTCCTGGAGTTTCTTTTTATCAGTACTCAGCACAATATTCTTTCCAAGCCACTGGCTGCTTTCCCACATAACCATCGTCGAAACAATGGTCAGCAGTGAGAGAGGAATGAATCCTGTCGCAATGACTATCATCAATCCTCGGAAAGAAATTGGCCAAGTCGGGGATCGAACCAGCGACCTCCTTTTCTCAAGTCCTGTACGCAACCGACTGAGCTACGGGGCTTTGCTCGCCATGTTGAAACGTCCGACACCACATCGTCATTTTTATGGTCATCAACAGACAAAAAATTATTGTTATCGACCCTCTCATCCTCCGAAACTGTATTATTTTCTTTAACATTTTTAATATCTCTGTTATTTCTGAAGATTTTTACTTCAAACTTGTACAACTTATTTACTGTCAAAAGGGGTACCCATATAACAGGGACAGGTAACCATCAAAATATTTTTGACACATTATTTTTGACACATTTATTGCTTTAAATTTTCAGAACCTTTGACGTTTTATCATATCTGTCATTAATGAAGATACTTACTTCAACTTGAACGTTTCGTTAACTACTAAAAGGGGAATTTATATCAGTACAACAGAGTAGGTAACCACCAAAATATTTTTGGCAAAGTAATTAGTTATGCCCCTTTTAGCTCAGCTGTTTTTAGAGACATGATATTTTCATAGCCCTAGTATCATCATCTTCGTCGTTTGTGTCGTCTTCATGCAAAATATTTGACATTTTACAATATCTTTGTTATTACTGAAAATGTTTACTTAAAACTTGAACAAGTTGTTAACTATCAAAAGGGAAACACAAACAATAAGGGTAAATAACTATCAAGTTATGCCCTTTTTTCAACTTTGCGTTTTCACTGAAAATGAACCGAGCATTAGCGCCCGAACGCGGACGTCTTTTTATTTGTTGCCATAGAAACCAAAACTTAAATTAAAAAGAAATACGTAAAAGATTGTCTTCTCAGACACCAACTCGTGCTCTGTGATATTAGCCTTTACTTTGTATTTTTCCTTGCTCAAAGGACATGGTTACTATTTTAACCTATAGACTGAGTGTGGTAAAATGAAAGAAAAATATGATTCATTGCTTGGCCATTGGGGATTTTTGTACTTTCCAGAAATATTCCCTGCTGTTGCACGCTGCTCATTTTGCTTTGTTACCATGATTTGTTGCCAAAGCAACGTAAAGGAAGAAAATAGGGAGCAGAAAATCCTTTGAAAATCATCTCCTTTCAATCCATAAAGACCATGAGACCAAGGCTATACAAAAATACTCATTATATTTGCCTTTACAAATTTATGTTTTTCCATTCTGTTGTCAACTCCACAGACTGTCAGTGTGAGACATGTAGGGATTTTTTTTTATTAGTCTGTACAAATATGATAGCAATTTTTAAGCCTGTACAAATGTGATAGCAACTTTGAGCTTCTGGGCCTCATTTTCCTACCTCTTCACCCATTCTGATGCCCAAGCCTTCAGCGCTTTGATTATAATTGTGTTACCAATTAGGAGCAGGCTCATAATTGGAAAAAAATATGTTTTCTGACAATCAGTATAAACTTGGTACGTCCGCTATCTGAAACCTTGAATAGTTTTATACCCTGATTTCAAACTACCCTTTGTTCATACAGTGACAATACCTTGTTGTGTTTACTCATTTTTGTTGTACTATTAGTAACGGGAGAGAAGTATTAACCCTTAGGCTCTAAGCGCGACTCAAGGACCTTTTGCGGACATTGTCGATCAAGATCAGACTGCACAGAACGTGCAGTCTGGTCTTGGTTCTACACCGTTCGATAAGGAGATATCTTTCCTCGAAAAATGCCCTTGAAATAGCAAAATCTATGTTTTTACTATCGGCTTGAAAGTCTCATTTCATTTATTAAGCAGGACAAGGATTAAAGATCATTAGAAATTGGAACGTCGTAATCAGATATACTATTGAATCTTTGGTACAGATTCAGTTTTTATGTTATGATGAACGTTAGCAAGAATTGCATTGCAGTAAAAATTTTTCATACGACCACTTTCTGACAGGTTGCATTCTTTTAAAGGGAGTCCACTCTGCAATGTATTCAGGGAGATATAGGTGGATAATAAAAGTATTGTGTGCAGCAATGATCAAATGTATTTAAATAGCCGTCGTGCTATATATTTGCATATTTATTTACTGAACTTTGCATTTCGGATCGTTCAAATTTACTGCCCTGGTGTAAATTGTATTTTACTATTAAATTATTTTTGTACAATCGTTTATGCTAAGTCTAGCATACAGATGTTTACTTCGAAGGGAAAAAGGTTGAAAGAGTCGGCTTCTGTTTCACTGTGTTTCGATCATTATTCTAAACATCCGGTAATCATACTGGGGGGAGGGAGGGGGGGCGGAGTTTACTCCGGGAGTTGTTTATCAAGGTTTCGAAGATAATGTAGGTCAAGATTTCTGCTACTGATTCCGTTATGGAGAAATATAATGGGTGCTTTGAGGAGAAAGATGGTGTCAAACATGATAGTGCCCAAATATGATCAGCAAACAAAAGACATGAGCATTCGGTAAAATTAGATTTGAAAAATTGAGGTGGACATCGAATCTTGCCGCCAGGGGGAGCCTATCAAAATGGCGCATCGAAATCGATTCACATCGATTACGTAATCGCTGTTTAAAAAGGCGTAAAGCAAGAATTAGAAGTTTTGTTATTTGGATATCCGAAAATTATTGTACATGAATAAAGCCCCCATGATTCAAAAATCATCATTTTGGTAGAGGATTATTTAAGAAAAAAAAATCCAAATTTGGTTGTAATTGTAGATGTCAAGGTTATATTACAGGGTGTAATATACGATCCCTGGTAACCTGGTAATTGTTACTGAAATTTTATTAGTTACACTTTGTATCTGCTCGTAGCAGATAAGGAAGATGAAATTGAGGAATTATTCTCGATATGCAAAACTATCAACAGCCGATATTAAAAAAAACTGAAGTTTGACAAATACTCATCAGAATGTCTTGAATATTTAATACAATTCTTGGGTATTGATTATAAAAAACATAGTTGAATTTCATTGAGGAAAAAAGTTATATCCGTACCTGAAATATATTTTTCATATAGACGTTCCTGTAAAAAACACACACGATGTGAAAAAAAAATAATAAGGATGTGCTTCCGAAAAATCAGCCTAGTCGAACACATTTTGAGTTGATAATTGATAATGTGCGTTATTGTCAATTATTTTGTATCACCTGCATGCGTTGATTGGCTGTGGTACTAAAGTCACTGAACTCTTTCACAAAAACCAAAATTTTGGACATGTTCAAATTGAGAGCAATTCCAGACGACATATTCATTGTGGCTAAAATGATAGGATTTGTACTAAAAAGAGGTAAAAAAAAACATTGTGGGAAAAGGAGAAAATGCCGGTACAAACATTTTATCCTTATCCCACAATGTTTTCAAAATCCTTCCTTTTCATTGTCGTTAAAACTTGGGATTGTGTGGTAAAGGGTTAATAACCACTTTAATTGTCAATCAAACCATTTAGGCAATCCCCTTTATTGTTCTCGCGGGCGTTTGTACTGAATTTAGTCATCAATTAATAGGAGATTATTGTATATAATAAGGATAAGCAATTCACAAATAATACTATTCAAAGCTGTTGTAGATAACGATATGACTGTGGCTACAAAGGAAATAAAAATCAAAGCGCTGACGCACTGAAGGCAGCGGGTTTGTGTCAGCTACAGATCTTATTACTTTCTTTGCACAGGTTTCCTTTATACTTGACTTGAAGTAAAAAGGTGCCTTAATCGATCTGCAAACAGTATAGACTTAGGTCAGCCTGTGCAGGCAGTCAGTCTGTGCAGTCTTCACAGGCTGACCTGGGCTGAAACTTTTCGCCATTGGTCCATTTTCTGTACATCGAAGGGTCGGTCTATGGATCAATAATTATTTATGTCTTGCTTGGTATAATCCATCACGAGGATGCAAGAAGCCCCCTTTTGCCAAAGCACAGCTCATTTGTTTGTGGCTAAAATAAAGATAAAATCTAGTACATGAGCACAGGCAGAAAACAAGACTTGAATAAATGATATTAATCCTTTCCAAAACAATCCCAAGTTTTTATGACCCTGTGGAAGAGGCCTTTAAAGACATTTGTGGAAATGGAGAAAGTGCTTCTAACCAATGTTTTCTATTATATCAATCCGTAACATTTATGAAATTCTTGAAAGGTATCTTAAAGTACTGAAAACCAGTCTTAGTATAATTTTGATGTTTTACACCTCAAAATCCTTGTAGGCCAAATAATGTGCTTTATAAAAGTTTTGCCGATCCCTTTTAAGGAGTTTGTAGCTCAAAAACTTGAAGTTGGTACCGCTGGTTTAAATTTCCAGCATGGTCTTCTTTCTGATCCACTTATCATTTATGCCATGTTGTTATTCAGTGCATGACCTTAAGGAAATAGCCAAGAAACGCATGCATAGGTACACTGGCAGCTGTTATGACCCAAGCTGTTTAAATTTCATTAACTGCTAATAAATTATACTGAAAGAAGCCATTTGCAGACAAAAATTGAAACATGGCTCAAAAACAGTGTACATCTTTGATAGGGTAGAAAACATTGTTGGAAAAGGAGAAAATGCTGCTTACCAGCATTTTCTCCCATTCCTACAATGTTTGTAAAAAGTTATGTTCTAAGGGTCGTTAAAACTTGAGATTGTGTTGTACAAGTAAATGCATAATATAATTTGCAGTTATAACTACTTTTAACTCTTTACCACTCAATGCCGACTTCTAACAACCTTGAGAAAAAGGCCTTGTGAAAACAGTCTGGGAAAGGAGAAAATGCTGGGAACCAGCATTTTCTCTATTATCCACAATGTTTTCTATCCTATAAAATAAAACTTGTACCATTTGAGCCACAATGAAATTGTCGTCTGCAAATGCTTTCAGTTTGAACACAGCTGAAATTTTGCCGTCTGCCAAAGGCTTAATGGGTGACTTTTCGTGTAACATCGCCTGTCATAGCCGAATCCGTACGACTTTGGCGATAAAAGGCGATGTTACACGAATCCCATTACGATGCCCTACGCTCAAAATTCATCGTGCAAACAAACACCGACAAGAAAAAGTCGATGCAAAGAATCAAAGTCGCCGCAAATTTTTTTATTTAATGCTTCAAGAAAGCCAGGGCAAATAAGTAAATGTCAGTTTTCATCAGCAGATTTTTTAACACATTATGAAATTGATGTGACTGTGAATCTATATCAAAAGTTGTCTTCTGTTACAGTATCTAATACCCTCGCATAGCGCTCTCTGAACTCTTTTCCAAACGAAAAATATCAGACTCTTCCAAATTCAAAGAGTTGACAGACGACTATTTAAAAAGCTGCAAAAATGGTAGAAAATTCGCTAGTAGTGGGGGGAAAAGTATTTGTTAAAGGAGAAATTGCTTATAACGAGTAATTTCTCCTTATCCAACATGTTTTTCCAAAAGAATTTGACAGCGCACGTGATAACCCGCGTTTGTTTGGGAAAGTGTTGAAAACAGGGCCAAGTTACTAAAATGTTGCTGTCCTAGGATAGTATGATTCAAGAGAACGTAAGTTTGCAAGGCATGCTTTCAATTTAAACAAGTCTAAAACTATACTGTTTGGTGAACGCTGTTAATAAAGAATATTGGTTTTGCATTGCGATTTATGAACAACACAGCGAAAAACTGGTCTCTCTCCAGATTTTTTCCAACAAAGTACATGTAAATTTATCTAGAACTTGGTGAGAAATAAACAAAAGGGTTCTAAACAATCTTTGTTTTAAAAACTAAACTTAGAAAGAAGTAACCAATAATGGTTAGATACAATCATAACCATCATACTCGTTCTTCGGCGGAATTTAACACAATTTCAGCAATGTACAATTTTAGCGGTGGTCATTCAACAAAAAACACAAATAGTAGGAAAAACTAGGTACTAAATAATCAAAATGATAATTAAACCTGTGTACGAAATGACGAAAGTGGATACGAAATGACCAACTGGATACGAAATGACCAAAATAGAAAGTATAGGTAGGTACGAAATGACCAAAATCGTATCTACGAAATGACCTAGGTACGAAATTAACTAGGTACGAAATGACTGGAAACCTGTACAGCCTTGACCAATGGAAACAAGGCATTTATTTGGATGAGTCCATTTCTCGCGAATAGCGAAAATAAAAGTAATACTTGGGCGGATTTTTTGATGTTGTAAGTATTAACAGAGCAAAAATAGTATCGTATTGTATATACTTCGTAGTTTAAGAATGAATTAAAAAGCCAGTTTAAGGCGAAGTAGAAAGATTCCTTGTTAACCTTAACACCCCTATAAAAAAGAAATTCCCATTGTCCATGTCCTAACTCGAAAAACTATTAAAAATATAGTCGCGCGCTTCTGCGCGGCGACTAATAAAAACTTTTGCTCTGAAAATATTTTCTTTTGCACTTTTTCGGTCTATGTAGATACCGACGCCCTCTTTCCGTTTCTATTCTACAGTAACATTACGGATGAACTCGTAAGGTGTAAGGCAGTTTTGAAAGGGTGTCGTCTGCGCGAGTAGCGCGTATTTATACATGATCGTTTGTGTATTCATGGAGGAACTATTTAGTCAAGTGTAGGAATCAAGTTTTGTTTACCTCGCGTATCCAGGAAAAAGCTGCCGGATGCAAGAATTCTCGACCTAGATAAATATCGTAAGCGTTGAAAATCAGTAACTCATACCTGGGGACTATGACAGCGGGTTTCACCCGCTGCCAATAACCTTGTTTTTACGATACAAAAAAGCAATGGTGGGAAGGGAGAGATCCCTGTTAAATGTATTTCCCTATTTTCACAAAAGTCAAACTATTATGTTGCTGGATTTTCTTTGAACTTAAATCATGGATATCTCTACATTTAAAGAACAAAACCGGTGTGACAAAATAGCCATGCTATGGCAAAAGGGGATTTCATGCATCCCCCTGATACAAAACATTGTTCGAGAATTTACGTTTACATAGGGTGAAAAAAATGTTAAATAGGTTTCAATTAAATCAACGTTTTCAGTCCATGTTTTCAGCATTGAATCGTCTAGAAAATATTTACTTACACAAAATGTACGGATCTGAATACCTTCCCGGGATCGAACCAATGAACACAATCACGATCGAGCGGCCGGAATCGAACCAAAGAACAAGGCAACCCCTAACGCAGGAATCGGACTCCAGAAACACCATGAAACATAAATCCATCTACATGTATGCATACATTTGGAAAGAATGAAATTTCTGAAAAAAGAGTATTAATTACACATACCTAGTGATACAGGAAATCACCCATGTACCAAGTGATACAAGAAAGAGAGAAGTTTCGATATAGGGAGAGATGATTAAGAGAGAAAAAGAGAGATCTTCAGACGGCAAACAATTATAAAACATAAATAACCATACAAAATGATTGAGACAGAGAGAAAGGAGGGGGCTGTACAGAGAGAGAGAGATCGAGATCTACGGACGAAAAATCAAAATCAATAAAACATAAAAATTAATTTCCCTTGCCGAGTGATTAGAGAGAGAGAGAGAGAGAGAGACCTACGGACGGCAACCATTATAATACATAAAAACATTTACTTAGTGAGAGAGAGAAGAAAAAAAATGAGAGAGGGAGAGATACAACCTCGTTATTACAACATAAAAATATATTTTATGATCGAGTGACTCCTGACACATTTTACGAAGGTATAAATTGTATAACTGGATTTAAATCAAATTCAAACAAAATAAAAATCTTACAGGTGTAAGCTACCTGTAACAGCCGTGAAAGGTGTTAACAACAACCTGTTAGCGTGAAATTTGCTTTATAAACAATGACAGCGTAATAAAAAAAGGAAACACTTGAAATAAGAGAACCTTCACAGAATGAAACTACTGAAGCAAAAAAACTTTCAAAGTTTTGTTTTCAATGACAACTTTAACAACTATATCTATGAATTTTGAATATGGGGACGATTTCTCCAAAATTTAATTTGGTATTTGAGTCCGATTCCTGCAGAGAAATCGTCCCCAAGTAGTTTGGGGATGATTTCTCCAGGGGACTATGTCACATTAAGTTTATTAGTTGTACGGGAGGAAGGATGTGTGTGGGTGTAAAGGGTAGGTGAACCAGGCGAGTCCTTTTTACAGTGACGCGTATGCAAGTTTATGGTCGACCGATTAGAGAGATGGCAAACTTCGGAAACCCGTCCGCTCAGGGCAAACTGATGTAACTGCAACTCGTAACAGCTTTTACTTACAGCGTTTTAACGCTCATACCTGCTGTGATGATCTTATTACAAAAACTACTTTTGACCCAGATAACCGCACTTTTGACCCAGATAAGCGCAGGAATAGTAATTAGCGGTAAACAGGGGTTAAGTAATGTCAAGTAATCCCATAATAACTTCTAAATTATGTAATAAACGGCGGTTACAATTTGTTTAGTATTGAAGTATGTCATAATTACAGTATCATCAAAATCTCTGGCCAACAAAAACTGGAGCAGTTTACTTTCAACACGATTATAAGAAATAGGGTCAGTGATAAGCAGCAGCTTTTATGAATGAAACGAGTGCGAATCAAGTGTATCGGGAGATGTGAACACATCTTGTAGTCGTCAGCTGTCCATATCATTCGGCAAATTTCGAGTGATCCGTTGATAGTTATATGTAGTTACGGGATCGACCGAGTTGTGACGAGTGCTCTCCGTATATGTAGTAGGTGTTGAAAAGATGACAGGTCATTTTGGTCTTCAGAGGGATAAAATCGCAACAGAAAGGAGTGTGTAAGGAAACATTGCTTTTAAAAACAAAAATGAAAATTTAGATTGCTCTGCCTAAGAGAAAACTGATGTAAATGCAACTCGTAACAGCCGTAAGTTTAAAACAGTAACCGGCCGTTGGTCGTTTAATGCAGGGATCGTATATGGTGGGCGAAGCGAGTGAAGCTGTGGGGACAAGAGTATAGAGTTGTGTAAAGGATATGGCCCTTGCGGAGAGGCCATTACGTAAATATTTTCAGAATGGACTGGCGATTCAGCGCTTGCAACCTTAGTACCCAGACTGTCCATTCACAATATTGACTGCATGATTACGCATCTTTCAGTGTATGATGTATTAACCCTTAGGCTGCTAAGTGCGACTTACTGACCTTTTTGCGGATAGTATAGATCAAGATAAGACTGCACAGAACGTGCAGTCTGATCTTGGGTCTATACTGTCCGATAGGGAGATATTTCTTTTTCCAGAAAAGAATAAGTTTGGCATAGAATTATTCGGGCTTTCATTTCAATGTTTTAGCGGGATAAGGGTTAAATTGTTTTCACAGCCCCTCTTCCTCTCCTTCCAGCCATGGCACTACCATTTTACACAGTCACCTACATGTTTCTTTTTGGTGAGTTTCTACAGATTAGAATCTGTCTGTTAACCCTTGACCAAACAATCCTGTTGGGGCTCTGAAAATATAGTTGGAGAAACTGCATGTATTCAGCATGTTCTCTTTTCCACAGCGTTTTTCACCCATTTCAAAGATTTTCAAAATTTTGTCAAATAGAACATTTTCATCGAGGATAAAAAAACCCTGAAACTGTAACACAAATAAGCTCACTTACTGTTATACTCTCCATATCTGAATCAACGGACCAGGGAAAAAGTCTTTGCAGAGAGTGCCAGAACATGCAGTCAGATCTTGGATCTGTCATGCCAGTTTTCCAAGTTATTCTACTCAAGGCAGCAATGGTCCTGCAATACTTAGGCTGCTTTTTCAAGCTTAACATGTCTATTTTAACAATTTAGGGCTCTAAGCGTGCAAATGTCAGCAACATGTTTGTCTCATCAGCAATTCCATATTGGTCGATTCTTATCCTTTCCACATTTCAGATAAAGAGATCAAGGCTACCGCAGTTATGATCTTGCTGATTAGAATGACTCAAATACAATTACCTGTGTTGGCTATGGACAAGTAAAGTCGCTTTTGAAGACAATGAAATATAAAGATCAGACTGTCCTTTGAACGCAATGCAATTCAATGTCACAGACGTTCATATCTTAGATCTAATTGTCTGTTTATTTGGGATGTATATGGGGGAAAAAAACTACCATAAAATTGTAGCCTAAAGTTTGATATTGTTTTCCTGACTGTAAAAGGCTAGTCGATTAACTGAGTGTTTTAACTCTTAACCAAACTATCCTTTGTTAATGCCCATGAGAAAGAAGTTGAAAAAATGCAGGTTACCATTTTCTCCGTTTCCCATGTTTTTTTACCCTTTCAACGATTCAGATCATCATTTGGTCTACGTTTAATTCGTCATGTGCAGATGCTTTTGATTTGGACAAGTCTAAAATTTTATCATTTGGTAAAGAGTTGACAGTTAGGGAGTTATTGGGTATCTACATTCTTTGAAAGTATAATGTAGGAGAAATTTGCCAGCAGACGTTGGGGCTGGACGATTTGGCCCGCTAAAAAATAGGTAGGAAAGTTTGTCAAGATGAATACGATGTCTTGTTGAAAATGGAAAAATGAAAGGCCCACAAGCAGCCAAAAGTAAACAATTCCAAAGTTGTAATGCAGGCATATTTTATACGGCTTTTATATGTTACAATACAGTTATCAAAGTTGCCAAAGTTACAGAAAAGAATATATCTATCTATTCACTCTTTTAAAGGGTTGGCAGGTACAGCTGTTCATGATGAGTGATATCTAAATCTTGATAATGGGTATTGCTGATCAGAATTGTCACATATCTTTTACGTTCTATTGCTGTCGGCTGGCAAACATAGCCTATATTTTAATCAATCGTTAAACTACTAATTTTAAAAGACAGTTTAAAAAAGTGGGATATTACGAGACTCATTTGAACGGTGTAGGATTTTTTGTCCCATACATAGTTCAAACATCTACCATTTGATTTGTGATTTCAAACCACTGTAATCATTCAGTGTCGACCGATTACAGTGCTTACAGCACTTTGATTCAATTTTCCGATGACATGTAGGTTTGAGTAGACTTTGTGCACGTGCGTTACCTCTGAATTGAAGTTGGAATAATCACACGGGCGCAAGTTTTATGCGTGCAGTACTCTCGTCTGGGGTGTATATAAGCTGTATGTGGTGTGTGTTCGCTGGGCAGACATTTTGTGAACTTGAGAGGAAAACTTCGGGGGAGAGTGAATTTTTGGTGTTATTTGTAAAGCCTTTCAGATTTTTTTTACAGGTTGTCGTCAGTACTTACTTTCTTTAATTTGCCCTTGCGTAGAATTTTCTAGAGTTACCATGGCTTTCAAATTGTTAACTTGTTCTGTTAATAACTTTACGTATGGTCGAGACGTTGTGGTAAGGGAGATATTCGTTTATTTGTAATTACAATGATGTATGGTATAATTGTAATGGTGTATAATGCGTTAACATGCCGTTATAGCCTGGTAGTCGTAATGACGTGGTAGGAAGGATTTATTTGTACATTCAATGATAGGTAATTTATTGTGTTCATTAATTGGGTTAACACCGATAAAGGTGGATATTTTTTTTCCTGTCTAAACAACTCTGGGTTTGATATGTCTGTTATGCAGTAAAAATTACAGTCAAAGAATGCTGTAAAATTGTAGTCGTCAATGCAACAAAATGCTTAATGACTTAGAATTCTAGTTTGAATTGTAAGTTATTATATTGTACGATCATTACATATGCTTGGTCTTATGTTTCACTTTCGCTAAGATTTTGAAACATCAAATGGTAATGTTTTCAAGTAATCAGACTAAAGATACCCAAAGAGGCTTAAGATTTCACAGTTTGCAGATAGTTTGTTAAGAGGGAATTCATGGATAAAGGGCTTGTGACATGTTTGACTTGTGATCTAGTTATGCCTGCGTACATCCTTCCTTCAGTCATTATTTTGGTCAAGAGTCCATATCCAATTTTACCTATGTTGTTTTTCCGTATTTTGTACTACATGTATTTGTATTCTTAACCTAGTCCTATTTCTAAGCCCCTACGTACGTTATTTTTCATTCTGACATTCATCGTGTACGTAGGGTCTTATCGGCTCCTTCATAGTTTCCTTTAGCAAACTCCGACATCGAATTTTGTCGCTGTTTGAACAGCAAATTTGGATATTTTCAAGTGAAATTGTTCAATAAAATATACATCAGAAGTAAGATAAATGAATAATTTCTCGACTGAAAAAGGATATTTGTCCCAAACTTGCCTATTTATGAGCTAAATCCATTCCGATCCAACACCACTCTGTTTTGTTATGAATTGCCGTGGAAGAGATATGATTGTTCCGAATGAACCGTCATGTTGGGATCAATGCAACTTACAGAATGGTATTATGTCTTTTTTTAAAACGAAATTTTGTTCGCTTCGGTCCTGTTTGATTATTGAAACAGATTTCGTTCATAAACTTAAAATCAATTCTTATTTGTTATGCAACCGTCTGCCTGACTGAAAAACATGGCGGCGACTCTGTCGGCAATCCCACTTGCGGGTGATTTTATTGAATTCTGAATGAATCTGCCCATTATTTATCAAGACAGCTGCTGAATATTTTCAAATAAAGTTCCTCCTAAGGTAAATGAAGTCCTCTTTCGTTATAATACTGGTTTTAGAGAGATCGGATTTGCTACATAGAACTGAATGGGACCCGTTTAGACGTTACATGCAATAAGAAAAATAAAATGTGAAATGTCGGATGATAAATGTTGAAAGGTAAATAAGCATGTATACGTCTAAATATTTGGACTATTCTTAACCCAGTGGCTTCTTTCTCAACCTACAAAAGTAATTGCTAACCTATGTCACCGTGCATAATTAGATGACTGAAACTGAAATTTCATTGGTTGATATTGATATGAAACTAGCATTTCATTGGTTAATATTGCTTAAGTCTAAAATGGTATAAGATGTGTCCGTTTCACAAACAAGTCATACGTTTGATGACTTTTACGAAGAAAGAATAAATTGATGGAACGGACATCTTATTGTATTTAGGTAAGTTTGGATTTTATAAGTTTTGAAATTAGACACTGTTCTTTGATTTTTTGTAAGTTAGAAATTATTAAGACGAAGTCAGTGTTGATTAACATTCATTGATTGTGTGTACTCGAAATGTGGTCAATGTTGAATTGGTTTAGGCTTATCAATGGCACGTACAGACGAAATCATTGAAAAATGAAAACATTGTGGCAAGAGTTGAATCGGTCAAAGAGTAGACTTAGGTCCATAAAGACTAGTATGTGAAATCAAAAACATTGTCATAAAAGGACACCCCTTGGATTACTTGAAGTATTATTGCTAGTTGAAAACATTGTGGAAAAATAATATAGTCTTGATTGTAATGTAAATTATTGTGTTACTTTTAAACAAAAGATATTTCATAGCAGGGCTTTTTTTTAGGGTTTGGGGAAGACACCGGACGCTGGTCAAAAGGGGAAAACGCGCAACAAAGCTATACATGTATTAGGGGAAATGTATTGTCTTTCTCTCTCTCTCTCTCTATATATATATATATACATTAGTGTACACCATTATACATGTTTGTGATATAAATTATACATTATGTACTTTCAATAGAACACTGGTATTAATCTTTGCAATAACACTCAAGCATATGAAACTGAATTTAACTGTTTTGTGAACACAAAATGTTTGTCTACAGAGGCATGTCTATGTCCTCTTTGGACTTAGGAAGATCAACAATTTACAGTAATTTTTCCAAGAGTCACAGAGAAATGTCCAAGGGTCAATTAGTTGGTTATTATGGAGATATAATGGTGAAATAAAGACAATTTTTCATTTATGTTCTTGATTTATTGACAGAAATTGGACAATAAAAAATAACTCATCTTATGTATAGACTTGTTGGAATGAAGTAGATAGTTGAATTTTAACTTGCAGTCCTAGCATGCAGTTCATCTTTATGAATAAGCGGACACAAACAACCTTTTAACTGTTTATCAAACAACAAAATTTTAGACTTGATCATGTTTTAGGCATTTGCAGACGACAATTCAAATGTGGCTGGAATGACATGCTTTTTCTTTCATAGTTTGGAACATTGTGGGAAAAGGAGAAAATGCTGGTACAAACATTTTATCCTTATCCCTCAATGTTTTCAAAAGCCTTCCTTGTCAGTGTCGTTAAAACTTGGGATTGTGTGGTAAAGGGTTAATAACCACTTTAATTGTCAATCAAACCATTTAGGTAATCCCTTTATTGTTCCCGCAGGTGTTTGTACTGAATTTAGTCATCAATTAATAGGAGATTATTGTAATAATAAGAATAAACAATTCACAAATAATACTATTCAAAGCTGTTGTAGATACCGATATGACTGTGGCTAAAATGGAAATTAAAAATAACCTTGTTTTTACAATACAAAAAAGCAATGGTGGGAAAGGAGAGATCCCTGTTAATTGTATTTCCCTCTTTTCAGAAACGTCAAACTATTATGTTGCTGGATTTTCTTTGAACTTAATCATGGATATCTCTACATTTAAAGAACAAAACCGGTGTGACAAAATAGCCATGCTGTGGCAAAAGGAGATTTCATGCATCCCCCTGATACAAAACATTGTTCGAGAATTTACGTTTACAAAGGGTGAAAAAATGTTGAATAGGTTTCAATTAAATCAACGTTTTCAGTCCATGTTTTCAGCATTGAATCGTCTAGAAAATGTTTACTTACACAAAATGTACTGATCTGAACACCTTCCCGGGATTTATTATCAAAGATGAAAAGATAGTTTGAAGTGCCTCTGACCGGACCATGTCAAACTGACTTCTGTTGTGTCATGGGTTTGCGCGTTTTTCTTCTGCGATCTTTTTTTCATGTCAGTTTATTTTTCCAGAAATATAATTGCATGATTTGACATGAATTTGTCAATTAGGGAAGTAGGTAACTTTAAAACCTGTCATTTTACACTAGATAATTGGGTTAACACCTTTATCACGTTTTCAAAAATGAATCGCCATTCGCTAGCTTAATTAGTTGTGATAAACAGAGTTGCAAGCGTCTTTCACATTTGCTATTACTGATCGTGTTTATTTCGATCTCTATTTCTGCCGGATACACGCTAGCTAATTTATGTGACGCTTTATCCAATAATCTCATGCGTCAGATTGACGCTTAGGCAGATACTTTAGAGCGTCAAAAACGGGCCATTTCGGATTTCCAAGCGTCAAAGCTCCGGGTCTCGGGTCAAATGAGAACCCTGGTCTAAATATTCTCGAAGTCCTTCTCAGACAATTCATCTTGATACAAATTGGTTCTCGTGAACAAGAGAAAGCTGGCTAGGGTCGAAGGATGTCGATGCCGATTGTGTACTTTCGATTTCTTCAACAATCACACTTCTGAGCCGGGATCGTCGGGGACCGATTGCCTACTTTCGGATTGTTCACCAGTCTCTAATTTCAATGATTCGTTGGATTTTAGCTTGTGTTTGGACCCCAAAAAAAGCATCGATTCGTTTAGTATTCTTTGCGTCTACAGTTTCCCGTAACCATCCGATAGTTGATATGAAAATCGACAACAAGCTGCCAGTTTATCGCCGCGAAAATTCCGTGCAAAGAATGAATACAAAATACGAAATCGGCCGATAAGTGACGGTCTTCCACGAACTCAAAGGCGGATGACTCATTAAACAACGAAAGCATTACTCTACTTGGTCGTTTTTGCAGCCGATCTTTCGGTCTGGGAGTGGGTTATTTACTTAATCTTAGTACAATACTTTGTACTTCAGTGGGAAAATGTGATCTCTTAGGGGAAACTGGACTTCTCGGGGGAAAACTACATTTTTGGGGGAAAATTTGCTGAGGGGAAGACGCCGACTATCGGCGTCACTTTCTTAGTTAAAAAAGGCCCAGCATGGAACGATATTACTTCGTATTGAAAGTATTCTTCTAGCCAAACATTGTGACAAAAGTATTTTGATTTTGATTATTTAAGTTTGGAAATATTTGTTCTATTATTATAAATAATAGATATTAACTGGAAAGATATAGCTAAGAATTGTTAATGCCACTTAGTTCATAATGAATTATATTTAAGTTGAAAACATTGCAACAAAATTATTGATTATGAGGATTTGAGTTTGATTGGAATTGTTGTATTAGTGGATAAGAATGTAACAAATTGCATGAAAGAATTGATTGTGCCTGGTTTAGATTGTAAGCAGAAAACATTGTGACATATGGGAATGATTACTTATTTGATTTTTGTAGTGGCCTGCATTGTCAATTTGGAAACATTGTGACACGTGGAAAAAATTTCTTGATTGTTCTTTGTAGTGACTTGCATTGTCAACTTGGAAACATTGTGACAAAATAAATGGTTAGTTTCACTTGCAGTGTTTATAGTCTGTAAAGAAATATTACAGCTAAAAACACTGTGACAGAAGCATTCATATTCTAATTTGAGCTGTTATGCAAACCATTTTTAATCGGTCGGTAGACCGATTAGAGAGATGACAAACTTCGGAAACCCGTCCGCTCAGGGCAAACTGATGTAACTTCAACTCGTAGCAGCTTTTACTTACAGCGTTTTAACGCTCATACCTGCTGTGATGACCTTGTTACAATAAGTACTTTTGACCCAGATAAGCGCACTTTTGACCCAGATTAGCGCAGGAATAGTACTTAACGGTAAACAAGCGTTAAGTAATGTCAAGTAATCCCATAATAACTTTTAAACTATGTAATAAACGGCGGTTACAATTTGTTTAGTATTTAAGTATGTCATAATTACAGTATTACCAAAATCTTTGGCCAGCAAAAGCTGAAGCAGTTTACTTTCAACAGGATTATAAGAAATAGGGTCAGTGATTAGCAGCAATTTTATGAATGAAACGAGTGCGAATCAAGTGTATCGGGTGATGTGAATACGTCTTGTAGTCGTCTGCTGTCCATATCATTCGGCAAATTTCGAGTGATCCGTTGATAGTTGTACGTAGTTACGGGATCGGCCGAGTTGTGACGAGTGCTCTCCGTATATGTAGTAGGTGTTGAAAAGATGACAGGTCATTTTGGTCTTGAGAGGAATAAAATCGCAAAGAAAGGAGTTTGTAAGGAAACATTGCTTTAAAAGAATATGAAAATTTAGATTGCTCTGCCTAAGAGAAAACTGATGTAAATGCAACTCGTTACAGCCGTAAGTTTAAAACAGTAACTGGCCATTAGTCGTTTAATGCAGGTTATGGCCCTCGCGGAGAGGCCATTATATAAACATTTTCAGAATGGACTGGCGATTCACCGCGTGTAACCTTAGTACCCAGACTGTCCATTCACAATACTGACTGATTACACATCTTTCAGCGTATGATGTATTAACCCTTAGGCTGCTAAGTGCGACTCACTGACCTTTTTGCGGTTTTCCAGTTCCGGTAGCCATCTTTGTGGAGATAAACAAAGAAAATTGCGACTTAGATTTGTTCATCATATAGATACTACGCTGTCCTCTACAGATATCTGGACACAGAAGAAAATCGCTACTAAGTATACCCTCGCCCGTCGATCAGTTATTTGTTTTTTTTTTTTTTCGTCGCGTTGTCTGCTTTTTCCTCGCATTATAAGTGTTGGCTACCCCACCCTACGTATTGTCTTTTATCCATTGACTACTCACTTCGCCCCTTGATCGAACGTACTTTTGCAGTTTGTTGCAGCCCACAGACCTTGTTGGTCTTTTTTATTGGTGCATCACTTGTCTATTAATTTTACACTTCATACTTCTTTTCTTTTTTTTCTATACCATTTATATACTGGTTATCGCTTATTCGTTTATATTTTTATGTCCCCCTCCCTACCATTATAAACACTCACTGAAGGTCAAGCAGTTTTGTGGAGGCCCAGTGTTAAAAATTTTCAGTACATGTAAACTATATGGCACACGGTTTTACATACACACTCCCCATTTATTGAGTTATTACTTGTACTTTCTCTATTTACTTATTTCTTTATACTCCACACTGTTTGCCTAATATTCTACAATCAGAAGTTACAATTTGTAATACCTAGCAACATGTCCTCAAACCTGCAAAGGTATGGGGCACCTATAAATCCCAGCCAGGCCCATTTATTATCCAACAATACTTGGTCATATAAAGCCTTTCTCAGACCAATTGGGAGAGGTGCCGGTTTTAAGCAAATCTCCCCTATGACCCTTTCTCGAGGCTTGGATAGGGACCTGGCTTGAATAAGCAAAAAAATAGTAGTCCTTAAGGACGGAGGGCTTCTGTTGGAGGTGTCATCTGCGCAAATGTTGCCTTGTCGTCTGTGGATTGGATTGTTTTTCATATACCCCGGACGACATGGTTACGGTCAAGGGGGTCATTCATAATATTCCTCTGGACCAAAATCCAGGGGATTTAGTCCAAACCCTGGAGGCACACTCTAGCTCTAATGAAATATTCATAATGCAAGCCTCCAGGATAAACAATAGATTTGGGAAACCTACACCTGCTGTGGCACTGACATTCTTTGGCAATGTTTTGCCGGAGTGTGTCAGGGTCAATGGCTCACACTTTTATATACCGGTGGCAGGGTCAATGGCTCACACTTTTATATACCGGTGGAACCATATATCACTCCACCTTTAAGGTGTTTTAGATGTCAAAAATTTGGCCATACCTCCAACAGATGCCCTAACAAAGAGTTGTGTGCCCGTTGTGCTGAACAACATAATAGCAGAGGCTGTCCCAACTCTATGGTGAAATGTGTGAACTGCGGCGGGGACCACACCTCGCGTTCGCCCCGTTGTCCTATCTATCACTGGGCCTCCAAAGTCCAAAAATACAAAAATTCACAGGGTTGTTCCTGGTCCCGAGCTGAAGCGATGTGTGGTCCATGCCCCCAATACTTTGCTGCCCCTCCCCACATGGTCATAGAAAATGATGTACTTCTTTCTGTAAGCCCCAGATCTTCTCTTGAAGGAGATCAAAATGAAAAAGCAAAGTCCCCCCTAACAAAAATAACAATAACAACAACACAGAAAAACCCAACCTTCAACTGGATACACCAGTGGTCACGGCCAAAAAAGACTCGGAAAAGCTTATGACAAAACCAGTAGATGTTAATTTAACCCCAACAGTTACCCCGATTAAAAATGGAACTTTTAAATCCACTGAAGCAATAGATATTTCGGAGTCTTCTTCCCTACAATCTTCCCCTTCTTTATTGTCTAAAAATAGCCGAGGTAGGAGCAGCACCCCTAAAAGAGAGGGGGTTTCATCACTCACAGATGTCACCGATAGGGTCACATCGTATGCAGAAACCACGCCCCCTCCATTAAACTAGTTCCAAATAAACCAGTGTGTTGTGATGCGTCCACACAATCCGACTCATTACCACCAAAAACGGACAAATTCTCCCAAACGGAGACCTTTTTTGAAGAAAATTTTTTAAATAGGTTTGATTTGGCAAAACTTTTGGAAAATATGAAAGGTCTCCTGGCAGATATAAACATCAAAAAATGGAAAATACTCTGAAAATTACCTTAGAAATAAATTTATATCTTCTTTCATATGTGCCTTTCAAAAAAATACTTTCGATACAATAGGAGTAAAGAGTGATGGACGCAATACTTTTTCTGCCTGTTCAGCACGTCGGGCCACTCCAAACAAAATGTTGAGACTGACAAAACCAAGTAGCCTTCCTAGGCCTGCTGGGGCCCGACTGAAGAGTCTAAATTCCCCTCTCAAGACTGTGAGTGGAACCAAACGCTTTGGCCCGGCTCCATCGCAGGCATTCCATGGGGCAAAAAAGCAAATCTTCAAACCTTTCTAAACTATGGATAGGTTTCAAAACATACTAAGTTTTAATGCGTGTGGGCTTTCAACCCACACACTCTCGGATATGAAACATTTCATTGACGGAAACAACATCGATATCATTTGTATCCAGGAAACTAAATTCAAAAAAAGATTTTCTAGATCTATTCCTGGATATCAAATTGAAAACAGAACTTTTCAAAATAAAAATGGAAATTATTGTGGTGGTTTGGTAACCTACTTTAGAAATGGTATAAATTATAAAAATCTAAACGTTGACAATGCAAGGGACCAAAATGGGGAAGTAAAGATCGAACTCCAGATGTTCGAAATTTACAACCCAGATTTTCCATACATACTGGTTAATATTTACTCGAGGGGGTGTGACCTTGAGTCTCTGGAAACTATAAGTTCACTCATTTCGGCTAAGACTGAAATTAAAGAGCTCGTGATTACTGGTGATTTCAATGCACACCATCCCTTATGGGGCACCACAAGGTCAGACTCCCATGGTTCTGCAGTTTATGATTGGGTCGAACAACAAAGTTCAATCCTGCTCAACGATGGGAGTCCCACCAGGTTAGATCCCGCCAGGGGCATTTTTACATGCCTGGATCTAATATTCACGAGTTCAAAATTAGCAAATAGAATGTTTTGGCAAGTCATTGACGACAACTGGGGGTCCGACCACTTCCCAATTCTTATATTAATTATGAAAAGTACCTTTAACACAAAAAAACCCGAAACTGAAGAAAAATTCAACTTTGGCAAAGCGGATTGGGATTTGTTTAAAACTCTATGTATGGAAGTATCCCTTGCAGCTGTCTACCACAATAATGTAGAGGAATTTAACAAAAATATTTCGGCCAAATTCCTATCCATATCTAAAAGCTCGAGCAAAAAAAACCACAATGACAAACAAATGGTCCCGTGGTGGAACGAATTATGTGAAAACGCAGTCAAGGAGAGAAAAAAGGCCCTAAAAATTTTCAAAAGAAACCCCTGTGAAGTCAACCGGGTCACCTACCTCCAAAAGGTTTCTTTGGCAAAATCAATTATATTAGAAAGTAAAAAACAAAATTTTCAAGACTTCTGCGAATCCTGCGTTCATGACCCAAAAAATTCGAAAGATTTTTGGCAAAAAATTCGCAGAATTAAAGGAAATTCAATTGCCCCTATCCCTGTTTTAACTTCAAATGGTCAAAATTTTGTTACCCCCCTTGACAAGGCTAATTCCCTTGCCAAACATTACGTAAAGGTTTCAAGTGACACTAATATTGAACCTGAGGTCATGGCCCTTCAAAAGAAATTTGAAACAGACCATTATGAAGAAATTAACTCTCCAGGCGTAACATCTGATTCGAATCCTTTGAATTTTGACTTCACACTTCAAGAATTAAAAGACTGCATAAGTAACAGAAGGGATTCAGCCTCGGGACTTGACAAATTGGCATATATCATGTTCAAAAATATGCCGGATTCTGCATTAAATATTTGGCTTATTTTATTTAACAAAATCTGGAGGGAGGGCAGTTATCCGGAGGACTGGAAGCTCGCCTTTGTGATCCCACTGCAAAAGAAAAATAAGGATCCAGCTGATCCAAAATCTTACAGACCTATTAGCCTTACCTCCCACCCTGGGAAATTGCTAGAGGGAATGGTTAAGGCCCGTTTGGAGCGCTACTTGGAGCGCTACTTAAATCTCTTTCAGTCCGGCTTCAGAAAGGGTAGAAGCACAATTGATCAGCTGGTAAGGTTGCAACATGACGTCCTCTATACCAAAAATAGAGGACGTTCTGTTGCAGCCATATTTCTAGACCTCGAGGCCGCTTTCGATCTTGCTTGGCACTCGGGGATTCTTTATAAACTTAAACAGTGTGGGATTACAGGGCGATGCTTTCAATATGTTAAGGCCTTCCTGCAGGATAGAAAAATTACTGTTAAGGTGGGGGATACTCTTTCGGAAGCGGAAACGCTGACAAGGGGTACCCCCAAGGCGCCATCTTATCTCCTCTACTATTTTCACTTTTGGTTCATGATCTCTCTGCTGCAACTGAGGGGACAGGGATGGTTATCAGCCAGTTCGCCGATGATTCTGGCGGATGGCTAATGGGATCCGATGGTCAAACCCTACAACATAAGGCACAGGCAGGGCTGGATTCCATTTGGCGCTGGTCCCAAAAATGGACTGCAAGCTGTTTTGCATGCCCCAGGCGGAAGTACGCAATATTATCTGATTTTGTGTGTCCATTCTCTGCAGGTCACTTTCAACCTGCCGTAAGTTTTGTTTCGACATTAAATTCCCTGTTTTAACCAAACTTAAACGCTTCTCGTTTTTCTTAAATTTGAAAGCAACATCTAGGCAAAAGATTCCCACTTACCATGAGGTCAAGGGATACCTCACACCAGTTCATTTTATGGGCAAGAGACGAGTCTGTTGGTGTATGCAGCAGCCGAATTCTAATTTCGACCCAATTTTATCTCATTCACGTCAGAAAATCAAACCCGGTAAAAAACACAAGGGGTGCAACACTAATTTTACTATGTACATTACGTTCTATTGCTGTCGGCTGGCAAACATAACCTATATTTTAACCAATCGTTAAACTACTAATTTGTAAAAGACAGTTTAAAAAAGTTGGATCCTACGTGGCTCATTTGTAACGGTGTAGGATTTTTTGTCCCATACATAGTTCAAACATCTACCATTTGATTTGTGATTTCAAACCACGGTAATTATTCAATGTCGACCGATTACAGTGCTTACAGCACTTTGATATTATTTGGTTTTTGCTCTACACTTTTGCTAATCTCCCCATTGTTGTAAAAAGATACGTTTGATGACTTTTAACAAGAAAAAATAAATTGATGGAACGGACATCTTATTGTATTTAGATATACAGAAATTCCCCCAGTACCCAAACCATGAAATACAGCATAACATGTCCGTGCTTTTAGAAAGCCTTTATTTATTAATAGGCTGCTTATGCGGGTTTGAGTCCAAATTATCCAAGAGTCTTTACAACCAACGACGACTGGCAAAGTAGTGGGAGGTCAGCGGTACGAGAATAGTAGACAAATCCGGCCGTACCTAGAGTAGGGAGTGGTCTGACGGGCGAGGGAACGCCGTTTTGGTAGAGCAATTATAGCCGCGGGGCTTAGTGGTTAGCGGCAGAGTCGTGTGTGGGCGAGTGGCATTTCGGGACACTGGTGAGCCTGGGGTGTGTTGCGCACGTCCTGTTGTGGGGAGTAGAGAGTAGCCCGGCGATCGGGCGTGTCTGGGGCTATTGGTCATGGGTGGCGAGGTTGGTAGAGTTGCATAGACATTTTGTGGTCGTAAAAATCGTTTGTTAAGATCAAGTGTGGTGAGTGGTGGCAAGATACATGTACATAGACTTTATGGGGACACATACAAAACTCTAGGGGATCAACGATGTATCAACGGACTGTATTGTATTTGGTTTTGGGGACACTGATAAAATTAACTTATAAATTGTGATAGGTATCAGTTTTTAGCTCTACTGGCCGAAGGCCAGCGGGCTTATGTCATGGCCCGGTGTGCGTCCGTCCGTCCGTCCGTCCGTGCGTCCGTCCGTCCGTCCGTGCGTTAACTTTTATTTCAAACATCTTCTTCTCTTAAACTACCCATCCAATTTTCATGAAACTTCACAGAAATGATCCTGCCATGGTCCTCTTCAGAATTTCTTGAAAGAATTTGATTCCTTCAAAAACTCTGGTTGCCATGGCAACAAAACTGAAAAATAGTGGAAATCTTTAAAAATCTTCTTGTCTGAAACCATAAGGCATAGGGCTACCAAATTTGGCATGTACCTTTATGTAGTAGACCTCTATCATGTTTCTTCAAATTATAGCCCTGGGGTCAAAATTGGCTCTGCCCCAGGGGTCACAAATTTTACATAGGCTTATATAGAGAGAAAACTTTAAAAATCCTCCTGTACCTAGCCATAAGGCCTAGAGCTACCAAATTTTGCATTTAGCTTGATCTAGTGGGGGGTCTACCAAAAGTGCCCAAATTACAGTCCTGGGGTCAATTTGGCCTCATGATGGGGGGGGGGGGGGGGGGGCAGGCTCACAAGATTTGGGAAAACTTTTAAATCTTGGTGTACATAGCCATAAGGCTTAGGGCTACCACATTTTGCATAATTATAGCATTATCTAGTGGACAACTACAAAGAGGGCCCAAGTTACAGCCCTAAGATCAAGTTTGGCCCTGCACCAGGGGTCACAAGTTTTACATGGGTTTATGGAGTGAAAACCGTTATGTTACTAGCCATAAGGCCAAGAACTCCCAAATTTGGCATGTTATTCTTCTAATACACATATTTCCCATTTAGTCCGACTGTAGCCCTGGGATCAAAGTTTTATAAGGGCTTATATAGTGAAGACTTCTCTTTATGGTTTATATTTATAAGCCAGTGGAGCGATACAGGGCCATCATGGCCCTCTTGTTTTTTTTAGTCGTTATTTATTCTTCTTTAGCAGGGATGGTTATTGTTAATATATTTCATAATTGATAAACTGTCTTATTTAATTACGTTGTCCAATCCACAGCTCGGTCGTCTTGTGACAGACTATTTCTCCAGTATTCCAGTTAACCCTTCTGCCACGCAATCCCGTGGTTTCACGACCCGAAAGAGGAAGGCTTTTGAAAACATTGTGGGAAAAGGAGAAAACGCTGGTAACCAGCAAAGACAAATCCTATCATTCAAAACATATGATTTGTCGTCTGTAAGTGCTTCCAATTTCGGTTAGTCTCATATTAGGCCGTTTGATCAAGAAAAAGGGTTGAGGTTAGAATGATTTATGTAAGCCTCTATTTCACTTTTCAAATTATAGCCATAATAATCTGTATAGCTGTCAGTCAGGGGGCGCTAGGTGCAGACAGAACCCTAGTCTGGATTACCTGCCCCTACCACTACGTTATCGGGTCAGGCAAAGCGCGATAGTGGGAGCCACCTAGGTGTCCTCATGCTTCCCCGTTTTCCCCAATTTCATTCGATCCAGTTTGATCCGTTAATAAAATGAGATCAATTTTGTACAAAAACAATACATTACCGAATCTAAAACGTGCAGTTGGGTTATGGTTTAAATATAAATTCGACTATGAATCATTTTAAAAGTAGCCCTGTTATCGGACGTTATATAGGTCCATTGGCATTTCGGATACTAAAAGCATTTCTGATATGTAGTTATTCTCGCTAAATAAGAATGACATGTAGAAAAAAACTCACTGCCATGACTTTATTGCAAGCGATCTGTTTTGAATTCAGCCTATGGTCCGATTTAATCATGTGAAATAACAATATCCCGTCTCCTCTGCATATTACCAACAACAACAACAACAAACTTTATTTACGCTCAGGTACAAAGGTACAATATGATGTCGCACCACTGCGAGACTGCTTCCGGGTCGTAGTAGTCAAAAGTAGTCCCATATGAAATTTTGCATTAGCACTTCTGCTGCACTGTTTCATGGAGCCGAGATGGCTTGGAGGTATATAATTTAGATTTGCTTCAAATTTGGGCATTTGGGGACCACTTAGATGCATTTATAATGTATTTTGACAGGACTATTTTGTATTACTGGAGGAACAAAAAGTTGGTCATGGCCGTGAACAGGTGTTCCTCGGAGGGCAAATTTTAGGGTGCCTGTACTGGTTGGAATTTAGCGAAAAACGCAATCGGTTGACATTTTTTTTTTTTTTTCATTTTTTGTAGGCCTATGGTCATACTTTGGAGAACAACAGACCGAGAAGCCAGAATTTTGCCATTAAGCGATCTGTGGAACTCTAAACATTGTCGATTTCGCTCTATTTTCAATGTGGCCAAAAACCAGTGGTGTGACACCTATATGAGAAGGGAGTGAAAGTACGAGAATCAGTCTGGTGACTGTATTCTTTGACATAACCAGCTGAAATTTGGTATACAAGTAGCTTTCAGTCCATGTTTTCAGCATTGAATCGTCTAGAAAATGTTTTCTTACACAATATGTACGGATCTGAACACCTTCCAGGGATCGAACCAATGAACACAATCACGATCGAACGGCCAGAATCGAACCAAAGAACAAGGCAACCCCTAACGCAGGAATCGGACTCCTGAAACACCATGAAATATAAATCCAGCTACATGTATGCATACATTTGGAAAGAGTGAAATTTTTGAAAAAAGAGTATTAATTAATTAATTACTTAGTGATACAGGAAATCACCCATGTACCAAATGATACAAGAAAGAGAGAAGTTTCGATATAGGGAGAGATGATTAAGAGAGAAAAAGAGAGATCTTCAGACGACAAACAATTATAAAACATAAATACCCATACAAAATGACTGAGACAGAGAGATCGAGATCTACGGACGAAAAATCAAAATCAATAAAACATAAAAATTAATTTCCCTTGCCGAGTGATTAGAGAGAGAGAGAGAAAGAGAGACCTACGGACGGCAACCATTATAATACATAAAAACATTTACTTAGTGAGAGAGAGAAGAAAGAAATTGAGAGAGGGAGAGATGCAGACACGTTATTACAAAAAAAAAAAAATACATTTTATGATCGAATGACTCCTGACACATTTTACGAAGGTATAAATTGTATAACTGGATTTAAATCAAATTCAAACAAAATAAAAATCTTACAGGTGTAAGCTACCTGTAAAAGCAGTGAAAGGTGTTAACAACAACCTGTTAGCGTGAAATTTGCTTTATAAACAATGACAGCGTAATAAAAAAAGAAAACACTTGAAATAAGGAAACTTTCACAGAATGAAACTACTAAAGCAAAAAACCTTTCAAAGTTTTATTTTCATGGACAACTTTAAGAACTATATCTACGAATTTTGAATATGAGACGATTTCTCCAAAATTTAATTTGGTATTTGAGTCCGATTCCTGCAGAGAAATCGTCCCCAAGTAGTTTGGGGATGATTTCTCCAGGGGACTATGTCACATTAAGTTTATTAGTTGTACGGGAGGAAGGATGTGTGTGGGTGTAAAGGGTAGGTGAACCAGGCAAGACTACGGCCTAGGGTCCTTTTTACAGTGACGCGTGTGCAAGTTTATGGTCGGGTTTTTTTTTTTTTCAATTTTCCGATGACATGTAGGTTTGAGTAGATCTTGTGCACGTGCCTTACCTCTGAACTGAAGTCGGAATAATCACACGGGCGCAAGTTTTATGCGTGCAGTACTCTCGTCTGGGGTATATATATATAAGCTGTATGTGATGTGTGTTCGCTGGGCAGACATTTTGTGAACTTGAGAGGGTTCGTTCGTAAGGATTTTCGTTGTTGGATGTTAAAAGGAAAACTTCGGGGTGGGGGGGGTGAATTTTTTGTGTTAATTTTAAAGACTCTCAGATTGTTTTTACAGGTTGCCGTCAGTACTTACTTTCTTTAATTTGCCCTTGCGTAGAATTTTCTAGAGTTACCATGGCTTTCAAATTGTTAACTTGTTCTGTTAATAACTTTACGTATGGTCGAGACGTTGTGGTAAGGGAGATATTCGTTTATTTGTAATTACAATGATGTATGGTATAATTGTAATGGTGTATAATGCGTTAACATGCCGTTATAGCCTGGTAGTCGTAATGACGTGGTAGGAAGGATTTATTTGTACATTCAATGATAGGTAATTTATTGTGTTCATTAATTGGGTTAACACCGATAAAGGTGGATATTTTTTTTCCTGTCTAAACAACTCTGGGTTTGATATGTCTGTTATGCAGTAAAAATTACAGTCAAAGAATGCTGTAAAATTGTGGTCGTCAATGCAACAAAATGCTTAAATGTTTTAATGACTTAGAATTCTAGTTTGAATTGCAAGTTATTATATTGTACGATCATTACATATGCTTGATTTTGTGTTTCACTTTTGCTAAGATTATGAACAGAACAGAACAGAACAGAACATACCTTTATTTCACCCAGGTATACAATATACAACATGGGGATATGATTAAATCAGTTATGAAATGAATAAAACAATAAGCAGATGAACTTTTAACTGGAATTCGATCGGTCAAGAGGATAATATTCCTTACTAGAAGACTGCATTGAGGGATAAGAGCCTTTAACCGCCTTGAAATTGGATGTTCAGCTATGCGTATGGATTTTCGGCGTAACATGTGTACACCACATGTTTACATCCACGTGCAAATTTGATTTATGTGAATGACATTCCTTTTTTACTATAGGAGGATATAATCATAAGGTAAGTGTCATTACTTCACTCTCCATACTGCAACAAACAATGTCAAGTAATATGTTAGATGTAAATCTAGCGTCTCATAGTTACTATGACCCAACTTTGGTCGGCATAATGGGCAGAGTAAATCCAAGATCAGATTACACCCTAGTTGTGCTATCTGATCCTGAATTTCCAATGACATAAAAAAAAAAAAAGGTCATTCGGAGTCATATAGAGGCATATGCTTAACGTAGCTACAGTTTTAGAAGCATTTGTGAAATTGTTCATAACACCGTCTTTTGCAGATATACCATAGTATAACACCGTGATATGAACGGATTCAGTATAGAACTAATACAAGCAAATTTACAGGCATGTTGAACTCTTAAATCTTTACGAAACAATCCCGGGTTTTCATAAATCTCAGAAGCTTTTTTTTTTTAAGATCGTGGGAGAAGGAGAAGACGCTGGTGACCAACATTTTCTCCCTCTCTCACTATACATACCATCTAGTTTTCACGGAATAAATCCTAATTTTGAGTCACATTCCTTTTGTTGTCTGCAGATGCTTCGATTTGGACCTATCTATTACTATGTCATTTGCCAAATAGCTAAACATCAGACTTATGTACTCCACTAAAATGAAAACACAATAAACAGACTAATTGAATTCAGCACAAATAAGGATTGCTATTGTTACTAAATTTACTTGGTGAGCCATGTGGGAAAAGCAGAAAATGGCAGTTGCCAGCATTTTCTCCATTTCCCACAATCTGCCCCCCCCCAAAAAAAACTCATTCTTTATGATCGTTAAAAGCAGGTACGGTGTGATTCAGTTATATGGTGGCATTGAAGTCAGGTAAATTGACCCATTATCAATCTAAGAAATTTACATAGATGTTTCAGCTTATGAGGGTTATCCGAGCTGAGCAAATGGTGGAGTTGCAGATTGTTTCTAAAAGAAAACCCGGCGTCTTGGAAAAATCTAGCTCGTTCATTTCTGAAGAAGTCACAATGAAGAAGATAGTGCGTTTCGGATCCAACTTGATTTTGTGAGCACAGATCGCAGAGGCGGCTTTCGTAAGGGACTGCATCATATCTTAAACGTTCTACCGGAAGTTTAAAATTAGCTGTTCTAAATTTAAATAAAGTTAAAGCATCTTCGAGATCTAAGATCTGTAGGTAATTTTCAAAATTATGTGTTGGTTTAAAACTAAAATAAGTTCTACCTTTATTGGATTCGTGTAGTTGTGTTGACCATGATTGTTTGTATTGATCGATTAATGTTACTTTTACTTGTTTGCTGATAGTTGGACTAGTAATATGATCTTGATTAAGCCATAAATCTGGACGGCCAACCGAAGAAAGTATTTCTTTAATATTTTCAATCCATTTATACTGTGTGTTGGGTTGACAAATCATGTATTTATATACTAGAAAGGATAGTTTTGATGTCTTGCCTATAATAAGGCGGTTCCAAAATGATACCATGCGGGATTTTATATTAATAGAGAGGGGATATCGACCTAGTTCTCCCATTACCATGTATAGAGGTGTGGACTTTCTTGCTTTTGTAACACGTCTCAGAAAATCACTGTGAACTTTTTCCAGGATGTTTAAATTTTCGAAACCAAAAATTTCTGTGCCGTATGTAAGTATAGGTAGAATTGTGTGATCGAAAAGTTTTAATATTAGATCCAGTGGTAAGTCTGAATTGTTTGACTTTGAATAAAGTATGTATAATGCTTTAGAGGCTTGTTCAGCTATATGTTTTCTTGCTTGTAGAAAAGAGCCGCTGCTGGAAAATGTAACTCCAAGGTAGTGATACTTATCTGTTACTTCTATCGGGCTTTCGCCTAGAGTGAATTGAAAATTGTTTATTCGACGGCTTCCAAAAACAACTACCTTAGTTTTATTAATATTAATTTGGAGGTACCACATTTTGCAGTATTCACTGAAAACGTCTAGGCTTTTTTGAAGATCTTTTTCGGAGTCCGACAACAGAACTGTATCGTCCGCGTAGAGTAAAACTAACAGCTTAAAGTCCCAATAAAGTCCAAATGTAAACAATGCGGGGTAAAAAATGAAGTTAAATTTTAATCATACCATTTAAAACTATGTAAATTAATATAACGATGACACTCTCCAAATGTGCGATTGGTCAAAGTTCCATTCGCTGGCAAAAGAATTACTTTCAAAACTACAAGAAATACTACCAGGTATCTCTAACTTTTGTTTACATCAATAACGATGACGTAGTTACACCACGTGATACCTTGGAGCTAAGGTAAACGAAAAACAAAATGGAGGACGGTGTGACGGTCGTGAGAATCATATTCGACAGAAAACCAAGTTCGTTTACCGAATTTGCCGAAGAGCGACACAGAAAGAACAAACGGGCGTGTATTTTAGGATTTGTTTCTTTTGTTTTGAACAAGAAGCTCGTGTAAACATACAGAATGAGCGAACTGTCTGAAAACTGATGCGGATTTCAGTTCGCATTCTCGAATCAGTAAGTCGCCTTACGTTCATCTTATATTTATTGTGTTAAAAACAGATTTATCGCTATATCTGTATTGATTTCCGCATTTACTGTTGGATCAGGATACGTAAGTACTTTCTGATTAATGAATATCGGCTAGTAAGATGAAACACAGGTGAACGGCGAGCGACAGTATGATTCATATATTACACACTAATTTACTATTACTTAGTGTGTAATACATGAATTATACTGTCGCTCGCCGGGCACCTGTGAGATGAAAGTGATCTTTCATTTTTGCGCAGCACCCGATTGACCCATTTTCTTCGCAGAGAATGCAGATAATGATTAAATTTGCATGAATGTAATCTGAACCTCGGATATACGCGACGCATATTTATTCGGAGATTGGCCATTTACCTAGCAATCCCTAGTTTTTACGATGTTGAAAAAATGCTTTTGAAAACATGGTGGAAATATGAGAAAAAGATGGTAGCCGACATTTTCTCCTATTTCCACAATATTTTTCTTGTATCACAGACAAATTTCATTATTTGAGAAATATTTGTTTTTCCGCAAATGCCTTAGTGTTGGACAAGGCTAAGTATTTGTGGGGGGGGGTGTATAACATTTTAGAAATGCAATTGAAACTGAATGTGTTGAATTAAATCTGCACCATTTTTTAAAAAAAATTGGCTGAATTTCTTGGGTGACACAAATTTGAACGTAGAACCCAATTATCTTTCCCTAATCTGGTCAGTGCACATATCAATGGAATCTTGGTGTTTTTTTTTTAGCAGATGACAAAATTTTGGACTTGTCTAGATTGAAGCCATTTGCAGACGACATAGCTTGTATTGGATCTACATGATCTGTATTTGAAACAGGAGAAACAATTGTTGAATTAAAGGTAAATACTAGTCACCAGCAGCATTTTCTCCTTTTCCTACAATGTTCTGAAAAGGTTTATGCCTCTGTGTCATTACAGCACTGGATTGTATGTTAACCCTTTACTACACAATCTCGAGATTTTACGACCCTGAGAAATAAGCCTTTTGAAAACATTGTAGGAAAAGGAGAAAATGTTGGTAACCAGCATTTTCACCTTTTCCCACAATATTTTCTCCCCTATCAAAGACATATTCTATCTTTTGGCCCACATTAAATTGTCGTCTGCAAATGCTTTCAATTTTGACAAGTCTAAATTTTTGTCGTTTGGTAAAGAGTAAAAGATGAATTTGCACATTATTAGGTCTGGGGTTCGATCTGCTGGTTTTTTCATGGGAGTGTCTTTGGGCAAGACACTTCAGAGCCCTAGCCTAGTACGGGTGAATCCCAGGAAATATATGAATTTGTGTGATGCTGCCATGATATGACTGAAATACTGTTGAAAGCGGAGTAAAACACCATTAAATTTCTAGCACAGAATGTTAAATGATATGTAAATGATATTCCAGAGTATGGAGATAATTACTTTACACATCTCTGGCCAATGTGAATGGATCCTCCTACATGATGATACACATACTGAATTATACTGACTGTGCAGATGCAGATGAGCCTTGGTTTCTAACTCTGTCATGATTGTGATTCCATTCCAGTAGATTCAGAATTTGGCGACCGCTTTTCAGGTACATGTGTCTCAATCAGATAAAACAAATTTTATTTTCAATAGCCAAATTCACAAAATTTACATGACTGGTAAAGTAATGAAAATTCAAAACAATGTATTGCAGTTTCAGGGATTCACCTCAACCCACCACATGGGCTATACCTTTAAAGAAGCAGTGTAGATTCAAGATTACTGGTATACTGCAAGAAGTTTTTGCTGTCTCATTTTGCTAGATCTTGAATGAAACCCTTATTATAGGCCAGGATGAAAATGGAGCAGAATTCTTGAAAATATGCTGTTGGACAAAATACCGGTAGACCGCTGATTAAGCTACTACTGTGCTTATGCGACTGAATTTTGTTTTGTCACTTAGGGCTTCACAGTTCTCCTCTATTACTTGAGCTGACCCTTGTGATACTAGTAATGCCACAAGTTTTATTCAACTGAACAGATGTAAAGGGCTCAAGGATTATTTCATGTCTCAGTGGTAAATGCATAATATAAGTAATCCATGACTCAGATTCAATTCTCACTGGGTTTTGTTGGGATGTCCATAGGCAAGTTACTTCAGATATTGTTAAAACTCAGGAAACATACGAATTAACGATCTATCAAAATGGTATGACTGATATAATGTTGAAAGCTACATGTATGTATCACTCAGTCAATCAAACTGGGCTTCATTTGCAAAAGTGCTGATTATTGAGTAAAAGATACTGCATTACACTGTTCTAGAATTTACATGTATCATACATGTAAACAGAATGATTGTCAGAAATTGAAAGGCTAAAAACTACATTCATTTGTTTGATGTATAGCCCATACCCATGATTGTATGTGCTACTGTTTAAAGGCCCAGCAGCCACCAAAAGTAAACAAAGTGGGTGTTAAAATGCATTTTGATTTAAGTCATACCTTTTGAAAGTACGAAATTGTTGGGAAGATGATAATCTGTTGTTGTACAGTCGATCCAAGTGTAAGTCAATGGCAAAAAAAAAAAAAATTGAAATCAAGTAAAAAGTTAACAAAAGATAGAGCAGCATAGCAACTGCTGACCTACTTTTTGTGTATTTTTTGCTACTATTCGGGCTTTTGAGACATATGCCATACTAGAGTAAAGAACATGTGAAGAAAATTAGTGAAAGGTTGGAAATGCAGCAGCAGTCAATTTTGATCCATATGGAAAAGTAACATTGTGGAAGATGGAACACATGTTTTCTTCCCTACAAATGATAAGTAATTACCAATGCTGTTTCGAAACAGGTTTGTTAAAAGCTGTATTTGTACAGTTATGACTTCATACATGTACAGTTTTCAACATTATTTAAGTTCAACCACATGCTGGACAAATGCTGCAATCAATTCTGTTATCAAATGGAATGAAGTTGGAGTAAACCTACACCTATTACTATACTGCTGTCTTTGTTTTTTTTTACAGTTTCAGATTTAGATAAATTAAAAAAGAGAATACGTCTTTTTTTTATTTTTCAGATATACAGCAGAATAATCAGATTTCCAAAGACATATTCTGTGGTGTTGCTGAAGAATATGTAGCATGTGAATACTTGGCCTTCAGTACTACAATATAAAACTGGATGGTTCAGATCACAGCTCTTACAAAGACAGATATGTTTTATGCAACAATCAAGGCAATATAATGTAATATTATTTTATTATTTTAAATACATGTACATCACAACAGTCTTACAAGAAGAATTTGTGGACAAAAAATAAAAAAATATATTCATACATACAGAGCAATGTTAGAAGCTACTGCTTTCCCTCAACCCTTAACTCTTTACCAAACAACAATATTTTGGACATTTCCAAAATGAAAGCATTTGCAGAAATTTGTTTTGGGAAAGGTAGAAAACATTGTGGGAAAGGGAGAAAATGCTGGTTACCAGCATTTTCTCCTTTTCCCACAATGTTTTCAAAAGGCTTCTTTCCCAGGGTCTTTAAAAGTTGGGATTGTCAGGTAAAGGGTTAACCAAAACATCCAAGTTATTATGTAACGCACTATTTAATCACTTTAACAAAGAAAAATACTTTTGAAACATTATGGAAATAGCAGAATTGCTGGTTACCTGTATTTTTTCCTCCATAATACTATTCTTCTTGAAGCAAATCTTTTCATTTGAGCTAATACGTCCAATTTTTCATCTGCAATTGTTTCCAGTTTGAACAATTGAACTAAAATTTTACCAACTGGTAAAGGGTTGGAAAGTAAGAAAATGGTAGTCGTCTTGCTTTATTTTGACAAAACTTGTTTCATAATAGCAGACAGTATAGATCTAAAATCAGACTACATATTATGTGCAGTCTGATCTTTATCTACACTGTCTGCAAAAACAACTTTTGTCTGCAAAAACAACTTAAGTTGGTTCCAGGGCTTTAAGCTGCATCCTGTAGCTCAGTCTGTAGCGTAAGGGACTTGAGAACAGGAGGTCGCTGGTTCAAACCCTGGCTCGGCCAATTTCTTTCCTCTCTCAACGCTGACCATTGTTTTGACAATGGCTATGTGGGAAAAGCAGCCAGTGGCTTGTAAAGAATACTGTGCGAAGCACTGCTAAAAGAAACGCTAGGAAAGCATGGATAGGTGCACTGGCCGCCACGATATAACTGAAATAATGTTGAAAATGGCATTAAACACCATAGAATCAATCAATCCAGGGCTTTAAGGGTTAAGGAATGTCCTTAGGCAAGACATTGCAGAGCCCCAGCTTTGTGCTGGTGAAATACAGGAAAGACAGTAATGAGTTGTCACACTGACATGAATAAAAATCTGAAATAATGTTTAAAGTGGTGCAAAATGCTCCAACAAATAAACACCCAATCTTTACAAGAGAAGAACATTTTAGTCTCGTCTAAATTGAAACTATTTGCAGATGAAAAAGTACATATAACTCAACACAATACATGTCTCTCTGGAAGGGTAGAAAACAGTGTGGGGGAAAAAAGAAAAAAATGCAGGCTACCAATATTTTCTGCTTTTTCTACAGGCTATATTGTACCAAAATTTTCTCTTTATCCCACAATATTTGGAGAGGCTGTCTTACTAAGAGTTGTTAAAACTTGGATTGTTTGAAAAAGGTTTAAATTTAATAATGTGCCTTTTACCTCTATTTCATATACTAGTAATTCTCAGCAAATTCTCTAAAATTCACTGGCTGTTTCCCCCATGAGCAAACCCAAATCATGTTCAGGAGTTTGACAGGATCAAATCCAGTTGCAATGACACTTAACTCTTTACCACACAGCACTATTTTAGATTGGTCCAAATTAAAAGCATTTACAGACAACAAAATAAATGTGACTCAAAATTTAAATTTGTTTCTGGTAGGGTAGAAAAGACAGTGGGAAAAGGAGAAAATGCTGGTAACGAGCATTTTCTCCTTTTCCCGGAATGTTTTCAGAAGGCATCTTCCATAGGTTCGTTTAAACCCGGAATTGTGTGGTTAAGGGTTAATAAACAAGGATGTGAAGATGCTTGCAAGCCCACCATGGCCTTTTGGTTGATATGATTTGTAAAACATGTGTTCATAATTCAACTGTAGCTGGAGCTTGATAGGTAGTTTCCTACAAAAAGTAACCTCCCCCAGCTTTATTGCCAGTAATATCTCTTTACCAAACAACAAAACAGACTGGTCAAAATTGAAAGCAGTTGCAGACAACAAAATAAATGTGACTGAAAAATTGAAATTTGTTTTGGGAAGGGTAGAAAACACTGTGGGAAAAGGAGAAAATGCTGGTTACCACCATTTCCTCCTTTTCCCACAATGTTTTCAAAAGGCTTCTTTCTCAGGGTTGTTAAAAGTCGGGACTGTGTGGTAAAGGGATATCAGTTATTGACCCAGTGAACATGAGTAAGTGTACAGCTACTGCTATACAGTTGAAATGCTGTTGAAAATAGATTTATTGCATTGTGACATATATCAGTCAATACATTTACTTGTTTCTGTTTCTCTTCCTACCTTAGGTGCTCTATGATGGAAAGTTTTATGTGAACAGTATTTTTACCCAAGATACAGATAGCCAGTATTAAGTTTTTACAACAGTCATGAAGAATATTGAATTAAGATTACCAATATGATTAACTCTTTACCAAACGACAAAATTTTAGACTGGTCCAAATTGAAGGCACTTGCAGACGACAAAATAAATATGATTGAAAAATTGAAATTTGTTTTGGGAAGGATAGAAAACATTGTGGGAATAGGAGAAAATGCTGGTTACCAGCATTTTCTCCTTTTCCCACAATGTTTTCAAAAGCCCTCTTCTTCAGGGGTCATTAAAACCAGGGATTGTGTGGTAAAGAGTTGAGTGTGATATTTTTGTGACCATTGTTTTTTATTACTAAAAGGAAAATTATTGAAAGATACTAAACTCTATTTCCAGTTTAAGCCTTTACCACACACTCACGGCTTTTAACAGCCCTGAGAGAGAAGCCCTTTGAAAACATTGTAGGAAAAGGAGAAAATGCTGGTAACCAGCATTTTCTCCTTTTCCCACAGTGTTTTCTTCCCTTCCCAAATAGAATCTTAACTTTTGAGTCACAATTATTTTGTCAACTGCAAATGCTTTCAATATGGACTAGCATAAAATTTTGTCATTTGGTAAAGGGTTACAGTTTTAATTTATGTTTATGAATTTTAAAACAAAACCATATCTTACAAAGTTTGAGACCAATAAAAAGTACATTTGAGCAAACTGCAATTGTTTTCACTATCTACATATTTTCAAGCTTTTAAATCAAGTATACAATGGTCCTTTAGCAAACAATCTCGTCTTTTAATGACCCCCAGGGAGATAGCTTTAGAAACTTCGTGGGTGAAGGAGAAAATGTTAGTAACCAGCATTTTCTTCTATTCCCTCAATGATTTCTACCATTTCAAAGACAAATCTAATCCTTTACGCCACACTGAATTACAGTAGTTGTCAAAAAACACTTCCAATTTGGACTTGTCCAAAATCTGTCATCTGGTAAACGGTTAACCCATTTCTGCACATAGTTTTTAACTCTTGACAAACAACAAAATTTTAGACTTGAAAGTATTTGCAGATGATAAATGGGACCCAAGTATTGAAATTTGTTTTTGGAAGGGTAGAAAATATGGGAAAATGAAAAAAAGTGCTGGTAACCAGAGAATTTCAACAATGTTTTCGAAAGTCTTCATCTCTAGGGTCGTGAAAACTCAAGATTGTTTAGTAAAGGGTTAAACCGACAAAAACCCTTTTTAAAGTACCTCACACAATAATCTTTCCAAGCCACTGGCTGCTTTCCCACATGTCACAATGAATATCATCAATTCTAAGAAATTGGAAAAGCCAGGAATCAAACCACTGACCCCCTGTTCTCAAGTCCTTGACTGAGCTCCAAAAGAAACCTCCAAAATCCACAATTTTGATCCAAAATTTCTAATATTACGATCACCAATCACTGCAGAAGTCCATTCCGATGTTACTGGTATACTGTTAAGTTAGTAGATGCACTAATATTGTCCATATCTGTCTATAAACTGAGAGTGATTTTTTCCCTGTCCACACTGTTCAAATGTCACGTCACTCTGTTCAAAATGAGACACTGAAATGACAAGAATATAAATTTCTTTTTAACTCTTTACCACACAATCCCGACTTTTAACAACCCTGAAAGAAAAGGCTTTTGAAAACATTGTGGGAAAAGGAGAAAATGCTGGTAACCAGCATTTTCTCCTTTTCCCACAATGTTTACTACCCTATCAAAAAGAGAAATCATCAATTTAGCAACACTTAATTTGTCGTCTGCAAAATTAATGCTTTCAATTTGGTTCAATCTAAAATTTTGTCGTTTGGTAAAGAGTTAAATAATGCAAAGTATGTATGGGCCACACTCTGGCAAAAGGGGGCTTAATGCATCTCCAGGTGTTTTGAAAACATTATGAGAAAAGGAGAAAATGCAGGTAACCAGCATTTTCTTGATTTCACACTATGTTTTCTACCCTATTAAATACAAATTCCATCATTTGAGCCACAGTTAAATTTTTGGCTGCAAATACTTTGAATTTGGACTAGTCCAAAACTTTGTTGTTTGGCAGAGTTAAATGAAATCCTGAAGAGGCCATTTAACAACTATGTCTTTGTATCTTACACTGCCATTGAGACTGCATTCGCATTTTGAGTCTGAAATACAAATTTATTTAAGGTCTCCCTGGCTCAGTGGTAAAGTGTAGCACTCATAACCTGGAGGTCCGAGCTTTGAGCCTCACTGGAAGCAATGGGTTTTTCATAAGAGTGTTCTTGGGCATGACACTACAGAGCCATATATTAAAACCCAGGGTATACATGAATAAGCAAACTGAGGCAATGAAATGACTGATATAATGTTGAATGCCGCATTAAACACCATTCAATCAATCAAGTAAATTTAGATTGAAAAACACATGTATTTTTAATCTACTAGTCTCAGATTGTATCTCTAGAACTATTTTACAAGATATGCTCATTTCTTTATACAGTAAACCCTGCCCTTGTGGCCACCTTTATACTAATTCTTTTCAAGCTGATAAAATTTCTAACTTGTCCAAATTGAAAGCATTTGTAGACAACAAATTGAACGTGGCTCAAATGACTGAACTTGTTTAAAAAGCTAAAATCACTTTTGGAAATAGAAAATGTTGGTTTTCACCTTTTTTCATTATGTTTCAAAAGCCTTCTTTTTCAAGGTAAAAAAAAACCCACAATTTGAGAGTCTCTTTGGTGCTGGCTTAATACAAAGCAGCTTTTGAGTGTACCTTTTGTGCTTGCTTACTAAAAGTTGGACTTTAATTTGTTTTAGCCCCAAGGCATGCCTTTTTCTCTCTCAAGAGTACATTACTTTTACGAAATACTACTGCAAAGCCCTAGTGGTGCAGCTAGTCGCATACAGGGCTTGAGATTGGGGGATTGCTGCTTCAAATCCCTAGCTCAGCCAATTTCTTTCCCAGGACTGATGATAGTCATTGCAACAGGATACATTCCTCTCTCAATGCTAATCATTGTATTGACAATGATTACGTGGAAAAGCAGCCAGTGGGAAATTATGCAAAGTACTAGAAACAGAAACTCTTGATAAGCATGGACAGGTGCACTGGCTGCCGTGATAAAACTGAAATAATGTTGAAAATGGTGTTAAACAACCGACAACTGGGGAATGTTCACACACAAAAAAAAAAAAAAAAAAATCAACTAAATGGAGGAATGTGAGAAAGGAGCAGTTGCTTGTAGCAAACAATTGCTCCTTTCAAAAATTTATGGCAAGGGTGTAAAAAAGTTGTATTTGATCAATTATCCCTTCAGAAGCTGATCCTTTCTAAGCTTGAAATATAATAGACTTCAAAGTTCTAACATTAATGTGTAATAGATGTAGATCTAAATATCATTCAAATACCTGTTGACATGGACTGTGCTAAAATCTGTGAAAAAAAAAATTGTCGTACAGCAGAGATATAACACCAGACTGGGATATCTATTTGGCGGTTAACAAACATCTTGGTCTCTCTGTATCACACCCTAAAAAAATACACTGTTTTTAGGTTGGAAAGAAAAGAGATCAGTAAAAAATGACATAAAAAATTATTTTTCTTAATCACAATGTGGTAGATAAATATTACTTGAGTACTAGTAAACTTCTACTTTTGTCTTCAATTGTCTTGCACTCCAACAACTTGAAGTACATGTATTTATCAGCTTTGGAATATGTATCTATAATTTTTAAAAGTATGGTTCATCTGCATGCAATAACTTGATTGATGAAGTAACATCAACTCTGTCTTCAAACACTAGCAGTAAAAATATCAATAAGCAATGTGTTTTACTAAACTCTTGAAAGTTGAGAAATATCCTTTGTTGACAGCATAGATCGAGATCAGATTGCACCTAGTAAGAAGTCTGACCTTTGATATAAAACGTCCACCACCTGATGCTAAACTCAGGTCAAAATTCGCTAGTAATTACAGACCCGAAAAAAAACCCCCCAAAAATTCTTAACTTTTTCATTACCTAGAAGATCAAGATCAGATCGCACATAATATAAAGTCTGATCTTCGTTATAAAACGTCCGCATTTTGTTTGACTTATTCCCCATGGCTCATATTACAAACCTTTATACCTTGTGTAGACATTCGATTTTGTATGCGCCGAATTTCTTACTAGTCGAAATTGTAATAGGCCGAAAGTGTTATAGGCCGAGATGTCATTCGATGTTTGGACGACTCTTGACAAGAAGAAATAGGCATATCATGATCGAAATAAATATAACACAACTCCGATTTACCAATCAAATGCATACAAATAAATTAGATACGATAAGCGCAGGTAATTTAACGAAAATTAAAGACTTACCGAAGTTTCGCAACGTTTTCTAAGGAGAGAAAGCACATCGTTTGTGTAATACGTCATCGGTCACATGGTGTCTACAAATAGGACACCAGAATGATTCCGAATAGTGCGTGGTAACGTCAGTTGGGAGAATTGATAAAAAAAAAATTAGGATTTTTGTATGGTTCTGTGACATGAACCGATGCTGCTATGAACGCCCCTATCCCCTTGGCGACAAAATAAGAGTAAATCTAACAGATTCATGCCTTTTTTCAAGCATAAAAAAATTCAAATTTTGGACTTTATTGAGACTTTAAGCCATAGTGTAAAATCAGTGTTATTGTATAATTGTCTGTACAACAGACCCGTTATTGTCTAGAAATGATTGCAAATCGTTTAGATAAATTGAAAATAGTAATGGCGATAAATTTTCTCCTTGACGGACACCGATTTCGGACAGGAATACTTCAGACAAAGCGCCATTATGAATTATACATGACTTAATATTTTGGTACATATTATTGATGACTTTATAAAACTTTCCATTAATATTATTCTTTAACAATTTATGCCATAAACCGGTTCTCCACACTTTGTCAAATGCTTGGGAGAAATCAATGAAAGCACAGTAGAGTTTTTGCCTTTTTTTTCGTAAAATGTCGATAAGTGCGTGTAGTGTAAATAAATGGTCAGATGTTGAATAGTGTTTTCTAAATCCTGCTTGGTTTTCATTTAAAATATTGTTATTTTCTAGAAAGATATTGAGTCTACGATTTAGAACTGAAGTGAAAAGTTTCCCTAGACAACTGAGGATAGTTATGGGTCTATAGTTGCTAGGATCAGAAGAGTTTCCTTTGTTTTTATAAATTGGTATGATCGTGCCTTCTAGCCAAGAGCATGGAATGTGTCCGGTGTCGAAAATTAAATTAAACAACTTCGTATATATTGGGATCATACTGTCTTTGGTACTTTTAATGTATTCATTAGTTATTTCGTCGGTCGGGCTTGGTGCTTTACCATTGTTCAAATTATTTATACTATCGAAAATTTCTTGAGCTGTAATATCAGAATTAAGCTGATCATTAATATCGTGAAAAAGAATTGGGTCATCATCAAGATGGTCTGGAGGAATGGTATTTGTATTGATTTCTTTAAAGTAGTCGTAAAATTCCTGAATTGAAGGTGTTTGTTTATTTACAGACTTTTTATTAAGAGATTTTAAAAATTGCCAGTACTTTTTAGGGTTATTATCACTTAAGTTTCTCAGCCTTTTTGAATTTTCATGTTTCTCTCTTTTAATATAGAAATCCATAGTGCGCCTGTAATCTTTACTAGCGTTACGTAGACGGCGTTTATTGATGTCATTTTTATTACCATTGTATAAAGTTTTCGCTTCATGGTATATTTTTCTAGCTTTTAAACAGTTGGGCCCGAACCATGACTTGTTATTAGTTTTATTGTTAAAAGGATTCAGAATATGTCTTCTCGTTAAAGTATTTTCAGCTGCACCTTGAAATATATATTTTATTTTGTATGTTATAGATTCAATTTTATCTTTTACGTCTAATTCTGTATTGTTGAATGTAAGATAGATCTCGTTCATGTCATTTAAACATAGATTATTGGAAAATTCTTCTTTCAAATTGTCATTCCATTTATATTTCAGGCTACCCTTGTGTTGCGGACATGGATTAACTAAGTTAGAAATAGAGTCAGAAGAGGGAGAAGAACCAGCAGCGGGAGTAGAAAGAGGATTACAACGCAATGCCCATGTAACAGCACTGTGCCCGTCTGAAAATAATGAGTCTGTTTCGGATATTTCAAAGTTACTAAGGTATTGGAAGCATTCAGCAGTTGAGAGTACATAATCCAGTACTGACTTATTACGAAAAGTGTAATTTCCAATATTTCTATCTTTGTGAACTCTTCCATTTAGAATAAAAATGTTGTTATTACGACAGATCTGAATTAACCTATGTCCATTAGTGTTTGTTTTAGTGTCACGTGACCTCCTGGAGAGAGGAATCGACAAGTTTTCGAGAACAGTGTATTTTTCTAGGTGCATCTGAAGTTCTGCGTCAATGTTGAAGTGATTATGAATAAATGTGTCTGTGCTCACAAAATCAGTCATGTTACCTGTTCTGGAGTTTGTATCACCGGCCAGCATTACAAATTTGTTATCGCTACAAAAGTGATTAATTTCATATTCAAATTCATTTAAATCATCGTTATTGAAAAATCTTGAATTTTCTGGGGGGATATAAACAGCTCCGAGAACGAGATCTTCAGATAGATTAAATATTTTTTTGTCGAATTTTAGCCAAAGAATGTATTCTGACTTGTTTTCAAGGGCGACAACTTGATGAGAAATATTATTGCGAACGTAAACTCCAATGCCACCTGATTTCCTCTTGTAGGTTTGACTTCTATTTTTGGCAATATAATTGAAATTTGCAATATCAACATTATCTGTAGAGTCAATGTGAGTTTCAAGAACACAAAATACATCAAACTGTTCAATAAATTCAATGAAATCAGGATAACTCAATCTTTTTTTAAGACCATTTACATTAAGGCACCCGAAATTGATGCTGAACAAATTCTGTGCGTAGTTGGTCTCTGACCCCTCTCTGTCCTATGTATGTTTAGGTATGTTGGAGGTAGAATCTCTTTGTTGCGGTTCCTGTCTATCCCAGGGTCTATTAAACGCAGTTGTCTGAGACGCTGTGTCCGGCATGTTTGTTTGGTGTTTCCTGACAGGAGCTTGTGACCGAGAAGGGCGCTGGACGGGAGATTTAGATTCTTGACGTGATCTGTAAGACCTACCAGATGCCCTCGAAGAGCTACGCCCCTGTAAACCTGTGTTGGTGTCATCATTTGTATGTGTTTTATCTGTTTGCACGTGGGCACGTGGATCATGTGATTGTGTGCGTGGTTTACTATATGTATCAATGGGCACTCTACTACGATTCATGACTAGGTTCCAGTCGGGGAACATATCAGTAACAATTTTGCCATCTTGAACAATTTTGGCCGGGTACACTAAATTCACCTTGCTTTGGTGTATGAAGTAAACTGGTAATGTTTTCAAGTAATCAGGCTAAAGATGCCCAAAGAGGCTTAAGATTTCAGTTTGCAGATAGTTTGTTAAGAAGGAATTCATGGATAAAGGGCTTGTGACATGTTTGACTTGTGGTCAAGTTACGCCTGCATACATCCTTTCTTCAGTCATTATTTTGGTCAAGAGTCAATATCCAATTTTACCTATGTTGTTTTTCCGTATTTTGTACTATTTGTATTCTTAATCCAATGGCTTCTTTCTCAGCCTACAAAAGTAATTGCTAACCTACGTCACCGTGCATAATTAGATGACTGAAACTGAAATTTCATTGGTTGATATTGATATGAAGCTAGCATTTCATTGGTTAATATTGCTTAAGTCTAAAATGGTATAAGATGTGTCCGTTTCACGAACAAGTCATACGTTTGATGACTTTTACCAAGAAAGAATAAATTGATGGAACGGACATCTTATTGTATTTAGGTAAGTTTGGATTTTATAAGTTTTGAAATTAGACACTGTTCTTTGATTTTTTGTAAGTTAGAAATTATTAAGACGAAGTCAATGTTGATTAACATTCATTGATTGTGTGTACCTGAAATGTGGTCAATGTTTAGGCTTATCAATGGCACGTACAGACGAAATCATTGAAAAATGAAAACATTGTGACAAGAGTTGAATCGGTCAAAGAGTAGACTTAGGTCCATAAAGACTAGTATGTGAAATCGAAAACATTGTGATAAAAGAACACCCCTTGGATTGATTGAAGTCTTATTGCTAGTTGAAAACATTGTGGAAAAAGAATATAGTATTGATGGTAATGTAAATTATTGTGTTGCTTTTAAACAAAAGATATATCATAGCAGGTTTTTTTTAGGGTTTGGGGAAGACACTGGACGCTGTTCAAAAGGGGAAAAAACGCGCAACAAAGCCATATTAGGGGAAATTTAGTGTCTTTCTATATATATATACATAGTAAAATTAGTGTTGCACCCCCTGTTTTTTACCGGGTTTGATTTTCTGACGTGAATGAGATAGAAATGGGTCGAAATTAGAATTCGGCTGCTGCATACATGTACACCAACAGACTCGTCTTTTGCCCATAAAATGAACTGAACTGAGGTATCCCTTGACCTCATGGTAAGTGGGAATCTTTTGCCTAGATGTTGCTTTCAAATTTAAGAAAAACGAGAAGCGTTTAAGTTTGGTTAAAACAGGGAATTTAATGTCGAAACAAAACTTACGACAGGTTGAAAGTGACCTGCAGAGAATGGACACACAAAATCAGGTAATATTGCGTACTTCCGCCCGGGGCATGCAAAACAGCTTGCAGTCTTTGTCTCACACCTCTCACGAGATGTTGAAACAGCTCGACCAGTAGCTGCTGCCATGAGGTTAAGGGATACCTCAGTTCATTCCATTTCAGAGACAACAGACTTGTTTGTTCTTGTATACAGCAGCCAGATTCTAATTTCCAACCCATTTCATATCATTCACGCCAGAAAATTAAACACGTTAAAAACACAGGGGGTGCAACACTAATTTTACTATGTATATATTGGTGTACACCATTATACATGTTTGTGATATAAACTATACATTATGTACTATCAATAGAACACTGGTATTAATCTTTGCAATAACACTCAAGCATATGAAACTGAATTTAACTGTTTTGTGAACACAAAATGTTTGTCTACAGAGGCATGTCTATGTCCTCTTTGGACTTAGAAAGATTAACAATTTACAATAATTTTTCCAAGAGTCATAGAGAAATGTCCAAGGGTCAATTAGTTGGTTATTATGGAGAGATAAGGGTGAAATAAAGACAATTTTTCATTTATGTTCTTGGTTTATTGACAGAAATTGGACAATAAAAAATAACTCATCTTATGTATACACGTGTTGGAATGAAGTAGATAGTTGAATTTTAACTTGCAGTCCTAGCATGCAGTTCATCTTTATGAATAAGCGGACACAAACAACCTTTTAACTGTTTATCAAACAACAAAATTTTAGACTTGATCATGTTTTAGGCATTTGCAGACGACAATTCAAATGTGGCTGAAATGACATGCTTTTTCTTTCATAGCTTGGAACATTGTGGGATAGGGAGAAAATAAAGATCACATCCATTAAAGTGCTATTTCTTTAAATTTTAGTCTTCTTCTCTTGTCCAATAACTTCTTCTTTCACACTTGTTCCAGTGCTAATACTGTAAGACAAGAAGGCCAAACCTCCATCACCCCCCCCCCTCCGGTCTTATCAACAATTTGTATATTTTCAGTTAAAACACAACCAAAGTTTTTCCTCAATATGAAACAGATTTCAGCTACCACTTATTGTTATATACAGAAATTAGTGTAAATTCACTGTTTAAATTTATTATCAAGGATGAAAAGATAGTTTGAAGTGCCTCTGACCGCACCATGTCAAACTGACTTCTGTTGTGTCATGGGTTTTCGCGTTTTTCTTCTGCGATCTTTTTTTCATGTCGGTTGATTTTTCCAGAAATATAACTGCATGATTTGACATGAATTTGTCAATTAGGGAAGTAGGTAACTTTAAAACCTGTCATTTTACACTAGATAATTGGATTAACACCTTTATCACGTTTTCAAAAATGAATCGCCATTCGCCAGCTTGATTAGTTGTGATAAACAGAGTTGCAAGCGTCTTTCACATTTGCTGTTATTGATCGTGTTTATTTCGATCTCTATTTCTGCCAGAACAGAACATTTCTTTATTACACTCAGAAGGTACATAAAGTACAACTAGAGGATTTGAAAACAATATCATTAAAAAAAAAAAACATCAAGAAAACAATTCCGGTAAACGAGAGAGGTAAGGCTGAAGGAAAAAGGGAGGAATGGAGACAAGAGTCGAAAGTGTTTAGATAAGAATATCACATGATATACCTGTGTTCATTATGTGAGTAGTCTGGTAAGAGGGGAAAAAAACCCGTTAGGGGGCGTGGTTACTAAAAGATTATTTGGATTGTGCAGTTACTGTCCACTACATGAGAACAATTTGGAGTAAGTACATTTTCGCGTGATCTGAAATTGATAAATAAATTACGACAATGAAACATGATGCTCCTTTATCATGTACCCATACTGGATGCTGGTAGAGTGGCAGAATGCAATGTACAGCTATAGAATGAATGAAGACTACATTACAGTAAAACAAGCAAGTGTAAGATATGGTAATCCTTGTAACTCCTTAGCAAACATTCCATGATTTCCAACTTGTGGATACATTTAGGGAAAATTAGAGTAAGTCAGTAACTGTCATTCTCTACCTTTGCCACCATATTGTTTCCACCATCAAGGACAAAAATCACCTTTGAGGTTAAACAAAATTTGTCGTCTGCAAAAGTTTACAGTAAGGATCACTCTGAACTTTTCTTATTTGTCGAAAAGATAGATACACATAATTAATTTTATGCTGCAAGGATACTTTTGTCCAGCAGTACATGTATTTAACTATAGAACCGTTAAAGAAAAAGACTTGTAACTGAAGTAAACTGATTTGGTGGCGGTGTAGGCCAAGATCAGACTACATTTCTATGTAGGATTATCTCTGTCTACACCGCCAACTAAAGTGAGGCACTGCCAATTTTAAAACCAGAAATTGTCGTGCAATTAGATAAGGTTTGTCGTCTGCAAACGCTTTCTGTTAGGACCATATTCAACTTTTTAACATATGGTAAATAAATAGGTACAGTTTCCAACGAAAACCTAAACTAAATTTAATCGTGTCAGGAAGTCGGCAATAGTGCTCGATATTACATTTTGTTGCAAGGATACTTTCAGTCATTAGAACATGGATTTAAGATAGGAACCATAAAACGTTTGTTCAAGCTGACGTAGACTAAGTAGTGGCGGTATAGGCCAAGATCAGCCTACACTGCTGTGTAGGAATATCTTTGCTTATACCAAAAAACAAAACTAAAGTATTATTGCCGTTTTTGAAAGTGTTAATCAGGGAGCATAGGCAAACTATTATATATTATTCCTTATTTAAATGCTTTCATTATTAAAGTGACAAAATGGCTAAGTTGTTTAAGTTTAGCAACCGAATAGGGATTCATAGTTGTTTTAAAATTTCTGTTATTCATGTTTCCCAAAAATAAGTTTCTTTCATTTTCAAAGGAAGTACATTCGAGGACATAGTGTTGTTCGTGGCCAATTGTATCAACATTACAGAGGTTACATTTTTTTTCCTGAAAATGTGTGCCGTCATATCGGCCTGTTTCGACGGGTAAGAAGTGATTAGCAGTTCTAAACTTTAGTAGGGGTATGTAATCTTGTCTGCTTAATTTTTTTTAAGTAATCTTCAAATTTATGGTTTGTTTTGAGAGAGAGGTAAATTTTGCCTTTATTATTTGATCTTAATTGCTCACACCAATTTTGTTTAAATTGATCTATAAGGATTTGTTTAACCATTTTATGAATATTTTCTTGGGTAATTAGAAATTGGTTATCCCACAGGTCAGGCCTCCCTACTTTATAGAGTATTTCTCTAATTTTGTTTGGCCATTTGAAGGTATTATTTTGGTGATGAATCATGTATTTATATATCTTCAAACTAAATTTTTCACTTTTCCCTATTAAAATTCGATTCCAAAACGATATCATGCGACTTTGTATACTTATTGAAACAGGGTATCGGCCGAGTTCACCATATTGGAATGACATGGGCGTTGATTTTCTAGAGTTTGTTATTTTGCGTAGGAAATTGTTATGGATGCGTTTTAAAATGTCGATGTTTTCATAGCCAAAAAATCTCTGATCCGTAAAGTAGGATGGGGAGTACAGTATGGTCAAATAATTTCAGAGATAGGTCAAGTGGAAGATCAGCATTGTTAATTCTAGTATACAAATAGTGCATAGCTTTATTTGCCTGTTCGGCGATATGTTTGCGAGCATTAAGGAAAGAACCATTGTTCGTAAAAGTGAGACCGAGGTAATGATATTTGTTGGTCACTTCAAGAGAACGTGTTCCAATTTTAAATGAATAATTCTGAACAGTTCTGGCTCCGAAAACTACAACTTTTGTTTTATTTACATTGATATTTAAATGCCAGTTTTTGCAGTATTCATTAAAGATGTTCAAATTGTTTTGTAGGTCATGCTGATTTGTCGAAAAGATAACGGTATCATCAGCGTAGAGTAAAATCAACAGTTTAAGCCATACAGTAAGATCATTTGGATCCTTTAGCTCTACTCCAGCTGAACCTTTTGATTCCATGTTTGATTGCAGATCATTAAAGTAAAGAGAAAATAGTGCAGGAGATAAATTTTCACCTTGCCTTACACCCACTTCCGAGATGAAATAAGGTGAGATAGACCCATTATGCTTAATGCAGGACTTGATATTTTGATACATGTTGAGAATTACTTTAAAGAATTTGCCATTTATTTCATAGTTTAAAAGTTTATGCCAAAGTCCCGGCCTCCATATTTTATCAAATGCCTGTGAGAAATCGACAAAAGCGGCGAAAAGCTTCAGTTTCTGTTTTTTTAAAACTTCAAACAGTGAATAAAGGGTGAACATGTGATCAGTACAAGAGTATTGTTTTCGGAAACCAGCTTGGTTTTCCTCGAGTATTGCATGTTCCTCGAGATAAACCGTTAGTCTACGGTTCAATACAGACGTAAACAATTTACCTAGACAGCTTAATATTGTGATCGGACGGTAATTAGATGGATCATTCGGATCACCTTTGTTTTTAAATATTGGAATAATTGCTCCCTCTAGCCAAGTTGTTGGTATAAAACCAGTGTCTAGGACGCAGTTAAATAACTTACAATATAGTGGTAGTATTAGATGCTTCGTGGATTTAATATATTCGTTAATAATATTATCAGAGGGACTGGCTGCTTTCGAATTTTTTAAATTATTTATGCAATAGTTTATTTCTTCTTCCGTGATTTCTGAATTTAGATAGATATTTTGATTTTGTATGTTTTGATTTTGAGTAATTTCTTCTATATTTGAAAAGCGTTCATCTTTTACATCGTTTGAATTTATCTGGTTAAAGTAATTATAGAGTTCATCCATTGAAATGGGTTCAGTAGGCTTCCCTTTTGGTTTTAAACTATTTAAATATTTCCAGTACTGTTTTGGATTTTTAGTTGTCATTTCCCTAAGCTTTTGCGAGTTATCATGTTTTTCTTTTTTAATGAAATAATTCATAGTTCTTTTGTACTGTTTAGTTGCTAATTTTAATGATAAACTGTTTTGGAAATCTTTATTTTTGCTGTAATTGCTTTTTGCTTTTAAATAATCTTTCCTTGCTTGGTGGCATTTTTGGCCGAACCATGTTTTATTTCCTACAGTATTTTTAAGATGGTATTTTCGAGCAATTCTCTCTGGGAAGGTATTTTCAGCTGAATTTTGGAAGACTGCATTTAACTCATGCGTAATGAAATCTATAGTTTCTTGTGACTGGGGATATGAGTTTAATTGGCTACTTAAAATGAGTATTTTTTCTTGATTTAAATTATTGCAGAAATCCGCGTGCATATTTGGAACCCATTTCGGGTGAATTGTAGTGAATTGATTTTCACCTGAATTTAAAGATTCTGTACATATTTTAACATGCCACGACAGCAGACTATGGCCATCAGAATACAGCCTGTCCGTCTATTTGATTTCGAAATGGGTTATTTCTGAAAAGCAGTTTGCACTAGCCATTACATAGTCAATTGTTGATTTCGCGCGAAATGTGAAACTGCCGATATCCCTATCAAGGAACATTCTACCATTAAGTAAAAATAAATTATTATTTTTGCAAATGTCTAACAATTTAAAACCGTTGGTATTTGTTTTGTTATCTTCAAGGATCTTGTGTTTGTCGAACGTTGACCGTATGTCATAATCAATATCGAAGATGCTGTTCAAGTACGGATCGGAAGGGACGTAATCGCTCATACTGCCTACTCTAGAATTTGTGTCACCTGCGAGGTAAACGTATTTATTATTGTTGCATTTTTCTTCAACAAGGTTGAAGTATTTAACAATTGAATCTTTTACATATATGCCTATGCCCCCAGATTTGCGCTTATAGGATTGCAATCTATTTTTTGAGAAAAATGTATAATTCTCTATGTCAACCAAGTCTGTATTGTCTAAATGCGTTTCACAAACACAAAACACATCGTAATCGTTTATAAGTTCAATAAACTCGGGATAGAGCAGACGACTTTTTAAACCGTTGACGTTTAGACAACCAAATGTCAATAACTGTTTATTCGAATAAACAGATACACGCTAGCTAATTTATGTGACGCTTTATCCGATAATCTCATGCGTCAGATTGACTCTTAGGCAGATACTTTAGAGCGTCAAAAACGGGCCATTTCGGATTTCCAAGCGTCAAAGCTCCGGGTCTCGGGTCAAATGAGAACCCTGGTCTAAATATTCTCGAAGTCCTTCAATTCATCTTGATACAAATTGGTTCTCGTGAACAAGAGAAAGCTGGCTAGGGTCGAAGGATGTCGATGCCGATTGTGTACTTTCGATTTCTTCAACAATCACACTTCTGACCCGGGGGACCGATTGCCTACTTTCGGATTGTTCACCAGTCTCTAATTTTAATGATTCGTTGGATTTTGGCTTGTGTTTGGACACCCAAAAAAGCATCGATTCGTTTAGTATTCTTTGAGTCTACAGTTTCCCGTAACCATCCGATAGTTGATATGAAAATCGACAACAAGCTGCCAGTTTATCGCCGCGAAAATTCCGTGCAAAGAATGAATACAAAATACGAAATCGGCCGATAAGTGACGGTCTTCCACGAACTCAAAGGCGGATGACTCATTAAACAACGAAAACATTACTCTACTTGGTCGTTTTTGCAGCCGATCTTTCGGTCTGGGAGTGGGGTTATTTACTTAATCTTAGTACAATACTTTGTACTTCAGTGGGAAAATGTTATCTCTTAGGGGAAACTGGACTTCTCGGGGGAAAACTACATTTTGGGGGGAAAATTTGATGAGGGGAAGACGCCGACTATCGGCGTCAATTTCTTAGTAAAAAAAAGCCCAGCATGGAACGATATTACTTCGTATTGAAAGTATTCTTCTAGCCAAACATTGTGACAAAAGTATTTTGATTTTGATTATTTAAGTTTGGAAATATTTGTTGTATTATTGATAAATAATAGATATTAACTGGAAAGATACAGCTAAGAATTGTTAATGCCACTTAGTTCATAATGAATTATATTTAAGTTGAAAACATTGCAACAAAATTATTGATTATGAGGATTTGAGTTTGATTGGAATTGTTGTATTAGTGGATAAGAATGTAACAAATTGCATGAAAGAATTGATTGTGCCTGTTTTAGATTGTAAGCAGAAAACATTGTGACATATGGGAATGATTACTTATTTGATTTTTGTAGTGGCCTGCATTGTCAATTTGGAAACATTGTGACACGTGGAAATTATTACTTGATTGTTCTTTGTAGTGACTTGCATTGTCAACTTGGAAACATTGTGACAAAATAAATGGTAAATTTCAATTGCAGTGTTTATAGTCTGTAAAGAAATACTACAGCTAAAAACACTGTGACAGAAGCATTCATATTCTAATTTGAGCTGTTATGCAAACCATTTTTAATCGGTCGGTAGACCGATTAGAGAGATGGCAAACTTCGGAAACCCGTCCGCTCAGGGCAAACTGTTGTAACTTCAACTCGTAGCAGCTTTTACTTACAACGTTTTAACGCTCATACCTGCTGTGATGACCTTGTTACAATAAGTACTTTTGACCCAGATAAGCGCACTTTTGACCTAGATTAGCGCAGGAATAGTACTTAACGGTAAACAAGCGTTAAGTAATGTCAAGTAATCCCATAATAACTTTTAAATTATGTAATAAACGGCGGTTACAACTTGTTTAGTATTAAAGTATGTCATAATTACAGTATTACCAAAATCTTTGGCCAGCAAAAGCTGAAGCAGTTTACTTTCAACAGGATTATAAGAAATAGGGTCAGTGATTAGCAGCAACTTTATGAATGAAACGGGTGATGTGAATACATCTTGTAGTCGTCTGCTGTCCATATCATTCGGCAAATTTCGAGTGATCCGTTGATAGTTGTACGTAGTTACGGGATCGGCAGAGTTGTGACGAGTGCTCTCCGTATATGTAGTAGGTGTTGAAAAGATGACAGGTCATTTTGGTCTTGAGAGGAATAAAATCGCAAGAGAAAGGAGTTTGTAAGGAAACATTGCTTTAAAAGAATATGAAAATTTAGATTGCTCTGCCTAAGAGAAAACTGATGTAAATGCAACTCGTTACAGCCGTAAGTTTAAAACAGTAACCGGCCGTTAGTCGTTTTAATGCAGGGATCGTATATGTGAGGCGAAGCGTGTGAAGCTGAGGGGACAAAGGGTATAGAGTTGTGTAAAGGTTATGGCCCTCGCGGAGAGGCCATTACGTAAACATTTTCAGAATGGACTGGCGATTCACCGCGTGTAACCTTAGTACCCAGACTGTCCATTCACAATACTGACTGATTACGCATCTTTCAGCGTATGATGTATTAACCCTTAGGCTGCTAAGTGCGACTCACTGACCTTTTTGCGGATAGTATGGATCAAGATCAGACTGCACGTTCTGTGCAGTCTGATCTTGGATCTATACTATCCGATAAGTAGATATTTCTTTTTCCAAAAAGAATAAGTTTTACATAGAATTATTCAGGTTTTACTACCGGTTTGAAATTTCATTTCAATGTTTTAGTGGGATAAGGGTTAAATTGTTTTCACAGCCCCTCTTCATCTCCTTCCAGCCGTGGCACTACCATTTAGCATTTGACTCAAATACAATTACCTATGTTGGCTATAGACAAGTAAAGTCGCTTTTGAAGACAATAAAAGATAAAGATCAGACTGTCCTTTAAACGCAATGCAATTCAATATAACAGACGTTCATATCTTAGATCTAATTGTCTGTTTATTTGGGATGTATATGGGAAAAAAAATAAACGACCATGAAATTGTAGCCTAATGTTTGATATTGTTTTCCTGACTGTAAAAGGCTAGTCGATTAACTGAGTGTTTTAACTCTTAACCAAACTATCCTTTGTTAATGCCCATGAGAAAGAAGTTGAAAACATTGTGAGAAAAGGGGAAAATGCAGGTTACCATTTCTCATTTTCCCATGTTTTTTTACCCTTTCATCATTTGGTCTACGTTTAATTCGTCATGTGCAGATGCTTTTGATTTGGACAAGTCTAAAATGTTATCATTTGGTAAAGAGTTGACGGCTAGGGAGCTATTGAGTATCTACATTCTTTGAAAGAATAATGTAGGAGAAATTTGCCAGCAGACGTTTGGACTGGGCGATTTGGCCCGCCAAAAAATAGGTAGGACAATTTGTCAAGATGAATACGATGTCTTGTTAAAAATGGAAAAATGTAGGGCCCACAAGCAGCCAAAAGTAAACAATTCCAAAGTTATAATGCAGGCATATTTTATACGGCTTTTATATGTTACAATACAGTTACCAAAGTTGCCAAAGTTACAGAAAAGAATATATGTACTTTTTCACTTTATTAAAGGGTTGGTAGGTACTGCTGTTCATGATGAGTGATATCTAACACTTGATAATGGGTATTGCTGATCAGAATTGCCACATATCTTTTACGTTCTATTGCTATCGGCTGGCAAATATAACCTATATTTTAACCAATCGTTAAACTACTGATTTGTAAAAGACAGTTTAAAAAAGTTGGACCCTACGTGGCTCATTTGTAACGGTGTAGGATTTTTTGTCCCATACATAGTTCAAACATCTACCATTTGATTTGTGATTTCAAACCACTGTAATTATTCAATGTCGACCGATTACAGTGCTTACAGCACTTTGATATTATTTGGTTTTTGCTCTACACATTTGCTAATCTCCCCATTGTTGTAAAAAGATACGTTTGATGACTTTTACCAAGAAAAAATTAAAATTGATTGAACGGACATCGTATTGTATTTAGATATACAGAAATTCTCCCAGTACCCAAACCATAAAATACAGCATAACATGTCCGTGCTTTTAGAAAGCCTTTATTTATTAATAGGCTGCTTATGCGGGTTTGAGTCCAAATTATCCAAGAGTCTTACAACCAACGACGACTGGCAAAGTAGTGGGAGGTCAGCGGTAAGAGAACAGTAGACAAATCCGGCCGTACCTAGAGTAGGGAGTGGTCTGACGGGCGAGGGAACGCCGTTTTGGTAGAGCAATTATAGCCGCGGGGCTTAGTGGTTAGCGGCAGAGTCGTGTGTGGGCGAGTGGCATCTCGGGACACTGGTGAGCCTGGGGTGTGTTGCGCACGTCCTGTTGTAGGGAGTAGAGAGTAGCCCGGCGATCGGGCGTGTCTGGGGCTATTGGTCATGGGTGGCGAGGTTTGTAGCGTTGCATAGACATTTTGTGGTCGTAAAAATCGTTTGTTAAGATCAAGTGTGGTGAGTGGTGGCAAGATACATGTACATAGACTTTATGGGGACACATACAAAACTCTAGGGGATCAACGATGTATCAACGGACTGTATTGTATTTGGTTTGGGGGACACTGATAAAATTAACTTATAAATTGTGATAGACATCGGTTTTTAGCTCCACTGGCCGAAGGCCAGCGGGCTTATGTCATGGCCCGGTGTCCGTCCGTCCGTCCGTCCGTGCGTTAACTTTTATTTCAAACATCTTCTTCTCTTAAACTACCCATCCAATTTTCATGGAACTTCACAGAAATGATCCTGCCATGGTCCTCTTCAGAATTTCTTGAAAGAATTTGATTCCTTCAAAAACTCTGGTTGCCATGGCAACAAAACTGAAAAATAGTGGAAATCTTTAAAAATCTTCCTGTCTGAAACCATAAGGCATAGGGCTACCAAATTTGGCATGTAGCTTTATGTAGTAGACCTCTATCATGTTTCTTAAAATTATAGCCCTGGGGTCAAAATTGGCTCTGCCCCAGGGGTCACAAGTTTTACCTAGGCTTATATAGAAAGAACTTTAAAAATCCTCCTGTACCTAGCCATAAGGCCTTGAGCTACCAAATTTTACATTTAGCTTGATCTAGTGGGGGTCTACCAAAAGTGTCCAAATTGACCCCATGCTGGGGGAGGGGGGGCAGGTTCACAAGATTTACATGGGCTTATATAGGGAAAACTTTTAAATCTTGGTGTACATAGCCATAAGACTTAGGGCTACCACATTTTGCATAATTATAGCATTATCTAGTGGACAAACACAAAGAGGGCCCAAGTTACAGCCCTAGGATCAAGTTTGGCCCTGCACCAGGGGTCACAAGTTTTACATGGGTTTATGGAGTGAAAACTTCAGAAACCGTTATGTTACTAGACATAAGGTCAAGAATTCCCTAATTTGGCATGTTATTCTTCTAATACACATATTTCCCATTTAGTCCGAATGTAGCCCTGGGATCAAAGTTTTATAAGGGCTTATATAGTGAAGACTTCTCTTTATGGTTTATATTTATAAGCTAGTGGAGCGATACAGGGCCATCATGGCCCTCTTGTTTTTTTAGTCGTTATTTATCCTTCCTTAGCAGGAATGGTTATTGTTAATATATTTCATAATTGATAAACTGTCTTATTTAATTGCGTTGTCCAATCCACAGCTCGGTCGTCTTGTGACAGACTATTTCTCCAGTATTCCAATTAACCCTTCTGCCACGCAATCCCGTGGTTTCACGACCCGAAAGAGAAAGGCTTTTGAAAACATTGTGGGAAAAGGAGAAAACGCTGGTAACCAGCAAAGACAAATCCTATCATTCAGAACATATGATTTGTCGTCTGTAAGTGCTTCCAATTTCGGTTAGTCTCATATTAGGCCGTTTAATCAAGAAAAAGGGTTGAGGTTAGAATGATTTATGTAAGCCTCTATTTCACTTTTCAAATTACAGCCATAATAATCTGTATAGCTGTCAGTCAGGGGGGCGCTAGGTGCAGACAGAACCTTAGTCTGGATTACCTGCCCCTACCACTACGTTATCGGGTCAGGCAAAGCGCGATGGTGGGGGCCTCCTAGGTGTCCCCATGCTTCCTCGTTTTCCCCAATTTCATGCGATCCAGTTTGATCCGTTAATAAAATGAGATCAATTTTGTACAAAAACAATACATTACCGAATCTAAAACGTGCAGTTGGGTTATGGTTTAAATATAAATTCGACTATGAATCATTTTAAAAGTAGCCCTGTTATCGGACGTTATATAGGTCTATTGGCATTTCGGATACTAAAAGCATTTCTGATATGTAGTTATTCTCGCTAAATAAGAATGACATGTAGAAAAAAACTCACTGCCATGACTTTATTGCAAGCGATCTGTTTTGAATTCAGCCTATGGTCCGATTTAATCATGTGAAATAACAATATCCCGTCTCCTCTGCATATTACCAACAACAACAACAACAAACTTTATTTACGCTCAGGTACAAAGGTACAATATGGTGTTGCAGCACTGCGAGACTGCTTCCGGGTGGTAGTAGTCAAAAGTAGTCCCATTTGAAATTTTGCATTAGCACTTCTGCTGCACTGTTTCATGGAGCCGAGATGGCTTGGAGGTATATAATTTAGATTTGCTTCAAATTTGGGCACTGGGGGACCACTTAGATGCATTTATAATGTATTTTGACAGGACTATTTTGTATTACTGGAGGAACAAAAAGTTGGGGTCATGGCCGTGAACAGGTGTTCCTCAGAGGGCAAATTTTAGGGTGCCTGTACTGGTTGGAATTTGGCGAAAAACGCAATCGGTTGACATATTTTTTTTTTTTTTTTTTTTCATTTTTTGTAGGCCTATGGTCATGCTTTGGAGAACAACAGACCGAGAAACCAGAATTTTGCCATTAAGCGATCTGTGGAACTCTAAACATTGTCGATTTCGCTCTATTTTCAATGTGGCCAAAAACCAGTGGTGTGACACCTATATGAGAAGGGAGTGAAAGTACGAGAATCAGTCTGGTGACTATATTCTTTGACATAACCAGCTGAAATTTGGTATACAAGTAGCTGAGAGGCCTTGAAATAAGATCCTATCAAAAGTTGGGCTGAGGTATGTAGAATTTAAATTTTTAATTAGACTTAGAATTCAAATTAGCAAAATATCAAAGTTGTCGGACTGGTCCGCTGAGAATTTTGTCCCAGAAAGGTTTTCATCGGATGAAATCTACTGAAACGTCGTCTGCAAGTTTTCAACTGGCAAACATTTGAATATCTGTTCAGATAAGTGCTTTAAATTCCTTTTTAGAATTTTAAATTCTAATTTAAATTCCTTTTTTAGAATTTAAAATGGATTCATTTTTTAGGAAATGCCAGGAAAAAATTAAAAAAACATCTGAATTGCATGCAAGTGGCAAATGCTTGGTCTGGAATGGTAGTGCAAGTAAGGCTGGATATGGGCAATTCAGATTCAATGATCCAAGAGATCCTGCCGGGGCTGGGTTTCGAACCTGTACAGCCCACAGAATGACAGTTATGGTCAGTAAGAAATCTTTAGATATTGACCCAAAGTTTCATGCAAGCCACCTCTGTAATAACAAGCTGTGTGTCAATACAGACCATATTAACCTTAAGAAGAGTTTTGTTAATAATAGTAGATATACGGTCAAAATATTTTAATGTTGACAGTTTGCAAAATCTTTTTTCAAACATAGAACAGAATAACATTATAGAATACCTGAAAGAGATGGATTTTTATAACAAAATATAAATTTTAACTTTCAAAATAATATTTTATTTTTTCATTTTTAAAACTTTACCTTTTATGCGCGTTAAATGACCATAGATGTCGATGCGCCGTAAAACATCAATTAAACAAACAAACGGACAATAATAGTAGAAAATGTTGTTTTGACAGGGGCATCTGCAGTGGCCATGAAAATTCATTGCGGCAAAAGGAGCCAGACTGCTTGTTGGACTCATGGGACTGTAAGTACTATTTTAATACCTATAAGGCTCTTTGCGTATCTTATTCCATTGTTGGTCCATCCATCTTAACTGTCCCCAGACCTGTATTCATCTGCAGCCCGTTTCTTTTGAAAACATTGTGGCAGAAGGAGCCAAGATTACATACAGGACCCTGCTTCCTTCCTTCACTCAATCTCCCCCCCCCCTCTCTCTCTCTCCCTCTCTTATGTTTGCAGAAGCAGGCCTTAATCATATACAGCCCCCCTTCTCTCTCTCTTTCTTTTCTTTTCGTATGATTCCGTTTCGGCCAGCTTCAGGCCTCATCAGTAGCGCTGCTATGCGACTAGACAGAGTTACTGCCCGTCTTCCCTTTTATTTCCTGTGTACTTCCTTGCTTGTCTTAACTCTGTCCAAGGTTACAAGTTAACTTGTTTTGGTCTCTGGGCATATGTATGAATGTTGTCGTCTAAGACCCCTTTCACATAGTCGGGTTCTGGATAGCCCCTTTCCTGCATCAAGCGGTGTTCATGTTCTAGTCTTGCTCGGATAGCTTGTCTCTTTTTCCTGTATCGGCTTGTCTTTTTAAGCGATTTACTCTCTAAGGCCTGTTGTAACCGTTTCCGTGCCCAAATGCACAATGATGTTGCGGAAACCGCCCAAAGCTTTTTCTTTACTGCCCTGTCGATTCTGTTCTTTGACTGTAGTATCTGGGCTGACAGTCTGCCGGTGAATGTCCTTGAGTAGCTGATATTTTTACTGAGGGTAGCTGCTGCGGCTCTGTTAAAGGCTTCACATTTCTGTGTCGGAGTCCGTAAACTCACACTGTACACAGCAGCCTCGCTTAGCCTCATTTGTAGTATGACCTCCATCACGGGCTTGTCGTTTTCTTCCATTCTCAAATTTTTTTTTTTTTTTTTTTTTTTGCAGGACCTAGTGCATTGGACTTGTACCACCAGCAGCCGACACCTTCGCCGGAGCAGACCAGTGAGTCAGTGTGACAGTTAATGCAGTTTCCTGCATAACAGTCAACAGTGGCATTCCTGATTAAAGGTAAGTGTCTTAGCATTTGAGTTATATCTCCTTTTCCTCTCCTGGCCATTTCTTCTATTATAGCATTACATCTTAGTTTGATGTCCCTGGTGGCTAGAGCTACTTGGGCTGTCTGTCTCTCTTTTTTGGTACGAAATGGAAACATCCCTATACTAAAATTGGCATTTCTTGTTTTTCTCTCCTGAGTAGCAGCTAGGTGGTTTGGATCCGCCTGTCTGGTTACCTCCCAACCTTTCGTTAATTTATCGTAGAAGTCCTGCATGCCCAGGTATGCCTTAGTGTCTCCATCTGTTGTTAGGGTTCTTACATAGAAGCCCTCAAGAGAAAGGTTCTCTGCTATGCTATGTGCCATTCTTCTCTCTGAATGTGGAATTAAGTATCCAAATTTCTTTCTTCTAGGCGGAAATAAATTTCCTTTCTTGAACAAGCTTAACGGCTTCTTCTTCTTTCTTTTTCTGTCTTCTCTATTCATTTTTCCCTATTATTCTATCTGTGTCCGGCCAAATCTATCTATCTGTTTTCTTCTCCCTCTATGAGTAACTCTGAATATGTATGGTCTTTTATACTCTTCTTTCTGTCATTTACTCAAATCTATCCACCCAATGACCTACTTTCCCAATACACTAATCTTATTGGGCAGGTACTGATAAGCCAAGCTGGGCTTGGTTATGCAATACCTTTTCTAATAAGTTCCAGCCGTCTGGATGTTTTGTAAAGGGCCTGCTTCTCTCTGATTACATTATAGACTGTCTGGTCTGCAGATATTACTCAGCATTTTGTCATAGATGAAAACATTGTAACAAAAGGAGCCCTATAGGTAAATTTTGCAGTACTGGTTTTCGGTGAAGATTAAAGTTCATGTCCATCATATTCTATAAAGGCCCTCTTCTCTCCTTCTTTCATATATTCCACCCTCATTTTGACTGATAATACTTGATTATAGAATAAAAAGTTTAGAATAGTGCATTTGGCTGGTCACATGGAAGATTTTAGGGGAAAAAAATGAAGAAAACCCTTAATTTTAGCCGCCAGAATGGGGATTTTTTGGTCATATTGGCTACTTTTCATGCAATGTTTTCAATGTATTTAGTTGAAAATGGGTTAAAAAGACAGACAAAAGGGTCCAGAACAGCATACTTTTTATTTCATGTGAATCCATTGAGCTTTGACTGAGATATGTTTGATGTTGTAGGAGTAGTCAAAGGGCTGAAAATTTCCATTTTTTAAGGTCTTGGCCGCAAAGTCAGTCATGTTAAGAAAAATGGGTTTTCTCTTTGAAAATGGCCCTGATTTGTCTCTGGCTCAATTTTTCCTAGTCGCAATACCCGGACTCAGCCTTAGGACTAAAAAGACCGGACTTAAAAGCCGAAATCTGTTTTATATAGGTGTCGCACCACTGCGAGACTGCTTCCGGGTCGTAGTAGTCAAAAGTAGTCCCATATGAAATTTCGCAGTAGCACTTCTGCTGCACTGTTTCATGGAGCCGAGATGGCTTGGAGGTATATAATTTAGATTTGCTTCAAATTTGGGCATTGGGGGACCACTTAGATGCATTTATAATGTATTTTGACAGGACTATTTTGTATTACTGGAGGAACAAAAAGTTGGGGTCATGGCCGTGAACAGGTGTACCTCAAGAGGGCAAATTTTAGGGTGCCTGTACTGGTTGGAATTTAGCGAAAAACGCAATCGGTTGACATATTTTTTTTTATAGTTTTTCATTTTTTGTAGACCTATGGTCCTACTTTGGAGAATAATAGACCAAGAAGCCAGAATTTTGCCATTAAGCGATCTGTGGAACTCTAAACATTGTCGATTTCGCTCTATTTTCAATGTGGCCAAAAACCAGTGGTGTGACATCTTTATTAGAAGGGAGTGAAAGTACGAGAATCAGTCTGGTGACTATATTCTTTGACATAACCAGCTGAAATTTGGTATACAAGTAGCTGAGAGGCCTTGAAATAGGATCCTATCAAAAGTTGGGCTGAGTTATGTAGAATATAAATTTTTAATTAGACTTAGTATTTAAATTAGCAAAATGTCAAAGTTGCCAGACTGGTCCGCTGAGAATTTTGTCCCAGAAACCTTTTCACCCGATGAAATCTACTGAAACGTCGTCTGCAAGTTTTCACCTGGCAAACATTTGAATATCTGTTCAGATAAGTGCTTTAAATCCCTTTTTAGAATTTTAAATTCTAATTTAAATTCCTTTTTTAGAATTTAAAATGGATTCATTTTTTAGGAAATGCCAGGAATAAATTGAAAAAACATCTGAATTGCATGCAAATGGCAAATGCTTGGTCTGGAATGGTAGTGCAAGTAAGGCCGGATATGGGCAATTCAGATTCAATGATCCAAGAGATCCTGCCGGGGCTGGGTTTCGAGCCTGCACAACCCACAGAATGACAGTTATGGTCAGTAAGAAATCTTTAGATATTGACCCAAAGTTTCATGCAAGCCACCTCTGTAATAACAAGCTCTGTGTCAATGCAGACCATATTAACCTGAAGAAGAGTTTTGTTAATAATAGTAGAAAATGTTGTTTTGACAGGGGCATCTGCAGTGGCCATGAAAATTCATTGCGGCAAAAGGAGCCAGACTGCTTGTTGGACTCATGGGACTGTAAGTACTATTTTAATACCTATAAGGCTCTTTGCGTATCTTATTCCATTGTTGGTCCATCCATCTTAACTGTCCCCAGACCTGTATTCATCTGCAGCCCGTTTCTTTTGAAAACATTGTGGCAGAAGGAGCCAAGATTACATACAGGACCCTGCTTCCTTCCTTCATTCAATCTCCCCCCTCTCTCTCTCTCTCTCTCCCTCTCTTATGTTTGCAGAAGCAGGCCTTAATCATATACAGCCCCCCTCTCTCTCTCTTCCTTTTCTTTTTGTATGACTCCGTTTCGGCCAGCTTCAGGCCTCATCAGTAGCGCTGCTATGCGACTAGACAGAGTTACTGCCCGTCTTCCCTTTTATTTGCCGTGTACTTCCTTGCTTGTCTTAACTCTGTCCAAGGTTACAAGTTAACTTGTTTTGGTCTCTGGGCACATGTATGAATGTTGTCGTCTAAGACCCCTTTCACATAGTCGGGTTCTGGATAGCCCCTTTCCTGCATCAAGCGGTGTTCATGTTCTAGTCTTGCTCGGATAGCTTGTCTCTTTTTCCTGTATCGGCTTGTCTTTTTAAGCGATTTACTCTCTAATGCCTGTTGTAACCGTTTCCGTGCCCAAATGCACAATGATGTTGCGGAAACCGCCCAAAGCTTTTTCTTTACTGCCCTGTCGATTCTGTTATTTGACCGTAGTATCTGGGCTGACAGTCTGCCGGTGAATGTCCTTGAGTAGCTGATATTTTTGCTGAGGGTAGCTGCTACGGCTCTGTTAAAGGCTTCACATTTCTGTGTCGAAGTCTGTAAACTCACACTGTACACAGCAGCCTCGCTTAGCCCCATTTGTAGTATGACCTCCATCACGGACTTGTCGTTTTCATCCATTCTCATTTTTTTTTTTTTTTTTTTTTTCTTGCAGGACCTAGTGCATTGGACTTGTACCACCAGCAGCCGACACCTTCGCAGGAGCCGACCGGTGAGTCAGTGTGACAGTTAGTGCAGTTTCCTGCATAACAGTCAACAGTGGCATTCCTGATTAAAGGCAAGTGTCTTTGCATTTGAGTTATATCCCCTTTTCCTCTCCTGGCCATTTCTTCTGTTAGAGCATTACATCTTAGTTTCATGTCCCTGGTGGCTAGAGCTACTTGGGCTTTCTGTCTCTCTTTTTTGGTACGAAATGGAAACATCCCTATACTAAAATTGGCATTTCTTGTTTTTCTCTCCTGAGTAGCAGCTAGGTGGTTTGGATCCGCCTGTCTGGTTACCTCCCAACCTTTCGTTAATTTATCGTAGAAGTCCTGAATGCCTAGGTATGCCTTAGTGTCTCCGTCTGTTGTTAGGGTTCTTACATAGAAGCCCTCAAGAGAAAGGTTCTCTGCTATGCTATGTGCCATTCTTCTCTCTGAATGTGGAATTAAGTATCCAAATTTCTTTCTTCTAGGTGGAAATAAATTTCCTTTCTTGAACAAGCTTAACGGCTTCTTCTTCTTTCTTTTTCTGTCTTCTCTATTCATTTTTCCCTATTATTCTATCTGTGTCCGGCCAAATCTATCTATCTGTTTTCTTCTCCCTCTATGAGTAACTCTGAATATGTATGGTCTTTTATACTCTTCTTTCTGTCATTTACTCAAATCTATCCACCCAATGACCTACTTTCCCAATACACTAATCTTATTGGGCAGGTACTGATAAGCCAAGCTGGGCTTGGTTATGCAATACCTTATCTAATAAGTTCCAGCCGTCTGGATGTTTTGTAAAGGGCCTGCTTCTCTCTGATTACATTATAGACTGTCTGGTCCGCAGATATTTCTCAGCATTTTGTCATAGATGAAAACATTGTAACAAAAGGAGCCATATAGGTAAATTTTGCAGTACTGGTTTTCGGTGAAGATTAAAGTTCATGTCCATCATATTCTATAAAGGCCCTCTTCTCTCCTTCTTTCATATATTCCACCCTCATTATGACTGATAATACTTGATTATAGAATAAAAAGTTTAGAATAGTGCATTTGGCTGGTCACATGGAAGATTTTAGGGGAAAAAAAATGAAGAAAACCCTTAATTTTAGCCGCCAGGATGGGGATTTTTTGGTCATTTTGGTTACTTTTCATGCAATGTTTTCAATGTATTTAGTTGAAAATGGGTTAAAAAGAGAGACAAAAGGGTCCAGAACAGCATACTTTTTATTTCATGTGAATCCATTGAGTTTTGACTAAGATATGTTTGATGTTGTAGGAGTAGTCAAAGGGCTGAAAATTTCCATTTTTTAAGGTCTTGGCCGCAAAGTCAGTCATGTTAAGAAAAATGGGTTTTCTCTTTGAAAATGGCCCTGATTTGTCTCTGGCTCAATTTTTCCTAGTCGCAATACCCGGACTCAGCCTTAGGACTAAAAGGACCGGACTTAAAAGCCGAAATCTGTTTTATATAGGTGTCGCACCACTGCGAGACTGCTTCCGGGTCGTAGTAGTCAAAAGTAGTCCCATATGAAATTTCGCAGTAGCACTTCTGCTGCACTGTTTCATGGAGCCGAGATGGCTTGGAGGTATATAATTTAGATTTGCTTCAAATTTGGGCATTGGGGGACCACTTAGATGCATTTATAATGTATTTTGACAGGACTATTTTGTATTACTGGAGGAACAAAAAGTTGGGGTCATGGCCGTGAACAGGTGTACCTCAAGAGGGCAAATTTTAGGGTGCCTGTACTGGTTGGAATTTAGCGAAAAACGCAATCGGTTGACATATTTTTTTTTATAGTTTTTCATTTTTTGTAGACCTATGGTCCTACTTTGGAGAATAATAGACCAAGAAGCCAGAATTTTGCCATTAAGCGATCTGTGGAACTCTAAACATTGTCGATTTCGCTCTATTTTCAATGTGGCCAAAAACCAGTGGTGTGACATCTTTATTAGAAGGGAGTGAAAGTACGAGAATCAGTCTGGTGACTATATTCTTTGACATAACCAGCTGAAATTTGGTATACAAGTAGCTGAGAGGCCTTGAAATAGGATCCTATCAAAAGTTGGGCTGAGTTATGTAGAATATAAATTTTTAATTAGACTTAGTATTTAAATTAGCAAAATGTCAAAGTTGCCAGACTGGTCCGCTGAGAATTTTGTCCCAGAAACCTTTTCACCCGATGAAATCTACTGAAACGTCGTCTGCAAGTTTTCACCTGGCAAACATTTGAATATCTGTTCAGATAAGTGCTTTAAATCCCTTTTTAGAATTTTAAATTCTAATTTAAATTCCTTTTTTAGAATTTAAAATGGATTCATTTTTTAGGAAATGCCAGGAATAAATTGAAAAAACATCTGAATTGCATGCAAATGGCAAATGCTTGGTCTGGAATGGTAGTGCAAGTAAGGCCGGATATGGGCAATTCAGATTCAATGATCCAAGAGATCCTGCCGGGGCTGGGTTTCGAGCCTGCACAACCCACAGAATGACAGTTATGGTCAGTAAGAAATCTTTAGATATTGACCCAAAGTTTCATGCAAGCCACCTCTGTAATAACAAGCTCTGTGTCAATGCAGACCATATTAACCTGAAGAAGAGTTTTGTTAATAATAGTAGAAAATGTTGTTTTGACAGGGGCATCTGCAGTGGCCATGAAAATTCATTGCGGCAAAAGGAGCCAGACTGCTTGTTGGACTCATGGGACTGTAAGTACTATTTTAATACCTATAAGGCTCTTTGCGTATCTTATTCCATTGTTGGTCCATCCATCTTAACTGTCCCCAGACCTGTATTCATCTGCAGCCCGTTTCTTTTGAAAACATTGTGGCAGAAGGAGCCAAGATTACATACAGGACCCTGCTTCCTTCCTTCATTCAATCTCCCCCCTCTCTCTCTCTCTCTCTCCCTCTCTTATGTTTGCAGAAGCAGGCCTTAATCATATACAGCCCCCCTCTCTCTCTCTTCCTTTTCTTTTTGTATGACTCCGTTTCGGCCAGCTTCAGGCCTCATCAGTAGCGCTGCTATGCGACTAGACAGAGTTACTGCCCGTCTTCCCTTTTATTTGCCGTGTACTTCCTTGCTTGTCTTAACTCTGTCCAAGGTTACAAGTTAACTTGTTTTGGTCTCTGGGCACATGTATGAATGTTGTCGTCTAAGACCCCTTTCACATAGTCGGGTTCTGGATAGCCCCTTTCCTGCATCAAGCGGTGTTCATGTTCTAGTCTTGCTCGGATAGCTTGTCTCTTTTTCCTGTATCGGCTTGTCTTTTTAAGCGATTTACTCTCTAATGCCTGTTGTAACCGTTTCCGTGCCCAAATGCACAATGATGTTGCGGAAACCGCCCAAAGCTTTTTCTTTACTGCCCTGTCGATTCTGTTATTTGACCGTAGTATCTGGGCTGACAGTCTGCCGGTGAATGTCCTTGAGTAGCTGATATTTTTGCTGAGGGTAGCTGCTACGGCTCTGTTAAAGGCTTCACATTTCTGTGTCGAAGTCTGTAAACTCACACTGTACACAGCAGCCTCGCTTAGCCCCATTTGTAGTATGACCTCCATCACGGACTTGTCGTTTTCATCCATTCTCATTTTTTTTTTTTTTTTTTTTTCTTGCAGGACCTAGTGCATTGGACTTGTACCACCAGCAGCCGACACCTTCGCAGGAGCCGACCGGTGAGTCAGTGTGACAGTTAGTGCAGTTTCCTGCATAACAGTCAACAGTGGCATTCCTGATTAAAGGCAAGTGTCTTTGCATTTGAGTTATATCCCCTTTTCCTCTCCTGGCCATTTCTTCTGTTAGAGCATTACATCTTAGTTTCATGTCCCTGGTGGCTAGAGCTACTTGGGCTTTCTGTCTCTCTTTTTTGGTACGAAATGGAAACATCCCTATACTAAAATTGGCATTTCTTGTTTTTCTCTCCTGAGTAGCAGCTAGGTGGTTTGGATCCGCCTGTCTGGTTACCTCCCAACCTTTCGTTAATTTATCGTAGAAGTCCTGAATGCCTAGGTATGCCTTAGTGTCTCCGTCTGTTGTTAGGGTTCTTACATAGAAGCCCTCAAGAGAAAGGTTCTCTGCTATGCTATGTGCCATTCTTCTCTCTGAATGTGGAATTAAGTATCCAAATTTCTTTCTTCTAGGTGGAAATAAATTTCCTTTCTTGAACAAGCTTAACGGCTTCTTCTTCTTTCTTTTTCTGTCTTCTCTATTCATTTTTCCCTATTATTCTATCTGTGTCCGGCCAAATCTATCTATCTGTTTTCTTCTCCCTCTATGAGTAACTCTGAATATGTATGGTCTTTTATACTCTTCTTTCTGTCATTTACTCAAATCTATCCACCCAATGACCTACTTTCCCAATACACTAATCTTATTGGGCAGGTACTGATAAGCCAAGCTGGGCTTGGTTATGCAATACCTTATCTAATAAGTTCCAGCCGTCTGGATGTTTTGTAAAGGGCCTGCTTCTCTCTGATTACATTATAGACTGTCTGGTCCGCAGATATTTCTCAGCATTTTGTCATAGATGAAAACATTGTAACAAAAGGAGCCATATAGGTAAATTTTGCAGTACTGGTTTTCGGTGAAGATTAAAGTTCATGTCCATCATATTCTATAAAGGCCCTCTTCTCTCCTTCTTTCATATATTCCACCCTCATTATGACTGATAATACTTGATTATAGAATAAAAAGTTTAGAATAGTGCATTTGGCTGGTCACATGGAAGATTTTAGGGGAAAAAAAATGAAGAAAACCCTTAATTTTAGCCGCCAGGATGGGGATTTTTTGGTCATTTTGGTTACTTTTCATGCAATGTTTTCAATGTATTTAGTTGAAAATGGGTTAAAAAGAGAGACAAAAGGGTCCAGAACAGCATACTTTTTATTTCATGTGAATCCATTGAGTTTTGACTAAGATATGTTTGATGTTGTAGGAGTAGTCAAAGGGCTGAAAATTTCCATTTTTTAAGGTCTTGGCCGCAAAGTCAGTCATGTTAAGAAAAATGGGTTTTCTCTTTGAAAATGGCCCTGATTTGTCTCTGGCTCAATTTTTCCTAGTCGCAATACCCGGACTCAGCCTTAGGACTAAAAGGACCGGACTTAAAAGCCGAAATCTGTTTTATATAGGTGTCGCACCACTGCGAGACTGCTTCCGGGTCGTAGTAGTCAAAAGTAGTCCCATATGAAATTTCGCAGTAGCACTTCTGCTGCACTGTTTCATGGAGCAGAGATGGCTTGGAGGTATATAATTTAGATTTGGGCATTGGGGGACCACTTAGGTGCATTTATAATGTATTTTGACAGGACTATTTTGTATTACTGGAGGAACAAAAAGTTCGGGTCATGGCCGTGAACAGGTGTACCTCAGAGGGCAAATTTTAGGATGCCTGTACTGGTTGGAATTTAGCGACAAACGCAACCGGTTGACATTTTTTTTTTTTTTTTTTTTCATTTTTTTTTTTGTAGACCTATGGTCATACTTTGGAGAACAATAGACCAAGAAGCCAGAATTTTGCCATTAAGCGATCTGTGGAACTCTAAACATTGTCGATTTCGCTCTATTTTCAATGTGGCCAAAAACCAGTGGTGTGACACCTATATGAGAAGGTAGTGAAAGTACGAGAATCAGTCTGGTGACTATATTCTTTGACATAACCAGCTGAAATTTGGTATACAAGTAGCTGAGAGGTCTTGAAATAGGATCCTATCAAAAGTTGGGCTGAGGTATGTAGAATTTAAATTTTTAATTAGACTTAGAATTTAAATTAGCAAAATGTCAAAATTGTCGGACTGGTCCGCTGAGAATTTTGTCATCTGAATTGCATGCAAATGGCAAATGCTTGGTCTGGAATGGTAGTGCAAGTAAGGCCGGATAGGGGCAATTCAGATTCAATGATCCAAGAGATCCTCCCGGGGCTGGGTTTCGAACCTGTACAGCCCACAGAATGACAGTTATGGTCAGTAAGAAATCTTTAGATATTGTCCCAAAGTTTCATGCAAGCCACCTCTGTAATAACAAGCTCTGTGTCAATACAGACCATATTAACCTGAAGAAGAGTTTTGTTAATAATAGTAGAAAATGTTGTTTTGACAGGGGCATCTGCAGTGGCCATGAAAATTCATTGCGGCAAAAGGAGCCAGACTGCTTGTTAGACTCATGGGACTGTAAGTACTCTTTTAATACCTATAAGGCTCTTTGCCTATCTTATTCCATTGTTGGTCCATCCATCTTAACTGTCCCCAGACCTGTATTCATCTGCAGCCCGTTTCTTTTGAAAACATTGTGGCAGAAGGAGCCAAGATTACATACAGGACCCTGCTTCCTTCCTTCACTCAATCTCCCCCCCCCCTCTCTCTCTCTCTCTCTCTCTTATGTTTGCAGAAGCAGGCCTTAATCATATACAGCCCCCCTCTCTCTCTCTTTCTTTTCTTTTTGTATGACTCCGTTTCGACCAGCTTCAGGCCTCATCAGTAGCGCTGCTATGCGACTAGACAGAGTTACTGCCCGTCTACCCTTTTATTTGCCATGTACTTCCTTGCTTGTCTTAACTCTGTCCAAGGTTACAAGTTAACTTGTTTTGGTCTCTGGGCACATGTATGAATGTTGTCGTCTAAGACCCCTTTCACATCGTCGCGTTCTGGATAGCCCCTTTCCTGCATCAAGCGGTGTTCATGTTCTAGTCTTGCTCGGATAGCTTGTCTCTTTTTCCTGTATCGGCTTGTCTTTTTAAGCGATTTACTCTCTAATGCCTGTCGTAACCGTTTCCGTGCCCAAATGCACAATGATGTTGCGGAAACCGCCCAAAGCTTTTTCTTTACTGCCCTGTCGATTCTGTTATTTGACCGTAGTATCTGGGCTGACAGTCTGCCGGTGAATGTCCTTGATTAGCTGATATTTTTGCTGAGGGTAGCTGCTGCGGCTCTGTTAAAGGCTTCACATTTCTGTGTCGAAGTCCGTAAACTCACACTGTACACAGCAGCCTCGCTTAGCCTCATTTGTAGTATGACCTCCATCACGGACTTGTCGTTTTCGTCCATTCTCAAAAATGTTTTTTTTTTTTTTTTTTTGCAGGACCTAGTGCATTGGACTTGTACCACCAGCAGCCGACACCTTCGCCGGAGCAGACCAGTAAGTCATTGTGACAGTTACTGCAGTTTCCTGCATAACAGTCAACAGTGGCATTCCTGATTGAAGGTAAGTGTCTTAGCATTTGAGTTATATCCCCTTTTCCTCTCCTGGCCATTTCTTCTATTATAGCATTACATCTTAGTTTGATATCCCTGGTGGCTAGAGCTACTTGGGCTGTCTGTCTCTCTTTTTTGGTACAAAATGGTGATTTGGATCCGCTTGTCTGGTTACCTCCCAACCTTTCGTTAATTTATTGTAGAAGTCCTGCATGCCCAGGTATGCCTTAGTGTCTCCGTCTGTTGTAAGGGTTCTTACATAGAAGCCCGCAAGAGAAAGGTTCTCTGCTATGCTATGTGACATTCTTCTCTCTGAATGTGGCATTAAGTATCCAAATTTCTTTCTTCTAGGCGAAAATAAATTTCCTTTCTTGAACAAGCTTAACGGCTTCTTCTTCTTTCTTTTTCTGTCTTCTCTATTCATTTTTCCCTATTATTCTGTGTCCGGCCAAATCTATCTATCTGTTTTCTTCTCCCTCTATGAGTAACTCTGAATATGTATGGTCTTTTATACTCTTCTTTCTGTCATTTACTCAAATCTATCCACCCAATGACCTACTTTCCCAATACACTAATCTTATTGGGCAGGTACTGATAAGCCAAGCTGGACTTGGTTATGCAATACCTTATCTAATACGTTCCAGCCGTCTGGATGTTTTGTAAAGGGCCTGCTTCCCTCTGATTACATTATAGACTGTCTGGTCTGCAGATATTACTCAGCATTTTGTCATAGATGAAAACATTGTAACAAAAGAAGCCATATAGGTAAATTTTGCAGTACTGGTTTTCGGTGAAGATTAAAGTTCATGTCCATCATATTCTATAAAGGCCCTCTTCTCTCCTTCTTTCATATATTCCACCCTCATTTTGACTGATAATACTTGATTATAGAATAAAAAGTTTAGAATAGTGCATTTGGCTGGTCACATGGAAGATTTTAGGGGGAAAAAATGAAGAAAACCCTTAATTTTAGCTCCCAGAATGGGGATTTTTTGGTCATTTTGGCTACTTTTCATGCAATGTTTTCAATGTATTTAGTTGAAAATGGGTTAAAAAGACAGACAAAAGGGTCCAGAACAGCATACTTTTTATTTCATGTGAATCCATTGAGTTTTGACTGAGATATGTTTGATGTTGTAGGAGTAGTCAAAGGGCTGAAAATTTCCTTTTTTTAAGGTCTTGGCCGCAAAGTCAGTCATGTTAAGAAAAATGGGTTTTCTCTTTGAAAATGGCCCTGATTTGTCTCTGGCTCAATTTTTCCTAGTCGCAATACGCGGACTCAGCCTTAGGACTGAAAAGACCGGACTTAAAAGCCGAAATCTGTTTTATATAGGTGTCGCACCACTGCGAGACTGCTTCCGGGTCGTAGTAGTCAAAAGTAGCCCCATATGAAATTTCGCAGTAGCACTTCTGCTGCACTGTTTCATGGAGCCGAGATGGCTTGGAGGTATATAATTTAAATTTGCTTCAAATTTGGGCATTGGGGGACCACTTAGATGCATTTATAATGTATTTTGACAGGACTATTTTGTATTACTGGAGGAACAAAAAGTTGGGGTCATGGCCGTGAACAGGTGTACCTCAGAGGGCAAATTTTAGGGTGCCTGTACTGGTTGGAATTTAGCGAAAAACGCAATCGGTTGACATTTTTTTTTTTTTTTTTTTTTATAGACCTATGGTCATACTTTGGAGAACAATAGACCAAGGAGCCAGAATTTTGCCATTAAGCGATCTGTGGAACTCTAAACATTGTCGATTTCGCTCTATTTTCAATGTGGCCAAAAACCAGTGGTGTGACACCTATATGAGAAGGGAGTGAAAGTACGAGAATCAGTCTGGTGACTATATTCTTTGACATAACCAGCTGAAATTTGGTATACAAGTAGCTGAGAGGTCTTGAAATAGGATCCTATCAAAAGTTGGGCTGAGGTATGTAGATTTTAAATTTTTAATTAGACGTAGAATTTAAATTAGCAAAATGTCAAAATTGTCGGACTGGTCCGCTGAGAATTTTGTCCCAGAAACCTTTTCACCGGATGAAATCAACTGAAACGTCGTCTGCAAGTTTTCAACTGGCAAACGTTTGAATATCTGTTCAGATAAGTGCTTTAAATTCCTTTTTAGAATTTTAAATTCTAATTTAAATTCCCTTTTTAGAATTTAAAATGGATTCATTTTTTAGGAAATGCCAGGAAAAAATTGAAAAAACATCTGAATTACATGCAAATGGCAAATGCTTGGTCTGGAATGGTAGTGCAAGTAAGGCCGAATATGGGCAATTCAGATTCAATGATCCAAGAGATCCTGCCGGGGCTGGGTTTCGAACCTTTACAGCCCACAGATTGACAGTTATGGTCAGTAAGAAATCTTTAGATATTGACCCAAAGTTTCATGCAAGCCGCCTCTGTAATAACAAGCTCTGTGTCAATACAAACCATATTAACCTGAAGAAGAGTTTTGTTAATAATAGTAGAAAATGTTGTTTTGACAGGGGCATCTGCAGTGGCCATGAAAATTCATTGCGGCAAAAGGAGCCAGACTGCTTGTTGGACTCATGGGACTGTAAGTACTATTTTAATACCTATAAGGCTCTTTTGCCTATCTTATTCCATTGTTGGTCCATCCATCTTAACTGTCCCCAGACCTGTATTCATCTGCAGCCCGTTTCTTTTGAAAACATTGTGGCAGATACAGGACCGTGCTTCCTTCCTTCACTCAATCCCCCCCTCTCTCTCTCCCTCTCTTATGTTTGCAGAAGCAGGCCTTAATCATATACAGCCCCCCCTCTCTCTCTCTTTCTTTTCTTTTTGTATGACTCCGTTTCGACCAGCTTCAGGCCTCATCAGTAGCGCTGCTATGCGACTAGACAGAGTTACTGCCCGTCTTCCCTTTTATTTGCCGTGTACTTCCTTGCTTGTCTTAACTCTGTCCAAGGTTACAAGTTAACTTGTTTTGGTCTCTGGGCACATGTATGAATGTTGTCGTCTAAGACCCCTTTCACATCGTCGCGTTCTGGATAGCCCCTTTCCTGCATCAAGCGGTGTTCATGTTCTAGTCTTGCTCGGATAGCTTGTCTCTTTTTCCTGTATCGGCTTGTCTTTTTAAGCGATTTACTCTCTAATGCCTGTCGTAACCGTTTCCGTGCCCAAATGCACAATGATGTTGCGGAAACCGCCCAAAGCTTTTTCTTTACTGCCCTGTCGATTCTGTTATTTGACCGTAGTATCTGGGCTGACAGTCTGCCGGTGAATGTCCTTGAGTAGCTGATATTTTTGCTGAGGGTAGCTGCTGCGGCTCTGTTAAAGGCTTCACATTTCTGTGTCGAAGTCCGTAAACTCACACTGTACACAGCAGCCTCGCTTAGCCTCATTTGTAGTATGACCTCCATCACGGACTTGTCGTTTTCGTCCATTCTCAAAAATGTTTTTTTTTTTTTTTTTTTGCAGGACCTAGTGCATTGGACTTGTACCACCAGCAGCCGACACCTTCGCCGGAGCAGACCAGTAAGTCAGTGTGACAGTTACTGCAGTTTCCTGCATAACAGTCAACAGTGGCATTCCTGATTGAAGGTAAGTGTCTTAGCATTTGAGTTATATCCCCTTTTCCTCTCCTGGCCATTTCTTCTATTATAGCATTACATCTTAGTTTGATGTCCCTGGTGGCTAGAGCTACTTGGGCTGTCTGTCTCTCTTTTTTGGTACAAAATGGAAACATCCCTATACTAAAATTGGCATTTCTTGTTTTTGTCTCCTGAGTAGCAGCTAGGTGGTTTGGATCCGTCTGTCTGGTTATCTCCCAACCTTTCGTTAATTTATCGTAGAAGTCCTGCATGCCCAGGTATGCCTTAGTGTCTCCGTCTGTTGTTAGGGTTCTTACATAGAAGCCCTCAAGAGAAAGGTTCTCTGCTATGCTATGTGCCATTCTTCTCTCTGAATGTGGAATTAAGTATCCAAATTTCTTTCTTCTAGGCGGAAATAAATTTCCTTTCTTGAACAAGCTTAACGGCTTCTTCTTCTTTCTTTTTCTGTCTTCTCTATTCATTTTTCCCTATTATTCTATCTGTGTCCGGCCAAATCTATCTATCTGTTTTCTTCTCCCTCTATGAGTAACTCTGAATCTGTATGGTCTTTTATACTCTTCTTTCTGTCATTTACTCAAATCTATCCACCCAATGACCTACTTTCCCAATACACTAATCTTATTGGGCAGGTACTGATAAGCCAAGCTGGACTTGGTTATGCAATACCTTATCTAATAAGTTCCAGCCGTCTGGATGTTTTGTAAAGGGCCTGCTTCTCTCTGATTACATTATAGACTGTCTGGTCTGCAGATATTACTCAGCATTTTGTCATAGATGAAAACATTGTAACAAAAGGAGCCATATAGGTAAATTTTGCAGTACTGGTTTTCGGTGAAGATTAAAGTTCATGTCCATCATATTCTATAAAGGCCCTCTTCTGTCCTTCTTTCATATATTCCACCCTCATTTTGACTGATAATACTTGATTATAGAATAAAAAGTTTAGAATAGTGCATTTGGCTGGTCACATGGAAGATTTTAGGGGGAAAAAAATGAAGAAAACCCTTAATTTTAGCCGCCAGAATGGGGATTTTTTGGTCATTTTGGCTACTTTTCATGCAATGTCTTCAATGTATTTAGTTGAAAATGGGTTAAAAAGACAGACAAAAGGGTCCAGAACAGCATACTTTTTATTTCATGTGAATCCATTGAGTTTTGACTGAGATATGTTTGATGTTGTAGGAGTAGTCAAAGGGCTGAAAATTTCCATTTTTTAAGGTCTTGGCCGCAAAGTCAGTCATGTTAAGAAAAATGGGTTTTCTCTTTGAAAATGGCCCTGATTTGTCTCTGGCTCAATTTTTCCTAGTCGCAATACCCGGACTCAGCCTTAGGACTAATAGGACCGGACTTAAAAGCCGAAATCTGTTTTATATAGGTGTCGCACCACTGCGAGACTGCTTCCGGGTCGTAGTAGTCAAAAGTAGTCCCATATGAAATTTCGCAGTAGCACTTCTGCTGCACTGTTTCATGGAGCCGAGATGGCTTGGAGGTATATAATTTAGATTTGCTTCAAATTTGGGCATTGGGGGACCACTTAGATGCATTTATAATGTATTTTGACAGGACTATTTTGTATTACTGGAGGAACAAAAAGTTGGGGTCATGGCCGTGAACAGGTGTACCTCAGAGGGCAAATTTTAGGGTGCCTGTACTGGTTGGAATTTAGCGAAAAACGCAATCGGTTGACATTTTTTTTTTTTTTTTTTTTTATAGACCTACGGTCATACTTTGGAGAACAATAGACCTAGAAGCCAGAATTTTGCCATTAAGCGATCTGTGGAACTCTAAACATTGTCGATTTCGCTCTATTTTCAATGTGGCCAAAAACCAGTGGTGTGACACCTATATGGGAAGGGAGTGAAAGTACGAGAATCAGTCTGGTGACTATATTCTTTGACATAACCAGCTGAAATTTGGTATACAAGTAGCTGAGAGGCCTTGAAATAGGATCCTATCAAAAGTTGGGCTGAGGTATGTAGAATTTAAATTTTTAATTAGACTTAGAATTTAAATTAACAAAATGTCAAAATTGTCGGACTGGTCCGCTGAGAATTTTGTCCCAGAAAGGTTTTCATCGGATGAAATCTACTGAAACGTCGTCTGCAAGTTTTCAACTGGCAAACATTTGAATATCTGTTCAGATAAGTGCTTTAAATTCCTTTTTAGAATTTTAAATTCTAATTTAAATTCCTTTTTTAGAATTTAAAATGGATTCATTTTTTAGGAAATGCCAGGAATAAATTGAAAAAACATCTGAATTGCATGCAAATGGCAAATGCTTGGTCTGGAATGGTAGTGCAAGTAAGGCCGGATATGGGCAATTCAGATTCAATGATCCAAGAGATCCTGCCGGGGCTGGGTTTCGAACGTGTACAGCCCACAGAATGACAGTTATGGTCAGTAAGAAATCTTTAGATATTGACCCAAAGTTTCATGCAAGCCACCTCTGTAATAACAAGCTCTGTGTCAATACAGACCATATTAACCTGAAGAAGAGTTTTGTTAATAATAGTAGAAAATGTTGTTTTGACAGGGGCATCTGCAGTGGCCATGAAAATTCATTGCGGCAAAAGGAGCCAGACTGCTTGTTGGACTCATGGGACTGTAATTACTATTTTAATACCTATAAGGCTCTTTGCCTATCTTATTCCATTGTTGGTCCATCCATCTTAACTGTCCCCAGACCTGTATTCATCTGCAGCCCGTTTCTTTTGAAAACATTGTGGCAGAAGGAGCCAAGATTACATACAGGACCCTGCTTCCTTCCTTCACTCAATCTCCCCTCTCTCTCTCTCTCTCTCTCTCTCTCTCCCTCTCTTATGTTTGCAGAAGCAGGCCTTAATCATATACAGTCCCCCTCTCTCTCTCTCTTTCTTTTCTTTTTGTATGACTCCGTTTCGACCAGCTTCAGGCCTCATCAGTAGCGCTGCTATGCGACTAGACAGAGTTACTGCCCGTCTTCCCTTTTATTTGCCGTGTACTTCCTTGCTTGTCTTAACTCTGTCCAAGGTTACAAGTTAACTTGTTTTGGTCTCTGGGCACATGTATGAATGTTGTCGTCTAAGACCCCTTTCACATAGTCGGGTTCTAGATAGCCCCTTTCCTGCATCAAGCGGTGTTCATGTTCTAGTCTTGCTCGGATAGCTTGTCTCTTTTTCCTGTATCGGCTTGTCTTTTTAAGCGATTTACTCTCTAATGCCTGTTGTAACCGTTTCCGTGCCCAAATGCACAATGATGTTCCGGAAACCGCCCAAAGCTTTTTCTTTACTGCCCTGTCGATTCTGTTATTTGACCGTAGTATCTGGGCTGACAGTCTGCCGGTGAATGTCCTTGAGTAGCTGATATTTTTGCTGAGGGTAGCTGCTGCGGCTCTGTTAAAGGCTTCACATTTCTGTGTCGAAGTCCGTAAACTCACACTGTACACAGCAGCCTCGCTTAGCCTCATTTGTAGTATGACCTCCATCACGGACTTGTCGTTTTCGTCCATTCTCAAAAATGTTTTTTTTTTTTTTTTTTTTGCAGGACCTAGTGCATTGGACTTGTACCACCAGCAGCCGACACCTTCGCCGGAGCAGACCAGTAAGTCAGTGTGACAGTTACTGCAGTTTCCTGCATAACAGTCAACAGTGGCATTCCTGATTGAAGGTAAGTGTCTTAGCATTTGAGTTATATCCCCTTTTCCTCTCCTGGCCATTTCTTCTATTATAGCATTACATCTTAGTTTGATGTCCCTGGTGGCTAGAGCTACTTGGGCTGTCTGTCTCTCTTTTTTGGTACAAAATGGAAACATCCCTATACTAAAATTGGCATTTCTTGTTTTTCTGTCCTGAGTAGCAGCTAGGTGGTTTGGATCCGCCTGTCTAGTTACCTCCCAACCTTTCGTTAATTTATCGTAGAAGTCCTGCATGCCCAGGTATGCCTTAGTGTCTCTGTCTGTTGTTAGGGTTCTTACATAGAAGCCCTCAAGAGAAAGGTTCTCTGCTATGCTATGTGCCATTCTTCTCTCTGAATGTGGCATTAAGTATCCAAATTTCTTTCTTCTAGGCGAAAATAAATTTCCTTTCTTGAACAAGCTTAACGGCTTCTTCTTCTTTCTTTTTCTGACTTCTCTATTCATTTTTCCCTATTATTCTATCTGTGTCCGGCCAAATCTATCTATCTGTTTTCTTCTCCCTCTATGAGTAACTCTGAATCTGTATGGTCTTTTATACTCTTCTTTCTGTCATTTACTCAAATCTATCCACCCAATGACCTACTTTCCCAATACACTAATCTTATTGGGCAGGTACTGATAAGCCAAGCTGGACTTGGTTATGCAATACCTTATCTAATAAGTTCCAGCCGTCTGGATGTTTTGTAAAGGGCCTGCTTCTCTCTGATTACATTATAGACTGTCTGGTCTGCAGATATTACTCAGCATTTTGTCATAGATGAAAACATTGTAACAAAAGGAGCCATATAGGTAAATTTTGCAGTACTGGTTTTCGGTGAAGATTAAAGTTCATGTCCATCATATTCTATAAAGGCCCTCTTCTGTCCTTCTTTCATATATTCCACCCTCATTTTGACTGATAATACTTGATTATAGAATAAAAAGTTTAGAATAGTGCATTTGGCTGGTCACATGGAAGATTTTAGGGGGAAAAAAATGAAGAAAACCCTTAATTTTAGCCGCCAGAATGGGGATTTTTTGGTCATTTTGGCTACTTTTCATGCAATGTCTTCAATGTATTTAGTTGAAAATGGGTTAAAAAGACAGACAAAAGGGTCCAGAACAGCATACTTTTTATTTCATGTGAATCCATTGAGTTTTGACTGAGATATGTTTGATGTTGTAGGAGTAGTCAAAGGGCTGAAAATTTCCATTTTTTAAGGTCTTGGCCGCAAAGTCAGTCATGTTAAGAAAAATGGGTTTTCTCTTTGAAAATGGCCCTGATTTGTCTCTGGCTCAATTTTTCCTAGTCGCAATACCCGGACTCAGCCTTAGGACTAATAGGACCGGACTTAAAAGCCGAAATCTGTTTTATATAGGTGTCGCACCACTGCGAGACTGCTTCCGGGTCGTAGTAGTCAAAAGTAGTCCCATATGAAATTTCGCAGTAGCACTTCTGCTGCACTGTTTCATGGAGCCGAGATGGCTTGGAGGTATATAATTTAGATTTGCTTCAAATTTGGGCATTGGGGGACCACTTAGATGCATTTATAATGTATTTTGACAGGACTATTTTGTATTACTGGAGGAACAAAAAGTTGGGGTCATGGCCGTGAACAGGTGTACCTCAGAGGGCAAATTTTAGGGTGCCTGTACTGGTTGGAATTTAGCGAAAAACGCAATCGGTTGACATTTTTTTTTTTTTTTTTTTTTATAGACCTATGGTCATACTTTGGAGAACAATAGACCTAGAAGCCAGAATTTTGCCATTAAGCGATCTGTGGAACTCTAAACATTGTCGATTTCGCTCTATTTTCAATGTGGCCAAAAACCAGTGGTGTGACACCTATATGGGAAGGGAGTGAAAGTACGAGAATCAGTCTGGTGACTATATTCTTTGACATAACCAGCTGAAATTTGGTATACAAGTAGCTGAGAGGCCTTGAAATAGGATCCTATCAAAAGTTGGGCTGAGGTATGTAGAATTTAAATTTTTAATTAGACTTAGAATTTAAATTAACAAAATGTCAAAATTGTCGGACTGGTCCGCTGAGAATTTTGTCCCAGAAAGGTTTTCATCGGATGAAATCTACTGAAACGTCGTCTGCAAGTTTTCAACTGGCAAACATTTGAATATCTGTTCAGATAAGTGCTTTAAATTCCTTTTTAGAATTTTAAATTCTAATTTAAATTCCTTTTTTAGAATTTAAAATGGATTCATTTTTTAGGAAATGCCAGGAATAAATTGAAAAAACATCTGAATTGCATGCAAATGGCAAATGCTTGGTCTGGAATGGTAGTGCAAGTAAGGCCGGATATGGGCAATTCAGATTCAATGATCCAAGAGATCCTGCCGGGGCTGGGTTTCGAACGTGTACAGCCCACAGAATGACAGTTATGGTCAGTAAGAAATCTTTAGATATTGACCCAAAGTTTCATGCAAGCCACCTCTGTAATAACAAGCTCTGTGTCAATACAGACCATATTAACCTGAAGAAGAGTTTTGTTAATAATAGTAGAAAATGTTGTTTTGACAGGGGCATCTGCAGTGGCCATGAAAATTCATTGCGGCAAAAGGAGCCAGACTGCTTGTTGGACTCATGGGACTGTAATTACTATTTTAATACCTATAAGGCTCTTTGCCTATCTTATTCCATTGTTGGTCCATCCATCTTAACTGTCCCCAGACCTGTATTCATCTGCAGCCCGTTTCTTTTGAAAACATTGTGGCAGAAGGAGCCAAGATTACATACAGGACCCTGCTTCCTTCCTTCACTCAATCTCCCCTCTCTCTCTCTCTCTCTCTCTCTCTCTCCCTCTCTTATGTTTGCAGAAGCAGGCCTTAATCATATACAGCCCCCCTCTCTCTCTCTCTTTCTTTTCTTTTTGTATGACTCCGTTTCGACCAGCTTCAGGCCTCATCAGTAGCGCTGCTATGCGACTAGACAGAGTTACTGCCCGTCTTCCCTTTTATTTGCCGTGTACTTCCTTGCTTGTCTTAACTCTGTCCAAGGTTACAAGTTAACTTGTTTTGGTCTCTGGGCACATGTATGAATGTTGTCGTCTAAGACCCCTTTCACATAGTCGGGTTCTGGATAGCCCCTTTCCTGCATCAAGCGGTGTTCATGTTCTAGTCTTGCTCGGATAGCTTGTCTCTTTTTCCTGTATCGGCTTGTCTTTTTAAGCGATTTACTCTCTAATGCCTGTTGTAACCGTTTCCGTGCCCAAATGCACAATGATGTTCCGGAAACCGCCCAAAGCTTTTTCTTTACTGCCCTGTCGATTCTGTTATTTGACCGTAGTATCTGGGCTGACAGTCTGCCGGTGAATGTCCTTGAGTAGCTGATATTTTTGCTGAGGGTAGCTGCTGCGGCTCTGTTAAAGGCTTCACATTTCTGTGTCGAAGTCCGTAAACTCACACTGTACACAGCAGCCTCGCTTAGCCTCATTTGTAGTATGACCTCCATCACGGACTTGTCGTTTTCGTCCATTCTCAAAAATGTTTTTTTTTTTTTTTTTTTTTGCAGGACCTAGTGCATTGGACTTGTACCACCAGCAGCCGACACCTTCGCCGGAGCAGACCAGTAAGTCAGTGTGACAGTTACTGCAGTTTCCTGCATAACAGTCAACAGTGGCATTCCTGATTGAAGGTAAGTGTCTTAGCATTTGAGTTATATCCCCTTTTCCTCTCCTGGCCATTTCTTCTATTATAGCATTACATCTTAGTTTGATGTCCCTGGTGGCCAGAGCTACTTGGGCTGTCTGTCTCTCTTTTTTGGTACAAAATGGAAACATCCCTATACTAAAATTGGCATTTCTTGTTTTTCTGTCCTGAGTAGCAGCTAGGTGGTTTGGATCCGCCTGTCTAGTTACCTCCCAACCTTTCGTTAATTTATCGTAGAAGTCCTGCATGCCCAGGTATGCCTTAGTGTCTCTGTCTGTTGTTAGGGTTCTTACATAGAAGCCCTCAAGAGAAAGGTTCTCTGCTATGCTATGTGCCATTCTTCTCTCTGAATGTGGCATTAAGTATCCAAATTTCTTTCTTCTAGGCGAAAATAAATTTCCTTTCTTGAACAAGCTTAACGGCTTCTTCTTCTTTCTTTTTCTGACTTCTCTATTCATTTTTCCCTATTATTCTATCTGTGTCCGGCCAAATCTATCTATCTGTTTTCTTCTCCCTCTATGAGTAACTCTGAATCTGTATGGTCTTTTATACTCTTCTTTCTGTCATTTACTCAAATCTATCCACCCAATGACCTACTTTCCCAATACACTAATCTTATTGGGCAGGTACTGATAAGCCAAGCTGGACTTGGTTATGCAATACCTTATCTAATAAGTTCCAGCCGTCTGGATGTTTTGTAAAGGGCCTGCTTCTCTCTGATTACATTATAGACTGTCTGGTCTGCAGATATTACTCAGCATTTTGTCATAGATGAAAACATTGTAACAAAAGGAGCCATATAGGTAAATTTTGCAGTACTGGTTTTCGGTGAAGATTAAAGTTCATGTCCATCATATTCTATAAAGGCCCTCTTCTGTCCTTCTTTCATATATTCCACCCTCATTTTGACTGATAATACTTGATTATAGAATAAAAAGTTTAGAATAGTGCATTTGGCTGGTCACATGGAAGATTTTAGGGGGAAAAAAATGAAGAAAACCCTTAATTTTAGCCGCCAGAATGGGGATTTTTTGGTCATTTTGGCTACTTTTCATGCAATGTCTTCAATGTATTTAGTTGAAAATGGGTTAAGAAGACAGACAAAAGGGTCCAGAACAGCATACTTTTTATTTCATGTGAATCCATTGAGTTTTGACTGAGATATGTTTGATGTTGTAGGAGTAGTCAAAGGGCTGAAAATTTCCATTTTTTAAGGTCTTGGCCGCAAAGTCAGTCATGTTAAGAAAAATGGGTTTTCTCTTTGAAAATGGCCCTGATTTGTCTCTGGCTCAATTTTTCCTAGTCGCAATACCCGGACTCAGCCTTAGGACTAATAGGACCGGACTTAAAAGCCGAAATCTGTTTTATATAGGTGTCGCACCACTGCGAGACTGCTTCCGGGTCGTAGTAGTCAAAAGTAGTCCCATATGAAATTTCGCAGTAGCACTTCTGCTGCACTGTTTCATGGAGCCGAGATGGCTTGGAGGTATATAATTTAGATTTGCTTCAAATTTGGGCATTGGGGGACCACTTAGATGCATTTATAATGTATTTTGACAGGACTATTTTGTATTACTGGAGGAACAAAAAGTTGGGGTCATGGCCGTGAACAGGTGTACCTCAGAGGGCAAATTTTAGGGTGCCTGTACTGGTTGGAATTTAGCGAAAAACGCAATCGGTTGACATTTTTTTTTTTTTTTTTTTATAGACCTATGGTCATACTTTGGAGAACAATAGACCTAGAAGCCAGAATTTTGCCATTAAGCGATCTGTGGAACTCTAAACATTGTCGATTTCGCTCTATTTTCAATGTGGCCAAAAACCAGTGGTGTGACACCTATATGGGAAGGGAGTGAAAGTACGAGAATCAGTCTGGTGACTATATTCTTTGACATAACCAGCTGAAATTTGGTATACAAGTAGCTGAGAGGCCTTGAAATAGGATCCTATCAAAAGTTGGGCTGAGGTATGTAGAATTTAAATTTTTAATTAGACTTAGAATTTAAATTAACAAAATGTCAAAATTGTCGGACTGGTCCGCTGAGAATTTTGTCCCAGAAAGGTTTTCATCGGATGAAATCTACTGAAACGTCGTCTGCAAGTTTTCAACTGGCAAACATTTGAATATCTGTTCAGATAAGTGCTTTAAATTCCTTTTTAGAATTTTAAATTCTAATTTAAATTCCTTTTTTAGAATTTAAAATGGATTCATTTTTTAGGAAATGCCAGGAATAAATTGAAAAAACATCTGAATTGCATGCAAATGGCAAATGCTTGGTCTGGAATGGTAGTGCAAGTAAGGCCGGATATGGGCAATTCAGATTCAATGATCCAAGAGATCCTGCCGGGGCTGGGTTTCGAACGTGTACAGCCCACAGAATGACAGTTATGGTCAGTAAGAAATCTTTAGATATTGACCCAAAGTTTCATGCAAGCCACCTCTGTAATAACAAGCTCTGTGTCAATACAGACCATATTAACCTGAAGAAGAGTTTTGTTAATAATAGTAGAAAATGTTGTTTTGACAGGGGCATCTGCAGTGGCCATGAAAATTCATTGCGGCAAAAGGAGCCAGACTGCTTGTTGGACTCATGGGACTGTAATTACTATTTTAATACCTATAAGGCTCTTTGCCTATCTTATTCCATTGTTGGTCCATCCATCTTAACTGTCCCCAGACCTGTATTCATCTGCAGCCCGTTTCTTTTGAAAACATTGTGGCAGAAGGAGCCAAGATTACATACAGGACCCTGCTTCCTTCCTTCACTCAATCTCCCCTCTCTCTCTCTCTCTCTCTCTCTCTCTCCCTCTCTTATGTTTGCAGAAGCAGGCCTTAATCATATACAGCCCCCCTCTCTCTCTCTCTTTCTTTTCTTTTTGTATGACTCCGTTTCGACCAGCTTCAGGCCTCATCAGTAGCGCTGCTATGCGACTAGACAGAGTTACTGCCCGTCTTCCCTTTTATTTGCCGTGTACTTCCTTGCTTGTCTTAACTCTGTCCAAGGTTACAAGTTAACTTGTTTTGGTCTCTGGGCACATGTATGAATGTTGTCGTCTAAGACCCCTTTCACATAGTCGGGTTCTGGATAGCCCCTTTCCTGCATCAAGCGGTGTTCATGTTCTAGTCTTGCTCGGATAGCTTGTCTCTTTTTCCTGTATCGGCTTGTCTTTTTAAGCGATTTACTCTCTAATGCCTGTTGTAACCGTTTCCGTGCCCAAATGCACAATGATGTTCCGGAAACCGCCCAAAGCTTTTTCTTTACTGCCCTGTCGATTCTGTTATTTGACTGTAGTATCTGGGCTGACAGTCTGCCGGTGAATGTCCTTGAGTAGCTGATATTTTTGCTGAGGGTAGCTGCTGCGGCTCTGTTAAAGGCTTCACATTTCTGTGTCGAAGTCCGTAAACTCACACTGTACACAGCAGCCTCGCTTAGCCTCATTTGTAGTATGACCTCCATCACGGACTTGTCGTTTTCGTCCATTCTCAAAAATGTTTTTTTTTTTTTTTTTTTTGCAGGACCTAGTGCATTGGACTTGTACCACCAGCAGCCGACACCTTCGCCGGAGCAGACCAGTAAGTCAGTGTGACAGTTACTGCAGTTTCCTGCATAACAGTCAACAGTGGCATTCCTGATTGAAGGTAAGTGTCTTAGCATTTGAGTTATATCCCCTTTTCCTCTCCTGGCCATTTCTTCTATTATAGCATTACATCTTAGTTTGATGTCCCTGGTGGCTAGAGCTACTTGGGCTGTCTGTCTCTCTTTTTTGGTACAAAATGGAAACATCCCTATACTAAAATTGGCATTTCTTGTTTTTCTGTCCTGAGTAGCAGCTAGGTGGTTTGGATCCGCCTGTCTAGTTACCTCCCAACCTTTCGTTAATTTATCGTAGAAGTCCTGCATGCCCAGGTATGCCTTAGTGTCTCTGTCTGTTGTTAGGGTTCTTACATAGAAGCCCTCAAGAGAAAGGTTCTCTGCTATGCTATGTGCCATTCTTCTCTCTGAATGTGGCATTAAGTATCCAAATTTCTTTCTTCTAGGCGAAAATAAATTTCCTTTCTTGAACAAGCTTAACGGCTTCTTCTTCTTTCTTTTTCTGACTTCTCTATTCATTTTTCCCTATTATTCTATCTGTGTCCGGCCAAATCTATCTATCTGTTTTCTTCTCCCTCTATGAGTAACTCTGAATCTGTATGGTCTTTTATACTCTTCTTTCTGTCATTTACTCAAATCTATCCACCCAATGACCTACTTTCCCAATACACTAATCTTATTGGGCAGGTACTGATAAGCCAAGCTGGACTTGGTTATGCAATACCTTATCTAATAAGTTCCAGCCGTCTGGATGTTTTGTAAAGGGCCTGCTTCTCTCTGATTACATTATAGACTGTCTGGTCTGCAGATATTACTCAGCATTTTGTCATAGATGAAAACATTGTAACAAAAGGAGCCATATAGGTAAATTTTGCAGTACTGGTTTTCGGTGAAGATTAAAGTTCATGTCCATCATATTCTATAAAGGCCCTCTTCTGTCCTTCTTTCATATATTCCACCCTCATTTTGACTGATAATACTTGATTATAGAATAAAAAGTTTAGAATAGTGCATTTGGCTGGTCACATGGAAGATTTTAGGGGGAAAAAAATGAAGAAAACCCTTAATTTTAGCCGCCAGAATGGGGATTTTTTGGTCATTTTGGCTACTTTTCATGCAATGTCTTCAATGTATTTAGTTGAAAATGGGTTAAGAAGACAGACAAAAGGGTCCAGAACAGCATACTTTTTATTTCATGTGAATCCATTGAGTTTTGACTGAGATATGTTTGATGTTGTAGGAGTAGTCAAAGGGCTGAAAATTTCCATTTTTTAAGGTCTTGGCCGCAAAGTCAGTCATGTTAAGAAAAATGGGTTTTCTCTTTGAAAATGGCCCTGATTTGTCTCTGGCTCAATTTTTCCTAGTCGCAATACCCGGACTCAGCCTTAGGACTAATAGGACCGGACTTAAAAGCCGAAATCTGTTTTATATAGGTGTCGCACCACTGCGAGACTGCTTCCGGGTCGTAGTAGTCAAAAGTAGTCCCATATGAAATTTCGCAGTAGCACTTCTGCTGCACTGTTTCATGGAGCCGAGATGGCTTGGAGGTATATAATTTAGATTTGCTTCAAATTTGGGCATTGGGGGACCACTTAGATGCATTTATAATGTATTTTGACAGGACTATTTTGTATTACTGGAGGAACAAAAAGTTGGGGTCATGGCCGTGAACAGGTGTACCTCAGAGGGCAAATTTTAGGGTGCCTGTACTGGTTGGAATTTAGCGAAAAACGCAATCGGTTGACATTTTTTTTTTTTTTTTTTTTTATAGACCTATGGTCATACTTTGGAGAACAATAGACCTAGAAGCCAGAATTTTGCCATTAAGCGATCTGTGGAACTCTAAACATTGTCGATTTCGCTCTATTTTCAATGTGGCCAAAAACCAGTGGTGTGACACCTATATGGGAAGGGAGTGAAAGTACGAGAATCAGTCTGGTGACTATATTCTTTGACATAACCAGCTGAAATTTGGTATACAAGTAGCTGAGAGGCCTTGAAATAGGATCCTATCAAAAGTTGGGCTGAGGTATGTAGAATTTAAATTTTTAATTAGACTTAGAATTTAAATTAACAAAATGTCAAAATTGTCGGACTGGTCCGCTGAGAATTTTGTCCCAGAAAGGTTTTCATCGGATGAAATCTACTGAAACGTCGTCTGCAAGTTTTCAACTGGCAAACATTTGAATATCTGTTCAGATAAGTGCTTTAAATTCCTTTTTAGAATTTTAAATTCTAATTTAAATTCCTTTTTTAGAATTTAAAATGGATTCATTTTTTAGGAAATGCCAGGAATAAATTGAAAAAACATCTGAATTGCATGCAAATGGCAAATGCTTGGTCTGGAATGGTAGTGCAAATAAGGCAATTCAGATTCAATGATCCAAGAGATCCTGCCGGGGCTGGGTTTCGAACGTGTACAGCCCACAGAATGACAGTTATGGTCAGTAAGAAATCTTTAGATATTGACCCAAAGTTTCATGCAAGCCACCTCTGTAATAACAAGCTCTGTGTCAATACAGACCATATTAACCTGAAGAAGAGTTTTGTTAATAATAGTAGAAAATGTTGTTTTGACAGGGGCATCTGCAGTGGCCATGAAAATTCATTGCGGCAAAAGGAGCCAGACTGCTTGTTGGACTCATGGGACTGTAATTACTATTTTAATACCTATAAGGCTCTTTGCCTATCCTATTCCATTGTTGGTCCATCCATCTTAACTGTCCCCAGACCTGTATTCATCTGCAGCCCGTTTCTTTTGAAAACATTGTGGCAGAAGGAGCCAAGATTACATACAGGACCCTGCTTCCTTCCTTCACTCAATCTCCCCTCTCTCTCTCTCTCTCTCTCTCTCTCTCCCTCTCTTATGTTTGCAGAAGCAGGCCTTAATCATATACAGCCCCCCTCTCTCTCTCTCTTTCTTTTCTTTTTGTATGACTCCGTTTCGACCAGCTTCAGGCCTCATCAGTAGCGCTGCTATGCGACTAGACAGAGTTACTGCCCGTCTTCCCTTTTATTTGCCGTGTACTTCCTTGCTTGTCTTAACTCTGTCCAAGGTTACAAGTTAACTTGTTTTGGTCTCTGGGCACATGTATGAATGTTGTCGTCTAAGACCCCTTTCACATAGTCGGGTTCTGGATAGCCCCTTTCCTGCATCAAGCGGTGTTCATGTTCTAGTCTTGCTCGGATAGCTTGTCTCTTTTTCCTGTATCGGCTTGTCTTTTTAAGCGATTTACTCTCTAATGCCTGTTGTAACCGTTTCCGTGCCCAAATGCACAATGATGTTCCGGAAACCGCCCAAAGCTTTTTCTTTACTGCCCTGTCGATTCTGTTATTTGACCGTAGTATCCGGGCTGACAGTCTGCCGGTGAATGTCCTTGAGTAGCTGATATTTTTGCTGAGGGTAGCTGCTGCGGCTCTGTTAAAGGCTTCACATTTCTGTGTCGAAGTCCGTAAACTCACACTGTACACAGCAGCCTCGCTTAGCCTCATTTGTAGTATGACCTCCATCACGGACTTGTCGTTTTCGTCCATTCTCAAAAATGTTTTTTTTTTTTTTTTTTTTGCAGGACCTAGTGCATTGGACTTGTACCACCAGCAGCCGACACCTTCGCCGGAGCAGACCAGTAAGTCAGTGTGACAGTTACTGCAGTTTCCTGCATAACAGTCAACAGTGGCATTCCTGATTGAAGGTAAGTGTCTTAGCATTTGAGTTATATCCCCTTTTCCTCTCCTGGCCATTTCTTCTATTATAGCATTACATCTTAGTTTGATGTCCCTGGTGGCTAGAGCTACTTGGGCTGTCTGTCTCTCTTTTTTGGTACAAAATGGAAACATCCCTATACTAAAATTGGCATTTCTTGTTTTTCTGTCCTGAGTAGCAGCTAGGTGGTTTGGATCCGCCTGTCTAGTTACCTCCCAACCTTTCGTTAATTTATCGTAGAAGTCCTACATGCCCAGGTATGCCTTAGTGTCTCTGTCTGTTGTTAGGGTTCTTACATAGAAGCCCTCAAGAGAAAGGTTCTCTGCTATGCTATGTGCCATTCTTCTCTCTGAATGTGGCATTAAGTATCCAAATTTCTTTCTTCTAGGCGAAAATAAATTTCCTTTCTTGAACAAGCTTAACGGCTTCTTCTTCTTTCTTTTTCTGACTTCTCTATTCATTTTTCCCTATTATTCTATCTGTGTCCGGCCAAATCTATCTACCTGTTTTCTTCTCCCTCTATGAGTAACTCTGAATCTGTATGGTCTTTTATACTCTTCTTTCTGTCATTTACTCAAATCTATCCACCCAATGACCTACTTTCCCAATACACTAATCTTATTGGGCAGGTACTGATAAGCCAAGCTGGACTTGGTTATGCAATACCTTATCTAATAAGTTCCAGCCGTCTGGATGTTTTGTAAAGGGCCTGCTTCTCTCTGATTACATTATAGACTGTCTGGTCTGCAGATATTACTCAGCATTTTGTCATAGATGAAAACATTGTAACAAAAGGAGCCATATAGGTAAATTTTGCAGTACTGGTTTTCGGTGAAGATTAAAGTTCATGTCCATCATATTCTATAAAGGCCCTCTTCTGTCCTTCTTTCATATATTCCACCCTCATTTTGACTGATAATACTTGATTATAGAATAAAAAGTTTAGAATAGTGCATTTGGCTGGTCACATGGAAGATTTTAGGGGGAAAAAAATGAAGAAAACCCTTAATTTTAGCCGCCAGAATGGGGATTTTTTGGTCATTTTGGCTACTTTTCATGCAATGTCTTCAATGTATTTAGTTGAAAATGGGTTAAAAAGACAGACAAAAGGGTCCAGAACAGCATACTTTTTATTTCATGTGAATCCATTGAGTTTTGACTGAGATATGTTTGATGTTGTAGGAGTAGTCAAAGGGCTGAAAATTTCCATTTTTTAAGGTCTTGGCCGCAAAGTCAGTCATGTTAAGAAAAATGGGTTTTCTCTTTGAAAATGGCCCTGATTTGTCTCTGGCTCAATTTTTCCTAGTCGCAATACCCGGACTCAGCCTTAGGACTAATAGGACCGGACTTAAAAGCCGAAATCTGTTTTATATAGGTGTCGCACCACTGCGAGACTGCTTCCGGGTCGTAGTAGTCAAAAGTAGTCCCATATGAAATTTCGCAGTAGCACTTCTGCTGCACTGTTTCATGGAGCCGAGATGGCTTGGAGGTATATAATTTAGATTTGCTTCAAATTTGGGCATTGGGGGACCACTTAGATGCATTTATAATGTATTTTGACAGGACTATTTTGTATTACTGGAGGAACAAAAAGTTGGGGTCATGGCCGTGAACAGGTGTACCTCAGAGGGCAAATTTTAGGGTGCCTGTACTGGTTGGAATTTAGCGAAAAACGCAATCGGTTGACATTTTTTTTTTTTTTTTTTTTTATAGACCTATGGTCATACTTTGGAGAACAATAGACCTAGAAGCCAGAATTTTGCCATTAAGCGATCTGTGGAACTCTAAACATTGTCGATTTCGCTCTATTTTCAATGTGGCCAAAAACCAGTGGTGTGACACCTATATGGGAAGGGAGTGAAAGTACGAGAATCAGTCTGGTGACTATATTCTTTGACATAACCAGCTGAAATTTGGTATACAAGTAGCTGAGAGGCCTTGAAATAGGATCCTATCAAAAGTTGGGCTGAGGTATGTAGAATTTAAATTTTTAATTAGACTTAGAATTTAAATTAACAAAATGTCAAAATTGTCGGACTGGTCCGCTGAGAATTTTGTCCCAGAAAGGTTTTCATCGGATGAAATCTACTGAAACGTCGTCTGCAAGTTTTCAACTGGCAAACATTTAAATATCTGTTCAGATAAGTGCTTTAAATTCCTTTTTAGAATTTTAAATTCTAATTTAAATTCCTTTTTTAGAATTTAAAATGGATTCATTTTTTAGGAAATGCCAGGAATAAATTGAAAAAACATCTGAATTGCATGCAAATGGCAAATGCTTGGTCTGGAATGGTAGTGCAAGTAAGGTCGGATATGGGCAATTCAGATTCAATGATCCAAGAGATCCTGCCGGGGCTGGGTTTCGAACGTGTACAGCCCACAGAATGACAGTTATGGTCAGTAAGAAATCTTTAGATATTGACCCAAAGTTTCATGCAAGCCACCTCTGTAATAACAAGCTCTGTGTCAATACAGACCATATTAACCTGAAGAAGAGTTTTGTTAATAATAGTAGAAAATGTTGTTTTGACAGGGGCATCTGCAGTGGCCATGAAAATTAATTGCGGCAAAAGGAGCCAGACTGCTTGTTGGACTCATGGGACTGTAATTACTATTTTAATACCTATAAGGCTCTTTGCCTATCTTATTCCATTGTTGGTCCATCCATCTTAACTGTCCCCAGACCTGTATTCATCTGCAGCCCGTTTCTTTTGAAAACATTGTGGCAGAAGGAGCCAAGATTACATACAGGACCCTGCTTCCTTCCTTCACTCAATCTCCCCTCTCTCTCTCTCTCTCTCTCTCTCTCCCTCTCTTATGTTTGCAGAAGCAGGCCTTAATCATATACAGCCCCCCCCTCTCTCTCTCTTTCTTTTCTTTTTGTATGACTCCGTTTCGACCAGCTTCAGGCCTCATCAGTAGCGCTGCTATGCGACTAGACAGAGTTACTGCCCGTCTTCCCTTTTATTTGCCGTGTACTTCCTTGCTTGTCTTAACTCTGTCCAAGGTTACAAGTTAACTTGTTTTGGTCTCTGGGCACATGTATGAATGTTGTCGTCTAAGACCCCTTTCACATAGTCGGGTTCTGGATAGCCCCTTTCCTGCATCAAGCGGTGTTCATGTTCTAGTCTTGCTCGGATAGCTTGTCTCTTTTTCCTGTATCGGCTTGTCTTTTTAAGCGATTTACTCTCTAATGCCTGTTGTAACCGTTTCCGTGCCCAAATGCACAATGATGTTCCGGAAACCGCCCAAAGCTTTTTCTTTACTGCCCTGTCGATTCTGTTATTTGACTGTAGTATCTGGGCTGACAGTCTGCCGGTGAATGTCCTTGAGTAGCTGATATTTTTGCTGAGGGTAGCTGCTGCGGCTCTGTTAAAGGCTTCACATTTCTGTGTCGAAGTCCGTAAACTCACACTGTACACAGCAGCCTCGCTTAGCCTCATTTGTAGTATGACCTCCATCACGGACTTGTCGTTTTCGTCCATTCTCAAAAATGTTTTTTTTTTTTTTTTTTTTTTGCAGGACCTAGTGCATTGGACTTGTACCACCAGCAGCCGACACCTTCGCCGGAGCAGACCAGTAAGTCAGTGTGACAGTTACTGCAGTTTCCTGCATAACAGTCAACAGTGGCATTCCTGATTGAAGGTAAGTGTCTTAGCATTTGAGTTATATCCCCTTTTCCTCTCCTGGCCATTTCTTCTATTATAGCATTACATCTTAGTTTGATGTCCCTGGTGGCTAGAGCTACTTGGGCTGTCTGTCTCTCTTTTTTGGTACAAAATGGAAACATCCCTATACTAAAATTGGCATTTCTTGTTTTTCTGTCCTGAGTAGCAGCTAGGTGGTTTGGATCCGCCTGTCTAGTTACCTCCCAACCTTTCGTTAATTTATCGTAGAAGTCCTGCATGCCCAGGTATGCCTTAGTGTCTCTGTCTGTTGTTAGGGTTCTTACATAGAAGCCCTCAAGAGAAAGGTTCTCTGCTATGCTATGTGCCATTCTTCTCTCTGAATGTGGCATTAAGTATCCAAATTTCTTTCTTCTAGGCGAAAATAAATTTCCTTTCTTGAACAAGCTTAACGGCTTCTTCTTCTTTCTTTTTCTGACTTCTCTATTCATTTTTCCCTATTATTCTATCTGTGTCCGGCCAAATCTATCTACCTGTTTTCTTCTCCCTCTATGAGTAACTCTGAATCTGTATGGTCTTTTATACTCTTCTTTCTGTCATTTACTCAAATCTATCCACCCAATGACCTACTTTCCCAATACACTAATCTTATTGGGCAGGTACTGATAAGCCAAGCTGGACTTGGTTATGCAATACCTTATCTAATAAGTTCCAGCCGTCTGGATGTTTTGTAAAGGGCCTGCTTCTCTCTGATTACATTATAGACTGTCTGGTCTGCAGATATTACTCAGCATTTTGTCATAGATGAAAACATTGTAACAAAAGGAGCCATATAGGTAAATTTTGCAGTACTGGTTTTCGGTGAAGATTAAAGTTCATGTCCATCATATTCTATAAAGGCCCTCTTCTGTCCTTCTTTCATATATTCCACCCTCATTTTGACTGATAATACTTGATTATAGAATAAAAAGTTTAGAATAGTGCATTTGGCTGGTCACATGGAAGATTTTAGGGGGGAAAAAATGAAGAAAACCCTTAATTTTAGCCACCAGAATGGGGATTTTTTGGTCATTTTGGCTACTTTTCATGCAATGTCTTCAATGTATTTAGTTGAAAATGGGTTAAAAAGACAGACAAAAGGGTGCAGAACAGCATACTTTTTATTTCGTGTGAATCCATTGAGTTTTGACTGAGATATGTTTGATGTTGTAGGAGTAGTCAAAGGGCTGAAAATTTCCATTTTTTAAGGTCTTGGCCGCAAAGTCAGTCATGTTAAGAAAAATGGGTTTTCTCTTTGAAAATGGCCCTGATTTGTCTCTGGCTCAATTTTTCCTAGTCGCAATACCCGGACTCAGCCTTAGGACTAATAGGACCGGACTTAAAAGCCGAAATCTGTTTTATATAGGTGTCGCACCACTGCGAGACTGCTTCCGGGTCGTAGTAGTCAAAAGTAGTCCCATATGAAATTTCGCAGTAGCACTTCTGCTGCACTGTTTCATGGAGCCGAGATGGCTTGGAGGTATATAATTTAGATTTGCTTCAAATTTTGGCATTGGGGGACCACTTAGATGCATTTATAATGTATTTTGACAGGACTATTTTGTATTACTGGAGGAACAAAAAGTTGGGGTCATGGCCGTGAACAGGTGTACCTCAGAGGGCAAATTTTAGGGTGCCTGTACTGGTTGGAATTTAGCGAAAAACGCAATCGGTTGACATTTTTTTTTTTTTTTTTTTTTATAGACCTATGGTCATACTTTGGAGAACAATAGACCTAGAAGCCAGAATTTTGCCATTAAGCGATCTGTGGAACTCTAAACATTGTCGATTTCGCTCTATTTTCAATGTGGCCAAAAACCAGTGGTGTGACACCTATATGGGAAGGGAGTGAAAGTACGAGAATCAGTCTGGTGACTATATTCTTTGACATAACCAGCTGAAATTTGGTATACAAGTAGCTGAGAGGCCTTGAAATAGGATCCTATCAAAAGTTGGGCTGAGGTATGTAGAATTTAAATTTTTAATTAGACTTAGAATTTAAATTAACAAAATGTCAAAATTGTCGGACTGGTCCGCTGAGAATTTTGTCCCAGAAAGGTTTTCATCGGATGAAATCTACTGAAACGTCGTCTGCAAGTTTTCAACTGGCAAACATTTAAATATCTGTTCAGATAAGTGCTTTAAATTCCTTTTTAGAATTTTAAATTCTAATTTAAATTCCTTTTTTAGAATTTAAAATGGATTCATTTTTTAGGAAATGCCAGGAATAAATTGAAAAAACATCTGAATTGCATGCAAATGGCAAATGCTTGGTCTGGAATGGTAGTGCAAGTAAGGCAATTCAGATTCAATGATCCAAGAGATCCTGCCGGGGCTGGGTTTCGAACGTGTACAGCCCACAGAATGACAGTTATGGTCAGTAAGAAATCTTTAGATATTGACCCAAAGTTTCATGCAAGCCACCTCTGTAATAACAAGCTCTGTGTCAATACAGACCATATTAACCTGAAGAAGAGTTTTGTTAATAATAGTAGAAAATGTTGTTTTGACAGGGGCATCTGCAGTGGCCATGAAAATTCATTGCGGCAAAAGGAGCCAGACTGCTTGTTGGACTCATGGGACTGTAATTACTATTTTAATACCTATAAGGCTCTTTGCCTATCCTATTCCATTGTTGGTCCATCCATCTTAACTGTCCCCAGACCTGTATTCATCTGCAGCCCGTTTCTTTTGAAAACATTGTGGCAGAAGGAGCCAAGATTACATACAGGACCCTGCTTCCTTCCTTCACTCAATCTCCCCTCTCTCTCTCTCTCTCTCTCTCTCTCTCCCTCTCTTATGTTTGCAGAAGCAGGCCTTAATCATATACAGCCCCCCTCTCTCTCTCTCTTTCTTTTCTTTTTGTATGACTCCGTTTCGACCAGCTTCAGGCCTCATCAGTAGCGCTGCTATGCGACTAGACAGAGTTACTGCCCGTCTTCCCTTTTATTTGCCGTGTACTTCCTTGCTTGTCTTAACTCTGTCCAAGGTTACAAGTTAACTTGTTTTGGTCTCTGGGCACATGTATGAATGTTGTCGTCTAAGACCCCTTTCACATAGTCGGGTTCTGGATAGCCCCTTTCCTGCATCAAGCGGTGTTCATGTTCTAGTCTTGCTCGGATAGCTTGTCTCTTTTTCCTGTATCGGCTTGTCTTTTTAAGCGATTTACTCTCTAATGCCTGTTGTAACCGTTTCCGTGCCCAAATGCACAATGATGTTCCGGAAACCGCCCAAAGCTTTTTCTTTACTGCCCTGTCGATTCTGTTATTTGACCGTAGTATCCGGGCTGACAGTCTGCCGGTGAATGTCCTTGAGTAGCTGATATTTTTGCTGAGGGTAGCTGCTGCGGCTCTGTTAAAGGCTTCACATTTCTGTGTCGAAGTCCGTAAACTCACACTGTACACAGCAGCCTCGCTTAGCCTCATTTGTAGTATGACCTCCATCACGGACTTGTCGTTTTCGTCCATTCTCAAAAATGTTTTTTTTTTTTTTTTTTTTGCAGGACCTAGTGCATTGGACTTGTACCACCAGCAGCCGACACCTTCGCCGGAGCAGACCAGTAAGTCAGTGTGACAGTTACTGCAGTTTCCTGCATAACAGTCAACAGTGGCATTCCTGATTGAAGGTAAGTGTCTTAGCATTTGAGTTATATCCCCTTTTCCTCTCCTGGCCATTTCTTCTATTATAGCATTACATCTTAGTTTGATGTCCCTGGTGGCTAGAGCTACTTGGGCTGTCTGTCTCTCTTTTTTGGTACAAAATGGAAACATCCCTATACTAAAATTGGCATTTCTTGTTTTTCTGTCCTGAGTAGCAGCTAGGTGGTTTGGATCCGCCTGTCTAGTTACCTCCCAACCTTTCGTTAATTTATCGTAGAAGTCCTGCATGCCCAGGTATGCCTTAGTGTCTCTGTCTGTTGTTAGGGTTCTTACATAGAAGCCCTCAAGAGAAAGGTTCTCTGCTATGCTATGTGCCATTCTTCTCTCTGAATGTGGCATTAAGTATCCAAATTTCTTTCTTCTAGGCGAAAATAAATTTCCTTTCTTGAACAAGCTTAACGGCTTCTTCTTCTTTCTTTTTCTGACTTCTCTATTCATTTTTCCCTATTATTCTATCTGTGTCCGGCCAAATCTATCTATCTGTTTTCTTCTCCCTCTATGAGTAACTCTGAATCTGTATGGTCTTTTATACTCTTCTTTCTGTCATTTACTCAAATCTATCCACCCAATGACCTACTTTCCCAATACACTAATCTTATTGGGCAGGTACTGATAAGCCAAGCTGGACTTGGTTATGCAATACCTTATCTAATAAGTTCCAGCCGTCTGGATGTTTTGTAAAGGGCCTGCTTCTCTCTGATTACATTATAGACTGTCTGGTCTGCAGATATTACTCAGCATTTTGTCATAGATGAAAACATTGTAACAAAAGGAGCCATATAGGTAAATTTTGCAGTACTGGTTTTCGGTGAAGATTAAAGTTCATGTCCATCATATTCTATAAAGGCCCTCTTCTGTCCTTCTTTCATATATTCCACCCTCATTTTGACTGATAATACTTGATTATAGAATAAAAAGTTTAGAATAGTGCATTTGGCTGGTCACATGGAAGATTTTAGGGGGGAAAAAATGAAGAAAACCCTTAATTTTAGCCGCCAGAATGGGGATTTTTTGGTCATTTTGGCTACTTTTCATGCAATGTCTTCAATGTATTTAGTTGAAAATGGGTTAAAAAGACAGACAAAAGGGTGCAGAACAGCATACTTTTTATTTCGTGTGAATCCATTGAGTTTTGACTGAGATATGTTTGATGTTGTAGGAGTAGTCAAAGGGCTGAAAATTTCCATTTTTTAAGGTCTTGGCCGCAAAGTCAGTCATGTTAAGAAAAATGGGTTTTCTCTTTGAAAATGGCCCTGATTTGTCTCTGGCTCAATTTTTCCTAGTCGCAATACCCGGACTCAGCCTTAGGACTAATAGGACCGGACTTAAAAGCCGAAATCTGTTTTATATAGGTGTCGCACCACTGCGAGACTGCTTCCGGGTCGTAGTAGTCAAAAGTAGTCCCATATGAAATTTCGCAGTAGCACTTCTGCTGCACTGTTTCATGGAGCCGAGATGGCTTGGAGGTATATAATTTAGATTTGCTTCAAATTTGGGCATTGGGGGACCACTTAGATGCATTTATAATGTATTTTGACAGGACTATTTTGTATTACTGGAGGAACAAAAAGTTGGGGTCATGGCCGTGAACAGGTGTACCTCAGAGGGCAAATTTTAGGGTGCCTGTACTGGTTGGAATTTAGCGAAAAACGCAATCGGTTGACATTTTTTTTTTTTTTTTTTTTTATAGACCTATGGTCATACTTTGGAGAACAATAGACCTAGAAGCCAGAATTTTGCCATTAAGCGATCTGTGGAACTCTAAACATTGTCGATTTCGCTCTATTTTCAATGTGGCCAAAAACCAGTGGTGTGACACCTATATGGGAAGGGAGTGAAAGTACGAGAATCAGTCTGGTGACTATATTCTTTGACATAACCAGCTGAAATTTGGTATACAAGTAGCTGAGAGGCCTTGAAATAGGATCCTATCAAAAGTTGGGCTGAGGTATGTAGAATTTAAATTTTTAATTAGACTTAGAATTTAAATTAACAAAATGTCAAAATTGTCGGACTGGTCCGCTGAGAATTTTGTCCCAGAAAGGTTTTCATCGGATGAAATCTACTGAAACGTCGTCTGCAAGTTTTCAACTGGCAAACATTTAAATATCTGTTCAGATAAGTGCTTTAAATTCCTTTTTAGAATTTTAAATTCTAATTTAAATTCCTTTTTTAGAATTTAAAATGGATTCATTTTTTAGGAAATGCCAGGAATAAATTGAAAAAACATCTGAATTGCATGCAAATGGCAAATGCTTGGTCTGGAATGGTAGTGCAAGTAAGGCCGGATATGGGCAATTCAGATTCAATGATCCAAGAGATCCTGCCGGGGCTGGGTTTCGAACGTGTACAGCCCACAGAATGACAGTTATGGTCAGTAAGAAATCTTTAGATATTGACCCAAAGTTTCATGCAAGCCACCTCTGTAATAACAAGCTCTGTGTCAATACAGACCATATTAACCTGAAGAAGAGTTTTGTTAATAATAGTAGAAAATGTTGTTTTGACAGGGGCATCTGCAGTGGCCATGAAAATTCATTGCGGCAAAAGGAGCCAGACTGCTTGTTGGACTCATGGGACTGTAATTACTATTTTAATACCTATAAGGCTCTTTGCCTATCTTATTCCATTGTTGGTCCATCCATCTTAACTGTCCCCAGACCTGTATTCATCTGCAGCCCGTTTCTTTTGAAAACATTGTGGCAGAAGGAGCCAAGATTACATACAGGACCCTGCTTCCTTCCTTCACTCAATCTCCCCTCTCTCTCTCTCTCTCTCTCTCTCTCTCTCCCTCTCTTATGTTTGCAGAAGCAGGCCTTAATCATATACAGCCCCCCTCTCTCTCTCTCTTTCTTTTCTTTTTGTATGACTCCGTTTCGACCAGCTTCAGGCCTCATCAGTAGCGCTGCTATGCGACTAGACAGAGTTACTGCCCGTCTTCCCTTTTATTTGCCGTGTACTTCCTTGCTTGTCTTAACTCTGTCCAAGGTTACAAGTTAACTTGTTTTGGTCTCTGGGCACATGTATGAATGTTGTCGTCTAAGACCCCTTTCACATAGTCGGGTTCTGGATAGCCCCTTTCCTGCATCAAGCGGTGTTCATGTTCTAGTCTTGCTCGGATAGCTTGTCTCTTTTTCCTGTATCGGCTTGTCTTTTTAAGCGATTTACTCTCTAATGCCTGTTGTAACCGTTTCCGTGCCCAAATGCACAATGATGTTCCGGAAACCGCCCAAAGCTTTTTCTTTACTGCCCTGTCGATTCTGTTATTTGACCGTAGTATCTGGGCTGACAGTCTGCCGGTGAATGTCCTTGAGTAGCTGATATTTTTGCTGAGGGTAGCTGCTGCGGCTCTGTTAAAGGCTTCACATTTCTGTGTCGAAGTCCGTAAACTCACACTGTACACAGCAGCCTCGCTTAGCCTCATTTGTAGTATGACCTCCATCACGGACTTGTCGTTTTCGTCCATTCTCAAAAATGTTTTTTTTTTTTTTTTTTTGCAGGACCTAGTGCATTGGACTTGTACCACCAGCAGCCGACACCTTCGCCGGAGCAGACCAGTAAGTCAGTGTGACAGTTACTGCAGTTTCCTGCATAACAGTCAACAGTGGCATTCCTGATTGAAGGTAAGTGTCTTAGCATTTGAGTTATATCCCCTTTTCCTCTCCTGGCCATTTCTTCTATTATAGCATTACATCTTAGTTTGATGTCCCTGGTGGCTAGAGCTACTTGGGCTGTCTGTCTCTCTTTTTTGGTACAAAATGGAAACATCCCTATACTAAAATTGGCATTTCTTGTTTTTCTGTCCTGAGTAGCAGCTAGGTGGTTTGGATCCGCCTGTCTAGTTACCTCCCAACCTTTCGTTAATTTATCGTAGAAGTCCTGCATGCCCAGGTATGCCTTAGTGTCTCTGTCTGTTGTTAGGGTTCTTACATAGAAGCCCTCAAGAGAAAGGTTCTCTGCTATGCTATGTGCCATTCTTCTCTCTGAATGTGGCATTAAGTATCCAAATTTCTTTCTTCTAGGCGAAAATAAATTTCCTTTCTTGAACAAGCTTAACGGCTTCTTCTTCTTTCTTTTTCTGACTTCTCTATTCATTTTTCCCTATTATTCTATCTGTGTCCGGCCAAATCTATCTACCTGTTTTCTTCTCCCTCTATGAGTAACTCTGAATCTGTATGGTCTTTTATACTCTTCTTTCTGTCATTTACTCAAATCTATCCACCCAATGACCTACTTTCCCAATACACTAATCTTATTGGGCAGGTACTGATAAGCCAAGCTGGACTTGGTTATGCAATACCTTATCTAATAAGTTCCAGCCGTCTGGATGTTTTGTAAAGGGCCTGCTTCTCTCTGATTACATTATAGACTGTCTGGTCTGCAGATATTACTCAGCATTTTGTCATAGATGAAAACATTGTAACAAAAGGAGCCATATAGGTAAATTTTGCAGTACTGGTTTTCGGTGAAGATTAAAGTTCATGTCCATCATATTCTATAAAGGCCCTCTTCTGTCCTTCTTTCATATATTCCACCCTCATTTTGACTGATAATACTTGATTATAGAATAAAAAGTTTAGAATAGTGCATTTGGCTGGTCACATGGAAGATTTTAGGGGGAAAAAAATGAAGAAAACCCTTAATTTTAGCCGCCAGAATGGGGATTTTTTGGTCATTTTGGCTACTTTTCATGCAATGTCTTCAATGTATTTAGTTGAAAATGGGTTAAAAAGACAGACAAAAGGGTGCAGAACAGCATACTTTTTATTTCGTGTGAATCCATTGAGTTTTGACTGAGATATGTTTGATGTTGTAGGAGTAGTCAAAGGGCTGAAAATTTCCATTTTTTAAGGTCTTGGCCGCAAAGTCAGTCATGTTAAGAAAAATGGGTTTTCTCTTTGAAAATGGCCCTGATTTGTCTCTGGCTCAATTTTTCCTAGTCGCAATACCCGGACTCAGCCTTAGGACTAATAGGACCGGACTTAAAAGCCGAAATCTGTTTTATATAGGTGTCGCACCACTGCGAGACTGCTTCCGGGTCGTAGTAGTCAAAAGTAGTCCCATATGAAATTTCGCAGTAGCACTTCTGCTGCACTGTTTCATGGAGCCGAGATGGCTTGGAGGTATATAATTTAGATTTGCTTCAAATTTGGGCATTGGGGGACCACTTAGATGCATTTATAATGTATTTTGACAGGACTATTTTGTATTACTGGAGGAACAAAAAGTTGGGGTCATGGCCGTGAACAGGTGTACCTCAGAGGGCAAATTTTAGGGTGCCTGTACTGGTTGGAATTTAGCGAAAAACGCAATCGGTTGACATTTTTTTTTTTTTTTTTTTTATAGACCTATGGTCATACTTTGGAGAACAATAGACCTAGAAGCCAGAATTTTGCCATTAAGCGATCTGTGGAACTCTAAACATTGTCGATTTCGCTCTATTTTCAATGTGGCCAAAAACCAGTGGTGTGACACCTATATGGGAAGGGAGTGAAAGTACGAGAATCAGTCTGGTGACTATATTCTTTGACATAACCAGCTGAAATTTGGTATACAAGTAGCTGAGAGGCCTTGAAATAGGATCCTATCAAAAGTTGGGCTGAGGTATGTAGAATTTAAATTTTTAATTAGACTTAGAATTTAAATTAACAAAATGTCAAAATTGTCGGACTGGTCCGCTGAGAATTTTGTCCCAGAAAGGTTTTCATCGGATGAAATCTACTGAAACGTCGTCTGCAAGTTTTCAACTGGCAAACATTTAAATATCTGTTCAGATAAGTGCTTTAAATTCCTTTTTAGAATTTTAAATTCTAATTTAAATTCCTTTTTTAGAATTTAAAATGGATTCATTTTTTAGGAAATGCCAGGAATAAATTGAAAAAACATCTGAATTGCATGCAAATGGCAAATGCTTGGTCTGGAATGGTAGTGCAAGTAAGGCAATTCAGATTCAATGATCCAACAGATCCTGCCGGGGCTGGGTTTCGAACGTGTACAGCCCACAGAATGACAGTTATGGTCAGTAAGAAATCTTTAGATATTGACCCAAAGTTTCATGCAAGCCACCTCTGTAATAACAAGCTCTGTGTCAATACAGACCATATTAACCTGAAGAAGAGTTTTGTTAATAATAGTAGAAAATGTTGTTTTGACAGGGGCATCTGCAGTGGCCATGAAAATTCATTGCGGCAAAAGGAGCCAGACTGCTTGTTGGACTCATGGGACTGTAATTACTATTTTAATACCTATAAGGCTCTTTGCCTATCCTATTCCATTGTTGGTCCATCCATCTTAACTGTCCCCAGACCTGTATTCATCTGCAGCCCGTTTCTTTTGAAAACATTGTGGCAGAAGGAGCCAAGATTACATACAGGACCCTGCTTCCTTCCTTCACTCAATCTCCCCTCTCTCTCTCTCTCTCTCTCTCTCTCTCCCTCTCTTATGTTTGCAGAAGCAGGCCTTAATCATATACAGCCCCCCTCTCTCTCTCTCTTTCTTTTCTTTTTGTATGACTCCGTTTCGACCAGCTTCAGGCCTCATCAGTAGCGCTGCTATGCGACTAGACAGAGTTACTGCCCGTCTTCCCTTTTATTTGCCGTGTACTTCCTTGCTTGTCTTAACTCTGTCCAAGGTTACAAGTTAACTTGTTTTGGTCTCTGGGCACATATATGAATGTTGTCGTCTAAGACCCCCTTTCACATAGTCGGGTCTGGATAGCCCCTTTCCTGCATCAAGCGGTGTTCATGTTCTAGTCTTGCTCGGATAGCTTGTCTCTTTTTCCTGTATCGGCTTGTCTTTTTAAGCGATTTACTCTCTAATGCCTGTTGTAACCGTTTCCGTGCCCAAATGCACAATGATGTTCCGGAAACCGCCCAAAGCTTTTTCTTTACTGCCCTGTCGATTCTGTTATTTGACCGTAGTATCCGGGCTGACAGTCTGCCGGTGAATGTCCTTGAGTAGCTGATATTTTTGCTGAGGGTAGCTGCTGCGGCTCTGTTAAAGGCTTCACATTTCTGTGTCGAAGTCCGTAAACTCACACTGTACACAGCAGCCTCGCTTAGCCTCATTTGTAGTATGACCTCCATCACGGACTTGTCGTTTTCGTCCATTCTCAAAAATGTTTTTTTTTTTGCAGGACCTAGTGCATTGGACTTGTACCACCAGCAGCCGACACCTTCGCCGGAGCAGACCAGTAAGTCAGTGTGACAGTTACTGCAGTTTCCTGCATAACAGTCACAGTGGCATTCCTGATTGAAGGTAAGTGTCTTAGCATTTGAGTTATATCCCCTTTTCCTCTCCTGGCCATTTCTTCTATTATAGCATTACATCTTAGTTTGATGTCCCTGGTGGCTAGAGCTACTTGGGCTGTCTGTCTCTCTTTTTTGGTACAAAATGGAAACATCCCTATACTAAAATTGGCATTTCTTGTTTTTCTGTCCTGAGTAGCAGCTAGGTGGTTTGGATCCGCCTGTCTAGTTACCTCCCAACCTTTCGTTAATTTATCGTAGAAGTCCTGCATGCCCAGGTATGCCTTAGTGTCTCTGTCTGTTGTTAGGGTTCTTACATAGAAGCCCTCAAGAGAAAGGTTCTCCTGCTATGCTATGTGCCATTCTTCTCTCTGAATGTGGCATTAAGTATCCAAATTTCTTTCTTCTAGGCGAAAATAAATTTCCTTTCTTGAACAAGCTTAACGGCTTCTTCTTCTTTCTTTTTCTGACTTCTCTATTCATTTTTCCTATTATTCTATCTGTGTCCGGCCAAATCTATCTATCTGTTTTCTTCTCCCTCTATGAGTAACTCTGAATCTGTATGGTCTTTTATACTCTTCTTTCTGTCATTTACTCAAATCTATCCACCCAATGACCTACTTTCCCAATACACTAATCTTATTGGGCAGGTACTGATAAGCCAAGCTGGACTTGGTTATGCAATACCTTATCTAATAAGTTCAGCCGTCTGGATGTTTGTAAAGGGCCTGCTTCTCTCTGATTACATTATAGACTGTCTGGTCTGCAGATATTACTCAGCATTTTGTCATAGATGAAAACATTGTAACAAAAGGAGCCATATAGGTAAATTTTGCAGTACTGGTTTTCGGTGAAGATTAAAGTTCATGTCCATCATATTCTATAAAGGCCCTCTTCTGTCCTTCTTTCATATATTCCACCCTCATTTTGACTGATAATACTTGATTATAGAATAAAAAGTTTAGAATAGTGCATTTGGCTGGTCACATGGAAGATTTTAGGGGGAAAAAAATGAAGAAAACCCTTAATTTTAGCCGCCAGAATGGGGATTTTTTGGTCATTTTGGCTACTTTTCATGCAATGTCTTCAATGTATTTAGTTGAAAATGGGTTAAAAAGACAGACAAAAGGGTCCAGAACAGCATACTTTTTATTTCATGTGAATCCATTGAGTTTTGACTGAGATATGTTTGATGTTGTAGGAGTAGTCAAAGGGCTGAAAATTTCCATTTTTTAAGGTCTTGGCCGCAAAGTCAGTCATGTTAAGAAAAATGGGTTTTCTCTTTGAAAATGGCCCTGATTTGTCTCTGGCTCAATTTTTCCTAGTCGCAATACCCGGACTCAGCCTTAGGACTAATAGGACCGGACTTAAAAGCCGAAATCTGTTTTATATAGGTGTCGCACCACTGCGAGACTGCTTCCGGGTCGTAGTAGTCAAAAGTAGTCCCATATGAAATTTCGCAGTAGCACTTCTGCTGCACTGTTTCATGGAGCCGAGATGGCTTGGAGGTATATAATTTAGATTTGCTTCAAATTTGGGCATTGGGGGACCACTTAGATGCATTTATAATGTATTTTGACAGGACTATTTTGTATTACTGGAGGAACAAAAAGTTGGGGTCATGGCCGTGAACAGGTGTACCTCAGAGGGCAAATTTTAGGGTGCCTGTACTGGTTGGAATTTAGCGAAAAACGCAATCGGTTGACATTTTTTTTTTTTTTTTTTTTTATAGACCTATGGTCATACTTTGGAGAACAATAGACCTAGAAGCCAGAATTTTGCCATTAAGCGATCTGTGGAACTCTAAACATTGTCGATTTCGCTCTATTTTCAATGTGGCCAAAAACCAGTGGTGTGACACCTATATGGGAAGGGAGTGAAAGTACGAGAATCAGTCTGGTGACTATATTCTTTGACATAACCAGCTGAAATTTGGTATACAAGTAGCTGAGAGGCCTTGAAATAGGATCCTATCAAAAGTTGGGCTGAGGTATGTAGAATTTAAATTTTTAATTAGACTTAGAATTTAAATTAACAAAATGTCAAAATTGTCGGACTGGTCCGCTGAGAATTTTGTCCCAGAAAGGTTTTCATCGGATGAAATCTACTGAAACGTCGTCTGCAAGTTTTCAACTGGCAAACATTTAAATATCTGTTCAGATAAGTGCTTTAAATTCCTTTTTAGAATTTTAAATTCTAATTTAAATTCCTTTTTTAGAATTTAAAATGGATTCATTTTTTAGGAAATGCCAGGAATAAATTGAAAAAACATCTGAATTGCATGCAAATGGCAAATGCTTGGTCTGGAATGGTAGTGCAAGTAAGGCCGGATATGGGCAATTCAGATTCAATGATCCAAGAGATCCTGCCGGGGCTGGGTTTCGAACGTGTACAGCCCACAGAATGACAGTTATGGTCAGTAAGAAATCTTTAGATATTGACCCAAAGTTTCATGCAAGCCACCTCTGTAATAACAAGCTCTGTGTCAATACAGACCATATTAACCTGAAGAAGAGTTTTGTTAATAATAGTAGAAAATGTTGTTTTGACAGGGGCATCTGCAGTGGCCATGAAAATTCATTGCGGCAAAAGGAGCCAGACTGCTTGTTGGACTCATGGGACTGTAATTACTATTTTAATACCTATAAGGCTCTTTGCCTATCTTATTCCATTGTTGGTCCATCCATCTTAACTGTCCCCAGACCTGTATTCATCTGCAGCCCGTTTCTTTTGAAAACATTGTGGCAGAAGGAGCCAAGATTACATACAGGACCCTGCTTCCTTCCTTCACTCAATCTCCCCTCTCTCTCTCTCTCTCTCTCTCTCTCTCTCTCCCTCTCTTATGTTTGCAGAAGCAGGCCTTAATCATATACAGCCCCCCTCTCTCTCTCTCTTTCTTTTCTTTTTGTATGACTCCGTTTCGACCAGCTTCAGGCCTCATCAGTAGCGCTGCTATGCGACTAGACAGAGTTACTGCCCGTCTTCCCTTTTATTTGCCGTGTACTTCCTTGCTTGTCTTAACTCTGTCCAAGGTTACAAGTTAACTTGTTTTGGTCTCTGGGCACATGTATGAATGTTGTCGTCTAAGACCCCTTTCACATAGTCGGGTTCTGGATAGCCCCTTTCCTGCATCAAGCGGTGTTCATGTTCTAGTCTTGCTCGGATAGCTTGTCTCTTTTTCCTGTATCGGCTTGTCTTTTTAAGCGATTTACTCTCTAATGCCTGTTGTAACCGTTTCCGTGCCCAAATGCACAATGATGTTCCGGAAACCGCCCAAAGCTTTTTCTTTACTGCCCTGTCGATTCTGTTATTTGACCGTAGTATCTGGGCTGACAGTCTGCCGGTGAATGTCCTTGAGTAGCTGATATTTTTGCTGAGGGTAGCTGCTGCGGCTCTGTTAAAGGCTTCACATTTCTGTGTCGAAGTCCGTAAACTCACACTGTACACAGCAGCCTCGCTTAGCCTCATTTGTAGTATGACCTCCATCACGGACTTGTCGTTTTCGTCCATTCTCAAAAATGTTTTTTTTTTTTTTTTTTTTTGCAGGACCTAGTGCATTGGACTTGTACCACCAGCAGCCGACACCTTCGCCGGAGCAGACCAGTAAGTCAGTGTGACAGTTACTGCAGTTTCCTGCATAACAGTCAACAGTGGCATTCCTGATTGAAGGTAAGTGTCTTAGCATTTGAGTTATATCCCCTTTTCCTCTCCTGGCCATTTCTTCTATTATAGCATTACATCTTAGTTTGATGTCCCTGGTGGCTAGAGCTACTTGGGCTGTCTGTCTCTCTTTTTTGGTACAAAATGGAAACATCCCTATACTAAAATTGGCATTTCTTGTTTTTCTGTCCTGAGTAGCAGCTAGGTGGTTTGGATCCGCCTGTCTAGTTACCTCCCAACCTTTCGTTAATTTATCGTAGAAGTCCTGCATGCCCAGGTATGCCTTAGTGTCTCTGTCTGTTGTTAGGGTTCTTACATAGAAGCCCTCAAGAGAAAGGTTCTCTGCTATGCTATGTGCCATTCTTCTCTCTGAATGTGGCATTAAGTATCCAAATTTCTTTCTTCTAGGCGAAAATAAATTTCCTTTCTTGAACAAGCTTAACGGCTTCTTCTTCTTTCTTTTTCTGACTTCTCTATTCATTTTTCCCTATTATTCTATCTGTGTCCGGCCAAATCTATCTACCTGTTTTCTTCTCCCTCTATGAGTAACTCTGAATCTGTATGGTCTTTTATACTCTTCTTTCTGTCATTTACTCAAATCTATCCACCCAATGACCTACTTTCCCAATACACTAATCTTATTGGGCAGGTACTGATAAGCCAAGCTGGACTTGGTTATGCAATACCTTATCTAATAAGTTCCAGCCGTCTGGATGTTTTGTAAAGGGCCTGCTTCTCTCTGATTACATTATAGACTGTCTGGTCTGCAGATATTACTCAGCATTTTGTCATAGATGAAAACATTGTAACAAAAGGAGCCATATAGGTAAATTTTGCAGTACTGGTTTTCGGTGAAGATTAAAGTTCATGTCCATCATATTCTATAAAGGCCCTCTTCTGTCCTTCTTTCATATATTCCACCCTCATTTTGACTGATAATACTTGATTATAGAATAAAAAGTTTAGAATAGTGCATTTGGCTGGTCACATGGAAGATTTTAGGGGGAAAAAAATGAAGAAAACCCTTAATTTTAGCCGCCAGAATGGGGATTTTTTGGTCATTTTGGCTACTTTTCATGCAATGTCTTCAATGTATTTAGTTGAAAATGGGTTAAAAAGACAGACAAAAGGGTGCAGAACAGCATACTTTTTATTTCGTGTGAATCCATTGAGTTTTGACTGAGATATGTTTGATGTTGTAGGAGTAGTCAAAGGGCTGAAAATTTCCATTTTTTAAGGTCTTGGCCGCAAAGTCAGTCATGTTAAGAAAAATGGGTTTTCTCTTTGAAAATGGCCCTGATTTGTCTCTGGCTCAATTTTTCCTAGTCGCAATACCCGGACTCAGCCTTAGGACTAATAGGACCGGACTTAAAAGCCGAAATCTGTTTTATATAGGTGTCGCACCACTGCGAGACTGCTTCCGGGTCGTAGTAGTCAAAAGTAGTCCCATATGAAATTTCGCAGTAGCACTTCTGCTGCACTGTTTCATGGAGCCGAGATGGCTTGGAGGTATATAATTTAGATTTGCTTCAAATTTGGGCATTGGGGGACCACTTAGATGCATTTATAATGTATTTTGACAGGACTATTTTGTATTACTGGAGGAACAAAAAGTTGGGGTCATGGCCGTGAACAGGTGTACCTCAGAGGGCAAATTTTAGGGTGCCTGTACTGGTTGGAATTTAGCGAAAAACGCAATCGGTTGACATTTTTTTTTTTTTTTTTTTTATAGACCTATGGTCATACTTTGGAGAACAATAGACCTAGAAGCCAGAATTTTGCCATTAAGCGATCTGTGGAACTCTAAACATTGTCGATTTCGCTCTATTTTCAATGTGGCCAAAAACCAGTGGTGTGACACCTATATGGGAAGGGAGTGAAAGTACGAGAATCAGTCTGGTGACTATATTCTTTGACATAACCAGCTGAAATTTGGTATACAAGTAGCTGAGAGGCCTTGAAATAGGATCCTATCAAAAGTTGGGCTGAGGTATGTAGAATTTAAATTTTTAATTAGACTTAGAATTTAAATTAACAAAATGTCAAAATTGTCGGACTGGTCCGCTGAGAATTTTGTCCCAGAAAGGTTTTCATCGGATGAAATCTACTGAAACGTCGTCTGCAAGTTTTCAACTGGCAAACATTTGAATATCTGTTCAGATAAGTGCTTTAAATTCCTTTTTAGAATTTTAAATTCTAATTTAAATTCCTTTTTTAGAATTTAAAATGGATTCATTTTTTAGGAAATGCCAGGAATAAATTGAAAAAACATCTGAATTGCATGCAAATGGCAAATGCTTGGTCTGGAATGGTAGTGCAAGTAAGGCAATTCAGATTCAATGATCCAACAGATCCTGCCGGGGCTGGGTTTCGAACGTGTACAGCCCACAGAATGACAGTTATGGTCAGTAAGAAATCTTTAGATATTGACCCAAAGTTTCATGCAAGCCACCTCTGTAATAACAAGCTCTGTGTCAATACAGACCATATTAACCTGAAGAAGAGTTTTGTTAATAATAGTAGAAAATGTTGTTTTGACAGGGGCATCTGCAGTGGCCATGAAAATTCATTGCGGCAAAAGGAGCCAGACTGCTTGTTGGACTCATGGGACTGTAATTACTATTTTAATACCTATAAGGCTCTTTCCCTATCCTATTCCATTGTTGGTCCATCCATCTTAACTGTCCCCAGACCTGTATTCATCTGCAGCCCGTTTCTTTTGAAAACATTGTGGCAGAAGGAGCCAAGATTACATACAGGACCCTGCTTCCTTCCTTCACTCAATCTCCTCTCTCTCTCTCTCTCTCTCTCTCTCTCTCCCTCTCTTATGTTTGCAGAAGCAGGCCTTAATCATATACAGCCCCCCTCTCTCTCTCTCTTTCTTTTCTTTTTGTATGACTCCGTTTCGACCAGCTTCAGGCCTCATCAGTAGCGCTGCTATGCGACTAGACAGAGTTACTGCCCGTCTTCCCTTTTATTTGCCGTGTACTTCCTTGCCTGTCTTAACTCTGTCCAAGGTTACAAGTTAACTTGTTTTGGTCTCTGGGCACATGTATGAATGTTGTCGTCTAAGACCCCTTTCACATAGTCGGGTTCTGGATAGCCCCTTTCCTGCATCAAGCGGTGTTCATGTTCTAGTCTTGCTCGGATAGCTTGTCTCTTTTTCCTGTATCGGCTTGTCTTTTTAAGCGATTTACTCTCTAATGCCTGTTGTAACCGTTTCCGTGCCCAAATGCACAATGATGTTCCGGAAACCGCCCAAAGCTTTTTCTTTACTGCCCTGTCGATTCTGTTATTTGACCGTAGTATCCGGGCTGACAGTCTGCCGGTGAATGTCCTTGAGTAGCTGATATTTTTGCTGAGGGTAGCTGCTGCGGCTCTGTTAAAGGCTTCACATTTCTGTGTCGAAGTCCGTAAACTCACACTGTACACAGCAGCCTCGCTTAGCCTCATTTGTAGTATGACCTCCATCACGGACTTGTCGTTTTCGTCCATTCTCAAAAATGTTTTTTTTTTTTTTTTTTTTTGCAGGACCTAGTGCATTGGACTTGTACCACCAGCAGCCGACACCTTCGCCGGAGCAGACCAGTAAGTCAGTGTGACAGTTACTGCAGTTTCCTGCATAACAGTCAACAGTGGCATTCCTGATTGAAGGTAAGTGTCTTAGCATTTGAGTTATATCCCCTTTTCCTCTCCTGGCCATTTCTTCTATTATAGCATTACATCTTAGTTTGATGTCCCTGGTGGCTAGAGCTACTTGGGCTGTCTGTCTCTCTTTTTTGGTACAAAATGGAAACATCCCTATACTAAAATTGGCATTTCTTGTTTTTCTGTCCTGAGTAGCAGCTAGGTGGTTTGGATCCGCCTGTCTAGTTACCTCCCAACCTTTCGTTAATTTATCGTAGAAGTCCTGCATGCCCAGGTATGCCTTAGTGTCTCTGTCTGTTGTTAGGGTTCTTACATAGAAGCCCTCAAGAGAAAGGTTCTCTGCTATGCTATGTGCCATTCTTCTCTCTGAATGTGGCATTAAGTATCCAAATTTCTTTCTTCTAGGCGAAAATAAATTTCCTTTCTTGAACAAGCTTAACGGCTTCTTCTTCTTTCTTTTTCTGACTTCTCTATTCATTTTTCCCTATTATTCTATCTGTGTCCGGCCAAATCTATCTATCTGTTTTCTTCTCCCTCTATGAGTAACTCTGAATCTGTATGGTCTTTTATACTCTTCTTTCTGTCATTTACTCAAATCTATCCACCCAATGACCTACTTTCCCAATACACTAATCTTATTGGGCAGGTACTGATAAGCCAAGCTGGACTTGGTTATGCAATACCTTATCTAATAAGTTCCAGCCGTCTGGATGTTTTGTAAAGGGCCTGCTTCTCTCTGATTACATTATAGACTGTCTGGTCTGCAGATATTACTCAGCATTTTGTCATAGATGAAAACATTGTAACAAAAGGAGCCATATAGGTAAATTTTGCAGTACTGGTTTTCGGTGAAGATTAAAGTTCATGTCCATCATATTCTATAAAGGCCCTCTTCTGTCCTTCTTTCATATATTCCACCCTCATTTTGACTGATAATACTTGATTATAGAATAAAAAGTTTAGAATAGTGCATTTGGCTGGTCACATGGAAGATTTTAGGGGGAAAAAAATGAAGAAAACCCTTAATTTTAGCCGCCAGAATGGGGATTTTTTGGTCATTTTGGCTACTTTTCATGCAATGTCTTCAATGTATTTAGTTGAAAATGGGTTAAAAAGACAGACAAAAGGGTCCAGAACAGCATACTTTTTATTTCATGTGAATCCATTGAGTTTTGACTGAGATATGTTTGATGTTGTAGGAGTAGTCAAAGGGCTGAAAATTTCCATTTTTTAAGGTCTTGGCCGCAAAGTCAGTCATGTTAAGAAAAATGGGTTTTCTCTTTGAAAATGGCCCTGATTTGTCTCTGGCTCAATTTTTCCTAGTCGCAATACCCGGACTCAGCCTTAGGACTAATAGGACCGGACTTAAAAGCCGAAATCTGTTTTATATAGGTGTCGCACCACTGCGAGACTGCTTCCGGGTCGTAGTAGTCAAAAGTAGTCCCATATGAAATTTCGCAGTAGCACTTCTGCTGCACTGTTTCATGGAGCCGAGATGGCTTGGAGGTATATAATTTAGATTTGCTTCAAATTTGGGCATTGGGGGACCACTTAGATGCATTTATAATGTATTTTGACAGGACTATTTTGTATTACTGGAGGAACAAAAAGTTGGGGTCATGGCCGTGAACAGGTGTACCTCAGAGGGCAAATTTTAGGGTGCCTGTACTGGTTGGAATTTAGCGAAAAACGCAATCGGTTGACATTTTTTTTTTTTTTTTTTTTATAGACCTATGGTCATACTTTGGAGAACAATAGACCTAGAAGCCAGAATTTTGCCATTAAGCGATCTGTGGAACTCTAAACATTGTCGATTTCGCTCTATTTTCAATGTGGCCAAAAACCAGTGGTGTGACACCTATATGGGAAGGGAGTGAAAGTACGAGAATCAGTCTGGTGACTATATTCTTTGACATAACCAGCTGAAATTTGGTATACAAGTAGCTGAGAGGCCTTGAAATAGGATCCTATCAAAAGTTGGGCTGAGGTATGTAGAATTTAAATTTTTAATTAGACTCAGAATTTAAATTAACAAAATGTCAAAATTGTCGGACTGGTCCGCTGAGAATTTTGTCCCAGAAAGGTTTTCATCGGATGAAATCTACTGAAACGTCGTCTGCAAGTTTTCAACTGGCAAACATTTGAATATCTGTTCAGATAAGTGCTTTAAATTCCTTTTTAGAATTTTAAATTCTAATTTAAATTCCTTTTTTAGAATTTAAAATGGATTCATTTTTTAGGAAATGCCAGGAATAAATTGAAAAAAACATCTGAATTGCATGCAAATGGCAAATGCTTGGTCTGGAATGGTAGTGCAAGTAAGGCCGGATATGGGCAATTCAGATTCAATGATCCAAGAGATCCTGCCGGGGCTGGGTTTCGAACGTGTACAGCCCACAGAATGACAGTTATGGTCAGTAAGAAATCTTTAGATATTGACCCAAAGTTTCATGCAAGCCACCTCTGTAATAACAAGCTCTGTGTCAATACAGACCATATTAACCTGAAGAAGAGTTTTGTTAATAATAGTAGAAAATGTTGTTTTGACAGGGGCATCTGCAGTGGCCATGAAAATTCATTGCGGCAAAAGGAGCCAGACTGCTTGTTGGACTCATGGGACTGTAATTACTATTTTAATACCTATAAGGCTCTTTGCCTATCTTATTCCATTGTTGGTCCATCCATCTTAACTGTCCCCAGACCTGTATTCATCTGCAGCCCGTTTCTTTGGAAAACATTGTGGCAGAAGGAGCCAAGATTACATACAGGACCCTGCTTCCTTCCTTCACTCAATCTCCCCTCTCTCTCTCTCTCTCTCTCCCTCTCTTATGTTTGCAGAAGCAGGCCTTAATCATATACAGCCCCCCTCTCTCTCTCTCTTTCTTTTCTTTTTGTATGACTCCGTTTCGACCAGCTTCAGGCCTCATCAGTAGCGCTGCTATGCGACTAGACAGAGTTACTGCCCGTCTTCCCTTTTATTTGCCGTGTACTTCCTTGCTTGTCTTAACTCTGTCCAAGGTTACAAGTTAACTTGTTTTGGTCTCTGGGCACATGTATGAATGTTGTCGTCTAAGACCCCTTTCACATAGTCGGGTTCTGGATAGCCCCTTTCCTGCATCAAGCGGTGTTCATGTTCTAGTCTTGCTCGGATAGCTTGTCTCTTTTTCCTGTATCGGCTTGTCTTTTTAAGCGATTTACTCTCTAATGCCTGTTGTAACCGTTTCCGTGCCCAAATGCACAATGATGTTCCGGAAACCGCCCAAAGCTTTTTCTTTACTGCCCTGTCGATTCTGTTATTTGACCGTAGTATCTGGGCTGACAGTCTGCCGGTGAATGTCCTTGAGTAGCTGATATTTTTGCTGAGGGTAGCTGCTGCGGCTCTGTTAAAGGCTTCACATTTCTGTGTCGAAGTCCGTAAACTCACAATGTACACAGCAGCCTCGCTTAGCCTCATTTGTAGTATGACCTCCATCACGGACTTGTCGTTTTCGTCCATTCTCAAAAATGTTGTTTTTTTGGGTTTTTTTGCAGGACCTAGTGCATTGGACTTGTACCACCAGCAGCCGACACCTTCGCCGGAGCAGACCAGTAAGTCAGTGTGACAGTTACTGCAGTTTCCTGCATAACAGTCAACAGTGGCATTCCTGATTGAAGGTAAGTGTCTTAGCATTTGAGTTATATCCCCTTTTCCTCTCCTGGCCATTTCTTCTATTATAGCATTACATCTTAGTTTGATGTCCCTGGTGGCTAGAGCTACTTGGGCTGTCTGTCTCTCTTTTTTGGTACAAAATGGAAACATCCCTATACTAAAATTGGCATTTCTTGTTTTTCTGTCCTGAGTAGCAGCTAGGTGGTTTGGATCCGCCTGTCTAGTTACCTCCCAACCTTTCGTTAATTTATCGTAGAAGTCCTGCATGCCCAGGTATGCCTTAGTGTCTCTGTCTGTTGTTAGGGTTCTTACATAGAAGCCCTCAAGAGAAAGGTTCTCTGCTATGCTATGTGCCATTCTTCTCTCTGAATGTGGCATTAAGTATCCAAATTTCTTTCTTCTAGGCGAAAATAAATTTCCTTTCTTGAACAAGCTTAACGGCTTCTTCTTCTTTCTTTTTCTGACTTCTCTATTCATTTTTCCCTATTATTCTATCTGTGTCCGGCCAAATCTATCTATCTGTTTTCTTCTCCCTCTATGAGTAACTCTGAATCTGTATGGTCTTTTATACTCTTCTTTCTGTCATTTACTCAAATCTATCCACCCAATGACCTACTTTCCCAATACACTAATCTTATTGGGCAGGTACTGATAAGCCAAGCTGGACTTGGTTATGCAATACCTTATCTAATAAGTTCCAGCCGTCTGGATGTTTTGTAAAGGGCCTGCTTCTCTCTGATTACATTATAGACTGTCTGGTCTGCAGATATTACTCAGCATTTTGTCATAGATGAAAACATTGTAACAAAAGGAGCCATATAGGTAAATTTTGCAGTACTGGTTTTCGGTGAAGATTAAAGTTCATGTCCATCATATTCTATAAAGGCCCTCTTCTGTCCTTCTTTCATATATTCCACCCTCATTTTGACTGATAATACTTGATTATAGAATAAAAAGTTTAGAATAGTGCATTTGGCTGGTCACATGGAAGATTTTAGGGGGAAAAAAATGAAGAAAACCCTTAATTTTAGCCGCCAGAATGGGGATTTTTTGGTCATTTTGGCTACTTTTCATGCAATGTCTTCAATGTATTTAGTTGAAAATGGGTTAAAAAGACAGACAAAAGGGTCCAGAACAGCATACTTTTTATTTCATGTGAATCCATTGAGTTTTGACTGAGATATGTTTGATGTTGTAGGAGTAGTCAAAGGGCTGAAAATTTCCATTTTTTAAGGTCTTGGCCGCAAAGTCAGTCATGTTAAGAAAAATGGGTTTTCTCTTTGAAAATGGCCCTGATTTGTCTCTGGCTCAATTTTTCCTAGTCGCAATACCCGGACTCAGCCTTAGGACTAATAGGACCGGACTTAAAAGCCGAAATCTGTTTTATATAGGTGTCGCACCACTGCGATACTGCTTCCGGGTCGTAGTAGTCAAAAGTAGTCCCATATGAAATTTCGCAGTAGCACTTCTGCTGCACTGTTTCATGGAGCCGAGATGGCTTGGAGGTATATAATTTAGATTTGCTTCAAATTTGGGCATTGGGGGACCACTTAGATGCATTTATAATGTATTTTGACAGGACTATTTTGTATTACTGGAGGAACAAAAAGTTGGGGTCATGGCCGTGAACAGGTGTACCTCAGAGGGCAAATTTTAGGGTGCCTGTACTGGTTGGAATTTAGCGAAAAACGCAATCGGTTGACATTTTTTTTTTTTTTTTTTTTTATAGACCTATGGTCATACTTTGGAGAACAATAGACCTAGAAGCCAGAATTTTGCCATTAAGCGATCTGTGGAACTCTAAACATTGTCGATTTCGCTCTATTTTCAATGTGGCCAAAAACCAGTGGTGTGACACCTATATGGGAAGGGAGTGAAAGTACGAGAATCAGTCTGGTGACTATATTCTTTGACATAACCAGCTGAAATTTGGTATACAAGTAGCTGAGAGGCCTTGAAATAGGATCCTATCAAAAGTTGGGCTGAGGTATGTAGAATTTAAATTTTTAATTAGACTTAGAATTTAAATTAACAAAATGTCAAAATTGTCGGACTGGTCCGCTGAGAATTTTGTCCCAGAAAGGTTTTCATCGGATGAAATCTACTGAAACGTCGTCTGCAAGTTTTCAACTGGCAAACATTTGAATATCTGTTCAGATAAGTGCTTTAAATTCCTTTTTAGAATTTTAAATTCTAATTTAAATTCCTTTTTTAGAATTTAAAATGGATTCATTTTTTAAGAAATGCCAGGAATAAATTGAAAAAACATCTGAATTGCATGCAAATGGCAAATGCTTGGTCTGGAATGGTAGTGCAAGTAAGGCCGGATATGGGCAATTCAGATTCAATGATCCAAGAGATCCTGCCGGGGCTGGGTTTCGAACGTGTACAGCCCACAGAATGACAGTTATGGTCAGTAAGAAATCTTTAGATATTGACCCAAAGTTTCATGCAAGCCACCTCTGTAATAACAAGCTCTGTGTCAATACAGACCATATTAACCTGAAGAAGAGTTTTGTTAATAATAGTAGAAAATGTTGTTTTGACAGGGGCATCTGCAGTGGCCATGAAAATTCATTGCGGCAAAAGGAGCCAGACTGCTTGTTGGACTCATGGGACTGTAATTACTATTTTAATACCTATAAGGCTCTTTGCCTATCTTATTCCATTGTTGGTCCATCCATCTTAACTGTCCCCAGACCTGTATTCATCTGCAGCCCGTTTCTTTGGAAAACATTGTGGCAGAAGGAGCCAAGATTACATACAGGACCCTGCTTCCTTCCTTCACTCAATCTCCCCTCTCTCTCTCTCTCTCTCTCTCTCTCTCTTATGTTTGCAGAAGCAGGCCTTAATCATATACAGCCCCCCTCTCTCTCTCTCTTTCTTTTCTTTTTGTATGACTCCGTTTCGACCAGCTTCAGGCCTCATCAGTAGCGCTGCTATGCGACTAGACAGAGTTACTGCCCGTCTTCCCTTTTATTTGCCGTGTACTTCCTTGCTTGTCTTAACTCTGTCCAAGGTTACAAGTTAACTTGTTTTGGTCTCTGGGCACATGTATGAATGTTGTCGTCTAAGACCCCTTTCACATAGTCGGGTTCTGGATAGCCCCTTTCCTGCATCAAGCGGTGTTCATGTTCTAGTCTTGCTCGGATAGCTTGTCTCTTTTTCCTGTATCGGCTTGTCTTTTTAAGCGATTTACTCTCTAATGCCTGTTGTAACCGTTTCCGTGCCCAAATGCACAATGATGTTCCGGAAACCGCCCAAAGCTTTTTCTTTACTGCCCTGTCGATTCTGTTATTTGACCGTAGTATCCGGGCTGACAGTCTGCCGGTGAATGTCCTTGAGTAGCTGATATTTTTGCTGAGGGTAGCTGCTGCGGCTCTGTTAAAGGCTTCACATTTCTGTGTCGAAGTCCGTAAACTCACACTGTACACAGCAGCCTCGCTTAGCCTCATTTGTAGTATGACCTCCATCACGGACTTGTCGTTTTCGTCCATTCTCAAAAATGTTGTTTTTTTGGTTTTTTTTGCAGGACCTAGTGCATTGGACTTGTACCACCAGCAGCCGACACCTTCGCCGGAGCAGACCAGTAAGTCAGTGTGACAGTTACTGCAGTTTCCTGCATAACAGTCAACAGTGGCATTCCTGATTGAAGGTAAGTGTCTTAGCATTTGAGTTATATCCCCTTTTCCTCTCCTGGCCATTTCTTCTATTATAGCATTACATCTTAGTTTGATGTCCCTGGTGGCTAGAGCTACTTGGGCTGTCTGTCTCTCTTTTTTGGTACAAAATGGAAACATCCCTATACTAAAATTGGCATTTCTTGTTTTTCTGTCCTGAGTAGCAGCTAGGTGGTTTGGATCCGCCTGTCTAGTTACCTCCCAACCTTTCGTTAATTTATCGTAGAAGTCCTGCATGCCCAGGTATGCCTTAGTGTCTCTGTCTGTTGTTAGGGTTCTTACATAGAAGCCCTCAAGAGAAAGGTTCTCTGCTATGCTATGTGCCATTCTTCTCTCTGAATGTGGCATTAAGTATCCAAATTTCTTTCTTCTAGGCGAAAATAAATTTCCTTTCTTGAACAAGCTTAACGGCTTCTTCTTCTTTCTTTTTCTGACTTCTCTATTCATTTTTCCCTATTATTCTATCTGTGTCCGGCCAAATCTATCTATCTGTTTTCTTCTCCCTCTATGAGTAACTCTGAATCTGTATGGTCTTTTATACTCTTCTTTCTGTCATTTACTCAAATCTATCCACCCAATGACCTACTTTCCCAATACACTAATCTTATTGGGCAGGTACAGATAAGCCAAGCTGGACTTGGTTATGCAATACCTTATCTAATAAGTTCCAGCCGTCTGGATGTTTTGTAAAGGGCCTGCTTCTCTCTGATTACATTATAGACTGTCTGGTCTGCAGATATTACTCAGCATTTTGTCATAGATGAAAACATTGTAACAAAAGGAGCCATATAGGTAAATTTTGCAGTACTGGTTTTCGGTGAAGATTAAAGTTCATGTCCATCATATTCTATAAAGGCCCTCTTCTGTCCTTCTTTCATATATTCCACCCTCATTTTGACTGATAATACTTGATTATAGAATAAAAAGTTTAGAATAGTGCATTTGGCTGGTCACATGGAAGATTTTAGGGGGAAAAAAATGAAGAAAACCCTTAATTTTAGCCGCCAGAATGGGGATTTTTTGGTCATTTTGGCTACTTTTCATGCAATGTCTTCAATGTATTTAGTTGAAAATGGGTTAAAAAGACAGACAAAAGGGTCCAGAACAGCATACTTTTTATTTCATGTGAATCCATTGAGTTTTGACTGAGATATGTTTGATGTTGTAGGAGTAGTCAAAGGGCTGAAAATTTCCATTTTTTAAGGTCTTGGCCGCAGTCAGTCATGTTAAGAAAAATGGGTTTTCTCTTTGAAAATGGCCCTGATTTGTCTCTGGCTCAATTTTTCCTAGTCGCAATACCCGGACACAACCTTAGGACTAATAGGACCGGACTTAAAAGCCGAAATCTGTTTTATATAGGTGTCGCACCACTGCGAGACTGCTTCCGGGTCGTAGTAGTCAAAAGTAGTCCCATATGAAATTTCGCAGTAGCACTTCTGCTGCACTGTTTCATGGAGCCGAGATGGCTTGGAGGTATATAATTTAGATTTGCTTCAAATATGGGCATTGGGGGACCACTTAGATGCATTTATAATGTATTTTGACAGGACTGTTTTGTATTACTGGAGGAACAAAAAGTTGGGGTCATGGCCGTGAACAGGTGTACCTCAGAGGGCAAATTTTAGGGTGCCTGTACTGGTTGGAATTTAGCGAAAAACGCAATCGGTTGACATTTTTTTTTTTTTTTTTTTTTTATAGACCTATGGTCATACTTTGGAGAACAATAGACCAAGAAGCCAGAATTTTGCCATTAAGCGATCTGTGGAACTCTAAACATTGTCGATTTCGCTCTATTTTCAATGTGGCCAAAAACCCGTGGTGTGACACCTATATGAGAAGGGAGTGAAAGTACGAGAATCAGTCTGGTGACTATATTCTTTGATATAACCAGCTGAAATTTGGTATACAAGTAGCTGAGAGGCCTTGAAATAGGATCCTATCAAAAGTTGGGCTGAGGTATGTAGAATTTAAATTTTTAATTAGACTTAGAATTTAAATTAGCAAAATGTCAAAATTGTCGGACTGGTCCGCTGAGAATTTTGTCCCAGAAAGGTTTTCATCGGATGAAATCTACTGAAACGTCGTCTGCAAGTTTTCAACTGGCAAACATTTGATTATCTGTTCAGATAAGTGCTTTAAATTCCTTTTTAGAATTTTAAATTCTAATTTAAATTCCTTTTTTAGAATTTAAAATGGATTCATTTTTTAGGAAATGCCAGGAATAAATTGAAAAAACATCTGAATTGCATGCAAATGGCAAATGCTTGGTCTGGAATGGTAGTGCAAGTAAGGCCGGATATGGGCAATTCAGATTCAATGATCCAAGAGATCCTGCCGGGGCTGGGTTTCGAACGTGTACAGCCCACAGAATGACAGTTATGATCAGTAAGAAATCTTTAGATATTGACCCAAAGTTTCATGCAAGCCACCTCTGTAATAACAAGCTCTGTGTCAATACAGACCATATTAACCTGAAGAAGAGTTTTGTTAATAATAGTAGAAAATGTTGTTTTGACAGGGGCATCTGCAGTGGCCATGAAAATTCATTGCGGCAAAAGGAGCCAGACTGCTTGTTGGACTCATGGGACTGTAATTACTATTTTAATACCTATAAGGCTCTTTGCCTATCTTATTCCATTGTTGGTCCATCCATCTTAACTGTCCCCAGACCTGTATTCATCTGCAGCCCGTTTCTTTTGAAAACATTGTGGCAGAAGGAGCCAAGATTACATACAGGACCCTGCTTCCTTCCTTCACTCAATCTCCCCTCTGTCTCTCTCTCTCCTTCTCTTGTGTTTGCAGAAGCAGGCCTTAATCATATACAGCCCCCCTCTCTCTCTCTCTTTCTTTTCTTTTTGTATGACTCCGTTTCGACCAGCTTCAGGCCTCATCAGTAGCGCTGCTATGCGACTAGACAGAGTTACTGCCCGTCTTCCCTTTTATTTGCCGTGTACTTCCTTGCTTGTCTTAACTCTGTCCAAGGTTACAAGTTAACTTGTTTTGGTCTCTGGGCACATGTATGAATGTTGTCGTCTGAGACCCCTTTCACATAGTCGGGTTCTGGATAGCCCCTTTCCTGCATCAAGCGGTGTTCATGTTCTAGTCTTGCTCGGATAGCTTGTCTCTTTTTCCTGTATCGGCTTGTCTTTTTAAGCGATTTACTCTCTAATGCCTGTTGTAACCGTTTCCGTGCCCAAATGCACAATGATGTTCCGGAAACCGCCCAAAGCTTTTTCTTTACTGCCCTGTCGATTCTGTTATTTGACCGTAGTATCTGGGCTGACAGTCTGCCGGTGAATGTCCTTGAGTAGCTGATATTTTTGCTGAGGGTAGCTGCTGCGGCTCTGTTAAAGGCTTCACATTTCTGTGTCGAAGTCCGTAAACTCACACTGTACACAGCAGCCTCGCTTAGCCTCATTTGTAGTATGACCTCCATCACGGACTTGTCGTTTTCGTCCATTCTCAAAAATGTTGTTTTTTTTGTTTTTTTTTGCAGGACCTAGTGCATTGGACTTGTACCACCAGCAGCCGACACCTTCGCCGGAGCAGACCAGTAAGTCAGTGTGACAGTTACTGCAGTTTCCTGCATAACAGTCAACAGTGGCATTCCTGATTGAAGGTAAGTGTCTTAGCATTTGAGTTATATCCCCTTTTCCTCTCCTGGCCATTTCTTCTATTATAGCATTACATCTTAGTTTGATGTCCCTGGTGGCTAGAGCTACTTGGGCTGTCTGTCTCTCTTTTTTGGTACAAAATGGAAACATCCCTATACTAAAATTGGCATTTCTTGTTTTTCTGTCCTGAGTAGCAGCTAGGTGGTTTGGATCCGCCTGTCTAGTTACCTCCCAACCTTTCGTTAATTTATCGTAGAAGTCCTGCATGCCCAGGTATGCCTTAGTGTCTCTGTCTGTTGTTAGGGTTCTTACATAGAAGCCCTCAAGAGAAAGGTTCTCTGCTATGCTATGTGCCATTCTTCTCTCTGAATGTGGCATTAAGTATCCAAATTTCTTTCTTCTAGGCGAAAATAAATTTCCTTTCTTGAACAAGCTTAACGGCTTCTTCTTCTTTCTTTTTCTGACTTCTCTATTCATTTTTCCCTATTATTCTATCTGTGTCCGGCCAAATCTATCTATCTGTTTTCTTCTCCCTCTATGAGTAACTCTGAATCTGTATGGTCTTTTATACTCTTCTTTCTGTCATTTACTCAAATCTATCCACCCAATGACCTACTTTCCCAATACACTAATCTTATTGGGCAGGTACAGATAAGCCAAGCTCGACTTGGTTATGCAATACCTTATCTAATAAGTTCCAGCCGTCTGGATGTTTTGTAAAGGGCCTGCTTCTCTCTGATTACATTATAGACTGTCTGGTCTGCAGATATTACTCAGCATTTTGTCATAGATGAAAACATTGTAACAAAAGGAGCCATATAGGTAAATTTTGCAGTACTGGTTTTCGGTGAAGATTAAAGTTCATGTCCATCATATTCTATAAAGGCCCTCTTCTGTCCTTCTTTCATATATTCCACCCTCATTTTGACTGATAATACTTGATTATAGAATAAAAAGTTTAGAATAGTGCATTTGGCTGGTCACATGGAAGATTTTAGGGGGAAAAAAATGAAGAAAACCCTTAATTTTAGCCGCCAGAATGGGGATTTTTTGGTCATTTTGGCTACTTTTCATGCAATGTCTTCAATGTATTTAGTTGAAAATGGGTTAAAAAGACAGACAAAAGGGTCCAGAACAGCATACTTTTTATTTCATGTGAATCCATTGAGTTTTGACTGAGATATGTTTGATGTTGTAGGAGTAGTCAAAGGGCTGAAAATTTCCATTTTTTAAGGTCTTGGCCGCAGTCAGTCATGTTAAGAAAAATGGGTTTTCTCTTTGAAAATGGCCCTGATTTGTCTCTGGCTCAATTTTTCCTAGTCGCAATACCCGGACACAACCTTAGGACTAATAGGACCGGACTTAAAAGCCGAAATCTGTTTTATATAGGTGTCGCACCACTGCGAGACTGCTTCCGGGTCGTAGTAGTCAAAAGTAGTCCCATATGAAATTTCGCAGTAGCACTTCTGCTGCACTGTTTCATGGAGCCGAGATGGCTTGGAGGTATATAATTTAGATTTGCTTCAAATTTGGGCATTGGGGGACCACTTAGATGCATTTATAATGTATTTTGACAGGACTGTTTTGTATTACTGGAGGAACAAAAAGTTGTGGTCATGGCCGTGAACAGGTGTACTTCAGAGGGCAAATTTTAGGGTGCCTGTACTGGTTGGAATTTAGCGAAAAACGCAATCGGTTGACATTTTTTTTTTTTTATAGACCTATGGTCATACTTTGGAGAACAATAGACCAAGAAGCCAGAATTTTGCCATTAAGCGATCTGTGGAACTCTAAACATTGTCGATTTCGCTCTATTTTCAATGTGGCCAAAAACCCGTGGTGTGACACCTATATGAGAAGGGAGTGAAAGTACGAGAATCAGTCTGGTGACTATATTCTTTGATATAACCAGCTGAAATTTGGTATACAAGTAGCTGAGAGGCCTTGAAATAGGATCCTATCAAAAGTTGGGCTGAGGTATGTAGAATTTAAATTTTTAATTAGACTTAGAATTTAAATTAGCAAAATGTCAAAATTGTCGGACTGGTCCGCTGAGAATTTTGTCCCAGAAAGGTTTTCATCGGATGAAATCTACTGAAACGTCGTCTGCAAGTTTTCAACTGGCAAACATTTGAATATCTGTTCAGATAAGTGCTTTAAATTCCTTTTTAGAATTTTAAATTCTAATTTAAATTCCTTTTTTAGAATTTAAAATGGATTCATTTTTTAGGAAATGCCAGGAATAAATTGAAAAAACATCTGAATTGCATGCAAATGGCAAATGCTTGGTCTGGAATGGTAGTGCAAGTAAGGCCGGATATGGGCAATTCAGATTCAATGATCCAAGAGATCCTGCCGGGGCTGGGTTTCGAACGTGTACAGCCCACAGAATGACAGTTATGGTCAGTAAGAAATCTTTAGATATTGACCCAAAGTTTCATGCAAGCCACCTCTGTAATAACAAGCTCTGTGTCAATACAGACCATATTAACCTGAAGAAGAGTTTTGTTAATAATAGTAGAAAATGTTGTTTTGACAGGGGCATCTGCAGTGGCCATGAAAATTCATTGCGGCAAAAGGAGCCAGACTGCTTGTTGGACTCATGGGACTGTAATTACTATTTTAATACCTATAAGGCTCTTTGCCTATCTTATTCCATTGTTGGTCCATCCATCTTAACTGTCCCCAGACCTGTATTCATCTGCAGCCCGTTTCTTTTGAAAACATTGTGGCAGAAGGAGCCAAGATTACATACAGGACCCTGCTTCCTTCCTTCACTCAATCTCCCCTCTCTCTCTCTCTCTCTCCTTCTCTTGTGTTTGCAGAAGCAGGCCTTAATCATATACAGCCCCCCTCTCTCTCTCTCTTTCTTTTCTTTTTGTATGACTCCGTTTCGACCAGCTTCAGGCCTCATCAGTAGCGCTGCTATGCGACTAGACAGAGTTACTGCCCGTCTTCCCTTTTATTTGCCGTGTACTTCCTTGCTTGTCTTAACTCTGTCCAAGGTTACAAGTTAACTTGTTTTGGTCTCTGGGCACATGTATGAATGTTGTCGTCTAAGACCCCTTTCACATAGTCGGGTTCTGGATAGCCCCTTTCCTGCATCAAGCGGTGTTCATGTTCTAGTCTTGCTCGGATAGCTTGTCTCTTTTTCCTGTATCGGCTTGTCTTTTTAAGCGATTTACTCTCTAATGCCTGTTGTAACCGTTTCCGTGCCCAAATGCACAATGATGTTCCGGAAACCGCCCAAAGCTTTTTCTTTACTGCCCTGTCGATTCTGTTATTTGACCGTAGTATCTGGGCTGACAGTCTGCCGGTGAATGTCCTTGAGTAGCTGATATTTTTGCTGAGGGTAGCTGCTGCGGCTCTGTTAAAGGCTTCACATTTCTGTGTCGAAGTCCGTAAACTCACACTGTACACAGCAGCCTCGCTTAGCCTCATTTGTAGTATGACCTCCATCACGGACTTGTCGTTTTCGTCCATTCTCAAAAATGTTGTTTTTTTTGTTTTTTTTTGCAGGACCTAGTGCATTGGACTTGTACCACCAGCAGCCGACACCTTCGCCGGAGCAGACCAGTAAGTCAGTGTGACAGTTACTGCAGTTTCCTGCATAACAGTCAACAGTGGCATTCCTGATTGAAGGTAAGTGTCTTAGCATTTGAGTTATATCCCCTTTTCCTCTCCTGGCCATTTCTTCTATTATAGCATTACATCTTAGTTTGATGTCCCTGGTGGCTAGAGCTACTTGGGCTGTCTGTCTCTCTTTTTTGGTACAAAATGGAAACATCCCTATACTAAAATTGGCATTTCTTGTTTTTCTGTCCTGAGTAGCAGCTAGGTGGTTTGGATCCGCCTGTCTAGTTACCTCCCAACCTTTCGTTAATTTATCGTAGAAGTCCTGCATGCCCAGGTATGCCTTAGTGTCTCTGTCTGTTGTTAGGGTTCTTACATAGAAGCCCTCAAGAGAAAGGTTCTCTGCTATGCTATGTGCCATTCTTCTCTCTGAATGTGGCATTAAGTATCCAAATTTCTTTCTTCTAGGCGAAAATAAATTTCCTTTCTTGAACAAGCTTAACGGCTTCTTCTTCTTTCTTTTTCTGACTTCTCTATTCATTTTTCCCTATTATTCTATCTGTGTCCGGCCAAATCTATCTATCTGTTTTCTTCTCCCTCTATGAGTAACTCTGAATCTGTATGGTCTTTTATACTCTTCTTTCTGTCATTTACTCAAATCTATCCACCCAATGACCTACTTTCCCAATACACTAATCTTATTGGGCAGGTACAGATAAGCCAAGCTCGACTTGGTTATGCAATACCTTATCTAATAAGTTCCAGCCGTCTGGATGTTTTGTAAAGGGCCTGCTTCTCTCTGATTACATTATAGACTGTCTGGTCTGCAGATATTACTCAGCATTTTGTCATAGATGAAAACATTGTAACAAAAGGAGCCATATAGGTAAATTTTGCAGTACTGGTTTTCGGTGAAGATTAAAGTTCATGTCCATCATATTCTATAAAGGCCCTCTTCTGTCCTTCTTTCATATATTCCACCCTCATTTTGACTGATAATACTTGATTATAGAATAAAAAGTTTAGAATAGTGCATTTGGCTGGTCACATGGAAGATTTTAGGGGGAAAAAAATGAAGAAAACCCTTAATTTTAGCCGCCAGAATGGGGATTTTTTGGTCATTTTGGCTACTTTTCATGCAATGTCTTCAATGTATTTAGTTGAAAATGGGTTAAAAAGACAGACAAAAGGGTCCAGAACAGCATACTTTTTATTTCATGTGAATCCATTGAGTTTTGACTGAGATATGTTTGATGTTGTAGGAGTAGTCAAAGGGCTGAAAATTTCCATTTTTTAAGGTCTTGGCCGCAGTCAGTCATGTTAAGAAAAATGGGTTTTCTCTTTGAAAATGGCCCTGATTTGTCTCTGGCTCAATTTTTCCTAGTCGCAATACCCGGACACAACCTTAGGACTAATAGGACCGGACTTAAAAGCCGAAATCTGTTTTATATAGGTGTCGCACCACTGCGAGACTGCTTCCGGGTCGTAGTAGTCAAAAGTAGTCCCATATGAAATTTCGCAGTAGCACTTCTGCTGCACTGTTTCATGGAGCCGAGATGGCTTGGAGGTATATAATTTAGATTTGCTTCAAATTTGGGCATTGGGGGACCACTTAGATGCATTTATAATGTATTTTGACAGGACTGTTTTGTATTACTGGAGGAACAAAAAGTTGTGGTCATGGCCGTGAACAGGTGTACTTCAGAGGGCAAATTTTAGGGTGCCTGTACTGGTTGGAATTTAGCGAAAAACGCAATCGGTTGACATTTTTTTTTTTTTATAGACCTATGGTCATACTTTGGAGAACAATAGACCAAGAAGCCAGAATTTTGCCATTAAGCGATCTGTGGAACTCTAAACATTGTCGATTTCGCTCTATTTTCAATGTGGCCAAAAACCCGTGGTGTGACACCTATATGAGAAGGGAGTGAAAGTACGAGAATCAGTCTGGTGACTATATTCTTTGATATAACCAGCTGAAATTTGGTATACAAGTAGCTGAGAGGCCTTGAAATAGGATCCTATCAAAAGTTGGGCTGAGGTATGTAGAATTTAAATTTTTAATTAGACTTAGAATTTAAATTAGCAAAATGTCAAAATTGTCGGACTGGTCCGCTGAGAATTTTGTCCCAGAAAGGTTTTCATCGGATGAAATCTACTGAAACGTCGTCTGCAAGTTTTCAACTGGCAAACATTTGAATATCTGTTCAGATAAGTGCTTTAAATTCCTTTTTAGAATTTTAAATTCTAATTTAAATTCCTTTTTTAGAATTTAAAATGGATTCATTTTTTAGGAAATGCCAGGAATAAATTGAAAAAACATCTGAATTGCATGCAAATGGCAAATGCTTGGTCTGGAATGGTAGTGCAAGTAAGGCCGGATATGGGCAATTCAGATTCAATGATCCAAGAGATCCTGCCGGGGCTGGGTTTCGAACGTGTACAGCCCACAGAATGACAGTTATGGTCAGTAAGAAATCTTTAGATATTGACCCAAAGTTTCATGCAAGCCACCTCTGTAATAACAAGCTCTGTGTCAATACAGACCATATTAACCTGAAGAAGAGTTTTGTTAATAATAGTAGAAAATGTTGTTTTGACAGGGGCATCTGCAGTGGCCATGAAAATTCATTGCGGCAAAAGGAGCCAGACTGCTTGTTGGACTCATGGGACTGTAATTACTATTTTAATACCTATAAGGCTCTTTGCCTATCTTATTCCATTGTTGGTCCATCCATCTTAACTGTCCCCAGACCTGTATTCATCTGCAGCCCGTTTCTTTTGAAAACATTGTGGCAGAAGGAGCCAAGATTACATACAGGACCCTGCTTCCTTCCTTCACTCAATCTCCCCTCTCTCTCTCTCTCTCTCCTTCTCTTGTGTTTGCAGAAGCAGGCCTTAATCATATACAGCCCCCCTCTCTCTCTCTCTTTCTTTTCTTTTTGTATGACTCCGTTTCGACCAGCTTCAGGCCTCATCAGTAGCGCTGCTATGCGACTAGACAGAGTTACTGCCCGTCTTCCCTTTTATTTGCCGTGTACTTCCTTGCTTGTCTTAACTCTGTCCAAGGTTACAAGTTAACTTGTTTTGGTCTCTGGGCACATGTATGAATGTTGTCGTCTAAGACCCCTTTCACATAGTCGGGTTCTGGATAGCCCCTTTCCTGCATCAAGCGGTGTTCATGTTCTAGTCTTGCTCGGATAGCTTGTCTCTTTTTCCTGTATCGGCTTGTCTTTTTAAGCGATTTACTCTCTAATGCCTGTTGTAACCGTTTCCGTGCCCAAATGCACAATGATGTTCCGGAAACCGCCCAAAGCTTTTTCTTTACTGCCCTGTCGATTCTGTTATTTGACCGTAGTATCTGGGCTGACAGTCTGCCGGTGAATGTCCTTGAGTAGCTGATATTTTTGCTGAGGGTAGCTGCTGCGGCTCTGTTAAAGGCTTCACATTTCTGTGTCGAAGTCCGTAAACTCACACTGTACACAGCAGCCTCGCTTAGCCTCATTTGTAGTATGACCTCCATCACGGACTTGTCGTTTTCGTCCATTCTCAAAAATGTTGTTTTTTTTGTTTTTTTTTGCAGGACCTAGTGCATTGGACTTGTACCACCAGCAGCCGACACCTTCGCCGGAGCAGACCAGTAAGTCAGTGTGACAGTTACTGCAGTTTCCTGCATAACAGTCAACAGTGGCATTCCTGATTGAAGGTAAGTGTCTTAGCATTTGAGTTATATCCCCTTTTCCTCTCCTGGCCATTTCTTCTATTATAGCATTACATCTTAGTTTGATGTCCCTGGTGGCTAGAGCTACTTGGGCTGTCTGTCTCTCTTTTTTGGTACAAAATGGAAACATCCCTATACTAAAATTGGCATTTCTTGTTTTTCTGTCCTGAGTAGCAGCTAGGTGGTTTGGATCCGCCTGTCTAGTTACCTCCCAACCTTTCGTTAATTTATCGTAGAAGTCCTGCATGCCCAGGTATGCCTTAGTGTCTCTGTCTGTTGTTAGGGTTCTTACATAGAAGCCCTCAAGAGAAAGGTTCTCTGCTATGCTATGTGCCATTCTTCTCTCTGAATGTGGCATTAAGTATCCAAATTTCTTTCTTCTAGGCGAAAATAAATTTCCTTTCTTGAACAAGCTTAACGGCTTCTTCTTCTTTCTTTTTCTGACTTCTCTATTCATTTTTCCCTATTATTCTATCTGTGTCCGGCCAAATCTATCTATCTGTTTTCTTCTCCCTCTATGAGTAACTCTGAATCTGTATGGTCTTTTATACTCTTCTTTCTGTCATTTACTCAAATCTATCCACCCAATGACCTACTTTCCCAATACACTAATCTTATTGGGCAGGTACTGATAAGCCAAGCTGGACTTGGTTATGCAATACCTTATCTAATAAGTTCCAGCCGTCTGGATGTTTTGTAAAGGGCCTGCTTCTCTCTGATTACATTATAGACTGTCTGGTCTGCAGATATTACTCAGCATTTTGTCATAGATGAAAACATTGTAACAAAAGGAGCCATATAGGTAAATTTTGCAGTACTGGTTTTCGGTGAAGATTAAAGTTCATGTCCATCATATTCTATAAAGGCCCTCTTCTGTCCTTCTTTCATATATTCCACCCTCATTTTGACTGATAATACTTGATTATAGAATAAAAAGTTTAGAATAGTGCATTTGGCTGGTCACATGGAAGATTTTAGGGGGAAAAAAATGAAGAAAACCCTTAATTTTAGCCGCCAGAATGGGGATTTTTTGGTCATTTTGGCTACTTTTCATGCAATGTCTTCAATGTATTTAGTTGAAAATGGGTTAAAAAGACAGACAAAAGGGTCCAGAACAGCATACTTTTTATTTCATGTGAATCCATTGAGTTTTGACTGAGATATGTTTGATGTTGTAGGAGTAGTCAAAGGGCTGAAAATTTCCATTTTTTAAGGTCTTGGCCGCAGTCAGTCATGTTAAGAAAAATGGGTTTTCTCTTTGAAAATGGCCCTGATTTGTCTCTGGCTCAATTTTTCCTAGTCGCAATACCCGGACACAACCTTAGGACTAATAGGACCGGACTTAAAAGCCGAAATCTGTTTTATATAGGTGTCGCACCACTGCGAGACTGCTTCCGGGTCGTAGTAGTCAAAAGTAGTCCCATATGAAATTTCGCAGTAGCACTTCTGCTGCACTGTTTCATGGAGCCGAGATGGCTTGGAGGTATATAATTTAGATTTGCTTCAAATTTGGGCATTGGGGGACCACTTAGATGCATTTATAATGTATTTTGACAGGACTGTTTTGTATTACTGGAGGAACAAAAAGTTGGGGTCATGGCCGTGAACAGGTGTACCTCAGAGGGCAAATTTTAGGGTGCCTGTACTGGTTGGAATTTAGCGAAAAACGCAATCGGTTGACATTTTTTTTTTTTTTTTTTTTCATAGACCTATGGTCATACTTTGGAGAACAATAGACCAAGAAGCCAGAATTTTGCCATTAAGCGATCTGTGGAACTCTAAACATTGTCGATTTCGCTCTATTTTCAATGTGGCCAAAAACCCGTGGTGTGACACCTATATGAGAAGGGAGTGAAAGTACGAGAATCAGTCTGGTGACTATATTCTTTGATATAACCAGCTGAAATTTGGTATACAAGTAGCTGAGAGGCCTTGAAATAGGATCCTATCAAAAGTTGGGCTGAGGTATGTAGAATTTAAATTTTTAATTAGACTTAGAATTTAAATTAGCAAAATGTCAAAATTGTCGGACTGGTCCGCTGAGAATTTTGTCCCAGAAAGGTTTTCATCGGATGAAATCTACTGAAACGTCGTCTGCAAGTTTTCAACTGGCAAACATTTGAATATCTGTTCAGATAAGTGCTTTAAATTCCTTTTCAGAATTTTAAATTCTAATTTAAATTCCTTTTTTAGAATTTAAAATGGATTCATTTTTTAGGAAATGCCAGGAATAAATTGAAAAAACATCTGAATTGCATGCAAATGGCAAATGCTTGGTCTGGAATGGTAGTGCAAGTAAGGCCGGATATGGGCAATTCAGATTCAATGATCCAAGAGATCCTGCCGGGGCTGGGTTTCGAACGTGTACAGCCCACAGAATGACAGTTATGGTCAGTAAGAAATCTTTAGATATTGACCCAAAGTTTCATGCAAGCCACCTCTGTAATAACAAGCTCTGTGTCAATACAGACCATATTAACCTGAAGAAGAGTTTTGTTAATAATAGTAGAAAATGTTGTTTTGACAGGGGCATCTGCAGTGGCCATGAAAATTCATTGCGGCAAAAGGAGCCAGACTGCTTGTTGGACTCATGGGACTGTAATTACTATTTTAATACCTATAAGGCTCTTTGCCTATCTTATTCCATTGTTGGTCCATCCATCTTAACTGTCCCCAGACCTGTATTCATCTGCAGCCCGTTTCTTTGGAAAACATTGTGGCAGAAGGAGCCAAGATTACATACAGGACCCTGCTTCCTTCCTTCACTCAATCTCCCCTCTCTCTCTCTCTCTCTCTCTTATGTTTGCAGAAGCAGGCCTTAATCATATACAGCCCCCCTCTCTCTCTCTCTTTCTTTTCTTTTTGTATGACTCCGTTTCGACCAGCTTCAGGCCTCATCAGTAGCGCTGCTATGCGACTAGACAGAGTTACTGTCCGTCTTCCCTTTTATTTGCCGTGTACTTCCTTGCTTGTCTTAACTCTGTCCAAGGTTACAAGTTAACTTGTTTTGGTCTCTGGGCACATGTATGAATGTTGTCGTCTAAGACCCCTTTCACATAGTCGGGTTCTGGATAGCCCCTTTCCTGCATCAAGCGGTGTTCATGTTCTAGTCTTGCTCGGATAGCTTGTCTCTTTTTCCTGTATCGGCTTGTCTTTTTAAGCGATTTACTCTCTAATGCCTGGTGTAACCGTTTCCGTGCCCAAATGCACAATGATGTTCCGGAAACCGCCCAAAGCTTTTTCTTTACTGCCCTGTCGATTCTGTTATTTGACCGTAGTATCTGGGCTGACAGTCTGCCGGTGAATGTCCTTGAGTAGCTGATATTTTTGCTGAGGGTAGCTGCTGCGGCTCTGTTAAAGGCTTCACATTTCTGTGTCGAAGTCCGTAAACTCACACTGTACACAGCAGCCTCGCTTAGCCTCATTTGTAGTATGACCTCCATCACGGACTTGTCGTTTTCGTCCATTCTCAAAAATGTTGTTTTTTTTGTTTTTTTTTGCAGGACCTAGTGCATTGGACTTGTACCACCAGCAGCCGACACCTTCGCCGGAGCAGACCAGTAAGTCAGTGTGACAGTTACTGCAGTTTCCTGCATAACAGTCAACAGTGGCATTCCTGATTGAAGGTAAGTGTCTTAGCATTTGAGTTATATCCCCTTTTCCTCTCCTGGCCATTTCTTCTATTATAGCATTACATCTTAGTTTGATGTCCCTGGTGGCTAGAGCTACTTGGGCTGTCTGTCTCTCTTTTTTGGTACAAAATGGAAACATCCCTATACTAAAATTGGCATTTCTTGTTTTTCTGTCCTGAGTAGCAGCTAGGTGGTTTGGATCCGCCTGTCTAGTTACCTCCCAACCTTTCGTTAATTTATCGTAGAAGTCCTGCATGCCCAGGTATGCCTTAGTGTCTCTGTCTGTTGTTAGGGTTCTTACATAGAAGCCCTCAAGAGAAAGGTTCTCTGCTATGCTATGTGCCATTCTTCTCTCTGAATGTGGCATTAAGTATCCAAATTTCTTTCTTCTAGGCGAAAATAAATTTCCTTTCTTGAACAAGCTTAACGGCTTCTTCTTCTTTCTTTTTCTGACTTCTCTATTCATTTTTCCCTATTATTCTATCTGTGTCCGGCCAAATCTATCTATCTGTTTTCTTCTCCCTCTATGAGTAACTCTGAATCTGTATGGTCTTTTATACTCTTCTTTCTGTCATTTACTCAAATCTATCCACCCAATGACCTACTTTCCCAATACACTAATCTTATTGGGCAGGTACTGATAAGCCAAGCTGGACTTGGTTATGCAATACCTTATCTAATAAGTTCCAGCCGTCTGGATGTTTTGTAAAGGGCCTGCTTCTCTCTGATTACATTATAGACTGTCTGGTCTGCAGATATTACTCAGCATTTTGTCATAGATGAAAACATTGTAACAAAAGGAGCCATATAGGTAAATTTTGCAGTACTGGTTTTCGGTGAAGATTAAAGTTCATGTCCATCATATTCTATAAAGGCCCTCTTCTGTCCTTCTTTCATATATTCCACCCTCATTTTGACTGATAATACTTGATTATAGAATAAAAAGTTTAGAATAGTGCATTTGGCTGGTCACATGGAAGATTTTAGGGGGAAAAAAATGAAGAAAACCCTTAATTTTAGCCGCCAGAATGGGGATTTTTTGGTCATTTTGGCTACTTTTCATGCAATGTCTTCAATGTATTTAGTTGAAAATGGGTTAAAAAGACAGACAAAAGGGTCCAGAACAGCATACTTTTTATTTCATGTGAATCCATTGAGTTTTGACTGAGATATGTTTGATGTTGTAGGAGTAGTCAAAGGGCTGAAAATTTCCATTTTTTAAGGTCTTGGCCGCAGTCAGTCATGTTAAGAAAAATGGGTTTTCTCTTTGAAAATGGCCCTGATTTGTCTCTGGCTCAATTTTTCCTAGTCGCAATACCCGGACACAACCTTAGGACTAATAGGACCGGACTTAAAAGCCGAAATCTGTTTTATATAGGTGTCGCACCACTGCGAGACTGCTTCCGGGTCGTAGTAGTCAAAAGTAGTCCCATATGAAATTTCGCAGTAGCACTTCTGCTGCACTGTTTCATGGAGCCGAGATGGCTTGGAGGTATATAATTTAGATTTGCTTCAAATTTGGGCATTGGGGGACCACTTAGATGCATTTATAATGTATTTTGACAGGACTGTTTTGTATTACTGGAGGAACAAAAAGTTGGGGTCATGGCCGTGAACAGGTGTACCTCAGAGGGCAAATTTTAGGGTGCCTGTACTGGTTGGAATTTAGCGAAAAACGCAATCGGTTGACATTTTTTTTTTTTTTTTTTTTTTCATAGACCTATGGTCATACTTTGGAGAACAATAGACCAAGAAGCCAGAATTTTGCCATTAAGCGATCTGTGGAACTCTAAACATTGTCGATTTCGCTCTATTTTCAATGTGGCCAAAAACCCGTGGTGTGACACCTATATGAGAAGGGAGTGAAAGTACGAGAATCAGTCTGGTGACTATATTCTTTGATATAACCAGCTGAAATTTGGTATACAAGTAGCTGAGAGGCCTTGAAATAGGATCCTATCAAAAGTTGGGCTGAGGTATGTAGAATTTAAATTTTTAATTAGACTTAGAATTTAAATTAGCAAAATGTCAAAATTGTCGGACTGGTCCGCTGAGAATTTTGTCCCAGAAAGGTTTTCATCGGATGAAATCTACTGAAACGTCGTCTGCAAGTTTTCAACTGGCAAACATTTGAATATCTGTTCAGATAAGTGCTTTAAATTCCTTTTCAGAATTTTAAATTCTAATTTAAATTCCTTTTTTAGAATTTAAAATGGATTCATTTTTTAGGAAATGCCAGGAATAAATTGAAAAAACATCTGAATTGCATGCAAATGGCAAATGCTTGGTCTGGAATGGTAGTGCAAGTAAGGCCGGATATGGGCAATTCAGATTCAATGATCCAAGAGATCCTGCCGGGGCTGGGTTTCGAACGTGTACAGCCCACAGAATGACAGTTATGGTCAGTAAGAAATCTTTAGATATTGACCCAAAGTTTCATGCAAGCCACCTCTGTAATAACAAGCTCTGTGTCAATACAGACCATATTAACCTGAAGAAGAGTTTTGTTAATAATAGTAGAAAATGTTGTTTTGACAGGGGCATCTGCAGTGGCCATGAAAATTCATTGCGGCAAAAGGAGCCAGACTGCTTGTTGGACTCATGGGACTGTAATTACTATTTTAATACCTATAAGGCTCTTTGCCTATCTTATTCCATTGTTGGTCCATCCATCTTAACTGTCCCCAGACCTGTATTCATCTGCAGCCCGTTTCTTTGGAAAACATTGTGGCAGAAGGAGCCAAGATTACATACAGGACCCTGCTTCCTTCCTTCACTCAATCTCCCCTCTCTCTCTCTCTCTCTCTCTCTCTCTCTCTTATGTTTGCAGAAGCAGGCCTTAATCATATACAGCCCCCCTCTCTCTCTCTCTTTCTTTTCTTTTTGTATGACTCCGTTTCGACCAGCTTCAGGCCTCATCAGTAGCGCTGCTATGCGACTAGACAGAGTTACTGTCCGTCTTCCCTTTTATTTGCCGTGTACTTCCTTGCTTGTCTTAACTCTGTCCAAGGTTACAAGTTAAGTTGTTTTGGTCTCTGGGCACATGTATGAATGTTGTCGTCTAAGACCCCTTTCACATAGTCGGGTTCTGGATAGCCCCTTTCCTGCATCAAGCGGTGTTCATGTTCTAGTCTTGCTCGGATAGCTTGTCTCTTTTTCCTGTATCGGCTTGTCTTTTTAAGCGATTTACTCTCTAATGCCTGGTGTAACCGTTTCCGTGCCCAAATGCACAATGATGTTCCGGAAACCGCCCAAAGCTTTTTCTTTACTGCCCTGTCGATTCTGTTATTTGACCGTAGTATCTGGGCTGACAGTCTGCCGGTGAATGTCCTTGAGTAGCTGATATTTTTGCTGAGGGTAGCTGCTGCGGCTCTGTTAAAGGCTTCACATTTCTGTGTCGAAGTCCGTAAACTCACACTGTACACAGCAGCCTCGCTTAGCCTCATTTGTAGTATGACCTCCATCACGGACTTGTCGTTTTCGTCCATTCTCAAAAATGTTGTTTTTTTTGTTTTTTTTTGCAGGACCTAGTGCATTGGACTTGTACCACCAGCAGCCGACACCTTCGCCGGAGCAGACCAGTAAGTCAGTGTGACAGTTACTGCAGTTTCCTGCATAACAGTCAACAGTGGCATTCCTGATTGAAGGTAAGTGTCTTAGCATTTGAGTTATATCCCCTTTTCCTCTCCTGGCCATTTCTTCTATTATAGCATTACATCTTAGTTTGATGTCCCTGGTGGCTAGAGCTACTTGGGCTGTCTGTCTCTCTTTTTTGGTACAAAATGGAAACATCCCTATACTAAAATTGGCATTTCTTGTTTTTCTGTCCTGAGTAGCAGCTAGGTGGTTTGGATCCGCCTGTCTAGTTACCTCCCAACCTTTCGTTAATTTATCGTAGAAGTCCTGCATGCCCAGGTATGCCTTAGTGTCTCTGTCTGTTGTTAGGGTTCTTACATAGAAGCCCTCAAGAGAAAGGTTCTCTGCTATGCTATGTGCCATTCTTCTCTCTGAATGTGGCATTAAGTATCCAAATTTCTTTCTTCTAGGCGAAAATAAATTTCCTTTCTTGAACAAGCTTAACGGCTTCTTCTTCTTTCTTTTTCTGACTTCTCTATTCATTTTTCCCTATTATTCTATCTGTGTCCGGCCAAATCTATCTATCTGTTTTCTTCTCCCTCTATGAGTAACTCTGAATCTGTATGGTCTTTTATACTCTTCTTTCTGTCATTTACTCAAATCTATCCACCCAATGACCTACTTTCCCAATACACTAATCTTATTGGGCAGGTACTGATAAGCCAAGCTGGACTTGGTTATGCAATACCTTATCTAATAAGTTCCAGCCGTCTGGATGTTTTGTAAAGGGCCTGCTTCTCTCTGATTACATTATAGACTGTCTGGTCTGCAGATATTACTCAGCATTTTGTCATAGATGAAAACATTGTAACAAAAGGAGCCATATAGGTAAATTTTGCAGTACTGGTTTTCGGTGAAGATTAAAGTTCATGTCCATCATATTCTATAAAGGCCCTCTTCTGTCCTTCTTTCATATATTCCACCCTCATTTTGACTGATAATACTTGATTATAGAATAAAAAGTTTAGAATAGTGCATTTGGCTGGTCACATGGAAGATTTTAGGGGGAAAAAAATGAAGAAAACCCTTAATTTTAGCCGCCAGAATGGGGATTTTTTGGTCATTTTGGCTACTTTTCATGCAATGTCTTCAATGTATTTAGTTGAAAATGGGTTAAAAAGACAGACAAAAGGGTCCAGAACAGCATACTTTTTATTTCATGTGAATCCATTGAGTTTTGACTGAGATATGTTTGATGTTGTAGGAGTAGTCAAAGGGCTGAAAATTTCCATTTTTTAAGGTCTTGGCCGCAGTCAGTCATGTTAAGAAAAATGGGTTTTCTCTTTGAAAATGGCCCTGATTTGTCTCTGGCTCAATTTTTCCTAGTCGCAATACCCGGACACAACCTTAGGACTAATAGGACCGGACTTAAAAGCCGAAATCTGTTTTATATAGGTGTCGCACCACTGCGAGACTGCTTCCGGGTCGTAGTAGTCAAAAGTAGTCCCATATGAAATTTCGCAGTAGCACTTCTGCTGCACTGTTTCATGGAGCCGAGATGGCTTGGAGGTATATAATTTAGATTTGCTTCAAATTTGGGCATTGGGGGACCACTTAGATGCATTTATAATGTATTTTGACAGGACTGTTTTGTATTACTGGAGGAACAAAAAGTTGGGGTCATGGCCGTGAACAGGTGTACCTCAGAGGGCAAATTTTAGGGTGCCTGTACTGGTTGGAATTTAGCGAAAAACGCAATCGGTTGACATTTTTTTTTTTTTTTTTTTTTTCATAGACCTATGGTCATACTTTGGAGAACAATAGACCAAGAAGCCAGAATTTTGCCATTAAGCGATCTGTGGAACTCTAAACATTGTCGATTTCGCTCTATTTTCAATGTGGCCAAAAACCCGTGGTGTGACACCTATATGAGAAGGGAGTGAAAGTACGAGAATCAGTCTGGTGACTATATTCTTTGATATAACCAGCTGAAATTTGGTATACAAGTAGCTGAGAGGCCTTGAAATAGGATCCTATCAAAAGTTGGGCTGAGGTATGTAGAATTTAAATTTTTAATTAGACTTAGAATTTAAATTAGCAAAATGTCAAAATTGTCGGACTGGTCCGCTGAGAATTTTGTCCCAGAAAGGTTTTCATCGGATGAAATCTACTGAAACGTCGTCTGCAAGTTTTCAACTGGCAAACATTTGAATATCTGTTCAGATAAGTGCTTTAAATTCCTTTTCAGAATTTTAAATTCTAATTTAAATTCCTTTTTTAGAATTTAAAATGGATTCATTTTTTAGGAAATGCCAGGAATAAATTGAAAAAACATCTGAATTGCATGCAAATGGCAAATGCTTGGTCTGGAATGGTAGTGCAAGTAAGGCCGGATATGGGCAATTCAGATTCAATGATCCAAGAGATCCTGCCGGGGCTGGGTTTCGAACGTGTACAGCCCACAGAATGACAGTTATGGTCAGTAAGAAATCTTTAGATATTGACCCAAAGTTTCATGCAAGCCACCTCTGTAATAACAAGCTCTGTGTCAATACAGACCATATTAACCTGAAGAAGAGTTTTGTTAATAATAGTAGAAAATGTTGTTTTGACAGGGGCATCTGCAGTGGCCATGAAAATTCATTGCGGCAAAAGGAGCCAGACTGCTTGTTGGACTCATGGGACTGTAATTACTATTTTAATACCTATAAGGCTCTTTGCCTATCTTATTCCATTGTTGGTCCATCCATCTTAACTGTCCCCAGACCTGTATTCATCTGCAGCCCGTTTCTTTGGAAAACATTGTGGCAGAAGGAGCCAAGATTACATACAGGACCCTGCTTCCTTCCTTCACTCAATCTCCCCTCTCTCTCTCTCTCTCTCTCTCTCTCTCTCTTATGTTTGCAGAAGCAGGCCTTAATCATATACAGCCCCCCTCTCTCTCTCTCTTTCTTTTCTTTTTGTATGACTCCGTTTCGACCAGCTTCAGGCCTCATCAGTAGCGCTGCTATGCGACTAGACAGAGTTACTGTCCGTCTTCCCTTTTATTTGCCGTGTACTTCCTTGCTTGTCTTAACTCTGTCCAAGGTTACAAGTTAACTTGTTTTGGTCTCTGGGCACATGTATGAATGTTGTCGTCTAAGACCCCTTTCACATAGTCGGGTTCTGGATAGCCCCTTTCCTGCATCAAGCGGTGTTCATGTTCTAGTCTTGCTCGGATAGCTTGTCTCTTTTTCCTGTATCGGCTTGTCTTTTTAAGCGATTTACTCTCTAATGCCTGGTGTAACCGTTTCCGTGCCCAAATGCACAATGATGTTCCGGAAACCGCCCAAAGCTTTTTCTTTACTGCCCTGTCGATTCTGTTATTTGACCGTAGTATCTGGGCTGACAGTCTGCCGGTGAATGTCCTTGAGTAGCTGATATTTTTGCTGAGGGTAGCTGCTGCGGCTCTGTTAAAGGCTTCACATTTCTGTGTCGAAGTCCGTAAACTCACACTGTACACAGCAGCCTCGCTTAGCCTCATTTGTAGTATGACCTCCATCACGGACTTGTCGTTTTAGTCCATTCTCAAAAATGTTGTTTTTTTTTTTTGCAGGACCTAGTGCATTGGACTTGTACCACCAGCAGCCGACACCTTCGCCGGAGCAGACCAGTAAGTCAGTGTGACAGTTACTGCAGTTTCCTGCATAACAGTCAACAGTGGCATTCCTGATTGAAGGTAAGTGTCTTAGCATTTGAGTTATATCCCCTTTTCCTCTCCTGGCCATTTCTTCTATTATAGCATTACATCTTAGTTTGATGTCCCTGGTGGCTAGAGCTACTTGGGCTGTCTGTCTCTCTTTTTTGGTACAAAATGGAAACATCCCTATACTAAAATTGGCATTTCTTGTTTTTCTGTCCTGAGTAGCAGCTAGGTGGTTTGGATCCGCCTGTCTAGTTACCTCCCAACCTTTCGTTAATTTATCGTAGAAGTCCTGCATGCCCAGGTATGCCTTAGTGTCTCTGTCTGTTGTTAGGGTTCTTACATAGAAGCCCTCAAGAGAAAGGTTCTCTGCTATGCTATGTGCCATTCTTCTCTCTGAATGTGGCATTAAGTATCCAAATTTCTTTCTTCTAGGCGAAAATAAATTTCCTTTCTTGAACAAGCTTAACGGCTTCTTCTTCTTTCTTTTTCTGACTTCTCTATTCATTTTTCCCTATTATTCTATCTGTGTCCGGCCAAATCTATCTATCTGTTTTCTTCTCCCTCTATGAGTAACTCTGAATCTGTATGGTCTTTTATACTCTTCTTTCTGTCATTTACTCAAATCTATCCACCCAATGACCTACATTCCCAATACACTAATCTTATTGGGCAGGTACTGATAAGCCAAGCTGGACTTGGTTATGCAATACCTTATCTAATAAGTTCCAGCCGTCTGGATGTTTTGTAAAGGGCCTGCTTCTCTCTGATTACATTATAGACTGTCTGGTCTGCAGATATTACTCAGCATTTTGTCATAGATGAAAACATTGTAACAAAAGGAGCCATATAGGTAAATTTTGCAGTACTGGTTTTCGGTGAAGATTAAAGTTCATGTCCATCATATTCTATAAAGGCCCTCTTCTGTCCTTCTTTCATATATTCCACCCTCATTTTGACTGATAATACTTGATTATAGAATAAAAAGTTTAGAATAGTGCATTTGGCTGGTCACATGGAAGATTTTAGGGGGAAAAAAATGAAGAAAACCCTTAATTTTAGCCGCCAGAATGGGGATTTTTTGGTCATTTTGGCTACTTTTCATGCAATGTCTTCAATGTATTTAGTTGAAAATGGGTTAAAAAGACAGACAAAAGGGTCCAGAACAGCATACTTTTTATTTCATGTGAATCCATTGAGTTTTGACTGAGATATGTTTGATGTTGTAGGAGTAGTCAAAGGGCTGAAAATTTCCATTTTTTAAGGTCTTGGCCGCAGTCAGTCATGTTAAGAAAAATGGGTTTTCTCTTTGAAAATGGCCCTGATTTGTCTCTGGCTCAATTTTTCCTAGTCGCAATACCCGGACACAACCTTAGGACTAATAGGACCGGACTTAAAAGCCGAAATCTGTTTTATATAGGTGTCGCACCACTGCGAGACTGCTTCCGGGTCGTAGTAGTCAAAAGTAGTCCCATATGAAATTTCGCAGTAGCACTTCTGCTGCACTGTTTCATGGAGCCGAGATGGCTTGGAGGTATATAATTTAGCTTTGCTTCAAATTTGGGCATTGGGGGACCACTTAGATGCATTTATAATGTATTTTGACAGGACTGTTTTGTATTACTGGAGGAACAAAAAGTTGGGGTCATGGCCGTGAACAGGTGTACCTCAGAGGGCAAATTTTAGGGTGCCTGTACTGGTTGGAATTTAGCGAAAAACGCAATCGGTTGACATTTTTTTTTTTTTTTTTTTTTTCATAGACCTATGGTCATACTTTGGAGAACAATAGACCAAGAAGCCAGAATTTTGCCATTAAGCGATCTGTGGAACTCTAAACATTGTCGATTTCGCTCTATTTTCAATGTGGCCAAAAACCCGTGGTGTGACACCTATATGAGAAGGGAGTGAAAGTACGAGAATCAGTCTGGTGACTATATTCTTTGATATAACCAGCTGAAATTTGGTATACAAGTAGCTGAGAGGCCTTGAAATAGGATCCTATCAAAAGTTGGGCTGAGGTATGTAGAATTTAAATTTTTAATTAGACTTAGAATTTAAATTAGCAAAATGTCAAAATTGTCGGACTGGTCCGCTGAGAATTTTGTCCCAGAAAGGTTTTCATCGGATGAAATCTACTGAAACGTCGTCTGCAAGTTTTCAACTGGCAAACATTTGAATATCTGTTCAGATAAGTGCTTTAAATTCCTTTTCAGAATTTTAAATTCTAATTTAAATTCCTTTTTTAGAATTTAAAATGGATTCATTTTTTAGGAAATGCCAGGAATAAATTGAAAAAACATCTGAATTGCATGCAAATGGCAAATGCTTGGTCTGGAATGGTAGTGCAAGTAAGGCCGGATATGGGCAATTCAGATTCAATGATCCAAGAGATCCTGCCGGGGCTGGGTTTCGAACGTGTACAGCCCACAGAATGACAGTTATGGTCAGTAAGAAATCTTTAGATATTGACCCAAAGTTTCATGCAAGCCACCTCTGTAATAACAAGCTCTGTGTCAATACAGACCATATTAACCTGAAGAAGAGTTTTGTTAATAATAGTAGAAAATGTTGTTTTGACAGGGGCATCTGCAGTGGCCATGAAAATTCATTGCGGCAAAAGGAGCCAGACTGCTTGTTGGACTCATGGGACTGTAATTACTATTTTAATACCTATAAGGCTCTTTGCCTATCTTATTCCATTGTTGGTCCATCCATCTTAACTGTCCCCAGACCTGTATTCATCTGCAGCCCGTTTCTTTGGAAAACATTGTGGCAGAAGGAGCCAAGATTACATACAGGACCCTGCTTCCTTCCTTCACTCAATCTCCCCTCTCTCTCTCTCTCTCTCTCTCTCTCTTATGTTTGCAGAAGCAGGCCTTAATCATATACAGCCCCCCTCTCTCTCTCTCTTTCTTTTCTTTTTGTATGACTCCGTTTCGACCAGCTTCAGGCCTCATCAGTAGCGCTGCTATGCGACTAGACAGAGTTACTGTCCGTCTTCCCTTTTATTTGCCGTGTACTTCCTTGCTTGTCTTAACTCTGTCCAAGGTTACAAGTTAACTTGTTTTGGTCTCTGGGCACATGTATGAATGTTGTCGTCTAAGACCCCTTTCACATAGTCGGGTTCTGGATAGCCCCTTTCCTGCATCAAGCGGTGTTCATGTTCTAGTCTTGCTCGGATAGCTTGTCTCTTTTTCCTGTATCGGCTTGTCTTTTTAAGCGATTTACTCTCTAATGCCTGGTGTAACCGTTTCCGTGCCCAAATGCACAATGATGTTCCGGAAACCGCCCAAAGCTTTTTCTTTACTGCCCTGTCGATTCTGTTATTTGACCGTAGTATCTGGGCTGACAGTCTGCCGGTGAATGTCCTTGAGTAGCTGATATTTTTGCTGAGGGTAGCTGCTGCGGCTCTGTTAAAGGCTTCACATTTCTGTGTCGAAGTCCGTAAACTCACACTGTACACAGCAGCCTCGCTTAGCCTCATTTGTAGTATGACCTCCATCACGGACTTGTCGTTTTCGTCCATTCTCAAAAATGTTGTTTTTTTTGGTTTTTTTTGCAGGACCTAGTGCATTGGACTTGTACCACCAGCAGCCGACACCTTCGCCGGAGCAGACCAGTAAGTCAGTGTGACAGTTACTGCAGTTTCCTGCATAACAGTCAACAGTGGCATTCCTGATTGAAGGTAAGTGTCTTAGCATTTGAGTTATATCCCCTTTTCCTCTCCTGGCCATTTCTTCTACTATAGCATTACATCTTAGTTTGATGTCCCTGGTGGCTAGAGCTACTTGGGCTGTCTGTCTCTCTTTTTTGGTACAAAATGGAAACATCCCTATACTAAAATTGGCATTTCTTGTTTTTCTGTCCTGAGTAGCAGCTAGGTGGTTTGGATCCGCCTGTCTAGTTACCTCCCAACCTTTCGTTAATTTATCGTAGAAGTCCTGCATGCCCAGGTATGCCTTAGTGTCTCTGTCTGTTGTTAGGGTTCTTACATAGAAGCCCTCAAGAGAAAGGTTCTCTGCTATGCTATGTGCCATTCTTCTCTCTGAATGTGGCATTAAGTATCCAAATTTCTTTCTTCTAGGCGAAAATAAATTTCCTTTCTTGAACAAGCTTAACGGCTTCTTCTTCTTTCTTTTTCTGACTTCTCTATTCATTTTTCCCTATTATTCTATCTGTGTCCGGCCAAATCTATCTATCTGTTTTCTTCTCCCTCTATGAGTAACTCTGAATCTGTATGGTCTTTTATACTCTTCTTTCTGTCATTTACTCAAATCTATCCACCCAATGACCTACTTTCCCAATACACTAATCTTATTGGGCAGGTACTGATAAGCCAAGCTGGACTTGGTTATGCAATACCTTATCTAATAAGTTCCAGCCGTCTGGATGTTTTGTAAAGGGCCTGCTTCTCTCTGATTACATTATAGACTGTCTGGTCTGCAGATATTACTCAGCATTTTGTCATAGATGAAAACATTGTAACAAAAGGAGCCATATAGGTAAATTTTGCAGTACTGGTTTTCGGTGAAGATTAAAGTTCATGTCCATCATATTCTATAAAGGCCCTCTTCTGTCCTTCTTTCATATATTCCACCCTCATTTTGACTGATAATACTTGATTATAGAATAAAAAGTTTAGAATAGTGCATTTGGCTGGTCACATGGAAGATTTTAGGGGGAAAAAAATGAAGAAAACCCTTAATTTTAGCCGCCAGAATGGGGATTTTTTGGTCATTTTGGCTACTTTTCATGCAATGTCTTCAATGTATTTAGTTGAAAATGGGTTAAAAAGACAGACAAAAGGGTCCAGAACAGCATACTTTTTATTTCATGTGAATCCATTGAGTTTTGACTGAGATATGTTTGATGTTGTAGGAGTAGTCAAAGGGCTGAAAATTTCCATTTTTTAAGGTCTTGGCCGCAGTCAGTCATGTTAAGAAAAATGGGTTTTCTCTTTGAAAATGGCCCTGATTTGTCTCTGGCTCAATTTTTCCTAGTCGCAATACCCGGACACAACCTTAGGACTAATAGGACCGGACTTAAAAGCCGAAATCTGTTTTATATAGGTGTCGCACCACTGCGAGACTGCTTCCGGGTCGTAGTAGTCAAAAGTAGTCCCATATGAAATTTCGCAGTAGCACTTCTGCTGCACTGTTTCATGGAGCCGAGATGGCTTGGAGGTATATAATTTAGATTTGCTTCAAATTTGGGCATTGGGGGACCACTTAGATGCATTTATAATGTATTTTGACAGGACTGTTTTGTATTACTGGAGGAACAAAAAGTTGGGGTCATGGCCGTGAACAGGTGTACCTCAGAGGGCAAATTTTAGGGTGCCTGTACTGGTTGGAATTTAGCGAAAAACGCAATCGGTTGACATTTTTTTTTTTTTTTTTTTTTTCATAGACCTATGGTCATACTTTGGAGAACAATAGACCAAGAAGCCAGAATTTTGCCATTAAGCGATCTGTGGAACTCTAAACATTGTCGATTTCGCTCTATTTTCAATGTGGCCAAAAACCCGTGGTGTGACACCTATATGAGAAGGGAGTGAAAGTACGAGAATCAGTCTGGTGACTATATTCTTTGATATAACCAGCTGAAATTTGGTATACAAGTAGCTGAGAGGCCTTGAAATAGGATCCTATCAAAAGTTGGGCTGAGGTATGTAGAATTTAAATTTTTAATTAGACTTAGAATTTAAATTAGCAAAATGTCAAAATTGTCGGACTGGTCCGCTGAGAATTTTGTCCCAGAAAGGTTTTCATCGGATGAAATCTACTGAAACGTCGTCTGCAAGTTTTCAACTGGCAAACATTTGAATATCTGTTCAGATAAGTGCTTTAAATTCCTTTTCAGAATTTTAAATTCTAATTTAAATTCCTTTTTTAGAATTTAAAATGGATTCATTTTTTAGGAAATGCCAGGAATAAATTGAAAAAACATCTGAATTGCATGCAAATGGCAAATGCTTGGTCTGGAATGGTAGTGCAAGTAAGGCCGGATATGGGCAATTCAGATTCAATGATCCAAGAGATCCTGCCGGGGCTGGGTTTCGAACGTGTACAGCCCACAGAATGACAGTTATGGTCAGTAAGAAATCTTTAGATATTGACCCAAAGTTTCATGCAAGCCACCTCTGTAATAACAAGCTCTGTGTCAATACAGACCATATTAACCTGAAGAAGAGTTTTGTTAATAATAGTAGAAAATGTTGTTTTGACAGGGGCATCTGCAGTGGCCATGAAAATTCATTGCGGCAAAAGGAGCCAGACTGCTTGTTGGACTCATGGGACTGTAATTACTATTTTAATACCTATAAGGCTCTTTGCCTATCTTATTCCATTGTTGGTCCATCCATCTTAACTGTCCCCAGACCTGTATTCATCTGCAGCCCGTTTCTTTGGAAAACATTGTGGCAGAAGGAGCCAAGATTACATACAGGACCCTGCTTCCTTCCTTCACTCAATCTCCCCTCTCTCTCTCTCTCTCTCTCTCTCTCTTATGTTTGCAGAAGCAGGCCTTAATCATATACAGCCCCCCTCTCTCTCTCTCTTTCTTTTCTTTTTGTATGACTCCGTTTCGACCAGCTTCAGGCCTCATCAGTAGCGCTGCTATGCGACTAGACAGAGTTACTGTCCGTCTTCCCTTTTATTTGCCGTGTACTTCCTTGCTTGTCTTAACTCTGTCCAAGGTTACAAGTTAACTTGTTTTGGTCTCTGGGCACATGTATGAATGTTGTCGTCTAAGACCCCTTTCACATAGTCGGGTTCTGGATAGCCCCTTTCCTGCATCAAGCGGTGTTCATGTTCTAGTCTTGCTCGGATAGCTTGTCTCTTTTTCCTGTATCGGCTTGTCTTTTTAAGCGATTTACTCTCTAATGCCTGGTGTAACCGTTTCCGTGCCCAAATGCACAATGATGTTCCGGAAACCGCCCAAAGCTTTTTCTTTACTGCCCTGTCGATTCTGTTATTTGACCGTAGTATCTGGGCTGACAGTCTGCCGGTGAATGTCCTTGAGTAGCTGATATTTTTGCTGAGGGTAGCTGCTGCGGCTCTGTTAAAGGCTTCACATTTCTGTGTCGAAGTCCGTAAACTCACACTGTACACAGCAGCCTCGCTTAGCCTCATTTGTAGTATGACCTCCATCACGGACTTGTCGTTTTCGTCCATTCTCAAAAATGTTGTTTTTTTTGGTTTTTTTTGCAGGACCTAGTGCATTGGACTTGTACCACCAGCAGCCGACACCTTCGCCGGAGCAGACCAGTAAGTCAGTGTGACAGTTACTGCAGTTTCCTGCATAACAGTCAACAGTGGCATTCCTGATTGAAGGTAAGTGTCTTAGCATTTGAGTTATATCCCCTTTTCCTCTCCTGGCCATTTCTTCTATTATAGCATTACATCTTAGTTTGATGTCCCTGGTGGCTAGAGCTACTTGGGCTGTCTGTCTCTCTTTTTTGGTACAAAATGGAAACATCCCTATACTAAAATTGGCATTTCTTGTTTTTCTGTCCTGAGTAGCAGCTAGGTGGTTTGGATCCGCCTGTCTAGTTACCTCCCAACCTTTCGTTAATTTATCGTAGAAGTCCTGCATGCCCAGGTATGCCTTAGTGTCTCTGTCTGTTGTTAGGGTTCTTACATAGAAGCCCTCAAGAGAAAGGTTCTCTGCTATGCTATGTGCCATTCTTCTCTCTGAATGTGGCATTAAGTATCCAAATTTCTTTCTTCTAGGCGAAAATAAATTTCCTTTCTTGAACAAGCTTAACGGCTTCTTCTTCTTTCTTTTTCTGACTTCTCTATTCATTTTTCCCTATTATTCTATCTGTGTCCGGCCAAATCTATCTATCTGTTTTCTTCTCCCTCTATGAGTAACTCTGAATCTGTATGGTCTTTTATACTCTTCTTTCTGTCATTTACTCAAATCTATCCACCCAATGACCTACTTTCCCAATACACTAATCTTATTGGGCAGGTACTGATAAGCCAAGCTGGACTTGGTTATGCAATACCTTATCTAATAAGTTCCAGCCGTCTGGATGTTTTGTAAAGGGCCTGCTTCTCTCTGATTACATTATAGACTGTCTGGTCTGCAGATATTACTCAGCATTTTGTCATAGATGAAAACATTGTAACAAAAGGAGCCATATAGGTAAATTTTGCAGTACTGGTTTTCGGTGAAGATTAAAGTTCATGTCCATCATATTCTATAAAGGCCCTCTTCTGTCCTTCTTTCATATATTCCACCCTCATTTTGACTGATAATACTTGATTATAGAATAAAAAGTTTAGAATAGTGCATTTGGCTGGTCACATGGAAGATTTTAGGGGGAAAAAAATGAAGAAAACCCTTAATTTTAGCCGCCAGAATGGGGATTTTTTGGTCATTTTGGCTACTTTTCATGCAATGTCTTCAATGTATTTAGTTGAAAATGGGTTAAAAAGACAGACAAAAGGGTCCAGAACAGCATACTTTTTATTTCATGTGAATCCATTGAGTTTTGACTGAGATATGTTTGATGTTGTAGGAGTAGTCAAAGGGCTGAAAATTTCCATTTTTTAAGGTCTTGGCCGCAGTCAGTCATGTTAAGAAAAATGGGTTTTCTCTTTGAAAATGGCCCTGATTTGTCTCTGGCTCAATTTTTCCTAGTCGCAATACCCGGACACAACCTTAGGACTAATAGGACCGGACTTAAAAGCCGAAATCTGTTTTATATAGGTGTCGCACCACTGCGAGACTGCTTCCGGGTCGTAGTAGTCAAAAGTAGTCCCATATGAAATTTCGCAGTAGCACTTCTGCTGCACTGTTTCATGGAGCCGAGATGGCTTGGAGGTATATAATTTAGATTTGCTTCAAATTTGGGCATTGGGGGACCACTTAGATGCATTTATAATGTATTTTGACAGGACTGTTTTGTATTACTGGAGGAACAAAAAGTTGGGGTCATGGCCGTGAACAGGTGTACCTCAGAGGGCAAATTTTAGGGTGCCTGTACTGGTTGGAATTTAGCGAAAAACGCAATCGGTTGACATTTTTTTTTTTTTTTTTTCATAGACCTATGGTCATACTTTGGAGAACAATAGACCAAGAAGCCAGAATTTTGCCATTAAGCGATCTGTGGAACTCTAAACATTGTCGATTTCGCTCTATTTTCAATGTGGCCAAAAACCCGTGGTGTGACACCTATATGAGAAGGGAGTGAAAGTACGAGAATCAGTCTGGTGACTATATTCTTTGATATAACCAGCTGAAATTTGGTATACAAGTAGCTGAGAGGCCTTGAAATAGGATCCTATCAAAAGTTGGGCTGAGGTATGTAGAATTTAAATTTTTAATTAGACTTAGAATTTAAATTAGCAAAATGTCAAAATTGTCGGACTGGTCCGCTGAGAATTTTGTCCCAGAAAGGTTTTCATCGGATGAAATCTACTGAAACGTCGTCTGCAAGTTTTCAACTGGCAAACATTTGAATATCTGTTCAGATAAGTGCTTTAAATTCCTTTTCAGAATTTTAAATTCTAATTTAAATTCCTTTTTTAGAATTTAAAATGGATTCATTTTTTAGGAAATGCCAGGAATAAATTGAAAAAACATCTGAATTGCATGCAAATGGCAAATGCTTGGTCTGGAATGGTAGTGCAAGTAAGGCCGGATATGGGCAATTCAGATTCAATGATCCAAGAGATCCTGCCGGGGCTGGGTTTCGAACGTGTACAGCCCACAGAATGACAGTTATGGTCAGTAAGAAATCTTTAGATATTGACCCAAAGTTTCATGCAAGCCACCTCTGTAATAACAAGCTCTGTGTCAATACAGACCATATTAACCTGAAGAAGAGTTTTGTTAATAATAGTAGAAAATGTTGTTTTGACAGGGGCATCTGCAGTGGCCATGAAAATTCATTGCGGCAAAAGGAGCCAGACTGCTTGTTGGACTCATGGGACTGTAATTACTATTTTAATACCTATAAGGCTCTTTGCCTATCTTATTCCATTGTTGGTCCATCCATCTTAACTGTCCCCAGACCTGTATTCATCTGCAGCCCGTTTCTTTGGAAAACATTGTGGCAGAAGGAGCCAAGATTACATACAGGACCCTGCTTCCTTCCTTCACTCAATCTCCCCTCTCTCTCTCTCTCTCTCTCTCTCTCTTATGTTTGCAGAAGCAGGCCTTAATCATATACAGCCCCCCTCTCTCTCTCTCTTTCTTTTCTTTTTGTATGACTCCGTTTCGACCAGCTTCAGGCCTCATCAGTAGCGCTGCTATGCGACTAGACAGAGTTACTGTCCGTCTTCCCTTTTATTTGCCGTGTACTTCCTTGCTTGTCTTAACTCTGTCCAAGGTTACAAGTTAACTTGTTTTGGTCTCTGGGCACATGTATGAATGTTGTCGTCTAAGACCCCTTTCACATAGTCGGGTTCTGGATAGCCCCTTTCCTGCATCAAGCGGTGTTCATGTTCTAGTCTTGCTCGGATAGCTTGTCTCTTTTTCCTGTATCGGCTTGTCTTTTTAAGCGATTTACTCTCTAATGCCTGGTGTAACCGTTTCCGTGCCCAAATGCACAATGATGTTCCGGAAACCGCCCAAAGCTTTTTCTTTACTGCCCTGTCGATTCTGTTATTTGACCGTAGTATCTGGGCTGACAGTCTGCCGGTGAATGTCCTTGAGTAGCTGATATTTTTGCTGAGGGTAGCTGCTGCGGCTCTGTTAAAGGCTTCACATTTCTGTGTCGAAGTCCGTAAACTCACACTGTACACAGCAGCCTCGCTTAGCCTCATTTGTAGTATGACCTCCATCACGGACTTGTCGTTTTCGTCCATTCTCAAAAATGTTGTTTTTTTTGTTTTTTTTTTGCAGGACCTAGTGCATTGGACTTGTACCACCAGCAGCCGACACCTTCGCCGGAGCAGACCAGTAAGTCAGTGTGACAGTTACTGCAGTTTCCTGCATAACAGTCAACAGTGGCATTCCTGATTGAAGGTAAGTGTCTTAGCATTTGAGTTATATCCCCTTTTCCTCTCCTGGCCATTTCTTCTATTATAGCATTACATCTTAGTTTGATGTCCCTGGTGGCTAGAGCTACTTGGGCTGTCTGTCTCTCTTTTTTGGTACAAAATGGAAACATCCCTATACTAAAATTGGCATTTCTTGTTTTTCTGTCCTGAGTAGCAGCTAGGTGGTTTGGATCCGCCTGTCTAGTTACCTCCCAACCTTTCGTTAATTTATCGTAGAAGTCCTGCATGCCCAGGTATGCCTTAGTGTCTCTGTCTGTTGTTAGGGTTCTTACATAGAAGCCCTCAAGAGAAAGGTTCTCTGCTATGCTATGTGCCATTCTTCTCTCTGAATGTGGCATTAAGTATCCAAATTTCTTTCTTCTAGGCGAAAATAAATTTCCTTTCTTGAACAAGCTTAACGGCTTCTTCTTCTTTCTTTTTCTGACTTCTCTATTCATTTTTCCCTATTATTCTATCTGTGTCCGGCCAAATCTATCTATCTGTTTTCTTCTCCCTCTATGAGTAACTCTGAATCTGTATGGTCTTTTATACTCTTCTTTCTGTCATTTACTCAAATCTATCCACCCAATGACCTACTTTCCCAATACACTAATCTTATTGGGCAGGTACTGATAAGCCAAGCTGGACTTGGTTATGCAATACCTTATCTAATAAGTTCCAGCCGTCTGGATGTTTTGTAAAGGGCCTGCTTCTCTCTGATTACATTATAGACTGTCTGGTCTGCAGATATTACTCAGCATTTTGTCATAGATGAAAACATTGTAACAAAAGGAGCCATATAGGTAAATTTTGCAGTACTGGTTTTCGGTGAAGATTAAAGTTCATGTCCATCATATTCTATAAAGGCCCTCTTCTGTCCTTCTTTCATATATTCCACCCTCATTTTGACTGATAATACTTGATTATAGAATAAAAAGTTTAGAATAGTGCATTTGGCTGGTCACATGGAAGATTTTAGGGGGAAAAAAATGAAGAAAACCCTTAATTTTAGCCGCCAGAATGGGGATTTTTTGGTCATTTTGGCTACTTTTCATGCAATGTCTTCAATGTATTTAGTTGAAAATGGGTTAAAAAGACAGACAAAAGGGTCCAGAACAGCATACTTTTTATTTCATGTGAATCCATTGAGTTTTGACTGAGATATGTTTGATGTTGTAGGAGTAGTCAAAGGGCTGAAAATTTCCATTTTTTAAGGTCTTGGCCGCAGTCAGTCATGTTAAGAAAAATGGGTTTTCTCTTTGAAAATGGCCCTGATTTGTCTCTGGCTCAATTTTTCCTAGTCGCAATACCCGGACACAACCTTAGGACTAATAGGACCGGACTTAAAAGCCGAAATCTGTTTTATATAGGTGTCGCACCACTGCGAGACTGCTTCCGGGTCGTAGTAGTCAAAAGTAGTCCCATATGAAATTTCGCAGTAGCACTTCTGCTGCACTGTTTCATGGAGCCGAGATGGCTTGGAGGTATATAATTTAGATTTGCTTCAAATTTGGGCATTGGGGGACCACTTAGATGCATTTATAATGTATTTTGACAGGACTGTTTTGTATTACTGGAGGAACAAAAAGTTGGGGTCATGGCCGTGAACAGGTGTACCTCAGAGGGCAAATTTTAGGGTGCCTGTACTGGTTGGAATTTAGCGAAAAACGCAATCGGTTGACATTTTTTTTTTTTTTTTCATAGACCTATGGTCATACTTTGGAGAACAATAGACCAAGAAGCCAGAATTTTGCCATTAAGCGATCTGTGGAACTCTAAACATTGTCGATTTCGCTCTATTTTCAATGTGGCCAAAAACCCGTGGTGTGACACCTATATGAGAAGGGAGTGAAAGTACGAGAATCAGTCTGGTGACTATATTCTTTGATATAACCAGCTGAAATTTGGTATACAAGTAGCTGAGAGGCCTTGAAATAGGATCCTATCAAAAGTTGGGCTGAGGTATGTAGAATTTAAATTTTTAATTAGACTTAGAATTTAAATTAGCAAAATGTCAAAATTGTCGGACTGGTCCGCTGAGAATTTTGTCCCAGAAAGGTTTTCATCGGATGAAATCTACTGAAACGTCGTCTGCAAGTTTTCAACTGGCAAACATTTGAATATCTGTTCAGATAAGTGCTTTAAATTCCTTTTCAGAATTTTAAATTCTAATTTAAATTCCTTTTTTAGAATTTAAAATGGATTCATTTTTTAGGAAATGCCAGGAATAAATTGAAAAAACATCTGAATTGCATGCAAATGGCAAATGCTTGGTCTGGAATGGTAGTGCAAGTAAGGCCGGATATGGGCAATTCAGATTCAATGATCCAAGAGATCCTGCCGGGGCTGGGTTTCGAACGTGTACAGCCCACAGAATGACAGTTATGGTCAGTAAGAAATCTTTAGATATTGACCCAAAGTTTCATGCAAGCCACCTCTGTAATAACAAGCTCTGTGTCAATACAGACCATATTAACCTGAAGAAGAGTTTTGTTAATAATAGTAGAAAATGTTGTTTTGACAGGGGCATCTGCAGTGGCCATGAAAATTCATTGCGGCAAAAGGAGCCAGACTGCTTGTTGGACTCATGGGACTGTAATTACTATTTTAATACCTATAAGGCTCTTTGCCTATCTTATTCCATTGTTGGTCCATCCATCTTAACTGTCCCCAGACCTGTATTCATCTGCAGCCCGTTTCTTTGGAAAACATTGTGGCAGAAGGAGCCAAGATTACATACAGGACCCTGCTTCCTTCCTTCACTCAATCTCCCCTCTCTCTCTCTCTCTCTCTCTCTCTCTTATGTTTGCAGAAGCAGGCCTTAATCATATACAGCCCCCCTCTCTCTCTCTCTTTCTTTTCTTTTTGTATGACTCCGTTTCGACCAGCTTCAGGCCTCATCAGTAGCGCTGCTATGCGACTAGACAGAGTTACTGTCCGTCTTCCCTTTTATTTGCCGTGTACTTCCTTGCTTGTCTTAACTCTGTCCAAGGTTACAAGTTAACTTGTTTTGGTCTCTGGGCACATGTATGAATGTTGTCGTCTAAGACCCCTTTCACATAGTCGGGTTCTGGATAGCCCCTTTCCTGCATCAAGCGGTGTTCATGTTCTAGTCTTGCTCGGATAGCTTGTCTCTTTTTCCTGTATCGGCTTGTCTTTTTAAGCGATTTACTCTCTAATGCCTGGTGTAACCGTTTCCGTGCCCAAATGCACAATGATGTTCCGGAAACCGCCCAAAGCTTTTTCTTTACTGCCCTGTCGATTCTGTTATTTGACCGTAGTATCTGGGCTGACAGTCTGCCGGTGAATGTCCTTGAGTAGCTGATATTTTTGCTGAGGGTAGCTGCTGCGGCTCTGTTAAAGGCTTCACATTTCTGTGTCGAAGTCCGTAAACTCACACTGTACACAGCAGCCTCGCTTAGCCTCATTTGTAGTATGACCTCCATCACGGACTTGTCGTTTTCGTCCATTCTCAAAAATGTTGTTTTTTTTGTTTTTTTTTGCAGGACCTAGTGCATTGGACTTGTACCACCAGCAGCCGACACCTTCGCCGGAGCAGACCAGTAAGTCAGTGTGACAGTTACTGCAGTTTCCTGCATAACAGTCAACAGTGGCATTCCTGATTGAAGGTAAGTGTCTTAGCATTTGAGTTATATCCCCTTTTCCTCTCCTGGCCATTTCTTCTATTATAGCATTACATCTTAGTTTGATGTCCCTGGTGGCTAGAGCTACTTGGGCTGTCTGTCTCTCTTTTTTGGTACAAAATGGAAACATCCCTATACTAAAATTGGCATTTCTTGTTTTTCTGTCCTGAGTAGCAGCTAGGTGGTTTGGATCCGCCTGTCTAGTTACCTCCCAACCTTTCGTTAATTTATCGTAGAAGTCCTGCATGCCCAGGTATGCCTTAGTGTCTCTGTCTGTTGTTAGGGTTCTTACATAGAAGCCCTCAAGAGAAAGGTTCTCTGCTATGCTATGTGCCATTCTTCTCTCTGAATGTGGCATTAAGTATCCAAATTTCTTTCTTCTAGGCGAAAATAAATTTCCTTTCTTGAACAAGCTTAACGGCTTCTTCTTCTTTCTTTTTCTGACTTCTCTATTCATTTTTCCCTATTATTCTATCTGTGTCCGGCCAAATCTATCTATCTGTTTTCTTCTCCCTCTATGAGTAACTCTGAATCTGTATGGTCTTTTATACTCTTCTTTCTGTCATTTACTCAAATCTATCCACCCAATGACCTACTTTCCCAATACACTAATCTTATTGGGCAGGTACTGATAAGCCAAGCTGGACTTGGTTATGCAATACCTTATCTAATAAGTTCCAGCCGTCTGGATGTATTGTAAAGGGCCTGCTTCTCTCTGATTACATTATAGACTGTCTGGTCTGCAGATATTACTCAGCATTTTGTCATAGATGAAAACATTGTAACAAAAGGAGCCATATAGGTAAATTTTGCAGTACTGGTTTTCGGTGAAGATTAAAGTTCATGTCCATCATATTCTATAAAGGCCCTCTTCTGTCCTTCTTTCATATATTCCACCCTCATTTTGACTGATAATACTTGATTATAGAATAAAAAGTTTAGAATAGTGCATTTGGCTGGTCACATGGAAGATTTTAGGGGGAAAAAAATGAAGAAAACCCTTAATTTTAGCCGCCAGAATGGGGATTTTTTGGTCATTTTGGCTACTTTTCATGCAATGTTTTCAATGTATTTAGTTGAAAATGGGTTAAAAAGACAGACAAAAGGGTCCAGAACAGCATACTTTTTATTTCATGTGAATCCATTGAGTTTTGACTGAGATATGTTTGATGTTGTAGGAGTAGTCAAAGGGCTGAAAATTTCCATTTTTTAAGGTCTTGGCCGCAGTCAGTCATGTTAAGAAAAATGGGTTTTCTCTTTGAAAATGGCCCTGATTTGTCTCTGGCTCAATTTTTCCTAGTCGCAATACCCGGACTCAGCCTTAGGACTAATGGGACCGGACTTAAAAGCCGAAATCTGTTTTATATAGGTGTCGCACCACTGCGAGACTGCTTCCGGGTCGTAGTAGTCAAAAGTAGTCCCATATGAAATTTCGCAGTAGCACTTCTGCTGCACTGTTTCATGGAGCCGAGATGGCTTGGAGGTATATAATTTGGATTTGCTTCAAATTTGGGCATTGGGGGACCACTTAGATGCATTTATAATGTATTTTGACAGGACTATTTTGTATTACTGGAGGAACAAAAAGTTGGGGTCATGGCCGTGAACAGGTGTACCTCAGAGGGCAAATTTTAGGGTGCCTGTACTGGTTGGAATTTAGCGAAAAACGCAATCGGTTGACATTTTTTTTTTTTTTTTTTTTTTATAGACCTATGGTCATACTTTGGAGAACAATAGACCAAGAAGCCAGAATTTTGCCATTAAGCGATCTGTGGAACTCTAAACATTGTCGATTTCGCTCTATTTTCAATGTGGCCAAAAACCCGTGGTGTGACACCTATATGAGAAGGGAGTGAAAGTACGAGAATCAGTCTGGTGACTATATTCTTTGATATAACCAGCTGAAATTTGGTATACAAGTAGCTGAGAGGCCTTGAAATAGGATCCTATCAAAAGTTGGGCTGAGGTATGTAGAATTTAAATTTTTAATTAGACTTAGAATTTAAATTAGCAAAATGTCAAAATTGTCGGACTGGTCCGCTGAGAATTTTGTCCCAGAAAGGTTTTCATCGGATGAAATCTACTGAAACGTCGTCTGCAAGTTTTCAACTGGCAAACATTTGAATATCTGTTCAGATAAGTGCTTTAAATTCCTTTTTAGAATTTTAAATTCTAATTTAAATTCCTTTTTTAGAATTTAAAATGGATTCATTTTTTAGGAAATGCCAGGAATAAATTGAAAAAACATCTGAATTGCATGCAAATGGCAAATGCTTGGTCTGGAATGGTAGTGCAAGTAAGGCCGGATATGGGCAATTCAGATTCAATGATCCAAGAGATCCTGCCGGGGCTGGGTTTCGAACGTGCACAGCCCACAGAATGACAGTTATGGTCAGTAAGAAATCTTTAGATATTGACCCAAAGTTTCATGCAAGCCACCTCTGTAATAACAAGCTCTGTGTCAATACAGACCATATTAACCTGAAGAAGAGTTTTGTTAATAATAGTAGAAAATGTTGTTTTGACAGGGGCATCTGCAGTGGCCATGAAAATTCATTGCGGCAAAAGGAGCCAGACTGCTTGTTGGACTCATGGGACTGTAAGTACTATTTTAATACCTATAAGGCTCTTTGCCTATCTTATTCCATTGTTGGTCCATCCATCTTAACTGTCCCCAGACCTGTATTCATCTGCAGCCCGTTTCTTTTGAAAACATTGTGGCAGAAGGAGCCAAGATTACATACAGGACCCTGCTTCCTTCCTTCACTCAATCTCCCCTCTCTCTCTCTCTCTCTCTCTCTCTCTCTCTCTCTTATGTTTGCAGAAGCAGGCCTTAATCATATACAGCCCCCCTCTCTCTCTCTTTCTTTTCTTTTTGTATGACTCCGTTTCGACCAGCTTCAGGCCTCATCAGTAGCGCTGCTATGCGACTAGACAGAGTTACTGCCCGTCTTCCCTTTTATTTGCCGTGTACTTCCTTGCTTGTCTTAACTCTGTCCAAGGTTACAAGTTAACTTGTTTTGGTCTCTGGGCACATGTATGAATGTTGTCGTCTAAGACCCCTTTCACATAGTCGGGTTCTGGATAGCCCCTTTCCTGCATCAAGCGGTGTTCATGTTCTAGTCTTGCTCGGATAGCTTGTCTCTTTTTCCTGTATCGGCTTGTCTTTTTAAGCGATTTACTCTCTAATGCCTGTTGTAACCGTTTCCGTGCCCAAATGCACAATGATGTTCCGGAAACCGCCCAAAGCTTTTTCTTTACTGCCCTGTCGATTCTGTTATTTGACCGTAGTATCTGGGCTGACAGTCTGCCGGTGAATGTCCTTGAGTAGCTGATATTTTTGCTGAGGGTAGCTGCTGCGGCTCTGTTAAAGGCTTCACATTTCTGTGTCGAAGTCCGTAAACTCACACTGTACACAGCAGCCTCGCTTAGCCTCATTTGTAGTATGACCTCCATCACGGACTTGTCGTTTTCGTCCATTCTCAAAAATGTTGTTTTTTTTTTTTTTTTTTTTTTTGCAGGACCTAGTGCATTGGACTTGTACCACCAGCAGCCGACACCTTCGCCGGAGCAGAGCAGTAAGTCAGTGTGACAGTTACTGCAGTTTCCTGCATAACAGTCAACAGTGGCATTCCTGATTGAAGGTAAGTGTCTTAGCATTTGAGTTATATCCCCTTTTCCTCTCCTGGCCATTTCTTCTATTATAATATGGAAACATCCCTATACTAAAATTGGCATTTCTTGTTTTTCTGTCCTGAGTAGCAGCTAGGTGGTTTGGATCCGCCTGTCTAGTTACCTCCCAACCTTTCGTTAATTTATCGTAGAAGTCCTGCATGCCCAGGTATGCCTTAGTGTCTCCGTCTGTTGTTAGGGTTCTTACATAGAAGCCCTCAAGAGAAAGGTTCTCTGCTATGCTATGTGCCATTCTTCTCTCTGAATGTGGCATTAAGTATCCAAATTTCTTTCTTCTAGGCGAAAATAAATTTCCTTTCTTGAACAAGCTTAACGGCTTCTTCTTCTTTCTTTTTCTGTCTTCTCTATTCATTTTTCCCTATTATTCTATCTGTGTCCGGCCAAATCTATCTATCTGTTTTCTTCTCCCTCTATGAGTAACTCTGAATATGTATGGTCTTTTATACTCTTCTTTCTGTCATTTACTCAAATCTATCCACCCAATGACCTACTTTCCCAATACACTAATCTTATTGGGCAGGTACTGATAAGCCAAGCTGGACTTGGTTATGCAATACCTTATCTAATAAGTTCCAGCCGTCTGGATGTTTTGTAAAGGGCCTGCTTCTCTCTGATTACATTATAGACTGTCTGGTCTGCAGATATTACTCAGCATTTTGTCATAGATGAAAACATTGTAACAAAAGGAGCCATATAGGTAAATTTTGCAGTACTGGTTTTCGGTGAAGATTAAAGTTCATGTCCATCATATTCTATAAAGGCCCTCTTCTGTCCTTCTTTCATATATTCCACCCTCATTTTGACTGATAATACTTGATTATAGAATAAAAAGTTTAGAATAGTGCATTTGGCTGGTCACATGGAAGATTTTAGGGGGAAAAAAATGAAGAAAACCCTTAATTTTAGCCGCCAGAATGGGGATTTTTTGGTCATTTTGGCTACTTTTCATGCAATGTCTTCAATGTATTTAGTTGAAAATGGGTTAAAAAGACAGACAAAAGGGTCCAGAACAGCATACTTTTTATTTCATGTGAATCCATTGAGTTTTGACTGAGATATGTTTGATGTTGTAGGAGTAGTCAAAGGGCTGAAAATTTCCATTTTTTAAGGTCTTGGCCGCAGTCAGTCATGTTAAGAAAAATGGGTTTTCTCTTTGAAAATGGCCCTGATTTGTCTCTGGCTCAATTTTTCCTAGTCGCAATACCCGGACACAACCTTAGGACTAATAGGACCGGACTTAAAAGCCGAAATCTGTTTTATATAGGTGTCGCACCACTGCGAGACTGCTTCCGGGTCGTAGTAGTCAAAAGTAGTCCCATATGAAATTTCGCAGTAGCACTTCTGCTGCACTGTTTCATGGAGCCGAGATGGCTTGGAGGTATATAATTTAGATTTGCTTCAAATTTGGGCATTGGGGGACCACTTAGATGCATTTATAATGTATTTTGACAGGACTGTTTTGTATTACTGGAGGAACAAAAAGTTGGGGTCATGGCCGTGAACAGGTGTACCTCAGAGGGCAAATTTTAGGGTGCCTGTACTGGTTGGAATTTAGCGAAAAACGCAATCGGTTGACATTTTTTTTTTTTTTTTCATAGACCTATGGTCATACTTTGGAGAACAATAGACCAAGAAGCCAGAATTTTGCCATTAAGCGATCTGTGGAACTCTAAACATTGTCGATTTCGCTCTATTTTCAATGTGGCCAAAAACCCGTGGTGTGACACCTATATGAGAAGGGAGTGAAAGTACGAGAATCAGTCTGGTGACTATATTCTTTGATATAACCAGCTGAAATTTGGTATACAAGTAGCTGAGAGGCCTTGAAATAGGATCCTATCAAAAGTTGGGCTGAGGTATGTAGAATTTAAATTTTTAATTAGACTTAGAATTTAAATTAGCAAAATGTCAAAATTGTCGGACTGGTCCGCTGAGAATTTTGTCCCAGAAAGGTTTTCATCGGATGAAATCTACTGAAACGTCGTCTGCAAGTTTTCAACTGGCAAACATTTGAATATCTGTTCAGATAAGTGCTTTAAATTCCTTTTCAGAATTTTAAATTCTAATTTAAATTCCTTTTTTAGAATTTAAAATGGATTCATTTTTTAGGAAATGCCAGGAATAAATTGAAAAAACATCTGAATTGCATGCAAATGGCAAATGCTTGGTCTGGAATGGTAGTGCAAGTAAGGCCGGATATGGGCAATTCAGATTCAATGATCCAAGAGATCCTGCCGGGGCTGGGTTTCGAACGTGTACAGCCCACAGAATGACAGTTATGGTCAGTAAGAAATCTTTAGATATTGACCCAAAGTTTCATGCAAGCCACCTCTGTAATAACAAGCTCTGTGTCAATACAGACCATATTAACCTGAAGAAGAGTTTTGTTAATAATAGTAGAAAATGTTGTTTTGACAGGGGCATCTGCAGTGGCCATGAAAATTCATTGCGGCAAAAGGAGCCAGACTGCTTGTTGGACTCATGGGACTGTAATTACTATTTTAATACCTATAAGGCTCTTTGCCTATCTTATTCCATTGTTGGTCCATCCATCTTAACTGTCCCCAGACCTGTATTCATCTGCAGCCCGTTTCTTTGGAAAACATTGTGGCAGAAGGAGCCAAGATTACATACAGGACCCTGCTTCCTTCCTTCACTCAATCTCCCCTCTCTCTCTCTCTCTCTCTCTCTCTCTTATGTTTGCAGAAGCAGGCCTTAATCATATACAGCCCCCCTCTCTCTCTCTCTTTCTTTTCTTTTTGTATGACTCCGTTTCGACCAGCTTCAGGCCTCATCAGTAGCGCTGCTATGCGACTAGACAGAGTTACTGTCCGTCTTCCCTTTTATTTGCCGTGTACTTCCTTGCTTGTCTTAACTCTGTCCAAGGTTACAAGTTAACTTGTTTTGGTCTCTGGGCACATGTATGAATGTTGTCGTCTAAGACCCCTTTCACATAGTCGGGTTCTGGATAGCCCCTTTCCTGCATCAAGCGGTGTTCATGTTCTAGTCTTGCTCGGATAGCTTGTCTCTTTTTCCTGTATCGGCTTGTCTTTTTAAGCGATTTACTCTCTAATGCCTGGTGTAACCGTTTCCGTGCCCAAATGCACAATGATGTTCCGGAAACCGCCCAAAGCTTTTTCTTTACTGCCCTGTCGATTCTGTTATTTGACCGTAGTATCTGGGCTGACAGTCTGCCGGTGAATGTCCTTGAGTAGCTGATATTTTTGCTGAGGGTAGCTGCTGCGGCTCTGTTAAAGGCTTCACATTTCTGTGTCGAAGTCCGTAAACTCACACTGTACACAGCAGCCTCGCTTAGCCTCATTTGTAGTATGACCTCCATCACGGACTTGTCGTTTTCGTCCATTCTCAAAAATGTTGTTTTTTTTGTTTTTTTTTGCAGGACCTAGTGCATTGGACTTGTACCACCAGCAGCCGACACCTTCGCCGGAGCAGACCAGTAAGTCAGTGTGACAGTTACTGCAGTTTCCTGCATAACAGTCAACAGTGGCATTCCTGATTGAAGGTAAGTGTCTTAGCATTTGAGTTATATCCCCTTTTCCTCTCCTGGCCATTTCTTCTATTATAGCATTACATCTTAGTTTGATGTCCCTGGTGGCTAGAGCTACTTGGGCTGTCTGTCTCTCTTTTTTGGTACAAAATGGAAACATCCCTATACTAAAATTGGCATTTCTTGTTTTTCTGTCCTGAGTAGCAGCTAGGTGGTTTGGATCCGCCTGTCTAGTTACCTCCCAACCTTTCGTTAATTTATCGTAGAAGTCCTGCATGCCCAGGTATGCCTTAGTGTCTCTGTCTGTTGTTAGGGTTCTTACATAGAAGCCCTCAAGAGAAAGGTTCTCTGCTATGCTATGTGCCATTCTTCTCTCTGAATGTGGCATTAAGTATCCAAATTTCTTTCTTCTAGGCGAAAATAAATTTCCTTTCTTGAACAAGCTTAACGGCTTCTTCTTCTTTCTTTTTCTGACTTCTCTATTCATTTTTCCCTATTATTCTATCTGTGTCCGGCCAAATCTATCTATCTGTTTTCTTCTCCCTCTATGAGTAACTCTGAATCTGTATGGTCTTTTATACTCTTCTTTCTGTCATTTACTCAAATCTATCCACCCAATGACCTACTTTCCCAATACACTAATCTTATTGGGCAGGTACTGATAAGCCAAGCTGGACTTGGTTATGCAATACCTTATCTAATAAGTTCCAGCCGTCTGGATGTATTGTAAAGGGCCTGCTTCTCTCTGATTACATTATAGACTGTCTGGTCTGCAGATATTACTCAGCATTTTGTCATAGATGAAAACATTGTAACAAAAGGAGCCATATAGGTAAATTTTGCAGTACTGGTTTTCGGTGAAGATTAAAGTTCATGTCCATCATATTCTATAAAGGCCCTCTTCTGTCCTTCTTTCATATATTCCACCCTCATTTTGACTGATAATACTTGATTATAGAATAAAAAGTTTAGAATAGTGCATTTGGCTGGTCACATGGAAGATTTTAGGGGGAAAAAAATGAAGAAAACCCTTAATTTTAGCCGCCAGAATGGGGATTTTTTGGTCATTTTGGCTACTTTTCATGCAATGTTTTCAATGTATTTAGTTGAAAATGGGTTAAAAAGACAGACAAAAGGGTCCAGAACAGCATACTTTTTATTTCATGTGAATCCATTGAGTTTTGACTGAGATATGTTTGATGTTGTAGGAGTAGTCAAAGGGCTGAAAATTTCCATTTTTTAAGGTCTTGGCCGCAGTCAGTCATGTTAAGAAAAATGGGTTTTCTCTTTGAAAATGGCCCTGATTTGTCTCTGGCTCAATTTTTCCTAGTCGCAATACCCGGACTCAGCCTTAGGACTAATGGGACCGGACTTAAAAGCCGAAATCTGTTTTATATAGGTGTCGCACCACTGCGAGACTGCTTCCGGGTCGTAGTAGTCAAAAGTAGTCCCATATGAAATTTCGCAGTAGCACTTCTGCTGCACTGTTTCATGGAGCCGAGATGGCTTGGAGGTATATAATTTGGATTTGCTTCAAATTTGGGCATTGGGGGACCACTTAGATGCATTTATAATGTATTTTGACAGGACTATTTTGTATTACTGGAGGAACAAAAAGTTGGGGTCATGGCCGTGAACAGGTGTACCTCAGAGGGCAAATTTTAGGGTGCCTGTACTGGTTGGAATTTAGCGAAAAACGCAATCGGTTGACATTTTTTTTTTTTTTTTTTTTTTATAGACCTATGGTCATACTTTGGAGAACAATAGACCAAGAAGCCAGAATTTTGCCATTAAGCGATCTGTGGAACTCTAAACATTGTCGATTTCGCTCTATTTTCAATGTGGCCAAAAACCCGTGGTGTGACACCTATATGAGAAGGGAGTGAAAGTACGAGAATCAGTCTGGTGACTATATTCTTTGATATAACCAGCTGAAATTTGGTATACAAGTAGCTGAGAGGCCTTGAAATAGGATCCTATCAAAAGTTGGGCTGAGGTATGTAGAATTTAAATTTTTAATTAGACTTAGAATTTAAATTAGCAAAATGTCAAAATTGTCGGACTGGTCCGCTGAGAATTTTGTCCCAGAAAGGTTTTCATCGGATGAAATCTACTGAAACGTCGTCTGCAAGTTTTCAACTGGCAAACATTTGAATATCTGTTCAGATAAGTGCTTTAAATTCCTTTTTAGAATTTTAAATTCTAATTTAAATTCCTTTTTTAGAATTTAAAATGGATTCATTTTTTAGGAAATGCCAGGAATAAATTGAAAAAACATCTGAATTGCATGCAAATGGCAAATGCTTGGTCTGGAATGGTAGTGCAAGTAAGGCCGGATATGGGCAATTCAGATTCAATGATCCAAGAGATCCTGCCGGGGCTGGGTTTCGAACGTGCACAGCCCACAGAATGACAGTTATGGTCAGTAAGAAATCTTTAGATATTGACCCAAAGTTTCATGCAAGCCACCTCTGTAATAACAAGCTCTGTGTCAATACAGACCATATTAACCTGAAGAAGAGTTTTGTTAATAATAGTAGAAAATGTTGTTTTGACAGGGGCATCTGCAGTGGCCATGAAAATTCATTGCGGCAAAAGGAGCCAGACTGCTTGTTGGACTCATGGGACTGTAAGTACTATTTTAATACCTATAAGGCTCTTTGCCTATCTTATTCCATTGTTGGTCCATCCATCTTAACTGTCCCCAGACCTGTATTCATCTGCAGCCCGTTTCTTTTGAAAACATTGTGGCAGAAGGAGCCAAGATTACATACAGGACCCTGCTTCCTTCCTTCACTCAATCTCTCTCTCTCTCTCTCTCTCTCTCTCTCTCTCTCTCTTATGTTTGCAGAAGCAGGCCTTAATCATATACAGCCCCCCTCTCTCTCTCTTTCTTTTCTTTTTGTATGACTCCGTTTCGACCAGCTTCAGGCCTCATCAGTAGCGCTGCTATGCGACTAGACAGAGTTACTGCCCGTCTTCCCTTTTATTTGCCGTGTACTTCCTTGCTTGTCTTAACTCTGTCCAAGGTTACAAGTTAACTTGTTTTGGTCTCTGGGCACATGTATGAATGTTGTCGTCTAAGACCCCTTTCACATAGTCGGGTTCTGGATAGCCCCTTTCCTGCATCAAGCGGTGTTCATGTTCTAGTCTTGCTCGGATAGCTTGTCTCTTTTTCCTGTATCGGCTTGTCTTTTTAAGCGATTTACTCTCTAATGCCTGTTGTAACCGTTTCCGTGCCCAAATGCACAATGATGTTCCGGAAACCGCCCAAAGCTTTTTCTTTACTGCCCTGTCGATTCTGTTATTTGACCGTAGTATCTGGGCTGACAGTCTGCCGGTGAATGTCCTTGAGTAGCTGATATTTTTGCTGAGGGTAGCTGCTGCGGCTCTGTTAAAGGCTTCACATTTCTGTGTCGAAGTCCGTAAACTCACACTGTACACAGCAGCCTCGCTTAGCCTCATTTGTAGTATGACCTCCATCACGGACTTGTCGTTTTCGTCCATTCTCAAAAATGTTGTTTTTTTTTTTTTTTTTTTTTTTGCAGGACCTAGTGCATTGGACTTGTACCACCAGCAGCCGACACCTTCGCCGGAGCAGAGCAGTAAGTCAGTGTGACAGTTACTGCAGTTTCCTGCATAACAGTCAACAGTGGCATTCCTGATTGAAGGTAAGTGTCTTAGCATTTGAGTTATATCCCCTTTTCCTCTCCTGGCCATTTCTTCTATTATATGGAAACATCCCTATACTAAAATTGGCATTTCTTGTTTTTCTGTCCTGAGTAGCAGCTAGGTGGTTTGGATCCGCCTGTCTAGTTACCTCCCAACCTTTCGTTAATTTATCGTAGAAGTCCTGCATGCCCAGGTATGCCTTAGTGTCTCCGTCTGTTGTTAGGGTTCTTACATAGAAGCCCTCAAGAGAAAGGTTCTCTGCTATGCTATGTGCCATTCTTCTCTCTGAATGTGGCATTAAGTATCCAAATTTCTTTCTTCTAGGCGAAAATAAATTTCCTTTCTTGAACAAGCTTAACGGCTTCTTCTTCTTTCTTTTTCTGTCTTCTCTATTCATTTTTCCCTATTATTCTATCTGTGTCCGGCCAAATCTATCTATCTGTTTTCTTCTCCCTCTATGAGTAACTCTGAATATGTATGGTCTTTTATACTCTTCTTTCTGTCATTTACTCAAATCTATCCACCCAATGACCTACTTTCCCAATACACTAATCTTATTGGGCAGGTACTGATAAGCCAAGCTGGACTTGGTTATGCAATACCTTATCTAATAAGTTCCAGCCGTCTGGATGTTTTGTAAAGGGCCTGCTTCTCTCTGATTACATTATAGACTGTCTGGTCTGCAGATATTACTCAGCATTTTGTCATAGATGAAAACATTGTAACAAAAGGAGCCATATAGGTAAATTTTGCAGTACTGGTTTTCGGTGAAGATTAAAGTTCATGTCCATCATATTCTATAAAGGCCCTCTTCTGTCCTTCTTTCATATATTCCACCCTCATTTTGACTGATAATACTTGATTATAGAATAAAAAGTTTAGAATAGTGCATTTGGCTGGTCACATGGAAGATTTTAGGGGGAAAAAAATGAAGAAAACCCTTAATTTTAGCCGCCAGAATGGGGATTTTTTGGTCATTTTGGCTACTTTTCATGCAATGTCTTCAATGTATTTAGTTGAAAATGGGTTAAAAAGACAGACAAAAGGGTCCAGAACAGCATACTTTTTATTTCATGTGAATCCATTGAGTTTTGACTGAGATATGTTTGATGTTGTAGGAGTAGTCAAAGGGCTGAAAATTTCCATTTTTTAAGGTCTTGGCCGCAGTCAGTCATGTTAAGAAAAATGGGTTTTCTCTTTGAAAATGGCCCTGATTTGTCTCTGGCTCAATTTTTCCTAGTCGCAATACCCGGACACAACCTTAGGACTAATAGGACCGGACTTAAAAGCCGAAATCTGTTTTATATAGGTGTCGCACCACTGCGAGACTGCTTCCGGGTCGTAGTAGTCAAAAGTAGTCCCATATGAAATTTCGCAGTAGCACTTCTGCTGCACTGTTTCATGGAGCCGAGATGGCTTGGAGGTATATAATTTAGATTTGCTTCAAATTTGGGCATTGGGGGACCACTTAGATGCATTTATAATGTATTTTGACAGGACTGTTTTGTATTACTGGAGGAACAAAAAGTTGGGGTCATGGCCGTGAACAGGTGTACCTCAGAGGGCAAATTTTAGGGTGCCTGTACTGGTTGGAATTTAGCGAAAAACGCAATCGGTTGACATTTTTTTTTTTTTTTTTTTCATAGACCTATGGTCATACTTTGGAGAACAATAGACCAAGAAGCCAGAATTTTGCCATTAAGCGATCTGTGGAACTCTAAACATTGTCGATTTCGCTCTATTTTCAATGTGGCCAAAAACCCGTGGTGTGACACCTATATGAGAAGGGAGTGAAAGTACGAGAATCAGTCTGGTGACTATATTCTTTGATATAACCAGCTGAAATTTGGTATACAAGTAGCTGAGAGGCCTTGAAATAGGATCCTATCAAAAGTTGGGCTGAGGTATGTAGAATTTAAATTTTTAATTAGACTTAGAATTTAAATTAGCAAAATGTCAAAATTGTCGGACTGGTCCGCTGAGAATTTTGTCCCAGAAAGGTTTTCATCGGATGAAATCTACTGAAACGTCGTCTGCAAGTTTTCAACTGGCAAACATTTGAATATCTGTTCAGATAAGTGCTTTAAATTCCTTTTCAGAATTTTAAATTCTAATTTAAATTCCTTTTTTAGAATTTAAAATGGATTCATTTTTTAGGAAATGCCAGGAATAAATTGAAAAAACATCTGAATTGCATGCAAATGGCAAATGCTTGGTCTGGAATGGTAGTGCAAGTAAGGCCGGATATGGGCAATTCAGATTCAATGATCCAAGAGATCCTGCCGGGGCTGGGTTTCGAACGTGTACAGCCCACAGAATGACAGTTATGGTCAGTAAGAAATCTTTAGATATTGACCCAAAGTTTCATGCAAGCCACCTCTGTAATAACAAGCTCTGTGTCAATACAGACCATATTAACCTGAAGAAGAGTTTTGTTAATAATAGTAGAAAATGTTGTTTTGACAGGGGCATCTGCAGTGGCCATGAAAATTCATTGCGGCAAAAGGAGCCAGACTGCTTGTTGGACTCATGGGACTGTAATTACTATTTTAATACCTATAAGGCTCTTTGCCTATCTTATTCCATTGTTGGTCCATCCATCTTAACTGTCCCCAGACCTGTATTCATCTGCAGCCCGTTTCTTTGGAAAACATTGTGGCAGAAGGAGCCAAGATTACATACAGGACCCTGCTTCCTTCCTTCACTCAATCTCCCCTCTCTCTCTCTCTCTCTCTCTCTCTCTTATGTTTGCAGAAGCAGGCCTTAATCATATACAGCCCCCCTCTCTCTCTCTCTTTCTTTTCTTTTTGTATGACTCCGTTTCGACCAGCTTCAGGCCTCATCAGTAGCGCTGCTATGCGACTAGACAGAGTTACTGTCCGTCTTCCCTTTTATTTGCCGTGTACTTCCTTGCTTGTCTTAACTCTGTCCAAGGTTACAAGTTAACTTGTTTTGGTCTCTGGGCACATGTATGAATGTTGTCGTCTAAGACCCCTTTCACATAGTCGGGTTCTGGATAGCCCCTTTCCTGCATCAAGCGGTGTTCATGTTCTAGTCTTGCTCGGATAGCTTGTCTCTTTTTCCTGTATCGGCTTGTCTTTTTAAGCGATTTACTCTCTAATGCCTGGTGTAACCGTTTCCGTGCCCAAATGCACAATGATGTTCCGGAAACCGCCCAAAGCTTTTTCTTTACTGCCCTGTCGATTCTGTTATTTGACCGTAGTATCTGGGCTGACAGTCTGCCGGTGAATGTCCTTGAGTAGCTGATATTTTTGCTGAGGGTAGCTGCTGCGGCTCTGTTAAAGGCTTCACATTTCTGTGTCGAAGTCCGTAAACTCACACTGTACACAGCAGCCTCGCTTAGCCTCATTTGTAGTATGACCTCCATCACGGACTTGTCGTTTTCGTCCATTCTCAAAAATGTTGTTTTTTTTGTTTTTTTTTGCAGGACCTAGTGCATTGGACTTGTACCACCAGCAGCCGACACCTTCGCCGGAGCAGACCAGTAAGTCAGTGTGACAGTTACTGCAGTTTCCTGCATAACAGTCAACAGTGGCATTCCTGATTGAAGGTAAGTGTCTTAGCATTTGAGTTATATCCCCTTTTCCTCTCCTGGCCATTTCTTCTATTATAGCATTACATCTTAGTTTGATGTCCCTGGTGGCTAGAGCTACTTGGGCTGTCTGTCTCTCTTTTTTGGTACAAAATGGAAACATCCCTATACTAAAATTGGCATTTCTTGTTTTTCTGTCCTGAGTAGCAGCTAGGTGGTTTGGATCCGCCTGTCTAGTTACCTCCCAACCTTTCGTTAATTTATCGTAGAAGTCCTGCATGCCCAGGTATGCCTTAGTGTCTCTGTCTGTTGTTAGGGTTCTTACATAGAAGCCCTCAAGAGAAAGGTTCTCTGCTATGCTATGTGCCATTCTTCTCTCTGAATGTGGCATTAAGTATCCAAATTTCTTTCTTCTAGGCGAAAATAAATTTCCTTTCTTGAACAAGCTTAACGGCTTCTTCTTCTTTCTTTTTCTGACTTCTCTATTCATTTTTCCCTATTATTCTATCTGTGTCCGGCCAAATCTATCTATCTGTTTTCTTCTCCCTCTATGAGTAACTCTGAATCTGTATGGTCTTTTATACTCTTCTTTCTGTCATTTACTCAAATCTATCCACCCAATGACCTACTTTCCCAATACACTAATCTTATTGGGCAGGTACTGATAAGCCAAGCTGGACTTGGTTATGCAATACCTTATCTAATAAATTCCAGCCGTCTGGATGTATTGTAAAGGGCCTGCTTCTCTCTGATTACATTATAGACTGTCTGTTCTGCAGATATTACTCAGCATTTTGTCATAGATGAAAACATTGTAACAAAAGGAGCCATATAGGTAAATTTTGCAGTACTGGTTTTCGGTGAAGATTAAAGTTCATGTCCATCATATTCTATAAAGGCCCTCTTCTGTCCTTCTTTCATATATTCCACCCTCATTTTGACTGATAATACTTGATTATAGAATAAAAAGTTTAGAATAGTGCATTTGGCTGGTCACATGGAAGATTTTAGGGGGAAAAAAATGAAGAAAACCCTTAATTTTAGCCGCCAGAATGGGGATTTTTTGGTCATTTTGGCTACTTTTCATGCAATGTTTTCAATGTATTTAGTTGAAAATGGGTTAAAAAGACAGACAAAAGGGTCCAGAACAGCATACTTTTTATTTCATGTGAATCCATTGAGTTTTGACTGAGATATGTTTGATGTTGTAGGAGTAGTCAAAGGGCTGAAAATTTCCATTTTTTAAGGTCTTGGCCGCAGTCAGTCATGTTAAGAAAAATGGGTTTTCTCTTTGAAAATGGCCCTGATTTGTCTCTGGCTCAATTTTTCCTAGTCGCAATACCCGGACTCAGCCTTAGGACTAATGGGACCGGACTTAAAAGCCGAAATCTGTTTTATATAGGTGTCGCACCACTGCGAGACTGCTTCCGGGTCGTAGTAGTCAAAAGTAGTCCCATATGAAATTTCGCAGTAGCACTTCTGCTGCACTGTTTCATGGAGCCGAGATGGCTTGGAGGTATATAATTTGGATTTGCTTCAAATTTGGGCATTGGGGGACCACTTAGATGCATTTATAATGTATTTTGACAGGACTATTTTGTATTACTGGAGGAACAAAAAGTTGGGGTCATGGCCGTGAACAGGTGTACCTCAGAGGGCAAATTTTAGGGTGCCTGTACTGGTTGGAATTTAGCGAAAAACGCAATCGGTTGACATTTTTTTTTTTTTTTTTTTTTATAGACCTATGGTCATACTTTGGAGAACAATAGACCAAGAAGCCAGAATTTTGCCATTAAGCGATCTGTGGAACTCTAAACATTGTCGATTTCGCTCTATTTTCAATGTGGCCAAAAACCCGTGGTGTGACACCTATATGAGAAGGGAGTGAAAGTACGAGAATCAGTCTGGTGACTATATTCTTTGATATAACCAGCTGAAATTTGGTATACAAGTAGCTGAGAGGCCTTGAAATAGGATCCTATCAAAAGTTGGGCTGAGGTATGTAGAATTTAAATTTTTAATTAGACTTAGAATTTAAATTAGCAAAATGTCAAAATTGTCGGACTGGTCCGCTGAGAATTTTGTCCCAGAAAGGTTTTCATCGGATGAAATCTACTGAAACGTCGTCTGCAAGTTTTCAACTGGCAAACATTTGAATATCTGTTCAGATAAGTGCTTTAAATTCCTTTTTAGAATTTTAAATTCTAATTTAAATTCCTTTTTTAGAATTTAAAATGGATTCATTTTTTAGGAAATGCCAGGAATAAATTGAAAAAACATCTGAATTGCATGCAAATGGCAAATGCTTGGTCTGGAATGGTAGTGCAAGTAAGGCCGGATATGGGCAATTCAGATTCAATGATCCAAGAGATCCTGCCGGGGCTGGGTTTCGAACGTGCACAGCCCACAGAATGACAGTTATGGTCAGTAAGAAATCTTTAGATATTGACCCAAAGTTTCATGCAAGCCACCTCTGTAATAACAAGCTCTGTGTCAATACAGACCATATTAACCTGAAGAAGAGTTTTGTTAATAATAGTAGAAAATGTTGTTTTGACAGGGGCATCTGCAGTGGCCATGAAAATTCATTGCGGCAAAAGGAGCCAGACTGCTTGTTGGACTCATGGGACTGTAAGTACTATTTTAATACCTATAAGGCTCTTTGCCTATCTTATTCCATTGTTGGTCCATCCATCTTAACTGTCCCCAGACCTGTATTCATCTGCAGCCCGTTTCTTTTGAAAACATTGTGGCAGAAGGAGCCAAGATTACATACAGGACCCTGCTTCCTTCCTTCACTCAATCTCCCCTCTCTCTCTCTCTCTCTCTCTCTCTCTCTCTCTTATGTTTGCAGAAGCAGGCCTTAATCATATACAGCCCCCCTCTCTCTCTCTTTCTTTTCTTTTTGTATGACTCCGTTTCGACCAGCTTCAGGCCTCATCAGTAGCGCTGCTATGCGACTAGACAGAGTTACTGCCCGTCTTCCCTTTTATTTGCCGTGTACTTCCTTGCTTGTCTTAACTCTGTCCAAGGTTACAAGTTAACTTGTTTTGGTCTCTGGGCACATGTATGAATGTTGTCGTCTAAGACCCCTTTCACATAGTCGGGTTCTGGATAGCCCCTTTCCTGCATCAAGCGGTGTTCATGTTCTAGTCTTGCTCGGATAGCTTGTCTCTTTTTCCTGTATCGGCTTGTCTTTTTAAGCGATTTACTCTCTAATGCCTGTTGTAACCGTTTCCGTGCCCAAATGCACAATGATGTTCCGGAAACCGCCCAAAGCTTTTTCTTTACTGCCCTGTCGATTCTGTTATTTGACCGTAGTATCTGGGCTGACAGTCTGCCGGTGAATGTCCTTGAGTAGCTGATATTTTTGCTGAGGGTAGCTGCTGCGGCTCTGTTAAAGGCTTCACATTTCTGTGTCGAAGTCCGTAAACTCACACTGTACACAGCAGCCTCGCTTAGCCTCATTTGTAGTATGACCTCCATCACGGACTTGTCGTTTTCGTCCATTCTCAAAAATGTTGTTTTTTTTTTTTTTTTTTTTTTGCAGGACCTAGTGCATTGGACTTGTACCACCAGCAGCCGACACCTTCGCCGGAGCAGAGCAGTAAGTCAGTGTGACAGTTACTGCAGTTTCCTGCATAACAGTCAACAGTGGCATTCCTGATTGAAGGTAAGTGTCTTAGCATTTGAGTTATATCCCCTTTTCCTCTCCTGGCCATTTCTTCTATTATATGGAAACATCCCTATACTAAAATTGGCATTTCTTGTTTTTCTGTCCTGAGTAGCAGCTAGGTGGTTTGGATCCGCCTGTCTAGTTACCTCCCAACCTTTCGTTAATTTATCGTAGAAGTCCTGCATGCCCAGGTATGCCTTAGTGTCTCCGTCTGTTGTTAGGGTTCTTACATAGAAGCCCTCAAGAGAAAGGTTCTCTGCTATGCTATGTGCCATTCTTCTCTCTGAATGTGGCATTAAGTATCCAAATTTCTTTCTTCTAGGCGAAAATAAATTTCCTTTCTTGAACAAGCTTAACGGCTTCTTCTTCTTTCTTTTTCTGTCTTCTCTATTCATTTTTCCCTATTATTCTATCTGTGTCCGGCCAAATCTATCTATCTGTTTTCTTCTCCCTCTATGAGTAACTCTGAATATGTATGGTCTTTTATACTCTTCTTTCTGTCATTTACTCAAATCTATCCACCCAATGACCTACTTTCCCAATACACTAATCTTATTGGGCAGGTACTGATAAGCCAAGCTGGACTTGGTTATGCAATACCTTATCTAATAAGTTCCAGCCGTCTGGATGTTTTGTAAAGGGCCTGCTTCTCTCTGATTACATTATAGACTGTCTGGTCTGCAGATATTACTCAGCATTTTGTCATAGATGAAAACATTGTAACAAAAGGAGCCATATAGGTAAATTTTGCAGTACTGGTTTTCGGTGAAGATTAAAGTTCATGTCCATCATATTCTATAAAGGCCCTCTTCTGTCCTTCTTTCATATATTCCACCCTCATTTTGACTGATAATACTTGATTATAGAATAAAAAGTTTAGAATAGTGCATTTGGCTGGTCACATGGAAGATTTTAGGGGGAAAAAAATGAAGAAAACCCTTAATTTTAGCCGCCAGAATGGGGATTTTTTGGTCATTTTGGCTACTTTTCATGCAATGTTTTCAATGTATTTAGTTGAAAATGGGTTAAAAAGACAGACAAAAGGGTCCAGAACAGCATACTTTTTATTTCATGTGAATCCATTGAGTTTTGACTGAGATATGTTTGATGTTGTAGGAGTAGTCAAAGGGCTGAAAATTTCCATTTTTTAAGGTCTTGGCCGCAGTCAGTCATGTTAAGAAAAATGGGTTTTCTCTTTGAAAATGGCCCTGATTTGTCTCTGGCTCAATTTTTCCTAGTCGCAATACCCGGACACAACCTTAGGACTAATAGGACCGGACTTAAAAGCCGAAATCTGTTTTATATAGGTGTCGCACCACTGCGAGACTGCTTCCGGGTCGTAGTAGTCAAAAGTAGTCCCATATGAAATTTCGCAGTAGCACTTCTGCTGCACTGTTTCATGGAGCCGAGATGGCTTGGAGGTATATAATTTAGATTTGCTTCAAATTTGGGCATTGGGGGACCACTTAGATGCATTTATAATGTATTTTGACAGGACTGTTTTGTATTACTGGAGGAACAAAAAGTTGGGGTCATGGCCGTGAACAGGTGTACCTCAGAGGGCAAATTTTAGGGTGCCTGTACTGGTTGGAATTTAGCGAAAAACGCAATCGGTTGACATTTTTTTTTTTTTTTTTTTTCATAGACCTATGGTCATACTTTGGAGAACAATAGACCAAGAAGCCAGAATTTTGCCATTAAGCGATCTGTGGAACTCTAAACATTGTCGATTTCGCTCTATTTTCAATGTGGCCAAAAACCCGTGGTGTGACACCTATATGAGAAGGGAGTGAAAGTACGAGAATCAGTCTGGTGACTATATTCTTTGATATAACCAGCTGAAATTTGGTATACAAGTAGCTGAGAGGCCTTGAAATAGGATCCTATCAAAAGTTGGGCTGAGGTATGTAGAATTTAAATTTTTAATTAGACTTAGAATTTAAATTAGCAAAATGTCAAAATTGTCGGACTGGTCCGCTGAGAATTTTGTCCCAGAAAGGTTTTCATCGGATGAAATCTACTGAAACGTCGTCTGCAAGTTTTCAACTGGCAAACATTTGAATATCTGTTCAGATAAGTGCTTTAAATTCCTTTTCAGAATTTTAAATTCTAATTTAAATTCCTTTTTTAGAATTTAAAATGGATTCATTTTTTAGGAAATGCCAGGAATAAATTGAAAAAACATCTGAATTGCATGCAAATGGCAAATGCTTGGTCTGGAATGGTAGTGCAAGTAAGGCCGGATATGGGCAATTCAGATTCAATGATCCAAGAGATCCTGCCGGGGCTGGGTTTCGAACGTGTACAGCCCACAGAATGACAGTTATGGTCAGTAAGAAATCTTTAGATATTGACCCAAAGTTTCATGCAAGCCACCTCTGTAATAACAAGCTCTGTGTCAATACAGACCATATTAACCTGAAGAAGAGTTTTGTTAATAATAGTAGAAAATGTTGTTTTGACAGGGGCATCTGCAGTGGCCATGAAAATTCATTGCGGCAAAAGGAGCCAGACTGCTTGTTGGACTCATGGGACTGTAATTACTATTTTAATACCTATAAGGCTCTTTGCCTATCTTATTCCATTGTTGGTCCATCCATCTTAACTGTCCCCAGACCTGTATTCATCTGCAGCCCGTTTCTTTGGAAAACATTGTGGCAGAAGGAGCCAAGATTACATACAGGACCCTGCTTCCTTCCTTCACTCAATCTCCCCTCTCTCTCTCTCTCTCTCTCTCTCTCTCTTATGTTTGCAGAAGCAGGCCTTAATCATATACAGCCCCCCTCTCTCTCTCTCTTTCTTTTCTTTTTGTATGACTCCGTTTCGACCAGCTTCAGGCCTCATCAGTAGCGCTGCTATGCGACTAGACAGAGTTACTGTCCGTCTTCCCTTTTATTTGCCGTGTACTTCCTTGCTTGTCTTAACTCTGTCCAAGGTTACAAGTTAACTTGTTTTGGTCTCTGGGCACATGTATGAATGTTGTCGTCTAAGACCCCTTTCACATAGTCGGGTTCTGGATAGCCCCTTTCCTGCATCAAGCGGTGTTCATGTTCTAGTCTTGCTCGGATAGCTTGTCTCTTTTTCCTGTATCGGCTTGTCTTTTTAAGCGATTTACTCTCTAATGCCTGGTGTAACCGTTTCCGTGCCCAAATGCACAATGATGTTCCGGAAACCGCCCAAAGCTTTTTCTTTACTGCCCTGTCGATTCTGTTATTTGACCGTAGTATCTGGGCTGACAGTCTGCCGGTGAATGTCCTTGAGTAGCTGATATTTTTGCTGAGGGTAGCTGCTGCGGCTCTGTTAAAGGCTTCACATTTCTGTGTCGAAGTCCGTAAACTCACACTGTACACAGCAGCCTCGCTTAGCCTCATTTGTAGTATGACCTCCATCACGGACTTGTCGTTTTCGTCCATTCTCAAAAATGTTGTTTTTTTTGTTTTTTTTTGCAGGACCTAGTGCATTGGACTTGTACCACCAGCAGCCGACACCTTCGCCGGAGCAGACCAGTAAGTCAGTGTGACAGTTACTGCAGTTTCCTGCATAACAGTCAACAGTGGCATTCCTGATTGAAGGTAAGTGTCTTAGCATTTGAGTTATATCCCCTTTTCCTCTCCTGGCCATTTCTTCTATTATAGCATTACATCTTAGTTTGATGTCCCTGGTGGCTAGAGCTACTTGGGCTGTCTGTCTCTCTTTTTTGGTACAAAATGGAAACATCCCTATACTAAAATTGGCATTTCTTGTTTTTCTGTCCTGAGTAGCAGCTAGGTGGTTTGGATCCGCCTGTCTAGTTACCTCCCAACCTTTCGTTAATTTATCGTAGAAGTCCTGCATGCCCAGGTATGCCTTAGTGTCTCTGTCTGTTGTTAGGGTTCTTACATAGAAGCCCTCAAGAGAAAGGTTCTCTGCTATGCTATGTGCCATTCTTCTCTCTGAATGTGGCATTAAGTATCCAAATTTCTTTCTTCTAGGCGAAAATAAATTTCCTTTCTTGAACAAGCTTAACGGCTTCTTCTTCTTTCTTTTTCTGACTTCTCTATTCATTTTTCCCTATTATTCTATCTGTGTCCGGCCAAATCTATCTATCTGTTTTCTTCTCCCTCTATGAGTAACTCTGAATCTGTATGGTCTTTTATACTCTTCTTTCTGTCATTTACTCAAATCTATCCACCCAATGACCTACTTTCCCAATACACTAATCTTATTGGGCAGGTACTGATAAGCCAAGCTGGACTTGGTTATGCAATACCTTATCTAATAAGTTCCAGCCGTCTGGATGTATTGTAAAGGGCCTGCTTCTCTCTGATTACATTATAGACTGTCTGTTCTGCAGATATTACTCAGCATTTTGTCATAGATGAAAACATTGTAACAAAAGGAGCCATATAGGTAAATTTTGCAGTACTGGTTTTCGGTGAAGATTAAAGTTCATGTCCATCATATTCTATAAAGGCCCTCTTCTGTCCTTCTTTCATATATTCCACCCTCATTTTGACTGATAATACTTGATTATAGAATAAAAAGTTTAGAATAGTGCATTTGGCTGGTCACATGGAAGATTTTAGGGGGAAAAAAATGAAGAAAACCCTTAATTTTAGCCGCCAGAATGGGGATTTTTTGGTCATTTTGGCTACTTTTCATGCAATGTTTTCAATGTATTTAGTTGAAAATGGGTTAAAAAGACAGACAAAAGGGTCCAGAACAGCATACTTTTTATTTCATGTGAATCCATTGAGTTTTGACTGAGATATGTTTGATGTTGTAGGAGTAGTCAAAGGGCTGAAAATTTCCATTTTTTAAGGTCTTGGCCGCAGTCAGTCATGTTAAGAAAAATGGGTTTTCTCTTTGAAAATGGCCCTGATTTGTCTCTGGCTCAATTTTTCCTAGTCGCAATACCCGGACTCAGCCTTAGGACTAATGGGACCGGACTTAAAAGCCGAAATCTGTTTTATATAGGTGTCGCACCACTGCGAGACTGCTTCCGGGTCGTAGTAGTCAAAAGTAGTCCCATATGAAATTTCGCAGTAGCACTTCTGCTGCACTGTTTCATGGAGCCGAGATGGCTTGGAGGTATATAATTTGGATTTGCTTCAAATTTGGGCATTGGGGGACCACTTAGATGCATTTATAATGTATTTTGACAGGACTATTTTGTATTACTGGAGGAACAAAAAGTTGGGGTCATGGCCGTGAACAGGTGTACCTCAGAGGGCAAATTTTAGGGTGCCTGTACTGGTTGGAATTTAGCGAAAAACGCAATCGGTTGACATTTTTTTTTTTTTTTTTTTTTATAGACCTATGGTCATACTTTGGAGAACAATAGACCAAGAAGCCAGAATTTTGCCATTAAGCGATCTGTGGAACTCTAAACATTGTCGATTTCGCTCTATTTTCAATGTGGCCAAAAACCCGTGGTGTGACACCTATATGAGAAGGGAGTGAAAGTACGAGAATCAGTCTGGTGACTATATTCTTTGATATAACCAGCTGAAATTTGGTATACAAGTAGCTGAGAGGCCTTGAAATAGGATCCTATCAAAAGTTGGGCTGAGGTATGTAGAATTTAAATTTTTAATTAGACTTAGAATTTAAATTAGCAAAATGTCAAAATTGTCGGACTGGTCCGCTGAGAATTTTGTCCCAGAAAGGTTTTCATCGGATGAAATCTACTGAAACGTCGTCTGCAAGTTTTCAACTGGCAAACATTTGAATATCTGTTCAGATAAGTGCTTTAAATTCCTTTTTAGAATTTTAAATTCTAATTTAAATTCCTTTTTTAGAATTTAAAATGGATTCATTTTTTAGGAAATGCCAGGAATAAATTGAAAAAACATCTGAATTGCATGCAAATGGCAAATGCTTGGTCTGGAATGTTAGTGCAAGTAAGGCCGGATATGGGCAATTCAGATTCAATGATCCAAGAGATCCTGCCGGGGCTGGGTTTCGAACGTGCACAGCCCACAGAATGACAGTTATGGTCAGTAAGAAATCTTTAGATATTGACCCAAAGTTTCATGCAAGCCACCTCTGTAATAACAAGCTCTGTGTCAATACAGACCATATTAACCTGAAGAAGAGTTTTGTTAATAATAGTAGAAAATGTTGTTTTGACAGGGGCATCTGCAGTGGCCATGAAAATTCATTGCGGCAAAAGGAGCCAGACTGCTTGTTGGACTCATGGGACTGTAAGTACTATTTTAATACCTATAAGGCTCTTTGCCTATCTTATTCCATTGTTGGTCCATCCATCTTAACTGTCCCCAGACCTGTATTCATCTGCAGCCCGTTTCTTTTGAAAACATTGTGGCAGAAGGAGCCAAGATTACATACAGGACCCTGCTTCCTTCCTTCACTCAATCTCCCCTCTCTCTCTCTCTCTCTCTCTCTCTCTCTCTTATGTTTGCAGAAGCAGGCCTTAATCATATACAGCCCCCCTCTCTCTCTCTTTCTTTTCTTTTTGTATGACTCCGTTTCGACCAGCTTCAGGCCTCATCAGTAGCGCTGCTATGCGACTAGACAGAGTTACTGCCCGTCTTCCCTTTTATTTGCCGTGTACTTCCTTGCTTGTCTTAACTCTGTCCAAGGTTACAAGTTAACTTGTTTTAGTCTCTGGGCACATGTATGAATGTTGTCGTCTAAGACCCCTTTCACATAGTCGGGTTCTGGATAGCCCCTTTCCTGCATCAAGCGGTGTTCATGTTCTAGTCTTGCTCGGATAGCTTGTCTCTTTTTCCTGTATCGGCTTGTCTTTTTAAGCGATTTACTCTCTAATGCCTGTTGTAACCGTTTCCGTGCCCAAATGCACAATGATGTTCCGGAAACCGCCCAAAGCTTTTTCTTTACTGCCCTGTCGATTCTGTTATTTGACCGTAGTATCTGGGCTGACAGTCTGCCGGTGAATGTCCTTGAGTAGCTGATATTTTTGCTGAGGGTAGCTGCTGCGGCTCTGTTAAAGGCTTCACATTTCTGTGTCGAAGTCCGTAAACTCACACTGTACACAGCAGCCTCGCTTAGCCTCATTTGTAGTATGACCTCCATCACGGACTTGTCGTTTTCGTCCATTCTCAAAAATGTTGTTTTTTTTTTTTTTTTTTTTTTGCAGGACCTAGTGCATTGGACTTGTACCACCAGCAGCCGACACCTTCGCCGGAGCAGAGCAGTAAGTCAGTGTGACAGTTACTGCAGTTTCCTGCATAACAGTCAACAGTGGCATTCCTGATTGAAGGTAAGTGTCTTAGCATTTGAGTTATATCCCCTTTTCCTCTCCTGGCCATTTCTTCTATTATATGGAAACATCCCTATACTAAAATTGGCATTTCTTGTTTTTCTGTCCTGAGTAGCAGCTAGGTGGTTTGGATCCGCCTGTCTAGTTACCTCCCAACCTTTCGTTAATTTATCGTAGAAGTCCTGCATGCCCAGGTATGCCTTAGTGTCTCCGTCTGTTGTTAGGGTTCTTACATAGAAGCCCTCAAGAGAAAGGTTCTCTGCTATGCTATGTGCCATTCTTCTCTCTGAATGTGGCATTAAGTATCCAAATTTCTTTCTTCTAGGCGAAAATAAATTTCCTTTCTTGAACAAGCTTAACGGCTTCTTCTTCTTTCTTTTTCTGTCTTCTCTATTCATTTTTCCCTATTATTCTATCTGTGTCCGGCCAAATCTATCTATCTGTTTTCTTCTCCCTCTATGAGTAACTCTGAATATGTATGGTCTTTTATACTCTTCTTTCTGTCATTTACTCAAATCTATCCACCCAATGACCTACTTTCCCAATACACTAATCTTATTGGGCAGGTACTGATAAGCCAAGCTGGACTTGGTTATGCAATACCTTATCTAATAAGTTCCAGCCGTCTGGATGTTTTGTAAAGGGCCTGCTTCTCTCTGATTACATTATAGACTGTCTGGTCTGCAGATATTACTCAGCATTTTGTCATAGATGAAAACATTGTAACAAAAGGAGCCATATAGGTAAATTTTGCAGTACTGGTTTTCGGTGAAGATTAAAGTTCATGTCCATCATATTCTATAAAGGCCCTCTTCTGTCCTTCTTTCATATATTCCACCCTCATTTTGACTGATAATACTTGATTATAGAATAAAAAGTTTAGAATAGTGCATTTGGCTGGTCACATGGAAGATTTTAGGGGGAAAAAAATGAAGAAAACCCTTAATTTTAGCCGCCAGAATGGGGATTTTTTGGTCATTTTGGCTACTTTTCATGCAATGTTTTCAATGTATTTAGTTGAAAATGGGTTAAAAAGACAGACAAAAGGGTCCAGAACAGCATACTTTTTATTTCATGTGAATCCATTGAGTTTTGACTGAGATATGTTTGATGTTGTAGGAGTAGTCAAAGGGCTGAAAATTTCCATTTTTTAAGGTCTTGGCCGCAGTCAGTCATGTTAAGAAAAATGGGTTTTCTCTTTGAAAATGGCCCTGATTTGTCTCTGGCTCAATTTTTCCTAGTCGCAATACCCGGACTCAGCCTTAGGACTAAAAAGACCGGACTTAAAAGCCGAAATCTGTTTTATATAGGTGTCGCACCACTGCGAGACTGCTTCCGGGTCGTAGTAGTCAAAAGTAGTCCCATATGAAATTTCGCAGTAGCACTTCTGCTGCACTGTTTCATGGAGCCGAGATGGCTTGGAGGTATATAATTTAGATTTGCTTCAAATTTGGGCATTGGGGGACCACTTAGATGCATTTATAATGTATTTTGACAGGACTATTTTGTATTACTGGAGGAACAAAAAGTTGGGGTCATGGCCGTGAACAGGTGTACCTCAGAGGGCAAATTTTAGGGTGCCTGTACTGGTTGGAATTTAGCGAAAAACGCAATCGGTTGACATTTTTTTTTTTATAGACCTATGGTCATACTTTGGAGAACAATAGACCAAGAAGCCAGAATTTTGCCATTAAGCGATCTGTGGAACTCTAAACATTGTCGATTTCGCTCTATTTTCAATGTGGCCAAAAACCCGTGGTGTGACACCTATATGAGAAGGGACTGAAAGTACGAGAATCAGTCTGGTGACTATATTCTTTGATATAACCAGCTGAAATTTGGTATACAAGTAGCTGAGAGGCCTTGAAATAGGATCCTATCAAAAGTTGGGCTGAGGTATGTAGAATTTAAATTTTTAATTAGACTTAGAATTTAAATTAGCAAAATGTCAAAATTGTCGGACTGGTCCGCTGAGAATTTTGTCCCAGAAAGGTTTTCATCGGATGAAATCTACTGAAACGTCGTCTGCAAGTTTTCAACTGGCAAACATTTGAATATCTGTTCAGATAAGTGCTTTAAATTCCTTTTTAGAATTTTAAATTCTAATTTAAATTCCTTTTTTAGAATTTAAAATGGATTCATTTTTTAGGAAATGCCAGGAATAAATTGAAAAAACATCTGAATTGCATGCAAATGGCAAATGCTTGGTCTGGAATGGTAGTGCAAGTAAGGCCGGATATGGGCAATTCAGATTCAATGATCCAAGAGATCCTGCCGGGGCTGGGTTTCGAACGTGTACAGCCCACAGAATGACAGTTATGGTCAGTAAGAAATCTTTAGATATTGACCCAAAGTTTCATGCAAGCCACCTCTGTAATAACAAGCTCTGTGTCAATACAGACCATATTAACCTGAAGAAGAGTTTTGTTAATAATAGTAGAAAATGTTGTTTTGACAGGGGCATCTGCAGTGGCCATGAAAATTCATTGCGGCAAAAGGAGCCAGACTGCTTGTTGGACTCATGGGACTGTAATTACTATTTTAATACCTATAAGGCTCTTTGCCTATCTTATTCCATTGTGTTGGTCCATCCATCTTAACTGTCCCCAGACCTGTATTCATCTGCAGCCCGTTTCTTTTGAAAACATTGTGGCAGAAGGAGCCAAGATTACATACAGGACCCTGCTTCCTTCCTTCACTCAATCTCCCCTCTCTCTCTCTCTCTCTCCTTCTCTTGTGTTTGCAGAAGCAGGCCTTAATCATATACAGCCCCCCTCTCTCTCTCTCTTTCTTTTCTTTTTGTATGACTCCGTTTCGACCAGCTTCAGGCCTCATCAGTAGCGCTGCTATGCGACTAGACAGAGTTACTGCCCGTCTTCCCTTTTATTTGCCGTGTACTTCCTTGCTTGTCTTAACTCTGTCCAAGGTTACAAGTTAACTTGTTTTGGTCTCTGGGCACATGTATGAATGTTGTCGTCTAAGACCCCTTTCACATAGTCGGGTTCTGGATAGCCCCTTTCCTGCATCAAGCGGTGTTCATGTTCTAGTCTTGCTCGGATAGCTTGTCTCTTTTTCCTGTATCGGCTTGTCTTTTTAAGCGATTTACTCTCTAATGCCTGTTGTAACCGTTTCCGTGCCCAAATGCACAATGATGTTCCGGAAACCGCCCAAAGCTTTTTCTTTACTGCCCTGTCGATTCTGTTATTTGACCGTAGTATCTGGGCTGACAGTCTGCCGGTGAATGTCCTTGAGTAGCTGATATTTTTGCTGAGGGTAGCTGCTACGGCTCTGTTAAAGGCTTCACATTTCTGTGTCGAAGTCCGTAAACTCACACTGTACACAGCAGCCTCGCTTAGCCTCATTTGTAGTATGACCTCCATCACGGACTTGTCGTTTTCGTCCATTCTCAAAAATGTTTTTTTTTTTTTTTTTTTTTGCAGGACCTAGTGCATTGGACTTGTACCACCAGCAGCCGACACCTTCGCCGGAGCAGAGCAGTAAGTCAGTGTGACAGTTACTGCAGTTTCCTGCATAACAGTCAACAGTGGCATTCCTGATTGAAGGTAAGTGTCTTAGCATTTGAGTTATATCCCCTTTTCCTCTCCTGGCCATTTCTTCTATTATATGGAAACATCCCTATACTAAAATTGGCATTTCTTGTTTTTCTGTCCTGAGTAGCAGCTAGGTGGTTTGGATCCGCCTGTCTAGTTACCTCCCAACCTTTCGTTAATTTATCGTAGAAGTCCTGCATGCCCAGGTATGCCTTAGTGTCTCCGTCTGTTGTTAGGGTTCTTACATAGAAGCCCTCAAGAGAAAGGTTCTCTGCTATGCTATGTGCCATTCTTCTCTCTGAATGTGGCATTAAGTATCCAAATTTCTTTCTTCTAGGCGAAAATAAATTTCCTTTCTTGAACAAGCTTAACGGCTTCTTCTTCTTTCTTTTTCTGTCTTCTCTATTCATTTTTCCCTATTATTCTATCTGTGTCCGGCCAAATCTATCTATCTGTTTTCTTCTCCCTCTATGAGTAACTCTGAATATGTATGGTCTTTTATACTCTTCTTTCTGTCATTTACTCAAATCTATCCACCCAATGACCTACTTTCCCAATACACTAATCTTATTGGGCAGGTACTGATAAGCCAAGCTGGACTTGGTTATGCAATACCTTATCTAATAAGTTCCAGCCGTCTGGATGTTTTGTAAAGGGCCTGCTTCTCTCTGATTACATTATAGACTGTCTGGTCTGCAGATATTACTCAGCATTTTGTCATAGATGAAAACATTGTAACAAAAGGAGCCATATAGGTAAATTTTGCAGTACTGGTTTTCGGTGAAGATTAAAGTTCATGTCCATCATATTCTATAAAGGCCCTCTTCTGTCCTTCTTTCATATATTCCACCCTCATTTTGACTGATAATACTTGATTATAGAATAAAAAGTTTAGAATAGTGCATTTGGCTGGTCACATGGAAGATTTTAGGGGGAAAAAAATGAAGAAAACCCTTAATTTTAGCCGCCAGAATGGGGATTTTTTGGTCATTTTGGCTACTTTTCATGCAATGTTTTCAATGTATTTAGTTGAAAATGGGTTAAAAAGACAGACAAAAGGGTCCAGAACAGCATACTTTTTATTTCATGTGAATCCATTGAGTTTTGACTGAGATATGTTTGATGTTGTAGGAGTAGTCAAAGGGCTGAAAATTTCCATTTTTTAAGGTCTTGGCCGCAGTCAGTCATGTTAAGAAAAATGGGTTTTCTCTTTGAAAATGGCCCTGATTTGTCTCTGGCTCAATTTTTCCTAGTCGCAATACCCGGACTCAGCCTTAGGACTAATGGGACCGGACTTAAAAGCCGAAATCTGTTTTATATAGGTGTCGCACCACTGCGAGACTGCTTCCGGGTCGTAGTAGTCAAAAGTAGTCCCATATGAAATTTCGCAGTAGCACTTCTGCTGCACTGTTTCATGGAGCCGAGATGGCTTGGAGGTATATAATTTAGATTTGCTTCAAATTTGGGCATTGGGGGACCACTTAGATGCATTTATAATGTATTTTGACAGGACTATTTTGTATTACTGGAGGAACAAAAAGTTGGGGTCATGGCCGTGAACAGGTGTACCTCAGAGGGCAAATTTTAGGGTGCCTGTACTGGTTGGAATTTAGCGAAAAACGCAATCGGTTGACATTTTTTTTTTTTTTTTTTATAGACCTATGGTCATACTTTGGAGAACAATAGACCAAGAAGCCAGAATTTTGCCATTAAGCGATCTGTGGAACTCTAAACATTGTCGATTTCGCTCTATTTTCAATGTGGCCAAAAACCCGTGGTGTGACACCTATATGAGAAGGGAGTGAAAGTACGAGAATCAGTCTGGTGACTATATTCTTTGATATAACCAGCTGAAATTTGGTATACAAGTAGCTGAGAGGCCTTGAAATAGGATCCTATCAAAAGTTGGGCTGAGGTATGTAGAATTTAAATTTTTAATTAGACTTAGAATTTAAATTAGCAAAATGTCAAAATTGTCGGACTGGTCCGCTGAGAATTTTGTCCCAGAAAGGTTTTCATCGGATGAAATCTACTGAAACGTCGTCTGCAAGTTTTCAACTGGCAAACATTTGAATATCTGTTCAGATAAGTGCTTTAAATTCCTTTTTAGAATTTTAAATTCTAATTTAAATTCCTTTTTTAGAATTTAAAATGGATTCATTTTTTAGGAAATGCCAGGAATAAATTGAAAAAACATCTGAATTGCATGCAAATGGCAAATGCTTGGTCTGGAATGGTAGTGCAAGTAAGGCCGGATATGGGCAATTCAGATTCAATGATCCAAGAGATCCTGCCGGGGCTGGGTTTCGAACGTGTACAGCCCACAGAATGACAGTTATGGTCAGTAAGAAATCTTTAGATATTGACCCAAAGTTTCATGCAAGCCACCTCTGTAATAACAAGCTCTGTGTCAATACAGACCATATTAACCTGAAGAAGAGTTTTGTTAATAATAGTAGAAAATGTTGTTTTGACAGGGGCATCTGCAGTGGCCATGAAAATTCATTGCGGCAAAAGGAGCCAGACTGCTTGTTGGACTCATGGGACTGTAAGTACTATTTTAATACCTATAAGGCTCTTTGCCTATCTTATTCCATTGTGTTGGTCCATCCATCTTAACTGTCCCCAGACCTGTATTCATCTGCAGCCCGTTTCTTTTGAAAACATTGTGGCAGAAGGAGCCAAGATTACATACAGGACCCTGCTTCCTTCCTTCACTCAATCTCCCCTCCCTCTCTCCCTCTCTCTCTCCCTCTCTTATGTTTGCAGAAGCAGGCCTTAATCATATACAGCCCCTCTCTCTCTCTTTCTTTTCTTTTTGTATGACTCCGTTTCGACCAGCTTCAGGCCTCATCAGTAGCGCTGCTATGCGACTAGACAGAGTTACTGCCCGTCTTCCCTTTTATTTGCCGTGTACTTCCTTGCTTGTCTTAACTCTGTCCAAGGTTACAAGTTAACTTGTTTTGGTCTCTGGGCACATGTATGAATGTTGTCGTCTAAGACCCCTTTCACATAGTCGGGTTCTGGATAGCCCCTTTCCTGCATCAAGCGGTGTTCATGTTCTAGTCTTGCTCGGATAGCTTGTCTCTTTTTCCTGTATCGGCTTGTCTTTTTAAGCGATTTACTCTCTAATGCCTGTTGTAACCGTTTCCGTGCCCAAATGCACAATGATGTTCCGGAAACCGCCCAAAGCTTTTTCTTTACTGCCCTGTCGATTCTGTTATTTGACCGTAGTATCTGGGCTGACAGTCTGCCGGTGAATGTCCTTGAGTAGCTGATATTTTTGCTGAGGATAGCTGCTGCGGCTCTGTTAAAGGCTTCACATTTCTGTGTCGAAGTCCGTAAACTCACACTGTACACAGCAGCCTCGCTTAGCCTCATTTGTAGTATGACCTCCATCACGGACTTGTCGTTTTAGTCCATTCTCAAAAATGTTGTTTTTTTTTTTTTTTTTTTTTGCAGGACCTAGTGCATTGGACTTGTACCACCAGCAGCCGACACCTTCGCCGGAGCAGACCAGTAAGTCAGTGTGACAGTTACTGCAGTTCCCTGCATAACAGTCAACAGTGGCATTCCTGATTGAAGGTAAGTGTCTTAGCATTTGAGTTATATCCCCTTTTCCTCTCCTGGCCATTTCTTCTATTATAGCATTACATCTTAGTTTGATGTCCCTGGTGGCTAGAGCTACTTGGGCTGTCTGTCTCTCTTTTTTGGTACAAGATGGAAACATCCCTATACTAAAATTGGCATTTCTTGTTTTTCTGTCCTGAGTAGCAGCTAGGTGGTTTGGATCCGCCTGTCTAGTTACCTCCCAACCTTTCGTTAATTTATCGTAGAAGTCCTGCATGCCCAGGTATGCCTTAGTGTCTCCGTCTGTTGTTAGGGTTCTTACATAGAAGCCCTCAAGAGAAAAGTTCTCTGCTATGCTATGTGCCATTCTTCTCTCTGAATGTGGCATTAAGTATCCAAATTTCTTTCTTCTAGGCGAAAATAAATTTCCTTTCTTGAACAAGCTTAACGGCTTCTTCTTCTTTCTTTTTCTGTCTTCTCTATTCATTTTTCCCTATTATTCTATCTGTGTCCGGCCAAATCTATCTATCTGTTTTCTTCTCCCTCTATGAGTAACTCTGAATATGTATGGTCTTTTATACTCTTCTTTCTGTCATTTACTCAAATCTATCCACCCAATGACCTACTTTCCCAATACACTAATCTTATTGGGCAGGTACTGATAAGCCAAGCTGGACTTGGTTATGCAATACCTTATCTAATAAGTTCCAGCCGTCTGGATGTTTTGTAAAGGGCCTGCTTCCCTCTGATTACATTATAGACTGTCTGGTCTGCAGATACTACTCAGCATTTTGTCATAGATGAAAACATTGTAACAAAAGGAGCCATATAGGTAAATTTTGCAGTACTGGTTTTCGGTGAAGATTAAAGTTCATGTCCATCATATTCTATAAAGGCCCTCTTCTGTCCTTCTTTCATATATTCCACCCTCATTTTGACTGATAATACTTGATTATAGAATAAAAAGTTTAGAATAGTGCATTTGGCTGGTCACATGGAAGATTTTAGGGGAAAAAAATGAAGAAAACCCTTAATTTTAGCCGCCAGAATGAGGATTTTTTGGTCATTTTGGCTACTTTTCATGCAATGTTTTCAATGTATTTAGTCGAAAATGGGTTAAAAAGACAGACAAAAGGGTCCAGAACAGCATACTTTTTATTTCATGTGAATCCATTGACTTTTGATTGAGATATGTTTGATGTTGTAGGAGTAGTCAAATGGCTGAAAATTTCCATTTTTGAAGGTCTTGGCCGCAAAGTCAGTCATGTTAAGAAAAATGGGTTTTCTCTTTGAAAATGGCCCTGATTTGTCTCTGGCTCAATTTTTCCTAGTCGCAATACCCGGACTCAGCCTTAGGACTAAAAAGACCGGACTTAAAAGCCGAAATCTGTTTTATATAGGTGTCGCACCACTGCGATACTGCTTCCGGGTCGTAGTAGTCAAAAGTAGTCCCATATGAAATTTCGCAGTAGCACTTCTGCTGCACTGTTTCATGGAGCCGAGATGGCTTGGAGGTATATAATTTACATTTGCTTCAAATTTGGGCATTGGGGGAGCACTTAGGTGCATTTATAATGTATTTTGACAGGACTATTTTGTATTACTGGAGGAACAAAAAGTTGGGGTCATGGCCGTGAACAGGTGTACCTCAGAGGGCAAATTTTAGGGTGCCTGTACTGGTTGGAATTTAGCGAAAAACGCAATCGGTTGACATTTTTTTTTTTTTTTATAGACCTATGGTCATACTTTGGAGAACAATAGACCAAGAAGCCAGAATTTTGCCATTAAGCGATCTGTGGAACTCTAAACATTGTCGATTTCGCTCTATTTTCAATGTGGCCAAAAACCCGTGGTGTGACACCTATATGAGAAGGGAGTGAAAGTACGAGAATCAGTCTGGTGACTATATTCTTTGATATAACCAGCTGAAATTTGGTATACAAGTAGCTGAGAGGCCTTGAAATAGGATCCTATCAAAAGTTGGGCTGAGGTATGTAGAATTTAAATTTTTAATTAGACTTAGAATTTAAATTAGCAAAATGTCAAAATTGTCGGACTGGTCCGCTGAGAATTTTGTCCCAGAAAGGTTTTCATCGGATGAAATCTACTGAAACGTCGTCTGCAAGTTTTCAACTGGCAAACATTTGAATATCTGTTCAGATAAGTGCTTTAAATTCCTTTTTAGAATTTTAAATTCTAATTTAAATTTCTTTTTTAGAATTTGAAATGGATTCATTTTTTAGGAAATGCCAGGAATAAATTGAAAAAACATCTGAATTGCATGCAAATGGCAAATGCTTGGTCTGGAATGGTAGTGCAAGTAAGGCCGGATATGGGCAATTCAGATTCAATGATCCAAGAGATCCTGCCGGGGCTGGGTTTCGAACGTGTACAGCCCACAGAATGACAGTTATGGTCAGTAAGAAATCTTTAGATATTGACCCAAAGTTTCATGCAAGCCACCTCTGTAATAACAAGCTCTGTGTCAATACAGACCATATTAACCTGAAGAAGAGTTTTGTTAATAATAGTAGAAAATGTTGTTTTGACAGGGGCATCTGCAGTGGCCATGAAAATTCATTGCGGCAAAAGGAGCCAGACTGCTTGTTGGACTCATGGGACTGTAAGTACTATTTTAATACCTATAAGGCTCTTTGCCTATCTTATTCCATTGTTGGTCCATCCATCTTAACTGTCCCCAGACCTGTATTCATCTGCAGCCCGTTTCTTTTGAAAACATTGTGGCAGAAGGAGCCAAGATTACATACAGGACCCTGCTTCCTTCCTTCACTCAATCTCCCCTCTCTCTCTCTCTCTCCCTCTCTTATGTTTGCAGAAGCAGGCCTTAATCATATACAGCCCCCCTCTCTCTCTCTTTCTTTTCTTTTTGTATGACTCCCTTTCGACCAGCTTCAGGCCTCATCAGTAGCGCTGCTATGCGACTAGACAGAGTTACTGCCCGTCTTCCCTTTTATTTGCCGTGTACTTCCTTGCTTGTCTTAACTCTGTCCAAGGTTACAAGTTAACTTGTTTTGGTCTCTGGGCACATGTATGAATGTTGTCGTCTAAGACCCCTTTCACATAGTCGGGTTCTGGATAGCCCCTTTCCTGCATCAAGCGGTGTTCATGTTCTAGTCTTGCTCGGATAGCTTGTCTCTTTTTCCTGTATCGGCTTGTCTTTTTAAGCGATTTACTCTCTAATGCCTGTTGTAACCGTTTCCGTGCCCAAATGCACAATGATGTTCCGGAAACCGCCCAAAGCTTTTTCTTTACTGCCCTGTCGATTCTGTTATTTGACCGTAGTATCTGGGCTGACAGTCTGCCGGTGAATGTCCTTGAGTAGCTGATATTTTTGCTGAGGGTAGCTGCTGCGGCTCTGTTAAAGGCTTCACATTTCTGTGTCGAAGTCCGTAAACTCACACTGTACACAGCAGCCTCGCTTAGCCTCATTTGTAGTATGACCTCCATCACGGACTTGTCGTTTTAGTCCATTCTCAAAAATGTTGTTTTTTTTTTTTTTTTTTTTTGCAGGACCTAGTGCATTGGACTTGTACCACCAGCAGCCGATACCTTCGCCGGAGCAGACCAGTAAGTCAGTGTGACAGTTACTGCAGTTTCCTGCATAACAGTCAACAGTGGCATTCCTGATTGAAGGTAAGTGTCTTAGCATTTGAGTTATATCCCCTTTTCCTCTCCTGGCCATTTCTTCTATTATAGCATTACATCTTAGTTTGATGTCCCTGGTGGCTAGAGCTACTTGGGCTGTCTGTCTCTCTTTTTTGGTACAAAATGGAAACATCCCTATACTAAAATTGGCATTTCTTGTTTTTCTGTCCTGAGTAGCAGCTAGGTGGTTTGGATCCGCCTATCTAGTTACCTCCCAACCTTTCGTTAATTTATCGTAGAAGTCCTGCATGCCCAGGTATGCCTTAGTGTCTCCGTCTGTTGTTAGGGTTCTTACATAGAAGCCCTCAAGAGAAAGGTTCTCTGTTATGCTATGTGCCATTCTTCTCTCTGAATGTGGCATTAAGTATCCAAATTTCTTTCTTCTAGGCGAAAATAAATTTCCTTTCTTGAACAAGCTTAACGGCTTCTTCTTCTTTCTTTTTCTGTCTTCTCTATTCATTTTTCCCTATTATTCTATCTGTGTCCGGCCAAATCTATCTATCTGTTTTCTTCTCCCTCTATGAGTAACTCTGAATATGTATGGTCTTTTATACTCTTCTTTCTGTCATTTACTCAAATCTATCCACCCAATGACCTACTTTCCCAATACACTAATCTTATTGGGCAGGTACTGATAAGCCAAGCTGGACTTGGTTATGCAATAGACCCTTTTACAACGCCGTTCGTTGCCAAGGAAATACGATCCCAGAATTCCATTTTCCGCGCATGCGCACTGTTTGTAGGGCAAAAAGTTCAATATCACCACTTTTGAAAGCTATTTTCACACGCAATGTTCGGGACTTGTCGAAAGATTTTATTGATAAAATCTGTGAAGATTTATTGTGTGACAGGATGCCGTTATCATGCTGTGCACCGGGATGTACTAACAGATTAGTAAATTAGCATCTGGCTTAAACGTCCCAGAGTCAAAACATCCTAATTTTGGTTAAAACGTCCATTCCGAATTGGTTAAAACTTCCCCCTAAAACATCCCCGTATATATTATTCAAATTATTTGTTTGATCTCTTATGTTTTTAAAGAGCCTTTTCACCGTTAATATTTTGTATTTTATTGACCATCGTCATTTAATGTTATTGCTTTTTGACCTATATCCTGCCGTACTTATATTTTTGACCAGCACAATTCACGTTAAGTTTATGTCATAAATCTTAATTAGTATTACTTAAACCATAATCAGAATTTGTAAGAGAGTATTTCAAGACCACGCTACCCCCATGTGCAAACAGATCTCTCATTATGCTTTTCGCAAAGTAAATTCAAGATCACCGTCACTTAATGGAGATTAAGGGTTAAGGCTAAGGTCCATATTGTTTCCCTACATTATCATGTATGACACGCTAAAATACCTCCCTGTATACGATGGGCTCAGCTAATTACTGTTACAATTCCATTTAACCCTTTACCCAACAATCACAAGTCTTAACGACCAAGAGAAAAGAAAGCTTTTCAAACATTGTGAGAAAAGGAGAATATACTGGTAAACATTCTTTCAACACCCGGAAAAGAAATGCTTTTAAATTACATGTTACATACGACCCCTGGCGGAAAGCAATTATGGAAAAGAGCAGCCACAGACGACAACAGGGCATTATACAGTTGTTCGTTCATTCTTCGTTCGCGCGTTACTTCATCCATCCATCCATCCATCCATCCATCCATCTGCTCGCTCATTCATTCATTCATACAGTCATTCATTCATCCATGTTTTCAAATACGTCTGCGCCAAAATTTGTTTCGTGATGAAATTGATCACGATACACACTCTCTAAACTATTAGAGGTAACAGCGTGTTATGCCGATCTCAACCGACACCCTCCGCCATTGAAGTTAAACTAAAATATCCACTGTATTGTCGATTAACCTAACAAATATGTGATATATCAGATGGCTACCCTTTATAAACCCTTTACCTATCCCACCCTTGTCTTAATTAACGAACCTTTATCAATGGGCTTGTGGAAACACTACGGCAAAAGGTAAAAATGCTGGTAACATGCATTTTTCCCATTCCCGCAGTGTTCCAGCCCATACTTTATGGGGTCTGTCTGTTACTGCCTGGGGTCGGATAAATTTCCTTTGATGATAACGTCAACCCACAACAGCGACACGGTCTTTTTTTTACGTTTTCGTCTTATATTGTCACTAATATACGGATCGTTTTCTTCCACGTTACTGAACCCTTAGCAAATACGTCTGATTATCGTTTCTTTGTCTCTGGGAGTTAGTTTTTCATATAATCGTTCGTAATTTAACGATTTTGTGTACAATTTAAATAATCTGCTACTGTTTTATTTTGTCTTTTTGCCCTACACGAGTGCGCATGCGCAGTTTTCCGGTCTCGTTACCAGGAGGTGTTCAGAGACTAAAAGGGTCTATACCTTATCTAATAAGTTCCAGCCGTCTGGATGTTTTGTAAAGGGCCTGCTTCCCTCTGATTACATTATAGACTGTCTGGTCTGCAGATACTACTCAGCATTTTGTCATAGATGAAAACATTGTAACAAAAGGAGCCATATAGGTAAATTTTGCAGTACTGGTTTTCGGTGAAGATTAAAGTTCATGTCCATCATATTCTATAAAGGCCCTCTTCTGTCCTTCTTTCATATATTCCACCCTCATTTTGACTGATAATACTTGATTATAGAATAAAAAGTTTAGAATAGTGCATTTGGCTGGTCACATGGAAGATTTTAGGGGAAAAAAAATGAAGAAAACCCTTAATTTTAGCCGCCAGAATGGGGATTTTTTTGTCATTTTGGCTACTTTTCATGCAATGTTTTCAATGTATTTAGTTGAAAATGGGTTAAAAAGACAGACAAAAGGGTCCAGAACAGCATACTTTTTATTTCATGTGAATCCATTGAGTTTTGACTGAGATATGTTTGATGTTGTAGGAGTAGTCAAAAGGCTGAAAATTTCCATTTTTTAAGGTCTTGGCCGCAGTCAGTCATGTTAAGAAAAATGGGTTTTCTCTTTGAAAATGGCCCTGATTTGTCTCTGGCTCAATTTTTCCTAGTCGCAATACCCGGACTCAGCCTTAGGACTAAAAAGACCGGACTTAAAAGCCGAAATCTGTTTTATATAGGTGTCGCACCACTGCGAGACTGCTTCCGGGTCGTAGTAGTCAAAAGTAGTCCCATATGAAATTTCGCAGTAGCACTTCTGCTGCACTGTTTCATGGAGCCGAGATGGCTTAGAGGTATATAATTTAGATTTGCTTCAAATTTGGGCATTGGGGGACCACTTAGATGCATTTATAATGTATTTTGACAGGACTATTTTGTATTACTGGAGGAACAAAAAGTTGGGGTCATGGCCGTGAACAGGTGTACCTCAGAGGGCAAATTTTAGGGTGCCTGTACTGGTTGGAATTTAGCGAAAAACGCAATCGGTTGACATTTTTTTTTTTTTTTAGACCTATGGTCATACTTTGGAGAACAATAGACCAAGAAGCCAGAATTTTGCCATTAAGCGATCTGTGGAACTCTAAACATTGTCGATTTCGCTCTATTTTCAATGTGGCCAAAAACCAGTGGTGTGACACCTATATGAGAAGGGAGTGAAAGTACGAGAATCAGTCTGGTGACTATATTCTTTGACATAACCAGCTGAAATTTGGTATACAAGTAGCTGAGAGGCCTTGAAATAGGATCCTATCAAAAGTTGGGCTGAGGTATGTAGAATTTAAATTTTTAATTAGACTTAGAATTTAAATTAGCAAAATGTCAAAATTGTCGGACTGGTCCGCTGAGAATTTTGTCCCAGAAAGGTTTTCATCGGATGAAATCTACTGAAACGTCGTCTGCAAGTTTTCAACTGGCAAACATTTGAATATCTGTTCAGATAAGTGCTTTAAATTCCTTTTTAGAATTTTAAATTCTAATTTAAATTCCTTTTTTAGAATTTAAAATGGATTCATTTTTTAGGAAATGCCAGGAATAAATTGAAAAAACATCTGAATTGCATGCAAATGGCAAATGCTTGGTCTGGAATGGTAGTGCAAGTAAGGCCGGATATGGGCAATTCAGATTCAATGATCCAAGAGATCCTGCCGGGGCTGGGTTTCGAACGTGTACAGCCCACAGAATGACAGTTATGGTCAGTAAGAAATCTTTAGATATTGACCCAAAGTTTCATGCAAGCCACCTCTGTAATAACAAGCTCTGTGTCAATACAGACCATATTAACCTGAAGAAGAGTTTTGTTAATAATAGTAGAAAATGTTGTTTTGACAGGGGCATCTGCAGTGGCCATGAAAATTCATTGCGGCAAAAGGAGCCAGACTGCTTGTTGGACTCATGGGACTGTAAGTACTATTTTAATACCTATAAGGCTCTTTGCCTATCTTATTCCATCTTAACTCTCCCCAGACCTGTATTCATCTGCAGCCCGTTTCTTTTGAAAACATTGTGGCAGAAGGAGCCAAGATTACATACAGGACCCTGCTTCCTTCCTTCACTCAATCTCCCCTCTCTCTCTCTCTCTCTCTCCCTCTCTTATGTTTGCAGAAGCAGGCCTTAATCATATACAGCCCCCCTCTCTCTCTCTTTCTTTTCTTTTTGTATGACTCCCTTTCGACCAGCTTCAGGCCTCATCAGTAGCGCTGCTATGCGACTAGACAGAGTTACTGCCCGTCTTCCCTTTTATTTGCCGTGTACTTCCTTGCTTGTCTTAACTCTGTCCAAGGTTATTAGTTAACTTGTTTTGGTCTCTGGGCACATGTATGAATGTTGTCGTCTAAGACCCCTTTCACATAGTCGGGTTCTGGATAGCCCCTTTCCTGCATCAAGCGGTGTTCATGTTCTAGTCTTGCTCGGATAGCTTGTCTCTTTTTCCTGTATCGGCTTGTCTTTTTAAGCGATTTACTCTCTAATGCCTGTTGTAACCGTTTCCGTGCCCAAATGCACAATGATGTTCCGGAAACCGCCCAAAGCTTTTTCTTTACTGCCCTGTCGATTCTGTTATTTGACCGTAGTATCTGGGCTGACAGTCTGCCGGTGAATGTCCTTGAGTAGCTGATATTTTTGCTGAGGGTAGCTGCTGCGGCTCTGTTAAAGGCTTCACATTTCTGTGTCGAAGTCCGTAAACTCACACTGTACACAGCAGCCTCGCTTAGCCTCATTTGTAGTATGACCTCCATCACGGACTTGTCGTTTTAGTCCATTCTCAAAAATGTTGTTTTTTTTTTTTTGCAGGACCTAGTGCATTGGACTTGTACCACCAGCAGCCGATACCTTCGCCGGAGCAGACCAGTAAGTCAGTGTGACAGTTACTGCAGTTTCCTGCATAACAGTCAACAGTGGCATTCCTGATTGAAGGTAAGTGTCTTAGCATTTGAGTTATATCCCCTTTTCCTCTCCTGGCCATTTCTTCTATTATAGCATTACATCTTAGTTTGATGTCCCTGGTGGCTAGAGCTACTTGGGCTGTCTGTCTCTCTTTTTTGGTACAAAATGGAAACATCCCTATACTAAAATTGGCATTTCTTGTTTTTCTGTCCTGAGTAGCAGCTAGGTGGTTTGGATCCGCCTGTCTAGTTACCTCCCAACCTTTCGTTAATTTATCGTAGAAGTCCTGCATGCCCAGGTATGCCTTAGTGTCTCCGTCTGTTGTTAGGGTTCTTACATAGAAGCCCTCAAGAGAAAGGTTCTCTGTTATGCTATGTGCCATTCTTCTCTCTGAATGTGGCATTAAGTATCCAAATTTCTTTCTTCTAGGCGAAAATAGATTTCCTTTCTTGAACAAGCTTAACGGCTTCTTCTTCTTTCTTTTTCTGTCTTCTCTATTCATTTTTCCCTATTATTCTATCTGTGTCCGGCCAAATCTATCTATCTGTTTTCTTCTCCCTCTATGAGTAACTCTGAATATGTATGGTCTTTTATACTCTTCTTTCTGTCATTTACTCAAATCTATCCACCCAATGACCTACTTTCCCAATACACTAATCTTATTGGGCAGGTACTGATAAGCCAAGCTGGACTTGGTTATGCAATAGACCCTTTTACAACGCCGTTCGTTGCCAAGGAAATACGATCCCAGAATTCCATTTTCCGCGCATGCGCACTGTTTGTAGGGCAAAAAGTTCAATATCACCACTTTTGAAAGCTATTTTCACACGCAATGTTCGGGACTTGTCGAAAGATTTTATTGATAAAATCTGTGAAGATTTATTGTGTGACAGGATGCCGTTATCATGCTGTGCACCGGGATGTACTAACAGATTAGTAAATTAGCATCTGGCTTAAACGTCCCAGAGTCAAAACATCCTATTTTTGGTTAAAACGTCCATTCCGAATTGGTTAAAACTTCCCCCTAAAACATCCCCGTATATATTATTCAAATTATTTGTTTGATCTCTTATGTTTTTAAAGAGCCTTTTCACCGTTAATATTTTGTATTTTATTGACCATCGTCATTTAATGTTATTGCTTTTTGACCTATATCCTGCCGTACTTATATTTTTGACCAGCACAATTCACGTTAAGTTTATGTCATAAATCTTAATTAGTATTACTTAAACCATAATCAGAATTTGTAAGAGAGTATTTCAAGACCACGCTACCCCCATGTGCAAACAGATCTCTCATTATGCCTTTCGCAAAGTAAATTCAAGATCACCGTCACTTAATGGAGATTAAGGGTTAAGGCTAAGGTCCATATTGTTTCCCTACATTATCATGTATGACACGCTAAAATACCTCCCTGTATACGATGGGCTCAGCTAATTACTGTTACAATTCCATTTAACCCTTTACCCAACAATCACAAGTCTTAACGACCAAGAGAAAAGAAAGCTTTTCAAACATTGTGAGAAAAGGAGAATATACTGGTAAACATTCTTTCAACACCCGGAAAAGAAATGCTTTTAAATTACATGTTACATACGACCCCTGGCGGAAAGCAATTATGGAAAAGAGCAGCCACAGACGACAACAGGACATTATACAGTTGTTCGTTCATTCTTCGTTCGCGCGTTACTTCATCCATCCATCCATCCATCCATCTGCTCGCTCATTCATTCATTCATACAGTCATTCATTCATCCATGTTTTCAAATACGTCTGCGCCAAAATTTGTTTCGTGATGAAATTGATCACGATACACACTCTCTAAACTATTAGAGGTAACAGCGTGTTATGCCGATCTCAACCGACACCCTCCGCCATTGAAGTTAAACTAAAATATCCACTGTATTGTCGATTAACCTAACAAATATGTGATATATCAGATGGCTACCCTTTATAAACCCTTTACCTATCCCACCCTTGTCTTAATTAACGAACCTTTATCAATGGGCTTGTGGAAACACTACGGCAAAAGGTAAAAATGCTGGTAACATGCATTTTTCCCATTCCCGCAGTGTTCCAGCCCATACTTTATGGGGTCTGTCTGTTACTGCCTGGGGTCGGATAAATTTCCTTTGATGATAACGTCAACCCACAACAGCGACACGGTCTTTTTTTTACGTTTTCGTCTTATATTGTCACTAATATACGGATCGTTTTCTTCCACGTTACTGAACCCTTAGCAAATACGTCTGATTATCGTTTCTTTGTCTCTGGGAGTTAGTTTTTCATATAACCGTTCGTAATTTAACGATTTTGTGTACAATTTAAATAATCTGCTACTGTTTTATTTTGTCTTTTTGCCCTACACGAGTGCGCATGCGCAGTTTTCCGGTCTCGTTACCAGGAGGTGTTCAGAGACTAAAAGGGTCTATACCTTATCTAATAAGTTCCAGCCGTCTGGATGTTTTGTAAAGGGCCTGCTTCCCTCTGATTACATTATAGACTGTCTGGTCTGCAGATACTACTCAGCATTTTGTCATAGATGAAAACATTGTAACAAAAGGAGCCATATAGGTAAATTTTGCAGTACTGGTTTTCGGTGAAGATTAAAGTTCATGTCCATCATATTCTATAAAGGCCCTCTTCTGTCCTTCTTTCATATATTCCACCCTCATTTTGACTGATAATACTTGATTATAGAATAAAAAGTTTAGAATAGTGCATTTGGCTGGTCACATGGAAGATTTTAGGGGAAAAAAAATGAAGAAAACCCTTAATTTTAGCCGCCAGAATGGGGATTTTTTGGTCATTTTGGCTACTTTTCATGCAATGTTTTCAATGTATTTAGTTGAAAATGGGTTAAAAAGACAGACAAAAGGGTCCAGAACAGCATACTTTTTATTTCATGTGAATCCATTGAGTTTTGACTGAGATATGTTTGATGTTGTAGGAGTAGTCAAAAGGCTAAAAATTTCCATTTTTTAAGGTCTTGGCCGCAGTCAGTCATGTTAAGAAAAATGGGTTTTCTCTTTGAAAATGGCCCTGATTTGTCTCTGGCTCAATTTTTCCTAGTCGCAATACCCGGACTCAGCCTTAGGACTAAAAAGACCGGACTTAAAAGCCGAAATCTGTTTTATATAGGTGTCGCACCACTGCGAGACTGCTTCCGGGTCGTAGTAGTCAAAAGTAGTCCCATATGAAATTTCGCAGTAGCACTTCTGCTGCACTGTTTCATGGAGCCGAGATGGCTTAGAGGTATATAATTTAGATTTGCTTCAAATTTGGGCATTGGGGGACCACTTAGATGCATTTATAATGTATTTTGACAGGACTATTTTGTATTACTGGAGGAACAAAAAGTTGGGGTCATGGCCGTGAACAGGTGTACCTCAGAGGGCAAATTTTAGGGTGCCTGTACTGGTTGGAATTTAGCGAAAAACGCAATCGGTTGACATTTTTTTTTTTTTTTTTTTTTAGACCTATGGTCATACTTTGGAGAACAATAGACCAAGAAGCCAGAATTTTGCCATTAAGCGATCTGTGGAACTCTAAACATTGTCGATTTCGCTCTATTTTCAATGTGGCCAAAAACCAGTGGTGTGACACCTATATGAGAAGGGAGTGAAAGTACGAGAATCAGTCTGGTGACTATATTCTTTGACATAACCAGCTGAAATTTGGTATACAAGTAGCTGAGAGGCCTTGAAATAGGATCCTATCAAAAGTTGGGCTGAGGTATGTAGAATTTAAATTTTTAATTAGACTTAGAATTTAAATTAGCAAAATGTCAAAATTGTCGGACTGGTCCGCTGAGAATTTTGTCCCAGAAAGGTTTTCATCGGATGAAATCTACTGAAACGTCGTCTGCAAGTTTTCAACTGGCAAACATTTGAATATCTGTTCAGATAAGTGCTTTAAATTCCTTTTTAGAATTTTAAATTCTAATTTAAATTCCTTTTTTAGAATTTAAAATGGATTCATTTTTTAGGAAATGCCAGGAATAAATTGAAAAAACATCTGAATTGCATGCAAATGGCAAATGCTTGGTCTGGAATGGTAGTGCAAGTAAGGCCGGATATGGGCAATTCAGATTCAATGATCCAAGAGATCCTGCCGGGGCTGGGTTTCGAACGTGTACAGCCCACAGAATGACAGTTATGGTCAGTAAGAAATCTTTAGATATTGACCCAAAGTTTCATGCAAGCCACCTCTGTAATAACAAGCTCTGTGTCAATACAGACCATATTAACCTGAAGAAGAGTTTTGTTAATAATAGTAGAAAATGTTGTTTTGACAGGGGCATCTGCAGTGGCCATGAAAATTCATTGCGGCAAAAGGAGCCAGACTGCTTTTTGGACTCATGGGACTGTAAGTACTATTTTAATACCTATAAGGCTCTTTGCCTATCTTATTCCATCTTAACTGTCCCCAGACCTGTATTCATCTGCAGCCCGTTTCTTTTGAAAACATTGTGGCAGAAGGAGCCAAGATTACATACAGGACCCTGCTTCCTTCCTTCACTCAATCTCCCCTCTCTCTCTCTCTCTCTCTCCCTCTCTTATGTTTGCAGAAGCAGGCCTTAATCATATACAGCCCCCCTCTCTCTCTCTTTCTTTTCTTTTTGTATGACTCCCTTTCGACCAGCTTCAGGCCTCATCAGTAGCGCTGCTATGCGACTAGACAGAGTTACTGCCCGTCTTCCCTTTTATTTGCCGTGTACTTCCTTGCTTGTCTTAACTCTGTCCAAGGTTATTAGTTAACTTGTTTTGGTCTCTGGGCACATGTATGAATGTTGTCGTCTAAGACCCCTTTCACATAGTCGGGTTCTGGATAGCCCCTTTCCTGCATCAAGCGGTGTTCATGTTCTAGTCTTGCTCGGATAGCTTGTCTCTTTTTCCTGTATCGGCTTGTCTTTTTAAGCGATTTACTCTCTAATGCCTGTTGTAACCGTTTCCGTGCCCAAATGCACAATGATGTTCCGGAAACCGCCCAAAGCTTTTTCTTTACTGCCCTGTCGATTCTGTTATTTGACCGTAGTATCTGGGCTGACAGTCTGCCGGTGAATGTCCTTGAGTAGCTGATATTTTTGCTGAGGGTAGCTGCTGCGGCTCTGTTAAAGGCTTCACATTTCTGTGTCGAAGTCCGTAAACTCACACTGTACACAGCAGCCTCGCTTAGCCTCATTTGTAGTATGACCTCCATCACGGACTTGTCGTTTTAGTCCATTCTCAAAAATGTTGTTTTTTTTTTGCAGGACCTAGTGCATTGGACTTGTACCACCAGCAGCCGATACCTTCGCCGGAGCAGACCAGTAAGTCAGTGTGACAGTTACTGCAGTTTCCTGCATAACAGTCAACAGTGGCATTCCTGATTGAAGGTAAGTGTCTTAGCATTTGAGTTATATCCCCTTTTCCTCTCCTGGCCATTTCTTCTATTATAGCATTACATCTTAGTTTGATGTCCCTGGTGGCTAGAGCTACTTGGGCTGTCTGTCTCTCTTTTTTGGTACAAAATGGAAACATCCCTATACTAAAATTGGCATTTCTTGTTTTTCTGTCCTGAGTAGCAGCTAGGTGGTTTGGATCCGCCTGTCTAGTTACCTCCCAACCTTTCGTTAATTTATCGTAGAAGTCCTGCATGCCCAGGTATGCCTTAGTGTCTCCGTCTGTTGTTAGGGTTCTTACATAGAAGCCCTCAAGAGAAAGGTTCTCTGTTATGCTATGTGCCATTCTTCTCTCTGAATGTGGCATTAAGTATCCAAATTTCTTTCTTCTAGGCGAAAATAAATTTCCTTTCTTGAACAAGCTTAACGGCTTCTTCTTCTTTCTTTTTCTGTCTTCTCTATTCATTTTTCCCTATTATTCTATCTGTGTCCGGCCAAATCTATCTATCTGTTTTCTTCTCCCTCTATGAGTAACTCTGAATATGTATGGTCTTTTATACTCTTCTTTCTGTCATTTACTCAAATCTATCCACCCAATGACCTACTTTCCCAATACACTAATCTTATTGGGCAGGTACTGATAAGCCAAGCTGGACTTGGTTATGCAATAGACCCTTTTACAACGCCGTTCGTTGCCAAGGAAATACGATCCCAGAATTCCATTTTCCGCGCATGCGCACTGTTTGTAGGGCAAAAAGTTCAATATCACCACTTTTGAAAGCTATTTTCACACGCAATGTTCGGGACTTGTCGAAAGATTTTATTGATAAAATCTGTGAAGATTTATTGTGTGACAGGATGCCGTTATCATGCTGTGCACCGGGATGTACTAACAGATTAGTAAATTAGCATCTGGCTTAAACGTCCCAGAGTCAAAACATCCTATTTTTGGTTAAAACGTCCATTCCGAATTGGTTAAAACTTCCCCCTAAAACATCCCCGTATATATTATTCAAATTATTTGTTTGATCTCTTATGTTTTTAAAGAGCCTTTTCACCGTTAATATTTTGTATTTTATTGACCATCGTCATTTAATGTTATTGCTTTTTGACCTATATCCTGCCGTACTTATATTTTTGACCAGCACAATTCACGTTAAGTTTATGTCATAAATCTTAATTAGTATTACTTAAACCATAATCAGAATTTGTAAGAGAGTATTTCAAGACCACGCTACCCCCATGTGCAAACAGATCTCTCATTATGCTTTTCGCAAAGTAAATTCAAGATCACCGTCACTTAATGGAGATTAAGGGTTAAGGCTAAGGTCCATATTGTTTCCCTACATTATCATGTATGACACGCTAAAATACCTCCCTGTATACGATGGGCTCAGCTAATTACTGTTACAATTCCATTTAACCCTTTACCCAACAATCACAAGTCTTAACGACCAAGAGAAAAGAAAGCTTTTCAAACATTGTGAGAAAAGGAGAATATACTGGTAAACATTCTTTCAACACCCGGAAAAGAAATGCTTTTAAATTACATGTTACATACGACCCCTGGCGGAAAGCAATTATGGAAAAGAGCAGCCACAGACGACAACAGGGCATTATACAGTTGTTCGTTCATTCTTCGTTCGCGCGTTACTTCATCCATCCATCCATCCATCCATCTGCTCGCTCATTCATTCATTCATACAGTCATTCATTCATCCATGTTTTCAAATACGTCTGCGCCAAAATTTGTTTCGCGATGAAATTGATCACGATACACACTCTCTAAACTATTAGAGGTAACAGCGTGTTATGCCGATCTCAACCGACACCCTCCGCCATTGAAGTTAAACTAAAATATCCACTGTATTGTCGATTAACCTAACAAATATGTGATATATCAGATGGCTACCCTTTATAAACCCTTTACCTATCCCACCCTTGTCTTAATTAACGAACCTTTATCAATGGGCTTGTGGAAACACTACGGCAAAAGGTAAAAATGCTGGTAACATGCATTTTTCCCATTCCCGCAGTGTTCCAGCCCATACTTTATGGGGTCTGTCTGTTACTGCCTGGGGTCGGATAAATTTCCTTTGATGATAACGTCAACCCACAACAGCGACACGGTCTTTTTTTTACGTTTTCGTCTTATATTGTCACTAATATACGGATCGTTTTCTTCCACGTTACTGAACCCTTAGCAAATACGTCTGATTATCGTTTCTTTGTCTCTGGGAGTTAGTTTTTCATATAATCGTTCGTAATTTAACGATTTTGTGTACAATTTAAATAATCTGCTACTGTTTTATTTTGTCTTTTTGCCCTACACGAGTGCGCATGCGCAGTTTTCCGGTCTCGTTACCAGGAGGTGTTCAGAGACTAAAAGGGTCTATACCTTATCTAATAAGTTCCAGCCGTCTGGATGTTTTGTAAAGGGCCTGCTTCCCTCTGATTACATTATAGACTGTCTGGTCTGCAGATACTACTCAGCATTTTGTCATAGATGAAAACATTGTAACAAAAGGAGCCATATAGGTAAATTTTGCAGTACTGGTTTTCGGTGAAGATTAAAGTTCATGTCCATCATATTCTATAAAGGCCCTCTTCTGTCCTTCTTTCATATATTCCACCCTCATTTTGACTGATAATACTTGATTATAGAATAAAAAGTTTAGAATAGTGCATTTGGCTGGTCACATGGAAGATTTTAGGGGAAAAAAAAATGAAGAAAACCCTTAATTTTAGCCGCCAGAATGGGGATTTTTTGGTCATTTTGGCTACTTTTCATGCAATGTTTTCAATGTATTTAGTTGAAAATGGGTTAAAAAGACAGACAAAAGGGTCCAGAACAGCATACTTTTTATTTCATGTGAATCCATTGAGTTTTGACTGAGATATGTTTGATGTTGTAGGAGTAGTCAAAAGGCTGAAAATTTCCATTTTTTAAGGTCTTGGCCGCAGTCAGTCATGTTAAGAAAAATGGGTTTTCTCTTTGAAAATGGCCCTGATTTGTCTCTGGCTCAATTTTTCCAAGTCGCAATACCCGGACTCAGCCTTAGGACTAAAAAGACCGGACTTAAAAGCCGAAATCTGTTTTATATAGGTGTCGCACCACTGCGAGACTGCTTCCGGGTCGTAGTAGTCAAAAGTAGTCCCATATGAAATTTCGCAGTAGCACTTCTGCTGCACTGTTTCATGGAGCCGAGATGGCTTAGAGGTATATAATTTAGATTTGCTTCAAATTTGGGCATTGGGGGACCACTTAGATGCATTTATAATGTATTTTGACAGGACTATTTTGTATTACTGGAGGAACAAAAAGTTGGGGTCATGGCCGTGAACAGGTGTACCTCAGAGGGCAAATTTTAGGGTGCCTGTACTGGTTGGAATTTAGCGAAAAACGCAATCGGTTGACATTTTTTTTTTTTTTTTTTTAGACCTATGGTCATACTTTGGAGAACAATAGACCAAGAAGCCAGAATTTTGCCATTAAGCGATCTGTGGAACTCTAAACATTGTCGATTTCGCTCTATTTTCAATGTGGCCAAAAACCAGTGGTGTGACACCTATATGAGAAGGGAGTGAAAGTACGAGAATCAGTCTGGTGACTATATTCTTTGACATAACCAGCTGAAATTTGGTATACAAGTAGCTGAGAGGCCTTGAAATAGGATCCTATCAAAAGTTGGGCTGAGGTATGTAGAATTTAAATTTTTAATTAGACTTAGAATTTAAATTAGCAAAATGTCAAAATTGTCGGACTGGTCCGCTGAGAATTTTGTCCCAGAAAGGTTTTCATCGGATGAAATCTACTGAAACGTCGTCTGCAAGTTTTCAACTGGCAAACATTTGAATATCTGTTCAGATAAGTGCTTTAAATTCCTTTTTAGAATTTTAAATTCTAATTTAAATTCCTTTTTTAGAATTTAAAATGGATTCATTTTTTAGGAAATGCCAGGAATAAATTGAAAAAACATCTGAATTGCATGCAAATGGCAAATGCTTGGTCTGGAATGGTAGTGCAAGTAAGGCCGGATATGGGCAATTCAGATTCAATGATCCAAGAGATCCTGCCGGGGCTGGGTTTCGAACGTGTACAGCCCACAGAATGACAGTTATGGTCAGTAAGAAATCTTTAGATATTGACCCAAAGTTTCATGCAAGCCACCTCTGTAATAACAAGCTCTGTGTCAATACAGACCATATTAACCTGAAGAAGAGTTTTGTTAATAATAGTAGAAAATGTTGTTTTGACAGGGGCATCTGCAGTGGCCATGAAAATTCATTGCGGCAAAAGGAGCCAGACTGCTTTTTGGACTCATGGGACTGTAAGTACTATTTTAATACCTATAAGGCTCTTTGCCTATCTTATTCCATCTTAACTGTCCCCAGACCTGTATTCATCTGCAGCCCGTTTCTTTTGAAAACATTGTGGCAGAAGGAGCCAAGATTACATACAGGACCCTGCTTCCTTCCTTCACTCAATCTCCCCTCTCTCTCTCTCTCTCTCTCCCTCTCTTATGTTTGCAGAAGCAGGCCTTAATCATATACAGCCCCCCTCTCTCTCTCTTTCTTTTCTTTTTGTATGACTCCCTTTCGACCAGCTTCAGGCCTCATCAGTAGCGCTGCTATGCGACTAGACAGAGTTACTGCCCGTCTTCCCTTTTATTTGCCGTGTACTTCCTTGCTTGTCTTAACTCTGTCCAAGGTTATTAGTTAACTTGTTTTGGTCTCTGGGCACATGTATGAATGTTGTCGTCTAAGACCCCTTTCACATAGTCGGGTTCTGGATAGCCCCTTTCCTGCATCAAGCGGTGTTCATGTTCTAGTCTTGCTCGGATAGCTTGTCTCTTTTTCCTGTATCGGCTTGTCTTTTTAAGCGATTTACTCTCTAATGCCTGTTGTAACCGTTTCCGTGCCCAAATGCACAATGATGTTCCGGAAACCGCCCAAAGCTTTTTCTTTACTGCCCTGTCGATTCTGTTATTTGACCGTAGTATCTGGGCTGACAGTCTGCCGGTGAATGTCCTTGAGTAGCTGATATTTTTGCTGAGGGTAGCTGCTGCGGCTCTGTTAAAGGCTTCACATTTCTGTGTCGAAGTCCGTAAACTCACACTGTACACAGCAGCCTCGCTTAGCCTCATTTGTAGTATGACCTCCATCACGGACTTGTCGTTTTAGTCCATTCTCAAAAATGTTGTTTTTTTTTTTTTGCAGGACCTAGTGCATTGGACTTGTACCACCAGCAGCCGATACCTTCGCCGGAGCAGACCAGTAAGTCAGTGTGACAGTTACTGCAGTTTCCTGCATAACAGTCAACAGTGGCATTCCTGATTGAAGGTAAGTGTCTTAGCATTTGAGTTATATCCCCTTTTCCTGGCCATTTCTTCTATTATAGCATTACATCTTAGTTTGATGTCCCTGGTGGCTAGAGCTACTTGGGCTGTCTGTCTCTCTTTTTTGGTACAAAATGGAAACATCCCTATACTAAAATTGGCATTTCTTGTTTTTCTGTCCTGAGTAGCAGCTAGGTGGTTTGGATCCGCCTGTCTAGTTACCTCCCAACCTTTCGTTAATTTATCGTAGAAGTCCTGCATGCCCAGGTATGCCTTAGTGTCTCCGTCTGTTGTTAGGGTTCTTACATAGAAGCCCTCAAGAGAAAGGTTCTCTGTTATGCTATGTGCCATTCTTCTCTCTGAATGTGGCATTAAGTATCCAAATTTCTTTCTTCTAGGCGAAAATAGATTTCCTTTCTTGAACAAGCTTAACGGCTTCTTCTTCTTTCTTTTTCTGTCTTCTCTATTCATTTTTCCCTATTATTCTATCTGTGTCCGGCCAAATCTATCTATCTGTTTTCTTCTCCCTCTATGAGTAACTCTGAATATGTATGGTCTTTTATACTCTTCTTTCTGTCATTTACTCAAATCTATCCACCCAATGACCTACTTTCCCAATACACTAATCTTATTGGGCAGGTACTGATAAGCCAAGCTGGACTTGGTTATGCAATAGACCCTTTTACAACGCCGTTCGTTGCCAAGGAAATACGATCCCAGAATTCCATTTTCCGCGCATGCGCACTGTTTGTAGGGCAAAAAGTTCAATATCACCACTTTTGAAAGCTATTTTCACACGCAATGTTCGGGACTTGTCGAAAGATTTTATTGATAAAATCTGTGAAGATTTATTGTGTGACAGGATGCCGTTATCATGCTGTGCACCGGGATGTACTAACAGATTAGTAAATTAGCATCTGGCTTAAACGTCCCAGAGTCAAAACATCCTATTTTTGGTTAAAACGTCCATTCCGAATTGGTTAAAACTTCCCCCTAAAACATCCCCGTATATATTATTCAAATTATTTGTTTGATCTCTTATGTTTTTAAAGAGCCTTTTCACCGTTAATATTTTGTATTTTATTGACCATCGTCATTTAATGTTATTGCTTTTTGACCTATATCCTGCCGTACTTATATTTTTGACCAGCACAATTCACGTTAAGTTTATGTCATAAATCTTAATTAGTATTACTTAAACCATAATCAGAATTTGTAAGAGAGTATTTCAAGACCACGCTACCCCCATGTGCAAACAGATCTCTCATTATGCCTTTCGCAAAGTAAATTCAAGATCACCGTCACTTAATGGAGATTAAGGGTTAAGGCTAAGGTCCATATTGTTTCCCTACATTATCATGTATGACACGCTAAAATACCTCCCTGTATACGATGGGCTCAGCTAATTACTGTTACAATTCCATTTAACCCTTTACCCAACAATCACAAGTCTTAACGACCAAGAGAAAAGAAAGCTTTTCAAACATTGTGAGAAAAGGAGAATATACTGGTAAACATTCTTTCAACACCCGGAAAAGAAATGCTTTTAAATTACATGTTACATACGACCCCTGGCGGAAAGCAATTATGGAAAAGAGCAGCCACAGACGACAACAGGGCATTATACAGTTGTTCGTTCATTCTTCGTTCGCGCGTTACTTCATCCATCCATCCATCCATCCATCTGCTCGCTCATTCATTCATTCATACAGTCATTCATTCATCCATGTTTTCAAATACGTCTGCGCCAAAATTTGTTTCGCGATGAAATTGATCACGATACACACTCTCTAAACTATTAGAGGTAACAGCGTGTTATGCCGATCTCAACCGACACCCTCCGCCATTGAAGTTAAACTAAAATATCCACTGTATTGTCGATTAACCTAACAAATATGTGATATATCAGATGGCTACCCTTTATAAACCCTTTACCTATCCCACCCTTGTCTTAATTAACGAACCTTTATCAATGGGCTTGTGGAAACACTACGGCAAAAGGTAAAAATGCTGGTAACATGCATTTTTCCCATTCCCGCAGTGTTCCAGCCCATACTTTATGGGGTCTGTCTGTTACTGCCTGGGGTCGGATAAATTTCCTTTGATGATAACGTCAACCCACAACAGCGACACGGTCTTTTTTTTACGTTTTCGTCTTATATTGTCACTAATATACGGATCGTTTTCTTCCACGTTACTGAACCCTTAGCAAATACGTCTGATTATCGTTTCTTTGTCTCTGGGAGTTAGTTTTTCATATAATCGTTCGTAATTTAACGATTTTGTGTACAATTTAAATAATCTGCTACTGTTTTATTTTGTCTTTTTGCCCTACACGAGTGCGCATGCGCAGTTTTCCGGTCTCGTTACCAGGAGGTGTTCAGAGACTAAAAGGGTCTATACCTTATCTAATAAGTTCCAGCCGTCTGGATGTTTTGTAAAGGGCCTGCTTCCCTCTGATTACATTATAGACTGTCTGGTCTGCAGATACTACTCAGCATTTTGTCATAGATGAAAACATTGTAACAAAAGGAGCCATATAGGTAAATTTTGCAGTACTGGTTTTCGGTGAAGATTAAAGTTCATGTCCATCATATTCTATAAAGGCCCTCTTCTGTCCTTCTTTCATATATTCCACCCTCATTTTGACTGATAATACTTGATTATAGAATAAAAAGTTTAGAATAGTGCATTTGGCTGGTCACATGGAAGATTTTAGGGGAAAAAAAATGAAGAAAACCCTTAATTTTAGCCGCCAGAATGGGGATTTTTTGGTCATTTTGGCTACTTTTCATGCAATGTTTTCAATGTATTTAGTTGAAAATGGGTTAAAAAGACAGACAAAAGGGTCCAGAACAGCATACTTTTTATTTCATGTGAATCCATTGAGTTTTGACTGAGATATGTTTGATGTTGTAGGAGTAGTCAAAAGGCTGAAAATTTCCATTTTTTAAGGTCTTGGCCGCAGTCAGTCATGTTAAGAAAAATGGGTTTTCTCTTTGAAAATGGCCCTGATTTGTCTCTGGCTCAATTTTTCCAAGTCGCAATACCCGGACTCAGCCTTAGGACTAAAAAGACCGGACTTAAAAGCCGAAATCTGTTTTATATAGGTGTCGCACCACTGCGAGACTGCTTCCGGGTCGTAGTAGTCAAAAGTAGTCCCATATGAAATTTCGCAGTAGCACTTCTGCTGCACTGTTTCATGGAGCCGAGATGGCTTAGAGGTATATAATTTAGATTTGCTTCAAATTTGGGCATTGGGGGACCACTTAGATGCATTTATAATGTATTTTGACAGGACTATTTTGTATTACTGGAGGAAGAAAAAGTTGGGGTCATGGCCGTGAACAGGTGTACCTCAGAGGGCAAATTTTAGGGTGCCTGTACTGGTTGGAATTTAGCGAAAAACGCAATCGGTTGACATTTTTTTTTTTTTTTTTTTAGACCTATGGTCATACTTTGGAGAACAATAGACCAAGAAGCCAGAATTTTGCCATTAAGCGATCTGTGGAACTCTAAACATTGTCGATTTCGCTCTATTTTCAATGTGGCCAAAAACCAGTGGTGTGACACCTATATGAGAAGGGAGTGAAAGTACGAGAATCAGTCTGGTGACTATATTCTTTGACATAACCAGCTGAAATTTGGTATACAAGTAGCTGAGAGGCCTTGAAATAGGATCCTATCAAAAGTTGGGCTGAGGTATGTAGAATTTAAATTTTTAATTAGACTTAGAATTTAAATTAGCAAAATGTCAAAATTGTCGGACTGGTCCGCTGAGAATTTTGTCCCAGAAAGGTTTTCATCGGATGAAATCTACTGAAACGTCGTCTGCAAGTTTTCAACTGGCAAACATTTGAATATCTGTTCAGATAAGTGCTTTAAATTCCTTTTTAGAATTTTAAATTCTAATTTAAATTCCTTTTTTAGAATTTAAAATGGATTCATTTTTTAGGAAATGCCAGGAATAAATTGAAAAAAACATCTGAATTGCATGCAAATGGCAAATGCTTGGTCTGGAATGGTAGTGCAAGTAAGGCCGGATATGGGCAATTCAGATTCAATGATCCAAGAGATCCTGCCGGGGCTGGGTTTCGAACGTGTACAGCCCACAGAATGACAGTTATGGTCAGTAAGAAATCTTTAGATATTGACCCAAAGTTTCATGCAAGCCACCTCTGTAATAACAAGCTCTGTGTCAATACAGACCATATTAACCTGAAGAAGAGTTTTGTTAATAATAGTAGAAAATGTTGTTTTGACAGGGGCATCTGCAGTGGCCATGAAAATTCATTGCGGCAAAAGGAGCCAGACTGCTTGTTGGACTCATGGGACTGTAATTACTATTTTAATACCTATAAGGCTCTTTGCCTATCTTATTCCATTGTTGGTCCATCCATCTTAACTGTCCCCAGACCTGTATTCATCTGCAGCCCGTTTCTTTGGAAAACATTGTGGCAGAAGGAGCCAAGATTACATACAGGACCCTGCTTCCTTCCTTCACTCAATCTCCCCTCTCTCTCTCTCTCTCTCTCCCTCTCTTATGTTTGCAGAAGCAGGCCTTAATCATATACAGCCCCCCTCTCTCTCTCTCTTTCTTTTCTTTTTGTATGACTCCGTTTCGACCAGCTTCAGGCCTCATCAGTAGCGCTGCTATGCGACTAGACAGAGTTACTGCCCGTCTTCCCTTTTATTTGCCGTGTACTTCCTTGCTTGTCTTAACTCTGTCCAAGGTTACAAGTTAACTTGTTTTGGTCTCTGGGCACATGTATGAATGTTGTCGTCTAAGACCCCTTTCACATAGTCGGGTTCTGGATAGCCCCTTTCCTGCATCAAGCGGTGTTCATGTTCTAGTCTTGCTCGGATAGCTTGTCTCTTTTTCCTGTATCGGCTTGTCTTTTTAAGCGATTTACTCTCTAATGCCTGTTGTAACCGTTTCCGTGCCCAAATGCACAATGATGTTCCGGAAACCGCCCAAAGCTTTTTCTTTACTGCCCTGTCGATTCTGTTATTTGACCGTAGTATCTGGGCTGACAGTCTGCCGGTGAATGTCCTTGAGTAGCTGATATTTTTGCTGAGGGTAGCTGCTGCGGCTCTGTTAAAGGCTTCACATTTCTGTGTCGAAGTCCGTAAACTCACACTGTACACAGCAGCCTCGCTTAGCCTCATTTGTAGTATGACCTCCATCACGGACTTGTCGTTTTCGTCCATTCTCAAAAATGTTGTTTTTTTTTTTTTTTGCAGGACCTAGTGCATTGGACTTGTACCACCAGCAGCCGATACCTTCGCCGGAGCAGACCAGTAAGTCAGTGTGACAGTTACTGCAGTTTCCTGCATAACAGTCAACAGTGGCATTCCTGATTGAAGGTAAGTGTCTTAGCATTTGAGTTATATCCCCTTTTCCTCTCCTGGCCATTTCTTCTATTATAGCATTACATCTTAGTTTGATGTCCCTGGTGGCTAGAGCTACTTGGGCTGTCTGTCTCTCTTTTTTGGTACAAAATGGAAACATCCCTATACTAAAATTGGCATTTCTTGTTTTTCTGTCCTGAGTAGCAGCTAGGTGGTTTGGATCCGCCTGTCTAGTTACCTCCCAACCTTTCGTTAATTTATCGTAGAAGTCCTGCATGCCCAGGTATGCCTTAGTGTCTCCGTCTGTTGTTAGGGTTCTTACATAGAAGCCCTCAAGAGAAAGGTTCTCTGTTATGCTATGTGCCATTCTTCTCTCTGAATGTGGCATTAAGTATCCAAATTTCTTTCTTCTAGGCGAAAATAAATTTCCTTTCTTGAACAAGCTTAACGGCTTCTTCTTCTTTCTTTTTCTGTCTTCTCCATTCATTTTTCCCTATTATTCTATCTGTGTCCGGCCAAATCTATCTATCTGTTTTCTTCTCCCTCTATGAGTAACTCTGAATATGTATGGTCTTTTATACTCTTCTTTCTGTCATTTACTCAAATCTATCCACCCAATGACCTACTTTCCCAATACACTAATCTTATTGGGCAGGTACTGATAAGCCAAGCTGGACTTGGTTATGCAATAGACCCTTTTACAACGCCGTTCGTTGCCAAGGAAATACGATCCCAGAATTCCATTTTCCGCGCATGCGCACTGTTTGTAGGGCAAAAAGTTCAATATCACCACTTTTGAAAGCTATTTTCACACGCAATGTTCGGGACTTGTCGAAAGATTTTATTGATAAAATCTGTGAAGATTTATTGTGTGACAGGATGCCGTTATCATGCTGTGCACCGGGATGTACTAACAGATTAGTAAATTAGCATCTGGCTTAAACGTCCCAGAGTCAAAACATCCTATTTTTGGTTAAAACGTCCATTCCGAATTGGTTAAAACTTCCCCCTAAAACATCCCCGTATATATTATTCAAATTATTTGTTTGATCTCTTATGTTTTTAAAGAGCCTTTTCACCGTTAATATTTTGTATTTTATTGACCATCGTCATTTAATGTTATTGCTTTTTGACCTATATCCTGCCGTACTTATATTTTTGACCAGCACAATTCACGTTAAGTTTATGTCATAAATCTTAATTAGTATTACTTAAACCATAATCAGAATTTGTAAGAGAGTATTTCAAGACCACGCTACCCCCATGTGCAAACAGATCTCTCATTATGCCTTTCGCAAAGTAAATTCAAGATCACCGTCACTTAATGGAGATTAAGGGTTAAGGCTAAGGTCCATATTGTTTCCCTACATTATCATGTATGACACGCTAAAATACCTCCCTGTATACGATGGGCTCAGCTAATTACTGTTACAATTCCATTTAACCCTTTACCCAACAATCACAAGTCTTAACGACCAAGAGAAAAGAAAGCTTTTCAAACATTGTGAGAAAAGGAGAATATACTGGTAAACATTCTTTCAACACCCGGAAAAGAAATGCTTTTAAATTACATGTTACATACGACCCCTGGCGGAAAGCAATTATGGAAAAGAGCAGCCACAGACGACAACAGGGCATTATACAGTTGTTCGTTCATTCTTCGTTCGCGCGTTACTTCATCCATCCATCCATCCATCCATCCATCCATCTGCTCGCTCATTCATTCATTCATACAGTCATTCATTCATCCATGTTTTCAAATACGTCTGCGCCAAAATTTGTTTCGTGATGAAATTGATCACGATACACACTCTCTAAACTATTAGAGGTAACAGCGTGTTATGCCGATCTCAACCGACACCCTCCGCCATTGAAGTTAAACTAAAATATCCACTGTATTGTCGATTAACCTAACAAATATGTGATATATCAGATGGCTACCCTTTATAAACCCTTTACCTATCCCACCCTTGTCTTAATTAACGAACCTTTATCAATGGGCTTGTGGAAACACTACGGCAAAAGGTAAAAATGCTGGTAACATGCATTTTTCCCATTCCCGCAGTGTTCCAGCCCATACTTTATGGGGTCTGTCTGTTACTGCCTGGGGTCGGATAAATTTCCTTTGATGATAACGTCAACCCACAACAGCGACACGGTCTTTTTTTTACGTTTTCGTCTTATATTGTCACTAATATACGGATCGTTTTCTTCCACGTTACTGAACCCTTAGCAAATACGTCTGATTATCGTTTCTTTGTCTCTGGGAGTTAGTTTTTCATATAATCGTTCGTAATTTAACGATTTTGTGTACAATTTAAATAATCTGCTACTGTTTTATTTTGTCTTTTTGCCCTACACGAGTGCGCATGCGCAGTTTTCCGGTCTCGTTACCAGGAGGTGTTCAGAGACTAAAAGGGTCTATACCTTATCTAATAAGTTCCAGCCGTCTGGATGTTTTGTAAAGGGCCTGCTTCCCTCTGATTACATTATAGACTGTCTGGTCTGCAGATACTACTCAGCATTTTGTCATAGATGAAAACATTGTAACAAAAGGAGCCATATAGGTAAATTTTGCAGTACTGGTTTTCGGTGAAGATTAAAGTTCATGTCCATCATATTCTATAAAGGCCCTCTTCTGTCCTTCTTTCATATATTCCACCCTCATTTTGACTGATAATACTTGATTATAGAATAAAAAGTTTAGAATAGTGCATTTGGCTGGTCACATGGAAGATTTTAGGGGAAAAAAAATGAAGAAAACCCTTAATTTTAGCCGCCAGAATGGGGATTTTTTGGTCATTTTGGCTACTTTTCATGCAATGTTTTCAATGTATTTAGTTGAAAATGGGTTAAAAAGACAGACAAAAGGGTCCAGAACAGCATACTTTTTATTTCATGTGAATCCATTGAGTTTTGACTGAGATATGTTTGATGTTGTAGGAGTAGTCAAAAGGCTGAAAATTTCCATTTTTTAAGGTCTTGGCCGCAGTCAGTCATGTTAAGAAAAATGGGTTTTCTCTTTGAAAATGGCCCTGATTTGTCTCTGGCTCAATTTTTCCTAGTCGCAATACCCGGACTCAGCCTTAGGACTAAAAAGACCGGACTTAAAAGCCGAAATCTGTTTTATATAGGTGTCGCACCACTGCGAGACTGCTTCCGGGTCGTAGTAGTCAAAAGTAGTCCCATATGAAATTTCGCAGTAGCACTTCTGCTGCACTGTTTCATGGAGCCGAGATGGCTTAGAGGTATATAATTTAGATTTGCTTCAAATTTGGGCATTGGGGGACCACTTAGATGCATTTATAATGTATTTTGACAGAACTATTTTGTATTACTGGAGGAACAAAAAGTTGGGGTCATGGCCGTGAACAGGTGTACCTCAGAGGGCAAATTTTAGGGTGCCTGTACTGGTTGGAATTTAGCGAAAAACGCAATCAGTTGACATTTTTTTTTTTTTTTTTTTTATAGACCTATGGTCATACTTTGGAGAACAATAGACCAAGAAGCCAGAATTTTGCCATTAAGCGATCTGTGGAACTCTAAACATTGTCGATTTCGCTCTATTTTCAATGTGGCCAAAAACCAGTGGTGTGACACCTATATGAGAAGGGAGTGAAAGTACGAGAATCAGTCTGGTGACTATATTCTTTGACATAACCAGCTGAAATTTGGTATACAAGTAGCTGAGAGGCCTTGAAATAGGATCCTATCAAAAGTTGGGCTGAGGTATGTAGAATTTAAATTTTTAATTAGACTTAGAATTTAAATTAGCAAAATGTCAAAATTGTCGGACTGGTCCGCTGAGAATTTTGTCCCAGAAAGGTTTTCATCGGATGAAATCTACTGAAACGTCGTCTGCAAGTTTTCAACTGGCAAACATTTGAATATCTGTTCAGATAAGTGCTTTAAATTCCTTTTTAGAATTTTAAATTCTAATTTAAATTCCTTTTTTAGAATTTAAAATGGATTCATTTTTTAGGAAATGCCAGGAATAAATTGAAAAAACATCTGAATTGCATGCAAATGGCAAATGCTTGGTCTGGAATGGTAGTGCAAGTAAGGCCGGATATGGGCAATTCAGATTCAGTGATCCAAGAGAACCTGCCGGGGCTGGGTTTCGAACGTGTACAGCCCACAGAATGACAGTTATGGTCAGTAAGAAATCTTTAGATATTGACCCAAAGTTTCATGCAAGCCACCTCTGTAATAACAAGCTCTGTGTCAATACAGACCATATTAACCTGAAGAAGAGTTTTGTTAATAATAGTAGAAAATGTTGTTTTGACAGGGGCATCTGCAGTGGCCATGAAAATTCATTGCAGCAAAAGGAGCCAGACTGCTTGTTGGACTCATGGGACTGTAAGTACTATTTTAATACCTATAAGGCTCTTTGCCTATCTTATTCCATTGTTGGTCCATCCATCTTAACTGTCCCCAGACCTGTATTCATCTGCAGCCCGTTTCTTTTGAAAACATTGTGGCAGAAGGAGCCAAGATTACATACAGGACCCTGCTTCCTTCCTTCACTCAATCTCCCCTCCCTCTCTCTCTCTCTCTCTCCCTCTCTTATGTTTGCAGAAGCAGGCCTTAATCATATACAGCCCCCCTCTCTCTCTTTCTTTTCTTTTTGTATGACTCCGTTTCGACCAGCTTCAGGCCTCATCAGTAGCGCTGCTATGCGACTAGACAGAGGTACTGCCCGTCTTCCCTTTTATTTGCCGTGTACTTCCTTGCTTGTCTTAACTCTGTCCAAGGTTACAAGTTAACTTGTTTTGGTCTCTGGGCACATGTATGAATGTTGTCGTCTAAGACCCCTTTCACATAGTCGGGTTCTGGATAGCCCCTTTCCTGCATCAAGCGGTGTTCATGTTCTAGTCTTGCTCGGATAGCTTGTCTCTTTTTCCTGTATCGGCTTGTCTTTTTAAGCGATTTACTCTCTAATGCCTGTTGTAACCATTTCCGTGCCCAAATGCACAATGATGTTCCGGAAACCGCCCAAAGCTTTTTCTTTACTGCCCTGTCGATTCTGTTATTTGACCGTAGTATCTGGGCTGACAGTCTGCCGGTGAATGTCCTTGAGTAGCTGATATTTTTGCTGAGGGTAGCTGCTGCGGCTCTGTTAAAGGCTTCACATTTCTGTGTCGAAGTCCGTAAACTCACACTGTACACAGCAGCCTCGCTTAGCCTCATTTGTAGTATGACCTCCATCACGGACTTGTCGTTTTAGTCCATTCTCAAAAATGTTGTTTTTTTTTTTTTGCAGGACCTAGTGCATTGGACTTGTACCACCAGCAGCCGACACCTTCGCCGGAGCAGACCAGTAAGTCAGTGTGACAGTTACTGCAGTTCCCTGCATAACAGTCAACAGTGGCATTCCTGATTGAAGGTAAGTGTCTTAGCATTTGAGTTATATCCCCTTTTCCTCTCCTGGCCATTTCTTCTATTATAGCATTACATCTTAGTTTGATGTCCCTGGTGGCTAGAGCTACTTGGGCTGTCTGTCTCTCTTTTTTGGTACAAGATGGAAACATCCCTATACTAAAACTGGCATTTCTTGTTTTTCTGTCCTGAGTAGCAGCTAGGTGGTTTGGATCCGCCTGTCTAGTTACCTCCCAACCTTTCGTTAATTTATCGTAGAAGTCCTGCATGCCCAGGTATGCCTTAGTGTCTCCGTCTGTTGTTAGGGTTCTTACATAGAAGCCCTCAAGAGAAAAGTTCTCTGCTATGCTATGTGCCATTCTTCTCTCTGAATGTGGCATTAAGTATCCAAATTTCTTTCTTCTAGGCGAAAATAAATTTCCTTTCTTGAACAAGCTTAACGGCTTCTTCTTCTTTCTTTTTCTGTCTTCTCCATTCATTTTTCCCTATTATTCTATCTGTGTCCGGCCAAATCTATCTATCTGTTTTCTTCTCCCTCTATGAGTAACTCTGAATATGTATGGTCTTTTATACTCTTCTTTCTGTCATTTACTCAAATCTATCCACCCAATGACCTACTTTCCCAATACACTAATCTTATTGGGTAGGTACTGATAAGCCAAGCTGGACTTGGTTATGCAATACCTTATCTAATAAGTTCCAGCCGTCTGGATGTTTTGTAAAGGGCCTGCTTCCCTCTGATTACATTATAGACTGTCTGGTCTGCAGATACTACTCAGCATTTTGTCATAGATGAAAACATTGTAACAAAAGGAGCCATATAGGTAAATTTTGCAGTACTGGTTTTCGGTGAAGATTAAAGTTCATGTCCATCATATTCTATAAAGGCCCTCTTCTGTCCTTCTTTCATATATTCCACCCTCATTTTGACTGATAATACTTGATTATAGAATAAAAAGTTTAGAATAGTGCATTTGGCTGGTCACATGGAAGATTTTAGGGGAAAAAAATGAAGAAAACCCTTAATTTTAGCCGCCAGAATGGGGATTTTTTGGTCATTTTGGCTACTTTTCATGCAATGTTTTCAATGTATTTAGTTGAAAATGGGTTAAAAAGACAGACAAAAGGGTCCAGAACAGCATACTTTTTATTTCATGTGAATCCATTGACTTTTGATTGAGATATGTTTGATGTTGTAGGAGTAGTCAAATGGCTGAAAATTTCCATTTTTGAAGGTCTTGGCCGCAAAGTCAGTCATGTTAAGAAAAATGGGTTTTCTCTTTGAAAATGGCCCTGATTTGTCTCTGGCTCAATTTTTCCTAGTCGCAATACCCGGACTCAGCCTTAGGACTAAAAAGACCGGACTTAAAAGCCGAAATCTGTTTTATATAGGTGTCGCACCACTGCGATACTGCTTCCGGGTCGTAGTAGTCAAAAGTAGTCCCATATGAAATTTCGCAGTAGCACTTCTGCTGCACTGTTTCATGGAGCCGAGATGGCTTGGAGGTATATAATTTAGATTTGCTTCAAATTTGGGCATTGGGGGACCACTTAGGTGCATTTATAATGTATTTTGACAGGACTATTTTGTATTACTGGAGGAACAAAAAGTTGGGGTCATGGCCGTGAACAGGTGTACCTCAGAGGGCAAATTTTAGGGTGCCTGTACTGGTTGGAATTTAGCGAAAAACGCAATCAGTTGACATTTTTTTTTTTATAGACCTATGGTCATACTTTGGAGAACAATAGACCAAGAAGCCAGAATTTTGCCATTAAGCGATCTGTGGAACTCTAAACATTGTCGATTTCGCTCTATTTTCAATGTGGCCAAAAACCAGTGGTGTGACACCTATATGAGAAGGGAGTGAAAGTACGAGAATCAGTCTGGTGACTTTATTCTTTGACATAACCAGCTGAAATTTGGTATACAAGTAGCTGAGAGGCCTTGAAATAGGATCCTATCAAAAGTTGGGCTGAGGTATGTAGAATTTAAATTTTTAATTAGACTTAGAATTTAAATTAGCAAAATGTCAAAATTGTCGGACTGGTCCGCTGAGAATTTTGTCCCAGAAAGGTTTTGATCGGATGAAATCTACTGAAACGTCGTCTGCAAGTTTTCAACTGGCGAACATTTGAATATCTGTTCAGATAAGTGCTTTAAATTCCTTTTTAGAATTTTAAATTCTAATTTAAATTCTTTTTTTAGAATTTAAAATGGATTCATTTTTTAGGAAATGCCAGGAAAAAATTGAAAAAACATCTGAATTGCATGCAAATGGCAAATGCTTGGTCTGGAATGGTAGTGCAAGTAAGGCCGGGTATATGGTCAATTCAGATTCAATGATCCAAGAGATCCTGCCGGGGCTGGGTTTCGAGCCTGTACAGCCCACAGAATGACAGTTATGGTCAGTAAGAAATCTTTAGATATTGACCCAAAGTTTCATGCAAGCCACCTCTGTAATAACAAGCTCTGTGTCAATACAGACCATATTAACCTGAAGAGAGTTTTGTTAATAATAGTAGAAAATGTTGTTTTGACAGGGGCATCTGCAGTGGCCATGAAAATTCATTGCGGCAAAAAGAGCCAGACTGCTTGTTGGACTCATGGGACTGTAAGTACTATTTTAATACCTATAAGGCTCTTTGCCTATCTTATTCTATTGTTGGTCCATCCATCTTAACTGTCCCCAGACCTGTATTCATCTGCAGCCCGTTTCTTTTGAAAACATTGTGGCAGAAGGAGCCAAGATTACATACAGGACCCTGCTTCCTTCCTTCACTCAGTCTCCCCTCTCTCTCTCTCTCTCCCTCTCTTATGTTTGCAGAAGCAGGCCTTAATCATATACAGCCCCCCTCTCTCTCTCTCTTTCTTTTCTTTTTGTATGACTCTGTTTCGGCCAGCTTCAGGCCTCATCAGTAGCGCTGCTATGCGACTAGACAGAGTTATTGCCCGTCTTCCCTTTTATTTGCCGTGTACTTCCTTGCTTGTCTTAACTCTGTCCAAGGTTACAAGTTAATTTGTTTTTGTCTCTGGGTACATGTATGAATGTTGTCGTCTAAGACCCCTTTCACATAGTCGGGGTCTGGATAGCCCCTTTCCTGCATCAAGCGGTGTTCATCTTCTAGTCTTGCTCGGATAGCTTGTCTCTTTTTCCTGTATCGGCTTGTCTTTTTAAGCGATTTACTCTCTAATGCCTGTTGTAACCGTTTCCGTGCCCAAATGCACAATGATGTTCCGGAAACCGCCCAAAGCTTTTTCTTTACTGCCCTGTCGATTCTGTTATTTGACCGTAGTATCTGGGCTGACAGTCTGCCGGTGAATGTCCTTGAGTAGCTGATATTTTTGCTGAGGGTAGCTGCTGCGGCTCTGTCAAAGGGTTCACATTTCTGTGTCGAAGTCCGTAAACTCACACTGTACACAGCAGCCTCGCTTAGCCTCATTTTTAGTATGACCTCAATCACGGACTTGTCGTTTTCGTCCATTCTCAAAAATGTTTTTTTTTTTTTTTTTTTGCAGGACCTAGTGCATTGGACTTGTACCACCAGCAGCCGACACCTTCGCCGGAGCAGACCAGTGAGTCAGTGTGACAGTTACTGCAGTTTCCTGCATAACAGTCAACAGTGGCATTCCTGATTGAAGGTAAGTGTCTTAGCATTTGAGTTATATCCCCTTTTCCTCTCCTGGCCATTTCTTCTGTTATAGCATTACATCTTGGTTTCATGTCCCTGGTGGCTAGAGCTACTTGGGCTGTCTGTCTCTCTTTTTTGGTACAAAATGGAAACATCCCTATGCTAAAATTGGCATTTCTTGTTTTTCTCTCCTGAGTAGCAGCTAGGTGGTTTGGATCCGCCTGTCTGGTTACCTCCCAACCTTTCGTTAATTTATCGTAGAAGTCCTGCATGCCCAGGTATGCCTTAGTGTCTCCGTCTGTTGTTAGGGTTCTTCTATTGAAGCCCTCAAGAGAAAGGTTCTCTGCTATGCTATATGCCATTCTTCTCTCTGAATGTGGCATTAAGTATCCAAATTTCTTTCTTCTAAGCGAAAATAAATTTCCTTTCTTGAACAAGCTTAACGGCTTCTTCTTCTTTCTTTTTCTGTCTTCTCTATTCATTTTTCCCTATTATTCTATCTGTGTCCGGCCAAATCTATCTATCTGTTTTCTTCTCCCTCTATGAGTAACTCTGAATATGTATGGTCTTTTATACTCTTCTTTCTGTCATTTACTCAAATCTATCCACCCAATGACCTACTTTCCCAATACACTAATCTTATTGGGCAGGTACTGATAAACCAAGCTGGGCTTGGTTATGCAATACCTTATCTAATAAGTTCCAGCCGTCTGGATGTTTTGTAAAGGGCCTGCTTCTCTCTGATTACATTATAGACTGTCTGGTCTGCAGATATTACTCAGCATTTTGTCATAGATGAAAACATTGTAACAAAAGGAGCCATATAGGTAAATTTTGCAGTACTGGTTTTCGGAATTTAAATTAGCAAAATGTCGAAGTTGTCGGACTGGTCCGTTGAGAATTTTGTCCCAGAAAGGTTTTCATCGGATGAAATCTACTGAAACGTCGTCTGCAAGTTTTCAACTGGCAAACATTTGAATATCTGTTCAGATAAGTGCTTTAAATTCCTTTTTAGAATTTTAAATTCTAATTTAAATTCCTTTTTTAGAATTTAAAATGGATTCATTTTTTAGGAAATGCCAGGAAAAAATTGAAAAAACATCTGAATTGCATGCAAATGGCAAATGCTTGGTCTGGAATGGTAGTGCAAGTAAGGCCGGATATGTGCAATTCAGATTCAATGATCCAAGAGATCCTGCCGGGGCTGGGTTTCGAACGTGTACAGCCCACAGAATGACAGTTATGGTCAGTAAGAAATCTTTAGATATTGACCCAAAGTTTCATGCAAGCCACCTCTGTAATAACAAGCTCTGTGTCAATACAGACCATATTAACCTGAAGAAGAGTTTTGTTAATAATAGTAGAAAATGTTGTTTTGACAGGGGCATCTGCAGTGGCCATGAAAATTCATTGCGGCAAAAGGAGCCAGACTGCTTCTTGGACTCATGGGACTGTAAGTACTATTTTAATACCTATAAGGCTCTTTGCGTATCTTATTCCATTGTTGGTCCATCCATCTTAACTGTCCCCAGACCTGTATTCTTCTGCAGCCCCTTTCTATTGAAAACATTGTGGCAGAAGGAGCCAAGATTACATACAGGACCCTGCTTCCTTCCTTCACTCAATCTTCCCCTTCTCTCTCTCTCTCTCTCTCTCCCTAATGTCTCCAGAAGCAGGCCTTAATCATATACAGCCCCCCTCTCTCTCTCTTTCTTTTCTTTTTGTATGACTCCGTTTCGGCTAGCTTCAGGCCTCATCAGTAGCGCTGCTATGCAACTAGACAGAGTTACTCCCCCTCTTCCCTTTTATTTCCTGTGTACTTCCTTGCTTGTCTTAACTCTGTCCAAGGTTACAAGTTAACTTGTTTTGGTCTCTGGACATATGTATGAATGTTGGCGTCTAAGACCCCTTTCACATAGTCGGGTTCTGGATAGCTCCTTTCCGGCATCAAGCGGTGTTCATGTTCTAGTCTTGCTCGGATAGCTTGTCTCTTTTTCCTGTATCGGCTTGTCTTTTTAAGCGATTTACTCTCTAATGCCTGTTGTAACCGTTTCCGTGCCCAAATGCACAATGATGTTCTGGAAACCGCCCAAAGCTTTTTCTTTACTGCCCTGTCGATTCTTACTCAAATCTATCCACCCAATGACCTACTTTCCCAATACACTAATCTTATTGGGCAGGTACTGATAAGCCAAGCTGGGCTTGGTTATGCAATACCTTATCTAATAAGTTCCAGCCGTCTGGATGTTTTGTAAAGGGCCTGCTTCCCTCTGATTACATTATAGACTGTCTGGTCTGCAGATACTACTCAGCATTTTGTCATAGATGAAAACATAGTAACAAAAGGAGCCATATAGGTAAATTTTGCAGTACTGGTTTTAGGTGAACAGTAAGGTTCATGTCCATCATATAAAGGCCCTCTTCTGTCCTTCTTTCATATATTCCACCCTCATTTTGACTGATAATACTTGATTATAGAATAAAAAGTTTAGAATAGTGCATTTGGCTGGTCACATGGAAGTTTTTAGGGGAAAAAAATGAAGAAAACCCTTAATTTTAGCCCCCAGAATGGGGAATTTTTCGTCATTTTGGCTACTTTTCATGCAATGTTTTCAATTTATTTAGTTGAAAATGGGTTAAAAAGACAGACAAAGGGGTCCAGAACAGCATACTTTTTATTTCATGTGAATCCATTGAGATTTGACTGAGATATGTTTGATGTTGTAGGAGTAGTCAAAGGGCTGAAAATTTCCATTTTTTTAAGGTCTTGACCGCAAAATCAGTCATGTTCAGAAAAATGAGTTTTTTCTTTGAAAATGGCCCTGATTTGTCTCTGGCTCAATTTTTCCTAGTCGCAATACCCGGACTCGGCCTTAGGACTAAAAAGACCGGACTTAAAAGCCGAAATCTGTTTTATATAGGTGTCGCACCACTGCGAGACTGCTTCCGGGTCGTAGTAGTCAAAAGTAGTCCCATACGAAATTTTGCAGTAGCACATCTGCTGCACTGTTTCATGGAGCCAAGATGGCTTGGAGGTATATAATTTTGATTTGCTTCAAATTTGGGCATTGGGGGAGCACTTAGATGCATTTATAATGTATTTTGACAGGACTATTTTGTATTACTGGAGGAACTAAAAGTTGGGGACATGGCCGTGAACAGGTGTACCTTAGAGGGCAAATTTTAGGGTGCCTGTACTGGTTGGAATTTAGCGAAAAACGCAATCGGTTGACATTTTTTTTTTTTCTTTTGCATTTTTTGTAGGCCTATGGTCATACTTTGGAGAACAACAGACCGAGAAGCCAGAATTTTGCCATTAAGCGATCTGTGGAACTCTAAACATTGTCGATTTCCCTCTATTTTCAATGTGGCCAAAAACCAGTGGTGTGACACCTACATGAGGAAATATAAGCAGTCTGATTTAACAAATACAAATACATAAATGTCCGGTTGAGAAAGGGAGAAGGGAAGAAATGAAGAATGACCTGTATGTTGAGGGGTAAGTACTGCCCCACACAGTTCACGTACATGTTTTTTAAATTACATGCAATAGACCGGTCATTACGACGTGATCGACTACATAGGCTTGGAGTAATGTAGAGTTCGTGGGAAAAGGAGATGAGCAGGTAAGATACATTGTAGGAGGAAAGTATCCGCATTCAGATATTAAGACAATATGTGTATGCCATGCTAATGATCAGGTATATGTTTTTAATTTCGCAGTCTGCCGAATTACAAAACTCATCCTGATCACAATATGGAAAACCGCACGGATTCACGACTTAAAATTATTTAAATGACTTGTGCATAATACAGTATGACTACATGTATTTAAGTTTGCAGATGAAAGAAATAATTTACATAAAATCAGCTGATAAACATAAGGTTTTCTTATGTAATATTCTATCGTAAGAAACGTGACCGCACATTCTTCAAGAGGAGTGTATTTGAGTCGTGCCCAGCAAGACTAAAGGCTGATCTTATGTTTGTGCCCGAAGTGTCCAGTCACAAACAGTTATGTCATGCTGTTCGGACGCTTCGCAACACAAACAGTAATTTGGTGCAGGAATGGATCTAGATATTTTCTTAGTAGAATATGTACAGTATAATATCGGAATGATATATCCCAAATCTTGTTCTTAAACTAGAGCCATAAATATATGTAGTTTAACCCTTGTGCCGCTACGCGCGACTCACTGACCCTTTGCAAACAGTGTAGATAAAGATTCTGCCGCACTGAACATGCAGTCTGATCCCGAATTTACACTGTCCAAAATGGAGGTATAAAAAAGCAATATTTTTGTTTTTACTATCGACCTGCAAGTTTCATTTTAGTTATATAGCAGGTTAAAAATCATGAATATGCCAAGCACTGCGCTGCAATAGCAAAAGAAGTATATATTACACGTGTAATTCAGAGCCTACATAAATAAAGGTTTATGGGAGTCAACGATAAAATTTATAATTGTCAAAAGAAAAGAAAATGCAATTTATGGAAAATGCAACTTAAGGTAGTACTTCGGTCATGGGAATATTGGTAAATACTACACATTCAGATCAAAATTTAGAAAAAAAAAATCCTTCTGTTCTAAGATGTACGTTTTACATTTTCCACAATGACACGTTCGACAGTATTTCAAGAAAACTGAACCACAGCGCTGTTCAGGCTACAGTCACCCTTGCATGAAATACAGAGATTTGCTAAACAGAGGGTATTCTTAACAATTGTGGACTGTGTAGATTTAGATCAAACCGCACTCAGAGTGCAGCATGGTAGTTGATAAACACAGTCCGTTAAACTGAGTTATATCTGATGGGAATGTGTTTCTTGTCGTTTAAAGACTGCAAAAAATATTAACTCACGGGCTACCAAGCTCGACTTATTGACCTTTTGTGGACATTATAGATCAAGATCAGACCACACAGAACGCGGAGTCTGATCCTTGATTTATACTGTCCGTTAAATTGAGTTGATAATTTCCCCTATAAATGCCTTTAAAATGGCAGAATTCAGGTTTTTACCTACCACTTGAAAGTTTCAATTCACTTATTTACAGTCATTTGTCTGGCAATACTTTGGTCAAGTCGTAAGTAACTAAAATTGCAATATCTGCACAGTAGAATTCACAGACATGAGAAATATTAAATAAGTCAATATATTTAAATGTAATTAAATGTAATTAAATCCGGAGGCATACATGTATACTATCTATTAAATGATTTCATTATAACCAATACAAATTTGCAAAGATTTTTAGCTCACCTGAGCACAACGTGCTCAAAAGGAGTTTTTAGGATCACCTGTCCGTCGTCCGTCGTGCGTCCGTGCGTCGTTTGTCGTGCGTCGTCAACAATTCTTTAAACATCATCTCCTCCTAAACCACTGGGCCAATTTGGACCAAACTTGGCTGGAATGTTCCTTGGGAGGTCCTCTTTAAAAATTGTTCACAAAATTTGATTCCATCAAAAACTCTGGTTGCCATAGCAACGAAATGGAATTTTCTAAGAAATTCTTTAAAAATCTTCTCCTCTGAAACCGCTGGTCAGATTTTAAAATAATTTCACAGAGATGATCCTTGGATGACCCTTTTCAAAAAGTGTTCGCAAAATTTTGATCCGTCAAGAAACATGGCTCTGGTGAATGGGGGCTACTTGCACTATACGGAAATAAAGAAATTCTTAAAAATTCTTCTCTGAAACGACTGGTCAGATTTTGAAATCATTTCACAGGAATGTTCCTTGGGTGACCCTTTTCAAAAGGTGTTCGCAAAATTTTGATCTGTTGAAACACATGGCTCTGGTGAATGGGGGCTACTTGCACTATATGCATATGAAGAAATTCTTTTAAATTACTTATGAAAACTACCTAATTAAGTTCATAAAACAAAATAGCATAACCTTTTTTAATAAATATTTTTTACTTAAATCAATTTTTATTTTTTTTTAAATTTTTGCAGTTATCATACTTATGAAAACTACCTAATTAAGTTCATAAAACAAAATAGCATAACCTTTTTTATAAATATTTTTTACTTAAATCAATTTTTATTTTTTTTTAAAAATTTTTGTTTTTTCCAAAATAGCATCAGCTAACCAGCTAACCTGTTAACTAGTTTGTTGGCTAACCAATCAACCAGCTAACCAGCTAACCAACAAACCCGCCAACCCTTACATCAGTTTAACCTTTTATCTGCCCCTTAACCAACGCATAGCTAGCCAGTTACTCGCATACCAGGCTTATGAAAGTGTGATTGGCTTAAGATTTTGTAAAAAAAATAAAAAAAAATAAAAAAAAATTAAAAATTTAAAAAAAATAAAAATTTGAATTTTTCTTTCTTAAGATGTATAAATAATATGAGAAAGATGAAAGTTTTGGAGAAATTAACAAAAGAAGAGAGAAAAACATTAAATAGATGCTTAAGTGATAGAGCACCTGTATTTTTAAAAGGGCCAATAATAGATGATAAAATGGGCATATCACTATTATTTTATAAACCTTGTAATGAGTTTAGAAATTTTAAAAGAGTATTGGCGGGTCTATATTATTCAATCAGTAGAGAAAAAGTAAGAAATAACAAAGAATCTAGTATAAATATTAATTTTATAAGTAACATTCCCAACTCTGAAATAACTAGTTATAAAAGGCTACTAGATGGGTTTAAATGAAATCAGATAAACTTTTTTCTTCAAAATGTTTACTTTTTGTAAATATGCTAACAAAAATTTATACCTCTTTTGAATTATTTTTATTTCTTAAAGATGGTAACTTTTGTGAAGAACCACCTAAAAACATTAACAATAGTAAAACATTTAAATCAAATGTGTTGTTTGTTTAGAATCAACATCAAGCATACATTATGTTGATTGTGGGCATATACTTATTTGTTATGATTGTTTTAAAAACTTTAGTTATGTTAAAGAATTTAATATAAAATGTCCATTATGTAAAACAGAAAATAAAATAATAAAAAATATAAATATTTAACCTTTTTACCAGGTTAAATATTTTTTAATTTAATTTTCAATCCTATGATGCCCCCAAGCTAAAATGTTTATTTTATCCTTTAATATAAACCTTTTATCATCAGCAAAACCTAATGCTTTCTTATTTACCTCTTCAGTATACATTTCATGGCCACGACTTCTTATCACACCCATGGTTCTATAATGGTCTTTTTCTGAAAACAAACAATCTTTATAATTTTCTAAATTTAGTTCATTTTTAACAACTGACTTTTTTACTCCCTTATATCTTCGATCTTCACCATTGCCTTCCCACATCAATTTTCCATTTTCATCTATTTTTATATCTATTTTTCCATAAGCATATTGTTTAGCGCCTAAACCAACAAACTCAGTCATAACACCACCATTTAATTCATCTTTAAACATTCCCAACACCTTTTTGTTCTTTGGGCTATACAAGTCATGCTCTTTAGGATAGCCACTCATAACATACATTTCTTCAGCATCACAAGCAATATCTTCATACAAATCATCAGTTTCTATTTCAAGAATAAAACTATCTGTATCAGTATAATACATCTTTACCTTTTCGCCATATTTAACTTTAAAGTAGTTGTAAAAAGTTTTATGCATAAGAGTTTTACTAATGTCTAATATAGTCATACCTAAATAAACAGGTTTGTCATATGTTATACTAGTTTTCTTCATATGAACAGCAACTAAATTTTCATCGAATATTGTGGTATGATGATAGTTTGGCTTAGCAACAAGTTTTTTATAACGATAGCTAAATTCATTATTAACCAATTGCACATCAACTCTATTTAAGTTTTCCATGGTCTTACCAAAAACAGAATTCATCATTAACTTAAAAAAATCTTTTTCAAAATCATTTTCTGCATTTTTTCTCAGCTCAATATTTAAATCAATATATTTCTTAATATCATCAGTTTCATTAAACTTAATTCCACGATGTATTTTTTTAATTTTTAAACCTAGATCTAAGTATGTTTTTAAAACTTCATGATATATAACATAATTTTCTTTGTCATTTAAATTTAGGTATTAATTTTTCTACTTTTTCTATTTTTAATTTTTCAGGTGCCAAAGGAAAATCATTGTGTAAATCATGCAACTCTTTAGGATACTCTAAATCAACCTCTAAAAAACAAGGTATCTGCTCCCAATCTTTTAATTCCTCTTTATCCATCCACTCAAAACCAACAGTAGGTAAAAGTTGACTCATAGCCCAAGGATATAAACTGTTTGCGTCTATATATATTAAATATTTTGTTGGTTTATTTGGATCATACTCATTACCCATATATTTGTTGTTTGCCTTAGAATACCTTTTACTACACATAGATATTTAAGCATAGCATCTAACGCCAACCCTGGAATAGTATAATACCATGCAGGGTCTAATTCATAATGCTTAAAGCAAACCTTTCTAAAGTTTTCAAAAACATCAGCTAAAAGCAAAACGTCTATTTTGTTGTAAAGCTCTAAATAATCTTTAAACGTTTTCATGTTGAAAGTTTTCCAAACATTTTTAGCATGTTCATAATCTTCATCACTAATATGTTCTTTGTTTAAACTTGAATAAAATTTTTCTTTAGGTGGTAAGCAGGTTTCTTCTAACCTTTCAAAAGAATCTAAATATTCATAAGGAAAACTCCCTTTCTTCTAACTAATGGTAATTGTTCTCTCGAAAAATATCTTGATAAAATATTTAACTGCTCTTCATTTAATTTTTTCGAAAGACTATCCAAACTGGAACCCATAAACTTAAAACTATCAAGAAACCTAATTTTATGAGTTATGTTTTTCCCCACCTTAATATATTTACTAAAGCTAATATATTTTTCCTCGTTGTTAGGAATACAATCAATTTTTACTTCAGTTTTACCAAGATTTTTTTATAAAAAGATGGCTATCATAACCACTTAAATTATGAAAATAAACAGGTGTAAAGTCAGGAATTTTTGCTTTAAGATTACATTTAGTATGAGCGGCCCCCCTATATTACCAGTAAAATGACAATGGTCTCTTACTTTATAATTTTTACGGGTAAATTTTTCGTCACAAATCCAACACCTAGTTTCTCTTTCATGTTTTCTTTTTTCCTCTTCAGTTATTTTAAGTGGTACCGGTTTTTGATAATATTTTTGATGAATTTCTCTAATATCCTTGGTTATCATATCTACAAAAACTTTCTCAACATTTTTTCCAGCATATCTTCTTTCTATAGGCGGACACACCTCATCATCAAAAAATTTTATAATATAGTAAAAACTGCAGGGGATATGCTTTTGAGTTTTCACAGTATAACTTTCTTCTTCATTTTTTTCAGTTGTTTGTTGTTCTTTTATAGGTTCTAATATACTTTCAAAATCACCAAACACGGCAATCGGAACCTTAATTTTTCTATCATGATTTATAAATTGTAATACGCTACCTTTTTTAGGCATTTTTGAATTAACAGGTTCATGCTCACCACAATGTTTTTTATGATTTTCTAAAAGGTCCTCCCTTCCAAATGAATTTAAACATCTTTTACAAAAATACTTTTTACCATGATGATTTGATATTTGTTTAGAAAATAAACGGCTAAAATTTTTTATTGAAACAGTGACAATTTTCTTCATTTGTTAGGTAAAGTAAATCTACATGTTTAGTTTTAACGCTAATTTCATGATTTTGTTTTTCAAACTTATCTATTGCATCTAATGTAACAGGATACTCAATTCCATCCATAATTAAACTATTTTCCTTTAATTTTAAAAGACTATCTATTCTATCAGGATTTTCATCTGTTGGAATTAACCCTCTTAAGATATGCCACTTAAAGCATTGATTACAATTGTTTTTTATATTAATACATGCTTTTTTATCCTTTATCCATTTTGGTAAATCTATATATAATGAAGCTCTTAATGGGTCATAAATAGCTGTATGCAGTTTTAAATGAACCACACTATGAAAAGCCCACCCGCTACCCCTTCTTAAAAAGGTACGATAATTTTCTAAAATTCTTTCAGCCATAGTATCATATAATTCATTTACATCGGTTCCCCTTAAATTAATCATATTTACATCAGAAGAAAACTGTGCTGATACCGGGTTTTCAAAATCCTCAAATCTATACATTAAACATTTAAGAACCATTTTTACTTTAACTTTACGTTTATTTCTTAAGATATTTGTTATAGATTGCATTGTTAACTCTAAAAACTCCTCAGGAGATTCAACAGGAAATCCCTCTATTTTGTATTGTATTGTATTGCCCAATTTTGTAATGAAGAACGACTTTCTGTTACACCAATAACTTCAGGTCTCCTTGGTAAGCGTTCTTCTACATTTCTAACAACTTCATTTAAAACTTGAGGAATCTGCTCTTCTTCAACATTACCATATAACCAATTAGTAAAATTATTAACCCTTCTTCTGACACTCTCAGGAATTACCGCTGTGGCAACCCTTTGAGCACCACTATGAATATTATATGCAAGCCTTTGACTAGCATCGGAGATTCTTCTAAATATAGAACTCATATTTTTATAACAAAAAAATATTACCTTAACTCAATTTTTTAAATTTTATTATTTTCTAAAAAATAATAGAATTAGAGAATGTCAGTTCTATATTTACCATTCCAAACCCTACCATTCCAGTTTTCAATCGTTTGAGGACATCTATAAATAAACTTACTAGCCTTGTAAATTGATGGAAATGTTGTTACTTCTTCAGTTTCAACATCCTTTAAGGTAACTTGTTTTGGATTACTAGCAATATTTTTTAATCTATCATAATTACGAATTTTTTTAAGATGTTTTTTATCTTCCTCTTCAGGATACAATCCATGCTCTTTTAACACATCAATAAGCTTTTTCTTGTTCCAGTAAGAGTAAAACTTAATATTTTTTTCCCATAATATTTTTTTAATATCTTCAGTCTTTAGCATTTTTTATATAACATAAAAAATTACTTAATACACTACACTCATTTTATTTCCATCACTCTGAAAGTTAATTAACCTATCACTAAGTAAAACCGCAAATGCTTCAGTATTTGCAGGAGGATTTGCAGTAAATGTTATTTTAATATGAATATCAGTTACAGAATACTTTAACCTTTCACTTTGCTTTGAAACACAAACAAAGGAAAGAGAGTTTTATAATCTGAAGGAGTTATATTAGGGTTTGATACCAATTCATCCATGTTAAAAAACTTTTTTCTAAACAAAGCAGCTTCACCATATATTCTACTAAATTGATTAACAGTAAAATTTATATCATAATTATATGCTGGATATTTTTTTGAACCTAACATTACATAAATATTTTTAACATTTAAGTTACCAAATATAGCTGGGTTTTGTTCTTGGTTACCACTTTTACCTTCTTGAAAACCAACAATTAAAAAACGCGGCACCTCAGGAGATGATTTAGCTGATAGCCTCCAAGTAAAACCTGTTGCTGCCCGTGGAACCGCAATAGAGTCGCTTTGTATCATTCTATACCCAACTGGGAATTTTTCTTTCTTCTCAATAAATTTTTGAAGTTCCACCCTATTACCAATTTCCGGCTCCACATGAGGCATAAACCAAGATACTTTTTGTAACCTAACTCTACCAGGTTCATGTCTATAGCATTACCACCTACAGGGGCGGGTATCGTCGCAGGTCTATAAATTGCATCATTATCATCGTTTCTTGTTAAGGTTAGTGTTTGTTTCATACCATATAAAATTTTGTTGTAATCTTCACAAAAACCAAATATATGTTTCAATGGTATCCTAAAACTAAATGTTCCTTTATTTCCGGCAGCTATATTACCATCATTTGCACCTAAAATATAATCTCTTCTAATTTTAAAACCTGCATTATTCATATTAGCAGTATCACTGGTATCTTTATACCACACTTGATTTAGCCCCTGTGATTTAGAAAAGTCATCAGGGTATTTTAACAGTCCTAACATTGTAGTAGTTTGACCAGGATAATTAATGCTTTCTACCTCTTGACCACTAAGTTGATATCTGATATTTTTAAACAAATACATCAACCCATTATTTGTTAAGGTTACCCAATCACGGTAATTAGCTGAATGATATTCATTTCCATCTGTTTTTTTCTAATTTACCTATAATTTCTAAATATGACTCAGAAGGGTGATATAAAATATCTTGAGTTTTGATGTCAATCCTAATATTTCCCCCTGAGTTGTTTAAATTGGTTCCTGTAATAGGTAGATATTCATAATATTCATATTGATCAGTACTATCATCTTTTAAAATTGGTGCTTTAATGTTTAAAAGATCCATTTTTATTATATGCAATTATAATTTTTAAGTCAAAATTATAATGAGTTTTGTTTTTAATATTCTAACCATAGTTGAGGAAATGATTTGTTTTCATCATTTACAAAAACACCCTTAAGTTTAATATTTTTTAAGTTTTTCTGCAGAAAGCTTTTTTCTCATTTTAGGATAAATTCTATTTCCGTAAAGAATGGTTACCTTAGGTATATCATTTTCTTCTAAATATTGATGATATCAGCTTTTTCAGGTGACAATTTTAAAACAACCTTTTTATAATCATAACTTGTATTGGTACTCTCTAAAACTTCACAATCTTCATTAAGTTTAAAATTTGCAAAAAGGATACCAACCCTTTTCGTATTGTATTTTTCATATTCTGTTAGTTTAAATTTAAGATTTGACATTCTTTTTTATTTAATGTAATAATTTGCTTAACTTAAATTTATTTTTTTTTTCATAATACTTTAACTCCGGAACCCTTACTATTTAATTTTTTAACTAAATCTTGAATAGCAATGGCACTACCATCTATTAAAGCGTTAATATTTTGTGTTGCAGGTTGAGTTGTTGTAGTAGGCTTTTGAGTATATTTTTCTAAAATCTTTTTAGATTTTGGTGTTAAAACCTTTTCAACTAACTTTTTACCTGCATCAACCGCGGCACTCTTTCCAACCTCTAACGCTTTCTTTGCTCCTTCCTTAGCCACACTTTTACCAACATCAACTGCGGAGCTTGCAATTTGTTTAGCTGCACTACTAGTAAAAATCCTTGTTCCAAATTAGCTAAGGTATCAAATATTCCTGCACCACCATAAGCATAATTTCTTTTAAATCCTCTCTTTTGTGACGTAATCATTTTATAGTATAGACATTAAATTTTTAAAACTCTTTGAATTTAATACTTGTTGCCTTTTTAATTCATCACAAATACTTACCAACTCATTTCTTACACCTGTGTTACCAGCTTTTTTACTTGCTAACAAAAGGTCAAGTCTTTTTTAATAGTGCATTAGGGTCAGATGGAATAATGGTAATTCCTTTTCCTATTTTTTTGTGTTTTTTTTATAATATTCTAACTTTGTGTATGGACGCCAAATATCTTCTCTAATAAAGTTAGATTTTTCAATCTACGGTCTACTTCTCTTAATTTAAAATTGGGATTAGTCGAGTCATTGTTGTTATGCATAGCACCAGTTAATTTTAAAATTTTACCATATGTTGAAAAATCATTTGCTGTATAAGAGTCAGGGATAAAATGCCCTCTATTAAGAAATAAGATTTCTTAACCCGTCTGTTAATTTAAAACTGATTCTATCGTCAATAATAATATCATTTTTAATTATTTTAACCGGCATATTGCCCATATATAATCCTTTTGATGTTTTACGAATACCATATATGTTATCAGGATTAGCTAAAATATCATTATCTATTTGCTGTTGTAATTCCTTTTTTTCTTCTGTTAATTCAGATAGTACTTCTGATAATTCAGATGGTGCTGGTGATGTTGACCTATAACTAGGAGGAGCCATGCCAAGAGGATAACCTATTTGTTGAGGAAACTCTTTAGGCAATTGTTCAATCACCTCTTTAATAGGTTTAAGCCCTTCTGTAATCTCCTTTGTTGCAGTTTTTTGTGTTTCTGTAATAGGTTTTAAAAAACTTTGAAAGGTCTGTTTGTAATTCAGTTTCACCTGTTCTCTCTGCAAGTTGGTTATCACGAATTTTTTTCTTTGTTGCGAGATATTCTTTTACAATTTGGTCCCTTTTCACAGGGTCTTTTATCTTTAAAAACGACATATTTTTTTAAGTAAAAAATTTATCTTATTATTTTTTTAATCAGTATTACCTATCTCACATGCACAAGAACACTTAAACTTTGGGCATTTAAATCGTATTGGTGTTATGGTTCTTTTCAACCAACCTCCGAAAGGACTCACGCGCTTCTTGCCTCCCCCGTTCAAACCTTCTTGTTCTTCTGTCATAATCTTTTTCTTTGACTTACTTCTAATTTCTTCCTTCATTGACTTGTATTTTCCAGTTCATTCATAATTAAGTTAAACTCTGAATGTTCTATTTTGTTGTCACTGATAGCTTTAGATATATGCGTAAGTAGTGTATTTAACTTTGAATCTGCAAGCATTTTAATCTGAAGATGTTTTTCTGATTTTGTTCTGGTTCTTCTATTAACGAGGCAAACCCAACAGCTAAAGCACATCCTTCTAATGCAATAGTTGCAGGTATCGCTACCACAGTTGAGAGTAAAGCGATACCTCCTGCTCCTGCACCTAATGCTAAAGCAGTTAAACCAGCTTCAACGTTATCTACTGTTTTACTAATATTTAAATATTTTTTAGCCAACTCTTCTCTAACTTTTACTTCATTTTCAAGAAATGATTGAATCTCTGATATCTTTTGCAATCTAAAAGATTGTCCATTATCATCTGTTGTAATTACTGGTTCTAGTGATGGTGCATTTGGTATATTTCGTGCTTCTGGTAGTACCGGATAAATCTTTTCTTTTAGTTCCATTTATTAATTACAACTATTTTTTTTAAAGACGACACAAAAATTCATTCTCCTCAATTTTTACTAACCTGTTTGAGTTGTTTGTAATTGTGGTAACCACATCCGGGGTTTCCTCCAACACTACCTCATTTGTTATACTTAATTGCTTAATGTTTAAATTATAAGATAGAGATATTAAAACGACGCCTCTACTCATCATAAAACCAAAACCTAAAACAATGGTTTTAGTTTCACCAGCTTTTAACATTAGGGGTTGTTGAGTAAAAACATCCCAAGTAACAGGATTAACTTTTTTAGCAGGATATTTAACTTCTACAGGTTTCCAAAAAATAGTTTTTGGTTGAACCATTTTTGGTTTAACTCCAAATTTATAAACATTCATATTTTTTAATTTATAATATTGCTCCTAATATAGGAATATTAGCAAATGGGCTATTAGGCCCTAAAAGAAGACCTTTTCCATCATAAATTCTGGCACCCCTTTTTAAATACAATCCATCACCAACAGAACCTAATCCTTTACCTTTAGCTGGACCAAGATATAAACCTTCACCATCATTTTCTACTCTACATACACAACCACCCTTTTTAAGGAAAAGACCGCTACCCATTGCCTTTTGAACACCTGAAGAGGCTAACCCGGATAAAGCACCAACGCCTAAAGCTGGCAAAACGGTTCATGCTAATGTAGGTAAAACTGATGAGGCTAATCCTGCTAACATTCCAAGAAAACCGCCTTCTACTTTCATGTTGTGTTTAAGCTGTTTTTGTGTCATTTTAATCGTGGTTCCTCTACCAGCTTCATAAGCTTTTGCTACTTTCTTTGCTTGACTTTGGGTTATAGCTACAACATCGTTACCTTGTAAATCACTATGATTTAAACGAATACTTACCGGGCATTTGTTTTTTAAAGCATGTTTAAGTTTTTCTTTTTGTCCATCTGATATATTTATTAGCTTATGTCATGGCCCGGTGTCCGTCGTGTGTCCGTCCGTGCGTCCGTCCGTCCGTCAGTCCGTCCGTCCGTCCGTCCGTGCGTTAACTTTTATTTCAAACATCTTCTCTGAAACTACCCATCCAATTTTCATGAAACTTCACAGAAATGATCCTGCCATGGTCCTCTTCAGAATTTCTTGAAAGAATTTGATTCCTTCAAGAACTCTGGTTGCCATGGCAACAAAACTGAAAAATATTGGAAATCTTTAAAAATCTTCTAGTCTGAAACCATAAGGCATAGGGCTACCAAATTTGGCATGTAGCTTTATGTAGTAGACCTCTATCAAGTTTCTTCAAATTATAGCCCTGGGGTCAAAATTGGCTTTGCCCCAGGGGTCACAAGTTTTACATAGGCTTATATAGAGAAAACTTTAAAAATCTTCCTGTACCTAGCCATAAGGCCTAGAGCTACCAAATTTTGCATGTTGCTATATCTAGTGGGCCTCTACCAAGCAGGCCAAAATTTTAGCCCTGGGGTCAAAATCGGCCCCGCCGCAGGGGTCACAAGTTTTACATGGGCTTACATAGTGACAAGTTAAGAAATCTTCATGTTTTTATTTATTTTTTTTTTTTTTTAAATTAGCCTTGCATCAGGGGTCTTATGTTTTATGGACAAAACTTGAAAATCACCTTCTTTATAACCATACAGCATAGACTTGTATTATTCTGGCATGTGGCTTTATCTTGTGGACCTCTACCAGGGTTCAAGTAATTATAGCTCTGGGATCAAAAATGGCTTTGCCTTGCGGGTCTCAACTTTCACATGGGCTTTTACAGAGAAAACTTTGTAAGTCTTCATTTTGAAACTATTTGGCTCAGAATTGAAATGTTTAGTATTTATGGTTTATATTTATAAGCCAGTGGAGCGATACAGGGCCATCATGGCCCTCTTGTTTTTACTGTAGTATAGTCTGTCATTTTATATTAATATATATTTTTTTTATCTTGCTTCTCTAATATGAAATCTGATTGTTAAATTCTCACCTCTAAGATTTAGTAATGTTCCATCTTGGTCTGTAATTGATACATTAAGGTTATGTATTTCATTTAATGTTAATGGTAGATAAACTAAATTTACTGGATTTTCTATTATTTTATAACCAGGTGATACATTTGGAAAAAAGCTGTAAATTGTGTTTTTTTGCGAACCATTAACATAACTTCCTGAAATTAAATCAATATTAACTTGTAAGCTATTAATACTTAAGATATTAACTAAATTTTCTAATTCATGAAACCCTCGAACATATTTTGCTCTGTTAAATCCTAATACCTTTCCAATACTTTTTTCATGGTTAAAATCTACCTGATATCCATTTTCAAGAATAAGAACTGATTTTAAGGTGTTAGTGTTTGCTGATAAGGTAATGTAATATTCTTCATTGAATAGATCATAATCCCCTTTTTTCCTCATTTCTTGTTGTATATAATAGTTGATATCAACTAAATCATAACTTCTTTCAGGTATTTTTATTTTATTCCACGTGGCACCACTGTCTAACGCTTCATTCCATGATAAATTAACAATGTCCATTTTATATTAAAAAATTTAATTTAATATAAAAAATGTATTGTGTTAAGTGTAAAAAACAAACTGATACAACTAATATTGAATATGTGGTAAGTAAAAATTGTAGAAATATGAAACAGGGTAAGTGTGCTGAATGTGGAACAAGGAGCATTAGCAAACGGTAATTATGAGTTTTCTTTTGGTAATGGAAACACAGGAAGGAGTCATGGGATAGGAGGTTATTGTATGTCTGCCCCTGGTAGAATTATAAGAGGGTCTTTAATGGTTGTTAAAGGTAATAGGTTTTTGCATGAAGAGGCAAAAGTTAATATAGTCATAAACAGAGTTGAACAGGTTGACTACTCCATAATAAAAGATGCTAAAGAAAAATGTAGTTGCGCAACCTTTAGAAGTAGATCAGTGCGATGTTATAAACTTTATAACAAGGTCAGATAACCCTGATGCAAAAAATGCATATGTGTCAATATTGATAGAGTTGAACTTGTAAAAAATATTTAACCTTTTTTATAGGTTAAGTATTTAAATTTTTCTTATGATACTACTTACAACTTTAGAAACGGGGCATTCTTTTTTGTTGTAAAAGTTGTTACAAGAATCACAAATACATATATGACCACAATTACAAAACATAACATTAGGTTTTGTGTTTTCATCATGACATATTACGCATGTATCTGATTTAAAGGTTTCTTGTGAGTTTATTGCTAATGTTGTTTCATCTTCACCAAATGTTGTTTGTTCACAAACCATAAAGCATATTTTACGATGTAAATCTTTTTCTTTAAAACAATTTCCACATCAGCTAAACCCTCAACATAATAACGATATTTATATAAAATATTATTTTTACTAAAACAAAATGATTTAGAAGTTTTTATATAAAAATCTTTTTCATCATACCACCACTCAATAAATACGCCTAATCTAAGCCATTCCATTTCTCTTTCTTCAATCTCTTTTTTTGCCTTATATAACAATTTTGAATCAAGCTCAGTTAAAACAGTTTCATAATTTATATCATCTTTTGATAATTTTAACTTTTTTTTTTATACATTAAACCATTTGAATTTAAATAAAAATTTTGTTTTTCTTTTCAGGTTTCTTTTAACTTTAATTTAAACTCTTTACTAATTTTATTTAACACACTCATTTTATATAATATTGTTTAAACTTAACTTACAAAATTTCAAATTTTTTATTTTCAATAAAAAATAAAAAAAAATTTTTATTAATTTTTAAATATTTAACCTATTAATAGGTTAGGTATTTATGTATCTCTTTTAATGGTTGTTACAGTCCTACATATGGGGCATTTGTTACTGTTTATACATGTTTGAATTTTATACACGCTTATGATGTATATATTATTTTTTAAGATTAAAAATAAAAAATTCAAATTTTTATTTTTAATTTTTTTTAATTTTTTTTTTTATTTTATTTATTTTTTTTTTATTTTTTTTTATTAAAATCTTAAGGCACACAAACACTAGTAAGTCGGTTAGCTTGCTAATTGATGCGCGAGTAACTGGCTAGCTATGCGTTGGTTGATTGGGGTGGATGATAGGTTAAGCAGTTAGCCAACAAACTAGTTAGCAGGTTAGCTGGTTAGCTAACAAACTAGTTAACAGATGCATTGATGCATTGGTGTGTTGATGCATTGGTGTGTTGATGATAAAAAATTTTTTAAAATTAAATTTTTTAACCTGAACCTTGGTCAACAAGTTGGTTTTGATGTCTCGGATGAGTTTGAAATATGGTCACATGGGGGTCATAAACTAGGTCACTAGGTCAAATTGAAGAAAGACATTTTGGACACTCTGGAGGCCACATTTTCAGCTCAATTGACCTGACAATTGGTCAGAATGTTTGTCTTAATAATATCTCAGATGACTTTTAAATTGGGTCATTATGACCCTGGAGTGAAATTTCGCCTATTGACTCAGTTGAGCGATCCAGGGCCATCATGGCCCTCTTCTATAAAGATGTTAACAAACTCATCAGCTGTCAATTTGTTTGATAATCTAAATTTGAATCTAAAAATTCTGCCGTGGGAAGAAAGGCTTTTGAAAACATTGTGGGAAAATAAGTCAGTGCTGGTGACCAGCACTCTCCTTTTTCCGAAAATGTTTTCGACCCTTTCAACAAATTTCCAACAATTGAGCCCTATTTAATTTGTGGTCTGCAAATGCCTTCAATTTGGACAAGTCTAAAATGTTGTCGTTTGTTTAAGTCTTACCAAACAACAAAATTTAAGACTGGTCCAAATTGAAAGCACTTGCAGACGACAAATTAAATGTGGTTCAAAACTTGAAATTTGTCTTGTGAAGGGTAGAAAACATTGTGGGAAAAGGAGAAAATGCTGGTTACCAGCATTTTCTCCTTTTCCAACAGTGTTTTCAAAAGGGTTTTTCTTCAGTGTCGTTGAAAGTCAGGATTGTGTGGTAAACAGTTAAGAGTTGATAAATGTATTGTACATGTGACATTGCCACAGGACTTGCTTGGTGAAGTGAAAGCAAATTCAGTTACAGTTGGCAAGGACAAAGACCTCAATGAGAAGATCGAAGCCCAACTTGGCTTTTTGCAACAGATAGAGTCTGATCCCAGTTTTAATCTGGTAAGGAATTATCTTTCGTAGACTAGTGTATATGAGCCATGCTCTGTGAAAAGGTGGCTTAATGCAACTGAAAACGTATCGACCAATGTCAGACCAGTGCAGGCTGACCTCTTTAGTTAAGTTTTAAATTTTATGTATTCATTTATAGCTTATCCTTGTGAAAAAGGTTGTGGCAAAAGGAGAAATTGCTTATAAAAAGCAATTCCTTTTGTTACAACATGGCTTTCAAACATAGTCTGTAGAAATGTAATCAAAAGATGATATCAAACTGGTTAACTCTTTATAAGAGGAAAAAATTCTAGACTCGTCCAAATTGTGCCAAAGACAATTAAATTCTTTACTAAACGACAGAAATTTAGACTTGTTCAAACTGAAAGCATTTGCAGACGACAAAATTAATGTGACTCAAAAATTGAAATTTGTTTTGGGAAGGGTAGAAAACATTGTGGGAAAAGGAGAAAATGCTGGTTATCAGCACAATACTTTCAAAAGGCTTCTTTCCCAAGGTCGTGAAAACCTGGGAATGTTTGTTAAAGGGTGAGGTAAAGCTCTGATTTGTTGTCTGTAAAGGGTAGATCATATTGCTGGGAAAAAAGAGAAAATGCTGGTAACCTCCTTTTCCGACAATGTTTTAACCCTTCACCACACAATCCCGACATTTAACGACCCTGAGAAAGAAGTCTTTTGAAAACATTGTGGGAAAAGGAGAAAATGCTGGTTACCAGCATTTTCTCCTTTTCCCACAATATTTTCTACTAATCCCAAGACGAATGCCAATTTTTTTGGTCATGTTTATTTTGTCGTCTGCAAATGCTTCCAATTTGGACTGGTCTAAAATGTTGTCTTTTGGTAGAGTTAAATAGACTTATTCCTCAGGATCATAAGGACACAGGATCCTTTGGTAAAATATAGGTTGTGTGGGTTCCCACAGTTATTTCGACGAAACAGAATCAAAAGGGTGAAAATGTCTGAAAATATAGGAGAAAATCGCAACCTATAGTCATATATTATTCTTTATTTAGTCAGATTTTGTATTATTACATTTCTTGTTGTTATTATTTGTTATCATTTCCAATTTGTTATCATTTCTGTTCTGTTTTTGCCTTTACATGCCATTGCATGTTTTCTGTGTATTTTTCTGTTACATGTCGTCTGGTGCTTTCAGGACACCTCCCTACCCCCAACTTACCCAGATTCTTGTTGCTTCCATGCTGCAACTTTGGTTTAGCTCATGACCTTCTGCAGATGGCTCTTTGTGTGTTGTAGCTGATCACTTACGAAAATCTTTTTGCATTTTTTACTAAAAGAGAAATTGCTAATAAGAAGCAATTTCACCATTGACAATAGATATTTTTAGCTCACCATGAGCACTTCGTGCTATTGTGATCGTGCTGTGTCCGTCGTCCGTCGTGCGTCGTCCGTCGTCAACTTTTTACCTTGTGTACGCTCTAGAGGCCACATTTTCAGTCCGATCCTCATGAAACTTGGTCACAATGTTTGTCTTGATAAAATCTCGGACAAGTTCGAAATTGGGTCATGTGGGGTCAAAAACTAGGTCACTAGGTCAAATCTTAGAAAAACTTTGTGTACGCTCTAGAGGCCACATTTTCAATCCAATCCTCATGAAACAGAATGTTTCTCTTGATAAAATCTCGGACGAGTTCGAAATTGGGTTATGTGGGGTCAAAAAACTAGGTCACTAGGTCAAATCTTCAAAAAACCTTATGTACGCTCTAGAGGCAGCATTTTCAGTCAGATACTCATGAAACTTGGTCAGAATGTTTGTCTTGATAAAATCTCGGACGAGTTCGAAATTGGGTTATGTGGGGTCAATCAACTAGGTCACTAGGTCAAATCTTCGAAAAACCTTATGCACGCTCTAGAGGCCGCATTTTCAGTCAGATACTTGTGAAATTTGGTCAGAATGTTTGTCTTGATAAAATCTCGGACGAGTTCAAAATTGGGTCATGTGGGCTCAAAAACTAGGTCACTAGGTTAAATCTTAGAAAAACCTTGTGTACGCTATAGAGGCCACATTTTCAGTCAGATACTTGTGAAATTTAGTCAGAATATTTGGCCTATTGACTCAGGTGATCGATCCAGGGCCATCATGGCCCTCTTGTTTAGTTTTGTGTCGGAATGAGTTGACACTGAAACGTTGAAATTTTTGTCAGTGTTTGCCAGATAGAACCGTCTTTCATTTTGAAAATATGGACACTCTAGAACATAGTGTTTTTCAGAGCCAATTTTTTCAAGACAACATAGATTGCATATCCTGTCGTTTAGAGGGGTCCCGTCGTATCTGCCGATCTCTATTGGTAGATGGTGATTTGCAGTTCGAAAATTCAGGAGAGGTAAGTATTCGTCTTTGTTTAGCGATTTTATATAATATTCGAGTTCGTGGTTTTCTTTAAAGCTGGAATAATTCATGTTTTTATTACTTGATTGAAGTTGTGCATGCTATTATTGTTGCTTAAATTGGTCAATTAATGTTTGTTTTATTATTTTATGTATATTATTTTGGTTAATTTGGAATTGATTTTGCCATAGGTCTGCTCTGCCAACTTTAAAAAGAATTTCTTTTATTTTGTTTGACCACCTGAGGTTACTATCCTGTTGATTCATCATGTATTTATAGATTTTTAAAGATATTTTATCTTCTTTACCAGAGACGAGTCGATTCCAAAATGCAACCATGCGGCTTTCAATAATTACAGAAATATGTGCAATAGTTCCAAAATTTATAATAACCGTTCAATGTTGTTTGTTTAGATTTTGTGTGTGTATATAAGTGACATAAAAATCGACTTTTAAGTATAGCTGTGGGACAAATATAGATATTGTGATCATGTGATATGATGTCATGTGTGTACCAGAGGTTCTTCATAAATTTACACATTTATGAATCAATCGCCGTTGTTTGCATTGCCCCTCATCGGCTTTTGATTTTGAGTGAAAGTGGAAATTGCGCAGTCCTCACAACCACCAATCTGAGGGCTTGACTCTTCACTCCACCAGAATTTAAATACCCCAAAATAGATCTACAATAACCCACACAAATTACAACTTTATTGCGGTGTTTGTAAAAGGTGGACATAACGTCACGTAGTTTGTGAATCGCGAATATTTAGTTTATACCAAAACAATAGTGACATAAAAATCGACTTTTAAGTATAGCTGTGGGACAAATATAGATATTGTGATCATGTGATATGATGTCATGTGTGTACCAGAGGTTCTTCATAAATTTACACATTTATGAATCAATCGCCGTTGTTTGCATTGCCCCTCATCGGCTTTTGATTTTGAGTGAAAGTGGAAATTGCGCAGTCCTTACAACCACCAATCTGAGGGCTTGACTCTTCACTCCACCAGAATTTAAATACCCCAAAATAGATCTACAATAACCCACACAAATTACAACTTTATTGCGGTGTTTGTAAAAGGTGGACATAACGTCACGTAGTTTGTGAATCGCGAATATTTAGTTTATACCAAAACAATATATAGATCTACAGCTTTCACTTGGTCTGGACGCAGTTCTAAATCCTGCTAATTAATGATTGTGGCAGTCCAACATTACGGTCCAGGCCCCGTAAAATTTGTTTGAGCTCAATCTCATGCTCAGTCCGACTCACAGTTTTGTGCAGAACGATGGCAGGACAGTGTATCCGAAGAAAAGAGGTGTTGATTAAATGTTTTGCTAATAGATTTAAAATATCGTTTTCCCCATCGGAATCGTAGCTGGAAGGACGTTTACATGAGCTCTTCCAGATAATATGCTGGTAATAATTGATGGTAAAAATCGATGGTGTTCTATTTTTATACGGAAGTTGATTGGTTGTCACGTAAACACTACGTTTTTAAGGTTGGCTGCTACTTCTGTATTCATTACATTTCAAGGTAGGGGTCTACTAATTTCAAGAAAATACCACCGAAGCTAGTGTTTCCGTTGATTTCGTTATTAAAACTGCTAAAACTACGATAATTTTTCCCAAAAAATCACTTTTTGTTAACTGTTCAGGGTAAGAATTCAATTTATTTTTGTTTGCGGGATCCGGCAAACATAGCCAACTTTCACGGACATGTAAAAATCGATATCTCCCTATTTTACCTATAATTTTCAATCGGTCGGTAGACCGATTGGAGATAGAGCAAATTTCGGAAACCCGTCCGCTCAGGGCAAACTGGTGTAACTGCAACTCGGAACAGCTTTTACTTACAACGTTTTAACGCTTATACCTGCTGTGATGACCTTATTACAAAACTACTTTTGACCTAGATAACCGCACTTTTGAACCAGATAAGCGCAGGAATTAACGGTAAACAGGCGTTAAGTAATGTCAAGTTAACTTTTAAATTATGTAATAAACGGCGGTTACAATTTGTTTAGTATTGAAGTATGTCATAATTACAGTACTATCATAATCTCTGGCCAGCAAAAACTGCAGCAGTTTACTTTTAACACGATTATAAGAAATAGGGTCAGAAATTAGCAGCAACTTTATGAATGGAACGAGTGCGAATCAAGTGTAATGGTGATGTGAACACATCTTGTAAGTCGGTCGTCTGCTGTCCATGTCATTCGGCAAATTTCGAGTGAACCGTTGATACGTAGTTACGGGATCGGCCGAGTTGTGACGAGTGCTCTCCGTATATATAGAGCAGGTGTTGAAAAGACAATAGGTCATTTTGGTCTTGAGAGGAATAAAATTGCAACAGAAAGGAGTTTGTAAGGAAACATTGCTTGAAAAGAATTTGAAAATTTAGATTGCCCTGCCTAATAGAAAACTGATGTAAATGCAACTCGTAACAGCCGTAAGTTTAAAATAGTAACCGGCCGTTGGTCGTTTAATGTTAGCGAGGCGAAGCGTGTGAAGCTGTGGGGACAAAGGGTAAAGGTTATGGCCCTCGCGGAGAGGCCATTACGTAAACATTTTTAGAATGGACTGGTGATTCACCGCTTGCAACCTTAGTGCCCAGACTGTCCATTCACAATACTGACTGATTACGCATCTTTCAGCGTATGATGTATTAACCCCTAGGCTGCTAAGTGCGACTCACTGACCTATTTTGCGGATAGTATAGATCAAGATCAGACTGCACAGAACGTGCAGTCTGATCGTGGATCTATACTGTCCGATAAGTAGATATTTCTTTTTTCAAAAAAGAATAAATTATTCGGGTTTTACTACCGGTTTGAAATTTCATTTCAATGTTTTAGCGGGATAAGGGTTGAATTGTTTTCACAGTCCCTTTTCCTCTCCTTCCAGCCATGGCAATACCATTTTATACTCACTTACATGTTTCTTCTTGGCGAGTTTCTACAGACTGGAATCAGTCTGTAAACCCTTGACCAAACAGTCCTGTGTGGCTTTGAAAATATCGTTGGAAAAACTGTATGTATTCAGCATGTTCTCTTTTTTCCACAGCGTTTTTCATCCATTTGGAAGATTTTCGAAATTTTTGTCAAATAGAACATTTTCATCGAGGATTAAAAAAAAAAAAAAAAAACCCTGAAACAGGAACACAAATAAGCTCAATTACTGTTATATTCTCCATATCTGAATCAACGGACCAGGGAAAAAGTCGTTGCAGAGAGTGCAGATTCATACTAGACTGCTCAGAACATGCAGTAAGATCTTGGATCTGTCATGCCAGTTTTCCGAGTTATTCTACTCAAGACAGCAATGGTCCTGCAAGATTTAGGCTGCTTTTCTAAGCTTAACGTGTCTATTTTAACAATTTAGCGCTCTAAGCGTGCAGATGTCAGCAACATGTTTGTCTCATCAGCTATTCCACATTGGTCGATTCTCATCCTTTCCACATTTCAGATAAAGAGATCAAGGCTACCGCAGTTATGCTCTTACTGATTAGAATGACTCAAATACAACCTGTGTTGGGTAAAGTCGCTTTTGAAGACCATATATATTGGTATCTACATTCTTTGAAAGTATAATGGAGGAGAAATATGCCAGCAGACGTTTGGACTGGGCGATTTTGGCCCGCTAAAAAATAAGTAGGACAGTTTGTCAAGATGAATACGATGTCTTGTTAAAAATGGAAAAATGAAAGGCCTATAAGCAGCCAAAAGTAAACAATTCCAAAGTTATAATGCATACGTATTTTATGTTACAATACAGTTACCAAAGTTACAGAAAAGAATATTTGTATTTTTTCACTCTTTTAAAGGGTTGGTAGATACTGCTGTTCATGATGAGTGATATCTAAAACTTGATAATGGGTATTGCCGATCAGAATCGTCACATATCTTTTACGTTCTATTGCTGTCGGCTGGCAAACATAGCCTATATTTTAGCCAATCGTTAAACTACTAATTTGTAAATTGGTTGTATTGGTTGTATTGGGGTTTAACGCCACTTTAACAGCTAAGGTCATATCATGGCGGTCGGTGACGCACATGTGTTTCCTGGCTTTCTCACACCAGTACTAACACAACTTTCTTTTCAAAGCCACCGACTACTTTTCTCACATGCTTCAGCAGAGGTGAGAGGCGAAAATACGCCGGAAAGAAAGTTCGCCTCAACCGGGTATCGAACTCACAACCACCAGGTCATGAGTCCGACACGCTCACCACTGAGCCACCCAGGCGGGCACTAATTTGTAAAAGACAGTTTAAAAAAGTGGGATCCTACGTGGCTCATTTGTAACGCTGTTGGATTTTTCGTCCAATACATAGTTCAAATATCTACCATCTGATTTGTGATTTCAAACCACTGTAATTATTCAGTGTCGGCCGATCACAGTGCTTACAGCATGAAGGGCCCTGGTAGATAAACGTTTATAACTTCATCAATATTCAGAATTGAAAAATTATCTCAAGCGAGGTAAGAATTAAGTATTCTGAGAATATTTAGAATGATTTAAAACTATCAAGATTCAAAATCAGAAAATGTCCAGTTGCTACGCTTTTCCACGCTTCAGTTTTTAGATTCAAGTGTGTGGTGATTAATGCCATATCAAAAGTATTTTATGGCGACAGTTCACGTATTCACGTTTCCTGTCACACCATACAGAAGCTTGCAGGCAAGCTGTTATGCTTTCATCATGGCCGAAATTTGCGAGAAAGTGCCAGTAAGCCCTTGCAGACTCACGAAACATCGCGGGAAAATAGTACCGTGTAGAAATTGCTCTGTGGAGAACGGTAATATTTAAACCTTTAACTCACAGTTGCGAGTTTAGACGATCCTGGGGTAGAAGGCTTTTGAGAACATTGGGGGAAAAGGTGAAAATGCTGATCAACAGTACTTTTCGCCTTTTGACCCTTTCAAAGACAAATTCCACCTTTTTACCACATTTTATTTGTCTTAAGACAATGATTTCACTTTAGACAAGTCTAAAATTTTGTCATTCGGTAAAGATTAAATAACTAGAGGGCCATGATGGCCCTGTATCGCTCCACTGGCTTGTAAATATAAACCATAAATACTAAACATTTTAATTCTGAGCACATGTTTATGATCCATTAGATACGACTAATTTTGACATAACTTGAATAACTTTGGAAGAGGTTATTTAGATTACACTCATACATTATTACAGCTGTAACTCAAGGTAAGGAACAAGAAGACCTTTTAAGTTCTCACTATACTAGCCTATGTAAAGCTTGTGACTTATTGGGTCAAGCAGTTCCAGAGACAATAAGCTTAATGGCCTTAGGCCTGTGGAGCTAAAAAGCAGTATCTTTTTCATGAGCTACAATGACGTTAGTAAATACAAGCTTTTTAAAGGTTTTTCAATACTTTTCAGTTTTGTAGCCATAGCAACCATAGCTTTTAACAGAACTTAATTCTTTGAAGACATTCTAAAGAACATCATGGCAAGATGATAGCTATAAAGTTTGGTCAATATTGGAAGAGTGGTTTCTCTTTGTCTCCCTTCATGATAGAAAGGCAAATTGAAAGTTTAATTGGAACCCCAAAATCTGTTAAAAAATTGAAAAATGAAACACAACTTATTGAAACAGCCAGATCAAGTCAAGCTGAATCATTATTGAAAATTAAAAAATTTTACAATTTGAAAGTCTCAGTCTCGGAACATAACTCGCTTAACAAATCCAGAGGAATCGTGAAAGACGGGGTACTGAAAGGAGAATCTGAAGAAAAAATTGTTGAATGTCTTGCATCACAAGGAGTTGTTGCATGTAAAAGATTCAAAATCAAAAAAGATAATGTTCAGGTTGAAACGAATACACTACTTCTCACTTTTAACACCACCACTTTACCTCAGAATATTAGAATCTTTTATCGTGCAGTACCAGTGGAACAGTTCATCCCGAATCCTTTACGTTGTTTTAATTGTCAAAAATTTGGACATCACGAAGACAACTGCAAGCTCACAGACTCAGTAATCTGTGATAGATGTGGTTAATCCAAACACACATCTAGCATTTGCCAAAGACCTTTCAAATGTGTGAATTGTGGTAAAGATCACAATGCAAGATCAACTACCTGTGAAGCCTGGAAAAAAGAAAAAGAAATAATGAGAATTAAAACAATGAGAAAGATTTCATACTTTGAGGCAAAGAAACAATATGAAACGACTTTTGAACCTAGGTTTTTTCGTTGGAGTGTCCTTGGGCACTTCAGAGCCCTAGCCTAGTACTGGTGAAACCCAGGAAATACATGAATATGTGAGCTTTCGTCGTGATATGACTGAAATATTGTTGAAAGCGGCGTAAAACACCATTCAATCAATCAATCAATTGAACCTAGGTACTCTAAGATAGTACAATCTGCAACAATAAAACCTCAGACGAGAACTTGTGGAACACAGTATGATCCCGTGGATTTTGGACAAAGTGCTGAGCCTAACTTCTAGATCTAGTTAATGCTCTGGATCACCAAAACTAAACCAGATAAAAAAGAAAAAGATAAACAACAGCCAAATAGACAAAAGAAAGGGTCACAAGATCCTACAAAGCTGGCAAATAATATAAAAGTTTAGAAGATATGGAATTAGAAATTGACTCCTCCGTCAAATAAGTTAATTCAAATTCCCAATATACAACTAAAATAGGTCAAAAACTCTATTTTACAATGGAATTGTAGAGGTCTAAAAGCCAACTTTAATGAATTATTAATTCTTTTATCTTTATTAAATCCAAAAATTTGTTGTCTTCAAGAAACTTTTTCAAGAAACACCGAATGATAACTTGGAAGTTCGCAATTATTCTTCCTATCACTATATATACATAATGATTGCCAAAGAGCATCTGATGGTTCTTCCATCATGATACACTCTACGGTACCTCACCGTAAGATAGATTTAAACACAAATCTGCAAGCAATAGCGATAAAAGCATCTTTAAATAAAACTATAACAATTTGCTCTATCTATACTAATGGACAAAAGTCTTGTCCGGTCCACAAAATATTGAATATTTCATTTTTTGTTCAGAGTACAAAAACAAATCAGGTATCAATGAAAAGAACAATTCAAGACGCATTTAATGGTAAAATTTTGAAAGAATTTGGATCAGTACCGTCTATGCAAAACCCCCACAAAGTAGGGCACTATAAATTAGGAAGTTGCATTATGCTGATAAGACAAAATCAGTAATGAGTATGGCCCCCATGTACCCTTATGACTGCAGTGCACCTTCGCCTCATGGAGCAAACTAGCCTGCGTAAAAATCTGACAGGAAGATTGTTCCATTCGTCAACAATTGCCCGTCTTAACTGCTGGACGTTGTTTACGTTCCGTGATCTGATCTTACGTTTCATGTAATCCCATACATGCTCGATTGGGTTCAGGTCGGGTGATAAAGCTGGCCAAGGTAATGTTGGAACATTATGTGTGGTCAAGAAGTTTTGGGTTAGTCTTGCGGCATGGGGACGGGCATTATCCTGTTGTAAAACAGTACCTGGGTGGGCAACAATAAATGGCAGAGCAATTGGACGCAAAACTTGGTCGATATAATGCTGCGCAGTGAGACCACGACCCCGTCCTCGACCAAAGTCAAGAAACACGAGCTGAGTCTTGTGATGGTAGGTAAACCCTGCCCAAACCATGATGCTTTGCCCACCCCAACGGTCAGTTTCCACGACACACGGGTCCGCAAAATCTCTCTCCACTGCGCCGGTATACACACTGTCGTCGATCGCTCGAATCAATGCAAAATCTACTCTCGTCGGTAAACATAACCGTTTGCCATCGGTTTAAACGCCATCTTCGATGACGTAAAGCCCATTGCCTTCGTAAACGTCTGTGATTTTGTGTTAATTTAGATCCGTGGTATGGACGACGGCAACGTAAGCCGACTGCTTTCAAAGGTCGCCGCACAGTCCTTGCACTAATGCGAGGTCTATTACGACCCGGTGTGATACGTGCCGTGTCATTTGGGGCCGCAAAACGGTTGCGTAAGTGAGTAAGCTGAATATGCCTATCCTGACGCAAGGTTGTTACTCGGGGCCGTCCAGAGCGTGGCAGGTCCGCAAAGGTCCCATAAGCTGCGAACTTTTGGCGTAAACGTCGAACAGTTCTTTCGTTTACACCAAATACACGGGCTACATGTGCGGCTGTGGCCGCTGCCTAAAGTTGGCCTAAAACGCGCGCACGCTGTTCTCTTGAAAGCTTCATTTTTCTGAATTAATTGAAGAAATTCGAAAACTTTCGATGTCTTTCGATTGGAATAATCGATAAGGATGTGTTGACATAAACAAATCAATAGTAAAACACACAGTTTTGCATACATGACGATGCACGTGAAAAACGTCGCCGTTACTGAATCTCGGTAATTCGGTGCAGCCTTGAAATCAAAACCCGATTTACCAGTTTGGAAATTGGCTGAAAGAAAATAAGCAAAATTTCAAGGTCATACCTTCATTGGTTTTGACATTAGTAAGGAAACCCTAACCGGACAAGACTTTTGTCCTTAAGTATATATTCCGCCAAATAAAAGGATAGATCAAAATGATTTAGAAAATCTTTTATTACAAATACCTCAACCTTTCATCATATGTGGTGATTTTAACGGACATAGTCAGTTAAGGAATTGTTCAGATACTAATGATAGAGGTAAAATAATAGAAGATTTCATAACAGAGAACAATTTATGTTTACTAAATTCCAATCAACATACATATTTACATCCCGGATCAGGTTCATTCACAACAATAGATCTTTCTCTATGTCATCATTCTTTGTACCTTGACTATGAGTGGAAAATATGTGAGGACTCTCATGGAAGTGATTATTTTCCTATTATTATTATTCAGGAAATAGAGAAAACAGAAAACGAAAATATTCCAAAATGGAATTTTAAAAAAACTAACTGGGAAAAATTCAATATTCTTTGTCATCAAAAATTACTGACGGAGATTTTTGAAAATTCAGAGGATCCAATTTTTTATTTTACCGAAACTTTAATTGATATATCAAAACAATGTATCCCAAAAGTTTCAACAAATACTTTTAAGAAGAAAAAAAACATGGTTTAATGATGAATGTAAAGAAGCTATTTAAAAATGTAAAGATAGCTTAAAACGTTTCAAACAATATCCAACAAAAACAAACTTAAATGCTTGCAAAATTATAAGAGCTAAAGCTCGACGTACTATTAAACAAGCAAAACGATCATTTTGGAAAGAATTTGTTTCTAAACTTAATGGTAGAACTCCCATATGTAGAGGAAAATAAATGGAAAGAATCAAACTATGAAACATTCGCATATCAAAGTAGATGACAAAACTTACGGAAGTAAAGAAGAAATTGCTAACATCCTCGGTAAAACCTTCAAGACAAACTCTTCTTCCTCTAACTATAAACCACAATTTCAAAAAGACATATGCAAGAAGCAGAAATGGAAGATCTTAATTTTGAAACGGATAAAAAAGAAAGCTACAACTTACCTTTTACACTTTCAGAACTCGAAGAGTCCACGATTCTGCTGCAGGTGCAGACGAAGTACACTACCAACTTTTAAAACAGTTACCTCGTATTTCATTACAAACTCTTTTAAACATTTTTAATCATATATGGGAACAAGGTATTTTCCCGAAAAGTTGGACCAAAGCTACAATCATTCCATTTCCTAAGCCAAATAAAGATCATACAAATCCTACAAACTATAGACCCATAGCATTAACTAGTTGTATATGTAAAACGATGGAGAGAATGATCAACAATAGATTAAATTTTTACCTGGAAACAAATAATATCATATCGGAACATCAGTCAGGGTTCCGAAAAAATAAAAGCACGACAGATCAATTAGTACGATTAGAATCCTATTAGAAATGCTTTTATAGGAAAACAACATGTAGTTGCTATATTTTTTGATCTAGAAAAAGCTTATGACACTACCTGGAAACATGGCATCTTAAAAGACATTCACAAAATTGGATTAAGGGGAAATCTACCGAAGTTTATTTCAAACTTTTTATCAAATAGATGTTTTAAAGTAAAGGTAGGCACATCTTTTTCCGATGACTATTAACAAGAACAAGGAGTTCCTCAGGGAAGTATCCTCTCTCCTACTTTGTTTAATATCAAGATTGATAATATTGCAAAATGTTTAGATGACGATGTCAACTGTTCTTTATATGTGGATGATTTTTTAATTTGTTACTGATCCAAAGATATGAAAACAATTGAAACAAAACTTCAAAACAATTTAGACAAAATTGAGAAATGGACTATAGAAAATGGTTTTAAATTTTCCAAGACCAAGGCAAACTGTGTACACTTCTGTCAAGAGCACACATTGCACTTGGATCCATCTTTGAAATTATTAATAGTCCAATTTCAATCGTAGATCAAGCGAAATTTTTAGGACTCATCTTTGACAAAAAACTTTCTTTCATTCCACATATCAATGTTTTAAAACTGAAGTGCCAAAAAGCCCTAAATATTTTCCCACTCTGACTGGGGAGGAGATAAGAAAACTTCTAAATCTATATAGATCTTTGATACGTTCAAAACTGGACTATGGGTGTATTATCTATGGCTCTGCACGGAAAAGCTACTTGAAAAGTTGGACACTATTCATCATCAGGGTCTCCGGTTAGCTTCAGGAGCTTTCCGTACATCACCTGTTGAAAATTTGTATTCAGAGGCTTAGAAGCCATCCTTATATGATAGAAGGTAAAAACTATCCTTACAATATGTAACTAAACTAGTTTCAAATACAAAGAACCCTGTTTACTATGATATTTTTAAACCAACAAACAGAATACTCTTTCAAAATAAACCTAATTTTATCAAGCCACTTGGTCTACGAGTTGAACCTCTTCTTAATGAATCAAATATAATTATAAAGAATATTAAAAAAGCTTTTAAACTTCCTGTACAAGAGCCGTGGACTATAGATCCACCAAATATTATTTTTGATCTCAATGTAAGTAAAAAATCAATTACAAATCCATTATTTTATCAAAATAAATTTTTAGAAATCAAATCACAATATAAAGATTACATTTCAATTTATACTGATGGTTCGAAACAAGACCATAAAGTTGGTTGCGCTTCAGTACACAATAAAAGATTTGCCAAACTTAGACTACCAGATCATAGCTCTATTTTTTCAGCAGAAACTATAGCTTTAAACATTGCTCTGTGTTCTATACAAAACAATAACGAAAAGAAATTCATTGTTTTTTCTGACTCTTTGTCAGTTTTACAAAAACATCCGAATAATCCAAATCCACTAATTCAACAATTTTACAGAAAATATCTTTATCTAAGTAAATAATAAATAATAGTAAATAAATTGAAACTTGTTTTTGAAAAGCTAGAAAACATTAAGGGAAAATGAGAAATTGCTGATTACAAGCATTTTCTCCTTTTTGCCTATTTTCAAACAGTTCTCTTCCTCAGGGGTTGTAAAACCATGTTTTAATTGCTAAATGAATTTATTTATTCTAACCAAAAGTTTAAAGCGGTACTTCCTACAACGCCGAATTTTCTGCTGAATTCAGCAACCTGATGATAAAGAATTTTTTAACTAAACCAATTATCGATGCATAGAGTCAATTAGATCCAAGGTCAGACTGCTTGTTTTGTGTAGCCTGTCATTAGTCTACATTGTCAGAAAAAGACTGCTTTTTTTGTGCACTTTGTTATTCATCTGCCTTTTCGGTAAAAAGTGCATTTAGTCGTTCTGAGCAGTTTAACCCTTTACTACACAATACGGAGTTTTAACGACCCCGAGGTAGAAAGTTTTTGAAAACATTGAGGGAAAGAAGAAAATGCTGGTAATCATTTAATCTGTTGTCTTCAAATGCAATCTGGTCGAGTCCAAAGTTTCGTCGTCTTGTAAAGGTTTGCCCTTTTCTGAAACAAAAAAAGGGGGAGAGAGGAAGACAACACTTCTGTGCATTCTGATATTAATTTACAATATCCTTTAGCAATCCAAATTTGAGAAATTCTTTGATACGTTAAAAACGATTATGGGAAAAGAAGAATACCTTGTAACAATCAATTTCTCCTTTTTCTACAATGTTTTCAAAAGCTCCTTTCTTAGGGTCATATAACTTTTGATTGTTTGGTAAAGGGTTAAGAGCCGAACATGAGGGATCAGTGTATGTCAAAGAGAATAAAAACTTAACCCTTAAACGGAAGAATGAATTAATTACAAGCCGACAAATAACGCTCAGTTATTGCAAAATTTAATATTCTAACGCAAGAAAAATCCGGCCGTACCTGACAGTGTAAAACCAAGATTTTTTTAAGTCTGATGAGTTTGCACATTCTGTGCACTCAGATATTGTCGACACTCTCCGTCTACAGGGATGATCAAGATGTAAACCATACATGGATATCACTAGCAGGAAGTTCAAACCAACATATAGCTGACCAATGTTTCGACGATGGTTATGTGGGAAAGCAGCCAGTGGCTTGGGAAGAATAATGTGCAAGGTACTGGTTAATTGGTTAATTGGTGTTTTAAGGCGCATCGACAGCTGTGGTCATTTAGCGCTCATGAAAGTAATATTTATAAATGGAACAATAAAATGTTAATTTGAAAGTTAAAACCTATATTAGAGTCTATATTTTATTATAGAAATCTATATCTTTTAGGTATTATAAAATGTTATTCTGTTTTACGTCTAAAAATAAATTTTGTAAGCTGTCAACACTAAAATATTTTGATCGTATACGGTCGAAATTTTTACAGTTTAATAAAATATGTTTTACAGTTAAAGGTTCATTGCAGTTTATACATTGTGGTGCTCTCTCATTTTTTAAAAGATGAACATGTGCAAACCTTGAGTGTCCTATAACGACATCTTGTTAAAATTACTTGACTTTTTCGGTTACAATAAAATTCATATTTGTCATTAAAATTTGGTTTGATCGCTAAAAGACATTGTTGCCATTTAATTTGACATTCAGACTTGATAAAATGATTTATTTGTTGTTTTTTTGTCAGTATAAGGAATTTTTATGTTGGGTATGTCCATATTTACGGCATCCTTTGCTTCTTGATCAGCTATTTTATTACCTTTTATTTGTTTGTTTGTTTGTTTGTTTAAATGATGTTTTACGGCGCATCGACATCTATGGTCATTTAGCGCGCATAAAAGGTAATGTTACAAAAATGAACAAAAATATTTTGAAAATTAAAATCTATGTTTTGTTATAAAAATCTATCTCTTTCAGGTATTCTATAATGTTATTCTGTTCTATGTTTGAAAATAGATCTTGCAAACTGTCAACATTAAAATATTTTGACCCTATACGGTCATAATTTTTACAGTGTAGTAAAACATGTTTAATAGTTAACAGTTCATTTTTATACATTATGGTGCTCTTTCATTATCTAAAAGATGTGCATGCGAGAATTTTGAGTGTCCTATGCGACATCTTGTTAAAACTACTTGACTTTTTCGGTTATAATAAAACTCATATTTATCGTTAAAATTTGGCTTGATTGCTAACAATTTTTGTTGAAACATTGTTGCCATTTAGTTTGACATTCAGACTTGATATATTCGTTTATTTGTTGTTTTTTGTCAGTATAAGGAATTTTTTCTATGCCCAAATTTACAGCATCCTTTGCTTCTTGATCAGTTATATCATTACCTCATGTTTTTAAAAGTGGGGCGGTATACACATCCCACAATTTTTTGACACCCCACACCAAAGAGGTTTCATATCGAGATATGCTGCATTTCGCATATCTTTACCTTTTCTTTCTGTATATATGATTTGGTTTGGTTTAGTTTGTATTGGAGTTTAACTCCATTTTAACAGCTTAGGTCATATCGTGGCGGTCAGTGACAAACCCAAGTGTTTCTTGGCTTTCTCACACCAGTACCGACACAACTTTTTTTTTCCAAAGCCACTGCCTACATTTCTCACATGCATCAGAGGTGAGAGGCGAAAAATCACCGGAAAGAAATTTTGCCTTAACCGGGGAATCGAATCGCAATCACCAGGTCACGAGTCAGAAACTGAGCTACCCTGGCGTGCGTGCGTGAAACCGACCAAACGGTGAACTTTGAGACAGTACACACCAACCAACCGGGGAACACCTACCAAACGGCGAGGTCCCTGTTTGGTTTTTATTTCAAATTCGCATTCCAGACCCTCTAAATATCAACATGTCACATTAAATTAATAATCTGACGCGTTCCCCGATTGGACGGTAAGCAGCACACATACATTATACACATATTCTGGTATGATGCAAGTTGGTGTGTATCCGTTGGAATGCAGTTCCCAGATTGTGCCGTAAAAAATTCATACACTTTGCTGCTATTTCTATTGGGCTATTGAACACGCGTTGATGTAGATCAGCAAAATGTAGAAAGCTGAAGTATTAATTTTTTTTAATGGAATCATCTTTGTAGTTTTTATATTCAAACAAAGTCGTGTTGAAGACTAACATGATTTTTGTCGTAAGACTTTGGTCAAAATTGTGCGAAAATCATTGACCACCTAAATAAAGAAAATAAAGACAATACGATTACAAGATCGTTATAAGCTATGTATAATGACCCTTTCTGAATGTAAATTATTGTCACCCTTTTTCCTTTCAAGCAGCGCTCTGTTTTTCCACAAACATAAAGTTGGCACAACATTCAGCAGTGTGGGGGGAATCGATTCCGTTTGAAAAATCTTGATATCGATTAGACGGGAAGATTTCTGGTTTACAAGTATACGCAAAAACGAGAGTAACTCCTTTCAGGTTTTTTTTTTTTTTTTTTCCCCAACTGTTGAAACATTGTAAAGAAAAAATAACTTTCTGAAGGTTTTATATACACATAAGATTATTAAAACTACTTTTTTTTCCTGCGGGTTAACGCGAGTGGCAACATTTTGATATCAAATGCCACTAAGAAATAAGTACAAAAAAAACACCGTGTGTACAATATCTGGCACACTTTTTGTATATGTTATAGAGCTTGGAAATTAATTTTCTCATGATGCCTATAGACTAGCTTCGCTAGTCAAAAACGAATTTTAAAATCAGGCATAAAGTAAACAAAAGATAGAGTGACCTGGCAAGTTTTAATCTAGTTTTTAAATTAATTTCTCTGCCAGCGACTGACACTTGGACCGACCTTAAAATAACAGATTGTCATCTTCACAATAATTACCATACTGTTTAATGGTATGATTTACATTTAAATGCTTTTTAATAACATCAACTTTGTTTACTTTTAACAGCTATTGTTACTTTAAGGTAATCACGCCAATTACTGCCTCTTTTCCTCATTTTTTTGCGTATTATAGAAAAGTTAAATTTTCACATAGATATATTTTCAAGATATGCACCTACACGAAACATTTCTTCGCCTTATAAATACGCCGTTTTGCCGTTCTTAAAATTGTAATGCTCCTCTTAAAATAGAAACGTAAGTCACAATTTTCTATCGATTTTTTTTCCAAATACATTTAACGTGGTTCATAAATTTTGCTGGAAGTTTTCACCAACAGGAGGATAGATATGAATAACTTCACCGTGGTTCTTTATGTTGTTGCTGATCGCTTTTTACGGGCGCGGCCATATTTAAGATCATGTATTTCGCATTTCAAGAAGGAAAGCTCCTTGATGCGGACGAGGTTAAATTGTAGTTACGGAATCGGTCGAGTTGTGACGAGTATATAGAAGACGTCATTTAAAAATAAAACTGACATCTTCTGTTCAATTAACATGAACGAGTGTAAACTGGTTTGGACTACTACTACAGTACCATACTTGCCTTACTATATGACGGCTAAATTTCGGGAAATTGGCTATGAGGTAAGAGCGCCCCTGGCGCCTTAATTAGGTGAAACGCGGTATGTAAGTGAGAATGGGTCAATAAAACAAGAAAAAGTACTTTTAAATTCTAAATAATGTCTGATAATAAAACACAAGTTCACATTATGTTGTGTTCATTAGTAAGACCTGCTTACATTAAGTCTGTACCAGATGAAAATTCTTAGACCTGTCCAAATTGAAAAAGTACACATAACAATGCTCATAACAAGAATTTTCTGTTTTTTTCTCAATTTATTCAAAAGTCATATTCTTTAGGTTAATAAAAACTAGAACTTGTTTGGTAAAGAGTTAAGGACACTTTTGAACACAACTATAGCACACAATAAATAATTGAAATATCGAATCTACTGAAAGAGACTAGAGCATCATACGGGAATCGCTGCACATCGTGAAAGGGCTTCCGATTTACCGAGAGAATTTTAAACTTATAATAATGCTGTTTAGAAGGGTTTGAAAGAGCTACACCTATTCGACGCTAACTCTAGATAACGCTGGAGGTATGCAGGTAATAACAAAAATATCCCCAAATTTTAAGAACCAATGCCATAGAGAATGACGATAAAGACTTCAGTCTAGAGTGGAAGCTCTTTCCATACTATTTCAGTAGAGTAAATTTCATCTGACCAGTTGAAGTCAAATAGTGGAAAGAGATTCCGCTCTAGATTGAAGGGGCCGTTATTGTCCTTCTCTACAATCTTGGTTTTAAAGATTTGGAGATATATCCATTTCCTGCTTACTTCCAGTGCTAGCGTTGAATAGGTGTTAATGGCGCTTTCAAACCCTTGTAAGTGTCCAAACAGCATGATTATAAACTTATCATAATGTCTATAATCATTATTACCAGTTTTGTTTTTGGTATCAAACTGATATTTTACTTAATTGTTATCATCTGTTTGGTCTTTTCTAAATGAAGGAATAACCATTCTTCTCTCGTTATTCTTCCTGATTTTCAGTGTTTACATATCATTTGAATATCGCAACGATTTAGCAAGACTTGGATGATTGACATGTATATGTAGCACATTTCCTCTGAGTAAAATAGAGAAAAACTGAAATGCAAGCAACGGATGGAGCAAATCCGTAAGTAATTAAAAGATCTAATTTTAAACAGTATGACTCGACAGTGCCCTTAAAATGTTACTTAAAATTTTCACTCCGTGCTGTCTTACCCGATCTGTATATTTGATTTCCAGTTCCCTATACACATAGTCCCCGTTTGGAATACACAAAAGTCCCCGTTTGGAATACACAACTTGGTTCCCCGTTTTGCGTGTAAAAAATTCACATGGGACATCTTTGAGTTAGGATGTTTCTTACAACAAGAAAAGAATTAAACAGCCATAAAACCGTCAAAAATCTCCATCTGAATTCCTAACGATGATCGGAAATACAGGTCCCCGATTGGTAGATTCAGAGCTTACTTCCCCGTTTCGGGTTTTTTACAAGTGTGTGTGTGTTGAAACGACCAAACTTTGTGCGAATACATGCTTTCCTGGAGTTTATTTTACCAGTACTCCGCACAATGTTTTTTCCAAGCCAGTAGCTGCTTTCCTTCATAGCCATCTTCGAAACAATGGTCAGCGGTGAGAGAGGAATTGAATCCTGTCGCAATGACTATCATCAATCCTCGGAAAGAAATTGGCCAAGCTGTGGATCGAACCAGCGACCCCCCGTTCTCAAGTCTTGTACGCTACCGACTGAGCTACGGGGCTTGGAACCACCTAAATTAAGAAAATAAAAGAAAATACGATTACAAGATCTTTATGAGCTATGCATAAGACCCTTTCTGAAAGTAAATTGTTATATCACCCTTTTTTTCCTTGCAAGCAGCGCTCTGACTGTTTTCCTCATGAATAAAGTTGGCACAACATTCAGCAGTGTGGGAGAAATCGATTCCGTTTGAAAAATCTTGATATCGATTAGACGGGAAGATTTCTGTGTAAGTCCTTTCAGGTATTTTTTTTTTTTTTTTTTTCATAGTTTATTGAAACATTGTCAAGAAAAATTTACTGTCTTAACGTTTTTATATACACATAAGATTAAAACTTTTTTTTTTTCCTGCGGGTTAACGTGAGTGGCAACAACATTGTAGTATTAAATGCCACTAAGAAATAAGTAAAAAAAAAAAAAAAAACGTGCGTACAATATCTAACAGCCAGTGGCTTGGAAAGAATATTGTGTTGAGTACTGGTAACAGAGACTCCAGGAAAGCATGGATAGGTGCACTGGCCGCCGCGATATAACTGAAATAATGTTGAAAATGGCGTTAAACACCATACAATCAACAATAGGACAGTGACACAGGTATCTACGTCTCCTCTAAGAACACTTATGCATCGACAGATGAATTCCAGAAGTTTGGAAAGGGGAATTAGCAGTTGCAAAAAGACCTTGGGAACATCAAATTTTTAACTCTATAAGATTACAGAACATGTCCCAAATGTTACGCAAGCCCATAACGGGGAAAAAATGTGACAGCACAACAAACTCTGCAAATTTGTACCGAAAAATTTAAACAAGAACACCTTTGAAAAGAGAGGGAGAGAGAGCATCAGAGGTGCTTGAAAATAAATATTGAAACACTATGGGATTAAATATGAATAGAGCCCTGAATTTATATACTCACTTTCCTTTTCAGAGACATACAAAAAATCGACTGTCTGTTATTACTCCAGTTTCAGTCGACTATACGGATTTAACACAAGCTGCAATGCAACTAAAGTTATGAAAGATTCTTGAAGGGTTTAATCCTTTCCGCCTTTTTGATGTTGTAACAGCATTTTTATTTTTTCCACAAGTTACCTTCTACATTTTTAAGTGTGAAAATGTGTTTCTGTGAGTGTGAGGGAAATGATTTAAACCATAACTGGGTTGTACCTCGATAAACGATAGATCTATAAATATTAAGCCTCGTTATTGCCCTAGAGTCAAAGTAAACAAAAAAACCCAGTATCCAAATACTGCCTCACAGAAAAATACTTGTTGTAACAGCAGTTTTTTTTTTCCACAAGTTACCTTCTACATTTTTAAGTGTGAAAATGTGTTTCTGTGAGTGTGAGGGAAATGATTTAAACCATAACTGGGTTGTACCTCGATAAACGATAGATCTATAAATATTAAGCCTCGTTATTGCCCTAGAGTCAAAGTAAACAAAAAAAAAAAAAAACCAGTATCCAAATACTGCCTCACAGAAAAATACTTCTCTATGTTATAAATCTTAATTCTGTTATATATGACAATTTTCACAAAAATCACTAAATCTCTACCATTTGAACATGTCATCTTACAAAGTAATAAACTGAACAAGGTACAAGATATTTGCTTATAAGTAAATTAAGTGCAAAGCAGAGAATCACTTTTTCCTGCACTACTGTAACATTATGAATGAAGCTATTAATAGATACACCTAGGTTGCTTGTGGCAAATCCCAGTTACAGTAACCCTCACTGGACAGGGAACCCTTGTCATTTCTTCAAGTCATTGTGCACAGTTAAACTGTTGTGTTAAACTGTTATTCTAGTCTTGAATATTAACCCTTTGCCAATCAATCCCCAGATTTAACAATACTGGGGGAAAACCCCTTTGAAAACAGCGGGAAAAGGAGAAAATGCTGGTAACCATAATTTTCTTCTTTTCCCATATTGTTTTCTGCCCTTTTGGAATCTGTTTTTATCAGTTCAACTACTTTTAATTTATGGTCTTCAACAGCTGACGTCAAATTTTTCGTTTTATAAAATAGTTAACTACATCTTGTGCTACTGGATATTGACTAATTGAGTGCATGGTGTTTAACGCCGTTTTCAACATTTTTTCAGTGATATTGCGGCGGCCAGAGCACCTATCCATGCTTTCCTGGAGTTTCTTTTACCAGCACTACCGCGACTCAATGACGTTTTGCGGACAGTGTGCATTAAGATCAGACTGCTACATAACTGAAATAATGTTGAAAACAGGGTTAAACACCATACACACAATCAATCAATCAAATTCGAAAGTCTCTCAGTACTTTCAGTTCTTTGATTTTATTTATGGGCAATCCATATTTATTTAAACCTTCGCATTCTTTTTTTTATTTCGGCTGCAATATTTTTTTTTTCTTTTAAAGAATACAGCCCATCTAAATTCTGCTGATTACATAAAACATGTGACACGACTGCGCAGGTGTACTAGAAACCAGAGGGACTCGATCCAGTAATTTTTTATTTTATAAGTAAATATAGACAAGGGGTCGAACATGACCGAAGGGCAGATATTACCCGGTACGAATTGAGTCCCAATTACAAAGTTAATTTCGATTCAGTTTTGTCATGCAATATACCAATCACAGCTAAATGTATACGTTTGTCGATGATGCTAAGGTTATGACCATAGTCAATCCGTTTACCGAACACAAGTCGAGATATCGGGTATGAATTCCTTGGAGCAGAAAATTTGCAAATATGTACAACAAACGCTTGCAACACGACCATCTCATTTCGAATGATTTACACATTACATCGTACTGCTAATCTAAATTTATTGCAAACAATTGTGTATCCGTGACAAGCTTGTTGACAGAAAAATTAGACAAAATATGTGATCCAAATGGGTCAGAAAATATTTAAAATATTTATTTTAAGATTGAAAACACGCCGAAATAGATCTTAATTTGTCAGATAGTCTGTTACCCCCTATTCTTTCTGACACACATGCGGAAAATGAGGTAAAACCTATTACAGCCACATTTTTTTTTTTTTTTTCAAAATGATGATTCTCTAAAGATTCAGAAACTGAAAACAAAAAAATTCTATTCGAACGTATCGGCAAATTATGGTCTTCTCAAGGCAGACGGCAATTAGGCAAACCTCGGGTCTCTCGGCTGTATCTCGTAGCTACACGGAACATTTTTTTCGCCTTAAAAAACGCCATTTTACCGTCCATTAAATTGTAATGCTCCTCATATCCATGCTTTCCTAGAGTTTCTTTAACCAGTACTCTGCACAATATTCTTTCCAAGCCACTGGCTGCTTTCCCACATTTATATTATATTTTATCAAACCCGTTTGGTATACACAAAGTCCCCGTTTAGTATACACAACAAGAATCAGATGGAAAATCTTTGATTAAGGACGTTTCTTACATCTAAAAAAGAATTAAACAGCCATAAAACCGTCAAAAATCTTCATCTGAGTTGCTAACGATGATGGAAAATACAGGTCCCCAATTGGTAGGTTTAGAGCTTAGCTTCCCATTTGGGATTTTTTAGATGTGTATGTGCGACCAAACGGTGAACTTAGTTAGAATACACACCAACCAACCGGGGAACACCGTTTGGTTTTTATTTCAAATTCGCATTCCAGACCCCCCTTATTTCATCAACATGTCAAATTAAATTAATAATCTGACGCATTCCCCGATTGGACGGTTAGGAGCACACATACATTTTACACATATTCTGGTATGATCCGAGTTGGTGTGTATCTGTTGGAATGCAGTTCCCCTGTTGTGCGGTAAAAAATTCTTACACTTTACCGCTATTTCTACTGGGCTATTTCAAAAAGAATTACGTTGGTGCAGATCAGCAAAATGCAGAAAGCTCAAGTATTTATTAGTTTTGTACTATGTAGTTTTATATTCAAACAAGGTCAATAATAAGGAATATAGGTCAATCTACACAACTGAGAAGTTTGAAAAGGCGAGGCTGGAGAATAAGCAGTAACATAAAGACCTCTGGAACATCAGATTTTAATACTATATGACTGCAGAACATGCCCAAATTGTTACGCATACCCACATGGAAAGAAAAGAATTGTTAAAGCACAACAAAATCTGCAAATTTGTACCGAAAGATTAAACAAGTGAGACCTTTCTATAAATCTGTATAACTGTAGAGAATGACGATAAAGGCTTTTCACAATTTGACTTCAACTGATCAGATGAAATTTGGCCTACTGCATTGCACACACTTTAAAAAAAGATACATTCCAAGCAGAGTCTAATCGCAAACGATGTGAGATTAATGTCTTCGTAGAGAAGCATATGCCGCATATCGACCGACCAAGCGCCATTCCGTGCATCTGTCTAAAGATTTGTCTCACAAAGATCATATTGTTCAACAGACGCAGGGCTGGAGAGGTTTCAAAAATAAAAATTGAAGCTTTCAAAAACAGCACAGACAACTCGAAAACGCTTTCTGTCAATCTTTTTGTAGAACAGAAATATTTGAAAAATACGGGCCAACAGCCGAGTTATATTTACTGCGGCATTACATATTAACATTGATCAGTTCAGCCGCTGCTGATGAAAAGACATCTAATTAGCGACCTTGGAAACGTCTGCATATTCCCCTACTAGGGTACAAGAGTATCAGATTGCATGAGGCAATTTTATTTAAAGAAGTGTCCATTCTTTTTAACAATTAATGAATGTGTGGAAGTTGGTCGACATGAGGCCTCTGATCCTCTCTGTTGACATTCAGACATTAATGCCACATCGTCTAGCAGTAGACTTTGCTTGGAATGTACTCTTTGAAGTGTGCGTAATGCAGTAGACTAAATTTCATCAGAGAAATTGAAGTCCAATAATATGTAAAGAGCTTCCGCTATAGGTTGATGTCTTTATTGCCAATATCTGTAGCAATGGTTCATTAAATTCGAATTCGAGGATATTTTTGTTATGTACTGTTTACTTTCAGCGCAAGAGTCGAATATGTGGTAATGGCGCTGTCAAACCCTTGTAAGTGTCTAAATAACATAATGACAGACTTTAAATTCTCTCGGTAAGTCGGAAGACTTCTCAAGACGTGTTACGATTCCCGTCTGATGCTCTAATTTCTGAAAGTAAATTCGGTATTTCGTCTACTTATTGTGTGCAATAGTAAATTCGGTATTTCGACTGCTTATTGTGCGAAATAGTTGTGTGCAATGTATCTTTAACTTGCACTTACCATGTAAGTGCAAGTTTTCATGGCTCTAAAGAAAATGACTTGAAAACATCGTGGAAAAAGGGAAAATGCTTGTTATGTATTGTTATGCATTGTTATGTATACTTTGTCAAGTTGGACAGGTCTAAGATATTTCCTCTGGTTCAGAATTTTCTTATAGCAGAGCAAACAGATGAACACAATAAAATGGTAACTTGTTTTTACTTCATACATTATTTACAATTTAAAACATAGTACTTGTCCTTGTTTAAATTAACCCATTCTCACTTAAATACCGTGTTTCACCTAATTAACGCGCCGCGTGCGCCGTGCAAAACAATGACAGGACGCTCTTATCGCATTTTAGCCGTCATATAGTAGAGCAAGTATAGTACTTTAGGAGTAGCACAAACCAGTTTACACGTCGTACATATTTATTTATCGGAAGATGTCAGTTATGTTTTTAAATGACGCCGTCTACCTTAACAAGACCATATTTTTTAAGTGTCCGAATCTTTAAGAAATTACCATTTTAATAAATATCTTCTTACCTTTTTGGGTCACCTATTCCGTCTACCTATTCTGTCTATATATGCTTGTCACAAACGTTTGCAGTAAAATTAGGATTAGAGGTATGATGTTACGTGCATTCGAAGCGAGAGCGTTTGTTGTGTATATTTACATTTGCTCTGCTCCAAGAAATTCATACCCGTGACTGCCAGTCGACACAAAATTATCACGCTATAAGCCAGTCTCATGCCTTCTTTACATTAACTGATAGTGTCTTTTTGCATTTAGTAATGGTTGTTTCCAGAACACCTGGGCAGTCGTGTCATATGTTTTATGTAGTCAGCAGAAAAATAAGTTGGGCTGTTTTCCTTGCAGCCGAAATAAAAAAGAATGCATTGTTTTACATATAAATGGATTACCGATAAATAAAGAAATGACAAGATTTAGTATTTATTAATTATTTAACAGACCTATCGCTAATAGGCAACACAGTAATGGGTTTCCCCCCATTTTCACAGAAACGATTTTTCGAACGGAATCGAAATGAGTTTCCAAGCACCAGAACATAAAAAGAAACATGTTTCGTGCCAACCTACAGGAAAAGGAAAGCGGATGTAATTTTATATGTATACAAAATCTGAAGACAGTAATTCTTTCTCGACAGTGTTTTTAAATAGTTGAAGAACAAAAACCCTGAAAGGAGTAATCTAGTTTTGCGTATACTAGAAATCTTCCCTGTCAAATCGACAGATTTTTCGAATTGAATCGATTACTCCCATATTGCTGAATGTTGTGTCAACTTTATTTATTAATGTGGGAAAGCAGCCATTGCGCTGCTTGTAAGGAAAAAAGGGTGACAACAATTTTCTTTCAGAAAGGGTCTTATACATAGCTTATAATTTTGCAATCGTGTATTTTCTTAATTTATGTGGTCGATGTTTTTCGCACAATTTTCACCGAAGACATGAAATAGAAATTGCTAGTTTTCAACATTACCTTGTTTGAATATAACACTAGAAAAATAATAAATACTTTTGCTTTCTGCATTATGCTGATCTGCACCAACGTGTTTTCTTGAAATAGCCCATTAGAAATAGCAGTAAAGTGTATGAATTTTTTACGGCATAATCGGAGAATTGTACTGGACAAAGTATAAGAATTTTTTAACGCACAACTGGGGAACTGCATTTTAACAGATACACACCAACTCGGATCATACCAGAATAAGTGTAAAATTTGTGTGTGCTCCTAACCGTCCAATCGGGGAATGTGTCAGATTACCAATTTAATTATTTGACATGTTGATAATTAGGGGGTCTGGAATGCGAATTTGTTCCCTGGTTGGTGTGTAATACAAAGTTCCTCGTTTGGTCGGTTTCACACACACACACACTACTACTTCTATACATCGTTGTTCTACTTATATACATCGCTATACTACTTATAAACCTCACTCTACTACTTATATACATCACTTCACTATTTAAATACATTATTGTAGTACTCGCAGATACTGCACTATATATATATATATAGTGCAGTATCTGCGAGTACTACAATACAATCATCACCGTTAACTGATATACCTATTTACATCACTGTTCTCCATGTGTTTACAAATGTACTACTTTTGTACATCATTAACTATCATTATATCATTTCAATACTAATAAACTTCACTGTACTACTTTTACACATCACTGTACTATTTATATCCATAATTTTACTACCTGTAGACACTGCACTTCAGCTATACCTCACTTTACGGATAATATACATCACTGTACTGCATATATAAATTACTGTACTACTTATATGCATCACTGTAAGATAGTTCCATGATGAATAAATGTAATGCATAGATAAAAACAAGGAGAACATTGATGTATATAAGTAGTAATGTGATATACATCAGTTAATAGTGATGATGCAGTATATAGAAATTGTACAATGATGTATTTAAGTATCGACAATGGGACATCAGCAAAGAGTTTCGATCAACGCCATATTACGCAATGGATTAATGCAACCCAAATACAATAGGGCGCCTTCTTGGGTCATAAGCAAAACTTGTATAAATTTTCAACGTCCTAGGGTCAAACGGCTTACGAGTTAGAGCACGGAAACGAAAAGATGGACGGACTGACGGACGGACAGACGGACGGGCGGACGGACAGACAGACATGGTGAAACCAGTATTCCCTCCCTCTACTTAGTAGGTTTGGGGGATATAAAGGTTAAACAAGAGAGAGATAGTTAAAGGCCCGATAGCGCCAAAGAAAACACAGATGTTAAAATGCATTTACATTTAAATCATACCATTCAAAGGATAGAAAAACATTGTGAAGGTGGCAATCTATTATTGTGTTGTCGGTCCAAGTGTTAGTCGCTGGCAGAAAAACAAATTTTAAAATCAGGCATAAAGCAAACAAAAGATAGAGTGACCTGGCAAGTTTAACCTAGTTTTGAAATTAGTTTCTCTGCCGGCGACTGTTGCATCTTCCCAATAATTGCCAAACTTTTAAATGATATGATTTACATTAACATTTAAATGCATTTTTAACATCCGCTTTGTTTACTTTTAACAGCTATTGTTACTTTAGGGTAATCACCCGAATTAGTGCCTCTTTTTCCTCATTGTTTTCCGAATTATTGAAAAGTTAAATTCAGCTATGATTGGAAAAGAAGCTGCTTCTGCTAAGAGGGGTGTGTTGTGTTTACTCTAGAGCGGAAAAGCAGGGCGCGCTGCCCTGCCCCCTTTTCATCTTACCCTTATGTCCCCGAATCTATATACACGCACCCTACTGTCCTTTTCATATACATACAAAAATCGGCTGTCTGTTGTTTTGGTTAATGTTGTATTATGTGCACTTCAGTCGACTATAGGGAATTAACACAGGTCGCCAAGCAACTAAAGTTTTGAAATGTTCTTGAACGGCTGAATCTTTCCCGGCAGTTTCTCCTTTTTCCGTAACGTTACCTTATGCAGTTTTAAGAAAGAAAAGTCGTTTCTTTGATTATGGAGGAAATGGTTTAACCCATAACTGTGTTGTCCCTCCATAAACGATAGATCTGTTAAATAATTAATATACTAAACCTTTTCTTTTTTTATTGGTAATCCATTTATATGTAAAACTATGCATTCTTTTTTATTTCGGCTGCAAGAATTTTTTTAAAAAGAAAACAGCCAACTTATTTTTCTGCTGAGTACATAAAGCATATGACATGACTCACCAGGTGTTCTAGAAACAACCATTACTAAACGCAAAAAGGCACTATCAGTTAATGTAAGGAAGGCATGATACTGGCTTATTGCGTGATCATTTTGTTTGGACTGGCAGTCACCGGGTATGAATTTCTTGGAGCATAGCAAATGTAAATATGTACAACAAACGCTTGCATTACAACCCTCTCGCTTCGAATGCACGTTACATCATACCTCTAATTCCAGTTTTACTGCAAACATTTGTGTACCCGTGACAAGCATGAAATAACACATACCAATAGCGCTGAAAGTAAGCATTACATAACAAAAATATCCTCAAATTTTATTAACCAATGCTACAGAGATTGGCAACAAAGACATCAATCTATAGCAGAAGCTCGTTACATTCTATTTGTCAGATGAAATTTAGTCTACTGCATTACGCACACTTCAAAAAGTACATTCCAAGCAAAGTCTATTGGCAGATGATGTGAAATCAATGTCTGAATGTCAACAGAGAGAATCAGAGGCCTCATGTCGACCAACTTCCACATATTCATTGTTCAACAGAATTGATACTTCTCTAAATAAAAGAGCCTCATACAATCTATTTCTCTGAAACTCTGGTACCGTAAGTGGGGAATATGTAGATATCTCCAAGGTCGCTAATTACATGTCTTTTCATCTGCAGCGGCTGAACTGATCAATGTTAATATATAATGCCGGAGTAAATATAACTCGGCTGTTGAACAAGAAGACCTTTGGAGAGAGAGATGGAGTGGCCTGGCAAGTTTTATCTAGTTTTGAAATTAATTTCTCCGTAATTTTGCGTATTACAGTTAAATTTTCAAATAGATATATTTTTCAAGATGTCATGTTAGTCCTTCTATGTTTGGAAAATACGCTGCTGCTGCTAAGAAGGTTGTGTTGAGTTTATTTTAGAGCGGAATGTAGCAGGGCGCGCTGCCCTGTCCCCTTTTCACTCCGCCTTTGTTCCTCGAATCTATATACACGCTTTCGTTTTCATATACATACAAAAAAAGACTTGAAGAGTTTTATTCCTTCCCGGCTTTCTGATGTTATAAAAGCAGTTCCTCTTTTTTTCCGCAACCTTACCTCATACAGTTTTAAATGTGAAAAGTCGTTTCTGTGAATGTGAGGTAAATGGATTAAACCATAACTGGGTTGTACCTCGATAAATAGATCTATTAACTAATTGATAAATAATAAACCTCGTTATTTCTTTTCTTTATTTATAGGCAATCCATGTTCATTTTATTTCGGTTGCAATGATTTTTTTTTTTTAAATTACAGCCCATCTAAATTCTGCTGATTACATAAAGCATGTGACACGACTGCCCAGGTGTTCTAGAAACAATCATTACTAAATCCAGCAAGGCACAATCAGATAATGTAAAGCAGGCATGATATTGGCTTATTGTGTGATCATTTTGTGTGGACTTGCAGTCACCGGGTATGAATTTCTTGGAGCAGAAAAATTGTAAATACGTACAACAAATGCTTCCCTTACGACCCTGTCACTTCGAATGACTTGCACATTACATCCCCCTTATCTAAATTTATTGGAAACATTTGTGTACCCGTGACAAATGCTAAATCTTGTTGACAGAGTAATTAGACAGAATATGTGACCCAAATTGGTAAGAATCATTTTAAAATATTTATTTCAAGATTGAAAACACGCCACACCTTTTTTTTTTTTTTTTTTAATGATGATTCTCTAAAAATTCGGAAACTACAAAAAAAAAAAAATTCTATTCGAATTTATCGGCGATTTATGATGGTCTTGTCAAGGCAGACGACCATTCGGCAAACCTCGGGTGATCCGTTGATCAAGTCGCTGGGCTGTATCTCGTGGCTTGATACGCACCCACACGGAATATTTCTTCCCCATAAATACGACGTTTTATCACCAATAAAATTGTAATGCACCTCTTTAAATAGAAAACGTGAGTCACAATTTTCTATCCAAGTACATTTCCGTCTATAAACAATTCGTAGCCCACATTTAATTTCTAACGTGGTTTATCAATTCTGCTGGAAGTTTTCACCGACGGATTGATAGATGTGAATAACTTCACCATGGGTGTTTATGTTGTTGCTGATCGCTTTTTACGGGCGCGGCCATATTTAAGATCATGTGATTTGCAGTTCAAAATGGAAACCTTCTTGATACGGCCGAGGTTAGATGTAGTTACGGAATCGGCCGAGTAGTGACCAGTGGATAGACGTCTGTTAAAAACATTACTGACATCTTCTGTTTAACAAACGGCGTGTAAACTGGTTTGTGCTACTACTACAGAATTCACACGGGAATTCGACTTGAAACTACGCAGTTCTAACAACCAGTTATCTGAGAACTTGACTTTTTACTCCACTATAATTCAAATATAATAGAACAGATCAATGTTAACAAAAACAACTTGTTCTAAACCAGGAGAGAAAATGAAACTAATCAGAATGTTTGTTTTAGCAATATGTGTAAGAATTAAGATATACATGTAAGTTAAGACACCCAGATTCTGTCCATTCGTCCGTCCGATCTTCCGTCCATCCAGACAGATATATTCTAAAAACGTTAATGAAAGTTTACATGCCTCTCAAATTTTTTTTCGGCGGTGGATGTCATTTCAACGAATTAGTAGAAATGTGGTCTGGTGTATTTAGTTGACCTTAATGGGCCTATGTGTGCGCCCTTTATGCACCAATATACAGTCGTTGTTACCATTTATCGATACCCCTCGGCGATTATTCATACCTTAGCAAATGAATTCTTCCAAAAATAAATGTATTTCTATTATGCAGTTATTTTAGACGCGCAATTCTCAGCAGCAGCAGCTTTTTTGAAAAATACATCGTTGTGCCAAACTTCCAAGTTGTGTAGATATACGTACTGTTGTTTCCCCCCTTTTTTTGTTCCTTTTAGTTACACAATTCCGAACATCTAAACTAAATGTTTCTGCAGTTTTTCGACGGATCATCCATAAAACAAACAGTAAAACCGCTTATCATAATGTCTTTTATCGTTATTGCCATTTTTTTTATTTTTTATATATATCAAACTAATATTTTACTTAATTGATATCTTCTGTTGGGTCTATTCTCGATGAACGAATAGCCATTTTTCTCACTTTATTTTTCTGGTTTCCAGTGTTTACATATCATTTCATTATCGCAAAGATTTAGCACGACTTGGATGATTGACATGTAAATAGCACATTTCCTCTGAGTAAACAAGAAAAAAACGGAAATGCGATCAACGGATGGAGTAAATCCGTAAGTAATTAAAAGATCAAGTTTTGAAACAGTAAGACTCGGCAGTACCCTTAGAATGTTACTTGACAGTGTAATCCTGATAGATCTAATTCGAAATTTAAGTGAAAGTTTTGTAGTCATTATTATAGTTTGTATCACTATTGTCATTCTCCCGATCACAAAATATTTGCTTGTACTGCATGTGATGGAGTTGTTTCCTTAAATTGCTGTCACCCTTTTTCTTTGCACATTCCCACATTTATAAATAAAGTTGACACAACATTCAGCAGAGTTGGAAGAATCGATTCTGTTTGAATAATCTTGATGTCGATATGACCGGGAAGATTTCTAGTTTAAAACATATACGCAAAAAACTAGATTACTTTTTTCAGGGTGTTTTTCTTCAACTTGTAAAACACTGTCGAGAAAAAATTACTGTCTTGAGGTTTTACATACACATAAAATTACAACTACTTTCTTTGTCGTGCAGGTTAACGCACATCTAGAGCTTGGAAACTCATTTCCTTTTCAGTTAGTGTTCATATTTCGTTATCTCCTAGATATTTGTATAGAATTATAAAAACATGCGGTTATTTTGTTTTCACAATTTACCTTAGGACAGTGGTTCAGAGACAGTAACTTCGTCTCCTCTAAGAACAGTTATGCTTTGTCAGATGAATTCAGATAAACTAAGAATTATCAGTTGTTTGGATATCAAGAAAAATATTGCGAAAGAAATCTGCATCCAAATTTGCAATCATGCGGGAAATCGGGACAATAACGTGGGAAAAATGATTATTCATTCATTAGAGAAAAAGACCAAACAAGAGGTAGAGACTATCAATCAAGAAAAACATCAATATGATACCAAAAACCAGTAATAATGATGATACATTATGGCAAACGATTTTACTGTGTGTTTTATAAATGATCCGTCGAAAAACTGCAGAAACATTTAGTTTAGATGTTTAAAATTGTATAAATGAAAAGAACAAAAAAGGAGAGAGAACAACTCATGTTTGAAAAAAAAAAAAAAAAAAGGAATGTAGGTAAATCTACACAACTCAGAAGTTTGGAAAGGCGAGGCTGTAGAATTAGCAGTCGCATAAAGACCCCTCGAACATCAAATTTTTACATGCCTAAACTGTTACGGATACCTACACGGAAAGATAAAAATTGTGACAGCCACAACAAAATTGTAAATTTGTACCGAACTAGAACTGTCATGAAGCGGAAAAATACCGCCCAACACCAGTATTTTGTCACTGAATCAGCAAAATCAGAGAACGAAATTGATTATCAAAACAAAGCTCGCCCTTGACCTTGACCTTTAACCCATGTGTCCCCAAAACAAGAGGACATCCCCCTAGGTCATGAGCAATACTTGTATACAGTTTAAAGGTCCTAGGTCAAACGGCTTTTGAGTTATAGCTTGTAAATGGTTTTTAAACAAAGCTCACCCGTGACCTTGACCTTTGACTCACGTAACCCAAATACAATAGGGCGCTTTTTGGGTCATGAGCAACTCCTGTATAAAGTTTCAAGGTCCTAGGTCAAACGGCTTTGAGTTAGAGCACGGAAACGAAAAGATGGAAAGATTCACGGACGGACGAATGAACCGACGGACGGATGGACAGACGGCGGACGGACATACAGGCAGACATGATGAAACCAGTATGCCCCTTCTACTTTGTAAGAAGGGGATATAAAGATTAAACAAGAAAGACCTTTAAAAAGAGAGAGAGAGAGAGAGAGAGATAGCCTATGAGGTATTCGGAAATGAATTCTGAAACTCTATGGGGTTCAATATGAAGGGAGACAGTCAAAGGCCCAAATAGCGGCAAAGAAAACACAGATGTTAAAATGCATTTACATTTAAATCATACGATTCAAAAGAATGGAAAATATTGTGAAGGTGGCAATCTGTTATTGTGTTGTCGGTCCAAGTGTTTGTCGCTGGCAGAAAAACGAATTTTACAATTAGACATTTACATTTAAATGCATTTTTAACATCCTCTCTGATTACTTTTAACAGCTGTTAATACTTTAGGGAAATCACGCCAATTAGTGCCTCTTTTTTCTCATTGTTTTCTGTATTATTGAAAAGTTAAATTCAACTATGATTGGAAAAGAAGCTGCTGCTACTTCGAAAGGTGTGTTGTCTTTATTTTAGAGCGGAACAGCAGGGCGCAGCGCCCTGTCCCTTTTTTCATCGCCTTCCTTATGCCCTCGAATCTATATAAACGCACCCTACTGCCCTTTTCATATACATACAAAACTCGGCTGTCTGGTATTTTGGTTCATCTTGTATTACGTGAGTGCACTTCAGTCGACTATAGGGAACTAACACAGGTCGCAAGGCAACTAAAGTTTTGAAAGGTTCTTGAAGGGTTGGACCTTTCCCGGCAGTTTCTTCTTTTTTTTTTTTCGTAACGTTACCTTGTACAGTTTTAAGTGTGTAAAGTCGTTTCTGTGAATATGCGGGAAATGGTTTAACCCATCACTATGTTGTGCCTCTATAAACGATAGATCTGTTAAATAATAGATAAAAACTAAACCTCGCCATTTCTTTATTTATCGGTAATCCATTTATATGTAACACTATGCATTCTTTTTTATTCCGGTTGCAAGGTTTTTTAATAAGAAAACAGCCCAACTTATTTTTCTGCTGACTACATAAAAAAAAACATTGACACGACTGCCCAGGTTTTCTAGAAACAACCATTACAAAATGCAAAAAGGCACTATCAGCTAATAAAAAGAAGGCATGATACTGGCTTATTGCATTGATCATTTTGTGTGGACTGGCAGTCACCTGGTATGAATTTTTTGCGGCAGAGCAAATTTAAATATGTACAACAAACGCATGCCGTACGACCCTCTCGCTTCGAATGCACGTTTTATCATTTCTATAATCCAAATTTTACTGCAAACATTTGTGTACCCGTGACAAGCTTGAAATCTTGTTGACAGAATAGGTACACGGAATAGGTGACCAAAATAGGTAAGATATTTAAAACACTTATATTTCAAGATTGAAAACAGGCCGAAATAGATCTTAATTCGTCGGATAGTCTTTTACCCCTCTTCTGTCAGACACACATTCGCACAACTAGGTAAATTCGGACAACTAGGTAAATTATTACGGCCACGTTTTTTTTTTTTTTTTTCAAATGATAATTTCCTAAAGATTCGGACACTAAACAAATAATATATATAAACTTTTTTTCCGATCAATAAATATGTACGACGTGTAAAATGGTTTGTGCTACTACTAAAGTACTGTACTAAAGAACGCCATGTCGTTGTTTTGCACGGCGCCCCCGTCGCGTTAATTAGGTGAAACACGGTATTTAAGTGAGAATGGGTTAATTAAGCAAGAAAAAGTACTTGGTTTCAAATTGTAAATAATGTATGAAAATAAAAACAAGTTAACATTTTATTGTGTTCATCTGTATGCCCTGCTTACAGTTAATTCTGTACAGGAGGAATATTCTTAGACCTGCCCAAATTCAACAATGCTCATACCAAGCATTTTCTCCTTTTTCCACGATGTTTTCAAGAGTCATTTTCCTTAGTGCCATAAAAAACTAGTACTTATTTTGTAAAGAGTTAAAGACACATCTGCGCGCAACTATAGCGCACAATAAGTACCCAAAATACTGAATTTACTCTAAGAGATCAGAGCATCAGACGGGAATCGTAGCACGTCTTGAGAAGTCTTTAGACTTATCGAGTGAATTTTAAGTCTGTCATTATGCCGTTTAGACACTTACACGGGTTTGACAGTGCCACTAATACCTATTAGATTCAGGCGCTGAAAGTAAGCAGTATATAACAAAAATATCATTAAATTTTAATGATCAGTGCTATAGAGAATGACAATAAAACTTCAATCTTTCCATACTATTTGACTACAATTTGTCAGATGAAATTTAGTCTACTGCAATACGCACACTTCAGAAAGTACATTCCAAGCATAGTCTACTGAAACACGATATGATTTTATATAGATATAAAGATTTACAGAAGCTTTTTCGAGTTATGTCTGTTCTTTTTTTTTTGAAAACGTCAATTTTCATCCTTAAAATTTCTCCAGCCCTGCGTCTGTTGAACAATATGGTCTATGTGAGACAAATTTTTAGACAGATGCACCGAATAGTGCTTGGTCGGTCCACATGAGGCAACTGCTTCTCTATGTAGATATTCAGACATTGATCTCACATCGTTTACGATTAGACTCTGAATGTATTTTTTAAAGTGTGTGCAATGCAGTAGGCCAAATTTCAATTGAAGTGAAATTGTGGAAAGAGATCTTGCTGTACATTGAAGGTCTTTATTGTCATTCTCAATTGTATAACTTAATTGTACGAATTTTACAAACGAGAAAACGTTTAACTCGATTTTTTCGTGTATGCACGGACCAGTATAATCTGTTTTTATAAAAACAAACATTTTAGTCTGATTTTATAGACTATATTGTCAATAAGAAAAAGACGTTGAAAAAAATAGTTTTCTTTCATTTTGATATGCCTAGAATTCCACCAAATATACGTGAACGTGCCATTGAAATGCTTAATGCTGTTATGGCGACGAATAAGGTTGTCAGGGTTGTTGGCAGTTCTAGCCGTTCTATTCGATACCTTAGGCAACGTTTCCAAGCAACAAGGCGTTCGGATAAATTTACCACGTAGTGGACGCCCGCGCGTCACGACGTCACCTACGCAATCGTTTTCAAACTGCCACTGCCACTGCTGCTAAGACCCCTGGTACACATAACATCTGAATATCTGCCCAAACTGTACGCAATCGTCTGCGCGAATGTGGCGTCAATACGCGACATCACCGTGTAAATGGTGTTAATTGGGAACGTACACACCATAACGCAACAATGAGATAGCGGTCTTTTCATCGACGAGTCGAGATTTCCCATTCATCGAAGTGATGGCAGGGTTCGTGTATACCGTAGAACAAATGAACGTTATGCCGACCTTTTTGTACTTGAACGAGATCGTTTTGGGGGCGCATGTTCCGCCAGGATTTGGGCAGGCATTGCACATGGTTATCGCACACCTCTTGTCGTGATCGATGGCTATGTGAATGCCTAACGCTACCGGGATGAGATTCTTGCGAGGCACGTCATCCCACTGTTTCAACATGATAATACCACAAGCCATACAGCTAGAGATACTGTGAATTTCCTCAGGGCGAATAATATTGCATTCATTCATGATTGGCCCGCGAAAAGTCCAGATCTGAATCCCATCGAACACCTAAGGGATAACTTGGACCAGCGTATTAGACGTCGCCCTATTCCACCATCGAACATCAATGAACTAACACAAGCCTTAATCCAGGAGTGGAATAACAATTCCACAAGCAGACATCAACACACTTGTCGGTTCCATGCGCCAACGATGCTAGGCAGTACTCGATGCTCAAGGTGGTCATACCCGGAATTAATGTGTGATTTTGGTCTACCACCCCTACCACATTTAATCAACCATTTCATCAAGTTTGTTCATATGATGCCCTTGGGGTCAAAACTGGCCCTGCCCCGGGGGTCATAATTTCGAACGTAGGAACTAAGGAGGAAAACTAAAAATTTTCTTCTCTGAAACAGGAAGGCGTGGAGCTTTGATAGTTGGTATGTAGCATCTTCTAGTGGACCTCTTACTAAGTTTGTTCATATGATGCCCCTGGGGGCAAAACTGGCCCGGCCACGGAGGTAACAATTTTGAACATAGGAACAAAGAAGAAAAACTTAAAACTCTTCCTCTCTGATACAGGAAGGCGTGGAGCTTTGATATTTGGTATGTTCCATCTTCTAGTGGACCTCTACCAAGTTTATTCATATGATGCCCTTGCGGTCAAAACTGGCCCTGTCCCGGGGGTCACAATTTCGAACATAGGAACAAAGAAGGAAAATTTTAAAAATCTTCCTCTCTGATACAGGAAGGCGTGGAGCTTTGATATTTGGTATGTTGCATCTTCTAGTGGACCTCTACCAAGTTTATTCATATGATGACCTTTTGATAAAAACTGGCCCTGTCCCGAGGGTCACAGTTTCGAACATAGGAACAAAAAAGGAAAATTTTAAAAATTTTCTTCTCTGAAACAGGAAGGCGTGGAGCTTTGATATTTGGCATGTAACATCTTCTAGTGGACCTCTACTAAGTTTGTTCATATGATGCCCCTGGGGACAAAACTGGCCCAGTCCCGGGGGTCACAAGTTCGAACATAGGAACAAAGAAGGAAACATTTAAAAATTTTGTTCTCTGAAACAGGAAGGCGTGGAACTTTGATATTTGGTGTGTAGCATCTTCTATTGGACCTCTACCAAGTTTGTTCATATGATACCCTTGGGGTGAAAACTGGCCCTGCCCCGGGGTCACAAGTTCGAAAAAAGGAACAAAGAGGGAAAAATTTATAAATCTTCTTCTCTGAAACTGGAAGGCGTAGAGCTTTGATATTTGGTATGAAGCATCTTTTAGAGGACCTCTATCTTCATATGATGTCCCTAGGGTCAAAACTGGCCCTGCCCCGGGGGTCACAATTTCAAACATAGGAACAAAGAAGGAAAGTTTTAAAATGCTTCTTTTCTGAAACCGACAGGCGTGGAGCTTTGATATTTGGTATGTTGCATCTCAGAGTGGACCTCTAACAAGTTTGTTCATATGATGCTCCAGGGGTCAAACTTGGCTCTGCCCATGGGGTCACAAGTTCGAACATAGGAACAAAGAAGGAAAATTTTAAAAATCTTCCTCTCTGATACAGGAAGGCGTGGAGCTTTCATTTTTGGTATGTAGCATCTCCTAGTAGACCTCTACGAAGTTTGTTCATATGATGCCCCTGGGGTTAAAACTGACCCTGCCCCGGGGTCACAATTTCGAACATAGGAACAAATAAGGAAAACTTTAAACCTCTTCTTCTCTGATACAGGAAGGCGTGGAGCTTTGATATTTGGTATGTTCCATCTTCTACTGGACCTCTTACCAAGTTTATTCATATGATGCCCTTGCGGTCAAAACTGGCCCTTCCCTGGGGGTAACAAATTCGAACATAGGAACAAATAAGGAAAACTTTAAAACTCTTCCTCTCTGATACAGGAAGGCGTGGAGCTTTGATATTTGGTATATTCCATCTTCTAGTGGACCTCTACCAAGTTTATTCATATGATGACCTTGCGGTCAAAACTGGCCCTGTCCCGAGGGTCATAGTTTCGAACATAGGAACAAAGAAGGAAAATTTTACAAATTTTCTTCTCTGAAACAGGAAGGCGTGGAGCTTTGATATTTGGTATGTAACATCTTCTAGTGGACCTCTAGAGTGGACCTCTAACAAGTTTATTCATATGATGCCCTTGCGGTCAAAACTGGCCCTGTCCCGAGGGTCACAGTTTCGAACATAGGAACAAAAAAGGAAAATTTTACAAATTTTCTTCTCTGAAACAAGAAGGCGTGGAGCTTTGATATTTAGTATGTAACATCTTCTAGCGGACCTCTACTAAGTTTGTTCATATGATGCCCCTGGGGACAAAACTAGCCCAGTCCCGGGGGTCACAAGTTCGAACATAGGAACAAAGAAGGAAACATTTAAAAATTTTGTTCTCTGAAACAGGAAGGCGTGGAACTTTGATATTTGGTATGTAGCATCTTTTAGAGGACCTCTATCTTCATATGATGTCCCTAGGGTCAAAACTGGCCCTGCCCCGGGGGTCACAATTTCAAACATAGGAACAAAGAAGGAAAGTTTTAAAATGCCTCTTTTCTGAAACCGACAGGCGTGGAGCTTTGATATTTGGTATGTTGCATCTCAGAGTGGACCTCTAACAAGTTTGTTCATATGATGCTCCAGGGGTCAAACTTGGCTCTGCCCATGGGGTCACAAGTTCGGACATAGGAACAAAGAAGGAAAATTTAAAAAATCTTCCTCTCTGATACAGGAAGGCGTGGAGCTTTCATATTTGGTATGTAGCATCTCCTAGTAGACCTCTACGAAGTTTGTTCATATGATGCCCCTGGGGTTAAAACTGGCCCTGCCCCGGGGTAACAATTCCGAACATAGGAAAAAATAAGGAAAATTTTAAAACTCTTCCTCTCTGATACAGGAAGGCGTGGAGCTTTGATATTTGGTATGTTCCATCTTCTACTGGACCTCTTACAAGTTTATTCATATGATGCCCTTGCGGTCAAAACTGGCCCTTCCCTGGGGGTAACAAATTCGAACATAGGAACAAATAAGGAAAACTCTTCCTCTCTGATACAGGAAGGCGTGGAGCTTTGATATTTGGTATGTTGCATCTTCTAGTGGACCTCTATTAAGTTTGTTCATATGATGCCCTTGCGGTCAAAACTGGCCCTGCCCCGGGGGTCACAATTTCGAACATAGGAACAAAAAAGGAAAGTTTTACAAATTTTCTTCTCTGAAACAGGAAGGCGTGGAGCTTTGATATTTGGTATGTAACATCTTCTAGTAGACCTCTACTAAGTTTGTTCATATGATGCCCCTGAGGTCAAAACCGGCCCCGCCCCGGGGGTAAGAATTTCGAACATAGGAACAAAGAAGAAAAAACTTTAAAAATCTTCCTCTCTGATACAGGAAGGCGTTGAGCTTTGATATTTGGTATGTAGCATCTTCTAGTGGACCTCTACTAAGTTCGTTCATATTATTTGTAGAGGTCCACCAGAAGATGCTACATACCAAATATCAAGGCTCCTCGCCCTCCTTTTTACCGCAAGGGCATCATATGAAAAAACCTAGTAGAGGTCCACTAGAAGATGCAACATACCAAATATCAAAGCCCTACGCCTTCCAGTTCCAGAGAAGAAGATTTTTAAAGTTTTCCTTCTCTGTTCCTATGTTCGAAATTGTGACGCCCGGTGCAGGGCCAGTTTTGACCCCAAGGGCATCATATGAACAAACTTGGTAGAGGTCCACTAGAAGATGTTACATACAAAATATCAAAGCTCCACGCCTTCCTGTTTCAGAGAAATTTTTTTTTTTTAAATTTTCCTTCTTTGTTCCTATGTTCGAACTTGTGACCCAAGGCGCATAATATGAACAAACTTGGTAGAGGTCTACTCTGAGATGCAACATACCAAATATCAAAGCTCCACGCCTTTCGGTTTTAGAAAAAAATGAATTTTCAAGTTTTCCTTCTTTGTTCCTATGTTCGAAATTCTGACCCCTGGGCAGGGCCAGTTTTGACCACAGGAGCATCATGTGAACAAACTTGGTAGAGGTCTACTAGGAGATGCTACATAGCAAATATATAAGCTCTACGCCTTCCAGTTTCAGAGAAGAAGATTTTTAAAAATTTCCTTCTCTGTTCCTATGTTCGAAATTGTGACCCCCGGGGCAAGGCTAGTTTTGACCCCAAGGGCATCATATCAACAAACTTTGTAAAGGTCCACTAGAAAATTCTACATACCAAATATGAAAGCTCCACGCCTTTTGCTTTAAGAAAGTTTTAGAGAAGAAGATTTTTAAAGTTTTCCTTTTCTCTTCCTATGTTCGAACTCGTGACCCCAAGGGCAGAGCCAGGTTTGACCCCAAGGGACTCATATGAACAAACCTGGTAGAGGTCCACTAGAAGATGCTACATACCAAATATCAAAGCTCCACGCCTTCCTGTTTCAGAGAAGAAATCTTTTAAAATTTTCCTTCTTTGTTCGTATGTTCGAACTTGTGACCCTCGGGGCTCGGTCAGTTTTGACCCAGGGGCATTATATGTGCAAACTTAGTAGAGATCCACGAGAAGATGCTACTTACCAAATATCAAAGCTCCACGCCTGCCTGTTTCAGAGAAGAACATTTTTAAAATTTTCATTCTTTGTTCCTATGTTCGAAATTGTGACCCCCGGGACAGGGCTACTTTTCACCGCAAGGACATCATATGAATAAAATTGGTAGAGGTCCACTACAAGATGCAACATACCAAATATCAAAGCTCCACGCCTTCCTGTATCAGAGAGGAAGATTTTTTTAGTTTTCCTTCCTTGTTCCTATGTCCTAATTTGTTACCCCCGAGGCAGGGCCAGTTTTGACCCCAGGAACATCATATGAACAAACTTAATAGAGGTCCAACAGAAAATGCTACATACCAAATATCAAAGCTCCACGCCTTTCGGTTTCAGACAAGAAAAAGTTTAAAATTTTCCTTCTTTGACCCTATGTCCGAAATTTTGACCCCAGAGCAGGGGCATCAGATGATCAGACTTGGTAGAGGTCTACTAGGAGATGCTACATACCAAATATCAAAGCTCTACGCTTCCAGTTTCAGAGAAGAAGATTTTCAAACTTTTCCTTGTCTGTTCCTCTGTTCGAACTTGTGACCCCCGGGGCAGGGCCAGTTTTTACTCCAAGAGCATCATATGAACAAACTCGTTAGAGGTCCACTAGAAGATGCTACATACCAAATATCAAAGCTCCACCCCTCCCTGTTTCAGAGAAGAAAATTTTTAAAATTTTCCTTCTTTTTTCCTTTGTTCAAAATTTTGACCCTCGGGGCTGGTCCAGTTTTGACCCCCAGGGGCATCATATGAACAAACTTAGTAGAGGTCCAATAGAAGATGCGACATACCAAATATCAAAGCTCCACGCCTTCCTCTTTGAGAGAAAAAAAAATTAAAGTTTTTCTTCATTGTTCCTTTTTTCGAACTTGTGACCCCGGGGCAGGACCAGTATTGACCCAAAGGGCATCATACGAACAAACCTGGTAGAGGTCCACTAGTAGATGCTACATGCCAAATATCAAAGCCCTATGCCTTCCAGTTTTAGGGAAGAAGGTTTTTAAAATTTTCCTTTTTTGTCTCCATTTTCAAAATGTGACCCCTTGGACGGTAGAAGATGCAACATACCAAAAATCAAAGCTCCACGTCTTCCAGTTTCAGATAAGAAGATTTTTCAAATTTTCCTTCTTTGTTCCTATGTTCGAATTTGTTAACCCCAGGGAAGGGCCAGTTTTGACCGCAAGGGCATCATATGCAACATACTAAATATATGAAAGCTCCACGCCTTTCGGTTTCAGAACAGGAGAATTTTAAAGTTTTCCTTTTTTGTTCCTTTGTTCGAAATTGTGACCCCCTTGCAGGGCCAGTTTTGACCCCAAGGGCATCATATGATCAAACTTGGTAGAGGTCCACTAGAAGATACTACATACCAAATATTAAAGCTCCAAGCCTTCCTGTATCAGAGAGGAAGATTTTTAAAATTTTCCTTCTTTGTTCCTATGTTCGAAATTGTGACCCCCGGGGCAGGGCCACTTTTGACCCCAGGGACATCATTTCAACAAACTTGGTAGAGGTTTACTAGTAAATGCTACAAACCAAATATCAAAGCTCCACGCCTTCCTGTATGAGACAGGAAGATTTTCAAAGTTTTCCTTCTTTGTTCCTATGTTCGAACTTTTGACCCGTTAGGCAGAGCCAGGTTTGACGCCAGGGGCATCATATGAAGAAACTTGGTAAAAGTCCACTCTGAGATGCAACATACCAAATATCAAAGCTCCACGCCTTTCGGTTTCAGAAAAGAACAATTTTAAAATTTTCCTTCTTTGTTCCTATGTTCGAAATTGTGACCCCGGTGCAGGGCCAGTTTTAACCCCAAGGGCATCATATAACAAACTTGGTAGAGGCCCACTAGAAGATGCTACATACCAAATATCTAAGCTCCACGCCTTCCTGTTTCAGAGAAGAAAAATTTTCAAGATTTCCTTCTTTATTCCTATGTTCGAAATTGTGACCCCCGGAACGGGGCCAGTTTTGGCCCCAGGGGCATCATATGAACAAACTTGGTAGAGGTCGACTAGACGATGCTACGTACCAAATATCAAAGCTCCACGCCTTCCTGTTTCAGAGAAGTAAATTTTTAAAGTTTTCCTTCTCTCTTCCTATGTTCGAACTTGTGACCCCCGGGAAGTGGCCAGTTTTGACCACAACTTGGTAGAGGCCTACTAGGAGATGCTACATACCAAATATCAAACCTCTACGCCTTCCAGGTTCAGAGAAGAAGATTGTTGAGGTTTTCCTTCTCTGTTCCTATGTTCGAACTTGTGACCCCCGAGGCAAGGCCAGTTTTGACCCCAAGGCATCATATGAACAAACTTAGTAGAGGTCCACTAAAATATTGGACCTCTACTAATGTTGTTCATATGATTCCCCTGGGGTCAAAACTGGCCCTGCCCCGGGGGTAACAATTTCGAACAGAGGAGCAAAGAAGGAAAACTTAAAAACTCTTCCTCTCTGATATTAGGTATGTAGCATCTTCTAGTGGACCTCTACCAAGTTTATTCATATGGTGCCCCTGGGGTCAAAACTGGTCCAGCCTCGAGGGTCACAATTTCGAACATAGGAAAAAAGAAGGAAAATTTTAAAAATTTTCTTCTCTGAAACTGGAAGGTGTGGAGCTTTGATATTTGGTATGTAGCATCTTCTAGTGGACCTCTACTTTGTTTATATGATGCCCCTGGGAACAAAACTGGCCCTGTCCCGGGGGTCACAATTTCGAACAAAGGAATAAAGAAGGAAAACTTTAAAATTTTTTTTCTCTGAAACAGGAAGGCGTGGAGCTTTAATATTTGGTATGAAGCATCTTTTAGTGGACCTCTACCAAATTTCTTCATATGATGCCCCTAGGGACAAAACTGGCCCTGCCCCGGGGGTCACAATTTCGAACATAGGAACAAAGAAGGAAAACGTTAAAATGCTTCTTTTCTGAAATCGAAAGGCGTGGAGCTTTGATATTTGGTATGTTGCATCTCAGAGTGGACCTCTATACCAAGTTTGTTCATATGATGCCCCAGGGGTCAAACCTGGCTCTGCCCTTGGGGTCACAAGTTCGAACATAGGAACAAAGAAGGAAAATCTTCCTCTGTGATACAGGAAGGCGTGGAGCTTTGATATTTTGTATGTAGCATCTCCTAGTAGACCTCTACCAAGTTTGTTCATATAATGCACCTGGGGTAAAAACTGTCCCGGGGTCACAAGTTCGAAGATAGGAACAAAGAAGGAAAATTTTAAAAATTTTGTCCTCTGAAACAGGAAGGCTTGGAGCTTTGATATTTGGTGTGTAGCATTTTCTAGTGGATCTCTACCAAGTTTGGTCATATGATGGCCCTGGGATCAAACCTGGCCCTGCCCCGGGGTCAAAAGTTCGAACATAGGGTCAAAGAAGGAAAATTTTAAAATTCTTTTCTGAAACCGAAAGGCGTGGAGCTTTGATATTTGGTATGTAGCATCTTCTATTGGATCTCTATTAAGTTTGTTCATATGATGCCCCTGGGGTCAAAACTGGCCCTGCCCCGGGGGTAAGAGTTTCGAACATATAAAAAAGGAAGGGAAAGTTAAAAATTCTTCCTCTCTGATACAGGAAGGCATTGAGCTTTGATATTTGGTATGTTGCATCTTCTAGTGGACCTCTACCAGGTTTATTGATATCATGCCCTTGCAGGGAAAAGTGGCAATTCCTCAATTTCCTTGAAAATTGGTCAGAATGTTTGTCTTTATAAATTCTCACATGGATCTGAATTTGGGTCAACTGGGGTCGTAAACTTGGTCACCTGGTCATATTAAAGAAATACCTAGTGGGCACTTTAGAGGCCACATTTATTATTCAATTGATTTGAAAATTGGTTAAAATGTTTCTTTTGATAAAGTCCAAGACCAGTTCAAATTTGGGTCACCTGGGGCCATAATCTAGGTCACTAGGTCAAATTAAAGAAATACCTTTAGGGCACTCTAGAGGCCACATATTTTACTCAATTGACTTGAAAATTGGTCAGAATGTTTGTCTTCGTGAAATATGAGTTTGAAATTGGGTCAACTGGGGTCATAAACTAGGTCACTTGGTCAAATTAAAGAAATACCTTTAAGGCACCCTACTCAGGTGAGCGATCAGGGGCCATCATGGCCCTCTTGTTGTAGTTTTATCTTCAATAAATCAATGATAAGAATCTATGACCATTCGATAGCTAGGTCATATTTGGCACAAACACGCTTTAGATTGATACTCGAAGCACATATAAATTGTTCTACAAAAATAAAAGGCCCAAACTTTAGATGTTGCAGTGTAGATAAAGATAGGTCGAAACTGAACTTGAAAATGGCAAAATAATCCCATGTCAATGTATTTAAGTAATAGAGTGATGTATTTAAGTAGTACAATGTACATGTGAGTAATACTATATTGTGTATAAGTAGAACAGTGATGTATATGTGTATATAAGTAGTACAGTGTACTACTTATATGCATCGCTGTACTACTTATATAACTCAGCAGCGTGTTAGACGTCGCCCTATTCCACCGTCGAACATCAATGAACTAAGACAAGCCTTAATCCAGGAGTGGAATAACATTCTACAAGCAGAAATCAACATACTTGTTGGTTCAATGCGCCAACGATGCTCAAGGTGGTCATACCCGGAATTAATGTGTGATTTTGGTCTACCACCCCTACCACATTTAATCAACCATTTCATCAGTTTTGCGTGAAGGTAGAGCGATAAAATCTTACACACAAATTTACAGTGAAGTACTCTTGAAATACAAGTAAAAATAGCTTAATCCTTCTTTCCATATTTAGGTATATCGGCACTTAAACACAGCGGAAGTTACTTATTGTGTTCAGTATATATAAGTGGTAGAACATTGTATATAAGTAGTACAGCGATATATGTAAGTAATATACTTTCTCTCTCTCTCTCTGTGTAGAGGGATGTATATAATTAGTACAGTGATGTATGGTAGTATTAGAGTGATGTATATAGGTTTACATTATATAAGTAGTAGAGAAATGTAGATATACATATATAAGTAGTCCGTTGATGTATATATAAATAGTATATTCTTTTCTGAAAAGACTTTGTCCCGCCAAAGCTATCGGGCCTTACCCTTCTTCCTCCTACTCCACCTTCAGCGTTCTTGTACTCCAATTATTTCACAATGACAACTCACTTATTGAAGGTTATGTAGCTCACCTGAGCACAACGTGCTCAAGGTGAGCTATTGTAATCGCCCTATGTCCGGCGTCCGTCGTCCGTCGTCTATCGTCCGTCAACAATTTCTTTAAAACATATTCTTCTCCTAAACCACTGGGCCAATCCTGATGAAACTTGGCAGAGATGTTCTCTTGGTGAAGCTCTATCAAAGTTGTTCAAAGAATTGAATTCCACCCTTAACTCTTGTTGCCATGGCAACAAAAAGGAAAGAAATGCAAAGTCTTTGAAAATCTTCTTCTCTGAAACTAGAAGGCGCAGAGCTTTGATATTTAGTATGTAACATCTCCTAGTAGACCTCTGTTACAACCCGTTTTGTAATAAAAACCCGTTTTGTAATAATTTATTACAAAACGGGTTGGGAGAACATTATTACTATTCAGGTAGACAGTTACAACCCTTTTTGTAATAAAACCCCGAATTGTAATAAAACATTAAGTTTGCAATGAAAAGAGAAAATCTATCATTCTAAATAGAATTGGGCAAGTTATAAACTTTTACATTGTATTTTACCATTATGAAATTGATCTAAACACAACAGTTTTCAAGACATTTTTGATCGGAGTGTATTTTTGTTTTCATCAGAATCCAATTATATAATGCTACAAAATTACAGACATTATGGTGATACAATTATTACAAAACGGGTTGGGAGAACATTATAACAATTCAGGTAGACAGTTACAACCCATTTTGTAATAAAACCCTGAATTGTAATAAAACATTAAGTTCGCAATGAAAAGAGAAAATCTATCATTCTCAATAGAATTGGGCAAGTTATAAACTTTTACATTGTATTTTACCATTATGAAATTGATCTAAACACCACATTCAAGACATTTTTGATCGGAGTGTATTTTTGTTTTCATCAGAATCAAATTAATATAATGATACAAAATTACAGACATAATGGTGATACAATTATTACAAAATGGGTTGGGAGAACATTTTTACAATTTGAGTAGAAAATAATGACCCATTTTGTAACAAAAACACGAATTGTAATAAAACAGTTCGCAATGGAATGAGAAAAATTATCATTCTCAATAGAATTGGTCAAGTTATACACTTGTGCAGCTTATTTTATGGTTATGAAATTGATCTAAACACAACAGGCTTCAAGACACTATAGAATGGAGTGTATTTCTTTTTGAACAGAATTTATCAAATTATTGTATTCCAACAAAATGACTAACATGGTGTTGATACAATTATTACAAAACGGGTTGGGAGAACATTGTAACAATTCAGGTAGACAGTTTCAACCCATTTTGTAACATAACCCTGTTTTGTTACAATTTATTACAAAACAGGTTGCGAGAACGTTATTACAATTCTGGTTGACAGTGACAACCCGTTTTGTAATAAAAACCTGAATTGTAATAAAACAGTAAGTTCGCAATGATAATAGAAAATCTATCATTCTCAATGGAATTGGGCAAGTTATACACTTATACATTGTATTTTACAATTATGAAATTGATCTAAATACAACAGTCTTCAAAACACTGATAAATGAGAGTATTTTTTCAACAGAATTTATCAAATTATTGTAATGGAAAAAGTTGACTAACATACTGGTGATAAAATTATTACAAAACGGGTTGGGAGAACATTATTACAATTTGGGTAGACAGTTACAACCCGTTTTATAATAAAAACCCGTTTTGTAATAATTTATTACAAAACGGGTTGGGAGAACATTATTACAATTCGGGTCAACAGTTACAACCCGTTTTGTAATAAAACATTTAGTTCACAGCGAAAAGAGAAAATCTATCATTCTCAATAGAATTTGGCAAGTTATAAACTCATACATTGTATTTTACCATTATGAAATTGATCTAAGCACAACAGTACTATAATGCTACAAAACAACTAACATAATTGTGATACAATTATTACAAAATGGGTTTGGAGAACATTTTTACAATTCGGGTAGACAATTACAACCCATTTGTATCAAAAACAAAATAAAACATTAAATTCGCACTGAAAATATATCAATCTCAATAGAATTGGGAAAGTTATACACTTGTCCATCTTATTTTACAATTATGAAATTGATCTTAACACAGCAGGCTTCAAGACACTATAGATTGGAATGTATTTCTTTTTTGAACAGAATTTATCAAATTATTGTATTGCAACAAAATGACTAGCATGGTGTTGATACAATTATTACAAAACGGGTTGGGAGAACATTATTACAATTCGGGTAGACAGTTACAACCCGTTTTGTAACAAAACTCCGTTTTGTAACAAACCCCGTTTTGTAACCGTTTATTACAAAATGGGTTACAAAAACATGATTGCAATTCGGGTAGACAGTTACAACCCGTGTAAACTTAATGTTTTATTACAATTCGGGGTTTTATTACAAAACGGGTTGTAACAGAGGTCCACTAGAAGATGGAAGATACCAAATATCAAAGCTCCACGGTTTCCTGTATCAGAGAGCAAGAGTTTTAAAATTTTCCTTCTTTGTTCCTTTGTTCGAAATTGTTACCCCCGGGGCAGGGCCAGTTTTGACCCCAGGGGCATCATATGAACAAACTTAGTAGAGGTCCGATAGCAGATGCTACATACCAAATATCAAAGCTCCACCCCTTTCGATTTCACAAAAGAAGAATTTTACAGTTTTCCTTCTTTGTTCCTATGTTCGAAATTTTCACCCCGCGGCAGGGCCAGTTTTGACCACAGGGGCATCATATGAACAAACTTGGTAGTGGTCTACTAGGAGATGCTACATACCAATTATCAAAGCTCTACGCCTTCAAGTTTCATAGAAGAAGATTTTCAAAATTTTCCTTCTCTGTTCATATGTTCGAAATTGTGACCCCCGGGGCAGAGTTAGTTTTGATCCCAAGGGAATAATATGTACAAACTTGGTAGAGGTCGCCTAGAAGATGCTACATACCAAATATCAAAGCTCCACGCCTTCCTGTTTCAGAAGGCATGGAGCTTTGATATTTGGTATGTAGCATCTTCTGGTGGACCTTTACCAAATTTGTTCATATTATGCCCCTGTGGTCAAAACTAGCCCTGCCCCGGGGGTCACAATTTCGAACATAGGAACAAAAAAGAAACAAGAGGGCCATGATGGCCCTGTATCGCTCCACTGGCTTATAAATATAAACCATAAATACTAAACATTTCAATTCTGAGCCAAATGGTTTCAAAATGAAGACTTACAAAGTTTTCTCTGTAAAAGCCCATGTGAAAGTTGAGACCCGCAGGGCACGGCCATTTTTGATCCCAGAGCTATAATTACTTGAACCCTGGTAGAGGTCCACAAGATAAAGCCACATGCCAAAATAATACAAAATGAAGACTTACAAAGTTTTCTATGTAAAAGCCCATGTGAAAGTTGAGACCCGCAGGGCACGGCCATTTTTGATCCCAGAGCTATAATTACTTGAACCCTGGTAGAGGTCCACAAGATAAAGCCACATGCCAAAATAATACAAGTCTATGCTGTATGGTTATAAATAAGGTGATTTTCAAGTTTCATCCATATGAAGCCTCTGTAAAACATAAGACCCCTGATACAAGGCTAATTTCAGGAAAAAAAAAAAAAAAAAAAAACAGGAAGATTTCTTAAGTTGTCACTATGTAAGCCTATGTAAAACTTGTGACCCCTGCAGCGGGGCCAAATTTGACCCCAGGGCTAAAATTTTGGCCCCCTTGGTAGAGGCCCACTAGATATAGCTACATGCAAAATTTGGTAGCTCTAGGCCTTATGGCTAGGTACAGGAAGATTTTTAAAGTTTTCTCTATATAAGCCTATGTGAAACTTGTGACCCCTGGGGCTGAGCCAATTTTGACCCCAGGGCTATAATTTGAAGAAACTTTATAGAGGTCTACTACATAAAGCTACATGCCAAATTTGGTAGCCCTATGCCTTATGGTTTCAGACAAGAGGACTTTTAAAGATTTCCAGTATTTTTCAGTTTCTTTCAAGAAATTCTGAAGAGGACCATGGCAGGATCATTTCTGTGAAGTTTCATGAAAATTGGATGGGTACTTTCAGAGAAGAAGATTTTTGAAATAAAAGTTAACGCACGGACGGACGGACGCACGGACGGACGCACGATGGACACCGGGCCATGACATAAGCCCGCTGGCCTTTGGCCAGTGGAGCTAAAAATTTAAAATTTTCTTCTATGAAACTGGGAAGGCGTGGAGCTTTAATATTTGGTATTTAGCATGTTCTCGTGGACCTCTACCAAGTTTGTTCATATGATGCCCTTGGGGTCAAAACTTGCCCTGCCCCGGCGGTCAGAATTTCGAAGATAGGAACAGAGAAGGAAAATTTTAAAAATCATCTTCTGTGAAATTGGAAGGCGTAGCTCTTTGATATTTGGTTTGTAGCATCTCCTAGTAGACCTCTACCAAGTTTCCTCATATAATGGCCCTGGGGACAAAGCTGGCCCGGCCCCGGGGGGTCACAATTTCGAACATAGGAACAATGAAGGAAAACTTTAAAAATTTTCTTCTCTGAAACAGGAAGGCGTGGAGCTTTAATATTTGGTATGAAGCATCTTTTAGTGGACCTCTATCAAGTTTCTTCATATGATGTCCCTAGGGTCAAAACTGGCCCTGCCCCGGGGGTCATAATTTCGAACATAGGAACAAAGCAGTAAAGTTTTAAAATGCTTCTTTTCTGAAACCGAAAGGCGTGGAGCTTTGATATTTGGTATGTTGCATCTCATAGTGGACCTCTACGAAGTTTCTTCATATGATGCTCCTGGGGTCAAACCTGGCTCTGCCCTTGAGGTCACAAGTTTGAACATAGGAACAAAGAAGGAAAACTTTAAAAATCTTCCTCTCTGATACAGGAAGGCGTGGAGCTTTTATATTTGGTATGTAGCATCTCCTAGTAGACCTCTACCAAGTTTGTTCATATGATGCCCCTGGGGTTAAATCTGGCCCTACCCCGGGGTCACAATTTCGAACATAGGAACAAATAAGGAAAACTTTAAAAATCTTCTTCTCTGATACAGAAAGGCGTGGAGCTTTGATAGTTGGTATGTGGCATCTTCGGGCAGACATCTACCAAGGTTATTCATATGATGCCCTTTGGGTCAAAACTGGCCCTTCCCCGGGGGTTACAATTCCGAACATTGGAACAAACAAGGAAAACCTTAAAAATCTTCTTTTCTGAAACCGAAAGGCGTGAAACTTTGATATTTAGTATATTGCATCTCAGAGTGGACCTCTACCACGTTTGTTCGTCCGATGCCCTTTGGGTCAAAACTGGCCCTGCCCCGGGGATCACAAGTTCCAACATAGGAAAAGAGGAGGAAAACTTTAAAAATTTTCTTCTCTGAAACTGGAAGGCGTAGAGCTTTGATATTTGGTATGTAGCATCTTCTAGTAGACCTCGAACAAGTTTAATCATATGATGGCCCTGGGGTCAAAACTGGCCCTGACCCGGGGTCAAAATTTCGAACGTAGGGTCAAAGAAGGAAAATTTTAAAATTCTTCTTTTCTGAAACCGAAAGGCGTGGAACTTTCGTGATATTTGTTATGTAGCATCTTCTATTGGACATCTACTAAGTCTGTTCATATGATGCCCCTGGGGTCAAAACTAGACCTGCCCCGGGGGTAACAATTTCGAACATAGGAACAAAGAAGGAAAACTTTAAAAATCTTCCTTTCTGATACAGGAAACCGTGGAGCTTTGATATTTGGTATGTTACGTCTTCTAGTGGACCTCTACCAAGTTTATTCATATGATGCCCTTGCGGTCAAAACTGGCCCTTCCCTGGGGGTAAAAAATTCGAACTAAGGAACACAGAAGGAAAATTTTAAAAATTTTCTTCTCTGAAACTGGAAGGCGTGGAGCTTTGATATTTGGTATGTTGCATCTTCTACTGGACCTCTACCAAGTTTATTCATATGATGCCCTTGCGGTGAAAACTGGTCCTGTCCCGGGGGTCACAATTTCAAACATGGGAACAAAGAAGGAAAATTTTACAAATTTTCTTCTCTGAAACAGGAAGGCGTGGAGCTTTAATATTTGGTATGAAGCATCTTTTAGTGGACCTCTACCAAGTTTCTTCATATGATGCCCCTAGGGTCAAAACTGGCCCTGCCCCGTGGGTCACAATTTCGAACATAGAAACAAAGAAGGAAAATTTTAAAATGGTTCTTTTCTGAAACCGAAAGGCGTGGAGCTTTGATATTTGGTATGTTGCATCCCATAGTGGACCTCTACCAAGTTTGATCATATGATGCCCCTGGGGTCAAAACTGGCCCTGGCCCGGGGTCAAAATTTCGAACAAAGGGTTAAAGAAGGAAAATTTTAAACTTCATCTTTTCTGAAACCGAAAGGCGTGGAGCTTTGATATTTGGTATGTAGCATCTTCTATTGGACCTCTATTAAATTTGTTCATATGATGCCCCTGGGGTCATAACTGGCCCTGCCCCGGGGGTACCAAATTAGAACATAGGAACAAGGAAGGTAAAATTAAAAATCTTCCTCGCTGATACAGGAAGGCGTGGAGCTTTGATATTTGGTATGTAGCATCTTCTATTGGACCTCTATTGAGTTTGTTCATAGGATGCAACTGGGGTCAAAACTGGCCCTGTCCCGGGGGTAACAACTTCGAACATAGGAACAAGAAAGGAAAATTTTTAAAAATCTTCCTCTCTAATACAGGAAGGCGTGGAGCTTTTATATTTGGTATGTTGCATCTTCTGGTGGACCGCTACCAGGTTTATTAATATGATGCCCTTGGGAGGAAAAGTGGCCCTGCCCCGGGGGTCACAATTTCGAATATGGGAAGAAAGAAGGACAATTTCAAAAATTTTCTTCTCTGAAACAGGAAGGCGTGGAGCTTTGATATTTGGTAAGTAGCATCTTCTAGCGGACCTCCACCAAGTTTGTTCATATGATGCCCCATGGGTAAAAGCTGGCCCTGCCCCGGGGGTCAGAAGTTCGAACATACGAACAAAGAAGGAAAATTTTAGAAATTTTGTTCTCTGAAACAGGAAGGCGTGGAGCTTTGATATTCGTTATCTTGCATCTTCTAGTGGACCTCTACCAGTTTTATTCATATGACTCCTTTGCGGAAGAAAGTGGCCCTGCCCCGGGAGTCACAAGTTCGAACATAGGAACAAAGAAAGAAAATTTTAAAAATTTTGTTCTCTGAAACAGGAAGGCGTGGAGCTTTGATATTTGTTATCTTGCATCTTCTAGTGGACCTCTACCAGTTTTATTCATATGATGCCCTTGCGGAAGAAAGTGGCCCTACCCCGGGAGTCACAAGTTCGAACATAGGAACAAAGAAAGAAAATTTTAAAAATTTTCTTCTCTGAAACAGGAAGGCGTGGAGCTTTGATATTTGGGATGTGACATCTAGTGGACCTCTACCAAGTTTGATCATATGATGCCCCTAGGGTCAAAACTGGCCATGTCCCGGGGTCAGAATTTCGAACATACAGTAAAAGAAGGAAAATTTTAAAATTCTTCTTTTCTGAAACTGGAAGGCGTGCAGCTTTGATATTTGGTATGTAGGATCTTCTGTTGGACCTCTATTGAGTTTGTTCATAGGATGCAACTGGGGTAAAAAGTGGCCCTGCCCCGGGGGTAAGAACTTCGAACATAGGAACAAGAAAGGAAAATTTTAAAAATCTTCCTCTCTGATACAGGAAGGCGTGGAGCTTTGATATTTGGTAATTTGCATCTTCTGGTGGACCACTACCAGGTTTATTAATATGATGCCCTTGCGAGGAAAAGTGGCCTTGCCCCGGGGGTCACAATTTCGAACATGAGAACAAAGAAGGACAATTTCAAAAATTTTCTTCTCTGAAACAGGAAAGCGTGGAGCTTTGATATTTAGTAAGTAGCATCTTCTAGTGGACCTCTACGAAGTTTGTTCATATGATGCCCCTTGGGTAAAAACTGGCCCTGACCCGGGGGTCACAATTTCGAACATACGAACAAAGAAGGAAAACTTTAAAAATTTTGTTCTCTGAAACAGGAAGGCGTTGAGCTTTGATATTTAGTATGTAGCATCTTTTAGTGGACCTCTACCAAGTTTGTTCATATGATGCCCTTAGGGTCAAAACTGGCCCTGCCCCAGGCGTCCCAACTTCGAACATAGGAACAGAGAAGGAAAATTTTAACTATCTCCTTCTAAGAAACTGGAAGGCGTAGAGCTTTGATATTTGGTATTTAGTATCTCCAAGGAGACCTCTACCAAGTTTGTTCATATGATGTCCCTAGGGGTCAAAACTGGCCCTGCCCCGGGGTCAGAATTTCGAACATAGGAACAAAGAAGGAAAACTTTAAAATTCTTTTTTTCTGAAACCGAAAGGCGTGGAGCTTTGATATTCGGCATGTAGCATCTCCTAGTGAACCTCTACCTAGTTTGTTCATATGATGCCCTTGGGGTCAAAACTGGGCCTGTCCGCGGGTCACAAGTTCGAACATAGGAAGAAAGAAAGAAAACTTTAAAATTCTTCTTTTCTGAAACCGAAAGGCGTGGAGCTTTGATATTTAGTATGTTGCATCTCAGAGTGGACCTTTACCAAGTTTGTTCATATGATTCCCCAGGGGCCCAACCTGGCTCTGCCTAGTAGACCTCTACCAAGTTTGTTCATATGATGCCCCTGTGGCCAAAACTGGCCCTGCCCCGGGAGTCACAATTTCGAACATAGGAACAAAGAAGGAAAACTTTAAAAATTTTCTTCTCTGAAACAGGAAGGCGTGGAGCTTTGATATTTGGTATGTTGTATCTTCTAGTAGACCTCTCCCAATTTTTATCATATGATGCCCCTTGGGTCAAAACTGGCCCTGCCCCGGGGTCACAAGTTCAAACATAGGAACAAAGAAGGAAAATTTTAAAAATCTTCCTCTCTGATACAGGAAGGCGTCGAGCTTTGATATTTGGTATGTTGCATCTTCTAGTTGACCTCTACGCAGTTTGATCATATGATGTCCTTGGGGTCAAAACTGGCCCTGCCCTGGGGTCACAATTTCGTACAAAGGAACAAAGAAGGAAAATTTTAAAATTCTTCTTTTCTGAAACCAAAAGTCGTGGAGCTTTGATATTTAGTATGTTCCATCTCAGAGTAGACCTCTACCAGTTTTGTTCGTATGATGCCCCTGGGGTCAAAACTGGCCCCGCCCCAGGGACCACAAGTTCGAACATGGGAACAAATAAGGACAATTTTAAATTCCTTTTTCTCTCAAAAGGGAAGGTGTAGAGTTTTGATATTTGGTATTAGGCATCTCCTAATGGACCTCTACTGAGTTTGTTCATATGATGCCCCTGGGATCAAAACTAGACCCGTCCCGGGGGTCACGAGTTCGAACATAAGGACAAAGAGGGAAAACTTTAAAAACCTTCTTCTCTAAAACTAGAAGGCATAGAGCTTTGATATTTGGCATGTAGCATATCATAGTGGACCTCTACCAAGTTTGTTCGTATGATGCCCTTGGGGTCAAAAATGGCCCTGCCCCGGGGTCACAAGTTCGAAAAAAGGAAAAAGGAGCGAAAACTTTAAAAATCATCTTCTCTGAAACTGGAAGTCGTAGAGCATTGATATTTGGTATGTAGCATCTCCTAGTAGACCTCTACCAAGTTTGTTCATATGATGCCCTTGGGGTCAAAACTGGCCCTGCCCCGGAGTCACAAGTTCGAAAAAAAGGAAAAAAGAGGGAAAACTTTAAAAACCATCTTCTCAGAAACTGGAAGTCGTAGAGCATTGATATTTGGTATGTAGCATCTCCTAGTAGACCTCTACAAAGTTTGTTCATATGATGCCCTTGGGGACAAAACTGGCCCTGCCCTGGGGGTTCAATTTCAAACATAGGAACAAAGAGGAAAACTTTAAAAATTTTCTTCTCTGAAACAGGAAGGCGTGGAGCTTTGATATTTGGTATTTAGCATTTTCTAGTGGACCTCTAACAAGTTTGTTCATATGATGCCCCTGAGCTTAAAACTGGCCGAGCCCCGGGGGTCACAATTCCGAACAAAGGAAGAAAGAAAGAAAATTTTAAAAAATTTCTAATCTGAAACAGGAAGGCGTGGAGCTTTGATATTTAGTATGTAGCATCTTCTAGTGGACCTTTACCAAGTTTGTTATATGATGCCCTTGGGGTCAAAACCGGCTCTTCCCCGGGGGTGACAAGTTCGAACATAGGAACAGAGAAGGAAAACTTTAAAAATCTTCTTCTCTGAATCTGGAAGGCGTACAGCTTTGATATTTGGTATGTAGCATTTTCTAGTAGACCTCTACCAAGTTTGTTCATATCGATGCCCCTGTGGCCAAAACTGGCCCTGCCCCGGGGTGAAAATTTCGGACAAAGGAACAAAGAACGAAAACTTTAAAATTCGTCTTTTCTGAAATCGAAAGGCGTGGAGCTTTGCTATTTGGTATGTAGCATCTTCTATTGGACCTCTATTAAGTTTGTTCATATGATGTCCCTGGGGTCAAAACTGGCCCTGCCCCGGGGGTAACAGATTCGAACATAGGAAGAAGGAAGGACAGCTTAAAAAATCTTCCTCTCTGATACAGGAAGGCGTGGAGCTTTGATATTTAGTATGTTGTATCTTCTAGTGGACCTCTACCAGGTTTATTAATATGATGCCCTTGCGGTAGAAAGTAGCCCTGGCCGAGAGTCACAAGTTCGAACATAGGAACAAAGAAAGAAAATTTTAAAAGTTTTCTTCTCTGAAACAGGAAGGCGTGGAGCTTTGATATTTGGGATGTTGCATCTTCTAGTGGACCTCTACCAAGTTTGTTCATATGATGCCCTTGGGGTCATAACTGGCCCTACCCCGGGGGTCACAAGTTGGAACATTGGAACAAAGAAGGAAAATTCTAAAATTCTTCTACTCTGAAACTGGAAGGCGTACAGCTTTGATATTTGGTATGTAGCATCTTCTGGTGGACCGCTTCCAGGTTTATTAATATGATGCGTGGGTCACACTTTTGATCAAAGGAACAGAGAAGGAAAAAATTAAAAGTCTTTTTCTCTGAAACTGGAAGGCTTACAGCTTTGATATTTCGTATGTAGCATCTCCTAGTAGACCTCTACCAAGTTTGTACATAGGATGCACCTGGGTTCAAAACTGGCCCTGCCCCGGGGGTAACAAATTCGAACATAGGAACAAGAAAGGAAAAGTTTGAAAATCTTTTTCTCTGATACAGGAAGGCGTGGAGCTTTGATATTTGGTATGTTGCATCTTCTGGTGGACTGCTACCAGGGTTATTAATATGATGCCCTTGTGGTGAAAAGTGGCCCTGCCCCGAGAGTCACAAGTTCGAACATAGGAACAAAGAAGGACAATTTCAATAATTTCTTCTCTGAAACAGGAAGGCGTGGAGCTTTGATTTTTGTCATGTTGCTTCTCCTAGTCGACCCTTACCAGGTTTATTCATATGATGCCCTTGCGGTAGAAAGTGGCCCTGCCCCGGGAGTCACAAGTTCGAACATAGGAACAAAGAAAGAAAATTTTAAAAATTTTCTTCTCTGAAACAGGAAGGCGTGGAGCTTTGATATTTGGGTTGTTACATCATTCTAGTGGACCTCTACCAAGTTTGTTCATATGATGCCCTTGGGGTCCAAACTGGCCCTACCCCGGGGGTCACAAGTTGGAGCATAGGAACAAAGAAGGAAAATTTTAAAAATCTTCTACCATGAAACTGAAAGGCATACAGCTTTGATATTTGGTATGTGACCTCTCCTAGTAGACCTCTACCAAGTTTGATCATATGATGCCCCTAGGGTCAAAACTGGCCATGCCCCGGGGTCAGAATTTCGAACATACGGTAAAAGAAGGAAAATTTTAAAATTCTTCTTTTCTGAAACCGGAAGGCGTGCAGCTTGGATATTTGGTATGTAGCATGTTCTATTGGACCTCTATTGAGTTTGTTCATAGGATGCAACTGGGGTCAAAACTGGCCCTGTCCCGGGGGTAACAACTTCGAACATAGGAACAAGAAAGGAAAATTTTAAAAATCTTCCTCTCTGATACAGGAAGGCGTGGAGCTTTGATATTTGGTATGTTGCATCTTCTGGTGGACCGCTACCAGGTTTATTAATATGATGCCCTTGCGGTGAAAAGTGGAACTGCCCCGGGGGTCACAATTTCGAACATAGGAACAAAGAAGTACAATTTCAAAAATGTTCTTTTCTGAAACAGGAAGGCGTGGAGCTTTGATATTTGGTAAGTAGCATCTTCTAGTGGACCTCTACCAAGTTTGTTCATATGATGCCCCTTGGGTAAAAACTGGCCCTGACCCGGGGGTCACAATTTCGAAAATACGAACAAAGAAGGAAAACTTTAAAAATTTTGTTCTCTGAAACAGCAAGGCGTGGAGCTTTGATATTTAGTATGTAGCATCTTTTAGTGGACCTCTACCAAGTTTCTTCATAATGATGCCCTTGGGGTCAAAACTGGCCCTGCCCCAGGGGTCACAATTTCGAACATAGGAACAGAGAAGGAAAATTTCAACAATCTCCTTCTAAGAAACTGCAAGGCGTAGAGCTTTGATATTTGGTATTTAGCATCTCCAAGGAGACCTCTACCAAGTTTGTTCATATGATGTCCCTGGGGGTCAAAACTGGCCCTGCCCCAGGGTCAGAATTTCGAACATAGGAACAAAGAAGAAAAACTTTAAAATTCTTTTTTTCTGAAACCGAAAGGCGTGGAGCTTTGATATTTGGCATGTAGCATCTCCTAGTGAACCTCTACCTAGTTTGTTCATATGATGCCCTTGGGGTCAAAAATGGGCCTTTCCGCGGGTCACAAGTTCGAACATAGGAAGAAAGAAGGAAAACTTTAAAATTGTTCTTTTCTGAAACTGAAAGGCGTGGAGCTTTGATATTTAGTATGTTGCATCTCAGAGTGGACCTTTACCAAGTTTGTTCATATGATTCCCCTGGGGTCCAACCTAGCTCTGCCCCTGGGGTCACAATTTCGAGCATAGAAACAAAGAAGGAAAACTTAAAAAATCTTCCTCTCTGATACAGGAAGGCGTGGAGCTTTGATATTTGGTATGTTGCATCTTCTAGTTGACCTCTACGAGGTTTGATCATATGATGCCCTTGGGGTCAAAACTGGCCCTGCCCTGGGGTCACAATTTCGAACAAAGGAACAAAGAAGGAAAACTTTAAAATTCTTCTTTTCTGAAACCAAAAGTCGTGGAGGTTTGATATGTAGTATGTTGCATCTCAGAGTAGACCTCTACCAATTTTGTTCGTATGATGCCCCTGTGGTCAAAACTGGCCCCGCCCCAGGGAACACAAGTTCGAACATAGGAAGAAATAAGGACAATTTTAAATTTCTTTTTCTCTTAAAAGGGAAGGTGTAGAGTTTTGATATTTGGTATTAGGCATCTCCTAGTAGACCTCTACTGAGTTTGTTCATATGATGCCCCTGGGATCAAAACTGGCCCCGTCCCGGGGGTCACGAGTTCGAACATAAGGACAAAGAGGGAAAACTTTAAAAACCTTCTTCTCTAAAACTAGAAGGCATAGAGCTTTGATATTTGGCATGTAGCATATCATAGTGGACCTCTACCAAGTTTGTTCATATGATGCCCTTGGGTTCAAAACTGGCCCTGCCCCGGGGTCACAAGTTCGAAAAAAGGAAAAAGGAGGGAAAACTTTAAAAGTCATCTTCTCTGAAACTGGAAGTCGTAGAGCACTGATATTTGGTATGTAGCATCTCCTGGTAGACCTCTACCAAGTTTGTTCATATGATGCCCTTGGGGACAAAACTGGCCCTGCCCTGGGGGTTCAATTTCAAACATAGGAACAAAGAGGAAAATTTTAAAAATTTTCTTCTCTGAAACAGGAAGGCGTGGAGCTTTGATATTTGGTATTTAGCATTTTCTAGTGGACCTCTAACAAGTTTGTTCATATGATGCCCCTGAGCTTAACACTAGCCGAGCCCCGGGGGTCATTATTCCGAACAAAGGAAGAGAGAAGGAAAATTTTAAAAAATTTCTTCTCTGAAACAGGAAGGCGTGGAGCTTTGATATTTAGTATGTAGCATCTTCTAGTGGACCTCTACCAAGTTTGTTATATGATGCCCTTGGGGTAAAAACTGGCTCTGCCCCGGGGCTGACAAGTTCGAACATAGGAACAGAGAAGGAAAACTTTAAAAATCTTCTTCTCTGAAACTGGAAGGCGTACAGCTTTGATATTTGGTATGTAGCATTTCCTAGTAGACCTCTAAGAAGTTTGTTCATATGATGCCCCTGTGGCCAAAACTGGCCCTGCCCCGGGGTGAAAATTTCGGACAAAGGAACAAAGAACGAAAACTTTAAAATTCTTCTTTTCTGAAACCGAAAGGCGTGGAGCTTTGGTATTTGGTATGTAGCATCTTCTACTGGACCTCCATTAAGTTTGTTCATATGATGCCCTTGGGGTCAAAACTGGCCCTGCCCCGGGAGTAACAGATTCGAACATAGGAAGAAGGAAGGACAGCTTTAAAAATCTTCCTCTCTGATACAGGAAGGCGTGGAGCTTTGATATTTAGTATGTTGCATCTTCTAGTGGACCTCTACCAAGTTTATTCATATGATGCCCTTCGGGTCATAACTGGCCCTACCCCGGGGGTCACAAGTTGGAACATAGGAACAAAGAAGAAAAATTCTTAAATTCTTCTACTCTGAAACTGGAAGGCGTACAGCCTTGATATTTGGTATGTAGCATCTTCTGGTGGACCACTTCCAGGTTTATTAATATGATGCGGGTGTCACACTTTTGATCAAAGGAACAGAGAAGGAAAAATTTAAAAGTCTTTTTCTCTGAAACTGGAAGGCTTACAGCTTTGATATTTCGTATGTAGCATCTCCTAGTAGACCTCTACCAAGTTTGTACATAGGATGCAGCTGGGGTCACAACTGGCCCTGCCCCGGGGGTAACAAATTCGAACATAGGAACAAGAAAGGAAAAGTTTGAAAATCTTCTTGTCTGATACAGGAAGGCGTGGAGCCTTGATATTTGGTATGTTGCATCTTCTGGTGGACCACTACCAGGTTTGTTAATATGATGCCCTTGTGGTGAAAAGTGGCCCTGCCCCGAGAGTCACAATTTCGAACATAGGAACAAAGAAGGACAATTTCAATAATTTTCTTCTCTGAAACAGGAAGGCGTGGAGCTTTGATTTTTGTCATGTTGCTTCTCCTAGTCGACCTCTACCAGGTTTATTCATATGATGCCCTTGCGGTAGAAAGTGGCCCTGCCCCGGGAGTCACAAGTTCGAACATAGGAACAAAGAAAGAAAATTTTAAAAATTTTCTTCTCTGAAACAGGAAGGCGTGGAGCTTTGATATTTGGGTTGTTGCATCATTCTAGTGGACCTCTACCAAGTGTGTTCATATGATGACCTTGGGGTCCAAACTGGCCCTACCCCGGGGGTCACAAGTTGGAGCATAGGAACAAAGAAGGAAAATTTTAAAAGTCTTCTACCCTGAAACTGAAAGGCGTACAGCTTTGATATTTGGTATGTGACATCTCCTAGTAGACCTCTACCGAGTTTGATCATATGATGCCCCTGGGGTCAAAACTGGCAATGCCCCGGGGTCAGAATTTCGAACATACGGTAAAAGAAGGAAAATTTTAATATTTTTCTTTTCTGAAACCGGAAGGCGTGCAGCTTGGATATTTGGTATGTAGCATCTTCTATTGGACCTCTATTGAGTTTGTTCATAGGATGCAACTGGGGTCAAAACTGGCCCCGTCCCGGGGGTAACAACTTCGAACATAGGAACAAGAAAGGAAAATTTTAAAAATCTTCCTCTCTGATACAGGAAGGCGTGGAGCTTTGATATTTGGTATGTTGCATCTTCTGGTGGACCGCTACCAGGTTTATTAATATGATGCCCTTGCGGTGAAAAGTGGAACTGCCCCGGGGGTCACAATTTCGAACATAGGAACAAAGAAGGACAATTTCAAAAATGTTTTTCTCTGAAACAGGAAGGCGTGGAGCTTTGATATTTGGCAAGTAGCATCTTCTAGTGGACCTCCACCAAGTTTGTTCATCTGATGCCCCTTGGGTAAAAACTGGCCCTGACCCGGGGGTCACAATTTCGAAAATACGAACAAAGAAGGAAAACTTTAAAAATTTTGTTCTCTGAAACAGCAAGGCGTGGAGCTTTGATATTTAGTATGTAGCATCTTTTAGTGGACCTCTACCAAGTTTCTTCATAATGATGCCCTTGGGGTCAAAACTGGCCCTGCCCCAGGGGTCACAATTTCGAACATAGGAACAGAGAAGGAAAATTTCAACAATCTCCTTCTAAGAAACTGCAAGGCGTAGAGCTTTGATATTTGGTATTTAGCATCTCCAAGGAGATCTCTACCAAGTTTGTTCATATGATGTCCCTGGGGGTCAAAACTGGCTCTGCCCCAGGGTCAGAATTTCGAGCATAGGAACAAAGAAGGAAAACTTTAAAATTGTTTTTTTCTGAAACCGAAAGGCTTGGAGCTTTGATATTTGGCATGTAGCATCTCCTAGTGAACCTCTACCTAGTTTGTTCATATGATGCCCTTGGGGTCAAAAATGGGCCTTTCCGCGGGTCACAAGTTCGAACATAGGAAGAAAGAAGGAAAACTTTAAAATTCTTCTTTTCTGAAACTGAAAGGCGTGGAGCTTTGATATTTAGTATGTTGCATCTCAGAGTGGACCTTTACCAAGTTTGTTCATATGATTCCCCTGGGGTCCAACCTGGCTCTGCCCCTGGGGTCACAATTTCGAACATAGAAACAAAGAAGGAAAACTTAAAAAATCTTCCTCTCTGATACAGGAAGGCGTGGAGCTTTGATATTTGATATGTAGCATCTCCGAGTAGACCTTTACCGAGTTTGTTCGTATGATGCCCCTGGGGTCAAAACTGGCCCTGCCCCGGGAGTCACAATTTCGGACATGGGAACAAAGAAGGAAAACTTTAAAAATCTTCCTCTCTGATACAGGAAGGCGTGGAGCTTTGATATTTAATATGTAGCATCTCCGAGTAGACCTCTACCGAGTTTGTTCATATGATGCCCCTGGGGTCAAAACTGGCCCTGCCCCGGGAGTCACAATTTCGGACATGGGAACAAAGAAGGAAAACTTTAAAAATCTTCCTCTCTGATACAGGAAGGCGTGGAACTTTGATATTTGGTATGTTGTATCTTCTAGTAGACTTTTCCCAAATTTTTTCATATGATGACCCTGGGGTGTAAAAAGAATTGGCCCTGCCCTGGGGGTCACAAGTTCAAACATAGGAACAAAGAAGGAAAATTTTAAAAATCTTCCTCTCTGATACAGGAAGGCGTGGAGCTTTGATATTTGGTATGTTGCATCTTCTAGTTGACCTCTACGAGGTTTGATCATATGATGCCCTTGGGGTCAAAACTGGCTCTGCACTGGGGTCACAATTTCGAACAAAGGAACAAAGAAGGAAAACTTTAAAATTCTTCTTTTCTGAAACCAAAAGTCGTGGAGGTTTGATATTTAGTATGTTGCATCTCAGAGTAGACCTCTACCAATTTTGTTCGTATGATGCCCCTGGGGTCAAAACTGGCCCCGCCCCAGGGACCACAAGTTCGAACATAGGAACAAATAAGGACAATTTTAAATTTCTTTTTCTCTTAAAAGGGAAGGTGTAGAGTTTTGATATTTGGTATTAGGCATCTCCTAGTGGACCTCTACTGAGTTTGTTCATATGATGCCCCTGGGATCAAAACTGGACCCGTCCCGGGGGTCACGAGTTCGAACATAAGGACAAAGAGGGAAAACTTTAAAAACCTTCTTCTCTAAAACTAAAAGGCATAGAGCTTTGATATTTGGCATGTAGCATATCATAGTGGACCTCTACCAAGTTTGTTCATATGATGCCCTTGGGGTCAAAACTGGCCCTGCCCCGGGGTCACAAGTTCGAAAAAAGGAAAAAGGAGAGAAAACTTTAAAAATCATCTTCTCTGAAACTGGAAGTCGTAGAGCATTGATATTTGGTATGTAGCATCTCCTAGTAGACCTCTACAAAGTTTGTTCATATGATGCCCTTGGGGACAAAACTGGCCCTGCCCTGGGGGTTCAATTTCAAACATAGGAACAAAGAGGAAAACTTTAAAAATTGTCTTCTCTGAAACAGGAAGGCGTGGAGCTTTGATATTTGGTATTTAGCATTTTCTAGTGGACCTCTAACAAGTTTGTTCATATGATGGCCCTGAGCTTAAAACTGGCCGAGCCCCGGGGGTCACAATTCCGACCAAAGGAAGAAAGAAGGAAAATCTCCTAGTAGACCTCTACAAAGTTTGTTCACATGAGGCCCTTGGGGACAAAACTGGCCCTGCCCCGAGGGTCACAATTTCGAACATAGGAACAAAGAATGAAAACTTTAAAAATTTTCTTCTCTGAAACATGAAGGCATGGAGCTTTGATATTTGGCATTTAGCATTTTCTAGTGGACCTCTAACAAGTTTGTTCATATGATGCACCTGAGCTTAAAACTGGCCCAGCCCCGGGGGTCACAATTCCGATCAAAGGAAGAAAGAAGGAACATTTTAAAAAATTTCTTCTCTGAAACAGGAAGGCGTGGAGCTTTGATATTTAGTATGTAGCATCTTCTAGTGGACTTCTACCAGGTTGTTATATGATGCCCTTGGAGTCAAAACTGGCTCTGTCCCGGGCGTGACAAGTTCGAACATAGGAACAGAGAAGGAAAAATTTAAAAATCTTCTTCTCTGAAACTGGAAGGCGTACAGCTTTGATATTTGGTATGTAGCATCTTCTAGTGGACTTCTACCAGGTTGTTATATGATGCCCTTGGGGTCAAAACTGGCTCTGTCCCGGGCGTGACAAGTTCGAACATAGGAACAGAGAAGGAAAAATTTAAAAATCTTCTTCTCTGAAACTGGAAGGCGTACAGCTTTGATATTTGGTATGTAGCATCTCCTAGTAGACCTCTACCAAGTTTGTTCATATGATGCCCCTGTGGCCAAAATTGGCCAAAATTGGCCCTGTCCCGGAGTTAAATTTCGGACATAGGAACAAAGAACGAAAACTTTAAAATTCTTCTTTTCTGAAACCGAAAGGCGTGGAGCTTTGTATTTGGTATTTTGCATCTTCTATTGGACCTCTATTAAGTTTGTTCATATGATGCCCCTGGGGTCAAAACTGGCCCTGCTCCGGGGGGTAACAGATTCGAACATAGGAAGAAAGAAGGAAAATTTTAAAAATCTTCCTCTCTGATACAGGAAGGCGTGGAGCTTTGATATTTAGTATGTTGCATTTTCTAGTGGACCTCTACCAGGTTTATTCATATGATGCCCTTGCGGTAGAAAGTGGCCCTTGCCGGGAGTCACAAGTTCGAACATAGGAACAAAGAAAGAAAGTTTTAAAAATTTTCTTCTCTGAAAACAGGAAGGCGTGGAGCTTTGATATTTGGGATGTTGCATCTTCTAGTGGACCTCTACCAAGTGTGTTCATATGATGACCTTGGGGTTAAAACTGGCCCTACGCCGGGGGTCACAAGTTGGAACATAGGAACAAAGAAGGAAAATTTTAAAAATCTTCCACTCTGAAACTGGAAGGCGTACAGCTTTGATATTTGGTATGTAGCATCTCCTCGTAGACCTCTACCAAGTTTGATTATATGATGCCACTGGGGTGAAAACTGGCTCTGCCCCGGGGTCAAAATTGCGAACATAGGGTAAAAGAAGGAAAATTTTAAAATTCTTCTTTTCTGAAACCGTAAGGCGTGCAGCTTTGAAACCTGGTATGTAGCATCTTGTATTGGACCTCTACTAAGTTTGTACTTAGGATGCACCTGGGGTCAAAACTGGCCCTGCCCCGGGGGTAACAAATTCGAACATAGGAACAAGAAAGGAAAACTTTAAAAATCTCCCTCACTTATACAGGAAGGCGTAGAGCTTTGATATTTGGTATGTTGCCTCTTCTGGTGGATCGCTACCAGGTTTATTAATATGATGTCCTTGTGAGGAAAAGTGGCCTTGCCCCGGGAGTCACAAGTTCGAACATAGGAACAAAGAAAGAAAATTTTAAAAATGTTCTTCTCTGAAAGAGGAAGGCGTGGAGCTTTGATATGGTGGATATTGCATATTCTAGTGGACCTCTACCAAGTGCGTTCATATGATGCCCTTGGGGTCAAAACTGGCCCTATCCCGGGGGTCACAAGTTGGAACATACTGGCCATGTCCCGGGGTCAGAATTTGGAACATAAGGTAAAAGAAGGAAAATTTTAAAATTCTTCTTTTCTGAAACCGGAAGGCGTGCAGATTTGATATTTGGTACGTAGCATCTTCTATTGGACCTCTATTGAGTTTGTTCATAGGATGCAACTGGGGTCAAAACTGGCCCTGTCCCGGGGGTTACAACTTCGATCATAGGAACAAGAAAGGAAAATTTTAAAAATCTTCCTCTCTGATACAGGAAGGCGTGCAGCTTTGATATTTGGTATGTTGCATCTTCTGGTGGACCGCTACCAGGTTTATTAATATGATGCCCTTGCGAGGAAAAGTGGCCCTGCCCCGAGGGTCACAATTTCGAACACAGGAACAAAGAAGGAGAATTTCAAAAATTTTCTTCTCTGAAACAGGAAGGCGTGGAGCTTTGATATTTGGTAAGTAGCATCTTCTAGTGAATCTCTTTACACGTTTGTTCATATGATACCCCTTAGGTAAAAACTGGCCCTGCCCCGGGGGTCAGAAGTTGGAACATAGGAACAAAGAAGGAAACTTTTTAAAAATCTTCTACTCTGAAAGTGAAAGCGTACAGCTTTGATATTTGGTATGTAACATCTCCTAGTAGACCTCTACCAAGTTTGATCATATGATGCCCCTAGGGTCAAAACTGGCCATGTCCCGGGGTCAGAATTTTCAACATACGGTAAAAGAAGGAACATTTTAAAATTCTTCTTTTCTGAAACCGGAAGGCGTGCAGCTTTGATATTTGGTATGTAGCATCTTCTATTGGACCTCTATTGAGTTTGTTCATAGGATGCAACTTGGGTGAAGACTGGCCCTGCCCCGGGGGGTAACAACTTCGAACATACGAACAAGAAAGGAAAACTTTAAAAATCTTCCTCTCTGATACAGGAAGGCGTGGAGCTTTGATATTTGGTAATTTGCATCTTCTGGTGGACCGCTACCAGGTTTATTAATGTGATGCCCTTGCGAGGAAAAGTGGCCCTGCCCCGGGGGTCACAATTTCGAACATAGGAACAAAAAAGGACAATTTCAAAAATTTTCTTCTCTGAAATAGGAAGGCGTGGAGCTTTGATATTTGGTAAGTAGCATCTTCTAGTGGACCGTTACCAAGTTTGTTCATATGATGCCCCTTGGGTAAAAGCTGGCCCTGCCCCGGGGATCACAATTTCGAACATACGAACAAAGAAGGAAAACTTTAAAAATTTTGTTCTCTGAAACAGGAAGGCGTGGAGCTTTGATATTTAGTATGTAGCATGTTTTCGTGGACCTCTACCAAGTTTGTTCATATGATGTCCTTCAGGTCAAAACTGGCCATGCCCCAGGGGTCACAACTTCGAACATAGGAACAGAGAAGGAAAATTTTAACTATCGCCTTCTCAGAAACTGGAAGGCTTAGATCTTTGATATTTGGTATTTAGCATCTTCAAGGAGACCTCTGCCAAGTTTGTTCATATGATGTCCCTGAGGGCCAAAACTGGCCCTACCCCGCGGTCAGAATTTCGAACATAGGAACAAAGAAGGAAAACTTTAAAATTCTTTTTTTCTGAAACCGAAAGGCGTGGAGCTTTGATATTTGGCATGTAGCAGCTCCTAGTGAACCTCTACCTAGTTTGTTCATATGATGCCCTTGGGGTCAAAACTGGGACTGTCCGCGGGTCACAAGTTCGAAAATAGGAATAAAGAAGGAAAACTTTAAAATTCTTCTTTTCTGAAACCGAAAGGCGTGGAGCTTTGATATTTAGTATGTTGCATCTAAGAGTGGACCTTTATCAAGTTTGTTCCTATGATTCCCCTGGGGTCCAACCTGGCTCTGCCCCTGGGGTCACAATTTCGAAAATAGGAAGAAAGAAGGAAAACTTAAAAAATCTTCCTCTCTGATACAGGAAGGCGTGGAGCTTTGACATTTGATATGTAGCATCTCCGAGTAGACCTCTACCGAGTTTGTTCGTATGATGCCCCTGGGGTCAAAACTGGCCCTGCCTCGGGAGTCACAATTTCGAACATAGGAACAAAGAAGGAAAACTTTAAAAATTTTCTTCTCTGAAACAGGAAGGCGTGGAGCTTTGATATTTGGTATGTTGCATCTTCTAGTAGACCTCTCCCAAATTTTTTTCATATGATGCCCCTGGGGTCAAAACTGGCCCTTCCCCGGGGGTCGCAAGTTCAAACATATGAACAAAGAAGGAAAATTTTAAAAATTTTCCTCTGTAATACAGGAAGGCGTGGAGCTTTGATATTTGGTATGTTGCATCTTCTAGTTGACCTCTACGAAGTTTGATCATATGATGTCCTTGGGGTCGAAACTGGCCCTGCCCTGGGGTCACAATTTCGAACAAAGGAACAAAGAAGGAAAACGTCTTCTTTTCTGAAACCAAAAGTCGTGAACCTTTGATATTTGGTATGTTGCATCTTCTAGTTGACCTCTACGAAGTTTGATCATATGATGTCCTTGGGGTCGAAAGTGGCCCTGCCCCTGGGGTCACAATTTCGAACAAAGGAACAAAGAAGGAAAAGTTAAAAAATCTTCCTCTCTGATACAGGAAGGCGTGGAGCTTTGATATTTGATATGTAGCATCTCCGAGTAGACCTCTACTGAGTTTGTTCGTATGATGCCCCTGGGGTCAAAACTGGCCCCGCCCCAGGGATCACAAGTTCGAACATAGGAACAAATAATGACAATTTTAAATTTCTTTTTCTCTTAAAAGGGAAGGTGTAGAGTTTTGATATTTGGTATTAGGCATCTCCTAGTGGACCTCTACTGAGTTTGTTCATATGATGCCCCTGGGATCAAAACTGGCCCCGTCCCGGGGGTCACGAGTTCGAACATAAGGACAAAGAGGGAAAACTTTAAAAACCTTCTTCTCTAAAACTAGAAGGCATAGAGCTTTGATATTTCGTATGTAGCATATCATAGTGGACCTCTACCAAGTTTGTTCATATGATGCCCTTGGGGTCAAAACTGGCCCTGCCCCGGGGTCACAATTTCGAAAAAAGGAAAAAAGAGGGAAAACTTTAAAAATCATCTTCTCTGAAACTGGAAGTCGTAGAGCATTGATATTTGGTATGTAGTATCTCCTAGTAGACCTCTCCAAAGTCTGTTTGTTTCGATGCCCTTGGGGACAAAACTGTCCCTTCCCTGGGGGGTCACAATTTCAAACATAGGAACCAAGAAGGAAATCTTTAAAAATTTTCTTCTCTGAAACAGGAAGGCGTGGAGCTTTGATATTTGGTATTTAGCATTTTCTAGTGGACCTCTAACAAGTTTGTTCATATGATGCCCCTGAGCTTAAAACTGGCCGAGCCCCGGGGGTCACAATTCCGAACAAAGGAAGAAAGAAGGAAAATTTTAAAATATTTCTAATCTGAAACAGGAAGGCGTGGAGCTTTGATATTTAGTATGTAGCATCTTCTAGTGGACCTCTACCAAGTTTGTTATATGATGCCCTTGGGGTAAAAACTGGCTCTGCCCCGGGGGTGACAAGTTCGAACATAGGAACAGAGAAGGAAAACTTTAAAAATCTTCTTCTCTGAAACTGGAAGGCGTACAGCTTTGATATTTGGTATTTAGCATTTCCTAGTAGACCTCTACCAAGTTTGTTCATATGATGCCCCTGTGGCCAAAACTGGCCCTGCCCCGGGGTGAAAATTTCGGACATAGGAACAAAGAACGAAAATGTTAAAATTTTTTTTTCTGAAACCGAAAGGCGTGGAGCTTTGCTATTTGGTATGTAGCATCTTCTATTGGACCTCTGTTAAGTTTGTTCATATGATGCCCCTGGGGTCAAAACTGGCCTTGCCCTTGGGGGTAACAGATTCAAACATATGAAGAAGGAAGGAAAACTTTAAAAATCTTCCTCTCTGATACAGGAAGGCGTGGAGCTTTGATATTTAGTATGTTGCATCTTCTAGTTGACCTCTACCAGGTTTATTCATACGATGCCCTTGCGGTAGAAAGTGGCCCTTGCCGGGAGTCACAAGTTCTAACATAGGAACAAAGAAAGAAATTTTTAAAAACTTTCTTCTGTGAAACAGGAAGGCGTGGTGCTTTGATATTTGGGATGTTGCATCTTCTAGTGGACCTCTACCAAGTTTGTTCATATGATGCCCTTGTGGTCAAAACTGGCCATACCCCGGGGGTCACAAGTTGGAACATAGGATCAAAGAAGGAAAATTCTAAAAATCTTCTATTCTGAAACTGGAAGGCGTACAGCTTTGATATTTGGTATGTAGCATCTCCTCGTAGACCTCTACGAAGTTTGATCATATGATGCCCCTGGGGAAAAAAGTAGCCATGCCCCGGGGTCAAATTGCGAACATAGGGTAAAAGAAGGAAAATTTTAAAATTCTTCTTTTCTGAAACCGTAAGGCGTGCAGCTTTGATATTTGGTATGTAGCATCTTCTATTGGACCTCTATTAAGTTTGTACATAGGATGCACCTGGGGTCAAAACTGGCCCTGCCCCGGGGGTAACAAATTCGAACATAGGAACAAGAAAGGAAAAATTGAAAATCTTCCTCTCTGATACAGGAAGGCGTGTAGCTTTGATATTTGGTATGTTGCATCTTTTAGTGGAACGCTACCAGGTTCAATAATATGATGCCCTTGCGGTGAAAAGTGGCCCTGCCCCGAGGGTCACAAGTTCGAATATAGGAACAAAGAAGGACAATTTCAAAAATTTTCTTCTCTGAAACAGGAAGGCGTGGAGCTTTGATATTTCGTAAGTAGCATCTTCTAGTGGACCTCTACCAAGTTTATTCATATGATGCCCCTGGGGTAATAACTGGCCCTGCCCCGGTAGTCACAAGTTCGAACATACGAACAAAGAAGGAAAACTTTAAGAATTTTGTTCTCTGAAACAGGAAGGCGTGGAGCTTTGATATTTGTTATGTTGCATCTTCTAGTGGACCTCTACCAGATTTATTCATATGATGCCCTTGCGGTGGAAAGTGACCCTGCCCCGGGAGTTACAAGTTCGAACATAGAAACAAAGAAAGAAAATTTTAAAAATTTTCTTCTCTGAAACAGGAAGGCGTGGAGCTTTGATATTTGGGATGTTGCATCTTCTAGTGGACCTCTACCAAGTTTGTTCATATGATGCCCTTGGGGTCAAAACCGGCCCTACCCCGGGGGTCACAAGTTGGAACATAGGAACAAAGAAGGAAAATTTTAAAAATCTTCTACTCTGAAACTGAAAGGCGTACAGTTTTGATATTTGGCATGTAACATCTCTTAGTAGACCTCTACCAAGTTTAACCATATGATGCCCCTAGGGTCAAAACTGGCCATGTCCCGGGGTCAGAATTTCGAACATATGGTAAAAGAAGGAAAATTTTAAAATTCTTCTTTTCTGAAACCGGAAGGCGTGCAGCTTTGATATTTGGTATGTAGCATCTTCTATTGGACCTCTATTGAGTTTGTTTATAGGATGCACCTGGGGTCAAAACTGGGCCTGCCCCGGGGGGTAACAACTTCGAACATAGGAACAAGAAAGGAAAATTTTAAAAATCTTCCTCTCTGATACAGGAAGGCGTGGAGCTTTGATATTTGGTAATTTGCATCTCCTGGTAGACCGCCACCAGGTTTATTAATTTGACGTCCTTACGAGGAAAAGTGGCCCTGCCCCGGGGGTCACAATTTCGAACATAGGAACAAAGAAGGACAATTTCAAAAATTTTCTTCTCTGAAACAGGAAGGCGTGGAGCTTTGATATTTGGTAAGTAGCAACTTCTAGTGGACCTGTACCAAGTTAGTTCATATGATGCTCCTTGGGTAAAAACTGGCCCTGCCCCGGGGGTCACAATTTCGAACATACGAACAAAGAAGGAAAACTTTAAAAATTTTGTTCTCTGAAACAGAAAGGCGTGGAGCTATTTTAACAATCTCCTTTTAAGAAACTGCAAGGGGTAGAGCTTTGATATTTGGTATTTAGCATCTTCAAGGAGACCTCTACCAAGTTTGTTTATATGATGTCCCTGGGGGTCAAAACTGGCCCTGCCCCGGGGTCAGAATTTCGAACATAGGAACAAAGAAAGAAAACTTTAAAATTCTTTTTTTCTGAAAGCAAAAGGCGTGGAGCTTTGATATTTGGCATGTAACATCTCCTAGTGAACCTCTACCGCGTTTGTTCATATGAGCCCTTGGGCTCAAAACTGGGCCTTTCCACGGGTCACAAGTTCGAAAATAGGAAGAAAGAAGGAAAACTTTAAAATTCTTCTTTTCTGAAACCGAAAGGCGTGGAACTTTGATATTTAGTATGTTGCATCTCAGAGTGGCTCTGCCCGTGGGGTCACAATTTCAAACATAGGAACAAAGAAGGAAAACTTAAAAAATCTTCCTCTCTGATACAGGAAGGCGTGGAGCTTTGATATTTGATATGTAGTATCTCCGAGTAGACCTCTACCGAGTTTGTTCGTATGATGCCCCTGGGGTCAAAACTGGCCCTGCCCCGGGAGTCACAATTTCGAACATAGGAACAAAGAAGGAAAACTTTAAAAATTTCTTCTCTGAAACAGGAAGGCGTGGAGCTTTGATATTTGGTATGTTGCATCTTCTTGTAGACCTCTCCGAAAATTTTTTCATATGATGCCCCTGGGGTCAAAACTGGCCCTGCCCCGGGGGTCGCAAGTTCAAACATATGAACAAAGAAGGAAAATTTTAAAAATTTTCCTCTCTGATACAGGAAGGCGTCGAGCTTTGATATTTGGTATGTTGCATCTTCTAGTTGACCTCTACGAAGTTTGATCATATGATGTCCTTGGTGTCAAAACTGGCCCTGCCCTAAGGTCACAATTTCTCTGAAACTGGACGTCGTAGATCATTGATATTTGGTATGTAATATCTCCTAGTAGACCTCTACAAAGTTTCTTCATATGATGCCCTTGGGGACAAAACTGGCCCTGCCCGGGGGGGGGTCACAATTTAAAGCATAGGAACAAAGAAGGAAAACTTTGAAAATTTTCTTCTCTGAAACAGGAAGGCGTGGAGCTTTGATATTTGGTATTTAGCATTTTCTAGTGGACCTCTAACCAGTTTGTTCATATGATGAACCTGAGCTTAAAACTGGCCGAGCCCCGGTGGTCATAATTCCGAACAAAGGAAGAAAGAACGAACATTTTAAAAAATTTCCTCTCTGAAACATGAAGGCGTGGAGCTTTGATATTTAGTATGTAGCATCTTCTAGTGGATCTCTACGAAGTTTGTTATATGATGCCCTTGGGGTCAACACTGGCTCTGCCCCGGGGGTGACAAGTTCGAACATAGGAACAGAGAAGGAAAATTTTAAAAATCTTCTACTCTGAAACTGGAAGGCGTACAGCTTTGATATTTTGGTATGTAGCATCTCCTAGTAGACCTCTACCAAGTTTGTTCATATAATGCCACTGTGGCCAAAACTGGCCCTGCCCCGGAGTGAAATTTCGGACAAAGGAACAAAGAACGAAAATTTTAAAATTCTTCTTTTCTTAAACCGAAAGGCGTGGAGCTTTGGTATTTGTTATGTTGCATCTTCTATTGGACCTCTATTGAGTTTGTTCATATGATGCCCCTGGGGTCAAAACTGGCCCTGCCCTGGGGGGTAACAGATTCGAACATAGGAAGAAGGAAGGAAAATTTTAAAAATCTTTCTCTCTGATACAGGAAGGCGTGGAGCTTTGATATTTGGTATGTTGAATCTTCTAGTTCACCTCTAAGAGGTTTGATCATATGATGTCCTTGGGGTCAAAACTGGCCCTGCCCTGGGGTCACAATTTCGAACAAAGGAACAAAGAAGGAAAACTTTAAAATTCTTCTTTTCTGAAACCAAAAGTCGTGGAGCTTTGATATTTAGTATGTTCCATCTCAGAGTAGACCTCTACCAATTTTGTTCGTATGATGCCCCTGGGGTCAAAACTAGCCCCGCCCCAGGGATCACAAGTTCGAACATAGGAACAAATAAGGACAATTTTAAATTTCTTTTTCTCTTAAAAGGGAAGGTGTGGAGTTTTGATATTTGGTATTAGGCATCTCCTAATGGACCTCTACTGAGTTTGTTCATATGATGCCCCTGGGATAAAAACTGGCCCCGTCCCGGGGGTCACGAGTTCGAACATAAGGACAAAGAGGGAAAACTTTGAAAACCTTCTTCTCTAAAACTAGAAGGCATAGAGCTTTGATATTTGGCATGTAGCATATCATAGTGGACCTCTACCAAGTTTGTTCATATGATGCCCTTGGGGTCAAAACTGGCCCTGCCCCGGGGTCACAAGTTCGAAAAAAGGAAAGAGGAGGGAAAACTTTAAAAATCATCTTCTCTGAAACTGGAAGTCGTAGAGCACTGATATTTGGTATGTAGCATCTCCTAGTAGACCTCTACAAAGTTTGTTCATATGATGCCCTTGGGGACAAAACTGGCCCTGCCCGGGGGGGTCACAATTACAAACATAGGAACAAAGAGGAAAACTTTAAAAATTTTCTTCTCTGAAACAGGAAGGCGTGGAGCTTTGATATTTGGTATTTAGCATTTTCTAGTAGACCTCTAACAAGTTTGTTCATATGATGCCCCTGAGCTTAAAACTGGCCCAGCCCCGGGGGTCACAATTCCGAACAAAGGAAGAAAGAAGGAAAATTTTAAAAAAATTCTTCTCTGAAACAGGACTGCGTGGAGCTTTGATATTTAGTAAGTTGCATCTTCTAGTGGACCTCTACCAGGTTTATTCATATGATGCCCTTGCGGTAGAAAGTGGCCCTGCCCCGGGAGTCACAATTTCGAACATAGGAACAAAGAAAGAAAATTTTAAAAATGTTCTTCTGAAACAGAAAGGCGTGGAGCTTTGATATTTGGGATGTTGCATCTTCTAGTGGACCTCTACCAAGTGTGTTCATATGATGTCCTTGTTGTCAAAACTTGCCCTACCCCGGGGGTCATAAGTTGGAACATAGGAAGAAAGAAGGAAAATTTTAAAAATCTTCTACCCTGAAACTGAAAGGCGTACAGCTTTGATATTTGGTCTGTAACATCTCCTAGTAGACCTCTACCAAGTTTGATCATATGATGCCCCTAGGGTCAAACCTGGCCATGCCCCGGGGTCAGAATTTCGAACATACGGTAAAAGAAGGAAAATTTTAAAATTCTTCTTTTCTGAAACCGGAAGGCGTGCAGATTTGATATTTGGTATGTAGCATCTTCCATTGTCCCTCTGTTGAGTTTGTTCATAGGATGCAACTGGGGTAAAAACTGGGTCTGCCCCGGGGATAACAACTTCGAACATAGGAACAAGAAAGGAAAATTTTAAAAATCTTCCTCTCTGATACAGGAAGGCGTGGAGCTTTGATATTTGGTAATTTGCATCTTCTGGTGGACCACTACCAGGTTTATTAATATGATGCCCTTGCGAGGAAAGGTGGCCCTGCCCCGGGGGTCACAATTTCGAACATAGGAACAAAGAAGGACAATTTCAAAAATTTTCTTCTCTGAAACAGGAAGGCGTGGAGCTTTGATATTTGGTAAGTAGCATCTTCTAGTGGACCTCTACCAAATTTGTTCATATGATGCCCCTTGGGTAAAAACTGGCCCTGCCCCGGGGGTCACAATTTCGAACATACTGACAAAGAAGGAAAACTTTAAAAATTTTGTTCTCTGAAACAGGAAAGCGTGGAGCTTTGATATTTAGTATGTAGCATCTTTTAGTGGACCTCTACCAAGTTTGTTCATATGATGCCCTAAGGGTCAAAACTGGCCCTGCCCCAGGGGTCACAACTTCGAACATAGGAACAGAGAACGAAAATTTTAAAAATCTCCTTCTAAGAAACTGGAAGGCGTAGAGCTTTGATGTTTGGTATTTAGCATCTCCAAGGAGACCTCTACCAAGTTTGTTGATATGATGTCCCTGGGGGTCAAAACTGGCCCTGCCCCGGGGTCAGAATTTCGAATATAGGAACAAAGAAGGAAAACTTTAAAAATCTTTTTTTCTGAAACCGAAAGGCGTGAAGCTTTGATATTTGGCATGTAGCATCTCCTAGTGAACCTCTACCTAGTTTGTTCATATGATGCCCTTGGGGTCAAAAATGGGCCTGTCCGCGGGTCACAAGTTCGAAAATAGGAACAAAGAAGGAAAACTTTAAAATTCTTCTTTTCTGAAACCGAAAGGCGTGGAGCTTTGATATTTAGTATGTTGCATCTCAGAGTGGACCTTTACCAAGTTTGTTCATATGATTCCCATGGGGCCCAACCTGGCTCTGTCTAGTAGACCTCTACCAAGTTTGTTCATATGATGTCCTTGTGGCCAAAACTGGCCCTGCCCCGGGAGTCACAATTTCGAAAATAGGAACAAAGAAGGAAAACTTTAAAAATTTTCTTCTCTGAAACACGATGGCGTGGAGCTTTGATATTTGGTATGTTGCATCTTCTAGTAGACCTCTCCCAATTTTTTTCATATGATGCCCCTTGGGTCAAAACTGGCCCTGCTCCGGGGGTCACAAGTTCAAACATAGGAACAAAGAAGGAAAATTTTAAAAATCTTCCTCTCTGATACAGGAAGGCGTCGAGCTTTGATATTTGGTATGTTGCATCTTCTAGTTGACCTCTACGAAGTTTGATCATATGATGTCCTTGAGGTCAAAACTGGCCCTGCCCTGGGGTCACAATTTCGTACAAAGGAACAAAGAAGGAAAATTTTAAAATTCTTCTTTTCTGAAACCAAAAGTCGTGGAGCTTTGATATTTAGTATGTTGCATCTCAGAGTAGACCTCTACCAATTTTGTTCGTATGATGCCCCTGGGGTCAAAACTGGCCCCGCCCCAGGGACCACAAGTTCGAACATAGGAACAAATAAGGACAATTTTAAATTTCTTTTTCTCTTAAAAGGGAAGGTGTAGAGTTTTGATATTTGGTATTAGGCATCTCCTAGTAGACCTCTACTGAGTTTGTTCATATGATGCCCCTGGGATAAAAACTGGCCCCGTCCCGGGGGTCACGAGTTCGAACATAAGGACAAAGAGGGAAAACTTTAAAAACCTTCTTCTCTAAAACTAGAAGGCATAGAGCTTTGATATTTGGCATGTAGCATATCATAGTGGACCTCTACCAAGTTTGTTCATATGATGCCCTTGGGGTCAAAACTGGCCCTTCCCCGGAGTCACAAGTTCGAAAAAAGGAAAAAAGAGGGAAAACTTTAAAAATCATCTTCTCTGAAACTGGAAGTCGTAGAGCATTGATATTTGGTATGTAGCATTTCCTAGTAGACCTCTACAAAGTTTGTTCATATGATGCCCTTGGGGACAAAACTGGCCCTGCCCTGGGGGTTCAATTTCAAACATAGGAACAAAGAGGAAAACTTTAAAAATTTTCTTCTCTGAAACAGGAAAGCGTGGAGCTTTGATATTTGGTATTTAGCATTTTCTAGTGGACCTCTAACAAGTTTGTTCATATGATGCCCCTGAGCTTAAACCTGGCCGAGCCCCAGGGGTCACAATTCCGAACAAAGGAAGAAAGAAGGAAAATTTTAAAAAATTTCTAATCTGAAACAGGAAGGCGTGGAGCTTTGATATTTAGTATGTAGCATCTTCTAGTGGACTTCTACCAAGTTTGTTGATATGATGCCCTTGGGGTCAAAACCGGCTCTGCCCCGGGGTCACAAGTTCGAACATAGGAACAGAGAAGGAAAACTTTAAAAATCTTCTTCTCTGAAACTGGAAGGCGTACAGCTTTGATATTTGGTATGTAGCATTTCCTGGTAGACCTCTACCAAGTTTGTTCATATGATGCCCCTGTGGCCAAAACTGGCCCTGCCCCGGGGTGAAAATTTCGGACAAAGGAACAAAGAACGAAAACTTTAAAATTCTTCTTTTCTGAAACCGAAAGGCGTGGAGCTTTGCTATTTGGTATGTAGCATCTTCTATTGGACCTCTATTAAGTTTGTTCATATGATGCCCCTGGGGTCAAAACTGGCCCTGCCCCGGGGGTAACAGATTCGAATATAGGAAGAAGGAAGGACAGCTTTAAAAATCTTCCTCTCTGATACAGGAAGGCGTGGAGCTTTGATATTTAGTAAGTTGCATCTTCTAGTGTACCTCTACCAGGTTTATTCATATGATGCCCTTGCGGTAGAAAGTAGCCCTGAACGAGATTCACAAGTTCGAACATAGGAACAAAGAAAGAAAATTTAAAAAGTTTTCTTCTCTGAAACAGGAAGGCGTGGAGCTTTGATATTTGGGATGTTGCATCTTCTAGTGGACCTCTCCCAAGTTTGTTCATATGATGCCCTTGGGGTCAAAACTGGCCCTATCCCGGGGGTCACAAGTTGGAACATGGGAACAAAGAAGGAAAATTCTAAAATTCTTCTACTCTGAAGCTGGAAGGCGTACAGCCTTGATATTTGGTATGTAGCATCGTCTGGTGGACCGCTTCCAGGTTTATTAATATGATGCGGGGGTCACACTTTTGATCAAAGGAACAGAGAAGGAAAAAATTAAAAGTCTATTTCTCTGAAACTGGAAGGCTTACAACTTTGATATTTCGTATGTAGCATCTCCTAGTAGACCTCTACCAAGTTTGTACATAGGATGCACCTGGGTTCAAAACTGGCCCTGCCCCGGGGGTAACAACTTCGAACATAGGAACAAGAAAGGAAAAGTTTGAAAATCTTCTTCTCTGATACAGGAAGGCGTGGAGCTTTAATATTTGGTATGTTGCATCTTCTGGTGGACCGCTACCAGGTTTATTAATATGAAGCCCTTGCGGTGAAAAGTGGCCCTGCCCCGAGAGTCACAAGTTCGAACATAGGAACAAAGAAGGACAATTTCAATAATTTTCTTCTCTGAAACAGGAAGGCGTGGAGCTTTGATTTTTGTCATGTTGCTTCTCCTAGTCGACCTCTACCAGGTTTATTCATATGATGCCCTTGCGGTAGAAAGTGGCCCTGCCCCGGGAGTCACAAGTTCGAACATAGGAACAAAGAAAGAAAATTCTAAAAATTTTCTTCTCTGAAACAGGAAGGCGTGGAGCTTTGATATTTGGGTTGTTGCATCATTCTAGTGGACCTCTACCAAGTTTGTTCATATGATGCCCTTGGGGTCCAAACTGGCCCTACCCCGGGGGTCACAAATTGGAGCATAGGAACAAGGAAGGAAAATTTTAAAAATCTTCTACCCTGAAACTGGAAGGCGTACAGCTTTGATATTTGGTAGATGACATCTCCTACTAGACCTCTACCAAGTTTGATCATATGATGCCCCTAGGGTCAAAACTGGCCATGCCCCGGGGTGAAAATTTCGAACATACGGTAAAAGAAGGAAAATTTTAAAATTCTTCTTTTCTGAAACCGGAAGGCGTGCAGCTTTGATATTTGGTATGTAGCATCTTCTATTGGACCTCTATTGAGTTTGTTCATAGGATGCAACTGAGGTCAAAACTGGCCCTGTCCCGGGGGTAACAACTTCGAACATAGGAACAAGAAAGGAAAATTTTAAAAATCTTCCTCTCTGATACAGGAAGGCGTGGAGCTTTGATATTTGGTATGTTGCATCTTCTGGTGGACCGCTACCAGGTTTATTAATATGATGTCCTTGCAGTGAAAAGTGGAACTGCCCCGGGGGTCACAATTTCGAACATAGGAACAAAGAAGGAAAATTTCAAAAATTTTCTTCTCTGAAACAGGAAGGGGTGGAGCTTTGATATTTGGTAAGTAGCATCTTCTAGTGGACCTCTACCAAATTTATTCATATGATGCCCCTTGGGTAAAAACTGGCCCTGACCCGGGGGTCACAATTTCGAAAATACGAACAAAGAAGGAAAACTTTAAAAAATTTTGTTCTCCGAAACAGCAAGGCGTGGAGCTTTGATATTTAGTATGTAGCATCTTTTAGTGGACCTCTACCAAGTTTCTTCATAATGATGCCTTTTGGGTCAAAACTGGCCCTGCCCCAGGGGTCACAATTTCGAACATAGGAACAGAGAAGGAAAATTTCAACAATCTCCTTCTAAGAAATTGCAAGGCGTAGAGCTTTGATATTTGGTATTTAGCATCTCCAAGGAGACCTCTACCAAGTTTGTTCATATGATGTCCCTGGGGGTCAAAACTGGCCCTGCCCCAGGGTCAGAATTTCGAACATAGGAACAAAGAAGGAAAACTTTAAAATTCTTTTTTTCTGAAACCGAAAGGCGTGGAGCTTTGATATTTGGCATGTAGCATCTCCTAGTAAACCTCTACCTAGTTTGTTCATATGATGCCCTTGGGGTCAAAACTGGGCCTGTCCGCGGGTCACAAGTTCGAACATAGGAAGAAAGAAGGAAAACTTTAAAATTCTTCTTTTCTGAAACTGAAAGGCGTGGAGCTTTGATATTTAGTATGTTGCATCTCAGAGTGGACCTTTACCAAGTTTGTTCATATGATTCCCCTGGGGTCCAACCTGGCTCTGCCCCTGGGGTCACAATTTCGAATATAGAAACAAAGAAGGAAAACTTAAAAAATCTTCCTTTCTGATACAGGAAGGCGTGGAGCTTTGATATTTGATATGTAGCATCTCCTAGTAGACCTCTACCGAGTTTTCTTCGTATGATGCCCCTGGGGTCAAAACTGGCCCTGCCCCGGGAGTCACAATTTCGGACATGGGAGCAAAGAAGGAAAACTTTAAAAATCTTACTCTCTGATACAGGAAGGCGTGGAATTGTGATATTTCGTATGTTGCATCTTCTGGTAGACTTCTCCCAAATTTTTTCATATGATGACCCTGGGGTGTAAAAAAAAATTGGCCCTATCCTGGGGGTCGCAAGTTCAAACATAGGAACAAAGAAGGAAAAATTTAAAAATCTTCCTCTCTGATACAGGAAGGCGTCGAGCTTTGATATTTGGTATGTTGCATCTTCTAGTTGACCTCTACGAGGTTTGATCATATGATGCCCTTGGGGTCAAAACTGGCCCTGCCCTGGGGTCACAATTTCGAACAAAGGAACAAAGAAGGAAAACTTTAAAATTCTTCTTTTCTGAAACCAAAAGTCGTGGAGGTTTGATATTTAGTATGTTGCATCTCAGAGTAGACCTCTACCAATTTTGTTCGTATGATGCCCCTGGGGTCAAAACTGGCCCCGCCCAAGGGACCACAAGTTCGAACATAGGAACAAATAAGGACAATTTTAAATTTCTTTTTCTCTTAAAAGGGAAGGTGTAGAGTTTTGATATTTGGTATTAGGCATCTCCTAGTAGACCTCTACTGAGTTTGTTCATATGATGCCCCTGGGATAAAAACTGGCCCCGTCCCGGGGGTCACGAGTTCGAACATAAGGACAAAGAGGGAAAACTTTAAAAACCTTCTTCTCTAAAACTAGAAGGCATAGAGCTTTGATATTTGGCATGTAGCATATCATAGTGGACCTCTACCAAGTTTGTTCATATGATGCCCTTGGGGTCAAAACTGGCCCTGCCCCGGGGTCACAAGTTCGATAAAAGGAAAAAGGAGAGAAAACTTTAAAAATCATCTTCTCTGAAACTGGAAGTCGTAGAGCATTGATATTTGGTATGTAGCATCTCCTAGTAGACCTCTACCAAGTTTGTTCATATGATGCCCTTGGGGTCAAAACTGGCCCTGCCCTGGAGTCACAAGTTCGAAAAAAGGAAAAAAGAGGGAAAACTTTAAAAATCATCTTCTCTGAAACTGGAAGTCGTAGAGCATTGATATTTGGTATGTAGCATCTCCTAGTAGACCTCTACCAAGTTTGTTCATATGATGCCCTTGGGGTCAAAACTGGCCCTGCCCTGGAGTCACAAGTTCGAAAAAAGGAAAAAAGAGGGAAAACTTTAAAAATCATCTTCTCTGAAACTGGAAGTCGTAGAGCATTGATATTTGGTATGTAGCATCTCCTAGTAGACCTCTACCAAGTTTGTTCATATGATGCACTTGGGGACAAAACTGGCCCTGCCCTGGGGGTTCAATTTCAAACAGAGGAACAAAGAGGAAAAATTTTCTGCTCTGAAACAGGAAGGCGTGGAGCTTTGATATTTGGTATTTAGCATCTTCTAGTGGACCTCTACCAGGTTTATTCATATGATGCCCTTGCGGTAGAAAGTAGCCCTGGCCGAGAGTCACAAGTTCGAACATAGGAACAAAGAAAGAAAATTTTAAAAGTTTTCTTCCCTGAAACAGGAAAGCGTGGAGCTTTGATATTTGGGATGTTGCATCTTCTAGTGGACCTCTACCAAGTTTGTTCATATGATGCCCTTGGGGTCAAAACTGGCCCTATCCCGGGGGTTACAACTTGGAACATAGGAACAAAGAAGGAAAATTCTAAAATTCTTCTACTCTGAAACTGGAAGGCGTACAGCTTTGATATTTGGTATGTAGCATCTTCTGGTGGACCGCTTCCAGGTTTATTAATATGATGCGGGGGTCACACTTTTGATCAAGGGAACAGAGAAGGAAAAATTTGAAAGTCTTTTTCTCTGAAACTGGAAGGCTTACAGCTTTGATATTTCGTATGTAGCATCTCCTAGTAGACCTCTACCAAGTTTGTACATAGGATGCACCTGGGTTCAAAACTGGCCCTGTCCCGGGGGTAACAACTTCGAACATAGGAACAAGAAAGGAAAAGTTTGAAAATCTTCTTCTCTGATACAGGAAGGCGTGGAGCTTTGATATTTGGTATGTTGCATCTTCTGGTGGACTGCTACCAGGTTTATTAATATGAAGCCCTTGCGGTGAAAAGTGGCCCTGCCCCGAGAGTCACAAGTTCGAACATAGGAACAAAGAAGGACAATTTCAATAATTTTCTTCTCTGAAACAGGAAGGCGTGGAGCTTTGATTTTTGTCATGTTGCTTCTCCTAGTCGACCTCTACCAGGTTTATTCATATGATGCCCTTGCGGTAGAAAGTGGCCCTGCCCCGGGAGTCACAAGTTCGAACATAGGAACAAAGAAAGAAAATTTTAAAAATTTTCTTCTCTGAAACAGGAAGGCGTGGAGCTTTGATATTTGGGTTGTTGCATCATTCTAGTGGACCTCTACCAAGTTTGTTCATATGATGCCCTTGGGGTCAAAACTGGCCCTACCCCGGGGGTCACAAGTTGGAACATAGGAACAAAGAAGGAAAATTTTAAAAATCTTCTACTCTAAAACTGAAAGGCATACAGCTTTGGTATTTGGTATGTAACATCTCCTAGTAGACCTCTACCAAGTTTAATAATATGATGCCCCTAGGGTCAAAACTGGCCATGCCCCGGGGTCAGAATTTCGAACATACTCTAAAAGAAGGAAAATTTTAAAATTCTTCTTTTCTGAAACCGGAAGGCTTGCAGCTTGGATATTTGGTATGTAGCATCTTCTATTGGACCTCTATTGAGTTTGTTCATAGTATGCAACTGGGGTCAAAATTGGCCCTGCCCTGGGGGTAACAACTTCGATCATAGGAACAAGAAAGGAAAATTTTAAAAATCTTCCTCTCCGATACAGGAAGGCGTGGAGCTTTGATATTTGGTATGTTGCATCTTCTAGTGGACCTCTACCAAGTTTTGTTCATATGATGCCCCTTGGTTAAAAACTGGCTCTGCCCCGGAGGTCAAAATTTCGAACATGCGAACAAAGAAGGAAAACTTTAAAAATCTTCCTTTCTCTAACAGGAAGGCGTGGAGCTTTGATATTTGCTTTGTTGCATATTCTAGTGGACCTCTACCAAGTTTGTTCATATGATGCCCTAGGGGTCAAAACTGGACCTGTCCGCGGGTCACAAGTTCGAACATAGGAACAAAGAAGGAAAACTTTAAAATTCTTCTTTTCTTAAACCAAAAGGCGTGGAGCTTTGATATTTAGTATGTTGATTCTCAGAGTGGAGCTTTAACAAGTTTGTTCATATGATTCCCCTGGGGTCCAACCGGGCTCTGCCCCTGGGGTCACAATTTCGAACATACGAACAAAGAAGGAAAACTTAAAAAATCTTCCTCTCTGATACAGGAAGGCGTGGAGCATTGATATTTGATATGTAGCATCTCCTCATAGGCCTCTACTGAGTTTCTTCGTATGATGCCCCTGGGGTCAAAACTGGCCTTGCCCCGGGGGTCACAATTTCGAACATACGAACAAAGAAGGAAAATTTTAGAAATTTTGTTCTCTGAAACAGGAAGGCGTGGAGCTTTGATATTTGTTATCTTGCATCTTCACAGGAAGGCGTGGAGCTTTGATATTTGGTATGTTGCATCTTCTGGTGGACCGCTACCAGGTTTATTAATATGATGGCCTTGCGAGGAAAACTGGCCCTGCCCCGAGGGTCACAATTTCGAACACAGGAACAAAGAAGGACAATTTCAAAAATTTTCTTCTCTGAAACAGGAAGGCGTGGAGCTTTGATATTTGGTAAGTAGCATCTTCTAGTGAACCTCTTTCAAAGTTTGTTCATATCATGCCCCTTAGGTAAAAACTGGCCCTGCCCCGGGGGTCACAAGTTGGAACATAGGAAGAAAGAAGGAAACTTTTTAAAAATCTTCTACTCTGAAACTGAAAGCGTACAGCTTTGATATTTGGTATGTAACATCTCCTAGTAGACCTCTACCAAGTTTGATCTTATGATACCCCTAGGGTCAAAACTGACCATGTCCCGGGGTCAGAATTTCCAACATACGATAAAAGAAGGAAAATTTTAAAATTCTTCTTTTCTGAAACCGGAAGGCGTGCAGCTTTGATATTTGGTATGTAGCATCTTCTATTGGACCTCTATTGAGTTTGTTCATAGGATGCAACTGGGGTCAAAACTGGCCCTGCCCCGTGGGGTAACAAATTCGAACATAGGAACAAGAAAGGAAAATTTTAAAAATCTTCCTCTCTGATACAGGAAGGCGTGGAGCTTTGATATTTGGTAATTTGCATCTTCTGGTGGACCGCTACTAGGTTTATTAATGTGATGCCCTTGCGAGGAAAAGTGGCCCTGCCCCGGGGGTCACAATTTCGAACATAGGAACAAAGAAGGACAATTTCAAAAATTTTCTTCTCTGAAACAGGAAGGCGTGGAGCTTTGATATTTGGTAAGTAGCATCTTCTAGTGGACCGTTACCAAGTTTGTTCATATGATGCCCCTTGGGTAAAAAGTGGCCCTGCCCCGGGGGTCACAATATCGAACAAAGAAGGAAAACTTAAAAAATTTTGTTCTCTGAAACAGGAAGGCGTGGAGCTTTGATATTTAGTATGTAGCATCTTTTCGTGGACCGTTACCAAGTTTGTTCATATGATGCCCCTTGGGTAAAAAGTGGCCCTGCCCCGGGGGTCACAATATCGAACAAAGAAGGAAAACTTAAAAAATTTTGTTCTCTGAAACAGGAAGGCGTGGAGCTTTGATATTTAGTATGTAGCATCTTTTCGTGGACCTCTACAAAGTTTGTTCATATGATGTCCTTCGGGTCAAAACTGGCCCTTCCCAGGGGTCACAACTTCTGACATAGGAACAGAGAAGGAAAATTTTAACAATCGCCCTCTCAGAAACTGGAAGGCTTAGATCTTTGATATTTGGTATTTAGAATCTTCAAGGAGACCTCTGCCAAGTTTGTTCATATGATGTCCCTGAGGGTCAAAACTGGCCCTACCCCGGGGTCAGAATTTCGAACATAGGAAGAAAGAAGGAAAACTTTAAAATTCTTTTTTTCTGAAACCGAAAGGCATGGAGCTTTGATATTTGGCATGTAGCATCTCCTAGTGAACCTCTACCTAGTTTGTTCATATGATGCCCTTGGGGTCAAAACTGGCCCTACCCCGGGGTCAGAATTTCGAACATAGGAAGAAAGAAGGAAAACTTTAAAATTCTTTTTTTCTGAAACCGAAAGGCATGGAGCTTTGATATTTGGCATGTAGCATCTCCTAGTGAACCTCTACCTAGTTTGTTCATATGATGCCCTTGGGGTCAAAACTGGGCCTGTCCGCGGGTCACAAGTTCGAAAATAGGAAGAAAGAAGGAAAACTTTAAAATTCTTTTTTTCTGAAACCGAAAGACGTGGAGCTTTGATATTTGGCATGTAGCATCTCCTAGTGAACCTCTACCTAGTTTGTTCATATGATGCCCTTGGGGTCAAAACTGGGCCTGTCCGCGGGTCACAAGGAAAACTTTAAAATTCTTCTTTTCTGAAACCGAAAGGCGTGGAGCTTTGATATTTCGTATGTTGCATCTAAGAGTGGACCTTTATCAAGTTTGTTCATATGATTCCCCTGGGGTCCAACCTGGCTCTGCCCCTGGGGTCACAATTTCGAACATAGGAACAAAGAAGGAAAACTTAAAAAATCTTCCTCTCTGATACAGGAAGGCGTGGAGCTTTGATATTTGGTATGTTGCATCTTCTAGTAGACCTCTCCCAAGTTTGTTCATATGATGCCCCTGGGGTCAAAACTGGCCCTGCCCCGGGGGTCACAAGTTCAAACATATGAACAAAGAAGGAAAATTTTAAAAATCTTCCTCTCTGATACAGGAAGGCGTCGAGCTTTAATATTTGGTATGTTGCATCTTCTAGTTGACCTCTACGAAGTTTGATCATATGATGTCCTTGGGGTCGAAACTGGCCCTACCCTGGGGTCACAATTTCGAACAAAGGAACAAAGAAGGAAAACTTCTTCTTTTCTGAAACCAAAAGTCGTGAAGCTTTGATATTTGGTATGTTGCATCTTCTAGTTGACCTCTACGAAGTTTGATCATATGATGTCCTTGGGGTCGAAACTGGCCCTGCCCCTGGGGTCACAATTTCGAACAAAGGAACAAAGAAGGAAAACTTAAAAAATCTTCCTCTCTGATACAGGAAGGCGTGGAGCTTTGATATTTGATATGTAGCATCTCCGAGTAGACCTCTACTGAGTTTGTTCGTATGATGCCCCTGGGGTCAAAACTGGCCCCGCCCCAGGGATCACAAGTTCGAACATAGGAACAAATAAGGACAATTTTAAATTTCTTTTTCTCTTAAAAGGGAAGGTGTAGAGTTTTGATATTTGGTATTACGCATCTCCTAGTAGACCTCTACTGAGTTTGTTCATATGATGCCCCTGGGATAAAAACTGGCCCCGTCCCGGGGGTCACGAGTTCGAACATAAGGACAAAGAGGGAAAACTTTAAAAACCTTCTTCTCTAAAACTAGAAGGCATAGAGCTTTGATATTTCGTATGTAGCATATCATAGTGGACCTCAACCAAGTTTGTTCATATGATGCCCTTGGGGTCAAAACTGGCCCTGCCCCGGGGTCACAAGTTCGAAAAAAGGAAAAAAGAGGGAAAACTTTAAAAATCATCTTCTCTGAAACTGAAAGTCGTAGATCATTGATATTTGGTATGTAGTATCTCCTAGTAGACCTCTCCAAAGTCTGTTTGTTTCGATGCCCTTGGAGACAAAACTGGCCCTGCCCGGGGGGTCACAATTTCAAACATAGGAACCAAGAAGGAAATCTTTAAAAATTGTCTTCTCTGAAACAGGAAGGCGTGGAGCTTTGATATTTGGTATTTAGCATTTTCTAGTGGACCTCTAACAAGTTTGTTCATATGATGCCCCTGAGCTTAAAACTGGCCGAGCCCCGGGGGTCACAATTCCGAACAAAGGAAGAAAGAAGGAAAATTTTAAAAAATTTCTTCTCTGAAACAGGAAGGCGTGGAGCTTTGATAATTAGTATGTAGCATTATCTGGTGGACCTCTACCAAGTTTGTTATATGATGCCCTTGGGGTAAAAACTGGCTCTGCCCCGAGGGTGACAATTTCGAACATAGGAACAGAGAAGGAAAACTTTAAAAATCTTCTTCTCTGAAACTGGAAGGCGTACAGCTTTGATATTTGGTATGTAGCATTTCCTAGTAGACCTCTACCAAGTTTATTCATATGATGTCCTTCGGGTCAAAACTGGCCCTTCCCAGGGGTCACAACTTCGGACATAGGAACAGAGAAGGAAAATTTTAACAATCGCCCTCTCAGAAACTGGAAGGCTTAGATCTTTGATATTTGGTATTTAGAATCTTCAAGGAGACCTCTGCCAAGTTTGTTCATATGATGTCCCTGAGGGTCAAAACTGGCCCTAGCCCGGGGTCAGAATTTCGAACATAGGAAGAAAGAAGGAAAACTTTAAAATTCTTTTTTTCTGAAACCGAAAGGCGTGGAGCTTTGATATTTGGCATGTAGCATCTCCTAGTGAACCTCTACCTAGTTTGTTCATATGATGCCCTTGGGGTCAAAACTGGGCCTGTCCGCGGGTCACAAGTTCGAAAATAGGAAGAAAGAAGGAAAACTTTAAAATTCTTTTTTTCTGAAACCGAAAGGCGTGGAGCTTTGATATTTGGCATGTAGCATCTCCTAGTGAACCTCTACCTAGTTTGTTCATATGATGCCCTTGGGGTCAAAACTGGGCCTGTCCGCGGGTCACAAGTTCGAAAATAGGAAGAAAGAAGGAAAATTTTAAAATTCTTCTTTTCTGAAACCGAAAGGCGTAGAACTTTGATATTTCGTATGTTGCATCTAAGAGTGGACCTTTATAAAGTTTGTTCATATGATTCCCCTGGGGTCCAACCTGGCTCTGCCCCTGGGGTCACAATTTCGAACATAGGAACAAAGAAGGAAAACTTAAAAAATCTTCCTCTCTGATACAGGAAGGCGTGGAGCTTTGATATTTGATATGTAGCATCTCCGAGTAGACCTCTACCGAGTTTGTTCGTATGATGCCCCTGGGGTCAAAACTGGCCCTGCCCCGGGAGTCACAATTTCGATCATAGGAACAAAGAAGGAAAACTTAAAAAATCTTCCTCTCTGATACAGGAAGGCGTGGAGCTTTGATATTTGGTATGTTGCATCTTCTAGTAGACCTCTCCCAAGTTTGTTCATATGATGCCCCTGGGGTCAAAACTGGCCCTGCCCCGGGGGTCACAAGTTCAAACATATGAACAAAGAAGGAAAATTTTAAAAATCTTCCTCTCTGATACAGGAAGGCGTCGAGCTTTAATATTTGGTATGTTGCATCTTCTAGTTGACCTCTACGAAGTTTGATCATATGATGTCCTTGGGGTCGAAACTGGCCCTACCCTGGGGTCACAATTTCGAACAAAGGAACAAAGAAGGAAAACTTCTTCTTTTCTGAAACCAAAAGTCGTGAAGCTTTGATATTTGGTATGTTGCATCTTCTAGTTGACCTCTACGAAGTTTGATCATATGATGTCCTTGGGGTCGAAACTGGCCCTGCCCCTGGGGTCACAATTTCGAACAAAGTAACAAAGAAGGAAAACTTAAAAAATCTTCCTCTCTGATACAGGAAGGCGTGGAGCTTTGATATTTGATATGTAGCATCTCCGAGTAGACCTCTACTGAGTTTGTTCGTATGATGCCCCTGGGGTCAAAACTGGCCCCGCCCCAGGGATCACAAGTTCTAACATAGGAACAAATAAGGACAATTTTAAATTTCTTTTTCTCTTAAAAGGGAAGGTGTAGAGTTTTGATATTTGGTATTACGCATCTCCTAGTAGACCTCTACTGAGTTTGCTCATATGATGCCCCTGGGATCAAAACTGGCCCCGTCCCGGGGGTCACGAGTTCGAACATAAGGACAAAGAGGGAAAACTTTAAAAACCTTCTTCTCTAAAACTAGAAGGCATAGAGCTTTGATATTTCGTATGTAGCATATCATAGTGGACCTCAACCAAGTTTGTTCATATGATGCCCTTGGGCTCAAAACTGGCCCTGCCCCGGGGTCACAATTTCGAAAAAAGGAAAAAAGAGGGAAAACTTTAAAAATCATCTTCTCTGACACTGAAAGTCGTAGAGCATTGATATTTTGTATGTAGTATCTCCTAGTAGACCTCTCCAAAGTCTGTTTGTTTCGATGCCCTTGGGGACAAAACTGGCCCTGCCCGGGGGGGGTCACAATTTCAAACATAGGAACCAAGAAGGAAATCTTTAAAAATTGTCTTCTCTGAAACAGGAAGGCGTGGAGCTTTGATATTTGGTATTTAGCATTTTCTAGTGGACCTCTAACAAGTTTGTTCATATGATGCCCATGAGCTTAAAACTGGCCGAGCCCCGGGGGTCACAATTCCGAACAAAGGAAGAAAGAAGGAAAATTTTAAAAAATTTCTCCTCTGAAACAGGAAGGCGTGGAGCTTTGATAATTAGTATGTAGCATTTTCTGGTGGACCTCTACCAAGTTTGTTATATGATGCCCTTGGGGTAAAAACTGGCTCTGCCCCGGGGGTGACAAGTTCGAACATAGGAACAGAGAAGGAAAACTTTAAAAATCTTCTTCTCTGAAACTGGAAGGCGTACAGCTTTGATATTTGGTATGTAGCATTTCCTAGTAGGCCTCTACCAAGTTTGTTCATATGATGCCCCTGTGCCCAAAACTGGCCCTGCCCCGGGGTGAAAATTTCGGACATAGGAACAAAGAACGAAAATTTTAAAATTCTTCTTTTCTGAAACCGAAAGGGGTGGAGCTTTGCTATTTGGTATGTAGCATCTTCTATTGGACCTCTATTCAGTTTGTTCATATGATGCCCCTGGGGTCAAAACTGGCTCTGCCCTTGGGGGTAACAGATTCGAACATAGGAAGAAGGAAGGAAAACTTTAAAAATCTTCCTCTCTGATACAGGAAGGCGTGGAGCTTTGATATTTAGTATGCTGCATCTTCTGGTGGACCTCTACCAGGTTTATTCATACGATGCCCTTGCGGGAGAAAGTGGCCCTTGCCGGGAGTCACAAGTTCGAACATAGGAACAAAGAAAGAAAATTTTAAAAACTTTCTTCTGTGAAACAGGAAGGCGTGGAGCTTTGATATTTAGTATGCTGCATCTTCTGGTGGACCTCTACCAGGTTTATTCATACGATGCCCTTGCGGGAGAAAGTGGCCCTTGCCGGGAGTCACAAGTTCGAACATAGGAACAAAGAAAGAAAATTTTAAAAACTTTCTTCTGTGAAACAGGAAGGCGTGGAGCTTTGATATTTGGGATGTTGCATCTTCTACTGGACCTCTACCAAGTTTGTTCATATGATGCCCTTGGGGTCAAAACTGGCCCTACCCCGGGGGTCACAAGTTGGAACATAGGATCAAAGAAGGAAAATTCTAAAAATCTTCTATTCTGAAACTGGAAGGCGTACAGCTTTGATATTTGGTATGTAGCATCTCCTCGTAGACCTCTACGAAGTTTGATCATATGATGCCCCTGGGGAAAAAACTAGCCATGCCCCGGGGTCAAAATTGCGAACATAGGGTAAAAGAAGGAAAATTTTAAAATTCTTCTTTTCTGAAAGCGGAAGGCGTGGAGCTTTGATATTTGGTATGTACCATCTTCTATTGGACCTCTATTATTTTGTACATAGGATGCACCTGGGGTCAAAACTGGCCCTGCCCCGGGGGTAACAAATTCGAACATAAGAACAAGAAAGGAAAAATTGAAAATCTTCCTCTCTGATACAGGAAGGCGTGTAGCTTTGATATTTGGTGTGTTGCATCTTCTAGTGGAACTCTTCCAGATTCATTCATATGATGCCCTTGCGGTGAAAAGTGGCCCTGCTCCGAGGGTCACAAGTTCGAATATAGAAACAAAGAAGGACAATTTCAAAAACTTTCTTCTCTGAAACAGGAAAGCGTAGAGCTTTGATATTTCGTAAGTAGCATCTTCTAGTGGACCTCTACCAAGTTTGTTCATATGATGCCCCTGGGGTAAAAACTGGCCCTGCCACGGGGGTCACAAGTTCGAACATACGAACAAAGAAGGAAAACTTTAGAATTCTTGTTCTCTGAAACAGGAAGGCGTGGAGCTTTGATATTTGTTATGTTGCATCTTCTAGTGGACCTCTACCAGATTTATTCATATGATGCCCTTGCGGTAGAAAGTGACCCTGCCCCGGGAGTCACAAGTTCGAACATAGAAACAAAGAAAGAAAATTTTAAAAATTTTCTTCTCTGAAACAGGAAGGCATGGAGCTTTGATATTTGGGATGTTGCATCTTCTAGTGGACCTCTACCAAGTGTGTTCATATGATGCCCTTGGGGTCAAAACTGGCCCTATCCCGGGGGTCACAAGTTGGAACATAGGAACAAAGAAGGAAAATTTTAAAAATCTTCTACTCTGAAACTGAAAGGCGTACAGCTTTGATATTTGGTATGTAACATCTCCTAGTAGACCTCTACCAAGTTTAATCATATGATGCCCCTAGGGTCAAAACTGGCCATGTCCCGGGGTCAGAATTTCGAACATACGGGAAAAGAAAGAAAATTTTAAAATTCTTCTTTTCTGAAACCGGAAGGCGTGCAGCTTTGATATTTGGTATGTAGCATCTTCTATTGGACCTCTATTGAGTTTGTTCATAGGATGCACCTGGGGTCAAAACTAGCCCTGCCCCGGGGAGTAATAACTTCGAACATAGGAACAAGAAAGGAAAATTTTAAAAATCTTCCTCTCTGATACAGGAAGGCGTGGAGCTTTGATATTTGGTAATTTGCATCTTCTGGTGGACCGCTACCAGGTTTATTAATGTGACGTCCTTGCGAGGAAAAGTGGCCCTGCCCCGGGGGTCACAATTTCGAACATAGGAACAAAGAAGGACAATTTCAAAAATTTTCTTCTCTGAAACAGGAAGGCGTGGAGCTTTGATATTTGGTAAGTAGCAACTTCTAGTTGACCTCTACCAAGTTAGTTCATATGATGCCCCTTGGGTAAAAACTGGCCCTGCCCCGGGGGTCACAATTTCGAACATAGGAACAAAGAAGGACAATTTCAAAAAGTTTCTTCTCTGAAACAGGAAGGCGTGGAGCTTTGATATTTGGTAAGTAGCAACTTCTAGTTGACCTCTACCAAGTTAGTTCATATGATGCCCCTTGGGTAAAAACTGGCCCTGCCCCGGGGATCACAATTTCGAACATACGAACAAAGAAGGAAAACTTTAAAATTCTTTTTTTCTGAAAGCAAAAGGCGTGGAGCTTTGATATTTGGCATGTAACATCTCCTAGTGAACCTATACCTAGTTTGTGCATATGATGCCCTTGGGCTCAAAACTGGGCCTGTCCGCGGGTCACAATTTTGAACATAGGAACAAAGAAGGAAAACTTAAAAAATCTTCCTCTCTGATACAGGAAGGCGTGGAGCTTTGATATTTGATATGTAGCATCTCCGAGTAGACCTCTACCGTGTTTGTTCGTATGATGCCCCTGGGATCAAAACTGGCCCTGCCCCGGGAGTCACAATTTCGAACATAGGAACAAAGAAGGAAAACTTTTCTTCTCTGAAACAGGAAGGCGTGGAGCTTTGATATTTGGTATGTTGCATCTTCTAGTAGACCTCTCCCAGTTTTTTTCATATGATGCCCCTGGGCTCAAAACTGGCCCTGCCCTGGGTGTCACAAGTTCAATCATAGGAACAAAGAAGGAAAATTTTAAAAATCTTCCTCTCTGATACAGGAAGGCGTCGAGCTTTGATATTTGGTATGTTGCATCTTCTAGTTGACCTCTACGAAGTTTGATCATATGATGTCCTTGGTGTCAAAACTGGCCCTGCCCTAAGGTCACAATTTCTCTGAAACTGGACGTCGTAGAGCATTGATATTTGGTATGTAGTATCTCCTAGTAGACCTCTACAAAGTTTCTTCATATGATGCCCTTGGGGACAAAACTGGCCCTGCCCGGGGGGGGGTTCTCAATTTAAAACATAGGAACAAAGAAGGAAAACTTTGAAAATTTTCTTCTCTGAAACAGGAAGGCGTGGAGCTTTGATATTTGGTATTTAGCATTTTCTAGTGGACCTCTAACCAGTTTGTTCATATGATGCCCCTGAACTTAAAACTGGCCGAGCCCCGGTGGTTATAATTCCGAACAAAGGAAGAAAGAAGGAACATTTTTAAAAAATTTCCTCTCTGAAACATGAAGGCGTGGAGCTTTGATATTTAGTATGTAGCATCTTCTAGTGGACCTCTACCAAGTTTGTTCATATGATGCCCTTGGGGTCAAAACTGGCTCTGCCCCGGGGGTGACAAGTTCGAACATAGGAACAGAGAAGGAAAATTTTAAAAATCTTCTTCTCTGAAACTGGAAGGTGTACGGCTTTGATATTTGGTATGTAGCATTTCCAACTAGACTTGTACCAAGTTTGTTGATATGATGCCCCTGTGGCCAAAACTGGCTCTGCCCCGAGGGTGACAATTTCGAACATAGGAACAGAGAAGGAAAACTTTAAAAATCTTCTTCTCTGAAACTGGAAGGCGTACAGCTTTGATATTTGGTATGTAGCATTTCCTAGTAGACCTCTACCAAGTTTGTTCATATGATGCCCTTGTGGCCAAAACTGGCCCTGTCCCGGAGTGAAATTTCGGACAAAGGAACAAAGAACGAAAATTTTAAAATTCTTCTTTTCTTAAACCGAAAGGCGTGGAGCTTTGCTATTTGGTATGTTGCATCTTCTATTGGACCTCTATTAAGTTTGTTCATATGATGCCCCTGGGGTCAAAACTGGCCCTGCCCTTGGGGGGTAACAGATTCGAACATAGAAAGAAGGAAGGAAAATTTTAAAAATCTTCCTCTCTGATACAGGAAGGCGTGGAGCTTTGATATTTGGTATGTTGCATCTTCTAGTTGACCTCTACGAAGTTTGATCATATGATGTCCTTGGGGTCAAAACTGGCCCTGCCCTGGGGTCACAATTTCGAACAAAGGAACAAAGAAGGAAAAGTTTAAAATTCTTCTTTTCTGAAACCAAAAGTCGTGGAGCTTTGATATTTAGTATGTTCCATCTCAGAGTAGACCTCTACCAATTTTGTTCGTATGATGCCCCTGGGGTCAAAACTTGCCCCCCCAGGGACCACAAGTTCGAACATAGGAACAAATAAGGACAATTTTAAATTTCTTTTTCTCTTAAAAGGGAAGGTGTGGAGTTTTGATATTTGGTATTAGGCATCTCCTAATGGACCTCTACTGAGTTTGTTCATATGATGCCCCTGGGATCAAAACTGGACCCGTCCCGGGGGTCACGAGTTCGAACATAAGGACAAAGAGGGAAAACTTTAAAAACCTTCTTCTCCAAAACTAGAAGGCATAGAGCTTTGATATTTGTCATGTAGCATATCATAGTGGACCTCCACCAAGTTTGTTCATATGATGCCCTTGGGGTCAAAACTGGCCCTGCCCCAGGGTCACAAGTTCGAAAAAAGGAAAGAGGAGGGAAAATTTTAAAAATCATCTTCTCTGAAACTGGAAGTCGTAGAGCATTGATATTTGGTATGTAGCATCTCCTAGTAGACCTCTACAAAGTTTGTTCGTATGATGCCCTTGGGGACAAAACTGGCCCTGCCCGGGGGGTCACAATTACAAACATAGGAACAAAGAGGAAAACTTTAAAAATTTTCTTCTCTGAAACAGGAAGGCGTGGAGCTTTGATATTTGGTATTTAGCATTTTCTAGTAGACCTCTAACAAGTTTGTTCATATGATGCCCCTGAGCTTAAAACTGGCCAAGCCCCAGGGGTCACAATTCCGAACAAAGGAAGAAAGAAGGAAAATTTTAAAAAAAATTCTTCTCTGAAACAGGACGGCGTGGAGCTTTGATATTTAGTTTGTTGCATCTTCTAGTGAACCTCTACCAGGTTTATTCATATGATGCCCTTGCGGTAGAAAGTAGCCCTGCCCGGGAGTCACAAGTTCGAACATAGGAACAAAGAAAGAAAATTTTAAAAATTTTCTTCTCTGAAACAGGAAGGCGTGGAGCTTTCATATTTGGGATGTTGCATCTTCTAGTGGACCTCTACCGAGTTTGTTCATATGATGCCCTTGGGGTCAAAACTGACCCTACCCCGGGGGTCACAAGTTGGAACATAGGAACAAAGAAGGAAACTTTTTAAAAATCTTCTACTCTGAAACTGGAAGGCGTACAGCTTTGATATTTGGTATGTAGCATCTCCTCGTAGACCTCTACGAAATTTGATCATATGATGCCCATGGGGTCAAAACTGGCCATGCCTCGGGGTGAAAATTGCAACCACAGGGTAATAGAAGGAAAATTTTAAAATTCTTCTTTTCTGAAAGCGGAAGGCGTGGAGCTTTGATATTTGGTATGTACCATCTTCTATTGGACCTCTATTAATTTTGTACATAGGATGCACCTGGGGTCAAAACTGGCCCTGCCCCGGGGGTAACAAATTCGAACATAGGAACAAGAAAGGAAAACTTTGAAAATCTTCTTCTCTGATACAGGAAGTCGTAGAGCTTTGATATTTCGTATGTTGCAATTTATGGTGGACCGCTACCAGGTTTATTAATATGATGCCCTTGCGGTGAAAAGTGGCCCTGCCCCGGGGGTCACAAGTTCGAACATAGGAACAAAGAAGGACGATTTCAAAAATTTTCTTCTCTGAAACAGGACGGCGTGCAGCTTTGATATTTGGGATGTTGCATCTTCTAGTGGCCCTCTACCAAGTGTGTTCATATGATGCCCTTGGGGTCAAAACTGGCCCTACCACGGGGGTCACAAGTTGGAACATAGGAAGAAAGAAGGAAAATTTTAAAAATCTTCTACCCTAAAACTGAAAGGCGTACAGCTTTGATATATGGTATGTGACATCTCCTAGTAGACCTCTACCAAGTCCGATCATATGATGCCCCTAGGGTCAAAACTGGCCATGCCCCGGGGTCAGAATTTCGAGCATACGGTAAAAGAAGGAAAATTTTAAAATTCTTCCTTTCTGAAACTGGAAGGCGTACAGCTTTGATATTTGGTATGTAGCATCTTCTATTGGACCTCTATTGAGTTTGTTCATAGGATGCAACTGGGGTCAAAACTGACCCTGCCCCGGGGGTAACAACTTCGAACATAGGAACAGGAAAGGAAAATTTTAAAAATCTTCCTGTCTGATACAGGAAGGCGTGGAGCTTTGATATTTGTTATGTTGCATCTTCTGATGGACCGCTACCAGGTTTATTGATATGATGCCCTTGCGAGGAAAAGTGGCCCTGCCTCGGGGGTCACAATTTCGAACATAGGAACAAAGAAGGACAATTTCAAAAATTTTCTTCTCTGAAACAGGAAGGCGTGGAGCTTTGATATTTGGTATGTAGCATCTTCTAGTGGACCTCTATTGAGTTTGTTCATGGGATGTACCTGGGGTCAAAATTGGCCCTGCCCCGGGGGTAACAAATTCGAACGTAGGAACAAGAAAGGAAACCTTTGAAAATCTTCTTCTCTGATACAGGAAGGCGTGGACCTTTGATATTTGGTATGTTGCATCTTCTAGTGGACCGCTACCAGGTTTATTAATATGATGCCCTTGCGGTGAAAAGTGGCCCTACCCCGGGGGTCAGAATTTCGAACATAGGAACAAAGAAGGACAATTTCAAAAATTTTCTTCTCTGAAACAGGAAGGCGTGGAGCTTTGATATTTAGGATGTTGCATCTTCTAGTGGACCTCTACCAAGTTAGTTCATATGATGCCCTTGGGGTCCAAACTGGCCCTATCCCGGGGGTCACAAGTTGGAACATAGGAACAAAGAAGGAAAATTTTAAAAATCTTCTACTCTGAAACTGAAAGGCGTACAGCTTTGATATTTGGTATGTGACATCTCCTAGTAGACCTCTACCAAGTTGGATCATATGATGCCCCTAGGGTCAAAACTGGCCATGCCCCGGGGTCAGAATTTCGAACATACTCTAAAAGAAGGAAAATTTTAAAATTCTTCTTTTCTGAAACTGGAAGGTGTGCAGCTTTGATATTTGGTATGTAGCATCCTCTATTGGACCTCTATTGAGTTTGTTCATAGGATGAAACTGGGGCCAAAACTGGCCCTGCCCCGTGGGTAACAACTTCGAACATAGGAACAAGAAAGGAAAATTTTAAAAATCTTCCTCTCTGATACAGGAAGGCGTGGAGCTTTGATATTTGGTATGTTGCATCTTCTGGTGGACCGCTAGCAGGTTTATTAATATGATGTCCTTGCGAGTAAAAGTGGCCCTGCCTCGGGGGTCAAAATTTCGAACAAAGAAGGACTATTTCAAAAATTTTCTTCTCTGAAACAGGAAGGCGTGGAGCTTTGATATTTGGTAAGTAGCATCTTCTAGTGGCCCTGTACCAAGTTTCTTCATATGATGCCCCTTGGATAAAAACTGGCCCTGACCCGGGGGTCACAATTTCGAACATACGAACAAAGAAGGAAAACTTTAAAAATTTTGTTCTCTGAAACAGGAAGGCGTGGAGCTTTGATATTTAGTATGTAGCATCTTTTAGTGGACCTCTACCAAGTTTCTTCATAATGATGCCCTTGGGATCAAAACTGGCCCTGCCCCAGGGGTCACAACTTCCAACATAGGAACAGAGAAGGAAAATTTTAACAATCTCCTTCTCAGAAACTGAAAGGCGTAGAGCTTTGATATTTGGTATTTAGCATCTCCAAGGAGACCTCTACCAAGTTTGTTCATATGATGCCCCTTGGGTAAAAACTGGCCCTGCCCCGGGGGTCACAATTTCGAACATACGAACAAAGAAGGAAAACTTTAAAAATCTTCCTTTCTCTAACAGGAAGGCGTGGAGCTTTGATATTTGCTTTGTTGCATCTTCTAGTGGACCTCTACCAAGTTTGTTCATATGATGCCCTAGGGGTCAAAACTGGACCTGTCCGCGGGTCACAAGTTCGAACATAGGAACAAAGAAGGAAAACTTTAAAATTCTTCATTTCTGACACCAAAAGGCGTGGAGCTTTGATATTTAGTATGTTGATTCTCAGAGTGGAGCTTTACCAAGTTTCTTCATATGATTCCCCTGGGGTCCAACCTGGCTCTGCCCCTGGGGTCACAATTTCGAACATAGGAACAAAGAAGGAAAACTTAAAAAATCTTCCTCTCTGATACAGGAAGGCGTGGAGCTTTGATATTTGATATGTAGCATCTCCGAGTAGACCTCTACTGAGTTTGTTCTTATGATGCCCCTGGGGTCAAAACTGGCCCCGCCCCAGGGATCACAAGTTCGAACATAGGAACAAATAAGGACAATTTTAAATTTCTTTTTCTCACAAAAGGGAAGGTGTAGAGTTTTGATATTTGGTATTAGGCATCTACTAGTGGACCTCTACCAAGTTTGTACATATGATGCCCCTGGGATCAAAACTGGCCCCGTCCCCGGTGTCACGAGTTCGAACATAAGGACAAAGAGGGAAAACCTTCTTCTCGAAAACTAGAAGGCATAGAGCTTTGGTATTTCGTATGTAGCATATCATAGTCGACCTCAACCAAGTTTGTTCATATGATGCCCTTGGGGTCAAAACTGGCCCTGCCCCGGGGTCACAAGTTCGAAAAAAGGAAAAAAGAGGGAACATTTTAAAAATCATCTTCTCTGAAACTGAAAGTCGTAGAGCATTGATATTTGGTATGTAGTATCTCCTAGTAGACCTCTCCGTCTGTTTGTTTTAATGCCCTTGGGGACAAAACTGGCCCTGCCCGGGCGGTCCCAATTTCAAACATAGGAACAAAGAAGGAAATCTTTAAAAATTTTCTTCTCTGAAAAAGGAAAGCGTGGAGCTTTCATATTTGGTATTTAGCATTTTCTAGTGGACCTCTAACAACTTTGTTATATGATGCACTTGGGGTCAAAACTGGCTCTGCCCCGAGGGTGACAAGTTCGAACATAGGAACAGATAAGGAAAATTTAAAAATCTTCTTCTCTGAAACTGGAAGGCTTACAGCTTTGGTATTTGGTATGTAGCACTTCCTAACAGACCTCTACCAAGTTTGTTCATATGATGCCCCTGTGCCCAAAACTGGCCCTGCCCCGGGGTGAAAATTTCGGACATAGGAACAAAGAACGAAAACTTTAAAATTCTTCTTTTCTGAAACCGAAAGGCGTGCAGCTTTGCTATTTGGTATGTAGCATCTTCTATTGGACCTCTATTAAGTTTGTTCATATGATGCCCCTGCGGTCAAAACTGGCCCAGCCCTGGGGGGTAACAGATTAGAACATATGAAGAAGGAAGGAAAACTTTAAAAATCTTCCTCTATGATACAGGAAGGCGTAGAGCTTTGATATTTAGTATGTTGCATCTTCTAGTGGACCTCTACCAGGTTTATTCATATGATGCCCTTGCGGTCGAAAATGGCCATGGCCGGGAGTCACAAGTTCGAACATAGGAACAAAGAAAGAGAATTTTAAAAACTTTCTTCTGTAAAACAGGAAGGCGTGGAGCTTTGATAATTGGGATGTTGTATCTTCTAGTGGACCTCTACCGAGTTTGTTCATATGATGCCCTTGGGGTCAAAACTGGCCCTAGCCCCGGGAGTCACAAGTTGGAACATAGGATCAAAGGAGGAAAATTCTAAAAATCTTCTACTCTGAAAGTGGAAGGCGTACAGCTTTGATATTTGGTATGTAGCATCTCCTCGTAGACCTCTACCAGGTTTGATCATATGATGCCCCTGGGGACAAAACTAGCCATGGCCCGTTGACAAAATTGCGAACATAGGGTAAACGAAGGAAAAATTTAAAATTCTTCTTTTCTGAAAGCGGAAGGCGTGGAGCTTTGATATTTGGTATGTAGCATCTTCTATTGGACCTCTATTAAGTTTGTACATAGGATGCACCTGGGGTCAAAACTGGCCCTGCCCCGGGGATAACAAATTCGAACATAGGAACAAGAAAGGAAAATTTTGAAAATCTTCCTCTCTGATACAGGATGGCGTGGAGCTTTGATACTTGGTATGTTGCATCTTCTAGTGGACTGCTACCAGGTTTATTCATATAATACCCTTGCGGTGAAAAGTGGCCCTGCCCCGGGGGTCACAAGTTCGAACATAGGAACAAAGAAGGACAATTTCAAAAATTTTCTTCTCTGAAACAGGAAGGCGTGGAGCTTTGATATTTCGTAAGTAGCATCTTCTAGTAGACCTCTACCAAGTTTGTTCATATGATGCCCCTGGGGTAAAAACTGGCCCTACCCCGGGGGTCACAAGTTCGAACATACGAACAAAGAAGGAAAATTTTAGAAATTTTGTTCTCTGAAACAGGAAGGCGTGGAGCTTTGATATTTGTTATGTTGCATCTTCTAGTGGACCTCTACCAGGTTTATTCATATGATGCCCTTGCGGTAGAAAGTGGCCCTGCCCCGGGAGTCACAAGTTCGAACATAGGAACAAAGAAAGAAAATTTTAAAAATTTTCTTCTCTTAAACAGGAAGACGTGGAGCTTTGATATTTGGGATGTTGCATCTTCTAGTGGACCTCTACCAAGTGTGTTCATATGATGCCCTTGGGGTCAAAACTGGCCCTACCCCGGGGGTCTCAAGTTGGAACATAGGAACAAAGAAGGAAAATTTTAAAAACCTTCTACCCTGAAACTGAAAAGCGTACAGCTTTGATATTTGGTATATAACATCTCCTAGTAGACCTCTACCAAGTTTAATCATATGATGCCCCTAGGGTCAAAACTGGCCATGTCCCGGGGTCAGAATTTCGAACATACGGTAAAAGAAGGAAAATTTTAAAATTCTTCTTTTCTGAAACCGGAAGGCGTGCAGCTTTGATATTTGGTATGTAGCATCTTCTATTGGACCTCTATTGAGTTTGTTCATAGGATGCAACTGGGGTAAAAACTGGCCCTGCCCCGTTGGGTAACAACTTCGAACATAGGAACAAGAAAGGAAAATCTTAAAAATCTTCCTCTCTGATACAGGAAGGCGTGGAGCTTTGATATTTGGTAATTTGCATCTTCTGGTGGACCGCTACTAGGTTTATTAATGGGATGCCCTTGCGAGGAAAAGTGGCCCTGCCCCGGGGGTCACAAGTTCGAATATAGGAAGAAAGAAGTACAATTTCAAAAATTTTCTTCTCTCAAACAGGAAGGCGGGGAGCTTTGATATTTGGTAAGTAGCATCTTCTAGTAGACCTCTACCAAGTTTGTTCATATGATGCCCCTTGGGTAAAAACTGGCCCTGCCACGGGGGTCACAATTTCGAACATACGAACAAAGAGGGAAAACCTTAAAATTTATTTCTCTGAAACAGGAAGGCGTGAAACTTTGATATTTAGTATGTAGCATCTTTTAGTGGACCTCTACCAAGTTTGTTCATATGATGCCCTTGGGGTCAAAACTGGCCCTGTCCCTGGGGTCACAACTTCGAACACAGGAACAGAGAAGGAAAATTTTAACAATCTCCTTCTCAGAAACTGGAAGGTGTAGAGCTTTGATATTTGGTATTTAGCATCTCCAAGGAGACCTCTACCAAGTTTGTTCATATGATGTCCCTGGGGGTCAAAACTGGCCCTGCCCCGAGGTCAGATTTTCGAACATCGGAACAAAGAAGGAAAACTTTAAAATTCTTTTTTTCTGAAACCGAAAGGCGTGGAGCTTTGATATTTGGCATGTAAGGTCTCCTAGTGAACCTCTACCTAGTTTGTTCATATGATGCCCTTGGGGTCAAAACTGGGCCTGTCCGCGGGTCACAAGTTCGAACATAGGAAGAAAGAAGGAAAACTTTAAAATTCTTCTTTTCTGAAACCGAAAGGCGTGGAGTTTTAATATTTAGTATGTTGCATCTCAGAGTGGACCTTTACCAAGTTTGTTCATATGATTCCCCTGGGGTCCAACCTGGCTCTGCCCCTGGGGTCACAATTTCGAACATAGGAACAAAGAAGGAAAACTTAAAAATTCTTCCTCTCTGATACAGGAAGGCGTGGAGCTTTGATATTTGATATGTAGCATCTCCGAGTAGACCTCTACCGAGTTTGTTCGTATGATGCCCCTGGGGTCAAAACTGGCCTTGCCCCGGGAGTCAAAATTTCGGACACAGGAACAAAGAAGGAAAACTTTAAAAATCTTCGTCTCTGATACAGGAAGGCGTGGAGCTTTGATATTTGGTATGTTGCATCTTCTAGTAGACCTCTCCCAAGTTTTTTCATATGATACCCCTGGGGTCAAAAGTGGCCCTGCCCCGGGGGTCACAAGTTCAAACATAGGAACACAGAAGGAAAATTTTAAAAATCTTCCTCTCTGATACAGGAAGGCGTCGAGCTTTGACATTTGGTATGTTGCATCTTCTAGTTGACCTCTACGAAGTTTGATCATATGATGTGCTTGGGGTCAAAACTGGCCCTGCCCTGGGGTCACAATTTCGAACAAAGGAACAAAGAAGGAAAACTTTAAAATTCTTCTTTTCTGAAACCAAAAGTCGTGGAGCTTTGATATTTAGTATGTTACATTTCAGAGTAGACCTCTACTAATTTTGTTCGTATGATGCCCCTGGGGTCAAAACTTGCCCCGCCTGAGGGATCGCAAGTTCGAACATAGGAATAAATAAGGACAATTTGAAATTTCTTTTTCTCTTAAAAGGGAAGGTGTAGAGTTTTGATATTTGGTATTAGCCATCTCCTAGTGGACCTCTACTAAGTTTGTTCATATGATGCCCCTGGGATAAAAACTGGCCCCGTCCCGGAATCACAATTTCGGACATAAGGACAAAGAGAGAAAACTTTAAAAACCTTCTTCTCTAAAACTAGAAGGCATAGAGCTTTGATATTTGTCATGTAGCATATCCTAGTGGACCTCTACCAAGTTTGTTCATATGATGCCCTTGGGGTCAAAACTGGCCCTTCCCCGGGGTCCCAAGTTCGAAAAAAGGAAAAAAGAGGGAAAATTTTAAAAATCATCTTCTCTGAAACTGGAAGTCGTAGAGCATTGATATTTGGAATGTAGCATCTCCTAGTAGACCTTTAAAAAGTTTCTTCATATGATGCCCTTGGGGACAAAACGGCCCTGCCAGGGGGGGTCACAATTTCGAACATAGGAACAAAGAATGAAAACTTTAAAAATTTTCTTCTCTGAAACAGGAAGGCATGGAGCTTTGATATTTGGTATTTAGCATTTTCTATTGGACCTCTAACAAGTTTGTTCATATGATGCCCCTGAGCTTAAAACTGGCCGAGCCCCGGGGGTCACAATTCCGAACAAATGAAGAAAGAAGGAAAATTTTAAAAGATTTCTTCTCTGAAACAGGAAGGCATGGAGCTTTGATATTTAGTATGTAGCATCTTCTAGTGGACTTCTACCAAGTTTGTTATATGATGCCCTTGGGGTCAAAACTGGCTCTGCCCCGGGGGTGACATGTTCGAACATAGGAATAGAGAAGGAAAACTTTAAAAATCTTCTTCTCTGAAACTGGAAGGCGTATAGCTTTGATATTTGGTATGTAGCATCTCCTAGTAGACCTCTACCAAGTTTGTTCATATGATGCCCCTGTGGCCAAAATTGGCCCTGCCCCGGAGTGAAATTTCGGACATAGGAACAAAGAACGAAAACTTTAAAATTCTTCTTTTCTGAAACCGAAAGGCGTGGAGCTTTGGTATTTGGTATTTAGCATCTTCTATTGGACCTCTATTAAGTTTGTTCATATGATGCCCCTGGGGTCAAAACTGGCCCTGCTCCGGGGGGTAACAGATTCGAACATAGGAAGAAGGAAGGAAAATTTTAAAAATCTTCCTCTCTGATACAGGAAGGCGTGGAGCTTTGATATTTAGTATGTTGCATCTTCTAGTGGACCTCTACCAGGTTTATTCATATGATGCCCTTGCGGTAGAAAGTAGCCCTGGCCGGGAGTCACAAGTTCGAACATAGGTACAAAGAAAGAAAATTTTAAAAATTTTCTTCTCTGAAACAGGAAGTCGTGGAGCTTTGATATTTGGGATGTTGCATCTTCTAATGGACCTCTACCAAGTTTGTTCATATGATGCCCTTGGGGTCAAAACTGGCCCTACCCCGGGGGTCACAAGTTGGAACATAGGAACAAAGAAGGAAAATTTTAAAAATCTTCCACTCTGAAACTGGAAGGCGTACAGCTTTGATATTTGGTATGTAGCATCTCCTCGTAGACCTCTACCAAGTTTGATTATATGATGCCCCTGGGGTGAAAACTGGCTCTGCCCCGGGGTCAAAATTGCGAACATAGGGTAAAAGAAGGAAAATTTTAAAATTCTTCTTTTCTGAAACCGGAAGGCGTGGAGCTTTGATATTTGGTATGTAGCATCTTCTACTGTACCTCTATTAAGTTTGTACTTAGGATGCACCTGGGGTCAAAAGTGGCCCTGCCCCGGGGGTAACAAATTCGAACATAAGACAAGAAAGGAAAACTTTAAAAATCTCCCTTACTGATACAGGAAGGCGTAGAGCTTTGATATTTGGTATGTTGCATCTTCTGGTGGACCGCTACCAGGTTTATTAATATGATGTCCTTGCGAGGAAAAGTGGCCCTGCCCCGGGATTTACAATTTCGAATATAGGAACAAAGAAGGACAATTTCAAAAATTTTGTTCTCTGAAACAGGAATGTGTGGAGCTTTGATATTTGTTATGTTGCATCTTCTAGTGGACCTCTACCAGGTTTATTCATATGATGCCCTTGCGGTAGAAAGTAGCCCTGGCCGGGAGTCACAAGTTCGAACATAGGAACAAAGAAAGAAAATTTTAAAAATTTTCTTCTCTGAAACAGGAAGGCGTGGAGCTTTGATATTTGGGATGTTGCATCTTCTAGTGGACCTCTACCAAGTTTGTTCATATGATGCCCTTGGGGTCAAAACTGGCCCTACCCCGGGGGTCACAAGTTGGAACATAGGAACAAAGAAGGAAAATTTTAAAAATCTTCCACTCTGAAACTGGAAGGCGTACAGCTTTGATATTTGGTATGTAGCATCTCCTCGTAGACCTCTACCAAGTTTGATTATATGATACCCCTGGGGTGAAAACTGGCTCTGCCCCGGGGTCAAAATTGCGAACATAGGGTAAAAGAAGGAAAATTTTAAAATTCTTCTTTTCTGAAACCGGAAGGCGTGGAGCTTTGATACTTGATATGTAGCATCTTCTACTGTACCTCTATTAAGTTTGTACTTAGGATGCACCTGGGGTCAAAAGTGGCCCTGCCCCGGGGGTAACAAATTCGAGCATAGGAACAAGAAAGGAAAACTTTACAAATCTCCCTCACTGATACAGGAAGGCGTAGAGCTTTGATATTTGGTATGTTGCATCTTCTGGTGGACCGCTACCAGGTTTATTAATATGATGTCCTTGCGAGGAAAAGTGGCCCTGCCCCGGGATTTACAATTTCGAATATAGGAACAAAGAAGGACAATTTCAAAAATTTTGTTCTCAGAAACAGGAAGGTGTGGAGCTTTGATATTTGTTATGTTGCATCTTCTAGTGGACCTCTACCAAGATTGTTCATATGATGTCCCTTGGGTAAAAACTGGCCCTGCCCCGGGGGTCACAATTTCGAACATACGAACAAAGAAGGAAAACTTTAAAAATCTTCCTTTCTCTAACAGGAAGGCCTGGAGCTTTGATATTTGCTTTGTTGCATCTTCTAGTGGACCTCTACCAAGTTTGTTCATATGATGCCCTAGGGGTCTAAACTGGACCTGTCCGCGGGTCACAAGTTCGAACATAGGAACAAAGAAGGAAAACTTTAGAATTCTTCTTTTCTGAAACTGAAAGGCGTGGAGTTTTGATATTTAGTATGTTGCATCTCAGAGTGGACCTTTACCAAGTTTGTTCATATGATTCTCCTGGGGTCCAACCTGGCTCTGCCCCTGGGGTCACAAATTCGAACATAGGAACAAAGAAGGAAAACTTAAAAAATCTTCCTCTCTGATACAGGAAGGCGTGGAGCTTTGATCTTTGATATGTAGCATCTCCGAGTAGGCCTCTACCGAGTTTGTTCGTATGATGCCCCTGGGATCAAAACTGGCCCTGCCCCGGGAGTCACAATTTCGATCATAGGAACAAAGAAGGAAAACTTAAAAAATTTTCTTCTCTGAAACAGGAAGGCGTGGAGCTTTGATATTTGGTATGTTGCATGTTCCAGTAGACCTCTCCCAAATTTTTTCATATGATGCCCCTGGGGTCAAAACTGGCCCTATCCCGGGAATCACAATTTCGAACATAGGAACAAAGAAGGAAAACTTTAAAAAATTTTCTTCTCTGAAAAAGGAAGGCGTGGAGCTTTGATATTTGGTATGTTGCATCTTCTAGTTGTCCTCTACGAAGTTTGATCATATGATGTCCTTGGGGTCGAAACTGGCCCTGCCCTGGGGTCAAAATTTCGAACAAAGGAACAAAGAAGGAAAACTTCTTCTTTTCTGAAACCAAAAGTCGTGGAGCTTTGATATTTGGTATGTTGCATCTTCTAGTTGACCTCTACGAAGTTTGATCATATGATGTCCTTGGGGTCGAAATTAGTCCTGCCCCTGGGGTCACAATTTCGAACATAGGAACAAAAAAGGAAAACTTAAAAAATCTTCCTCTCTGATGCAGGAAGGCGTGGAGCTTTGATATTTGATATGTAGCATCTCCGAGTAGACCCCTACTGAGTTTGTTCGTATGATGCCCCTGGGGTCAAAACTGGCCCCGCCCCAGGGATCACAAATTCGAACATAGGAACAAATAAGGAAAATTTTAAATTTCTTTTTCTCTTAAAAGGGAAGGTGTAGACTTTTGATATTTGGTATTAGGCATCTCCTAGTGGACCTCTACCAAGTTTGTTCATATGATGCCCCTGGGATCAAAACTGGCCCCGTCCCGGGGATCACGAGTTCGAACATAAGGACAAAGAGGGAAAACTTTAAAAACCTTCTTCTCTAAAACTAGAAGGCATAGAGCTTTGATATTTGGTATATAGCATATCATAGTCGACCTCAACCAAGTTTGTTCATATGATGCCCTTGTGGTCAAAACTGGCCCTGCCCCGCGGTCACAAGTTCGAAAAAAGGAAAAAAGAGGGAAAACTTTAAAAATCATCTTCTCTGAAACTGAAAGTCGTAGAGCATTGATATTTGGTATGTAGTATCTCCTAGGAGACCTCTACAAAGTTTGTTTGTTTTGATGCCCTTGGGGGCAAAACTGGCCCTGCCCTGGGGGTCACAATTTCAAACATAGGAACAAAGAAGGAAATCTTTAAAAATTTTCTTCTCTGAAAAAGGAAAGCGTGGAGCTTTCATATTTGGTATTTAGCATTTTCTAGTGGACCTCTAACAACTTTGTTATATGATGCCCTTGGGGTCAAAACTGGCTCTGCCCCGAGGGTGACAAGTTCGAACATAGGAACAGATAAGGAAAATTTAAAAATCTTCTTCTCTGAAACTGGAAGGCTTACAGCTTTGATATTTGGTATGTAGCACTTCCTAGTAGACCTCTACCAAGTTTTTTCATATGATGCCCCTGTGGCCAAAACTGGCCCTGCCCCGGGGTGAAAATTTCGGACATAGGAACAAAGAACGAAAACTTTAAAATTCTTCTTTTCTGAAACCGAAAGGCGTGCAGCTTTGCTATTTCGTATGTAGCATCTTCTATTGGACCTCTATTAAGTTTGTTCATATGATGCCCCTGGGGTCAAAACTGGCCCTGCCCTGGGGGGGTAACAGATTCGAACATATGAAGAAGGAAGGAAAACTTTAAAAATCTTCCTCTATGATACAGGAAGGCGTGGAGCTTTGATATTTAGTATGTTGCATCTTCTAGTGGACCTCTACCAGGTTTATTCATATGATGCCCTTGCGGTGGAAAATGGCCCTGGCCAGGAGTCACAAGTTCGAACATAGGAACAAAGAAAGAAAATTTTAAAAACTTTCTTCTGTGAAACAGGAAGGCGTGGAGCTTTGATACTTGGGATGTTTCATCTTCTAGTGGACCTCTACCGAGTTTGTTCATATAATGCTCTTGGGGTCAAAACTGGTCCTACCCCGGGGGTCACAAGTTGGAATATAGGATCAAAGGAGGAAAATTGTAAAAATCTTCTACTCTGAAACTGGAAGGCGTACAGCTTTGATATTTGGTATGTAGCATCTCCTCGTAGACCTCTACCAAGTTTGATCATATGATGCCCCTGGGTACAAAACTAGCCATGCCCCGGGGTCAAAATTGCGAACATAGGGTAAAAGAAGGAAAATTTTAAAATTCTTCTTTTCTGAAAGCGGAAGGCGTGGAGCTGTGATATTTGGTATGTAGCATCTTCTACTGTACCTCTATTAAGTTTGTACATAGGATGCACCTGGGGTCAAAACTGGCCCTGCCCCGGGGATAACAAATTCGAACATAGGAACAAGAAAGGAAAACTTTGAAAATCTTCCTCTCTGATACAGGATAGCTTGGAGCTTTGATACTTGTTATGTTGCATGTTCTAGTGGACCGCTACCAGGTTTATTCATATGATACCCTTGCGGTGAAAAGTGGCCCTGCCCCGGGGGTCACAAGTTCGAACATAGGACAAAAGAAGGACATTTTCAAAAATTTTCTTCTCTGAAACAGGAAGGCGGGGAGCTTTGATATTTGTTATGTTGCATCTTTAAGTGGACCTCTACCAGGTTTATTCATATGATGCCCTTGCGGTAGAAAGTGGCCCTGCCCCGGGAGTCACAAGTTCGAACATAGGAACAAAGAAAGAAAATTTTAAAAATTTTCTTCTCTGAAACAGGAAGGCGTGGAGCTTTGATATTTGGGATGTTGCATCTTCTAGTGGACCTCTACCAAGTGTGTTCATATGATGCCTTTGGGGTCAAAACTAGCCCTACCCCGGGAGTCACAAGTTGGAACATAGGAACAAAGAAGGAAAATTTTAAAAATCTTCTACTCTGAAACTGAAAAGCGTACAGCTTTGATATTTGGTATGTAACATCTCCTAGTAGACCTCTACCAAGTTTGATCATATGATGCCCCTAGGGACAAAACTGGCCATGTCCCGGGGTCAGAATTTCGAACATACGGTAAAAGAAGGAAAATTTTAAAATTCTTCTTTTCTGAAACCGGAAGGCGTGCAGCTTTGATATTTGGTATGTAGCATCTTCTATTGGACCTCTATTGAGTTTGTTCATAGGATGCAACTGGGGTTGAAACTGGCCCTGCCCCGGGGGATAACAACTTCGAACATAGGAACAAGAAAGGAAAATTTCAAAACTCTTCCTCTCTGATACAGGAAGGCGTGGAGCTTTGATATTTGGTAATTTGCATCTTCTGGTGGACCGCTACTAGGTTTATTAATGTGATGCCCTTGCGAGAAAAAGTGGCCCTGCCCCGGGGGTCACAATTTCGAACATAGGAACAAAGAAGTACAATTTCAAAAATTTTCTTCTCTGAAACAGGAAGGCGTGGAGCTTTGATATTTGGTAAGTAGCATCTTCTAGTGGACCTCTACCAAGTTTGTTCATATGATGCCCCTTGGGTAAAAACTGGCCCTGACCAGGGGGGGTCACAATTTCGAACATACGAACAAAGAGGGAAAACTTTAAAAATTTTGTTCTCTGAAACAGGAAGGCGTGGAGCTTTGATATTTAGTATGTAGCATCTTTTAGTGGACCTCTACCAAGTTTGTTCATATGATGCCCTTGGGGTCAAAACTGGCCCTGTCCCTGGGGTCACAACTTCGAACACAGGAACAGAGAAGGAAAATTTTAACAATCCCCTTCTCAGAAACTGGAAGGCGTAGAGCTTTGATATTTGGTATTTAGCATCTCCAAGAAGACCTCTACAAAGTTTGTTCTTATGATGTCCCTAGGGGTCAAAACTGGCCCTGCCCCGGGATCAGATTTTCGAACATCGGAACAAAGAAGTAAAACTTTAAAATTCTTTTTTTCTGAAACCGAAAGGCGTGGAGCTTTGATATTTGGCATGTAACATCTCCTAGTGAACCCCTACCTAGTTTGTTCATATGATGCCCTTGGGCTCAAAACTGGGCCTGTCCGCGGGTCACAAGTTCGAACATAGGAAGAAAGAAGGAAAACTTTAAAATTCTTCTTTTCTGAAACCGAAAGGCGTGGAGCTTTGATATTTAGTATGTTGCATCTCAGAGTGGACCTTTACCAAGTTTGTTCATATGATTCCCCTGGGGTCCAACCTGGCTCTGCCCCTGGGGTCACAATTTCGAACATAGGAACAAAGAAGGAAAACTTAAAAAATCTTCCTCTCTGATACAGGAAGGCGTGGAGCTTTGATATTTGATATGTAGCATCTCCGAGTAGACCTCTACCGAGTTTGTTCGTATGATGCCCCTGGGGTCAAAACTGGCCCTGCCCCGGGAGTCACAATTTCGAACATAGGAACAAGGAAAACTTTAAATATCTTCTTCTCTGAAACTGGAAGGCGTACAGCTTTGATATTTGGTATGTAGCATTTCCTAGTAGACCTCTAACAAGTTTGTTCCGAACTGGCCCCGTCCCGGGGGTCACGAGTTCGAACATAAGGACAAAGAAGGAAAACATTAAAAACCTTCTTCTCTAAAACTAGAAGGCATGGAGCTCTGATATTTGGCATTTAGTATGTCATAGTGGACCTCTACGAAGTTTGATCATATGATGTCCTTGGGGTCAAAACTGGCCCTGCCCTAGGGTCACAATTTCGAACAAAGGAACAAAGAAGGAAAACTTTAAAATTCTTCTTTTCTGAAACCAAAAGTCGTGGAGCTTTGATATTTAGTATGTTCCATTTCAGAGTAGACCTCTACCAATTTTGTTCGTATGATGCCCCTGGAGTCAAAACTGGCCCCGCCCGAGGGATCACAAGTTCGAACATAGGAACAAATAATGACAATTTTAAATTTCTTTTTCTCTTAAAAGGGAAGGTGTAGAGTTTTGATATTTGGTATTAGGCATCTCCTAGTGGACCTCTACCAAGTTTGTTCCTATGATGCCCTTGGGGTCAAAACTGGCCCTGCCGCGGGGTCACAAGTTCGAAAAAAGGAAAAAGGAGGGCAAACTTTAAAAACCATCTTCTCTGAAACTGGAAGTCGTAGAGCATTGATATTTGGTATGTAGCATCTCCTAGTAGCCCTCTACCAAGTTTGTTCATATGATGCCCTTGGGGTCAAAACTGGCCCTGCCCCGGGGTCACAAGTTCGAAAAAAGGAAAAAAGAGGGAAACTTTAAAAATCATCTTCTCTGAAACTGGAAGTCGTAGAGCATTGATATTTGGTATGTAGCATCTCCTAGTAGACCTCTACCAAGTTTGTTCATATGATGCCCTTGGGGTCAAAACTGGCCCTGGTCCGGGTTCACAAGTTCGAAAAAAGGAAAAAAGAAGGAAACTTTAAAAATCATCTTCTCTGAAACTGGAAGTCGTAGAGCATTGATATTTGGTATGTAGCATCTCCTAGTAGACCTCTACAAAGTTTGTTCATATGATGCCCTTGGGGACAAAACTGGCCCTGCCCTGGGGGTCACAATTTCAAACATAGGAACAAAGATGAAAACTTTAAAAATTTTCTTCTCTGAAACAGGAAGGCGTGGAGCTTTGATATTTGGTATTTAGCATTTTCTAGTGGACCTCTAACAAGTTTGTTCATATGATGCCCCTGAGCTTAAAACTGGCCCAGCCCCGGGAGTCAAAATTCCGAACAAAGGAAGAAAGAAGGAAAATTTTTAAAAAATTCTTCTCTGAAACAGGAGGGCGTGGAGCTTTGATATTTAGTATGTAGCATCTTCTAGTGGACCTCTACCAAGTTTGTTATATGATGCCCTTGGGGTCAAAACTGGCTCTGCCCCGGGGGTGACAAGTTCGAACATAGGAACAGAGAAGGAAAACTTTAAAAATCTTCTTCTCTGAAACTGGAAGGCGTACAGCTTTGATATTTGGTATGTAGCATTTCCTAGTAGACCTCTACCAAATTTGTTCCGAACTGGCCCCGTCCCGGGGGTCACGAGTTCGAACATAAAGACAAAGAGGGAAAACTTTAAAAACCTTCTTCTCTAAAACTAGAAGGCATAGAGCTTTGATATTTGGCATGTAGCATATCATAGTGGACCTCTACGAAGTTTGATCATATGATGTCCTTGGGGTCAAAACTGGCCCTGCCCTAGGGTCACAATTTCGAACAAAGGAAGAAAGAAGGAAAACTTTAAAATTCTTCTTTTCTGAAACCAAAAGTCGTGGAGCTTTGATATTTAGTATGTTGCATCTCAGAGTAGACCTCTACCAATTTTGTTCGTATGATGCCCCTGGGGTCAAAACTGGCCCCGCCCCAGGGATCACAAGTTCGAACATAGGAACAAATAATGACAATTTTAAATTTCTTTTTCTATTAAAAGGGAAGGTGTAGAGTTTTGATATTTGGTATTAGGCATCTCCTAGTGGACCTCTACTGAGTTTGTTCATATGATGCCCCTGGGATCAAAACTGGCCCCGTCCCGGGGGTCACGAGTTCGAACATAAGGACAAAGAGGGAAAATTTTAAAAACCTTCTTCTCTAAAACTAGAAGCCATAGTGCTTTGATATTTGGTATGTAGCATATTATAGTGGACCTCTACCAAGTTCGTTCATATGATGCCCTTGGGGTCAAAACTGGCCCTGCCCCGGGGTCACAAGTTCGAAAAAAGGAAAAAAGAGGGAAAACTTTAAAAATCATCTTCTCTGAAACTGGAAGTCGTACAGCATTGATATTTGGAATGTAGCATCTCCTAGTAGACCTCTAGAAAGTTTGTTCATATGATGCCCTTGGGGACAAAACAGGCCCTGCCCTGCGGGTCACAATTTCGAACATAGGAACAAAGAATGAAAACTTTAAAAATTTTCTTCTCTAAAAAAGGAAGGCATGGAGCTTTGATATTTGGTATTTAGCATTTTCTAGTGGACCTCTAACAAGTTTGTTCATATGATGCCCCTGAGTTTAAAACTGGCCCAGCCCCGGGAGTCAAAATTCCGAACAAAGGAAGAAAGAAGGAAAATTTTTAAAAAATTCTTCTCTGAAACAGGAGGGCGTGGAGCTTTGATATTTAGTATGTAGCATCTTCTAGTGGACCTCTACCAAGTTTGTTATATGATGCCCTTGGGGTCAAAACTGGCTCTGCCCCGGGGGTGACAAGTTCGAACATAGGAACAGAGAAGGAAAACTTTAAAAATCTTCTTCTCTGAAACTGGAAGGCGTACAGCTTTGATATTTGGTATGTAGCATTTCCTAGTAGACCTCTACCAAATTTGTTCCGAACTGGCCCCGTCCCGGGGGTCACGAGTTCGAACATAAGGACAAAGAGGGAAAACTTTAAAAACCTTCTTCTCTAAAACTAGAAGGCATAGAGCTTTGATATTTGGCATGTAGCATATCATAGTGGACCTCTACGAAGTTTGATCATATGATGTCCTTGGGGTCAAAACTGGCCCTGCCCTAGGGTCACAATTTCGAACAAAGGAAGAAAGAAGGAAAACTTTAAAATTCTTCTTTTCTGAAACCAAAAGTCGTGGAGCTTTGATATTTAGTATGTTGCATCTCAGAGTAGAACTCTACCAATTTTGTTCGTATGATGCCCCTGGGGTCAAAACTGGCCCCGCCCCAGGGATCACAAGTTCGAACATAGGAACAAATAATGACAATTTTAAATTTCTTTTTCTATTAAAAGGGAAGGTGTAGAGTTTTGATATTTGGTATTAGGCATCTCCTAGTGGACCTCTACTGAGTTTGTTCATATGATGCCCCTGGGATCAAAACTGGCCCCGTCCCGGGGGTCACGAGTTCGAACATAAGGACAAAGAGGGAAAATTTTAAAAACCTTCTTCTCTAAAACTAGAAGCCATAGTGCTTTGATATTTGGTATGTAGCATATTATAGTGGACCTCTACCAAGTTTGTTCATATGATGCCCTTGGGGTCAAAACTGGCCCTGCCCCGGGGTCACAAGTTCGAAAAAAGGAAAAAAGAGGGAAAACTTTAAAAATCATCTTCTCTGAAACTGGAAGTCGTACAGCATTGATATTTGGAATGTAGCATCTCCTAGTAGACCTCTAGAAAGTTTGTTCATATGATGCCCTTGGGGACAAAACAGGCCCTGCCCTGCGGGTCACAATTTCGAACATAGGAACAAAGAATGAAAACTTTAAAAATTTTCTTCTCTAAAAAAGGAAGGCATGGAGCTTTGATATTTGGTATTTAGCATTTTCTAGTGGACCTCTAACAAGTTTGTTCATATGATGCCCCTGAGCTTAAAACTGGCCCAGCCCCGGGGGTCACAATTCCGAACAAAGGAAGAAAGAAGGAAAATTTTTAAAAAATTTCTTCTCTGAAACAGGAAGGCGTGGAGCTTTGATATTTAGTATGTAGCATCTTCTAGTGGACCTCTACCAAGTTTGTTATATGATGCCCTTGGGGTCAAAACTGGCTCTGCCCCGGGGGTGACAAGTTCGAACATAGGAACAGAGAAAGGAAAACTTTAAAAATCTTCTTCTCCGAAACTGGAAGGCGTACAGCTTTGATATTTGGTATGTAGCATCTCCTAGTAGACCTCTACCAAGTTTGTTGATATGATGCCCCTGTGGCCAAAACTGGACCTGCCCCGAGGTGAAAATTTCGGACATAGGAACAAAGAACGAGAACTTTAAAATTCTTCTTTTCTGAAACCGAAAGGCGTGGAGCTTTCGTATTTGGTATTTAGCATCTTCTATTGGACCTCTATTAAGTTTCTTCATATTATGCCCCTGGGGTCAAAACTGGTCCTGCCCCGGGGGTAACAGATTCCAACATAGGAAGAAGGAAGGAAAACTTTAAAAATCTTCCTCTCTGATACAGGAAGGCGTGGAGCTTTGATATTTAGTATGTTGCATCTTCTAGTGGACCTCTACCACGTTTATTCATAAAATGCCCTTGCGGTAGAAAGTGGCCCTGGCCGGGAGTCACAAGTTCGAACATAGGAACAAAGAAAGCAAATTTTAAAAATTTTCTTCTCTGAAACAGGAAGGCGTGGAGCTCTGATATTTGGGATGTTGCATCTTCTAGTGGACCTCTACCAAGTTTGTTCATATGATGTCCTTGGGGTCAAAACTGGCCCTACCCCGGGGGTCACAAGTTGGAACATAGGAACAAAGAAGGAAAATTTTAAAAATCTTCTACTCTGAAACTGGAAGGCGCACAGCTTTGATATTTGGTATGTAGCATCTCATCGTAGACCTCTACCAAGTTTGATTATATGATGCCCCTGGGGTGAAAACTGGCTCTGCCCCGGGGTCAAAATTGCGAACATAGGGTAAAAGAAGGAAAATTTTAAAATTCTTCTTTTCTGAAACCGGAAGGCGTGCAGCTTTGATATTTGGTAAGTAGCATGTTCTATTGGACCTCTATTAAGTTTGAACACAGCATGCACCTGAGGTCAAAACTGGCCCTGCCCCGGGGGTAACAACTTCGAACATATGAACAAGAAAGGAAAACTTGAAAAATCTTCTTCTCTGAAACAGGAAGGCGTGGAGCTTTAATATTTGGTAAGTGCCATCTTCTATTGGACCTATATTAAGTTTGTTCATATGATGCCCTTGCGGTGAAAAGTGGCCCTGCCCCGGGGGTCACAATTTCGAACATAGGAACAAAGAAGGACAATTTCAAAAATTTTCTTCTCTGAAACAGGAAGGCGTGGAGCTTTCATATTTGGGATGTTGCATGTTTTAGTGGACCTCTACCAAGTGTGTTCATATGATGCCCTTGGGGTCAAAACTGGCCCTGCCCCAGGGGTCACAAGTTGGAACATAGGAACAAAGAAGGAAAATTTTAACAATCTCCTTCTCAGAAACTGGAAAGCGTAGGGCTTTGATATTTGGTACCAAGTTTGTTCATATGATGTCCCTGGGGGTCAAAACTGGCCCTCCCCGGGATCAGAATTTCGAACATAGGAACAAAGAAGGAAAACTTTAAAATTCTTTTTTTCTGAAACCGAAAGGCGTGGAGCTTTGATATTTGGCATGTAGCATCTCCTGGTGAACCTCTACCTAGTTTGTTGATATGATGCCTTTGGGATCAAAACTGGGCCTGTCCCGGGAGTCACAATTACAAACATAGGAAGAAAGAAGGAAAACTTTAAAATTCTTCTTTCCTGAAACCGAAAGGCGTGGAGCCTTGATATTTAGTATGTTGCATCTCAGAGTGGACCTTTAATAAGTTTGTTCATATGATTCCCCTGGGGTCCAACCTGGCTCTGCCCCTGGGGTCACAATTTCGAATATAGGAACAAAGAAGGAAAACTTTAAAATTTCTTCTTTTCTGAAACCAAAAGTCATGGAGCTTTGATATTTAGTATGTTGCATCTCAGAGTAGACCTCTACCAGATTTGTTCGTATGATGCCCCTGGGGTCAAAACTGGACCCGCCCCAGGGATCACAATTTCGAACAAAGGAACAAATAAGGACAATTTTAAATTTCTTTTTCTCTTAAAAGGGAAGGTGTAGACTTTTGATATTTGGTATGTAGGCATCTCTTAGTAGACCTCTACCAAGTTTGCTCATATGATGCCCCTGGGATCAAAACTGGCCCCGTTCCGGGGGTCACGAGTTCGAACATAAGGACAAAGAGGGAAAACTTTAAAAACCTTCTTCTCTAAAACTAGAAGGCATAGAGCTTTGATATTTGGTATGTAGCATATCATACTGGACCTCTACCAAGTTTGTTCATATGATGCCCTTGGGTTCAAAACTAGCCCTGCCCCGGGGTCACAAGTTCGAAAAAAGGAAAAAAGAGGGAAAACTTTAAAAATCATCTTTTCTGAAACTATTGGATGTAGAGCAATAATATTTGGTATGTAGTATCTCCTAGTAGACCTCTACAAAGTGTGTTCATATGATGCCCTTGGGGACAAAACAGGCCCTGCCCTGCGGGTCACAATTTCGAACATAGGAACAAAGAATGAAAACTTTAAAAATTTTCTTCTCTAAAAAAGGAAGGCATGGAGCTTTGATATTTGGTATTTAGCATTTTCTAGTGGACCTCTAACAAGTTTGTTCATATGATGCCCCTGGGCTTAAAACTGGCCCAGCCCCGGGGAACACAATTCCGAACAAAAAAAGAAAGAAGGAAAATTTTAAAAAATTTCTTCTCTGAAATAGGAAGGCGTACAGCTTTGATATTTAGTATGTAGCATCTTCTAGTGGACTTCTACCACGTTTGTTATATGATGCCCTTGGGGTCAAAACTGGCTCTGCCCCGGGGGTGACAAGTTCGAAAATAGGAACAGAGGAGGAAAACTTTAAAAATCTTATTCTCTAAAACTGGAAGGCGTACAGCTTTGATATTTGGTATGTAGCATTTCCTAGTAGATCTCTATCAAGTTTGTTCATATGATGCCCCTGTGGCCAAAACTGGCCCTGCCCCGGGGTGAAAATTTCGGACATAGGAACAAAGAACGAAAACTTTAAAATTCTTCTTTTCTGAAACCGAAAGGCGTGGAGCTTTGCTATTTCGTATGTAGCATCTTCTATTGGACCTCTATTAAGTTTGTTCATATGATGCCCCTGGGGTCAAAACTGGCCCTGCCCCGGGGGTAACAGATTAGAACATAGGAAGAAGGAAGGAAAACATTAAAAATCTTCCTCTATGATACAGGAAGGCGTGGAGCTTTGATATTTAGTATGTTGCATCTTCTAGTGGACCTCTACCAGGTTTATTCATATGATGCCCATGGGGTAGAAAGTAGCCCTGGTCGGGAGTCACAAATTCGAACATAGGAACAAAGAAAGAAAATTTTAAAAATTTCCTTCTCTGAAACAGGAAGTCGTGGAGCTTTGATATTTGGGATGTTGCATCTTCTAGTGGACCTCTACCAAGTTTATTCATATGATGCCCTTGGGGTCAAAACTGGCCCTACCCCTGGGGTCACAAGTTGGAACATAGGAACAAAGAAGGAAAATTCTAAAAAGCTTCTACTCTGAAACTGGAAGGCGTACAGCTTTGATATTTGGTATGTAGCATCTCCTCGTAGACCTCTACCAATTTTGATCATATGTTGTCCCTTATGTCAAAACTGGCTATGCCCCGGGGTCAAAATTGCGAACATATGGTAAAAGAAGGAAAATTTTAAAGTTCTTCTTTTCTGAAATCGAAAGGCGTGGGGCTTTGATATTTGGTATGTAGCATCTTCTATTGGACCTCTATTAAGTTTGTACATAGGACTCACCTGGGGTCAAAACTGACCCTGCCCCGGGCGTAACAAATTCGAACATAGGAACAAGAAAGGAAAACTTTAAAAAATCTTCCTCTCTGATACAGGAAGGCGTGGAGCTTTGATATTTGGTATGTTGCATCTTCTGGTAGACCGCTACCAGGTTTATTAATATGATGCCCTTGCGGTGAAAAGTGGCCCTGCCCCGTGGGTCACAATTTCGAACATAGGAACAAAGAAGGACAATTTCAAAAATTTTCTTCTCTGAAACAGGAAGGCGTGGAGCTTTGATATTTGGTTAGTAGCATATTCTAGTGAACCTCTACCAAGTTTGTTCATATCATGCCCCTTGGGTAAAAAGTGGCCCTGCCCCGGGGTTCATAAGTTCGAACATACGAACAAAGAAGGAAAACTTTAAAAATTTTGTTCTCTGAAAGAGGAAGGTGTGGAGATTTAATATTTAGTATATAGCATCTTTTAGTGGACCTCTACCAAGTTTGTTTATACGATGTCCATGGGGTCAAGACTGGCCCTGCCCCGGGGGTCACAATTTCGAACATAGGAACAAAGAAGGAAAATTTCAAAAATGTTCTTCTCTCAAACAGGAAGGCGTGGAGCTTTGATATTTGGTAAGTAGCATCTTCTAGTGGACCTCTACCAACTTTGTTCATATGATGCCCCTGGGGTAGAGAAACTGGCCCTGCCCCGGGGGTCACAAGTTCGAACATACGAACAAAGAAGGAAAACTTTATTTTGTTCTCTGAAACAGGAAGGCATGGAGCTTTGATATTTGTTATATTGCATCTTCTAATGGACCTCTACCAGGTTTATTCATATGATGCCCTTGCGGTAGAAAGTGGCCCTGCCCCGGGAGTCACAATTTCGAAGATAGGAACAAAGAAAGAAAATTTTAAAATTTTCTTCTCTGAAACAGGAAGGCGTGAAGCTTTGATATTTGGGATGTTGCATCTTCTAGTGGACCTCTACCAAGTGTGTTCATATGATTCCCTTGGGGTCAAAACTACCCCTATCCCGGGGGTCACAAGTTGGAACATAGGAACAAAGGAGGAAAACTTTAAAAATCTTCTACTCTGAAACTGAAAGGCTTACAGCTTTGATATTTGGTATGTAACATCTCCTAGTAGACCTCTACCAAGTTTGATCATATGATGCCCCTAGGGTCAAAACTGGCCATGCCCCGGGGTCAGAATTTCGAACATACGGTAAAAGAAGGAAAATTTTAAAATTCTTCTTTTCTGAAACCGGAAGGCGTGCAGCTTTGATATTTGGTATGTAGCATCTTCTATTGGACCTCTATTGAGTTTGTTCATAGGATGCAACTGGGGTCAAAAATGGCTCTGCCCCGGGGGTAACAAATTCGAACATAGGAACAAGAAAGGAAAATTTTAGAAATCTTCCTGTCTGATACAGGAAGGCGTGGAGCTTTGATATTTGGTATGTTGCATCTTCTGGTAGACCGCTACCAGGTTTATTAATATGATGCCCTTGCGGTGAAAATTGGCCCTGCCCCAGGCGACACAATTTCGAACATAGGAACAAAGAAGGACAATTTCAAAAATTTTCTCCTCTCGAACAGGAAGGCGTGGAGCTATGATATTTGGTAAGTAGCATCTTCTAGTGGACCTCTACCAAGTTTCTTCATATGATGCCCCTGGGGTAAATACTGGCCCTGCCCTGGGGTTCATAATTTCGAACATACGAACAAAGAAGGAAAACTTTAAAAATTTTATTCTCTGAAACAGGAAGGCGTGGAGCTTTGATATTTAGTATGTAGCATCTTTTAGTGGACCTCTACCAAGTTTGTTCATATAATGCCCTTGGGGTCAAAACTGGCCCTGCCCCAGGGGTCACAACTTCGAACATAGGAACAGAGAAGGAAAATTTTAACAATCTCTTTCTCAGAAACTAGAAGGCGTAGAGCTTTGATATTTGGTATTTAGCATCTGCAAGGAGACTTCTACCAAGTTTGTTGATATGATGTCCCTGGGGGTCAAAACTGGCCCTGCCCCGGGGTCAGAATTTCGAATATAGGAACAAAGAAGGAAAACTTTAAAATTCTTTTTTTCTGAAACCGATGATATTTGGCATGTAGCATCTCCTAGTGAATCTCTACCTAGTTTGTTCATATGATGCCCTTGGGCTCAAAGCTGGGCCTGTCCGCGGGTCACAAATTTGAACATAGGAACAAAGAAGGAAAACTTTAAAATTCTTCTTTTCTGAAACCGAAAGGCGTGGAACTTTGATATTTAGTATGTTGCATCTCAGAGTGGACCTTTACCATGTTTGTTCATATGATTCCCCTGGGGTCCAACCTGGCTCTGCCCCTGGGGTCACAATTTCGAACATAGGAACAAAGAAGGAAAACTTTAAAAAATTTTCTTCTCTGAAAAAGGAAGGCGTGGATTTTTGATATTTGGTATGTTGCATGTTCTAGTAGACCTCTCCCAAGTTTGTTCATATGATGCCCCTGGGGTCAAAACTGGCCCTGCCCCGGGGGTCACAAGTTCAAACATAGGAACACAGAAGGAAAATTTTAAAAATTTTCCTCTCTGATACAGGAAGGCGTGGAGCTTTGATATTTGGTATGTTGCATCTTCTATTTGACCTCTACGAAGTGTGATCATATGATGTCCTTGGTGTCAAAACTGGCCCTGCCCTGGGGTCACAATTTCGAACAAAGGAACAAAGAAGGAAAACTTTAATATTCTTCTTTTCTAAAACCAAAAGTCATGTAGCTTTGATATTTAGTATGTTGCATCTCAGAGTAGACCTCTACCAATTTTGTTCGTATGAAGCCCCTGGGGTCAAAACTGGCCCCGCCCCAGGGATCACAAGTTCGAACATAGGAACAAATAGGGAAAATTTTAAATTTCTTTTTCCGTTAAAAGGGAAGGTGTAGAGTTTTGATATTTGGTATTAGGCATCTCCTAGTGGACCTCTACCAAGTTTGTTCATATGATGCCCCTGGGATCAAAACTGGCCCCGTCCCGGGGGTCACGAGTTCGAACATAAGGACAAAGAGGGAAAACTTTAAAAACTTTCTTCTCTTAAACTAGAAGGCATAGAGCTTTCATATTTGGCATGTAGCATATCCTAGTGGACCTCTACCAATGTTGGTCATATGATGCCCTTGGGGTCAAAACTGGCCCTGCCCCGGGGTCACAAGTTTGAAAAAAGGAACAAAGAGGGAAAACTTTAAAAACCATCTTCTCTGAAACTGGAAGTCGTAGAGCATTGATATTTGGTATGTAGCATCTCCTAGTAGACCTCTACAATGTATGTTCATATGATGCCCTTGGGGACAAAATTGGCCCTACCCAGGAGTCACAATTTCGAGCATAGGAACAAAGAAGGAAAACTTTAAAAATTTTCTTCTCTGAAACAGGAAGGCGTGGAGCTTTGATATTTGGTATGTTGCATCTTCTAGTAGACCTCTCCCAAGTTTGTTCATATGATGCCCCTCCGGTCAAAACTAGCCCTGCCCCGGGGGTCACAAATTCAAACATAGGAACAAAGAAGGAAAATTTTAAAAATCTTCCTCTCTGATACAGGAAGGCGTGGAGCTTTGATATTTGGTATGTTGCATCATCTAGTTGACCTCTACGAAGTTTGATCATATGATGTCCTTGGGGTCAAAACTGGCCCTGCCCTGGGGTCACAATTTCGAACAAAGGAACAAAGAAGGAGTACTTTAATATTCTTCTTTTCTAAAAGCAAAAGTCGTGGAGCTTTGATATTTAGTATGTTGCATCTCAGAGTAGACCTCTACCAATTTTGTTCGTATGATGCCCCTGGGGTCAAAACTAGCCCCGCCCCAGGGATCATAAGTTCGAACATAGGAACAAATAAGGAAAATTTTAAATTTCTTTTTCCCTTAAAAGGGAAGGTGTAGAGTTTTGATATTTGGTATTAGGCATCTCCTAGTGGACCTCTACCAAGTTTGTTCATATGATGCCCCTGGGATCAAAACTGGCCCCGTCCCGGGGGTCACGAGTTCGAACATAAGGACAAAGAGGGAAAACTTTAAAAACCTTCTTCTCTAAAACTAGAAGGCATAGAGCTTTCATATTTGGCATGTAGCATATCCTAGTGGACCTCTACCAATTTTGGTCATATGATGCCCTTGGGGTCAAAACTGGCCCTGCCCCGGGGTCACAAGTTTGAAAAAAGGAACAAAGAGGGAAAACTTTAAAAACCATCTTCTCTGAAACTGGAAGTCGTAGAGCATTGATATTTGGTATGTAGCATCTCCTAGTAGACCTCTACAATGTATGTTCATATGATGCCCTTGGGGACAAAATTGGCCCTACCCAGGAGTCACAATTTCGAGCATAGGAACAAAGAAGGAAAACTTTAAAAAATTTTCTTCTCTGAAACAGGAAGGCGTGGAGCTTTGATATTTGGTATGTTGCATCTTCTAGTGGACCTCTAACAAGTTTGTTCATATGATGCCCCTGAGCTGAAAACTGGCCCAGCCCCGGGGGTCACAATTCCGAACAAAGGAAGAAAGAAGAAAAACTTTAAAAATTTCTTCTCTGAAACAGGAAGGCGTGGAGGTTTGATATGTAGTATGTAGCACCTTCTAGTGGACCTCTACCAAGATTGTTCATATGATGTCCCTTGGGTCAAAACAGGCCCGGGGTCACGAGTTCGAACATAAAGACAAGGAGGGAAAACTTTAAAAACCTTCCTCTCTGATACAGGAAGGCGTGGAGCTTTGATATTTGATATGTAGCATCTTCTAGTGGACCTTTACCAAGTTTATTTGTACGATGCCCCTGGGGTCAAGACTGGCCCATCCGCGGGCGTCACACTTTTGATCAAAGGAACAGAGAAGGAAAAATTTAAAAGTCTTTTTCTCTGAAACTGGAAGGCTTACAGCTGTGATATTTCGTATGTAGCATCTCCTAGTAGACCTCTACCAAGTTTGTTCATATGATGCCCCTGTGGTCAAAACTGGCCCTGCCCCAGGGTCAAAATTTAGAACATAGGAACAAAGAAGGAAAACTTGAAATTTCATCTTTTCTGAAACCGAAAGGCATGGAGCTTTGATATTTGGTATGTAGCATCTTCTATCGGACCTCTACTAAGTTTGTTTGTATTATGCCCCTGGGGTCAAAACTTGCCCTGCCCCTGGGGTAAAAAATACGAACATAAGAACAAAGAAGGAAAATTTAAAAACGTTCCTCTCTGATGCAGGAAGCCGTGGGGCTTTGATATTTGGTATGTTGCATCTTCTAGAAGACGTCTACAAAGTTTGGTCTTATGATGCCCTTGCGGTCAAAACTGGCCCTGCCCCGGCGGTTACAAGTTCGAACATACGAACAAAGAAAGAAAATTTTAAAAATTTTCTTCTCTGAAACAGGAAGGCGTGGAGCTTTGATATTTCGTAAGTAGCATCTTTTAGTGGACCTCTACCAAGTTTGCTCATATGATGCCATTGGGGTCAAAACTGGCCCTGCCCCGGGGGTCGCAATTTCGAACATAGGAACAGAGAAGGAAAATTTTAAAAATCTTCTACTCTAAAACTGGAAGGCGTGGAGCTTTGATTTTTGATATGTAGTATCTCCCAGTAGACCTCTACCAAGTTTGTTCATATGATGCCCCTGGCTTTGCCCCGGGAGGTCACAATTTAGAACATAGGAACAAAGAAGGAAAATTTTAGAAATCTTCTTCTCTGTAACTGGAAGGCGTAGAGCGTTGATATGTGCTATGTAGCATCTTCTAGTAGACCTCTACTAAGTTTGTTCATATGATGCCCCTGGGGTCAAACCTGGCTCTGCCCCTGGGGTCACAAGTTCGAAAAAAGGATCAAAGAAGGAAAACTTAAAAAATCTTCCTCTCTGATACAGGAAGGCGTAGAGCTTTGATATTTGGTATGTAGCATCTGCTAGTAGACCTCTACCAAGTATTTTCATATGATGCCCATTGGGTCAAAACTGGCCCTGCCCCGGGGTCACAATTTCGAACATAGGAACAAAGAAGGAAAACTTTAAAAATCTTCCTCTCTGATACAGGAAGGCGTTGAGCTTTGATATTTGGTATGTAGCATCTTCTGGTGGACCTCTACCATGTTGGTAATATGATGCCCTTGGGGTCAAAACTGGGCCTGCCCTGGGGGGTCACAATTTCGAACAAAGGAACAAAGAAGGAAAATTTTAAAAATTTTCTTCTCTGAAACAGGAAGGCGTGGACCTTTGATATTTCGTATGTACCATCTATTACTGGACCTCTACCAAGTTTGTTCATATGATGCCCCTCCGGTAAAAACTATCCCCGCCACGGAGGTCACAAGTTCGAACATAGGGAAGGAAAACTATAAAAATTTTCTACTCTGAAACTGGTAGCCGTGGAGCTCTGATATTTGATATGTAGCATCTCCTAGTGGACCTCTACCAAGTTTGTTCATATGATACCCTTGGGGTCAAAGCTGGCCCTGCCCCGGGGGTCAGAATTTCGAACATGGGAAGAAAGAAGGAAAACTTTAACAATTTTCTTCTCTGAAACAGGAAGGCGTGGATCTTTGATATTTTGTATGTAGCATCTTCTAGTGGACCTCTACCAAGTTTGTTCGTATGATGCCCCTGGGGTCAAAACTAGCCCGTCCCAGAGGTCACAATTTCGAACATAGGAACAAAGAAGGAAAACTTTAAATTTCTTTTTCTCTCAAACGGGAAGGTGTAGAGCTTTGATATTTTGTATATATCATCTCCTAGTAGACCTCTACCAAGTTTGTTCATTTGATGCCCCTGGGGTCAAAATTGGCCCCGTCCTGGGGGTCACAAAATAAAAAAACAAAGAAGGAAAATTTTAAAATTCTTCTTTCCAAAAAAGCGAAAAGCGTGGAGCTTTGATATCTGGTATGTGGCATCTCAGAATGGACCTCGAACATAGGAACAAAGAAGGAAAACTTTAAATTTCTTTTTCTCTTAAATGGGAAGGTGTAGAGCTTTAATATTTGGTATGTAGCATCTCCTAGTGGACCTCTACCAAGTTTAGTCATATGATGCCCCTGGGTTAAAACTGGTCCTGCCCCGGGGGTCACAATTTCGAAAAAAGGAACAAAGAGGGACAACTTTCAAAATCATCTTCTCTGAAACAGGAAGGCGTAGAGCTTTAATACTTGGCATGTAGTATCTCTTAGTGGACCTCTACCAAGTTTGTTCATATGATGCCCTTGGGGTCAAAACTGGCCCTGCCCGAGGGGTCACAATTTCGAACATAGGAACAAAGAAGGAAATTTTAAAAATTTTCTTCTCTGAAACAGGAATGCGTGGAGCTTTGACATTTGGTATGTCGCATCTTCTAATGGACCTCTACCAACTTTGTTTATATGATGCCCCTGGGGTCAAAACTGGCCCTGCCCTGGGGGTCACCATTTCGAACATAGGAACAAAGAAAGAAAACTTTAAAAATTTTCTTCTCTGAAACAGGAAGGCGTGAGGCTTCGATATTTGATATGTAGCATCTTCTAGTGGACCTCTACCAAGTTTGTTCATATGATGCCCTTGGGGTCATAACTGGCCCAGCCCCGGGGGTCACAAGTTCGAACATAGGAACAGAGAAGGAAAAATTTAAAAATTTTCTTCTCTGAAACTGGAGGGCGTAGAGCTTTGATATTTGGTATGTAGCACCTCCTAGTAGACCTCTACCAAGTTTGTTCATATGATGCCCCTGGAGTCAAAACTGGCCCTGCCCCGGGGGGTCACAGTTTCGAACATAGGAACAAAGAAGGAAAACCTTAAAAAATCTCCCTCTTTGATACAGAAAGGCGTGGAGCTTTGATATTTGGTACGTAGCATCTTCTAGCGGACCTCTAGCAAGTTTGTTCATATGATGCCCTTGGAGTGAAAACTGGCTCTGCCCCGGGGTCACAATTTCGAACATAGGAACAAAGAAGGAAAATTTTGAATTTTTTCTTTTCGGAAACCGAAAGGCGTTGAGCTTTGATATTTGGTATGTTGCATCTTCTATTGGACCTCTACCAAGTTTGTTCATATGATGCCCTTGGGGTCAAAACTGGTCCTGCCTCGGGGGGGTCACAATTTCGAACATACAAAGAAATAAGGAAACCTTTAAAAATTTTCTTCTCTTAAACTGGAAGGCGTACAGCTTTGATATTTGGTATGTAGCATCTCCTTGTAAACCTCTACCAAGTTTGTTCATATGATGTCCCTGAAGTCAAAACTGGCCGTGTCCCTGGGGTCACAAGTTCGAACATAGGAATAAAGAAGGAAAACTTTAAAAAAATTTCTCTCTGACACAGGGAGGCGTGGAGATTTGATATTTGGTATGTAGCATCTTCTAGTGGACCTTTATACTAAGTTTGTTCATATGATACCCTTGGGTCAAAGCTGGCCCTGCCCCGGGGTAACAAGTTCGAACATAGGAACAAAGAAGGAAAATTTTAAGAATCTTCTCTGAAACTGGAAGCGTAGAGCTGTGATATTTTGGTATGTAGCATCACCTAGTGGACCTCTACCAAGTTTGTTCATATGATGCCCCTGGGGCATTTTAAGAATCTTCTCTGAAACTGGAAGCGTAGAGCTGTGATATTTGGTATGTAGCATCTCCTAGTGGACCTCTACCAAGTTTGTTCATATGATGCCCCTGGGGTCGGAACTGGCCCTACCCCTGGGGTCAGAAATTCGAACATAGGACCAAAGAAGGAAAAATTCTTCTTTTCTGAAACCGAAAGGCGTGGAGCTTTGATATTTTGTATGTTACATCTCAGCGTGCACCTCTAACAAGTATGTTCGTATGATGCCCCCCGGGGCCAAAAATGGCCCCGCCCCAGAGGTCACAATTTCGAACATAGGAACAAAGAGAGAAAACTTTAAATTTCTTTTTCTCTCAAACGGGGAGGTGTAGAGCTTTGATATTTTGTATATATCATCTAGTGGACCTCTACCAAGTTTGTTCATTTGATGCCCCTGGGGTCAAAATTGGCCCCGTCCCGGGGGTCACAATTCCGAACATAGAAACAAAGAAGGAAAATTTTAAAATTCATCTTTTCGGAAACCTACAGGCGTGGAGCTTTGATATTTGGTATGTTGCATCTCAGAGTGGACCTCTACCAAGTTTGTTCATATGTTGCCTTGGGGTCAAAACTGGCCCCGCCCCAGGGGTCACAATTTCGAACATAAGAACAAAGAAGGAAAACTTAAAAAGTTTTCTTCTCTGAAACAGGAAAGCGTGGAGCTTTATTATTTGGTATGTAGCATCTTCTAGTGGACCTCTACCAAGTTTGTTCATATGATGCCCTTGGGGTCAACATAGGAACAAAGAAGGAAAATTTAAAAAATCTTTTTCTCTGAAACTGGAAGGCGTAGAGCTTTGATAATTTGGTATGTAGCATCTCCTCTAACCAAGTTTGATCATATGATGCCCTTGGGGTCAAAACTGGCCCTGCCCCGGGGGTCACAAGTTCGAAAAAAGGAACAAAGAGGGAAAACTTTAAAAATCATCTTCTCTGAAACTGGAAGGTGTAGAGCTTTGATATTTGGTATGTAGCATCTCCTAGTGAACTTCTACCATGTTTCTTCCAATGATGCTACTTGGGTCGAAACTGGCCCAGCCCCGGAGGTCACAATTTCGAACACGGGAACAAAGAAGGAAAACTTAAAAATTCTTCTTTGAAACTGTCAGGCGTAGAGCTTTGATATTTGGTATGCAGTGATTCTCTTCTAAGTTTGTTTGCCCATCTAAGCACAACGAGTTCATTGAGTTCAAAATTTGGTCATCTTGGGTCATAAACTATGTCACTAGGTCAAATTACAGAAATACCTTGTTGGCACTCTCGAGGCCACATTATTTGCTCAATTGCCTTGAAAATTGGGCCCAAATTTTGTCTTTCTAAAATCTCACATAAGTCTGAATTTGAGTCAACTGGGGTCATAAACTAGGTCACTGGGTCAAATTAAAGAAATACTTGGTTTGCACTCTGGAGGCCACATTTATTGCTCAAATGACCAGAATGTTTGTCTTGATGAAATATCAGATGAGTTTGGATCTGGGTCACCTGGAACCATAAACTAGGTCACTAGGGTCAAATTAAAGAAATACATTGTGGGCACTCTAGAGGCCACATTATTTGCTCAATTGCCTTGAAAATTGAAAAAAAATGGCAAAATAATCCCATGTAAATGCATTTAAGTAATATAGTGATGTATTTAAGTAGTACAATGTGCATGTAAGTAGTACTATGTTGTGTATAAGTAGAACGGTGATGTATATATGTATATATGTATATAAGTAGTACAGTGTACTTCTTATATGCATCGCTGTACTACTTATATTACTCGCTCTACTACTTATATACATCACTTCACTACTTACATACATCATTGTACTACTTCTATATACTGCACTATATATGTTCATCAGTATTAACTGATGTACATCACAGTATTACTTATATAAATCAACCAGAATTCCACCAAATTCATGTGAACGTGCCATTGAAATGCTTAATGCTGTTATGGCGACGAATAAGGTTGGCAGGGTTGTTGGCAGTTCTAGCCGTTCTATTCAATACCTTAGGCAACGTTTCCAACAGTGCGTACGGATAAATTTACCACGTAGTGGACGACGTCTGGTCAAGACCGCTATATCATGAACACTCACCTGCGCAATCGTTTTCAAACTGCCACTGCCACTGCCACTGCCACTGCTGCTAAGACCCCTGGTACACATAACAACCGATGATCTGCCCAAACTGTACGCAATCGTCTGCGCGAATGTGGTCGACGTGTACGTCGTCCTTACGCTGCCGTCAATACGCGACATCACTTTGTAAATCGTGTTAAATGGGAACGTACACACCATAACGCCACAATGGAATAGCGTTCTTTTCACCGACGTCTCGAAATTTCCCATTCATAGAAGTGGCAGGGTTCGTGTATACCGTAGAACAAATGAACGTTATGCCGACTTTTGTGTACTTGAATGAGATCGTTTTGGGGGCGCAGGTTCCGCCAGGGTTTGGGCAGGCATTGCACAAGATTAATCGCACACCTCTTGCCGTGACTGAATGTCTATTTGATTGCCTAACGCTACCGGGATGAGATTTTTGCGAGGCACGCCACAGTTTCAAAATAATGCCAATAACACTGTTTTAACATGATAATACCACAAGCCAAACAGCTAGAGATACTGTGAATTTCCTCAGGGCGAATAATATTGCATTCTTTCATGACTGGCCCGCGAAAAGTCCAGATCTGAATCCCATCGAACACCTAAGGGACAATTTTGACCAGCGTGTTAGACGTCGCGCTATTCCACCGTCGAATATCAATGAACTAACACAAACCTTAATCCAGGAGTGGAATAACATTCCACAGGCAGAAATCAACACACTTGTCGGTTCTATGCCCCAACGATGCTAGGCAGTACTCGATGCTCAAGGTGGCCCATACCCGAAATTAATGTGTGATTTTGGTCTACCACCCCTACCACATTTAATCAACCATTTCATCAGTTTTGCGTGAAGGTAGAGCGATAAAATCTTACACACAAATTTACATTGAAACACAAGTAAAAATAGTTTAACCCTTTCTTCCATATTTAGGTATATCGGCACTTAAACACAGCGGAAGTTACTTATTTTGTTCAGTATATATAAGTAGTATATAAGTAGTATAGCGATGTATGTAAGTAATATTCTCTGTGTGTGTGTGTGTGTGTGTGTGTGTGTGTGTGTGTGTGTGTGTGTGTGTGTGTGTGTGTGTGTGATATTTGTGGAGGGATGTATATAATTAGTACAGTGATGTATGTTAGTAGTAGAGGGATGTATATAGGTTCACAGTATTGTATATTAGTAGTAGAGAGATGTATATAAGTAGTAGATATACGTATATAAGTAGTACGGTGATGTATATATAAATAGTATATTTTTTTCTGAAAAGACTTTGTCCTGCCAAAACTATGGGGCCTTACCCTTCTTCTTCCTACTCCAGCTTCAGCGTTCTTATACTCCAATTATTTCACAATGACAACTCACTCATTGAAGGCTTTTCGTAGTTTTATTTTAAATAAATCAATGATAAGATTCTATGACCAGTCGATAGCTTGGTCTTATTTGGTACAAACACGCCTTATATTGATACTCGAAGCACAGACAAATTCGTATACAAAGATAAAAGGCCCAAACTTTACATGTTGCAGTGTAGATAAAAAAAGGTCGTAACTGAACTTGAAAATCGCAAAATAATCCCATGCCAATGTATTTAAGTAATATAGTGATGTATTTAAGTAGTACAATTTACACGTAAGTGGTACTATGTTGTGTATAAGCAAAACAGTGATGTATATATATTAATAAGTAGTACAGTGTACTTCTTATATGCATCGCTGTACTACTTATATACATCACTTCACTACTTACATACATCATTGTACTACTTCTATATACTGCACTATATATATTCATCAGTATTAACTGGGATGAACATGTACGCATGCATATAATTAGCACAGTGATGTGTGTATATATAGCACCATGTGTATAAGTGCCACAGAAATGTATTATAAGTAGTACAGGGATGTATATATGTAGAACAGTCGTGTATATATGTAGTACTGTGATGTAAATATTTAGTAACGTGATAGATAACTGTCGTTGCAGTGTATAGAAGTAGTACAATTCTGTATATAAGTATAAAAGTAGCACAGTGAAGTAAATTAGTTTTGAAATGATATAAAGAGTTCATACTTAGTTATCTTCCTTGATATTTATGCGTTGTTTTTTATTTCTGATTTATCATCGTCTTTTCCATCATTGCCATCATTATCATCATTATTTTTTTTCTAAATTTATCAAATAAAACTTCCATCCCATATACATTTCCTAGAGTAAAAGGTAAGGGTTTAAAACCACAGTCTGTCCTCTTCCTCACTGAAAGCAATATTGAATAAAGTTTACTCAAGTTATAAATTAAAGCTGTATCAACTATAAATTCTACAGTTCCTATATTATGTGTACCACACATTTCTTTTTTATTTACATAAAATAAAAAATGATTTTTAAACCAATCATACTTGATATTTTGGTGGTGGTTCATTTATAAATACTATCTTATTAAATAAAATTATGTGTTTTTTTTTTTTTTTTTTTAATTGCACTTAGTGCTTGTGCTTTTCCTCTTTCTATCAAATGTTTTTTTCTTCCTCACTCACTCCTGTTTGTTTTGAACGTATCTGATCTTTGAGAGTTTCAATATTTCTCCATTTCATCTAAGATCATTTTAAACTCTTCTTGTAATATCCGCCCATCAGTTAACGTCCAAGAGATAAAATTTTTCACACTAATTAACTCGCTTTCTGCTATCATTCTAATTTCATCATGCTTTTTTGCTTTTGTATATAATCGTCTTCTTAAAAATTTAACACATACTCATAACAATAGCGGCAATTTCTAGTGGAAGCATTATAGCTAGAACAACTCCAATGCCTCCAGTAATAACACTTCCAGAAATAAGAGCAGTATGAACTCCATCTGTGATATTTATAGTTCGTTTATATTTTTTATATAAAGACTGTCTTGTATTTTTTTTCTTTAATCAATCTTTGCACTATATCTGATATTTTACAAAAATGACATTTGGACCAGAAGTTCCAGGAGGAAGAATATGTGGTGTTTCTTCTTGTCACTATCTTCCACCCAAAAAATTTCATGTAGATCATCTTCAACAAGATTCTGGTGTAATAGATGCATAGACAACATTTATTCTAGACAAATCAAATGGATATACAAGAACTGGAATTGAACGTATCAATGATAAGAACTTATTGCTGGGCACAATACTTGGTGCACAATCACAAACAAGAACAGATACTTTAGATGTACGACAAGCTTTTGATGCTCAGAAACAATTTCTTGCAAATATCGAAGATGCTATTAATAGCACAGTAAATTCAAAGATATCAAAATACGTTAAAATATGCAAGAAGTCAACTGAATTTTGTTTATTGACTTGGTCTTTATATGTCTCTAAGTGATATGGAACTCAGAATAGGATCGATTAAAGATTATAATAATAAAATTGTAGTTGCTCAGCAAGAACTTGGTCTTGAGCTTAATAATGAAGTCACCGTTGAAGTAACACCTCCTCCAATTAATGGAGATTTGAAGGAACAAAAACTAAACCACCATATTTTATTTATTGTTTCCTTGATTCTGTTAATTTGACTTCTTAATTTTTCTTTATTTATATTAATAACCTCAAGTCTAGCACTTCTCTCTGACTTTTTTTCATAATAAATAAAAATGTCAATATACGAAGAAAAGCTTAATCCACATCGTAAATTAAGAGAACCTCTTGCTGTAAAAGGAATTCGTCAGAGTGTTGTAATAACAAATAACCCATAGTATAATCGATCAGAACCAACTACTTAGAGTTAATTTTCCTAATCTCAGTGATAATGATGTTATTGTTCCAAGAAGTGCTCGTCTTGCTTTTGAAATTGAAATTAAAAGTACAGATCAAAATGCAACAATTTATCAAAACATTGGAAGAAGTATTGTAAAAAAAAAATACTAAGTAATATTTCAGGTAAATGAAGTGATGTCAGTTGATGACAGTGATATTTACCACTGTTATTTAGATTTATGGAAATGTCCAACTGAACGTTTAAATATGGCATATCAAGGTATAGGAAATGATAATATGTTAAAGCATAGAGTTGGAGCTGGTGATGCATCTTCAGATAAGGAAACATCTTCGCAAGCCAAGGATACTAACTCCACTTTGTTCGTTACGTACCCTTGGCCGCTCGCCTCTTTAAAAAACGAAACTCCCGCTGCGCCACCTATCGAATATCACGAGTTACCTAACCTTCGCTGATGTTATTTCTGACCAATCAAAATGCTCGTAATAAAAATTGTTAGGCTATGCATCAAATACAGCTGCGCTTTCGGATTCATCAAGATTTTCTGAAATCAATCAGACATACGATGATTCGCAATCATTTGGCTGTGGAACCCGTCCTAGTATTTCACATAATTGATCATGAACTATAAAAAACTCATTAAATATCGATCGTCTACTCTTTTTTGGCAAATTTTCGTCACAAACACGACAGCTTTCGTTTTTGACGGGCGCCGCCATTATTGTTTTCTGTTTCGCGGAAGATTTCTTGTTAAGGATGGTTTGATTGGACGTGATGGGTTTTGATCGCATCCAATGAAATGGCGCAGCGGGAGTTTCGATTTTTCAAGAGGCGAGCGGCCAAAGGTACTACCTTAGTATCATTGGCTTGCGAAGATGATAAGGAAGATGAAGCAATTGCAAATGTTTTTAAAAACAGATTTTGCATTCCACTTGATTTTGAAATGTTTGAAACACATATGCCATCTTATCAAGCTGGACTCGGAGATAGACTTGTATATTAACTTACTTTCAATGGTTATAATAATGTAATTAAATCAACGGATAAGGCAGCTTCTTACGTTATAAAAAAATATTTGTCTTGAATTTCTAATTCAGAACTTGTTAGACAAATTACACAAGAATATGACAACAAAATGACAATACTTTACGATCGTGTATTAAGACATAAAATAATAACTGCTAACAAATCTAATACATTATGGAATATAAATTTAAATGTACCTGCTGTAATTATGAAAGGAATCTTAATGTTGTTTGAAGACCCTGAGAGAACAAGCACTGAAGAAATATTATAATCCTAAAATTGAAAAAGTAGAAGTAACGATAGAAGGTGTACTTAATCAACTTGTATGGTCAAGGAATGAGAGCATATCAACACTGAGAAAAAATTAATAGATTTTTTGCCTTGACTTCAAAGAGAACCAAGGAAACAAGTAAATATCTAACTACTAATTATGCTCTCTTAAGATCAACAGAAGATAATTCACTTCATGGATCAGGTAGAAAAAATATTAAATGCATCAGAAGGAATTAAAATTCAAATAAGTAAAAAAGCAGAAGCAACTGATATTTATTTGTATATAATACAAGACGGACAGATTTAATTTTAAGGGTGGAAGATTTAAAGAGGTTAAATATTAATTTTTTTTTTTTTTTTTTTTTTTAAATCTTACAATTAAAAAATGAACTTACCAAAATATCCTCATTCTGCTATTATTTTCGGTAAAACAGGTTGTGGGAAGACTGAATTTGTATTAGATTTACTAGAAAATGAATATAGAGGTGTTTTTCAAAATATTAAAATTCTTTGTCCAACAATACAATGGAATAGAGCATACAAAAATCATGAATGGATTGGTGATGTTAGAAAACCTAAAACAAGAAATTTGAAAATTGTAAATCTTGTTCATAATGGTGAGGAAAAACTACAAGAATTGCTTAGACATTTTTTCAACATACATGCTGGTTTTCCTTCTTTATAAATAATTGATGACTGTAGTGCAACAATAGAAATAACCAAAAAAAAAAAAGATGTTCTCTGAATTAGCTGGCACAGGAAGACACGCAGAACAATCAGTTTGGGTTATTTCACAGATATAATTCTGTTTTAAAAGATGTTTTATATAAAAGATAGAGACAGTTTTGAAAACTGGCTTCGTGAAAATGATGTTATTGAGACATTAGAAGAAAGACAGAAAAAAAAAGAATTATCACAAGAAATTCATAGGAAATTGATATTGAGACCAAGTCAACCTACTGGTTACCGGATAATAGATTAAGATTGCTATTAGCAATGCTTATCTTTTTTTTTTTTTTTTTTCCTTCATTGTTAATAGCATTGTTAAATTAAAATCTGTGAAAATTATCGATAAAAATAATAACAAGCAATTCTAATAGCATTGCTAATAGCAAATTCTAAAAAATAAGAAATGCTTTAAATGAAATGCTACTTGAATCAATAACAATTCTGTCTTTTGCTGTAAATATTTTTAACGGATATATCTTTATATTTTATTATTTTAAATTAAAAAATATTTTTGCCCATATAAAAATGAATACAGAAGAACTATTACAAAACATACATAATGACAGAAAGAAAATATGAATTATAACAAAAAAAAAGAAGAAAACGCAGTAAATACATATACAGTATAGCAGAAAAGCTACTTAAATCCTGCTGTCATGCCTGTTTCTTTCGATTTAATTCCGGAAAAATATTCCTTTTCATATGTTTCTGCCGATGATGGACTCTCGGCAAGAAATATATGGATACTTGAACTTATTTACACAAAGATTTGTACAAAAAGTGTGAATTTCAGAAGCTACGGACAATGTAATACATGTGCCAGCTTTGAACTTCTACGAGAAAGAATGAAACAACTCATAATCCCCAGTTTTGCTTAAAAATGATAGAATTAAAGATGATTAATATTTTCATAAGGCTTGTTAGGTTGTCTCAACATCGTATTCGATAATAAATTACACTAAATTGCAAGCATTTTGAAATATTTATAGATTGTCTCATTCAACAGAGAGGTGGAAGTCTGAGAAATGTTTAAATTTCAAGTTAAGGGAAAATGGTTGTCTGATGATTTTAAAAATGTCTAAAGTCAAATATCAATTAACAAACTTGTTAATATCACTGGCGGTAGTTTGTTTTATCTTACGATATACTGAAGACAACGGGTGGTCGAGTGGATTACAGCGGCAATAACACACATCTTATCAGTTAACAGTTTACCGACATACCCTTTGAAATGGCAGATGTGCTAATGCACCTAAATATGGCTAAGTCAAAAGCTGATTTAATTAACATAAGTTGCCTTTTGAGCTGATCTTCCAAAACTGTACAAAACAGAACTTAGTCTGTTTCATAATTGAAATCTACAAGTACCTTCAGTAAAGAATACACGTAAATGTATTTAATTTAAGTAGCAGATGGTTTGAATCCAAGAATAAACTGCTTTTTTGCACTCTGATCTGTATCTACACATTCAGCATTCTTCACGCGCCAAGGGTTAATGTTAACGTCAAACTGAAACATTGATGACACGTGCCCCTTTTTTGATGTGCAGATGTTATTAAACAAGATTAGCTATTTGAGTGAACGTACTTTCTCTTTATTAGTATTTCATATATTTTACCTTTCTTTTTCGGACAGTTTAAGAGGAAAAAAAAACTAACATCAATAAATCTATAGCGTAATATAGCGTTGATCAAACTCTTTGCTCATGTCCAATTGTCAATCATAATCATAATCCAAACTTATAATCTCTTCGTATATCTCACGTAAGTAGTACACGATCGCAAAGCACATCGTTTAAACTTTTTCCTAAAATTCAAGCATTGTAGACACACATAATTTCGCACTTCTCCATCATTAACAGTCGCTTGTTTGTGAGCCGAAATAGCAGACAGCATGGCTGCACATTGGGCCAAATAAATGCGATAACCTGATTGGTCAAATATCGATTTCCACGGATCCATGTATTATCAGCAATTGTTAATGGTGGTGGAAGCAAGAAATATTTAGGTAAAGAACTTCAAACATCAGAAATAGATGAAATGTCTGCTGAACAAAAACTATGAAGATCCCTTTTATAAATCATGCTTTATAAATCATGCTTTAACAACTACTTGTTGTGAGTTGTATTATAAATATGGTATGTTTCGAGCACCGTTTACAGCAATGATAACAACTGTAAGACATATTAATTTTGATAAAAAAAAAAAAAATGATAACAACTGTAAACTGCCCATTCTAAACATCTTTCATCATTGTTCTTTACATTTACTACTGCTTTTTTATCAGCAACGGCTTTTAGTAATTGAATATATGATGAACCTTTGATATCTTCTTTTATTTGTTCGATGATTATTGATTTTTTATCATTAAACATAACTGAAGGATCTTTATAATTATCAAAAAAGATTGTGTATGTTTTAAAATAATTACATAATGGTTTATGAGTTAAAAATGAAATATTTCTGTTTTCAAAATTTTTATCATGTTCATTTTTTTCTTTTTTGCTTGTTCACTATTTGTTGTTTTCTTTTTTTCAATTTTTCTCTTTTTTAATTGTTTTTCCCTCTTTTCCATATGCTCGTTAAATTCTTTTCTCCTCTTTTCCATTCGCTCTTCAAATTCTTTTTCCCTCCTCTCGTCTTTTTTAGAGGATTTTTCTTCTGACACTTCTAAATTAAGAAGTGCTTTATTTAACGCAGAACTGGTAATTTTACCTTTACTGTAAATTGCCCAATTAATGTTTGAGCCGACAGTTTTTTTTTTATCATTTTTTTTTTTTCTATCGAGGCATTTAACCTCATAAGAAGTTTTGTTGTATTTATTGCAGACTATTCCTAAATGATTGTACTCCTCCCTTTCTATTATATTCATTTGACCCATATACCAGTTTTGAGGGCGTTTTTTAAAGGGTTTTTTTTACTTATCAAATGTCACAATGACAGATTTCTGGGCATTATACTGATACCTCCACTGACATGCATAACGATGACAAATGTTTATCATGGACTGAAGCGATTTGCTGGACAGAGCAAGAAGAGTCATGTCGTCTGCAAAAGACGGAGCACAAAAATCTTTGTCTTGTATTCGTAGACCTAATTCGCTATTTTTTAACAGTACAAGTAGAGAGTTAATGTACAAAAGATACAAAAAAGGTGCCCTGTTTGGTACCTTGCAGAACCGGAAACCAGTCTGACTGCAGACCAGAGTATAATACACAACTATACATGTTAGAGTGCATAGCAATAACAGTTTTTAACACCAATTATTCTGTCATTATCAATACATAAAGGCGTAATAACGGAATTGTACTTTTTTTTATTCCATAAGAATGCGACGCCACCTTTTACCCACTCTTCTTCCCTGTATATATTCAATTCTGAATTGCATACACCCAGCCCATTATAGGCTGAGTGTATGCTATCCAGAAAATGTAACTCGCTTTGATAGAGCCAGTGCTCTGATATGCCGCATATATCAATTGCTTCAGAGTCCAATAAGTTGCTAAGATAGTAGGCACTTGACATATAAGCCCAGCAACGTTCCAAGTACAAATTTTCAGTGTAATCATTGTAAGCTTTAAATTGAAATAACAGCAAGCGAATAAAGAGTACAAACAATATGTAGTGACCCACAACATAGGGATGTATAACAACCGATGCAATATGTCCAAAGACCTACTCGTCACCGTAGAGCGGCTGATATTCATGGTCACGATAGTCGTGATCACCATAACAACCGTCAGGAAAACTGTAATTGTAACCGCTATAGCGATTTTGGGTTGAGCATGAACACATATAATCATCATTGCTACCGCTTAGCTTATAGCTGTAACAAGGATGATCAAAGTAATTTCCTGTTTGTTTGTCAAAGCGAAACATGTCGAGAGTGCTGATAGTTGTTATTCTTTCTGTGACTGTTATGCGACACTAAATGGTCACTCAAATCATCACTATTGTGTACACGATTGTTTTCTGCAGATGAATGAAATTTTTTCATATCACTGTGTTTTGTCATCCATGGACGACATGTAACACCCTTTGGCCAGAACCTTTCTTATGTAAGTTTGTGAGAATCTGGCGATTCAACGTTCAAACGTATTATGACTGATCTGCCATAGCGCTGACGGAAGATGCGAATCATTGTAACTTTAACACCTCTGTTGGTGACATAACTAGTGAGTTTGGGAACAGTTATGGATGAATTGAACCCACCTACAAAAAAGCGCTTAGTTTTTTTTTAACAACGTATTCACTGAAGTCGAATTCCTCATCGCAGTCAGTCGATGCATCACCTACGGCACTTTGATATGTGTTAAAATCTTTTGATGATCGTGATTCTTCACAGTGATTATTACCTCGAGAGATACGAACTTGTATCTGGTTCTGAAACCCAGGCTCTCCGTGGTCTTCATTTCCAGACTCTACGTGTGACCTATTGTGGTTCTGGCCCCGATTATCATTTTTCCGAGTGTCAAGATCTCCTGATTTCATTGTTGAGTAACTTCATCGAATTTTTCAAACTCGTAACACCAGACGATTTTTCGTCGTTTATACGTTGTAAGTCGGTGGCAATGGAGTGCAACTGATCACCGGTTTCTTGTCTGCATGCAATATGGACAATTGTCTTCGCAACAAAAACTTGAAACTTGTTATTGGCAGACGTCTTTGAGAACTTTAGAGACGTCTGCTAAACACTATGGCTTAGATCCTGCTTGGTATTATACCGCCCCCGGCCTGGCCTGGGGCGCGGAACTAAAAACGACGGAAGTAAAATTAGAGCTGCTATCAGACCCCGACATGTTGCTTTTATGGTTGAGGCGGGCATATATAAGAGCATGTGCACTAAAAGATACGGAGAAGCTAACAAATCCGTACATGAGAGATCAGTACGATGAGAGTAAACCCGCGAGGTATCTGCAGTACTTAGTCTTTACTCTTGGGCAATGAGTCAGCCACTTCCTACTCACGGATTTAAGTGGGTGGCGGATAAGGAATTAGGTAGCTGGGAAAACATTCTATGCATCTTAGAAGTAGACCTAGATAGCTGCATGATCTGCACAACGACTTTCCCCTAGCCCCCGAGCGTTTAAAGATAAACGGGCTGAAGAAACTTATTCCTAACTTTGGCTCCAAGAAAAATTACGTCGTGCACTACCAAGCTCTTAAACAATATATAAGTTTAGACTTAAAGCTAGTAAAAGTTCATAGGGGGATTATGATTAAGGAAATTACCTGGCTTAAAAAGTACATCGACGTAAACATTAAAATTCAGAACAGCAGGTACCAACGAGTTTGAGAAAAATTTCTTTAAGCTCATGAACAACTCTGTCTTTGGTAAGACTATGGAAAACCTGAGAAAAAGAGTAGATGTGCAACTAGTTAACGACAGAAAAATGGCTAAAAAAATCTCGCGGCAAAACCTAATTTTGTGCACAATAAAAGGTTTGCTGAGGACTTGGTAGCCATCTATATGAAAAAAACCTGCATAAAATACTTAGGGTTGTGTATTTTAGACATCAGCAAAACCCTGAAGTATGACTTCTGACGATGATAAGCGTTTTATTTCAGAAGATGGGGTAAATAACCCTAGCTTTAGGACATTATAGTTTCGCGCCAAATTTATAATCTTTAAAGGTTAAATTTTTTTTCGCGAATTTTTTTCTTTTTTTGCGGGAGAGAAAAAGTAGAACAAAGCCGTCCAAAGTGAGTAAAATTTATAAAAATTTTTCGCGAATTTTTTTGCTATAATTTTTTTTTTTTTTTTGGGGGGGGGGGGGGGGGGTCAACGAGTATAGTTTTTTGCAAAAAATATCTAGCCATAGTAATGGCTGTTGGCTCGTTGAAAAAATGGTCAAGGTTTTCCGTGATGCACCAGGCTAAGCAATTAATCTAGTAGTTAGATGTAAAAACAGTATCCAGTGTTTATTAACGTCAGTAACACTGAAATATTTCATTGGCCATGGCGAGATATAAAGAAGTTGTAAATCGTTTATTCCCAACTACCACCCCAAGAACCCGTACAAAAATATAATTGTTGTAATAAGCTGCCCATAATCATCAGTAGTGTGTTGGTGAATGGCGATCTCTTTCTTTTACGTGGCCTGTCTCCCAGCCCGATTCTCTTAGTAAAAGGCGAATATTTTGCCTTTTCATTCTGTTTACTAACATCAAAGACAAACAATGTAAATAGTTATCCATAATCGGAAGGGCTGATATTTGGGCTTGGGGTTTTTTCGTATAGTTTAAAAAAAAAATTGCGAGTTTTTTTCCCCTAGGAAGCTTCGGGGGCTCGTTCTCTACTAGCCCTTTTTCCACTAAAAAGTTAAGAAGGCAGTTTTTTATCATAGTGCGAACGTCCCAATATATTATTATCGCGCAAAATTTTCTTTAGCTCTTTAAGAGTTACCATCTTTTTCTTACAAGAAAAAAACTTAAAGGTTTTTTTACAATTTTTCTAGCCTAGTAAAGCAAACTCATCTTGTTTCCGTTGCTCTGAAACTTAAACTCTTTGTCGCTAATGACAACAGCAAACGCCATGGTGCCTGCCTACACGTTTACGTCAAAAGTGGCATGGACTGTTATATCTGTTGGCGAGTATTTTGCCTTTTCATTCTGTTTACTAACGTCAAAGACAAACTATGTAAATAGTTATCCATAATCGGAAGGGCTGATATTTGGGTTTGATACTTACTTATCCATGCTGTAAAATTTAGATCTAAACGCCGCCGCATCGCCGTAGGCGCGGCAAAAATCATTTGCCGGAAAAGATAGATTGTAGTCAGCTAGAAGATATCTTCTAGAGTTAAGAGTAACGTAAATGTTGTTAACACGAACGTGGTCAAAGAGTGCGGGATTTGCCCCTTGGTTATTTTCTTTATTCGTTTGGAACCCTACGATAATAAAACGGGGGACCTAAGGGCCAGTCTCCAAGTAAAATTAGTCGCTTGATTTACGCTAATACTTTCGCACTCTCTCGATCTAAAAAAATACCGGTAAAGAAACTTAAGCCTCTATCATTTAATAGAGTTGGAGTTTTTCCTGATCTACAATAATGTTGTTGTCTATAATGGCAATGTATTTGTTGCCAACACTCTTGCTGTATCTATCCAACCCCCAGGTTCGATCAACCTCATCAGTGTTAGAACGAAAATCCACGTAACTTTTAGCTAGTGGTTTTATAAACTCTTTTTCGTCCTCTTCCTTTTTAGTTGCGGTAATATAATAGGTTGAGGAGCGCTTTCCTTAATTTCTTTCGTTAGTTTTTCGGTGGTCCTTTTTTGCGTATCCGTTACGGATTTAAAAAAAGTATCGAGGTCCTTTTGCAGCGTTTGTTCTCCGGCTCGCTCTTGAAGTAAATCATCCCGGATTCTTTTCCTAGTCTCAACGAACTCTTTTACGAGCTCGTCCCTTTTTTCAGGGTCGGCAATCTTGAAAAAACCCTATTTACAAACCCGTTTTAAACTCTGTTTTAAACCCTATTTTAAACTCTATTTTAAACTCTATTTTAGGTCTAATTTTTATGCTTCTCAACCAGCTTACGAAAGGACTCGCGAGCTTCTTGCCTCCCTGTCTCGATAAGGGATTCGCGCTGATCGTTACTGAGGTTAATTTTTTTACCCTCAATTCTTCTTTCATGGTCCTATACTTTTCCAGTTCCTCTAGTATAAGCTGAAACTCTTCGTCGCTTACTTTATTATCAACGAAAGCTTTGGAAATGTGTGAAGAGATGGTGTTTAGCTTTGCTAGAGCTAGTGTTTTTATCTTTTCATGCTTTCCGCTTTTGCTGCGCACATTTTAGCCGCGTACTTGCCCGCAATACTTAGAGCTCCGGTACCTATCGCGACGCCCTCCATTACGGCGACAATTGGAGCCGCTACTACCGTCGTCAAAAGGGCTACGCCTCCTACGCCAAGTCCCGCTGTAGCTAAAATAAGAGCGACATCAACGTTGTCTACTATCTTTACGACTCTATGGTACTTTTAACTGAGAGCCTCTCTCTTTTCCTTTTCCGTCTCTAGAATGCGCTGTATCTCGCTGAATTTTTGCAGTCTATATTCCTGTCCTCCATCTTCCGGAGGAGCGGAAGGTAGTGTTGGGTAAACCTTATCGATGTCCATTTTTATATAGTAGTAAAAATTTTAAACAAGGTATTTTACGAGGCAAAAAGAGGTTCACCCTCTTTTACAGTTAAAGCCTCTTTAGAGTTGTTAACTAGCGATGTCTCTAACATCTTCGAGGACAGCCTCGTTTTTGGTGCTAAGCTTTTTTTATTTTTAGAGCTTGCGTTAGCGAGATTAAAACAATACCTTCAAGTATTTGGAGCCCGAATCCTAGACTAATAGTCTGGCTTTCCCTAGGCTTTATGGTTATATTATCTTGCATGATACTGGGTTTACTTTTTGCGGGGGATAGCGGATGCCCTCCAATGGCGCCCAATAGATTGTTTTCGGCCGCTTTTGCAAAGGCTGTGTTTTGCGAAAGTTTTTACACCAAACTCTATACATTTTTAAGAGGCGTAAAAAATTTATAATATAGCACCCAAAATAGGGATGTTAGCAAATGGGCTGTTAGGCCCTAAAAGAAGCCACTTTCCGTCGTAAAACTTTCCCCCTTTCTTTAGGAAAAGGCCATCACCAAAAGACTCAAGTTCTGTCTCGGGTTTTGGCTTCAGCAAAATTCTTTTACCATCCGTTTCTACTTGGCAAACGCAGCCTCCCTTTTTAAGAAAAAGGCTTTTTGGACTCCCGTGCTAGCTAAGCCGGAAAGAGCTCCAACTCCTAATGCTGGAAGTACCGTTCTTCCTAACGCGGGTGATGCTGCTGAGGCGTATCCGGCCAACATTCCGAGATAGCCTCCCTTAATATGCGTGTTATGTTTAAGTTGAGCGGCGCTCATCTTAAGCGTTACTCCACCACCTTTTTTGTAAGCTTTGGCGAGCTTTTTGACTAGTGAAGCTTGTCTATAGGCATCAAGACTGACCTAGATTCATAGTAAACAAAAACCCCACAGTTGCCAAATACTGCCTCATAGAAAATACTTCTCTCTGTTAGAAATCTTAATTCTATTATATACGACAATTTTGACAAAAAACACTAAATCTCTACCACTCCAATTTGAACATGTCGTCTTAAAAGTAATAAATTGAACCGGATGTCATTTATAAAGTACAAGATATTTGCTTAGATGTAAATTAAGTGACCTATGCAAAGCAGAGAATCACTTATTCCTACACTACTAGGCCAGCTGTATCAATCCTCACTGGACAGAGAACCCTTGTCATTCATTATTTAGATCGTTGTGTACAGTTAAACTGTTAAAGCTGAACTGTTATTCTATCTCTTACAAAACAATTCCAAGTTTTAACCCCTTTGAAAATATTGTGGGAAAAGGAGAAAATGTTGATAACCATCATTTCTCCTTTTCTCACATTGTTTTCTGCCATTTTGGAATCACGTTTCATCAGTTCAGCCACATTTAATTTATGGTCTGCAACAGCTTTGAATTTGGACGAGTGAAAATGTTTGGTTTTGTAAAGAGAGTTAAAATAATTAACTACATCTTGTGTCATTGGATATTGACTAACTGATTGTTTGGTGTTTAACATTATTTAAGAGTGATATTGCGGCGGCCAAGACCACCTATCCATGCTTTCCTAGAGTCCTTTAATAGCACTACCGCAACTCAATGACTTTTTGCGGACAGTGTGGATTAAGATCAGACGGCACAGAGCGTGCAGTTCTGATCTTGATCTACACTGTCCGATAAGAGGATATTTTTTTCCAAATTGTAACTTTGAAATAGCAATATTCAGGTGTTTACCATCGGCTTGAAGTTCATTTAACAGTTTTAGCAGGTTAATGGTTAAACTTAAACTTGACTATAGTTAAACAATAGCACGCATAGCCCTGGCAGCTCAAGTCAGTAGCGCACAGGACTTGAGAACAGGAGGCTTCTGGTTCGATCCCCGACTCTGAAAATTTCTTTCTGAGGATTGATGATAGTCATTGCGACAGGATTTATTTCTCTCTCATACTTCCACGATGGTTATGCAGCCAGTGGCTTGGAAAGAATATTGTGCGGAGTACTGGTAGAAGAAACTCAAGGAAAGCATGGATATGTGCACCGGCCACCGCTATATAACTGAAAGAATGTTGAAATCAATCGATCAAATTCGCTAGTCAGTCAGTACTTTCAGTACTTTGATTTATTTGCGTATTAGTAAGGGCTAAAATGTGCTCGCCTTTTAGATCTTCATGTCCAAGACGGATACTCGTGGAAAATTTAGCTTTAATAGCTGCTTTTAGTTTGGCTCTCTGCCCCTCTGAAATATTAACTTTTACTTCCTTTTAGGGTGACATTTTATATAGTAAATATTTATCCTTATTAGGATAAATATTTTCTTATGCCTCCCTAATGTGGAATCTCATGATAAGGTTTTCCCCTCTTAAGTTAAGTTGTACTCCATCTTGGTCTGTAAGGCGTCTATTTCGTCCATTATTACAGGAAGGTAAACGAGGTTTACTATCTTATATTCCGGAGAGACGTTTGGGAAAAAAAGAGTATAAGGTTTTTTTTTTTTTTCGTGTTATTAACGTAACTTCTACCGATATTGTCTATGTTGACGAGTATGTTGTTAATGTTCATGATGTTTACTATGTTCTCAGACTCGTGAAACCCTTCGACGTACTTTGCGTGGTTAAAACGTAACACTTTGGAAATAGAGCTGGGGTGATTAAAATCTACATGGTAATTATTTTCCAAGATGAGACCGGCTTTTAGGGTGTTTGTGTTTGCGGAAATGGTAGCGGGGTCGTAATGTCCGTTTTTTTTTTCCATTTCACGATGAATTGTGTCGTTAATGTCGACGATGTCGTAACATCCTTCTGGAATAGTTATTTCAAACCACGAGTTTCCTCCGTCGGCAGAGTAAGTAAAGTTAGCGGCCGTTTCTCTTAATATCGTTTCCATTTTTTTATATGCTAGAAAGTTTTTATGTTGTTTCAGGAAAATAAAAATCGTACTTTCCGTTGTTTTTATTGCTACTTAGGTCTATAACAACAAAACCGAAGGGTTTATTCCACGCTTTTTCACACAGGTTTTTAAACTCTTTCTTTTCCAAGTCAAGGTTGGCGTGATCGACGTAAATTTCTTTAATATTTCTTCTGTCCCGATTAAACAGTTATTGGCGTTTTCTCTAATAGTATGTCTCGGAAGCGCAAAGTAATTTTGCGATAAATAAAAACAGTCCACATGACTATGCCTTCCTCGAATATAGTAATCTTCGCATATTACATCTTTATCTTCTTTTTATTTTCCTGACAACAAGTCGTCAAAAATCATCAAGTTCTTACTATTGAGATCTAAGTTTCTCGGATCGGGAACGTCCTTGCCATTTTCGTAAAAAGTGCACTCTATCTCGGATTTTTCTTTAAACCCTTTTGCGTATTCTTCGAGCAAGGTCGAAGGAGACACGCTCAATTTCATAACCTTATCGCGCATTTTAAACACTTCTGAAATAGCCTCATTGGGTAGTTTTTCTTCAAAGGCTTTTTTTAAGTGTGCGATATTCCGGTTGAAAAAGGCTTTTTCCAACAATGCAAAGTTTTTCGTAATCTAACCAACCTGTTTAAGTATAAGATTAAGCAAAAGAGTAGTTTTTCCGCAGCCCTATTTTCCTACAATTATACCCCTTATACTTTTTGGCAACAGCGGGTGATTATTTCTCTTTTAGGAACTCGTAAGTAACTTTGAGGATAATCTCGGGGATTTAGTTCCCTGCCTTTGGGCTAACTAATTTATAACTTTTAACGAGTTATAAATTTCTTACAATATAAGCCTTTGGTTTCCACTTGGAGTAATAATCCCCTAGCAATTTCTATCCCCGGGCTTAAGGAAATGCATATTGCTCGTATTTTTACCCTGTAGGTATAGTCCTTAAAAGGTGCAATAAGAACTTTTACCGGTTCGCCTAGAATCCGAGCGAACGCCTGAAGGAATTTATAAAACGGCAGTTACTTGTTACAGTAAAAATTTGCCAAAATCCGAGGTGGGCCTTAACGAATTGCCTTTTGTGATGGTGTTGGCTAAAGGTTGTACGGAGGAAAAAGACGCCGATATCGTCACTACTTATTTGGACCAAGATGAAAGTAACTTTGAGGATAATCTCGGGGATTTAGTTCCCTGCCTTTGGGCTAACTAATTTATAACTTTTAACGAGTTATAAATTTCTTACAATATAAGCCTTTGGTTTCCACTTGGAGTAATAATCCCCTAGCAATCAATTTTTATATCATATCAAACCCTTATGTAGTAGATGAAAAAATTAAAAAAAATTAAAAAAATTATCTTTAAACCGCTTTAACAATCACTAACTCACTAACTCTAGTTAACCAACACATCACGCAATAGTAAACCAGCTAACAAGGTGCATCAGGCTAACAAAGTGCATCAGTTAGCCAGACAAACCTCCCCATCAACCAACACGTTATGCAATGGCTAACCGGTTTATAACCTTTGGGTGGGTTAAGATGTAGGTAAAAAAAAAAAAAATTAATTTTTTTTGTCTAAATACAAAAAATTTTTTTAATTAAAGTTAATAGATTGCAGCGTAAGTATAGGTAAAGAATGAAAAACTTTACAGACAATAACAGTCAAATACAAACACAAGATGCAAATAAAAAGGTTGAAGAGTATCAACCACAAGATGAAGAAGAAAAGAATTTTAAATACTTTTATGAACATGATTTGGAAGAAGACAAAGAGCGAGAAGAACAAATAAAAGTGGATAAAGAAGATATTTTAGATAGGTTTGATGGACTAGTTGAAAGTTTAAAAGACCGTCTTAAGTATTATATTGATGTGTATTTTGAGCAAGGAAAAGACGACTTTAGATATATTTGGTTGGATGATGCTAGTAAAGAAATAGATGATAATGCACCACTATGGAAAATTAAGTATGAAAAAACAAAACTTGTAGAAAGTTTTATAGATGAAATGGAAGATTACTATTTAACCTGGCTAAATGAACATTTTAGTACCTGGTCAGAAGAATTAAGAAAATATTTTCCTAACTATTATAGATTAAGTATGAAATAAATTTTTTAAATTTTAATTTTTTTTGTCTAAATACAAAAATTTTTTGAATTAAAGTTAATAAATTGCACCGTTAGAGTAGGTAACAATAAGTGTTACAGACAGATTTAACGAACCAGCTTATAAGGCAGAGATGAGTTTTAGATACTCAAACTATAATCCAGATACAAACACGTTTACAATAGTATGTGATGATAAGCAAAAAGATATTTTTGCATGTTATTTTGAGGAAGGTTTTGAACCAGAAGAAAAAAAAAAATATGAAAGAACAAATTATACAGAGAAAGAAAAATGGTTACTAAAAGAAGCGCAAGAAATAGTAGAAACGTATGAAGGATATCCGGAGCATGTAAAAGATTACACTGGGGTAAACAAATTTAAATACGAAGATTGTGATTTTGATAACACAGAGGTATGGATAGACTATGAGGAGGATATTATAAACATTCGTTTGTTTTTTGTTGAATCAGGTTCTTCATTTATAGAGACTCTTTGTTTAAAAAACCTAGAAGAAAATTATTATGAAGAAGTTGAATCTAACTTTTTGTACAATGTAAAAAGATTTAAAGAAGATATAATTTATTATCTTGAGGAGTATACCAAAGGTTGCGCAGAAGATTTTATAGAAAGAGTTAAAATAGATGAAGAAGAAGAAGATTTTAATCAAGATATGGCTATAGTATCTTTTATTGAACTTATGAAAGCAGGCTTTACTGACTGGCTTAAGAAACAAGATAGAGACTATGAGTAAACGTTTAACCTTTAAAGCAATCCATGGTTATATATCATCTTAGAATGATATATTACTCACATTTTATCACATATACTAGACGATGAAGACTTTTCTATTAAACTAGAGATTTAATATTAAAAATGCTAGAACTAGAGCCAGATTTTAAACAAAAGTTAAGTGACCTACTTAAGGATAAATCAAATATTTATCCTATAAACACAGATAAAATCATTTACACAAATGGAACCGGTTTAATGCCTTATAAAAACCCAAGATGGTTTAGCGATATATACTACTACTGCAGTAAAATGCTTTATGAACAACCTAAAGAAGATGTTCTAAAGATAATATTCTATGCCGGCGGTAATGGCATGCGTGTTAGGCATTGTTTCTATGTTAGAGAGTTAACTGATTTGCTATCTCTCTTTAAACAAAGATTTATAGATTGCCCAAACGAACATCAATACCTAGAAAGCTGCCTTAACGATATTGAAGAATTTAGTATAAACTTTAAGTTTCTATAAAAAATGAAAATTCCAGAAGCGATACAACAAAAGTATATGGTTGAATGCTTACGCATCAAAGCAAAAAAATACCTTTTTAACCTTGACTTTGAAGGGTTAAAACAATTTCTTTATAAAATTAGAAACCTCACAAGATTTACAGATTTATATCTTCACGATGATCGTTTTTTAGTTGTGTATCGGGATGATCCTGATCCTAGAATACAGAAGTTTTTTAAAAAATATCCTGGAGAAAATGTTAAACTCATCAATACAAGACAAAACTTTGACATATAGTATACACAAAATACTATATGTCGCATCCTGTAACATCAACAGCGGCAATAGACATATTTATAATATTATTTTTTATAAAAAAAATTTATAAAAAATATTTTTTTTATCACTCATTATTTTAAATATTTAACCCTTTACAAGTCTAACTCTATCAGTATCGTTAAATATGCATTTTTAGCATTAGGATTAGTTGACCTTGTTATAAAGTTTATAACATCACATTGGTCTATTTCTAAAGGTTGTGGAAAAACTACACAACTACAACCTTCTCCTTTCTTTTTTACTATGGTGTAGTTAATCTGTTCAACTCCATTTACGACTATATTAACTTTTGCCTCTTCTTTTAGAATACTGGTTCCCTTAACAACCATTAAAGTCCCTCTTATAATTCTACCAGAAGCAGACATACAATAACCTCCCATCCCATGACTTACTCCGGCACTTCCATTACCAAAAGAAAACTCATAACTACCATCTGTTAAAGGGCCTTGTTCCTCGGCACACACGCTTATAATTGTTTTATGAAGCGATACCCTTCCATCCACATAGGATTTTGTTACTAAATCTCCCTCATCTACAGGCATCGCCGCGTTTTTTATAGAAAAACCTTGAAGATCTACATCAGATATTGCTGTAAAGCTTCCATTTGGATTTTTTACAATGGCACCGCCATTATCAACATAATTTTTATTAGCAGCAGCGTTAAGATTTATTGGATTTGGTAAACCAGTAATTGAGTTACCACCCATATCTATTTTACCAGCCATTGAAAAAGACCGGTCTTGGTTTTTTGTTAAAGCCTTTTCACCTGCGGTAGCCATCTTAATAACACTATCTACGTAAAGCTTGTTTGCTGCATGGCTATTTTCAATTGGAGAAGCAACAAAATGAATTCGTCGGTTACCCATAGATATTTCTCCTATTGCAGTATAAAAGTTATAAATAGGGTTATACAAAAATGGTGAGGATTGACTATCAACATACCCCTTTGTTGCTACATCATCAGGTTCAGCCGGTGACAGAACATTAATTAACCCATAATTCCTCATATCTATATTTCCTGTAGCAACAAATCTTCCATCATTACGTTTAACAATGACACTTTCTCTACTAACCTTATCCACATAACTTCTTGTAGCAGCATCATGTGGTTCTTCAGGGTCATGTAGATTATGTATTTTTTTAAAACCCATATTGAAAGGAGCAGTAGCAATAAAATTTCCATTTTCTTTTAATAGTGGTGATTCATGGTTTCCCCCTGCTGTATTATCAACATAATCCTTTGTCGCAACATCTTGCGGATTTACTGGATTACTAACCCTCGTTAATGTGTTGCCATTCATATTTATAGAACCAACAACAGTGGTTGTTCCATCTTTACGTAAAAAGTTGTTAGTAATGTAAGCAAGTGACACACCACCATCACCGCTTGTTTTAACATCATCCATTCTTCCAAATTTATCAACAGGCATCGTTTTTTAATATTACTAAAAAAGTTTATTTAAAACATTTTGAAATTCATTATCATCGCATAACTCTTTAAGAATAAACAAACATAAATGGCCGCAAAATACTTCACCCGCATATTGTAATTGGTCAGTATTGTAGTATATAGGTTGTTTTAAATAATCTATAATTTCATTAGGTGGTTGAATACCATAACTATCAAAATAAATTTTTCTTTTTCCATCTTTAAACCATGCAACCCAATGAGTACCAGGGCCACCAGAGTCATCAAGGTTTAATATACCACATTCATTTTTTTTATTCTTTTTTGGTAGGGTATCTCTTAAAAATGTTCCTCTAAAATTTTTTAATTTTAATTTTTTTGCAGCATCATTTAGTTCAAAATTACTTAAAGGTTTATTTTTTAAAGTTACATTATCAATTGTAATATCTTTCATTTTTTATATATTTAAATATTTATAATAGCACCGTTGTCAACCCATGAATTAAACTCATCAGAATAACCTTTCCACTTTACAAGAGATTTCTTTTTTCCCTTTTTAATAACCTTTTCTATCCTATACACCTCTTGACTTGTTTTTTGTAGTTCAGGTTCATAAAAGCTACCTTTTATTTCTTCACCATTTAAATCTTCAATCTTATATGTTACAGGTGATGTATGTTTTACTTCTGAAACTGTAAAAACCTCTTCAGTCCATCTTGTGGTATAACCTTTTTCAAAAGTTTTTTTCTTTTTACTTATCCTTACTTTATCTCCAACAGAAAACTTTGGTTTGATATCCTCCCTTACTTGGTCATAATCAGGATACAATGTTATCCAAACTTTATTTTCATTCTTCTTCTTACTTGCTTCAGTTGGCGTCATCTTAATAGATGAGTGTTTCGTGTTATTATATTCTTTAACAAGATTTGGTAATACATCAATATATACATTTGTTGAGTGAGCAGAGAAATACTTCCACATTTTTTCTTTCATTGTTCTAATCCATCTCTCAACAACGCTTGATTTTTCCTCATTTTCAGTAGAATACAATTCAACCAAATCTTTAACATCTTTGTTATAAAACTCTTTACCTTTATCAACCCACATTTTCTCAGGCTTTCTTTCCTTAAAAATACTCTTCAATGCAACAGAAACAGATTTTCCTGTTTTATCCTTTAATGGTATTAGCCATCCATATTTTGAAAAGATATCAATGACAGCAAGAAGAAATTTTACTCCACGATTAAATTTAGAAAATGCTTGCATATCTACTAAATCTGCAGCCCATATCTTATTGTTACCCCCTACTCTAACTCTCCTTTTCTTAAATTTTCTTTTTACAGGTTTATGTAATTCTTCTGCTAGCACTATATTTTCTAAATTTTTTTTTTACTCATTCCCATACCAAATCTTTTCTTGGTTCCTATCAATGAAGAAACTAATCCTCTTTCCATTCTTTCCTTAATAGTAGGATTATAGATACCTTTTAACTCTTTAAGCATATTAGCATCACACACATCATTACGTGTTTTAGTATCATTCTGTTTAAGATAGCATATATCATAATGATATGCTGCTTTGTCAACACGATTTACAGGCTTTGACCATTCTTTAGGTGTTAAATCAGGATTTAATCTTTTCTTTAACTTAGTACCAGGACCAGTAAAATTATGACCAGGTAAATGCATTTCAACAGGTAAGTTATTGATTGCTTTGTTTAACAATGAACCACCTTCTTTTTGTTTAATAAATTGTGTTTTTGTTGTTCCACATTCAGCACATTTTCCTCGCACCATATTTTTACCATTTTTACTTACCGTACACTGTGTATCAGTAGTTTCAGTTTTCTCTCTACATTTAACGCAATACATTTTTTATATTAAAATAAAATTTTTAATATAAAATATGGATATTGTTAATTTATCATGGAATGAAGCGTTAGCAAAAAGATTTAATCACCCCCTTTTACCTAGGAGCATCAGGGGCTTAATAGTAGGTAAATCAGGATGTGGTAAAACTACACTTTTACTTAACCTTTTGTTAAGACCAGATTGGTTAGATTATAACAACTTATGCGTTTTTGGTAAAAGTTTGTTTCAACCAGAATATCGCATACTTAAAAAAGCCTTTGAAGAAAAAATACCAAAAGAATACATATTAAGGTTGTTCTCACTTAAAGATGAAGTTCAAAACCGAGATATTTCACCTACTGCTTTAGTTGAAGAATGGGCAAAAACAATTAAGGAAAAATCTGATATCAATTGTGAATTTTTTGAATATGCTAGTGATGTTCCTGACCCAAGAGATTTAAATGCATCAAATAAAAACTTAATGATATTTGATGACTTACTTTTAGAAAGGCAAAACAAGTGTGAAAACTATTATGTAAGAGGAAGACATAGTAATGCCGATTGTTTTTATCTAGCACAAAATTATTTTAGATTACCTCGTCAAACTATTAGAGAAAATGCTAACTTAATATGCCTGTTTAGACAAGACTTAAAAAATCTTAATCATATTTATAGTGACCATGTGGGGGATGATATGACTAAAACAGAGTTTATCAATTTTTGTAAAAACTGTTGGGAAAAACCGCATGGTTTTGTAGTGATTGATTTAACTAAGAACCGTAATGATGGAAAATATAGATGTGGTTTTGACAACTTTTACATACCACGAGATTACAGAGATTACTATTAAAAATATATCTTAGAAAGATATATTTTACACATTTAAACAACCTTTTTAATAATACAAAAATGGAAGAATTACTTGAAAAGATAGTAAAAAATACTGACCATAAGTCGTCATTTCAGTTGATAGTAAGTGACAACAAAACAGAGTTTAAAACAAGATTTAACCCACCACTTAAATTAGACCAAGATAAAGAATATGAAGTGGCGTTGGTTAACCTTGAAACTTACTATTCATTTCCTAATATTGATAAACACAATGGAACTTTTGTTTATTCGCCTGACAATGGCGCAACATGGGTAAAACTAAAATTACCAGAGGGATCTTATGATTTAGTTGATATTAATGATGCAATACAACAAGAAATGAGGAAAAGGGGACATTATGATCCAGTTAATGAAGAATATTATATTAATATCTCTGCAAATACTAATACTTTAAAATCTATTCTTTATGTTGAAAATGGATATCAGGTAGATTTTAACCAAAGTAGAAGTATCGGAAAAGTATTAGGATTTAATAGAGCAAAATATCTACAAGGATTTCATGAATCAGAAAATGTAGTAAATATTCTTAGTATTAAGAGCTTGTTAGTTAATATTGATTTAATTTCTGGTAGTTATGTTAATGGTTCGCAAAGAAATACGATTTACAGTTTTTTTCCTAATGTATCACCAGGGTATAAAATAATAGAAAATCCGGTAAACCTTGTTTATCTTCCTCTAACATTAAATGAAATACATGATTTAAATGTATCAATTACAGATCAAGATGGAACATTACTAAATCTTAGAGGTGAGAATTTAACAATTAGATTTCATATAAGTGAGGCAAGATAGATATAAAAAATGACAAACTACATTAACACTAAAATAAATATATCAGACGGACAAAAGGAAAAAATTTTACATGCTTTTAGAAACAAAATTCCAGCAAGTATTCGTTTAAAGCATGAAGATATACATGGTAATGATGTAATAGCATTAACCAAACCACAAGTAAATAAACTTACAAAAGCTTATAAAGGTGGTAAGGGAGCAACGTTTAGAATGCCTCCTAAACAACTTAAACACAATATGAAAGTAGAAGGTGGATTTTTACCTTTGTTGGCTGGTTTAGCTTCATCAGTTTTACCTACATTAGCAAGAACCGTTTTACCTGCTATAGGAGTTGGTGCGTTATCTGGTCTTGCTTCTTCAGGTGTTCAAAAAGCAATGGGTAATGGTCTTTACCTAAAAAAGGGGGGGCAAATATGTCAAGTAGAAACTGATGGAGAAGGTTTATATCTTGGTCCTGCAAAAGGTAAAGGATTGAGTTCCGTTGGTGATGGATTGTATTTAAAACAAGGGTCAAAAATTTATGATGGTAAAGGTCTTCTTTTAGGGTCAAATAGCCCATTTGCTAATATTCCTATATTAGGAGCAATATTATAAATTAAAAATGAATGTACATAAGTTTGGAAATGGAAATAAAAATGGATATCATAAAATAGTTCAACCAAAAACTATTTTTTGGAAACCTGTTGAAGGTAAGTATCCAGCTAAAAAAGTTAATTCTGTTTCATGGGATATTTTTACTCAACAACCGTTAGTATTAGAAGGAGGGCAAACAAGAACGATGGCTTTAGGTATGGGCTTTAATATGAGTAAAGGTTTTGTTTTAGCTTCTCTATCTTATAATCTTAAACTTAATCAAATATCTATTACAAATGAAGTTACATTAGAAGAAGTGGATGACATGGTTACCACAATTACAAACAACTCAAAAAAGTTAGTAAAAATTAATGAAGGTGAATTTTTGTGTCGTCTTTACTATTCAATTTAAAAAAATAGTCGTTGTTAATAAAATGGAACTAAAAGAAAAGATTTACCCAGAGTTGCCAGAAGCACGAAATATACCAAATGCACCAACATTAGAACCAATAATATCAGCAGGAGACAATGGTCAATCATTTAGACTTAAGAAGATATCAGAGATACAGGATTTTCTAGAAGATGAAGTTAAGGTAAGAGAGCAACTAAGTAAAAAGTATTTAAAGATTAGTAAGACTGTGGATAATGTTGAAGCTGGACTAACTGCTATAGCATTAGGTGCAGGGGCAGGAGGAATTGCTTTACTCTCAACTGTAGTAGCGATACCCGCAACGATAGCCCTAGAAGGTTGTGCTTTAGCAGTTGGTTTAGTAGCATTAGTAGGCAAGTTTTTGGTTAGAAGAAGCAGAACAAAATCAGAAAAACATCTTCAGATTAAAATGTTAGCAGATTCAAAGTTAAATACACTACTTACGCATATATCAAAAGCAATAACAGATAATGAAATTGACCATTCTGAATTTACTTTAATTATGGATGAATTGGAAAAATACAAGTCAATGAAGGAAGAAATTAGAAGTAAGTCGAAGAAAAAAAGCAAGCTAGAGGAATCGGAGAGTTTAATAGAGAAGGGACGAATAGAAGCACGGGAGGAATTCAGGAGACTAGTAGAAAGAAACAATGGACGCCATTAAGAATAAAACTAAAACCACCCAAGTTTAAATGTTCTTGTGCATGTGAGATTGATAACACAAATTAAAAAATTTTTTACTTTTAAAAAATGTCATTTTTAAAGATAAAAGACCCTTTAAAAAGGGACCAAACAGTAAAAGAATTTCTTGCACTGAAGAAAAGAATTCATGATAATCAGCTTGCAGAGAGAACAGGCAAACTTAGATATCAACAACAACTTTTTAGTTTTTTTAAACCTGTTACGGAAACACTAGGCCCTATTAAAGAAGGACTAAAAAAAATGGAAAGTATTATTAACTTAAAAGGTTTTCCTTCTGTATTAGCATTTGATATAGAAAAACTTAACTTTGATGAAATAAATAGTATTAAAATAGAAAGTAAAGAAAAAGGTATAAAAAAAACCATATTTTCTTGGAAAAATTGCAAAAAAACAGTTAAAAAGATATGATGATGAAGATGAAGTTGATACAACGTTTGGGTTTTATGAAAAGGATGGAACATTATATATTGGTGATAAAGAAGTTGATATTGATGGCAATTACTTGATGTTAGTTGATGAACAAGATTATGATACTGGTACATCTGGTTTGTGGGAATTAATTATTTCTAAAAACCCAGACAAAAAAAAAATATGATAAAACCGATTTAGTTTTTTATGAGGAAATAATGATAAAAACCAATGCTCTTTATTACAATAACAACCCATTAGAAGCTAGACATAAACCTGTTGAAAGTATGCTTAGGTCTAAGTGGGGAAGAATACTTAATAAAATTTGGAAAAAGATTAGTATAGGAAGTGGAATTACGGTAATCCCATCTGACCCTAATGCACTATTAGAAAGATTAGACCTCTTAATGGCGAGTAAAGGAGCTGGTAATACAGGTGTAAGAAATGAGCTGGTAAGTATTTGTGATGAATTAAAAAGACAGCGTATATTAGATACAAAAACTTATAAAAAATTAATGTCTATACTATAAAAATGATTACATCACAAAAGAGAGGATTTAAAAGAAAATATGTTTATGGAGGAACCGGAATATTTGATACTTTAACTAATTTTCTTACAAGACTATTTACGAGTCAAGCAGCTAAACAAATTGCAACCTCAGCAGTTGATGTTGGTAAGAGTGTAGCTAAGGAAGGAGCAAAGAAAGCATTAGAGGTTGGAAAGAGTGCAGCAGTTGATGCAGGTAAAAAGTTAGTACAAAAGGCTTTAACACCAAAATCTAAAAAGATTATAGAAAAATATACACAAAAGCCTACTACAACTGCTCAACCTGTAATGCAAGATATTAGTAAGTTAATGGATGGTGGTGGCATTGCTATACAAGATTTAGTTAAGAAGTTAAATAGTAAAAAGGGTTCCGGAGTTAAAGTATTATGAACTTTAAGTTAAGTAAATTATTACATTAAATAAAAAAGAATGCCAAATTTAAAATTTAATTTAACACATCATGAAAAATACAATACAAAAAGTGTTAGTATCCTTTATGCAAATTTTAAACTTGATGAAGATTGTGAAGTATTAGATAGTAGTAGTACAAAATACAACTATAATAAGGTTGTTTTAAAATTGTCACCTGAAAAAGCTGATATCATTAAGGAATTTGAAGAAGATGTAAATCAATATTTAGAAAAAAATGGCATGCTTAAGGTAACCATTCTTTACGGAAATAGAATTTATCTAAAAATGAAAAAAAACCTTTCAGTAGAAAAAATTAAAAATATTAAACTAAAGAGCGTGTATGTAAATGATGAAAACAGGTCATTCCCTCAACTATGGGCAAATTAATATAACAATTATAATTTAACTTAAAAATTATAATTGTATATAATAAAAAATGGATATTTTAGATATTAAAGCGTCGATTTTAAAAGATGATAGTATTGATGAATATGAATATTATGAATATCTTCCTATTACAGGAACCAATCTAAACAACAATGGAGGAAATATAAGGATTGATATTGAAACACAAGATATTTTTTATCATCCTTCAGAATCATATCTACTATTTGAAGGAAGATTGCTAAAAGATTCTATTGTTGTTGCTAATCCTGGTTATAATATGGATGGCAATGTTCGTCATGATGAAGATATGGTCTCCCTAGTAAACAATGGAATGATGTATCTGTTTAAAAATATAAGATATCAACTTAGTGGGCAAGAGATAGAAAATATTTTAAATCCTGGTCAAACTACAACAATGCTTGGACTGTTAAAATACCCTGATGATTTTTCTAAATCACAAGGATTAAATCAGTTTTGGCAAAAGGATACATCTGATGAGATAGATAATACTGGTTTTCTAATAAGAAGGACTTTTTTGTTTAGTTCACTACCTACCGGAACATTTAGTTTAAAGGTGCCCTTAAAGCATATATTTGGTTTTTGTGAAGATTACAACAAAATTTTATATGGTATGAAACAAACACTAACCTTAACAAGAAATAATAACAACGATGCAATTTTTAGACTTCCAGAAGCAGCAGTAGGTGGAAATCAAAGACATGAACCTGGTAGGGTTATATTAAGTAAAGTACCTTGGTTTATGCCTCATGTAACGCCTGAAGATGGAAACAAGTTGGAACTTTTTAAATCTATCGAGAAGAAAGAAAAATTTCCAGTTGGTTATAGAATGATACAAAGCGACTCTATTGCGGTTCCACGAGCAATAGGTTTTACTTGGAGGTTATCATCTAAATCATCTCCTGAGGTGCCACGTTTCTTAATTATTGGTTTTCAAACAGCAAAAAGTAATAATCAATTAGCAAACCCGGCTTTATTTGATAATATAGATGTTAGAAATATTTATGTAATGTTGGGTTCAAAAAAATATCCAAACTATGAACATGATATAAATTTTTCATCTAATAAACTTGGAAGAATATATAGTGAAGCTGCTTCATTTAGAAAAAAATTTTTTAATATGGATGAATTGGTATCAAACCCAAATATTAATCCTTATGAATTTAAACGTATTTTTCCTTTGTTTGTGTTTGATTTATCAAAACAAAGTGAAAGGCTTAAGTATTCTGTTACTGATATACATGTTAAAGCAACATTTGGAGCAGCTCCTGCCGCAAATACTGAAGCATATGCAGTTTTACTTAGTGATAGGGTAATTAACTTCCAGAGTGATGGGAATAAGATGAGTGTAGTGTATTAAGTAACTTTTTACTTAAATAAAATGAAAAAGGTTGCTGATTTTAAGAAAATATTAACAGATAACAATATTAAGTGGTATTCCTATTGGAACAAGAAAAAGTATATTGATGTGTTAAAAGAGCATGGTTTGTATCCTGAAGAGGAAGAAAAAAAATTTTTAAAAAAAATTCCTAATTATAATAGATTAAAGGATATTGCTAAAAACCCAAAGAGGGTTACCTTAAAGGATGTAGAAACTGAAGAGGTGATTGAATTTCCATCAATTTACAAGGCTAGTAAGTATATTGATAAATGTCCACAAACGATTGAAAATTGGAATGGTAGAGTATGGAATGGTAAATATAAAATTGATATTCAATAGTGTACGAGCCACTGCGAGTAATTTTATTATTTATGAAAAATAATAAAATTTGACTTAAGGAAAGATTTTTTTACTTAAAAAAATGGAACGTCAATTTGATAGATACAATGTAGCTGGATTAAGAAATCTAGCAAGGGAAAGGGGATTAAGAAGATACTCAAGGCTTAGACGTGATGAATTAATAACTCTTTTGATAAATACGGGACCCTCTGTATTAGATAGAGACCAGGATACCATTGATGCTCCAATATTACGACCAACACCCTATATATCACCAAGACAAAGACCGGTCACTCCACCAACTACTTCAGTTGATGATTTGTTAAGGAGCTTAGAAAATGTAAGAGTAGAACAACCAAGTATAACACCTGAACTTAATGCTTTAAAAAATAAAATAAAAAGTATATATGATAAATTGGATAAGATAAACGTAATAAGAAGTAGATCTGCCTTAAAAGAATATGCAACTGAACATAAAATAGAAGGGATAGATGTTGATACATCAAAAGAGTTTTTGGAGTTAGTTCAACCAACAATTATTAATCTTTTAAAAAGCATGCGTGGGAATAAAGTAAAATTAAATCTTCAATGTTTAATGGAAAGAGGAGAGGGTGATAAAAAACAAATAGTAGAAGCAAATTTTTCTTCTTCTGATAAAGCTGGTTATGAGATTATTTTAGAAGGAACCGATATAACAGAAGTATACTTAAATATGATATATAGAATTTTAGAAAATTTTGTTAATTTTGTTTCAAGTGGTAGTGGTTGGACGTTTAATAGTGTGGTTCATTTAAAGTTACATAGTGTTATTTATGAACCATTAAGAGCAGGTGGTTGGATACCTTTACCTAAGTGGATTGCTAACAAAAAGGCATGTATTAATATGAAAAGTGAGAATGATGAATGTTTTACAGATTGTATTTTGAGACATTTAAATCCAACAGATAAAAATCCACAAAGAGTTGATAATGATTTAAAATCTAAGAAAAATAGCTTAAATATGAAAGGAGTTAATTATCCTGTTTCTTTACTTGATATAGATAAGTTTGAAAGGCAAAATCCAACAATTAGTGTTAATGTTTTTGGGATAGTAGAAGGTAAGGAAAAAATCAAACGTATTAGAGTTATAAAAAGTTTAAAAGAAAATCATATAAATTTGTTATATATTGAAGATGAAGAAGAAAAAACACATTATGTTTTAATAAAAAATATTAATGCTTTACTGAGAACTCAAACAGCCTCTAATAATAATGTTGAGTATTGTATGCTTTGTATGAACCATTTTGGAAGTGAAAAACTTTTAGAAAAACATATGGAGCGTTGTAAAGATCATGATGGAGTTGATTTAATAATGCCTAAGTTTGATCCTGAAAATCCTGAAGAAATTTTAATAAAGTTTAAAAACTATTGTAGAAAAATTATGGTACCATTTGCAGTTATTGCTGATTTTGAATGTATATTACAAAAAATAGAACCACAACAAAAAAGTAATACTATTGAAACACAAAAGCATATACCTGTAAGTTATAACTATTTAATTTGTCCTTCTAACGATAAAATTATGAAACCAGTATTAAGAGGATATGTAGGTGAGGATGCCGAAAAACATTTTATAGATATTTTAACTAAGGATGTTAAACAACTTTATAAAGAATTTTATAAAAACCCAGTAGAAATAGAAAAATTAACTGAAGATAAAGTTAGAAAACATAAAAATGAAGTAAAATGTTGGATATGTGGAGGTAAATTTACTCATGAAAATTATAAAGTAAGAGATCATTGTCATTTTACTGGTAATTATAGAGGAGCCGCTTGTAATAATTGTAATCTTAAAGCAAAAGTTCCAAATTTTATACCTGTTATCTTTCATAATTTATCTGGTTATGATGCACATATTTTTATTAAGTATCTTGGTAAAACTAGTGGTAGAATTGATTGTTTACCTAACACAGAAGAAAAATATATTAGTTTTACAAAAAATCTTATGGTAGGAAATAAACATATTAAGTTAAGATTTCTTGATAGTTTTAAGTTTTTAGCTAGTAGTTTAGAAAAAATTGTAGAAAATTTAAAAGATGAAAATTTAAAAAATTTAAAGTATTATTTAGAAAAACATCGTGGTGGTTATACAGAAGAAAAATTAAAATTGTTAAGTAGAAAGGGTATCTTTCCTTATGAATGGATGGATAGTTTTGATAAGTTAGAAGAAACACAACTACCACCTATAGAAGAATTTTATTCAAGCTTAAATGGAGAAGGAATTAAAGAAAAAGATTTGGCACATGCGTTAAAAGTGTGGGATGTTTTTGGTTGCAAAACTATGTCTGATTATTTACAACTATATAATGAAACAGATGTTGTACTTTTAGCTGATGTTATGGAAAACTTTAGATTTTCTATGCATAAAGAATTTGGTTTAGATCCTGCTTGGTATTATACTTTACCTGGTTATGGATGGGATGCTATGCTTAAGGTAAGCGAAATAAAATTAAAAAAACTTACTGATATTAATATGCTTAACTTTTTTGAAGCGTCAAAAAGGGGTGGTGTTTGCATGACAAGTATTAGATATGCAGAGGCAAACAATAAATATATGGGTGATAAATATGATTCATCAAAACCTAGTAAATATATGTTTTACATTGATAAAAACAGTCTTTATCCTTGGGCTATGAGTAAGCCTTTACCTGTAAACTATTTTAAGTGGATGACAAATGAAGAATTAAATAACTGGAAAAAATATCCGTGTACCCTGGAGGTTGATTTAGAGTATCCTAAAAATTTACATGATTTGCATAATGAAATGCCTTTAGCAGCAGAAAAATTAAAAGTTAGTAAGGTAGAAAAGTTAATACCAAACTTAAATGATAAGGAAAAATATATACTTCATCATGAAGCTTTAAAGACTTACCAGAGATTAGGATTAAAAATTAAAAAAATACATCGTGGAATTAAATATCAAGAGAGTACCGCTATTAAAAAATATGTTGATAAGTGTGTAAATTTAAGAACACAAGCAAAAAAGGATAAAAATAAATTTTTAGATAATTTATGGAAGTTAGCAATGAATTCTGTTTTTGGTAAAACCATGGAAAATATAAGAAATAGAGTAAACATAGAATTAGTTAATGGTGAAATTAGTGAACGATTTAAAAAGTTAACAGCAAAACATAACTTTCATAATCATACTATATTTGATGAAAATTTGGTTGCTGTTCATATGAAAAAAACATGGATTAAATATGATAAACCAATTTATTTAGGAGTAAGCATACTTGATATTAGCAAAACAACTATGTTAGAAGATTATTATAACTATTTTAAAAATAAATTTGGTGAAGATAAAGTATTTATGTGCTATACTGATACAGATAGTTATGTTTTAGTATTAGAAACTGAAGATTTGTATGAAGATTTAAAAGAGGATGCCGATGATTTGTTTGACTTTAGTAATTATCCAAAAAATCATCCATTATATAGTGATAAAAATTGTAATGTGTTAGGTAAGTTTAAGGATGAAATGGAAGGAGATCTTTTAACTGGATTTGTAAGTCCAGGAGCAAAAACTTATGCTATGAAAAAATTTATCTTAAGAAAAGATGAAAAAGGTAATGCATTAACTGATAAAAATGGTATGTTTGTTTATGAAGATAGTTCATCAGAAACTAAAAAATGTAAAGGAGTTAAAAAGTCTGTAATTAAAAATGACCTAAAATTTAAAACTTATAAAGATTGTTTGGATACTGAAAAAGATTTTTGTGTAAGTATGGGAGGAATAAAAAGTAAACTTCATGAGTTATCAACTATAAAAATGAATAAAATAGCATTAAGCTTTGAGGATGATAAAAAGGGTTTGATACAGAGAGATGGAAGTTATAGAACATTATCATGGGGTCATTATAGGCTGACTGATGTATGAGTTTGTTAGTTAGAGGATGCGGGCTTTTGTTAGGCTTTAGCCGGTTAGCCATTGCATAACGTGTTGGTTGATGGGGAGGTTTGTCTGGCTAACTGATGCACTTTGTTAGCCTGATGCACCTTGTTAGCTGGTTTACTATTGCGTGATGTGTTGGTTAACTAGAGTTAGTGAGTTAGTGATTGTTAAAGCGGTTTAAAGATAATTTTTTTAATTTTTTTTAAATTTTTTCATCTACTACATAAGGGTTTGATATGATATAAAAATTGAATTAAAGGTAAAAGGATTAAGACAGAGGTTAGTTTGATTTATTTATGAAGCTTGTTATTTAGTTTTTGCGTAAGTTTAATGAGGGTGATAATTTTATGAGCATGCGGCTGTGTATGTTACATGAAATTTGGTAATGGGAGTGACAGAGGATAAGGGCTAGCTAAATGCATACGGTAGGGTTGATTGGATAAGCTATATAGTATTGCGTAAGGTTTTTAGCATTTAAGAGGTAAAAGGGGGGGGGGGGTGGGCTAGATCGAGTATTCCCCTATCTACTTGCGTTATTCCGTAGAGTGCTGAATTAACGGTACGAATATTTTCATGTATCACAAAAAATAAGAAAATATTTGCATTTTGCAAGATTATTTCACAAAGTAGCGGACAGTGTAGATCTGCAGTCAGATTGCACTGAAAGCGTAATATGCAATATATGTATTCTGGCATAAGCAGATGAAAAACACATACTTCTAAGATCACTTTGGCTGAAATATATCACTACATATCGAGTATAGAGTAAAACTGAGATCAGAATATACCTTATTTGCAGCCCGATCTTGACCTACAATGTCCGCAGAAACCCAAGCACTGCAAGATAACGGTCTTTCCTCACAAATGAGAGTGAACAATATCAATCTCTTATTACTCGTTTCTCACGTAACGGTAAAAGAACACCCCCAACACATTTGATCCCTGCTCTGGCAAAGGGGGGCTTAATGCATCTCGTGATCCATGATACCAATAAGGCCATCGCACAATTATGGATCAATAATAGCCACCTTTTTTTAACAATTGATTTAAACACTAGGTAGAATCGTTCTTGGACATAAAGAAAATCGACCGATAGCGAAAAGTTTCGGCCCAGGTCACTGCGCAGGCTGACCTGGGTCGATACTTTTCGCAGATATATTAAGCCCCCTTTTCACAGAACGTTGCCCATTAAATAACAAGGAAAAAACACGTTCTTTCAGAATTCATTCCGGACAGCAGCCGAGTAAAACCTCGACAGTTCGAAGATGATCACTCAAAAATTTGTTTTCAAATGTACATTTTGGGAAAAATCTCTCTATCGGACAGTGTAGATCCAAGATCAGACTGCACGTTCAGTGCAGTCTGATCTTGATCTACACTGTCTGAAAAGGTCCGTAAGTCGCGCTTAGCAGCCTAAGGGTTAACTTCTAGGCTCACAAACGCGACTCAAGACGCTATCGTCACAGTACATGTCAAGATAAGACTTCACAAAATGTACAATCAAAATGTACATCTGCATTGTTCGATATCCTTACCAGGGGAGATATATTCTTAGACTTAACCAAATTGAAAGCATTTGGCGACGACAAATTAACATTTATTTTTAAAAAGGAAGAAAACATTGTGTGGTAAAGAGAATATGCTGGCTACTGTCGACTAGTCTTCTCAAGCAATTACGTCAAACCGATGTTAACGAATTGCTGCCTGTTTGAATAATTGAGGTTTTACTTTATGTAAATCTTAAATGATCACTTACCTTGATGTGGCACACATCTCATTTCGCTGTCATCTCAACAGAGAACCATCGTAGCTCAGTGATTCAGTTCGATTCCTGCTTGAATAGCTGATCACGTGGGCGTGCCCTTTGGTAAGGCACACGGCTTTAACTCATTCGGTTTCTAAAGAATTACGTTTAAGCCTTTACCAGACGACAAAATTTTAGCCTTGTACAAATTGAAAGCATTGCAGACAACAGTTTCAAAGTGGCTAAAATGGTGTAATTTTCTTTCATAGGGCAGAAAACATTGTGGGAAAAGGAGAGATTTCTGGTTACCAGCATTTTCTCCTTTTCCCACAATGTTTTCAAAAGGCTTTTTGTTCAGGGTCGTTAAAACCCGTGATTGTGTGGTAAAGAGTTCAGGCATATCCTTGACGCAGGCTCAAAATCCACTTTTTTATGATTCGTCAATGCAGACGTCGATTCAAAACACGCTCAGATGGTACAGTTGCGGGGAAGGGAGGATACTTAATGCTGGTTACGGGTAATAATCCATTTATTCCAGCCTGATTGATTGGTCATAGATTTACTCAGGTATACTATATCTAGAGTGCAAATTTTTGTTCGCATGCATAAAGTGATAATATGGCTGCAGTGCCCCGGTCTGACTGCCTCCGTGACATCCAATGATTGAAGCATCGTGACCGCAAGTTCATGCAAACACTGTCCGACAAGTTATTTGCATTGGAAAGATGTTCAAAATCACAATATCTGTATATTTTCTTTTGGTTGTAAATTTACATGTGATTCATTTAGCAGTTTTAAAAAGGTTAAACATTGCAAGCAAAAATGATAATTTGTTGGTGAAATTATAAAGTTCTTAGACTATATAGGAACAGTCAGCCCGGGATAAGGAATGAGTTCTGTAACATTAACAGTTGTCTTCTGGCACTTACGATTTTCTGCTTCTGGATCTACGTCCCTTTTCGGTCATCTACATATCTTGTTCAGGATTTCGGGAATGGTATAGGTCGCATTTAATCTCTTTCAATGCCAGACCCGATCGCTTTCTTTGGCTGAAAATTAAATCCACAGAAACTCAAGAAAGATTCTTATCTAGTAAGCCCGACTAAGCAAGCGGGTGGTATAGATTCAAGATCAGAAGCACGTTCTGTGCCGTTCGCTAAAGCCCCTGTCTTCGCTTACGGCGAAGAAAGCGATAGGACAAGCGTTCATCTAGTCTGGGTTACCTGCCTCTACCACTACGTAATAGGGTCACGTACTTTTGGGGTACGGCGGGGTACCAGACTAGCGTTTATCAAGATCTGAGATTTTGCTAGGATCTTTGAGTTTAACGCCGATTTAACAGCTTAGGTCGTATTATGGCAGTCAGTACACCTACGCATGTGTTTCCTAGCTTTCTCACATCAGTATTGACACAACTTTCTTTCCAAGTCACCACAACCGGGTATCGAACTCGGAAAGAACAGGTCACGAGTCGTATACTCTAACCACATAGCTACTCGGCTGGGCCTTGTTAACGTCTATAAACCACTATAGTTAAGAAGAATAACTAAATAGATGACTGACTGACGGACTGACGGACGAACGAATGAACTAACTAACTAACTAACTAACTGTTGCATTTCCTGGCATTGTTGTTAACTAGACATGCCCAGGCCGTTCATCAGTCGTTACGAATTTACGTGCTGGGGCCGCTGAGTTCAATTCCCAGCTCGGCCAAATTCTTCTCGATGATTGCTGTTAGTCATTGCGTCAGGATTAACCCCTGTCCTGCGAAATAAGTTAAATGAAACTTAAAAAAAAATAATGCTATTTCAAATTCATTTACCTATTTATTTATAAGATAAATATCTCCTTATCGGACAGTGTAGATCCAAGATCAGACTGCACGTTCTGTGCAGTCTGATCTTGATCTACACTGTCAGCAAAAGGTCAGTGAGTCGCGCTTAGCAGCCTAAGATTTATTCCCAGCTCACCCCTTCCCAATTTGCCCCTTCCCATTTTGCCCCCAATTTATTCCCATTCGCCCGTTCCTGTTTTGCCCCTTCCCAATTTGCCCCTTCCCACTTTGTCCCTTTCCTATTTCGCCCCTGTTCCGTTTCGCCCCTTTCCTATTTTGCCACTTTCCTATTTCACCACTTTCCCATTTTGCCCCTTATTCCCATCTGGCCCATTTTCCATATCGTCCCTTTTCTCATTTGGCACCTTTTCCAATTCGCCCCTTTCCTGTTTGGCCCCTTCCCAATTCACCCCTTTCTGTGACTTTCACTAAACAAGTGATTTAATCAGATCGGTTTCCTTGAATCTCCATTCACTGAACTTATTCCCTGAACTAATTCAACTGCACTCGACTGTTTCGTGGAATCTGCAATCAGAGAATCAGTGAACTGAAGTGGCCCACAAGCCAATGGCAGGCTAGTAGGCATCATGGAGAATGAAATTGAGTTCATTCAAACAAACCGGGGAGGAGAAAGTCTGGTTGTTGACCAGAAATTCAAATTCCGCTTCCACAAACATCAGGGTGAAAAACGCTACTGGAAATGTGTAACTGAAAACTGCAAAGCCCGGGCCCACACGGGTGCTGCTAACAGGTAAACGCCAAAGACCTCTTTTGGCCTATTATAAGACAATCAGAGTGTCAAAATTCCTTGATGATACATGCGTGTTTGGGGCTCTGTGCGCGCAAAAAAGGTTTTCTTGAAGCTTCAGGCTCAGGCAGTAACAAACCTAACAGTACCTAGTTTTCACACACTCCCCGAATAAAGATGTCGTTTGTACCGGTAGGCCTAACTTCGAGTCACTAAATAAAATTCACGGCTGCATTATTTCACTGATTTCAATTTTAATTTGCCATGATTTTAATGACACTTCAGCAGTAATACCGAGGTGTGACAGAGCCATTATCCATGGGCGCACAATCCGAAGAACACAGCTCAAAAAGTTTTCTTTTATTCCAGGTTAGTCCATCTGACTGACCACAATAATGCGAATATTGCAACTGACCAAATAGTAAGGTGTGTTAAAGGAAGGGCCTCTGAAGAGTTGACGCCAATACCACGCATTTATCAGGAAGAAGTTACTGCAGCTCAACAAGCAGGTGTAGCTGATAAAGTTGCCGCCTTTCTACCAAATTTTCAAGGGTGTTCCTCGTCAGCATACCGGAGACGTGCACAGAGATTCCAAATCCTGCCAGAGAGAAGAGAAGACATCGTGCTGGAGGGAGAATGGTCACAAACTGCGGACCAACAAAACTTCGTGATTGCCAATGAGGGCGAGGCTGAGAGACTCATGATATTCGGTAGCCTTGAAGGCGAACACGGTCTACGTGGACGGGGCATTTTTTTGCGGTTCCAACACTGTTTGCCCAACTTTATACGGTTCATGGAAAGGTATATGGACAGACGTTTCCTCTGCTGTATGGTCTTCTGCCGAACAAAACAGAGGAAACATATGGGAGATTCGTCAACTCCATCCAGGCAGCTGCAGTGGAGAAATGATGTGCGGTTCGATCCAGACACCATCATGGTGGATTTTAAAGTGTGATCAATCCAAGCTTATCGACAGGCACTACCAAGAACCACCATCAAAGGATGTCTTTTTCATTACGGGCAATTTATTCAGAGAGGTCTTCAGCGTGTGGATCTTGCAGGAGCATACCGAGCAGCTGATCTTGGAAGTCCTTTGAGAAGAATGGTGCGCAGAACCTCTGCACTTCCTCTTATCCCCTCTGATCAACTCGACTTCGTGTGGGGCAACATCGTTGCCGATGCTCCGGCAAATCCAGTGATACCAGAGTTTCAAGAGTATTTTGAAAATACTTGGATTGGCGATGGAGCAAGATTCGAGAGGAACCTTTGGAACCCGTACGACCGCATTACTGAGTCTAGAACTACCAATGCTTTGCAAGGGTGGCATCACAAGGTGAACCTCTACCTTGGTAAGGCTCATCCAAATATCTGGGAGTTCCTCTTCTGGCTGAGAAAGGAAGAGTTGTTCCAACGGGCAGAGCTACAAAGATTGGAAGCTGGTGGGGTGCCGAATCCTAGGCGCTTAGGATACGTGAGGGTCGACAACCGGCTGAACAACTTGAAGCTCCAATATCAAAAAGGACAAAGTGATGAGTTATGTGGATGCTATATCTCACTTGTTGTAGACTACAAGGTTCACCAAGTACTGCATTTGGACCCATTGCAACATTTTTTGTTGCTCAAGACTGCATTAATGTTTCCCTTTGACACAGATCGATCTGTAATTTAGTACCACATGTAAACATTTCATCTCATCGGACCAGGGATAGAAGGAGAAAGCCTGAGTCGGGAGAGTGGGGCTCATGAGGGAAATTGGCTCAGACAACTGTGCATCAGATTTCTTTTGGGTGTCTCACATTTTTTCTTAGTATGTACTACAACATGGTACTAGTAATTGGTCTACATGTATGTCATGCAAGTTTTGCTGCTAATGGTTTTCAGATTAGGTTGTTGGACCATGATGCTTGTTTTTATTACATGTTTATGTAATTGCATTTACATTTGCAAATCGAAACATATCTCAGGGGACACCACGAGTACATGTATGTTAACGTGAGGGAGGGGAGTGCAAGTTTCAAGTGATTTTTTCTGTTATTATCATATTGTTGTGTTTGAAATTCGTCACCCTTATTTTTGTGACGACCAGTTTTTGTTTTCGTGTTATACGCACAAATGTAGCACAGTCAGTGAGTCAGTACAAATCTTTTTTTTTTTTACTTAGTTTTATTTGAATTCTCAGAAGAGAAATTACAAAAGTAGTTGAATTTTGGTGTTGATCGTTGGTGTAATTTCCGAGTCTGAAATAAAGCATCTGTTAACACTTAAAATTTAGTTCTTTTTAGAAGTCACTGTAACATCAGAGAAAGTCAGCCAATACCTAAGACATCTTGAAAACAAACACCCTCGACACAACAGGGTGGCCTAGAGAAACGTTTCCCTCCCACAACCAACACACCATAGAACTTCTATTGTGCGAGGAAATTTTTTGTCGGTCACCCTGTTGAATACAAGATTCTGGATACACTGGATATTGAACTTGACAAGGGACACACGAAAAAAAAAAAAAAAAAGGGAATGTTTAGTGTCCCGTCCCACCCTGTAAAGCCCTTTGCAAATTCCAAAATTTTCATATTGCATTTCCTAATGATTTTTTTTTAAAAAAGGCCTCTCCATTTTTTGAAATTTGAGAATTTTTTATACAATTTTTATTCGACTTGGATCGGTATTCTTGCCTTAACCAACTGAAAAATGAAGAAGAAAACTTCCCTCCAGACCCTGAAAAATTATAGTGGCCAGACGGTAAATATAAGTAATTTCTATGTAGCATAATGGAACAGGGGCGAAATGGGCGAAACAGGAAAAGGGCAAAATGGGAAAGGGGCGAAACAGGAAAGGGGCGAAACGGGAAAGGGGCAAAGTGGCAAAACAGGAAAGGGGCGAAATGGGAAGGGGTGAATCAGGAAGGGGCCAGGTGGGAAGGGGGCGACTTGAGAAAGAGGCGACACAGGAAAGGAGCGAAGTGGGAAGGGGGCAAATTTGTAAGGAGCGAAATGAGAAAGGGGCGAAATGGCGAAGAGGCGAAATGGGAATAAATTGGGGGCAAAATGGGAAGGGGCGACTTGGGAAGGGGCGAAGTGGGAAGACAACAGCAGCCTAAGGGTTAATTCCTCTTTCGCAGCTGAACAATGTTTCGACAATGTTTAGTGGGAAACAGCCACTCATAGAATTTTGTGCCACTTATAAGAAAATCCATGGAAGCATAGATTTTGCCTCTGCGATATAGCTGAAAGAAATGTTGAAAGAAGCGTGAAACACTACACAAACATTTATTTCAAAACATCAGATGAAGATGAATTGACTACCATACTTGCCTATCACGTAAAATAGGGCCTCTGGAATCACGGCGAACCCGCAATCTTTCAAGCGATCAAACACGTTGTTTTACGCAAAAAAAACCCCATGATTTTTGGCTAAAAGGCTGCTGCATTCTTAAAATTACACTTACTTTCTTAGATGCGCCTGACACAACGATTTAAATGGTATAAAATGCATTTTCATTGACAATAAAACACAGTGAAACAGTTCCAGGGAGGAAGGAACGCAGCCGACAATTACTGTTCATGCGGATGTCTTCGGTCATATGCGTTATAAGACCTATAATCTGTCAAAATGATATTTTTAGTAAAATTATGTTTATTCCATTTTATTTTTAGAAAGGCTGTATTTCATGAGTTTCCATTTCGATTGAAAGGTTGGATGCTCTGTGAAAAGGGAGATAAATGCATCTGTGAAAAGTATCGACCCAGGTCAGCCCGCGCGGACTGCGATACTTTTTGCTACAGGTTAATTTTATGCTTGTCAAAGGACCATTTAAAATACCACATTATTCAGTTGTTTGTTTGACAAAATGGATTTTATGGATTCATATTATGTTGATTGATTCGATGAATGGTGTTTTTACGCCACTTCCAGCATTATTTCAGTCATGTCACGGCGACAGCTCACATATTCATGCACGTCCTGGGTTTCACCAGTACAAAGCTGGGGCCCTGAAGTGTTTTGCCCATGGACAATCCCAGGAAAAACCCAGTGGATCCATTGAGGCTCGAACCCGGGGCCTCCAGGTCACGAGCCCTACTCTTTACCACTGAGCAGGAACCCCCCATGATTATGTGATTACTTCAGTGTTATAATCACAGAGCATGGTTCATATAAACTATTCAGGCGGTTGTTTGACAACATGGGTTCTGTGAATCCATAATTATGTGATTTCTTGCTTGTTATAATCCATCACGAAGCTGCATTAATTCAACCCCCATTTGCCAGAGCATGGTTCACATGTACTATGTTAATTATGTAATTAAATTCCTGTTCAATATCTTCCCATACCTTCTTGCATGCTTTGTTTGCTTTCTATAACACCTTTTTACTTCTCAACCAACTGGTGCATTTTTTTGTCAAAAAAGGAAACTTGCCAATTTCAGACCTAACCACGTGTCATTACTGTGAAAACAACTCACTACAAGTCAAGCCATTGCTTAAATCTGAACCCGAGTTTAAAGCCGTTACAGCAGGTGCCACAGGCATATTACTGTCGGTTTCAAACCTAGTATCTGAAATCGGGGTCAATGTTTTAACCCTTTACCAAACGACGAAATTTTTGGATTTGTCCAGTTTGAAAGCATTTGCGGACGACAAATTGACCCTTTGCCAAACGAGAAAATGTAAGACTTGTCCAACTTGAAAGGATTTGCAGACCAAAAATTAAATATATGTCATATGGTAGAATTTGTCTCTAACAGGGTAGAAAACGCTGTGGGAAAAGGTGAAAATGTTGGTTACCATCATTTTCTCCTATTCCCACAGTGTTTGTAAAAGACCTCTTTCTCAGGGTCGTCAAAACTCTGGATTGTGTGGTAAAGGGTTAAATGTGAGTCAGATGATGTGAATTACATTGTGGGAAAAGGGTTACCAGCATTTTCTCCTCTACACGAAATGTTTTAAGAAGCCTTCCTTATCAGGGTCGTTAACACTCGGGATTGTGTAGTAAAGTGTTAAACTACATTTAGCCTCTTTCCAAACATTGTAGCAGACATAGATACATGTACACAATTTTTAGTTATTTATCACTTTTTTTCAGAATGAACTGTTGATTGAAAATGCATTTAGAAGCGGTAATTCAATCGTTAACCCCTACAGTAGAGCACAGAATTAATGCAAAAGGGTCTTTTCAATTAGAAAAAGAAAGAAAAAAAAAAACGTCCAAAATATTGTAATTTTAAGGTTGTTTTGGTCAGAATATGTAACAAAGAAGCGGACAGTCTAGATTCAGGATCAGACTACACGTTCTCTGTAGACTGGTCTTGATCTACACTGTCCACAAAACAAGTTGGTTCCAGTGCTCTATGGTCTAAATGTAACGGGCTTGTAAATTTGTCGTTTGGTAAAAGGTAACCCCCTCTTTAGCGCCTAGCGTTGTTTCGGTAATGTTCATGTGACCACCGCCTGGGTAAATATGCTGTGCGAAGCGCAGTATAAAAGAAACTCAAGGGAAAGGATGAATAGATGCATTGGTTTCCGCAATATAAGTCATATAATGTTGAAAACGGTATAAAATACCAGACAAACGTGCACACACAATTAAACTGAAAACAATGGATTATGGGAAACTGATTCTTACTTGTAGAACTTTATGGAATCACGCCGACCCAGCAATCTTCAATCGATCAAATACGCATAGTGACGCCAAAAAATACCAAATATTTCCGGTAAAAGGCAAGCGCATACTGAAATACTGAACATACTTGCCCAGATACATCCATCACATTGATTTAAAGGGTATAAAACGCTATTTCATAAACACAATAAAACAGTTCCAGTGTGTAAAGATCGCAGCCGAAATTTTCATGCGGATTGCACGGATCATTTACGCCATTATAATAACCTGTCAAAATGATATTTTTAGTAATGCTCTGTGAAAAGGGGACTTTATGCATCTGCAAAAAAAGTATCGGGCCGAAACTTTTTGCCATTGGTCAATTTTCTGCATGTCCAAAGACCAGCTAAGTTCATGATTCAGTCGATTGTCAGACAAACTGGATTTTATGGATCCCTAATTAGTGATGTCTTGCTCTGTACAATGCGTATCGGAGATGCATTAAGCCCCTTTTTGCCAAAGCACGGCTCATACACTGACATGAGGAAGTTCATAACCATGACTTTTTAAGCGTATTCACAAAGTCGTTTGCTGCAGTTTCTTTCGGAAAGTTATGAGTGCTGTAAGGAGAAATACTAGTACTTGTCCTGGCCACCGCCATGTACCCTAAAATCATGATAAAATACGCCCTACGGGAAAATTCGCACTACGACGCCCTACGTTTAATTTATCGCCCTACAGGTATATGAACTGTGTCGGATAGAATCGATTATTTATACCTATCAAAATATATTTTACCTAACATATCCTAAAATATCATGACTTTATTTTGTATAATTTTGGAGATATTTGATCGAAAGCTTTCATACTGCAGTGATGCTGGGTACCAGCATTGCCTCGAAACCGAAGTGGCGGGTAAAATCAAAATTGGGAACCAGTATTTTCTCGCGAATCACTCTCTCACCTGACAGCGAACTGTGTGGACGTCCACCAAGTTAGAAGCTATATATAGAAGAGATACAGTAAGCCACTTCCAACGTGAACTGCAAGTATTACTACTAATAAAGGACAGGTATCAGCCCCAAATCACCCGGTACACTTTATTGGCAAAGTTGATGAAAACAAGAAAATTTTCAATTGTTTTCGGTCTTTTTTGGTTGTTGGTACTGTGTTTTCGCGAACCTTCCATAAATTCCAGAAAGACTTAGTCTCGCTTGAAAACAGTTTGAAAACAAGGCGCCTGTCGTGGATTCAGTGTATTGAATTGAGTTTTATTCATTCAATACAGCTTTTGACTTTGCGACTTAACGAGTTCTATTTGTTTAGTCTTGGTCATCTTGTGTTGCCTAATTTGGCTTCTAGCGAAAGTGGTTTCACATGTCGGTTATTTTGTTCTACACAGTGTAAGAAAAGACTAATTTAAATACTAGGTTAGGGTATGCAAGTTAATCTTTACAGGCAGGAAGTGGCCAATTTACTGTAACGCCAGTACTTACCCAATCCACCTGTTTTCATTTAGAAAGTTTTCAGTTAATTTCAGGTATGCTTTCTAAGCACTGGAATTTACTGTAATTTAATTAATTTGTTTCATTTATATTTGCATGCTTTCTTCCTTGCAGGTTTTGCATTTTGTTTAACTGAATTCCAGATTAAACTCCAAATCTACCTATATGATTTTTCTCTTTGAAAACATGAGCAGAATGAATATCAACAGTTGACCAACTCTGCAATGTAAAAGGCATTGGCCGAAATAGACCGGAGCCCATTGTCTACCATAGAGAATTGTATGGTCCTGCGACAAAAATGGCTTTTTCCATGATGTTGATTGGGGCAGTAGATGAGGAAATCTGGGATCAGTTAGATTTCAGTGTTCCCTCAAAAACACAGTTGAAGAGCGAAAGGGCTGATAAAAGTTTGCCACTTCTCATTTAACTTTGCTAGAGGCAGAGGCGGCTGAGCTTGAATCTTAGATTAGCGAGACTGAGGATCAGCTCTGCAGGCTCCAGTCACGCAGTGAGCCAAAGCCATTGACGAAGGCTCAGGGTTTCAAGCAGCTATTTTTGGAGTTACTCAAAGTTCCGAAAAATGCTGCCACTCCACAAACCCCACCCCATCACACTAGACCTACTGTGCAAAAAATAATGCCCGAAAAGCATTCTGCAAAAGAACAGCAATTCTTACAGTTGGTTTCCTTACCCAAACCAACACTTCATTTGCTTTTGCCCCAATCACCTTTGACCCCACATAGGCAAAGTCCATTAAAGAGCAGGGCTTTAGCTAGCCTCTGAAAATCAGGAGTCAATGACCCCTTGACCCTAAAATTTTAGGGGTCAAATTTAATTTTTTAAGAGTCAAACCAAAATATTCAAGAGTCAAAATGGAAAATTCAAGAGTCTATAGACAACAATTTATTGTTGTTGTTTTTGGACTCATCATTAATATTGCAAAAAAGATGTGAAATTAACAATTGATCTGTAATTGATTTGTAAAGTTTTACATTTCAAAGAGGACAGTCCCCCCCCCCACCACAAACACACACACAATATGTTCAAGGAGGCTAAGGTTAAAACCTTGTCGACCTAAGCAATGAAGAAGAAAATTATGGTTAATAAATTTCACTGAGAATTCCTTTTTAAAACTTTGCTGAAATACAGATAAGATTTATTTATCCAATTTCTAGTATCATCCAGAAATATGTAAAGTATTATAATTTTCTTGGGCTTAAATAATTCAAAGTTATTTTTATTCATAAGGACAGTTTAAGGTATCTTTTTGTGTGAAATGAGATGCAGATATAAGTTTCATAGGTTACTTTCATTAACTTACTGTTTTTAATAAAATTAGTAAAAGTATGATCATTATTGGGTACAAATGTTCAGCAAAATGGTGAACATCGGCGAGTGAAGATATTTTACAATATCCATACATCAATACTTAACTTCAAAAAGATACACCAAGGTAGAATTTATTGCCTTGTCTATCACTTTTAACAAGGTTAGTGCCAGCTGTCAACCTATGCGTATCCTGGGTAACAAGTCAATTAACACCTTCCGGTCACACTTTACTGATTATATGCAGCAGTTTAATTGATGTTTAACACCATTCTGGTGATTTTCACGCCTTTAAAATTATTATCTTTTGATATGATTGTTGTTATATAAATTTTCTGATGCATCTCTGAAAATTTTGGGGGGTCAAAATGACCCCTTGATCGGAATTTTCTGTGTGTCAAAAAAGGGTATTTGGAGATTTTCGTGCGTCAAAACCCGGGTTTACGGGTCTAACTAAAGCCCTGAAAGAGGCAAATGGATATGGTCACGCTGCAAGTATTCCAGGAACAGACTACAAAACAAATTCAAGACTTGCAGAAACTTATTAGGGCTCAATTGGAGTTGCACCAGCAACTGTTGCAGAAACTGCCTACTTTTGACCTGTCTTCTAGACAACCGGCTGCTGTTGATGTGTGTTCTACATGATCACCTATCTGCACTGGTGCACCACGTGTCCCACTAGGATTCAAACCCCTCACACAGGAGTTTGAGAATCCAGAAGAACAAGTGCCAAAGAATAATCCTAATAAAAAACCAGAGGAATTAGCTCAACCGCCTAGTTCGGGTTCTCCTAACCCTATTAATGCTTCCGGATTGCAGGCGTCTTCTAGATGCGCTGACATTAAAAGAGGAAATCTGGCTTCGCTGCCAAAAAATTTACATTTTAATGGCAAAACCAGCTGGTTCTCTTTCAGGAAAATGTTCGAAAGCTATAGGTTGGTTTTTAACTGGGGAGAACAAGAATGCAAGGACTATTTGACTTGGAGTCTTGAAGGTAAGGTGCTAGACTTCTTCACCATCACTGTTGGGATGGATGAAGAGTTAACTTTCAAGGATATTAAGAAACTTGAAAGTAGGTTTGGCTCAGTTGATTTGATTGACACTGCCAGAGTCAACTTCCAACAAGCCTCACAAAATCCAGAGGAAACATTAGAAGACTGGGCAGATAGGGTTATGACCCTTGCTACATCAGCCTACAAAGACTTGCCTGAAAGTCACAGAACTCAGGAGGCTGTTGCCAAATTTAGTCAGGGTTGTTTAGACAAGGAGGCAGCCAAACATACTTGCATGGAAAACCCTAAAAATATTCAGTAGGCCTTGAATTTGGTGAAACATCACCAATACATTACCAAGGCTGTTGACGGACAGAAAAACAAAAACCGTCAATCAAAAGACAAAGTGTTCGTCAATCAGGTTACCTTGGAAGAAGTCAAGAAGGTCATTGCTGAAGCAATCAAAGCAGAAAATGAAAAGGCCAAAGCAAGTGACCTTTGTTTCTTGTGCAAAAAGGCTGGCCATTTCAAAAAAGATTGTAAAAGGTCAGTGCTCCAGATAATTTTCAATGACATCAGTACAGTACTGATAAAAATGAAGATGAATCAGTACCAGCATATGGGGATCAGTACCAACATTGGTTATTGGTTAAAAGGATTGATTAAAATCAAAATTCGTTTTCATTCCTTTGTTTTTTATATTAGCATTACTGTACAACTATATAACATTTTTATTGTTTTACATAGTAACAGTATGTTTACTATACAAATAAGTGTGAAGCAGGTTTGCAGAAACAATTATGCAACTCATAAGCTGAAAAAATAGCAGTGTTTCTAGATCAATGTGATTGAGCAACAAACAGAGCAATTGTTCAGTTTTTGCAGCCTGGATTTGTATGGTTGTGTAAGTCTAGTGTCTCTCCTTGCGTTGGTTCTCCTCCGTAATCTAATAGCAGGGCAAGGAACAAAGTTTTTAAAATCTGGCCCTTCACTACAAAACCTCATTAAGATATCTAAATTTTTTGTCCGAGAGAACATCTGTACTTGTTTTTTTTTTAATCTGTTTTGAATTAAAAAAGATCTCTCAAATGCCACACTGGTTACACACATGCAGAGAGCAATTTTGCCCGACTTTGAAATATTTTCGAACATATCTTAATGCAAAATTAGCACATATTTTAGCAACATCTTCATACTGAAATTTCTGTAAGTCCTTTTTATCATTGTCTTAATAGTATTCCCACTCACAGTTTTGGGGGAAGTGTATTGAAGAATTGTTTAGATGTATCTCACTCTGCAGTCATCAACTCTTGAAAATAGTATGGGTAATTTACAACAGAAGTTAATCGTAACGTTTCCTTACTGATACTCATGGGACTATATTAAGAGGGACAACTTTCAACCTGATGACCAGTAGAATTTTCCACTTCACTGTCAGTTTCAGACATTAATCAGCTTTCACTTATTGTTTTATAGAGAGATTTATGTAATTCACTGTTTAAAGTCAATATATAAGCTGAATGGACAGTTTGAAATGCCAATGATTAGACGATGTCAGACTGGTCTTTATTGTGTCATGGGATTTCGTGTTTTTAGCTCACCTGAGCACAACATGCTCAAGGTGAGCTATTGTGATCGCCCTATGTCCGTCATCCATCAACAATTTCTTTAAACATCTTCTTGTCCTAAACCACGGGGCCAATCTTGATGAAACTTGGCAGGGTTGTTCCTTGGGTGAAGCTCTACCAAAGTTGTTCAAAGAATTGAATTCCACCCTTAACTCTGGTTGCCATGGCAACAAAAAGGAAAAAAATGCAAAATCTTTGAAAATCTTCTTCTCTGAAACTAGAAGGAGCAGAGCTTTGATATTTGGTATGTGGCCTCTCCTAGTGGACCTCTACCAAGTTTATTCATATGATGCCCCTGGGATCAAAACTGGCCCCACCCCAGGGATCGCAAGCTCGAGCATAGTAACAAAGAAGGAAAACTTTAAAAATCTTCTTCTCTGAAACTTGAAGGCGTAGAGCTTTGATATTTGGCATGTAGCATCTCTTAGTGGACTTCTACCAAGTTTGTTCATATGATGCCCTCGGGGTCAAAACTGGCCCCGCCCAGGGGGTCACAAGTTCAAACATAGGAACAAAGTAGGAAAACTTTAAAAACCTTCTTCTCTAAAGCTAGGAGGCATAGACCTTTGATATTTGGCATGTAGCATCTCCTAGTTGACCTCTACCAAGTTTGTTCATATGATGCCCTTGGGGTAAAAACTGGCCCTGCCCTGGGGGTCACAAGTTCGAACATAGGAACAAAGAGGGAAAACTTTAAAAATCATCTTCTCTGAAACTGGAAGGCTTAGAGCTTTGATATTTGGTATGTAGCATCTTCTAGTCGACTTCTACCAAGTTTGGTCATATGATGCCCTTGGGGCAAAAACTGGCCCTGCCCTGGGGGTCACAAGTTCGAACATAGGAACAGAGAAGGAAAACTTTCAAAATCATCTCTGAAATTGGAAGGCATAGAGCTTTGATGTTTGGTATGTAGCATCTCCTAGTAGACCTCTACCAAGTTTGTTCATAGTGGACCTCTACCAAGTTTGTACATATGATGCCCCTGGGGTCAAAATTGGCCCCGCCCCAGGGGCATCATATGAACCCCAGTTCAAACATAGGAAAAAAGAAGGAAAACTTTAAATTTCTTTTTCTCTTAAACGGGAAGGTTTAGAGCTTTGATATTTGGTATGTAGCATCTCCTTGTAGACCTCTACCAAGTTTGTTCCAAGGATGCTGCTTGGGTCAAAACTGGCCCAGCCCTGGGGGTCACAAGTTTGAACATGGGAACAAAGAAGAAAAACTTTAAAATTCTTCTTTGAAACTGGAAGGCGTAGAGCTTTGATATTTGGTATGTAGTGATTCTCTTCTAGGTTTGTGTGCCCATCTAAGCACAACGAGGTCATTGAGTTCCAAATTTGGTCATCTTGGGTCATAAACTAGGTCACTAAGTCAAATTAAAGAAATACCTTGTTGGCACTCTCGAGGCTACATTATTTGCTCAATTGCCTTGAAAATTTGTCAGAAAGTTTGTCTTTATAAAATCTCACATAAGTCTGAATTTGGGTCAACTGGGGTCATAAACTAGGTCACTGGGTCAAATTAAAGAAATACCTTGTTTGCACTCTGGAGGCCAGATTTATTGCTCAAATGACCTGAAATATGGCCAGAATGTTTGTCTTGATGAAATATCAGATGAGTTTGGATTTGGGTCACTTGGAACCATAAACTAGGTCACTAGGTCAAATTAAAGAAATACATTGTGGGCACTCTAGAGGCCACATTATTTGCTCAATTGCCTTGAAAATTGGTCAGAATGTTTGTCTTTATAAAATCTCACATGAGGTTGAATTTGGGTCAACTTGGGTCATAAACTAGGTCACTTGGTCAAATTAAAGAAATGCCTAGTGGGCACTCTAGAGGCCACATTTATTATTCAGTTGATTTGAAAATTGGATAAAATGTTTCTTTTGATAAAGTCCAAGACCAGGTCAAATTTGGGTCACCTGGGGTCATAATCTAGTTCACTACATCAAATTAAAGAAATACCTTTAGGGCACTCTAGAGGCCACATTCTTTGCTCAGTTGACTTGAAAATTGGTCAGAATGTTTGTCTTCGTGAAATATGAGTTTGAAATTGGGTCACCTGGTGTCATAAACTAGGTCACTTGGTCAAATTAAAGAAATACCTTTAAGGCACTCTACTCAGGTGAGCGATCCAGGGCCATCATAACCCTCTTGCTTAGGAAATGCCCAGGAAAAAATTGAAAATACATCTGAATTGCATGCAAATGGCAAATGCTTGGTCTGGAATGGTACTCAGAGCTCCAGATAGAGTGCGTTTTTGCGTTATTAAGCATTAAAAACATATAAAAACGCATTGATAAATAACCGCAGGGGTATAAAAATGCATACAAAATACGAAATACGCATAACTTGTTCGATTGCAGCAGTAGAACAATTCCAAACCGAGAATGTAGTACGTAAATATTAAGAACCAAGTACACCCTTTAAATTTCCAGCAATGCGTCATGCGAATGTTTCGGCGACAAATTTAAGAGAAGAAAATGTCAATCCCTGGAAGACCGGGCAGATATAAAAGGAAAATCAAAGTTTCCGAGGCCCAAAATATTTCAAAATTTTTTAGAAAGGCTGAACAGCCCTCATCGACGATTGCTAAGGCTATTTTAGCCGAGGTAATTTCAGAAACAGTTTCATGAGTCGAAGCAAACTGCAAGAAACATACAGGGGAGTCGGTGTCGTTACATACGATCGAAAAGTGGAAATCAAAATTTCCATGGTTATTAGTGGCATAAGATTATTCCCAAAAATACATCTTTTTCATGAAGCAGTCAAAAGAGTCCTTTTGAAAACATGGAATGCAATGGAGAAATTGCATGTGACCAAATGAAGCAATCTATCCTTTTCCCACAATGCTTTCATGGATACAAAAACATAAGCCACATTGCAGCATCCTTCACATCCCACTAGTGTTATAAAGAAGGGAAAAGTATGGGTAAGTGGGTGAAAAGAGAACTGAAGAATACATTCAGCATTGGAAAAAATGTGGTGAGCTATTTACAATTTGCAGTTATTTTATATGCTTGAAAATACAGCCTCAGAAATGTTTTCAGCATTGACAAAAAAGTCAAGGAGTAAATACTGTTTACAGTAAAAAATTATCTGTAGCTCTGGGTACTAAGTGCAAGTAAGGCCGGATATGGGCACAGCGTTCTCGGAAACGCCAATACTGTCGTCTGAGACGACAACTTTTTCCGGCGGACGACAAAAAATCCTAACAAAGGATTCCACCGGACGACAAGTTTTTTTAGGGCACGCGTCCCTAATCAGCCCCTAATCAGTTGCTCAGCTTAATTTGTTCATCAAGTGATTGTTTACGATATGTTTAACGAGGCGAAAAATCCGATACATAGGTAATCTCTTAAGTCGGGTAGTCGAAGGGGTAGGCGTGGCCTTCTGGGAGACTAACAACCAATCGGAATGCATTATTTTCTATCACTCACCCAGTACCCGTTAAACTGTGGATGAGAAATAGCTAATAACAAAACTGCACAGCATGTTATTTGCCATATTTGCAAATTATGCATCGATCAACGGATTACATAACAGGATATTTCTTTTTAAAGGTGAATGATCGAAATTTATTACATCGAGTGCACATGATCGGTAATATATTTACGGGTGGCCCCGCTATCATATTACCATACGATGTTCACGAGATTACCACTATCCCGACTTTTAAGGACCCTGAGAACGAGACCTTTTGAAAACATTGTGGGAAAACGCTGGTAAACAGAATTTTCTCCTTTTCCCACAACGTTTTCTAACCTTCCTAAAACAATTTTCGCTTTTTAAATGGCATTCATTTTGTCGTCTGCAAGTGCTTTCAATCTAGATCAGTCTAAAAACTTGTCGTCTGGTAAAGGGTTAAAGAAATTTCGATCTTTTAAAAAAAAAATATATATATATATATATTTAATGCTTCTTAATATTCCCTTTTTTGTTGGAGTTTGCGAATTCCTGGGGAATTCTCAGTGTTTATCAATCGGTAAATACACTGGTCCAAACGGTGAAATTATCCAACCATAATCCACCATTATATCCCATAAACTACCGAAAAGCATGAATTAAAGACTAATTTACAGGGATAATGGATCAATGCCTGATTAATGAAAACACCTAATTAAGAAGAATGTTCCACGAAAATTTAGCTTCCATATTGATCATAAAAGGAGAGAATGAAAAGAGATAAAATTTATCATTTGATTTGTATTCAGTAGACTCTAGTTAATTATAAGTTGAAAACATTATGACAAGAGAAAATTTCTAATAGTTTGTTTTTTCTACAAGTCTAACTTAATGCAACTGGTTCCTCCATCATTGTCAATAGCTGCTTTCTGCTAATTAGCCATTTACCAAACAATCCATTATACAGAATTCAACAACATTAAGAAGGAAAGCTTGATACAACATTGTGGGTAAAGAAGCATTTTCTTTCTTTTCCCACAAAGTTTTCCACCACTGAAAAGATTTAGTTGACATCATGGTCCATGGACAAACATTTCTAAATTCAGTTCCAGTTACGAATTAAAATGGAATTAGAAATGAATTTAAAAAAAATTATGTTTGTGAAGATGGGTCCATAAATGTTGTCATTATTATCATGAATATATAAGGTATGCATTATCATGTTGAATTACTTACAGCTCTAGTCTGAATAAAAGATATTTAGTGAAGAATTATTAAAATTATTTAACCCTTTGCCCAATTACAAAGAAAGTCCTAGCTACTTATTTCTAATGTAAACATAGACTTGTCCATTACAGACATTGTCTCCATAATGCACCAATCTTAAGTTTACAGTTTTTATATGTTTATTACTTGCATCATGGAAATTCATCCTGACTGTACAGGAATCCAACTTCTTCAGAATGGAATCCAACTTTTCAGTTTGGAATCCAACTTTTTCCTGAGTTGGATTCCTGGAATCCAACTTTCAAAATTCTAGTGAGAACACTGTGGGCAATTCAGATTCAAGGATCCAAGAGATCCTGCCGGGGCTGGGTTTCAAACCTGTACAGCCCACAGAATGGCAGTTATGGTCAGTAAGAAATCTTTAGATATTGACCCAAAGTTTCATGCAAGCCACCTCTGTACTAACAAGCTCTGTGTCAATACAGACCATATATTAACCTGGAGGAGAGTTTTGTTAATTATAGTAGAAAATGTTGCTTTGACGGGCATCTGCAGTGGCCATGAAAATTTATTGTGGCAAAAGAAGCCAGACTGCTTGTTGGACTTATGTTACTGTAAGTACTATTTTAATACCTATAAGGCTCTTTGCTTATCTTTTCTTATTCCATTGTTGGTCCATGTATCTTAACTGTCCCTAGACCTGTATTCATCTTGCCCCCCCCCCCCCCCCCTTTGAAAACATTGTGGTTCCTTCACTCAATCTCCTCCCTCTCTATCTCTCTCTCTGTTTGCAGAGGCAGGCCTTAATCATACACAGCCCCCCTCCCCCCCCTCTCTCTCTCTCTCATTCTTTTCTTTTTGTGTGACTGTTTCGGCCAGCTTCAGGCCTCATCAGTAGCGCTGCCATGCGACTAGACAGAGTTACTCCCCCTCTTCCCTTTTATTTCTTGTGTACTTCCTTTCTTGTCTTAACTCTGTCCAAGGTTACAAGTTAACTTGTTTTGGTCTCTGGGCATATGTATGAATGTTGTCGTCTAAGACCCCTTTCACATAGTCGGGTTCTGGATAGCCCCTTTCCTGCATCAAGCGGTGTTCATGTTCTAGTCTTGCTGGGATAGCTTGTCTCTTTCCTGTATCAGCTTGTCTTTTTAAGCGATATACTCTCTAATGCCTGTTGTAACCGTTTACGTGCCCAAATGCACAATGATGGTCCGGAAACCGCCCAAAGCTTTTTCTTTACTGCCCTGTCGATTCTGTTATTTGACCGTAGTATCTTGGCTGACAGTCTGCCGGTGAATGTCCTTGAGTAGCCGATATTTTTGCTGAGGGTAGCTGCTGCGGCTCTGTTAAAGGCTTCACATTTCTGTGTCGAAGTCCGTGAACTCACACTGCACACAACAGCCTCGCTTAGCCTCATTTTTAGTATGACCTCAATCACGGACTTGTCGTTTTCGTCCATTCTCAAAAATGTTTTTTCTTTTTTTTTTTTTGCAGGACCTAGTGCATTGGACTTGTACCACCAGCAGCCGACACCTTCCCAGGAGCAGACCAGAGAGTCAGTGGGACAGTTACTGCAGTTTCCTACATAACAGTCAACAGTGGCATTCCTGATTGAAGGTAAGTGTCTTAGCATTTGAGTTATATCCCCTTTTCCTCTCCTGGCCATTTCTTCTATTATAGCATTACATCTTAGTTTGATGTCCCTGGCTAGAGCTACTTGGGCTGTCTGTCTCTTTTTTGGTACAAAATGGAAACATCCCTATACTAAAATTGGCATTTCTTGTTTTTCTCTCCTGAGTAGCAGCTAGCTGGTTTGGATCTGCCCGTCTGGTTACCACCCAACCTTTCGTTAATTTATCGTAGAAGTCGTGCATGCCCAGGTATGCCTTAGTGTCTCCATCTGTTGTTAGGGTTCTTACATAGAAGCCTTCAAGAGAAAGGTTCTCTGCTATGCTATATGCCATTCTTCTCTCTGCATGTGGCATTAAGTATCCAATGTCAGCTGTACATCCAGCATGGCCCCCGGGACAATTTACTTCAAACTCCTTGTTCTTTAGTGCGGCCCCTGTCCATTACAGTTTGTTTTCTCCATGGCTAGTCCTATGATGTACTTTGAGTCTGTATGATTTTCGCTTGCAGTGACATAGGCTTGTGAGGAACTCTGTCCTGGTTTGTAGGAGGACTTCATTCGGCTGCGGTTGTATCTTGCATCCATTGATATGTCTATATGTTTTGGGTCCAGTGCATTATGGTCAATGCTATGCTGTTTAACTAGGTCCCGCTTCTCGGCCATATCTTTTATTAATGTCCGTAACCTTGGAGCCGACTTCTACAGTTAGTTTCTGCAAGTGACTTGTCGCTGGAAATGGCAGGTCCAACTGACTGAACAAGCATTCAGCCCTCGAAATTCCCATGGGTGTGTCTAGCAAAGCCACAGCTAGGTTAGTATTGATAGATGCTCGCATCGTATTGGGTATTTCATCATACATCTTCATCATCTGCGATTCATATCGACATGTCCTGCAGTAAAATTGCAGCTTCATAGCAGGGCCATGTTTATGTCCTGTCTTGTAGACTAACTCAGTTTTCCCACATTTTCTACTGTAATGCTCTTTGATGAGAGTGTTGATGGTTTCCAGCATTTTCCGCATGCTGACGATGCGGTTCCCTGTAAAATCATTCTCCGTCTCTTTCAGACATCGTGGCCGAAGATTGTACCACTTCTGTGTGGCTGTGACATCCTCAATGATTGGTGAACTGTCTGTGACTGGAGATGTTACACTGTTTTCATCAGTGTGCTGTGAATATTAAGGTAATTTCTTTCTTCTAGGTGAAAATAAATTCCCTTTCTTGAGCAAGCTTAACGGCTTCTTCTTCTTTCTTTTTCTGTCTTTTCTATTCATTTTTCCCTATTATTCTATCTGTATCTGACCAAATCTATCTATCTGTTTTCTTCTCTCTCTATGAGTAACTCTGGATATGTATGGTCTTTTATACTCTTCTTTCTGTCATTTACTCAAATCTATCCACCCAATGACTACTTTCCCAATACACTAATCTTATTGGGCAGGTACTGATAAGCCAAGCTGGGCTGGGTTATGCAGTACCTCATCTAATAAGTTCCAGCTGTCTGGATGTTTTGTAAAGGGCCTGCTTCTCTCTGATTACATCATAGACTGTCTGGTCTGCAGATATTAATCAGCATTTTGTCATAGATGAAAACATTGTAACAAAAGGAGCCATATAGGTAAATTTTGCAGTACTGGTTTTAGGTGAAGATTAAGGTTCGTGTCCATCATATTCTATAAAGGCCCTCTTCTGTCCTTCTTTCATATATTCCACCCACATTTTGACTGATAAAACTTGATTATAGAATAAAAAGCTTAGAATGGTGCATTTGGGTGGTCACATGGAAGATTTTAGGGGAAAAAAATGAAGAAAACCCTTAATTTTAGCCCCAAGAATGGGGATTTTTTGGTCATTTTGGCTACTTTTCATGCAATGTTTTCAATGTATTTAGTTGAAAATAGGTTAAAAAGACAGACAAAAGGGTCCAGAACAGCATACTTTTTATTTCATGTGAATCCATTGAGTTTTGACTGAGATATGTTTGATGTTGTAGGAGTAGTCAAAGGGCTGAAAATTTCCATTTTTTAAGGTCTTGGCCGCAAAATCAGTCATGTTAAGAAAAATGGGTTTTTTCTTTGAAAATGGCCCTGATTTGTCTCTGGCTCAATTTTTCCCAGTCGCAGTACCGGGACACAACCTTAGGACTAAAAAGACCGGACTCAAAAGCCGAAATCTGTTTTTATATGAGAAGGGAGTGAAAGTACGAGAATCGGTCTGGTGACTATATTCTTTGACATAACCAGCTGGAATTTGGTATACAAGTAGCTGAGAGGCCTTGAAACAGGATCCTATCAAAAAGTTGGGCTGAGGTTTGTAGAATTTAAATTTTTAATTAGACTTAGAATTTAAATTAGCAAAATTTCAAAGTTTTTGGACTAGTCTGCTGAGAATTTTGTCCCAGAATCCTTTTCACTGGATGAAATCTACTGATTTGTCGTCTGCAAGTTTTCAACTGGCAAACATTTGAATATCTGTTCGAATAACTGCTTTAAATTCCATTTTAGAATTTTAAATTCTAATTTAAATTCTTTGTTTTAGAATTTAAAATGGATTCATTTTCTAGGAAATGCCAGGAAAAAATTGAAAATACATCTTAATTGCATGCAAATGGCAAATGCTTGGTCTGGAATGGTAGTGCAAGTAAGGCCGGATATGGGCAATTCAGATTCAAGGATTCAAGAGATCCTGCCGGGGCTGGGTTTTGAACCTGTACAGCCCACAGAATGGCAGTTATGGTCAGTAAGAAATATTTAGATATTGACCGAAAGTTTCATGCAAGCCACCTCTGTACTAATAAGCTCTGTGTCAATACAGACCATATTAACCTGGAGGAGAGTTTTGTTAATAATAGCAGAAAATGTTGCTTTGACGGGGGCATCTGCAGTGGCCATGAAAATTCATTGCGGCAAAAGGAGCCAGACTGCTTGTTGGACTTATGTGACTGTAAGTACTATTTAATACCTATAAGGCTCTTTGCCTATCTTTTCTTATTCCATTGTTGGTCCATCTATCTTAACTGTCCCCAGACCTGTACTCATCTTGCCACCCCCCCCCTTTCTTTTGAAAACATTGTGGCAGAAGAAGCCAGAATTACATACAGGACCCTGCTTCCTTCTTTCACTCAATCTCTCTCTCTCTCTCTCTCTCTGTGTTTGCAGAAGCAGGCCTTAATCATATACAGCCCCCCTCTCTCTCTGCCCCCCTTCCCCCCCTCTCTCTCTCTCTCTCTCTCTCATTCTTTTCTTTTTGTGTGACTCCATTTCGGCCAGCTTCAGGCCTCATCAGTAGTGCTGCTATGCGACTAGACAGAGTTACTCCCCCTCTTCCCTTTTATTTCTTGTGTACTTCCTTTCTTGTCTTAACTCTGTCCAAGCAGTGTTCCCACTCACATCTCTTTTTGGGAGTGCATGCGCTCCCTGGAATACAAGTTTAGGAGTGCATGAGAAATTCTAGGAGTGCACTTAATATTGACAATTATAGAGCATCTATGGAGGACAGTAAGGGTCTGTTGTATTGAAAATTTGTTTTGATGAGTCTAACACTGCCGTCGGCTGCTCTTGAAAACAATATAGGTAATTTAAAAAAAGAAGATGCTTGTTATAACTTCCTTACTCACGGGACCAGTTTCAGAGGGACAACTTACAGCCAGACGGCCAGTAGAATTTTCCATTTCACTGTCAATTTCAGACACTAATTAGCTTTCACTTATTGTTTTATAGAGATAATTATGTAAATTTACTGTTCAAAGTCATTGATAAAGCTGAATAGACAGTTTGAAATGCCTATGATCAGATGATGTCAAACCAATTTTGGTTGTGTCATGGGTTTTCACGTTTCTTGCAGCGATCTTTTTTTCATGCCTGTTAAGTTTTGGAGTAGTACTTCCACATGATTTGACATAGATTTGTCAATAAGAATAGCATGTAACTTCAAAACCTTTAATTTTACACTAGAAAAGCGGATTGATACCAAGTTGGATTAGCGGTGATAAACAGTGACTTTCACACTTTATAACTTGTCCTAACTGGCGCCACTTGTGATCGACAATGGGAGCCCTGAAACCTGTGCGTGCATGCACGTTTCACTTCATATTTTTGTGCGTGATTATTCAATTCAGTGGGTGAATCACACACATAAGTGTGTGAATGGGAACCCTGCCAAGGTTACAAGTTAACTTGTTTTGGTCTCTGGGCATATGTATGAATGTTGTTGTCTAAGACCCCTGTCACCTAGTCGGGTTCTGGATAGCCCCTTTCCTGCATCAAGCGGTGTTCATGTTCTAGTCTTGCTCGGATAGCTTGTCTCTTTTTCCTGTATCGGCTTGTCTTTTTAAGCGATTTACTCTCTAATGCCTGTTGTAACCGTTTCCGTGCCCAAATGCACAATGATGTTCCGGAAACCGCCCAAAGCTTTTTCTTTACTGCCCTGTCGATTCTGTTATTTGACCGTAGTATCTTGGCTGACAGTCTGCTGGTGAATGTCCTTGAGTAGCCGATATTTTTGCTGAGGGTAGCTGCTGCGGCTCTGTTAAAGGCTTCACATTTCTGTGTCGAAGTCCGTAAACTCACACTGCACACAACAGCCTCGCTTAGCCTCATTTGTAGTATGACCTCCATCACGGAATTGTCGTTTTTCTCCATTCTCAAAAATGTTTTTTTTTTTTTTTTTTTTTTTGCAGGACCTAGTGCATTGGACTTGTACCACCAGCAGCTGACACTTTTGCCGGAGCAGACCAGTGAGTCAGTGTGACAATTACTGCAGTTTCCTGCATAACAGTCAACAGTGGCATTCCTGATTGAAGGTAAGTGTCTTAGCATTTGAGTTATATCCCCTTTTCCTCTCCTGGCCATTTCTTCTATTATAGCATTACATCTTAGTTTGATGTTCCTGGCTAGAGCTACTTGGGCTGTCTGTCTCTCTTTTTTGGTACAAAATGGAAACATCCCTATACTTAACTTGGCATTTCTTGTTTTTCTCTCCTGAGTAGCAGCTAGGTGGTTTGGATCCGCCTGTCTGGTTACCTCCCGACCTTTCATTAATTTATCGTAGAAGTCGTGCATGCCCAGGTATGCCTTAATGTCTCCGTCTGTTGTTAGGGTTCTTACATAGAAGCCCTCAAGAGAAAGGTTCTCTGCTATGCTATATGCCATTCTTCTCTCTGCATGTGGCATTAAGTATCCAATGTCAGCTGTACATCCAGCATGGCCCCCGGGACAATTTACTTCAAACTCCTTGTTCTTTAGTGCGGCCCCTGTCCATTACAGTTTGTTTTCTCCATGGCTAGTCCTATGATGTACTTTCAGTCTGTATGATTTTTGCTTGCAGTGACATAGGCTTGTGAGGAACTCTGTCCTGGTTTGTAGGAGGACTTCATTCGGCTGCGGTTGTATCTTGCATCCATTGATATGTCTATATGTTTTGGGTCCAGTGCATTATGGTCAATGCTATGCTGTTTAACTAGGTCCCGCTTCTCGGCCATATCTTTTATTAATGTCCGTAACCTTGGAGCCGACTTCTACAGTTAGTTTCTGCAAGTGACTTGTCGCTGGAAATGGCAGGTCCAACTGACTGAACAAGCATTCAGCCCTCGAAATTCCCATGGGTGTGTCTAGCAAAGCCACGGCTAGGTTAGTATTGATAGATGCTCGCATCGTATTGGGTATTTCATCATACATCTTCATCATCTGCGATTCATATAGACATGTCTTTCAGTAAAATTGCAGCTTCATAGCAGGGCCATGTTTATGTCCTGTCTTGTAGACTAACTCAGCTTTCCCACATTTTCTACTGTAATGCTCTTTGATGAGAGTGTTGATGGTTTCCAGCATTTTCCCCATGCTGATGATGCAGTTCCCTGTAAAATCATTCTCCGTCTCTTTCAGACATCGTGACCGAAGATTTGACCGCTTTTGTGTGGCTGTGACGTCCTCAATGTTTGGTGAACTGTCTGTGACTGGAGATGTTACACTGTTTTCATCTGTGTGCTGTGAATATTCAGGTAATTTCTTTCTTCTAGGCGAAAATAAATTCCCTTTCTTGAAAAAGCTTAACGGCTTCTTTTTCTTTCTTTTTCTGTCTTCTCTATTCATTTTTCCCTATTATCTGACCAAATCTGTTTATCTGTTTTCTTCTCTCTCTATGAGTAACTCTGGATATGTATGGTCTTTATACCCCCCCACAACGAAGTGGAGAGGGGTATACTGGAATCGCAATGGCTGTCCGTCCGTCCGTCTGTAGACACAATTTTGTCTGGAGCTTTTTTCCTACAGTTTTTCAAATACTGCACTGAAATTTACACATAATGGTTGGGTACATATGAAATTGTGCATGTGCAATTTTCACGACCTTGCTGCCATTGGTTGCCAAATTATCTCCCCTTAAGCTTGTTGCCCTTTGTAAATTTTAACTATGGATTTTTGTCCAGGGCATAACTTCTGAATTATTTAAGCTAGTGACATCAAACTTCATATACAGATAGACCACATTAATGAGAAGTGCAGTGTACAAGAACCATAACTCTATTCCATTTATTTTTCAAGTTATTGCCCTTTGTAAGTTTTAACTTTGGATATTTGTCCGGGGCATAACTTCTGAATCATTTAAGCTAGTGACATCAAACTTCATATACAGATAGACCACATTAATGAGAAGCGCAGTTTACAAGTACCATAACTCTTTTCTCACTTTTTTTTTTTCAACTCTTATTTTTTTACGAAACCATTCTGCATTCTGTGACAAAGAGCTGTTTTGTGACAAGGAGCTGGTGGGGGGTATGATCACTTTTAGTGATAGCTCTAGTTTATACTCTTCTTTCTGTCATTTACTCAAATCTATCCACCCAATGACTCCTTTCCCAATACACTAATTTTATTGGGCAGGTACTGATAAGCCAAGCTGGGCTTGGTTATGCAAGACCTTATCTAATAAGTTCCAGCTGTCTGGATGTTTTGTAAAGGGCCTGCTTCTCTGTGATTACATCATAGACTGTCTGGTCTGCAGATATTACTCAGCATTTTGTCATAGATGAAAATATTGGAACAAAAGGAGCCATATAGGTAAATTTTGCAGTACTGGTTTTAGGTGAAGATTAAGGTTCGTGTCCATCATATTCTATAAAGGCCCTCTTCTGTCCTTCTTTCATATATTCCACCCTCATTTTTGACTGATAATACTTGGTCATAGAATAAAAAGTTTAGAATAGTGCATTTGGGTGGTCACATGGAAGATTTTAGGGGAAAAAAATGAAGAAAACCCTTAATTTTAGCCCCAAGAATGGGGATTTTTTGGTCATTTTGGCTACTTTTCATGCAATGTTTTCAATGTATTTAGTTGAAAATAGGTTAAAAAGACAGACAAAAGGGTCCAGAACAGCATACTTTTTATTTCATGTGAATCCATTGAGTTTTGACTGAGATATGTTTGATGTTGTAGGAGTAGTCAAAGGGCTGAAAATTTCCACTTTTTATACGCCTGTCGAAGACGGGACGTATTATGGGATCACCCGTGGCGGGCGTGCGTGCGGGCGGGCGGCGTCCAGTTCTTTGTCCGGAGCATATCTCCAAAACTATACTACCTACGGTTATGAAATTTCATGCGTGGATAGATCTCATCAAGGGGGAGTGCAGTGCACAGGAATCATAACTCTTGCTTCCTTAATTTTTGAGTTATTGCCCTTTCTTGTTTTTCATACTTGAATTTTGTCCGGTGAATATCTCCAATACTATACTACCTAGGGTTATGAAATTTCATGCATTGATAGATCTCATCAAGGGGGAGTGCAGTGCACAGGAATCATAACTCTTGCTTCCTTAATTTTTGAGTTATTGCCCTTTGTTGTTTTTCATACTTGAATTTTGTCCGGAGCATATCTCCAAAACTATACTACCTACGGTTATGAAATTTCATGCATGGATAGATCTCATCAAGGGGGAGTGCAGTGCACAGGAATCATAACTCTTGCTTCCTTAATTTTTGAGTTATTGCCCTTTCTTGTTTTTCATACTTGAATTTTGTCCGGTGAATATCTCCAATACTATACTACCTAGGGTTATGAAATTTCATGCATGGATAGATCTCATCAAGGGGGAGTGCAGTGCACAGGAATCATAACTCTTGCTTCCTTAATTTTTGACTTATTGCCCTTTGTTGTTTTTCATACTTGAATTTTGTCCGGAGCATATCTCCAAAACTATACTACCTACGGTTATGAAATTTCATGCATGGATAGATCTCATCAAGGGGGAGTGCAGTGCACAGGAATCATAACTCTTGCTTCCTTAATTTTTGAGTTATTGCCCTTTGTTGTTTTTCATACTTGAATTTTGTCCGGAGCATATCTCCAAAACTATACTACCTACGGTTATGAAATTTCATGCATGGATAGATCTCATCAAGGGGGAGTGCAGTGCACAGGAATCATAACTCTTGCTTCCTTAATTTTTGAGTTATTGCCCTTTCTTGTTTTTCATACTTGAATTTTGTCCGGTGAATATCTCCAATACTATACTACCTACGGTTATGAAATTTCATGTCTGCATACATCTCATTAAGGGGGAGTGCAGTGCACAGGAATCATAACTCTTGCTTCCTCAATTTTTCAGTTATTGCCCTTTCTTCTTTTTCATACTTGCATTTTCTCCAGTGAATATCTCCAAAACTATACTACCTAGGGTTATGAAATTTCATGCCTGCATACATCTCATTAAGGGGGAGTGCAGTGCACAGGAATCATAACTCTTCCTTCCTTAATTTTTGACTTATTTTCATACTTGAATTTTGTCTCGAGCATATCTCCAAAACTATACTACCTATGGCTATGAAATTTCATGCGTAGATAGATCTCATCAACTGGGAGTGCAGTGCACATGAACCATAACTCTTGCTGAATTTTTGACTTATTGCTCTTTCTTTATTTTGAAACTTTAATTTTGTCCAGTGCATATCTTCAGAACTATACTAGCTAAGGATATGAAATTTCATGCGTGGATACATTCCATCAACGGGAAGTGCTGTGCATATAAATTTCAACTCTTGCTTGCTTAATTTTTCAGTTATTGCCCTTTCTTGTTTTTTTTTTGAACTTGAATTTTGTATGATGCATATCTCTCAAACTATACTACCTCGGGTTATGAAATTTTAGGGCTGGATACATCTCATCAAGGGGTAGTGCAGTGCACATGAAATATAAATTGCTTATTTTTTATGCACCCTTTCAAGACAGGATGTATTATGGGATCAGCCATGGCGTACAGGCATCCAGGTAGCATAACTTACACATCTTAAAACCTATTAACTTTAAATTTGACAGTTGTGTTTGTTGTAATCATATGGGGTGCAGTGTACACAAAGAATAAATCTTCCTTCCTTATGAGTAATTGCCCTTTCTTCTTTTTCATACTTCAATTTTGTCAGCAGCATATCTCTCTTACTACACTACCTATGTATATGAAATTTCAGTGATGCATACATCTCAGATTATTAGAAACATAACTATTGCTTCCTTAACTTTTTAGCTCCACTGGCCGAAGGCCAGCGGGCTAATGTCATGGCCCGGTGTCCGTCGTGTGTCTGTCCGTCCGTGCGTTAACTTTTATTTCAAACATCTTCTTCTCTGGAACTACCCATCCAATTTTCATGAAACTTCACAGAAATGATCCTGCCATGGTCCTCTTCAGAATTTCTTGAAAGAATTTGATTCCTTCAAAAACTCTGGTTGCCATGGCAACAAAACTGAAAAATATTGGAAATCTTTAAAAATCTTCTTGTCGGAAACCATAAGGCATAGGGCTACCAAATTTGGCATGTAGCTTTATGTAGTAGACCTCTGTCAAGTTTCTTCAAATTATAGCCCTGGGGTCAAAATTGGCTCTGCCCCAGGGGTCACAAGTTTTACATAGGCTTATATAGAGAAAACTTTAAAAATCTTCCTGTACCTAGCCATAAGGCCTAGAGCTACCAAATTTTGCATGTAGCTATATCTAGTGGGCCTCTACCAAGTGGGCCAAAATTTTAGCCCTGGGGTCAAAATTGGCTCTGCCCCAGGGGTCACAAGTTTTACATAGGCTTATATAGAGAAAACTTTAAAAATCTTCCTGTACCTAGCCATAAGGCCTAGAGCTACCAAATTTTGCATGTAGCTATATCTAGTGGGCCTCTACCAAGTGGGCCAAAATTTTAGCCCTGGGGTCAAAATTGGCCCTGCCGCAGGGGTCACAAGTTTTACATGGGCTTACATAGTGACAACTTAAGAAATCTTCCTGTTTTGATTTTTTTTTTTTTAAATTAGCCTTGCATCAGGGGTCTTATGTTTTACAGAGGCTTCATATGGACAAAACTTGAAAATCACCTTATTTTTATGGCTTTATCTTGTGGACCTCTACCAGGGTTCAAGTAATTATAGCTCTGGGATCAAAAATGGCTTTGCCCTGCAGGTCTCAACTTTCATATGGGCTTTTACAGAGAAAACTTTGTAAGTCTTCATTTTGAAACCATTTGGCTCAGCACTGAAATGTTTATTATTTATGGTTTATATTTATAAGCCAGTGGAGCGATACAGGGCCATCATGGCCCTCTTGTTCTTATTGTCCTTAGTCATTTTTCAGGCTTAAATTCAACACTATTGTGTCTATGGATATCAACATAAAGTGTATAAACAAGAGTTCCGTCAACACAAATACACTGCCATTATCTTCAATCAACAGTAAAAAAAATATTCTGCACTACTATTTTTCTATACCTCCCCTTTATCATTATTATGCCCCAACTTTACAACTTGGGGTAAGACGGGCGTATCTTGCGACAATTTGCCGCTCTTGTTAAGGTCTTGGCCGCAAAATCAGGCATGTTAAGAAACATGGGTTTTTTCTTTGAAAATGGCCCAGATTTGTCTCTGGCTCAAATTTTCCTAGTCGCAGTACCCAGACTCAGCCTTAGGACTAAAAAGACCGGACTTAAAAGCTAAAATATGTTTTTATATGAGAAGGGAGTGAAAGTACGAGAATCAGTCTGGTGACTACATTCTCTGACATAACCAGCTGAAATTTGGTATACAAGTAGCTGAGAGGCCTTGAAACAGGATCCTATCAAAAAGTTGGGCTGTGGTTTGTAGAATTTAAATTTTTAATTAGACTTAGAATTTAAATTAGCAAAATTTCAAAGTTTTTGGACTAGTCTGCTGAGAATTTTGTCCCAGAATCCTTTTCACCGGATGAAATCTACTGATATGTCGTCTGCAAGTTTTCAACTGGCAAACATTTGAATATCTGTTCAGATGACTGCTTTAAATTCCATTTTAGAATTTTAAATTCTAATTTAAATTCTTTTTTAGCTCACCTGAGCACAAAGTGCTCAGGATGAGCTATTGTGATCACTCACCGTCCGTCGTCCGACCGTCTGTCCATTGTCCGTCCGTCCACATTTTTTTGTTTACACTCAATGTAAATGTCAGTGTTCTTGTATAAAAGAATTGGAAATTTTTCCAAAGCAAGGGAGATAAATATTGTCAACTTTACTGTCAGTATAGTGACAATTATCTCCCCTGTATTGTAATTATTCTAGCATTTGCAAAATTGCAAGGTCTTGTCTATTGTCTATAGTCTCAACGTTATGATAAGTTTAATGTTAATACAATTTCGTTAGTTGTATTACAAAATTGGGATAGATGTCATACTTAGGCATTAAATGGTGTATTAGTTGAGAACTATTTTCATGTAGCGCAAAGTTTCGTGGTTGGGTTCCTTGCGCATGTGTACTTTTTCTTCCTTTTTGAGTTGTCAGACATGAGGAAGCCTTGCATGGTTTTTGGGAGAATGAAACGAACGATTTTTAGCACCTTGGTTGTGGTATCAAGGTAATAGCAACACTTTTTAATAATGTGTTGTGCTCATAACTCATTTGTCATGCATATAATAGAGCCTGCTTAGCATGTACTGCAGTTTTAATCTTGAAAACATGTATGAAGCAAGGGAGTTTGCCACGAAATGCACGCTGCTGATATTTTGTGCTAGAATGATAAAAATTTATGATAATTGAATGCAACGGTTTCCAGTCATTTCGTACCTAGGTCATTTCGTACGATTGTGGTCATTTCATACCCAATTGATTTTTCATTTTGGTCATTTCGTACCCACTTTGGTCAATTCGTACCCACTTTGGTCATTTCGTACTCACTTTGGTTATTTCGTACCTAGCATCTAATTTTTATTTTCGTCATTTTGTATCTAGTTTTAATTCCCACTCGGCTATGATTTTGTATCTTCCGTGGTCATTTTCCACCGAGTTTTGCCCCTTATTTTGATAAATACGATATTTCTTTTAATACTAACATTGGATGGCTCATTTAATTGTTTGGAATTTTCCACTGACATTTCTCTTCAAATGTAGTTCTTCAATCATTGACCAGTACCCAGCTAAGTTGTGAATCGGTATTGATGAAACCTTAGAACTACGTTTCTTAAAAAAAAAAAAAAAAAAACAATTTTCTAGGATCAGGGAACGTATAAACGTAGACTTGGCTACCTTTGGAAGGAGGTTCAGAGTTCGAATATTAACTCGGATTTTACTGGTAGCTTACATTCTGACTGACATTTTTCCCCCCACCGCTGCATCCATGTGAAAATAGACAGCGACTACAGGGGATAATTTTCTTGTGCCGGTAAAAAATGTGATTATTGCACGGCGATATCACGAAAAGTGAACCAAGCAAACAACAGAACTTACTGCCATTTCACCTGTCTATCCATGTAATAATTAAGCAGGTTTAAAAAAATAAATTAGCCATTTATCAGTCGACAAAATAAAAGACTTGTCCATATTCAAAGTCTTTTACAGACGACAAATTTGCCATGAATCAAAATATGGGATTGTGGGAAAAGGAGAAAATACCATGGTCGCCACCCCATTTCCTTTTTACCAAACTCAGAACGGTTGTATAAAACAATGGTAAAAACTAGAATCATCTATAAAACCGAATCCTTTATGAACTATAGAGGACAATGAACGTACACTGCAGTCTGATCTTGGATCCACACTGTCGGACAGAACTTGAATATTACTGGTAAAATGAACTTTTGAGATTGCACAGTTTGTGTTTTTACATCATGTAAGTTGATTTTTCTTTCACTTTACCTTTGAACTGAATCTTTACACGTCCACAAACGTATATACATGTACTAACTAAGTTGCCAACATTGGATGCGTTTGGACACGAAAAAAGTAATTTAGATCAAAAGACGAGATTGTTCTTGAGAGGCAAGAAAACATTGTCACCAGCAGTTTTTCCTTGTCCAGAAGAAGCTACTAAGGACTGTGAAAATTAAGGTCAGAGTGAAAAGAATGTGCAGTCTGATCTTAAACCACAATTCCCGATAGGTACGGTGACATTTTCCCTGTAAAAGCACCATTTCATCACACAGTTTTTGTTTTTAAAAGTTACTGGAAATGTTCATTTAATCACTGCCACTGTCAGTTGGCATATAGCGTGGAGCAGGCCTTCAGACGGTGGATAGCAGATATTTTACTCTCCCTGCACATGATTCCAGTACTGAAACAAGGTCGTTTTCGGCGGTCTGGCAATGGCCATACCCCATTTTCGGCTGAATATGGTATTGACCGTACCGCTTGCCAATGACTTAGATTTAAAAAATATCCCCACTTACTTTCTTCTCTGGCAGCATCAAAGCTCCTTCTTAGACACTAATGTGGCTTAAATCTTTATGCCCACGATTCATTCATTCTTGTTAAAAAAAAAACTCAGACCTACAGGAAAAAAGATCCAGTTCAGCGCCAATACCCCAATATGCGTGCAATGGGTGAAAAGCAAGACTACTGCCCAACGGAAATACCATGTAATCGTCCAACGGAAATAAAATACCATATATCACGATCTACGCCATGTTGAAAGCACTTGGACAAAGTTTAAAATTTGTGGTTAGAAAAACACTTAAAAAAAAGAACATTTTCACAGGGATAATTCAATACTGCCATGAGATAATCCGCATAAAATAACTATGAGGATTCATTGAGAACAAAAATGGAACAAACTGTCCGTAGTGTATGTACATAGCTAAGGTGAAAATAGCAACATAGTGTCAACACCTGTGTTAGAAACCATCTTAACACTTTCCTATTTGATGATAAGACGGTGGCACGCACAAAGGGAATCACAATGCTACATGAATTGACCGATGGATTAAGACTAATTATACCATGCGTTTGACATCAACATTTCACACCTGTGCATTTTTTTTCTGTATGATCAAATCAGGAAGTGAAAAGTAGGTATAAACATTTCTATGAAAAGCAGGCCAATGAAGTCAACAACATGGAAAACACTACAGGAAGGTAACTGACAGAATTTGCACAAAATAAAGATGAAATATTAAAACGGGTGGGGGAGGGGGCTTATATAATAATGATACCAGGTAATAAAATTAAAAAAAAAATAAGTTTCGATATAGCAGTAGACGTAAGGGTAGGAAATGCAAAAAGTGTAGACAAAACTAGCAAATACATAAAAGTTAGGTACAGCTCAAATACATAAAAGTTAGGTACAGCTGAGTACCAGATGACCACAGTGGACTCGTAACCGTGATAACATATGCTGTATATAAACAGGTGCACAAAATACCAGGAAACATTTAAAGAAAAATTGGAATTTATCAAAAGCATGACAGGGTACGAAATGACCAGATAAAAGTCATTTCTTACCAATTAGAGAGTACAAAATTGAGAAATAGCTACTAAATGACCTGGGTACGAAATGGTTGCTACTAGGTACGAAATGACCAAAGAAGTGGGTACGAAATGACCAAAATCGTACGAAATGACTTGGGTACGAAATGACCTAGGTACGAAATGACCGGTTACCAATGTAACGAAGGGCTATATTTGTTTTCTGTATGTCTGTGTCCCTGTTCTTAAGAGCTGCAGATAAGAGGTATTTTGCAAGGTCTCAAATCCTTATTTAAACTGTTAAACCCTATGTTGCGGTTACTCAGGAAAAGGTGTTGGTCTTTTGTTTGTTTATTTATCCATTTGTTCATCTTTCTTTCTGACTATCTGTATGTCTTTCTTTCTTTCTATCTATCTATATGTTAGTCTGTTGTTTGTCCATTTATATGTTTTTCTTTCCTTTTACCTGTCTACGTGATAGTCTGCTGTTTGTTTATTTGTCCATTTGTCTGTCTTTCTTTCTGTCTGTTTGTCCATTTGTATGTCTTTCTTTCTATCTGTCTACATGTTAATCTGTTATTTGTTTATTTGTCCATTTGTATGTCTCTCTTTCTGTCTATTTGTCATATCTCTTCATTTGTATTATTTTTAGCTCACCTGAGCATGAAGTGCTCAGGGTGAGCTATTGTGATCACTCACCGTCCGTCGGAGTCCGTCGTCCATCCGTGCGTCCGTCTGTCCGTGCGTTAACTTTTATTTCAAACATCTTCTTCTCTGAAACTACCCATCCAGTTTTCATGAAAGTTCACAGAAATGATCCTGCCATGGTCCTTTTCATAATTTCTTGAAAGAATTTGATTCCTTCAAAAACTCTGGTTGCCATGGCAACAAAACTGAAAAATATTGGAAATCTTTGAAAATCTTCTTGTCTGAAACCATAATGCATAGGGCTACCAAATTTGGCATGTAGCTTTATGTAGTAGACCTCCATCATGTTTCCTCAAATTATAACCCTGGGGTCAAAATTGGCTCTGCCCCAGGGGTCACACAGGCTTATATAGAGAAAACTTAAACTTCCTTTACCTAGCCATAAGGCCTAGAGCTACCAAATTTTGCATGTAGCTTTATCTAGTGGGCCTCTACCAAGCGGGCCAAAATTTTAGCCCCGGGGTCAAACTTGGTCCCGCCGCAGGGGTCACAAGTTTTACATGGGCTTACATAGTAACAACTTAAGAAATCTTCCTGTACCTAGCCATAAGGCCTAGAGCTACCAAATTCTGCATTTATCTTGATCTAGTGGGGGTCTACCAAAAGTGCCCAAATTACAGTCCTCGGGTCAATTTGGCCTCATGTTGGGGGGTTGGGGGGAGGTTCACAAGATTTACATGGGCTTGTATAGGGAAAAATTTTAAGTCTTGCTGTACATGGCCATAAGGCTTAGGGCTACCAAATTTTGCATAATTATAGCATTATCTAGTGGACAACTACAAAGAGGGCCTAAGTTACAGCCCTAGGATCAAGTTTGGCCCTGCACCAGGGATCACAAGTTTTACATGGGTTTATGGAGTGAAAACTTCAGAAACCTTCTTGTTACTAGCCATAAGGCCAAGAACTCCCAAATTTGGCATGTTATTCTTCTAATACACATATTCCCCATTTAGTCCGACTGTAGCCCTGGGGTCAAAGTTTTATAAGGGCTTATATAGTGAAGACTTCTCGACAATCTTCTTGTTTCTAACCATAAAGCATAGGACTAACAAATTTGGCATGTTTTGAGCCTTGGGATTAAAATTTGTCCCACTCCAGGGTTCACAAATTTTAGATAGACTTAAATAGTGAAAACTAAAGATATCTTTCTTTTATCCTTACTGTAAGGCCTAGGGCTATAAAAATTTGGCATGCCGATTCATATTGTAGACTTCTACCAAGATTGTTCCATCTTTTTCATTGAAACCACTCTTCCAATTTCGACCAAACTTTACAGATATCATCTTGCCATGATGTTCTTCAGAATGTCTTCAAAGAATTAAGTTCTGTTAAAAGCCATGGTTGCTATGGCTACAAAACTGAAAAGTATTGAAAAACCTTTTAAAATCTTTTCCAAAAGTTTGTATTTACTAATGTCATTGTAGCTCATGAAAAAGATACTGCTTTTTGGCTCCACAGGCCTAAGGCCATCAAGCCTATTGTCTCTGAAACTGCTTCACCCAATAAGACACAAGCTTTACATAGGCTAATATAGTGAGAACTTAAAAGGTCTTCTTGTTCCTTACCTTGAGTTACAGCTGTAATATTGTATGAGTGTAATCTAATTAACCTCTTCCAAAGTTATTCAAGTTATGGCAAAATTAGTCCTATCTCATGGGTCATAAACGTGTGCTTATAGCGTGAAAATTCAAAAAATCATTTTGCTCCTACTCGCAAACCCAAGGGCTACCAAATCTGGATCACTTTTGATTTTTTTTTTAAATTAGCCTTGCATCAGGGGTCTTACGTTTTACAGAGGCTTCATATGGACAAAACTTAAAAATCACCTTATTTATAACCATACAGCATAGACTTGTATTATTTTGGCATGTGGCTTTATCTTGCGGTTCTCTACCAGGGTTCAAGTAATTATAGCTCGGGATCAAAAATGGCTTTGCCCTGCGGGTCTCAACTTTCACATGGGCTTTTGCAGAGAAAACTTTGTAAGTCTTCATTTTGAAACCATTTGGCTCAGAATTGAAATGTTTAGTATTTATGGTTTATATTTATAAGCCAATGGAGCGATACAGGGCCATAATGGCCCTCTTGTTAGGAAATGCCAGGAAAAAATTGAAAATACATCTGAATTGCATGCAAATGGCAAATGCTTGGTCTGGAATGATAGTGCAAGTAAGGCCGGATATGGGCAATTCAGATTCAAGGATCCAAGAGATCCTGCTGGGGCTGGGTTTCGAACCTGTACAGCCCACAGAATGGCAGTTATGCTCAGTAAGAAATCTTTAGATATTGACCCAAAGTTTCATGCAAGCCACCTCTGTACTAACAAGCTCTGTGTCAATACAGACCATATTAACCTGGAGGAGAGTTTTGTTAATAATGGTAGAAAATGTTGCTTTGACAGGGGCATCTGCAGTGGCCATGAAAGTTCTTTGCGGCAAAAGGAGCCAGACTGCTTGTTGGACTTATGTGACTGTAAGTACTATTTTAATACCTATAAGGCTCTTTGCCTATCTTTTCTTATTCCATTGTTGGTCCATGTATCTTAACTGTCCCCAGGCCTGTATTTATCTTTCTCCCCCCCCCCCCCCCCCCCCCCCCCCATGCTTCCTTCACTCAATTCCCCCCCTCTCTCTCCCTCTCTCTCTATGTTTGCAGAAGCAGGCCTTGATCATACACAGCCCCCCTCTCTCTCTCCCCCCTCTCTCTCTTTTTGTGCGACTCTGTTTCGGCCAGCTTCAGGCCTCATCAGTAGCACTGCTATGTGACTAGACAGAGTTACTCCCCCTCTTCCCTTTTATTTCTTGTGTACTTCCTTTCTTGTCTTAACTCTGTCCAAGGTTACAAGTTAACTTGTTTTGGTCTCTGGGCATATGGATGAATGTTGTTGTCTAAGACCCCTTTCATATAGTCGGGTTTTGGATAGCCCCTTTCCGGCATCAAGTGGTGTTCATGTTCTAGTCTTGCTCGGAAAGCTTGTCTCATTTTCCTGTATTGGCTTGTCTTTTTAAGCGATTTACTCTCTAATGCCTGTTGTAATAAGTTTAAGTGCCCAAATGCACAATGATGTTCCGGAAACCGCCCAAAGCTTTTTCTTTACTGCCCTGTCAATCCTGTTATTTGACTAGTATCTGGGCTGACAGTCTGCCGGTGAATGTCCTTGAGTAGCCGATATTTTTGCTGAGGGTAGCTGATGCGGCTCTGTTAAAGGCTTCACATTTCTGTGTTGAAGTCCGTGAACTCACACTGCACACAACAGCCTCGCTTAGCCTCATTTGTAGTATGACCTCCATTACAGACTTGTCGTTTTCGTCCATTCTCAAAAATGTTATTTTTGCAGGACCTAGTACATTGGACTTGTACCACCAGCCGCCGACACCTTCCGCGGAGCAGTCTAGAGAGTCAGTGGGACAGTTACTGCAGTTTCCTACATAACAGTCAACAGTGGCATTCCTGATTGATGGTAAGTGTCTTAGCATTTGAGTTATATCCCCGTTTCCTCTCCTGGCCATTTCTTCTATTATAGCATTACATCTTAGTTTGATATCCCTGGCTAGAGCTACTTGGGCTGTCTGTCCCTCTTCTTTGGTACAAAATGGAAACATCCCTATAATAAAATTTGCATTTCTTGTTTTTCTCTCCTGAGTAGCAGCTAGGTGGTTTGGATCCGCCTGTCTGGTTACCTCCCAACCTTTCGTTAATTTATCGTAGAAGTACTGTATGCCCAGGTATGCCTTGGTGTCTCCGTCTGTTGTTAGGGTTCTTACATAGAAGCCCTCAAGAGAAAGGTTCTCTGTTATGCTATATGCCATTCTTCTCTCTGAATGTGGCATTAAGTATCCAATGTCAGTTGTACATCCAGCATGGCTCCGGGGACAATTTACTTCAAACCCCTTGTTCCTTAGTGTGGCCCCTGTCCAACACAGTTTGTTCTCCACGGCTAGTCCTATGATGTACTTTGAGTCTGTAAGATTTTCGCTTGCAATGGCATAGGCTTGTGAGGAACTCTGTCCTGGTTTGTAGGAGGACTTCATTCGGCTCCGGTTGTATCTTGCATCCATTGATATGTCTATTTGTTCTGGGTCCAATGCATTATGGTCAATGCTGTGCCGTTTTACTTGGTCCAACTGACTGAAGAAGCATTCGGCCCTCGAAATTCCCATGGGTGTGTCTAGCAAAGCCATGGCTAGGTTAGTATTGATAGATGCTCGCATCGTATTGGGTATTTCATCATACATCTTCATCATCTGTGATTCATATAGACATGTCTTTCAGTAAAATTGCAGCTTCATAGCAGGGCCATGTTTATGTCCTGTCTTGTAGACTAACTCAGCTTTCCCACATTTTCTACTGTAATGCTCTTTGATGAGGGTGTTGATGGTTTCCAGCATTTTCCCCATGCTGATGATGCAGTTCCCTGTAAAATCATTCTCCGTCTCTTTCAGACATCGTGACCGAAGATTTGACCGCTTTTGTGTGGCTGTGACATCCTCAATGTTTGGTGAACTGTCTGTGACTGGATATGTTACACTGTTTTCATCTGTGTGCTGTGAATATTCAGGTAATTTCTTCCTTCTAGGCGAAAATAAATTCCCTTTCTTGAAAAAGCTTTACGGCTTCTTTTTCTTTCTTTTTCTGTCTTCTCTATTCATTTTTCCCTATTATCTGACCAAATCTGTTTATCTGTTTTCTTCTCTCTCTATGAGTAACTCTGGATATGTATGGTCATTATACCCCCCACAACGAAGTGGAGGGGGGTATACTGGAATCACCATGGCTGTCCCTCCGTCTGTCCGTCCGTCTGTCCATCTGTAGACACAATTTTGTCCGGAGCTTTTTTCCTACAGTTTTTCAAGTACTGCACTGAAATTTACAAGAACAGTAACTCTATTTCATTTATTTTTTGAGTTATTGCCCTTTGTAAATTTTAACTTTGGATTTTTGTCCAGGGCATAACTTCCAAAGTATAGAAGCTTATGACTTCAGACTTCACACACAGATAGATCACTATAAGGCGAAGTGCAGTGTACAAGAACCATAACTATATTCCATTACTTTTTCGAGTTATTGCCCTTTGTAAGTTTTAACTGTGGATATTTGTCCGGGGCCTAACTTCTGAATCATTTAAGCTAGTGACATCAAACTTCATATACAGATAGACCACATTAATGAGAAGCGCAGTTTACAAGTACCATAACTCTTTTCCCACTTTTTTTTTCAACTCTTTATTTTTTTATGAAACCATTCTGCATTCTGTGACAAAGAGCTGTTTTGTGACAAGGAGCTGGTGGGGGGTATGATCACTTTTAGTATTAGCTCTAGTTTATACTTTTCTTTCTGTCATTTACTCAAATCTATCCACCCAATGACTACTTTCCCAATACACTAATATTATTTATGCAAGACCTTATCTAATAAGTTCCAGCTGTCTGGATGTTTTGTAAAGGGCCTGCTTCTCTGTGATTACATCATAGACTGTCTGGTCTGCAGATATTACTCAGCATTTTGTCATAGATGAAAATATTGTAACAAAAGGAGCCATATAGGTAAATTTTGCAGTAGTGGTTTTAGGTGGAGATTAAGGTTCGTGTCCATCATATTCTATAAAGGCCCTCTTCTGTCCTTCTTTCATATATTCCACCCTCATTTTGACTGATAATACTTGATTATAGAATAAAAAGTTTAAAATAGTGCATTTGGGTGGTCACATGGAAGATTTTAGGGGAAAAAAATGAAGAAAACCCCTAATTTTAGCTTCCAGAATGGGGATTTTTTGGTCATTTTGGCTACTTTTCATGCAATGTTTTCAATGTATTTAGTTGAAAATAGGTTAAAAAGACAGACAAAAGGGTCCAGAACAGCATACTTTTTATTTCATGTGAATCCATTGAGTTTTGACTGAGATATGTTTTATTTTGTAGGAGTAGTCAAAGGGCTGAAAATTTCCACTTTTTAAGGGCTTGGCCGCAAAATCAGTCATGTTAAGAAAAATGGGTTTTCTCTCTGAATATGGCCCTGATTTGTCTCTGGCTCAATTTTTCCTAGTCGCAATACCTGGACTCAGCCTTTGAAAAGACCGGACTTAGAGGCCGAAATCTGTTTTATATAGGTGTCGCACCACTGTGAGACTGCTTCCGGGCCGTAATAGTCAAAAGTAGTCCCATATAAAATTTTGCAGTAGCACTTCTGCTGCACTGTTTCATGGAGCCGAGATGGCTTGGAGGTTTATAATTTAGATATTTGCTTCAAATTTGGGCATTGGGGGACCACTTAGATGCATTTATAATGTATTTTGACAGGACTATTTTGTATTACTGGAGGAACAAAAAGTTGGGGTCATTGACGGCTGTGAACAGGTGTTCCTCAGAGGGCAAATTTTAGGGTGCCTGTACCGGTTGGAATTTAGCGAAAAACGCAATCAGTTGACATATTGTTTTTTTTGCATTTTTTTGTAGGCCTATGGTCATTCTTCGGAGAACAACAGACCGAGAAGCCAGAATTTTGCCATTAAGCGATCTGTGGAACATTGTCGATTTTGCTCTATTTTCAATGTGGCCAAAAACCAGTGGTGTGACACCATATCAACCGTGAGATGTTTACACTGGAAGTAGAAGATGTTGATGGCTCTTATCGAATAAAACTGATAAATGTAGCTGGAAAAAGAAATCTAAACACCATGACCACAAGAATGCGGCCAAAATCGGGACAGAAGGTATTTGTTTCTGTAACCTTTATATTTTTTGTCTTCTGTTATGAGAGCGATAAGTTAACCGTTTTGTGTTTGCAATATTCAGATCATCACTTGGGGCCAGCTGATTGTGTGTCAATTGTTTTAAAGATGCAGATGTGGGACAGATTGTTGCAAGTATTTTTAAGCCCTTGCAGTGATGAATATTTGGTTGCTTGGTCCGACAGCTTAGATCTAAGATCAGACAACAGAACATACATGTCTGATCTTAGATCTACACTGTCCGCTCCTTTGCAAGATATTCTGGCATTTAAACCAGCTTGCCCACAGGGTTTTCCATTTGGGGGTACACCCTCCAGGTTTTGAATTTTGGGGGTGCAAAGAAAAAATGGGGGTACAGTGTACCCCCTAGGTTTTGAATTGGGGTACAAAGAAAAATTATGGGGTACATTGTAACTTTGGGCTGTTTCAGTTTTATTAATGAATCTTTACACCCTAGCTCCGGTACCATAAGGAATGGACTTTTAACCCTTTACCACACAATGCCACCTTTTGATGACCCTGGGAAAGAAGCCTTTTGAAAACATTGTAGGAAAAGGAGAAGATGGTGGTAACCAGCATTGTCTCCTTTTCCTACAATGTTTTCTATCCTTTCATGAGAAAATTGCACCATTTGAGCCACTTTGAAATTGTTGTCTGCAAATGCTTTTAATTTGGGCAAGGCTAGATTTTTGTCAAGTGGTAAAGAGTTAATTTAATTATTAAATTGTGCATTTGGTGATTATATGGATGCATAATATGTCTCCAGGGCATGCACTTACTTAGATATAATCACAGCTGTGGCCAGGGTTTAAAAAAAGGAACACGGCCATGATTTTTGATAACTGACATTATGAAAGGATCTTCAGCTTTATTCCTTTCTCAAAGTTGCGAAGTACATTGGACTGCTTTAAAAAGGAAGCGTAGACAGATTGAGGCATGTTGTCCAAGATGATGCTCGTAGATCTGGCTATTTTAAAATCACAGAGGAGCAGGCTGATTGGCTCATTGTAAGCTCAAACTCTGTCAAATAAAGGCCATGCCATGTTAGGGCACAATAAAACAAAATGTGTACTGGTAGAATCACTTGTGTTAACCTGCCTTTCTCAGATCTTGACGCTGTAAAATAGTTTAACAGCTTTTGTTGTAATGACATTTTTTCTGCAGCAGACGCCATACGTAAGAAAATTACATGTTTAATTTGCGGCTCGATTTGTTAGCTTTCATATATCAGAAAAAAATATTACTTTTTCAGTAGAGCTTAAAATAATCTGTATGGTAATGGGTTAATAAATAGAACCATGTTTATTTGCTTGTCTTTACAGTACCATTTCTTAGTCACCTGACAGGTGTCGGACTATATTCTCTGGGAGGACTGTGTGCTGTCTCACTCTACCAACTCTTCCAGGATACGTGTCAACAGTAGGGAAACAATATACTTCTTGGTGCGTAGTAGACACAAAAGAGTAATTATGACCCTTATGATGCCAATCACCACATACTTGCACTTTTGGCCAATGTAGATTAAGATCAGATTGCACAAAATATGGATTCTTATCTCTGATCAACACTGGCCACTTTACAGTGGATATTATGAAAAAGAGCAACCTTGAAATTGCACTTATTTTGGACCTATTCCTATATAATAACTGTGAGATTTATACACGTGTAGTATTCTAAGGGTCAACATTTTTCTTATCCAGTAACTCTTGTGTAACTCTTCACCCTTTACCACACAATCCTGACTTTTAACGACCCTAACGAGGAGACCTTTTTGAAAACATTGTGGGAAAAGGAGAAAATGCTGGTAACCAGCATTTCCTCTTTTTCAAACAATGTTTTCTACTCTTCCCAAAACAAATTTGATTTTTTTTAGGTCACATTCATTTTGTTGTCTGCAAATGCTTTTAATTTGGACTTGTTGAAAATTTGGTTGTGTGGTAAAGAGTTAACCAAACAACAAAATTTTGTGCTTATCCAAATCCAAAGCATTTGCAGTCAGTGAATTAAATGTGACTCAAATGGTGGGATGGGTCTTTGAAAGGGTCTAGAGAAAGCAGCCAGGTTAACCCCTATCCTGCTAAGTAAATGAAATGAAATTTTCAAGCCAGTGGTAAAAAGTCACATTTTCCTATTTCAAAGATATTTTTGGAGGAGAGATATCTCCTCAGTGGACAGTGTAGATCCAAGATCAGACTGCACATTCTAAGCAGTCTGATCTTGATCTACACTGTCCGCAAAAGGTCAGTGAGTCGCGCTTAACAGGGTTAAAAGATTTGGTATCAGGAATACTGCAATTTAATCGAATTTTGAAGGCTAGAAAACAATGGAAAAAGGAGAAAGTACTGGTTACCAGCATTTTCTTCTTTTCCCACAATGCTTTCCTATGCTTTCTTCCTAAAGGTTATTAAAACTCAGGATAGTGTGATAAAGGATTAAACAAAGGGGAACATGCATACACAAAGAAATATAAGCACTTTTCATTTTTCCCCTTATTTAGTACTATCACTATCACTATCATTTATTTCTTTATGGTAAATACTTAAAAGGAATCAATTAGCTTTAATAGGACTAAACTTTTCAAAGGAATCAGTTAGCTTTTAAAGGATTTAACTTTTCAAAGGGAATCTTAATGTCATTAATAATAATAAGTAACAACATCAGCATCGGTATAAGGAATGTTCAGATGATTGGGGTGGGGGAAGAGTTTGGGGGGGGGGGACAGTTTTCCTAGAACCAATAGTTTTAACTCTTTACCAAAAGGCAAAATTTTAGAATTGTCCAAATTGAAAACTGTTGTAGACGACAAAATAAAAGTGACTGAAAAGTTGAAATTTGTTTTTGAAAGGGTAGAAAACATTGTGGGAAAGAGAGAAAATGCTGGTTACCAGCATTTTCTCCTTTTCCCACAATGTCTTCAAAAGGCTTCTTTCTCAGGGTTGTTAAAAGTCAGGATTGTGTGGGAAAGAGTTAATGAGTATTGTAGAATTTAGACCATCACTATTACCACACAACGAATTTCAGATTTGACCATTTCCAAGCATTTGCAAGCCTCAAATGAAATGTTGCTTAGATGAAATGATTTGTACTAAGAAGGAAAGAAAACATTTTGGGAAAAGGAGAAAAATGCTGGGGGGCAGCATTTTCTCTCATACAATGTTTTCAAAATCTTTATGTGACAGAGTTGTAAATCACAGGATGGTTTGGTAAAGGCCCAACTTAATCTTTACCAGAGGACAAAATTTTAGCCATGTCCAAATTGAAAGCATTTGCAGACCACAAAATTTAATTAAATGCTACTCAAAACATAAAATTTGTCTTTCATGGGGTAGAAAACATTGTGGGAAAATGAGAAAATGCTGGTTACAAGCATTTTCACCTTTTCCAGCAATGTTTTCTAAAGCCTTCTTATTCAGGGTCATTTAAAGTCAGCATTGTGCAGTAAAAAGGGTTAATATAGGGTAAAGTACATATATGTTACGAGTCTTTTATAATTTTGTGGCATGACTAAATAACAGATATTTGCATGTGTTGTTATTAGTCCACTACCGGCGAAGCCGGAGGGGACTTTAGGTTTGCGCTCCGTCTGTCCGTCTGTCCATCTGTCCGTCAGTCCGGCAATTCAGTTTTCCGGACTTTTAATCTAAACGCTGGTACATATTGAGCTGAGTTTTGGTGTGTAAGTCACCCACCATCACTTACAGGTCAAGTTCGACTTTCGTTCCAGTCCACTGGTTTTTCACGGATTTACGGGCCTTGGACTTACAAAATTTCACTGATAAATCAGTTTTCCGGACTTTTTTTCCTAAACGCTGGTACATATTGAGCCGAGTTTTGGTGTGTTAGTCACCCACCATCACTTACAGATCAAGTTCGACTTTCGTTCTGGTCCACTGGTTTTTCACGGATTTGCGGGCCTTGGACTTACAAAATTTCACTGATAAATCAGTTTTCTGGACTTTTTTCCTGAACGCTGGTAGGTATTGATCTCAGATTTGCTGTGTAACTCAACCACCATGACTTACAGATCAAGTTCGACTTTCGTTCCGGTCCACTGGTTTTTCACGAATTTACAGGCCTTGGACTTACAAAATTTCACTGATAAATCAGTTTTCCAGACTTTTTTCCTAAACGCTGGTAGGTATTGATCTCAGATTTGCTGTGTAACTCAACCACCATGACTTACAGATCAAGTTCGACTTTCGTTCCGGTCCACTGCTTTTTCACGAATTACAGGCCTTGGACTTACAAAATTTCACTGATAAATCAGTTTTCCAGACTTTTTTTTCTAAATGCTGGTAGATATTCATCTGACTTTAGCTGTGTAAGTCAACCACCATTACTTACAGATCAAGTTTGAGTTTCGACCCGCTCCACTGCTTTTTCACACATTTACGGGCCTTGGACTTAAAAAATTTCACTGATAAAACATTTTTCCGCACTTTTTTTCTAAACGCTGCTACATATAGAGATGATTTTTGGTGTGTACATCAACCACCATGACTTACACATCAAGTTCGAGTTTTGTGCTGCTCCACTGCTTTTTCACACAGTTACAGGCCTTGGACTTACAAAATTTCACTGATAAACATTTTTCTGCACTTTTTTTCTAAACGCTGCTACATATAGAGCTGATTTTTGGTGTGTACATCAACAACCATGACTTACACATCAAGTTCGAGTTTCATCCCGCTCCACTGCTTTTTGACCCATTTATTGGCCTTGGACTTCAAAAATTTCACTGACATGCCAGCGATACATATGGCCGGTAGGGGACTGTGTATTGCTATGCAATACGATCAGAATGCTTGTTAAACATACTTTCGTTTCATTTTTTTTATTTTGGAAAGAAAAAAAATGATGAACATGGACTTTTCTTCAGATCTTTGCAGTGATTTTCGGAAGAAGGCCCTGGAAAAAATTCTTGCACATCATGGTCAACCAAAACAGGTTTGTAAACTCAATAAAGATGTATTTTTATTCTGAGCTTTTCCAGTTTGAAGAGTTTAGGGTCTACTTGTTTCAATCGCTTTAATTCAATGACTTGGGTGTTTTGCCAATGTAGGCAATGTCGAACTAGAAATTGTCCAGTCATAATGCAGCACACAGGTGTGATTTTGTCCTTTTTAAAACCTATCAGAAAATTAGCCTTGAAGATCATTTGTCCCACTTGTTGTCACATTATTCCCAATGATCTGTGCAAGTTTCTGGGATAATTGCCCCCGCTGTGTTTGAGTTTCATGTGTAAAAGTACAGTGTATTTGAAAAGTCAGCAAGTAAATGGTATACAATCATTTAATGAGAAATACTGATTTTAGAATTGGATTAAGATCAGGTTGCACAGAACATGCAGCCTGATCTTTGATCTACATGGTAAGCTTTGCTGAAACACTGTAGACAAAAGCAATCCTGAATTTCAATTATTTGAGTCATTTATAAATGAGCCATACTTTCTGAAAAGGGGGCTTAATGCATCTGCGAAAAGTATTGGGTCAGGTCAGCCTGCGCATTCCACGCAAGCTGACCTGGACCGAAAGTTTTCGCTATTATTCAATTTTCTATATGTCCAAGGACCAGTCTTAACTCATGATTAAGTCGGTTTTTTAAAAAAAGTGGCTATCATGGATCCACAATTATGTGATGGGTTGATTGGTATGATGCATTACGGAGATGCTTTAAGCCCCCTTTTGCCAGAGCAGTGCTCCTATATAGGATGAACATTTCTGTCGGTTTTATTTGGGGCTCTAAGGCTCAAGTTGTGTTGTCTAGATATTTCAGTTTGGACTGGTAAAAATTTTTTCATCTGATGAAGGAGAAAAGTAACTGCTAACCTAAGTTGACCTAAATAAGTGAATTGTCATAATATTCATACAGAGCTTCCACTTTAGGTAAGCCTTTAAGTATATTTTTGCATTGACTAGAAGCCTTTTAGAATAATTTATTTGAGACCATGCGCTGTGAAAAGAGGCTTTCATGCATCTTCAGAAAGTATTGACCAGGTCGGCATGTGCAGTCCGCACAGGCTGACCTGGGTTAAAACTTTTTACTATTCGTCTATTTTCTATTTTCTGTCCGACCTCCAGATGAGAGGATGTGATAGCATTACAGCTCCATTATTTCCAAACCCTATGTTGTGGGTACTCATTAGAATTGTCTCGATTAGACTAACCCATGATACAGGGTTTAGTGGAGAGTGATAAATATTTTCAATTTTAAAATTAAAATAACTCCCTCTATCTGGAGCTCTGTTCTCTGTGTCAAAGGACCATTCTACCTCATGATACAGATGGTTGTTACACAAAATGGATTCAATGGATCTACAATGATATGATGTCTTGCTTGGTATAATGCATCACGGAGATGCTTTTAACCTCTTTTTGCCAGGGCATGTTTCATTTTTTACCTTGACTGCAGATGTATTTCAAACACAAGTGAAAACATTGCTGCAAAAGGGAAAATTACCCAGAAACTCAATCCTTTTCAAAACTTGTCCTCTGGTAGACAGAAAAAGTCCGCTGTAGGTGGAAATCTGTAGAAGGAATTAATTAATAAAGCAATTATTGCTGTGCCGGTTGCTATGACGCTAGGATGAGGGTGCTCATAAAACATGTTGCCTGGCAACTGAGGGTCACATGGGATCAGGTAGAAGAGATAGAAGCTGATCTAGCAGAAACTTTAGAGTACAACATGTGTGATGTCACCTCTTTTGCTGCCAACCACCATAAATGAAGTTGGCTTTTTTTTGTGCTCTGAAAGTAAATGTAAATTTTTGCACTGCAATGGAAGATGATTTTGGTTATAGGTTAGCAACAGGTTGTGGATGGTTTAGATCCAAGATTAGACTACATGTTCTGTGCCGTGTGATCTTGATCTCTGCCATCCACAAAAGGAATTTGACTTGCAATTTGCGGTGAAAGAGTTGATTCTACATTAACTCATAAAGCCCTCATTATAACTAATGCTGCTTTTCCACTTAGTGCAGATCAAGATTAGCTTGCAAGGAACATGAAGTCTGATCTTGGATCTACACTGTCCACTGCTTTGTAACATAATCTGGCCAAACCATCCAAGAAATTGCAATGCATTGATTATTTCTCTTTCTTGGATAAGTGGACTGGGGTTATTTTCCTTTATTAGATAAATGAATATAATAACAATACATACCATATGAGCCATGCCCTGTGAAAAGGGGGCTTAATGCATCTGCAAAAAGTATTTACCCATGTCAGCCTGTGCAGTCTGGACAGGCTGACACGGATTGAAACATTTTTGCAATTCTTTTGCAAGCCAAAGGACCTTTCTACCTCCAGATGAAGTTGCTTTTAGTCTAAATAGATTTCATGGATCCATATTGCTTGGTATCCTTCATCACAGAGATGCATTAAGCACCCTCAGGGCTCCAGATGAGAGTGAGTGATGGCATTCTAAATCCATTATTTCTGTTCCAAACCCTATGTTGTGATGAGACAATTCTAATGAGTACCCATAATGTAGGGTTTAGTGGAAAATAATTAAATTTTTTTAATTTTGAAATCAAAATCACTCCCTCAATCTGGAGCTCTGCTCCCTTTTGCCAGAGCATGACTCATATAATAATCATTGAATAAAAGCTGAATTTCATTCACAAAATGATAGTTAATTCGCAACTCTTTACTAAGTGGCAAAAATTAGGCTGTTCCAAATTGAATGCATCTGCCGACGAGAAAATAAATGTGGCTGAAAAATTGAAATGTGTTTTGGGAAGGGTAGAAAACATTGTGGGAAAGGGAGAAAATGCTGGTTACCAGCATTTTCTCCTTTTTACCACAACGTTTTCAAAAGGCTTCTTCCTCAGGGTCGTTTAAAGTCGGCATTGTGTGGTAAAGGGTTAACCAACTAAATAAGTTAAATAAAACTTTCAAGCCAATAGAAAAATCTCAAAGATTGCCAATTTAAAGTTATTTTGTTGGGAAATAAAACATACTATCGGACAGGAAAGATCCAAGATCAGACTGCAAATTCTTATCAAAAGGTCACTGAGTTTTGCCTAGAACCTTAAGGGTTATTGTACACAGTGCAAATATTATTCCCTGATGGTTTTTCCCACAAGTGTGTCTGCTCTAAAGCACATAGTTTAGTGTTCTTGTCAAAGTTTTCTTAGATCTAAGTTTTCCTAGATCACTCCCTTCCTTGACTTCAAAGTCCTGTCAAAGTAATACTATGTTCTTAGTTATATTGAATGTCTTTGAAAAAAGAGTGAGCATAGGAGGGTTGTAAATGCTTTAAAAGGTATCAGTGTTCTCACTAGGATTTTGAAAGTTAGATTCCAGGAATCCAACTCAGGAAAAAGTTGGATTCCAAACTGAATAGTTGGATTCCAGTCTGAAGAAGTTGGATTCCTGTACAGTCAGGATGAATTTCCATGATGCAAGTAATAAACATATAAAAACTGTAAACTTTAGATTGGTGCATTATGAAGACAATGTCTGTAACGGACAAGTCTATGTTTACATTAGAAATTAGTAGCTAGGACTTTCTTCGTAATTGCGCAAAGGGTTAAACAAGTTTAATAATTCTTCACGAAATATCTTTTACTTAGACTAGAGCTGTAAATATTCAACATGATAATGCATATCTTATATATTCATAATGATAATAATGGCAACATTTATGGACTCATCTTCTCGGACATAATTTTTTTTTTTTTTTTTAAATTAATTTCTAATTCCATTTTAATTGGTAACTGGAACTGATGAAAAAATTATCTCCTTTTCATTCTTTCCTTACTTGATCAATATGGAGGCTAAATTTTCGTGGAACATTTTTCTTAATTAGGTGTTTTCTTTAATCGGGCATTGATCCATTATCTGTGTAAATTAGTCTTTAATTCATGCTTTTCGGTAGTTTATAGTGAAATAATGATGGATTATGGTTGGATAATTTCACCGTTTGAACCAGTGTATTTACCAATTGATGAACTTACTGGTACGGAAACACAGATAACTCCCCTGTAATTCGCAAGCCCCAACTAAAAAGAGAATATTAAGAAGTATTAAAAAGGTTTTTTTCCTGTTAAAGATTGAAATTTCTTTAATCTCTTGAACATCATACAGTAATATGATAGCGGCTACTCGTAAATATATAACCGATAATGTGCACTTGATGAAATAAATTTCGATCTTTCACCTTGAACAAAAAATAAATATCCTGTTATGTAATCCATTGATTGATGTATAATTTGCAAATATGTCAAACAACATGCCAAGCAGTTAGGGTATTAGCTATTTGTCATCCACAGTTTAACAGGTACTGGGCGAGTGATGGAGAATGACGCATTCCGATTGGTTGTTAGTCTCCCAGAAAGCCACGCCTACCTCTTCGACTACCCAACTTTAGTGATTACCTATGCATCAGATTTTTCGCCTGTTAAACACATCGTAAACAATCACTTGAAGACCAGGCCCCGTGCTTATAAAACTTTCTTGAGCACAATCTCATGCTCAAGGAGCGGTTTCTTGCTCAACTCTGAGTCCGACTCAGAATTTTGTGCTTATAAAGAATCCTGAGCTTGAGATCGTACTCACCTGAGCATGAAACTCAAATTCTGCTGAGTATGGTCTGAACCAGACTCAAGAGAGTTTGCTCTGTCTTGTATTCCGTGATAATGAATGCCGCCGCATACCTTCGCCTCTTTAGAAGACAGGTTCGGTGTGAAAGGGGGCAAACACCGCGCTGTTTTGAAGATCGAAATTACCCCTTTGGAGTTTCGTACTCGTGACGGTACAGAATTTGAACGATATCGGTTTGGAATAGGGACGGCATAGGTTTATCATCGGCTTGCTCAAAACTGGCGCACCTGCGATTTATAAAGAAAAATATGTCCCTCCTAAAATGTTCAACCCTTCTAGTTGGATTGCTCAGAGGAATTTAGCGACCGGTGCAATTCATGATTCGTGTTGAGGACAGTTTGAATAGGCCTATTTCGGTAAAACGACGGCAGATCAATGTATGTACAAAGAAAAGAGGTGTTGGTTTAAATGTTTTGCCAACATATTTATATCGTTTTCCCCATCGAAATCGAAGCCGGAAAGAGAAAACAGGAGTTTTTCCAGTTAATGCTGGTAATTTAGTTGGAATTTTGAAAACAAAAGCTCGAAGGAAATCTATTTTTAAACGAAAGTTGATTGGTCGACATATAATCAATATTATTAAGGCTGGTTGCTACTTCTGTTATCGATACATTTTAAGGTGGGTGTCTTCTTATCTTAGAAAGTACCACCGAAGTTAGTGTATGCAGTGATTCAGTTAAAACTGCTAAAATCTTCCATGGTTTTTCCCCCAAAATCACTTTTTTTGCTCAGGGTTAGAATTCATTTTTTTTGGTGTGTGCAGGCTCCGGCAAACTAGCTGGATCGGCATAAGCATCAGCTGTCGACACCATCCGATTAGAACATGCTATTTTTGTGTGCAGGACGACTGTCTAAAATCCACGTTTTTTTCTTTTTTTTTTTACGAAAAGCAGAACCAATTCCTTAAAATATCTCCTCTTTGAAATAGGCTTTCTGTCCTTTTTAAGGAATTCCATAAAGTAATTACGTCACGAAGATGGTGACTTAGTTTGAGTTTCTTAAAGTCATCCACCCACGCGTTCGTTTTGATAGTTGGGTGACTTCAAAAAAAGGCGGATTCATGCAGGTCCCGTTCTCGAACCAATAAAAGGTATAGTATAAATGAAAACAATTATAGAACTGATGTCTGTTGACAGATGAATTAATAAACAACACGATTATAACAATTTTAACTACTTTTAGACAGAAAAAAAAAAAAAAATGAGAAAATAAGAAGATTTTAAGTTGTCCGAGTTTCCCCCACTATTTTTCAGATTTGGTATAAATTCGGACTGGCAGCAATCAACTGGCATAAACCGATAGCTAATGCTAAGGTTTATTCCGATCGGTCCCTCCAAAAAACCATATTGCTGTAAATATAACAAAACTCATTGTCTGGAAAAGGGCTGATAAAGGTTCATTATAGTTTTGTTAAGTTGTTAAAGAAAATCCTCGGAATAACAAACAAGTGGATTTAGTAACAATCATCCTAATCGATACATTCTGTGTCAATGATCAACTGATTAGAAAATAATAATACGCAGATTGATGAATCTCATCTCCAAAAATCTATAATTGATTATTTAGATTTTTAAACAAAAGTTCAAGCTGTCCGAATTTTACCCTGCAATAACTAACTTGTCCGGGTTTCCTCTCTTTTGAATCTATATTTTTCCTATCGGGTCCTAATTTACGCGTTTTGCAATATGTTGAAGAAACGATCTTTCTTAACATCTTGCCTCATATTTCACTAGACACTTTTCGAATAAAATGCAAGTAAAATGATAGCCCGAATGAGTAAGGGTGGACCTGCGTCCGAGTTTCACTACTATACCGCATAACTGAACCTCCGCAAAGATACTGCAAAAAGCGTCCGAATTTTACCCGGCTTTCCCCTACATGTACGTACATATACTTACATGTAATTATTTAGGCCTGTCTGGATTGACTGTTTATAAAACGATTACGTTTGAAATATAAACAAAAGGTATAATCTATATTATATACCTATGCGTGTTTCTGTTCATATTTGATCCTTGACAAAAAGCAGAAGTGACAATGCTTCAGCATGCCACAACATCTGCTTATGGTAGAATCGGAAATGTTGTTCAAAACACGCTTCAGTTCAAGCCTTTCTCAATTTTAAGAATATTAAATGCCCAAAGAAATACTTGAATGAGTGACTGCAACTACGGTTCATATCAAGCGGGACAGGTTTTTGATAAATAACAACGACGTTCGGTAAGAAGGATATCTATGGATAGTTAATTGATTTAAATTGTAGAAAATGGATAGAGATACTGCAGAACGGCGTTCGTCACATCTTTACCTGGCTTTCATCACCAACACCTGTCTCCAATAACGAAAAAAAAACTTAATCAATGACAACTTCGTAAAAGGTGTGGGGGGGGGGCGGGTCTTGGAAACATTCAAAAAATGAAATAGTAGAAATAATGATAATGAAGTACTTAAAGTATGCTCAACTTCTATTGTTATTTATTGTTTCACGGAAACCTCAAATCATTTACTATATGTGTCAATGACTGCAGAAAGGGGTATCATGGCCAAAAAATAACTTTTTAAGTTTTTCCCATATTTGGATGCACCTACATGTCTAGAACACAATCTGTGAATATGGAATGAAAATTCCTAAAAAAAAAAGGAAGTTATAAGCTTTTTACTAAAGGGAGACAATGGTAAAAGATCTAGGACGTGGTGCACATTACGTCATTAGTCTACAGGAGGTGAACGTTTTGCTTCAATGCTTTAATTCATTGGTAAATAGATTGAATAATTGACTAAGAGGATTATATTTCAATGATATCTTTAATTCATCTCATATACCTTTGTCTGTCTTCCACAGACCAATCAAACCTACACTTTAACCCTTTACTTTACCAGCTATCTTAGACTGTCCAAAGCCCATTACAAATTACATATCTAGAACATACAGATTTACATATAACAGAGGAAACTATTTTTTTCAGCAGCATCAAAAACATAATAAGATGATATTCAATCAACTTTTGCACGCAATTTCTCCTTTTAAAGCTTTCAGCTTCAGATACATAAAAAGTTGTTTTAAGTCCAGTTAGAGAGGGATGTCAATACAAGCCTGAATGTGGGACAGTGACAAAAAACAGTATTACTACTCTAAGTTATTTATTTCTGTAGCATACCACGACTATTGATTATATACAGTAACATTTGTAATAAACTGAGCAAATATCCAAATTTGTCAAAAATACATGTACTGAAATATACAAATTAGTTTAACTCCTACCATACAATTTAACCGCTTACCACACAATCCAGAGTTTTATCGGCCCCCATCCCCAGAAAAAAAAAGTCCTCTTGGAAACATTATTGGAAAAAGAGAAAATGTCGGTAACCAGCATTTTCTTGTTTTCCCCTAATGTTTTCTATCCCATCAAAAAGAGAAATCATCATCATCATTTTATCAACAGTTACTTGGCCTTGCAAATGCATTCAGTTTGGTCCAGGCTAGAATTTTGTCATTTGGTAAGGTGTTAAATGGACATTTTCCAGTCTAAGAAAAAAGGGCAATAGTAATAGAATTACACAAGTGTCTGCCATAAGTATTGTCAACACGAAAGATACAGATCAAAGACCAGACTGCACACTTTTTGCAGTCTGATCTTGATCTACATTGTAAAAGAAGTCTGATCTTGAGCTGATTGTCAGTAAGAAAAGGAATATCTAACTGACTGGACATTTGTAACTTACATGGTTCAAATAGCTTTGGTTTTAAAAAGAAAAAGATTGATTGCACAAGTGACATATTCAAGTATCCTTTACCAACTGTGGCACACTGTGGACACTTATACACTAGAGTTCACTGATTTAATGTAAATTATGCAATAGCTCTCCATGTGAGCCTCTCATAATACCAAAGCACCCGTCTGGAGAAAAAATGGAATGGAATTGTCCAGGCACCATCATACTGTACTGAATGTCTTTGTCTTTACCTATTTAATGTAGAAATGCATTCTTTTGAGGAGAGAGAATTAATTGTGTTAACCCTTATTCTGGTTTAGTATCCATAGGAAGGACTTTGTTAACAGTGAGAAACAGGTAAATGCTGGTAATTGACATTTTCTCCACTAGCCACAATGTTTTATACCTTTTAAGACTGTTTCATCAATTGAGCCGCACTTTAATTTGTTGTCCGAAAATGAAACCAGTCCTTAACTTTTCAATTTGGTTTAGAGTTAAGTGATAGATGTCATCTCTGAATGACAGTTGCAAAGACCTACCCAGCTCACTTTTGTAACTTTGATGCTATATATCTATATCATGAGTGAAATTTTGCCTTTGTACACCAAAATCACCTTATATGCTCATTCAGTCTAGCTACAAACAGTCAAATTTTAGTCTCATCCTTTCACTCCTTCTTTGAGAAATTTATCACCAGAAAGTCTACTGAAAATGATTGACTGAACATGATATAGTAAACTGTACAGATTTGGCAGTTGAGGTTAAGGATAATGTTCTGAAATTAGTATTATGACTGTCACAGATATTTGTTGACCATGCTGTAACTTTTAATGTTTACTAAGTCTGACACCTACTGGAAATGAAAGCAACAACAACCTTTTTTTCTTATGAAAATTTTCACCTTTTCATTTCTACAAAGAAACTATCTCTGACAAGAAAATACACAAACCTGTTAAAACTCTCCACAATGAAGAAGATTTACAACAATATTTTCTTGTTGATAGTAGATCTATTTACCAAAGTGGATCTGAAGAAGATTTCACAATATGTTCCTATAACCATTGATGTATCACTGGTAATTGCTTCACAGGCTATGTATTTTTGGTGCTCATGTATGTAAATATGTCAGTTTCAGTGAGGTAGCAGTTTATTTTGTATTTATAACTGAAAAATTGCTTTAAGTCTGTAAAACATTGGTATGTCTATCACTTGCAATCACACTCATAATTAGGTGGAAAAAAAAATGCCAGATTGAATATTATCATAGAACACAAATGTGACAGATAAAGTCATCTTTGCATGTTGAATGTGAGAGAAAAAGCTGCCTTTGGATGTTTATTTTTAATCTACTTTCAGACTTTGAAATAAGCTGAATTCATTTATTTTGGCAGTAAAAGAGTTAAAAGTAACATTCTGTAAGCTAGATTGTTGAACAAGACATACCTGTCATTTTCTATGAATGCTGACCTCCCAGGTCTTGAAGATCAGAAATAATGCTGTGCCATGCTAACTACACTGTCTGTTCCTTCACTAACCACTTCACCATCAGTCAAAATTTAATGTGTCTATTTACCTGGGATGAGAATGAAAGTAATGAAAGTTTTGCACTGACAAGAATAAAACTAATATACATACTGAAAATATACATGACATGAAACCTGTGTTGTGGGTACTTAGTGGAATAAAGAAAGAATATCTGCAATACAGGTTTTAGAATTTCCAATTACCATCCGATAATCTGAAACCAACCAATGGTCTGATCCTCTGTCAAATTGCTTAAGAATCATTGTTGCTTTCTATATACCTGACTGTTTACCATAGAGCTCCCACCTTCAGTTTATTTATGAAATGGTATAAATACAAGCCAAACTGAAGTCAGATAATACATAGGTAAATGATGATAAGTTTCAGAATCTAACATGTTCACCATGTTTCATTTCCATTCAAGTTTTAGTTAACTTAACAAGAGATGCAAAACACACAGTTCCACTTCAATGTCTGCCTTTGTACTGAATAACCATAAACTTTAAACGTAATAAATAAAGGCCAACACACACAAACATAAAGATTCTTAGTTTTCGGTTTCAAATATAACACTGTTGACATTGCCTGAATAATTATCGGATTCACTGTGGATCATATGTCTACATTTAAAACACTGGATTCTTCATCAAGTTTGTTTTCAAAAGTTGGGTAGTTTTTTTCAACCGTGACAACCGATATGTTGTTCTCAATTATTCAACAAAAATGTTGTCCTGATACATGATTATTTTATGTAAAATCGTACTGACAGTGGGAGAGTAAGTTTGCGGACTTGTTTGTTCAGTTACTTTTAAAATTTCGGCGGACAATGTATAACAAAACCGTTGCTACAAACAAAACTGGTACTAGTTAGTTACCGATGACACAACTTCCGAGTCATTGAAAGTGTCGAAAATTTTTATTTTCGCCAAGAAATATTGAGATAGAAATTCTGATCGCAAAATGTAAAAATACACAAATCTTACCTAAGGCATATTCTTGTAAGTAGTCACCGTAGTTACCTTTAAAACTGATTTTTATGTCATCGTATCTAAATGAGGTCATCGCTGTTTTCATGCAGGAAGTGATACACTCGGTACGGACTGAATGACTTCGGCGGCCTTAATTTTATCGATTTGTGACTGAAGTACGTGTAGACAGACTTAGGAGACAATATACAAACAACAATATGTGTTTAAAACCAAAAATATGGTGGTAGTCGTATAAAAATATGACGCGCAAACTTTAAAACATGTTTTCTCGAAATTGACGTCGGAGCCGTAAGACCCCTTTCTCTTGCCGGCGTCACATATATATTTTTTACACCAAACGTGCCACTTCCCAAACCTATATATGCCATAAATCTGGACAAGTTATGCATAATCACACTTGGGCAACGTAACTGCAACGAATCTTCTCATTTCCGGGCCGAATTTTGAGAATATCTGGGCCGGATATTCTCTAAAAACGTGGTCGGCCATGGGCCATGGGTCGAATCTTCTTCGGGCCGAATCTGTTGGTATCGGCTATTTTTAGTAGTTTGGTCGCTTACGTTCACGAAGTTTTAAGTGCGTACTGTGCTCAGCTGAGAACGTTCTCAAGCAACGTTTATAAGCAGCGTCTGAGTTTAAAACTCCCGTGAGCAAAACTCAAGCCGTTGAGTACGGTTTTGTGCTGAGCATGAGATCGTTCTCAACATTTCTTTATAAGCACGGGGCCTGATCAAGCTGAGCAGCTGATTAGGGGCAGATGAGGGACAGGTGCCCTGAAAAAACTTGTCGTCCGGTGGAATCCTTTTTTAGAATTTTTTGTCGTCCGCTGAAAAAAGTTGTCGTCTCAGTTTTGGTGTTTCCAAGAACTCTGGGTACGATGTACTTTTTAAAAGCGCGCAGAATATCTGCTTTTAAATAGCAAAAGATTAAATCTTATAAGAATTACCCTAGCAATGAAGATCTATATCTTGAAATTTAAAGTTGTACAGCACTCAGTACATTAAGAAATGAACTCATTGTGCATTTGTGTATATGCTAGTATTTGTGTTGGTACAGTCAGGAGGTATATAGTGTAACCGAGCCGTGCTATGTGAAAAGGGGGGTCAATGCATCTGCAAACGTATCGACCCAGGTCAGCCTGGGCAGTCCGTGCAGGCAGCCGAAACTTTGCTATTTATCAAATTTTTGCATGTCAAAGGACCAGTGTACCTCATGAGTCAGTCGGTTGTTATACAAAATGGATTTTATTGATCCAAAAATATGTGATGGCTGGCTTGGTATCATGGATCACAGAGATGCATTAAGCCCCCCTTTTGCAAGAGCATGGCTCAACTATTTTACATAACAACTGTAACTGTAGTTGTCTTCGTGAAGTATCGTATATATGGTACTGGGTATGTTCTATACTTGAAACATTTATTGCTTTTAATGTTGCTTTCCAGAATGTTTAGTATGGATTGCAAACAATGTTGTGGTCTGGCTGTTGCTATTTTTTTCTTACTGTCCTTCTATTTTTAACTGGTTTTTATTATACCCTCAACTATGAAGTAAAGCAGGTATACTGGTTTCACCATGTCTGTCAATCCATCTATCTTGATTTCATTTCCATGCTGTAACTCAAAAGCCGTTTGACCTAGGATCGTGAAACTTTATACAAGTGTTCCTCACTCTTGACCCAAGGAGGTGCACTATTGGTTACGGGTCACATGGATCAAAGGTTAAGGTCACAGGTAAACTTTGTTTTCTCTGATTGTGCTGCTTCAGTGACAAGGTGGTGGGGGTATTTTTGTCTGCTTTGCAGCAGTTCTAGTTTATCTTATATTGTGATTGTTTGAACTTTCAAAACAATTTTAGCTCCACTGGCTGAAGGCCAGCTGATGTTTGTCGTCCGTCCGTGCATGAACTTTTTTTTCAAACATCTCTGAAACTACCCATCCAATTTTGATGAAACTTCACAGAAATGATCCTGCAGTGGTCTTCTTCAGAATTCCTTCAAAGAATTTGATTCCAGTGAAAACTCTGGTTGCTATAGCAACAAAACTGAAAAATGTTGAAAATCTTTAAAAATCATCTTGTCAGAAGCCATAAGGCCTAAGGCTACCAAATTATGTAGCTTCATCCGATAGACGTCTACAAAAGTCCTTTCAAATTTTAGCTCTGGGGTCAAAATTGGCCCTGCCCCCAGGGGTCACAAGTTTTACATGGGCATATATAGGAAAAGCTTTAAAAATCTTCTTCTTCTAAACCATATGGCTTAGACGTACCAAAATTAGCATGTTGCTTCATCGGATGAGCTTTTACTAAGATTCTTCAAATTATAGCCCTGGGGCCAAAATTGGCCCCGCTATGGGGATCACAAGTTTTACACGGTCTTACATGGGGAAAACTTTTTAAAAATCTTCTGGTTCTAAACCATATGGCCTAGGGCTACCAAAATTGGCATGTAGCTTCATCTGATGGGTGTTTACTAAAAGTCTTCAAATTAAAGCCCAAGGGCAAAAGTTGGCCCTGCCCCAGGGGTCACAAGTTTTATGTGGCCTTACAAGGGGAAAACCTCAAAAATCTTGTTTTAAAACATATGGCCTAGAGCTACCAAAATTTGCATGTAGCTCCATCTAATGGACTTCTACTAAGAGTCTTCAAATTATAGCCCTTAGGCCAAAATTTGTCCTTCCCTGGGGGTCACAAGTTTTACATGGGCTTATATTGGGAAAACTTCAAAAATCTTCTGGTTCTAAACCATTTGGCCTTGGGCTGCCAAATTTGGTATGTTGCTTTACCAAATGAGATTCTACAAATTGTAGCCCTTGGGTCAAAATAGGCCCTGCTACAGGGGTCACAGTTTCTTGTAGGGAAAATCTTCTTGTTCTTAGCTTTAACGCCTAGGGCAACCAGATTTGGCATATAGCTTTGTCTAGATGATCTCGTCAGAATTTGTTCAAAATTTAGCAATTGTCCAAATCAAAATAAGCCCTCTTATGTTTTACTAAGGAAACTTTGAATTTCTTGTTTGTAGCCATATAGCCTAGACCTATATTATTTGGTATGTGTCTGTACCTTGTTGACCTCAACCTGGATTCAATTAATTATAGCATGAAATCGTAATTATAGGTAAAGAATGGATTTACCCAGGGGTCACAATTTTCACATGGGCTTTTATAGAGAGACTTTATCAGTCTTCTTGTTCGAAACTTTTCGGCCTAGAATTGTAATGTTTGGTGTATATGGTTTGTACATATTAGCCAGTTGAGCGATACAGGGCCATTATGGCCTTCTTATTCATAATTGTTGCTATCATATTTGCACAATATTCCCCTTACCCGTATTGAGTTTAAAAATTGAAACTATGATCAGCAATTATCCCAAATTTTGTTGTTGTTTTTTTAAAAAAAAAACTTTATTGAGTCTCAATTATTTGTACAATGTTTTCATAGTTCCAAACAAAATATATATATGAAACTCTTCTTATAGTCTTTTTGTTGTTTAATCATCTCTGCTAAATCAGGTTTTTATTTTAATTCAGAAGAATTGCAGTGTGAATAAACGTTTGATAAACTTGTTACCTGCAATTTCTCATGTTCCCTCCTGTTCCCTCAATGTTTCAAATTATGCTGATGCTTGTCTACCAACAACTACTTAACTGCATAAATATGGTTTGCCAGTTGATCATAAGAAAAAGGACAGGTATTAATGGCAGATGACATGTATTTTTAGCTAACCTGAGCATAAAGGGCTCATGGCGAGCTATTGTGATCATGCTGTGTCCGGCGTCTGTTGTGCGGCGTATGTCGTGTGTCGTCCGTTGTCAACTTTTAACCTTGTGTACGCTCTAGAGGCCACATTTTCAGTCCGATCCTCATAAAACTTGGTCAGAATCTTTGTCTTGTTAAAATCTCAGACAAGAATGAAATTGGGTCATGTGGTGTCAAAACCAGGTCACCAGGTCAAATCTTGGAAAAACATTGTGTGCGCTCTAGAGGCTACATTTTCAGTCAGATACTTGTGAAACTTGGTCAGAATGTTTGTCTTGATAAAATCTCAGACGAGTTTGAAATTGGGTCATGTGGGGTCAAAAACTAGGTCACTAGGTCAAATTTTAGAAAAACCTTGCGTGCACTCTAGAGGCCACATTTTTAGTCAGATACTTGTGAAACTTGGTCAGAATGTTTGTCTTGATAAAATCTAGGACAAGTTTGAAATTGGGTCATGTGGGGTCAAAAACTAGGTCACTAGGTCAAATCTTTGAAAAACTTTGTGTGCACTCCAGAGGCCACATTTTCAGTCCGATACTAATGAAACTTGGTCAGAATCTTTGTCTTGATGATATCTTGGAAGAGATTGAAACTGGGTTACCTCATTCCAAAAACTAGGTCACCAGGTCAAATCTTCGAAAAACCTTGTGTGCACTCTTGAGGACACATTTTCAGTCCGATACTCATGAAACTTGGTCAGAATGTTTGTCTTGATAAAATCTTGGACGAGTTCGAAAATGGGTCATGTGGGGTCAAAATCTAGGTCACTAGGTCAAATTTTAGAAAAACCTTGTGTGCACTCTAGAGGCCACATTTTCAGTCAGATACTTGTGAAACTTGGTCAGAATATTTGTCTTGATAAAATCTCAGACGAGTTTGAAATTGGGTCATGTGGGGTCAAAAACTAGGTCACTAAGTCAAACCTTAGAAAAACATTGTTTGCACTCCAGAGGCCACATTTTCAGTCCCATACTAATGAAACTAAGTCAGAATCTTTGTCTTGATAATATCTCGAAAGAGTTTGAAACTGGGTCACCTCAGTTCAAAAACTAGGTCACCAGGTCAAATCTTAGAAAAACCTTGTGTGCGCTCTAGAGGACACATTTTCAGTCCAATATTCATGAAACCTGGTCAGAATGTTTGTCTTGATAAAATCTCGGATGAGTTCGAAATTGGGTCATGTGGGGTCAAAAACTAGTTCACTTGGTCAAATCTTAGAAAAACCTTGTGTGCACTCCAGAGGCCACATTTTCAGTCCCATACTAATGAAACTTGGTCAGAATCTTTGTCTTGATATCTTGGAAAATTTTGAAACTGGGTCACGTCAGTTCAAAAACTAGGTCTCAAATCTTAGAAAAACCTTGTGTGCACTCTTGAGGGCACATTTTCAGTCCGATACTCATGAAACTTGGTCAGGATGTTTGTCTTGATAAAATCTAGGATGAGTTCGAAATTGGGTCATGTGGGGTCAAAAACTAGGTCACTAGGTCAAACTAAAGAAATACCTTGTTGGCACTCTAGAGGCCACATTTTTCGCTCAATTGACTGGATAAAATCTTTGATGAGTTCAAAATTGAGTCACATAAGAAATACCTTGTGGGCACTCTAGAGGCCACAGTTCTAACTAAATTGACCTGAAAATTGGTCTACATATTCGACTTGATGATATCTCGGATCAATTAGAAATTGGGTCACTAGGTCAAATTAAAGAAATGTATTGTGGGCACTGTAGAGGCCACAATTTTTGCTCAACTGACCTGAAAATTTGTCAGCATGTTTGACTTGATGATATCTTGAATGGATTTGAAATTGGGTCACATACGGTCATAATCTAGGTCACTAGGTCAAATTACAGAAATACTTTGTGGGCACTCTAGATGCGGCAATTCTTGCCCAATTCACCTGAACCTTGGTCAACAAGTTTGTTTTAATATCTCGGATGAGTTTTAATATGGTCACATAGGGTCATAAACTAGGTCACTTGGTCAAATTGAAGAAATACAATTTGGACACTCCAGAGGCCACATTTGCAGCTCAATTGACTTGACAATTGGTCAGAATGTTTGTCTTAATAATATCTCAGATGAGTTTTAAATTGGGTCATTATGACCCTGTAGTGAAATTTTGCCTATTGACTCGGGTGAGCGATCCAGGGCCATCATGGCCCTCTTGTTATCAGTAAATGCAAGTGCTATTAGCCCAAAGAACAGGGAATAAACTCAAGGGACAATTTCAGCTGAGAAGCAAAACCCTAATACATGTAATTGTAATTTTATGGTTGCTTCATTTCAGATTGTCTTAGGAAAGCAGATAGCATAGATAAAAGATCAGACTGCACGTTTTGTGCAGTCTGGTCTTGATCTACACTGGCTGCAAAGGCAAGTATACTAGCGAAAGACACTTTAAGGCTTAAGGAATGACTTTGTAATTCAAATATTAGCAATCCACGCCTACACTGCCAACAGATTTTGATAGTTTGGGGCAAAATTAAACACAAAGTTGTGAATTTTATTATAATCTCTAATATCTCTATGACTATCAACATAGTCATTAACTGGCCTGTGGGCAAGTATCTTATACATTCCAAGTTCAAAGGTATTAGTAAAGAAAAACTAGAAAAACATTGTATAGGTTGGTAAAGACAAGGTTGGTAAATACAACCCTTAGAGGGCAGAATAGTCATTTTCAGTTTAGAAAGAAACCCAACATAATTGACCTTTCTGCCGATTCTGATTGACAGGTCCTATCAGCCAAAAAAAATGCAGCATAGCACGACATGTAACACACGGGTCAGACAAAGTGATAGACTTTACTATTGACCATGTTATTGTTTTCTTGTTGTTTAAACCATAGTTCTAAGACTTGATTATACAATAATTATTTCAAAATGGATTAAAGTTACACGTAAGAATCATGTGTTAAGTAATTAGTGAATTATACACCTTGAAAGGAAAACTAAATTTATCCATTCCAAAAACGTAGATCTACGTAAAATGTTGCCGCTAGATTTAACCAGGATTCCGAAAAACCAGCCACTCTATCACACTATAGAAAAGCAGGGGTTTTTTTCCAGTCTTTCAGGAAAGAAAGAACGGTTATGCCAAACTGTTTTGTTAAACTACCTGTATCAAATCTAACTGCACGTACATCTTTCATATTCCAAACCAATACTCCTAGACAGTCACAATCGTTACATACGAAACAAGCGACAGGAAGACGGATATTGTATTGACAGGCACTCATCACCCTGTTTCAAAAAATATGTCGACATTGCAAACATCATCATATGATTCTTGTTGAAATACTTTAGACAGCATTCACATTTTATTCTTGCTTCATAAACCTGATTGCATGTGACTGTTAATGTCCCTTTTGCCTGGTTTGAACGATTGTTTTCCCAACGATTGTTGCCTGATTGATAAATGCACATCCATTCCAAATCAGTATAATCCTTACAATCACCCAAGGGACCAAATATACCCCCAGTTAGAAAGTTTTTTAAGAATATATATCTGTTAAAAATACGACAAATCACCTAATTGATTACTGCTTGATTTTCACTCAAACAGGTGTTAGAGGTGTTATTTACATCTTTACCAGACGACAAAAGATTAGATTTGTCTGTTTTGAAAACATTTGCTGTCGACAAATTAAACATTGCTCCAATGATGAGATTTGTCTTTGAAAAGGTAGAAAACATCTAAGGAAAAGGAGAAAGTTTTCAAAAGTTCCCTCTTCAAGGTTGTTAAAGCACGAGTTTGTGTGGTAAAGGATTAAATTGTAAATCCTTTCCTCATACTGTTTACTGTCAAACTGACACGTTATATACTGACGAAATGTCTTAAAAACCTGTGACCCTATTATAAGTTATGGATAATGCCGACAACAATCTACTCACAATGTATTTTTAGTTTAAATGCTGTGACCAAACATGGAATTACTAACATATTTGTGCTATTTTAATTTTATGATTTGTCATAAATATGACATTATACAAAGTATTTTTTCTTGTTACTTTGTCGATTTAGTCCAAATTGAAAAGAACGTGGGGGAAAAAAGCTTTGGGTACTTTAATTATAGCGAAACATAAGCTAGAATAAAACTGAAATAATCTCTCTTTCTCTATGTATTGGACGCCATTTTCTGGTTTCTTTGTTGGGCCTAACGACCAAAATACTGCGTTACTAATGTGGGCGTGCCAAACTCGCGTTTGCAGAAAAGTCAATTGCAATTTCAGGCTTGCTTTTGACCAGAATATTTCAGCAAAGCTAACAGGTAGATCAAAGATCAGGCTGCATATTTTGTGCAATCTACAGTGGTTGCAAAGGCAACTGTTGTAGGGGAAGACAATTTAAGGGTTAAATAACCAACATTCAAATAATCAGTCAACAAAATAACAGACTAATAAAAAAAAATCTAATTCTATATACACGTTTAACTGGGGGTCTTGCCCCCCCCTCTGGTAGCAGCAGGGGCTGGGGCTGTGATTGGAACTGTAGGGGCAGCTGCATTAGGGTCTGCAGCAGGGGTCGCAATCATAGGATCCCTACATGGTGTGACAGGGGCTGGTCTTACGGGTAAGAACTTTCCATAACTTAAATCTTCTTTTTTTTCTTTAAAGTTGTTTTATATAACATAAATATGTTCAAAACTTGAAAAAACTGGTCTCAACAAGAAAACTTTGGTTTGTAACACAAAATAAACCTTAAAGTTTTATGAAGTTCAGAAGACTTCTTTTAACCATTTACCACACAGTTACAAGTTTTAACGACCCTGAGAAAGAAACCCTTAGAAAACATTTTGAGAGAAGCAGATGGATGCTGGTAACCAGCATCTTCTCCATTTCCCACACTGCCTTCTACCCCGTCAAAGACAAGTTCAATCACATGTTTAATCACTTGAGCCACATTTAAATTGTAATGGTAAAGCGTTAAAACGACCATGGCAAAAGAAGAAATTGCTTCATGAGCTAATGAGAAAACAACATTTTAAGAACTTTAAGGTACACATGTTGCTACATCTGCTGTAATGAAATGATGCTTTTGAACGGTTAGTATGGTATTTTTTTCCTTTTGCCACATAGTTACAAAATGAAGAGAAGAGTTAGAGCCATTGAGGAGTTTGCCTTCGAACCTTTAACAGTGATAGGTAGCAAGTTTGATGCTGCGCGCACAGTTAAACAGTTACATATCACCATAGCTGTGACTAGTTGGTTAAACGACAGCATTTATGGTAAGCAGTTTAAACCTTTTATGTACTTTGCTTTTATGACCCTGTATACCACGCAATCCTCACTCGTCACAACTCGACCAATTCCAAATCTAAATCTTACCTCATCCGTATCAATGAGGCTTCCACTTTGGACTGCCAATCTCATGATCTTAATCAAAGCGCCAAAGGCACTGAAGGCCTGGGCATCTGAAGGGGTGAAGAAGAAGATTTGTTTGTATTGGAGTTTAACGCTATTTTAACAGCTTAGGTCATATCATGGCGGCCAGTGACGCACCCATGTGTTTCCTGGCTTTCTCACACCAGTACTGACACAACTTTCTTTCCAAAGCCACTGACTACTTTTCTCACATGCATCAGAGGTGAGAGGCGAAAAATCGCCGGAAAGGAAGTTTGCCTCAACCGGATATCGAACTCGCAACCATCAGGTCACGAGTCAGACACGCTAACCACTAAGGTACCTGGGCGGGCTATGAAGAAGAAGAAAGAAGAGGCCCAGAAGCTCAACATTTCTATCACATTTGTACAGGCTTGAAACTTCTAGATCACATTTGTACAGACTAATAAAAATATCTCTACATTGTCTCACACTGACAGTCTGTAGAGTTGACAACAGAATGGAAAAACATAAATTTGTAAAGGCTAATGCAACAAATCAAAATGAGCAGCATGCAAAAAGGAATAGGCCGACTGCTGATAAATGTGACCTATATGGTGCACACGTTTTTCTGATTTATGAAAGTGACCTACTTTTTGATACTACACAACCTAATATCAAACTTGTACGAGATGTCATCAAGACAAAAATTCCAACCAATTTTCATGAGTATCTGACTGAAAATTTTATCTCCGAGTGCATACAAGGTTTTCCTACGACTTTCCCAAGTGACCTATTTTTTGACCTGATATGATTCATTTTAAACTTGTCTGAAATATTTATCAAGGAATATATTCTGATTGATTTATAGTGTTTAACACATTTTTCAACATTATTTCAGTTATTTCACGGCAGCCTGTGCACCTATCCATGCTTTCCTTGAGTTTCTTTTACCAGTACTATGCACAATATTCTTTCCAAGCCACTTGCTGCTTTCCCACATAACCATCGTCAAAACAATCATCAGGGGTGAGAGAGGAATGAATCCTGTCGCATTGACTATCATCAATCCCTGGAAAGAAATTGGCCCAGCCGGGGATCGAACCAGCGACCCCCTGCTCTCAAGTCCCGTACGCTACCAACTGAGCTACAGGGGCTGGACTCAAATATTCTGCCAAATTTCAATGTTAGATTTCACCGTGTTTCAGGGAAACGTTGGTTTAAAACTACAAATATTCTGCCCAATTTCAATTTAAAGCCAAAGCTACCCTAAAACACAGTGAAATCTAACATTTTGACCAAGTTTCATTGACATTGGGCAGGAAGGTAACCTGGTTGATATCTTTTTAGGATTTTCCATGCTTATACTGCTTTTGAAATGTATACAAATGGACCTATCGGTGTTGTACAGTCAAAAAGATTGTCTAGACAAAATTTTGGCCCAACAATTTTCAGTAAATTTGGACCAAAACTTGCTTCTATGATTTAACACTATTTACAGCATCATTTCAGTTGTGTTGCAAAGGCCATTGCACCTATACATGTCTTCCTAGAGTTGGTTTAACTTGTACTTTCCAAGCCACTGGCTACTTTACCACATAAACATAGTTGAAAAAATATACAGCAGTAAGAGGGGTTGAATCCTCTTCCCATGACTATCATCAATTGTCTGAAGGAAATAGGTAGAGCTCAGCAACCCTGGCTTTCAAGCCTTGTATTTAATAGACTGAACCACCTGTCTTGGCTTGGCTTTAAACACAAATGGAAATTTGCATGGCATACTATCAAGACAGATGGACAGATCAGGATCTCTATTTACTTACCATTCCAAAGAACTTTCTCAGTCTAATTCTCCTGAATTTTCTAGATTTAAAAGTAACACTTCTAATTGGCTAAACCGTCTGGTTTAGTCAATCAGAAGTAGTGTTTTACTTTCAAATTTTGAAAATCTTGGAGAATAAGACAAAGAACATGCTTAAGAACAGTTAGTGAATATGAACTCGGTTCATATAAACAAAATATGGTCTCAAAAGTATAAAGAAGTTGTCAGTGTTGTGACCAGGGGAGCAATCATTTGAAATCATCTCAGATAATTCTAATTTATTGCCAAAAAAAAAAAACAAGAGTGATTGTAATCTGTCTTGTGTGACCAATTTATTTTTACCAAGATTGACCAAAATTTAAACTTGTGACCGTTGTAATTAGGAAACAAACTTGCTAACCCAATTTTCGTATTTGCATATTGACAATTGTCAAAATTATCTTAACTCCTTATCAAACAACAAAATTTTAGACTTGTCCAAATTGAAATCTACTGCAGACGACAAATAGAATGTGATGCTAATGCTGACATTGGAAAGTGTAGCAAAATAATATGGAAAAAGGAGAAAATACTGGTCACCAACAATTTCTCCTGAGCCCCCTCCTCCAGTATTTTCTAAACCCTCCTTCATCACAGTTGTTAAAACTCAGAATTGTGTGGTAAAGGATTATATATTATAAAGACAAATACTAGAACTAAATGTGGTGAAGATTTGGCCAGAGATGTAGTCTTCAGATGATTGGTGTTTGCTACAGTTTTACTTTTAACTTTATCCAAGACATGGTGCATAAAAATGATTTGCTGATGGTCAGTATTTTTGGGGCAAAACATGGCCCTTTTTGGGGTAAAAAGAAAATGGCTCTCTTTTTTTGTAAACAAGCAATTTGCTCTGTATTCTTTTTGATTCTTTAAAATTTAAGAACAATGGGCCTGTTCCTAACCTGTTCAATTCATTTTCTGCATTTTCGAATTGATTTAAGATACTGCTGCTTTTATGTATACTAGCATTTTCCCCTTTTCCCACAATGCTGTCTACCCTATCTGGGACAAATTCCATCATTTGCAAAGGCTTTCAATTTGGTTAAGTCTAAAATTTTATCATTTGGTAAAAAGTTAAAACCAGTTACTGCTGTTGAGCCCCATTAGCACAGTCGTTGGCATACCAGACTTGAGAACAGGGGGGTCACTGGTTTGAATCCTTAGCTCAGCCGATTTCTTTTTGATGATTAATGGTAGTCATTACGACACAATTCAATCCTCTCTCACTCAAGCACTGAGCTTTTATATTACCTTAATTCTGAATTTTGATGATTGGTAATCTTGGTATTTAGAAGTAGCAAATGATGGCGACAAATTTGAGATTATTCCCCATTCTAAGAAAACCAGAAATTCACAGATGTTAATTAAAGAAAAAAAAAAAATCTTCCTAACTGTAGATATATGATGTTACTTGATTTTTAGCTCACCTGAGAACAAAGTGCTCAGGATGAGCTATTGTGATCACTCACCGTCCGTCGGCATCCGTCGTCCATCCGTCGTCCGTCCGTCAGTCGTCCGTCTGTCTGTCTGTCGTCAGTCCGTCCAAATTTTTTTGTTTACACTCTAGCATCTACAAATATTAACAAATCAGCACCAAACTTGGTCAAAGTGTATATGACCATAAAATCTCCGATGAGTTTGATTATGGGTGTAATCGGACCAGAACGACTGGAGCTATTTGCCCTTGAATTAGAAAAATTGCTATATTTGACTTTGTTTACACTCTAGCATCTACAAATTTAAACCAATCAGCACCAAACTTGGTCAAAATGTATATGACCATAAGATCTCAGATGAGTTCGATTATGGGTGTTATCGGATCAGAACAACTGGAGTTATTTGCCCTTGAATTAGAAAAATTGCTATATTTGACTTTGTTTACACTCTAGCATCTACAAATAATAACCAATCAGCACCAAACTTGGTCAAAATGTATATGACCATAAGATCTCCGATGAGTTTGATTTATGGGTGTTATCCGACCAGAACGACTGGAGTTATTTGCCCTTGAATTAGAAAACTTGCTATATTTGACTTTGTTTACACTCTAGCATCTACAAATATTAACCAATCAGCATTAAACTTGGTCAAAATATATATGACCGTAAGATCTCAAATGAGTTTGATTGTAGTTTTAATAGGACCAGTTATTGCTGTGTCATGGAAAAAGGGGGCTTGACATATATTATCATTGTGGACCAATATCTCTTTAACTACAGGACAAAATGTCATGAAACTTCATCTTTTTGTTGTTCATTGCAAGCCACAGACAAAAGTTATTTGTTTTTATGTCATGAAACGCCATGTCATGAAAAAAGGGGGCTAAATGTTTAATTTCGTCATGGACCAATGACCATCTGTTTGTCCATTTTTCAGGACAGATATCTTCAAAAATCCTTGACAAAAACTAATAGAAATTCATACAGGTGTTCCTAATGATGTCGGCTGATATTTATTGGTTTTTTTTCCTTTTTGATATCAAATACTGTCTCATAGGAAAAAGGGGCTTCATGTATATTTCTGTTAAGGATCAATATACATGTATCTTCAACTCAAAATCCTGGACAAAAATTTTTGAAACTTCATACATGTGTTCCTTATGATAGTCCGCCAATATCATTAGTTTAGCTTTTTTGATTAAATGTTGTGTCATGGAAAGAGGGGGCTTCGAATACATTTTCATTATGGATTAATAACTCTTAACTACAGGACAAAATGTTATGAAACTTCATCTTTATGTTGTTTTATCACAAGCCACAGACAATGGTTAGGCCTATTTGTTAGCTTACCTGAGCACGAAGTGCTGGGTGAGGTATTGTGATTCGTCGTTGTCCAGTGTCCGTCTTTCCACAATTCCTTTAAACATCTTCTCCTCCTAAACCAATCATGTTGAAACTTGACAGGCATATTCCTTGGGTGAAGTTCTACCAAAGTTGTTAAAAGAATTAAATTAACCCTCTAACTCCAGGTTACAATTTTGGGCAAAATTGTATATAGAGCAAACTCGTGGACTTCTACCAATTTTGTTCAAATGATGCCCCTGGGTCAAAACAGGACATAAAGGTATACAGAATGAACTTTAAAAGTCTTGTTCTATTTAACCCTTTACCACACAATCCCAAGTTTTAACGCCTGTGAGAAATAAGGCTCTTGAAAATATTGTGGGAAAAAGAGGAAATACTTGTAACCAGCATGTTTTCCTTTTTCCACAGTGTTTTCCACCCAACCAAAATCAAATTTAAATTTTTGAGTCACATTTATTTTGTTGTCAGCAAATGGTTTGAATTTGGACAAGTCTTAACCCTTTAAGCGCCTTTCACTACTATAGTTGCCTTTGTGTCTAGTGTAGATCAAGATCAGACTGCACGAAATGTGCAGTCCGATCATTGATCTATACTGTCTGCTTTGTTGAAACACTGCAGACAAAAGGCACCCACACAGTTGTTATCATCTTGGACTCATTCTGGAATGAAAATGGCCTTTGGGTTTAAGGATTAAATTTTGTTGTTTGTTAATGATTTGAGCCAAGCCTGTTAGCTCATTACCTACAGGGCTAGCTATGCAGGGATGTCAAGTTTAAATCTCAGTTGGGCCAAGCACTCAGGTAACCAGGATTTTTTAAAACTTTTTCCACAATGTCCTCTACCCATCCCAAATCTAAGTTCATTTTTTGAGACAAATTTATTTTGTTGTCTGCAAATGCTTTGAATTATAGACCAGTCTAAAATTTTTGTTTGGTAAAGAGATAAAGATAGACCAAGTAATATGCATTTCAAGACTGTGTTGTAGGCAATACTATCTTGCAGAATATAAGGCATATATATCCAAGATCCAACTGCAGTCTGATCTTTATCTACACTGTCTGATAAGACATCCTGTCTTGGGTACCCCTAGCCTTGGTTCCCACCTGATCATTTTTTCCTTTTATCTATTCAGGATGGACGGATGCAGTTTTAAATTTGACATGAAGCCCACTTTTTCCATGACACAGCAATAAATTCCAAAACCCTGACAATATGGGCTAGGTCACTTGATGTGTGAAAATTTCATCCAAATCTGTTGAGATATGTCCAGTAATTAAAGAGATATTGGTGAAAAATGAAATATAACATGAAGACCCCTTTTTCCATGATGCAGCTATAAATTGCAGAACCTTGACAATATGCGCTAGGTCACATGATGAGAAACATTCTGTGAAAACTTTTGAAAACATTGTCGGAAAAGGAAAAAATTCTGGTAACCAGCATTTTCTCCTTTTTCCCACAGTTTTCTACCCTATCAGAGAAATATTGTGTCACTTCAGCCAATATGAAAATGTTGTCTGCAAATGATTTCAATTTGGACAGATCTAAAATTTTGCCATGTGGTAAAGGGTTAAAGGCTTTGACATCATTTTTCTCTCTGGCTGTTAGGATGTATCTTTGAACATTGTGTTCATTGTATTTTGAGTTCATTTTTGTTCATTCATTTAACTCTGTAGTACAGATTTTATCTTGTAAATCTTAGAAGTCATTATAATTTTTGTTCTTCAGTTTGTGGTGTTTGTCTTAATTTATAAATAAGTTTATGACACGAGACGCCCCCGGATAGATTTTGGGCATATACTCCATCATGAATTGAAGTACCATTTGAAAGATCTGTTCAGGTAGGGCCAAGGTCAATGTCACACTTGAAGGTCAAATTTTTGTAAGCTGGACGCATTGAAAGGTTGGTGCAAGACTATTGCAAGTGTAAATACATTGTTTATGTGTTTACAATAGCAATTACCCATGAACATGTCCCTGGACAACCACTGTAGTTGTTGGTGTATTTAACAACATTATAATAATAACTTGTATAGAAAGTCTCGAATTGGCAAACATTCTCTACTAACTTTGTTCAAATCAGGCAACTTTTTGCCACACACCAAAAGGCCTAGGGCTTTGTTATTATTCCTTCAAAACTCTGTTCTGGAGGTATATAGGAGTCAGCTTATCGGTCCATCCATCCATCCATCCATCAATCAGTCTTTCTGTAGCATTTTCTTGTCAGAGCTAGTTCTCAACAACTACAGGACAGATTTCATTCAAACTTTAGAGAGACTCGGTGCCAAGCAAGAATGTGCATATTCTATTTTGGTGACGGTTCATTGAATTTTTACAAAGTTATTTTCCTTTGATGAAATTTCTTGTTCTCCCTATTTTTTAACAACTATTGGACAAATATCATTCAAACTTCTCACAAATATTTATGTAACCGAGTTTGGTTAGGAAAGATTATCTTCTTGTCTAAACCAAGAAGACCTAGAGCTTTTTTGATATTTGGTATTTATCTTCATTGTAGACCTTTACTGCTTGGTACTCAGGTGAGCGATATAGGACCATCATGGTCCTCTTGTTTAATTCATGTTTCACTTAAAATTCATTTTAATAAAGTAGGGTGCAATAATGTGTGACAAACAAGCCTGGATGAAAAAGCCTAGGGATGAATATGTCCACAGCCAAGCTAGTTTTTGGACAAACTAGCCTCGAACCAAATGCATGATTGGATGATAAAATATTTTTCTTACATTATTCTTAGTAACATTGTGGATTTACACAGATGAGTACTAATATTGACGGTCTTGAATTGCCCTGCACTCTGACACCTTTGAAAATTCATCAGCTTTGAAATATGTTCGTATCATTTTGGAAGGAGCGGTTCATCTGCACACAGTAACTTTATTAATGAATTAACATCAAATGTGTCTGCAACAACTGGCAGTAAAAATATGGATCCGTAAGCAGTGTGTTTAAAACCTAACTCTTTCAGTACCTATTATCACTAAACTCTTTACCAAACAACAAAAATTTTAGACCTGTCCAAATTCAAAGCAGTTGCAGACGACAAAATAAATGTGACTGAAAAATTGAAATCTTTTTCGGGAAGGGTAGAAAACATTATAGGAAAAGGAGGAAATGCTGGTTTCCAGCATTTTCTTTCCTTTTCCCACAATGTTTTCAAATTCTCAGTGTCATTAAAAGTTGGGATTGTTTGGTAAAGGGTTAAATTGTTCAATACAATGGATGAAGTTTTCAAGCCACTTATATTTGCTGTAACATGGCGATTGCAAAATTGTTGGTAGAAAATAACTCCATCGTATCAGACAATGTAGATTCAAGATCAGACTGCACGTCCTGTGCAGTCTGATCTTAATCTATACTATCTGTAAAAGAGCATCGAGTTGCGCTGAGAAGCCTAAGGGTTAAATATCCCGTATTGACAGCTTAGATCAAGATCAGATTGCACCGAGTAATAAATCTGATCTTCGGTATAAAAGGCCTACCACCTGATGCTAATCTCAGGTCAAGCAATTTATTTATTATCGATAAATAGTGGAGATCAAAGATCAAGATCAGATGGCACTTTATGGGAAGGCTGATCTTTGATATAACACGCTTGCCATTTAGGTCTTCTTAACTGGTTGTCCATGGCTCATATTACAAAGTTTTATACCCTGTGTAACGTTACATATTTGATTTTGTGTGCCGAGTTTGTAATGCCCAAAATGGGTCGAAATTGTCATGGTCCGCGATGTCATAGGATATCGGGACAACTCTGACAAGAAGAAATAAGGCATCGTACATATTGAGCCAATCAAAACATATTTATACCTTTAGATACGTGAAGCACAGTAATTTTGCGACAGTAACTCTGACCGATTTTTTTAAAAATGTTCAGCTGTTTTGGGGAAAGAGCACATCGTCTGCGTTTTGTCATGCACATTGTGTCTAAAAATAGGAAAGATGAAAGATTCCGAGTATTGTTCGGCAACATCACTCGTCACTACTGGGCCGATTCCGTAACTACATCTAAGGATTTGCCAATGTTTCTTCAGTGTTACATCGCACTAATTTCTACTTGTAAATAAGACCATTAGGGCTTGAAATTCTTAGTCAGATACTTTCGTTAGATTAACATCGCGCATCTCTCACAGTTCTTTGTGAACTTAAACCTAACTTTGATGTTCAAACCCAAATATTTTTATCATTTTTAGGGGTCATTTCTTTCAGCGTAGTGAGATGCATTGCAAGCGGTACTTTTCACTTTTACTCGGGTTTTCCGAAATTGCTCGGATCATGTGGATGGGGTTGAAATTTTGGTATACGATTACTATAGCCTTGGGCTTGGCAAGCCAAGCCCAGGCTAAAAATGATGGTGCCTATGTTAATCGATTAGCAACAACATAAACAGCCACGGAGAAGTTATTCATATCTATCAGTCAGTTGGCGAAAAATTCCAATGAAAGTGATAAACCACATTAAAAATTGAATTTAAAACGGTTTGTCGACGGGCAATGTATGAGGAAAGATTTTAATAGAAAATTGTGACTTATGTTTTCTTTTTTTAAGAGAAGCCTTACAATTTTAAGAAAGGTAAAAACAACATATTTCCGGCAAAGAAATGTACCATGTAGGTGAACATCAAGCTACGTGATATATAGCCGAGGGACTTGATCAACAGCTCAATCAAGGTTTGCCAAATGAAGCAGTCCTATGTTTTATGAACTTGAGACTGGAATCTTGAAAGCATTGTGGGGAAAGGATAAAATGCTGGTAACCCTGATAGGCAGCAAGTTCATTTGCTGCACAAACAGTTATACATCACTAAAGCTGTGACTTGATGGTAAAACTATTACCACGGATGACCCAATCCTGAGTTTCAACAACCCTGGGAAAACATTGTAGGAAAAGGAAATAATGCTGGTAACCAGCATTTTATCGTTTTCCTACGTTTTCTAACTTTTCAGAAACAAATTCTATCATTAGAGCCACATTTAATTTGGTGTCTGCTAATGCTTTTATTTTGGACCAGTATGAAATACTCAACATTACTATTCTTAAATGGTTTTCTAAATGATTTCTTGTTTTACGACTCTGAGGGAGAAGGCTCTTGAAAACATTGGAGAAAAAGGAGAAAATACAACCAGCATTTTTTCCTTTACCAACAATGTTTTCTGGCCTTTCAGATAAATTTGTTGTATGCAGTTGGTTTGAGTTAGGATTGAGTATAATTTTTCTTTCACCTAGTAAGGAATTGGATGGTATACACTGTACTCGGGAAACTTTAATGATGATAATAGCAACCTTTCATATTTAAAACCCTTTTAGTACCATATTACTTAATTGTGAACGCTAATTGACCCTATTAAACTAGCAATGTTACAGTATTTAAAACAACATTGATTCGTTCATCGTACTTTCCAGTTGAACAGATTTTAGAATCCCATGGAGTGCCTTAGCAGAGTGTAGGGAGCAGTATAGTTTACGGTGGCAGTCGAAATATAAACTAATAGATTGTGGGCAGTTGACTAGATGAGAGGTGGTGCAGATTTTTTTTACGGGTATCTTTCAATCCCAACCTACACACTTTGCGTAATGTAATCGTTTTGCTGTTTTTTGACTTTATTGAAGAAACCAAAGGTTGTTTATGAAATTAAGGTTTCTAGATAATTTTTAAGAGAACATAGTAATCATTTAAGTAAACACTTAATTCGATCAAAGTACTGAAACTACTGACAGACTAGCGAAATTGATTGGTTGATTGACTGATTGATTGATTGATAGATTGATTGGTGTTTAACCCTGTTTTCATCATTATTTCAGTTATTTGGCAGTGGCCAGTGTACATGTTCATGCTTTCCTGGTTTTCTTTTACGAGTACTCCGCACAATTTAATCTTCCCAAGCCACTGGCTGCTTTCCCACATAACCATCGTCGAAACGTGAGAGAGGAAAAATCCTGCCACAATGACTATCATCAATCCTCAGACAGAAATTGGCCGAGCCGGGGATCGAACCAGCGACCGAACCAGCGACCTCCTGTTCTCAAGTCTTGTAAGCTTCTGGCTGCGCTAACGGGATTATGCATGCTACTGGTTAACTATAATCCAGTTTAAGTTTGAACCTTAACCTACAAGAAAAAAAACTTAAATGAAACTTTGAAGCCGATGGTAAACGCCTGAATATTGCTATTTCAAAGTTATATTTTGGAGAAAATATATCCTCTTGTCAGACAGTGTACATTCAATATTAAACTGCACGTTCTGTGCAGTCTGATTTTAATCCACACTGTCTGCAAAAGGTCATTGAGTTGCGGTAGTGCTGGTAAAAGAAACTCCAGGGAAACATGGATATGTTCACTAGCCGCAGCGATATGACTGAATGTTGAAAACGGCGTTAAATACCATACAATCAATTAGTCAATATCCAGTAGCACAAGATCAGTGAAGATGTAGTTAACTATTTAACTCTTTACAAAACGAAAAATTTTACACTCGTCCAAATTTATAGCTGTTGCAGACCACAAATTAAATGTGGCTGAATTGATGAAACCTGTAGGCTGTCAACCAATTCCTATATTCCTATATTTTCCTATATTTTGGTTCAAAATCCTACATTTTGAAAGACCTCCTATATTTCCTATATTTTCCTATTTTTTAAAAAAATATTCCTATATTTTTAGCTCACCTGAGCACGAAGTGCTCATGGTGAGCTATTGTGATCGTGCTGTGTTCGTTGTGCGTCGTCCGTCGTCAACTTTTTACCTTGTGTACGCTCTAGAGGCAACATTTTCAGTCCGATCCTCATGAAAGTTGGTCAGAATGTCTGTCTTGATAAAATCCCGGACGAGTTCGAAATTGGGTCATGTGGGGGTCCAAAACTAGGTCACTCGGTCAAATCTTCGAAAAACCTTGTGTACGCTCTAGAGGCAGCATTTTCAGTCAGATACTTGTGAAATTTGGTCAGAAAGTTTGTCTTGATAAAATCTGGGACGAGTTCGAAATTGGGTCATGTGGGGTCAAAAACTAGGTCACTAGGTCAAATCTTCGAAAAACTTTGTGTACGCTCTAAAGGCCACATTTCCAGTCAGATACTTGTGAAATTTGGTCAGAATGTTTGTCTTGAAAAAAATCTGGGACGAGTTTGAAATTGGGTCATGTGGTGTCAAAAATTAGGTCAGATCTTCGAAAAACCTTGTGTACGCTCTAGAGGCCACATTTTCAGTCAGATACTTTTGAAATTTGGTCTGAATGTTTGTCTTGATAAAATCTCGGACGAGTTGAAAATTGGGTCATGTTGGGTCAAAATCTAGGTCACTAGGTCAAATCTTAGAAAAACCTTGTGTACGCTCTAGAGGCCACATTTTCGGTTTTGATCCTCATGAAACTTGGTCAGAATGTTTGTATTGGTATCTTGGAAGAGTTTGAAATTGGGCCACCTTAGTCCAAAAACTAGGTCACCAGGTCAGATCTTAGGTAAACCTTGTGTGCGCTCTAGAGGATACATTTTCAGTCCGATACTCATGAAACTTGGTCAAAATGTTTGTCTTGATAAAAACTCAGATGATTTCGAAATTGGGTCACCTTAGTTCAAAAACTAGGTCACTAGGTCAAATCTTAGGAAAACCTTGTGTATGCTCTAGTGGCCACATTTTCAGTTCGATCCTCATGAAACTTGGTCAGAATGTTTGTATTGATAAAATCTGGGATGAGTTCGAAATTGGGTCTTGTGGGGTCAAAAACTAGGTCACTAGGTCAGGTCTTCGAAAAACCTTGTGTGTGCTCTATAGGCCACATTTTCAGTCAGATACTTGTCAAATTTGGTCAGAATGTTTGTCTTGATAAAATCTCGGACGAGTTCGAAATTGGGTCATGTGGGGTCAGTGGCCCCCGCCCCCTTGGGGCCTTAGAAATTCGTGGCTGCCTTCGCCTCTGTGGCATATGGGTGGTAAAAGTCCCCAGAAACAGAGGAGACCGATAATAATAAAACTAAAATAAATAAAACTGGTCCGAAATAAATCAATTCAAAGTAAATATTAGAAAAAACCAATAATAAAATCAACCAAAATATGACAGTAAAAATACTTAAGTCAATAAGATTAAATATTTCCAGGCAAAAAATTAACAAACCCAAAATTAAAACATAAAAGTAGCTGAAGAACGAGACAAATTAAGATCAAAGGATTTCCTAAACAAATTTTTTATTCCATAAATGATTTTTATTTTTTCATTTTTAGCTCCACTGGCCGAAGGCCAGCGGGCTTATGTCATGGCCTGGTGTCCGTCGTGCGTCCGTCCGTCCGTGCATCCGTCCGTCCGTCTGTCCATCCGTCCATGCGTTAACTTTTATTTCAAACATCTTCTCTGAAACTTCCCATCCAATTTTCATGAAACTTCACAGAAATGATCCTGCCATGGTCCTCTTCAGAATTTCTTGAAAGAATTTGATTCCTTCAAAAACTCTGGTTGCCATGGCAACAAAACTGAAAAATATTGGAAATCTTTAAAAATCTTCATCTGAAACCATAAGGCATAGGGCTACCAAATTTGGCATGTAGCTTTATGTAGTAGACCTCTATCATGTTTCTTCAAATTATATCCCTGGAGTCAAAATTGGCTCTGCCCCAGGGGTCACAAGTTTTACATAGGCTTATATAGGGAAAACTTTAAAATTCTTCCTGTACCTAGCCATAAGGCCTAGAGCTACCAAATTTTGCATTTAGCTTGATCTAGTGGGGGTCTACCAAAAGTGCCCAAATTACAGTCTTGGGGTCAATTTGGCCTCATGGGGGGCGGGGGGGGGGGGCAGGTTCACAAGATTTACATGGGCTTATATAGGAAAAACTTTTAAATCTTGGTGTACATAGCCATAAGGCTTAGGGCTACCAAATTTTGCATAATTATAGCATTATCTAGTGGACAACTACAAAGAGGGACCAAGTTACAGCCCTAGGATCAAGTTTGGCCCTGCACCAGGGGTCACAAGTTTTACATGGGTTTATGGAGTGAAAACTTCAGAAACCGTTATGTTACTAGCCATAAGGCCAAGAACTCCCAAATTTGGCATGTTATTCTTCTAATACACATATTCCCCATTTAGTCCAGCTGCAGCCCTGGGGTCAAAGTTTTATAAGGGCTTATATAGTGAAGACTTCTCTTTATGGTTTATATTTATAAGCCAGTGGAGCGATACAGGGCCATCATGGCCCTCTTGTATGAAGACATATCTTTCCTATATACTTTCCTGTCTCATATACTTACATGCTCATTTGTGTGTGTATCATCTGTGCCAGTGGGTAGCACACTGGAGGAAGAATATAACATCATCTGTGTATAACATCTATGTTTTGTTCTTGTATTCGTCAACACATTTTCCAATCTCTAGCACTATTATGTTTGAAGAATTTGAAACATTTGGCATACTTGTATTTAGAAACTTACCTACAAGTAGAGACCTCTAATGGGAACTCTAGTAAGCTCTAAGTTATTAGCTCTAAGCATTAAAGTTATCATGTTAACACTCTATATCTAAAGCTTTCTTTATTGAAAATAATTCAGTGAGCAAACTTTCTTCTGATAAAAGATTTCTGTCTTTGATTTAGAAGCCACTTGTTTGCCGTGAGTGGCATTTCGTATGCCGGAAAAGGGGATCCTGGTAGTTGAGAGTGCCCAGGGATCTTCAGCACTCAACACACTGCTTTGGCCCTGGCCTCGGATAGACGAGAGGGATGGGTTAGGCCTGACCCGTCTCAATCGGCTCGGTCGTGCCTAGCTTTTAGGATTACATACTTTTATCTATATTTCTTCCTTTGTATCTTATGATACCAACCGGGTTAGATTTTTTCTTTTTTCTCATCTTTTACATTGTTTTCCTTTATAAAGCAGCGGTTGATGGGCTAATTAATAGTCCCTTAGTTTCTCTTCACTTAAGGTTTGTTAAGTATAATAGCTATGTAGCTCTGGCGTCGGAAATAGGAAACCCATTTCCATTAGACGTCCCCTTGTAGGGCTCCGAGGAGGGTGGAGCGCATAGCTATTGAAATTACACTAAGAAGATCATGGCTTCCCTAAACAAAAGACCCCGACCGAATAACGAAAACGAATCAAATACTGTTCATGCTGAAAAATTCCTGGTTGTCAAAAGTGAGGAGTCAAAGCCCATTACATCTTTGTCTCCCTTCATAATAGAAAAGCAAATTGAAAGTTTAATTGGAACCCCAAAATCTGTTAAAAAATTGAAAAATGAAACACTACTTATTGAAACAGCCAGATCAAGTCAAGCTGAATCATTATTGAAAATTAAAAAAATTTACAATTTGAAAGTCTCAGTCTCGGAACATAACTCACTTAACAAATCCAGGGGAATCGTGAAAGACGGGGTACTGAAAGGAGAATCTGAAGAAAAAATTGTTGAATATCTTGCATCACAAGGAGTTGTTGCATGTAAAAGATTCAAAATCAGAAAAGATATTGTTCAGGTTGAAACAAATACACTACTTCTCACTTTTAACACCACCACTTTACCCCAGAATATTAGAATCTTTTATCGTGCAGTACCAGTGGAACAGTTCATCCCGAATCCTTTACGTTGTTTTAATTGTCAAAAATTTGGACATCACGAAGACAACTGCAAGCTCACAGACTCAGTAATCTGTGATAGATGTGGTGAATCCAAACACACATCTAACATTTGCCAAAGACCTTTCAAATGTGTGAATTGTGGTAAAGATCAAAGTGCAAGATCAATTACCTGTGAAGTCTGGAAAAAAGAAAAAGAAATTGTGAGAATTAAAACAATGAGAAAGATTTCATACTTTGAGGCAAAGAAACAATATGAGACGACTTTTGAACCTAGGTACTCTAAGATAGTACAATCTGCAACAATAAAACCTCAGACGAGAACTTGTGGAACACAGTATGATCCCGTGGATTTTGGGCAAAGTGCTGAGCCTAACTCAAAGTCTGCGTCTTCATCTGTTCAACGACCTCAAACATCTCAAACTGGTTCAAAATCTAATCAAACAAAAGGCTCTAGTAGCAGATCAAGAGAAACTTCTAGATCTAGTCCATGCTCTGGATCACCAAATAGAAGCCAGAAAACTAAACCAGATAAAAAAGAAAAAGATAAACAACAGCCAAATAGACAAAAGAAAGGGTCACAAGATCCTATAAAGCTGGCAAATAAATATGAAAGTTTAGAAGATATGGAATTAGAAATTGACTCCTCAGTCAAATAAGTTAATTCAAATTCCCAATATACAACTAAAATGGGTCAAAAGTCTTATTTTACAATGGAATTTTAGAGGTCTAAAAGCCAACTTTAATGAATTATTAATTGTTTTATCTTTATTAAATCAAAAAAATTGTTGTCTTCAAGAAACTTTTTTAACACCAAATGATAACTTGGAAGTTCGCAATTATTCTTCCTATCACTATGTACATAATGATTGCCAAAGAGCATCTGGTGGTTCTTCCATCATGATACACTCTACGGTACCTCACCGTAAGATAGATTTAAACACAAATCTGCAAGCAATAGCGATAAAAGCATCTTTAAATAAAACTATAACAATTTGCTCTATCTATATTCCACCAAACAAAAGGATAGATCGAAATGATTTAGAAAATCTTTTATTACAAATACCTCAACCTTTCGTCATATGTGGTGATTTTAACGGACATAGTAGGTTATGGAATTGTTCAGATACTAATGATAGAGGTAAAATAATAGAAGATTTCATAACAGAGAACAATTTATGTTTACTAAATTCCAATCAACATACAAATCTATACCCGGATCAAGTTCATTCACAACAATAGATCTTTCTCTATGTCATCCTTTTTAGTACCTTGACTATGAGTGGAAAATATGTGAGGACTCTCATGGAAGTGATCATTTTCCTATATTCAGGAAACAGAGAAAACAGAAAACGAAAATGTTCCAAAATGGAATTTTAAAAAAGCTAACTGGGAAAAATTCAATATTCTTTGTCATCAAAAATTACTGACGGAGAATTTTGAAAATTCAGAAGATCCAATTCTTTATTTTACCGAAACTTTAATTGATATATCAAAACAATGCATCCCAAAAGTTTCAACAAATACTTTTAAGAAGAAAAAAACATGGTTTAATGATGAATGTAAAGAAGCTATTAAAAAACGTAAAGATAGCTTAAAACGTTTCAAACAATATCCAACAAAAACAAACTTAAATGCTTGCAAAATTATAAGAGCTAAAGCTCGACGTACTATTAAACAAGCAAAACGATCATCTTGGAAAGAATTTGTTCCTAAACTTAATGGTAGAACTTCCATGACAACCATCTGGAATATGTTGAGGAAAATAAATGGAAAGAATCAAACTATGAAACATTCGCATATCAAAGTAGATGACAAAACTTACGAAAGTAAAGAAGAAATTGCTAACATCCTCGGTAAAACCTTCAAGACAAACTCTTCTTCCTCTAACTATAAACCACAATTTAAAAGACATATGCAAGAAGCAGAAATGGAAGATCTTAATTTTGAAACGGATAAAAAAGAAAAGTACAACTTACCTTTTACACTATCAGAACTCGAAGATTCTCTAAAAAATGCCCACGATTCTGCTGCAGGTGCAGACGAAGTACACTACCAACTTTTAAAACATTTACCTCGTATTTCATTACAAACTCTTTTAAACATTTTTAATCATATATGGGAACAAGGTATTTTCCCGAAAAGTTGGACCAAAGCTACAATTATTCCATTTCCTAAGCCAAATATAGATCATACAAATCCTACAAACTATAGACCCATAGCATTAACTAGTTGTATATGTAAAACGATGGAGAGAATGATCAACAATAGATTAAATTTTTACCTGGAAACAAATAATATTATATCGGAACATCAGTCAGGGTTCCGAAAAAATAAAAGCACAACAGATCAATTAGTACGATTAGAATCCTATACTAGAAATGCTTTTATAAGAAAACAACATGTAGTTGCCATATTTTTTGATCTAGAAAAAGCTTATGACACTACCTGGAAACATGGCATCTTAAAAGACATTCACAAAATTGGATTAAGGGGAAATCTAACCAAGTTTATTTCAAACTTTTTATCAAATAGATGTTTTAAAGTAAAGGTAGGCACATCTTTTTCCGATGACTATGAACAAGAACAAGGAGTTCCTCAGGGAAGTATCCTCTCTTCTACTTTGTTTAATATCAAGATTAATAATATTGCAAAATGTTTAGATGACGATGTCAACTGTTCCTTATAGGTGGATGATTTTTTAATTTGTTACAGATTCAAAGATATGAAAACAATTGAAACAAAACTTCAAAATAATTTAGACAAAATTGAGAAATGGACTACAGAAAATGGTTTTAAATTTTCCAAGACCAAGACTTCTGCCAAGAGCACAGATTGCACTTGGATCCATCTTTGAAATCATATAATAGTCCAATTCCAATAGTAGATCAAGCGAAATTTTTAGGACTCATCTTTGACAAAAAACTTTCTTCCATTCCACATATCAATGTTTTAAAACTGAAGTACCAAAAAGCCCTAAATATTTTAAAAGTACTTTCCCACTCTGACTGGGGAGGAGATAAAAAAACTCTTCTAAATCTATATAGATCTTTGATACGTTCAAAACTGGACTATGAGTGTATTATCTATGGCTCTGCACGGAAAAGCTACTTAAAAAAGTTGGACACTATTCATCATCAGGGTCTCCGGTTAGCTTTAGGAGCTTTCCGTACGTCACCTGTTGAAAGTTTGTATTCAGAGGCTCAGGAGCCATCCTTATGTGATAGAAGGAAAAAACTATCCTTACAGTATGGAACCAAACTAGCTTTAAATACAAAGAACCCTGTTTACTATGATATTTTTAAACCAACAGAGTACTCTTTCAAAATAAACCTAATTTTATCAAGCCACTTGGTCTACGAGTTGAACCACTTCTTAATGAATCAAATATAACTGTAAAGAATATTAAACCTTTTAAACTTCCTGTACAAGAGCCGTGGACTATAGATCCACCAAATATTATTTTTGATCTCAATGTAAGTAAAAAATCAATTACAAATCCATTATTTTATCAAAATAAATTTTTAGAAATCAAATCACAATATAAAGATTACATTTCAATTTATACTGATGGTTCGAAACAAGACCATAAAGTTGGTTGCGCTTCAGTACACAATAAAAAATTTGCCAAACTTAGACTACCAGATCATAGCTCTATTTTTTCAGCAGAAACTATAGCTTTAAACATTGGTCTGTGTTCTATACAAAACAATAACGAGAAGAAATTCATTGTTTTTTTCTGACTCTTTGTCAGTTTTACAATCTATAAAACATCTGAATAATCCAAATCCACTAATTCAACAATTTTACAGAAAATATGTTTATCTAAGTAAATCAAAGACAATAATATTCTGCTGGATACCCAGTTACATTAATATAAGAGGTAATGATATAGCTGATCAAGAAGCAAAGGATGCTGTAAATTTGGACATAGCCAACATGAAAATTCCTTATACTGACAAAATACAACAAATAAACGAATATATCAAATCTGAATGTCAAACTAAATGGCAACAATGTTTCAACAATAAACTGTTAGCAATCAAGCCAAATTTTAAAGATAAATATGAGTTTTATTGTAACCGAAAAAGTCAAGTGGTTTTAACAAGATGTCGCATAGGACACTCAAAATTCTCGCATGCACATCTTTTAAATAATGAAAGAGCACCACAATGTATAAACTGTAATGAACTGTTAACTATTAAACATGTTTTACTACACTGTAAAAATTATGACCGTATACGGTCAAAATATTTTAATGCTGACAGTTTGCAAAATCTATTTTCAAACATAGAACAGAATAACATTATAGAATACCTGAAAGAGATAGATTTTTATAACAAAATATATAAATTTTAACTTTCAAAATAATATTTTATATTCTCATTTTTAAAACATTACCTTTTGTGCGCGCTAAATGACCATAGATGTCGATGCGCCGTAAAACATCAATTAAACAAACAAACAAACAAACATGTGGGGTCAAAAACTAGGTCACTAGGTCAGATCTTCGAAAAACCTTGTGTACGCTCTAGAGGCCACATTTACAGTCAAATACTTATGAAAGTTGGTCAGAATGTTTGGCTTGATAAAATCTCACACGACTTCGAAATTGGGTCATGTGGGGTCAAAAACTAGGTCACTAGGTCAAATCTTCGAAAAACCTTATGTACGCTATAGAGGCGACATTTTCTGTCAGATACTTGTGAAATTTGGTCAGAATGTTTGGCCTATTGACTCAGGTGAGCGATCCAGGGCCATCATGGCCCTCTTGTTTAGGAAATTCGTCGCCGTTGAATGTAGAGATTGTAAATATTTCTTTGATATTGCTTTTGGCTTCTTTATTTTACAGGTTAGAGAATTCTTATCATGTCTTTCACTGCATCACCAGCCATAAGAAAGTGCTTCATTGCATCTCTTCATCACCTGCATGGGCACCTTGTAAGGCAGTACAATAGGATATTGGCCTTTTAGGTAAATCAAAGTCTTGCTATACTCAGATTTTCTTTCAGGTACTTCCCAGTGATAAAATACAGGGCAAGTGTCTGGAATGACATCAATATAACTTCCAAAAGCAGTACTAAAGCTGACAGACTGGTGCATAAGTACCATGTCTGATTTAAATTATTTATTAATGTTCATTTCAATTTAACTAAAATTCAAAATCTTCATTAAATAAATTCAGTTGCCATCAGGATTTTTCAGAGACTTTCTTCTGTACTGAGGGGACCGTATTATATGCTCTTTCAAACTGGAATTGAAGCACATTAGAAGACTGTTTGTGTTATCAAAAGCAATCTTTTGTTTTAAAAGCACATATAGTCTGTTAACAAGGTAAGAAACACACAGCTTCAACATTTGAGCTTTGCAGCTTTGCCATTGACCAACCATGGTGAAAGGATCTGATGTCTGTAGACATGTTTTACAATTTCCAGAATGCTGTTTCTGTAATATATCTGGTTAGTTTCTGTATTCATAGTGTTACCGTTTCAGTTTTTCAGGTAACGGGGTCCGTATTCATCAACCATTCTTAAGAACGTTCTTTTGTCCTGTTCTCCAGAATTTTCAACATTTGAAAGTAATACAACTTCTGATTGGCTAAAGCGTTTGGTTTAGCCAATCGGAAGTTGTGTTACTTTCAAATGTAGGAAATCTTGGCGAATAAGACTAAGGATATTCTTCAGAATGGTTGGTGAATGCGAACCCTGATTTTGTTGTGTTAAGAATCATTGCAGTCTAAGTCATCTTAACCAGCACATGAAAATGTTGCTGAGTTTCTTTGCACTTATGATATACATGTATAATAAGTTTCATACACAGTAGTTTGTATTGGATTTGTGCTTTATGATTTTGTTCTGAATCGTCCTACTTCTTTTTAATGCTAATTGATGGTAATTAAACAGTAGTAGTATGGTCATTAATAATAGAAGGGACAGATGCTCTGGACTAAATGGGTGAATAATGCTGCTAGCTCTTAATTTTCAAAGAAAATTTATCTAAAGTAAAGATACCATTGCTCATTCATTTCATATTGTATTCTTGTGAACATTCTGTTGTCATGTATTAATCCATTGTTATTATTTGTGTGAACCTCATTTGAAATAAAAAATACATTCCAGCTACCTATTCAGATGATGATGATGATGTGCTATGAAGCAGCTCTCTGTATGGATTGTGATGCTGTTGAAGTGAATGGTTACTTTAAGGTAGATTTTAATCATTGCTTAATGTAGAAACAGTAAGTGAAGGCAAACAAGGTAAGAATTGTTAGTATAAATGCCTTTGAATGAAATGATTTTCATTTGGAAAACTCCTATATTTTGCCTCAAAAATATCAAAAAAACTCCTATATTTGTTGAAAAAATATTCCTAGACTTGGTTGACAGCCTGAACCTGATTCCAAAAGGGCAGAAAACAGTGTGGGACAAGGAGAAAATGCTGGTTACCGGCATTTTCTTCTCTTCCCGCAATGTTTTGAAAGGGATTCTTCCCCAGTGTCATAAAAACTCGGGATTGCGTGGGGAAGGGTTGATATTCAAGACGTAAAATAACGGTTTAACATAACATTTCAACGGTACACAATGATCTAAATAATGAATGACTGAAGGAATGGCAAAGGTTCCCTGTCCGGTGAGGGTTGATGTAGCTGGGATTACCTAGGTGTATCTGTTTTTAAATTGATTCATAATGTTACAGTGGTGTAAGGATAAGTGGTATTATAGCCTGCTTTGCATAGGTCACTTAATTTACATATAAGCAAAGATTTTGTACCTTATAAATGACATCTTGTTCAATCTATTGCTTTATAAGAAGAGATGTTGAAATTGGAGTGGTAGAGATTTAGTGGTTTTTGTCAAAATCGTCATATATAATAGAATTAAGAATTCTAACTGAAAGAAGTATTTTCTGCTCCGCTAGTCTAATAAAAATAATGTCCCATGCAGTGCTAACCGCGGACATGCTTAATTCATATTCCACCCCTTTCCCAACCTGTTCTACCTAGACATGGGTCTGTATTCAACAACCATTCTTAAAAAAAATCTTAGCCTTATTTGCCAAAATTTTCAAAAGTTGAAAGTAACACAACTTCTAATTGGCTAAACTATTTGGTTTAGCCAATCAGAAGTTGTGTTACTTTCAAAATTTGAAAATTCTGGAGAAAAAGACTAAGAACGTTCTTAAGAATGGTTGGTGAATAAGGACCCTGGGTTTGGCCTTGTTCCAGTTTTTTTTTAGCTCACCTGAGCACAAAGTGCTCATGGTGAGCTATTGTGATCGTGCTGTGTCCGTCGTTCGACGTGCGTCGTTCGTGGTCAACTTTTTACCTTGTGTATGCTCTAGAGGCCACATTTTCAGTCCGATCGTCATGAAACTTAGTCAGAATGTTTGTCTTGATAAAATCTCGGACGAGTTCGAAATTGGGTCATGTGGGGTCAAAAACTAGGTCACTAGGTCAAATCTTCGAAAAACCTTGTGTACGCTTTAGAGGCCACATTTTCAGTTCGATTCTCATGAAACTTGGTCAGAATGTTTGTCTTGATAAATCTCGGACGAGTTTGAAATTGGGTCATGTGGGGTCAAAAACTAGGTCACTAGGTTAAATCTTAGAAAAACCTTGTGTACGCTCTATAGGCCACATTTTCAGTCCGATCCTCATGAAACTTGGTCAGAATGTTTGTCTTGATAAAATCTTGGACGAGTTGGAAATTCGGTCATGTGGTGACAAAAATTAGGTCACTAGGTCAAATCGTAGAAAAACCTTGTGTGCGCTCTATAGGCCACATTTTCAGACAGATACTTGTGAAGGTTGGTCAGAATCTTTGTCTTCATCAATTCTCAGACAAGTTTGAAATTAGGTCGTGTGGGGTCAAAAACTAGGTCACTAGGTCAAATCTTAGAAAAACCTTGTGTGCGCTCTAGAAGCCACATTTCCAGTCATATACTTGTGAAACTTGGTCAGAATGTTAGTCTTGATAAAATCTTGGACGAGTTTGAAATTGGGTCATTTGGGGTCAAAGACTAGGTCACTAGGTCAAATCTCAGAAAAACCTTGTGTGGGCTGTAGAGGCCACATTTTCATTCAGATACTTGTTAAACTTGGTCAGAATGTTTGTCTTGATAAAATCTCGGACGAGTTCGAAATTGGGTCATGTGGGGTCAAAAACTAGTTCATTAGGTCAAATCTTAGAAAAACCTTGTGTGCGCTCTAGAGGCCACATTTTCAGTCCCATACTAATGAAACTAAGTCAGAATCTTTGTCTTGATGAGATCTTGGAAGAGTTTGAAATTGTGCCACCTTAGTCCAAAAACTAGGTCACCAGGTCAGATCTTGTTGGAAAACCTTGTGTGCGCTCTAGAGGATACATTTTCAGTCCGATACTCATGAAACTTGGTCAGAATGTTTGTCTTGATAAACAAACAGATGAGTTCGAAATTGGGTCACCTTAGTTCAAAAACTAGGTCACTAGGTCAAATTAAAGAAACACCATGTGGGCACTCTAGAAGCCACATTTTCGCTCAATTGACTTGAAAATTGGTCAGAATGTTTGTCTTAATTAAATCTCAGATGACCTTGAAATTGGGTCATCTGGGGTCATAAAGTAGGTCACTAGGTCAAATTAAAGAAATACCTTGTGTGCACTCTAGAGGCGACATTTTCTGCTCAATTGACTTGAAAATTGGTCAGAATGTTTGTCTTAATTAAATCTCGGGTGAGTTTGAAGTTGGGTCACCTGGGGTCATAAAGTACACTAGGTCGAATCAAAGAAATACCATGTGGACATTCTAGAGGCCACATTGTTTGCTCAATTGACTTGAAAATTGGTCAGAATGTTTGTCTTAATTAAATCTCGGACGAGTTGGGGTCATAAACTAGGTCACTAGGTCAAATTAAAGAAATACCTTGTGGGCACTCTAGAGGCCACATTTATTGCTCAATTGACCCAAAAATCGGTCGGATTGTTTGTCTTGATGCAAAGATTGGATAACTTCAAATTTGGGTTACCTGGGGACATAATGTAAGTCACTAAATCAAATTAAAGAAATACCTTGTGGGCAGTCTAGAGGCCACATTTATTGCTCAACTGTCTTGAAAATTGGTCAGAAACTTTGTCTAAATAAAATCTCGGATGAGTTTGAATTTGGGATACCTTGGATCATAAACTAGGTCACAAGGTCAAATTAAAGAAATGCCTTGTGGGCACTTTTGAGGCCACATTTATTGCTGAATTGACTTAAAAATTGGTCAAAATGTTTTTCTTGATGAAATTTCAGATGAGTTTGAATTTTGGTCACCTTGGGTCATAAACTAGGTCACTAAGTCAACTAAAAGAAATTTTTTGTGGGCGCTCTTGAGGCTACAATTCTTACTAAATTGACCTGAAAATTGATCAGCACGTTTGTCTTGATAAAATCTTGGATGAGTTCAAAATTGGGTCACATAGGGTCATAAACTAGGTCACTAGGTCAGATTTAAAGAAATATCTTTTGGGCGCTCTAGTGGCCACAATTCTTTCTCAATTGCCCTGAAAATTTGTGAGCCTGTTTGTCTTGATAATATCTCGGATGAGTTTGAAATATGGTCACATAGGGTCTTAAACTAGGTCACTAGGTCAAATTGAAGAAATACATTTTGGACACTCCGGAGGCCATATTTTCAGCTCAATTGACCTGACAATTGGTCAGAATGTTTGTCTTAATAATATCTCGGATGAGTTTTAAATTGAGTCATTATGACCCTGGAGTGAAATTTCGCCTATTGACTCAGATGAGCGATCCAGGGCCATCATGGCCCTCTTGCATAAACCTTTCTTATGCAATCGGTCCGAAATGTTTAAAAAAAAAAAAGATAGTGCGACAGTATCCATGTGCTGTATTACTGTAGTCCGCACTGCATTCCTAAAGCCTTATTTGATGTTATGTAGCCTACAACTGCCGAAATATGTGTACGATCAGGGTTCGACATTAAGGCACGTCCGAACGACATTGTGAAGTAAACCATCGGTTCGGGCTAGTTGAGACTGCGTCGAGCTAGCCCGAATGGTCTAGTGCAAAAAAAAATCGAGAAATTTGTATTATTTTCATGCATTAATCGCATAATTAACCGATGGCGATCATTGAATCAGCCGTTCACCGAAGAAGATCTCTAGCATACGTAATAAGATTGTTAAATCGCCGAGAGTGTATTGAAAACAATTTTTTTTTTTTCAACAGGAAAACTGTCAATTGTCGCGCACGCGCGGTATTCCATTGTTGTGGGAAAAACCAACTATCGATAGCTAGATCTATTTTTAGACTGGTAGCCTGTTACTGGTCGTCGTTATCGGATGGTATGTTACAAAAGGGGTACAAGTTTGATATATTTTTAGTCCAGATTAAAAGTCGTAAAATTTATCTTGATGTTTATCTTTTTTCTCCTACATAACCACACTTTTTTACCGAGATTGTCTTATGTCTAGTAGGATTTAAGAAATATAGAGTGAAAAGATAGTTTCTTTTTTGACGACAAACGAAAATGAGTCTTCCAGCTGTTTCCATAGACAACGAAGCAGACGACGTGCGAAGATGTCAAACCTATATAAGTTTGGATTCACATTTGATCGAGGCGGAGCTGAAGCTCAAAATGAAAATCCAAAAAGAAAAAACAAAGCTGAATCAAAAGAAAACTATGAAAAAAAAAATAAAAGGAAAAGGTCATTTTCTACCAAATGGAAGGATGAATTTTCTTGGCAGGACTTTAAACTTGTTCTTCATTTTTCAAAAATGGTCTAGTAGAAATCTCAAGTGGTCTAGTAAAAACTGTAAGTTACTAGTCCACTGGTCTAGTTGAAAAAAATGTTAATGTCGAACCCTGACGATGTACGTAAATGAGGACATAAGATAAAATGTGAACGACAGTGTCTTGATTACTGGTGCTGTATTACTTCATCCCCTAAGCCTATCCCTTTAATCACCACAGATCTCCTCAATCAAATATGTCATCAAAAATCTCATTTTCTTGAGAGAAGGACAGCACTGAATAAAGTTTTGGTCGTAAATTGCAATAGACTGAGAGACCTTTAAATACATGCTGATGGATGGAACCATTTGCGCTCGGCGACTCCAAGAACGTGAATCCAATTTGTTCCATGCCGTCAAAATGACATACTTCCAATCAACCTTAATCCGGGAAAAAAAAAAATTCTGATGTATCATTCGTAATTTGGCTTTGAATGAGGGTCATATTTGTAGGAAAATGAATAAAGGGTTGCATGACATTCTCTGATTTTTAGCTCTACTGGCTGTAAACCAGCAGAGCTTATGTCATTTTGGTCATATTTGTAGGAAAATGAATAAAGGGTTGCATGACATTCTCTGATTTTTAGCTCTACTGGCTGTAAGCCAGCAGAGCTTATGTCATGGTATGGTTTCCATCGTCCGTCTGTCAGTCTTTTTCTTTTTTACGCGATAAAGTCTTCATTTGTGGTCGGATTTTCGTGAAACTTGCACAGTTTGTTTATCTCATCAATGGCTTGAACCCTATTGATTTTGATAAAAATCTGACAATCATTGCGGGAAAAGTAGCCATTTAAAGTTCAAAATTTCAATTTCTTGTTTACGTGATAAGGTCTGCATTTGTGGTCGGATTTTTGTGAAACTTGCACAGTTTGTTTATCTCATCAATAGCTTGAACCCTATTCATTTTGAAAAAGATCTGACAATTATTGTGGGAAAAGTTGCCATTTAAAGTTTAAAATTTCAATTTCTTGTTTACGCGATAAAGTCTGCATTTGTGGTCAGATTTTCACGAAACCTGCACAGTTTGTTTATCTCACCAATAGCTTGAATCCTATTGATTTTGAAAAAAATCTGACAATCAGTCTGGGAAAAGTAGTCACTTTAGAGTTCAAAATGTCAATTTCTTGGTTACGTGCATCCTCGTTAACCCAGTTCCGATGTATTCCGTAAACTACATTCATCGCCCCTGGGTTATCTCGCGTATGTTTTCTCGTTCTCATGAATTATTCATGAGGCATTTTGATTGGTAATCTCAGTTTTTCAGTGAGAAAATTTAATCTATTTTTATTAACCACATGCCATCATTTCTATTTTTACCTCGTCTACAACCAATCAAATCGATGTATGTAGTTTACGGATTACATCGAACTGGGTCAACGAAGATGACGTCACCACTGCTACATACCCCTAAGGACTGCTGCAGCATGCTGTATTTCTGAATATTTGCCTTTATATACAAGGACTTACAATGTCTGCCATGGATTGTCGTAAGGCAAATGCCACAGAAGGAAGGCCCACCGGTGGCCGCCATATTCGTTGATAATGATGGGGTTTTACCGGGTTTATTGATATTAACGGAAGAAATATGATTATCCTCCATTACAAGAGAGTATCGTTATGTTATCGACAAATCCGATTGGCTTTTGGGTGTAATTCGGAATCTGATGAATATTCATAGAAACGACGGTTTCGCAGTTGAATGTCCCAGGGGTGATGAATAGTAATACTTCACACCTGGGTTCACGAGGGTGGGTCACGTGATAGAGACTTCATTTGTGGTCGGATTTTCGTGAAACTTGCACAGTTTGTTTATCTGATCAATAGTTTGAATCCTATTGATTTTGAAGAAAATCTGACAATGAGTGTAGGAAAAGTAGCCATTTAAAGTTCAAAATATCAATTTCTTGATTACACGATAAAGTCTGCATTTGTGGTCGGTTTTTCTCGAAATTTGCACAGTTTGTTTATCTGATCAATAGCTAGAATCTTATTGATTTTCAAAAAAATCTGACAGTCAGTGCGGGAAAAGTAGCCATGTAAAGTTCAAAATTTCAATTTCTTGTTTATTTAGTATGCATTTGTGGTCGGATCTTCATGAAACTTGCACAGTTTCTCACCAATATAGCTTGAACCCTATTAATTTCGAAAAAAAACTGACCTAAGTCGAGACCTTTTGCTATCTATCAATTATCTGAATGTCAAACAACTAGCCTACCAGAGAATTTAGCCGATTGTTAGACAAAATCGGTTTTATGGATCCCTAGTGATGTGATGACTTGCTAAGTATAATGTATCATGGAGATGTATTTTAACTTTTTTTGCCAGAGCGCCGGTCTTTGTTAATATAGTATACTTCACCTGCATATACACAAACAACCTAGCAGAAACACAAAATGGATATAGTTTAAGTCGAATTTTTATACAGCTATATGAACACTCAATATTGTAGTTTATAAGTTTTATAAATGTTGTTTGATACCTTCTGCATGTAAACTCTAAATGAGCCATGCTCTATGAAAAGGGCGTTTAATGTGCCTCCATGATGAAGTATACCAAGGAAGTCATCAGAAAAATATTGAATCCATAAAATTCATTTTGTCCGACTGAATCATGTCGTTAAAACTAGAAATTGTGTGGTAAAGTGTTAAACACTTTACTTAACAAGCCCCAGCTTTTACGACCCTGGGGTACCTTTCACTAAACTGTGTAGATTCATGCAAATTTTGGGGGGATGTACACATATACAAACACATACGATCCCTGCTTTAGGCAAATGTATGTGCTGACGTAAAGGTATGCAAATATGTACTCTGATTGTAAAGTAATGTAGTTTTGTGAAACTTTTGTTTTTAGACTTAATGCTTGCTAACGTAAACTGCGTACACAAATTTCGTGCGAACGCATTTTAGTGAAAGGTATCCATGGAAAAGACGGCCTTTAAAGTACAGCGGGAAACCGAGAAAGTTCTGGTCACCAGCATTTTCTTCTTTACAATCAGTGCATTCCACCCTTTAAAATACAAATTACTGTCTTACAATCACAATTTTATGGAACTTGTTGTTTTTGAATCAAATTAAATTTGGAACCATTTCATTGACCAAAAGATATGGACAAATCGTAAGTGATAAAAATAGATTATCACATTGCATGTTCAGATTTGAATCACTTATATTATTTCAGTTTCGACAAAGGCTAAATGTTATTGTTTTGAATCAACTACATAGATACAAACAATAAAAGTGATCAGTCATATAGTATCCTATATTTATCGGGTCATTGTAAGTCACTCCTTCCCGTTCGGATATTGTATAAAATGATTAATAACTATGTTACAGCTACTTGAAATGATTAGACTGGTTTGTTTGGTTGTGGAATTAATGACATGGAAAATTGAATAGTTGACATATTATTACAGTGCTGTTGGGAGAAATATTTAGAATACAAATATATTTCATTATTGTGATAATTCTAGTTCGTTAGAGCAGTAAAGAAATTAGCCATGATAACTTTCACTATGTCCTTATTTGTATACAATAAGCTGTACGCTTTCGGTTTTTGGTGCAGTCGCAATATTTTGGACATACTACAAACTACCTGAAATTCGGAACTTTGCTCGAAAGTTGCAGGTCTGTCGCACATTGGCAGATTTGTTGACGTCATCAGGTAAAAACATAATTTAGATAATTAACTGAATTTGAAATATACTTCAAAACCAGTATTGTGTCGCTTGTAAAAACAATCCAAAACAACAACAGAACGGTATGAGTTTCGGAATTATGCATACACGATGTATACACACACGTGCGTGCGTAAGTGTTTGTTTTTGAGGTGTATGTGTTTATAAGATTTTTTTAAGTTTGATTTTAAATAATTCTAAAAGAAAACAAGAGAAAGACAACATTTTTCAAGCCTTACCAAGTGACACGCTATCGGCATTACATCATACCTAACTAATTACCCTACAAGATGCGTCTATATACACTATATTTAGGGTAATTACCCTACAAGATGAGATATAGATATAGACAATATCAAGAGATTCGAAAGAGAATGATTAAAAAGTTTCATTGCCAACCAAATAAATTTTAATTTCCGAGGTCTAAATTAAGTTTCTTACGCAACTGATGATATTTTTGTATAGATAGCATCAGGTAGCGGACTGTATAGGGCAAAGGTCACAATGCACTTTCAGTAAAGTGTGATCCCGATCTTCGCCTTCCAAAGAAAGGTATGTACGTTGCCACGGGCAGTGTAAGGATAAGAACAAGACGTTCAAGGTTTCTCCATGGGTCAGGTTTCTCCAACAATTCCTAAAAACGTTCAATATTTGAAAGAAACACAGTTTCTGATTGGCTAAACCAAATGGTCAAGCCAATCAGAAGTTGCTTTATTTTCTAAATCTAGAATAAGACCTAGAATGAAAATGGAAATGCTTGACAAATTTTACTCGGACCCGAGAGACAACACATGAAATTAAAATGGAGTAAACAAGGGCAGGTGAAGTCAAAACCGTTCTGCTAAGCGGGCCGCGTAGTAACTGTTATTTTATCAAAGTTTGAGGAGTGGTGATTTGTATCCGTCAATCTTAAGCAGTTTTTTGCTGGTATTAGATTTCGGAATAAATATATTAGCTACATTGCATTAGTTGTAAGTGCGCCCAAAATGACCTTTGCTGTCGACGGGCCATAAAACTTCATTCAGTCATTCATTCATTCATTCGGAATATGTATACACGTGTAGGACAGTATATACGGTAGTGACAAAAGCGAGGTTGGTTGGTTATTTCCGTTTATTTATCGTCGCTACCGGTTGCCCATCTGAGCGACGCCCCCAGAAGACGCTTAGTTGTTACGGGGGATAGTGCAAGGATACAGGTCGAAACTACTGAGAGCTTCGCCTGGTTCTTTAACGTGCTCGGCGTATAGCACCGTCACACGGGACCTCGGTTTAATGTCTCATCCGAAAGACTATTAGTAATTTTTTAGTTGGCCAGCCGGGGATACGAACCCACAATCTGTAGGACATTGTGTTCACAAGTCCTACGCTCTACCTACTGAGCTATATCGGCTGGTAAAAGCGAGGTTGAGGTGTATTAGCTATATATTTGGTTCAGGTCAAACCGATATCATAGTACAGTGTGAGCGTGCACGCGTCGTTACGCATGATGTATTTTCCGACGATCGAAGTCGGCGGATTTGCTATACAAATTCGCTAAAAAGAAGCTAAAACAAGTGTCTTTCACTGTGTGAAAAGGAGAAATCATACACCGAACGCTTTTTTCTCACACCGTTTACATTATTACCTGGCTTTAAAGAAAGTTGTTGGTTTGTTTTTAGCTCCACTGGCCGAAGGCCAGCGAGCTATTGTCATGGCGTTGTGTCCGTCGTGCGTCCGTCCGTCCGTTCGTTCGTCCGTTCGTCCGTGCGTGCGTCCGTAAACTTTTTCTTTAAAAAACTTCTCAGAAACTATTGACTGGATTTTTACCAAATTTCACAGGAATGTTCCTTTGGTGGTCCTCTTTCAAATTCCTTCAAATAATTGTGTTCCATGAGGAATTCTGGTTGCCATGGCAACCAAAGTAAAAAACCTTTAAAAATCTTCTCCTCCCAAACCGCTATTTGGATAGCATTATTATTTTGCAGGAATGTTCCTTAGATACAGGTTTACAGAATTCCTTTAAAAAAAAATGATCTGTCAAAAAACATGGCTTTTATGGGAGACTCATTTTCCTTTTATGGTATAAAGTAAAATCTTTGAAAAATTTCTTCTCTAAAACTATTCATTGGATTTCATTGTTGTTTTGCAGGTAAGTTCCTATGGTGGTTGTCTGCCAAATTGTTTCTATGGTGGTTGTATACCAAATTCCTTTTAAAAAAATGATACACCTAAAAACACATTTATTTATAGACAAGGCTTATATTTCAAAAAAATGTTCTTCTCCAAAACTATTTATTGTGTTAGTTTTATCGACTAACAAAGAAAAAGGAAGAAAATTGGATTGACTTGGCCTAGTCAGGGCTGTCCTATTTAAGCCCACACATTTTCCTTGGTATTAAGATCACAATTTACTCCAATGATATGCTATTAGTTAGTACTAGTAATAAAATATCACTGGCCATAAATAAGATAAAAGCTTGAGCACCTTTCACAACTTGAGCTTTTCAATTTTGCCTTATTACTAAGCCTGAGTAACCATGCCAAGATAAAAAAGAAAAAGTATTTTAATAACAAAACCCCCATGTTGTAGGTACTTTATAGTCCTTTTGATACAGAACAAGAGAACCTCTGCACTTTTATTAGTTCTGGTAAAGGTTTGTTGACCTACTAATGAGTAAATGCAGAGTGGACAGAAGGGGTGTAAATCCTGGTGACCTGGTACAAAGTGGGACAGGGCTTTACATTTGTGATAAGGCATTAATGTTATCCAGTCAAACTGATCCCGCAACTTCAGTACACAAGAATTAATCTGTGCCCTGGAGCAGGATATTTGATTTATGTAAATGCATTTGTAGACCATTTTGTGTTGTTTGCCACAGAAGACATTCTAACTGTGACTGTGAAAAGTTGATTATTAGGGATTAGGTGTTCATTGTATGCCAGCATATTTCATTCTATCTGGTGTATTGATGTAAGTTGATCTATATTGCTATAACATTCATTCATTTGCCCTCCTAGCTGTTCTTTTCGATTACCCTTTTACCACACAATCACAACTTTTAACGACCCTGAGAAAGACATATTTTCTATATTTTGGTGTTTCCCCACCCAAAATGGTTTGTGAAAGGACCTGTTGCAGACAACATATCTTCAAATTAGTAAGACACATATAAAAAAGGATAGAAATTATTGTGGGAAACTAAGAAAATGGTGGTTACCATTTTTTTCTTCTTTTCTCACAAGTTTTTTCCATACCTTAAAAACTTCTTTTCGCCATTATAGAAATATCAGGCCTGTGGAGCGATACAGGCGCTCAAGCGCCTCTAGTTTCTTCCTGTAACGGTTTGTAAAACAAGGTTGCAGTACATTAACGTAAAAATATCTAAGCGTTAGAATTATGTTGATACTCTATGTCTACTTCAGCTTACATCGTGGCCATACTGAGATGATACAACACATTGAGTGAGATGTTATCTTGTCAGCTCTGCATTATACAGAGTTTCATCACTATCTGTTCCAGTCTGGTGTCTGTTTACCTGACAATGATGATCGCGGTACACGTCTTTGTTACCGTGGTAACGGAACGGCCCAGAACAGAAACAACGCTATTTTATATCATGGCTCATGGAGTCGGCTGGATAGGACCTGGTTAGTGCTGATTCTTTACCGCAAAATAATTGACTCGTCTGTATTGAAAAATATTAATGAGTCATGCTTTGTGAAAAAGGGGGTTTAATGCATCTGCAAAAAGTATCGACCCATGTCAGCGCAGTCCGTGCAAGCTGACTTGAGTCGAACCTCTTTGCTATTTCAGAGCTACAGATAATTTTTTACTGTAAACAGTATTTACTCCTTGACTTTTTTGTCAATGCTGAAAACATTTCTGAGGCTGTATTTTCAAGCATATAAAGTAACTGCAAATTGTAAATAGCTCACCACATTTTTTCCAATGCTGAATGTGTTCTTCAGTTCTCTTTTCACCCACTTACCCATACTTTTCCCTTCTTTATAACACTAGTGGGATGTGAAGGATGCTGCAGTGTGGCTTATGTTTTTGTATCCATGAAAACATTGTGGGAAAAGGATAGATTGCTTCATCTGGTCACATGCAATTTCTCCATTGCATTCAATGTTTTTAAAGGGACTCTTTTGACTGCTTCATGAAAAAGATGTATTTGGGGAATAATCTTATGCCACTAATAACCATGGAAATTTTGATTTCCACTTTTCGATCGTATGTAACGACACCGACTCCCCAGTATGTTTCTTGCAGTTTGCCTCGACTCATGAAACTGTTTCTGAAATTACCTCGGCTAAAATAGCCTTAGCAATCGTCGATGAGGGCTGTTCAGCCTTTCTAAAAAATTTTGAAATATTTTGGGCCTCGGAAACTTTGATTTTCCTTTTATATCTGCCCGGTCTTCCAGGGATTGACATTTTCTTCTCTTAAATTTGTCGCCGAAACATTCGCGTGACGCATTGCGGGAAATTTAAAGGGTGTACTTGGTTCATAATATTTACGTACTACATTCTCGGTTTGGAATTGTTCTACTGCTGCAATCGAACAAGTTATGCGTATTTCGTATTTTGTATGCGTTTTTATACCCCTGCGGTTATTTATCAATGCGTTTTTATATGTTTTTAATGTTTAATAACGCAAAAACGCACTCTATCTGGAGCTCTGCTATTTGTAAATTTTCTGTATGTCTAACTACTAGTTTACCTCGTGATTCAGTTGGATGGTGGACAAAAATTTTTTGGATCCATAATTATGTGAATACTTGCTTGGTATAATGTGTCGGGGAGATGCATTAAACCCCTTCGTGCCAGAGGTCCGCTCATTTTCAATTTCTATGACAGCGAAATGGAAGTGTCATAGCTCTTTTGTAGATATTTACGCATCGTATAAAACAGACCAGTGACAGACATGACGTTTGTTGTCGTACTACGGTCTCTTCCTTAGTCTGGCAACCTCTGACAACATAATCTCCAGACCGTGCGACAAAACACGATATAAACAAGAAATGTCTTTCGAAATAGATAGACGTCGTAAGAGGTATTGAAATACGAATATTGAAACTTCTTTGCGCTCCAATATGAAAAGAAAAAATATCGGTGTCATAGATGTGCCCCAAAATAATCCAGCAGGGGCCTGCCGAATAAAAATGTCCGCACTTTTGACCAGTTCTTGCAAATAACTGTTTATCTAATCGAGAATATCAATACCAAGAAGTAGGTCAAAGCCATCGCGTTCAGCCACGCCGAACTGTTGAAACTATCAAGGATTCTTACGTGGCCAAGTGCTGAAGGTGAAAGACCATAGTTTGATTCCCACTCGAGGCATTTGGTTTTACGTTGCTTTATCCTTGGTCAAGACACTTCAGAGCCCCGACCTAGTACTTGTGAAACCAAGTACACACGGTAAGAGGCGGGCTGTTGTCGCTGTATAACTTTAACATTGTTTGAAGCCATATAAACACCATTAAGTCAATCAGTCCATGAAAACCATTTACATTGTTATAATCGTTAACAGTATCCTGTAAATTCTTCATTATACCCCCGCAAAACGAATGTTTTCGGGGGTATACTGGAATCAGCCTGTCTGTCCGTCCGTCCGTGTGTCCGTCTGTGTACAAAATACTAGCAATTTTGTGTCGCGAACTCCTCCTAGAGTTTTCCTTCAATTGCATTGAAACTTTGCACATATATTGATCATATATTGAAGATTTGCAAGACGTAATTTTCAAGTGTCAACTCCCCCTGGTTGAGGAATTATCTCCCCTTGAACTTGACACTTTTTTTCTGTCAAAGCGCTGGCGGGGGTATTAAGTCACATTCAGTGACAGCTCTAGTTATTATTATTATTATTATTTAGGCATAATCGTAACAGCAGCTCTTTTTTATAACAAGCTCGGTAAAGATTAAACAAACAATGGCAACGTGAACACCGGGACAGGACCATGGTGCTGGATACACACAGAGAGAGACCCGGAACCGGAAACAAACCATACAGATGTACAGTACCTTCATGGCTATGATGCTTCGTCCGGACAAGGCAAAACTACCAGCTCACTGAGCAAGGATACCGTGCTGTGGATGGTTTTGACGGGTAAAGGTTGGGAGATTTTCTGTTACTTGGTGACCACTTGTCTCTACGTGCTCCTCGAACTGCATCTGGTTTGTATAGTAAAACTGAGCAATGTTCGGTTAAATGGGGTTTTTATGCATCTCCATGATGCATACTATCAAGCAAGTTATCACATAATTAAGGATCCATAAAATCCATTTGGTCTAACAATCGACTTGATCTGGAGGTAAAATTGATCAGTGATACTCTAGAAATATTGTAGTGAATAATGCAAGTCAAACAGTCTAAGTGCACAGCTTAACGATAAATGGGTAAATTTGATAGATAATCCTTCTTGCCAGCCATGATTTGGGGTAGCAAATTTCATGTAAGAGGGTGGTTTCTGCACATAAAGCACCTTTCACCTCCGCTCCAGTGATGAAATAAGTAGTAAGGTGGTTTAATGTATCTGCAAAATGTATCTGCGCGGAAAGCGCGGGCCGACCTGGCCCAAAACTATTTTGCTATTGGTAAATGTTCAGCATGTCCAAGGACCATTGTAGCCCATGACGACGCAGGTGGATGTTAGACAAAATGGATTTCATGGATCCATAATTATGTGAACACTTACTTGGTATAATGCGTCATGGAGATGCAATAACTCTTTACAAAACCACAAAATTTTAGACTTGTACAAAATGAAAGCATTTGAAGACAACAAAATAGATATAATTGACAGATTGAACTTTGTTTTGAAAGGGTATCAAACATCGTGGTAAAAGAAATAACGCTACCAGCATTTTCTCCTTTTTTAAACGCCCGTCAAAGACGGGACGTATTATGGGATCACCCATGGCGTACGGGCGTCCAGGCGTGCGGTGTCCAGTTCTTTGTCCGGAGCATAACTTTGTCATCTTCAGTCCGATTGACTTGAAACTTGGCATTTGTGTTTGTTGCAGTAATACCGAGTGCAGTGCGAAAGAACCATAACTCTACCTCGTGCTGTCTTTGAGTTATTTCCCCTTGATTGTCATTTTTACAGCATTTTCTGCTTGTCCGGGGCAGAACTCTGTCATCTCTAGTTGGAACATCTTCAAATTTGGTATGCATGATTGTTGAAAAATTACGGAATGCAATGCACAAGAACCATAACTCTTTCTAGCACAAATTTTGAGTTTTTCCCCCTTTAATCTTCATTTTTACAGCATTTTCTGCTTGTCCGGAGCAGAACTTCGTCATCTCCAGTCTGGACATCTTCAAATTTGGAATGCATAATTGTTGAAAAATTACGGAGTGCAGTGCACAAGAACCATAACTCTTCCTAGCACAAATTTTGAGTTTTTCCCCCTTTGATCTTCATTTTTACAGCATTTTGTGCTTGTACGGAGCAGAACTTTGTCATCTATAGACTGAACATCTTCAAATTTGGTATGCATGATTGTTGAAAAATTACAGAGTGCAGTGCACAAGAACCATAACTCTTCCTAGCATGAATTTTGAGTTATTCCCCCTTTGATCTTCGTACCGCATAACTTAACCATCTTATTTGTAGTTTTTTAATTATTTCACTATTTTCTTAGTAAACAATTCTGAGTAAGATTTATTCCAGGCACGTTTTGTAGTAGTGCAAGTTTTCAGTGGATGTCAAACTTTATACAGATAGGTATCTGAGTGTTTTTACAACCTGTACAACTACTGTTGTGACGGTGGATGTAGCTTGCTTTGCACAAATATTATATGGGCGCAGCAGAGATGACAGTTTATATTTAACCTGTGAACTTAACATTTTCCTGTTACTTCATGTAGGTAAATGGTTTTGTAAGTTATGCTCTGGACAAGCAAGAAATGCTATAAAAATGAAGATCAAAGGGGAAATAACTCAAAATTCGTGCTAGGAAGAGTTATGCTTCTTATGCACTGCATTCCGTAATTTTTCAACAATCATGCATTCCAAATTTCAAGATGTTCGGACTGGAGATGACAAAGTTATGCTCTGGCCAGAGACATTCAAGCCTATTTCAATCACTTCCATAATTTCTGCTGCACTACTATTTTCCTCTACCTGCCCTTAACGATTATTATCCCCCTCAACAACTGGCGGTGGGACGGGCGTATCTTGCGACAGTTTGCCGCTCTTGTTCAGAACGTTTTCAAATGTTTTCTTCTGTAGGGTTGTTAAAAATCGGTACTGTTTGGTTAACAACCCGCCTGGGTGGCTCAGTGGTGAGCCTGTCGGACTCATGACATAGTGGTTGTGAGTTCGATACCCGGTTGAGGCGAACTTTCTTTCCGGCGTATTTTCGCCTCTCACCTCTGCTGAAGCATGTGAGAAAAGTAGTCGGTGGCTTTGGAAAGAAAGTTATGTTAGTACTGGTGTGAGAAAGCCAGGAAACACATGTGCGTCACCGACCGCCATGATATGACCTTAGCTGTTAAAGTGGCGTTAAACCCCAATACAACCAACCAACCAACCAACTGTGTGGTTAACACCCTTTTCTTTCAGAGTGCTGCTCAAACGAATAATTCCACTGGCTGCTCAAATGTACCAAATATAGGCACATCTTTAACGGACAATTATTCACTTCTCTCGACAGTCAGGGCGGCGATTTACATTGTCAAAGGGCGGTACCGATAATAGGTGTGTTGGTAGTTATCCAGCTAAATAAGTTAAATAAAACTTTCAAGCCGATAGTAAAAACTCGAATAATGTTATTTCGAACTTTTTTTCAGAGTATAATGTCGCCTTATCGGACAGTGCAGATCCAAGATCAGACTGTGCGTTCTGTGTAGTCTTATCTTGGTCTACTATGTCCGCAAAAGGTCAAAGAGTCGCGCTTAGCAGCTTAAGAATTAAAAATCCTCAATAGGCTGCACTGATAATAGTTGTATGAATATTCTCAAAATGCTGTACGGGTAATAGGTGTATCGTCATCATCAATTTACTGCTACCAAGCCCCCGTAGCTCAGTCGGTAGCGTACAGGACTTGAGAACAGGAGGTCGCTGGTTCGATCTCCGGCGTGGCCAATTTCTTTCCGAGGCATGATGATAGTCATTGCGACAGGATTCATTCCTCTCTCACCGCTGACCATTGTTTCGACGAAAGTTATGTGGGAAAGCAGCCAGTGGCTTGTAAAGAATATTGTGCGGAGTACTGGTAAATGAAACTCCAGGAAAGCAAGGATAGGTGCACTGGCCGCCGTGATATGACTGAAATAATGTTGAAAACGGCGTTAAACACCATACAATCAATCAATGAATCAACTTACTGCACTCATAGTAGGTATATCAAAATCCTCAACAGGCTGCACTTATAAAAGGTGTGTAATGATGATAACATATTTTATTTCGACATAAAGCATACAAACTCATTGCCAAACAGTACAATACAAATGAAATTGAAATAACAAGGGAAATAACGAAATCATTTACTCAGTTTATGAATTAATCCTTTACCACACAATCACTTTTAACGACCTTGAAAGACCCTGGTAACCAGCATTTTCTCCTTCCTCCACAACAATTTCTACCATATGAAAGACAGAAATCACCAATTAAGCATTATTTGATATGTTGGCTGTAAATGCTTTCAGTTTGGTCCAAAAGTTCGTCGAGTGGTAAAGAGTTAATTCATGAAAAACAGCAAAGTCTTATTCATGTTTCTGTTCTATTTTAGAAATAAACAGAAAAAAAGAAACTGAATTTTAAAACTAGGTCAAAAGTTGCAAGGTTACTCTATCTTTTCTTTTATTAGATTTTAGAACTCATTTTTAAGCCAGCGATTAACACTTTGATCGACCGCATAATAACTGAGATTGCCATTTTCACAGTAATTCCCATGCTTTAAATGGTATGAATTAAGTTTAGATGCATTTAACACCCTATTGTTTACTTTTGACCGCTATTGTGACTTTAACTCCCGTACTCGCCAAGCCCCCGTAGCTCAGTCGGTAGCGTGCAGGACTTGAGAACAGGAGGTCGCTGGTTCGATCCCCGGCTTGGCCAATTTCTTCCCGAGGATTGATGATGGTCATTGCGACAGGATTCATTCCTCTCTCACCGCTGACCATTGTTTCGATGATGGTTATGTGGGAAAGCAGCCAGTGGCTTGGAAAGAATATTGTGCGGAGTACTGGTAAAAGAAACTCCAGGAAAGCATGTAGAGGTGCACTGGCCGCCATGTTGAAAACGGCGTTAAACACCATACAATTAACTCCCGTACTCAATCAAAAAATATTATGCTTTATAAGGTATGAACATTTATTATATTCCCATATTTTTTCCAAACTCATCATTACAGTTGCCTATATTTTCAGTATTTAAAGACAGATCGTCGACCACTAGAAGAGATCCAGCCTAGCCTGCGCAATGAATACAAAAATTACATGCTTGTGCTTTTAGCTCTGTATATTACTAGACTTTGTGGAACAATCCGATTCATTCTAGCTCTGTGTAAATTTGAGAATCATACCTTTGACGAAATACTGGAGAGTTTACAATCATTTGGTGACCCTGCGCAAGGCTTCTTTAATTTCTGTCTCTTTTGCTTCCTTGACCAGACGGTAAGAAAGAAAGTGTGTCTGCTTTTTTGTCGTCGTTGCATTGGAGACTCTGGATCATCAGTTTGGAAGTGAATACTGTAATGATGGCCACAATGTTACTGATACAAACAGCCCGGACGATAATCAAAGTTCAGAATAGAGTGATTTCTAAACGGGCATTATTTTCAGCTATAACAGTCATAAACGCAATAGATATGATCCATGCTCTAGAAAAGGGGGCTTAATGCATCTCCGTGATGCATCATACCAAGCCATCATATAATTATGAATCCATAATAGCCACTTTTTAGCTCACCTGAGCACGAAGTGCTAAGGTGAGGTATTGTGATCAGTCGTTGTCCGGCGTCCACAATTCCTTTAAACATCTTCTCCTAAACCGGTGGGCCAATCATGTTGAAACTTGGCAGGCATGTTCCTTGGGTGAAGCTCTACCAAAGTTGTTAAAAGAATTGAATTAACCGATTAGCTCTGGTTGCCACGGCAACAAAAAGGGGAAATTTACGACATCTTTAAAAATCTTCTTGTCTGAAACCAGAAAGCCCAGACCTTTGATATTTGGTATGTAGTATCTTCTAGTAGTCCTCTACCAAGTTTGTTCTAATGATGCCCCTGGGGTCAAAACTGGCCGGGCCCCAGGGGTCACAAATTTGGGCAAAATCATATATAGAGCAAACTTTGAAAATCTTCTTGTCTGAAACTAGAAGGCCTAGAGTTTTGATAATTTATATAGATCATCTCCTGGTGAACCTTTACCAAGTTTGTTTAAATGATGCCCCTGGGGCCAAAATCATCCCTGCCCCAGGGGTCACAAAGTAGGACATAAAGGTATATAGAATGAACTTTTGTTTTGACTCGTATCTTGAAAACTATACAGAGTTTTTACATCGAACTTGTAACATCTATCAACCATCATTAGGAAATGCAGGACAACAGTTTCACCCAGATTGACCATGCAACACCACCGTTTATACCTTTTTTTTTTTTTTTTTTTATTGCTGTGTCATGGAAAAAGGGGGCTTGACGTATATTTTCATTGTTGACCAATATCTCTTTAACTACAGGACAAAATGTCATGAAACTTCATCTTTATATTGTTTATTACAAGCCACAGACAATAGTTATTTGTTTTTATTTCATGAAATGCCATGTCATGAAAAAAGGGGGTTAAATGTTTAATTTCATCATGGTTCAATGACCATCTATTTGTCCGTCTTTTAGGACAGATATCTTCTAAAATCCTTGACAAAAACTAATAGAAATTCATACAGGTGTTCCTAATGATGTCCACCGAGATTTATTGGTTTTTTGCCGTTTTGATATCAAATACGGTCTCGTAGGAAAAAGGGGCTTCATGTATATTTCTGTTAAGGATCAATATACATGTATCTTCAACTCGAAATCCTGGACAAAAATTTGTGAAACTTCATACGAGTATTCCTTATGATAGTCCGCCAATGTCATTATTTTAGCTTTTTTGATTAAATGTCTTGTCATGGAAAAAGGGGGCTTCACATATTTTTTCCTTATGGATTAATATCTCTTTAACTACAGGACAAAATGTTATGAAACTTCTTTATGTTGTTTATCACAAGCCACAGACAATGGTTAGGCCTATTTGTTAGCTTACCTGAGCAGGAAGTGCTGGGTGAGGTATTGTGATTCGTCAGTTGACCTGAAAATTAGTCAGAATGTTTGTCTTGATGAAATCTCGGATGAGTTTGAATTTGGATCACTTGGGGTCATAAACTAGGTCACTAGATCAAATTAAAGTAATACCTTGTGGACACTCTAGAAGCCACATTCCTTGCTCACTTAACCTGAAAATTGGTCAGAATGTTTGTCTTGATAAAATCTCGGATGAGTTCGAATTTGGGTCACGTGGGGTCATAAACTAGGTCACTAGGTCAAATTAAAGAAATACCATGTGGACACTCTAGAGACCACATTTCGTGCTCAATTGACCTGAAAACTGGTCCGAATGTTTGTCTTGATAAAATCTTGGATGAGTTCGAATTTGGGTTACATTGGGTCATAAACTAGGACACTAGGTTAAATTAAAGAAATACATTGTGGGCACTGTAGAGGCCACATTTTTTACTCAATTGACCTGAAAATTGGTCAGAATGTTTGTCTTGATGAAATCTCGGATGAGTTTGAATTTGGGTCACCTGGGGTCATAAACTAGGTCAGTAGGTCAAATTAAATACCTTGTGGACACTCTAGAGGCCACATTTCGTGCTCAATTGACCTGAAAATTGGTCAGAATGTTTGTCTTGATAAAATCTCGAATGAGTTTGAATTTGGGTTACCTTGAATCATAAACTAGGTCACTAGGTCAAATAAAAGAAATACATTGTGGACACTCTGGAGGCCACATTTCTTACTCAATTGACCTGAAAATTAGTCAGAATGTTTGTCTTGATAAAATCTCAGGTGAGTTCGAATTTGGGCCACCTGGGATCATAAACTAGGTCACTTGGTCAAATTAAAGAAATACATTGTGGGCATTGTAAAGGCTACATTTTGTACTCAATTGACCTAAAATTGGTCAGAATATTTGTCTTGATGAATTCTCGGATGAGTTCGAATTTTGATCATCTGGGGTCATAAACTAGGTCACTAGGTAAAATTAAAGAAATACCATGTGGGCACTGTAGAGACATTTTTCGCTCAATTGACTTGAAAATTGGTCAGAATGTTTGTCTTAATTAAATCTCAGATGAGTTTGAAATTGGGTCACCTGGGGTCATAAACTAGGTCAGTAGGTCAAATTAAAGAAATACCTTGTGTGCACTCTAGAGGCCACATTTTTTTACTCAATTGACCTGAAAATGGGTCAGAATGTTTGTCCTGATGAAATCCTGGATGAGTTCAAATTTTGGTCATCTAGGGTCATAAACTAGGTCACTAGGTCTAATTAACGAAATACCTTGTGGACACTACAGAAGCCACATTTTCTGCCCAATTGACTTGAAAATTGGTCAGAATGTTTGCCTTAATTAAATCTGGGATGAGTTCGAAATCAGGTCACCTGGGGTCATAGACTAGGTCACTAGGTCAAATCAAAGAAATACCTTGTGGACACTTTAGAGGCCACATTTCTTACTCAATTGACCTGAAAATTGGTCAGAATGTTTGTTGTGATGAAATCTCGAATGAGTTTGAAATAGGGTTACCTGGGGTCATAAACTAGGTCACTAAATCAATTCAAAGAAATACCCTGTGGACACTCTAGAGGCCACATTTCTTACTCAATTGACCTGAAAATTGGTCAGAATGTTTGTCTTGATGAAAGCACGGATGAGTTCGAATTTTGGTCACCTAGGGTCATAAACTAGGTCACTAGGTCAAATTAAAGAAATACCTTTTAGGCAGTCTAGAGGCCATATTCTGTGCTCATTTGACTTGAAAATTGGTCAGAATCTTTGTCCTAATAAAATCTCAGATGAGTTCAAATTTGGGATACCTTGGGTCATAAACTAGGTCACAAGGTAAAATTAAAGAAATACCTTGTTGACACTCTAGAGGCCACATTTCTTACTGAATTGACCTTTGAAAATTGGTCAGGATGTTTGTCTTGATGAAATTTCGGATGAGTTTGAATTTGGGTCACCTAGGGTCATAAGTTAGGTCTCACTAGATCAACTTATAAAAATTCCTTGTGGGCGCTCTAGAGGCTACAATTATTACTCAATTGACCTGAAAATCGATCAGCATGTTTGTCATGATAAAAGCTTGGATGAGTTCAAAATGGAGTCACATAGGGTCATTAACTAGGTCACTAGGTCAAATTTAAAGAAATATCTTGTGGGCACTCTAGCGGCCACAATTCTTGCTCAAATGACCTGAAAATTTGTCAGCGTGTTTGTCTTTGTATGAGTTCAAAATTGGGTGACATAGGGCCAAAAACAAGGTCACTGGGTCACATTGAAGAAATACCTTGTGGGCACTCTAGAGGCCCCAGAAGCCACAATTCTAGCTAAATTGACCTGAAAATTAGTTTACATGTTTTACTTGATGATATCTCGGATCAGTCTGAAATTGGGTCTCATAGGGTCATAAACTAGGTCACTAGGTCAAATTCAAGAAATGTATTGTGGGCGTTCTAGAGGCCACAATTTTTGCTCAACTGACCTGAAAACTTGTCAGCATGTTTGACTTGATGATACCTTGAATGGGTTTGAAATTGGGTCACATAGGGTCATAATCTAGGTCACTAAGTCAAATTACAGAAACACCTTGTGGGCACTCGAGAGGTGGCAATTCTTGCCCAATTCACCTGAACCTTTGTTAACAAATTTGTCTTCATATTTTGGATGAGTTTGAAATATGGTCTCATAGGGTCATAAACTAGGTCGCTAGGTCAAATTGAAGAAATACATTTTGGACACTCCAGAGGCCACATTTTCAGCTCAATTGACAGAATGTTTGTCTTAATAATATCTCAGATGAGTTTTAAATTAGGTCGTTATGACCTTGGGATGAAATTTCGCCTATTGACTCGGGTGAGCGATCCAGGGCCATCATGGCCCTCTTGTTTGTAACAAACGACTTAATCATGAGGTGGACTAGTCCTTGGACTCACAGGAAGTTGACCAATAGCGAAAGGTTGCGGCCCAGATCAGCCTGTCCAAAGACAAGAAAAATATTTTTTCAATTATTTTGTAACCTTAAAAAAGGTTAAAAAATATTTTATTCTAAATTTCTTTTAATATCACATTTTAACTTACACAAGGGGCAGCTCGAAAAATCTTTTCGGGAAATACACTCTTTACATACTGGAACATGGCCGCAATTACAAAAAAGTATAGCGGGTAAAGCCGTCAAGCAAACTACACGCTTGTCTAATCTAAACGTGCTATCATTGTTAGAAATCACGATTTCAGTCTCCTCTTCCTCCGAATCTGACTCTACCTGCTCTGCATTTTCGGCCTCCTCTTCCTCCGTGATCTCCTCTTCCCCAGCGTTCCAACCATCAAAGATGTCAAACTCTCTATTTTCCCAAGAATGTGGAAAATCCTCGGAAGAAAATTCTACGCCGAAAGCTAATATAGTTATATATACTGGTTGGGACATAGGTAAAACGAACCTTTGAGCAATATTTTTGTAACCCCTCAAGGTAAAAGGATCAGAAAACTTTTCGGTAAAAGAGGGGTAAAAGGATCAAAAAACTTTTCGGAAAAAATAACATTACCATTTCTAAAAATAAACATAGAACTGGTAAAAGATGGATGTTCGTGCATCAACCGGCTATATTCGTAGTAAATGGCGGGAAGAATTTGCAGCAGACCGGTTATCATGGGTGGGAATAGTATTGCATTCGGAGGGCGATATTTTCGCTGTCCGAAATATATTTTATTTTCAAGCATTTTTTCTAAATCCGTCATATTTCTTACAATTCGTTTTAAAAAGACAAGAAAATATTTTTCAATTATTTTGTAACCTAAAAAAGGTTACAAAATATTTTTATATTTTAAAAGCAACATCTGTTTTTTAATGATTAAATTAACCTCCTCTTGTTCAAGCTCGTTGACTCGTTTCGTTATTTCCCTCAAATCTCTTTTTTACGTTTTTTAGGCTTTATTCTTCCTTTAGTGCTCCTTGCTCCAGGAACAAGAGATCTATTTGAGCTTGAATTTTGGCTCTTTCTTTTTCTATTTCTTCTATTTCTAGTTTAACGATTTTAGCTAGATACATTTTTTAACCTAAAAAAGGTTAAAAAATTTATTCCAAGTCGTTCGAAGAAAAACTACCGAAAGTCGCAATCTTAAAGTTGTTTGACGTTCGTGATGAAGTTCAAGATAAAAACATTTCTCTCGCAGCTTTGATCGAAGAATGGATTAAAACCATAAAAGATAAATCGGATATACAGTGTAATTTCTTCGAAACTGCCGAGGATGTGCCTGACCCGAGAGAGTTAAAATCGGAAAACAAAAATTTAATGATCTTCGATGACTTACTTTTAGAAAGGCAAAATAAGTGCGAGTGTTACTATATTCGCGGAAGACATAGTAATGTTGATTGCTTTTACCTTCCGCAAAAAGTATTTTAGGCTACCGAGGCAAACTATTAGAGAAAACGCAAATTTTATTTGTCTTTTTCGTCAAGACCTAAAAAACATTAATCATATTTACAGCGACCATGTAAGCGAGGATATGACCAAAGAAGAGTTAAGAAAATTTTGCCAAAAAGTATGGGAAAAGCCTCATGGTTTTGTCGTTATTGATTTATCCAGTAAAACAGACGAAGGAAAATATAGAGACGGTTTTGACAACTTTTATATTCCCGATCCGATAGAAAAAAATGAAAAATAAAAATTTTTAAAATAATAATAATTGTAAAAAATGGCTGTCATTAATTTATATCCTACTTTTAATTTTGGCATGCTTGATTATAGATTAAATGGTATACCAGTAAATGTGGTTGTGAGTGGTAATAGAAATTTTGTGGAAAATGAATTAACAGAAAAGATTGAACGTTGCCCAATAAGCATTTTTAATAAAATGATTCAAGTTCTCAAACTAAAAAAAGAGTTTCTTTCTTTTGCAAAAGAACGTGATATTGATGGAAAAGAATTACGCGTTCTTTTTATTAAAAAACGTATTTCCGAATTTATGCATAATGTGGATAAGTGGGCAAAAATTTTTGTAACTGAAAAGGAAGATAGAACGAGTAAAAAACATAGAAAACATATAAAGGAAATGTTGCCATATTTAAATGAAATAGGAAAAATAGCCGTATTTTTCGAGCAAATAGGAAACCTAACTTCTGCTAACGCTAATTCAAGTACCTTAAAGTCAGCGTTTAACGGAAATTTTAAAAAGGAATGTCCCGATCAAAAAATTTTCATTCCTCGTTAGTTAGTATTAGCCCTATTTAAAAATATATCTTTTAACGAAAGATATATTTTTTATAAAAATTTTTTTACTATAAAAAATGGAAGATCTTTTAAAACAGATAGCTAAAAATACGCGACACAAAATGTCTTCTCAAATTATAGTAAGTAGCAACAAAACGCGCTTTACAACGGGGTTTAATCCTCCAATCCGACTAGAACATGATAGAAAATACGAAATAGCTTTGGTAAACCTCGAAACGTACTACTCTTTTCCAAACATTGACGCGACAAACAACATGTTTATTTATTCTCCGGACAACGGCGTTTCTTTGTTTAAAATAGAAATACCGGAAGGAAGTTATGACTTTATAGACATTAATGATACGATTCATCAGGAAATGAGAAAAAAAGGCCACGTTGATTTAGTCAATGATGAATATCCTATTAACATTTCCGCGAACACAAATACACTAAAATCTATTCTTACCCTTGAAGACGGTTACCAAGTAGATTTTAATCATCCAAACTCCATTTCCAAAGTATTAGGTTTTACTCGCTCAAAATATGAAGCGGGATTTCACGAGTCGGAGAATGTAGTAAACATTCTCAGTATAGATTCCGTGTTTGTTAACATCGATATTATCTCAGGAAGCTACGTTAATGGCTCAACGCAAAACACAATTTGCTCTTTTTTCCCCAATGTTGCGCCCGGATATAAGATAATCGAGTCTCCGCTTAATTTAGTATATTTACCGATAACGCGGAGTGACATACACGATTTAGAGGTAAAAATTACGGACCAAAATGGAAATTTACTAAATCTAAGGGGTGAAAATCTAACAATTGGGTTTCATATTAGAGAGGCATAAAAAAAAATAAAACGTATAAAAAATGACTAATTACATAAAAATTACGGTTGATATATCGGAGGGACAAAAGCAAAAACTTCAAAGCGCTATTAAAAAAGGGGGTTGCGAAACGAGTATTCGTTTAGGACGCGAAGATTTACGAGGTAACGATGTTTTAGCCGTTACTCAGTCACAAGCGAGAAAAATAGCTAAAGCCTTCGAAAATGGTAAAGGCGTAACAATTAGAATGACTGCTAAACAACTTAAACACAATATGAAAATAGAGGGAGGTTTTCTCGGAATGTTAGCAGGGTTAGCCGCTAGTGCTTTGCCAGCCATAGCAAGGACTGTTTTACCGGCGTTAGGCGTTGACGCTCTTTCAGGATAAGCGTCATCGGGAGTACAAAAAGCGATGGGATCGGGTCTTTACCTTAAAAAAGGAGGTTGCGTTTGCCAGGTAGAAACTGATGGAAAAGGTCTCTATTTGAGGCCTTATAAAGGCAAAGGATTGCGGACCGTTGGTGATGGTTTATATTTAAAACAGGGCGGAAAGTTTTACGATGGAAACGCTCTAATTCTAGGCCCTAATAGCCCTTTCGCTAATATACCCATTTTAGGTGCTATATTATAAAAAGATGAATGTTCACAAATTTAGCGTAAAACCGAGAATTTCTCAACCAAAAACGATCCATTGGAGGCCTGCTTCTAATTTAAAACATCCTCCGAGAAAAGTAAATCCGGTAACTTGGCAAATCTTTAGTCAAGAAGAAATTACATTAATTCCGGGGCAATTACTTCCGATGCAATTAGGTTTAGGCTTTATGTCAACTAAAGGCGTAATTTTAACCTCATTAGCGTATTCTTTAAGATTTAAGAAGTGCAGTTTACAAAATGAGGTTAGCCTCGAAGATACTGAGAATATTTTAATTACTATTACTAACAATTCGAAGGATACGGTAAAAATGAAAGAAAACGAACTATTATGCGGCGTTTATTATCATCTTTAAAAAAATATTTCTCCTATAAAAAATGGAGATGAAAGATAAATATCCCGTATTACCCACGGCTCCCCCAGTTGACGAGGGGCAGGGTTATCGTTTGCAGAAAATTAACGAGATACAAAACTTATTAGAAGCCGAGGTGTTGAAAAGAGAAGCTTTAAGTAAGAAATATTTTAGAGCCGCCAGAATAGTAGACAACGTAGATACCGTTTTAATTACGCTTACCTTAGCCACAGGGGGTGGAGGAATAGCTTTGCTATCAACAATAGTTGCGATACCCGCGGTGACGGCGTTAGAAATTACCGCGGCTGTTTGCGGTGGTTTAAGTTTGGTCAGGAAATACGCCGTTAGAAATTCGACGGCTAAAGCGGAAAAACACGAGAAGATTAAAATCATTGCTGATACAAAATTAAATACTATATCTTCTCACGTCTCGAAAGCCTTATCGGATAATAAAGTCTCGGACGAAGAGTTCCAACTGATAATGGAGGAATTAGAGAAATATAAGAAGATGAAAGAAGAAATTAGGTCCAAATCCAAGAAAAAGATTACGAGCGAAACGGAAGAATCGTTAATAGAGAGAGGGAGAAGAGAACAGCGTGAGTCCTTTCGGAGGTTGGTTGAAAAACATCATGGTGGGCCGTTGGAATATTAAGAAGCCTAAAATTAAGTTTTCGTGTAGCTTTAGTTACGAAACGGGTTGAAAAACTGCGTTAAAAACTGCAATAAAAACTGTGTTAAAAACTGTAATAAAAACTGTTTAAAAAAAATAATCCTAATAAAAAATGTCTTTTTTAATAATCGTTGATCCAGCAAAAAGAGATCGAGCAGTAAAAATTTCTCGAGATAAAAAAAAATTATTCGCGCTAACGAATTAGCGGAAAAAACGGGTGAAATAGAACTACAAACGGACCTTTCAAAGTTTTTTAAACCTATTACAGAAACACAAAAAGATACAACAAGGGCAATTACAAAAGCACAAGAAGATACGTCTAGAAGAATTACGGAGGGTCTTAGACCTATTAAAAAGGGTCTTAAACCTATTAAGAATCTTAAAGGTATTAAAGAGGGTATCGAACAGTTGCCCCAAAGGTTGCCACAACAAATAGGTTATCCTCCTAGCTATAGGTCAACAAGCCGAACATTAACAGAATTATCAGAAGCACCATCAACATCTAAAGAGGACCCACAAGTGAACCTAGAGAAAATTGTTAATAATGATGACATATTCGGCCCTCGTAAGACACCCAAAGGAGTCTATATGGGTAATATGCCATTTAGCTTAGATGAAGATGATATTATTATTGGTAAGAAAAACAGATTTAAACTAACAAGAGGGTTAGCTAATCTTATTTTTTCTAAAGACTTTGACCCAGATTCTCATAAACCAAATGATTATTCAACGTATATTAATATCTTAAAATTAACTGGCACTATGCATCATAACAATGATCCCTCTAATCCCAATTTTAAATTCAGAGGAATAGATGCTAGTTTAGCTAAAAAAGCTTAACTTATTGAAGATGATATTTGGGGACCGTACGTAAAAGAAAAAACTGGTTCTGGCGTTAAAAAAGTTATCCCCGGTGACCCTAACACATTACTAGAAAGACTTGACTTACTTATTGCTAGTAAAGCGGCAGGTAACACGGGTGTAAGAAACGAGCTTGTTGGCGTGTGCGACGAATTAAAAAGGCAAGGCGTTTTTGATAGTAAAAGCTATAAAAAAAATAATGTCCATATTATAAAATATGATCATCTATAAGAAACGCGGATTTCCGAGAAGGAATAGATACGGTGGGGCTGGAATTTTTGACAGCCTAGCCAACTTTTTTGCGAGACTTTTAAGTAGTAGCGCGGCTAAACAAATCGCGTCCTCCGCCGTTGATGTGGGGAAGAGTGTCGCTAAGGAAGGAGCAAAAAAAGCTTTAGAGGCCGGAAAGAGCGCCGCTGTAGATGTGGGAAAAAGGTTAGTCGAAAAGGCTTTAACGCCAAAATCTTAAGAAAATTTTACAAAAGTATGCTAATATACCTACAACAACGCCTGCGCAACAAAACATAAACTCTTCAATAGCCGGAAGTGGTAACGACGCAATTGCTATACAAGAATTAGTTAAAAAATTAAATAGCGGGTCTGGCATTAAAACGACGTAAAAATATTATAATAATTTAAAATTATTATAATATGATAAAAAATGAGCATTTTAGACATCACTGAAACGGGTTTTAATGACGATAGTATCGAAGAGTACGAATACTTTGAGTATCTACCAATTACGGGCGCCGTTAACAATTTTAACAATCCCGGAGGAGATATTACGATTAACATCGAAACTCAAGATATTTTTATGCATCCTAGCGAAAGCTATTTACTTATAGAAGGTAACTTAGTAAAGGCCGCCGATAGTGCACCATATGTAAATGCTGACCACGTTACTTTAAAGAACAACGGTCTAATGTATCTTTTTAGTGATATTAGATACGACCTTTCGGGTAAAGAGATTGAAAGAATATCGCATACAGGCTGGGCTACCACTATGCTCGGATTGTTAAAATATTCCGACGATTTTTCTAAATCGCGAGGGTTAAACCAATTGTGGGTTAAGGATACACACACTGCGGCAGATAATTTATTAATTTTGGTTGGAAATTTAGAAAAGAGTACCTTATTGATAAAATTGGTGCTGGTCCTCCGGCTGGAGTAAAGGGCACATTTAGCTTTAGAGTTCCATTAAAACATATTTTTGGGTTTTGTGAAGATTACGATAAAGTCTTGTACGGAATGAAACAAACTCTTTACTTGACAAGAACCGGTGATAATGATGCTATTTTTAGACTTGCTACAGTAGCAGCTGCTGGTGGTAACCCAGCTCGGCACGAAGCTAGTAAAGTTAAGCTGACTAAAATAGCGTGGTATATGCCGCATGTGTTACCCACAGATCAGTATAAAGCGGAACTTTATAAACATATCCAGAATAAAGAAGATTTTCCGGTTAATTATAGAATGCTACAATGCGATACTTCAGAAGTTCCCCCAACAAGATCATTTACCTGGAGACTCGCCGTTAAAACGTCACCAGAGTTTCCGCGTTACATTATTATCGGTTTTCAGACGGCCAAAAGAAAAATGACCAAGTACGAAATCCCGCCATATTTGACCACGTTCATGTCACGGATATTCACGTTACGTTAAATTCTTTTAAATATCCTAGAACAGATTACAAACTTTCTTTCCAAAATAATCAATTTAGTAGAGCGTATGGCGATGCTGCCATGTTTAGATCTAAGTTTTTTCTTATGGATGATTTGGCGTCAAATCCTAACTTTACCCCATTAGAGTACAAAGAACTCTATCCATTGTTTTTGTTCGATGTTAGCAAACAGAGTGAAAGGCTAAAATATTCCCTAACCGATATTCATGTTAAGGCAAATTTTGGTGCTAATGTGCCCGCAAACATGCACGCATATGCCATTATTATTAGCGATAGGATGATAAAATTCCGGTCTGATGGAAATAAAATGAGTGTATTGTATTAAGATTTTTAAATATAATTTTATTACGATTTTTTTTAATCGTAATAAAATTGATTGATATCTTAACTTATTTTTTATTATATACAAAAAATGTCGGGTTATATTCCAAATTTATTTTCTGCAGCAAGGCGCGCCGCATCTAGTGCTTACTCCACGTTTGTCCCCAGACCTATACAAAGAAGAATAACTAATTTCAATAATTGGCTAGTTAATACTGTAAATCCTACAGATATCCCGCAAGTACTGGATGACTTTAGATTGCATGTAAGAGGATCCATAGCACCGCCTACACCGGATGTTAGAACCCCAACTCAATCGAGAATTAGGTTGCGTGCTAGACCTTCTGATCAGGTACCTTTAGCACCGCGAGCTCCTCCTATTAGGGAACGGTTTAATATTAGGTTAAAAAAATCCGCATTTCGGGAATACAGTAGAGTATATAAAATAGATGGAAAAAAGGATTATTTGCCGGAGGATTTTTTTGGTGAAACGCAAGATCTTATTGAAAGTAATCTACAAAAAAAGGTAAAACTAGTTCTTAAGTGCGTAATGTATTCACCCTCAGACCCTGAGGGCACATTAACAGAATATGCTTTTCACTCGACACAGCATTTAAACTTAAATGAGGGGGAAGTAGATGGAATATTACTAGATATGATAGACCAAATTCTAGAAAAATTAACTATGACTCAAAGAGCAGGTAGCGGTCTTACTTTTTCGCATATAACGGAGTTAGAACTGCACACAGTTGCTTATGAACCTTTGGGAGCTAATGGGTGGTTAGGTTTACCGGATTGGATTAAAAATAAAAAGGCCGTTATCAATATAAAAAATGACGATAATAAATGTTTCTTAGGGTGCGTTTTAAGGCGTCTTTATCCTAAAGATGAGCATGAAGAAAGAATTGATGGGGATTTACGATCGGGGGAACGCAGTTTAAACATGAATGGAATCGGAGACCCTGTCTCTTTTAAAGACTTAGATAAGTTTGAGAAACAAAATCCCGAAATTAGCGTAAACGTTTTTGGTTATGAGAATAAAAAAAATATGCTCTTAGGAATACAAACGACGAAAAAAGCAATCATGTGGACCTGCTTTATATTAAAGACGGAGAAAAAACGCAGAATGCTCTCATAAAAATTTTTAATCGATTACTATATCAACAACAAATCATAAAAATATTAAATTTTGTAAGCGGTGTTTAAACCATTTTGGTAGCGAAGAACTTTTAAAACAACATAAACAATATTGTAAAAATTACGAGAGTATTAGATTAGAGATGTCAGAAAAAGATACCATGTTAAGTTTTAAAAACCATTATAGGAAACTACCGGTTCCCTTTGTTGTATACGCCGATTTTGAAAGTATTTTGGAACCTATTCACTATTGCGAATTAAACCCGGAAGATAGTTTTACTATACAACAGCATCACCATATACCTTGTAGTTTTTACTACCTTATAAAATGTTTTGACGATAATGTTTGCCTACCTATTACAAAAAGTTATGTCGGAAAAAATGCGGGAGAGGTTTTTATAGAGTGGTTAATACCTGATGTGGAAAAAATTCACCGAGAGTACTATCGAGGTAAAAAGCCTATTAACATGACTAAGGAAGAAGAAGCGGATTACGAAAATCAAACGCATTGCTGGTTTTGTGATAAGGAATTTAAGAACGATAAAGTAAGAGATCATTGCCATTTTACGGGCAAATATCGAGGTGCCGCGCATAATTCGTGCAACTTAGAAGCTAAAACACCAACTTTACACCTGTGTACTTTCATAATCTTAGTGGTTATGACGCTCATCTTTTTATTAAAAGTCTCGGTAAATATTATGGTAGAATTAATTGCATTCCGAATAATGAGGAAAGATGCATTAGCTTTAGTAAGGACATTGCCGTTGGTGAGGAAATTATTCGAGTAAAAGAAAAAAATACGGAAGTTACTGTTGATGTAAAAAAAACGATATGGCACGTACTTAGATTTATTGACACCTTTAAGTTTATGAGTACAAGCTTAGATAATCTTTCGAGTAATTTAAATAAAGACCAGTTAAAAAATTTATCACAATTTTTTACGGAAGAACAAATACCATTAGTTAAAAGAAAAGTTTTTCCCTACGAGTACTTAGACTCTTTACAAGGCTTATAGAGAGGCAGTTGCCGCCTAAGGAAGCATTTTACTCTAGTTTAAGCAAAGAAGATATTACGGATGAGGACTATGCTCGCGCAAAAAAGTTTTGGGAAACTTTTAATATGAACGTGTTAAAAGATTACTTAGAATTATACAACAAATCGGATGTATTACTTTTAGTCGATGTTTATGAAAACTTTAGAAATGTTTGCCGTAAAAACTATGACTTGGACCCTAGTTGGTATTATACTGCTCCGGGTTTAGCTTGGGATGCTGCGTTTAAGGTAACCGAGGTAAAGTTAGAACTTTTATCAGACCCTGGCACGCTTTTAATGGTAGAAGAGGGCTTAAGAGGTGGAGTTAGTATGTGCGCAACAAGATATTGGAGAGCAAATAATAAATATATGGGAGAACAATATGATACGAGCGAACCTTCGAAATATTTAATATATGTAGATGCGAATAGTCTTTACTCCAGCGCAATGAGCGAGCCTTTGCCCACGCACGGTTTTAAATGGATGACAGAAAACGAATTAAAAAATTGGAAAAAATATTGCGGTAAAAAAGGAGTAGGTTATATTTTAGAGGTAGAATTAGATTATCCTAGAAGATTGCACGATTTTCACAATGACTTTCCTTTGGCGCCGGAACATTTAAAGGTAGAAAAGGTAAAAAAATGAATTCCTAACTTAGGCAATAAAGAAAAATATGTTTTACATTACCGGGCTTTAAAAACGTGTATTAACTCGGGTCTTAAGTTAAAAAGGGTTAACCGCGGATTTAAATTTAAGGAAAGTGCTTGGTTGAAATCCTATATTGATCTTAACAACGGGCTAAGAACTAAGGCGGGAAATGACTTTGAAAAAGATTTTTTTAAGTTAATGAATAATGCCGTTTTTGGTAAGAAAATGTAAGAAACGGAGCGGATATAAAATTACTTTCTGATGACCGATCTAATTTTTATAAAAAGCAGGTAGCAAAACCAAACTACGATCATACAACTATATTTGACGAAAATTTAGTAGCCCTGCACATGAAGAAAACCGTAATAAAATATGATAAACCCGTTTACTTGGGCATGAGCATTTTAGATATTAGTAAAAGGCATATGCAAAACACTTATTACAACTATTTTAAAAAAAAGTACGGTGGCAAAGTTAAATTGTGTTATACAGATACCGATAGTTTTATACTAGAAATAGAAACGGAGGACCTTTACGAAGATATTCGTCCCGACATACCCGAAATATTTGACACGAGTAACTATCTAACTGATCATCCGTGTTATTATAGCGGGAACAAGAAAGTAATAGGAAAGTTTAAAGACGAGTTGGGAGGTAAAATTATGACGGAATTTGTGGGGTTAAAAGCAAAAATGTACGCTTATAAAACTTTAGATAATAAGGAGGATAAAAGATGCAAGGGGATTAAAAAATCGGTCGTCAAAAACGAAATAAATTTTGCGAATTATAAAGATTGTTTATTTACGAAAAAAGATCAGTATAGAGAAATGTGTGTACTAAGAAGCCGCGGACATGAAATGTACACAGAAAAGATAAACAAAGTAGCATTAAGCTATAGCGGCGATAAAAGATATATATTGGATGATAATATAAACACCTTAGCTTTGGGGCATTATAAGATAGGGTATGAGTAAGCAAAAATTTATAACTTTTTAAGTTATAAATTTACTTAAAGAAATTTTGAGTAATTGAAAAGGGAAACGTCTCCTTCCCTTTTTGGAATATAGCCCGGCAAAATTTCTTTTTAAAAAGAATTTATAACTTTTTTTACGCGAGTTATAAATTTTTGCGAGAAAAGGCGAGTTAGAAAAACTAAATCCGCGAGTTAGAATTTTTTTGGGGCGGGTAATAGGTTGTTATCTTTGCGGGGTAATAGGTTGTTATCTTTGCGGGGGTAATAGGTTGTTATCTTTGCGGGGGTGAGATTTATTATCGTTGCGGGGTGTAGGGGTAAGATTTTATTATCGTTGCGGGGTTGCAAGGGTAAGATTTTATTATCATTGCGGGGTTGTAGGGGTAAGATTTTATTATCATTGCGGGGTAGGAAGACAAAAGAAAATGTGGTTAGAGATGAATAAATTTTATGGGGTAAAATTTTTTTGGCAAAAAAAAAAAATTTTGGTGAAAAAATTTTTTGTGGTTATTTTTTATCCACGAAAAAATTTTTTTTGGTAAAAAACATTTTTCGTGGTTATTTTTATCCACAAAATTTTTTTTAAAAATGGGACTTTTTCTGGTTGTTTAACCTGCAAAAAGTTTTAGAAGGTACATTATATGCACTACTAAAAGACATGGCAACTTTTAACCTACTTTTAAAATTCATTCTCTGTCAGCGACTAACACCTGGATCGATCACTTAGATTGTCACCTTCACAATACTTTCCAAACGTTCGTTTACTTTTGGCCATTGTTGGGCCTTTAAATGAGCAACAATTTAGCACAAAGGGTGTATAATGCGCCCACATGATACATTAAACCAAACAAGTCATCAGATGATTATGGATCCATGTTGTTGTATGGATTCATACACACTTGTACAGTCGGTGCAAGTGTTAGTCGCTGGCAGTGAAATGAATTTTAAAAGTAGGTAAAAAGTTGCCAGGTCGCTCCATCTTTTGTTAACTTTTTACTTTGTTTTAAACTTAATTTTTCTGCCAGCGAATAACCCCGACCGTACAATAACGAATTGTCATTTCCCCACTAATTTCCATACTTTTAAAAGGTGTTTTAGAATTGAAACGCACTTTTTACAACTGCATTGTTTGACCTTCTGGCTGGGCCTAAAGCCAGATGATTTGTCGTTTGTAAAAGCTTTCGATTTGGAAAAGTCTTAAATCTTATCGGATTGTACAGAGTAAATCATTGAAGTAAATCATTGAAGTAGTTGATTTGATTTTGAAATAATTTAAACCATACTCTGTGAAAAAGGGTCTTAATACATCTGCAAAATGTATCATGGCGACCCACGTCAGCCTGGTCAGTCGGAGCAGGATGATTTTTGTCGAACCTTTTTACTACTGGTCATTTTTCTGCATGTCAAAGGATCAGTGTACTCCATGATTCAGTCGGTTGTCATATTAAATGGATTTTATCGTTTCTTAATTATGTGACGACTTGTATCATGCACAACAAAGATGCATTTAACCCCCTTTCGCCAGAGCATGTCTCATTTTTTAGTCGTCATCGATCGCCAATATTGGTATACAGCACTGTCACACCTCGGTTCTAAAGTCTCAGGCATTTAGTAATGTTTAGTTGGCCATACGTGCCGGGAATCAAAGCCACACCCTCCAGTTATCCCGAGGTTAAAATCTGTTGCTGCACAGCATAAGCTTATTGGCTTAGTATTTGGAAAAGGTCAAATAAATACGGCACGTGAAAGCAGAAACAACGTAAATAACAGTAACGTAAATAACCTGTCCGTGACGTAACTATTTCTAAACTGGTGTTCGTGACAAGAAATCTGACAGACGTTTTCCTTAGTCGTGAGGAATACATCACCGTGACAGGTACGTTAGAGTTACGTTTTCTTCCAATTTTTGCCCACTTTTTAACGTCTATTACAACATAATCTTTAGATAAGACTGAGTTTAGACTTTGCTTACACCGAAGACTTGAGAAAACATTGAAAAAGGAGATCGGCCTTTTCTCCTTCTCGCACAAGGAGTTCGACCTTTTTTCAAAGACAATTTCCAACATTTGAATAGGCATAGAAATGTCCATATTTGATTTATCTTCTGCAAATGCTTTGAATTTGAACAAGTCTAAAGATTTGTCACCTAGTAAAGATTTCCTAGAAAATTAATTAACCCTTATCCTGCTAGAACAAATAAATGAATCTTTCAATATGATAGTAAAAGCACGAAAAATGTTATTTCAAACTTGTCTTTTGGTAAACAATATCGCCTTAAGGGAGAGTGTAGAACCAAGATCATACAGCACGTTATGTGTGGTCTGATCTTAATCTACATTGTCCGCAAAAGGCCAGTGAGTCGCGCATAGCAGCTTAAGGGTTAAAGAAATAAGAGGGGTTGCCAAGTTTCAACAACGTAAATGGTAAAGATGATTTTTATGTCGTGATTTTTACCAACTGCGGCAAGCATAACTTTATACACGGAACAATCTACTGAATTCGCGAGATTTTATGTATAGAAGGAAATGGAAGATGACAACGCGTTTCTTTTTATCATTCTATAAAAAAAAAAAACGGGTTTTTTGGCGTTTCTGTTCGTTGTGTTTTTGTCCATTCGTTTGTTTGAAACGGGAAACGTTGCCATGATTTATCTGCTGGAGTAATAAATGCAACAGAAGAGTAGATGCACACGAACCATATTTATCATATATTTATTTGACATGAGTCTGTATATTAGCCGCGCTCTGTGAAAAGAGGAATTAATGCATCTGCAAAAAGTATCGATCCAGACCAGCCTGCGTGGACCGCTCGAAACTGGTATGGGTCAATCTTCTATATGTCAATGGACCAGTGTATGGACCATAATTCATTCGGTTGTTATACCAAATAGAACTTGTGGATCGCTAGTTATGCGATGACTTGCTTAGTATCATGCATCACGAAGAAGGACCCATTTTGCCAGACCATGTTTCACATATGGTATCCTGGTGATTCTTATCGGAAAGTGATAGAGATTGACAAAATATGAGAGAGAGACAGAAAGAAGGAGAGAAAAGAAAGAAAGGGAGAGAGCCAGAAAAGAAAGTGAGAGATAGAGGGACATGGCGAGAGAAAGAGGGAGAGAAAAGGTGCAAGAAGAGGGAGAATGAGAAAAAGATGGGAAGAGAGAGAGAGAGCTCTAATTTGTACTGATGTAGGCCTATTTTTCATGACCGTGACAGGACGCTGACGTTCAACGATGACCGCAATTAAAGATTGACAGCTTCTTCCCTTTTTTATACGTCCAATAATCATAACCTGTTTATTTCCGATATACATGTATATTTCATCATGACAGCTCTTGATTTTTTTACCCTTTCAAAACAACAAATACTGGACTTTTCCTAATTGAAGGTTTCTGCATATGACAAAGTCAAAATTCTGTGAAAAGGAGCTGTAGTTCTCTGGTAGGGTAGAAAACGTGGGAAAAGGAGAAAAGCTGGTTACCAGCATTTATTGCTTTTCCCACGATGTTTTAAGAGGCCTTCTTCCTCAGAGTCGATAAAACTCGGGATTGTGGGGTAGAGGGTTAACCCTTTCCAAAAGCACATGTTCTTTACGACCCTGAGATGAAGCCTGTTTGAAAACACAGTAAGAAAAAGGGAACATGTGCGTAATATTCTCTCCTTTACCAGCAATTTTTTTTCTTTCAATTTTCAATCATTTTATTTGTCGTTTTGAAATGCTTTCAATATGGGCGAGTCTGAAATTTTATTGTCTTGTAAAAAAAATATAAATCCGTTATCATACAAAATCGCCTGTTTTTGTATTATCGTGAGTATCTGATAAACGAAGAACAATAGACCTTTTTTTAAAACAAAAAATATGTGAATTAATTGTTTTAGTACAAATCAAACCATAAACTAATAATTAAAGACATAAACTCTGATTAGTAAGAAAAAAAGTGCACTTCAAAGATATTTATTACCAAATCTCAATTTGTCACTTTCACCAAAACAATTCCGTGATTTCTCGACCCGGATGAAGAAGTCCTTGATAACCGTTCAAAGTCCTTCATTTGAGTTACAATTATTATGTCGTCTGCATCCGGTAAAAGGTTGAGAGTATCTTGACGATTCAATAGAAAAAAAAAAGCAGTCCGAGGGCGAGTTGTTGGTTTACTTTACTTAGCAGCAGTACATTTCGATAGCTGTGATTTGTCGTCCACTTTCGGTTTAGCACATACACTATCCGGATAAAGCTGGACTTAATAACGACATTAAATAAACAAGAGCAGATTTAATCAACCATTGTAAATTAAGTTACAAATCTAGATTCCTACTCTAAAACTGGCTCGCAGTATCATTAACCCTTTAGGCGACTCGGCCAGACTCAAGGACCATTTCGGACAGTATATACATGTATAAAGATCAGACTGCACAAAACGTGCAGTCTGATATTTGATCTACACTGTCCGATACAGGATTTTTCTCCGATGAAGTCAGCTTTTGAAATCGCAATTTTTAAGTTTTTACTATCGAGTGAAAATTTTCGTTTATTTGATAGCTTAACGGTTAAGAATAAGAGCACAATTTTGAATTTTAGTACATACAGCCCAAATAAAAGTATACATATGTCGACTTGTTATACTAGGTCAACGTCCGCCACATCGACTTTTTACGCAAAAATATTGGATAAAAAGTAGACAAACAAACGGCCAGTAGCATATGAGCCATGCTTTGTGAAAAGGGGGCTTAATTTATCTGTGAAAAGTATCGACTCAGGTCAGCCTGCGCAGTCCGGGCAGGCAAACCTGGGTCGAAAGTTTTCGCTATTGGACAATTTTCTGTTTCTGTTTTCCTCATGATTAAGTCGGTTGTTAAAAAAATTGGCCATCATGGATCCATTATTACATGATGGCTTTATGGTATCATGGATCACGGAGATGCATTAGACCCCCTTTTGCCAGAGCGTGGCTCAGATATTGAGCCCCCATTTTGACCCTTTACCCAACAATCCCGAGTTTTAACAACCCTGACAGAGAAAACATTTTGAGGAAAGCTGCTTACCAACATTTTCTCCTTTTTCCACAATGTTTTCTAAGTAAAAAAAACTTAAATTCACTTTTACCACTTTTTGATATGTTGCATGCAGACGCCCTCAATTTAGAAAAAAAAAAAAAAAAAACGTTTCGGAAAGGGTTAAATTCTGTTTTTTAAATTATTCTATTGTATCTCGGTCATCTGACTGCTTAAAAGTTAAACGAAAAATAAGAAATTCACATTTTCAGCTCACACACACATATATATGTGTGTGTGTGACCACTTGACGGCTGAAAAAAAAAATCAATTCACTGATTCTTAGAAAGATTTCAATCTTACAGGCTTGGCTAACTAGCAGACGATATAGATACCAGCCTGATTTTGATCTATGATGCCGTCCGCAAAAACCTGCGTTTTGGCCTATGACGCATGAAGAGTTAAGTGCAAAACCATTTCTAAAATAAATATAATATGTATGTAAAATATACATTGAATAAAACATTTACATGTCAGTTCAAAGTTTGAAGTAAAAACTTAATGCGTAAAAATTGACATAAAGAGATTACAAAATAGATAAGGTTATTTTAAAACACGAGAAACAATCATAATCAAATGCGTGTTTAGCTCCTTATCGCCTGAAGTGGTTGACGATTTTGAGAGAATAGGAAAACATGTAAAATATGGATATTAAATTGAAATTATATACGTGAATTCATGTTATCTGTGCAAAATACAAAATTTCTCTTCCCCATTTTTTTTTTTTTTTGCCTTAAATGTTTCCAAAAGTTTTCTGCTGTAGGACACATAAAAGTCGACTGGGCGGACAATTTTACTCACAACTTTACCAAACAATATGTTTTAAGAAAGCATTTGCAGACGACAAATCAAATATGACTAAAATGACTGAATTAGTCCTTCGATGGGTAGAAAACATTGTGGGAAACGGATAAAAGGCTAGTTATGGTTTTCAAATGTTTTCAGAAGCTTATCCTACCCCCGCCTCCCCCTTAGGTCGTTAAAACTCGGGCTTGTCTGGTAAACGTTTAAGCGCCGAACAGACCAAACTGATTTTGTCAATCTAAAAATAAGACAAATGATAAAATGTTTGCAACGTCAAAGTTGTTTTCGTCAAAAATATCTCGGCAAAGCGGACAGTGTAGGTCACAGATGAGACTGTAATTCTTGTGAAGTCTGATCTTGATGAACATTGACCGCAAATGCAATTATAGGTGTGAAAGGACTTTCATCCTTGACCAAAAAAATCCAGTTTTAACGGCCCTGAGAAAAAGGTATATGAAAACATTGTGGGGAAAGAAGAAAATGCTCTTGAGCAGCATATTCACCTCTTGAAGAATATCCTAATTTTACGTCTGTATATGCTTTCAATCTGGACAGGTCTAAAAAGTCTGTTGTTTGGTAAAGAGTAAATGGTTAACAAAGAGAGACAGTATGCAGGAATAAATTTGTACAACGTCATATGAATGACATATCATGACAGTCTGTCATTTTTACATGTTAATTACCGCGGTTTGAGAATCCGTATTTCCCTTGAATTTGAAATATCGTTGTGCGCCGCTTTCAATTCAACATAAATTTTATTACGGCTTCTGCCCAACTTTCTCATAAGAATCCCGAGTTTCAGCTCAGTCGATAAAGTCCGGAGTTTGAAAGGGGGGGGAGGGGGGGCACTGGTTCGATTTCCCAGCTCGGCCAGTTTCTTTCTGAGGTCTGATGATAATCATTGCAATAGGATTCATTCCTCTCTCATCGTTGAAAACGTCTTTCGACTGTGTTTATGTGGGAAAGCAGCCAGTAGCTTGGGACAAATATTGTGCGAAGCACTGGTAAAAGGAAATCCAGGAAAGCACGGATAGGTGCACCGGCGATCTAACTGAAATAATGTGGAGAGCGGTGTTAAACACGATATGAATTCCTGGATTTTACCAGTGATCGGTTAGGCTGAGACATGCGTTGCCCATGGACACTACAATGTGATATTGATTTGAACCTATACCTAAATAACAAACCCAAAACACTTTTTAGACGAAAGGTGTAAGGTAAGCCAGTCAGCCTCGCACATTGAAGGTCCCGGGTTCGGATCTTGATGATTTGATGGCAGGTCAACCTGTCGAACTGCCCACCCCACAGCGCAAGTACGAATCGATGTTAATAGGGGATATTAATCCATATCCTGCTAAATAAGTGAAAAGAAACTTTCAAGCCGATAGTAAAAAAACATAACTTTGCTAAATTTCAGTTATATTTTAGGGAAATTTATCTCCTTATCGGTCAGTGTAGATCCAAATTCAGACTGAACGTTCTGTGCAGTCTTATCTTGATGTGCACTGTCCGCAAAAGCCTATGGGTTAAGACCTTTTTTTTTTATAATCTCGGACAAGTTTTAAAAAATTATACATCAGTGAATTAATTAAGGCGACAGCTTCCAAACCATTAGTAAAGGGGAAAAACTAAAGTAAAAAAAAAATCAATGGCAATTCCTTAATGGACTACGCAGCCTCTTATGGAAATTTCAGATTTTGCGCCAGAGTTTTGCAAAACTGGGAATATCACATGATCTGACTTGCGTCAATTACGATGGATTCGTATTCAAATCGGGGGGTCTTAATGCATCTCCGAGATCCATTATACCGAGGAAGTTGTCACGTGATTAAGGATCCATTTTGTCTAACGATCGACTGAATCATGAGGCAGACTGGTTCTTGGACATGCATAGTAGAACTGACAAACGGCATAAAGTTTTGACCCTGGTCAGCCTGCGCGGACTGCACAGGCTAACCGGGGTGGATACTTTTTGCAGATGCATAACCCTCTTTTTACAGAGAATGGCTCATTTATCGCGTCTGTTGGCCGTAAAGGTGTATAAAATTCGGCTGTAACATTTCGTATACATCATCAATATATATATAGAAAATTACTACAAGCATTTCTATATATAGCAACAATGATATATTTCTACACGCTGAACCCTTTTACAGACGACAATATTTTAGACGCCTCCACGTCAAAAGTATTTGCACACGATAAATTCAATGTAGGTTAAAAAGAACGTTGATTTTGAAATGGTAGGAGACACATTGTAGAAAAGGGAGAAAATGCTGGTTAACTTTTCCCAAGATGTTTTCAAAAGTCTTCGTTCTAAGGGTCGTCAATACACGGAATATCGTGATAAAGGGTTGTTAAATTATGATATATATAGGATCTGACATGAGCTGGCGTTGGAGAATTTTGTTACAGTCCAGTAATTATTATTAAGTGAGCCCTTGGCGAGTATGCTCCGGCAAAAAGGAGTTTAAGGAATCTCGGTGATACATTTATACCGAGCAAGTCGTCACATAATTATGGATCATTAATATTGATTTTATCTAACATCCAAGTAATTTATGATGTACATGTAGAATGGTTCTCGGACATTCAGAAAATTTACAAATACCAAAAAGTTTCGACCCGTGTCAGGCGACACTTTTTACAGTTGCATTAAGCTTCCTTTTCACAGAGCATGGCACATAATGTAGTATTACTCATCATCTATTTTTCAATGATGTTTGTAAACTCGCCTGTCGCAGATCGGTTCGGGGAGGTTAGAAGAGTGTGCAGAGTCTATCCGCTGCATTGCGCAACATTTTACCCAGTATATAGTAAACATGATAACCTCTGTCAACTGGAACTTTGATCACCACACTGATCAACGTGAGCCGCGGACACCAGATGTTCTTAATACACCAGATCGGATTTTCCACGGAAGAAGCGGAGGTGGTGTAAGTATTTTCATTTTTTATGGACCTGATTAACCTAGATAGAAATGTTGATTTACAGCAATGTCAAGGCGAATGATTGATCTGTTTACAGACATACTAGGGAATAATAATACCATCATGTAAGCGAGCTGTGGCTTTATGAGCAACTGGGATTTTATTTTTTTTGAAGTTTGTTGCCGATTTTCGGACAAAATCCCCTTACCATTGTTCATTTTACAGTTTGTATAATAAGATAAATGCATCCCCTAACGATATTTGCAATATTACGGCAATTTACGAAGTAGAAGCATCGTAGGTCTACTTCGTAAATTGCCGTAATATTGCAAATATTTCAAGAAAAATCGTAAAAATGGACCAATGACTCTCAGTCATAATCAGAAAGCGAGTGCTAGAAGTAATGAAATTGGGTTGAACATGCTCTTTATCAGGTAATGGACCGTAGTGACCTAATGTTTACAGAAATAGTCTTCGTATACAGTCCATGCATCGAGTTTCAGGCAGAAATATTGATGATTTAAAGGTTGGTGTCCATTTACCCCAAGCTTTTTCTGATCTGGGGTCAATGTACATACACTGAAAATGAAATTGGTGTCTTGTTAGCATATTTTCCTCTACCCAGGTCCATTCAAAAACGTATATCTTCGCTTTGGATGGACATTTCTTAGTGAAATTTTGTGTTCTTTTAGGGGATGCATTTATCTTATTATACAAACTTGTAAAATGAACAATGGTAAGGGGATTTTGTCCGAAAATCGGCAACAAACTTCAAAAAAAATAAAATCCCAGTTGCTCATAAAGCCACAGCTCGCTTATATGATGGTATTATTATTCCCTAGTATGTCTGTAAACAGATCAATCATTCGCCTTGACATTGCTTTAAATCAACATTTCTATCTAGGTTAATCAGGTCCATAAAAAATGAAAATACTTACACCCCCTCCGCTTCTTCCGTGGAAAATCCGATCTGGTGTATTAAGAACACCTGGTGTCCGCGGCTCACGTTGATCAGTGTGATCACGTTTGGTGAAAGCATAATTAGTTCTAAGCACGCAAAACGTGACTATAGGTATTATTTTGCAGACGATGTAGATTAAGATCGGATTGCACATGAGTCGTCATCAAATCTTTGATCAACAGTGTCTTTTTTTTAATGGATGGTCTCTCAGAAAGTGCCGAGCCCCGGTAGTGCAGTCGGTAGTGTACAGAACTAAAGAACAGGGGTCGCTGGTTCAAACCCCCAGCTCAGGAAATTTCTTTTCGAGGATAGTCATTGTGACAGGGTTCATTCCTCTTTCACCGCTGATCATTGTATCGACGGTGGGAAAGCAGTCTGGTTTTGGAAGAATATTGTGTGAAACCCTGGTAATAGAAACTCCATGAAAATCGTTGACATGTGCACTGGCCGCCGCGACATAATTGAAATAGAGTTGAAAACGGCGTCAAACAATAGGCAATCATTCTTTCAGAAAGTCTTACAACTGTAAGTTTTCACGGACTTTTCCACCTGATTACAAGAAAAAATCACGTCGTTTGAAGTTTACATTTTTGAGACCGAGTCACTTGTGAAGTCAACATTATTTAATGCTAATTAGTTTCTATCTTATCTGTGAAAAAAGTCATGTTAATTGCGTCAAAGTTCATAAATGTCTATCTTGATGTGTGTTAGAGCACACCTATATGTTAATCATTTGTTACTTGTTCTGTAGCAGTTGACAAAGTTTGGGTTAAAAACTAATGAAAGCTGATACATAAGTAAACAGTACATGTGAGCGGCGCTCTGGCACAAGGGTTCATCTCCGTGATGCTTTATGCCAAGCAAGTCTTCATGTAATTAGGGATCAATAAAATCCATTTGTAAATCAACTGACTGAATCATGAGGTAGCCTGGTCCTTTGACAGGCAGAAAACTGACCTATAGCAAAAGATTTCGACCCAGGTCAGCCTGTACAGACTGCGCAGGCCGACCTGAATCGATACCTTTTTCAGATTTATTAAATCTCATTGTTTCACAGACACAGTAAGTGGTAGATAAGATAACATAGGAATCAGAAACGACGTTTTAATTGATTTCTAACAACTAGTTACATCATGAGCCCGTGTTGTTATTTTCTTCATTCAAATTTAAATTAATAAGGTAATTGCAAAAAAAAAAAAACCCACCCGCAAAACATATTTGCAGGTAGGATCTGTGAGGTCAGACATACCGGCCGTATTTTGCATACGAGAATGCGTACAGTCTACAGGTGCTTGGATTTTGAGGTTGGGTGCAAAGCATCCCAATTCAGACTTACCACGTGGGATTTCGAACAAAAACAAATGATTTTAAGGGTACCTAATATCGCAATATCAATACCTGACAAAATAGTAACATCAAGAGCTTACTTCAATCAGTTTGGCTTTCAACACTTTTAAAAACGGCATGCATGAGGGTATGTCAAGAAATACACAGAATGATAACATAACAGTAATTTAAAACCGAGCTTCGAAATAGCCTTTAATGATAAGGGGAAAGAAGCAAACATTGGAATACGAGCTTTTGTATCAGTCCCAATGAAAAGCGACAAGAAAAGTCAAGCACTGCTATGAAAAAACCAGAAGCGTCAAGAAAAGACGAAAAGGGACACGAGAAACCTCAAGTTAACTTATTTAAATATGATTGCTTTATACGTCGAGATATTGCTAAATAATACTTTTCACACCATTTTTCCATCAATTGTTTATGAAACTCCCCAAGTGAAAGAGCTCTACCGACAAACTCTCTTTAGATACATTAAAAAAATGTGTTGATTCATGGCTATAAGTATCGTTATGTTTCATGCCAAATAAAGATAGTAATGAAGTATTTAAAACGGCAAGAGAATTAAATCAGGTACACTAGTGCCTAAGACCGGGTAAAGAAAAATCATTGATAATGTGGAAACAGATAACCTTTAATCCAATACCCACCCACCACCTTCCCCATGCCAAAGAATTGAGAAAGAGCAAGAAACGTCCCCTTTTGTAAGAAATGTAGCAAGTTAATAAAATGACAAAATGAAGAGGAACTAAAAACAGTTAATTAAATAAGAAGGCCATTTGGGCCTGTATCGCTCTACTTCCCGACAGATAAATCAGCTATAATTAGCTTAGACAGAGCACTGGTCTGTAAGAAGCCTGTATTGCAATGAAAAGCCAAAATCCCAAAAAATATCACTTCGGCATACAAAGGTATCAATGGATACAAAGGAAAACTACTCAAGGATCATTCAAAGAAGATTTACACAAGATTCCCAAACAATTTGCAGCTGAAGACATATTTTCTTTGGTATTAATTGTCAAGTTTTGGAAAACAGAGAGAGAGAGAGAGAGAGAGAGAGAGAGAATAGATACAAATCTTGCTTCATGTTGAATATTCAACACAACTGAGCATAGACATTGACGTCAAATTACATGGTAGATAATTCTTTTTTTCAAAACAGGAGTCACCCCCCCCCCCCCCCCCCCAAAAAAAATGACTTTTCTGTCAACGAAAAAACCCAAGTGCATACATGTGACTTAATCTGTCACTGTGACCCTGACTGGTATGTGTACACCAAATATTTTCAAAATTCGTCAGAGGTATCAAGAGCTGACACATTGCTGCTTCAAGTGATCTTTGAATATCCCTTACAACTTGACTTTGGAGACAAGTTTGTGAAACCTCCACTCTCCGGAGGACAAAGCTAACCTTGACCTTGGAGACAAGGATGTGAAACCTCCACTCTCCGGAGGACAAAGCTAACCTTGACCTTGGAGACAAGTATCTGAAACCTCCACTCTCCGGCGGACAAAGCTAAACTTGACCTTGGAGACAAGTATCTGAAACCTCCACTCACAAAGCTAAAAAAAAATATGCCTCTCGAGCCAGACATAATCATTATATCCCCCCCCACAACGAAGTGGAGGGGGGATTATACTGGAATCGCCATGGCTGTCTGTCCGTCCGTCCGTAGACACAATTTTGTCCGGAGCTTTTTTCCTACAGTTTTTCAAGTACTGCACTGAAATTTACACATAATGTTTGGGTACATATGAAATTGTGCATGTGCAATTTTCACGACCTTGCTGCCATTGGTTGCCGAATTATCTCCCCTTAAGCTTGTTGCCCTTTGTAAATTTTAACTATGGATTTTTGTCCAGGGCATAACTTCCAAAGTATAGAAGCTAGGAACTTCAAACTTCACACAAAGTTAGATCACATTAAGGAGAAGTGCAGTGTACAAAAACAGTAACTCTATTTCATTTATTTTTCGAATTATTGCCCTTTGTGAATTTTAACTTTGGATTTTTGTCCAGGGCATAACTTCCAAAGTATAGAAGCTTATGACTTCAAACTTCCCACACAGATAGATCACTATAAGGCGAAGTGCAGTGTACAAGAACCATAACTCTATTCCATTTATTTTTCAAGTTATTGCCCTTTGTAAGTTTTAACTTTGGATATTTGTCCAGGGCATAACTTCTGAATCATTCAAGCTAGTGACATCAAATTTCATATACAGATAGACCACATTAATGAGAAGCGCAGTTTACAAGTACCATAACTCTTTTCCCACTTTTTTTTTCAACTCTTATTTTTTTTACGAAACCATTCAGCATTCTGTGCCAAAGAGCTGTTTTGTGACAAGGAGCTGGTAGGGGGTATGATCACTTTCAGTGATAGCTCTAGTTTAGACTGAAACTGAACATTTTCTGTCCAGAAAATTTGTATATTTACATACAAACAATGTTATGGTGTAGTTTGATAATCAAGGGATATAAATAGTAGCAAATGTCTGTCATGAGAAAGAGTTATTTCCATTGAATCATTAAGTTTTTAGATGGATTCAAATTGTTCAAATTCATTGTAATACTGAAATATATGTTAGAAAGAATTAAACAGAGACAAATAGACAATGGAAGAGCATTTGCTTTAGTCATAAGCCAGAGAATTTTAACATCATTGCATTTTAAATATGTAATTGCTTGATTTCTTGTTTGCCTGTGTATTTTATAAAATCAATAATGGCGGCTGATTCAAGGTAACGTCGAACTTTATCCTTTATAGCCTAACACAGGTATCTAGGACGAGGTGTCCAACTATTTTACATGTATCTGTCGAACCTAGAATCAAATGTCAGTATTTTTGAAATATTTCTTTACTCGAATGGAGAATGGAAATAGTCGTTACTTTAATCGTGTTCTAACGATTATTTATCTTTAATCCGGTACATAGAACGGAACGCATGGATTATCATGAAAGGAAGCAATAACTTTAGGTCGAACCTTTTGAAGCGGGCGAGTTTTTCTCTTTCAACCGTATTTCCATATTAGGCTAATCTGATTGGTCAAAACTATTTTTGGCATCAACTCATTATTTCAAAGCTGAAGTTGGTCAATTGCATTGACCAACTTGATTCGTTCAATAAATTCAGGGTTTTTCCTTTAATTTTCCATCTCACGGTGGGCAGAGAAAAGATTGTCAACCTTCAAAGTTTGACCTTAATTTCTCGCTTAATATGTATCCATTTGTTCCATTCTATGTATAAGATCAAAGATAAATTACCCCAGAATACGATAAAATGGAGGATTTTTCCATCCTGGTTCAGAAATATGTAAAAATACTGACAAATGATGGGGTCCCAGTACAGCAGATAATACAGTTGGACATATAGTCTTATACACTTGAGCCATGCTCTGACAAAAGGGGTCTTAGTGTATCTCCGTGATACACGATATCAAGCAATCACGTAACCATCCATCCATAATAGCTACCTTTTTTAAACAACCAAATGGATTATGGGGTACAATGGTCCTTTGACAAGTAGAAAATTGACCGATAGCGAAAATTTTCGGTCCAGGTCAGCCTGCGAAGACTGCGCAGGCTGACCTGAATCGATACTTTTCGCAGATGCGTTGGGTAATGGCAGACAAAGTCTGTCAAACTTCAAGTGTCTTTGGTATAGGCTCATTTGGTTCATCCTTCGCAAGTAGATACCGTCTCACTAGATCTGACATTTTCAAAACAAGTGAGCATCTCGTCACCATGATACTTGATCGATGGCAAGTAGCCGGATTTTACATTTATGACTTACAGCCTATATGCCCACAAAAAAGAAAAAAAAAAAAAAAAAAAAACTAGTTTGATTAAAGTGTGAACGTTTTGTACACTTTTTACCTTATCAATATTTCTTTTACAAATGAGAAAATTTAGACTTGCCCAGTGTGAGCCCTACTAGTGAGACCTACATTTGTGAGTTGTCGCCGTGATATGACTAAAATAATGCTTAAAGCGGCGTATGTTAACACCAATCAAAATAATCAATCAATTCCTTTTCCCAGTTCAACTCTCTGATTAAAGACTTTCGTTGTGAAGTTGTTGTCTGCATTTTTCTTCATAGACACGAGTTGTGCAGTCTGATCTTGATCTACTACGTCCGCAAAAGCTAATAAGTAACCATAGGTATTGAAACAGTTAACTGTGAGAAGGTTTGTGACAGACTTAACGTTAACACACCTTTCACTGAATTATAAATTCTAATTATTCTCAAATTTAAATATGCAATATGTCACGGTAACTTTGTGTCCTAGTATGTTAACCCTTTCCCCCAGAAACAAATTTGTGGCAGACGACATAAGAAACATCCAATAAACGAGCCATGCCCTGGCAAAAAGGAGCTCAATGCATCGCCCTAATGCATTGTACCAAGTAAGTAACATTATTATGGACCCATATAGTCCATTTTGTATATAAAACCAACTGAATCATGAGGTAGACTAGTCCTTTGACATGCAGAAAATTGAAAGTTTCGACCTAGGACAGCCTGCTCGGACTGTGCAGTTTTTGCAGATGCATTAAGCCCCCTTTTCACAGAGCATGACTCAAATACTTCTTGTTTCAGCATCGAGACAATAGTTAGGAGGTGTTCACAAATTTAAGTTTAACCTTACAATGCCTTTTTATGACTTTTATTACCTATGTGGCTAGTGAAGGTCAAGATCAGATTGCAAAAAGTGTGCTGGTACACGCTCAGGGGCAAGAACTGGACTTGAACTTGCAAAGACTAAACTCTCATTTCCAGACTGAAAATGTCTAAGTTAAATTTGGAGAACCCGTAAAGCACTATATTATTGATATGACTTATTTATCCAGGAAAAACAGCCAAAATGATGCTATTACAAGGCTGTCTTGGCAAGAACATGTTAAAAGAAATGAATAGTGTATTTCCAAGATTATAATGCACGTTTGGTTCAGTCTGATCTCGATCTACTTTGTTCGCAAGAGCTACTAAATCAGGTTCAGCGTTGGCTCGTAAATCCTAACCACTTAGTCTGAAAAGTGAGTATATAAATCAGTTACTAGACGGTACTCCGCCAAGACTGTAGACGCCACGCTGCTAGATAGAGGAAATATTCTCTCTCTACATACGGTGTAAATGTTGGTCTTTCTGCGCTAAATATATAACCCTTGCTCTGTGAAAAGAGGGTTTAATGCATCTGCACAAAAAATTGACTAACTCAGCCTGCGCAGTCCGCGAAACTCTCATTTGGTGTTTAGTTGAAAGATAGCGACGGGAAGAGTTTTGACCGGTACTTTCTGTGAACACTTTACCAAATAATTGCTTGTTTTATGGGCCTGGGTGATCAAGCAGTTTGAAAAAACCAAGGAAAAAATAAAATATCTGTAGCCAGCACCTGCTCTCTTCTCTCAGCATTTTTTCACCGTCTCAAAGAGAAATGTATTCATATGAGCATTGTTTTATTTGTTGTCATCAAGTGCTTTTAAACTGACAAAATCTAAACATTCTGTCATTTTGAAAAGATTATACAGTGCATTTTCAAAATAATAATAATAGTAATAGGGCTTATTTATTTTTGAGTGATATTTAAAGCTTATTGATTTATATTGCTGATTTTTATTTAGTTTTATATGTCCAATCTCCTTTAAATTCTGTTGCTAATGACTGACAAACATGTATCACAGTTGTACTCATTCCAGTATCCTAAACATTTGTAAGAGACACGTTAATTTTTTTTCTGTCTATTTTTAAAACAACGAGGCACTTTTCGAAACAGGATTTTTGATCAGTGTCGACCTATTACTGGACAGCAATTTGATTATCTTATAGGCCTGTCTAGACAAGCCGACGGTATATATCCAAGATCAGATTGCAAAAGCTCCCTAATTTTGCCTTTGGCACGGAAAGGGTTTAAGCTTTCACCACACAATCCGAGTTTAAACGACTCCCGAGAGGAAAACTTTTGAAAATATTGCAGGGAAAGGAGAAAATACTGGTTCCCAGCATTTTCTCTTTTCCCCCACAATGTTTTCTACCATTTCAAAGAGAGATGATATTTTTTAAGCTGCATTCATTTTATCGTCTGCCAATACTTTCAATTTTTTTTCAGGTCTAAAATTTTGTCATTTTTTGTCGTTTTTGACATGCAGGTCTCTTACAAGTGCCTAGCAAGAGGATCCATTATGCTACTGCACTGTTCGCCCGAGTTTCTCCAAGCACAAAAGTTATGACCATCATAAAATGAGCTTAGAAACGTTACCTTATCTCTTTACCAGATCATCCCGTGTTTTAAGGACCCTGAAGAAAAAGGTCTTGCGAGAGTCTGAAAAGTTCCCTATAAAGGGAATCATTCAGATGTTTATCATCTCACCAAACCTCAAAAATTACTTATACATCACTGAATGATGTAAGTTAATAGCAGGAAAACCATTAGCGAGGAAAACAGTCAAAATTAAGAAAAAATATTTTTAATAGTATTTCCTGACGGAATACGTAACCTCTTAAGGTATTTTTGGCTTTCACGCCAGAGTGTCCCGAAGACTTCAGGGAATGTCACATTACCAATAAGATGCGTTGATCTCAAGAACTCGTATTCAAATCAGTATGATGACGTCATATCTGATGTAATAAAAAAGACTTACTGCATAACAGTCATCCCGATATTTGCACCTTTTGACTGAATGTAACCGTACATCATCTACAGGATTGCAAAGAAAAATGAATGTATATCTAGATTCTAGTCGTAGTCATCTGGAACTCACAAGAATTTTTGATTTACGGCATAAAAACTTTATAGCTCCCTCCTGTAACAGCTTTTGTGAGCAGCTAATTTTAAGACGTCTCCTTGAAATGAAAATTGGAAAGTCTACATGATATAAGGCTGGATGAATTCATGTAAAACCATTGTAGCAAAGGAGAAATAGGATTATGTCATTTTGCCACAATGTGTTCAAATTGTTGGCAGCGGAATAACTTTAATGGTGGGCATGTGTTAACACAATCTCGAGTTTTAACCACCCTGCCTGAGCCTTTGAACGTTTTTTTGAAAACATTGTGGGGAAAAGGAGAAAATGCTAGTAACCAACATTTTCTCCTTTTCCCCAGAAAGTTTTCTACCATTTTACGGACAAAGTTTATCATTTGAATAAATGTGTGGTCCGAAAAAAAAAAAAAAATCAAAATGGACGAATCTAAAATTTTGTCATCTGATAAAGAATTACTTATTCTGCCGCAAACAAAATTTACTTTTTTCGTCATCTAACTGTAACTGAAACTGGTTTCAATCATAATTAAGAATTAGGCAGCAGACGGTGTAAATCAGAGTTTAGACGACTCATTCTTTGTCCACGCTATCAGCAAGAAAACTATGCTATTCACAGTAAGTAGTGAAAGAGTTATATATGCATACAGTGTCTAAACACCATACAAGGTGTGCAAAGCGACCATTACTCGCGTGAAACAGACTAGCTCTGACAAGTGTGTTATATGAATTACTGACATTTATGACATAAAGTACAAGTAATGTAGTCAGGTGGCATTTTTTGTTCGTTTCACGTACTGTGTGACCTAGTTTTACAAGGATTGGTGCATGTGCATGCGCTAATTATGCGTCTTTGCAGTGACATATTTACAGCTACTTGTAACAAACGTTTCCGCTGATATTTTCCCTTCTGAAATGCAAAAAGCAAGGATCGAATTCAAAAACAAATTGAGAAAAAATCTGGAAACTGACGGTCATTTTCTTCACACTCGTGTTTTTGGACTGTCAGCTCTTGCTATGTTTAAAAGGCGACTCTATAATAATAAAATACAGGGATAGGCACGTAGAGAACATGGCCTGCCAATACGAGATCTCGATCGTATGGTAAATGAAAAGGCTGTTAATTGAGTTACAAATCCAAACTGTTTCCAGTTTGTAAATCGATGTTTTTCACTTCCAACTGAAGCTAGAACGCATTTTTAAAATCGGGAGGGATCTACTAAGTACTCAAGTGTTTTTCTTTCTCCTTTCTAATTGGTCGATTATTGAGTTAGAAAGTAATCATTATTTGTGACATTCCACTGCTGAAGAAGTGGCCTCTCCGAGTGGGGTAAGGCCATGGATAGGCCGACTGTATAACGTTAAGTGGTCAGCAGAGTAAACGTATATGAGTGCACAAGCGTAAGCAAGTGGACCTATTGATTTTGTAATTACCAGTATTTTGTTGTTATTGTCTGTCGGATTGAATTCCCTATTATCGTGGTACGTAAACATTCCACTGTTTTGTAGCAGAAATTAAAGTCTTGCCTGATATTTTTCTGCTGTTAAAAAAAAAACATGCAATGTATTATTCTAGGATAACAGATTTTTCTGATTGTCAAATGTGTTTCTTTATTCAATGCGAAGCAGGGTACAGCATTGACCTTCTTCCAAAAGGGAGTACTTCCGGAATTATCGTGGTATTGAGAAGAGGCCCTGGAAGGGGTACATGCTCGTTCATGTTCAAAACTTAGGCAAATGAATAATAAGTTATACTCAAGATGCTGAGATGACTTTATGAAAAAATTGAGCGACCAATATAAATGAGTAATGCTCTGTGAAAACGGGGTTTGTTGCATCTCTGTGATGCATGATACCGAACCAGCCATGGCATAATTATGAATCCATAATAGCCACCTTTTTTGACAACCAACTGAACCATGAGGTAGGGTGGGCCTTTGGCACGTAGAAACTTGACCAATAGCGAAAAGTTTCTATCCAGGTCAGCCTGTGCGGACTGCGCAGGCTGACCAGGGTCGATACTTTTCGCAGATGCATTAAGCCCCCTTAATATCGTGTTATCACTATCGTACTGTTGCGTTTTCACCATCGTAGTATTGCGTTATCACCATCGTACTGTCGCGTTATCATTATCGTACTATCGTGTTTTCACCATCGTACTATTGTTATTTCATCATCGTACTGTCGCATTATTACCACCGTAATATCGTGTTATCATCATCGTACTCTCGTATTATCATCGTCCTACTATCGCCTTTTCACCATAGTACTATCGTATTTTCATCATCGTACTATCGCGTTTTCACCATTGTACTATCGCCTTTCGGTGTGCATGCGCATACACATTCAAAGGCGATTGCCCTAACGGTATTCCGTATAACTCTACTAGACTGCAATTTTTTAGACCGAGCAGAAAACTTTGCGGGAACGGGAGAAAATTCTGGTTACCAGCATTTTCGTATTTCCCTCAAGGTTTACAAAAGCCTTCTTCCTTAAGATCCTTGAAACTGTGTGTTGTTGTGGGAGAAAGGGTTAATTTGTTTGTTTGTAGAAATATAAGAAGATTAGCGCATTTGTCCTTATCCTGCCGATTGCAATCATGGATTTATTTTATAGGGCAAGATCAGCCTGCATTTAAGTGCGGTCTGATCTTGCTCTGCACTCTCCGCTGTTCTGTCATTAATTTCTGTCCACGAAACCCCATCCATTGCCATTTAACCAATTGGAATCTGTGTAATCGCCAACAATTTAAATTCGGCAGGATAAGGGTTAATACATCTGAATTTTTGACGAAGACCTTTTTTACTCAATTTTCTTGGGAAAATACGTGTTATTTGACGTGTTCCATCTGCCAAACTTTGAAGTGTCGTTTTTCAAAATTATTAGGGTTAGCCAAAGAATGTGTGGTTTGTTTATTTGGTATTTAATGCCGTTTTCAACATTATTTCAGCTATATTGCGACGACCAGTGTACCTATCAATGATTTCTTGGAGTTTCATTTACCAGTACATTTCAGAATATCATTTCCAAGCTGATAACCAGCATTTTCTCCATTTCCCACAATTTTTTCTACCCTATATAAGAAAGAAGTAAGATTTTGAGCTACAATTAATTTATCGTTCGCAAATACTTTCTTTTTGTCGTTTGGTAAAGAGTTAAGATGGAACTCAACAAAACGTGTGGTGTGATCTAATTCTACACCGTCCGGCGTGTTGTGAGATATTTTGGCTCAAACTGTCTCATCTCACGTAATGTCTCACAGAATATCCGACAATGGAGACCCAGGATCACTATGCATGTCCGTTGCAGTCTGATCTTGACCTAAATGTCGATTTCACATCTTTATGTACTACTTAATCCCGAGTTTAAATGACCCTTAGAAATAAGGATTTGGAAAATATTTTGGGAAAAAGGTAAAAATTCTGGTGACCAGCGTTTTTTCCTCTTCCCATAATATTTTTTACTCGTTTTAAGACAAATTTGCCCATTTGAACCACATTTAATTTGTGGTCTGCAAATGCTTTCAGTTTAGATAAGTATAAAGTTTTGTCCATTGGTAACGTGAGAGTAAATGTCCAGTCTAGCGCTCTGTGAGTTAAAAGAACCCAAATGCCCTAAACACTGAGCTATGAAAAACTCCACGGACATTTCCAGTGAATGGCAGCGGAAGTAATAAATGGAGAGAATGGAAATCATCCACACAGAACAATTTCCAGTTTCCCAAGTAAAAACAATGGAAAAAAGTTACAGAAATGACTTTTTATTTCACTCAGAAAATTTCAAAAACATGTAAGTTCCCAATCGGTTTAGATCTTCTGTCTGAAAAAAAAAAAAAAAAAATGATTTTTAACCTTTAGATTTGCCAAACGGACATCTTCGTTGTAGAAATAAAGGAATAAGACACAAATGAGAGCAACCTCAAGATTGTACATAATGTCTCAGCAAACCAAACAGTATTAATCAAGATCATATTTTATGGAGTCTGATTCTTAGAGGTTATTACATGGCTGATGAGTTCGGAATACCGTTTGGGCAATCGCCTTTGAATGTGTATGCGCATGCGCACCGGAAGGCGATAGAACGATGATCATAACACGAGAGTACGATGGGGATAGTGCGACGGTTCGATAATGAAAACACGACAGTACGATGGTGAAAACGCAAAAGCACGATGGTGAAAACACGATAGTACGACAATAAATAACGCGACAGTATGATGGTTATAACGCGATACTACGATACTACGATGGTGAAAACGCAACAGTACGATGGTGTAGCACTATTATCATCCTACTATCGTAGTGTGGCGTTGCACCATCGTAGTATTGCGTTATCGTCATCGTACTGTCAAGTTTTCATCATCGTAGTTTCGTGATTTCGCGTTTTCATCATCGTACTATCGAGTATCGCGTTTTAAATTAACACATTCAAAGGCGATGTATATTTTCCAGTTACAAAATTTCATCTCTCTTCAGAATAACCCGTAACCCTTTACAACACAATTCCGAGTTTTAATGACCTGAAAAAGAAGGCTTTTAAAAACACTGTGGGAAAAGGAGAAAATTTTGAGTCTCATTGGTTTTGTCGCCTGTAAATACTCTCAGTTTGGACCAGCCTAAAATTTTGTCGTTTGCTAAAGAGTTCAAGAAATATACTCTGCAGATATTTCTCAAACCAAAATGCCATAAAAGTACAATATCGTTGCCATATTTAACGAATGAATCCACACCACGTGTTGATCCTATACCAAACAACCCTTGGAAAAGAGACTTTTGTAAACATTGTGGGAAAAGAAGAAAATGCTGGTAACCATAACCCCGTGTTCAACGACCCTGGGTAGAGAAGCTTTTGAAAACATTGCGGGAAAAGAGAAGAATGTTGGTAACCTGCATATTCTCCTTTTTCCACAACGTTTTCCAACTTTTCAAAGACAAATACCATCTTATAAATCTTAGCTACGTAGAATTTGTCGTTTGGAAATGCTTTCAAATTCGACAAGACTAAAATTTTGTCGTATAGAGTTAACTCTTTATGACGACAGTTTGAAATATTCCACATTAAAAGCATTTGCAGACAGGAAAAGTAACTATGAATCAATTTAAACAATTCGTTTTTGAAATAAAGGACAACATGTTGGTAGCCAGTATTTCCTCTTTTATCATAATGTTTTCAAAAGCCCCACAGTACCAAGAGTTGTTAAAATACGGACTGTTTGGTTAAAGGTTAGTAGCGATCGAGTAGGGAAGTGCACATACATAGTATCTGTTTTATATTTTCAGTGGTGTAAAAATGAAGGTGTTCTTGCTCCTTCTGCTTGGACTGGCGACCACTGTAAAACAGACAGTAGCATGTAAGTACCTATGTAGGAATACACTGCATTGTATAACAGACAGTGGCATGTAGAAATGAACTGCTTTGTAAAATAGACAGTAGCTTGTCTTATATAAGAATACACTACATTGTAAAACAGATAATTGCATGTAAGTATCTTATGTAGGAATACTCTACATTGTAGAACAGACAATAGCATGTAAGTATCTTATGAAGGAATACACTACATGGTAAAAAACAAAAAGCAATAGCATGTAAGTATCCTATGTAGGAATACACTACATTGTAAAACAGACAATAGCATGAAAGTATCCTATGTAGGAATACACTACATGGTAAAAAAAACAATAGCATGTAAGTATCCTATGTAGGAATACACTACATTGTAAAACAGATTGATTGATTGATTATATGGTGTTTAACGTCGTTTTCAACATTATTTCAGTTATATCGCGGCAGCCAGTGCACCTATCCATGCTTTCCTGGGATTTCTTTTACCAGTACTCCGCACAATATTCTTTACAAGAAATTGGCTGCTTTCCCACATAGCCATTGTCGAAACAATGGTCAGCGGTGGGAGAGGAATGAATCCTGGGGCAATGACTATCATCAATCCTCGGAAAGAAATTTGCCGAGCCGGGGATCGAACCAGCGACCTCAAGTCCTGTAGGCTACCGACTGAGCTACTGGGCTCGGCCACATTGTAAAAAAGACAGTAGCATTTCATTACATATGCATATATAGGAAACACTACATTGTATAATAGATATAAGCATGTTAAATCTAGTATCTTATGTAGGAATACACTACATTGTAAAACAGACAATAGCTTGTAAGGACATGTATCTTATGTAAGTACAGGTATCTTACAAAACAGACTGTAGCATGTAAGTATCTCATTTAGAAAAACACTGTATTGGTAAACAGACACTAGCATGTTAGTATCTTATTAAGGAATATACTACATTGTAAACCAGATTGAAGTATGTAAGTACATGTTTCTTATATAGGAATACACTACATTTAAAAACAGACAGTAGCATGCTAGTATCTTATTAAGGAATACAATATACTATTAAACAGTCTAAGCATGTAAGTATATCTTATGTAGAAGGACAATGCTTTTAAAAAGGACGGTAAGACGGTTTTTTATTTTATGTAGGAATACTCTACATTGTAAAACAAGCAGTAACATGTAATTAGATGTATCTTATGTAGAAAACACTAAATTGTAAAACAGTAGCGTGTAATCAGCTTATGTAGGAAAACGCTAAATTGTAAAACAGACAGTAGTATGCAGGAAAACACGAAATTGTAAAACAGACGGAAGCATGTTAAGTGCATGGTACATGTATCTTATGTAGGAAAACACCACAAGTAAAACAGACGTAGTCTAATAGTAGTTTGGAAATATATCTTACATAGAAGTACATACATGTATTATTGCAGCACAGGCATTTGCATGTAGGTAACTAAAATACAGGTAGCTGTAAGTATTTTACATAGGTAAACATTACATTGCGGGGTGGAAAGCAGCATGCTTAACCTTTCGTCGATATGGGTGAATCTTACGTTGTAGAACAATCCACAGCATATACATGTATATTCCTTAAATAGGTGAATACTACATTGTTAAAAACAGTATCATGTAAGTTCACTACATAGTGAAACATATAGTAACATGTAATTATCTTACAAAGGTAAAAATCATATTGTCAATTAGACAGTAGCTGGAAATAATTTTACATAGATTTATTACTAGTGTCTTCTCACCATTGCTGCAACCAACTACTGCCATTATCCAAGTTAGATACAGTTAAATTTCTATAAATTCTTTATTGAGCAACTCCTGTGTTTAAATGACCCTGACGAAAGGCGAGTATTTATCCTTTTCCCACAATGTTTTCTACTCTTATATATACCATTACCACTGCTTTTGCCTAATTTAATTTGTTTATCTACATGTACATGTGCTTAAAATTTGGACAGGTCTAAAATTTCCCAATCTGGTATGGAGAAAATTAATCATTCAGTTGTCTTTTTCTATTTTGGAAGAATTTTCTTCGATAGACGTGTCTCGAATAAAGGCATCTGTATGCACATGTCATATTCTTCAAAGATTGACCTGTCTGCCCTGACGCATCACTACCCTGTATAAAATAAATATTAATACGCGGCGCGTAAAATTTAAACTGGCTAAAAGGTAGCAAGTGGAAAATAGCTATAAATAATACGTGGAGAAATCAAACCTGTTTTTCGCTAAAAAACTCTTCAAAACGGAAAAGATAATGTAACAAAATACCATTGTTTAACGCAAATCTTTGTACAAAGTTTCTAAATATAGTCATGGGGAAAACCAGGATTTATGCAGAGTTTTTCACAGAATCTAACAACAAAAATAAATGTCCCCTGCATACTGGGCTTATGCCGGGGCTATTCCCCGAGCTAAAAGGGGCTGTTTTGATAAATGACTGATGCCTAGGCTATGCTAGCTAATCATGGCTGGATGAACTGTACCACTTACTGCTTTTTTGATTAAACGTTTAATTTATTTTGAAATTCGCGGCATCTTGGAAGTAGTCCGTTCTGTACCCAGAATGCCCAAATCAGATATGTATGTATTTGAAAAATGCCACGTAGGAGCAGATAATAGAATAAAGGCTCGCAGCAGTTCTATCTATATCAGAGCTCCTGCAGGGCGATGTTGTCGTATTTTGTCGTTTGGTTTCTTAAAAAACGCTATTGTTGCGACCCTGAGATGGGTGTCTCTTACAGGATAGCTTAAATTACTCTTTACCAGACAACAAAGTTTGTCCTAATTGAAAGCATTTCCAGACAACAAATTTCATGTGGCTCAAATTATCGGATTGGGATTTAAAAAAGGAGAAAGAAGAAAACGCTGGTCACGAAGCATTCTTTTCTTTTTTTCCCACGCTGTTTTCAAATATCTCTTTCACCAGGGTCGTTAAAATGCGGGATTATTTGGCAAAGGGTTATTTCAAATATTTGTCGACATATTGTTGGGGTCTTTCGTTTCTAGCTGTCCCTATAAATCTTAGTTTGGGTTGTTAATTACAATTTTGATATTTCCAGTGTCATGTCACCAAAGATGGTCGCTAGTGTACGCACACACCGGAAATGGTACCGGTGTATATGGCAGAAAAGAAGACCTAATTAAAGCATCGTTAACCGGTGCTGAAATCCGCATTCTTGTGCCGACCTGGGGTCCTGACGGATATCTAACAACCATCCAAAATACACAGACAATCGAAAACAATGTGTGTGCGCAGGCACTGTTCCACGTCAGCAAACAGGCCTACGATACATTTCAGCCGGTACCGTATTTCTGGTTCGTGAACTTTTGTTCCACGGGTCGTGTTCACATGGCTCGGTATTTCATAGGAAACCACGTATCAGCTGGTATAAATGCGGATTCCATCGAAATACAGTGGTATATCAAGTAAGTATAGGTCGTTTGAGGTTCATAGGGAACCCCTGAATTTCTAAATATCTTGAAAAGTCCTGCATCAATTTTTATGAAACTTTTCAAAGTCTTTTAAAATGACTCTACCAACTCTCACAGCGAAAACTGGAATTTTCCTTCCGCAAGAAAGAGCATTTTTCCAATTACAGTTTTGTTCCGAAGCTTAGCTTGTTGCCGTCAACCTAAGTTATTAAAAATTCTGAAAATTTCAGAGTTGGTAAAGGTAATATTATTAACCAAGCAAATTTTCAGTACAATAGGTACATCATTTTTTAAGATATTTCAAAATTAAGGGGGTCCCTATGAACCTCAAACTACCAATTTTTCGGTCAGTTATCGCGTAGCGTATAATTTTCGCGGGGGCGCAATTGTTGCGTCAGATCGCAAAAAACCCCCCAGCAAATTATGTTACCCCATAACCTGCTAAATAAATTAAACGAAACTTTAAAGCCAGCAATAAAAATCCGAAAGTTGCTACTTCAAACTTACTTTTTGGAGAAAAATATCTTCTTATCGAACAGTGTAGATCCAAGGTCAAACTGCACGTTCTCTGCAATATATCTTTATCTACACTGTCCGCAAAAGTTCAGTAAGTCGCGCTAAGCAGCCTAAGGGTTAAAGGCCGTTTTATGGCATTCCATTTTATGATATCACTTCCGCAAGTAGACCCCTTGAAAGAAGCCGATACGAATCCGAAAGATGCAATATGGGTCCCCGAAAGAAATTATATTACCGTCGTGGGTTTGGCTTACTTTGATGATAGACTTTTGCATGGATAAGACTTTTTAACGGAGTTAATGGCTCAGTCCAATAAGCACGTGGAGCAATATGGGACCATCGTGGACCTCAAGTTTATTACACTCGGTCTGTGTTGCATGCGTGAGAAGTTTAACTATTTACCACACGACAAAATTTTAGACTTGTCCAACTCGAAAGCATTTGCAGACCTCAGTCAAATGTCACTCAAATGGTTGAATTCGTGTTTGAAAGGGTAGACAGCATTGTTGGATTAGGAGAAAATGCTGGTTACCCGCATTCTTCTCCTTTTCCAACAATGTTTTGAAAAGATTTTTTTCTCACGGTTGTAAATACTTGGGATCATGTGGGAAAGAGTTAAGCCTACTCAAGAGGGAAACTTTCCGGGACACTGTGTGGGGTTTTCAGCGGATAATCTATCGCCAGATATACTCGTTCACTTGACCCAGAAATTACTATTGTATTGTTTTTCTGTATACCTAGATCTACAATTGTGACTTTTATTGATTTCGATATTTCCTGACAATAATCGCCAATTTGCTATGGAATTATGTCGACATTGCCGCCATTTCAAACTGTATTTTTGAACCGCCGACCGCAAATACAACAGTTTAAGATATTTACAAGTAAGTTCTGTTTTTCGTATAAAATTGTATACCATTCCAAGAAAATCAAAATTACAAAAAGCAATTCGCAGTCACCAGTTCGACCATGTTTTTTTGCTCGCACATAGATATAAGGGGTGCCATAAGATTTACCGACTATAACTACATGTACATACTTAACAGCGTTTGAAGTGAATAAATGTTGTTCAAGATTACAACCTAAATTACTGAGAATATAGCTATTTAATGTTAAATGTTTATGCTGAGATGTTAAATGCATTCGCTTTGTAACTGATCGCACTATTTAAATCATTAATTAAACATTTATGATTTTTACTTCCATATGCTTTGATGACGTCAACATTTTGATGTCGTGAAATCTTTTTCGGCATCGTATTAACCCATAGGCTGCTAAGCGCGTCTCACTGACCTTTTGCAGACTGTGTAGATCCAAGATCAGACTGCACAGAAAGTGCAGTCTGATCTTGAATCTCCACTCTCTGATAAGGAGATATTTTTTCTCCAAAAGAAGAAGTTTGAATTTCGGTTTTGAAAGTTAAATTTAACCTCTTTAGCCTAATAAGGGTTAAGAAAGCATTCCTTTTTTTTGACAGAATAAAGTCATTTTTGCATGAAATTAATATATGCTCTGTGAAAAGGGGGCTTAATGTATCTGAGAAAAGCATCGACCCAGGTCAGCCTGGGCCGAAACTTTTTGCTATTGGTCAATTTTCTGTATGACCAAGGTCCAGTCTACTTCATGGTACAGTCGGCTGCTAAAAAAGTGGCTATGATGGACGCATAATTATGGTCTGGTTTGAGTGGTATAATGCATCAAGAAAATGCATTAAGCTCCCTTTTGCCAGAGCATGACCAGTATATAAGTCCTTATGCCCACTCTATCTCATTTGTATGAATGAAAAGGAGGTGATAGTAGCGATTATACTGTCAAAAAGCGTTCTTTTGTTTCACCTGCACTTATAAATGAAGCATGCTGTGTGAAAAGGGGATTTAATGTGTCTGCAAAAAGTGTCAACAAAATGGATTTCATGGATCCATAATGATGTAATAACTTGCTTCGCACAAGTATACTGCATCACGGAAATGATGTAATAACTTGCTTCGCACAAGTATACTGCATCACGGAAATGCATTTAAACTCCTTTTTGCCAGAGCATGACACACATGTAAATTATTTCCTGTAAGTTGGTATTTTCCTCATGTATTTCCTTCTAGAGGCCTCATTTGAGATAAATTAGCATATCAAATGCAATAAAAAATGAAAGTTAAGTGGCTGTTTTATTATCCGGTCTACGTTTTGAGAGTCTTCTGTTTATAACACAAATATGTTTTCTAATATGCGTTTATGGATAATTTATGTCAAGATCAGACCTAAATGTGCCATGCTTTGTCAAAAGATGGTTTAATGCATCTCTTTGACGCATTAACAAAGTAAGTCGTCATATAAAGGAGGGATCCATGAAATCAATCGTCTAACGATTGGCTGAAGCTGGAGGTAGAATGGTCCTTGGACATGCAGAAAATTTACAACTGGCAACAAGTTTTTATCTATGTCAGGCTGCTGACCTTTATCCTTTTTCCTCAATGTTTTAAAAGCCCTCTTTTCTTCAGGGTTGTTAAATTTCGGGATTGTGTGGTCAAGGGTTTTAATAACTCTGAGTAAGAAAGCCCTTGAAAACATTGTGGGAAAAGAAAAAAAATGCTAAATACTGTTTACCACCAATATTTCTCTTTTTCCCGCAATGTTGTCTGTCCTATAAAAGATAAATTATTGAAGAGACATAAAAATGCATTCTTTATATGGACAAATCAATCATTTGTCGTTTGGTAAAAAGTTAATCCTTTACCACACAAACATGAATTTCAGACCCTTTGGAGTATGACTTATGAAAACATCTTGGGAAAAGGACTAAAAAGCTGGTAACCAGCATTTGCTCTTTTGCTCACGATGTTTTCTTCCCACCCAAGACAAATTCCATCATTAGAACCAAATTTGAAATGTCGTCTGCTGACGATTTCAGTTTTAAAGGGTCTACAATTTTGTCGTTTGGTAAAAAAATATTTGTCGAGCACTCTAAGTGTTACACGCTGAAACTCTTAAACAGCTACATATCTGAAAAATAGCTCTATCTGCCATTTAAAATTGACTGAAAACGAACTATTTTCTTTCGGCGCAGCTGCAGAAGCATAGACTGTACAGTGATTCAAAATTTAGTCAGCTGTGTAAACATAGATATATACCGATATATATGGTGTGAGGGATAAACACATAATACCGACAATCTTCGGTTTAAAACCGGAAACGTCACAACAGTGACTTCTTTGATGGCCCCAAGAAAATGAAATGCATTTTTTATCGGTCGTAATCTATGCAACCTTGCAACTGTCAGGGTCAACATTTGGCATAAAGATACAAGAATGATAATAGTTTGATAACATAAATATGAAATGGCTGAAAACCAGTATAGACGTATCATTAATTGATACAAAGCAGCGCTTATTCACACCTTGGCAAGGAGATAAGATAGGACATTTTCTCTACTTAATTGATAATTCAGTAGTCTTTTAAGCATTTCTCAAAACCCATTTCTTAACGGCCTACATATGAGCCATGCTCTGGCAAAAAGAGTATAATGTATCTCCGTTATGCATTATAGCAATCAACTCATCACATAATTACGTATAGATAAATCTATTTTATCTAACACATAATTACGTATAGATAAATCTATTTTATCTAACACATAATTACGTGTAGATAAATCTATTTTATCTAACAACCGACTGAATCTAGAGCTACAGTGGTCCTTTCACATGCAGAAAAATTTCAAAAATATGTAGCAAAAAGTTTCGACCCATGTCAGCCTGGGCGCACTGCGCAGGCTGACATGAATCGATACTCTATTGCATTAAGCCCTCTTCTCACAGAGCATGGCTTTACGGACACCTCACTTTTAGCAGCAACTGCCCTTTTTTTCGCGGATGAATTGGATCAACGTCTAGTTTTTATTCTATATCCAGTTGAAAATGTCACTTTTCAACAAAATGCAAATCAATAAGTGAAAAGAAGCAATCGTTTGTTTATTATTTCTCTTCATATCCAGCTTTAAAACAATTTTCTTCTCACTGAACCGCAAAAAATATTCAATATTCATATTTCAGTACCTCTTATACCGTCTATCATTTTTTCGGCGTAGCTGAATGCGCTCCTTTTGATCTACTTCTTGGTACTGATAAAAAATGAATAGAGGTTATTTGTGATTGGTCCAAAATATGCACATGTCTATGCGGGCCCTGCTTGCATATTTGCTCACACATTTATGGAACCACTATTAACAAGCGTTGCTACTGCTAATCGATTACCCGGGGCCTTGATTCATACCAAAGCAAAATAATGTAGTAGAGAATGATTCTTTTCTTGTGCTATTTGGAAATTTGATATTGTCATAAGCGTTACCCAATAACCCAATATTACTTTTAAACAAAATGAAAAACAGCAAGGAAATAGAGGCAAATGCTCGTGAGGTTACTTTTCATTATTTTACTTCATATTGAGCCACCAAAAACTTTCGAATTCATATTCCAGTATCTCTTACGCCTTCTATATCATTCTTAGAGATATTTCTTGTTTAAAAAAATCTTCTTGTGTGTGTTTGTGTGTGTGTGTTTTTTTTTTCTAGAAAATCTCCCGCTACCATATATTCGCACACTCAAGATGGCACCATCATCGGCGGAAGTGTAAATGATGTGGTTTATGCTACGGAGTCAGGGGCCGATATACGTATCGTCGATAGAAGTTTAGGATACGGCGTCCGTATGGACAACCTGGAGGTGTCATACGATCGGACGTTGGTTGCCGGACAGTCTTTGTGGCATATAAGTGAGCGCAAAAATGGTAGAAACCTGGAGTTCCAGGGAGATGATTATTGGTGGTTCTCGGTTTGGTCGACGGATGGTAATGTTGACATATCAAGATGGAACGTCGGGGAGCATATGAAGCGGGGAAACAGCAGTATGAAACAATCGATGGACTGGTACTTTACTTTCGATTTCGTAACTCTTTCGCCACCTATAAAACATGAGAAATGCTCTGTGAAAAGGGAGGGGGACTTAATGCATCCGCACAAAAGTCCGCGCAGGCTGACATGGGTCGACACTTTTGGCCATTGGTCAGTTTTCTGAATGGCAAAGCACCATTCTATTTCCAGATAAAGTCGATTGTTAGACAAAATGGATGATATGGATCCATAATTGTGTTATGTCTAGCTTGGCATAATGCATCATGGAGATGCACTAAGCCTCTATTTGCCAGAGCATAGCTAGAATTCGTCTTATTCAAACAGTATAAAAAACAGCTCCACTTCAAAGGGAGAAACCTTTGGTTATCACTGTCTAAAAAGCCTTGGATGACGGTGTAGATCCGACATTAGACTGTGCTTTCTGATCAATCTTATCCAGATAAACACAGTCTACAAAATCTTTTCATGTCGCATATGGCATGAAAAGATGCAGGAAAAATTCTCCACAGTGCTTATACTAGATCCTCATGTCAAAATATTTGCTAACAATAGACAATTGTCATAGATATAGTTGAACGACGGTTTGGAAAGAGGGGCTTCAATGTATCTCTGTGATCCATTATACCAAGCAAGTCATCGTATAATTCTTGACTCATGAAATCAATTTTTATCTGACAACTGAATCATGGGGTCAACTGGTCCTTTGACATGCATGGAATCGACAAATAGCGAAACGTATCGACCCAGGTCAGTCTGTGTGGACTGCACGGGCTGACTTGTGTAAATACTTTTTTGTAGATGCATTAAACCCCCTTTTCACAGAGCATGACTCAATTAATTATGAATCATTTCGGTTTTTTTTTTTTTTAAATAACACGTCACTTAGAGACGACTTTGTTCATCGTAAGGGATCCTGCGTGGCTCAGTGGTAGAGTGCAGGACTCGTAACCTGGTGGCTCCGGGTTGAAGTCTCACCGAAAGTACTGTTTGTTTTTTAGCTCACCTGAGCACGAAGTGCTCATGGTGAGCTATTGTGATCGTGCTGTGTCCGTCGTCCGTCGTGCGTCGTCCGTCGTCAACTTTTTACCTTGTGTACGCTCTAGAGGCCAAATTTTCAGTCCGATCCTCATGAAACTTGGTGAGAATATTTGTCTTGCTAAAATCTCGGACGAGTTCGAAATTGGGTCATGTGGGGTCAAAAACTAGGTCACTAGGTCAAATCTTAGAAAAACCTTGTGTACGCTCTAGAGGCCACATTTTCAGTCCAATCCTCATGAAACTTGGTCAGAATGTTTGTCTTGATAAAATCTCAAAGGATTTCGAAATTGGGTCATGTGGGGTCAAAAACTAGGTCACTAGGTCAAATCTTAGGAAAGCCTTGTGTACGCTCTAGAGGCCGCATTTTCGGTCAGATACTTGTGCAATTTGGTCAGAAAGTTTGTCTTGATAAAATCTCGGACGAGTTCGAAATTGGGTCATGTGGGGTCAAAAACTAGGTCAGTAGGTCAAATCTTCGAAAAACCTTGTGTACGCTCTAGAGGCCACATTTTCAGTCCAATCCTCATGAAATTTAGTCAGAATGTTTGTCTTAATAAAATCTGGGACGAGTTCGAAATTGGGTCATGTTGGATCAAAAACTAGGTCACTAGGTCAGATCTTCGAAAAACCTTGTGTACGCTGTAGAGGCCACATTTTCAGTCAGATACTTGTGAAAGTTGGTCAGAAAGTTTGTCTTGATAAAATCTCGGACGAGTTCGAAATTTGGTCATGTGGAGTCAAAAACTAGGTCACTAGGTCAAATCTTCGAAAACCTTGTGTACGCTCTAGAGGCAACATTTTCAGTCAGATACTCGTGAAACTTGGTCAGAATGTTTGTCTTGATAAAATCTGGGACGAGTTCGAAATTGGGTCATGTGGGGTCAAAAACTAGATTACTAGGTCAAATCTTCGAAAAACCTTGTGTACGCTCTAGAAGCCACATTTTCAGTCAGATACTTGTGAAATTTGGTCAGAATGTTTGTCTTAATAAAATCTGGGACGAGTTTGAAATTGGGTCATGTGGGGTCAAAAACTAGGTCACTAGGTCAAATCTTCGAAAAACCTTGTGTACGCTCTAGAGGCCACATTTTCAGTCAGATACTTGTGAAATTTGGTCAGGATGTTTGTCTTGATTAAATTTCACATGAGTTCGAAATTGGGTCATGTGGGGTCAAAAACTAGGTCACTAGGTCAGATCTTCGAAAAACCTTGTGTACGCTCTAGAGGCCACATTTTCAGTCAGATACTTGTGAAATTTGGTCAGAATGTTTGTCTTGATAAAATCTGAGATGAGTTTGAAATTGGGTCATGTGGGGTCAAAAACTAGGTCAATAGGTCAAATCTTAGAAAAACCTTGTGTACGCTCTAGAGGCCACATTTTCAGTTCGATCCTCATGGTCAGAATGTTTGTCTTAATAAAAACTCGGACGAGTTCGAAATTGGGTCTTGTGGGGTCAAAAACTAGGTCAGTAGGTCAAATCTTCGAAAAACCTTGTGTGTGCTCTAGAGGCCGCATTTTCAGTCAGATACTTGTGCAATTTGGTCAGAAAGTTTGTCTTGATAAAATCTGGGACGAGTTCGAAATTGGGTCATGTGGGGTCAAAAACTAGGTCAGTAGGTCAAATCTTCGAAAAACCTTGTGTGTGCTCTAGAGGCCACATTTTCAGTCCAATCCTCATGAAATTTAGTCAGAATGTTTGTCTTAATAAAATCTGGGACGAGTTCGAAATTGGGTCATGTGGGGTCAAAAAGTAGGTCACTAGGTCAGATCTTCGAAAAAGCTTGTGTACACTGTAGAGGCCACATTTTCAGTCAGATACTTGTGAAATTTTATCAGAAAGTTTGTCTTGATAAAATCTCGGACGAGTTCGAAATTGGGTCATGTGGGGTCAAAAACTAGGTCACAAGGTCAAATCTTCGAAAAACCTTGTGTACGCTCTAGAGGCAACATTTTCAGTCAGATACTCGTGAAACTTGGTCAGAATGTTTGTCTTGATAAAATCTGGGACGAGTTCGAAATTGGGTCATGTGGGGTCAAAAACTAGATTACTAGGTCAAATCTTCGAAAAACCTTGTGTACGCTCTAGAAGCCACATTTTCAGTCAGATACTTGTGAAATTTGGTCAGAATGTTTGTCTTAATAAAATCTGGGACGAGTTTGAAATTGGGTCATGTGGGGTCAAAAACTAGGTCAGTAGGTCAAATCTTCGAAAAACCTTGTGTTTGCTCTAGAGGCCACATTTTCAGTCCAATCCTCATGAAATTTAGTCAGAATGTTTGTCTTAATAAAATCTGGGACGAGTTCGAAATTGGGTCATGTGGGGTCAAAAAGTAGGTCACTAGCTCAGATCTTCGAAAAAGCTTGTGTACGCTGTAGAGGCCACATTTTCAGTCAGATACTTGTGAAATTTTATCAGAAAGTTTGTCTTGATAAAATCTCGGACGAGTTCGAAATTGGGTCATGTGGGGTCAAAAACTAGGTCACTAGGTCAAATCTTCGAAAAACCTTGTGTACGCTCTAGAGGCAACATTTTCAGTCAGATACTCGTGAAACTTGGTCAGAATGTTTGTCTTGATAAAATCTGGGACGAGTTCGAAATTGGGTGATGTGGGGTCAAAAACTAGATTACTAGGTCAAATCTTCGAAAAACCTTGTGTACGCTCTAGAAGCCACATTTTCAGTCAGATACTTGTGAAATTTGGTCAGAATGTTTGTCTTAATAAAATCTGGGACGAGTTTGAAATTGAGTCATGTGGGGTCAAAAACTAGGTCACTAGGTCAAATCTTCGAAAAACCTTGTGTACGCTCTAGAGGCCACATTTTCAGTCAGATACTTGTGAAATTTGGTCAGGATGTTTGTCTTGATTAAATTTCACACGAGTTCGAAATTGGGTCATGTGGGGTCAAAAACTAGGTCACTAGGTCAGATCTTCGAAAAACGTTTTGTACGCTCTAGAGGCAACATTTTCAGTCAGATACTTGTGGAATTTGGTCAGAATTTTTGTCTTGATAAAATCTGAGATGAGTTTGAAATTGGGCCATGTGGGGTCAAAAACTAGGTCAATAGGTCAAATCTTAGAAAAACCTTGTGTACGCTCTAGAGGCCACATTTTCAGTCCAATCCTCATGAAACTTGGTCAGAATATTTGTCTTGATAAAATCTCGGACGAGTTCGAAATTGGGTCTTGTGGGGTCAAAAACTAGGTCAGTAGGTCAAATCTTCCAAAAACCTTGTGTGTGCTCTAGAGGCCGCATTTTCAGTCAGATACTTGTGCAATTTGGTCAGAAAGTTTGTCTTGATAAAATCTCGGACGAGTTCGAAATTGGGTCATGTGGGGTCAAAAACTAGGTCACTAGGTCAAATCTTCGAAAAACCTTGTGTATGCTCTAGAGGCCACATTTTCAGTCCAATCCTCATGAAATTTAGTCAGAATGTTTGTCTTAATAAAATCTGGGACGAGTTCGAAATTGGGTCATGTTGGGTCAAAAACTAGGTCACTAGGTCAGATCTTCGAAAAACCTTGTGTACGCTGTAGAGGCCACATTTTCAGTCAGATACTTGTGAAATTTTATCAGAAAGTTTGTCTTGATAAAATCTCGGACGAGTTCGAAATTGGGTCATGTGGGGTCAAAAACTAGGTCACTAGGTCAAATCTTCGAAAAACCTTGTGTACGCTCTAGAGGCAACATTTTCGGTCAGATACTCGTGAAACTTGGTCAGAATGTTTGTCTTGATAAAATCTGGGACGAGTTCGAAATTGGGTGATGTGGGGTCAAAAACTAGATTACTAGGTCAAATCTTCGAAAAACCTTGTGTACGCTCTAGAAGCCACATTTTCAGTCAGATACTTGTGAAATTTGGTCAGAATGTTTGTCTTAATAAAATCTGGGACGAGTTCGAAATTGGGTCATGTGGGGTCAAAAACTAGGTCACTAGGTCAAATCTTAGAAAAACCTTGTGTACGCTCTAGAGGCCACATTTTCAGTTCGATCCTCATGAAACTTGGTCAGAATGTTTGTGTTGATAAAATCTCGGACGAGTTCGAAATTGGGTCTTGTGGGGTCAAAAACTAGGTCACTAGGTCAAATCTTCGAAAAACCTTGTGTGTGCTCTAGAGGCCACATTTTCAGTCAGATACTTGTGAAATTTGGTCAGAATGTTTGTCTTGATAAAATCTCGGACGAGTTTGAAATTGGGTCATATGGGGTCAAAAACTAGGTCACTAGGTCAGATCTTCGAAAAACCTTGTGTACGCTCTAGAGGCCACAATTTTAGTCAAATACTTATGAAACTTGGTCAGAATATTTGGCTTGATAAAATCTCACACGAGTTCAAAATTGGGTCATATGGGGTCAAAAACTAGGTCACCAGGTCAAATCTTCGAAAAACCTTGTGTACTCTATAGAGGCCACATTTTCAGTCAGATACTTGTGAAATTTGGTCAGAATGTTTGGACTTTTGACTTAGGTGAGCGATCCAGGGCCATCATGGCCCTCTTGTCTTTTTCTTTTTTTTTTTTTTTTTTTTTCATGGGAGTGTCCTTGGGCAGACCCCTACCCTAGTGCTAGTAAAACGCTGGACATACATGAATAGGTGAGCTATCGACAGAATATGACTGAAATAACGTTGAAAAACACGCAAAACACTACTCAATCACTAAATCGTCCGTCAAATAACAGATAGAATTTTGGAAAAGTAATTATAATTGCTTAAACTATTTCTCCCTTTTCAATATGCTTTTATTTGGTTGTTACGTTAATTAACCATTTACCAAACGGTCCGATCCCGAAGAAGGCTTCGAAAAACATGGTGAAAATAGGAGGAAATGTAGGTAAGCACTCTGTTCTCCTTTTCCCACAGTTGTATGCTAAGTTATAGAGAAATCCCTTCATTTGTGCCACGTCAAGAGCGACTACTCTTGTTGCCAAATATTTTCACAAGTGCGCGCAGTTGCCTGTTTGTGGCAATGTAGTACACCGATAACCATTTACTTGTTCAATGAGGTAAATGAAATTTTCAAGCCGATAGTAAATACCCAAATGTTGTTATTTCAAAGGCATTTTATTAGGGAAAAATATCCCCTGAACGGACAGTATAGATTTCAAGATCAGACTGCACATTCTGTGCAGTCTGATCTTGAAATCTATACTGTCCGCAAAAGGTCCTTGAGTCACGCTTAGCAGCCTAAGGTTTAATTCCTTTTGAGATACATCAATTACAATGCATCATGCTGACCCTCCTGTTGATACCATGCTTACAGCGCTCACAGTTTCCCTTGGCACAGTATAAAGTATAGTTATAGTCTATCAAAAGTTATCACAGCCAGTAAACCTCTGTTTTGCCTTTTTTTTTATTCTTGTAATTCACAGGTACGCTGACACATGTTGGCAGATGGCTTTCAAGCATGATTCTGATGGAAACTTGGAAGACGGCTCCCTTGAACTATTGCGACTTGCTGTCGAAACAGGGCATCGAATCAAAGTCCTCATTGATGGTGCGATAACGGTTCAACCAGACCAGGTCAATGTCAGAAACGGTCACGTGAATGCCCAGATTCTCAGTTTAGTTTCAAAACAGGACATTAAACGATTTACTGACAATGTATTCTGGGACTGGCGAGTATTGACGACCACTGGCACGGAACATACAAAATATTTCAACGTTGGCGAGTACTTCAGCAGAGGAACAACCGTGAAAAAGAAGCCAATGACTTGGTTTATCGATACGAGAACCTGGAATAGAGTTTTGGTTAATAGTAAGAACGGTACTGTATTAGCTGGATCGAAAAAGGCTCTGATTGACGCCATTTCTGTGGGAGCGGACGTGAGATACATGCTTACCTTTAGATCGAACGCCATTACACAGGAAGCGGATAATCTTGAAATTAGCGCCGACGGAAATGTGGGAGCTATGCACGTGAGATCCGTAAGTTTAAAGTTCACGCGTGGTTCTCCATATGAGGTAACTTTCCAGAGAAGTCCGTATTGGTGGTATACCATTGTTTCTACTTCCGGTAAAGTTGATATTTCTCGGTGGACTGTCGGTGAGCACGTGAATCGACGTCACACACACCTGTTTGTCCAGACAGAATGGTTCGTTTGCTACTGAGAAACTGATAACTTCACTATTCTTTATCGAAAACGTTTCATGTCATCGTCATTTATTTATATGGATCGTTCCTTGCAGCAAACGGTAATTTGTGGGATATTTTGGCCAAAAAAGAAAGGTTACGAGTAGCAATATTAGTTTTTTTTTTCATTCATTGAATGTGTCCTTTTTATTCATTCAGCAGTCTTGGTGTTAACCCTTATCCTGCTGAATAAGTTAAATGAAACTTTCAAGTCAATAATAAAATGTCCGCACAAGGTTATTAAGTTGCGCTTTATTGAAGTTTTTAATTACTTTCTGACAATACGTAAACAGTCTGATATCTGTTGCCTGTGGTTATATTGAACTGACCTGTAGAAAAGTACTTACAAATCTAACCTAGCACTGGTGATATCCGAAAAGTACGTGAATACAACAGTAAGTGAATTTGCCGTTGTATGTCAGAAATACTGTTGAAAGTGATTTCAAAACAGCAACTGAATGATCAGCGAGCAGTCCAGATACGATAAAATGATTGGCTATCCATGTAACGTAAGGTATTTTTGGACACATTATTTGAAGGGTACAATACTTTTATTGTAGGATAAATTTGTCGTTCAAGTCTGATATACACTGTCCAATAAGGAGATACCTTTCCCCCAAAACACCTTTGAACTAGCAGAATTTGGGTGTTTACTGTCGACATGAAAGTCCCACGTCACTTATTTAGCAGGACAAAGGTTAGAGCGCCAAGTATCGATAAACTCGACCTCTGTCGACAGCTGACAATACAATCCACCGAAACGTAGAAAATCTCTATCTCATAGACTTGACTAAACAAATGGACGATATAGATCCAAGATCGGACTGCACGTTCTGTGAAGTCTGATCTTGATCTATGCCGTCGGCAAAAGCCTAAGTTTCCGCCTGTGCCGCATTTTTTATAATATCGGTGAAACGTTTTATATGACTCGCTGAGGCCCTCAATGACAAATAAAGTTTGAAATGATTTGTTTCGTTGCTCGGTTAAATGTTTTTGTCCTCCCCTTTCAACCATTTTACAGCTAAAGCTCACTTATTTATGGACGCCCAGAGTTTCACCAGTACAAGGCCTAGACCCATAGGGTCATTTTTAAAGGACAATTCAACGAAAAACAAAACCGAAAAATGAAAAACAAGTACATAATTATGTACCTCGAGTAAGGATCTAACCCGCGGTCTCCAGGCTGCCAAACGTTTAATTTCACGAAAAAAAAAAAAAAAAAGCTCGAGGTAGGATCGAACCCACGGTCTCCAAGCTACGAATCATCCAATTCAACAACAAAAAAAGCCCTTCGGGGTAGGATCGAACCCATGGTCTTCAGGCTAAAAATTGTTCAACTTCACAACAAAAGAACGTACCTAGAGGTAGGATAGCTGTCTCCAGATTACGAATCGTCCAACTTCGCAACTAATCCATGCCGGATCCCTGGTGTGAATACGGATCCTTTCAGAAGGTTTTAACTCTATACTAAACGATGTTTTTTCAGACTCGTCCAAGGTCAAAGCAGTTGCAGAGTGGCTAAAATAGTGAGATTCGTCCCGAAAAGGCCAGAAGACATTGTGGGGAAAAATGCTCGTCACTAGCATTTCCTCCTTTTCCAATAATATTTTGAAAAGCTTTCTTTGTCAAGGTCGTTAAAATTCTGGATTGTGTGATAAAGGGTTTTAATTTTCTCCTTGCCAATTTGGCAAGATGGATCCGACTTTGGAATATACACAGGTCATACACAGACAGGTATTTATTGAAAGATTTTTAATGTTCCAGTTAAAAAAAAAACCTAACGGCTAACCCCAAACCCAGGTCCGTCCCTACCGAACGGCAACTGAAGTGTAAATGAATGAATGATTGAGTCTTGTTTTGTGAAAGGGCAATGCATCTGCAAAAAGTATCGAGTCCGCGCAGGCTGACACGGGGTGAAACTTTTTGCTATTTGTAAATATCCTGCATTGCCAACTACCAGTGTACGTCATGATTCAGTCGGTTGCTAGACAAACGGATTTTATGGATGTAAAATTATGTGATGACTTGCTTGGTATAAGAGCATCACGGAGATGCATTAAACCTCCTTTTGCGGCGTTCTATTATATTGAACAAAATGATTCAAGAAAGAAGGTTCAGTTTCATTTGATAGATACTGTTGATGAGCGTATCTTGGCCACATAACAATAGATAGACCTCTGGTAACATCAATGCAAACAACTTCCAAGACGTGAAAACGGTTTGCAACATAATGGTTCGGAGTCAAAAACAAGCAGCCCTGTGTTTTGAAACATCTACATAAAAAAGTTCTTTGAAAAAATTGAGAGAAAAGGAGAAATTGCTTGTGACGAATAATTTCTTCATTGTCCCACTATGTTTTGAAGCATAACCGACAAAAAGGCAACTCTTTTGTACAGATTTCGAATTTGTCGTCTGTATCTTTCAGTTTGGAAAAGTCTAAATTTTACCGTTTGTGAAAGGCATCAAACTTCTTCTAACGTGCAGAGAAAGAACATTTTCTTTGTCATAGAAAATAAAGGGGGGGGGGGCAGTTCAAATATGAGGTGGGGAAGGAGGAAAAGGCCTCCATACTCTCAAAAAAATGAAACCAAACAAAAACAAATATGGAAGCTTTGTCCCCCCCTTTCCACTCGCCCCCTGTCTCTGCTCCGACGCCTTTGAACTATTGTCGAGTTGTTTCAAACTCTCTACTGCCGAGCCCCGGTAGCTCAGTCGGTAGAGTACAGAACTTGAGAACAGGGGGTCGGTGGTTCGATCCTAGGCTCGGCCATTTTCTAACCGAGGATTAAACCTCTCTCACCGCTGACCACTGTTTCGACGCTGGTTATGTAGGAAAGAAGCCAGTGACTTGGAAAGAATATTGTGCGGAGTAATGGTAAAAGAAACTCCAGGAAGCATGGATAGGTGCCCTGACAGCCGCAATAAAACTGAAATAATGTTGAAAACGGTTTTCAACACCATACCATCAAACTCTATACCACACGACACGTTTTTCGGTGTAGCTGAATGCACTGGCGTTTGACCTACTTTTTGTTGTTGATATATTCGAATGATATATAGTAATTTGTGATAGGTAAAAATGTGGTTATCTTTATTCTGCGGGCCCTTACAGGCCTATTTTCTGTCACAAAATATGACAAAAATATACAACTCTTGCATGGCTACCGCTAATCGATACCATTGTATATGAATAATCTTGAAAAATGTATGTAACTGAAAATTTCACTTTTCAACAATTTGCAAAACATTGTAGAGAAAGAGGCCATAACTGGCAAGGTAACTTTTCATTATTCTATAATTTTTCCTCATATAAAACCACAAAAGAGTTTCAATATTCATATTCCAGTACATCTAACGCCGTCTATCTTTTTTAAAATATTGTTTTTTCTTCATTTGGGAAGGACTTCCTGCTTACATTTTCCATGTTGCTAAAAATTATGGGATTTGTTTTTGACAGAATAGAAAAAAAATTAGGAAAAATAGAAAATGCTGGTAACAAGCTTTTTCTTTTTTTTTCCCAAACTGTTTTTTAAAGCCTTCTACCTTAGAGTAATTAAAACACAAGATTGTTTTGTTTGTAGTTAAGTTTTCAGCTCCAATTACACAAACTTGACATCTATCGACGGTTCGAAACACCATCTTTTGAAACGAAGAAAGATTTTGACTTTATAGGCCTGACAAAGCAAACCTCTGGTGATCCGGTGATCAAGTCCCGTAGCTTGACATGCACCTGCACGATACATTTCCTCGTCGGAAGTACACAGTTTTACCGTTATTAAAATCGTAAGGCTCCTCTTAAAAGAGAAAATATGAGTCACAATTTTCTATGGATATCTTCCTAAAAATATTTTCGTCTGCAAACACTTTTTACATTCAGTTTTTAGCGCGGTTTATCAATTCCATTGGCAGCTTTCATCGACAGATCGATAGATGTGAATGACTTCCCCCTGGTTGTTCATGTCGTTGCCAAACGATTTACAGGGGTGCCGCCATGTTCAAGATCATATGATTGGTAGTTCAAAATGGAAACCTCCTTTATACGGACGAGGTTAGATATAGGTACGGAATCGGCCGAGTTGTGACGAGTGTACCTCACAACCCCGAAGTTAACGCCCCTGAGAAAGAAAGCTTTTGAAAACATTGTGAGAAAGGGAGAAAATGCTGGTAACTAGCATTTTCTCCTTTTCCCACAATGTTTTCTATCCAACCAAGAAGAAATTTTCAATTTTTGAGTCACATCTATGTGCCGTCTGCAAATGCTTTCAATGTGGACAACCCTAGAATTGTGTCGTTTGGTACAGAGTTAATTCGCTACACCCTACTGTATATCAATGTGGACAACCCTAGAATTCCGTCGTTTGGTAAGGAGTTAATTCGCTACACCCTACTGTATATCAATGTGGACAATCCTAGAATTGTGTCGTTTGGCACAGAGTTAATCCGCTACACCCTACTGTATATCAATGTGGACAATCCTAGAAATCTGTCGTTTGGTAAGGAGTTAATTCGCTAATATCAAAGTGGACAATCCTAGAATTGTGTCGTTTGGGCACAGAGTTAATTCGCTACACCCTACTGTATATCAATGTGGACAATTCTAGAATTGTGTCGTTTGGTACAGAGTTAATTCGCTAATATCAATGTGGACAATCCTGAAATTGTGTCGTTTGGGCACAGAGTTAATCCGCTACACCCTACTGTATATCAATGTGGACAATCCTAGAATTGTGTCGTTTGGCACAGTGTTAATCCGCTACACCCTACTGTATATCAATGTGGACAATCCTATATTGTGTCGTTTGGCACAGTGTTAATCCGCTACACCCTGCTGTATTTCAATGTGGACAATCCTAGAATTCCGTCGTTTGGTAAAGAGTTAATTCGCTAATATCAATGTGGACAACCCTGAAATTGTGTCGTTTGGCACAGAGTTAATCCGCTACACCCTACTGTATATCAATGTGGACAATCCTAGAATTGTGTCGTTTGGTAGAGAGTTAATTCGCTACACCCTACTGTATATCAATGTGGACAACCCTAGAATTCTGTCGTTTGGTAAGGAGTTAATTCGCTACACCCTACTGTATATCAATGTGGACAATCCTAGAATTGTGTCGTTTGGCACAGAGTTAATCCGCTACACCCTGCTGTATTTCAATGTGGACAATCCTAGAATTCCGTCGTTTGGTAAAGAGTTAATTCGCTAATATCAAAGTGGACAATCCTAGAATTGTGTCGTTTGGGCACAGAGTTAATTCGCTACACCCTACTGTATATCAATGTGGACAATTCTAGAATTGTGTCGTTTGGTACAGAGTTAATTCGCTAATATCAATGTGGACAATCCTGAAATTGTGTCGTTTGGGCACAGAGTTAATCCGCTACACCCTACTGTATATCAATGTGGACAATCCTAGAATTGTGTCGTTTGGCAGAGTTAATTCGCTACACCCTACTGTATATCAATGTGGACAACCCTAGAATTCTGTCGTTTGGTAAGGAGTTAAGCCGCTACACCCTACTGTATATCAATGTGGACAATCCTAGAATTGTGTCGTTTGGTAAAGTGTTAATTCGCTAATATCAATGTGGACAATCCTAAAATTCTGTCGTTTGGTAAAGGGTTAATTCGCTACACCATGCTGTATATCAAACCAGTCTCATTATCTTCCGCTATGTGGCATTTTTCAAATACATAACCTATCTGGTATGGGCATTCTGGGTACAGAACCGGTCTACTTTTCAAGGCGGCAATCAATGCAATGAAATTCAAGATAGAATATACGTTTACTCACTAAAATCTACCTTGTACGATTCATCAAGCCATGGTTAGCTAGCATATAACCTATGCACCAGCCATTTATAAAAATAGCCCATATAAGCTTGGGAAAATCCAGCAAGGTGGGGACGTTATTCTTGTTGTCTGTCTGTTGCGCAAATCCCGGTTTTCCCCATGTCTATATTAAGAAACTGTCTACAGAGATTTGCAGTAAACAATTGGTATTTTGAAAAAAATATTTCCCTTTTTGAAATCTTTTGTTTTTTAAAAAATTTGTAACAAAGAAATGGCTCAATTTTTCCACAGGCGTATTATTTATTGCCATTTTCCGCCTACACTTTTTAAGCGGCAATTTACGCACCGCGTATTAATATTTGACCTGTACAGGACACTGATGCGTCATAGCGGACAGGTCAAATCTTCGAAGAATATTGACATGCGCAGACATCGACTTTGATCCGTTTCCAATACAAATCCCTGTTGGTGCCCATCAGTGCTACAATACGGCAGTGAGCGTTATAACTTTGCCACTGACAGATATTGGTGTTTCAGGTCATAGCTGAACTCTTTACGAGAGGACAAAAATTTTAGCCTTGTCCAAATTGAAAGTATTTGCAGACGACAAATTACATGTTGCTCAAAATATAAAAAAAATTGTCTTTCATAAAGTAGAAAACATTGCGGGAAAAGGAGAAAATGCTGGTTACCAACATTTTCTCCTTTTCCCACAATGTTTTCTAAAGCCTTCTTTCTCAGGGCCTTTAAAAACCGCCATTGTGCTGTAAAGGGATTGAGCATGTTAGTTCTTAGAGTATATCTACTATTACTGTGTTATGTGGACGTCGTCGGCTGTTCCAGCCAAAATGACTTATAAACCGCCATACTGGCTGGATACAACAGAAATATTGCACCTCAACCAACAGAGAACCGGACACTCGTTGTGCATGTCGAAATGCACATGCTTGCTATCAGATCGATAGCAAATTTCAAAAGAACATACTTGCGACAAGAGCAAATATGGATTCCTGACGTTACCGTCACCAACTCCGCTGAAGAGTTTAAACGTCTTGGAAATGATGACTTGATCGTTCACGTGGTCGATGATGGTCATGTGATTTGGTCACCAGGGCTAAGGATGTGAAATGAATACTGAGTTCTTCCCCTTTGATAGGCAGTTGTGCGTCATAGAATCGCTTCCTTGGGCACAGCGGCGGCCAGAATCAGATATCACACATAAAAGACCGGATATAGTTACGTCAGTTATGAAAGAAAATGACCTTTGGAAAGTCACCTCAACTAAGACAATGGCAATGGATTTAGGATTTGCGATGATGCTGCACTTTCATATATAATTAAGCAGAAGAACTGACCACTACTACACGTCAATGATAATACCAGTCATTATTCTATCTTTCCTAAACTGGTTCTACTTTCTTCTACCCGAAGACTCGGGCGAGAAGATGACATACAGTACAGCTATACTACTGTCCTACATCGTGTTATTGACCTACACGAACGAGGCGCTGCCTAAAACGTCTAAACACAGGTCCCTGTTTGTGACCTATAGAGCCGCCACGCTGTGTCTAAAACGTCTAAACACAGGTCCCTGTTTGTGACCTATAGAGCCGTCACGCTGTCTGTCTTGTGTGTCCGTGGTTTGTACCGTTGTTGGAATGATCATTCATCATTCAAAATCACAACAAAATGAAGCATTACTATACAGAACTGGCAAAATTGCACCCTTGAAACAGAAAAACTCAAATAGTCTGACAGATGGGCATCATGATTACGAGGGTACAGTTAATGGCGAAACGGTACAAGATTCTGGTGACCTTGACATCTCAAGCGAGAGAACAAGGAACTCTATTGGTACATTAAGACAACCAAATACGATGTCTTATCTGCGTTATTTCAATAATTACGTTATGTTAGCAGCTGTAGTTCTTACTATGATTGTATTTACAATCTTTACACTTCATAGACTTCTGAGTCAATATCAAAACTAATTAACCTACTACCACACGATTCGGAGTGACACAGTGATAGAGAGGATCTTTGAAATCAATGTTAAAAAAAGAAAAAGAATATGCAGGAGCATTTTCTCCTTTTTCCTAAATGTTTTCTAGCCTTTCACAAACAAAAGCTTTCATTCCGATTCAGGTAAAACTTTTGGTTATCTTCATATACTTTGAATTTGGACCCTTCTAAGTTTGGACCACTCTAAATTTTGCTGTGTGGTACAGAGTTTTAGACTCGGAGAGTACGCAAAATCTCGGTATTGTTCACAAGAAAAAATCAATAATTCGAAAAGTATCCTGATAAATACGTTCGAATTACTGACACAGAAAGAGAGAGAGAGAGAGAGAGTGGGAAATAATGTTCTAATGAGTTTATACAAATAATCAATTATGTCGATTTAAATTAGGTTTCTTTTATTGAACTATCGATCTATAGGTGAAAACTGCCAACAAAATTCCTTTTTTTAATCGGAAGTCTTACAATTTTAAGAGCGGTAAAGCGGTCTCCTTCCGACGAAAATTGTACCGTGAAGGTGTATAACTATCATCTTTCGTTGTGCAGCCGAGGGACTTCATAGGGTGTCGCACGACTGCGAGATTGCTTCCGGGTCGTATTGTCAAAAGTAGTCCGATGTGAAATTTTGCAGTAGCGCTTTTGTTGCACTGTTTCATGGAGCTGAGAGGGCTTGTTGGTATATAATTTAGATTTGCTTCAAATTTAGGTAGTGGGGGACCATTTAGATGTGATTTTATCATATATTGATTGGACTATTTTATGTCAGTGGAGGAACAAAAAATTGGGGTCATGGCCGTGAACAGGCGTTTTTGACAGGACAATTTCTAGGGTGCCTGTATTGATTGGCATTTAGCGAAAAACGCAATACGTTTACATGTTGTTTTTTATGCATCTTTGAAGGACTATGACTGTACTTTTGAGAGCAAGAGACGGTAAAGCCGAAGTTTTGCCATTAAGCGATTTGTGAAGCTTGAAAGATGGTCAATTTCACTCTATTTTCAATATGGCAAAAACCAGTGGTGTGACACCACATTATGTGAGAAGGTAGTGAAAAAACGGAAACCAGTCTGGTGTTTTGATTTGCAGGCAGAACCGGCTGAAATTTGGCAGACAAGTAGCTGAGAGGCTTTGAAACAAGATTCTATCAAAAGTTGGGCTCAGGTATTTAGAATTTAAATTTTGAATTAAATTTAGAATTTAAATTAGCGAAATATAAAAGTTTTCGGACCGACATGTCGAGAATTTTGTCAAAAAATTCTTTGCACCGGATGAAATCTATAGAAACTTCGTCTGCAAGTTTTCAAATGCCAAGCAGTTGAATACCTTATCAGATATTTGATTTAGTTATCATTTTAAACTATTAAATTCTAATTTAAATTCTTTTATTTTAGAATTTAGAATTGGATTATTTTTCACGAAATGTCAGGAAAAACATGAAAATGCATCTGAATTGCATGCAAATTGAAAATGCTTGTTTTGGATTTATAGTGTAAGTAAGAGCGGATATGGGCAGTTCAGATTCAAGGATCCAAGCGATCCTGCTGGGTCTGGATCAGAGCCCACATAATGGCAGTTATGGCCAATCGGAAATTTCTGAAATATCGACCAAAGTTTCATGCAAGCCAACTCTGTAATTTCAAGCTTTGTGTGAATACAGAGCATATTAAGCTGAAGGAACGTTTTCTTAATAAGGGTAGGAAATGTTATTTTGATAGTGGCATTTCCATTGGCTGTGTAAATTCATTGCGGCAAAAAGAGTCGGACCGCCTTTTGGACTTAGTTGGGCTGTAAGTACCATTTAATACCTATAATCCTCTTTACATATTTTGTCCCATTTCATTGTTTGTCCAGCTGTCTCTACTGTCCCTAAACCTGTTTGTTCCTTCCCCCCTTTTATATGAAAACATTGTGGCAGAAGGAGCCATAATTATATACAAGATACTCCCGTGAATCAGCCACTTTCCCTCTCTATCTTTCTCAGTCTCACTGTATATAATTATAAGTATGCTTCAAATCATATATAGGGCTGTCCCCCTTCTCTCTCTCTCTCACTCTGTTTCGGCCAGTATCAGGCTTCGTCAGTAGCGCTGCTATGCACTAGACAGAGTTACTCCCCTTGTTCTCTTATTTCTTGTTTACTTCCTTATATAGGGCTGTCCCCCTTCTCTCTCTCTCTGTCTCCCTGTTTCGGCCAGTATCAGGCCTCGTCAGTAGAGCTGCTATGGACTAGACAGAGTTACTCCCCTTGTTCTCTTATTTCTTGTTTACTTCCTTATTATCATATCTCTGTCTTGGGTTATATTAACTTGTTTTGGTCTCCGGGCATGTTTGAATGCTATGGTCTAAGGTCGCTTTTACATAGGTTCTGGACCATGGCAGTTGCGCTTTTGTTGCACTGTTTCATGGAGCTAAGAGGGCTTGGTGGTATATAATTTAGATTTGCTTCAAATTTAGGTAGTGGGGGACCATTTAGATGTGATTTTATCATATATTGATTGGACTATTTTATGTCAGTGGAGGAACAAAAAATTGGGGTCATGGCCGTGAACAGGCGTTTTTGAATGGACAATTTCTAAGGTGCCTGTATTGATTGGCATTTAGCGAAAAACGCAATCGGTTGACATGTTGTTTTTTATGCATTTTCTTGAAGGACTATGACTGTACATTTGAGAGCAAGAGACGGTAAAGCCAAAGTTTTGCCATTAAGCGATTTGTGAAGCTTGAAAGATGGTCATTTTCACTCTATTTTCAATATGTCAAAAAACCAGTGGTGTGACACGAGATTATGTGAGAAGGTAGTGAAAAAACGGAAACCAGTGTGGTGTTTTGATTTTCAGGCAGAACCGGCTGAAATTTGGCAGACAAGTAGCTGAGAGGCTTTGAAACAGGATTCTATCAAAAGTTGGGCTCAGGTACTTAGAATTTAAATTTTGAATTAAATTTAGAATTTAAATTAGCAAAATATAAAAGTTTTCGGACCGACATGTCGAGAATTTTGTCAGAAAATTCTTTGCACCGGATGAAATCTATGGAAACTTCGTCTGCAAGTTTTCAAATGCCAAGCAGTTGAATACCTTATCAGATATTTGATTTAGTTATCATTTTAAACTATTAAATTCTAATTTAAATTCTTTTATTTTAGAATTTAGAATTGGATTATTTTTCACGAAATGTCAGGAAAAACATGAAAATGCATCTGAATTGCATGCAAATTGAAAATGCTTGTTTTGGATTTATAGTGTAAGTAAGAGCGGATATGGGCAGTTCAGATTCAAGGATCCAAGCGATCCTGCTGGGTCCGGGTTTCCAACCGCAGAGCCCACATAATGGCAGTTATGGCCAATCGGAAATTTCTGAAATATCGACCAAAGTTTCATACAAGTGACCTCTGCAATTTCATGCTTTGTGTGAATACAGAGCATATTAAGTTGAAGGAACGTTTTCTTAATAAGGGTAGGAAATGTTATTTTGACAGGGGCTTTTCCATCGGCTGTGTAAATTCATTGCGGCAAAAAGAGTCGGACCGCCTTTTGGACTTAGTTGGGCTGTAAGTACCATTTAATACCTATAATCCTCTTTACATATTTTGTCCCATTTCATTGTTTGTCCAGCTGTCTCTACTGTCCCTAAACCTGTTTGTTCCTTCCCCCCTTTTATATGAAAACATTGTGGCAGAAGGAGCCATAATTATATACAAGATACTCCCGTGAATCAGCCACTTCCACTTTCTATTTTTCTGAGTCTCACTGTATATAATTATAGATTTGCTTGAAATCATACATGTATATAGGGCTGTCCCCCTTCTCTCTCTCTCTCTCTTTTTCTGTTTCGGCCAGTATCAGGCTTCGTCAGTAGCGCTGCTATGCATTAGACAGAGTTACTCCACTTGTTCTCTTATTTCTTGTTTACTTCCTTATTATTATATCTCTGTCTTGGGTTATGTTAACTTGTTTTGGTCTCCGGGCATGTTTGAATGCTATGGTCTAAGGTCCCTTTTACATAGGTTCTGGACCTTTGCTGTAGCGCTTTTGTTGCACTGTTTCATGGAGCTAAGAGGGCTTGGTGGTATATAATTTAGATTTGCTTCAAATTTAGGTAGTGGGGGACCATTTAGATGTGATTTTATCATATATTGATTGGACTATTTTATGTCAGAGGAGGAACAAAAAATTGGGGTCATGGCCGTGAACAGGCTTTTTTGACAGGACAATTTCTAAGGTACTTTTGAGAGCAAGAGACGGTAAAGCCAAAGTTTTGCCATTAAGCGATTTGTGAAGCTTGAAAGATGGTCAATTTCACTCTATTTTCAATATGGCAAAAAACCAGTGGTGTGACACCTATATGAGCAGGTAGTGAAAAAACGGGAACCAGTGTGGTGTTTTGATTTTCAGGCAGAACCGGCTGAAATTTGGCAGACAAGTAGCTGAGGGGCCTTGAAACAGGATTCTATCAAAAGTTGGGCTCAGGTACTTAGAATTTGATTTTTGAATTGAATTTAGAATTTAAATTAGCGGAATTTCAAAATTGTCGAACCGGCATGTCGAGAATTTTGTCAAAAAATTCTTTGCACCGGATGAAATCTATGGACACTTCGTCTGCAAGTTTTCTAATGCCAAGCAGTTGAATACATGTTGAGATATTTGATTTAATTGTCATTTTAAACTATTTAATTCTAATTTAAATTCTTTTATTTTAGAATTTAGAATTGGATTATTTTTCACGAAATGCCAGGAAAAACTTGAAAATGCATCTGAATTGCATGCAAATTGAAAGTGCTTGTTTTGGATTTGTAGTGTAAGTAAGACTAGATATGGGCAATTCAGATTCAAGGATCCAAGCGATCCTGCTGGGTCCGGGTTTCGAACCACAGAGCCCACATAATGGCAGTTATGGTCAATCGGAAATTTCTAAATTATCGACCAAAGTTTCATGCAAGCCACCTCTGTAATTTCAAGCTTTGTGCGAATACAGAGTATATTAACTTGAAGGAAAGTTTCCTTAATAAGGGTAGGAAATGTTATTTTGACAGGGGCATTTCCACTGGCTGTGTAAATTCTTTGCCGCAAAAGGAGTCTGACCCCCTTTGGACTTAGTCGGGCTGTAAGTACCATTTAATACCTATAATCCTCTTTGCATGTTTTATCCCATTTCATTGTTTGTCCAGCTGTCTCTACTATCCCCAAACCTGTTTGTCTCCCCCCCCTTTTATATGAAAACATTGTGGCAGAAGGAGCCAGAATTATATACAAAACCCTCCCCCGAATCGGCCGCTTTCCCTCTCTTTTACTCTGTATCTTTCTCAGTATCACTCTCTCTTTCTCTCTCTTCCTCCCCTCTCTCTCTCTCTCTCTCTCTGTCTCCCACCCTCTCTCTCTCCTGTTTTTCTTCTACTGAAAACATTGCAGCAGCAATTCTTAATCATATATATATATATGACTGCCCCTCTCTCTCTCTCTTTCTTCATTGCAACAAAAGCAAAAGGAGCCAGACTGCATTTTGGATCTTGGTGTCTGTAAGGACCATTTTAATACCTGTAAGCCTCTTTGCATATTTTTCCTAACCCACTGTTTGTCCAGCTTCTATCCCAAACCTGTGTTTGTCTGCCCCCCCCCCCCCCCGCCCCCTTTTTTCTGAAAACTGTGTGGCAGAAGGAGAAAGTATTTTATACAAGACCCTTCCCCAAATCAATCGCTGTCTCTCTTTCACTCTCTATCTTTCACACGTTGTCTCTCTTTCTCTCTCTCTTCCTTTCTTTACCCTCTCTCTCTCTCTCTCTCTCTCTCTCCTGTTTTTTTTTTCTCTGAAAACATTGCAGCAGCAGTTCTTAATCATATATAGGACTGCCCCCCCTTCTCTCTCTGTCTCTCTGTTTCGGCCAGCATCAGGCCTCGTCAGTAGAGCTGCTATGCACTAGACAGAGTTACTCCCCTTGTTCTCTTATTTCTTGTTTACTTCCTTATCATCATATCTCTGTCTTGGGTTATGTTGTTTTGGTCTCCAGGCATATGTTTGAATGTTATGGTCTAAGGTCCCTTGTACATAGGTTCTGGATCATGAGGTGCTCATTTTTATATCTCTTTCAGATGCTGTGACTGAAGTTCGCACCGCTTCCCTGTGGCTGTGACATTATCAATGTTTGTTGAGCCGACTGGAGATGCTGCACTAATTTCATGCCGTGAATATTCAGGTAATTTCTTCTTTCTTTGAGAAATAAATTCTCTTTCTAGAACAAGCTTAAGATTAAGGGCTTCTCTTTCTTTTTTTCTGTCTTATCTGTTCATGTTTTCCCTATATTCTGTCTGTATCTGGCCCATTCTATTTTCTTTGTTCTTTGCTCTAGATGTTTTCTTCTTACATAATGAGTGATTCTGGATTTGTATGGTCTTTCATACTTTTCTTTCTGTCATTCTCTCAAATCTATGCACCCAATGACCTACTTACCCAATACTCTAATCCGATCGGACAGGTACCGATAAGCCCAGCTGGGCCTACGTAATGAATTCTGGCCGTCAGGATGTTTGCTTCTATATCAGAGTTTTGAGCTGATTACATCATAGATAGTCTGGTCTGTAGATATTATTCATCATTTGTCATAGATGAAAACATTGTGACAAAAGGAGCCATGTGTAGTTAAATTTTGCAGTACTCGTATTTCATGAAGATTCGGGTTCATGTCCGTCATGTTCAATAAAGACCATCTGCTTTCCTTCTTTCATATATTCCACCCTTGTTTTGACTGATAATGCTTGACTATAGAATAAAAAGCTTAGAAATGTGCATTTGGCTGGTCACATGGAAGAATTTAGAGATAAAAAATGAAGAAAACCCTGAATTTTAGCCATCAGAATGGGTTTTTTTTTTGTCAAAAGGCTACTTTTCATGCAATGTTTTCAATTTATATAAATGAAAATGGGTTAAAAAGATAGACAAAAGAATCCAGAAGAGTATACTTTTTATTTCATGTAAATCCATTCGGTTTTTGTGGAGATATTTTTGGTTTTGTAAGAGTGGTCATTAGGCTTAAAATTTCCATTTTTTTAGGTCTTGGCCGCAAAAACAACCATGTTAAGAAAAATGGGTTTTCTCTTTGAAAATGGCCCTGATTTCTCTCTGGCTCATTATTTCCTTGTCGTAATACTCGGATTCAGCCAAAAGACATAAAAAACCCGACTTGAAAGTCAAATTCCGTTTTATAAAGGTGTCGCACCACTGCGAGTTTGCTTCCGGTTCGTAGTATCAAAAGTAGTCCGATGTGAAATTTTGCAGTAGCACTTTTGTTGCACTGTTTCGTGGAGCTGAGAGGGCTTGGTGGTATATGATTTAGATTTGCTTCAAATTTAGGTAGTAGGGGACCATTTAGATGTGATTTTATCATATATTGATTGGACTATTTTATGTCGGTGGAGGGCCAAAAACTTGGGGTCATGGCGGTCAACAGGCATTTTTGAGAGGACAATTTCTAGGGTGCCTGTATTGATTGGGATTTAGCGAAAAACGCAATCGGTTGACATATAGTTTTTTATGCATTTTTTTTGAAGGACTATGACTGTACTTTTGAGAGCAAGAGACGGTAAAGCCAAAGTTTTGCCATTAAGCGATTTGTGAAGCTTAAAAGATGGTCAATTTCACTCTATTTTCAATATGGCAAAAAACCAGTGGTGTGACACCCTACGTGATACAGCCGAGGGATTTGATCACCGGATCACCCGAGGTATGCCAAGTGGTGGTTTTACCAGATTCAGACAGGTCATTCGGCAAACCTCGGATGATCCGTCATCATACCAAGCAAGTCATTATGGATCTATAGAATACATTTCGTCTAAATACCCACTAAATCATAAAATAGACTGGTTCTTTGACATGCAGAACACTGACCAAAAGCGGACTGCGCAGGCTGACCTTGGCCGATACTTTTTGCAGATGCATTGACCCCCTTTTTCACAGTGCATGGCTTAAGATTCTATTCTTCACGGTACAGTTACGTATTGTTGAAACAGGTAATCCAGCATTTTCTATTGAGGCACAGAGCAAGTCCTAGCTACGAAATCTGGAATCTCTTTAACTCTTTGAGATCAGCGCTAAAGGTGTAAATAATAGGGATTTTATAGATGGTATAGATCAAGATCAGATTGCAAAGATATGTACTCTGATCTATACTCTCGCTTGCTAGTCAAGCCTCTAAATATCTCGCTGAGGTTCCAGCTTACTAACACACTCATAAACCCAAATTAACCAGACCCCCCGCCCCCCCCCCCCCCCCCCCCCCCCCCCAAAAAATACACTAGTGTATTACCGAAAATAAGTGGTGGATTCAATAGACTGAGCTCTGGGGAGGGTTTACGTGATAAATACGGAATATTATGTTGTAGTATATTTCCTAATGTTCGTATTTGATTCGAGTAGAGTAATAAAATTTGACAGCGCTCGAGACTGCAGGTCGCGCGAGATGTTGAAATTTTCTTACCCTGCCAGAAGTTAATACAAGCCTCAGGCAAATTTCTACAACAAAATATTCCTTTAAATATTAACCTACAACTTTCAACGACAAAAGTTTGCCATTGTTGTCATTTTATTCGAAAACGATAAAAAAGAGATAAACAAACTATGGAGTAATGGCTTGTAATTCGTTTTTGTAAATGGTGGATATAATTATAGCATCAAACATTTTATTAATCCAATGACATGTCAATACGTACTAGTACCACGCGTGAGTTTCGTCATCATACCATATTTGGAACCGTAATTGACACTGTGTAGATACAGTTTGTTTTTTTTTTCTGTCGTTTGTAATGTTTCATCCGCGTGCAACGCATGTATTTGAGCCGGAAATTGTTCAGGTATATATAATAGGGTACTATATTACTCGAGCGTTATAAATGACGTTTCTTGCAAGAAAGTTGCAATATCTTGGACTGACGAAAGGGAGTTCATGGAACAAAACACAAATTACTGATATTAGGGTTTCGTTTATATATGTGGAAATTTCAGTATTTCACAAGACTTTTAGTGTTCCTGTCAATGCATGAACAACATTAATCACTATCACTCTGTTTAACTGTCTCACATATAAGTCACCACGTCCAATATTAGTTCTGGTTATTTTTGCCAAACCGATGTCTGAACTGGCAATTCCTGGATACTTACTTGAACTGAGAACTAGCTAATCTAATCAAAGTGCTGTAAGCACTGTAATCGGTCGACACTGAATATCTACAGTGGTTTGAAATCACCACAGTGGTTTGAAATAACAAATAAAATGGCAATTGTTTGAACTATGTATGGGATAAAAATCCTACACCTTACAAATGAGCCACCTAGTATCCCCCCCTTTTTTTATAACTCTTTTTTTCTTCAAATTAGTAGTTTAACGCAATGGTTAAAATATAGGCTCTGTTTGCCAGCCGACAGCAATAGAACAATTCTGATCAGCGATACCCATTATCAAGCTTTAGGTATCACTCATCATGAATAGCAGTACCTACCAGCCTTTTAAAAGAGTAAAAAATAAATACAAACATAATTTGCTGTAACTTTGGCAACTGCACTGCAACATATAGAAGTCGTATAAAATATGTCTGCATTATGATTTTGGAATTGTTTACTTTTGGCTGCCTGTGGGCCTTTCATTTTCCATTTTTAACAAGCCATCGTATTTATCTAGACAAGCTGTCCTACCTAATTTTTTTAGCGGCCCAAATCGTAGATACCCAATAGCTCCCTAACCGTCAACTCTTTACCAAATGATAGAATTTTAGACTTGTCCAGATCAAAAGCATTTGCACATGACGAATTAAATGTAGACCAAATGACGATTTGAATCGTTGAAAGGGTAAAAAAAATAAAACATGGGAAAAGGAGGTTACCTGCATTTTCCCCTTTTCACACAATGTTTTCAACAGCCTTCTTCCTCATGGGCATTAAAAAAGGGATAGTTTGGTTTAGAGTTAAAATACTCAGTTAATCGACTAGCCTTTTACAGTCAGAAAAACAATATCCAAACATTACAGTTTCATGGTCGGTTATTTTTTTTCATATATATCCCACATAAAAACAGACAATTAGATCGAATAAATGAACGTCTGTGATATTGATCTGCATTGCATTCAATAGACAATCTGACTTTGACCTTTTATTGTCTTCAAAAGCGACATGGCCAACAAAGGTAATTGCATTTGAGTCATTCTAATAAGCAAGAGCATAACTACAGTAGCCTTGTGCTCTTTATCTGAACTGTTGAAAGGATGAGAATCAACCAATATGGAGTAGCTGATGAGACAACCATGTTGCTGAGAGTTGCACGCTTAGGGCCCTAAAACGCTAAAATAGACACGTTAAGCTTGGAAAAGCAGCCTCAATATTGCAGGACCATTGTTGTCTTGACTAGAATATCTTAGAAAACTGGTATGACAGATCAAAAATCTGACAGCATGTTCTGAGTAGCCTGGTCTGAATCTGCACTATACGCAAAGACTTTTTCCTTGGTAGATATGGAGAATATAACGTTAAGTGAGCTTATTTGTGTTGCAGTTTCGGCTTTTTTTCCCTCAATGAAAATATTCTATTTAACTAAATGAGAAAATTAAAATAAAAAAAAACTTTCAAGTGGTAAAAAATGCTTTGGAAAAAAAAAAGAACAAAAAGAGAACATGCTGAATACATGCAGATTTTCCCGGTACGTCAAAAATAAGAAAAGAACTCCTTTTCGCGAAAAGGACTCAAATGGACTCCTTTTCGCGAAAAGGACTGTTGAAGTTGACTCCTTTTAGCGAAAAGCACTTTAAATTTTACGAGGAGGAGTTAGCCCTTTTGCGAAGAGAACTCTACGTTCCACAGAAAAGACTCCTTAAATTAGGACTTCTTTTCATTTGTTTGTATAGTGTTTTCAACATCATTTGTTTGTATAGTGTTTGTTTGTACAGTGTTTGTTTGTATAGTGTTTGTTTGTATAGTGTTTGTTTGTATAGTGTTTTCAACATCATTTCAGTTATATGGCGGCGGCAAGTGCATCTACCTATGCTTTCCCGAAGCTCCTTTTAACAGTACTTCAAACAATATTCTTACCAAGACAATGGCTGCTTTTCCAGACAAGCGTTGTCAACCAAATGATCAGCAGTGATAGAGACATGATACCTGTCGCAATAATTGACCATCAGTCCTTGGAAAGAAATTCGCCAAGCTGGGGATCCGAACCAGCGATCCCTGATTTCAAGTTCTGTGCGCTATAGGGCTCGGCTTTAGGAACTTTTCACACCCTTTCGTACTTAGGACCTACCCCTTTTCACTCAACAAAAAAGAATCTTTTTCACAAGAGACTCTTTGAACATTACAAAAGGGACTCTTTTTCGCAATAGGAATAGTAATGCGCAGAACTTAACTGTTCACGACACAGGGCCCTTTTCGTGACTAAGATATATTGCTTTCAAGAAAAAGATTAAGGATTTCACGAAAGGAATCCAAAGCAGTATTTGAAAAGGAGGGGGTGGGGCATTGTTGTTGGACCAATCGTGGCTTAATTTTGTTTTCAAATGATACTTTTATTACAAATAACCCATATCCTATCCGGCTGAAAACTTACAACTGTAACGTCGGCAAGTTTATTTATAAGCATCGGATTTTAAGAGAGCTGGAGGGTTACTCCAAAATCAGACTGCACGTGTGTGATCTACATCTCCCGCGATATACATGTACATACATGCAAGGTCAGGTGTGGCAGGATAAGGATTAAATTACCAACTTTTCCGTTTTCAGCCTGCCTGTATCAATAATTTTATATAATATTTTGTTAAATTAGATGCTCTCCATAGAAATGAACTGTTTGGTCACTGAAATCATTGTGGAAAGGAAGTTATAATTCCTCAGTCGTAACGAGCAATGGCCTTTGTATGCAATGTTTTCTGCTTAGAAATGCATTCAGTCTTTCCCAGTCATTTCGCAGGTAGATCCCTTTCCAATATATCATTCAAATTTCAAGTGTTCTTAACTGTACCTATCGACAACATACCAAATTTGAACATTACCCTCAAAATTTGATAATGAGCCACGTTATTTTATCTGTAGTACTTACTGTATGGTACCCCAGGTGAACATTCTGCGATGTGTTCCAGAGCCTTTAGCAAACGACAAAATTTTAGACCCGTCCAAATGGAAAGCATTTGCAGACGACAAAGTACATGTAAATGGTACTAAACTTACTGGATCTTTTTATCAAAGGTTAGAAAACATTTCCTGCTTGGTATAATCATCAGAAAACATTTCCTGCTTGATATAATCATCACTGAGATGCATAAAGCCCCCTTTTGGCAGAGCACGGCTGTTTTACATATTGTTTGTTTGTTTTCAAACAATGCATGTTCTGCTTGTGCTTCCGAAGTAAATGTAAGAAAAAATCATTTGTTTTTTACACATTGATACGTTTGCAGCCGATCGTGAAAAAAAAAAAAAAAAAACGTTCCGACTTTGTCCTGCAAAAATGAAGAAGTAAACATTCCTTACTACATTTTCACGATTAATTATGGTATGTGGCAAAATAGGAACTATTTCTGTGAAATCATAGAAAAAGTAAACTTGTCAATCAATTTAGTAGGAAACATTGTTAACAAAAGAGTCATTGTTACCTCCGGCTGCATCTCGAAGAAGGCCACTAAAGGCTATCAACAGCTTTTTCTGTTTTAAGCCCTGGCGGCCACCTTGGTGGAGCGGAACCATTTATAGATATTTTAATGGGTGAACAGTGAACTTATAATACAATTTGTGCGACAGTTCTAGGGCAGAAGCTCTTTAAAGCAAAGGTTGACAACGGACACATTGTAACATATAGAACACTGCAAACAATATTTTGCACTCCTTACCCGGACAATATATATATATATATTGTCCGGGTATATATATATCACTGATTACCCCCCGCAACGAAGTTAGAGGATTAGAGGATATACTGAAATCAGGTTGTCCGCAGGTCCTCTTTGTGTCCTCTTCTCCTCCCGCAGTTTTCAATGTTAATGGAGGCTTTCCCACAATGGGAACTCGTGCACATGCTAGTTTTATTGGCTTTAATCTAGACTAACATTGTACAAACAGACGGAATACCTGATTTATACGGCGTGCAGGGGCTTATCAGCAGACAGGAACCAAGGTCCAAATCAACCATTATCTTGTGACAAAAATGACAGAAATGTTCAAAAACTGGTTTATCTTTTTTTCCTCCTGGCAATCCATTAATAAGAACATTATTGCATATTAAAGAATTATTTATGCGTTCTCAAGGTGATCTGGTGACGTTCTATTTCATAACGTATGTCCCTTAGAACTGTGGTCAAGTTTGTTTTTATCATTAAACCATTATCTTGGGACTAAGTCATTGTAATCCGCCCTGGTACTTTCTGCTTGTTCTGAGGCATCTCTAAATGATATACGCGGAATCGAAGGTTCAACCCATACATTTAATCTGATCTTTTCTCGTTCGTATTGGATCGAAATTCAGTTCCCGCATTGCGTGTGCTATTTTTCTATAACTACATGTAATTTGCATTGCAAGCAGCGGCCCATCCCTTGAAACTGCTCTCACTCGTGTTTTTCTCTTCGGAATTCGGTTCTAAGGTCGCTCGCTCACTCGTTTTCTACAAGGCCGTTCATGGACGGTTTTGCCAAAGTGCTACTCTCCAATATCAAGTTTTTTATCCTTGAATTGGCGTGCAATACTTGCTTTGGTAACCCATATCTAGCAGATATACTTCTAGTTTCTTGGATTATTCTTTCTACTGTGACTGATCTCATCTCATCATTTTGGAACATTTTGAATGTGCGTCGACCTTACCGAGAGCATTCGTCCCAAAATATTCGAGAAAACGAGATTAATTTTTTTTCATTGAAGGAGTTCTTTTCTTGACATCTATTTCTTTTTTCATAGAAAGGAGTCCTTTACGTATTTCATACTTACTTTGCGAAAAGGAGCCTTTTTCATCAGGAGAGAGTTCACGCGAAGAAGGAGCCCTTTAGGCATTTAAGACACTATTTTTCGAAATTGCGGGAAAGCATTGATAGATGTACCGGCCGTCTTTTATTTAATTGAAAGGGTTTTTTTTTTGTGGAATATAAAGTCCTTTTCGCGAAAAAGACTTACTAGTTTTTAGCTCCACTGGCCGAAGGCCAGCGGGCTTGTGCCATGGCCCGGTGTCCGTCGTGCGTGCGTGCGTCCGTCGTGCGTGCGTGCGTGCGTCCGTCCGTGCGTTAACTTTTATTTCAAACATCTTCTTCTCTGAAACTACCCATCCAATTTTCATGAAACTTCACAGAAATGATCCTGCCATTGTCCTCTTCAGAATTTCTTGAAAGAATTTGATTCCTTCAAAAACTCTGGTTGCCATGGCAACAAAACTGAAAAATATTAGAAATCTTTAAAAATCTTCTTGTCTGAAACCATAAGGCATAGGGCTACCAAATTTGGCATGTAGCTTTATGTAGTAGACCTCTATCAAGTTTTTTCAAGTTATAGCCCTGGGGTCAAAATTGGCTCCCCCCCAGGGGTCACAAGTTTTACATAGGCTTATATAGAGAAAACTTTAAAAATCTTCCTGTACCTAAAGGCCTAGAGCTACCAAATTTTGCATGTAGCTATATCTAGTGGGCCTCTACCAAGCTGGCCAAAAGTTTAGCCCTGGGGTCAAAATTGGCCCCGTCGCAGGGGTCACAAGTTTAACATGGGCTTACATGGTGACAACTTAAGAAATCTTCCTGTTTTGATTTTTTTTTTTTTTTTTTTTGAAATTAGCTTTGCATCAGGGGTCTTATGTTTTACAGAGGCTTCATATGGACAAAAATTGAAAATCACCTTATTTATAACCATACAGCATAGACTTGTATTATTTTGGCATGTGGCTTTATCTTGTGGACCTCTACCAGGGTTCAAGTAATTATAGCTCTGGGATCAAAACTGCTACAAAATTTCCAGTTTTTGCTGGTCAGAGATGTTGATAATACTGGTATTATGACATAATTCAACGACAAACAAATCGTTCGCCGTCTATTACGTAATTGAAAAGTTAATCATGGGATTACTTGACGTTACTTGAGGCCTGCTTACTGCTAGTTACTATTTTTGCGCTTATCTAGGTCAAAATTAGTTTTTGTAATAAGGTCACCACATCAGGTGTAAGCGTTCAAATGCTGTAGGTAAAAGCTGCTACGAGTTGCAGTTACATCAGTTTGCCCTCAGTGGACGGATTTCCGAAATTTGCCATCTCTCTAATCGGTCTCCCGACCGATTAAAAACAGTAGAATGTAACCGAGAGTAACCCAACTAAAGCCAAAGTGACAAATAAAGTATCATTGTTGCAAAGGTTTCTTTGGAAATGTGTCACATCCTGACCACCGCACGAGTATGAAATCCGATACCGAAGTTGGGAAGTACGGGTAAAATCGTACAAACATCTGAAAAAAAAAAAGAGATAGAAATAGAAATCCTCTTTTTTAGCTCACCTGAGCACGAAGTGCTCAAGGTGAGCTATTGTGATCGTGCTGTGTCGGGCGTCCGTCGTCCGGCCTCAACATTTTACCTTGTGTGCACTCTAGAGGCCACATTTTCAGTCAGATATGCTTGAAACTTGGTCAGAATGTTTATCTTGATAAAATCTCGGACAAGTTCGAAATGGGGTCATGTTGGGTCAAAAGATAGGTCACAGGGCTAAATCTAAGAAAAATCTTTTGTGCACTCTAGAGGCCATATTTTCGGCCTGATACTCTTGAAACTTGGTCAAAATGTTTGTCTTGATGATATCTTGGACAAGTTCGAAATTGGGTCATGTCGGGTCAAAATGTAGGTCACTGGGCTAAATCTAAGAAAAACCTTTTGTGCACTCTTGAGACCTATTTTCAGCCTGATGCCCTTCAACTTGGTTAGAATGATTGTCTTGACAAAATCTTGGACAAGTTTGAAATTGGGTCATGTCTGGTCAAAAAGGTAGGTCACTGGGCTAAATGTAAGAAAAACTTGGTTATGTCGAGTAAAAAAGTAGGTCACTGTGTTAAATCTTAGAAAAACCTTGTCTGCGCTCTAGAGGCGACATTTTCAGCCTGATACTCTTGAAACTTGGTCAGAATACTTGTCTTGATAATATCTTGGACAAGTTCGAAATTGGGTCATGTCAGGTCAAAAAGTACGTTACTGGGCCATATCTTAGAAAAACCTTGTATGCGCTCCAGAGGCCACATTTTCAGTCAGATATGCATGAAACTTGGTCAGAAGTTTTGTTTTGATGAAATCTTGGACAAGTTTGAAATTGGGTCATGTCTGGTCAAAAAGTAGGTCACTAGGCTAAATCTTAGAAAAACCTTGTGTGCAGTCTAGAGGCCACATTTTCAGCCTAATAGTCTTGAAACTTGGTCAGAATGTTTGTCGCGATGATATCTTGGACAACTTTGAAATTGGGTTATGTCGGGTCAAAAGGTAGGTCACAGGGCTAGATCTTAGAAAAATCTCGTGTGCACACTAGAGGCCACATTTTCAGCTAAAACTCTTGAAACTTGGTCAGAATGTTTGTCTTGATGATATCTTGGACAACTTCAAAATTGGGTCATGTCTGGTCAAAAAGTAGGTCACTGGGCTAAATCTAAGAAAAAACCTTGTGTGCACTCTAGAGGCCACATTTTCAGCCTAATACTCTTGAAACTTGGTCAGAATGTTTGTCTTTGTAATATCTTGGACAGCCTCCAAAGTGGGGTCACATCCGGTCAAAAAATAGCTCACTGGACGAAATCACAGAAAAACCTTGTGTGCACTCTGGAGGCCACATTTCAGCCTGATACCCATGAAACTTGGTCGGAATGTTTGTCTCGATGATATCTTGGACAAGTTTGAAATAAGGTCACATTGATTCAAAAAGTAGGTCACTTACACTCATTTGTTTTTCATCATTAAAACCAGGCTCTCTTCAGCTTTATCAACTGTAGATGGCTACACTCAGGTGAGCGCTTTAGGGCCAATGGCCCTCTGGTCTAGTAAATTTTGTCGGATCTGGCCTTTGCGGACATTGTAGATCAAGCTCAGTCTGCACTAACGTGCTCAGAAACGTTGGCAATGCAATAATTTGGTCATGCTCTGTGAAAAGGGGGTTTAATGGAGTTGCAGTAATTGTTGCGCAGACTGCATTAAACCCTCTTTTCCCAGACCGCTGCTTGTTTATTAGAGGTTTCTTTTATTCTAGACTAAAACTGAGCCTTGAGTTTATTTAGCTTTTCAAAGGTTTAAAATCGATAGTTACATCTTTTCTTCTAAATGTGTAGAACATCATTGGAAAGATTCATATCCCTTGCATGTCCTTTTTACATCTCTACAAGCACAGTAATACTTTCAGATTTAGGAGGGAAAAAAGCTCTTGTCATGCAGACTAGCAAAGTGATGCTTAAGCCTTAAGGTTAAGTTTACGAGTAAATTGAGTTTCGGAGACACTGGGAAAAGATCAGAAAGCAATCTCTCTTGGTTATTAAAGCGTTTGCAGTCTTTTCCCCAGTCTACTAAAAGCGAAAATGTCTTCATGCCAGTGAACAATACTTACAGGAGATTTATCGTACCATCCATTTGACCCTGATACAAGATATCGAATATTCGGTCTGAGACTAAACATAGCGTCGAGAATAGCGTCCATAACTGGTTTTGTAGTTGTAGCAGAGGATTTTAAACTCCTGGATTGTGCATCCAGTAGAGACTGCAGATAGTAGTTTCCGTATGTTCTTCTCATTTCCGGCGAAGCTTTGTCCCACATTTGGTCTCTTTCTCTTCCGTACCTTGCAAACTGAGAACAAAATATGGCGTCAAAATAGGTTCCGGTAATTAGTTTTGTGTTCCGGTAATTAGTTTTGTGTTCCGGTAATTAGTTTTGTAGTAAAAGGACATGACTAACCCTTGATCAGATGCCCCCTGCCTATACGACTCTGGGAAAGAAGGCTTTTGAAAAAATTATTGGCAAGAAAATATACTGGTTATACGCATGTTCTCTTTTTCTTGGAATGTATTTTACCCTTTCAGGAAACGAATACCGTCTTAGAGTGAAATTCATTTGTTTTGATCTATGACTTTTCGGTTGGCTGTTTCATTTATTGTCTTAAATTATTTTACAATCATTTGTTTTATATGACATCTGGATTGGCCAGCTACTTGTGCTTTTTTATTTCACTGTCCAAGAAAAATGAAATAACCACCTTTGTTCATAACGAGTAGCTCGCATCTTGAATTTGCGGAATTGTATTCTACTTGTAAGGTGCACCATTTTATATTGTCTAAAGAATTTTTACAAGCAGTTGTTTTGGAATGCGACATCTTCGTTGGCCAGTTTCTTATGCAGTTTGCATTGACTGTATAAGAAAAATGAAATATTGCTCTTCTTTCGAGGCCGTTGCCTGGCACCTTTCTATTGTACAGACCTTTTATTGTGTGCTTTTTTTTATTGTCCTGAAAATGTTTCCCAAGTATTTGGTTTGATACTAACAAATTGTCGGTTACTTGTGCTTTTTTAATTCACTGTCCAAGAATAAATGAAATGACCTTCTTTCTCATGACTAGTAAATGGAACCTTTAATTTGCAGTATTGTATCCTACTTGTACTGTGCGCTTTATTTATGCTACGGTATCCATCAAGACGGTCCCTTTTTGTAAGGGGACCTTATCTATCGGTTAAAAATCCACTCTACCTGTCAAGGCTTAACAATTATTAGATATACCTGTGTTGCATCTTGACACGCTGTGATCGCTCCAAAATGACCTGGTTCTATAACGGAGACTTTCACATTAAATTTCATCATCTCCAGCCGCAAAGAATCACTGTAGGTCTCTAGACAGTGCTTAGTCACGTGATAGGCCGAGTCACGTGGCCAAGAAAACTTTCCGCGCCCACTTGATATGTTTATGATTCGACCTGATGAAAAATAAGATCAGCAGTTTCCTTAAATTGAACGGTATACAAGAACGATCTTGTGGCACTTGTATATGAGTCATGCTTTGTGACAAGGGGTCTAAATGCATCTGCAAACAGTATCGACCCATGTCAATCTGCGCAGTCAGGCTGACGTGGGTCGAAACTTTTTGCTTTTTGTAAATTTTCTTCATGGTAAAAGACCATTCTACCTCCAGATCCACTCGACTATTACACTAAATAGATTTTTGGATCCATAATTACCTAATGACTTGCTTGGTATCATGCATCACGGAGATGCATTAAACTCCCATTTGCCAGAGCAAGACTCATATCTACAAAAATCCAAAGCTACAACACAGAAAGGGTATTATAACTTCAGGAATGATTGTATGTGTTTATCTAACAATGTAGCTTATGCTAGATTTCCACTGCCGATCAGATCAACTCGATCATCCCGATCACCCAAATTCCCCAACCAAGCTGGACCGGAGGCATGTACACAACTTCTTCCCGACCTCTACTCGATCCTTCACGACTTCGACCCAACAACCACGCCGACTTCGGCTCGATCATCCCGATCCATACACAATTACCTACACGATTTCTACTCGACTAACTGGATCTCTGCTCGATCTCTACCCGATCTTCACCCGACCAGACCGTAATGGTCGTATTTGGGTCGTAGGGGGTCATGAACCGGTCGTGTACCAACACTTCCAATATAAAAACTTCTGAACATTTTTGATCAGCAATCACTTCATCCTATGAAGGTCTACAGAATAGGTATTAGCATTAGCAGCATTGGGATAGAGCAGTTACAGCTGTGTGCCAGATGGTTAGAGCTCCAGAGGGACAGGGCCGTGGCTGTGACAGAGCCTTAAGAGGAAGAAGCGGTCGAGGAGCGAAGAAAACACACAGGAAGGCGTAGTCAGCTACGGCGTAGGGAAATCTGGGTAAGGCAGTATACGGCGACCACTGTATGGGCAGTATGAGCAACTCCTACAGGACCTCATCAGAGAGGACCCCAATGGGTACAGAAGCTCCGCAGAGTGGACGCTGATATGTTTGGGCTTGTTGGCCGCATATATCGCCCAGAATTGAGAAACAAAGGATACCAACTTCAAGTAAATCGGGTCTTGGTCACGTGCCCTCGCGTATGGTCGAATAGCGAACGGGAAGTGATCGAGTACGGTCGGGTAGCAGTCGACCCCATCTGGACAACAGATCGAACAGGGGTCGCGTTGACCGGGGAGCGATCGGGTATTACTCGAGTATAGGTCGAGATGATCAGGTGTAAATGATATCATCCTGACCAAACTAGATCTCTACATTTGCCGATCAACTCGACCCTCTACTGGATCAATACCCGATCGCTTCTCGAGCGCTTGGCTACTCGATCTCTACTCGAATTTTTGACATGTCAGAAATTTTTGGGTAGGAAGCCCGAGCAATGTCGACCAGGGTAGACCTCCCCGACCACTCCTGCCGAGCGAGTCAGCTCATTTCCCGATCGTTTGATTGGGCTTGATCGAATTGACCTGATCGGCAGTGGGAACCTAGCATTATCGTCTGAAAGATTAATATGAGGTACATGTTCCTATCGAAAAACTATTTTTGGCTTAACTCTTACCAAGTGAAACGTCATGATACAATTTAGGATTTTCCATGGGTCAGCGACTGAGGTATAAGATTTGCAGTCACAAGGTTGTGGGCTCTTTTCCCACTGGATACGCTAATCACGTTGAAGTATCTTTGGCCAAGGAACTACGGAGCTCTAACTTTACAAATCTACTGGTGAAACAGATGTGACACATACATTACCGAGTGAATTGTCCCCGTTCAATGTGACATAACATTGCAATCAGTTGTCAATCGATGCATTAAATGACTATCTGCATAGTATATTGTAGTGTATTACATGTATTTCGTTTACAGCAGTATTTCAATTATATCCCAGAGACAGTTCATTCGTACATTATTTCCAGGGGGAGTACTAGTGATCCAACATTTTTCAGCCATAAATGACTCTTATGTAGTCGTGGGGGGAGGGGGTCGAACCCAAACATCTGGATTTCACATCTAGTTTCCTGCATTGTCTCCTTTTCTCACAATGTTTACAAAGCCTACCCTGAAGCAGGTGCGGAAAAAAAAAAAGACTTTATCCATCATCATTCCAGTAAAAAGCGATAAACAATGTTTTACCTTCACACTGTCGTACAAGGTACAGAAATGCCCGAGTCACCCTCACTGCTCCGTAAAAGTTGACATCCATAGCTTTCAGATACAAGTCTGGACCGAGAAACTCAACGTCGCCCATGACGTTAAATCCAGCGTTATTAACAATGGCCCACAGTCCTTTCCGCGAGCAGTGTTTCGATACGTGAAAGAGAGCACTAGTGACGTCATCGTCCGAGCTGACATCTATCTGTAGCAAGTGAACACGTTTGCTACATGACTTCATCAAATTCTGTGCACCATTTTTATCGGCATGGAGACAGCCAGCGTATACGATACACCCTTCTTGGTCCAGTATTTTTACGAGATCATACCCAAAACCTTGAAAATTAAAAAAAAAAAAAAAAAAAAAGAACAAAAATGGTTTGAGTGGAAGAAAGTGGGAAGCATCAAGGCGTGCACAAAATTGTTGACATTCTGGAACTCTCTCTCTCTGCATCTTATATGTAATCCATACCATTAAGCTATACCAACTTTTTTTTATGTTTACATAATGTAGTCACCCTACTTAAAGTCTTTCGACAAAAAAAAAAGACTTTTTTTTTTTTACGTTTGCCGACAGTGTAGACGAGGATGATAAGACTGCACAGAGCCTGTAACTTCTAAATAGCTAAACCAAATGGTCTGCTGATCAGAAGTTGTGTGATTTTTTAAATCTAGAAACATATTGAGGAATGTTCTGAAGAATAATTGGTAAATGCTGACCATGATTCTCTTGTGATTCATACCGAAGAACAAAATGAAAAAAAAAAACAAACATTCATACCAAAAAATTAACTTCGATTAGCTGTTTTCCCAATCTGTACATTGTTGTGAATCAAATGGGAAATAGACCAGTACAAAATCATTATTCATATTTTCGGTGAATTGTCATCCTTTTAACACTGCCAAACGACATAATTTTGGACAGGACTCAGTTGAAGCATTTGCAGACGACAAATTAAATGTTGCTAAAATTGATGAGTCTCTCTTTTTATCAAGATAGAAAACATAATGGGAAAATGATAAAATGCTGGTTATCAACATTTTCTACTTTTCCCACTAAAGGAAAACTCCACGAAAGCATGGCTAGGTGCACTAGCCGCTGCGATTTAACTGAAACAATGTTGAAAACGGCGTTAAGCACCATACAAACGAACAAAGCACAACATGTTTCATACATAGAATCTCTAAAGACTGTTGGGCGTATTTTGGGCGATGGGCCCGGAACGTTCCTGGCTCTAGTCCAGAGAAGGAAAGATGAACCATAGAATTTTAGTTGTTACAAGCAATCGCCGTACTATAGGTAAATCAACGCTGTTACAGGAAACATACATAGGAACCATGCTCTGGTAAAAATGGGGTTTTATACATCTCCGTGATGCATCATACCGAGCCAGCCATCACATAATTATGGAGTCAAAATATCCATTTTGTCTAACAATCAACTGCCAGCCATCACATAATTATGGATCCGTAAAATCCATTTTGTCTAACAATCAATTGAATTACTTAGAATGGTCCAGAAAATTGAACAATAACAAAAAATATCGATTCAGGTCAGCCTGCGCGGAATGCACAGGCTGACCTGGGTCGATACTTTTTTCGCAGATGCATTAAGCGCCCTTTTCGAACAGCATTGTTCATATTCAAATTATCTGCTTATAAAGATACTTAAAAAATTTGTCTGAAGCTGCTTTCAACAGTCTTTAACCCTTTTACCAAACACTCCCGACTTTTGACCCGAGGACGAAGCCATTTAAAAATATTATGGGAATAGCTGAAAATGCTGGTAACCAGCATTTCAATTTCTTCCCAAAATGTTTTCTACCCTTTGAAAGACAAATTTCATACTTTGAGTAACACCTAATTTGTTGTCTGCAGATGCTTTCAATCCGGACAAACTAACAAGCTTGGGCTCTACAGTGCTCTACCCAAGGAGGCTTCGGTGGAACCAGCACTACATGCGTGAATCGAACCTATATCGTACTAGATTTTAAATGCCAAGGCATTGACTTCTACCTTGCCGTAATCCTCTAGAAGACGTCAATATTTAAGCCTGCTTAGAATACAAACGAACCATGCTCTTGAAAAGTGGGCTTAATGCGTTTGCATAAAGTATCGACCTAGGTCAGCCTGCGCTAGTACTTTCTCCGTTTCCCCCTAATGTTTTCCAATGGCATCTTTCCCTGTGTCGTTAAACTCGGCATTGTTTGTTCGAGAATTAAACAATAAACGATACTTACCGCTATCACAACCAGTAATTAGAACGGCTTTGCCCTTTCTACCAACACTTACAGCACACTTTTTTACGACGAAAGTGACAGCGTTATATAACAAAACACCGAAAGTCAATACAAGCAGATATATTTTCCCTATAGCTATAACAATTTGCACTAAAACAGTCAATACAACCAAATGAAAAATGTGTTCAAACATTGGCATAATTATCAGTTTTCCTATCTGGGCTAAAGATAAGTTTGGTTTTACGAGTATGTTGACGTCGTTGTATGAATTTATAGTGGACGTTAGAGATAAGAGGTAAAGTTGGTTCCTAGTAGCTAAGTATTTGTACTTGTTACTCGGTCAGGTAAAGTTGGAACTAGTAGCCAGCTACTTGTTCTAGTTACTGGCTCAAGTAAAGTTGGAACTAGTGGCCAGCTACTTGTTCTAGTTACTGGCTCAAGTAACGTTGGAACTAGTGGCCAGCTACTTGTTCTAGTTACTCGGTAGGTAAAGTTGGAACTAGTAGCCAGCTACTTGTTCTAGTTACTGGCTCAAGTAAAGTTGGAACTAGTAGCCAGCTACTTGTTCTAGTTACTGGCTCAAGTAAAGTTGGAACTAGTGGCCAGCTACTTGTTCTAGTTACTCGGTCAGGTAAAGTTGGAACTAGTAGCCAGCTACTTGTTCTAGTTACTCGGTCAGGTAAAGTTGGAACTAGTAGCCAGCTACTTGTTCTAGTTACTCGGTCAGGTAAAGTTGGTTACTAGTAGCCAGCTACTTGTTCTAGTTACTCGGTCAGGTAAAGTTGGTTACTAGTAGCCAGCTACTTGTTCTAGTTACTGGCTCAAGTAAAGTTGGTTACTAGTAGCCAGCTACTTGTTCTAGTTACTCGGTCAGGTAAAGTTGGAACTAGTAGCTAGGTACTTGTTCTAGTTACTGGCTCAAGTAAAGTTGGAACTAGTAGCCAGCTACTTGTTCTAGTTATTCGGTCAGGTAAAGTTGGTTACTAGTAGCCAGCTACTTGTTCTAGTTACTGGCTCAAGTAAAATTGGAACTAGAAGCCAGCTACTTGTTCTAGTTACTCGTTAAGGAAAAGTTGGTTACTAGTAGCTAGTTACTTGTTCCAGTTACTCGCTCAAGTAAAGTTCGATACTAGTAGCCAGCTGCTTTTCTCAGTTACTCGTTCAGATAAAGTTGTAAGCTGGTAAAGACAATCATCGAGATACTTGGTTTCAGTTCTTTGTCCCCATGACAAGTGGCCCTTTTGAACTTGGTGACAAGATAATTGCATATACTAGTTTCTTTTTGTGTACTTGGACACCGACATATTTTGAAGCAAATGTATAAAAGTAAAACGAAATACTTGGTTTCAGTTCTTCGTCCCCATGACAAGTGGCCCTTTTGAACTTGGTGACAAGATAATTGCATTTACTAGTTTCTTTTTGTGTACTTGGACATCGACATATTTTGAAGCAAATGTATAAAAGTAAAACGGCACTTTGGTTCTCGTTATCAGATCAGCGTCCGAAATACATTTTAGACCTCTTCCGATCAAATATTGTAGCATAAAAGCATCATGTTAACTTTTAAAGTACCTTTCACTGTCTTTCTTGACTTTGCGTCCAGCATAAATCAAGATTAGATGCACAATACGTACAGTCTAACCCTTGATTTAGACTGTCCGCTTTGCTGAGACACTCTGAACAAAAGCAACATTGATACTGCACCAATAACGATTGTTTTAGTAAGCTGAAAAAGTGTGTTTGGTTTTAAAGGACTAGTTTTACAACCCAGACGTATTCTATTCCACAGATACACCATGGTTCCCGTCATAATTAGGCTAATTCCGTAACTTCACCAATGGATGACCTGAGGTTACCAAATAACTTGAGGGTTCGAACGCAAGGAGATCAGGACCAGCTTTGATGGTAGATTTATCGAGCGACATGCAAAAAGAAAAGTGGCTATTTTGCGCGAAAGGAATAGCTTACTAAACTCTTAAACTTAAGGCCATGAACCTTTTCTGAGATGTATTTGAGATTTTTAATCGGTCGGTAGACCGATTAGAGAGATGGCAAACTTCGGAAATCCGTCCGCTCAGGGCAAACTTATGTAACTGCAACTCGTAACAGCTTTTAATTACAGCATTTTAACGCTTATACCTGCTGTGATGACCTTATTACAAAAACTACTTTTGACCCAGATAAGCGCACGTTTGACCCAGATAGGCTCAGGAATAATAATTACCGGTAAACAGGCGTTAAGTAATGTCAAGTAATCCCAAAATAACTTTTAAATTGTGTAATAAACGGCGGTTACAATTTGTTTAGTATTGAAGTATGTCACATTTACAGTATTATCAAAATCTCTGGCCAGCAAAAACTGTAGCAATTTACTTTCAACACGATTATAAGAAATAGGGTCAGTGATTAGCAGCAACTTTATGAATGAAATGAGTGCGAATAAAGTGTATCGGGTGATGTGAACACATCTACTAGTCGTCTGCTGCCCATATCATTCGGCAAATTTCGAGGATCCGTTGATAGTTATACGTAGTTACGGGATCGGCCGAGTTGTGACGAGTACTCTCCGTATATATAGCAGGTGTTGAACAGATGATAGGTCATTTTGGTCTTGAGAGGAATAAAATCGCAACAGAAATGAGTTCATCTACATTCTTTGAAAATATAATGTAGGGCAAATTTTCCAGCAGACGTTTAGAGTGGACGATTTGGACCGCTAAAAAATAGGTAGGACAGTTTGTCATGATGAATACGATGTCTTGTTAAAAATGGAAAAATGAAAGGCCCACAAGCAGCCAAAAGTAAATAATTCCAAAGTTATAATGCAGGCATATTTTATACGGCTTTTATATGTTACAATGCAGTTACCGAAGTTGCCAAGGTTACAGAAAAGAATATGTGTTTTTTCACTCTTTTCAGGGGTTGGTAGGTACTGCTGTTCATGATGAGTGATATCTAAAACTTGATAATGGGTATTGCTGACCAGAATTGTCACATATTTTTTACATTCTATTGCTGTCGGCTGGCAAACATAGCCTATATTTTAACCAATCGTTAAACTACTAATTTGTAAAAGACAGTATAAAAAGTGGGATCCTACGTGGCTCATTTGTAACGGTGTAGGACGTTTTGTCCCATACATAGTTCAAACATCTACCATTTGACTTGTGATTTCAAACCGCTGTAGTTATTCAGTGTGGACCAATTACAGTGCTAACAGCACTTTGATTTTATTGTGGCGCCGCATGAGCGGCGGCACTATATTTTTATTCGGTTTTGTAAAGTGCCTATGGAGGCAGCCATATTGAACTGGTTCCATGCTTTGTTTTAACATCCACCTATATCTACTGTACTTTGATTACCAGATCGGTGTCCATAATAACTTTTTTATTTATTTGTGGGGATTTATTTTTTTGTTTTTGTATATTGCACTTTCATTGTTAGATGGATAAAAACACGGATCGTAGCCATTTTAAATATCTTACGCTGGAAAAGGTTAAGAGGCATTTTCAAGCTCTTTGACCCTAGAGCACCCTATGTGGTACCCACTTATATTTTTGTTCTAGTATTGTATGGATTGTAGAAATATTGTTTTCCTTTCGCGATCGTGTTTTTAAGACCAGCTAACTGTAACTAGGTCAATGTTGGGGTTGACAGATGTTTCGGTAACAGACGAGTTCGGTAACTTGGACTTATAGAGTAAATCGATTGGATGTTTCGGTAACAAGGTAATTATATAGTGGTAATGCACCGTGACGTTTTTCACACCAAATAAAGTCTTGGTTCTGATTCGTTAAATGTTTCTCTTTTTTCTTCCACACACTTTAAGACATAATATTTTTGTTATGTTTCTACTGTTATGCTGTACGTAAAATGATACCCGAATCAAAGTTGAGGTAACGAATAACAACACCCAATCCTAAACTTGAAACACGTTGTATCTCCTTTTAAATCAACGCTTTATGATCCTTTCAACGTGAAAATATTTTCTTACTGAAAGACTTCCAAACCAGCCATTAACCCTTAGAGCGTCTGTCATTACTGCTGTTGCCATTGCGGCCGGTGCAGATCGAGATCAGAGTACACCAAAGACGGAGTTTGATCTTTGATCTTCATTTGTCAATTTTGCAAGACATTCAGAACAAGAAAACCTTGACACTGCTAAAAATAGGTTTTATATCTAGAATGAAAATGACCGTTGGGTTTATTCGACGCTCTTAGATTTAAAATTATGGATAGTTAAATTTAGTTCAGAAACACAGGTAATACAGGTAAGAATACTGATATTTTAAGTGACAAAATTTTAGAATTAACTAGTATGTGCACTGATGCAGCGATATTTGTAGCCGGAGATTTGAACAGCCGAATAAAAGATCTATGTGATTTCATTCCAAATGATTGCGTTAACTACATTTTCAGCGGGAATATAGAGTTTCCATCTGACAGTTTTGATATGTCAAGATTGTCAAAAGATACAGTCTGTAATAACTTTGGTCTGTCTTTGATAGACTTATGCTGTACTTTTAATATACATGTCTTTAACGGCAGGTTATTTAACGACAAAAACGGCGAATACACATGTTTCGCAAATAATGGTGCGAGTGTCGTCGATTACATGTTGGCATCCTCGAGTATTTTCCCTTATGTTACTGACTTTAATGTTGACAATATTATGTTCTCAGTACATTGGCCACTGTATTGTACATTTAGTTTTTCCAGAAACATAACTGTTACAAATCTTACTCAGTCTGAAAATCGCCAGGATGGACGTATTCACTATTATGAAAAAATGATATGGAATGCTTCCACAATGCAGATCTTTGATTCAAATTTCCCACAATTGATTAGATCATTCTATGACAAATTGGATACAGTTTCAGCTATGGAAATGCTCGATTCATTTATAACTCTCATAAAGTCATCCTGCCCAACTACTGTTAGAGGTTCTTATAGGAGTAAGGGAGGTAACTCTTGTCAGCCGATTTGGTGGAGTGATGAGTGTGCAATTGCTAAGAATGAAAAATACAACCGTTTACGAATTTTTAGAATATCTAATCATTCTTCTGATCTAGTTGCTTTTCATGAAGCAAAAAGAATATTTAAAACAGTTTGCAAACGGGCAAAAATCAATAATCAGTATAAAAACCGTCGCATTCTTATAGACTCGGGTAAGAATCCACAAAAATTTTGGAAAACGATTAAGAGTTTTTTGACTAAGAAAAATATAAACACTTCCACAAATATCAGTAGTGATGAATGGATGGTTCACTTTCAATCCCTGTACTATAAAGATATTCCCGAATCTCGAGATGAAAGTATTACATTGCAACACATTCGCCACGACTTAGATAACGATTATTTAAATACTGACATTACAGAAGATGAAATAACAAGAGCTCTTTCCCAAGTTCATAGTAATCGCTCGCCTGGACCTGATGGTATAGGCATTGATGTATTAAAACACTAAAATGCTATAATACCATATCTACACAAATTATTCAATGAAATATTCACGTCGGGACTAGTACCTGAGGAATGGGGAAAAAGTATAATTGTTCCAATTTATAAAAAAGGATCCAAATCAGACCCAAATAATTATCGCGGTATATCACTTATAGACGCGCTTTGCAAAGTTTTCACTTTTATTCTAAATAATCGTTTGTCAGTCTGGTGTGAAGAAAACCAAGTTATAGATGAGTCCCAAGCTGGCTTTCGTAAACAATATTCAACTATTGACAACATTTTTACGTTAACGTCAGTTGTACAAAAATACCTCTCAAGACCAGGAGGAAGGTTTTATTGTATTTTCATCGATTTTTCGAAAGCGTTCGACTCAATTCAACATGAACTTTTGTGGAACACGCTACGTCGGAAGAGCATAAGCGGTAGATGTTTGAAAGTATTACAGTCTCTATACAAAAATCTTAAAGCGTGTATTAGAGTAGACGATGGCTTATCAAATTTCTTCAACTGTAACATGGGTACCCGTCAGGGTTGTTTAACAAGTCCTCTGATTTTTTGTCTTTTTATCAATGACTTAGCTGACTACATGAAAGCTAAATTTCCCAATGGAGTATTCATAAATGATAATATATGTGATCTTTATGCATTAATGTATGCAGACGATATTTCTAGCATGAGCGACACTGCTATTCAGTTGCAAAGGCAAATAAACTGTATTTCCCAGTATTGTAATGAAGTCAATATGCAAATTAACTTAGACAAAACCAAAATTATTGTATTTCGTAATGGTGGCCATTTAAAAAAGCATGAAAAATGGTACTTTCAAGATAAGATTATTGAGGTCGTTTCACTTTATAAATATTTGGGCGTATACATGACACCAAAACTCTCGTGGGGAAAAACACATGAATTAGCTGCTAAACAAGCTCGTAAAGCTATATCCTGTATTTTTCAGTGCCAATATAATTTTGGACAATTTAAGCCACACGAAATATTCAAACTTTTCGATAGTATGATAAGACCTATATTGTGCTATGGATGTGAAATTTGGGGATATGAATTTAATAAAACTGTTGAATCCGTTCATTTATATTTTTGTAAGCGGTACTGTCATCTGCCACAACAGGCAGCGAACGTTTTTGTCTATGGGGAGTGTGGTCGATTACCTCTTTGTACGTTTTACATGGCACAATGTATCAAATACTGGGTTAAGCTACTTCATATGGATCTAAATCGCTACCCTCGTCAGTGTTATAATATGCTAAAAGGTTTAGATGAATTAGGTCGCAAGACTTGGGCAGGGTCGATTAAACAACTTTTATTCTCATTGGGCTTTGGTTTTGTTTGGATAGCCCAAGACGTCGGGGACAGCAATCAATTTATGAACATTATTAAGATCAGATTGAAAGACATTTATTCTCAAAAATGGCATGATTCACTTACAAATACGAGCAAAGCAGACACATATAAATGCTACAAGTCATTACTCACACCTGAAAAGTATCTTTCTATAAATCTCCAATACCTATATAAACAGGCGCTTGCAAAGTTTCGAACTTCAACACATGATTTGATGATAGAGAAAGGAAGACATACTGGATTGGATAGAAATTATAGATATTGTCATTACTGCCGTTGTAAAGGAATTTCTGTTATAGAGTCCGAATTTCATTTTTTATGTGAATGCAGTGCTTACAATGATGTCCGAGAAAATATATTTGGATCTATTCTACCTAATCATATAGATCAGAATTTTTTTCATCAGATAATGTCGACTGAGAACCCAGCTATTATTAGAAAACTGGCTAAATTTATACATACAGCGTTTGAAATAAGAAAAAATCACTGTAATTAATTTACTTGTTTAGACTTGCACACTCATCGCCCCAGCGCATCGTCTTAGTTATGAGTCAATTCAACTTTTGCGAAATTTTCTCTCTTTTTTTTTTTGTCAAATATTATTGCTAATATCATATTCCCCTTATTAGTCAGATCTTCAGTAGAAAGTGATTTGGAAGGGAAACAGACCTCTCATTTGCGAGGCTTGGTTTCCCTTTCTGGTCTACTTTCGTTTGCATTAAATTTACACGGATAAATGTATCTTTTGTTTTGATATAGTGATTAGGGTAGGACCACTCATATGTGTCTTAGCTCAGATGTGTGTATTATGGGCCAGAGGCCTTACAATTTTCAATAAATGTTATGTTATGTTATGTTATTGTGGCAAAAGAAGAGAGCGAGCGCGAGAGATAGATAGTAGCAAATACTTTTTTTGACAAATATTTTTCTCAAACTGCACGAGCAGTGTGTGATCTAAACATGCCCAATACCCATAACTTTTACATGCAGTCTGATCTGCGAGTTTCTTCTTGTCCATTGGTGTTTCAGGTTTTCATAAACTGGGGTTAATCTTTAAGATCTACAGGAAACTTCTTTATCTTGTTGGCAATGGGAGGTGTGAAAACAGGCTGTAAACGCGTCTATATACAATATACAGTACTCCCTTCGCTCTCAAATAGTACGCATATGATTTTTTTATGCAGTGTTGTATTGATGAACGCACTTTAAAACCAGCAGACGCCGATTTTTGTGCACCAGACCAGATTTGAAAACTGTGTGGAAAATGGAGAGGAACAAAACAGAACAGATATCTTTTAGATAGGCACAGATGTTCATGGTCAAAATCACAAGAAGTATGCACGAAGGCATTATTGTCAAGGCCTCTCTCTCTCTATCTCTCACTCCCTCTCTTCATTTGCCACAATGTTTCAAATGTATTATCTTTATTTCTGAATTCACGTTAATTATCCATAATTTTAACCCTTAGAGCATCGAAAAAAGTAAAGGCTGTTTTCATTTTAGAAACAGAACAATACATATATTACAATATACGATCCCTGGTCTAATATTAGCTATTTCAAAGCAAAGTTGTCCTTCTTCATAATGTCTTAGAAAAGCTGGCAGCGTAAACCAACGATCAGACTCTGTTTTTTTTTTTTTTCTTTTTTTGCTTTGCAGTTTGATCTTTGTCTGAATCGGTCGCAAGGGCAACAAGAGTGAAAGGTGTTCTGAGGGTAAATGGCTGGTTTGGAAGCTGACCAATTTGTTTCCGGAAGAAATTATTTTTCACACAGAAAACGTTGACAAGAATAGCGTCATTTTTAATAAAACATTTTTAAAAAACTTGAGGACTGGCTTTAAGTTGGAGTCTGTTATCTGTAGGACGATTAAGTAATACGGGTACAAGCTTAGGGCTGGGTTTTATCAGGGATCGTATATTATTCATTACATGAATCAGCTATGGGTGAAAAACGAAAATAAGATATGGTGATCAAAATTTATTAATTTCAGGTATTTATTTATACAGCATGGAAAGAACAACAAATATATTTACGTCAGAAAACGAGTGAGAATTGCAAATTAAAAGAAAAAACGTTTGCACAAACAGAAGCCATGGGTGTGAAAAAACGTCACGGCACTATATTACTGCCTTGTTACCGAAACATCCAATCAATTTACCCTATAAGTCCAATTTACCGAACTCGTCTGTTACCGAAACATCCGTAAATCAATGTTGGAGCGCCTAACATGACTGGTATTATACAACCGCTTTAGTCTATAAAGATGTAAGGACTTCATTCAAGTCTTTATTATATCTATAATAAAGAGGGGTTGTATGATACCAGACATATGTGTTGGAGTGTCAGATTTAGCACAATCCGATAACAGACTTTTCTTTCGTTAATGTAAAATCTTCCTGTTCAAAATCAGACGGTCGAGAGTTTTGATATTTCATGTGTAGTATCGCTACAATGACCTCTACCAAGTACTAGTATGTTCAAATGGTGGCCTTCGGGTCAAAAGTTGCCATATGCTCCCCTCCACCCAGATGTCACAAATTTGCGCATAGCCATATTTGTTACACACTTTTCAAAATCTTCTATCAAATATCAGAAAGGCAACAGCTCTTAACATTTCTATCTACCAATTGTGTCCAAATGATGTCCTGTGGATAAAGAAATGGCCCAGTCCATGGATAAGAAGTTTGCAAATAGCGTTCAATGATATGAAATTTAAAAATCTTGTCAAAAACCAGATGGCCCAGAGTTTAAATACAGTATCACCACTTGGACCTCTACGAAGATTGTGCAAGAGATGCGTATTAGGAAATAACCCAATGCATTGTGCCCTGTTACAGAAACAACTAGTTTGCGGCGCCATTGATGTTCAGCATCAATATTTTCTTGTTCTAATTTTACTCCATGTTAATATTTTAATGTAGGTACATGTGTGTATCACAACTAGTGTACAAAGACGCAGTGAGGTCCGGTGAGGGCTTCATCCTTCCTCCGAAAGGAGTGCATAGGCAAAGAAAATCTCCTAGCCGCAAACGTAAGTAGTTTCATTTGTAAAATCTTTCGACTTCGACGGTAAAGATAGATATACAGATCAGACGTCGGACTCTACGTTTTGTGCAGTCTGATCCTCATCCTGACAGAAAAGCAATTTTGTAGAGTCTTGGGCGGTATTTTAACCCAATCTTTCTCTTCAAAGCACCCATTATGTGACAAACTATTTCTACGTAACAGAATCAGGAGCAGAAATCTTGACCTACATTATCCTCGAAACCTTGATAAACAACTCCAGGAGTGAACTCCCTCATTATAATTACCGGATGTTTAGAATTATTATCGAAACACAGTGAACCAGAAGCTGACCCTTTCAACATTTTCCCTTCGAAATAAACATCTGTATGCCACACTTAGCATAAGTGATTGTACAAAAATAATTTAAAAGTAAAACACAATTTACACCAGCGCAGTAAATTTGAACGATCCTAAATGCAGGGTTCCTGAAATAAATATGGACATTTATAGCACAAAGAGTATTTAAATATGTTTGATGCAGAATAACCTCCCTTTAAAACGCTACAACCTGTCAGAAAGTTGTCGTATGAAAATTTATATTGCAATCCATAATCAGCTAATGTCTGTGGTGACATGAACAATAAGCCTCTTAGAGTATCTTTGTTATGTCACACCAATTTGTTTTAAACTTTAACCCTTACTCAGCTAAGTAAATGAAACTCTCAAGCCAATAGTAGAAACAAAGGTTTTTTTTTTTTACTATTGGAAGGATGTTTATCGAGGAATGATATCTTTATCTGCTGATGTAGATCCAAGATCAGACTGCAAGTTATCTGCAGTCTGATCTTGACCGACAGTGGCCGCAAAAGGTTCCGGATTCGCGCTTGGAGCCTAAGGGTTAATACTTCTCTTCTGTTATTAATAGTACAACAAAAATGTGTAAACAAAACAAGGTATTGTCACTGTATGAATTAAGCGTAAATTCAGGATAAAAAATACTATTCAAGGTTTCAGATAGTGGACGTACCAAGTTTATATTGATTGTCAGAAAACATAATTTTTTCCGTTATAAGCCTGCTCCTAATAGATAGCACAATTATAAAAATAGAAATCCATGAAACACAGCAATTGACATCAAGATCGTCATTCATGCTCCTTCACTCAGAGCCGAGTCCCGTAGCTCAGTCGGTAGCGTACAGGACCTGAGAACAAGAGGTCGCTGGTTCGATCCCCGGCTTGACCAATTTCTTTTCGAGGATTGATGATAGTCATTGCGACAGGATTCATTCCTCTCTCACCCTCACCGCTGACCATTGTTTCGACAATGGCTATGTGGGAAAGCACCCAGTGGCTTGGAAAGAAAACTGTGCGGAGTACTGGTAAAAGAAACTCCAAGAAAGCATGGATAGGTGCACTGGCCGCCGCGATATAACTGAAATGATGTTGAAAACGGCGTTGAACACCATAATGTTTTCTACCCAATCAAATGTGTATTCCATCATTTGAGCCATTTTTGAATTGTCATCTGCAATCCTTTCAATCGCGGTAGACCAGACTTAAATTTCGTCCTTTGGTAAATGGCCGATTTATCTTTGATATTATGAAACAAAAAATAAACTTCATAACAATAATTCCAAATTTACAAGCGGGCTGATCTCTGCCCACATCTCGGCAAAAGTGAACAATTCATAATAAGTAACAGTACATGTACGTGACAACTTTCGAAACAGACTGTTTAGGCAGAGCTCAGAACCCCATATGATTTTGTAGGCTGATCTCTGTGTGTATCCTCTAGCAAGGCGACCAGTTCACTGTTAATAGGAGTGGGCCCTGGAAGTGGGGTGTATGGACAGTGATCAGACCCCAGTATGTGTTGGCTGACCCTAGGAAAAAAAGACTCTTCATGTTTCTAATAAAGGAGAAAATGCAGTTGACCAGTATTTTCTCCTTTCACCACAATGTTTCCTGCCGTATCACTAGCATTTTTTTATAAGGAATTTTGCTGAATGCTTTGAACTTGTCAGTTCTAATGGTTTGTCGCTTGGTAAAGTTATACAAACCCTAAAACATAAAGAGCGACGTGAGCCTATCTATTACCTCCCTTTAAAATGTATACCTAAAACTGATGTTTCGTGACTTTACTAAGTATAGGGTATCCAGTACATTCGTTAAATTCTTTAAGTGTATTTAAGATAATATCTTGAAAATGGGGAAAAAAGTAAGTTTTTTTTTTGTAATCAAACTTTATTCATAAGCATTTAAAAATATATATATATATACAGAGCAAATTTCAATTCAACACAAAATCGATTCCAAGAAACACTATAATGCATCAGTTGTAGTCACTAGATGGCATGATGCATTAAATCTTTCAAGAATAAGTGATCTTCAGTGGGCATATACCGGGAATACCAAATCTTATAGTGATGATAATATCGCGAAATATACTGTAGTTTTTGCAATTATGATTAAGAAGAATTAAAAGTAAACGCCAGATAGAATTTGAAAAAAGATTAAAATTACTAGTCATATGCAAGGCACAAGTTTTTTTTTAGGAACAACTAGAATAACTTCGTAAGTCTTGATTGCATAATCCAATAAATTGTGCTCTTCTGCATATTTCATACCACTGTTAGTTCATGTTGATGTTTATCCAGTCTATGTTTAAGATATAACGAAAAATACCTGCTTCTCACAATTTATAAAACTGGGGTCAACATTCATTCTTGGTATCCTATTTGGTTTCTCATACTTTAATGAGTTTCCAGGTCAGTTTATTGCCTGCCACACATTCAATACCAGTTAATATTGAAATGTTATCAATCATGTTTCGGTAATAATTTGCAGCATTTGCATAAAGCGAAATTCTAATTTGTTTTTTCCTTTGTAAAAAGAGTAGCTCATAGTTTCGAGCATTTTCTCCTTTCCCTACAATGGTTTTTCAGGGTTAATTAAAAGTCAGGATTTTGTGGTAAAGGGTTCATATTCTGTCTGTGTAAAAACTTAACCATTAACAACACAATCCTAAGCTTTAATAACCCTGAGAAAGAATTTTTCTGAAAACATTATTGAAAAAGGGGAAAATGCAGGTAACCAGCATTTTTTCTTTTACCACAATGTTTTTACTAAATACTGTACAAAAATAACTGTTTATGCCCATTTAGACAGCAACTTTGGACAGCATTCTTTAAGTAATGTGCAAGCAACTGAAATCTAACAGTAACAATACAGATCTGCTGCTACTTTTAGAGCTGCTTAACCCTTTACCACCCAATCCCGAGTTTTAACAACCTAAGACAGAAGCCTTTTGAAAACATTTTAGGAAAAGGAGAAAATGCTGGTAACCAGCATTTTCTGCTTTTCCTACGATGGTTTCTATCCTTCCCAAAACAAAATTCAATTTTTGAGGCACTTTCAGTTTGTCGTCTGACAATTCTTTCAATTTGGACTAGATTAACATTTTGCCGTGTGGTAGAGTTAAAGTATCATAGGAAATACAACTTTTGGATAATCAAAGAAAGGAAAACCATTTTCTGCTTATGTTTGGAGGCAAAGTTTGATGTTGTTTTTTAAATGAAACAATTGTTTAATATCTCTCAATGTTATTATTATTATTATTATTATTTTTTTTTTTTCAAGAGAAAAAAAAAAAAAAAAAAATCCCCTAAGTTTGTTGGGTAAATTGGTAATCTCACTCTGACATAAAAGTTATCTCCATTAACATTCTTTTCTAGCCATCTGCTTGACTGTTTACAAAATTGTTCATAAATATTTAGCCTGTTACTAGTCTTACTTTGGCTTAATCTTTAGCAATATATGTGGGGGATATACAAGCAGTAAAATAAAAAAAAAACTGTTTGGTTATTGAAGGCTTAACCACACAATCTTGAGTTTTAATGACCCTGAGAAAGAAGCCTTTTGAAAACATTAGGGGAAATGGAGCCCCTGGTTTTCATCACTGGTTTTTAAGCGTGTAAAATAACCCCAGTCAATACTTCCAAAGTTGTCAATAGTTGTCATTGATCAGTCAGAAAGTTTGATAATCATGATGTGAAGTATTAAAGCAAACCTATCAATTCATATACATTGTATACAAAATGATACTGCACATTTAGGGATTGTGCGGGGGAGGGGGTGGCTCTGGGGACAAGAGCCATGTCTGGCCACTTATATTTCAATCAACCAATGAAAACCGATTAAAATCAGTATTGACCACTGGCCAGGTCAATACTCACATGGACCGGCTCTTTGCCAACCATGGTGTACATTGAGATTAGACTGCATAGAACTTGCAGATATTTTTCAGACAGAAAGAAATTTGAAATGACACAAATTTGTTTTCTTTTAGACCAGCAAAGATTTTTTTATGGGATTAATTTAAAAAATTAACAATTTACCACACAATCCTGTGTTTTGACGACTCAGAGGAAATGGGTGACCAGTAATTTTTCCTTTTCAGACAGTAATTTCTACCCTGTCACACACAAATTCCATGTTTGGAGCCAAATTTGATTTTTCATCCATAAATGTTTTCAAATTTGGCTGTTCTAAATTTTTGTTCTGTGTTTTGACTTAATCTACCATTGAAATCTAAATAATGACATGCTTATAATTAGGTTCACATGTTCTGTTTTAGATTTTTTTTTTAATTGTTGAATAGACTCCCTTCAAAAGGTCGCAACCTGTCAGAAAGTTGTCGTATGAAAATTTATACTGCAATCTAATAATAAAAAGGTTCATTGAACTGAGCATCTACCGATAATTCGATAAAGGATTTTGTACACGACGAATCAAATTCTAAAGCCCTTCGTTCCTAGTCCTGCTAGAAATATGAAAGGAGACTCTCAAGCCGAGATTACAAACAAAGACTGTCTACTTCAGCGGCGGTTTTTCGAGGTTCGAGGACAGATAATGCCTTATCGAAAGGTGTAGATCCAAGATCAGACTGCACGTTCTGTGCAGTCTGATCTTGATCGTCAATTTCCGCAAAAAGGTCCTTGAGTTGCACTTAGAGCCTAAGGGTTAATACTTCTCTCTCGTATCTAACAGTACAACAAAAATGAGTAAACACAACAAGGTGTTGTCACTAGATGAATAAAGGGTAGTGTGAATTCAGGGTACAAAACTATTTAAGGGTTTCAGCTAGCAGACGTACCAAGTTTATATTGATTGTCAGAAACATATTTTTTTCCCGTTATGAGCCTGCTCCTTATAGATAGCACAATTATAAAAATAGAAATCCATGAAACATAGCAACTGACATCAAGAGCGCCAGAATGTCATTCGTGCTCCCATTAGGGCGAGGGATCTGCACGGTCCGCCATTACACGCTAATACGTAACGTATATATATAGGATGCAAGGTCGCCTCAGAGGATTGCTTTTGAAATCATTGCGGGAACAGTAGATGGTACCCAGCATTTCCTCCTTTTTCCTTCAATGTTTTCTACCCAATCAAATGCGTATTCCGTCATTTTAGCCATTTCAAAATTGTCATCTGCAGTCCTTTCAATCGCGGTAGACCACTCGTAAATTTTGTTGTTTGGTAAATGACCTATTTATCTTTGCTATTATGAAACAAAAAATAAACTTCATAACAATAATTCCAAATTTACAAGCGGGCTGATCTCTGCCCACATCTCGGCAAAAGTGAACAATTCATAATAAGTATCAGTACATGTACGTGACAACTTTCGAAGCAGACTGTTTAGGCAGAGCTCAGAACCCCATATGATCTTGTAGGCTGATCTCTGTGTGTATCCTCTAGCAAGGCGACCAGTTTACTATTAATAGGAGTGAGCCATGGAAGTCGGGGTGTATGGACAGTGATCGGACCCCAGTATGTGTTGGCCGACCCTAAGAGAAAAGGCTCTTCACATTTCTAGTACGGAGAAAAAGGTGACCAGTATTTTCTCCTTTCCCCACAATATTTCCTGTCGTATCACTAGCAATTTTTTATTAGAAATTTTGCTGAATGCTTTGAACTTGCACAGTTCTAATGGTTTGTCGTTTTGTAAAGTGACACAAACCCTAAAACATAAAGAGCGACGTGAGCCAATCTATTACCTCCCTTTAAAATGTAAAACTGATGTTCTGTTTCGTGACTTTACTAAATATAGGGTATCCAGTACATTTGTTAAATTCTTTAAGTGTATTTAGGATAATATCTTGAAAATGGGGGAAAAAAGTAAGGTTTTCTTTTTGTAATCAAACTTTATACATGAGCATTTAAAAAAAATCATAAAGAGCAAATTTCAAATTAACATAAAATCGATTACAAGAAAATCTATAATGCATCAGTTATAGTCACTAGATGGCATGATGCATTAAACTTTCAATAGTAATTGATCTTCAATGGGTAAATACCGGGAACGCCAAATCTTATAGTGACGATAATATCGCGAATATACTATAGTTTTTGCAATTATGATTAAGAAGAATTAAAAGTAAACACCAGATAAAATTTGAAAAAAGATTAAAATTACTAGTCATATGCAAGGCACAAGTTTCTTTTAGGAACAACTAGAATAACTTCGTAAGTTTTGATTGCATAATCCAATAAATTGTGCTCTTCTGCATATTTCATACCACTGTTAGTTCATGTTGATGTTTATCCAGTCTATGTTTAAGATATAACGAAAAATACCTGCTTCTCACAATTTATAAAACTGGGGTCAACATTCATTCTTGGTATACTATTTGGTTTCTCATACTTTAATGAGTTTCCAGGTCAGTTTATTGCCTGCCACACATTCAATATCAGTTAAAATTGAAATATTATCAATCATGTTTCAGTAATAATTTGCAGCATTTGCATAAAGCAAAATTCTAATTTGTTTTTTCCTTTGTAAAAAGAGTAGCTCATATTTTCGACAATGGCTATTTGGATAAGCAGTCAGTGGCTTAGGAAGATTATAATGCAAAGTACTGGTAATAGAAACTTAAGTAAAGCATTGAGAGATGCACTGTCTGTTGCAATACAACTTAAATAATTCTGACAATGCCATTTAACACCATATAACCAGAAAAAGAATACCTTGTTCAAGTACCAATGTATCATCTTTGAACAATAACAACAAAACGGTAAGGATGCAACTCAAGACATGTAGATCTACATTTTTTTTTGTTGATGTTATATTTCTGTTACAATGCAACATTGCTTTTTGACACAGAGGTCAATTCCATATCAATAGGAAAAAAAATCAGAAGTGATAGACTTCCCAGGAATGACACAAATAAGTGGACTGTCAGTGTCATATGACTGAATATAATGCAGAAAACCACCTAAAATACAATCAAATTAGTAAAGAGTAACTTCTGTTTATGTATGTGCTGATTGTCTCAACAATAAATAAACTTCATCACAATGATTCCAAATTTACATGCGGGCTGATCTCTGCCCACATCTCCGCAATAGTGACCAATTCAAAACAAGTACATGTATGTGACAACTCCCGAAGCAGACTGTTTAGACAGAATTCAGATCCTCACATGACTGTGTAGGCTGATCTGTGTGTATACCCCCTACCAATTAAGATGATCAGTTCACTATAAATATGTCTGAGTCCTGGAAGCAGGGTGTATGGATAGTGATTAGACCCATGTATACATGTATGTTGGCTGACCTTAAGAAAAAAAGGCTCTTCATTTTCGGACAAAAACTCAAATGAATCTCCGCTCAAATTTTAAACTTTGTTGTCTAGATGGAAAAGGACGAGGATTTCTTCTTACTTCATGGGAAACAAAGGAAAGGTGCAATCAGTAGTTACAAGCAATATTTTAACTCTTCAACCCTTTACCACATGACAAAAATTTATAACTTTCAAAATTGAAAGCATCTGCAGATGACAATTTAAGTGGGAATCAAATGATGTGATTTCTGATTGTTTCTTCAGGGTCATTAAAAGTCGGGATTGTGTGGTAAAGGGTTCACATTCTTTCTGTGTAATAACTTAACCTTTAACAACACGAACCCAATTCTCTCCTTTCTCAAAACTCTTTTCGAAAGTTGTCTTCCTTTGGGCATCTGGGATATGAAATGTTCTGATGGATTATATCAAGACACTCTTTCCTGAATCAATTATTGCTTGAAACCAAATAAATTAATCGCCAGCTCGCTGTTTTTCAGTACTTTCAGTACTTTGATTCAACTTTGTGTTTTCACTGAAAATCAACTGAGCATTGGCGCCCGAATGCGGACTTCTTTTTATTTGTTGCCATAGAAACCAAAATGAAAAAATAAAAAGAAATACCTAAATAATTGTCTTCTCAGACACCAAACCATGCTCTGTGATATTAGTATTTAAAGACTTTGTGTTTGTCCTTGTAATTACTCAAAGGACATTGTTACTATTTCAACTTATATACTGAGTATGGTAAAATGAAAGAAAAATATAATTCATTGCTTGGCCACTGTGGATTTTTTGAATTTCCAGATATGTTCCCTGGACTTGTCCTGTATCAGCAATTTTTTGCACGCTGCTCGTTTGGTTTGTTACCTTGATTTGTTTCCAAAGCATCATAAAGGAATAAAATTGGAAACAGAAAATCCTTTGAAAATTTTCTCCTTTCAATCCATAAAGACCATGAGGCCAAGGCTATACAAAAATATTCATTATATTGGCCTTTACAAATTAATGTTTTTCCATTCTGTTGTCAACTCCACAGACCGCCAGTGTGAGACATGTAGATATTTTTTATTAGTCTGTACAAATGTGATAGTAGTTTTAATCCTTTACAAATGTGATAGCAACTTTGAGCTTCTGGGCCTCATCTTCCTACCACTTCATCCGTTCTGATGCCCAGGCCCTCAGCGCATTCAGCGTTTTGATTTCATAAGTTATAGTGAAATCTCTGTGTTTTCTACCAAAATGCCTGGAAGATACAGGAAATCTTGGATTAGTTGCAACAAATCTTTGAAAAAGAGAGCTACCCAGTTTAAAAAGGGTCATTGGGCACATTGTGACACGAGTGTGAAAACTATGTCAGATGTCATTCCGACAACACGAGGCGCACCAATCACACGCCTTACAAGTCAGGAGGCTCGAGATCTCGAGTCAATGTTCTTCTTATCTTCCTTTCAAGCTTAGACCGCGGCATGAGAAAGAGCCATTCGACAATGAAAATGTGGATTTATCGGAGAATGTAATTATGAACATGGGAAAATTAAAAGAACTGATCAACCTTGTGCACGGGAATTCCTGCAAAAACCCTAGGGTTAATGTTGTTATTGTTGACCGCACAGGCCTCTGTGTATCTGTATCTGTGAAGTGCAGTGCGTGTCGATTCAGTCTACAGCCACTGCAATTATCAGACACTGTGAAAAGCTTCCGGACCGGCGGCCGGTGAACTCAACGAATTGGCTGTATTGCCTGCAGTCAAGATAAAAATGGGCCTGGCAGACATTACTACAGTTCTGACATGTCTAAATATTAAAGCTCTTAGCAGAACAGTGCTTCAGAGAAAATTCAGCACATTATGTGATAAAATGGTCGACTTAAATGAACGCCAAATGGAAAAAAATCAAGAGTATTTGCGACATGTGACTTCGCTGATACCAAATGAACCTCTGGTTGATGCACAATACGATGTTTCATACTCGAGAAGGCCTCAAGTTGGCAGTGAAAAGGCCAAACAGAGTTTTGCCGCCAATATAGAACATACCACTACCAGAAAACTACCAGTTGCAGCAGCTGTGGCCAATAAACATTGCACAATCAGAGGCTGTGACCACATACAAGCAAAGTGTAAGAAGACGTCGAGTGCAGCTAGTGAGCGCTCACTTCTACACGATATATAAACAACGTGGAAAAGGCCGGACTCGTAACGCTTCGTTCCATCACCACTGATGCCCGTACACAGCTTGCTAAAGCAATGAGGGACTATATTTCCCAGAGTGGTTCAAGAATTTCCTGCTACAAATGTTATGTTCACAGATTAGGGACACTGGAACGACATGTCGTAGCTCTTCCATTGTATAGCATTCCAAAAGCATACAATAAACAAGGGTATATTCAGAAGTTGGCCAGCTGTATAAGAACTCGCGTAAGAATGGAGCTAAAAAATGCAAGGGCACTAAAAAGAAGTGACCAGTTGTTTAATGAAAGTGGCACAGCAGCAATCCTTAACATTACAAACTGTTTATCGGGTGACCACCGACATTGCCGACAGAAGTCATTGGTATGTAAAAGCCACCTTTCCACATATAATACAAGCATGCTGCCATATGGTGTACACTTGGAACTGACTAATAAAGATTTACATTTAGTCCAAAATGAAATAAATAAATTGTTTGATGAATATGGCCAGAAAAGTATGGGCAATCTTTATAATACAAACATGTATGAGAGCCTGCACTCCACAGTATTTCGACTTGCTCCAAAGTCCATTTGTCGGAGCCGGCATTTTCCAGCCCTTTGCCATTCAGCTGTACATTCGACTTCACTTGGACCATGTCAGTTTACGATACAATTGGCACAAGCTGCTGGCATCAGTGTGCGCAGGAATTCTCAATTTTATAGGCAACTTAAACTAAAAGACCGCTGCAGGAGGTACGATTCCAAGCGAAGCGCTTCGAATGAGTTTAAACAGAGGAGATACTTTTTGCGGGAAAAAAAAAAAAAATCAAATCGATCCCTATTTGCCGATTCCCTGTACAGTGTCGGAAATGCAGCCTCTTTATCTGCTCAGGAGTATAATTACGGCCTTTTTTTATAACAGAAAATTAACACTCCATAACAGCCCCCTCCCCATTCTCCCCTTCTCCCCCCTTTTCATTAAACAAGAACTATCATGATGAAACCAACAAAACCAACCAGTATCATGATTTGAAGCTAATTGATATTTAACAAACATGCAGCGCTGGAAACCTGTGACCAATACATTCTGCATTAAGATGACAAACTTCATGTGAATTGCTGCTGGATTTGTTTTCATCTGACAAGCGAGCAACACTAGTGCATAATCTGTTGTGACACATGTATGTCACTGCAAAGCTGGATTGGACTTTTCTCAATAAAGTATGCAAGTCAATGAACCAGCAGTTTCAACAGCTTACCATCAAACGAGACTCAGGATACACCATAGCCATATAAATCGGTTGGGCCGGTCCAAACTACACGTTCATTGCAGGCCACGGACTTGTCGGATAAGCATTTCGGAACTTGACGACACTTTCCGGACACAATGGAGACTTGAATAATGCACTTGCCATATAGGTATGTGGATTTGTTGCTGTAGTATCAGAAAGGGTTTAAATTTACCAGAATTTTCTAAATAAACCCGTTTCATGCAAAAAATCTATGAAAAAGTCCAAAAATAGCAAAATATGGCAGCACGACTGCAAGCGCCAAAATCGCCTTTCTCCGCATTTTGAGTTACCTCCCTTTTTAAAATCAATTTCAGCCAAAATTTTCAGGCTTAGGATCAGCTTAAGTACTATTTCCAGACTAGAAACTGATGGATTTACTAGACTAAATGCAATTTATTTACAAAATACAGACTTCATAAGACGCTACATTACCTTAAGGCTCCAGATCACGGTTCTCGGCTAACCTTCTGTCGACCAAACACTCGCCAAACACAATTCCTTCAATAAGAGGTCTGAAGTATCAGCCTGAAATGATAAGGAGCAATTAAATACAACAGCATAATCCTAATTCTTAAGATTTTATCAAGAAATCATGTTCAAATTGTGAAATGGTGATATTACTGATCAATACAGGCAAATGGCAAAATAAGCCATTTTAGCCTATTTTCCAAAATTCACAAAATCCAAACCCAGGAGATAAGCCTGAAAATGCTAAGCTAAATTGAAACTGAAAACAATACAAAATTTGGGGCTAGAATCAAAAATAGCATGTTACCGTGCTGTTTTTTCGCAATCTTTCACGGCATCAGTCCACCATTATTTTTGCGGCTAAAGCTTGCCACTAATTCCATGAAGCCTCACTTTCGCATTTGGGGTCAAAACTAATGGAACAAAGAAGGAAAGTCATGACCCCCTGTTTTGAAGACAAACTAAATGCTTTTTTTCAATAATCTTACACAATTCATGGGTGTAATGACTACTCTTATCAAAATTGCATTCAAAACCAACCTGTCTCCATTATCTCTAATTTTGACCGTGGACAATTCAAAACAAACTGTTTACATGTGCCTTTGATAAATAAAGGCAAATTCAATCAGTCAAGTATGCAGTGTAAAACGCTGGACTATCAGTCCTGAGGTCCGAGGTTTGATACCTGACCTGGCCAGGACTTTTCTGCGACACTTCGTGTTTCCCACCCAACTAGAGGTAGCCTCGCGTGTATGGGTCTGTTCTAAGAAGAGCTGGGGGCTTTGACCCGGATCTCTTGTATCCGATTCTTTCTCTCTAACGGTCCATACCATAAATGCCTATTCCTACAAGGTCAGCATCATCAATCTATAAATGTGACCAGCCCGCATAGCCCAGGTGGTAGAGCGTTGAATTTGTAAACGTCAAGTCTTGGGTCACACTAGGGTGTGGGTTTAAGCCCCACGGCTGGCCATCTAAAATTACTAGTCTTCTTGTCTGTGACGGTGCTGTACAATGAACCAGGCGTAACTAAAGATGGGCTTTGTCCTGTATCTTGCTCTATCCCCCGTAACAAAACTAACTATCTTCAGGGGGCGTTGCCCGTATGGCAACCGGTGGCGACGATAAATAAATGCAAGCTCACACATTCACTCAACAAATAAACGGAAGATATATTATCGAACTGGATTCAGGCTTTGAACTTTGTATATATACACTTAGCAAAACTCATGAATATTAAACTGCTACTTTACAAAATAAGATTTCTCAATAATTGTTCAAACAACTCCGAAAAATCATACCACATCTTTATCAGGTACTTAATTCTAAAACACTGAAACTTTGTTGAAAAACATTTAAAGTGGATCAAGCAATTATATGGGAATCTATTGATTTTACTCGTTGGCATTGCCATTATTCTTCTTAATGGGCGATGACACTAAATAAGTTTTGCCAAAGTGTAAATAGGGAATGGCTATAGGTTACAGAATACAAATTATTCACACTCTGCACTGTAAGTTTAGTGTTCGTGCGAAAATGTCACAAAATACTTCATCAAAGGCAAGTCATAGCTGTCTTAAATTATTGAATGATTTTGATATGTTTTGTTTAAATGTGTTCTCAGAATATCATTATCAAATACTTCTAATGTTATTCATTTTTGTCAACAATATATTGCAGTAACTAATCTGCTTTCTTGTTTACAACTCTCTGAATGTGCTTGTGTCAGTCAAAGAGTAAATGAGCCAGCTTGTAATTTTCTAAAAAGTCAGTTCAGATTACATTTTGGTTTTGTGCAAGATGAGTTTACAATTTTAGTAAATCAGAAGAAATGTTGACTTTTCATCTCTCTCTTTCTAGATGAGCATCCCTACACATTTACATTATCTCAGTAAATATTGTTGTAAAATTACTGGTCAGATATCCGGTTTTTTTTTTGTCAGATATTCATACGTAACTATTTATAGCATGGTCTTTTGTTCAGTTGGAATCAACATAAAATTCTTTTACCACAAAAGAAATTAGACTTGTCCATATTTAAAGCGCTTTCAACTGAAAATTGTTGCCCAAATATTCTGACTTGTCTCTGATACAGATAATAACAGTACAAAAAATAGCATTTTCTCGTTTTCCGCAGGTTTTTTTGTTTTGTTTTTGTTTGTTTTTGTGGCGAAAGCTGTCTCCGTTAGGGCCACAGGAATATGAACTTTAATGATAGATTGTTTCAAGACACGTTTTTTCTGAATCAGTTATTGCTTAAAACCTATCTCCAAATAATTAATCGTCAGCTTGCTATTTTTTCAGTACTGTCAGTATTTTGATTTTTCGTTGTAACTACCTAGTTACTCCAGGTTTTCAGACAAAAAAAAAACCTTTGCAGTCTTCATCAGTGTTCCAGTCATGTTTTTGATTTTACGTCAACAGAAATATAATGGGCTATGCTTTTGTTAATCTATGATCACACAATCTTGCTAGACTTTGCTATATTTGAGACTACTGACAACAGAAAACGTCAGTTCCATTAACCCTTATCCTGCTAAAAAACTGAAATTATACCGCTAGAACAAAGCAGAACAAATTTTCATTAGATCGGATCACCCGAGGTTGGCCGAATGCAAGCTTACACTCGTTGTATTTTCAGTTACCGTATACGAATGTCGATAAGCTGTCAGTTTACTGGCAACATCCCTCGAGTATGCCTTGATCGTACTAACAGTCGTACGAGCGTTGCACAACGTTGCCAACCGGTGCACAAGACGCACGAGCTTGCGTGACTTGGATATTTATGTGATCGTTTAGACAGTGAACTTTATCTTACACAGGAGATGACACCGTAAAGTTACACTTACAGTCCTATCAAAGTTATCTGCGGCCTTATCTACCGGGTCAGTTTAGGAAAGGATTTGTTGGAAGACAAATAATCAAAATATTCTGCTGTAAATATGGTATACCAAAAATTAAAGCCATTCCTGGTTCTGGCAATCTGTGTTCTGGGTATCTGGGTAAGTGATATATGTTATTTTACATGTAAGAGGGAAATGTGCTGTGCTCAGACAGTAATGAATTTATATATTATCCCTAGCGCTTTCGGCGTGATGCCTGCGTCAGGGTTTGTAATCACCTTCTTATGGGATCAAGTGTTTTGTAGAGAAATTTTGGTGATGTTCTTTATTGCCTTTTCCCTGCTATATATACGAACGTTTATATTTTAACTTGACTGAAACCACAAAATGGATCCATAATTATGTGATGACTTGCTTGGTATGATGCATCACGGAGATACATTATACTCCCTTTTGCCAGAGAAAGGCTCATATATATGATTTCATTGTGCAGAAACAAGTAGCCACCAGCTGATATTCAAAATCAGAAAACGCGTTCTTTAGTTAGATAGTTAAACGCAATATTAACTCTTGTCCAAGCTGTACCGATTATATGTGTGTTTTGCGAACAGTGTAGAGTACGATCTTCTTGCAGACACCGACAGTCTGATCTTGCTCTTCACTCTACGCTCTTCTGTCAATCGACTCGGTCATACAAACCAAAATCAATGTCCAATCATGTAACAAAATTCATTTTTGTGCTTCATCAATTTGAATTTGAAATCTGCAGAGTAAAAGTTTATAATTGCTTCTGTTTTCCGTGTGTTTTATAAATTAATGCATCTAAGAATTTAAATTTGTTTCGTCGTAAGACTTTACCCAAATTGTGAGAGCCTGTATTGTAAACCTATAAATTTTCCGGTCCAAATACTTGCGTCGCACGGGGATAAAATATCACACACGACAGGAAAAAACCCGTATCTACACAATGTCAAATACGGTTCCAAGTATAGTAAAATGACGTACATGTACCTCGCGCCCAAAATACGTACAAATTAATTTGCGATTTGATTGGTCGAAATGTTACTCTGTGATATTCATCCGCCATTCATTTATTTTGTTTACCGTTTTGAAATAAAATGTCAATAGTTGCAATATTTTGTCGTTGACATATGAAGGTATATAATAAGCATAAGGAAATTTTGACATCTCGCTCGACCGTTCGGTCTCGGGCGATATCATGCTGCTCGAATCAAATTCAAGCATCAGGAAAGTTACAACATGCGGAATATTATGTTGTAGTAACTTTCCTGATACTTGTATTTAATTCGAGCAGTGTGAGAAAATTTGATATCGAGCGAGAAGTTCTTGACATTTTATTGGAAGCCGGCTCTTGAAGCCGGCTTCCAGTAGGAATGCTTTTTTTTTATGCACATGGGGAATTTTGGGATACATCATTGCACAACTTTTCCGACATATTCACGCAAATACTTTTAATAGTATGTTGCTGTTAAGCTCAAAATTATGCATTTTTTTGTATGTACTGTTGAGATGAATTTCGAGCATGAAAAGTAAAGATTTCGTATTTATAGATATTTATTTAATAACTGATTAATGATTGACCCCACAGGCAGCGTAACTCTTCTTAAACTAGTATAGACTGGTTACCTCCCCTGATTCTACTATACGTGTAATACATGATACAACAAGGGACCAGTTTAAAACTAGAAGATTAGCGCAATATTACGCATTTTTTTTCCTTGTGCTGTTCACATAAATTGCGAGCATGAAAACTACAGATTTTTTATTTGAACTCTTATTTCTAAAAACGCTCAATAAGATTTTAATCGGTAAAATGGTCCTGTGCCATGCAGAAAATGTACAAATAGCTAAAAGTATTGACCCACGTCAGCCAGTGAGGACTGCACAGGCTGACATGAGTTGATACTTTTTGCAGATGCATTAAACCCCCCTTTCACAGAGCATGTCTCAGATTTTTGTTCCACTGTGTCTATTTTTATCTGTGTGCAATATATTGTATTTTAGCAGGAAAGTTTGTAGGTGTGTAATTAATCTGTTTACTATTGGAAACTTTTTGTAATAACTTTTTTGTAAGAATGTACCTTTGTTGTGACAAGCCTTGCATACTCAGAGCACAATTAAGACACACTAAATCCTTGGGCATTTATTTATGAGCCATGCTCTGTGACAAGGGGGCTTGATGCATTTGCAGAAAGTATTGGCCCAGGTTAGCCTGCGCAGTCTGCACAGGCTAACTTGGACAGACACTTTTTGCTTTGGTAATTTTTCTGCATGTCAAAAACCAGTGTACCTCACGTTTCGGTTGGTTGCTAGACAAAATGGATTTTATGGATCCATAAATATGTGATGACTTGCTTGAATTATGGATGACAGATACATTAAGTCCCCTTTTGCCAGAGCATGTCTCATATGTTTTAATAACCCTGAGGAAGAAGACTATCGAAACGTAGTTGCAGGAGGACAAAATGCTGATTACCATCATTTTCTCCTTTTCATACAATGTTTTCTACCCTTTCAAAGGTCTAAAGTAAGGCTGGAAAGGAAATGTAATGGAACTTTTGATGTAGCGTTTAAGGGTATTGTACTTATTTTTGTGGCTTTAGGGCTCCAGCCAAACTTGGGTTTTGTACCTAGTTATAAATGACCCTCGACAGCTTTTGACTGATGTTGTACATCATTGCACTTGAGCCATGCTCTGTGAAAAAGGGTCTTAATGAATCTGGGGAAAAGTATCAACCCAAGTCAGCCCGCTTGGACTGTGCAGGCTGACCTGGGCTGAAACTTTTCGCTATTGGTAAATTTTCTGTATATTTAAGGACCAGTCTACCTGATGATTAAGTTGATTGTATTAAAAAAGAGGCTACATGTATTGTTGATCCTTAATTATGTGATGGCTTGCTTGGTATCATGGATCACGGAGATGCATTAAACCCCCTTTTGCCAGAGCATGGCTCATTTACATGTTCAACTATTACATTGTAAGGGGGCTATTCAAATTTTCATAGTCAAACCAAACTTGAAAATATTTTATTGCTCAATTTAGTAAGGCAATAGCTGACTAAGAATCAAGAAATAAAGCAAGAAGCAAAGGAAAAACAAATTGATGGTACTTCTTCAATGGACTAGTTAGCCTCTTAACTCTGTACCCCACAACAGAATTTAGAACTTGTCCAAATTCAAAGCAGTTGCAGACGACAAATCCAATTTGGTTATAATGATGAGATTTGTCTCTAAAATGGTAGAAAGCATTGTAGGAAAAGGAAGAAACGCTTGTGATAAGCATTTTATACTTTTATTGCAATGGTTGCAGAAGCTTTTTTCTTCATGGTCACTAGAACATATAATTGTTTAGTGAAGGATTAAATTTTTACCACATAATCCCGACTTTTAACGACCCTGAGAAAGAAGCCTTTTGAAAACATTGTTGGAAAAGGAGAAAATGCTGGTAACCAGCATTTTCTCCTTTTCCCACAATGTTTTCTAACCTTTCAGAGCAATTGCAATAATTTTAGCCACATTGAAATTGTCGTCTGCAAATGATTTCAACTTGGACAGGGCTAAAATTTTGGACAGTATTGTCCAAATTCAAAGCAGTTGCAGACGACAAATTAGATTTGGTTATAATGATGAGATTTGGCTCTGAAATGATAGAAAGCATTGTGGAAAAGGAGAAAATGCTTCTGACAAGCATTTTATACTTTTCTCGCAATGGTTTCAGAAGCCTTTTTCTTCAGGGTCATTAATTAGAATATGTAATTGTTTGGTTAAGGTTTTTTAGCTTTCGGCTAAAATTTTGTGAAGGCTTGTTGGAATGTCAAGTGATCATGCAATAATATGCATCAGCTACGGCAGAGCTCCAGATAGAGGGAGTGATTTTGATTTCAAAATTAAAAATATTAATCAATCTCCACTAAATCCCATGTTATGGGTACTCATTAGAATCATCTCATCGAGACGATTCTAATGAGTACCCACAACATAGGGAAATAATAGATTTAGAATACTATCACTCCCTCTTACCTGGAGGTCTGACTACGGTATGTAGGATCATATTCATGTAAGAATGATAACAGTAGTTTGATCCTGTCAAAATAGAGAAAATACCTAATCCAAAATGACCATGCTTTTATCTGAAGAGCAAAATTGCACCATTCCTGTTTACTGAATGTAACTGTCCTCTTTCCGAATGCATGCAGGAAAAAAAGTGAAGTTTATATTAGTGTTTAACACTTTACCACACAATTCCGTGTTTTAACGACCCTGAGAAAGAGGCATTATGAAAACATTGTGGGAAAAGGAGAAAATGCTGGTAAGCAGCATTTTCTCCTTTTCCCACAATGTTTTCTATCCTTTCCAAAACAAATTTCAATTTTTGAGTCACATCTATTTTGTCGTCTGCAAATGCTTTTAATTTGGACTAGTCTAAAAGTTTGTCGTTTGGTAAAGAGTTAAACAAAAAATAGCATTCACACAAAAAAAAAAAAATCTTAATTAGCCCCCAAATTGTTACAGTCGGTAAAATTTTCTACTGGGTCTGTATTCACCAACCATTCTTAAGAACATTCTTAGTCTTATTCTCCAGAATTTTTAATTTAAAAGTAACACAACTTCTGATAAGCGAGTTATTCCTAAAGCACCTTCCTCATTGATGGTAACAAAAAAATTGCCGGCTTCTTTGATGCTATGCATCAAAAATTTGTCTTGTTCGTAAATTGGTAAATAAAAATAAACCAAACAATTGTGTAGTAGCTAGTAACGTCGTTTTATGAATGGCGGATAGATATTATAGCGTAAATTTTGACCAATCAAATCGCTAATCAATACGTATGTTTTTCGGCGCGTGAGTTACGTCATCAATACCATATTTGGAACCGTATTTCACAGTGTGTAGATACGGATTTTCCTTTTCTGTCGTGCGTTATTTTATCTGCGTGCGACGCTTGTATTTGAGCCGGAAAATTTTCAGGTCTATAAATAAAACAGTATTCCGTTTGTACTGGCGCGAGTACATATATACATGTACATAGAATAAATATTCACACCTGTAAATGTCGATTTTATTTCAGGCTGCCCATACACCCCGACCCACGAAGGAGCCGAACGAGGGTGAAGGCGTATCGTTTGTGTATAATGGCCATTCGGTAAATTTATAGCCGAATAATCAACAATTATCCATCATCATTGCCCACAATCCATCACGATCATCAAAGTTACCCAATTTCATACGTAATTTAGCATTCTCAATTTTCAATAGCTATCAATCATCATCATCATCGTCATCATCATCATCATCATCATCATCATGTGTTTAAAGGACAAACTCCTCAATAAATCTATTTTGACCTGTTACATGAATGGAGAATTCCTGTTGGACCTATTCTGTAGAATTGTGTTTAGTTAGAAGATAATTTATCCCAGTGAATGGCTTAAAACATGTACTAGTATGTCAGCTACAGGTTAACCCTCTGTAATGCGGAATAAATAAAAAGGACCATTCTCAGTCAGTACCATAGATGCAAACTTTGCAATTTCAGTGTCGTTTTCGCGACTTTATCACCCAAAAAAGCGGACAGTGTATATTCAAGATCAGACTGCCCGCGCTCTGCAGTCTAATCTTGACCTACAGTGTACGCATAAAAGTCAATTTCCCCTCGCTGAGCGACGATCCGATAGACGTGGGAACAGGAAGGGGTGGGAGACAGAAAGAGGCCGTACAAGGGGTGGCACTAAAAATGTTGTTTTCGATAGGCGAAAAATGAAAAGGTTGTGCCGCCATTGAAAACCGTGCATCTGCTAAAAGTATCGGCCTGTGCCAGCGCGCGCATTCCGCGCCGGCTGACATGAGTCGAAACTTTTCGCTATTTGTTAATTTTCTGCATGTCCGTCGAACAGTCTCTATCTAATGATTCAATCGGGTGTTAAACAAAATGGATTTTATGGATCCATAATTATGTAATGACTTCCCATGTATCACGGTGATGCATTAATAATCCCTCCCTTGCCAGTCAAATTAACGCTCTTTCAAAGTTGTGTTAGTTTCAGGTTAATCCACATTGACCGAGAAGGGAACCAAACCTATCCCTATCATCTAGAAGTGCAACAGATGGTTCCACTGCTTCGAAATAGTTTATAATAATACTTCAGCATCACCTCATTGTCCAAACGAAGCTCGGGACCGAAACAATTAATGTTACGTCATCAGGAAAAAAGCCTAACTATATTGCACTTTTAAAACTACTTTAGCCTCGTCTTAACCCCGACAGGCCGGAAAAGGACACAAATTTACCCAGAGTATCCTTAGAGAATACCGCTCACTAACGCAGGTCCGGCTGCTAAAAAGGATTTTGATATTTCAGCATCACTTGATTATCAGAACAAAGTCGGGCAATGACATAGAGTGTTACGTCATCACATTGTCAGACGCTGAACGAATAGACGTCCACAATGATGCCGGCATGAGAACCATCGAGGTTCGTATGATAACTGGGTAACTTCTTGGCTGGAACAAACGCTGTCTGTCTGTCTGTATGTCTGTCTGTCCGTATGCCCGTCCGTCCGTCCGCCCGCCCGCACGTCCATCTGGTGTCTGTCTGTCTGTCTGTTTGTTTGTTTGTTTGTTTGTTTGTTTAACGCCGTTTTTCACATGTCAATTATTACATCCGGTGGCCATTGCAGCTGTCGATGCTTTCATAGCAGTACCTCGCACAGTATCTTCCCAAGCCACTGACTGGTTTGAAGCAACGTCCCCTGGGTTTCAAGCCTTGTTCGTTACCGACTGAACCACTGTGCTCTGCAGACGACTTCAAGGAAGTTCTCTTAACCTTTAAGCAAACAATTACGAGTGTTAATAATAACAAAAACAGTTTGAAACCTGGTCGGAAATGGAAAAGAAACGGTCATTTCAGTGGCATATCATTTTTCGTGTGCATATGCTTTTAATTTGGACAAGTCCGTATTTTTGTCGTCTGGTAAAGAGTTAAAATATGAATTAATGTTCGATATGATAATAAATATGACAAGAATGTGATACAAGCAGAAAATGCTCGTTAAGACCATTTTCTCATTGTGCCACAAAGTATTCTGAAGAGGCCAGCTGTAAGACTAAAAAAATCGCCAACACGTGTCACTGTAATTACTTTACCTTTGAATTTGTCACCCAGAATGTTATGTATCGTGTGGCGGAGGCCTTTTATAAGTAATGATTATATTGCATTGTCTTGTGCCGTACTGCATGGTATGGCATTATTCATAACAGTATAATCGCCTGTTTTCAAAGGCTTTATCTGTACGTTGTTAATTCGGTTTTCTATTTTTTTTAACATTATATCGGTGTAACACAGCGGGTGATCAGTGCACCTTTCAATGTTTTCTTGGAGCTTCTTCTACCAGTTATTGGCACAATATTCTCTCTAAGCCACTGAATCCAACATGTTTAACGGGTGCGAGAGAATGGTAATGTCTGCCTTGAATCCTCGGACAGAATTTGGCAGAGCTGGGAATCGAACCAGCGACCCCCCTGTTCCAAGTCCTGTCTGTTAACACTTCACCACACAATCCCGAATTTTAACGACTCTGAGAAAAGGAGACTTTTGAAAACATTGGGGGGACAGGAGAAAATGCTGGTAAGCAGCATTTTCTCCTTTCCCCAAAAAAAATTCTACCACATTTTAGACAGAAATCATAATCTGATTTACATTTAATTTGTTGTCTGCAAATGCTTTTAATTTGGTCAAGTCCAAAATTTTGTCGTTTGGCTTACTGACTGTTCTACAGAAAGACATGATGAAGTGATATATCACCGTGATCTGAGTAAAATACCTGTGAAACAGCTATGACCAAGCTCCTAACAAACAAAGGCTTAACAAACCTTTATCAAGCCACTGCCTGCTTTCCAACAGAAATTACCCAAAATAGTTTTTTTTCGAGATATTCAAGTGTAGATCTATAATAGGATATCGTCTAATGTTCCTCGATTTTCCTTCAAAAAGCATAATCAAAGTACTGAATGTACTGACAGGCTAGCGAATTTGATTGATTGATTGTTTGTATGGTGTTTAATCCTGTTTTCAACATTATTTAAGTCATTTAGCGGTGGCCAGTGCACATATCCATGCTTTCCTTGAGTTTCTTCTAGTAGTACTCCGCACAATATTCTGTCCAAGCCACTGGCTGCTTTCCCACATAACCATCGTCGAAATGTGAGATGGAAATGAATCCTGTTGCAATGACTATCCTCAGAAAGAAATTTGCAAAGTCGGGGACCGAACCAGCGACCTCCTGTTCTCAAGTCCTGTACGCTACCGACTGAGCTGCAGGGGCTATGCGTGCTATTGTTTAACTATAATCCAGTTTAAGTTTAACCCTTAACCTGCAAAAAATGTTAAACGAAACTTTCAAGCCGATGGTAAACACCTGAATATTGCTATTTCAAAGTTACATTTTGGAAAATAAAAAAACCTCTTATCGGGCTGCGTAGATCCAAGATCAGACTGTGAGCTCTGTGCTGTCCGATCTTAATCCACGCTGTCCGCAAAAGGTCATTGAGTTGCGGTAGTTCTGGTAAAAGAAACTCCAGGAAAGCATGGATAGGTACTCTGGCCGCCGCAATATCACTGAAATAATGTTGAAAACGGCCTTAAACACCATACGATCAATTAGTCAATATCCAATAGCACAAGATGTAGTTAACTATTTAACTCTCTTAACAAAACCAAAAATTTTACACTAGTCCAAATTCAAAGCTGTTGCAGACCATAAATTAAATGTGGATGAACTGATGAAACATGATTCCAAAAGGGCAGAAAACAATGTGAGAAAAGGAGAAATTATGGTTATCAGCATTTTCTCCTTTTTCCGTAATATTTTCAAAGAGATTCTTTCCCAGTGTCATTAGAACTTGGAATTGTTTGGTAAAGGGTTAATATTCAAGAGGTAGAATAACAGTTCAGCATAACAGTTTTAACTGTACACAATGATCTAAATAATGAATGACACGGCTTCTCTGTCCAGAAGTTGATACTTTGGTGTATCCATTAATAGATTCATTCATAATGTTACAGTGGTGTAGGAATAAGTGGTGCTCTGCTTTGCATAGGTCACCTAATTTACATATAAGCAAAGATCTTGTACCTTATAAATGACATCTTGTTCACTTAATTACTTTGTAAGACAACATGTTCAACTTAGAGAGGTAGCGATTTAGTTGTTTTTGTCTAAATTGTCATATATAACAGAATTAAGATTTCTAACAGAAAGAAGTATTTTCTGTGAAGCAGTATTTGGCAACTGTGGGGTTTTTTATTTACTTTGAATCTAGGTCAGTCTTGATATTTCCATTATGGGCCAATATCTCTTTAACTACTGGACAAAATTTTGTGAAACTTCATATTTATATTATTTATCATAAGCCACAGACAATCAGTATTTGTTTCTTATTTAAGGAAATGCCGTGTCATGGAAAAGGGGGCTTAATGTTTATTTTCACCAGTAACAAAAAAGGCCATTTACATGCGAAACACAATACCTGTTAAGATTATCAAAACAGTTTTTTTTTTTCGGCGGTGGATGTCATTTCGACGAAATGACTTGTTTTATATTGGTTTTACCTTTTGAAAACCATTTTTTAAATGAATTCACCCTTGGTAAGAAACTTCGAACTTTTTAAAGCTGTTCCTGGTGCCTAAATTTTATTCTCACCACATGTTTCCATGTAAATTTTAATATTAATGTTTGTAATTTTTGGATGACAACTCAGAAATATGCTTGCATATAATACTGTCTTATGGTTAAGTTATTTTGTATCTTGAATGTTTTTAATGGATTTGAACAAAAAAGGGTGAACTCTTCTAACCCATTACCCTCCAGGCGACTCTCAGGACTATCAGTCCTTTGATTTTCTTCAGAAACAAAGACAGTTTTAGCATTAGATTAACATTGTAATTTTGAAACACTCGTACATCTAACCGAAAATTTCAACCATCAGCAATATGCAAAACAATGTAAGGGGGGGAAAAGGCAACTGATGGTGGGGTAATTTTTTTAGCTCTACTGGATGTAAGCCAGCAGAGCTTATGTTATGGTGTTGGTTTTCGTCGTCCCTTCGTCTATCCGTCTGTCGTTCCTTCAGTCTGTCCGTTAGTCTTTTTTCTTGTTTACGGATTTTCAAGAAATTTGCACAGTTTGTTAATCTCATTAATAGCTTGAACCCTATTGATTTTGAAAAAAAAAAAAAAAAAAAAAAAAAATCTGATAATCAATATGGGAAAAGTGGCCATTTAAATTTGAAAAACTCCATTTCTTGTTTACGCGATAAAGTCGGCATTGGTAATCGGATCTTCATGAAACTTGCACAGTTGCTTTGTATCATCAACAGCCTGAACCCTATTGCTTTTGAAAAAGTCAGACAATCAGTATGGGAAAAGCAGACATTTAAAGTTGGAAATTTACATTTCTTGTTTAAGCGATAAAGTCGGCATTTGTGGTCAAACTTTCATGAAATTTCCACAGTTGCTTTATATCTTCAATAACTTAGCGCATTGATTTTGAAAAAAATCTACAATCAGTATGGGGAAAAAAAGCCATGTAAAGTTGAAAATTTACATTTCTAGTTTACACAATTAAGTCAGCATTTTTATCCAATTCTTTTGAAATTTGCACAGATCATTTGTATCATCACGGGATTGAACCCTTTAAAATGAAGAAAATCTGGCATTCAGTGTAGGAAAAGCAGCCATTTGATGACTAAGTATTCTTATTAGTCACATTTTTTTTTTAAACTTGCAGGGATTGTTTCATACAAAGAGTACTGAACCCTGTCAAATTTGGCTGGATTATGTTCAATTCACCATACCTACTCATGCTGTTTTAGTGGGTTCAAGCCCAGTTGCAACAACATCCATACACTTCTTTGTGTTGTTGTCTCTTTCCTTTTTGCATCATGAATTCATAACGTATGCTAGGAAAAAAAAAAAAAAAGCAAATTCACTGCCAGTAGAGCGATTCGGGCCCTCAAGGGCCTCTAATTTTATTATTGATCTTCATGTAGAAACGTAAAGGACTTTTAACATTCATATTCCAGTAACTCTTACGCCGTCTATCTTTTCTACCCTTTATCAAACAATCCCTTTTGAAAATAATTTGGGAAAAGGACAAAATGCTGGTAACCGGCAATTTTTTTCCTTTCACCGAAAATGTTTTCTACGATGCCAGCAAATGTCTGCTCCTTTGTACCATTTTTGACTTTTGTTGTCAGTAGATGCTTTAAGTTTTGACGTGTATGAAATTCGTTGTTTGGGGGAAGAGTGAAAAGATATTCCTTTATATACATGTATGCACTTTTTTTATTTCAGCTGAGGTACCTCGCCATGCTTGTAGCAGCTAAACCGGCCACCCTAAGCACACTGTCAGTCTTTGACCAAAAGACATGTGGACACGCGCAAAGAAATGGTACCTTGTCAGTATATGTAATGTAATGTAAACGGTGATTTGTTGATAAGGAAATGGAGTTTTAACATGAATATGTTGCAACAGTTGCTACATTAAATGTGTTACATGTAGCTTAGTCAAGAAATAATCTTCTTTCCACCGTGGTTTATCATTCAATAAATCACGGTTGCGAGTTATGAAGCTCAATAAATAAACCACGAGGCCGATTGCCCGGGTGGTTTATTAATTGCGCTTCATAACTCACAACCGTGGTTTATTGAACGATAAGAAGATTATTTCGATTCTAACATGACCAAAGGATTAAAGGAAAACAAGTTCATACGTAGCAGATTAATTCCCTTGAATAAACCATGGCTATTCCAGTTTACTAACAAAAAAATATAACCCCATTACCCAAAAAGATCAAAATTTCAATAAAACCGTAGGCATCAAACACAACAACAAACATAGAGTGTTTTACTATTTTATTTTCTCCCTTTCAAACGACAAAGAAGAATGAATTAATCGTCAAGCAATAGAGTCGAAGTCGCCTCAAATGCTCTTAATATCACCCCCGCCTACTCCCCATCCCATTTCCTATGCAACATCGGCCAATTTTGATGTTAATCCTAAACATGAAAAGACACTTGATTTACACATGTTTAAGTACTGGCAACATTTCAAATAGTTTCATCATTATCCATTTTTTGCTGGATTTTTTTCATTTTACAGATAATCTTTGCAAATTTCTAAAGAACTGGAGCAAAAACGCAAACTTTATCATGTCCTAACAAAAAAGCACACTTTATTGCGTACACAAGAAATGAAAATTTTCAACTTTAAATGGCAATTTTATTCCCTTACTAACTGTCTGATTTTTTTTTTTTTTTTTTTTTCAAAATTAAGAACTTTCAAGCTATTGATAATATAAAGAAACTGTGCAAGTTTCACAAAAATGTGACCACGGAATGCGGACTTTATTGAATAAACAGGGAATGAAAGTTTTCAACTTTGAACGGCTACTTTTCCCTTAATAATTTCATAACCGATAGGGTTTAAGCTATTGATGATACAAAGAAACTGTGCAAGTTTCACGAAAATCTGACCACAAATGCGGACTTTATTACGTAAACAAGAAAAAGACCAACGGACAGACGGATGGACATACGACTGAAACTGGCTTGCAGCCAGTAGAGCTCAAAATGAAAAGTTTGGCAAGAATGTATGTATGGTGGCTTGGAAAAGATCAAGATATTGAAAAGAAATGAGGTTGTAGTAGTTTTTGTCAAAATCAGCTATACCAGTATTACCAAGAAACAGCTTCAAGTCCTTGGACATGGCCATTTAAACTCCGGCAAAAAATACATGTATATTGACTTTGCTGGGTCATTTTTAATCAGATGTTTTGATAGTGGTTGATGCAGATTCGAAGTATTTGGAAGTTTTATGTATGTCGCCTACTACATCAGAAAGTACAATAAATGCATTAAGGTTCTTTTTCTTATGACCCAAGTTCATGTGGTGAGGCAGAATGGTGAATGGGAACTTTCAAAACTGCTACGGAAATTTTCAAAATGGAATATTAAACCAGGTTAATAACACCTAAATAGTACCAAAGGTACTTCTGCTGAACTCTTTTTAGGACACAGAGTAAGAACAAGATTTGGTTCATTGAAACCAAGTTTTAGTAACACTATCCATAAAAACACTTCACCAAAAGTGACTTATTACAGCATAGGCCACTGAAACTCCATTGGTCTATTACCGGACAACGAAATTTTCCTTATCGGACACTGTTACTATAAATAGCACTTTGGCAACTGCCTCTATATTGTATATAATAAGACAAGGTGTGCAACGAAATCGAAAAAGATTTTTACCCCTGTACCCTTTCAGAGATAATATTTTACCGAAAATTGAAAAATAAAGCTAGTTACCGTTGCAGATGGGTTCGCAAATGATTTTTCTTGTTTACCCTGACCTTCGAAAGTTCCAAACGGCTCTTGCGATCAAGCTGTAGCTCTGATCTGAAAAATTTTAAAAAGCTTTCACATTTTCCGAATCGTCATGCGCCGACGTCACACAATTTATAATCCCACAGCGAATTAGAGCTAATTTTTTTTTTTTTTTTTTCAAACAAAAATCTAAAATTCTTTTGCTGATATATTGATGAAATTATCAAATTAATATTTCGTCTGTTATAATTTATCTTTTCATCTAATCCAGTACCACGATTTTCATCTTCCATTTCGTATATTTTCAAATGCGTATTTACCGTTTATTGGTCAAAAGCTTTGGCGCGTCTTTTGATAGTAAATTGACGTGAGGTATAATTCGCTGCGTCATAATGAATTGTGTGACGTCAGCGCATGGCGATCCGGAAATTGTAGAATCTATTTAAATTTTTTAAGATCAGAGCTATTGCTTGATCGCAAGAGCCGTCTGGAACTTTCTAAGGTCAGGGTACTCAAGAAAAATCATTGGTGAACCCATCTGCAACGGTAACTAGTTTATCTTTCTGTTTTTTGGTTAAATATTATCTCTGAAAGGGGACAGGGGTAAAAGTTTTCTTCGATTTCGTTGCAGACCTTGCACTCTTATTATATACAACATAGAGGCAGTCGCCAATGTGCTATTTATAGTAACGATGTAAATGAAAATTTGAGTATTCCGTGGTATACAGGCGATGCACCAATTCGCGAGTATTCGATGATCAACGAAGAAAAAATGACAGCAACATGTTTGTTTCATCAGCTATTGCATATTGGTCGATTCTCATCCTTTCCACATTTCAGATAAAAAGATCAAGACTACCGCAGTTATGCTCTTGCTGATTAGAATGACTCGAATGCAATTACCTATGTTGGCTGTGGACAAGTAAAGTCGCTTTTGAAGACAATAAAAGATAAAGATCAGACTGTCCTTTGAACGCAATGCAATTCAAAATCACAGACGTTCATATCTTAGATCTAATTGTCTGTTTATTTGGGATGCATATTGGGGGGGGGGGGAACGCCCATGAAATCGTAGCCTAATGTTTGATATTGTTTTCCTGACTGTAAAAGGCTAGTCGATTAACTGAGTGTTTTAACTCTTAACCAAACTTTCCCTTATTAATGCCCACGAGAAAGAAGTTGAAAACATTGTGAGAAAAGGGGAAAATGCAGGTTACCATTTTCTCCTTTCCCATGTTTTTTTACCCTTTCAACGGTTCAGATCATCATTTGGTCTACGTTTAATTCGTCATGTGCAAATGCTTTTGATTTGGACAAGTCTAAAATTTTGTCATTTGGTAAAGAGTTGACGGTTAGGGAGCTATTGGGTATCTACATTATGTGAAAGTATAATGTAGGAGAAATTTGCCAGCAGACGTTTGGACTGGACGATTTGGTCCGCTAAAAAATAGGTATGACAGTTTGTCAAGATGAATACGATTTCTTGTTAAAAAAATGGAAAAATGAAAGGCCCACAAGCAGCCAAAAGTAAACAATTCCAAGCTTATAGTGCAGGCATATTTTATACAGCTTTTATATGTTACAATACAGTTACCAAAGTTGCCAAAGTTATAGAAAAGAATATGTATTTTTTCACTCTTTCAAAGGGTTGGTAGGTACTGCTGTTCATGATTAGTGATATCTAATACTTGATAATGGGTATTTGCTGATCAGAATTGTCACATATCTTTTACGTTTTATTGCTGTCGGCTGGCAAACATAGCCTATATTTTAACCAATCGTTAAACTACTAATTTGTAAAAGACAGTTTAAAAAAGTGGGATCCTACGTGGCTCATTTGTAACGGTGTAGGATTTTTTGTCCCATACATAGTTCAAACATCTAACATCTGATTTGTGATTTCAAACCACTGTTATTATTCAGTGTCGACCGATTACAGTGCTTACAGCACTTTGATTTTTTTTAAGTCAGTGACAGAAGTGTAGTTTTATAATCAGTATTGGAAGCACCCTCGTTAACCCAGGTGTGAAGTATTACCATTCATCACCCCTGGGACATTCAGTTGCGAAACCGTCGTTGCTATGAATATTCATAAGATTGCGAACCCAATAGCCAATCGAATTGTCGGTAACATAACGATTCTATCTTGTAGTGTAGAATTATCATATTTCTTCCGTTTATATCAATAAACCGGGTAAAACCCACAACATTATCAACGAATATGGCGGCCGACGGTGGGCCTTCCTTCTGTGGCATTTGTCTTACGACAATCCAGGGCAGACATTATAGATCCTTGTGTACAAAGGGAAATATTCAGAAAAACAGCGTGCTGTTGCAGTCCTTAGGGGTATGTTGCAGGCGTGACGTCATCCTCGTTGACCCAGTTCCCATGTATTCCGTAAACTACATTCATCGATTTGATTGGTTGTAGACGAGGTAAAAATAGAAATGATGGCATGTGGTTGATAAAAATAGATTAAATTTTCTCACTGAAAAACTGAGATTACCAATCAAAATGCCTCATCAATACTTCATGAGAACGAGAAAATATACGCGAGATAACCCAGGGGCGATGGATGTAGTTTACGGAATACATCGGAACTGGGTAAACGAGGATGTACTGGAAGTAGTGCAAATCTGATTATTATTGTAATTTATTGGGTATGACAGAAGGGAGATAGTGAGAACGTTGGGAAGAATCAAAACTTCTTGTTAAAGATTAATAAGCCATTCTGCGATGATTATTGAACTTTTTATGGATCTAACAGACTAAATCACTTTTTAATATGTTTAGAAATGTAATCTCTATGAGAAAATGCAAAATTGTGAATATTTGGGCGATTAACTCTGTTGTTCCAACGTTTTCTGAAAAAAAGGTTCGAGGACAATTACTCAAATTGCTTAAATGTTTCCCATCTTTTCTTGTAAGAAGGGAAAGGCTGTAGTATTTCAGTACTTTGATCCGCACAAGGTCGAAGTATTTAATGCACTTTGATTAAATGCAGTTGCGCACGTGTTCTCAGATAGAAAACGAATGCATGTAATCAATAATCTCTAACAATCAAATGAATGAAATTTCAATGATGTGTTCCACTGTTAAAAGCTATTTGCTAGCAAATTTCTACCGTCACCCTCTATTAGTACTTACAGTACTTTGATTTCATTTGTCCATATCAGATCGTAAGTACAGTGGAAGTACGAAAAGGCGTACTTACAAGGAATCGTAGAGAACTATATGGTTATTTTACAATGAAACACAGTCAAACATCAGTTACATTCAAGTATCTATACATAACCATCTGTTTCGCCAAGAAAGCAACATATGAGCCATGCTTTGGGAAAAGGGGTTTTAATGCATCTCTGTGATGCATTATACCAGGCAAGTCATTACATGATTATGAATCTATAAAATCCATTTTGTCAAACAACCGACTGAATCATGAGGTAGACTGGTCCTTTGACATGCAGAAAATTGACCAATTACAAAAAGTTTCGACCCAGGCCAGACTGCGCGGAAGTATCCATGAACAAGAAAATACAGAGCTATGATCGACGTGTTGCCATGGTAAAGGTCAGGACACAGATGAGTAAGTAAGCTGTGACTGAAATAATGTTGAAAGCGGCGTAAGACACCATTAAAGCTTCTGGGTGAAAGATCGGTCAGTAGAGTACGTACAGCCTGAACTTGAATCTACGCTGTCTGTACTCCTGACGCATGTTCTTTTTTGAAGAGATATGTGACAGGAAATTAGCATTCGTCAGTATGGGGGGCCTTTATTATGGCAGCATAATATTAGCAATGCTCTGTGAAAAGGGGGTTTCATGCATTTGCAAAAAAATATCGACTCAAGTCTGCCTGCGAAATCCGCACAAGCTGACCTGGGTCCAAGTGCTTTGCTATTGGTCAGTTTTCTGCATGTCAAAGAACCAATCTACCTCATGATTTAGTTGGTTGTTAAACATAATCTATAATTGTATGATGACTTGCTTGGTATAATGCATCACGGAGATGCATTAAACCCCCTTTTGCCACAGCGCTGCCAATTGATGCAAAAAGATTATTTTTGGTATTTAACACTGTTTTCAACAGTATTTCAGTCATATTACGGCTGCCAGTGCGGCTATCAGTGTTTTATCCAAAAATACACACTAGATGTTTCAAAGAATATCACGAACCCTATAGTGGTCAACATAGAGTATTCGAGTTATGTTTATGTTTGAAATGATGGACATGGTGGAGATGGTGGAAACGATAACAAACTAACAAGAGTATATTAATGTGACAGTGTGAATTGGTTATATTTCTACAGCACCATCTCTCTACAGAACAAACCACTGTTACAACATGAAATATCGAACAGTTCCGTTCTTTGCTGCATGGCCACACGCTTTATGGTCGTCTTGGCTTACAGAGGCTACGTCCATCGGCTGGGCTCCTGCTATCATACCTAGATACTTCAGCTGATCAAATAAAATCATGATGTTAATAATGATTTTTATTCAAACCTCCAACTATTTGCCAAGCAACACAATTTCAGACTTGTTTATTTTGAATGAACTCGACGTTTAAAGCTACCATAGTAGTATAGGAGGGTAGACCTCGGACTCGGTCCGAGGTCTACCCTCCCAGAGTGCCATTTTGTCCGAGGTCTACCCTCCCTGAGTGCCATTTTGTCCGAGGTCTACCCTCCCTGGGAGGCAAAAAAGACCGTTCAAAATGTCAAACCGGAAGTAGATGTCCGCCATCTTTGACGCGGCTGGGGGTCCTTTTTAACCATGGTCTGTGAAAAGGGGTCTTAATGCATCTGCGCGCACGCGCGCACGGATCGTAATGATATGGTTCGGCAGAGACTATCGTTGGACTTAGTCTTTTTTCTTCATCGGAGATAGATGTTCACCATCTTTGACGCGGCAGGGATCCTTTTTTTTAACCATGGTCTGTGAAAAGGGGTCTTAATGCATCTGCGCGCACGCGCGCACGGATCGTAATGATATGGTTCAGGCAGACACTATCGTTTGACTTAGGCTTTTCTCTGTCATCGTTGAACTTAGTCTTTTTTCCGACTTTGTTCGCCTCAATCTTTCTCTATCACCGTTGGACTTAGTCTTTTTTCCACGATATGGGTTATATACCCCTCCTTACGCTGGTTCGGCAGAGACTATCGTTGGACTTAGTCTTTTTTCTTCATCGGAGATAGATGTTCACCATCTTTGACGCGGCAGGGATCCTTTTTTTAACCATGGTCTGTGAAAAGGGGTCTTAATGCATCTGCGCGCACGCGCACACGGATCGTAATGATATGGTTCAGGCAGACACTATCGTTTGACTTAGGCTTTTCTCTGTCATCGTTGAACTTAGTCTTTTTTCCGACTTTGTTCGCCTCAATCTTTCTCTATCACCGTTGGACTTAGTCTTTTTTCCACGATATGGGTTATATACCCCTCCTTACGCTGGTTCAGGCAGAAAGTATCGTTGGACTTAGTCTTTTTTCCGTCTTTATTCGTCTCAATCTTTCTCTACTACCGTTGCATTTAGTCTTTTTTCCACGATATGGGTTATTTTCCCCTTCTCAGCTTGGACCAAGGCAAAGGTCCTCGTTGGACTTAGTCTTTTTTGAGTTGTTCTTTGTCTCTATCACAGTTGGGCTTAGTCTTTTTTTCCACGATATGGGTTATTTTCCCCTCTTCATGCTGGTTCAGGCAAAGGCCCTCGTTGGACTTAATCTTTTTTCCGTTTTTGTTCGTCTATCTTTCTCTACCACCGTGGGACTTAGTCTTTTCTTTGGCTCCTAGCAGTATGATCTTTAGACATTGCCTGACTATATGATCTGAGTGTGGTTTTTTCCGACATTTCCCGGGAATCAATTCGTCTAGACTTACCCAACCTTAGATTTATTCGTCCCTAGTTTTATTCGTCCCTAGTTTTTTAATCTGCAAAACTTTTTTCAATTGTAAAAAATTTTTATCCGAAATTTTTTTATCCAAATTTTTTTCTATGATAAAAAATTTTTAAGTGTAAAAAATTTCTATTGCTAAAAAAGTTTTTCTCTCTGCAAGATTTTTTTAATGGTAAAAATTTTTTCTAACGATAAAAATTTTTCTATCGCCAAAAAAGTTTTTTCTCTCTGCAAGATTTTTTTTTTAAATTGAAAAATTAGCTGCTCCATATTTGATTTTTTCTCGTCTTGGTATACTTTATAATTTATTTGCACTACTCGAGAAACGAGAGATGAATGATTATAGGAAAAGTTCACTGGATTTTTATAGCTTAGTGGAGGGATTGACCTGCTTTTGTCTTTGAATTAAGAGTACGAACGGTAGGTGAGCATGTAGATAGAACATAACGTACTGTAAAAATTCATTCACATAGAATGTTATGATCTATCTACAATTTCCAAGACTGATCTTTTTTAAGAAATGATTGAATAAAAATGCTTTCATCGTTATTTATGTTGTCATTTTATTATTAATCCTTAAAGAGAAAAGTAAAGAAATCATGGAGGTGGATGTACAAGCTATTTTATTTCAACATCCTTGTAATATTTTCATCACAGGTCCGAGTGGTTGTGGAAAGACAGTCTTTGTTAATAAATTAATTGACTATCGCGAAGATTTGTTCAATATCGTTCCTGAAAGAGTTGTCTGGTGTTATAAAGAATGGCAGTATGCTTACAATCTTATGCAGGAGAAATTCAATTCGCAGTTTGAATTAATAAAATTCGTGGAAGGAATTCCTGAAGATAAAAACGAGCTTGTCAGCGATGTATCTATTCCGCATTTAATCGTCTTTGATGATATGTTGGGTGAAAAAGATGAGGAAAAAATTAAACTTTGGTTTACAAGAAAAGGACATCACCGTAATGCAAGTGTGATTTACATCACGCAAAATATGTTTCAGCAATCGAAATCGAGTCGAACCATTAGTCTTAATTCCGGATATATGATTTTATTTCGAAATGAACGAGATAAGAATCAGATTAAAACACTAGCTCACCAAATGCAAGCCCCACATTTGTTACCTGCTTATGAAGATGCTACATCGGTGGATCATGGATATCTTATCATCGATTTCCATTCACGAACAAATAAAGAATTAAGACTGCGAACAGATATATTTCATCGTTATGAAGAAGACGAAAGAGGCCCAACCGTTTATTCCCTGCTTAATCGTTATAATGTTTTTTAAAAATAAAAATGACTCCATTTTAATTTATATTGTCATTCTATCAATAGACGACAGTGAGTAAACATGGCTTTACCAGCCACGTCAACTTCAATTTTAGCTGCTTTGCGAAATTTAAGTCAACAAACCAATAGACATGAAAGAGAATCTGTGTTAAAAGCAGGGTTAAAAGAAATTTTAAAATGGTTTACGCTGGCAGCACAAAACATCATTGAAGATAAAATCAAATTACCAAAACAAACCACCACGTATATGACAAAACATAGAGCAGATATCGAACAGTTAGCAGATCCGAATATTGATGAGGAAATTAAACGTAGAATTATTTTAAAACCTGGAGGTGGTGGATTTCTAGGTGGTGTTATTATCAGAAGTTTACTGCGATGGGATGGAACAAAAACCGTTAGGAAATTTGGGAATGAAAGACAACCTCGACAACGTGCTCCGCGAAAGAGGAAATCTCCAAAGAAGAAAAAGTCTCCAAGGAAGAAAAAATCTCCAAAGAAGAAAAAATCTCCAAAGAAGAGAAATCCCCCGAAAACGCATGCAAGAACTATCACCTCGCCACCTATAATTGATGCAAGAACTACCACCTCATCACCTATAATTGATGAAAGAACTACCACCCCACCACCTATGATTGATGAAAGAACTACCACCCGACCACCAATGATTGATGAAAAATTTGTTACTACCCGAAAACGAAGGCCTGTACGAAGTAGCATTTCAGAACATCAACGCTATCCAAAATCTAGAGAGGAAATACTTGGTAAAAGAATGCGGAATTACCAAAGAAAGTAATCAAGATTTATATTACCAGGCAAAAAAATAGCGTTTCAAAGAATTCCATCCGTCGCTTGGTCTCCAAATACATTGGCTAAACATAAAAAAGGATTAAGAAAATATAGACGGATGATAGAAGATATGCTGCGATATAACCTCGGCACAGGAAGATATAAACTTGACGAAAAAAATCAGATGCTTGACCTTGGGAAAGGAAGATCCGTTCCCGTGGATTCGTCCATGACTAGCGCTGATACATTGGTTGATGCTCTCTATTCACAGTTTTCTTAAAAAAGTAATTCTGACTGTAAAAGACAGTATGTTAAAAAGTTTTCTTTTGTAAAAAAAGACAGTATGATAAAAAACATCAGGTATAAATGATAGTGCCATAGAACTTTTATTTTCATTTGATGTGAAATAGTGATAAAGTCAACATGAAGAAAACACCTCTGATAAAAAAACGCGGCTCAATGGTTATGGCCATGATACAGGCTACACCAAAAATACGTAAAAAGCTTGTCAAAGATTCACCCTCAGAAGCAATAAGGTGTATATAAGGTCATAATGTTTTAAAAGGCAATGTACATTTATCACCAGATCAGAAGAAGAAGTTGTATTCAAGCCGACAACATCTCAGACGTTTAGCTTCAAAATCGGTCTCTGTAAAAGATAAAAAACAAATTTTAAATCAAAAAGGTGGATTTCTTTCATTGCTTGCACCTGCATTATTACCTTTGTTAGGAAAAGCCGTTATCGGAGGAATAGGAGGAGCTCTAAAAGCCTTGTAGATAAAAAATCTTGTAGATGAAAACATTTTCAATGAAAAAAATCTTATAGATAAAAATCTTGTAGATAAAAAAATCTTATAGATAAGAAATCATGTCTGTTAGAAAAATGGTTATCGTACCTTACTAGGTCTTAGAAAATATGAAACGATGGAAAGCCGAACAAGCTCAAAAACCTCGTTTACCACCTAATCCACCAGTTGCAGATGCATCACATCTTCGACAAGATATGAGTCAAATTTTACAAAGTACCGATCTGTCAGAAACAGAAAAGGCTCAAAGATATGGCGAAACTTTGATTAAGTTACAAAATTCGCTTCAGAAAACGAAACCAACTTCGATCAATTTTCCTCCAAAAACCGATGATGGTGCACAGGAATCAGCATCTGTTGGACTGCAATCTGTTGCCTTGTATGATCGAATTTTGCAAAGTGTGCCAAAAACCATGAAAAGAAAAGCTGAGTTACTTTTGAGTATGATAAAAGACAACAATAATTTAACTTGGGACGAACAAGGGGTGGTGTCATATAAAGGTACACGCATTCATGGTTCCAATATCATTGATCTTGTCAATGATGCGATACGTCAAAGAAAAGGTATCGAGCCCAGAGGGTGGAAAACATTTTCAAAGGCATTACATGAAAGCAATATACCTCAAGAAGTTATTGGCAATTTGAACAGATGGAAATGGATACAAAAAGTCCATGATAAATCACCGAGTAAATCATTGAGCGAAGATGAAGAATCCCATGCAGAATCCTATGGAGATTCCGATCACTTATTTCACACACCAAAAAGCGTACGAAAAAGTACTAAGTTAACTCCTATAAAAAGAAGTATGAAAAGAATAAAAGAAAAATCTCCATACATGAAACCTGAAGAAAGAGAACGATTGAAGCAATTCTATGTTAAAGAACTGCTAACTCCCCCATAGTCTATAAAAAAGACTCCGAGCCGTAAAACACTTCAGTCATGGGAGGCATGGTAAAGTCAAAACTTGATTACGTGTTAAGAAAGTTGTTTTATGATCCTAAAAGTACTGTTGCATTTAGTGGAGTAAAGCAATTGTATCACGCTGCGAAATCTGTTTTGAAAGGAATAAGATACAAAGATGTTCAAGAATGGTTACAGGGTGAATCCACCTACACCTTAACAAACCGATTCGTCGTCGTTTCAAAAGACGAAAAACTATTGTAGGTGGTATAGATTATCAATGGCAGGCTGATTTGGCTAACATGCAACATTTAGCAAAACAAAATAATAACAAGAAATATTTACTTTGTGTGATTGATGTGTTTTCGAGATTTTCATGGGTTATCCCTATTCCAGACAAAACGGGTAAAACTTTGATCAAAGCATTTCAATCTATCGTTCAGAAATCAAAACGTAAACCTTTGGCGCTTCAAACAGACAAAGGTTCGGAATTTAAAAACAAATCGTTTCAAGACTACTTGAAAAAGAATCAGATTCATTTTTTCACCACTGAAAACCCAGAGACAAAAGCAAGTATTGTTGAAAGATTTCAACGAACTTTGAAAACGAGAATGTGGAAATACTTTACGTACAAGAAAACAAGGCGTTACATTGACGTATTGAATTCTTTAGTTAAGAATTACAACCATACTTTTCACAGAAGTATAAAAACATCTCCTGTAATGGTAACAAAATCCAATGAGGCAGAGATTTCAAGAAATCTGTATCCTCAATTACCGGCAAATGTAATGACAAAAAAGCCAAAATTCAAAATTGGAGATCATGTTCGAATCAATAAAACAAAACGTACATTTGATAAGGGCTATTTACCGAATTGGACGCAAGAAATATTTGAAATCAGCCATGTCAACAAAACATTTTCACCTATCACCTATAAAGTAAAAGATCTACTGGGAGAACAGATTTTAGGAACTTATTATGAATATGAACTTCAATTAATAAAAGATGATGATATTTATGAGATTGACTCAGTTCTTGATAGACGTACAAGACGTAAGGGTAAAAAATTAATCAAAGAAATAAAAGTCAATTGGAAAGGCTATCCAAAAAAATTTCAAAGTTGGATACCAGAATCCTATTTGGTGTAATCCTATTTGGTGTAATCCTATTTGGAGTAATCCTATTTTAGTGTTTTGAAAACATCTTTTCTTATTAAAAAATCTTATAACTTAAGAAAAGTTATAAAAAGTCAGTACATTCATAATGAATCCACAGTCAAACATCGAGTGTGGAACAGAAAAGTCTGGAATAGAAGAAAACTTCGGAATAGAGAACTTCGATAGCAGTAGCAGTAGTAGTATCAGTAAGAACTACAATTGCTGTGGAAATCGTGTCCCAAAGAATCAGTTTACCTATATTTCACAGATTTTAGTCATTTATGCAATTATTGCAACCTCAATAGTACATTTAAGTATTCAAAGTCAAGATCGTGAATTGTGGCTGATCCTGTTAAGCAGCTCGCTTGGATATATTCTTCCATCACCAGGGTTAAAATTCAGCAGATCAGAACAAAAGCAGTCAGGGTGGATTGATAGTAAAAAATGAATTCGTTTTATCTCACTCTACCCAGCGATAGTTCCATGGACCTTTATCCGAACAACACCCAATGTTGTTTTAAGGTTCATTTACCAAAGACAGTTCATATTGACAAGGAAACTTGGGAAGTCGCATTAGTTCAACTTATTACTCCCTCTCAGTTCTTAAACATAAGTGAAGAAGAAGCACAGTTCGATCTTATAACAACGGATAAGGATTTAGTCAAATTAATATCACAGATAGACAAAAGAGGAGATAATATGAAAATAAATATATTAAGACAAAATAGCGGAGGTGATATAATAAAATGGGGAATTCGATTTGACTTTCCATCCGGGAATTACACTTCACCTGGTCATCTTATAGAGACGATCAATGATGTGATTCAAACCGCTATAGGTCCTGCTCTTCGTAAGAATTCGTCGGGTCTGCACATTACTTATTCACCTTCAACCAAACGTCCAAAAATTACATTTGATAATATTATAAAATCAGGGCTCAAATTACATCCATCCCTGTTTTTAAAACTGGGTGGATCACCAGAATTCAAAGATGATACAATTTTTCAGGGTAAAAATATTTTCAAATACTTTAAATACAATCCAAACATTGATGCTGGCTACAATTATCTGTATATTTATTCAGATATTGCTGAACACACTATAGTGGGTGATACACTTGCTCCCATACTTCGTGTTCAACCTTTCAAAACATCCGATTTGCTTGAAAATGGTTATGGTTCTCAACATGTCAATCATGAAATTACAATACCGCATTATATTTCCGTTTCGAAATCCGATTTCGATCATATTCACATTCAAATAACAGGGGATTTAGGTATACCGGTTCATTTCATTACTGGTAAGACAATAGTGAAGTTACATTTCAGACAACGTTCAACTGACAATCATTGAAAATCATTGAAAATCATTTAAAAAATGCTACCAGTTTATCGTGGTGTAAAACATCAGTATGGCTATGGGTTAGGTTCGCTATTTAAATCGGCAATTAAAGTAGTGACTCCATTGCTTAAACCGTTGATTAAATCTGGTTTTAATGCCGTGAAAAAAGAAGGAATCAAACAAGGAATAGGCGTAGTAGAAGATATCCTTTTACGTGGTGAAAACCCCCAAAAAGTTGTAATTTCACGGGGAAAACAAGCCATTCATGATCTAGCAGAAAAGCTAATACCAGGGATAAATAAAAGAAAATCACGAAAACCACGTCATTCCCCCTACCGCCTTCACAGTGGTAAGATCATAAGACAAAGAGACAGACGGCCTCTTGATATATTTGATTAATATAATTGATTCATATATTGAATTCATCTACTTGAATTATATAAAAAATGATGCAAAGCGGGTCCTGTGAATGCAGTAAGTCAGAACTCGATGTTCTTTCTGTACCACCTACAATGACAACGATGCAAGAAAGTCAATGGATTGAACATTTTCCAATATCGTCTTTGGCAAACAATGCACCAATAGAATTCATCATACCACCTCAAACCGAACATTGGACAGATTTGTCACAATCGTATTTGTATGTCAAATACAAAGTCGTTCAAGCTGACGGTACCAATTTACTTGCCAATGCAAATGTGGCCCCTGTAAACAACTTCCTGCACAGTTTGTTTAGCAGTATCGATTTGTATCTAAATAATAAACTAATCACCAGCAATTCAGATACCTACCCATACAGAGCATATATCGAAAATCTTATGTCATATAATTCTGACAGTAAGACTACGCATTTGAAAGCTGGTGATCTTTGGACTGAAGACACCTCTGGTCATTTCAATTCACTCAACCATGATGGAGATAATGAAGGCTTAAAAGACAGAATGCGTGAAATTGCACAAAGTAGAACTGCCGAACTTTTTGGACGCTTGCATCTTGATCTGTTTCAACAAGAAAAATATTTACCTAATGGTATTGAAATCAGACTTAGATTAAACAGATCTTCGCTAAACTTTTGTCTCACAGGAGGCGGTGGTGCACCAGCTTCAAAAATTGTACTGGAAACAGTCAGTCTTCATGTGCGAAATGTCGAATTGTTACCTGTTGTTGCAAATGATCTAAATCATGTTATTGCTCAGCAAAACATGAAAATCCCTATTCGTAGGGTTGAAGTAAAAACTTTTACCATTTCTACAGGCCTTCAGTCTAAAGTTGAAGATCATTTGTTTCAAGGACAACTTCCAAAACGCATTTTCATTGCAATGGTAGCAAATACTGATTATAATGGGGATTATGGTAGAAATCCATTTTTCTTTCATCATTTTAATCTGTCAAAAATTGATGTATCATGTAATGGTCACAGTATTCATAACAGACTCTTTGAACCTAACTTTGAAGCAGGATTGTATTTGAAATCCTTTCTATCATTGTATCAGGCTAACTCATCTTTAGCACTCAATAAATCATTTAATATTGGTAAAGAAGACTATGTTGGTGGATACTGTTTGTGGGGATACGATTTGACAGCGGATCAAGGCAGTGAAGAAGGACAACTTCATCCTATAAAAACTGGAAATCTTCGAATTGAACTTCAGTTTGCTCAAGCTCTGGCAGCAGCTATCAACGTTATTGTCTTTGCTGAATTTGACAATCAGATTGAAATCAACAGTTTGAGAGAAGTTATCACAGATTATTAATCCTGGAAAAAATCAACAGAAACTCTCTGATCAAAAGATAGCTTTCACAAAAACAGTCCTTTTCAGGACTAAGGAATATAATATCGAAAACGACAGTTCTTTTCAGAACTATTGAAAAACAGTCCTTTTCAGGACTATCTACAGGACTAAAGAACTAAAAACAATGTTGGGACTCAGATTTGCTATAACACTTAGAGAAGAAGCAGAAAAAGTGAAATATTCCGTGTCGAAGTGCATCTCTACTCGGAAAAATGACATTCACAACAGCTTCGAAAAACATATGACTGAAAAATTAAAAAATCTTATTGTCAGTGAAGTTACCAACCAGTGTTACGGATGTCAAGTGGATCATCCCAGTCAAACACAGCATGAACTGTGTTTATTCAAGGATAGACAAGAACATACAGATATGTTCATAGAAAAAGCCATGATGGAATTAAATCCATACGAAATCATGGAGAAATGGTACCCTGAACTCATAGAAATGAAACTCGATGAAAGTGACTATGTGGAAGCCTACAGATTATGGCGAAATATAAAACAAAACATTTTATCTGAATTCACGGAGTCGTGGTTACAATACTGGTGTGACAAAGTAAAACAATCCTGGGAAGAAAGTGATTAGAAAAATGTATACTTCTGAAATTCAATACATATTAGATCACGGAACATGGATAAAAAATCTACAGGCAAAAGTCTGTGCAAAAGATCAGTTACCTCGACAAAAACCCGATCATGTGAAAGCCTACATTGTGAACACAGAGAAATCAACCGGTCCAGGTGAACACTGGGTAGCCGTGATATTCAACAATAATGGCGATGTACTACGGACTACCACCACTTGAACCAGAAATCATTAACTTTTTAGACAATCATTCTTATTCGTGGAGATACAATCGACAAACTCTTCAGAGTCCACAGGGGAAAGTTTGCGGATTTTACTGTATCTTCGCATTGGATGCTGCTGCCAGAGGATACAACATACAGAAATATCTTCAACAGAAATTCCTCTCAACGGAACATCGACGAAACGATCGAGATGTAGTGTTATGGTTCAACCAGCAGTATGGAATTCTATTCGATAAAGCTCAGAGACTTTTTCCCCACAAATAGTATATAAATGTATAATAGTTCTTTTTATCTATGTGTTTGTTGTAAATATGTTCATTGGTCAGTTCATTGTTCAGTTCTGTTCAAATAAAAGTTATATTGTTTAAATGGTCTTTTTCATTCTTTTTTCCACAAAGATAATTTCTCCACAAAATATCAGTCTTGGAAAAATGTAGATAGATCATAACATTCTATGTGAATGAATTTTTACAGTACGTTATGTTCTATCTACATGGTCTCGCCCACGTTCGTACTCTTAATTCCAAGACAAAAGTAGGTCAATCCCTCCACCAAGCTATAAAACCAGCAAATTTCTCTATATACCGTTTCATTTCCACGATGGGTTTGTTCAGATTCTGCTGTGGACTATTTGGTAAAAGCCGAAGGAACGAGGAGAAGAGAAAACGTCAAAAGACAAAGACGTCGGCCGAGTTCTCTGCAAGACAAGGGCATAACCCCTATACCCAGAACCCAACAGCTAATTTTTACCCCGATCTTTGGGTTATGCCAACTGATGATCCAATCTTTGGGGAGTCTGTGATATCAACCAACCAATGAGGTGATGATGAGGAGGTTTAGAACCCTCTATCTTTCTCTGATTTTGGAATTAACTTGCTCGGATGATTAATTTAATTCCATTTTAGAGAATGGTAAAAAACAGCTCTTTTCAGAGCTAACATTCATCCCAGAAAGTCCTATCTTCGAGACTTGTCAATTTTACGACTGAGTACCATCCCAAGAGTTACATTCCAAGAGTTACATTCCAAACGATATACTCCAATTCAAATTAACTCAAAAAAGTTAACCCCAACACGACGTCTGTATGGTAAGGATTTATGCTATAAACCATCTCTGATCAACTCAGAAGATAGCGTATAGCATAAAGGAGTCAAATCTTGTCTGACTAATTCAATCAAATCGATAGATAGTGATATACATCACCTCAGCTCTCAGATCTTATAGACAAGTTACAAAGCAATATGATCTTTAACCCCTAAAGTTAGTTAAAACTGAGGTCGTCAGACAAATATCTAAAGATCATACTGCTAGGAGTCGAAGAAAAGACTAAGTCCAACGGTGGTAGAGAAAGATAGACGAACAAAAACGGAAAAAAGATTAAGTCCAACGAGGGCCTTTGCCTGAACCAGCATGAGGAGGGGTATATAACCCATAAAAAAGACTAAGCCCAACTGTGATAGAGACAAAGAACAACTCAAAAAAGACTAAGTCCAACGAGGACCTTTGCCTTGGTCCAAGCTGAGAAGGGGAAAATAACCCATATCGTGGAAAAAAGACTAAATCCAACGGTAGTAGAGAAAGATTGAGACGAATAAAGACGGAAAAAAGAGTAAGTCCAACGATACTTTCTGCCTGAACCAGCGTAAGGAGGGGTATATAGTCCATATCGTGGAAAAAAAGACTAAGTCCAACGGTGATAGAGAAAGTCTGAGACGAACGAAGACGGAAAAAAAAAGACTAAGTCCAACGATGATCTCTGTCTGAACCAGCATGAGGAGGGAAAATAACCCATATGGTGGAAAAAAGACTAAGTTCAACGGTAGTAGAGAAAGATTGAGACGAATAAAGACGGAAAAAAGACTAAGTCCAACGATACTTTCTGCCTGAACCAGCGTAAGGAGGGGTATATAACCCATATCGTGGAAAAAAGACTAAGTCCAACGGTGATAGAGAAAGATTGAGGCGAACAAAGTCGGAAAAAAGACTAAGTTCAACGATGACAGAGAAAAGCCTAAGTCAAACGATAGTGTCTGCCTGAACCATATCATTACGATCCGTGTGCGCGTGCGCGCAGATGCATTAAGACCCCTTTTCACAGACCATGGTTAAAAAAAAGGATCCCTGCCGCGTCAAAGATGGTGAACATCTATCTCCGATGAAGAAAAAAGACTAAGTCCAACGATAGTCTCTGCCGAACCAGCGTAAGGAGGGGTATATAACCCATATCGTGGAAAAAAGACTAAGTCCAACGGTGATAGAGAAAGATTGAGGCGAACAAAGTCGGAAAAAAGACTAAGTTCAACGATGACAGAGAAAAGCCTAAGTCAAACGATAGTGTCTGCCTGAACCATATCATTACGATCCGTGCGCGCGTGCGCGCAGATGCATTAAGACCCCTTTTCACAGACCATGGTTAAAAAAAAGGATCCCTGCCGCGTCAAAGATGGTGAACATCTATCTCCGATGAAGAAAAAAGACTAAGTCCAACGATAGTCTCTGCCGAACCATATCATTACGATCCGTGCGCGCGTGCGCGCAGATGCATTAAGACCCCTTTTCACAGACCATGGTTAAAAAGGACCCCCAGCCGCGTCAAAGATGGCGGACATCTACTTCCGGTTTGACATTTTGACCGGTCTTTTGCCTCCCAGGGAGGGTAGACCTCGGACAAAATGGCACTCAGGGAGGGTAGACCTCGGACAAAATGGCACTCTGGGAGGGTAGACCTCGGACCGAGTCCGAGGTCTACCCTCCTATACTACTTACCATTAATATACGTTTTTACTGCTGTTGCTGATGCTGCTGCTGATGATGACGACGACGATAGTGATGATCATGATGATGTCGATAAAAACAACGACGACGATGATGACGATGATTATGAAAACGTCTTTCCAGGAAAAGTGTTATACAGAGGGAACACTCTGATTTTTGGTCTGTACACCGCCGAATATTTTGTAAGACATTCCGACCTAGAGAAATCTTCAAATTGCATCAGTTCTAACCTGCACGTTTTTTTCTTTTTTTTTTTCAATTCCACAACTTTCTCGGAATGTTCTGTCTCAGCAAATCAGATGGTGACTAAACTTGGAATTCATCATAAAGCTCAAAACGGTCGGTTAACGCATCCCTTTCTCACAGAAATTAATTCATTTCACTTATAAGGAGTTATCCAGATTTTTTTTATAATCTCACCAAACTTGAAAAAAAGGCGGTCGCTAGCAAAATGTCAGTAAAGAAGCAAGAAAAAATGTTTTTCATTGATACCAATATTTCCTTAATGGGTTATGTAGCCTCCTATGAAATTTTCAGATTTCGCACCAAAGTTTCGCAAAAACTTGTGGAAATGTCACATGATCAATAACGCGCGTCGAGCACAAGATTGGTATTCAAACCAGTATGATGACGTCATATCTGATGTAATAAAAATAGATGGATATACAGATTGCTCAAAGACCATCCCCTTATTGAATAGCCCAAAAGTGCACCTTTGTACTGAATGTATCCGTGTAGTTTATACATCAACATAGAAAAATATGTCTAGTTTTATTTATCAGTGTTTTACAAGAAAGTTTAATTTACAACGTAAAAAACTAAATAGATCTCTTTAAGGCGCTTTTACACTATATAGCGAATTAACTCAGCGCATGCCAGCTTACGAAAAATCATGGTATTCTCTGGCAAACGTTGGCATACACTGTTCAAAGATCGTTAGTTCATCTTTTTGATTTCGTTGAAGTACGTTCGCGTGGTTTAGGTTGCTGCTGTTATACGGTATAGGATATTACGAACAATGTTTTTGAATTTCTTAAAAAAAAAAAAGGTTGCTATGATAAGACCATCAGATATGACGTCATCACACTGAATACTTATAGTTGCATGCCTATAGGCATAAATAGGGTATATATTTCATGACTCATGGCGGAAGAATAGAAAAAGCTGCTTACCTCAAATACAAAAATCTACTTACCTCAATACTTCTCATTCCAGTATCTGAGTGGACATCCATTCGCTCAGCATCGCTCAAATTGACTATGTAACAGTTCACATTTCTCATTTCACGTACTTTAAGGTACAAGTGGTGCTGAAACAATGCATGGTCAATTTTATTTTAATTTCAGATTAGCTACTGTAATTCCACACGAGCCATGCTCTGTGAAAAGGGGGCTTAATGCATCTGCGAAAAGTATCGACCCAGGTTGGCCTTCGCAATCAGCGCAGGCTGATCTGAATCGAAACCTTTTACTGTTGGTCAACTTTCTGCGTGTCAAAGGACCTCCTGATTCAATACATATAGTTTATCATACGGACAGATTGTTATGGATCCATGATTATGAGATGACTTGCTTTGTGTAGCGCATTACGCCTTCTTTACCAGAGCACCGCTCATTTGTAAACATTTGCATAGTAGATTCAAGATCATACTGCAGGTTCTGCGCAATATGATCTTGATCCATAATCTACGCTAAAGTAACTTTATACGCTGTTTTCGTTCGGGACTATCGGTGGAACTATAATTGGAATAGATTACCTTTTTTCTTTCTCGATAAAGGTCGTTGGCCGAAATAGTGAAAAAGGGTGTTTTATTTTATATGATATTCTTTTTTATTCCCTGCGGAATTACTTTGTATCGTGATACTTTATCATAGTTCGTCGAAGGCAAACTTACAAATCCTCTAAGTTACCGTTCTTCCACGTATTGTAACGTTCTTAACTGTGCTTTAACGCACTTTAACTGACTTTGACAAATTATTCCTTGCATTCTTTGACGTATATGTGATCAAGACTTACATGTGATTTAGAGCGACTCAATCCATTGTCACACGCCGTATGTACATGTTCAGAGTAAGTAGACACAGGGCGTGACCAAAGAAGCTATCTTAGATAGATAATAAAACGATTTTTTTTTTAAACCCTAAGGCTGCTACGCGCGAATCACTGGCGAATCTACAGCGTAGATCAAAATCAGACTGCACACAACGTGCAGTCTGATCTTGGATCTACACTTTCCAATAAAAACGATAACTTTCCCCCCAAAAGATAACTTTGAAATAGGAAATTTGGGTTCATACTATCGGTTTCATTTCCTTTATTCATCAGGATAAGAGTTAAAGTTGTTCTTAAACAGCTATACTTACCGTGTGTCCACTGTATGTAAACATGACTGATTCATTTTCGTTGGGTTCTCTTGTTGGCTTTGGTGCGTGTGTATGTGATTGTGCCTGAAATATATGAGTAGAGTATAATCTTTCAGTTACAAGCCAGGGGTGTAACCGGGGGTTCAGAGGCATTACGCACTCCGAATACAGAGTGCTATTTCACCCTTACGCTGCTAAGAGTATTGCAGTGCGCTTTTTCGTAGTGTAAATCAAGATCAGACTACACATAACATGCAGTCTGATCTTGATCTACATCATCATTTAGATAGAATGAAATCGTAATATTTGACTCTTTATTTTACCATCGGTTGGATTTTTTTTAGCAGCGTTTGGCTTAATCATGACGAAGTAATTGTTTTATAAAGAGATAAAAGAATGTTTCGCCTGTTCCAATTTTCAATACATTACGCACTTGCGTATTTTGCGTTACTGACGCTTCGCCGCGTATTATGCATTATGAGCGATACGCCGCGTATATTGTGCGTTATTGACTCTACGCTGCGTATACTGTGTGTGAAGGGCGCTACGTCCTGAAAGCTGTAAACTATGATACACCTGAAATTCAAATCATCATTAATTTTTTAATGGACGGCAAAATTTCGAACTCATCTGTATTCAGAGAGTTTGCAGACGACAAATTAAATATTGATCAACTGATGGAAAGTGTCTGTAAAAGGGTATTAAACATTGTAGACAAAGGAAAAAATGGTAAGCAGCATTTTCTCATTTTCTTCTTTTCTCATAATGTTTGGAAGGCCTTCTTCCATATGTTCGTTAGGCAAAGGGTTTCGATCATGACCCTGCAAATGGCAGCATACAAGCACGTTCAAGTTGTCGTTTATTGTTAAATGCAAGATGTGATCCAAAAACAGCCGGTGTTCACGAATGATATAATAATAATAATAATGTGTTATGAATGGAACTATCGCGAGATGACAAATAACTCAGCCCCCAACTGAGTGCCTTGTCAATTAATCATTACCAATTTCCGACAGGAAATTAAGGGCAATAACACCTGAAGATGTCCATTCCAGAAAGATTTCATCCAAATTAGGTAAAACGTGTAGAAAGAAAGGACACAGTGTTCACTGTCTACAGACGGACTGACAGACAGACAATTTGATTCCAGTATATCCCTATTTTATATATATCCTGAACAAAGAATTTTACAAGAAAAATATCTTGGAAATGTTAAATAACAATACTTTTTATAAAGAAATATCACAGAATTGTTCTAAAGAAAAAATCAAGATAATACACAAGTTAACTAACCTTTCAGATGAAATTACTAGACATGAAATCGACTGCCTCACATATTCCGAGAGCTCGGAGAGTTTATTCTATGGCTTACCGAAAATACATAATGAATATATGAACAACACTAGCGATTATATCCAAATCACTGACCCAAAAGACTTAAAATTCAGACCCATAGTAGCAGGACCCATTTGTGAAACACACAGATTAAGCAATCTAATTGATATTCTCTTAAAGTCATTTATCAAGCACGTAAAAAGTTATATACGTGACGATTTAGAGTTTTTGAACTATATCCCGAAAGTAGTAGTGATAGCACTATAGCGTCATAGTCATAGTCATTCAAATAAGTACTTCGAGTGGTATTTAATCCGCTTAGAGATGTTTGCAAACATTTGAAGTCTGATACAAGAGTGGTTCGTGTGTGTGTCAAATACTTCAGATGGCAGACAATTTTTACATACTTTAATAACTCAAGTGCTACGAGATTATAATCTCTGATACATGGTAAAAAACACTGAGGGAAAAAGAGAGTTGAGCCATGAAACCCTAGGACCCTCCATCTGCCAGACTGCATTTGGCAATGTTACCATGGACTTCTTTTCAAGAAATGTTACTATCAGAAGGATTCAACATTTATAAAGTTTGTCATTAAGCCCCTTTTTTTCTATAACACAGCCTAGTATAATAGGAAAGAATGAAATGATGGTCTGGGGCTTTTGATCAGAAACATATATCTTGAATAGTCTTATAGAAACTGGAAAATGTTTAATTTTAGAGTCCAGAAAATCGTAAAGTTCTAAGACATTAAGCACCTTTTTTCCGTAACATAGTTTTGCATGGATAAAAAACAAGTGCATACGGTGAAACTTTTAATAAACAAAATAACTACGAAGTTTCAAAACAGGCAGACGGACGGACAGACGAAGCAGCAACTGTATGCTCGCCCTTCGGCCATGGTTAAGGAGAAATGGCCTTGGACGGACGAATGAAAGAATAGATAGACAGACGGACAGACGGACGGACAGACAGACGGGCAGATGGACGGGCAAACGGACGGACAGACGAAGCAGCAACTGTATGCTCGCCCTTCGGCCATGGATTACGGAGAAATGGCTTTGGACGGACAGACGGACGGATGAAAGAATGGACAGACAGACGGACGGAAAGACGGACGGGCAGACGGACGGACAGACAGACGGGTGGACAGACGAAGCGGCGACTATTTGCTTGTCTTTAGAGGAACATAAAAATGAACACTGCAACATTTTGGGCAATATTGCGACATCGTTTTAATACAATTAGAAACACTGTAGGAAAAAGAGAAATGCAACGAGTCATGACGTAATAGAGTAAAAGGGGAAAACCGTTTTACGAGGTAGAGCAATATGTTCAAACTCGTTCAAACGTGTCCGGACGAGTCTCTTGGTTATTGCACTGTATAAATTTTACCGCGATGTCTTTAAACAATTACAGTATAACTTTCCGTCATGAAAATTAACTTTAAACTGTCTACCCACGTGGTTGACAAACATTTAAATGCAAGTAATTCGCAGGCTGCCGTGTTTTTTGATAAAGGTACCATGTACGAATCAATCGAAAGATGTTTGGAAAACCCCGACGTCTGTACGAAAATCGGAAAACGTTTCGAAGCTACAAAGACATTTATGAACAAGATCGGTTTATTGGGGTGCATGAAACAACCGAGTCATACAGTTAAAGTAGTTTATTCCAAGACCAAATACAGAATATTCGTAGTAACAGCTTACCATGTGACAAAGGGTATAATGGATGTGTCCAGACAAGAAATGGTGACGTTAATGTTTAATAATAACTACCAATAAACGCTGAAAGGACTATATATGAGAACAGTGTATAGCTTTACTATTATTATCCAATGTACAAAAAATGGATAGAAACATGACAAGTTTCGACCTTTTGAGTACTCACGTATGATCGACAGAGAGTGGGAAATACTTGCGGTTTATCTGGGCTACGAGTTATATCAGATCAAAATGTTGAAATCCATTTATGCGAGAAAAATCGAAACACTGTTGTATGTTATGTTAGAGGAATGGTATGGTGTTGTGAAAGACTGTCATGAAGAAGTTCCTAGACAGTTACTAGCTTCTGCTTTTCATGGTGTACGAGACAATGTAACAGCCAGCCAAATTTTAGGTGGTTGCAAATTTCTAGAGGAAGTGAAAAAGTTGAGACCCAAACCATCAACATTGGCAAAGATTCGTAAAATAGACTTTAGCTAATGATGACGTGTGTTTCTAAACATAACAACCGATGACGTGTGTTTCTAAATACAACAACAGATGACTTGTGTTTCTAAATATAACAACCAATCAGGAATCCAATAATACTCTACAATAATCAAATTGACAGAATTTAAAGACATTTTGGATGTTTCATTCAAACCAACACGATGTACAGAGTAAAATTTAGTCTCGGAAATGATCGTTACGTACAGGTGAATTTATGGCAGGATGATCTAAGAGTCGATATTAGAGAATGGAAAGATAATTACCCAACCAAAAAAGGCATAAGTTTAAGCTTAATGCGATGGAAAAATTTTGTAGATCAATTATAGTATGCAGACAAATCCCTTCGAGAAAAAACAGCGTTTACATGCCATCTTGGGGGTAACGTTTATTGCTGTACTAACCAAAACAGCGTTTGTGTAGACATAAAACAATATTGGAAACCCGAGGAAAATGTGGTACCAACAAAAAAAGGAATATGTTTAAGACCCTCAGAATATAAACGATTAAAAGACGTTATAGGTGACATAAGTAAAGCGTTACCAGAATTGGGCAGTGTTATACCTTGTTACCTTCAGAATGATCATATGAACCAATTAGGATTCCTTGAGTGTACTGAGTGTAACCCAAATACAACTTTGAACCGATAATCATGTTTGGAATATTCCAGATATCAGTGTTATTATTATGCGAATGGCTATATTATAGAGGTATAAAAACTGAAATCGAGTTGGAAATAGAACGATTTTTACTTATTTTAGATAGTTATCATATGAACTACAATAGACCTTTATATTCTGAGTTATTATGAGTGTTGTATTTAATATTTTTCCCAAAATAAGGTCAGAATTGGTAGACACCGTATTCGAAAATGGTTACAAGATCAAGAATCGTATTCTCTTACCAGGGGGGCGAGACGTCATTTCGTACGATCCAGAGTGATAGTTGCCGGTCTTCATCAACAATAGGATGTAGATTTTAATGGTCAACTATCATATAGAAAAACATAATGATGGAGTGAAGTATGTCTTATTAGCCATAGATATATTTTCGCGTTTTGTTGATACTGAACCCCTTAAAAGTAAAAGAGGTTCCGATGTTGTTATTGCATTTAAACGCATACTATCAAGAACGCGAAAACCAAAATCTATATGGACCGATCGAGGGATGGAGTTTAAAAGTAAAGAACTGAAAAAATATCTACAAAGTGAAAACATTGATCACATGTATGCATTTAACACTGAAACCATAGCGAATTACGCCGAACTAGCGATCAAGACAATAAAACAAAAGATTTTTCGATACCTTTTAAAGAACAAAACCCGTCGATGTTTTTCAAAATATTACACACAGTTACAATCATACAATACATAGGAGTCTTGGAGAAAAACCAGCTGCAATTTCCGAGGACAATGAAGGAGAAAGTCGTCTTCAACAGTATCTTATTAGAAATAAAGGAAATAAAAGTAAACCTTTACTTAAACAAGAGGGCCATGATGGCCCTGGACGCTCACCTGAGTCAATAGGCAAAATTCACTCAATGTGCATAATTCAATTTCTGACCAATTGTCACGTCAATTGAGCTTAAAATGTGGCCTCTAGAGCATCCACAAGGAATTTCCGTAAGTTGACCTAGTGACCTTATTTATCACCCCACGTGACCCAATTTAGAACTCATCAAAAAATTTATCAAGACAAACATTCTGAACAGTTTTCAAGTTAATTGAGCAATAAATGAGGCCTCTAGAGCACCCACAAAGTGTTTCTTAAATTTGACCTAGTAACCTAGTTTATGATCCCCAGCTGACCCAATTTCAAACTCACCCAATATTTCATCAAGACAAACATTCTGACCAACTTTCAAGTCAACTGAGCAACAAATGTGACCTCTAGAGTGTCCTAAAGGTATTTCTTTAATTAGACCTAGTGACCTAGATTACGAGCCCAGGTGACCCAATTTTAAAGTCATCCTAGATTTCATCAAGACAAACATTTTAACCAATTTTCAAATCAATTGAACAATAAATGTGGCCTCTAGAGTGCACACAAGGTATTTCTTTAATTTGACCTAGTGACCTAATTTAAGACCCCACATGACCCAAATTCGGACTCTTGTGAGATTTTATCAAGACAAACATTCTGACCAATTTTCAAGTCAATTGAGCCAAAAATGTGGCCTCTAGAGTGCCCACAAGGTATTACTTTAATTTGAACTAGTGACCTAGTTTATGATCCCAGGTGACCCAAATCCAAACTCATCTAAGATTTTATCAAGACAAACATTCTGACCAAATTTCAGGTCATTTGAGCAATAAATGTGGCCTCTAGAGTGCCCACAAGGTATTTCTTTAATTTGACCTAGTGACCTAGTTTATGACCCCAGGTGACCTAATTTCGAACTGACTGAACATGTTGTGCTCAGGTGGGCTAACAAACTTAGAACAGGTTCACTACATACCAAATAACAAAGCTCTATGCCTTCAAGGTTTAGAAAAGAAGAATTTTAAAGTTTTCCTTCTTTGTTCCTATGTTAGAACTTGTGACCCCCGGGGCAGGGCCAGTTTTGACCCCAGGGGCATCGTATGAACTTGGTAGAGGTCCACTAGGAGATGCTACATACCAAATATCAAAGCTCTACGCCTTCCAGTTTCAGAGAAGAAGAATTTTAAAGTTTTCCTTTTTTGTTCCTATGTTCCTTTGTTCCTATGTTAGAACTTGTGACCCCCGGGGCGGCGCCAGTTTTGACCCGAGGGGGATCATATGAACCATCTTGGTAGAGGTCCACTAGGAGATGCTAGATGCCAAATATCAAAGCTCCACGCCTACCAGTTTCAGAGAAGAAGAATTTTAAAATTTTCCTTCTTTGTTCCTATGTTCCTTTGTTCCTATGTTCGAACTTGTGACCCCCGGGGCGGGGCTAGTTTTGACCCCAGGAACATCATATGAACAAACTTGGTAGAGGTCCACTAGGAGATGCTACCAAATATCAAAGCTCCACGCCTTCTAGAATCAGAGAAGAAGATTTTTAAAGTTTTCCTTCTTTGTTCCTATGTTCAAAACTTGTGACCCCCGGGGCGTGGCCAGTTTTGACCCCAGGGGCATCATATGAACAAAATTGGTAGAGGTCCACTAGGAGATGCTAGATGCCAAATATCAAAGCTCCACACCTTTCAGTTTTAGAGAAGAAGAATTTTAAAGTTTTCCTTCTTTGTTCCTATCTTCAAAACTTGTGACCCCCGGGGCGGGGTCAGTTTTGACCATAGGGGCATCATATGAACAAACTTGGTAGAGGTCCACTAGGAGATGCTAGATGCCAAATATCAAAGCTCCACACCTTCCAGTTTCAGAGAAGAAGAATTTTAAAGTTTTCCTTCTTTGTTCCTATGTTCGAAACTTGTGACCCCCGGGGCAGGGCCAGTTTTGACCCCAGGGGCATCATATGAACAAACTTGGTAGAGGACCACTAGGAGATTCTACATACCAAATATCAAAGCTCCACGCCTTCTAGAATCAAAGAAGAAGATTTTCAAAGATTTTCCTATTTTTTGCCTTTCTGTTGCCATGGCAACCAGAGTTTTGGGTGGAATTCAATCTCTTGAATAGCTTTGGCAGAACTTCACCAAAGGAACATCTCTGCCAAGTTTCATCAAGATTGGCCCAGCGGTTTAGGAGAAGAAGATGTTTAAAGGAATTGTGGACAGACGGACAGATGGACGCGGGACAACGACCCATCACAATACCTCACCTTAGCACTTCGTGCTCAGGTGAGCTAAAAAGGAAATAAAAGTAAACCTTTACTTAAAAAACATAGGTATAAAATCGGTCAGACTGTAAGATTGTCTCACGTCAGGTCTGTATTTGACAGGGAATACTCGCAAAAATGGAAAGGAGAGATATTTATAATTAAATCACACTTCAGGAGACGGGGAATTCCTAGTTATAAGATAGTAGACTGGGAGAAGGATCAGGTAGACGGCTCCTTTTACGAACAAGAATTGGAAGCCGTAAACGTTAACGACAGTACAGAATTTAATATCGAAAAAATAATAAAAAGAAGGACACGTAATAAGAAACGGGAAGTTCTAGTGCGCTGGTTACACTGGCCGAAAAAATATGATAGCTGGATACCGGAAAAGGATGTGATGCGATACTCTTACGCAATCGATACATTACTTTAAAATGACGGGAAGCTAAAAATTTTCATTACTTATGTTCAGACAACTAAACGATCATGATCATCACGATTGTTGTCTTCAGCGCTCAACTAAATTGCCCTATTAATTTTTAAAAGATTATGTTACCAAGTAACGAATGTGCGATATGACCCGGCAGGATTTCCTGGACTCATATGGCAACACAAAAAAATTGGAGGAAACTGTTTAGTGTTTGCCAATGGAATAATTAACTGCAATGGGAAAGCTTCCAGCATAAAGGAAGGACACCGACGATTACGACAATACGCCCGACAGCTTCAGAAATGCGGATATCCTGTAAAGTTAACGAGCGTAAAATTGTTAACAATGTCCATGACTCATACACTCAGTTCAAACTTAAATTTGAAGAGTTTGTCTCTGGATAGGAATGTCATTTACGAACCAGAGATTTTTCCTTCTTTAAACTTCAAACTGGACGGAGTGCACTTTTGTTGTTTTCATACAGGCAAAGTAGTTATAACGGGGATAAAATCTTCAAAACAAGAAGACGAGATTGTTTGTCCCACATTAATTGAACTTGAACTCTATACATTTAAGAGGGATTGATTAAATCACGAAACACTTTACATTATAAACACTGGCTAAAATGTTTCCAATATTAACCCATAATACAAGTTTTCTTTTACTTATAAGACACTATTTTAATATAATTCTCATTGTGTCGATATTTGTCTTTAAATAGACTGACTACTATTCACAGGAAACCACGCCATAAATAATTTTATACGCCTGCACACATCTACTATTCGCAGGAAACTATACTATCAATAATTTTATACGCCTACACAGTTACCGAAGAAGATCAATACTCTTTTACGCCTAATCATTACGGAAGTAGGTCAACATGCAGCCCCACGCGGGTGACTAAGTGGTGAGCGTGTCTGACTCATGATCTGGTGGTTGTGAGTTCGATACCCGGTTGAGGCGAACTTTCTTTTCGGCGTATTTTCGCCTCAATCGTAAGAAGTCCTTACTTCGAATATTTCATTCGTTCGTATACCAATTTCGTTATGAACTGTGTATCACACTCATAACATACTGGATGAATTGAGAAAAAAAAATTACGAGGGAAGAATGACAGATTTTTACCTATATTTAAGCAGCGCGGAATCTATTAATACACGTAAGAATGATTTATTATTTCAATTTTCTAAATACTTTATGTTAGAAGGAAGTTGGTTGTGTGGTGTTGTAGAATCGTCATTGACTTGTGACTTTACACCACGAAGTAAACGATTGTATCTGAATTGTGATATTGTTGAGGAAACGTTTGTCAAAAACAGGCTACAACCAGTTCTTACCAATATTGAAATCGAAGGTCGGTACAAAAGATTAAAAGTTATTGATTGTTTACACCCGCGATATAGACCTGTGGGTGTTAAAAAGTTTAATTCTATCAGACTGACGTTAAAAGACGAAGATTTAAATACTACTGATTTAAATTCAAACGATTTTCATTGTGTCCTTCACTTCAAGAAATCATGGGGTCCATAAACGTCTGTGATTCCAAACTACAGAAATTGGTTCCTTACAAAGAAAATGTAGACTATTGGATTAACTATTTTAAATCGAAAGAACATGTTCCGGAACAAGTAAGAACTTTGGAGAAAAAACTTAAAGAAAAGAATAAAGTATTGCAAGAAATGGAAGAAAAACTGAAAAAAGTTCAAACACCAAATGTTAAAATGGTGACCCCACTAGCCGAGGCAGTAAACAGCGCAGTCCCAAATTAAACTCAAGAATGGGAATCACCAATTCATAAGAATATTAAACGTAAGAAGACTATTACAGCCTACAGTACAAAAAATCCCGGGTGGTTGTTTTAAAAGACGTATAACCGCGACTAGTAAAATGCAACACAATGAAGAGATATCGTTATTTACCCCGATTCCGAAAGATTCAACTTTATTATCGAAAGATTGGATTGAATATCGACCCATTAATCCAGTAACCGATTCTTCGTCCAGCTTGGAATTTAATATACCGCCACAGGCCAGTGCTTATATTAACTTAAAAGGATGTAAATTAAGACTTGAATTAAGACTTACTAACGAGAACGGTACTCCCGTGTCAGAAAATGATGCGCTTGGACTTATTAATTTACCCTTACACACGGTGTTTAGACAGTTAGACGTTCATTTACAACAAAAACCACTGCCAAATAGTGGAAATACATATAGGTATAAAGCCTACATAGACACCATAGTTAATACCAACCAATCTATGCAGGAAGTTATCTTAACCAGTCAATTATTTTACAAGGATATCACGGATTTGGACGATAATGATCCAAAAACTGGATCGAATTCTGGGCTGTTTTTTCGATACGGTAAGACTAAAGGTGGTGTTACTATAGATCTAGAAGGTAATATTCCCGGAGATTTGTTTCAACAACCCAAGTTGCTTATAAACGGAGTGGAAATAGGTCTTAAATTTTGGCAGGCATCCGATGCCTTTCGAATTATTACGGATGCCTTAAATTCTAGTTATAAAGTGCAAATTGTTAATGCTCGTTTTAAACTGTGCATACAGAGGTTACAAAATGATTTGCTTTTAGCTCACGACAAAATGATTCAGGACACTCCCGCTATGTATCCCTATTTCCGATCAGAAATAAAAACAACATCAATAGCCCAAGGACAGTATAGTTTTCAAGCCGACGATATATTTCAAGGTAGGGTACCAAACAGAATCATCATAGGTATGGTTCCAAGCGTTTCTTATAACGGAGACTATAGCACAAATCCTTTCAACTTTAAACATTACGACTGCAGTTACCTGGGTTTTTTTGTAGATGGACAATCCGTACCGTCACAGCCTTTACAACCCAATTTTAATGGAAATCATTACGTTGACTGTTATCAGACTCTTACTACCAGCAGAAATGATATCAACATTAGTACAAAAAAGGATACTGTCTATACGTATTGGATATCGATCCCTACTATTCGTTAAATGCAAAGCGAAGAGGGCTTTGTCATTTAGAAATTAAGTTTGCTAAAGCTTTACCAGAAAGTGTGACAGTACTGCTGTACGCAACCTTTCCCGAAATACTTACAATCGATAAAGCAAGGAATGTGTATGTTCAGTAAATAGATGTGAAATAAAAAATAACGAAGACTCGTAACTTTATTACGCTTTATTCGTATCATAGATTTGTAAAATAACTGTATCATAAATTTGTAAATAAAAATATTATAAGTAAAATGTCTTATTATTATTTAAAAAGAAATCCAGTCTATGTCTTTCTTTTCTTTAAGTCACGGGGGTAAGGTTGTTAACTTTTTAATCTTCCTTTTTGGGACAATTTCCGTATTTTCTTTGTGGTGCTCATCTTGTGACTTTTTCAGTCGCTCAAACTTTTCAAAAGGTACTAATATGTATTTCTCCATTACTGTAACACCGGTTGTAAATGAGCAAATGCGGCTTTTACCAATTTATATATAATACGGTGTTTAAGTTTAATGGCTTCCTTCTTTTGAGCAAACCCTACACTCCGATCTTCCAACAAGTAAATAAATCGTTTTTGACGTTTTAAACTTGCATTTTCCGATGTGTTAATTTAACCTTGAACCGAAGTAAGTTGTAAGCGATTTGGCTCAGTGCCTTTAATTGTTGTTTGGTTATCGTTTTTAAAAGCGCCTTTCTTTGCTGAGCCGTAGTATCGATCACTAAATATAAGAATTGACGCTGTTGTTTAATTAGTTCTACCATATTGCCTTCTTACATACTTAACGTTTCCATTCTTACGTCAACCGCGACAGACCAAAGACTTTAAAGGTGGTAGTAGTGGCAGTTCTTACACCTTGTCGCTCAGGATTATGAGAATAGCACTACGACTGGTCCACCTGTGTCAGGATAATGGACTGGTTAAGTACTGGTTAAAAATAGTCCAGAAAAAATGAATTTGTGAACTGTCACCGTTGAATAACTGAAACACTGTTGATACGACGTAAAACCCCAAACAAACAAACCATTCTTACGTCAAATGGTACACGATAGGATCTTCGTCGGGAAAAATACGAGTCCTCAACCTGTACTTATTTTCAGACATAGGGCACATGTCTACTATGAAATAACCGCTCACACTGAGAGCATCTTCGTACGCTTTTATAAACCCTTTGGATTTGCCGGGATAAAGCTGACGCCCCAGCACTCCTACTTGAGACACGTCGCGAATGTTTTTCATAATTACTAGGTACCAGGTATGCAACGCAATAGTTCGGGCGTGTTTACCTCCAGGGTACAAGTTTTGCGTGATCATAATCACTGATACTTTTCAGTGATGGCATCCTTGAGTAAACAGTAATTCCATTTCTTTATTCTGCATGACTTGGTGCATTAAATCATCGATAATATCAACTTATGTTTTCTATCCTTCGTAAAATCATCCAGCTCTTCTACAGTAGGTAGTCCTTGCTTACTGTAAAAGTTTGGAACAGAACGCTCCATTACATCAAACAAGTCTTGGTGAATGCCGTAACAATAAAGTATATGTGAAGGAGGGTCTCGTGCATACATCAGGTTTACCTGCTTTAAAAAGCGATACACCCATTGAGTTTTTCCGCTACCGGTATGTCTGTTAATACATATACTGGAACATGGTTCGAATGGAATAGATGTCATTATTTTTTTAGTCTAGGGTTAGGTAAAGCGTAACCAATGCTACTGCTCAAGAGTGATACCAAGAGTTCGATTGATCCGTTTTGTAAGGACAATGGACGTTATAATAATAATGTAAACAATGATCATTTGACAAAAGTATACAATTTCAGCTTGAGGGGCCCGAGTACCCAGTAAATGCCACTTTTCACTAGGACTTTCTTCCTCGAGTTTTGGGAAATGTAAAAACGTTTCTTTTTCCGGAGTTTCTGTCATATTCTTACGCTGGTCAATAATAATAATTCAAAGATTATACTCTTTTTTACTATCATTTTTATTCACAAATATTGCAAAATAATGATAATAATGATAATGGATTCCGTAATTATAAAGACATTGAACACTTCTGATAGTTTGAATGTCATTATAGTAAACAGTTTTCGAAAACTGCTGTACACTTCTGATAAACTGAATATCATTTTTTTACAAATAGTAAACATTTTTTGAAAACTGATGTCCACTTACGATAAAATGAATGACATTTTTTATAAATAGTAAACAGTTTTCGAAAACTGGTGTACACTCTTTATAAATTGAATGACATATTTAATTAACCGTATAACAATTTAAACTCTTTCCCAAACAAGTCCTGGTTTTACGTGTCTGTTGTACAAGTCTTTTGAAAACATTGCGGGAAAAGGAGAAGTTGCTCGTAACCCACAGTGTTTTCGACCTATTTGGAGAACATTTTGCCATTTTCAGTAAATTTAAAATTGTCGTCTGCAAACTCTTTCTCAAACAAACCCTGGTTTTTACGTGTCTGCAGTACAAGTCTTTTGAAAACATTGTGGGAAAAGGAGAGGTTGGTCGTAACCAACAGTGTTTTCGACCTATTTCGAGAACTTTTTGACATTTTCATTAAATTTAGAATTGTCGTCTGCAAACTCTTTCAGTTTGGAAGAGTCTAAAGTTTGTCGTTTGGGAAAGTGTTAATAATAAACATTACAGTTTTAGTAAACTAACCATACTTATTTTTTTTTTTTTTTTTTTTTTTAAAGAATCGAGTATAAAGATGATTATCAAAACCCGTATGGTTCTGTATCAAAACTGGCTATTTTTCGTCTTTTTGTATAAACTATTTGATACACTTTCTCCTCTTGTCGATTAAAAATTATTCTTTTCCGTTTATCTCTACATATTTTGCTGGGATTAGTTACAATTCTATTTGAACTAGTATTTTCAGTGACAATATGTTTGACACTATCGAAATTTATAAGTTGACTATTCTTGAAATTGAGAGTAAACCCTCTCACTTTGCAAGTTTCTTTGTTTTTATTAGTTTTGTAAACATAATTTTTTGGTCCTCAAGACACAAACTCTACAATGTACTCTCCATGTTCGAGTTCGTCTGTCAGTTCACCCAAGTAATCACCCAGAGGCGGATCATACTCACCGGGGCGACTGACATATATCACACTGTCCGTATCATAATACAAGACTCTTCTGTTTAATGTCTCGAGTACACTGTAAAGTTTAAGTCTGGCCCAGCACGTGGTGAATGTTGCCAAATATATGTTAGTTTTGTTATCTTCAGTTTGACAATCATCTTTATACTGCCATTCAATCTGTATCGTATCATTAGACAATATATGGAAATTGACGGGTTTTTTCAATGGATCAGAAAATAATTGAAAAAACATGTTGGCCTGACTTTCGTGGAAGAAATCCGTTTGTCGCATATTGAGTCTCTGACCAAATTTACCCCAAAAACTATTGAGACATAATTTGGCCAAAGCTCTTAGTCCTGGGTTCTTTTTAATAAATTCACGATCCAAAGAAACCCCTTCTTTTTCCATATACTGTCCAATGTACGTCATCATATCAACTTTACATTTGACCCAGTCGGGAGGACCACTCGCTTCTTGTTTAAATTTCAAAAAAGTATCAATGCAAACAATCCTCCTTCGTGGGTATTTGCGTCATATTGAGTAGTTTCCTCCCAGTGATATACTTCATATATTTTCGTAATTTTGTATCCTAATCTCACTGCAGTTTCTATCTCGGGGGTGCACCACGTACCAGTTAACTCCCTTTGTTCGTCCGTACAGCTACATGGCATTTGACTTTCAGTATCCGCGCAGGTCCGACATAAAGAAAATTTTAATTTGTCATTGGACCTATAAGGTAGGACCGGGTGATAAAGACCCCTGGAAGGGAGAATCTTCACCTTAGCAGTAACAAAATTATTCTTTATGTCCCCAAAATCCTTTGTGATGATCGTCGTGTGACCTACGGGATACCGACAATACTTGTTTACCCACGGATAAAGGCTGGTAAACTCAACATATTTGATTTGCTCATTTCCCTTTACTTTATAGTAGAGTTGACTAGCATTGGTACGGCCCCCAAAGAAACTCTCTCGTGGGTCTAATCTATCACATAAATCTAATTGCGAAATGAATCGTTTCAGTTCTATGCTTTCTTTCCGTTCCTTTTTGAAATCATGATCCCAAATGCAAACATAATTCATACCTAACGTTTTTAAATGAGCTTTCTTTTTCATTGTGAGAGCGTATAATTCATCCAAAGACTGGTGCGTAAGTGGATGGTACGTTTCTTCGCGATTGTCTGAGAAACACACGGGACAACCATGAAATATACATCCGTGATATTCATAAGCCGTGTTTGTTTCTTGACAATATCCGTCTAATTTGTAGCGAGTGCCGGGGATCGTTTTTTCACTTTCGTTTAATGCATGTTGAATATGGACCTTATCGATTTGCGCCCTCCACTCTAACCATTGAAATGACACTTTACTGTACTGATCATTGTAACCACTGGGTGGAATCTTTGCTATGGGGGTACTAACAAATTCTTTCTTGCACACTTTCTCTCCTTTTAGTTTAGATTCGTGGACCCATTCGTTTCCGTTTTGTATGTACAATTTTTCGTCGATGACTTTTGCGGGTACCCATTCATCATTGCCTTGCAGTTTTACGCGCCATGTTTCTTCCAAAAATTTAGTTCTAAAGACATTCATACAAACGGAAGCTATCGTGACAGAATCGAATGTATCTACGGCCCCAATCCATTTTTTCTCTGTTTTTCCTTTCTTATTGACAACCTCTCTCTCTTCACCTGTCGCACTCATTAACAAATGTCTAAATTTCATACAAGCTTGTCTTAGAATATCTATATCACTTCTACAATACTCTAACATTTCTTTTCTAAAATCAAACATTTCATTCTGTCTCTCACTCAACCACGCTACCAACTCGCTTCTTTCTTTCTCACTCATAAAATCGTAACCACAATCTTTAGCATCAGGGTAGGGTCCAACATAATTTTGATTCTCTCTAGTATTAAGATAATGAGGGAACCATCCTTTTTTCAATTCTTGTAATCCAATTTGCTTTCGGGAGTGCGGATAATTTCATGGGTAAAAAGTTGAGACTGTCATTCACCTTCATATGTAAATCTTTCTCTACTGCCATATACATAATTTTTGAACCGTTGTAAATGATTTTGTCCGGTCTTATAGATTGATCGATCAAATGTTCCAAAAGAAAATAACTGTCATACCCTTTCATGTTATGGGCAATGACCGTGAAATATTCGTGTTGGTCCGTAAAGAGCCACTGTCCAAACTTTTCGCTGGTATCCGCGCCCTCGAATGTGACTTCTCTGAATCCGCATTTACTGGGACAAGGACCTTTGTCCTCATTCTCGTGCAGATCAATGTTGTCACATTCGTCGCAACGGGTACCGCAACCTTTACATACGGAATCCGGTTTCAATTCTTTGTCAATGCATTTAGGGCATACGGAATGCGCTACGACAAAGTTTGGACGGTGGGTCGCTTTACCGCACCACGACGTTTTACAATTCCGACATCTGGAGCAAGATTTACACATCTCTGACAATTGACAGTCCTTGCAATTTAATCTAGAATTAGGTATATATCCTTCATCACAAGAAGAAAATTCATCCTGACTACATTCAAAATCAAAGAAAATGAATTTAGGTATATAATGTTCTTTGGCCGGTGTGGCTCTTAAATAGCATTTATGATCATCCATGACGTACTTGTGGCAGGAGGAACACTGATATTCATCACAGATATGTTCTTCCTTTTTACGTTTGTCTAACCTTAAAACTTTAAAACAAGCGGGGCATTTCCACCATTTTTGACATTCTGAAGGTTTTGTTTGTCCCTTTCTTTTCCCAGTTTTATATCTTGAAACTTTCTTGTGCTCAACGTAACAAACTGCTGATCTGCAGGACATATTACAGTCGCTACATTTCACAGGTTCTACGTTAAGACACATGTCACTTTTGCAGACAGTACATTTTATTTCACATTGATGTCTTTGTTTGATATCATAATGTGTCAGACATTTAGTACAGAAACAATTGCAACTGAAAATCCCGTAATACTGGTAATGGCGTGAAAGTGATCGTCATCAACCAAATAAATATAAATGCATGGACAGTTGTCATTGCTAGGTGCAGTTATAAACTTGTTGCCTAAGCGAGCACTCACCGCCATTACACGAACACCAAGGAATTCTTCAAACACCCTAACATCATTTAAACTGAGCGGTTGATCAGTGTTCACTCCTACTACATGACATAATGCTTGGGCAAACTGTTTTTGCTCGCTTCTACTCTTATTGCGCAAATTTTTGAAATAACTTTCGGGTACTTTTTTTGTGTTTCAAAATCAAGTCTGTATTACTTTTTCCCCGTCTGTTTTTCGTTATTTCTTTCTATTCATCTGCGGTACATTGGTTTAATTTTGCCCAACTGACCCCTATAGCCCTAGCCATACACAAATTGTCTGTATTTTCAATAGTCACAAGAGACTTTTTTATATGTAACGAATTCTTCTTACCTTTTACTTTTGTTATTTTTTCGTCTGGAGCTACCTTTTGGTAAGTCTATTGTGCCTATAACAATAATAAAACTCTGATCAATTGACAGTTCTTGATGGCTATCCAAAACTTTCTTAATTATGTACATAACCTTGGCCGCATTAAGTTGGTCCCATGTCTGTAGTGGAACTACAATAGGATTGTCAAGTCCTTGGTGATGAATAATTACCCGCCCCAAGTCATTACCAGCTAAATTATCTCTTGCCTCATTTAAGACATTTTCGAACAATTGCTCAAGTCCTCTTTGAATATCACTTATACTTTGACCATAATATCTTTCGTCGATCTTTATCTCCTAGATCCTGTCCACGGCCATGTTTTTAGCATACATTCTTTCAGACTTCTTTCGAATAGTATACCGCATATCATTTGAAGGTCCTGGACGAGGTTGATTTGGAGGGAGTATAGGATTCCACTCCTCATCGTCGATACAAACTCTAGCAGTTTCCTCCATTTCGTCATCAAACAGAAGTGTTTTTATTGCCTCCTGTATATCTTCTTCTATTCTTACTGACTCGATAACTAATTCTAAGTCACTACTGTCATTCGTTTTATCCACTTGATCCCCTAAATTATGAAGTATGGAGTCAATTTCTTCATTTATATAGTGATCACTGTACTCCGGATTTCGTAGTTGAAATAAACGGAACCTTACAATAGGGGAATCCTGTATACCCATGGTCGCGGAAAAATTCATTAATTCTTCAGCATCAGTATAAGATTTGACCATTGTCTCTAAAGCAATCTCAAAGGTATCCATGTTCACAGTAAGAGATAGATTCACCGATACAATGTTAATAAACAGGATAAAACCTGTACACTATTTGTAATGACTATAAATAGTTTGTGACATTGTTGTCTATTTCCGTGAGGAATAAATAGCACATGTGTCAGCTACCTGAAAAGAAAAAAAAAAAAAAAAAGATACACCCTTAATAAATTTGACATGAAAATAATAATTCTACATGATACCGTGATAAGAAGAACAAATTGATAGATAACAGAAAAATTGAAAAAAAATCTTCTCTCTTTTTTTTCCACAATGTTTTCATCTATGAGATACACTCTGTATAAATCAGATTCTATCAAAAAGGGGTCCAGAGTGGTTCAATGGTAAAGTGTTTGACTCGTAATCTAGAGGGTCCTGGGTTCGAGCCGCACTGGATCCTCTGGGTTTTTTGGTGAGAGTGTCCTTGGGTAAGACAATTCAGAGCCCCAACCTAGTACTGCTGAAACCCAGGAAAGACGTGTATAATGTGAACTGTCAAGGTGATATAACTGAAATACTGTTGAAAGTAGCGTAAAACACCATTCAATCAATCAATCAATCATGTTTTTTAAAGACTTCTATCGGATATTTCAATTTTTTGTATCATCGTTATTGAGTATGTAACCATGTTGATCTTTTGTCTTGTTAAAGAGGAATAACCATTGTAAACTTTATCATTTGATTTGATAGGTTATCTCCCTTCATTTGCTTATCTTTTCCAAAGTAGAAAAAAGAATTACTATAAAAATAAAACTTACCCGTAAAAGATCCGTATAAACCAATTTTCACGTAACATTATATAATTAATGAACAGTAAATTTAAATCGTATCTTCTTCCTTAACAATTCATGTACGAATGAAAGAGCGCGAAATTTACATTCATGTACGAATGAAAGAGCGCGAAATTTATGCATCGTTGTAAAATGTAAACACGGTGTCAGTCATTGTAAAAGTACTAATTAATATTTGCTTAACGTAATCGGACTTTATTACTCTGCAACGTTGGCTGCAACAGGTATATAACATGACTAAAAATGAAAACTGAACTTTATTCTCATTCAGAATGGTTTGTAGGAAAAATCGTGGTGGTTTTGGTATACCTCGTGATGAGGATCTGAGTGAAGACCATTTACGCTATAAAAAGTATTTCAATTGCGAGCACTTTTTGCGCAAGTATTTGTTCAATGCAGAACAACTTTTATGTAAATCTCCATGCAGTCTTTTTTCGCAAGACTATACTGTTTCAGAAGTATATTACTTAGTGAAAACTACAATTGAACAGCATGATATCATAAAACAATTAGGAAATAAGGTAATTTTTGAAAAAAAAATTCCTTATGTCATTGGTACAGACATGGATAAAAAAACCAGTTTATTGCTGCAAAGTTGTGTGCTTTTTTAGCGGGTTTCAGTTACCAGAACAAATAAAACACCAAGACTTTTTTCCTGTTACAACTGCTTATCCTGTGGAAAATCTATCGAATTAACTCGGTTTTCCACCCATCCTCCTCACACTGATAAAACAAGTTTCCCTTACGGGGGAAGCCAACCAAAAAAAAAAAATATATATATATAAAATCACAGACACACCCCCACCACATACACACCCACACCCGTATGCACGCGTGCACATTCTTCAAAAGTTTGAAGATATACGTGCAGAAACCCTTCCACAGACCCGGTCGGATAGCATGGTTTATAGTGTATTCGTCTCATGATGCGGAAGGTTATGGGTTTAATCCCACCCCGAGTTCAGTCAGTCTTTTCCTTGTTTCCGACGTGTTTTCGTCTCTCACCTCTGATACACGTGAGAAATTTTCAGTTCTGTAGGGGTCTCGAAATACTCAATGGTAAATTGTTTGACTCGTAATCCATGTGGTTCTGGGTTCGAGCCGCACTGGATCCTCTTGGTTGTTTCGTGGGAGTGTCCTTGGACAAGACTCTTCAGAGCCCCAGTCTAGTAATGGTGAAACCCAGGAATGACATGAATAATGTAAGCTGTCGCCGTGATATGACTGGAATACTGTTGAAAGCGGCGTAAAACACCATTCAACAATTCAACTTTTTTACTCTATTACGCTATGTTTAGTTGCATTTCTCTTTTTCCTACAGTCTTTCTTACTGTATTAAAACGGTGTCGCAATATTACCCAAAACGTTGACTGAGTTCTTTTTTAACAGTTAGCTCTGGCAACGTCTTGTGGAGTCTCAGTGATTAATAATACTCGGAGGGTCATAGGGCTTTATGTCTCAACTCTTTTTTTCCTTCAATGTTTTTACCATATATCACAGATTAATTTCGTAGCACTTGAGTTATTAAAGTATGTAAATATTGACTGCGTTCTGAAGTATTTGACACTCTCCAAACACTATTGTAACAACCTTCAAGGGTTTGCAAATATCTCTAGTGGTACTTACACGAACTATGACTTTCCGGCGCCATTTTATTCAAGATTTTAAATTTGTTTACTAACAAAACAATACACTTATTACAGTCTTTATTAACTTTGACTGATAGAAGAGATTTGTACCAGTTTCACAGGGTACTGTCCGTCCGAAGCCATTTCTCCGTAACCCTTTGCCGAAGGGCGAGCATACAGTCGCTGCTTTGTCTGTCCGTCCGTCTGTCCGGCCATCTGTCCATTCTTTCGTCCGTCCGTTTGTCCGTCCAAAGCCATTTCTCCGTAACCCATGGCCGAAGGGCAATCATACAGTCGCTGCTTCATCTGTCCGTCCGTCTGCCTGTCTTGAAACTTTGTAGTTATTTTGTTTATTAAAAGTTTCACCGTATGCACTTGTTTTTTATCCATGCAAAACTATGTTATGGAAAAAAGGTGCTTAATGTCTTAGAACTTCACGTTTTTCTGGCCTCTAAAATTAAACATTTTCCAGTACCTATAAGACTATTCAAGATATATGTTGCTGATCAAAAGCCCCAGACCATCATTTCATTCTTTCCTATTATACTAGGCTGTGTTATAGAAAAAAGGGGCTTAATGACAAACTTTATAAATGTTGAATCCTTCTGATAGTAACATTTCTTGAAAAGAAGTCCATGGTAACATTGACAAATGCAGTCTGGCAGATGGAGGGTCGTAGGGTTTCATGGCTCAACTCTCTTTTTCCCTCAATGTTTTTACCATATATCAGAGATTATAATCTCGTAGCACTTGAGTTATTAAAGTATGTAAACATTGTCTGCCCTCTGAAGTATTTGACACACACGAACCACTCTTGTATCAGACTTCAAATGTTTGCAAACATCTCTAAGCGGATTAAATACCACTCGAAGTACTTATTTGAATGACTATGACTATGACGCTATAGTGCTATCACTACTACTCCCGAATGAGGTTACACAAAACACATTACTAGTTTCATTTGACGTCACAAGCCTGTACACAAATATCTCACATGATCTAGGTATGAAAGCAATTCAATTTTGGCTAGAAAAAATTTTTTAATTTAATTCATCAAAGATTTTCAAAAGAATTCATTTTAGAAGGCATTAAAATCATACTCTTAAATAACAACTTTTTTTTTTAAATAACAGAACATACAATCAAGTAAAAGGTACCGAAAAGAGTACAAAATTTGCCCCAACATACGCTACCCTAGTGTTGGGATATTTAGAAGAAATCCTGTATTCAAAATCAGAAGTAGAATTTGGTAGAAGTTTCTCAGAATATTTAATTGCAAACTGGAAAAGATTTCTGGACGACTGTTTCATATTTTGGTAATACACTAAACAAGAACTTGAAACCTTCCATACACTCCTAAATGATTTACATTCCGACATTAAATTCACAATAGAAATTGACAAAAAATCGTTACCATTTTTAGATATCTTGATAACAAAGCAAAAAATGGAAATTAATACGGACATCTATTTCAAAGACACGGACACCAAGCAATACCTCAATTACCTTTCATGCCACCCCAAGCATACAAAAAATAGCATACCATACAATTTAGCCCGACGAATTTGCACCATAGTTTCAAAACCCAAAACAAGAAATGAACGACTTTTGGAGTTAAAACACACTCTCACTGCCAGGAAATACCTTAAACGTATAGTTCAAATAGGAATAAACAAAGCTTTAAATATTCCAAGAGAAAACCTGCTAGTAATAAATAACCAACGTAGTCAAAACACAATACCATATCTTGAAACAATTTTGAAATGTTCGGCATATTTAAAAATAACATGTATTTATTAAATTCCGACGAAAGGGTGAAAGAAGCTACCAAAGACATAACATTTATAAAAAGTAAAAGACAGCCCCCAAATTTAAAAACACTCGTTACTAAAGCCAGATTTACGGAAACAAATACAGACACATATAAAGTAACAAGATGTGGTCGATCAAATTGCAGCCTCTGTCTTTACATGCCGGAAGGATCTACCTACAGTTTTAGCGGTAAATTATTAAAAATTAATGCAAACATGAGCTGCGATGTACAGAATGTCCTATACGTTATTACATGCAATGGGTGCGGAAAATAATATATAGGACAAACAGGGGATAAATTAAGGACACGTCGAACTGTACATGCCCAACAAATTAGCGATCCATCAACCCGACAATTACTATTAAGCAGTCACATAGATAGTTGTTCAAGGGACGAAATTAAATTAAAAATATTTCCTTTTTACAAGTTACATTCGGATAAGCTATCAGTCAGGTTACCAAAAGAAAAATACTTCATAGATTGTTTCAAACCTTTACTTAATGCTTGATATTATTCAAAGTGACCCCCCACCCCTTTTATTATACTCTTCAATGACGTTACAAGGGAAGTGACGTAATGAACGACGTTGCCGCCAGTAACAACGTTACACTGATGAGGCGGTAGCCGAAACATATTTGTTTAGTTGTTTTATAATTAAAATATACGCATTATAGACACGCTACATCTTATTTTTAATTTGATTATCTAATTTACTTGTGTCGGTCCGGTAATAACCGGGTTATTTCATTTTTTTCCCTCTCTCTCTCTTTCTCTCTCTGTCTCTCTCTCTCTCTCTATATATATATAGAGAGAGAGAGAGAGAGAATATTTGTTTTCTTTTCGGTGAAAGATCGAAATTTATTTTCGGGGAAAACAACTGTAGATCTACTGGATTTTGATGAAAGTTCTAACAGAAAAGGGGTTAGACGCATGAAGTAAATAGAATATTTGTTTTTGGGTGAAAGATCAATCTCGTGAACATCATCGGTAATATTTTCACGAGTGGCTGCTCGTGAAAATGTTGTCGATGATGTCCACTCAATGAATTGAATTTCTTTCACCGAAAAAAACAAGTATTTTCTATAAAATCTACCATTATTTCTCGATAAACTCTCAGAAAAGCATGATATAAATGGTATTATAAAAACCCCTTGAGAATGTAACGTAAACAAAAGCGCCGCATGTGGGTGGCAACGCTAGGCTGCGGTTGCTTGACATTCAGTGAAAATGCTAAGTACTTCGATGGTTTTTTGCCGTTGTTGTGTAGGTTCCCTTTTTGATAATTAACAACTTGTCCAAGTTTGAAGCAAATATTTTAAATCATAACAGAGATACTACAAATGTCAAAGTTTCACATGATGACGACGCAGACAACGACAACGAAAACTTCAGGGCTACGGCAATACCTCGACGTTTTCTCCTGAAAAAGCCGAACTCAAAAATTGGATAGGTATCCGATAATTGATTGCTATTTAAATAACAGTCTCGATTCCGAGCGCATAATGGATAAAAAGCCTGGCTTTTTTTAGCCTTTGAACTTTATCTACAAGTCTGTAGAATTAAAATGTCTTACTCAATGTGAGACATGTATAAGGCAGGTATCGCTTTACAGCAAGATATTGGAAGAATAGAAGCATAGATATGAGCCATTCTATGTGAACAAAGGGCTTAATGCATCTGCAAAAAGTATTGACCCAGGTCAGCCTGCGCAGTTCACACAGGCTGACCTGTGTCGAAACTTTTTGCCAGTGATCCAGTCGGCTGTTATACAAGATGGATTTTATGGATCCATGATTATGTGATGACTGGCTTGGTATAATGCATCACGGAGATACAATGAACCCCCTTTTGCCAGAGCACGGCTCATATTTAGAATTAAACATTGAGAAGGTTTAGTTTGACAACTACTTGTACATTTGAACATGAAGGGATATTAAGTATACAAAGACGGTTCTAAGACACACTTACCAAAATGCCAAACACACAAAGTATTACAACGAGTACAGGAGGGATGGCAAACCTCGACATCATCCTGATTCTGGCTGCTACAAGACTGCAATATTCACGTTCTCAGTAAGGACTTATATACTGAAAGCTTTCCTGCCAATTATAATGGCGGTCCTGTTTAATCCAGTTTTTTATCTTTGACACGACCCGGGCACGAAGTACATCATACATGACCAAACTTGTGACACATTTCTTACTCGCAGTACTTTTTGCCTCTAAATCTCTAGTAGGACATTAACAACACTGTATCTGATCGTGTCGACGTGGAAGAAATTTTCACTAAATAGTTTTTTTGATATCATGTTACGTTGTACAGTGTTGTAGCGATAGTGTGCATGAAAATAAATGAGCCAAGCTCTGTGCAAAGGGGGCTTAACATATATGCAAAATATATTAACTCTGGTCAGTCCACGCAGGCTGACCTGGGTCGAAACTTTTTGCTTATAGTAAATTTTCTGCATGTCTAGGGACCATTCTACCTCAGGTTTCAGTCGGTTGATAGACTAAATGAATTTTATGGATCCAATATTATGTGATTACTTGCTTGGTATTATGCATCACAGAGATGCATTCAACCCCCTTTTGCCAGAACATGACTCAAGTCATATACGGCAAAAAAGACCGAATGTAAGTGAAAATAAAAGCGATTACGACAAAGAGGTCTAGCAGCTGTAAAATACTGAACGGTTGTGGTAGATTAGCATGAGTCCATACACTTCTGGAATAATATAATAAATTCTGCTTGTACATCATGGCAAATCGGTAACAAATCACAAAAATGTGATGATTTAGCCTGGGTCCATCAAAACCTTGTCATAATGCTTCGATGGGTCACAAATACAGTAAACTTGGCCAAACATTGTCAGTAAAGCATCTATAGACGTTAATGGTTAGACAATGAAGAAACATGGACTTTTATGGAATCGAACAGTTTAAAAAGGTCACCTTAGAGAACGAACATCGTAGGTCTAATCATGATCTTAGTGCTTATCGTGATGATAAAATGGCTAAGCAAGGCCGTGTCCTCACTCGTCACAACTCGACCGATTCCGTAACTACATCTAACCCCGTCCGTATCAAAGAGGTTTCTGTTTGTAAACCGAAATGTTTTAAGGAAGAATTTTCATTTTCCATGTGGAACCTTTCAATTTTGAGAACGGCAAAGCGGTGTATTTCCGGGAAAGAAATGTATCGTGCTGGTGTATATCACCCATCGTTTTACAGCCGAGGGATTTGATCGACTGATCACCCGAGGTTTGCCGAATGGACAAGTCCGGTGACTCAGACAGTAACGCACAGGGCCTGGCATGAAAACAAGGGGTTGTTGACTCGATTCCCCGGCTCGAACAAATTCTATCTGATAAAAGTCATTGCGTCCGACAAGGTTGATTTCTCTTTCGCCGCTGAATTTATTTACACTTAGAGGCCAAAACTGAGTTCCCAAAATCAAAATGGCGACTTGATCGGAAAAGAGGCGCTAGATTTAAAGTTAATCGATCATTTACTGGCGCAATCCAAACCTACAAAACATATACCGGATGATTCGCCCGGGTAACGATAGTAACATATCAGCGCATAACACCATGGCAACTTCTGTAAACAGAATACCGGCTTAGCTTAAACATATTTTATTGCCATACATATGTACATGTCAACAAAAGCAATACATAAATACAATTTCTAGTATACATGGAATGACAAATGTACATAGGCAAAGGGGTCTGGCCACAAGAATACCGGCGCGTAGTACGAAATGGCCACACAAGGAAAAATCTTTACGTGCATCTTATTGAACAGTGCCACAGTCGTGGCAAAATAAGTAAAAAAAAGAGAAAATATTTGGGAACGATTTCCAAATTTTCAAAGCGTTCACAAACTTCAACTAGGGAAGAAAACCAGAGCCAAAGAGGAAGGAAGAAAACGACGAGTGTAGGACCGATAGATGACAAATTCTCAGAGTAAAAAAATTAATAAACGAGAGACATTCGATGATTTACCTTGTCGATAAATTAACAGAATTGGTCAGCCCGAACAGTTTGAGCCGGTTAAAGAAGGGTTTCATTGACTACCACCGTTTCTAGAGTAAATAGCTTCACATTTAGAAATGAATCCTCATTTTCACAGAGGACAATGCACTGTACCATGTCTCTCGAGCCTCAAATACCTGCAAGGCAGAAAATGACTTCAGCATTCTTGATAGGTCACAACAAAGCCAAGGCTTTAATATTATTAAAAATGTATGGAGACATTTGAAAGACTGGCGAAAAAATTTGAATAAAATTTAATCTCAGGAAGACCTTATAGACAATGTATATGAAACTACGACTTCCATGTACATGTAAATAACTGTAGATGTCGTAAAGATGATTTAGTCATCTAATTCTCTGCGCATTGGATTTAGGAAACAAGTCCGTAGTTTAAACTTCTTTTAATTTTGTTGTGGCGCCGCATGAGCGGCGGCACTATATTTTTATTCGGTTTTGTAAAGTGCCTATGGAGGCAGCCATATTGAACTGGTTCCATGCTTTGTTTTAACATCCACCTATATCTACTGTACTTTGATTACCAGATCGGGGTCCATAATAACTTTTTTATTTATTTGTGGGGATTTTTTTTGTTTTTGTTTTTGTATATTGCACTTTCATTGTTAGATGGATAAAAACACGGATCGTAGACATATCAACATTTTCCTTTCGAAAAATAAAAAATGCATTTCGAATAATAACTCACGTGATCAAAAATTATCTGTCACAAATTTTCGAAGCCACCATTTTAAATATCTTACGCTGGAAAAGGTTAAGAGGCATTTTCAAGCTCTTTGACCCTAGAGCACCCTATGTGGTACTTGTGACCCCACTTATATTTTTGTTCTAGTATTGTATGGATTGTAGAAATATTGTTTTCCTTTCGCGATCGTGTTTTTAAGACCAGCTAACTGTAACTAGGTCAATGTTGGGGGGTGGGGGTGACAGATGTTTCGGTAACAGACGAGTTCGGTAAATTGGACTTATAGAGTAAATCGAATGGATGTTTCGGTAACAAGGTAATTATATAGTGGTAATGCACCGTGACGTTTTTCACACCAAATAAAGTCTTGGTTCTGATTCGTTCAATGTTTCTCTTTTTTCTTCCACACACTTTAAGACATAATATTTTTGTTATGTTTCTACTGTCATGCTGTACGTAAAATGATACCCGAATCAAAGTTGAGGTAACGAATAACAACACCCAATCCTAAACTTGAAACACTTTGTATCTCCTTTTAAATCAATGCTTTATGATCCTTTCAATGTGAAAATATTTTCTTACTGAAAGACTTCCAAACCAGCCATTAACCCTTAGAGCGTCTGTCATTACTGCTGTTGCCATTGCGGCCGGTGCAGATCGAGATCAGAGTACACCAAACACGGAGTTTGATCTTTGATCTTCATTTGTCAATTTTGCTAGACATTCTGAACAAGAAAACCTTGACACTGCTAAAAATAGGTTTTATATCTAGAATGAAAATGACCGTTGAGTTTATTCGACGCTCTTAGATTTAAAATTATGGATAGTTAAATTTAGTTCAGAAACACAGGTAATACAGGTAAAATATTGTGGCAAAAGAAGAGAGTGAGCGCGAGAGATAGATAGTAGCAAATACTTTTTTTGACAAATACTTTTTTCAAACTGCAAGAGCAGTGTGTGATCTAAACATGCCCAATCCCCATAACTTTTACATGCAGTCTGATCTGCGAGCTTCTTCTTGTCCATTGGTGTTTCAGGTTTTCATAAACCGGAGTTAATCTTTAAGATCTACGGGAAACTTCTTTATCTTGTTGGCAATAGGAGGTGTGAAAACAGGCTGTAAACGCGTCTATATACAATATACAGTACTCCCTTCGCTCTCAAATAGTACGCATATGATTTTTTTATGCAGTGTTGTATTGATGAACGCACTTTAAAACCAGCAGACGCCGATTTTTGTGCACCAGACCAGATTTGAAAACTGTGTGGAAAATGGAGAGGAACAATACAGAACAGATATCTTTTAGATGGGCACAAATGTTCATGGTCAAAATCACAAGAAGTATGCACGAAAGCATTATTGTCAAGGCCTCTCTCTCTATCTCTCACTCCCTCTCTTCATTTGCCACAATGTTTCAAATGTATTATCTTTATTTCTGAATTCACGTTAATTATCCATAATTTTAACCCTTAGAGCATCGAAAAAAGTAAAGGCTATTTTCATTTTAGAAACAGAACAATATATATATTACAATATACGATCCCTGGTCTAATATTAGCTATTTCAAAGCAAAGTTGTCCTTCCTCATAATGTCTTAGAAAAGCTGGCAGCGTAAACCAACGATCAGACTCTGTTTGTTTGTTTTTTTTTGTTTTTTTGTTTTTTGCTTTGCAGTTTGATCTTTGTCTGAATCGGTCGCAAGGGAAACAAGAGTGAAAGGTGTTCTGAGGGTAAATGGCTGGTTTGGAAGTTGACCAATTTGTTTCCGGAAGAAATTATTTTTCACACAGAAAACGTTGACAAGAATAGCGTCATTTTTAATAAAACATTTTTAAAAAACTTGAGGATTGGCTTAAAGTTGGAGTCTGTTATCTGTAGGACGATTAAGTAATACGGGTACAAGCTTAGGGCTGGGTTTTATCAGGGATCGTATATTATTCATTACATGAATCAGCTATGGGTGAAAAACGAAAATAAGATATGGTGATCAAAATTTACTAATTTCAGGTATTTATTTATACAGCATGGAAAGAACAACAAATATATTTACGTCAGAAAACGAGTGAGAATTGCAAATTAAAAGAAAAAACGTTTGCACAAACAGAAGCCATGGGTGTGAAAAACGTCACGGCACTATATTACTGCCTTGTTACCGAAATATCCAATCAATTTACTCTATAAGTCCAATTTACCGAACTCGTCTGTTACCGAAACATCCGTAAATCAATGTTGGCGCGCCTAACATGACTGGTATCATACAACCCCTCTAGTCTATATAGATATAAGGACTTCATTCAAGTCTTTATTATATCTATAATAAAGAGGGGTTGTATGATACCAGACATATGTGTTGGAGTGTCAGATTTAGCACAATCCGATAACAGACTTTTCTTTCGTTAATGTAAAATCTTCCTGTTCAAAATCAGACGGTCGAGAGTTTTGATATTTCATGTGTAGTATCGCTACAATGACCTCTACCAAGTACTAGTATGTTCAAATGGTGGCCTTCGGGTCAAAAGTTGCCATATGCTCCCCTCCACCCAGATGTCACAAATTTGCGCATAGCCATATTTGTTGCACACTTTTCAAAATCTTCTATCAAATATCAGAAAGGCAACAGCTCTAACATTTCTATCTACCAATTGTGTCCAAATGATGTCATGTGCATAAAGAAATGGCCCAGTCCATGGATAAGAAGTTTGCAAATAGCCTTTAATGATATGAAATTTAAAAATCTTGTCAAAAACCAGATGGCCCAGAGTTTAAATACAGTATCACCACTTGGACCTCTACGAAGATTGTGCAATAGATGCGTATTAGGAAATAACCCAATGCATTGTGCCCTGTTACAGAAACAACTAGTTTGCGGCGCCATTGATGTTCAGCATCAATATTTTCTTGTTCATCTATTTTTGATCAGCCGATTTACAACAGCTATCAAAGAAACATTTTCTTTATTATTTTTGATTAGCTGATTTAGCGCAGCAAAGGAATAAAACTTTTACTTGTTATAAACCGGAGTCTGATCGGAGTATACAAAACTGCACTCTTACTGTATGGTATAACTGAAACTAGCCAGACAGGCGATTTAACAAAATTATATTTGAAAACATCAAGACAAAAGTATAAACAACTCACAGACTTCGCAACATTAGCCCATATTCCAAAATTTTACAAAATATTCGAAAACGAAATTCTAAAATCAGAAAGGCAAGAGACCATTTTACAAACTTTTAAATATCTGTGTACTTCTTTCCATTTCTTACATTTTTGTCATTATATTTGCATGGTACTTGAGAGAACGTCATGAAATGACTCTTACGTTGGTAACTCAATTTCGGCCGCTGAGTGTATGTGCGAAAGAAGCTCGTGGCTTGGGAAGAATATGAGGCATAGTTCTGGTAAAGGAAATCCAGGAAAACAGGGGTATGTGCACTGATATAATGTTTAGCGGGCGATGTCTATACCACCTTCGTTAACCCAGGTGTGAAGTTTTACCATTCATCAATGAATCGATGAATATAGTTTACGGAATACATCGGAACTGGGTTAACGAGGATGTGTCTATACAGGCTCAGGGCGATGGCTGTTTTGTCTGTTCTGCTAGCAGTAGTGTAATATATGTATGTTGTCGCTCAGTGCCATTCCGGACGTGTTTTTTACACATTTTACAAATATCTGAGCCAGAAAAATCCTGGCCCCTCAACCACGAAAAAATATGAGCCAGAAAAATCCTGGTCCTCTCCACCACGATTTCCACAACACATTTTTTGCAAAATATGACGCGTTTTTACAAATATCTGAGCCAGAAAAATTTTGATCACGAAAAAATATGAGTCAGAAAAATCCTGGTCCATGATTTCCACAACACGTTTTACAAATATCTGAGCCAGAAAAATCCTGGTCCCTTCACCACACATAAAGAAATTTATAACTCACGGAAAAAAAAGTTATAAATTTTTTAAAAAAACAAAAAACCAAAAAAAAATTTTATCATTTAAAATTCCCTATTTTCAAAAATTTTTTCTATTTAAAAAAAAAAAAAAAATTATAAAAAAATTTGACTTATTTAAAAAATATATTTAATATATTAAAAAATGGATTTTACTTTTTTGGAAGATCATTTAAAAGACAAGATTAATGTATTAAGCAATGTGTATCAACCAGATTTGAAAAAAATAATTAAATATTTTACTCATTTTCGAGAACGTGACTTTAGCCAAGTACTGAAATGTTTTAAACCTGTGCTGTATTATGAATATAGCAAAGCACTTAAAGAATTTGGAAACAGCAAATTTGTAATAAAACTTGCCATCTACTATCCTTTTCACCCTCTAGAGGTTAACCATCAAAAACTAGTCTTTGAAAGGTGTGCTGGTTACCATAGCAGCAAATATAACAATTTTTAAAAAAAATATTGTAAAGAAATAGATGAGAATTGGTTATCCGTTGGGGAATTCTATAATCTGCTTCGAAGACCACCATTTTGGCACCATGGTCCTGAAGAATCATGTGATGATCTTTTGGACCATGATTGTATTCTTCCTGTTTTACATATTGAAGTTGATAAAAACTTTTCCACTCATGAAAATAGATGTGCTATTTGCCGAGTCAGACCACCAAGCATTCTTTTTCTTAGTTGTGGCCATATGTCTTTTTGTAGGCTTTGTGGATTGTATGATTGGGGAAAAAACAAGATATGCCCAATATGCAAGAAAAAAAGATTGGAATATAGAGAAATTCAGCTACAGTTGACTTGTTCTAACAACAAATATGTAATAAGTAATGGTAATGCTTTGTTTCTTTGAAAAATATATATTTTAATATATCGGAAATATATTAAAATGGAAAAATTTTTAAGTTAAAAAAATAAAAAAAATTTATTCTTTCAAAGGATATACAATATTCAGAAAAGGAATTGTAAGGTCATCTTCGTTTCTACGTGGTGCACGAAGTTCATTTTTATTCGTCATATCATGTTCTATCCAATACTCGTAAGTCGATAAAAAATGTTCTTCGTCTTCGTTATGATCTATATCAAGTATATCTCTAACATCTCCTCCTGTAGAATATCGGATAGATACTATCATAAAAAACTCTTCGAATTATTTTTTTGCTTTGCTCCATTCATAGTAGACAGCAGGTTTTATAAGAGACAAAGCTCTGGTATAGTTTGCATCTCGTGCCTGCATAAAATACATTAATTTTCCATCGTTAAAACTTGCTTTTCTATATGAGCATGCTAGTTTGTATTCTAAAGTTTCTTTTACTACTAAATGGGAATTCATCTTTTTTTAAAAAATATATATATTTTAAAACAAAAAAATTTGATTAAAGAAAAATTTTTTTTTTATATATAAAGCGTATAATGGCAGAAGATAATTATATAAATTTCCAAGACTTTGATAAAGAAAAGCTAAGACTTTGCGATAGCGTAATAAATAAAAATTACAATTACCAGTCAATGAAAATCGAATATGAGTATCCTGATGGAAAAATAAGAGTTTTACGGCTACGTTCGCCTGCCTTGTTTTCTTATGGTGTCCAAAGTTACAAAGCCAAATCAACGGACTACTTTATGGCTTTGTTATCTTTTTATGACGAAGAAAATCCAAATGAAAAAGAAACCAAGTTTAAAGAAACATTAGATACAATTTCGAAATTTTTACAAGAAGAAGCGCCAAAAAAGTTTGTAAAAAATAAGAAACACAAGAATAATTTTAAAGATTTAGAAATTATTAAAAGATAATATTTTTTATCCAAAACTAAAACAAGATAAAACTTATGATGAATTTGATAAACTTACAAAATGTGTTATAAGCACTAATTTTTATGTTAGATTAAAAGAAGGAGATCTTGAAAAAGTAAAAGATCCTTATTCTCTCGAAAAAATACGATGTAAAGTAGTTGTTTACATAGATATAGCGGATATTTTTATTAATTCATCCACACTTAAAGTACGAACAAATCTTTCTGACGTTGCTATAATTAAAAAGAATGTTCAACCTATTAGAAAGGCTGAAAACTCTTCTTTTCCTTCAAAAGTAACGTTAGGTTCTGATGATGAAAGTGATAAAGAAGAATAAAATCCTAAAGTAAATTTATAACTTTAAAAAAAGTTATGAATTTTTTTAAGACTTCCTCCTTTGATATTTTTTTTTTCTTTGATTGGCTCATCTGCCAAATAATATGCATTTTCCGTAAGCTCATATTCAGGAGGTTCATATTCTTTTACTTCATCATAAAAAGCTCTAGTAGGTTTACCAAAAACCTCAGGTATTTCTGTTACCTTTATACAACCTTTATAATTTGCTATATGACTATGTATCCCGTATAAAATGTTTTCCGCTTTATCTTCGCATACTGAAAACAGCCTCATTATCTTTTCTAAAAGTAGTTCATACATATAAGCCACAAATTTTTCTAAATTTCCACTATATTTACTACTTTTGATATACTTTACCACAAGGAAGGGCCTCTTATTATCTCTCTATCAGTTATTGAGCTTACTATTTTAGACTTAAGTAGTACGTCACGTACAACATGAGAAAAGCAAATATCTTCTTCGAGCTCTTTATATATTTTATCTGGTATTTCCAGTTCCTTTTCCATTTTTAATATATTAAATTAAATATTAATTTAATATATTTTTTGTTGAAGACTTTTCTTCTGTTTCCTCCTCTGATTCCTTCTCCCTCAGATTCCTCTGGCTGATATAGCCACAGCTTTTTAAAAAATAGGGCATAACATTATCCGTAGACTCATACTCAGGAGGTTCATATTTTTCTCCTTTATCATAAAAAGCTCTAGTAGGTTTACCAAAAAACTCGGGTATTTCTTTTACCCGTATACAACCTTTATAATATGTTATGTGTTGTTGTATCCTGTATAAAATGTTTCCCGCTTTACTTTCGCTTACTGAAAACAGCCTCATTATCTTTTCTAAAAGTAGTTCATGCATATAAGCTTCAAATTTTTTTATATTTTCATTAGATTTCACGAGGTTCTTATTACTACTTTTGATATACTCTAACACAAAGGAAGGACCTCTTATTACATCTCTACCAGATATAAAGCTTACTATACTAGACCTATAAAGTGTAGTTATTACAATATGAGAAAACCAATAATCTTCTTCGAGCTCTTTATATATTTTATCTGGTATTTCCAGTTCCTTTTCCATTTTTAATATATTAAATTAAATATTTAATTTAATATATTTTTTGTTTAAGACTCTTCCACTGTTTCACTTAAAAAATTAGCTGCTTTAGAATAAATATTATCTATCTTTTCTCTATAATATTCCGTGAAAAAATCTCTACACTGCTTTATTAAAAGCTTATATATGTCACAAATTTTATCTTCATAATATTTGCAAAAAGATTCGTCCGTAAACAAAGATTTATATTTAATAAGTTCCGTACAGTATGCTTTTATGGTCATTAATAAATTTTCTAGAGGATCTTTAAAAAAGTCATCAGTTCGTGCAATCTCATTTAGTCTTTCTTTAAAGTAATCAGATCCAACAATCTCAGTTAGTGTATGTCACAAATTTTATCTTCATAATATTTGCAAAAAGATTCGTCCGTAAACAAAGATTTATATTTAATAAGTTCCGTACAGTATGCTTTTATGGTCATTAATAAATTTTCTAGAGGATCTTTTAAAAAGTCATCAGTTCCTGCAATCTCATTTAGTCTTTCTTTAAAGTAATCAGATCCAACAATCTCGGTTAGTCTTTCTTCCATTTTTAATATATGAAAAAATGTTTAATTTAATATATTTTTACAAGTCTAACTCTATAAGTATTGTCAAATAAGAGTTTTTTGCATCAGGATTATCAGACTTCGTTATAAAGTTTATGACATCGCATTGTTTTACTTCTAGAGGTTGAGGAAAAACTACACAACTGCAACGTTCGTCTCTTTTTTTAATTAAGGAGTAGTCGATTTTTTCAACACCGTTTAAGACTATGTTAATTTTTGCCTCTTTCTTCTAAAAACCTATTTCCTTTTAAAACCAATAAAGAACCTCTTATAATTCTACCCGAAGTTGGCATACAATAACCACCTAATCCGTGTGATCTTCCGCTGCTACCATTACCGAAAGAAAACTCGTAATTTCCATTTTCTAAACTTCCTTGTTCCTTGTTCCTCAGCATGTACGCTTATTATAGGTTTAACTAATTTTTTCTCCCGCTCAGAGCTAATAACTGTGTGGAGAGAAAGGACCTTGTCACAGGGTCATCCCAAGCAGCAGGGTCAGGCAAGTTTTTAATTCTATTTCCTCCCATATCTATTTCGCCAGCCATTGAAAAGGATCCATCTTGATTTTTTGTTAAAGCCTTTTCACCCTTGGTAGCTGCAAAAACCGTGGTATCTACATAAAATTTATTTGCAGCTTGCTGGTGCTCTAAAGGTGTTCCAACGTTGGTAATTCTTCGCCCTCCCATAGAAACGTCAGCAGTTGCTATATAACCACCAGAACCGTAAATAAAGGCCCGATAAGCATTATCCACATAATTTTTTGTCGCAGTGTCTTGTGGTTTTGCAGGTTCTAAAAGATTTGTTATCTGGTAACCCCGCATGTTTATATCTGCAATGGCTGAAAAACTACCATCATGTTGTTGTACAATTGCTCTACCACTATCATCCACATATTTTTTAGTAGCGGCTTCATTCGGTTCCGCAGGGTCAAATAAGTTTTTTATTTTATTAAATCCCATATTTAAATATCCCGTCATGTGATATCCCCCATTTTCATCTAATAACCCCGCGCTAGAGTCAACATAATTCTTAGTCGCGACGTCTTGAGGATTTATGGGATTACTAACCCTCGTTAATGTATTACCATTCATATTTATAGAACAGGTAACGTATGTTGTTCCATCTCTACGCAAATAATTGTTATGTATGTAAGTGAGAGACACGCCATTACTGTCTTTATCTCTTTTAGGTACAAAAGTGTGTGTTCTTCCAGATTTATGAACAGGCATTTTTTATATATTAAAAAAGTTTATTTAAAACATGTTGAAATTTATTTCCCGAGCTTAGCTCTTTAAGAACGTACAAGCATAAATGACCGCAAAATACTTGCCCGGCTTATTGTAATTGATCCGTATTGTAAAATATTGGATTTATCAGATATTTTTTTAGTTCAAGAGGCGGTTGTATGCCGTAACTGTCAAAATAAATTTTTAGTTTACCGTCTTTATACCAAGCGACCCAATGTGTGCCGGGCCCACTAGTGTCATCAAGGTTTAATATACCGCATTCCTTTTTTCTACACTTTTTCGGTAAAGTGTTTCGTAAAAATACCCCTCTAAAAGAAGGAATTTTTAATCTTTCTGCGGCATCTTCTAGTTCGAAGTTGCTTAACGGTTTGTTCGGTAAAATTACGTTTTTAATTGCAACATCTTGCATTTTTTTTATACCGAAATATTTTTAATGTCTTTATTATCAACCCACGAATTAAATTCATCGGAATAACCTTTCCATTTTTCACCAACGATTTATTTTTTCCCTTTTTAATAACCTTTTCTATCCTATACAGCTCCTGGCTAGTTTTTTGTAGTTCGGGTTCATAAAAGGTACCTTGTATTTCTTCGTTGTTAAGATCCACAATTCTATATGTTACGGGCGATGTATGTTTTACCTCGGAAACTGTAAAAACCTCTTCAGTCCATCTTGTGGTATATCCCTTTTCAAAGGTCTTTTTCTTTTTAGATATCCTTACTTTATCACCGACGGAAAACTTAGGGTTTATATCTCTTACTTCGAGATGATCGGGATAAAGAGTTTTCCAAACTTTGGTTTCATTTACCTTTTTACTAGCATTTACTGGCGTCATCTAAATGGAAGAATGTCTCGTGTTATTATATTCTTTAACGAGATCCGGCAACGCATTAATGTAAACGTTAGTGGAATTAGCGGAAAAATATTTCCACATTTTTTCTTTCATTGTTCTAATCCATCTCTCAACGACGCTAGATTTTTCCTCATTTTCGGTAGAATACAACTCCATCTTCGTTATAAAACTCTTTACCCTTATCTACCCACATTTTTTCCGGCTTTCTCTCCTTAAAAATACTCTTTAATGCCAAGGCAACAGACTTCCCAGTTTTATCTTTTAATGGAATTAGCCAACCGTATTTGGAAAAGATATCAATGACAGCAAGAAGATATTTTATACCGCGATTAAATTTAGAAAATGCTTGCATGTCTACTAAATTAGCTGCCCATATCCTATCAATACCGTTTACTCTGACTCTCCTTTTCTTAAATTTTCTTTTTACGGGCTTGTGCAACTCTTCCGATAAAGCTGTCATGCTGATTTTTTTTTTTTTTTTTAGCTCCACTGGCCGAAGGCCAGCGGGCTTATGTCATGGCCCGGTGTCCGTCGTGCGTCCGTCTGTCCGTCCGTGCGTGCGTGCGTCCGTCCGTCCGTCCGTCCGTCCGTGCGTTAACTTTTATTTCAAACATCTTCTTCTCTGAAACTACCCGTCCAATTTTCATGAAACTTCACAGAAATGATCCTGCCATGGTCCTCTTCAGAATTTCTTGAAAGAATTTGATTCCTTCAAAAACTCTGGTTGCCATGGCAACAAAACTGAAAAATATTGGAACACTGCGACAAAAAATTATGTGGATAAAAATCTTCTTGTCTGAAACCATAAGGCATAGGGCTACCAAATTTGGCATGTAGCTTTATGTAGTAGACCTCTATCATGTTTCTTCAAATTATAGCCCTGGGGTCAAAATTGGCTCTGCCCCAGGGGTCACAAGTTTTACATAGGCTTATATAGAGAAAACTTTAAAAATCTTCCTGTACCTAGCCATAAGGCCTAGAGCTACCAAATTTTGCATTTAGCTTGATCTAGTGGGGGTCTACCAAAAGTGCCCAAATTACAGTCCTGGGGTCAATTTGGCCTCATGCTGGGGGGGGGGGGCAGGTTCACAAGATTTACATGGGCTTATATAGGGAAAACTTTTAAATCTTGGTGTACATAGCCATAAGGATTAGGGCTACCAAATTTCGCATAATTATAGCATTATCTAGTGGACAACTACAAAGAGGGCCCAGTTACAACCCTAGGATCAAGTTTGGCCCTGCACCAGGGGTCACAAGTTTTACATGGGTTTATGGACTGAAAACTTCAGAAACCGTTATGTTACTAGCCATAAGGCCAAGAACTCCCAAATTTGGCATGTTATTCTTCTAATACACATATTCCCCATTTAGTCTGACTGTAGCATAGGTGCAGTGGCCGCCGTGATGTAACTAATACGTATATTGTTGGAAACGGCATTATATGCCATACAGCAGCAGCAACAACAACACTAGTTGCACTGCTTGCTGGTAAAACACATTTTTTGTTTCACATAGGTAGTGAATATATTTGTTACGACTGGATTACATCTACAACGGGCCCCTTTCGATGCGATTTTTCGTACGATTTTGCAGACAACGTGGCTGGCTGCGGGTGCGACGTATGTTTTTCATTGCATACCAGCATCGTGCGATCCCTTGTGCTATCTTTCGGGGCAAAGCCGTAAGGATACGCACGGAGACTGTACGGACATCGTGCATTCAACGCGCAGTCTCCGAACAGAAATCGCAAAGACATCATGCGTAAACATTGCGATAGCCGCACGGGGGAGCAGGGGGGGCTATAATCATATAGCTCCCCCCCCCCCGTGCGGCTGTCGCAAGGTTTACGCATGATCTCACAATTACTAGGCCAAAATGGCCATCTAAAGGTGGGTGTTGTCCGCACCATCATCGCACGGCCTGTTCTGTGCCCATGTGGAGATCTTGCCATGCATTCTGCGATGTGACTTCGGGCTATGGGCTTGCGATCTTTAAAACGTCATTTTGTGGAGTTTTAAAAAAATCGTAGAGGCTACGGTCCCATTGAATCCGTACAATAATCGTTCGGTCGCCGTACTGAGGCCACACGGAAAGATGGATACGGCCATCGTACAGGCGCCGTAAGCTCATCGCAGGCCAAATCTTAACTAGACATTAATGTTACGTTACTTACATTGGCCATCTTCGAGTCTATAAGTCTTCCAAACTCAGGGGGAGGTCCCTTTGCCTCGTAGCCCCTTGTACCTACTGCCCTGTTGTAAAGGGTAGAAAACATTGAGGAGAGAGGAGGAAATGCTGTTTACCAGCATTTTGTCCTTTTCTCAACAAAGCTTTCAAAAGCTTTCTAAACAAAGTTTCGTCAGGGTCGTTATATTAAAGATTGTCTGGTAAATGGTTAAAAATGTCCATTGCATAAAAAATAAGTAATAACAAAGGGGGTCATTTGAGATAGGTTGTATATCCTCTCCAAATTGTAGACCATAAAACGTCATTTATTCATCATGCACTCGCCGATTTATTTCATCAGACGACTAAACACGTTTTTTTTTCACAATACAAAGCAAATTTTCTTGACAGGCTGTTAATTTGACAATCCGTCCATGATAAAATACTCCACCGTGCCGTTTCTCGGTGGGTGCCCGCAGTTTCCTCTATCCTCTTTCCTCAGCTGATCAGCCGTTGCCTTCCTAGCTACGACCAGTCTTGCGAGATACTTCATCTACATTGAAAAACACACTTAACAGAGCTTCGTTTCGTTGATCTGAGTAGATTTTCGTAAATTATTTGGGACTGCATAAACACACATACGACCCCTGATTTACCCAAATGTATAAACTGGCGTAAAAGTATGTAAATAGTTACTCAAATCGTAAAGCTATGCAGTTCAGTGAAACTCGTTTTCAGACTTGATGCTTGCTTACATAAACTGCCTATGCAAATTTCGTGCGTACGCAGTTCAGTGAAAGCCAGCCCAGGGGTACCTTTCACTTAACTACGTAGGTTTACGCAAATTTTGGGGGATTGAATATACAAACAACGATCCCTGCTTTATATTAAGGTGTGATCTGGCGTAAAGTTTTGCAAATATTTACTCAAATCGTAAAGTTATGCGGTTCAGAGAAACTTGTTTTCAGACTTGATGCTTACTAACCTAAATTACGTACACAAATTCTGTGCGTACGCAGTTTCGAGAAAGTAAATCCCTGGTGCATGAGAACGCAGTTGAATGCACATGATTTTGACAAAAGATGTAAAGCATTTAATTGTTGGTTTATAAATCCTAAATGTTTCAAATTTTGCACAATATAGGCATCTCAGAAGGCCCATTAGCCTCATTTATCCTGTATGCGAGATTGTTTTCAAAATATTTCAGGGCATCTTCGTTGACACAGTTCCGATGTATTCCGTAAACTATATTCATCGACCCTGGGTTATCTCGTGTATGTTTTCTCGTTCTCAGGAATTATTCATGAGGCATTTTGATCGGCAATACCAAATGCCATGATTTCTATTTTTACCTCGACTACAATTAATCAAATCGCTGTTGCAAATCAAGTATGACGATACTTTTTATATGGCTGAGGCCGTGAACATCACTGACAAAAGTTTACAAAAAACATTCGGCGTCAGACCGAAAGTTTATTCGCGTATATACAGCAAATCTTCCCCCCCCCCCCCCCCTGCTACATACCGCTAAGGACAGCAACAGCACGCTGTATTTCTGAATATTTGCCTATGTAAACAAGGATTTGTAATGTCTGCCCTGGATTGTCGTAAAGCAAATGCCACAGAAGGAAGGCCCACCGTCGGCCGCCATATTCGTTGGTAACGATGTGGGTTTTACCAGGTTTATTCATAGTAATGGAAGAAATGTGATTATCCTCCACTACAAGAGAGTATCGTTATGTTATCGACAATTCAGTTGGCTATTTGGTGTAATTCGCAATCTTATATGAATATTCATAGAAACGACCGTTTCACAACTGAATGTCCTAGGGGTGATGAATGGTAATACTTCACACCTGGGTTAACGAGGGTTATTTCAGGGGAGAAAGGGGTATGACCCTTGTCCCCGTCGTAATTCTAAATTCACATGTATAGAAGACTAGCTATGGGCCTGCTCAAGAAGTGGCCCCGTTTGCATAGCACGCAATAGGATCTCCCAAAAGTGATGTTGATGTTGAAGTCCTGTAAATCTGTGGATTCTCGGTAAGTATAAACCTACTTATTTAACAGTCAAACATTCGACAGTCAAGCAAACACTTTTGAACCATGGAAAAAGATAGTTCAGTGCATCTGCAAAAATTATGGATCCACGACACCCTGCACAGTGCGCGCTTTTTGTTATGGGTCAATTTCCTGCATGTAAAGAGACCATTTTATCTCATGATTCAGTTGGTTGTTCGACAAAATGGATTTTACAGATCCATAATTCAGTGATGACTTGCTTGGTGCGATGCATCATGGAGATGCATAAAAAACCCCTTTGTCAAACCGCCGCTCTTTTTTTTATAACTATGGGCAAGTACCTTATGGCTCTTATCAGCTTATTGCTCTTGGCGATTGCTTCCTAACCACATAACCAGTCTCGCATTCGAGATCGCATAAGCTGGTTGCTTTCTTTAAGAATTGTCCTCAAGTTACGACCGTTTAAATGGGTCGGTGGTAAAGTGTATGACTTGTAACCAATTGACCCTGGGTTCGAGCCTCACTGGTAGTACTAGGTTTTCGTGGAAATGTCTATGAGCAAGACACTTCAGAGCCATAGTATAGTACTGATGAAACCTACGATAAGCATGAGCAGTTTAGCTACCGCCGTGATATGACTGAAATAATGTTGAGTGCGGCCATAAATACCATTCAATCAATCAACGACCGTTCGAAGTTTTGCATGACAAGCTACGAAACTATGTAAGTTTACCTCGATGGCCTGAAGTCCGGCGTCTGTATGGACCTGTTGTCGCTCGATGTCTGTTAGAGTGATAATGTAACATTTCAAATGTCTGTTGTGCGTGGTCTTTACAATCAGGTGATGCTAAATGTATTGACAGAAAAAAACAAAACAATGTCAGTGATTTCATCCATTATCTGTATTTTCTTTGTAAGAAGAAATCTTTGAGATGTGATTGTAGCGTTTGGTTTAATTATAATAACATTGTCAACAACTCAAATCTTGTGAGCGCCTCGGTTTACTTTGAAGCAAAGATTACGTAAAGTTACGTATAGACACGGTCATTGATTTCTATTTATAATAATTCTCTGCATACAAGGACATTTCGATTTTTAAAACGGTGGCATCTTGCATGACCTTTTGTAGACCAGGCGCATTTGCTATTTGTATCACTGGTTGTATTTCGAAATCCTCCTTTGAAGCAAAGATTACGTGAAGTTACGTATAGACACGGTCATTGATTTCTATTTATAATAATTCTCTGCATACAAGGACATTTCGATTTTTAAAACGGTGGCATCTTGCATGACCTTTTGTAGACCAGGCGCATTTGCTATTTGTATCACTGGCTGTATTTCGAAATCCTCCTTTTTTCATGACCGTCATCGCCATCTTGTCTATAAAATATGCTAGCAGTTTTACTATTTGGTACGTCAGCCATAAGTTATGATTAGTCTGGTCGGGAGAAAAAAGAATTTACTTTCAGTCGAGCCCGCTTGCGGTGAGCGAGACATAGTTGTCACAAGGTCGCTTCGTTATATGTGTGTCCGTGCTTGCGTGCGTTTGTCCGTCCGACTTTGTCTTGACCAGACCTTTTACATTTGCGGGTGAATTTCAAAATAATTTGTCACAATTGTTCTCCTTTATGAGTAGAAGTGCTATTTGAAACATTTGTTCCGGTACGTCCAAGGTCAAGGTCAAATGATAAAATTGCCATAGCTTGTTCGAGCTACAACTTCTCCATTTATGGATGGATTAAAAAAAAGTTACACAAGTGTTCTCCGTTACCAGTAGACGTTACCAGTAGACGTGCAATTTGGACCATTTGATCCGGTAGATCCTGGGTCAAAGTCACACTGAACGGTCAAATGATAAAATTGTCTTTGATAGAGCATATCTTAGCCATAAATTCTAAATTCTACATTTTGGATGAATTTCAAAATTATTGGGCACAATTATTCTCCTTCATGAGTAGATGTTCAATTTAAAATATTTGATCATATAGGTTCATGGTCAAGGTCACACTTTAAGGTCAAACGATAAAATTATTATGAATAGATGTTATCCGGGCCATAACTTCTACATGGATGGATTTCAGAATGAAGTTGCACAATTGTTCTCCTTTATGAGTAGATGTGCCATTTCTGAAGTTGTTCAGTTAGGTCCAATTTTAACAACTTTTCTACCTAGTGAGTAGCAAGTGTCTCTCTGAATTATTCACTTCAGTGGTGTCAAGGTCAAGGTCATTTTTGAAGGTCATAAAATGAGCTTCTTGTTCATAAATAGGGAATTCTCATATCCTCGTGCAAATTTGAAAACAAAGGGATCTGATAGATGTACATTGAGCGATTGGTTATTTTATTCCACGTCCAGCTTATTAAAGATTCTAGAACAAGTATATTTGTTCAAAGTATGTTCTAAATGGTACTTTTATTTCTGATGAAATCATCGTGTAACATGGCAGAACTCTTACCGATATCCTGTTATAAAGGAACACTATGGCTTCTGCCTCACTTGGCTCTTTCACCGCATTTGCCTAGAATAACCAGATAATCATAATATATACTAAGTACATTCTTTTGCTGAATTGCATGTGAACGGCACTCTGGGAAATACGGATTCCATGCACCTTTGTAATGCATTATACCAAGCAAGATATCGCACAATAAGGTCCCATTTTGTCTAAAATGTGACCAAATCATGAGATAGACGGGTCCTTTGACATGCACAAAATTGACCACAAGCAAATAAATTCGGCCAAGGTCAGCCTGGGCGGACTGCGCAGGCAAACCTAGCTCGAAACTATTTTGTAGATGCTTTAAAACCCCTTGTCACAAAACACGAGTCACACTTTTTATACCACTTTCAGCAGTATCTCAGTCACCGGCTCATTTATTCGTGTGTTTTCCTGGATTTCAGCTGTACTAGACCGGTGGTCTGAAGTCGAGGAACACTTTGAACAGTACCGACGCCGCAAGCGGGAATACAATCAGTAATCTCCTTGTTGTAAAATAACTGCTTTCAGTGCAAAATGTATTACATTCGACCTCTTTCGACGGCTGATAAAACAATCCGGCTGAAAGCCAGAAAAAAAAAAAAAATCCAACTAAACAAGCTGACGCAGGGTATAGATCAAGAATCAAACTGTACGTTCTTTGCAGTCTGATCTTCATATATACCCTTCACAGAGCGCCTGTTTTCGCCCATGCCATTGAAACGATTAACCTGGAGTCATTAAATTGGGCAGGTTGTAACGTACATGGGGATAAGTTTGTTTGTTTGTTTGTTTGTATTGGAGTTTAACGCCATTTTAACAGCTCTGGTCATGTCATGGCGGTCAGTGACGCACCCATGTGTTTCCTGGCTTTCCTACACCAGTACTGAAACAACTTTCTTTCCAAAGCCACTGACTAATCTTCTCACATGCATCAGAGTTGGGAGGCCAAAAGTCGCCGGAAAGAAGGTTTGCCTTAACCAGGACATGGGAATACGAGAGTTGTTTTCCATTGAAAAAGGTTATTCAACAAGGGTTCTTACCCAGTACCCCAGCAAACACGCAGCTACAAGTATAGCTAAAGGCAGAGCGTTGCTTCCCATTTCCTAAATGATATCAAGGACAGCTCTTATCTTCAAAGGCGTTTTAAGTCAAGGTTCAAGAAATCGTCACAAAATTGTGATAAGACAAAAAGAGACCTTTCCTTCATAGCTGTAACCATTGTATTGTTTATATTTACCTTTGGACTAAAAAAAAAATTAAAAAAAAAAAGGAATGGACACGTACAGCGAGAGTCGAAAGTCGAAAGACGAAAGTGGAAAAACTCCTGGGGTTGTATAAATGCGCTCCACTGAATGAAGTCTGTAAAACGGAATCAAATAAGAGTTAGCTTTTCCGAGCAATATTTTAGTTTCAGAGGATAAGACCTATGTCTTTCCTCGGCATACCAATGCCGCACAGATATAAACTGTTTCGGACAAATATCTCCTTCGGTTTCTCCAAACACTGCTGATAGCTTTTTGAACTTTATTTTGTGCAATAACATGCTCAACACGTCTATGAAAGCGGTTGACATCTCGAACTCTGTGTAATTCGGAATGAATTGCAATGATTCTGCAATAAATTGTTGATTGTTCCGGTACTATTCGCCATATTGAGTCTAGCTTTCTCGGCCACCAGAATGACACACAGCATTTCGTAAATGTGCATCGGCTTTACGGGATATTATGTGCCATTACCGCGGAACCCGTTACTTGATATTCGCAACAGATTGCATTATGATTTTGGCAAAGATTTCTAAAACTTTTTCCAGTTATAAATACTATCACTTTCGAAGAGACAAAAAAGAAACGTCGTATTATCAATATCACGGTATATAGCCTACAGAAAGAGGAGTCATACAAGTTTAAGACGAGCCCTGTCGGGCGGTATGTGATAAAAGTTTTCGTGTGCAGACTACATTAAATATTATGGAATCAAAACGAAGCATCGAGATAGAGAAATATTAAACATCACGGGAAACTGGCTTGGATGTACAAGACTAGAAATGAAAAAATAATGAACCCCGGCTATCCATACATACCACTGCATTTGAACGAAAAAGGTGTTCGGACACAAAAAAAAAGCATCGTTAAATTTGGGGTCAGAAATCAAAATGGACTTACCCTCTGTAACAGAGTTAAATAATTCCAGATCCTAAATTTACAAATGATCAAATTACGACTGAAAAGGATAGAAACTTTTTCATGACACGTGTGTGTTAATCTGCCCTAGCAAGTACATCACAGCGCGTCTACATGTCGCCCGCTTTGGCAGTGAAATACCGAGATCAAAAGAACATACGGCTAACCCTTTATCAGCTTTTCAACGAAAACAATTATAGCAGATATTTCCCGACTCAAAATGAAGCTGAAATTACCTTTTTTGGAGGGTGAAAGGAAGGTTTGAAATTTGACACGACCTTCACCTTTTACGATAGTCATCCTAAGGTAGTGACAAACTAGAAGGCCCTGAAGGGCCTGAATATGCTCTACTGGCAGGGAATTAAATCTTGCTTTTATGCTAGCATACATTATGAATTCATGATGCAAAAAGACAAATTTTCAACAACAAAAAATGGCTACTTTTCCCACATTGTTTCTTGGATTTTTTTTTCAAAATCAATAGGATTCAAGCTGTTGATGAGACAAAACAACTGGGTGAATTTCACAAAAATCTGATTACAAATGCAGACTTTATCATGTAAACAAGAATTGGAAATTTTCAACATGAAATGGCTACTTTTCCCACATTGTTTCTTCGATTTTTTTTTCAAAATCAATAGGGTTGAAGCTACTGATGAGATAAACAAACTGTGTGATTTTCATGAAAATCTGACCAGAAATACAGACTTTATTGCGTAAACAAGAACAGAAAATTTAAATTTTCAACTTTAAATGGCTACTTTTCCCATACTATTCGTTGGATTTTTTTCAAAGTCGATAGGGTTGAAGCTATTGATGAAATAAACAAACTGTGCAAGTTTCACGAAAATCTGAAGTTATTTGCAGACTTTATCGCGTAAACAAGAACTGGAAATTTTCAACTTGAAATGGCTACTTTCCCATACTGTTTGTTGGATTTTTTTCAAATTCAATAGGGTTGAAGCTATTGATGAGATAAACAAACTGTGCAAGTTTCATGAAAATCCGGCAACAAATGCAGACTTTATCGCGTAAACAAGAAAAAGACTAACGGACGGACAGACGGACGGACGGACAGACGGACAGACAGACGGACGGACGGACGACGGAAACCCCGCCATGACATAAGCTCTGCTGGCTTTCAGCCAGTAGAGCTAAAAATGAAAAAAAAAGGCACTTTTGGTGTCGGGATTTTCTCAATTATATGGTGTTTAACTTTTTTTGTAAATGGACTGTTCCTGTCTTTTTGCAGACACTGAAACTTTTTTTATTAGAAAAAAATTATCAAATAGGCCTAAATAAATCGAATCAACGATTCCAAAGTGTCAAGCCCTGTGTGTTACCGACTTAGCTACCAGGTTCGGCAAATATGGAAGCTACTGGGTTCTGCAATCAGCCATGGATTTAACAATGATATTATGAAATTAAAAAAAAATACTATGGTATTTCAACTATTCTTTTCTTCCCCTCTTCCCTCTTTTTTCACGACATTGGATCTTCATAAGTCAAATAGTAAAAGTGATAGCTTATCCGACTAAAACTTTTTACCATATGGCCAAATTAGGAGTCGTCCAAATCCAAAAAATGTGAGGCCGACAGATTAAATGTGGGTTAAATGGAGGAAATTGTCTTTGAAAAAGTAGAAAGTAATGTGGGAAAAAGTGAAAACGTTAGTTACTAAAATTCCCTCTTTTTCCAATATCTTTTTTCACGCCATCTTTCACAGGGTCGTTAAAAATCGGGATTGTCTACTATATATAGGGTATATAAGGTTCTCAACTAAACTTACAGCACTATCTGCATATGACAGTTTCCACCATTTCGCCCACATTATTTGGATATGGACGGGTCCTAATTTGGCCATTTAAAAAATTCCGATCTGACAAAAAAATCGAACCTTCTTTGTTGCAACTTTAGTCATGTTCCTACAGACGAATAAGTGTTAATTTAGAGTCTAATTTAAACATATTTTATTCGACAGAATTACAATATACATATACATGAACAATACAATTACATTAGATTGACAAAGAATAATCCTGCAGAAATGGATTGGAACGAAAGCAAAGCTTATATAGTTCCTCTCCAATTTCCGGTCATTGCATGTATAAAGTATGATATTTTAAGTTTAAGAAAACAGAGCAGTGAGGAAAAAAAAAATATATATATATAGGGAAAGTGGTGGTGTGCAAACAGGATGGAGTGTTTGACCTTTTGGTGAAGAATTCATATAATATGAGAGGCCATAAGTAGAGACAATAAGAGCATTACAACCTGACTGTCACTACTACGTAAGTGTTTACTTGTACAGTTTATATAGATGAAGATAAAAATGATACACCACGAGTGTCCCCTGCCAGTTTCCGCAGCAGAATATTATATTGTCCCTTGGAAACTGAGCAACACAAAGAAACCAAGAGACAACAAACTAAAGAGCAAATCTTCCACTTGCACGGATATAATTATGCACTGCTGCAAATACTGTTTCATTATCATGCAGGCTAAGATTCTCATCCCCATATAAGATGACACGAAGGGAGACTCTTACAATATCATTAATATTAGAATACAAAATATTTCTTAAGTCATTATAATTTGGACATTTTAGAAAATAGTGTTCAGTTGTTTCAACTGATCCGCATCTACAAAGTGACGATTGTACCAAGTTTTTCATGTATAGATGATGATTAAGAGAACTACATCTGTTACGCAATCTAGCATGGATAATCTGAATTTTTCTTTCGCCGAAGCAATACAGTGGTCTTGGCGTGGGTTTATCAAGGTTTAAATGATATTTAAAAGATGACAGTGATACTGCGTTCTTAATCTCATCCGGTAGGGAATTCCAATCATAAATTACAGACGGTAAAAATGAACTGTTATACAAGCTAGTTCTACACGCAATGGTTCTTAAATTATTAGGTCTACGCAGATTATAAGTTGTTGAATTACCAATAGTTGGAGGGACGAGAACATTAAGATAATTTGGAGAGAGTCCATTTACCATTTTATAGAAGTGAATCAACTTATGTTTACGCCTTCTTTCACTTAAGGTTTCCCAACCAGATTCCTGAATAAGATCAGCATTAGAAACTAGTTTAGTGCAGCCTGTAACTATACGTGCAGCTTCATTTTGAACTTTGTCTAGCTGATCCTTTAACCCCTGCGAAAGATTGTCCCATATGACATCGCCATACTCCAAAATAGGCCTTATAAAAGAAAAATAAATGGTCTGAAGTGACCGTCGGTCGAGTCGTATTTTCAGATACCGCATAACCCCAATTCTTTTCCATGCTTTTTCAATTAATTTATTGATATGGATGTCCCAAGATCCGTCATTAGAAAGGAAAAAACCTAAGTGTTTGTGACTCGTAACTGAAGGAATTTCAATATTCGACATAAGGAGACTTGGATGATCTGGCTTAATACGTTTGCGGGATATGACCAGCGACTCGGACTTTGCAGGGTTAAACTTAACCAGCCACTTTTGTGCCCAATCTGTAATTTTATCGATGTCAGATTGTAAAATACTTCCTACATCAGTCGGATCGCCTACAGTCATTGACAAGCTTGTGTCGTCTGCAAAAAGATTGATATTTGCCTGAATATCATCAACTATATCATTTATGTAAATTAAGAATAGTAAAGGTCCTAGAATGGATCCTTGCGGGACTCCAGCCTGCACATGACACAAAGATGAAACTCCCCCTGGTAAGACAACTCTCTGGAAGCGATTCGAAAGGTAATTGGAAAACCATGATAGCAGTTTACCATGAATCCCGGCCCGATTCAACTTAAAGAGTAAGCCTTTATGCCAAACTTTGTCAAACGCTTTACTTATATCAAAAAACACAGCTCTAAATTCAAGCCCGTCGTCCAAAGCTTTGCATATTTCATTATAAAGACCAGTTACTTGATTAACTGTAGAATCACCAGGCATAAAACCGGACTGAAAGGGTGTAAAATAATTGATGTCTTTCAGATGGTTATAAACATGCTTGAATATAATGCGTTCGAATACTTTTTCGATACTATTCAATAAAGAAACGGGTCTGTAGTTTGATGGAAGAGAAGGGTCACCGGCTTTAAATATTGGACATACATTGGATATTTTCCATGAAGATGGAACTGTATTACTATTTAATGAGTAATTGAACAAATCACATAGATGAGGTGCTATCTGTCCAGCTACTTCAATAAGAATCCTATTATTAATACCGTCAGGCCCTGAGGCTTTCCCAAGTCTTAGTGATTTCAAAACATCCAGTACTTCAAACGGCATAATATTAATTGCATCTAAAAAGGTTTGAGACAGTGGGTAATTTGCTTCCGGAAGAGTACTTAAAGAATCATCTATACGTGATTGATTTGCAAAATAAGAGTTAAGTACATTAGCTTTCTCATTGTCGTCAATTACCACTGAATCGCAAGAAAGATCAAAGAGAGGAGGGATTGACGATGAAGAACTTGAAGACATAAGTGACTTTAAAGTTTTCCACCAATCACGTGGAGATAGTGTACCAGATTTTAATTTTGAGGATAACAGATCGTAGTAATTTGCTTTAGTTTGACGAATTAATAATATTACTTCATTTCTAACGAGTAGAGATGAAAGTACTCGATCTGGGCCAAACTCCTCTTTCGCCTTACGCAACAAGACTTGCCTTATGCAACACGACTCGCCTTACGCAACACGACTAGCCTTACGCAACACGATATGCATCACCAAAATTTCATGTAACACGCAAGCAAAAATCACATGCTCATAAAATTATCAAAACCATTAGGTTAAGCATTCATAATTAAATCAAACTAACCTCTATCTTAATCATTTTACCTTAAATTCAATTTTTATATCATATCAATCCCTTATGTAGTAAATGAAAAATTTTCGAAAAAAAAAAAAAAAAAAAAATTTAATTTTTTAAATTTCATCATCTCACGTCATCACATCAGCCAGACAAACTCATACATCAGATAATCGCTTAACCCCCCATCAACCAACGCGTCATGCAATGACTAACCGGTTTATGAGATAGTGAGTGACTTAAAATTTTTAATAAAAAAAAAAAAAAATAAAATTTAATTGCATAACATCATAACGCAAATCATTGCTTAAGGTGAAACGAAAAATTATATTTAATATTTTTTCTCTATTGGAAAATCCTCTTTAATTACAAGAGGTGATAAAATTTCTAATAAATCATCTCTACGATAAGACCAACATTTTTTTATTTCCTTATTTCTTGCTAATATTTTAAGTTCTTTTACTCCATAAAAATTTAATTTTTCTTGAGGTGATGAATATTTCCAATCATAAGAAAATCCTTCTGATCTTTTCGATCTAGGTAAACAATTTTCACAAATAAAATTTTTATTACAGTCATTTCCTAAACATTTTCCATTTTTATCTTCCCTTTCTATTTCTTTTTTACATTTAATACATGTTGGTGTTAAACAATTTTTACAATTTATATATAGAAAATCTTTTCTTTCGTAAATACATGAACAAGGTGCTCCATAAGATCTTTGATATTCCGACAATATATTATGTCTATACTTACATTCTTCACACTTTTTTTTATGATACTTTTGTTTTTCTTTAAATATTCTCTCTAAATCACCATTACAACAAATGCATTTAGTAAATAAAATACTTCTTAATTCTAAATTATTTTCAGTTAAAATTTCCATCTTATTACATTATATTATTAATTAAACAAAAAACAACAAAATCAAAAAAAAATTTATTTTTATTTGTTTTTATTAACAAATAAAAATTTTTATTATTACGTTTTTGGTCTTGCCCCCTGTGCTTCATACATTTCTCTTTCTTCTTCTGTTAATCCTTGTAATCTATAATGTCCATATGATAATGTTCTATAACTTCCATCCCTCAGTATCAAACCCTTTTTATCATCTTCAAAACTTAATGCTATTTTCTTCATTTTTATAGTAGTTATTTCATGAAGTTTACTTTTCAATCCTCCCATAGTTACACAAAAATCTTTTTCAGTATCCAAACAATCTTTATAAGTTTTAAATTTTAGTTCATTTTTAATCACAGACTTTTTAACACCTTTACATTTTTTAGTTTCTGTTTTCTCATTATATACCATATTACCATCTTTATCTTTTTTAACAGGTTTATCATAAACAAACATACCATTTTTATCAGTTAATGCATTACCTTTTTCATCTTTTCTTAAGATAAATTTTTTCATAGCATAAGTTTTTGCTCCAGGACTTACAAATCCAGTTAAAAGATCTCCTTCCATTTCATCCTTAAATTTACCTAACACATTACAATTTTTATCACTATACAATGGATGATTTTTTGGATAATTACTAAAGTCAAACAAATCATCGGTATCCTCTTTTAAATCTTTATACAAATCTTCAGTTTCTATTTTTAAAACATAACTATCCGTATCAGTATAGCACATAAATACTTTATCTTCACCAAATTTATTTTTAAAATAGTTATAATAATCTTCTAACATAGTTGTTTTGCTAATATCAAGTATACTTACTCCTAAATAAATTGGTTTATCATATTTAATCCATGTTTTTTTCATATGAACAGCAACCAAATTTTCATCAAATATAGTATGATTATGAAAGTTATGTTTTGCTGTTAACTTTTTAAAACGTTCACTATTTTCACTATTAACTAATTCTATGTTTACTCTATTTCTTATATTTTCCATGGTTTTACCAAAAACAGAATTCATTGCTAACTTCCATAAATTATCTAAAAATTTATTTTTATCCTTTTTTGCTTGTGTTCTTAAATTTACGCACTTATCAACATATTTTTTAATAGCGGTACTCTCTCGATATTTAATTCCTCGATGTATTTTTTTAATTTTTAATCCTAATCTCAGGTAAGTCTTTAAAGCTTCATGATGAAGTATATATTTTTCCTTATCATATAAGTTTGGTATTAACTTTTCTACTTTACTAACTTTTAATTTTTCTACCGCTAAAGGCATTTCATTATGCAAATCATGTAACTCTTTAGGATACTCTAAATCAACCTCCAGGGTACACGGATATTTTTCCCAGTTATTTAATTCTTCTTCTGTCATCCATTTAAAGTAGTTTACAGGTAAAGGTTTACTCATAGCCCAAGGATAAAGACTATTTTTATCAATATAAAACCCATATATACTAGGTTTTGTTGAATCATACTCATCACCCATATACTTATTGTTTGCTTCAAAATGTCTAATACTTGTTGTGCAAACACCACCCCTTTTTGATGCTTCAAAAAAGTTAAGCATATTAATATCAGTAAGTTTTTTTAATTTTATTTCGCTTACCTTAAGCATAGCATCCCATCCATATCCAGGTAAAGTATAATACCAAGCAGGGTCTAAATCAAATTCTTTAAGCAAAGAAAATCTAAAGTTTTCCATAACATCGGCTAAAAGTACAACATCTGTTTCATTGTATAGTTGTAAATAATCAGACATAGTTTTGCAACCAAAAACATCCCAAACTTTTAACGCGTGTGCCAAATCTTTTTCTTCAATTCCTTCTTCATTTAAGTTTGAATAAAATTCTTCTATAGGTGGTAGTTGTGTTTCTTTTAACTTATCAAAACTATCCATCCATTCATAAGGAAAGATACCCTTTCTACTTAACAATTTTAATTTTTCTTCTGTATAACCACCACGATGATTTTCTAAATAATACTTTAATTTTTTAAAATTATTATCTTTTAAATTTTCTACAATTTTTTCTAAACTACTAGCTAAAAACTTAAAACTATCAAGAAATCTTAATTTAATATTTTCATCTCCTACCTTTAGATTTTTTGTAAAACTAATATATTTTTCTTCTGTGTTAGGTAAACAATCAATTCTGCCACTAGTTTTACCAAGATACTTAATAAAAATATGTGCATCATATCCAGACAAATTATGAAAGATAACAGGTATATAATCAGGAACTTTTGCTTTAAGATTACATTCATTATGTGCGGCACCTCTATAATTACCAGTAAAATGACAATGATCTCTTACTTTATAATTTTCATGAGTAAATTTACCACCACATATCCAACATTTTACTTCATTTTTATGTTTTCTAACTTTATCTTCAGTTAAAATTTCCATTTTTACTGGATTTTCATAAAATTCTTTAAAAAGTTGTTTAGCATCCTTAGTTAAAGTATCTACAAAATGTTTTTCTGTATCTTCTCCTACATATCCTCTTAATTTTGGTTCCATAATTTTATCATCGAAAGGACAAATTAAATAGTTATAACTTACAGGTATATGTTTTTGTATTTCAATAGTATTACTTTTTTGTTGTGATTCTATTTTTTGTAATATACATTCAAAATCAGCAATAACTATAAATGGTACCATAATTTTTCTACAATAGTTTTTAAACTTTATTAAAATTTCTTCTGGATTTTCAGGATCAAACTTTGGCATTATTATATCAACTCCATCATGATCTTCACAACGCTCCATATGTTTTTCTAAAAGTTCTTCACTACCAAAATGATTCATACAAAGCAAACAATACTTTACAATATTATTAGAAGCCGCTTGAGTTCTCAGTAAAGCACTAATATTTTTTATTAAAACATAATGTGATTTTTTCTTTTTTTTTTCTTCAATATATAACAAATTTATATGATTTTCTTTTAAACTTTTTATAACTCTAATACGTTTGATTTTTTCCTTACCTTCTACTATCCCAAAAACATTAACACTAATTGTCGGATTTTGTCTTTCAAACTTATCTATATCCTGTAAAGAAACAGGATATTTAATTCCTTTCATATTTAAGCTAATTTTCTTAGATTTTAAATCTTTATCAACTCTTTCAGGGTGATTATCTGTTGGATTTAAATGTCTCAAAATACAATCTGTAAAACATTCATCATTCTCACTTTTCATATTAATACAAGCCTTTTTATTTTTAATCCAATCAGGTAAATCAATCCATCCACTTGCTCTTAATGGTTCATAAATAACACTATGTAACTTTAAATGAACCACACTTTTAAATTTCCAACCACTACCATTTGTAATAAAATTATAAAAATTTTCTAAAATTCTTTCCATCATTTTTTCGTATACTTCTTCTACATTAGTTCCTTCTAAAAAAATCTCATAAATACCAGAAGAAAAATTTGCTTTTACTATTTGTCTATTATTACCCTCTCCTCTTTCCATAAAACATTGAAGATTTAATTTTACTTTATGACTATGCATGCTTCTTAAAAGATCTTCAATTGTCGGTTTTGTTAGCATTAAAAACTCTTGTAATGTCTCAACAGGTATACCGTCTATTTTATGTTCAGTTGCATAATCATTTAAGGCAGACCTATTTTGAAATAATTTTATTTGTTTCTCTCTTTCTTCATCATATAAACTTTTTAATTTATTTTTTAAAGCATTAAGTTCAGGTGATATACTTGGTTGTTCTACTCTTACATTTTCTAAACTCCTTATCAAATCATTAACTGAAGTAGTTTGTTGTCTGATTGGTGGTGGTATATAGGGCGTTGGTTGTAATATTGGCGCATCAATGGTATCTAGGTCTCTATCTAACATTGAGGGTCCCGTATTAATCAAAAGTGTTATTAATTCATTACGCCTAAGCCTTGAGTATCCTCTTAATCCCCTTTCCCTTGCTAGATTTTTTAATCCAGGTACAGTAAGTCCTTCAAATTGGCGTTCCATTTTTTTTTTTTAATAAAAAATTCTTTCCTTAAGTCAAATTTTATTATTTTTTTTCATAAATAATAAAATTAAAGAATATCAATTCTATATTTATTATTCCATACTCTTCCATTCCAGTTTTCAATCGTTTGCGGACATTTATCAATAAACTTACTAGCCTTATAAATTGATGGAAACTCTTTTACTTCTTCAGTTTCAACATCCTTTAAGGTAACTCTCTTTGGATTTTTAGCTATATCCTTTAATCTTTCATAATTAGGAATTTTTTTAAAAAAATTTTTTTTATCCTCTTCAGGATATAAACCATGCTCTTTTAACACATCGATATACTTTTTCTTGTTCCAATAGGAATACCACTTAATATTGTTATCTGTTAATATTTTCTTAAAATCAGCAACCTTTTTCATATTTTATTTAAGTAAAGATTTACTTAATATACTACACTCATCTTATTACCATCACTCTGGAAGTTAATAAGCCTATCACTAATTAAAACTGAATAAGCTACAGCATCTGGTGGTGGATTTGCTGCAAATACTGCTTTAACGTGAATATCAGTAACAGAATACTTAAGTCTTTCACTTTGTTTACTTAAATCAAACACAAACAAAGGATAAAGGGTTTTGTAATCTGAAGGAGTAATATTAGGGTTTGATACTAATTCATCCATGTTAAAAAACTTTTTTCTAAATGAAGCAGCTTCACTATATATTCTACTAATTTGATTAGCATTAAAATTTATATTATAATCATATGCTGGATATTTTTTTGAACCTAACATTACATAAATATTATTAACTCTAAAGTTGTCAAATATAGCTGGGTTTTGTTCCTGGTCTTCATTTCTTCCATTTTGAAAACCAATAATTAAAAACCTTGGTACTTCAGGTGAAGATTTAGATGATAACCTCCAAGTAAAATTGGTTGATTGTGGAACAGAAATATTATCACTTTGTATCATTCTATATCCAACAGGAAATTTTTCTTTCTTCTCAATAAATTTAAAAAGTTCCATCTTATGACCATCTTCTGGTGTTACATGCGGCATAAACCAAGATACCTTCAGTAAATTAACTCTACCAGCATCTGTACCACCAGCTCTATAAATTGCGTCATTATCACTATCTCTTGTTAAGGTTAAAGTTTGTTTCATACCATATAAAATTTTGTTATAATCTTCACAAAAACCAAATATATGTTTTAATGGTATCCTAAAACTAAATGTTCCAACCGGATTTGAGCTAAAAATATAATCCCTTCTTATCTTAAAACCTATATTATTAACGGCATCAGCTGTTCCAGTAGTATCTTTATACCACAGTTGGTTTAACCCTTGTGATTTAGAAAAGTCATCTGGGTATTTTAACAACCCAAGCATCGTTGTAGACGTACCAGGGTAAATATTGTATTCTATCTCTTGTCCACTAAGTTGATATCTGATAGCTTTAAACAGATACATTATTCCATTATTTATTAAGGTAACTGCATTGGCTGCCCCATAAACAGTCCCATCATTTTTTTACTAATTCACCTACAACTTCTAAATATGATTCTGAAGGATGATAAAAAATATCTTGAGTTTCAATATCAATCCTTATATTTCCTCCATCATTGTTTAAATTGGTTCCTGTAATAGGAAGATATTCATAATATTCATATTCATCAATACTGTCGTCTTTAAAAATTGGTGCTTTAATATTTAAAATATCCATTTTTATTATATACAATTATAATTTTTAAGTCAAATTATAATTGTTTTATTAATTTGCCCATAGTTGAGGGAATGACCTGTTTTCATCATCTATATACACGCCCTTAAGTTTAATATTTACAATTTTTTCTACTGAAAGGTTTTTTTTCATTTTTGGATAAATTCTATTTCCATAAAGAATAGTTACCTTAGGCATATTATTTTTTTTAAGATATTGATTTACATCTTCTTCAAATTCCTTTATGATATCAACTTTTTCTGGCGACAATTTTAAAACAGCTTTATCATAGCCATATTTTGTATCACTGCTATCTATTACTTCACAATCTTCATCAAGTTTAAAATTTGCATAAAGGATACTAACCCTTTTAGTATTATATTTTTCATAATGCGTTAAATTAAATTTTAGATTTGTCATTCTTTTTTTATTTAATGTAATATTTTACTTAACTTAAATTTATAATACTTTAACTCCACCACCCTTTCTATTTAACTTCTTAACTAAATCTTGTATAGCAATAGCACTACCATCTATTAAGGTGTTTATATTTTGTGTTGCAGGTTGAGTTGTTGTAGTAGGCTTTTGTGTATATTTTTCTATAATCTTTTTAGATTTTGGTGTTAAAGCCTTTTGAACTAACTTTTTACCTGCATCAATTGCAGCTGTCTTTCCTACCTCTAACGCTTTCTTTGCTCCTTCTTTAGCCACACTTTTACCAACATCGACTGCAGAAGATGCAATTTGTTTAGCTGCACTGCTTGTAAAGAGTTTTGTAAGAAAATTAACAAAACTATCAAATATTCCTGCTCCTCCATAAGCATAATTTCTTTTAAATCCTCTCTTTTGTGATGTAATCATTTTATAGTATAGACATTAATTTTTTATAAGTTTTTGTATTTAAAACATGTTGTCTTTTTAATTCATCACAAATACTTACAAGCTCCTTTCTCACACCTGTATGGCCTGCACCTTTACTTGCCATTAAGAGATCAAATCTTTCTAATAATGCATTAGGGTCAGATGGGATTACCGTAATTCCTTTTCCAAGGACTGAATCATTCCAAATATGTCTAAGCATGTTATTCCACTTGTATGATTTACCGCTTTTTGGAAATTTACTTTTTGGGTCATTATCTCGATGAAGGGTGCCAGATTTTAACATTATCTCCTTGTAATTTTCAAAATCAACATCAGTATATTTATCTTCATCTGGTTTTTTAGCCACAATTAACTCCCACAGACCGGGTGTGCCTTCATAGGTTTTATTTGCAATTAAAAGATCATCTCCTAAAATTTCAGTTTCCATATTACCAATATAAAATTTACCTTTTTTGTCATATATCCCATAAGTTGTATCGGCTTCATTCTTATTTGTAAATCTTCTTAGTTGCTTTGCTGCACGTGGTCCAATAAGCAAAAATGGGTCATCATCATCATCTATTTCATTCATATACCTAAATATTTCTTCACGTTCTTCATCAGTAAGACCCTCTTTTTCATGAGCTTTTATAGAAGGAAAGGCTGGAAACGAAATAGCCTTTGGTAACTGTTCAATTCCTTTTTTAATAGGTTTAAGCCCTTCTGTAATCTCCTTTGTTGAAGCTTTTTGCGTTTCTGTAATAGGTTTAAAAAACTTTGAAAGGTCTGTTTGTAATTCAATTTCACCTGTTTTTTCTGCAAGCTGATTATCATGAATTCTTTTCTTCAGTGCAAGAAATTCTTTTACTGTTTGTTCCCTTTTTAAAGGGTCTTTTATCTTCAAAAATGACATTTTTTAAAAAGTAAAAAATTTTTTTAATTTGTATTATCTATCTCACATGCACAAGAACATTTAAACTTAGGTGGTTTTAGTTTTATTCTTAATGACGTCCATTGTTTCTTTCTACTAGTCTCCGGAATTCTTCTCGTGCTTCTATTCGCCCCTTTTCTATTAAACTCTCCGATTCCTCTAACTTGCTTTTTTTCTTTGTTTTACTCCTAATTTCTTCCTTCATTTGTTTGTATTTTTCCAATTCTTCCATAATTAATGTAAATTCTGAATGATCTATTTTGTTGTCTGTTATCGCTTTTGATATATGCGTAAGTAATGTATTTAACTTTGAATCTGCCAGCATTTTAATCTGAAGATGTTTTTCTGATTTTGTTCTGCTTCTTCTAACTACAAACTTACCCACTAAAGCGGCTAAACCAACAACTAAAGCACAGCCTTCTAGAACTATAGTCCCAGGTATCGCTACTACGGTTGAAAGTAATGCAATTCCCCCTGCTCCTGCGCCTAGTGCTATAACGGTTAGTCCAGCTTCTACATTGTCCACAGTCTTACTAATCTTCATGTATTTTTTACTTAGTTGCTCTCTTTCCCTAACTTCACTTTCTAGAAAAGTCTGAATTTCTGATATCTTTTGTAACCTGAATGATTGTCCGTTATCTCTTGCAGTTATTACTGGCTCTAATGATGGCGCATTTGGTATGTTTCGTGCTTCTGGTAGCTCTGGATAAATCTTTTCTTTTAGTTCCATTTTATTAACGGCAACTTATTTTTTAAATAGAATAGTAAAGACGACACAAAAAGGTGTTTTCTTGTATTTTTTTTATTTTACCAGAGTTGTTTGTAATTGTTGCAACCATGTCTTCCACCTCTTCTAATGTAACTTCATTTGTAATAGATAATTGATTAAGTTTAAGATTATAAGATAGAGAGGCTAAAACAAAACCTTTACTCATATTGAAGCCCATACCTAGAGCTATCGTCTTCGTTTGTCCTCCTTCTATTACTAACGGTTGTTGAGTAAAAATATCCCATGTAACAGGATTAACTTTTTTTGCCGGATACTTAACTTCTACAGGTTTCCAAAAAATAGTTTTTGGTTGAACTATTTTATGTTTTCCATTTCCAAATTTATGCACATTCATATTTTTAATTTACAATATTGCTCCTAATATAGGAATATTAGCGAATGGGCTATTAGGTCCTAAAAGAAGACCTTTTCCATCATAAATTTTACCACCTTGTTTTAAATACAATCCATCGCCTACGGAACTCAATCCTTTACCTTTTGCTGGACCAAGAAATAAACCTTCGCCGTCAGTTTCTACTTGACAGACGCACCCACCTTTCTTAAGATACAAACCATTACCCATTGCTTTTTGAACTCCTGAAGATGCTAAACCAGATAGTGCTCCAACTCCTAAAGCTGGCAAAACAGTCCTTGCTAATGTGGGTAGAACTGATGATGCTAGTCCCGCCAACATCCCAAGAAATCCACCTTCTACTTTCATATTATGTTTAAGTTGTTTTGTTGACATTCTAAACGTTGCTCCTTTACCGGCTTTATATGCTTTTGTAAGTTTATTTACTTGAGATTTGGTTAATGCTATTACATCATTACCATGAATATCCTCATGCTTTAAACGAATACTTGCGGGAGCTTTGTTTTTAAAAGAATGTAAAATTTTTTCCTTTTGTCCGTCAGATATATTTATTTTTGCATTAATATAGTTTGTCATTTTTTATATTTATCTTGCTTCTCTTATATGAAATCTAATTGATAAATTTTCCCCTCTTAGATTGAGTAATGTTCCATTTTGATCAGTAATTGAAACATTAAGATTATGTATTTCATTTAATGTTAATGGAAGGTAAACTAGATTGACTGGATTTTCTATAATTTTATATCCTGGTGGTACATTTGGAAAAAAACTATAAATTGTATTTCTTTGTGAACCGTTAACATAACTGCCTGAAATTAAATCTATATTAACTAGTAAACTATTAATACTAAGAATATTTACTACATTTTCTGATTCATGAAATCCTTGTTCATATTTAGCACGAGAGAATCCTAATACTTTGGCAATAGAATTTTGTTGGTTAAAATCAATCTGATATCCATTTTCTACAACAAGAATAGACTTTAAAGTATTAGTATTTGCTGAGATGTTAATATAATATTCTTCATTAACAGCATCATAATGACCCATTTTTCTCATTTCTTGTTGAATTACATCATTAATATCAACTAGATCATAACTTCCTTCAGGTATTCTTATTTTTATCCATGATGTACCATTGTCTGGTGTATAAACAAAAATGTTATTGCTTGCATCAATATTAGGAAATGAATAATAAGTTTCAAGATTAACCAATGCTATTTCATATTCTTTATCTTTTTCTAATAGAAGTGGAGGAGTAAATCTTGTTTTAAACTCTGTTTTGTTGTCGCTTACGATAATTTGAAATGATGTTTTATGATCAGTGTTTTTTACTATCTTTTCAAGTAATTCTACTTCCATTTTATTAATTTGTAAAATATATTTTAAAATGAAAATATATTTTTAATAATAAACTTTATAATCTCGTGGTATATAAACGTTATCAAATCCACATCTATATTTCCCATCATTAGGGTTCTTAGTTAAATCTAACACTACGAATCCATGAGGCTGTTCCCAACACTTTTTACAAAAATTGATAAACTCTGTTTTAGTCATATCATCTCCTACATGATCACTATAAATATGATTAAGATTTTTTAAGTCTTGTCTAAACAAGCATATTAAGTTTGCATTTTCTCTAATAGTTTGACGAGGTAGTCTAAAATAGTTTTGTGCCAGATAAAAACAATCGGCGTTACTATGTCTACCCCGTACATAATAATTTTCACACTTGTTTTGTCTTTCTAAAAGTAAGTCATCAAATATCATTAAGTTTTTATTTGATGCATTTAAATCTCTCGGGTCGGGGACATCACTTGCATATTCATAAAATTCACAATTGATATCAGATTTTTCCTTAATTGTTTTTGCCCATTCTTCAACTAATGCTGTAGGCGAAATATCACGGTTTTGAACTTCATCTTTAAGTGAAAACAGCCTTAATATAAATTCTTTTGGTATTTTTTCTTCAAATGCTTTTTTAAGTATTCGATATTCTGGTTGAAACAAACTTTTACCAAAAACGTATAAGTTACTATAATCTAGCCAATCAGGTCTTAACAAAAGGTTAAGTAAAAGTGTAGTTTTACCACACCCTGATTTGCCTACTACTAAACCCCTGATGCTCCTAGGTAAAAGGGGATGGTTAAATCTTTTTGCTAAAGTTTCATTCCAAGATAAATTAACAATATCCATTTTATATTAAAAATTATATTTTAATATAAAAAATGTATTGCGTTAAATGTAAAAAGAAAACTGATACTACAGATTTAAATTGTGTAGTAAGTAAAAATGGTAAAAAAATGGTGCGGGGAAAATGTGCTATTTGTGGTACCGTGAAAACACAATTTGTTAAACAAAAAGAAGGCGGTTCATTGTTAAACAAAGCAATCAATAACTTGCCTGTCGAAATGCACTTGCCTGGTCATAACTTCACGGGCCCTGGCACTAAGTTAAAGAAAAGATTAAATCCTGACTTAACACCTAAAGATTGGTCTAAGCCTGTAAATCGTGTTGACAAAGCGGCATATCATGATGATATTTGTTATCTTAAGCATAATGATACTAAAACACGTAATGATGTGTGTGATGCAAATATGCTTAAAGAGTTAAAAGGTATCTATAATCCTACTATTAAGGAAAGAATGGAAAGAGGATTAGTTTCTTCATTGATAGGAACCAAGAAAAGATTTGGTATGGGTGTGAGTAAAAAAAACATTCGCTAGCAGAAGAATTACATAAACCTGTAAAAAGAAAATTTAAGAAAAGGAGAGTTAGAGTAAATGGTATCGATAGGATATGGGCTGCAGATTTAGTAGATATGCAAGCATTTTCTAAACTTAATCATGGAGTAAAATTTCTTCTTGCTGTCATTGATATCTTTTCAAAATATGGATGGTTAATACCATTAAAGGATAAAACAGGAAAATCTGTTTCTGTTGCACTGAAGAGTATTTTTAAGGAAAGAAAGCCTGAGAAAATGTGGGTAGATAAAGGTAAAGAGTTTTATAACAAAGATGTTAAAGATTTGGTTGAATTGTATTCTACTGAAAATGAAGAAAAATCAAGCGTTGTTGAGAGATGGATTAGAACAATGAAAGAAAAAATGTGGAAGTATTTCTCTGCTCACTCTACAAATGTATATATTGATATATTACAAAATCTTGTTAAGGAATACAACAACACGAGACATTCTTCTATTAAGATGACGCCAATTGAAGCAAGTAAGAAGAAGAATGAAATTAAAGTTTGGACAACATTGTATCCTGATTATGATCAAGTAAGGGAGGATATCAAACCAAAGTTTTCTGTTGGAGACAAAGTAAGGATAAGTAAAAAGAAAAAGACTTTTGAAAAAGGTTATACTACGAGATGGACTGAAGAGATTTTTACAGTTACGGAAGTAAAACAAACGACGCCTATAACGTATAAGATTGAAGATTTAAATGGTGAAGAAATAAAAGGTAGTTTTTATGAACCTGAACTACAAAAAACGAGTCAAGAGGTGTATAGGATAGAAAAGATTATTAAAAAAGGTAAAAAGAAATCTCTTGTAAAGTGGAAAGGTTATTCTGATGAGTTTAATTCATGGGTAGATAATAATGCTATTGTGAATATTTAAGTATATAAAAATGGAAAATATTTTAATTGATAATATAACTTTACCAAATAAACCTTTAAGCAATTTTGAACTTGATGATGCAGCAAAAAAATTAAAAATAAAAAATTTTAGAGGAATATTTTTAAGAGATACCTTACCTAAAAAAGTAAGAAATAAAGAATGTGGTATATTAAATCTTGATGACGCAGGAGGACCTGGTACTCATTGGGTTGCTTGGTTTAAAGATGGAAAGAAAAAAATTTATTTTGATAGTTATGGTATTCAACCACCTCTCGAAATTATAGATTATTTAAAAAGTCCAATACACTACAATACTGATCAATTACAACAAGCAGGTGAAGTATTTTGCGGTCATTTATGTTTGTACATTCTTAAAGAATTATGCTTGGGTAATAAATTTCAAGATATTTTAAATAAACTTTTTTAGCAATATTAAAAATGCCTGTTGATAAATTTGGGAGATTGGATGAAGCAAAAACAAGCGGTGATGGAGTATCACTTGCTTACATCTCAAATAATTTTTTACGTAAAGATGGAACAACTCCTGTTGCTGGTTCTATAAATATGAATGGAAACACACTAACTAGGGTTAGTAATCCAGTTAATCCACAGGACGTAGCGACTAAGGCTTATGTTGATACAAACGCTGGGTTGTTAGATGAAAATGGAGGATATCATTTGAAGGGATATTTAAATATGGGTTTTAATAAAATAAAAAATATAGCAGACCCAGAGGAACCGAGTGAAGCATGTAGTAAAAAATATGTGGATGAAGCAGAAAATGCTTTTGTTTTGGGAGCAGATGGTACAGCAAGAGGAGACATTTCCATGGATGGATTTAGGATTAACAATGTCGGTTCACCTATAGAAACTCGTCAGGTGGCAAATAAACATTATGTGGACACCGCTGTTGAAGCAATAACTGCAGGTAATAATGCTTTAACAAAAAACCGATATGGAACTTTCTTAGCAACTGGTAAAATAGATATGAACTCTCATCAGCTTACTGGAATATCAAATCCTATAGACCGTGATTCAGCAGTTAATAAAAATTATGCTGACAATGGGGGAGCCATTGTAAAAAATCCAGATGGAAGTTTTACGGCAATATCTGATGTAGATTTTAAAGGTTTTACTATAAAAAATGCTGGAAATCCTGTAGATGAAAGAGACTTAACGACAAAGTCATACGTGGACTCAAAAGTATCACTTCCTTCTCTCATAGGTCCTAAACCTATTATAAGTGTGCATGCTGAGGAACAAGGCGAGTTAAAAGCCGGTACTTATGAGTTTGCTTTTGGTAATGGAGGTAGTGGAGAATCTCATAGTCTTGGAGGGTACTGTATGAGTGCTCCTGGTAGAATTTTACGGGGGACTCTAATGGTAGTTAAAGGAACCGGTGTTCTAAGAGAAGAGTCAAAAGTTAATATTGTTATAAATGGAGTTGAACAGCCTAACTACTCCATAATAAAAAAGAAAGGGGAAGGTTGTTCCTGCACGGTTTTTCCTCAACCTTTAGAAGTAGATCAATGTGATGTTATTAACTTTATAACAAAGAGAAATAACCCAAATGCTAAAAATGCATATTTAACAATATTGATAGAATTGGACTTGTAAGAGTTAAATATTTAACCCAGTAAAAGGGTTAGATATTTATTTTGATTTAAATTTTTGTAATATTATCATATATTATACTACCAGTAACAATTAATAATTCAATTTTACTCACTATCAAATTTTTATATGTAATCTTTTTTCTTATGGTTGGGTATGTTTTAACTATGTTATTAACTTCATCTAAAATTTTATTAATATATAAAACTATCATTAACTTCATTTTTTGATCTTTATCCTCTCCTTTAGGTTTAGGTTTTTTTATATGATATATTGCTCTATGAAGGACAGCAATGGAAACATCACCGGAAGCTAATTTTTCTTCAATACAATCTACAACCATCTTAGCATAATTAGCGAGATCTTCAACATTTTTGTTTATAAAATCATTATATTTCTTATAAGAAACATGACCATTAATTATATTGTTTGAGCTTCTTCCTTTGTTCATCTTTATAAACTGTAGGAATCAAAAAATTTTTTTTCAAATTTTTAGATTATATAAACTTAAAGTTTATGCTATATTCTTCAATATCGTTAATACAACTTTCTAAAAATTCATGTTCATTTGGACAATCTATAAATCTTTCTTTAAAGTTAGATAGCAAATTGGTTAAATCTTTACTGTAAAAACAATGTTTAACGCGTATGTTGTTACCACCAGCATAAAATGTTATGTTTAAAGTATCTTCTTTGGGTTGTTCATAAAGCATTTTACTGCAGTAATAGTAGATATCACTAAACCATCTTGGATTTTTATAGGGCATTAACCCAGTTCCATTTGTGTAAATTATTTTATTTGTGTTTATAGGATGAATATTTGATTTATCCTTAAGTAAGCCACTTAACTTTTGCTTGAAATCTGACTCTAGTTCTAGCATTTTGTTTTTAGAAAATTTTTGTTTAATATTCTAATTCTTCTATTTCATCTAAAATGTCTTCTTTAATTTTCTTATTTTCTTCTTCTACCACAGCTTTCAACTGTTGTTCTGATACTGTGATACCCTCTTTCTCTTTTAATAAAAGATTTTCTAGTTTTTTATAAATTTCTTCTTTTTTCTTTTCTATATATGATCTTATACCAGCTAAGGTTTGATGGGCAAAATAATCATAAGCATCGCAAAACTTTTCTTCCATTTTAATTATGCGAATTTCTATTGGAGAAAGATGACTATAGTCTTCATCTTCTTCATAATAATTTTTTTCTAGATTATCTAAATCAAGATACTCAACATGTGCTCTTCCAGATTTAGGACAAAACAAACGTATGTTAACTCTTCTTTTATTATAATCTATCCATAACTCTGCGATATTAAAATTATAATCTTCATATTTAGATTTGTTTACTTCAGCATAATCTTTTACATGATCTGGATAGCCTTTATATTCTTTTACTATTTCTTTCACTCTTTCTAGTATCCATTTTTCTTTCTCTGTATAATCAGTTCTTTCATAACATTTTTTATCAGTAAAATGTTCCCAGTCACATGATTGTATCACTTCAAAACCTGGGTAAAGGTCAACACGGAAAGTGCCGGTTTCTGGGTTATAGTTTTTATAACGGAAACTCATTTCTGCGTGGTACTCAGGATCGTCATATGGTGAAGTACTATAGTATTCAATTTCACTTATTTCATTCATTGTTTCACTCATTATTTTGTTGTAAGCTTTATTATCTTACGTATTATGTTGCTGGAACTTTTAAAGTAAAATTCAATTTTTTATTTCTATCAAAAGGAATAAATTTTTTTTTTTTTTTTTTTTTTTTTTTTTTTTTTTTTTTTTTTTACACGTCTCTAGGATAAAAAAAATTGAAATTTAATTTTTTCTTTCTTAAACCAATAAAAAAAAAATGGTAATAGCAAACAGTAAAAGCCAAAGATTAATGGAAGACAAATTAAGAAAATGGAGAAAGAAATGTATTGCAAGAGATAAACAAAATTATAAATGTTATGACAAGCAAGCAAAAGCATTTCGAAACTGTTTTTATTTTTCGCTTTTTCGAAAAAATTCTTTTAAATTAGAAATTATAGCATCAAAATTTTTTATCTCACCTTCAGACTGGATTGAATATAGTAAATCTAAAAAGGAACAAATTGAGAGACGATTTAATGAAGGATATATTATTAAACAAGTTTTGCGAATACTTTACTTAGTTTTTTTAAATTTTTGTTGTAGTTTTTCTCCTTACATAATATATAAAGAAAAAGAAAAAGAAAAATATAAATCAGACTTTGAAAAAGAATCTATTGCAGTTTTAATACATATAGACAAACCTAATAAAAAGGTACATATAGAGTTTAAAGAAACTATACATTATTATCGTGAAGATGAAGATGAAGAAGATTATATTACTTCTCCAGAAACATGTTTCGTCTCCTATACATTTAACGAATTAAAATATTATTAAACAATGTATATATATTTTTATATATATCTACATTACAGAATATTTTTAAATATGAAGAGTTATTGTTCTTTTTTGAAAAGAGTAACTTCTTTGTATGTCTTCAAGAAAGTCAGAAAACAATTCTCTTAGTTTTTTATTTGCTTCTTCTCTTGAAAGTTTTAAAAAATCGTTCTTGATTTCTTTTGGATTAGTACTTTGGAAAGGTTGACTTAAAACATATTCGCTAACTTTGTCTTTCCAACCTTCATAAAAATGTTGATAAATGCCATCTATTACTGGTTGTATTACCTCTTCAAATGAATCAATGTTTTCTTCTACAATTTCATCTAATATGTTTCTAGTATAGATCTTTTCAAACTCTTCAATTCTTTGTGTGAAAATATCTGTTAGTTCGTTTTCTTTTTGTTCACTCATTTTTTTATTAATTTTTTTATTTAACTTATTTTTTTTTTTTTTTTTTTTTTTTCACCAAAAACAAAATAATAAAAATTTTTATTTGTTAATAAAACAAATAAAAATAAAATTTTTTAATTTTTATTCACTTCATTGTTGTTTATTATATCTTCAATAATATGTAAATCATCTATGGTATCCAATATCTTTTTTCTTAACATTATTATTCCTTGTCTTTTATTACTTTGCTGTAAAGCTAAATATCTCCTTACTTTTTTTTTTACTAGTTCATGAATGTTATCAATTTCTAAAAGTATTATTTGTTTCATTTTTTCTTTTCTATCTTCAGTTTTAACTTTTTCTTTTTTTAAAAAATTTAATGCTCTCTCTAAACATTTATTGCTTACATTTTCTTTTAATTTAGTAACAATATTATCATTTATTCTATTGCTAACCAAAGGTAAATCCATTGTATTTATTTGTCTATACAATGTATCATTTCTAATAAAAGTCAACTGCCCTCTATTTGTATGTCCTAAAGCTTTTCTTTTGTTATTCATCTTATATCTTTTTTGGTCTTTAACCTATTATGTTGTTGAGACTTTTTAAGTAAAATTCAATTTTTTATTTCTATCAAAAGGAATAAAATTTTTTTTTTTTTTTTTTCACCAAAATCTTAAGCCCCTCCACTATCTCATAATCTGATTATCCATTGCATGACGCGTTGGTTGATGGGGGGTTAAGCGATTAACTGATGTATGAGTTTGTCTGGCTGATGCGATGACGTGAGATGATGAAATTTTAAAAATTAAATTTTTTTTTTTTTTTCGAAAATTTTTCATTTACTACATAAGGGATTGATATGATATAAAAATTGAATTTAAGGTAAAATGATTAAGATAGAGGTTAGTTTGATTTAATTATGAATGCTTAACCTAATGGTTTTGATAATTTTATGAGCATGTGATTTTTGCTTGCGTGTTACATGAAATTTTGGTGATGCATATCGTGTTGCGTAAGGCTAGTCGTGTTGCGTAAGGCGAGTCGTGTTGCGTAAGGCAAGTCGTGTTGCGTAAGGCGAGAGAGGAGTTTGGCCCAGATCGAGTACTTTCATCTCTACTCTAACGGATTTAAATTTTATCCAGTGACTAGTTTTATTTGATACCTTAGCTTTTTTATACAATCTCTTACGATAACGAATTTTCCTTTTAATAAAACAGGTCATCCACGGTGGATCCTGGGGGTTTATCCTGACAGTTTTGCTTGGAATAAACAAACGGGTTTTGTCCATGATTACACTTGCAAAATTTTCAGCATATATGTCAATATTATCATTGTGTATAGAATCCCATTCGAAATCAGCAAGACAGCCTCTTAACTGGTTATAATCGCCTTGATCATATTTCCAAATGGTACGTTGAATAGTTTTTATCCTAGGCTTAAAGAAATTAAATACACCAAAAACCGGACAGTGATAACGCACTGAGAGACCAAGACAAGGCTCGCCAACACCAGTTGTTAGAATTGAGTTTTGATTTGTAACAAAAAGAAGGTCAATGGTGGACATAGAATTTTCGGTAAAATGTGTTGGTTCATCAATACATTGAACTAAATTAAATTGATTACATAAAGCCTCAATTTTACGAAATTGATTTTCGCTCATAGTATTCAGATTAAAATCACCAGTAATGATAACATCAGCAATATTAGAATTTATAGCAAGATCTATAGAATCTTCAATAAGTGAAGTATAAGTCGAGTCAGAGTTCGGTGCTCTATAAAATACACCATACAAAATGGTCCTATGATTAGTGCACCTGATCTGTATCCAAATACACTCAAGTCCACCAATTTCAAGATCACTTCTGCGTGTGTAAGATAAATTATTTTTTACATATAAAATTACACCTCCTTATCGGTCGTGAGCTCTATCTTTTCGTTCTGGGGGATGAAAGGACGGGAAAAGCAGCTCGTCTGAAGATAAACTATCATGCAGCCAAGTCTCAGAAAATGAGACAACATCAAAAAAGGAAAACTCCGCAATTAAAGTATCAAGCTTATTAACTATACTTTGGACATTATAATGGACGGTAGAGAGATGATTGGGAAGATTAAGAAAATTGTATAAATCTGTACTCGACAAACTATCTGAAGACTCACTAGATTGCGGACCAGGATTTGGATGGATATCGCCTGCTCGCAGTATCAAAAGATGAATCACTACCATGAACGGCAACAAGCTATAAATGGTAAAGTGAAAAACCGATCTACAAAATTGTACATTCTCTTCACAGCGTTTACCTGTCAATAGTCGTTTTTTAGTGCGATGTACAATCTGTTTGGACAGAGATAACGATTGACTAATATTCATTAGGACTGAATATGAATATATCATACAGCTTAGGACTGGAAGGAGGACGAACAGTGTAACAGTCAGATGAAAATGAAGATGTGGACAATATTTTGGATGGCTACAAAGATGCCTTAAAATTCTACAGTTCATGTTACAGCACATAGTAAGTACAGGAACAACATGTAGCAATCCAACACATGTCCAAATCTATGTTCATAACAATGTCTCACAGTTATGTTGTAAGTGAAATCGAACAGACTCATTAGATACTGCACACCACCTAGACAAAGAAGTGAAAACATTAAAAAATGATAATTGAAAACTTAGTGTAATTTCGGAATGGTAAATATAGCGCTTTAGACGAAAACAAAAGAACAAAAGAAAAAGTCGGGAAAGTTGTAGTATATGTGATACCTAAGAATGTTAAGGATGCTTAAAGAGTGCTTGGAAAGTTTACGACAAATATTCAGAATAAGACAGAGCAATGCTTAGAATAATCATAAAAAATACCTGAATACAAAACAGTATTTCGTAACTGATGAGGTATCAAAATGCTACGCAATGATAAACACTGGGTCTCATACGCTAAATTTAACAAGGAAAGACTAAAAGATACATTTACATTTTGGAATCATAACTCTTGGAGTGTACCCTTATTAAACCGCACGTTAAGTGCAGTCTGATCATGGTCCACACCAGTACCAAATAATGAAACTACCGCACGTTAAGTGCAATCTGATCATGGTCAACACCAGTGCCAAATCAAGTAATGATTGAATCAAAATTATTATAATCATGAAAAAGTAAAATATTATGAAACTACCCTCAAAGACCTAGATATATACATAGATACAAGTACAAACAACAAAAAAACAAAAAAAACAAACAAACAAAAAAACAAAAAAACGAGGCTAGTAACAAACATACAAGAATAAGGAGGAAAAAAACAGGTACGTAACTCCGTAAGTGTTTCATTTTCAAATACAACAAATTAATAATACAAAAAACTGTTTACCCATACACCACCTGTACATTATTATTGCAACTTTTAGATTGAATACTGCCTTAGTCAGTGTGACCAAGATCAAACAGCATGCTATATGCTGTTAGACCAATGTCCATACAAGTCACAAATATAATTTTTATCAGGAAAGAAAAGTTAAAAAAAGCCATACACAAAATGAAGACATGAACTTGGTTACGCGAAATGGTTAGATTTATATATAACAATACGTATTGGCCCAAGATTAGACCTTGTGATGTATCACAGCCAAAATATGTCAAATATAACTCCTACCAGTTACTGATAGTTGAAAGGGCACTAGACTGAGTGATAAAATAGCCGTACAATACAAAAAATGGACAAAATTACTTGTAAAATAAATTAATGTGGGTACAAGATCAGACTGCATGGTATATGCTGTCCGATCCTGGCCCACTCGAGTTGCAAATACATGCAGATTAGGTAATCAAAGTTGAAAGGTACTGAACAGAATAAAACATGAGATGAATAAATGAAATCGACATTTTCTTGGAAAATGAACTCAAGAGTTGCAATTTCATGTCTGCATACGTTCACTAGATCTATACATCATGGGTATGAGTCCAAGATCAGACCGCAAGCTATATGCTGTCTGAACCTGACTCACACCAATAACGAATGTGAGAAGATTTTGCATGCACTGAAAAATTGAAAGACTCATAATTAGACACTGACTGATTAAACAATTCTTGCGCCTTTCGTCGAAAAATGTGAATAATTTAATCTTGAAGTTGCACCTTAACTTAAAATACTGATTACCGACCAATACGAAAATATATCAGGCCGCACATTTTGTGAGGTCCGATCGCAACCCACACCGCAAAAACTGACAGTCAACAATCAGGACATTATATCACAACGACCCCTCCCCTCACTTATATCAGTGAATAGACGAGCCACGTGAAACATATCCATCAATAGTGGATCAAGATTGAAATGTTTGCCATTGCTAGCCCCGCTTAATAGATATCAAAACATAACATAATCACACATACAACAAAAAAAGTGTATGACAAGATCAGACGTCAGTAATTTTCTACATCAGAGCAGCCTACCTGCCACCAGTTGCTGTCTCAAATAAGACAAAAATACTCTTTTCATAGAAACAAACTCATTATCTCTGTAGAGGCAATAAATTGTAGCATTTGAATGCGTTTGCAGACGACAAAATACATGTGGCTACAATGATGGGATCTGTCTATAAGATGACACAGAAAACATTGCAAGAAAAGGAAAATATCCTGGTTACCAGAGTCTCTTCCCCACAAAGTGCTATGTAGATTCAACAACGTCGTTAACCCTTTACCGCACAGACACCCACCTCCACGTACCGCCCGCAGGAGCCCCCGGAAAAACACTGTGGAAATAGGCGAAATTGCTCGTAACGAACAATTTCACCTTTTGTCACAATGTCTTCTATGTAGATTCAACAACATTGTTAACCCTTTACCGCACAGACACCCACCTCCACGTACCGCCCGCAGGAGCCCCCGGAAAAAAACACTGTGGAAATAGGCGAAATTGCCCGTAACGGACAATTTCACCTTTTGTCACAATGTCTTCTATGCCATCAAAAGGCGCCAATACACACAAGAAATAGCCCCATCCCTGCTGTCATTCAGAGCCAACCAGAGATATCATAAAAATGCCTTATGGGGCGAAACTGTTTTTGCACGATCAAAAGAAAGTCAGTATAATAGTATGATGTTGATTCAAAAGGGGTTCGAAATGGGTGTAGGAATGCGGGGGGGGGGGGGGGGGGGAGTGTTACTGACACTATACTGCACAAAAAAGTTATACTGCCTGAGCTAGGCTTTCAAGATCTGACTCGATGCACTCTCAAGTTAAGGTCCTTCACAAAGATAGTGCCATCATATGACCATGCACTGACCACTCTTTTCTCTTTCACCATTTTCCTTGCTTGAAAGAATATGTCTCTCCTAACCTTCGTCAAATCCTCATTAATGAAAGTTCCTTTGTAACCCTTGTGTTTTAGTTGGGATTTCAGTTTCATCAGTTTTTGACGGGAACGATAGCTGACAAATTTTACAATTATATCTCTGGGTCTATCTGTATGAGAAGTGACCTTTGGTTTACCAACACGATGGGCTCGATCTATTTCTTCAATAGTCAGGTTAGAATTTATTGAATCTGCTAATGACATGATTTTATCCTCCACTGATTCTCCATTTGTTTCAGGAACCCCTGAAATTCTTATACAGTTCCTGCGACTGTACTGTTCGGCAGAGTCCAGTCTAGTCTCCACAACCTGAAGCCTTCTCTTGAGTTGCTGATTTTCTTCCTCAAGATCTGACATTCTGCTTCGCAATCCACCAAGCACACCGTTGACGATTTTTGCCACCATATCTTCTATCTGAGTGTCTATAGATTCCTGGATAGAGCTTGTAATTTGCGTAATATGGTCCTCAGATAAAGTTATCGTCATCGTGGGATAGCCAACGTTTTCAGCACTTACAGGGACTTGACTATTCCCCGTCTAGATCGTGAACATAAGAAAAGTGGCTTGAGCTCAAATTTATTTCAAACCTTCCATTCCGAGATATTTATATTCCATCTATATTTTTCAGATATAAAAGAAACGCGTCAAATTATTTTTCATGAAAAATGGATGAAGGGTTAACTCGGTGCTCCTTGATTTCGGTATCGTACAGCTGGGTGGCAGGCCTTAGAGCTGTATTGTGGTTAATTGATTCACAAAATTTAACGCATACGTGTCACTTTAAACTGTTACTTCTTATCGATTCTTGATCTTCATTCACCCTTATGTTGATTATTTGTGGATAGGATTTGGAATTTTACACAGGTCACAGAGGTCTGTGCGTTCTTTTTTTTCCTAACTAAATTCATGTAGATCTAAATCTATTGATTATGATCCCCTAAAATGATTCTCGAAAATGCCCGGATGTCCGATGTTGCCCATATAATATTTTCTCTTTGTTTTAGCTGTGATATAAATCTGAAGTATTTGAGATGAAAAACAAAAAATACCAATGAAAATTCCGATTATTCTGAGGGTTGACAATAAAGTGTTATTCATTAACATTCATCAAATCTAATTATACGGCGCTTGAACTACGTCTGGAAGACTGCCATGATAAATATACATCATGTTCAAATACAATTTTGAAGCGCAAATAGCAATTTGCTGTCGAATGCAGCTTCTTTTTATATACAGTAGCAAATAGCCCATTACTGGTAGCGTCCACGGAGTTGGACGTTGCTATGGCGTTACTAAGCGGAAATAGAATCCGTGGTATTCCGAATTCGCCGGATATGACGTAGGGCAAGAATCACGAATTGCATGATATATTCGAGGCTGTTTGTATAACTGGAGACATATACATTCACTTTCATAACCAACCAACCAACCACTTTTGGGAGCAGGTTATACGGAAGTTTATGAAACCTAATTCGGTAGTATTTGGACTGCACTTAAAAACACGTGCTTCCTTGGCAAGTGACAATATGAATTTGGAAAAAGTAGAATCAGACACCCTGCTACGGAAGAGAAATTTCGTGAAGTTTGCTGACATAGAAATAATTTTATTTCTACGGGCATATATTGCTAATCCTGGAGACTAGACTTGCATTATAAGAGATATCGGAACAAACCTCGTCCAACTCCCGAAGAGAAACCAGGCATTTTACGGGGGTTCAAATAGGGACAAACTCCGAAGCAGGCTTTCAGAAAAACTCAATTCACTGATGTCCAAACGCCTAACGGACTTCGCCAATGTGGATATCAGGTGCATGTAAATTTAACACTTTACCAGGTAAGCCCTGGTTTTAACGTTCCCGAGATAGAAGGTTATGGAAAACATTGTAGGAAAAGGAGAAGACCCTCGCAATGAACAGTTTCTCCTTTTCCCACAATGTTTTCTGCTCTTTCACTGACAAAGTCCGTCATCCGAGAGTAGTATAGGAGGGTAGACCTCGGACAAAATCCGTTTTGTCCGAGGTCTACCCTCCCTGAGTGCCATTTTGTCCGAGGTCTACCCTCCCTGAGTGCCATTTTGTCCGAGGTCTACCCTCCCGGGGAGGCAAAAGACCGGTCAAAATATCAAACCGGAAGTAGATGTCCGCTTTTTCTGCCCCCCCTCCTCACACCACTGCAAAAATGTAAAAACAAAAGAGGAAACCGGAAGTGGAATTCCTAGCAAAGAATGGTGTGTCACCATGTTTTGTTCGGGTTGATCCTGCGTTTTGATTGGTCGAGACGTTTTCCAACCAAAAATTTGAATTGAAAACATGTGACACCACAGCCTGAATCGGGGAAAAAGAAGGTGTGCCACCATCTTCACTCGGTTTGGTCTTTCTCTATAACCGTGTTGGACTTAGTCTTTTTTTCGTCTTTTTGTTCGTCTCGAACTTTCTCTATCACCGTTGGACTTAGTCTTTTTTCCCGTCTTTTGTTCGCCTCAGCCTTTCTCTATCACCGTTGGACTTAGTCTTTTTTCCCGTCTTTTGTTCGCCTCAGCCTTTCTCTATCACTGTTGGACTTAGTCTTTTTTTTCCGTCTTTATCCGTCTCAATCTTTCTCTATCACCATTGGCCTTAGTCTTTTTTCTCCGTCTTTGTTCGTCTTAACCTTTCTCTATCAACGTTGGACTTAGTCTTTTTTCCACGATATGGGTTATTTTCCCCTCCTCAGCCTGGCTCAGGCAGAGATCACTGTTGGACTTAGCCTTTTTTCCGTCTTTTGTTCGCCTCAAGCTTTCTCTATTACCGTCGGACTTAGTCTTTTTCACCACGATATGGGTTATTTCACCTCCTCACACTGGTTCAACCAGACAATATCGTTGGACTTAGTCTTTTTCACAACGATATGGGTTATTTCACCTCCTCACGTTGGTTCAGCCAGACAACATCGATGGACTTAGTCTTTTTTCACCACGATATGGGTTATTTTTCCTCCTCAGTTTGGTTCAGCCAGAGATCATCGTTGGACTTAGGCTTTTTTCTCCGTCTTTTGTTCGTCTTAACCTTTCTCTATAGCCGTTGGACTTAGTTTTTTTTCTCCGTCTTTATTCGCCTCAATCTTTCTCTATCACCATTGGATTTAGTCTTTTTTCTCCGTCTTTGTTCGTCTTAGCCTTTCTCTATCACCGTTGGACTTAGTCTTTTTCACCACGATATGGGTTATTTTCCCCTCCTCATGCTGGTTCAGCCAGAGATCATCGTTGGACTTAGGCTTTTTTCTCCGTCTTTTGTTCGTCTTAACCTTTCTCTATAGCCGTTGGACTTAGTCTTTTTTCTCCGTCTTTATTCGCCTCAATCTTTCTCTATCACCATTGGATTTAGTCTTTTTTCTCCGTCTTTGTTCGTCTTAGCCTTTCTCTATCACCGTTGGACTTAGTCTTTTTCACCACGATATGGGTTATTTTCCCCTCCTCATGCTGGTTCAGGCAGAGAGCATCGCTGGACTTAGTCTTTTTTCCGTCTTTGTTCGCCTCATTTTTTCTCTATTACCGTTGGGCTTAGTCTTTTCTTTGGCTCCTAGCAGTATGATCTTTAGATATTTGTCTGACGAACTCAGTCTTTTTTAAAAACTAGCTTTAGGAATAAAGATTTGAGAGCTGAGGTGATGTATACCACTATTTATCGATTTGGTTGAATTAGGCAGACAAGATTTGACACTTTTATGCTATACGCTATCTTCCGAGTTGGTCAGAGACGGTTTATAGCATAAATCCTTACCATACAAGCATCGTGTTGGGGCTTAACCTTTTTTGAGTTAATTTGAATTGAAGTATATCGTTTGGAATGTAACTCTTGGAATGGTACTCAGTCGTAAAATTGACAAGTCTCGAAGATAGGACTTTCTGGAATGAATGTTAGCTCTGAAAAGAGCTGTTTTTACCATTCTCTGGATTGGAATTAAATTAATCATCCGAGCAAGTTAATTCCAAAAATCAGAGAAAGATAGAGGATTCTAAACCTCTTCATCATCAACTCGTTGGTTGGTTGATATCACAGACTCCCCAAAGATTGGATCATCAGTTGGTATAAACCAAAGATCGGGGTAGAAATTAGGTGCTGGGTTCTGGGTATAGGGGTTGTCCCCTTGTCTTGCAGAGAACTCAGTCGACGTCTTTGTCTTTTGACGTTTTCTCTTCTCCTTGTTCCTTCGACTTTTACCAAATAGTCCACAGCAGAATCTGAACAAACCCATCGTGGAAATGAAATGGCATATAGAGAAATTTGGTGGTTTTATAGCTTGGTGGAGGGATTGACCTACTTTTCGTCTTGGAATTAAGAGTACGAACGTGGGCGAGACCATGTAGATAGAACATAATGTACTATATGATCTATCTACATTTTTCCAAGACTGATATTTTGTGGAAAAAAGAATGAAAAAAACACCATTTAAACAGTATAACTTTTATTTGAACAGAACTGAACAATGAACTGAGCAATGAACATATTTACAACAAACACATAGATAAAAGAACTATTATACATTTATATACTATTTGTGGGGAAAAAGTCTTTGAGCTTTATTGGATAGAATTCCATACTGCTGATTGAACCATAACACTACATCTCGATCGTTTCGTCGATGTTCCGTTGAGAGGAATTTCTGTTGAAGATATTTCTGTATGTTGTATCCTCTGGCGGCAGCATCCAATACGAAGATACAGTAAAATCCGCAAACTTTTCCCTGTGGACTCTGAAGAGTTTGTCGATTGTATCTCCACGAATAAGAATGATTGTCTAAAAAGTTAATGATTTCTGGCTCAAGTGGTGGTAGTCCGTAGGGATCAAAGTATAGTACATCACCATTATTGTTGAATATCACGGCTACCCAATGTTCTCCTGGACCGGTTGATTTCTCTGTGTTCACAATGTAGGCTTTCACATGATTGGGTTTTTGTCGAGGTAACTGATCTTTTGCACAGACTTTTGCCTGTAGATTTTTTATCCATATTCCGTGATCCAATATGTATTGAATTTCAGAAGTATACATTTTTTCTAATCACTTTCTTCCCAGGATTGTTTTACTTTGTCACACCAGTATTGTAACCACGACTCCGTGAATTCAGATAAAATGTTTTGTTTTATATTTCGCCATAATCTGTAGGCTTCCACATAGTCACTTTCATCGAGTTTCATTTCTATGAGTTCAGGATACCATTTCTCCATGATTTCGTATGGATTTAATTCCATCATGGCTTTTTCTATGAACATATCTGTATGTTCTTGTCTATCCTTGAATAAACACAGTTCATGCTGTGTTTGACTGGGATGATCCACTTGACATCCGTAACACTGGTTGGTAACTTCACTGACAATAAGATTTTTTAATTTTTCAGTCATATGTTTTTCGAAGCTATTATGAATGTCATTTTTCCGAGTAGAGATGCACTTCGATACGGAATATTTCACTTTTTCTGCTTCTTCTCTAAGTGTTATAGCAAATCTGAGTCCCAACATTGTTTTTTAGTTCTTTAGTCTTGTAGATAGTCCTGAAAAGGACTGTTTTTCAATAGTTCTGAAAAGAACTGTCGTTTTCGATATTATATTCCTTAGTCCTGAAAAGGACTGTTTTTGTGAAAGCTATCTTTTGATCAGAGAGTTTCTGTTGATTTTTCCAGGATTAATAATCTGTGATAACTTCTCTCAAACTGTTGATTTCAATCTGATTGTCAAATTCAGCAAAGACAATAACGTTGATAGCTGCTGCCAGAGCTTGAGCAAACTGAAGTTCAATTCGAAGATTTCCAGTTTTTATAGGATGAAGTTGTCCTTCTTCACTACCTTGATCCGCTGTCAAATCGTATCCCCACAAACAGTATCCACCAGCATAGTCTTCTTTACCAATATTAAATGATTTATTAAGTGCTAAAGATGAGTTAGCCTGATACAATGATAGAAAGGATTTCAAATACAATCCTGCTTCAAAGTTAGGTTCAAAGGGTCTGTTATGAATACTGTGACCATTACATGATACATCAATTTTTGACAGATTAAAATGATGAAAGAAAAATGGATTTCTACCATAATCCCCATTATAATCAGTATTTGCTACCATTGCAATGAAAATGCGTTTTGGAAGTTGTCCTTGAAACAAATGATCTTCAACTTTAGACTGAAGGCCTGTAGAAATGGTAAAAGTTTTTACTTCAACCCTACGAATAGGGATTTTCATGTTTTGCTGAGCAATAACATGATTTAGATCATTTGCAACAACAGGCAACAATTCGACATTTCGCACATGAAGACTGTTTCCAGTACAATTTTTGAAGCTGGTGCACCACCGCCTCCTGTGAGACAAAAGTTTACCGAAGATCTGTTTAATCTAAGTCTGATTTCGATACCATTAGGTAAATATTTTTCTTGTTGAAATAGATCAAGATGCAAGCGTCCAAAAAGTTCGGCAGCTCTACTTTGTGCAATTTCACCCATTCTTTCTTTTAACCCTGCATTATCTCCATCATGGTTGAGTGAATTGAAATGACCAGTGGTGTCTTCAGTCCAAAGATCACCAGCTTTCAAATGTGTAGTCTTGCTGTCAGAATTATATGACATAAGATTTTCAATATATGCTCTGTATGGATAGGTGTCTGAATTGCTGGTGATTAGTTTATTATTTAGATACAAATCGACACTGCTAAACAAACTGTGTAGGAAGTTGTTTACAGGGGCCACATTTGCATTGGCAAGTAAATTGCCACCGTCAGCTTGAACGACTTTGTATTTGACATACAAATACGATTGTGACAAATCTGTCCAATGTTCGGTTTGAGGTGGTATGATGAATTCTATTGGCGCATTGTTTGCCAAAGACGATATTGGGAAATGTTCAATCCATTGACTTTCTTGCATCGTTGTCATTGTAGGTGGTACAGAAAGAACATCGAGTTCTGACTTACTGCATTCACAGGACCCACTTTGCATCATTTTTATATAATTTAAGTAGATGAATTCAATATATGAATCAATTATATTAATCAAATATATCAAGAGGTCGTCTGTCTCTTTGTCTTATGATCTTACCACTGTGAAGGCGGTAGGGGGAATGACGTGGTTTTCGTGATTTTCTTTTATTTATCCCTGGTATTACCTTTTCTGCTAGATCATGAATGGCTTGTTTTCCCCGTGAAATTACAACTTTTTTGGGGTTTTCACCACGTAAAAAGATATCTTCTACTACACCTATTCCTTGTTTGATTCCTTCTTTTTTCACGGCATTAAAACCAGATTTAATCAACGGTTTAAGCAATGGAGTCACTACTTTAATTGCCGATTTAAATAGCGAACCTAACCCATAGCCATACTGATGTTTTACACCACGATAAACTGGTAGCATTTTTAAATGATTTTCAATGATTGTCAATGATTGTCAGTTGAACGTTGTCTGAAATGTAACTTCACTATTGTCTTACCAGTAATGAAATGAACCGGTATACCTAAATCCCCTGTTATTTGAATGTGAATATGATCGAAATCGGATTTCGAAACGGGAATATAATGCGGTATTGTAATTTCATGATTGACATGTTGAGAACCACAACCATTTTCAACCAAATCGGATGTTTTGAAAGGTAGAACACGAAGTATGGGAGCAAGTGTATCACCCACTATAGTGTGTTCAGCAATATCTGAATAAATATACAGATGATTGTAGCCAGCATCAATGTTTGGATTGTATTTAAAGTATTTGAAAATATTTTTACCCTGAAAAATTGTATCATGTTTGAATTCTGGTGATCCACCCAGTTTTAAAAACAGAGATGGATGTAATTTGAGTCCTGATTTTATAATATTATCAAATGTAATTTTCGGACGTTTGGTTGAAGGTGAATAGGTGATGTGCAAACCCGACGAATTCTTACGAAGAGCAGGACCTATAGCGGTTTGAATCACATCATTAATCGTCTCTATAAGATGAGCAGGTGTAGTGTAATTCCCGGATGGAAAGTTAAATCGAATTCCCCATTTTATTATATCACCTCCACTATTTTGTCTTAATATATTTATTTTCATATTATCTCCTCTTTTGTCTATCTGTGATATTAATTTGACTAAGTCCTTATCCGTTGTTATAAGATCGAACTGTGCTTCTTCTTCACTTATGTTTAAGAACTGAGAGGGAGTAATAAGTTGAACTAATGCGACTTCCCAAGTTTCCTTGTCAATATGAACTGTCTTTGGTAAATGAACCTTAAAACAACATTGGGTGTTGTTCGGATAAAGATCCATGGAACTATCGCTGGGTAGAGTGAGATAAAACGAATTCATTTTTTACTATCAGGCCACCCTGACTGCTTTTGATCTGATCTGCTGAATTTTAATCCTGGTGATGGAAGAATATATCCAAGTGAGCTGCTTAACAGGATCAGCCACAATTCACGATCTTGACTTTGAATACTTAAATGTACTATTGAGGTTGCAATAATTGCATAAATGACTAAAATCTGTGAAATATAGGTAAACTGATTCTTTGGGACACGATTTCCACAGCAATTGTAGTTCTTACTGATACTACTGCTACTACTGCTATCGAAGTTTTCTATTCCGAACTTTTCTTCTATTCCAGACTTTTCTGTTCCACACTCGATGTTTGACTGTGGATTCATTATGAATGTACTGACTTTTTATAACTTTTTTCTTAAGTTATAAGATTTTTTATAAGAAAAGATGTTTTCAAAACACTAAAATAGGATTACACCAAATAGGATTATACCAAATAGGATTACACCAAATAGGATTCTGGTATCCAACTTTGAAATTTTTTTGGATAGCCTTTCCAATTGACTTTTATTTCTTTGATTAATTTTTTACCCTTACGTCTTGTACGTCTATCAAGAACTGAGTCAATCTCATAAATATCATCATCTTTTATTAATTGAAGTTCATATTCATAATAAGTTCCTAAAATCTGTTCTCCCAGTAGATCTTTTACTTTATAGGTAATAGGTGAAAATGTTTTGTTGACATGGCTGATTTCAAATATTTCTTGCGTCCAATTCGGTAAATAGCCCTTATCAAATGTACGTTTTGTTTTATTGATTCGAACATGATCTCCGATTTTGAATTTCGGGTTTTTCATCATTACATTTGTCGGTAATTGAGAATACAGATTTCTTGAAATCTCTGCCTCATTGGATTTTGTTACCATTACAGGAGATGTTTTTATACTTCTGTGAAAAGTATGGTTGTAATTCTTAACTAAAGAATTCAATACGTCAATGTAACGCCTTGTTTTCTTATACGTAAAGTATTTCCACATTCTCGTTTTCAAAGTTCGTTGAAATCTTTCAACAATACTTGCTTTTGTCTCTGGGTTTTCAGTGGTGAAAAAATGAATCTGATTCTTTTTCAAGTAGTCTTGAAACGATTTGTTTTTAAATTCCGAACCTTTGTCTGTTTGAAGCGCTAAAGGTTTTCGTTTTGATTTCTGAACGATAGATTGAAATGCTTTGATTAAAGTTTTACCCGTTTTGTCTGGAATAGGGATAACCCATGAAAATCTCGAAAACACATCAATCACACAAAGTAAATATTTCTTGTTATTATTTTGTTTTGCTAAATGCTGCATGTTAGCCAAATCAGCTTGCCATTGATAATCTATACCACCTACAATAGTTTTTCGTCTTTTGAAACGACGACGAATCGGTTTGTGTAAGGTGTAGGTGGATTCACCCTGTAACCATTCTTGAACATCTTTGTATCTTATTCCTTTCAAAATAGATTTCGCAGCGTGATACAATTGCTTTACTCCACTAAATGCTACAGTACTTTTAGGATCATAAAACAACTTTCTTAACACGTAATCAAGTTTTGACTTTACCATGCCTCCCATGACTGAAGTGTTTTACGGCTCGGAGTCTTTTTTATAGACTTTGGGGGAGTTAGCAGTTCTTTAACATAGAATTGCTTCAATCGTTCTCTTTCTTCAGGTTTCATGTATGGAGATTTTTCTTTTATTCTTTTCATACTTCTTTTTATAGGAGTTAACTTAGTACTTTTTCGTACGCTTTTTGGTGTGTGAAATAAGTAATCGGAATCTCCATAGGATTCTGCATGGGAATCTTCATCTTCGCTCAATGATTTACTCGGTGATTTATCATGGACTTTTTGTATCCATTTCCATCTGTTCAAATTACCAATAACTTCTTGAGGTATATTACTTTCATGTAATGCCTTTGAAAATGTTTTCCATCCTCTGGGCTCAATGCCTTTTCTTTGACGTATCGCATCATTGACAAGATCAATAATATTGGAGCCATGGATGCGTGTACCTTTATATGACACCACCCCATGTCCGTCCCAAGTTAAATTATCGTTGTCTTTTATCATACTCAAAAGTAACTCAGCTTTTCTTTTCATGGTTTTTGGTACACTTTGCAAAATTCGATCATACAAGACAACAGATTGCAGGCCAACAGATGCTGATTCCTGTGCACCATCATCGGTTTTTGGAGGAAAATTGATCGAAGTTGGTTTTGTTTTCTGAAGCGAATTTTGTAACTTAATCAAAGTTTCGCCATATCTTTGAACCTTTTCTGTTTCTGACAGGTCGGTACTTTGTAAAATTTGACTCATATCTTGCCGAAGATGTGATGCATCTGCAACTTGTGGATTAGGTGGTAAACGAGGTTTTTGAGCTTGTTCGGCTTTCCATCGTTTCATGTTTTCTAAGACCTGGTAAGGTACGATAACCATTTTTCTAACAGACATGATTTTTTATTTATAAGATTTTTTATCTACAAGATTTTTATCTATAAGATTTTTTTCATTGAAAATGTTTTCATCTACAAGATTTTTTATCTACAAGGCTTTTAGAGCTCCTCCTATTCCTCCGATAACGGCTTTTCCTAACAAAGGTAATAATGCAGGTGCAAGCAATGAAAGAAATCCACCTTTTTGATTTAAAATTTGTTTTTTATCTTTTACAGAGACTGATTTTGAAGCTAAACGTCTGAGATGTTGTCGGCTTGAATACAACTTCTTCTTCTGATCTGGTGATAAATGTACATTGCCTTTTAAAACATTATGACAGCATTCCGATATACACCTTATCGCTTCTGAGGGTGAATCTTTGACAAGCTTTTTACGTATTTTTGGTGTAGCCTGTATCATGGCCATAACCATTGAGCCGTGTTTTTTTATCAGAGGTCTTTTCTTCATGTTGACTTTATCACTATTTCACATCAAATGAAAATAAAAGTTGCATGTCACTATCATTTATACCTGATGTTTTATCATACTGTCTTTTTTACAAAAGAAAACTACGAATCGGAATCAGTGAGTTCTTCATCCTCGCTTTCTTCTACATCTGACCCTCTGTCGGGCAGAGGAATGGTTCTTCCACCACCAAGATGAATCAGACGCTTGTCATAGTCAACACGATATTTTCCTGTGTCAAGGTTATATTGGATTATATCCCCAAACAGTCGATCTTCTGCCTTTCTACCTTTTTTATATTTAGCTAATGTATTTGGAGACCATGAGGCGGATGGAATGGATTGAAACTTCAATTTTTTCCCTGGTTCTATAAATTGTGAATACTTTGTTCTGAGTTTTTGCATTCTTTCACTTAATAGTTCCTTTCTGGATTTCGGATAGCGTTGATGTTCTGAAATGCTGCTTCCTACAGGCCTTCGCATAGTAACAAATCTTTCATCAATCATAGGCGGTGGGGTGGTAGTTCTTGCATCAATTATAGGTGGTGAGGTGATAGTTCTTGCATGCGTTTTCGGGGGATTTCTCTTCTTTGGAGATTTTTTCTTCTTTGGAGACTTTTTATTCCTTGGAGATTTTTTCTTCTTTGGAGATTTCCTCTTTCGAGGAGCACGTTTTCGAGGTTGTCTTTCATCCCCAAATTTCCTAACGGTTTTAGTTCCATCCCATCTCAGTAAACTTCTGATAATAACACCACCTAGAAATCCACCACCTCCAGGTTTTAAAATAATTCTACGTTTAATTTCCTCATCAATATTCGGATCTGCTAACTGCTCGATGTCTGCTCTATGTTTTGTCATATACGTGGTGGTTTGTTTTGGTAATTTGATTTTATCTTCAATGATGTTTTGTGCTGCCAACGTAAACCATTTTAAAATTTCTTTTAATCCTGCTTTCAACACAGATTCTCTTTCATATCTATTGGTTTGTTGACTTAAATTTCGCAAAGCAGCTAAAATTGAAGTTGGCGTGGTTGGTAAAGCCATGTTTACTCACTGTCGCCTATTGATAGAATGACAATATAAATTAAAATGAAGTCATTTTTATTTTAAAAAACATTGTAACGATTAAGCAGGGGAATAAACGGTTGGACCTCTTTCGTCTTCTTCATAACGATGAAATATATCTGTTCGCAGTCTTAATTCTTTATTTGTTCGTGAATGGAAATCAATGACAAGATATCCATGATCCGCCGATGTAGCATCTTCATAAGCAGACAGTAAATGTGGAGCTTGCATTTGGTGAGCTAGTGTTTTAATCTGATTTTTATCTCGCTCATTTCGAAATAAAATCATGTATCTTGAATTAAGACTGATGGTTCGACTCGATTTCGATTGTTGAAACATATTTTGTGTGATATAAATCACGGTTGCATTACGGTGATGTCCTTTTCTTGTAAACCAAAGTTTAATTTTTTCCTCATCTTTTTCACCCAGCATATCATCAAAGACGATTAAATGCGGTATAGATACATCGCTGACAAGTTCGTTTTCATCGTCAGGAATTCCTTCCACGAATTTTATTAATTCAAACTGCGAATTGAATTTCTCCTGCATAAGATTGTAAGCATACTGCCATTCTTTGTAACACCAGACAACTCTTTCAGGAACGATATTGAACAAAGCTTCTCGATAGTCAATTAATTTATGAACAAAGACTGTCTTTCCACAACCACTCGGACCTGTGATGAAAATATTACAAGGATGTTGAAATAAAATAGCTTGTACATCCACCTCCATGATTTCTTTACTTTTCTCTTTAAGGATTAATAATAAAATGACAACATAAATAACGATGGAAGCATTTTTATTCAATCATTTCTTCAAAAAAGATCAGTCTTGGAAATTGTAGATAGATCATAACATTCTATGTGAATGAATTTTTACAGTACGTTATGTTCTATCTACATGCTCTCGCTCACGTTCGTACTCTTAATTCCAAGACAAACGTACCTCAATCCCCCTACCAACCTATAAAACACTGGCGATATTTCTCTACAACCATTCAACTCTCGTTCTCTCGAGTAGTGCAAAGAAAAATTTCTATCGATTGAAAAACCTGTAGACAGAAATCTTGTAGTGAAAAATTATGTCAAGTGAAATGCTGCCTTTGCCGATAGAACTACGTGAAAAAGTTTATAGAGATTTCATCCATCTGCACACGCTCGATGAACAAGTACAGGCTGATATTAAATTCAACTGTTTGAAACTTTGGGTAGATAGATTGAATAAGGGAGCTACAAAAGGAGAAACATCCTGCAAACTGTATGCCATACACAGTTTTATTATGATGTTGGTGGACGATACAGGTTCAGATCCCATCCTCGAAGCTTATTTAGCAGGTTGGTGGTGGAAAGATCTCATTATTGCTAATCAGATGCAAAATTTCACTAAACAAATGCAAGCCACAACTCGATGGGTATTCATTATCATAGGAAGAACAGAAGAAAGTTTTCTGAACGTCCTGAAAATGAAATCAGTTCTGTTTGACTTTTACTTACGCTACAAAAGAGGATCAATTCAAGACAGTGAGGAGACAGTGGATACTCTGGAAGGCTATATTCTATTTGATAGAGATGTCACAGAAGAAACCGTATATTCATCTCTTTCAACAAAAGATATTTCAAAATATGTTTTTCCATCTAGTGGAACACGTCATTACAGTGAAATGGATAGCGTATATCCAATGTCTTTGGGCAATGAACAATTACACAAAGTTATTGTGGAACATGAAGACAAGTGGAAAAATCGAGGTATCTGCGAATTTGCATTGTAAGAATTGTTTTGTCATTGTTGTAGATTAAAAACTGTATTGTTAATAATGTTTTGTATATATATATATATATAATGTATCTTCAATATTGTTTTGTAAACATTGTCTTTGTAAAAATGTTATAGTGTTAGAATGTTTTGCTTTTAACGATGATGTTTTAAGAACTTGAATAAAAAATGATTAAAAAGTCACATGTTTTGATTCCTTCCCAGGAAAAAGGGAAATACACTAATAAAGATAGTCTAAGACGAACAAAGACGGAGAAAAAGACTAAGTCCAACTTTATCCTAATAGAGAGAATGGGTAAGTTGAACGAAAGCAGAGAAATGGCTAAGTCCTACAGACGGTGGCACAATCTCACAGAATAAAGACGGAGAAAAAAGACTAAGTCCAACGATACTCTCTGCCTGACCCAGCATAAGTAGAGAATATAGTCCATATCGTGGAAAAAAGACTAAGTTCAACACTGCTAGAGAAAGCCTGAGGCGAACGAAGACGGAGAAAAAAAGACTAAGTCCAACGATACTCTCTACCTGACCCAGCGTAAGTAGAGAATATAGTCCATATCGTGGAAAAAAGACTAAGTTCAACACTGCTAGAGAAAGCCTGAGGCGAACGAAGACGGAGAAAAAAAGACTAAGTCCAACGAGGGTCTCTGCCTGAACCACCATGAGAAGGGAGTATAACCCATATCGTGAAAAAAAGCCTAAGTCCAACTGTGATAGAGAAAGATTGAGGCGAACAAAGACGGGAAAAAAGACTAAGTCCAACGATGACAGAGAAAAGCCTAAGTCAAACGATAGTGTCTGCCTGAACCATGTCATTACGACCCGTGCGCACGTGCGTGTAGATGCATTAAGTCCCCTTTTCACAGACCATGGTTAAAAAAGGATCCCTGCCGCGTCAAAGATGGTGAACATCTATCTCCGATGAAGAAAAAAAGACTAAGTCCAACGATAGTCTCTGCCGAACCATATCATTACGATCCGTGCGCAGATGCATTAAGACCCCCTTTTCACAGACCATGGATAAAAAGGACCCCAGCCGCGTCAAAGATGGCGGACATCTACTTCTGGTTTGACATTTCGACCGGTCTTTTCTTGAGAGCCATGTCGTGGAAAAAAAGACTAAGTCCAACACGGTGATAGAGAAAGATTGAGGCGAATAAAGACGGAGAAAAAAGACTAAGTCCAACGATGGTCTTTGCCTGAGCCGTGTCATTACGACCCCATTTCTACCAGATCATGACTCATAAACACCTGACCGCGGCATGTCTGAATCATATCGTTACGACCTGTGTGCGCGCGTGCGCAGCTGCATTAAGACCCCTTTTCACAGAGATGGTTAAAAAGGGGCTCTGACCGTGGCATGGGGGGGCAGAAAAAGCGGACATCTACTTCCGGTTTGATATTTTGACCGGTCTTTTGCCTCCCCGGGAGGGTAGACCTCGGACAAAATGGCACTCAGGGAGGGTAGACCTCGGACAAAATGGCACTCCGGGAGGGTAGACCTCGGACAAAACGGATTTTGTCCGAGGTCTACCCTCCTATACTACTTCCGAGACTCATTTAATTCGTCGTCTTTCAATAAAAAAAAAAAAAATGTTACTGCCTGGTAAAGAGTTTAGATAACATTGTTCTTGCACAAAAACTATATTGTGGCTATAATAATATTCATAGTTTTGTACAAATAAGCAAGACGACCCGTCACAGCCCGTGGCACGCAGCCCAGACGCCCCGCCACAGTCCGTGGCACGTCGTCAAGACACACCACCGCAGCCCGTGGCACGTCGTCCAGACGCACCACCGCAGCCCGTGAGATATTATTTTTAAAGTGGTTGTATATAATTGATTTGCGTCATTTCATTTCTCTTTCAAAGGCTCTGGAGCAGCATGAGCGTGCTCGCCGGACAAGACGCCATCGACGACCACTAGCAGACCTCGTGCGAGAAACCCAAGAGCTATACAACATATGGATTAGGCGTCGGCTACCTGGGCTGGAGAGAGAGAACTGATCCTGTCTTCACAAAGCGACAATAACGATGACATTTAGTGTTTTCCTATGTATAACCGTGCTTGTGACTTCTTGGTATTACATGTCGAAGTTTAAAATGAATAAATAGTAATCTGTGATTGGTTCAAACAATTGATTGTTGATTGATGCCGTTTTCAACATTATTTCAATGATATCGCAGCGACCAGTGCACCAATCCATGCTTTCCTGGAGATTCTTTTACCATTTCCTTGCACAATATTCTTCCCAAGTCACTGGCTCTTTCCCACACAAACATCTTCGAAAAGGTGTTTTGGAACATCACCTAATCGAATCAAACCAAACACAACAGTTTAGATATTCATATTCCACCTCCTGTCATGTCGTTTATCTTTTTTAAAGATATTTCTTGATTTTTTTTTTTGGTCTTAAAAAATGTTGGAAATAATCCAACGAATTCCTTCTCTTTCGTCCTCGACTTTCGACTCCCGATAACGCTATTGAATCAACTTTACATACTCCATTCAAGGGAACGCATAATCGGACTGCATAGATTCTGCTCAATGATCTTCCAATGTTTTGCGAAGTATTCTCGAAATTACTATGCCTTGGTCTGTTTAACCGATGTAGTATGTCCTTTTCATTTCAAGCAGTATATGGGCTAAGTATACAGACCCCTCGTCCGTCTTCATTCTGGCTAGTTTTCTGGTTTCTTTTTCATTAATAACGCTAATGTTTCAGCAGATGTGAGGTACATGTACTTACCTACCTATCATTACTTTGTCTCCCACGGCACTAGTGCAATAGTATTGTACTATGTATTTGTCTATAAATATGTTTTTATTATGTTATGGTAGATAATTTCAGTTGAGTTGAGAATTTACAGACATAATCATAGAGTTGTCTTCAGAGTTTTATTTTTTTAATACAAAGACCCAATATGGAAATCGATCAGGACAGAGGATGAAAATAGTGAAACTAGAGACTGCACTAGAAGAACTACAATCTCATGTTATTATGTCCCCACCTACGAAGCAGAGGGGGTATACTGCTTTTACTGTGCCTGTCTATCTGTCCGTCCATCAGTCTGTAGACTTTTTCGTTTCCTTGCTTTAACTCAAAAGCCGTTTGATCTAGGACCATGAAACTTAATATAAGTCTTGCTCATGACCCAAGGTGCTGCCCTATTGTTTTTGGGTCACATGGGTCGAAGGTCAAGGTAACGGGTGAACTTTGTTTAAAAATTGTTTCCGTGCTCTAAACTCAAAAAGCTCTTTGACCTAGGATCATGAAACTTTATACAAATGTTGCCCATGATCCAGGGAGGTGTCCTGTTTTTTTTTCCTTTTTTTTTGTCACTTGGGTCAACGGCCAAGGTCATATGTGATCTTTGTTTTGAAAACCATTTCCGTTCTCTGATTGTGCTGTTTCAGTGACAAAGTGCTGTTGTTGGGGGGGGGGGGGGGTAATTTGTTCGCTTTGTGACAGTTCTAGTTATAGTCTGTTAAACTATCAGCCACTATGTGAGCTCTTAGGCTGCTAGACACAATTCAACGCGCTTTTGCATACCTCATAGATGACGATCAGACCGCATTGAGCCACCATGGGATAACACGTGCGGATACGATCAGATTTTCCTGGGAAAAAAATCCCAATTCTCAGCTTCTTAATGTTTGATGAGAATTTCAATTTGATCTATTACTTTCTGGAGCAATTTTCCGTAGACGGATTTGAAAACATCCAGTAACCGAGGGAAAGTCAACGTGAATTATGGTTGAGCACACAAGAAATAGGTCTACATGTGAAAACATTACCGCAAAGGAATAACTTGCTCTGTACAAGCAATATCCGCCCTTTCAACATTTCTTTAAACAAGACGGTCAAGGCCTATCACTGAGAAGTGACTGATGCCCCGAAAACACATATAACCTTGCTGTGACCTTGACCTTTACCCTACAGACATGCCTCTTGCGCGTGATGCATGGTATCAATGTGGTCAACATTTGTGCAAAGTAATTTTGAAATTAAGTCATACAGAAAAAAACTATGGCCGGACACAAAACGGCTACCCCTCCCCAACACATGTGACCTTGCTGTGACCTTGACCTTTAACCCAAGGTCATAACTCTTAGATATGACACATTGTCTTTATGTGCTTAACAATTACGCAAAATTATACCGAAATTTCGCTCATAATTAAAAAATTTACAGGCTGAACACGGGCTGAACACGAATACCATCACCAAAAAACAATTGACAATGTCGTGACCTTGACCTTTACCCTACGGACATGATCCTTGCTCATGACACATCGTCTCAATGTGGTTACCATTTGTGCAGTTATTTTGAAATTAACATACCCAATGCCCCAAACACTTTGACCTTGCTATTACCTTTACCCTTAATCCACGGATATGACTTGCGCATTACACATCATCTTTACGTTGTTAAAAATTCTGCAAATTAATAATGAAATTCTTTCATAATTATAAAAGTTACAGGCCTGACACGAATACTACCTCGCAAACCCATTTGACCTTGCTGCGACCTTGAACTTGAACCTACGGACTTATCTCTTGCGCATGACACATTGTTTTGATATGGTTAACATTTTTGCTAAGTTATATTGAAATTGAATAATGGGAAAAAAGTTATGGCCTGGACACGAAAATGGACGGACGGACAGATAGTAGGACAGACGAACGGACCGACGGTCTAAACAAATACTATGTGCACCCGAAAATTTTTTTTCAGGGGCATAAAAAGTGGCCTTGTCTGCAAGCGTTAGCGAGTTAAATAATTTAGCTGCTGAGTTAAAGGTACCGGACTGTTGGTTGCATTTTTACAGCCACCAAGCAGATCAGTTGGATAACTGGAAGGTATGTCGAGCCCGCTATGTGGGAGTTAGTAAAGAACCTCAAAAGCTGTTCATGGAAAAAGTAACCAATCACTCAATGTACATCTATCCGATTTCAGATCACTTTATTTACAAATTTGCATGAGATAGGAGTATTCCCTATTTATGAACAAGAAGAAGCTTGATTTATGACCTTCAAATATGACCTTGACCTTTAAACCACTGAAGTGAGTGATTCAGAGAGACACATGCTACTCATGAACTATAAAAGTTGTCAACAATTTTATCATTTGACCATCAAGTGTGAACTTGTTCTTGGACCTACCTGAACAAATTTAAAAATGGCACATCTACACATAAAGGAGAACAATTGACCAAACGACAGCTGTCAATCAAAACAAGAGGGCCATGATGGCCCTGTATCGCTCCACTGGCTTATAAATATAAACCATAAATACTAAACATTTCAATTCTGAGCCAAATGGTTTCAAAATGAAGACTTACAAAGTTTTCTCTGTAAAAGCCCATGTGAAAGTTGAGACCCGCAGGGCAAAACCATTTTTGATCCCAGAGCTATAATTACTTGAACCCTGGTAGAGGTCCACAAGATAAAGTCACACGCCAAAATAATACAAGTCTATGCTGTATGGTTATAAATAAGGGGATTATCAAGTTTCGTCCATATGAAGCCTCTGTAAAACATCGACCCCTGACGCAAGGCTAATTTAAAAAAAAAAAGTGATCCAGATTTGGTAGCCCTTGGGTTTGCGGTTAGGAGCAAAAAGATTTTTTTAATTTTCACGCTATAAGCACATGTTTATGACCCATGAGATAGGACTAATTTTGACATAACTTGAATAACTTTGGAAGAGGTTATTTATATTACACTCATACAATATTACAGCTGTAATTCAAGGTAAGGAACAAGAAGACCTTTTAAGTTCTCGCTATATTTGTCTATATAAAGCTTGTGACTTATTGGGTGAAGCAGTTTCAGAGACGATAAGCTTGATGGCCTTAGGCCTGTGGAGCTAAAAAGCAGTATCTTTTTCATGAGCTACAATGATGTTAGTAAACAAGCTTTTGGAAAAGATTTTTAAAGGTTTTTCAATACTTTTCAGTTTTGTAGCCATAGCAGTCATAGCTTTTAACAGAACTTAATTCCTTGAAGACATTCTGAAGAACATCATGGCAAGATGATATCTGTAAAGTTTGGTCAAAATTGTAAGAGTGGTTTCCATGAAAAAGATGGAACAATCTTGGTAGAAGTCTACGATATGAATCGGCATGCCAAATTTTTATAGCCCTAGGCCTTACAGTAAGGATAAAAAAAGATGTCTTAAGTTTTCACTATGTAAGCCTATCTAAAATTTGTGAACCCTGGAGTGGGACAAATTTTGATCCTAAGGCTCAAAACATGCCAAATTTGTTAGTCCTATGCTTTGTTGTTAGAAACAAGAAGATTGTGGAGAAGTCTTCACTATATAAGCCCTTATAAAACTTTGACCCCAGGGCTACAGTCGGACTAAATGGGGAATATGTGTATTAGAAGAATAACATGCCAAATTTGGGAGTTCTTGGCCTTATGGCTAGTAACAAGACAGTTTCTGAAGTTTTCACTCCATAATCCCATGTAAAACTTGTGACCCCTGGTGCAGGGCCAAACTTGATCCTAAGGCTGTAACTTGGACTGTCTTTGTAGTTGTCCACTAGATAATGCTATAATTATGCAAAATTTGGTAGCCCTAAGCCTTATGGCTATGTACACCAAGATTTAAAAGTTTTCCCTATATAAGCCCATGTAAATCTTGTGAACCCCCCCCCACCCCCAGCATGAGGCCAAATTGACCCCTGGACTGTAAATTGGGCACTTTTGGTAGACCCCCACTAGATCAAGCTAAATGCAAAATTTGGTAGCTCTAGGCCCTATGGCTAGGTACAGGAAGATTTCTAAAGTTGTCACTATGTAAGCCCATGTAAAACTTGTGACCCCTGTGGCAGGGCCAATTTTGACCCCAGGGCTAAAATTTTGGCCGGCATGGTAGAGGCCCACTAGATATAGCTACATGCAAAATTTGGTAGCTCTAGGCCTTATGGCTAGGTACAGGAAGATTTTTAAAGTTTTCTCTATATAAGCCTATGTAAAACCTGTGACCCCTGGGGCAGAGCCAATTTTGACCCCAGGGCTACAATTTGAAGAAAAATGACAGAGGTCTATTACATAAAGCTACATGCCAAATTTGGTAGCTCTAAGCCTTATGGTTTCAGACAAGAAGATTTTTAAAGATTTCCAATATTTTTCAGTTTTGTTGCCATGGCAACCAGAGTTTTTGAAGGAATCAAATTCTTTCAAGAAATTCTGAAGAAGACCATGGCAGGATCATTTCTGTGAAGTTTCATGAAAATTGGAAGGGTAGTTTCAGAGAAGACGATGTTTGAAATAAAAGTTAATGCACGGACGGACGGACGCACAACGGACACCGGGCCATGACATAAGCCCGCTGGCCTTTGGCCAGTGGAGCTAAAAATCAATAAGCCAATCAGCGATCAACATTTTTTCCATTCAGAGCGGAAGCCGTCTTAAATGCTAATGGCTGATAAATGTAGAAGCTGTAGCTTAGACAAGCTCTGTGTCTGATAATTTTACCATTTGACCTTTTATGGGTGACCTTGACCTTGGATCTATGAGAACAAATGATTCAAATGGCACTTCCACTCATAAAGGAGAACAATAAATTGTGCCAAATTATTTTGAAATCCATCCACAAAAGTAGAAGTTTTGGTCTGGACGAATCCGGATTGCCACAAGCACACACATACACCGAACCGACATTGTGACAAACTGTCTCGCTCACAGCAAGTTGGCTCAACAAAAAAAGAGAGATAAATAAGAAAGACATATACTTTCTTTTTTAAACACACACACACACACACACAAAATGAAAATAAAAAAAAACCTCAATCGACCGTATGGACTAGCTTTGAAAAACGGGTTGATATCCCTTAATTTTCATTAATGTCTTGGTCTTTCTCATGGAAGCAACATGCGGTTTTAGAAAACTCGCGACACATGGATCACCTACCTCGCCCACTGCTTTCAATATCTCATTCAATTTTGTTCAGCACAAACCTACAGAAGACTCAAAGTTATAAGATGGTTGATGTCAATCTCATGGTTCATAGGGAATGTCTTTTTTTTGAAACGCTGTGATGTATACATACAATTATTAAATAACTTCCTCCACTGCCTTTACAAATTCGGATAAAATTCTGATCTACTGAACTTCTTTGTCCCTAAAACATTACTTGATCATAAACGTAACAACATAAACTGCCATGGCGTTAAACCTGACTCAACGGCTTGCTGTTCTAGTATACAACTAGTATACTGCAGCAGATACAAAACCCTTTATAAATACAACACTTAGTACATGTGTGTGTATTGGTAAAAAGTAATCTGGAGATTGCTACAGAAATGAAGTAGACGATTTCACTTGGAGACAAAAAATCTAGTTGTTAGCTATATCATGGCTGTTTCATGCTCAAATATCGACATGTGCAAAAGTTCAAATGTTGTTGTTCCAAAATCAAATTGATACAATTCTGGCACAGTCCTATCTTGAACTACGTGTATACTGTGTGCACAGGTCCTCTTGGCAAATTAATCAACTCTTTCGAAGACAACAAATTTCACAATCTTCAAAATTGGAAGCATCATCAGATGATAAATTGGAAATTGGAACATGTGAGCATAAGTATTCTGATCTTGTAGAAAATATTTGGAAAAGGAGAAATTGCCTGTTGTGTTGTGTTTTCAAAAGCCTTTTTCCTTAGGGTTGTTAAAATATGGAATTGTATGCTAATGGATTAAAGACTTAACCCTTTACCACAAATCCCAAATTATAAAGACCCTAGAAAAAAAAACTAAAAACATTGTGGGAAAAGAAGAAATGCTGGTAACCAGCATTTTCTCCTTTTCCCACAATGTTTTCTCTATTTTCGAAAGCAAATTCGATGATTTCAGTTGTATTTGTCATTTGCAAACGCTTTCAATCTGGTCAAGTCTAAAACTCTGATGTATGGTAGAGTTAAATCCTTTTTTCAAGACAAAATGTAAGAACCCTCCATGATGACAGTACATGTATCTGTGGATGAAAAATTACATTTGTCTTCAGACAAGTAAAGGCTTTTTTCTCCTCCTTTTCCCACAATGTTTCAAAATTCTGCATCCTCAGGGTTGTAGGATGTGTGATTGTTTGGTACCATGTTCAAGATGCAAATCCAAGCAATCCTTGCGATTATTAAATTTTGTACTTCTGAGTTTCCTGTTTCACAATACCATGTCATGTGAATAAATGAACTACATGGCACCAAAATATATAACGTTCACCTTTAATCAATAAATGAACTACATGGCACCTAAATATATAACGTTCACCTTTAATCAATAAAATGTTTATTTAAAGAGTGTCAGCAGAAAAGCAGCACTCTCCATAGAGCTTGTACAAACAATCAATACATGAAGTTGACAACAATATATCTTAGTCGGTACAGATAACTGCTGAGGACGTCACTTTCTCTTCTTTGATTTCTGTGATGATGATGATGATGATGATGAGCTCCCAACTTCCTCTGCTTCAGGTCTGCGTTTTTGCCACTTTAGGGGATTTTTCCTATACATTGGCCATGGTGGTAAAGTTAACTGCAAAAAAAGAAATGGGAAATTTCTACAGAAATTTCTTTACACTAGTCCTGCACCAAACAAACAAGGATTTTAAAACCCCTGAGGAAAAGGGACTTTGAAAGCAGAGTGGAAAAAGGAGAACAAGAGGACCATGATGGTCCTATATCGCTCACCTGAGTACTAAGCAGTACAGGTTAACAATGAAGATAAATACCAACTACTGAAGTTCAAGGCCAAATGATTATGAAAGAGAGACAACTCACAACTTTAACAGAGGTTTAGGCCTTTGGTTACCCAGAAAATTTTCTTATAATTGCACGAAAGATACCTAAGTACAAACGTCTAAGCCCCGCGGCTGGACCTGTAATGATCCCAGGGGCATCTTGTGTGCAAAATTTCTTGAGGTCCACAAGGTGATGCTTCATGCGAAGTATCATAGCTCTAGGCATTTTGGGTTTAAACATAAAGATTTTTCAGTTTGCATTATATATACATGTAGATGCTACAGAGTAAACCAAGTCAAATACAGCATCTCTAATTGAGGGCAAATAACTCATGTTGTTTGGGTCTAATAAGACCCATAATCAAAACCCATCCAAGATCTTATGGTCATATAAATTTTTACCAAGTTTGGTACTGATTGGATGCTAGAGTGTAAACAAAGTCAAATATGGAAATTTTGTCCAATTCAAGGGCAAATAACTCTGGATGTTCTGGTTCAATTTGACCCATAACTAAACTCTTCCGAGACCTTATGGGAATATATATTTTGACCAAGTTTGGTACTGATTGGTCAATATTTGCAGATGCTAGAGTGTAAATAAAGTCAAATATGGCAAATTTTCTAATTCAAGGGCAGACAACTCAGACAGTTCTGGTCCGATTAGATCCATAATTGAACTAATCTGAGATCTTATGATCACACACACTTTGACAATGTTTGGTGCTGATTGAGTAATATTTGTAGATGCTAGAGTGTAAACAGAGTCAGATTCAGTAATTTTTGCAAATTCAAGGGCAAATAACTCTTGATGTTCTGATTGGATTTGATCCAAAATCGAACTCATCCAAGACCATATGGGCATATACATTGTGGCCAAGTTTGGTACTGATTGGTCAATATTTGTAGATGCTAGAGTGTAAACAAGAAGATTTTTAAAGATTTCCCTCTTTATCTCTATGTGAAATCCGAGAACCCACAACATAGGGCCAATTTCAACAACAGCGCCATAATTTGAAGTATTTTGGTAGAGGGCTATTAGATGATGCTACATGCCAAATATGAAAGCTCTAGCCCTTACGGTTTGGGACAAGAAGATTTTTAAAGTTTTTTCTCACGGTTGCCATGGCAACCAGAGTTCTTCATGGAATTCAAATCTTTGAAGTATTCTGAAAGTGCATCACCTAAGGATCATTTCTGTGAAGTTTCATTGAAATCTGTTGGGCGGTTTCAGAGGAGATTTTTTAAGTAATTGTTCACGGAGGGACGGACGGACGGAAGGACGGACACACGGACGGATGGACGGACACCGGACAACAATCGATCACAATAGCTCACCCTGAGCACTATGTGCTCAGGTGAGCTAAAAAACCAGTAATCACCATTTTTTCCTTTTCACACAACATTTTCTACTGTTTCCAAGACAAATAAGATCATTTGCACAGTATTCAATTAGTTGTCTGTAAATGCTTTGAATTTCGACAAATCTAAAACTTTGTCATTGTGTAAAAAGTAAGTTATATACATAAATACAGGGGCCATGCTCTCCAAAATGGGGGTTTAATGCATCTCTTTGATGCATGATACCAAGCACCTCATCACATAATTATGGATCCGTAAGGGCCATTTTGTAGAGCAATGACTGAATCATAAGGTACACTGGTTCTTTGACATGCAGAAAATTGACCAATAGCAGAAATTTCCACCCAGGTAACTGTTAGGCAGCTTGGACTGCGCACGCTGACCTGGGTTGATACTTATAGCAGGTGCATTAAGCCCCCTCACTCGTCACTACTCGGCCGATTCCGTAACTACATCTAAGGATTTGCCAATGTTTCTTCAGTGTTACAGCCCACTAATTTCCACTTGTAAATAAGATCATTAGGGCTTGAAATTCTTAGTCAAATACTTTCGTTAGATTAACATCGCACATCTGTCACAGTTCTTTGTGAACTTAAACCTAACTATGATGTTCAAACCCAAATATTTTTATCGTTTTTCGGGTTTGTTTCTTTTAGCGTAGTGAGGTACATTGCAAGCGGTACTTTTCACTTTTACTCGTAACTGCTCGGATCATGTGGATGGGGTTGAAATTTTGGTATACAATTACTATAGCCTTGCCAAACCCAGGCTAAAAATAATAAAAGCAACAAAAATTTGAGTTGCTCTTGGTTCAAGGTTAACTCTTCAACAAATATCAAAATACTAGATTTGTCCAAATGCAGAATACAAAATAAATGTGACTGAAAAATTGGACTTTGTTTTGGGAAGGGTAGAAAACAATGTGGGAAAAGGAGAAGATGCTAGTACCAGCATTTTCTCCTTTTCCCACAGTGTTTTCAAAAGCCTTCTTTTTCAGGGTCTTTAAAAGATTAAGGGTTAAAACATTTACTTACCACACATGACAGAACAAATCCTGCAATCAAGATGTACATGGTCTGTGAAAACTGCTGACAAATATAGCCCCAAATAAATCCAATGGTCTGAAAAACAGAGATATTAGACAGAGAGACATTCATGATCATTTGGAAAATCTTATTTTTTTTTTAAATACCTTGTGTTTTGACGAGCAAGTTACAATAGAGAGAAAGTAGACAAGCCAGATCAATATGGTGAAAGTTAGCTCCAGCATTTTGGTGCAGTCGGAGTAATGCATTTGAAATTTCAAGTGAATGGTTTCAGTCTCAGCTGATTTACCCAAATAGGCACCCCTACATTTTGCCTCATATTTCATTTGCATGTTCATTATCTCATGACCAAACAAAATTTTAGACTGGCCTAAAATAAAAAGCATTCAGGGACAATTTAAGTTTAGCTGAAATGATGGTAATTGTCTGTGTAAGAGTAGAAAACCTGGTGGGAAAAACAGAAAATGCTGGTTACCAGCATTTTCTCCTTTTCCCTAAATGTTTTCCAAAGGCTCTCAGCATTGTTAAATCTCGGGAATGTATGACAAAGAGTTCTTTTTCAGGGTCTTTAAAAGATTAAGGGAAATAATTCTGCAAGCCATAACACTTCACCCAACATAATTTTGGACATAAAGGTAAGCAGTCACTGTGATCACTTGAAAAAGCAATCAGAAATGCTGCTGCCCAGCCTGGTATCTCTGTCACTGACATACAGGGGTTCAAACCTGGGGTTGCTGGTTTGATTCCCAGCTCAGCTAAAATCATTCTGAGAACTAATGACAGTTGTTGCCACAGAATTCATTCCTCTCTTGCCACTGCTCACTGTTTCATGCGCAAAAGCAACCTGTTAGTGGTCTGGAAAGAATGTTCTGCAATATACTGCTAAACAGAAACTAAAAGGAAAGCAGAGGTGCACTAACATCTGTGATGTAACTGCAATATTGCTAAAAATGGCATTTAAAACCATACATGTACACATATACATGTAGCTAGAATTTCATTAGTATATTTCAACAACCCATAAGCCTCAACCCTAGAAAGAAGGTTGTTGAAAAAAAAAAAAAAAAAAATCTAGAAAAGTATAAAATGCTGTATTCCAGTATTTTTTCGTTACCCACAATCTTTTCTCTCCCTTTCACAACAAGTCCTACCATTTAGATTACATTTGATTTGCCTGCTGCAAATATTTTCTATGTGGACAAGTCTAGAACTTCATTCTCCAATAAACAGTGAAGAACCCTGTATGAAAATTTTACTGAGGTTGAACAACAAGAGGCCATGATGGCCCTGTATTGCTCCGCTGGCTAATACATATATGTACAAACTATACATACCAAACATTACAATTCTTGGCCAAAAGGTTTCTAACAAGGAAGCTGATAAGGTTTTCTCTATAAAAAACCCAAATTTAGAAGAGATCCACTAGATAAAGCTATATGCAAAATCTGGTAGCCCTAGGCCTTAGAGTTAGGAACAAGAAGTCTTTAATGTTTTCACTAAAAAGCCCTTATATAAAACTTGTAACCTCTGGGACAGGGCCAATTTTGACCCCATAATAATTTGAAGAATCTTGGTAGGGCTCTGTCAGATGAAGCTTCATGCCAATTTTGGTAGCCCTTGGCCAAATGGTTTAGAATCAGAAGATTTTTAAAGTTTTCCCTATATAAGCTCGTGACCCCCTGGGATGGGGCCAATTTTGGCCCCAGGCTATCATCTGAAGAATCTTAGTAGAGGTCCATCAGATGAAGCCACATGCCAAATTTGGCAGCCCAAGGCCTTATAGTTTCAAACAAAAAGATTTTCAAAGATTTCCAATATTTTTCAGTTTTGTTGCTATGATGGCAACCAGTGTTTTAACAGGAATCAAATTCTTTCAAAATATTCTGAAGAGGACCATGGCAGGATCATTTCTGTGAATTTTGGTCAAAATTGGATGGGTAGTTTTAGCGAGGATGTTTGATATAAAAGTTAATGCACGCATACACTGATGCAAGCACGGACGCACGACAGACACTGGACCATGATATAAGCTCGCTGTCCTTTGGCCAGTGGAGCTAAAAACTTGTGAGCAAAATTGTTAAGCTGATTGCCCAGTTTAACATTTTATTTAACGACAAAAGTGGCCAGAAATTAATGTGACTGAAACAAGGTGATTCATCAAAAGGGTAGTAAACATTGTGGAGAAAGTGAAGAACAGCATTTTCTTCTTTTCCCACAGTATTTTCTGAAGCCTTTGTCTTCAGGGTAGTTAAAACACAAGATTGTCAAGACCCTATTTCAACCTTAACTATTTTATAAAGACTTTTATCAATACAAGAGGGCCATGATGGCCCTTGATCGCTCACCTGAGTCATTAGGCGAAATTTCACTCCAGGGTCATAATGACCCAATTTAAAACTCATCTGAGATATTATTAAGACAAACATTCTGACCAACTGTCAGGTCAAATGAGCTGAAAATGTGGCCTCCGGAGTGTCCAAAATGTCTTTCTTCAATTTGACCTTGTGACCTAGTTTATGACCCTATGTGACCATATTTCAAACTCACCCAAGACATCAAAACAAACTTGTTGACCAAGGTTCAGGTGAATTGGGCAAGAACTTTCACCTCTAGAGTGCCCACAAGGTATTTCTGTAATTTGACCTAGTGACCTAGATTATGACCCTATGTGACCCAATTTCAAATCCATTTAAGATATCAAGTCAAACATGCTGACAAATTTTCAGGTGAGTTGAACAAAAACTGTGGCCTCTACAGTGCCCACAATACATTTCTTTAATTTGACCCAGTGACCTAGTTTATGATCCAATTAGACCCAATTTCTAATTGATCCGAGATATCATTGAGTCAAATATGCAGACCAATTTTTAGAATTGTGGCCTCTAGAGTGCCCACAAGGCATTTCTTCAATGTGACCCAGTGACATTGTTTATGACCCTATGTGACCCAATTTTGAACTCCTCTGAGATATCAAGACAAAAAATGTGGCCTCTAGAGTGCCCACAAGGTATTTCTTTAATTTGACCTAGTGACCTACTTTATGACCCCAAATGACCCATTTTCACTCTCATCCAAGATTTAATTATGGCAAACATTCTGATAAATTTTCACGTCAATTGAGCAAAAAATGTGGCCTCTAGAATACCCACAAGGTATTGCTTTAATTTGACCCCAGTCACCTGAGCCATGTTTCTTGACGGATCAAAATTTCGCGAACAGTTTTTGAAAAGGGTCACCCAAGGAACATCTCTGAGAAATTATTTCAAAATCTGACCTGCCGTTTCAGAGAAGAAGAATTTTTAAGAATTTCTTCATTTCCGTATAGTGCAAGTAGCCCCCATTCACCAGAGCCATGTTTCTTGACAGATCAAAATTTCGCGAACAGTTTTTGAAAAGGGTCACCCAAGGAACATCTCTGAGAAATTATTTTAAAATCTGACCAGCGGTTTCAGAGAAGAAGAATTCTTAAGAATTTCTTCATATCCGTATAGTGCAAGTAGCCCCCAGTCACCAGAGCCATGTTTCTTGACAGATCAAAATTTCGCGAACAACTTTTGAAAAGGGTCACCCAAGGAACATCTCTGTGAAATTATTTCAAAATTTGACCTGCCGTTTCAGAGAAGAAGAATTTTTAAGAATTTCTTCATATCCGTGTAGTGAAAGTAGCCCCCATTCACCAGAGCCATGTTTCTTGACAGATCAAAATTTCGCGCACAGTTTTTGAAAAGGGTCACCCAAGAAATATCTCTGTGAAATTATTTTAAAATCTGACCAGCGGTTTCAGAGAAGAAGAATTTTTAAGAATTTCTTCATATCCATATAGTAGGGGTGAAACAATACGGTAAAAAGCGTATTGTAATATATTGCAATACGGCTAACCCGTATTGCAATACGTATTGCAATATGCTGTATATGCTGACATTTAGCATATCTGACCACTTGTAGTCACTGCTAGGGTAGCATATGCTCAAAAGGTGATAAAGAAAACTAGTACATGTGCTTGGAACTCTTCCATTCTTTCAAGATAATGAACTAAAAAGCAATTGTTTCGCATGAACAAATAAAAGCAAACTGAAACTGACTACTCTTTAACACTCGCTATCTTGACGATTTTCGTCTGCCATTTTTTTTCTTCAAGAGCGTACTTGTTTATATAAAAACCAGCGCTACTATACCGAACTTCGGGACATGGCTCAACAGAGTAGACAGTGCGATGCACTAACTTACTCAGTTGCTTACTGCACTAACACTAATACTTTGCCGCTTAACTACTGGAAAACGCAAAAATAAGTGTGAGCAAAGTTATAAGAAATGAATAACATACAAACTCCATTGATCCAAAAGCATTAAAGCTCGACGTTTATTTGGAGTTCGTGTCGTGAATTTTATGTGGTCATAGTTTTACCTAAACACCGGTGACACCGCCTGTGGAAAAAAATAAACAACTTTCGCTTTCGGAAATCTTTAGAACTGTAAGTTGAAAAACGATCGATTTCTGACAGAATTTTTGGGAAAACCGGACTTTCTGATGTAATTAAGAGAAGTTGACATATTGCAGAAATACCGATACGGTAAAATTCGAACCGGTTTCGGTTTTTTCTTTGAATAGACCGCGGTTAATCGGTTAATCGGTAAACCGTTTCACCACTACCATATAGTGCAAGTAGCCCCCATTCACCAGAGCCATGTTTTTCGACATATCAAAATTTCGCAAACACTTTTTGAAAAGGGTCACCAAAGGAACATTCCTGTGAAATTATTTCAAAATCTGACCAGTGGTTTCAGAGGAGAAGATTTTTAAAGAATTTCTTAGAAAATTCCATTTCATTGCCATGGCAACCAGCATTTTTGATGGAATCAACTTTTGTGCACAATTTTTCAAGAGGACCTCCCAAGGAACATTCCTGCCAAGTTTGGTCCAAATTGGCCCAGTGGTTTAGGAGGAGATGATGTTTAAAGAATTGTTGACGACGCACGACGAACGACGCATGACAAACGACGGACAATGGACACCGGGTGATCCTAAAAGCTCCCCTTAAGCATGTTGTGCTCAGGTGAGCTAAAAAAGCTTTTGATGATTATTTGAGCCTTTACCCTCTCCAAACTTCCTTTTTTTTTAACTCTGCCAAGCCCCCGTAGCTCGGTTGGTGGCGTACAGGATTTGAGAACAGGAAGTCGCTGATTCCATCCCCAGCTTGGCCAATTTCTTTCCGAGGATTGATGATAGTCATCACTACAGGATTCATTCCTCTGTCACTGCTGACCATTGTTTCAGCAATGGTTATGTGCAAAAGCAGCCAGAAGCTTGGAAAGAATACTGTGCAGAGTACAGGTAAAAGAAACTCCAGGAAAGCATGGATAGGTGCAGTGGCTGCCGTGATCAATCAATCAATCATTGTTTTAACTCTTTGTCAGACCAGGGGCTCAAGAGATATGAAATGTACATGAATTAAAAGCATGTGACCTTTGACCCCCTGCTGTGACCTTGGCCTAGAAGCTTGGCATCAGAAACCTCCATTCTGCATGTTCTCTCAAAGTGCACGTCTTTTTCTCTTCAAAATCAGACATAGGGTTCAAGAGATAGACAACAGATATTAAAGTACAAACATGAGGACAGACAGACAGACAAAGAAGCAGACAGAAAACTGGTGGCATAACATAAAACATCCCTTCAGGTGCATGAAATATGCAAAGTTTGTGCTTTGGCAATCAAGAAAATATAAGCCATGCTCTGACACAAAGGGGACTTATTTAATGCATCTCTGAGATCCATGGTACCAAGCAAGTCATTACATAATTATGGATCCATAAAATCCATTTTGTCTAACAACCGACTGAATCAAGAGGGACGCTGGTCCTTTAACATGCGAAAAAATGACCAACAGCAAAAAGTTTCTGCCCAGGTCAGCCTGTGCTGACTGTGCAGGCTGACCCAGGTCGATACTTTTTGCAGATGCATTAAGCTCCCTTTTACAGACCATGGTTCATATACATTGAAAAGTGATACTTTTGTCAATGCATCCAGCAAACAACACTACAGCTGTATGTATACCTACAGCAAATGTGATGATAATGACTTGAAATATTCTCTCTGCCTTTTTTTGTCCTTGAAAATCCTGCAACATAAAGACATGAATCAGAAACAGTCTTGTTTTGTGTAATCCATTACCAAATGTCAAAATTTTTACATTTAGCTATCCAAATTGACAGCATTTGCAGATGACAAATGGAATGTAGGTAAAATGATGAACCTTGTCTTTGACAAGTGGAAAACATAGTGAATTGATTGAATGGTGTGTACGCCGCCTTCAACATTATTTCAGTCATGTCACATATCCATTTATTTCCTGGGTTTCACAAGCACTAGGTTAGGGCTCTGAAGTATCTTGCCCGAGGACACTCCCATGAAAAGCCCAGTGGATCCAGTGAGGCTTGAACCTGTGACCTTGAGGTTATGAGTCCTACACTTTACCACCGTGCCACATGGGATCCCCTTAGAAAATATTAAGGGAAAAGGAGAAAATGCTGGTTACCAGCATGTTCTCCTTTTCCAACAATGTTTTCAAAAGGCTTCTTTTTTTCAGGGTCATTAAAACTCAGAATTGTGTGGAAAAGGGTTTACTTGATCAAAGTAAACTGTTACTGTGCACATATCTTTATTTTCTGAATTGGACAGCTTGAAAACATTTTTGGGAACAGCAAAGTTTAATACATAGGCCTACCACATAAAAATAGAACAAGAGCTCAAATTGCTGAATAGCTACTACTTTTAGATGACATTATGAAATAAAACAAGAGGGTTATTGGTCCTAAAGCGCTTATTTGAATAAAGTCATCTAAAATTGATAAGGTTGGAGAGATCCTTGTTGTGATGATGTAAAACAAGAGGGCCATGATGGCACTGTATCACTCCACTGGCTTTTAAAAAAATGTAACATCATTATCATACCCTAAATTTGCATTGACAGAAACATAAATAATAAGTCGGTATGGCAACAAGCTTTCGTAGAGCATATAGCCATTCTAACCCATCAATTTTTTTTTCAAATACAAAGATGACTTCAGTAATTACAATCAAGTCTAACCAAGTATCAATCATACCTAAGCTGCTTGAAAAATAAAAGGCATCGCACACACGCATGGACAACAAGGAACACTGGGCCATGACATAAACTCACCCAGGCCTTTGGCCAGTGGAGCTAACAATGAGTGTTAGTGACCTACTTTTTGTACTGATTAGACCGAATTTTGAACTTGTCTTAGATGTCATCAAGACAAACATTCTGACCACTTTTCATGAGTATCAGACATTAAAGGTGACCTTTAGAGTGCACACAAATTTTTTCTAAAATTTGTCCCAGTGAACTACTTTTTGACCAGACATGACCCAACTTCAAACATGTCTGAGATACCTTTCTGACAGTGGTCAGAAAAGCACTGTCTGCCATGAAAATAATTATGAAAATTTTGGCCAGGGATAGAACATTGCTCCATAATTTTAAGTCATATATATATTAAGGCATTCTGTGATATGCTGTTGAATCGGTGACTGTAGGCTTTGGTACATATGAGCCTGTTACCTATCAAATGGTTACAGGAGATACAACAGGTACCAATTTACCACTTTGGATTCGCAACTATTGTACTGGTACCCAGCGTCTTTGATATATCCCTGCACAACCTATTTTTGTCCACCTACCGATAATGTTCAAGTGACATCCCTAACAGACAAATTCAATTAATTTCTTTCATGAAGCATGTTTTCTATTGATCAAAATATAACAAATTAAGAACAAAAGTGACTACCCTAACCCCTTGTTTATCCATCAAGAGACGCCATGCTGAAAACGGTCAAAATCTGATAGCCCTGGAGATACACAACCTACATTTGTCCATATATGGTACCTATACTGTTCACGAAAATCAAAGTACCAAATGACACCTTTTCATCAAGCTAGAGAAAACTTAACTCTTGGAATAAGGATCAACCATGGAATATCCTACTTTAACGTATTTACAGTGGTTTTTCCTCTTTATGGTTCAATGATCACAAAGGGGACACAAGAATGTGTGAGCCCCTCTAATAAGGCTAACACTATAGAACAGAAAGACCAATGAACCAACCTGATCTTTATTCTGTGATTCTTGTTCAAACAAGTGAAATCTCTTAGTAAAATTGGTTTAAATCATCCTAGTAAACTTTTCAGATACAACCAATTAACTCTCAATTAGCTTTGCATTAAATGGTGTTTTACTCCGCTTTCAACAATATTTCAGTCATATTGCGTGACATATCACACATATTCATGTATTTCCTGGATTCCACCAGGACTAGGCTAGGGCTCTGAAGTGTCTTGCCAAAGGACACTCCCAAGAAAAACACAGTGGATCCAGTGAGGCTCAAACTTGGGTCCTCCAGGTCACGAGTCCACGTTACCAACAGGCCATATGGCACCCCTCTCAACTGGCTACAAAATCAATGACTAAGTTACACTTATTGACGGTAATCACGTAATAGCACTTTATTTACAATGAGCAGTATACTTTGACAGCTAAGCACGTGCACATCTTGGGACAAATACTTCTGTACAGCAGACGCAGCTACAGTAGTACATTCACTGATATTTCATGCAAGCAGAGCTTTATCCAGGAATTTGGGGAAAAGGGCCCTGGTCAAATTGGGAAAAGAATTCATCAACAAAATAGCGAAATTGGTGGGGAAAAAAATAAACAAAACATATAAAATTTGGGACACATTGAATCTTGTAATTAACTAATCCATAGGGTATTTATTGTACAGCTGAATCAATGCTACTTATTTTTTCATCTTCTTTCCTTGTATGAATGTCCTACACCCCCTCCCCTGCCCTTTCTTTTAGTTATGTAGGTGGTAAAGTGAGATATTTTTTCTCATAAAGATCATCTATTTTTCTGGTGACTAAATAGTGGTTTTGTTTCCTGCATCATTTTCTATGTGATATGTATGTAAGTCAGCTGTTTAAAGTCATTATTAAGGCTAAATCAGACAGTTTGAACGGTGTTTAATCAGATGAGGTCAAGCTGACATTTTGTTTTGTCATGGGTTCTCCTGTTTTTTTTCATGACAAGTGAAATTTTGAAAAAGATTTCCTTTCCTGTCATGGTAACTGATTATCAGGGAGATTGGATTTACAATAACTGATAATTTAAGGTGACAAAGGGTGTGCCCCAAAGTCGAACTGACAGAACTTTTAACCATTATAGCCATGTAGTGATACTGAATGTCTAAATCCTTGATTCTGTGACTCATAACTTAAGTCTTTCTACATCCGTGTATGAATTTTTGGACACACTTGTAAAATTCTGGATGTGCAAAAAACGTCCAGTCTCATTTCTCCCGAAGTTTAGAGGATTTTTCGTGGGTGTGGCTTAGATCTAATTGACCAATCATATGTTCCTATTAATTGGGGTATTATACTTGACACCAGGCTTTATTCCTAAAGTGTGAAATATTGACTTATATGCAATCTACACAGTTTTGGAAGTTACAACAGAACCAGTGCAAAGTGCCAAGATCTTCTACTGTAACACTGAAGTTAGTGCTAAGGTCTTAGACTATGCAGTCATAGACAAAAAATGCCAAGGACTAAAAAAGCCAGAAATTGATGCCAAGAGGCCTTTTGAAGAAATAATATCCGAGTCAGAAACTCTTTCAACTCTTACATATTGATGAATTCAACCAATTTGAGAACTAAAACACATTCCCATAATGAATCATCCTCTAAATAGCATAACTGTCCTCTTAACCCTTATCTTTACTCCGTCTCCCACTGAGTGCCGATCACGTATATTTACATTTTCAGGATTGAGTGCAAAACTAGCCTCAGTCTGAGTAAATATGTGAATGTATGAATGGAAATTTACCAGTCATCTCTTACAGAAATGTTCTTACATGATCTTATCTATAAAATTTAATATCACCAAGACCTCTTCAATACATTGTGGGATTTTCCAAATCAATGCACAATTATTCATTCTGAAAACATGGCGATAGGAAGGATGAATGTGAATGGGGTTTTAGAGCTGATTTTTGGCTTAAACAATTCTGCAAATAGGCAAAAGTTAGATTGATGTGATTCAGAGAATGATAAAGATAATGTTTTTCAAAAAGTAGTCATGTTATGCAATGAGGATTTATAGCAATCTGTGAATGATATACACTGTTTACCTGAAACCGAGAGTGGGTGGGTAAGGGGTGATACCGGTTCACTAAAAATGATATTTACTACTGAACAAAGGCAAACATGTGATTTACCTGGTGAATGACAACCCTCAAACTTTTTTTCATTATTTATTCAACCTGTTTGATCACAAACAGGCAAAATTTTTGGAGTAAATATGTATTGAACAGGGTTCCCATTCACGCACATATGTGCGTGATTCAAGCACTGAATTGAATAACCACGCACAAAAATATGAAGTGAAACGTGCATGCACACACAGGTCTCAGGGCTCCCATTGTCGATCACCAGTGGCGCCGGTTGGGACAAGTTATCAAGTGTGAAAGTCACTGTTTATCACCGCTAATAAAACTTGGTATCAATCCGCTTTTCTAGTGCAAAATTAAAGGTTTTGAAGTTACATGCTATTCTTATTGATGAATCTATGTCAAATCATGCGGAAACACTACTCCAAAACCTAACAGGCATGAAAAAAAGATCGCTGCAAGAAACGCGAAAACCCATGACACAACAAGAATTGGTCTGACATCGTCCGATCATAGGCATTTCAAACTGTCTATTCACCTCAGCTCTATCCATATCAGCTCTATCTCTCCTGTATTCTAGAGTCACCAGGCCTAGCTTCAGTAATCTGTCTTCGTATGTTAATTGGGCTACTGATGGTACTAGTTTGGTAGCTCTTCTTTGAATATCTTCAATCCACTTGATGTGCTTTTTTAAATAAGGGGACCAAACGCAAGAGCCGTATTCCAGAGTAGGTCTAACTAAGGATTTATAAAGTGGCAGAAACATATCTTCATCCAGGCACTCAAATGATCTACGAATAAAACCAAGTGTTCTCTGGGCCTTGTTGGTAATGTTTGTAATATGTTGGTCAAAATTCAGATGTTGATCAAAAGTGACTCCTAGATCCTTTTCACATTGTATCGAGTCTATAACTGCATAGTTACCATCTGATTCTTTCATAGTATAACGGTAGTTGACATTTTTAGAACCAATGTGGAGTACTTTACATTTTTTAGCGTTAAAAGTCAACTTCCATTTATTGCTCCATTCGCTTAGGTTGTCCAAATCTGTTTGAAGTTTCTCATGGTCTTGTATCGATGACACTTTTGAATACAGTTTTGTATCATCAGCAAATACTTTTACAATTCCAGCAACAAACTCAGGTAAGTCATTAATGAAGCATAAAAATAACACCGGCCCAATAACACTCCCTTGAGGGACCCCGCTTACAACATCTGTCCAGGATGACAAGGATGAACCAACACGGACACATTGTTGCCTTCTTGTCAAAAAGTCTTTTATCCAGTCCAAGGCAGTACCACTTATTCCTAATTCATTCAACTTGTAAATGAGATGTTTGTGAGAAACCCTGTCAAAAGCCTTGGCAAAGTCCAGATAGATAACATCAATTGGTATTAGGAAAACTTTTATGAACGTTAGGAAAACTTTTATGCCTTTCTGACATAATTATTTTGACATGGAAACAAGCTTGACATTTTTTGAAACACAAATACTGTATTTCACAAGCGTTAAGATTTTATTTATCCGTTTTATGGGCCGGACGAAAACGTGTGGCGAGTACTTTCTCAGTCTGATTATTGCAGTTCGTAATTTGACAGCAGTGACGTTGTTAACATTTAAATAAGCGGTTCGTACATTCAAATAAGCGGTTCACGCAAAATTGTGACGTCCTTCGCTGTAATAGCTCGCACAAAAACTCGTATATCATGCCAGGTTCGAAAACTTGAAAATAGTTTGGTCCACGGGTATTTACCAATATTGAACCGTCTAAAAGGCGTCTACAGAACCTTTGCAAAGCTAAACGAATACAACTTACCATGTGTACTGGAATGTTTTTTATGTAGTCAGGGAGATATGCAATGAGAGTATCCATTGTGGCCGTGTATATCTCTTACAATTACTGCTTGTACACGTAAGATACAGCAATACAAACCGGAAACAGTACGGAATTGTCTAAAACTGGTCTAGTGAAATGAGGTAGGTGTGGTTAGCACTGTGGAGTTGTTATTAGAGTAAACGCCGCCTTTCAAAACACGTTTAGTATCCGGCGTCTTGACTAACACGGACCGTTCGTTCGCTAGATTAACAAAGGATGTCTTTGAGGATCAGACAGTGACTGCATAGAACATTTAGTCTGATACTGACCGAAATTCTGGCCTACCCTAGACAACAGAGTCTTGAAATCAATATGAATAAAGGCAAAGCATTATTATGATCAGCAGTTCAGTTTTGTCTATTTAGGCCTTTTATCAAGCAAGCAAGTCTTTTGAAGACCCTGAAGAAAAAGGCTCTTGAAAATAACCATTATTTCTTTTCCCAACAATGTTTTTTGCCCTTCCACAGACAAACAATCACCTTTGTTGCCACATTCACTTTGTCACTTGCAAAAGGCTTTCAATACTGGTTAGTCTTGTATTTTGTTGTAAGGTTTAAGACTTTATATTCAAGGAAGAAGTAAACCCTTATCAAAGACCCAAAGAGACAATTAATGCAGACCTGTGTTAAAATGCATTTAAATCTAAATCTTATCATTTATCATTTAAAAGTATGGAAAATATTGTGATGATGTTATTGTGTGGTCGGTCCAAGTGTAAGTCGCTGGCAGAAAATTTCATTTTAAAATCAGGCAAAAGTAAACAAAAGATAGAGTTATTTGGCAACTCAGTTTTAACCTAGTTTTGAAATTAATTTCTCTGTCAGCAACTTGGACCGAGTGTACAATAACAGATTGTAGTCTTCAAAATAATTTCCATACTTTTAAAAAAATATAATTGAAATTTAAATGCATTTTAACACATGCCAAGTTTACTTTTGGCAGTTATTGTTCACAAAAATTTGTTGGCCTCTTCCAAATCAAAAGTGCTAGCGCGAATCCAGGGTGGGGGGACCGGGATTCCGGAGCCCCCCCCCCCCCAATGAAATTTTGGCAAAAAATGTAGTTATTGGATCTGTCCCAATGGCCAACTCTGGGATCGGATTTCATATTGCATGTGGCTGTTGTTAATATATCTACATGTACGATCTCGACTACATGTGGCAAATGATGTGGTCTGAAATTAAAAACGACATAACGACATTTAGTTTCCCTTAACACATATGACGTGTGAACAGCCGTTTATGCAACAATGAGAAATAGAGCTAGTGAGTTAATAAAATGCCTTTACATCGTTACGTTTATCATTTCATACCATATTTTCGGGGATTCAAAGCTCATATGACATGTATCGAACTGTCAACATTACATGTATGCAACAAAACGAACTTTTAAAATAAACTCTAGTCTGGTACCCCGCCGTAGTGGTAGGGGTAGGTAATCCAGACTAAATAAACTGACGCTGGTCAATGCTGCCGTTTGTCCTTTTAGAAAAATACATTTTTCAGTATTTTGTCTAAAACACAAATCAATTCATCATTTGATAAAATTAGTAATTTTCTTACGTCTTAAAATTGTTACAAAAAATACAGTGTTTCAGAATTCCTACCATTCGGCATACCTCGGGTGATCCGGTGATCAAATCCCTCGGCTGTATCACGTAGCTTAATATGCACCTACACGGTACATTTCGCACATCTCCGGAAGCATGCCGCTTTACCGTTATTGAAATTGTAAGGCTCCTCTTTAGAAAGAACGCATGAGTAAATTTTCTATCGTTATCTTTCTAAGAGTATTTCGGTCGGCAAACAGTTTGTACATTCAATTTTTAGCGTGGTTTATCAATTCCGTTGGGAGCTTTCATCGACAGATCGATAGAAGTGAATAACTTCACAGTGGTTGTTCATGTCGTTGCTAAGCGATCTACAGGGGCGCCGCCATGTTTAAGATCATGTGATTGGTAGTTCAAAATGGAAGCCTACCTTATACAGACGAGGTTAGATGTAGGTACGGAATCGGCCGAGTTGTGACGAGTGAATTCCTACGTGACGTCATTGTATTTCACTTGTCCGCTGGTAATGCATTGACGTCACTATCGGTTTCTTTTTGTGCGCCATTTGTATTGATAGGTCACAGTACACTTTCAATCTGTGTCCGAATAGAAAGCATGAATCGATATCTCTATGACAAAGGATTTGAATTTTATTAACTCTAAATAGATCTAATTCTTCTTCTACACGTCAGCCGAGGGCGGATCCCGGCATCTGTTTTTCCCCCTGGAAAATTCTAAAAATGGTAAGGAGTTCTTTACTTTAACAAAATAGAAGGGTCTAGGCACTCTCTTGCACTAAGGATCATTCCCATTCACCTCTGTAGTTGGCTCAGAAAGTAGTCCGCCATCACGTGATATTTTCGTCACATGACCATAACTCAAAATGGCGACACAAACGCCGGTGAAAGAAAGACCAAACGATTGTTTTGTGTGCTGTTCAAACAGCATACGGCCAATCAGACTTAGTAGTAGGAAATGTGAAAAAGAGGGATTTTCTGAAAAGCTTAAATGTCTTTTAACCCTTTACCACACAATGCCGCCTTTTGACGCCCCTGGGAAAGAAGGCATTTGAAAACATTGTGGGAAAAGGAGAAAATGCTGGTAACCAGCATTTTCTCCTTTTCCCACAATGTTTTCTACCCTATCAAAAAAAAGTTGCACCATTTGAGCCACTTTGAGATTGTCGTCTGCAAATGCTTTCAATTTGGACAAGGCTGAAATTTTGTCGTCTGGTAAAGGGTTAAAGGACGATAACTTGTTTTTTTAATTTTGTTTAAATTGTCATCATTCATGGGCGCAGCCATTTTTTTTACAATTGGCGTAAGATTCTGATCAGTAAAGAAGCTTGAAAAAATAGTTCCATTGTATACAGGTACATTCGTCAGTTTGAATGCACCTATAATGTATCCGGAATCATATTTCCTTTGTCTACTTTATTATGTTACACATGAAACAGTTAAACAGTAACAAAACATGTTTTCCTCGGTTTGACAAGATTCTTGTCATTTAGCCCGTTGCAGAGATGTATGGTGAGAGTAACGAACGACAACTCTGCTCGGAGATTGGTGTCTAGGGGTACGGCACTCGTCACAACTCGGCCGATTCCGTACCTACATCTAACCTCGTCTGTATAAGGGAGGCTTCCATTTTGAACTACCAATCACATGATCTTAAACATGGCGGCGCCCCTATAGATCGCATAGCAACGACATGAACAACCACTGTGAAGTTATTCACTTCTATCGATCTGTCGATGAAAACTCCTAACGGAATTGATAAACCACGCTAAAAATTGAATGTACAAACTGTTTGCCGACTGAAATACTTTTAGAAAGATAACGATAGAAAATTTACTCATGCGTTCTTTCTAAAGAGGAGCCTTACAATTTCAATAACGGTAAAGCGGTGTGCTTCCGGAGATGTGCGAAATGTACCGTGTGGGTGCATATCAAGCTACGTGATACAGCCGAGGGATTTGATCACCGGATCACCCGAGGTATGCCGAATGGGGGTACGGATCCGTACCTCTAGCCTCGGAGGCTAGATATACGGATCCGTACCCCTAGCCTATCAGGCTTGGGGTACGGATCTATATCTCTAGATCTAGCATTTCCGATTGAGCCAGGCTAGAGGTACAGTTATAACAAGGTTTGACCGAATCTTGATTTAATCATCCTGATTATTGTTAATAAATATGAAACAGAAATTATTGTCATACAAAATTTAGGCCTGTCATGTATTCCACGCGATTTGCACAATGGAATATAGTTCTTCCATGGAAAGTAGCCACTAAAGGGAATACGAATTCTGATAGATGGGAAAGGACAGCATTATGTTACTTGATCAATATATTAGTCAAGCTGTGGCAAAAGGAGGTTAAACCTATCTCCGTAATGCATTGAAACAAGGTAATTATGCAGTATTCATGCACTTGACAATTTTTACACCAACTTGCGTCTCTATTTGAACGGCAATTCAGCCTTATTTTTGTCACGAATTGTTTCTCCGCTGTGGAGACACAATCACAAAAATGACATCAGAGCTACCCCCCTTATGTGAACCACAGAGCGGCAGCTTGCATTAGTAACCTCCCCAAATGTAGCCAACATTACAAAATGAGCTAAAGTAAATAACTTTCGAACTAAGTTTTCCTGTTTCTTAGGGTCTTCTTATTTTCAAAAGTTTTAACATCATTTTGGTGCATAAACTGTAAGTAGACTTTATTCACAAATTTCATGTTAAATAAAGCTGTCGATCAAAGCTTATATGTCACAGTATGTTTGTTAAAAACTGGTGAAAAGTTCGGTAGTGTCTGTGATCTTGTGATAAAAACTTTTTATGTTCGATTATAAGCAGCCATCAACCCATGCAATTTTGTTTGGGCCAAACATTCAACAGTATTACTAATGTTAGTGTATTTAACAAATTGTTTTCACACGATGAATATTTTCATCTTCGTAGTAAAATGATTCATCAATTTACTCTCCGTTGGTCTTGGGAGGAAATATCTGGCATATAGCTGAAACCAACGAGTTTAACCCTTAGAGTGCTGAATATACCCAGCGAACATTTTCAGTCTTGAAATAAAACCTAAATAATGACAGTTTCATTGTTATGTACAAGTACAGAATGTCTCAGCAAGGGAACAATGTACATCAAAGATCAGACTGCAAGTTTTGTGCAGTCCGATCTTGATCTAAGCTGGCCTTAAAATGCTAGTTTTTATCATCCAATTCCATATCCGTATGACCGAAAGACGCATTTTTGTTGAGGTAAACCTTTGCCAGAATACAAAATTTAAGATTGGTCCATTTCGGAAACATTTGCTGACTAACATTCAAATTTTCTACAAAATGATGGGTTTTGTCTTTGATGGGGTAGAAAACACTGCAGGAAAAAGAAAATCCGTGCATGCTACCAGCACGTAAGATACCTCTTACCATAATACGCATTTCCCTAAGCCATGTAAACTCATTAGGACTGGAGACAGTTTGGTAAAATTATTGGTTTTGTCTTTGATAGGGTAGGAAAATTCTTGTTACCAGCAATTTTACCTTTTATTACAATGTTTCCACAAGACCCAATAGATGTGGCGTAAAGGGTTAATACAGGATAGCTATCTGATACACATACTTGTTAGTTTTATGAACAATAGCAGTCATTTTAGTTAACTTCTATGGCAGGAGTGTGGATTGAGATTGGCATAACATGCTGTTACCTCTAAGAGTTAAGAGGAGAATGTATTGTGATCAATTTTAACCAAGTTTGCAGCAGATGTATTTGAAAAAAAATCTGTATGAACGAATGAATAAATGAATGAACGAACAAACAAACGAAGGAACAAATTGTACTTTAAATTTGTCGTCTGTGGTTGCTGTTTTCTACATTTGTTTCCCCATTAAAAAAAAAATCTTTTTGGGAAACATTGTGTGAAAGGTTGAAATGCTGGTTACCAGCATTATCTCCTTGTATCACAATGCTTTCGAAATCTTTCTTTCGCTTGGTCATTAAGATTTGGGGTTGATGGGGTTAAATGGAAATCTAAGCAGTAGATAGTGTGAATATTGTACTACACAGGGAGGCATTTGGGCGATCGAATAAATGATCAAATAGGGCAACAAGACAAATTTTTGATGCATAGCATCAAAGAAGCCGGCAATTTTTTTGTTACCATCAATGAGGAAGGTGCTTTAGGAATAACTCGCTTATCAGAAGTTGTGTTACTTTTAAATTAAAAATTCTGGAGAACAAGACTAAGAATGTTCTTAAGAATGGTTTGTGAATACAGACCCAGTAGAAAATTTTACCGACTGCAACAATTTGGGGGCTAATTAAGATTTTTTTTTTTGCTGTGGATCCTATTTTTTGTTTAACTCTTTACCAAACGACAAACTTTTAGACTAGTCCAAATTAAAAGCATTTGCAGACGACAAAATAGATGTGACTCAAAAATTGAAATATGTTTTGGAAAGGATAAAAAACATTGTGGGAAAAGGAGAAAATGCTGGTTACCAGCATTTTCTTCTTTTCCCACAATGTTTTCATAATGCCTCTTTCTCAGGGTCGTTAAAACACGGGATTGTGTGGTAAAGAGTTAAACACTAATATAAACTTCACTTTTTTTTCCTGCATGCTTTTGGAAAGAGGACAGTTACATTCAGTAAACAGGAATGGTGCAATTTTGCTCTTCAGATAAAAGCATGGTCATTTTGGATTAGGTATTTTCTCTATTTGACAAGATCAAAATACTGTTATCATTCTTACATGAATATGATCCTACATACCGTAGTCAGACCTCCAGGTAAGAGGGAATGATAGTATTCTAAATCCATTATTTCCCTTCCAAACCCTATGTTGTGGGTACTCATTAGAATCGTCTCGATTAGACGATTCTAATGAGTACTGTAACATGGGGTTTAGTGGAGATTGATTAAAATTTTCAATTTTGAAATCAAAGTCACTCCCTCTATCTGGAGCTCTGCCGTAGCTGATGCATATTATTGCATGATCACTTGACATTCCAACAAGCCTTCACAAAATTTTAGCCAAAAGCTAAAAAACCTTTACCAAACAATTACATGTTCTAATTAATGACCCTGAAGAAAAAGGCTTCTGAAACCATTGCGAAAAGTATAAAATGATTGTCACAAGTATTTTCTCCTTTTCCACAATGCTTTCTATCATTTCAGAGCCAAATCTCATCATTATAACCAAATCTAATTTGTCGTCTGCAACTGCTTTGAATTTGGACAATACTGTCCAAAATTTTAGCCCTGTCCAAGTTGAAAGCATTTGCAGACGACAATTTCAATGTGGCTAAAATGATTGCAATTGTTCTGAAAGGCGACCAGCATTTTTCTCCCTTTCCAACAATGTTTTCAAAAGGCTTCTTTCTCAGGGTCGTTAGAAGTCGGGATTATGTGGTAAAGATTTAATCCTTCACTAAACAATTATATGTTCTAGTGACCCTGAAGAAAAAAGCTTCTGCAACCATTGCAATAAAAGTATAAAATGCTTATCACAAGCATTTCTTCCTTTTCCTACAATGCTTTCTACCATTTTAGAGACAAATCTCATCATTATAACCATATTGGATTTGTCGTCTGCAACTGCTTTGAATTTGGACAAGTTCTAAATTCTATTGTAGGGTACAGAGTTAAGAGGCTAACTAGTCCAATGAAGAAGTACCATCAATTTGTTTTTCCTTTGCTTCTTGCTTTATTTCTTGATTCTTAGTCAGCTATTGCCTTCCTAAATTAAGCAATAAAATATTTTCAAGTTTGGTTTGACTATGAAAATCTGAATAGCCCCCTTACAATGTAATAGTTGAACATGTAAATGAGCCATGCTCTGGCAAAAGGGGGTTTAATGCATCTCCGTGATCCATGATACCAAGCAAGCCATCACATAATTAAGGATCAACAATACATGTAGCCTCTTTTTTAATACAATCAACTTAATCATCAGGTAGACTGGTCCTTAATTATACAGAAAATTTACCAATAGCGAAAAGTTTCAGCCCAGGTCAGCCTGCACAGTCCAAGCGGGCTGACTTGGATTGATACTTTTCCCAGATTCATTAAGACCCTTTTTCACAGAGCATGGCTCAAGTGCAATGATGTACAACATCAGTCAAAAGCTGTCCAGGGTCATTTATAACTAGGTGCAAAACCCAAGTTTGGCTGGAGCCCTAAAGCCACAAAAATAAGTGCAATACCCTTAAACGCTACATCAAAAGTTCCATTACATTTCCTTTCCAGCCTTACTTTAGACCTTTGAAAGGATAGAAAACATTGTATAAAAAGAAGAAAATGATGGTAACCAGCATTTTGTCCTCCTGCAACTACGTTTCAATAGTCTTCTACCTCAGGGTTATTAAAACATATAAGACATGCTCTAGCAAAAGGGAACTTAATGTATCTCTGTCATCCATAATTCAAGCAAGTCATCACATATTTATGGATCCATAAAATCCATTTTGTCTGGCAACCAACTGAAACGTGATGTACACTGATTTTTGACATGCAGAAAAATTACCAAAGCAAAAAGTGTCGGTCCAAGTTAGCCTGCGCGGACTGCGCAGGCTAACCTGGGCCAATACTTTCTGCAAATGCATCAAACCCCCTTTTCACAGAGCATGGCTCATAAATAAATGCCCAAGGATTTAGTGTGTCTCACTTGTGCTCTGAGTATGCAAGGCTTGTCACAACAAAGGTACATTCTTACAAAAAAGTTATTACAAAAAGTTTCCAATAGTAAACAGATTAATTACACACCTACAAACTTTCCTGCTAAAATACAATATATTGCACGCAGATAAAAATAGACACAGTGGAACAAAAAATCTGAGACATGCTCTGTGAAAGGGGGTTTAATGCATCTGCAAAAAGTATCAACTCATCTCAGCCTGTGCAGTCCCCACTGGCTGACGTAGATTAATACTTTTAGCTATTTGTACATTTTCTGCATGGCACAGGACCATTTTACTTATTGAGCGTTTTTAGAAATAAGAGTTCAAATACAAAATCTGTCGTTTTCATGCTCGCAATTTATGTGAACAGCACAAGGAAAAAAAAAAACGTAATATTGCGCTAATCTACTAGTTTTAAACTGGTCCCTTGTTGTATCGTGTATTACACGTATAGTAGTATCAGGGGAGGTAACCAGTCTATACTAGTTTAAGAAGAGTTACGCTGCCTGTGGGGGTCAATCATTAATCAGTTATTAAATAAATATCTATAAATACGAAATCTTTACTTTTCATGCTCGAAATTCATCTCAACAGTACATACAAAAAAAAATGCATAATTTTGAGCCTAATAGCAACATACTATTAAAAGTATTTGAGTGAATATGTCGGAAAAGTTGTGCAATGATGTATCCCAAAATTCCCCATGTGCATAAAAAAAAAAGCATTCCTACTGGAAGCCGGCTTCAAGAGCCGGCTTCCAACAATATGGACCTTAACCCTTTACTTGTACTACGCGATCTTGAATCTACTTAGCGGAAAGGGGGATAAAAGATCAGTACGCACATAGGGGTAGTCTGATCTTGAAATACACTGTTGCAAATTCTACTGATGCTTTAAGTCACACTAAGACACATTTGTCACCAATGAATGTGCCTTATATGAGCAAGCCTAAACTTTTGTTGTTTGGCAAAGAATTATTTTAGCCTACAGGAAATCTGTTGGAGTCCCATGATTACATATTATAGTGTGGTCAAAGTAGATGTGTTGTTAGAACTACATTGCAGATGTGCATAAGGTTCAAGTCCAGTTCTATATACACTTATTTCTCATCATAACATTGACAAACTTAACACTTTACCACATATTCCCAATTTTAATGACCCCGAAAAAAGATTCTTTTGAAAACATTGTGGAAAAAGGAGAAAATGCTGGTAACAAGGATTTTCTCCGTTTCCCACAGTGTTTCCTATCCTTTGAAAAAAAATCATGTTTTGAGTAACATTTGTCTCCTTCAAATGCTTTCAATTTTATCAAGTGTAAAATTTTGTCATTTGGTAAAGACTTAACCCTTTACCACAAAATTCTGAGTTTTGACAACCCTGAAGGAAGAAGCTTTTGAAAACATTGTGGGAAACGGAGAAAATACCGTGGTAACCATCATTTTCTCTTTTTCCTACAATTTTTTTCTATCCTTCCGAAAACAAATTTCAGTGAGCCAAATTCATTTTTTGGTCTGCAAATGCTTACATTTTGGACAATGAGGGAATTGGCTTTGAATGGGTAGAAAACATTGTGGAAAAAGGAAAAATGCTGGTTACCAGCATTTCTCCCTTTTCCATCATGTTTTCACCATGTTTTTAAAAGCCTTTTTCCTTAGCATCGTAAAAACATGGGATTGTTTGGTAAAGGATCTTTTTATTGCATTATCCCATTTTGGGAGGATGGATGGACAGATGAACAGACAGACCAGTCGAAAGATGGTGTATCCTCAATCAGCAAGACTGTAAGGGGAAGCCATATTTGGCATGTTTTTTCCTTAGGCTGTGCATTTGTTGCAACCTTTTGTCAGGGATACAAAAAATTAAAACCGAAAAGTTCTGCATATCTTTATAAGATCGGAGTCAAAATGGCACACTCCAAAGAAGTCAGCAGTCCTGCATAGCTCTGAAGTTATCAACAAAGTTAAAGATCTTTCCAAGTTGAACACATCTGCAGGAGAAAAATTAATTGTCGCCCAAATGCTAGGACTTTTCTTTGAAAAAGTAGAGAGTATTGTGGGAAAAAGGAAAAAAATTCTAGTTAGCGGGATTTTCTCCTCTTCCCACAATGTTTTCAAAAACCATCTTTCTCAGGGCCTTTAAAATATGGGATTGTGTGGTACAAAGTTAAGTTGTTGAATTAGTTATCAAGATCTTCGAGATGCTGGAGTTCAAATATCACCTGGGTCTTTCATGGGAGTGTCTGTTGAAAAAAAGATGAACATGTGAGCTTTGAGCCTGTATGACAGAATGATGTTGAAAGCAGAGTAACAAGAGCACCTCATGTGGGTGCCTATGCTTGGCTGCACTTGCTGGGGGCATTGAAAATAGTTTCATGTTACGTGTACAGGGAAACTTCGAGTTGTAGATTTTGACAGACAGATAGTACTTTATATAGGAAAATAGAGCAATTCAATCCAGACTTTAAGTTTACTTCCACATATAGAGAACTTCGAGGAGTAGATGTTCGAGCCATGGTCATTCGATAGTAGATTGATCTTCAAGGAAAATTATAAGTCAAAAACGGGACATAACTGTATCAAAGATATTTTGATGGTTACCTGCTCCTGTTGTATGGGTTCCCCCTTTGAAACAAAACAACTAGTCCGAGTTTGAAGTAAACATCTTTAGTAATGTCAGAGACAATATAGAATGTCAAAGTTTGCAAGAAGACAGAGAGGAAGACAACGCTAAAGGAAGACAGTCAACACCTCAATGTTTTCTTGAAAACTGCCAAGCTAAAAGTCTTTTGATCAATCACTGATATATCCAAAGAAGTCTGGTGATTAAAAATGATAAGATCAAAAAGAGGCTAGTTTAAAACCATGCATTTCTCTCATTACACATTTTTCTACGTTAACTGTTTTAACAGAAAATAAGTGTGTTTGAATTGATCACTATTGGAAAAGATTTAACCCTTTACCACACAATCTTGAGTCTAAAGACCCCGAGGAAGAAGACTTTTGAAAACATTATGGGCAAAGGAGAACAAGAGGGCCATTGGCCCTACAGCGCTCACCTTAGTATAGTCATCTACAGTTGATAAAGCTGAAGATATCCTGGTTTTAATGAAGTAAAACACATGAGTGTAAGTGACCTACCTTTAGACCTGACATGACCAAATTTCAAACTAGTCCAAGATATCATCAAGACAAACATTCTGACCAAGTTTCATGAGTATCAGGCTGAAATTGTGGCCTCTACAGTGCACACAAGAGTAGATATCAAAATTCCAGGGCTGGCGCATTTCAATCGTCGCATTTTGAAAAAAGAGCGTTTCAATCGTCGCATTTTGAAAACTGACCGCATGTGTGCTTTGACACATTTCAATCGGCGCATTTCAACCGTTGACTATGTCCGCGATTATATCAAACTAGCTATATCTGTGGACAAATCTCACAAATAACCATACGTGCGCTTTAAATAATTTTATAACCATAAGTATGATTATAAAATCCGTTTAACCCTATGCACGCTCAAATAAAACAAACAAAAAAAAAAATCTCCCTCCCGATTATTTTTAAGTAATTTCAATTTTTTTAAATCATAAAAAAAAATTTTTGATAAATAAAATTTTGGAAAAATTAATCGATTCGTTTTAAGAATTTAAAATACGTATTGAAAAATGGAAAAATCATGTACAAGTAATTTGCAATATCTAAACAGGCTTATCCGTTTAAAAATGGTAATTGACCACAAACATAATTTATATGGTAAACGGAAATATCGTTCTTGGGGTAATCACTCTTCAATAGTATCATTTCCATCTTGTAAATGTTATGACTATGCTACAACAATGATGTGGGAGTATAAACCACTTATCATGTATGAAAGGAGTAGATTAGTTTATGAATCGAATATAGGAGAAAGGGATAATTTAATCTTAGGTGTTGAACTCGATAGCTGTTTTTTTACAGAGGTTGTGCACACAGTCAATCTTGACGATGTGGATGAAATGTTCCTAAAATTTAACGAAATAGTAAAAAACCACAATATTTATTTTTCCTATGGAAGGGCTAGAGATACTGGTATATACGTAAATTTATTACTTCCTCGCGTTTCACTTCCTCGAGATGAACTATCACATTCGTGGGAAGATGGAGAATTTGATATGCTGTCAACATGGATAGACCCTATACATTATATTGATGTTGATGATCAACTAAATCTTGAGGAGGAAGAAGAAGAGAATTTAGCTGCACTTATTGAGAACCATCAAAGGATTAAAACCATCAACACCGAAAAAATATTTACCGCGACAGATTGATTGATTGTATGGTGTTTAGCGCCGTTTTCAACATTATTTCAGTTATATAACGGCGGCCAGTGCTCCTATCCATGCTTTCCTGGAGTTTCATTTACCAGTACTCCTCACAATATTCTTTCCAAGCCACTGGCTGCTTTCCCACATAACCATCGTCGAAACAATGGTCAGCGGTGAGAGAGGAATGAATCCTGTCGCGTTGACTATCATCAATCCTCGGAAAGAAATTGGCCAAGCCGGGGATCGAACCTGCGACCTCCTGTTCTCAAGTCCTGTACGCTACCGACTGAGCTACGAGGGCTTGGCTTACCGCGACAGAATGTGTTGTTTGCATATCTGAAAAACCCGTCATCTTGTTTTGTAATTGTGGCCATATCCCAATCTGTGAAAATTGTGATGATATTCAACCATTAGATGAATGCCCAATGTGTAAGTTAAAATGTGATACAAAAAGAAATTTAAAAATATTGCAAAAATAAAAAAAAAAAAAAAAAAAAAAAAAAAAAAAATTAAAGTAAATTTATAACTTTAAAAAAAGTTATAAATTTTTTGTTTAAGACTCCTACACTGACTCATTTAGAATTTTATCTATATCAGAATCAAACTCATCAATCTTATTTTTATAATATTCCCTTAAAAAATCTTTAAGCTCTGTTTTTAAAATACCATATATATCGTTAACACTTTCTTCATAATATTTCGAGCGAACGTCACTTGTAAAAAAACTTTTGTAATTTATAAGCTCAGAGTGGGTAAATTCTAACCTAGCACGCTACTTAAAAGATCATCCTTTATTCTTTCTCTCATTTTAATATAATAAATTTTTTTTTAATATAATAAAATTTTTTTACAGATCTAGTTCTATCAATATTGCCAAATACGCATTTTTCGCTCTGGGGTGGGTGGACCTAGTTATAAAGTTTATAACATCACATTGATCTACTTCTAAAGGTTGTGGAAAAACTACGCAACTACATTTTTTCTTGCGCTTTTTTTATTATAGAGTAATCAACCTGTTCAACTCCGTTTATAACTATATTGACTTTTACCTCTTCCGGTAAAAACCTATTATCTTTAGCAACCATTAAAGACCCTCTTATAATTCTGCCTGGAGCCGTCATACAATAGCCTCCTAACCCATGATCACTTCCCGAGCTTCCATTACCGAAGGAAAACTCATAATCACCATTTACTAATCACCCTTGTTCTTCGGCACACACGCTTATTATAGGTTTAATTAACTTACTCCCCCGCTCAGTCTGTTCTAAGACTGTTAATATCTGTGTGGAGAGAAAGGACCTTGTCACAGGGTCATTCCAATCTACAGGTTCAGGTAAGTTTTTAATTCTATTTCCTTTCATATCCATTTCGCCATTCATGGAAAAAGAACCGTCAGGATTTTTTGTTAAAGCCTTTTCACCCGCGGTAGCCACCTCAATGGCGTTATCTACGTAAAACTTATTTGCAGCTTGTCGGTTATATAAAGGCGTTCCAAGAGCATCGATTCTCCTGCCACCGATGGAAACACCAGCACTCGCTATATACCCCCTAGGCCCGTAAATGAAAGCTCGATTGGCAAGATCCACATAATTTTTAGTTGCAACATATTGTGGTTCCGCAGGTTCCAAAACGTTAGTTAACTGATACCCCCGCATGTTTATATCCGCAACAGCAGAAAAGGCCCCATCGTGTTGTTGAACTATTGCTCTACCACTTGTATCTACATAATTTTTAGTGGCGGCATCACTCGAGTCTTCAGGCTCATGTAGATTATGTGTTTTTTTAAAACCCATATTAAATGGAGCCGTAGCAAGAAAATTACCATTTTCTCTTAACATAGGAGGATCAACAACAACATTATCTACATAATCCTTAGTTGCAACATCTTGAGGATTTACTGGGTTGCTGACTCTTGTCAGTGTGTTACCATTCATATTTATAGAACCAACAGCGGGGGTTGTTCCATCTTTTCGTAAAAAAAAATATTATTTATGTAAGCGAGTGACATACCTTCACCAGCTGTTTTAACGTTATCCATTCCTCCAAATTTAGTAACAGGCATTCTTTTTTATATTACTAAAAAAGTTTATTTAAAACGGTTTGAAATCCATTACCTGAACATAACTCTTTAAGAATGTATAAACACAAATGCCCGCAAAATACTGCTCCAGCATGTTGCAATTGGTCACTATTGTAATGTATTGGGCTTTTTAAATAATCTATAACTTCAAGATGTGGTTGTATACCATAACTATCAAAGTAAATTTTAGTTTTACCGTTTTTATACCAAGCAACCCAATGCGTACCAGGTCCGCTTGAGTCATCAAGATTTACTCTACCACATTCACTTTTCCTACACTGTTTTGGTAAAGTGTTTCGTAAAAATACCCCCCTAAAATTTTTTATTTTTGATTTCTTTGCGGTATCTTCCAGTTCTAAATTGTTTAACGGTTTGTTCGGTAAAATTATGTTATCAATTGCGATATCTAGCATTTTTTATATATTTACAATAGCATTATTATCAACCCATGAATTGAACTCATCGGGGTAACCTTTCCACTTTACTAAAGATTTATTTTTCCCCTTTTTAATAACCTTTTCTATCCTTTACAACTCTTGGCTAGTTTTTTGTAGTTCAGGTTCGTAAAAGGTGCCTTTTATTTTTTCTCCATTAAGATCTTCAATCTTAGATGTTACGGGCAATGTATGTTTTACTTCAGAAATTGTAAAAATCTCTTCAGTCCATCTAGTAGTATAACCCTTTTCAAAAGTCTTTTTCTTTTTACTTATTATTACTTTGTCACCAACAGAAAACTTAGGTTTTATATCTCTTATTTCGAGATAATCGGGGTAAAGAGTTCTCCAAACTTTGGTTTCATTTTCTTTTTTACTAGCATTTACTGGTGTCATTTTAATAGAAGAATGCTTTGTGTTATTATATTCTTTAACGAGATCCGGCAACGCGTTAATGTAAACGTTTGTTGTGTGAGCAGAAAAACACTTCCACATTTTTTCTTTCATTGTTCTAATCCATCTTTCGACAACGCTAGATTTTTCCTCATTTTCGGTGGAATATAATTTAATCAAGTCTTTAACTTCTTTGTTATAAAACTCTTTACCTTTATCCACCCACATTTTATCAGGTTTTCTTTCCTTAAAAATGCTCTTTAATGCGACAGAAACAGATTTTCCTGTTTTGTCTTTTAATGTATCAACCAACCGTATTTTGAAAAGATATCAATGACAGCAATAAGATATTGAACACCGCGGTTAAATTTAGAAAATGCTTGCATGTCTACTAAATCTGCAGCCCATATCCTATCAATACCGTTTACTCTAACTCTCCTTTTCTTAAATATTCTTTTTACGGGTTTGTGCAATTCTTCCGATAAATTTATAAAAAAAAATTTTTAACTCCCATTCCAAATTTAGCCTTGGTTCCTATTAATGAGGAAACTAACCCTCGTTCCATTCTTTCCTTAATAGAAGGATTGTAGATTCCTTTTAACTCTTTCAGCATATTTTTGTCACAAATAGCATTTCTGGTAGCCGTGTCATTATGTTTAAGATAACAAATGTCATGGTTGTATGCTGCTTTATCAAAACGGTTTACAGGTTTTGACCATTTTTTTGGAGTTAAATCGGGGTTTAGTCTTTTTTTTAATTTAGTACCAGGCCCCGTAAAATTATGCCCCGGTAAATGCATTTCAACGGGTAAATTATTTATAACTTTATTCAGTAATGAACCACCTTTTTGCGTTTTAATAAAATGAGTTTTAGTTATTCCACATTTTGTGCATTTTCCACGTTTCATATTTCTACCATTTTTACTAACCGTGTATTCTATATTAGTTGTCTCGGTACGTTTTTTACATTTAACTCAATACATTTTTATATAAATATTAAAAAAAGTTATATTATATAAAAATGGATATTGTAAACTTATCATGGAATGAAGTAGTATCAAAAAGATTTAATCACCCTCTTTTACCAAAAAGTATTAGAGGGGTAATAGTGGGTAAATCAGGATGTGGTAAAACCACTCTTTTACTTAACCTTTTGTTAAGACCTGAATGGCTTGACTATGATAATCTATGCGTTTTTGGCAAAAGTTTGTTTCAACCAGAATATCGTATACTTAAAAAAGCATTCGAGGAGAAATTACCAAAATCACTTATCCTAAGGTTGTTTAATATTCGAGATGAGGTACAAGAGTTAAATGTTTCTCCAACGGCATTGATTGAAGAATGGGTTAAAACGATTAAAAACAAATCTGATATAAATTGTAAATTTTTTGAAGGTGCTGAAGATGTACCTGATCCAAGAGAGTTAAACTCGGAAAACAAAAATTTAATGATTTTTGATGATTTACTTTTAGAAAAACAAAATAAGTGTGAGTGTTACTACATTCGTGGAAGACATAGTAATGTTGACTGCTTTTACCTATCACAAAATTATTTTAGGTTACCGAGACAGACTATTAGAGAGAATGCAAATTTTATTTGTTTATTCCGCCAAGATCTAAAAAACATAAATCATGTCTATAGCGATCATGTAGGGGATGATATACCTAAAGAGGAGTTTCGCGAATTTTGTAAAAAGGGTTGGGAAAGTCCTCATGGTTTCGTTGTAATTGATTTAACCAGTAAAAAAGATAATGGAAAGTACAGAAAAGGCTTTGAAAACTTTTATATACCTAAATCCGTATAAAAATTTTTTAAAAAAATAAAAAAATTGAAAATAATTTAATTAAAAACTAATAGATTGTAGGATGGATCAAACTGATGCTGTATTTGGATTTAAATATAATTTAAAGGGTGTACCTATAAATAGGATTATAGGGATGGCTAAATATACGGTAGAAAATGGTGTACCAGAAATTCTTGAAGGTAGTACAGTAAGACATTTTAAGAGAAATATCCCAACGCTAAAACTAAAAAAGGAGTTTAATTCTTTTGCTAAAACACAAGAAGGTACTAATGAAAAGGAATTATACGTTTCTTTTATAAAAACCCATGTGTCAAAATTACTTTCTAATATAAATCGGTGGGGGAAGATTTTTGAAACTGAAAAGGAAGATAGAACTAATAGAAGTCATATAAAACACATAAGAGAAATAGCACCATATGTAAATGAAATACTTAAAATAAGAAAATTATTTGAAATATTTGAAAAATATGATAAAAAACAGTTAAATAAAGGTAGTAAAATGGGCAAATAAACCGTGTTATAATAGCCTATTTACGTTTGAAAAAAAAAAAAAATTTATTGTATTTTGAAAATATATTTTGTTGTAAAATATATGTTTTGCTTACATAAATAATATTTTTAGTAAATAAAAAATGGAAGACCTTTTAAAACAAGTTGTAAAAAATACGGAACATAAAACGTCATTTCAAATTATAGTAAGTGACAACATAAGACGCGTTAGAACTAGGTTTACCCCTCCACTTCAACTAGAAAAAGATAAAAAATATGAAATAGCGTTGGTAAATCTCGAAACTTACTATTCTTTCCCAAATATTGATGAAACAAACAACACTTTCGTTTATTCCCCAGACAATGGTGGCGTGTGGGAAAAAATAAAAATACCTGAAGGAAGTTATGAACTTGTTGTTATTAATGATGCCATTCACCAAGAAATGAGGAAAAAAGGCCATTACGATGAAGTTAATGAAGAGTATTATATTAACATTTCTGCAAACACTAATACCCTAAAGTCTGTTCTTACCATTGAAAATGGCTATCAAGTAGATTTTAATCAGCCAAACACCATTTCCAAAGTATTAGGATTTACCCACGCTAAATACGTACAAGGATTTCATGAGTCTGAGAATGTAGTGAACATTCTTAGTATAAACAGCCTGCTCATTAACATAGATATTATTTCAGGAAGTTATGTTAATGGTTCAACAAAAAACACTATTTATTCTTTCTTCCCAAATGTTTCCCCCGGTTATAAAATAATTGAGTCACCGGTTAATTTGGTATACTTACCAATAACATTAAATGAAATACATAACCTTGAGGTAACAATTACAGACCAAAATGGAACATTACTAAATCTTAGAGGCGAAAATTTAACAATCAGATTTCATGTTAGAGAAGCAAGATAAATTAAAAAAATAAAATATATATATAAAAAAAAAATGACAAGATACACTACTGTTAAAGTAAATATATCAGAAGGGCAAAAACAAAAACTCCAATCTGCTGTTAAAGGCAATTGTGAAATAACTATTCAATTAGGGTATAAAGATTTACGAGGTAATGATATTATCGCTGTTACCAATTCACAAGCAAAGAAAATAGCTAAAGCCTATGAGGATAAAAAAGGTACCAGAGTCAGGATGAGTAAAAAACAAGTTAAACATAATATGAAAATAGAGGGAGGTTTTCTTGGAATGTTGGCTGGATTAGCCTCAGCGGCATTACTTGTCTTAGCAAAAACTGTTTTACCGGCGTTAGGTGTTGGCGCTTTATCTGGTTTAGCCTCATCAGGAGTACAAAAAGTAATGGGGTTGGGTCTTTACCTTAAAAAAGGAGGGTGTGTTTGCAAGGTAGAAACTGATGGAGAAGGACTTTATTTGGGACCCGCTAAAGGCAAGGGATTAGGGTCTGTTGGTGATGGGTTATATTTAAAAAAAGGAGGAAAGTTTTACGATGGAAATGGTCTTCTTTTAGGACCTAATAGCCCATTTGCGAATATACCTATTTTAGGAGCTATATTGTAATATTATAAATAATATTTAAAATATTATTTATAATAAAATAAAATGAACATTCACAAATTTGTTGCAAAACCTAAGATTACTCAACCAAAATCAAAAACAATTTGTTGGCGCCCACTACAAGGTGTAAAACATCCACCCCGAAAAGTAAATCCGACAACCTGGGAAATTTTCAGTCAAGAAAAGATTATAATAGAGCCTAATGAAGTAAAATACATAGTACTAGGTTTTGGGTTTATGTTGGCTAAAGGAGTTGTTTTAACCTCATTACCACACTCTCTTATATTAAAACAGTGTAGTTTACAAAATTCTTTATGTATACTTGAAAAAGTTGATGATATTATAATTGCTATTACAAACAACTCTAACAAAAATGTAACAATTGAGGAAAACGAGTCTTTGTCCTTCGTTTATTACACGATTTAAAAAAAATATCATTATAATAAAAAATGGAGATGAAAGATAATATTTATCCCAAAGTACCACCTTCAGCCCCAGATATTGAAATGTTACCTCAAAATGACAGAGGTCATTCATACCGTTTACAAAAGATATCTGAGGTACAAAAGTTTCTTGAAAGTGAAATTCAAAAAAGAGATTCTCTCGCAAAAAAATATTTTAGAACCGCTAATATAGTAGACAACATTGATACAGTTTTAATTACTATAACTATGGCTTCAGGTGCTGGGGGTATCGGGTTATTGTCAACTGTCGTAGCCATCCCTACAGTCATTGCATTGGAAGCATCAGCGTTAGTTACTGGTCTATTGAGTATTTTAGGTAAATATACCGTAAGGTCAACCAGAAGTAAGGGAGAGAAACATCAGAAAATAAAAATGATTGCTGATAGCAAACTTGACACAATATCCACGCATATATCAAAAGCCTTAATTGATAATCATATATCTGATGATGAGTTTAAGCTAATTATGGAAGAATTGGAGAAATATAAAACTATGAAAAACGAGATAAGAACTAAAACTAAGAAGAAGATAACGGTTGAAAATGAAGAAACGTTGATTGAAAGGGGGAGGCAAGAAGCGCGTGAGTCCTTTCGGAGGCTGGTTGAAAAAAATTATGGTGGTGGTCCCTTGCCGTATTAAATGCCCCAAGTTTAGTTGTAGTTTTTCATGTGTGATTAGCAATAACCAATGAAAACAATGTTGAAAACGATGTTGAAAACGATGTTGGAAACGGGTTAAAAAATTATGCTCGTAATATAAAATGCCATTTTTAGAAATTACTGATCCAGTAGAAAGGGATAGACTTGTTAAAGAATATCTCGATACAAGAGAAAGAATTCTTAAAAGTCAACTAGCAGAGAGAATAGGCGAGCAAGAAACGCAAACTGAACTTTCAAAGTTTTTTAAACCCATTACGGAAACACAAAAAGCTTCAACAAAGGAGATTACAGAAGGACTTAACCCTATTAAAGAAGGTATCGAAGAACTACCTCAACAGATGCCTCAACAACAATTAATTCCTGAAGAAGGATTTACATTATTAGATAAACAATATATTAAAATGCTAAATAATAATAAAGGAAAAATGGACGAAACATTTGGTATTAAAAAAGTTGGTTATGATTATTGTATGGGTAATAAACTAGTTGATTATGATGGTGAATATATTATTATTGATGGCAGGAGATACAAATCAACAGATGGATTGTGGGAACTTATTACATCTAGGAATCCAGATGAAAATATATTTGATATAAATGATCATATTGTATATGATAGAATATTAAAAGATACTAATGTTATGCACCAGAATGATAACCCAAAAATCAATCGCCCCAAAAGCAACAAGAGTGATAAATACAATAAATTTATTAAGCCTCTTTGGAGAAGTACTCAAAAAGAAGCATATGAAGGAAAAGGAGTTGTTATCCCGTGTGATCCCAATGCATTAGTAAAAAGGTTTGACTTGTTAATGTCAAGTAAAGCAGCAGGTAACACAGGTGTGAGAAACGAGTTGGTGAGCATATGTGATGAATAAAAAAGACAAGGTGCCATAGATTCAAAGAGGTATAAAAATTTAATGTCTTTATTATAAAAAGATGATTACGCCTAAAAATCGAGGATTTAAAAGAAAGTATTCATACGGAGGTGCCGGAATCTTTGACAGTATTGCTAACTTTTTTACAAAACTTTTTACTAGTAGCGCGGCTAAGCAAATTGCATCTTCTGCCTTTGATGTGGGAAAGAGTGTTGCTAAGGAAGGGGCGAAAAAAGCTTTAGAGGCTGGAAAGAGTGCCGCTGTAGACGCAGGTAAGAGGTTAGTTGAAAAAGCTATGACACCAAAATCTAAAAAAAATTTACAAAAGTATGACCAAAAACCCACAGCAGCGGGTCCCCCTACAACTCAAAACATTAATACCTTAATAGATGGAAGTGCCATTGCTATTCAAGACTTAGTTAAAAAGTTAAATAGTGGGTCTGGTATTAAAGTATTATGAAAAAAGCCTTTTCCCCAACTCTGGTTAGAGATTTAGAGTAAAGTTATAATAATAATTTAAATTATTATTATAATAAAAAAAATGAGCATTTTAGACATTAAAGAACCAATTTTAAAAGATGTTAGTATTGATAAGTATCAACACCATGAGTATGAACCAATTACAGGTACCAATCTCAACAACTCCGGAGGAGATATTAGGATTAGCATTGAAACCCAAGATCTTTTTACACATCCTAGTGAAAGCTATTTACTTATAGAAGGTCGCTTAACAAAGGCTGATGGAACAGCTTACGCAGATGCTGACAACGTTTCTCTAACAAACAATGCCCTGATGTACCTGTTTAAAAATATCAGATATCAACTTTCCGGTCAGGATATTGAATCCCTAACACATCCTGGTCAGGCTACTACAATGCTTGGTTTGTTAAAATATCCGGATGATTTTTCTAAATCACGGGGGTTAAATCAATTGTGGTATAAGGATTCATTGCTTACAGCAGACCGTCAAAACATAGGTTGGAATATAAGAAAATTATACATCATTAATCAACCTGTCCCAAAGGGAACATTTAGCTTTAAAGTTCCATTAAGACATATATTTGGTTTTTGTGAGGACTATGGTAAAATCTTGTATGGAATGAAGCAAACTCTCACCTTGACAAGAAATGATGATGATGATGCGATCTTTAAAAGCGATGCTAGAGATGGTGGAGGCAATGCTGTTGTTGCTGCTGGTAAAATTACGTGATAAATTATCATGGTATATGCCCCACGTTATGCCCGCGTTATGCCCGCGGATAAGGAGAAGATGGAACTTTATAACTTTATTGAGAAAAAAGAAAAATTTCCAGTTGGATATAGAATGCTGCAATGTGACTCTATTCCGGTTCCTCAGGCAACAACATTTTCATGGAGACTTTCCGTTAAATCAGCTCCTGAGGTACCACGTTTTATTATTGTTGGCTTTCAGACTAATAAAAATGGTGACCAAGAGCAAAATCCAGCCATATTCGACCACATAAACGTTAAAAATATTTATGTTATGTTAAATTCCATTAGATATCCTGAGGTTGACAATAATTTGTCTTTCCCTAGTCATAAATTTAGTAGAGTATATGATGACGCTGCTTTATTCAGATCTAAGTTTTTTAACATAGATTATTTGGTATCAAACCCTAACATTACCCCCTCAGATTATAAAACCCTTTATCCTCTGTTTCTGCTTGATGTGTCTAAGCAAAGTGAAAAGTTAAAATATGCTAGTACTGATATCCAAATTAAGGCAAATTTTACCGCAACACCTGCTAACCCAACTGTGCCCGCAGGCACCGAGGCATATGCTGTTATTATTAGTGATAGATTAATTAACTTTCAGTCTGATGGAAATAAAATGAGTGTAGTGTATTAAGAAATTATGCTTTTATATAAAAAATGATAAAGATTGTTGATTTAAAAAAAATACTTAGAGATAATAATATAAAATTTTACTCTTACTGGGATAAAAAGAAGTTAGTTGATTTGGTGAAAGAACATGGTTTGTTCCCTGAGGAGGCATTTAAACAATGTGTAACACCTAAATTAGTAAGGAGCAAAGATCCTAAATTTGATAGATTAAAAATGTTATGATTAATCCTAGAAAAGTTAGTTTAGAGGATGTTGAAACTGGGGAAATAAAATTTACAAGGCAGGTAAATTTATAGACCATTGTCCCCAAACGATTATAAACTGGGATGGTAAAGTTTGGAATAAAAAATATAAGATTAATATTCAGTAATTTTATTATGACATAGACATAATAAAATTCGATTTAAGCTTTTTTTATGCGGATATAAAAAAATGGATAACGAGTTTAGAAGACTCACAGTAAAAGGTCTAAAAGAATTAGCTAAGCTTAGAGGAATCAGAGGATACTCTAGTCTTAGGCGGGGACAACTGATTGAACTTTTAAGTAACCCGGGGCAACCAATATTAGATAGAGATATTGGAAATGTAGAAAAATCACCATTAACCCCAACACCTTTTGTTCTTTTACCTCTTTCACCTACACCGCCACCTACAGCTGCAGTTGAGGATTTATTAAAAAGTTTAGACAGAGTAAAAGAAGTTCCTAAAAGTATTTCACCGGAACTAAACGCTCTTAAAAAGAAAATAAAAAAATTATATAAAAGAGAAGAAATAGTTTTTGAACTAGGCCAACTGCTCATGAAGGGCAAGCTAAACAATATATAGCAAATGGAATACCTGTTAAAAACACCGGATGAGTTTTTGCAACTTGTGCGTCCCGCTGCAATAAATATTTTAAGAAATAATCGTAATACAAAAGTAAAAATGAAACTTGAATGTTTTATGTATAGAGAAAGTGATGGCCCAGACTACGCGGTACCTGCTAATTTTTCTTCAAACGTAAATGAGCTAAATTTAAGGGAAACTGATTTAGATGAATTGTATTATAATATGTTTGTTAGAATTTTAGAAAATATTGCTACCTTTCAAAGGAAAGGCAGCGGTTGGGTTTTTCATAGCGTAATAAAATTAGTGTTACACATAGCCACCTATGACCCTTTAAGAGCATCAGGGTACATACCTTTACCTGAATGGATTACAAACAAAAAAGTGGTTATTAATATGAAAAATGAGGATAATAAATGCTTTTTATGGTGTATTTTAAGAGCGTCAAATCCTAAAGACAAAGATGAAAATAGAATTGATAAGGCTTTAAAAGCGAGGGAAAATAGTTTAAATATGAATGAAATAGATTACCCTGTTACAATCAATGCTATAGATAAGTTTGAAAAACAAAATCCAGAAATCAGTGTTAATGTTTTTAAGTATACAGAAAATAAAAAAATTAATCGTGTTAGGGTTACCAAAAATTTAAAAAGTAAACATGTAAACCTGCTTTTTATTGATAATGGACATAAAACGCACTATGCTCTCATAAAAAATTTTAATGGGTTAATGAGAGAACAAGTAATTGACCGTGGCGGTGTTGAATATTGTATGCTTTGTTTAAATCATTTTGGTAGTAAAAAACTTTTAGAAAAGCATACGCGGTATTGCACTGAGCATGACCCTGTTACTTTAAATATGCCAAAAAAAGGTAGCACAATACAGTTTATAAATCATGATAGGAAACTTAAGTTTCCTGTTGTGGTATACGCTGATTTTGAAAGTATATTAGAACCTATAAAAACATGCCAACCAAGTCCAGAAAATAGTTATACTATAAAACGCCCAAAACACGTACCTTGTAGTTTTTATTATATTATAAAATTTTTTGATGATTATGTTTGTGACCCTATAGAAAGAAAATATACGGGAGAAAATGCTGAGGAAGTTTTTATAAATATGTTAATACAGGATATAAAAGGAATTTATCGGAGCTACTATCAAAACCCAATGCCTATTAAAATAACGGAACAAGAAGAAGCAAAACATAAAAGAGAAACACATTGTTGGATTTGCGATGAGGAATTTACTCATGAAAATTATAAAGTAAGAGATCATTGTCATTTTACGGGTAAATATAGAGGTGCCGCACATACTAAATGTAACCTAAAAGCAACAATCCCCAACTTTACGCCCGTTTACTTTCACAATTTAAGTGGTTATGATGCTCATCTTTTTATTAAATGCCTTGGTAAAACTAATGGGAATATTGATTGTATACCAAGTAATGAGGAGAAATATATTAGTTTTAGTAAAAACATTGTGATTGGGAAAAATATATACCATAAAATTAGGTTTCTTGATAGTTTTAAGTTTATGTCTTCAAGCTTGGATAGTCTTTCAAGCAATTTGAATGAAGATCAGATTAAAATTTTATCGAAATTTTTTACGAGAGAACATTTACCATTAGTTAGAAGAAAAGGAGTTTTTCCTTATGAATACTTAGACTCTTTCGAAAAACTAAACGAAACTCAGTTACCGCCTAAAGAAGCGTTTTACTCTAGTTTAAACAAAAAACATATTAGTGATGAGGACTATGACCACGCAAAAAATGTTTGGGAAACGTTTGGTATGAAAACATTTAAAGATTATTTAGAGCTTTACAATAAAATAGATGTATTGCTTTTAGCCGATGTTTTTGAAAACTTTAGGGATATTTGTCATAAATATTATGAATTAGACCCTTGTTGGTATTATACTGTACTGGTGTTAGCATTTGATGCTATGTTTAAGAAAACGGGGGTGAAACTAGAACTTTTATCAGATACTGACATGCTTTTAATGATTGAAAGAGGTATTAGAGGGGGTATTTCCATGTGTAGCAAATGATATTCTGCGGCTAATAATAAATATATGGGTGAAGATTATGACCAAAATAAACCTTTAAAATATTTAATATATATAGACGCAAACAGTCTTTATCCTTGGGCAATGAGCCAACCACTCCCTCCTCATGACTTTGAATGGATTAAAGAAAAAGAATTAGAAGATTGGAAAAATATCCCCTGTTTTTTAGAGGTTGATTTAGACTACCCTAAAGAGTTACATGATTTACATAATGACTTCCTTTAGCACCTGAACGTTTAAAAATAAAAAAGGTAGAAAAACTTATTCCTAACTTAGATGATAAGAAAAATTATGTTATACATTATGAGGTTTTAAAAACATATTTAGATTTAGGTTTAAAAATTACAAAGATACACGGTGGAATTAAGTTTAAGGAAAGTCTTCATATTAAAACTTACATTGATTTAAACGTTGAACTAAGAAAAAATACTAAAAATAAGTTTGAAGAAGAATTTTTTAAGTTGATGATGAATTCTGTTTTTGGTAAAACCATGGAAAATTTACGTAATAGAGTAGATATACAATTGGTTAATAATGAAGTTTGTTACCGATATAAAAAACTTGTTGCAAAACCAAACTACCACCATACCAAAATATTCGATGAAAACTTAACTGCCGTTCATATGAGGAAAACTAATATAAAGTATAACAAACCTGTTTACTTAGGTATGAGCATATTAGATATTAGTAAAATGCATATGCATAAAACTTATTATAATTACTTTAAAGCAAAGTATGATGAAAAGGTAAGATTATGTTATACTGATACAGATAGTTTTATTCTAGAGATAGAAACAGACGATTTGTATAAGGATATTTTCCCTTATATAACTACAACATTTGATACGAGTGGTTACCCTAATGATCATTTTCTAAAAAAAAATTGTAATAAAAGAGTAGTTGGGAAGTTTAAAGATGAAATGGGTGGCAAGATTATGGCAGAGTTTGTCGGTTTAGGGGCAAACATGTACGCTTATAAAACTATAGATGGAGAGGAACTAAAAAGATGTAAGGGGATAAAAAAGTCAGTGGTTAATAGTGAAATAAATTTCGAGAATTACAAAGAATGTTTGTTTACAGGGGAAGACCAGTATAGAACCATAAGTGTACTGAGAAGTCGTAATCATGATATATATACTGAGGAGTTAAACAAGAAAGCATTAGGTTCTGATGATGACAAAAGGTATATATTGAAGGATAGGATACACACCTTGGCTTGGGGACATCATAGGATTGAAAATTTAAAAAATATAACTTCGTATAAAAAGTTATATTTTTATATTATAATATGCATTTTGTGCATTGGGATGTATCCTCAGCTTTGTCTTATGCTTCTCCTCTATAATAATATAGTCCTTTACAACCTAACTCCCACGCTTTAAAGTGTATGTCATGGATTTCTTTCTTACTAGAGTTTGAGTCTGACCTAGTTTCATAAGTATCAGATTAAAAATGTAGCCTCTAGGGTGCACACAAGGTTTTTCTAACATTTGACCAAGTGACCTACTTTTTGACCCACTATGACCCTGTTTCAGACTTGTCCAAGATATCAAGACAAAGAAGAAGACCATGATGGTCCTAAATCGCTCACCAGAAATGCAACTCAGCTGTCATTGTTATGGCCACTTGCCTCTTGTTTTTTGCTGGAATGTTTTAGTTTTGAAAATGATTCATCCAAATCAGAGCAGGTAAGAAAATGATAGTTGAAATTATAGGCCCTAGAGTGTAAACAATGGAATTGTCATCAAGATCCCCTATTTTGATGCTTTTAGCTTGTCCCCATTTTGATCAGATTTGTCCTCAGGTCATTATGAACATCCAGGGAAATTTTGAGTATGACTGAGCCAGAATTTCGGTTGCTGAGTGTGTTCATGTTCATGTTCACAACCTTACAAATATTCTGGGCGATGGATCAAGATTATGCTCGAATTATGATACTTATATAATAAAAAGTGGAATTTTGGCGACGCATATTCAAGGATACATAAAAGCTGAGATAATCTGAGAGCGTCATCAACAACGCGGTCAGTACCCACACAAAGACCCAAATCCAACACTATTGGTGTATATAAATTGTAAATTATCAAAATGTGTTTGTGAAATTTAAATGCATATAAGCCATCGTTCACAGATATGGCCTTGATATTCAGTCTTAATATTGTGATTATACCTTTTTTATGAGTAGGTCCAAAAATAAATTAGACATGCAATGACCTTTTGATAGACAGGCAAATGAAAAGTTGACAACAATTAGACAATAATTGCAGGAGGCAGTTAAAAGACTCAGTGTTTCCCAATAGTGGCACATACCTGGTACGGGTTGACATCTGCGACAGCCCAAAATAGGGTTCCACTTATAATGATAACTCAGGGGACCGAAGAAATCATATCGTTTTATCTGAATATCGTTTTAACTGATGTATATTCTTATAAAAAGAGACCCTGTTGGGACCAAGGGATTAACGTCATTATAAGCAATATATCGTGTTAAGCAATATAGTAATAAGCAAAGTTTACCGTAATTGTTGCAGAGATGCTCAAGAAATTAATTAATATTTTAGCAGATCAGTATTGAGTTGACTCTTTTCAAGATATAATGGTGATCAACCTCTTTCCCATCTCTTTCCCACCACTTGCAAGAAGACTCAACACCATAATGCTACATGCCAAATATGAAAGCTCTAGCCCTTAAGGTTTGGGACAAGAAGATTTTTAAAGATTTCCCTCTTTATCTCTATGTGAATTCCGAGACCAACAAAATATGGCCAATTTTCACACAAGGGCCATAATTTAAGTGTTTAGGTAGAGGGCCACTAGATGATGCTACATGCCAATATGAAAGCTCTAGCCCTTACAGTTTGGGACAAGAAGATTTTTAAAGATTTCCTTCTTTATCTCTATGTGAAATCCGAGACCCCACAACATAGGGCCAATTTTTAATACCAGGGCCATAATTTGAAGTATTTTGGTAGAGGGTCACTAGATGATGCTACATGCCATATATGAAAGCTCTAGCCCTTACCGATTGGGACAAGAAGATTTTTAAATATTTCCTTCTTTATCTCTATGTGAAATCCGAGACCCCACAACAAAGGGCCAATATTTAACACCAGGGCCATAATTTGAAGTATTTTGGTAGTGGGTCACTAGATGATGCTACACGCCATATATAAAAGCTCTAGCCCTTACCGATTGGGACAAGAAGATTTTTAAAGATTTCCTTCTTTATCTCCATGTGAAATCTGAGAAGCCACAACATAGGGCCAATTTCCACACTAGGGCCATTATTTGAAGTATTTTGGTACAGGGCCACTAGATGATGCCACATGCCATATATGAAAGCTCTAGCCCTTACAGTTTGGGACAAGAAGATTTTTAAAGATTTCCCTCTTTATCTCTATGTGAAATCCGAGAACCCACAACATTGGGCCAATTTCCACACTAGGGCCATTATTTGAAGTATTTTGGTACAGGGCCACTAGATGATGCTACATGCCAAATATGAAAGCTCTAGCCCTTACGGTTTGGGACAAGAAGATTTTTAAAGATTTCCTTCTTTATCTCCATGTGAAATCCGAGAAGCCACAACATAGGGCCAATTTCCACACTAGGGCCATTATTTGAAGTGTTTTGGTACAGGGCCACTAGATGATGCTACATGCCAAATATGAAAGCTCTAGCCCTTACAGTTTGGGACAAGAAGATTTTTAAATATTTCCTTCTTTATCTCTATGTGAAATCCGAGAACCCACAACATAGGGCCAATTTCCACACTAGGGCCATTATTTGAAGTATTTTGGTACAAGGACTAGATGATGCTACATGCCATATATGAAAGCTCTAGCCCTTATGGTTTGGGACAAGAAGATTTTTAAAGATTTTCTTCTTTATCTCTATGTGAAATCTGAGAATCAACAACATAGGGCCAATTTCCACGCTAGGGCCATTATTTGAAGTATTTTGGTAGAGGGTCACTAGATGATGCTACATGCCAAATATGAAAGCTCTAGCCCTTACGGTTTGGGACAAGAAGATTTTTAAAGATTTCCTTCTTTATCTCTATGTGAAATCCGAGAACCCACGACATAGGGCCAATATTTATCACCAGGGCCATAATTTGAAATATTTTGGTAGGGGGTCACTAGATGATACTACATGCCATATATGAAAGCTCTAGCCCTTACGGTTTGGGACAAGAAGATTTTTAAAGATTTCCTTCTTTATCTCCATGTGAAATCTGAGAACCCACAACATAGGGCCAATTTCCACACTAGGGCCATAATTTGAAGTATTTTGGTAGAGGGTCACTAGATGATGCTACATGCCATATATAAAAGCTCTAGCCCTTACGGTTTGGGACAAGAAGATTTTTAAAGATTTCCTTCTTTATCTCTATGTGAAATCTGAGAACCCACAACATAGGGCCAATTTCCACACTAGGGCCATAATTTGAAGTATTTTGGTAGAGGGTCACTAGATGATGCTACATGCCATATATGAAAGCTCTAGCCCTTACGGTTTGGGACAAGAAGATTTTTAAAGATTTCCTTCTTTATCTCTATGTGAAATCCGAGAACCCACAACATAGGGCCAATTTCCACACTAGGGCCATTATTTGAAGTATTTTGGTACAGGGCCACTAGATGATGCTACATGCCATATATGAAAGCTCTAGCCCTTACAGTTTGGGACAAGAAGATTTTTAAAGATTTCCTTCTTTATCTCTATGTGAAATCCGAGAAGCCACAACATAGGGCCAATTTCCACACTAGGGCCATTATTTGAAGTATTTTGGTACAGGGCCACTAGATGATGCTACATGCCATATATGAAAGCTCTAGCCCTTACGGTTTGGGACAAGAAGATTTTTAAAGATTTCCTTCTTTATCTCCATGTGAAATCCGAGAAGCCACAACATAGGGCCAATTTCCACACTAGGGCCATTATTTGAAGTATTTTGGTACAGGGCCACTAGATGATGCTACATGCCAAATATGAAAGCTCTAGCCCTTACAGTTTGGGACAAGAAGATTTTTAAATATTTCCTTCTTTATCTCTATGTGAAATCCGAGAACCCACAACATAGGGCCAATTTCCACACTAGGGCCATTATTTGAAGTATTTTGGTACAAGGACTAGATGATGCTACATGCCATATATGAAAGCTCTAGCCCTTATGGTTTGGGACAAGAAGATTTTTAAAGATTTCCTTCTTTATCTCTATGTGAAATCTGAGAATCAACAACATAGGGCCAATTTCCATGCTAGGGCCATTATTTGAAGTATTTTGGTAGAGGGTCACTAGATGATGCTACATGCCAAATATGAAAGCTCTAGCCCTTACGGTTTGGGACAAGAAGATTTTTAAAGATTTCCTTCTTTATCTCTATGTGAAATCCGAGAACCCACAACATAGGGCCAATATTTATCACCAGGGCCATAATTTGAAATATTTTGGTAGGGGGTCACTAGATGATACTACATGCCATATATGAAAGCTCTAGCCCTTACGGTTTGGGACAAGAAGATTTTTAAAGATTTCCTTCTTTATCTCTATGTGAAATCTGAGAACCCACAACATAGGGCCAATTTCCACACTAGGGCCATAATTTGAAGTATTTTGGTAGAGGGTCACTAGATGATGCTACATGCCATATATGAAAGCTCTAGCCCTTACGGTTTGGGACAAGAAGATTTTTAAAGATTTCCTTCTTTATCTCTATGTGAAATCCGAGAACCCACAACATAGGGCCAATTTCCACACTAGGGCCATTATTTGAAGTATTTTGGTAGAGGGCCACTACGTAGATGATGCTACATGCCATATATGACAGCTCTAGCCCTTACAATTTGGGACAAGAAGATTTTTAAAGATTTCCTTCTTTATCTCTATGTGAAATCCGAGAACCCACAACACAGGGCCAATTTCCACACTAGGGCCATTATTTGAAGTATTTTGGTAGAGGGCCACTAGATGATACTACATGCCATATATGAGAGCTCTAGCCCTCACGGTTTGGGACAAGAAGATTTTTAAAGATTTCCTTCTTTATCTCTATGTGAAATCCAAGACCCCACACAACAAAGGGCCATTTTCAACACTAGGGCCATAATTTGAAGTATTTTGGTAGAGGGCCACTAGATGATGCTACATGCCAAATATGAAAGCTCTAGCCCTTACAGTTTGGGACAAGAAGATTTTTAAAGATTTCCTTCTTTATCTCTATGTGAAATCCGAGTACCCACAACATAGAGCCAATATTTAACACCAGGGCCATAATTTGAAGTATTTTGGTAGAGGGTCACTAGATGATGCTACATGCCATATATGAAAGCTCTAGCCCTTACCGATTGGGACAAGAAGATTTTTAAAGTTTTCCTTCTTTATCTCTATGTAAAATCCGAGAAGCCACAACATAGGGCCAATTTCCACACTAGGGCCATAATTTGAAGTATTTTAGCAGAGGGCCACTAGATGATGCTACATGCCATATATGAAAGCTCTAGCCCTTACAGTTTGGGACAAGAAGATTCTTAAAGTTTTTTCTTTCGGTTGCCATGGCAACCAGAGTTCTTCATGGAATTCAAATCTTTGAAGTATTCTGAAAGTGCATCACCTAAGGATCATTTCTGTGAAGTTTCATTGAAATCTGATTGGCAGTTTCAGAGAAGAAGATTTTATAGTAATTGTTTACAGACGGACGAGGGACATTGACTGATCACAATAGCTCACCCTGAGCACTATGTGCTCAGGTGAGCTAATAATCTGACCAAGTTTCAAGAGTGTCAGGCTGAAAATGTGGCCTCTTGAGTGCACACAAGGTTTTTGTAAGATTTAGCCCAGTGACCTACTTTTGACCCAACATGACCCAATTTCTAGCTTGTTCAAGATTTTATCAAGACAAACATTCTGACAACGTTTCATGAGTATCGGACTGAAAATGTGGCCTCTAGAGTGCACACTAGGTAAATGTTGAAGACCCAGATAACAGACAACAGATACAGCACGATAACCAAAGCTCATCTTGAGCACTTTATGCTCAGGTGAGCTAAAAAGCTGGCAACCAGCATTTTCTCCTTTTCCCACAATGTTTTCTACCCATTTATAAAAGAATTCCTTCAGTTCAGGAACATTGTTGTCTCAAAATTGTTTAATTCTTTCAATTTTGCTATTTGGTAAAGACTTACACAGATATGGGGAGATGGTCAAACAACAGACTAAGACCAGAACACAAATATCAACTTGGTTGAAACATTTTATTTACTTTATAACAAAGCTTTGATTTGCTTGGCAAAGAATGATAAGTTACTAGAATAATAAAACATAAATACACTGAATTTAACTTTTTACCAAACAACAAAATTTTAGACGAGTCAAAATTGAAAGCATTTGAATACAACATTTTGAATTTGATTCAAACAATTAGATTATCTTTGAAAGGTTAGAAAAAATGGTGGGAAAAGAAGAAAATGCTGGTTACCGGCATTTTCTTCTCTTCTCACAATGTTTTCAAAACCTTTGTTCCTCCAGGTCGTTAAAATTCGGGATTGTGCGGTAAAAGGTTAAATGGTAGGATGGGGGATGAGGAAAGATAAAAGTTTTGTTTTGCTGTAAAATGAAGAAAAAAAATGTACACAACTACATGCATGACAAAGTTAAAAAAAAAATCAGTTTTTAGGTAATATGACTGGAAAATATTCATCTCTGGAAATTTCTGCCGACTTTATCTCCATGTCAGGTGTCTCAATTTTAGACTTCTTCAATCTGAAAGCCTTTGCAGACAACAAATTAACTCTTTACAACATGACAAAATTTTAGACTGGTCCAAAGGAGAAATGCTGGTTACCATATTTCCTCCTTTCACCACAATGTTTTCTGCTCTATGTAAGACAAAATCCACCATTTGAGTGGCATCTACAAACTGCAAGTGCTTCCAATTTGGACATGTCAAAGACTTGGTTCTTATAAAAATTTAACAAGAAAAAGTTTTCTAGGATCTTAACACAAGTAAATGAACCCTGTACCACACAATCCTGAGTTTTAAAAACCCTGAGGAGGAAAGCTTTTTAAAACATTGTGGGAAAAGGAGAAAATGCTGGTTACCAACATTTTCTCCTTTTCTCAAAATGTTTTCTATCCTATAAAATCTGAAATTGATCATTTGAGCCATATTTAATTTGTGCAAATGCTTTCAAAATGGACAATGTTGTCGTTTGATAAAGAGTTAAAGAGCTCACTGGTTTGAAAAACAAGAGGGCCATGATGGCCCTGGAGTCGCTCACCTGAGCCTTTTGACCATGCACAACCAATTTCCAATGTCTTGTGAGATATATGTATTACCAAACAATAAAATTTTAAACTCATCAGTCTGAACCTTCTGCATAAAACAAATAATATGTGGATCAAGCTGTGGAATTGGTCTCTCAAAGGGGTAGAAAACATTGTGAAAAAGGGAAAAAATGCTGGATACTAGCATTTTCTCATTTTCAAACAGTGTTTTCAAAAGGCTTCTTTCTGAGAGTCATTCGTACACTAGGTTTTTCTAAGATTTGACCTAGTGACCTAGTTTTTCAGCCAACATGACAGATTTTCAAACTGGTCCAAGATATCATCAGGACAAACATTCTTACCAAATTTCAAGAGTACTGGACTGAAAATGTGGCCTCTACAGCATACACAATGTTTTTCTAAGATCTGACCTAGTGACCTAGATTTTGACCCAACATGACCCATTTTCAAACTCATCCAAGATATTACCAAGGAAAACATTCTGAGCAACTTTAAAAGAGTATTGAACAAAAAATGTGGCCACAACAGTGTACACATGGTTTTTCTAAGATTTGACCAGGTGACCTAGTTTTTGACCCAACATGACCCATTTTCAAATTCGACTGAGATATCATCGAGACAAACATTCTGACCAACTTTCAAGAGTATCAGACAGAAAATGTGGCTTCTGCAGCTTACACAAGGTTTTTCTAAGATTTGACCTAGTGACCTAGTTTTTCACCCGACATGACCTATTTTCAAAGTAGTCAGAGATATTATCAAGGCAAACATTCTGACCAACTTTCAAGAGTACTGGACAGAAAATATGGCCTCTAGAGCATACACAACGTTTTTCTTAGATTTGACCTGGTGACCTAGTTTTTGACCCAACATGGCACTTTTTCAGACTATTTCAAGATATAATCAAGACAAACATTCTGACCATTTTTCATGAGTATTGGACTGAAAATGTGGCCTCTGTAGTGTACAAAAGGTTTTTCTAAGATTTGACCTAGTGACCTAGTTTTTGACCCCATACAACCCAATTTTAAACTTGTCTGAGATTTTATCAAGACAAACATTCTGACCAAGTTTCATGAGGATTGGACTGAAAATGTGGCCTCTAGAGCGTACACAAGGTTTTTCTAAGATTTGACCTAGTGACCTAGTTTTTGACCCCACATGACCCAATTTGGAACTCGTCTGAGATTTTATCAAGACAAACATTCTGACCAAGTTTCACAAGTATCTGACTGAAAATGTGGCCTCCAGAGCGTACACAAGGTTTTACTAAGATTTGACCTAGTGACCTAGTTTTTGACCCCACATGACCCAATTTGGAACTTGTCTGAGATTTTGTCTTGATAATTCTGACCAAGTTTCATGAGGATCGGACTGAAACTGTGGCCTCTAGAGCGTACACAAGGTTTTTCTAAGATTTGACCTAGTGACCTAGTTTTTGACCCCACATGACTCAATTTGGAACTCGTCTGAGATTTTATCAAGACAAACGTTCTGAACAAGTTTCACAAGTATCTGACTGAAAATGTGGCCTCTAGAGCGTATACAAGGTTTTACTAAGGTTTGACCTAGTGACCTAGTTTTTGACCCCACATGACCCAATTTTGAACTCGTCCGAGATTTTATCAAGACAAACATTCTGACCATGTTTCATGAGGATCGGACTGAAAATGTGGCCTCTAGAGTGTACACAAGATTTTTCTAAGATTTGACCTAGTGACCTAGTTTTTGACCCCACATGACCCAATTTCAAACTCGTCCGAGATTTTATCAAGACAAACATTCTGACCAAATTTCATGAGGATTGGACTCCAAATGTGGCCTCTAGAGCATACACAAGGTTTTTCTAAGATTTGACCTAGTGACCTAGTTTTTGACCCCACATGACCCAATTTCGAACTCGTCCAAGATTTTATCAAGGCAAACATTCTGACTAAATTTCACAAGTATCTGACTGAAAATGTGGCCTCTAGAGCGTACACAAGGTTTTTCTAAGATTTGACCTAGTGACCTAGTTTTTGACCCTACATGACCCAATTTCGAAGTCATCCGAGATTTTATCAAGACAAACATTCTGACCAAATTTCATGAGGATTGGACTCAAAATGTGGCCTCTAGAGCATACACAAGGTTTTTCTAAGATTTGACCTAGTGACCTAGTTTTTGACCCCACATGACCCAATTTCAAACTCGTCCGAGATTTTATCAAGACAAACATTCTGACCAAGTTTCATGAGGATTGGACTGAAAATGTGGCCTCTAGCGTGTACACAAGGTAAAAAGTTGACGACGGACGACGCACACCGCACGACGGACACAGCACGATCACAATAGCTCACCATGAGCAATTCGTGCTCAGGTGAGCTAAAAAGGAATATATCGTAGAATTCTGAAATATATCATTATTTTCTTTTTTAACTAATGAAAGTAAAAGAATCAAGACCAGAAAAGCAACTCATAACCATTTTATACTGGTAAAATCTTAAGTATTTTCAGATCTTGAAAGGCCCAATAGTAGCCAAAAGCATACAAAAACAGGTGTTAAAACATATTTGAATTTAAATCATACCATTTAAAAGTATAGAAATTATCATGAAGGTGACATTATATTATTTTACCATTGGTTCAAGTGTTGGTGGCTGACAGAAAAATGAATTTTTACGAGACTAACCAACCATCTATATGAGCCATGCTCTGTGCAAAGGGAGCTTAATGCATATGTGAACAGTATCGAACCAGGTCACCCTGCGCAGTCCACTGACATGTGCCGAAACTTTTTGCTATTGGTCAATTTTCTGTATGTCAAAGGACAACTTGACCTTATGATACAATGGGTTGTTAGACATAATGGATTTTATGGATCCTCAATTATGTGATGACTTGTTTGGTATAATGCATCACAGAGATGCATTAAGCCCCATTTCCCAGAGCATGGCTCATATCTAAGTTCAGACTGGATATTTTGTTAAATCTAAGACTATACAATCAGCGCTTTGATCTTCACAGGCTGAAACAGCACATGATTGTAGTGTTGTGTTAATCCTTTACCACACAATCCTCAGTTTTAACGATGCTGAGGAAGAAAGCTTTTGAAAACAATGTTTGAAAAGGAAAAAGTGCAGGTAACCAGCATTTTCTCCATTTCCAACAATGTTTTCTACTGTTTAATAGACATCTTACATTAGATGAGCTATATTTGTCTTCTACAAATGCTTTAATTTTGGAGGAGTCTAAATTTTGTCCTTTGGTAAAGAGTTAACCCTTTACCACCCAAGTTTTAACTACAACTGTCGTACAGCGGATAAATACCCCCCCAACAGCACCTTGTCAGCACAATCAGAGAATGGAAATGAATTTTTTAAAATAAAAATAATCATTGACCTTGACCTCTGACCCATGTGGCCCAAAAACAGTATGGCTTCTCCTTGGGTCAAGAGCAACACTTGTAAAAAGTTTAAGGTTCCTAGGTCAAACAGCTATTTAGTTAAAGCACAGAAACAATTTTCAAACAAAGTTCACCTGTGACCTTGAAGTTTGACCCATGTAACCCCAAAATGGGCACCTCTTTGCATCATGAGCAACAGTTGTAGAAAGTTTCATGATCCTACATGTAGGTCAAAAACAGCTACTGAGTTAGAGCATGGAAACAATTTTCAAACAATGTTCACCTGTGACCTTGACCTTTGACCCATGTGACCAAAAAACTATACTGCACCTCCTTGGGTCTTGAGCAACACTTGTATAAAGTTTCAGGATTCTAGGTCGAATGGCTTTTGAGTTGGGGCACGGAAACGAAAACAAGACTGATGAATTGTCGGACGGATGGAGAGACATGGTGAAACCAGTACATGCCATTCTAGTTTGTAGGTGGGATGGGGGATATAACATCCCCCAGGTTGCGGGCTTTTCAAAACATTGTGGGAAAAGGAGAAAATGCTGGTTAACCAGCATTTTCTCCTTTTCAAACAATGTTTCCTAACCGTTTATAGACAACTTCTACCATTTTAGCCCCACTTAATTTGCCATCTGCAAATGCTTTGGAATTAGACAAGTCCAAAATATTGACGGTTGGTAAAGGCTTTAGTACCGTAACGATGAATCAAAAAGTCATATTTTGTCTCTGATGCCTATATAATAAACCCTTTTCCAGCTGAATAATAGTCATAGTTAAAAATAAAGTTGTAGACATCTTATATCTAGCAAGTTCTATGCATTCATGATCACTGATCAATGCTGTCTCCAAAACGCTACTTGAGTAAACCATGGCAAACAAAGGTTTATCCCTTTGCTAAACAATCCTGTGTCTTAAACAGCCTGAGGAAGACGGCTCCGAAAAACGTTGAAGAAAAAAGGGAAAAAAATGCTGGCAACCAGCAGTTTCTTCTTTTCCCACAATGTTCTCTTCCCTTAAAAAGGCAGATTTTCAGTGTTTGAGAAATGATTACTTTATTGTATGCAAATGCTTTGAATTTGGACAAGTCCAAAATTTTGGTGTCTGATAAAGAGTAAAAGAAACACAACCTTAACCCCTTAGGCTGCTAAGCGCGACTCTCTGCCGACACTGTAGATCAAGATTAGAGTAAACAGAGCATGCACTCTGATCTTGGATCTACATTGTCTGTGAAGGAGATTTTTTTTTCCGAAATAATAAGTCTGAAGTAGCATTATTTGGGTTTTTACAATCAGCGTGAAAGTTTCATTTAACTGAGCAGGATAAGGAATAAAAGAACAAAATGGACAAAGTGTTTAGAGTTGCTTGTCCAGACAACATGACCAGTATAATTTTTATCTGAACTCGAACTTCAAAAATTTAGAGAGGTACAAATCTAAAACATTTGCAGATGACAAATTAAATATAGCTCAAATTGCAGTAATTGTCTGAGAAAAGGGTAGAAAACATTGTGGGAATATGAAAAATCTTCATAGATAAATTTTTTTTTAACAAGTGATAGATTTGAGAGAATAGAAAATAAATAAACATATACAGGAATGCAGAAACAGTATTCCAAATACATACTTAAGCATATTTCTAAGACTTAGAATTCAGCTGAAATAATGTTTCGTTTTTGTCATTTGTATGTTTATACACAATGCCTTTTGAGAGATCTGTATTCCAACTAAACAACTTTGCAGGTCTATACAATATTGTTTTTCAACAGATCTGGCCCTAATTGCTGTCCATGGCATTATGACAAATTGAGAAATGGTTGAATGTCAATAATTTAAAAGCATTTTCAAATATATATTGAACTGATTGATTTTATTGTTACTCTCATACAAGAAATTGCTAAGAAGAAATGGCCACAAGTCTACATCCAGGGACATCTTTGTTCTGAAAAAAAAATTAACCCTGTAACACACAATCCTGAGTTTTAAAGACTCTGAAAGAGTAGGCTTCTGAAAATATTGTGGGAAAAGGAGAAAATGCTGGTAACCAGCATTTTCTCCTTTTTACACAATATTTGCCACCCTGTCTAACACAGAGATCAACATTTGAACCACATTTAATTTGTTGTCTGCAAATGCTTTCAATTTGGTAAAAGTATCAGCCAAGGTCAGCCTGCACAGGCTGTCCTGGGTCAAAAATTTTTGCTATTGGTCAATTTTCTGTGATCAGTCTACCTCATGATTCAGTTGGTTGTTAAGAAAAAAAGGTGGCCATTATGGATCCATAATTATTTGATTGCTTGATTTGTGCAATGCATCAAGGTGATGTATTAAGCCCCCTTTTGCTAGAGCATGACTCATGTTTGGTAAAAGGCTCAAAAAGCAATGAGATTAAGTGAGAGATTCCCCCCATGGGTACATACATGTATATTGTAACTTATCAGACCTATAATATTACTGCAAAAATCACACAATTTGTTCCATGAAACACAGGAGATTTTTTATCCAATCAATTCTTTCCTCAATGCAAAACAAAAAGAGAAAAAAATTATCTTGGTATAAACAACACTGTTAGGTACACAATATTTTAATAATGAACAAGTTAAAAAATATAAGTTACTATAGCACTTAAACAAAAGAGATAGCACATTTTGACTATAAAAACAAAGATAACAGCTTTGTAACTATCTGTACATATATCATGAAAAAATATGATAAACTGATGATAACCACCTTGTTAACCTTTGAATAGACAACACAATTTTAGACTTTACCAAATTCAAACAATTTGCTGAGGACAAATCAAATATAGCTCAACCAATACAAGTTGTCTATAAAAGGGTAGAAAACGTGTGGAAAAGGAGAAAATCCCGGTTGTTTTCCTACAGTGTTTGCTAATCTTTCAAAAACAAAGCTCAACATCCAATCTACATTTGAGCCATGCTCTGTGACAAGGGGGTTTAAATATGATTCATGTCAGCCTGTGCAGTCTACGCATGCAGACATGGATTGAAACTTTTTGCTATTTGTCAAATTTCTGCATGAAAAAGGACTATTGTACCTCATGATTCAGCCTGTTGTTTGACAAAATGGATTTTATGGATTCATAATTTGTTTGGTATAATAAATCGCAGAATGTATTAAACCCCCTTTTGCCAGAGTATGGCTCATTTATACTGTCATCTACAAATACTTTCAAAATGGACACGCTACAATCTTGTCATCTGGCATTTTACCCTTTACCATATAATTCCGACTTCGAACGACCCTGAAGGAGAGGGCCTTTGAAAACTGCGTGGGAAAAGGAGAAAATACTAGTAACTTGCATTTGCTCCTTTTCCCACAATGTTTTCTACCCTTTAAAAGACAGAAATCATAATTTTAGCAACATTCATCTTCTGTGAATACTTTCAATTTGGTCCAAGCCCAAATTTTGTTGCGTGGTAAAGAGTTAAAAGGTCCTCGCCATTTCAGGGCTTTTTTGTAAGAAAACCTGTCAAATCATCTGACAGTACATGTAAATTGAACTTTTGTCATCTGGTAAAGATCTTAAATCTAGTATAGGATTAAACGGTTTATGTCCATGATGATGATGATGATGATGATGAAAATGTGCCCTACATTAAATCATTATGAACTGCATAATAAAGGTTAGGTATATATATAAAAGTTATAGCTATCTGTAGGCAGTCACTTAAAATGCTTTGGCAGCTAGTGTAGATTAAGATCAGACTGCACAGAACAAGCTGTCTGATCTTGGATCCTGGCTGGAAAGTTCTATCTAATTTATAAAGCAGTTTCACCCTTTACCACACAATCCAAAATTCTAAAAACCCAGGGAAAGAATTTAAAGCTTTTGAAAAAATTGTGGGGAAAAGGAAAAATGCTGTTTACTGGAATTTTCTCCTTTTCCCACACAGTTTTCTACTCTTTCACTGCCAAATCTTGTAATACCAGACATATTTAAATTGTCTTCTGCAAATGCTTTCACTTTGGATGACTCCAAATTTCTGTTGTTTGGTAAAAAGTCAAGAGTTCACAATAATTACAAACGACCCATCCTTTGAAATTGTTCAGGAAATCCTGAAGACATCAGTTTCTTTTACGGTGACATAACAATCCCATGTTTGAAAACAAAGATGAGATATGAAAATATTGTAGGAAAAGGAGAAAATGATGGTACATGTAACCAGCATTTTCTCCTTTTTTTCCCACAATGTTTTCTAACCTTTCAAAGACAAAACCCTTCATTTCAACTGCATTTTATTTGTGGTCTGTAAATATCTTCAATTTGGGCATGGGCAAGTCTAAAATTTTGTTATCTGGTAAAGAGTTAAGTCATTCTCCTTCCCCCCCACAAAAAAATTGCAGCAGACAAATGTATAGATTTTAGTGATCTACACTATACACATGAGTTTTAATAAAGCACTGCCCAAATAAATGACACATCACCTTTGCCCACAAGAAGCCCTGATCTCAACCCGATTGAGTATTTGTGGGACCATCTGGGCTGTCAAGTTCAAGCATGGGATGCACCCATTCAAAATCTACAGGAAATGGCCCAGGTACACTCCATGACGAATGGCAGAGGATCCTAATGATGCACATTCAGCGTTTGATTTCCAACATGAGGAGAAGGGTTGCAGCAGTTATCCCTGCAAGGAGAGGATACACGAGATACTGATGGCACCACTGCTGTTGGCTCAGGCATGAACATTGAATGTTTTCTGACAATTTCATGTACCTCAGATTGACCTAGTCTTTGTGACCATAGTTTTGGACATGGTTATTCTTTGAATTTTTCAGTGAAACTTTCTGACTGTTAATAAATTACAGCTAAAAGGTGAAGCAGTGTTGGCAGTTAATGGATTGACACCTTGGAGTGTTCTGTTAACGAATTTATCATCAAGTCTTAGGTTTCTATATCATGAATGACAACTGATTGTGTTGAACACTACCTTGTAACATAAAAATGGGTGGTGCTTAACTAATGCTCATGTGTATGTATTAAGGTTTAACATGATCTTTATGTAAAAACATTGAGCCAAATGGAGACATTGCTTTTCATGAGCAATAAGAAGTCAATTGCTACAAAAAATCATGATGATGGTACATTTTCTCCCTACAACCGTATGCAGTTCATACTATAATGCTTTTACAGGTTACATAATCATTTACAGAAATACAAACACTGTTACCAACTTTTCACCAAAGCCTACTTGAACTTTTACTCCTTACAGTAGGAAAATAAAACTAAAGAAATTTTTTATATTGAAAGTATTTGCTGATGACACAGTAAATCTGGCTCAAACAAAAGAACTGTTTTTGAAAGGGTAAAAATTATTGTGGAAAAAGGTGTAAATGGTGCTTAATGGCAATTTCTCCTTTTCCAACAAAAGTTTGACTAGGTTTCTTCTTCAGGGTCTATATTTACCCATAATGTTCACTTAACCATGTTACAGTTAAATTTTGTAACACATTTTTCACAATCCATTATTTACTCAAAATAGTCACTTGCCCATGTTGACCCATCAATTTTGTATCACAGTTTCCAGGGTCTGTATTTACCCATAATGTTCACTTGCCCATGTTGACCCATCAATTTTGTATCACAGTTTCCAGGGTCTGTATTTACCCATAATGTTCACTTGCCCATGTTAACCTATCCATTTTGTTTTTTCAGCCTCTATTAATTTTATATACCCATAATGATCACCTGGCAATGCTGACCAGTCAAATTTTGTATCCCATTTTTCAGGGTCTTTATTTACCCATAATGTTCACTTGACCATGTTGAAACCAATGAAATTTTGTATTACATCTTTCAGGGTCTCTATTTACTTGTTATGCTCACTTGACCATGTAGGTCTGTCAAATTTTTCATCACATTTTCATTGCTATGATGCTTCTGCCATGGTATTGTGTGTATAATTAAACTTTTAACCAAATAATCTAGGTATTTATAACCCTGAGGAAGAAAACATATTGAAACATTGTGGGAAAATGCGAAAATGCTGGTAACCAGCATTTTTTCCATTTCAAACAATGTGTTCCAACCTTCAAATCTGAATCCTGTTTTGTTATCCATGTTTGTTGTTGGCCAATACTTGCACAATGGACAAGTCTTTAATTTGTCAATGTCTATCAAAGTTAAAGACTACACTGTCCAAAGGAATAATTTCTGTCCTCTACAGTATTTCAACCATTACATAGACTTTACAGACAGTACAGTAAAAAAAGAATGTCAAAGAACAGAATAGGAAATTTTGGTAAAAAGATGATTACAGTTGACATCAACCCATTACTGCACAGGCTATTTTCAGACCTACTTATAAATAACAACATAACAGACGAAAGTATTGTAAGGAAAGATATTAATATTTTTCACAAACAGAAAAACATTCAGGAAAAAGAAGCAATTGCCTGTTAAAAGCAAATGCTCATTTTCCAACAATTTTTTTCCAAAGCTTTCAATTTGTGGTGATTAGGGTGATATTAAAAGTGATATTTGTAGAGAAATGGGTTAAAAGTAATTATAAATTTTACAATACATGAAGCTATACAGATAATGTACAATTTTTAGCCACCTCTCTTTTGAGGGTGGATTTTGAGCCATGCATTTATAGGTAATGCTCTGCCCTAGTCATATTTACAAAACAAACACAAGTTTGATATAAACAATGTTTTAAACATCAATAATAAATGTTCATGTCATCATTATACATCCATTACCATGACAACAAAAATTCTGTAAGAACAACCTAACTATACAAAACACAAAAACTTCAGTTTTTCAAACACAAATCAACAACATTGAAAGAAATATAAAGATAAAATTTTCAAGTTCTTAAATTTATGTAATTCAACCAGACTTAAATTCGATGCATACCATATCTGTACATCTCAAGTATACAACATTGTGAATCCTTGTAACAAAAAGGAGAAATGCTTGAAGTAACAATTTCTCTCTCTACCACAATGTTTTCTTGACTGTCTATGCACACAAATCTTTTTGCTGAAAAACCAGTCCCTTTCTTTTTAGATTTCACAAATAAATTTGAAGAAAATATACTAAACTGTTACTTTCACTCTTAATTAAGACTCATTGGAATCCGGCTTAACCCTTTATCAAACAATTCCAACCTTTAATGACCCTAAAGAAAAAGCCTTTTGAAAACATTTTGGGAAGAGGTGGAAATGCTGGTCACCAGCATGTTCTCCTCTTCTCACAATGTTTTCCTACACTTTTACAGACAAATCTTTCCATTTGAACCACAGTTAATGTATGTCATTTCAAAATGATTTCAAATTTGATGGGACTGGTCTAAATTTTTTTCATAAATTTTTTACATCTAATAAAGGGCTAAGGTGCAATGCACAACTTTAAGTTGCCTTTGTGGCCAGAGTAGATCAAGATCAGACTGCACAAAGCATGCAGTCTAAGTTTTGATCTACTCTGCCTAATTGACTGAGATATTCCTAACAAAACAGCCATGTATGTAATAAGGTCTTATTTCTAGATTCATAATGTAAAGATTAAGATCAGACTGCACAAAACATACAGACTAAGTTTGATCTACTCTGTTCACTTTGCCGAGATATTCTAGACAAAAACAACCTTGTATGTAATAAGGTCTTGTTTCTAGACTGAAAGGGCACAATGAGTAAATCCAGAGCTCTAAGGGTACTGTGCTCCTAGTACATGTAAATGGTGTACGTCCTACATGTATTAGCTTTTTACCAAACAATAAAATTATAGCCTTGTCCAAATTGAAAGTATTTGCAGACAACAATTCATATGTTGCTTGAATAATAGGAATTACTTTTGAAAGAGTAGAAAACATTGTGGGAAAAGGAGCAAATGCTGGTCAACAGGTACTGGATTGTGTGGTAATACACAGGTAAATTCAACATTTTTGCCTTACCTGGGAACTCAAGATATGCTTGCTTAACCCTTTACCAAACATCAAAATTTTAGACTTGTCCAAATTGAAAGCATGTGCAGACAACAAATTAAAGATTGCCGAAAGAATGATTTTTATTTAAAAAAAAAAAGGTAGAAAACACTGTAGGAAAAGGACAAAGTGCTGGTTATCGGCATTTCCTCCTTTTCCCACAATGTGTTCAAAAGTTGTTTGAATTCAAGGATTGTGTGGGAAAGAGTTAATACAGGCTAGCTTTGTGATGGTTCTTAATGGTAATTGCTTGCTTAATAGAGGTGGAAACTAGGACAGGTTTTACGGTATTTCCAGACAGTAAAGCCCATCTATCATGGGAACGCCAGAAATTCAGCACAATTGCACAGCTGTAGTACATTACACTTTCGAAAAAATATTGTATCTATTATTTCAAATCAAAGGACTCAAAGTCTTGAAAAGCGGATTCATGAAACAGTATTAAGCTATGATACCATGTAATGAAAAAATAAAATTTCCATTACAAGTAATGCTAGTACATGAATACATAAATAGATAGTGGAGTTAGCAACGGCAAGGAGGAAAGTCAAAATTCTGAGGAGCAGGACGTGTAGTGCTGTTATTTTATTATGTTAACTTATTAAGGAGTAGCAATCTGACGTGGTTTTCTGCTGTTACAACATTTAGGACTGTATTTAGACGTGTAAGACTGTATAAACGGTAGCGACAAAAACATGCTGGCTAAAACTGAAAGTAGAATGAGTACAGCACAAGCGTGTATGACAGTATTTGGTTCAGATCAAGCCAATAACATGGTACAGACCAGCTATCACAACTGAAAGTGACCCACGTGAGTTTTTACGCATGATGTATTTGGTTCCGGTCAGTTTGATCATAGTATGCGGATTGCCTCTACAAATCCGCGACAACTCTAATTACAGTACCTATAGGTATCAGACCCACATATTGGTTGACCATTTTATTGAATCAATACTTTACCAGACCTGTTGCTTTTATCAAACAGTCCTCTGTTTTAATGACCCCAAGGAAGACCGTTTTTTAAAACACAGTAGGAAAAGAAGAAAATCCTAGTGACATGTATTTTATAACATTTAAAAAAGAAACAAAAAAAACAAGGTCCATGATTTTCAGTACATTGAATTTTGTTGCCTGCAAATACTTTTAACAAAGTCAAAAATGCCAAGATATTTTTTGTCTGGTAAAGAGTTCACCCTTTACCACAAAATCCCTACTTTTAACAAATCTGAACGAGAAGGCTTTAAAAAATATTGTGGGAAAAGGAGAAAATGCTGGTAACCAGCATTTTCTCCTTTTCCCTCATTGTTTTCTACTTCATCAAGGACAAATTTTGTCATCTGAGCCACCTATAATTTGTCCTTTGCAGATGCTCTCAATCTGGACAAGTCTAAAATTTCATTGTGTTGTAAAGAGTTCAATGGTATATAAGACCCTTTCAGGTTTTCTTTGTTTGACAAAACAAAGGTCCTTAAAATCTTTAGAAACACATTAATATGACACAAATAGACTTTATATCAAAAACCTTCAGTTCTGATACAAAGCTAATTGCCTTTGAAAAATCATCTATAAAAACTTTTAACTCTTTACCAAATGAAACAATTTCAGACCAGTCCAAATTCAATTCAAGCATTTGCAGACGACAACATAAATCTACCTTAAGTGATGATTTTTGTCTTTGATAGGGTGGAAAACATTTTGGGAAAAGGAGAAAATGCTGTTTGCCAGTACTTTCTCTTTTTCCAACAATGTTTTAAAAAGGCCTTTTTTTCTTTCAGGGCCATTACACCTTGGGATTGTGTGGTAAAGAGTTAACCCTTATGTTTCTGAGTGTGACTCAGGGTGCTTTTGTGGACAGTTTCAATCAAGATCAGACTTCACAAAACATGCAATCTGATCTTTGATCTGCACTGTCCGATACAGTATTCTCTTTCCAGTGAAAACAACTTTAAAACCACAGTATTTGGGTTTTTATTGAGTGGAAATTTTCGTTTCATCTATTTAGCAGCTTAAGTGTTAAGGAATTGCATCACTCAATTTACAGACCTGATACCGACATCAAACTATCTTTAACAAAGATAACATCAATTCTCCACACTAAATTCTAGATAAATTATGTAAGTCGTGATGTGCCACTTGGGCACGGAGAAAACATAGGTGGCATTTGCTGCGAAGCATAATTCTTAATATGCTGTAAACTCAGCAAATTATTCGCTAACATGTTTTCTGGTCTCGTTGTAATTGGTACATTTATATTCCTGTCCAGTCTTTCATTGCCAAGTCTTTCGTTAACTAACCGATCGTTAATCAGACGATCGTTCACAATTCTGTCATTCACTAGACGATCATTCACAAGCCTATCTACAGGCTCCGAGGACTTTCGGAAGCCAATTGGATCATAGGGAAAATATCTAGGCGACGACATAGATGATATATGGGGAAGGGATGAGCTTAAATTGTTGTTGGACAAGCCAGAAGAGAGTCCAGACGTAAGTCCGCTGTTTAGACCAGATCCGTAAGGATATGTGGTTGAATTTGAGCTTATAGTACCAGTAAACTGTGGCAACGGCATAAATGCTGATGAAACCGAAGATCCAGGATTCTTCAGTGATGGGCAGGGTGTAGAATTTTCTTGAGCTCTTTCCACTCTGTCTAGAATACGTGTGAAATCAACGGCTTCTAGTGCGGAATGCTCGGATGGTTCTTGCTTCACAGGTGCTTTCTGTTGCGGTTTCGCATTTTCATTTGTATGCTTTAACATATGCCGTGCTAAATAGGTTTCCTGCGTGTAGGCTTTCCCGCATATCTTACAGATTTGGGTTTTGATGTGCTTCGTTTCACTGTGTTTGGGGATGTGTTCCCTCAGTCCCTCCTCTGTAGCGTAACATTTGTAGCAAGAATTGCAACGAAAAGGCTTGTCTGTCATGTGACTTCGAGAGTGAGATTGAAGGTTGGACAGCTGTGAAAATGCTTTTCCACAACCAGGGTGATGGCATTTGTAAGGTTTCTCACCTGTAAAGAATAATTTATATACAATCATTGTTAAACTTCATCAAACAATCCAATGTTTTACAACCCTGAGGAAGAAGCCTTTTGAAAACATTTTGGAAAAAGGAGAAAATGCTGGCAACCAGGATTTTTCATTTCCCTGAAGGTTTTCTACTGTTTCAAAAATAAATTCCATTAATTGTTTGAGTCATATCATATTTGTTATTTGCTAATGAAAGTAAAGGTTAAATTCTTATATAAAAGCATTGTTTAAATCTCTAACAAATGACAATTTTAGTCTAGTCCAAATTATAAGTATTTTGCAGATAACAACTAAATAGTAGCTAAAATGACAGAATTTGTCTGTATAGGTGTAGAAAACATTGTGAGAAAAGGAGAAAATGCTGGTTAACTAAAATGTTTTCAAAAGTCTATTCCATTAGGGTCATTAAAACTTGGGATTGTGTGGTAATGGGTTAAGAATAAGGACACTCAGCCCAATATCTCATCAGCCCTTGAAGCTAATTTGCAGCAGACAACACCATGTTAAAGATACATCTATACTTGTTTTCAGCCAGTTTTAACCCACTTCATCTTCATTGTATCACACTATAATCATTCTTGTATCTTCATGCCAAATGTTGCCCCTGACCATTGCAAGGTTCCATAGGCTATTATAAATAGAACATTTCATTTTGTGGAGGCCATCACAGAAATCACTGTTGTTTCCACTTTAAAATCAAAGATTTCCGATATTCCCTTGGAATATTGCATGATAATTATGCATTCTCTCTCATACCTATATTTGACCATTGCCTTGCCTAAACAAAGACGATGCACACTAAAAAGCTCCAAGTTTTAACAGCATTTTTATCTCTCTAGCTGTCAGGATGTATCTTTGAAATAAGAATGGTCAAAGAGAAATATGGTTTAACCCCTTGCCAAACATGTCCCTGTTTTAACGAACCTGGGAAAAGAGGCTTTTATAAACATTGTTTCCTACCCTTTCAGCAGGGTCCAGTTCTTAGAGTCATTTTCTTTAATTATGTAGTCTGCAATGGATTGCAATTTGGACATGTCTAATATTTTGTTGATCCACACAACCCAAGTTACAGCCTTTGGTACCTAGCATTTTCTCCCATTTCCACAATCTTTTCTACCTTTCTCAGATGAATCCTATAAATTTTGTTGATAGTTAGAGAGTTAACTCTTTACCAGATAATAAAATTTTAGTCATGTCCAAATCAAAAGCACATCCAGACAACAAACCCAATGACCTTGTGTCTAAAATGATGGACTTTGTGTCTGGAAAGGTTGAGAATATTGTGGGAAAAGGAGAAAATGCTGGTACCAGAATTTTCTCCTTTTCTTAAATTGTTTTCAAAAATCCCTTTCATCAGGATGTTTCAAACATGGGATAATGTAGTAAGAGGTTACATGTGAAAACATTGTTAAAAGCAAATTCTCCTTCTTTCACTACAATTCTCTTAAAATGATGACTAGAAAACGTGACAAAAAGGTACAAATAAGTAATTTCTCCATTGTCACAATATTCTCTGAATCTAAGGTTCCGTAGCTCATACTCTACATTATAACCATTTATAACACAATCCTTTCTTTAAACAACCCTGAGAAAGATAGTACACATATTTGAAAACATTGTGGGAAAAGGAGAAAATGCTGGTAACCAATGTTTTGTATTCTTTCAAAGACATATTTGATAATTTGAGAACAGTTAACTTGTCATCTGCAAACACTTTCAATTTGGTTAAGTGTTTAATTTTGTTGTGTGGTAAAAAAGTTACTACATAAATTTGAAATCAATTTAAAATGGCATTTGTGGTTACAGATGTAATGGTCCATGCTGTTACCTCCCTTTACCAAGTGACAAAATTTTAGACTTGTCAACATTCAAAGGGATTGCAAACAACAAATTAAACATGGCTCAAATGATGCAATTTGTCTTTGTGACGGTAAAATTTTCTCCTTTTCCCACAATTTTTTTCCCGACCCTTCTTAAAATGAATTTCATTTTGTGAATCATGTTTATTTTGTCATCTGCAAATGCTTTGACTTTGGAGTAGTCCAAAATTTTGTTGTTTGGTAAAGGGTTAAGCAATTTAAAATTTCTTATCTGCAAGCATTTTCATAGCTGATTCCCTTTTTAAAAAAAATGGTTACCAGCATTTTCTCCTTTTCCTACAATGTTTTCAAAAGTCCTCAGAGAAATTACAATGCTGGATTTAAGAATTAACTCTTTACCAATCCACAAAACTTTAGACTCTTCAAAATTGAAGGCAGTTGCAGACATTAAAGAAATTAAAAATGAAATTTATATTAAAAGGGCAGAAAACCTTGCTTGAAAAAGAGAAAATGCTGGTTACCACAATGTTTCATTGTCAGGGCTGATGAAACATGGGACTGCATTGTGCAATGTGTGATACAATGTAACAACAGGCTTACCTGTATGTGTTCTAATGTGCTGCTGCAAGTGAGAGAGCTGGGTAAATTTACGTTCACAAATCTCACATTTGTAAGGCTTGATCCCCGCGTGGATGCGGTTATGCTGTGATAAGTATGATGAATTGGCGAAACACTTCTGACACTGCGGGCACCTAAAGGCAGAAGGACTGGAAATAAGCAATTGAACAGTTTATGCAACTAAAACAAAATAACACTGTTAACTCAAAAATAGAAACTAGATAGTAAATTTCAGGTATGGCTCAAGTCTAACCTTTAACACAATTTCAAGCTTTTAAAGATACAAAGGAAAAGTAATATTGAAAACATTGTGGGAAATGGAGAAAATGCTGGTAACCAGCAATTTATCATTTTTCCACAATCTTTTCTATGCTTATAAAGACAAATTCAATAATTTGTGCAGCATTTAATGTGTTGTCTGCAAATGCTTTCAACCTGGACCAGTCAAGGACTTTGTCGTCTGTTAGAGAGTTAAAGGATAGTCCTGTGGAAAGTTGTTGTTTTGGTTGTTTCTGTAAATGCTGATAATAAATTACCCAATTTCTCACTACTATTTCTTGCAGAGAACCTAAAAAGACACTGTGGAAAAAGAAATTGTTCCTATGGAAGAATTTCTTGTTTTGCCACACTGTTTATACAAGTGTACACATACTAAATCTAGGCGACAAATTTTCAGGCTCGTCCTAAAACCTATTTCGTGGGTACTTTTTAAAAATTTTTGATCTATCAAACATTTTTCATGAGTACCTACAAAACAGGTTTTTTTCAGAACTAAGGTCATGAGGATTTTATTACAAATGTAGAACTGGACCTGTCATACAACAGTCCATAACATGTAATATTTCAGGACTGGTTTCAAATTGAAGCCATCAAAATAAAGACCAAATAAAAAATCAAAATGTAAAATGAAAATTACTGAACAAAATGAATGAACTAAAAAAAAAGTCAAAAATAAATAAATATACATGTAGTATACGTAAATAATATAGATGAAGTATCCTTGGCCGATAAATTTGAAAGGAAGACCACCCTGTACAAGTTTCAATGGGTACGGATGAAACATTCGTCACTGGCACCTAAACAGGATTCAGTGACCTAGGTCTGTATTCAACAACCATTTTTAAGAGTGTTTTTAGACTTATTTTCCAAGATTTTCAAAATTTGAATGTAACACAAGTTCTAACTGGCTCAACCAAATATTTAAGCCAATAAGTTGTGTTACTTTCAAAGTTAAAAAATTCTGCAGAAGAAGATTAAGAGCCTTCTTAACGCAGAACATACTTATTAAACATTTAATACTACTGAGGGTTCTGGGCAACATTAGGTAGTTTCCGAACTTTGGAAATGAAGATCAAAGAGTAAAGAAAATGCCATGTAACCTTGACAGAAAGCCATTTGAGCAGTCCTCTGGCAAAAAGTGGTTAAGCGCATCTCTATGATGCATTATACACCAAGCAAGACGTCACGTTATTATGGATCCATAAAATCTGTTTTGTTTAACCCTTTACCACATGAGAAAATTTTACACATGTCCAAATTGAAAGCATTTGCAGACGACAAATTAGATATTGCTCAAATGGCAAGATTTGTCTTTAAAAAGACAGAAAACATTGTAGGAAAAGGAGAAAATGCTGGTTACCAGCATTTTCTCCTTTTCCCACAGTGTTTTCAAAAGGCCTCTCTTTCAGGGTTGTTAAAACTCAGGATTGTGTGGTAAAGGGTTAACAACAGACTGAATCTGGTGGTACAATGGTCCTTGGACATACAAAAGGTTTATAAATAGCAACAAGTTTCAACCCAGGTCAGCCTGCGTAGACTACTCAGTCCGCACAGGCTGAAATGGCTTGATACTTTTTGAAGATGCATTAAACCCCCTTTTCACAGAGCACAAATATTTTATCTTCCTTTGCTCAATCTACCTTTACTGCAACTCCCAATATCTTTACTGCATGAGAAAGTAGGTTTTTCAAAACATTACAGTAAAAGGAAAACATGCTAGGAATCAGTATTTTCTCCATTTCTGACAATGTTTTCTCCATTTCTGACAATGTTTTCTGTTCCTTAACCTGTTACCACAAAATCCCAAGTTTTACCAACCCTAAGGAAAAGGACTTTTGAAAACATTGTGGGAACAGGAGAAAATGCTGACTACAAGCATTTTTCTTTTTCCCACCATGTTTTCTACCCTTTCAATGACAAATTTCATTATGATTATGTACAACTTGGATTTAATTAATTTGTTGTCTGCACATGCTTTCCATTTGGATCAGTCTAAAAATTTTATCGCCAGGTAAACAGATAACTTTCTCCATTTCCAGCAACGTTTTCTATCTTCTAAAGGACAAATTTAAAATCATTTAGACATAATTACTTTGTCGTCTGCTATTGTTTTCCGCTATTGTTTTCCGTATGGATAACTCAGTAAAAATTTTACTGTCTAGTAGAGACTTTAATTTCAATGTCTACATCCTTTTTATTGGAAAAGTGTTTCATCTGTGTTGCAGCATACAGATTGGAGAGATTTCATGTGTTGCAATATTCATATGTGATATTTCAAAATTAAAATGATGAAAACATGACAGATTTTGATCATTTGTTATCCATCACTGATCAAAGGACAACTGCAAAAAATGAACTGAAATTAAAGTATTTTTAAATCTAACTCTTAACATGCTAAATAAATAACATGAAAATTTCCACTCAACAGTAAAAACCCAAATATTGCCATTTCAAAGTTGATTTCACCAGAAAGAAAATACTATATCAGACAGTGTAAATAAAAGATCAGACTGCACATTTTGCGCAGTCTGATCTTAATCTGCACTCTCTACAAAAGGGCTTTGAGTTGCACTTAGCAGTCCTAAGGTTAAAAATGGTCAGATTTTTCCCTTTATCAAAATAATGATACCACAGGTATACGACTCTGAAGAGGATAGTATTTTTTGAAAAGGAGAAAATGCTGGTTACAAATGCTGCTGGCCAGAATTTTGTCCTCTTTTAACCATGCTTTTCTATATCTAAAAGAAAAATGTCACCTTTTAAGCCATATTTGCTAGCAAAATTTTAATGCTTTCAATTTGGACAAACATAATTTTCCTTTGGCTGCACCCCAATTCCCCCTTCCCATCCATTTATATTTGGGCCTTAATGCATCTGTGAAAAGTATCAACTCAGGTCAGCCTGCGCAGTCCGTGCAGGTTGACCTGTGCCAAAACTTTTTGCTCTTGGTCAATTTTCTATATGCCCAAGGACTATTCTACCTCATTCAGTTGGTTTTTAGACAAAATGGGTTTCATAGGTAATCACTTGCTTGGTATCATGGAAGCCCCCTTTTGCCAAAGCATGGCTAATTTATTTTTGTATCTTTTCCACCTTTCTACATCAACTTTGTTTTCAAAGTGGTCGGTCTGTTTCAGACAGGAACAAATTAAAGTGTGATTACAAATTACCTGTAAGGCTTCATTTCATGTTTATGAACTTGTTGACCATGGATCAGCATGTCTGACTTTGTAGAAAAAATCTGAAATTATTAAAAAATACATTAGTATGATCCATTCTTTTCCATACATGCAACTTACAGACCTGGAATCACTGCTGTACTTTTGAAGATGTTGGGCAATTAATTCCATAGCCGCATGTTTTTGCAACATTGAAGAAGAATACTTTTAAAAGCATTGTGGAAACAACAGGGCCAATTGCTCTAAAGCGCTCACCTGAGTAAAGTCATCTACAGTTGTTAAAGCTGAAGAGATCCTGGTTGTAATGATGTAAAACACATGAAAGTGACCTACTCTTGGACCTGACATGGCCAAATTTTACACTTGTCCAAGATATCATCAATGCAAACATTCTGACCAAGTTTCATTTGTATCAGGCTGAAAATGTGGCCTCTACACTGCACACAAGGTTTATCTAGGATTAGGCCCAGTGACCTACTTTTTGACCCAACGTAACCCAATTTCAAACTTGTCCAAGATGTCATAAAGAAAAACATTCCAAGTTTCATGAGTATCAAGCTGAAACTGTGTCCTCTAGAGTGTACACAAGGGTTTTCTAAGATTTGGCTAGTGACCTACTTTCTGACCTGACATGACCCAATTTCAATCATGTCCAAGATATCATCAAGACAAAAATTCTGACCAAGTTTCATAAGTGACCGCTGAAAATGTGGCCTCTAGAGTGCACACAAGGTTTTTCTTAGATTTGGCCCAGTGACCTACCTTTTCACCCCACCTGACCCAATTTAAAACTTGTCTGAGATATCATGAAGAAAAATGATCTGACCTTGTTTCATGAGCATCAGGCTAAAAAATGTGGCCTCTAAAGTGCACACAAGTTTTTTTTACGATTTGGCCCCTTGACCTACTTTTTCATCCACCATGACCCAATTTCAACATGTCCAAGATACTATTAAGAAAAATATTTCTACCAAGTTTCAAGCACATCTGGCTGAAAATGTGGCCTCTAGAGTGTACACAAGGTTTTTCTAAGATTTAGCCCAGTGACCTACTTTTTGACCCAACATGACCCAAATTCAAGTTTGTTCAAGATTTTATCAAGACAAACATTCTGACCAAGTTTCATGACTATCTGATTGAAAATGTGGCCTCTAGAGTGCACACAAGGTAAATGTTGATGCCCAGTACAATGAACACAGCACAATCACAAAAGCTCACATTGAGCACTTTATGCTCAGGTGAGTTAAAAGCGGGAAATTGCGACCAGCATTTTCTGTTTTTATCCCCACACTGCTTTCTGATAATTCAAAGAAAAATCCCATCATCATGTTTAACTTACAGCCTTCAATATGCTTCTGTTATGGTGTCCATAATTTGGCATCTTGTTCAGGGAAAGTTTACAAGTTACTTGAGAAACTGCGTTTCCAAATGGCAGCCAATCAAAACTGCTTTACAAAATACGATTTCTAAAACAGTTTAACCCTTTACCACACAATCTTAAGTTTTAATGACCCTGAGAAAGAAGGTTTTGAAAGCATTGTTGGACAAGGAGAAAATGCTGGTAACCTGCCTTTTCTTCTTTTCCAACAATCTTTTCTGCCCTTTAACAGACATATCCCATCATTTGAGTCTTATTCACCTTGTTGTCTGCAAACACTTTAAATTTGAACCAGGGCAAGAATTTGTAGTTTGTTAGTTAAATCTTTTCTTCAAATTCCATCCAAGACTTTCAGTATTTCACGGTGATCAATAGTGCAGCAATGGAGTATAGGCTAAGTATGCCAGAATGATTGTTTGTTTGTATTGGGAGTTTAACACCATTTCAACAGCTCAAGTCATATCATGGCAGTCAGTGACGTACCCATGTGTTTTCTGGCTTTCTCACACCAGCACTGACACAACTCTCTTTCAAAAGCCACTGACTACTTTTCTCAAATGCATCACGTGAGAGGCGAAAAATTGCCAGACAGAAAGTTTGCCTCAACCGGGTATCAAACTCGCAACCATCAGATCACGAGTCAGATACACTAACCACTGAGCTACCCGGGTGGGCATGCAAGAATGAATACAGAATTATAATCTTTTAACATTTCCAATTATCATAACTAACTGTAAGCCTAAAAAGGCCAAGCAATTTCCTGTTTTCTCGATTTCCCATTACTCTGGCAAATATCAACAGATTTAAACATTTTGCCAACTCTTGTAGTATCTCATAGATAACATGTCAATGGCCCTAAAGTGCTCACCTGAGTAAAGTCATCTATGGTTGATAAAGCTGACGCAATCCTGGTTTACAAAATATAAAACAGATGAGTGTAAGTGACCTACTTTTTGACCAGACATGACCCAATTTCCAATTCGTCCAAGATATCATCAAGACAAACATTCTGACAAAGTTTCATGAGTATCTGACTGAAAATGTGGCCTCTAGAGAGCACAGAACATTTTCTAAGATTTGGCCCGGTGACCTACTTTTTGACCTAACATGACCCAGTTTCCAATTTGTCCAAGATATCATCAAAAGAAAGATTCTGACCTAGTTTCATTAGTATCAGGCTAAAAATGTGGCCTCTATAGTGCACACAAGGTTTTTCTAAGATTTGGCCCAGTGACCTACTTTTTGACCCAAGATGACCAACTTTCAAAGTTGTCCGAGGTTTCATCAAGGCAAACATTCTGACCAAGTTTCAAGCATATTAAGTTGAAATGTGGCCTCCAGAATGCACACAAGGTAAATGTTGACAACTGCACAATGGACGCCAGACACACCACATTCACAAAAGCTCACCTTTAGTTCTTTGTGCTTAGGTGAGCTCAAAAGCCATGATACAAAATTTACCTTTAAAAAGAATCTAATTATCTTTTGTAACACTTTCATCATCAAATAAATAAATTTGTACTTTTCCAGGTACATGTATTTTGAAATCATCTTGGAATTTTTTGACAGCTTTTTCAAATCAGGAGTCTTGAACTGCTCATAGCAATACAAAGCAATGACTAGTGGAGAGCCAAAGATGGTCTATAAATCTCAAATACAGAAGTGAACAGAGACTGTCAGATAGTAGTACTGAATCCCTAATTTGTGGAATGTGTAGATCCATGATCAGACAAACAGGGGGTTTATTGCATCTCTGTAATGTATTATCCTAAACAAGTCATCACATAATTATAGATTCATAAAATGTATATGTCTAACAATTTAATGAATCATATGGTAGATTAGTCCTTACACACGCAGAAAATGACAAAAAGTAATTATTTTCGGCCGAGCTCACTGCGCAGACTGTGCAGGCTGACTTGGATCGATACATTGTGAGATGTTGCTATCCACAGAGCATGCATGGTTCATCTAATTCATTTTAATTCTTAATAAAATCACAAGATTACTTGCTATAGGTAGATGGCTTTCTTGTAATGAAAGAAGCTTGTTTTGTAAACTAAAAATGTCATGTAAAGTCTGCTAAACACCACTCCACATGCTTTTGCTCACTGCCCAGATCAAGATCAGACTATCCCAAATTCATAGTGCACTTTCTGATCCAGTGAATTTTTTCTGGCAACAAAAATTTTGATATTGCAATATTTGAGTACTGATTTTTCTTTGGTTGACTTAATTTGTCTGTTTTTTAGGCAATTGCTTATTTTTCCCACATTTCAATCCCTTTACCAAACAATTCTGAGTCAATGACCCCTAAAGAGAAGGCTTTTGAAGACATTGTGGGTAAAAAAGAAAATGCTGGTAACCAGCATTTTCTCCATTTCCCAAAATGTTTTCTACAGTGTGAAAGAACACTGAAAGACAATTTTGTCATGTGCAGATGCTTTCCATTCAGAAGAGTCTAGAAACTGTGGCATGGTAAAGAGCTGACCCTTTACCACACGACAGAGATTCTAGACTTGTCCAAATTGAATGCATTTGTGGACAACAATTTCAATGTGGCTTGAAAAATGTGTCTTTTCTTTGATAAGGTAAAAAACACTGTTGGACAAGGAGAAAAGTTTCTCCTTTTCCCAAAATGCTTTCAAAAGGCTTCTTTCTCATGGTCGCTAAAAGTCAGGATTGTATGGGAAAGAGTTAAGCCATCTTCTACCACAATAAAAAAGTTGTATTTTAAACTAATAGCTAAAACTCTTTACCACAGACGAAAAAAGAAATCTAGACTCCTCCATGTTAAAACTATTTTGCAATCATCAATAAATTTAATTATATCTAAAATGTTGAGATATGATTTTGAAATTGTGGAAAGGTTTGTGGGCAGAAAATACTTGTAGCAAATATTTTCTCTTTTCCCCACAATTTTCTAGGGCTCTTTTTCTAGGGCTTTTAGAACTGGGGCTTGTTTGGTACAGGATTAACCCTTTACCACACAATCCCAAGTTTTAACGACCCTGAGGAAGAAGCCATTTGAAAACATTGTGGGAAAAGGAGAAAATGTTGGTAACCAGCATTTTCTCCTTTTTTTTACATTTTCTACCCTAACAAAGACAAATTCCATCTTTTCAGTTGCGTTTTACTTGTCGTCTACAAATGCCTTCAATTTGGACAAGTCTCTATTTTGCTCATGTGGTACAGACTTCAGATGAAAGCAGAGATATAAACAAAAAATCAGGTATAGGAAAAAAAGAAGGTAAAATGCAACTATTTTATTTGATACCTATGTTAAAAGCTTAGTGCATGAGTAAACATTTTGGATGTAATCATTTTATATTAACTCTTTACCAGACAACAAAATTTGAGACTGGCTCAAATTCAAAGCATTTGCAGAGGACAAATTAAATGCAGCTAAAATGATAGGATTTGTTTCTGAAAGGTTAGAAATCATTATGGGAAAAGGAGAAAATTCTGTTTACCAGCATTTTCTCTTTTTCCCACAATGCTTTCAAAAGTCTAATTTCTCAGAAGCATTAAAATTCATCCTAGTGTGGTACATAGTTAACCCTTTCAGCACAAACTGAGCCAAACTCTGACAAGGGGATTTAATACATCACTGTGATGAATTAAACAATTAAAGTCATCACGTGATTAAGGATTCATAAAATTTATGTAATCTAACAATCAACTGGAACTTTCCTACCCTTTCTTTCCAAGACATATGTCATCATTTTGGCTACTTTTAAATTTGTCATCTGCAGATGTTTCCAACTTGGACAAGTCTAAAATTTTGTTGTTTGGTACAGACTTGACAAATCAATTTTATACCTGTCAGGGGTTTATTGGTAACAAGAGTGAAATTTGCATACCAGGTGAAAGGTAAAACCCCTCCCAGGATGTCATGATACAAACTACCTATTTTCTATGGCATTTCTATGCTGTGTCATGAAGTCTTTTCTACATTAATTACAGCATAATTCCTGACTTCATAATAACTTGTGCCATGTTTAGTCTAAAATTTTCCTTACCCTTTTACAGCCAACTTGAGCCCCATTTAATTTGTCATCTTTCAATTTGGACAAGTCTAAAGTTTTGTCATCTAGGTAATTAGTGAAGGTAATGGAAAAATAGATATCAGTAAAGATGGACCTTTTTTTTTTAAAAAAAAAAAACTGATACAGGATACGCTGCAAGTTAAACATGCACTTCCTGGTATTATAGACTTATGGTTGAACGACCTTACCCCGGAAGCAGTCAGTAAAAGTCAACTCTGCAATACAAGTTGTACAAACTGGACTTGGAATTCTTTTGAAAGTCAAGCCAATACTTTAACCCTTTACCATACAATTCCCACTTTTAATGACCCTGAGAAAGAAACATTTTGAAAGCATTGTGGGGAAAGGAGAAAATGCTGGTAACCAGCATTTTCTCCTTTTCCCCCACTGTTTTCTGTCCTTCCCAAAACAAATTTAAATTTTGAGTCACTTTAACTTTGTTGTCTGCTAATGCTTTCAATTTGGACTAAAGTTTTGTTGTTCGGTAAAAAGTTAATGAAGTGGTAATATAACCTTTTGCCACAATGCTTTCTCATGTCACTTATTTGTAAACACAGTCCAGACTGTGGAAGCAAACACCTATGGGATACTCGAAATATGCTTGCTTGAGAGATATGCTGCTTGCTTGGGTACATTTCCATACCATGTTTTCTACTCTTCTGAACAGAAATTTTCATTTCTCAGTCATCTTCATTTTGTTGTCTGCAAAACTTTCAAGTTGGAATAGTGTGAAATTTCGTCAAGAGTTAAAAGCATTGTAACAAATGATTGATTGTATGGTGTTTAATGCCATTTTCAACATTATTTCAGTTATATCGCAGCAGCTAGAGCACCTATCCAAGAAATTGGCTGAGCCAGAGACTGAACCAAGTCCTGTACACTACTGACTGAGCTACTGGGACTTGACACATTGTAAGGAAAATAAGCAATAATTACTTCTTTTCCCCAAATGTTTTCAATGGAGAACACTGTCTGTGTGGGGAAAGAAGATTTCAAAGTTTTTGAAATTATGTCATAATATTCCATCTGCTGTCCCTAAGGACTTTTCATGGTGAGCACAATATTAATGAGGACAAAAGATTTAAAATCTTAAAATTTATGTCATAAATTTCCTTCTGCATTCCCTAGGGACTTATTTGGTAACCTAACCACAGATCTTGCGATGGATAAAAACTTGCGATGGATAAAAAAACTGTTTCTTATAAAAATTTCATTATACCTGAGGGACCAATGAGGAGGACACATGGAGTGTAAATATTTAATAATCTTTAAATTTTTATAAAAAAAAAGTTTTGGGGTTTTTTCCTACCTCTAAAATTCAAGAAAATTTTGTCAAGGACAGTTATAATTTTCTCTTTAACCCTTTACCACACAATCTCGAATTTTAAGGACCCTATAGAAGAATACTTTTGGAAACAATTGTGGGGAAAAGGAGAAAATGCTGTTAAGCAGCATTTTCTCCTTTTCCCACAATGTTTTCCACATGTTCAAAGACAAATTTCATTAGTTGAATAACATTAAATTTGTCACCTGCAAATGCCTTCAATTTGACAGGTCAAAAATTTTGTCTTCTTGTTACAAGAGTAACTCTTCCAGAACGACAAGTAATACTTTGTTCCACATTGAAAGCATTGGCAGATGACAAATTTGAAAGCAGTGCAAATGAAACAAAGTTCTTTGACAGATTAGAAAACATTGTGGGAAAAGGAGAAAATGCTGGTTACCAGCATTTTCTCCTTTTCCTAGAATGTTTTATCAGGTTTCTCTTTGGGATCCACAGAACACGGGATGGTCTGGAAGAGAATTAAGTAAGATGATAAAGTTGATGAAGTGTGGAAAATGCACAACTGGGAGTCAAAATGATATCAAATGATTGCTACAAAATAATTTTGTAATGTTTGGAGTCTTCCAAATACTCACATTATTCAGAAAACACTGTGAGAAATAACAGTTTTTTGCATTAAATCATTAAGGACAGAATACATCTTCTTCATGTCTATGAAAAAAAAAATTTGAAAAAAATGTTGGAAAGGGGAAAGTGCTTATTACGAGTGCTTGCTGCTTTTCCTGGACATTTTCCAAATCTTCAATTTCTCCTTTATGTCATTCGAATTAATTAGTGCTATATCTTAAAATAGCCTGTAAGCCTTAACCAAATGTCAAATATTGTAAGCAATTATCATTTTGCCAATGATGACAAATTATCTGTTGCCCAAATGATGAATTTTGTCTTTGAAACAAGTTTAAAAAGAATTGTGGGAAAAGGAGTAAAAGCTGATTACCAGCATTTTCTCCATTTCCATCATTTTTTTTTTTCAAAAGCTCGCTTCTTCTAGGTCTTTATAAAGTCTGAATATTGGGAAAAGGATCACGGCTGAGGTTGTCTACCCGATATTTATAGAGATATTTCTGCATCAGGTAATGTGTTGCAAAGATTTTTAAAAGGTCTCATAATGTGCTCCCCCAAATGTGCAGTTTTCTCTTAAAGTTATGAACCCAAATTACGTTGCTTATGAGGACAGTGTGGATCAAAGTCAATCTGCACAGAACATGAGCCTGATCTTGGATCTACACCAGCTGCTTCTTTACCAGATATTCTGCTAAAGACCAGCCTTGTCATTGCAATATTATGTATTTTAACCCTTTACCATGCAACAAAATTTTAGACTCACCAAAAGTGAAAGTATTTGCAGACGACGAATAAAAAGTGTCTAAAATAATGAAGATTTCTGGTAAAGGGCAGAAAACATTGTGGGAAAAGGAGAAATTGCTGGTTACCAGCATTATCTCCTTTTTCCACAATGTTTTCAAAAGCTTTCTGCCCAAGGGTTGTTAAAAGTCGGGAATGGGTTAACTATTCACTGCAGACATCCATTTAACTTATTTTGCACTTTAACCCTCAATGAGACCATCCTGAGTTTTATTGGACCTAATGAGGAAGGTTTTGAAAACATTGTGGGAAAAGGAGAAAATGCTGGTAACCACAGCCTTTTCTCCTTTTCCACCTAAGTTTTTTTCACTTTCAAAGACAATTCCGATCAGATGAGTCATACTTGAGTTATCTCCTGCAGACACTTACAGTTTAGATAAGGTAAAAATTTTGTGTTTAGAGAAGAGTTCAGTCTCAAGTCAAAATTATAGTAGATGCTAATTTTAGATCTGTCAATAGCTCATACAAATGACGGAACGTGGGAAACATTTTAAATGGGTATATTAAGATTTTTTTTTTCCACCAAAAATAGAATTTCTTTTCAAGCAGCTAATAAATACCTTTACTAAACATTTTTCTCTTTGCATGCTTAAAGTAACTGGATATTTAAAATCAGCAAAAAGGTGAAAATTTATTGATAAAATGATGTAATGGTTGCTTATGCAACTAGTAACTCGATTGCTTTTTCTAAGACCTAGTATGAAATCATAAAACCTATATGAACATGATCCCACATAATTAACACATGTTATTAATCATGTGACATTTCCACATGCCTTGGCATAATTCTGGGTCGAAATCCAGAAATACCTTAAACGGCAAGGTATCCAAATAAAGAAATACCATTAAATTTCTTTTTTCTTTTACATCTCTGACTTTTTGCTGCTTAGCCTACTAAGCTGAGTCTTGACCTACTTCTTGGTAATGAGAAATCTAAATAAATAAATAGTACTCTACTAGCCTATTAGCAGCTAAATTTATCTGAGCTATGCTCTGTGAAAAGGGGGTTTAATGCATCTGCGAAGAGTATGGACCCGACCTGGGCCGAAACTTTTTGCTATAAGTCAATTTTCTGTATGTCTAAGGACCAGTCAACCTAATGATCGCGCTGGTTGTTAAAAAAAAAGTGGCCAATATGGATTCATAATTTTTGTGATGGCTTGCTAAGTATAATGCATCATGGAGATGCATTAAGCCCCCTTTTGCCAAAGCATGGCTCATCTATATTTATCTGTAGCCCTATAGCACGTCTATCCACACCATAGCAAATGAATACAATACGGGGTAATCCTATTCTCTGTATACTGATTGGTAACTTTATACTTATTTAAATGCTACCTAATTACCCACTACAATGTGTCTACATGTGCTTAGAGCGGTTAATATGATACAAGCACCATGAGTTACAGCAAGCATTAATGTAAAGGTAGCTTTTACAGCAATGCAATTTGACGTATGTTTAAGTGGTGTACAGTATGATTAGTCCTTGGATGCAAGAACAAGTCGCCCCACATTATACATGAATTTTTGATAATTTTAAGAAGCAACTTTTCCTTTTTGAAAAATAATTTGGATAAACACCCTTACAGAATTACCCCCACTTATTAGGACCACTTAAGAGTATCCCAATTATAAGGGTTTCCCTCTAAGAGCTACCTTAACTTTTCAGAACCTCTAAAGACTACCCTCACTTATCAGGACCCTATTCATCAGGTGCTCTAAAGAATACCAATACTAATCAGGACCCCTAAAGAATACCCTCACATATCAGGCACTCTTACAAGTACCCCCACTTATCAAGACCTCTAAGAGTACCCCTCAAATGATTAGGATCTCTGTAGAATAACCCCACTTATCAGAATCTCTAAAGAAAACCACTATATAAAAAGACCTCTTAAGAAAACCCTCACTTATAAGAACCTCTAAGAGTAACCCCCAAACCCCATGATTAGGACCCCTGTAGAATAACACCACTTATCAGAATCTATGAAGAATACCACTATATAAGAAGAACTCTTGAGAAAACCCCCACTTATAAGGACCTCTCAAGAATACTCCCACTTTGTTTGGATGTCTAAAGAATAACCACACTTCCCAGGACTTCTACATATAACTGAGTTCATCAGGACCTCAAGGATTACCCCCACTTATCAGCACCTCATCCAATTACCCAAACTTGTCAGTACCCCTAAAGAATTATCCACACTTATCAGGACCTCAAAAGAATACCCTCATTCATCTGGATCTCGAAAGCATACCCCTACTTATGAGGCCTCTAAAGTATTACTCCCAACTTATCAGGACTTCCTTAAACCACCCCCTCTTATTAGGACATTTAAAGAATACCACCATTTATGAGGACTTTCACAGAATTACTCCCATTTATTAGGACCTCAAATGAACTACCCCCACTTATAAGAACATGTAAAGAATATCTGCTCTTATTGGGCCCTCCCTAGAACTCCTCAGACTTTTATCAGTACCACTAAAACGTACCACTACTTATCAGGACTTCTACAGAATTAGCCCCACTTATCAGGTCCATGAAAGTTACCCCATTTAATAGGACTACTAAAAAGTATCCCCACTTATAAAGACCCCTAGTGAATACCCCCCACTTATCATCAGGCACTCAAAAAACACTGTCCATTTATCAGGACCTCTTGGGAATACCCCCATTCATCAGGACCTCTACGGAATTACCTTTAAAGACTACCCTTACTTATCAGGACCTCTATAGAATTACTTCCACTTATTAGACCACTACAGAGTATCCTCACTTCTTAGGACATCTGACAAGTACCCCACTTATCAGGACCTCTTAAGATTATACCAAGTCCCCATCTTTTGGGACATATAAATTTTGAACTTGCAGAAAAAAGTGCTTATATAGTATCCTCACTTTTCAGAAGCCTTACAGCAGACAACAACTAAGAATACTGCCTTTTTCAGGAAATCTACAAAACAGCTTTACCAGCAGTCCTTTAAAAAAATACATGTACCCCCTATTAAAGATACATGACAAAATATCTCAATTTACAGACTTTCACCATAAGAGATCATCCAAACATCTAGACACACCTACAGAGGCACAACAGACACCTGGTCATGAAGCCAGTGAAGCTAAAATACTCTAATTTATCAGGACCTTTTAAAATTACCTCAATTTATCAGGACATTCAAAAACTACCTCCATTTATCAAGAACTTTTAAAACTATGTATATTTATCAGGACCTTTAAAAACTATCTCCATTTACCAGGACCTTTGAAAACCACCTCCATTTATCAGGACCTTTTAAAACTATCTCCATTTATCAGGAACTTTTTAACCTACCTCAATTTCTCAGGACCTTTAAGACTACCTCAATTAACCAGGACTTACAAGACTACCTCCATTTATCAAGACCTTTTAAAACTACCTCCATTTGTCAGGACCTTTTAAAACTCTCCATTTGTCAGGACCTTTTAAAACTCTCCATTTATCAGGACCTTTAAAACTACCTCGATTTACCAGAACCTTTTAAAAGTACCTCAATTTATCAGGACCTTTTAAAACTACCTCCATTTATCAAGACCTTTTAAAACTACCTCCATTTATCAGGACCTTACAACTACCTCCATTTATCAGGACCTTTTAAGAGTATCTCCATTTTACTGGACATTTTAAACCTACCTCCAATTATTAGGACCTTTTAAAACTACTTCCATTTATCAGGACCTTTTAAACCTACCTCTGTTCATCAGGACCTTTCAAAACTACCTCCATAATTATATCAGGGCCTTTTAAACTACCTCAATTTAACAGGACCTTTAAACCTACCTCCATGTACCAGGACCTTTTAAAAATACCTCCATTTATCAGGACCTTTTAAAAGTACCTCCATTTATCGGGACCTTTTAAAAGTACCTCCATTTATTAGGACCTTTAAAACTACCTCCATTTATCAGGACCTTTCTGAACTACCTCCATTTATTAGGACCTTTTAAAACTACATCCATTTATCAGGACCTTTCAAAACTATCTCCATTTATCAGGACCTTTTAAAAGTACATCCATTTATCAGGACCTTTTAAAAGTACCTCCATTTATTAGGACCTTTAAAACGACCTCCATTTATCAGGACCTTTCTAAACTACATCCATTTATCAGGACCTTAAAACTTACCTTGATTTATCAGACCTTTTAAAACTACATCCATTTATCAGGACCTTTTAAAGCTACCTTCATTTATCAGGACCTTTTATACCTACCTCCATTTATCAGGACCTTTTAAAACTACCTCCATTTGTCAGGACATATAAAAGTTTGCTTAACCCATTTCCACACAATCCCGAGTTTTGACATCTCAGAAGAAGGGAGGCACTTGAAATAATTGTGGGAAAAAGGAGAAAATGCTGGTAACTAGGATTTCCTCCTTTTTCCACAATGATTTCTACCTGCAGAAATAATTTTTGAGCTATACAGTCAATCTTGTACATGCGACCACATGTTTTAAGTGACTGTTGTGCTAAACGACCGTTTTTAAGTACACCCGAGCTATTTTCCCCTAATTACATGTTGTATTAAGTGACTTTTGTACTACGTAACCAATGACCACCTATTTAAGGCCCCACAGACCACTATTTCTTTCATTAAGCGACCCATCAACACTCGTCATCAAAATTGTGGATCCTCAATTGACAGTATATGATAACAACCTCTGATTTATCCTAATCAAGACATCACAGCATGTGTCAATTACAGGATTAACCATTTACATGTCTGACTGTTAATTACCCTTTGACAATAGCGTCAACGATGCAGAACCATGTCATAATGACCAACAAATCCCTTATTAGCTGGCCTACGGACGTGCGAAAAGGATGGGAAATTCCGTTTATTTATCCTTGTGGTCTCCCTAAATGGAATAGAACTTTGTTCCATTATCACTGCACAAAGTTGATTTTTGATTCGGTTAAAAATAGGCACTACAAATCAAGTGTGTCCTGTAGTGACAAATTCAATTTGAGAACGTCACAGAATAAAAAGTTGTTCTTGATTACGATGAGTCGTTCACACATGCTTATATTTACACACTGTTTGTGTATCTTACGAATTACTTGCCAGGTATCCCACAAACATCGAGAAATTTTGTTTAAAAGGTTTGTTCACGTGAGATTTCTTGGTGACTACTTTGACCTACTTTCGATTTCTTCTTTCTCTCATGAAATTGCTGTGGATTCAAAAAAAATTATTGAAGCATTTTCTTGATACTTACCCAAGAAAAGTAACATATACCTATAGTAAAGAATATATTAAATCAATCCAACTAATGTGTAAATAATGTAATTTGCAACCCCCCCCCCCGGATTTATTCAGCGACCATTTTATTTAGCGAACACTTTTTTAATGTCCCTAGAGGGGTCGTTTAATACAAGATTGACTGTATTCATTTTGTTGTCAGCACGTGCTTCCAATTTGTTCGGTCCAAAATTTGGTGGAGTGGTAAAGTATTGATTTGGCCTATAATAAAGATTCAACTCATCTAAATTTATAATATTGTCCTAGAAGCAAAATCACCTAACCTGATCACACATTTTACATTGATATGTTTTGTTTGTTGATTTAGGTGGCTTCACAGGCTGGGGAACAACAAGTGGCGCCCCGGTTGTCCCATTTTGTGTCGTTGTTGGACTGTTGACCCCGCTAACTCCATTACTACGGTAACTCCCCGTGCTGCTGGTGCTCTCATGGCGTATTGCATGGTGGAGATTGTTGTTCATAGCATCGGTTGTAATATTGCCTGAAAAAATATGTGTAATCTAACTTTTACAATGAAAAACACAACTTTCAACTACTTACCAGTAAACAAAAATTTCAGCTTTTCAAAACTGAAAGCATTTGTAAACAGCAAATTAAAACCCTTTACCTTACTAGAAAATTTTAGACTTGTCCAAACTGAAAGCTTTTGCAAACTACAAATTATCAAAAATGGTGTTTCATGCTGCTTTTAACATTACTTTAGTCATATCACAGTGACAGCCCACAAATTCATGCACAGTATTTCAGGCTTCAAAAGTACCGGTACATGGCTAGGGCTCTGAAGTGTCTTGCGCAAGGGCACTCCGACAAAAGACTCAGTGCTTCCAGTGAGGCTCAAACCTGTTGACCTCAGATTGTGAGTCCTACACTAAGCCAAGCCAGACCCATTAAAGTTATGTTTGAACTGAATCCATTTCAAAAATGGTTCAGATAAATTGCAAACAGGTTACTAAATGAATTCTGACTTGAACACAGAATAAACTGGAACAAATTTTTTGGCAATGATCTGAAAGGTCACTGTCAGAACAATGAATGCATTTTTGGTCTGTTTGAAGCACCGGATTTTGATAAAATGTGGCTGCAATTTTGCCCTAAAATGGTAATACAGGCTTTTTCTTGCAGTTACAGTCCCACTCATTTATGCTGTCCGCAATATGTCGGTGAGTCAGACTTAGCAGCCTTAGGTTTAACATACAATCCCATGTTGCAATACTCCCCTCCCTTTTTTTTAAATTATTGTGGACAGACGAGAAATGCTTTCACTCTAAATTTGCCTAAAATTCTATCATGTGCAATGGTTAAGAATTAAATTTGTTGGTTATCAAACTGAGTTAGCATCAGCTCATCTGTAACCAAAACCGGTAGCAACAAAAACAAATGGTGGTTAGGTGGTCTTAACCACTGTTTAAATTGTTGGAAAGAAAACAACCAACCATTACCACTCCAAGCAATCTATAATTACTTATAGTCTTCCTGACGAGTGTTAAACCATGACAGTGCTATACACCAAGCATGTTAAACAAGAGGGCCATGATGGCCCTGTATCGCTTCACTGGCTTATAAATATAAACCATAAATACTAAACATTTCAATTCTGAGCCAAATGGTTTCAACATGAAGACTTACAAAGTTTTCTCTGTAAATGCCCATGTGAATGTTGAGTCCTGCAGGGCAAAGCCATTTTTGATCCCAGAGCTATAATTACTTGAACTCTGGTAGAGGTCCACAAGATAAAGCCACATGCCAAGATAATACAAGTCTATGCTGTATGGTTATAAATAAGGTGATTTTCAAGTTTTGTCCATATGAAGCCTCTGTAAAACATAAGACCCCTGATGCAAGGCTAATTTCTAAAAAAAAAATCAAAACAGGAAGATTTCTGTTGTCACTATGTAAGCCCATGTAAAACTTGTGACCCCTGCGGTGGGGCCAATTTTGACCCCAGGGCTAAAATTTTGGCCCGCTTGGTAGAGAGACCCACTAGATATAGCTACATGCAAAATTTGGTAGATCTAGGCCTTATGGCTAGGTACAGGAAGATTTTTAAAATTTTCCCTATATGAGCCTATGTAAAACTTGTGACCCCTGGGGCAGGGCCTTTTTTGACCCCAGGGCTATAATTTGAAGAAACTTGATAGAGGTCTACTACATAAAGCTACATGCCAAATTTGGTAGCCCTATGCCTTATGGTTTCAGACAAGAAGATTTTTAAAGATTTCCAATATTTTTCAGTTTTGTTGCCATGGCAACCAGAGTTTTTGAAGGAATCAAACTCTTTCAAGAAATTCTGAAGAGGACCATGGCAGGATCATTTCTGTGAAGTTTCATGAAAATTGGATGGGTAGTTTCAGAGAAGAAGATGTTTGAAAAAAAAGTTAACGCACGGACGGACGCATAGACAGACGCACGACGGACACCGGTCCATGACATAAGCCCGCTGGCCTTTGGCTAGTGGAGCTAAAAACCAGGGTCCATATTCACCAACCGCTCTTAAGAACATTCTTTGTCTTCTTTGAGATTTTCTAGATATGAAAGTTACACAACTTCTGACTGGCTACAAGAAATGGTTTAGCTACTCAGAAGTTGTGTCATGTTTAAATTTACAAAATTCTGGAGATAAAGAAACATCCATAAAATCCCCATTCACTTCCATGAAACGCGTAGAAAATGATGTAAAAAATGATGTCACACAACTGTGATAACAAACAGGTACAAGATAAGAAAATGCATAATGGTTATATTACACTGACAACAAGGTTATGTGAAAAAATAGGATTACTTTGGTACTACTTTTGTGTGTACTTTATTTTGGGCTAGCTACGCCCCTGAATATGACAAGGGCAATGACTATACCTTTAATTTTGTTTGAAAACAGCCAAGCTAAAGATTCACGAATCTGCTAGCTGTAACAAATTTTGTAGCTTTAGCAGACAAACTGAAGGCTGTGATCTTTGATCTACATAAAGTAATGTCTGTGACTTGATGCCTAACTCTTTACCAACCGACAAACCTTTGGACTTGTGCAACTTGAAAGCATTTGCAGGCGACAAATTTAAAGTTGTTCAATTGATAGAATTTGCCTTTGATATGGTAGAAAACATTGAGGAAAAAGGAGAAATGGTAATTATCAGTATTTTCTCCTTTTCCCACAATGTTTTCAAAAGCTTAGAATTTGTATGGTGAAGTGTCAGCTATCACCAGGCAGTCTGTGCAGTTGTAGTGAAATTGCATTTTAGACTTTCATTTCAGAGCCAGTTTACTAAAATGACTCTTTTTGTGCCTCTACCACAGCACAAACAATAACATGTGCAATCCTCTGTGAAAATAGGGCTTAATGCATCTTCAGAGAGTACTGATTCAGGTCAGGCTGCACAGGCTGACCGATGTCAACAATTTTTGGTACAGGTCAATTTTCTGCATGTCAAAGGACTATTCTACCCCATGATTCAGTAGTTGTTAGACAAAATCCATAATTTATGTGATACCTTCCTTGGTATAATGCATCACAGAGGTGCATTAAACCTCCTTTTGCCAAAGCATGGCTCACATGAAATAATTGCTCAGCCCATTATCCAAGAACTCCGTATTTTACAACCCTGTGGAAGAAGGCTGCCAAAAAACAATGTGGGACAATAGGAGAAAACCCTCAGGTTACCATCTTTTTATCCTTTTCCCATAAGGTTTTGCTGTCCTTTCACTCATAAGTTACATCTTTTAAGCCATATTCAATGTGTTGTCTGCAAATTCCTTCAATATGGACAAGTCCAAACTTTTGTCGTTAGGAAAAAGCGTTGAATTTGTATGTCTGCAAATGCTTTGAATATGGAGAAGTCTTCACTTTTATTGCTAAACACTTAACCACTGCTTTTTAATCCTTAGGCTGCTAAGCGTGATTCAAGGATCTTTTGCAGACAATGCAGATCAAGGACAGACTGCACAGAATGTGCGGTCTGATCTTGGATCTATACTGTCAAATAAGGAGATATCTTTCCAAAACAAAATACCTATGAAAAAGCAAAATTTGGGTTTCTTCTATCTGCTTGAAAGTTTCAGTTCACTAATTTAACAGGTTAAAGGTTAACTCTTTACTACATGACAAAAATGTAGACCATTTTCAGAAGACAATTCAAATGTGGCACAAAAGATGGAATTTGTGTTTGATAGGGTTGAAAATATTGTGGGAAAAGGAGAAAATGCTGGTTACCAGCTTGCTTTTTCTCCTTTTCCTACAGTGTTTTCAAACGGCTGTTAAAGCTCAGGATAGCATGGTAAAGGGTTAAGCTGCAAAATGCTGTCTAATTTGGGATCAATTACCTATAGAGATGGAATGATAAAAGAATATTTGGGGATTTATGAGAAACCAAACTCACATATATTATCCATAATTATAGGAACCAGTCTGCATAAGAGAAATGTGCTGATAGCATCTGAAAATCTCCTAAAACATTCAAAATTACTATTTTTTTAATCAACAGTGTTAAGGTTGATCTCTATAGGTGGGCCCCATTTGGTGGAAAGGACAAATTCAGATGCTTAATGGCAAACAGTGCAAACAAGATCTGATGGCACAGTACATGGTAGGTGAGTTTGGATCCACCCTTTCATAATAATTTGACCAAAAAATGCTCTAAAATTGTAATGCACCCTGCTCTGTGAAAAGAAATGCATCTGCAAAAAGTATCGACCCATGTCAGCCTGCCCAGTCTGCCCTTGGTCAAAACCTCTTGGTATTGGTAAATTTTCTGCATATCAAAGGACCATTCTACCTCATGTCCTGAGAATAGACAAATTGGGTCTATTTTACGCTACAACTTGCGAGGTATGTATTGCGGATACGTACTGAACCCCCTTTACCAAGAGCATCACACATATATTTAGGTTTTTGTACTTTCTAAAATTATCCAATAGATCAAATGAAGGAGTTTTCATTTTTTTAACACTCTGGGCCCATTACAATTTCAATGGACATTTTCAGTCAAGGTCCAGGTGTTGCTTTTTTTAGTTTTTTTTCCCAGAATATCTACAAGAACTCTGGACAACCCAGATCCGTGATGAGGTTGTAATTTTTGTACTGCACAGTATATTCTTGACCTACACTGTCTTCAAAAGAATCAAATGTTTCAATCATTAAGCTGGGAAATTTTGATTTTAAACAGACAGAACATGTCCATTTAGAAAATCAGAAAAAAAGAAAGTTTCGGCTGTGATGATCATAAAGACAAACTGTACACAGATTTTGCGCGCTGCGCCTACAAAATGCGCAAACCAAGTTACACATTAAGCATTTTCTAAAAATAAAATCACTACAGTAAGCCAATGGATTATTTCTACAAAATGCGTATATAAATGCCTACGTCAATGCATGCGTATCTAATTACACGAGCAAATGCAAAACATGCAACATTTTATGGTCTAAAGAAAAAAATGATATGTAAAGCAGAAATAAAATTCATTCAACCTGCGACATAACAATGCAAGATCTGCATTAAAGATAAGGTCAAAGCATCATTTCTACCTCTCTAATATCCTGCAAACATCACACCTATATCTACACAGACTGGCGTAATCCTTATAGCCAAGTGCGCGCGCATTATTAAGAAAACGTACGCCATTGATTTTGAGTGTACAGGAAGAAACATAGAAAGATAACTGAAACTGTTCTTTTCAAATAATCCATTTCCAAAGCAAGTTGTCTATATCAAATCCAGAAATAAAACATTTAAGCTGTCTGAAGTCATTTTAGTTGCACATTATTGTACAAAGCAGACAAAACTGGAAGTCGCGAAACACTCCTTCCCGGCCATTATGTATTTCTTCTCTCTGCTCAACATGACACTGCACGCCACTGATGCATACAACAACTGCACCTTGGTGCAGACAGCAGTAATCTTGCTAAATGTAATTCAAAGTTAATTGCATTCTGCCTGTTGATTTTTGTAACATAAAACTTCCCTTACCTGGTGACATCATATACAATAACCATGGGTTTGTAGACAGCACTTCTGGTTGCCATTTTGGATGCATAACTCAAACAATAAAGCTGTGTTTACTTGCGCACAAATAAGTGCAAAACTTGTCCACATGCATAACTGCTAACTTTGTTCCTCATTAGTTCCACATTTGTACCGTAAATCACACATTTTCCATCTAATCAGAAAGTACCCACATTTCTCACAATATCATGTAACTTGTATGACCTACATTTAAAAAAAGCTATGCACTCCAATATGCCGATATTTTTTTTACGTCACAAAAACTGCATACTACGCCTTTACAATTTATGCTTGACTACAAGCCGACTAATGAAAAAGTAAAAGGAACTCATCTGCCTCATTTAAAACAAGATTCATAGGCTATCTGATTGATGCACAAGTCACTGCACTTTATTGCAAATTTTTTCAGCGGAGTGTACACCAAACTGCTTTTAAAAACACATAAAACTGTATGGATAATTTAAGGCAGACTTAAATGATTTGCTGCATTGTTATGTAAAATTGCCAGACTGCATTTCACATGTACTTAGGAAGTTACTGCACCAACAATTTTTAACCCTTTATCTCATGATATCAACATATTGCCAGCGGCAAATACTTATCCAAACATTGTGACAAATAAAGGAATTGGGTGTTCTTAAGCTAAGCTGCGGGAGAGAGAGTTTATCATCTTTTATTATGATGAAATGCATGCTTTTTTTAAGACACCTTTTTATACTTGAAGTGCACAGAAGAAATTTTGTTACCTATCCAACCATAAAGATAAAAAAAAAAGTTTAAGCCCAACTCTTCACTGTTTAACTCTTTACCATACAACAAAATTTTAAACTTCTCAAAATTGGAAGAATTTACAGATGGCAAATCAAAGGTAGCTAAAATAACGGAATCTGTCTTATACAGGATAGAAAACATTGTGGAAAAAGGAGAAAATGCATCTTGCTAGCATTAAAATCTCCTTTTCCCACAAAGTTTTCAAAAGCCTTGTTCCTTGAAGTCGTTAAAACTTGTGATTGTTAAGGGTAAAATCTAACCAATACTTATGTGATATAATAATTGAAACAGTCTTTGAAATTATATACTATTGTTTTCCTTTAAGAAAATGTCTAAATTTCATTTATTTAAGCCTGCACTAGAAAAATCCATCTTTTTATGACTCTTGGCTGGATGGTTTTTATAAGTGAGGGAAAAAAAAGGAGAAAGTACTGATGACCAGCATTCTCTCCCAATCCTAGCTGGGGGACAGTTGGTAGGATAGTTCCTACCCTTTGAAAAACAAATGTTTGTATTTGAATATGCAGTATGTTGTCTGCAAATTCCTTCAAAATGGAACAGTCTAAAATATTGATATCCGGTGATATTGTGGCTGCTGTCCACCCATCCTGCTTTCCTGAAATTTTTTTGGGGGTACTTTGTAAAATACTCTTCCCTAGCCACTGGCTACTTTCCAACATAACCAACATCAAAACAATGATCAGCAGTGGGAAGGGAATGGATCCTGTGACAATGACTATCATTAATCCTTGAAAAGAAACTGGCCAAGCTAGGAATTTGAACCAGCGACTCCCCCTGTTCTCAAGTCCCTGCTCTATGCAACTTTTGCAGATATTGTAGATCAAGTTCAGACTGCACAGAGAATAAAGTGTAATTGTCCAACAACACGATTTGATATATTGTGACAGATACTTGATATTATGATTTTTGTGCTTGTTTTCCTTCAGTTGATTCTTTTATCCATGCTATAATGGTTACATTAACCCTTATCCTTCTAAACAAGTTAGATAAAACTTTCAAGCTGATGGTAAAAATCTGAATTATGCTATTTCGACTTTTCTTTTTTTTTTTTTCAGTCTGATCTTGATCTACACTGTCCACAAAAGCAGTTTGAGGGTTGAAAGTGCATGTAACTGTAACAAATTATAGGCTTGAATTCATCAAATTGCGAATTAACAATCCCTTACACTTTTTCCATTCTCATCACCTTGCAAAAATAACATTTGGAAAACACTGTTGGAAAAGAAGAAAATGCTGTTAACAAGCCCAGGAAATCAACTGTATATAATTTAAGCAAGCTCCGCAAAAAAACTCTCATTACCATACTTAACCCTTTACCACACAGTCCAGTCAGTTTTAACAGTCCTGAGGGAGAAGGCTTTAGAAAACATTGTGGGAAAAGGAGTAAATGCAAATAGCCAACATTTCCTCCTTTTCTTACAAAGTTTTCTGCCCTTTCACTCTCAAATTCCATCATTTAAGCAACATTTAAGGTCATCTGCAAGTGCTGTGCATTTGGCCAAATTTAAAATTCTTCTGTTTGGTAAAGGGTTGATACAAATTCTGACCAAACAAACCTTGAAATAGTAATATTTTGGCTGTTATTTCCTAATTAAGTGAGTTCTTTCCTTAACTCTTTACCAAACGACAAAATTTTAGTCTTGTCCAAATTGAAAGGATTTTCAGATGTTAAGTTAAAGCTGATTCAAATGATGGAATTTGTACATAACAGGATAGAAAACATTGAGGGAAAAGGAGAAAATGATGGTTACCAGCATTTTCTCCTTTTTCCACACTGTTTTCAGAAGCCCGCTTCTCCAGGGTCGATAAAACTCGTGATTATGTGGTAAGAGCTTAATTTAGTGATCTTAGTGTTGAACTCTGAACCCCAAAAGCGCAGTCAGTAGCACACTGGGCTTGAGAACAGGGGGTTTCAGGTCAGAATCTCCAGCTCTGCAAATTTCTTTCTGAGAATCGATGATAGTCATTGTGAAAGAAATCATTCCTCTCTCAATACTGATCATTGTTTCAACCATGACTGTGTGGGAAAGCAGCCAGTGGCTTGGGAAGAATACTAAGCAAAATACTAGTAGAAGAAACTCCAGGAAAGCATGGATAGGTGCACTGGCCACCATGATATAACTGAAACAGTGTTGAAAACAGTGTTAAACAGCATACAATCATTGGGATTAAAAACAAACAAGGATATTCAAATTACAAAAATACTTCAAGATGCTATCAAAAGTGGTACTACTCAACTTCAAGGCCATTTTATACTAACCCTTTACCACACAATTCCAGCTTTTAACACCCTGAGGAAGACAGCCTTAAAAACAGTGTGGGAAAAGGAGAAAATGCTGGAAACCAGCATTTTCTCCTTTTCCCCCACAATGTTTTCTAAACTTCCCAAAACATATATCAGTTTTTGAGCCACATTTATTTTGTTGTATGCAAAATGCTTTCCATTTGGACAAGTCTTACATCTTATAGTTTGGTAAAGGATTAAGTCATGAAATTCATATCTACAAAATAGCCTTGCCATCTGAACTGGAATCCTGTGTGATGCAGTAAAATGAAGTACTGTAGGAATGGTAATCCAGAGGTCCTGGGTTCCATCCTCGTCCAAGGTGCTGAGTTATCTGTGGGAGTGTCCATTGGCAAGACACTTTAGAGCCTAAGCCTAAGTAAGTGAGCTGTTGCCGTTGGATGTCGGGAAAACCAGTAATGTTGCAAATGGTGTATAACATTATACAACACAAGAGGACTTTGATGGCCCAACACTGCTCATCTGATTAAGCAGCCCTTGTACTGCAGTCAGTAGTGCACAGGACTTGAAAATAGGGAGTTGGCTGGTTGAAATTCCCAACTTGCCTAATTTCTGAGGATTGATGATAGTCCTTGCAACAGGATTCATTCCTCTCTCCCTACTGATCATTGTTTTGACAATGCTTATGTGGGAAAGCAGGCAGTATCTTGGGAAGAATACTGTGCAAAATACTGGTAACAGAAATTCGAGGAAAGCATGAACAGGTGCACTGACCACTACAATACAACTAAAATGATGTTCAATACAGTTTAAACACCATATGATCAATCAATCAATCATCCGATTAACCTTTAACCAAAATTCCCAGTTTTGGTGACCCAAAGAAAGAGGCCCTTTGAAAACTTGAAATTTATAGAAAATACTCGTAACTAGCATTTCTCCTTTTCCCACTTTGTTCTCTCTTTTTTCAAAAACAAACAAAATGGAATTCGTTATGTTATCTGAATGTACTTTCAATTGGGACAAGTCTGAAATTACATCTTTTGGTGAAGAGGTAACTATAATGTACCAAATATCCAAATTTTAGACTGGTCAAAATTTAAAGCTTTTGCAATAACAAGCTGAATGTGACTCAAAAACTGAAATTTGACTGTGGAAAGATAGAAAACATTGCGGGAAAAGGAGAAAATGGTCATAACCAGCATTTTCTTCTTTTCCCACAATGATTTCACAGGCTTTCTTTTTCGGGATGGTTAAAACGTGGAATCATTTGGTAAAGATTAACTCTGTAACAAACAACCCTAAAATCTAACCATCTTGCAAGAGAAGACTTTTGAAAACATTGTTGGAACAAGAGAAAATGCTGGTTAAAAAGGAGAAAATGCTGGTAACCAGCATTTTCTCCTTTCCCAATATGGTTCCTACCCTATCAAAGACAGATATCATTGTTTAAGCTACATTAAAAAAATTGTCATCTGCAAAATGCTTCCAATTTAATCCAGTCCAATATTTTGTTGTTTAGCAAAGAGTTGTCCTTTACTTCATTTATAATATGAAGAATGTGCCTGCATCACTTCCTCTGCGAAAATTTGTTCTAGAAATCAGTACAGTTCTAGTACTACTTCAGAATGCACCAGAACAGTTCTAGAACTGTCCCATAGTGAAGTTCTAGAACTTTTGTTCTAGAACTGTTCCAGAAATTTTTATTTCACAAATCTGGTACATTTGTAGAACATTTCTGTTTTCTTCAAGTGTTCTGAATCTGTTCCAGAACACATTTAGAACATGTCTAGGACATAGGAAGTTCTAAAAATGTTCTACAAGAGTTCTAAATTTCTAAATCTAGAACATTTTCAGAACAAATCAAGGTCTTTGCATGTTCTGTATATGTCCCACAATAGTTCTAAAAGATGATCTAGAACATTTTCAGAACAAATCAAGGTCTTAGTATGTTCTGTATATGTCCCACCATAGTTCTAAAAGAAGATCTAGAACATTTTCAGAACAAATCAAGGTCTTAGTATGTTCTGTATATGTCCCACAAGAGTTCTAAAAGAAAATCTAGAACATTTTCAGAACAAATCAAGTCATAGCATGTTCTGTAGATGTCCCACAAATGTTCTAAAAGAAAATCAAGAGCATTTTCAGAACCAATCAGGGTCATAGCATGTTCTATATATGGCGGTAAACTCCAATACATACAAACAAACAAACGAAAGTAGTCAGGTGACATGGATCTTATAGGAAAAAAAAATACTGGACCATTCCTCCATACCATAGATTTGTATAAATATTAAGTATGACTTCAATTGACACTGCCTCTACAAAGTATTATATGTTTGAAAATATTGACAAAATGCAGTAATACTAGTGTTTGACACCCCAGGTATCATCTCCGGGTGTCTCAGCATGCTTCTATAAAATCCTCAGCCGTTCTTGATCTCAGTTTACATGTGATTTAATTGTTTCCTGACTGGAAGAGGATTTATTCATTGATAAGGTGAAAGGCTTTTATGTCATTGGAAAATTTTGTTGTTTTAATAATAGTTCAAAAAAACATTATGGCATGGTAGGCTGTGGGGGCAGTTTATGATCCTGTACAAGACTTAGTAGCACAAGCCCTCAAGTAAGTTTGTTACCGTCTTCTTGCAAAAATATTTTTCTGTCCACATTTCCTGTGGATTTCCATGTACAACTAGAACTGTCACAAAGTGAACAAAAATACTCCCCCCCCACCTCCCCCCACTGGCATCTTGTCACTGGAGCAGTACAATCAGAGAAAACAGTTTGCCTGTGACCTTGACCTTTGACCCAAAGACATTAGGGCACCTCCTTGGGTCATAAGGAACACATAAAGTTTCAGGGTCATAGGTCAAACGGTTTTCGAGTTAGAGTACGGAAATGAAAACAACACGGACAGATTGACAGATGGACAGACATGGTGAAACCAGTACACCCCCCTCAACTACATAGGCAGGAGGTGTAATAAAACGGAAATCCATGTAAATCCAATTTTTTACATGAAAATCAATTTTTGTTTATGGAAATTCATGAGGTATTGGCTTTTTTTCCATCGGAAAGCTGGAAATCTTACATGTATTTTTAACATACAATTCAGACTTAGCAAATTTTGAAATGGAAAGCATATGCATAAAACACAAATTCTGTTTTAAAAAGGATTTAAAACATATTGTGGGTAGGCCTTAAGGTGACATGTTTCCAAAGGCCTTCTTGCTCCACATTGTTAAAAGTTTGAACTCTGGGTTATGTGGTAAAAGGTTAATTAAAAGCATTTGCAGACCACAAATAAAGTGTGGCTCAAATGAAAAAAAAAAAGTGATAGCATATAAATTTGCCTTTTGTTAAAAAGTTTCTTTACCCTATATATTTTTACTAAACAAAATTTTAGACTTTTCCATAATGACAGCATTTGCCAATGACAAAGAAAATTTGGCCCAGATAACAAGATTTATAACACAAAACAGTGTGGGAAACAGACAAATAAATCTATTTGTTGCAAGCAATTTTCCATATCCCACAATATTTTCTGAAGCCTTTTTTCAATGAGTAATTTCACAGGCGTGTTTCTGAGCTGATAAAGAGGAAATATTTATGACTTTTATGGGTGAACCAGCACTCGATCACGTTTGGAACGAGTCCACTCAGAACGAAACCGAAAGTACATGTACATGTGTCGCTACTGTTAAATGGCATTATCTCCCGCTAGATGGCATTCTACAAATACACAAATATACGAATCTTCGAAGAATATGACATGCGCAGACAACGCGTTAAATGGAGCAAATTTACATAAAACTTCATTACAACTACTGCATATTAAAAGAAACACGTACGTGTATTTTAAATGTGTTAGCTTTCTTACCGTTCTAACTCACATGCAGGTTGACAAAATCATAAATTCGCCCCGTTCTGACATGACAGGGTGGAGAATATGGAGGAATCGGTTAATGTTTAGCTTCAATCGGAAAATTTCCGATGATCCGTTATTCAAATTAGATCGGTTAGATGTAGTTACGGAATCGGCCGAACTGTGACGAGCGTTTTTAGCTTCAGTTTCCGCTTTGACATCGATTACTTCTTGCTCGTTTTCATTGGCTAGTTTTGAAAGGCGCCATAAGACCCGGATGATGACATCATACCGAAAAAATATGGACGACATTTGAAGGTCAGGTAAGAATCGTTTGAGTTACTTCTTTTTATTTGTGCATGTATGCTACAAGATCACAGCAACAGAGCGTTCCCAAAAGAGCAAACTTTCTGATTGCGACCGTAGATTGACAATTTATTGAGAAAGTTTCTAGATCTAGAGTCTCGTAGTCTTTTTTTTTTCATTATCGTCGTCGACCGTTATTATGTTGCTTGTTCGTCCCACAATCAATTCGTCCCACATTTTTTTTTTATATTGCTTGTTACATAAGTTTGGCGATTTTTATCTCCCGCTGATTTTCGGAGGTGGGTATAGTTTTCTTGATGTCCCTATCTCTGTTGCTTATGGCAGTCCGCAAATAAACTTGTGTGTGTGTTTTATTCAATGCATTGTCATGGAAAAAGGGGAAATGATCTAGGTATTTCCTTAATGGAGCAATATTTCTTTAACTACTGGACAAAATTTTATGAAACTTCATACTTACATTTGTTATCATGAACCACAGACAATCATTATTTGTTTTTATTTTATGAAATTCCATGTTGTGGAAAAAGGGGGCTTAATATATAATTTCGTTATGAACCCACTTCTCTTAGTCAGTACATCCGGACATATATCTTCTAAAATCCTGGATGAAAATTCATATGTGTGTTCCTTATGATAGTTGCCAATTTCGCTTCTTGATTTTTCTGATTTAATGCTGTGTCATGGAGAAAGAGGGCTTGATGTATATTTCCATAATGGACCAATATCTCTTTCACTACTTAACAGAATTTTATGAAACTTCATATTTATATTTTTTATCATAAACCACAATCATTTTTTTTTTTTTTTATGAATTCCATGTCATGGAAAAGGGGGTGGGGGTGGCTAAATGTATAATTTTATTATTGACCAATTAACAAAATGGCCACATGCAACGCTTAACACAAGACCTCATGTATTCTTTATCAAAACAGGTATTTTTTGGTGAGGGATATTATTTCAATGAAATAACTGTTTTTTTTTTTTCATCTGTTTACAGGTCGAAAATGAAAATATGAGATGTGATTATGTTCAGTTTTGTTGATGAGGGCTTGCACTCTGTATAGTCATCTAGCTTATTTCAAACTGAAGACTTCAAATCTGGGATGGTGTCACAGATAAGATGTTGACTGAAATTCAAACTGGGACTTCTATCAAAGAATCAGGTATGGTAAATATTTTTCCTATTTCACAGGTTATGGACATAGAATCTAGATCTATTTGATCATAATACAGATCTGCTGCATTCCAGTTTCTTATGAATTTCAAATTAGACCAACAATGCTTTAAAGAAAAAATTAGACTCAGTTTGAGACATTTCATAGAACTGTTCAGTTTTTCCCCACATTAAGTTACCAGGTAAGATGAACTATCAAACATATAGTTATCAAGGAATAAAAATGCTTAGTTGCTTGTTACCTTGGCTGTTTTCCATGGTTCATACAGACTTGTCAACAAACAGTTCCAGGACTTCAAGTAATTTTTCAAGGACTTTACAATGCGTATTTTATAGTAATGTGATAATGGTGCATAATATAATTATATTAAATGTACATGTATAACTAAATGGCAAACGCCTCTCCAATAAAGTTCTATGCATTATATGGCATTGTTTTATGAGAGAAAAGAAATTAATTAGATTTTCAGCTTCATTCTGTTGACCAATATAGTGTTTGATGTATAGTATACAGAATGATTCCGTAAGAAATTGCTATTTTTTGGACATTCATATACTTCTGATTTTCATGGGGTTTTGTGATCTATAGTGGTGGGGCATTTGCCAGTATCACGCTTAAGTTTCACTATTATTGGTACCTTTGAAAAATGTAGTAGTCTTACGTACAGAAGAAATATTATTTTCATCACAACCAAGCAGTTTTAATTTGAATGTTATTGGCCCAGACCTTGGCGTGCGATTTGACAGCTGGTTCTCCCATATGTTTGAAATGTCAAATAATTCATCGATACAAGGTGCTATTGTCTTATCAGTTTTAAAAGGCTGATGCCAATCTTTATACATCTCTTTCTTCTCCCTATTGGAATTAAACCTACAATTTCCTCAATGACATATGATGTTACCAAATTGAATCTACAATCTGGAACCATTGCCTTTTACATGTGGCCCTAAGATTCATGCAGAAGGCGCTGGATAAGAGAAGAAACTACCAGTTTCTATACTGGGTAATTCCTGTATTCTATTTTATAAAGGATGCCAGATGACTGTCAATTATGATTCTTATTTAGCATCTTTATAAATGGTTAATTTTTTGTTATGACCGATTTCAAGGATTTTTCTTCTATTTTCAAAACTATTTACACATTTTTCCAGTGTAATCTAAGGAAAATTCTGACTTTGTCATTTTGCAGATTTTCCAGGACTACAAGTCAAATTCTAGGACTTTACCAGTACATCTGCAAACCTGTGCGGACCCTGTTTTCAAAGAAAATGGTGAGTTATGGTTGTTAATGTAAAGTATTGACATTTTCTCATTTGTCTATTTTGATAAGGTCAAAAGTGAAAAAAAAAATCATACTTTGGCTTAATTTTAGAAGGGGAAACCATTACCAGAAAGGCAAATAAAAATCATTCAAAATGTCTTGAATCGGTAATGCCCCTTTTTGAAAAAAGGTTGGGAAAAAAGCCATGCTCTGGCAAAAGGGCATTTAATGCATCTCTTTTGTGCATTATACAAATCCAGCCATCACATAATCATGGATCCATAATAGCCTCTTTTTTCAAACAGCGACAGAATAGTAAGGTAGACTGGTCCTGAGACATACAGAAATTGACCATTAACGAAAAGTTTTGGCCCAGGTCAGGGGATCTGGGTTGATACTTTTCACAGATGCATTAAGCCACCTTTTCACAGAGCATAGCTCATGCATTTCATATGATATTTAGCTCTACTAGCCAAAGGATAGACAAGCTTATGTCATATCCTGGTTCCCAATGACTGCATCTGTTGTTGGATTTTCATGAAACTTGCACTGTTTCAATCAAAAGCTTAAACCGTAGTGATTATGAAAGACATCTGACATTTAGTAAGGAAAAAGTAGCCTTTTATAATTGAAAATTCGCATTTCTTGCTTACTCAATACAGTCTGCATTTGTGGCTGGATTTAATGAAACTTGCTGAGTTTCTTTACATCATCAACAGCTTGAACCATATTATATATTGTAAGAAATCAGACAATTAGGCAAAAGTTGCCATTCAAAGTGGAAAACATAACCTTCCCCAAATTGTAGCCAGGTCGCAATTTTTCATTCTAAATCCTTCATTTCCGTTTTGCCATTTGAATTATATGTTAATACATATAGTCTGTATACTCTACCAGTCAATTTGCTATCCAGTCTGTGCCATGTGACTGAGTAGCGTACAATTCAGTTTAGAGCGAGATGTCAGACTGAACTCTGCTTACTGATAAAATAATCTTGTCGAAATTCTCTTTGTTCTTTTCGGAAATCTTTTGCCCCGTTGGAAATTGCTTTGTCATATGCTGGAATTAAGGAATATTTCAATTTACTACGCTTTTATCACCATTTTAATTGGTTTCTGCGATTAATGAAATGGCAGCGTCCAAGCTTTCCTTTTTGCTAATGATTGATCTAACATTTTTGTTCACATGTTTAACTTTGTGCATGTTCCTAATTGCAGCAATTAACAGCAATTGGTATGTGTGAGCTTGTGATGAGCTGGTGAGACTCTCATGCCTTCATTTTTGTAAATTGGTAAGTTTACACTAGAAGCAGTTTGAACTATACTGTGCTGTACTGTATTGTATTTCAGTGCCTGCCATGCATACTTGCAATTTCACAGTTTTGTCATGCTGTATTTGAGAACCCATTGTTCCTACTTGGGTATAGGCGACTGCTGTCAGTTTGTTTTAATATTGACCTATTTGTATTGATTTTGCTCCATAAAGTCATCTGCATAAAGAGTTGAATATTCAAGTACATGTATTTATGTTCTTGTGCAATATAATGTTTTCCAGATGCAAAGATGATATGGTTATGGATGATATCTAGTTGTTTAGAACTAGATTTTTAGAACCAGGGTCCGTATTCACCAACCATTCTTAAGAACGTTCTTAGTCTTATTCTTCAAAATTTTCTACATTTGAAAGTAACACAACTTCTAATCGGCTAAACCAAATGGTTTAGCCAATCAGAAGTTGTGTTACTTTCAAATGTAGAAAATCTTGAAGAATAAGACTAAGAATATTCTTAAGAATGGTTGGTGAATACGGACCCAGATGTTTAATATTTACACTATATTAAATGTGAACTAGCTACCTTGTCACTGGTGACTTCTCATCCACAAGTGTGACTTATCTTAGAAGAAGTGGAACCCAAGAGACCCCACTAAACTAGTGATAAACTATGATTATTTAAGGAAAAAACCCATGTAGTTGTACCAGTTATTAAGCAATCCCATGTTTTTAGCTCACCTGAGCACTGCTCAAGGTGAGCTTTTGTGATCATGCTGTGTCCGTCCTGCGGTGTGCGTCGTCTGTCATCCAGGCATCAACAATTACATGTACTTTGTGTGCACTCTAGAGGCCACATTTTCATTCAAATACTCATGAAACTTAGTCTGAATGGTTCTCTTGATGAAATCTTGGATGGGTTTGAAATTGGGTCATGCCCGGTCAAAAAGTAGGACACCGTAACAAATTTGAGATTAACCCTGTGTGCACTCTAGAGGCCACATTTTTAGTCCAATACTTGTGAAACTTGGTCAGATTATTTGTCTGGATGATGTCTCAGACAAGTCTGAAACTGGGTCATCTTGGGTAAAAAAGTAGGTCACTGGGACAAATCTTAGAAAAACATTGCACAATACAGGCCATATTTCAGCCAGAAAGTCATGAAACTTGGAAAGTTTGTCTGGATAAAATCTCTGACAAGTTTGAAATTGGGTCGCTTCCAGTTAAAAAGTAGGTCACAGGGCCAAGTCTTAGAAAAACCTTGTATGCAGTCTAGAGGCCACATTTTTAACCTGACCAGTATGTTTCTCTGGATAAAATCTCAGACAAGTTTGACATTGGGTCATATCGGGTCAAAAAGTAGGTCACTGGGCCAAATCTTATAAAAAAACCTTGTGTGCAGTGTAGAGGCCACATCTTCTGCCTCAAACTCATGAAACTTAGAATGTTTGTCTGGATAAAATCTTGAACAAGTTTGACATCTGGTCATATTGGGTAGAAAACTAGGTCACAGGGCCAAATCTTAAAAAAAACCTTATGTGCCCTTTAGAGACCACATTTTCAGCCTGATATTCATGAAACTTGGTCAGAATGTTTGTCTTGATAAAATTTTGGACACCTGGAAAATTGGGTCACATCAAATAAAAAAGTGGGTCACGGGGTCATATCTTAGAAAAACCTTGTGTGCAGTCTAAAGGCCACATTTTCAGCCTGATACTCATGAAACTTGGTCAGAATTTTTGTCTGGATTCTTGGACAAGTTTGAAATTGGGTCACATTGGGTCAAAAAGTACGTCACTGGGCCAAATCTTAGAAAAACCTCGTGTGCACTCAAGAGGCCACATTTTCAGCTTGATATTCATGAAATTTGGTCAGAGTGTTTGTCTGGATAAAATCTCAGCCAAGTTTGAAATTGAGACATATTGGGTCAAAAAGTAGGTCACAGGGCCAAATCTTAGAAAAATGCTATGTGCACTGTAGAGGCCACATTTTCAGCCTGATACCCATGATTTTGACTTGGTGAGAATGTTTGTCTTGATAAATTCTCTGACAAGTTCAAGATTGGGTAACATCGGTTCAAAAAGGTGGTCACTTGGCCAAATCTTAGAAAAACCTTGTGTGCACTGCAGAGGCCACATTTTGAACCAGATTCTAAATTTAAAAATAGGTCAAATCAGTCAAAAAGTAGATCACTTACACTCATGCATTTTATATCATCACGACCAGGATCTTTTCAGCCTTATCAATCCTAGATGACTTTACTCAGGTGAGTGCTTTAGGACCAATGGCCCTCTTGTTACAATCTTGCAAAGGGCTTTTGAATACAGTAGGGGAAAAAAGAAAACAATCCTCACATTTTTGTTTTCGCTCATGTTTTCAGCTCCTTCAAAGGCAAATTCCATCATTTGCATGACATCTAATATGCTGTCTGCAACTTGTTTCAGTATGGATGAGTATAAGATTATTTAATTGGTAAAGAGATGACAATCCATTTTTCTTCTTTTCTTTCTAGCATGTCACTGACAGCCGCTACAAGTGAAAAACATCAACCTGTGGTCTCTGAGAAATGCACCTGGATTTCATGCTGAACCTCAAGCTCCCACACTCAGCCCTAGCCTCAACGACTGTTGGTGACATTAACAGACCTTGTGTATTGTTGCAGAAAGACTTAAAGTTTGATTAACTAAATGACATTTTAACCCAATTTTGAACAGACTTGAATACACTGTGCTTTATATACTTCCATGTATGCTTGTAAGTGGTTTATCTTTTTAATTAAATTTTTTCAAAAAGAATAATTTAGAAATATTCTCCTCTGTATGATTTTTATCTCAAAACTGTCACCAACAATGATGGTTTATGATGGTCACTGTCCTAAGTTCATTCCCTGAAGAAAAAATGCTGGACAAACATCTAAGAACTATTCTGGAACTGTCCTACATATTTCTAGACCAGTTTTAGAATTGTACTGAAACTGTTCCAGAATAGATATTCTAGAACAGCTCTAGTCCAATTCCAGATTAGTACTTGAACAGTTCTATAACTGTCAAGAACAAAAGTTCTAGAACAGTTCTGTAACAAAAGTCCTAGACTATGTTAAGAACAATGCAAGAACTGTTCTATTACATGCAAGTAGAAATTTCTGGAACTGTTCTGAACATAATCTGGGACTTGTGTATCAGAACTGTTCCAGAACTATCGTTACCCAATTTTCTAGACAAGTTCTGGAACTGTTCTCAACCTAATCTTGAACTTTTGCACCAGAACTGTTCTAGTACTGTTCTAGTAAATTGTCTCATTTAACGTTGCAGAACAATTCTTGAAATGTTCTAGAACTGATCCGGGGTTGTTCTAGTGCTGTTCTGGAATACTTGTTCCAGAACAAAGTTAGAATTATTCTAGAACTGTTCTAGATTATTTCGCAGAGGTTATGTATGAAGAGCTATTAAAGTTTGAAGTTTCAAATATAGCTCAAAGACTGTTTAACTCTTTACCAAATGACAAAATTTTGGACTCAACCAAACTGAAGGAAATAATTTTGCAGACAAAACATTAAATGTTGGTTAAATGATGGTTTCTGTCTCTGTTAGGGTAGAAAACATTGTGGGAAAAGGAGAAAATGCTGTTTACCACAATATTTTCAAAAGGCTTCTTCTTCAGGGTCGTTAAAAGTTGGAATTGTGTGGTAAACATTTAAAGAACAGCCTGATCATATATTACAATAGATAAACCAATTCAACACTCCAGGCCTTTGGGTTGCAGACAAGGATTTTTTAAAAAAAAATATCCTTACAAGACTTTGTCTAACCTGTGACCTCTATTTTGCAGGGCCATTTTAGCCCTCGGGATATAATTCAAACAACTTGTAAATTAAGATGACAGTTAACGGCTTAAACTGTTAGGATGCACACAATTCAAATGTAGACTACAAACAAGAGGGCCATTGGCCCTAAAGCGCTCACCTGAGTAAGGTCATCTAGGATTGATAAAGGCTGAAAAGATCCTGGTCGAGATGATGTAAAACACACAAGTGTAAGTGATCCACTTTTTGACTGGTTTAGCATATTTTTGAATTTCTAGTCTGGCACAAAATGTGGCCTCTAGAGTCACACAAGGTTTTTCTAAGATTTGGCCTGGTGACCTACTTTTTGACCTGACAAGACACCATATCATTCTTTTCCGAGATTTGATCCAGACAAACATTATGACAAAGTTTCACGAGTATAGGGCTGAAAATGTGGATGTATGAGTGCACACAAGGTTTTTCTAAGATCTGGCCCAGTGACCTACTATTTATCTGACTTGACCCAATTTCACACTTAACCAAGATTTTATCAAGACAAAGATTCTGACCAAGTTTCATGAGTATCAGACTGAAAATGTAGCCTCTAGAGTGCACACAAAGTTTTTCTAAGATTTGGCGCAGTGACCTATTTTTTGACCCAACATAACCCTATTTCAAACTTGTCCGAGATTTTATCCAAACATTCTGACCACGTTTCATGAGCATCAGACTGAAAATGTGGCCTCTAGAGAGCACACAAGGTTATTGTAAGTTTTGGCCCTGTGACCTACTTTTTGACCTGACATGACTAAATTTTGTACGTGTCCAGACAAACATTCTAACACAGTTTCATAAGTATGAAGCTGAAAATGTGGCCTCTAGAGTGTACACAAGGTTTTTCTTTTTATGGCCTAGTGACCTACTTTTTAACTCACATCACCCAATTTTAAAATTGTCCACGATTTCATCCAAACAATCATTTTGACAAGTTACACAAGTAACAGGCTGAAAATGTGGCCTCTAGAATGCACACAGGCTTTTTCTAAGATTTGGCCTGGTCACCAACTTTTTGACCTGACATGACCCTATTTCAATCTTGTCCGATATTTTATTCAGACAAATATTCTGACCAAGTTTCATGAGTATCTAGCTGGAAATTAGACCTCTGGAGTGGACAACAGGTTTTTCTAAGATTTAGCCCTGTGACCTACTTTTTGACCCCATATGACCCATTTTCAAACTTGTAAGAGATTTTATCTAGACAAATATTCTGACCATGTTTCATGAGTATTAGGCTGAAAACGTAGTGCACACAAGGTTTTTCTAAGACCTGGCCCTGTGATCTACTTTTTGAACCATATGACCCAATTTTGAACTCGTCCAAGATTTTATCATGACAAACATTCTGACTAAGTTTTGTGAGGATCTGGCTGAAAATGTGGCCTCTAGAGTGCACACATGGTACATGTTGACGACCGCACAACAGACAACGGACGATGGTCACAGCACAATCACAAAAGCTCACCTTGATGAGACTTTGAAAAGATCATTACCAGCACGTCATATTCTTTGAAGATTGACCTATCTGCTATGACACATACAGTATCCTGTACAGGATAAATAATAATGCCGCTAAAAGGCCGCAAGAGGAAAATGGCTATAAACAATACATCTGTGGAGAACTAATTTAGCCTGTTTATAGCTTCAGGCTTCTTAAAAATACAACAATTTCTAACATGAAAAATAATTTTGAAAAAAAAAGACACCAATGTTTAATGCAAGTCTTTGTTGACAGTTTCTAAATACAGACATGAGGAAACCTGCAATTTTTGCAGGGTTTTTCACATAACTTTGACAAAAAAAAAGTAGCCCCATCATACTGGGCTTATAGCAGGACTATTTCCCAGGGCCCATATTCATAAAAATTCTTAAGTTAAGTTTGACTAAACCTTGGGTAACATGCCTAACCAGGTCGGAATTCACAAACCTACCTATGTATTATACCTAGCTTAGTATAATGCGAAAGGTTAGGCATCATGCATAACTTTCCAGGCTGGTCGTTGTTAGGGCATTATGTATGATTTCAAACACAACCATGGAAGTTTTTGTGGGTTGGAGTAGAGCCAGTGCAGGGAAAAGTGACAAGTTCACTCTCTAGATAAGTGTAAGATCTTAACTGTCTGAGCACTGGAGGCAAGTTTTGATTAGCACAGTGGGTAAGGTGGATGGCCTGAAAGTATTTCTAGTAGGAAGTGGAAAGTCAGAACCCTGGAACAGTCCTCATAAGGTCTCCTGTTGGATATGTTATTGTATCGCAGAAGAACAAATTAATCATGCTCCATATGCGTGGAGGTCCGATAGCATGCACTATTGAGAAATGCCACATGTTTTCGAAGTCTTTGAATTTTGAAATTCTGATTTATGGTGGGCTGAATTCACTGTAACGGAATATTTCAATCTTTTGTGATGTTGCCAGTTAGGCTTAGAAAATTGAATTTGAATGTTCACCCTCTATACTTTGTATTGTTCTATATGGGTCTCGCCCTTGCAAAACGAAGGAGTGCTTTGTTGTTCTTGTAGTGGTAGAAGTAACGGTTTTGGGGAAATTGGTGGAGACATATTCTCCCGTGTTATATCATTATAGCGAAGAATTAGTGTCTCCTATGAACATGACCAAATCCGGCTATACTAGTTTTGGTCAGTGTCTGATACTAATAGACATTAGATGGTCATTTCTAGCGAGAACTCTGAACGAGTAACATTGTCTTTACATACGAATTCAATATGTATCGTTATATATCAAACTTGTAAAGTATTTGTTATGCTTCATTATAATTTGCGCATGTAAAAGTTGTTAATTTTTGGCAAAATTTCATTTTTCTAGACGCAATCTGCATGCCTAATATTCTATGAGAAGCATGCAGATCACCGGTCCTTGTTTCATGCATGTTATGGAAACAAAAGAGGGGTCGTCTGTTGGGATTGCCACAAACGTAGGAAGTCTTGTTGAGAGTTTGAAGTGGGTGCCTGCCTTTGGAAATCCGATCATCTCCTCTTGGAGTTCGGCTGCGTGCCCTGGACGGGTCTGAATCTATGAGATGAGGATGCAGGTGATTCCTGACTGGAATTTCGTGGATTATTCAGCACACTGTTTGAACTTTCAGAATGTTTTTTATACTGAACATGGGATTCTTGATGTTTTGATGGTAATGTAGATTTGCTGAGTGGACCCGTGCTTAATGATTGTGTACCATTCCACTTTCCTGCATTATGAGGCCTCATTCAGGGAATTCATCAGCTATAGTGCAGCCGTTGGATACCAATTTTGCAGCGTAAACAATGGATGTCTTTACATGGAGATCGATTTTGCAAAGGCGTTTATATTCTGGCCAAAGGCGCCGACATGCATCTACTATTTCTTTCGGGAAGTCCTTGTTAATGCTGAATTCTTTACCTTTTAGTTTGTGGGCTTTTGACAGAACGTAATTGGTGTCTCTGAAGTCGAGAAAACATACAATGATTGACCTTGTTGACCCTTTTTGAATCTGCTGAGTCTCTGGGCACAGGTAATGGGAGGACAGTCTATTTGTCCAAGGCGTTCCTTAAGGAAACTACCTATTCAGACTGAACAGTTCTCATCCCTTAGCTCTGAGATACCACTGCAAATGAGATTATTGCGTTGTGATCTGGCTTCCAGATCGATGAATTTATACTCCAGAATGACTGGAAAGAGTGTTTTTTACAATATTTACCCTTTTCTGTAAAAGAAGACGTAATGTAACCAAATTTCTACCTTGTCCAAGGTATCCTCAAGACAAACATTCTGACCACGTTTCAAGAGTATCAGGCTGAAAATGTGACCTCTACGGTGCACATAAGGTTTTTCTAAGATTTGGCCCAGTGACCTTCTTTTTGACACGATGTAACCCAATTTAAACTTGTCCAAGGTATCATCAAGACAAACATTCTGATCAAGTTTAAGATTATCAGGCTGAAAATGTGACCGCTACGGTGCACAAAAAGTTTTTCTAAAAGTTGGCCCAGTGACCTACTTTTTGACCTGATGTAACCCAAACTTGTGCAAGATATTATCAAGACAAACATTCTGACCAAGTTCCATAAGTATCACGCTGATTTTGTGGCCTCTAGTATGTAAACAATATTTTCCTTAGATCGGGCTCAGTGACCTACTTTTGACCCGACATGACCCAATTTCAATCATGCCCAAGGTGTCATTAAGACAAACACTCTGTACAAGTTTCATAAGTAACCAGCTGAAAATGTGGCCTCTAGAGTGCACACAAGTTTTTTTCTGAGATGTAGCCCAGTGAACTACTTTTTTACCTGACCTAACTCAATTTCAAAAATGTCTGAGATCTGAGATATCATCAAGACAAATAATCTGACCTAATTTCATGAGTATCAGGCTAAAAATGTGGCCTCTTGAGTGCACACAAGGATTTTCTAAGATGTGGCCCAGTCACCTACTTTTTGACCCAACATGACCCTATTTCAAACTTGTCTGAGATACCAAGAGCAATAATCTGACCTAGTTTCATGATTATCAGGCTGAAAATGTGGTATCTAGAGTGCACACAAGCTTTTTCAAAGATTTTCCCAGTGACCTACTTTTTGACCCAATGAGACCCAATTAAACTTGTCCAAGAAATTATTAAGACAAACATTCTGACAAAGTTTCAAGAGCATCAGGCTGAAAATGTGGCCTCTTGGGTGCACACAAGGTTTTTCTAAGATTTAGCCCAGTGACCTACTTTTTGACCCAACATGATGCAATTTTGAACTTGTAAAGATTTTATCAAGACAAGCATTCCGACCAAGTTTTATGACTATCTGGCCAAAAATGTGGCTTCTAGAGTGCACACAAGGTAAATGTTGATGACGGACGACGGACACAGCATGATCACAAGGCTGATTGTTAGATTAAGGTATTAATTAAAATTCTGTGTATTCTGATCTGTATCAGCACTGTGGTCGAAAGCGACTACAGTCAAAATTGGGGCAAGTCTGACAAATGAGGACAAATCTCCCACTGCCTAACAGGCTTGATTCATTTGTCTGCAAAGTTTGATTTACACTCATGAATGATAAATTGATCTTCAGTCCAAGGTGAAACAACCAAGCATGCAAAACATGCAAATGTATGTAAATTACTGTCAATTTTAACCCTTTGTAAAGCATGTCATTAACCCTTTTACTAGACCACAAAATTTTCGACTTGTCCAAATTGAAAACATTTGCCAATGACAAATAAAATGTCACTCAAATGATGGGATTTGTCCTTGAACAGGTAGGAAATATTGCTGGAGAACGAGTAAATGCTGGTTACCAGCATTTTCTCCTTTTTCCAGTAATGTTTCAAAAATGTCTTCTTCCTCAGGGTCAATAAAATGTGGAATTGTTTGGATAGGGCTTATGTCCTATGATATTACTTTTCATGTAATTATCTTAAAGGCTCAATACTGGCCAAAAACACAATGCAAGTGTTAAAATGCATTTAAATTCAAAGTATGGAAAATATTGTCAAGATGACAATCTGTTATTGTGTGGTCAGTCCAAGTGTTAGTTGCTAGCAGAAAAAATGAATTTTGAAATAAGGCAAAAAGTAAACAAAAGATTTAACCTAGTTAAATGCCGCATACCAGCACTTTCTCCTTTTCCCACATTGTTTTCTACCCTATCAAATATAGAAATTCTACCCTATCAAATACAGAAACCAAATTTTATTTGTCATCTGCAAAAATTAATGCTTTCAATATGACCAGTTCAAAACTGTGTCTTATGGTTAAGAATTAATAAGCACCCCTCCACACTTTCATGTAGATTTTGCGTACAGTACTTTTGTCATATATCAATTTGTATTGTACTTTGCGAAATTCCTCTGTTATATAGTTGACTGGTCAAATTGCCTTGTTAACGCTTTGCTACATGATTCCGAGTTCCCAGCCTGAGGTAGAAAGCTACTGAAAACATTGTGGTAACCAGCATTTTCTCCTGTGCCCAAAATGTTTTCAACCCTTTCAGCAGCAAATTTCATCATTTGAGCCACAATTGACTTGTCATCTGCAGATGCTTCCAATCTGGACATGTCCAACATCTTGTTGTTTATAATGAGTTAAAGTATCATTCAAACTTGTTTACTTTTTTTCTATTTTTTGTGTTACCTTATCTGACAAGAGTGCCATCTTCTTGAAAGGCGACTTATAATTAAAAGTATGTGAAAAGAACACACACGCATTTATTTCTACATATCCAACATATCACCCAGAAGCATTTAAACTAGCCCAAATTTTAGTATGCGCACTTAGTTAGTGCCAAAGGTATTAAACCAAGGTGTGGAGGATTTCCCAGGAAGGTGGTGGTGGTGGGGAACTATGTGGTGGCCTTTGGTGACATTTTTTGGCAAAATTCATGCAACTGGTTTTGCATACTGGCAGCTACCTGCATGTCAATTATTCTTCATTATGAAGATTACTTGTACTATGTCAATAAGACCTTGATAATTTTCATGTTCCTGGCCAATGATTTCATTTTAAGTAAGTGTTGAATCCAGGTTAAGTTGCTAATTTGCAGATAGTATAGATCAAGAGCAGACTGGACAGAATATGCAGTCTGATCTTTGAAGTATGGTGTCAGCATCTTTGCATGGTTTTTGGACAAAAGAAAAATGTAATGCCTGCATGTTTTGCTCTGACTGAGAATGCTATTTCATTTATTTAAAACAGTAAGAATTTAAACATGATATATTTTTGGAACTACCTAACTTATCATTTCACCACTGTATAATGGTAACTAGAGCTGGGATGGTATCATCGATGCATCCATATATTGTGATATTGCATGCTGCGATAGTATATTGTGATACATTTGTGGTGTATCGATACAGAATAATACTCTTAACCTGGGTTCCCACTGGGTTTCGCATTTAGAGCCATTTGCAAAAAGAAATTTTTACTTGGTGCAGATAAATACAAATTGACGGAAGAGGATGGCGCAAGTCCCATCAAAAATATGACAATAATGTCTATCTGCTGAACTAGTATAAAATGACAGGTTTTGAAGTTACTTGCTACCCTTATTTACATATTTATGTAAATAAAATCATTTGGAAATACCCACTCAAAAATTAACCAACATAAGCTGCAAAAAATGCGAAAACCCATTGCCATTGTCTGATCAACCACTCTGTAGTCTGTCTTTTCAGCTTGAATAATTAATGACTGTAAGCAGTGAAATTACACAAGTATATATATAAAAAAATAACTGGGTGCCAAAATCTCTATGGCAAATGTTTTTTCTGATTTTCGTTTTACCGATGTGCCAAGAGGAAGAAGTCACGAAAAGTACATGACGTAACCAGGTTCCTCAACAGTTGTTTCTCCTGTAACACCATGGTCTGATAGATGGAGATTGACAACAGACTGCCATTTATAGATTATGAACTACCCCTAGTCATTTTGAAGCACAATTTCTCCCTTAAAATATGACACAAATTACTTGCAATCATGCCATCTTGATCTATCTTGCTCCACATATATTTGGCTGCAACTGCATTCTGCTATCCCACCCATACAAATTAAGTGTTTGGTTGCTTCAAATACACCGTATCTAGATGGACAACATGATGTATGTAGTAACTTTCATTATGGAACATGTATGTAAATCAAAGTCAAATCAAATTTGCTGCTAAATTTAGACACTGCCTTGTTCTGATTTTACCTTCCCGCCTTTTTTACATTCATGAGAACTTTGCCACGCTTCCTCTATTCAATAGTGAACGAATCCTTATTTGGATGTGTACTACGCTTCAATAGCAAGAACAATTTCTCATCCAACAAAACTTATTTTCTTGCAATGATGTACAGGCCAACTGTTTACTCATAGAGGAATCTTGCCACAAAGCTTCAGATTTTTTGTCCATTGTTGTGTAACTTTTCACCGGTGACTCTTTCATTAGAAGTAGAATGGAATAAATCCATTTCCATAAATAAAAGAGCAGCAAATATTATAAATTATTTTACTATTAAAATAATTTCTTTTATTTCCATTGAGAATGTGTCATCTGCTAGTCGAGTATTTCCCATAGCATATTGCAATGTTAAACGCACGCGTAAGTCACACATGATTGCTTTCGTTTCCCTCCAGCTCGGAAGTATATAAATGCAGATTTTCATGTGCATCGCTCTCTTCCTAAACTTTGGGCTAAAAATGGGCGACCACATCACACTGTTTTTTAAGAAGAAAAAGAAATAACTTTAATTATGCCACGTGCGAGAAGTCAGGTGCGGGGACACCAAGTTCAAGCCTCAAGGCAACCGAGTAATGCTGAAACAGCTGAACCATGTACGAGAGGCCAGAAAAGACAAGCAACTGAGTCAGTTGAGAACACAGTCGAGGAACTAATTGAGTTGTCGCAAGCTGGACTCGAAATTCAGATGACTCGCTCCACAGGCAGACCGCAAACCCCACCCGATACCAGCATTCCTCTGGGGCGTCTTCGACTTGGAGCTCGAAGCCTGTTACACAGCTGTTTAGCTCCCAATACTCATTTGACCTATGTAGTGGCACAAAGAGCTTTCGAAAAATTTAGATCTAAATATAGTTTGAATAATTGCTGGCCAATACCATGTGCACATCTAGTTCTGTTTATTACGGATTGCTATGAAAACAGAAAATCTCCTCAAACCATTTCTAAGTCGCGGGGCTAGATTATTTTTACATACTTTACGGCCATTATGACTTAAGTGACATATTTGTTTTAATGAAATTACTTGAGGGCTGTCGTAGAAGTCGTTTATCAGTAGATACTCGAGCTCCGTTAAACAGATCGTGTCTGGAAGCTATATGCATCGTCCTGCCACAGGCGGCATATGACGATTACAAAGTTACATTGTTTACATCGTTGTTTACGTTAGCATACTTGGTTCTTTTTAGGGCAAGCGAGTTGGTAGTTTCGTCTAGTCTGGAGTGTCAGAGAGTAGTTACTGCATCAGATGTGTTCATCATCCCTAACAATTATCTTTTTATCCACCTTAGCTATTTCAAGACAAATCAGTGCGGTAAACAATGCACCCATAAATTGCCCAAGGAAGGAGGTCTGATCTGCCCAGTACGGGCATTGAGTGAATTCATAGCCCTACGCCCCGCAGTTAGGGGTCCATTGTTTTTACATCGTGATGGGTCACACGAACTCAATTTTCCACGGTCCTAGAGAAGTGTGTTGTTGCTGCAAACCTACAAACTGTAGGAAAGTATCGTACACATAGCTTCAGAACTGGAAGGGCAACCGATCTGGCAATACCAGGGGTTTCATCAGAGGCTGTTATGCTCATGGGACAATGGGTTTCCTGTTGCTATAGAAACTATATATGCATTTATTAGCTCCACTGGCCAAAGGCCAGCGGGCTTATGTCATGGCCCTGTGTCTGTCATGTGTCCGTCCGTCCGTCCATCCGTCTGTGCGTTAACTTTTATTTCAAACATCTTCTTCTCTGAAACTACCCATCCAATTTTCATGAAACTTCACAGAAATGGTCCTGTCATGGTCCTCTTTAGAATTTCTTGAAAGAATTTGATTCCTTCAAAAACTCTGGTTGCCATGGCAACAAAACTGAAAAATATCGGAAATCTTTAAAAATCTTCTTGTCTGAAACCATAAGGCATAGGTCTACCAAATTTGGCATGTAGCTTTATGTAGTAGACCTTTATCATGTTTCTTCAAATTATAGCCCTGGGGTCAAAAGTGGCTCTGCCCCAGGGGTCACAAGTTTTACATAGGCTTATATAGAGAAAACTTTAAAAATCTTCCTGTACCTAGCCATAAGGCCTAGAGCTACCAAATTTTGCATGTACCTATATCTAGTGGGCCTCTACCAAGCTGGCCAAAATTTTAGCCCTGGGGTCAAAATTGACCCTGCCACAGGGGTCACAAGTTTTACATGCGCTTACATAGTGATAACTTAAGAAATCTTCCTGTACCTAGCCATAAGGCCTAGAGCTACCAAATTATGCATTTAGCTTGATGTAGTGGGGGTCTACCAAAAGTGCCCAAATTACAGTCCTGGGGTCAATTTGGCCTCATGCTGGGGGGTGGGGGTGGGGGAGGGAGGTTCACAAGATTTACATGGGCTTATATAGGGAAAACTTTTAAATCTTGGTGTACATAGCCATAAGGCTTAGGGCTACCAAATTTTGCATAATTATAGCATTATCTAGAGGACAACTACAAAGAGGGCCCAAGTTACAGCCCTAGGATCAAGTTTGGCCCTGCACCAGGGGTCACAAGTTTTACATGGGTTTATGGAGTGAAAACTTCAGAAACCGTCTTGTTACTAGTCATAAGGCCAAGAACTCCCAAATTTGGCATGTTATTCTTCTAATACACATATTCCCCATTTAGTCCGACTGTAGCCCTGGGGTCAAAGTTTTATAAGGGCTTATATAGTGAAGACTTCTCGACAATCTTCTTGTTTCTAACCATAAAGCATAGGACTAATAAATTTGGCATGTTTTGAGCCTTGGGATCAAAATTTGTCCCACTCCAGGGTTCACTAACTTACATGGTGAAAACTTAAGATATCTTTTTTTATCCTTACTGTGAGGCCTAGGGCTATAAATATTTTAGACTTCTACCAAGATTGTTCCATCTTTTTCATTGAAACCACTCTTCCAATTTTGACCAAACTTTACAGATATCATCTTGCCATGATGTTCTTCAGAATGTCTTCAAAGAATTAAGTTCTGCTAAAAGCTATGGTTGCTATGGCTACTTAACTAAAAAGTATTGAAAAACCTTTAAAAATCTTTTCCAAAAGCTTGTATTTACTTACGTCATTGTAGCTCATGAAAAAGATACTGCTTTTTAGCTCCACAGGCCTAAGGCCATCAAGCTTATCGTCTCTGAAACCGCTTCACCCAATAAGTCACAAGCTTTACATAGGCTAATATAGTGAGAACTTTGAAGGTCTTCTTGTTCCTTACCTTGAGTTACAGCTGTAATATTGTATGAGTGTAATCTAAATAACCTCTTCCAAAGTTATTCAAGTTATGTCAAAATTAGTCCTATCTCATGGGTCATAAACATGTGCTTATAGCTTGAAAATTCAAAAAATCTTTTTGCTCCTAACCGCAAACCCAAGGGCTACCAAATCTGGATCACTTTTTTTTTTAAAATTAGCCTTGCATCAGGGGTTGATGTTTTACAGAGGCTTCATATGGACGAAACTTGAAAATCACCTCATGTATAACCATACAGCATAGACTTGTATTATTTTGGCATGTGGCTTTATCTTGTGGACCTCTACCAGGGTTCAAGTAATTATAGCTCTGGGATCAAAAATGGCTTTGCCCTGCGGGTCTCAACTTTCACATGGGCTTTTACAGAGAAAACTTTGTAAGTCTTTATTTTGAAACCATTTGGCTCAGAATTGAAATGTTTAGTATTTATGGCTTATATTTATAAGCCAGTGGAGCGATACAGGGCCATCATGGCCCTCTTGTTTCTATATTTTATCTTGAGATCCAAGATTATGTACATACGTATTTAAGTTATTGATTTCTTTTTTCTCCATTTAAGCGGTCTGGATTCTTGGTGATTCGATCCCCTACTGGGTGGGTGTGTATGCGAGGGAAAGGGTTACTCCAAATCTATGCCTTACAAACAAGTCGATCAAGTGGTTAGGGCTGAGAGGCCTTGGATGGACCCGTCTCAGGAAGAGCATTGAGGCAAAAGTGCTGTTTTCAACCGGCCCGGAACTAATAATAAATACAGGTGGTAACGATTTAATAGGTTTAAGTAACTTACAGATCAAAGACGGGATTCGCTCAGAGGTGTCCTATCTTCGGGAGGCTTTCCCTCAGTCGACTATAGCTTGGATGGACATTTGCAAAGACAGGTCTGGGCAGGAGCCTCTGGGGGATACAACGCTATCGAGCGTAAGCGCAGGCATGTGAATAGAATAGGCCGCATGTTGGTTTGCTCAACGGGTAAGTCCAAGGTAATCAAGACCGAAATAGATTCTAAAACGGCCTTTTTTCGGTCAGATGGTATTCATCTTAATAGGATCGGCCTAGAATTTTATTTAGACTATATGAATGACGTCATTAAGAAGCATATTTCTTTTGACTAATTTTTCGGGGGATAAATTTGCATAAATTTATTGTGGCGGCAAAAATCAGTCGCATGTAGAGCAATAAGCTCACTTCCTGCGTACCTGGTAGCGACTGAATCTTGCTTCTACAAATATAAATTTTACTTGCATAATAGCTCTTTGTTTCGCTTTCTGGATGTCTTATTTTCGACAGAATCTTCACAATTTCAAGACGTTACATGGGTAACCCGGTATCATCCTTCAGAGCGGCCAACTCATTCCACGCCTATATATAATTATATCCTCTGTTTTTTCTGGTGATGTAAGTGTTTAACTCTTAATAAACTGTGTTGTTACCAGTCTGCCTAGTTTCATTTATTCACATATGAAATAATATAAATTATTTTACTATTAAAATAATTTCTTTTATTTCCATTGAGAGTGTGTCGTCTGCTAGTAGAGTATTTCCCATAGCATATTGCGATGTTAAACGATCGCGTAAGTCACACATGATTGCTTTGGTTTCCCGCCAGCTTGGGAGTATATAAATGCAGATTTTCACATGCATCGCTCTTCCTAAACTTTGGGCGAACACATCACACAGGTTTTTGAGAAGAAAAAGAAAGACCCATCTGCTTCTCCCATTGTCTTTGCAAGTGATGTAACTGGTTAAGATAAACAAGCTTGCTGTTTAAAGTATTAATTAATCATCAGATAAAGGCAGAATATGACCAGTGGAGCTTTTGAAAAGGGTCACTTCATCGTATATGGTTATCATAGCCTGCTGTAATTATTTTTTTTTAACAACTAAATCGCAAACAGCTATGCTGGTCAGATTCTGTTCAAGCCAGGCTTTACCGAGATAAATTTTGCTAGTTAATCTTCTATACAGAAAAGATTAATCAGTCAATGATAGAGGAAACACACAAGAGATGCATCAAAAGTATAGAGGATAAGTTCAACAAAGGAACAGTAGACAACTAGTTCGATCCAGCAAGGCAAAGCTGTTTGATTGCTATATTAACATTAGGACTGTCGCTCTAGTGGCCAGTGAGGTTCCGTCTTAAATAGGGCAGTTTAGTAAACTTTGTTATGCAAGTGTATCGTTCATTCTGTATAATGAAACTGAAGTGGTCGGGCACCCGCTTCAGGTGGAACGTCTTGGTGGGTCTCAAACTTGAATCAAACCTAATAATCCGCCCCTTTATATCCGTAGGAATGTGTATTTGCTGTTACAAAGGTTTCGCCCTAGTACTTGGTGATTCCTTTCTTGCTAGTGTTTTGCTCTTGCTATTTGCTGTGTGTAATGAGTGGTATTTTGGTTTTTAAGTTTTGTTTGCTCTCGTGCTGTGTGCAGTTATTGAAGTTCTGATTTTGCTATTCTCTGGCAACCTATGGACACTTGCATTGCAGTATCAAATTTGCCGGTTGCTCAATATGCACTTGTATATGTTCTAGACGGGGAAAGGTAAACCCATTTTGCGATTGAAAAGTATCAGAATTTGCATATTAGTTGAGCAGGGTACCGTCAGCTTGTGTTGTGGTTTTGGTTTACACATTTTCGCATAGCTGCTTTGCTTTGGTTCACTTTTGGCTTTTTAACTTGCTGGAAAGGGGCAGCAAAAATCAGTTGCATGTAGAGCAATAATCAGCTCACTTTCTGGGTACCCGGTAGTGACTGAATCTTGCTTCTACAAATAAAAATTTTACTTGCGTAATAGCTCTTCGTTTCACTTTCTGGATGTCTTTATTTTCAACGGGATCTTCACAATTTCAGGACATTACATGGGTAACCCGGTATCATCCTTCAGAGCGGCCAACTCATTCCACGCACACACATATATATATATATATCCTCTATTTTTTCTGGTGATGTAAGTGTTTATCTCTTATTAAACTGTGTTGTTACCAGTCCGCCTAGTTTCATTTATACGAGTATGAAAAAATTAAAACTTGCACCATATTTTGTTCAATATAAATTTAAGATTTGGACTAAAGCACCATACACGATAATTCTCAGAAAAAGGATTTAGATGCAAATCCCTTAATTGAATGGTAAATTACCAAAGTGTCGTGATGAAAAATCAAGAAGTCTGCTTTCCTCAAAAGTTGTCTTAAACAAGACATTGGCATTGGTTTATTGACATTTTTAATATGGGTTCCTTTTTTTCCCATGTTGACATATTTTTAAAGGTATTCCTAAAAATATGTAAATGCCGCATAAAAACAAGCAGTGAGGGGACATTGTGGCCTACTGAAAATACGAAATAAACCTACCAATTCCTGAGCAGGTGATAAGAAGGATTAAGTAAATATAATAAGAATGGCGCACCCTTAGGGTGTAATGTCTTAGATTTATGGTAGTATGTCACCAGAGAACCTGTATCATGTTAAAAACTTGTCTGCTAGCACATGCAGACAACCGTCCTTTTTAATTGTCATTAGTTTTCACGTTTTTTTCAGTTGCTGATTCTGCAATGACACAATCATTGTAGAAGTAGCTCAGCTGTATTCATTGTATGCTTGAAGTACAAAATGCTCAATTTTTTCTAACGTCCCTTAAATATAAGATACATGAGAATGAATTTCACATTATTTGTATGCACTAAAATACTCCTTTCATTAGTGAACAGTTCCTGGGAGCTTATCTATCTATATAAAATTGCTGAGTGCATTAAACCCCCTCTGTCTGTCTGTCTGTCACTTATGTATGACTCTAAATTATGACTTACTTTTTTCCATGCTTTTTCTAGAAAAACACAGTGTAGGATGAGCTTGCTATGGGTACTGTCTTTTATCTCTAGTGTAGAGTTAAAGATTGCAGCCTCAGCAAGCTCATCCTACACAGACTACCATATGACCATATTTCAAATGCTAGCTTAATAAACTTTATATAATTTTGTTTTGTAAGTGAGCTTCCTTTATTGCCATATATCTGACAAATGTGATGTCACTTAGCACTATTTTGTAGTTCAATGTGTTCATGTAACTTTTGTTTTATTGTTTTTGTCTGTGGTGCAGGCTAAAAGTAGGAGAAGATTTGAAAAATTAAAAGTCAAACACTTGTTAAATATTAATTTCTAAGAAACATTTTCTGGTAATTACCAATTCTTTCGTACAATATAACGTTTCAAAATATCGTGATACTATATCGTATTGCACCATAACTATTTTGATATATCATGATACATTTTTTTCTGGTGATACCCAGCTGTAACAATACGTGCTGTCAAGTCCATCGTCATTTCAAATGGCTGTCTCATTTCAGATACCCATGATGAACAGTCAATGCATCGTATCTTGTCTTGTGTCCATACAGTGTGTCAAATGGTCAGGCCATCTTGTTCGTAATGCATTCTATGCAAGGTAACACAACTGTCAGTTATAGAGCATATCAATTTCACAAGACATCATGCTCCACTAACAGAACAAACTTTGGACATAATAACATAAAATGTATACATGATAGCATTATGTACTTTTCACAGGATCCCAGAGAGGCTTTAAAAGCTAATTAACATGTGTTTAAGATTATAACACTGTGTTTTGACACAATAGCAGCACTCACTAGATTATGAAAAGGTATTTTGACAAGATATGACAAGAAATTGACATACCATAGAGCACTCGGACTGCGAGCCACACTCAGAATCACACCCTCTGGTGTCCTTGTAACTTATCAAATGCCTATATCCTATAATCAAACCAGCTAATTTTAGTCTACCAAACCCTAGTATGAGTGACAGAGGAAAAATGTTGAAGGAAAATATATCTTTCTTGAAAGATATCACAAACACCATGGGAAGAGATATGTCTCTACGGTTTGGTCATTCACTAAATTACTGACCATGTTAGTGACTAGAAGCTCAGACAGTCTGCAAGGCGTATCAAAGTACACACCCTTTACTTGCATGCTTCAATAATTTTCAGCGCTGCAATTATATCAGGGACGGCTCAACTATCCACATGTGTTGCAGTGCCTCTATTGTAACCTGAGAACAAAGTTGGATCTGTGCAGGGGCTGAACCAAAACCTCTGATTTCCAAAGTGGACCCACCATTCACCATGCCAACTTCTCTGAAAAATCTATTTTGAATTGCAAAACCAACAGATGTTCGACCACACTTTTTCTTCTGCAACAAGTCACTAAAGAGCCACAGATTGGTTGCTGACCACTTTAAATTAAATGATCAGCCAGTTGCTGATACAGAGGCTTGACAGTGGCATAGCTGCCTCAATGCAAAAACGCATTTGCATTCACTTTGGAAGAGACAGAAAAAACATACTTGTGAAAAAATGTCACCAGAGGCCACCAGATAGCTTCTACAACCCTCCAGACCTTCCAAGAAAATTCCCCTGTCCTCTCTCCACACTTTTCACCTCCGTTAACTTTTTACCACATGACAAAATTTTATTTTCCACTAGTCTAAATTGAAAGTATTTGCAGACAACAAATGAAATGTTACAGAAATCAGGAAATTTTTCTTTGAAATGGTAAAATACATGGTGGTAAAAGGAGAAAATGCTAGTGAAAAGCTTTTCCACCTTTTCCAACAATATTTCCAAAGTCCTTTTCCTTTGGGTCATTAAAATCAGGTTTGTGTGGTAATGGGTTACAAGTTTTGGTATTACTTTTGCATACACTTTATTTTGGGCAACTGGGCTGCCACAATATTACATAAGAGCACCTTGTGCAGGTGCCAACACTTGGCTGTAGTTGCTTTTAGAAATGAGCCATGCTCTGGCAAAAGGGGACCTTTTGCATCTACAAAAAGTATCGACCAATGTCAGTCTGCACAGTCTGACCTGGGCTGAAACCTTCTGCTTATGGTCAGTTTTCTGCATATCAAAGTACCTGAGTGTATCTCATGATTAAGTCGGTTGTTTAAAAAAAAAATGGCTGTTACAGATTCATAATTATTTGATGATTTGATCAGTATCATGCATCATGGAAATGCATTAAGCCCCTTTTGCCAGAGTATGGCTCATATATAGGCTATGTCTGATTCCATACAACAAGACTACTTAAATGGAGAAAGTGACTGTATCAAAAATATTTTGAAGGTTACCTGTCTTACAAATTGCCCTAGTTCAACTACCTTCAATAATAAGAGAAATATCACAAATAATTAGTATTTGCATGACGATGAAGATAGCAACGACAACAGAGCTATGACAATACCTTGGGGTTTTCTCAAAAAATAGTTAAGTTATAGAAGAGAAGTTCAGATGCAAAGATTCTGTGCAGTCTGATCTTGGATCCACACTGTCCCAAAGGATATATTTTTACCCAAAAAATAACGATATTCAAGTTTTTACCATCTGCTTTAATGTTTCATTTGATTCATTTAGCTGGTTAAGGGCTGAAAACAAATTCAGTAGCACAGCAGTTACATCACTCAGTCAGATATTTCCCCTGATAATTTAGACAAAGCAGCATTGAAATTGCAACACTTTGAGCCATCTCCATAGCAACTCTACCAGAAAACAAGATTTTAGACTTGTTCAAATTTAAAGCATTTAGATATGATTACAATGATGGGATTTGTCTTCGAAATAAACCAGAACTGTCGCCAAGTGACAAATACACACCACTAGCATCTTTTGTCACTGAAGCAGCACGATTAGAAAATGATGATTATCAATAAAAATATCACCAGTGACCTTCATCTTTGACCCATGTGACCCAAAAACAATAGGGCACCTCCTTTGGTCATGGGCAACACTTGTGTACAGTTTCATGATACTAGATCAAACGGCTATTGAGTTAGAGAACAGAAATGATTTTCAAACAAAGTTCACATGTGACCTTGACCTTTGACCTATGTGACCCCAAAACAATAGGGCACCTCCTTGGGTCATGAGCAATACTTATATGAAGTTTCAGGGTCCTAGGTCAAATGGCTTTTGAGGTGAAGCATTGAAACAAAAAAAAGAGGGATAGATTGACAGACAGACAGACAGATGGACTTACAGACAGACAGACATGGCAAAGCCAGTATAACCCCCTCTACTTTGTAGGTGGGGTGGTATAACAATTGTGGGAAATGAAACAAGAGGGCCATTGGCCCTAAAGCGCTCACCTGAGTAACGTCATCTAAGATTGATAAAGCTGAAAAGATGCTGGTCGTGATGATGCAAAACGCACGAGTATATGTGATCTACTTTTTGACTGTTTTAGCCTATTTTTGAATTTCTAATCTGGCTCAAAATGTTGCCTCTAGAGTCAGACAAGGTTTTTTCTAAGATTTGGCCCTGTGACCAACTTTTTGACTCTACGTGACCCACCTTCAAACTAGTCCAAGATTTTATCCAGACAAGCATTCTGACCAAGTTTCATGAGTATCATCCTGAAAATGTGGCCTCTACTGGCTCACGACCAGTGGTGGCCTTTTTTGAAAACCTTTTCTGATCTGTAAGGTAATATTTTTCAAGTTCACAGCTCATGCTTTACGTGGGCAAACTTGAGTTCAATATTGTAAGATTCACGAGTGGAAATCTGAAATAGACTGTAACTGAAACTCGGCACGATATGAATAACCTGGTCGGTCAACAGACTGACTTACTTCACGAAGAGTACCAGTGGTGACCAACCGAATTTTGTACATAGAATTACCGTAATATTACTATTGCCAGAAGATATCGAATGAAAAACCATTTTTCTTGAAATTCTGCAACATTCTAGCAAGTCTAATGTTTTATATGACCGCTACATAGAGTTAATGAGGAACAACCTACAACTGTGTCCATTTTCTACTTTCACAATTCAAACACGCATGCGCGAGCCAAAAATAGATATGGACTGTGGCAGCTGAGGTTGCACAGGGGGTAGGGTAGTTATGTCAGTTAATCAACATTTAATGGTATTCTACTGGAATAGGGGGGAAATGCAGAGGGAAAAACAGAACTCAGGTGAGTGTAAGCTCAGCTTGTTTTTCAAACAGCATTTCATTTGTTGTTGTACTTAGATACAATGGTATTTCAATAAGGATACCAAAAATGCCAATATTATTTCATAAACATACAATTAAAAAATGATAATGTTGAAACTGGTCCTGGGTCATTGAAGAGATTAAAATTATATTTTGTTATTCCACAATCGTAAATTTGAGTATTACACAATCACAAATGCCTTTATAAGAGGAATGATGTCAGGCGACATCCATTAGCTAATGGCACCAAATAATTATTGAAATGTTGATGATGTGCACACACAGGAAAATTAGACGATGCAAAATGATGAATTGTCACATTTCATAAAGATCTTTATCGTGAAATAGATGTATTTCTTTACAGTCAAACTGTTTCACTGACAACAATTCCTACACACAAAATAACTATTATTCTATCAAACCATGTGTTTCTTAGGTTTCCACGAGAGAACTGCCTCCGAAGGTCATGGTCATTACGGTTTTCTGCTAGGGAGTGGTCATTCACATCGAGGAATTGTGTCATTGTTTTTAATTAATTACGGATATTAATTGATTAACATTTCGTTACAAAGTGGATTTTATGAAAGTAGAACTGGGATATACTAATTGGAATGAAGTAGGACTGAATTCCCTATTATCGTGGTACTAAAACGTTCCACTGTGTGTAGAAAAATTATTGTCTTGTCTGCTATTTTTCTGTTGCAAAAATCATGCGAGGATACCTCATGTATATTTCTACGATAACTGATTTTCCGTTTGTCAGTTAAGGATTCTAAATCAAGGCAAAGCAGGGGACAGCATTGACCAACTTTTAAAAAGGCTTACTTCCGGTATTATCGTGGCATTGAGATGAGGCCCTGGAAGATTTACATGCTCACCCTATTTGTGTTCAAAACTTTGGCAAATGAAAATCAAGTTATTTTCAAAGTGTTGAGATGATTTTATCAAGAATTTTGAGCAACATATATAAATAAATTCTACCTGTCATTTTGTAAGCGAGGTTTTACTTTTAGCACCTGTAAAAATGGAGGAAAAAAAGGACGTCTACAGATCTTTGATTAAAATAGCATCAAATACCCCATTTTGGACCTCTTTTGTGGATAAAAAAAAGTGAATATATAATTTCTAGAGTGTTTTTTCATTTCAATAGATCAGGGAACTCAATTTAAAAAAATGTAGAGCTTTGAGAAGATTTCTATAATTAGCATCTCAAAAATTTTGTTGTGGCCTCTTATTTTCGTTCCCATATTTGAAAAGCGGTGATGTCATCATTCAGCGGTTGTATGAAATTTACTTTCCCGTTTGATAAACTTCAGTGACAGAAAAACAAATTTTATAGAACTGTTATAATGATAATGATTTTGTTACACTGATAAGATCATCAACTTCATCTAGGGGATAGAGTGATTTTGCAAAGAGCCAAGTTTTCTTACTATTCGGATGAAAACTCGATTTTACCTACCATTTTCGGAAAATTTGCCGAAGTAAGTTTGCAAAGTGTGTTAACTGTATCTGACCTACAAATACTCATGTGAGGACATCCTCAAGGAGGCGCATTTCAGCTTCACTTTCGGAAATTGTAAATACCACGATGTTGAAGAACCCACGATAATACCGGAAGTGACTATATAGTTCATAGCGAGTGCGAAATTTGTGTAATTTTCGGATTTTAATTACGGGGCTGTCGTGGTCCTTTGTCTTGGAAGCCAAGGCACACTGAGTTCGATCGATAGTGGTTTTTTGTCTCGGATAACAGATGGAGAACAATCCCGATATGTACTTTGCAAGAGTTCTGAAAAGAACCAGGGAGGTAGCCCGAATTAATGCTGGGAAAGCCAACGAAACGCCGTGAAATCCGGTAAAAGAGAAACCGAAAGTAGGGGTAAACCCTCCAACCGGAACAGCGACTCCGCTGCGCAAGCACTACTTAATTCTGACAAATTAGCGCTGTGCGGAAACGCGGAATTGTGGGAATACGTAAACAACATGGACGCTAAACGTCAAAAAACTGAAAGTGAACAGACAGAATCTTGTTCTTAGCGTTGCCAAGTTGCAACAGCAGCTCAAAAAACGAACTGTTAGTGAATCTCTAGACTACGACCATGATCAGTCTAGCACGAAATCGCCTGACAGAAATGTTTCGGACGATGTAAGTGATTTTTTGCTGACTTCTTCTCGAAGGAATTCAGTTGTCGAGAATTTTTTTTGAGCGATGTTGAGGGATTATACAAAGAAAACCAACAATTCAGAGATAAATTGGACGACCAACTCACTGGTCTCGTCAATAAAGCCATTGACAGGCCATTGAAGGAAGTTATGGCAAAAGAACTGACTTCATAATACTTGATGCCGATTAACTGTCAACGGTTGGATGTTCCTACAGTTAAAAAGGAAGTGTGGTCTGCTTTAAAGGACAAACGTGAGGGGGACCTTGCTCTACAGACTGTCCAGAAAAATATTAAATTAGCATTAGTGCGAACCTTACATGCTCTCCAGGTATTAAAAACAGATGGGGACATTGAAAAGCTTCAAGAGTTCATGAAAGACATATTTAAGATCTTAGCTCATGGCATATTCACTTGTAATAGGAAGAGGAAGGCACTGATAAAACTTGGGATACCCAGTAAATACAGGAAAGTGTGTGACATGGACATCCCCGTTGCATCAAATTTATTCGGGGATGATTTGGAGGCAAAAGATTATTATCCATAACAATCATGGATAAACCTACACACTCTTGGTGAAACTACCTCTGTTCTTACTCAAGGCAAGTACATGTAGTTCACTGTCTGGAAACAAAGACTTAAATACATATCATGCTATCATGTTTAACAGTATAAGAATGATGATTTTCTGTTTTTGATTTATAAGCCTTAAGCTTGTTAGTGCATCCAGAAGTTACACATGTTGCTTCTTCTTTTTCCTTCTGGCTATTCTACTTTCTATCTGCATTTTCTGTATTGTTCTGCATTTCACTTTTCTTCCAGCCTCTTGTGAACTATTAAGTATGTTATCACTGTTGCCCACAAATAATTCAGAAATCCAAAATAGATATGACGTTAATTTGGCATATACATGTATGTATGTATACATGTATGTATGTAAATGTTTTTTTTTCTTCCAAGTATAATTTTTTATGGTTTGGTAATATAAACTGAAATAGGTATTTTGACACTTTCAAGACACATGTATGAATATTGCATAATACCTGTTTAATACATCATATTTTGATGAGAGTAGTACAAAAATTGTATAAAAAGAGCTTTAAAAAACTGTAAAAGAAAATCTTATCTGGTAATTTCAGATTTGGCTGAAGCTGGTGGAAATACATGTTACAAGAATTCTGGAATCAATCCCTCAAGTTAATTCTGGAGGGAATGACAAGAGGGTTGGCTAAATAAAGAGCAACATGCTAAGCAAATTGATCCTTTATTTGCTGTGGTTACATATACCTTAATATTTCTTCTGCAGTTGGTGCCCTCCTTCCCCAGATCTGTCTTTATATCAACCATGATGGAGTTACATGTGTTATGTCAATGGCATCCGAGTTGACTTGGAGGATTTCACACTTCATTAAGAACCCTAGATGACAGCCTATGTCCTTAATACACATATATTTATAAAACTTTGCATCATACAATCACCTTTGGAAGTAAAAGTCATTATGTTCAAAACTCTTTGTAATTATTTGGTAATATGTTTGTGGTACTTTAAATAAAGTTTTGGAAAATAAATCTATTATCATCATGAATCCGATTCATAGAGGTTGTGGCACTTTTGGTGTTGAAGCTCACACTTTTTCAACTGAAAATGTTGAAAAAAAAGTTACAGTCTCAGACCTCAGGGACTGATTGTTTATACAGATGTACACCTTTGCTGACAGCAGTAGAACACAGATGGTCCACTGTGTGGCTTTAAACTGCAGGAAACTTGGCTTTGCTGATGACGGCATTCTCATGGATAAAACCCAGCCTTGCAGCCAACAATGAAAACTTCAGCTTAAGTAAAGCTGAATTTTGCTTTATAAGAAAACAAGTTTTATTACTTTAACTATTTTTGTAAGTGAGCTCATTTTGAAAAATGTGAAAAGTTGAAAAAATGAAGGATTTTAGAAACATTATGGGATGGAAGAAAATGTATGCTACCAGCATTTTCATGTTTTCCTACAATGTTTTATTCTCTTTAAAGGCTTCTTTTATTGGAACCACATTTTAATGTCATCTGCACATACTTTTAATATGGACAAGGCTAAAGGCTAAAAGTTTATTGTAGATCTAGTACAGAGTAAGATACATTGATTGATTTAAAATGAACTTGGCTGTCTAAAAATTTCAGTTCTGTAGTTGTGTGTGCAACTCAATTTAGTGTGTCCTCAAGAAGATCAAAGTCATTGTTCATTGTTTACCATTCTTGACCTTGATCTGTCAGTATCTTCCAAAGAAAGATCTAAACCATTTGTTTGATCGCCAACATCACATTATAAACAAACTTACTGCTTTTCTGGCTTAATACCCCCTATTTATTGCTCCTTCAAAAACCTTGCCTAGTCATGTATTCTAGATAGATCTACCTGACTACTGCAATTTGCAACTTCTTCATTATTCTGGGTGATGTTTCATTGATAACCGCCCTCACCAACATGCAGGGTCAAACTTGTGTTTCATAAATACCACTCCCATGACTGTTGACCATTTTCCTTGAAATACAGTATTTTTTGTTGCCTGTCGGACAATTATCTGCAAGATTTAGCCATTTTAAGTATTTCCGTTGAATAGGAATATGGCAGATGTCTGTTGAAAAATCGAAAAACTTGAATTTATACCTTTTTTCACCAGTCCTACAGGAATACAATTTATATCATAGATTTACTTAAATAGACTTTTTATTGATACATTAAAATATGAAATAAGAACAAACTAGAATAACTATCACTAAAGGTGATAAATACCCCCGCCCCTATATTTCATGTCACAGGGGCAATAACTCTGCAATGTCAATTTAGGGACAATAACTCCGTAATCATTAGGTCAACACTCATGAAATTTGTGCTTTGCACATCTACTGCTCCTGGTGAATATCATGACAAATATCAAGTGAATAAGACTAAAACTGAAGGAACAGTTCTCTGGACAAGAAGTTTTGAGTAAATTCAGGGGTAATTAATTTGGCAAACATTTGAGAAAAATGCATCTTGAACCTCTACTGCTCCTGGTGAATATTTATGCAAAGTATCAATTTAATTGGACACAAAACTAAATGAGTGTAAAAAAGCGTAGACCATGATCTGACAATATGTCTGAGACACAGCAGCTGGCCTGGATCCACGCTTGTTGCAAATGTCCAAAGGTGCCTTTTCGCATAATGTTGGCCAACTATACATATGACAGAAAAGACCTCCTTAAAGTGAATCAGACAGAAACTGTAGGAGGAGTTGTCCGGACAAGCATTTTTAAGTCAAATCAGGGGCAATAACTCAGTAATTCTTGATGGAATTTTTACAAAATGTGTGTCTTGCACATCTACAACTCCAAATGGACACTTCTGCCAAGTATAAAGTGAATCGGACTGAAATTGTAGGAGGAGTTGTCCGGACAAGCATTTTAAATGTGAATCAGGGGCAATAACTCATTAATTCTTCATAGAATTTTCACGAAAGTTGCGTCTTGCACATCTACAACTCCTAATGAACACTTATGCCAAGTTTAAAGTGAATCAGACAGAAACTGTAGGAGGAGTTGTCCGGACAAGCATTTTTAAGTCAAATCAGGGGCAATAACTCAGTAATTCTTGATGGAATTTTTACAAAATGTGTGTCTTGCACATCTACAGCTCCCAATGAACACTTATGTCAAGTTTAAAGTGAATCAGACAGAAACTGTAGGAGGAGTTGTCCGGATAAGCATTTTTAAGTCAAATCAGGGGCAATAACTCAGTAATTCTTAATGGAATTTTTACAAAATGTGTGTCTTGCACATCTACAGCTCCTAATGAACACTTCTGCCAAGTTTAAAGTGAATCAGACTGAAACTGTAGGAGGAGTTGTCCGGACAAGCATTTTTAAGTCAAATCAGGGGAATAACTCAGTAATTCTTGATGGAATTTTCACAAAATTTACGTCTTGCACATCTACAACTCCAAATGGACACTTCTGCCAAGTATAAAGCGAATCGGACTGAAATTGTAGGAGTTGTCCGGACAAGCATTTTAAATGTGAATCAGGGGCAATAACTCATTAATTCTTCATAGAATTTTCACGAAAGTTGCGTCTTGCACATCTACAACTCCTGATGAACACTTATGCCAAGTTTAAAGTGAATCAGACAGAAACTGTAGGAGGAGTTGTCCGGACAAGCATTTTTAAGTCAAATCAGGGGCAATAACTCAGTAATTCTTGTTGGAATTTTTACAAAATGTGTGTCTTGCACATCTACAGCTCCTAATGAACACTTATGCCAAGTTTAAAGTGAATCAGACAGAAACTGTAGGAGGAGTTGTCCAGACAAGCATTTTTAAGTCAAATTAGGGGCAATAACTCAGTAATTCTTGATGGAATTTTTACAAAATGTGTGTCTTGCACATCTACAGCTCCTAATGAACACTTCTGCCAAGTAGCAAGGGAATTGGATTGAAACTGTAGGAGGAGTTGTCCGGACAAGATTTTCGGACAGACCGACCGCCCGCATGACCGACCGACCGACAGGCCGATTCCAGTATACCCCCCACAAACTTCGTTTGCGGGGTAATAATTAAACTTATAATTATGATACTCTAGTGTTGTACCCATTTATAGCATTATTATCCAACCGTCCAAGGGGAACCTGAAAAGCAATAATGAATTTTATGAAAAAGAGTATAGTGACTGACTTAACTTGATGCCCTGGAAAGCTATGCCTCTGCATGATGTCATTTAACGCGTAACTTCTGCAAGTCAAACGTGATTTGTGTCTCTCGAGAATATCTGGGAATTACTGCTTAAGCAAATAAAGTAATGGTCTAATTGATGTAGTAAGTGAAAAATCATCGTGTATTTGAGATTTTTGATATTGAAACATTGTTCTTTTGGGTTATTTCAGGCTTAAATCAGTGGGAGAAATGATGAGGGTCAATCCCCCGGAAGTGATTTTTTGACACTTTGGGGGTTAACAGGGATACTTGTTTATATTTTTACTTACATTGCATCAAGTTTCGGTTTTTATTTGGTATTTGAAACATCATTTCTTCTTTTTCAACATGATCGAGAGCTTTGATATGCAAATGAATGCACAAACGCGATATCATAAGAATGGCCGCCACTGGTACTTGGCCGCCACTGGTGGCGAACCAGTAGAGTGCACACAAGCTTTTTCTAAGATTTTACCCTACAACCTTCTTTTTAAACCACCATAAACTGATTTCAAACCTGCCCAAGATTTTATCCAGACAAACATTATGACCAAGTTTTATGAGTATCAGGGTGAAACTGCACACAAGCTTTTTGTAAGATTTGGCCCCATGACCTACTTTTAGACCCCATGTAACCCAATTTTGAACTTGACCAAGATTTTATCCAGGCAAACATTCTGACCAAGTTTCGTAAGTTTCAGACTGAAAATGTGGCCTCTAGAGTGCACACAAGGTTTTACTAAGATTTGGCCCTGTGACCTTCTTTTTGACCTGACATGACCCAATTTTGAACTTGACCCAATTTTGAACTTGTCTGAGATTTTAACCACACAAACATTCTGACCAAGTTTCATGTGTATCAGGCTGAAAATGTGGCCTCTAGAGTGCACACAAGCTTTTTCTAAGATTTGACCCCATAACCTATTTTTTGATCCCACATCCCCCAATTTGAAACTTGTCCGAGATTTTATCAAGACAAATATTCAGACCAAATTTTCATGTGTATTAGGCTGAAAATGTTGCCTCTAGAGTGCACACAAGTTTTTTCTAAAATTAGGCCCCGTGGCCTACTTTTTGACCCCACGTGACTCAATTTCAAACCTGTCCGAGATTTCATCAAGACAAACATTCTGACCAAGTTTCATGAGTATCAGGCTGAAAATGTAGCCTCTAGAGTACACACAAGGTTTTTCTAAGATCTGGCCCTGTGACCTACTTTTTGACCCCATGTGACCCAATTTCGAACTTGTCTGAGATTTTATCCAGAAAAACATTCTGACCAAGTTTCATGAGGATCTTACCGAACCTCTAGAGTGCACACAAGGTAAATGTAGACAATCGCATGACGGATGCCGAACAGAGCAATCACAAAAACTCACCTTGAGCAATTTGTGCTCAGGTGAGCTAAAAATAATGCTGATTACCTGAAAACATTTTGACAAAATAAGTTTCTTGGCAAAAAGCATTTTTTTCTTCCACCACGTTTTCAAATGTATTCATATATTTGACATATATTTGATTTTGCAGTCTGTAGCATACAAGATTCAAAACCAGGGTGTCGCTAGTTTCATTCCAAGCTATGTGAATTTCTTTCCAAGGACAGATGATGGTCAAATGCAGCAGAATCAATTCCTCTCACTGCTGATCATGGTTATGACAACAGTTACATGGGAAGTAGCCAGTGGCCTACGAAGAATATTGTGCGAAACTAGAACTTGTCACAAGCATTCTGATAGTATTGCATGGCAATACACAGTCCCCTACCAGCCGTATGTATCGCTGGCATGTCAGTGAAATTTTTAAAGTCCAAGGCCCGTAAATGCGTCAAAAAGCAGTGGAGCAGGACGGAAGTCGAACTTGATGTGTAAGTCATGGTTGTTGATGTACACACCAACAATCAGCTCTATATGTAGCAGCGTTTAGAAAAAAAGTGCGGAAAAATGTTTTATCAGTGAAATTTTATAAGTCCAAGGCCCGTAAATGCGTCAAAAAGCAGTGGAGCAGGACGAAACTCGAACTTGATGTGTAAGTCATGGTGGTTGATGTATACACCAAAAATCAGCTCTATATGTAGCAGCGTTTAGAAAAAAAGTGCAGAAAAATGTTTTATCAGTGAAATTTTGTAAGTCCAAGGCCCGTAAATGTGTGAAAAAGCAGTAGAGCGGGACGAAACTCAAACTTGATCTGTAAGTAATAGTGGTTGACTTACACAGCAAAAGTCAGATGAATATCTACCAGCATTTAGAAAAAAAAGTCCGGAAAACTGATTTATCAGTGAAATTTTGTAAGTCCAAGGCCCGTAAATTCATGAAAAACCAGTGGACCAGAACGAAAGTCGAACTTGATCTGTAAGTCATGGTGGTTGAGTTACACAGCAAATCTGAGATCAATACCTTCCAGCGTTTAGGAAAAAATTCTGGAAAACTGATTTATCAGTGAAATTTTGTAAGTCCAAGGCCCGTAAATCCGTGAAAAACCAGTGGACCGGAATGAAAGTCAAACTTGATCTGTAAGTGATGGTGGGTGAATTACACACCAAAACTCAGCTCAATATGTACCAGCGTTTAGGAAAAAAGTCCAGAAAACTGATTTATCAGTGAAATTTTGTAAGTCCAAGGCCCGTAAATCCGTGAAAAACCAGTGGACCGGAACGAAAGTCAAACTTGATCTGTAAGTGATGGTGGGTGACTTACACACCAAAACTCAGCTCAATATGTACCAGCATTTAGAAAAAAAGTCCGGAAAACTGAATTGCCGGACTGACAGACAGACGGACAGATGGACAGACAGACGGACGGAGTGCAAACCTAAAGTCCCCTCCGGCTTCGCTGGTAGGGGACTAAAAACCTTCATTATATAATCAATGTATGCGCAAAGTTTTAAAACAATTGCAGAAAAACTTTCGTGGGAGTTCGCAACACAAAATTACTAGTATTTCATACAGAGATGGATGTTAAGAGGAAAAAAAGTGTCAAGTTCAAGGGGAGATAATTCATGAAGCAGGAGGAGTTGACACTTGAAAAGTGTGTCTTGCAAACCTTCATAATATGATGAATGTATGTGCAAAGTTTCAATGCAATTGAAAGAAAAGTGGAGGAGTTTGCGACACAAATTATTAGTATTTTGTACACAGATGGACAGACGGACACATGGACACACGGACGGACGGACAGACAGGCTGATTCCAGTATACCCCCGAAAACATTCGTTTTGTGGGGGTATAATAATCTGTATAGGAAACTCTCGGAAAGCAGGTGCACCAGCTGCCAGGATATAACTGAAATAACTTTGAAAATGGCATTGAACACCATACAAACACAAACAAATTAACCCTTTAAGAAACAATCCCCTGTTTTTCTGAACCTAATGAAGCCATCTTTTGAAAACAGAGGGAAAAAAGAAAAAGCTAGTAACCAGTATTTCATCTTTTTCCCCAGTGTTTACTACCCCTTCAATGGCAAACACTATCATTTCAACCACATTTTATTTATTTTTAAAATGCTTTCAATTTGAACTTTTCTGAATTTTTGTTGTCTGGTAAAGAGTTGAATTAAACCCTAAAAGCGTCTTTCACAACTATAGTTGCCTTTGCAGCCAGTGTAGTTCAAGATAAAATGTGCAGTCTGATGTCTGATCTAAACATTATAGACGAAAGAAACCTTGAAACTGCAATTATTTATTCTAGAATAAAAAAGTTGGTCGGGTTATTCAGCACTTTAAAGGCGCAATAGCGGCCAAAATGACAATGCAGGTGTTAAAATGCATTCAAATTTAAATCATACCATTTAAAAGTATTAGGAAGATTACAATCTGTTACTGTTTGGTTGGTCCAACTGTTAGAAGCTGGCAGAAAAATAAAATTCTAAAATTGGGCAAAAATTAAAGAAAACATAGTGACCGTGCACCTTTCAACCCAGTTTTTAATTTCTCTGCCAGCGAGCAACACATGGTTCGACCGTAAAATAACAGATTGTCATCTTCACAATAATGTCCATAATTTTAAATTATATGATTTGAATTTAAATGCATTTTAACACCTGTTTTGGTTACTTTTGGCAGTAACTCTATTATAACTCTATTAGGGTTAATTCATAGTGATTCTATCCAGTCCACGTCTACAACAAATTTGCGCCCCAAGGTAATGTGTAAAGACTGAGGTAACAGCAGTTCTTCAGTAATTAGCAAATTTATATTATCTTGTAAATCAGTGGAAAGGTGATAGATTCAGACTCGATATGTATGCAGAAAATGCATCAGGTGTAAACAAAGTAACATATTGCATGCTAATTTATCAGCCTTTCATGCATTTCAACAATCCCCTTTCTGTCACCTAGAGAGAGATTATAGGAAGGTGAATGTACATAATATTTGTTGTCCAAATTGAATGCACTTTCAGACGACAAATTAAAGGTGGCTCAAATAATGAAATTCTGCATTAATAAGGTGGAAAATGTTGTTTTAAAAAGAGGAAAATGCTGGTGACCAAAATTTCCACAGTTTCCCCAATGTTTTCTACCCTGTAATTGACACATTTCAATATTTAACCCTTTACCAGACAATCCAGACTTTAAATGGCCCTGATACAGAAAGCTTTTGAAAACATTGCTGGAAAAGGAAAATGCTGGTTTCCAGCATTTTCTCACAATGTTTTCTACCCTCCCCAAAACTAATTTCAATTATTAAGTCACATATATTTCGTTGTCTGCGAATGCTTTCAATTTGGACAAATAAAAAAATTTGGTTTCGTAGCAAGTTAACCTTTACCAAACGACAAAATTTTTGACTCGTCTAAACTGAAAGCATTTGCAGACAACAGACAGACATTGCTAAATTATTGGAATTTTTCTCTGATTCTTAGAAAACTTTGTGGACAAAGGAGCTTTATTCCTCTGGGTTGTTAAAAGTAGGGATAGTGTGGTAAAGAGCTAAATCATGGAGTACAGGGTATGACCCTTTTGGAGTGAAAATGAGTTTGTTTGAATGACATTTTATTATGCTTTCTACAGTGTTCTACTCATTTCACAGTGACATTTCTCTAGTTCTCTCACCAGTTCTAGGCTTGGGCTTTGCAGTGCCTATACGACTATAGGCCCATGGAAAGCTCAGCATCCAGGGTGGATCCAAGCCAGAGCCTTTTAATTATAAATCTAATGCTTTAACTCTTTACCAGAAGACAACATTTCAAGCTAGTCTAAATTGAAAGCAAATGACCAATTAATTTTGGCTTAAATGATGGGATTTGTGTTTTTGGGGATTTGTGGTTAGCAAGGGTAAAAAAAAATTGAAGAAAAAGGGATTTCTAGAATTTTCTCCTTTTTAGCTCACCTCAGCACAAAGTGCTCATGGTGAGCTATTGTGATTGTGCTGTGTCCGTCATCCGTCGTCAACTTTTTACCTTGTGTACACTCTAGAGGCCACATTTTCGGTCCGATCCTCATGAAACTTAATCAGAATGTTTGTCTTGATAAAATCTCTGACGAGTTTGAAATTGGGTCATGTGGGGTCAAAAACTAGGTCACTAGGTCAAATCTTAGGAAAACCTTGTGTGCACTCTAGAGGCCACATTTTCAGTCAGATACTTGTGAAATTTGTTCAGAATGTTTGTCTTGATAAAATCTCTGACGAGTTTGAAATTGGGTCATGTGGTGTCAAAGCTCACTAGGTCAAATCTTAGAAAAACCTTGTGTGCGCTCCAGAGGCCACATTTTCAGTCAGATACTTGTGAAACTTGGTCAGAATGTTTGTCTTGATAAAATCTCAGACAAGTTTGAAATTGGATCATGCGCAGGCACAAACTAGGTCACTAGGTCAAATCTTAGAAAAACCTTGTGTGCGCTCTAGAGGCCCCATTTTCAGTCTGGTACTCATGAAACTTGGTCAGAATGGTTGTCTTGATAAAAACTCGGATGAGTTCCAAATTGGGTCATGTGGGGTCAAAAACTAGGTCACTATGTCAAATTAAAGATATACATTGTGGGCACTCTAGAGGCCGTATTTTTCGCTCAATTGAATTGAACATTGGTCAGAATGTTTTTCTAAATTAAATCTCAGATAACTTTGAAACTGGGTCACCTGAGGTCATAAAGTAGGTCACTAGGTCAAATTAACTCTTTACCAAACGACAAAAATTTAGACTAGTCCAAATAGAAAGCATTTGCAAACGACAAAATAAATGTAATTGTAAAATTGAAAATTGTTTTGGGTAGGATATAAAATGTAATTGAAAAATTGAAAATTGTTTTGGGTAGGATAGAAAACATTGTGGGAAAAGGAGAAAATGCTGGTTACCAGCATTTTATCCTTTTCCCGCAAGGTTTTCAAAGGACTTCCTTCACAGGGTCGTTAAAGTCGTGATTGTATGGTAAAGAGTTAAAGAAATACCTTGTGGACACTCTAGAGGCCACATTTTTCGCTCAGTTGACTTGAAAATTGGTCAAAACGTTTGTCTTGATTAAATCTTGGATGATTTTGAAATTTGGTCACCTGGGGTCATAAACTAGGTCACTAGGTCAAATTAAAGAAATACCCTGTGGACACTCTAGAGGCCACATTTCATACTCAATTGACCTGAAAATTGGTCAGAATGTTTGTCTTGATGAAATCTTGGATGAGTTCGAATTTGGGTCACCTAGGGTCATAAACTAGGTCACTAAGGTCAAATTAAAGCAAAACCTTGTGGGCACTCTAGAGGCCACATTTTTTGCTCACTTGACTTGAAAATTTATCAGAATGTTTGCCTTAATTAAATCTTGGATGAAATTGAAATTGGGTCATCTGGGGTCATAAAGTAGGTCACTAGGTCAAATTAAAGAAATACCTTGTGGGCACTCTAGAGGCCACATTTTTTGTCTTGATGATATCTCAGAGGAGTTCAAAATTGGGTCACATAGGGTCATAAACCATGTCACTGAGTCACATTGAAGAAATACCTTGTGGCACTCTAGAGGCCACAATTCTAGCTAAATTAAAAATTGGTCTACATATTTGACTTGATGATATCTCGGATCAATTAGAAACTGGGTCTCATAGGGTCATAAACTAGGTCACTGGGTCAAATTAAAGAGATATATTGTGGGCACTGTAGAGGCCACAGTTTTTGCTCAACTGACCTGAAAATTTGTCAGCATGTTTGACTTGATGATATCTTAAATGGATTTGAAATTGGGTCACATAGGGTCATAATCTAAGTCATTAAGTCAAATTACAGAAATACCTTGTGGGCACTCTAGAGGTGGCAGTTCTTGTCCAATTCACCTGAACCTTGATCAACAAGTTTGTTTTGATGTCTCGGATGAGTTTGAAATATGATCACATAGGGTCATAAACTAGGTCACTAGTCAAATTGAAGAAAGACATTTTGGACACTCCGGAGGCCACATTTTCTGCTCAATTGACCTGAAAATTGGTCAGAATGTTTGTCTTAATAATATCTCAGATGAGTTTTAAATTGGGTCATTATGACCCTGGAGTGAAATTTCGCCTACTGACTCAGGTGAGCGATCCAGGGCCATCATGGCCCTCTTGTTTCAACGATGTATTCTCAATCTGTCTTTCCCAGGGTCATGAAACGCTGGATAATTTGGTAAAAGGTTAACCCTTTACCACACAATCCCCACTTCTAATGACGCTGAGGAAGAAAGCTGAAAACATTGTGGATAAAGGAGAAAATGCTGGCAAGCAGCATATTCTCCTTTTTCCACCTTTACTACTGTTTTAAAGACAAAGTTTATATTTTGAGTTACTTTTGATTTTCATCTGCAAATCCTTTCACTTTGGACAAGTCTAACCCTTAGAGCACCGAATAAACCTACCATACATTTTCATCCTAGAAATACGATTCAAATCAGTGTAGATCAAAGACCAGGCTTCACATTTTGTGCAGCCTGATCTTGATCTACACTGGCAGCAAAGACAATTGTAGTAGAATTGTGTGGTACAGGGTTAATGGTTAATTTTATATTACAGCAACCTGCACCCTGATTCGTGCATGTCCTGGGTTCTACTGATACTGAGGACAAGTGTCTTACCCAGGGATACACCCATTAAAAGCCCAGTGCCTCAAGTTAGGATTGGACCCAAGACCTCAAGTTTGTGAATCAATTCTACACTTTCATCACATATCCCTACATAGGACTGTACAGTCGAGGATGACAACAATTGATTGAACCATCCTATTTATGTCTGGTAGAAAGTTTGTATTCAATGAAATAGCATTTTCTGAACCTCTATCCTAATGAATAAATATCTATTGACTATCTCAAAAACAGATTTCGTAATGATATTTAGCGTCCAGTGTGGCTTAATTGTGGTATAGTGCAAGTTATGCAACCTGGAGGTCCCTGGTTTGAGCCCCACTGGAAACACTGGGTTTTTCATGGGGGTGTTCTTATGCAAGACACTTCAGAGCCCCAGCCTAGTACTGGTGAAACCCAGGACATGCACTGGCATTCATTTAATGCTTTGTACCATTCTTACCTTAACGCCTTTATCAAGCTACAAAATTTTAGACGGGTCCAAATTGTAACAATTTCTATACAACAAATAAAATGTGGCTCAAATGATGGAATTTGTCCTTGACAGGGCAAACCTTGTGGGTAAAGGTTTTTCTTTTTCAACAATTTCTACCATTTCAAAGACAATTTCAACTACTTGAGCAACATTTATTTTCTTGCCTGCAAGTGCTTTCAGTTTGGACATGTCTACAGCTTGGTAGTATTAGTACTGAGTTAACCCTGTACCACCAGTCCTCACTATTTACAACCCTAAGGCAGATTCCGCTTTTGGAAGCATTGTGGGAAAGGAGAAAATGCTAATCACAAACATTTTCTCCTTTTTTCCCACAATATTTTCTACCCATGAAGGATAAATTTGTCATCTGCAAATGCTTTCAATTTGGACACATCTAAAACTTGTCGTCTGGTAATGAGTTAACCCATTCCCACACAATGACTCCTTTTGACGCGTCTGGAAAAGAAGCCTTTTGAAAACATTGTGGAAAAAGGAGAAAATGCTGGTAACCAGCATTTTCTCCTTTTCCCACAATGTTTTCTACTCTATCAAAGACATAAATTATCATTTATGTTACATTTATTTTGTCGTCTGCAGTTGCTTTCAATTTGGACACGGTCAAAATTTTGTCGTCTGGTAATGGGTTAATAGAAACAAGAGGACCATGATGGTCCTATATCGCTCACCTGAGTATATTTGTAACCTATATGGTCTATTAAGGGCAGGCTATTCTTTTCACTGCAGGGCGGATATACGCCCAAATATGACCCAAAGGGAAGAATTTTAACAATTTTGGTATGGGGTCACCTAACGATGCTTCAAACAAAATATGAAAGTTCTCGGCCTTATGTTTTGTCACAAGAAGATTTTAAAAGATTCAAATAGGGTGCGCCATGGCAGAGCCCAAATATGACTGCAGAGGGATAATTTTAACAATTTTGGTAGAGGATCATCAGATAATGCTACACACCAAATATGAATGCTCTAGCCATTATGGCTTTTCATCAGAAGATTTTTTAAAGATTTCCTTTTTTGTTTTTATGTAAAATAGGGTGCACCCGGGCAAAGCCCAAATATGACCCAAGGGGAATAATTTTTACAATTTCGGTAAGGGGTCACCAAATGATGCTTCAAACAAAATATGAATGCTCTCCGCCTTATGGTTTGTCACAAGAAGATTTTTAAAGATTTTAAAATTGGATGCACCCGGACAGAGCCCAAGTATGACCGCACAGGAATAATTTTAATAATTTTGGTAGAAGATCATCAGATAATGCTACATACTTAATAGGAATGTTCTAGCCATTATATTTTGTCATCAGAAGAAGTTTTAAAGATTTCCTTCTTTGTTTCTATGTAAAATAGAGTGCGCCCAGGCAAAGCCAAAATATGACCCTACAGGAATGATTTTAACAATTTTGGTAAGGGGTCACCCAATGATGTTTCAAACAAAATATGAATGCTCTCAGCCTTATGTTTTGTCAGAAGAAGATTTTTAAAGATTTTAAATTAGGGTGCACCCGGGCAGAGCCCAAACACGACAGCAGAGGAATAATCTTAAGAATTTCGGTAGAGGATCATCAGATAATGCTACATACCAAATATGAATGCTCTAACCATTATTGTTTGTCATCAGAAGATTTTTTAAAGATTTCCTTCTTTGTTTCTGTGTAAAATAGAGTGCGCCCGGGCAAAGCCCAAATATGACCGTAAGGGAATAATTTCAACAATTTTGGTAAGGGGTCAAGCAATGATGCTTCAAACAATATATGAATGCTCTAGCCGTTATGGTTTGTCACAAGAAGATTTTTAAAGATTTAAAAATAGGGTGCATCTGGGCAGAGCCCAAATATGACCGCAGAGGGATAATTTTAACAATTTTGGTAGAGGATTATCAGATAATGCTACATACCAAATGTAAATGCTCTAGCCATTAATGATTTGTCAGAAGAAGATTTTTTAAAGATTTCCTTCTTTGTTTCTGTGTAAAATAGGGTGTGCCCGGGCAAAGCCCAAATATGACCGTAAGGGAATAATTTCAACAATTTTGGTAAGGGGTCAAGCAATGATGCTTCAAACAAAATATGAGTGCTCTAGCCGTTATGGTTTGTCACAAGAAGATTTTTAAAGATTTTAAAATAGGGTGCATCTGGGCAGAGCCCAAATATGACTGCAGAGGGATAATTTTAACAATTTTGGTAGAGGATTATCAGATAATGCTACATACCAAATATAAATGCTCTAGCCATTATGATTTGTCAGAAGAAGATTTTTTAAAGATTTCCTTCTTGGTTCTATGTAAAATAGGGTGTGCCCGGGCAAAGCCCAAATATGACCCAAGGGGAATAATTTCAACAATTTTGGTAAAGGCTCACCCAATGATGCTTCAAACAAAATATGAATGCTCTCCGCCTTATGGTTTGTCACAAGAAGATTTTTAAAGATTTTAAAATTGGATGCGCCCGGGCAGAGCCCAAATATCACCGCAGAAGAATAATTTTAACAATTTTGGTAGAAGATCATCAGATAATGCTACATACTTAATAGGAATGTTCTAGCCATTATAGTTTGTCATCATCAGAAGTTTTAAAGATTTCCTTCTTTGTTTCTATGTAAAATAGAGTGCGCCCGGGCAAAGCCCAAATATGACCCTACAGGAATGATTTTAACAATTTTGGTAAGGGGTCACCCAATGATGTTTCAAACAAAATATGAATGCTCTCAGCCTTATGTTTTGTCAGAAGAAGATTTTTAAAGATTTTAATTTAGGGTGCGCCCGGGAAGAGCCCAAAATATGACCCCAGCGGGATAATTTTAACAATTTCGGTAGAGGATCATCAGATAATGCTACACACCAAATATGAATGCTCTAGCCATTATGGCTTTTCATCAGAAGATTTTTTAAAGATTTCCTTTTTTGTTTCTATGTAAAATAGGGTGCACCCAGGCAAAGCCCAAATATGACCCCAGGAGAATAATTTTTACAATTTTGGTAAGGGGTCACCCAATGATGTTTCAAACAAAATATGAATGCTCTCAGCCTTATGTTTTGTCAGAAGAAGATTTTTAAAGATTTTAATTTAGGGTGCGCCCAGGCAGAGCCCAAATATGACCGCAGAGGGATAATTTTAACAATTTTGGTACAGGATCATCGGATAATGCTACATACCAAATATGGATGCTCTAGCCATTATGGTTTGTCATCAGAAGATTTTTTAAAGATTTCCTTCTTTGTTTCTATGTAAAATATGGTGCGCCCGGGCAAAGCCCAAATACGACCCCAGGGGAATAATTTTAACAATTTTGGTAAAGGGTCACCAAATGATGCTTCATACAAAATATGAATGCTCTCGGCCTTATGGTTTGTCACAAGAAGATTTTTAAAGATTTTTTCAATTTTCAGCCATTTTGTTGCCATGGCAACCAGAGTTTTTGATGGAATTAAATTCTTTTAACAATTTTTGTAGACCTTCACCCAAGGAACATTCCTGCCAAGTTTTATCAAGATTGGCCATCTGGTTTAGGAGGAGAAGATTTTTAAAGAAATTGTTAACGGACGGACGGACAGATGGACGGACGGACGGACGGACGGACGCCGGACGATGACCGATCACAATAGCTCCCCTTGAGCACGTTGTGCTCAGGTGAGCTAAAAATAAATCCCCACTTATCAGACATGTGAAGTAATGGGATCAGGTGTATGCATCCACACAGGGCTAGGTGTACAACTGGTGCATATCTAATGAGCTGTTTATCTTGCTCTTCACATTACTGAATTCAACTCACAACTATCATTCGCCTAAAATAACTTTATGCAAACAATCTATTTGTACAGGAAAGTTTATAATCAACAATTTGTAAAATTATGTACTTGTTACTAGGTTTGATGAAAAAATGAGGCAAAAAGAGAAATTACTTAGTATGAGAATTTTTTCTCATTGTCACAAGGTTTTCATAGGTGGTCTACAAGGGGAAAGCAGTCATTCTCAGATGGGAATTTGGCTGTTAACCCTTTACCAAACAAGCCAGAGTTTTAACAATCCTGAGAAGCTTTTGAAAACAATGTGGAAAAAGGAGAAAATGCTGGTAACCAGCAAGTTTTATCAACCCCGAGAAGCATTTGAAAACAATGTAAATAAAGTAACCAGCATTTTCTCTTTCGTTCTCTCCTTTTGTTTTCTCCCCTATCAAAGACCAATTCTATTATTTGAGCCAAAAGTTCAACTCTGCTCTGCAAATGCTCTCAATTTTAACATGTCTACATTTTTGTAGTGCGGTGAAGCGTTAATGGTACAATATAATTATTGCACCAATAAGTTCTTTATGCACATCAGCAAGTTATAGGCAACAGCTATTTTAATTGCTAATAACTCTTTCCCAGACAACAAAACTTATCCCTTAAGCTGCTAAGCGCGACTTACTGACCTTTTGTGGATAGTGTAGATTAAGATCAGACTACACAGAATATGCAGTCTGATCTTAGACCTACACTGTCCAGTAAGTAGATGTTGTTCTTCAAATAATAAGTTTGAAATAGCATTATTCTGGTTTTTACTGTCAGCTTAAAAGTTTCATTTAAATTACTTAGGAGGATAAGGGTTAAGACAGGTCCAAATTGAAAGCATTTGCAGTGGATAAAAGTACCATACATAATACCACTTGTCTATCGAAGGGTATATATATAAGATATGACCTGGCGAAGTAGATTTTGACCCAAAGTGACATATTTTTTCACACATCTGAGATATCATCGAAAGAAATATTCTGGCAAACTTTCGTGAGTATTGGACTCAAAATATGGCCTCCAGAGTACACACAAGGTTTTTAGTGATGACTTCTTTGATGAGTTTGAAATGGGTCATATCGGATCAAGAATTAGGTCATCGGATCAAATCCTTGAAAAACCTGTACTTTCTAGAGCCCTCATTTTTAGTCCAATACTTTTGAAGGTTGGTCAAAATGTTTGTCTTGATTATATCTCTGACAGGTTTGAAAATGGGTCATGTTGGGTCAAAATATAGGTCGGTGAGTGAAATCTTTGAAAAACCTTTTGTATACAGTAGAGCCCAGGTTTCCAGTCCAATACTCAGGAAAAATTGTCAGAATGTTTGTATCGATGATATCTCAGTGAAGTTCAAAACATTCTGACCAACTTTCAGGAGAATTTGACTGAAAATGTGGCGCTTAAAGTATACACAAAGTTTTTAAAGATTTGACCTTCTGACTTACTGAGTCCCCATTTACAAACTCACTTTTATCCAACGTTTAACTCTTTACCTAATGACAAAATTGTAGACTCATCAAAATTGAAAGCATTTGCAGACAACAAATTGAATGGGACTCAAATGATGGAATATTTGTATAGGGTGGAAAACATTGTGGGAAGAGGACATGCTGGTCATCAGCATTTTCTCCTTCTCCCACAATGTTTTCAAAAACATTTTTCCTCCTAGTTTAAAACTTGGGATTGTGTGGTACAGGGTAAAGCTCATGTCTAATGTGCACTTTATAATCACACCTTACTCAATAATTATTGTCTACAAATCTTGGAAGTAATTTCAACCTCATTTACTCTGTCATATCATGGTTTTGGTAACCAGCATTTTCTCCTTTTCTCAGAGTGTTTTCTACCCTTTCATGGACAAATCATCTTATTGGAGCTATATTTAATTTCATTATCTTCAAAATACTTTTCATAATGTAACAAGTCCAAATTTTGTTAATCTGGCAAAGAGTTTACCAAAAGAGCACCTACTGATATTTTAGTCTAGAAATAGGACCCAATTGTGTGCAATTTAAAGGTTGCTATGATCTACGGAATTTCATGCAAACAGACAGTGTCGATCAGAGATCAGACTACACATTTTATGCAGTCTGATCTCAATCTACATTGGCTGGAAAGGCAACTAAAGTTGTTAAAGGCACTTTAAGGGTTAATAAATTGGCTGTAAAACAATAACCATTTTTCACTGGGTTTCAGCTGTGGCTATGTGAAAAGTGGCTTTTGCAAGACTTAATGTAAACCTATTATACTTGATGTATAGCAGGCCATGAGTCCATGCAAAAGTGCACATCTCACCTGCATTTTCTTTACAAAATGCAAATTGCACCGTTCAATTATTGTGGATGCAGAGAGCACCTGTTGGTGCAAGCAAACTGTCAGATAATGGAGACGTCTACCTGTCATAATCTTACCCTTACAGCTCCAAATAAACCCAACCAATTATTTTCAATTGGGAAACAGGAACAAAATATTTAAAATTTCAAGGTTGTTGTTGTCCAGAATGTCTCGGTCAGGTAGACAGAGTAGATAAAAATCAGACTGCATAATTTTGTGCAGTCTGATCTTAATCTTCACTGGCCGCAGAGGCAAATACAATTGTGAAAGTCACATTAAGGGATAAATATTTCCCTGCCAATAAAACACTTTTAACAAATTGTCCACTTTTCACACTGCTTCTATGACTGATTGAACTCATTACCAGACGACAATATTTTAGACTCGTACAAAATCAAAACTGTTGCAGAAGACAAATTCACTGTGGCTCAGTTGATGAAATTTGTCTCTGAAAGGGTTGTGAGGTAGAGCGTCGGCCTCGTAATCAAAAGGTCCTGAGTTTGATACCCAGGAGCAGATGTCAACTTTGGGACTGTTCATTGGCCCACACATCTGGCACGAGTACTGGTGAAGTTTCCAGGAAGCAGAATTGAGAGAGATTAGTACAAGTTGTAAGAACTTGTTTCTCAATCGATGTAAAATAAATATGTTTAAACTAAAAACTAAGGGTAGAAAACAGTGTGGGAAAAAGAGAAAATGCTGGTTACCAGCATTTTCTCCTTTTCTCACAATGCGATGAAAAATCTTCTTCCAACGATCTGATAAAATACAGGATTGTTTGGTAAAGAGTTAAGATTCAAAAACTACATAATGAAGTGACTGGTACACCAGCACCTGACATCTACATGGAAGACAATCTTTACCCTTGAAGAGCCTTTCACAACCGTACTTGCTCTTGCAGACAATAAAGATCGCAATCATGCTTCACAAAACAGGCAGTCTGGTCCTGGTCTACATTGTCTGGTATGTACTGTAAAGATATTCTGGCTTATAACAGCCTTGAAAATTCATAAGTCATCTTGAGTGAAAATGTCCATTTCTCTTCGGTACTATAGGGGTTAACTTCTACAATGTCATGCAAATTTATTGTTGCATTCCCAACTATTGTACATAGAGATCAGACTACATAAAATTCTGACAAAAAGCCTTGAAATAAGAATACCTGTGTCTGATTTTATGGCATGAATATGTAACTTTACATGAACTTTTTAGGGTTAACCCTTTACCACATTATCCCAAGTTTTCATGATCCCAAGGAGGAAGGCTTTTGAAAACATTGTGGGAAGAGGAGAAAATGTTGGTAACCTGCATTTTCTCTCATTCCCAAAATGTTTACTACCCTTTCAAAGTCAAACTTCAATTTCTGAGTCACATTTATATTGTTGACTCAACTGTCAATATGGTCAGGTCTAAGATTTTGTTGTGTGGTAAAGAGTTACCAAACAACAAACTTCTGGACTCAAACAAACTGAAAGCAATTGCAGACATGAAAATATATGTGACTAATTGGATATTGTTTGTCTATGAATGGGAAGAAAACATTGTGGGTAAAGGAGGAAATGCTGGCTACCAGCATTTTCTCCTTTCCCCACAATGTTTTGAAAAATTTTCTTCCCCAAGGTTGTTAAAACTCCAGATTGTATGGTAAAGAGTTAACCATTTACTAAAGTCTCCTGGGTTTCTACTACCTTGAAGAAGGAGCGCTTAGAAAACATTGAGGCAAAAAGAGAAAATGTTGCTCTTTTTTTGATAATGTTTTCTACTCTTTGAAAGTCAACTCACATCATTTGAGCAGCATATAATTTGTTGTAAGCCAAAGTTTCAAAGTGGACCAGTCTAAAATTTTATCATCTTATGAAGAGTTAAAGCAAGAGCGCCACGCTGGCCCTGGTTCACCAGCATGAGCTTGTGTGTCCTTGAGAGAATAGTGAAGCGTTAAAACCAAGATGTTATCCAGTACAAAATTCTAGATGGTAATAATTTTCACATATGCATGTATAGTGCAGTAAATATGACTTCCAATCCTTTCACAATCCCATGTTTTATGGGTTAAACTACATGTCAAGACTGATATGACCAAGAAAAGCACTGACTAAACATTGCACACTAGAATCTGATAATGTAGCATCTAGAGTGCACACAAGGTTTTTCAAAGCTTAAGCTTCCTGACCTAATTTTTGACCTGGGTATATACCAGCTTTCAAAGACTTAAGAGTAATTATCAACTTGCCAATCAGGTTCTGTAAGCAATGGACTGAAAATGTGGCTTCTAAAGTGCATTGGGAGTTTTAAGATTTGACTTAGTGACCTTTTTTTTTTTTTATTCCAAGTGACCTATTTTCAAATTTATTCCAGACATTAGCAAGATAAACAATTTGCCTAAGTGCAATGAACCTCTGACCTAGTTTTTTTTATCCAAGATTACCCATTTTCAAACTTGTCCAGGATGTCAACAAGAGATTATCCTGACCATGTTTCATGGAAAGAAAACATCGCCTCTAGAATGATGAAAGGATTTGTCTAATATTTTACTTAATGATTATTTTCAAGAATTGATCCAACTTTGAACTAAAATCATAAATGTTCCAGAACTTGTCAAGAAGAAAACTCTGACCAAGTGTGTTTTCTCTGAGTGCATCTGTATTTTTGGCCAGGGTTTGTATTCACCAACCTTTCTTAACCCTTTCCCAAATGACAAATTTTGGACTGGTCCAAATTGAAAGAGTTTGCAGACGACAATTTTGAATTTGATAAAAATGGCAGAAAGGTCTCAAAAAGGGTAGAAAACACTGTGGGAAAAGGAGAAATTGCTCGTTATGAGCAATTTTTTCTTTTCCCACAGTGTTTTCAAAAGACTTTTACTACAGACACGTGAAAACCAGGGCTTGTTTGGGAAAGGTTAAGAACATTCTTAGTCTTATTCTCCAAGACTTTCTTGAGATGAATGTAACTAAAAACTTTTTATTGGCTAAATCATATGGTTTAGCCAATCAGAAGTTGTGTTATTCTCAAATTTAGGACCAAGGAGTGCCAAATTTCAAAACACATCCAAAACATCACTAATCAATGCAAACTTTATAATAGAGTTTCACGAGTGTTCAACTAAAACTTGGGCCTCCAGAGTAAACACATGGCTTTCTTTTTTTTTAATTTGAACCAGTAGCCTACTCATTTTCTTGAAGTGTCATACTTTCGAACTCGTCCATGATTTTATCTAGACACAGATTCTAGCCCAGTTTTACGATTACAGGACTGAATATATGGCCTCTAGAATGTATTCAAGATTATGCCATTTGATGCAGCTACCTGCTTTTGGACTTACTTTTAACTCCAGGTGACCTATTTTCAAACTCGGCCAATATTTTATAAAAACAAAACATTCTGACCAAGTTTCTTGAGCACTGGACTTAAAAGTGTTTGCAAGGCTGATTTGACTTGGTAAACAACTTTTTTACCCACAGTGATCCATTTTAAATTAGTTGGTGACTTTATGACCTCTCTCTGAACCACAGTTAGCCACTTCAGACCTCTGTCAAGATTTTATCATGACAAACATAATCTGACCAAGTTTGGTGAGCAATGGACTGAACATTTGGCCTCTAAAATGTACACAAGGTAAAGAAATTGACCAAACACAACACATGTTTGATGATACACCATTGAAAGAGCTCACCTTGAGCATCTCGTGTTCAGGTGAGCTTAAAGAACCATTAAAATTAAATACTAGTAATTGCTGCAGACGTGTAAAAAGTTAACTTCCTTTTTATTGCCTGATTCCAAACAATTAAATCTAGAGTAATGGAACGTGATACCAGTTTGTGCATTACTGTAAACAGATTTATGCTGTTGCTGTCCATATTTGGCAGGTTGGTTGGTTGGTTGTATTGGGGTTTAACGCCACTTTAACAGCTAAGGTCATATCATGGCGGTCGGTGACGCACATGTGTTTCCTGGCTTTCTCACACCAGTACTAACACAACTTTCTTTCCAAAGCCACTGACTACTTTTCTCACATGCTTCAGCAGAGGTGAGAGGCGAAAATACGCCGGAAAGAAAGTTCGCCTCAACTTGGTATCGAACTCACAACCACCAGGTCATGAGTCCGACACGCTCACCACTGAGCCACCCAGATGGGCATATTTGGCAGGTTTTAGATTCAGCTTATTGGTAGTGTTTTATCATAGTATTTCAATACCAATATAAATCATCATTTTCTAAATCTATATTTGATTCCTTCCATGTGGATATTATAAAGTATAAAAATAGTTTGCACTAAAACAAGAGGGCCACTGGCCCGAAAGTGCTCACCTGAGTAAGATAATCTAGGATTGATAAGGCTGAAAAGATCCTGGTCGTGATGATGAAAACGCATGAGTGTGAGTCATCTACTTTTTGAATTTTGAATCTAACCCAAAATGTGGCCTCTGCAGTGCAAACAAGGTTTTTCTAAGATTTGGCCAAGTGACCTACTTTTTCAACCAACATGACCCAAATTTGAAGTTGTCAGAAAATTTATCAAAGGTTCTGACCAAGTTTCACGACTGTCAGGCTGAAAATGTGGCCTCTACAGTGCACACAACATTTTTCTAAGATTTGGCCCCATGACCTACTTTTTGACCCGATGTGACCCAATTTCAAACTTGTCCGAGATTTCATCCAGACAAACATTCTGACCAAGGTTCATGAGTATCAAGCAGAATATGTGGCCTCTAGAGTGCACACAACATTTTTCTAAGATTTGACCCAACATGACGAAATTTAAAAAATTGTCCACAGTTTTATACAGACAAATGTTCTGACTAAGTTTCATAAGGGCCAGGCTGAAAATATGGCCTCTGGAACACACATACGGCTTTTTTTAAGATTTGACCATATGACCTATTTTTGGACCCAATATGATCCAATTTCAAACTTGTCCGAGATTTTATCCAGACAAATATTTTAACCAAGTTTCATGAACATCAGACTAAAATGTTTCAGACTGAAACCTTGCACACAAGGTTTTTCTAAGATTTGTCCCTGTGACATACTTTTTGAACCAACACCACCCAATTTCAAATATGTCCAAGATTTTATCCAGACAAACATTCTGACCAAGTTTCATGAATATCAGGCTGAAAATATGGCCTCTAGACTGCACACAAGGTTTTTCTAAGATATGGAAATGTGACCTACTTTTGGACCTGACGTGATCCCATTTCAAACTTGTCCATTATTTTATTCAGACATACATTCTAAGTTTCATAAGTTTCTGGCTGAAAATGTGGCCTCTAGAGTGCATATGGGGTTTTTCTAAGATTTGTCCCAGTATCCTGCTCTTTGACCTAACATGACCCAGTTTCACACTTGTCCAAGCCATCATCAAGACAAGTATTCTGACCAAGTTTCATAAGTATTAGACTAAAAATGTGGCCTCTAGAGTGCACACATGGTTTTTCAAAAATTTGATTTTGTGACCTACCTTTTGACACAGCATGACCCAATTTCAATCTTGTCTGAGATTTCATCAAGACAAATATTCTGACCAAGTTTCATTAGTATTTGACTGAAAATGTGGCCTCTAGAGTGCACACAAAGTAATTACTGATGCCTGGACAACGCATGACTGACGATGCACGACCGACGATGGCCACAGCATGATCACAAAAGCTTACCTTGAGCACTTTGTGCTCAGGTGAGCTAGCAAGAGACAAATTTTGCTGGTCAACAGCATTCTCTCTTTTGGCAAAAATAGTTTAAAGGTCCTCTTCATCCGAGTCCATAAAACATGCTTGGTCAGGGAATCTGAAACGCAACATTTTGGGTTTCAGCCTCAAAAATGGACAGATTTTTTCCCCTATCCCAAATTATTTTCTACCCTTTCCAAGACGATTTCAATGCTTAAGCAACATCTAATTTGTCATCTGCAAATTTTATCACAAACTGGTTTAAAATGCTGTCATTTGGTAAAAAACCTGTAAAACATTTTTACAAAGCTAATAAAATGTCTTTCAAAAAGCTTACATTAACTTTAAACAAAAGCATATAAAACATTTTTAGGAAAGCTCATCAAAATATTTTTGACCATGACTTGGTGCATGCGGAGGCGAAATTTAGCAATAAATGATAAAAACCCACCAGACTTTTTGGATTTTTCATAAAACCTTTACTGCAGTATTTATCACCACATATGGAATACTTATAAATCATAATTAACAAAAAAAAAAAAGAACCCCTGAAATTCTGGCATTTTCATTGCAGTTTCCATAGAAACATGTGCTTTATTGCACAGTATAAATCCAACACTAATTTTCATTAGTCCAAGTGCATAATTTTTACAAAACAAAAATTAGTTTCAATATGTATATAATATTCTTTGCTGGAGTGACAGTGCCTTTTTTTCTCTAAGTTTAAATCTGTTTTATTTTACATCAAATTGTGATGCAAGTCATTTACTCTTGTAATAGGTGATCTTTCCCGAGAAACAAAATCAGGGATGGTGTTCACCTACCGCTCTTGAAATCATTCTTGGTCTAATTATACATTTACAAAGTACCATTTGGTTTAGCCAATCAGAAGTTGTGTTACTTTCAAATTTAGAAAATTCTTGAGAATGAGACTAGGAATGTTCTTAAGAATGATTGGTGAATACAGACCCTGAGCTCAAAACAAGGTGTGGATAGTTCCAACATGTGACCTCTTTTAACCCTTTTCTAAACAATCCCATATTTTTATTAAGACAGAAGGCCTTCGAAAACATTATGGGAATAGGAGAAAAGCTGATAATTAGCATTTTCTCCTTTTCCCAAAATGTTTTCTACCATTTCAAAGAGAAATATCATCAACTGGGCTACATTTAATGTCATCTGCAAATGCTTTGAATTTAGACAAGTCTAAAATTTTGTAATGTGCGGGGGAGCATGCCTGTAAGTCAAATTATCTCCCTTGTAAGATAAAAGATTGAAGGTAACCCAGTAACAGACTGGTCCTTTTACCTGTAATTCTTGGTTTTTATCCTTAATTTCCTCAGGGGAGTTGCAATAAATGTAATTTGATTTATGACATAAGCATAAGGATTCCATGTAATTTTACAGCAAATTCTGTTCTCAGTTGTATCCATCGTAGCCTAATCTGTGCACCCTTGCAGCCATCAAGGGCAATATTTAGCATAAAGATACAAGAATGAAGTTTCATAAAATAAAGATGAAATGGGTTAAAAACTGGCTGAAAACAAGTATAGATGTATCTTGAAAGTATTATCTCAAGAATATATGAGCCATGCTCTAGCAAAAGGGGCTTAATGCATCTCCGTGATCCATGATACCAAGCATGTCAGTACATAATTATGGATCTATAAAATCTGTTTTGTCTAACAACCGACTCCATCATGAGGTACACTGGTCCTTGGACATACAGAAAATTGACCAATAGCGAAAAGTTTCAGCTCAGGTCATTAAGCCCCTTTTTTACAGAGCATGGCTCATATCTTTGTAGTGCAAGAAAATCAACAATAAAAACAAAGTGATAACCTTATCAGGACCAATGCAGTATTGGAGAGGAATCAAGGGAAATAACTGAAGAATATAACCCTGCTCCATTGATTAACAGTTTTAGACTTAGGACTGTGATGTACAAGTTGGCTTCTTTAAAAGAGAAGCCAGGAGAGGTCAGCACCAATGTTTTCAGATAGCTTATTGCTTTTAATTTCAATATATTTCGGTACATGTAAACAAATAAGTTAGGCATTATATGATTGCTGCTGTGTAAAAAGGAGAAACCTATTACGCATTACATGACAGACACGTGACCTTCTTCCCACGTTTTCAAGTCTCGTGATTTTTTCCCGCAGTGTTCTCTTTTTTAACGAAATGCTTTTTTGTATGTATAGCTTTATTTGTTTAATGAAAAATTACAACTACTGGAAAGGTCATTTGCAATCAAATCCATATAACAAATCCTTCTTGAAATCCGTCATATAAAAACAAAACATTTCTATTTCCTATTTCAGTTTTTTGATTTCGGTTTATTTATAAAACCATGACGAAACAGACTGTGTATCAGAACAATTTCGCAGAAATGCATATAGTTAGGGAGCAATTTTTGAGGCAGTCTGCCTTTTAAACTCACCACTGTTGGAGAGGTCTGATGACCTCTCCAATGAAGCATGTACACACCGTCTCTGGGCCCTTTACCTTAACCCTTTAACAAACAATCCCAACTTCTAACAAGTCTCTGGATAACAACTCCGTGGAAAAAGGCCTTTGAAAAAACCAAGACTCTTTGTCATTCTGTAAAGTCTAAAATTTCCACTGGCACTCTCCAGCCAATATTTGGTTAATTTATGCTGTTTATGTGTTACTCTTTTGCAAGTAATCCTGCGTTTTTACTACCCATGAATAAGGGCTTTTGAAAATATTGTACGACAAGAGGAAATTGTTGGTATCCAGTATTTTCTCCATTTCTCACATTGTTTTCTACTCTCTCAAAGATAAATGCCATCGCTATGGCCAAATTTAATTTGTCGTCTGCAAGTGCTTTAAATTTGGAGGAGTTCAAATTTTTTATGATCTAGTAATGGGTTAACTCTTTACCACACAGGAAAAAAATTATACTTGTCCAAATTGAAAGCATTTGCAGGCAACAATTGAAATTTGGCTTAAACAATGGTATTTGTCTTTGATAGGGTAGGAAACATCGTTGGAAAAGGAGAAAATGCTGGTTACCAACATTTCATCCTTTTCCAACTATGTTTTCAAAGGGCAGTTCTTCCTCAGGGTTGTTAAAATTTGGGATTTGAGTGGTAAACTGTTAAAGTGCAAAATTAATTAACTTGACATTTTGTTAGTGAAGAAAAACTGTAGAGTTATTTGACTATACAGATATCCACAACTACTTTTCCTAAGATGGAGAAATTTTCATTTGCTTTGCCATTCAATTAACCATTTGAGCACCAAATAGACCTAACTAGCTTTTTCAGTTTAAAAAATGACCCAATTAAGTGCAATTTTCAGGTTGCATTTGTATACAGTGTTTTAGTGAAGGGGACAGTGTTGATCAAAGATCACATTTTAGTTTGATTTGGGTTGAACTGGAATTTTATTATGCCATTCTAACAGCTTAGGTTGTATCATGGCTATCAGTGACACACCCATGTGTTTCCTGGCTTTTTCTCACACCAGTACTGACACAAATTTTTTTCCAAAGCCACAGACTACTTTTCTCACATGCATCAGAGGTTAGAGGCGAAAAATGCAGATTTTGTGCAGTCTGATCTTGATCTAGACAGACCGCAGATGCAACTGTAGTTGTGAAAGAGATGTTAAGGTTAAATTAAACACTTTACCAAACAATCTAGGGTTTCTTACAAGCCTGAAGAGGCTAATGAAAACACTGTTGGAAAAGAAGAAAATGGTTGTAAATGGTATTTTTTCCTTTTCCCATAATGTTTTCTTTTAAAGAGAATTCTAGAATTCTTTCACTGCAAAAGCCCAATAACGACAAGTCTAAAATTTTATTGTCTACAAGTACAGTTATACATTATAGACTGATGGAAAAATGAAAGTAAAGTTATTTAGTCAGCAGATAAGGCCTAGTTATTACAAGGCTTATCAGTTCCTTTTTGCCACAATATCTAATGGAAATTGTGGTTTTACAGTATGTAAATCTTTACCAAATGTCTACAATCTGGACTGAATCATACTGAGAGCATTAAATTTTGCAGACAACAAATTAAATGAAGCTGAAATGATGATTTCTGTCCATGATAGGCTGGAAAACATTGGGAAAGGTCTTTTTGACAAGGTGTCTTCCATGGGGTCGTTAAAAGTCGGGATTGTGTGGTATAGGGTTAAATCACAACTCATCGAAACAGATTAATGCAGCTGGAAATTCTGGTAACACTCTTGGAAATACGGACAATCACCATGCACTAGGGTTAGAGACAATTAATGTGAGAATATTTTTGACTCAACAAAAAAAACTGTTAGATACAGGCAATTTCTCCTTTTACTGAATTATTTTTGGGAGTGGTCCACTGGAACACAAAAGAAGTCAATTTTAGTTTCTAATGAGTAAAGCCTTCACCATGTGACAAAATTTTAGACTCGTCCAATTTTAAACAAGAGGGCCATGATGGCCCTGGATCGCTCACCTGAGTCAATAGGCAAAATTTCACTCCAGGGTCATGATGACCCAATTTAAAACTCATCTGAGATATTATTAAAAACACATTCTGACCAATTGTCAGGTCAATTGAGCTGAAAATGTGGCCTCTGGAGTGTCCAAAATGTATTTCTTCAATTTGACCAAGTGACCTAGTTTATGACCCTATGTGACCATATTTCAAACTCATCCGAGATATTAAAACAAACTTGTTGACCAAGGTTCAGGAGAATCAAGCAAGAATTGCCGCCTCTAGAGTGCTCACAAGGTATTTCTGTAATTTGACCTAGATTATGACCCTATGTGACCCAATTTCAAATCCATTTAAGATATCATAAAGTCAAACATGCTGACAAATTTTCAGGTCAGTTGAGCAAAAATTGTGGCCTCTACAGTGCTCACAATACATTTCTTTATTTTGACCTAGTGACCTAATTTCTATGATCCGAGATATCATCAAGTCAAATATGTAGACCAATTTTCAGGTCAATTTAGCTAGAATTGTGGCCTCTAGAGTGCCCACAAGGTATTTCTTATGTGACCCAATTTTGAACTCATCCACGATTTTATCAAGACAAACATGCTGATCAATTTTCAGGTCAATTGAGTAAGAATTGTGGCTTCTAGAGCACCCACAAGGAATTTCTGTAAGTTGACCTAAAGACCTAGTTTATGAGTCCAGGTGACCCAAATTCGAACTCATTTGAGATTTGATCAAGACAAACATTCTAAACAATTTTCAAGTCAACTGAGCGAAACATGTGGCCTCTGAAGTGCCCACAAGGTGCTTCTTTAATTTGACCTAGTGACCTAGTTTTTGACTCCAACATGACCCAATTTCGAACTCATCCAAGATTTTATCAAGACAAACATCCTGACCAAGTTTAGTGAGTATCGGACTGACAATGTGTCCTCTAGAGCGCACACAAGGTTTTTCTAAGATTTGACCTGGTGATCTACTTTTTGAACTGAGGTGACCAAGTTTCAAAACTCTTCCAAGATATCATCAAGACAAAGATTCTGACAAAGTTTCATTAGTATGAGACTGAAAATGTGGCCTCTGAAGTGCACACTAGGTTTTTCTAAGATTTGGCCTAGTGACCTAATTTTTGACCCCACATGAACCAATTTCAAACTTGTCCGAGATTTTATCAAGACAAACATTCTGACCAACTTTCGCAAGTATCTGACTGAAAATGTGGCCTCTAGAGCGCACCCAAGGTTTTTCTTAGATTTGACCTGGTGACCTAGTTTTTAACCCCACATGACCCAATTTCAAACTTGTCAGAGATTTTATCAAGACAAAAATTCTGACCACGTTTTATGACGATCAGACTGAAAATGTGGCCTCTAGAGTGTACACAAGGTAAAACGTTGACAACGAACGATGCACAACAGATGCCGGATGCCGGACACAGCACAATCACAATAGCTCACCATGAGCACTTTGTGCTCAGGTGAGCTAAAAAGGATTTGGAGACAACAAAGTACCTGGGCTCAAGGTTTTCCTTGGACAAGGTAGAAAACATTGTGGGCAAAGGAGACAAGAGGGTCATGATGGCCCTGGATCACTCACCTGAGCCAATAGGCGAAATGACCCCAGGTGACCAAATTTCAAACTCATCTAAGATTTAATTAAGACAAACGTTTTGACCAATTTTCAAGTCAATTGAGCGAAAAATGTGGCCTCTAGAGTGTCCACAAAGTATTTCTTTAATTTGACCTAGTGACCTACTTTATGACCCTGGGTGACCCAATTTCAAGTTTTATGAGATTTAATTAAGAAAAACATTCTGACCAATTTTCAAGTCAACTGAGCGAAAAATGTGGCCTCTAGAGTACCCATAAGGCATTTCTGTAATTTGACCTAGTGACCAAGTTCTTGCCCCCACATGATCCAATTTCAAACATGTCCGAATTTTATCAAGACAAACATTCTGACCAAGTTTCACAAGTATCTGACTGAAAATGTGGCCTCTGGAGCGCACACAAGGTTTTTCTATGATTTGACCTAGTGACCTAGTTTTTGACCCCACATGACAAAATTTCGAACTCGTCCGAGATTTTATCAAGACAAACATTTTGACCAAATTTCACAAGTATCTGACTGACAATGTGGCCTCTAGAGCATACACAAGGTTTTTCTACGATTTGACCTAGTGACCTAGTTTTTGACCCCACATGACCCAATTTCAAACTTGTCCAAGATTTTATCAAGACAAACATTCTGACCAAGTTTCATGAGGATCGGACTGAAAATGTTGCCTCTAGAGTGTACACAAGGGTTTTCTAAGATTTGACCTAGTGACCTAATTTTTTACCCCACATGACCCAATTTCGAACTTGTCCGAGATTTTATCAAGACAAACATTCTGACCAAGTTTCATGAGGATCGGACTGAAAATGTAGCCCCTAGAGCGTACACAAGGGTTTTCTAAGATATGACCTAGTGACCTAGTTTTTGACCCCACATGACCCAATTTCGGAATTGTCTGAGATTTTATCAAGACAAACATTCCGACCAAGTTTCATGAGGATCGGACTGAAAATGTGGCCTTTAAAGCGTACACAAGGGTTTTCTAAGATTTGACCTAGTGACCTAATTTTTGACCCCACAAGACCCAATTTCGAACTCGTCCGAGATTATATCAAGACAAACATTCTGACCAAGTTTCATGAGGATCGGACTGAAAATGTGGCCTCTAGAGCGTACATAAGGTTTTTTTTTTTGACCCAGTGACCTAGTTTTTGACCCCACATGACCCAATTTCGAACTCGTCGAGATTTTATCAAGACAAACATTTTGACCAAATTTCACAAGTATCTGGCTGAAAATATTGCCTCTAGAGCGTACACAAGGTTTTTCTAAGATTTGACCTAGTGACCTAGTTTTTGACCCCACATGACCCAAGTTCAAACTTGTCCGAGATTTTATCAAGACAAACATTTTGGCCAAATTTCACAAGTATCTGGCTGAAAATGTGGCCTCTAGAGCATACACAAGGTTTTTCTAAGATTTGACCTAGTGACCTAGTTTTTGACCCCACATGACCCAATTTCGAACTTGTCTGGGATTTTATCAAGACATACATTCTGACTAAGTTTCATGAGGATCGGACTGAAAATGTGACCTCTAGAGCGTACACAAGGTTTTTCCAAGATTTGACCTAGTAACCTAATTTTTGACCCCACAAGACCAAATTTCGAACTCGTCCGAGATTATATCAAGACAAACATTCTGACCAAGTTTCATGAGGATCGGACTGAAAACGTGGCCTCTAGAGCATACACAAGGCTTTTTTTTTTTTGACCCAGTGACCTAGTTTTTGACCCCACGTGACCCAATTTCGAACTCGTCGAGATTTTATCAAGACAAACATTTTGACCAAATTTCACAAGTATCTGGCTGAAAATATTGCCTCTGGAGCGTACACAAGGTTTTTCCAAGATCTGACCTAGTGACCTAGTTTTTGACCCCACATGACCCAATTTCGAACTTGTCCGGGATTTTATCAAGACAAACATTTTGACCAAAGTTCACAAGTACCTGGCTGAAAATATTGCCTCTAGAGCGTACACAAAGTTTTTCTACGATTTGACCTAGTGACCTAGTTTTTGACCCCACATGACCCAATTTCAAAATTGTCCGGGATTTTATCAAGACATACATTCTGACTAAGTTTCATGAGGATCGGACTGAAAATGTGACCTCTAGAGCGTACACAAGGTTTTTCTAAGATTTGACCTAGTGACCTAGTTTTTGACCCCACATGACCCAAGTTCAAACTTGTCCGAGATTTTATCAAGACAAACATTTTGGCCAAATTTCACAAGTATCTGGCTGAAAATGTGGCCTCTAGAGCATACACAAGGTTTTTCTAAGATTTGACCTAGTGACCTAGTTTTTGACCCCACATGACCCAATTTCGAACTTGTCTGGGATTTTATCAAGACATACATTCTGACTAAGTTTCATGAGGATCGTACTGAAAATGTGACCTCTAGAGCATACACAAGGTTTTTCCAAGATTTGACCTAGTGACCTAGTTTTTGACCCCACATGACCAAATTTCAAACCTGTCTGAGATTTTATCAAGACAAACATTTTGACCAAATTTCACAAGTATCTGGCTGAAAATGTTGCCTCTAGAGCGTACACAAGGTTTTTCTAAGATTTGACCTAGTGACCTAGTTTTTGACCCCACATGACCCAATTTCAAAGTCGTCCGAGATTTTATCAAGACAAACATTCTGACCAAGTTTCATGAAGATTGGACTGAAAATGTGGCCTCTAGAGCGTACACAAGGTTTTTCCTAAGATTTGACCTAGTGACCTCGTTTTTGACCCCACATGACCCAATTTCGAACTTGTCCGGGATTTTATCAAGACAAACATTCTAGAAAGTTTCATGAAGATTGGACTGAAAATGTGGCCTCTAGAGCGTACACAAGGTTTTTCTAAGATTTGACCTAGTGACCTAGTTTTTGACCCCACATGACCCAATTTTAAAGTCGTCCGAGATTTTATCAAGAGAAACATCCTGACCACGTTTCATGAAGATCGGACTGAAAATGTGGCCTCTAGAGCGTACACAAGGTAAAAAGTTGACGACGGACGACGGACACGGCACGATCACAATAGCTCCCCATGAGCACTTGGTGCTCAGGTGAGCTCAAAATGCTGATTACCAGCATTACCTCAGGATCGTTAAACTCTGGACTGTTTGGGACACTGGTTTAGAACTGAATATTTCTGTAAAGTGAGCAAATTTGCAGCATATTTGTATAATTTACACTAACAATTTTTCCTTGTCTGCCATGCCACCAGAAATTGCCATACAATATGCCCTAATAGTTTGGGAAGAATGTTATAGTTAACCCTTTACCAAACAGTCTCGAGTTTTAGCAAGCCTTAGAAAGAGGGCTTTTATAAACATTCTGGAAAAAAGGAGAACGAATTGCCAACAACCAGCATTTCTCCTTTTCCCACAATGTTTTCTATTGTTTCAAAGACAAATTTCATAATTTGTACAAGATCCAAACTGTCGTCTGCAAAAACTTGGAGTTTTGATCTAATATTTTGTTGTTTGGTAATGAGCTTAGAAAAGACTGCAGAACTGCCTAAGGGACAATACTCTTCTTTGAACAAATCCAATTTCATTTAGAACATACAAATCAGTGGCAAACTGTTACCCAACTAGAGAAAGAATTCTTGCCATTGAAAAGAATACAAGATTTAATAAAATATTAAATCTGGGTCGGTATTCACCAACCATTCACAGGAAAATTCCTAGTCTTATTTTCAAGAATTCCCTATATTTAAAAGTAACACAACTTCTGACTGGCTAAACCAAACCAAATAGTTTAGCCAATCAAAAGTTGTGTTACTTTCAAAATCTAGAATTAGACCAGGAATAAAATTAAGAATGGTTGGTGAATAAGGACCTTGGTGTTCACATTACCCCTTTAGGTGACAACCCAACAGACATTTCCATTTTAGAAATAAGACCCTAACAAACAATTGCCATACCAAGACTGCTTTTGTACAGTATGCCTCAGCAGAGTGGACAGTGTAGAGCAAAGATGACTTCCTATTCTTTGCAGTCTGATCTTGATCTGCAATGGCTGCAAAAAGCACAATTAGTTGTGAAAGGCTCTTAAACTCTTTACCAAACGACAAAATTTTACACTCGTCCAAGTTCAAAGCTGTTGCAGACAACAAATTTAATGTGAAACCTAACTCTACAAGGGTAGGTAACATTGTGGGAAAAGGAGAAAATGCTAGTTACCAGCATTTCCTTCCTTTCCCCTCAATGTTTTCAAAGTGCTCCTTTCCCTGGGTCGTTAAAACTTAGGATCATGTGGTAAAGGGTTAAGGGTTAATTAGAACTGATTGACAGACAAAAGGAAGGAACGACTGGCAGAAAACCAGATAACTATGTCAGATATGCTAGCTGAGAAAGTACGAACTTGCATGTCTCCATTTCTCCAATTTTACTTCGTTGAATCATGTTTAATTGGCCGTCACTAGACCAGTATTCTGGTTGACTTTGAAGAAGAAAGGCAGATGTTGACAAAGGTCCCAGTCAATCATGCCAACGCTCAAATATGACCCAGTGTTTAGGTAAAATATACCTTAATTTTGCTTAAATTAGTGCTGGTGATATTTATCAATACCCTAAAAACGTGAAGATTTCCACGATATAAACATTTCAGGTTTTACAGAAGTATATGAAAGATTGTCTGTATGGTAAAGGTTTATGGTCCGTATCAGGTCATTTAACAAATTTCCAGCAGACATGAGTGAAAATACCTTTGTAATTGTATTTCAAAAACAGAAATTCATCTTTGGAAGGGTAGAAAACATTGTGAAAAAAGGAGAAAAGTTAATGCTGGTTACCAGCATTTTATACTCTGTTTCAAATGGTCATTTCATAAGGGTCATTAAAACTCGGATTAATTCTACGCTAAATGTATCAAGTATCTATACAAAGTTGATAAAAAATAAACATAGGCTTTAAACTGTTTCTCTTTTATAAATGAATAGCAAAGCGTGTCCTTTTCAATGTTCCAATAATGGGGGACAAAAATATGCCTCCTTTTTTTCTCAAACAGCATCCGAAAAAATGAATCAGATATGTTAAATTTTGAGCTAATACTTTCAGGTTTTGTTGATATTTTACAATTTGGTCATTTTAAATACTTGCTAAAATCTAGGGTACATATTTATTTTAGAAGGAAGCACGGGGCAAATCAAAGTAAATTTGAATTGTAACAATGACTTTCGTATAAATCTTTTTAAATCAGATACATTAAATTTTTGCATCAGATATGTTAAATACTTTGTTTTTGCATCGGTATTTCGGCATACTCTATTTTTCACATTCAAATGCATTTAATAATGACAATGATTTCAAAACAAATACAAAGGAAGCTAATCAATGCAAAAATAGTCCCAGCTTACCTCGTTTTATGCAAAAAAACCCAGCTAATGTACTTATTTTCAACCAGCCATGACATATACAATCAGTGTGCATGATCATGGGTAGAAGATGCGACATAGAATAATGATCTGTTATCACTAGTTCATAATACGACAAAATTTAGAGGCATCAATCAGGGATATAAAAATACAAAGAAAATGTTACTTAACATATCTGAGTCTAATGTATTTGATGGTCATATAAACAAGCTCTTTCTAGAAGTAAATACCTAACAGACTTCGAGTAAGCAATACATCTCTTGCAATACATATTAACCCATGATACTATTACTGTGATTTTTTATCATGCAAACCAAAGCCTTAATTACAGGGCATCGAAAAACATATTAACGTATTTAACGATTTCAATATATATTTTTGTAAAGTTTGAATTTCCATGCAAGAATTCAATAAACTCGTGACAGTAACATATTTTTTTATAAATTTTCAGTTTTGATAAAAGTCATACTGACATTCTAGTGTATGAAATTTGTTTCCAATCTGTTTACTGTTGATACTTTACCACCCGCTAAATAGTTTTACGTATCTGACTTCTAAAAAGGGGACAACTCTATTTGGCGAATGTTGAATGGCATTTTGCTTGGATTGATGAAAACTTGCAAAGTTATGATAACCACCTTTACCCCATATTTCAAAACAGACGAAAACACCATCGAGTTATTTATCTAAAACTTCAAATTTTGCCGAAATTGGCAAGTACGCAGTGCTGGGACAATTTAGCATTTTCAGGCTAATTTAAAGTTTTTTAGTGCCATCTGAAAGTTGTGATGTGCACACAAACAAAATATTTCAGTTATGACAGTTGAACAGAAGGTCAAAGAAAATAAAAAATGTATACAAATTCAGCTATGTCCATTTTCTTCAATGCGCAAGCAAAAAGACAAGCATAAAGCAGAATTGGTCAGTTTAACGTAGAATCAATGTAATAGTATTTTCTTCTTTTCCCACAATGCTTTCAAAAGGCTTCTTTCCCAGGGTTGTTGAAAGGTGGCATTGTGCAGTAAAGGATTAAGGCACAAAATGAGAAGTTGCTTGCAATATTTAATTTCCCATTTCACTCCTGTTTTTGAAAGTAGTCCTTTCAAAGACAAAAAATGTTGTACTATTATAACCCTTCATCAGACCATCCGAAGTTTTAAGGACCCTGACGGTTCGATCCCCAGCTCGGCAAATTTCTTTCCGAGAATTGATGATAGTCATTGCGACAGGATTCATTCCTCTCTCACCGTTGACCATTGTTTTGACGATGGTTATGTGGGAAAGCAGCCAGTGGCTTGGAAAGAATATTGTGTATAGTACTGGTAAAAGAAACTCCAGGAAAGCATGGACAGGTGCACTGTCCGCCACAATACAACTGAAATAATGTTGAAAATGGCGTTAAACACCACACAATCAATCAATCAATAGGGACCTGAAAGAGCTGTCTTTTGAAAACATCATGGGAAAAGGAGAAAATGCTGGTAACCAGCATTTTCTGCTCTTCCCACAATGTTTCTACCTTTTCAACATTTTATTTGTAAGTCTGCAAATGCTTTCAATTTGGTTGAGTAAAAATTTGTCATTTGGTAAGGCGACACTTTTTTTATTTTTCGTTTTACTGATCCACCAACCTGATTTTTTCATGAAACCGAAAAAAAAAAGTACTTTTTTTAAATTTTATTTTCTGTCACCGCATCAACTCATTTAGCAGAATGGTATACCAAAATGCATAAATGTCTTTGTTACAAGCACCAATAGCGTTCCCACACTATCTTGAAAAAGGTTAAGTAGTTTAGAACTTTGAAAATTCTTTCAAGTCTTTCTCGGTTACAACATGGAGTCAAAATCAGGAAGGAGGAAGTCAGGAAAAGTACATGAAGTAACAGGGTGCCTGTTGTTTCTCCCATAATGCCATGGTCCGATAGATGAAGGTCAACTATATGAATCACTTGCAAACGACAGAAATTCTCACAATCATGCCATCTCGATCTATATTGCTCCACACGAATGGCTGCAACTGCATTCTAACTTTCCAACATATACAAATTAAGCATTGGGTTACTTCAAAGACAATGTATCTTAACTGACAACACGATGTTGGTAAATAACTTATATCAGGGAATGGTTATGTAAGTCAAAGTCCAATCAAATTTGCTGCTAAATTTAGACACTGCCTTGTTCTGATTATACTTTCCCGCCTTTACATTCACAAAAATTTTGCCACACTTGCTCTATACAATAGTAAAACAAGAGGGCCATGATGGCCCTGGATCGCTCACCTGAGTAGAATGCCTTAAAGGTATTTCTTTAATTTGACCAAGTGACCTAGTTTATGACCCCAGGTGACCCAATTTCAAACTCATATTTCACGAGGACAAACATTCTGACCAATTTTCAAGTCAATTGAGCAAAAAATGTGGCCTCTAGAGTGCCCTAAAGGTATTTCTTTAATTTGACATAGTGACCTAGATTATGACCTCAGGTGACCCAAATTTGACTTGGTCTTGGACTTTATCAAAAGAAACATTTTAACCAATTTTCAAATCAACTGAATAATAAATGTGGCCTCTAGAGTGCCCACTAGGTATTTCTTTAATTTGACCAAGTGGCCTAGTTTATGATCCCTGTTGACCCAAATTCAGACTCATGTGAGACTTTATAAAGACAAACATTCTGACCAATTTTCAAGGCAATTGAGCAAATAATGTGGCCTCTAGAGTGCCCACTAGGTATTTCTTTAATTTGACCAAGTGGCCTAGTTTATGATCCCAGTTGACCCAAATTCAGACTCATGTGAGACTTTATAAAGACAAACATTCTGACCAATTTTCAAGGCAATTGAGCAAATAATGTGGCCTCTAGAGTGCCCACAAGGTATTTCTTTAATTTGACCTAGTGACCTAGTTTATGGTTCCAGGTGACCCAAATCCAAACTCATCTGATATTTCATCAAGACAAACATTCTGGCCAAATTTCAGGTCATTTGAGCAATGTAGCCTCCAGAGTGCAAACAAGGTATTTCTTTAATTTGACCTAGTGACCTAGTTTATCACCTAAGATGACCCAGTTTTGAACTCAATGAACTCGTTGTGCTTAGATGGGCAAACAAACTTAGAAGAGAATCAATACATACCAAATATCAAAACTCTACGCCTTCCAGTTTCAAAGAAGAATTTTAAAGGTTTCCTTCTTTGTTCCTATGTTTGAACTTGTGACCCCCGGGGCTGGGCCAGTTTTGACCCAAGCAACATCCTTGGAGCAAACTTGGTAGAGGTCTACTAGGAGATGCTACACACCAAATATCAAAGGTCTACACCTTCCCGTTTATGAGAAAAAGAAATTTAACGTTTTTCTTCTTTGTTCCTATGTTCGAACTTGTGACCCCTGGGGCAGGGCCAGTTTTTACCCCAGGGGCATCATATGAAGAAACTTAGTAAAGGTCCACTCTGAGATGCAACTGTCCAAATATCAAAGCTCCACACCTTTTGGTTTCAGAAAAGAAGAATTTTAAAGTTTTCCTTCTTTGTTCCTATGTTCGAACTTGTGACCCTCGGGGCAGGGCCGGTTTTGACCCCAAGGGCATCATGTGAACAAACTTGGTAGAAGTCCACTAGAAGATGCTACATACTAAATATCAAAGCTCCATGCCTTCCTGTTTCAGAGAGGAAGATTTTTAAAGTTTTCCTTTTTTGTTCCTATGTTCGAACTTGTGACCCCCGTGGCAGGGCCAGTTTTGACCCCAGGGGCATCATATGAACAAACTTGGTAGAGGTCTACTAGGAGATGCTTTTAAAGTTTTCCTTCTCTGTTCCTATGTTGGAACTTGTGACCCCCAGGGCTGGGCCAGTTTTTACCCCAAGGGCATCATATGTACAAACTTGGTAGAGGTCCACTAGAAGATGCTACATACTAAATATCAAAGCTCCACTCCTTACTGTTTCAGACAGGAAGATTTTTAAAGTTTTCCCTCTTTGTTCCTATGTTCGAACTTGTGACCCATGGGGCATCATATGAACAAACTTGGTAGAGGTCTACTAGGAGATGCTACATGCCAAATTATCAAAGCTCTATGCCTTCTAGTTTTAGAGAAGAAGGTTTTTAAAGTTTTCCTTCTTTGTTCCTATGTTCGAACTTGTGACCCCCGGGGCGGGGCCAGTTTTGACCCCAGGGGCATCATATGAATAAAATTGGTAGAGGTCCTCTAGGAGATGCTACATACCAAATATCAAAGCTCTAAGCCTTCAAGTTTCAGAGAAGAAGATTTTTAAAGTTGTCCTTCTTTGTTCGTAATTGTGACCCCGGGGCGGGGCCAGTTTTGACCACAGGGGCATCATATGAACAAACTTGTTAGAGGTCTACTAGGAGATGCTACATACCAAATATCAAAGCTCTGTGCCTTCTGGTTTCAGGGAAGAAGGTTTTCTAAGATTTTGCATTTTTTTCCTTTTTGTTGCCATGGCAACCAGAGTTCACGGTGGAATTCAATTTTTTGAACAACTTTAGTAGAGCTTGACCCAAGGAACATCCCTGCCAAGTTTCATCAAGATTGGCCCAGTGGTTTAGGAGAAGAAGATGTTTAAAGAAATTGTTGACTGACGATGGACATAGGGCGACCACAATAGCTCGTCTTGAGCACATTGTGCTCAGGTGAGCTAAAAATGCTTATTTGGATGTGTACCACACTTCAATAGCAAGAACAATCTCTCATCCAACACAACTCGTTTTTGTGCAATAAATATTTGTACAGGCCAACTATTTACTCATACAGAAATCTTTTGTCACAAGACTTCATATTTTTTGTCCATTGTCATTTCAGGTAAGTGCAAAAAACATGCGGAGTTTTTTTGGTGGTAAAGATTTCAACTTAACACTGACTGGTGACTTTCATTTGCAGTAAATTTTTTGAATGGAATAAATCTTTTCACTGAAATAAAAGTAAAGCAAATTACCGCATTTCGTTCGATACAGATCGAGATTTAGATAAGGCACTCCATTTCGGGAAAAAAGAATTTTGATGCAAATCCAGTAGCAGTAATAGAATGGAAAAATGAAAGAAAGTGTCTGCTTTCCTACAAATTTGTCTTAAGTAAGAAATCGGCATTAGTTGACCGACATTTAATATTGGTTTCTTTTTTCCTATGTTGACATATTTTCGAAGATATTGCTACAAAAACACAGAAATTTATGTCCCATAAAAACAGGTACTAATGACACATTTGTTGTCTCGTGAAAATTATTGCGTATGAGTTAGACTTACCGATTCCTAAGCAGTTAATATGAAGGATTGACTAAAAATAACAATAGCGCATCTTTTGGGGCAAAACGTTTTAGGTTTATACAATTATATCACAAGAGAACCTGTATCATGTTAAAAAACTTGTCTACTCTGCACATGCAGTCATGAGTCCATTTTAATTGTCATCAGTTTTCGCGTTTTTTCAATCTCCGATTCTGCAATGACACAATCAAGGCTGCTGTCTTTAATCTCTACTGTAGAATTTAAAGACTGTAGCTTCAGCAAGCTTATCGTACCCAGACTACCAAATTACCATAGTTCCAGAAAAAGTGACTTTGCAGATATGCACTCAATTTGGCTCATAAGATGGAACTTGTGATGAAAAGCAAGAAAAGGGGGAAAATATTGGTTAACAGCATTTCTCCTTTTCCCACAATGTTTTCAAAAGACCTTATCTTAGGGGTTGCTTAAAAACAGGATTGTTTTGTAAAAGTTACAGAGGAATACATGTAGTATAAAAAAAAAGCACTTTCAAAGTCAACACTCTTCGTGGCTACAATATCAATAATGTGACAGTGATAGATCTAGTTGTGGTGAATTTTATTTATTTTTTGTCCTCCATTCATAACTTTTCATGAAAACAAGAGGGCCATGATGGCCCTGGATCGCTCATCTGAGTCAATAGGCCAAACATTCTGACCAAATTTCACAAGTATCTGACTGAAAATGTGGCCTCTATAGCGTGCACAAGGTTTTTCGATGATTTGACCTAGTGACCTAGTTTTTGATCCCACATGACCCAATTTTGAACTTGTGTGAGATTTTATCAAGCCAAACATTCTGACCAAGTTTCATAAGTATTTGACTGAAAATGCGGCCTCTAGAGCGTACACAAGGTTTTTCGAAGATCTGACCTAGTGACCTAGTTTTTGACCCCACATGACCCAATTTGGAACTCGTCCCAGATTTTATCAAGACAAACATTGTAACCAAATTTCACAAGTATCTGACTGAAAATGTGGCCAATAGAGCATACACAAGGTTTTTCGAAGATTTGACCTAATGACCTAGTTTTTGACCCCACACGACCCAATTTCAAACTCATCCCAGATTTTATCAAGGCAAACATTCCGACCAAGTTTCATGAGGATCGGACTGAAAATGTGGCCTCTAGAGCGTACACAAGGTTTTTCGAAGATTTGACCTAGTGACCTAGTTTTTGACCCCACATGACCCAATTTCAAACTCGTCTCAATTTTATCAAGACAAACATTCTGACCAAGTTTCACAAGTATCCGACTGAAAATGTGGCCTCTAGAGCATACACAAGGTTTTTCGAAGATTTGAACTAGTGACCTAGTTTTTGACCCCACATGACCCAATTTCAAACTCGTCCGAGATTTTATCAAGACAAACATTCTGACCAAATTTCACTAGTATCTGACTAAAAATGCGGCCTCTAGAGTGTACACAAGGTTTTTCGAAGATTTGACCTAGTGACCTAGTTTTCGACCCCACATGACCCAAATTCAAACTCGTCCGAGATTTTATCAAGACAAACTTTCTGACCAAATTTCACTAGTATCTGACTGAAAATGTGGCCTCTAGAGCGTACACAAGGTTTTTCTAAGATGTGACCTAGTGACCTAGTTTTTGACCCCACATGACCCAATTTCAAACTTGTCCGAGATTTTATCAAGACAAACTTTCTGACCAAATTTCACTAGTATCTGACTGAAAATGTGGCCTCTAGAGCGTACACAAGGTTTTTCTAAGATTTGACCTAGTGACCTAGTTTTTGACCCCACATGACCCAATTTCAAACTCGTCCGAGATTTTATCAAGACAAACATTCTGACCAAGTTTCATGAGGATCGGACTGAAAATGTGGCCTCTAGAGCGTACACAAGGTAAAAAGTTGACGACGGACGACGGACACAGCACGATCACAATGGCTCACCATGAGCACTTCGTGCTCAGGTGAGCTAAAAATTGGTAGAACAAAAAGTAAAAATCCACTGGCCTAGAGAGTTATTTAAGACCTAGTAGCCAAAGTAAAATGTGGGTGTTAGAATGAATTTAAATTTAACTTGTCCAGTTTAAAAGTATAGAAATTAATGTGGAGATGATATTCTGTTATTGTACAAGCAGTTCAAGTGTTAGTAGCTGGCAGAAAAATGAATAGTAAAACTAGGTTGAAAGTTGCCAGGTTGCTCTGTCTCTTGTTTACTTTTTATCTGGCTGTAAAATTCATTTTTCTGCCTGCAACTTGCAGTTGCACAGATGGTAAAATCACAGATTGTCATTTTCACAATAATTTCCATACTTGTAAAAAGCATGATTTTAATTTGAATGCATTTTTACCCCTGCATTGTTTACTTCTGGCAGCTACTGGGCCTATAATGAGCCTAATGTATTAAATTAAACCCTTGCCAAACAATTCCATGAGTTCATGACTCTGCGGAAGTCAGGCTTTAAAGACCATTATGGTCAAAGAAGAAAATGCAGGTTTCTTGGTTTCTGACAAGGTTTGCTCTCCATACAAAGACAAATCGCTCAATTTCAGCTACATTTAATTTGTCATGTACATATGCTGTCAATAAGGACCCGTCCATTGCTGTGTTGTCTGTGGTGATAAGATTTGTTACCTCCCCTGATTCAACAGTATATAGGGATCAGTACATGCTACTGAAAATGGGAAAAATTCTGCAAGTCTATTTCTAGAATAATGGGAGGTCACTTTCATTTACTGCACATTCAGGGGAGGTTACTTCTATTTCTAGTGGTCTCTTGCGTGGCTTAAACAGCAAATTACTTCCTGCTGTAACAGCTTGGTTACCCATCCAAGCATTAACCATAACACAGCCTGCTTAACTTGCAGAGAGAGAAATATACCACACAGGATCACTGTTACAGCTTGTTCAACAGCAAGGCAGGTTTTAAGAGATTATAAATCTAACTGCTCTCCGTGAAATTATTTTCCCTTTGAGAATTCTTGACCCCATTATTATACACAAATATACCAGGGGGGACATGAGAGGGTATGGTGACTATTGTCCTGCAGTCGTCATAATCCCACCTCAGCCACTGAATGTAACATGCAGCGACATGAGCAACTATCCAAGCATCCTGAGCTGCTTATTTTGCACACAGAGAGAAATACCATTATATTGTAGGGTGAAGTTGCCCATTACTATCTTCAAAAAAATTTAACGGTTACAAGACAGCGTGATCAGATTTATTTGTCTTTCACCAGCAAAGACTTGAGATGGTCCCTTTTGCATACATTTAATGATCAATCACCTGCATCAGTAGAGGTAACCAATTTACCACGGCCAGATGTGGTATATAAATGACACTCCGATGGGCTATTCTATTTAATGTATCTTATTCAATGAAAATAATCTTCACAATAGCCTGTACCAGTTGTATATCTGTAGACGAGGGGTGTTTCTTCATTCATGCAACTTTGTATGTTATTTGTTTATTTATCATAGTTTTACACCTAAGTTTAATGCATTCGCTGAAAATACTCTCCTTTTGACTTTATGTACTGTTGCAACCTTTTACTGTTGCAAGCTTTGAAAACTTCTCTCATAGTATGCAATAAGTATATGTCGAAGGTACAGACATATAGCCGATCCGAGGCCATTACATGAAGCATATTGTCCTCCAACCAAAGACAATTTTAGTCCTAGGAATAAAAAATAGTCAAAAGAGACACATCACTCGAGGCTGAATGTTGCAATACTTGACATTGTTCTTTTTTGGGAAAGTCATTTACAAAATGTCATGAAGGAGTGAAACATATTTCATACCATATTTTGGGAAATGTATTGTTTAAACACTTTTTCAATTTCTACAAAACCACATTTTTATAAACTTTACTGTAACACTTTTCCCCTCAGGAACAGGAATTTGAATTGCAGGACCATCATTTGAAAATAAAACACACAACAGGTGGCCCATTTGTTTGGTGATGACTACCCTATTTCCAAGTTTTTTCACCCACATTCTATTGGCACACTTCCTTTTAGGCTCAAAAAGTGTATCCAAGTTTCATCTAGCGTAATAAGGTCACAAAAATGCTATTTGCTGTACTTTTAGGATTTGTTTGGCCTTTTGGCATGCTTCTCCTTCTGGTCTTCTGTCAAAAGATGAGTGTCCACCGCACATTTTTCTTCTTTACATGCAATATCTTGCAAAGAATGAAATGAACTCGTGCCAATATGATCGACGAGCTATTTCACGAACAATTTACTGGGCATCTTTTTCAATTAGCTGTTTTACAAAGTTTGGTTGTAGCTGTTTTAGGGCTTCCATTGCATTCGAAGTCTTCAATCTGCTCTCTGCCAGATTTAAAATGAGATATCCATCTCATAACAGAGCTATATGAAATTTCATTCTTACCATAAGTATTACAAATTTCAGTGCAAATGATTTTTGCACCAATACAAAGTTTGTGCCTAACATGAATGGAACACCTTATTTGAGAATGTGCTTTCCACCCATATTTGCATGTATTGATACCAAGGGACTTTGTTAAAAACGATTGCATTCAGTAGAAAATTTACAAGCAGATACATGTACAAAACTTTACACAGTGATAGTGTAATGATTGCTAAATCTTGTAGTGTAGGTTTTCTTACAATGTTTTGGGAGGATTTCAACATTTTGTATCAGCTGCATTAATTATGAAACACCCCTCATATATACAACAGGGACCAGTTTATTGAAGTGTCAGGAGATTGACCTAAACAAAGTACTTACTGAAGTCAGGGGGCACATGACTGCTTGACGACTTCCACTTGATGAAATCTGGAAATACAAATAAAACTTTTAACACATTACCACACAATTCCGAGTTTTAACAATCCCATCACAGATAGCTTTTGAAAAGATTATTGGAAAAGGAGAAAATGCTGGTAAACATTTTCTACTTTTCCCACAATGTTTTCTATTCTTGGAAAGACAAATTTCAAATTTTGAGTAACATTTCATTAAATTTTGTAGTCTGCAAATGTTTCCAAATTGGCCAAGGCTTAAATATTGAGGTCTAGTAAAGAGTTAAACATATTCCAATGGTACTACAGATGACAGATTCCAGCAGTACTACAGTCCTTACATATTAGGTGCACTAGGATGCTTCTTTGGTCTTTAACACCATTTTCAATACTATTTCAGTAACACGGCAGGGGCCAGTGCACCTATTCATGCTTGCCAGTGTTGCTTTCATTGGCCTACCAAGGATTAAAATATTTATACGCACAATGGGCGGTATGATGATGTTTGCTTGACAGCATGACGTCACATGAAACATCACCATTTTACTATAAAGCAAAGAGGATTTCCGTCGTCATAAGTCCACCAATTTAACCCATCTATTTAGTTTGAAAAGGAGCACAGATCTTAAAAATTTTTGGTCGTGGAAACTTTTTTTTTACATACATACACATATTGTGCATAATGGCACTATGCCCTGTTCTTTTATGAATACTCTTCAAAGTATTCTTCCACAGCCCCTGGTGGCTTTCCCACATAACCATCATCAAAACAAGAGCACCACTGGCCCTAAAGCGCTCACCGGTGTAAAGTCATCTACAGCTGATAAAGCTGATGAGAGCCTGATTTTAATGATGTAAAACACATCCCTGCGAAAAATATTCAAGAACAAGTGTTGAGTTCATGAACATTCAAGAACCTTTCATGAACCTTAACTGTTCTTGAACTAATAAAACAGTTCCGGAACTGAGGTTCTAGAATCCAAATGGTTCTTGAACACTGGTTCTAAAACCATGAAAGTGAAAGAACATTAATTCTAGAACACCACCAGTTCCTGAACTGATCTGAAAGTCCATGAACATTAAAGAACCTTTCATGAACCTTAAGACCTGTTCTTGAACTAATAAAACAGTTTCTGAACTGAGGTCTTAGAAGCCAAATGGTTCTTGAACACTAGTTCTAAAAGCACAAAAGTGACAGAACATTAATTCTAGAACACCACCAGTTCTTGAACTGATCTGAAAGTTCTTGAACAGTTGGCCTAAAATACAAATGGTTCTAGAACACTGGTTTTAATACACTGACTGAATTCCACAAACCCTGGTTCTAGAACTGTTCCAGTTCTTCAGCAGTTGGAAATCTAGAATTTGGTAAGTATGTTTTGCTCCAAATGTGTGCGATGGCAAAATTAGCAAGTTGTCTTTCCTTCAACTTGCATAGAAATGGATTCAGATGCTTGTTTACATTTCAGATGCATACATGTGCAAACTTTCAGAAACTTTAGAAGCCATGAGGTCTAGTGTATTTATGCAGGGATCATATATGTGTATATATTATCCCTTACTTACTAGAAATGGCAGTAATATAAATGTTGCACATTTACATTTTTTGAAGTCAAATCAGATAATTTGAAATTTTTTCTGTTACAATGTTTTGAAAAATTCCACTTCATTTTCCACTTGAACTAAGTGGGATCGCATAATATGCTACGGATGATTTACACAATGGCTAATTATAAACTTTTATCTTGCTACTAAAATTAAGTTACAAGCAATCTCAGCATTGCCATAACGGTAAAGTCAAGCCCAAAACTGAATAAGTTGATTCGGTGAATGGGAAGGGCTTTAGCTTGCCTCTGAAATTCAGGAGTCGATGACCCATTGACCGGAAAGTTTCAGGGGTCAAATCTAATTTTTCAAGAGTCAATAAAAAAAATCATGAGTCAAAAAAGAAAATGAATTTATAGTAAACCTTTTTTGTTGTTGTTGGACTTATAATTAATATTGCAAGAAAGATGTGAGGTGTGGTAACTTTTCTGTTGTTGTTGGACTTATTATTAATATTGGAATAAAGATATGTAGTGACCAATAGTGGTAACATGTTCAAGGAAGCTAAGGTTAAAACCCTGTCCACCTACACAATCAGTAAGAAAATTATGGACAATCAATTTCACTCAGAAATCCATTGTTAAACTTTGCTGAAAAAAAATAAGACTTATTTCTAGTACCATACAGAAATATGTAAAGTATAATTTTATTAGGCCTGAACTTTTGGGTTACATCATCAATCTACAATATTATTGCAAATCTTTTTCTTTCTGGATATTATCACATTAGCATTATTGATAACAACATCAATAAGTGAAACGAAATGTAGAAATTGTATGACTTATACAGGGGAACCTGCATGTGAGGACAAGTTTGGAGAACGAAAATGAAAGTCGATATCTACATAAATTATTCACGAGTATCATAAATTATTTATGCGTATCAACTTTCTTTGTATTAATCTCATAATATTAATAGATAAAGATCTAGATGTATTAGTTTACTAACCAAAAATATGTTGCGTCTTGTCCTTGTTGGTGGGGTGTTGGGTCTCCGGGCTTTTAAAACAACACACCACAACAAAGGCTGGTTGTGATTAGAGAAATATGATTTTATTACTGCAGAACCGACAGCTGTATGCAGTCAATATTGATGAATAAGGAAACAAAACATAGGTTGAAAAGAAGCGAAACGTTATCCGAATAGGCCTATGTTCAGGACTAAGACCAGACTTGAATGGCGAATCTGTCTTGTGGACAAAAGCAATCAAAAGATCTATAGAATTCAATGAATGATGACAAGATACAGCTAAAAGATATCTTAAAACCCTTACTCTTAACAGAGAGGAAGTCTGGTTAAATCTACTTAAAGGCTAATTGCAAGTGGTTCTGACCCTACCGAGTTTGGATGATTCGGAGGCCACGACTGAGAAAATGCGTGAGTATTTATACTCGCTGCCTGTACACAAAAGAATCTTGTGGGTGCACAGACAAACATTGCGGGTACACACAAAATAACTGTGGGAATGAAATGCACACACAAAAATAATGTGCACAACCCACACTGCGATTGGTCGAAGATGTACACAAGATTTGTTTGCGTACTAGCAACCCAGCTCGTGAGTTTAACAAGTATAACGTTAGTATAAAACCTAAATTTGGACAGAAAACTGTGACCGTATGAAGGAGTCCGATAACTTGAACGATTCTCACCGAAAATGAACGTTTTACACCTCTAGTCTGATTCATATCTTGAGTTTTCATAAAAGGATTCAGCTTCCAACGGTTACTAAGGAAAAATTTACATGTACACTGTCAAGTTCAAAATGGCGGACGAAACAAGGAACAGATGACCGTAACATTGAATAAGCGAAATAAAATGATGATCGGCTGTCTCACAGTAGTTACAAGACCCTGAAGCAACCACAGATAGTACACAGATTAAATTTACAAACGAATACAACTTAAAAACTACAAATCAATGCCTAAACGGCTCGGAACGAACCGAAAGTAACCATGAAAACTTCCATCGAATGGAAGCACAAGACTAAAACAAGACGATAAAAGGCGACGTCATTCCGACCTATGATGAATATATAAACTAGTAAAAGTAGAAATATGACCTAAGTCTGGGGCACAACATCACTCCCCCCTTTAAAAAAGTCAAAGTTCCATCTGACTAATTAAGAACTAGGAAACATTCTAAAATTCAGTTTATTCCTCTTATTTGCAATCAGTACCTGCTAGCAAAATATTGCTGTTAAGCTGTCGTTGCAAATAACAGGGAGACCTTATCGGACAAAAAGTACTGCAGAAATGAATTTGCCCTGAGTATCAAATTGCCATTAAACAGATTCCTATTATCAGAATTGCAATTAAATAAAGTTCACTATATACAAATAACATTACAAATAGAATTAACAGTCACAGATGGTGAATTCTCAAAAGTCACTTTCATGAATAAGAAAAAAAAAACATTACTAAAACACTGTTCCTAATCAGCACTTGTGACATAACTTAAAAGTCTACTTCTTAGTAACAACTGACTTCAGCGCCTTATTCTCCTTTCCTTTACATGTTTGTCTGGGCCTTTCTCTTCTCCTATCTTCCTCGTGTCTCCTTTCGTGTTCCCTCCTCTGCTCCTCTCCGATTCTCTCCATAGTGCTACACAGCCTCGTAGTAAACTCTGCCAACTTCTCTAACGTCCTATCAACTCCGTGGATGGCCCGGCTATTCTGTTTTACGGCATCCACCAAACGACTGATGCCTCTTTCGAAGACATGTTCGATAACCGTGGCAAGGACGCTGTTACTTTCCTGATCTGTTCGTAGCCTCTTTGCTTCTGGCTCCTGTGCATCATTGCTCTCGGTTTGGATCGCAGCGTCGCTTTTGGAGTTGATTGGCCCTTCAGCTACTGTTGGCTTTTCATGACTACAGGGATCCTTGTCATCAAACCCATAATCCAACTCGGAAATGTCATCGAAGAGGGATGGCAGGAGGTTCTCAGTGCAGCTGCTCACTGACTTCGGCATAGGTGCGGAGTTGGGCACCCCTGTAGCGGGTAAGCTGGGTTATAAGGGTACTGCGGTGAACTCTGGACTGGTCGACAGCTTCGGCATCGAGATGAAGTCTGTGAATGAAGAACAGGCCAAAGATGTGGAGGAAGATCCGGAAGAAAGTTGTGGAGTCGTCAAGGAAGAAAGGGGCTTGAATGAGCTGCAGGTAGTCTTGGCCTGACCAATATGGGTTGTTGCCGTGTTTGTTTCTGACAGGGGCCTCGGTGCGTAGAGTGGCACTGACGGTGGTGGAGCTGGGCTATACAAGGGAACGGTTATAGGAGGCTTAAGCCCAGGAGTGTCATCCTTAGGAAGGTTGGCCTGTTGGTGCTTTGATGGCCCCTGTAGTTCCTGTTGGCTCAGGAGACTAGATAGCATCTGTGGCGTCAACTGAACACTGATCAAACCCTGTGATGAAGTTGGCTGACCAGCAGTCTTCGGGATGGCACCTGGGGTGATGGTTGTGGCAGTGCTGGCAGCTACACTGGGATTATCATCTGATGGGGCTGAGGGGGGTCTGCAAGCCTCTAACGTCCAGAGCTCCCTGAAGTCTTTCCCCAGGATGACCTGTGCTGGGTTCGGGTTCTCCACTAGGTATCTTGAGTCATCTCTTGTTCCACTCTGTGCCAAGACCAGTCTGTGCCTTGTGTACCTAGTGACGTGGTTCAGCAGGGCATTCTTGGATGTGCAGCGCAGTAGGCAGAGTGTACAATAGAAGGGTGCATGGTCTAGGGCCAAGTGATGCTTAAATATGTGAGCCACCACCCGATACTTCGCCTCAGCGTACCACTTCCCGGAGAGCTCGCAGTGGATGCAGGCATACAGTTTCCCTCTTCTTGTGTCTGACATGGCCGTCTGAAAGAAGAAAGGATGCGGAAATTTGCCGAATTGCTTAACAACTGCTACAATGAAGGAAAGGATAGACAGATCCCATTCAAGTCACTTGAAGGTCAAATGAGAAGGTGCTTGCAGCGTGATTAAAGTGACTTTGCTATCACAGAAAACTTTTCATTGGTGACGAATAACAATGTTGATTTTCAGATGTTCGTAAATAGTCTTTGCGACTACTACTGTAGCGATTTCTTCTCTTTCTTAATCCAGTTCAGCATGTCGCAACCCTCGTAGGGTTTCAGTTGTGATGAATTATGCATTCCAGGCCCTTCGAGTTAACCTTAACGGTAAAGGTCATTGGAGACAGTTTGTTCGTATAACCCATGGCCCCTCGTAAGCGGGCTGAAGTTTTGGTGCCTCAAGACACCATACTACGTCACCCACCTCGTAGTTGTTAACCAACATCTTTCTGTCATAAATTATTTTGCTACGTTCAGCGGATCATTTCAAGTGCTGTCTGGCTACAGTGTGAGCATGATTCAGTTTAGTTCGAAGGTTGTCCACATATTCACCATAGCTGGTTACTGGTACTGACCCCCTGTTAGTCGCACTGCCAAACAAGACTTCTGCAGGAAGACGCACTTCCCTGCCCATTGTCAAAAGATTGGGAGTAAGCTTGCTGCTTTCATTGGGAGATGCGCGATAGGCACCAGCTAAACAACCGAGATTCAAGTCCCAATTTTCTTGCTCACCTGCCAGATAAGCCCGAACCATACGTAATAGAGTGCGATTAAATTGTTCGACTTGACCGTTGCATCTAGGGTTACGGACACTCGTGCGAAGTTTCTTTATTTCCAACAATCTACACAATTCTTTGAAAACATTGCTTTCGTAAGTTCGACCTTGATCACTCAAGATCGATATTGGGCAACCCCACCGAGAAATGAATTCATTCAAAACTTTTGAAGCACAAGTTTCGGCAGACATGTCAGTGACAGGGATAACCTCTACAAATTTAGAGAAGTAATCAGTCAATACAAGGATGCAGTGATTCCCTCTTTGTGTCTTCGGAAACCCGCCCAAATAGGCTGTGGCAACAACGTCCCATGGCGCTCCAGTTCGGACTGAACCCATCGGTGCTCGAGACGGTTTCTTGTCGCGCCCACATATGTCACACTGGCTGACAAAAACCTTGACATCCTCTTTCAGGTTGAACCAATAAAATCTTTGAAGTATTTTAGTCTTTGTTTTCTTTACACCCATATGACCTGCTAGTAAGCATCCATGCATTGACTTGAGTATTGGCCTTTTCATGCCTTCCCGAACCACAATCTGCCCATAGATTGCTGATTTATCTTGTTTTGCGAATTCCTTAATTAGAACTCCATCTACCACTTTCAGGCTTTCCCACAACAAGAGGTAGTGCCTGCACCCTGGACTAAGTGTCTCTGTTAGTTCTTTTCCTGGTTTACTGTTGGCTTCCTTAGCTTGAAGAACAACTTCGATGTCAGGATCCTGCAACTGCTTTGCTCTCACACCACCTGCTGTTTGACTTACCCCGACAATAGTCCACTGAATAGTTTCCTTGCTGGGGCCTGCAATGGCAACCTCCCTAAGTTTACTTGGTAGGGCTGGTTGCGAGTCTCTCACTTCCTCAGTTGTATCTCCTTCTGCTTTAACTGTGGTCGACTTTTCACCCACATTTTGGGTTGATGCCATTATGTCTGCTCGTCTCCGACACTTACGACATGGACCACACTTCAATGGCTCCAGGGTGTCGACAACATTGCAGTCACAATCCCTTGGGTTCTCGCACCTTGATAAGGCATCGCAGTGCGGCTGTTGTTTGCCGGGTCTGTACTCAATATTGAAGTCGTACGAGGCCAGAATCTCAAGCCAGCAGGCTATTTTCCCGTTCGGCTCCTTCAGGCTGAAGAGCCATACTAATGCTTGGTGGTCACTTTGCACCGTTACCTTTCGCCCTAAGAGATATTGCCGAAAATACTGGATGAAATAGACCACCGCAAGAAGTTCGCATTCAGATACGCAATAATTGCGTTCGGCTTTGCTTAGCGATCGGCTTGCGTATGCAATAACTCTTTCTTGACCGGCTTGCATTTGCGAAAGGACTGCACCTATGCCAGACCCTGAAGTGTCAACATCCAAAACAAATGTTCCGCCCTCATTTAGCGGGTAACCCATGACACTTGGGCCTGTCAATGACTGTTTAAGGGTCACGAATGCGTTCTTACATTCTAGCATCCATTCGAAGATCGCATCCTTCTTAGTAAGTGCAGTCAATGGGCGTGCAATCTTAGCAAAATCTCTGATGAACCTACGGTAGTAGGATCCTGTTGCCACAAACTGCTGGACCTGTTTGGCATTTGCTGGCCTTGGCCATCCAGTGATTTTTGCTACATTAGTCGGATCTGGTCGCACCCCATCGGCTGAAACCACATGACCAAGAAAAACCACCTCAGTCTGTAACATGTTACATTTGTCAGGTTTAAGCTTAAGACCTGCTCTAGAAATGCAGTCTAAAACTTGGTCAACTCAGTTGATGTGATCTACAAAACTTGAACCATAGACAATAATGTCGTCTATGTAGACTAAACATGTGACCCAAAGCAGACCCTGAAGAACCAGTTCCATTGTCCGTTGGAACGTGCTTGAAGCATTATTTAGGCCAAATGGCATTCTTGTCATTTCAAAGTGACCAAACTGGCTTTAGAGGAATTTGGAAGTAACCACTTGTTAGATCGAAGCTGCTGAAAAGGGTAGCTCCTGCCACAGCATCTAGGCAATCTTGTATGCGTGGGAGCTGAAAACCATCAGGCTTTACTAACGCATTCACCTTGCGATAGTCTATGCATGGTCTGATTGCTCCTGACTTCTTCTTCACCAAAACAATCAGTGATGCCCAGGGTGACGTGCTCTTTTGAATGACACCCTTTTGCAACAGATCTTTCTATGGCTTTCTTTTCCTCTTCAGCATATGCCATTGGTACCCTTCTTGGCCTTTGTTTGACTGGAACTGCATCCCCAGTATTTATTGGGTGTTCTGTCAAGTTGGTTAAACCAATGTCCCATTCAGACTTTGAGAAGGTGCTTTGGTACTTCTTCAGCAATCCTGCTACGATGGCTTTTTCATGGTCTGTTTTTCCTGCAGTTGACCTCTTGAACAGTGACTTCAAGTGCTCTGGTACCTCCCCTTCAGTAGCCATCTCAAGCTCAGAGCTGTTTACTTCCCGCACCTCACCAATCTGGACACGCCTTGCATAACCAAAATTATCTCTCTCTTCCAGATGTTCTGCTTCAGTAACTACGCTCACGAACTTCTCAATCCTCTCAGCCCTCCCAATTTCAGCGTCTTGCCATAATTTTACTTCCGTTGGGAAGGGGTTCAGGACTCGTACTTTGCAAAGTACCTCATCTTCAATATCAGCTACAATAGCCTCACTTATGACCTACAATGGACCCAGAGTCAGTTTGAAAGTAGCCTTGCCCCGTTCCTTTATCAGAGACCCACCTGCACCTCTCAAACACAAAGACCCACTCAATCTTGGTCTTTCACTCCTATCCATTCTGTCATACACTGAGCTGGAAACTACAGTTTTTAAAGCCCCTGTGTCCGCTGTAAAGATGACTGGTTCGTGACCGACTTGTCCCCGGATGTACACACCATCCCATAGATGACAAACCCCAAATGTACCCTCACTGGACTCTGGCTTCTCCCTTTCAGGGTACTGACCCATCTCTTGGCCTTCTATTAACTTGTCATCTAATTGGACCTCCCTTTGGCCGCAGGGGCTGGTCCCTTCCCATTTAAAGGCGGCACACTAAAACCCTTTGTACCATCATCTGGTTTTGAAGAGCTTCCACTACCCTTCTTTCCCTTTGGGCAGTCTTTAATGAGGTGCCCTATCTCATGACAGTAAAAACACTCTCTTTTATCGGACTCCTGAAATTTTCTAGGCTGTTTACTAGCTTCAAGCCTTTCTACTCTTTCGAGTAGTTGCTGGAGCAATTGCTTCTCAATAGCCACCATCTCATTCTTAGTCTGATCACATGCTGAGCTTTGACAATGACTCTCTGACTTTGTTCTGAAGGATCCTCTATTGAGCACATTTACTCTTGCAGAGTCATCACTCTCGTCGTCTGTGATATCGCAAAATTGGCTATCATCCCCATATGTGCGTTTAGTGTTCGACCGATATTTTCTTTCACCCCTGTTAACATTTCTGATCTGGATCAAGTTCACAGTGAAATAAACAGCCTCATCTATATTTCTAGGGTCTTTGTTGAATTCGACCTCAAATCGGACTTACTCATCATAAAGCCCATCTAAGAAACGTCGTACCAGATCTTCATCCCTGGTCCTCTTATCCCTATACCCATGAGCCTTGCCATATAGGCGTTTAAGGTCTGAAGCAAATTCTTCTACAGTCTCGTTGGGTTTCTGTACCCGGCGACTGAACTTGGCGGCAAATGATCTGGGCGTTTCGATTATGCGGAATCTGCTATTCATCTCATACACCAGTTCTTCATAGTTGTTAAGTACCTGTGGTGGGAGCTGCAAAAAAGCAAACTGAGCAGCAGCACCCTCTAGTTTGGGCAGTAGTTGGTCTAACTTATCATCTTCAGACCAGCGACACCTGGAAGCCAGAACTTCACATCTAGCTAACCAAGTCGCCCATTCCTCCCTACAGGAAAATGGCGGCAGTTTTACTTGTAGGGAATATTTGGTATTGGTGTGCTGATATAGGTCATTATGATAGCTCCATCTATCACAACTGTATCTTGCGGGTTGCTGATAAACATCCCCTACCCCTGCTTGTTGACCACTACTGTCATAATTTGGGGTCCATCTGCTCTGGCCATTAAGTAGGCTATCATTTAAACGGCTATGCTGTAGATCACTACCATTCACCATATTACTTATGTGTACTGGTGAATGTGTCCTATCTAGGTGTGTATGGTCTTGTTCGTTTGAATCACCTCTTCCTGTGAACGTGACGTTATGATGCCTAGGGCTAGCTGTTGATCGACTACTTATCACTCTACCCTCCCAATTATAACCACTATTTGCCACTTCACGTGGGCTTGAACTTCTACCCCTATTTGGTCCGCTAGGTTGACCGTCATATGTGTGCTGTGCTATGGTGGAATTCCCGTGGGAGTTTTCAGACCTATTGTGCGGGGCATAATACACATCACCATTACCTCTATCTGTGTGGTGCATAGGCTCTCTGACAAGTTTCATGCTGGTCAACAAAATCGCAAATTTGCGGTCTTCTGAAAAAGAAGCTTACAGAATATGGAGGACTACGTTCATGTTTACTCTCATGCAAAAAATCTCAGGTGACCCACTGTTCTACATTGGCTTCTGCTAGGTGGCATTTTCAAATACAAGACATGCACAATATCAACTGTTGTTCAATTTAAATCTGTTAGATGTAGTTATGGAATCGGCCACGTTCTTCTCGGCCTTTTGCGATTGGATGTCGATTTCTTCTTGTTTGTTTTTATTGGCTAGTCCTGTAAAGCGCAATCAGACCCGGATGATGACATCATAGGGAAGAAATATGGACGATGCTTGAAAGTCAGGTAAAAATCGTTTGAACTTTCGTGTTCTTTCTCTGTGTGTCTTTTGCAGAAACTCGCAACAAAACAGATATTTCAACTGAAGAACATCAATTCATTGAGAAAATCTTAAAATAGATCTAGTCTTGAAATGCTTTCCATTATCTTTGTGGACTGTTGTTTTTTTATTTTGCTCCAGCCGTTGCTCCTTCATCCACAAACAAGTTCATCCCAGAGTTTTTTTCATGCTTTTGAACCCAATTTGGCGATTTTACCGAGAATGACATATCTTGTTGGTATATAGTAGATCTGTGCAATAATTTTAATTAGACCTTAATTTCATTAGATTTACATTTTTTTTAAAATCTGTTTAAAGATCAAGATATATAAGATACAATTATGGGGTTACTTCCATATTGACACAATGTGTCATTTCTCAGTGACATGGTTTGTTACAATCCTGAAAACAGCGTTTGAATACAAAAAAAAAAAGAAAGAAAATGGTGCTGGTATTTCCTATTTTCACACATTTGCTCATCTTTTAATGGCAAATCCAATCATTTGAGTTGCATTTAATTTAATACCTGCATGTTTTTTAGTATGGGTGAGGATAAAGAGATGACAATCCAGAAAAAACTAGAATAACTATCACTAAAGGTGATAAATACCCCCGCCCCTATATTTCATGTCACAGGGGCAATAACTCTGCAATGTCAATTTAGGGGCAATAACTCCGTAATCATTAGGCCAACACTCATGAAATTTGTGCTTTGCAAATCTATTGCTCCTGGTGAATATCATGACAAATATCAAGTGAATAAGACTTAAACTGAAGGAATCGTTCTCTGGACAAGAAGTTTTGAGTAAACTCAGGGGTAATTAATTTGGCAAACATTTGAGAAAAATGCATCTTGAACCTCTACTGCTCCTGGTGAATATTTATGCAAAGTATCAATTTAATTGGACACAAAACTAAATGAGTGTAAAAAAGTGCAGATCATGATCTGATAATATGTCTGAGACACAGCGGCTGGTCTGGATCCAAACTTGTTGCAAATGTCCAAAGGTGCCTTTTCGCATAATGTTGGCCAACTATACATATGACAGAAAAGACCTCCTTAAAGTGAATCAGACAGACACTGTAGGAGGAGTTGTCCGGACAAGCATTTTTAAGTCAAATCAGGGGCAATAACTCAGTAATTCTTGATGGAATTTTTACAGAATGTGTGTCTTGCACATCTACAACTCCAAATGGACACTTCTGCCAAGTATAAAGCGAATTGGACTGAAATTGTAGGAGGAGTTGTCCGGACAAGCATTTTAAATGTGAATCAGGGGCAATAACTCATTAATTCTTCATAGAATTTTCACGAAAGTTGCGTCTTGCACATCTACAACTCCTAATGAACACTTATGCCAAGTTTAAAGTGAATCAGACAGAAATTGTAGGAGGAGTTGTCCGGACAAGCATTTTTAAGTCAAATCAGGGGCAATAACTCAGTAATTCTTGATGGAATTTTTACAAAATGTGAGTCTTGAACATGATCTGATAATATGTCTGAGACACAGCGGCTGGTCTGGATCCAAACTTGTTGCAAATGTCCAAAGGTGCCTTTTCGCATAATGTTGGCCAACTATACATATGACAGAAAAGACCTCCTTAAAGTGAATCAGACAGACACTGTAGGAGGAGTTGTCCAGACAAGCATTTTTAAGTCAAATCAGGGGCAATAACTCAGTAATTCTTGATGGAATTTTTACAAAATGTGAGTCTTGCACATCTACAGCTCCTAATGAACACTTATGCCAAGTTTAAAGTGATTCAGACAGAAACTGTAGGAGGAGTTGTCCGGACAAGCATTTTGAAGTCAAATCAGGGGCAATAACTCAGTAATTCTTGATGGAATTATTACAAAATGTGTGTCTTGCACATCTACAGCTCCTAATGAACACTTCTGCCAAGTTTAACGTGAATCAGACAGAAACTGTAGGAGGAGTTGTCCGGACAAGATTTTGCAGACAGACCGACCGCCCGACCGACCGCATGACCGACCGACCGACCGACCGACCGACCGACAGGCTGATTCCAGTATACCCCCCACAAACTTCATTTGCGGGGGTATAACAATTCTAAATTGTTTGTGTATTGTTAGTTGTCCTTTCTCTGTAGTAACTCACCAGGAAACAAGAGGGTCAGGATGGCCCTGGATTGCTCACCTGAGCCAATAGGCAAAATGACCCCAGGTGACCAAATTTCAAACTCATCTAAGATTTAATTAAGACAAATGTTTTGACCAATTTTCAAGTCAAGTGAGCGAAAAATGTGGCCTCTAGAGTGTCCACAAGGTATTTCTTTAATTTGACCTAGTGACCTACTTTATGACTCTGGGTGACCCAATTTCAAGTTTTCTGAGATTTAATTAAGAAAAACATCTTGACCAATTTTCAAGTCAATTGAGCGAAAAATGTGGCCTCTAGAGTACCCATAAGGCATTTCTTTAATTTGACCTAGTGACCTAGTTTTTGACCCCACATGATCCAATTTCAAACTTGTACGAATCTTATCAAGACAAACATTCTGACCAAGTTTCACAAGTATCTGACAGAAAATGTGGCTTCTAGCGCCACAAAAGGTTTTTCTATGATTTGACCTAGTGACCTAGTTTTTGACCCAACATGACCCAATTTAAAACTAATCCTAGATTTTATCAAGACAAACATTCTGACCAACTTTCACAAGTTTCTGACTGAAAATGTGGCGTCTAGAGCGCACACAAGGTTTTCCTAAGATTTGACCTAGTGACCTAATTTTTGACCCCACATGACCCAATTTCGAACTCCTCTGAGATTTAATCAAGACAAACATTTTGACCAAATTTCACAAGTATCTGACTGAAAATGTGGCCTCTAGAGCATACACAAGGTTTTTCTAAGATTTGATCTAGTGACCTAGTTTTTGACCCCACATGACCCATTTTCAAACTTATCCGAGATTTTATCAAGACAAACATTCTGAACAAGTTTCATGAGGATCGGACGAAAAATGTGGCCTCTACAGCGTACACAAGGTTTTTTCTAAGATTTGACCTAGTGACCTACCTTTTGACCCCACATGACCCAACTTTCTGCTTGTCCAAGATTTTATCAAGACAAACATTCTGACCAAGTTTCATTAGGATCGGATTGAAAATGTGGACTCTAGAGCGTACACAAGGTTTTTCTATGATTTGACCTAGTGACCTAATTTTTGACCCCACATGACCCAATTTCGACAAACATTTTGACCAAATGTCACAAGTATCTGGCTGAAAATGTGGCCTCTAGAGCATACACAAGGTTTTTCTAAGATTTGATCTAGTGACCTAGTTTTTAGACCCCACATAACCCAATTTCAAACTCGTCCGAGATGTTATCATGACAAAGATTCTGACTAAGTTTCATGATGATTGGACTGAAAATGTGGCCTCTAGAGCGTGCACAAGGTTTTTCTAAGATTTGACCTAGTGACCTAGTTTTTGACCCCACATGACCCAATTTGAAACTCATCTGAGATGTTATCAAGACAAACATTCTGACCAAATTTCACAAGTATCTGGCTGAAAATGTGGCCTCTACAGCGTACACAAGGTTTTTCTAAGATTTGACCTAGTGACCTAGTTTTTGACCCCACATGACCCAATTTCAAACTCGTCCCAGATTTTATCAAGACAAACATTCTGTCCAAGTTTCATGAGGATCGGACTGAAAATGTGGCCTCTAGAGCGTACACAAGGTTTTTCTAAGATTTGACCTAGTGACCTAGTTTTTGACCCCACATGACCCAATTTCGAAATCGTCCGAGATTTTATCAAGTCAAACATTCCGACCAAGTTTCATGAAGATCGGACTGAAAATGTGGCCTCTAGAGCCCACAAAAGGTTTTTCTAAGATTTGACCTAGTGACCTAGTTTTTGATTCCACATGACCCAATTTCGAAATCGTCCGAGATTTTATCAAGACAAACATTCTGACAAATTTCACAAGTATCTGGCTAAATATGTGACCTCTAGAGTGTACACAAGGTTTTTCTAAGATTTGACCTAGTGACCTAGTTTTTGAGCCCACGTGACCCAATTTCAAAATCATCTGAGATTTTATCAAGACAAACATTCTGACCTAGTTTCATGGAGATCAGACTGAAAATGTTGTCTCTAGAGCGTACACAAGGTTTTTCTAAGATTTGACCTAGTGACCTAGTTTTTGACCCCACATGACCCAATTTCAAACTCGTCCGAGATTTTATCAAGACTAACATTCTGACCAAGTTTCATGAAGATCGGACTGAAAATGTGGCCTCTAGAGTGCACAAAAGGTAAAAAGTTGACGAACGACGACGGACGACGCATGACGGACACAGCACGATCACAATAGCTCACCATGAGCACTTCGTGCTCAGGTGAGCTAAAAAGACTACAGCAGCTTGAATCTTGAAATGCCAAGTCCATAGCTCTAGATATGGAGGAGTAACGAGGATCCCAGGGATTAAGTGTGGAACACCAAATTGCTGTTCTAGATCAGTTCTTTAACCCTTTCCCAAACAAGCCCTGGTTTTCATGTGTCTGCAATACAAATCTTTTGAAAACATTGTGGGAAAAGGAGAAATTGCTCGTTACGAGCAATTTCTACTTTTCCCCACAGTGTTTTCTACCCTTTTGGAGAACTTTCTGCCATTTTCATCAAATTTAAAATTGTCGTCTGCAAACTCTTTCAATTTGGACCAGTCCAAAATTTGTCATTTGGGAAAGGGTTAACGCAGTTCTAGAATTGTTCATGAACCTTAAATTATACTTCTAGAATTACAGGTTCAAGAATTTGTTTGAGAATGTGCTCAAGAACATTTTTTCTTGAGTAACTTCTTGAACATCAGTGTTCTAGAATGGCCATTTAATGTTCATGAACTTTCCAAGAACTAGATTTAAGAATTGTTCTAGAACTGATTCTTGAATTCCTCACAGCAAGTTCTTGATTTAGTTCTTGAACATCAGTTCTAGAATGGCCATTTAATGTTCATGAATTATTCAAGAACTAGATTCAAGAATTGTTCTAGAACTGTTTCTTGAATGCCTCTCAGCAAGTTCTTGATTTAGTTCTTGAACATCAGTTCTAGAATGGCCATTTAATGTTCATGAATTATTCAAGAACTAGATTCAAGAATTGTTCTAAACTGTTTCTTGAATTCCTTACTGGAAGTTCCAGATTTAGTTCTTGAACATCAGTTCTAGAATGGCCATGTAATGTTCATGAACTATTCAAGAACTAGATTCAAGAACTGTCCTAGAACTGTTTCTTGAATTCCTCGCAGGGGATGAGTGTAAGTGACCTACTTTTTGAACCAATGTGACCCAAGTTCAAACTTGCCCAAGATATCATGAAGACAAACATTCTGATTAAGTTTCACCAGTATCAGGCTAAAAATGTAGCCTCTACAGTGCATAAAAGGTTTTTCTAAGATTGGAACCCGTGACATACTTTGAGACCAGATGTGATTCACTTTGAAACTTGTCCAAGATATCATCAAGACAACTTTTCTGACCTAGTTTCACGAGAATCAGGCTGAAAATGTGGCCTCTTTGGTGGACACAAGGTTTTTCTAAGATTTGGCCCCAAGACCTACTTTTTCACCCAGTGTGTGACTCAATTTCAAACTTGTTTAGGATATCATCAAGACAAACTTTCTAACCAAGTTTCATGAGTTTTAGGCTGAAAATGTGGCCTCTAGAGTGTACACAAGGTTTTTCTTAGTTTTGGCCCATTGACCTACTTTTTGACCCAACATGACCCAATTTGGATCCTGTACAAGACATCATCAAGACAAACATTCTGACTAACTTTCAAGAGTATCAGGCTGAAAATGTGGCTTAAAGAGTGCACACAAGTTTTTTTATAAGATTTGACCCTTTGACCTAAATTTTAATTCGGCATGACCCAATTTTCAACTTGTCTGAGACATCAACAAGATAAACGTTCTGACCAAGTTTTATGAGTATAACGCTGAAAGTGTGGCCTCTCTGGTGCACAGAAGGTTTTCCCAAGATTTAGCCAAGATTTTTGACCCAACGTGACCAAATTTCAAACATATCTGAGAGATCATCATGACAGAAAATCTGACTAAGTTTCATGAGTATCAGGCTAAAAATGTGGCCTCTAGAGTGCACATGAGGTTTTGCACAGATTTAGCCCAGCAACCTACTTTTTGCCCCAACGTGACCAAATTTTGAACTTGTCTGAGATATCATCAAGACAAAAATTCCAACCAATTTTCATGATTTTCAGGTTCAAAATGCGGCCTCTAGAGTGCACACAAGTTTTTTCTAAGATTTAGCCCAATTACCTACTTTTTGACCTGAACTGACCCAATTTCGAACTGGTCCGAGATGTCATCAAGACAAACATTCCAAGCAACTTTTATGAGTTTCAGATTTAGTCCAGTGACCTGCTTTATGACCTGACATGACCAAATTTCAAACTTGTCCAAGATATCATCAAGACAAACATTCTGACCATGTGTCAAGAGTATCAGGCTGGAAGTGTGGCCTCTAAAGTGCACACAAAATTTTTATAAGATTTAGTGCAGTGGCCTACTTTTTGACTCGACATGACCCAATTTTTAAACCCCCTGAAAAAGAGGCCTTTTGAAAACATTGTGGAAGAAGGAGAAAATGCTGGTAACAAAAATTCTCTCCTTTTCCCACAATGTTTTCTACCCTATCAAGGACATATTTCGTCCTTTGAACCACCTTTAGTTTGTTGTCTGCAAATGCTTTGAATTTGGACCAGTCTAAAATTTTGTCATTTGATAAAGAGTAAATTAAATGTCCTGTGCAACTGGGCTCTGCTAAAATTGGGACTGTATATGTTGAGCAGTCTATTGTTTGAGAAACCCCAAGACCAAACTATCAGCAACCTTGAGACAAATGCAGAAATTGCTCCACATTTTTCTACATTTTTCACTTCTTTTCCCCTGCCTTTTTGGATAATTATAGTTTTACAGAAATTTCTGTTTACAGGGACTACTAATTACACTGAAAATTACAGAATCCTGTTTCCGCTATCCACTTTTCGACCTACCAGCAGAACTTGAAAAGTAGAAATTAGGCACACTTACTTCCACTTTTCTAGCAAAAAAGTTACCTCGAAAAGTCGAAAAGTTGAAATGTTGAAGTTTTTGACCTGACAATTGTCAAAAAACTTTTGACTTTTCGACCTCACGTTTGCCTAGAAAAGTAGAAATTAGGAAGTACTAACTTCAACTTTTAGCGTTAAACTGCCAGGTCGAAAAGTAGAAAAGTGGAAGTTTTTCACATGACAATTGTCAATAAAACTTCCACTTTTCGACCTAGAAAAGTTGAAAAGTTGAAAAGTCGAAATTAGCCGATTAAAACTTCCACTTTTCTAGTTAGGACTGATTATCATGGGATGTTTGTTTATCACCACCGAATAATGTTGGAGCTGTTGTAGGGGTAAAAATAAACTGGTACCCGTTGTATCTCCCGTAGCTGTCCGATAGACCATAAAATAAAGATCGACAACAGGCTGCCAGTTTAGGGTAAAAATTCCTGTGTCATCAGTCCCGCGGCCAATTTATCCTACGAAAAATTAGTCCTAACTAGAAAAGTGGAAGTTTTAATCCGCTAATTTCGACTTTTCGACTTTTCAACTTTTCGACTTTTCACCTTATCAACTTTTCGACTTTTCTAGGTCGAAAAGTGGAAGTTTTATTGACAATTGTCGTGTGAAAAACTTCCACTTTTCTACTTTTCGACCTAGCAGTTTAACACGAAAAGTTGAAGTTAGTACTTCCTAATTTCTACTTTTCTAGACTAACGTGAGGTCGAAAAGTCGAAAGTTTTTTGACAATTGTCAGGTCAAAAACTTCAACTTTTCGACTTTTCGAGATAACTTTTTTGCTAGAAAAGTGGAAGTTAGTGTGCCTAATTTCTACTTTTCGAGTTCCTTGTAGGTCGAAAAGTGGATGGCGGAAACAGGATTCCGTAGAAAATAAACTCCTTGGTTATATGATGTTATCCTTATTCCTTAAATCACAATCATGTGTCAATATTTAGAACCAAAACACACAGGAAAAAGAATAGCTGAGAGTGAAAAAAAACTTGTCATTCTTGAATTGTAGCCGAACCTGTAACAAAAACGAAGCATGTCCCCCTTTGCAAGCACCTGTATGTATCACATGATCAAACTAGCATCATCAGCATATATCTCATGCTCCTCAAGGTTGAATGATTCATTGTCTTCTATCAGGCATTGCTAAATTAATGGTGACTGTGACAACTGATTTAACTCTTTACCAAACAGCAAAATTTTAGACTGGACCAAATTGAAAGCGTTTGCAGATGACAAATTAAGTGTAGCTTAAATGGTGATTTATGTATTGGATAGGGTAGAAAACATTGTGGGAAAAGGAGAAAATGTTGGTTACCAGCATTTTCTCCTTTTCCCAAAATGTTTTCAAAAGGCTTTTTTCTCAGGGTCGTTAAAAGTCGGGATTGTGTGGTAAACAGTTAAAGAATTAAATCATTTGGGCTTAATGCAAAGCAAGAATACAAGAAGACTTAAACAAATGTTGTAGACAATATATAACTTCTGACCCAACTTATAATATCCTTCATCAAAACGAAATCAATTTCATTTTCCTTGTGTAGTTGGGTGCCGCTTTAACCCTTAAAGCGCCATTCACAACTGTTATTGCCTTTGTGGCCAGTGCAGGCCAATGATCAGACTGCACAAAACATGCAATCTGATCTTTGATATACATGCTATCTGATCTTTGACTAATCCTTGCAGAACTAAACCTGGGTTTATCTGCTCATGTGGAAAGTGAAGGTCAAGATCAGACTGCACAATTTGTGCATACACTGTCTGCTACTTTACCAGATATTCTGCCAAAAAGAGCATTGAAATTGCAATATCTGTATCTTTAGTTCTGACAGAGATAATGTCCATTTTATTTGTCATACCCTTCACAAAGCAGACACAATATCCATGCAGTAATTAGGATGCTCCTCTCACTTCCTGCAAAACTGTACTAAATCCATCATGAAGCTTGATATGCCACAATTTACTTCCATTCTCTGTTCTGACAAGGTCAGAAAAACAGTAAATACAGCTACAAGACTAGGTCAGTGGCTCATTGATTTATTTTTTACCATTTATAGATTACTAGCGGCCAGACATTGAGTATTTTTTTTATTACTACAGCCAACTGACAGCAGACAACATTCTTGTGGATGCATCAGTTGACACCCTTCACCCTAAGGCTGCTAAGCACAACTCAAGGACATTTTGTGTCTGCACAGCAGAACATGCAGTCTGATCTTGGATCTACACTGTCCAATAAGGAGATATCTTTCTCCAAAAAATAACTTTTTAATAGCAACATTTGGGTTTTTTCTTTCAGCTTGAACATTCCCTTTAACTTATTTAGCAGATTAAGATTGATTGATTGATTGTATGGTGTTTAACACTGTTTTCAACATTATTTCAGTCATATCACGGTGGCCAGTACACCTATCCATGCTTTCCTAAAGTTTCTATTACCAGTATTCTGCACAATATTCTTTCCAAGCCACTGGCTGCTTTCCCACATAACCATCGTTGAAACAATGGTCAGCGTGAGAGAGGAATTTATCCTGTCTCGATGACTATCATCAATCCTCTGAAAGAAACTGGCCAAGCTGGGGATCGAACCAGCGACCTCCTGTTCTCAAGTCCTGTATGCTACCAACTGAGCTGCAGGGCCTTGGCTTTAGGAGATTAAGAGTTACTCTGACCCATGACAGACAGAGTCTTGTGCATGATACATTGTCTGAATATGGTAAACATTCGTGCAAAGGTATTTAGAAATCAAGTAATAGGGAAAAGAGTTATGGCCCATACATTTGACCTTGCTGTGACCTTGACCTCTGACCTGTGGACATGGCTCTTGTGTTTTACACATAGTCTGTATGTGGTTGACCAATCTGCAGTTACCTTATAATTCATTAAAAATTTTAAAAAGTTACAGGCCAGACAAGAACATAACCCCCCAACATTTCTTTTTTTAATGATTTTTTATGATTCTGTGACCTTGACTTTTAAATGTGACCTTTGACCTAATGACACAGTTCAAATTTGTGCCTGAAACATTGTTTATATGTGGTTGATAATTCTGCAAAGTTATACTGAAATTTATCCATAAACTATGGCCTCTGTTACACACACAAAGTTCTTCTTAAGATTTGACCTTGTGAACTACTTTAGACTGGTGCAACTCATTTTTGAACCTGTTCTAGATTTCACTGCAAGAAACATTCCGAGTAGGTATCATGAGTAATGGACTGAAAATGTGTCGCCTTGAGTGTACATAATGGTTTTTCTTAGATTTGACCTGGTGACCTCCTGTGACCCAAGGTGAACCATTTTCAAACTCAACTCAAGTTTCAAGACATACATTCTGACCAAAAGTAACAAAGATTGGACCAAGAATTTGGCCGCTAGAATGTCAACAAGTTTCTCTTTTTTTAGATTTGACCTTCTCTTTGATCTATGTGACTGCTTTCTGAACTTATTCAAAATTTCATCAAGACAAAGACTCTGAACAAGTTTCATGAGCATTGGACTGAAAATGTGTTCTCTATTTTAAACACATGGTAAAAATTCTACGACATGATTATGGCATACATCACATGACAGTTCCCTTACAGCACAATGATAAACGCGCACCTTGAGCACTTAATCTTTGACAAGTTAAAAATTCAGACAAAACAAGAAACCCACATATGTAGCATCATTTGGTGAAAAAAAAAGTGACATTAAAAGAGAATGCATAAGGATTATGGCATGGTTATTTACTGGTGTACTGACTAGCTGGTCAGACAGACTTATTGACCAGTTCTGCAGGATTACTTTCCTTTTTCTTTACAAACAATAAATGACCAGAAGACTGCCCAATCATCAGCTGTGACAATCAATACCAAGATAGAAAGCTGCAGAAACACCACAATATACTTAACCCTTAATTCGTAATCACAATATACTTAACTGTTAATTCGTAACCAAACAATAAAATTTAGGACTTGACCAAATTGAAAGCATCTGCACACAATACAATTTAATGTAGCACTAATGATGATTTCTGACTTTAATAGTGTAGAAAACATTGTGGGAAAAGGAGAAAATGCTGGTAACCAAGTTTCTTTCTCAGGGTTGTTAAAGGTCAGGATTGTGTAGTACAGAGTTAACTCATTACCATCAACAAAAATGTGGACTGGTCCAGATTGGAAGCTTATGCAGACAACAGCTTAGATGTGTCTCAAATGATGCAATTTGTGTCTGAAAGAATTAAAAATATTGTGGAAAAAAGGAGAAAATGCTGGTTACCACAATGTTTTCAAAAGTTTTATTCTTCAGCGTTGTTAAAACTTGAGATTGTGTGGTAAAGAGCTGGAACAGACTTAGGCTGCTTTAGTAGACAGTGTAGCGCAAGATCAGACTGCACATATTCCGACCAAACCAACATTGTAATTGCAATATTTTGGCTGCTTTTCCCAAGCCGAAATGGTCCATTTAATTAACTCTTTACTGATCGACAATATTTTACACGAATCCAAAATAGAAGCATTTGCAGACAAAAGACAAAAGTTGGCTCAAATGATTGGATTTGTTTCTGAAACAGAACACTTTGTTGGAAAAGGAGAAAATGACGGTTACCAGAATTTTCTCCTTTCCCCGCACTGTTTTCAGAAGTCTAATTTCCTAAAGTCTTGAAAGCCCTGGTCACACATTCACGGAAGACCGCCACGGAGGAGCTATGGTCTAATCGCTCACGGATGTCTATGGAAATGTCAAATTCCGTAGTCCATTACGGTTCTAATATGGATACACAACGTTGTGAGTACGGAGTTCAACGGATCTACTGCCAAAATGTAGGTATAAGTTCCGGGAGAGATACGGAGTGTTACAGTTCAACACGGTTTAATACGGAGCGACACAAATCAGGACAATTGTACTACGGATACACTACGGTTTGCTACGGTACAAGTACGGATTAGTACGAATAAGAACGGTCTGATACGGAGTAGTACGAATCGCCACGCATCGATACAGACCTACCACGATTTAGCATTCCGTCCACAATCTCTAGTTTGCTCACTTTCAAAATGCCCCTGAAGAAGAGATCATCAAAAAAAAAGAGCTGCAGAGACCACAGCTGCAAACGCAGATTCTGGCAAAGAGGATTTGGGCTCATTGTGTCTGCCTCCCGAACTGGAAGGAAATGCGAAAAAAGCAGAAAAACGCCAGCAACCTCTGCACATGACGGCACAACAGCAGGATGACATAATCCTCTGGTTTCAGGTAATATAGCTTGTCTGTTGTCTTTCTGGCGTTACAGGTGCCTTCTGTCCTAGGCATACATTATAGCTGTTGTTGCTTATGTTTTGATTAAGTTGTTTAAATGACAGTATATGTAGTGGCATTTTATTATAGTATCACTCATGTTGAAAGGGCCAGCCTCCTGGGCTTATGAGACACCCTTCTTCTCTGTGCATCTTTACTCCTGATTCCTATCCTTTATGCCTGGAAACAGGTAGGCAGGCAATCGGTAACCATAAATTTAACTAGCTGGCGGTTCATCAACCAGCCTTGTCAGAAAAAACCCCTGGCGGGGCTCGAACCTTCAACATCCCGTTCCCTTGGCAGACGCCTGGACCACCAGCAAAGGAGACGGTTTTATGTACTGGTATTATTAATATTTTGATCTTTTTACCCGCATCTTTAGTATCGCTGTGTGGAAAGAATGTCACATTATAAGACTGATGTAAATCGTACAATGTTTTGTAAAATATGTAACCTGAAATGTAAAGGTATTACCATTAGTACGATATTAATATGATTATTACCTCTATGTATGTATTCAAGCAGCTCGACTAGTGCCTTGGCATTTTGTGACATGTCAATATCCAGTTGCAGCCATTTTACTCCAAGCACCATTTGTTGATGATCCATGATAATAAACCAACGACAAAACGCAAATACGTTGTGTCCTACAAAGAGGGAGTATTTATACCTTTGTTGAAGTACATCATACTGAATTTATCCTACCAAACAGTAGTGGTCCGTACAATTCCGTACTGTGTTGTGTTGCAACGTAGTAAACCGTGAAAGACCGTGCGTATCCCTGCCTCTCCGTAGTACAACATATTTAGATCTCGACTTTCCGTGACAAATCCGTAACAAAACCGTAGTTAATACGTAGTTCTCCATATCAAATCCTTAAAAATTTTGGGCCTACATATAAGTACGGACTGATACGGTTTTCATACGGACCAGAACGTATCAGTACGGTCTAATATGGACTAGTAAGGATATGTTACGGTTGCTTGATCCGTAGCGATCTTTTGTGCATGTTCAAAAATTGTCTAGGATCACTATGGATATACAAGGACTACTACGAATGACTACGGTTACAATATGGAGAGCTACTGACCAGTACGAGTAGTTACGGACGATGCCAGAACGAATCCGTAGCTCTTCTGTGGCGGGCTTCCGTGAATGTGTGACTGGGGTATTAAACTCAGGTTTGTGTGGTAATAGGGTAATTCATCACTACAAGCGTTAACCCTAAAAGAGCTATGCACACCATCAGTTGTTTTTAAGGACAGTGTAGATTACAATCACACAGCACAGAACATGCAGTCTGATCTGGAAACTCCATTGGTTGATATTTTATGATACATTGGCTACTTTAATATCCTATCATTAGAATAAATAAACAACCACTGGCCCTAAAGTCCTCACCTGAGTAAAGTCATCTACAGCTGATAGAGCTGAAGAGATCCTGGTTTCAATGGTGTAAAACACATGAGTGTAAGTGACCTACTTTTTGAACCAATTTCAAACTTGACTAAGATATCATTAAGACAAACATTCGGACCAAGTTTCATGAGTATAAGGCTGAAAATGTGGCCTCTATGGTGTACACAAGGTTTTTCTAAGAATTGGTCCAGTGACCTACATTGAGACTAGATGTGACCCACTTTGGAACTTGTCCAAGATATCATCAAGACAAACTTTCTGACTTCAGTTTCATGAGATTCAGGAAGAAAATGTGGCATTTTAGGTGCATACAAGGTTTTTCTACGATTTGGCCCTGTGACCTACTTTTAGACCAAATGTGACCCAAATCCAAACTTGTCCAAGGTATCTTTAAGACTTTCTCATCAAGTTTCATGCATTTCAGGCTGGAAATGTAGCCTCTAGTGTGTACACAAGGTTTTTTTTTTTTAATCTTTATCCCAGTGACCTACTTTTCGATCCGTCATGACACAATTTGGATTTTGTGTCCAAGATATCATCCAGACAAACAATCTGACTAAGTTTCAAGAGTATTAGACTGAAAATATGGCCTCTAGGGTGCACACAAGGTTTTTCTAAGATTTGACCCTGTGACCTACTTTTTAACATGACCCAATTTCAAGCTTGTCTGAGATATCAAGAAAATTAACATTCTGACCAATCTTCATCAGTATCAGGCTGAAAATGTGACCTCTATTGTGCACACAAGGTTTTCCCATGATTTAACCCTGAGACCTACTTTTTGACCTGACATGACCCAATTTCAAACAAGTCTGAAATATAATCAACACTAACAATCTGACCTAATTTCATTAGTATCAGGCTAAAAATGTGGCCTCTAGAGTGCACACAGGATTTTTCTAAGATCTGGCCCAGTGACCTACTTTTTGGCCTGACATGACCCGATTTTGAACTTGTCAGAGATTGTATCAAGACAAACTTCCTACCAAGTTTCAAGAGTATCTAACTGAAAATGTGACCTCTCAAGTGCACACAAGGTAAATGTTGATGCCTGGATGCCGGACAACAGACACAGCATGATCACAAAAGCTCACCTTGAGCACTTCGTGCCCAGGTGAGCTAACATTGAGTTCACATAGCTAAAAAAGGATTGTGATTCATGGAGAAATTGCATTTTTTGGGGCAGTTTTTTGTGTATTTCATAGCATAACTTCAGGTGCATTTGAGTACAGTGAAGATTAAAAACAAACTGCACAAAACTACCGCTCCAATCTAATGCAAAAAGTCTTAAGTTTCACCTGGGTCTGTATTCTTCAAAAACTCTTAAAACATTCTTAGTCTTTTTCTCATGAATTTTCTAAATTTGAAAGTAACACAATTTCTGACTGGCTAAACCATTTGGTTTTGCCAATCAGAAGTTGTATCACTTTCTACATCTAGAACTGGACTTGGCATAAAAAATGAATGGTTTGTGAATACAGACTCTGTATTAGGCCTACCCTTTGGCTCTGAAGTGCATTTTCCAAAGGATACCCCCACATGACCAACAGTACAGGTAACAAATCCAACATCTTTATGAATGATTAAAGCTCCCTAAAGTAGAAACTTTCCCCTACAGGAGATCTGGAGCAGACATGACCCTCAAGCAACTGGCCCTCAATTCTGATCTTGAACTTGATTCTGCATGGCTGAGCCAAAGGCTCTGCACATCGTTTATATATTCCAGCATACTTTGTAAAAAATGACAGCCTGGGGACATCTGGAACACATCCTCAATGACATCTACTTTACCCCCTTTATCTGTAGGATAAATTCAAGAGCATCATTTCTTAAGTTGCTTTGACTAAAGAACAGCCATTATGAACTGACACATTAACAAGACTTTTTTAAAATGCAAATAGATTTAATGACTGTTTTACTTACTTTATGTTGGCACAGTTCTTAAGATAATATACCTATGGTATGAATGTAACAAATCGTAAGTACAAACACCAACTTTCACCATCATAAAAAATGTTACCTTCTTGCGCTCACCTGAGTAAAGTCATCTTGGATTGATATAGCTGAAGAGATCCTGGTTGTAATGATGTAAAACAAACAAGTGTTTGTGACCTACTTTTCAACCTACTTGACCTGTTTTACAACATGTCAAGAGATATTATCAAGACAAACATTCTGACAGTATTTCATTAGTATCAAATAGAATATGTGGCCTCCAGACTGCATACAAGATCAAAGTAAACATTCTAAGTTTCCTGAGTTTCCAGCTGAAAATGTGGTCTCTTGAGTGCACACAAAGTTTTCCTAACACTTGTCCAAGTGACCTACTCTTTGACCTGACATGACCCAGTTTCAGGCTTGTCCGAGACATCATCAAGACAAACATTCTGACCATGTTTCATAAGTAGACACTAAAAATGTGGCTTCTTCTGTGCACATATTGTTTTTCTTTAATTTATACTGGTGACCTACTTTCAGACCCAACATGACCCAATTTCAAACATATCTGAAATTAATCAAAACAAACATTTTTTACTAAGTTTCATGAGTATTGGACTAAAAAATGTGGCCTCTAGAGTGCACACTAGGTTTTTCTAAACTTTGACCTGGTGACCTACTTTTTTATCCATCATGACCCAATTTTGAACTTGTCCGAGATATAATTTAGACAAACATTCTGACCAAGTTTCATGGGTATTTGACTGAAAATGTGGCCTCCAGAGTGCACAAAAGGCAATTGCTGATGCTTGGACCCATAGGTATGTCCAACACTTACCTCCTGGTATGGCAGTTGACATTGGGCTGTGTGTGTCTGTCACCGGAGAACCAGTCTGAAATAAAAAAATAAAACTACTCATTTGAAAATGAGCCAATTCCAATCCCAGGGCTAATTGTTTTTAACAAATTTGGTAGTCATCAACTAGATGTATAAGCTACGTGCCAAATTTGGTAGCCCTAGGATTCACGGTTAAAAACTTAACTATATGATTTTGCACAGTTTTCACTCCATATTTTGCCCATGTAAAACTTGTGACCCAGGAATTGGAGCCAGTTTTGACCCAAGGGCTGTAAATTTGAACAATCTTGGTAAAAGTTCATTAGATGAAACTAGATGCAAAATTTGAACAATTTGGCCTGCAGCTAATTTTACAGCGATACAGGGCCATCATGGCTCTCTTTTTTCCCTGTATAATTTCTACTCCGATTTGTCAATGGGTAACTGTTATTACATAACAAGGAAAGTACATTTGAACCCTCTACATTGCATAGATAGCTCAATCAAAGCTGCTTAGTGCCACTCGGTGTCCATCTGTTGGTTGTGACAATCAAGGTAAGACTGCATGTTCTGTGCAGTCTGATCTTGGATCTATAATGTCCAATAACATGAACTTTCACTGGCAAAACTAGATTTGAAATAGCAACATTATGGCATTAACTACTTGCTGTAAATATTCATTCATCTAGCAGTTTAAGGGTCAAACATGTATAAGACTGAAAATTATTGAACATCCATGCCTTTGTTGGACACAGTCTGCTCAGCTGGAATAGAAGAAGGTGTTTTAAAAATCACAAAAGCACAGAGATATCACAAAGACACACAGATATCACAAAGACACAGACATATCACAATGGTACAGAGATATCACAATGGTACAGAGCTTTCCTATAATGCTTTCATCCTTCCAGCTGCTCTCTCCTTCTGTGTGATATGCTGAGGTTGATTCACTGATTACAATACTTAACTCCCTACTAAACCACAAAATTTTAGACTTGTTGAAATTAAATATGACTTTAAAATTGAAATAAATTTGTTTTGGAAAGGAAAGAAAAAATTGTGAGAAAAGGAGAAAATGCTAATGTTACCAGCATTTTCTCCTTTTCCCACAATGTTTTCAAAAAGCTCCTTAATATCAAGGTCATTAAAAGTCAGGATTGTTTGGTAAAGGGTTAACCTTCATCTGCAGGGCACTAAAAAATGAAACAGATATTGTCTGCCTGGGAATAAAATTACAATAGATGTTGCTCTTTCAAAACTGGTCTTAACATTTCAAACATCTTTCACAACTTAAAAGTTGTCTATGCGGCTAGTGTAGATCAAGATCATGTAAAGTGCAGTCTGACCTTTGATGTACATGGTTTACTTTGGAGAAACACTAAATAGACAAAAGGTACTATGAAATTGCTATTTTCAGGATTTTCTCCTTTTCCAACCATTTTTTTCAGCATTAGTTTTTGTGGACTACACGTAAAATGTAGGTGGAACAGTGGAATTTGTCTTTGAAAGAATACAAAACATTATGGAAAAACAAGAGGGCCATGATGGCCCTGGGTCGCTCACCTTAGTAGAGTGCCTTAAAGGTTTTTCTTTAATTTGACCATGTGACCTAGTTTTTGACCGCAGGTGACCCAATTTCAAACTCATATTTCATGAAGACAAACATTCAGACCAATTTTCAAGTCAACTGAGCAAAAAATGTGGCCTCGAGTGCCCTAAAGATATTTCTTTAATTTGACCTAGTGACCTAGATTATGACCCCCAGGTGACCCAAATTTGAACTGGTCTTTGACTATATCAAAAGAAACAATTTAACCAATTTTCAAATCAAATGAATAATAAATGTGGCCTCTAGAGTGCCCACTAGGTATTTCTTTAATTTGACCAAGTGACCTAGTTTATGACCCCAGTTGACCCAAATTCAGACTCATGTGAGATTTTACAAAGACAAACATTCTGACCAATTTTCAAGGCAATTAAGCAAATAATGTGGCCTCTAGAGTGCCCACAAGGTATTTCTTTATTTTGACCTAGTGACCTAGTTTATGGTTCCAGGTGACCCAAATCCAAACTCATCTGGTCATCAAGACAAACATTCTGGCCAAATTTCAGGTCATTTGAGCAATAAATGTGGCCTCCAGAGTGCAAACAAGGTATTTCTTTAATTTGACCCAGTGAACTAGTTTATGAACCAAGTTGACCCAAATTAATCTTATGTGAGACTTTATAAAGACAAACTTTCTAACTAATTTTCAAGGCAATTGAGCAAATAATGAGAGTGCCAACAAGGTATTTCTTTAATTTGACCTAGTGACCTAGTTTATGACCCAAGATGACCCAATTTTGAACTCAATGAACTTGTTGCGCTAAGATGGGCAAACAAACTTAGAAGAGAATCACTAGATACCAAATATCAAAGCTCTACGCCTTCCAGTTTTAAAGAAGAATTTTAAAGTTTTCCTTCTTTGTTCCTATGTTCGAACTTGTGACCCCCGGGGTGGGGCCAGTTTTGACCCAGGGGCATCATATGAACAAACTTGGTAGAGGTCCACTAGGAAATGCTACATACCAAATATCAAAGCTCTACACCTTCCCATTTAAGAGAAAAAGAAATTTAAAGTTTTCCTTCTTTGTTCCTATCTTCAAACTTGTGACCCCAGGGACTGGGCCAGTTTTGACGCAAGCAGCATCCTTGGAACAAACTTGGTAGAAGTCCACTAGGAGATGCTACATACCAAATATCAAAGCTCTATGCCTTCCCATTTAAGAGAAAAAAAAAATTAAAGTTTTCCTTCTTTGTTCCTATGTTTGAACTTGTGACCTCCGTGGCTGGGCCAATTTTGACCCCAAGAGAGAGTATATAAAGGGAGATGAAACGCAAAATTAAGATTTCAACGAAAAAAAATTATTGCATTTACAATCAATAAACGGAGCCCTAAATATTTTTAGACTACCGTTTTTTAACTACCATACATTAACCACATACCCATTTTGCCATTACACCAATATACAACTTAACCATTTTATGATGCACTGTTTTGTTTTTCCCGTTTGCCATTATACCAGTTAGCCATTGCGCCATTGCGCCATTATACCAGTTAGCCATTGTGCCATTATGCCAGTTAGCCTGTTAGCCAGTTAGCCATTATATCACTTAGCCATTATGCCAGTTTGCCAGTTAGCCATTGTGCCATTATACCAGTTAGCCAGCTGAAGGGCAAGTTAGCCGTTTTATCTATTTGTCTGTTTGTCTGTTAGCCGGCTAACGAGATGTGTCAGTTTGCCAGGGAGCCGGGTTAGCCAGCTTAGCCGGCCGGCAAGCCGTCCAGCCGGTATATGGGTTAGCTGGTTCATGGGTTAGCCGGTTCTTTGGTTCGTGGGTTAGCTGGTTCGTGGGTTAGCCTGTTCGTGGGTTCGTGGGTTAGCCAAGCAAACCAACAAACCAACAAACTGTGCAAAAAAACTAAAGAAAAAATGAAGAAAAGGAAAAAATGAAGAAAAAGAAGAAATTAAAGTAGTTGAAACAAAAAAAAATTTTAATTTAACTTTTTTTTTATATATATAAAAAATGCAAATGTACGAAGAAGAAAATGTAAATTATGGAATTACATTAAAAAAAATTGGTAGGTCTGCTGAAAGTTCTGTTTTATATCATATTGCTTCTGAAAATATATATGATAGTAATTTAATATCAGATATTTCAGATGTATGTTATACTGAAAATGCAAAGGGAAAAACAACACTTCAATCACTGGAAGGTTTACCGGCTTTTATTGATGATACATATGTTTTTGGTTATATAAAAAAAGCAGATACTTATAAACATAGAAATGGAAGACCATATTTTATAGGTGATGAAGAAGGAAAAAAAGCAACAGGACCAGCAGCATTATGTTTAAACAATATAAAAAGTATTTTTGCTAAACATCTTGGACAGGAATGTAATGCGATTATAGCTTTTTCTCTTAGTTTCTTTTCTACAGGATTAATTATGACAGAAATAAAAAAAATTGAGGAAAAAATAGATTACAGAGTTTTAAAAAGGTGGAAAAAATATAATGAATATGAAGAAAACCCATATGCAGCTTTTAAATGTAAAATTGATACTTCAAATGTGCCTTATAAATTACTTTTCAGTAAATTAGGAGTAATTGAAGAAGAATTAAATGTTTCTGGTTATGGTTTTTTTTCTATAGATTATACAAAAGATTACAGCGGTGTTCTTCATAAAAAAGAGCTAGAAGATTTTTTAAGAAGAAAACATAATTTTAGATATGAAAACAAGAAATGCGGTAAAAAAGCAACAAAAGAAGAAAAAGATTTTTTTAATTCATGTCCAATTATAGAAAATACTGATTATACATCAGGTGGGAATATAGTTAAATACTACTATTATGCTAAAAATAAAAGTTTAGTTAAAGTTAAATTTTATAATAAAATTGTTTCTAATTTTGAAGCTGGTGAAGTACAAAAAAAAACAGGTTCACATTTAGCAGAATATGTTTTTTGTTATCCAGATCCGCATTTAAAAAAAACTTTTGAACATCCTGATGTTGTAAAACGTGGGATAACAAGGTTAGAAATTAGTATTTTTGGTTTTGATCCTTCTATATCATATTTAAATATTTTAGAAACGGAAATAGAAAGAGTAAAAAACGAACCTATTTTTTATATTCAACCAGGAAGCCAACAATGGTTAAATTTAGCATCACATATAAATCAATCTTGTGTAATTGCTAACCGTGCAACAGGGCAGATTTCACATATTTGGTTTGGTTCAAGTAAAACTAAACGTTATGCTGGTGTAAATGCTAAATTTAAAGAAAGTAACTATATAAAAAAATCAAAAAAAAGAAAAAGAAAAACCGAAGAAACTGAAGAAACTGAAAAAACCGAAGAAACTGAAAAAACTGAAGAAGAAAAAAAAGAAATAAAAAAATACTGGAAAAAAGCTTTAGATTGGATGATTTCCGAGTATGGCTTTCACAAACTTCCAATTTTTTTAATTGAATTTAATATTGTAGAAGAAAAAATAGTAATGGAACCTTTAAAATGTTTTATAAAAAATGGAAATACAACACTAACAACAGCAAACAACCCAACACAATGTTTAAAAAAAATAGAAGAAGAAGTTGAGATAAAAGATAAAATAAGTAAAATAATTAAAATAGTTAAAAGATTAAAATATCCAGATTTGCCCTTAATTTCTTCTATTTTACCAGATACTGAAAATATAAAATGGAATTGGAGAGAAGAAAAAGTTAAAAACGCATTAGGTATGAATAAAATTATTCATGAAATTCAAGAAATACCTACAAATCGCGTTATTTCTTTACTTTCAACAAGAGAAAGAGAAGCACTTTTATCTAATATCTGTATGAAAGTGAACAATGGAGAAAAAAAATTAATGCGATAATAGAAGATGACAGAAAAAAATATTTTGAAAGAAAAAAAGAAATAGAAGAAGAAAAAAAAAGATTAGAAAAATATTTTAATCAAGTACTAGAAGCAGAAAAACGAGAAAAAGAAATAGATGAAGATTTTAAAATTTATACCAACCCACAAGAAATTAAAAACGAATTAGAAAAAAATAAAAACATTTATGTTTATGGTTTTAAAATATATCCATCATCTATAAGACTTGCATATTATGATAAAGAAGGAAAAAAAGGTGTTTGCTTTGCTAATGGTCAAATACATAACGTGATTTTAGAAACAAAAGATGAACTTTTTAAAAAAATAGATGAAAAAAAAATAAAACATAAACCAAAATGCCCAGTTTTTGTTTTACCATGTAATACTTTAGAAGTTTCTTGTAAAAACATAAATAATTTAACATTTAATTTTAAAATTAAACCTTATATTGAAGAACATAATGTTAAAGCTGAAAATGAAAGATTACAAAAAATACAGGAAAAATATGAAAAAATACAAATAGAAGAAAATGCAAAAATACCAACACTAAAAATAAAAATAATGGAAAATAATGAAAGTGTAAAAGCTGTAAATATTGAAGAAGGTGAATATCAAGCCTGATATTTTTATGATACAATTTTTAGAGGAAACAGACGCGTTTATTTACTATTACAACAAGAAGGAAAAGAACCGTTTTCTGCTCATGGTTCATTTTTACAAAAAGAGATTGAAAAAATGGGTAATGATCTAACAAAAATACAGGCACCTATTTATATAAATTTTGGACAAACAAAAACGGATAAAAATAAAAATAAAGATAGAATTACGACAATTGCCTGGAAAAGTATAGAAGAGTAAAATATATAATCTTTATATGTTTTTAAAACATATATAGATTTTTTTACTTTTAAAATTCTGGGTTCATTTTCTTTCCATCAGATTGAAGACTAAATATTTTATCTGAAAGAACAACAGCATAAGCTTTTGTATTTGCTGGGACATTTTGAGCAAATTTAACTCTAATTTGCACGTCTACAATTGAAGCCGTAAGCCTTGATTTTTGTTTTGAAACATCAAAAACAAAAAGCGGGTAAAGATTTTTAAAATCTATTGAATTTATACCCATGTTTGAATTTACTTCAGGTATATGTTTTGTCATATATCTGAAATTAGCAGTTTCAAAAAATGCACGTGAAAATTCATTTCCGTTAAAATTAATACTATAATCAATTTCTGGGTATCTTTCTGTATTTATATAAACATGTGCATTAGTTACATGCAAATGGTTAAATATAGCGGGATTTTCTTCTTGTAAATCTTTATCTCCTGTTTGAAATCCAAGAACTAAAAACCGTGGTCTTTCTGATGCTGATTTTACTGCTAATCTCCATGTAAATTCATTAGTTTCAGGTACTATAGTAGAATTACACTGCCTACTTTTAAAAACCAATCTTTACTTGTGTTCTTTGTTCTATTTGTTTATAAATTGCAAATCTGGCTTCATCAGCAGGCATAACATGGGGAACATACCAAGACAGTTTACTTATCAATATTCGTCCTCTTTCATATGCTGTATCTACACCGTTTATAACTCTTGAACCTCTAGCTAAATGTATTGCTTCATTGTCACTTTTTCCAATTAAACTTAATGTTTGTTTCACACCATATATAATTTTATTATAATCTTCAAAAAATCCGAAAATACGGCTAACCCACGAACCAGCTAACCCATATACCGGCTGGACGGCTTGCCGGCCGGCTAAGCTGGCTAACCCGGCTCCCTGGCAAACTGACACATCCCGTTAGCCGGCTAACAGACAAACAGACAAATAGATAAAACAGCTAACTCGCCCTTCAGCTGGCTAACTGGTATAATGGCACAATGGCTAACTGGCAAACTGGCATAATGGCTAAGTGATATAATGGCTAACTGGCATAATGGCACAATGGCTAACTGGTATAATGGCGCAATGGCGCAATGGCTAACTGGTATAATGGCAAACGGGAAAAACAAAACAGTGCATCATAAAATGGTTAAGTTGTATATTGGTGTAATGGCAAAATGGGTATGTGGTTAATGTATGGTAGTTAAAAAACGGTAGTCTAAAAATATTTAGGGCTCCGTTTATTGATTGTAAATGCAATAATTTTTTTTCGTTGAAATCTTAATTTTGCGTTTCATCTCCCTTTATATACTCTCTCCCAAGGGCATCATATGAACAAACTTGGTAGAGATCCACTAGAAGATGCTACATACCAAATATCAAAGCTCCATGCCTTCCTATTTCAGAGAAGATGATTTTTAAAGTTTTCCTTCTTTGTTCCTATGTTGGAAATTGTGACCTCCGGGGTGGGGCAAGTTTTGACCCCAGGGGCATCATATGAACAAACTTGGTAGAGATCCAGTAGGCGATGCTACATACCAAATATCAAAGCTCTACGCCTTCCAGTTTCAGAGAAGGTGATTTTTAAAGTTTCCCCTCTTTGTTCCTATGTTTGAACTTGTGACCCCCGGGGCAGGGCCAGTTTTGACCCCAAGGGCATCATATGAACAAATTTAGTAGAGGTCCACTAGGAGATGCTTCATGCCAAATATCAAAGCTCTATGCCTTCTAGTTTTAGAGAAGGTGATTCTTCAAGTTTTCCTTCTTTGTTCCTATGTTGGAAATTGTGACCTCCGGGGCGGGGCCAGTTTTGACCCCAGGGGCATCATATGAACAAACTTGGTAGAGGTCCACTAGGAGATGCTACATGCCAAATATCAAAGCTCTACGCCTTCAAGTTTTAGAGAAGAAGATTTTTGAAGTTTTCCTTCTTTGTGACTAAGCTCAAACTTGTGACCCCCAGGGCGGGGCCAGTTTTGACCCCAGGGGCATCAAATGAACAAACTTGGTAGAGGTCCGCTAGGAGATGCTACATACTAAATATCAAAGCTCTGCGCCTTCTAGTTTCAGAGAAGAAGATTTTCAAATATTTTGCTTTTTTTTCCTTTTTGTTGCCATGGCAACCAGAGTTGTGGGTGGAATTCAATTCTTTGAACAATTTTGGTAGAGCTTCACCCAAGGAACATCCCTGCCAAGTTTCATCAGGATTGGCCCAGTGGTTTAGGAGAAGAAGATGTTTAAAGAAATTGTTGACGGACGCCGGACATAGGGCGATCACAATAGCTCACCTTTAGCACGTTGTGCTAAGGTGAGCTAAAAATGCTGGTTTCCAGCATTTTCTCTCCTCCAATCATATTTTCAAAAGACTTCTTCCTTTGTAAAAAAAAAACAACACGAAAACATTGTGTAAAAAGTTAAGTTTGTACCACACAATTCCAAGTTTTAACAACCATGACAGCTTTTGAAAACATTGTGGGAAAAGGAGAAAATGGTGGTAGCCAGCACTTTCTCCTTTTCCCACATTATTTTCTACCCTTTGACCAACAGATCCCATATTTTTTGCCAAATTTGATTTACTGTCTGCAAAATGCTTTCAATTTAGGCAAATCTGAAATTTGGTCAAGTAGTAAAGAGTTGTCTCCATAAGCAATCACAACAGCAGGAGTTGCTTCTCCCTTTTATTCCAGGTATTGCTTGATTGTATGGTGTTTAATGTTGTTTTTAGCATTATTTCAATCATAAAGCTGGGGCCAGTGCACCTATCCATGCTTTCATTGTGTTTCTCTTACCAGTACTTTGTACAGTATTTTTCCTCAGCCACTGGCTGCTTTCCTATATAACCATCACTGAAACAATGATTAGCCATGAGGGAGAAACAAATTCTGTCCCAATAACTGTCATCAATCCTTGGAAAGAAATCGGCAGAACTGGGGATTCAAACCAGTGACTGTTCCAAGGTCCTATACACTGCCAATGATTTCTGCCCTACTGAGGCTCTACACTCCAGGTATTGCACAGTCCCAGCAAATACTTAAAATCTTCAGCAAACAACAGGTTTTTAGACTTGTCCAAATTGGAAGCACCTGAATGAGAAAATGCTGGTAACCACTTTTCCCATTATGTTTTCATAAGCCTTCTTCCTCAGGGTCATTAAACTCAGGATTGTGTGATATAGGGTTGATGTATATCAGGAGTAATACTAAAAGCATACTAATGAAGAAAATACAGTTGATTGTATTAACCCTATACCATCCTATCAACCAGCATTTTCTCCTTTTCCCAAATGTTTTCTAGCCTTCCAGACAAAAAATTCAATATCTGGGTAAAAATTTCTTTTGTAGTGTGCAAATGCTTTTAATTTGGACAAATTTAAAATTCTATCCTTTGGTAACAGAGTTAAGGCCCATTAGTGGGCAAAAAGACAATGCAGACTTTAAAATGCATTTAAATCATACCATTGACAAGTATGGCAAATATTGTGGAGAAGACAATCTGTTCAATCTGTTACTGTGTAGTCAGTCCAAGTGTTGGCTGCTGGCAGAAAAGTCAGGCAAAAAAGTAAACAAAAGATAGAGTGACCTGGCAACTTTTAACCTAGTTTTGAAATTAATTTCTCTACCAGCCACTAACACAGTATATTTTTTCCTTCTTTAAATGTGTCTAAAAAAAAAATGGGCCTGTTCCCAATCCGACAAAGTAACCATTTTTCCCAAAATCGCGCATGAAAATTCCCCCCCAAAAAGTGTTTCTCACTGCATAACTGACTTATTTCAAATCAAGGACAATGTTGGTTTTCCAAAATTTATGACTGTGATGGAATGAAAATCGAATAGCGTATTTCCCCCGGCAAATTGTTCTGAAAACGTAATCTTATCATCCAAATACAGGCGATTTCATTGGTCAAAAAGAGGGGAGTTTCCCAAAGTACTTAAAAAAATACCTGTGACATCTGTGATCAGTTTATTTCAGTAAACTGGTCCCAGCATTTGATTATCAAGTTTAAGTCTGTGTCGAGCATAGGCTGGCACCCACTGTATGTGTTTCGGCAGTCTCCATAGTGATATTCAAATACAATGCACTGATCGACCAATATGAAATAGCCGATAAGACAAACGTGTTGCTGACATTTGCACGCTTAGAGCGCTATATTGTTAAAATAGACATGTTAAAATAGATATGTTCTGTGCAGTCTGATCTTGATCTATGCTATTCGCAAAAAGGTCAGTGAGTTGCACTTAGCAGCCTAAGGGTTAATACATCATACGCTGACAGATGCGTAATCAGTCAGTATTGTGAATGGACAGCCTGGGTAATAAGGTTAAAAGCGGTGAATCGCCAGTCCATTCTGAAAATATTTACGTAATAGCCTCTCCACGTAACAGCCTCTCCACGAGGGCCATAACCTTTACACAACTCTATACCCTTTGTCCCCACAGCTTCACACGCTTCGCCTCACATACAGGATCCCTGCGTTAAACGACCGACGGCCGGTTACTATTTTAAGCTTATGGCTGTTACGAGTTGCATTTACATCAGTTTTCTCTTAGGCAGAGCAATCCAAATTTTCAAATTTTTTTCAAGCAATGTTTCCTTACAAACTCCTTTCTGTTGGAATTTAATTCCTCTCAAGACCAAAATGACCTGTCATCTTTTCAACACCTGCTACATATCACTGACCCCATTTCTCATAATCGTGTTGAAAGTAAACTGCTCCAGTTTTTGTTGGCCAGAGATTTTGATGATACTGTAATTATGATATACTTCAATACTAAACAAATTGTAACCGCCGTTTATTACATAATTTTACGACAAAACAAAATTTTAGACTGATGAAATTGAAAGGATTTGCAGACGACAAATTAAATGGTGCTCAAATAATGGAATTTGTCTCTGAAAGGTAAGAGAACATTGTGGGAAAAGGAGAAAATGCTGGTTACCAGCATTTTCTCCATTTCCCACAATGTTTTCAAAAGCCTTCTTCCCAGAGTCATTAAGTCGGGATTGTCTGGTAAAGAGTTAATGTAATTGTTTCAAGTTTCAAGTTTTCATGATATCAAACTTGTGGGTAACATCATAACAGACTTAGAAATCTCCATCACCCATGTCTAAACCAAATGTACCAAACATTACTGGCGTTTAATGATGCTGGAATTTTTAGAAGGCTTTTAAAAACATTGAGGGTAAAGAAGCAAATTGAGTCATATTTAATGTGATCTGCTAAATGCCTTCAATTTGGACATGTTTTAAATTTTGTCCTCTGGTAAAGACTTACCTGAACTTATTATAACTTTTAACAATAATTATTACATGCTTGGAATGTCTATCACAAGTTCAGTTATTTATACAGAAACCTTAGATAATCAAAGCGTTGAAAGTACTGGTGTGGCATTTGTCAAGGGAGCCATTGTGTTGAATTAGTAATTTGAAAAATAAACAATAGAAAATTAATAGTTTCAAAACATTCGCTTAAAAGTCAACCTACTATATAGTCATGCACAATCTGATAGAGTAGCATGCAATCTTGTGGGACGAACAAGTCCCTGCAAACAAGCCCAGGGACGACTACGCCCAGGAACAAACTGGTTTTGGGACGAATAAGCACAGAATCGGGCGGCCAGGAGACAAAGATTGTGTGTATCATTACGCCAATAGAAGGCCATAGCGGTTCAAGCTATATTTGATTTAAAAAAAAAGTATATTACATGATCGATGGCCTAATCCAATTAATTGTAATACACCATTTTCAATTTCATATCTGAGTGCAATTGAAACACTTATTTGTCTCAGAAAAATTGAGTTTAATTGGGTTTACTTCCTTCGGTTTTGCACAAACTATGATACATGATTTTCAAAATGCCATATTGAACTCATAGCAACATTGTCTTCGACATATGCCACAAAAATCAGATGACCAAGAGAAGCATAGAAAGTAAAATTGGGTCTGTATTCACCGACCATTCTTAAGAATATTCTTTCTAATTTTCAAGAATTGTCTACAGTTGAAAGTAACACAACTTCTGGTTGGCTAAACCAAATGGTTCAGCTGATCAGAAGTTGTGTTACTTTCAAATTTAGAAAATTCTTCACTGTAAGACTTAGATCTTTCTTAAGAGTGGTTGGTGAATACAGACCCTGCATGGAAAAATTTCATTGAAATACCAGTCACTTTGGTTGTTTTTTTGCAGACACTATATTTGGCATGTTTGGTGTTTACTCAGGAGTCCTGCAGGACTCAGTGGTAAAGTGTAGGACTTGTACCCTAGAGGCCTGGGGTTCAATGCTTACTGGGAACAGGGGATATTTCATGGGAGTATCCTTAGGCAACACACTTCAGATCCCCAGCCTAGCACTGGTGAAACCCAGTACATATATGTTGCCTTAATATGACTGAAATGATGTTGAAAGCTGCGTAAATAGTGTCCTTGGGCTGGAGTCACTTCAGATCCCCAGCCTAGTGCTGATGAAACCCTGGACACAAATATGTGAGCTGTCGCTGTGTTACGATTGAAATGACAGTGAAAGCGAGCATAAAATACCATTCAATCAATCGATCATTTGTTGTTTTCACCATTTTCAACATTATTTTGGATATTACATGAAGGCCAGTATGTGGCCCAACTTTCTGTCCAAGCCACTGGCTGCTATCCAACATAAACATCATTGACACAATCTTCAACACCCAGAAAGAAATGAATTCTTTTGCAAAAAAATATGGTTGAGCTAGAAATTCAAACCAGTCAACCCTAGGTTCTTTTACGTCATACCACTTCAATCTGTTCTCAGATGAGATGCGCTCTGTGCAAGCTATTATCCTCAGTGCGCGGTTGATTTTCGAAGCGAACAGATGTAGCTCACTCTTAGACTCTCTAGTCTATTGTCATTATTCTCAGGTTTTGTCCACGAGGTGGACAATATCCAGGAAAGAATATTTGTTTTATAAAATTAAATATTCTTATTTCCTTTTTAAGTAGGCATAGCCTGCTTTAATTCTATTTTTACTTCGCCATATCGCTTAAAATAGAAGCATGTGGTGGGAAATTTCCAACTCACAAGGTGATTTTCTTCACACAAACTGTGACGTTTTATGTCAACCGCCCGTGTTAAAATGGCTGAAGCTCAAAATCAGGCACAGCGTAAAAACTCCGAGCCACAAAAATGGTCTGAGACCTCTGAAAACTCCTCATTGAACATGTCAGATGAAACGACAATAAGACAGACACAGTCTGTTAACGAAGGAAAAGGCAAGCAGCTGCAAAGTAAGTCACAAACTGGGACTGAACAGAAAAGTGCAGCCCCACCAAAGAAAGCTAGTTCGTCCAGTGTGGCAAAAACACAGGACCGGGCGAGTTTCAATAGGGAAACTCTGCTTTTTCTCCGTGTAATGAATGCTGATATCACCAAGACCAACACACAAGTGCAAGAATTAGCGTCCAGGGTGGATGCACTCTATGACTACAATGAAAATTATGATGAAGAGCACTATGACGACAAGTATGTCTACCATTCTCCGGAAGATACCGAGGATGTTGCCATCACTAACGGCCCTTAGAGGACGATACGAGTATACTCTTGGGGCAGGCAAATAAGTGGCTCAATATTAGACGCCCTGAGTCACATAAGAAGGATATGGACCCCAAACTTCACCATTTATGTTCATCCTCTGTTCCATATACTGACCTGCTCTATGGAGATTCTATTGTAAAAGACATTAATTAGAGATATTCAAGAAATGAATAAAATAGGCAAGAGTGTTGGTACAGCAAAACATACTAATTACAGAGGCAGAGGCACCAGAGGGGCCAGGTTTCCTTGTAACCGTAGTAGAGGTATCAGCTGCAGGGGTGGATACAGATTTTCTACTAGAGCCAATCAAAATCAGCTGTCAATAAACGGGAAAGTGGAACAAACAAAGCAGAAAAGCCAATAATTGAAGTACGTTTCAAAGCAGGAAGGCTTGCTTATTTTTCAGAAAAATGGAGAAAACTGACTTCTGATGTAAATGTTTTGGACATTGCCTTGCATTGTCATATTGATTTCACAGGCTCTGTTTCTTTACAGAGGGAGTATGTTGATTCATTTTATCTGTGTAATTTCCTTGAAAGCAAATTATTGAAAATGAAATTGAAAAGTTGTTAAACATTGGTATTATAGATGAAGTGCAAAACATTGAAAATCAATACATATCTCCAGTTTTTGCTGTACCAAAGAACGATGGAGACAACCATTTGATTTTGAATCTTTAAAAATTGAATGAGTTTGTGCAGTACCATCATTTGGGGGTGCATTAAAGCTGGTTAAGCCTAATTGTTTTATGGCCTCTGTTGACATCAGGCATGCATATTACTCTGTTCCTATAACTCCAGGGCATAGAAAATATCTCAGGTTTTTATGGAAGGGTCAAATATATGAATATTCATGTCTTCCAAATGGCATTGCCTGTGCACCAAGACAATTCACAAAGTTAATGAAACCTTTTTTTTTTGCTAGACTCCATCAGATGGGTCACACAAACTCCTCTTACATTGATGACTCTTTTACTTTTGAGTGATACATTTAAAGAATGTCTCAAAAACATTAATGACACTCTTTCTCTCATGCAAAGCATTGGTTTTATTATTCATGAAAAGAAGTCTGTTCTAATGCCAGTGCAGAATATTGTTTTTCTTGGGAATCATGTTGACTCTGTGAAAATGATAGTTTATTTGACTAATGAAAGAAAAGAGGAAATTTACTCGGCTTGCATGTCACTGAAGAATAAAGAAGAGAGCAGCATTAGACAAGTTGCTCATGTTATTGGTTTGTTAGTAGCTTCTTTTTCTACCATGGAATTAGGTCCATAATTTCTCTCATGGCTCTCCAGAATTTCTAGTAGTTACAGATGCTAGTCCATCTGGTTGGGGTGCCTTATGTGAGAAAACAAGAGTAGGAAGATGTTGGTCGTCTGCTGAGAAAGTTAACCACATTAATTTCTTAGAACTGCCTGCTATCCAGTTAGCTCTAAAGACTTTTTATAGTAACAAACAGAATGTACAGGTATTCATTCAAACAGACAATACCACTGCAGTGTCATACATAAACAAAATGAGTGGTTTGAAATCTCTTTCATGCAATGATCTGGCCAAAGAAATATGGATATGGGCTTCTAGCAAACAAATCTGGTCAACAGCAGGTCACATACCAGGTGAGTCTAACATTGCTGATTACAGCTCAAGGAATTTCAATGACGATGTTGAATGGATGTTAGACATTGACATTGTTCAGAAGATATTCAAAATTTAGAATACACCAGACATTGATATGTTTGCCTTGAGGTTAAACAAGCAGTTTGTTAGATTTGTTTCTTGGAAACCAGATCCTTTTGCAGAAAAGACTGACGCTTTCTCAGTTGATTGGGAAGACTTATATTTCTATGCATTTCCTCCTTTCAGCTCAATTCCAGGGGTACTCGGGAAATTGAGAGAGGACAATGGCGAGTGTGTAATGGTGGCTCCACTTTGGACAACCCAACTTTGGTACTCAACTCTGATGGAACTGATCAAAGACAGCCCTTACATTCTTTCCAAACACATGCTTTCACTTCCGGGAACAACAAAAAAACACACTTTGGACAACAAACTTGTTTTATGGCTTGTTGTTTGTCAGGAGATCCCTACAGGAGAGAAAAGCATCGTGCAAAGCTGCAAATGTCATCATGGCCTCATGGAGTCCAGGTACCCAGAAACAGTACAACATGTATATCAACAAGAGGGCCATGATGGCCCTGGATTGCTCACCTGAGTCATTAGGCCAAACATTCTGACCAAATTTCATAAGTATTTGACTGAAAATGTGGCCTCTAGAGCTTACACAAGATTTTTCGAAGATCTGACCTGGTGACCTAGTTTTTGACCCCACATGACCCAATTTCGATTTCGTCGGAGATTTTATCAAGACAAACATTCTGACCAAATTTGACAAGTATCTGACTGAAAATGTGGCCTCTAGAGCACACACAAGGTTTTTCGAAGATTTGACCTAGTGACCTAGTTTTTGACCCCACATGACCCAATTTCAAACTCATCCGAGACTTTATCAAGATAAACATTCTGACTATGTTTCATGAGGATCGGACTGAAAATGTGGCTTCTTGAGCGTACACAAGGTAAAAAGTTGACGACGGACGACCCACACAGCACGATCACAATAGCTCACCATGAGCACTTTGTGCTCAGGTGAGCTAAAAAGTGGTTTCTATTCTGTGACAAAAGAGAAATTAGTCATTTTCAAACATCTGTAGGTGTTGTTCTTGAATTTCTAACGGAATTGTTTGAGGAAGGTTTAACTTACAGTGCCATTAATACAGCACGATCATCTTTATCAGTAGTTGGGCTGCTTGTCTATAATTTCAGTGCTGGAAGCCATCCATTAGTTATCAGATTTTTGAAAGTGTCTATAACATGAAGCCACCACAGTCCAGATATTGCCAAACGTGGGACGTTCCAATTGTGTTGAAATACATTAAGCAGTTAAAGCCGTTCAATCATATGTCATCGATATGCTTATTGCCTTAACAAGGGCTTGCCGTGCTCAATCCCTTAATTCACTGAGTATTCATAATTTAAGGCAGGAAGCCTCTAAGTTCATTTTGTATTATTGTGGACACCTTAAGCAAAGTAGGGTAGGTGTAAGTACACCATATGTTGAACTTTTTAAGCATCCAGAGGATACAGATCTTGGTGTATATAGTACTCTTCAAGAATATCTTGATAGAACAGCAAGTCTGCGGGGGAATCATAAAGGTTTGTTTGTTAGTTACGTGAAGCCATTTAAACCTGTAGCAAACAGTACAGTGAGTAAATGTATAAACTGTGTGATGTCGGCTGCAGGTATTGTGACATTTTTAAAGCTCATAGTGTGCGGTCAGCATTTACATCTAAAGCCTTTTTATAAATAATGTTTCTATTCAAGACATTCTGAAAATTGCTGGATGGACTAATGCAAAGACTTTTGCCCAGTATTACAATAAGACAGTGTCAGTAACCAGTTGTACTTTCAGTACTGCAGTGTTACAGGACCCGTAGTTCCTATTTCTGTGGCAGAAAATCAAGTACCATACAAGTAATTTCTAAGCTTTGAAGTCTCATCTGAGAATGAATGTGGTATGATGAAAAAGAATCCAAAAAATACACAAAACTTAACTTGGTGAAAGTTGATATTTGTTTGGGATTCTTTGTAGTCATATTCGTGAAAAATTCCTTGCATGATATAATACCGAGGATAATAGCTTGCACAGCGCACATCTCGTCTGATCACTTCCGTGGTATAAGAGTACAAAGAATCCCAAACAAACATCAATTTTAACCAAGGTAAGTTTTGTTTATTTTTTGGATTTCAAGCCCTCTATATACCAACTGATCTATAGGACTCAACATACTGGTATACACCACAATTTAAAAAATAGATGACAGAGAATGAGGATGGAAAACTTGATTGGACAAAACAATTTAAATCAGAATGCCCATCATAATTTCAATACTTGGAGGGCAGAATATACCCAACAGTTTAACACTTACAGCACCGAATAAACCTATCAGACATTTTCATCCTAGAACTACGACCCCAATAAGTGCAATTTCATGGTTGCTTTTGTCTACAGTGTTTCAGCAAAGTGGACAGTGCCGATCAAAGATCAGGCTTCACGTTTTGTGCAGCCTGATCTTAATCTACAATGGCCACAAACGCAACTATAGTCGTGAAAGGCGTTTTAAGGGTTAAGTTCAGAAACAATATCTAAATAAGTGCAATTTGAAGGTTGCTTTTTGTCCAGAATTTTTCAGCTTTAAGCGTACATTAAAGATCAAAGATCAGACTACATGTTTTCTGCAATCTGATCTTGATCAACACTAGCCACAAAGATGATTATAGTTGTGAAAGGCATTGTAATTCTATACCAAATGACAATATTCAAGATTGGTCATAATTGAAAGGATTTACAGATGACAAGATAAAGGTGACCCAATTATGATGAAATTTCTCTTTGATAGGGTAGAAAACATTGTGGGAAAATGAGAGAATGCTGGTTGCTAGCATTTAATCCTTTTCCGATAATGTTTTCAAAAGTCTTCTTCTTCAGGGTTGTTAAAAGCTGGGATCGTATGGTAAAGGGTTAATGGTGAAGTTGTTTTGTAGGACAGTGCAGATGGAAAACAGACCGGACAGAACAGGATGGAAAGATTGTGTTTCCTTTTGTAACAACTTGTTTTCATGTTGTGACTGTCTTCTGGTGCAGTGTCATACTGTGCTAAGACGAGCAGTCATCATAACTCTCTACCAAACTGCAAAATTTGTGCAGACGACAAACAAAATGTGGCACAGAAACAGGAAATTGTCTTAGAAAAACATTTTGTGAAAGGGAAAAAATGTTGCTTAACAGCATTTTCTCCTTTTCCCTCAATGTTTTTAAGTGCATTCTACCTCAGGGTCATTAAAACTCGGGATTGCATGGTAAAGAGTTAACCCTTTACCAAACGACATTTAAGACTGGTCCAAGTTGAAGGCAGAGACAGCTAACATAATAAATATGGCAAAAATAATGTGATCTGTCAGCAAAAGAGCAGAACAAAGAGAAAATGTGGTTACCAGCATTTTCTCGTTTTCCCACAATGTTTCCAAAAGCCTTCTACCTCAGGGTCTTAAAAACATGGGATGGCCTGATAAAGAGTTGATTCTTGGGGCCCCTGTCACATTTATAGCTACTTTTGTCACCTGTGTATGTAATGATCAGACTGCATAAAACTTGCCGTCTAATCTTCGATCTACACTGTCCCCTTTGCAAAAAGATTCTTGCCAAAAGCCATCTCTATATTGTCATTACTTGAGTCATTTTACCAGACTGTTTGTGTCTAGGCTGTTTATTTGGGCGATCTATGGGTTAATTTCTAGCGTGCTAAAAGAAAAATTACATGCTTTTAGGCTAATATAGACAAGATCTGACTGCACGTTCTATCATAGTTTGATCTTTATCTTCACTGTCAGATAAGTAAGAATATATCGAAAGATGTAATTTCTAAGTCAAATCTCCGATGACTGCCTAGAGACAACTTCATGTGCCTAGCATGCAAACAGTGAACCCTTTACAAAACTATCCCACAATTTGACAACTTTGATGGAAAGGTCTTTTGAAAACATTCTGACAAAAGGAGAAATGCTGGTAACAAGCATTTTCTCCTTTCCTCAGAATTTTTGCCCTTTTATCCTCAGAATGCTCTCTACTTTTTCAAAAACAACTCCTATCATTTGAATTGCATTTAATTTTTCCTCTGCATATACTCTAAATTTAGACAAGTTGAAAGTTTCATGTCTGGATTAGTGTAATGATATCCTTGAAACACAGCTTCCTTTGATAGATAGAAGGTAAAATCTAGGTGAATTGACCCTTTACCAAACAGTCCCAAGTTTTATTAACTCTGAGAAAAGTTCCTTTTGAAAAGATTGTGGGAAAAAGAGAAGATGCTGATTTCCAGCATTGTCTCCTTTACCCACAATCTTTTCTGCCCTTTCAAAGACAATTCCTAATGTTTGAACCTTGTTTAAATTGTCCTCTGCAAATGTTTTCAATTTGGACATGTCTGAAAGTTTGTTGTATTGCAGAGAGTTAATCCCTGATATTTGAGATTCAATACTGTTTGGGCAAAATATCTTAACCCTTACAGGGCCTTTCACTACTATAGTTGCCTTTGCTGCCAGTGTATATCCAAATAAGGCTGTACAAAATGTGAAGCCTGATCTTTGATCTACACAGTCTGCATTGCTGAAAGACTGCATACAAAAAGCAACCAGGAAATTGTAATTATCTGGTCTTATTCTAAACTGTAAATGTTTGCTGGGTTTATTCGGCTATTTAAGGGTTAACAATTAGGCTCCTCAGTGTGATTCATTAGGACTCTATGGAGACAGTGTTAGATTAAGCACAGACTGCTTATAATGTGCAAAAAGAACCTTGGAAATCAAAATTAATAGGATTATACTATAAACTAAAATATTTCATTCAACTTGTGTGAACAGTTGTACAGGGGCATTCCAGAGCTTGTCAATCTCTTAACTGAGTGGTAGCTTGGCCAGGGACAATGCCCTAGCAATACCGGTACATTCCAGAGCTTGTCAATCTCTTAACTGATTGGTAGCTGGGCCAGGGATGCGCCCTAGCAATACCGGTACATTCCAGACCTTGTCAATCTCTTAACTGAGTGGTAGCTGAGCCAGGGACGCACCCTAGCAATACCTGTACATTCCAGACCTTGTCAATCTCTTAACTGAGTGGTAGCTGGGCCAGGGACAATGCCCTAGCAATACTGGTACATTCCAGACCTTGTCAATCTCTTAACTGATTGGTAGCTGGGCCAGGGACGTGCCCTAACAATACCGCTACTTTTTGTCATTCTGTTAGCTTAGAGGTAACCAGGCAATCTGTACATTCCAGTGCTTGTCAGTCTCTTATCTGAGAGGTACCCAGGCCAGGAACAATGCCTTACCAATACCAGTACATTCCAGAGATTGTCAATCTCTTATATGAGATGTGCCTGGGCTGGGGATAATGCCCTAGCATACCAGTACATTCCAGAGATTATCATTCTCTTAAATGAGAGGTACCTGGGCCAGGGACAATAGCATACCAGTATATTCTGGACATTGTCAATCTCTATAATGGAAAGTACCCTGGCCAGGGACAGTGCTCTAGCATACCAGTACATTCCAGAGATTTCCAATCTCTTAAATGAGAGGTACCTGGGCCAGGGACAATGCCTTAGCATACCAGTACATTCCAGAGTTTATCAATTTCTTACATGAGAGGTACCGAGGCCACCAGTACATTCCAGAACTTGTCAATCTCTGAGGCCACCAGTACATTCCAGAACTTGTCAATCTCTTAACGGAGAGGTACAGAGGCTGGAGACAATGTCCTACCATACCAGTACATTCCAGAGTCTGTCAATCTCTTAACTGAGAGTTACCTGGGCCAGGGACAATGCTAGCATGCCATTACATTCTAGAGCTAGTCAATCTCTTAAATGAGAGGTTCCTAGGCCAGAGACAATGCCCTAGCATACCAATACATTCCAGTGTTTGTAAATCTCTTAACTGAGAAGTACCTGGGCCAGGGACAATGCTAGCATACCATTACATTCTAGAGCAGGTCAATCTCTTAAATGAGAGGTACCTGGGCCACAGACAATGCCATAGCATACCAGGACATTCCAGAGTTTGTCAATCTCTTTCATTAGAGCTATCTGGGTCAGGGTCAATGCCCTAGCATACTAGTACATTCCAGGTTGTCAATCTCTTAACTGAGAGTAACCTAGGCCAGGAACAATGCCTTAACATACCAGTACATTGCAGTGCTTCTCAATCTCTTAACTAAGACATATCTGTGCCAGGGACACTACCCTAGCATACCAATACATTCCAGAGCTTATCAACCTCTTAACTGAGATGTATCTGGGCAAGAGACATTGTCCTAGCATACCAGTTCATTCCAGTGTTTGATCGTCTCTTACAGACAATTGATACTTTCATCATTGTTTTCAAAACATTCAGAATTTCACGAAACTTTGTTTGGTGATAGTGTATCATCTGATCTACAAAAACATGAGATAAACAAGAGGGCCATGATGGCCCTGGATCGCTCACCTGAGTCAATAGGCAAAATTTCACTCCAGGGTCATAATGACCCAATTTAAAACTCATCTGAGATATTATTAAGACAAACATTCTGACCAACTGTCAGGTCAATAGAGCTGAAAATGTGGCCTCTGGAGTGTCCAAAATGTATTTCTTCAAATTGACCTAGTGACCTAGTTTATGACCCTTTGTGACCATACTTCTAACTCATCCGAGATATTATCAAGACAAACATGCTGACCTATTTTCAGGGCAATTGAGCAAGAATTGTGGCCACTAGAGCGCCCACAAGATATTTCTTTAAATCTGACCTAGTGACCTAGTTTATGACCCTATATGACCCAATTTTGAACTCATCAAAGATTTTATCAAGACAAACATACTGATCAATTTTCAGGTCAATTGAGTAAGAAATGTAGCTTCTTGAGCACCCACAAAAAATTCTTTTAGTTGACCCAAGGTGACAAAAATTCAAACTCATCTGAAATTTCATCAAGAAAACATTCTGACCAATTTTTAAGTGAATTCAGCAATAAATGAGGCCTCTAAAGTGCCCACAAGGTATTTCTTTAATTTGATCTTGTGACCTAGTTTATGATCCAAGGTATCCCAAATTCAAACTCATCCAAGATTTTATTTAGACAAAGATTCTGACCAATTTTCAAGACAATTGAGCAATAAATGTGGCCTCTAGACTGTCCTCAAGGTATTTCTTTAATTTGACCTAGTGACTTAGATTAGGTCCCCAGGTCACCCAATTTTGAAGTTATCCAAGATTTCATCAAGTCAAACATTCTGCCTGATTTTTGGGTCAATTGAGCAATAAATGTGGCCTCTAGAGTGCCCACAAGGTATTTCTTTAATTTGACCTAGTTTATGATTCCAACTCGCTGAGATTTAATCAAGGCAAACATTCTGAGCAATTTTCAAGTCAACTGACCAAACAATGTGGCCTCTAGAATGTCTACATGGTATTTCTTTGATTCAACCTAGTGACCTAGTTTATGACCCCAGGGGACCCAATTTCAAAGCCATCTGAGATTTAATTAAGACAAACATTCTGACCAATTTTCACGTCAATTGTGTGAAAAATGTGGCTTCTAGAGTGCCCACAAAGTGTTTCTAAGATTTGACCTAGTGACCTAGTTTTTGACCCCACATGACCCAATTTGGAACTCTAACGAGATTTTATAAAGACAAACATTCTGATCAAGTTCCACAAGTATCTGACTGAAAATGTGGCCTATAGAGCGCACACAATGTTTTTTCTAAGATATGACCTAGTGACCTAGTTTTTGACCCCACATGACCCAATTTCAAAATCATAAGAGATTTTATCAAGACAAACATTCTGACCAAGTTTCACAAGTATCTGACTGAAATGTGGCCTCTAGAGCGCACATAAGTTTTTTCTAAGATTTGACCTAGTGACCTAGTTTTTGACCCCACATGACCCAATTTCAAACTCAACCAAGGTTTAATCAAGACAAACATTCTGACAAGGTTTAATGAGGATCAAAGTGAAAATGTGGCCTCTAGAGCGTACACAAGGTTTTTCTATGATTTGATCTAGTGACCTAGTTTTTGACCCCACATAACCCAATTTCAAACTCATCCGAGATTTTATCAAGACAAACATTCTGACCAAGTTTCATAAGGATCGGACTGAAAATGTGGCCTCTAGAGAGTACACAAAAGGTTTTTTCTAAGATTTGACCTAGTGACCTAGTTTTTGACCCCACATGACCCAATTTCAAACTCAACTGAGGTTTAATCAAGACAAACATTCTGACAAGGTTTAATGAGGATCAAAGTGAAAATGTGGCCTCTAGAGCGTACACAAGGTTTTTATATGATTTGATCTAGTGACCTAGTTTTTGACCCCACATAACCCAATTTCAAACTCGTCCGAGATTTTATCAAGACAAACATTCTGACCAAGTTTCATGAGGATCGGACTGAAAATGTGGCCTCTAGAGAGTACACAAAAGGTTTTTTCTAAGATTTGACCTAGTGACCTAGTTTTTGACCCCACATGACCCAATTTCAAACTCGTCCGAGATTTCATCAAGAAAAACATTCTGACAAAGTTTCATGAGAATCGGAGTGAATATGTGGCCTCTAGAGCATACACGAGGTAAAAAGTTGACGAAGGACGATGCACGACTGACGTCGCACGATGGACGCTGGACACATCACAATCAAAATAGCTCACCATGAGCACTTTGTGCTCAGGTGAGCTAAAAAGGTCACCCTACAAACATTTCTGTGAAATTATTTCAAAATCTGACCAGCCATTCCAGAGAAGAAGAATTAAGAAATTCCTCTTCATGTCCCTTTAGTGCAAATAGCCCCCACCACCAGAGCCATGTTTCTTGACAGATCACAATTTTGATAACAACTTTTGAAAAGAGTCACCCATTAGGGTGCTGTGAAATTATTTCAAAATCTGACCAGCTGTTTCAGAGAAGAAGAATTTTTAAGAATTTCTTCATGTCCGTGTAGTGCAAGTAGCCCCCCGTCAGAGCCATGTTTCTTGACGGATCAACATTTTGCGAACAAGTTTTGAAAAGGGTCACCAAAGGAACATTTCTGTGAAATTATTTCAAAATCTGACCTGCGGTTTCAGAGGAGAAGATTTTTAAAGAATTTCTTAGAAAATCCCATTTCGTTGCCATGGCAACCAGAGTTTTTGATGGAATCAAATTTTGTGAACACAATTTAAAGAGGACTTCCCAAGGAACATTCCTGCCAAGTTTGGTCCCAACTGGCCCAGTGGTTTAGGAGGAGATGATGTTTAAAGAATTGTTGATGACGAACGACGCACAGACGCAGACGGACACCGGGTGACCCTAAAAGCTCCCCTTAAGCATGTTGTGCTCAGGTGAGCTAAAAGAGGGGGTCACCAGCTCTGGAAAAATTCTATGAATATTTCTTGATCTTGACTGTAATGAAGTTAAAAAAAAATGTTTGTGACCTACTTTTAAACTTACTTGACCTATTTTTGAATTTGACAGAGACATCATCAAGACAAACATTCTGACAATATTTCATGAGTATCGAATGGAAAATGTGACTCTAGCTTGCGCATAAGATTTTTCTAAGATCTGGCCCAGTGACCTTATTTTGACCCGATATGACTCAATTTTGAATTTGTCTGATATATCATCAAGACAATTTTCATTAGAACTGGCCTAACAATATGGCCTCTAGAGTGCTCATAGGTTTTTTCTAAGATTTGACCAAATGACCTACTTTTTGACCTGACATGATCCAATGTTGAACTTGTGCTACATTTGATCAAGACAAACATCCTGACCAAGTTTCATGAGTGTCTGGCTGAAAATGTGGCCTCCAGAGTGCACACAAGGTTTTTCTAAGATTTGGCCTAGTGACCTACTTTTTCATCTGACATGACCCAATTTTAAACTTGTCAGAGATATCATCGAGACAAACATTCTAAGTTTCACAAGTTTCCAGCAGAAAACATGGCCTCTAGAGTCCACGCAAAGTTTTTCTCAGATTTAGCCCAGTGACCTAGTTTTTGACCAAACATGACCTAGGTTAGAACTTGTAAAATTTGGGATTGTGTGGTAAAAGGTAGAGGGTTAACTCCATAACAGATGACAAAATTTTAAATCATACATTATACAAAAAATTTGCAGACCACAAATTAAATGCGGCTCAAATCAGGATGGTAGGAAACATAGTCAACAAGAGCAGCAAATTGTCGCAAGATATGCCCATCCCACCGCCAGTTGTTGAGGGAGATAATAATCGTAAAGGGCAGGTAGAGGAAAATAGTAGTGCAGCAGAAATCATGTAAGTGATTGAAATAGGCATGAATGTCTCTGGCCAGAGCATAACTTTGTCATCTCCAGTCTGAACATCTTCAAATTTGGAATGCATGATTGTTAAAAAATTACAGAGTGCAGTGCACAAGAACCATAACTCTTCCTAGCACAAATTTTGAGTTATTTCCCCTTTGATCTTCATTTTTATAGCATTTCTTGCTTGTCCAGAGCATAACTTACATAACCATTTACCTACATGAAGTAACAGGAAAATGTTAAGTTCACAGGTTAAGTTTTGGACAGACAGATGGACAGACAGACAAATGGACACTGGTAAAACAGCACGAGGCTTGAATATACTTAATTTACAACAAAACAAAATATCAGTCAACAACGATGTCAAAAGGGAAATGAAAAGACTCGGACAAAATAAGTTGACACCCTCCCTGACTTTTCTGTATAATGTGGGTTCACCTCTGAAAATAGGATTTCTTAATGCTAGATCTCTTCATGCATGATTGTTGAATAAAGTTTGACATTCACTGTAAACCTGCACTGCTACAAAACGTGCCTGGAATAAATCTTACTCAGAATTCTTTACTAAGAAAATAGTGAAATAATTAAAAAACTACAAATAAGATGCTTAAGTTATGCGGTACGAAGATCAAAGGGGGAATAACTCAAAATTAATGCTAGGAAGAGTTATGGTTCTTGTGCACTGCACTCTGTAATTTTTCAACAATCATGCATACCAAAATTGAAGATGTTCAGACTCGAGATGACAAAGTTCTGCTCAGAAGAAGCAAGAAATGCTGTAAAAATGAAGATCAAAAGGGGAAAAACTCAAAATTTGTGCTAGAAAGAGTTATGGTTCTTGTGCACTGCACTCCGTAATTTTTCAACAATCATGCATACCAAATTTGAAGATGTTCCGACCAGAGATGACAAAGTTATGCTCCTGACAAGCAGAAAATGCTGTAAAAATGACAATCAAAGGGAAATAACTCAGACAGCATGAGATAGAGTTATGGTTCTTTTGCACTGCACTCGGTATTATTGCAACAAACACAAATGCCAAGTTTCAAGTCAATCAGACTGAAGATGACAAACTTATGCTCCGGACAAAGAACTGGACACTGACCCCCCCCCCCCCCCCCCCGTACGCCATGGTGATCTCATAATACATCCCATCTTGACGGGCGTATAAAAGAAATGAAAAGGCTTGCCAGCAGTACTTTCTCCTCTATCCACACTGTTTTCAAGGGCCTTTCCTTTAGGGTTGTTAAAAGACAGTATTGTTTTGTTGATGGTTAAACTGTTTAACTCTTTACCACAAAATCCCAACTTTTTACGACCCTAAGAAAAAAATCCTTTAAAACTATTATTGGAAAAGGAGAAAATGCTGATAACCAGCATTTTCTCCTCTTTCCACAATGTTTTCTACCCTTCCAACAGCCAATTTCAATTTTTGAGTCGCATTTATTTTGTTGTCTACAAAGGCTTTTAAATTTGAGAGGTTTGAAATGTTTGTTTGGTAAAGACTTAACAAACTGAATGAAGACTTAACTCTGTACCACACAATTCTGTGTTTCAAGGATCCTGAGGAAATAGCCTTAAAGATAAAACCTTGTGAGAAAATGAGAAAATGCTGGTGATCAGCATTTCTCCTTTTCCCAAAAAGTTTTCTATACTTTCACAGACAAGTACCATCATTTCATCTAAAACTAATATGTTGTCTGCAAACGCGTCAAATTTGGACCAGTCTAAAATTTTGTTGTTTGCTGAAGAGTGAAAATTAAACCATCAAAAAAGGCAAGAGTCCTGCGATTTCAAAGCTTTTTTTTATGCTGAAAAAACAACTCTTAAATTTGACAGTGTAGATCCAAGATCAAACTGCACAGATTCTTGGATCTACACTGTTTTACAAGTGCATCAAATTTAATGCCTAGCACCCTGAAGGTTTAGATATCAATAATTAGACAATAGTTGCTGCACCATTTTCCATGTGACAGATTTTCAAGACATCTTTCACAGGAGAAAAAGAAGCTTAAAGGCAATCAAATATGCCATTGTAAGGAAAACACTGTATGTGTAGTGCGCAACAGCGTGCATGTGTGATCAATAACGAATGCGAAAACGACTACCACGCACACATAAAATGCACGAACACTCCTAATGTAGCAGGAACATATTCACATATTACATTTCTCCCTCTATCCCCAATTCAGTGTAAATTCCCTAATTGCCATATTCAATTCAAATTTATCCCACAAGAATAAAAATAACCAAGTAAAAAAAAACTCATTCACCAACTCTATACCTTTTAATAATCCCAGTTGTTTTTTTCACGACGTGGAATTTTTTATTTTGATCCCGACAAAGGGTTAGAAAGCAAAGCGGCTATATAATCCACCTTTATAAAAACCAGACGAAACGTAAACAATATGCACTCACTGCAATGTATACGACTGCACATTATGCAAAGTATCTGCACATTAGACCTAGTTTCTCTCCGCTCTCTACCAACAGTTTTTTAGGTATGCACATAAACACACTCCCTGCTTTCTCCCCTATCTTATCAACCCTTACACTGCTTTTCTAAAATGTTTTTTAACAAGCAGACAATGTAGATCAATGTGCAGTCTGATCTTGGATCTACATTGTCTGATACTTCACAAGATATTCTGTTAACAAAACAGCTGTGACATTTCAATACTTAGATCATACTTACAGACGGTGAATATTCACAGGACTTCTTCAGCATGGGTTAAACTGGTGAAAATTCTAGCTTTCTCAGACAATCTGGATCAAAATGAAATAGTAAAGGCACAGCAGTTTGATCTTCACTGTATGCTATCTGATGAGTTAAGAGACATACTGTATGAAAACTCCTCAGATTGTAATCTGTGAATCTTAACTCACAACAGAATACCTTCACCTTATTCATTTAGCAGTCTACGGGAGAACACTTTATACATCATATTTATACCTTTTCTGCTATTTCAGATTCAGTATCATCAGTTAAAAATAACAGAAAAAGGTAACAAAATTAAGTTTTAGTCTGTAAAGCCTGAGATTACCATTGAATCAAATCAAGGAACACCTTATCCTACTCTTCATTTCAAATTTTCTATCTTTCACACTGTTTTCAAATGTTGCTTGTTGCAAGTGCATCAAAATGCATCTAGTGAAGTAAATATTTTACCCTTTCCCATGAAACAACATTTAGACACTTTCAAGTTAAAAACATCAGCAAGATGTCTAATGTAAACAATGGCACAGATAAACTTTAAAGTTCTCTTTGAGAACAGAAAACTCTAAGTTCTCTTAGCCAGCACTTTCTCCTTTTCCCACGATGTTTTCAAAAGCTGTCGTCCAAGGGATTATCAAAATTCGGGATAGCATGGTAAAGGTTTACTCTTTACCACACAATGCTGAATTTTCACAGCCTCGAGAAAGGAGAAAGACAATATTTGAAAACATTGTAGGAAAAGGAGAAAATCATACCCTATCAAAGACAACTTCCGCAGTTCTAGCCATAATTAATTTGGCTTTTGCATACACTTTCAGTTTGGACAGGTCTAAAATTTTGTGGTTAACCTTCCACTTCATTATACAGGTTTTGGATTTACCAAATCTAAGGACATATCAGCTTAAAGAATGATGGATATGATAGGCAAAACAGAATTTGGCAGGGAGGGAAAGTCAAACAAAACATCATAGCAAATGGGCAAAATTCTAATAACAAGCAAATTCTCTATTTGCAGTGATATTCTCCAACTGTAGTCAAACTGCACTTGTGGATTCAGAGGAAAAGACCCCTTACTCTTAACTGTTTACTTGACAACAAAAAAAGAAGACTTATTCAAACTGAAAGTCTGTGTAAAGGATATTCATTATACATGAAATGATTCATTTTGTCTTATAAAGAGATGAAAACATAGTGAGAAAAGGAAAAAATGCTAGTTACCAGTAGGCCTATTTTCTCCTTTTCCCACAATATATTGGAAAACCATCTTTGTCAAGGTCGTAAAAATATGGGATTATTTTGCAATGGGTCAAAATCTGTGAGGACAGCTTTAAGTGGATTTTCAGACACTGTAGACCAAAATCAGACTGTAATCAATTTGCCTGCTGATCCCAACACTCTGCAGTATTTTGTAAGATAAAACAGTCTGAAGACTGCAAGAAGTGGGTTTTTCCTCTTTCTGACAATCTACACTTCATTTATACAGTAATGACAGGGTTAATCCTTTACCACACAATTCAGAGTTTTAACCACCCTGTTGAAGAGGCTTTTGAAAACATGGAGGGAAAAGGAGAAAATGCTGGTAACGAGTATTTTCTCCTTTTCCCACCATGTTTTCTACTCTGTCGAAGAACTTCGGTTCATTGGTATCACTTTCAAATTTGTCGTCTGCAAATGCTTTCAATTTGGAAGAGTTTAGAATTTGTCCTCTGGTAGAGAGTTAACTCTTCACCACACAATCCCAAGTTTTGACAACCCTGGGGAAAATGTATTGAAAACATTGTGGGAAATAGAGAAAATGCTGGAAACCAGCATTTTTCCTCCTTTTTCCCACAATGTTTTACACGTTTTAAAAGACTAATCTTATTTTTTGAGTCCCATAGACTTTGTTGTCTGCAAATTTTGTCGTCTGGTAAAGAGTTAAGTTCTGAAATAGTCCATTAACCCTTTACCACACAATCCCGACTTTTAACAACCCTGAGAAAGAAGCCTTTTGAAAACATTGTGAGAAAAGGAGAAAATGCTGGTAACCAGCATTTTCTCCTTTTCCCACAATGTTTTCTACCTTTCCAAAAACAAATTTTAAATTTTAAGTCACATTTATTTTGTCGTCTGCAAATGCTTTCAATTTGGACTAGTCTAAAATTTTGTTGTTTGGTAATGAGTTAAGAAAGCATTTACAAAAAACAAATAAAATGTCTTTGAAAGCAAGTAAAACATTGTGGGAAAAGGAAAGAGTGCTGGCTTCCAGCATTTTCTTCTTTTTCCACAATGTTTTAAAAAGGCTTTCCCCTTGTACAGAATACACAAAATTGAGCCATACTGTGTAAAAAGGGGGCTTAATGCATCCGCACAAAGTATCGATCCAGGGGGCTGAAACTTTTTGCTAACAGTCGAATTTCTGCATGCCAAAGGACCAGCCTACCTCATGATTCAGTCAAAGTGGATTTCAGGGATCCCTAATATTGTGATGTCTCCCAATGCATTACAGAGATGCTTTAAGCCCCCTTTTGCCAGAGTATGGCCTAATTGTTTTAGTAAAGTGTTACAAATCACTGGTGCATGTGCATATTAGCTTTAGGGTTTTTAACCCTTGTAGCGTTGATCACAACTCGAGTTGTTTTAGCATCAGATGTAAATTAAGATCAGACTGTACATTTTGTGCAATGACATCTTAACCTACATTGTCCTATTAGTGCAATACAGTGTTGCACAAGAACAAGTCAAAAAACTGAAACAGTCAAGTTTTCTATTCCTTAATAAAACTGTCCATGTTGTTTGTTTGTTACCTTAAATGTATAACCCTTTTTCCAACAATCCCATTTTAACTCTTTACCAAACGACAAAATTTTAGAATGGTCCAAATGGAAAGCATTTGCAGACGTCAAAATAAATGTGATTGAAAAATTGAAATTTATTTTGGGAAGGGTAGAAAACATCGTTGGAAAAGGAGAAAATGCTGCTTACCAGCATTTTCTCCTTTTCCCACAATGTTTTCAAAAAGCTTCTTTCACAGGGTCATTAAAAGTCGGGATTGTGTGGTAGAGAGTTAACAACACTGAGGAATTAAGCTTTCAAAAAACTTTGTAGGAAAAGTAACCAGAATTTCTCTTTTTCCCACAATGTTTTCTAACCTATAACACACTACTCCTATCATTTTAGCTACAATTTATTTGTCATCTGCATAAGGCAATTTAACATTATTCTCATCCGCTAAAAAAGGTTAAATTTTACCATAGGTCAAGCAGAATCAGATAACTTTGTAGATGGTAAAGATTAAGATCAGTCTGAACAATATGTGTACTCTGATTACAGATCTGCCATGCTTATACTTTCTGACCAAAACCTAACTCTAAAGCACAATATTTGAATTAATTTACATAACATAAAACATCGTTCCACAATCTTGCAGCGCAAAGGGTAAATCTGATGCATAATTTTCATGCCTAGACAGCCAAATTAATCAAATTGATATTAAACCCTTTACCAAATGACAAAATTTTAAACTAGTCCAATTTGACAGCCTTTGCAGATGACAAATCAATTCTTGCTCAAATGGTGAGATTTGTCTTTGATAGGTGACAAAACATGGTGGGAAAAGGAGAAAATGCTGACACTTTCTCCCTTTCCCATCAAATTTTCAAATGCCTTCCTTTCTCAGGGTCATTAAAACTCAGGATTGTGTGTTAACCCTTTACCATACAATCCTGACTTTTAACAACCCTGAGGAAGAAGCCTTTTGGAAGCATTGTGCGAAAAGGAGAAAATGCTGTTAACCAGCATTTTCTCCTTTTCCCACTTTGTTCTCTACCCTATCAAAGAAAAAATGCATCATTAAAGAGCCAAACTGAAATTGTCATCTGAAAATACTTTCAATTTGGACAAGTCTAAAATTTTGCTGTGTGGTAAAGGCTTACAGGGTTTATCCTTTTCAAAACAGTCTCCTGTTTTTACATGCCTGATATAGAAGGTGTTTGAAAACAGTTGCAACAGTAGCATTTTAAACCCCCCCCCCCCACCTCTCCACTATGTTTTACACACTTTTAAAGACAAATCCTGGTACTGGATCCACGTTATAGTTCCTCTGCAAATGCTCTCAATATATATGAGGCTACAGTTTTGTTGTCTTTTTAAAGTAACAATAGCTGCCAAAAGTAAACAAAGAGTGAGTCAAAATGCATTTAAATTTGAATTATATAATTTAAAAGTATGGAAATTATTGTGAAGATGACAATCTGTTATTTTATTTTTGGTTGGTCTAAGTGTTAAGTAGCTGGCAAAGAAATTAATTTCAAAACTAGGTTAAAAAATGCCAGGTCACTCTATCTTTTGTTTACTTTTAACCTTATTTTATACTTTATTTTTCTACCTGCGAAAAAAACATGGACTGACCATACAATAACAGATTGTCATCTTCACAATATTTTCCATACTTTTAAATAGTATAATTGCATTTAAATGCATTTAAACACCTGCATCATTTTTTTTGCCCACTGTTGTGCCTTGAAAGAGTAAATATGTAATAGTTTTGACTCTGCTAGTCTCCAAAACATCTGCAGGAAAACCATAAAGGTACAACCATTTATAGAACTAGAATTTTAAGGTCAACAAACTGCCAAAATCATTGTGGTACATGAAGAAATCAATCACTTCATTCATAAGCTATACATTTGCCATAATTGTATTTAAAGGTGAGAAGTGCTTGCTGCAGGTGTGACTTATCCCTTTACCACACAATCTCGAGTTTTAACAATCCTGAGAAAGAAAACTTTTGAAAACATAGTGAGAAAAGAAGAAAATGCTGGTAACCAGCATTTTCTCCTTTTTCCACAATGTTTTCAATCCTATCTAAGGGAAATTTTAGTTTTTAAGTCACATTTGATTTGTTGTATGCAAATACTTTCAATTTGGGCCAGTCTAAAATTCTGTCATTTGGTAAAGAGTTAACCCTTTCCTGGACAACAAAAATCTTAGACCAGTCCAAACTGGAAGCTGTTGAAGGCTACAAATAAAATGTCATAAGTGATAGGACTTGTCTTAACAAGTACACAAAGTATTGTTGGAAAAGGATAAAATGGTGACCAGCATTTTCTCCTTTTCCAACAATGTTTTCACAACCAGTCTTCTCCAGGGTCAGTAAAAGATGGGATTGTTTGATACAGGGTTAACTTTATCATCTGCATGTGAAAAACGTTTGATTTTAAAAACCTTTATCACACAAATGGGTTTTTGTATGAAGTAAAGTTTGTAAAAGTAACTGGATTGGTGCTAAGGATTCTATTGCACCTTTTTTAACCCTTTCCCAAACAAGCCCTGGTTTTCGCGTGTCTGCAGTACAAGTCTTTGAAAACACTGTGGGAAAAGGAGAAATTGCTCGTAACGAGCAATTTCTCCTTGTCCCACAGTGTTTTCTACCCTTTTGGAGAACTTTCTGTCATTTTCATCAAATTCAAAATTGTCGTCTGCAAACTCTTTCAATTTGGACCAGTCTAAAATTCATCATTTGGGAAAGGGTTAAATCAGTTGTCATCCGAACTTACTAAAGATGATTTTTTTTCTGTTCCTTCATGTCCAATCTATGATTTATACCATATTTGAGGTAACTCTAAAAATTAGCTTAAAAGGTTTAACTCTGAACTGAAGAAGGTTTTTGAAAACAGTGTGGTATTAAGGAGAAAAAGCTGTCACCAGCATTTTCTTCTTAACCGACAATAGCTCCTACCTATTCAGAGACAAATTCCATCACATAAGCTACATTTAATGTGCTGTCTGCAAATGCTGTCAATCAAGATAAGTCTGAACTGTTGTCATATGGTAACAATTTATAACCAAATTAACAAAATTTCATGTTGAAAGTTTCTGCAGACAATAAAAATTTAACTCATAAAATGGGAATTGTCTTTGAAAAGGTAGAAAACATGGTGGGAAAAAGAGACAAGAGCACCGCATTTGGGTGGCAATGCTCCGGTGCAGTGCTTGAGTTTTAGTGAGATTCAAAGTCAATAAAGGGGCATAACTGTGTGAAGAATACTTTGATGGTTACCTGCACTTGTTGTATAGTTTCCCTTTTGATAGTGAACAACTTGAAGTAAATGTCTTCAGTAATTATAGAGATATTACAAAATGTCAAAGTTTTTGAAAATGTCAAAGTTTTTGAAAGACGACATAGATGACGCCAGCCCCTGGCTACGAAAATTCCTCAATGTTTTCATCCAAAACTGCCAAGCTAAAACTGATAGGTACCAGCATTTTAACATTTCTCAAAACAATTTAAAATGCTTTCTTCCTCAGCTTATAAAATATATAGTGTTGTTTGGTAAAAGGTAAAAATCGGCTCATAACTTTATGTACATGGAAAGTGCATAATAAATCATGCAAAAAATGTTCTACCATCAAATCAGAAAATCGTTAATTTGGTTTTTGTTTTTTACCTTTGAACTTCCTGTAAACTTCTTAGCAAGCAGTATGAAGCTTCAGACCATTTCCAAGACTAGTATAGATCAAGACCAGCCAGCATATAATGTGCAGTCCAGTCTTGATGGACATAGCCTGATATTGGTCCATATTATTTTCTCCTTTTCCCACAATGTTTTCAAAAGCCTTTTCTTTCAGGGTCGTTAAAAGTTTGGATTTTGTGGTAAAGAGTTAACTCTTTACCAGACAACAAAATTTTAGCCTTGTCCAAATTGAAAGCATTTGCAGATGACAAATTAAACGTTACTCAAAACATGAAATTTGTCTTTCATAGGGTAGAAAACATTGTGGGAAAAGGGGAAAACACTGGTGAACAGTATTTTCTCCTTTTCCTGCAATATTTTTAAGGATTTTTTCCTCACGGTAGTTAAAAGTCAGCACTGTGTGGGCGGTAAAGGGTTGAGTGAAAATGCCCACTGCTCTTGGAAAAGAACAATTGTACAAATATATTTTGAAATCCATCCATATGTGTATGTGTAGAAGTAATTGCTCGGAAAAGATCTATTTATGATAACCTTATATATCGTTTGACCTTAAAGTGTGATCGTTGACCTTATTGGACCTTATGATCAAATATTTCAGATGGAACATCTACTTATGAAGGAGATTAAATTTGAAATCCATCTAAAATGTAGAATTATATTAATTATGGCTCAGACATGCTCCATTAATGACAATATCATCATTTGACCTTCAAGTGTGATCTTGATCTTGGATCTACTTGAACAAATAATTCAAATGGTTCTTCTACTGAGAAAGGAGAACACTTGTCTAAAATCCTTTTTTAAATCCATTAATGAATGTAGATTTGGAGCTTGGACAAGCTCTATGTATGACAATTTTACCATTTGACCTTTAAGGATGACCATAACCATGGACCTACCTGAACAAATATTTCATATGGCTCTTCTACTGGTTTAGGGAAAGAATATTGCCAAATTATCTTTAGATGCATCATCAGTATAGAAAATATGGCTCAGAGAAGCTCCATTTATGACAATTATCATTTGACCTTCAAGTGTAACCTTGACGTAGGACCTACCAGAACAATTGTTTCAAATGCCACATCTACTAGTAAAGGAGAACAAGTTTGCCAAACTGTTTTGATATCCATTCATAAATGTTGGAGTTGTAGCTCGGACAATCTCTACATATGACAATTTTAGAAATTATGGCTCAGAAAAGCTCCATTTATGATGATGATCATTTGATCTTCAAGTATGACCCTGACCTTGGACCTACCAGAACAAATGTTTCAAATAGCACTTCTACTCACAAAGGAGTACAACTGTGCCAAATATTTTGAAATCCATCCACAAATGTAGAAGTTATGACCCAGACAAATTTGGACAAAGTGACATTGTATTAATTATAATCTCGTTCAACGCAAGCGGACTTGACACAACTGATTCAAAGGGTTACCTGAGATAAAAATTGGCAGTCTTAATTTGCTTGTATAGATCAAATTAAAATGGATGAAATTCTGGATTCATATTCACCAACCACTCTCAATTGCATTCCTTAGTCTAAATCTAAATTTAGAAAACAAAAACAACTTCTGCTTGGTTTGGCTAGATCATATGGTTTAGCCAATGACAAGTTTAAACTGGCAGCCAGTGTTAGCAATCTTCATATCAACAACAGGTAACATGCAATGCTTACAAGTCAGGTTTCTGCCCGGTTTGAGATTTCATGAGATGACGTGAGGCTACACAGAAATTTAAATTGTGATGTTATTTATGCACAGAAATAGACCTTATTGACAAAGATTGAATTTTTTAACAAGTTTGATCAACTGATTGAGGTCAGAAAAATCTTTGTCTGTCATGAAAATCTTAGCCAAAGATAGAATATTGTTCATTTACTTAAAAAAACAAATTAAGGCATTCTGATACAGACTGTCTGATAGGTGGATTTGGTACAATAGCTAACTTATAGAAAACCAATAGCTACCCTAATGATAAATCGGGTGTTGTGCATTGTCAAATGGACGATCAAGGGAGATACAACAGGTACCAGTTTTTCGGAAGTTGTGTTACTTTCAAATTTAGGAAATTCTTCAGCGTATGACTAAGACTTGATTCTTAAGAATGGTTGGAAATATTTGGTCTTATCCAAATTGAAAGCATTTGCAGACAACAAAATAAATGTGACTCAAAAATTGAAATTTGTTTTGGGAAGGTCAGAAAACATTGAGGGAAACGGAAAAAATGCTGGTAACCAGCATTTTCTAAATTTCCCACAATGTTTTTTCAAAAGGCTTTTTCTTCAGGTTCATTAAGACCTGTGATTGTGTGGTACAGGGTTCAGATAATCTTACAGTGTGGGAGGCCTGCAAAGTGTGACAAAGAGAGACGGGTTGAGTTAAAGGGAGCTATTCAGATTTTTTTAAACAAGCACTAAAGGTTCTGAAATATTTTATCAATGAATTTAGTAAGACAATAGCTAGTGCCTCTTAAACTTTGGTGTTTTAGATTTTGCTCAAGTATTTCACAAAAACTTGTCACATAGGTCGATGGATCTTACTCAAATAAGCATGATGATGTAATATCAGATCTGATGTCATAAAAATAGACAATTACCGATTGCAGCGCAACCATCCCCATTATTCTAATGCCACATTTGCACTTTATTACCAAATGTAACTATCAAATTTCTTTACGTTTGCACAGAAATATGTTTCCAAAAGTCTTTTTCTTAAGGGTCATTAAAACATGGGATTGTGTGGTAAAGGGTTATGTGTTAAAAATATTTTGCTCAATATATATATCTGCCATAAAGTGAGTTTTTACATTTTGTCATCCTTCTCCAAACTTCAAAAAATATATCTAACACTTCCAGTGCTAAATTAACTCATTAAAATGAAATTTCAGACTGGTCCAAATTCAAAGCAGTTGCAGAAAAAATATCATATGTGACTTACATGAAGGGATTTGGCTTTTCAAAGTTGGAAAACAGTATGAGAAAAAGAGAAATGCTTGTGTTACCAGTGATTTCTCCTTTTTCCATATCACTTCCAAAAACCTTCTATTTCAGGGCGGTTAACCCTCAAAGTCCCTTTCATAATTATAATTGCTGTCTTTGCAGCTTGTATAGATCAAGATCAGGCAGCAGAATATCTGCAGTATGATTTTTCATTTACACTGTCCGCTTTGCTAAAACACTTAAGAAAGAGCAACCTTGAAACTGTGATTTTATGGGTCATAACTCCATACTGAAAATTATTTATTTGGCACTCTAATGGTTAAAACACGGGTTTGTTTGGTACCAGTGCACGACATTTCGTGGTAAGACAGTTGGTTGAAAGACGTTTTAGTCGACACATTAAAAGTTGGTCAAATTGCCATTTTGTCGAATCACCATTTGGTCAACATTTTTTTCACAGGTGCGACAAATGGTAGAAAATTGTTCTTGCTGAATTATGATCTCGCCAGACAATGAGACTTTGAGCAAACCGACGAAAGCCGTATGCAACTGGGTGCAATTTAGAGAAATGAGCTGTGTTTACTAAAATCAGATACAGTTTTACTTGTTTTGTTGTTTGTAAATTATTGTTACTCAGTTTAACTGAAATGAAAAATCATCACTAATCATAAGGGTTTCTTTTTATGTTTTTGTCTAGTTTTCCATAGCCCATGTTCTGAGCTGTTTTACATCTAGTTTGAATGTGTCAACCTGTCTGCTATGATGCATTACTATCCTGTATTTATACAGGATAAATATTAATATGCAGTGCGTAAATTACTGCTAAAAATAGCACATGGAAAATGGCCATATATACTATGTTTGTGGAAAAACTAAGGCAAGTTTTCACTTCAAATTTCTTAAATCAGTAACAATTTCAAACAGGAAAAATAATCTAATATAATACCATTGTTTACTTGAAATCTCTGTATGTTTTTCTCTATCGCTTAGCCTCGTTTTCGTTATCATTCCTTAACTTCTGGTAATGAAAACTTCAACATTCCTTTTAGCTTACATGAAAGATAATCTGATTAGACTTGCACTGAACTTCGTCAAAAACTTGCACCAAAATTCGACCAAATAATGATAAGTCAAAGTGTCGTCTCAACTATTTGTCCGTGTCAACCATATGTCCTGTCGACTAAAATGCCTTTCGACCAAATGTCTTTCGACGAGATGTTGTACACCCATTTGGTACAGCGTTATCTATGGAGCAAGCAACAGCACCTACAATAACAACTTTAGTATTGTAACCAGTCATCAGCAGGGTTTACAGTACCTAAGGCATTATGTACATTTTAAAATATTATGCATTCATTTGAAATAAAATAGAAAACTGAACATATCAAAATGGCATTCAAAACTTTCTCCTCAGCCTTGATTTATCAACATAAACAAGAGGGTCATGATGGCCCTTCATTGCTCTTCTTCATTATAGATATGAGCAATGCTCTGGAAAACAGGGAGTTCACTGTATCTCTGTGATGCTTGACACCAAGTAAATCATCATATCATTATGGATCCATAAAATCCATTTTGTCAACCAACCAACTGCATGAATCATTGGGTAGAATGGTCCTTGAACATGCAGAAATTTCGAAAAAGCAAAAAGTTTCAACCCATATCAGCCTGTGCAGACTGTGCAGGCTGACCTGGGTCTGTACGTTTTGCAGATGCATTAAACCCCTTTCCACAGAATGTGACTCATTTGTGATATGTGATTCATAGCCCGCCTGGGTGGCTCAGTGGTGAGCGTGTCGGACTCATGACCTGGTGGTTGTGAGTTCGATACCTGGTTGAGGCGAACTTTCTTTCCAGCGTATTTTCGCCTCTCACCTCTGCTGAAGCATGTGAGAAAAGTAGTCAGTGGCTTTGGAAAGAAAGTTGTGTTAGTACTGGTGTAAGAAAGCCAGGAAACACATGTGCGTCACCGACCGCCATGATATGACCTTAGCTGTTAAAGTGGCGTTAAACCCCAATATAACCAATATAACCAAATAATGTGATTCATAATGTGTACTGGAAAGTGATATTAACCCTGATAGTGCTCTATCAAATGACAAAATCTTATTAGACTTGTCCAAATTTAAAGCATTTGCAGACAAGAAATTAGATATTGCTGAAATAATAGGGTTTGTCTTTGAAAGGTTCAAGGTTGCTAGGGCCAGAATTTGTAACAAAGTAGCAGAAAGTGTAGATCCAAGGTCAGACTGCCATTTCTGAAGAAGGTCTTTTCAAGAACAATTCTCGCCAAATGTCAATAAACACAGACACAGGGCCATGAGAGGAAAGTACCAGATATCTTTTTTAACCAACAGCATTTTGTTTCTTTGAAAGCTTAACCCTTTTTCCAGAACAGGTTATTTTTGGAAATACCAATATGCATGCTTATAATGTCTTTAAGGTGCTTAATATCATTTGAAAAATGATTTCAGTCATATATTAGGGACTAGTGTATGTATCCATGATTTCCTGGAGTGTTTTAAACAGTACATATACAATCATTCTTCCCAAGCCAATGGCTGTTTTCTTTCACAGCCATTGTTAAAACAGCAAGTTGTGAGAGAGTCATAAACCCAGTTGCAATCCGCAGAGAGAAATTGGCTGAGCTGATGATTTGAACCAGTGACTCCATGGTTGCAAGACCAAAATACAAACAAACACAGTTTGAAAGAAAGGAAAGTACTGTTTACCTTATTTTGTAACAGTTTTTCCTGTTAGAAGTAATAGATTTACATATTTAACTCTGCTGTTAATCCTTTTACCAGACAATCCTGACTCTGAGCAACCCTGAAAAAGAAGACTTTTGAATACATTGTGGAAAAAGGAGCAAATGCTTGTAACTAGCATTTACTCCTTTTCCAACAATGTTTTCTATCCTATCAAGGACAGAAATCGTCATTTAAGCAACATTTACCTTGTCATCTGCAAACGCTTACAATTTGGTCTAGTCCAAAATTTTGTCATTTGGTAATGAGTTAAAAATCGAAACTTTTTGCCCTTCGATATTGCAAGATGTTTCTAGTTTGATAATCTACATGTTTTTCCACTATCTGATGAAAGGTATAATGACAAGATATGCCCGTCACACCACTAAACATCTCTTTATCAACCTTGTTTATACGAGACTCAGCGAGAGGCATGCTCAAAATGTCGGGCAAGGCAGCAGGAGGAAGTCAGTGTGTTCATAGTTTTATTGTTTGGCACATCAACATAACCTAGTTTAATCTTTTGGCTTTTAAGCACTTCTCAATTGTCTTGCAGACACTGTAGATCAAGACTGACTGCACAGAACGTGCAGTCTGATTTTGGATCTACTGTGACTGTCTGATAAGTAGATATTTTTCCCCTAGAAACAACTTTGAAATTGCCAAATTTAGGTTTTTACTATCGGCTTGAAACTCTCTTTTAAGTACTTTAGCAGGTTAATCCTTTACCACACAGTCCTGACTTTTTACATCCCTGATAAAGAGGCCTTTTGAAAATATTGTAGTAACCAGCATTTTTCCCTTTTCCCATAATGTTTTCTACCCTTTTCAAAAAAATCTGATTTTTCAGCCACATTTATTTTGTCATCTGCAAATGTTCAGTTTGGACTTGTCTAAATTTTTGCTGTTTGGTAAAGAGTTAAGGGTTAAAGTGCAAACACTGGAATGAGCTGATACACTTTCATTAATTATATTGTCATTTAATTAAGCACTCATGTGTTTTAAAATCTTTATTCAAACAATGATTTATATTTTGTCAGTTGTTCGAGAGAATATCAAAAAGTTTGTGTACTGACCCTGCGAAAAATTTTTCTTTCAATCATTTCATTTGAAATTGTCCATAATGATGAAAATACAGTTTTTTACCAACCTTTCTAAAATGACAATGTTTAAATTTGTTGCTATAGAAACAATGGAATTGACATGTAGCCTGACCTGGCATTTAACCCTAAAATCCAACTTTTTAGCAACCCTCTGAGAAAGAAGCCTCTTGAAAACATTTTGGGAAAAAGGAGAAAATACTGGTAACCAGCATTTTCTCCTTGTCCCATAATATTTTCTACCATATCAAACATTTGTGCCAAATTTAAATTGTCATCTGCGAACACTTTCAGTTTGGATCACTTTACATTTTTGTCGTGCAGTAAAGAGTTAATACATCTTGATATCACCACTGCCACAGGATCTTCTAGTGTCAATTTTTTGGTGCAAATGGGGCATATGATGTCTTGCCTGAGGAAAAACAAGGGAGGTGACTCTCACTCCACAACATATGTGATACCCTGATAACCCAAGTGAAATTTTCTCATTTCCCAGAAAGTCCAGATCAATAGTCTGGAAATTTTTTTGGATTCCAACCAAAGAAACAAGGGCTTCTGATTAAAGAAATCTTGGATATGTGCGTTGTTATTTGCATACTATGCAAAAAATCGTATGCTAATAAAGGTATGTTTCATACCTTAATCATATCATACTACCATACCTTAACATTTTGCAAGGGGCGAATATAATCAGGTTCTGAATTGTAGTTTCATGGGTGTTTTGAAAGAACACACACACACACACACACACACACACGGAATTGCCGTTTCACACACACACATATATATATGTATGTGTGTGTGTGGAACGGCAATTTCTTCATAAAGCATGGATTAGGAAAAAGATATATTGGATTTCCTCAATAGTTCACTGAAGTGGAGAATCATTGACGGTTCTACTTTACAGTTGCTACTTCGTGAGATGCCTGCATCTAAAGTAAAATCATAAAATATATGTAGATCTACAGGTACTTTCAAGTACTTGTAAGTCTTACAGAACAAATTTACATAAGAACAAATAAAACATGTCACTGAGAAGTGACCAATGCCCCCGAAAACACAATTAAGACCTTGCTGTGAAAAGTTATGGCCTGGACACCAAAATGGCTACCCCCACCCCCTCCCCCATTTGACTTTGCTGTGACTGTGACCTTCAACCCATGACTCTCGCCATAATGTGGTTAACAATTCTCTAAAGTTATACTGAAATTAATTCATCATTAAAAAAGTTACTTAGGCCAGACAAAAATACAATCCTACCACACACATTGTTGTGACCTTGACCTTTACCCTACGGACATGACTCCTGTGCATGACACATCATATCAATGTGGTTAACATTTGTGCAATTATTTTGAAATTAAGAGAAAAATATTATGGCCCAGATATCATGAAAATGACTAACCCCCCCCCCCCTTTCCCTCCAACACATTTGACCTTGCCATGACCTTGACCTTTATCCCATGGATATGAGTCTTGCACATGACACATCATCTTTATGTTGTTAACAATTCTGCAATACTGAAATTCATTAATAATAAAAAAGTTACAGGCTGGATATGAACACTACCTCCCGAACACATATTTGACATTGCTGTGACCTTGACCTTTAACCTATGGACATATTTCTTGTGCATGACACATTGTTTCTATGTGGTTAACATTTGTGCCAAGTATAATGAAATTGAAAAAAAGGGAAAAAGGTTATGGCCCGGACATAAAACAGATGGATAGATGGACAGATGGACTGACAGACAGACACACTAAACACATACTTTATATTACCCTAAAAAAAATTGTGGGCATAATAAAAACTGAGTTTGAAAAATCATGCTTGTTAAACCTGTAATAAAAACACTTAAAAACAACATTAGACAATAACAACAACAACAAAAATGCTTTCACCTAAAAGTTTATTCAAAGTCACAGTCCGATTTTATAATGATTATTATCTTGTATTACAATTTGACAAACAGTAACAGCTAAATAAGTTTATTTGATTGTGAATCCAAACACCATCCCCGATTCGGTTTGATAATCAATTCTCTTTTGATTTTACAACACTATTGACCACACCCCCCTGCAAATCCTCCGGCTGTGCAAATTTTAACCGTATAAAATGCAAAATAAAGAAAAAGAATGCGTGAATTGAACAACATAGATAAGAAGCACATTTTTTCACAATGTTTTCAGATGGTGAAAGTGTTCGATACTGGCTAGAGGCCACTAAAATGAACAATAAACTTGTCCACTCAAGTCAAAGGTTAGCCATGGCCTGCCAGGCCAATTCTTACAACCAATAATTAAAGACTGATATGAACAAGACAGCAAAAGGTCCAGGGTGCAATCCCATGCCATCTCATACCATAAACATCAAAGTTAGTGTCTATCGGCTCTGTTCTTATTATCTTTGTACTGTTCCTTTATCACATAAAACCTTCTCCAGCAGTGTATTTAGTCCATGACTTATTTTCAATAATACACTAGTGTATTATTGTTTTTTGGGTCCCGGTTCTGATCAGTCTTTAGTCATGAGCGCATGAAGCTGAAGAAACCAGCCACAGCATGCGCCGGAATTTATACTACTACGCCATTTCGCAGAAAAAAAAATGACGTCACTGTTGCTAAGGCATATACGCGTGGAAAGTTTTTTTAAAATCAACAAAATTGTCGAAAAAGGTGGAATTATCCCCTCTAGAAACTGTTTCTTTCTATTTTCAGTGTAAGTGTCTCAGAGCTATCTACTTGTGTATATGTACACATTTGAAACAAAACTACAACTGTAAACATGGACCTGTGAATGGCATGAAGACCCTAAAAAAAAGGCTTTTAAAGACATTGTGGTCCAGTCTAAAATTTTATTGTTTGGCAAAAAAGTTAAAAGGACACTAACATGTTTTTTTTTTGATACACTAAGAACAGTGCAAGCAGTTCCCTTACCTATCATGTTCTCTTGAGAGGCATAAAAAGATTGACGACATCACAGTTGTTTGTTGTAATGACCCAAGGAAATAGGCTTTTAAAAACACTGCTGCAATATGGGAAAAATGTACTGTTTCCTTTTCTACAATGTTTTCTACCCAACAGAAGACAAATCTCATAATTTGAACCATGTATTTTATTATGTTGTCAACAAATACTGTAAGTCTGGCTATGTCTACACTTTTGTCCACTGGTGTGTAGGGTAGACAATCAGTGAGGTTGTCTATCCCATATAGACACAACCATTAGAGATCTTTTGTCTATCCAACTTGGACCTCATGGAATGACAGTGTTGTATATGTGATATATACAATGTTGCTTACACGATATATACACACCAAATACTAAGTGTTGATTGGCTAATTTATCGAAACCATCATCTAAAAAGAGAGGGATAACGGGAGCCAATTTTAGGATACTGGACTGGTGATGTACTCATAAGTACAGTTGGGGTCCTGCGTGGCTCAATGGTAAAGTGTAGGACTCATGACCTGGAGGCCCCAGGTTCATGCTTTACTGGGCCAAGCCCCTGTAGCTCAGTCGGTAGTGTACAGGACTTGAGAACAGGAGGTTGCTGGCTCGATCCCCGGCTTTGCCAATTTCTTTCCGAGGATTGATGATAGTCATTGCGACAGGATTCATTCCTCTCTCACCGCTGACCATTGTTTCGACGATGGTTATGTGGGAAAGCAGCAAGTGGCTTGGAAAGAATATTGTGCGGAGTACTGGTAAAAGAAACTCCTGGAAAGCATGGATAGGTGCACTGGCCACCATGATATGACTGAAATAATGTTGAAAATGGCGTTAAACACCATACAATCAATCAATCAATCATGCCTCACTGGATCCAGTGGGCTTTTTATGGGAGCGTCCTTGGGCAAGACATTTCAGAGCCCTAGCCTAGTATTGGTGAAACCCAGAAAATACCTGAATACGTGAGCTGTAGCTGTGATATGACTGAAATAATGTTGAAAGCAGCATAAAACACCATTCAATCAATCGATCATAACCACAGGTTTACCCATTACCAAACAATCCCGTATCCCTGCAGAGGAAAACTTTCGAAAGCATTGAGGAGAAAAGAGAAAATGCTGGTAACCAGCATTTCTTTCGCCTTTTCCTATCAAGTTTTCTGTCTTATCAAAGATGTGTTCCATCCTTTAAGCTTTAAATTTGCATCTGCATAAGCTTTCAATTTGGACAAGTCTCAAGTTTTGTTGTTTGATACAGAGTTAACCCTTTGGCTGCTAAGCATGACTCACTGACCTTTTTCGGCAGCGTAGATCAAGATCAGACCACACAGATCTTGCAGTCTGATCTTGGATCTACACTGTCTGATATAGAGATATCTTTCCTTTAAAAATGCCTTTGAAGCAGGAAAATTTGGGTTTATAATATTAGTTTGAAAGTTTCGTTCCTTTTATTTAGCAGGATAAGGGTTAATAATCATCACTGGTGTGAATGACCTCACAAAAATGTGTTTCAGTTGTTAGACTCCTAAACCTTTAGTCTTAGCTCAAAATACATCCAACAGACATTTTCAGTCAAGAAATAATCCTCATAAGTGCAATTTCAAGGTTAGTTTTGTTCATTTTTCCAAGCTGACAGTGTTGATGAAAAAACAGTTGAGAAAGGTGCTTTAAAAGGCCAAGTAGTGGCCGAAAGTAAACAAAGTGTGTGTGTTAAAATGCATTTAAATCTAATTCATACAATTTACAAGTATGGAAATTATTGGGAAGATGACAATCTGTTATTGTGCAGTTGGTCCAAGTGATAGTCAATGGCAGACAAATTTTAAAAAGAGATAAAAAATTAAAGAACAGATAGAGCGACTTGGCAACTTTTGACCTAGTTTTACAATTCTTCTTTCTGCCAGCGACTAACACTTTGAGCAACCTTACAATATGACATTGTCATCTTCACAATACTTTTAAATGTATTTGCCTCTATCTCTGTATTGTTTTGCATATTTTTGAGCAGTGGAATTTTCAATTAGACATATTTTTCAACAGTGGAATTTTCAATTAGACATATTTTTCGGTATAGCTGAATATGCTGGTTGTTGACCTACTTTTTGGTACTGATAACAAATGAATAAACAGAAATTTGTGAATGGTGAAAAATGTAGACAAGGGTATTTTAAGGGCCCCTGCCTATTTGCCAGCAAATTTACACTGTCTTTTTTAAAGATATTTCTTCTTTTAAGACAGTTAAGACGTAATCCAACTGAAATATAGAAAAGGAGCAGTTGGTACATTGTATTGTAATGGGTTATAGGTTAACATGCTTATATTTGAGCCATGCTCTGTGAAAAGGGGACTCAGTGCATCAGCAAAAAGAATTGACCCAGCTCAGCCAGTACAGGTTGACCTGGGACGAAACTTTTTGCTATTGGTCAATTTTCTGCAAGTCCTAGGACCAGTTTACCTCATGATTTAGTAGGTTGTTAGACAAAATGGATTTCATGGAACTATGATCTTGTTATGACTTGCTTGGTATCATGGATCGCGGAGATGCATTAAGCCCCCTTTTGCCAGAACATGGTTCACTTTATCATCAATTAGTACTGGAAAAAAATTGCTAAGGTGTAAATAAGTGCAGCAGCTATTTATTAGAGCAAAACTTGTCTTGTGTATTAGTGCCATAAATAGACCCTAAAGTAGGTCTCACAGAGTAAAATTTTTTAACCAATTGCAAATTACTATTTATTCATTCTGGACTTATACCAAGAGGTAGGGAAGTACCAAAAGCTAGCCTATACAGAGCTACCTGAAAACACTCTCCAACATTTACCCTATTTCTTGTGAGAAAAATTTACCAAAGACTAAACAGAGGTAAACAATGCTATTGTTTAATGGCTTTTGAACTGTTGTGGTGCAATTCTTTTTTCGACTTAGCTGAATACACTGGCTTTTGACCTATTTCTTGGTACTGATAAAGAATGAATAGATGGTAATTAAAAATGTGATTGGTCAAAAATGTGCACATGTTTTTTAGGGGGGTCACTGCTGGCATATTGACAAACATTCATGAAACCACTATTTCCAGGCGTTCAAGCTAATGCCAGTCGAAACCCCAAGGCCTTGATTCATACCATAGCAAATTAATGTAGTGGAGAAGGATTCTTTTCTTTGGCTATTAAATTTTGGAAATTCAATATTTTCATAAGCATTACCCAATAACTCAATAACCCAATGAAAAGAAGTAAGAAAAAAGAGGGAATTGCTCGTGAGGTTACTTTTCATTATTTTTCTTCATATAGAGCCATAAAAGAGTTTCAATATTTATATTCCAGTATCTCTTATGTCGTCTACCTTTTTAAGGATATTTCTTGTTATACGAAGTACATTATTCTATGTGGCATTTCCAATGCTGTTTTTAACAGTGTAGCTTTAAGATTGGATTGCATGCTCTTTGCTGTCTGATCTTGATCTAAACTTTCCACAAATCGGCATAACCCTTTACCACCTGTAATGTGTTTTAACATTTTCTCCTTTTCCCACAGGAATTTCTTACTCAGCAAAGACAAATTTCACCATCAGATTAACATTAAATTTGCCACCTGCGAATGCTTTCACCTCGGATGTATCTTAACTCTTTACGAGCCTTTGAGAGCATTGTGGGAAAAGGAGAAAAGCTGGTATCCAGCATTTTCTCCTTTTCCCACAATGTTTTCTACCCTTCCCAAAACAAATTTCAACTTTTCAATCACATATATTTTGTCATCTGCAAATGCCTTCAATTTGGACAAGTCTAAAATTTTGTCATTTAGTAAAGGGTTAATATTTGTTGACTGGTGAAGAGTAGGCTGTACAGATCCCCGACATTTCATCATTTCATCAAAAACCATGTTTGTCAAAAACAAGCCATTACCCTGACCCTTGCTCTAACCAGACAAATTGTGGCTCAAATCTTCCCCCTAGACACAGCTTTTCATGAAATAAATCTTGGGATTTAGCAATCAGTACTTTAACCCTTATCCTGCTACACAAGTGAAATGAAACTTTCAAAATTTGGACAGAAAAACCTCAAACTTTTCAAAAACCTCAAACTTTTCAATAACCTCAAACTTTGCTATTTCAAAGGTATTTTCTTTAGAAAAGATATCTCTTTATCAGACAGAGTAGATTCAAGATCAGACTGCATGTTCTGTGCAGTCTGATATTAATCTACTCTGTCCCTAAAAGGTCCTTGAGTTGGGCTTAGCAGCGAAAGGGTTAAAACACACATGGATTTCGACGAAACACCCTTTCCACGAAGTGTTGTGCACTGGGCAGCCGGATGTGCCATGTTGTGCCCATGTGCCATGTGATCTGGATATTAAGTGTTATTCTTAGATATGAGCCATGCTTTGGCAAAAAGGTGTAATGCATCTCTGTGCCGCTAGACGTTAAACAATTCATCACATGATTAATGATCCTTCATGAAACCCAATTTGTATTCCACCATAAAACACAGTTTGTATAACAACCTACTGAAGCATGAGGTACACTGGCTCAGCTAGAAATTTGAACCAGCAACCCCCTGTTCTCGAGTCCGAATATGACGCTACCTACTGCGCTATCAGGGCTCAGCTCACCAGACGACATAATTTTAAACTAATATCAAAAACAGTACCAGAGCTGACAACTGGGATATGGCTGAAATGATGGGACTTTGACATGATGGAGGGAAAACACTATGAGTAACAGAAGAAAATGCAGTATTTAGAAATCATTGATACAATTTTCTAAAACGCCTTTTTAACAAGACATGATCACTCAGAAAAGGGTTTAAAAGTATTAATACACTCTCTACTATTACATAACTTTTGAAGTAGGAAAACAAAATCTCATTTCATGCATTCATGATAATGACTCACTCACTCACTACAACACTACAACTAGGAAAGGAGAGTTACGGAAAAAAATCAATGTATTGATAAAATGCACACAAAAAAATGCCCCCATGACAAAAATCACATTTAGGTTTTCTTTTCCTTTTTCCCGTTGTACACCAATACTGCAAAATGTCATTCTATAGCCACATTCTGTAAGCTTTTATCACATCTTGCTTCGCAGTCATCAGTATTTTTCTGTGCTAACAAACACTGACGCCGTCCAGTGTCTATTGTTAGTGTTAATACCTTGACTCCGAAGTCAGTCTTCCTAAGCTTACATTAATTTCCAACATAAAAGTTTTAAACAGAAAAAATATTCTGAAAGTGATATAGTGTTACTGGCTCCTACTTGCTCAGCACTATTTACCCCACCCTCTAAAATCCTCTGTTACACACAATTTTACTTACAGACATGATGACATACTTAGATCATCTGGTAGATCATGTGGCAATATTTGTGAAATCATGTGACTACAAACTGGCGCCAGCAGTAACAAATTACAATGAATATTTGATGAATATTAGCGAAGTCACATAATACAATTTTAAAAAATGTAGGTCAAGGTGGGTTTTCTTTCAAATGTCTGGATGAAATTGCGTTAACTTAAGACGAAGTTGATAATACATTTTGTGATTGATTCTATACTATATTAACATTTTGATGTTTTTCTTGATTGGACCGTAACTACTGCAACTTACAATGAGCAAGACCATAACTAACCAATATAACAGATGTGTCAAAAATCATTTATCATGCTATTTTTATCAGCCTCACTCCACGCCAACTCACACCAAAAGAGTATTGGTCAGAGTCTCTTTACCAAAGGACAAAATTTTAGAGCTGTCCAAATTAAAATCATTTGCAGACAACTATAGAATGTGGATCCCCGACATTTTATTGAAAACCATGTTTGATGAAAATGATCCCTAGCCCTTGCCCTAACACCGGCGAACTGTGGCTCAAGTCTTCCTCCCAGACGGAGCTTTACATGAAATAAATCTAGGAATTTAGCAATCAGTATTTTAAAACATACATGGATTTCAACAAACCAAAACACCCTTTTGACGAAATGTCATGCACCGATAGAATGACACTCAAATGGTGAAATGATTCTTTGAAAGGATAGAAATCATTGTGGACAAAGGAAAAAAAATGCTGTTACAAGCATTTTTCCTTTACCAACAATGTTTTCATAAGGCTTTCTCCACCTGGTCCTCAAAACTTGGAATTGCGTGGTTAGGGGTTATGTTGGTAACAGAAACTCTAGGAGTATGTGGATAGGTGCAGACTGTCTTGATATGAGTGAAGTAATGTTCAAAATAGTGCCAACGCAACACAAATAATCATTGACTCTATTCATAACACAGACAACACAAGAAGTTTTTTTAGTCAGTGTAGATCAAGATCAGGCAGCACAGAATGTGTAGTCTGATCTCTGATCTACACTGTCCTCTACTTTACTCTAGATTATGAATAAAAAGTCCCTTCATCTTTCAGCAGAACTGGTTTTGTAGCAGTTAAAACAGAAATTTCATTTTACAACTGACAGAGTTACACTGACCTGCAACATTTCATCAAAAACCATGTTTGTCGAAAATGATCCCTAGCCCTGACCCTTACCCTAACACAGACAAATTGTGGCTCAAATTTTCATCCCATACAGACCTTTTGATCTGACAAAGCTAGAAATTTAGCAATCAGTATTATAAAACATACATGGACTTCCATGGAACACCCTCTGGAAGAAATGTCGCGGACGTGTTACATAACCCTGCCAAACATAACTTTAAATCTGGCTCATTTGATGGAATTTGCCTTGATATGATAGAAAACATACTGGGAAAAGGAGAGAATGCTGGTTACCAGCATTTTCTCCTTGGTCCATAATGTTTCCAAGAACTTTTTCTTCAGCGTCATTTAAATCTTTGCCAGACAACAAAATTTCTGTCTTGTCCAAATTGAAAGCATTGATAGACGAAAATTTAAGTGTTACTCAAAATATAAAATTTGTCTTTCATAGGGTAGAAAGCATTGTGGGAAAAGTAGAAAATGCTGGTTACCAGCATTTTCCCATTTTCCCACAATGTTTTCAAAAGCCCTCTTTCTCAGGGTCATTGTAAGTCAGCATTGTGCTGTAAAGGGTTAAAAATGGGATTGCTTGGTAAAAAAATAGGAAGCCTTGAAGGCTATAGAAGAACCTTGGTAGGAAGTCAAGACGAGAATTATTACATACCATATCAGGCTGTAGTCTGATCTTAAATCTGTACTTTCAATACTAAAATTTACAACTTAGCTGTACTTATTGAATGAAAAATTCTACTTCCTTCGCCCTCTTACAGAAACATCTAGTGTTTAACCCTTCACCACACATTCTCTTCTTTAAAAGACCGTTGAGAATGAAGACTTTTGAAAACATTGTGGGAAAAGGGGAAAATGCTGGTAACCAGCATTTTCTCCTTTTCCCACAATGTTTTCTGCCCTATCAAAGACAACTTCCACATTTTGAGGCACATTTGTCATCTGCAACTGCTTTGGATTTGGACAAGGAATCCTGAGGTAAAATCAAAGCGTTGAAAGCACTGGTGTGGCATTTGTCAAAGGAGCCATTGTGTGAAAATAGTAATTTGAGAAATAAACAATAGAAATAGTTTCAAAATATTCGCTTAAAAGTCAACCTACTATATTGTTATGCACAATCCGATAGGGTAGCGTGCAATCTTGTGGGACGAGCAAGTCCGGACGAATAAGCCCAGGGACGAATGAGCCCAGGAACAAACTGGTTTTGGGATGAACAAGCACGGAATCAGGCTGTGTATCATTATGCCAATAGAAGGCCACAGCGGATCATACTATTTTCGATAAAAAAAGAAGTATTTCCACCATCAATTGCCTTATCCAATTTATTTTAATATGCCATTTTCAATTTCATATCCGAGTGCAATCAAAACACTTATTTGTCTTAGAAAAATTGAGTTCAAAATTGGGTTTACTTCCTTTGGTTTTGCACAAACTACGATACACGATTTTCAAAATGCCATTTTGAACTCGTAGTGGCATTGTCTTCGACAAATGCCACAAAAATCTGTTTAAATCATTGTGGGGAAAGGAAGAAAAAGTTGGCAATCTTAATTTTTACTCTTCCCACAATGTTTTCAACTCTTCAAAAGGTAAGTAACACCGTGTGGGCCATATTTAACACTTTACCACACAATCCCGACTTTTAACGACCCTGAGGATGGAGGCTTTTGAAAACATTTTGGGAAAAGGAGAAAGTGCTGGTAACCAGCATTTTCCCTTTTCCCAAATGTTTTCTACCCCATATGAAAGACGTCTCAATCACTTGAGCCAAGCCCCTGTAGCTCAGCCGGTAGCGTACAGGACTTGAGAACAGGTGGTCGCTGGTTCGATCCCCAGCTTGGCCAATTTCTTTCCGAGGATTGATGATGGTCATTGCGACAGTATTCATTCTTCTCTCGCTGCTGACCATTGTTTCGATGATGGTTATGTGGGAAAGCAGCCAGTGGCTTGGAAAGAATACTGTGCGGAGTACTCGTAAAAGTAACTCCAGGAAAGCATGGATAGGTGCACTGGCCGCCATGATATAACTGAAATAATGTTGAAAAAGGTGTTACACACCATACAATCAATCTCAATCACTTGAACCATATATAGTTTCTCCTCTATAACTGCTTTCATTATAGATGTGTCAAAAACTGTTTGGTATGGTCAAGGGTAAATTTGTTGTCCGCAAAATTTTATGCCCCCTGTATGTCACAAATCTTCTTTCTTTTTTTTTCCTCTGGAACGGAGTTAGCAGCAATCAAAAAGACAAAATTTCAAATAACATTATCATATTTAAACAACCCTGAGGAAAAAGGCTTTTGAAAACAATGTGGGAAAAAGGAAAGATGCTGACAAGCAGTATTTTCTCCCTTTTCTCACAGTTTCAATCTTTCTAAAGGCAAGCCCCCATCAATCGAGCAAATGTTTAATTTGTCATCTACAAAATTAATATGTGAATATGGACATCTAAAATTTTATCACTTGGTGTTGATTTAAACAAATATCAATTGTAAGAACACAATAGTATAATCCATTTAGCATAAAATTGATTACAATTACCTTAAGTTTCAAAGATTGCGCTTTAAATTTAGATTATTCCATGTAACTGCACAATGAGATGACAGGGTTTATATGCATGAGGAGAAAAATGTTTATTGCTAATGCATGTTGCATGTTGGGAAATGCATTTACACACAAGATAAAGATTTATTCCTCCTCCTTGATTCTACACACTTTCAACCCTCTAAATTAACCCTTAGGCTGCTAAGCGCGGCTCAATGACCTTTTGCAGACAGTGTAGGTCAAGATCAGATTGCACAGAATGTGCAGTCTGATCTTGGATCTATGCCATCTGATAAGGAGATATTTTTTCACCAAAAATAAATTTGAAATAGCAACATTCAGGTTTTTATTATCAGCTTGAAAGTTTCATTTAATTTATTCAGCAGCTTAAGGGTTACCTCTTTGGGAGACCACAATATTCTAGACTTGTCCATGTTGCAAGGATAATGCAGATGGCACTTTAAATAAGACTTGGTGGGATTTGTCTTTCAGGGGTGGAAAACATTGTGGGAACAAACAGAATACTGGTGATTACCAGTTTAAAAGCAATTTCTACTTTTTCCAATGTTCTCTAATGCGTTTTAAATTAATTGACAAAAGGATGAACATGAAATTTTAGGGACTCCTTCATATACCCATTACTGGCTAATGAACTTAATAATCACACTCAAGTGAAACAAGCGCACGGCATGCGGATGCCAATGCTTGGCTGCAAGTGCTTGATTTCAAGTGAAAATTCTAAGCTGAAAAAGGGGCATAACTGAATAAAAAAATACTTTGATGATTATCTGCCCCTGTTGTATGAGTTCCCCTTTTGATAGTGAATAAAGTAAATATCTTCAGTAAAAACAGAGATAATACAAAATGTCGAAGTTTTCGCAAGACAACAACACGGATGACGACGACAACGCTAGGGCTATGACAATAACTTGTTTTCTTCGAAAACAGCCGAGCTAAAAATTCTACCACACAGTGCTCTGTGGAAGTTGCTTTTACTTACAGTTCAAACAGTAAGTGAGCTACACCTGTATTCACCAACTGTACTTAATCCTTAAAGCACACAACTATAGTTGCCTTTGCGGCCTGTGTAGATTAAGACCAGGCTGCAATTTTTTTGCTCACGACTGTCCACTTTGCTGAAACAGTGTAGACAAAAGGTACCATGAAATTGCAATTATTTGGGTCATATTTCTAGGTTGAAAATGTCTGATAGGTTAATTCTGCGCTCTAAGGGTTAATTGCATTCTTAGCCTTATTCTAGATTTAGAAAATAACGCAACATCTAATTGGCTAAACCATTTGGGTAAGCCAGTCAGAACTTGAGTTACTTTAACAGTTAAGTAAGTCTTGAGAAATAGATTAAGAATGCTCCTAAAATGTTGGTGAATACAGACCCTGATCGTGAGTCTTCACTGTCCAATATTTTCCTGACCTCAATAGTCTTGTCTACCAAAGGGCTTTGAATATGCTTTTTGCACTTCATTGTTGTTTTCTGAAACTGGGTTAACCCTTCATGAACAATATCCTGTTTTTTCATCCTAATATTATGTTGTCTGTAAATGTTTTCAATAAGGAAGAGGCTAAAACTTTTGTAGTTTGGTAAATGGTTTAACCATGAAAACATAACACAATCTGGCTAAGATCAATAGTGCTACTTCATACAAAGATTTCTTTTTTAACCCTTTACCACACAAATTTAAACAAACCCTGGGGAAGAAGCCTTTTGAAAATATTGTGGGAAAAGAAGGAAATGCTGGAAACCAGCATTTTCTCTCTCAAAAGCCAGTCAAACTACACCAAGTTCCCACTATCTCAATATAAAACTTGTCTGACACTGTAGTAACAACTTGTATACCGTAGAAACCAATAAGGAGGTAATGTGGTCTTTATGGTCTTGGCTGACATGGATGAATTTTGAGCATGTTTAAATAAAACCTAGCGAGGATATGATCAAGTATGCAATAATTACTAAATAAGGATGTGGAAACAATGGCATTGACATGGTATCAATGGGACATAGACCTAATATGGTCCTCACTTACACATTATGAATGGTATGAACAGGAAGTAATGCATGAATCTTTCAAGAAAACTTGAAAAATGAATGAGAACGCAGAGATCGTGAACTTGAACTTATAAGATCAAGGTAAATGTGCAGTATCCAGTCTGAAACTGGGTTAACCCTTCATGAACAATATCCCAGTCTGTGCTAGGTCCAGTCTGAAAGGTCTTAGAAACAACATAGTAAAAATGCAAAGGACATGGCATATGCTTGATCAAGAGCATGATAACATTGTCTGCGCATGTCAATATTCATCGAAGATTGGACCTGTCTGCTATGACACACCACTGTACCGTACAGTTCAAATATTAATATGTAGTGCGTAAATTGACGCTCAAAATAGCAAGCAGAAAATGGCTATAAATAAAAGCGTCTGTGGAAAAATCAAGCCAGTTTTTCGCTACAAATTTCTTAGAAACATGATGATTTCAAACAGGGAAAATAGTTTTATAAAATACCATTGTTTACTGCAAATCTCTGTAGACAGTTTCTAAATATAGACATGGGGAAAACCAGGATCTGTGTGACAGACTTACAACAAAAATAACATCACCACACCACCTTGCTGAGCATTTTCCAAGCTTATAGGGGCTATATTTATAAATGGCTGCTGCATACTGGTTATATGCTAACTAACCATGGCTGGATGAATGTACAAGGTAGGATTTAGTGAGTAAATTTACATTATATTTTGAAATTCGCTGCATTGATTGCCACCTTGAAAAGTAGTAGTCCGGCACTGTACCCAGAATGAACATATCAGATAGGTATGTATTTGAAAAATGCCACCTAGTGGAAAATAATGGTATGATAAAACATAGCTAGACATGTCGGATGCAATGACATCCAAGCAGAAATGTAGTAAAGACATAGAACCAACTTGTTTTTTCCTGTATGTCATCCCTGCATTTGTCAAGTTTTAAAAACAAGTAGGGTCTTTGTGAACTTGTCCAAGTGTGACGGGGGCATTACAAACAATGTCCTATAAAGCATTTTTCATCCCAGTCTGTAAAACAATGATAATTCAAGTTAAAGAGTTACCTCACCAAAGAAGAGACAATGACTGCACTGCATGTGGAATTTATACAATGTCAATCAGGAAGAAAAAAATAGGCATCATTGAATTAATTAAAAAAAAAAGATCAATTTTTGAGATGACATTCTAATTGGAAATTAATTGCCAAATTCTCAAATTACACATATGCCCATGATTGTGTCTGATTGATGGGACCTAAAGCTGACAGTCATGAAACCATACACCTACAGAGAAAATATTTCTACTCAAACAGACACTCGCATCCAGTGCTGTACTGTTGGCAGAAGCTACACCCTTAACTCTTCACCAAACAACCCCAAGTTTTGACGACCCTGAGGGAGTCAGCTTTGGAAAACATATAGAAAAAGGAGAAAATGCTGACAACTATTATATCAGTCCTTGGAAAGAAGCCAAGCTAGGGATTTAAATCTGAGATCCCCTGGTTTCAACTCCAGTGAGTTACCAACTGAGCCGCTTGTTGGGGACAAAATTTGGAATGGACCAAATTGGAAGTACTTGAAGATGACAAATATTGCTAAAATGATGATTTCTCTTTTCTATAAGGTAGAAAACATTGTGAGAAAAGGAGAAAATGCTGATTACAAGTATTTTCTCCATTTCCTACAATGTTTTCAAAAGCCTCTTCTTTCAGGGTTGGTAAAAATCTGGATTGTGTGGTTAAAACAATAATTGCTCTTGAACTCTTGAAGGAAGTGCAGTTCAAAATCAGACCACAAACAATACAGTTTGGTTTAGGATCTTCATCTGCCATACAAAGACATTCTGGACAAAAGCAATTATTTATGTCTCGTTTTGTGATTAAAAAAATTGATTTTGACTATTTAACACTGAAGAGTCAACTCAGTGCACCTCCTGAAACAAGCTGCAGCAGATGTACAAATATCCTTGGATAAAATGAACTAGAACTGCCGCAGAGCAGACAAATACCCCTCGCCCCCTCCCAGCACCTGTTACTGAGGCAGCAAAATCAGAGAACGGACATGATTTTCACCAGTGATCTTGACCTTTGACCCATATGACCCAGAAACAATAGAGCACCTCCTTGGGTCATGAGGAACACTTGTATTATCTCAGGGTCATTGGTTAAGCAGCTTTTGAGTAAGAGCATGGAAAGAGTTTTCAAAGTTCATCTGTGACCTTGACCCATGTGATCTGAAAACAAAAGGGCCCCACCTTGGGTCATGAGCAACACTTGTATACAATGTCAGGGACCAAGGTCAAACAGCTATTGAGTTAGAGCACGGAAGCAATTTTCAAACAAAGTTCACCTGTGACCTTGACCTTTGACCCAGGCACCTCCTTGGGTCATGAGCAACACTTGTATAAAGTTTAAGGGTCCCAGGTCAAACGGCTTTTGAGTTAGAGCACGGAAACAAAAACAAGACGGATATATTGACACACAGACACTGACGTGGTGAAACCCCCCTCTACTTCATAGGTGGGGGATACAAAAAATTTTATCCAAAAATATTGTAGCAAACAGAGAAATCTCTTGTTTGGTACAATTTGTCCTCTTGCGATAAAGTTTTCAAAAAAGATCAAAGGTGTATGCTGGAGGAAATGGCCGTCACTGTAACTCTTTAAAAATGGACTGATCCAAACTGGAAGTATTTGCAGACAACCAATTAAACATGGCTCAAATGAGGGCTCAACCTCTGAAGAAGCATTTTCTCCTTGTCCCACAGCCGAGTCCCGGTAGCTCAGTCAGTAGCATACAGAGTTTGAGACCAGGAGGTCGCTGGTTCTATCCCTGGCTCGGCCAATTTCTTTCCACATCTGATGATAGTCATTGCAACAAGACTCATTCCTCTCTCACCGCTGACCATTGTTTCGACAATGGTAATGTGGGAAAGCAGCCAATGGCTTGGAAAAAATACTGTGCAGAGTACTGGTTAAAGACACACCTGGAAAGCATGGATATGTGCACTGGCCGCCATGATATAACTGAAATAACATAGAAAACGGCTTTAAACACCATACAATCAATCAACCTTTTCTCACAATGGTTCCACAAGGCTTCTTCCCCAAGGTCGTTAAAATTCAGGGTTGTATGGTAAAAGGGATAAACACCAAATCAGTCTAGCTGTAAATACTTCGTTCTTGTAAATGCTTTTATTTAACTCAAGTCTAAAATTTTGCTGTCTGGTAGTGTTCAACATTGATTTTCTGTAACAAATATTTCATCTATGCTCTGTGAAAAGGGGGCTTAATGCATTGGTTAAAAAGTATTGACCTACGTCAGGCTGTGCAGGCTGACATGGGTTAATACTTTTGCTATTTGTAAATTTTCTACATGTACATGATTCAGCCAGTAGTTAGACAAAATGAACTTTATGGATCCATCATAATGTGATGACTTGCTTGGTACAAGGCATCATGGTGATGCACTTAATCCCCTTTTGCCAGAGTGCTGCCCATTTCATTTGAATTGTTTCAATAGTATCGGGTTAAGCTGCATTATTCCACAGCAGTAATTTCCACAACTTGAAAGCCATTTAGTCAGAGGATGTCTGTTTAGGTCTCACTTTTCATTAATTTCTCCAACAAATTTGTCATTGCAGATTCCATTGATACAATCATAAAAGAAAATGAAAAAGGTAACCGAAAACCAGTTGGCAAAAAGAATCTTCATGTATCTAGTTTCAGAGGTTTTAACCCATGAAGGGTTGAACAGGGATTTAGGTGCTTGGCCTGACAGTGCAGATCAAGATCAGACTGTACAGAACATGCTGTCTACTGTAGTCTGTACTGTCAACTTTGTGCCAGGAAAAAAATCCTGAAATTGCGATATCTACATCTTTTGCAATGACCGAGTCTCAGTATCTGTTGTACTTATGTGACACTACAAGAGTTAACCCTTAACTCTTCATCAACAACAAACTTTGAGACTTGCCCAAATTTAAAGCAGTTGCAGACGACAAACTTAATGTGACTCAAAAATTGGAATTTGTTTTGGAAAGGGTAGAAAACATTGTGGAAAAAGGAGAAAATGCTAATTACCAGCATTTTCTCCTTTTCCCACAATGATTTCAAAATCTTTCCTTCAAAGGGTCGTTAAAAGTTGGGACTAAGTAGTAAAGGGTTAAAGTGCGGTATAAACCTAACAGATATTGTCATTCTAGATTAAAACCCAAATAATTGATTTCAAGCAGATAGTGTAGATCGAAGATTAGACTGCACATTTTATGCTGTCTGATCTTCATCTACACCGGCTGCAAAGGCAACTGAAGTCATGAAAGGTGCTTTAAAAGTTAAATGCTGGGAACATACGGAATATTATGGTGTAATTTCTAACTTCCCTGGTGCTTGTATTTGCTTTGAGCAGCATATGAAAATTTAATAACGAGCAAGACCAAAGGTTAACCATACTTGGTCATTTCAACAACTTCAATTCTCTGGCTATTTTGGTTGCAATTCTGTAAATAACTTCAATTCTCTGGCTATTTTGGTTGCAATTCTGTAACTTGAACGTACCAATAATTTTGAAAATTCAAATATATTGGTAAATGTTAATAATTTCAACATACTGGTAATTTTGATGATTTCAATGTACTGGTATTTACAGTTATTTCAACCTACTACCCTCTTACCAACTTCCATAAGTATCGGGCAGAAACCATGCTTCTAAAGTGCACACAAGATTACAAAAAGATTTGTTGTGGTGAGTTATTTTTTGCTGCAATTTGATCCGATTTAAAACTTGTTTAATTCACCATCAGGTCAGACATTCTGACCAACCTTTATGAGTATCAGATAGACAATGCAGCCTCTAGAGTGCACTCAAGGTTTGTCTCAGTGACCCACTTTTTTACCCTATATGACCTACAGTAAAACCTCGGTAGTTCGTAGTGCAAAGGATCGGAACCTTTTATTCAGAGTAAACGTAGTACATACCAAGAACTGTGACTGTGTTTGGGTATTTTTGGTGGCATATATATATGGAAAACCACCGACGTTTGAAGTATTCAGAGGAATTTAACAATGACAAAGGAGGATAAATACCTGGACCAGAGATAACATACGGACCGACACATAGCTTCAAACCAGTGACATGCCGACTAATGAAATTCTACTGTAATTCCGAACTCTTTGATATGTTATCCAGATAAATATTCTGACAAGCTTTCAGGACTGAAAATACAGGTCTCTAGAGTGCACAGTTTTTCTGAGATTAGTCCTCGTGACCCTTTTAAACTCGATGCAACTTAATTTCAAAATCATACCACATTATCAACACAAAAATTCTGATCAATTTTCACTGATAATGTGGCAACTAGGTTTGTCCCAAAGATCTACTTTTTGACCACATGTGACCTAATTTTATATTAGTCTGAGATGTTATCCAGATAAACATTCTGACCAACTTTCATAAGTGCCCAACTGAAAATAACTGCGGTCTCTACAGTGCACACAAGGCTTTCCTAAGATTCGTCTCAGTGACCTACTTTTTGATCCAACATAACCCAATTTCACTCTCATTCAACATATCATCAAGACAAACAATTCTGACCACCTTTCAAGAGTACCGGACTGAAAATGTGACCTCTAGAGGGCATACAAGGCAACTGTTGACACTTGGTTTAGTTTGTATTGGAGTTTAAACACCATTTTAACAGCTCAGGTCATATCACGGCGGTCAGTGACGCACCCATGTGGTTCCTGGCTTTCTAACACCAGTGCTGACACAACTTTCTTTCCAAAGCCACTGACTACTTTTCTCACATGCATCAGAGGTGAGAGGCGAAAATTTGCCTGAAAGAAAGTTTGCCTCAACCAGGTATCAAACTCGCAACCACCAGGTCATGAGTCAGATACGCTAACCACTGGGCTACCAGAGCAGGCTTGTTTTGTTTCCTTTCAAAGATATAAAGCATCATCTTTTTGTTTGCTTTTTCGAGTAAAATAGCTTTTATGTATTTGATAAAAACATGTTATAGATACAATTTTAGATCTTACAAAGTGATCTGTGAGACACTTCCATCATGAAGGCTATCAAGATACATTGACATGTTAACTGCCCCCTTTTATACTTTGTATGAAATACAGATCACACAAACTGTCAGTAATTCAGAGAAAATTACCAAGTTCAAAGCTGTTCTAGCAACTGAGGTCTGGCTATAATGGAATAAAAGACAGTTTACCTGTACAGGTGGCCAATGATTGAAGTCTTGATGTCTGTCCATGTTGATTCCAGCATAGCAGTCTGGACTGAAAAGAGAAAGACATACTGATTTATAGAAACTCCATTACAGTACATATGGTTGATGAAATAGGGATCCAAAATACATATGGTTGGTGAAATTGTAATCCATAATAGTAAGTTTTGATATTCCTTGTCAGTGCTACAGTTTCTTTTGCCAACAGAGAATATACTAGATGAGACCTACAACACCTGCAAAAAACATGGGGATGAAAAAGGTTGCATTGGTATAAGTGAAGATGAGCCTGATTTGCATAGGTCACAGACTTAAATTACATAATTGTAAGCCAACATCTTGTATCTTGTCATGACATTTTGTTCAGTCTATGACTTTGTAGGTAAGACATTGTTCAAATTCACCTGGAGTTGTAAAGACTTTGTAGGTCATGTCAACATTGTCATATTAAAGAGAATTACAATTTTTAAAAGAAAGAATTGTTTTCTGACTGGGGCTGTATTTGGCAACTGTGGGATTTTTTGTTTACATTTGAATCTGTCAAGTCTTAATGGCAATCGACTTGGTTTCGCTAGTCTAGAAGAAATGGCACTACGCTGAGTGTGCAGTCTTAAGTCTTGACTCTATCTCTAAGCTTCACAGAGATATTCTCATCAAAAGCCATGCAGTATTTGAGTCTCTTTTTTTAACAGAAAATTCCATTTTATTCGTTGGCCATTTTAAAGATGCCTGTACATATATTGCAAACTGAAGGACTTATCAAGGACAAACACAGCAAAACTTAAATATCCTAAAACATGTACAAAAACCAGGGCAATTTTTTGAAATGCAGAAAAAACTAAAAACAAATTTGGAACTATACTAGAATGAGTTCATATCATATGAGTAACAACATATTAGAGAACCAGAGAAATTGTAACAAAAAATCAACGAATGTCAACGATCTCCCATCAAACTTCTAAACATGTTGTTCAGGCTCTCTATTTGTTTACTGAATAAATTAGTGCAAGGAACGTTGAAAGATAACTGTTTTTTCATTTGCAATATATTAGAATTTGTCCACTGATGAATGCCATCATAAAGGTAATGTTCAAACCGCTGTTGTACTGAGGATAAACAAACAGTTAGAATTATGGTTGTTGAACAAACTTCCTGTGTATGGGTTGTTCGTTTGCATAGTATGTTGCAAAATTTTGTGCATGCATAAAGGTTTGACACACTGAGAGAATAATAACATATATATGCATCTGCACTTTAACCAAATTAATTGAGCTTGGAAAAATGAAGTTGAAAAAACTGCCTAGAGTTTACCCTTTGCCAAGCAGTCTCAAAGATTAATGACACAGAGGGAGAAGGCTTTTGAAAACATAGTACGAAAAGGAGAAATTGCTGGTAGTCAACATTTTCCCCTTTTCCCATGATGTTTTCTACCCTGTTAAAGACAACTGGCTTTAATTTTTGCCTGTGATTTGTCATTCTGCAATTGCTTCCAGTTTGGATGTGTCTAAAAGTTTGTTGTTTAGTAAAGAGTTAAAGATACATCTATACTCGTTTGCAGCCAGTTTTTAACCCATATCATCTCTATTATATCTAACTATAATCATTCTTGTATCTTCATGCCAAATGTTGCCCCTGACATTGCAAGCTTGCATAGATAACGACTAATAGAAAATGCATTTCATTTTCTAGGGGCTGTGAAAGAAATCACTTTTGCGCCATTTCCAGTTTTAAATCGAAGATTTCTGATACATGTATTTAATCCCTGACACCATATTTTTCGGTAATTTATCTATGTTTGCACAGCTGACTAAATTCTGAAACATTCTAGAGTCAAAATTTAACAGCATTTTTTTTCCTCTCTGGCTGTAAGGATGTATCTTTTAATCTTTACCAGATGACAAACATAAACAAATGTACAAACTGAAAGCATTTTCAGACAACAAACTAAATGTTGCTTAAATAATGGAATTTGTTTTTGATAGGGTAGAAATTTTAAGAGCGTTTTTTCTCTCTGGCTGGAAGGATGTATCTTTAAAGCACAAACTAAACAAACTAATGTTGTTACTGTCCTGGAACTGACAGTAGAAAGCAATACAAGTTGGCTTCTTTAAAAAAGAAGCCAGGAGAGGTCAGCATCAATGTTTTCAAATAGCTTACTGCTTTTAATTTCAATATATTTTGGTACATATAAACAAATAAGTAAGGCATTATATGATCACCGCTGTGTAAAAAGAAGAAACCTCTTCTGCATTACATGACCGACACGTGACCTTTTTCCCACGTTTTCAAGTCGCGTGATCTTTTCCTGCGGTGTTCTCTTTTTTAACGAAATTCTTTTTGTGTGTGTGTAGCTTTATTTGTTTAATGAAAAATTACAACCACTGGAAAAGTCACTTGCAATCAAATCACTGTAACAAATCCTTTTTGAAATCCGTCATATAAAAACAAAACATGTCTATTTCTTATTTCAGTTTTTTGATTTCGGTTTATTTATAAAACCATGACGAAAGAGACTGTGTATCAGAACGATTTCGCAGAAAAGCATGGAGTTAGGCAGCAATTTCTGAGGCAGTCTGCCTTTTCAACTCACCACTGTTGGAGAGGTCTGATGACCTCTCCAAAAAATAAGAATTTTTTTTCTCAAGTTAACTCTTTATTACACAATCCCTATTTCTAACAACCTTGAGGATGAGGGCTTTTGAAAACTTTGGGGAAAATGTTGGTAACCAGCATTTTCATTTTTTCCCACAATGTTATCTATCCCATCAAAGGCAAGTCCTATGATTTTAGCAACAATTAATTTGACGTCTGCAAAACCTTTTCCTATGGATCAGTCAAAAATTTTGTCCAGGGGTGAAGAATTAATCCTTTACCAAAGAATCCCAGATTTTCATGACCCTTGGAAAGAAAGCTTTTGAAAACATTGTGAGAAAAAGAGAAAATGCTGGTAACCAGCATTTTTTCCTTTTCCCGTAATGTATTCTACTCTATCAGAGACCTTAAGCTCATTTGTACCAATTTTGAATTTGTGGTCTGCAGATATTTTGAATCCGAAAGAATCTAAAATTTGTCATTTGGGAGAGTTAATTAAATAGTTCTGTAAAAGTACATCCAAAACTGCCTCAACTTTAATTGCTAATGACTTTCCCACATGCATAGACAGCCAATCATAACTTAAGTTAGTTGCTTAACCCTTTACAACACAATCCTGAGTTTTAACTACCCTGAAGAAGACGTTTTGGTAAGCAATGTAGTGAAAATGAGAAAATGCTGGTAACCAGCACTATCTCAGTTTTCCACCATGTTTTCTACCTTTTCAAAGACAATTTCCAATATTTGTGCAACACCTGAATTGTCCTCCGCAAATGATTTGGATTTTTACAAATCCAACATTTTGTTGTTTGGTAAAGAGTTTACCATCTCAAAAACAGGCCCTTGTTTTGTAAGCCATGAGGAAGAGGGCTATGCAAATACTGTCGAAAAAGGAGGTAAAGCTGGTAACCAGCATTTTCTATAATTTTTTACCATTCTAAGATAAATTCCATCATTTGATTGATTGCTTGTATGGTGTTTAACGTCATTTTCAACATTATTTCTGTTATATTGCAGTGGCCAGAGCACCTATCAATGCTTTCCTGGAGTATCTTTTACTAGTACTTTGCACATTATTTTGCCAAAGCCACTGGCTGCTTACCCACATAACCAAAACATCGACCAGCAGTGAGACAAGAAAGAATCCTTTCACAATGACTACCATCAATCCTCATAAAGATATTGGCCAAGCCGGGGATTCAACTGGCACCTCTCAGTTCTCTAGTCCTGTATGCTACTGACTGCCCTACCATGGCTCAGCTACATCATTTGAGCAACATTATTTTGTCGTCTGCAAATACTTTCAACATGGATGAGTCTATATTTCTAAGATCTGGTAAAGGATTGAGAGGATAGAGCACATCAAGATAAGACTTCATCTACTATCCAGTCTGATCTTGAATATACTCTCCTAGATATCATGAAATAACATCATCTATTATAGTGACTAAATCCTATCATTACTCTTTACTACACAAAAAAATCTTTACTAGTTAAAACAGAAAGTATTTGCAGATTACATACATGGTTGAAATGTGCCTCAATTGATGGAGTTTGTCTTTGAAAGGGTAGAAAACATTGTTACCAGCATTTTCTCCATTTACCATAATATTTCACAATTTTTTTTTTTCAGGATTGTTAAAACTCAGAATTGTGTGGTAAAGGGTTGAGCATTTCAACTCTTGATAAAAGAAGAATGTAACTTTATCTGCTATTTAAATTCTTTACTAGTCCACAAAATTTCAGACCTGTCCGAATTGAATGTGTTTGCTGACAAAAAAGTAAATGTATCTCCACTGATGGAATTTGGCATCAAAATGGTGGACAACATAGTAGCAAAAGGAGAAAATGCTTCTTTCAAGCATTTTCTCCATTTTCCACAATGCTTTTGACAGTCTTCTTTCTCAACAACTTTCTTAAAACTCCGGATGTGTGTACAGGATAAACTCTTTACCAAACAACAAAATTTTTGACTGGTCTAAATTAAAAGCATTTGCAGACAGCAAAATAAATGTGATTGAAAGATTGAAATTTATTTTGGGAAGAGTAGAAGACATTGTGGAGAAAGGAGAAAATGCTGGTTACAGCATTTTATCCTTTTCCGACAATGTTTTCAAAATGCTTCTTTCACAGTGTCATTAAAAGTCGGGATTGTGTGGTAAAGACTTACGAGAGTTTTTCCAACTGAATGATTATGAATATAGCAGCAATGTTTTTTCAAGCCATCAGCTGCTGCAAGTTCAAAGGTTACAGCCGAGTTAAATCTATTTATATATTTATGTGATGATTGGTATAATGCATCACAGGGATGTACTAAACTCCCTTTTGCCAGAACACATCACATATGGTATGCAACACACGAAAAGGGGCTTTTGGACAATGGCGTAAAGTGTTATCCCAGATTAGCCTGCGCAGGCTAATCCAAGACAGCACTTTACGACTACATAAGATTTTTTCATACAGTAGACTTTCGTGAAAGAGAAAATCATGCAAAAACGGGAAGTGTCGTCTCGGATTAGTCACAGACTGCACAGGCTGATCTGGTACAACATTCTTTTACGCGTATGTCCGAAGGCCCCTTTTTGTGTGTTGCATGCATGCCACATATAATAAATTATACAAGCAGGATTCAAGATATTTTTGTCTCTTAAGTTCCTGCACTGTTTTTGACTAGGACATCACAAGGTATTCTACTACAGAATTGTGAGTCGGGAAAAAGGTGAAAGCGAGAAAAAAAAGTAATCACTGACAAAAAATCTTACCCTAACAGAGCTCTTATATTGCTCACAAATTTGCTCTCTCTTTCCACCATTCCTTTCTTCTGTAAATCCTAAACCCTCTTATACAAGGAAGCCAAATTGACAATTTAAGATTTTGTTACCATGGAAACACAGGTTTTAAATTTAAAATTTCCTAATTTGCATAGCTGAATGCATTGAAAATCTATACAGATGCAGGCAATGCATGTTTGCATTTGACATGTGTAGCCCGCTCATGTGCATTGAGTAAGCTTCAGAACAGGGGAAAAAATTCTGTATGGTGAAACAGTGAACCCTACAGCCCCCCTCTAAAACCCACACACATTTTTAGTCTTAAAAGAAATATATGCAATAAAAATGTTGCTTTTGTCCAGTGTCACAGCAAAGTAGATCAAAGATCAGACTGCACATTTTGTGTAGTTTGATCTTAATTTACACTGGCCACAAGGACAAAAACAGTAGCGAAAGGCTCTTTGACTCTTAAACAAACAAGAAAATTTTAGACTTGTCCAAATTAAAAGGACCCTTTATCTGCAGATGACATATTGAATTTAGCTTGAATGATGAAGCTTGTAAAAGGTTAGAAAACACTGTGGTAAAAGGAGAAAATGGTGGTTACCAGCATTTATCAGTTTCCTGCAATGTTTTCACAGGCCAACTTCTTCAGGATTGTTAAAATATGGAATAGTGTGGCAAAGGGTTACAACTTTACTGCAGACAAAACCACTTGAAACATACAGATAATACATGTAATGTGCTAAACATGTTTTTTTTATATATGAAAAAATGCTGAAATATTTTGGCAAAATGAGTATGCAATTTCTCCCTTTGCCAGAATGTTTTCAAAAGTAGACTACTAACAAAAACTCTGCTAGGGCTTGAAATAATGAAATCAAGAAAACGTAGCTGGACTTTGCAATTCCAAGGTTGATCAGGGCAGAATATACCATGTAGAAAAAACATGTAAACACTGTGGATCCAAGATCAGAATGCTGTGTGACATTCTGTGTAGTATGATCATGATCTATGCTGCCAATTTATGATGGGCACTGTTACCCTTTGCAAACTCTTTACCCTACAAAAATTGTAGACTTTGTCTGCATTGAAGGGATTTGCCGATGACACATCAGCTATCACAGTCTAGAAAGAATGGAATTGTTTTGATTGGCTAGAAAATATTGTGGAAAAAGAAGAAAATGCTGGATACCACCAATCTCTGCTTTCACCAGTGTTTTCAAAAGCCTTCAGCCTCAGGGTTGTTAACACTTGGGACTGTGAGGGAGAGGGTTAAGAGTTAACCCCTTAACTCTGTACTACTTTGTTAACAGGACTGGTGACAAAAGAAATTTTATTTGAGCCACGCTCTGTGAAAAGGGGGTTGTGCATCTGCAAAAAGTATCGACCCATATCAGCCTGAGCATTCCGGCCGGGCTGACTTGGGTCAAAACCTTTTGCTATTGGTCACTTTTCTGCATGCCTTATGATCAATCTACCTCATGATTTAGTCGGTTATTCGACAAATAGAATGTCATGGATCCATAACTCTGTGATGGCCTGTATAGTATCATGTATCATGGAGATGTATTATACCCCCTTCTGTCAATGCACACAGCTCATTTGTATACATCAATTTTCACTATACAATTTTTAGGAACAAATCCTATCTGACAGATGGGAGGATGGCTCAAAATGAGTTATATGTTTGTTACAATTTTTTCAAAAGTTTTATGAAGCAAAACTGCAAAATACCTGCATGAGGAAAAAGGTAAAATTTCTTGTCTGAGACACTGAGTGATTGCAGGCTGTTTAACACCTTTTTCAACATTATTTCAGATTAATGTGGCAGCCAGTGTACCTATCCATGCTTTCCTGAAGTTTCTTTTTTACAGGTACTTTACTCAATATTCTTCCAAAGCTACTGGCTACTTACCCACATAACCATTTTTGAAACAACGACCAGGGCCGAGACAGGAATGAATTCTGTTGCAATGACTATCATCAATCCTCTGAAAAATGTTGGCAGAGCTTGGGGTTCCAACTAGTGACCCCCTGATTAAAACTCCTGTACCATACTGACTGAACAACCAGGCATGGCCCATGTCTGAAATGGACATTTGTCCGCTTTTTCCATCAGAACTTTTTTTTATTTGTATAGATACAACCTGATATGTGCACTAACGATCAGACAGGAAGGATAAAATTTGCAAATTTCAGGTTGTTTTGATCTAAATATCCTATAAAATGTCACATGGTGTCTGTAAAAGAACTTAAAGGGTCATATATTTTTTTCCATTAACCTTTTATCACACAATCCAGAGTTTTATTACCCTGAGGAAAAGAAGCCTTTTAAAAAGATTGTGGGGAAAGGAGAAAAATGCTGGTAACCAGCATTTTCTCCTTTTCCCACAATGTTTTCTACCATTTCAAAGACCAATTCCATTATTTGAGCAGCATTTAAATTGTCGTCTGCGAATGCTTTTTGTTTCAATAAATCTAAAATTTTGCCATTTTGTATAGGGTTAACGTGTGTATGACAAACTTTTTTTTTTTAACCGTTTCTTCATTTCCCTCAATAAATTCTTTTTTAGGGTTGTGGAAACTTAGGTTAGTTAGACTTAAGGGTTAAAAAATCTAAATATTCCAGCCAACTGCCCATGAACGATTGATTGTATGCTGTTTAACCCATTCCCACACAATGACTCCTTTTGACGCGTCTGGAAAAGAAGCCTTTTGAAAACATTGTGGAAAAAGGAGGAAATGCTGGTAACCAGCATTTTCTCCTTTTCCCACAATGTTTTCTACTCTATCAAAGACATAAATTATCATTTATGTTACATTTATTTTGTCGTCTGCAATTGCTTTCAATTTGGACACGGTCAAAATTTTGTCGTCTGGTAATGGGTTAATGCTGTTTTCAACATTATTTCAGTTACCATTTAATATGGTGGCCCAGTGCAGCTGTAATTCCATGCATTCCTCGAGTTTCTGATATCAGTACTTTGCACAATATTCTTCCCAAGCCATAGGCTGCTTTCCCACAACACCATTGTCAAAACAATGATCAGTGGGAGAGAGGAATGAATCCTGTCACGATGACCATCACCAATCCTTGGAAAGAAATTTGCTGAGCTAGGAATTCAAACCATTAACCCTCTGTTCTCAAGTCCTGTGTGCTACTGACTACACCGTCCATGCACTAGCTACAATTACGCTTTTTCTACAAGACACAATGTTTGTTCTAATCATATTTTACCTCTTCTTCAGTCATATCACATCTCTCAGACACTTATTGTTGTCTTTTTATCTGGGTTCCTGTTGTCTCAAGCTTGGGCATTGTTGTGCATCGATCAAGGACAGTCGCACTTGACCAGCATATCATGATTATTAGGATGGAATTTTAAGGTTTAACGAGTAAAAAAATCCAGCTCCTAACTTTTTACCACACAGTCCCAAGTTTTGACCACTCCGAGAAGTAGGGCTTAAGATAAGATTGTAAGAAAAGGAAAAAATGCTCACCAGGTGACCAGCATTTTGTCCTTTTCCCACAATGTTTTCTTCTTGATCAAAGACAAATTTCATTATTGAATCATATTTATCCTCTAACAATGTTATCAATTTGGATGAGCCTCACATTTTGTTATATCACAGTGAAGCTGAAGACCCCATCCTGTACTCACAATTTGCTTGTCATTTAGTTTGCTGTTTAACCCTTATCCTGCTAAATTAGTAAAATAAAACTTTCAAGCAGGTAGTAAAAAACCCAAAATTTTGCTATTTCATAGGTTTTTTTTGGAGGGGAAAAATATCTCCTTATTGGACAGTGTATATCCAAGATCAGACTGCAGGTTCTATGCAGTCTAATCTTGATCTACACTGTCCGCAAAAGGTCTTCCACTTTTGCTTAGCAGCCTAAGGATACATTAACCCTTTACCAAAGGGCAGAATTTTAGACTCCTCAAATTCAAAAGAATTTCCTGATGATAACTTAAATAGAGCTCAGAGAATGTATTTTTGACTTGAAAGGACAGAAAACAATGTGAGAAAAAGAAAAAAAAAAAAAAAAAATTATCCACTTTTTTTTTAAAATCACATTGATTAAAACTCAGAACTGTTGGTAATTTTACGCAGCTACAGCTTGAACCAAGTGTATAAACAATGATTTTGATTAATTTGATTGATTGATTGATTGGTTGTATGGTGTTTAATGCAATTTTCAACATTATTTCAATTATATCGCGGTGGCCAATGCACCTATCAGTGCTTTCCTGGAGTTTCTTTTACCAGTTCTAAGCACAATATTCTTTCCATGCCACTGGCTGCTTTGCCACATAACCATGTGAAACGATGGTCAGTGGTGAGAGAGAAATGAATCCTGTTGCCTTGACTATCATCAATCCTCGGAAAGAAATTGGCCGAGCCAGGGATTGAACCAGCGACCTCCTTTTCTCAAGTCCTGTGCCCTGTCCATATTGAAAGCATTTAAGGACAGTAAGTTGAATATGGCTCAAATGTTTGGATTTGTCTCTGGAAGGACAGAAAACATTGTGGGAAAAGAGAAAATGCTGGTTACCAGCAATTTCTCCTTTTCCCACAATGTTTTCAGAGGCTGTCTACAACAAGGTCATTAGAACTTGGGATTGTGTGGTAAAGGGTAAAAAACCTGGTAACCTAGTTACTGATGCAATAAGTGTCCGAGTTTAAATCTGGTCCAGATGATCATTTTGTTAAGGATATCCTGACAAAACTGATGAAAATTGGATAAAAAACTTTCTCTGGTTTTTTTTTAAGCAAAACAGAGGCACTGGTAATAAAGGATATTGTGTATAATGGAACTTGTTTCATCTTTATACAAACAGTAATTACTCCGCCTTAATCTATCTGACAGACGTGGGGAGGGTTTTGACATGATATGCCTGAAGTTTTGTGCAGCGTTGAGTCATTATCTATACTAGCAGAGTGAACTGCAGTCTTTCAGAGCTCCAAATTCCTGCGCTAGCTATAAACCTGTGTTCTGGTGCACCGGTGTAGAAATCTGCTTTATTAGACAGTTCTCATGGGTAATAGTGACAATTGGAAAAGAGGGCCATGATGGCAATAACAGCTCGACTGGCTACACTGGCTACTGGCACAAGTCAGACACAATGTCCATCGGCTGCGACAATCACCTGATTGTAATCCATGTAGGATCCTTGTGACATTGTACAGCAGGACAAAGATTACAACAGTTTCACAAATGTCTAATGATACAATACAGGGCTGTGAGAAAAAATTTATGATGGTGCCATTCTAAGCAAACACAAGTGTGAAGCTATCAATCAATTTTTCTGGGGTCAAACCCCAAAATACATGATTATACATGTTCATCTCCTGTAAATGATCTATTTTCAGCATATTTTATATCCTATGAGGTGATGTGATATTTTATTTCTAGAAGGGTTTTTTTTTTTGCAGTCAACTCTAAATTTATGTAAATCATGGCTAAGTTTTGGAGGGAATTATGTGGTTACAGTAACTCAAATATTAATGCCAGTTACCAGCTTTTTCTCAGTTTTAGCTAGACTGTTTTTGAAGACTAGAAATAGGTGCGTCAGAGACACGGATGCCCCCACTAAATGGTATTGGTCACAGGTATGTCATATGAGAGAATCAGTAGGTATTACAGAAAATTGTTGTTTTGGATAACAGCTTAGATAGGGTTAACATTAGTGGTATATCACTTCTTGTTGACATAGCAGCCAGCAGCCATTACATAAAGATGAAAAAGAGGTTCATGACAAATTCATTCAAAATTTCAATGATGCCATAAATCATGGAATTTCTATAGTCGTGAAAGGCACTTTAAGGGTTAATATTTTGTGCAACATTCTAACCTTAAAACTCTGATACTGGGTCAGATTCACTCTCTGCATATCCATCTCATTTGCATCTAATTCTGATGAACACTTTATTCTTCACTTGTCTATCTTAAAAGCATTATTATGCAGATCAAAAATTAAATGTAGGTCAAATAATGGAAGCTTTTGGCAAGTGACAGAAATCATTGTGAGAAAAGGAGATAATGCTAGAAACCAGTTTTTTCTCCTTTTCCCATAATGTTATCAATTGCGATCCAGTCCTTTTGGTCATTACAAAAAGTGTGATGCCCAGCCCCAGTAGTGCAGTCGGTAGCATGCTGGACTTGAGACCAGGGATCCCTAGTTACAATGCCCAGCCCCGCCAGTCTCTTTTGTGGGGATTGGTGATAGTCATTATGACAGGAATCATTCCTCTCTCAATGCTGATTATTGTTTAGACAATGGTTGTGTGGGAAAGCAGCCAGTGGCTTGGGAAAAATACTGTGCAAAGGACTGGCAAAAGAAACTCTAGGAAAGCAAAGATTAGTGAACTGGCCACTGTAATATGACTGAAATAATGTTGAAATCAGTATTAAACACCATACAAACAATAAAAAGTGTGAAATTGGCAGTAGATAATGAAGCTATAGCAAGGAGTTATGTTTGACCATATTTTCAAAAAACAGAAAAATGAAAAGATTAAACCTTTACAAAACAATCCTATGCTTCAACAACCCTGAGAAGGCCCTTAAAAACATTGTGGGAAAAGGAGAAAATGCTGGTGATCAGCATTTTTGCCTTTTTCTACTATGTTTCCTGTCCTTTTAAAGTCAAATCCTATCATTTGAGCCACACTCTCTGCTTCAAAATGTCTTTAACATGAACAAGTTTAAAATTTTGCAGTCTAGGACAGAAATGAATTAGCTGAAGAACTGTCAGTCTTCACATTCTTTAGAAGTGGTAAAACCTGTGTTGCATGGAAGAAAGACAACTTAACTAATGTAAACTAAATGAAATTCATCCATGTGTAGTATTGAGTTGTTTCCCTTAGATTAGGATTTTACCCATGCAAGCGAAAAATAATCATGGCTCTTAGCTTAAACTACCTCCTGCAAGAAACTTGCAGAGGTTTTAACTAGTCAGATTATTGTACCAGATGGAAAAATTTGCTCATTACATAAAATTTCTTCTTTCTACAAAATGAGCTGGTGCTAGATGAAGTGGTAAATTTGATGTTTTCTGTCAAAAAATGTTCACAGAATTCCAAGGTAATGAGCAATCTGTCCTTTTGCAACAATTGGTCTTCAAATGTATCTATGTATTTAACTTTAATTCATCTTAATTTCCAATATTCTACTGGACAATTTTCTAATCCTTAACGGCAAATTTGTTGCACTCTGTACCAAACAATTCCACGTTTTTTGACCCCGAGGTAGAACACTTTTTGAAAAATTGTGGGAAAATGAGAAAAATATGGTAAACAGCATTTTGTCCTGTTCCTATTATGTTTAACACTTTCCCAAACAAACCCTTGATTTTACGACCCTGATGGAGAAGGCTTTCAAAAACACAGTGGGAAAAGAAGAAAATGCCGGTAAACAGCATTTTACAGGGACATCAGCCATCATTTGAGCTACATTCAATATGTTATCTGCAAATGCTTTCATTCTGGACATGTCTTAAACTATATTGTTTGGTACAGAGTTCATAGAATTTACCACTTGGACCTCACAAGCAGAGCGGGTGTCAACTTTAGGACTGTTCAATGGCCCACAAATTTGGTGCGAGTACTGGCGTAGTTTCTAGGCAGCAGAATCGAAAGGGATCAGTATTAGTTATGAGAACTTCTTTCTCAATCGATGCTAAAATAAATATATTAAAAACTAAAGGGTTACTGCTTTCAATATTATTAAGTCTAAAATTGTTGTCCAGTAAAGTCTTAACCCCTTACTGCACCATCTGAAATTTCAACAACCCTTATGAAAAAATACCTTCAAAAACATTTTTGGAAAACAAGAAAATGATTGTAACCAACATTTTCTCCTTATTCCACAATGTTTTCTACCCTTTCAAAGACAAATACCATCATCTGAGCCACATGAAAATAATCATCTGCAGTCCACATACTTCAGTTCTGAGTTTGGGCCAAGTTACAGCTACTGATGATAGTCATAGCAAATGGACTCATTTCTCTCTTGGTGCTGGACTTTGTTTCTACTGTGTTAAAGTGGGAAAGCAGCAAATAGCAATAGCACAGAATGTTGTACCAAGTATGAATATGATAAACTCCAGGAAAGCACAGGGACACCGCCTGCTGTGATATGACTTAAAACCCCAATAGCTGCCAAAAATAAACAAAACATGTGTTAAAATGCATGTAAATTTAAATTGTATCATTCAAAAGTATGGGAATTATTGTGAAGATGACAATCTGTTATTGTAAGGTTGGTCAAAGTGTTAGTTGCTGGAAGAAAAATTAATTTTAAAAGTAGGTCAAAAGTTGCCAGGTTGCTTTGTCTTTTGTTTACTTTTTAGCTTCATTTTTCTGCCAGCACCTAACACCTTGGGCTGACCATACAATAACAGATTGGTATCTTCACAATAATTTCCACTTTTAAAAGTATGGTTTAAATTCAAATGCATTTTCCACACCAACTTTGTTTACTTTTGGCAGTTATTGTGGCTTTAGATGATGGTCCTGTGTAGCACAGTGGTAAAGTGTAGGACTTGTAACCTGGCGGCCCTAGATTCAAGCTTCACTAGAAGCACTGGGTCCTTTCAAGGAGTGCCCTTGGGCAAGACGCTTAACAGCCCTAGCCTAGTACTGGTTATACCCAGGACATTACATGAATCTGTGAGCTGTTGCCAAGGTATGACTGAAATAATGTTGAAAGCTGCATAAAACACCAATCGATCAACTTTACAAGATGAAAAAATACCAACCTTGTTAAAATTGAAAGCATTAGCAAGCAACATATCAAATATGGCTAAAATGATCAAATTTTATTTGCCCTTGAAATGATAGAAAACACTGTCAGAAAAGGAGAATATATGCTGGTTACAACAAATATTTTCAAAAAAGCCTTCCTCCTGTTGGTCACATAAACAAAGGATCATTAATATTTTGGAAATGAAGTAAACTATCAAAAATAATTCTTGTACTGCAAAAACAAGGGAAGTTAACCCTTTACCACATGAACCCAACTTTTAGAGACCTTGAGAAAGAAGACTTTCGAAAACATTGTGGAAAAAGTAGAAAATGCTGGTAACCAGCATTTTCTCCTTTTCCCACAATATTTTCTACCCTATCTATGACAACTTCCACAATTTTAGCCACATTTGTCATCTGCATATGCTTTCAGTTTGGACAAGTCTAAAATTCTGTTGTGTGATAAAAAAATTAACTCTACCAAACAACAAAATTTTAGACAAGTCCAAATTGAAAGCATTAGCAGATGACAAAATAAACATGACTCAAAAATAGAAATTTGCTTTGAGAAAGGTAGAAAACATGGTTACAAGCATTTTCTCCTCTTTCCACAATGTTTTCAAAAGGCTTCTTTCACCGAGTTTGTAAAAAGATTGTGTGGTAAAGAGTGTGGGATTAGAAAACCACCTGTAATTAAGCATACTGCTGTCTGTAATTTGGATGACTGAAAAATTGAAATGTTGAATGTTATTTTAAACTAGATATATCGTGGAGGTGATAACCTGGGGCGGGTGCCCTGATACAGACAGCAGATAGTGATTGGGTGCAGATGTTGTTTAACACTAGCTCCTTTCACAACTATAGTTCCCTTTGTGGCCAGTCTAGATCTAAGATCAGACTGCACAAATTGTGCAGTCTGATCTTGGATCTACTTTGTCTGCTTTGTTGAAGCACCATATTATTAGCAAAATCAACTGTGAAATTGCACTTATTTGGGTCTTATTTCTTGACTGAAATGTCGGTTGGGTGTACTGGACACTTTAACCCTTTCCAAAACAAGCCCTGGTTTTCACGTGTCTGCAGTATAAGTCTTTTGAAAGCACTGTGGGAAAAGGAGAAATTGCTCGTGACGAGCAATTTCTCCTTTTCCCACAGCCTTTTCTACCCTTTTTGAGACCTTTCTGCCATTTTCATCAAATTTAAAATTGTCGTCTGCAAACTCTTTCAATTTGGACCAGTTCAAAATTTGTCGTTTGGGAAAGGGTTAAGGGTTAATAAAATAGACTCCCAAAGTTGCTTTACTTACTGCTAATCAAATGAAATCGACATCTTTCTTCTGTACCAAATGTTTTATTGAATAGTGTTTTACGCTGCTTTCAGCATTATTTCAGACATTATCATGGCAATAGCTCACTTATTCATGTATGTCCTGGGTTTTACCAGTACTAGGCAAGGAGTCTGAAGTGCCTTGCCAAAGGTCACTCCAAGGAAAAAACCCAGTGCTCCCAGCGAGGCTCGAACCCAGGACATTTTACAACTGAGCCATGCAGGACCCCTTTAGTGCTAAACAAAATATGCTGGTGCTCTATGGGTGTTCTTAGAATGATATGATATACTTTTGTTTTGCTTTGACAATTAACGATTTAAGAAGCATAAACAGACAAGTAAACTTCTTTACTACTTTTTTTGTCAGAATCATTTGGAATAAACAGTGTACTGACATTTAAGCAATCAACCCTTTACCACACAATCCCAGGTTTTAATGACCCTAAGAAAGAAACCTTTTGAAAACACTGTGGGAAAAGGAGAAAATGCTGGTAACCAGCATTTTGTCCTTTTCCCACGATGTTTTCTACCCTATCAAAGGCAAATTCCATTATTTGAGCCACACTTAAATTGTTGTCTGCAAATGCTTTGAATTTGGACCAGTCTAAAATTTTGTTGTTTGTTAAAGAGTTAAGTGCCTGTAAGGATAAAAATTTTCCATCGATTAACCATTTACCACAAAATCCCAAGTTTCAGCAACCCTGATAGAGAAGGTTTTAACCCTGTGCCAGACGACAAAATTTTAGCCTTGTCCAAATTGAAAGCATTTGCAGACAACAATTTCAATGTGGCTCAAATAGTGCAATTTTCCTTTGATAGGACAGAAAACATTGTGGGAAAAGCAGAAAATGCTGGTTACCAGCATTTTCTCCTTTTCCCACAATGTTTTCAAAAGGCTTCGTTCCCAGAGATGTTAAAGGGCGTCATTGTGCAGTAAAGGGTTAAAAACATTGTGGGAAAAGGAAAAAATGCTGGTAACTATCTGTTCCCACAGTTTTCTACCCTATCAAAGACCGGAATCATCATTTTTTTTTTCCAAGTCATTTTGATATTCTGAAGTTTATTGAAGATCATCTCTACACTTTGAAAGTTGCCTCCATTTTCAAAATTCTGAAAAATAATGCCCATTTTTATGAAGATTTTAAAAGTAATCTTCAACTAATGTCTATTTTTCTATTCTATTCTGTTCTTGAAAGCTGCTTCTGTGTATCTAAAAATTTTTTATTAAACTAAGAAATTTTGGGGCCATTTTTTTTTTCAAAAATCATTTTGTTTCTTCTTAAGTTTTTTGAGGACAATTTCATATTTCTACAAGTTTTTATAAATTAATTTGAATTTTGTACTTTTTTTTCCAATGTAATATCTGCTTTTTCAAATTACCTCTATAAAACGTTTTCTTAAGTCATCTAGATGATGCTTAAAGGCCCAATAGCTGCCCACAGTAAACAATGCTCAGGTGTTAAAATGCATCTTAATTTAAATCATACCATTTAAAAATATGTAAATAACTTAGAAAATGGAAATATCTTATTGTACATTTGGACCATGTGTTAGCGGCTGGCAGAAATATGAAATCTAAAACCAGGTTAAAAGTAGCCAGGTTGCTAACAAATATACTTTTTGGTTACTTTTAACCTAATTTGAAACTTAACCCTTAAACTGCTACCTCAATGAAACGAAAATTTCCACAGAATAGTAAAAAAACAAATATTACCATTTCAAATTTACCATATCAGACAGTGTAGATCAAAGATCAGGCTGCACATTCTGCGCAGTCTGATCTTGATTGACACTGTCTGCAAAAGGTCAGTGAGTAGCGCTTAGCAGCCTAAGGGTTAATTTTCCTGCCATTGACTAACACTTGGACCAACAGTACAATAACAGATTGTCATCTTCACTATTATTTCCATGCTTTTAAATGGTATGATTTACCGGTATATCTAAATTCATTTTACCATCAAATTGTTTAATTTTGGCGACTATAGCAAATTATTTAATTTTGGCCCCTATAGGGCCTTTAAGTTTATACACATTATCTCAAGTTTCAGTTTTACTTTGTACTTTTCTCAATTTTTGAAGTTCATTTTGTAAAAAAATCTTGTTTCAGATTTTTATTTTAAACAACAGCTTTTATACACCCCACAAACATTTACGTAACTTTCTAAACAAAACTATGCTTTCGTTTTTTTAATAAGTTTCATCCTTACCATATAAATAAAATTTCAGACTTGCCAAAAATGAAAGCGCTTGCAAACAACAAATTAAGTGTGGCAGAACCCTATTGAATAAGGTTTTTCAAAACATTGTGGGAAAAGGATAAAATGCTGGTAACCAGCATTTTCTCCTTTTTCCAAAATGTTTTTTACCCTTTCAGAGACAAATTCCACAAACTCAGCCACATAATTTGTCACCTGAAAAAGCTTTCAACTACAACAGGTCTAAAAATTTTGTTGTTTGGTGAAGAATGCCAAAATTTGTCCTCAAATTAGAAGAAAACTTTGTGGGCAAAGGTGCTTCCAGCATTTTTTCCTTCTCCCACAATGTTTTCACAAGCCTCATTAAAACAGCAGATTGTTTGGTAGGGGCCTTATTCCGTAAACTCTGAATAAATAAAGCTGGCTCTGTCTGTGTAGGAAGGGATACAAGAAAAACAAACAGCCTGTACCATTTTTCACAGATAGCAGAAGTATTTCTATGGGGGTAGAAAAATTCATCAGAATTACAGTAACTTGTCAGATGAATGACGAACCGAAAACAACTGTTCACTGTTACAGGATTGCGCAGTGCTCCGCCATTGACAGACAAAATGGAAATTGTAGATAAAACAGCCTGATACTTCACTGATGTGGAAAATAATTTCTTTCCAGCGACTGTTACCTCAGTATGTGTACATTTAACCATTCCCTTCATATAACAAGTTAGGGTCCTCTATGGCCCTGCAATTGAGAAATTAGGGTTTGTATCTTGTATATCCTGTTTTCATTTCCAGCTTAAAGCATGTCACTGCAAATTTTATGCTTTGGCAATATATTTAACCATTTACAAAAGAATCCCTTGTTTAAACGACCCTGAGAAAAAAAGCGCCTGAACATACTGTGGGAAAAACAGAAAATGCTAGTAACCAGAATTTTTTTCTTTTTCCCCAAAATTAATGCTTTCCAGTTTTTCAAGAAGAAATCCCATTATTTTCGTCCCATCTAACTTGTCACCTGTATATGCTTTTAATATAGACAAGTGTAAAATTTTGCCATTTGGTAATGAGTTAACATATAAACCAGACAAGATACAGAGTGAAATTACAAAATGTTATTTGAAAAAGGGAACACTTAGCTTTTCATTCCCAATACTCTGGCATGTGGAAATCTTCAATTTTGGTGTTCACAAAATTTACAAATTACATCTCAATTTAACATAAAAAGAATCCTAAAGTTTCTGATTTGTCACAAGCTAAAATAGTTTAACTCTTACCAAAAATCAAGAATTACGACAACCCTGGTGAATAAGGATTTTGAAAACCTCATGGGAATAGGAGAAAATGCTGGTATCTAGTATTTTCTCCTTTTACAATGCAAGGTTTTCTACCTGTCAAATGACAAATTTTAGCCACATCAAAGTTTGTATCTACACTGTGATGTGTTCAAAAGGGACTTGGTCTAAAACTATATCTCATGGTAAAAGGTTTAACCCTTAAAGTGCCGAATACACCCAATGGACATTTTCAGTCTAGAATAACACCAAGATAATTACAATTTTGTGGTCGCTTTTTATGTCTGGTGTCTCAGCAAAGCAGACAGTGTAGATCAAAGATCAGACTGCACGTTTTTTGCAGCCTGATCTTGATCTACACTGGCCGCAAAGGCAAGTATAGTCGTGAAAGGCGCTTTAAGGGTTAAATTCAGTTTCTGTCCTTTGACTTAGATTTATTTTTTGGCAAATAATATATTCATGATGTAAATAAATGAGTCATGCTCTGTGAAAAGGGGGCTCAATACATCTGTTAAACAGTGTTGACCCATGTTAGCCTGTGCATGCAGTGAAGGTCAACTTGAAAACTTTTGTTCTTTTTGGTAAATTTCTGCATGTCCATGGTCAATTTAACCTCATGACAAAGCCGTTTGTTTGACAAAATGGATTTTATGGATCCATAATTATGTGATGACCTGCTTGGTATAATGTATTACACAGACACTTTAAACCAGCTTTTGCGAGAGCATGGCTCAAATAGCTTGATTACATCCTGTTCATGAAGCTAATAATGTGATTCACTGATAAAAGTTTTGGACTTTCAGGATTAAAAAGCAAATATCGTGTGATTTTTAAATTCAAATACATTAGTACAAAATAGAATTACACTCAAATCTATAGAAAATCATTCATAGAAAATCATATAATTTAAAGTTTCAACACTAAACCAAACAACGAAAGTTTTTACCAGTCTAAATTGAAAGCATTTGCAGACATCAAAATAAGATGAGACCCAAAATTGGAATTCGTTTTGGGAAGGGTGTAAACATTGTTGGAAACGGAGAAAATACCAGTTATCAGCATTTTCTTCTTTTCCACCAATGTTTACAAAAGCTTGCTTTCTCAAGGTCGTTAAAAGTCAGGATTGTGTGGTAATTTAGGCTTAAAGGAGCCTACTCCGTTTTTATGCTGTGAATTGAATTTTCTTGTTAAACACTAACCCTTAAAGCGACTTTCACAACTATGGTTGCATTTGCGGCCAATGTAGATTAAGATCAAGCTGCACAAAATGTGCAGTCTGATCTTTGATCCACACTGCCGGCTTTGCTGAATCACTGTAGACATAAGCAACCATGAAATTGCAATTATTTGGGTTGTATTTCTAGGATGAAAATGTCTGACAGGTTTATTCTGCGCTCTAAGGTTAGCATATTCATCTAGATAAATTAATATATCAATGGTATAAGCATTTAAATAACAAGATGGTCATTTTGATTGGTAACTCTGTTTCTTTTTTTTTTTATATCAGATATAATATCATTGCACCGATCTGATTATGAATCCTCATAATCAACAAGTCTTGCTGATCATATGACATTCCCACAAGTCTTTGCAAAACCTTGGTCTCAAATCTAAAAAAACTTTAAAAGCTATGTTGCCTAGTAAGGAAAAACCATTCAAAAACTTTTTTTTTTACATTTCTCTTTCTTCTTTACTAATGATTTGCCAGCTATAGCCTTACATAATTCAGTGATAAATCATTTTTTTTTTTTAAAGTTTGATGGGGTTATAAAGATCTGAATAGCTCCAACAAGGAGATATTTTTCTCCAAGAAAAAGTTTCAAGTATCATTCCTAAGATTTTTACTCTTGCCTTAAAAGTTTTATTTACCTTATTTAGCAGGATAAGGGTTAACTTATGCAATAAGATTTCAAGGTTGTAAGTCACTGATCAATTTTCCAAAAAGGTTACAAGAAATTTGCCTTATTTCATTTTGGAATAGTGTTTGAATAGGTCAGATTTCACAGCATCTGAACTCTCTACTAGATTTCAAAACTTCACTCCCTTCTGTGGAGAAAGCATTTTGCTTACAACAAGTCAAAATGATAATATCTCTACTTGAAAGGGTTAAAAATATTATGGGATAAGAAGAAAATGCTTGTAATCAGCATTTATTTCCTTTTTCCTCATAGTTTTCAAGGACCTTCTTGGGGGTGGGGGTGTTAAAAAAAAACAAATATTGGTTCCTTTGGTAAAGGGTAAAATATCTCAACAAATTTGATTAATTTTACTATTTCAAGAGATATAATTATCCCTTTAAAATTACAAGTACTGGAAGCAGTTATTTAGCTAAACTTGAAACTTCAGATCATTTTACCTGTCTATATTTGCACCTGTAAAAGTGAATAACTGTTTTGATATCCTATGCAAAATGTCTGACCTTTCATCAGTAGTCATTTTTTTCCTGCATTCTAATTTTACATTTGCCTTGTAAAAATGATAGTTTCAAATCATAATAATAAGTAGTCATAAGTCATTTGCCTGTGAAATTCCTAGTTTCAAATCATATTAAGCTGCAGTGAGTTTGAACACCTCCTTGGGGTACTAACCATCAATCTTTTAGGACATAGAGTCAGTGAATCACTCCAAACTTTTGCAAACATTGCGGGAATCAAAGAAAACGCTTGTAACCAGCATTTTCTGCTTTTCCCATGTTCTCTACCCATTCAAAGACAAATCTCCTCATTTTAGCTACATTTAAACTGTTGTCTGCAATTGCTTTTAATAGAGATTAGTCTAAACTTTTATTGTCTGGTAAAGAGTTAAATCAGAAACAGGAAGATTAACCCTTTACCAAACAATTCTGGGATTTAATGACCCAGAAGCAGACGGCTTTTGAAAACACTGTCAGAAAAGGAGAAAATGCTTGTGACCAGCATTTTCTCTGATTCCTGCAATGTTTTCCACTATTTTACTGACAAACACCATAATCCTAGCCTTTTTTTATATGTTGCTTGCAAATGCTTTCAATTTGGACACCCCTAAAATTTTGTTGTTTGGTAAAGAGTTAACCAACCTCTCAGGTGCACCAACTATCATATTCAGTATCAAAATGGTCAGGTTTCAAGGTACAATAAAATGAACAGTAGTTTGAGAGAATAGCAATACCGTTGCTATCTTCTTTCTTTTCCTTCAGTTGTAAGTTACACTTGGTGTTTGGTTTAGATTTTGTTTTCAACAACAATTTTCCATATTTTACCCACGATACTTTTAAATTCTGTTTCATTGTTAATTTAAGAAATAATCTTTTTATTGTGGTTTGTTGTTCAATAAACTACAGCTGTGAGTTATGAAGAACAATAAATAAACCATGAGGGTGATAGCCCAAGTGGATAAATTCAATGCACCTCATAACTTGCAACCATAGTATATTGAATGACCAACCACAACAGAAAAAAGATCATTTTGATTCCAAGATGACCAACACTTGATAAAAGATAAACAAGTTCAAAAACCGAGAAATTTTTGTAATTATCCGACACAATTTTCTGCGGATAACCATCATGACGTAATCATACATCATTCATGACGTTATTACTGCAGTTACTGTACAAATCCCCTGCGGAAAATGTTCAAGAACAAGTGGCGAGTTAATGAACATTCAAGAACCTTTCATGAAACTTAAAAACTGTTCTTGAACTGATAAACTGGCAAATCAAATCATTTGAGTGGCATTTAATTTGATGTCTGCAAGTTTTTTAGTATGGGTGAGAATAATATTATTGTCATTTGGGTAAAGAGATGACAATCCAGAGAAAACAACTCTAAATTGTTTGTGTATTGTTAGTTGTCTTGATTGTCTTTTCTTTGTAGTAACTCATCAGGAAAAAAGACTACAGCAACTACACTACAGGAACTTGAATCTAGAAATGCCAAGTCCATAGCTCCAGATATGGAGGAGTCACGAGGATCCAACAGATTAAGTTTTGAACACCAAATTGCTGTTTTAGATCAGTTCTTTAACCAAGTTCTAGAATTGTTCATGAACCTTAAATTATACTTATAGAATTACAGGTTCAAGAATTTGTTTAAGAATGTGTTCAAGAACATTTTTTTCTTGAGTAAGTTCTTGAACATCAGTGTTCATGAACTGTTCAAGAACTAGATTCAAGAATTGTTCTAGAACTGTTTCTTGAATTCCTCACAGCATGTTCTTTATTTAGTTCTTAAACATCAGTTCTAGAATGGCCATTTAATGTTCATGAACTATTCAAGAACTAGATTCAATAATTGTTCTAGAACTGTTCTTGAATTCCTCACTGGAAGTTCTAGATTTAGTTCTTGAACATCAGTTCTAGAATGGCCATTTAAGGTTCATGAACTACTCAAGAACTAGATTCAAGAACCATCCTAGAACTGTTTCTTGAATTCCTCACAGGGGTAGACAGTATAAGTATGTTATAAATAAGCAAAAATCATCTTTATTCATACTTAACCTTTCACCACACAATCCCGACTTTTAACGACCCTGAAAGAGAAGCCTTTTGAAAACATTGTGGGAAAAGGAGAAAATGCTAGTAACCAGCATTTCTCCTTTTCCCACAATGTTTTCTACTCTATCACAGACAGAAATCATTATTTTAGCAACATGTAACTTGTCTGCAAACGCTTTCAATTTGGTTCAGTCCAAAATTTTGTCGTTTGATACAGGCATTTTATTTTCTCCCTTTCATAAAACAAAGCAGAATGAATTTAGATGTACATCATCTTAGTGATCATGAATTCACATATGACTTTCATGGATAAAATATCTAAGGACTGAGACACAGAACAACCACATGTGACATACTTTATATAGAATGGCATCAATTTTACCAGTCTTCTGTTGCACTGTGGTTATAGGGCCATTTTCACGTGCTGTTAGAATTTTTATTTGAGCCCAGGTCCATTCTCATTTTTAAACCTTTACCACAAAAAAAACTTTCAATTTTGACAAGTTCAAAATTTTGTCTTGGAGAAAAAAACAACAGAAGAAAATATCAAAGGGACAAAAAAAAAAGTTAAAAAAAGATAGTTTCAACCAGGATGAAACTTCAAGCAGGATGAAACAAATATTTCACCCTTACCAAACAATCTCATATTTTATCATTAAAACCTGAGGAAAGAACCTTGTGACAACATTGTGAGAAAATTTAACATAAAGTTTTTAACCTGTTATGTACTTAGCTACATAATAAATTCGTCCCTTGCACATATTTACCATTTTTGCAAGTCTAAAATTTTATCATCTAGTCAAGGGGAAACTCTGACAAATTTTTGATACTCCCAAATGGAATGCAACTGCAGACAACAAATATGAAAGTGGTACAAATGAACTGAAGCTCTGTAACAAGGCTGAAAAGATTGTGGGGAAAGTAGAAAATGCTGATTAAAGGCATTTTCTACTTTTCCCACAATGTTTTTAAAAAGTCACTGCTCAGAGTCATTTAAACTCAAGTGAGTGCGGGGTAAAAGGACCAATTTTGATTTAGATTTTGAAACAGCAATTTTTTTTCCCTTACTTACCTGTATAGGGGTACCTGTTAACCTTTTACCATACAATCTTGTTTTTCCTCCACGGAGAAAGGCCTTTACATCCATTACAGCAAAACGAGTAAATGCCTGTCACCAGCATTTTCTTTCCATTGAGAGGCAAATTCCATCAAGACAGCACTATTTCTCTAATTGTTTGCAGGTGCTTTCAATTCAGAAGAGTCTAGAATTTTTGGTCCAATATTTATTCTTAACCTTTAGAGTGCCAATAAAACCTATCAGATATTTTCATCGTGAATATACGAGCCAAATAGGTGCAGTTTTATGTTTGCTTTTGTCTACAGTGTTTCAGCAAAGTGGACAGTGTAGATCAAAGATCAGGCTGCATGTTTTGTGCAGCCTGATCTTGATCTACACCCCAGCAAAAAATGTTCAAGAACAAGTGGTGAGTTCATGAACATACAAAAACCTTTCACGAACCTTAAGAACTGTTCTTGAACTAATAACACAGTTCCTGAACTGAGGTTCTAGAACCCAAATGGTTCTTGAACTCTGGTTCTAAAAGCACGAAAGCGAAAGAACATTAATTCTAGAACACCACCAGTTCTTGAACTGATCTGAAAGTTCATGAACATTCTAGAACCCTTCATGAACCTTAAGACCTGTTCTTGAACTACTAAAACAGTTCCTCAACAAAGGTTCTAGAACCCAAATGGTTCTTGAACACTGGTTCTAAAAGCACAAAAGTGAAAGAGCATTGATACTACAACACAACCAGTTCTTGAGCTGATTTGAAAGTTCTTGAACAGTTGGCCTAAAATACAAATGGTTCTAGAACATTGGTTTTAACACACTCAGGGCTGTGGAAATCTTAGAAATTTCTACTTGTTTGCGGACAAGTATATTACAAAAATCTACTTGTCCGCCAGTGTGGCTCACTTGTCCAAAACAAAACAATTTTAAAAGGTACACATAAAGTGACATGGGGATACTCTTGAGAAACTTAAAAGTTATTGCTACGATTGTCTGCATTCAACCATGGGAATTCTTACAAGCATGCCTCGTTTAAAAAAAAAAGTTTTTGTCATATTTCTTGTCACGGTCCGTTTTACGTTTGGAGCCTCCAAATGGTTCGGAGTCTCAGACTTCCCACTTCCGTTTGCATCCCCAGATTTGATTAAAAACAAGAGGACCATGATGGTCCTAAATCGCTCACCTGAAATGCAACTCAGCTCAACACCATAATGCTACATGCCAAATATGAAAGCTCTAGCCCTTATGGTTTGGGACAAGAAGATTTTTAAAGATTTCCTTCTTTATCTCTATGTGAAATCCGAGAAACCACAACATAGGGTCACCTTTTAACACCAGGGCCATAATTTAAAGTATTTTGGTAGAGGGTCACTAGATGATGCTACATGCCAAATATGAAAGCTCTAGCCCTTACGGTTTGGGACAAGAAGATTTTTACAGATTTCCTTCTTTATCTCTATGTGAAATCCGAGAACCCACAACATAGGGCCAATTTCCACACTAGGGCCATTATTTGAAGTATTTTGGTAGAGGGCCACTAGATGATACTACATGCCATATATGAGAGCTCTAGCCCTTATGGTTTGGGACAAGAAGATTTTTAAAGATTTCCTTCTTTATCTCTATGTGAAATCCGAGAACCCACAACATAGGGCCATTTTCAACACTAGGGCCATTATTTGAAGTATTTTGGTAGAGGGCCACTAGATGATGCTACATGCCAAATATAAGAGCTCTAGCCCTTACGGTTTGGGACAAGAAGATTTTTACAGATTTCCTTCTTTATCTCTATGTGAAATCTGAGAACCCACAACATAGGGCCAATTTCCACACTAGGGCTATTATTTGAAGTATTTTGGTAGAAGGCCACTAGATGATACTACATGCCATATATGAGAGCTCTAGCCCTTACGGTTTGGGACAAGAAGATTTTTAAAGATTTCCTTCTTTATCTCTATGTGAAATCTGAGAACCAACAACATAGGGCCATTTTCAACGCTAGGGCCATAATTTGAAGTATTTTGGTAGAGGGCCACTAGATGATACTACATGCCATATATGAGAGCTCTAGCCCTTATGATTTGGGACAAGAAGATTTTTAAAGATTTCCTTCTTTATCTCTATGTGAAATCCGAGAACCCACAACGTAGGGCCATTTTCCACACTAGGGCCATTATTTGAAGTATTTTGGTAGAGGGCCACTAGATGATACTACATGCCATATATGAGAGCTCTAGCCCTTATGGTTTGGGACAAGAAGATTTTTAAAGATTTCCTTCTTTATCTCTATGTGAAATCTGAGAACCCACAACATAGGGCCGTTTTCAACACTTGGGCCATAATTTGAAGTATTTTGGTAGAGGGCTACTAGATGATACTACATGCCATATATGAGAGCTCTAGCCCTTATGATTTGGGACAAGAAGATTTTTAAAGATTTCCTTCTTTATCTCACCGTGAAATCGGAGAACCCACAACATAGGGCCATTTTCAACACTAGGGCCATAATTTGAAGTATTTTGGTAGAGGGCCACTAGATGCTGCTACATGCCAAATATGAAAGCTCTAGCCCTTACGGTTTGGGACAAGAAGATTTTTACAGATTTCCTTCTTTATCTCTATGTGAAATCCGAGAACCCACAACATAGGGCCAATTTTCACACTAGGGCCATTATTTGAAGTATTTTGGTAGAGGGCCACTAGATGATACTACATGCCACATATGAGAGCTCTAGCCCTTATGATTTGGGACAAGAAGATTCTTAAAGATTTCCTTCTTTATCTCTATGTGAAATCCGAGAACCCACAACATAGGGCCATTTTCATCACTAGGGCAATAATTTGAAGTAATAATTTGAAGTATTTTGGTAGAGGGCCACAAGATGATACTACATGCCATATATGACAGCTCTAGCCCTTATGATTTGGGACAAGAAGATTTTTAAAGATTTCCTTCTTTATCTCTATGTGAAATCCGAGAACCCACAACATAGGGCCATTTTCAACACTAGGGCCATTATTTGAAGTATTTTGGTAGAGGGCCACTAGATGATACTACTTGCCATATATGAGAGCTCTAGCCCTTATGGTTTGGGACAAGAAGATTTTTAAAGATTTCCTTCTTTATCTCTATGTGAAATCCGAGAACCCACAACATAGGGCCATTTTCAACACTAGGGCCATAATTTGAAGTATTTTGGTAGAGGGCCACTAGATGCTGCTACATGCCAAATATGAGAGCTCTAGCCCTTACGGTTTGGGACAAGAAGATTTTTACAGATTTCCTTCTTTATCTCCATGTGAAATCCGAGACCCCACAACATAGGGCCAATTTCCACACTAGGGCCATTATTTGAAGTATTTTGGTAGAGGGCCACTAGATGATACTACATGCCATATATGAGAGCTCTAGCCCTTACGGTTTGGGACAAGAAGATTTTTAAAGATTTCCTTCTTTATCTCTATGTGAAATCGGAGAACCCACAACATAGGGCCATTTTCAACACTAGGGCCATAATTTGAAGTATTTTGGTAGAGGGTCACTAGATGATGATACATGCCAAATATGAAAGCTCTAGCCCTTAAGGTTTGGGACAAGAAGATTTTTACAGATTTCCTTCTTTATCATTATGTGAAATCCGAGAACCCACAACATAGGGCCATTTTCAACACTAGGGCCATTATTTGAAATATTTTGGTAGAGGGCCACTAGATGATACTACATGCCATATATGAGAGCTCTAGCCCTTATGATTTGGGACAAGAAGATTTTTAAAGATTTCTTTCTTTATCTCTATGTGAAATCCAAGAACCCACAACATAGGGCCATTTTCAACACTAGGGCCGTAATTTGAAGTATTTTGGTAGAGGGCCACTAGATGATGCTACATGCCAAATATGAAAGCTCTGGCCCTTACGGTTTGGGACAAGAAGATTTTTACAGATTTCCTTCTTTATCTCTATGTGAAATCCGAGAACCCACAACATAGGGCCAATTTCCACACTAGGGCCATTATTTGAAGTATTTTGGTAGAGGGCCACTAGATGATACTACATGCCAAATATGAAAGCTCTGGCCCTTACGGTTTGGGACAAGAAGATTTTTACAGATTTCCTTCTTTATCTCTATGTAAAATCCGAGACCCCACAACATAGGGCCAATTTCCACACTAGGGCCATTATTTGAAGTATTTTGGTAGAGGGCCACTAGATGATACTACATGCCATATATGAGAGCTCTAGCCCTTACGGTTTGGGACAAGAAGATTTTTAAAGATTTCCTTCTTTATCTCTATGTGAAATCCGAGAACCCACAACATAGGGCCATTTTCAACACTAGGGCCATAATTTGAAGTATTTTGGTAGAGGGCCACTAGATGCTGCTACATGCCAAATATGAGAGCTCTAGCCCTTACGGTTTGGGACAAGAAGATTTTTAAAGTTTTTTCTCTCGGTTGCCATGGCAACCAGAGTTCTTCATGGAATTCAAATCTTTGAAGTATTTTGAAAGTGCATCACCTAAGGATCATTTCTGTGAAGTTTCACTGAAATCTGTTGGGCGGTTTCAGAGGAGAAGATTTTTTAAGTAATTGTTCACGGACGGACGGACGGACGGACGGACGCCGGACAACGATCGATCACAATAGCTCACCCTGAGCACTATGTGCTCAGGTGAGCTAAAAACAAAAACACCAACTGATCGTCGAATCGAAATCTTTTGGATGTTGAGACAGCTTCAGGCAGAGGTGTTAAATCATGGCCCATTTCGCTTCGAAGCTGTTTAAAATCAGATTAAAGGCTAAAATTTTCATGTGTGCGACATTGTCATCAAAGATCTCTGAATCGGTATTAAAATGATACTAATAAAATTATTTTAATCCATAATGATGATCTTGATGGTGTTTACACATTTTCAATAAAAAACTGACGTACAAACACAGCTGCATATTTTACCGATCTTGTCATATGCGGTGAAAGAGGAGGTGGACCAAATGTGTATTTTGGGTTTCCAGAAATCAGGGATCATCTCAAGACACTGTTTATCATTCGAAATGTCATTTTGTACGAAGTGAGGGCATAATGTATTTCACTAGATATGTATGTACAACAGATTTTTGTTTCAAAATTTTTCTCGTATTTTCTACTTGTCTATGGACAACTAGACTGAAAAAAGTCACTTGTCCGACGCTGAATTTTCCCGAGTCGGACGAGTCGGGCATGGTATTTCCACACCCCTGCACACTGACTAAATTCCACAAACCCTGGTTCTAGAACATTACCAATTTTTCAGCAGTTGGAAATCTAGAATTGGGTAAGTATGTTTTCCTGCAAATGTGTGTGATGTCAAAAATTAGCAAGTTGTCTTTCCCTCAACTTGTATAAAATTTGGTTCAGATGCTTGTTTACATTTCAGATGCATGCAAAAATGTGCAAACTGTCAGAAACATTAGAAGACATGAGGTCTATTGTATATATGCAGGGATCATATATGTGTATATATTATCCCTTCATTATTTGAAATGGCAGTAATATAAATGTTGCACACTGATTTACATTTTTGAAGTCAATCAGATAATTTGAAATTTTTTCTGTTACAATGTTTTGAAAATTTCCACTTCATTTTCCACTTGATCTATGTGGGATCGCATAATATGCTATGAATGATTTACACAATGGCTCTTTATCAACTTTTATCTTGCTACTAAAATTATGTTAAGCAATCTTGGCATTGCAGCAATCTCTTACATAACGGTAAAGTCAAGCCCAAAACTGAATAAGTTGTGTTGGTGAATAGGCAGGGCTTTAGCTTGCCTCTGAAATTCAGGAGTCAATGACACATTGACCTGAAAGTTTCAGGGGTCAAATCTAAATTTTCAAGAGTCCAAAAAAATCACAAGTCAAACATGAAAATGAGTTTATAGTAAACTTTTTCGTTGGTGTTGGACTTATAATTAATATTGCAATAAAGATGTGAGGTGAGGTAACTTTTCTGTTGTTGTTGGACTTATTATTAATATTGGAATAAGGAAGTGGAGTGACCAATAGCAGAACATGTTCAAGGAAGCTAAGGTTAAAACCCTGTCCACCTAAACAATCAATAAGAAAATTATGGACAATCAATTTCACTCAGAAGTCCTTTGTTAAACTTTGCTGAAATAAAAATAAGACTTATTTATCCGATTTCTAGTACCATCCAGAAATATGTGAAGTCCTAATTTTATTGGGCCAGAATTTTTGGGTTATATATTCATGACTCTACGATATTATTGCAGATCTTTTTTTTTCTGGATATTATCACATTTGCATTATTGATAACAACTCAAAAAGTGCAACGAAAAGCAGAAATTGTATGACTTGGATATGGGAACCCGCACTTGAGGACAAGTTTGAATAACAAAATCGAAAGTACATATCTACAGAAATTATTTACGCGTATCAACTTCGTTCATATTAATCTCGTCATATTAATAGATAAAGATCTTGATGTATTATTTTACTAACCGCTCCAAGTGTCGTGCTGGTTGACAAAATCGCAAATTTGCAGTTTCCTGAAAAAGAAGCATACAGAACATGGAGGAACAGTTAATGTTTACTTTCATGCGGAAAATCTTGGGTGATCTGTTGTCCTACATTAGCTTCCGCTAGGTAGCATTTTCAAATACATGACGTGCGCAATATCAACTGTTTTTCAGTTTAAATCCGTTAGATGCAGTTATGGAATTGGCCGAGCTCTTCTCGGCCTTTTGCGATTGGATGGCCATTTCTTCTTGTTAATTTTTATTGGCTAGTTCTGCAAAGCTCAATCAGACCCGGATGATGACATCATAGGGAAGAAATATGGACAATGCTTGAAAGTGAGGTAAAAATCGTTTGAACTTTCGTATTCCTTTCTGTGTGTGTCTTCTGCAGAAACTCACAACAATACAGATGTTTTGACTGAAGAACATTAATTCATTGAGAAAATACTTAAATAGATCTAGTCTCGCAATGCTTTCCATTATCATCGTGGACGTTGTTTTTTTTATTTTGCTCCGGCCATTGCTCCTTCATCCCCAAACAAGTTCATCCAAGAGTGTTTCGTGCTTTGGCAATTTTACTGAGAATGATATATCTTGTTGGTATCTAGTAGATCTATATAATAATTTTAATTAGACCGTAATTTCATTAGATTTACATTTTCTTTTTTTTTAAATCTGTTTGAAGATCAAGATATATAAGATACAATTATGGGTTACTACCACATCAACATGTAATTTGTCACTTCTCAGTGACATGTTTTGTTACAATCCTGAAAACAGCTTTTGAATAAGAAAGAAAATGGTGCTGGCATTTCATGTTTTCACACATTTGCTCATCTTTCAATGGCAAATCCAGTCATTTGAATTGCATTTAATTTGATGTCTGCAAGTTTTTTAGTATGGGTGAGGACAATGTTATTGTCATTTGGTAAAGAGATGACAATCCAGAAAAAACAACTCTAAATTGTTTGTGTATTGTTAGCTGTCTTGATTGTCTTTCTTTTGTAGTAACTCATCAAGAAAAAAGACTACAGCAGCTTGAATCTTGAAATGCCAAGTCCATAGCTCCAGATATGGAGGATTAACAAGGATCCCATAGACTAAGTTTTGAACACCAGATTGCTGTTCTAGATCAGTTCTTTCACCAGTTCTAGAACTGTTCATGAATCTTAATTATACATCTAGAATTACAGGTTCAAGAATTTGTTTTAGAATGTGTTCAAAAACATTTTTTTTCTTGAGTAAAGTCTTGAACATCAGTGTTCTAGAATGGCCATTTAATGTTCATGAACTTTCCAAGAACTACATTCAAGAATTGTTCTAGAACTGTTTCTTGAATTCCTCACAGCAAGTTCTTGATTAAGTTCTTCAACATCAGTTCTAGAATGACCATTAATGTTCATGAACTATACAAGAACTAGATTCAAGAATTGTTCTAGAACTGTTTCTTGAATTCCTCACAGCAAGTTCTTGATTAAGTTCTTGAACATCAGTTCTAGAATGGCCATTTAATGTTCATGAATTATGCAAGTACTAGATTCAAGAATTGTTCTGGAACTGTTTCTTGAATTCCTCATTGGAAGGTCTAGATTTAGTTCTTGAACATCAGTTCTAGAATGGCCATTTAATGTTCATGAACTGTTCAAGAACTACATTCGAGAACCATTCTAGAACTGTTTCTTGAATTCCTTGCAGGGGACTGGTCACAAAGGCAACTATAGTCATGAAAGGTGCTTAAAGAGTTAACAAATAATAAAATTCTAGACATGCCTTCATTGAAGGCATTTGCAGACAGAAAAATCGATAAAGTAAAGTCTGAATTATGGAAATTGTCTTTGAAAGGGTACAAAACATTGTGGGAAAAAAAATGGTTACCTGTATTTTCTCTCTTTCCCATTATGTTCTCAGGAGGCTTTCTTCATCCAAGTCATTAAAAGATTTTATTGTTTGGAAGTGGGTTTAGCCTTTACCAAACAATCACAGGTATTAACAACCCTGACAGGAAGGCTTTAGAAACCATTCTCGGAAAAGGAGAAATGATGATGGTATTAGCAGCATTTCCTCAATGTCCCAAAAAAGTTTTCCACCCTTCCAAAAGCATTTTTTAATTCTTAAATCACATGTAATTAGTCATCTGTGATGCTTTGAATTTAGAACTAGTCCAACTAGAGGCCCTGGAGGGCCTGAAATTGCTCTACTGGCAGTGACTTTGCTTTTTTTCTAGCATACATAATGAATTCATGATGCAAAAAGGTGAAAGACAAACATACCCCCCACCCCTCAAAAAAGGAGGTGTTGTTGCAACTGGGCTTGAACCCACTAAGAAAGCACAAGTAGGCATGTTGAATTGAACAAGTTGTGAAAAAAATTAAGTACAATTTCTCAAAACCAATTGTTTGGAATCCAGCCAAATTTGATAGGGTTTCAGTACTCATTGTATAAAACAATCCCTGCAAGTTTCAAAGAAATGTGACTAAAAATGTGGACCGTGTTGAATAAACAATACTTAGTCTTCAAATGGCTATTTTTCCTTAATCCTTTACCACACAATCCCAACTTTTAACAACCCTGAGAAAGAGGCCTTTTGAAAACATTATGGGAAAAGGAGAAAATGCATTTTTACAATGTTTTCTATTCTACCAAAGACAACTTGGAGAAAATGCATTTTTACATTGTTTTCTATTCTACCAAAGACAACTTAACAATCTGAGCCATATTTAAATTGTCGTCTGCAAATGCTTTCAATTTGGAAAAGTCTACATTTTTCTCGTTTGGTAAAGGATTAACTGATTGCTAGGTTTTCTTCTATTCATTTTTATTAGAGTTCAATCCCTTGATGACACAAATAATCTTTGCAAGTTTCAAACGAATTGGATCTAAAATGCAGACTAGATTGCATAAACAAGAAATGTAAATTTTCAGCTTTAAATGGATCCTTTTCCCATACTGATTGTCAAATGTTTCTTTAAATCAACAGCATTCATGTTATTGATAATATAAAGCAACTGTGCAAGTTTAATGAAAATTCGACCATGAATGCCAAGTCGTTGCACATGTAGTGTAAACAAGAAATGTAAATTTTCGAATTTAAATGGCTACTTTTCCCATACTGATTGTCAAATTTTTGTCAAAAGGATTCAAGCTTTTGATGATACAAAGCAACTGTGCAGGTTTCATGCGGAATTTATCGCATAAACAAAATATGGAAGTTTTGAACTTTAAATGGCTACTTTTCCCATACTGATAGTCAGATTTTTTTTTTAAATCAATAGGGTTCAAGCTATTGATAAGATAAAAAAACTGTGCAAGTTTAACGAAAATCTGACCACAAATATAGACTAAAAAACATAAACAAGAAAAGGAAATGGTGAATTTTAAATGGCTAATTTTCCCACACTGATTGTCAGATGTTTTTCAAAATCAATAGAGTTCAAGTTATTGATGACATAAACAATCTGTGCAAGTTTCACGAAAATCTGACCACAATTGCAGACTTTATCACGTAAACAAGAAATTAAAATTTTTAACTTTAAATGGCTACTTTTCCTACACTGATTGGCAGATGTTTTTCAAAATTAATAGGGTTCAAGCTATTGATGAGATAAACAAAGTGTGCAAGTTTCACGAAAATCCGACCACAAATGCGGACTTTATTGCGTAAACAAGAAAAAGACTGATGGACGGCCAGACAGAAGGACGACAGAAATCACGCCATGACATAAGCTCTGCTAGCTTACAGCCAGTAGAACTAAAAATTGTGGAGGGGGGGAAAGAAGAGAGAATGGAGGGAAAGAGATAAGTAACCCATACAATCAGTTTTCCAGCTAGGTGCCTGAACTGGCCAACCAAAGTTATCACTTATCTGTTCAAACATGCAGATTCTTCAGTCTTATCTTTTGACTTTTCTACCTTTTTTTCTGCTAGGTAGATTTTATGCTAGAACACTGACTTGAAATTTGCCCTTTAACTCTTTTCCAAATGACCGAATTTTGGACCCTACCACACTGAAATCATTTGTCTTTCATAGGGTAGAAAACATGGTGCGTAAAGGAGAAAATTCTGGTTACCAGCATTTTCTCCTTTTCCCACAATGTTATCAAACGCCTTCTTTCTCTGGGTCGTTAAAACTTGGGTTAGCCCTTCACCACACAATACTGAGTTTTGATAACCCTGAGAATGAAAGTTTTTGAGCACATTGTTGGAAAAGGAGAGAATGCAGGTAACCAGCATTTTTTTCTTTTCCTGCAGACAAAAATCATCATTTAACTTTACCAAACAACATTAGACTAGTCTAAATTGAAAACACTTGCAGACGACAAAATAAATGTGACTGAAAAATTGAAATTGTTTTGGGATGGATAGAAAAGATTAAGGGAAAAAGAGAAAATGCTGGTTATCAGCATTTTCTCCTTTTCACACAATGTTTTCATCAGGCTTCTTTCTCAGGGTCTTAAAAGTTGGCATTATGCAGTAAACGGTTAAGCTTAATTAGTGGTCTGCATATGCTTTCACCATGGACCAGTCTAAAGCTTTGTGGCTTGAGTTAGAGCTAACAAATAACAAAACTTTAGACTTTTCCAAGATGAAAGCACTTGCAGATGAAAAAGAAATGTTGCTCAAGTAATGATATTTGTCTTTGAAAGGGTAGAAAACATGGTGGCTTCTGAAAACACTGAGAGAAAAAGAGAAAATGCTGGAAACCAGCATTTTCTCCCTTTCCCACAATGTCTTTTACCCTTTCTGAAACAAATTTCAATTTTTGAGCAAGAGTTAATATATCATCTGCTAATGCCTTGAATTTGGACTGGTCTAAACATTTGTTGTTTGGTACAGATTCACCTGACTTGTCATCCGAAACTGCTCCATTCCAGGCATAAATTACATTCTGGTAAATAAACAAAACTTTCTTTGCTGCCATACCAGACAAGTGTAAAATGGGTGCATTTTCATTCAGATGGGAAAATTGGTACAATTTGTTTAATTTGTTTAATATTGTTAATGATCACATGGAAATAGTTTTAGTTTGAACAGTGTTCTATGCCAGGTTTCATGGTATTTTTAGTTATATCAAGGCTTTGTAACAGCCAAGTTTTCATTTTTCTTTCCTTTTTTTCCCCGTAACCAAACAACAAGCCAGTTTTAAAGACCCTGATACAAAAGGATTTTGGAAACATTGTGGGAAAAGGACAAAATACTTTTGGGTTTCCAGCGTTTCATCGAGGATTTGAAAAAAGTGGGGGACTTGCCCCCATGCTTTTGGAAAAATGTGGGGGCCCGTTGGGTAATATAACAAATACATCCAATTTGTTAAATCAATTCTTTTTACCAATGGTGAATGCGTTTTTAGAGCCATGCTTCAAACAATAAAAGCAAGTCATTTCACAATTGTTATTCTTTTGTAACCAAGACAAGTCTTTAAGCCACGATTGCTGGAATGGTTGTTTGGTGAGGGCCCCTCGTCTGTCTCAATAGTATCAATATTAACTGAGGGTTCTTCAGCCTCCTCATTAGATTTCTTGGACTAGGAAGCGATAGACAAAATTTGTTTGGTTTGTATTGGAGTTTAACGCCATTTTAACAGCTCAGGTCATATCATGGCTGTCAGTGACGCACCCATGGCTTTCTTACACCAGTACTGACATAACTTGCTTTCAAAAACCACGGACTACTTCTCTCACATGCATCAGAGGAGCCCCACCAAGTATCAAACTTAAACCACCAGGTCACAAGTCAGATACACTAACCGATGAGCTACCCGAGCAGGCGACAGACAAAGTAAAATAGTCACTTACTTAGTGTTTCGACCTTTCTGGATTGCAGAACGGTCCAGTTTAAGAGTTTAGGAATTCATATTACAGACGACGGAAATGTTATTGTCATACCTTTACTATGAGCAAAGGAAAGGCTCATTTATTTCCAGCTCTGATGCAAGATTCGAGAGACTGTCACACATCAAACAGCGGTAAAAAAAACTCAAAACAAATAATCATTGATATAATTTTGCAGTTATTATCTATTTCAGGTCAAAAAATATCTTCAAATGATTCTCAATGCAACATTCATATTTTCTGATTGCAATTGTTTTGAGGTATTTAAAATTTGGTGACCACATTTTGAAACTGTCTCTTATTAACTACAATGGTTCTCAAATTGATCATGAAGCAGGGAACCAGTCAATTATGATAGACTGATATTCTTCCGGCATGAAAATCACCCAACATTTCTAATATCAAATGTGTTTGATATTGTATAAGTGGATTTTTTTGCAACATGGACATTTTTGCAGATCTCATGAATTTGAAAAATTCGCACTTTCCTGTTCGCGTATTTTACCACAAATATACAAATAATGAGTGTCTAATGAATTTGCAAACATTTCCATACGCAAAATGTCCATAATTGGTAATTCACAAATTTTTCGACACACGTATATATATCCACATATACAGTAGTATTTCTAACAAGTGTTTAAATGTTACAGGCTGGTTGCGCAATTCAATGATGGAGAGTAACATATTCAAAGTACCATAGGTAACATATAATCTTATTTTCAAAGGTGGGGCCCTTGTCCTGCATGGGGACAGAAAATTACGGGGAATATTTACAAAAGTGTGGGATTCCTGCAATCCCCGCAGCCTAGAGAAAACACTGTGTGCAACTGTTAATTGAGCCCTTGAATTTCCTTCAGCAAGTTTTATCCCTTAACCTGACAATCCCAAGCTTTACTGACTTTGAGGGCGAAGGCTTTTCAAAACTGGTAACCTGCAATTTTTCCTTTTTCCACAATATTTTCTACCATTGTAAGGAAAATGCCCATCAATTGATCCAAATTGAACCCTTGACCAAAAAATGTTGAGTTTTATTGACACTAAGGAAGTATTAGCTTTTGAAAACATTGTTGGAAAAGGAGAAGTTGCTGGTAACCAGCATTTTCTCCTTTTCCCATAATGTTTTCTCCCCTTCAGTCAGTTTTTAAGTCAGTTTTACTTTGTCATCTGCAAATGCTTTAACTCTGTACCACACAATCTGAGTTTTTAATGACCTTGAAGATAAAGGCTTTCGAGAACAGTGTTGGAAAGGGAGAAAATGCTGGTAAACAGCTCTTTCTCCTTTTCTCACATGTTTTTTTTCTACCTTTTCACAGAACTTGAGCTTTTTAAATTTATACTATTTTTTAAATTTTTTGTCTCCAGGTGTTTTGAATTCAGATGGGTCTAAATAATCTGTCATGTAGTAAAGGGCTGAATTTGTCCAAGTTGAGAATTTTTCTGTCTGATAAAAAGTCAGTGAGTGAATAAGTTTGCGTTTATTTTGTAGTGCAACAATGTAGCATTTTATCATATGATGCAGATTGTCTATGCTAATGATATATGTCTGCCAGTGATGTCATACTTTTTTAAAGACAATTACACCCAAATTACACCCAAAGATCTAACCTTTAGATCTGACCCATTGAACAAATGTCTGTTCCTTTCACAATCCATTTACTGTTTGATAATATGTCGGGGACTGGTCATGATCTATTCTTATTATCTCATTTTAAAAATGCGTAGTAAAAGGTGAAGAATAAACCCTGTCCATTCATTTAAAAAATTATTCAATTATTAAACAAAATCAGGATTTTATATACACTCTCCCATGAATGTTCTTGATTCAATAATAATAATTAGTACCAACTACATAAAATGTTGGCAACTTCTTCAATTTTGGATCTACACTGTCTGCTTGTTTGTCACATTCTGCCCAAAAAGACCGTGATATAGCAAAAGCAAGGGGTGCATTTTATCAATGGTCGAATTATGAACATTTTTCAGTATAATTTTGTATGGTTATGGTTATCATACAATAAAGCTTAAGTCTGTTTCACTTAAATTTTTATCAAACAGCAAAATTTTGGACTAGTACAATATGAAAGCACTTGCACACAATAAATCAAATGTGTTTCAGACAATGTTAACTGTCTTTGAATGTACAGAAAACAATGTGGGAACAGGAGAAAATGCTGGCTATATACCCGCATTTTCTCCCTTTCTGGCACTGTTTTCCAAGATCTTCTGCAGGGCTGTTAAAACTCTGGACTGTTTTGGAACAACAGACAAAATTCATATGAACTTTCTGCGAATGAAATTCTTACAAATTCGTACACTTAGGCTTTATTGCTATAGCAATGATATCCCAGTTATGAAAGCTGGGTGTTGATATTTGTATGACAAAAGCATGTTGAGCCTTGATAAAACGCATCCCTGAACCTTGCAAATACAAAATCCAAGGCAACATCCGCTTCATAGCCACCCAGGCAGGAACACTCACAGCTCACAAATGTAAACATACTGGGAGCATTGTAACATTCAACCCCCAGGGTGCCCAACAAACTCAACAGCCACACCCAGTATGAAAGTAAGACCCAAATATTTGCATTTACAAGGTCTCTCCTGTCCAGAATGTCTAAGCAAAGCAGACAGTGTAGATCAAAGATCAGACTGCACATTTTATGCAGTCCGATCTTGATCTACACTGGCTGCAAAGGCAACTACAGTTGTGAGTGGTGTGTGAAGGATTTACAAGTGATGACACTACAATAGTATCCTATGTTAGGACATCAACTACTGTCAGTGCAGTTATTTTGATAGTTGTGGTCTGTTAACAGGAGATTTAATGACCTTAAACTATGCTGATTGACAGAGTGACATGACAATTAGTGAGCTGTGTTCATCCCTAACTCTTTACCAAACGACAAATATTTGGATTCTAGCACGTTGAATGCATTTGCACACCACAATGAAGTATGACTTAAATGTTTCAATAAGTTTTAGAAAGGGTAAAGAACATTGTGGGAAAAGGAGAAAATGCTCCTTACCAGCATTTTCTCCTTATCCTACAATGTTTTCAAAAGCCTTCTTTATCAGGGTTGTAAAAATTCAGGAATGTGCGGTAAAGGATTAACTTATCTGACTGCAGAATTCTAGACTTGTCCATAGTGAGTGCACTTACAACATATAACAGAAATAAGTTCAACCCTTTACCAAACAACAAAATTTCAGAGTTGTCCAAATTGAAAGCCTTTGCAGACAACAAAATAAATGTGACTCAAAAATTAAAATCTGTCATTTGAAGGTGTGAGGACATTGTGGGAAAAGAAGAAAATGCTGGTGACAAGCATTGTCTCCTTTGCCCACAATCTTTTTAATGGCTATTTTTTAAGGGTCGTTTAAAGATGGGATTTTATGCTCTGTTTAAACCAACAATATTGTATTTTTGCCATCATCAAAAAGGTTGTTTAGCTCTTTACTAGTCCATGAAATTTTGGACATGCGCAAATATTAACTTTTTACCAAATGACAAAAATTATGGCCTTGTCTAAATTGCAGATGACAAACTAAATGTTATTCAAAATAAGAAATTTGTATTTCAAGGGTAGAAAACATTGTGGGAAAAGGAGAAAATGCTGGTTACCAGCATTTTCTCCTTTTCCCAAAATATTTTCGAAAGATTTCTTTCTCAGGGTCAATTAAGCTTGGGATTGTGTGGTAAACGTTTAAAAGCATTTGCAGAATTAAATGTTGCTCAAATGGTTGGATTTGTCTTTAATAAGGGAATTAATATTGTAAGAAAAGAAGAAAGTGTTTGTTTCCATTAGTTTCTCATTTTCTTACATTTCCACAGCAGTCTTCTTCAAGGTCGTTGAAACACAAGCTTGTTTGGTATAAGATTATAATATTGCAGGTAAAGGAAAGGACTAACAGAATAGGGAATGGAAACTACTGTTTTCAATGATATGGTAAAACAGGGTGGGAAAAGGAGCATTTTATACTTAGTGCTCAACAAATTAAAAGAGTATTTTTTGTAAAATACCTAGAAAAAGTTTCAGACTGTATTTTAGATCCAGACTGTCCCCAAGTTGTTTCTTGCAGATTAAGTGAGTCATGCCATTACAGTATGGCCCTCTATTAAATGTTGAACAACATAAAGATAGCAAATGTACAAAGCATAAAGATTATAATAGTTGAAGAGAACAAAATTACTATTTTAACCCTCTACAAAAACATTACAATCCTGTTTTGTCACAATCCAGAACAAGTCTCAGCACCGCATGCGGGTGGCAACACCTGGCTGTGGATGTTTGATTTTCAGTGAAAATTCCAAGTCAAAAAAGGGATATAACTCTGTCAAAAATACTATGACAGTTACCTGCCTGTTGTGCATGTTATAGCAGACGATGATGATGATGCTGATGCAAGGGCTAGGGCAATACCTCAACGTTTTCTTTGAAAGCAGCTGAGCTAGCAAGAAGGCCTTCAAAAACAATTATGGAAACAGGAAAAAATGTGTAACCAGCATTTCCTATTTGTTTTTCCCCATACCATATTTTCTAACACCCCTGGGGGCGTTACATTTTCCGAAAAAGGGGGGCATTAATAGAGGAAGTTTACGAGGAGGATGATAACATTACCATCCATGTTTAAAGCCCCAATAAAGTCCAAAATTAGAATTTTTTTACGCTTGAAAAAAGGCACGAATCTGTTAGATTTACTCTTATTTTGTCGCCAAGGGGATAGGGGCGTTCATTGCAGCATCGGTTCATGTCACAGAACCATACAAAAAATCCTAATATTTTTTATCAATTCTCCCAAGTGACGTTGCCACGCACTATTCGGAATCATTCTAGTGTCCTATTTGTAGACACCATGTGACCGATGACGTATTACACAGACGATGTGCTTTCTCTCCTTAAAAAACGTTGCGAAACTTCGGTAAGTCTTTAATTTTCGTTAAATTACCAGCGCTCATCGTATCTAAGTTATTTGTATGCATTTGACTGGTAAATCGGAGTTGTGTTATCTTTATTTCGATCATGATATGCCTATTTCTTCTTGTCAAGAGTCGTCCAAACATCGAATGACATCTCGGCCTATAACACTTTCGGCCTATTACAATTTCGACTAGTAAGAAATTCGGCGCATATACAAAATCGAATGACTACACAGGGTATAAAGGTTTGTAATATGAGCCATGGAGAATAAGTCAAACAAAATGTGGACATTTTATAACGAAGATCAGACTTTACATTATGTGCGATCTGATCTTGATCTTTGTAGGTAATGAAAAAGTTAAGAACTTTGTGGTGTTTTTTTGGTCTGTAATTACTAGCGAATTTTGACCTGAGTTTAGCATCAGGTGGTGGACGTTTTATATGGAAGGCCAGACCTCTTACTAGGTGCAATCTGATCTCGATCTATGCTGTCAACAAAGGATATTTCTCAACTTTCAAGAGTTTAGTAAAACACATCGCTTATAGATATTTTTACTGCTAGTTTTTGAAGACAGAGTTGATGTTACTTCATCAATCAAGTTATTGCATGCAGATGAACCATATTAATTTATTTTTCAAAATTATAGATACATATTCCAAAGCTGATAAATACATGTATTTCAAGTTGTTGGAGTTCAAGACAATTGAAGACAAAAGTAGAAGTTTACTAGTACTCAAGTAATATTTATCTACCACATTGTGATTAAGAAAAATATTTTTTATGTCATTTTTTACTGATCTCTTTTCTTTCCAATCTAAAAACAGTGTATCTTTTTAGGGTGTGATACAGAGAGACCAAGATGTTTGTTAACTGACAAATAGATATCCCAGTCTGGTGTTATATCTCTGCTGTACGACATTTTTATTTTTTCACAGATTTTAGCACAGTCCATGTCAACAGGTATTTGAATGATATTTAGATCTACATCTATTACACATTAATGTTAGAACTTTGAAGTCTATTATATTTCAAGCTTAGAAAGGATCAGCTGCTGAAGGGATAATTGATCAAATACAACTTTTTTACACCCTTGCCATAAATTTTTGAAAGGAGCAATTGATTGCTACAAGCAACTGCTCCTTTCTCACATTTCTCCATTTAGATGATTTTTTTTTTGTGAATATTCCCCAGTTGTCGGTTTTTTAAGGCCATTTTCAACATTATTTCAGTTTTATCACGGCAGCCAGTGCAGCTGTCCATCCTTATCAAGAGTTTCTGTTTCCAGTACTTTGCATAATATCCCACTGGCTGTTTTTCCACATAATCATTGTAAATACAATGATTAGCATTGAGAGAGGAATGTATCCTGTTACAAGGACTATCATCAATCCTGGGAAAGAAATTGGCTGAGCTAGGGATTTGAAGCAGCAATCCCCCAATCTCAAGTCCTGTATGCGACTAGCTGCACCACTTGGGCTTTGCAGTAGTATTTTGTAAAAGTAATGTACTCTTGAGAGAGAAAAAGGCATGCCTTGGGGCTAAAACAAATTAAAGTCCAACTTTTAGTAAGCAAGCACAAAAGGTACACTCAAAAAAGTTGCTTTGAATTAAGCCAGCACCAAAGAGACTCTCAAATTGTGTTGTTTTTTTTACCTTGAAAAAGAAGGCTTTTGAAACATAATGAAAAAAGGTGAAAACCAACATTTTCTACTTCGAAAGGTGATTCTATCTTTTTAGACAAGTTCTGTCATTTGAGCCACTTCAATTTGTTCTTTGCAAATGCTTTCAATCTGGACAAGTTGGAAATTTTATCATCTTGAAAAGAATTAGTATAAAGGTGGCCACCAGGGCAGGGTTTACTGTATAAAGAAATGAACATATCTCGTAAAATAGTTCTAGAGATACAATCTGAGAGTAGTAGATTAAAAATACATGTGTTTTTCAATCTAAATTTACTTGATTGATTGAATGGTGTTTAATGCCGTATTCAACATTATATCAGTCATTTCATTGCATCAGCTTGCTTGTTCATGTATACCCTGGGTTTTAATGGTACAAGGCAATGGCTCTGTAGTGTCATGCCCAAGGACACTCTTATGAAAAACCCATTGCTTCCAGTGAGGCTCAAAGCTTGGACCTCCGGGTTATGAGTGCTACACTTTACCACTGAGCCAGGGAGACCTTATATAAATTTGTATTTCAGACTCAAAATGCGAATGCAGTCTCAATGGCTGTGTAAGATACAAGGACATAGTTGTTAAATGGTCTCTTTAGGAGTTCATTTAACTCTACCAAACAACAAAATTTTGGACTAGTCCAAATTCAAAGTATTTGCATCCAAAAATTTAACTGTGGCTCAAATGATGGAATTTGTTTTTAATAGGGTAGAAAACATAGTGTGGAATCAAGAAAATGCTGGTTGCCTGCATTTTCTCCTTTTCTCACAATGTTTCCAAAACACCTGGAGATGCATTAAGCCCCCTTTTGCCCGAGCATGGCCCAGACATACTTTGCATTATTTAATTCTTTACCAAACAACAAAATTTTAGACTGAACCAAATTGAAAGCATTAATTTTGCAGACGACAAATTAAGCATTGCTAAACTGATGATTTCTCTTTTTGATAGGGTAGTAAACATTGTGGGAAAAGGAGAAAATGCTGGTTACCAGCATTTTCTTCTTTTCCCACAATTTTTTCAAAAGCCTCTTCTTTCTGGGTCGTTAAAAGTCGGGATTGTGTGGTAAAGAGTTAAAAAGAAATTTATGTTCTTGTCATTTCAGTGTCTCATTCTGGACAGAGTGACGTGACATTTGAACAGTGTGGACAGGAAAAAAATCGCTCTCATTTTATAGACAAATATGGACAATATTAGTGCATCTACTAACGTAAAAATATACCAGTAACATCGGAATGGACTATTGCAGTGATTGGTGATCGTAATTTTAGAAATTTTGGATCAAAATTGTGGATTTTGGAGGTTTCTTTTGGAACAATTTGAGTGAGCAGCCAGTGGCTTGAAAAGATTATTGTGTGAGGTACTTTAAAAAGTGTTTTTGTCGGTTTAACCCTTTACTAAACAATCTTGAGTTTTCACGACCCTGGAGATGAAGACTTTTGAAACCATTGTTGAAATTCTCTGGTTACCAGCATTTTTTTTTTCATTTTTCCCATAATGTTTTCTACCCTTTCAAAGACAAATTTCAATACTTGAGTCCCATTTATCATCTGCAAATACTTTCAAGTCTAAGATTTTGTTTTTTGTCAAGAGTTAAAAACTATGTGCAGAAATGGGTTAACCATTTACCAGATGACAGATTTTGGACAAGTCCAAATTGGAAGTGTTTTTAGACAACTACTGTAATTCAGTGTGGGTAAAGGATTAGATTTGTCTTTGAAATGGTAGAAATCATTGAGAGAATAGAAGAAAATGCTGGTTACCAACATTTTCTCCTTCACCCACGAAGTTTCTAAAGCTATCTCCCTGGGGGTCATTAAAAGACGAGACTGTCTGCTAAAGGACCATTGTATGCTTGATTTAAAAGCTTGAAAATAAGTAGATAGTGAAAACAATTGCAGTTTGCTCAAATATACTTTTTATTGGTCTCGAACTTTGTAAGATATGGTTTTATTTTAAAATTCATAAACATGAATTAAAACTGTAATCCCTTACCAAATGACATAATTTTATGCTAGTCCATATTGAAAGCATTTGCAGTTGACAAAATAAATGTGACTCAAAAATTAAGATTCTTTTTGGGAAGGGAAGAAAACACTGTGGGAAAAGGAGAAAATGCTGGTTACCAGCATTTTCTCCTTTTCCTACAATGTTTTCAAAGGGCTTCTCTCTCAGGGCTGTTAAAAGCCGTGAGTGTGTGGTAAAGGCTTAAACTAGAAATAGAGTTTAGTATCTTTCAATAATTTTCCTTTTAGTAATAAAAAACAATGGTCACAGAAATATCACACTCAACTCTTTACCACACAATCCCGGGTTTTAATGACCCTAAAAAGAAGAGGGCTTTTGTAAACATTGTGGGAAAAGGAGAAAATGCTGGTAACCAGCATTTTCTCCTTTTCCCACAATGTTTACTATTCTTTCCAAAACAAATTTCAATTTTTCCATCATATTTATTTTGTCGTCTGCAAGTGCTTTCAATTTGGACCAGTCTAAAATTTTGTTGTTTGGTAAAGAGTTAATCATATTGGTAATCTTAATTCAATATTCTTCATGACTGGTGTAAAAACTTAATACTGGCTATCTGTATCTTGGGCAAAAATACTGTTCACGTAAAACTTTCCATCATAGAGCACCTAAGGTAGGAAGAGAAACAGAAACAAGTAAATGTATTTGACTGATATATATCACAATGCAATAAATCTGTTTTCAACAGTATTTCAACTGTATAGCAGTTGCTGTACACTTACTCATGTACACTGGGTCAATAACTGATATCCCTTTACCACACAATCCCGACTTTTAACGACCCTGAAAAAGAAGCCTTTTGAAAACATTGTGGGAAAAGGAGAAAATGCTGGTAACCAGCATTTTCTTCTTTTCCCACAATGTTTTCTACCCTTCCCAAAACAAATTTCCATTTTTCAGTCACATTTATTTTGTCGTCTGCAACAGTTACTGCTTTCAATTTGGACCAGTCTAAAATTTTGTCGTTTGGTAAAGAGATATTACTGGCAATAAAGCTGGGGGAGGTCAGTTTTTGTAGGAAACTACCTATCAAGCTCCAGCTACATTTGAATTTTGAACACGTTTTACAAATCATATCAACCAAAAGGCCATGGTTGGCTTGCAAGCATTTTCACGTCCTTGTTTATTAACGCTTAACCACACAAATCCAGGTTTAAACGAACCTATGGAAGATGCCTTCTGAAAACATTCCGGGAAAAGGAGAAAATGCTCGTTACTAGCATTTTCTCCTTTTCCCACTGTGTTTTCTACCCTACCAGAAACAAATTCAAATTTTGAGTCACATTTATTTTGTCGTCTGTAAATGCTTTCAATTTGGACCAATCTGAAATATTGCTGTGTGGTAAAGAGTTGAGTGTCATTGCAACAGGATTTGATCCTCTCAAACTCCTGAACATGATTTGGGTTTGCTCATGGGGGAAAACAGCCAGTGAATTTTAGAGAATTTGCTGAGAATTACTAGTATATGAAATAGAGGTAAAAGGAGCATTATTAAATTTAAACCTTTTTCAAACAATCCAAGTTTTAACAACTCTTAGCAAGACAGCCTCTGCAAATATTGTGGGATAAAGAGAAAATTTTGGTACAATATAGCCTGTAGAAAAAACAGAAAATGTTGTTAGCCTGCATTTTTTTTTTCTTTTTTCCCCACACCATTTTCTACCCTTCCAGAGAGACATTTATTGTGTTGAGTTACATGTACTTTTTCATCTGCAAATAGTTTCAAGTTAGACAAGACTAAAATGTTCTTCTCTTGTAAAGATTGGGTGTTTATTTGTTGGAGCATTTTGCACCACTTTGAACATTATTTCAGATTTTTATTCATGTCAGTGTGACAACTTATTACTGTCTTTTCTGTATTTCACCAGCACAAAGCTGGGGCTCTGCAATGTCTTGCCTAAGGACATTCCTTAACCCTTAAAGCCCTGGATTGATTGATTCTATGGTGTTTAATGCCATTTTCAACATTATTTCAGTTACATCGTGGCGGCCAGTGCACCTATCCATGCTTTCCTAGTGTTTCTTTTAACAGTGCTTCGCACAGTATTCTTTCCAAGCCACTGGCTGCTTTTCCCACATAGCCATTGTCAAAACAATGGTCAGGGGTGAGAGAGGAATGAATCCTGTCGCAATGACTATCATCAATCGGCGGAAAGAAATGGGCCGCGCCGGGGATCGAACCAGCAACCTCCTATTCTCAAGTCCCTTACGCTACAGACTGAACTACAGGGTGCGGCTTAAAGCCCTGGAACCAACTTAAGTTGTTTTTGCAGACAAAAGTTGTGTTTGCAGACAGTGTAGATAAAGATCAGACTGCACATACATGTAACATGCAGTCTGATCTTAGATCTATACTGTCTACTACTATGAAACAAGTTTTGTCAAAATAAAGCAAAGCCACTACCGTTTTCTTACTTTCCAAGCAGGTGCGCAACCCTTTACCAGTTGGTAAAATTTTAGAAATTGTTCAAATTGGAAACAATTGCAGATGAAAAATTGGACGTGGTAGCTCAAATGAAAAGCTTTGCTTCAAGAAGAATAGTATACATTATGAGAAAAGGAAAAAATACTGGTTATCAGCAATTCTGCTATTTCCAAAATGTTTCAAAAGCATTTTTCTTTGTTAAAATGATTAAATAGTGCTTTAAATAACAACTTGGATGTTTTGGTTAACCCTTTACCACACAATTCCAACTTTTAACGACCCTGGGAAAGAAGCCTTTTGAAAACATTGTGGAAAAAGGAGAAAATGCTGGTAACCAGCATTTTCTCCTTTTCCCACTATGTTTTCTACCTTTCCCAAAACAAATTTCAGTTTTTGAGTCCCATTTATTTTGTCATCTTCAAATGCTTTCAATTTGGAAATGTCCAAAATATTGTTGTTTGGTAAAGAGTAAGGGTTGAGGGCAAGCAATAGCTTCTAACATTGCTCTGTATGTATGAATAAATTTTTTATTTTTTGTCCACAAATTCTTCTTGTAAGACTATTGTGATGTACATGTATTTAAAATAATAAAATAATATTACACCATATTGCCTTGCTTGTTGCATGAAACATATCTGTCTTTGTAAGAGCTGTGTAATACAGGAGAACTGTGATGCCCTAAGTGACAAAACAAAATTCAGTTGCATAAGCAAAGCAGTAGCTTAATCAGCTGTCTACCGGTATTTTGTCCAACAGCATATTTTCAAGAATTCTGCTCCATTTTCATCCTGGCCTATAATAAGGGTTTCATTCAAGATCTAGATGAGACAGCAAAAACTTCTTGCAGTATACCAGTAATATTGAATCTACACTGCTTCTTCATAGGTATAACCCAGGTGGTGGGTAGAGGTGAATCCCTGAAACTGCAGTACATTGTTTTGAATTTTCATGACTTTACCAATCATTTCTCTCCATACTCTGGAATATCATTTACATATCATTTAACATACTGTGCTAGAAATATAGTGGTGTTTTACTCCGCTTTCAACAGTATTTTAGTCATATCATGGCGACATTACACAAATTCATGTATTTACTGGGATTCACCAGTACTAGGCTAGGGCTCTGAAGTGTCTTGCCCGAATACACTCCCACGAAAATACCAGCCAATCGAACCCCAGACCTAATAATGTGCAAATTCCCACTTTAACTTTTTACCCAATGACAAAAATTTAGACTTGTCCAAATTGAAAGCATTTGCAGACGGCAATTTAATGTGGGCCAAATGATAGAATAGGTCTTTGATAGGGGAGAAAATATTGTGGGAAAAGAAGAAAATGCTGGTTACCAGCATTTTCTCCTTTTCCTACAATGTTTTCAAAAGGCTTATTTCTCAGGGTTGTTAAAACTGGGGATTGTGTAATAAAGGGTTAACATACAATCCAGTGCTGTAATGACCCAGAGGCATAAAACTTTTGAGAACATTGTAGGAAAAGGAGAAAATGCTGCTGGTGACTAGTATTTACCTTTGATTCAACAATTATTTCTCCTGTTTCAAATACAAATCATGTAGATCCAATACAAGCCATGTCGTCTGCAAATGGCTTCAATCTAGACAAGTCCAAAATTGTGTCATCTGCCAAAAACAAAATCACCAGGATTCCATTGATATGTGCACTGACCAGATCAGGGAAAGATAATTGGGTTCTACGTTCAAATTTGTGACACCCAAGAAATTCAGCCAAATTTTTTAAAAAATGGTGCAGATTTAATTCAGCACATTGAGTTTCAGTTGCATTTCTAAAGTTATAAACACACACACACACACATACACACAAATAACAAATACTTAGCCTTGTCCAACACTAAGGCATTTGTGGAAAAACAAATATTTCTCAAATAATGAAATTTGTCTGTGATACAAGAAAAATACTGTGGAAATAGGAGAAAATGTCGGCTTCCAACTTTCTCTCCTATTTCCACCATGTTTTCAAAAGCATTTTTTCAATGTCATAAAAACTAGGGATTGCTAGGTAAATGGCCAATCTCTGAATAAATATGCGTCGCGTATATCCGAGGTTCAGACTACATTCATGCACATTTAATCATTATCTGCATTCTCTGCATAGAAAATGGGTCAATCGGGTGCTGCGCAAAAATGAAAGATCATTTTCACCTCACAGGTGAACGGCGAGCGACAGTATAATTCATATATTACACACTGAGTAATAGTAAATTAGTGTGTAATATATGATTTATACTGTCGCTCGCCGTTCGCCTGTGTTTCATCTTACTACACGATATTCATTAACCCTTACAGCCCTGGAACCGACTCCAAGTTGTTTTTACAGACAGTGTAGATCAAGATCAGACTGCTATTATGTTACATTTTCAAATGGAGAAACCTTAAAATAGCAAAATTTCGGACTGTTTTTCCAGATTAAAAAGGTCCAAATCTTAATTTCAGCACTTAAAGGGTTAATCAGAAAGTGCTTACGTATCCTGTTCCAACAGTAAATGGGGAAATCAATACAGATATAGCGATAAATCTGTTTTTAACACAATAAATATAAGATGAACGTGCGGCTTACCGATTCAAGAATGCGAACTGAAATCCGCATCTGTTTTCAGACAGTTCGCTCATTCTGTATATTTACACGGAGCTTCTTGTTCAAAACAAAAGAAACAAATCCTAAAATAGACGCCCGTTTGTTCTTTGTGTGTCGCTCTTCGGCAAATTCGGTAAACGAACTTGGTTTTCTATCGAATATGATTCTCACACCGTCACACCGTCCTCCATTTTGTTTTTCGTTTACCTTAGCTCCTAGATATCACGTGGTGTACCTACGTCATCGTTATTGATGTAAACAAAAGTTAGAGATACCTGGTAGTATTTCTTGTAGTTTTGAAAGTAATTCTTCTGCCAGCGAATGGAACTTTGACCAATCGCACATTAAGAGAGTGTCATCGTTATATTAATCTACATAGTTTTAAATGGTATGATTAAAATTTAACTTAATTTTTTACCCCGCATTGTTTACATTTGGACTTTATTGGGACTTTAAGTCAGTACCGAATGGCGATCGCCATTTGAGAATCCTGCTGTATTTATGCAGAATATTGATTTTACCACCAATCAGGATTCATTTGGACATTAAATAGCAGTCGCAATTAATCTTGGACATTGGTCTTCAATACTTTCACTTTCTCAATTTTTTTTTCCAATTTAGTTGACAAAGTTTGTGTTACCGAAAGTTTATAACATTATCGGAAGTTAACCTTTATTCGGATAGTCAGGTGTTAATGACATTGATTTGTAAAGTAATTAGGATTGTGTTGATGCCAGAGTTTATTCCAGCTGATTTAATTCAATTTCATCGATGGACTGGACATCTGGTAATCCCATTTCTGGTTTGAAAAAGGCTGGGGGAGCATTAATGATCTGGGGAGCGATAATAAGAGACATTACGGTATAAATTTTTCAAATAGTTCATCTGAGCTAGATTGAATTGGGTGTCAAGCTGGGGAAGAGTTTAAGACAGATATTCATGCATGAAAAAAGGGCAATTTCCAGGAAGAAGACAATTGAAAGAAGTTTGAATATTGTTCCAGGATTGCTGAAATAAACTCCTCCCCGTCCCCTCCCCCAAAAATCATTTGTAATTGGACCCTTATTCTCCTGCTGGCAATTCTCTATCATCCTGTAACTATATAAAATAAAACACATCCAAATACTGTACCAAAGTATCTGGTTTAGAATATTTACAAAATTTTAATGTACAGCACAGAGCAAATATCAGACTGCAGAAATTTTATTTGATGGCAATAATATTTCAGTTTTTAAGTCTGTCTAAATTTCTTTGCTTTTATCTTTGCTTCACTTAACCCTTTACCAACCAATCTAATATTTCAACGACTGATGCAGGAAGACGGTTCTTGAAACCATTATGTGAACAGGATAAAATGCTTATAAACAGCATTTTGTCCTTTTTACACAATGTTTTCTATCCTTTCAAAAGTCAAATCCTTATATTTCAGACAAATTTAGTATGTCATTTGCGAAATTAATGTTTTCTCTTTGGAAATTGTCTACAATTTTGTCATCTTGTAAAGAGTTGAAGATAGGTACAATTAGATTCATAGTCTCTACAACAGGACTTTTACGATTTTCTAATAAATCTTTATGATTGTTGTAATATGGCCTACCTGCAAAATGTTTACCCCTTAACCTGCTAAATAAGTGAAATGAAACTTTCAAGCCCATAGTACAAAGCCATAAATATATTGGTATTTCAAAGTTATTTTTGTGGGAAAAAGTATCCTTATCCGACAGTGTGATCTTGTGCAGTCTGATCTTGATCTACACTGTCAACAACTGTGCTCAGCAGCCTAGGGGTTGAAATATGCTAAAAGATAGTCACTTATAATTGCAATACATAATATATAGAACAAATGAACTCTTTACCACAGACATACAGGATCCGACTTAACTGGCATTTGTGATGAAACGTCTTTATTAACTCTTTACAACACAGTCCCAAGTTTTAATGACCCTGAAAGACAAAACTTTTGAAAACATTGTGCAAAAAGGAGAAACAGCTGGTAACCAGCAGTTTCTCCTTTTCCCACAATGTTATCTACACTATCAAAGAAAGAAATAATCCTTTGAGCTGCATTTAATTTGTCGTCTGCAAATGCTTTTAATTTCGTTCAGTCTGAAAATTTGTCGTTTGATAAAGAGTTAAATGAGTCTAGAAAAAATGTTATCAGGCTTGCATTTTCTCCATTTTCCATGATGTTTTCCAGAGTATCAAAAACAATTTCCATTATTTCAGCCAGATTTGATTTGTCATCTGCTAATACTTTGAATTTCAAAGAATCTGTAATTTTGTCATTTGGTAAATGGCTAACTTGTATATAATGACAAAATATTAGACATGTACAAATTGAAAGCATTTGCAGACAATGAATTAACATAGGTAACAGGATTGGATTTGTACTTGAAAGTTTATACTTGAAAGGGTAGAAAGCATTGTGGGAAATGAAGAAATTGCTGGTTTCAAGCATTTTTTCTATTTCCCACAATGTTCTAAAAAGCCTTATTCCTTAAGGATCAAACTGTTTGGTAAAGGAGTTAAAAGAATCAAACTGTCGGGGTAAAATCTCATGACTACACTTGAAACTTGACAAAACTGCAAGCATCTGCACAGACAACAAATGAAATGCAATTAAAATGATTGGCAATATTGTTTTTGAAAGACTAGCTGGTTGTGACAAACTTTTTCTTACATCTTCAAAACCCTGTTCCTCTAGGTCTTTAACTCTTTAGCAGACGACAAAATTTTAGACTTGTACAAATTGAAAGCATTTGCAGACGACAAATTAAATGCAACTCAAGAAATGAAATTTGTTTTGGAAAGGGTACAAAACATTGTGGGAAAAGGACAAAATACTTGTTACCAGCATTTTCTTCTTTTCCCACAATGCTTTCAAAAGGCTTCTTTCCCAAGGGAAAAGTTGGGATTGTGTGGTAAAGAGTTAAAACACCGAATTTTATGGTACAGTGTTAACTCTCTCCCAAAAGACAAAATTTTAGACTTGTCCATACTGAAAAGCATTTCCAGATGACCATTTCAGTGTAGTTCAAAGATGATTCCTGTGTTTGGAATGGTAGAAAACATTTTACTATATGGTAATTCGCCCTTGAGTCCATTTCATCCTAGAGTAGAGGGTTTTAAAGCCGTATTTTCTGCCATTACAAGCTGTAACATGCCGTATTTTCTGCCATTACAAGCCGTAATATAAGACAATAATCGGCTGTTTTGAGAATTAATGTTTTCCCTAATTCAAACTGCATGTGGTTTATTTCGGTAGTTTCCTCTTCTTTGCCTCCAAGATGCTAATAACATCCACAGCAAGGTCGTGTAGAGTGCGCGATTTTTTTTCAAAATTTGAAAATCAAAAATAGCGAAAAGGAATGAAAAGTTGTCCGACAGATACTTTTTAACACAAGAGAGATATTGTGTATCAAGAAATGCTTTAGTTCGACCACGAAATTGATATTTTAATGTGTTTTATGCAACAAAAATTGCAGTAGACAGTATCATGGGTGTATTGCCGTTGAGTTGAACACTATTAAGCCTGTGAGATGAGCAGTGTTCAACTTAAAAGCAATAAGTAATCTTGTCATTAATCTTTGCATATTTCCTGTTTTTATGCTTTTCTATTGGGCACATTTTATAATGTTATATTTTGTGACCACATTGAAGGCTAGACTAATTCTTTAACAGACTTGATTAGCTCAGTTTCTTATTCATGGGCTATAGGAAGAGCAAACAGTGGTCTATATAAAGTACTGAATATATAGAGTGGGACTGGGTTATAATTTCCGAACAGTTAAGCAATAATTGTTGTTGTTTGGTAAATCACACAGACATACATTTGACCAATCATCTGCCACCGAATCTGAGAATGAGATAGAACTATTTTGTGTCTCTGGACATACACAACATAGATTCTAATGGAGCACTAGACCTGCCCATCACTGTAAGAGACAATCATTCTCTGTTGGTGAACCCCGCTAAGTACTGTGAGTTTTACTGATGGGGGATCATTGGACCTCTCCAGTGTACAAGAAAGCAATTCAGAGACAGCTAGGGTTGGACTAATTAATGGATACAGAACCTCAAATAGTTCCAGTGCCGAGTATATCGGCCATGGCGGTGACGGAATGTACTCCAGAAATGACATTTATCCGAGGTCGAATCGGTTACTACCAACGTCAAAAAGAAAGCATATTAAACTGCCTTTCAGGCTAATCATACATTAGACCAGGCTATTTACAATATGTGGGTAAAACATCACAAAAACCTATTTCCCCCAAAATTACTTCCCCACCATCAAACCCAAACCTATTACTAAGTTTGCCAACGCAGGTCGTTAAAAAAGAGAAATAGAAAATAAAATTGGAAGAGCTGGTGGAAGGAAACAACGGGAGCTTTTGAAACCAAGATTAAACGGGTAAACAGTTGGAAAACGATTTGTTACTAAATACAAACTTTACAATCATTGCTTAATATCTAATTAAATGGCAGAGTTATGTTATAAAACGAGATGTGTCACTCAGAGAAGTGACTGATGTCCCCGAAAAAACATATGAGCTTGCTGTGACATTGATTGATTGATTGATTGTATGGTGTTTAACGCCGTTTTCAACATTATTTCAGTTATATCCCAGCGGCCAGTGCACCTATCCATGCTTTCCTGGAGTCTCTGTTACCAGTACTCCGCACAATATTCTTTCCAAGCCACTGGCTGCTTTCCCACTTAACCATCGTTGAAACAATGATCAGCAGTGAGAGAGGAATGAATCCTGACTATCATCAATCCTCGGAAAGAAATTGGCAGAGCCAGGGATCGAACCAGCGACCTCCTGTTCTCAAGTCTTGTACACTACCGACTGAGCTACGGGGCTCGGCTGCTGTGACATTGACCTTCACCATACGGACATGACTCCTGCTCATGACACATTGTCTGAATGTGGTTAACATTTGTGCGAAGTTATTTTGAAATTAAGTTAAAGGAAAAAAGTTATGGCCCAGACACAAAAATGGCTACCTCCCCCCCGCAGCATATTTGACCTTGCTGTTACCTTGACCTTTAATCCACAGACATAACTCATGCACTTGACACACTATCTTTATGTAGTTAACAATTCTGCGAACTTGTACAAAAATTAATTCATAATTAAAAAAGTTACAGGTTGGATAACCCCCCCCCCCCCCCACACCAATCACATTTGACCTTGACCTTTAATCTATGAACATGACTTTTGCACATGACACATCGTCATTTTTTGTGATAAACAAGTCTGTAAAGTAATACTGAAATTCATTCATAATTAAAAAAGTTATAAGTTGGACATGAAAACCACCCCTGCATCAAGCATATTCCACCTTGCTGTGACCTTGAACTTTACCCTATGGACATATTTTTTGCGCATGACTGGATGTGGTTAAAATTTGTGCCGAATTATATTGAAATTGAATGATAGGGAAAAAAGTTATGTCCCAGACACGAAAACCACTAAACCCCCTCTCCCCCGCCCAGTGCCCAAAACACACTGATCTTGCTGTGACCTTGACCTTTAATCCAAAGACATGACTCTTGTGCATGACACATTGTCTTTATGTGGTTACCAATTCTGCAAAAGTAATGTTGAAAATGCTGAAATTAATTCATAAATAAAAAAAGTTGTCCTGGACACAAATACTACCTCCCCACACACTCACACACACATTTGACCTTGCTGTGACCTTGACTTTCAACCTATAGACATGACTTTTGCACATGACAAACCATCTGGATGTGGTTAACATTTGTGCCAAGTTATACTGAAATTATACAATTGGGAAAAAAGCTATGGCCTGGACACGAAAAGTGGACAGACGGATGGATTGATGGGTGGATGCATGCACAACAGACACAGGGCCATGACATAAGCCGACTGGCCTTTGGCCAGTGGAGCTAAATACTGTTCGGTCACACTCAGTATCGCAACACAATTAGGTCACCCATCCAATCACTAACCTTACTATGCATCGCTTAACTTTATTGGAAAGCCGCACATCATGCTGTAATGCTGTGACAGTTTACTGTGCAGGACTTGCTGAATAAACATGTGCACAGTTTTCACCAATCGCATATCACCATCTGTCAATTCAATTTCAATATACCAAGAATTAGGTCAAAAGCCAACACATTTAGCTACGCGAAAAAACTTGTTATTTTCGTCATTTATTATCGTGGTGTCTCAAGTTTTGTATTGCATCAGAGCTGAATTACCAGGGTTCAATGATCACATCAATCAAACAGAAGATTTGTCTCAGGTTTGTAGGGTAAATAACTGGTTAAAGGTCCTGTTTTATGGACTATCAGTGGACAAATTTTTTGGGTGGTTATGAAAATTCCCCACTGTCAAGTAATGTATCTGACAACAAACATTCTGATATTTTTTCTCCTCCGAGAAAGACCTTACAAAACCAACAAGATTTTTAGTAGCAAGAGCACTGCATATGGGTGTCAAGTAACAACTTGGCCAAATTTGAATTAACGTCTTCAGTAATAATAGATATTAGAAAATGTCAAAGTTTTTGAAAATTTAAAGTAAGAAAAGGGGCATAACTATGTCAAAACTCTGTTAGTTACCTGCCCCTGTTGTATGGGTTCCCCTCTTGATAGCATGTCTAGGTTTGAAGTAAATATCTTCAGTAATAAAAGAGATATTGTAAAATGTCGAAGTTTTGCACAAAGACAATGCAGACGATACAGGGCTACAGAAATGCCATGAAGTTTTCTTCAAAAAAGCCATGCTAAAAATGAACGGTTAAGAAATATCAAATGAAAAATAAAGCTTAAAAATGCTGTAACTTTGGTGTTTATTTTGTCCATAAAAGAAAGACAATAGCACAAAGTGGTTTGTGTGAAAACCAAAAAGTGCTGGACACTTGCTCATATCATACACATCAGTGTGAACATTCTCTTAACCTCTACCTGCCTAATAACTTAAACTTTCAAGCCGACAGCAAACCCCCGACTTTGCTATTTCAAAGTGGGGGGGGTGGGGGGGAGATATCTCCTTATCAGATCGTGTAGATCACAGGTCAGACTGTAATTATGTTCTGTGCAGTCTGGTCTTGATTTACACTGTCTGCAAAATGTCAGCGAGTCACACTTAGGAGCGTTAGGGTTAATCTAGGGCATTTAATCCCTTACCATACAATCCCATGTTTCAGGAACTAAGATGGAGAAAACTGAAAATATTGTGGGAAAAGGAAAAAATGCTGGTAAAAAGCATTTTCTCCTTTTTCAACATTGTTTTCTGTGCACTTGTTTACGGAAAAATCTCTTATTTCAGCCAAATGTAATTTGTCCTCTGTAAAATTGATGTTTTCAATATTGATGAGTTGACAACTTTGTCGTCTGATAAAGGTCTTAGACCCTATACCATTATAACCAGTTTGAACAACTCTGAGGAAAAAGGGTTTTGAAACATTGTGGGAAAAGGAATCAAAAAGATGGTAACCATAAAGATCAGACTGCAAAGAATGCACAGTCTGATCATGTACCAATACTGTCATGTGTTTTGTGAGATATCCAGATATAAACAGCCTTCAAATTGAAATATCTTGGTCTCCATGTAACTGCCTTAGAATTATTTCATACAATCAGAGGTTTACTCTTTATCAGATGATAAAATCTAAGACCTGAATATACTGTTGAGATAGATACTTGTAGGCCACAAAGCAAATATGGCTTAAGTGATTCAGTTCGTCTTTGAAAGGGGGGAAAACATCATGGGAAAAGAAGAAAATGCTAGTTACCAGCATTTTCTCTTTTTCCCATGCTGTTTTCAAAAGCCAACCTCCTCAGGATAATGATAAGCTATATCAATTAACCCTTAGGCTGCTAGGCATGACTCAAGGACCTTTTTGCAGACAGTGTAGATCAAGATTAGAGTTTGCACAGAATGTGCAGTCTGATTTTGAATCTACACTGTCCAAAAAGGAGACATTTTTTCACCACAAATAACTTTAAAATAGCAACATTTAGGTTTTTACAATGAGCTTGAAACTTTCATCTAACTTATCTAACATGTTAAAGGTTAATACGGTGAAACAGACAAGGATCCAAAAGTCATACATCTCTAATTCACTGCCTTTTTATGTGATTTTGTGCATTTTTAATGCAAATTTGTTTAACACTGTTGCATTTGTAAGTTAATTGCTTACGTCCAACATAATGAATCATGACCAGTCTAAATGAGCAATCTATCAAAGAAGTTTTATCATACTGTTTAATCAATAAAAGTAATTAACCCTTCATAATTAATGTGCCTTTCAAAACTATAATTGCCTTTTGCAGCCAGAGCAGATCAAGATCAGACTTCACAAAACATGCAGTCTGATCTTTGATCTACACTGTCTGCTTTCCCCAAACACTACAGACAAAAGCAACCATAATTTTGTAATTATTTCAATCTTACTTGTAGATTTAAGAAGTTTGGTTTATTCTGTGCTCTTAGGCTTAAAGTTCATCAACATTTCCCATCAGTACGTCAGTACATATTTAACTCTTTACCAAACGTCAGAATTTTACACTTGTCCAAATTAAAGGCATTTGCAGACTCCAAAATAAAGGTGACTAAAAAACTTAAGTTTCACCAGTTGTTGGAAGCACAGAAAACATTGTGGGAAAAGGAGAAAATGCTGGTTACCAGCATTTTCTCCTTTTCCCCTCAATGTTTTTAAAAGCCTGTAGCGTCAGAGTCGTTAAAAGTCTGGATTGTGTGGTAAACAGTTTAAAGCCATTTGAGGTAATTTCTTTTTTTGCCTGAATGTTTTCAAAAGTAACAGAATATAATGCTGTGACTGTACAATTTGATTCACTAAATACACACAGCATTTACCACAATCAGCTAACATAGACATGTGGTCTGATCTTTGTCTACACTAATTGCCACTGAAATATGCTTACACTTATAAAAGTCAGTTTTGAATACAGTGTAGATCACTGGCATAGACATGTGGTCATGTCTTGGTCTGTACAAATTTCTACAGAAATCCAATCTGACCATGTTTATAATTAACAAGTGGGCCATGATGGCCCTGTATCGCTCCACTGGCTTATAAATATGAACCATAAATACTAAACATTTCAATTCTGAGCCAAATGGTTTCAAAATGAAGACTTACAAAGTTTTCTCTGTAAAAGCCCATGTGAAAGTTGAGACCCACAAGGCAAAGCCATTTTTGATCCCAAAGCTATGATTACTTGAACCCTGATAGAGGTCCACAAGATAAAGCCACATGCCAAAATAATATAAGTCTATGATGTATGGTTATAAATAAGGTGATTTTCAAGTTTTGTCCATATGAAGCCTCTGTAAAACATAAGACCTCTGATGCAAGGCTAATTTCAAAAAAAAAAAAATCAAAAGCGGAAGATTTCTTAAGTTGTCACTATGTAAGCCCATGTAAAACTTGTGACCCCTCCAGCGGGGCCAATTTTGACCCCAGGGCTAAAATTTTGGCCTGCTTGGTAGAGGCCCACTAGATATAGCTACATGCAAAATTTGGTAGCTCTAGGCCTTATGGCTAGGTACAGGAAGATTTTTAAAGTTTTCTCTATATAAGCCTATGTAAAACTTGTGACCCCTGGGGCAGAGCCAACTTTGACCCCAGGGCTGTAATGTGAAGAAACTTGATAGAGGTCTACTACATAAAGCTACATGCCAAATTTGGTAGCCCTACGCCTTATGGTTTCAGACAAGAAGATTTTTAAAGATTTCCAATATTTTTCAGTTTTGTTGCCATGGCAACCAGAGTTTTTGAAGGAATCAAATTCTTTCAAGAAATTCTGAAAAGGACCATGGCAGGATCATTCATGTGAAGTTTCATGAAAATTGGATGGGTAGTTTCAGAGAAGAAGATGTTTGAAATAAAAGTTAACGCACGCACGGACGGACGGACGCACGCACGCATGCACGCACAGATGGACGGACGCACGACGGACACCAGGCCATGACATAAGCCCGCTGGCCTTTGGCCAGTGGAGCTAAAAATGAGTTTTGCATAGTGTTGACCACGATCGGCTAGCATAGACATGCGGTCTGATCTTGGCCTATGCTAATTTCCTCGGGAATTTTTTTTAAAATGATTACGAGCTAGTTTGAAATTTGATAAGTGATGTTCATAATTCATATATTGTGGACTGTACTATCTTGGAATTATTTCAATTATAGTGCTGCTGGGTTATAAACTGCAATTCAGACCGAATGGTATAGGATTGGGACCATATTGTACATTTCGTGCAGTCTCGTCTTGATCTGTAAATCTAAAAAGTAACCACTGTTATTTCTTTTCTTTTCTACTGTATTATTTTTTATGTTAGTTTTTTGCATGTAGCTGATAAAACCCAACTCTGTTTATTTATATGTTTGATGTAATACATGTTATTTTTTTAAGTGAAAGATCGAAATTTATTTCATAGAGCGAACGTCATTGATAATATTTTCACGAGTGGTGCAGTCAAGAGTGAAGTATTACTCATGTTGTTCACTCGATGAAATAAGTTTTGATCTTTCACCAAAAAACACCAATATTCTATTCATTTCATGCTTCTGACCCCTTTTTGTTGGGACTTAAATTCATCAAAATGCAGTAAAGTTGTTTTAGGTAATTCCCTATGGTGTACCCTCTCACATAACTACAGAATACAATATTACGTAAAGCGGGAGGTATATAGGGTAAACTTGCGTAAATTACATCATATTTCTCTCTAGTTGAACGCCATGCGCTGTTTACCTAGGTAACTAGTGCGCAGGAACTACTGTTTCCGCCTTCAATTGAAGCTTTAGAAAATATGAAATCGGTATTTTTCACTGGTCGTAACCATGAAATATCAAACCATAATCCACCATTCTTTCTCGAAAAAACTACCGCAAGGCATGAAATAAATTTGTATAATTGGCTGGGGGCCTAAGTGTATGTGAAATAAGCATTAAAATATTGTCTCATCCCGATCCCGAAACTCTGAAGCCAGACTTTTCAGAAGGTCCAGTCTTTTAATCAATCATAATTGTCAATTTGTTTTTTTAATACTTAGTCATATTTGAAAATTTTCAGTTGTTTAAAAAATTCTTGTAATGAATAACACCATTATGCCACCTGTCCTGGAGATCATAACTATTCAGTGACTAAAATACAGCAACATATTTGTTGTATGTTGAAATCTATTTCTCGTTTGCTGCTCCATTCCAAACCTGTTGTTTGCCCCCTGCCCCCTTCTGCTGGTTTCTGGAATCTGCCCCTAAAAGGTGTGAAATACTGTTCCATATTAATTGTGAATGCTATTTAATGTCCAGACGAATCATGATTGACCATAAAATCGATATCCTGCATTAATACAGCGGGTTTTTTCAAATGTAATTGCTTTGCATTCAACACTGACTAGAACCCAGATCAAAATACCTACTTTAGCTCATCTACATGACAGCACTTTTATTTCGGAAATTAGCTATGAAACAGGAGCCCCCTGTAGGTGTTCTGCTTGCACCTTTCATGCTGTGGTGTGAGCATGAAATAACATTTTTCTTTCAATGAATAGAACAGAAAACATATATATATATGTGTGTGTGTGTGTGTGTGTGTGTAAAACCGACCAAACAGAGAACTTTGTGAGAATACACACCAACCAACCGGGGAACACCTACCAAACGGGGAGGTCCCCGTTTGGTTTTTATTTCGCATTCCAGACCCCTAATTATCAAAATGTCAAATTAAATTAGTAATCTGACACATTCCCCGACTGGACGGTTAGGAGCACACATACATTATACACATATTCTGGTATTATCCGAGTTGGTGTGTATCTGTTGGAATCCAGTTCCCCAGTTATGCAGTAAAAAATTTTTACACTTTGTCCAGTACAGTTCCCCGATTGTGCCGTAAAAAATTCATACACTTTGCCGCCATTTCTACTGAGCTATTTCAAGAACACACATTGGTGCAGATCAGCAAAATGCAGAAAGCTGAAGTATTTATTATTTTCAACCCTTTCAGCGCCACATATATAAATATGACCTCTTCTGAAGGCTTAAAATACCATCCATTTAAACTAAGAAAGAGTTTTACCTTGTAGGCTTTCCAAAACAAGCGGACGGCATAGATCAAAGATCAGACTGCCTGTTCTGTGCAGTCTGATCTTGATCTATGTCATCCGCATAAGCCCCTGTTTTCGCCTATGGCCCTGCAAGAGTTAAATGGATCATTTTTGTAGTTTTATATTCAAACAAGGTCATGTTGAAAACTAACGATTTCTATCTTATGACTTCGGTCAAAATTGTGCGAAAACCATCGACCACATAAATGAAGAAAATACGACTGCACGATAATAAGCTATGTATACGCAAAAACTAGATTACTCCTTTCATTTTTTTTTTCAACTAGTGAAACATTGTCGAGAAGGTATTTACTGTCTTGTGGTTATATAATTATATACATAAAATATTACAACTACTTTCTTTTTCGTGCAGGTTGACGCGAAACATTTTATTTATGCTCTAGAGCATTTCCTTTACAATTAATCTTCATATTTCGTTATCTTGACATTATCCCATAGATATTTGTATTGAATTATAAAAACAAGCGGTTATTTTGTTTTCACAGTTTACATTAGGACAGTGGCACAGATACAGTAACTAAGTCCTCTCTAAGAACAGTTAGGCTTCGTCAGATGAATTCCAGATATACTAAGACTTATCTGTTGTTTGGATATCAAGAAAAATATTGCGGAAGAAATCTGCATCTAAATTTGCAATCATGCGGGAAAATCAGGACAATTGTGTGGGAAAAATGATTATTCATTCATTAAGAAAATGACCAAACAAGAGATAGAGACGATCAATCGAGTAAAACATCAATATGATACCAAAAACTGGTAATAATGACAACAGACATTATGACAAGCTATTTTACTGTTTTTTTTTTTATAAATGATCCATCGAAAAACTGCAGAAACATTTAGTTTAGATGTTTAGAATTGTATAAATGAAAAGAACAAAAAAAAAGGAAGAGAGAACAACTCATGTTTGAAAAAATAAGGAATGTAGGTAAATCAACACAACTCAGAAGTTTGGAAAGGCGAGGCTGGAGAATTAGCAGTCGCATAAAGACCCCTCGAACATCAAATTTTAACACTGCGTGATTGCAGAACATGCCAAAACTGATACGCATACCTACACAGAAAGATAAAAATTGTGACAGCACAACCAAAATTGCAAATTTGTACCGAACTAGAACTGTCACAAAGCTGAAAAATACCACCCCCACACCAGCACCTTGTCACTGAATCAGCACAATCAGAGAACGGAAAATATTATCAAAACAAAGCTCACCCATGTGTCCCCAAAACAAGAGGGCACATGCTTGGGTCATAAACAACACTTGTATACTGTTTCAGGGTCCTACGTAAAACGCCTTTTGAGTAAGAGCACAGAAACGATTTTTAAACAAAGTTCACCTGTGACCTTGACCTTTGACTCATGCAACCCAAATACAATAGGGCACCTTCTTGGGTCATGGACAACACTTGTATAAAATTTCAAGGTCCTAGGTCAAACAGCTTTTGAGTTAGAGCATGGAAACGAAAAGATGGACAGATTGATGGATGGACGGATGGATGGAAAGACAGACAGACGTGATGAAACCAGTATGCCCCCCTCTACTTCGTAAGTGGAGGATATAAAGATTAAACAAGAAAGACCTTTAAAAAAGAGAAAGAGATAGATGGCATAAGAGGTATTCGGAAATGAATATTGAAACTCTGTGGGGTTCATTATGAAGAGAGATAGTTAAAGGCCCAATAGCGGCAAAGAAAACACGGATGTTAAAATGCATTTACATTTAAATCATACCATTCAAAAGAATGGAAAATATTGTGAAGATGGCAATCTGTTATTGTGTTGTCGTTCCAAGTATTAGTCGCTGGCAGAAAAACTAATTTTAAAATCAGGCATTTACATTTAAATGCATTTTTAACACACGCTTTGTTTACTTTTAACGGCTATTGTTACTTTAGTATAAACACGCCAATTAGTGCCCATTTTTCCTCATTGTTTTCCGTATTATTGAAAAGTTAAATTCAACTATGACTGGACAAGAAGCTTCTGCTACTAAGAGGAGTGTGTTGTGTTTATTCTAGAGCGGAACAGCAGGGACGCATGATCATTTTGTGTGGACTGGCAGTCACTGGGTATGAATTTCTTGGAGCAGACCAAATGTAAATATGTACAACAAACGCTTGCATTACGACCCTCTTGCTTCGAATGCACGTTACATCATACCTCTAATCCAAATTTTACTGCAAACATTTGTGTACCCGTGACAAGCATGAAATCTTGACAGAATAGGTAGATGGAATAGGTGACCCAAATAGGTAGGATATATAAAACACTTATATTTCAAAAATGAAAACATGCCGAAATAGATCTTAATTTATTGGATGGTCTTTTACCCCTCTTCTGTCGGACAAACATTTGGACAACAAGGTAAAACTTATGACGACCACACTTTTTTTCCCAAATGATAATTAATTCCCTAAAGATTCAGACACTAAACAAACAATATTTTTCCCCATCCTAATATATCGGCGAATTATGGTCTTGTCAAAGTAGTCGACGTCATTTTAAAACATTCCAGACATCTGATGATCAATAAATGTGTACGACATGTAAACTGGCTTGTGTTGTTACTAAAGTACTATACTTGCTCTACTATATGACGGCTAAATTTTGGAAAATCGACTATGAGATAAGAGCAACGTGTCGTCGTTTTGCATGGCACCTCCAACGCATTACTTAGGTGAAACCCGGTATTTAAGTGAGAATGAGTTAATTAAACAAGAAAAAGTACTTTGCTTTAAATTGCAAATAATGTATGAAAATAAAAACAAGTTAACATTTTATTGTGTTCATCTGTATGCCCTGCTTACATTAAACTCTGCACCAGAGGAAAAATCTGACTTATCGAGTGAACTGTAAGTTTATCATGATGCTTTTAATACACTTACACGGGTTTAACAGCCCCATTAACACCTATTCGACTCTGGCGCTGAAAGTAAGCAGTACATAACAAAAATATCATCAAATTTTAGGAAGCAATGCTATAGAGAATGACAATAAAGACTTCAATCTATAGCGCGAGTTCTTTCCATACTATTTGACTTCAGTTTGTCAGATGAAATTTAGTCTACTGTATTACCCACACTTCAAAAAGTACATTCCAAGCACAGTTTACTGGCAGAAGATGTGATTTCTATTCTATAGATACAAAGATTTACAGAAGCCTTTTCGAGTTATGTCTGTGTGTGTGGTTTTTTTTTGAAAATGTCAATTTTCATCTTTAAAACCTCTCCAGCCCTGCGTCTGTTGAACAATATAGTGTATGTGAGTCAAATTTTTAGACGGACGCACCGAATAGCGCTTGGTCAGTTCACATGAGGCATCTGCTTCTCTCCGTAGATATTCAGACATTTATCTCATGTTGTTTACGATTAGAATCTGGTTGGAATGTATTTTCTAAAGTGTGTGTAATGCAGCAGGCCAAATTTCATCTGACCAGTTGAAGTTCGAATTGTGGAAGGAGATCCTGCTGTAAATTGAAGGCCTTTATTGTCATTCTCTATAGCATTGGTTATAATGGTTTATAGAGATATTTTCGTTATGTCCTGCTTACTTCAAGTGCTAGAGTTAGCGTCGTATATTCAGCTGGCCTAAACAGGCCTATGTGCGTGCCCATTTATTACATCAATATACAGTTGTTGCTACCTTGGCACTTACTAACACCTTAGCAAATGGACTCATAAAAAAAATAAACATATTTCTTTGATGCAATACAGTTCTACTCATTACTATACAGCCTATACGTATCTTTAGACTCACCAGTCAAGTAGCAGCAGCTTCTTTGAAAAATATATCTGTCTGAAAATTTAATTTCAATAATTCGCAAAAAAAAACCGAGGAAAAAGAGGTGTGGTTACCTTAATTATCTCTCTTCATATTGAACTCCAGTAGAGTTTCAATATTTATTTTCAAGTACGTCTAATGCCGTCTATCTATTTTTTTTATTTTTCAAAGGTCACCCTTGTTTAAACTTTCAGTACAAATTTGCAGATTTTGTCGTGCTGTCACAATTCTTTTCTTTCCGTGTATGGTATGCATAATGGGCATGTTCTGCAATCATATAGTAATAAAATTTGATGTTCCCAAGGTCTTTATGTTACTGCTTATTCTCCAGCCTCGCCTTTCCAAACTTCTGAGTTGTGTAGATTGACCTACATTCCTTATTATTTCAAATAGCAGTTGTCCTTTTTATTTTCTTTTCATTTAAAAATAATTATGAACATCTAAACTAAATATACTGCAGTTTTTCCAAAGGATCATTCATAAAACAAATGGTAAAACCGCTTGTCATAACGTCTGTAATTATAATTGCGAGTGTTTGGTATCATACTGATATTTTACTTGATTGATATTTTCTGTCTTCTGTATTGTCTTTTCTCAATGAATGAATAACTGTTTTTCTCATGTTATTGTCATGATTTTCCATGTTTGCAAGTCATTTGAATATTGCAACGACTGAGCATGACCTGGATGATTCACATGTAAACAGCAAATTTCCTTTTAGTAAAAAGAGAAGATAGAAAATGTAAGCAACCGATGGAGTAAACCTATAAGTAATTAAAAGATCAAATTTTAAAACAGTATCACTCAGCAGTGCCCTTATAACGTTACTTGAAAGTGTTATCCCGATAGATCTACTTGTAATTTAACTGAAAGTTTTGTAATTATTTTTATTGTTTGTATCCCTATTGTCATTCTCCCGATCACCATATAATTGCTTGTATGCGATGGAGTTGTTTCCTTAAATGATTTTAACAATCATTCATCGGTTTGCTTTTAGAAGGTAGATCTAATTATTTTCCTGCTGAAAATCAAACATCATACAAAAATTTCACTCCGTGCTATGTTACCCGTTTGGTATATTCGATTTCCACTTCCCTATATATGAAGACCCCATTTGGTATGTATACACAAAGTCCCCGTTTGATACACACAAAGTCCCCGTTTGGTATGTATACACAAAGTCCCCGTTTGGTATACACAGAGTCCCCATTTGGTTTACACAACTTGGTTCTCCGTTTTGCTTGTAAAAATTTCAGTTGGAAACTCTTCAATTTAGGATGTTTTTCTCCAACTAGAAACAAATTAAGCAGCCCTAAAACCGTCAAATTCTTCATCTGAGTTGCTCACGATGATTGGAAATACAGGTTTTAGATTGGTAGGTTTAGAGCTTAGGTCCCCGTTTGGGGGGTTTTACAACTATGTGTGTGTGTGTGTGTGTGTGTGTGTGTTGCTTTAAAGGTTCATGGTGTTCATCCTATTATAAGTAAAGTGCAAGTTTGGAGAGAAGCATTAAGTAATGATTTGTGGCAGATGGATCAAAACGCTATAGGTTTATGAATTAAAAGTAAAAAAAAAAGGTTATTTTCTTCTGTTCCATTCATTGAAAGAAAAATGTCATTTCATGCTCACGCCAAAGCACGTTTTGCTTGCAGTTGTTGAAATCCACATAAATTACAACTTTTTTTTTTTTACTTTAATTGTGTTTGTTTTTATGCACTTTCTGGTATGTTTGTGTGTGGTGAAAATGTGTTAACGATCTTGACTTGAATTTTTGCGACAATGATTAAATAGTTGTCCGCTGTTTGATTTGGAAATTAACATGTGGGTAAGTAATTTTCCAAAATCATATATCTTCTTAGCTTTGAAAAATTGAGAATTGGGGAAGTTTAGAGTTATGTGCTGAATTTTTCTTATGTGAAATGGTCAATTTCTCCCTATCCACTTTGCGACAAAGAAGTTTTCCCAGTTTTCTAGCGATCAACTGTACTTTTTGATTATTCAAGTCCTTCCCATTCAGATATTGGTTGAATCTGGTTTGTCATGAAATCAGGCTATTTGCTTATGATTAAATTCATGGCATTTTAGAAACTAGAGGCCCTTGAGGACCTGAATCGCTCTACGGGCAGTGATTTTGCTTTTTTTCTAGCATACATTATGAACTTATGATGCATAAAGATAAACACGGGAAAAAGACAATTACATCCCCCAAAAAATCAGGGGTGGAGGGGGGATGGGGGGATGATGTTGTTGCAACTGTGCTTGAACCTACTAATACATCACAGGAAGGCATGGTGAATTGAACAAATAGTAAAAATAAAAAATGAAGTACAATTTCTAAAAACCAATTGTTTGGAATCCAGCCAAATATTACTGATGCTGTTCACTTGATGAAATCAATTTCCATCTTTCACCGAAAAAAACCAAGTATCCTCTATATCATCTAAGAGGGGTGTTAGAAAATTATGTATAAAAGTTTTTTAACTTCTTCAACACTGATTGAAATATCATGATTTTTTCAAAGAAAGCAATGTTGTATAATCTGCATTGATGCCCAAAATTCTCTACATCTCTGTGAACTAGTTTGTTGGTAACAGTTTACATAGCAACATCATGTAGCTTCTACTGGCCCAGATTTTGTACATCTGTCATTTAAATATCTCACAGAAATGATGTCCAACATTTTTCATTTAAAAGGTATTGCCATGAAATTTTGTAAAAATACAATACACTCAGTACATTTAAAAACACAACACTAGTTGTAAGTTGAAAATCAGCCGGAAAATAATGTAATTAATTGTTATTCCATTTAGTCATTCACAAAGTTTCGTTAGAATGCTGTAAGATTTTCAAATGGAAAATGGTACAAAAAATTCCTTACCACAAATAAAAAATTCACATGATTAGCATCCAGTATTATCAGGCTGATTTTAGTATTATCCGAGTATTATCCTGTTGATTTTCAACTTACAACTAGTGTTGCATTTTTAAACGTACTGAGTGTACAAACCTGTGACATTATACAGGTGATTTCTTGTTGTATTCTTGTTCATTTACAAGTTTGGCAGACATCACTGTTGAATATAAACTTTGAACAGTGGTGTGTAATCAAATTCTAAATGGAGAATCACAGAGACAATAAATAAAGTAAAACTGGCCTTTGGTGATCAATCAGTGCACATTAAACAGCAGTTTACACATGGTTTCCATGACTTCAAGGAAGAAGAAAATGTGTCAAACATGATGTTGGTAGTTGGTGTCTGAAATTGTCCATATCATCAACTAAAGTTGTGAAATCAGGCAACTACTTTGACAATGACCGCCTTATCACTTCAGGACATTCCAGAGGGGGTTGCTAGCAGCATAGGAACAGTCCTTTGCATTATTATACGAAGAACTTAATATGAGAAGAATGCACTAGATTGATTCGGCGTGTGTTGTCAGACTGAAAGAAACGGGAGCAAAACAGAAGTTTTCAACAGTCTGCACCCACCATACAGCCTAATACATGTCTTCCAAACTTTATAGAACTTTCTCCACCAAGAACATTATGATACTGTTGGACAGTTATTCCATACAGTTCAGTTTCAGCAATTCCACAAAAGTTGTACAAGAAAAGTTACTTTTTATGGGTGAATAGGTCCAAAACTGCATTTTACTCTATTAACCTTAGGATCAATGCTCCTATGTAACAGAAATAATTGCTAGGAAAGTCACACACCAAAACGAGGTCATAATGACTTTAGGCCGAATTTGTGGGTACGCATACTCGAACAGTGCGAATGTAATAACAACTATATTTATGATGCTTGACCAAATATGTATCAGCTTAAAACCCTTTACCATACAATCTTGAGTTTAAACGAACCTAACAGAGAAGGCTTTGGAAAACATACAGGGAAAAGGAGAAAATGCTAGTAACCAGCATTTTCTCCTTTTCGCACAATGTTTTCTGTCCTTTCATTCACATATTCCATCATTTGAGCCACATATAATTTGTTGTCTGTAAATGCTTAGAAACTGGACGAATCTGAAATTTTGTCGTTTGGTAAAGAGTTAAACAATGAGAATTTATATTATTACCAAAACCGGACTAAATATACAAACAGTATTAATGATACTGAAGAAGTTTTCCCCTTAAAGACTGACAACCCTTGTACAGTTAGAGAAATCTTTATCCCATTAGCACACAATGCCGTTTTTTAATAAACCTGTGGTTGATGGCTTTTGAAAACATAATTTTTGAAAAGAAGGAAATGCTGGTAACCATCATTTTCTACTTTTCACACAATGTTTACTATCCTTTCTAGGACAAATTCCATCATTTGATCCACATATAATTTGTTGTCTGCAAATACTTTCAATTTGAGCGAGTCTAAAATGTAAAGAGTTGATATTAATGCAAATCGTAAGTATTTGATATCAATCTATAATCATGCAGCATTTATCTGTAACATATTTTAAGCATTTTTTCAAATATTTTCTAATATCTAAGACTGCATATGTTTGCAAAGGTGTATAAATGAAACAAAAGTTTTTTGTCTAAATTTCTTTTTGATGTTTGAATTTTGATGCATTTCTGAAATACTGCTATATCCTTGTATCAGTAGGAATTTTAAACTACTACACATTTAGATAACTGTAAAAGTGTATACACAATCACAGCTAATCTCTTCCTCATATCATTGCAAAATGTTTCCATAGCAATTTGTAATCTGTCACTTCTTTTCTAGCGAATCAACTTCTAGTTACATGTACATGTATGTCCCAGCTTTACCAAACCATCCCGGGTTTTCACGATCCTGGGAAAGAAGGCTTTGGAAAACAATGTGGGAAAGGAGAAAATGCTGGAAACAAGCATTTTCTCCTTTTTCCACAATGTTTTCTACCCTATCTGAGAGCCTAAGCTCATTTTCACCAATTCTGAATTTGTTGTCTGCTTGTGTTTTGAATTTGAAAGAGTTTAAACTTTGTCATCTGGGAAAAGCTGAAGGCAGAAGACAATTAACCCTTGGGATGCTAGACTCAATTTGGACCCCCACATTTTCTAAATGACCCCTAAAATCTGTATGTGTGCCTTCTTTTATTCATTTGAAGAGGATCAAATGACCCCCACAACAGAAAGTCCAGGGGAAACCCTCTGCTTTCAGTCTTAAAAGACAACCTGGGTAATTGCAATTTTAAGGTTTTGCTTGTCCAGAATGTCTCAGGAAAGTGAACAGTGTAGATCAAAAATCAGAATGCACATTTCGTGTAGTCTGATCTTGATCTACTTTGACCATAAAGTCAACCATAATTGTGAAAGGCATTTGAAGCACATGAACATGCTTCACATGATGGAATTTGTCATGGGAAAGCACAGAAAAATTTGTGGAACAAGAGCACTGCATGTGGGCACCTAATACTCTTCTGCAGTTGATTTTTCATTGAAAATTTCACTAAACAAGGGGTATAACTTTGTCCCAATATTTCTAGGTCTATCTGACCTATTGGCCAAGCATACAGCCCTTGCTTTCATGGAGTTTCTTTTACCAGTACTTTGCACAATATTCTTCCCAAGCCATTGGCCACGTCCCAACGCAACCATCATCAAGAAAATGATCAGTGGTGAGACAGAGGTATGAATCCTGTCACAATGACTATCATCAATCCTAGGAAAGAAATTTGCGCAGCTGCGAATTCACACCAGTGACTCCATGGTTTTCAGTCCTGTGTGCTACCCACTACTCTACTAGACTCCGCCCTCTTTCTGCTTTGAGATCTACACTATCTTACTAAATAAGAAAATCTCAAGAAACCTGCAGTAATAAAAAGGAGCTTTTCAAGATCCAATCCTTTACAACTGAGACAAAGTTTGAGACTAGTCCATACTGAAAGCATTTGAAGATAACAGATTTTATGAAAGAAGATATTAGTAATTATTTAAAGAAGATAATATTAAATGTTGCTCAAATAATGGAATCTCTCTTTTGAAAGGGTAGGAAAAAATTGTCAGACAAGGAGAAAACGCTGGTTACCAGCATGTTTTCCTTTTCCAACAATGTTTTCAAAAGCCTTTCTGATCAGGGATGTTAAAAAATGGGATCATGTGGTAAAGGATTAATTGAGATTCACTTATATGTTTTTCAAAACAGACAACCAATTTTGTTATGCCATGCAGTATGATGCAAACAAACAACTGCTTTAATAAGTGTCATATCCAGACAATTTCGAGCACCTGCAGTGGCCATTATAGAGAGTGTTGAATTATGTAATCTAACTAGAACCACAATAAATATACCAATCAAGTCGGAGCCAGCACACGTCCTGCCAATCAAGAGCTAACTAGAGAGATGCATGTGGAACATCACTTGCTCCTCAACTATTTCCAGGAAAATATTCTACTCTAAAATTGAACTTCCAGTAGAAATATTTACCTATCTTTTCCTTTCATTATATTTCATGATTTGCACAGAGTGGTTAAGAAAAGCCATTCAATTCTAACTGAAAATTGAAACTAGAGATAACTAAAATTGATCTGGCAAGAGGGGTTTTAATACATGATAAGTCATCACATAATTATAGTCCAGTCCTTTTTGGTTGACAAAGGACTGAATCCTTAGGTAGAATGGTCCATGGTCGTGCAGAAGCTTTACCACAAGCAAACGGTTTTGAAACAGGTCAGCCTGCACAAACCATGCATGCCAACCTGAATTAATACTGTTTGCAAATGCATTAAGCCACCTTTTCACAGAGCATGGCTCAATTACTTTTCTGTCCACTCTGTCAACAAGTTGTGCAAAAGAGCAGCAGTGGACAAAAACTAACTTGAACAGCAATTAAAGCTATTAATCTCCCAAAAGTTTCAAGTTTAACTGTTTAATCCATTACCCCCAGGGTTTTAACAATCCTGAGGAAGAAGGGGCTTTTGAAAACAGTATGGGAAGAGCTGGTAAACAGCACTTTTTCCACTTCCAACAAGGTTTCTATTCTTTGAAAGACAAAATTCATCATTTGTGCCTCATCTAATATGTGGTCTACACTAAACGGCCAATACAACTAAAGATACTTTTGTGGTAAATGTAAACCAAGATAAGATTATATGAAATGTGCAGTCTGATCTTGAAGCTACACTGTCCACTAGGTAGAGACATTTGAAACCACTAGCAGTCTGAAATGCAATTAGAGGAAGACAATGGTGTAGTGTTAGAGCACTGGCCTCTTACCTCCTACTATGTTACATATTCTAATTCAAAGTGTATCTATATTCAAAGTGTGAAATAGCAATATTTCAGGCTGTTTTTCCTACTTAGAAAAGTCCAGATCAGTGATTTAGCATGTCAAGGGTTAAGGTTGCCAGGAATCATCCAGAGTGATTAATGTAAGTTGTAAGAACTTGTTTCACAATCAGTGTAAACTAAATAAGTTTAACCCTTTACCACACAATCCCAACTTTTAACGACTACGAGAAAAAAGCTTTTGAAAATACTTTGGGAAAAATTGTGGGAAAAGGAGACCAGCATTTTCTCCTTTTTCCACAATGTTCTCTACCCTTTCCAACACAAATTTTAATTTTTTAGTCACATTTAATTTGTCGTCTCCACATGGTGTTAATTTGGACAACTCTAAAATTTTGTCGTTTGCTAAAGAGATAAACTTAAATGCAATTATTTGGGTAGTTTTCTCTGGCTGAAAAGATTCAAAATGTTCTTTTGGCACATATTAAGAATTTTTTCATAGTTTTAAATTGCAAAATTCTGTTCTTTTTTTGTTTAATTTCTATCCAATTTGTTAGCTCTTTACCAGACAACACACAATCCTAAGTTTGAACAACCATGACAGAAAACATTGTGGTGAAAATGCTCCACGTTTCCAACAAGGTTTTTCCACACTTTCACCAGCAGTTACAATCATTCCATCTACTGTTGATTTATCGTCTGCTAATGCTGTCCTTTCAGACAAGTCTTAACTTTTATCATTTGGTAAAGATTTAATATACAGATCAGTGGTCAAATTTTTAAAAAAGAAAAAAAAATCAGGGAGTCTACTTTTGACTGAAATTTAATTCTTCCCTTTAGGAATTTATACAAAAAATGCCCAAGACTGGGATGATGTACATCGACAGAACAGGAGGGCCACTGGCCCTGAAGCGCTCACCTGAAGCATCTACAGTTGATAAAGATGAAGAAATCCTGGTTTTAAAGATGTAAAACACATGAGTGTAAGTGACTACTATTGACTGACTTGACCTATTTTGAACTTGTCAGAGATATTCCAGACAAAATATTCTGATGACATTTCATGAATATCAGACTCAAAATGTGCCCTCTAGACTGCATACAAGGTTTTTCACAGATTTGGCCCAGTGACCTACTTTTCAAACTGTTGTGACTAACTTCAAACTTGGCTGACATATCATCAAGACAACCTTTCTGACCAAGTTTCATGAGTGCACACAAGGTTTTTCTAAGATTTGGCCCAGTGACCTACTTTCTGATATGACATGACTGAATTTCTAAGGTGTCCAAGATTTTACAAAGACAAACATTCTGACCAAGTTTCATGAGTATCAAGCTCAAAATGTGGCCTCTAGCATACACACAGGGTTTTTCTAAAATTTGGCCTGTGACCTACTTTCTGACCCGCCGTGACACAATTTCAAATTTGTCTGAGAATTCAACCAGATAAACATTCTGACCATGTTTCATGAGTATTGAAAATGTGGCCTCTAGGGTGCACACATGGGCTTTTCTAAGATTTGGCTCAGGGACCCACTTTTTCACCCAATGCGACCAAATTTCAGACTTGTCTAAGATATCATCCAGACAAACATTCTGACTTAGTTTCATGAGTATCAGGCTGAAAATGTGGCCTCTAGAGTGCACACACGGTTTTTCTAAGATTGGTCCCAGTGATCTACTTTTGCCCCAACATGACCTAATTTCAAACTTGTCCAAGATTTTATCAAAACAAACATTCTGACCAAGTTTCATGAGGATCTGCCACATAATGTGGCCTCTCGAGGGCACACAAGGTAAATGTTGACGACCACATGACAGAGGACGCACAACGGACAATAGACGACAGACACAGCACAATCACAAAAACTCACCTTGAGAACTTTGTGCTCAGGTGAGCTAAAAAGAAGAAGATTGGGATATAACACTCTAGTGCTTTAAGATAGATGTCTCAACAGTATTTCCAGCATAAATCATTCCTAGTTGTCATTCTTACAAAGTTTGGGGGAAAACAGTAAAGAAGAAATAAAGGAGTTTGTTTCCCAAGATATATAATGAAAACTATCCAGATATGGATAAAACTGATAAAGAGACAAGTATACACACACCACAATATCCTCCCCCTCCTCCTCCCTATTTTTAAGGATGACAAAAAGACAGAGAGAGAAAAGAGACGCAAAGGTCAGTGACTGATGTACACCAAGTCTGCCCCCATACATCATATATCAAGAAGTGCTGCATATTTTCATATAAATCTATTATAAATGTTTATGTGGTATACAGATCTAAAGATTGTGGTTATGACAGTTTTATTACTCAAATAACCCTCAACTTAATAGCTACAACTATAATTTAACCCTTTACCACACAATCCCGAATTGTAACGGCCCTGAGAAAGAGAGCCATTGAAAACGTGGGAAAACGAGAAAATGCTGGTAACCAGCATTTTCTAATTTTCCTACAATGTTTTCTAAGCATCCAAAAATAACTTTTAATTTGTGAGTCAGATTTACTTTGCTGTCTGCAAATGCTTTGAATTTGGACAAGTCTATTTACTGTCGTCTGGTAGAGATTTAACCCTTATATCATTGCTAAGTTTAAAGACTAAGAACCATTGCCAATTTTCTATCTGATCTACCACAGGTCCTGCATGATGCAATGTTTCAGACAGTGGAATTGTAATCCAGTGGTAACGAGTTCAATCCCTGCAAGAAGTGCTAGATGCTGCGCTAAAAGTATGGGTGTTCTGTACAGCTAGGTGCTGCGGAGACTTTGCATACCAATAGTAAAACACAATACTGTAATTTCCCATATAGAGGCTCCACTCTAATTAACGCTCCCCCAGCTCTTTTCTAACTGAAAATAAGTTTACCACATGGCAAATCCATCGATAAAGTTGAACAAGAGGGCCATTGGCACTAAAGCACTCTAAAGTCATCTACAGTAGATAAAACTGAAGAGATCCTGGTTTTAATGATGTAAAACGAACGAGTGTATATGAACTACTTTTTAAACCAATGTGACCCAATTTCAGTGTTGTCCACGATATCATTAAGACAGACATTCTGACCAAGTTTCAAGGGTATCAGACCGAAAGTGTAGCCTCTATGGTGCACACAAGGTTATTTTTAAGTTTGGCCCCATGACCTACTTTTTGAACCAATGTGACCCAATTTTGGACTACTCCAAGATGTCATCAAGAAAAACTTTCTAAGCAGGTTTCATGCGTTTTTGGCTGAAAGTATAGCCTCTAGAGTGCACACAAGGTTTTTTTAAATTTTAGCCCAGCGACCTACTTTTTGACCCAAGATGACCCAATTTGGATTCTGTCCCAGACATTCTCAAGACAAACATTCGGACCAAGATTCAAGAGTACCAGGCTGAAAATGTGGCCTTTAGAGTGCACACGAGGTGAATGTTGAAGACCGCATGACGCATGATGGACGATAGAAAAAGCACGATCACAAAAGCTCACCTTGAGCACTTTGTGCTCAGATGAGCTAGGAATTCACTGAAATACACTGACGGTATCGTCATAATCCTAATTACTTCAGAAATTGATGTCACTAACACCAGACACCAGATTATTCGAATACACTGTATTTCACCTAATTAACGCTCCCTTCCTAATGGTAACACCCCCACTATAGTTCTTACTCGAGAGGCCTCCCAACAACCCCCACCAACACCCATCCTTACCTTAAAATCGACGACTGGAGTGACAAATTTCCAAACGCAAGATAATTTAATCCTGTGAAATGCAGATTAGGACAATCACTAATGACTCATACTGTATAAATAAACTTACCAATACAGGGTCAACATTATCCTAATTACTTCACAAATCGATGTCATTAACACCTGACTATCCGAATACACATACACTTCCAATAACATTATAATCTTCCGGTAACACAAAATTTGTCAAAAAACTTTATGAAAGTGAAGTATTGAATACCAGTGTCCCATACTAATCGTGAATGATATTTAATGGCCAAATAAATCATAATCGGCAGTAAAATTGATATTCTGTGTTACTGCATTATAGCAAGTCTTTCAAAATGGTGATAACTTAGCACTTTGCGCTAACTAAAATTTGGATCAAAGTACCACACTTACTCTATGTGACCGCTTAAATTTCGGAAAATTGGCTATGAAATGAGAGCGCCCTGTCGGTGTTTTGCATGGCACCATGGCACATTAATTAGGTGAAATACGGTACATAGACTTCCCATTACATTTTAAACTTCCAGTAACAGCAGGTGTTAACCAACTTGGAAAAACTTTTTAGCATATGAAAATATGTACAACAAACGCTTGCATTACAACCCCCCTTTGAATGCATGTTACATCATACCTCTAATCCAAATTTTACTGCAAACATTTGTGTACCCGTGACAAGCATGAAATCTTGTTGACAGAATAGGTAGACAGAATAGGTGACCCACATAGGTAGGATATTTTAAACATTTATATTTCAAAATTGAAAACATGCCGAAATAGATCTTAATTTGTCAGATAGTCTTTTAGCTCTCTTCTGTCAGACATACATTCGGACAATAAGGTAAAACTTATGACGACCACACTTTTTTTCCCTCAAATGATAATTAATTTCCTAAAGATTCTGACACTAAACAATTAATATTTTTCCCCTATCCTAATATATCAGCGAATTATGGTCTTGTCAAGGCAGTTGATGTCATTTTAAAACATTCCTGACATCTTCTGATCAATAAATATGTACGACGTGTAAACTGGTTTGTGCTGTTACTAAAGTACTGTAGGCCTACTTGCTCTACTATATGATGGCTAAATTTCGGAAAATCGACTATGAGATAAGAGCACCCTGTCGTCGTTTTGCACGGCACCCCCCGACGCGTTAATTAGGTGAAACCCGGTATTTAAGTGAGAACGGGTTAATTAAACAAGAAAAAAGTACTTTATTTTAAACTGCAAATAATGTATGAAAATAAAAGCAAGTTAATATTTTATTGTGTTCATCTGTATGCCCTGCTTACATTTAACTCTGTACCAGAGGAAAAATCCGACTTATTGAGTGAATTTTAAGTTGATCATTATGCTTTTAATACACTTACACGGGTTTAACAGCCCCATTAACACCTATTCGACTCTGGCGCTGAAAGTAAGCAGTACATAACAAAAATATCATCAAATTTTAGGAAGCAATGCTATAGAGAATGACAATAAAGACTTCAATCTATAGCGCGAGCTCTTTCCATACTATTTGACTTCAGTTTGTCAGACGAAATTTAGTCTACTGTATTACGCACACTTCAAAAAGTACATTCCAAGCATAGTTCACTGGCAGACAATGTGATTTCTCTTCTATAGATACAAAGATTTACAGAAGCCTTTTCGAGTTGTGTCTGTGTGTGTGTGTGTTTTTTTTTCTTTTGCAAACGTCAATTTTCATCTTTAAAACATCTCCAGCCCTGCGTCTGTTGAACAATATAGTGTATGCAAGACAAATTTTTAGACATGCACCGAATAGCTCTTGGTCGATTCACATGAGGCATCTGCTTCTCTCCGTAGATATTCAGACATTTATCTCATGTTGTTTACGATTAGACTCTACTTTGAATGTATCTTTTAAAGTGTGTGTAATGCAGTAGGCCAAATTTCATCTGACCAGTTGTAGTTCAAATAGTGGAAGGAGATCCTGCTGTAAATTGAAGGCCTTTATTGTCATTCTCTATAGCAATGACTATAATGATTTATAGAGATATTTTCATTATGTCCTGCTTACTTCAAGTGCTAGAGTTAGCGTCGTATATTCAGCTGGCCTAAACAGGCCTATGTGCGTGCCCATTTATTACACCAATATACAGTCGTTGCTACCTTGGCGCTTACACGTTAGCAAATGCATTCGTAAAAAAAAAATAAATGTATTCTTTGATGCAATACAATTCTACTCATTACTATACAGCCTATACATATCTTTAGACTCACCAGTCAAGTAGCAGCAGCTTCTTTGAAAAATATATCTGTCTGAAAATTTAATTTCAATAATTTGCCCAAAAAAACAAGGAAAAAGAGGCACAGTTACCTTAATTATCTCTTTTCATATTGAACTCCAGTAGAGTTTCAATATTAATTTCTGAGTACCTCTTATGCTGTCTATCTTTTTTTTTTTATTTTTCAAAGGTCACTCTTGTTTAATCTTTCGGTACAAATTTGCAGATTTTGTCATGCTGTCACAATTCTTTTCTTTCTGTGTAGGTGTGTAACAGTTTGGGCATGTTCTGCAATCATATAGTATTAAAATTTGATGTTCCCGAGGTCTTTATATTACTGCTTATTCTCCAGCCTCACCTCTCCAAACTTCTGAGTTGTGTAGATTGACCTACATCACTTATTATTTCAAATAACAGTTGTCCTTTTTCTTTTCTTTTCATTTAAAAATAATTATGACCATGTAAACTAAATTTTCTGCAGTTTTTCCGAAGGATCATTCATAAAACAAATGCTGAAACCGCTTGTCATAACATCTGTAATTATAATTGCGAGTGTTTGGTATCATACTGATATTTTACTTGATTGATATTCTCTGTCTTCTGTATGGTCTTAAAAAATTCTCAATGAACGAATAACCATTTTTCTCACGTTATTGTCATGATTTTCCATGTTTGCATGTCATTTGAATATCGCAACGACTGAGTACGACCTGGATGACTGACATGTAAACAGCAAATTTCCTTTGAGTAAAAAGAGACGATAGGAAACGCAAGCAACTGATGGAGTAAACCTGTAAGTAATTAAAAGATTAAATTTTAAAACAGTATCACTCGGCAGTGCCGTTATAACGTTACTTGAAAGTGTTATCCTGATAGATCTACTTTGTAATTTAACTGAAAGTTTTGTAATTATTTTTATTGTTTGTATCCCTATTATCATTCTCCAGATCACCATATTGCTTGTATGTGATGGAGTTGTTTCCTGAAATGATTTTAACAATCATTCATCGGTTTGCTTTTAGAAGGTAAATCTAATTATTTTCCCGCTGAAAATCAAATATCAGACAAAAATTTCACTCCGTGCTATGTTACCCGTTTGGTATATTCGATTTCTACTTCCCTATATACAAAGACCCCAATTGGTATGTATACACAAAGTCCCCGTTTGGTATACACAAAGTCCCCGATTGGTATGTGTACACAAAGTCCCTGTTTGGTATACTCAAGGTCCACGTTTGGTTTACACAACTTGGTTCCCTGTTTTGCATGTAAAAATTTCAGTTGGAAAATCTTCAATTTAGGATGTTTCTTACAACTAGAAATGAATTAAGCAGCCCTAAATCTGTCAAATTCTTCATCTGAGTTGCTCATGATGATCGGAAATACAGGTCCCCGATTGGTAGGTTTAGAGCTTAGGTCCCTGTTTGGGAGGTTTTACAAGTATGTGTGTGTGTGTGTGTGTGTGTGTGTGTGCGTGTGTGTGTGCGTGTTAGTGTGTGTGTCCCTGACCTCATCTGGAGCATAACTTCTACATTTATCTATGGATTTCAAAATAAGTTTGCACAATTGTTCTCCTTAACAAGTACTAGTGTCATGCGAAAAGTTTGTTTCGATATGCCTAAGGTCAAGGTCACGGTTGAAGGTCAAATGTTTAAATTGACCTCGTCCGGAGCATAACTTCTACATTTATCAATGGATTTCAAAAAAACTTTGCACACTTGTTCTCCTTAACAAGTACTAGTGTCATGCGAAAAGTTTGTTTTGATATGCCCAAGGTCAAGGTCAAAGTTGAAGGTCAAATGATAAAATTGACCTTGTCTGGAGCACAACTTCTACATTTATCAATGAATTTTAAAATAACTTGGCAAACTTGTTCTCCATTTTGAGTACTAGTGTCATGCAAGAATTTTCTCCTGATGGGTTCAAGGTCAAGATCATTTAGTGGGGGCATCCGTGTCTCTGACACACCTATTTCTAGTTTGGACAAGTCTACATTTTTGTTGTTTCATAAACAGTAAACCTTTTATCACACAATCCTGAATTTTAACGACTCTGAGAAAGATTTTTTATCCTTTTGAAAACATTGTAGGAAACGGAGAAAATGCTGGTAACCAGCATTTTCTCCTTTTCCCACATTGTTTTCTGTCCTTTTACAGACAAATCTCACCATAATTTATCAACCATATCTAATTTATCATCTGCAGATGCGTTCGATTTGGACAAGTGTAAAATTTTGTCAAGTGGTAAAGGGTTAACCCTTAGGCTGCTAAGCACAAATCCAGGCGCTTTTGGGAGTAGGGTAGATCAAGATCAGATGACAAGTTTTTCATGACATAAGGCCTTAGATATACACCAAGAAATAATTTTGCAGCAAAAGGAACTTTATAACTGTAACATTTTGGTTTGACTTACTTTCACCGTTTACAATCTCATGTTTTCACAACCCTGAGGAAGAGGCCATTTGAAAACATTGTGAGGAAAAAAAGAAAATGTTGGTAGTCAACTGCTTTCTCATTTTCCCACAATGTTTACTGATTTATTCATAAGTTCAGCCAAATTTAACTTGTCATCTGCAATGCTTTCAATTTGGAGAAGTCCAAATTTAGTTATGTGGTATGGAGTTAATTTGGTTAACTGTTTTCCTGCTTATAAAGTAAACGATGGACACTTTTGGTCTACATAAAAGACACAAATATCGCACATGATTTATTTATTTATATATCTATTTATCTTTGCTATTTACTCATTTTTTTTTGGGGGGGGGGGGGGGGGGCCTTGGATTAGTTTGCAAAAAGTAGATATAGATTTTCAGATCAGACTGCATGTTCTGTTCAACTTGTGATCCTAAAAGTACACTGTGTGCAAAGGCAGTGTGTCTCTGATCATTTTGCCCCCTAACAAAACAACCCTGTCCTAAGACAGTCCTGTAGAAAAGCTTTAAAAAGGGTTGCAGGAAAAGAAGCAAATACTGGTAACCAGCATTTCTCCATAACCCACAACTTTTTTACCATTCCGAAAGATCTATCTCATGGTATGAGTTATAATGAATCTGTCATTTGCAAATGTTTTCAATGTGGACAATATAGGAGAAATTACTGGCAACTAGCATTTTCTCAATTTGGACAGTTCTAAAAATTCCTCATTTGGTAAAGACTTAACCCTTTACCAAACAATCCTGACTTTTAAAAACCCTGAGAAAGGAAGCCTTTGAAAACATTGTGGGAAAATGAGAAATTACTGGTAATCAGCATTTTCTCCTTTTCCCACAACATTCTCTACTCATCCCAAGACAAATTTCAATTTTTGAGTCACCTTTATTTTGTAGTCCACATATGCTTTCAATTTGGACAAGACTAATTTATATTTTGTCTGTATAGAGTTGATTGTTAAATCATTAGAAAGCAATAAGCAATAGAAGAGTCATCTCTTAAGAGCCCTTTGCTTCGTGTAGTGCAGCACTCTGCCTGTAACAGATGTGCAGTTTTATCTCAACAAGAACACTGCAGAACTCAAAGAAGAACCATGGGCGTTTCACAATGAGTGTACTGATCAAGATCATTTAAAACATACAGTCTGTGATTTGTTAATTACATGGGCTGCTCCTCATTCAGACTTTCTATCCAAAAGAACCCTGCAGTTGCAAGGTCTTATCCCCTGCTTTATGTGATTCGTAACTTCCATTTCATTTAGTTAGCAATAAAAGGTTTAACCCTTTATGTTTTAATTAAGTTTTAGACTAGTCCAAATTAAAACTTTGCAGATGACAAATTACATATGGCACAATGTTGTCAGAAACTTTCTACCTCAGGGTCGTCAAAACTTGTCATTGTGTGGTAGGGTTAAAAAATGCATAGTGGAGAAACACTGTGCTGCATATGAATGGCTTGTGATGGGTTTTGAACTGGCAACCCCTGGATAAACAGGCTTATGTGTTCCTACATGGCACAATTAACAATGTTTTTTAGAGATTACTCAGATTGAAAAGCCAGCATGTCATTAATTTTCATGGTGCAAAGCATCTTCAAGCTTTACCACATGACAAATTTTCTAACCTGACCAAATTGAAAGCATTTTGCAGACAACAAAACAAATGTAGCTCAAATGATGATTCCTGTCTTTGACAGGGTAGGAAACATCATGGGAAAAGGAGAAAATGCTGGTCACTGGTATTTTCACCTTTTCCCACAATCATTTTAAAAGCCTTCTTCTTCGGGGTCGTTAAAACTCGGGATTACGTGATAAAGAGTTCATCACTGCTACAAGTATATTAAAAGAATCTTTGCTCACCCCTACGTATCCTGTGAAATAATTTGACCAAAACAGCATTGAATGATATTTTATTTTTTTTCTATGCTGAAAGATGTTATATCATTACATTCAAACTTTCTAAGGGTTTAGTGGCTTTTAACCCTGCGATGCACAACTCACTGACTTTTTGCGGACAGCAAAAATAAGATCAGACTGCACAGAATGTGCAGTCTGATCTTGGATCTACACTGTTCCATAAGAAGATATCTTTCCTCCAAGCACAAAGTTTAAAATAGGAAAATTTGGGTTTTTGCTATTGGTTTGAAACTTTCATTTCTTTTATTTAGCAAGATAAATAAACCTATCAGACACTAAATATAGGACAAAAGAATGCCATTTTTACATTGCTCTTGTCCCAAATGTCTCTGGAAAGCAGTCAGTACAGATCAAGATCAAGCTGCATGACAAATGTAGTCCGATCTTGATCTTTACAGGCTGCCAAAGCAATGTAAGTTATATTAGGGGCTCAACCCTGTACCAAACAGTAAAATGTTTTAACAACCGAGTTAGAAGGCTTTTTAAACATTGTTGGAAAAGAAGACAAGAGGGCTATTGGCCCTAAAGTGCTAACCTGAGTAAAGCCATCTACAGCTGATAAAGCTGAAGAGAGCCTGGTTTTAATGATCAAAAACAAATGAGTGTAAGTGACCTACTTTTTGGATAAATGTGACCTAATTTTAAACTTGTCCAAGATACCACTGAGACAAACATTCTGACCAAGTTTCATGAGCATCAGGCTGAAATGTGGCCTCTACGGTACACACAAGGCTTTTCTATGATTTGGTCCAGTGACCTACTTTTCAACCGGATGTGACCCACTTTGGAAGCTATCCAAGATATCATAAAGACAAACTTTCTGACCAAGTTTCATGAGCATCAGACTGAAAATGTGGCCTCTAGAGTTCACACAGGGTTTTTCTAAGATTTAGCCAAGTTACCTCCTTTTTGACCCAACATGATCCAATTTCAAACTTGTCCTAGATTTTAACAAGACACACATTCTGACCAACTTTCATGCATATCTGACTGAAAATGTGGCCTCTAGAGAGCACACAATGTTTTCGATATGGCCCAGTGACCTACTTTTTGACCTGACATTACCCAGTTTCAAACTTGTCCAAGATATCATCAAGACAAACATTCTGATTAAGTTTCAAGAGTATCAGGCTGAAAATGTGGCCTCTAGAGTGCACACAAGGTTTTTCTAAGATTTAGCCCAGTGACCTTCTTTTTGACCCCACATGACCCGATTTTAAACTTGTCAAAGATATCATCAAGACAAACATACTAAGCAACTTTCATGAGTTTCAGGCTGAAAATGTGGCCCCTAGAGCGCACACAAAGTTTTTCTATGATTTGGCCCTGTGGCCTACTTTTTGACCTGACATGACCCAATTTCAAAGTTGCCCGAGATATCGATACAAACATTTGACAAAGTTGAAAGGGCATCAGGCTGAAAATATGGCCTCTAGAGTGCACACAAGGTTTTTCTTGGATTTAGCCCAGTGACCTACTTTTTGACCCAACATGACCCAATTTCAAAGTTGTCCAAGATTTTATCAAGACAAATATCCTGACCAAGTTTCATGTATATCTGACTGAAAATGTGGCCTCTAGAGTGCACTCAAGGTTTTTCTAAGATATGGCCCAGTGTTCTATTTTTTGACCTGACATGACCCAATTTTAAACTTGTCCAAGATATCATCAAGACAGACATTCTGATTAAGTTTCAAGTGTATCAGGCTGAAAATGTGGCCTCTAGAGTGCACACAAGGTTTTTGTTAGATTTAGCCCATTGACCGACTTTTTGACCCAACATGACCCAATTTTGATCTTTTTTCGAGATTTTATCAAAACAAACATTCTGACCAAGTTTCAAGCATATCTGACTGAAAATGTGGCCTCTAGAGTGCACACAGGGTTAATTGTTGACTCCACAAGACGGATAATGGACTTTGGACGCCGCACACAGCATAATCACAACAGCTCACCTGAGCATGAAAATTGCTGTTAGCTGGCATTTTCTCCTTTTCCCACAATGTTTTCTTTTCTTCCTGAAATAAATCTAATGATTTAAGCCTCATTTAATTTGCTGCCTGCAAACACTCGATTCAGCAAAGTCTAAAATTTTGTTGTCTGTGTACAGGGATTTAGAAGTGTGGCATGCTGCAATAATGGGAGACAAGTGGGCACCAGCCATTTACTTAGCAGTAAGGAATTTTTTAATTTAATGTGTTGGTCAATGGACCATTTTCAAAAACTTGGCCCACAAAGCTTTGAACCATTTCAACTCAGCTGAGTCTAAGGTTTTTTTCTTCTGGTACAGGGATTGATACTGCTCACTCTTCATAAAAGTGTGGCATGCGGCAATAACAGGAGACAACTGGGCACCAGCCATTTACTTAGCAGTTAGGAATTTTGGATTTTAATATGTTGGTCTATGCACCATTTTCAAAAACTTGGCCTTCTTAAAGCTCTGAACCCAAACTGGTTTACCTCTGCAGACAGTGTAGATCAGTATTAGACTTCAGAAAATGTACAGTCTCATCTTGGATCTACAATGTCTGCTATATTGCCAGATATTCTGACAAATATCATCTTTAATTTACACTATCTTTATCTATAGTACTGGGAGTTTCCATTCCATTTATTTTGCGTTATGGGAGGTAACTCTTTACCAACATTCCTGTGTTTTTTCACAAACTGGAAGAAAAAGATTTTGAAAACGTGCGAAAAACAGAGAGTGCTGTTTACCTGCATTTTCTTCTTCTCCTACAATATTTTCTACCATCAGAAAAACTAATGTCAGCTGTTGAGTTGCATTTAAATTGTTGTCTGCAAATAATTTTAATTTGGAAAAATCTAAAATGTTGTCATTTGGTAGTCGACTCTTTTTACTGAATGACACAATTTTAGATTGGTCTAAATTGAAAGCATTTGCAGGTGACAAATTAACCATTGCTCAAATAGTGTGGTTTTTCTCTGATTGGATTGAAAACGGTTACCATCATTTTCTGCTTTTCCTACAATGTTTTCAAAAGGTTTTTTTCCCAGGGTTGTTAAAAAGTCCAGATTGTTTGGTGTAGAATTAAATTACAATTCCAGTTCCGATGGAGAGACTGCTGTTGTCTGGATAAATCCCAACATTTACCCAACATTTTGTTCCTTGTCTGCAAATATGCTTTCTATTATCACTTTACCAAACAAAAAATTTTAGACTAGTCCAAATTGAAACCATTTGCAGACGACAAAATTAATGTGACTCAGAAAGTAAAATTTGCTTTGAGAAAGATGGAAAACATTGTGGGAAAAGGAAAAAAAGATGCTTATCAGCATTTTCTCCTTCCCACAATGTTTTCAAAATGCTAATTTCTCAGCGTTGTTAAAAGTGTGGATTGTGTGGTACAGGGTTATGGATAAATTTGCATTGAGTAAAGGGACTATTTTTCATTGGGGTATGGAATGTGTTAATCGTCTGTTGCAGCAGACAGGAAGTGCATCACCAAATTCAAGGAGACAGCAACATTAGTTCTTTACTGCATTGTGAAATTCCTCCATCTGCAAGCAATCAGTAAACATAAAAGGGGCCCATGTGAAAATAGATCCCTTTTAATCTACCGGCCATTCTTGACAAACTGTCTTCAGACTTTTAATACATTTCACATCCTTTTGCAAACAAATAAATGTGTAACAAAAATAAGCAAGTGTAATTCTAATGTTGGAAAATACTTAATCCTTGTTAAGTTTTCATACTGGATTAAATTACTAAAATGTTGACTGTGCAGATCAAGGTCAGACTGCACAAAACATAATCTTTCATCTTGGGTCTTCATTGTCATCTTCATACTGCCAGGTATTTTGACAAAAACAGCCTTGAAATGGCAATATCTGCATCTTAACCCATTACCAAACATTCCCATGTTCTTTATCTCAGGAAGAATCCTTTTGAAAACATTGTAGGAAAAGACGAAAATGCTGTTGCCAAATTTTTCTTGCTGATACCAAAATTATCTCCTTTTTCCACAAGGTTTTCTACCAATATCAAAAACATCTCTCATCATTTGAGTCACACATTTAATTTGTCATCTGCCTTTTACATTTAATTTGTCATCTGCCTTTTTTTTTAAATTTGGTCATCTCTAAAATTTTGTTGTTTGGTAATGTAAAACTGGAACTGTTGCAAGGCAGACAAATACCCCCCACCATACTTTGTCACTGAAGCAGCACAATCAGAGAACAGAAATGATTTTCAAAACACAGTTCCCCTTGACCTTAGACCCATGTGACCCCAAAACAATAGGGCACCCTCCATGGGTCAAGAGCAACACTTGTATAAAGTTTCAGGGTCCTTGGTTGCGTATAAAATTTTATCATCAAGAGTTAAGGCAACTCCACTGACCTTTGAACCTAGCTTATGAAATATGATCAGATGGCCATTCTCTGTCCACTCTTGTTTCAAGCTCCATTATCGAAAAAATATTATGTCAGATTATAAACTTAATGTAAGTGAAATAAATGTGAATGGTTATTCAAGAATTCATTTGGAGCAATCAAAAACATTTCTATGAATTAGACTACATCTGAACAAGTATAATGCACTTACAGTTGTTGTGTATATGAATCATGACAAGTCATGCAATTGTCTAAGTCTTGGCTAGCCCTTCAGATTGTGACTGGTTGTCCATTTTGTCACTTATTGTTCTCCACGTCTATAAACCAGTCAACGCATAACCGTGATATCTAGATAGTTGTGTTTATATTTTTGTCACTTATTGTTATTTTCGAGGGAGATGGCTTGAGTGATGGAATGAAATGACAAAAACAGCAGTCACGCTGACGGGGGTGGACCAAGTACAGTATTGTCTATTTAACCCTTGCAGCACTGAATCCGGATTTGATTGCTTATACAGACAGTTTAGAACAAGGTCAGGCTGCACAAAATGTGCAGTCTGATCACTGATCTGCACTGTCTGTTTCTTTGCTAGATATTCTTACACAAAAAAAACTGAAATTGCAAAATCGGCATCGTTTGTACTGAATGAGAATATTCATTCCATTTATTTAAGGTCTACTCCTTCACTAAACAATCCCAAGTTTCAACAATCTGGTAACCAGAATTTTCTCCTTTTCCCACAATGTTTTCCACCCTTTCAAAGACAAATTTCATTATCTGAGGCACATCAAATTTTTCATCTGCAAATTCTTGCAATTTTGGCAAGTCTGGTATAGTCTGGTGTAGGGTTAATTCTTGGACTTTTATTTTCTGTCAAGTGGCAAAACATACTTGAAACAATTTTGAGACAGTTTTTTGACAACAGTGAATCTCTATAAATATGTGATGGTGCACGTCAGAGACTAGACTGCATGTGCTTTATGGTCTAATCATAAGGTCCACCATGCCTGCAAAAGCATCTTGTATTGCCTTCATGGTGCTAAGAATAAACTTTCTGCCAGATGTCAGAATTTTAACCTTGTCCAAATTTGAAGCATTTTGCTGATGAAAACTTGCATGTCATTCGAACTTGAAATTATGTTACCAAGGGTAGTACTAAACACTGTGGGAAAAAGAAAGGTGGCTGGTTTACACCAGCATTTTCTCCTTTTCCAACAATGTTTTCAAAAGTCCTCTTATTCAGGGTCATTAAAAGCTAGGATTGTTAGGTAAAAGGATGAATAACCAATTTTGTTACTGGTCCCTCCTCTACAATGTAGCATCCTTTTCTTAATAAAAATGTCGTATGTAATTAACCCTTCAACCAACAATTGAAAGTATGAACAATCTGAAGTACAGGGCTTTTGAAAACATTGATGGAAAGCGAGCAAAGAGTGGTAACCAGCATTTTCTCCCGTTTCCACTATGTTTTCTTTCTAGCTTATAAAGCTTATAAAGCCTGAAACCATCATTTGAGCTACATTCAAATTGTCGTCCACATAATTATGCTTTCAATTTGGTAGAGTACGAAATTTTGTCATTTAGTTAAAAGTTAAATCCTATTGTTATAACCATTAAGGAGAATATAACAAATAGGTTTTGACTTGTAATCTCAAAGTTACCCTTTTTAATCCTTTATCACATTTTTTGTGTCAACCTCTAAATTTTTGTGGTGCTGCTGTACCTAAATGAATCACCAATCAGCACCATAACTAGCCAGGTTGTATTGTATGGTGTTTAACGCTGTTTTCAACATTATTTCAGTTATATAACGGCAGCCAGTGCACCTATCCATGCTTTCCTGGAGTTTCATTTACCAGTACTCTGCACAATATTCTTTCCAAGCCACTGGCTGCTTTCCCACATAACCATCGTCGAAACAATGGTCAGCGGTGAGAAAGGAATGAATCCTGTCACCATGACTATCATCAATCCTCGGAAAGAAATTGGCCAAGCTGGGGATCGAACCAGCGACCTCCTATTCTCAAGTCCTGTATGCTACCGACTGAGCTATGGGGGCTTGGCATAACTAGCCAGAGAGCGGTTGTGTATGATTCCTAAAGCACATTGCACAATCCAGGTTCAACTGCACGAAACAATTTGGTTCTCTGATCATAAAAAAAATAGTGTATGGCTACAATGGATTGCAAAAAACTTTCACAAATACAAAAGAAGACGTTCAACAACAGCGACTGGAGGCGAGTGTTGCACAATAAAGTAGCTTATCCTTCTATCTGTGATTGTGCATTTCCATCGATGCAATTTGCATGAGTACTTGTTCAAAAGTCTAACATGATTGTTTGCGACAGCTAGTGACCATGTAATGACTCCAACAGACACAAGACACCATACGAATGGTCTTGACACACTGCTACAAATGTGTTACTGACAGTTGTTTAGTGGCCATAAAGCAGTTGTGAAACAGGATTACCCGAAACAAAAGAAAATTGAAGAAAGACATCATTAATTTCCTTACAAGGAATTTCGTAATTTGCTACTTGTTGTAATATCTACTCATGTAATAAGCATTCGTTTTATTTGATATGGGGAAGAGTTTATCACATTTTCTCCAATGCCACAATATTCTCATAAGATTCTGCTGCAAGAAAGACAGATGACTGACTATAAGAGATTATAAGTAAACTCTTTACCAAATGACAAAGTATTTAAGACTGGTCCAAACTGAAAACTTTTGCAGACAACAAAATTAATGCTACTGAAATGATCAATTTTTTTTTTTCATAATAGGGTATAAAACATTGTGGGACAAGGAGAAAGTTTTGGTTTACCGCATTTTTCCTTTTTTCATATTGTTTCAAATGTCTTCTTTCTTATAACTGTAAAAACACAGTTTTGTTTTGTTAAGGGTTCATTAGTAATAGAAGTGCAAAAATTAAATACAAGGTCATGGGTAAATTTTACTACAAACAAAATTTATCTTTTCTATCTTGAAAATAAAACATTCACTACCTCTGGAGAATTTCGTGTGCATTGGACAAACCATGTTAGATTGCTTTTATGAGGAATTGTACATGAATATAGGTTTTTCCTAAAATCTGACAATTCAATTTGAATGTTTCCAGTGAGTAACCTGTGACTTCAATTCCCTCTTTGGAGAGAGTAAACCAAAGTCAGCCGGCATGTCCAGACAGTCTGATCTAAGCCTGCTAATTCTGATCTAAACATGCTTTTTGCACAATGGTTTTGAGACAGGCCACTGATTTATATGTATATTTTTTCTAAACCCTGGTTGTACTAAATAAATGTCATGGACACTCTCAATCAGTACTTAAGGTACGGCCATCCTTACTCGCTCTGGGTGATCTTGTTACTTTCCGTCCAATCTTGACATTTTCCCTGACAATTGGTAAGTATTTCAGCAGTATCGGAAGTATTACAGAAACAAGGATGTGGTTCCTCGCTTTACTCTTCAATGTACTGGTAAAACGTAGAACCACCATTCTAAAATGGCATCCCGTGACAGTCCCGGCCGTATTGTGTCGGGAAAGCAGAAAAAAAAAGGAGTTTTTGCCAAGAGCATACATTTAGATCACAGATATCAGACAGTATTTCTTGATACTGTATTGGATACGAGTTCATAAAAAACCGAGGAAATTATTATCACGCGTAGATTCCACAGAGACTAAGTGATGACAGTTGGAAGGATGGGAGACAAATTGTTGAACTTGGGGTTTTACTTCACAATTTGCATTCATGTTCGTTTAGGATGGTGGCCAATTGCTGTATTTGATGTTGTTCAATATTGTTGGTGAATTACTAAAGGGACTTGGATGGAACCTGTATTTCAAATGTGAGAACACTGATTGTAGGTTTGTTGATTTCCATCCAAAAATAAACTTGCAATGATTGACTCTTTATTATCACACCGAATGTCACAGAGTAGAGAGAAGACTACAGAGGGGGTCCACAGTTCCCTACAGAAACAGTTAATCCTGTTGGTGCTAACAGGAAAATTCAGAGATTGAAAAAGACTGAAATATTTTGCTGCCAACACTAAACTGAGGATACCTATGTTTATACAGCTAGCATCCATGAGGCTTTATTAACCCTTTACCAAACAATCATATGTTGTAACGACCCTTTACCAGAAGGTCTTTGCAAACACTGTAGGAATAGGAGAAAATGTCGGTATTCAGCATTTTCTTCTCTTTCCATTTTCTACCATATCAAAGACAGAAAATATCATTTATGCATATCAAAGGCAGAAATCATCATTTATTAAGCTATGTTTTTTAATTTGTCATTTGGAAATGCTTTTGAATCCAAAATATTTTCATTTGTTTAGGATCGGGCCCTTCTAACGAGTTAAAAACTCCGATCTGAATGAATAACTGAAAAACATGTTTACTGTCACATAAATTACATGCTATTTACTATATTAAATGCCCCTTACACAAAGTTTAGACTGTCAAAATTTAAGATCGTTTGCAGATGACAATTTTTCAGATTTAGAGATAAAACATTGTGGAAAAATGAGAAATTTCTTGTTATAGGCAATTTCTCTTTTTCCAATGTTTCCAAGATTATAGATGATGTGGACACTTAAAAATGTATTCTTTTTAAGGTATAGGGCAGAATAAATGAAATTTCTACTTGTTAAATGTATTACCTTTTACTGGCTGTATAGTGAAAACCCTTGATTATGAAACAAATAGGTTTGGGGTAAATTGTGCATGTCTTTTTTTTCTTTATTTTAGTGATGAGAGATAGCACTGAAGATCTGGAAAGATGAATAACTCCCCTAAATGTCAAGCCCATTTTAAAAGCAAATCTCTCCAAAGAATGGAATCAAGAGCAGGCCAGTTTGTGGTTCCAGCTTATGTGGTTTTAGACCTTGATTTACTACCTGTCATGCTAGACAGGTAACATTTTGGAATACTGTAAATTATGAACTTGTAAAACCAATGTTGATGCTATTGTAAGCCGGTATGTAACAATAAATTTAGAAATACGGCACAGTAAGGTAGAAAGGCCTTCAACATCGGCCAGAAAAGCAAAAGATTTCCCCTGCGAGGAATTCAAGAAACAGTTCTAGAACAGTTCTTGAACCTAGTTCTTGAATAGTTAAATGGCCATAATTCTAGAACTGATGTTCAAGAACTAATTCAAGAACTCCTGTGAGGAATTCAAGAAACAGTTCTAGAACAGTTCTTGAACTTTGTTCTTGAATAGTTCATGAACATTAAATGGCCATAATTCTAGAACTGATGTTCAAGAACTAATTCAAGAACTTCCTTTAGAAAGTTCTAGAACAGTTCTTGAACCTAGTCCTTGAATAGTTCATGAACATTAAATGGCCATAATTCTAGAACTGATGTTCAAGAACTAATTCAAGAACTTCCTGTGAGGAATTCAAGAAACAGTTCCAGAACAATTCTTTACTCTAGTTCTTGAAAAGTTCATGAACATTAATTGGCTGTTCTAGAACACTGATGTTCAAGAACTTAATCAAGAACTTAAAAAAAAAAGGTTCTTGAACACATTCTTAAATTCTTGAACCTGTAATTCTAGAAGTATAATTTAAGGTTCATGAACAATTCTAGAGCTGGGTTACAGAACTTATCTAGAACAGCAATTTTATGATCAAAACTAAAACTTTGGTATCCTCCTACTTATCTGTAGCTATGGACTCTGCATTTCAAGATTCAAGCTGCTATGGTCTTTTTCTGGTCAGTGAGTCGCTACAAAAAAAGGACAATCAAGGCAACAAACAATACACAAACAATTTACAATTGATGTTTTTGATTGTCATCTCTTTACCAAATGACAATAATCTTATCCTCATCCATACTAAAAAAACTTGCAGACATCAAATTAAACGCCACTCAAACAAAAGGATTTCCCATTGAACGAACAGCAAATTTGTAAAAACAAGAATGCCAACACCATTTTCTCTTTTTTTTATTCAAAATTTGTTTTCAGAAGTGTAACAAAACATTCAGTGAGAAGTGACATATCTGTCAATGTGGTAGCATCCCATAATTGTATCTTATATTTTGATCTTTAAACAGACTTCAAAAAACAATGTAGATCGACATCTAATGAAATTAAAATCTAATTCAAATGATTGCATAAATGTACTAGGTACAAACAAGACATTTTGAAATTTTCGGTAAAATCGCCAATCTGGAATCACAAACACAAAAAACTCCGGGATGAACTGGTTTGGGGACGAAGGAGCAATGGCTGAGCAACATAAAACAACGGTGGACGAAATATTGGAAAGCATCGCGAGATTAGATCTACTAAGAAATATTCTCGATAAATTGATGTTCTTCTGTCTTCTGTACTGTTGCGGGGTTCCGCAGAAGACACACGCAGAAAACACGAAAATTGAAACGTTTCTTACCTGACATTCAAGCATCGTCCATATTTCTTCCCTATGAAGTCATCATCCAGGTCTGATTGCGCTTTACAGAACTAACCAATGAAAACGAACAAGAAGAAATCGACATCCAACCGCAAAAGTGGAGAAGAGCTCGGCCGATTATTCTATGCATCTAACGGATTTAAATTGGACAACCGTTGATTGCGCACATCATGTGAAAAATGCCACCTAGCGGAAGGTAATGTTGAATAACGGATTAGCTGAGATTTTCCGGGTGAATGAAAAAAAAACAAATTCCACCGGATTTCAACACTTGATGACCAAATTTCACCCAAAAATGACAATTTTTATTGCCGTAGTGATAACTTTTGACCTGAAATGAAATATATTTATGTATAGTATAATTTTATGTTAATTTTCTGGAAAATACCTTTTTCTAATGATAATTTGTCAGGGTTTCTTCTAATTCCATTTGAAAATATTTTTCTTGGCATGTTAGTGATAGTTACATAATAAATTAGCTAAATGAGTATAGCCATGGCGAAGAATTTACTATTTGATGTATAATACGGTCACAAGAGGTGAAATATGGTTATCAAGCAGTTCGAAGTGAAACCCGGTGTTTCCATACACCCTTCCGAATGAAAGTAAACATAAACATGTTCCTCCATATTCTCTACGCTTCTTTTTCAGATAACCGCAAGTTTACGATTTTGTTAACCAGCATGACAAACAAATGAGGGTTAGTAAACTAGTACATTGTAGATCTCTATCTGTTAATATTTATGACGAGATTAATACGAACGAAAATGATAGGCGTAAATAATTCAGGTAGCTGTATCTACTTTCGGTTACGTTCTCCGAACTTGTCCTCAAGTGTGAGTTCCCCTGCAAAGTCATACAATTTCTGCATTTCATTGCAGTTTTGTTTATCAGTGATACTTATACGATAATATAGAAAAAAAAAGTTTGCAATAATATCGTCGAGTGACGATGAAACACAAAAATCCAGGCCAATGAACATTAAAACTTTACATGTTTTTGGATGGTACTAGAAATAAATAAGTCTTATCATTATTTCAGCAAAGTTTAACAAAGGACTTCTGAGTGAAAATGATCGTCCATAATTTTCTTATTGATTGCTTAGGTGAATAACCCCACGTAGATCAAGTGGAAAATGAAGTCGCAATTTTCAAAACATTGTGATGGAAAAAAAAAAATCAAATTATCTGATTGACTTCAAAAATGTAAATGAGTCTGCAACAGTTATATTACTGCCATTTCACATAAATCAGGGATAATATATGTACACATGTATGATCCCTGCATAAATACACTAGATCTCATGGCTTCTAATGTTTCTGAAAGTTAGCACATGTATGCATTCTGAAATGTAAACAAGCATCTGAAACCACTTTTATGCAAATTGAAGGAAAGACAACTTGCTAATTTTTGCCGTAACACAAATTTGCAGCAAAACATACAAGTTTACCAAATTCTAGATTTCCAACCATTCAAGATCTGGTACAGTTCTAGAACCAGGGTTTGTAGAATTTGGTCAATGTATTTAAAGCAATGTTCTGGAACCATTTGTATTCTAGGTCAACTGCTCAAGAACTTTCAGATCAGTTCAAGAACTCGCAGTGTTCTAGAATTAATGTTCTTTCACTTTGTGCGTTTAGAACCAATGTTCAAGAACCATTTGGGTTCTAGAACCTCAGTTCAAGAACTGTTTTAAAAGTTCAAGAACAGGTCTAAAGGTTCAAGAAAGATTCTTGAAAGTTCATGAACTTTCAGATCAGTTCAAGAACTGATGGTGTTCTAGAATGTTCTTTCACTTTCTTGCTTTTAAAACCAGTATTCAAGAACCATTTGGGTTCTAGAACCTCAGTTCTTGAACTGTTTTATTGGTTCAAGAACAGTTCTTAAGGTTCAAGAAAGGTTCTTGAATGTTCATGAACTCACCACAAGATCTTGAACATTTTTCGCAGGGGTTCTACCTTTGCCAGGCTGCACTGACTGTAACAGATCCCTAGTTGTACCATATACAGTGATGGGTAATATTTATTTTGAGTTCCTGAAATGATATTTTTCTTATTCTTCTTTCTGGCCCAATGCCTATTTTCATCATTAAGACAAATGTACCCCTAGCAAAATGAATGTATTCTTTGGTATACTTGATTAGCCTGTTTGTCCATGACTGTCTGTCTATGTACAAAAAACAAAAAAAAAGTATTCTTTTTGATGTGAAATACAATTTTGTTGACATTGTATTGAACTTTGTGGATACATTTATCACAAATTGAAGTTGTGCAAAACTTTTGTGAAATTGCCTGATACCATAAATTCCACATCATATATTATTCCTCAGTTATTCTAACTCTATTCCAGATATCCAGATATCTGCTAAAGAGTAATAAATTTATATTAATTTTTCAGTAAGAGGACATCAACTCACTTGTTACATCTCGGCCGATTCTGTATCTACATCTAACCTCGTCTGTATAAAGGAGGCTTCCATTTTGAACTACCAATCACATGATCTTAAGCATAGCGGCGCCCCTGTAAATCGCTTAGCATTAGGGCATGAACAACCATGGCGAAGTTATTCACATTCTTTTATTCACTTTTATTCTGTCGATAAAAGTTCCCAACAGAATTGATGAACCACGCTATCAGAATGTCATATTAGTGGCTCATAACAGGAGAAGGTTTTATTTTGTTGCACTTACTAATTGTGGGCTTATTGATGAATTTGTGTGTGTTGTTCCTGCTCTCACTGACTCCTTGCAAGTTTCTAAGATTTTCATCAAAGACCAAGACAGATATAAACAGATCTTGCGCCCAACATTCTCAAAATGGAGTATAATGTTCATAATACGAAGATGATGTGAAATGTTTAGCATCACTGAGTAACCACTGAGTTAAAATTTAGGAAAATGTTTTGTACATAAAAGCATTCAACCTACAGGAGAAGACTAGAGGCCCTTGAGGGCCTGAAATTGCTCTACTGGCAGTGATTTTGGTTTTTTTTCCAGCATACATTATGAATTCATGATGCAAAAAGGTTAAAGACAAACCATCTTTCTCTCTCCCCCCCCCCCCCCCCCCCCCCCCGCCATGTTGAACTGAACAAATAGTGAAAAAAAAAAATGAAGTACAATTTCTCAAAACCAATTGTTTGGAATCCAGCCAAATTTGATACGGTTTCAGTACTCATTGTATTAAACAATCCCTGCAATTTTCGAAGAAATGTGGCTAATAATGTGGACCGTGTTGAGTAAACAATACTTCAAATGGCTGCTTTTCCTAAACTGATTCCTACATTTTCTTCATTTTTAATAGAGTTCAATCCCTTGATGACACAAATAATCTTTGCAAGTTTCAAAGGAACTGGATCTAAAATGCAGACTTAATTGCGTAAACAAAAAATGTAAATTTTCAACTTTAAATAGCTCCTTTTCCCATACTGATTGTCAAATGTTTTTCAAAATCAAATTTTTTTCAGAATCAAAGCTATCGATGAGATAAACAATCTATGCAAGTTTCATGAAATTCTGACCATAACTGCAGACTTAATCATGTAAGCAAGAAATTTAAATGTTGAATTCTAAATGGCTACTTTTCCCAGACTGATTATCAGATTTTTTTTAAAATCAATAGGGTTCAAGCTATTGATGAGATAAACAAACTGTGCAAGTTTCACAAAATTCCAACCACAACTGCAGACTTCATCACGTAAACAAGAAATTGAAATTTTGAAATTTAAATGGCTGCTTTTCCTACACAGATTGTCAGATTTTTTTCAAAATCAATAGGGTTCAAGCTATTGATGAGATAAACAAACTGTGCAAGTTTCACGAAAATCCGACCTCAAATGAAGACTTTATCGCTTAAACAAGACAAAGACTAACGGACGGACAGACAGACAGACGACGGAAACCATATCATGACATATTAAGCTCTGCTGGCTTACAGCCAGTAGAGCTAAAAACTTGCCAAGTTTGAATATCCTAATAAGCAGTGGTATTGTCGAAATGTGCACAGCACAGAATAGTAACATGTTCAGGACGACATTATTTTCATTTTTTTTTTTTGAGAGAGAAATGGAGAAGTCTGATTGTATAATGTTTTTTCAAATGAAAAAAATTCCAGGGCAACCAGAGTTACAAGTGTCATGAAAACTCTGGAAACAGTTATTCCAACACTAACAAGTCACTTTGAAAATGGAAATTAAGTATCTAAAAATTTTCAGTTCAAACTTCCTTAACCCTTTACCTACCAATCACAACCATGAGAAAAAAGGCTTTTGAAAACATCCTGGAAAAGGGAGAAAATGCTGGTAACCAACATTTTCTCCTTTTCCCACAATGTTTTCTACCCTTTCAAAGAAAAAAATTCAATTTTTGAATCACATTTATTTTGTTGTCTGCAAATGCTTTGAATTTGGACAAGTCTTAAATTTTGTTGTTTGGTCAAGAGTTAAACCTGATAAACCAGCCCTCTTTTGACTAACAACCTCTCTTTAGCAATTTGATTTGTTTACTATTGTGCATTTTAACCAAGGGGTGTAACATGTTCTTGAGAAGTTGCTATGTTTTTATTTATTTTAATCTTCGTCTGCAGACACTTTCAATACAGAGTCTAAAATTTGTCATTTGGTAAAAGGTTAAAAGACTGAAAATCTTATTAAAACCTAGTAAAGTAGTTATATTATTTTACATTTTCTTGCTAAGGATATTATTTATTATGGTTTGATTGTAGCACAATGTAATGATATTGTTTCATTCAAACACACCCCAAACCTATTTGTTTCATAATCAAGACAAGCCAATTATCTGAAAAATCGGAGTTGCCTGAAATTTCAGTAGTACTTGTTTTTAATGTCAAGTATTTTTCAATTTGGCTAGTAAAAGTTGTTTTCCTTCATCTTGTCATAATATCACCAAGGAAAATTTTTATATCAGTTCTAGGAGTTGCATTTCTTATTTAAATTCAAAACAGCACCTCTCCCACACTGTTCTTTTTCGAACATAATGGAAGAAATGAGCATTTAATCCTGTGGGGTGCACAATTGTTAATTTGGCAATATTTTACACATATTCTAGCAATGGCTATTTCATTACATATATTTGTAAGGACAATCATATTGGTGATAATAAAAACATAAAGATAGACTATTTTTATCATTCTTTGTTAAGAAAAAAAAAATAATGTACAATTTGGGTGATGTTGGCCATATTGGAATTTCAATAGGGTGAGGTCCAGGGGTAACAGAAAATCAGTTTTCTTGAAAACAACATGAAATTCTTTCATATTTTACACTTTTAAGTCTACTACAATACTGTAATACCCTAGACTAGTTAAACAACCATTTTGAATGGTTCAAGTTAGGATGGTCAGACCTTAACAGAGATATCCCAATTTCAAGGCTATGTTTGTCAAGATACCTACAGGTAGCATAGGGGCATGTATCTTAGGGGCAGATAGAGAAGATTCAAGATCAGACTGTATATTCTGTGCAATCTGATCTTTACCTTCATGGTCTGCATAAGCAATTAAATCCAGGTTCCTTGCTACCAAGGACACAAAGTTAACCCTTTTACCAGACTACCAAAGTTTAGACTTGTCCATTATGAAAGCATCTGCACACCACCAATCAAACACGACTAAAATGATGGGACATGGTGTTTTTTTTCTTTTGGAAAAAGCATGTCCTATCATTGGTACGGGTAGTGGAGTTAACTGCATTCTCTCTTGCCCCCACAATGTCCTCAAAGCTTTCTTCCCCCAGAGAGTTGTAGTTCAAGTGGATCATGTTGTACAGAGTAACAAAAATGATAGACACAACATATGTCAGAAGTAACTGTTGAGACAAACACCTACACTCAACTTGGGAAAAAAATTAACTCTTTACCAACCGACAAAGTTTTAGACATGCCCTAACTGAAAGCATTACTTTTGTAGAAAACATATCACATGGAGCTAACATGAAGGGATTTGTCTTTGAAAGAACAGAAAGCATTGTGGTAAAGGGAGAAAATGCTGCTTACCAGTATTTTCTCCTTTTTCGATAATATTTTTAGTCAAAAGCCTTCTGCACTAGGGTTGTTAAAACTCGGGACTAAGGGTTAACAATTTTGGATTGTGGGAAAAAAAGTGGCCGATGGATATGTTTTGAGACATTACGTTTCGCAATCTGCTGTTAACATTATGTCTTTCTCCATGGAGGGAGGACCAGCCTTTTTAAAGCAATGACAAAATTCCTATCTTGTCCAAGTTGAAAGCATTGACTGATGACAAAATAGATGTGGCTCAAATGATTAAGATCTGCCTCTGAAAGGGCAGAAGACATTGTGAGAAGTGGAAAAAATATTGATTACTATCATTTTCTACTTTTCCCAAATGTTTTCAAGGCTTTCTTGCACAGGGTTGTAAAAACTTGAAAAAGTTTGTGGCACAGGATTAACTCTTTACCACACAATCCTAGATTTCAATGACTTTGAAGAAGATGCCTTTTAAAAACACTGAAGGAAAAAATGCTGGTAACCGATTTTCTCTTTTCCCTACATTCTACCCAGCCAAAATACTTTTGTTCATTTGTATCACTTTCAAATCTGTTGTCTACAGAAGCTTTAAATTTGGAAGAGTCTCGAATTTGTTGTTTGGTAGGGAGATAATTCACACAGTTGTTATACAAAGCATTAGAAACATTGCAACAAAAGAAAAGATTGCACCAAAGAAACTTAATTTTGTCCTAAAAACATTTTTTTGATTATCATTTTACAAACATTATTTTGTTAAAGCTTGAAACCTTAATCTAAACCAAGTTTAAAATTGAGTAGATCAGAATAAACATTGCTTAAGACTTCAACATTTACCCAACACTCCTGTGTTTTAAAGGCTTTTGCAAACATTGTGGCACAAGAACCAAATGCTGGTAAACCAGTATTTTCTCCTTGTCTCACAATGCTTTTTGTTCTTTTAAAGACAAATTCCATCATTTAGCCACATCACACTTTTTCTCTGCTAACGCTTTGAAGATAAAAAAAATATTGACATCAGGAAAAGAGCAAACGGGTCAAAGAATTCCAACACAGGATAAGCTCAGACAAATCTCAAAGCTAGTTGAAGTGACAGGACAGAGCAATATTTGCAGACAGGAAAACGATGAAAGTTAAGCTGCCTGTAAAACATTGAAAGAACAGGAGCAATTTCTTGTAAACAAGCTAATGCTTATTTACTCCCTTAATTCTAAAAGTTTTTAACCATCAGACTGTAAAAAGTGCTATTTGTGGCGTAACAGGTTAAACAATAATAAGTTAGGGTGTTTCTTTTGTCAACTTGACTAGTGGCATTAATTTTAATCACATCATCGCCAAGGAAATTGGCCGAGACAAAGCTTGCCCAATTTCGGTAAAATTTTGTCAGGGTAATGAATTTACACGACTCCTGGTGTTATAATGTCTTCCCAGCATTCCTTGACGTAAGATGACGGAGAGTTTTTGACATTGATGGTTAAATATTTTGATATGTTGCAGACTCGGCGCTGCAACAAGATTTACAGTGGGTAATATGAACTGCTTACTGCAGATTATGCTCTCTTGCAAGTCATAAAACAGGCTTTCTTTTTTTCTAGCTAGACTGAGATGACTGACGACAAGTCTGTGTGCTTCTGCATACAGAGCAGATTGACCCATTACTAGTGTACATTGAAACCATTTGCAGACCACACATTAAAAAGGGCTTAAGTAATAGGATTTATCTAGAGTTGGTAGGAAACACTGCCACAAAAGGAGAAAATGCTTATTTCCACAAAAATGTGCATAATCATCAATTTTCATCTTTTTTTTTACATTCAAGACACTGACAATGAGGAAGACAAAGACAGGGCTTAACCAGGATACATCCCGATATCTTTTAACCCTTTACCACACAATCCCAAGTTTTAATGACCTTGAGAAATAAGACTGTTGAAAACAGTGAGGGAAATTTGAAAATGTTGGAAACCATCATTTTCTCCTTTTTCCACAGTCTTTTCTACCCTATCAAAGACAAAAGTTATCTTTTGTGATGCATTTAATTTGTTTTCTCCAAAGGCTTTCAATTTGGTTTGGTCCAAAATTTTGAGGTTTGGTTAAAACAGGCAAGGTAATAGGTACTATCCTGAGATGTAATTGTAGTTCAGTTAGCGCACAACTCAACTCTTGGTGACAACATGCCATTCTGATCTTTAATCTACACTGGCTGCTTTCCCGAGACATTCTGGACAAAAGCAGCTAAAGTATATGAGCCATGCTCTGTGAAAAGGGGGTTTAATGCATCTGCAAAACGTATCAACCCTGAGGTCAGCCTATGCAGTCTGCGCAAGCTAACCTGGGCCAACACTTCTTACATTAGTCAATTTTCTGCATGTCTAAGGATCAGCTTACCTCATGAGTTGGTTATTAAACAAAATGGACTTCATGGATCCATAATTAGGTGAAGACCTGCTTGGTATCATGCATCACTGAGAGGCATTTAAGCCCTTTTTGTCAGAGCATGGCTAGTATGTTCTGTTCATTTGGCACTTTAACCCTTTACCACAGAACAAAATTTTAGATCTGTCCAAACCTAACACATATGCAGATGACAAACTAATTGTGGCTAGAATTGTGGAGGTTGTCATTGATGGGGTAAAAAACATTGTGGGAAAAGGCAAAAACGCTGGTTACCATAATGTTTTGATTCCGCAAGTCTTGTTTCTCAAGGTCTTTTAAAGTCGTTATTGTGCACTGAAGGGTTAAGAGTTAACTTTGTACTAGATGACAAAGTTTCAGACTTGTTCAAATTGAAAGCACTTACAGACAACAAACTAAATGTGGCTGAAATGATGAGAAAAGGTCTTTGGAAAAGGTACAAAACATTTCAGGAAAAGGACAAAATACTGGTTACCAGCATCATCTCCCTTTTTCACAATGTAACAAAAGCCTTTTTCCTTGGAAACTCCTGGATCTGTATTTACCAACGGTTCATTCTTAAGAACATTCTTCGTCTTATTCTCCAGAATTTTCTAAATTTGAAAGTAACACAACTTCTGATTGGCTAATCAGGAGCTGTATTGCTGTCAAATTTAGAAAATCGTGGAGATCTATAAGACTAATCATTCTAAAGAATATTTGTAGTTTTATTCTTAAGAATTTTCAAAATTCAAAAGTAACACAAGATCTGATTGGCTAAACCATTTACTTTCAAATTTAGAGAATTAATATCTTGGAGAATAATGCTAAGAATGTTCTTAAGAATGGTTGGTGAATACAAAGCCTGAATATATGGCAAACTCTTTACCAAACTACAAAATTTTAGACTGGTCCAAATTGAAAGCATCTGCAGATGAAAAATTAACTGAGCCATGCTCTGTGAAAAGGGGGCTAAATACATCTGCAACAAAATATAGAACCAGGTCAGCCTGCACACTTTGGGTTGAAACTTTTTGCTATTAGTCAATTTTCTGTTTGTCCAAAGACCAGTTTACCTTATGATTCAGTTGGTTGTTTGACAAAATGGATTTTATGGATCCATGATCATGTGATGACTTGCTTGATGTCATTAAGCCCCCCTTTTGCAAGAGCTTGGTTCAAATATACCTTAAAACAATCTAACTTTCTATAATCGAAGAGCAGAACACATTGTGGTGGAAAAAGGCGAAAATGCTTGTTACCAGCATTTTCTCCTTTTCCCCACAATGTTTTCCAATGCCTTCTTCGCCAAGGGTCATTAAAAATTTGGGATTGTGTGGTAAAGGGTTAAGGGTAGAGTAGTGGTTTGCACTTTCAGGATTACTGACAGTCATGGCAATTGTAAAGCAAGACTCCAGCAGTTAGAATGCCAAAGTTCAATTTTTTAAAAGGATGTTTTTTGTCAAGTTAGATTGCGGAACAAAAAATCCTCCCATCTCTAATTTCTGAACCTTGAGAGTAATTAAGAAAACAATTAATTCTGACAGGTGCTTTATGCATTTCTGTAGGCTATATGAGACACATGCATGTCTTGAAACTCTGTACAAAAATGTTTTTTTTGTTTTTTAAAAATTTGAAATTTTAGATCTGCCCATTAAAACTAAGTGAAAGTGGTAATTCTAAATCATATCTTGTAAACTTGATCTAGGAAGACATTTTTTACATTTTAACCCTTTACCACACAACAAAATTAAGAATTTTAGACCTGTCCAAGCACAAAGCATTATGCAGCTGCCAAAGTAAATGTAGTTAAAATTGTGGAAGTTGTCTTTGATGGGGGCCATAACATTGTAGGAAAAGAATAAAATGCTGGTTACCAGCATTTTATGCTTTTCCCACAATGTTTTCAAAAGTCTTCTTTCTCAAGGTTGTTAAAAGTCTGCATTGAGTTGTAAAGGGTTAATCTAGAGAATCTGCCTTCAGGAAATTGGTTTTTAGCCCATGCTCTACATTTATCCATCTTTCCTTTATTTTACTAATTGGAGAGAAAGTGGCGGATACATAAGAGCTATGCCTTGGCATAAGGGGGCTTAATGCATCTACCAAGCAAATCATTGTATGATTATGGACCCATAAAGTCCACTTTGTCTCACAACCAACCAAGTCATTAGATGGAATCGTCCTTGATTATGCAGAAAATTTACCAATAGTAAAAAGTTTTGACCTAGGTCAGCCTGTGTTGACTGTGCAGGCTGTGACCAGAGTCGACAGCTTTTGGAGATGCATCAAACCCCCTTCTCAAAGAGTGTGGTTCATATTGTTGTAGTCTGCCTGCATTCTCAATGTTGATAAGTCTATAATTCTGTGATCTGGTCAAAAGTTAAACTCTGACTGATGACAAAATTTTGCATTTTTCCAAATCAAAACATTTCAGGGAACATGATAAAGATGGCCAACATAGTGGAAAATGTCTTTACAAGGGTAGAAAGTCATGTGGGAAAAAGAGCAAACACTAAGTTACCAGCATTTTCTCCTTTTTCTAACTTTTTTTTTTTTCGACTGGCATCTTCCTCAGGGTTGTGAAATACAGGATTGTTCAGAAAAGGGTTATGTTGAACTTAAAGCACTTTGAGGAGTCACAGCCCCCCCCTCTACGTTATTATATTTTCCTTCAGGTTAGAAAATTCTTAATTTGCCTTGATGAAATAATTCACTTTGCCCCATACCAAAAAACCCTGACTTTTAACAACACCATAGATCAGGAAACCTTTTGAAAACATTGTGGGAAAAGAAGAAATTGGTGGTAACCAGCATTTTCTCCTTTTCCCACAAAATTGTTTATTCTTTCAAAGGCAAATCCTATCTGTCATTTCGCTAATGCTATCAATTTGGATGAATCTAAAATTTTGTCATTTGGTAAATTTTTGTCTATTTTTTCAAAGTACTGAAAGATAAGCTCAGATTTCCACAAAGTAAATGAAGAAATTAATTCAACATTTGCATGTTTTCCATTATTAGAGATTTGTTTAGGAAAGTCACTGACATGGCCAACTATTGCCGAAACAAAACAAAATCTGAATCCATTCTACCAACCTCAGAGTAAATAAGAACCCTTTACCATAAAATGACAAGTTTTAACTACCTTGATGAAGCAGGCTTTTGAAAACATTGTGGGAAAAGAAGAAAATGCTGGTAACCACCATGTCCCCATTTTCCCACAATACTTTCTAGCCTTTTTGAGACATTCCTCACTGGAGCCACGTTAATTCTTTACCAAACAAACAGCATTTTAGACTGCCCAAATTGAAAGCATTTGCAGACGACAAATGAAGTAACTCAAAACGTGACATTTTTCTTCCAGAGTGAAGAAAACATTGTGGGAAAAGGAGAAAATGCTGGTTCCCAGGATTTTCTTCTTTTCTCACAATGTTTTCAGAAGGCTTCATCCTCAGGGTCCTTAAAACCTTGGATTATGTGGTAAAAAGGTTAAATTTCTTGACTGTAACAGCTTTGAATTTGTAAAAGTCCAGACCTTTGTCTTTGGTAAAGATACCTCTTTCAGCAGGCCTTCAATCTTAAAACTATGTGAAACTATAGACTTTGACATGATTTGTCTTTTTTTTTTAAATGTGATATTTAGTCAGGGTATATCATAAGGTGGTAAGTAAATAATTGTGGTCTTTATAATGTTTGAATTTATGACACTTAACTTCTATATAATTGTTTTGTATCTCTGCAGACTGAGCAAGCTATGCAACAGAATTTTCAGGGGTGTTTGAAACGTATAAATACCTAGTTATGTAAAAGCAACTACCCTGTGTGACAAACAGAGGAGAAATTTCAGAGAGAGAAACGAAAATGGGGCATCCATCATGTTTTTGATGCTAATTTTCAGTAAATGTATAATCCAAGAGCAGAACACATTGTGGTGGAAAGGACATAATTTTGTAGATAAATACAGATTATCATTTTTTTTTTTCTAAAAGCTGGACAAAACTAGAATAACTATCACTAAAGGTGATAAATACCCCCGCCCCTATATTTCATGTCACAGGGGCAATAACTCTGCAATGTCAATTTAGGGGCAATAACTCCGTAATCATTAGGCCAACATTCATGAAATTTGTGCTTTGCACATCTACTGCTCCTGGTGAATATCATGACAAATATCAAGTGAATAAGACTTAAACTGAAGGAATAGTTCTCTGGACAAGAAGTTTTGAGTAAATTCAGGGGTAATTAATTTGGCAAACATTTGAGAAAAATGCATTTTGAACCTCTACTGCTCCTGGTGAATATTTATGCAAAGTATCAATTTAATTGGACACAAAACTAAATGAGTGTAAAAAAGTGTAGACCATGATCTGACAGTATGTCTGAGACACAGCGGCTGGTCTGGATCCACGCTTGTTGCAAATGTCCAAAGGTGCCTTTTCGCATAATGTTGGCCAACTATACATATGACAGAAAAGACCTCCTTAAAGTGAATCAGACAGAAAATGTAGGAGGAGTTGTCCGGACAAGCATTTTTAAGTCAAATCAGGGGCAATAACTCAGTAATTCTTGATGGAATTTTTACAAAATGTGTATCTTGCACATGTACAACTCCAAATGGACACTTCTGCCAAGTATAAAGCGAATCGGACTGAAATTGTAGGAGGAGTTGTCCGGACAAGCATTTTAAATGTGAATCAGGGGCAATAACTCATTAATTCTTCATAGAATTTTCACGGAAGTTGCGTCTTGCACATCTACAACTCCTAATGAACACTTATGCCAAGCTTAAAGTGAATCAGACAGAAACTGTAGGAGGAGTTGTCCGGACAAGCATTTTTAAGTCAAATCAGGGGCAATAACTCAGTAGTTCTTGATGGAATTTTTACAAAATGTGTGTCTTGCACATCTACAGCTCCTAATGAACACTGATGCCAAGTTTAAAGTGAATCAGAAAGAAACTGTAGGAGGAGTTGTCCGGACAAGCATTTTTAAGTCAAATCAGGGGCAATAACTCAGTAATTCTTGATGGAATTTTTACAAAATGTGTGTCTTGCACATCTACAGCTCCTAATGAACACTGATACCAAGTTTAAAGTGAATCAGACAGAAACTGTAGGAGGAGTTGTCCGGACAAGCATTTTTAAGTCAAATCAGGGGCAATAACTCAGTAATTCTTGATGGAATTTTCACACAATTTGCGTGTTGCACATCTACAACTCCAAATGGACACTTCTGCCAAGTATAAAGCGAATCGAACTGAAATTGTAGGAGGAGTTGTCCGGACAAGCATTTTAAATGTGAATCAGGGGCAATAACTCATTAATTCTTCATAGAATTTTCATGAAAGTTGCGTCTTGCACATCTACAACTCCTGATGAACACTTATGCCAAGTTTAAAGTGAATCAGACAGAAACTGTAGGAGGAGTTGTCCGGACAAGCATTTTTAAGTCAAATCAGGGGCAATAACTCAGTAGTTCTTGATGGAATTTTTACAAAATGTGTGTCTTGCACATCTACAGCTCCTAATGAACACTGATGCCAAGCTTAAAGTGAATCAGACAGAAACTGTAGGAGGAGTTGTCCGGACAAGCATTTTTAAGTCAAATCAGGGGCAATAACTCAGTAGTTCTTGATGGAATTTTAACAAAATGTGTGTCTTGCACATCTACAGCTCCTAATGAACACTGATGCCAAGTTTAAAGTGAATCAGACAGAAACTGTTGGAGGAGTTGTCCGGACAAGCATTTTTAAGTCAAATCAGGGGCAATAACTCAGTAATTCTTGATGGAATTTTCACAAAATTTGCGTCTTGCACATCTACAACTCCAAATGGACACTTCTGCCAAGTATAAAGCGAATCGGACTGAAATTGTAGGAGGAGTTGTCCGGACAAGCATTTTAAATGTGAATCAGGGGCAATAACTCATTCATTCTTCATAGAATTTTCACGAAAGTTGTGTCTTGCACATCTACAACTCCTGATGAACACTTATGCCAAGCTTAAAGTGAATCAGACAGAAACTGTAGGAGGAGTTGTCCAGACAAGCATTTTTAAGTCAAATCAGGGGCAATAACTCAGTAATTCTTGATGGAATTTTTACAAAATGTGTGTCTTGCACATCTACAGCTCCTAATGAACACTTCTGCCAAGTAGCAAGGCAATTGGATTGAAACTGTAGGAGGAGTTGTCCAGACAAGATTTTGCGGACAGACCAACCGCCCGACCGACCACATGACCGACCGACCGACCGACCGACAGGCTGATTCCAGTATACCCCCCACAAACTTTGTTTGCGGGGGTATAATGAAATCTGGTTTCCTGTCCCTTTAACTTATTTTAATCTGAAATGAAAGGTACTTTCAGTCAATGGATGAAACCCACTTGATGCACTGTCATGCCTCTTTGACCAGAACCTCTCTCAAAATCAGATGCTAATGATCACTGATCAGGCTGCATATTCTGTACAGTCTGATCTTGATCTACCATTTATTGCCCTTGCCACATCAAGAGAAAATAAAAATCAAAACATTATTACAAATAGCACTGTTTGTCGTTTGTCCAAATGTTTTGCCTCAATGACGTTTTTGGTCACTTACTTTACACTGTAAACTTTAAAATAGTGGAGATTTAAATTGCAAGCTCTGCAGTAGCAGGAAATGACAGCAGTTATTTACTACATAGATAAAGATCAGACTGCACACTATGTGAAGCCAGTCTCAAGGTAATATTTTTATATAAGGCAGCATGCCCACTGGGTTTTCAATTTGGTGTACATGCACCCTCCAGGTTTTGAATTGGGGGTACAAAGAAAAAATTGGGGGTACAGAGTAACTTTCAGCCGTTTCAATTTTATTAATGAATTTTAACACCCTAGCTCCTTTACCATAATGAATGGGATGTTAATTAAATCATCAAATTGTGCATTTGGTGATCAGATGGATGCATCATTCATCTCCAGGGCATGCACATACTTAGATATAATCACAACAGCGGTCAGGGTTTAAAAGCCGAACACGGCCAGTTTTGATAATCGACTGCCTTCACTAAAGATTTTTCACCTTTATTCCTTTCTAAAAGTTGTGAAGTACATTAGAACTGCTTTAAAAAGGAAGTGTAGACAGATTAATGCTCGTTGTCCAAGATGATGTCCATAGATCTGGCTATTTTAAAATCACAGAGGAGCAGGCCGACTGGCTCGCTGTAAGCTCAAACTCTGTCAAATAAAGGCCATGCCGTGTTAGGGCAAAAATAAAGCAAAATGTGAAATTGGAGAATCAATTTGTAAACCTACCTTTCTCAGATCTTAACGCTGTAAAATATTTTAACAGCTTTTGTTGTGATGACATTTTCTCTGCAGCAAACGCCATACATACAGAAATTACACGTTTTATTTACGGCTTGGGTTTTCAGCTTCCATATGTCAAAAAATGTGTTTTAACACTAAATGTGCATCATAATATGATTAAATGATTTTCATTTCTCACTGATAATTAATTACCAGATTTCCTGTACACGTGGTAGATTTTGACACTTTAAAAAATCGTAGCGAAAATTACTCAGACAGACGAGGGAGCCACAAAATATATAGTGAAAATATTTGGTAACCCGCTCTATGTTGAGGACAAAGCGTGGTACCCACTTACCAGGAAAACTACTTTTGTTTTGTTTGTTTGGCATGCAATTACCAAATGGTATCTAGTTTGTACGTGCGGTTTACATAATTATTTTCCTTTTTGTATGTGCACACTTTTGACAATGTGTGCATGCACGTAAGCACAAACAATTTGTACACGCAGAGTAGAATTTATACGTGAATTACGTACTGCAGTACCTGATTGGGCACCCTGATAAGGTTCTAGTATTTTGTATTTAACTCTTTTATCAAACAACCCTGAGAAAGAAAACTGAAATTTCCTTTGTGGGGAAAGGCGTAATGTCTGGTTACAAGCAAATGCTTCCAACTTGGATATTAAGTCTAAGATTTTGCTTTTCAGTAGAGTAAACACATTTAATTTGTTGTCTGTAAACACTTTCAAATTGGACAAGTTTATTTTTAGACTAGCAAAGCTAGTCTATAGGCATCAAGATTGACCTAGAGTCAAAGTAAACAAAAATCCCCACAGTTGCCAAATACTGCCTCACAGAAAAATACTCCTTTCTGTTATAAATCTTAATTCTGTTATATAAGACAATTTTAACAAAAACCACTATATCTCTACCACTCCAATTTGAACATGTCGTCTTACAAAGTAATAAACTGAACAAGATGTCTTTTACAAGGTACAAGATCTTTGCTTATATGTAAATTAAGTGACCTATGCAAAGCAGAGAATCACTTTTTCCTACACAACTGTAACATTATGAATGAATCTGTTAATAGATACACCTAGGTAACTTGTAGCAAATCCCAGTTACATTAACCTTCACTGGACAGGGAACCCTTGTCATTCCTTCAGTCATTCATTATTTTAGATCATTGTGTACAGTTATACTGTTATGTTAAACTGTTATTCTAGTCTTCAATATTAACCCTTTACCAAACAATCCCAAGTGTTAACGATACTGAGGAAAATCCCTTAGAAAACGTTGCGGGAAAAGGAGAAATGCTGGTAACCATCATTTTCTCCTTTTCCCACCTTGTTTTCTACCCTTTTGGAATCAGGTTTCATCAGTTCAGCCACTTTTAATTTAATTGGTCTGCAACAGCTTTGAATTTGGACTGGCTTAAATTTTTTCGTTTTGTAAAGAGAGGTAAGTAGTTAACTACAGCTTGTGCTATTTGATATTGACTAATTGATTGCATGGTGTTTAACGCCGTTTTCAACATTATTTCAGTGATATTGCGGCAGTCAGAGCACCTATTCATGCTTTCCTGGAGTTTCTTTTACCAGCACTACCATGACTGAATGACGTTTTGCGGACAGTGTGGATTGAGATCAAGACTGTGCAGAGCATGCAGTCTGATCTTGGATGTACACTGTCTGATAAGAGGATGTATTATTTTCTCCAAAATGTAACTTTGAAATAGCAATATTCAGGTGTTTACCATCGGCTTGAAAGTTTCGTTTACAATTTTTAGCAGGTTAACGGTTAAATTTAAACTGGATTACAGTTAACCTGAATAGCATGCATAGCCCCAGCAGCTAAGTCGGTAGTGTACAGGACTTGGGAACAGGAGGTCACTGGTTCGATCCCCGACTCGGCAAATTTCTTTCCGAGGATTGATGATAGTCATTGTGACAGGATTCATTTCTCTCTGACGTTTCGACGATGGTTATAATATAAATGTGGGAAGGCAGCCAGTGGCTTGGAAAGAATATTGTGCAGAGTACTGGTAAAAGAAACTCCAGGAAAGCATGGATATGTGCACTGTCCACTGCTACATAACTGAAATAATGTTAAAAACAGGGTTAAACACCATACAAACAAACAATCAATCAAATTCGCTAGTCTGTCAGTACTTTCAGTACTTTGATTTCATCTGGCACAGAGTGATAGTAAATACAACAGCTCCACTTCTCAAATTTTTAGATGGCTATCTCTGGTCTTGGAAATGGCAGAAGTCTAATACTGACCACACAGACTTAGAGAGCAACATTTCATGGTATGGATCTCAACTGTTTGTGTGCCGGTGAACTGAAAGGTATATTTCTAGTCGGTAAAGCAGATCTAAATTTTTCAATAATAAGCCTGAATTTTTTGTCAAAATATCTCACAAAATAGAACCAAAATAGAATTAAGATTGTACTGTAAGTTCCCAGCAGTCTGATCTTGATTTACACTCATTGTAAAAGCAATTGCAGTAACTCTTGGATTTCAAAGAGTAAAAGTTAAGTAGTAAAGTCATGGTTGACTTACAAATAATGAGAAACCAGTCACCATATGGGTGGTATCAACCCCTTTCCTGCTAAATGTTAAATAAAACTTTCAAGCCGATTGTAAAAACTTTGAATAATCCTACTTCAAACTTATTTTCGTGAGAACAATATTTACTCATTGGACAGTGTAGATCCATGATCAGACTGCACATTCTGTGAAGTCTGATCTTGATCTGCACTGTCCTCAAAAGGTCAGTGAGTCGCACTTAGCAGCATAAGGGTTAATGTATTGGAGGGTAATATTGGTAATCAATGCTCATTTATACCCCTACCACACAATCCTGGAGTTTTAATGATCATGTGGGAGAAGGCTTTTAGAAACATTGTGGGAAAAGAAGAAAATGCTTGTGTCCAGCATTTCTTCTGTTTTTCCACTATGTTTTCTACCATTTCAAAGACACATCCCATCATTGACCCAGATCGAATTTGTTGCTTGGAAATTCTTTCAATTTGGACAAGCTCAAAATTGAAAGCATTTGCAGACAAGTTGTATTTGATCTGATTCAAATGAGATTTGTCTCTAAAGTGTAGAAAACATTGTAAGAAAATGAGAAAATGCTGCTTACCAGCATTTTCTCCTTTTCCTATAAAATCAATTATATCCTCCAAAAAACCAAGAAATATTCATGCAAATTTCATGAACACGATTCATAAACTATGCAAATGAGCATAATTTATGAAAAGTTCATGAAAAAACTTCATCCAATTTGATTGTAATGCATAGCTCATGAACCATTTATGAATCATGTTCACACATTGTGCATAAACAGCTCTTTATTTTTTTTTTCAAACGGGCATTTTTGGAAAAGAAGCAGTTGCTTACTGCAAAATATTTCCCATACGGTTGACAATGACGACCTGTTTTACTACAAAATTTAATTAATGTAGGTCCCCTATAATTTGTAATTTCTTTGGTACATGAGAATTAGAATAAAGCTCTAAGGTGTTTTATGAAGAATGGTGAAAGATTTTAATGAATGAAGAAGTGTCCCTGATGTGAAAATAATGAATGAAGATCAACCATTAAAAATACAAAACATGGAATGAAAATCATGATTAAATACCGCATGGCTAATATTTATGTGGAAAATGTAACAATTAATTTCCACAAGATAAATATATGATTAGATCTGTAAATTTTAAAAACAGAAAAATAACTTTTGAAACAGAAAATGCAAAGAAGAAATCCAGCCATATAAAATAAGAGTTTTATCTTACATAAATAGTGGTGCTGCCTTAGTGATAGTGATTGAATAATGATGAAGTAGAATTGAAAAATCATCATTTGACGCCAGAATCAGTGACAATCGATTGCTTTCTGGTAAAATTGATGTTTGGGGTGCTTATGGACTTGAAGGGAAGCTACTCCTACTATACTGTAATGTAATGGCATATGATACTAGCAATCTTTTAAACTTTCTAGGAAAAGTATGATCACCTGCCTGGTGCTTCTTTGAACTCAAGAAAAAGCAGCCTGGTCCCCTGTAAAGCTTAACTTGGACACATGTCTGTTGTTGTTTGTAGACTTTGTCAAAACTCATACTATGCAAACAAAGGTATGTTAGAATAAATGTGTATCTGGTCATTTCTTATCAAGTCAATTTCAAAAATTATAAGACTTTTCAGAGTGATTTTCTGTGCTTACTCTTTTACCTTTGTTAGTGATTAGTATTGTTTTTACCAGTAGATTGTAATTCACAGTAATTTTTTTTACTTCAAGTGTAATGTTGCCAGATCTATATATAGTGTGTCAATAGTGGAATTTCATATTTCTTTTTAAAAAGCTCTATTCTTTTTTGGTAATGGGTTCAATATGAGCTCATTCTATATCAAACAAAAACCTGCTTGTCTTGATAGACATGTTTTCTCTCTTATACATAGCTTGAAATTAGCTTCATACATTAGGCTTTACATATTTTGAATCTTTTAAAAGAATTTAAATTATTTATCCATTTAAAAAGATATCATACATATCTTGACCATTATAGCTGTATTTAAGTACGAGAAACAATATTTTTTTTTAAGACCAATCCCATGAGAGAATTTGTTTTTGAAAGGGTAGGAAATATTGTGTGAAAAGGATAAACCCAGGTAACCCGCATTTTTTCCTTTTCCTGCATTATTTCTAGAGTGTTAGTCAGCAGGGTTGTAAAAACTTGTCTGACTGAACATCAAGCACTGAAGATCGAAAATTAAGGCAGTTTGCTTTTGATTGAGAATTCAAGGCAAAAGGGCTTATGTTGAGCTACTTATCGCTCTTAAGGTTCAAAAAGGTAGGAGTTTCTTTTAACTATAAATAAATAAAAAGCCTATTCACTGATGTAGAAAATAATAAATGATTTTCAAACACCAACATTTAGAAGACAAAGATAAATATGAACCTGCCTAAATATCTGAAATTTTACAATAAGAAAGACAATAATAGTTATCAACTAAGTCAGTGAATATAAATATTAATAAATGAAAAAAAATCTACATTTCATGTGATTGTTGGTCAGCCCATGTTACAGGCATAGCTCTGGAGTGATGAATAAAATTTTAAATGAAACAGACATTTTTAGTTGCCAGAAAGGATTTAACCCTGTACCACACATTCCCATGTATTAATGACCCTAAGGAAGATTTTAGCCATTTGAAAACTTTTAGAAAAAGGAGAAAATGCTGGTAACCAGCATTTTCTCCTTTTTCTACCAAGTTTTCTACCTAGCCGTACGCAAATTTCAATTTTTGAGTTACACTTATTTTGTCATCAGAAAATGCTTTCAATTTGTACAGGTCTAAATTTTAGTCTTTCAGTGAAGAGTTAACTACAGCACTTTTAGGATTATTAGACCACAGTATAGTGACAATATTAGGCAAAGGAATCCAAGATCAGACAGCAAGTTCTGTACTCATTAATTTTGATCTACACCAGCTACAAAATCATTTTAATGTTGGACTCTGCATTTTCAGGGTTATTTTACTGCTGTATCAGTGTGCAAGTTTCTCTATACCAAAACACTTTGATGTCTCGTTTAACTTACAAAACTCTCTCATCAGTGTATGTCTGCTCCCCCCATTATGATAATTATCGACTTAATGATTTACAACACTAGTGGATAAGCAATCATCATCAACCCAACACTATCCTTGTGAAATCATTTTTAGGCAGTTGGCATCTAAAAATCAAGCCAAGGATCCAGCTTAACCCTCCCCCCCACCAACACACACACCTTTTCTCAGTCATGTAGGCAATGTTCTAGTGCATTTGCAGAAAATATTCTAGAGTACTAAAAAAAAAAACACAGGACATTATCAATCAAGGAAATAATGACAAAATAATGCAATTCCTTGGCTGTCTTTGCACAATACATATGAGCCATGTTCTTGCAAAAGTTTAGGTTTAATGTATCTCTGTGATGCACCATACCCAGCAAGTCATCACATAATTATGGATCCATAAATTCCAGGTCCTTTGAAAGGCAGAAAAGTGACCAAAAGGTTTTGACCTAGGTAAGCCTTTTCAGACAGCAGATGGCATAATCCAAGCTTAACTGAATACTCTGCAATCTGATCCTAACCTAACCATTGGCAAAAGCAACTATAAATGTGAAAAGCGGGGGGGGGGGGGGCCAAGGGGAAGGTTAACCCTTTCCCAAACAAGCCCTGGTTTCCAAGTATCTAAAGTACAAGTCTTTTGAAAACACTGTGGAAAAAGGAGAAATTGCTCATAACAAGCAATTTCTCCTTTACTACAGTGTTTTCTACCCTTTTTTGAGACCTTTCTGCCATTTTCATCAAATTTAAAATTGTCGCCTGCAAACTCTTTCAATTTGGACCAGTCCAAAATTTGTTATTTGGGAAAGGGTTAAATACTGTGACAAATATATGCTCTGTGAAAAGGGGGCTTGGTATTATGCATCACAGAGATGCATGAACTCTTTACCAAATGAAAAAAATTCAGATCTGTCCAAACTGAAAGCATTTGCAGATGATAACAAAAATGTGACTCCAAAATTGAAATTATTTTGTGGAAGGGTAGAAAAGATTGTGGGAAAAGGAGAAAATGCTGGTTACCAGCATTTTCTCCTTTTCCTACAATGTTTTCAAAAAACTTCTTTCTCAGGCAGGTTAAAACTAGGGATTGTGTGGTAAAGGGTTAAGCCCCCTTTTGCCAGAGCATGGTTTATAGACATTTAGTCATAGTTGGCAATTTCAAATATTTCATCAGTCATTTGTCCTTGAAACAAAATGAAAAACAGGAGAAATATCAGAGAGAAAGGAAAATAAGAGGCCACTGAGGGCCTGACTATGAATCTACTGACTGTCACTGACATTCAGTAAACCATTTACCCCTTTAACATACAATCCCGAGTTAGGAAAAGGCCTTTCGAAAACATTGTGGGAAAAGGAGAATTTTTATGCTGGTAACCAGTATTTTCTCCTTTTTTTCACTATGTTTTCTACCTTCCGAAACAGCAAATTTCTTTTTTTGAGTCACAATTATTAAGTCAGCTGCAAAAGCTTTCAATTCAGGTTAATCCAGTAAGATGAAATTTACCTATGAATAGATCAGCTGTAAGACAAGAATGAAATTTTTTCTTGTATGAACCCTTAACCTGTGAAATGACCCTTAACCACACAACCCTGAGTTTTAACGACCCTCGGGAAGAAGCCTTTTGAAAACTTTGTGGCAAAAGGAGAAAATGCTGGTAACTAGTATTTTCTCCTTTTCCCACAATGTTTTCTACCCTTCCCAAAACAAATCCAAAGTCTTCAATTTTCTTTTGTTGCCTGCAAATGCTTTCAATTTGGACTAGCCTTGTCATTTGGTAAAGAGTAAAGTTATATGAAAGTTTCAAGCCTATATTAAAAACCTGCATGTCACTCATTCAAAGTTGTTTTTTGGTGAAAGGAATCTCCTTCTTGGACAGTGTAGATCTAAGATCAGACTGCATGTTCTGTGCAGTCTTATCTTAATCTATGCTATCCATAAAAGGTCATAGCAGCCTAAGGGTTCAAATTTGAAAAACCAGCCTTCATTGGATTCCATAGGTATAAAAGAATAAAAGACTTTTTGGACCCCATCCCATTTCAACAAGCTTAAAAAAAATTTGTTTGCATATGTAAGGAAGTTTTCAATATTTTCAAACATCTACAATAAATTCATATGCTTTCTGTCCTAAGTTTTAACGACCCTGAGGAAGGAAGCTTTTGCAAAAGGAAATTTTCTTTTTGACACAATCTTTTATACCCTTTTCAAAAAAATCCATTATATTGTATGCAAATTCTTTCAAAATGGGCAAGTCTGAAACTGGAGTAACCTATTTTTTACTACATGAAAAATTTTATGTACTTTTCTACATCCAGAGCATTAATGCGGACGACAAACCCATTATTACTCAAATGATAGATTTTGTCTCTGAACGAATAGAAAACAATGTGCGAAAAGGAGAAAATGCTACTTACTGGCATTTTTTCCTTTTCCAATAATGTTTTCAAAAGCTCTCTCTGTCAGGTTTGTTAAAACTTGGGATTGTATGGTAATAGGCTTAACTCTTTACCACAAGACAATATTTCAGACGGGTCCAATCTGAAAGCATTTGCAGAAAGCAAATAAAATGTTGCACAAATTAGGAAAATCGTCTTTGGAAGGCTAGAAAACATTGTGGGAAAGGGAGAAAATGCATTTTCTTCTTTTCCCATGATGTTGTTGAAAGCTCTCTCTATTGGGGTTGTTAAAACAGGATTTTATGTTACAAGGGTTTACCAGTAGACAAGCTGACTACATTTCCTACATCATTCCTAGTTTATTTATTGACTTGTATCTCTTTTCCAGATTATAAGCCCAAACTCTTCACTGCATGACAAAATTTTGTACGTATTGAAAGCATCTGCAGATGACAAATGAAATGTGGCTTAAATAATGAACTTTGTGTTTGAAAGGGTAGAAAACATTGTCAAAAAAGGAGAAAATGCTGGTAACATGCATTTCCTCCTTTTCCTACAATGTTTTCAAAACCCATACTCCTCCTGATCTTTAAAACTCAAGATTGTGTGGTAAAGGGATGACTCTTTATCATTCCACAAAATTCTACAAACAGACAACAAACTCAATGTGGCAAAGATGCTACAATTTGGCTTTGAAAGTTTTGAACACAGAAAATGCTGGTTACTAGTATTCTCTCCCTTTCCCTTTACCAGACGACAAAATTATAGCCTTGTCCAAATTGAAAGCATTTGCAGACGACAATTTTAATGTGGCTCAAATGATACAACTTTTTGTTGATAGGGTAGAAAACATTGTGGGAAAAGGAGAAAATGCTGGTTACCAGCATTTTCTCCTTTTCCCACAATGTTTTCAAAAGGCCTCTTTCCCAGGGGTGTCAAAAGGCGTCATTGTGCAGTAAAGGGTTTACAAAAGTCTTCTTCCTCCAGGTGGTTAAATCTCGGGACTGTTTGGTAAAGGGTTAATGACTGGTAACTTGTGTCTCACTCAATCCTGGGTCTGTATTCACCAACCGTTCTTAATTTGGTTCCAAGTCTAATTCAAGATCTAGTAAGTAACATAACTTCCGAGTGGCTAAACCATTTGCTTTAACCAATCAGAATTTGTGTTACTTTTAAATTTAGTAAAATTCTTAAGAATAAGACTAAGAATGAATTTTTGTTAAGTACAGATCCAGATCAGACTGAAAAGGATCTGTAATCCAATCTTAAATCTACACTGTCCGCTACTTTTTGAGATATTTGTACTAACACAAACATCATGCAAACAGCAGCAGCCTTTGAAAAAGAGCTCTGAACCTTTTTACCAAATGACAAATTTTGGACTCGTCCAGTTGAAAGCACTGGCTGACCACAAATCCTAATATATTTACAAAAGCCTTCTTTGCTAGGGTCCTTGAAACACACTCAGGATTGTTTGGTAAAGGTTTTTTCTCCTTTACAGTGCTAAATATATAAACTCGACCTCTTTTGCCTTAAAAACAATCTGCTTGAGACTCTTAAGCTGCTTAGTAACTCACTGACCTTTTGCAGACAGTGTAGATCAAGATCAGACTGCACAAAATGTGCAGTCTGATCTTGAATCTGCACTGTCCGATAAGGAGATATTTTTCTCCAAAACATAAGTTTCAAATAACATTTGGGTTTTTCCTGTCAGTTTGAAAGTTTTATTTAAATTATTCAGCAGGAAAAGGCTTAGACACAGAATGATTTTTAGACTAGCGAAGCTAGTCTATAGGCATCAAGACTGACCTAGAGTCAAAGTAAACAAAAAAACCCCACAGTTGCCAAATACTGCCTCACAGCAAATACTTCTTTTGTGTCAGAAATCTTTAATTCTGTTTTATATGACAATTTTCACAAAAACTATTAAATCTCCAACACTCCAATTTAGACATTTCATCTTACAAAGTAATAAACTGAACAGGATATATCATTTATAAGTTACAAGATCTTTGCTTATATGTAAATTAAGTGACCTATGCAAAGCAGAGAATCACTTGTCCCTACACCATTCGTCACAACTCGGCCGATTCCGTACCTACATCTAACCTCATCTGTATAAAGGAGGCTTCCATTTTGAACTACCAATCACATGATCTTAAACATGGCGGCGCCCCTGTAGATTGCTTAGCAACGACATGAACAACCATGGTGAAGTTATTCACTTCTATCGATCTGTCGATGAAAGCTCCCAACGAAATTGATAAACCATGCTAAAAATTGAATGTACAAACTGTTTGCCGACTGAAATATTCTTAGAAAGATAACGACAGAGAATTTACTCATGTTTTCTTTTTTAAGAGGAGCCTTACAATTTCAATAACGGTAAAGGGGCGTGCTTCCGGAGATGTGCGAAATGTACCGTGTAGGTGCATATCAAGCTACGTGATACAGCCGAGGGATTTGATCACCAGATCACCCGAGGTATGCCAAATGGTCCCTACACCACTGTAACATTATGAATAAATCTATTAATAGATACAGCTAGGTAACTTGTAGCAAATCCCAGCTATATTAACCCTCACTGGACAGGGAACCCTTGTCATTCCTTCATTCATTCATTATTTAGATCATTGTGTACCGTTAAACTGTTATGCTAAACTGTTATTCAATGTCTTAACCCTTTACCAAACAATCACAAGTTTTAACGACACTGGGGAAGAATCCCTATGACAACACTGCAGGAAAAGGAGAAACTTCTGGTAACCATCATTTTCTCCTTTTCCCACATTGTTTTCTGCCCATTTGGAATCAGGTTTCATCAATTCAACCACATTTAATCTATGGTCTGCAACAGCTTTGAATTTGGACAAGTGTAAAATTTTCATTTTGTATAGAGAGTTAGATAGTAAACTACATCTTGTGCTACTGGATATTGACTAATTGATTGTGTGGTGTTTAATGCCGTTTTTAACATCACATTAGTGATATTGCAGAGGTCAGAACACCTATCCATGCTTTCCAGAAGTTTCTTTTACCAGCACTACCGCAATTCAATGACCTTTTGCAGACAGTGTGGATTACAATCAGACTGCACAGGATGTGCAGTCTGATCTTGGATCTACACTGTCAGATAAGAGGATGTATTTTCTTCAAAATGTAACTCTGAAATAGCAGTATTCAGGTGTTTACCATCGACTTGAAAGTTTCATTTAACATTTTGTAGAAGGTCAAGGGTTAAACTTATATTGGATTATAGTTAACCAATAGCATGCATAGCCCCAGCAGCTCAGTCGATAGCGTACAGGACTTGAGAACAGGAGGTCGCTGGTTCGATCCCCGACTCGGAAAATTTCTTTCCGATGATTGATGATGGTCATTTTGTCAGGATTCATTTCTCTCTCACGTTTCATCGATGGTTATGTGGGAAAGTAGCCAGTGGCTTGGAAAGAATATTGTGCGGAATGCTGGTAAAAGAAACACCAGGAAAGCATGGATATGTGCACTGGCCACCACTACATAACTGAAATAATGTTGAAAACAGGGATAAACACCATACAATCAATCTATCAATCAATCAATCAAATTCGCTAGTCTGTCAGTACTTTCAGTACTTTGATTACCTATAGAGTCTTGCCTAAACAAGCTGAAGGTATAGATCCAAGATTAGCCTTCATGTTCTGTGCAGTCTGATCTTGATCTATGCCATCCATCAAAGTGCCTATTTTTGCCTATGGTGCTGAAAGGCTTGATTGTTTATCTGTCCAGAAAATTTTTCTAATTGTCAAAAGGTTGAAATTGTTGAAAGCATTTGCAGGAAAATTATGTGACATTAAATATTTCTTAACCCCTTTACCACACAGTTTTAATGCCCTTTAGGAAAAGGTCTTTGAAAACATTGTGGGAAAGGGAGAAAATAACGGTAACCATCATTTTCTCCTCTTCCAACAATGTTTTCTGCCCTATGGAGAACGAATCATTTGGACCACATTAAGTTTGTAGTCTGCAAATGCTTTCAATTTAGACACTTGTCATCTCAATTTGTCATCTCAACGCCATCACTACCCATTCAGCTGGTCTGGCTGATAATGGCTAGACCACTTTTGTTGTTTGTCGTAATTTGTCGAATATGGTATTGGCAATACCACATTTGTTATTTTTCCTTTTTTGCTTTTTCACAAGTAAAATTTGTCTTAAAATAAATCAGAATCACTTCTAGAGAGGTTCCAAAAGGACAATCTTTTCTCGTGACCCTTCCCCCTCCAGTCGTGCCCAAGGCAGCCAGGGAACCCCAGAGAAGCGCTATGATGGCAGTACCACTTTCTAAGAGAGTCCTGCTTCTGGTAAAAGGTTAACTTTGTACCAAATAACAAAATTTGGGGCTTGTTCAAATTGACAGCATTTGCAGATGACAATTTAACTGCAACTCAAAAACTGAAATTGCTTTTGGCAGGTAGAAAATATTGTGGGAAAAGGAGAAAATGCTGGTTACCAGCATTTTCTCCTTTTCCGACAATATTTTCAAAAGGCCTACATCCTCCAGGTTGTTAAAATCCATGATTGCCTGGTATAGGGTTAAATCAGATTTGTCTTTCAATTTATCCAAATATAAATATGATAATATTAATCTGAAATCTGTGTAATAGTTTAATGTTAGACATCCAATGAAATAAAGTTTGAGGGAGAAATCAGCCCCCTCCCTTATTTCAGATCCGTGATCTACAATGAAAAGTTGTCAACATGGTTGGAAGCAGGTGGATTACAGCTAACAATAATCTTGTTACTATCAGTTTCTGTTTATGAGGAAATCTGATATCGCAAATGGACTAATTATACGATGTAGCCCAGTTTTGAGTTAGCAAATGCAAGTAATCCTAGAAGTATGTAATGTAGTGCACAAGTGCTGCATAAACTATCTCTTTTCCAAAGGATGAAATTTTAAGCCTCTCTACATTAAAATCATTTGCCGATACCAAATAAAGTATTGCTTAAATGATGACATTGGTCTGTAAAGGTGCAGAAAACATTGTGGAAAAAAGAAAAAATGCTACTTCACCAGCAACTTCTTCCTTTTCCCACAATGTTTTTGAAAGCCTTCTTATGTCATGGTCATTAAAACTGAGGATTCTGTGGTAAAGGGCCATACAACAATAAACAGATAATGTAATTGCATTTATAATTACTTTTATACCCACTTCTCCTTACAGCATCCTGTTCCACTCCACTCTAGACTTCTTATAATGAAATGGATATATCGCCACTGTAAAGTGCCATAAACCTGTCCTAGTGGCCACCTGCATTTAGCAAGCAACCTGTATTAACGCCTTACCAAATGACAAAATGTTAGACTTGTCTGAATTGGAAGCATTTGCAGACAACAAATTAAACATTTTCTTCTTTTCCCACAATGTTTTCAAAAGGCCTCTTCCCCAGCGTCATGAAAACCCAGGATTGATTGTTAACTCTTTACCACACGGCAAAGTATTAGACCTGTCCAAATTGAAAGCATTTGCAGACAACAATTTTAACCCTTTCCCAAAGAAGCCCAGGTTTTCACGTGTCTGCAGTACAAGTCTTTTGAAAACACCATGGGAAAAGGAGAAATTGCTCGTAATGAGCGATTTCTCCTTTTCCCACAGTGTTTTCTACCCTTTTTGAGACCTTTCTGCCATTTTCATCAAATTTAAAATTGTCATCTGCAAACTCTTTCAATTTGGACCAGTCCAAAATTTGTCGTTTGGGAAAGGGTTAATGTGACTCAGTTGATGCCACTTGTCTTTCATAGGGTAGAAAACGTTGTAAAAGAAGAAAATGCTAGTTACCAGCATTTTCTCCTTTTGCCACAATGTTTTCAATAGGCTTCTTTCTCAGGGTCGTTAAAAGTCGGGATGGTAAAGGGTTAAAAGAGTTGAGCAAACTTATACTGAGTTCTGAGGGAAGATTATAAAGATTGTACAATCCAAACAGTCATAGTGCTCTATTTGGCCAAACATCTGAGCATTTATAAAGTGCAGATCCAGATATGGCAGAATTTTTTGTTAAGTCTGATATTTACCTACATAAAGTGCCTGTAAAAATACCTTTATCAATTTCTGTGTAGGTTTAATCTTATGCTAAAAAGTATTACAAAATATACAAAGGAATGACACATTGTGGGAAAAGGAGCAATTGCTTGTTACAAGAGAAAGCCCGACTGGAAACAATGTAAGCATACCATGGCCCAACCACTCTTTGAAAATCAACAACAGTATCAGTATATATTTCTCATGTTTGAGCCAACATTCCCTGAAATTTCATATAATGTCGCTTTGGGCTCTCTGGTATTTTTACCCTGCAAGACAAAAGCCCCATAGAACAATAGCCAAAAGGACAATAGCCTTATAAGACAAAAGCCCCATAGAAAAATAGCCAAATGGACAAAAGCCTTATAAGAAAAAACCCATAGATTAATGGGCAATAGGCCTGTAAGAAAAAAGCCCCATAGAACAATAGCCAAACAGTGTCTGATCTAGAGCGCACTATTGCGGGAATCGCCAATACTTTTTGTGAATCACGCATATTTTCAAACCAACTGCGGGACGATCCCGCATTCAAATTTTGGAGAGAACAGTCATATTTCCAACCTATTTTTCACCGATTTATGTGTTTATGAAGAAAGATAGACAGATCGAGCACATCACTGTTGCATAGAGTAGCTTCCCTATTTGTTTACAGTAGAGTTACCAATTCAACTTAACGGATTTTATTTTTTAAACGAAAAATTAAACCACATTTTTATCTAAGTAAGCCTGGTAAAAAATAATTTTGTTGTATTTACAGAAATGTTAGTATTTTTGATGTTTTTTTCTGAATATGAATTTATTTTATCGACAATAATATAAAAGGAGGGCAGAAAAAAGTAAATTAATTTTTTCGTCCATTTTTTCCAAAGCCGATTCTGTAACTCAGGTTGTTTTCCTATCTACTTTTTTCCTATCCCCCATACTTTTGAGAAATCCCCCATTTTTTTTTCAAAGTAATGGGGGATTTTCCCCCTCATTTTTCGAATCCTGGATCAGACACTGGCCAAATGGGCAATAGTCCATGGATTGGTAACAGTTTGCAGTAATTTCGTGTCCTTCAGATAGGAGGAGAGACCATGTGCTTTAAGTAGGCCTATGTGCTCATACCTGTGAACCAGACAAGGTTTTAGACCCATCTTAAAACTTACACAATACAACGAAATATTAGACTTGTCTGAATTGGAAGCATTTGCAGATGACAAATCAAATGTGCCTCAACTGATGGGATTTGTTTATGAAAGAGTCAAAAACATTGTTGGACAAACAGAATTTAAGTAACCAGCATTTTCTCCTTTTCCCCACAATGTTTTCTACCCTATCCAAGACAGATATCATCATTGTGCTACACTTATTTTGTAAATCTGCAAAATGCGTTCGATTTGGTCTAATCCCAACTTTTGTTTGTTTAATAAAGAGTTAAACACAACACTGGATGTTTCGCTTGAGTTAAACACAGGATTGTTTGGTAAAGGTTAAGGGTTCACTCATTTACCTCAGAAACAAATTTACAGTTTACAACATTGAAAACATCCTTGTAAGATCATATGGATAGTCAAAATGAGGCTCTTTCAACATTATGAAATAATAATAAATCAATAAAACGGAAGAAAGTAAACGGAAGATATAAAAAACAACTTTCCCTTCATACTTAGGCTGCTTAGTGTGACTAAAGGACCTTTCCCGGACAGTGTAGATGAAGATCAGACTGCACAGAATGTGCAGTCTGATCTTAAATCTACACTGTCTGGTAAGGAGATATTTTTGCTCCCCCCCCCCCCAAAAAAAACAACGTAGTGATATTTGGGTTTTTACTATCTGCTTGATACTTTCATTTCACTTATTTAGCAGCTTAAGGGTTGATATTCAAGGATGTGGGTTTGGGTGGAGAATTGGGCATGGATCATAAATTTACATCATACTAATTGATACTTTATATCACAGACGATTGCAGAAGACATTATTTTCAATTAATCCTTTACCATACAATCCCAAATTTGAGCTCCCCTGGTGAAGAAGGTTTGTAAAAACATTGTGAGGGAAAAAGGAGAAAATTAATGTTGGTAGCCTAACCAGTATTTTCTCCTGTTTCCACAATTTTTTTTCATCTGATCAAAGACAATTTTTATCATTTCAGCCACGTTTCATGTGTAGTCTGCAAATGCTTTAAATTTGTACAAGTCTAGAATTTTGTCGATTAGTAAAGAGTTAACACTTTACCAAATGACGAAATTTTTAACTAGTCCAAACTAAAAGCATTTGCAGACAACAAAATAAATGTTGCACAAATTAGCAAGTTTTTCTTCAAGAGGACAGAAAACATTGTGGGAAGAGGAAAAAATGCTAGTTACCAGCATTGTCTCCTTTTCCCACAATGTTTTCAAAAGTCCCTTTCCCTGGGGTCATCAAAACTCAGGTTTGTGTGGTAAAGACTTAAGGCTCAGGTTTATGAGGTGAAGAGTTAAAGCTCCTACCTGAACCATCGATGTGGAGGCTGGTTGCCAGGCCATGGGGCTCCATATGCCTCATTATACATTGTCATAATGGGTACCAGTTATTCACTGAAATAAAAATAATAATAGAATGTAACGCCTGAGAGTAATTGACCCCTAAAGCACCTTTCACTACTATAGTTGCCTTTGTGGCCACTGTAGATCAAGATTAGGCTGCACAAGATGTGCAGCCTGATTTTTCATCTACACTGCATGTGTGCTTTGCTGAAACACTTTAGACAAAAGCAACCATGAAATTGCAATTATTTGGCACTTTGAGGGTCAACTCTTTTCCAGACAACAAAATTTTTCACTAGATCAAATTGAAATCATTTTACAGACAACAAATTAAATGTGGCTCAAATGACAAAATTTCTCTATGAAAGGACAGAAAACATTGTGGGAAAAGGAGAAAATGCTTGTTCAGCATTTTCTCCTGTTTTCACAATATTTCAAAAGCCTTCTATCTTACAATCCTTAAAACAACGGATTGTTAAAGGCTTAACCTGGAAAGCAATTAAGAATTCTGTGACTGACTCTTGTTTCCTATTCATTTCTTCAACTTCATGACTATTATTTTACAGTAGGTTAGACCCTGGTTTCTAGTTCATCAATTACAAATTATTCATAAGGAAACTAAACTCTTCCACCATCTCCATACTAGCCACAAAGATCATGTTCTAGCACTGACTTATCCTGGCATTTTTTTAAATCAATCACAACAGTACTATATGATGTGCCACTCTTACATGAAGCTAAGCTATATATGTTACACTTAACTCTTTACCACACAATCCCAACTTTTAACGACCCTGTGGAAGAAAGCCGTTGAAAACATTGTGGGAAAAGGAGAAAATGCTGGAAACCAGCATTTTCTCCTTTTCCCACCATGTTTTCTACCCTTCCAAAAACAACTTTAAATTTTTTGTCACTTTCATTTTCTCGTCTGCAAATGCTTTCAATTTGGACCACACTAAAATTTTGTCGTTTGGTAAAGAGTTAGAGATTAAATGGCACCAAGTCCTGATGCAGTCCTGGGTCTATATTTACCAACCATTCTGTAGAACATTCCTGGTCTTATTCACAAGAATTTTCTAAAGTTCAAAAAGAATCAATGAATGTATGGCATCAACATCTAGGGTCAATTAGTACTCAAATAAAAAAGGGTAATCAAAGGAAAGAATAGTAAAACTGTGAGCAATGAATATAATGATGAAAGATGTGTTATAAAATGATTCTGTAACGGAAATAAAAGATATAGAGAATATAAAAAAAAGTCTGAATAAGAATAAAAGGTTTTAAAACAATAGCACAGTTTTGTACAAGGTTCAGTCTTGAACTAAAGTTCAAAGTAACACAGCTTGTGACTTGCTAAACCATTCAGTTTAGCCAATCAGAAGTTGTGCTACTTTTCAAGCATGTCCATACACAAAATGATCCTTTTTCTAGGATAATATAGGTTAACTTATAATCATGAAATATGTATCTAACTGAAACTTTAACATTTCAACAAAATGAAAAATAATCAGGAAAATGTGACAATAGCTGCAATGGTTACTTTTCATAAATTTTTCTACATAATGAAGCCACAAGATTTTTTTTTTTTAATCTTAAGTAAAAGAAATTGAAATTTTCAGTAAAAAAAAAAAGACCTAAAAATTTTGCAATTTCACAATTGTACATGTATTTATTACCCACAGTGTCCCATACTCTATCACAGTGAAGATTTCAGATCAGGTTGTAAATTCTGTGCAGCCTTATCTTCATTTTTACAGTTGGCAGAAGCAACTAAAGATCTGCACACTGCTTTAACTCTTACAGCATTGAATAAATAAGATCCACATAATTGCAATTTCACGGCTGCTTTTGTCTCTGGTGCTTTAGTGTATCGTACAGTGTTGATCAAAGATCAGGCTCCTATGCAGAAAACATTGTGGGAAAATCTAAACATGCTGATGACCATTATTTTCTCCTTTTTCTTCAATAGTTTTAAAGCCTTTTTCCTCAGTCATAAAAGGCAGAATCATAAGGTAAATAACCCTTTACCACACAATCCCAAGTTTTAACAACCCTAAGGAAGTACCCTTTTGAAGACCCAATTGGAAAAGGAAGAAATGCTGGTAACCAGCATTTTCTCAAAATGTTTTCTACATTTTCAGAGACAATTACCATCATTCCCCCTATATTTCATTTGTCGTTTGCAAATGCTTTCAGTTTGGACAAGTCAACATAATTATTGTTTGGCAGAGGGTTAATCAAATCAGTCAAAGCTGCACCTGTCATGATCAGCATTTTACTGGTTGATTTAATTTTTTTTCTTCTTTTATTTAAATTGAATTTAGAGAAAAAAAAGGTCCAAATGTCACTTGAGTTTAGTTTTAGCAGACAGTACTTTGCTTTGCCAGATGGGGACAATACTTCCACTCTAGTGTTTCAATTCATTCTCACAAAAGAAGTCATACGACACTATATAATGAGCCTTACAAACAGAATTCAGTAGCATCAAATATTGGCGTAACACCATATAAATACTACAGTATGTACATTTTGGGGCAAAAAAAGTCTTGTTTGGTTATGACCTAACTCTTTACCAAACGACAAAATTTAGACTGGTCCAAATTGAAAGCATTTGCAGACGACAAAATAAAGGTGACTCAAAACTAGAACTTTGATTTGGGAAGGGGAGAAAACATTGTGGGAAAAGGAGAAAATGCTGGTTACCAGCATTTTCTCCTTTTCCCACAATGTTTTCAAAAGCTTTCTTTTTCAGGCTTGTTGAAAGTCGGGATTGTGTGGTAAAGGGTTAATCACTCATTAGGAATATCATGCTCATTCCAATGCAAATAAGCCATACTCTGGCAAAAGGGGGCTTCAGGGCTAAATGCATCTCCATGATGTTTTATACTACACAAGTCACCACAGTTACTTTGTTATCCATAAAAATCTGTTTTGTATAGCAACCTAGTGAATCATAAGATACACTGGTCCTTTGACATGCAGAAAATTTACCAAAGGCAAAAGCTGACCTGGGTCGATACTTTTGCAGATATATCAAAAATACATATGAGCCATGCTCTGTTAACAGGGGGGCTTAATGTATCTGCGAAAAGTATTGACCCAGGTCAACCTGCGCATTCCGTGCAGGCTGACCTGGGCTGAAACTTTTTCCTATTGGTCAATTTTATGTATGTCAAAGGACAAATGTACCTTATGATTCAGTCGGTTCTTAGACTAAATGAATTTTATGGATCCATGATCATGTGATGCCTTGCTCGGTATAATGCACCACGGAGATGCATTAAGCCCTCTTTTGCCATAGCACGGATCATATGCAGATGTATAAATCCTTTTCACAGAGCAGGGCTCAAATACATGTTTGTAACCCCTTTACCAGGGTGATAGGCTAAAAATAGGACCTTTTCATGTGTTTTTATATGAGTCCACTTGAAATCATGTACTTTGGTACTAAATAAATTATCATGAAGAGTATAGACCATGATTAGATAGCATAGAAATACAACCTGATCTCATACTAGTCTATACATTGACATGTCCAAGAGGTTTAAATACAATGAGTGAAGCCCCAATCAAACAATTCCCTGTTTTTACCATCACAAGGTCGGGTCCTGCGTGGCTCTGTGGTAAAGTGAAGGATTTGAAATCTGGAGGCCCCCAGTTCAAGCCTCACTGAAACCACTGGGTTTTTCATGGGTGTGTCCTTGGGCAACATTCTTCTGAGCCCTAGCCTAGTACTGGTGAAATCCAGGGCATACATGAATAATGTGAGCTGTCACCATGATATGACTGACAATGTTGAAAGTGGCATAAAACACCATTCAATCAATCACCCAACCATCCTGAGGAAGATTTTGATAAGCTTTTAAAAACAACAACAACAACATTTTAGACTGGAACAAATTAAAAGCATTTGCAGACAACAAATTAAAGATTGCTCAAATGATAGAATTTGTCTGGGATAGGCTTGAAAACACTGTGGAAAAAAGAGAAACTGCTGGTTAACATCATTTTCTCCTTTTCCCATAATGTTTTCAAAAGTCCATTTTTCCAAGAGTTGTTAGAAGTCAGGACTATTTGGTGAAAGGTTTAAAAAATACGGAAAGGAGAAAATGCCGATACCTATCACCTTCTTCTTTTTCCACAGTTTTCTTCCATTTCAAAGACATAATAGCATTATTTGTACGATGTGTATTTTGTCATCTTCTAATGTTTTCCATATGTACTGACTAGTCTGTACTGACTAGTCTAACCCTTTAGTCTTTCGGTAGAGTTAACCCTTTACTATACAACCCAGACTTAATGATCCTGAGAAAGAAGGCTTTTGAAAAATTGCAGGAAAAGCAAAAAATGCTGGTAACCAGACTTTTAACAACCCTGAGAAAGAAAGATTTTGAAAACATTTTGGGAAAAGGAAAAAAAGCTGGTTACCAGCATTTTCTCCTCTTTCCACAATTTTTTTCCTTATGAATTTCAATTTTTTGAGTCAATTTGACATAATGCAATTTTTGCAAGTCTTAAATTTTGTCGTTTGGCAAAGGGTTACCTCTTTACCAAGTGACAAAATTTTAGACTTGTCCAAATTGAAATCATTTGCAGATGACAATGGGGGCTCAAATAATGAAATTTGTCTGTGATTGAGTAGAAAACATTGTGGGAAAAGGAAAAAATGCTGGTTACCAGCATTTTCTCCTTTTCCACAATGTTTTCAAACACTTTTTTGCTCAGGGTCTGTAATGGGATTGTGTGGTAAAAAGTTACAGCACAAAGTAAATAAGATGGGCTCGGTGAGGAAATGGGTCATAGATACTACAATTTTGGGGTACACTTCATAAAATATTAGTGCACACCCTCTGTGCAGTCTGATCTGGTAACACTGTCCATAAATAAGCATTTTGACTTGTGCCTGATTCTTTAACCCTTTACCACACAATCTCTAGTTTTACGAAGACTTCTGAAAATTTTATGGGAGGAGAAAATGCTGAAAAACAGCATTTTCTTCTTTTCCCACAATGTTTTCTACCCTATCAATGACAAATTACATCATTTGAACAACACTTGATTTTGTTGTCTGCAAATGCTTTCAATTTAGACACATCTACATTTTTGTCTATATGGGCTACTTCAGTGTAATACTATGTTGAAATAGTCAGACAAAGAGACAGATAAGGTAAATGAAAAGAAACACATGCTATCACATATTTGGTACATCTGACTGCAGTTTACAGAGGTGAAATTGTTGTTCATTCTTGATCGGTAATCTGTAAAGATAGATTTTGATAAATGCAGGCCACTGTAGTAAAAAACAGCCCTTGCAGTGTTAAACCTAGATTTGATTGCTTAGGCAAGGAATGCTGATCAAGATCAGACCGCATGCAATGAGAAGTCTGATCCTAACCCTGCACAGCTTTTTTACCAGATAATCTGACAAAAACAACTATGAAACTGCAATATCTGCATTTTTAGTACTGATTGAGAATGTCCATTTCATTTATGTAGCACAACTACCTGGTCTGTATTTACCAACCAGCTGATTGCAGCTTGAGTACAATAGGTTGACATAGGGTTAATTTACGTTTTTGAGGTCATTAACAGGCCCGAAAAATGGTTTAACGCCCCTGTATAAGATTTTGTTTGTGGTTCACTAAAATCATCAAAGACAAACCATAATAAGGATCTAAAGGGGCCATTTCACCGAAAAATCTTCCCGGAAGACCGAGTTGCAATCTCAGAGCGTGGCTTGATCGCCGCAGGTCACAAAAAATCGGCGGTTGAATGAGGGTTGGTCCTGCCTTGGTCTTCTGTGGTCGCTCAAGGTTGAGAAAAGGTCTTCCCAAAAAATAGATCGTAGCTCGGTTTTTTGACATGTCAAAAAACCAAGCTGCGACCTTTGCAACCTGGACAATCAAGGCTAGATCGGAGATAAGCGAGGCTCAGCCTTCCCAAGCGAGAACTGATTGCACGCAGTCATGCTGCACGACCAGTCCCCGACCTTCTCTCAATCAATGCGACGTTGTTTCGCTCTTATATGATCAAGCTTCGCTCTGCACAACCTTTAAGCCATGCCTACTTGAAATTCATGTATAATATTGCACGAAAACAAGCATCAGTCATATCTCTCTCAGCTGTCGACCGATACGCAATTACATTATCATTCTCTTCCAATTTCACTGTAATTCCATGATCGATTTACTTACAAAATGCCAAAGGCAGGAAAAGGTAAGGCAGATGGTGGTCGTAAGAGGAAAGCTGCCCTACCACGGGACCCATCTCCTGTACAGGACTCCTCCCTCTGAGACTGAAATCGAGGTTGAAAGTATCCAGGAGGACGTAACAGAGGACATATAGGAAGACACACCGGAGACAACAAAATTTTAGACTTGCCCAAATTGAAAGCACTAGCAGACAACAAATCAAATGCGGCTAAAATGGTTGTTTTTGTTTCTGAAAGTATGTAAAACAATGTGGAAAAAAGTGGAAAATGTTCATTTTGAGCATTTTCTCTTTTTCCCACAATGTTTTCCAAGCCCTTCTATGTCAGGGATGTAAAATCTAGGGCTCAGCTGGAAAAGGGTTGATGTATTTATGAAACACTCTGCTCACGACCGCGCTCTCTTGAGAAAATGTGACCTTCATCTTTGAACTCGACCTTAATCAAATAACTTATGAAGTAGTTTGAGTACTTAGGAAATTATAAGTCGGAAAGATTAGACAGACAGACGCGTTGACAGACAGACAGACAGGGGTAAAATGATATGCTCCTGATTATTTGATGTGGGAGCATAAAATGCTGGGCAACACGAGTTGTAAAAAAGTCCGTTAGGTAACTGACATGCTACTGATAAGGCCTTCGATCAGAGCTCCAGATAAGAGGGAGTGATGAGATTTCATAGGAATGTAATTAAAATTCTCCATCAAAACCTTTATTGTGGGCACTCATTAGAATTGTCTCGACGAGACAATTCTAATGAGTACCCCCAATATAGGTTTTGGACAATTATTTAGGGACCTAAAAGCTGGGTCACCTTCTCTTATCTGGAGCCCTGTAAATTCAATCAATTACAAACAAACAGTTTTTGGAAACCAAGTTTTACTCCCTAAAGAACAGCAGTTATAAAACATTCACAATGTAAGCAACAGAGTGGTGCCCTAGTTTAGATACCATAAAACTTAAAGAGTTCCAGTTAGACTTATACAGTTGATTTGATTAACTCAGAAGACTCTACGCTTGGCTTACACCATTTTTTCTTGCAACGGAACAGATCCAGCAGGGCTTTTGAAGTAGTTCTTCATGTAATCCCTGACTTTCTTCCCATCAGCGTTGTCCCTGTTGCGACCCAAGTGGTAGGCCAAATCTTGCATCCTGCATGAGTTTCTCCACTCTCCGGGAATCAGGTTGTGTTCTGAATCTTCCATGTCCATATCTGCATTCTGGAGTGCCGGATACCTCATTCTCATTATGTTATGCAGACACACACACGCTTCTACAATGATTCTGCAATTATCTGGGTTCTGCTGTAGAGTTGTTAGTAGACACCTGAAGCGGGAGGACATGATTCCAAATGCATTTTTGACCACATGCCTGCCTCTTGAAATTCTGCAGTTGAAGACTGTCTCTTCTTCGGTTAAACCTCTCCTGGTAAAAGGTTTCATGAGGTAGGGTTTCAGAGCGAAAGCATCGTCAGCTAGTTTAAAGTATGGTACATCATCGTTGTCATTGGTAATAAATTTAGTAGCTGGCAGATTAGCTGAGCCATCGACGATACATTCTCTAAACTCACTTGCATTGAATATCTGGGCATCAGACTGGTGTTCCAAACCACCCACATCGATCCACAGAAATTGGTAGTTAGTATTGACCAAGGCAAGAAGAACAATGGAGCAAAACTTCTTATAACTGTAGTACTTGGACCCAGAACTGGCTGGTTTTCTGATGGATGTATGTTTACCGTCGAGAGCTCCAACTGCATGAGGAACATTCCATCTTCTCTCAAAGTCATCAGCAATGGCTTTCCACTCTGCAGCTGTGCTGGGACACTGAATGACTTCATGCTTATACTCATCCACAACCGCTTGACACACCAGAGGCAGGATGGTGGCTACTGTATGGCGAGACACTCTGAAATCATAGGACAGGCTTGGGTAGTCCAAGCCACTTGCAAGGTGCCTAAGGATGGCAGTCAACTTCACTCCAGGTTCTAAAGCTCTTTTATAGTTTGTGTCCATCTTCAAAATTCTGGGACCAACCCTTGCCAACAACTCGTCAAACATCTCTGGGGGCATACGGAGAAAGGTCCGGTAGGTAGCTTCATCTCCGAGCCTCAGTTCCTGCACGAGGGAGCTGTACTGCCAATAATGTTCTCTTTGAAGTTCGCTTAGCCAGGCAGCAACCCAATACCTCTTCTTGGTATACTTCCTTCTCATTTTCAGCATGTTTAGCATAATTAGGGAGTCTTGCTGCAGTTTCAGAGCATGGTGCTGTAGTATCATTGCATGATGCAGAGCAATTGGATCAGTGTTGTCCTTTTGAATGCTGGTGAAAACTGTTAATCAGCTACAGATCATGAGGTATTTTTATACGCTCGTAGTGGGTCGTGAGCAAATCTGGGCGACCATGAAGAATTTACGTGTTGCTTGGTCGAGAGTCTGTAGAGAAATGATCGAGGATTAAGCATGCAGAGCAAGACTAGATCATTTAGATTGAATGTAGATTGTCTTGACTGAGAGTATGTCGCAACTCTTATGTACCTAGATTGGCCGGGGTTGAGTCTTGGTCGGCCGAGATTGAGTCTTGGTCGGCTGAGGTCATGGGCATGCGAAGATAGGTCGCCAAAACATTGATGCTATGTCATACGTTGGTCAAACCGAGAGAGTCTTTGTCATGTTAAGATTGCATCAAATCGACTAGCTAGACGCAAGAAGACGCATGTACAGCATATCCAGAGCATGCACGGTCGTAGGTAGAGCCTATACATCGAAGGTCAATCGAGAAATCGTCGAACCTAGAGCGTACACAGAGAATAATGTGGTGGGTCACATGGATTTTGCCCATGACCTTGAGGAGACAAAACTACGACCATCAGTCCATAGCTCCAGATAAGTAGAAGGATACCAAAGTTTTAGTTTTGATCATAAAATTAATGTTCTAGATAAGTTCTGTAACCAAGTTCTAGAATTGTTCATGAACCTTAAATAATACTTCTAGAATTACAGGTTCAAGAATTTGTTTAAGAATGTGTTCAAGAACCCTTTTTTAAAGTTCTTGATTAAGTTCTTGAACATCAGTGTTCTAGAATGGCCATTTAATGTTCATGAACTTTTCAAGAACTAGAGTAAAGAATTGTTCTGGAACTGTTTCTTGAATTCCTCACAGGAAGTTATTGAATTAGTTCTTGAACATCAGTTCTAGAATGGCCATTTAATGTTCATGAACTTTTCAAGAACTAGATTCAAGAATTGTTCTAGAACTTTCTAAAGGAAGTTCTTGATTTAGTTCTTGAACATCAGTTCTAGAATGATGGCCATTTAATGTTCATGAACTATTCAAGAACTAGATTCAAGAACTGTTCTAGAACTGTTTCTTGAATTCCTCGCAGGAGTTCTTGATTTAGTTCTTGAACATCAGGTCTAGAATTATGGCTATTTAATGTTCATGAACTATTCAAGAACTAGATTCAAAAACTGTTCTAGAACTGTTTCTTGAATTCCTCGCAGGGGTAGTCGCCTGTGGTCGCATGCGATTTACCTACATCATACTTGGTGAAATGACCCCATAACATGGTACACGTTCCTACAGCTTTATTGGTTGGTGGCTGGGATGTATGACAAGAATAAACGTTCAGTGCACATTGTTTACAAGGTAGGCTGGGATCGAGGATATTCAAAGTACAAAGTCGGTCGTCAACGGCATGTGATTTTACAGATTAATACACGTCTTCTGTAAATGCCTGGTTTTTCCCCATTAATACATGCTTATGACAGCCTGGAAATGTACATTTTATGCAATAATAGATCATAATTCACACAAACGGATACATTCACCGATCAATCTTAAGAATTTTCTAGATTTGAAAATAAGGCTTCTGTTCGACTAAACCAAATAGTTTAGCTGATCAGAAGTTGTGATACTTTCCAATTTAGAAAATTCTTCAGCATTCTTCATCTATCACTCTATTGTACTCAAGTTGCAATCAGTTATGCCTTTAGGTTACTTTTTTTATGCAATGAGATTACAACTCCGCAGCACAATGCTCATATCCCGCTTTCTGTGCAGCCTCTTTTTGGTGGCCATACGATTACTGTAAAGAATCACAGGTACTGTAGCCTCTTCGATATTGTTTAACTCCCCACAATGACAAATTTTAACAAGAGGGCCATGATGGCCCTGTATCGCTCCACTGGCTTATAAATATAAACCATAAATACTAAACATTTCAGTTCTGAGCCAAATGGTTTCAAAATGAAGACTTACAAAGTTTTCTCTGTAAAAGCCCATGTTAAAGTTGAGACCTGCAGGGAAAAGCCATTTTTGATCCCAGAGCGATAATCACTTGAACCCAGGTAGAGGTCCGCAAGATAAAGCCACATGCCAAAATAATACAAGTCTATGCTGTATGGTTATAAATACAGTGATTTTCAAGTTTCGTCCATATGAAGCCTCTGTAAAGCATAAGACCCCTGATGCAAGGCTAATTTAAAAAAAAAAATCAAAAGTGCTCCAGATTTGGTAGCCCTTGGGTTTGCGGATAGGAGCAAAAGGATTTTTTGAATTTTCACCCTATAAGCACATGTTTATGACCAAATTTGGGAGTTCTTGCCTTATGGCTAGTAACAAGACGGTTTCTGAAGTTTTCACTCCATAAACCCATGTAAAACTTGTGACCCCTGGTGCAGGGCCAAACTTGATCCTAGGGTTGTAACTTGGGCCCTCTTTGTAGTTGTCCACTAGATAGAGCTATAATTATGCAAAATTTGGTAGCCCTAAGCCTTATGGCTACGTACACCAAGATTTAAAAGTTTTCCCTATATAAGCCCATGTTAATCTTGTGAACCTTCGCCCCCCCCCCCCCCCCCCCCCCCCCCCCCAGCATGAGGCCAAATTGACCCCAGGACTGTAATTTGGGCACTTTTGGTAGACCCCCACCAGATCAAGCTAATGCAAAATTTGGTAGCTCTAGGCCTTATGGCTAGGTACTGGAAGATTTCTTAAGTTGTCACTATGTACACCCATGTAAAACTTGTTACCCCTGCAATGGGGCCAATTTTGACCCCAGGGCTAAAATTTTGGCCTGCTTGGTAGAGGCCCACTAGATATAGCTACATGCAAAATTTGGTAGCACTAGGCCTTATGGCTAGGTACAGGAAGATTTTTAAAGTTTTCTCTATATAAGCCTATGTAAAACTTGAGACCCCTGGGGCAGAGCCAATTTTGACCCCAGGGCTATAATTTGAAGAAACATGATAGAGGTCTACTAAATAAAGCTACATGCCAAATTTGGTAGCCCTACGCCTTATGGTTTTAGACAAGAAGATTTTTAAAGATTTCCAATATTTTTCAGTTTTGTTGCCATGGCAACCAGAGTTTTTGAAGGAATCAAATTCTTTCAAGAAATTCTGAAGAGGACCATGGCAGGATCATTTCTGTGAAGTTTCATGAAAATTGGATGGGTAGTTTCAGAGAAGAAGATGTTTGAAATAAAAGTTAACGCACGCACGCACGGACGGATGGACGCACGGACGGATGCACAGACGCACGACGGACACCGGGCCATGACATAAGCCCACTGGCCTTCGGCCAGTGGAGCTAAAAATCACAGACCCACAGTCTATAGAGACTTTGTGATAGCAATGCATAATCTTGGTATGTGCACAGTACAGAAGCCGTTCCATGATCGTGCAGAGAGTGTACAATTTGAAATGGTCATTTTGGCCAAAATTATCACACATTAATCATACAGCCCCAGCTCCGCTATCACAAGGCTTCTACATATTGCTTGAGTGATCTCTATGCGGAGACTGCATAATTTCTGTGGGATTTCATACAATATCAATACGACCTTGTCACTAACCCAAAGATAGCTCAAGAAATTGCATAATATGTAAACACATAATGACGTAGCCTAAAGCCACCTACGATTCCTGAAAATCATACAGAAAATTGCAAATAAATGAGCCATGATCTGTGAAAAGGGGGCTTACTCTGTCTGCAAAAAGAATCAACCCAGGTCAGCCTGCGCAGACTGACCTAGACCAAAACTTTTTCCTATTGGTCAATTTTCTACAAGTCCAAGGACCAGTTTACCTCATAATTTAGTCAGTTGTTATACAACATCAATTTTAGGGATCAATAATTATGGGAAGACTTGCTTGGTAACATGCCATCATACAGATGCATTGACCTTTACAACACGACAACATTTTAGACATGTCCAAACTCACAGCATATACACACACCAAATTAAATGTGCCTGAAACTGTGGAAGTTGTCTTTGATAGGGTAGAAAACATAGTGGGAAAAGAGAAAATGCTAGTTACCAGCATTTTCTCCTTTTCCCACAATATTTTCAAAAGTCTTCTTTCTCAAGGTCGTTAAAAGTAGGCATTGTGTGGTTAAGGGTTAAGCCCCCTCTTCTCAGACCATGGCTTAGCAAATGTAAACCAGGCATTACTGATAACAGCCTTCTGTACTCGTACTAATTTTTCCAAGTAAACAGGAACCAATCAGAACACTTCTTTCGGCTCATTTTTTAACAAACCATCCTTTAATGACCCTTTGGAAGAAGACTTTTGAAAGCAATGTGGGAAAAGGAGAAATGCGTGTAAACAACATTTTCTCCCTTCCAACAATTTGTTTTAACCCATTCAGAGACAAATATTACTTGAGTGTACTTTAATTTGTCATCTGCAAAGGTTTCCATTTTGGATCAATCTAAAATTTTGTCATTTGGTGAAGGGTTAAATTGTCTGCAAATGCTTTTAATTTGGTTAAGTCTAAAATTTTGTTGTTTGGAAAAGAGTTAAAAAGACCCTAATTATAACAACTCTGAAGGTGTTATGGTAGGCAAACTCACTTCACAAAATATCAGGGTGTTGATTAAGATATGGGGGCGTATTTTCCTAAGGTTTTAAGATGAATTCTAATTCTAAACTCTTGGACCAGCCATCTTATTGGCCAAGATATTCACTTGACATTAAAAAAATATGACTGTTCACACCAGGGGCCAGCTAGAGTTTTTAAATCATTGAATACCCAGATCTATAATTATATTTAACCCATTAGGAGATGGCAAAATTCGTGAATGGTCCAAATCCAAAAGCATCTGCAGAGAACAAATTAAATACGGCTCAAATGGGAGAACTGTCTTTGAAAGAGTAGAAAATGCATTGTAGGAAAACAAGAAAATGCAATGTTGGAAAAAAAAAAGAAAATTCTAGTTCCTGACTGGTGACTTTGAAAACTGGTTTACTGTCAAAGCTGTAAACAGTGGCAGGGCATCTCGGAAATTTATAGCTGGATTCCACCACCAGTCAGATATGATGTATTTTGCATACAATTTCTTTCTTCCATGCATTTTAGTATCCATTTTCTTTGTTTACCTCATTACACACAAGGCGAAAGTCAAACATAGTCATGTGATAGAATGCATAATTATCATCTGATAATATCCTGAGGGTATTAGCCATGTATTGGACTTGCATTAAAAACTGGCAACACTAATTTCTCTGATGGTCTCCAGTAAATATAATGCATTTTCTGTCTGTCAAAATCCATGCAACCTTGCTACCCTCAAGAGGCAACATTTGGCATGAAGATACAAGAATGATTATAGTCTGATACAGTAAAGCTGGTATGGATTAAAACTGGCTGGAAACAAGTCAAGATGTATCTTTAAAGGGATAGCCTTAATTGCATAACATTGAGGAATAAACACATTTTTTGTAACACAGTGAAATATTGTCTGGCCCTATAGATCAAGAGTTCGAGTCCTACTAGAAGCGATTTTCTCCCCCAGCATTTTCGTTTGTTTTTCCCATGTAAGGGTAAACAATCACATCAAAATGATTTCCCTTAAAAGCTATCAACTGCCTCCCTTCAAAAAAACTTTTGAGGCTGTATCTGGGTTGATACCCCTCTTACCCATAACCACACTATCCAGAGTTTTCATGACCCTGGGAAATTAGACTTTTGAAAATATTGTGGTTTAACCCTTTACCACACAATGCCGCTTTTTGACGCCCCTTGGAAAGAAGCCTTTTGAAAACATTGTGGGAAAAGGAGAAAATGCTGGTAACCAGCATTTTCTCCTTTTCCCACAATGTTTTCTGCCCTATCCAAGAAAAGTAGCACCATTTGAGCCACATTGTAATTGTCATCTGCAAATGCTTTCAATTTGGACAAGGCTAAAATTTTGCCGTCTGGTAAAGGGTTAAGGAGAAAATGGTTCTAACCTTTCAATAACAAATCCAACCATTTTGATTCACATAAATTAATCTGTTGTCTACAAATACTTTGGAATTGGACCAGTCTAAAAACAAAGCCATGTGGAGAAGAGTTAAGGTCAGGATTTGCAAATGGTATAGTTCAAAAACAATCTGACAAATGTATAATTTGCACATTTACACACCAATACAATTACTTTTCAAACTGTATTTATCAAGATACACTGCACAAAACAACAAGTATTTCTTTGTTATCAGATTAAAATTTACGTTAGTTATATGACAACAGTTTGTTACCATTTTACCCTGCATTGCCGAAGGGCTATCTTTCTGCAATGTGCAAATGCAATAAAACCCTTGGCAACCCGGTACAAGTAAAAAGTCTAGACGTCCTAAAACACATTGAGGCAGATAACAAAAAGGATCCTTTTACAAAAGGGATAGTCAGTAGAACTCAAAATTTTGTAATTGGTTACATCACAGTGTAGAACCAGAAGTATACAGTGTTGGGACTGTGTGTGACTAGGGATTCTGTAGTGTCAGTCTGTCACTTACGTGTTAAAAATCATATTCATACAGTAAGTCAAGCGGGTGCTTTTTCATTTATTTTGATAGTTATTATAAAATATTTATACCTAGTTATTTGTTTGTAATGTATAGACCATATCAGGAACAATGGGTATATATGCCTTGATCAGCTGACCATGGTAAAAATACAGATGATTTTGTCCCAAAACAGTGCTGTTTTTATTTAATTATGTTACTCAGCATTAAAAACCTGTTTTTTCAGCAGAAAATGTATCAAAAGTTTCTTTATTCATATTTTTGTGAAAACCGTTGAATATAATCTTCCTCATCCTTTGTCTAAAATAGCAAGTTGAAAAAAGAAATGTGTACAGTCACTTGTAAGCGGTTGATAGATCTCAGGTGACGGTACAACCACTTACAACTGACTGTACAAATTTCTTTTCTCAACTATGGATCCATAAAAACTACTCTGTCTAACAACCAATAGTTACTGAATCTTAAACTAGACTGTCCTTGGACATGCAGAAAGTTGATCTCCGCAGACTGCCATGGGTCAATACTACTTGCAGATGCGTTAAACCCACTTTTCACAGAGCATGACTCATATATGTGAGCTGTGCTCTATGAAAAGGGAGCTTAATGCATCTGCCAGGTCAGCCTGCACACTAGCTGACCAGTGGGCCGAAATATTTTGCTACTGGTCAATTTTCTGTATGTCAAAGGACCATGATTCAATCGTTTGTTAGACAAAAGGCACTTTATGGATCCATGATCATGTGATGACTTGGTTGGTCGTAGAGATGCATTAAGACCATTTTGCCAGAGCAGATGAAGTGACTTTCTTAGAACTAAATAGCAAACCTTAGATTCAAAGTTCACTGTATGTTTAGCGCAATCTGGCGTAATCTAGACAATCTGCAAAATCATTTTTCTGATGTAACTTACCTGTAAAAGGTTTTTCTTTAATTTGAGATTATATCAAATTTACTTTTGTTTTTGTGAAAGAGACTAACTTCAATAGGTTTTTTTTTTATTTATTTTGATGTTACAAATTTTTGTCTGATTGAATCCTAGCATAACTTTTTTTCCTTTTCCCATAATGTGTTAAGCCTTTACCACACAATCCCAAATACAAAAGACCCTGAGAAAGAATATTTTTTTAAAACATGGCGAAAAAATGAGAAACTCTGGTAACCAGCAATTTCTTCTTTTCCTACAAAGTTTTCTATCCTTTCAAAGACAAATTTCAGGGTTTTTTACCTTTATCCTACTAAATAAATGAAACTTTCAAACTGATGGTAAAAACCTAAATTTTGGCATTTCAAAGTTATGGGGGTGGGGGAAATATCTCCTTAACGAACAGTGTAGATCCAAAATCAGACTGCACCTTTTGTGCAGTCTGATTTTGATCCACACTGTCCGCAAAAGGTCCTTGGGTCATGCTTAGCAACTAAAGGGTTTGTTCATATTTACTTAGTCATCTGCAAAAGCTCTCAATTTTGACAAGTCTAAAATTCTGTCATCTGAAAAAGGATTAACCCTTAGAGTGCTGAATAAACCTATCAGACATTATTATCCTAGAAATACGACCTAAAATAATTTTGATTCATGGTTGCTCTTGTCTGCAGTGTTTCAGCACAGTAGCCAGTGTAGACCAAAGATCAGGCTGCAGCTTGATCTTGATCTAGACTGACGGCAAAGGCAACTACAGTTGAGAAAGGCACTTTAAGGATTAAAGACAGAGCCATCATTGTGTATAAACAAGTATAAAACTTTGTCAACTGGTGAGTGTACCAAAAGACAAAATTTTAGACTAGGCCAAACTGAAAGTTTTAGCAGACAACAAATAGAATGTGGCACAAACAACCATATCCGTCTTTGGAATTTTAGAAAACACTGTAGGAAAAGAAGGAAATGCTGATTTACAAACCACCATTTTTCTCTTTTCCGACAATGTTTTCAAAAACCTTCTTCTTGAGGGCGATTGCAAAAAGACAGAATAATTGTGTGGTGGTAAATGGTAAAAGATCAGACAGCATAGTTTGGTCTTGATCTACATGACTGCAAAAGCATCTCCCAACATTCTCAGGTGCAGTATGCATGTAAATCTATACCACACTGTTTTATGAAACTATTTGGTAATCAACAGAATTACTGTTTTAATCTTAGCTGCTTTACAGAATCATTCAAAACCTCCAGCTTTTATCAGCTATACAAAAGTAAACTATTAGACATTGGAAACCCATTAACCCTTTGCCACACAATCCCGAATTTTAACGACCCTGAGATAAAAGACTCTCGAAAACATTGTGGGAAAAAGAAAAAATGCTGGTTACCAGCATTTTCTCCTTTTCCCACAATGTTTTCTACCTATTCATAGACAAAAACTACCATTTGAAAAACTGTTGATCTGTTGTCTGTAAATTACTTCAAAATGGATGAGCCTAAAATTTTGATGTGTGGTAAATAGTTGAACAGTCAGCAAACAATCAAAGGATATAACATCTATGAAGAAAGCTTTTAAAAGCATTGTGTGAAAAAGAGAAAATGCTAGTATATTATGTATTACCTTTCCCAATATGTTTTACTTTCAACAGAAAATTTCATTCATTTGAGCCCATGCTACCCTGTCATATACATTATTCAAGTAGGACTTATGGATTAAGAGGCAATGTAATGAAGATTTCTCGTACTTAAGAAATGAGTTTGCAATCAGTATTTCATTTAGGTATGTCTAAGCTCAAATCTGAATTAACCCTTTCCCAATAATCCGGACCTTTAATAACCCTAAAAGAGATGGCTTTTGAAAATATAGTGGGAAAAGGAGAAAATACTGGTAACTAGCATTTTCTCCTTTTCCCACTGCATTTTCTACCTCATCAAAAGCTAGTTCAATCATTAATGAGCCACATTTAAATTGTCGTCTGCAACTGCTTTGAATCCTGACTAGTCCATAATTTTGTCTGTAAAGAATCAAGTCCCCAGAAAACTGGTTGGTCTTCCATGGTGTAAAGGTGCCCAAAATAAAGAAAAATAAAGAAAAAAAGTAATTTTAACACTGTAATCTTACAGACTGTAATACTTATTAGTATAAGTACCTTGACATAGCACATGATGTATAATTATGAAGATCTGACTGCAAAGGATGTAAAGCACAAAATGTGCAATCTGATCTTTGTATACAAAGTCTTCAGAATCTACTAAAATCTTATCTTTTTCTCCAGCAGTTATGTATATTCTTTAACCACATACAAGATTTAAGACTGGTCCAATTTGAGAGCATTCACAGAGAATAAAACAAACTTGATTTAAAGATGAAATTTTGTTTCAGGAAGGGTACAAACATTGTGGGAAAAGGACAAAATGCTGGTTACAGGGAACAAAATGCTTAAAGATTACAGGAACAGAATGCTTTAAAAAATCAGAATACCTGAAAATTACTGATTAGAATGCTTGTAATTACTCCACAGCTTGAAAATTACAGGAACAGAATGTATGAAAATCACAGGAATAGAATGTAAAAAAATCAGAGGAACAGAATGCTTGAAAATTACAGGAACAAAGTGTTAAAGAATTACAGAATGCTTGGAAAGTAACAGATCAGGATGCTTGAAAATTACTGAACAGAATGCTTGAAAATTACTGAACGGAATGATTGAAAATTACACAACAGAATGTACACTTAAACAGAATAATTTAATCATTACAGGAATATAATGCTTCAAAATTACAGGTATATACTGCTTGAAAAGCACTTGATCATATTACTTGAAAATTACTGAATAGAATACTGAAAGTTACAGGAAAAGAATGGTTGAAGATCCAGGATAGAAATGCTTGAAAATTACAGAAAAAATGCTTGAAAATCAAAGGAACTCATTGCTGAAAAACAACAGGAAAAGACTGACTGAAAAATTCCTAAATGTATTGCATTGCATGAAAATAATTGAATAGAATGCTTAAAAATTACTGAAACAGAATGCTTGAAGATTACAGTCCAGAATACTTGAAAATTACTTAACAGATTGCCCAAAAATTACAGAAGCAGAACCTGTGAAGATTACAGGAAAAGAATCCTTGAAAAATAACTGAATAGAAGGCTTAAATGAAAGTTACTGTGAGGAACAGAATGCTTGAAAATTACAGGAATAAGGATGTTGAAAATCACAGGAACAGAATGCTTGAAAATTACAGGAATAAGGATGTTGAAAATCACAGGAACAGAATGCTTGAAATATACAGATCACAATACTTGAAAATAGCTGACAGGAATACTTGAAAATAACAGAAATAGAATGCTTGAAAATCACAGGAACAGAATGCTGGAAATATACAGATCACAATACTTGAAAATAGCTGACAAGAATACTTGAAAATAACAGAAACAGAATGCTTGAAAATTACAGGAATAAGGATGTTGAAAATCACCGGAACAGAATGCTTGAAATATACAGATCACAATACTTGAAAATAGCTGACAAGAATACTTGAAAATAACAGAAACAGAATGCCTGAAAATTACAGGAACAGAATGCTTGAAATATACAATCACAATTCTTGAAAATAAAAGAAACAGAATGCTTGAAAATTACAGGAATAGAATGCTTAAACAAAATGTTGGAAAATTACTTAACAGAATGGTTGAAAATTACAGGAAAGGCATGCTTGAAATAACTGGAATAAAATGCTTGAAAATTAAAGAACAGAATGCTTAAAAATAAGAATCAGATTGCTTGGAATAAACAGGAACAGACTGCTTGAAAATTACAAGAATGGTGTGTTTGAAAACTACTGAAAAGAATGCTTGGAAATTACATGAACAGGATGCTTGAAAATTACAGGAACAGAATGCTTGAAAATTACAGGAACAGAATGCTGGAAAATTACAGGAAAAGAATGCTTGAAAATTACTGAACTGAATGCTTGAAAATTACAGGAAAAGAATGCTTGAAAATGAACAGAATGCTTGAAAATTACAGGAACAGGATGCTTGAAAATTACAGGAACAGAATGCTTGAAAATTACTGAACAGAATGCTTGAAAATTACTAAACAGAATGCTTGAAAATTACAGTGTTTAAAAATTACAGAATGCTTGAATATTACAGAAATATAGAATGCTTGAAAATTACAGCAACATAATGCTTAGAAATTACAGAATAATGTTCAGGAATTACAGGAACAGAATGCTTGAAAATTACATGAACAGAATGTTGGAAAATTACTGGAACAGAATGCTTGAAATTACAGGAATGGAATGTTTGAAAACTGCTGAACTGAGTACTTGAAAATTACTGAACAAAATGTTTGAAAGTTACAAGTTAGAAGGCTTGCAAACTACTGAACAGAAAGCTTGAAATCACAGTAATAGAATGCTTGAAAATTACTGAACAGAATGCTTGAAAACATTAAAAAGAAGGTTTTTTTCTTCCCTTGTGAAATTTTTACTTTTCCTGCAATTGTTTATGCAGACAATGAAAGTCAAAATCCTATATGGATGGTAAAAGTCATACTACACAGTACAGCCTGTTTTTCTAGCTGCCTAACATTTTATAAGATATTTTGACGAACCTGATGAAATTGGATTAACTGCTTTTCTTTCCCAACCATAATCAACTGTTAATCCAATTTTCACATATCTTACTGCACATAATTTTATAAATTAAATGATGAAGTGATACATAAAAAAAAATTAAACATAATTGCAACATGTGTTTGTGCCCCTACAAATTTTGCATTAACACTTTACCAAACAATCCCATGTTTCAATAGGCCTGAAGAAGATGCCTTTAAAAACCTTTCAGAAAAAGGAGAAATTGCCGATAACCAACATTTTCTCCTTTTCCTACAATATTTTCTACCTTTTCAAGTGTCTGGCAACCAGCATTTTCTGCTTTTTGCACAATGTTTTGTACTCTTTCAATAGTAACATACCCTATCCTTGAGCCATATTTAATTTGTGGTCTACAAAATGCTTTCAGATTGGATAGGTAAAAAATTTTGCCTTTGGTATAGAGTGAACTCTTTACCAGATGACTGTATTTTAGACAAGTTTTTGTCAATATTAAAAGCAGCTGCAGATGACAAATTAAATGATGCTTTGGAGGTAGGATTTATCTTTGAAAGGGTACGAAGCATTGTTACGAGCATTTTCTTCTTTTCCCACAATGTTTTCAGAAGCCTTTTCTATCATGATTGTTTAAATTCTGGTTCATGTGTTAAAGAGTTTAAGTATGTGGACACACTCATTTACATACAGGAAAAAGATCAGAAACAAACCGGAATATTGAAATACAAAAATTTGGCCACAGTTTTGATTTCTCCATTTAATTCTAAAATATTTTGGGGGACAATTGCTGTTGCCTGCCTCTTATTTTTATATTGACTATTAAAAGGTTTCTAAGATTGTTTTATTCCAGCATTTATTCCTTCAATTCCTCCTTTTCAAGCACTTTTATTTTAGTATGATTTACTTTCATTCTCACTTCTCCTTTCACAACAATCAGTCAAATTACTTTAGAACCATAAAATTAATTTCATGCGTTTTTCATGTTTTTATGATTTGCTTTTTGTACCTGAATGTTTGTATCACAATGTATAATGAATCAGCTGTAACATATATATAAGAGTGTTAAAACGTTTATTTCACACTGATTGACAAATAAGTTCTTGCAGATTATACTAATCTCTCTTGATTCTGCTTCCTGGAAACCACACCAGTACTCACGCTTAATGTGTGGGCCAATGAAAGATCCCAATGTTAACACCTGCTCCCGGAAATCCAACTCTGGACCTTATATGGTTGCGAGGCCGACCCCCTACCTCATGACCACGGACATCACAACAGATGGTCAATGCTTATTAAACTTTTTTCATGCTCAACTCAGCTGAGCATGAAATTTCAAAGTTGTACCAATTTAATTTGATAAACCTTGTGGAGAATGAACTTTAGAGCTTTTCTTTGTTTCTGCCTGTTAAATCAGTCTCCATTTTAAATTTTCATACCATCTTAAAGGCCCAATAGCAGCCAAAAAGACAATACAAAAGTTAAAATGCATTTAAATTTAAATCATACCTTTCAAAAGTATGGAAAATAGTGTGAAGGCAATCTATTATTGTGTGGTTGGCCTTAGTGTTAGTCACTGGCAGAAAAATGAATTTCAAAATCAGGCAAAAGGTAAACAAAAGACAAAGTGACCTGGCAACTTTAAACTGTAGTTTTGAAATTAATTTCTCTGCCAGTGACTAACACTTGGACCTACCATACAATAACAGATTGTGATCTTCTTAATAATTTCCATATTTTTAAATGATATGATTTAAATTTAAATGCATTTCAACACCTCATGCTCTGTTTACTTTTGGCAGTTATTGTTACTCTAACCATTTACAAATGACAAAATTTTAACCTTGTTGAAATTGACAGTATTTGCAGGTGACGATTTCAATGTGGCTAAAATGGTGCAATTTTTCTTTTGATAGGGTAGAAAACATTGTGGCAAAGGAGAAAATGTTGGTTACCAGCATTTTCTCCTTTTCCCATAATGTTATCAAAATGTTTCTTTCCCAGGGTCATTTAAAGTGGGCATTGCATGGTAAAGGGTTAAGCATAAATGAGTCTTAAAAAAGTTTGAGCACAGTTGAGCATGGACTCAAGTTTTAAAAGCATGGGCACTATGTTTAGAGAAAAATCAAAAAACAAAGACATAACATTTTATTACAGAATGATAAGACCACTACAAGCATGTCCAAATCATCAAGCATTCCATGTCACTGTTTCATTCCATTGCTTTTTCCTATGGTGCATTTATTTGGAAAAAAATTTCAAACTAGAAAATAAGACTTATAGCACTTGACATAAAGATAATTTAAGTGCTTATCATGGGCAGTTACTCATTTTATAACATAGTTTTTCCATTGTTTTTCTTGGTTTAGCCTTTTACCTCCTAAACCCAACTTTTCACAACCCTGAGAAAGAAGCCTTTTGAAAGCATCATGGGCAAAGGAGAAAATGCTTAGTAACCAGCATCTTCTCCCTTTCCCATGACATTGATTTTTCAGTCATTTATTTTGTTGTCTGCAAATGCTCTCAATTTGATCCAGACTAAAATTTGGTCATTTGTAAAGAGTTAATTCTTAAAGTGCCTTTCACAACTATACTTGCCTTTGTGCCCAGTGTAGATTAACCCTTTCCCAAACGATGAATTTTAGACTGGTCCAAATTGAAAGAGTTTGCAGACGACAATTTTAAATTTGATGAAAATGACAGAAAGTTCTCCAACAGGGTAGAAAACGCTGTGGGAAAAGGAGAAATTGCTCGTTACGAGCAATTTCTCCTTTTCCCCCAGTGTTTTCAAAAGACTTCTACTGCAGACACGTGAAAACCAGGGCTTGTTTGGGAAAGGGTTAAGATATGACAGCACAAAAAGTGCAGTCTGATCTTTGATCTACATTGTCCAATTTACTAAATCTTTATAGACAAAAGCAACCATTAATTTGCAATTATTTCGGTCTTATTAGTGACTGACAGTCTGTTGGGTTTATTCAGCACTGTAAGAGTTAACTCTTTACTAAAAAACAAAATTTCATACCAGACCAAATTCAAAGCATTTGCAGATGACAAAATAAACATTGCTAAAATAATGTTTTTTGTCTTTGATAGAGAAGAAAACATTGTGGGAAAAGGAGAAAATGCTGCTTACCAGCATTTCCTCCTTTTCCCACAATGTTTTTAAAAGGCTTTCTTCTCAGAGTCGTTAAAAGTCGGGATTGTGTAGTAAAGGGTTCAGACATCTCACAAAAGAAATGAGAAGATAATATTTTGTGGCCAAGCAATATTTTTGTGTACTTCTTGGGTTGTTTTTTGTCCAAGTGTCATATAACTTTCACTTTGAAATTTGAAATAGTTTACCTTATTGTTCATTCATTTGAAAAGAGTTACAGAGATTCATTTCTCAACCTTGTATCATTTTCAGCTTGTAAGCGAATTTGTAAAAAAAAAAATAGAATTCCTGTTACAGAGCTTTAAGTCTTCAAGTTTTAACCAACAATCATACACCTTAGTTTCTGACATTTTTTGCCATTTACCAATTAATTCCAACATTTATTGTCCCCAAGAAAGAAGGCATTTGAAAATGTGGGAAAGAGCCTTTTTCCTAAATGTCTTTTACTATTTTGAGATAAATTTCCTGATTTAACTCTTTACCAAACAACAGAATTTTAGACTGGTCCAAATTGAAAGCATTAGCAGACGACAAAATAAATTTGACTCAAAAACTAAAATTCCTTTTTGGTTGGGTAGGAAACATTGTGGGAAAAGCAGAAAATGCTGGTTACAAGCATTTTCTCCTTTTCCCACAATGTTTTCAAAAGCTTTGTTTCTAAGGGTCTTTAAAAGTTGGGACTGTGTGGTAAAGGGTTAAGCAACATCTGATAACTTTCATAATGGATGAGTCTTAAATTTTGTTGTGTGGTAAAGAGATATGAACATTTCAATTTTAAAGTTTTATACAGCTGACAGCTCTGAAAAACGGTGATGGAACAGGTCAGTAATTGTTTAATTCTGAAGCCCTTTTTCAATCATGCTTGAAAGTCTATTCAATTTATATAAAACTATTTTACAGTCCTTCACATACTTCTCTGCTTACTAACTCTTTACCAAACAACAAACGTTTGGAATGGACCAAATTGAAAGCATTTGCTGCTAGATCTGCTGCTACACTGTCTGCAAAAGGTCAGGGAGTCAGGCTTAGCAGCCTTTTGAAGTAAAATAGGAAATGTTGAAAGAGTGATATTTTAGAGCAAAATATTCATGCTGACCAAGTTGATTTTGCATAATTGTTTATTCTTCGCTAAATGACAAGTTTTTAGCCTTTTTGAAGTTGAAAGCATTCTGCAGACAACAAATTAAATTTGACTCAGATGAGGAGCTTTGCCTCCAAAGGAGTAGAAAATATTGTGAAAAAATAAGAGAATCCTTATTACCAGTATTTTCTCCTGTTCCTTCCATGTCTTCAAAGGGCATTTGATTTTCCTCAAGAGTTTTTTAACCCTTTACCAAACAATCCCTGGTTTTAACAACCCAGGGAAAGAAACCTTTTGAAAACATTGTGGGAAAAGGAGAAAATGCTGGTAACCAGCATTTTCTCCTTTTCTCACAATGTTTTCCACCCTATCAAAAACAGAAATCATCATTTGTAGTGTAGATCAAGATCAGACTGCACAGAACATGCTGTCTGATCTTGAATCTACACTGTCCGATAAGAAGATATGTTTTTCCAAAACAATTAAGTCTGAAATAGCATTATTCAGGTTGTTACTATCAGCTTGAAAGTCTCAATTTTATTTAGCAGGATACAGGTTAAAATTTGATTGAGTCCATTTTCTTTTTCACACAGCAACTTTGTTTTTTAGTAGTTTTTGTTGCTTTCTTTTTTTTTTGTTTTAAAGGTGCATGTTGTCTTTTTATCATAACTATAAAACAATCCTATTTGCACTGTTTTAAAAAAAAAAGAAAATTCTTATGACCATCATTTTCTCCTCCTAGAATATTTTCTACCTAATGCAAGACATATTCCATTATATAACTCTGAACCACACAACAGAAATCTAGACTGCTCCAAATTCAAAGCATTTATTTGCAGATGAGAATTTAAATGTGACTCAAATAATGGAGTTTGTCTTAGATAGAGTAGAAAACACTTTGGGAAAAGGAGAAAATGCTAGTTACCAGCATTTTCTCTTTTTCCCACAATGTTTTTAAAAGGCTTCTTCCTTAGGGTCTTTAAAGGTCAGGACTGTGTGGTAAAGAGTTAAGCAACATTTAATTTGTTGTCAGGGAAGGTTTTTGATATACACAAATCTAAAACTTGTTGTCTAGAAAAGGGTTCTGTTTTTTGTTTTCAACTCACTTTTTATTTGCATTTGTGTCAAAATTAGGCATATTGAGGTATAATTACCTGGCTATTTTACTACATTTTTTTCCTCCTTTTTATCTATCACAGACCTGGCTATGTTTTGGTTTCATAATGTATGCACTTTTTCCAAATCTACAGAAAACTATGAAGAAATACATTGAGGCTAAACCTTCAAAAGGCATTTAAAGGAGGATATCAATTCACAACATCACAGAAAATAATTTGGGAGAAGGAGCCACTAAGGTTGTGATTAGCAATAATCCCTCCTCCACAATAACTTTTCAACCTGTCTCTGTCTTAACCTTTCAAATGCCAGTCAAAACTTTATTTACCTTAGCAAAATGTATAGATCAACATCAGACTGCACAAGATATGCAGTCTGATCTTTGGTCTACACTGACCTTTTTGCCGAGACATTCTATACAAGAGCATCCTGAAAACTTTGATTATTAGGGTCTTATTTCTAAACTGAACAAGGGCATGGTATGCAGGTGACAATGCATGGCTATAGTTGCTTTTCTGAGGAAATTGTGAATTAAAAAAGGTGCACAACTGTGTAAAAATATTTTGATGGTTACCTGCCCTTGTAGCATGGGCTCTCCTGTTGATAGTGAACATCTTGTACAAGTTTGAAGTTAAGTATCTTTAGTAATGACAGAGATATTATAAAATGTCAAAGTTTTTGCACGACGACGACGATGACGATGCAGATGCAGACAACGACAGGGCTATGACAATACCTTCAATTTTTCTTCAAAAACAGCGTAGCTTAAAATTAATGCCTGCTTATTTTACTCTGTGCTCATAGGTCTAACAGATATTATTTCCAGCAATAAAACAAAACAAATGACAAGAAGTAGATTTATAATGTTTTTTTCCCTTTTCTACTGGCCTTCCTCTCCTCCCACATAATTACACTTAATAATTATCCCTTTACCAAACACTCCCAGGTTGGAAAGCAGGCTTTTGAAAACATTGTGGGAAAAGGAGGAAATACAGGTAACTAGCATTTTCTCCTTTTTCCAAAAGGTTTTCAACTCTATCAGTAAGCTTAGGTTCATTTGTATCATCTTTCTCATGTTGTCTGCAGATCTTTGAATTTGAAAGAGTCCAAATTTTGTCATTTGGGAGGGTTTAACCCTCTACCGCAAAATGCCGCCTTTTGACGCCCCTGGGAAAGAAGCCTTTTGAAAACATTGTGGGAAACGGAGAAAATGCTGGTAACCAGCATTTTCTCCTTTCCCCACAATGTTTTCTACCCTGTCAAAGAAGAATTGTACCATTTGAGCCACATTGAAATTATCGTCTGCAAATGCTTTCAATTTGGACAAGGCTAAAATTTTGTCGTCTGGTAAAGGGTTAAGTGTTTCCCAAACAACAAAATTTCAGATGTGGCCAAATTGAAAGCATGTGCAGATGACAAATGCAGCTTCAAAAGTATAGTTTTTGTCTGTCAAATGGTAGAAAACATAGGAAAAGAAGAAAATGCTGGCTGCCAGCATTTTAACTATTTCCCACAATGTTTTCTATAGTCATCTTCAGGGTCATTAACTCTTTACCAAACAACAAAATTTTAGACTGGTCAGAATTGAAAGAATTTGCAGACGACAAAATAGATGTGAATAAAAAATTGAAATTTTAGTTGGGAAGGGTAGAAAACTTTGTGGGAAAAGGGAGAAAATGCTGGTTACCAGCATTTTCTCCTTTTCCCACAACATTTTCAAAAGCGTCTTTCTCAGGATCGTTAAAACTCGGAATTGTGTGGAGAATGGTTAAAACATGGAACTGTTTGGTATAACGGTTAACTAAATTGTTGTAAATACAATTGACCTATGCTCTGGAAAGGGGTCATAAACTTTACCAAATGACAAAATTTTAGACTGGTCCAAAATGAAAGCATTTGCAGACGACAAAGGTGGCCGAAATGATGAAATTTGTCATTGATAGGTTGGAAAACATTGTGGGAAAAGGAGAAAATGCTGGTTTACAGCATTTTCTCCTTTTCCCACAATATTTTCAAAAGGCCTCTTTCACAGGGTCGTTAAAAGTTGGGATTGTGTGGTAAAGGGTTAATGCATCTGCAAAAAGTATCGACCCATGTCAGCCTGCACAGTCCAGGCAGGCTGATATTGGCCGAAACTTTTTGCTATTGTTAAATTTTCTGCATGTCCAAGGACCATTCTGTGACTTCCAGATTTAGTCATTTGTTAGACTAAATGGTTTTTATGAATTTATAACTATGTGACAATGTGCTCGATATCATACATGACGGAGATGCAATAAGCCCTCTTATCACAGAGCATGGCTCAAAATTTATAAGTAACAAGCTGGAGCTTTACATCAGTAAGTTCACAACTCTACAAAGTTTAAGACTGACTCAATCATTCAAACACAACTCATTAAATGTGGCTCAAATGATGTGATTTGTCTTTGAAAAGCTTAAAAATGATTTTGGAAAAGGAGAAAATGCTGGTTATAAGCATTTCATCCTTTTCCCACAATGTTTTCAAAAGCCCGGTTTTCCTTACGGTCATTTTAACAGCATCTTGTATTGTTTGGTAGAGATAGATAATAAAACAGATGATTTCAATTTGTAGTAAGAATATAAATATTGGCATCTCGTGAATATTTTTGTCAGGATATTTAACTTAATTAAGCCAAAACTGTAGATGTGATTTCAGCATAAGTATTTACCGACCATACTTAGAATATTCTTAGTCAAATGCTGAAGAATCTCTAAAATTGAAAGTAACACAAATTTCGACTGGCTAAACCGTTTTTTGATTTAGCCAATCAGAAGTTGTGTAGTTTTCAAATCTAGAAACTCCTTGAGAATAACACAAAGAAAATATTCTAAAGAATGGTTGGTGAATATGGACGACCCGGGCTGAACATTTCTGAAGTCTGATCTAAGTCAACACTGTCCCAAAAAAGAAGCAAAAGTTGTCCTTTGCCATTGGAGGTTTACGTTTTTATATATTCTGAAATTTCTGTAAGTTTGATTGCCTTCAAGTCAGCTAAAAGTTAAGAAACATTTTTATTACAACAAAATAGACTTCTAAATTACCAAAACAATACTGTGTTTTAAAGACCCTGAGAAATAGGCCTTATGACAAACATTGTGGGAAATGGAGAAAATGCTGATAACCAGCATTTTCTCCTTTTCCCACAATGCTTTCTATCCTTCCCAACACAAATTTCAATTTTTCAGTCACATTTATTTTATGCTTTCAATTTGGACTAGTCTTAAAATTTGTCGTTTGGTAAAGAGTTTGAATGTCATCTACAAATTCTTTCAGTTAGTACAAGTCTAAAATTTTGCAGTTTGATAAGGAGTTAACAGTTCTCCACAAGATCCTCAGGAACATGTTTTCCCAAAAAACTTATCTGAAGGACAACAGAAATAGATTTAATTTCAGTGTTTTTTTCTTCTTTTTGTCTTCCTATCTCTTTTTACACTTACATATTAGATATAAAATACCAGCATAAATTCATTACTTTGCCTACAGGATGCTGGTGATTTTTCAGTTTTGTATTATACTGTTTGCTTTTTCACAAGGTCTGATGTTTTCATGACCATGAGGAAGGCATATTTTTTTTTTAGCAAACTGTTGGTAAAGAAGAAAATAATATTCTTTTCTTGCAATACATCTTGCAATCCTGATAAAAAATATTTTCAACAAAGTTAAACCTTGGAGCTCAGAATAAATCCTACAGAAATTTTTATCCTAGAGATACAAACTAAATAATCACAATTTCGTAGTTGCTTATGCCTACAGTGTTTCAGCAAAGTGGACAGTGCAAATCAAAGATCAGGCTTCACGTTTTGTGCAGCCTGATCTTGATGTACACTTGCTGCAAAGGCAACTATAACAGTGAAAGGCGCAGAGGTTCTGGGTCTGATCCCTATACGCAGTGGGTTACTTGTACAGACCTAAATTTGAGGTAGACTGTACTACTGACAACAGATAAGAGATATAGAAGTCACTGTGATACAACTGAAATACTGTTGTTAGACCAGTAAATAAATAAACTCTGTATCAGCTCTCAAAATTTTAGACTCAGATCTCCAGACAGAGGGAGTGATTTTGGTTTCAAAATTGAAAATATTAATAATTCTCCACTAAACCTTATGTTATGGCTACTCATTAGAATCGTCTCATCGAGAGGACTCTAATGAGTTCACACAACATAGAGTCTGGAAGAGAAATAATGGAGTTAGAATACTATGGTAAATAATTAAAAAATATATATTTCAATTCATTTTTTCTTTACCTGCAATGTTTTCAAAAATCTCCTTCCCCAGAGTTGTTACACTGGTTTGTATGAGAGAGGACCACCAGAAAAAGAGAAATATCTACTTGTATGTTCATATTTCTTTATTTCTCTTATGTTTTTTCTACCATTACCTAATCACACTAAATAAAAATTCATATTGTATCAAACCCGGTTTCTTTTGAAAAATGTAACAATGATAAAATTTGAGTATTGTTTCCTTCTACTACAATGTTTTAATCTACTATTTGTTTAAAATTAAACCATTATAAATAGATAATCCAGCAATTTTTCATAACTATAGTAACTGTTGTTGTCAACTTTCTTCGATAGAAATATAATAGAGAGGTATCTAAAAAGAAAAACAAAAAAAGCAAAAAAGAATCCTGCACTTTGGTGAAAAAAAAACTTTGTCTTTTAGCATGTGATTGAGTTGTATTTATGATATTCATCATTCTAGTTATATAACTCCCATCTCAAATATAGGAAATTTAATTTGTTGTCTGCAAATGCTTTTGCACATAGTATAGAGTATTGTCATTTGGTAAAAATTAATGTTCGGCCATCATAAACAATCAAAAAAGTTTTATTGTTGGTTTGGTTTTTTGCTCTGTTAGCTTGAAAAGAAAAAAAAAAATGTAAAGATATATCTAACACAAGAAAAATTAAATTTCAAAAACCAAAATTCTACAATTTGTGAAAAAATACTAATTAGCAAAGATCAAGGAGGTGATGTTTGTTGTAAGAAATAAGAAAACTTCTTTACACAAAACTAGTTAGGTTAGTGGCTGAGTGTTGTCTAGGTAAGAAAAAAATTGACAGAGGAAAAAACTTACTACGGTAAGAAAGCAAAAGAAAATTTTTTTTTTTTTCGCAAAAATGACACAAACAAGTTTGTCTGTGGATAAAAAATCCTTGACAAGACCACAAAAAATTGAACAATTTACTGATTTTTTCCTTTAACCTACAATTTCATTTATGAAGGGAAAAAAAAAAACTGAGAGGATCATCAAAAAGTCTTTTTTTTTTTCTTTAAAATCCTCTTGAAAAAATTATGCATACTATTTTGACAAAAAAGAACATTTTCATCTTAGAAATTGTTTTTAAGTCTAGAGAACTAAGGAAATATGTTTAAATACCAGGTGCCAAAAACAGGAGGGAAAAATGTTTTCTTAAATTTGAAAACAAATAAATAAATTTACCTATTCCATACTTTGCACTCCATTAGTTAATAATAACTCAATTAAAACAATTATCTTCGTTCAGTTTTATAATCCTTTTGAAGCAGACGACATATTTACAGTGACTGGTTTACAGCCCGATACCTGGATTTTATTAGCATCTGGTGTGAAGTTTGTAACCAATCCCAGATACAGTATGAAACCTGAAGCAGGTAAGAAAAATAGCAGTATGAACAGTATGCTGCAGACATTTAACTAAAAAACTTTGTTTATCATATTCTTTACCATTGGTTAAAATTGTTGACTTTTCAAATTTGAAAGCCTTTGCAGACAACAAATTAACCCTTCACCATATGATAGTGAGTTTTAACGACCCTGTAAGAGAAGACCTTTGAAAACAATGTGGGAAAGGTAGAAAATGCCAGTCACCAGTATTTTCTCCTTCACCCAGATTGTTTTCTACCCTATCAAAGACAGAAATCATTATTTAAATGACATTTTATTTGTTGTTTGTCAAATGCTCTCAATTTAGTTGAGTAAAAAATTTTGCCTGTTATTTCTGATTTAATTGATGTTTTTTTCTCTTAGAAATGGTAGAAAAGGTGGGACGACAAATACTTAAGTTACCTGCATTTTCTCCTTTTCTCACAATGCTTTCAGAAGCATTCCTCTTAAGTGTCTTAACCCTTTCAAACATGATCCCAAATTTTTACAACCCTTAGAACAAAAAGCTTTCGAAAACATTGTGGGATAATGAGAAAATGCTTGTGACCTGAGCATTTTCTCCTTTTTCCACAATGTTTTCTACCCTATTGAAGACACATTCCATCATTTGAGCCCATTTCAAATTTTTGTCTGCTAAATGCTCTTAATTTGGACAAACCTACATTTTTGTCGTTTGGTAAAGACTTAAATTTAAGAATTGGTAAAGAGTTATTCCTAAGACTGCTGAATAAACACAACAGACATTTCTAGGCTGAGAAATAAAAGTAAGAGCTTTTAGCCGCTTACAGCATAATTTCAGTCATATTACGGCGACAGATCACATATTAATGTATTTTCTGAGTTTCACCAGTACCAGGCAAGGGCCCTGAAGTGTCTTGCCCGAAGACATTTCCATGAAAAACCCAGTGGATCCAGAGAGGTTCGAAGTCACGAGTCCAACACTTTACTACTGAGCCACACAGGACCCCATTTATCATCATAATCTCATGTGATGATGACCAATTTTTGCACTTCTTTTTTTTCTTTATTTATTGTTGTTGTCCCTTGAACACTTTGATTTACAAATTTACTTTTTGCCTTACCTCTATAATAAAACTAACTAATAACCCTTTACAACATAATACAGAGTTTTAATGACCCTGATGAAGAAGGCTTTTAATATTGTGAGAAAAGGAGAAAATGCTGGTAACCAGGATTTTCTCCTTTTCCCACAATGTTTTCTACCCTTTTAAAGATTGAAATCCTTACTTCTTATATGTCGTCTGCAAATGCTCTCAAATTCAACAAGTCTTGAAATTTCTTGTTTGGTAAAGAGTTAATTATAAGATCATTTAGTACATCTAAATTGCTTTTGAAAAGACATTTTTGTCCTATGAGCCATTTTCTCCGTGTTTTTCTAAGTGATCTGTGGCAATATAAAACAAGAGCACCAAATGCCAACACTTGTCTTCGCTTTTTCAGCAAACATTCCTGGTAGAAAAGGGGCATAACTGTATCAAAAATAAGAGGATTACCTGCCCTTCTAGAAAAAGTTCCCATTTTGATACTCAAGGACTAGCCCAGACCTTTTCAGTAATGACTGGGGTTTCATCACAATGATGTACGTAAAGTTTAACCCTTTACAACACAATCCTGACATTTAACGACCCTGGGGAAAAGGTCTTTTGAAAACATTGAGGGAAAAGGAGAAAATGCTGGTAACCAGCATTTTCTCCTTTTCCCACAATGTTTTCTGCTCTTCCTAAAACAAATTTCAATTTTTGAGTAACATTTATTTTGTCATCTGCTAAAGCTTTCAATTTGATTGGTCTAAAATTTTGTCATTTGGTAAAGAGTTAAGATAGAAAATACTGGTATAGACAATAATCTTTATGTGATACATCTATAACATTATAGATGATAGCAGCTTAGTACTGACTAAACTTTGGACAACCAACACAGCTCTCTTTGCTGATGATGACACTGTATAGATCAAGATTTTACTGTAGAGACATCCAATTTGATCTTTGTTGTACATTCTAATATTGTGAGACTAAGTCTGACAAAACAAAGAAGCTTCCTTTTTGACCGACTGAAAATTAGGATTTTATCAACTATAAAAGTTAAAATTACAGTGGCAAAAAATGGATTCACATTTATTTTGTTGTCTGCAAGTGCTTTTAATCTGTACTTTTCTAAAATTTTGTTGTTTGGTAAAGAGTTAAAAATTCATGAAGAATTCATAGCAAATTGTCTATTTCAGGTTTATACATGTTTGAAAACTAATAATTCATGAATCTTGAACTTTTAAAGAACAGGATTTTTCATGAAATATCTGAAAAAGGTTTTAGGTGATATCATGAATAATTCATGAACAAATGGAATTCATCTATAATTCTTGACCTCTTTATGAAGTGGAGATTGACTAATTTCATGAAGGAAACTTCATGAAGAAAACTTAAAGCACTGACCAAGAATTATTCAAGAAGTATTCTTTAAAGAGTGAAAAATTCCTGATTTCATGCATTTTGTTTCACAGGGGTTTTTCTCTGTTGATCGACATGAAGATTTATTTCATGACTTAGACACAACAGTTACCAGCTACCTGTCATTACAAAATGTATGGTAACCCTAAGAATGCTAAGCATCACTCAATCTTTGTTTGCAGACCATGTAGATTGAGATCAGACTGCACATTCTCTGCAGTCTAATCTTGGATCTACATCATTTAATACAACCAAGATTTACTGGCATATTTACAAATCACAACCAAGATTTGTTGCCATAAAGGAACTTACAAATCGCAAGGATTTTGGTGTTTCCTGATTATGGCTTGCACGGGCATAGCTAGCCCAAGATAAATTATGCACAAAAGTAATACCACAGGCATTACCAGAGGCATAGTGCCAAGACTAGTGAGACTGGGGATTTTCTAGAAGGGTCTAGGAGTCTCCCCCCCCCCCCCCCCCCGAATTGTGGAAGCTATTTGGTGCCCTCTGGCGACGGTTTTTGGCAAATTTGTCTTTTTTTTGTGCGTATGCAACTGTGTTACAGCACACAGGCTGCTATCCCCCTTGCTTGAAACTTTTGTTTAACATATTTAAAGCTGATTGAGGCTTCAACCTTGTAGCCTGACATTAAAGCCGATTGAAGCCTTACATGAAATGGACATTATAAGTCAGAACTTAAGCTACAGATCATGCATTTTCAAAGCTGTTTTTGTTTACACTATCTGACAAAGAAGCAAACAATGTAGATCCAAGATCAGACTACACTTTCTCTGCAATCTGATTTGATGTACATTATTTTGCTAAAATAAAGAAACGAAACTTTCAAGCCAATGGTAAAAACCCAAATTTTCCTACATCAAAGGTATTTTTGGAGGACAGATATCTCCATATCGGACAGTGTGGATCCAAGATCAGATTGCATGATCTGTGCAGTCTGATCTTATTCCTATGTTGTCTGAAAAAGGTCAGTGAGTCATGCTTTGCATGATCTGTGCAGTCTGATCTTATTCCTATGTTGTCTGAAAAAGGTCAGTGAGTCATGCTTAGCAGCTGATCATTCGTAAATTTTTCATATTACATAAATGTGCCTCCAAAATTAGATTAGATCAAGAAAAAATATAACACAAATGGTCATGTTATTCCAGACCTAAACAAATTGTTTGATAATTTCTGTTACATGCAGCACAGAGTTTTTGTCTGCACAGAATGGGAGGGTACTCGACTCTTAATGAAACTGAAGTGTTTCAGCTCAGTTGTAGGTACAGATTATAAATTGTAATATAATTCAATTTTGCCAGATGTAATACTATGAAAAAACCATTTCAAACAAGAAAAAACTGTTTTAATTTTTTTCAGTCATGTTTTTGGTCATGTTTTGCACATTATCTGGGACCATATCATAACTGATTATCAGTAGATCTAGGGTCAGACTGTCTAACTGTGTGGAGAAAATTATTGTAACGACAGAATTCAGTCTTCAGTGGTACCCATGCAGCTTCCAGATTAATCTCTTATTTACAGTTCATGTTTTTACTCTATCAATCATGTTCATCTAAATAAATATATATGAAACAGAGTGCCTATTGCAACAATACAGTTCGACCTATATTAAAGTAACAATTGCTGCCAAAAGTAAACAAAGCGGGTTTTAACATGCATTTAACCCTTTACCAGACAACAAAATTTAAGCCTTGTCCAAATTGAGAGCATTTGCAGACAACAATTTCAGTTTTGCTGAAATGGTGCAAATTTTTCTTTGATAGGGCAGAAAACATTGTGGGAAAAAGAGAAAATGGTGGTTACCAGCATTTTCTCCTTTTACCACAATGTTTTCAAAAGGCTTCTTTCCCAGGGTCGTTAAAAGGTGGCATTGTGGGGTAAATGGTTAAGTTTAAATCATACCATCTAAAAGTACAGAAATTATTGTGAAGATGTCAATCTGTCATTGTACAGTCAGTCCAAGTGTTAGTCGCTGGCTGAAAAATTAATTTCAAAACTAGGTTAAAAGTTGCCAGGTCACTCTGTCTTTTGATTACTTCTGGCCTTACTGGAAAATCCATCCTTCTGCTCGCAAATAACACTTGGACCAACAACACAGTAACAGATTGTCTTCTTCACAATATTCTCCATACATTTAAATGATATGATTGCTTGTTTGGCCTTTAGCAAGAAAAATTGAAAATGTGCTTGCTATTACAGGTGCTTGCACAATACAGGTACATTTCATCCCCTAGTACAGGTATATTTCATTGCTCAATACAGGTACATTTCATTGCTTAATATAGGTGTATTTTATTGCTTAATCCTTTACTAGATGTGAAAAATTTTGACCTCTCCAAATGGAAAATATTTTTAGACAACAAATTAAATGTGGTTTAAATGATAAGATTTATCAGTAACAGAATAGAGAACATTGTGGAAAAAGGAGAAAATGCTTGTTACCAGCATTTTCTCCTTTTCCCACAATGCTCTAAAAAGGCTTCTTTGTCAGGTTTGTTGAACTTGGGATTGTTTGGTAAAGGGTTAATACAGGTAAACTGCAAAATACCTGCCCTCCCTGGAAACTTAGCAGCCAAAAACACCGTGTATCATCGACTCCGGAACTTGGTACCAGCCACAAAAGGTAGTCATGGCACGTAGTGGGGAGAGTCAATCGTTTTTTTGAATGGTTTTTAATGAGGGTCTTCCTACCAAATGATAAGCATCGGTGTTTGGAGATGTCCAACTGTTGTCCATGATCATGAGTCAAAAATAATAATCATGCATGCTGCAAAAAACAGCGAAATCCTACTAGCTGGTACTGCTCAAACCACCATATCCCACTGAAAATCCTTCGTTTTGTGCTGTTACAAAGCTTGTTACCCTTGGTTTTTAATATCAAAATATTCCAGACATTTGGAATTGACTGCGGTATAAGTTTCATGTGCAACAATCAAGATTTTATTGAATTAGTCTCAAAAACAAGAATCCTTGGGAGTACGGCGATTTGAAAGGTTGTTGTACGGCAACATGAAAATTTTACTAAATTAACTGTACGGCAACTTGCATTGGTATGATACAGCAAAATAGCTATTTTGATGCATTCTTTTACCCCTTTGCAGGTTCTAATGCTCTTCGCTAGCGGATATTGCACCAAGAGGCACCTACATCAGGACGAATAACATATTTAGCGTTTTGATGTCACAGAAAGGCAAATATAGTCCTGTTACAATACAGAAAGGGACTACCATGAACCGTGGCAGGAAGGGATTTAGAAAAGTAAAAGAAATATCTTTAAAAAAGATAGATGGCGTATGAGATACTGGAATATGAATATTGAAACACTTTTGTGGCTCAGTATGAAGTAAAACAAGATGTCTGTTTGTAAAACAGTCATGCCCCCCCCTACTGCCACATTGATACAGGAAGTGGCACAGTTATAAACTGATATAAATCGCCGAAAAACATCCACATAATTCGATCCTTTAATTGCCGATAATTTGTTGACAAGTCCATCTTTAATTGGACATGGGTCAAAGTACCAACATGCGTCAGCAATAATCGCTAATCAAGTAATTAACATCCTTTAATTGTCTGATTTATAGCCCACTTCAATTGTTAAAGGTGATAATCTGTCAACAGTTCGCATAATTATACACACCGCTGTGTGTATACATACAAGATTGTAAACAGTCGCCAATACACACACTGGGTTATCGATTTTCTTCTTGGCACGCGCATTCGACTTCTGCTTTTTCCCAGTCGACTTTGATGCTTACTACGTCCCCGATAATACATAAATAAAATGTTGGAGCCACAAGCTGAGCCACATATGATGATTTTTCAGACACTTTAATTTTTTTTTTAAGCAAATGGCTCAAGTGGCGAACTGCAGCGCGGGCCTGAATCATCTGGTGGTCACTGTGACCTTGACCTTTCATGGATTAACCTTAAAATCGATAGGGATCATTTACACTCCAAGATGAATATCTGTACAGAATTTGAAGGACCTAGGTCAATTCTGTGTGTAGTTATCGTTTGGACTATATATCATTAAGTTGAAGGCCACTGTGACCTTGACCTTTGATGGATTAATCTCAAAATCAATAGGGATCATTTACACTCTGAGATGAATATCTGTACAGAATTTGAAAAACCTATGTCAATTCTGTGTCTAGTTATCATCTGGACAAGGTTTGGTCTATATATCATTAAGTTGAAGGCCACTGTGACCGTGACTTTTGATGGATTAATCTCAAAATCTATAGAGATCATCTACACTCTGAGACACGTGTCTGTGCCAAATTTGATGAACCTAGGTCAATTCTGTGTCTAGTTATCATCCAGACAAGGTTTGGTCTATATATCAACATGTTGACGGTCACTGTGACCTTGACATTTGACAGATTGACCTCAAAATCAATAGGGATCATCTACACTCCAAGACGCATGTCTGTGCCAAATTTGACAAACTTAGGTCAATTCTGTGTCTAGTTATCATCCAGACAAGGTTTGGTCTATATATCAACATGTTGACAGTCACTGTGACCTTGACATTTGACCGATTGACCTCAAAATCAATAGGGATCATCTACACTCCAAGACGCATGTCTGTGCCAAATTTGACGAACTTAGGTCACTTCTGTGTCTAGTTATCATCCAGACAAGGTTTGGTCTATATATCAACATGTTGACGGTCACTGTGACCTTGACATTTGACCGATTGACCTCAAAATCAATAGGGATTATCTACACTCTAAAACACATGTCTGTGCTAAATTTGACGAACTTAGGTCAATTCTGTGTCTAGTTATCATCTGGACAAAGTTTGATCTATATATCAACATGTTGACGGTCACAGTGACCTTGACATTTGACCGATTGACTTCAAAATCAATAGGGATCATCTACACTTCAAGATGCATGTCTGTGCCAAATTTGACGAACCTAGGTCAACTCTGTGTTTAGTTATTATCCGGACAAGGTAAGGTCTAGCGACCGACCGACCGACAGACCGACCAACATGTGCAATGCAATATACCCCCACTTCGTTGAAGGGGGGCATAATAATGAAAAGTAACCTCACAAGCAATTTGTCTCTTCCTCCTCAGTGTATATTAATTTTGTTAAAAAGTAGTATTGGGCTATTGGGTAATGCTCATGAAAAATTTAGTTTCCAAATTGCACAACAAAAGAATTATTCCCTACTACATTAGTTTGCCATGGTATGAATCAAGGCCCGGGGTATCGGTTAGCAGGAGCAACACTTGTTGATAGTGCTTTCATAAAGTGCGAGGAAATATGCCAGCAGGGGCCTGCCGAACATGTGCTCCTATTTCAGCAATCGCAAATTACCATCTATTTATTCTTTATTAGTACCAAGAAGTAAGTCAAAAACCAGCACATTCAGCTACGCCAAAAAAAAAAAGGTTGCATTCTTGTGGTACTAAGCAGTTGTCCGCGATTCATGGTGGTCCAAGATTTAGGTGGTTGGACGATAACAAATGAGCCAGGGCACAACAAATATCACAGTTTATATGTGCATCCTGCTAAGATCAGCCTGTTCATTTAGATCAGTGTCTTCAATGACCACTCTATTGATTTGATAGCTAAGGACCCAACCCTACTTCTGGCGACCAGACTCTCGCTATAGAGAAAAGTTCATCTGTGGCAATTGCCCACCTAGGAAACCATTCATATTTGATACCATTGTAAAGATCAACAACTACAATTGAATTTAATACGCAATTTGTATGCATGCACCTGCTACAAAATACAGTCACAAGAACATATACTGTTTTTTATACTGGAAACTTGCATGGTCAGTTACCACACCCATCCTGCTCAGAAAAGTGGGTGGGGTGGGGGGGGTTGTTGGGTTTGAAATAATGTTTCTACGAGAAAATGCTAGACACTGAAAATTTAAGAACAAAGAATGCTTTCCTTTAGTTTTGTGGTCGTGGTAGGGTCAACAATAGAGATTTTATGGAAATATATAAATACCCGGAAACAGAACATCATGCATGGAAACAGGCCGAGTGAGTCGTCAAATAATGTCATACTTAGTATGACAGTTTCTTTTAAGAAAACTCATTAACATTTAAAGTACAATTTCATTATTGAAATAGCTCACTTTTTCTACAACATGTACTCAGGATTATCTGATATAGGTAAGGCATGGCTGTTCCAGCATCTCGAAAATCTCAAATAATACCACCGATATTGTTACAGCTTGAGACACATTTCATTGCACTAAATTCATGCCAGTGTCCAGGATACTACTGTGTTTCCCCCCATCTTTTTAAGAAAGGTTTGAACTTTCCTTTATACGAGTTCACTGTTTAAAACTATGTCTCTACCATAAATACAATGTACCCTACAAAATTAATGGCCCCTTGTATAAATGAATCCATCTTTAGTTCAAGATACTGGAAATATCTCTTGTGTAATATTTCCCAAATTATAAACTTATTAGGCGTATTCGACTGGTAATTTCATCAAGCACGGCTGTTTTTGTGCTGCACATTTTCTATTCGACTGGTAATATTTCATGATTTTGTAAACTTTCATGAAGTATGAACATTACACTTTTCAATCTACATGAAATTAGTCACGTGACCAAACACAGTAAACTGGTACCCATGGTATCTCCCATATGAAGATTGATAGCAGGCTGCTAGTTTACATCGCGGAGCAAACTCAAGACGGGGTGCATAGAATTACCGAAATAGACCGGAATCGCCGGAACGGACCAGAATGGACTTGAGAATACAATGTAAACTTCTGTAGCAATACTTATTTATTGGATTTTGGAATGGTGAGCAGCCTGAACGTGCTCATATAGGCTATAATAGGGAATTTCCCGATTTACGCAACAGGGAATCATCATCAATCCCCTGCGAGAAATGTTCAAGAACAAGTGGTGAGTTCATGAACATTCAAGAACCTTTCATGAACCTTAAGAACTGTTCTTGAACTAATAAAACAGTTCCTGAACTGATGTTCTAGAACCCCAATGGTTCTTGAACACTGGTTCTTTAAGCAAGAAAGTGAAAGAACATTAATTCTAAAACACCATCTGTCCTTGAACTGATCTGAAAGTTCATGAAAATTCAAGAACCTTTCAGGAACCTTAAGACCTGTTCTTGAACTAATAAAAAAGTTCCTGAACTGAGGTTCTAGAACCCAAATGGTTCTTGAACACTGGTTCTAAAAGCACAAAAGTGAAAGAACATTAATTCTAGAACACCACCAGTTCTTGAACTGATCTTAAAGTTCTTGAGCAGTTGGGCTAAAATTCAAATGGTTCTTGAACATTGGTTTTAATACATTGACCAAATTCCACAAATCCTGGTTCTAAAACTGTACCACTTCTTGAGCACTTGGAAATCTAGAATTTGATAAGTATGTTTTGCTGGAAATTTGCGTGATGGCAAAAATTAGCAAGTTGTCTATCCTTCAACTTGCAAAGAATTGGGTTCAGATGCTTGGTTACATTTCAGATGCATACATGTGCAAACTTACAGAAACATTAGAAGCCATGAGGTCTGGTGTATTTATGCAGGGATCATATATGTGTATATGTTGTCTCTTATTTATGTGAAATGGCAGTAATGTGAATATTGCAGACTCATTTACATTTCTGAAGTCAATGAGATAATTTGAAATTTTTTCTGTTACAATATTTTGAAAACTCCCACTTCATTTTCCACTTGATCTAAGTGGGATCGCATAATATGCTATGAATGATTTACACAATGGCTCATTATCAACTTTTATCTTGCTACTAAAATTACGTTAAGCAATCTTGGCATTGCAGCAATCTCTTATATAACGTTAAAGTCAAGTCCAAAACTGAATAAGTCGGGTTGGTGAATGGGCATGGCTTTAGGCAGCCTCTGAAATTCAGGAGTCAATGACCCACTGACCCAAAAGTTTCAGGGGTCAGATCTGATTTTTCAAGAGTCAAACAAAAAAAATCATGAGTTAAAACAGAAAATGAGTTTATAATAAATTCTTTCGTTGTTTTTGGCCTTGTTATTAATATTGCAATAAAGATGTGAAGTGTGGTAACTTTTTTGTTATTGTTGGACTTATTATTAATATTGGAATAAAGATGTGAATTGACCAATAGTGGTTATGTTCAAGGAAGCTAAGCTTAAAACAGTGTCCACCTAAGCAATCAATAAGAAAATTATTGACAATCAGTTTCACTCAGAAGTCCATTGTTAAAGTTTGCTGAAATAAAAATAAGATATTTATCCGATTTCTAGTAGCATCCAGAAATATGTAAAGTTATAATTTTATTATGCCTGAATTCCTGGGTTACATCATCACTCGACGATATTATCGTTTTCTTTCTGGATATTGTCACATTAGCATTATTGATAACAACATCAATAAGGGCAACGAAAAGCAGAAATTGTATGACTTATAAAGGAGAACCTGCACTTGAGGACAAGTCTGGAGAATGAAACCGAAAGTAGATATCTACATAAATTATGTATGCATATCAACTTTCTTTATATTAATCTCATAAGTTTGCTAACTGTTCCAAGTGTCATGCTGGTCAACAAAATCGCAACTTTGAGGTTTTCTGAAAAAGAAGCGTACAGACTATGGAGGAACATATTCATGTTTACTTTCATGTGGAAAATCTCGGGTGATCAGTTGATCTACATTTGCTTCCACTAGGTGGCATTTTTTGAATACATGACATGCTCAATATCAACTGATGTTCAATTTAAATCCGTTAGATGCACTTATAGATTTGGCCATGCTCTTCTCGGCCTTTTGTGACTAGATGTTGATTTCTTCTTGTTCATTTTTATTGGCTAGTTCTGTAAAGTGCCATCAGTCCCAGATAATGACATCATAGGGAAGAAATATGGAAGATGCTTGAAAGTCAGGTAAACATCATTTGAACTTTTGTGTTCTTTCTCTGTGTGTCTTCTGCAGAAACTGGCAACAAAACAGATGTTTCAACTGAAGAACATTTATTCATTGAGAAAATCTTTAAATAGATCTAGTCTTGCAATGCTTTCCATTATTGTAGTGGACCATTGTTTTTTTTATTTTGCTCTGGCCGTTGCTCCTTCGTCCCCAAACAAGTTCATCCCAGAGTTTTTTTGTGTTTGTGACCCCAGTTTAGCGATTTTACCGAGAGTGACATATCTTGTTGGTATCTAGTAGATCTATGCAATAATTTTAATTAGACCTTAATTTCAGCAGATTTACATTTTTTTTAAATCTGTTTAAGGATCAAAATATATAAGATACAATTATGGGTTACTACCACATTAACACAATGTGTCACTTCTCAGTGACATGTTTTGTTACAATCTTGAAGACAGCTTTTGAATACAGAAAAAAAAAAAAGAAAATGGTGCTGGCATTTCTTATTTTCACACATTTGCTCATCTTTCAATGGCAAATACAATCGTTTGTGTGGCATATGATTTGATGTCTGCAAGTTTTTTAGTATGGGTGAGGATAATATTATTGTCATTTGGTAAAGAGATGACAATCCAGAACAACAATTCATATTGTTTGTGGATTGTTAGTTGTCTTGTCTTTTCTTTGTAGTAGCTCACCAGGAAAAACGACTACAGCAGCTTGAATCTTGAAATGCCAAGTCCATAGCTCCAGATATGGAGGATTAACAAGGATCCCATAGATTAAGTTTTGAACACCAAATTGCTGTTCTAGATCAGTTCTTTAACCAGTTCTAGAACTGTTCATGAATCTTAATTATACATCTAGAATTACAGGTTCATGAATTTGTTTAAGAATGTGTTCAGGAACATTTTTTTCTTGAGTAAGTTCTTGAACATCAGTGTTCTAGAATGGCCATTTAATGTTCATGAACTTTCCAAGAACTAGATTCAAGAACTGTTCTAGAACTGTTTCTTGAATTCCTCACAGCAAGTTCTTGATTAAGTTCTTGAACATCAGTTCTAGAATGGCCATTTAATGTTCATGAACTATTCAAGAACTAGATTCAAGCAAAGATTCTAGAACTGTTTCTTGAATTCCTCACTGGAAGTTCTAGATTTAGTTCTTGAACATCAGTTCTAGAATGGCCATTTAATGTTCATAAACTATTCAAGAACTAGATTCAAGAACTGTTCTAGAACTGTTTCTGGAATTCCTTGCAGGGGTGAACAAAAATATCTTGAAGCAAAAATATTTATAGATCTAATATCAATTACTATTAAATATTATCCCACTTTGCATATCAAGTCACAAACCGTTTTTGAAAAATAAAAGAATAAATAAATAGATAAATAAAAATTTGATATAAGGAAATACTGGAAGGGACCTGAACGGAAGATGGTAAGTAAACCCATGACCTTTCAAAACAAAAGGACAATCTGAAATGGACCTTAAAATTATCAGAAACATTAAATAATGAATTAAGGCTTAAACAAAGTGAACACGAACTTCATGAAAAAGATCCAGTATCAATATCAAAATCCTATCAGAAACATCAAATAACGGGCATAGGAATCGTCAGAATGAACCAGAATGGAACTGAAAAGATCAGATATTTGGGTATGGAAATACCAGAACGGACCCCAAAAAGCAAATCTGTAGAGTTTCAAAATGATGGGAACATCAAATACCGGAAAATCAAATCATTAGAATGAACCAGAATTGAAATGAAATGATCAGACGTCAAGGCATGGAAAAACCAGAATGGACCTGAACGGACCCTCAAAGGCCTTCTTGTGGACTTTAAAAACAAAGATCGATTGATTGAATGGCGTTTTACACCACTTTCAACGTTATTTCAGGCATATCACAGCCACAGCGCACATATTCATGTATTTCCTGGGTTTTGCCAGTACTAGGCTAGGGCTCTGAAGTGTCTTGCCCAAGGACACACCCACGAAAAAAACCAGCGGATCAGGCGGAGTTCGAACCCGGGGCCTCCAGGCTATGAGTCCCACACTTTACCACTGAGCCACGCAGGATCCTTTAAAAACAAAGAGAAAACCAGGAACAGAACTGAACTGTATCAGAAACATCAAATATCGGAAATATAAACAAGAACTGAATTAATAATATCAGATATTGATGCATGGAAAAACCGGAACGGACCTGAACGGACACTTCAAGACCTATTTATGGACTTCAAAACCAAGCAGAAAACCTGGAACAATCGAAAATCTTATCCGAAACATCAAATATCGGATGCAGGAATGGTCAGAAAAAACGGAACGGACCTGAACGGATCCTAAAAAGCATATCTAATGCTTCCAAAGTCCGATATTTAATGTTTATGATAAGGTTTAGGTCCATTCCTGGTTTTTCCTTTGTTTTGAAAGTCCATCATTGGGCTTTTCTGGGTCCATTCTGGTTCATTCTGGTTTTTCCATACTTCAATATCTGATCTTTTCAATTGTGTTCTTGTTCATTCTAATAATTTCTACGTTCGATATTTGATGTTTCAGATAAGGTTTAGGTCCTGTCCTGGTTTTCTGTTTGTTTTCAAAGTCCACAGGTTTATTTACCATGGTCTGTTCAGGTCCGTTCTGGCTTCTCTTTACTTTAATTTTGATTTTTCTCAGTAAGGTTAGTGTCTTATCTGATCTTTCCTAAGTCGGATATTAAAATATTTTTTGCTTGAAGATAAAGGTCCATTCCCTGTAGCCTAAGCTCGGGCAAGTCCCTCTTTCCACTCAGGCTGATCTGTATTTCAATATCAAATACATAAAGGATTGCTACAAGAGTTTACATCGTATTTTCAAGTCCATTCCGGTCCATTCTAGCCCGTTCTTGTCCATTCTGGTCCACTCCCGTTTTTACATGCACAGGGTCTACCGGAAATGTCGACAATTTCGTGGAGCATGATGCTCTTCGACTGGTCAACTTTCGTGAAGCACGTTTTCATCAGTCCGCAGGTAGATGGAGCCTTATATTCAAATTTCGTGCTTATTGTCACAGGCCGATATTAGACTGGTTACCTCCCCTGATTAAGTGTATAGGGATCTGTTCAGGCTATTAAAAACAGGCAGAATTCTGCCTGTCTATTTTTAGAACAGCCATGTGGCAAGACTAATGGAGATTCAGGGGAAGTCACTCTCACTTCCTGAGCAGGGGATTTTCCAATATTTTTGCCATTACAAGTAAGTGAATTGTATTTTTGGTATCACCTTTTAATGTTTATGTCTGCTAATATTCTTTTTAGTTTCAATTACCAATTTCAAATTTTGCAAAATATCTCAGTGTTACCTATGTAGCCAAACTGGAAATGTGTAAGCTTCTCTGATTTGCCATTCTGTGATATACATGTGGCCCAATGGAAAGCAACAACACAATAGCCTGTGCCAGTTGTAATATGTATATCTACAATGGGGACCAGTTCAAGGCCAATATACGACTCGGTAGTTTTGTGGCTAGACTACTCGCACGGCCTGCAAGAGGAATTGGCTTCCAGTCGAGCTGTGTGCTTTTTTCTTTCGATATGACCATATTCCAACAAATAAATTCTCTTGTAACTGATGTTGGCAACTGTGAAAATGGTACTAATTAGGAAATAATACCCTTTCACGTGCTACATTGCATTAAATTCTATTATTTTCACAATAAATTGCTGTACAGTTAGCTAGCAAAACGCCATCCAGTATTTTTATGCAAGGCTTCAAGTTGCCGTACTCAAGCCTTCGGAGTTTTACGATGTTTTTATCGAGTTCCACTATTGTTTGGAGAAAACTATTGATTATATATAAGCAGCGGTGATGGGAATGCTTATGCATATAATAATGTGTTCAAATTTGTCACAACCATTTGTATGATAAACAAGTGGGTTTTGACGAAGGCACATAATTTCAGCAGTACCAGGCGGCTTGTTTTACAATAAAAAGTGAACTTAAAATCATTTTCATGTCATTTCTGGATGTGCATTTCAGACAAAAATATGTTCCGTAAATGAAGACATTCTCAGTGAGGCACAATATCGTGACAAAACAACAAAATAAATTATTTTCCTGACCTGGACATGACCAGGTTTTGTTTATCACCGCTTCAACTGGTACCAAGTTCCGGAGTCAATGATACACAGTGAAAAAGTCAATGCAGGTGTTAAAATTCATTTAACTTTAAATCATACCATCTACAAGTATGGAAATAATTGGTAAGAACACAATCTGTTATTGTGTGGTCGGTCCAACTGTTAGTCACTGGCAGAAAAATTTATTTTAATATCAGGCAAGAAAGTAAACAATAGATAGAGGGACCTGGCAGCATTTAACCTAGTTTTGAAATTAATTTCTCCACCAAAGACTAACATTAATTTTGTATAGACTGCACAATAACAGATTGTCATCTTCACGATAATTTCCATACTTTTAAATGGTATGACTTAAATTTAAATGCATTGTAACATTCATTTTGTTTAGTTTTGGCAGCTTCGTTATTTTAAAATATGCTTGCTAAATGCAAGTTGCTTTCTTAACCCTTTATCAAACGACAACTTTTTATACTGGTCCAAATTGAAAGAGCTGCAGACGACAAATCAAATGTGGCTCAAAAATTAACATTTGTTTTGGGAAAGGTAGAAAGCATTGTGTAAAAAATAGAAAATGCTGGTTACTACCATTTTCTCCTTTTCCCACTATGTTTTCTACAGGCTTTTTCTTCAAGGTCTTCAAAAGTTGGGATTGTGTGGTAAAGGGGTAATGCAGATTGCTTGTTGAATAGAGGTAGCCACTATATTTTTACTGTATTTGTTTCTGCAGACAGTGTACATCAACTTTAGATCCTACAAAACATGCAGACTGATCTTGATCTGCACTCCCTGCTTTGTACAGGTATATAGGTAAAATAACTGCCTAAAAACATGTTCTTGTTTAAGACTCAAGCCTGCACTGTAATGGTTCACTATCATACTGCTAAGAAAAGAAAATGGACCTTATCAATCAATCAAAACAGACACACCTATCTCAAATAATTCTAGACAGTTGTCTCACATTGCTTGACGCTTTACAAATTTATTCCAAGTTCTAAAGACCCAAGGAAAAGGACTTGAAAACATTGTGGGACCAGGAGAAAATGCTGGTAAGCAGCATTTTTTTCCCACAATGTTTTCTTCCATTTTAAAGACAAACCTTATCATTTGAGGCACATTTAACTTGTCGTCTTGTAATAAACTCCCAGTCTGGATGCGTCTAAAATTTTGCGGCGTGGTACAGAGTAAACAAGTTTTTAATCTGGGCTAAACCCCTTTTTACAATCATGAGGGAAAAGACTTTTGAAAACATTGTGGGAGAAGGAAGATGTGCTGGTTACCAGCACTTTATCCTTATTTTACTATGTTTTCTACCCTTTCCAAGACAAATTCGATAATTTAAATTGTTGTCTGTAGATGCAACAAATTTGGACAAGTCTAAAATTTTTCATCACATGATAAAGGCTGAGGAATAGCTACAGAAAGGGAATTATTATCAAGACAAAACTTATCAAATATCAATAAGTTTATTATAAGTAGCAATGCCAAAAGTAAAAACATTATAACAAAAGTAAAAAAGTTTATATTTTTTTTTTTTTGCTTTTTTAATAATCACTTCTTTTATGACAGGAAATTCAAAAAAGGTTCCTACATAAGGCCCACACAATGTAACAAAGAAGTCACTTAACCCTTAGAGTGCCCTATAAACCCAGCATACATTTTCAGTTAATAAATAGGACCAGAATAATTACAATATTATAATGGCTATAGTCCATGGTGTTTCAGCAAAGTGGACAGTGTATATCAAAGATCAGACTGCATGTTTTGTGTAGTCTGATCTTGATTTACACTGGCTGCAAAGGCAACTATAGTTGTGAAAAGTACTTTAAGGGTATACACAGTGAAAGGATAAATCATAATAGCAATTAATTAGCAAAAAATAAACAGATTAAAAAATATGATATATGAATAAAAAATGGCAAAACAATTTTCAAAGGAAGCAAATTTGATTCCTTTTCCCTCAGAAATAACCCTTCACCACACAATCCCAAATTTTAACAACCCAAGGGAGGAAGACTTTATAAAACATTGTGTGAAAAGAAGAAAAAAAGATTGTAAACAGCATATTCTCCTTTTCACACAATATTTTCTACACTTTCAGAGACAACTTCCACCCTTGGAGCCCTGTTTAATTTGTTGAATCAAATGCTTTAAATGTGGACAAGTCCATAATTTTATGGTTAAATGGAAAAGGGTTAATCATGAATCCTAACTCTACCAAGGGACAAAATTTTAGATGTACCCCAAATTCACAACATTAGCAACCACAAACTAAACATGTCTCAAGTGATTAGAACTGTCTCTGAACTAGAGGAAAACAATGTTAAGAAAGTAGAAAATGGTGGATATCAGTATTTTCTCCTTTTCCTACAATGTTTTCAAAAGCCTTCTTTCTCAAGATGTTATGGTAAAGGGTTAGTATGCTAAGCAAAGATTCTGCTACTTTTGCACACTGTAGATTCAGATCAGACTGCACAGATTGTGTGGTATCTGATACCATCTGATATTTTAGGAAATACTCCGGCTTAATTATAGACTTGAAATTGCAAAATTAATTATGGATCTTTTTTACTGGCTGATGAGGTTCCTTTTGAGAGTTAACCCTTTACCACACAATCCTGAGTTTTAACGTCCCTGAAAAAGAAAGCTTTTGAAAACAATGTGGAAAAAAGAAACAATGCTGGTAAACAGCATTTTCTCCTTTTCCTACAGTGTTTTCTATCCTTCCCTAATCAACTTTCAATTTTTGAGCAACATTTGAGTTGTCGTCTGCAAATGCTTTCAATTTGCAATATTCTAAAATTTTGTTGTTTGGTTAAAAATTAACTATTTACAAGATGTCAAAATTTTAGATATGTCCAAATTGAAAGCATCTGCAGATACACAGATAAGAAGTGTTACAAGTACTTGAATTTGACTACAAGGACAGAAAACATTGTGGGAAAAGGAGAAAATGCTGGTTACCAGCTTTTATCTTCTTTTCCCATAATGTTTTCAATAGGTCCTTTACTAGTGGTCTTTAAAACTTGTATTTGTATGGTGAATGGTTAATCCTTTAACCCTTTACCTCATAATACCAACTTTTAATGACCCTGAGAAAGAAGCCTCTTGAAAACATTGTGGGAAAAGGAGAAAATACTAGTAACCAGCATTTTCTCTTTTTCCCAAAATGTTTTCTACTCTTCCCAAAACAAATTTTAATTTTTGAGTCACATTTATTTTGTCATCTGCAAAAGCTTTCAATTTGGACTGATCTAAAATTTTGTTGTTTGGTAAAGAGTTAACAGAATGACAACATTTTAGAAACAATGTCATATTGATATGATATGCATACTACAAATTAAATATGTCTAGATGATGGTGTGTTTTGTTTTTGAAAGACCAGGGTCCGTATTGACCAACCATTCTTCAGAACGTTCTTAGGCTTATTCTCCAAGATTGTCCAAATTTGAAAGTAACACAACTTCTGATTGGCTAAACCATTTGGTTTAGCCAATCAGAAGTTGTGTTACTTTCAAATCCAGAAAATGTTGGAGAATAAGACTGAGAATGTTCTTAAGAATGGTTGGTGAATACGGCCCCAGCACTTCCTCCTTTTCAAAAAATTGTCAACATCCATCTCTCACTTTAGGGTTATTATTCCAAGGAATAATTTGTTAACTCTGTACTATACTGCAAAATTTTAGACTCGTCCAAATTCAAACCAATTGCAGATAATATATCAAAAGTAAATCAAGCGATGAGATTTGTCTCTGAAACGGTAGAAAACATTATGTGAAAAGGAGAAAATGCTGGTTATCAGCATTTTTTTCCTTTTCCAACAATATCGCCCAAGTATTTCTCTATGCTGGTTATCAGCATTTTCTCCTTTTCCAACAATGTTTACAAAAGTATTCCTCTATACCATTTATTAGCATTTTCTCCTTTTCCAACAATGTTGCCAAAAGTATTCCTCTATACGGGTCATCAGCATTTTCTCATTTTCCAACAATGTTGCCAAAAGTATTCCACTATACGGGTCATCAGTATTTTCTCCTTTTCCAAAAATGTTGTCAAAAGTATTCCTCTACAGGCTGGTTCAAGTATTAGATTGTTTGGTATGGGGTTACAGAAATAAAAGAGCACACAAATTAACCCTTTGGCGCCATCGGCAAAAACATGGCTTTTTGCGGATGGCAAGGGTAGAGATCAGACTGCACCAAACGTGCAGTCTGATATTTGATCTATACCGTCTGCTTGTTTGCTCAACCATATAAAATATAAAAATCTTTCTGAGTTTCCGTGAAATGTAACTTCAGCCCTCGAAAGCTGTCAAGTAAACTTGGCACTGAAAGAGTTTAACATTTTACCAAATGACAAAATTTTATACCATACCAAATTCAAAGCATTTGCAGATGACAAAATAAACCTTGCTAAAATGATGTTTTTTGTCTTTGATAGAGTAGAAAACACTGTGGGAAAAGGAGAAAATGCTGGTACCAGCATTTTCTCCTTTCCCCACAATGTTTTCAAAAGGTTTTCTTCTCAGGGTCGTTAAAAGTCAGAATTGTGTGGTAAAGAGTAACCATATAGACTTTCCTTCAGTCAACTGATTCCTAAAAAGCACAAAGGAGACTCTGTCACCTTATGCCACTGAAACTAAATCTTGAACCAATTAGTTCTACTGACTTTGAATAATTATTGGGAGAAAAAAAATTCTGTAACTATCTCAAAGCCAAAAACTAATTTTTTGTGAGAGCTGGAACAATGAATCTCTGATATCATATATTTCATAAGAGGTCCTCAGTTCAAAAATAATGTGTTTGGCATCAAACAACTGTGAAAACCTCCTTGTAAAATATGAACAATCAACTTAGAGTATGGATAATCAACTACAGGGTGCCCTTACATCCTTGTTAAATGTGGATAATCAATTTAATTCTTTACCACACGTCAAAAATGTAGACTTGTCCAAATTGAAAGCTTTTGTAGACCATAAATTTAATGTGGCTCAAATGGAGAAATTTGTATTTAATGTGGTAAAAACATTGTGGGAAAAGGAGAAAATGCTGGTTACCAGCATTTTCTCCTTTTCTTACAATGTTTTCAAAAGGCTTTTACATCAGGGTCGTTATAACTCGGGATTGTGTGGTAAAGGGTTAAAGGTGCCCTTACATCACTATAAAATATGGATAATCAACTTAAAACAACTTAAAGGTGCCCTTACATCACTATAAAATATGGATAATCAACTTAAAGGTGCCCTTACATCCCTTAAGAACATGGATAATCAACTTAAGGATGCCTGTACATCGTTGTAAAATAAGGATTACCAACTTAAAGGTGCCCTTACATCATTCTAAAATATGGATGATCAACTAAAAGGTGCCCTCATATCCTTTAGGAATATGGATAATCAACTTACAGGTACAGGTGCCCTTACATCACTTAAGAATATCGATAATCAACTTAAGGTGCCCTCACATCCTTGTAAAATAAGGATAATCAACTTAAAGGTGCCCTGATATTCTTGTAAAATATGGATAGTCAACTTCAGGTGCCCTTACATCACTTAAGAATATCAATAATCAACTTAAAGGTGCCCTTATATCCATGTAAAATATGGATAATCAACTTAAAGGTGCACTTACATCCATGTGAAAAAAGGATAATCAACTAAAACATGCCCTTAAATCCTTTAAGAATATCGAATGACAGTTAAAAACACCTCACTGCAATTACTTCATTGCTAGTGATCTGTTTTGAACTGAGCCTATGATCCAATTTGATCAAGTGAAATAACAATATCCTGTTACCTCTGCACATTATCAACGGGGGGGGGCTGCCATTATTGCACTTTGCCCGATGTACTCTTGAAGTACGGCCGGGTACCTAACTACTTAAAGGTGCCCTTACATCCTTGTTAAATGTGGATAATCAACTTGAATGTGCCCTGACATCCTAGTATGATATGGAGAATCAATTTAAAGGTGCCATTTTGCTTTTGATAACACTGAAGGAGAAAATGCTAGTAACACAAGGTTCTACCTTTTGCTAAGAAATCTCATGTCTAGAGCTATATTTATCTTAACATCTGTGAATGCTTTGAATTTGGACAAGTCAGAAATACTGTCATCTGGGAAAGAGGTAAAGACAAATTCCATCATTTGGGTCACACTAAATTTGGATAAGTCTGAAATTTTTAGAGATAATCAGTGTTTCTGCTAGCTCATAAATTTTGGGGGTCATCTTTGACTCGCTGTTTGGAATTTCGAGGGTCATTCAGAAAATTTATGCATCATGGTCTTTAACCTGTTTTTTTTTCACGTGCTGTTTACCTTTGTCAGTTTGTAGATGTCGCATAATGCTCAAACTTTTAAATGACCGTAAGGTATCAAAGGTAAAAGTAGAAAACAATGACCTCGTAGAAACTGTCGTCTGTCAACCTGATTACTGGAGCAAGTCGGTGGCCATTACCGAGCAGGGTCTAAAACGCGGACAAAACGTTTATGTACGGATTCCATACAGTAATACAAACGAGACAACAGCGATGTCACACAGAATAATGTCCCATTTTAGACCGATTCAGTGTAAACCTGAAATAAGTAATTCAGTGTTAGAAAGCGGGTTCGATATGATTTTGCAGTTATTAACTTGACAATTTGTAGATTAGATCTATTCAATGAATCAATACTTTATGTTCCTTTTTCATTCTGATTTATGTTGCGTCAAGGAAGATGCGATGCATTAATTTTGTTACATCAGGCTTTCATTTTGCGCGTCAAACACGCAGACTTTCTGAAACGCTGGATAATCTATATAGCATCCAGAGGATTCACTCTACCAGACACAAAAATTCTAGACTTGTCTGTATTGAATAAATAAATTCTGCAGATAAGGATCCAATAATGCTCAAATGAAGGGGTTTGTCTTTGAAAGGGCATAACATATTTTAGTGAAAGACAAAAGCCCTCTTCCTGATGAACATTACAGCACAAGATTGTTTGGTACAGCATTAATCACTGTGACGTCAGAAAAAGTCAAAGCATTCATGTTGACTTGAGCAATAACTTATGGGTGCCATTGACAGGCTGTCAAACATAGAAATTGGTGGACTGGTTCTTGATAATGGAGACAGCACAGTTACACAACCTACTAGAATGCATAAAATGAAGGGAATCCAGTTGGCAGATGTCATAATTTGGAATAGTTAAGGTACACATATTTCTCTGCAATTAGAATGCTGCTTATATGTTTTCATTCTGTAATAAACCCAAAGGTTTTATAGATACAAGGCTGTTTTGATCAGAATGGTTCACAATGTCATATGTGGTTAGGTCCCAAGATCAGAGTGTGCCAAGCCCCCGTAGCTCAGTGGGTAACATAGAAGAGTTGAAAACAGGGTCCGTATTCACCAACCATTCTTAAGAATATTCTTGGTCTTGTTCTCCAAAATTTTCCAAATTTGAAAGTAACACACCTTCTGATTGGCTAAACCATTTGGTTTAGCCAATCAGAAGGTGTGTTACTTTCAAATTTGGAAAATTTTGGAGAACAAGACCAAGAATATTCTTAAGAATGGTTGGTGAATCCGGACCCAGGAGAACGCTGGTTTGATTCCCAGCTCGGCCAGTTTCTTTCCCATGACTGATGGTAGTCACTGCGACAGGATGCATTCCTCTCTCACTGCTGACCATTGTTTTGATGATGGTTATGTGGGAAAGCAGCCAGTGGCTTAGAAAGAATATTGTGCGGAGTACTGGTAAAAGAAACTCCATGGAAGCATGGACAAGTGCACTGGCCACTGTGATATAACTGAAATAATGTTGAAAATGGCGTTAAACACCATACAATCAATCAATCAACCAAGATCAGACTGAACATTTTGTGTGGTTTGGTCTTGATAACAACTGCCCACAGTCCCAAGATCTGAGTGACATTTCATGTAGTCTGGTGTTAATAAACGCTGCCTGCAGTCCAAGATCAGAGTGCACATTTTGTGCAGTCAGATATAAATAAACACTGATTGCAGTCCCAAGATCAGAGTACACATTTTGTGTAGTCTGATATAGACAAACACTGCCTGCAGTAGTCTGGATTACCTGCCCCTACCACTACATTATCAGGGCAGGCAAAGCGCAATAATGGCGGCCTAAATGGTGTCCTCAAGTGTAGCCCTTCATGCTTTCCTGTTGTTCCCAATTTCATGTGATCCAATTTGATCAGTGAATAAAATGAAATCAATTTTGTACAAAATATACATTACCAAATTTAAAATGCGCTGTTGGGATATGGTCTAAATATAAATTTGGCTAAGAATCATTTTAAAAGTAGCCCTGTTTTCAGACATAAGGCCCATTGACATTTCGGATACTTAAGCATTTCTGATAATATTATGTAGTTTTTCTCGCTAAATAAGAATGACAGTTAAAAAAATTAACTGCCATTACTTTATTGCAAGCGTTCCGTTTTGAATTTAGCCTATGATCCAATCTGATCAAGTAAAATAAGAATATCCCGTTACCTCTGCATATTACCAATGGGGGCCGCCATTTTTGTGCTTTGTGTGACATATTCTTGAAGTATGGCAGGATAACAAACTATGCCTGCAGTTCCGAGGTAAGACTACACATTTTGTGTAGTCTGATACAGACAAACACTGCTCGCAGTCCCAAGATCAGAACATCTTGTGTACTCTGATATAGGTAAACACTGTCTGCAGTCCCAAGATCAGAGTGCACATTTTGTGTGGCCTGGTATGAAAAACACCCTCATATAAATTGCCCTCATATAAATTGACCGCATGTAAACTAATCGACCAGATGTGAAGTAGTCAACAATTGATCATAAATTCTCATCATCGATTTTCGTACATATTTTTTTAACATTTCAATTTATTTTGTTTCTTTTTGGTTTTATGTATGTCATTCAGGGTTTCCGCTGGGCTTCGCATTTGATGTCATTTGCAAAAGAAAATTTAGTATGTGCTGACGAAAGTGGATGGCACCCGCACTACCACATAGTGATACCAGACATTTTAATACTGGTTCCCAGTTTTGCTTCTAATGATTAATGACTTTAACCATAACCGGTTATCAGTCTATAGGTAGAGATTGACATGGTGTTTTGTTGATTGGCACAGGTGATAATTAGCACTTTACTTTTATGATAGGTGTATTTCTGATAATTACCTTCTTAATTAAAGAAGTTCAAACACATAGGATATTACAAATTTACTGGCATGTGAATTTTATTCGCAGATGATGTAGTGTTATCAGATTTTGGGTTGACATTTATGGAAGTTTGTCGCATTTTTACTTTGCCAAAGTACCACTGGTAGAGAGCAAATATGGATCCATTTGTCAAAAAAGGTAATTTTGATGCAAAGAAATGGTTACAGACTGACTGACTGATTATTTCAGTTAATGGACGAAATGTCAAAAATGACCTTGTTTGCATAATTGAACGGCAATGTCTTTTTTGATGCTTGGAACAGTAGTTTCCCCAAGCATTATGGAAGACTCCTCAAATTGAAGACCTTGTTTGTAGATTTTACTACTGAGAAATTTTAATGAGCAAAATTTTTACTGACATTTTGAATATGTGAAAGTAGAACTTGATCATAAAAAATGAAATCTTACATTTTTTCCCCTAATTTGTAGAAATTTCACAGCAATAAAAATAACCCGTTACACGGTATTTCCTGATAACAAATCCATTGCCTTAACCTTTCACAAAACAACAACATTTTAGACTTGTCCAAACTGAAGTATAATTGAGACTTGTCCAAAGTGAAAACATTGGCAGACAACAAAATAAAAGTGACTCAAATTTTGAACTTTGTTTTGGGAAGGGTAGAAAAAATTGTGGTAAGAAGGAGAAAATGCTGGTAACCAGCATTTTAATTGTCCCTTTCCCACAATATTTTCTACACAATGTTTTCAAAAGGCTTTCTTTCTCAAGGTCATTAAAATTTAGGCTTGTGTGGTAAAGGTTTAACTATTAACCACACAATCCACAACAATGAGGATTACACTCTTTTGGAAACACTGACGGAAAAACAGGACAGAAGGCCTGAATGCCCCAAGGTGGCCCTGTATGCCTCATATAAGCATTTGTAGCTTAGAGAATATACTGATAACTTAGGAAAAAGATTTTATCCTGAAAATGTAGCCCCTCAAGCCAACACACAAGCCCATTTTTCTATGATTTGAACTGGTGACCTTCTCAAAATTATCCATTTTCAAACTTATTTGAAATTTGTGGGCAGTTATTTTTGGCAAATTTCATGAGCAGTTGACTGCAATTATGGTCTCTACAGCACACACAATGTTTTCTAAATCCTGGCCTAGTAACCTACTTTTTTACCAAAAGTGATCCATTTCTAAACATGTTTGAAATCTAATCAAGACAAACATTCAAACTAAGTAATGTATTAGCACTGGATTGAAAATTAATGCTCACAAGATATTTTGAAGGTTTGAGCTAGTGACCTACTTTTTGACTGAAGATCCTGCACTCCCACTCTTGTTTGAGACTGTACCAATATTACATTTTGACAAAGTTTCATAATACTAGATTGCTGATGTGGCCTTTACAGTGTGCAAGGTTTTTATCTAAGAATGATCTTGGTAATCTAGGTAATTCATTTTTCAAACTTATCCCAGATATTATCAACACAAACATTCTGACCAAGTTTCATGAGCAGTGAATAGGAAGTGTGGGCCGGTCTGAAGTACATGGAAAGTTTTAAGATCTGATCCAGTGACTCACTTTTTTACCCAAAGTGATCAATTTTCAATTTATTTGAGATATTATCAAGATCAACATTCTGACCAAATTTCATGAAAACTGGACCAAAAATATAGCCAGTTAGAGTGCACCCACAGTTAAAGTTTTTGTCTTGATGGATGATGCATACTTGACGCTGCATGATCACTGAATCTCACCTTTAGCAGTCTGAGGGTAAGGTAAGAATGCTGTAACCAGCATTTCCCCTTTTTCTATAATGTTTACACCCTTTTACTAGGCTAGTCCCATCATTTAAGACGAGCAATTTGACACCAGCAAATGCTTGCAATTTGGACAAGTCTTGGATTTCGTCGTCTAGAAAAGAGTGAAAAATGCAAATCTCCTCTTTTATCCCTTATTGAAAGGTTGTCCTGTTTCATTCATTTAGTGCCCTATGGGTTAATTTTTAACAAATTAACACATTCTCCTAAAACTTGTGTGCAATCAAAATTGCATTAAGACGATACTCCATAATAATAAATAATGTCTTGCACTGGCTTATTTTCACCAATCACTCATTCAACCTTTAACCCTTTACCAAACAATCCCGGGGTTTATCAATGCTAGGAAGAAGACAGCTTTTGAAAACATTGTGGGTAAAGGGTAACTAGCACTTTCTTCTTTTCCCACTATGTTTTTTAACCTTGCAAAGACAGTTTCCATCTTTTTAGCCACATTTAATTTATTGTCTGCAAAACCTACAATAATGACAATTCTAACATTTTATCACCTGGTACAGAGTTATGTCCCAAATAAATCTGTCAAACTTGTGCAGCCCTTACAATGAAAAAACTATTGTTACCTCACTCTTTACCACATGACAATGAAAAAACTATTGTTACCTCACTCTTTACCACATGACAATGAAAAAACTATTGTTACCTCACTCTTTACCACATGACAAAATTTTAAGTCAAACTTGAGAGCATTGTGCAGATGACAAATTCAAAATTGGTAGAAATTCGCAAAGGATCTCTCATGGAGTACAAAACAATGTTTTCAAAAGCTTTCTTTCTCAGGGTCATTAAAATTCTGGATTGTGTAGTAAAGGGTTAAAAACTCTTTTCTGTCTAAAGTATGACAGAATATTTGATCCATGCTATGTGAAAAGTACTGGGCCAAAACTTTTCACTACAGGTCAATTTTCTGTATGTGCAAGGACCATTCTACCTCATGATTTAGTCGGTTGTTAAATAAAGTGGCTATAATGGATCTATAAAAATGTGATGGCTTGATTGGTATAATGCATCACGTTGATGCATTAAGCCCCCTTTTGCCAGAGCATGGCTCTTTAAATGCAAAGGCAACAGACCAGAATGCATGGATCATGCAGTCAAGCAGCCTCCTGAACCCATGGCTGACCCCATCAGTATACAAATAAAATGAGCCATGCTCTGGCAAAAGGGGGCTTAATGCATCTCTGTGATGCATTGTACCAATCAAGCCATGATTACATAGTTATGGATCAATAATGGCCACTTTTTATAACAACTGACTCAATCACGAAGGTAGACTGTCCTTTGACATATAAAAAAGTTACCAAAAGCGAAAAGTTTCGGCCCAGGTCAGTCTGCGCAGACTGCACAGGCTGACCTGGGTCGATACTTTTCGCAGATGCATTAAGCCCCCTTTGATCACAGTATGGTTCAAATATTTTAGTTTTACTTTCAAAATCAGTTGGTGTCAATAAGAAAACGAGAGAACTGCATGCAAGTGCCAAGGCTTGGCTGTAGATGCTTTTTCTGTGGTAATTTCAAATCGAAAATAGGGCATAACTGCGTCAAAAATGTGTTGAGAGTTACCTGCCCCTTCTGGTGCAGATCTCCTCTTGAGGTAACAACTGGCTCAGGTGTAAGTAAATATCTTCAGTAATATAGTGCAAACGCTTTAACTTGTCACTACTTTGTTCCTGTGTTTGGTCTTCCAATATTTGCCTCATTCTAAACTGAGGTCAAATGTTTGTATGTTTGTATAATAAACTGATCTTGTTGCCGTGTAAATGGTGTAGGGGTAAAATAGATCCACCTGAACACATGATCCTGAAGTGAACGTCCAGAAAGCAGTATATTTATTAGGCGACATGCTAAAGCAGTTTCACGATAACAGAGAATAAAGACAACAAATTGTTCACAAAAAGAGGACAACAATAGGGTAACATCAATACCTGAACATTTTCTTCGAAAATAGCCAGGCTAAAAATGCCTGACTACATTCTAGCATGCTTAAAAACTAACAAATCTGTTCTAATATGAACATTTACAAGCGAGTGGGGTTCTAGCAAAAGGGATTTAATGCATATCTGTGGTCATTATACCAAGCAAGTCATCACATAATTACAGATCTTTAAATACTATTTTCTCTACTACCAGACTGAATCATGACGTAGAGTGGTCCTCAGACATAATCTTATAGAAAATTTACAAATAGCAAAAAGTATTGACCCATATCAGTCTGGCGGGACTGTGCAGGTAGACACGGATCAACGCTTTTTGCAGATATATTAAACCCCTCTTCAAAGTATGGCTCCAGTAAAACCAATGCTTAAAATGCAGAGCCTTACAAAAGATGATAGTTTCATGAACAAAACAAAAACTGGACTCATAAGACATGCCAATCTATGATTGCATGAAACATACTGCCAATTTTGCTTTTACCTTCAAATTTTGCTCTTCGTTCAAATCAGACAACAGATCTAGGGTTTTATGATGAGAAGAGTGGATAAATTAAGGATAGCACATAATACAGGAAGGGCAGTAACTCTACGTGTTCATAGCAAAAATTTGATTTGAATGAAGCATAGAAAAGACTTTCCAAAAATTAACTCTTAAAGCGTCTTTCACAACTATAGCTGCCTTTGCGGCCAGTGTAGATCAAGATAAGACTATACAAAATGTGTGATCTACACTGTCCACTTTGGTAAGAAATAATGGACAACAGCAACCCTGAAACTGTGATTAGTTGAGACTTATATCTAGACTGAAATTGTCAGTTTGGTTTATTTGGCGCTCCATGGTTTAATAATGTCTTTAAAATCCAGTGACTTACAGCAAGAATTTGCCAATCAGACCTCTAGTGTATAAAAATGATCTGCAAAATTCAAAATTGTAACTGTAAGTCACTTTTGCTTTATTCCTGACACTTTAGATTGTAAAATTGTGCTCAGATAGTAGGTTTGTTATCAATTTTGATTATAATACTGCATCCAGGTCCTGAAAATGTTGTTACTTGACAATTTCCATTGCACTTCTTAGAAGTGCTATATAGCCAACAAATATCCATTCCATAGTAATCATTTCAGATGTTTGTCTGTAATGCAATCCTAAACAAATGGAATTGATAGTTTCAGTCCGTATCAAAGATACATATAATTATTGCAGTTTCAAGGCTGTTTTTGTCTGAACATTGTGCAAAGAAGCAGATGTGATAGGTCCGAGATCAGACTGCACATTCTGAGCAATTAATTTATTAACTGCAAATTCAATGATTTGCAGGCCTGACAAAACATTAGATCAACCAAAACATTTCTCAGTGACTTGCAGTAGGATTCATCCCTCACATTTACACCTCACTCACCGCTGATCATTGTTTCGACGATGATTATGTGCGAAAGCAGCCAGTGGTTTGGGAAGAATACTGTGCAAAGTACATGTAAGAGAAACTCCAAGAAAGCATGGACAGGTTCACTGGCTGCCATGATATAACTGAAATAGTGTTGACAACAGTGTTTTAATACTTTACAATCAATCAATCATTTCTCATAACTCAATCATTTCTCAGTGACACAGTAGAAAGCAATGAACACAAATCTCATTACCTTTGGTCTAAATTCAACAGGGAGATAATTTGAAATTTCACTTATATCACCAATTGCAGGATATTTATCAATGTAGACACTAGTTCTACTTATTTTCCAAAAATGACCTTGACCCTCACATTCTGTTCTCTCTGGGAACCACAAAAAATTGATTTGGTGGAAATACAGTTAACCCCTTACTACACAATACTCAGTTTTAACAACCTTGAAAAAGAAGCTTTTTGAAACATTGTAGCAAAAAGAAAATGCTCCCGTAACAAAATTTTATACCAGACGAAATTGAAAGCATTTATGGACAACAATTTAAAAGTGGCTCAATAATGGCATATGTCTTTGAAAGAGTAGAAAATATTGTGGGAAGAGAAGGAAATGCTAATAACCAGCATTTTCTCCTTTTCCCACAATATTTTCTTCCTAAGGGTTGTTTAACAAGGGATTGTTTGCTAAAGGGTTAACATTATTATACCATGAAAAACTTGTAGATCACATTGAAAGAATTTGTAGATAAAAACTGAAAGAAGGCTCAAATTATGGGATTTGTCTATGAGCAGGTAGAAAACATTGCAGGAAAAGCAGAAAATGCTGAAGACCAGCATTTCTCCTTCAGCCAAAATGTTGATTTAAAGCCTTTCTTTCCTGCAGTTCGAAAACATGACAGGGTTCCATAAGAGTTGAAACTCAAAAAATCAAACTTAAATAAACATGACATCAAGAAAAAAATATTGCCAAATAATACGACATTGTTCCTTTCTATTAATTTCTCCATCAGTCAAAATGTAAACGTCATAACACTCGGGGCAAAATAAATGACTCCTGCAGAGAGGTAAGACAGAAACATGCAGAAACATGCAGTATGATCACTACCTACACACTGATAGATTGATGGATATTCAACTTTCTTTGGCAGCGGGGTTCAAGGCCCTCTCAAACAGTTGAGGATTAACCCTTTACCACACAAGCCCAAGTTTTACAGACCTGTAGGAAGAAGGCTTTTGAAAACACTGTTGAAAAAGGAGAAAATACTGGTACCTAGCATTTTCTCCTTTTTCCACAATCTTTTCCACTCCTTCAAAGAAAAATATCATTCATTGAGCAACATTTAATTTTTCGTCTACAAATGCTTGCAATTTAGACAAGTCTTGAATTTTGTTGTGTGGTAATGTAAAGAAGAAAGAAAAAATGCAAGATGGTATTAATAAAAAAAACTCACCATGAAAGTTCCAGCATATTAAAATCCTGAAGTTATTTCACAGAATACATGATACTGCTTAATGAAATTATACTGCACCATTTTGTCAAACATTTGTGCATTTCATGTGAAATTTTATCAAAATGTACCAAGTTTCTTGTGTAGCTGCAGATTAATTACATAGGTATATTTCAATATATACACCTTTCACATCCTCTTTCACTGATGAATGTACAAAATTACTTAAATATATGCAGGCCATCCATTAAAAGTAATTTCCAAATGTATTAAAAAACACACAGTCACTGAATTTCAAAATTGATACAATTCATTGAACAAGAGAGTGCATTATTATAATTATTTAGTGAATGTATTTTTCACAGCTGTATGCATATGACAAAGTATTTAACTCTTCAAACTCTTCAACTGCTAAAAAAATAAATGTAAATTCCCAGCCAATAGTAAAAGCCTTAACTCTTTACCAGACAACAAAACTTTAGGCTCATCCAAAGTGAAAGTGTTTGCAGACGACAAATCAAGTAAGGTTCAAATGATGAGATTCCTTCTTGAAAGAATGCAGAAAAGTTTTTTGGGAAAAGGAGAAAATTCTGGTTATCAGCATTTTCTCCTTTTCCAGTAATGTTTTCAAAAGTTTCCTCCAGTCGGGCCTTTAAACCTTGGGACTGTTTGGTAAAGGGTCAATATCCTGAATTCAGCATTCATTTTGCCTGACAGTGCAGATCCAAGATTAGACTGCACTTTCTGTGCAATCTGATCTTAATCAGCAGCATCCTAAAAAGCATTTTGAGTCTCAGTGAGCAGCCTCCAGGTGAGTTCCTTGACTGCTCAAAAACAAAATGTGTTAATGCCAACAGGCAAAATCCACTTGATGCGATTTAAAGACTGTTTTAATTCAAGTTTAAGTCAAAATATTTGACACTGTAGATCAATGACTGAGAAACACATTTTATGCAGTCTGATCTTCTTCTGTACTGTCAGCTAAAGCACTTTGAATGTTACTTAACAGCCTTAGGTCTATAAGAAAATAAAACAGGTCTTATTAGTCAGAAGTCAAGACCCACTTGTAACAATGTGAACATTATATTGACATATCGGTCAAAATATTGGACACTGTTTATCAGTGATTAGATCCAAAGTTCTGCACATTCTGATCTAGATCTACACTGTCTGCAAAACATCTTTCTGTTTGTTGCCATAACACTTTACTAAACAATTATGTTTTAACAACCCAGAGGAAGAAGGCTCTGAAAAACATTGTGCGGGGGAAAAGGAGAAGATGATGGTTACCTGCATTTTCTCCTTTTCCTATACTGTCTTCTACCCTTTCAGATACAGTTTTCATCGAATGAGACACATCTAATTTGTTGTCTGCAACAGCTTTGGATTTGGACAAGCCTAACATTTTGTTGTTTGGTAAAGAATGAAACAAAGAAAGAGGTAAGAAAAGTTTTTTAGACACATTTAAGGATGAACACATGTGTATGAAATATCACATTTGCATGAAAAAAAATATATACAGAAAATTACAGAGAAACTGTTTTAAGAAACTAAAAGTAAAAAGTTGTTCATTTTTTCTTAAAACTTAACCATTCCACTTCTATTTTCCTGAGATATATTTGCAGCCCATATAAACTAGTCAATATCAGCTTAAAGTTTATTACATGAAAAAACATTGTAGAAAAAAAGAGAAATTGCTCATTAGATCAATTCCTCCTTCAGCCAGTATATTTCCGAAAATAAGCTGCTGCAAGAAGCCAAAAGAAATTTCTTGTCCGCATGAAATAATCATTTAAACCCTTTTTTCCTCTTTTTCCTTCTAATTTCTCTTTTGCACAATAAGTACATCTGTGAGAGATCAGGCAAAGAGAGACAGTATAAAATGGAAAATTCTGGCTTGCTACCCTTTTCACACAAAATAAATAAAATGGACATTCTCTGACAGCACTACAGCAGTATCTATAATCATTTAAAAGCTAGTTCTGTCATATTGTCTTGCAAAAAAGCAGGCAGTGTAGATTTAAGATCAGACTGCACAGAATGTGCAGTCTGATCTTAATCTATGCTGCTCGCAGAAGCACTTACACTCAGGTTCACTGCTACAAGGGTTAACCCTTTACCCCATGACAAAATTTTATATTCTTCCATATTCAAATCATTTTTAGACGAGAAGTTATACATGGCCAAAATGATAAGATTTGTTTTTGAAAGGATTGAAAACATTTTGGGAAAAGGAGAAAATGCTGCTTACCAGCATTTTCTCCTTTTCTCGGAACTTTTTCGAAAGCCTCTTTCGTCGGGGTTGTCAAAACTCAGGATTGTGTGGTAAAGAATTAACCATGTTGTGTATTTTCATCTATCTGTCAGTCACTCGGGAAGGCCGTATAACTGACATCTCCTACATGATCATATCAATTACTGCAAAACGTAAATATCCCCACCATAATTACTTTCTGCATTCTTCGTTCTGATTGTGCATTTTATGGGAGCCGAGTTAAACACGAAACGTCTGCTACTTATAAACTGAGCAGTAATAAAAATCACGGCAGGTACAGACAGACAAACAAATGTAATGACTAAGGACTTAACTGACTAACCCTTTATTACACATTCCCAAGTTTTAACAACCCTGAAGAACAAAACTTTTCAAAACATTGTGGGAAAAGGAGAAAATGCTGGTAAACAGCATTTTCTCCTTTTCGCACAATGTTTTCTACTCTTTCAAACACAAATTCCATAATTTAAGCCACAATCAATCTGTCGTCTGCAAATTCTTTCAATTTGGAGCAGTCCAAAGTTTTGTTATTTTGGGGTTAACCAGATCTTTATCAGACATTTCAGATCAACCAAAATCTGAAGCATTTTGAGCAAGACAACTGAACATGGCTCAAATGATGGAATTTGTGACCTTGAAATGGGTAGAAAGCATTGTGGGAAATGGAGAAAATACAGTTACAAGCATTTTCTCCCTTTCCCCACAATAGTTTTAAAGTCTTGTTCTAATGGCAATTAAAACAGGGGATTCTGTGGTAATGGATCAAAGTACACACCGTTAACTCTTGACCACATGACAAAAATGTAGACTTGTCCAAATTCAAAGGATGAAAATATCATGGGAAAAGGAGAAAATGCTGGTTACCAGAATTTTCTCCTGTTCTGACAATGTTTTTGGGAGCCTTCTTCTTCAGAGTCGTTAAAACTTGCGATTGTGTTGTAAAGGGTTAAATATGGCTCAAAATCCAATATTTTTCTTTCAAAGGGTAGATAGCAATCTGGGAATTGCTAGTTACACCAATTTTTCTCCTTTTTTCACATTGTTTTTAAAAGTCTTCTTCCCCAGTGCCATTTAATCCTATGGCTGCTAAGTGCGACTCAAGGACGTTTTGCAGAGAGTGTAGATCAAGATTAGACAGCACAAAACATGCAGTCTGATCTTCAATCTACTCTGCCCAACAGGGATATATTTCTCAGAAAGAAAAAACTATGAAACAGCAATATTTGGCATTTACTATCAGCTTAAAAGTTTAATTTAACTTATTTAGCAGGCTAAGGATTAAATGTGGGATTGTCTGGTAAAAGGTTAAATGCTGGGCTAGTTACCCAGGGGTTCAAGTCTTGGCTCCTTCCAGGGAAGTAACTGTCACATACACAAGATTCATTTTGCTCATACTGCAACGTTTCAATAAAATTTAATCCTTTACCACACAACACAATTATGGAGCTGTCCAAACCCAAAGTATAATTATGCACACACCAAATTAAATGTGGCTAAAATTTTGGAAGTTGTCGATGATAGGGTAGAAAACATTATAAGATAAAAGGAGAAAATGCTGGTAACCAGCATTTCCTCCTTTCCCACGATGTTTTCAAGTCTTCTTTCTCAAGGTTGTTAAAAGTCAGCATTTCTCTGTAAAGGGTTAAGTAAAAAACAGTCATGAAGCTTTTATGAGTTGCTAGATTAGTTCTGGTTCAATAAAACTCCAGGAATACATGGCCAGATGCACTGGCTGCCTGCATGTAACTGAAATGCTGATGAAAATGGCATAAAGTACTACTAACCTGCTTGCTGTCTAAACAGTTTGGCAAAATTCTTCTGTACCAAAGTCTATCTTTACTGACACATTTCTTTACTAATATCTGCCCTTACTGACATCTCTCTTTAAGAACATATCTCTTTACTGATATTTCTATGAAATTTTACTGATATCTCTCTGTATAGACATCCCTTTTTAATGATATCTCCCTTTTTCTGACATCTCTCTTTAATAAAATCTCTGGTAATGGACACATCTCTTTATGAATCCCTCTCTGATGATATTTCTATCAACTGATATCTCTCTTGATGGGTATCTCTCATTAAAGACATCCCTTTTTACTGATATCTCTCTTTACTGATATCTCTTACGGGAATTTCTCTTAAATAACACCTTTCTTTATGGATATTTGCCTATATGAACATTTGTTCTCTCTGATTTCTCTGTCTATTGTCATCTCTTTTTATGGACATGTCTTGTTACTGATATCTCTCTTTAATACTGGCAACTTTCTTTATCAACATCTCTGTGTACTGACATCTCCTTTCACTGTCATCTCTCTTTACGGAAAAATTGCTCCATACCTCTATTTTTCCCAGAAGAAATCTAAATAGAATAAGAAAATAAAACAAGTTCAGAGTAACCCCAGCAACATTAAGTAACTGAATTGAAAAATATTCAGCCATTTATAAAATTTATTTTGATTTCAAGGCAGTTTTTTTGCAAAATAACTAAAATATTAGATAGTGTCAATCCTATATCAGTATGTTCTGTTTGTGCATTCTGATCTTCATTAAACCTTCAGCAAATTTGCAACTAAATATGTAAGTTATGCTTGTTGAAATGGGGGTTTAATGCATCTGCAAACAGTAGGATGTTTGGTACAGGGTTACACCTTCATTCATGTGGTGTCTGTGCTTGTGAGGTAGAGCGTCGGCCTCGTAACCATAAGGTCCCGAGTTCGATACCCGGGAGTCGGTGTCAACTTCAGGATTTTTCATTGGCCCTTACATTGGGTACAAGTACTGGTGTAGTTCCCAGGAAGCAGAATCGAGAGAGAGATTAGTATAAGTTGTAAGAACTTGTTTCTCAAGCGATGTAAAATAAATATGTTTAAACTATTCATGTTGGTAATCCATAAGTTTGGAGGAATTATTTTGCAAGTTGTCTGTTGCTGTGATTCTGTTTCAGGATGTGGTTATGTGTATTTACTGAGGAAGACCACTGTTTTATGCTGGAAGAAAACCACTTCACCCTTATCTGTACCAGGGGTTTCCAACAGAATAGCATCAGGCAGGTAGAGCGGATTCAAATCAGACTGCTCATTCTGTGCAGTTTGATCTTTTATCTACACTGTCCAATATTTTGAAAGTTATTCTTGCCAAAGTGGATTTAACATTGCACTTAATTCTTTACCAAACAGTCCTGTGTTTTAACAACCTTGAAGAAAAAGGCTTTTAAAAACACCCTGGGAAAAGTAGAAAATGCTGGTAACCAGCATTTTCTCCTTTTCCCACAGTGTTTACTTCAATCTATCAACAACAAATCCCATCATTTGTACAAAATTCAACTTAGACCAGTGTAAAATTTTGTTGTTTAGTGAAGAGTTAATATATTTTTCCTAAACACTGAAAATGTTCATTTCATAAAATTTTATTTTGCAGTCAAAGGGTAGATATAATGTACTTTTTCTTATCTCCGTTATGCAAACAGCAAGACAGAGTGCTTTACAGACATAAATCAAGATCACACTGCACTCAGAATGCAGCCTGATCTTGGATTGTCAGCGTCTGCTTTTCATCATAATGTTCTAGCCTCAACTTTTGGAGAGTTGCACTATCTGCGTTTTTGTTTTATGGCACATTTTATTTCATTTTAAAGTCTCAAGTCTTATACATTTTATTTTTCTGTTGCTGAGAGCTGCCAGAAGCCAAGAGGAAATCCTACAATGTTCTGCTTCTTAATCCTTCAACACACAATCAATGTTTTTTCCACGCTGAGGAAAAAGGTTTTATAAAAAATACTCTGGTGAAAAGGAGGACATGCTGGTTACCAGCATTTTTTCCTTTTCCACAATGTTTTCAATCGTTTTACAGACAAATTCCAACATTTAACTCTTTACCATATGGCAAAATTCTAGACTGGTCCAAAGTGAAAGATTTTGCAGATGACAATTTGTGGCTCAAATGATTGGATATGTCTCTGAAAGGTTTGAAAACATTGTGGGAAAAGAAGAAAATGCATTTTCTTCTTTTGCCATTATGTTTTCAAAAATCTGATTTCCTAGTGTCGTTGAAATTCGGGATCGTTTAGTAATGTGTTAAGCTAATTTGAATTTGGTGGATACAAATGCTTTCAGTATACTCAAATCTAAAATTTTGTTAAAAAGTCAACAGACAGGTATAGTCAGTTTGACTTGTAGATGAACAGACATTTTGATCTATTTCAAAGAAGAGATCAATTAAATTTCAATCTTTAATCTTACAATGTGCTGAGGTAAAAGGGGTTTAACTCTTTACCACACAACAAAATTTTAGACTTGTCCAGATTGAAAGCATTTACAGACAACAAATTAGATGTGACTAAAGAATTGAAATTTGTTTTAGGCAGGGAAGAAAACATTGCCGGAAAAGGAGAAAATGCTGTTTACCAGCATTTTTTCCTGTTTGCACAATGTTTTCACAAGGCCTCCTTCCTCAGGGTCATTAAAAGTCGGGATTATGTGATAAAGGGTTAAAGCATTGCCTTGATGAATTATCCCCGAAGCAAGTCATCAAATAATTATGGATCCATAAAGTCCATTTTGTCTGATAATCCACTGACTAAAATAGTCATTGGATGTTCAGAAAATTTACAAATGCAAAAAATGTTTCACCCCATCTCAGCCTGCGCAGATTTCACAGGCTGACATGGGCCGATATATTTTGCAGATGCATTAACTCTTTACCACATGACAAAATTTTGCACTTGGCCAAACTGAAAGCATTTGCAGACGATGAATTTGATATGGATCATAGGGTGATATTTGTCTGTAAAAGGACAGAAAACATTGTGGGAAGAGGAGAAAATGCTGGTCACCAGCATTTTCTCGTTTTTCCACAATGTTTTCAAAAGGCCTATTTCTCAGGGTCATTAAAACTTGGGATTGTCTGGTAAAGGGTTAAACAGCCTTTTCACAGGGCACGACTCAAAGGTAATTGTACTAGTTTCATTACATTTGCACAGAAAAATATATTAAGTGTGTTATCAAAGTACAAAAAATGGGTTACGAGAGCCATTTGAAAAGTTCTGATAATGTTTGCAAACTTCTAATATAACTTTTACCTGAAGGAAATTGTCCACTCCAGTCCCTCGAAGTATTCCCCGTGGACTTGTACACACTTTTTCAGGCGTCTGAACCAGTCAGAATATGCTTTTTTACAGTCAGATTTAGGCATAGTGTTAGTGCATTGATCTAGGGCATGCCAAACAGCCGTGCGGGTCTCAAACTTGCCACCTCTGAGGCAGTTTGATATGGGGATTCAACCAGAAATCACAGGGAGGTAGGTCTGGGCTGTAAGGTGGGTGTGGCAAAGTATGGAGTCCACATGTCTGTAAGTAGTCCGTAACGACGGCCGACTGAGGGGGGGGGATGTCATGGAGAAGTTTAAGTCCTTACAGTCCGGTTCGTGGGCGGGCTGCCAAATAGTGGTTAACAATGGCAGGCAAAATACTTTCAGCGTACACCTTTCCTGTAACCGTGGTGTGTTCTGGGACAGGGAACTGAAGCACCATTCCACGTGCATCAAAAAATAGTGCATACAAAACGCGCCCGACACTTCAAAAACGTCTAGCAATCCCCATTTTTCCCTACCCAAACTTTGTTATTTTCTTTTCCATCAGGCTCAAAGAATGATACCCAAGTTTCATCACCTGTAATGATGTCAAACAGTCGCCTATCGTCACAATTCTCATACACTGCAAGTAGTTCCGTGGCTATTCTTACATGCTCCTGCTTCTGGATGACCATTAATAAACGGGGGATCCATCTGGTGCATATTTTCTGGAGTTTCAGCTTTTCCTTCAAAATTGTAAAAACTGCCCCCGAACTAAGGCCAACTCTTCCATAGTATAATGAGCATCCTCTTCAACTGCATTTCTAACGGCAGTGACGTCATTTTCACAAAATGCCGTCAATGGACGTCCCGATCAAGGGTCATCTTCAACAGATTGTCTGCCATCTTTAAAATGAGCTGACCATCTGGCAACTGTAGGATACGAAAGAGCATCATTTCCATAAACTTTATCTAAATCGGCTTTGATATCTTGCGCCGAACAGTTAAGCACAGACCGTATTTTCACATAGAACTTTTGCTCCTCTTTAGCCATCTTGGCACTGACGTCTGCTTTATGCTCCAATGTGTAAAACCCTATCTAATTCAAAGTGCTGAATTACAATAGCGTCTCGCGTAGCACATGCAAATTGAGCACATTCGTGCGCGGCAAAAACTGAGCTTTTGGTATATGTATAGTTCATAAAAATCGATAAATTTTATCTAAAGTTATGTGCCCATTATCAGAACTTTTCAAATGGCCCTCGTTAAAAAAAAAACAAAACCATATAAAAGATAAGTTGCTATTTACATGGAGGTTTGATTCTGAACTTTTTCCATTATCTCATACTAGCTAAATTATTGCAGGTTTCCTACTTAATTTTCTTTACTCTTTGTTTTGTGTTTTACTGACAGTGACCTTGATCTTAACCCTTTCCCAAACGACAAATTTTAACCCCTTCCAAACTGAAAGCATCTGCATACGACAAATTTGAAAGTGGTACAAATGAACTTAAGGTTTTTTGACTGAGTAGAAAACAATGTGGGAAAGGGAGAAAATGCTGGTTACTAGCATTTTCTCCTATTCCCACAATGTTTTCAAAAGGCTACTTCTTCAGGGATGTGAAAACATGGGATTGTTTGGTAAAGGGTCAATTAAGCTGTTACAGGTAGGTTGCCAAATTGTGGAGGGATGAACAGACAGACGGGTGAATGGAAGCACAAGCACCACAGTAGCTGTGTGTTCAGCTGAAATTCTTTCAAGGAGCATCATAACAAAAAAAAAACATGTGTTGACAGAGCAATGCTCTGATAAAAAGGGGCTTTAACACATCTCCCTGATGCTTTGTAGTCCAAGCAAATCATCCCATAATTATAGATCCATAAATGAATCGTAAAGTGTTTTATTGACCGCAAAGAAAAAAAAATTGAAAACATTATGGAAAAAGGAGAAAATGCTGATCACCAGCATTTCCTCCTTTTCTCACGATGTTTTCTATCCTTCTAAAGATAAGTCTCATAATTTGGACCAAAAGTCATGTGTCCTCTCCAATTGCTTTCAATTTGGTCAAGTCCAAAATTTTATCATCTGGTAAAGAGTTAATTATCTCTTTACCAAATGACAGAATTTTGGACTAGTCCAAATTCAAAGCATTTGCAGAGGACAAAATAAATGCGACCCAAAAACAGAAATTTGTCCTGGGATGGGTAAAAAACATTGTAGGAAATGGTGAAAATGCTGGTTACCAGCATTTTCTCCTTTTCCCACAATGTTTTCAAAAGGCTTTTTCTTGAGAATCGTTAAAACTCAGGATCATGTGGTAAAGGGTTACAAGAAATTGTAAGTCTGGACAAAATATAGTGACGGCTGATTAGAGATGCATGCATTCCATTGCATTACAGGAGCTCCAGGAAACATAACCCTTAAAATGCCAGACAGACCTACCTGACATTTACAGTCTAGCAATAACTTCCAAATATGTGTACTTCACTGGTGCTTTTGCCTAGATCATCTTTAAAGCTACAGGGTAGACCAAAGATCAGACTGCAAATTTTGTGCAGTCTGATCTTGATCTGTGCTGGTCCCTAGGACAGCCAAATTTAAGAAAGGCACTTCAAGGGTTAACTATTTACAAGAAAACAGATTTTATGACAAATTGTTCCTTTCTTTATCCATTAACTTTATCTGCCCATTAGCCGCATTTTGAAATCGGAAATGAAGAAGTTAACTGCATGAGTGTGACAGAGAAACATATGGATTACCTCAGCTACAATCAAAGCTGACTTGACTCTCTTGCAATAAATACAACAACATACAGGTCATGAGTATGCATTCTACATGAAAACCAATTTAGAAGCAATTGTATAATAATTAACCTAACATTGTCAATAAAACTTGCATTTTCAAGCAGTCGGAAACACCATTTATTGTAATTTTTAACCAAGATTTGTAACTTGTCCAAATTGAAAGTATTTTTAGATGGAAAAGTTAATTGTGCCTCAAAGTATGGGGTCTGTTTTCAAAATGGTGCAAAACATTGTGGGGAAATGAGAAAATCCAGGTTACCAGTGTTTTCTCATTTTCCCTGTTTTCTAAAGCTTTCTTCCTCAGTGCCGTAAAGACACAATTTGTGTGGTAAAGGATTAAGGCTACCAAATATTCTCCATTTGGCATCCCTGGAGGTATTGCATTTTCATAAATGGGAATGCGAAACAGTAATTGAACTATTGAGAACTTTTCTGTGAAATAATGATAACCTTTAGGCTGCACAACATGACTCAAGGACCTTAGATTTGCAGACAGTAAGGATCAAAATCAGACTGCACAGAACCAGCAGCCTTTAGATCTTAGATCGCTGTCAGATAAAGCGATATATTTTCCCCCCAAAATACCTTTGAAATAGCAAAATTTGGATTTTTTACCATTAGAGCAAAGGTGGGTATTATCGACCATCGGCAGTCATCATCAATTCTTTATTTAGTCCTTTAATTTCATGAAAGATGAGCAAATTCCATAATTATAACTTCACCATTTGATACATTCACCTAGCAGGACGTAAACAGCAGTCCAGAAGTCCCAAAGAATACCGCAAATTTTTCAGAACTAAAATTTCCCTATGTTAACATGTACTATAAGAAGGGTGCTTTTTTTGCCTCCACGTAACAGGTATTGAAATGTGCTTCAAATTAATATACAAATTAAGGATAAAGTAGTGTTTCTGCTAGGTCATAAATTTTGGGGGTCATCTGTGACTCGCTGTTTGGAATTTCCGGGGTCATTCAGAAATTTTACGCATCATGATCTATAACCTTTTTTTTTTTGGTCATGTGTTGTTGCCTTTGCCAGTTTGTAGATGTCGCATAATGCTAAGAGTTCTAAATGACAGTGTTGTATTAAAGGTAAAAGTAGAAAACAATGACCTCGTAGAAACTGTCGTCTGTCATCCCTATTACTCCAGCAAGTCAATGACAATTACCCAGCAGGGTCTAAAACGCGGACAAAAAGTTTCAGCACAGATTCCATGCAGACGACAGCAATGTCACAGAATAATGTAGCTTTTTATACTGATTCAGTGTAAACCAGATACAAATAATTCAGTGTTAGAGAGCGGGTTCTATATTATATTGCAGTTACAAACTTATAGATGTAAGATATATTCATTGAATCAATCCTCTATGTTCCTTTTTCATTCTGATTTTTGTTGCGTCAAAGAAGACGCAATGTATTAATTTTGTTGCGTCAGGCTTTCATTTTGCGCATCAAAAACGCCGACTTTCCGAAACGCTGATAAAGAACAATGTTCCCATCACAAAATTTGGTGTGTTTTGTCCAACGTAATGCAGTTTATGAAGGTAATGATAAGTGCCTAAGCTAATTTATGCAATCAGCAATTATCGACAGGTTAAAATATGAATGAAAGAAATCATAACTAATGCATTATATAACCAAATTCTCTGTTTTGCTTGGCACATGAGCCATACAGGTGACACACTAAAGCTGGAAATTCCAGTTCACCAGTTGAAAAACTTCCCCTTTTTATGGCAAAAACTGCATGGCTCTGAGACTCATGCAAAAACTTATAATATCTTGAGGTCCATGACACGAATTTTAAGTTTAGTCTTTGGTGGGTAATGTTACCTAATACCATACATGCTGTTTTATTACAGTGTATTATAACTCGTCAAGAAGGAACTATTAGATGAAGATTTTGATGCTTATTTTATAAAAGTTGCATACAATGTCAAAAACAGATGAATCTTGTTGATAACACCCGACATACACTTATGTAATGTTGGCATCATTTTCTACTATATGCGATTTGGGACCATTATCTTATGCCCTGAGGTGAATATAGTATCCACTAAATAAACCTCTGATAACTGTCATTCATATCTGTAGCGGCTGTCATCGACATGGTACTGTCAGATTTCTTAAAGTGTCGATAATACCCAACGCTGTTCTAGTTTGAAAGTTTCGTTTCACATATTTAGCAGGATTAGGCTTAACTTTGTTATTGAGATTTTCGACAGTGCTTGTAGTGAAGGGTATGCCTTGTGAGCTTATTGCTGTATAAAGAGGAATTTTATAATTGTTACTGCCAAAACCAATAGTTTTTGACATTAACCCTAAGAGCGCCAAATAAACCCAACAGAATTTTTATCCCAAAAATACAACCCAAATAATCGCTATTTCATGGTTTTTGTCTGCAGTGTATCAGCAAAGTGGACAGTGTAGATCAAATATCTGGCTGCATTTTTTTGTGCAGCTTAATCTTGATCTTCATTGACTGCAAAGGCAACTTTATTAGTAAAAGACACTTTAAGGGTTAAAAAACATTTTGAGGGTCCTGCAAAAAGTTCTGTCACTGTATTGGGCTTCCCGGTCTCATCGCAGGTATCTTTTAAAACTCTTCATTGCACTTGAATACTCATCCAAAATGAAAGCGTTTGCAGGTGAGATGTAAAATGTGACTTAAAGGATGAAATTTCTCTTTAACCCTTTACCACATAATCCCGACTTTTGATGACCCTGAGAAAGAAAGCTTTTTAAAACATTTTTAAAACAAAAAGCTTTTTAAAACATTGTGGGAAAAGAAGAAACAAAACAAATTTCAACTTTTGGAACACATTCATTTTGTCGTCTGCCAATGCTTTCAATATGGACTGGTCTAAAATTTTGTCATTTGGTAAAGAGTTAAAAGAATAGAAAACATTGTTGAAAAAGGAGAAAATGCTGGTAACCAGCCTTTTCTACTTTCCACACGATGTTTTCAAAGGCCATCTGCCTTGAAGTCTTTTAAACTCAGGATAGTTTGGTAGAGGGCTACGAATTTAACTCTTCCTCACTCTGGACCATTCAATTTTGATCTTGAAAAGCTGCCTGAATAAATTATAGTTATCTCATTCAATGTTGCAACATTTCAGTCTTGTATAAACAAAAATTGATCAAAGACAAAAAGGGCACACTGTGAAATCTAATCCAAACCAGACCACACAGCATCAACCCAAACCAAGTATTTGTGCTACCATTTTTTTGGCTAGATAACGTTACAGTTGCATATTTTAGAGATTTCATATGCACACACACAAAAAAATTACTGATATAACTTACGATATGACAAGGTCAGAATTCAGAGATTTTGTAATGGTTCAAGGAATTTTTTGTACATTTGTAAAAAAGGACTATCTAGATCTAATGTTAAAACTGTTAACCTATAAACTCAAGAGGCATGTTGTCGGAACTCAAAGCAAGTGCACCACATGCGGGTGCCAACACTCCGCTGAGGTTGGTTTAGAGATAGATTGATTTTTATTGTCTAAAAAGGGGCATAACTGTGACAAAAATATTTTAATGGTTACCTGCCCTTGTTGTAGGGCATTCCATTTTGATAGTTAACAACTAGTCCAAGTTTGAAATAAATATCTTCAATAATGACAGAAATATTATAAAATGTCAGTTTTTGCACAACATCACTCAACGAAGACAACTTGAGGGCAATGACAATACCTCAATGTTTTCTTCGATAACAGCTGAAATAATAATAGGAAATTCTTGGTGTAAAGAAAATGCACTATTTGAATAATAGGCCATTGTTGCAGGAAAAGAAGCAGTCTTTTGTAAAAACAAAGTGCTTAATTTAAAGCACCTTTCCCGACTATACTCACCTTTGCAGCCATTGGGTGCTCTAAGGGTCAAATAGTGCATCATTTTTCCAAGGTAGGGGTAAATCTTGGACATGGAACTCCAAACTAATTTTGAAAGTTTATAGGGCAATTGTCCCCACCCTGAATAATCCTTGACAAGACAATGGTTTCAATATTTTCTACACAAAGCAAAGTAAAAGGGTCATTTGTCTGTCTGTGTATAGAATATTAACTCTCAGCCCTTATACCAACATAAAGGCCAGATAGTGGCCAAATGTAAACAAAGCGGGCTGGTAGAATGCATTTATGGATATAATATGCCAGTTTTTTCTCCAGACAGATTTTTCTTATTTTTGCTCAGATGTAGTATAATGTATGAGGAGTAACAAAATGAAAAGAAAATCTTATCTTGTGAGGAAAATACCAAGACATAGTACTTCAAAGAAGGTAACTCTTGTCAAAATCACAGAAAATGGGCTTTAATTTTAAACCGAAAAAAAAAACGTTCTCAAAATAATAAATATGACTCAAATAAATGATTCTTCTTAGAAATGTGATGTTTGCCAATGGTGAAAAGGATTTATCAAAATGAATTCCGGCACTAGACAGATCACAGCAGCAAGTAGAAATGTTCTTATGTGTCAACAAAGACTTATTTTCTGATCATTTTTATGCCAAAAAAAATCCAGCTGACAATTTTTTTCAAAATTTCACACAGAAAAAAACTTTGTAATATCTTGTAAAAGCAAAGCAATTTTAACCCTTTCCCAAACAAGCCCTGGTTTTCACGTGTCTGCAGTACAATTCTTTTGAAAACACTGTGGGCAAAGGAGAAATTGCTCGTAATGAGCAATTTCTCCTTTTCCCACAGTGTTTTCTACCCTTTTTGATAACTTTCATTTAAAATTGTCGTCTGCAAACTCTTTCAATTTGGACCTGTCCAAAATTTGTCGTTTTGGAAAGGGTTAAGAGATAAGGCGCAATTTTTAAAAATCATTGACTAAGTGAATTACCTCCCTTTATAATTAATGACTATTGGATTTGGCATCCTAATCATCTATTAATCTCCCATTTTTCTTCCGCTTCTGTGATTTCCAGATATTCAAAAGGCAACCAACACATTCCAACACATTACCTGTAAAAATATACTATCTCACTGTCATAGTAACCTGTTACAAATATAATATAAGAGATATAAAAAGGAAACATGCAGAAACTGCTGAGCAGACAAAAGTGTGGTAATGTCCTTTCATTAAAATCATACTATTTAAAAGTATGAAAGTTATTGTGAAGATGACAATCTGTTATGTACAGTCAGTCTGTGTGTTAGTGACTTGCAGGAAAATGAATTTTAAAACAAGGTCAAAGGTTGCCAGGTCACTCTATTTTTTGTTAACTTTTTACCTGGTTTTAAAATTCCCTGCCCGCAGCTAACACTTGGACCAACCATACTAAAAGTCTGTCATCTTCACAATAATTTCCATTCTTTTTAAAAGGTATAATTTTAATTTAGATGCGTTTCAACACCCTATTGTTTACTTTTGGCCACTACCGTGACTTTAAGTTGCTGTTGCAGACAGTGAAGATGAAGATCAGACTACACAGAATGTGCTGTCCGATCTTAGATCTAAACTGTCTGATACCATACTACAAAATTAATTCTGGCAGAAACAATCTTGAAGTAGCAATAATTTTCTGTCTTTCCTTACTGCAAATGTCCTGTTCATTATTCCAGCAAGCTGAAAGTAAGACTGCCCAATACATAAGACCCATGTCTACTACTAGTAAAACGCACAACATCGTGAATAAATGAGCTGTTGGTGCAATGTTACCGAGATACCACTGAAAGCGGGGTAAATGTACAATTCAAACAAAGAAGCAGAACTGACATGGTGGTCCTAAACTGCAGCATAATGTTTCCATATGAAATGATGATATTCCAAAGTTACCCCGTAACTCTTTACCAGATGACAAATTTGTAGACTTGTCAAAACTGAAAGCATTTGCAGATAGCTATTTAAATGTGGCTCAAAGGACTGGCTTTGTCTTTGTAGAAAATTTTAACGTTTTTAGAAAACATTGTGGGAAAAGTAGAAAATGCTGGTTACAAGCATTTTTTTCCTTTCTTCACAATGTATTCAAAGGACTTCTTTCTCTGGGTCATTAAACACAGGTTTGTGTGGTAAGGAGTTTAAGAACAGTTCATTTCTTTGCGTGATTTGCTGCCAGTATACATTAAGATCAGAGTGCACAAAATGTGCAGTTTGATCTTTGATCAATCTTGGCTGGTTTGGCAAGACATTCTGAAAAAAAAACAAAACATTGGTTCCTGTATTGTACTTATTAAGGTGTTTGTCTCTACCATGAAAAAGTGTGTGTCGGGTTTATTTGGCTCTTTAACTCTTCATTACCAGCTAAAAAAATGTGACCTTTTTTCCAGGTCTAAGGACTGTTACCTCTATTGAAGATGAATTGAGTCATCCAGTCTAGCATCAGGTAGTGGATGGTGTAGATCAAAGATCTGGCAGCATGTTCTGTGCACTATTCACAAAAGCTACTTAGGTTGTCAGTCATAATCTGCACACTATGATCAGTGTGTCAGTTTTCATTCAAAATATTGCAGCAAATCATAAACTATTTCCAGGACATTCAACAAACTTTGACCCGAAATGTTTTTTAAGCCCCAATAGTGGAAAAAAGTAAACAATAGCGTTAAAATACATTGATTTTATATCATAAAAGGTATGGAAACTAGAACTGTCGCAGACTGACGAATACCCCCACCCGGTGCCTTGTCAATGAATGACTGCCCCTTTCCAAACCCAAAATGTAAAACAACAAAGGGCAAATACTCAAAAAATGAAAAAGACAGAGTTATGGATCTGTTGCGCTGCAATAACTAAAAAAATAGTGAGGAAAGAGTTAAGGTTCTTGTGATCTGCACATGTCCTCAACGTGATCAATGTGATGAAGTTTGAAGCCAATAGCTTTCATACTTTGTAAGTTATGCTCCTGACAAAAATCGAATTTGTAAAACAACAAAGGCCAATAAAGGACAGAGTTATGAATTGTGTGCACATGACCCAAGTTCAACCTTGTATCAGATATCATCGAGACAAATAATCTGACCTAGTTTCAAGAGTACCATGCTGAAAATGTGGCCTCTAGAGTGTGAACAAGCTTTTTTCTAAGACTTGGCCCAGTGACCTACTTTTTGACCCAACAAGACCAAATTTCAAACTTGTCCAAGGCATTATCAAGACAAACATTCTGACAAAGTTTCAAAAGCATCAGGCTGAAAATGTGGCCTCTAGATTGCACACAAGATTTTTGTAAGATTTAGTGACTTACCTTTTGACCTAATCTGATCCATTTTCAAACTTGTTCAAAATGTTATCGAGACAAACATGACTGAAAATGTGGCCGCAACAGTGCACACAAGATAAATGTTGACCACCCAGACGACGGACAACGGATACAGCACATTCACAAAATCTCATCTTGAGCACTTTGTGCTCAGACGTGAGCTAACAAGAGGGCCATGATGGCCCTGGATCGCTTACCTGAGTCAATAGGCGAAATTTCACTCCAGGGTCACTCTAGAGCGCACACAAGGTTTTTCTAAGATTTGACCTAGTGACCTAGTTTTTGATCCCACATGACCCAATTTTGAACTCGTCCCAGATTTTATCAAGACAAACATTCTGACCAAGTTTCATGAGGATCGGACTGAAAATGTGGCCTCTAGAGTGTACACAAGGTAAAAAGTTGACGACGGATGAAGCACGACACACGACGGACACTGGACACAGCACGATCACAATAGCTCACCATGAAAACTTTGTGCTCATGGTGAGCTAAAAAACATGAGTCAAAAAAGAGCACCACATGCAGGTGCCAACAATTGGCTGTTGTTTTTCGATGGATAAAAATTACCCTAACAAGTTTTGAAAAAGGTCACCCTAGGAACATTTCTGTGAAATTATTTCAAAATCTGACCAGCCATTCCAGAGAAGCAGAATTAAGAAATTCCTCTTCATGTCCCTATGGTGCAAATAGCCCCCACCACCAGAGCCATGTTTCTTGACAGATCACAATTTTGTGAACACTTTTTGAAAAGAGTGACCCAAGGAACATTTCCGTGACATTATTTCAAAATCTGACCAGCCGTTTCAGAGAAGAAGAATTTTTAAGAATTTCTTCATGTGTGTATAGTGCAAGTAGCCCCCCCCGCCCCCCCCCCCCCCCCCATCTGAGCCATGTTTCTTGACAGATCAAAATTTTGCAAACAATTTTTGAAAAGGGTCACCAAAGGAACATTTCTATGAAATTATTTCAAAATCTGACCAGCGGTTTCAGAGAAAAAGAACTCTTAAGAATTTCTTCATGGCCGTATAGCGCAAGTAGCCCCCAGTCACCAGAGCCATGTTTCTTGACGGATCATAATTTCGTGAACAATTTTTGAAAAGGGTCACCCAAGGAACATCTCTGTGAAATTATTTCAGAATCTGACCAGCCGTTTCAGAGAAGAAGAATTTTTAAGAATTTCTTCATGGCCGTAAAGTGCAAGTGGCCCCCATTCACCAGAGCCATGTTTCTTGACGGATCAAAATTTCGCGAACACATTTTGAAAAGAGTCACCCAAGGAACATCTCTGTGAAATTATTTCCAAATCTGACCAGCCGTTTCAGAGAAGAATTTTTAAGAATTTCTACATGCCCGTATAGTGCAAGTAGCCCCCCGTAACCAGAGCCATGTTTTTCGACAAATCAAAATTTCGGCGACAAGTTTTGAAAAGGGTCACCCAAGGAACATTCCTGTGAAATTATTTCAAAATCTGACCAGCAGTTCCAGAGAAGGAGAATTTTTAAGAATTTCTTCATGGCTATATAGTGCAAGTAGCCCCCATTCACCAGAGCCATGTCTCTTGACGGATCAAAATTTTGCGAACAATTTTTGAAAAGGGTCACCCAAGGAACATCTCTGTGAAATTATATCAAAATATGAACTGCAGTTTCAGAGAGAAGAATTTTTAAGAATTTCTTCATTTCCATATAGTGCAAGTAGCCCCCATTCACTAGAGCCATGTTTCTAGAAGGATCAAAATTTCGCGAACACTTTTTGAAAAGGGTCACCAAAGGAACATCTCTGTGAAATTATTTTAAAATCTGATAAGCGGTTTTAGAGAAGAAGAATTTTTAAGAATTTCTTCATATCTGTATAGTGCAAGTAGCCCCCATTCACCAGAACCCATGTTTTTTGACAGATCAAAATTTCGCAAAAAATCTTTGAAAAGGGTCACCCAAGGAACATCTCTGTGCAATTATTTCAAAATCTGACCAGCGGTTTCAGAGAAGATTTTTAAAGAATTTCTTAGAAAATTCCATTTCATTGCCATGGCAACCAGAGTTTTTGTGAATAATTTTTAAAGAGGACCTCCCAAGGAACATTCCTGCCAAGTTTGGTCCAAATTGGCCCAGTGGTTTAGGAGGAGATGATGTTTAAAGAATTGTTGACGACGCACGACGAACGACGCACAGACGCACAGACGCACGACGCACGACGGACACTGGGTGATCCTAAAAGCTCCCCTTGAGCACGTTGTGCTCAGGTGAGCTAAAAATGGTTGGTAGAAGATCAGAGTATGCCACTGAAATACGGTCATATAAAAAGAATTGTTGTCTCCTTTGCAAAGGGTGTATAGACATTTTTGATGAAATCTGTTCTGTTATGGTCAAAATGAAATGTCTTTTTCATCAGTTGTTCGTTGGTGTAATAAATTCAAATGTGGGTTAATTTCGACTGAAGCTGCACCCCATATCCATCGGCCTAAAACAGCAGTGTCTGCGATGATGGTTTCTATAGTGAAAGAAATACTTAATACCGAAGCAAGATACACCACTAGGCAAATAGCTAGTATCCTTGGCATTTCATTAGGAGCAGCTCATACCATTCTCAAATGTGCTTTGAAAATGAGAAAGATCTGTGCCGGGTGGATTCCCCATCTGCTGACAGATGAGCAGAAAATAGCTCGCGTGCAATGCGCTAAATTGTTGCTTGATCAGGATGTAAATAACGATGCACTGTCTTTTGCAAATGTCGTCACTGGTGACGAAACATGGGATCATTTTTATGAGCTGAAACCAAAACACAAAACAAGATTTGGGCTACAAAACCTGTCAAAAGACCATGCACTGAAAAAAGGACCATCGGTATATAGAAGGTAATGTATGCCATTTTCTTTTCAGTGCAAGGTCCCACTATTCAGGTTGCTGTGCCTAAAGGCAAATCTGTTAACGCAAAATTTTACAAGACGAAAGTTCTGTGAAAACTGAAGAAATGCTTTCAAAAATGAAGACCCGCAACAGGTTTGGCCAATGTCAGACTGCCGCATGACAACGCGTCATCGCACAAGGCATCTATAGTGCAAGACTTTCTGAAGCAGGAAAAAGTTGTTGTGCTCCCCCACCCTCTGTATTCACCTGACCTTGCCCCTTATTACTTCGTTTTGTTTTCAAAGCTGAAAAAATACCTTTCAGGTTGAAAACTTGTTCAGCGCAAACACCTAGGCTCTGCAATATTCCAGTGTCTTCATACTATACCTAATGACCCAATTTGAAACTCATCTGAGATATTATTAAGACAAACATTCTGACCTATTGTCAGGTCAACTGAGCTGAAAATGTGGCCTCTGGAGTGTCCAAAATGTCTTTCTTCAACTTGACCTAGTGACCTAGTTTATGACCATACATGACCATATTTCAAACTCATCCAAGACATCAAAACAAACTTGTTGACCAAGGTTCAGGTGAATTGGACAAGAACTGCCGCCTCTAGAGTGCCCACAAGGTATTTCTGTAATTTGACCTAGTGACCTAGATTATGACCCTACATGACCCAATTTCAAATCTATTCAAGATATCATCAAGTCAAACATGCTGACAAATTTTCAGGTCAGTTGAGCAAAAAACTGTGGCCTCTACAGTGCCCACAATACATTTCTTTAATTTGACCCAGTGACCTAGTTTATGACCCTATGAGACCCAATTTCTAACTGATCCAAGATATCATCAAGTCAAATATGTAGACCAATTTTCAGGCCAATTTAGGTAGAATTGTGGCCTCTAGAGTGCCCACAAGGTATTTCTTCAATGTGACCCAGTGTCATTGTTTATGACCCTATGTGACCTAATTTTGAACTCCTCCGAGATATCATCAAGACAAACAATGTGGCCTCTAGAGTGCCCACAAGTATTTCTTTAATTTGACCTAGTGACCTACTTTATGACCCCAGATGACCCAATTTCAATCTCATCCAAGATTTAATTAAGGCAAACATTCTGAAAAATTTTCAAGTCAATTGAGCAAAAAATGTGGCCTCTAGAGTGCCCACAAGGTATTTCTTTAATTTGACCTTAGTGACCTAGTTTATGATCCTAGGTGACCCAAATTCAGAATCATCCAAGATTTCATCAAGACTAACATTCTGACCAATTTTCAGGTCAACTGAGTAAGAAATGTGGCCTCTAGAGTGTCCACAAGGTATTTCTTTAATTTGACCTAGTAACCTAGTTTATAACCCCAGGTGACCAAATTTCAAACTCACTCAAGATTTAATTAAGACAAACGTTTTGACTAATTTTCAAGTCAACTGAGCAAAATATGTGGCCTCTAGAGTGTCCACAAGGTATTTCTTTAACTGTTTACCACACAATCCCGACTTTTAACGACCCTGTGAAAGAAGTCCTTTGAAAACCAGGGTCATAATGACCCAATTTAAAACTCATCAGAGATATTATTAAGACAAACATTCTGACCAATTATCAGGTCAATTGAGCTGAAAATGTGGCCTCCGGAGTGTCCAAAATGTCTTTCTTCAATTTGACCTAGTGACCTAGTTTAGGACCCTATGTGACCATATTTCAAACTCATCCGGGACGTCAAAACAAACTTGTTGACCAAGGTTCAGGTGAATTGGGCAAGAAGTGCCACCTCTAGAGTGCTTCAATTTTGAACTCATCCGAGATATCATCAAGACAAAAAATGTGGCCTCTAGAGTCCCCACAAGGTATTTCTTTAATTTGACCTAGTGACATACTTTATGACCCCAGATGACCCAATTTCAATCTCATCCGAGATTTAATTAAGGCACACATTCTGATAAATTTTCAAGTCAATTGAGCAAAAAATGTGGCCTCTAAAGTGCCCACAAGGTATTTCTTTCATTTGACCTAGTGACCTAGTTTATGACTCTAGGTGACCCAAATTCGAACTCATACAAGATTTCATCAAGACAAACATTCTGACCAATTTTCAGGTCAATTGAGTAAGAAATGTGGCCTCTGGTGTGTCCACAAGGTATTTCTTTAGTTTGACCTAGTGACCTAGTTTATGACCCTAGGTGACCAAATTTCAAACTCATCCAAGATTTAATTATAACAAACATTTTGACCAATTTTCAAGTCAATTGAGTGAAAAATTCGGCCTCTATAGTGTCCACAAGGTATTTCTCTAATTTGACCTAGTGACCTACTTTATGACCCCAGGTGACCCAATTTCAAAGTTATCTGAGATTTAATTAAGAAAAACATTCTAACCAATTTTCAAGTCAATTGAGCAAAAAATGTGGCCTCTAGAGAGCGCACAAGATATTTCTTAAATTTGACCTAGTGACCTAGTTTTTGACCTCACATGACCCAATTTCAAACTCATCCAAAATTTTATCATGACAAACATTCTGATCAAGTTCCACAAGTATCCGACTGAAAATGTGGTCTCTAGAGTGCACACAATTTTTTTTTTTTTTAAGATTTAACCTAGTGACCTAGTTTTGACCCCAGATGATCCAATTTCAAACGAGATTTTATCATGACAAATATTGTGACCAAGTTTCACAAGTATCTGACTGAAATTGTGGCCTCTAGAGCGCACACAAGGTTTTTCTAAGATTTGACCTAGTGACCTAGTTTATGACCCCACATGACCCAATTTCAAAGTCATCCGAGATTTTATCAAGACAAACATTCTGACCAAGTTTCACAAGTATCTGAGTGAAAATGTGGCCTCTAGGGTGCACACAAGGTTTTTCTAAGATTTGACCTAGTGACCTAGTTTTTAACCCCACATGACCCAATTTCAAAATTGTCCATGATTTTTATCAAGACAAACATTCTGACCAAGTTTCATGTGGATCCGACCGAAAATGTGGCCTCTAGAGCGCACACAAGGTTTGTCTAAGATTTGACCTAGTGACCTTGTTATAGACCCCACATCACCCAATTTTGAACTCGTCTGGGATTTTATCAAGACAAACATTCTTACCAAGTTTCATGGGGATCGGACTGAAAATGTGGGTTCTAGAGCGTACGCATGGTAAAAAGTTGACGCCAGACGCCGGACACAGCATGATCACAATAGCTCACCATGTGCACTTTGTGCTCAGGTGAGCTAAAATTATATGTGAAGCCCCGTTTTTCCAAAGACACAACATTTAATCAAAAAAGCTAAAATAATGATATTGGCGGACTATGATAAGGAACACACGTATGAAGTTTCACAAACTTTTGTCCAGGATTTTGAGTTGAAGATGCATGTATATTGATCCTTAACAGAAATATACATGAAGCCCCTTATTCTTATGAGACTGTATTTGATATCAAAAAGGCAGAAAAAACAATAAATATCGTCAGACATCTTTAGGAACACCTGTATGAATTTCTATTAGTTTTTGTCAAGGATTTTAGAAGATATCTGTCCTGAAAGACGGACAAACTGATGGTCATTGGTCCATGATAAATTAAACATTTAGCCCCCTTTTTTCATGACATGGCATTTCATGAAATAAAAACAAATAACTATTGTCTGTGGCTTGTAATAAACAATATAAAGATGAAGTTTCATGACATTTTGTCCTGTAGTTAAAGAGATATTGGTCCACAATGAAAATATACGTCAAGCCCCCTTTTTCCATGACACAGCAATAAAAAAACAAGGTGGTTAAAACCCAGATAGAGGCCCTATTGATAACTAATCATTTCTGTGAAATCATTTCAAAATCTGACCAGCGGTTTCAGAGAAGAAGAATTTTTAAGAATTTCTTCATAGCCATATAGTGCAAGTAGCCCCCAGTCACCAGAGCCATGTTTGTTGACAGATCAAAATTTTGCGAACAAAATTTTGAAAAGGGTTACCCAAGGAACATCTCTGTGAAATTATTTCAAAATCTGACCAGCCGTTTCAGAGAAGAAGAATGTTTAAGAATTTCTTCATATCAGTATAGTGCAAGTAGCCCCCAGTCACCAGAGCCATGTTTCTTGACGGATCAAAATTTCGCGAACAGTTTTTGAAAAGGGTTACCTAAGGAACATCTCTGTGAAATTATTTCAAAATCTGATCAGCCGTTGCAGAGAAGAAGAATTTTTAAGAATTTCTTCATATCCATATAGTGCAAGTAGCTCCCAGTCACCAGAGCCATGCTTTTCGACGGATCAAAATTTCGTGAACAGTTTTTGGAAAGGGTCACCCAAAGAATATTCCTGTGAAATTATTTCAAAATCTGACCAGAGGTTCGAATGGAGAAGATTTTTCAAGAATTGCTTAGACAATTCCATTTGGTTGCCATGGCAACCAGAGTTTTTAATGGAATCAAATTCTGTGATCAAGTTTTAAAGAGGACCTCCCAAGGAACATTCCTGCCAAGTTTAGTCCAAATTGGCCCAGTGGTTTAGGAGGAGAAGATGTTTAAAGAACTGTTGACGCCGCAAGACGGACGACGCACGACAGTCATGACAGACACAGCATGATCCTAAAAGCTCCCCTTGAGCATGTTGTGCTTAGGCGAGTTAAAAAGACTATGAAAATGCCTTCAAAGATTGGATCCAGAGACTGAAAATTTGTATATCTGTTGGAGGTGATTACTCTGAGGGAACAAAATAAAAATCTTAGTGAAACCTATGAAGAATCAAATTTTAGGCGCTTAGATAAATTCGTATTTGAACACTCCTGGTACAATGTTTTGAACCTTTATCATACAATGCCGAGGTTCAACGACTCTGGCAGGTGGGCTTTTGAAAACATTAAAGAGCTTGATATTGCGTTCAGTATAATCTTAGCTGCTTTTATGAACAGCACTCATGAAGAATGCAGAGCTGTAGGCAATTTACAGGACATGAAATCTAGGGGTCCCTTGTTGGATCCCAAGCTCGACCAAATTTTTTCCAAGGACTGATGATAGTCATTGCAACATTATTTATTCCTCTCTCTATGCTGAATATTGTTTTGATGATGTAAATGAGGAAAAGAAGCCAGTGGCTTAAAAAGAAAATATGTGAGGCACTGGTAAAGAAACTCTAGGAAAGCACCGATACCCACATTGGCCCCAGGACTGTGTAATATAACTAAAATACTGTTGAAAAGAGTAATTAACACCATACAAACAAACAAATCTGGTTTCTTTCTCTCTGTAATATTAGACACCTCACATTATTTCAGAAGCCTCCAATTTGTCATTGTGCAAATGCTTTCAATTTTGTAAAGTCTAAAATGTTGTTTTCTGGTAGATTTAACTCCTTACAAAACAACAAAATTTTAGACTGGTCCACATTGAAAGCATTTGCAGAAGACAATATAAATGTCATTAAAAAACTGTAATTCGTTTTGGGAAGTGTAGAAAACATTATGGGAAAAGGAGAAAATGCTGGTTATCAGCATTTTCTCCTTTTCCCACAAGATTTTCAAAAAGTTTTTTTCACAAGGTCGTTAAAAGTCTGGATTGTGTTGTAAAGGATTAAAAGGCTGAATGACAAAGCAAAGAAAAAAATCTCTGCATACTAGTACGGAATTAAAAGCCAATTAGGCTTATCAGTTTCGGGCTTTCATTGCACAAAATGAAAGGAACAGAAGGAGACTGTTGAATGATTTCTAAATGAAGTATTGTAACATTTGTTGTCTTTATTAGATTATGTAATAACCATGACATAAACCAACATCCTTTACTCTATACCATCGGAATTTTTTTTAATCATTTTCTAACCCTTAACCAAACAACGAAATTTTGGACTCAACCAAATTGAACGCCTTCTCATTCTCATTAAAACTCTGGATTGTGTGGTAAAGGATCAGTAAGAGGATAATTAACATGAAAAATGTATCAAAACCATTTCTTCTTTGTTAATCCTTTACCTGACGACCTAATTTTAGACTAGTCCATATTGCTTTTTAAGGTGGTGCAATTTGATTTCAGCAAAAGAAAAACATAAAGATTTGCAAATAATCCTAAAATGATGTGTAAAGTAAACCTACATAATAATAATTATTGTAGTTGGTGGGACTAAGGTTGTTTGGTCATGAAATTGTTGGTATAGATTTTAACATCATGGCAAACTTTAGCCACTGACAAACCCAATTTTTCCCTGTTAGGTTAGTTTAAATACTTTTAGATATGAACAATTATTCTCTAAACCACCATCATCTGTAGAATCTTTTGCAACATTGTCACCTGCATAGTTTTAGTATACTGTGTTCAAGTTGAAATTCCATACAATCATAATTAGATATAATCCTTTTTGAGTCGCCTGGTTGCATAGCAACAAGGCTCTCATTGTTATCATCCTGATTCATGGGGTGACGTAAGCATGCCTCTGGCCTTGTACTGCTTCCTTTCCAGACTTCCGGTTTGCGAGACGTTGCGTAGTTCATTTGTCATGTTGCATTATCCTCAATGCTTCTATCATACATAATTTTCAGTTACTAAATTTTCAGATATATCGAAGACGTCCCTTACAGCTCAAGTATTCAAATTCGTAAATATTTGAAATAATTGTGTCCTGCTCTAGGATACATCAACACTGAACTTTCACATTGACATCAAGAATAATCGGTCCATGGAAAAACCAGATTTCCCTTCGAACCGGATTTCACCATATTTCACCTAAGTATGACAAATTTTATTGCCGTAGTGATAACTTTTGATCTGAAATGAAATAATTTATGAACAGCATAATTGTATGCTAATTTTCAGGAAAATATCTTATTCTAAGAATAATTTGTTAGCGTTTTTTAGAACAACATGTAACTCCTTTTGAAAAGATTTTTTTCTTGACATGTAAGCTATATTTACATAATAAATTAGCTAAATGAGAAATCACCATGGCGAAAAATTCATTATTTGATGTGAAATATGGTCATGCAAAGGTGAAATACAGTTATCAAGAGATGAATTTCCGTGAAATACGGTTCAAACTGAACTTCGGGTTTTCCGTGCACCCGAGAATAATTCGCATATCTGGCTGTTGTCTAGTGTGTATGCTTATGAAGCCTCGCTATATATATGGCAACAGTTGTTAATAAAACCAAGGACGATTCTTTTTTCGTTGGCCAAATTACCTGCTTAAAGTGCATTAATTTGGTTCCAGCCCTCATACCCTTTTCTGATTTAAAATCAATCAATGACAGAAGAGAAAGACAATGTCGAACGGCATGGGTGCTTGGTCATAGAGGGAAATTGCGTTGTAGGCTAACTTGTTCAAGTGTGAGAGTTTACTCTCGTAGGAAGATTTAACCAGCGAAACTTGACCCAAAACATATTAAGTATACAACAGATAAGGTTGTCTTTTTCTCAAAGTATTTTCAAGCCAAAACATCTTTATATGCCATTCAAGATGTGCTGAGATTCATTTCTGGTGTCTATTTATAGCAACCTTCACCGTTGCGAGAGCTGCATAGTTCCCCGACAAGATAATTCCCCCGACACATCTGTACAATATTTCCTGATAATTTCAGACAACAATTTTCCAGGCATGTAAAAGCAATTTCTCTTGAACTGCAGGTGCTGTAAACTGGGATCACACTGTATGCAATGTACAGCCTGATCTTCTGACTCTCCTCAATTTTGATTATATTCTGAGAAACCGTAGCTAGTACTTTTATGATAGGGTATAATTATTTCTTTCAGTTTCTTTTTTACTTGATTTCTGACAACTCTTTAATTTGCAATACTTCATATTTCAATTATAGATTAACATGTAAATATATTGCTCTGAAATGTCACGTATTTCTAGAAGCTCGAATTGTTATATTTTAAATGTTTTTTGTGTGTGTGTGTTTGTCTGATGTAGTTTAGGATAACACTGCCATCTACGGACGGTGCAGACACCAACCAGATGATTTTGTTGCCAAATGTTTATAAGATATATAGAATAACAGGTACAAATTATCCAATCACAAAACATGTGTTATCAATAAATATCCTTAATTTTCAATGATTACCAACAATAACTGTTAATGATAGTAAGTAATAGGTACATGTAGTTTGACTTAGAACTAAAGTGTTTGGGAACTGCCTCTAAAAAAATTATCGTCCAGGAACTGGATTGTCAGGAAAAGTTCTGTTTATTCTACCTTTCCACGCACTCGTCACAACTCAGCCGATTCCATACCTAGTACCTACATCTAACCTCGTCTGTATCAAGGGGATTTCCATACTGAAATACTCCTTGTCACATGATCTTATGTTGGTAGAGTAGCTAACTATGGTTGAAGGTCACCGGAGGTATTTTATTTTTGCATTTTTTTCGCCACTAGGAGTAAACAGTCGCATCCTTTTGATTTTTATTTACTAAGAAATCAACCTCCCCCCCCATCCTCCCCAAAAAAGGGGGGGTCAAAATCTGGTTTAATGCCCCTTAAACTTTCAAACAACTAAGCAACAGGCAACTCTCAGGACTATCAGTCCTTTGATTACATATATGAGGTCAGAAAGTTACAAAGTGTAGAGATTCAATAAAAGTAGTTTTACATCTTGTGGTTATCTCTTTTTTATAAATACCAATAAATATTAGAGGGCCAATACTATGCCTTTTATGCGCTAATAGCAAATACAAATCCTGACAGATACACTTACCATATTTTGCTTAAATTTTTGGACACCAGAAGTATTGGGAAACCATCAAAAAACATGAAAATAATTATATCCATGACCAAAAGATTTGGGCTATAATAAAAATTAAAAGTAAGATCGGTATTTTTGTTGTTCCAAAGAATTGGGACAGTGAATATCTACTCAAAAAAAAAAATCTTTCAATCCATTTGATACCCTTTGTTTACCAGTATTTGCTTCATGCAGTTTCATTTCTGCATGTAAGCATTGTTTCCCATCCCTCCTGATATCATCGGAAGTCTCTCAATTCAAGATAAAAAACCTGATCACCCCGACAGACAATTAAACAACCCAGATTGGAAAAAAATCCAAAATAGAGTAAAATGGGTTTGATAATTCCGTACCAATGGACAAAAGTACATGTTTACATGCACATCCTTAATTTACAAGTAGTTGACACATGTGTGTGTGTGTGTTTCATGGTCAATCGGGTTCGTTGTTTAAAAACAGAAATTAAGATATCCTATTATTTAATTGAAGTTTATCAAATGAAGATCATGAACCAATCAAATTTGAGAATGGGCCCAGCAGGTACTTTTCAGAGCGGAAATAAAATCATCGTTCACCTCATGTTAACAGGTAAAAAACATTGTAAAAGTATTTATAGGTGCAAAACACCAATGCTCATTGCTTTCCTGGGATGCAAACAAAAGTTACTGAAAACATCACCAGTAAGTCTGTCAGTAACAAAAACAATGAAAAAATATGCAGTCTTAAATTCCTACTACACAAACTGACCACAGGAATTCCAATTTGTATAACAAGAGGGCCATGATGGCCCTAGATCACTCACCTGAGCCAATAGGCAAAATGACCACAGGTGACCAAATTTCAAACTCATCTAAGATTTAATTAAGACAAACGTTTTGACCAATTTTCAAGTCAATTGAGAGAAAAATGTGGCCTCTAGAGTGTCCACAAGATATTTCTTTAATTTGACCTAGTGACCTACTTTATGACCCTGGGTGACCCAATTTCAAGTTTTCTGAGATTTAATAAAGAAAAACATTCTGACCAATTTTCAAGTCAACTGAGCGAAAAATGTGGACGCTAGAGTACCCATAAAGCATTTCTGTAATTTGACCCAGTGACCTAGTGATCCAATTTCAAACATGTCCGAATTTTATCAAGACAAACATTCTGACCAAGTTTCACAAGTATCTGACTGAAAATGTGGCCTTTGGAGCGCACACAAGGTTTGTCTATGATTTGACCTAGTGACCTAGTTTTTGACCCCACATGACCAAATTACAAACTCGTCTGAGATTTTATCAAGACAAACATTTTGACCAAATTTCACAAGTATCTGACTGACAATGTGGCCTCTAGAGCGTACACAAGGTTTTACTAAGATTTGACATAGTGACCTAGTTTTTGACCCCACATGACCCAATTTCAAACTCGTCTGAGATTTTATCAAGACAAACATTTTGATTAAGTTTCATGACGATTGGACTGAAAATGTGGCCTCTAAAGCGTACACAAGGTTTTTCTAAGATTTGACCTAGTGACCTAGATTTTGACCCCACATGACCCAATTTTAAATTTGTCTGAGATTTTATCAAGACAAACATTCTGACCAAGCTTCATGAGGATCAGACTGAAAATGTGGCCCCTAGAGCGTACACAAGGTTTTTCTAAGATTTGACTTAGTGACCTAGTTTTTGACCCCACATGACCCAATTTCAAACTCGTCGAGATTATATCAAGACAAACATTCTGACCAAGTTTCATGAAGACCGAACTGAAAATGTGGCCTCTAGAGCGTACACAAGGTTTTTCTAACATTTGACCCAGTGACCTAGTTTTGACCCCACATGACCCAATTTCGAAGTCGTTGAGATTTTATCAAGACAAACATTTTGACCAAATTCCACAAGTATCTGGCTGAAAATATTGCTTCTAGAGTGTACACAAGGTTTTTCTAAGATTTGACCTAGTGACCTAGTTTTTGATTCCATGTGACCCAATTTCAAACTTGTCCGGGATTTTATCAAGAAAAAAATTCTGACCAAGTTTCATGAAGATTGGACTGAAAATGTGGCCTCTAGAGCGTACACAAGGTTTTTCTAAGATTTGACCTAGTGACCTAGTTTTTGACCCCACATAACCCAATTTCAAACTCATCCGAGATTTTATCAAGACAAACATTCTGACCAAGTTTCATGAAGATCGAACTGAAAATGTGGCCTCTAGAGCGTACACAAGGTTTGTCTAAGATTTGACCTAGTGACCTAGTTTTTGACCCCACATGACCCAATTTCAAACTTGTCCGAGATTTTATCAAGACAAACATTCTGACCAAGTTTCATGAAGATCGGACTGAAAATGTGGCCTCTAGAGCATACACAAGGTAAAAAGTTGACGACGGGCGACCGACGACGGACATAGCACAATCACAATAGCTCACCATGAGCACTTCGTGCTCAGGTGAGCTAAAAATAGACCGACCTGCATGTAATCATATAGCCGGTTCGTTTGGGCTCTGCTAAGAAGAGAATGCTATTCACAGAACCGATTAGAATAGAAAGTCAATCGAACGAATTTAGAATCATTCATCATGGTGGCTTTTTACAACAAACTGCTGTTGTTTGTAGAAGAATGGCTATTTGATGAGAATGATGCTAGCTTCTTCTGTCTAAACAGGTCTTGAACAATCCCCAAAATAGCAGCTTTGTATTCATCAGTGTAAGTCGAATAAGTGATAAAAATATATATACTTTTTTATACCAATTCGAGAAATATTAGAACGTTTCGAACCCAAGACATTTCGCCCCTAAAAATTCTGAGGGCGATTCAAGACATGCAGAGGAATTAATCAGTATTTACCGTATATTTACCACCGCAAATTGGATACTGAGCAAGAGCAATCCTTTCAGCAAGTAAAAACACGAATATTTGCAAATGACAACAAAAAAACAAATGTCAACTGAAAAGAAACCATTCTTCAACTCGCGTTTCGTTGGCCGCTTCTGCCATTTTGTTTCGAATCTCTGCCGGCTCTTCCAAATATCGAGTGGAAGAGACGGCAGAGCTTCTAAAAGCGGAAGACGCCCAATCGAACGCACCGGAATATCTCCTCCAATTCTGGCAGCTCTACCGTTGGCCCAAACGAACCGGCTAATAGTTATACTGAAATCAATGAAAAGCACTGATATTGGACTGGTAAGTGGTCAGTGACAAACACTGTATGACCACTTGTCTTGTTTGTCCATAAGTTTTGGGACACTTGGAAAATTAATTATTTTTTTGTCAACCTAAATATTGGGACATCTAAAAATTTAATTACTATTTACAGTCCCAAAACTTAAGCATTTTACGGTATGCAAGGGTTGTCCTTGCAGTTTGCCGAATCACACCGTTTTACGTTAAATTTTGAGAATAATGGAAAATCAAACACACTGTTAGAAAAAGAATTCAAATCTGAATAAACTGATGGTAAATACATAAGTTACATACAAAAAATGGTTTTACATTTAAATATCAAAAAACTATACCACTACCAGTTTGCCGAACGCCGACGTCAATGTCAACTGGAAACATCACACACGACTAAAGACAATACTGCGGTTGACTTTCTCCACGTAGTCACCACCGGTGGCTATGCACTTCTGGTGCCGCCCCGTCCACTTAGAAAATGTCTGTCGGTACCAATCATCACTGAATGTAGCCACTGCAAATAGCTGTCTGAAGTTCCACCATGTCATCAAAATGGCGGCCACGAAGTTGGGTTTTGATCTCAGGGAATACCCTAAAATCAAGTCGAGCCAGATCCGGACTGTTCCAGAGACTTGTTTTGTCTCAGGATCATAGTAATGCATCCATGACTCATCATTTGTCACAATATGATCAAGGAAACGATCTCCATCTGCATCATGATGCCGCAAAAATTTAAGCAAAGAAACCACATGGCGCTCTTTATCAAAGTCACTAAGGAGGCATGGTACCCATCATGCCGACACCTTCATTATTTCAAGCTCATCCGTAAGAATCTTATGTGTAGCTGTTCTCAACAGGCTGATCTTATTTGCTATCACCCGGCCCGTCAAATGTCTTTTTTCACCATATCACGAAAATGGTCTTGATTTATGCTCATTACAACATTAAAGCCTTCTCGGTCACTCATCATCTTTTACTGATGTTGGTCTGTTGCGTAACTGGCCATGCCCTTTAATTAAAGACAAAATTAATGAATTTCAAAAATTTTGGCAAAGTGTTGAATTCTTTGATCAGTCACAGGGTTTCAGATGGAGATTTCTATAAACCAAAACTTGATCACTTTTCATAATTCCATGTTTTTAGCTGAAGTCATGATGATTAATATTTGACGTCACCAATCACTTTCAAAATTTTTGTAGAAACTTCAAAACTTTGTGTAATGTCTTCAAATTTACAGGAAATGCTGTTAGGACAGCATGTTAACATAATCAAGTTTTGTGGCTTTTACTGACTACTGATGCCTATATTATAAGCTTCATTTAAGGAATCAGGTTTGATTTAAATTACGACCTGCATCAAAATTAATGTGCAACACCATGCTATAGAAACGGATATGTTCTTTCTTGGTTACATATTCTCAGTCAATGTCACATTTCCGTACTGTATATAAATTACTTAATCTATTTCCATCAATATACCTAGGTACATATACACTTTTCTGGTTTTAAAAGACAATTCCGCGAACTTCGAGGACAACCCTCGTATATGCATGCATTTTTAAAAATGTTCAAATAGAGTGGAAAAAATAATGTATAATTTTTCTGTGAGCCATGCCACTGTAACAAACCCTATCAGTGACAAAAAGCAAATCGTTATGTTCTTGAGGGTTGTATCAAACATTCTTTAATAAAAAAATCTTATAGTGAATAGGGAACTACATATTGGGAATCATCATGAGATAATAAAAATTTGTGGTGGATTACTTTTGGGGATGAAGAACAACCATCTCAACCAAATACTGGCCTTTTTACCAACTCAGATGACATTATATTTTCTGTGCAATGTTAGTTTCCTGTTCATGCAATGTACATTTTACCACTGGCACATATAAGAACAAATCACCTGACAGTGAACCAAAAGACAAAACGTTAATGAATTAAAAAAGAGAGCTTGGCAAAATTAATATCAGGGCCCTAAGTATTCACCAACCATTCTTAGTTTCATTTTCAGTCTAATTCTTGACTTAAAAAGTAACACAACTTGTAAAGATTGGCTAAACCATTTAGTTTAGCCAACCAAAAGCTTCATTACTTTCAAATTTAGAAAATTCTTCAGAATAAGGCTAAGATTTTTTCTAAGAAGAGTTGGTGAATACGGACTCAGGTTTGTCACCAATAATTTTAACTAAATTTTAATGTCCTTTTTTTTTCACTTTGCAACGTGATAAGATTTAGTTTCGATGTTTCTTTTTCGTCTCTTGTTTCCTATGGTATCTTAGCCCATTACCAAATAAATATTTCACTAAACCCCCCCCTCCCCCCACACACACAGGGAAGCTTTTGAAGACATTGCAGGGAAAGCAGAAAAAGCCAGTAACTAGCATCATTTCCTTTTCTCTCAATGTTTTCTGCTGTGTCGAAGTAGAATAGTCTCTGAAAAGTAACTGCTCTTCATTTTGTTGAAAAGCAGTATTGGATTATTGGGTAAGACTTTCAGCACTGAGCATGAGCTTCAACCGTGATCAAACATGTGACACACATTTAAAGATACATCCTTACAGCCAAAGGGAAAAATGCTGTAAACATTTACTACACTGTAGAATGGTTCAAAATATAGTCAGATGTTATGATTTATATGTTGTAAGGGATAAATACATAATATCAGAAATCTTCGATTTAAAACCAGACACATTACACCAGTGATTTCTTTATGTCCCCAAGAAATTGAAATGCATTTTCTATCGGTCCTAATCTATGCAACCATCAGGGACAACAATTGGCATGAAGATACAAGAATGATTATAGTTTGATAAATTAAACAAGAGGGCCATGATGGCCCTGTATCGCTCCACTGGCTTATAAATATAAACCATAAATACTAAACATTTCAATTCTGAGCCAAATGGTTTCAAAATAAAGACTTACAAAGTTTTCTCTGTAAAAGCCCATGTGAAAGTTGAGACCCGCAAGGCAAAGCCATTTTTGATCCCAGAGCTATAATTACTTGAACCCTGGTGGAGGTCCACAAGATAAAGCCACATGCCAAAATAATACAAGTCTATGCTGTATGGTTATAAATAAGGTGATTTTCAAGTTTTGTCCATATGAAGCCTCTGTAAAACATAAGACCCCTGATGCAAGGCTAATTTCAAAAAAAAAAAATCTAAACAGGAAGATTTCTTAAGTTGTCACTATGTAAGCCCATGTAAAACTTGTGACCCCTGCGGCGGGGCCAATTTTGACCCCAGGGCTAAAGTTTTGGCCCGCTTGGTAGAGGCCCACTAGATATAGCAACATGCAAAATTTGGTAGCTCTGGGCCTAATGGCTAGGTACAGGAAGATTTTTAAAGTTTTCTCTATATAAGCCTATGTAAAACTTCTGACCCCTGGGGCAGAGCCAATTTTGACTCCAGGGCTATAATTTGAAGAAACTTGATAGAGGTCTACTACATAAAGCTACATGCCAAATTTGGTAGCCCTATGCCTTATGGTTTCAGACAAGAAGATTTTTAAAGATTTCCAATATTTTTCAGTTTTGTTGCCATGGCAACCAGAGTTTTTGAAGGAATCAAATTCTTTCAAGAAATTCTGAAGAGGCCCATGGCAGGATCATTTCTGTGAAGTTTCGTGAAAATCGGATGGGTAGTTTCAGAGAAGATGTTTGAAATAAAAGTTAACGCACGGACGGACGGATGCATGCATGCACGGATGCATGCACGCACGGACGGACGCACGACGGACACCAGGCCATGACATAAGCCCGCTGGCCTTCGGCCAGTGGAGCAAAAAATGAAATGGGTTAAAACCTGGCTGAAAATGAGTATAGATGTATCTTTAACAGACCAAAAGTCTTGACAGGCCAAGGCCATGGGAAATAGGGCAGACTGCAAATAAAGTGGTGCAGACTGATTCTTTTGATTCTGTAGTCAAGTATTTTGTGAGAAATTCAAGACAAAACTGCCTTGAAAAATTTGAGCCAATTATTTCATTTCAATTATTTAGCAGTCCCTAGGCATCAACAGGTGTTGGGCATCGACTTTATCCTGCCATTACAGGCCAATATCTTAACCCTTTACCAAACGATCCCATGATTTAAGAACCCTAAAGGAGACATTGCTTCTAAAAACATTTTAGAAAAAGGAGAAAATACTACTGACTTTGATTTTCTCCTTATCCTAAAATGTTTTAAAATCCTTTTAAAGTCAAATTTCTTCATTTACACTAAATTTACTTTGTCATCTGCAAATATATTCAATATAATTGATGAGTCTCGACTTAAATGGTTTAGTTTTAACAACCCTGACACATAAAATTATATGCCTTTTGAAACCATGGTGGCAAAATGGAGAAAATGCTGGTAACCAGCATTTTCTCCTTTTTCCACAATTTTTTCAACCCTTCCACAAGCAAATTTCAATTTTCGAGTCACATTTATTTTGTTGTCTGCAAATGCTTTGAATTTGGATAAATCTGAAATGTTGTCATCTGGTAAAGAGGTAAATGTTGATGCTGCAGGTATCCCATTCCCTCAGAGGTATTGTAACTCTCCTCAACACTTTATTCAACTCTGTACAGGAAAACAAAACTTTAGATTCACCAAATTGAAAGCTTTAGATTTTCACTCAACAAGTACAGTATGGCTCAAATGATTGCTGTGGCTCCAATGATTGACTTTGTCTTTGAAAGAATAGAGAGCATTGTGAGAAAAAGAGATAATGCTGGTTACCATTTGTCTACATGTTTGTTAACCCTTAGGCTGCCAAGCCTGATTCACCGACCTTTTGTGGACAGTGTAGATCAAGATCAGACTGCACAGAAAATGCAGTCTGATCTTTGATCCACAATGTCCTATACAGTGGTTTTTTTCTCCAAAAATAAGTTTGAAATATCATTATTCGGGCCTTTACTCTCAGCTTGAAATTCGGGCCTTTACTCTCAGCTTGAAAGTTTCATTTAACTTACATAGCAGGATAAGGGTTAAAACATGGAATTGTTTGGCACTATATGAAACCATTCAAGGATTCAGTGGGAAAAGAGTAGCTTAAATACTATAAATACTACCTGTTAAGTCTTACAGGTTGTACTCCTCTCTGCCTCACACCCTCAGATATATCACAAATCACAAAATATATGCCAGTATTATCAGGTTACGCCATCTTTCTGAAGGGGTATCACTTTCCCCAAGGGAAGGTGACGGGTCATGATGCATGTTGATTTGAAAACTTGTGCATGCACCGCACTGCATATATCCCACGGGGTTTGGAATTCCGTAATCTTTGGAAATTAGTTTTAAATTTGGCAACTTTGCGTAGAATTTAAACCAATTTTGGAGTCGACCCTGGTAATTACTCCAGAGCAAGTTCTCAGAGTTCCGATTGAACTGTCAACTAGAATACTTCATATTATCTGTTGCGGACACCTACAGTGTCGATAATCCCTTCACCTAACATTCCAAAAGGAACTTATATAAACTGAATATGCATGCACTCAAACATCAGAATGCAAAAAGGAAGTCTACATAGAATGAAATTCCAAATTTCCAAATAGAGAAGTTTTTCCATGTAAGCAGCCTTTCCATTCATCACAATGTTTTCTGAAAAATTCAATTGGAAATAAGTATTTCACAACAGCATCACTACAAGGGCCTGTAACTGTTTTGTAAAACATCATAACAGAAAGTCTCCATAGTAAATTTCAATACTTTTTAGTTAACCCTTTACCACACAGTCCTGAGTTTTAACAACCCTGAGAAAGAAGCCTTTTGAAAACATTGTGGGAAAACAAGAAAATGCTGGTAACCAGCATTTTCTCCTTTTCCCACAATGTTTTCTACCCAATCAACGACAGAAATAATTATTTGAGCCAATTTCAAATTGTCGTCTGCATATGCTCTCAGTTTGGACAAGTCTTAGATTTTGTTGTGTGGTAAACAGTTAAGAATATCAATATTTTGTGCAGTGCAGTCTGATCTCTGTCACCAGCGTCTGTATACAGAAGTGATTATCTTTATGAGTATGCAGAAAAAGGTTTAACTCTCTACCAAACGACAAAATCTAGGACTCAACCTAATTGAAAGCATTTGCAGACGACAAATTAAATGTGGTGTAAATGATGATTTCTGTCTTTATAGGGAAGAAAACATTGTGGGAAAAGGAGAAAATGCTGGTGACCAGCATTTTCTCGTTTTCCCACAATGTTTTCAAAAGCATTCTTTCTCGGGGTTGTCAAAAGTTGGGATTGTGTGTAAACAGTTAACTCTTAACCACACAATCCAGAGTTTTCACGTTTGTGGGAAAGCAGGCTTTTGAAAACAATGTGGAAAAAGGAGAAAATGCTGGTAACCAGCATTTTCTCCTTTTGCCACAATATTTTCAAGCCTTGCAAAGACAAATTTTGACATTTGAGGAACAGTTTATTTGTTGTGCGCAAATGGTTTGGATTTAGAGAGGTTTAACATTTTGTTGTTTGGTAAAGAGTTCAAGAACAGGCACCTGTAGATGATGATACAGTTGTTACTTGACCAGACTGTGAAAGATGAATTTAACCTAGTTCTATTTTCAGTTTTCAGTAGAGAATTCTCTTTTTGCCCAAGTGTTTTCAAAGCCTTAATTCAGATCTACGGTGGAAAAATGATTGTCTTCCATAAAACAACCGGGATTCGCAAACATGTCATTGTTTCCAAGAAAGTTTTTCAAAAAGAAAACTTTAAAGACCTAAGTGAGGTATAATTAACTTAGTCACAGAAGATCAAATCAAAATTTAATTCTAAAAAGCTGAAAATAAAAGGTGTTGAAATTTTTGCCAACTAGCAGACAGAAGGTGGCAGGCTATCACAATATATTAATCAAATATCATTTCTGTGTGCCCTTGTCTCCTTTGAGCTGCTAACTCTTTACCAAACAACAAAATTTTAGACTGGTCAAAATTGAAAGCATTTGCAGACGACAATATAAATGTGATTGAAAAATTGAAATTTGTTAGGGGATGGGTAGAAAACATTGTGGGAAAAGGAGAAAATGCTGGTTCCCAGCATTTTTAGCTCCACTGGCCGAAGGCCAGCGAGCTATTGTCATGGCGTTGTGTCCGTCGTGCGTCCGTCCGTCTGTCCGTGCGTGCGTCCGTAAACTTTTTCTTTAAAAAACTTCTCCTCAGAAACTATTGACTGGATTTTTACCAAATTTCACAGGAATGTTCCTTTGGTGGTCCTCTTTCAAATTCCTTCAAATAATTGTGTTCCATGAAGAATTCTGGTTGCCATGGCAACCAAAGTAAAAAACCTTTAAAAATCTTCTCCTCCCAAACCGCTATTTGGATAGCATTATTATTTTGCAGGAATGTTCCTTAGATACAGGTTTACAGAATTCCTTTAAAAAAAAATGATCTGTCAAAAAACATGGCTTTTATGGGAGACTTATTTTCCTTTTATGGTATAAAGTAAAATTTTCGAAAAATTTCTTCTCTAAAACTATTCATTGGATTTCATTGTTGTTTTGCAGGCAAGTTCCTATGGTGGTTGTCTGCCAAATTGTTTCTATGGTGGTTGTATACCAAATTCCTTTTAAAAAAATGATACACCTAAAAACACATTTTTTTATAGACAAGGCTTATATTTCAAAAAAATGTTCTTCTCCAAAACTATTTATTGTGTTAGTTTTATCGACTAACAAAGAAAAAGGAAGAAAATTGGATTGACTTGACCTAGTCAGGGCTGTCCTATTTAAGCCCACACATTTTCCTTGGTATTAAGATCACAATTTACTCCAATGATATGCTTTTAGTTAGTACTAGTAATAAAATATCACTGGCCATAAATAAGACAAGTTGGCTTCTTTAAAAAAGAAGCCAGGAGAGGTCAGCATCCATGTTTTCAAATAGCTTATGCTTTTAATTTCAGTATGTTTTGGTACATGTAAACAAATAAGTAAGGCATTGTATGATTGCCACTGTGTAAAAAGGAGAAACCTTTTATGCATTACATGACAGACACGTGACCTTCCCACGTTTTCAAGTGATCTTTTCACGCGTTGTTCTCTTTTTTTAACGAAATTCTTTTTTTGTGTGTGAAGCTTTATTTTTTTAATGAAAAATTACAACTACTGGAAAGGTCATTTGCAATCAAATCAACAAAAGAAATCCTTTTTGAAATCCGTCGTATAAAAACAAAACACATTTATTTCCTATTTCAGTTTTTTGATTTCGGTTTATTTATAAAACCTTGACAAAACAGACTGTGTATCAGAACAATTTCGCAAAAAAGCATGGAGTTAGGCAGCAATTTCTGAGGCAGTCTGCCTTTTAAACTCACCACTGTTGGAGAGGTCTGATGACCTCTCCAATAAAAGCTTGAGCACCTTTCACAACTTGAGCTTTTCAATTTTGCCTTATTACTAAGCCTGAGTAACCATGCCAAGATAAAAAAGAAAAAGTATTTTAATAACAAAACCCCCATGTTGTAGGTACTTTATAGTCCTTTTGATATAGAACAAGAGAACCTCTGCACTTTTAATTTTTATTAGTTCTTGTAAAGGTTTGTTGACCTACTAATGAGTAAATGCAGAGTGGACAGAAGGGGTGTAAATCCTGGTGACCTGGTACAGAGTGGGACAGGGCTTTACATTTGTGATAAGGCATTAATGTTATCCAGTCAAACTGATCCCGCAACTTCAGTACACCAGAATTAATCTGTGCCCTGGAGCAGGATATTTGATTTATGTAAATGCATTTGTAGACCATTTTGTGTTGTTTGCCACAGAAGACATTCTAACTGTGACTGTGAAAAGTTGATTATTAGGGATTAGGTGCTCATTGTATGCCAGCATATTTCATTCTATCTGGTGTATTGATGTAAGTTGATCTATATTGCTATAACATTCATTCATTTGCCCTCCTAGCTGTTCTTTTAGATTACCCCTTTACCACACAATCACAACTTTTAACGACCCTGAGAAAGACATATTTTCTATATTTTGATGTTTCCCCACCCAAAATGGTTTGTGAAAGGACCTGTTGCAGACAACATATCTTCAAATTAGTAAGACATATATAAAAAAGGATAGAAATTATTGTGGGAAACTAAGAAAATGCTGGTTACCATTTTTTTCTTCTTTTCTCACAAGTTTTTTCCATACCTTTTTTCTTCAGTGAGCTAAAATGCAGGATTGAATGGTAAGTGTTAAAAACTTCTTTTCGCCATTATAGAAATATCAGGCCTGTGGAGCGATACAGGCGCTCAAGCGCCTCTAGTTTCCTTTTCCCACAAGGTTTTCAAAAGGTTTCTTTCACAGGGTCATTAAAAGTCAGGAATGAGTGGTAAAGAGTTAAGCAATATTGAATCACTTGAACAAAAATTGGTATTATAACTAGCATTTTCACTGCAAAAATCTTACCATGATTTTGACCCTCACAGCACCATTGGTGAAGGAGCTTTTGCACAGATTGTGCAGTCTGATCTAATATCTACACCATTCCCTTTATAAGTCAAGCCTTCTGATAAAAATCCTTTCATATAAATCACTCAATTTTATCTCTGGGTGTTGAAAAAAAAATCTGAATTTATTTGTTACTAACAGATTCAACTTATTATTGTAAAGGCAATATCTAAACCTACGAACAACTATAAACAGTACAATTTAAGGCAAAAAATTGAGAGATCTACATTTTTTTTCAATTTTAGTAAGGAGTTTAGTATGGGGGAAAAAACTATCCTGAAAACAATAGAAAGCAACAGCCTGAGGTTTGTAATGCCCATGGACAATGTGAGCCATGCTCTGTGAAAAAGGGGCTTAAAATGCGAAAAGTATCGACCCAGGTCAGCCTGTGCAGTCCAAGCAGGCTGACCTGGTTCGATACTTTTCACTATGGGTCAATTTTCTGTATGTCAAAGGACCACTCTACATCATGATAAAGTCAGTTACTAAAAAAAAAAAAAGTGGCTTTTATGGATCCACATTTATGTGATGGCTCAACTGGTATCATACATCATGGAGATACATTGAGCCCCCTTTTCACAGACCATGGCTCATATCTGTATGACAGTTCAAGAAAATTTTTGTTTCTCTTAAAACACTTTACACTGTATATTCTTCTTTCACCATCCACAGGGAGTTACATTTCTGAAAACAGGGGTACACAATTACATAGTGCTAAACCTTCATAGAAACTGTCATCCACCTCAACTTTTGAAGAGGAAAAAATCTGGCAAATTCTCCTTTTTCCCCATTATTTTTAACTCTTTAAAAGCCAAATCCCGACACTTCTTGAGCCAGTCAAATTAGTTTTCAGCTTCAAATACTTTTTCAATGTGACTGAATAAAATTTTGTAATCTGTTATGAGTTAAGCCTGCGAATTCTCAGTATATGAAATGGACAAAACAGTCCACATCTTCACTAGACACCAGGTTACCTTCACTATGTTGTTCTTTTCACCCTTGGCTGAATGAGTCAAAATTGGTTATCCCAGAGGTATCTTTTTACACTGAAAACTAAATTAATCTTTTAGTTTCTAACCGCCTAACCGTAAGTCATCGCAGAATCGGCAATTGAAAAAACATGAAAACTAATGACAATTAAAATGGATTCAAGACTGTCTGCATGTGCAAGCAGACAAGTTTTTATCACGTGTTTTGTTTTGTGACATAATTTCACTTATCTAAGACATTTCACCCCTAAAGGTGCGCTTTTGTTATTATCTTTAGTTAACCCTTCAAATTAACTGCTCTGGAATCGGTAGATCTACTTCGTATTCAATAATTTTCAGTAGGCAACAAACATCCCGTCACCGCAGTTTTTATGTGGCATTTACATACTTTTAGCAATATCTTTGGAAATATGTCAATATAGGAAAAATGAAACACATAAATATCATCAAACTGATTTTTTGTTCAAGACAACTTTTAAGGAAAGCAGACATCTCATCTCGACGTTATCGGTAATTTAAGAATTCCGCTCTGTCGCAACTACATTTGCATCTCAATCCTTTTTTCTGAGAACTACCTAGTAGTCTAAATCTAGATATAGATCTTACAAATGCGGTGCCGCACCGTACAAGTTTCAAATATTTGCTTTTATTTTATTTATGCCAATAGATTTGTTCCATTTAATAAAGTTCTGCAAGTAAAAGGGTCACCGGTGAAAAGTTAAAATCTTCACCATGTCTTTTGTACTTACCTCAAATGTTATTTTTTTCGACAATGTACAAAAATCCTAAATCTTGCAACAAGATTTCTGTATGAGTAAACGGTTGACCTGTACTTCAGTATTTCATCGCAAGAAAACGTGTTTTGTTGGATGAGAAACTGTTGTACTGCCAGAGGACCATTTTCTCATTGAAAACTATTGAAGCGTAGTACATGTCCAAATAAGGGTTTGTTTACTATTGACCAAGTGCCGCAAATTCTTATGAATGTAAAGAAGGCGGGAAGGTAGATCAGAAAAAGACAAGTGTCTAAATTTAGCATCGAATTTGATTGGACTGTAAATTACATATGTGTAAGTTCGTGATAAAAGTTACATGTACATCGCGTTGTTAGATAAATACTATGTATTTTTTAAGTAATCAAACGCTTCATTTGTTTGTGTTGTAAAGCAGAATGCAAGTGCAGCCATACATGAGAAGCACGATAGATCTAGATGGCGTGATGGTGAGAATTTGTGTCGTTTGCAAGCGATTCAAGTAATTCATGTATTTTAAGAGAGAAAATGTGCCGCAGAATCAATCTTCGTCTATCGAGGCATTATGGGAGAAACAACAGGTACTCATTTACGTCATACTTTTCCTGATTTCTTCAGGACTGAGTATGGACTCGAAATTGTATAATAGCAAGACCGTTGAAAGAATTTTCGACATTCTAGACTTGTTACCCATTTTCAAGGTTAGTGTGGAAACTGTTGGTGCTTGCAAAAAAGATGTTCATGTATACCAGTACACCATTCTGCTCACCGAGTCGGAACGGCGACGGAAAATAAAATTGAAAAAAAGTACTTATATTTTTTTTCAGTTTCATGAAAAAATTGGGTAGGCGGATCCTTAAAACGAAAAATAAAAAAAACCTCTGGCCTAAGGATTTTGCCAAAAGGGCTGATTTTACACAACCTTTGATTGGTTTCTATGGTATACTTCTAGGGGTGACAACTATCGAAATTCAGTAGACAACATATTGCTGGGATTACAATTTTTGACTCGATCAGCCGAGGGTGAATAGGGCAACATAGTGATTATCTTTGGGCATTATTTGCCATGTAATAAGGCAATTGCATTTTATTTCTTGATGGCAACACAAAAATATGCAGTCAACCCATAAATAAAGATTGTTAATTTTGTCAAAAATGAAAGCATTTTCAGATAATAAATAATTTGTGACGTAAATAAGAGGATTCGTCTTTGAAAGGGTTGAAAACATTGTGGAAATAGACAAAATGCTGGCAAGTCATTAGCTTTCAAAGGGCCCAATAGGGTCCTTTATTCATAGGGACGATATCCATCTTATGCCTTCATCACACTTATAATTAAATTATGAGCCATGCTCTGTGAAAAGGGGGCTTACTGCATCAGTATTTTAGGTATGTTCATGGACCAGTCTACCTCATTAATAAATTGTTTAAAAAAAGGTGACTATTATGGATCCACAATTATTGGATGACATGCACTGTATGTAATGCATCACAGAGATGTGTTAAGCACCTTTTCCCAGAGTGCAGCTCATACATTTTTTTCATCTCCTTATTAAGCTGACAAACCTGAAGATTTCAGTGCTGGAGGTGGGTTTCAAGAGATTTCAAGATAATTTTTTTCCAATCCATGTTTTCCAAAACTTTCCTCTCATTTATCTTCTATTTCACCTCTCCCATTAGTAACCAACCAAAAACAGTAAATGGGTTTCAATGTTACTACATAAAATCTTCTTAACTCTTTATCACACAATCCCGACTTGAAACCATCCTGTGAAAGAAGCATTTTGAAAACATTGTGGGAAAAGGTGAAAATGCTGGTAACCAGCATTTTCTCCTTTTCCCACAATGTTTTCTACCCTTCCCAAAACAAATTTCAATTTTCCAATCACATTTACTTTGTCGTCTGCAAATGCTTTCAATATGGACCAGTCTAAAATTTTATCATTTGGTAACCATAAATCATCCTTATATTCATTCCTTAAACAAACAGGAAATAGTGGTCTCTGAAGGGTGAAATTTAAAACTGCACTCCCTGTGATGGGAACCATCTCCGATCAATCAAGGAATTAAAACCTCACGAAGGTTAACCCCTATCGTCACCAACTACCGTATGCAATCTACACACAAATTCATCAATTGTCATCAGGCCTCATTCCTCCGGGAGTTGACACGAAAAGTTTGTTGCATTGCCTCATCAAGACACATGCAAAATGTGATTTAAACTTTAACGTAATACGAGCCTGCTCTATAGAGAGATGGAAATTCGTGCTAATCACGAGCTAATCAGCTGTCAGGAGATACTGTGATAAAACAACTCTGAAAATGAAGACTTATTTTTTAATCCTTGTCAGGTTTAATCCAAGTGTTGTTGTCCTAGTAACCACAACCATGTTTAAATTTCATTTCAGGTCACCACAGAAGAAAGTAGCCATCATTTAAATCTTATGATGCTGTCAAAAAAATTCAGGGGCTAAGTTCACCAGTTATTTCAAAAAGTATTTCAATGCCTGATTTAACTCTTTTACCACATGACAAAATTTTAGACCCATCCATATTGAAGAAATTTACAGACAACAATTAAAATGTTTTTCATATGAAAGCATTTGTCCTTGAATTGGTAGAAAACATTGTGGGAAAAGGAGAAAATGCTGGGTACCAGCATTTTCTCCTTTTCCCACAATGTTTTCAAAATGCTTCTTTTTCAGGGAGGTTAAAACTCAGGATTGTATGGTAAAGGGACAAAGATTAGCATGAATGGAAAATGAATGCAGGAGGCTCCTAAGTTGTCATGAAACCGAAACCTCATGCCTCGTGCCATGATCATTATATGAACATAATCTTAACGTGTCATAACTGAGCTGACCTCAAGGGACATTACTATTTAGCAAACTATAACATGCTAGTTTTGACCTTATGATAAAATGATTTGATTGATTGATTCATTGAATTGTGTTTTTTGTCACTTTCAACATTATTTCAGCCATGTCACTGCAACAGCTCACATATTAATGTATTTCCTGGGTTACACCAGTACTAGGCTGGTGCTCTGAATTATCTTGCCCAAGGGCAGTCCTACCAAAAACCCAGTGGATCCAGTGAGGCTCAAACTTGGGGCTTGCGGGACATGAGTCCTACACTTTACCACTGAGCCATGCAGGACCCCTTAAAACAAATTAACACTGACCTAAACTCCAAATGAAGAAATACATGTTACTGTTTTATACGGTGGCACTGAGGTGACATGTGTATTTTTTTGTATTTATCTCGTTCCCATGAGATAATAATTCGTTTTCTCGAGGTTTTTTAAAATAAAAAATTATGCAAAGAAACAAAATTCGTTTTCTCGAGGTTTTTTTATAAAATATTATGCAAAAAACAAAATTTGTTTTCTTGAGGTTTTTTTTTATGCAAAAAACAAAAATCATTTTCTCGAGTTCTGAAACAATCGTGGATGCAAACTACCATGTTGAATGAAACTTATGAAGAACATGGACTCTGTGTAAATATAGCAATTAGTAGGAGGAATCTGATTGGATGATTATGTCGTGAGCACGACTTACTATCTCATGCGAACGACATAATGGATGACTTGGATTGGCTGATTTATCTCGTTCAAACGAGATAGTATTTTGTTTTTAGCATAATTCTTTATATGAAAATAAATCGAGAAAATGAAAGTTGTGTTTTTTTGCAAAATTTTTAATTAAAAAAAAAAACCTCGAGAAAACGGATTTTGTTTTTTGCATAATTTTTTTATTAAAAAAAAAAGGGTAGAAAACAAATTATTATCTTGTGGGAACAAGATAAATACAAAAAAATGCACCTGTCACCTCAGTGCCAGCGTAATTTTAGGCAACTTTTACTTGCTATTTTTGATCTAGGGACAAATTAGACCTGACAGAAATTGCAAATAGAAATAATTTTAATCCACCATAAAAGATATTTTCGGCCTTCAACCATTCCCTTGCAAACAGCTATCCCCTTTTTCCACCTTCACTGAGTTGCTCAATAACATGTACATGTATCTCTTGTGACAGTTTGATATCAAAAGTCTGCATTCTTCAAGTAAGGACCAACAAATATGACAGGTCATCCATACTTATTTTGACAAATGAGTAGCAAAAATTCAGTCAAAGAATGATTATCTTAAATTTACAAAGCAGTTGTGTATGTTTCAGGCTATGTATTAACAATGACATCTTTTCCTTTCAGTTTTCACAAGTAAAATACATAGAAATATGAATGTCAGCACCATATAATAAATGAGGCATGTTTTGGCAAAAGGGGGTTAAATGCATCTCCATGGTGCATATAATACATATCACTATGGATCCATAAAATCCATTTAGTCCAACGATCTGCTGGATATGGAATTTAAATGGTCGCCTGCCCAGGTAGCTCAGTAGTCAGCGTATCTGACTTGTGACCTTGTGGTTACGAGTTTGACACCTGGTTGAGGCAAACTTTCTGTCCTGTGATTTTTCACCTCTCACCTCTGATGCATGTGAGAAAAGTAGTCGGTAGCTTTGGAAAGAAAGTTGTTTCCGTACTGGTGTGAGAAAGCCAGGAAACACATGGGTGCGTCACTGACTGCCAGGATATGACCCGAGCTGTTAAAATGGCGTTAAACTCCAATACAAACAAACAAACAAACAAAGTAGAATGGTCCTTCAAAATGCAGAAAATTTACAACTAGCAAAAAGTTTTGACCCATGTCAGCCTGCGTGGACTGCTCAGAGAAGGATTATTTTGAAAAACATCATGGGAAAAGGAAAAAGTGCTGGTAACCAGCACTTTCTCCTTATTCCACAATGTTTTGTGCCCTCCTAAACACATATCATCTTGAATGAAATTGAATCTATGGTCTACATTAATGCAATCAGTTTAGGAATGCCTAACATTGGATCCCCTGGGAAAGAGTCCAACTCATTTCTTCCTGTATTATCTCCTGAAAAAAAAATTGCATCAGATGACTAATTATTTAAAAACATTGCGGGTAAAGGAGAAAATTCTGGTTACCAATATTTTCTGTCTTTCCCCCATCAAGAGCTTTTTTTCTAAGGCTAGTTAAAAGATGGGATCGTGTGGTAAAGGGTTAAAAACATTGTTGTCAACACTACTAATCAACAAAATTTTACACTTGTCTAAATTCAAAGCATTTGGAGACATCAATTCAAATGTTTACGTTAATTCGCCAAATATTTGGACAGTAAGAAATAATTATTTTGTTTAGTGTTCGAATCCTTGGAAAATTATCGTTTTGAAAAAAAAAAAAAGGTGGCCGAAATAATAGGTTTTACCTTGTTGACCAAAGATGTGTCCGAAATAAAAAGGGTAAAATCAGACAAATATACATCTATTTATAGAGTCTGTGAAGGGGCCAAAACTGTATAAGATCTAAAGTTTCTGCATCTTTTCAATCTTTTAGATATTTTCCTACCTTCTTTGACTTAAAACAGTAGCTTTCTAATACGAGATAAGTCACAGTTCAACATATCAATGTAATCTCAAAGTGTACAAGTTTGAATGCAATCTCGAAGCGTACAACTTTTGATCACATGGTTATCTTCAATAGATTATTTAATTTGGCTTGAAAAAATTCCTTGTAGCCGAAATAAAAAAGAATGCATATGATGATTAATACATTGGTTTCAAATATAAATGGATTACCGATAAATAAAGAAAAGAGACAACAAGATTAAGTATTTATTAATTCTTTGATATAGTTTATAGAGGGACAACACAATTCTCTTATGTCATATAACTTCCGGTCTCAAATGAGATGTGCTCACAATTAAGCAAAGACTGTCAGTGCGCTATTGATTTTCGAACTGTGCAGACGTGGTTCGCATTGAAGCCGAGATTTAAATATTTAATCTAGATGCGTACAACTTTTGATAATGTGGTTATCTTCAATAGATTATTTAATTAGGCTTAGAAGCAAAAATTATCATTGCATCTATTGTTTCGCCAAAACAATTACAAACTTTTTGGTTCGAGATACAAAACACATGGTGTTTCCAATATGGCCGACGTTGAAGTTCAGGCTAAAAAATCTGTCACTTCGACCTTGACTAGTGGCAAAGACGCTGGAAAACACAGTGAAACAGAGTCTGCCATCTAGCAAGCAAAATTGAACCTCCGTATTGAGTTCAGGGAGTTCAGTTTCTCTGACATGCAGTGTGAGAACCAATCAGTCACATCACAGTCATCTTTGTCATACACTGACAATTTGTACGGAGATGATATCAATAAAAATGTATGTGATATACAGGATTTGAGTAAACTTGGCAAAGATTTAGGTCGTAGCCAGCAAACCCAGGGTCATGGGTTTTATCGACGCAGGGGTGGAAGACGAGATCTCTCACGAGGTTGAGGCCATGGCATCTACACAAGACAGCCCGATGTTGCTGTGTCTACGGCAAAAAAAAACCGAAAGTGGGGTACAAGAAGTAAATGATTCAGCGAGTAATGTTTTCACTGCTGGTAGATTAAAAGACTGTTGAAAATTAGAGAGATATTACTTCTGATCACAATATCTTGGATATTGTGTAACATGCTCACATTGAATTTATACCACGGGTTAACCCCATCAATTATAGAGGTTTTCAGAATAAATTCAATGAAGAAGTGAGTAATATTATTGAACAAGAAATTCAAAAAAAGATTCAAATGAGAGTTATTACTGAAGTTGAACATCACCCAAATGAGTATATTTCTCCAATTTTCTTACTTAAGAAAAAGAATGGTGAATATGGAATGATTTTACATTTAAAAGAACTGAACAAAAGAATTGTGTATCATCATTTCAAAATGGATACCTTTGAAGCTGCCTTAAAACAAAATATGTTTTTTGCTTCTGTAGACCTTAGACATGCTCATATTACTCTATACCTATAGCAGAGGAACACCAGATTAAGCTTCGATTTGAGCATTTAGGTAAAATCTACCAGTATGTTTCGTTACTTAATTGGATTTCTTGTGCCCCGAGATTGTTCACTATATTGATGAAACCAGTTTATGCAACTTTGCGAAAAATGGGACAAATAAACTCTGGCTGTATAGATGATTCTATTCCAATGGGTGGAACTAGCTGTGATTTTGAGCAAACTGTACAAGATACTGTTGGACTGATGGAAAAGTTAGGGTTCATGATTCACCCAGACAAGTCTATTCGCATCTCTTGCACAAAAATAACATTTTTTGGGAATGACATTGATGCAGTGGAAATGATTGTTACACTGCCAGAAAGCAAAATGCAAAATCTTATTTCTGAATGTAAAATTTTGCACAACAGGAGTACAGCTAAAATTCAGTATGTAGCCAGAGTGATTGGTTTAATGGTTTCATCATTCTCAGCTGTAGAGCTTGGTCATCTATACTATAGATCTCTAGAAAAGGGAAAAATACAGGCACTCAAGAGTAACAAAGGACAATATGATACATTTATGTCCATTTCTAAAGAGATGAAGATAGATTTAGAGTGGCGGATAGACAATTTGCACACCCAAAAAAGACATATTACTCATGGCAATCCTAGTCTCATTATAAATACGGACGCTAGTCTTAAAGGCTGGGGTACTGTTTGTAATGGAGCTAGAATAGGAGGCTGTTGGAATGATACGGAGGTTGGTTTCCATATAAATGTTCTAGAGACTTTGGCAGTAAGCCATGCAGTCAAGGCTTTCTGTTTAGGCATTGAGAATTTGCATATTCAAGTTCAATCTGACAATTCCTGTGCAGTGTCTTACGTAAATATTATGGGTGGTGTAAATCAGACTTGTAATGCCACTCTTAGAAAAATTTGGAATTGCTGTGTGGAGAAAAATATTTGGCTTTCTGCAGTCCATATTCCTGGCACAGAAAATTCTGCAGACTATGAGTCCAGAAATTTCAATGAAAATGTTGACTGATGCCTGAATAAAACAGTGTTTAATGAATCGATGAAAATTTTTGGAATGCCAGTGATAGACACGTTTGCTTCCAGGCTTAACAAACAAGTCACTTGTTTTGTTTCTTGGGGGCTAGACCCAGGGGCAGAATGTGTAAATGCTTTTTCTATAGACTGGTCTTCATTTGCACTTATATATGCTTTGCCTCCTTTCAGTTTGATTGGACACACTGTAAAGAAGTTGAGGGAGGACAAAGCAGGTTTTTGAGTCGCCTGGTTGCATAGCAACCAGGCTCTCATTGTTATCATCCTGATCTATGGGGTGACGTAGGCATACCTCCGGCCTTGTACTGCTTCCTGGCCGAGTTCCGGTTTACGAGATAAAACATAGTTTTCTAATTATTCGGTAAACAACCCAGTTTCTGTCGTACATAAATTACAATTGTGCCTTTGTGATAATGAATATGTCTACAAAGACTTGGCTTTTTAGCGGTTTAAACCTTTGAAACAATCTTTTCGTCCACATGGGTACACGATATCCTATCGCTTACACAGACGTCATCTCTAAATATAGCGCATTATGTATATATCTAAAAATAGCCGTCGTGACCTAAACAAGTATGCGGACACGCTGAAAAATACTCTCCGACGACAAGCGTGTTTCTTACGACACGCTTTTATTTGTGGACAGTTCTCAGTGGAAATGGTTCGATAATTACCCATTAGAAGTACATTCTAAATATCACAATCTGTCCTTAATTGTTAAACGTCTCATTACAATTCAACACTCAACTTATGGTCGGAAAGAGAAAGGCGATAACGAGTTGACATCGAATATTTCAATGGAGATTTTTCCCAACAGTTAGCTATTTTTTTAAAACAAATTTATAACGACTTGGAATGGTTGCATTGCCTTCTTAAACATTCTTACACGTTGCTTCTTCAGAGCTTTTTATTCTAGACTTTAAATACTTTGCACACCAATATTCTAGGTGCACAGAGATCGTACATAGCGTATGTAATGCACACGGTTCTAAGCTGTACCAAGTCATCGCTTAGCAGGTGCTTTCTGGAATGTAACTGTGCGACAAATATAGATCTTATAATCACGTGACGTGTAACGTCATTTGCACCACGGAATTCTTTATAAATTTACATATTGATGAATCAGTCGCTGTTCAAAGCGGCCCTTATTTTCAGCGTACACCGACCTAACGCTTTACCGATCCATGCAGAGAGAGTGTTTAAAGTATACGTTTTTTGATTAATTGTTTTTCGTTTTTAAAGAGGTGAATTTGTAAAAGTCTGCTGTTTTTTTTTTTTAATGTGCGATTAACCTAGATCTAGTATTTATGAAACAACAATTTAATAGTGCGGGTGTCAGAATGCAAGGTGCTTTCGTAACTGCCAAAATCTGAATTCACACGGGAATTCGACTTGAAACTACGCAGTTCTAACAACCAGCAATCTGAGAACTTGACTTTTTACTCCACTATATTTCAAATATAATAGAACATATTAACGTTAACCCACTCGAACAAGTTCTTTATTGGCGTGTTTGTAATCTTGTAAAGGGTTGTTGTAAAGGGTAATTTAGAGCGAACCGTAAACATTTAGTTTAAGCCAAAGCAGTATACATGTAGATCTCTAAAATTTTCAATTGGTGTGGAAGCAGTACTAATTCCTGGGACGTTATAAAACAGACAAAGTTAAAAGGCTGACGATCATGCCATTGGGTTATATTGTTTTTCTTGAGCTGTAGCAGCCACATTCTTAGAGTCCAATGTGGACAAAAATTGAACCCAGATAGCAACAAATACGAATTATTTCCAAAGGACAAGTAGATTACCGAGTCAAATATTTGTGTGTGCTCCAGAGACATTTCAGTCCAATGATCACGAAATTGCCAGGCTGTTTGTCTTAATAATAATTTTTGACAAAACTGAAAGTAGGTCACCAGTGGTTAAAAGAAAAAGGTTGTCACTAGGTCAAATCAGACAGAACCGTAATAGATCTAGTACTGTAGAATCCATTTATTTTCAGTCCAGTACTCACGGAACTTGTCAGGCTTAGATTAGATATGGGTGAGTTGCAAAAGAGTATTTTTGGTCTAAAAGTTTGTCACTAGATCCAATACCAGAAGACAAAGTTCAGATGAGTTCCATACTAATGTTGCCTAAATGGTCCTCTTGTAGAATTGTTCAAGTGGTTCAGCTCTGTTTCTATAAACTTCACAGAAGCTTCAGAACTGAGTAGTAACATTTCAAAATAACAGCCTCTGAAACTGTATAAGCAATTATACCCAAATTTCATATCTAGCATCCTGTATTTGGAAAGTACAATTATTGAAATTAAACGATATATGTATAACCATGTTGTCCAATTTTAGAAAATTTGTGTCATATAAAAACAATTTGCTCTAAATCTGGGGAGTAAATGTATTCCCTATTCTACTGAAATTATTTAGAATGCTTGTTTTAGCAAAATGTGTAAGAATGAAGATATACATGTAAGTTAAGTCACCCAGATTCTGCGCTAGAAAAACATTTTTATCAAACTAGAACCATAAATTTTTGTCCACATTCTTTACAGGCATTATCAAGCTAGGGAGGAACTGTAAATATTGATTTAACTTAAGACAGTTATTACGCCCCGTTGAATTTCGGGGTGGGGGGGAATATAGTTTTCATGTTGTCTGTCCGTGTGTCCGTTCGTCCATCCGATCTTCCGTCCATTCAGACAGATATGTTCTAAAATCATTGACGAAAGTTAATGAAACTTCATACATGTGGTCCTCATGATAGTCCGCCGATACACTTTTTTTTTTTAAATGTAATGCCTTGTCATGGAAAAAGGGCGCTTGATGTCTTTCGTTTGTATTTTGTTTTTGTTTTTAAAGCGGTGTCATAGCAAAAGGGGGTTTGATGTATATTTCCATTCTGGACCAATCTCTTTAACTACTGGACAAAATTTTATAAAAATTCATATTTATATTGTTTATCATAAGCCACAGACAATCAGTATTTGTTTTTATTTAATGAAATTCCCTATCATGGAAAAAGGGGGCTTAATGTATATTTTCACCAATAACAAAAAAAGTCATTTACATGCAAAACAAAATACCTCTTATAATTATGTTTCTATGAAAAAAAAAAAGTTTTTTTTTCGGAGGTGGATATCCTTTCAACGAAATGACTTGTTTTGTATTGATTGTACCTTTTGAAAACCATTTTTTAAATGAAGTCGCCTGGGGTAAGAGACTTTGAACTTTTTAAACCTGTTGCTTGTGCCTAAATTTTAATTCTCACCACATATATTTGTTTTAATGTAAATTTTAATATGTTTATAATTTTAGGATGACAACTTAGAAATATGCTTGCATATAATACTGTCTTATAGTTTAGTTATTTTGTATCTCGAATGCGTTTAAAAGATTTGAACAAAAAAGGGTGAAAACTTCTAACCCATTACCATCCAGGCGACTCTCAGGACTATCAGTCCTTTGATTTGATTTTAGTGACACCTTTGTGGGTAACACAGATTTGGTACCCGGCTGTTCTGGACCTGTTGATAGATATACCAGTGGTGATAAAAGTGAAACCTGGTACCTTATTGATTATTTTAACAGACAAGGTTCATCCGCTCACCAACAAACTTCAATTGATGGCATGTCGTTTGTCAGAAGATCCTTTAAAAGCAGAGGAATTTCGGAAAGGTCTGCCTATATTATTATGGCATCATGGAGAAAGTCTACCAAAAAGCAATACTCCTCCTACATCAACAGATGGGTGGCATTCTGTCATCAAAGGGGATGTTTCATTTCAAGTATCTGTAGAAAATGTTATTGAATTCCTAACTGCGCTGTTTGATTCAGGCTATTGATATGACTCTTTAAATACAGCACGTAGTGCTCTTTCTTCCATATGGGTTACATTTGACAATTTCTCTGCAGGATCTCACCTGTTGGTTATTATATGACAGGAATTCATAATTTGTGTCCTCAAAAGTGTAAATATAGTGAAACATGGGAAGTTTCAAAGGTTTTGTCTTACCTACAAAAGCTGTCACCAATAGAAACTTTGTCTTTAAAACAGTTATCGTATAAATTGGCTATTTTAATAGCTTTGACTCGGGCATGTCGTTCACATTTGTAACTTTATCTGATCTCAGGAAAGATTCAGAGTTCTTTGTATTAAAATACTGTGATCTGCTTAAGCAGTCCATGAAGGGTAAAGTTAATCCAGTGTTGAAACTTAAAAAGTACTCTCCAGACAGGAGACTGTGTGTGTATACAGCTTTAGATGTGTATACAAAAAAGGACTGAATCATTATGTAAAACTGAGAAAAGACTTCATCAGTTATATTAAACCTTACAAGGTCGTCACTTCTAGTACTATAAGCAGATGGTTGAAACAAGTTATGTTCAATTCCGGGACAGACATTCAAAAGTTTAATACTCACAGTATTAGAGGTGCTTCATCATCTAGAGTGAAAGCTGCTGGAGTTCTGATCCAAGAAATTATTGGGGTGGCTGGTTGGAGCTCAGAACAAACATTTGCAGCATTTCATAACAAACCAATAATAGATGACAATCATGACCTCAATGTTCTAGGTGGGAATGCTGTTCATCAGTAGCGTATGTGATTTCATTCCCTTTCTTGCACAGTTCTTGTCATTTCTTATTGGCTGCTTTGAAGTCTCATTTGAGACCGGAAGTTGTATGACGTAAAAGAATTCCCCCAAATAAACAAGACTCGCCTGTAAGTTGATGTTTGGTTGGGATTCTATGTAGTCGTATAACAACTGGAGGGATCAAATGCCCACCCTTTAATAAAATCCCTCCCGGAGGACATGTGTGACATGCTCAAACTTCCTTGCCTAGGATTACATTCCAGTTCAATTAGAAATTCCTGATTGCTTCGAATGCTGACAATCTTGGCTTCATTGCGCGCACATCTCATTTGATCCCCCCAGTTGTTATATGACTACATAGAATCCCAACCAAACATCAACTTACAGGTAAGTCTCCTTTATTTGTGGGGATTATGGTTTAACCATTTACCACAGAATGGCAAAATTTTACACTTGTCCAAATTGAAAGCATTCGCAGACCACAAATTAGATACGGCTCATATGGTGAGATTTGTCTGTAAAAAGCCAGAAAACATTGTGGGAAAACAAGAAAATGCTGGTTACCAGCATTTTCTCCCTTTTCCCACAATGTTTTCAAAAGGCCACTTTCCCGGGGTTGTTAAAACTCGAGTCTGTGTGTTAAAGGGTTAAACTATTTCCCTCACAGTCACAGGAATCATTTTTCACGCTTCTACAGAAGATGCCTTTGAAAACATTACAAAAAAGGAGAAAGTGCTTGTATAAAATGGAAAAGCCAGGAAAGATTAAACCCATCAAGCCTTTCAAAACTTAAGTTGCAACGGCAGCCAGTGTAGATCATGATCTGACTTTAGACAGAATGTTTGATCTGATCTTTGATCTAAATTTACACTCTTCGCTTTGTTTAAAGGTTTTTTAACAGAAACAATCTTGGCTTTGCAATTACTTTGGTCTTATTTCATGACCTGGAATTATCGCTGAGTTCCTCGTCAATCGAAGGATTTTATGCGTGGACTGTATTAATGCTGTTGTCATCAGAATTACGGTAAAAGAAATGAAGATAAAACAATGAATAATCAACATATTTATTAGTACTGGTTCAGGCTTAAGGAAATCTTTACGGGAAGAATTAGTCAAGGTGTAAATATAGTGTTAATAATTTTCTGTCCGATAGAGAGTGTGTACATGTGAATGTAACATTGGCATATTCGTAATCGATGAAAGCTGAACCCAACCAAGTTGGAGAGGGCCATGGACCTATCTTTCATCGAGAACTTGAATTTGTGGTCTTACCTTCCCACAAAATCAATGAAAATTAGTACTCAACAAATATTACTGGTTTCACGGTATTTGATAAAAGGTTAATTTTTACCAAACAACAAAATTTTAGGCACATCCAAATTGAAGGCAGTTGCAGACGACAAATTAAATGTTGGTAAAATGATAATTTCTGTCTTTGATGGGGTAGAAAACATTGTGGAAAAAGGGGAAAATGCTGGTTACCAGCATTTTCTCCTTTTCCATCTATGTTTTCAAAAGGCTTCTTTCCCAGGTTGTTAAAACTCAAGATTGTTTGGTGAGTGATCAAAAAGGAACACAGTAGCCATTACATATTGCAGTGTTAAGTAAAGTTTCAGTCTACACTGCATTTGAAACACCTGAAATATTTCTTAGAGCACACCCCTCAAGATCTAAAAGCAAAACAGTTGATTTTTTTTTTTGTCATTCATATACGCTGCAATATCAGATATATCGTTACAGCCAGAGAGAAAAAGAATGCTCTAAAACTTGAAAGTGTGTAGAATGGCTCAGAATTTGGTCAGCTGTGTAAACATAGATAAATTACAAAAAAATATGGGGCATGGGATGGAAAACTTCAAGGGATCTGTCCTTAATAGAAACCTGAAATGATGATGGTGATTTCTTTGAAGGCTATAAAAAATGCAATGCATTTTCTATCTGCCATAATCTGTGCAACCTAGCAGCTGTTTCAGAGCACCAGGTAGAGGGAGTGATTTTGATTTCAAAATTGAAAATGTTAATCCCTCACCACTAAACCCTATGTTATGGGTACTCATTAGTATTGTCTCAGCGAGACGATTCTAATGAGTACCCACAACATAGGGTCTGGAAGAGAAATAATGGATTTAGAATACTATCACTCCCTTTTATCTGGAGGTCTGCATTTGGCATGAAGATACAACAATGATTATTGTTTCATAAACTAAAGATGAAATGGGTTTAAAACTGGCTGAAAACAAGTATAGATGTAGCTTTAAATAAAGGCTGTTCTTGTTTTTGCAAGCATATCATCAAACTAGGAAGATCCAAAAGCAGACTGATCTTCACCTACACTGTCTGCAGTTTACAAAATGAAAGTGGAGCTTAGTGCTGTACAGGTTGATGTAATACAACAGCCTCACAACACATCAACTGCCATGTTCCCGGAAATGTTGCAACAATTCGGCAGCTGCTGCAACAGATGCGATCTACAATACAGACAAATGTGCAGATCCTATACATGTGACATTCCTCGTGCAAACTGTGGTTTTCTGTCAACTCTTTACAAAATGATCCTGTGTTTTTTACAGCCTAAAAGTAGGTTTTTTAAAAAACATTGTGGGACAAGGAGAAAATGCTGGTTACCAGCATTTTCTCCTTTTCCCATAATGGTTTCTACTCTCTCAAAAACAAAATACAGCATCTTTTTTAATCAGCAAAATGCTTTCGATATACACATTCAAGTATAAAATTTCATCCACTGGTAACTGGTCTATTTTTCCACTGCTATATAAAACTAGCCTTCTGAAGGTTTAACTCTTTACCAAATGACAACATTTTAGACTGGTCCAAATTGAAAGCACTTGTAGACGACAAATTAAAGGTGGCTTAAATGATGAAATTTGTCCAAGATAAAGTAGAAAACATTATGGGAAAAGAAGAAAATGCTGGTCACCAGCATTTTCTCCTTTTCCCACGATGTTTTCAAAAGGCTTCTTCCTTAAAAGTCAGGATTGTGTGGTAAAGGGTTAAAATATAATGCTCCTGCAAATATCATGGTTCAGAATGTAGTAGTGACCTGACTGTTAGACAAAAACAGACTGAAAATTTACAGCAGCCTGGTCTTGATCTACACCTTCTGCCTGGACTAGCAATTTTTACTGATGGCAGTTACATAGAGTCGAACAATCCAACTTTTTCAAAATCATACAAAAGTATTTAGACTCTTCCATACTAAGAGATTGATTGCTTATTGTTCAACTGAACTTTCAACATTATTTAAGTCATATAACAGCAATAATTCATGTGTGTCATGGGTCATTGTTTGGCTAGGGCTCTGACATGTCTTGCCCAAGGACACCCCTATTGAAAAGCCAGGGCCATAAGTGAGAATCACAGCAGAGATATCCATGTTTCAAATTTTAAATCGTAACTATTAACCGTTTACCACACACCTCCCTAGGTTTAACGAGCCGTAGGTAAGAGACTTGACAACATTGTGGGAAAAGGAGAAAATGCAAGTAACCAGCATTTTCTTCTTTTCCCACAATGTTTTCTTCTACCCTTTCCAAATCAAATTTCAGTTTTTCACTCAAATGTATTCTGTAGTCTGCAAATGTTTTTAATATGGACCAGTCTAAATTTTTGTCATTTGTTAATGAGTTAAACGATATGTAAAATAATTAGTGAGTGTTACTGATCATATCACATTCCTACAAGCCACTGCAAGATTCTGGTGCTTAAAATAAATATTATGGTTCTGAAGCTCTACATTGAACTTAAAAATAAGCCATGCTCTGGCAAACTGGGGTTTAATGCATCTCTGTGATGCATTACACCAATCGGTTCAGCACTTAATATGGATCCATAAAATCCATTTTGTTTAAAACTTTACCGCACAATGCTGCCTTTTAACAACCCTGGGGAAGAGGCCTTCTGAAAACATTGTGGGAAAAGGAGAAAATGCTGGTAACCAGCATTTTCTCCTTTTCCCACAATGTTTTCTTCCCTATCAAAGAAAAATTGCACCATTTGAGCCACACTGAAATTATCATCTGCAAGTGTTTTCATATTGAACTAGGCTACAATTTTGTTGTCTGGTAAAGGGTTAACAACAGCCTGAATCATGAGCTAGAATGGTCCTTGAACATAGAACAGAAAATTGACAAATTACAAAAAAATTTGACCCATGTCAACCTGCCCAGACTACGCAGGCTGACAAGAGTCAATACTTTTTGCAGAAGCATTAAGCCCCCTTTTCACAGAGCATGGCTAAAATAGAACTGAATTAATTTGGTTCATGAATACAGCCCCTAAACAGAAAGTAGGGGCTAACTGATTTAGCCTTTAACGCACAATCCCATGTTTTAATGACTCTAAGAAAGAAGCCTTTTGAACACATTGTGAGAAAAGGAGAAAATGCTGGTAGCCAGCATTTTCTCCTTTTCCCACAATGTTTTTCTCCCTGTCAAAGACATATTCTGTAATGGGTGATAACAATCTTATCTCCTTTTTTTAATATATATATAACCTGTTACCAAACATGTTATTTCAAAACATATCACTAGCTAGGACAAGCCATTTCAAAGAGGGTTTTTTTGAAAAATGTTCTTAAAAAAACCTGTTAGAAATGTAGCAATTACTTGTTAAAACCAAAAAAACAAATCGCTCCTTTTCTCACAATGTTTTCAAAATTGTCCTCTGCTGGGACATTCAAAATTGTATTTTAACAAAAATGGATTGCATTGCAACATATTTCCAGTCTAAGATAAAAACATGTTACCTAAAGATTGGTGATATTGATAACAACAATCAGGTTTAACCTTTTACCACACAATCCCGAGTTTTAAGGACCATGAAAGAAAAGGCTTTTGAAAACATTGTGGGAAAAGGAGAAAATGCTGGTAACAAGAATGTTCTCCTTTTTCCACAATGTTTTCTACCCTTTGTAATACATAAACCACCATTTAAGCTGCATTTAATTTGTCGTCTGCAAATGCTTTCAGTTTGGTCCTATCCAAAATTTTTTGTTTGGGAAAGAGTTAATTAGTTTTTAATGACATGAAAATCATAATTGTCCGTTATTACTTATTGAAATCTTTACCAAATGACAAAATTTTAGATTCATCTGAATGAAAGCATTTGCAGACAACATTTTAAACATGGCTCAAATTATGAAATTTGTCTTTGATAGGATAGAAAGCATTATGGGAAAAAGGAGGAAACGCTAGGTAACCAGCATTTTCTCCTTTTCCAACAATATTTTCAAAAGGCTTCTTCCTCAGGGTCATTAAAATTTAGGATTATGTGGTATAGGGTTAAGTATATACAAATAAATCTAAAAGTAGCACTGAAACCATCCATGAGAAAGTCCTGACAACTTTGTCAATGCATCCACAGCTGATACTCGGCTACATGCAACATTGTATAAGAACTGACACCATCTTCAAGAAACAATGCCACACCCTCCACCCCTCTCCTACCCTAGGCAGTATGGTTTCCAAGTTTAAACAATAAAATTGTTCAAGTCAAATATTGCTACATCATTGTTTTAAATAAAAACTACGATCACGTTCGGGTCGATTTATTTTCACATAAACTGGAATTCCAGTGGTCACTGAGCAGTAAGAGTTTAAAACTTCGTATTTGTTCATTGTTTCTGATGATTATTAACTTAACGTTTTCACTCATTTTTGTCTGCGTCCGGGCACGCAATGAGCACTGGTATTTTGTGTTTATATCTATACTCTTAGAACGTAATTTACCTGTTAACGTCAGGTGAATGACGTTTTGATTTCCACTTTGAAAATAAACTGGTACCTGTTGTATCTCACGCAGCCATCTGACAGAAGATCGAACACAGGCTGCCAGTTTACTCTGAAAAGTACCTAGGCCCGTTCTTAGATTTGATTGGTTCACAATCATTGATCGATAAATCTCAGTATCTTGATTCCTATTTATAGACAACGAACCTGACTGACTGTGAAATACACACACGTCAACTAGTTGTAAACTTTGGATAATATACATGCACCTCGGGTACAAATTTATCACAACCTTTTTACCCTTATGTCGGATTTTTTCCAAATCGGGGTTTTTTAACTGTCTGTCGGGGTGATCGCGTATTTTGTCTTGAATCGGGAGACTCCCGACGAAATCGGGAGAGTTGGGAAGCATGGTAATTTATGATTTGAAAATGCTTTGGATTCAGGAAAGTCCAGAAATTTGCCATGTGATAAAGGGTTAGACACCAAATTTGTTTCATCCCTTATATGGGCATGTTTGTGACTGATCAGGATGGCATCAAGTACCGTATTAGCACTTTTTTCTGCGGTGACTTTATTTCTGCTTTATCTGCGGGGACATGCAGGAGCGCAGATTTAAAAGACGCGAAAATTTAGTCCAAATAAAAAGAATTTTTCTATCGTCATCATTGCTGTTGTTCTTTTACTTGTTGTTGTTGTTGTTTTGGGGGTCATGTGTAAATTACATGTGTATTATCAAACTTGGCATATTATTATCGTCTTTTTACCGTTACCTACTCTCTATACCTAATAGCTTTCAGAGTTATAGATTCTCTCATAGATTTCCACATTTTAAGCTCAATTGACCTGACGATGGTCAGAAATTGAATTATGCACGTTGAGTGAATTTTTCAAAAGAAATACTGCTGGACAAATTTTCTCCCTTCCCATAATGTTTTCAAAATACTAGAGCTCTCCTGTATACATTTTAAAACGAGTTTTAATGTTAACTGTACAGTTAATTTACAGTTTGGTAGGTGCGACCTATTATTCGCGCTTTACGATATTTGCATGCCGTTATGACATCGCCTAAGGGTAGAAAACAAAGGTTATACTATTGTTGATTTCACACGTCGAACCATTTAAACCCTTTCCCCCTAATATTATTTCCAAGCTGAAATCTTCCTTTTAAAATTGGTATTCGGAACAGACTGTGGCCCAGATTAAGAAAAATGGGTCCGATGAGGTACCAGTTGAGCCAGTACACTTATCCATAACTGTTTTGAAAGAGCTTGTCTCAAAATGGCTGGTCAAAATGCACCAAGAAGTTTCGAATCAAAATGAGTTAATAACTAACGGATTCAGATTGGCAGGAATCTTCTGGGTTTGATACAGAAATAAATATGGCATTGCCATGAATAAAATAGTTATTAGTTTACATTCAAAAAATGTGTGTGTGTGTGTGTGTGTGTGTGTTTTTTTAACTACATGAATATCGTCCTTTTAACTGAAGATGATAACAACCAAAATACAAGTATAGAGTATACCTGTCCAAAACGGAAGCTGTTACTGTAAACTGGCAGCCTGTTATCGATCTTCGTATCAACGTCTATCGGACCATTATTGGAGATACAACAGGTACCAGTTTACTGTTACCGGTACGTCATCAAAATAAAGCGCAATAATAAAATCCATTTTTTTATCAGACTCACTGGCACAGCAAAAAGGTACGCAGATTTTTAAACCCTGTTTTGAAAATCTGTCGAATTTGGACCCCGCAGAAAAAAGTACTTATACGGTAATTTGAAGAAGTCCACAACAGAAAAACTATCAAAGTCCACAAAAAATCTGTCGACCAGCCATGGTGCACTTGCATAAGTATTTTTGTAAACTTTTTGTAACCCTCCAGTTGGAGGCATATATATCAGACACCGATTTCTTGCTGGCATTGCTAGAAACGTTATTTTATCTTGATTTAAAGCTGAAGACACAGGGCGTAAGATTACTTGATGATGGAATAAAACTATTTTTTTATTTCAGTAGCAATACAGATGCATATATGCAAATATTGTGTGGAAAGCCTCTTTTCCTGTCGCTTACTTCGTCCTTCTCAAATCACATTTTGTCCGGGGATTGTTTGCTCTTTCATTATGATGTGTATGAACCTTTTTTCAAGATAGTAAATACTGTTGCAAATGTGAAACACAGCTGACTAAAAACATACCTAATTATGGCATATAAAATACAAGATATGAGACTGTTAAAGATCAACTATGAAAACTGACACTTCAATTACAAAGGTATTTTTCATTTTAGGTTCATCACCAGTTTCAAACACTAAATGTTTATCCCTTTACCACAAAACTCCAAGTTTTCATGACCCTGAGGTAGAGGCTTTATGAAAACATTTTGGGAAAGGTAGAATTCTATCGTTCCTACAATGTTTTCTATCACTGTCAAAGAACGTCAGTTTATTTGTCCCATTTTCAGATTTGTCGTCAGATGCTTTCAATATGAAAGAGGCTTAAAGGTGTCATTTTGGATAGGGTTAAAACACCAAAACTTAATGTCCTTGAAAGTACTGAGTTTACCTAGTAGGAATCATGCCTAGTTACACTGCTTGCAAAGCAATAAAAAGCCTATATCACTGAATTTAACCCTGAAACTTTGTGATATATTAAATTTCGTCTGTTTTAATCAAAGTAGCAAAACCTGAATATTGCCAGTTTAAAGTTCTTTCCGACGAAGAAATCTTGCTGTCGGACTGGGTAGGTCAAAGATCAGACTGTACATTCTCAAATACCAATCGAAGGCTACAAGTGATCATGATCGGGTATTGACATTGTTTGATAGGTTAAATATATATCTCATTCATCGGTACAAACACAGGTTACAACTGACAATACAATCATATAATATATACTGAAGAAATGTATGAGATTATTGTAAGCATATATACTCGGGCTCTTGACTGTTTAGCTTTGTGATAGAGCTCGTAGGCTGGAATTCTCGTGTTCGACCCTCACTTGAAGCAATAAATCTTTCGAGGAAGTATCCTTGGGCACCCTAGTCTACAAAAAAAAACCAGGACATACGTGGGTATGATACGACTGAAATAATGAAGAGGCATTGTAAAACACAGTGTTCAATCTATCTATCTATCTATCTAAGTGTGTTCTGTATACTTCTAGCGATAAAAATATTTACGTGGAATAAATAAATTATCTTCTGTATGTCCGTGATGATAATTCCAGAAAGCTAATAACCATTTGCATCACTAGTCTTTTATTTAACCCCTATCCTGCTAAATAATTGAAATAAAACTTCAAGCCAATATCAAAAACCCAAATGTTGCTATTTCGAAGTTATGTTGGGGGAAAAATATCTCCTTATCAGACAGTGTAGATCCAAGATCAGACTGCATGTTCTGTGCAGTCTGATCTTGATCTAAACTGTCCACAAATGTTCCTTGAGTTGCTCTTAGCAGGGGTTAATCCAAGGCTCACTTGGTCTTGTCTAAATAGTGATATAAAGTGATACGATATAATGTAAAAGAAACAGTATTTGTTACCTTATAAAATGATATAATTGTTGAATAGCAACATCGGCAGGATTGTCCGAGTTTCGGTGCTTATATATTGTTGGATTCCATCTTTTAACTCTTTACCAAACAACAAAATTTTTGACTGGTCCAGATTGAAAGCATTCGCAGACGACAAATTAATGGTGGCCTAAATGATGAAATTTGTCATTGATAGCTTAGAAAATCTTAGTATTCTTGAAAGTTACTCAGATTGTTTGTATTGATGATATTTCGGATGAGTTTAGAAGTAGGTCGTGTCGGCTAACCCTTTACCACACAATCCCAACTTTTAACAACCCTAGGGGAGAAGCCTTTTGAAAACATTGTGGGAAAAGGAGAAAATGTTGGTAACCAGCATTTTCTCCTTTTCCCACATTGTTTTCAAAAGGCCTCTTTCTCAGGGTCGTTAAAAGTCGGGATTGTGTGGTAAAGGGTTAAGTGAGAGTTTCTAGGTTCGATCCTCAGTGGAATCATCATTAATGTGATTTTCTCTTTCGCAAGGCATTGTTTGGGCTCTGACCTAGTGCTAGCACTTGCAAATGTGTGCCATGACCCTCATGTAACAGTAAGAAAATAGTTTTCACAAGCTGCATAAATCGCCTTATTTAGTCTCATTTAGATGTCATCCAGGACAATCTTATTCAACCGAATTCTCTTCTTCACCATCCTATATTTTTATTCCAATTGTTTCTCGCTTAATTATTCCAATTAGTTTGAACCCCTCTGAAATCAGAAACACTTACGCAATAGTTACGGCAGGTTTTTTTTTTTGTTCGTAAAGTTATGCAGAAACTTATGCTTGAATCAGTTACAAACTTTTTTATTAAAACACAAGCATTTTCTTTAGAGTTGCGTAAAAACTTACGAGAATTTTGTTCATAACTACTTAGTTAAACAGGCCCCTGGACAAAGTGAAAATAAGCCTTTACTAGTACAATCATTTTTTTTTCATAGACAGAACCCTCCTCAGCACAGAAATGCAATGGAGAAAACCATACTCCTTTACTGGTGACCTGAGACTGGATTTATTGCTGTTTCATCAGATATGTCAAAATGAAATTATAGCATTCTTCAAATCTCCACACAACCAGCATGAAATGTCTGCATTTATCCTGAAGCAGGTCCCTTCCTACCCCTCCCACTCTAACATGAGTTCAAAAAATACTCATGCATGATGCATGTCTGTTGCCAGCCAGACTTGTTGGGAAATGAAGGGGGTCTGTTAACTCTTTACCAGACAAAACTTTAGACTCTTCCACTTTATTGAAAACACTTGTGGACAAAACATTTGATATCATGTAATGCTAGGAATTATCGGAGAAAATGGTGTAAAATGCCATTAATTTCTACTTCTCCTTTGATGTTTTCAAAAGCCTTCTTCCTCAGGTCAGTACAATAATTGTTAGGTAAAGGGTTAATGGTTGTCCCACTGCTGTGTTACCTTTTTAAATGTGTTACCATGGCAATGAAAGATTAATATTAAATCTGATGGAAGTCAAGTGCACACATAATTAGAAAATGACCTAATATTTAATGTCTCCCCAGTTTTCTGCCACTGTGTGACTATCGAATTATTGTCAATTAATTCTTAAGTGATGTTTGGCAGCATTTAAAATAAAGTAATCCTTTACCCTGAAAACTGTTCAGAGTGGCAACCAAACTCTTTCTTTCATATGTTACACAAAAGCAGGCTTTTTTGGATAGCAAGAATGAACATGAGGTTCTGTATTTACCAACCATTCTTAAGAATATTCTCAGTCTTATTCTCCAGAATTTTCTAAATTTGAAAGTAACAAAACTTTTGACTGGCTAAAAGAAATGATTTAGCCAATCAAAAGTTGTGTTACTTTCAGTTGTAGAAAATCATGAAGAATAAGACCAAGAATGTTTTTAAGAAAGGTTGATGAATACACCCCCAGACTGTGCCAATTTTGGATCTTTTCTGTCAAATTTTTTAGCAATTAAGATTACTGTGACAGTTTTTCACACCTTTACCCTGTTGATTACACTTATCAGCTATGGCTGTACATAACTGCTTTGTTTCAAAAATACATACACAGCTGATTACAAAAAGACTAAATCTGCCTACAACTGTCCTAACAAAAAAATACAGTCTTACACTAGACAGACTCTATATCAATATACTTTAACTTGTATATTGTTAATAGCGATATCGAATGTGCTGTAATTTGCCAATGTATTCAGATATCCTAAATGTTCCGACATGTTAAATTATTGTCAAAAATAATTTATGTCTTGTCCTAACTCAGGTCTGTCTGAAAATTTAGTTTTCCCAAACACTCTGACAGGCTGAAACATGTATTTTCCAAAACATTGGACAGTTTGTTTTTAGAAAATATTTTCAATAGGATGATCAGCTGCATTTCATAACGGTGTTACATCGTACGTAACAATGTTATGAACATAGAGCCAACTAACTCAACAGTAATTTGCAGTCAGAAAATTCCACCACAGTGATGCAACATTAAGGTTGTTTCTCGTCAGAAATGTCTTGTCAAAGTGGAAGAGAAAATCTAAATCAGAGATCAGACAAAGCATTCTGTCTGCAGTTCAATCTTGATTTTTCAGAGGCTGCAAAAACAACTAAGTTCGATAAGATGCTCAAGGGTAAATTTTTTTCTGGCTTTTCGCTGTTACACAAACTGTTTCGCAGTTTTTCACATTTTCGAAAGGCACCTTCTGCAAAAGTGTGAAGTCGTTCCTTCGAGAGAAATGGTTGAAGCCTTGTGTTGTTCCCATGATTACAAAAATTAAGCACTGTTTAATACTACACCTTGTTGTTTCTTTACTTTATTCACCGTTAATTAATCCATTAAACTGATTAATCAAATAAGCATAAACATTCTTTCTTATCTCAGCTAAAACAAATTAACAGAAAATAGCTCATGAAAAGCAGGCATGATATTGGCTTATTTTGTGATCATTTTTGATTGGAGGTCAGTCTTAACTATGTGTAAATTTCTTTTGGGCGAAACAGTTGTAAGTGTGTACAACAAATGCTTGCATTACAACCCTCTCGCTTCAAGTGATTGGCATGTTATCTCATACCACTAATGCAGATTTTACTGCAAACATCTGAAGATTGAAAACCTGTCCACATACACAAAGAAATACAAGCATTCTGATAGTATTGCATAGCAATACACAGTCCCCTACCGGCCGTATGTATCGCTGGCATGTCAGTGAAATTTTTTAAGTCCAAGGCCCGTAAATGCGTCAAAAAGCAGTGGAGCGGGACGAAACTCAAACTTGATGTGTAAGTCATGGTGGTTGATGTACACACCAAAAATCAGCTCTATATGTAGCAGCGTTTAGAAAAAAAGTGCGGAAAAATGTTTTATCAGCGAAATTTTGTAAGTCCAAGGCCCGTAAATGCGTCAAAAAGCGGTGGAGTGGGACGAAACTCGAACTTGATGTGTAAGTCATGGTGGTTGATGGACACACCAAAATTCAGCTCTATATGTAATAGCGTTTAGAAAAAAAGTGCGGAAAAATGTTTTATCAGTGAAATTTTGTAAGTCCAAGGTCCGTAAATGCATCATAAAGCAGTGGAGTGGGACGAAACTCGAACTTGATCTGTAAGTCATCGTGGTTGAGTTACACAGCAAATCTGAGATCAATACCTACCAGCATTTAGGAAAAAAGTCCAGAAAACTGATTTATCAGTGAAATTTTGTAAGTCCAAGGCCCGTAAATCCGTGAAAAACCAGTGGACCGGAACGAAAGTCGAACTTGATCTGTAAGTGATTGTGGGTGACTTCCACACCAAAACTCAGCTCAATATGTACCACCGTTTAGAAAAAAAGTCTGGAAAACTGAATTGCCGGACTGACGGACAGACGGAGTGCAAACCTAAAGTCCCCTTCGGCTTTGCCGGTAGGGGACTAATAAGCACTTTCCAAGAATGGTATGGTGCATCTACCTTTTTTTTGTTGTTTATTTCTAAGTCAGCACATCTTTTTTTTCTCTATTGGGCAAAGTACACATTTTTTTTTTCTTTTTTAGTACTATGAACTTTATAAAACATTATATTTACAATTCATTTTTAGATGTTCACAATACAGTTTGAAGCACAAAAAATTCTTCACAGTAAATACTTAAAAGCAATCAATTAGCTTTAATAGGGTTAAACCTTTCAAAAGAATCACTTCTCCTTAACAGAGTTAAACCTTTCAAAGGGAATCTTAATGTCTCGAGAAATGTGCATTCATATGGAATAAATTCATTCAATGAAAATGAAATGCATTAAAAATAATAATCAACAACATCAGCATCAGTATCACAATGTTAAAGATTTCCCAGGGGGCAGTTTTCCTAGGGGGGCAGTTTTTGACGGTGTTTGACCCATTTTCAAACCTATCTGAGATATCAAGACAAACATTCTGCCAAACTTTCAAGACTATTCGACTAAAAATGTGGCATATACAGCGTACTGAGGATTTTCCAAAGATTTGATCCAGTGACCTAGTTTTTGACCTGATATGACCTTTTTTCTATCTCATCAAAGAAATCATCAAGACAAACATTGTGACAACGTTTCAAAAGAGTATTGGACTGAAAATGTGGCCTCTAGAGCGCACAGAAGGTTTTTCAAAGATTTGACATAGTGACCTAGTTTTTGACCCAATGTTATCCATTTTCAAACTCATTTAAATTATTATCAAGACAAACATATTGACATGTGTATTAGACTGAAAATGTGGCCTCTAGAGCGAACAAATGTTTTTCAAAGATTTTGCCAAGTGACCACTTTTTGACCTGACATGAACCATTTTCAAACTAAAACTGTGAGACAAATATTCTGACAAAGGTTCATCAAGGTATTTCTTTAATTTGACCTAGTGACCTAGTTTATGACCCCAACTCGTCTGACCAATTTTCAAGTCAATTGAGCAAACAATGTGGCCTCTAGAATGTCCACATGGTATTTCTTTGATTTGACCTAGTGACCTACTTTATGACCCCAGATGACCCAATTTTGAAGTCATCTGAGACTTAATTAAGACAAACATTCCGACCAATTTTTAAGTCAATGGAGCGAAAAATGTGGCTTCTAGAGTGCCCACAAGGTATTTCTTTAATTTGACCTAATGACCTAGTTTTTGACCCCACATGATCCAATTTCAAACTCATATGAGTTTTTATCAAGACAGCCATTCTGACCAAGTTTCATGAGTATCGGACTGAAAATGTATCTTCTAGAGCGCACACAAGGTTTTCCTAAGATTTGACCTGGTGACCTAGTTTTTGAACTGAGGTGACCCAGTTTCAAATTCTTCCAAGATATCATCAAGACAAAGATTCTGACTTAGTTTCATTAGTATGGGACTGAAAATGTGACCTATAGAGTGCACACAAGGTTTTTCTAAGATTTGACCTAGTGACCTAGTTTTTGACGCCACATGACCCAATTTCAAACTTGACTAAGATTTTTTAATCAAGACAAACATTCTGACCAAGTTTCACAAGTATCTGTCTGAAAATGAGGCCTCTACAGCCCACACATGGTTTTTCTAAGATTTGACCTAGTGACCTAGTTTTTGACCCCACATGACCCAATTTTGATCTTGTTCGAGAATTTATCAAGACAAACATTCTGACTAAGTTTCATGAGGATCGGACCGAAAATGTGGCCTCTAGAGCATACACAAGGTTTTTCTAAGATTTGACCTAGTGACCTAGTTTTTGACCCAATTTCAAACTCGTCTGAGACTTTATCAAGACAAACATTCTGACCAAGTTTCATGAGGATCGGACTGAAAACGTGGCCTCTAGAGCGTACACGAGGTAAAAAGTTGATGACGGACGACACACGACGCACACCGCATGATGGACGCCGGACACAGCACGATTACAATAGCTCACCATGAGCACTTTGTGCTCAGGTGAGCTAAAAATGTCTAATAATATAATAGTGTCTAATCTTGATCTACACAGTAAAAACACCCACAAAACTACAAATATCTTTGTTGTTTTATAGGTTCAATAGATACAAAATTTCAGCATGTTGTTTATTCTCATTTCTGTGGATGATTCAAGACTGTGTACAGTGGCATGCTCAATTTATCTTGCTCATTCTATGCACTTTGTTCCATGCACTCTGTAACCCAAGTCTGGCATGTCACAGATTTTTACTGCATAACAATCACCTATTTTAATTTAGAATATATAGGTAAGGCCATTTCCCTACTTACACAACTGAGCCATGCTCTGTCAAAAAGGGGATTAATACACCAGCAAAAAGTATCAACTCATGTCAGCCTGCCCAGTTCGCGCAGACTGACATGGGACGAAACTTTTTGCTATTTGTAAATGTTCTGTGTGTCAAAGGATGATTTTTACCCTCAGATTCAGTCGATTGCTAGACTAACATGGATGTTGTGGATCTCTGTGTGATGACTTGCTTGGTAAAATGCATCATGCAGATGGATTATCCCCCATTTTGCCAAAGCTTGGCTCAACTTTTTTTGCCGTTCAATTACTTGGCTTTTGAAAAATACTGGAAGAAAGGGCTGTAGCTAGCCTTCTTTTCATGTGAGCTCAGGGGAAGAGGAGGTCAAGAGGGCATACCCACAGAAAGCTTTCTTGCAACAGATGTATGGGGCCCACATGATTATCCCACGTATTTTTCAGTCCAAATGGCCATCTAAAATCTTGCAATGTCCATAGGATAATCCTGCAGCCTGACTGTGTACTATGGGTGCCGTAAGGATTATTACACACTGGCTCCTTTGTTTGGACCAGGTCTTTTTCAGAACGACCCGTCTTAAAAATAAAATGCACGAGCGCAGGTCTATCTAAGCACGTGCACAGGTTTTTCTGTAGATAGAAAACCTGCCCTAGTGCCAGAAAGACCTGCTCACATGCAAAAAAGACCTGTCCACGAGCATAGATGGACTCGAGGTCGCGCAGACAGGGTCATGAAGGAGATTGGTACTCTCGCAACCTTGATTAGGTTGAAGAATTTGTTAATTAATGGGAAGAATCTTGCAAATATGTTTCTCGAAAGAGAGTTTTTAACAAGATTTTTATGTATTGGTGATTAGCTCAGCAATTTTCCACGCCCTTTTTTAAACAGACCACTAAAGACTCTATCCCTTCCTATTTAATGCATGTGCTATCACATTTAGGCAGATATTTAAAACATTGTCAGAAAAGTGCATTTTCCTATGTTTCTATTCACAAAATGTTACCTTTATGACCTGTTATTACAACCATTCACTCATACCTAAAAGCGTCTCATTTATTGTTCTAGTTTTCATCCATGTGAAATAGCAAAAGTGAGAAAAAATAATCACCGATGCATGTACTAAAGTATGTCTTCAACATTGTTGTTTTTTGGTTCCGTACACCTTACTTCCTTTATTGGTTTATGCACGTTAGCTCTGTTTAGCCTCTTGAGTGACACAGCTCTCTTGTTTTTTTTCTTTGTGCGAGAAAGCAAAGATAACATAGGAGCACTCTCCTTCTTGGACTGACCCAATGTTCTATGACATGGCATGTTCTTCTAGCCTTGATCTATTATGAACAACATGTATTGCAGCACGACACCTGGTTACAGTAGCTGCTGTAATATAACTGATTACCATTGATCGCTGACCTACCCCCCGAGAACTAGATAAATTAATGCAAACCGCCAGTGGACAGACGGTAGAATTTGAAAACAAGGAACCATTTCCGGCTAAAGTTGAAATCTTTGAATATTTCAATTAATCAATTTGAACCTTTACTGAGCACTAAATTCACCTGTGCGGCATCAACAAACCTACACAAATAAAAGCAAATCCAATTGTCGATGGTCATGAGGTGTAAATTTCTAGCCACGATATACATGTATTAATATTCAAGAGGGAAGATACATAAATAAATAAAATTTACCAAAAACTGTTTGCGATAAAACATGTTATACGATTCTTTTTTCATCAAACAGGTCCAAACTTTTCGACATCATGGTTTTGTCTTCTGCTCAATACTGATGGTGGCCAGTGTGTAAGTCGGATATCGACCTCGTACATGGGTCTTTCCGTATAAGAAAGATCTAGGCACGAGCTTCAAAAACACCTCGAGCGCTTCGCACTTTCGATGTTACGTGAAGCTCGTGCCCAGGTCTTTCTTATATGGAAAGACCTTGTACTCATTTGATATCCTATACATAAATCATTCATACACATATTTTTCTTGAAGAAGAATTCAATATTTTCAACAGATGATTATTTCAAATATAAATTTCCAAAATGATACTATTTCGAATAATATTAAAAAATGATCCTCATTCTGACCTTAATTCTTTACCAAATGACAAAATTTTAGGCTTATCCAATTTGAAGGCATTTGCAGACGACAAAATAAATGTGACTCAAAAATTGACATTTGTTTTGGGAAGCATAGAAAACATTGTGGGAAAAGGAGAAAATGCTGGTTACCAACATTTTCTCCTTTTCCCACAATGCTTTCTAAAGACTTCTTTCTCGGGGTCGTTAAAGGTCAGGATTGTGTGGAAAAGGGTTAATCTATCAAATTTAAAAACTAATGTTTATGTCTATTTCAACTGGTATTTTCCTTTTTTCTCATGTTTTCTTTCCATCCAAAACAAACCTTACATAATGAGCCACAGTTATTTTGTCAGTATCAAGTTTAAAATTACAGCAAATTTTTTGACATGGCAAAATTGAAAGCAATTCCAGAGGGCATATTGAATATGACTGGAATACTAGAATTTGCTGGTTACCAGTATTTTCTTCTTTTTCAAATTTTTCTAAAAGTCTTTTTGTTTGGGGTCGTTAAAAGTCTGGATTGTGTGGTATAGAGTAAATAAACTGCCTCAATACAAAATGTACGGAGGCTTATTGATGGTCATTCTGCCCACAATATCTCAATACTCCTGCACAAGTTAGATCTAGGATCAGACCGTATATTCTAGCTGTACTCTGATCCCAATCAACACCATCTTCAAAATCACTTAAAGGTTATGTTTGACTTCCTAAGCTCTAAGCAATCTACCTAGCTCTCTTGGCTCAATTATATTCTGCGCAAAAAATGAATAATTGCAGCAGATGATGTAATTTATCTAGCTTGATTGAAAAGTAGATAAGGGAACATAAGCGTGAAGATAATGTCTTTTAGTATCTTTATTACTGCTTGAATAATGCTCTCCTCGGCACCGTAAGACTGGCAATGTGTCTAATGCTGCTAGAATCTTGGTGAGTTCACCCTTTCCCTCATACTAGTGTATCCAGGTTAGTAGTATTCAACAACCATTCTTAAGAACATTCTCAGTTTTATTCTCTAGAATTTTCTAAATTTGAACATAACACATCTTCTGATTGGGTTTAGCCAATCAGAAGTTGTGTTACTTTCAAATTTGAAAATCTTGGAAAATAAGACAAAGAATGTTCTTAAGAATGGTTAATGAATAGTGGCCCCTGACACTTGTACAGGTATTATATCATGATGAAACAATGCTTGGACAAACAGACAGCCCTAACACAGAGCACTGTCCAACAAAACTATTTCTTGTTTGTACTTTCAGTTATTTCTCCACTCGTTACCAAACGACAAAATCTTAGTCCTGTCCAAATTGAATGCATATGCAATGGACAATTTAAACATGGCTCAAATGATTGAATTTTCTTTGATAGGGTAGGAAACACTTTGGGAAAAGGAAAAAATGCTTCACTAGCATTTTCTCCTTGTCCCACAATATTTTCCAAAGGATTCTTTCTTCTTCTTTCTCATGGTCGTTAAAACTTGGAATCGTTTTGTAAAGAGTTAATTGTTTTAGGCTGATTTCTATATTATTTCAGTCACATCACAGCAACAGCTCGCTTATTCATGTATGTCCTGGGCTTCACTAGTACTAGGCTAGGGTTCTGAAGTGTCTTTCTCAAGGACACTCAAATAAAAATCCCTGTGAGGCTCAAACTCTCAAGGTTGTGAATATTACACTAAACACTTTAGCTTAGAGCAGGACCCTAAATGAATCATGCACTTTCAGTAGATAAACAAAACTCACATAACCCTTTACCACACAATTCCATGTTTTAACAAACCTGAGAAAGAATGCTTTTGAAAACACTGTGCGAAAAGAGAAAATGCTGATGACTAGCATTTTCTCCTTTTCCCATGAGGTTTTCAGTTACAGATCCCATCATGTAAGCCATAATCTAATCTGTTGTCTGCATATCCTTTCATGCTGGAAGCAGGTATAATGACCTGGGAGAGAGTTGAACTATTCTGAAGGTTCAGACCTGTTGATCAGCATTTAACTCTTTACCAAATGACAAAATTTTAGACTGGTCCAAACTGAAAGCAGTTGTAGATGACAAATCAAATGTGACTCAAAAACTGAAATTCGTTTCAGGAAAGGTAGAAAACATTGTGGGAAAGGAGAAAATGCTGGTTACCAGCATTTTCTCCTTTTCCCACCATGTTTTCAAAACGCTTCTTTCTCAGGGTCGTTAAAAGTCGGGATTGTGTGGTAAAGAGTTAAGATTGACAGGTAATTTTGTGGATTCTGGCACCATCTCATCCTCTTGAAAACATTGTGGAAAAAAGAGAAGATGCTGGAAATCAGAGTTTTGTACTTTTCCCACAATGTTTTCCACTAAAAATTAATCCCATTATATCAGCCATATTTAACCTTTCACCACATAATCTGGACTTTTAACTACCCTAACAGAAAAGCTTTTGAAAACATTGTAGAAAAAGAAAATGATGGTAACCAGCATTTTCTTCTTTTCCCACAATGTTCTCTGTAATATCACTGACGAATCTCATCATTTGAGCCACACAGATTATGTTGTCTTGAAATTAAAGCTTTCAATATGGACATATCTAAAAGTTTTTTTTTGTGTCTGGTAAAGGGTTAACCCTGTACCACGCAACAAAATTTTAGACCAGTCCAAACTGTTAACATTTGCAGAGGACAAATAAAATGGGGCACAAATGACAGTATCTGTCTTTGAGATCACTGAAAACATTGTGGGAAAAGAAGAAAATGCTGATTACCAATGTTTTCAAAAGCCTCCTTCTTCACGGTCGTTAGAACTCAGGATTATTTGCAGATGTATTAAACGCCTTTTCACAGAGCATGGCTCAAATGTTACATATTAATTTTTAGAATCATTATGGCAAAAAGAGAAATCGACAAGAATCATAATCTTCACATCCCAAGATATAATTTTTCTTATAAACCCTTAACTAAACAATCTCGTGTTTCAACAACCATGACAAAGTCTTTTGAAAACAAAAACACAGTGGAAAAAGAAAAAAAAAGCTGGTACCCAGCATTATTTCCTTTTTCTACCATGTTTTCCACCCATTAATGACAAATATTGTCATTTAAATCACATTCAATTTTATATCTGCAATAGTTTTCTTGTTGTTACAAGTAACCATGTAGGCAGACTCTTGTGCATTTAGAAAATCAACAGGTCCTGTGTGGCTCTGTGGTAAAGTGAGACTCATAACTTTGAGGATCCAGGTTTAAGCCTCACTGAAGTCACCGAATTTTTTGTTGGAGTGTTCTTCAGTAAGACATTTCAGAGCCCTAATAATTGCAGAATGTAACATTATTTTGGGTTTCTGAGAACCTGAACAACTGCATATTGGGACAACTTTTGAAATTGGTGAAATACAATTTGGACAAATCATAATGACAAATTTCTCCTACTGCAACAATGTTTTCATAAACAATTTTATATTCACCCTAAATTTTTGTTGACTCTACATGCATATTTGCAAAGTAGCATACATGTACTGGTGTATTTGTTTGACAATTAACTTGCCAATCATGGTTCTTCACAACCCTGAGGAAGATTGCATATACAGTCAAACTTCAGTGGCTCGAACATGGGTAATTTCTAATGCCAAAGAAAGCTCGAACAACAATCTCGGTTCCAGTAATATCTCTATATAATTCCTAATAATCTTTCCCAGGTTCATTAAAACATATAATTTGTTCACCCTGGAAAGATCCCACAACACTTAATTTGAATTTTCAAATACATATCACGGTCCCGTCATTCATTTTCCTTTGTATTTTACCTCTCAGAAGTCGAACAGAGGGTTGGCCAACAATTAGTCACTGGGTTTCATACCTATATTTGTTAATTGGATAAGCAGTAAACATGTCAAGTAATAAACTGGTACCCATTGTATCTCCCATAACTCATAGACAACAGGCAACACCCGATTTTTCGAGTGCAGCTAATACCAAATCCACCAATCAGACAGCCCGTAACAGAAAGCCTTTATTTGATTTAAAATAATAAAGCAGTATTATATCCCACGGCTAAGATTTTCATGAAAAACAAGATATTTGAATTTAATCTTTATCAATACGGTCTATCTCTGTGCATAAATATGATCACAATTTAAATTTCCAAGTCTCGTGTTATCTCATGAAATCTCGAACTGGGCAGAAAACTGAACTGTCAGCATTGGGTGTTACCTGTAGTTGATATGAAGATCGATAACAGGCTGCCAGTTTAGTCAAATAATGGATATGGTGCATGTTTTTAACACTTACTTTAAAACATACATACACTTGCTCAAGGTGTCAATTAGGGATTGTCTTGCAGTGATTGAATAATTGCCTTGTCTTTAAATTTTGTTTTTCAAGGTTGTTGAGATGAATTGGTGGATCAAGTCATTTTTTTAATGCTATAAATGTATGAAGAGTGTTGCTTTTCAACACATCAAGTTGTATTTTTGCATCTTTGATCTTAATCCGTACATGTAGCGTTGATACAAGTTAAAATTAGAACATGAACAAGATGATGTTTGGCACTCAATATCTGCATATAAGTTTCCTTTCTCTATGGGCTATTTTTTTGTTTTGATGGTAGAATGAATTTTAGATATGTACCAAGTAAATGACCACTGAATTGTCCATTTAATTGCTGAAAATAACTTGTTGTCAGCCGAAATTGATACTCTCTATTAAAAGAAAACATTAATCGAGAGTATCGATTTTGCCCGAGCACAAGCTATTTTCACCAATTAGTGGCTGATTCCTGTGAAATGACAAAGATATGCGGTGTGTTCTGTGTGATATTTCCAAATACAAAAGTTATAAATATGCATGAATGCATTGATTCGTCTACTGGCCACTTTCTACTTTTGAACATGGATCCGTCGAACTACCAATAGTTTGAACAAATTACCCAGCCCCATGGGTTTTCAAGCTACTGAAGTTTGACTGTATTTTAAACATTGTCCAAAAGGGAGAAAAATGCTTCTTATCAGCATTTACTCCTTTTCCAAAAATGTTACCTACTTTTTCAAAGACAGTTCCCTCAATGTGTCATCTGCAAATGCTATCAATTAAGCTTTTAACGCACAATTCCGACTTTTAACGACACTGCGTAAGAAAGCCTTTGAAAATATTGTGGGAAAAGGAGAAAATGCTGGTAGCCAGCATTTTCTCCTTTTCCCACAACGTTTTCTACCCTTCCAAAAACAAATTTAATGTTCGAGACACATTTATTTTCTAATGTCTGCAAATGCTTTCAATTTGGACAAGTCTAACATTTTTGCCATCTGGTAAAGAGTAAATGCAAGTCTAAAATTTTGTTGTATGCTTGGTTGGGAGACTTTCTGCTAAGAACAACTAATCAGCCACAGAAAAATCAAACCTGTTACCGGATATCAACCTATTGTTCTTCATCAATGTCACATGACTAATTGACCAATGACGGACAACTAACATATGAAAATGTTAACCAATCATCTGGGTTGTAGCCGTCAAACATGAAGATTTTATGTAACTAGTCTGAAGTCCTAATGAGCAAAAAAGCTGGTATAATTGTGGAGAAAACAAGAAAAGACGGCAGTTATTCTCTGTTATCTCCCCCTGTTTTATCTGATGTCAGATAAGTTGTTTTCTTTATGGTTCTTTCTGTTTGTAATAAGCAGTTGTTACATCCATGATGGGACATTAATTCTATTACTTTCTGCATTATTTCATACCAAAGTCTTGACTTGTTAGAATTCATCAGAGATAAAATTACTCTGCCCTTCTCTTCCTTTACAAAACAATCACATGTTTTAACAAACCTAGAAGAAAAAGGCTTTTAGAAACATTGTGCAAAATGGAGAAAATGATAATAACCAGCATTTTCTCATTTGACCACAATGTTTTCTGCCCTATCTAACACATATCCTATCATAATGTGCCACATTTGTCTAAAAATGCTTTCAATTTGGACCAGTCTATAATTTTGACGTTTGGAAAAGGGTTAAACACTGATTACTACCTAAAGATACAGGCAGATTTGGCTTGGTGGCAAAGCAACCAGTGACTTGTTTGCTGTGTACAGAAACTCTGAAACTGCATAGAGAGGTGCATCAGCTGCTGTGACATAAATGAAATACTGTTGAAACTATTCTACAATCCATAGAGCCCTAAACAAATGATCCAAACTCTGGCAAAAGGGGGCTTAATGCATCTCTGTGATGCATCATACCAAGCAAGACATCATATAGTCAGGGATCAATGAAATCCATTTTGTCTAACAACCAGCTGTATAATAAGATAATAAGACTGTTCCTTTGACATACAGAAAATTTACCAAAAATGAAAAGTTTCGGCCCAGGTCAGCCTGCACAGGTTAACCCGAGTTGATTCTTTTAGCAGATCCATTAAGCCTCCTTTTCATAGAGCATGGCTCAAATGTAAAAGACATCCTCTCATTAGTATATATATAACGTAGAAAATGGTTACCAGCATTTTCTCCTTTTTCCACAATGTTTTCAAAAGCTTTTTCATCTGAGGGTTGTTAAAAGTTGGGATTGTGTCATAACAGGTTAACTACAATTTCATGAACTTGTAGGTTTCCACAATGGTCAGGATATTGTTGATTTCAAACTTAGGACTCAAAGAAACTCAAAAAAAGGATTGTGACAAGTGGAGAGATTGCTTAATTCTTTACCAGACGACCAAATTTTAACCTTGTCCAAATTGAAAGCATTTCCAGACGACAAATTTAAATGGTGCTCAAATGGTGTATTTTTTCTTTGACAGGGTAGAAAACATTGTGGGAAAAGGAGAAAAAGCTGGTTACCAGCATTTTCTCTTTTTCCCAAAATGTTTTCAAAAGGCTTCTTCGTTAGGGTTGTTGAAAGTACGGATTATGTGGTAGAGGGTTAATCTTAAGCCATTTCTTCATTGACCATAATGTTTCCACATGCCTCACATTGCAAAGGCACCAAACACTTTTTTTCCGGGAAAGGATGGACTACTGGTAGATTACAATATAGGTAGAGAGGTGTATCTCTCTAATTAATTTTCCACGTGATAGAGGTCATACCAGCTACCTTTGCCTTTGGTCCAGATTTCAACCCGATTTTTTTTTTAACTCTTTACCACACAATCTGAAGTTTAAATGATCCTGAAAAAAGAATGCTTTTGAAAACATTGTGGAAAAAGAAGAAAATGCAGGTACTTTTGACCTTTCAGCTACATTTAATCGTTGTCAGCGCAATATATTAATATATAATATTCTTTGAAGATTGAACCTGTCTGCTATGTCTGCTCTGATGCATTACTATCCTGTACAGGATAAATGTTAATATGCGGTGCGTAAATTGACAGTGCATAAACTGACACTTAAAATAAAAAGTGAAAAATGGCTATGGATAATTATGTCTGTGGAAAAATCAGGTCAGGTTTTCGCTACAAATTTCTTAAAATTATAATGATTTCGAACGGGGAAAATAATGTTACAAAATACCATTGTTTACTGCAAATCTCTGTAGACAGTTTCTAAATATATCCATGGGGAAAACTGAAATCTGTGCAACAGACTGACAACAAAAATAATATCACCACCTTGCTGAGTTTATACTGGGGCTTTTTCCCCAAGCTTATAGGGGCTTACGTTTATAAATGGCTGGTAGATAGGTTATATGATAGATAGCTGATCGTGGCTGGATGAATTGTACCAGGTAGGTTTTAGTGAGAGAACATGTATTTTGTTTTGAAATTCCCTGCATTAATTGCCGCCTTGAAAGGTAGTCCGGCTCTGTACCCAGAATGCCCATATGTTAGGTTATGTATTTAAAGACTTCCACCTAGCAGAAGATAATGACATTTGTTGTCTGCAAAATCCTTTCAATTTGGACAAGTCTAATATTTGGTCATTTGGTAGATAGTTACTTATATCCATGCAACACCAATAAAATGGTACTTTCGTGCTATGGGGTAGATTGTCCTATGGAGCTGTTGTCCTAAGGTGGTATTGCTGTACAGGGCTACTGTCCTTATTTAGCACCCATAATTACCAGGGTGAAACCTTCCAGGCCAATACCTTCTGCAGGGAACCTTTTCTGGCTAATACATCCTACATTCTGTACTCTGGTACCTGTATGTTACAAAATATCTATAAAATTTTGGTAAACTTATAATATTTAACCCATTCCCAAACAAGCCCTGGTTTTCACGAGTCTGCAGTACAAGTCTTTTGAAAACACTGCGGGAAAAGGAGAAATTGCTCATAATGAGCAATTTCTCCTTTTCCCACAGTGTTTTCTACCCTTTTTGATAACTTTCTGCCATTTTCATCAAATTTGAAATTGTCGTCTGCAAACTCTTTCAATTTAAAACATGCCTTCATTAACTTTGGTTTTCAAAAATTCTAGTGCTAAGGAGCACAAAAGCTCAGTTTCTCTTTTCTGGTAAACTAAGGTCCATATTCACCAACTATTCTTACGACTGTTCTAGTCTTATCCTCATGAATATTCCAAAATGGAACAAAACACAACCTCTTATTGACTAAACCAAATGGTTTAGCCAATCAGAAGTTGTTTTAGTTCTTTTACTCTGTGATTTGACTTTGAATGAAATTTAGATTGGTTGGTGAAGACAGATCATTTGGTCATCTCTCTGTAGATGATCTTTCTTAGTGGATGCACTTTATAAAGTTAAAAGTTTTGAAGTTTTTCTAACAATGATCAATGTCTAAAGTGTTTAAATAGCACCTTTTTTTAAATGAAATACAGATTAAGTTTTAGACTTATATGGTAAAACAATTTAGGGAAAAACACTGCTTAGATAATGGAATCTGACAAGACTATAACTAAGTATGTACACAGTAATATTTCACCCTGTGCTGTGTCTATATTTGTTACTGTATTTCTCAAAAGAAACCTGTCACTCATATACACTTAGCCCTTTACCAAACAATCCTGTCTTTCCATTACCCTGATGAAAAAAAATCTCTTCTATACATTGAGGGAAAAGGAGAAAATGCTGGTTCCCTCAAAGTTTTCTTCCTTTTCAAGAACAACTCCCAACATATGAGGAACATTAAACTGGTTGTCTGCAAAGGCTTTCAACAGTTAGAAGAGTGTTGTCTGCCAAAGAGTTACAAAGAGTAATATATAATAACTCTACTAAAAAGGAGGCCAAGGGGTTGCAACAGACAGTCAAGTTCAAATACTCTAGAGTCTGGCAGTCTGATCCGAGGCCATCCGGTGTCAGAGTCGTACATATTCATAAGTGACAGTCGGCAATTAACATGTCATGTACCGACAATTAACTAATTAATTTGCGTGTACCTCCCTAACCATATATCTTCCAGTTATGACTAAAGCTAGCCCACACATGCTACTTAGAGGTTTACTGGCAAATACAGGAAAAAACCTCCATACCCAAAGATTGTTTGTGTTGTCTTTTACCGCATTCCCAAATGACAGTTTTAGCCCAACAATCCCATGTTTTACTAATCCGATGGAAGAAGGTTTCAGGAAACATTGTAGGAACAACAGAAAATGCTGGCAACCAGCATTTTCTTCTCTTCCCACTGTGTTTTCTGCCCTTTAAAAAAAAAAAAATTTTTTTTTCATTTTTGTGTCAAATTTACTTTGTTGACTGCACATGCTTTCAATTTGGGTAAGTCTAAAATCTTATTGTTTGGAAGTTTTCCAAATTAAAAGCATCTGCAGACAGCTTATTCCCCATGAACATGTTAACCCTTTACCGCACAATGCTGCCTTTTGACGCCCCTGGGAAAGAAGCCTTTGAAAACAATGTGGGAAAAGGAGAAAATGCTGGTAACCAGCATTTTCTCCTTTTCCCACAATGTTTTCTACCCTATCAAAGAAAAGTTGCACCATTTGAGCCACATTGAAATTGTTGTCTGCAAATGCTTTCAATTTGGACAAGGCTAAAGTTTTGTCGTCTAGTAAAGGGTTACAAGAAATCAGCTGTAGTACTCCTGTGAGGTAGAAAACATTGCAGGGAAAAGGTACAATTGATTGAATGGTATTATTATTTCAGTCACATCATGGTAACAGCTCAAACTTTATTCATGCATTTCCTGGGTTTCACCAGTACTAGGCTGTAGTACTCCTATGATGTAGAAAACATTGCAGGGAAAAGGTACAATTGATTGAATGGTATTATAATTTCAGTCACATCATGGTAACAGCTCACATTTTATTCATGCATTTCCTGGGTTTCACCAGTACTAGGCTAGGGCTCTGAAGTGTCTTGCCCAAGGACACTGCCATGAAAAACCCTGTGGATCCAGTGAGGCTCAAACCTGGGGCCTCCAGGTTGTGAGTCCTATACTTTACCACAGGAAACGATAAAGTAATATTTGCCAGGATATTTTGGAGCTCCTTTGCCCACAATGAATTCAAAAGGATGCTGGGAATTGTTGGTGTGGGGTAAAACTACACAGTCTGATCCGTTATCCTGATACTTGCCTTTGATATATCTGACCAAAACAGCCCTAGTATTGCAATATTTAGGTGGATATGTTATTTTCTGAAGGAAATCTAGACCGTGTATCTAACAATCTATTGACCAGTGAGGCATAAGATCAAAATGCATACTTGTAGTTATATTCACAGCTGTCATAAAGTGCTGCATGCACCCAACACTAATGTCATCTCTTTACTTCACAACAAAATTTTGGACTACACCAATTTGAAAATATTTGCAGGAGACAAATTTGATGTAATTCAAATGATGACTTCTGTCTCTGGTAGAGTAAAAAACATTGTAGGAAAAGGAGAAAATACTGGTCACCAGCATTTTCTCCTTTTCCCTCAATGTTTTAAAACTCAGGATTGTGTGGTAAACTGTTAAGAGTGAAATGAAGTTCTAACGAAGTAGCGAATTATCCCGCTAATGACTTCCACTCCATCTAGCAGTAGACAACATACTGAAACATTCTGGCAAAAAGAGAAAATGTAGCTACTTCTTCTTTTCTCATGTTCTCATGTTTCTTGTTTTTTCATGTAATAAGTATTATCCATAGTTTAACAAAAAACTGAAGTCTGCTGTGGAAGTATTTCAGGCAGTGTTCAGATACATAAGAATGGTACAGTTGAAAGGCTGTGTCACTTTACCTGAAAGTTCCAAATTGCTTTAAATTGCAAACAAGAAAAATGCCAGAAAAAATGGCTTCTTGACAAATTAAAACCCTAAAGCATTGAAACCTGGCTATTGCGGACAATGCAGGTCAAGGTCAGACTGCACAGAATGTGCATTCTGCTCTTGGTCCTACATTGTCCTCTACTGGCCTGAAAACAACCTTGATTATGGCAGTATTTACCCAATTGAAGAGATTTATTTCATAACTTCAGCGCTCTAAGGGTTAAATCCCTGACAGCCATAGATGCATTTGAAAACCCATTGCTACCAGCAGCCGACTTTCTCCATTTGTTGAAGACCCCTTTTTGACATTGCTTCCAATGGAAAATTCAGCTGTTGCCAAAATTTAGCCCTTTACCACACAATCCCAAATTCTAACAAGCATAAGGACTGAGGTTTTTGAGAACAATGTGAGAAAAGGAGAAAATGCTAGTAACCAACATTTTCTCCTTTTCCCACAATGTTTTCTTCACATTTCATAACAATTCCAACCATTTGAGACACATCTTATGTATTGTCTGAAGATTTCATTTTGGACAAGTCTAACATTTTATAATGTGATAAATAGTTAAAATGGATCTTGAAGAACAAAAATATTAGCTCTGCAGAAAATTATGTTCATTCCCCTATAAAATTTCTACAGTTTCTGCTTTTCTACTCTCACACAGTTTTGACATGTTATCAAGTTCCATCCTTTAAGAAAGTCATCTTGCAAGACATTTCTGAATTCATTAGATTAACTCTATACCAAACGACAAAATTTTAGACCAGTCCAAATTGAAAGCTTTTGCAGACAACAAAATAAATGTGAATCAAAAATTGAAATTTGTTTTTGGAAAAGTAGAAAACATTGTGAGAAAAGGAGAAAATGCTGGTTACCAGCATTTTATCCTTTTCCCACAATGTTTTTAAAAGGCTTTTTCCTTGGGGTCGTTAAAAGTCTGGATTGTGTGGTAAAGAGTTAAAATCGGAGAAAATTAGATTTTATATAACGTCAAGTACAAAAAAATTTCAGGTGTGAAAATGTCTAGCTGCAAAACCTTGCATTTTATCAGCAGAATTAATTGTCTGCAAGTATATGGTTATCATTGTATTCACATATTTTTCAATATATTTTAATCAATCAAGCCCTATACAATTGAAATTAACATTTTTCAGTCTTGACTCTTCCAGACAACAAAATTTCAAGACTTACCTGTAAGGAAAGCATAATTGTGGACAACAAATTTACTCTAGCCCAGATGATGGGATTTATCTTTGAAAGGTATAAAACCTTTGGGTAAAATGAGAAAATTTTCTGTTTTCAAATGTTTTCTTTTTCAGGTTTTCTAAAACAAAGGATTGCTTGATAAAAAGTTGAAATAGACAAAAACAGAGCACTTCACTGTTTTAGCCAGGATATCTGTCTCTCTCCAATCACAGCCCTTTTGTACTCAAGACCCAAGAAAAGACTGAAATTTAACCATTTGGAACCAGAAGAATTAACGGTACCCTGGGGTACCTTTGAACTCTAAACTGCGTACACATGAAACTTGCATGCGCAGTTTTGCTAACCAAGCATCATGTCTGAAAACAAGTTTCACTGAACTGCACAACTTTACCATTGGAGTAAACATTTGCATAAGTTCACACCAGCTCATACCCTTGGGTAAAACAGGGACCATACATGTGTATATATTCCATCCCCAATAATTTGCGTAATCTAAGGAGTTTAGTGAAAGGTACCCCAGGTCCGTGCTGTCCCTTTCATCTCTCAGGCCTGTGATTGTCTCATCCATTATTGTGTCACCGCATGAGTGGTGGCACTGTATTTTCATTTGCTTTGGAATTATGCCAATGTTTATTCGTTTGTTTGTTTGTATTGGAGTTTAATGCCATTTTTACAGCTCAGGTCATATCATGGCAGTCAGTGAAGCACCCATGTGTTTCCTGGCTTTCTCACGCCAATACTGAGACAACTTTCTTTCCAAAGCCACAGACTACTTTACTCACATGCATCAGAGGTTAGAGGTGAAAATTGCCAGATAGAAAGTTTGCCTCAACCAGGTATCAAACTCGCAACCACCAGGTCACGAGTCAGATATGTTAACCACTGAGCTACCCCGGCAGGCAATTATGCAATTGTGTTTCTAGATGACAGTTGTTTCTCACTGTTGTTTAAGGTCAAACTATCTAAACAAAAGTTAACACAACTGCAGGTAAAAAGTTGCTAGTCATACTGATAATATTCCTGAATGGACATTTTTTTTTTATTTCTTAACTATATCCTTGCAAAATGATTAGTCGATCCAATGGTACATAATTATAAATGCAACGAGTAATGTGATTTCCTATTTGAATTAGAAGTGGAAAAAAGTGATCACCAAATTTAAGGAACTGTAAATAAGTATACACAGCTATCCTCACTGATAACATCATAAAGGTAATTTTCGCCAAGGTGTGAAGTTTTTGGCCTTACAGTTTGTGAGACCCTGATGGTATGCATCTATAATCTTGTACTTCAGGCTGGTTTTCAATGTGTCTCTCATCCGACTGCATTATCCGTTTTCGACAGAGCCATTTTGGGACACAAGGTCGGTTCACAATATTTTCAATATGAATTTTTCCATGTATCTGGGTTGTCCGTCAATGCGATGGTCTGACTGCGACAATTTTTTCAGTTTTGACGGAGCTTTTCACAAAACAAAATATCAGGAATTCCACAACATAGATTTTGGTACACAGTTTGGGGGAATTAGGCAGAGAAACGTACAGAATGAATGTTGTAATGGTTGAATACGCGAATCCTGGGTATTCATCATTTCAATATTCATTTTGTACATTTCTTGCATTATCCGCCCAAAATTGCCAAACTAAATCCATGGTGGGGAGTGACGGACATTTATGCCCAGACTATTACTCAAGATCAAACTGCATGTTGGAAAAAAGCTTTTAAGTTGAAATAAAATGAGGCTTTCTCATCAAAAGAATGTTTTCTTTCACTAGTTTAACACTCAACTCTTTGTTTGTTTGATTGTTTGTTTGTTTGTTTGTTTGTTTGTATTTATATAGTTTAAACATATTTATTTTACATCGATTATGAAACAAGTTCTTATACTTATCTCTTTGGATTCTATTTCCTGGGAACTACTCCAGTACTCATGCCAAATGTGTGGGCCAATCACAGAACAGTCCTAAAGTTGACACCCGCTCCTGGGAATCGAACTCAGAACCTTTTGATTATGAGGCAGACACTCTGCCTAATGACCACTAACACCACAGTTTGTTTGTATTGAAGTTTAATGCCATTTTAACAGCTTAGATCATATTACGTCGGTCAGTACACCTACACATGTGTTTCCTGGTTTTCTCACACAAATACTGACACAACTTTCTTTCAAAGCCACTGACTACTTTTCTCACATGCATCAGAGGTGACAGGCAAAAAATCTCCATAGAGAAGGTTTGCCTCAACTGGGTTTCAAACCCACAACCACAAGGTCATGAATCACGCTAAACACCGAGCTACCCGGCCAGGCTCTGAACTCTTTATCAGATGACAAAATTTTTAGACTTGCCAAGCAAAATTGAAATCATTAAAGTTTTGCAGATGACAAATCTTACATGGCAAAACTGATGGAATTAGTTTTTGAACAAATGCAAACACAAGGGGACAATGTGATAATGTTGATTACCAGCAGTTGCATCTATTCTCACAATATTTTCAAAACTTTTATTTCTTTAAAACATAGTATTGCTTTGTAAAGGGTTAACTGCAATTTGTTTTCAAACATAAATCATCCTCCTTCCAACAATGAGTAATTTTGCCTTCTTCATTTGTTGCCCCAGAAGTAATGTCAACCCACATATAAACTTATAAAAACAGTCGTAACAACTAGAGTGTCATCATTGTGTAACTTCATTGGCCAGAAAAAACAAAGGTGGTATTTAATAAACGCTAAACTAACAACTGCTCTCTTCTCTGATTGGTCTCTATGTGTCTCAACGAGTCACATGATCAACAATAACTTATCACAACTGGCGACATTGGACATTTGACACTTGACAGCCCATCGTACATAAAAGTGACAAAAGAACATGATTTTTAAAAGCATTTTATTGCTCACTCCATGTAAATGAGTGCAAGATACTCTGCTGCCATATTGTCATAAACTCATATAGACCTTTGTTAACTCTTTACCATAAAATCCCAAGTTTTAATGACCCTATAGAAAGAAGGCTTTTGAAAACATTGTGTGCAAATGAGAAAATGCTGGTAACCAGCATTTTCTCCTTTTCCCCACAATGTTTTCTGTCCCATTAAAGACAGAAATCATCAACTGAAGTGACATCTACTTTGAATTCTGCACATGCTTTAAATTTGGGTGAGTCCAAAATTTTGTCGTGTGGTAAAAGAGTTACCTCTCTACCACACTTCAAAATTTTGAAGTTGTCCAAATCAAGAGTATTTACTGATCTTTACCAAATGACAAAATTTCAAACTAGTCCAAATTGAAACCAGTTGCAGACGACAAAATAAATGTGGCTGAAAAATTGAAATTTGTTTTGGTAAAGGTAGAAAACATTGTGGGAAAAGGAGAAAATTCTGGTTACCAGCATTTTCTCCTTTTCCCACAGTGTTTTCAGAAGGCTTCTTTTTCAGGGCCATTAAAAGTTGGGGTGTGGGGCAAGGGATTAATGTGGCCAAAATTATTGGATTTATCTTCAGAAGGTTAAAAAACTTTGAGCTAAAAAGGAGAAATTGCATGTTCCCTTTTTTCTCAGGGTTGTTTAACTCTTTGCCAAACGACAAAATTTTTGACTAGTCCAAATTGAAAGCACTTGCAGATGACAAAATAAATATGGCTGAAAAATTGAAATTTGTTTTGGGAAGGGTAGAAAACATTCTGGGATGAGGAGAAAATGCTGGTTACCAGCATTTTCTCCTTTTCCTACAATGATTTCAAAAGGCTTCTTTCTCAGGGTTGTTGAAAGTCGGGACTGTGTGGTAAGGGGTTTAACTCGGAATTGTATGGTAAAGGGTTCACCTTAGACAGAAAAACAAACCCCAGGAACATTTTGAGTCTAGAAATAACATCCAAATTATTGCAATTTCAAAGTTGCTGTTGCTCAGAATATCGCAGCAAAATGGGTAGTGTAGATCAACTTTACTTGCAATCTGACTTTGATTAACACCGACTGCAATTACAATTTAAGTTGGGAATGGTGCTTAAAAGATTAACTCCAAGAAAATCAAATAATTACATGGAAAATTTTCAGAAAAATTACTCTCCCCAATCCCTACAAATATTATAACATTTTCAGATTGTACATACAAAGAACATCTTAATCATGTAGATCCAAGATCAGACTGAATGTTTAGTGAATTCTGATCATAAGGTATACTGACCACAAATGCCCTCCTAATACAAGTGCAAAAGCAATACTAAAGGTATTATCCGAGGCCAGGGAAGTGCGCATGAGGGGAGGCCGGGATTTCCAAGAAAAGTCTGAAGGGCCTCCCCCAATAAACGTTCGAATTGTGGAAGCTATTTAATGGCCTCTAGTGATGTTTTTGGCAAGCTGTCTTTCTTTTCTTTTGCTAAGTGTATGCAACTGCATTTTTTGCGAACAGGCAGTTACATCCCTGACGACAGTACTGAGTTAGCAGTACATGCACAGGCTGAGGGCCGTAACCTACAATTCTATACTGACTGGTTGTGAATTATAAATTTTTAGTCACCGAAACTGGTACACTTTTAAAAAAAAACGAACATAATGTAAACCATTCTGTATCACCTGAGCATGGTTAAGCAGAAATCACTTTTCTGGTTTCTTACCTCCAAGTCTCAAAATGGACAATTCTGCGCTCAGGTCCAACCCAAACCTGGATGAAAGACAAACACTAGTCAATCTCCTGTATAGAAAGTTAGAAACAAAGTAACACTGCATATTTTAGCTAAATGATTGTAGTATGCAGTGAACTGTTTCACTAACAATTCATAAGTTTTTGTGTAAGAATTTTTGTAACGTTACACCTATGTTCAGATTTAAGAAATTCATGTTTTACTAAATTTTCATAACTTTTCATTACTTTGTGAATTTGCGTAAGTAAATATGTCTGTAACTCTTCAATTGAAGGCAGAAACAGTAGTTCCCGCGCACTTGTTACCTAGGCAAACAGTGCTTACAGTTAAACCAGAGGGAAATATGACATGATTTACACGCGTAAAATTTACCCTACATCTCTTGTGCTTTATGTCATCTCATATGTCAGCTGCTTCCATGAAGTATGGATACTGCATGTGTGAAGCAAAAACTAATTCGTAAAAAATTATATTTATGACTACTGTTAATAACTATGGGGATAACTATAATGTATTTCTCAAATTTCTTCCTCTATGATGGCGCAATACAAGAAATGCCTCCAGACTTCAGCCTATGTTCTTACATACGAGCAATATTTTCTATGTAATTATGCTAAAACTTACCTATGTGCTTAGCTCAGCAAAGTTTAGTAAAACCCACTAAAACTTACGAAATTTTTTACCTAAGTTGTTCAGTAAAATGGTTCCCAGGGGTGTAACCAGGGGTTCCGAGTCATTACGTACTCTGAATCAAGAGTGCTATTTCCCGCTTACGTCACTAAGTGTGACATAGTGTGCTGAGGCTACTAAGGGTGATGTATTGTGCTTTTGCCGACAGTGTTAATCAAGATCAGGCTGCACAGAACATTATAGTCTGATCTTGATCTAAACTGTTCCATACTGTTAGATTTTCCATTAAAAAGATATAAAAAAGTGCTCAATATTTGGCTTTTTTACCATCAGTTTGAAATTTCATTTTTTGAACACTTTTAGGCTTAATTACGAAGATGAAGTTCTATAAAGTACTAAAAGAATGTTTCACCTATACTCATTTTTTCCCACGTTACACAAGTGGGTATTGCGTGTTATGGACACTGCCTTTGGTATGCACGGCAAAACTTGTGTACTTTTGTGTTGTTTAGATATTTTTTTGAATAGTGTCAGTTTCAACTTACTGTACCTTCTTCACTAAGGAATCTGTTCCGTCTTCTCCCTCTCCAAATTTCTATGAGCATACCCAAATGTCCCATTAACTCTTTACCACATGACAAAAATTTAGACTTGTCCAAAATGAAAGCATTTGCAAATGACAAAATACAATTTACTCAGAAATTGAAATTTGTCTTGGGAAGGGCAGAAAACATGGGAAAAGCAGAAAATGCTGGTTACGAGAGCATTTTCTACTTTTCCCACATTTTTTTCAAAACAGCCCCTTTCTCAGGGTCGTAAAAACTTGAGATTGTGTGGTAAAGAGGTAAATGAGGATCCCAGATAAAACTTACAACTGAAAATGTGTGTTACTAGCACTTTATCCTTTTTCCACAATGTTTTCAAAGGCCCTTATCCCAGGGGTTGTTAAAACAAACATAATTTTGAAAAAGTGTAATTAAAACTAAAAGCAGTTTTGCCACAGCCAAGTATCAGAATATTTGCATGAGACATGCAAAGATATGGCAAATTACATAATGATAATTATCTATAATTATCAAGATCAAAAGACCAAAGGATATTAGAAATGTTTTTTTTTCATCCTTTCCAAACAACAAAAGACCTTCAACTTTATTAAATACAAAATTATTTCTTTGTAGGGATCTGAGGTATTTCAAACCAGGATCTGACTATTCACTAATCATTCTTTAGAATATTCTTAGTCTTATGCTGAACAATTTTGTAGATTTGAAAGTTTCACATCTCCTGATTGGCTACACCAAACTTTGGTTTAGCCAATCTGAAGTTGTGTTACTTTCAAATTTAGAAAATCTTGAAGAATAAGACTAAGAATATTTCTTAAAAATGATTCGTGAATATGGACCCTGGGCTTGACACTAAAAGTGTACCAACACTCACCTGTCAGTATCATGTTACAAAAAGGCAACAATCTTAAACTCTTTACCAAATGACAAAATTTTAGACTTGTCCAAAATGAAAGTATTTGCAGACAACATTTCAAACTTAGATGAAATGATGGTAATTGTCTGTGAAAGTATGGAAAACCTTGCGGGAAAAGGAGAAAATGCTGGTTACCAGGATTTTCTCCTTTTCCAACAAGGTTTTCAAAAGGCTTTTTCCTCAGGGTCGGTAAACTTAGGATTGTGTGGTAAAGGGTTAAAGGGTTTGGAAATCTCCACCACTTCCATATCAAGCCTATGTTTCTAGATCAGGCTTAAAATCATACAATTTTCAAAATCTTGTTACATGTGATTCTTTTCTGTTTGTTTGTTTTTTTGCAAGTGTGGTTATTTTTATGTCTGTCTGTTCCACATGTATCACTTACTCTGTGATTGAGAAGGAAATGTATGTTCTCAAGTCTACCCAGAATATAAACTGACTAAAATGTTAAACACACATAACATGGTGTGTTCTGAAACCTTAAAATGTGGACTTTATCCACAATAAGTAGTTCCTAATTCTGAAGGTATTGCTATCAAACAAAGTTTAACCCTTTGCCACACAATCCCAACCTATAGCAACCCTGAGAAAGAAGCCTTTGAAAACACTGTGGGAAAAGGAGTAAATGCTGTAACCAGCATTTTCACCATTTCCCAAAATGTTTTCTACCTATCTCAAAACAGTTTTCAATTTTTCAGTCACATTTATTTTGTCATCTGCAAATGCTTTCAATTTGGACTAGTCTGAAATTTTGTCATTTAGTATGGACTTTAACATGTTTGAACCAAAATGAAAAAAAAAAAAAAAAGACATGGTAATCACAATATGCAGCAGCCTGCATGTGCCAACACCATTTTTGGACTTATATGTGGCTGGAATTGGACCTGAAATAAAGTTTACACCAGCGAAACATCTCAACATGCATGTTTTCCCTAGAATCTGATAGCATCCAATATAAAACATGTATTTTGTATTTCATGTTAAAATATTTGAATGTATGTTAATTGCGATACTCTTGTCACTCAAAAACAATTTCTGTCATGGGCATCATCTTGCCCAAAATAAAGTACAGGCAAAAGTAATACTGAAGGTATACTGAGAGCTGGAATGCAAGAGGAGGGTCCCAGTTGGGATGCCCTTTCTGAATAAGCTTCCTTGCATGCAAAAATAAATTTATCTCAAATACAACATGTTTGTCCACAATGAAAATTTTCAGGCTAGGAAAATGGGGTACGGACAAAACCCCACCAGGTGGAAAGCACTGTGGGTGAAAAGCCCACTAGGTGAAAAGCCCGATCCTATATGAAATGAATGAAATGATGGTTTTATATTAAAACGTTTCCTAGAAAGAAGAAATCAAACGATAGGTCTTTTGTTACAAAATACTGTGGGAAAAGTGGGAATTGCTAGTAAGTGGCTTTTCACCTTTTATCACAATGTTTCAAAACCTTATTTCACCTTTTATCCTAATGTTTCCAAACCTTATTTCTCAGGTTCTTAAAAAATTATGTAAACCAAAGGAAACTTGTATTAAAAGTCATTGTAGGAAAAGAAGTAATTACTTTTAATTAGCATTTTCTCCTTTTATCACAATGTTTCCAAAACTTAATTTTCCATTTAGATTCTACAAGTGTTGAGGTAATCAGTTTGCAGACTATTAATTTGGATACATACCGCATGAAAGACAGAAACAAAGCTATGCTTACTTATTAAACTATCACTGACTTTAATTGGTGCATTCTTCAGTCTTAAGATCTTGACCTTTTCTTGTTTTCAATGTAAAATAATGGCCAACATCTTACATTATATTTGTGTACATACCCCAGGTAACGGACATGTAACACACACCTAATCATCTCCCAATACATTACATTTTTTTCCAGAGTGCGTTTTTGCATACAGGCCACTTCGCCCCTGTCTGTCAGTCAAAAAACTTCTGAAGGGGGCTCAGCCGTTCCAGCAAATGGTATCCTGGATGCTACAGTGAGCCCAGGGATATGAATAGATGTTTAACTCTTTATCAAATGACAAAATTTCAGATTCTTCCAAACTGAAACACTTTGCAGATGATAAATCCTTAGGATTCATCCATGCAATGGTAGAAAACATAGTAGGAAAAGGAGAAAATACTGGTTACAAGCATTTTCTCCTTTTCCCACAATGCTGTCAAATGCCTTGTATCTCAGGGTTAATAAAACCCTGGATTGTTATTGGGTTATTTGATTAGGGCCCTATGCTTTGTTTGATGAAACTAGAGGCCCTTGAGGGCCTGAAATTGCTCTACTGGCAGTGAGTTTGCTTTTTTTCTAGCGTACATTATGAATTCATGATGCAAAAGGTGAAAGACAAACATCCCCCCCCCAAATAAAAGGAGGTATTCTTGCAACAGGGCTTGAACCCACTAAGAAAGCACAAGTAAGCATGGTGAGTTGAACAAATGGTGAAAAAAAATTGAAGTACAATTTCTCAAAACCAACTGTTTGAAATCCAGCCAAATTTGATAGGGTTTCAGTACTCATTGTATGAAACAATCCCTGCAAAATTCAAAGAAATGTGACAAATAAATTGTGGACTCTGTTGAGTAAACATTACTAAGTCTTCAAATGGCTGCTTTTCCTTAACTGATTGCTAGATTTTCTTCATTTTTGTTAGAGTTCAATCCCTTGATGACACAAATAATCTTTGCAAGTTTCAAAAGAATTGGATCTAAAATGCGGACTTAATTGCGTAAAATAGAATGTAAATTTTCAACTTAAAATGGCTCCTTTTCCCATACTGATTATCAAACGGTTTTCAAAATCGATAGGGTTCAAGCTATTGATAATATAAAGCAACTGTGCAAGTTTAATGAAAATTCAACCGCAAATGCCGAGTCGTAGCGTAAACAAGAAATGTAAAATTTTTAATTTAAATGGCTCCTTTTCCCATACTGATTGTCAAATTTTTGTCAAAATCAATAGTATTCAAGCTTTTGATGATACAAAGCAACTGTGCAAGTTTCATGAAAATCCAATTACAAATGCTGAATTTATCATGCAAACAAGAAATGAAAATTTTGAAATTTAAATGGCTACTTTTCCCACACTGATGGTCAGATTTTTTTCAAAGTCAATAGGCTTCAAGCTATTGATGAAATAAACAAACTGTGCAAGTTTAATGAAAATCTGACCACAAACATAGACTAAAACACATAAACTAGAAAAGGAAATGTTGAACTTTAAATGGCTAATTTTCCTACACTAATTGTCAAATTTTTTTTTAAAATCCATAGGGTTCGAGCTTTTGACGTAATAAACATTCTATGCAAGTATCACAAAATTCCGACCACAACTGCAAACTTTACTGCGTAAACAAGAAATTTAAATGTTGAACTTCAAATGGCTACTTTTCCTACACTGATGGTCAGATTTTTTTCAAAATCAATAGGGTTCAAGCTATTAACGAGATAATGAATCTGTGCAAGTTTCATGAAAATATGACCACAACTGCGGACTTAATTGTGTAAACAAGAAATCTAAATGTTGAATTTTAAATGGTTACTTTTCCTACACTGATTGTCAGATTTTTTTCAAAATCAAAAGAATTCAAGCTATTGATGAGATAAACAAACTGTGCAAGTTTCACGAAAATCAAATCACAAGTGAAGACTTTATCACGTAAACAAAAATTGAAATTTTGAACTTTAAACGGCTACTTTTCCCACACTGATAGATTTTTTTCAAAATCAATAGGGTTCAAGCTATTGGTGAGATAAACAAACTGTGCAAGTTTCACGAAAACCAGACCGCAACTGCAGACTTTATCGTGTAAACAAGAAATTGGAATTTCGAACTTTAAATGGCTGCTTTTCCTACACTGATTGTTAGATTTTTTTCAAAATCCATAGGGTTCAAGCTATTGATGAGATAAAATAACTGGAAGTTTCACAAAAATCTGACCACAAATGCGGACTTTATAGCGTAAACAAGAAAAAGACTAACGGACAGACGGATAGACGGACAGACAGGCAGACAAACGACGGAAACCACGCCATGACAAAAGCTCTGCTGGCCAGTAGAGCTAAAAACTGGGAAAATAAATTAAAGTGAGCCATTAAAAAGGTAGGCAGTAGTTCCAGAAACTTGTATACTTCACTGAAGCTTCAAGAAAACCTCTTCATACATATTTCAAGGCAAGACTGAAAATATGGTAATGACAGGGTTTCCGCTTACGACACAAAAGTGTCTATATACGCACGAAAATCAGCTCGGACGCAAAATATCGCAGCTGATCGTGTCCCTTGGACGCAGTCAAAAATTGGTCAAAACCATGATTTAATTAGATCTACATCAATAACGAAAATAATGCAAAATACTGGTTACCCATGTTGTGCTTATATTGTCTTTTCTGGCGAACTGATCGTAGGAAAACAGCTGTCCTTTAGCATTTCTTTCCTGAAGATTGCTTCCCAGACTAAAAAGAGAAAAGCATTCGTGATCTTTCCAAGACCAATGGCTGAAAGATCCTGCCTTCCAAGATTAGATGTTAAGAGAAATTTATCTAGATTCCTCTATTGGTGTAAATCTGTTTGATTTGTTATGAGACTAAGCAGAAATAAGATTTTTACAATAGGTTGCATGGACTTTAAAAGAAGTTCCATCGTGACGTAAGATTCCTGCAGTTTCGAGCAATGGTCAATTGCGTGCACAGCACATTAAATTTGCGAAAGGTTCCATAAAGAAGTCATTTGAAATAGCTTCTTTTTATCCGATAACCAAATTTGGCTTTAATAAGCAGACGATTTATGCAAGCAAAAATGGGACTCCGAAGGAACACAATGGGACTCAACTTTTGCAGTTGCACTGGGTCCCATGGACTCAGTAAAATTCTGTTCAAACTGAGAAACACTGAATAAGGTGTGAGGTAATTTTCATACTTCAGGTATGTCTTAGAATCAAAATATTGCACACAGCACATTCCCAGTATGTTTTCTATCATAAACAAACTCCATCATTTAACACTATAACACACAATCCATAGGGAAAAGGTCTTTTGAAAACAAACATTGCTGAAATAGTAAAATTTGACCCTAAAACATAGGAAGGCATTTTGGGAAAAGGAGAAATGCTGGTTGCAAGCATTTTCTCCTTTTTCTTCAATGTTTTCAAAACCTTAGGGTCATCAACCCATACCGGGTTTGTGTGGTAAAGGGTTATATGGTTCAAGGCCCAGTGTCAACCAAAACTAAACAATGCGGGTAATAACCCTTTCGTTCTCAGCATTATTTTAGAAATAGTATCTCACTCTTCGATTCATTTTTTGCATTGAAACACTTCAAAAGATCTTTTTTTTTGTTTTTGACGTGCTTGGTTTTAGCAGACATTAGCTTACACAGTATCAAAGTACAAGTTTACCCATTAAAATTATCCGTTGTGGTAATAGATCTAATGTATATATAGAGGCACACTTGAAAACCCGCTTGAGAACAAAAGGGTCAAAATGCATTAATTGCAATCATCACCGTGTATCATCTTGGTACCAGCTGAAGCGGTGATAAACAAAACCTGGTCATGTCCAGGTCAGGAAAATTCTTTATTTTGACGTTATGTCGCGATATTATGCCTCAATGAGAATGTCTTCATTTACAGAACATATTTTTGTCTGAAATGCACATCCAGAAATGACATGAAAATGATTTTAAGTTCACTTTTTATTGTAAAACAAGCTGCCTGGTATTGCCAAAATTATGTGCCTTCATGCAAACCCACCTGTTAATCATACATACAGTTGCGACAAATTTCAGTCCATTGTTATGCACATGCATTCCCATCATCGCTGCTTATATATAGCCAATAGTTTTTTCAAAACAATAATGGAACTCAATAAAAACATCACAAAACTCTGAAGGCTTGAGTACGGCAACTTGAGGCTTTGCATGAAAATACTGGACGGCGTCTTGCTAGCTAACTGTATGGCGATTTATTGTGAAAATAATAGAATTTAATACAATGTAGCGCGCGAAAGGGTATTATTCCTAATTAGTCCATTTTCACAGTTGCCAACATTAGTTACAAGAGAATTTATTTGTTGGGGTATGGTCATATTGAAAGAAAAAAGCACACAGCTTGACTGGAAGGCCGTGCGAGTAGTCTAGCCACAAAACTCCGGAGTCATACATCGGCCTGTGACAATAAGTTTATAATTCATGAAATATTAGGGCCTACCCGAGAGAAATACTACCAGTATCTTGAGCTGAAGATGGATTCATTTATACGAGGGCAATTAATTTTGTAAGGTACATTGTATATATAGTAGAGACATAGTTTTAAACAAAGATGGGGGGGGAGGGAGACACAGTAGTATCATGGACACTGGCATGAATTTAGTGCAATAAAACGTGTCACAAGCTGTAACAATATCGGTGGTATTATTTGAGATTTTCGAGATGCTGGTACAGCAATGCCTTACCTATATCAGATAATCATGACTACATGTTGTAGAAAAGTGAGCTATTTCAATAATGAAATTGTACTTTAAATGTTAATCAGTTTTCTTAAAAGAAACTGTCATACTAAGTATGGCATTACTCGACGACTCAAGCAGCCTGTTTCAATGCATGATTTTCTGTTTCCAGGTATGTATATAATTCCATAAAATCTCTGTTGTTGACCCTACCATGACCACAAAACTAAAGGAAAGCAAATGTTTCTTAAAGAAGAATACTGTGATGACCCTGCAACTCATTCTTCATTCTTAAATTTTCAGTGTCTGGCATTTTCTCCCAGAAATGTTATTTGAAACCCAACAACCCCCCCACTTTTCTGAGCAGGATGGGTGTGGTAACTGACCGTGCAAGTTTCCAGTATAAAAACAGTGTATGTTCTCGTGACTGTATTTTGAAGCAGGTGCATGCATACCAATTGCATATTAAATTAAAGTGTAGTTGTTGATCTTTACAATGATATCAAATATGAATGGTTTCCTAGGTGGGCAATCGCCACAGATGAACTTTTCAAACGGCCCTCGTACCAGGCCGAAGCAACTCGTACAACCAATATGTGCGCCCAGCAAATACATTATTTCAGCCTCAGTATCTATAGTCAGAGTCTGGTCAGAGTCTTTGCTGGTCGTCTGGAGTAGGGTTGGGTCCTTTGCTATCAACAGAGTGGTCATTGAAGACACTGATCTAAATGAACAGGCTGACCATAGTGGGATTCACATGTAAACTGTAGAATTCATTGTGCTCTGGCTCATTTATTAGCGTCCAACCACCTAAATCTTGGACCACCATGAATCGCAGACAGCTGCATAGTACCACAAGAATGCAACCTTTTTTTTTGGCGTAGCTGAATGTGCTGGTTTTTTACCTACTTCTTGGTACTAATAAAGAATGAATAGATGGTAATTTGTGATTGGTGAAATATGTGCACATGTTCGGCAGGCCCCTGCTGGCATATTTCCTCGCACTTTATGAAACCACTATCAATAAGTGTTTCTACTGCTAAGTGATTCCCGGGCCTTGATTCATACCATAGCAAACTAATGCAGTGGGGAATAATTCTTTTCTTGTGCTATTTGGAAAGTAAATATTTCATGAGCATTACCCAAAAGCCTGATACTACTTTTTAACAAACTTAAAATCACTGAGGAGAAAGAGGCAAATTGTTCGTGAGGTTTACTTTTCATTATTTTACTTCATATTGAGCCACAAAAGAGTTTCAATATTCATATTCCAGTTGTATCCCTTATGTTGTCTATCTTTTTTAAAGATATTTCTTTTTACTTTTCAAACGTTGTCTGCGCATGTCATATTCTTCGAAGATAAACTCTTTACCACACAAGCCCGACTTTTAATGACCCTGAGAGAGAAAGCTTTTGAAACATTGTGGGAAAATGCTGGTAACAAGCATTTTCTCCTTTTCCCACAATGTTTTCTACCCTTCCCAACACACTTTTCAATTTTTTAGTTTCATTGAATTTGTCGTCTGCAAATGCTTTCAATTTGGATGACTCTTAAATTTTGTTATTTGGTAAAGAGTTAACCTGTCTGCTATGACGTACCACTTGATAAAAAAAATAGAAATACAGTAAAACTCCTCTATTAAGACCACCCGTGGTACTTTTGAAAATTGGTCTTATTAGAGGGGTGGTCTGATTTCCGGGTTTCACCCACCTAGATTTTGAATCAAACCCAGACTCTGTATAGACTTATGTAGATTTAAATTATGTGCAAAGTAATGTTCATGTATTTTAGTCGGGGAAGTCTATCGGAACACATGAAAATGACAACAAGAAAATTTTCAAGTTTACTGAAAAGTTGGTATGTTTCTTGAATTTTATGAATAGATCCACATGTAAGTGCATGTCCACTCATAATTGCCTATTTAAACTCTAACAGTCAGATATGTGCATAAATTAAGAGACTGAACTTAAAGTCTACAAAATTTAATGTTACTGATAGAACTTGTCATATTTCCTGTTTTGGTCTGCTTTTTTGTTTTGTGTAGTGTCAGGAACTCATATTTCACGTGCTGATTTTCATTTTTAAGCAAAGAATTTCGCAGAAGTGGTAATTATTGAACAGCCGGACTTTTAGAGTTTATCTTTTTCCTTTTTGTTTTTTTTCCATTTTGATTCGAGTTGAATGATGGAACAGTCCTTCTAATCATTGATCGCACAGTTGCAGTGTTCACCAGTTTACAAATTGCATATTCTGTACGATATAAGTATGGCTTTTGTGTGTAACAAAAATAAAATAATTAACCCATCTCGATCACTGGATATCAACTAAAGCGTCTCATATTACAATAGCTGGAAGCAAAAAACAAACAGTAAGTACCCGGATGTCGACATGTTTTTCACCCAGGTCAGCAATGTGTGATAAATGCTTAATTACCGCATAAAAGCCGAATTAATTCTTATCAGTTCATCGGTCATTTGATTATGTAAGGTGACAACTTGATCACAAAACACCATTGTGTTATAATACTTGATAGATAAACAAAAGACCGATAGTTGATTGTCAATTCCTTCAAACCCAGGAATGTTCGTACATTAAGAATGGCCTACATTGATTATGGACGCGTGAAAATTAACCGGTCATGAAGAAGTTGTGAAAATTAGTGGTCGTTTCAGGGGTTTAAAATCTATAGGTACTTTCTCATCGGTACTGAAAATGGTGGTCATAATTTCGGAATAGCTGGGTGCCCCTATTTCCGGGGTCGTGCTCACTGTTTATGAAGATGGAAAAATTCCGTTCTGACAAAAATTATTCGTAATAGCGGGTTGCTCGTAAATTGCTGCTTAAAAAGTGCAGGCAAAAATGGCAATAAATAATATGTCTGTGGAAAAATCAAGCCAGTCTTTTGATACAAATTTCTTAGAAGACAAAATTATTTCAAATGGGGAAAATTTTTTTAATAAAATACCACAGTTTACTGCAAATCTCTGTCAACAGTTTCTAAATATAGACATGGGGAAAACCGGGATTTGTGCAACAGACTGACAACAAAAATAACGTCCCCACCATGCTGGGCTTATACCATGGTTTCTTCCAAGCTTATAGAAGCTTATGTTTATAAATGGCTGGTGCATAGGTTATATGCTGGCTAACCATGGCTGGATGAATTGTACAAGGTAGGTTTTAGAGTGTAAACTTATATTTTATTTTGAAATTTGTTGCATTGATTCCCGCCTTAAAAAATAGTCCTGTTCACTACCCAAAATGCCCATGTCAGATAGGTGATGTATTTGAAAAATGCCACCTAGCGGAAGATAATGCTTTTCTAAATCTCTCAGTGCCGCAGTTCATGGTAGTCCCTTTCTATATTGTAACCGGACTATTTTTGCCTTTCTGTGTCGTCAAAATGCTAAATATGTTATTCATCCTGATGTAGACGCCTCTTAGTGCAATATCCGCTAGCGAAGGGCATTAGAACCTGCAAAGTGATAAAAGAAAGCGTCAAAATAGCCAATTTTGCTGTATCATACAGATGCAAGTTGCCGTACAGTTAATTTAGTAAAATTTTCATGTTGCCGTACAACAACCTTTCAAATCGCCGTACTCCCAAGGATTCTTGTTTCTGAGAATAAATCAATCATATCTTGATTGTTGTATATGAAACTTATATCGAAGTGAATTCCAAATGTCCGGAATATTTTGATATAAAAAACTAACGGTAACAAGCTTTGTAACAACGACAAACGAACGATTTTCAATGGGACATGGTGGTTTGAGCAGAACTAGTTAGTAGGATTTCGCTGTTTTTTGCAGCATGCATGGATATTATTTTTGAATCATGATCATGGACAACAGTTAGACATCTCTAAACACCAATGCTCATCGTTTGGTAGAAAGACACTCATTAAAAACCATTCAAAAAAACGATTGACTCACCCCACTACCTGCTATGACTACCTTTTGTGTCGACTCGGCTGGTACCAAGTTCTGGAGTGGATGACACATGGTGATCATACCAGTTAAAAAGTAAGGAAATTATTGTGAAGATGACAATCTCTTATTGTATGTTGGTCCAAGTAATAGTTGCTGACAGAAGTATGAACTTTAAAACTAGGTAAAACAGTAAACAAAATATAATGACACTTGGCAACTTTTTACCTAATTTTAAATTTCATTTTTCTGCCAGGAACTAAGAGTCTGATGAACCATACAATAACAGATTGTCAACTTCACAATAATTTGCATACTGTTAAATGGTGTGATTTTAATTTGATTATTTTTTTTTCCCCTTTGGTTATTTTCTTACTGATAAAATGACTTTAAAACATGTGCTATGTAAGTGACAAAGAAAATTAGTGTTCTGCTGTACAAAAGCCATAGAGATGCACTGAAAATACATGTAAATTGTTTGCGTTAAACATATCTCCCAGACCCAAAAATGCTCAAGCTATCAAGGTTTGACCGTATATTTTGTTACAAGCAAAACTAAGCATAACTTGCCTTTAAGACCTTCAAAGTTATCATATTAATATAGTAGATTTAACAAAATGAAAACTGAACCAGGAATTTTCTTTGAATATTTGACCAGGTAAGAAACACCAAACATGGATCAACGGTACTGTAGGGGAGGTAATTGATGTCAACAGACTATCACAACTTCCTATCTCATTTAAGCCCCTTTTATTTGGAAATAGGGCAGACTGAGCTGGCCTATATAAGGCTGTATATTATACTTGTAATCTTTTCCTGATCTACATGTCTAATTATTAACACATAAGCTGCCGAGTAATGTAAATGAAACCCAAATTTCTACTCAATACTAAAAGCCCAAACATTGCGGTTTCAAAGTTGATTTCACCGGAAAGAAAATACCGTATCGGACAGTGTAGATCAAAGATCAGACTGCACGTTCTGTACAGTCTGATCTTGATCTACACTGTCCGATCGACAATACCGTATCGGACAGTGTAGATCAAAGATCAGACTACACTGTCCGCAAAAGGTCAGTGGGTCGCGATTAGCAGCTTAAGGGTTAACAGTGTACAGTGCTCCAAATATCATCCATATCCACATACTGCAGCCCTTGTCTAAAGATGTACCATTTTAAATTTCCCAAAAGAACAATAACTTGCCTGAAAACTGGACAAACTCTATCATTCTGAAATTCTCTCTTCATTTCGACATTGACGGAAATTTCCTGTTTTTCATGCCTTGCAGTTTCGCAGGTTCCATTTTCGTTCGTCTGCAACGGCACAGCGCCACCTAGAAATACCGCGAAAATTTCTTTCGCACTAAACGGATGTATCGGCCACATGTACGTTCGTTCCTTTCCAACTATGGTCTTTCTAACTCGAGTTTTTTTTTTTTTTTTTTTTTTTTTTCAAAGTTCCTCAATAAAGCTATAAAACCACGACAGGTAAGTGACTTTTTCTACATTTTGCTAGTTGTGTATTTTGAAGGCCATAGAAATCGTTTACCAAAATTTCAGCCCCATCCAAGCGTTTACGGAAAACCCCAAGTAAAAGTGAAAAGTACCGCGTGCAATCCATCTCACTACGTTAAAAGAAAGGACCTTTTAAAAAAATATAAATATTTCGACTGGATCATCATACTAAGGTTTAATTTCACAACAAACTTTGATAGATGTGCGATTTTAATCGTACGAAAGTGTTGACTGATAATTTTGGGCCCTGGTGAGCTTATTCATAACTGCAAATTAGTGCACTGTAACCGTGCAAGAAACAGTCGGCAAAACTCGGATGATCGTTCATCAAATGTTTAGATGTAGGTACGCAATCGACCGAGTAGTGACGAGTGCTGCCGAGCACTGATCGGGATCGTTCGTTTGTCCTTTTTGTGGCATTTGTCGAAGACAATGCCACTATGAGTTTAATACCATATTTTGAAAATCATGTATCGTAGTTTGTGCAAAACCGAAGGAAGTAAACCCAATTAAAATCAATTTTTCTGAGGCAGATAAGTGTTTCGATAGCACTTGGATATGAAATTGAAAATGGCGTATTACAGTGAATTGGATGAGGCCATCAATCGTAGAAATACTTCCTTTTTATCGAAAATAGCTTGATCCGCTATGACCTTCCATAGAGGCGTAATGATGCACACATACCGTGCTTGTTCGTTCCAAAACCAGTTCATTCCTGGGCCTATTCGTCCCAGCGCTTGTGCGCCCTGGCTTGTTCGTCCCAAGATTGCCCCATTCTCTATTGGATTGTGCATGAATATATAGTAGGTTGACTTTCAAGTGAATATTTTGAAACTGTTGCTGTTGTTTATTTTTCAAATGATAAATTCCACACAATGGCTTCCTTGACAAATGCCACACCAGTGTTTTCAACGCTTTGATTCTAGACACGATGTGCATGATAAAAAATGATAGCGTATTTTACGCGGACGGTGTGCTCTTTCTCTGAAAAAGGTGTCTCAGAACCTCGGTAAGATTTTAATTTTCGTAAAATGACTTTGCACCTCGTGTCTGAAGTTATGACTATGCATTTGATTGGTATATACACCTTTTTTTTCTTTCTGTCAGAGTTGTCCAGATCTGACATCTCGGCCCATAACCACTTCGACCCATAGCAAAGTCGTCGCATACAATATCAAATATGTATTGAAGTTTGTAACATGAGCCATTGAAAACCAGTTAATCTTTATAAAACGATGAAATTTTAGACTTGTACATTGAAAACATTTGCAGAGGCAAGTTAGGTTTAGCTGAAATGTTGGTTATTGGCTGTGAAAGTGCAGAAAACCTTGTAGGAAAAAAGAGAGCATTTTTTTTTTTTTTTTTTTTTCTTTTTCCAAAAGGTTTTTGTGTGGCTGTATCCATAGAGTCCTTAAAACTCGAGACTGTGTGGTAAAGAGTTAAGTAACTGGTATGGGTACCCCTTTTGACAGTTAATAACTTGTCCAGGTTTGAAGTAAATATCCTCAGGAATAACAGAGATATTGTAACATGTCAAAGTTTTTGCACGACGACAATGACGCATAGGCTTTGACAATAGCTTGACGTTTTTTTTTTTCTTTGTAAACAGATGAGCTAAAGACTACCAGTTGAATAAAATCATATGGATGATACAAGACTGCTCAAGAAACATTTCTATAAAAGTTTTGTCAAAATATTTTCTGTAAATGCCACTTTTTCATTTTCCCCATCGAAAGTCTATGGAAAGTTACTTCAAACTTAGACAAGTTATTAACTGTCAAAAGGGGTATCCATAAAACAGGGGCAGATAACCATCAAAATATTTTGACACAGTTAGGCCCTTTTTTATTACTTTGAAATTTCAGAACCTTTGACATTTTATCATATCTCTCATTAATGAAGATATTTACTGCAAACTTGGACTTTTTGTTAACTATTGAAAGAGGAATTTATATCAGTACAACAGAGGCAGGTAATCACCAAAATACTTTTGGCAAGTTATGCCCCTTTTTCGACTAAGAAATTTTAGTTCAGCCGTTTTTAGAGAAATGGTATTTTCATTGCCCTAGTGTCATCATCTTCGTCGTTTGTGTCGTCGTCATGCAAAATCTTTGACATTTTACAATTATCTTTGTTATTACTGAAGATGTTCACTTCAAACTTTAACAAGTTGTTAACTATCAAAAGGGAAACATAAACAATAAGGGTAAACAACTATCAAGTTATGCCCCTTTTTCAACTTTGTGTTTTTACTGAAAATCAAGCTACTGCAGTCGAGCGTTGGCACCCGCATATGGTGCTCTTGTTACCAAACATAACTGTTGCCAAGCATTGGCGCCCGAATGCGGATGTCTTTTTGTTTGTTGCAATAGAGACCAAAAATGCAAAATTAAAACGAAATACCTAAAACTGTCTTCTCAGACACCAAATATGCCCTGTGATATTAGCCTTTAAAGACTTGGTGTTTTCCTTGTCATTGCTCAAACGACATGGTTACTATTTCAACTAATAGACTCGGTATGGTAAAATGAAAGAAAAATATGATACATTGCTTGGCCATTGTGGATTTTTTTGCACCTTGCAGAAATGTTCCCAGGACTTGTCCTCCATCAGCAATTTTTTGCACGCTGCTCATTTTGGTTTGTTACCAGTTTGATTTGTTGCCAAAACAACGTAAAGGAAGAAGAAAGGAAACAGAAAATCCTTTGAAAATTCCTTTCTTTCTACGCATAAAGACCATGAGGACAAGGCTATACAAAAATGCTTATTATATTGGCCTTTACAGATTTGTTTTTTCATTCTACTGCCAACTCCACAGACTGTCAGTGTGAGACATGTACATATTTTTTTTTTTTATCAGTCTGTACAATTGTGATAGCAACTTTGAGCTTCTGGGCCTCATCTTCCTACCTCTTCACCCGTTCTGACGCCCAGGCCTTCAGCGCTTTGACTGATTCCTGTTTTCATGTATGAAATGCGGCACACTCTGAATGTGACGAGGTGGGGGGGGGGGGGGGTGTACGTTAACTCTTTACCAAAATGTTGAACTTGACCAAATTGAGAGCATTTGCCACCGATAAAATAAATGTTGCTCAAGTGATGATTTCTGTCTTTTGATGTGGTAGAAAACATTGTTGGAAGAGGAGAAAATGCTGGTTACCAGCATGTTCTCCTTTTTTCCACAGGGATTTTAAAAGCTTTCTCTTTCGAGGTTGGGTTGTTAAAACTTGGGATTTTATGGTAAAGGGTTACACCTTCACCAGACCACAAGATTCGAGACTGATGCAAGTGAAAAGCAAGTTGCAGACGACACTTTTCCGTATGTTGGTATGTTGGACGGAAATATGGGACGTCCAGACGGACAGACACATGGACAGACAAATAGACACACAGTCGGCCAGAAGGAAAATGTCTCTAGAAGCACTGTGCAAAGAAAAACCCTCGTCGGTGCAGTCAAGGTAGCTTTTACGTAAAAGCCTAGTTCCTTATTATGACACTTTAAGTCTTACTTAAGTTGGTATATGCACTTGTGATATTAATGACCCCCAAGATAACAGTAGGGTAAGACCTTATGTAGTGTGCAGAGACACGCTTTACAAATTATGCTATCGTACAATTGTCAGGGGCAAAATAAAGTATACGTAAAATACCGATTGTATTATCCGAAGCGGGAGCGTGATTTCCTAGCAGCGTCTGGAGGGCCTCCCCTAGAACATTTTCAAATTGTAGAAGTTATTGGGTGGCCTCTGGTGACTTTTTTTTTCAATTTGTAAAATCGTTTTTCTTTTCTTCCTATTTCTTTCTTTTTGTAAATCTGCGCCCCTGATTGTAGTATGACGACGATAGTGTGTCACTTGGTAAAGGTTAAATCAACTATATGATACATTCCTTTATATACATACACAGTTACTCAAAATTTATAACACACACACACACACACACACACACACACACACAAGTGACACAATATCGACGTAGATGTGTAATTCCGATTAACTTTCGGCTTTCAATTTCAGTCAAATAACATGGTGTGATCGATGAAATAAAGAAGTTCTATACTGACTGCCGATGATGGTATGAGCATGCTGCTGTTTATTTGTGTTGTCTTTCCAATATAACATTTCGCGTGGTGATTGTGTCTCGGTGGTTTGAAGTATAGAAACCTCTGGATAACTGAATGTAAACAAACACTGTGAGGTAGCGTTTACAACAGGTGATCGTGAAAACAGCTGCTTATGTCTTAGGGTTAATGCCTGTAAAGGTATGGAGAAAAGAATCGCTTATTACGAGCAATTTATCTTTTTTACCATCTGTATTCACAAGTGGTTTCCATGCGTTTTCACAAGTGGACTGACATGTTTTCACAAGTGGTCTGCCATATGTTCTCACAAGCTGTCTCTCACATGTTTTCACTCCTAATCTGCCATATTATTTCACGAGTGGTCTGCCATATGTATTAACAATTGGTCTGCCACATGTTTTCGCAAGTGGTCTGCCATATGTTCTTTACTAGTGGTTTGTCATATTTTTTCACAAGTGATCTGTGAGTGTTCTCACAAGCTGTCTGTCACATGTTTTCACTCCTGGTTTGCCATATTATTTAACAAGTGGTCTGTCTTTTTTTTTTTTTTTTTTTTTGTCTGCCATATGTTGTAACAAGTGGTCTGCCATATGTTGTAACAAGTGGTCTGACATATTTTTTCACAATAGTTCTGCCATATGTGTTTACAAGTGGTCTGACATGTTTTTCACATGTGGTCTGCCATATGTGTTCACAAATGGTTTGCCATATGTTTCAGAAGTGGTGTGCAAGGCAGTTTTAAGAAATCTTCTGAAAGTGGCCGTGTGGTCATTGGCTGGTGATCTCTACTGAGAATAATTCTGACGCATGCTGACTCCCATGTTGTTGAACATCTCATGCTTACAAGTGTTGCAGTTATCCTGGGCAAATTATACTATAGTATATATTATCTACTGACATAATATACTATAGAGTAGTGGCCGGTTAGTAAGGAATATTTCTGATTGGGCTGTAACAAAAATGATAAGACATCTATTGGAGTATTATTTATTGGATAAGGCATTTGTGCCTAAAAAGTTAGCCGATATTGTGTCTTACAGGGGAGACCGGGGCAAAGTGATATTTTTCTAAAATTAAATCGTACAGAGCTCCATGGAAGATGAATTTAAGAAAATACAATCAATTTGGAACACACAGGAGATATACTGAAATTATTTAACGAGTTTTAATTCTACTGGTTATAAGCCAGCAGAGCTTATGTCATGGCGTGGTTTCCGTCGTCCGTCCGTCCGTCCGTTAGTCTTTTTCTTGTTTACGAGATAAATTCTTCATTTGTGGTCGGATTTTCGTGAAAATTGCACAGTTCGTTGATCTCATCAATAGCTTGAACCCTATCGATTTTGAAAAAAATCTGACTATCAGTGTGGGAAAAGTAGCCATTTAAAATTCGGATTTCAATTTCTTATTCACGCGATAAAGTCTTCATTTGTGGTCGGATTTTCGTGAAACTCGCACAGTTTGTTTATCTTATCAATAGGCTGAACCCTATTGATTTTGAAAAAAATCTGAGAATCGGTGTGGGAAAAGTGGCCATTTAAAGAGTTCAGAATTTCTATTTCCTGGTTGAATCCTATTGATTTTGAAAAAAATCTGACAATCAGTGTTGAAAAAGTAGCCATTTTTAAAGTTCAAAATTTCAATTTCTTGTTTACGCGATAACGTCTGCATTTGTAATCGGATTTGCATGAAACTTGCACATTTGCTTTGTATCATCAATAGGTTGAACCCTTTTGATTTTGAAAAAAAAAAAAAAAAAAAAAAAAAAAAAATCTGACAATCAGTGTGGAAAAAGTAGCCATTTAAAGTTCAAAATTTCAATTTCTTGTTTACGCGATAAAGTCTGCATTTGTAATCGGATTTGTATGAAACTTGCACATTTGCTTTGTATCATCAATAGGTTGAACCCTTTTGATTTTGAAAAAAAAAAAATTGACATTCAGTGTAGGAAAAGTAGCCAATTAAATTTGAAAATTTACAATTCCTGTTTACGCGATAACGTCGGCATTTGTGGTTGAATTTTCATGAAACTTACCCAGCAGTTGCTTTATATTATCAATAGCTTGAACCTTATTGATTTTGAATAACCACTATTTGTTTAATTCACCATGCTTACTTGTGCTGTCTTAGTGGGTTCAAGTCCAGTTGCAAACAACCCCCCCCCCCCCCATTTTTTGCGTGTTTGCTTTTTTCCTTTTTGCATCAGGAATTCATAACGTATGCTAAAAACAAGCAAAAATCAATGCCAGTAGAGCAATTCAGGCCCTCAAGGGCCTCTAGTTAATAAAAACAAAATGACAGGTAAATGTAACACTTTGCCCCATGCTATAGGGCAGAGTGTTACCGTGACTGGGGCAAAGTGATATTGAATCTCAGCAAAGCAACCCGGCTTTAGCCTTCTCTCAGTTGCACCCATTATTCCATTTCGCTCCACTAAAAATAGTTTCATTTGAACACATCATGAAGAAGGTAGCTTTGCTTAGCTAAGCACTGTTTCAGAAGCCGACAGCTTAAATCTAAGTTTACTACCATTTTGTATGAACTTATTACCCTGACATTTATGCTCTGGTGCCATCGACGTAACCAGGACGTCCGAGGTTCGAGCCTCACTGGAAGCACTGTTTTTTTGTTTTTTTTTTTTTATTTTGGAAGTATTCTTGGGCAAGACACTTCAAAGCCCTAGCCTTATACTCGTGAAACCCAGGATATACATGGAAAGGCAAGCTGTCGCCGTGATATAACTGAGATAATGTTGAAAACGGTGCAAAAAAACAATTCAATTTGCTCAAGCTTGTAACGCTTTAATGGTTGCGTCCCTAAGGTTCAGAACTGCTTTTGGCAAGCAAACACGTTGCCCGTAGTAAAAGCGGACTATTTCTCAACCCTTACATACAACAAATTGAATCTATAATCATTTCTTTAAATGTGCTGTTGGAGCAGGGTTCCAAACATATCAGGCAATGCATTCTTTCTTTTTATGACGAATCAGAACTTGCATTTTTCGGATTTTTTTTGGTGTTGCTTTCCCTTTTTTTTTGGGGGTGGGTGGGGGGGGAGGGGTTGGCTTTGATTTTTCGTTTCGATTTGACTTTTCTATCCTGGCCGTTCCCAGCTATACGATTATCTGAACACGCACAAGGAATGGAAGGAGTTATATCAATAGGCTATTTTATAGGTATTTTTCACTAGTGTTTTCGGTTTGAATTTTAGCACACCTAATATTGGTTCCATTGAACGCTGGAGATCTACAACTGTTACAGCAGATGTGTCTTTCGTTCCTAGTTTCGAACCATTCTTCGAAAAGAAATGTTCATAGATCTATTTAGACCAATATACAATATTAAAAACTTTTACAAATCATTTTTTTAACAGTGGTTAATTTGATGTTTTCTGTTTCATTAGAATCGATTATTCTAAGCTTGACTGATATTTGAAATTAGATGGGGCAAAGTGACACATATGCCGTGTAACACATTGCTCCGATCGCAGTATCATGAATAAACAAGGTTTATATAAAAATCCGAAGTAGGCCAAATTTTTATTCATGTTGCATCGTCATCCTCAGGATAAACTCTAACTTTAGCCGTAAGCTTGACGATCCTACATGCCTCGAGTACAAAACAGCACGACATTAAGGAAAATAATGAAAATTTACTTCCATGTTCCAAAAGGCGTCGGCTCCTCTTTATAAATTTACGGTAGGAGGGATCTGTCCATGACATAGCTCATAAGATGGCGGTTTAAAAACTCTCTTACTGTGTAGCGTTCATGGAGTGATAAGTGACGAAATTACATTGTTATTTTAAATGTATCATTTTGCCCCGTGTATCATTTTGCCCAACTCGTCACAACTCGGCCGATTCCGTACCTACATCTAACCTCGTCTGTATAAGGGAGGCTTCCATTTTGAACTACTAATCACATGATCTTAAACATGGCGGCGCCCCTGTAGATCGCTTAGCAACGACATGAACAACCACTGTGAAGTTATTCCCTTCTATCGATCTGTCGATGAAAGCTCCTAACGGAATTGATAAACCACGCTAAAAATTGAATGTACAAACTGTTTGCCGACTGAAATACTCTTAGAAAGGTAACGATAGAAAATTTACTCATCCGTTCTTTCTAAAGAGGAGCCTTACAATTTCAATAACGGTAAAGCGGTGTACTTCCGGAGATGTGCGAAATGTACCGTGTAGGTGCATACCAAGCTACGTGATACAGCCGAGGGATTTGATCACCGGATCACCCGAGGTATGCCGAATGATTTTGCCCCGGTCTCCCCTACATTATCAGATATCAAATACTGAAAATAAGTACATAGTGCGACTTACGTTGAGAGGGGCAAAGTCACGGAAATGGCGACAAGTGTTTGTGATGGCCGATATGGTCCTATTCTCCGCTTATCTCTCGGATACAGTTTGCTAATTCTGCTTGGAATTATCCGGTTTGCTGTTGGTTTTGAGTTGACTATTGTTCACAATAATGACGTTCATGCCCATTTTGGACAAATCAATAAATATTCCGGAGATTGCTCGGACGAAGACGCTTTGGATGATAAATGCTTCGGAGGGGAGGCAAGGCGTGTAACGTTTATCAAGGGTAACGTATAGATCGTTAGTGAAGATATTTTTCTACGATTAAAGTCACGATAAGAGGGTAATGGCTCCCGTAATGACAACAATAACTGGGATGATGATGATAATGATGATGATGGTGATGAAATCTCTTAGACAAAGACTATGATGATGGGGGTTATGGTTTTATTAATAAATTGTTCCATGTATAGACATTATTCCAATCATATCACGGCGACAGCTCACATATTCATGTATTTCCTGGATTCCATTAGTACTAGGCAAGGGCTCTGAAGTGTCTTGCTCAAGAGCACTCCCACGAAAAATCCAGTTGATCTAGTGAGGCTCGAACCCGGGGCCTCCAGGTCACGAGTCCTACACTTTACCACTAAGCAACGCAGGACCCCTTGTGCTCTATGTAACAGAAGGCCTGTTCACGACAAGAACTTGAATGGTACTGTCAAACGTGGCATTAATAATAAATTTGATAAAATGTCTTGGCCTTGACATGACGAATGCCAAACATTTGCTTAAAAGCTGTATAAACTAGACTTCGAAAAAAATTAAACATTTTTAGAAAAAAAAGATGATATTAGACAAGAAAATATCATTAGGACGTGAATTTTTACTGTTAGTTGTCTATGTGTGTGTGTGGGGGGGGGGGGGGGGATAGCATGAAAATATCACACAATTTTTTGGGGCTATCGCTAGCGCCGTAGAGTGACTGTAAAAAAAGAATTATGTCAGTTACTTTACATACTTATAAACTGATATGTTAGGTTACATTTGAACCACGCTCTGGCGAAAGGGGGCGTAGTGGATCTCCGTGGTGCACGATACCAGGCAAACCATCACATAATTATGGATCCATAATAGCCACATTTTTTACAACCGACTCAATCATGAGGTAGACTGGTCTATAGACACACAGAAAATTGACCGACAGCGAAAAGTTTCGGTCCAGGTCAGCCTACGCGGACTACGCAGGCTAACCTTGGTCGATACTTTTCGCAGGTGCATTAAGCCCTCTTTTCACAAAGCATGGCTCATTTCTATGTTGCCTAAAAGGCAGCGCTACGGGATCACGCATTATTAAAAAGGTCAAGTCAGCATTATGGAAAATTGCTTGGGAGTACTGCAACCAGAAGAATGTCGCTTTATCAACTGTTAATCTATGCAACCTTATAACCGTCAGGGGCAACATTTGGCACGAAGATGCAAGAATGGTCATAGTTTGATAAAATAAATATGGAATGGGTTAAAAACAAACTGCAAACGAGTATAGATGTATCCTTATACATAAGCATCGGAAGGATTGCAGTAGATGCAACTTTTTTTGAACCTTTTACCACATGATCCTGACAATCTCTGTCACAAATTGATCCCGTCTGTAGTTTACCCCGAGCTCTTTCGATGCCAAAATAAAGCGGCAATGCTCAGTGAAAAGGGGGCTTAATGCATCTGCAAAAGGTTTCCGACCCATGTCAGCCTGTGCAGTCCGCGCAGGCTGACATGGGTCGAAACATCTTGCTTTTGGTAAATTTTCAGGATGCCCAAGGACTATTCTACCTCAGGATACAGTCGGTTGTTAGACTAGATGGATTTTATTTATCCGTAATTATGTGATGGATAGTTGGTATGATGTATCACGAAGATGCATTAAGCCCCCTTTTGCCAGAGCATAGCTCAATATGGATTTTTTTCGAGGCCTATGATGAGTAAGTTTTCGTTGCATTTGACGCTGATTTTGGTCAAAGATTAGCACCAAGATCTAAGATCAGACTGCACGTTTTGTGCAGTCCGATCTTGATCTACGCCGTTCGCATTGGCTCTGGCAGTGAAAAAGTTTAAGAGCCGAAAAATTCAAACAAACATTTTCAGTCTAGAAATAAACCCAAATAACTGCAGTTTCAAGGTAGCTGTTGTTCAGAATGTCTCAGTAAAGCGGACAGTGTAGACAACAGATCAAACTGCACGTTTTGTACAGTTTGCTCTTGATCTACACCGGCCGCGAAGACACTTACAGTTGTGTGAGACGCTCCAAGGGTTAAAGGCCAGTAGCGGCCAAAAGTAAACAATGCGTATGATAAATCCATTTAATTTGAAAGCATATCATGTATGACAGTTATTGTGAAGATGACAATCTGTCATTTTACGGTCGGTCCAAAGGTTAGTCACTAGCAGAAGATAATTCTTAACACTAGTTGAAAAGTTACCAGGTCGCTCTATCTTTTGTTTACTTTTTGGCAGCGGGTGAAACCCGCTGTCATAGTCCCCAGGTATGAGTTACTGATTTTCAACGCTTACGATATTTATCTAGGTCGAGAATTCTTGCATCCGGCAGCTTTTTCCTGGATACGCGAGGTAAACAAAACTTGATTCCTACACTTGACTAAATAGTTCCTCCATGAATACACAAACGATCATGTATAAATACGCGCTACTCGCGCAGACGACACCCTTTCAAAACTGCCTTACACCTTACGAGTTCATCCGTAATGTTACTGTAGAATAGAAACGGAAAGAGGGCGTCGGTATCTACATAGACCGAAAAAGTGCAAAAGAAAATATTTTCAGAGCAAAAGTTTTTATTAGTCGCCGCGCAGAAGCGCGCGATTATATTTTTAATAGTTTTTCGAGTTAGGACATGGACAATGGGAATTTCGTTTTTATAGGGGTGTTAAGGTTAACAAGGAATCTTTCTACTTCGCCTTAAACTGGCTTTTTAATTCATTCTTAAACTACGAAGTATATACAATACGATACTATTTTTGCTCTGTTAATACTTACAACATCAAAAAATCCGCTCAAGTATCACTTTTATTTTCGCTATTCGCGAGAAATGGACTCATCCAAATAAATGCCTTGTTTCCATTGGTCAAGGCTGTACAGGTTTCCAGTCATTTCGTACCTAGTTAATTTCGTACCTAGGTCATTTCGTAGATACGATTTTGGTCATTTCGTACCTACCTATACTTTCTATTTTGGTCATTTCGTATCCAGTTGGTCATTTCGTATCCACTTTCGTCATTTCGTACACAGGTTTAATTATCATTTTGATTATTTAGTACCTAGTTTTTCCTACTATTTGTGTTTTTAGCTCCACTGGCCGAAGGCCAGCGGGCTTATGTCATGGCCTGGTGTCCGTCGTGCGTCCGTCCGTCCGTCCGTCCGTTCGTCCGTCCGTCCGTCCGTCCGTCCGTGCGTTAACTTTTATTTCAAACATCTTCTTCTCTGAAACTACCCATCCAATTTTCATGAAACTTCACAGAAATGATCCTGCCATGGTCCTCTTCAGAATTTCTTGAAAGAATTTGATTCCTTCAAAAACTCTGGTTGCCATGGCAACAAAACTGAAAAATATTGGAAATCTTTAAAAATCTTCTTGTCTGAAACCATAAGGCATAGGGCTACCAAATTTGGCATGTAGCTTTATGTAGTAGACCTCTATCAAGTTTCTTCAAATTATAGCCCTGGGGTCAAAATTGGCTCTGCCCCAGGGGTCACAAGTTTTACATAGGCTTATATAGAGAAAACTTCAAAAATCTTCTTGTCTGAAACCATAAGGCATAGGGCTACCAAATTTGGCATGTAGCTTTATGTAGTAAACCTCTATCATGTTTCTTGAAATTATAGCCCTGGGGTCAAAATTGGCTCTGCCCCAGGGGTCACAAGTTTTACATAGGCTTATATAGAGAAAACTTTAAAAATCTTCCTGTACCTGTGCCATAAGGCCTAGAGCTACCAAATTTTGCATTTAACTTGATCTAGTTGGGGTCTACCAAAAGTGCCCAAATTATAGTCCTGGGGTCAATTTGGCCTCATGCTGGGGGGGGGGGGGTTCACAAGATTTACATAGGCTTACATAGGGAAAACTTTTAAATCTTGGTGTACATAGCCATAAGGCTTAGGCTACCAAATTTTGCATAATTATAGCATTATCTAGTGGACAGCTACAAAGAGGGCCCAAGTTACAGCCCTAGGATCAAGTTTGGCCCTGCACCAGGGGTCACAAGTTTTACATGGGTTTATTGAGTGAAAAGTTCAGAAACCGTCTTGTTACTAGCCATAAGGCCAAGAACTCCCAAATTTGGCATGTTATTCTTCTAATACACATATTCCCCATTTAGTCCGACTGTAGCTCTGGGGTCAAAGTTTTATAAGGGCTTATATAGTAAAGACTTCTCTTCATGGTTTATATTTATAAGCCAGTGGAGCGATACAGGGCCATCATGGCCCTCTTGTTTGTTGAATGACCACCGCTAAAATTGTACATTGCTGAAATTGTGTTAAATTCCGCCGAAGAACGAGTATGATGGTTATGATTGTATCTAACCATTATTGGTTACTTCTTTCTAAGTTTAGTTTTTAAAACAAAGATTGTTTAGAACCCTTTTGTTTATTTCTCACCAAGTTCTAGATAAATTTACATGTACTTTGTTGGAAAAAATCTGGAGAGAGACCAGTTTTTGGCTGTGTTGTTCATAAATCGCAATGCAAAACCAGTATTCTTTATTAACAGCGTTCACCAAACAGTATAGTTTTAGACTTGTTTAAATTGAAAGCATGCCTTGCAAACTTACGTTCTCTTGAATCATACTATCCTAGGACAGCAACATTTTAGTAACTTGGCAACTGTTTTCAACACTTTCCCAAACAAACGCGGGTTATCACGTGCGCTGTCAAATTCTTTTGAAAAAACATGTTGGATAAGGAGAAATTACTCGTTATAAGCAATTTCTCCTTTAACAAATACTTTTCCCCCCACTACTAGCGAATTTTCTACCATTTTTGCAGCTTTTTAAATTGTCGTCTGTCAACTCTTTGAATTTGGAAGAGTCTGATATTTTTCGTTTGGAAAAGAGTTCAGAGAGCGCTATGCGAGGGTATTAGATACTGTAACAGAAGACAACTTTTGATATAGATTCACAGTCACATCAATTTCATAATGTGTTAAAAAATCTGCTGATGAAAACTGACATTTACTTATTTGCCCTGGCTTTCTTGAAGCATTAAATAAAAAAATTTGCGGCGACTTTGATTCTTTGCATCGACTTTTTCTTGTCGGTGTTTGTTTGCATGATGAATTTTGAGCATAGGGCATCGTAATGGGATTCATGTAACATCGCCTTTTATCGCCAAAGTCGTACGGATTCGGCTATGACAGGCGATGTTACACGAAAAGTCACCCATTAAGCCTTTGGCAGACGGCAAAATTTCAGCTGTGTTCAAACTGAAAGCATTTGCAGACGACAATTTCATTGTGGCTCAAATGGTACAAGTTTTATTTTATAGGATAGAAAACATTGTGGATAATAGAGAAAATGCTGGTTCCCAGCATTTTCTCCTTTCCCAGACTGTTTTCACAAGGCTTTTTTCTCAAGGTTGTTAGAAGTCGGCATTGAGTGGTAAAGAGTTAAAAGTAGTTATAACTGCAAATTATATTATGCATTTACTTGTACAACACAATCTCAAGTTTTAACGACCCTTAGAACATAACTTTTTACAAACATTGTAGGAATGGGAGAAAATGCTGGTAAGCAGCATTTTCTCCTTTTCCAACAATGTTTTCTACCCTATCAAAGATGTACACTGTTTTTGAGCCATGTTTCAATTTTTGTCTGCAAATGGCTTCTTTCAGTATAATTTATTAGCAGTTAATGAAATTTAAACAGCTTGGGTCATAACAGCTGCCAGTGTACCTATGCATGCGTTTCTTGGCTATTTCCTTAAGGTCATGCACTGAATAACAACATGGCATAAATGATAAGTGGATCAGAAAGAAGACCATGCTGGAAATTTAAACCAGCGGTACCAACTTCAAGTCTTTGAGCTACAAACTCCTTAAAAGGGATCGGCAAAACTTTTATAAAGCACATTATTTGGCCTACAAGGATTTTGAGGTGTAAAACCTCAAAATTATACTAAGACTGGTTTTCAGTACTTTAAGATACCTTTCAAGAATTTCATAAATGTTACGGATTGATATAATAGAAAACATTGGTTAGAAGCACTTTCTCCATTTCCACAAATGTCTTTAAAGGCCTCTTCCACAGGGTCATAAAAACTTGGGATTGTTTTGGAAAGGATTAATATCATTTATTCAAGTCTTGTTTTCTGCCTGTGCTCATGTACTAGATTTTATCTTTATTTTAGCCACAAACAAATGAGCTGTGCTTTGGCAAAAGGGGGCTTCTTGCATCCTCGTGATGGATTATACCAAGCAAGACATAAATAATTATTGATCCATAGAACGACCCTTCGATGTACAGAAAATGGACCAATGGCGAAAAGTTTCAGCCCAGGTCAGCCTGTGAAGACTGCACAGACTGACTGCCTGCACAGGCTGACCTAAGTCTATACTGTTTGCAGATCGATTAAGGCACCTTTTTACTTCAAGTCAAGTATAAAGGAAACCTGTGCAAAGAAAGTAATAAGATCTGTAGCTGGCACAAACCCGCTGCCTTCAGTGCGTCAGCGCTTTGATTTTAATCTGGTTTTAAAATTCATTTTTTTGCCAGTGCCTAACACCTGGACCGACCGTACAATGATAGATTGTCATCGTCACAATAATTTTCATATTTTTCTATGCAGTTATTATATATCTAAATTTAAATACATTCTAACACCCGCATTGTTTGCTTTTGGCCGCTATCGTGCCTCTAAAGCAGGTGTGTAAATAATTTGATACTGGCATGGAATATGCTTTCTGTAACAAACTGAAATATTAAGTAAACGAAGAGTTCTCGCCGAATTACTAAGAACTAAATAAGACTCCCTTTTAATGGTACATTGATAGCTTTTGTAATCATGTCAGGTATATAACTTCGCGAGTTTCTTCTTTATATTCAACGATAACTAATTACATTTAACCCTAACTAAATGCTACATGCATGTACACTTGAACTCTAAAATCGCTACACGACAGATCGGTGTCGTGAGGTGTGTAAGGGTGATCCTTTATGGCTATTTTTGTGTTGACGTAAGATAGAAAAAAAGACAACAAATATAGAGCGAAAATCAGTTCAGAATAAGCCGACCTAAGACCCGTCTCGATCTCTGTCTACTTAATTTTGTTGCTGTACAAAATTGAAAATGCCTTCCCCCCCGCTCTCTCTTCTCTCTCTCGCTCGCTCGCTCGCTCCCTTTCTGTGTGTAAGGGCCGAGCCCCCGTAGCTCAGTCGGTAGCGTACAGGACTTGAGAACAGGAGGTCGCTAGTTCGATCCCCGGCTCGGCCAATTTCTTTCCGATGATTGATGATAGTTATTGCGAAAGGATTCATTTCTCTCTCACCGCTGACCATTGTTTCGACGATGGTTACGTGGGAAAGCAGCCAGTGGCTTGGAAAGAATATTGTGCGGAGTAGTGGTAAAAGAAACTCCAGGAAAGCATGGATAGGTGCACTGGCCGCCGCGATATAACTGAAATAATGTTGAAAACGGCGTAAAACACCATACTATCTATCAATTCTCTGTGTAAGGCACGTACACATCAATTCTTTACCCGGTGCACGACATGATTTTAGATATGCCCCAGTTGAAAGCTTTGCAGACAACAAACTAAACGTGACTGAAGTGATTGAATTTGCCTTCGAAAGGGAAAAAATATACTACGTATCAGCATTTCCTTCTTTTCCCATAATGTTGTCAAAAGTTTAATATCTCAGGGTCGTTTAAACACGAGATTGTTTGATAAACAGTCAAGAAGATTATTCTATTAACAGATTATCGAAGACGTATCAACAACACCCTTGTTCTTGACGCTGGTGACAGATTTACAGGTACCCTATGGTTTACAGAATATAAAGGCATTTCGGCTTCCATGTTCGTCAATCTAGAAGACTATGACGCAGTGGTAAGTTGAGATAACTTTTGTAGATCAGTAGAAGCAACCCTTTACCATACAATCCCGAGTTTTCAACGACGCTATAGAGTACAGATTTTGAAAACATGGTTGGAAATGGAGAAAATGCTGGTAACTAGCAATTTCTCCTTCAAGATTCCACAATGTTTACTAGCCTTTCATGAACAAAGTTCGTAATTTGTCGTCTGCAGATGCTTTTAATATTGAACAGTCTAAATTTTTGTCGTTTGGTAAAGAATGAACTGAAGCACAGTGTAGATTAATATCATACTGCATATAACATGCAGTCTGATCTTGGATCTTCACTGTCATGTACATATTCTGGCCAAAACAACCCCAAATTAACAATATTTCGGCTTGTTTTCCTAATTTTGAGGACGCCTTTTTCATTTATTCAGCGCTCTATAGACTAAAGAAAGGATAACATTGACATTTTTCAACTATTCAGACCTGCTGATTTCTCACATTCGAGCTACCTATTTCAACAGTTTGGATAAGTCCGTAACTGTAAAACCGATACAAACCAAATGAGTGTGCTCTGTGTATCAGTACGATTCACCTGGACTTTCATCTCCGCCCCGCGGACAGCACAGGACATAAAAAACCAACTGGACAAACCCCCTTGGAGGCCTCCCTCTAGTAATTGATTGAATTGATTGAATAGTGTTTTACGCCGCTTTCAACAATATTTCAGTCATATCACGGCGACAGCTCACATATTCATGAATTTCCTGGATTCCACCAGTACTAGGCTAGTCCCTCGAGTAAAAATCTGCGATAACAATCGTGGTATGGAAAGCACTGGTACTCCTGCTGCAGCCCAGACGATGATGATGATGATCATCATCATCATCATTATCATCATTATTATCATCGTAACAACAACAACAACAACATTACCAGCCCACATGAAATGTAAATACAACACTAGCTCGGCTACTTACTGTAATTACCAGAACGGTTTTTCTCATTTATTAATTGTAAAAGGTAATAATACATATAGTTCAATTACTTTTAATTCTTTCAGTGTCAAACAGATCGATATAAACTCGACCGCTGAAGATACAGGCCGCTTTAACTCAGAAAGGTGTCTAAAAATAAATGAACGTTAGAAGTCTGTAGATCCAAAATGAGACCGAGCGATCTACGCCTTTCACAAAAGCCCTTGTTATGCGCCTGTGCTGCTGAATGCGTTAATTTTGGGAGTATGTGATGATGGTTAGAAAAAAGACTATTTGAGCCATGCTCTGTGAAAAGGGGGCTTAATGCATCTGCGAACCGTATCGACCCAGGTCAGCCTGCGCAGTCCGCCCAGGCTGACCTGGGCCGAAACTTTTCGCTGTTGGTCAATTTTCTGTTTGTCAAAGGACCAGTGTACCTCTGCCCCCAGCTGGGTGGGGGGATAGAAATAGCTCAGCTGTCGCACTACAGCAGGGGTAAGACCCCCCCCCCCCCCCACTGTGCCTGCCCGTTTGCCGTGGGCTGCAACTCGTGTCGTTCGATGACGGGATCCTGGTGGTTGAGTGGATTCAGGGCTCGGCCGTTTGATAGCTCTGTTTTCGCAACACACCACTTTGGCCTTGAATTGAACTAAACGGGAGGTCAGGAAGGCCCGTCCTGATCAATCGGCTGGTCATGCCTTGCCCTAGGGCATCTAATATGTTCTTTCTCTCATACCATTCTCTCTATTAAAATTACTGTCCTCTCCATATCTAATCCAGATTTCATATTTCTTGTTCTGCCCTAGAAGGCGGTGGCTCATGGGTCAATCGGGTGAAAGTTCTTTGGTATTTGGCTGACATTTGTAACCTCTCAATGATTGTCTAAGCTTGGTAGAACTTTCTGCGAGAATACATCTGTCCAGTCTAGCCCTTTCATACCGAGTATACCACTGACGTATCCCTGTCATGGTCTGCGAATGGGCTTTCCCCAGACCATGTCCCCTTGTTGGGCTCCATGGCGGGTGGGGAGCATCGGTGATGAAATTTTACACACAAACATGGCATCCCAAAAAAAGGCCAAGCTCAATGAAAGCAAACGCCCTTTATCAGACAGCGATTCCGAAACTGAACCTTCAATTTCTACTTCTTCTTTTCACTCTCCGCGTTTTATCGTTATCCAGTCCCAAGATCCTTCAAAACCCATAACCAAACTATCTCCTTTCGTAATAGAAAAACAAATTACCAGCATCCTTGGAACTCCAAAATCTGTTAAAAAACTCAAAGACCAGACCCTTTTAGTTGAATGTCTTACAAATCAACAAGCAGTGAATCTTTTAAAAAACACAAAATTCTTTGACACAGATGTTAAAATTTTCCCACATCCTTCACTAAATTCTTGCAAAGGAGTAATTAGATGCAAAGAGCTTACTTACTGCAACTCTTTGCAAGAAATTAAAGATAACCTGAAACAACAAGGTGTATCCGATGTCCAACGGATTTCTGTACGCAGAGATGGAGAACAGAGACTCACAAATACATACATTTTAACATTTTCTTCACCTGTTCTTCCAACATCAATCAAGGTAGGCTTTCAAATTGTAAAAGTAGATGTGTATGTGCCAAATCCCTTGCGATGTTTTAAATGCCAGCGGTACGGCCATCACATCAGTAAATGTCCAAACCAAGAAACATGCTCTAAATGTGCTCATCAAGGACCTGACCATGACAGTACTACATGTTCAAATCCTCCTCTTTGCATTAATTGTAAGTCTCCACACTCTACTTTTTCAAGAGAGTGTCCTGTATGGAGAGAAGAAAAAGAAATACTGTCCATTAAATACAACAGTAATGTAAGCTTTCCAGAAGCAAGGAAAATATTTGAACAGCGCAAGAAAACCTCTTCTAGTCCTAGCTATGCAGGTGTTGTTGGCTCGTCAACTGAAAAGGACGACTGCAGCACTTGTAAAATTCTTGTGAAAGTTCTCCTTCAAAAATTTCCTGATGTAGCTACTGAGCTGAAAGAACTTCTCCCTCCATCCACCTTGTCCAAACTAATTCCTGACTCTCCATCTGCGTCTAAAACAAACAAAACCCCTTCTGCAACCTCAAAACCCGCAAACTCTCAAAGTATTTCTACACAAAAAACTTCAAAGCCGTCTACCTCTTCGCAAAATATCTCTTCAAAAAAACCTTCAAAGCCATCTCCCCCTTCACAACAGCCTCCAAAGAAACCCCAACCTCCATCTTCACAGTCTACAATAAAATCTAATGTTTCATCTAAAGATAACAAATCTAATCACACACCTCGATCTCCTAAAAGGTCTTTTTCCAAACCTAAACCACAATCTAGAGATTCCCATGAATCTTGTGAAATCACAGTCAGAGTAAATGATCCTGTCCCTACCTCCAACAGATTTTCGGAGCTAGAGGACATGGATGCAGATGCTGAAAATCTGGAAGGTGAGGCTTCAGATTCAGAAGCCTCTATCTGGTCCATTTCTAAAGATACTTGGAACAAGGACACTGACACTTGGCACACGTCCAAACCCGAGACAAGTGTAATGAAGTCTTAATCAACCTATTTTAAAATGCATTGGTTTACAACCTCTTTTTTTACTTTAGCTTTTATACTTTCTTCATGCACAATGGATACCATAATCCAATGGAATTGTCGAGGTCTGAAGTCAAACTTTGACGAACTTTCCCTTTTAATTAGTGATCACAAACCAGTTGCTGTTTGTCTTCAAGAAACCTTCCTTAAACGGGAGGATGATATCTCAATCAAATACCATTCCATTTACAATAAAGTCTTTACCGAAGGCGAGAAAGCTAGAGGTGGTGTTTCTGTTATTGTTAATAACAACATACCTCATAAAGTTATCTCTCTTAACACAAACTTGCAAGCTGTTGCCATCAGATTATCTTTACACAGTGCCGTTACACTGTGTTCTTTATATCTCCCCCCGAGCACACCTGTTAATGAGACCAATCTGAATGATCTCATTTCCCAATTGCCATCCCCCTATATTCTTGCTGGGGACTTTAATGGTCACAATGTTATGTGGGGTTGTGATGACACTAACCAGAGAGGTTTACAGTTGGAGAACTTCATTTCGAACAACTCTTTGTCTTTCATGAATGATAACAAGTCCAAAACCTACCTACATCCAGCAACTGGATCTTATTCATCTATAGATTTAACCTTATGCAGCCCAGTCTTACTTCCCAATTTCAGTTGGAAAGTGAAAGAGGATTTGTGTGGAAGTGATCACTTCCCTATTATCTTTTCATCTACACAACCATCCAGCAGCATAAAACCGCAGAAATGGAAGCTCTCCAAAGCCAATTGGAATAGATTTGAAACCCTCTGTGAACAGACCATTACACATGACAAATTTGGAGATTGCGATGATCCCGCAAAACTTTTCACCTCCCTATTAATTGATGCAGCTAAACAGTCCGTCCCTCAGACCTCGACAAATCCAAAACGTCCTGACAAGCCTTGGTACAATGAAGATTGTAAACAGGCTGTCAGAGACAGAAAACAAGCCCTTAGAAAGTTTAACCTCAGACCTACCAAAGAAAACCATAACTTATTCCGTATTTCCAGGGCAAAGGCTCGTCGTACCATTAGAGAAAGTAAGCGCAAGGCTTGGAGACAATATGTCTAAATTAAATAGTAGAACTACTACTAAAAAAACCTGGGACATGATCAGAAAGATCAATGGCAAAGGCCAACCCCCTCTCAGTCACCTTAATGTTAACAATACTTCGTTGGAAACCCCCCAGGATATAGCTGATGCTCTTGCTGACACCTTTTGCAAAAAGTCCTCCTCTGCAAACTATTCTGAAAAGTTTCAGAGGAATAAAGCCAGAGAAGAAAAGAAAAAACTTAATTTCAATTCTTCTAATTCAGAGCACTATAATAAACTCTTCACCTTTAAAGAATTAAAATCTGCTCTGAACAAAGCTCGCGATTCTTCTCCCGGCCAAGATAAAGTTCATTACCAGTTTTTAAAACACTTACCTTTTACTTCTCTCTCTGTTTTACTTGATATTTTTAATGATATCTGGCAATCCGGTGATTTTCCTTCGTCCTGGCGAGAGGCACTAGTCATTCCTATCCCAAAACCTGGCAAGGATGCTAGTGACCCAGCTAACTATCGTCCAATAGCTCTAACTAGTTGTCTCTGCAAGACTCTAGAACGTATGGTCAACGACAGGCTTGTCTGGTTTTTAGAAAAAAACAACCTCATCGTTGATGTACGAAGTGGATTTCGTCGTCAACGTGGCACCATCGATCATCTTGTCCGCTTTGAAACCTTTGTCAGAGAAGCCTTTATTAATAGACAACATGTAGTATCTGTCTTTTTCGACCTTGAAAGCGCTTATGATACGACTTGGAAATACGGAATTCTTAAAGACTTACATGACTTTGGTCTTCGAGGCCGTCTTCCTCTTTTTATCTCAGCCTTCTTGGATGAACGTCTTTTCCGTGTCCGAGTTGGCAATACTGTCTCGGGAGCCCGTGAACAGGAGATGGGTGTGCCCCAAGGATGTATTCTCTCTGTTACACTTTTTAGTGTAAAAATAAACAATATAGTTAAAGCTATCTGTCCTGGTGTAGACTGTTCTCTTTATGTTGATGACTTTCTTTTATGCTTCAGATCTCGAAATATGAATATTATTGAGAGACAACTTCAACAATGTCTCAACAGACTCCAAACGTGGTCTGATGAAAATGGCTTCAAATTTTCAAAGTCCAAAACCAAGTGCATGCACCTATGTAATCTACGTGGTGTTCATCCAGACCCTGAACTGTATTTGGACAAAACTAAAATTGAAGTCGTTTCTGAGTTTAAATTTCTCGGAGTCATCTTTGACAGAAAACTTTCCTTCCTTCCTCACATCACTGCACTTAAAAAGAAATGTTCTGCTGGCTTCCAAGTCATGTAGGCATCAAAGGCAATGAAAATGCCGATAGGTCTGCCAAATCTGCACTTAACCTTCCCATTTCAGATTTTAAAGTTCCACACACTGATTTTAAATCCTCTGTTTTAACACATATCCAGTCTTCTTGGCAATCCCAGTGGGATGCTGATGTTTTCAATAAACTGCATTCAGTAAAACCTTCCCTTGGTGAATGGTACCCCGTTTACAGGTCTGTTCGTCGAGAAGAAGTGATAATTGCACGACTTCGAATTGGCCATTCACGCATCACACATTCCTGGCTCTTGACCAGAGATGATGCCCCTGAATGTATTCCATGCAATGCATCCTTTTCTATAAAACATATCCTACTAGATTGCATTGACTTTCAACCAATTCGTTCAAAATATTTCAACGTCGATAGTTTAAAAAATCTTTTTGATTCTGTTAGCGTTGAATCTATTATCGCTTTCATAAAGGAGATCGGTATTTACAATAAACTGTGATATTTGCTTTTTGAGTTTCTTACCCATCTTTTTACATTCTTTACATACTTTTCTCAATATTAAGCTCTCATTTCCTTTAAGCTACTATTCACATTCTTAACCTTTCCATTTAAAACTTTGAGTAGGCAGGGTTTATCCTGCCACTCAATATCATATTTTATGCACATTAAAAAATGACACTCTTCTTAATTTAACACTTCTACTATCAATCCAACTTTTTGTTCAAATCCTTTTATCACATTCCTAACTGTGATTTAAAACTTTTTGAGTAGATAGGGATTGCCCTGTCACTCAATTATTTCCATTATACATATGAAGATCACACATAACACTTCTTAATCCAACTCTTTTATCATTATTAATGTATTCAAACTTTTTTCAGTTTGAACAATTTCACTTTTATTATCTTTTAACACAGATATGCGCGCTAAATGACCAAAGCTGTCGATGCGCCATAAAACAACATTCATTCATTCATTCATTCATACCAGTGTACCTCACGATTTAGTCGGTTGTAAGATAAAATTGATTTTATGGGCCATAATTATGTGATGACTTACTTGGTATAATACATCACAGAGATGCATTAAGCTCCCTTTTCCCAGAGCACGGTTCATTTATTACAGAGTTATATTATGAGGGGAATGAACGTTGATTATCCGCTTGGCATCGGCACTAAGTTTTGTTTGTACATGTAGATTGTGTAACTACTATAGTATAACGGCCATAGTGTGACACTTGGTCATGGGTAAACCAAATGGTTTTTCGTAAATAATTTATACGATAAAAACTCTAAACAAATACTTTAAACCGTCCAGCTGGTAAATAAATTAAAGTAGAGATTTCAAGTCAATAGTGAAAACCCATAGTTTACGATTTAAAAAATTTGCTTGTCGAGAAATCTCACCGTATCGGACATTGTAGATCAAAGATCAGATTGCACATTCTGTTCAGTCTGATCTTGATCTACACGGCCTACAAAAGCCCACAAAGTCGTGCTAAACACGTGTTAATGATAAATTACATTCCTAGATATACATGTAGGCCCTACATGTTACTGTATATGCAATAATTTCGAAATTCACAATACCATCTCTGTGATGTCGTTTTGGAATTTTTTAATATTTAAGTGACATTATATCGACGTTTAAGTTAAGAAACCACATAATCAAGTAAATTAAACTTTGATGTGCTTGCAGTTTCTTTATTGTGCCATCGTATCTTAAATGTACAGTATGTATTCACAGTTAGGAACTGCAACGATACGAGTACTGTATTTAGAATACTGTCAATATTTCTGTTTAAACAATGAACATGCGAGTGCCGTACGAAAAGTACCGATAACAGTGCCTCATTATCAATACCTTGCTGCCATTCCGAGAAATGACTTTTTTAGTCTTTAAAATACTCTTTGACCGACTCTACAAACTTTTCCAGACCCCAAAGCCATTCCGAAAATAAATTTTGGAAAGCTCTTTATGTATGAGCCATGCTCTGTGAAAAGGGCGCTTAATGCATTTGCGAAAAATATCGACCCAGGTCAGCCTGAGCAGTCCGCGCAGGCTGACCTGGGCCGGAACTTCTCGCTATTGGTCAATTTTCTGTATGTCAAAGGATCATTCTAACTTACGATACAGTGGGTTGTTAAACATACATGTAATTAGTTTTAAGGATTCCCAATTATGTGATGTCTCGCTTGGTATAATTCATCACGGAGGTGCTTTAAGCCTCCTTTTGCCAGAGCGTGGCTCGTATAGTTTTAAACACTGATATCACCTGTATAAGCAGTACATTTTTACGTCGCGTTTTAGAGTAGTGCCCCTTCAGCACGAGTTTATGTCTGGGTTCAACAAAAAAGTCACAAGGGTGGAGATCCAGGCTATATCTCTGTCTCTGGTGATCTTTTGGTTCTATTCTCAACAAAGGTACTAAGTTTCTTTTGGGAGTGTCCTTTGGCAAGACACTTCAGATAATTTAGTGATGGTGAGTGTAATACCTCATTCCCCTTTCAGATAGATGACGAACCGGACAGTTGTCGTGGACAGAATATAAAATAATATCGCATCAGTTTCTGATGAAGAAATGTAATATCCCCTTCGTCTGTCCGTCCGTCGGTTGTCGTAAAGTGTGCTTCAGGCGGCGTAACACGGTTCTCTACTGTTTTCGTCTCGGCCGTCAATATCCGACACACGAATTCTGTTCTCAAAGGTCTAAATATCAGTCTGAAATGATAAAAAAAAAACATTTAAATGCAACTGCATAGTCCAAAACTGTCAATTTTTAACAATAAACGATGTTCAACTTGTAAAACAGTGAAATCACTGCACTTATTCAGCAGGCTAAGAGTTAATGACAGGCGGTAATTACGTTAGCCATAACATTACGAGGAATGTTCAAATATACTGGAATTTTGCAGAACCGAGGTGTTGGCGTTAAACAAATTTTCGACCTAAAACGTATTTTTTTTTTAGCATTGGAAACAAAAAGAAGTCACATGGGGCAAGGTCAAGTGAATACGGAGGGTGGGGAGCACGATGACTTTTTCCTGCTTCAGTCAAAGTCTTACATCTCCTACAATAGACAATGACTGAAACTGATGGTTTACATACGTTGAGATAGAGTTGACAGAAAATGAAGTCCAGTATCTTCATAGTAAACCTAAAAAAGACTATGAAAATACCTTCAAAGATTGGATCCGGAGACTGAATCTTTGTACATCTGTTTGAGGTGAATACTTTGAGGGAACAAAATAAAAATTTCGGTGAAACCTATGAAGAATCAAATTTTATATGCTTAGATGCATTCATATTTGAACACTGATCGTCTTCTGAGATGTTGGTTAAGGCAGTCTGGTGGTGCTTGCTTCCAGTGCTCTAGCTTTCAGCAGTGGCTTCATATGTGGCGGATGGATCTCTAGAGAGCTTTGCATATACATGTATACATCTGCGTTTAGTGGTACCAAAGTCATTTGCATGGTATGTCAAGAATTATCATTATCATTCTCAAATATCGGATCCATCAGTCCTTCCCGCTTTCTGTGCTTTCGATGCCGTCATGTAAGGCCGACTGGTTTTTTGAGCAATGCTAAATATGTATGCTTCTGCGTTTGATCCATTTCCTTCCGCTAGGTTGCATTTAACAAATACATGTACTTCAAATCATTTGTACCACCTTTACATTTGTCATCTGCAAACGCTATGAATATGGACAAGTCCAAACCTTCGTCGTTTGTTAACTCTTTACCAAAAGACAAAATTTTGGAATGGACAAAAATTGATAGCATTTGCAGACAAAAAGAATAAATGCTTCTAAATGATGATTTCTCTTTCTGATAGGGTAGAAAACATTGAAGGAAAAGGAGAAAATGCTGGTTACCAGCATCTTCTCCTTTTCCCACAATGTTTTCAAAAGGCTTTTCTTTTAGGGTCGTTCAAAGTCGGGATTGTGTGGTAAAGGGTTAAATGGTAAGTACATCCAATTGTCCGTTGTTTTTCAGTGTTTAGGAAACCACGAGTTCGACCTGAAAGTGTCTGGACTCGTACGTTATTTAGACAACCTCACTGTACCGGTCATAGACGCAAATATAGACGTGACGAATGAGCCCAGGTTGCAGGGAAAGTTCAACAAAACCCTGATTCTGACTGTTGGTGGCGAGAGAATTGGCATTGTTGGGTACATAACTGTAGATACGGCCTTTATCTCCAGTCCAGGTAGTACTGGCGATCTTATGTGTTATCTGTTGTTTAATCATCATCGTCATCGTCGTCGTCGTCATCGCCATCATCATCATCATCATCTTCTTGTTTGCTCTCTACTTCTCTTTCATTGCTCTGAAGGTCTGACTGGTGCCCCTTTAGTATATGATTCATTCCATTTTGCGTAATGTCGGTGAATGTTTAGTTCTAGTCCTGTGACATGGCCTAATACAGTGAAACACATAAATCATGGGCAATGCCCTGGCAATAGGGGGCTTCATGCATCCCCTTGGTGCATTACACCAAGCAAGTCATCGCATAGCTATTGATTCATAATATTCATTTTGTCTAACAACCGTCTGAATCATGAGATACACTGGTCCTCTGACATGCGCAGGCTGACATGAAGCGATCCTTTTTGCAGATGCATTAAGCCTTTTCACAGAGCATAGTTTGTATGTATAGTTCTACAAAAATTGAATGCACTGTATTCGACAGGGCCTACTGTCCGGTTTCTAGATGAAGTTGAAACAGTCAGAGCCGAGGTAGAAAAGCTGAAGAGAGACGGGATAAAGATTATTATTGGACTGAGTCATGCCGGATATGGGATGGACCAGAACGTTGCTGCAAAGGTTGACGGTATAGACGTCATTGTCGGCGGCCATTCCCATACATTTCTCTACACAGGTAGCCTTGTCACAACACTTTACTACGCAACAAAATTTTCGACGCGTCTATTTTGACAACGAAAGTCTAGAGATACAAGGCGACAAAATTTTAGACCAGCCTATGTTGAGAGCAAAATAGTGACGACATTATTTTTGAATTGTCAGTATTGAAAGTGTGCGCAGACGACAAATTGACTTTTGCTCATATGATAGCACTGGTCTTTGATAGGCTGAAAAAATTACTATATTACTGCTTACCAGCATTTTATGTGTTCCCCGTCATGTTTTCAAAAACCTTCCACCTTCGCTCGTCAAAACACGGAAATTTTCTTTAGAAAAATGTTCAATCTACTAAGTCAGATGGATCACCCAAAACTGGTGCTAGTGTTTAAACCTTTATTGCCCCATTGTTAGGTAGTCCACTTGACTAAGATCAAGGTTATACTGCACAAAAAAGTGCAAGGGGGGGGGGGTGAAGAAGAACAAAGGACAGGTCTCTACAGACAAACTGACTGCTCGAACGACAAATAGTTAGAAAAGGTTTATCCGTTGACTTTTCCAGTGATTTCTGCCTCATCATCAATTCATTAATCATTTTATCCCTTTATTTAACGGTATGTATCAAACCTCCTGATACAGGAACCCCACCGTCTGTCGAGGAACCAGAAGGACCATACCCAACAGTGATTACCCAGTCCAGTGGGAGAAAAGTGTTGGTAGTTCAAGCATACGCCTGGGGAAAATACATGGGAGTGTTGAATGTTACGTTTGATGATAAGGGAGAGGTTCAGGGCTGGTCCGGTGATACGGTCCTTTTGGATAGTACAATAAAACAAGGTAGGAAAACAAGTACATCGTACAGAGAGAATATTGTATACTGTGATAGTATTATCTTCCGTTAGGTGGCATTTTTTAAAATACATAACCTATCTGATATGAGCATTCTTAGCACAGAACAGGACTACTTTTCAAGGCGGCAATCAATGCAACAAATTTCAAAATAAAATATATGCTTACTCACTCAAATCTACCTCATACGATTCATCCAGCCATGGTTAGCTAGCATATAACGTATGCACTAGCCATTTATAAACATAGCCCATATAAGCTTGGGAAAAAGCCCCGGTATAAGCCCAGCAAGGTGGGGACGTTATTTTTGTTGTCAGTCTGTTGTACGAATCTAGGTTTTCCCCATGTATATATTTAGAAAATGTCTACAGAGATTTGCAGTAAACAATTGATATTTTGAAAAAAAAAAATTTCCACGTTTGAAATAATTTTGTTTTATAAGAAATTTGTAGCGAAAAACTGGCTTGATTTTTCTACAAGTACAATTTGTTGTCATTTTCCGCCTTCACTGTTTTAGCGGCAATTTACGTATTAATATTTGTCCTGTACAGGACAGTGATGTGTCAAAGCAGAGAGGTCAGATCTTCTAAGAGTATTGATATGCGTAGGCGACGACTATGACAGGGCAACCGTATGCTTGTGACTCAAGACACGGCTGTAAAAATAATTATCCCTTTAGCAACCACACAGTACCGCGTTATGAGGACCCTAAGGAAGAAGGCTTGTGAAAATATTGTGAGAAAAAGAAAAAAATGCTGGTTACCAGCATTTTCTCCTTTTCCCACAGTGTTTTCAAATGTTTTGTTTCTCAGGGTCAATAAAAGTCGGGATTGTGTGGTAAACGGTTAAAAAGTAACGCTGTATACATAAGGACGAAGGTATCCTTTTTTTATGAGGTTTTCTTGTTATCACAAACACTAGGCAATGTTATAGTACTTCACTTTTTTGACGAATGATTTTTTTTTTCTTTTCTCGTTGAAATAATTCTTTTTAGAATCGCAATTTAGACATTATCTTTGTGCTCCTGGTAGTTCAGAAATGAATTCATCATCATCATCATCAACGTAATAGTTGTTGTTGCTGCTGCTGTTGTTGTTGTTATCATTATTCAACAGATCCGGACACATTACAAGTTATTGAGGAAATGAAGAAGCCTTTAACAAAGATTCGAGAACAGATTGTCGGTAGAACTGTGGTACGCATGGAAGGCGACCCTATACAATGTAGACTACGAGAGTGCAATACTGGTCAGTAAAACATATCAAAATATTTCTATATCAGACGACAAAATTTTAGATGTTTGAATTAAAAGTATTTGCGATGACATAAAATATATGGCCTAACTCTTTGCCAAGCGGTAAAATTCCAGACCTGTCAAAATTGAAAGCATTTGCGGATTGAAAATGAAATCTGGCTGCTTAAGTGATGAAATTTGTCTTTGTAAAACACTTTGTGGAAGGAAAGTGTTTACCAACACACAGTTTTTTTTCCCGAAGAAACTTTCGAAAGTCCTCTTGCCCGGGGTCGTTAAAGACGGGATGGTTGGTAAAGAGACAAACATAGACAGTATTATGATGTAAATTATGTGAGAGTGATGGGCTTTCTCTATCGAGGACCGGTTTCTGTGTTCAAAATCGGCGTTTCTATACTTCAGGTAATTTACTTACCGACGCCATGGTTGAGTACCATATCGGGAAACGATTATCCAATGACACCTGGGGGTTGGCTTCCATTGCCCTGCTCTCTGGGGGAGGAATACGAGCCTCGACGGATATAGGTAGGCCAAGCCACCTGGAATAAGCCGAATCACTGATATAGCTGAATTCTGAAAGAAAGGAACGCTAGTAATTTCACATAATTCCTGACGTACTTTTATTTTACGCTTGATTTACACTCCTACAAACACGGATAGTCTATAGCCCAAAATTGTAAAGTATCATCATTATGATGATGATAGCCCAAATTTGTAAAGTATCATCATTATGATGATGATGATGATCATCATCATCATCATCATCAACCTCATCATCATCTTGAAACACTGTGTAAAAAGAGACTCTTCAAGATCTGAGACGTTGATCTTTTCTTAAAAGAATTCTTTTACGACGATATAGTCAATTAACACTTTACCAACTAACACGGTTGTTGACTTGTTTGTATTGATAGCATTTGCAACGACGAAATATATGCGTTCAAAATGATGTGAAAATATTTATAAAAATGTAGACTCTGAACATCGTTGGAAAGGGAGAAAATGCTTTTTAATCAACATTTTCTCCTTTTCCCACAATGTATTCTAGGATATTTTTTCTGTTAAAACTCGGGACTTTTTGGTAAAGGGTTGATGTAAATACTTGTAAAAGTTTCATAACATGAGACAAAGTTTCATAACAATTGACATATGTAACATAACACAACATAACATAATAAAAACATAACACAACATATGTAACATGAAACACGTAACATAACACAACATAAAACAGCAAAACATAACACAACAATAAAAACACAACACAACATAACATAATAAAAACATAACACAGCACAACATGATAAAAACATAACACAACATATGTAACATAACACACGTAACGTAACACAACATAACATAATAAAAACATAACACAACATAAGACACATAACTTTATTTCTCTCAAGTATTGAGGACAACAGTACATTTGTAGGAAAAATGTTGACTTTACTTTGAAAACGAGTAACTTTTTCTATAGAAGTAAATTTTACCATTCAGACAGCTCCGTGTTCTCAAACCAGCAAAACTTATAAAAGAGCAATGCTCTGTGAAAAGGGGGCTTAATGCATTTGCAAAAATCAGTCCGCGCAGGCTCGCCTGGGCCGACACTTTTTGCTTTTGATCAATTTTCAGCATGCCAAAGGACCTGTGTACCTCATGATTCTGTAGGTTGTTGTACAAAGCGGATTTTAGGGATGTATAATATTGTGATGACTTAGTTGATATCATGCATCAAGGAGATGCATTAAGCCCCCTTTTGTCAGAACATGGTTCAATACTTTTTGCACACCCATTTTCGTTACTGATAACAGATTTAAGACTACAGGATATTATCTTATCACAGCAAGGGAATGTGAGATGACATGTTTTACGATAGATAGCAACACAGGTATGCTAAAATGTGGTGTCACAATTTTAAACAAGACCTTATTTCACTATTTGTACAGAGTCGGCACGGGAAATCTATAATTGGTCGAGGATAACTTGAGGAAATAATGGACTGATCCAGCACAGGGGAGTCAGAATGATGTGGTGGAATTATCTCGATAGAAATCATCACTTTACTGACTATATTGCCACAGATGATCTCTTTTGTCTTGCAGATCATGATTCAGTTGGTTGTCAGACAAAATGGATTTTATAGATCCTTAGTCATATTATGGTGACTTGCTTGGTATAATGTATCTCTGAGATGTATGAGACCCTTTTTTGCCAGAGCGCCGCTCGCACATAATTTCAGAATACTTTTCACTGAAGACTGAATTTGCGTTTATATGTCGTCGCCACCGGTTGCCCATATGGGCAACGTCCCCTGAAGGCTGTTAGTTTTTGTTACGGGGGATAGTGCAAGATACAGGACGAAACCCATCCTAGGTTACGCCTGGTTCTTTAACGTGCTCGGTGTATAGTACCGTCACACGGGACCTCGGTTTAACGCCTCATCCGAAAGACTATTGGTAATTTTAGAGGGCCAGCCGTGGGGCTCGAACCAACACCCTAACGTGTCACAAGACTTGGTGTTTACAAGTCCTACTCTTGACCACCTGGGCCATGAGGGCTGGTCTACTTGTCGCTGATTGGTCAGATCGCCATACATACGTGTGGTCTACTTGTCGCTGATTGGTAAGATCGCCATACATACGTGTGGTCTACTTGTCGCTGATTGGTAAGATCGCCATATATACTTGTGGTCTAGTTGATCATGTAACTTGTTTTACAAGCCCGTATAGCTCCCGTGGTAGAGCGTAAGACTCGTAAACTCGGGTCACTTGAGGGCGTGGGTTCGATTCCCACGGTTGGCCATCTAAAATTATTTATAGTCTTTTGGATGAAACGTTAAACCCAGGTCCCATGTGACACTGAGCACGTTAAAGAACCAGGCGTAACTTAGGATGGGTTTCGTCCTGTATCCTGCATTATTCCCCGTAACATTGTTAATAGCCTGGGGGTGGGGGGGGGGGTGTCGCCCATATGGGCAACCGGTGGCTACCATGGATAAATAAACGCAAATTCAATCAATCAATCCATCAATCATGTAACTTTACTCCCAGGAAACATATCTATGGGTCAAGTACTGACTGTCCAGCCGTTCGGTAACTATGTGGATATGATCCGGATCAAAGGAATCCACCTCAGACAGGCTTTTGAGCACTCCGTGGCGAACTATGACATACATGACAGGCCCGGTGCATTCTTTCAAATGTCTGGTAAACTGTTTTGAACACTGATTGAGAATTAGAATTTTTTGGATGTTGTAGATCTATCCCTATTTTCCCATCCTTCCTTTTTTGTTGACCTACTTACCTTCATGTATCTTCTGTATTTCTCTCTCCAACATTCTGTCTGTCTGTCTGTCTGCCTGTCTGTCTGTCTCTGGTGGTCTTTTGGTTCTATTCTCAACAAAGGCACCAAGTTTCTTTTGGGAGTGTCCTTTGGCAAGACACTTCAGATAATTTAGTGGATTATTGCCGCAATCTTGTTCTGCTATTAATTGTTGCTTTTTCTCGTTTTTCTTCTCCTTTAGGTTATTTTTGTGTTTTTATGTTAGTAAATGGAGTTTGATGAGAACAGAGGGTTAAAAGTTTTGAGGCACGATTTGATGCACGCCTCACAAGCTGGCTTTCTTTACCAGTTACTGACAATAAGACTGAGAATGTTCCTGAGAATGTTTCGTGAATACGGACCCACGGGTCAAGAGTTCGCTTCCCAGCTCGAGCCAGCTATTTCTTTAGTATGAATGATGGTCATTGCGACAGTTCGATTGATCGAACGCCACTTTCAAAATTATTTCAGCCATATCACTGAGACGGCTCACATATTCACGTATGTCCGTGGGTTTCACCAATACTAGTCTAGGGCTCTTCTAAAGGTGTCTTGCCCAAGGACGCTCCCACGAAAAGCCCAGTGCGTCCAGTGAAACTTAAACACGGGGCCTCATGGTGGCGAGTCCTACACTTTACCATTGAGCCATGCAGGACCCCAGTCATTGCGACAAGATTCATTAAGTAGTAAGTGGCTTGGCATAACAGATTTGAGCGGGGTTGTGATTAACCCCGAACGCATTAATTTATAGGTGGACTGGCTTAAGTGACATTACTGAAATAATGGCGAAAACACCAACATAACACAAACAAATTCTCTTTTCTAGGTGCCCATGTCGTGTACGATCTAAGTAAACCGCCTGGTTCACGAGTTGTCTCCCTTGAAGTGTTGTGTCTTAACTGTTCGGTACCCTCCTATAGTCCCCTTGACGACACAGCTGTGTACAACGTCTTGATGATGGATTTTACGATAAAAGGCGGAGACGGTTTTACAATGATAACCGATAATTTGATAGACCATGTACTTACCAGTAAGTCGTCAGATATGGAGTGTGCTGGCTCTTGACCTACTTTTTGGTACTGATAACAACTGAATAAATAAACATTTGTGATGGGTAAAAAACGTAGGCATGTTTATTTTAAGGACACCTGCCTATTTGCTGGCAGTTTACGCCGTCTATCTTTTTTAAGATATTTCTTGTTTACTCCGAATTTCTTTTCAATGTAACATCTAAAAGTAATCACTGAAAGTTCCAGGCTGGACCTGTATTCACCAACCATTCTTATTTTCATTCTTAGTCTTACTGTAGATTAAGAAAGTAACGCAACTTCTGATTGGCTAAACCATTTGGTTTAGCCAATAAGAAGTTGTGTTACTTTCAAATTTACAATTCATGAGAATAAGACTAAGACTGTTCTTAAGAATGGTTGATGAATACGAACCCTGATGACGGCAGTACCAGCGTGAGTTCCACGTGGCCAGGTGATGAATTAAATATTCCAGTTTTCTGTGTTCGATTGTCGCCGATCGCGGTAGCTTTGTGGGATCGCGCTGTTGCAAGACGTGTTGAGCCTCAACCACATAGCATTGATGGCCCTGTATCGCTCCACTGGCAGATGTGTACAAACAGTACACACCAAACATTACAACTCCAGGCTTAAAGGCTTCTAACAAGAAGACTGATAAAGTTTCTATATGAAAGCACAGGTGAAAATTGTGACCCCCCCACTCCGGGCGAGTCCATTTTTTTTCCTTTGATTACGATTTCAAGCTATAATTATGGGCTACGATTAACTGAATCCTGGTTGAGGTCAACAAGATATAACCACATACCAAGTAATATAGGACTAGGCTGTATGGTTATAAACATGAATTTCAGTTTCCTTAATAAACCACGAGGAGGGCGGGTATTCAATTTGAACAATGGCTAAATTTTGGAAAAAATCAGAAGAGATCCACTAGATGAAGCTTTATGCCAACTTTGGTAGCCCTAGGCCTTACAGATAAGAACAAGAAGATTTTTAAAGTTTTCACTATAAAAGTCCTTGTAAAACTTGTAACCCCTGGGACAGGGCCAATTTTGACCCGAGGGCTATAATTTGTAGAATCTAAGTAGAGGTCGATTAGGTGAAGCTTCATACCAAATTTAGTGGCCCTAGGCCATATGGTTTAGAACCAGAATATTTTCAAAGTTTTCCCTGTATAAGCCTATGTAAAACTTGTGACACCCGCCCCCCTCCCCTGCCCCCCCCCCCCCCTCAGGGTTGGGCCAATTTTGGCCCCAGGGCTATAATTTGAAGAATCTAAGTAGAGGTCTGGTCTATTAGATGGAGCTACATGCCAATTTTGGTGGCCCTAGGCCATATGATTTAGAACCAGAATATTTTCAAAGTTTTCCCTGTATAAGCCCATGTAAAACTTGTGACCCCTAGGGCGGGACCAATTTTGGCCCCAGGGCTATAATTTGAAGAATCTTAGTATAAAGGTCCATCAGATGAAATTACATGCTAATTTCGGTAGCCTTAGGCCGTATGGTTTAGAAGGAGAAGATTTTTAAATTTTTACCCCATATAAGCCCATGTAAAACTTGTGACCCCAGGGGCGGGGCCAATTTTGGTCCCAGGGCTATAATGTGAAGAAATCAAGTAGAAGTCCATTAGATGAAGCTACATGCCAAATTTGGTAGCCCTAAGCCGTTTAGTTTAGGATAAGAAGATATTTAAAGTTTTCGCTATATAAACCTATGTAAATCTTGTGACCCCCGGGGCGGGGCCAATTTTAACCCCAGGGCTATAATTTGAGGAGCTTTTGTAGAGATCTATTAGATGAAGGTACATGCAAAATTTGGTAACCCTAGGCCTTATGGTTTCGGGCATGAAGATTTTTAAAGATTTTCAATATTTTTTTAGTTTTGTTGCCAGAGTTTTTATAGGGATCAAATTCTTTGAAGACATTCTGAATAGGGCCATAGGAGGAACGTTTCTGTGAAGTTTCGTTAAAATCCGATGGATAGTTTCAGAGAAGAAGATGTTTGAAATAAAAGTTAACGCACGGACGGACTTGTGGACTCACGACGGACACTGGGCCATGATATAAGCCCGCTGGCCTTCAGCCAGTGGAGCTAAAAATCAAGGAAACACATGATTAAGTGAACTGTCGTCCTGATATAACCAAAATGTTGTCGGTAAATTTATTTTAGATGACGATTCACTTTATCATTATTGCTGTTATCTGTATTTTTCTTGCAGATTCTCCAGACAGTGACGTATTCAAAACTTATTTACAGAAGCACATTCCAGTGTACCCATGTACGGAGGGACGAATAAAATCCGTGAGCAAAGGTGGCGTTGCGTCCTCCAGCTCCATATTCCACGTAACTGACTTTTATACGTGGTTGTTACCACTTTTGGCTCTTTACCAGACTATAAAATTTTAAAATTCTCCAAAGAGAAAGCGTCTGCAGACGACAGATATAATGCTGCTCAAATGGTGGGAGTTCTATGTGAAGGGGTATAAAACATTGTGGGAAAAAAGGCCAAAACACTGGTTACAGTCATTTTTGCCTCTTTTCCACGATGTAATCAACGTTTTCTATCTCATGCTCATTAAAACATCATTGTTTAGTAGACTATAAAAATTGTGATCTAGAAAAGGAAAGTACGAATCTTTGTAGCGTTGAGGCGGCGTGTATCTATATAAAGTGTTAGCTCGACTGTTTCTGAAGAAATATAGCCTGTCGGAGTCTGCATCATCGTCGTGTGAGAACTGACATTGTCCCATTTCTCTGTCATTGCTCTGGCAAAAGAGGCTTTAATGCACCTCTATGGTGCATTATACCAAGCAAGTCTTCACATTATTATAGATCCATAAAATACATTTAGTGTAGCAAACAGCTGAACCATGAGGTAGAATTGTCCTTGGATATGCGGAAAATTTACAAAAAGCAAAACGTTTCCACACAGGTCAGTCTGTTCGGACTGCGCAGGCTGACCTGGGTGGATACTTTTTGCATGTGCAGCTACAAATACCTATTTTCATAGAGCATGGCCCATTCACTTCAAACTTATTATTTGTTCACCTTTAAAAGGAGAAACCGGTACCAGAAGGGTAAGTAGTCATCAAGCCATTTTTGATAGAGTTATCCCCCTTTCTGGACTAAAGAATTTTCACGGAAAAGCAACAGCAGCCTAGGATAGACATTCGCATGCGATGCTCTCTTTGTTTTTTGTATTTTATTCCACTGTATAAAATACAAGCTTACAGAAAACAACAATACAATTATAATGACCAATATACTGATATCCTTGTCTTCCTTTTGTTTCTTTAACCCTTCTCCTGATATATAAGTAAAATAAAACTTTTCAGCCGATAGGAAAAAATCAAATTTTTGAGGAACGATATCTCCTTATCGGACAGTGTAGATCCAAGATCAGACTGCATGTTCCGTGCAGTCTGATCTCGATCTGCACTGTCCGCAACTTGTCCTTGAGTCGCACTTAGCAGCCTAAGGGTTAACTTTGAGAGATATTTATCGTGTCCATTCAGTTTCAGACAATTCCATTTACATCTTATATACTTGTCACTCATACAACTATTTGTGTTTTTGTTTTTTCATTATTATTATTGTTATTATTATTATTATTATAACTAAAAATTAATGACTGTTTTGGTTTCACTTGTAAATACATGTATCAAATGTATAGTGCGTTCATGATATTAAAATTTGTACTTCTAGTACATGCAGATGTATTTGTCGACAGTTAAGTCCGTTAATTTTGCCCATTTGAGTCTAAAAATTGTGTCAGCACAGGATTTTAGAAAGTCACTACATTCTGTTAATGCTAGTGACATGCATCTTAACCCTTTACCGCACAATGCCGCCTTTTGACGCCCCTGGGAAAGAAGCCTTTTGAAAACATTGTGGGAAAAGGAGAAAATGCTGGTAACCAGCATTTTCTCGTTTTCCCACGATGTTTTCTACCCTATCAAAGAAAAATTGCACCATTTGAGCCACACTGAAATTGTCGTCTGCAAATGCTTTCAATTTGGACACGGCTAAAACTTTGTCGTCTGGTAAAGGGTTAAATAACAAACTCAACCCGAGACCGATTTGAGTAAGATACGAGATTTACATTTTTATCTACAGGATGCATAAACTGGTACCCGTTGTATCTCCAGTAACTGTCCGATAGACGATTCGAAAACCGATAACAGACATATGTAGTAAAATATCATCGGGAATCGTCATGATCAAACAATCCGGGTATAAATTCCAAGTCCATGTGTGCCTACATCTTAAAAATAGCAAGGGAGGGGGTGTATACATGAGAAAAACATTTCGTAACACGTATAAAACCCGATAAGATAGCTTATCGTAACAGTGAGACTCGGCTATCATCGGAAATCCAAACATTAACGGAAAAGAAAAGGGAGGGAAAAAGGATAGGGGTATTAAAAAACTGTAAAATGGACCAAAAGTTTATTTTTTTCAAGTGAATCGCTTATACCATTTAAAAAGGCAATAAATAAGCTTACTGACATCACTTCAGATAATCTGGACGTTTCAACACAAGGGAAGAACACTCAACAAATATTAAAATATTTTTAACTTCGAAAATGTATTCTGCCTCCATAAACCATACCTACAATTTGAAAGTTAAACACACACACATTCTTTTAAGTCAATCAAACTTAGTTCTATTTGAAAGAGGATTAAGTCTTCTTATCCCAATTGAGTTAATTTTCAATTTTTAAAATTAATGAAGTTATAACAGCGCTCTTCAATATTCTATATTAACTCTACCACACAATCCCGACCTTTAACGACCCTGAGAAAGAAGCCTTTTGAAAACATTGTGGGAAAAGGATAAAATGCTGGTAGCCAGCATTTTCTCCTTTTCCCACGATGTTTTCTACCCTTTCCAAATCAAATTTTAATTTTTGAGTCACATTTATTTTGTCGTCTGCAAATGCTCTCAATTTGGACCAGTCTAAAATTTTGTCGTCTGGTAAAGAGTTAAAACAATATAGGTTAATGAGCAGATATACATGGCCCTGAAAGTTGGCTATGTCACCAACTCCAGGCGTGTTCTTTTGTCATTTTAAGTTAAATTCTTCTAGGCCAGTCATAATCAGTCTCAAAGGTCATTTTCAGTCATCAGCAACTCACTCGTCCAAAGGTCATTTTCAGTCATCAGCCAACTTGTTCCTCTCTAAATTTCATGAAAAAGTACCATTGGCTATCACTGACCTTTCCAATAGGGCTCCAGACCATTTCAAGTATATTTTTCCAGTCCTATAAGAGACTTGTTCGACTGTCTCCAGATCATTTTCAAGGTATATTCTCCGAAACCTTCAGCGACTTGTGCCACCCATCAAAAACGACACAATGCTGGAAGATTCAAAGAATTTTTTATATTGATACATGTAGAATTGGATGGACTGGCCAGTTTTCGGGAGACTAAACTGGCGATTTTCGTTTACGCATACATGTATCTAAATGAAGTACTGATTACCAAAAACATTTTATATATTTTATAAAAATCTTTTATAACCATAAAATCTGCTTGAAACTGCATATTCTTTGCATTCTGCATACCTCGGGTGATCCGGTGATCAAATCCCTTGGCTGTATCACGTAGTTTGATATGCACCTATACGGCACATTTGTTCGCCTAAGTACACAATTTTACCATGACTGAAATTGTAAGGCTTCTCTTACAGAAGAAAACATGAGTCACAATTTTCTATCGCTATCTTTCTAGGAATATTTCCGTCGGCAAACAGTTTAAACATTTAATTTTTAGCACATTAGTAGTATAGGGATGTAGCCGAGGGACCATTTGTCCCTAGTCTGCATGCCCTGAGTGGGGTTTTTTGGTGTAGGATAACCAATCTGCGGAATAAAGTAACCGATCTAGGGACGGATAAAAGTAGTCAATCTGCGGACGTCCCCCACGTCTGATTCCCACTTGTTCCCAGCGAGTGGACTCAGTCTTTAAGTGGAGTTAGGGTTAAAGACCATGTTGGACTTAGACATTTTTTTGAGTGTATTTCGTTTGGAGTACAACTCTTGGAGTGTTAATCATAGAGACAATTTGGAGAAAGTAGGCTTTCTAGGTGAATGCTAGTCCTGAAAAGGGCTGTTTTTTACCCATTCCCTAGAATAGAATTAAATTAACTATTCGGTCACCTTAATTCCAAACCAGGGAAAGATGGAGGCACCTAACCCTCCTCTGCATGAACGATTTCTGCGACTTCGTTGAACAGCTCCCGGCGAAGTTCGGCGATGTGTTCAGCTTTGTCGTAGACATAATCGTAATACATGTTGAGCGTTCCTTCGATGATGCAAACTTCATTCGAAGATTATACCGAAACGATCTGCTGTTGGTCATCTTGTATCGTTTCTCCACCCCGCTCAGACGTTGATTGAGCAAAACGATCTGGTCGCAGGCTCTTCTAAAACGTCGTTCGGTATCAATCAAAGTGAATCGTTTATCAAAAGTTTTCATTCTCGAGAGTTAAGAGACGAATGAAATAATGCGATGATACAGTTGGTTTTATACGTTTGCAGGTGGATTGACCTACTTTGATTCAGAATTAAGAGCGCGGACGATGGCGAAAGCATCCATGAATGAATATAACTCTTAGAGAAAATGATGGATTTTTGAGTACTGATCATCGATCTGATCTCTATTGTGGAAGTAACACAAACTGTGATTGATCGAATCATTTGAGGTTAACCAACCAGAAGGTGTGTTGCTTTCAAATGTTTTGATAGTTATATTGCTTACTCGGGAGATGATGATCCACACTGTATTAGAGAATAATGGTATTTTTTTGGATACGAGATGAATTGGATTTTTAGAACAAAGGGCTTTTTTTTTTTGTGTGAAAAAATCGCTATGTCAGGTATTTTCTTAGAGAAATGTAAAATTTGAATGACAATTTGGAGAAGTAAACTTTCGTAGTGATGGGTAGCCCTGAAAAGGGCTGTTTTGTTTTGGAGATTGTACTTTTTTCTCCTCTATTGACTGCTTTTCTTTGGTTTTTTTTTTTATCTTTGTGATCTTGATCTTTGGGATCTTGAAGTTGACGAAGTTATCAATGTTTTTTCCGTAGTTGGTCTGATCCGTCAGTCCCGGGGTTGACCCGCTGATGTCAACTCTTTTTACAGGAAAGTAATCTTCCACCGATTTTCGTTTTATTGCTCTTGACTGCTTTTCCTTCGGCTGATTTTCTTTTGACTGCTTTTCCTTTGGCTGTTGTTCTTTCTTTACAACAGTTACGATGGAATCTATTAGCCTTCGAAGACTGGTTTTATTTAAGTCAAACTCCACCGGAATCGTAACAACAGCTGGTGATTTGTGTTGTCTTTGTGGACATAATGTCTCGATGTTTTTACATCGATGTGTCGATGTCTTCACTTCCTCTAAAATCTGAGTCATTACAGAATCTTGATTTGAAATCATTAATAGATAGATAAAAGCCGGTTCTACCCCTCCTCCCCTTAACCCCCCTCATTTTCCTCCCCGCATCACCCCCACGCAATGGCTAACTTATGAATTAGCTAACCCTTATGAATTTGCTAACTTATGAAACAGCTAACTTATGTAACAGCTAACTTACGCATTAGCTAACCCTTATGCTTGACTAACACACTTAACAATCACCCCACGGTTATGACTAACCCCCCCCTTACGCTTTAACCACCTTATCCAAAACAACCTCCATTAACCAAACATATGCTTTAACTAATTTCATAAACATAAACATGCTTATAAAATTCATGCGTCACTCATATAACAACCCACCAACAAAATAGTATAACCTCCTCTCTCAAACGTTTTAACTTAAATTCAATTTTTAAAAAAAAATTAAAAAAATTTTGATTTCAGGCTAACCAGTCAGTTGGCTAACCAATCAGCCGCCTAACCGTTTGTTCCCCCATCAAACAACGCAATGGCTAACCGGCTAACCATATGCTAGCCTTATGCTTTCATAAAAAAAAAAAAAAAAAAATTTTTTAAAAATTAAAAAAATAAAAATTTGAATTTTTGTTGGTTAAGTAATTTTAAAATATTATAAAATTGAGTGTGCTAGATACAATGCAAACTATTGTTATAGAAAAGTTGGAAAAAACTTTAAAAAGAAAAATGGATTGCAGACCAAGCTATAGAAAAAATAAAAAAATGGAAAAAGAATTAGTATTTTTAGGTGTTGAGTGTTCAAAATATGGAACTTCTGAAAAAGCAAATTATGAGGAGCCAATAAATCAAATAAAACCTGTTGTATATTATGAAATTAGTAAAGTTACAAACTCACCAAATACTATAGATTTTTTGTCACACATACAAATAGGAAACGCAGGCAATCATGAAGGAGTTGTATATTTTAATAGTTTTTTAAAAAAATATTATACTGTTATTTTTTTAAGTGAATATGATAGCATGCTAAAGCATTTAGCTGATACTTTATTTATAAAATCTCAATATTTAAAATTTATTTTTCCTTATTTAAATTTAAAAATTAATTTTGAAGAAACTAGTGAAGAAGAGGATGAATATTAAGATTTACAACAGATTTAAATATTTAACCTTTTTACCAGGTTAAATATTTTTTTAATTTTCAATCCTATGATGTCCCCAAGCTAAAGTGTTTATCTTATCCTCTAATATAAACCTTTTGTCATCAGCAAAACCTAACGCTTTCTTGTTTATCTCTTCAGTATATATTTCATGCCCGCGACTTCTTAACACACTCATGGTTCTATACTGGTCTTTTTCTGTAAACAAACATTCTTTATAATTCTCTAAATTTAGTTCATTTTTAACAACTGACTTTTTTACCCCCTTACATCTCCGGTCTTCACCATCACCTTCCCATATCAATTTTCCATTTTCATCTATTTTTATATCTAATTTTTTATAAGCATACAATTTAGCACCTAAACCAACAAACTCACTCATAACACCACCATTTAATTCATCTTTAAACATACCCAACACTTTCTTGTTCTTTTGACTATGCAACTCATGCTCTTTAGGGTAACCACTCATATCATACATTTCTTCAGCATCACAAGCAATATCCTTATATAAATCATCAGTTTCTATTTCAAGAATAAAGCTATCTGTATCAGTATAACACATCCTTACTTTTTCACCATACTTTGCTTTAAAGTAATTATAATAGGTTTTATGCATAAGCGTTTTGCTAATATCTAATATGCTCATACCTAAATAAACAGGTTTGTTATATGTTATACTAGTTTTCTTCATATGAACGGCAACTAAATTTTCATCAAAAATATTGTAATATGGTGGTAGTTTGGTTTAGCAACAAGTTTTTTATAACGATAGCTAAATTCATCATTAACCAATTGCACATCAACTCTATTTCTTAAGTTTTCCATAGTCTTACCAAAAACAGAATTCATCATTAACTTAAAAAAATCTTTTTCAAAATCATTTACTGCATTTTTTCTCAGTTCAGTATTTAAATCAATGTATTTTTTAATATCGGAACTTTCCTCAAACTTAATTCCGCGATGTATTTTTTTAATTTTTAAACCTAAATCTAAGTATGTTTCTAAAACCTCATGATGTATAACATAATTTTCTTTGTCACTTAAATTAGGAATTAACTTTTCTACCTTTTCTATTTTTAGTCGTTCAGGTGCTAAAGGCAAATCGTTGTGTAAATCATGTAACTCTTTAGGATATTCTAAATCAACCTCTAAAAAGCAGGGTATATTTTTCCATCCTTCTAATTCTTCTTCATTCATCCATTCAAAACCACAAGTAGGCAATAATTGACTCATAGCCCATGGATAAAGACTGTTTACATCTATATATATTAGATATATTGAAGGTTTATTTTTATCATAATCTTTACCCATATATTTATTATTAGCCTTAGAATACCTTTTACTGCACATAGATATACCACCTCTGATACCCTTTTCAACCATTAAAAGCATATCAGGGTCTGTTAAAAGTTCAAGTTTTACTCCAGATTTTTTAAGCATTGCATCAAGTGCCAACCCTGGAATAGTATAATACCAACAAGGGTCTAATTCATAGTGTTTATGACAAACATCCCTAAAGTTTTCAAAAACATCAGCTAAAAGCAAAACATCTATTTTGTTGTAAAGCTCTAAATAATCTTTAAACGTTTTCATGTTAAAAGTTTTCCAAACCTTCAATGCATGACTATAATCTTCATCACTAATATGCTCTTTATTTAAACTTGAATAAAATTTTTCTTTAGGTGGTAAGCAGGTTTTGCAGGTTTCTTTTAACCTTTCAAAAGAATCTAAATATTCATAAGGAAAAACTCCTTTTCTTCTAACTAATGGTAAATGTTCTCTCGAAAAATATCTCGATAAAATATTTAACTGCTCTTCATTTAAATTTTTTGAAAGACTATCCAAACTGGAACCCATAAACTTAAAACTATCAAGAAACCTAATTTTATGAGTTATGTTTTCCCCCACCTTAATATATTTACTAAAGCTAATATATTTTTCTTCATTATTAGGGATACAATCAATGTTTCCATCAGTTTTACCAAGATTTTTAATAAAAAGATGGGAATCATAACCACTTAAATTATGAAAATAAACAGGTGTAAAAGTGGGGTTTTTCGCCTTTAGATTACATTTAGTATGAGCGGCACCCCTATATTTACCAGTAAAATGACAATGGTCTCTTACTTTATAATTTTTATGATTAAATTTTTCATCACAAATCCAACAACGCGTTTCTCTTTTATGTTTTTTTCTTCCTCTTCAGTTATTTTAATTGGTACCACGTTTTGATAATATTTTTTATGAATTTCTCTGATATCCTCGGTTACAATATCTATAAAAACTTTCTCTGCATTTTCTCCAGTATATTTTTTTTCTATAGGTGGGCACACCCCATCATCAAAAAATTTTATAATACAGTAAAAACTGCAGGGGATGTGCTTTTGAGTTTTTACAGTATAACTTTCTTTTTCATTTTCTTGGATTGTTTGTTGTTCTTTTATAGGTTCTAATATACTTTCAAAATCAGCATAAACAGCAACAGGAAACTTAAGTTTTCTATCATGATTTATAAATTGTAATGTACTACCTTTTTTAGGCATTTCTAAGGTAACAGGGTCATGCTCGCCACAATATTTTTTACGTTTTTCTAAAAGTTTTTCACTTCCAATTGGATTTATGCATCTTTTACAAAAATACTTTTTATGTTGATTATTTGATATTTGGCTAAACATTAAGCGATTAAAATTTTTTATGAGAGCATAGTGACTATTTACTTCATTTTTTACGTAAAGCAAATCTACATGGTTAGTTTTTTCATTTTTAGTAATTCTTAGTGGATAAAATTTTTCTTCATCATAACTAAAAACATTAATGCTAATTTCTGGATTTTGTTTTTCAAATTTATCTATTGCATCAATTGTAACAGGATATTCTAGTTTATTCATATTTAAACTATTTTCCTTTGATTTTAAATCACCATCAATTCTTTCTGAATGTTTATCTTTTGGATTTAATGCTCTTAAAATGCACCATGAAAAGCACTTATTATCCTCATTTTTCATATTAATACATGCTTTTTTGTCAGCAATCCATTTTGGAAGGGGTAAAAAGGATGTAGCTCTTAAAGGGTCATAAATAGCTGTATGTAGCTTTAAATGTAATACACTATGAAATGTCCATCCGCTATTCCTTCTTAAAAAAGTACGATAATTTTCTAAAATTCTTTCAGCCATAATATCATATAATTCGTTTACATCGGTTCCCCTTAAATTAATCATATTTACATCAGAAGAAAGATTAGCTGGTACCGTGTGTTCAAAATCCTCAAATCTATACATTAAACATTTAAAAACCATCTTTACTTTAATTTTACGTTTATTTCTTAAAATATTTACCACAGATTGCATTGTTAGCTCTAAAAACTCCTCAGGAGATTCAACGGGAAACCCCTATATTTTGTATTGTATTGCCCACTCTTGTAATGAAGACTGCTTTGTTGTTACTTCAAAAAGTTCAGGTCTTGGTTCAACCCTTGGTAAACGTTCTTCTACATTTCTAACAACTTCATTTAAAACTTGTGGAATCTGCTCTTCTTCAACATTACCAGTTAGCCAATTAGTAAAATTAGATACCCTTCTTCTAACGCTTTCAGGAATTACTGCTGTGACAGCTCTTTGAGCTCCACTGTAAATATTAGATACTGCCCTTTGAGCAACATTAGAGATTCTTCTGAATATAGAACTCATAATTTTTATATAAAAATAAATTCCTTTAACTCAATTTTATTATGAATTTTTTTCATAATAAAATTATTGATTGTCAATTTTATATTTACCGTTCCAAACTCTTCCATCCCAATTTTCAATCGTTTGAGGACATTTATCTATAAATTTACCTGCTTTGTAAATTGATGGAAAAGTTGTGGTTTCTCCTGTTTCAACATCCTCTAAAATAACTTGTCTTGGATTTTTTTAAATCGTCTTTAATCTTTCATAATTAGGTATTTTATTTTCATTTCTTTTTTTATTCTTCTTTTTTTTAATTTTTTCCTCAGGGTATAACCTGATATATATATATCCTCTCTTTCTTGATGTAATCATTTTATAATATAGACATTAAATTTTTATAACTCCTTGATTTTAATACACCTTGCCTTTTTAATTCATCACATATGCTTACCAACTCATTTCTTAAACCAGTATTACCAGCTTCTTTACTTGCCATTAAGAGGTCTAATCTTTCTAACAACGCATTAGGGTCAGATGGGATAATAACAATTCCTTTTCCAAGGACTGAATCATTCCAAATGTGTCTAAGTATCTTATTCCACTTGTATGACCTACTGCTTTTTGGAAAATTACTTTTCGGGTCATTATTTCGATGGAGGGTGTTGGATTTTATCATTATCTCCTTGTAATTATTAAAACCCTCTTCATCATATTTACTTTTGTCCGGTTTTCTAGCTACAATAAGTTCCCACAGACCAGACGTACCTTCATAGGTTTTATTTGCAATTAAAATATCATTTCCTAATATTTCAGCTTCCTTATTCCCGATATAAAATTTACCTTTTTTGTCATATATCCCATACGTTGTATCAGCTTCATCCTTATTGGTAAATCTTCTTGGTTGCTTTGCTGCAAGTGGTCCAATAAGTAATAATGGGTCTTCTTCTTCTTCCATCTCTTCCATTATCCTAAATAATTCTTCCATATCATCTCCTTCTTCCGATTTCTCATAGGCTTTGATAGAAGGAAAGGCAGGAAACGTAATAGCATTAGGCAAGTCTTCTATGCCTTTTTTAATAGGTTTAAGCCCTTCTGTAATTTCCTTTGTTGCAGCTTTTTGTGTTTCTGTAATAGGCTTAAAAAACTTTGATAGGTCTGTTTGTAATTCAATTTCACCTGTTTTCTCTGCAAGTTGGCTATCCATAATTCTTTTCTTTGTTTCAAGATATTCTTTTACAATTTGGTCCCTTTTTACAGGGTCTGTTATCTTTAAAAATGACATTTTATATTACAAACATAATTTTTTATATCGTTTTTAACGTAGTTTTAATCAGTATTTTTAATTTCACATGCGCAAGAACATTTAAATTTAGTCCGTGGTACGATTTTTTTCCACCAACCTCCGAAAGGACTCACGCGCTTCTTGCCTCCCTTTCTCAGTCAATGATTCTTCATTTTCAGCTGTTATCTTCTTTTTAGATTTAGTTCTTATATCATTCTTCATAGCTTTGTATTTCTCCAATTCCTCCATAATTAATTTAAATTCATCATCAGATATATGATTGTCAAGTAATGCTTTTGATATATGTGTAGATATTGTGTTAAGTTTGCTATCAGCAATCATTTTTATTTTCTGATGTTTTTCACCTTTACTTCTTGTGGTTCTTACGGCATATTTACCAACAACACTCATTAAACCAGTAAAAAGGGCTGACGCTTCGAGTGCTATTACCACAGGTATCGCAACTACGGTTGATAACAAACCAATTCCTCCAGCACCACTTACCACTGTCATGGTAATTAAAACTGTATCAATATTATCCACTATATTAGCGGTTCTAAAATATTTTTTTGCAAGAGCATCTCTTTGTTGAACTTCACTTTCAAGAAAAGATTGAACTTCTGATATCTTTTTTAAACGGTATGAATGACCATTGTCATCGCTCATTAAGGATAATTCAATAGGAGGTGCATTTGGTGTATTGCGTTCAGTAGGTAAGTTTGGATATATCTTTTCTTTCATCTCCATTTTATTAGAGGGATATTTTTTTTAAATTGTGTAACAAACGTGACACAAAAACTCATTTTCCTCAATTCTTAATAGCTTACTTGAGTTGTTTGTAATAGTAATGACAACATCAACAGCATCCTCAAGAATAACTTCATTTGATAAACTTAATTGCCTAATTTTTAAATTATAAGATAGAGAGGTTAAAACAACCCCCTTACTCATTAAAAAGCCAAAACTTAATACTATTGACTTCGTTTCACCTGGTTTTAGTGTTAAGGGTTGTTGAGTAAAAATTTCCCAAAGAATTGGATTAACTTTTTTAGGAGGATACTTAACTTTTAACGGTTTCCAAAAAATAGTTTTTGGTTGAACTATTTTATGTTTTGCTCCAAATTTATAAATGTTCATATTTTTAATTTTATAATATTGCTCCCAATATAGGAATATTAGCAAATGGGCTATTAGGTCCTAAAAGAAGTCCTTTTCCATCATGAAACTTTCGTCCTTGTTTTAAATACAATCCATCACCAACAGATTTTAATCCTTTACCTTTAGCTGGTCCAAGGTAAAGACCTTTTCCATCATTTTCTACTTGGCATACACATCCACCTTTTTTAAGGTAAAGACTTGACCCCATTGCTTTTTGAACCCCTGATGAGGCTAACCCGGATAAAGCATCAACGCCTATAGCAGGTAAAACGGTTCTCGCTAATGTAGGTAGAACTGATGAGGCTAAACCAGCTAACATTCCAAGAAAACCACCTTCTACTTTCATGTTGTGTCTAAGCTGTTTTTCTGTCATTCTAATTGTGGTTCCTTTACCAGCTTCATAAGCTTTTGCTATTTTCTTCGCTTGACTTTGATTTATAGCTACAACATCGTTACCTTGTGAATCATCATAATTTAAACGAAGACTTACAGGACATTTGTTTTTTAAAGCAAGTTTAAGTTTTTCTTTTTGTCCATCCGTTATATTTAATTTTACTGTAGTATAGTTTGCCATTTTTTTTATTTATCTTGCTTCTCTTATATGAAATCTGATTGTTAAATTCTCGCCTCTAAGATTTAGTGAATTTCCATCTTGGTCTGTAATTGATACATTAAGGTTATGTATTACATCTAATGTTAATGGTAGATAAACCAGATTTACGGGATTTTCTATTATTTTATACCCTGGTGAAACATTAGGAAAAAATGAATAAATAGTGTTTTTAGTAGCTTCATTAACATAACTTCCTGAGATAATATCAATATTAACGAGCAAACTATTAATACTAAGAATATTTACTACATTTTCTCATTCGTGAAAACCTTGTTCATATTTAGCATGAGTAAATCCTAAAACTTTAGCAATAGAATTTGGTTGATTAAAATCTACTTGATAGTTATTTTCAAGAGTAAGAACAGACTTTAAGGTATTGGTGTTTGCAGAGATATTTATAAAATACCTTTCATTAACTGCATCGTAATGGCTTTTTTTCCTCATTTCTTGTTGAATGAAATCATTAATATCAACAAGGTCATAACTTCCTTCTGGTATTTTTACTTTTTCCCATGAAGCACCATTGTCTGGAGAATAAACAAAAGTGTCATTTTTTTCATCAATATTTGGAAAAGAGTAGTAAGTTTCAAGATTAACCAATGCTACTTCATATTCTTTATCCTTTTCTAATTGAAGCAGTGGAGTAAATCTTGTGTTAAAATTTGTTTTGTTGTTGCTTACTATAATTTGAAATGATGTTTTGTGGTCAGTGTTTTTAACAATTGTTGCTAAAAGTTCTTCCATTTTTAATCACTAAAAATATATTTTAAAACAAAATATATTTTTTTATTTTTTTTTTTTAAATTTATACCGACTTAGGTATATAAAAGTTATCAAATCCATTTCTGTACTTACCATTTTGCTTTTTGCTGGTTAAATCAATGATAACAAAACCATGCTGTCTCTCCCAACCCGTTTTACAAAATTCACGAAACTCATCCTTAGGCATATCATCACCTATATGGTCACTATAGATATGATTAAGATTTTTAAGGTCTTGCCTAAATAAACAAATAAAATTTGCGTTTTCTCTAATAGTTTGTCGAGGTAATCTAAAATAATTTTGTGATAGGTAAAAACAATCAACATTACTATGTCTTCCTCGGATGTAATAACATTCACATTTGTTTTGCCTTTCTAAAAGTAAATCATCAAAAATCATTAATTTTTTGTTTTCTGAGTTTAACTCTCTCGGGTCAGGAACATCGCTAGCATTTTAAAAAAATTCACAATTTATATCAGATTTTTTATTAACCGTTTTAGCCCACTCTTCAACTAACGCTGTAGGAGAAACATTTAAATCTTGAACTTCATCTCTAATATTAAACAGCCTTAGGATAAGTTCTTTTGGCAATTTCTCTTCAAAAGCTTTTTTAAGTATGCGGTACTCTGGTTGAAACAAACTTTTGCCAAAAACGCATAAGTTGTCATAATCAAGCCAATCAGGTCTTAATAACAGGTTTAGTAAAAGAGTTGTTTTACCACATCCCGATTTACCAACTATTACTCCCCTGATACTCTTTGGAAATAGAGGATGGTTAAATCTCTTTGATACAACTTCATGCCATGATAAATTTACAATATTCATTTTTTTATATTAAAAATTTTAATTTTAATATAAAATGTATTGCGTTAAATGTAAAAAACAAACTGAAACAACCGATTTTGAATGTGTTGTAAGTAAAAATGGAAGAAATATGAAACGCGGTAAATGTATTGAATGTGGAACAACTAAAACCCAATTTATTAAAAAACAAGAAGGTGGGTCGTTGTTAAACAAGGTTATCAATAACTTACCTGTTGAAATGCACTTACCTGGTCATAATTTTACTGGTCCGGGCACCAAATTAAAGAAAAGATTAAATCCTGATTTAACACCGAAAGAATGGTCAAAACCTGTAAATCGTGTTGATAAAGCGGCATATCATCATGATATCTGTTATCTCAAACATAATGATACTGCTACAAGAAATGCTGTTTGTGATAAAAATATGTTAAAGGAGTTAAAAGGAATCTACAATCCTTCTATTAAGGAAAGAATGGAACGGGGGTTAGTTGGCTCATTAATAGGGACAAAGGCTAAATTTGGAATGGGAGTTAAAAAAAAATTTTCAACATGTTAAATTTATCTGAGGAATTACACAAACCCGTAAAAAGAAAATTTAAGAAAAGGAGAGTTATAGTAAATGGTATTGATAGGATATAGGCTGCAGATTTAGTAGATATGCAAGCATTTTCTAAATTTAATCGTGGTGTAAAATATCTTCTTGCTGTCATTGACATCTTTTCAAAATATGGATGGTTGATACCATTAAAAGACAAGACTGGAAAATCTGTTTCTGTTGCATTTAAGAGTATTTTTAAGGAAAGAAAACCTGAAAAAATGTGGGTGGATAAGGGTAAAGAGTTTTATAACAAAGAAGTTAAAGACTTGGTTGAATTATATTCCACTGAAAATGAGGAAAAATCCAGCGTTGTTGAGAGATGGATTAGAACAATGAAAGAAAAAATGTGGAAATATTTTTCTGCACACTCAACAAATGTTTTCATTGATGTAACAAGACCTTGTTAAAGAATATAACAACACAAGGCATTCTTCTATTAAGATGACACCAGTTGATGCAAGTAAAAAGAAGAATGAAAATAAAGTTTGGAGAACATTGTATCCTGATTATAATCGAGTAAAAGAAGATATAAAACCAAAGTTTTCTGTTGGAGATAAAGTAAGAATAAGTAAAAAGAAAAAGACTTTTGAAAAAGGTTATACCACAAGATGGACTGAAGAGGTTTTTACAGTTTCAGAAGTAAAACATACATCACCTGTAACATATAAAATTGAAGATTTAAATGGAGAAGAAATAAAAGGAACCTTTTATGAACCTGAACTACAAAAAACGAGACAAGAGTTGTATAGGATAGAAAAGGTTATTAAAAAGGGAAAAAAGAAATCTCTTGTAAAGTGGAAAGGTTACCCCAATGAGTTTAATTCATGGGTTGATAATAGTGCTATTGAAAATATTTAATATATAAGAAATGCAGGATATTTTAATTGATAATATAATTTTACCAAACAAACCTTTAAGTAATTTTGAACTTGAGGATGCAGTAAAAAAATTAAAAATAAAAAAATTTAGGGGAGTATTTTTAAGAGCTACCCTACCTAAAAACGTAAAAAACAAAGAATGCGGTATATTAAATCTTGATGATTTGAGTGGGCCTGGCACTCATTGGGTTGCTTGGTATAAAAATGGTAAAACTAAAATTTATTTTGACAGTTATGGCATACAACCACCTATTGAAATTCAAGAGTATCTGGTAAGTCCAATACATTACAATACCGACCAATTACCTTGATAGCTGGCATAATTCGCGCCCGTAAAAACATTCAACATGGACCGAAACAGATACAAAATGTTCAATTTTTTTATTGTAACCATGGCTACAAATATTCTGTTATGGAATGTCAGAGGGATTATGTCGTCATCGCTAGTACTGTCAAATATACTTGACACAAAGAATGTGGACGTCGCGATAATAACCGAACACAGACTATTACCCGAGTCAGTTTCCTTCTTAGAAAGTATACGTATCAACTTTAAGTATTATGCATTGTGCAGTCAGCCTAAGAAACTAAATGGAAAATCGGTATACGGCCGAGCGGGCATTGCCTTATTAGTTAGGTAATCGTTAGAACAATATGCCTCAAAAATTGAATCGGAACACTGTAAAAGGATAATTGGCGTAAAAATTGCAAAACCCAACTGTGAGTCACTATACATATTTGGGGCATACCTACCCGCTGACGGCGATCGAATCCTTTACACAGAAACATTAAGCGAGCTAGAAGCCTTTGTCGATTTTTATAGCAAACATGGCCAGATATTTATAGGGGGGGGGGGGGACTTTAATGCCAAAATAAACTCAAATAGTACTCACTTTAAATCAGATGCTCTCTACAGTTTTGTACAAAATCATAAACTAAACGCATTAAATTTGCAGCCTCATTGGAAAACTGTGGAATACAGTTTTTCACCTAACCATAGTATGATTGATCATGCACTTGTAACGAACGATACGTTGGAAAATGTGTCATGCTTTGATATCATGAGAGAAGAAGACCTGATTAAGACATCAGATCATTTACCGTTTTTAATAGTCATTGATGACTACCTGTGCGAACAACCATGTAAAACCGTGCCCGATTCAAAAATCGCGTGGGAAAGAGCTGAATTTGAACATATTAGTACATACCAGTTCGAACTTAACTACCATTTCAACGTAAACAAAATCTGTGAAATCTGTGACATTAATCAGCTTTCCGATACTATATCCTCTATCATAAAAAGATGCGCGAGTAAATGTTTACCTAGCATAAAATTAAATCATAACACAAAACCTTATTGGAATCGCACTGTTAAGGATGCACACTTTCGTTCTAAGCAAGCTAGAAAATCCTGGGTAGCTGAAGGAAGACCCAGGGATCGCGGAAACCCGTCATACGCTCATTATAAACAGTTAAAAGCGGCATTCAGAAAGGTGAAACGAATTGAATCGCGAAATTATACAGACAAGTTGTTACAAGACCTCAACTAAAACGGCGGGAGTAGATAACAAACTGTTTTGGAAATTAATGAGAAAATTTAACAACAAACAAAATGATAACATTAACAACATAACTGTAGACGGACAGAGCTTCAAAAATGGTGAAGTACTAGACGGGTTTGCAAAATATTATAAAACGGTTTTTGACTTTGATTATCAGGATCCTTGTTCATCTTTCGATATGAATATCAGGGAAAAAATTACAAATGCTCTAAAAACGCGCAACGGAAAAAGCAGTTTTACAGAAATTTCCGAAGATGACGTTTTAAAAGCACGGAAAGAACTAAAACGAAGAAAAGCACCTGGCCCAGACGAGATCACGAATGAACATATTATACACGGAGGAAAACCCATAGTTATGGCTCTTAAACTGCTATTTAATCGTGTAATTGAGCAAGAAAAATGCCCCGACACGTGGAAACATAGTTATATAATTCCGATTTTTAAAGGCAACGGAAAGATTAAAAGCGATCCGAATAGCTACAGACCCGTGTCTCTACTTTCCGTTTTCTGCAAACTGTTTGAACGTGTGATTGCTAACAGGCTTTCTGAATTGACCTTTACACCATTTCCGAACAAGCAGCAACAAGGCTACCAAAAAGGGCTTAGTTGTATTACGGCCGGCTTTAACCTTCAGGAAACTATATACCACAACTTAGAGCAAAAGACCAACGTATACGTTGCTCAATTAGATATAAAGGGTGCGTTTGACTCAGTGTGGCACGACGCCCTTTTCGTAAAACTACTAGATCTCGGTATAGATCTGAAACTTTGGCGGACACTCCGCAATAGTTATCAAAATCTTAGAACAGTTGTAAAAACATCACATGGTACGTCGGCTGCCGTAGACGTAAAACGTAGTGTTCGGCAAGGGGGCGTATTATCGGGTTTTTATTACACTTTATATATCAATGCGCTCCTAGATGACCTTGAAAAATCAGGATATGGAGCAATGGTTGGGAGCGTTCCTGCGGGCAACCCCACCCTTGCAGACGACATTAGCATCGTTACAACTAGCCCCATGGCATTACAGGCACAACTTAACATAGTGCAAAGTTACGCCAAAAATTACAAATTTGAAGTAAACGTCGACAAATCATACGCGTTTGCCTTCTCCTATCGTCGTATAAACTTACCTTTAAGAGTTACCTATAATAATACTGAAATAAAAAAGGTAGACTCAACGACCCATTTAGGTATGGTAATAAACGCCGATTTCTGCAGGAATAACTCCTCGAAAATTGTAGATCGTTGTAAAAAAGGTAAAAACGCGTATCATGCCATGCTAGGATATGGATTACAACCTAAAAGTTTTCATCCTTTAACACTGTGCAGCATATATCATAAAGCTATACAGCCAACCATATTGTACGGGAGTGAGCTGTGGAATGACTTAAAATCCGCAGATATAGATCAGATAAATCGAACGCAGCATTATATCTAAATCTATTCATGGCTTTCCGAAACTTACTCGATCCGACATGTGTGAATCGATGCTCGGACTAAACCGTTTATCTAGTCAAGTAGACGACAGAAAGATGCGCTTCGTACATAAAATCTCTACCCTACCGCAAAGTTCAATCACCCGGCAAATTTTCACTCGGCGGCTACTCTGTCACATTAAAGGCTCATATCCGATGAAAGGCTTTATACCTGATATTTATACGATCCTTGGACGTTATCGTATGGCAGACATTTTAAATGTCTTTACGGAAAACACAGAGTCACCTGCGAAATGCGAGTGGAAATGCCGTCTACGTGGCACAATAACCAATTTTGAGCAAAATCTTTGGATTAAAAGAATTCACAACGATATCGATTTTACATTGTTCCGAAGAATACACACAACAGTTAGTCCCGCAGTTGTCTGGTCATTTTCTAAGCTTCATCAAGATCAAAAGCTATCCAAATTTATCTCAAAAATATGGGTTGAGAAAGCTGTTCGAGTCCGGTCTGTGTGTAAGTTGTGCGAAAACGAGTACGAGAACAAATATGCTCATATCCTATCAGAATGCATATATTTGATAAATTTCAAATACAGTCTTTTCGATGAAATCCTTCAGAAGTTTGGATATCAAGCTGCAGCAACCTTGGAAGGATTCGGACATGAACAATTCAGCTTAGTAACTTTAGGAGCAAGCTGTGACGATCTATCTCATATACACGACTGTGAGTTTTACAGATGCTTATTTAGCTTTGTAAAACAGACTGTTACTGTATATGAGAGACTTATATTATCACATTAGTGTACATAATAGGCATATGAAATAACCGGCTTTCGGTAGGGATTGAACCTCGCAGGACTACAGGGTTGTAGCGTACCTGAATTCTGTACTTTTTTTTTCCTCATCTGTGTTATTCTTTCATATTTATTTACATGTATGTAATTTAATCTCCCACGAGGAGGATAAATAAATAAATAAATAAAAACAAGCAGGTCAAGTATTTTGCGGTTATTTATGTTTGTTCATTCTTAAAGAACTGGGTTTAGGTAATAAATTCCAAAATGTTTTAAATACATTTTTTTAGTAATTAAAAAAATGCCTGTTGATAAATTTGGAAGAATGGATGATGTTAAAACAAGCGGTGATGGTGTGTCACTCTCTTATATAAGTAATAATTTTTTACGTAAAGATGGAACAACCACCGTTACCGGTTCTATAAATATGAATGGTAACACATTAACGTGGGTTAGTAATCCAGTAAATCCACAAGATGCTGCAACTAAGAGTTATGTTGATGGCAACTTGGGGCTGTTAGATGAAAACGGAGGATACCATATGACGGGGTATTTAAACATGGGTTTTAATAAAATAAAAAACATACCCGAACCTGAGGAACCGAATGAAGCTACTAACAAAAAATATGTGGATAGTAGCAAAGCAATAGTACAACAACAAGATGGTACTTTTTCCGCTGTTGCAGATATAGGTATGCGAGGATATACTTTAACGAATGTTATAGAACCTGCAGAACCACAAGACGTTGCAACTAAAAATTATGTTGATGTTAGCAATCGAGCTTTTATTTATGGGGTTGGAGGTTATATAGCGAGTAGTGACATTTCTATGGGTGGTAGAAGAATTTCCAACGTTGGAACGCCTATGGAAAGCCAACAAGTTGCAAATAAGTTTTACGTAGATAATGTTGTTGAGATAGCTACTGCAGGTGATAAGACTTTAACAAAAAACCGAGATGGTTCCTTTTCAATGGATGGTAAAATAAATATGCATGGTAACTCGATTACCGGCTTACCAAATCCCATTGACCGTGACGCTGCTGCCAATAAAAATTACGTAGATAATGGTGGTGCTATTGTAAAAAATCCTGATGGAAGTTTTACAGCAATATCCAACATAGACCTTCAAGGTTTTTCTATAAAAAACGCTGCGACACCTGTAGAAGAAAGAGATTTAGCAACAAAATCCTACGTGGATAAAAAAAGTATCGCTTCCTTCTCTCGTAGGTCCTAAACCTATTATAAGTGTGTGTGCTGAGGGACAAGGTCCTTTAGGAGATGGTAATTACGAGTTTTCTTTTGGTAATGGAAGCTCTGGAATGAACCATGGGATAGGAGGTTATTGTATGTCTGCTCCTGGTAGAATTATAAGGGGGACTTTAATGGTTTCTAAAGTTGGTGGTATTCTAAAAGAAGAGGCAAAAGTCAATATAGTTGTAAATGGAGTTGAACAGGCCGACTACTCCATAGTGAAAAAACGAAATGAAGGTTGTAGTTGCGTAGTTTTCCCACAACCTTTAGTAATAGACCAATGTGATGTTATAAACTTTATAACAAGGTCTGACAACCCCAACGCAAAAAATGCATATTTGACGATACTGATAGAGTTGGACTTGTAAAAATATTTAACCTGGTAAAAAGGTTAAATATTTATATTTTTCGTTTGATTTCACTTTCCACTCTGCATATAAGACATTCTTCTTTTTTATAATTGTTGTCACATTTTTCACATATAGGAACATGACCGCAACTGCAAAAAAGTATATCCGGTTTATTTTCATAACATATTACGCATTTTTCTTCTTTAATTGTTGTTTTACCGTTAATATGTGGAGTTGGTGGTAATGACTCATCTTCATTTTCACTTTCTTCATCTTCTGCTCTTTCTAAAGCAAAACGTATAGGAGGTCCATCATAACCTAAGTATCTTTCTTCTAAACAATTTCTCATTTTTGTATAATCATGTAATTCACCCCAATATTCACCATAATATTCAACAAAAGAAGTAAAATTAAAATACTCTGCAGGATAAATATTTTTAAATGTTAAAATTGGATATAATTTATAATTATCTGTTGCTGGCTCTCTATCATCATTTCTAGCTAATTCAAGTAAAGCATTTTGATAAACACTAATAAAATTATCACTTTGGTTAAATGGTTTTCTAACACCAGTAAAAATAGGGTTGCCAACACGGCGAAATGAATCCGTAAGGCTCATTGGCGGACTTATTCGCCGTAAATCAGGCCAACACATAAAAACAGTTGTGTCAAAACCAGATTCATTTAACTTATGCTTACTATGTTCATAATAAACAAAGGGTATTACTTTTGTAAGCATGTAAATAAAATCATTACTATTTTCAAACCAATGAAAATGCAATTGAAATACTTCTTTATCTGAATCATAATAATAGTAAGACATACATTTTTTATTTAATGTAATCTCTATTAGCTTAATTTTAAAATCGATTGAAATTTTATCTAACACATGCATTTTTATAATATTTTAAAATTACTTAACCAACAAAAATTCAGATTTTTATTTAATTTTTTTTTTTTTAATTTTTTTAATTTTTTTAACTTTAGATTGGGGGTATTATAGGATTTAAAATATTTAACCTGGTAAAAAGGTTAAATATTTATAAATCTCTCTTAATGGATGTAACAGACCTGCACACTGGGCACTTTTTAGAATCTTTCACTAAGTCGCATGAACGACAAATTGGAACATGACCACAAGAACAAAACATAACTGTAGGCTGTTTTTCCATGCATATAATACATTCATCTGACTTAATAACTTTTTTTCCGTTCGTTGATATACTTAAGTCTTCTAGTTCTTCAAGTTCATCTTCTTCATCAGTTACGTATCTTTCTTCTAAATAATTAAATCCAATAGCTTTCCATATTTTTTTGTTCCTTCACATATAGGTGCTATTGCTGAACTATTTGAATCAGCAAAAGGTTCAATGTCAAAAACATCAAACATTTTTTCTTCATCTTCATCTTCCCATTTATAAAAATAAAACCATAAAACCAAATAAAAAATCTTTTATTTATGTTTTTTTGAATTCCTCTATCTTCATGACTAATAAGTTCAAGTAAAAGTTTGTCGTATGTTTTTAAAAACATAAAATTAGTATATGTATGTATAATATAAAACCCTGAAAAAATAGGAAATCCAAAATCACCACCACCACCTCTTGCTATATTTTCTATATCTTTCCATACAACATATATACTACTTCTAATGCTTTTAAGTTTATATTGTTTTTGTCGCTCAACACTAATATTATAATAAGCAAATGCTTTAAAAATACTAAACATATAAAGATAATCATTTAAATCTTTATCAATATTAAAATTTATTTCTTTTAAAATACCCTTTTTATGAAAAATCTCGTTTTTTGTTGAAAGTTTAGCTTTAGCTTCAATACATTCTCTTAAAGCTGTCTCCTTTTTATAAGAAATAGTATCTAACACACTCATTTTATAATATTTTATATTTACTTAACCAACAAAAAATCAAATTTTATTTTTTTAAAATTTAAAAAAAAAAATTTTTTTTTTAATTTTTTTTTTCATATGGTTAGCTGGTTAGCCATTGCGTTGTTTGATGGGGGAACAAACGGTTAGGCGGCTGATTGATTAGCCAACTGACTGGTTAGCCTGAAATCAAAATTTTTTTATTTTTTTTTTAAAAATTGAATTTAAGTTAAAACGTTTGAGAGAGGAGGTTATACTATTCTGTTGGTGGGTTGTTATATGAGTGACGCATGAATTTTATAAGCATGTTTATGTTTATGAAATTAGTTAAAGGTTAATGGAGGTTGTTTTGGATAAGGTGGTTAAAGCGTAAGGGGGGTTAGTCATAACCGTGGGGTAATTGTTAAGTGTGTTAGTCAAGCATAAGGGTTAGCTAATGCGTAAGTTGGTTAATGCATAAGTTAGCTGTTTCATAAGTTAGCCAATTCATAAGGGTTAGCTAATTCATAAGTTAGCCATTGCGTGGGGGTGATGCGGGGAGGAAAATGAGGGGGGTTAAGGGGAGGAGGGGTAGAACCGGCTTTTATCTATCTACTATCATTTGTCTCATCTCATCTTCAAATTTGTTGTCCGATACTGTCACTGGATTGATGAGTGTTGAATTTATGGCTGTCGATAGAATATCTCCATTATTTTCAGGCGGTGGTAAGAAATCGTCTAAGATGAAATCAACGAAGTCGATTTCTCCTGGGTTGAATTCCATTTTTCGCTAACGTTTGCTTATTCGATCTACTCGAGAACCGAGAGCCGAATGATTATAGGAAAATATTGCTGCCTATTATATATTTACGGCTGGATTGACCTACTTTGGTTCAGAATGAAGAGCACGGACGAGGGCGAAAGCATCCCTTGAGGGAATGACCCATTCGGCATACCTCGGGTGATCCGGTGATCAAATCTCTCGGCTGTATCACGTAGCTTGATATGCACCTACACGGTACATTTCGCACATCTCCGGAAGTACGCCACTTAACCGTTATTGAATGTAAGGCTCCTCTTAAAAAAGAAGAAATGAGTAAATTTTCTATCGTTATCTTTCTAAGACTATTTCAGTCGGCAAACAGTTTGTTTATTCAATTTTTAGCGTGGTTTATAAATTCCGTTGGGAGCTTTCATCGACAGATCGATAGAAGTGAATAACTTCACCGTGGTTGTTCATGTCGTTGCTAAGCGATCTACGGGGGCGCCGCCATGTTAAGATCATGTGATTGGTAGTTCAAAATGGAAGCCTCCTATACACGGACGAGTTTAGGTGTAGGTACGGAACCGGAGTTGTGACGAGTGGGAACGACCGGTTCTTATGTCTTATAGTACTACTATATTGTATGGACTTAAACTTTAATCCAGGGCTGTTTGGACTGACAATTTGGAGAAGTAAACTTTCTTGGTGAATACTAGCCCTGAAAAGGGCTGTTTTTTTACCCATTCCCTGGAATGGATTTAAATTAACTATCCGGTCAACTTAATTCCAAACCAGGGAAAGATGGAGGAATCTTAACCTCCTCTGGTTAACTCTATACTTTCTATTGCATCTAGTATTTGCAATAGACGGATAATTTGTCGTGTTATACGACTAATGCGAATCTGATTTTTTATTTCGATAACCAATGCGAATAAAATTGTTGATCCAAACATTGTGCTGGTTTGACTTGACTCTACATTCGCTGACTTTTATACGTTTACGGGTGGATTGACCTACTTCGACTCGGAGTTAACGTTGTCCAATCAATAGGCTCGCTACATTTTTTTTATTTGGACAAGTAAAGTATAGTTGAAAAAAGGTAAAAACAAGAGGACCATGATGGTCCTATATCGCTCACCTGAGTACCAAGCAGTAAAGGTCTACAATGAAGATAAATACCAAATATCGAAGTGCAAGGTCAAAGCTCTAGGTCTTCTTGGTTTAGACAAGAAGATAATCTTTCTTAACCAAACCCGGTTATATAAATATTTATGAGAAGTTTGAATGATATTTGTCCAATAGTTGTTGAAAAATAGGGAGAACAAGAAATTTCATCAAAGGAAAATAAATATGTAAAAATTCAATGAACCGTCACCAAAATATAATATGCACATTCTTGCTTGGCACCGAGTCTCTCTAAAATTTGGATGAAATCTGTCCTGTAGTTGTTCAGAACTAGCTCTGACAAGAAAATGCTACAGAAAGACTGATGGATGGATGGATGGATGGATGGACCGACAAGCTGACTCCTATATACCTCCAGAACAGAGTTTTGAAGGAATAATAACAAAGCCCTAGGCCTTTTGGTGTGTGGCAAAAAGTTGCCTGATTTGAACAAACTTAGTAGAGAATGTTTGCCGATTCAAGACTTTCTATACAAGTTAGTATTATAATGTTGTTAAATACACCAACAACTACAGTGGTTGTCCAGGGACATGTTCATGGGTAATTGCTATTGTAAACACATAAACAATGTATTTACACTTGCAATAGTCTTGCACCAACCTTTCAATGCGTCCAGCTTACAAAAATTTGACCTTCAAGTGTGACATTGACCTTGGCCCTACCTGAACAGATCTTTCAAATGGTACTTCAATTCATGGTGGAGTATATGCCCAAAAATTATAATGACTTCTAAGATTTACAAGATAAAATCTGTAGTACAGAGTTAAATGAATGAACAAAAATGAACTCAAAATACAATGAACACAATGTTCAAAGATACATCCTAACAGCCAGAGAGAAAAATGCTGTCAAAGCCTTTAACCCTTTACCACACGGCAAAACTTTAGATCTGTCCAAATTGAAAGCATTTGCAGACAACATTTTCATATTGGCTCAAGTGACACAATATTTCTTTGATAGGATAGAAAACTTTGTGGAAAAAAGGAGAAAATGCTGGTTACCAGCATTTTCTCCTTTTCCCACAATGTTTTCAAAAGTTTTCACAGAATGTTTCTCATCATCATGTGACCTAGCGCATATTGTCAAGGTTCTGCAATTTATAGCTGCATCATGGAAAAAGGGGTCTTCATGTTATATTTCATTTTTCACCAATATATCTTTGATTACTGGACATATCTCAACAGATTTGAATGAAATTTTCACACATCAAGTGACCTAGCGCATATTGTCAGGGTTTTGGAATTTATTGCTGTGTCATGGAAAAAGGGCGCTTCATGTCAAATTTAAACTGCATCCGTCCATCCTAAATAGATAAAAGGAAAAAATGATCAGGTGGGAACCAAGGCTAGGGGTACCCAAGACAGGATGTTTTATCAGACAGTGTAGATAAAGATCAGACTGCAGTTGGATCTTGGATATATATTCCTTATATTCTGCAAGATAGTATTGCCTACAACACAGTCTTGAAATGCATATTACTTGGTCTATCTTTATCTCTTTACCAAACAAAAATTTTAGACTGGTCTATAATTCAAAGCATTTGCAGACAACAAAATAAATTTTTCTCAAAAAATGAACTTAGATCTGGGATGGGTAGTAAACATTGCGGAAAAAGTTAAAAAAATGCTGGTTACCTGAGTGCTTGGCCCAACTGAGATTTAAACTTGACATCCCTGCATAGCTAGCCCTGTAGGTAATGAGCTAACAGGCTTGGCTCAAATCATTAACAAACAACAAAATTTAATCCTTAAACCCAAAGGCCATTTTCATTCCAGAATGAGTCCAAGATGATAACAACTGCGTGGGTGCCTTTTGTCTGCAGTGTTTCAACAAAGCAGACAGTATAGATCAATGATCGGACTGCACACTTCGTGCAGTCTGATCTTGATCTACACTAGACACAAAGGCAACTATAGTAGTGAAAGGCACTTAAAGGGTTAAGACTTGTCCAAATTCAAACCATTTGCTGACAACAAAATAAATGTGACTCAAAAATTTAAATTTGATTTTGGTTGGGTGGAAAACATTGTGGAAAAAGGAAAACATGCTGGTTACAAGTATTTCCTCTTTTTCCCACAATATTTTCAAGAGCCTTATTTCTCACAGGCGTTAAAACTTGGGATTGTGTGGTAAAGGGTTAAGTAGGACAAGACTTTTAAAGTTCATTCTGTATACCTTTATGTCCTGTTTTGACCCAGGGGCATCATCTGAACAAAATTGGTAGAAGTCCACAAGGAAATGCCACATACCAAATATCAAAGCTCTAGGCCTTCTAGTTTCAGACAAAAACATTTTTAAAGTTTGCTCTATATACAATTTTGCCCAAAATTGTGACCCCTGGAGTTATAGGGTTAATTCAATTCTTTTAACAACTTTGGTAGAACTTCACCCAAGGAATATGCCTGTCAAGTTTCAACATGATTGGTTTAGGAGGAGAAGATGTTTAAAGGAATTGTGGAAAGACGGACGCTTGACAACGACGAATCATAATACCTCACCCAGCACTTCGTGCTCAGGTGAGTTAACATATAGGCCTAACTATTGTCTGTGGCTTGTGATAAACGACATAAAGATGAAGTTTCATAACATTTTGTCCTGTAGTTAAAGAGAAATTAATCCATAATGAAAATATATGTGAAGCCCGTTTTTTCCATGACACGACATTTAATCAAAAAAGCTAAACTAATGATATTGGAGGACTATCATAAGGAACACACGAATGAAGTTTCACAAATTTTTGTCCTGGATTTTGAGTTGAAGATACATGTATATTGATCCTTAACAGAAATATACATGAAGCCCCTTTTTCCTATGAGACAGTATTTGATATAAAAAAAAAAAAAAAAAAAAAAAAAAAAAAAAAAATCGGCGGACATCATTAGGAACACTTGTATGAATTTCTATTAGTTTTTGTCGAGGATTTTATGAGATATCTGTCCTGAAAGATGGACCAACAGATGGTCATTGGTCAATGACGAAATTAAACATTTAGCCCCCTTTTTTCATGACATGGCGTTTCAGGAAATAAAAACAAATAACTATTGTCTGTGGCTTGCAATAAACAATAAAAAGATGAAGTTTCATGACATTTTGTCCTGTAGTTAAAGAGATATTGGTCCACAATGAAAATATACGTCAAGCCCCCTTTTTCCATGACACAGCAATAACTGGTCCTATTAGACCTACAATCAAACTCATTCGAGATCTTACAGTCATATATAATATTGACTAAGTTTGGTGCTGATTGGTTTAAATTTGTAGATGCTAGAGTGTAAACAAAGTCAAATATAGCAATTTTTCTAATTCAAGGGCAAATAACTCCAATCATTCTGATCCGATTGCACCCATAATCAAACTCATCCGAGATCTTATAGTCATATACATTTTGACCAAGTTTGGTGCTGATTGGTTAATATTTGTATATGCTAGAGTGTAAACAAAGTCAAATATAGCAATTTTTCTAATTCAAGGGCAAATAACTCCAGTCGTTCTGGTCCGATTAAAACCATAATCAAACTCATCCGAGATCTTATGGTCATATACATTTTGACCAAGTTTGGTGCTGATTGGTTAATATTTGTAGATGCTAGAGTGTAAACAAAGTCAAATATAACAATTTTTCTAATTCAAGGGCAAATAACTCCAGTCGTTCTGGTCCGATTAAACCCATAATCGAACTCATCCGATATTTTATGGTCATATATATTTTGACCAAGTTTGGTGCTGATTGGTTAATATTTGTAGATGCTAGAGTGTAAACAAAAAAATGTGAACGGACGGACGGACGGACGGACGCCGACGGACGGTGAGTGATTTATCCTGTCACCTCCTATAAATTCCGTCGTATAACAGGGGGTCATATAAACTTGGTGATATACGGTCACTTGACCACGTGACTAGGTTTATTATGTCAGTTGACCACGTGATCAAGGTTTATTAGGCTAGTTGGTCATGTGACCAGCCGGAACTCCTTTTTTTGGTAGCGCGATACGAAATCAATATTTTAAAGTAAAATTATCGCTTAAAATTCGATGCACATATTGATTTTTCTTATTATTTAAAATAAAACAGAATTCTTCGCCACAGCATTCTCCCGAGGTCTTACGTCACGTTTATGACGTAGTCAATATAATTTATGACGTCATTATTGCAGCTGCATACCCAAAGCGCTTTACACAGTTCGCCATTTGTGTGTTTATTTCATAGTGAGAAAGATGTCAATACGTACTTTAATTTCGAGCGAAATATTCTATCTAGTCGGATTTAGGATTGTTTACAAATGAGAAACAGGATAGACAGAATAGTGTCGTGGATTGTGGAATTATACAATAACATAGTGTCTTTGATTTCAAGAAAGTTTGTCATGCTCGGCTTCGGAATTTTATGGTATCAGTACTGTAAGATATTGAATAGGAGGTACGGTCTTTATATCAATGTTTGTTTTTTGTTTTGTTTTGTTCTTGCAGAGTGCGTGACAGGATAAATAGAATAGATGGTTGGTGTCTTGGATGGGTTAAGTTTATCGGGCTCGGCTCCGAAATTTATCCGGTTCGCCTTCGGCTCACCAGATAAATTCCTCCGCCTTGCCCGATAAACTTAACCCATCCAAGACACCAACCATCTATTCTCTATCACAATAGCTCATTCTGAGCACTTCGTGCTCAGGTGAGCTAAAAAAATCGTGTTATGGAGATCTTGGTCTTTTTTTTTTCTATGGAATACAGTCTGATCTTGACCCACACTGTCTCAGAGCAGAGGTGTGGTATTGGTCTTTGACTTTTATTGAGTCTGTGTGACATGAACAATACATGAACAATTCATGAAGTCTTAGAGAAAACTGACAATTCTCGAATATAAACTTTCTTGGTGAGTGCTAGCCCTGAAAAGGGCTGTTTTTATCCATTCAAAGGAATGGAATTAAATTGACTATCTGGTCAATTTAATTCCAAAGCGATGAAAGGCAGAGGGTTCTAAACCTCTTCTCAGGTTTTGGGGTGCTGGTACAGATTGGTCTGAACCAGTCGGGACAAATGTCTTCCACCCTAACCCGCCTCTCAATGAACTCCTGGAGAGCTCTGTTCTACCTCTTCTCTTTTCTTTGCTTCTCGATCTCCTCCTCCTCCCACTTCTCCATCTCATCTTCCACCCTCGCACCAAACAGACCACAGCAAATCTTTGACAATTTCATTCTTGAAATGATACAATGATAAAACGTCGGCTCTTTTATAGCTTTGCGGAGGGATTGAGAATTAAGAGCGCGAACGCGGGTGAAAACATCCATAAAACAATGCAGAGAATCACATAACTTTTGATATATTAACATGAAACACAGCTCGTCGAAATTGTGGGTAGAAAATGACGTCACGCTTACGTCATTTTCTACCTACATGCTTTCTCTATCGTCCGCGCTCTTAATTCTGAACTCATTCCTCTCGTAAGACTATAAAACGGTGATATTTTCCTATACAATAATCATTCGGCTCTAGGTTCTCGAGCAGGTCAGATAAAATGATTGGACTGCTAATGTTTGGAGCGTCAATATATCTCTCAATGGTAAACCGGCTGGAAGAGTGAAAAAACAATTGAATGAAACTGACTATGTTATCAAAGTTGGATTTAAACGTTCAAAATTGATCATGAATGAAAAAACTGTGAAAAAGTATGATTGTAATTTTTTCGACTCACCGTGCTTTTTTTTCCTCGGAATGTCACAGTCACTCTTACGTTTTTTCCCTCTATCATTATCTATGATATCTGGACAGATTTTATCCCTCTGTTTTTGTGAAGCTGACTATTGTCTTTCTATCTTTTTTCGTTGTTTTTCTCCTCTCCGGATAACTCCTCTGAAGTAACTTCGTTGTTTTTTCTAGTGTTTTGCAAAGTTTGTTCGATTTATCGCTTGTAGATATTTTTCAAAGTTCAAATTTTTTGCATCGCTGATAGTCGTGTTGTCGATTTCCATATTTTCGATCTGATTTTCGATCTGATTTTCAACCAATGATGTTGTAGCCTGAGCCTGTGGTGAGCTTGTTTTTCATTTATTTTCATCGGATTTATATGATAATAGAATACCAACGAATTTCATGTGTTGAAATTCAACACCAATTTCCATTGTTGGTGAAATTTTGATGTCGTGACTGTATGGATCCACGTAGACTAAAACGATTCTCAATGTCTGCTTTTCTTTTTCTGACCCAATGTCCTGCTTTTGTTGCACGTAATACAAATCAGCTTGCCATCCACCATTCGTCGCATTTCGCGTCGTTATAGATGAGACTCGGATGAACCAGAGCTCTGTATTTTCTTCTACGGTAAGCATTATTTTCTGCTAAATGTTGGTGAGATAAAAATGATCCCACGTAGTTTCCGATATGTTGAACTTGATACTTTAGCGGAAAATTACTGATCTCATACTCATGGGTGTATGGGTTAACATACAGATACATCCTCTGTCCACGTGATGTTGTAATTTGTAGCTTAAACTCGCTCATTATTTTTTGTCAACTGTACTGTCTGAGGTCGTTCCGAGGAATGATGTAGATTTCATAGCTAACGTCTCTTTTTTATTGTTTTGAATAAAATGACGTGAATAAAAACGCTTTCATTGTTATTTATGCTGTCATTTTATCATCGACCCTTAACGAGAAAAGTAAAATCATGGAGGTGAATGTACAGTCTATTTTATTTCAACACCCTTGCAATATTTTCATCACAGGACCGAGCGGATGTGGAAAAACAGTGTTCGTTCATAAATTAATTGACTATCGAGAAGACTTGTTCAACATCGTTCCTGAAAGAGTTCTCTGGTGTTACAAAGGATGGCAGTATGCTTACAATCTTATGCAGGAGAAATTCAATTCACAGTTTGAATTAATAAATTTCGTGGAAGGAATTCCTGATGATGAAAACGAAATTGTCAGTGACGTATCCATTCCACATTTAGTCGTCTTTGATGACATGCTGGGTGAAAAAGGTGAGGAAAAAATTAAACTTTGGTTTACAAGAAAAGGACATCACCGTAATGCAAGCGTGATTTATATCACACAAAATATGTTTCAGCAATCGAAATCGAGTCGAACCATCAGTCTTAATTCCAGATACATGATTTTATTTCGAAATGAACAAGATAAGAATCAGATTAAAACAGTAGCTCATCAAATGCAAGCCCCACATTTATAGGCTGCTTATGAAGATGCTACATCGATGAATCGTGGATATCTAGTCATAGATTTCCATTCACGAACAAACAAAGAATTAAGACTGCGAACAGATATATTTCATCGTTGGGAAGAAGATGAAAGAGGACCCATTGTTTATTCTCCTGCTTAATAAAAAAATTTAAATGTTTAAAAGAGAATTACATTTTGAACATAAATTATTTTCAATATTTTTGTGAATAAAAACGCTTTTGTTGTTATTTATGTTGACATTCTATCATTAGACGTCAGTGAGTAAACATGGCTCTACCGTCTACACCAACTTCGGTTTTAGCTGCTTTGCAAAATTTAAGTCAACAAACCGATAGATATGAAAGAGAATCTGTGCCAAAAGCAGGATTAAAAGAAATTTTAAAATGGTTTACGTTGGCAGCACAAAGCATCATTGAAAATAAAACCAAATTACCAAAACAAACCACCACGTACATGACAAAACATAGAGCAGATATTGAACAGTTAGCAGATCCGTCCATAGATGAGGAAATTAAACGTAAAATTATTTTAAAACCTTGAGGAGGCGGATTTCTGGTGGTGTTATTATCAGAAGTTTACTGAGATGGGATGGAACAAAAACCGTTAGAAAATTTGGGGATGAAAGACAACCGCGAAAACGTACTCCATGAGAACGTGCTCCACGAAAGAAGAAATTCCCGAAGAAGAAAAAATCCCCGAAGAAGCGTACTCCACCGTCCACCATTGATGAAAGATTTGTCACTATCCGAAAACGGAAACCTGTAGGAAGCAGTATTTCAGAACATCAACAGTATCCGAAGTCCAGAAAGGAATTGTTAAGTGAAAGAATACAGAATCTCAAAACAAAGTATTCACGATTTCTGGTACCAGGTGAAAAATTGAAGTCTCAGCCCATCGCATCCACCTCATGGTCTCCAAATACTTTAGCTGTATTCGAAAAAGGTGTAAGACAAAAAGATCAGTTGTTGAATGATGTAATCCGATATAACATTGACACAGGAAAATATCATGTTGACCATGACAATCGGATGGTCAACCTTGGCGGAGGAAAAGTCGTCCCCCTGGACTGATGAAGAGGCTGATTGTAAAATCACCCAGTGAATTTGATTCCCAGTTTTCTTAAAAAGGTTTTCTTGAATTCTGGCTGTAAAAAAAGATATTGAACAGATACAAATGTTTGTGACATGGATCTTGTATTATCATTTAATCCGAGATAGTGATAAAATCAACATGAAGAAAAAACCTCTGATAAAAAAAAAAACATGGTTCGATGATTATGGCCATGATGCTGGCTAAACCAAAAATACGTAAAAAGCTTGTCAAAGATTCGGAATGCTGTCATAATGTTTTAAAAGGCAATGTACATTTATCATCAGCTCAAAATAAGAAGTTGCATTCAAGCCGACAACATCTCAGACGTTTAGCTTCAAAATCGGTCTCTGTAAAAAAAAAACCCAAATTTTAAATCAAAAAGGTGAATTTCTTTCATTGCTTGCACCTGCATTATTACCCTTGTTAGGAAAAGCCGTCATCGGAGGAATAGGAGGAGCTCTAAAAGCCTTGTAGATAAAAAATCTTGTAGATGAAAAATCTTGTACATAAAAAAAATCTTGTAGATAAAATATCATGTCTGTTAGAAAAATGGTTATTGTGCCTTACCAAGTCTTAGAAAATATGAATCGATGTAAAGCCGAACAATCTCAAAAACCTCGTTTACCACCTAATCCGCAAGTTGTAGATGTATCACATCTTCAACGAGACACGAGTCAAATTTTACAAGGCACCGATCTGTCAGAAACAGAAAAGGCTCAAAGGTATGGCGAAACTTTGTTTAAGTTACAAAATTCGCTTCAAAAAGCAAAATCAACTTTGATCAATTCTCTTTCAATGACAAAAAGTGATGACGGTGTACAGAAATCAGCATCTGTTGACTTGCAATCTGTTGCCTTGCATGATCAAATTTTGCAAAGTGTACCAAAAACCATGAAAAGAAAAGCTGAGTTACTTTTGAGTATGATACAAGATAACAATAATTTAACTTGGGACGAACAAGGAGTCGTATCATACAAAGGTACACGCATTCATGGTTCCAATATCTTATCAATGATGCGATACGTCAAAGAAAAGGCATTGAACCCAGAGGATGGAAAACTTTTTCGAAGGCATTACACAACTTGAAAAAGAATCAGATTCATTTTTTCACCACCGAAAACCCAGAGACAAAAGCAAGTATCGTTTAAAGATTTCAACGATTTTTAAAAACGAGAATGTGGAAATAATTTACGTACAAGAAAACAAGACGTTACATTGACGTATTGAATTCTTTAGTTAAAGATTACAATCATACTTTTCACAGAAGTATAAAAACATCTCCTGCAATGGTAACAAATTCAAATGAGGCAGAGATTTCAAAAAATCTGTATCCTCAATTATCGACAATGACAAAAAAGCCGAAATTCAAAATTGGAGATCGTGTTCGAATCAATAAAACAAAACGTACATTTGATAAGGGCTATTTACCAAATTGGACACAAGAAATATTTGAAGTCACTCATGTCAACAAAAACATTTCAGCCTATTACCTATAAAGTAAAAGATCTACTGGGCGAACAAATTCTGGGAACTTATTATGAACATGAACTTCAATTAATAAAAGATGATGACATTTATGAAATTGATTCAGTTCTTGATAGACGTACAAAACGTGAGGGCAAAAAATTAATGAAAGAAATACAAGTCAATTGAAAAGGTTATCAAAAAAAAATTTCAAAGTTGGATACCAGAATCCCATTTGGTGGCTTGAAAAAAAAAAAAAAAACTTTCAGATAAAAAATAAAAATCTTGTAAATTAAAAAAATCTAAAAAAATCTTGCAGATAAAAAAACTTACAAAAAGTCAGCACATTCATGATGAATTCACAGTCAAACATTGAGTGTGGGACAGAAAAATCTGGCACAGAAAGCATCGCTAGCAGCAGTAGCACTAGTAAAAATTACAATTGCTGTGGAAATCGTGTTCCTAAGAATCAGTTTACCTATATTTCACAAATTATTGTCATTTACGCAATTATTGCAACCTCAATAGTACATTTAAGTATTCAAAGTCAAGATCGTGAACTGTGGTTGATACTGTTAAGTAGTTCACTTGGATATATTCTTCCATCACCGGGGTTAAAATTCACCAAATCAGGACAAAAACAACCGGAGGGGCTGAAAATCGTTGAAAAATAATTGTTTTTCAACTGAAAAAAAAAAGTTACCAGTTTATCGTGGTGTAAAACATCAGTATAACTACGGATTAGGTTCCCTATTTAAATCAGCATTTAAAGCAGTGACTCAACTGATTAAACCGCTGGTCAAATCTGGCTTTAATGCAGTGAAAAAAGAAGGAATCAACCAAGGAATACGTGCAGCAGAAGATATCTTTTTACGTGGTGAAAATCCCCAAAAAGTTGCTATTTCGCAGGGAAAACAAGCCATTCATGATCTAGCACAAAAGTTAATGACAGGGATAAATAAAAGAAAATCACGAAAATCACGTCATTTATCCTCTCGATCTCGCAGCTGTAAGATCGTAAGACAAAGAAATCATTTCAGGCAAGCAATTGATATATTTGATAAATATATTATATGAAATGATGCAAAACGGGTCCTTTGAATGCAGCAAATCAGAACTCGACGTTCTTTCTGTACCAGCTACAATGACAACTATGCAAGAAAGTCAATGGATTGAACATTTTCCCATATCGTCTTGGTCAAACAATGCACCGATAGAATTCATCATACCACCTCAAATCGAGCATTGGACAGATTTGTCACAATCGTATTTGTATATCAAATACAAAATCATCAAAGCCGACGGTAGTAATTTAGAGGCCGGTTCAAATGTGGCACCTGTGAACAAATTCCTGCATAGTATGTTTAGCAGCGTCGATTTGTATCTAAATAATAAACTAACCAGCAGTAATTCAGACACCTATCCATACAGAGCGTATATCGAAAATCTTTTGTCATATAATGCCGACAACAAGTCTACGCATTTGAAAGCTAGTGCACTTTGGGCTGAAGACACCACTAATCAATTCAATTCACTCGACCATGATGGTGACAATGAGGGTTTAAAAACAAGAATGAATGAAATCGCACAAAGCAAAACTGCAGAAATTTTCGGACGATTGAATCTTGATCTATTTCAACAAGAAAAACTATTTACCTAACGGAATTGAAATCAGACTTGGATTAAACAGGGCTTCGCCAAACTTTTGTCTCACAGGTGGTACTGGTGCACCAGCTACAAAAATTGTCCTGGAAACAGTCAGTCTTCATGTGCTGCTTATAATGGGGGTTAGGCCACCAATCCATTTTTCTTTCATCATTTTAATCTGTCAAAAACAGATGTATCATGTAATGGTCATAGTATTCATAACAGACCCTTTGAACCTAACTTTGAAGCAGGACTGTATTTGAAATCCTATTTATCATTGTATCAGGCTAACTCAGCCTTGGGACTCAATAAATCATTTAATATTGCCAAAGAAGACTATATTGGTGGATACTGTTTGTGGGGATACGATTTGACACCTGATCAAGGCAGTGAAGAAGGACAAATTCATCCTATAAAAACTGGAAGTCTTCGAATTGAGCTTCAGTTTGCTCAAGCTCTGGCAGCAGTTATCAATGTTATTGTCCTTGCTGAATTTGACAACCAGATTGAAATCAACAGTTTGAGAGATATCATCACAGATTACTAATCTCGGAAAACAACAGATTTCTCTGAACAAAAGACAGCTTTCACAAAAACAGACCTTTTCGGAACTATTTAAAAAAAAGCCCCTTCAGGACTAACAATCAGATTGAAATCAACAGCCGTCTTCAGGACTATCGAAAAAACAGTTCTTTTCAGGACTAAAGAGAGGAAAAAACAATGCTTGGGCTAATATTTGCTATATCACTGAGACAAGAAGCAGAAAAAGTGAAATATTCCACCTCAAAGTGCATCTGTACTCGGAAAATATGACATTCACAATAGCTTCGAAAAACATATGATTGGAGAATTGAAAAATCTTATTGGCAGTGAAGTTCGCAACCGGCGCCACGGATGTCAAGTGGACCATCCCAGTCAAATACAGCACGACGTGTGTCTGTTCAAGGATAGACAGGAACATACAGAAATGTTCATAGAAAAAGCTATTTTGGAATTAATTCCATACGAAATCATGTATAAGATATGTTCATAGAAATAAAAGTGAAAATACCACAGGCAAAAGTCTGTGCAAAAGACAAAATTTAGATTTTATATGTGAAAGCCTATATTGTGAACACAGAGAGATCAAACAGGCTAGAACACTGGGTGTCCGTGATATTATATATTATATATCACGGACTACCACCACTTGAGCCAGAAATCATTAACGTTTTAGACAATCATTTTTATTCGTGGAGATGCAATCTCTTCAGAGTCTACAGCGCAAAGTTTGCGGAGCTGCTGCTAGAGGATACAATTATCTTCAACAGAAATTCCTCTCATCGAAACGATCGAGATGTATCATCATGGTTTAATCAGCCCTATGGAATTCTATACAACGAAATCTCAGAGACTTTCCCACAAACAGTAAAAAAGACATTTTTTTGACATGTTCATTCAATATGTTCATTCATTTGCTTTTTACAGTTCATTTTGCTTTTACAGTTCATTGTTTATTGTTCTGTTCAAGTAAAAGTTATACTTTTTATACTGGTTTTCATTTCTTTTTTCCATATAGCAGTTCATAAAACTTACATGTTTTGGTTACATTTTCCCAGAAAGATCACTCTTTTTTGGAAATTGAAGGTAGAAAAATGACGTCACGAATGCTTTGGTTCGGGTCCGCAATCCAACTCAATCCACCCGTTAACGTATAAAAACGGCGATATTTTCCTATCTTTATCCCTCTTGCAATTTAGGGATATGGCCGTGAGACAGGGTTTTGGCACTCCACCCTCAGCTTATTATAGCAAGAAATATTTGCGTTATAAATAATATTTCCATCACGAGCATTTGATTAGAAAGCATTTTTTGATGCAGAAAGATATTTAGATGATTCTCAACCCAGCTTGTACTGCAGAGAATTTTCCATTTCAGAAATTTTTCGAATGGTAAAATCCACTGTGGAACATGCCGATATTATCAGAATGCAAGGTTACAACAAGGTAGTTTTCGAGATGAAATTCCCTGTTGTAATCGGGAAAAATACAATGTGTGATTGATATTTTAAAGAAAATAGTTCCCCCGTTGAAATCGTCTTATTTTTTAAAGAAATTTGTATCGAAAAGTGGCTTGGAATTTCCAAAAAACGTATTATTTATAGCCTTTTTCCGCACTTTTTAAGCAATTTACGCACCGCGTATTAATATTTGCCCTGTACAGGACAGTGATGCGTCATTGCAGACAGGTCAAATCTTCGAAGAATATTGACATGCGCAGACAACGTGAAAAGTTCCCGATGATGATGATGCCAAAAAGTCGTGCGACCCTACTGGAAAACGTGACAAGATTCCGATCTATAATTAGATGAGATAATTTTGTGGCCTATTTTATTCTTTCACTTATGAGTGAACAGTTTTTTTCAGAACATCCACTGCTATTGAGAGTACATATTTCCAACCCTTTGATTCAGACACTCAATGTTTTCAGATGTTTTATGATAAAATGGTGTTTAAAACTGTTCATAATCTGTCCTCCTAGATATACGTATAACTTGATAAAAAGGGTCAAAATGCCGTAATTTTTGCTGTTCTGGTATTCTGGTGCTGTTGTCACGAGGGGGCCAAAATCCGCTGTATAACACTCACCCGTCCGCGCTTCAAACACTGAAAGAATTTACTTAGAACTGTTCATTTGAATTGTTCAAAAATTCACTAGTCCCTTCTTGTGGTAGTATGTATACATTTGAGTTGAGTTTTGGTTCACATTCACGATGTTTTTCAGTTCTTTTTTTTTTGTATAAACTATTTTATAGATCCGAAATGAGGTCGTTTTTCCTACCACGTAAAAAGTGCAGGCGGAAAATGACAATAAATAATATGTATGTGAAAAAAATCAAGCCAGTTTTCCGCTACACATTTCTCTAAAAACACGAAATGGTTTCAAACGGGGACAATATTTACAGTCGAATATCCATACCTCGAAGTTCTGGGGACTACCGAAAACAGTTCGAGGTATAGAAAGTTCGACGTGCAGAGATTCTTCAGATGAGTGTGTCAGGTACCGGAAGTAGGTAACTGAAGCATACTTCGTTCGCAGGCCGTACACTTTGTTCCCTCTAATAGTTAACCGATCGCTGTTTTGAAAATTAAAGAGTAAAGGATGCATACTGTTTATTTTCTTTCATTAACATGTTTTTCTTTAATTCTGTTTGTAAGAACGATACTGAAAATTGTGAAATTAAAAAAGCATTTTGTCAGCTGAAGTTGCTGGCTATCTCTCGGACTTTACCGGGTTTCTTTCACCAAACAAGTCCCGAGGAGCGAGGATATTTGTATTTTCGGTCGACAACGAAATGCCCAGTCTTTCTATATAGTCACGGCCAAAATCACAGAGGATGGTATGAAATCTCAGTCCAAATATTTCTAATCGAACCAATTACCGATAATTATCTGCAAGTCAAGATCACTGGCACGTTAACACCCGAGCTGACAAAAGTCAATGATCGAAAATGTGCGAAAAACATACCGTCATTGTATCCGGCATTTCTATTTATTATGTATAACACCTTAGTTTATAACTAAAGTCAATTATAATGTGTGAAAATTCTGTACTGTGTTTAAACTGGCAGCCTGTTATCGATCCGTCTATCGGACGGTTACGGGAGATACAACGGGTACCAGTTTATACTGTGTTCGAAGTAAAGATGTGTAAATTAACTGGATCATTGAAGTTCGGACCTGAAATTAGGTTCGACTTACGGAGAAACTTCGAGATATGGACTTCGACGTGCGGATAGCACTTTATATAGAAAAATAGAGCAATTCAATCTGGACTTTAAATTTACTTCGACGTATAGAGAACTTCGAGGAGTAGATGTTCGAGCAATGGACATTCGACTGTATTTTAAATACCAGTTTTTTACTGCAAACCTCTGTTGACAGTTTCTAAATATAGACATGGTTAAAATCGGGAATTGTGCAATAGACTGACAACAAATATAACGTCCCAACCTTGCTTGGCTTACACCGGGTAGTTCAAAATGGAAACCTCCTTTATACGGACGAGGTTAGATGTAGGTATAGAATCAGCCGAGTTGTGACGAGTGTATTCTTTGGTAACCGGGGCTTTTTCTCAATCTTATATGGGCTATGTTTATAACTTGTTGGTGCATAGGTTATATGCTAGCTAACCATGGCTGTATGAATCGTACAAGGTAGGTTTTAGTGAGTAAACGTATATATTTTATCTTTTACCTCGTCCCCTAAATCGCAGCCTGTCCCTTTAACAACGTTCGATATACTTATTACTTTTTGCGGATGACTCTGTTTTAATCTCTGATACGGCAGACGGGCTACGGAGTTTAATAACTGCGCTCAAAAAATATTGTAACAAGTGGAAACTTGCGGCAAACGTAGAAAAAACAAAAATAGTCATTTTCCAAAAACATAATATATCTAATGAATCGCCTGTATTTGAATACATGTCTAAGCATAAAGAAATATTTAACACTTTCAATTATTTAGGGATCGTCTTCACAAGTAACGAAACTTTCCATAATGCTATAAAATCACTTATAGGTAAAACAACACGGACGGTTATTAATCTATGTACTATTACGTAAAATATAAAAACTATGATCGGTTTATTTGACGCTTTTGTAGCATCTATTATATATTAGTCTTGTGAAGTTTGGGGATTTTTAGACAATGACCTTGATTACATAGAAAATTTCTAAAACGTTTGATTAATGTAAAGTCTTCTACCAGCAATTCAGCGTTATACGGGGAATTTGTGAGATATCCACTTGCTGTTAACGTAAAAGTACGAATCATGAAGTATTTCATCAAACTATTTTTATATAAACAAAATCATTGTATATTGTAGACAATAACGAACATAGCAAACACGCTTACAAAAATACCAATACCAACTGGTTCAATAACGTTAAATTGTTGGTAGAAACTAATGGATTTTATGACGTTTGGTTATTCCTGTCGTCAGTCAATCTGAAGGCATTTACACCTAGATCTATATTCTGTAACATATTAATCGATAATTATATTAACAATTGGCATACTGACCTAAGTTACAGATCATCATTAACACTCTTTCGACACATTAAATCCACTTTTGAAATATCACTTTACCTTTTAAAAGTAACCATTCCGACTTAGCGAAGCGATATAGCAAAATTACATCTATCATCACATCAGCTGTTCATTGAAACAGGAAGACATAAAAATGTAGAACTTCCTTTTAGTCTGTCCATTTTACAAAGAACTTACAGAAACGCATTAAAAAAATATTACTGTAAGAAACCGAGCATGTACAAATGATTTAAATTTTTGAATTCGTCAAGTGTTAAAATACTCAATGGTATTGGAATATTTTGTAAAAGAGCTAATGATAAACAAAAAAAAAAAAAAAAAAAAAAAAAAAAAAGAAAAACAGTCTAATGTTAATAATTAATCAATGAGCATTCAAAATACTGCCTTTGAACATGTGAGCACTACTTCCGCCTCTTTCCCCTTTTTTTGTTCTGTTCTGTTATATTTCATCATAAATTCAGTTAACATGTTACCGATACATACATACATACATACATACATGTATTTCTGCACATACGTTTATCTATGTTTTTTCTTTCGTCTTGTTATTCCATTTTTTCCTTTTTTCACTCCCCATACTCATGTATATGAATTTTGTACACCGACGATGAACATTTTGTGTTCAAGTTGAAATAAAGCATTCTGTTCTGTTTAATCACCACAGATTCCATCAATCACACATTTCATTAAAAATCTCTTTTTCTTGGAAGAAGGCCCGGAACGCAATATAGTTTTGGTCGTAAGTTACGATAAACTGAGAGACCTATTAATATACGCTGACGGATGGAACGATTTGCGCTCGGTGGCTTCAAGAACGTGAATCCGAATTGTTTCCATGCCACCGGAATGAGTAAAAGCTTGCATGACATTTCCTGATTTTTTATATTTGACCCTGGAACGAAAAAATCCCGGTTTTAACTCTGAACCTCGTGTCGCCCAATTTAGAGTCCTCTGAAGTTCAACCGTATGTCCCCTCAACATTTTACCATTCACAACATATTGTTGTGATTCAGGAGATAAGCGGCCATGCAATTATTAAATCATCATATGGCTCCTTTTCTTTAACAGTTTGATTTATTAAGAACGAGGGCAGTGGTCTTAACTATTTACCAAACGACAAAATTAGAGACTTGTCCAAATTGAAAGGATTTGCGGACGAAAAAATAATTGTGACTCAAAAAGTTTTTGAAGGGTAGAAAACACTGTGGGAAAAGGAGAAAATGCTGGTTCCCACAATGTTTTCAAGATCCTTCTTTCTCAGGATCGTTAAAACTGGGGACTGTGTGGTACAGAGTTAAGAGAGAGACAGACCTGAAGAGAGAGAGAGAGAGAGAGAGAGAGAGAGAGACGGACAGACAAAAAATCAGACAGGAGAAAGACCGACAGACTTAGAAAGTGTGATAGAAATATGAAAATAGATACATGTATATAACTTACTCATGAAGAGAAGGGCAAGTGTTGGGAGGGGGGGGGTATGACTAGATACCGAAAATGGCCTATTTTCGCGAAAATAGCATTCCATCAACGAAAATAGCTTCCATTAATCGATAAATGGATACGTGTTTGAATTTATTGTTATTAATTGTCATATTTATGTACTATCTTTTGTAATATATATTGATAACTTGTTGAAAAAAGGTTTGATTGTAAGTAATTGATCTTGATAAAGTTTTTGTACGACCGCACCAAGCATATATTGGCTATTTTCGCGTAAATAGCTTCCATTAATCGATATATGGATACATGATTGAATATGTTGCTTTTATTTGTCATTGTATGTACTATCTTTCATAATTTATATTGATAACATGTTTAAAAAGGGTGAATTACAAGTAATAGATTTTGATAAAGTTTTTATACGGCCGAACCCTGCATATAGCCCATTTTCGCGAAAATAGCTTTCTCTGTACGAAAATAGCTTCCATTAATTCATACATCTACTTTCATTCATTATATACTGGAAACGTGTTGAAAAAAGCGTGATTTCTTTGTATTTGTTCGATTTTTGTCAAAAAAATTATTCATTGAACAACAATACAGGAAATTAACTGGAAAATGCTAATTACAAAGCATTACGAATGCAAAACACCTGCGACGAAAATAGCACATTACAATTACGAAAAGAGCCCTATTGCAAGTTTCGTTTGATAAGCATACATGTATTTAATTTATTTATTTGTTTATTTTTCTATTCACATATTAGTATTTATACCATAATTGTTTAATATATAGTACAGTGATGGACAGAATTATAATCTATTGGACTGTACCAAAGTACCAAACAGTAGTCCGAAAACGATTTTCGCAAGTGTGATAACACATCATTATCAGAGGTGTTATAATCCGATCAAACTATTTACGTATATTCATGTGACAAAACTACTTTCGTGGTGACATGCTTAAACTGTTAACACAAGCTATTTTCGTTAGGTTCCTGTTTTTGTATCAAATGAGACAGGTTATTTTCCTAGACGGAAAAAAATTTCAGAGGAAAGAGATGTCTTGGAAAGAGGCGCTATTTTCGTTACATTTTTAGAGGGACCAAGTCCGGCACTCGTCACAACTCGGCCGATTCCGTACCTACATCTAACCTCGTCCGTATAAAAGCGGATTCCATTTTGAATTACCAATCACATGATCTTAAACATGGCGGCGCTCCTGTAAATCGCTTAGCAACGACATGAACAACCACGATGGAGTTATTCACATCTATCGATCTGTCGATGAAAGCCCCCAACGGAATCGATAAACCACACTTAAAAATTGAATGTACAAACTGTTTGCCGACTAAAATATTCTTAGAAAGATAACGATAGAAAACTGACTCATGTTTTCTTTTTTAAGAGGAGCCTTACAATTTCAGTAACGGTAAAACGGTGTGCTTCCGGAAACGTGCGAAATGTACCGTGTAGGTGCATATCAAGCTACGTGATACAGCCGAGGGATTTGATCACCGGATCACCCGAGGTATGCCGTATGCAAGTCTGGTAGAAAACATCGTGAGAAAAAGGAGAAAATGCCGGTAACCAGCATTTCGCCTTTTCACACAATGTTTTGTACCCGTTCTTCCGAAAGTTGCATAACTTTAGCAACATTTACTTTGCTATCTGCAAATACTTTCAATTTGCAGAGGCTTGCATTTTTTTTTTATGTTTGGTAAAGAGTGTTTAGTTACAACTGGTAAATATCTAAGCTTGATATTATCCATTTGTATCCAGGCCAGACTACGAGGAGGCGCTCTTTGTTCATGGCCCGCTGGTCCCCATTCTCAAGTTCCATTCTTCTTCGCACTTACATATTTGCATGCCCTCTAGTCATCTGTGCCACAAGAAGTCAGCTATAGCCAGTGTGTAGTACACCCGGTAGGGTAAGAAACCCTCCTTACCAACTAAAGCATTCTCTTGCATGAAGGTGTTCTTGATTTCTCTGCTTGCTTTTGTTTTCGTTGATTCGGTTTTCTACCGACAGAAGGGGTTCTTTGTATGGTTCTAGTTCCGTCACTTGAGACCACTGTGTTCGGGTTGTTTTTACCATAAACTTCTATAAAAAATATCGCCGTCTTTGCTTGTCTCTGTTCTCTTGTGAAATAGTAGTCCAACGGTCAATATCGACCTTCAGTCTTCTGGTGTTGGTATCTGTCACAGATAGCACGACAGCGCTCTTCTTGTTCTCCCATGACAATTTCGAACAAACATTCGATAAATGATATTATATTTTTCATTTTCCACCCAGTTGCAGACTTTAAGACGTGGTTTGCGCTTTCGAAGTTGTTGATACCAACCACAGTGCCATTGTCTCTGCAGCAAAATCTCTTGACGTCTGTTATTTGTTGTGGACTGTACAAAACTATCAATGGGTGGTTTAATCCAGATACAGTACAGTTCACGCGTTTTTTTGTTTTTGTTTTTCTTATTTCGCGCTCCGCGGTAGACTTAGCGCGGACCAAACGCGGCGATTTTAGAACACAGGTGAACGCGGACTAACTCCGTGAAACGCGGCGATCCCTGGCGGACCACGACGGTCTGGTTAGGCAATCATAACGACCGCGATGTCTCCGCCGCGATCAGACAGGTATTTTTTTTTCAGTTTAGTAGATGACTCTTGAGTAAAACGAAATTACGCTCCATTTTACTTTTTGAATAATGATAATAAAAAAAAAAAGATGATATACACGCAGTCATCATTGCCAAACGAATTATTATACGGGTCTTTATTTAATTTGTTGTGAAGAACAATGGTTTTGAAAACAATGTAGGAAACGGAAAAAATGTTGGTAACCAGCATTTTCTCCTTTTATCACACTGTTTATCGACTCCGCCACACACGAATTCCACATATGAGCCACATATAATTTGTTGCAGGCCGCAAATTCGGTAGAGTCCTGTTTTTTTTTTCTTATGGACGAGAGTTTATTGCTAGGTAAATAGAGTAATATATGTATATACCTACATTTGCTTTCTAATCAGAGAGCAGTTCGCTAGCACAATCTTACAACATTGTTATAATATTTATTTTACTGAACTAAAATATTCCAAGTAAGGTATCTCTTGACATGTGGAATTGTTGAACGTACGTCTGATCTTGTATCACCACAGTGCTGCTCAAAACATACGCTGAATGTACTTTCCTGGCTTAGACAAACACTCTTCGATGATTACGAGTGATGTTCATTTTTGTTTAACTCTTTACCAGACGACGAAATTAAAAAGAAAAAAAAAAAAGCATTTGCAAACGACATTTTGAATCATACTCAAACATACAATTTATCTTTCAAAGGTAGAAAAATTGTGGAGAAAAAAGAAAATGCTGGTTCCCAGCATTTTCTACTTTTCTCACAATGTTTTCAAAAACCTTCTTTCTGAGGTCCGTTAAAAGTCGGGAATGTTAGGTAAAGTGTTGAAATAAAATAGGTCTCGTCATACCGAGTTTTAGGGGTGTCATACTAACAAAAAATGAACGGACGTCGCATCACAGATGCCTTTTAGTTCTATCCATTGGGTAAACGAAAACATCAAAATGAAATGCTTTCACCAGCCGTCAGTATCCACTGTGACGAATTTCAGATGACACATTTTATGTTGGTTCCTTATTTTATTTGTTTAAAGTTCGAACGTGGAAATTGGGTTTTAGCAAATATTTTGCCATTCTGGGAATGTAGTTCGTAAAAGTGGGTGGGGAAAGTAAGCAAGTCAAATGCCAAAATCGAAGGTCGGTCAAGCCATAGTGTTTTGAGCCATAAAAAAAAAAATCATTGTTTATATATAGGCAGATGTCAAGATTTTTAAAAGCCCTTGTAAGATCGCTGTTTTCGGATGATGGCACCGAATCTTTTGAAAATTTATGTCATACTGAAATGCTACCTTTGACATCATGAATCTCTTTCTACCATTTAACTACACTTATCAATAACTATTCGTCCAATCTTTTGAAAGCATTACGCTATTGCTGGTCAAAAATCTGGGGCTTCTAAATATTCATAGACTAATTTTAAACACCTTTGAAATTGAGTGTGAAGCACCTTTTCATTGGTTTGTATCGGTTGGACATAATCATAAGAGTTTTTAAGTTTTGTGAATGGGCATTGTCGTCTGTGGGTTTGTCCACCTTGGCTTGTTAGTCTGGATTTGTTCAACCCAACTGTACTGAATGTAGTATCTATAGATACAGAGAATTTTCGCCCTTTCCTGCGGGGCCGAATTTCGGCCCCATTCCCAATCCAAAAAAGTATACTTTTTTCCCAATTCAGCGATTTTTTTTTTCCCAATTGGACACTATAAAAAAGAAATGGCCACGGACATCTTATTTCACCCTTTTATCCCAATACACCAAATAAACTCGCCTCGGACTCCTTATATATCGGTTATTTACTTCGTCTGCAAACATGTGTAGTAAAATATAAAAAATCAATACTGGTTCCCGTATTAACCGCTCGATAGTCGGCTGGTAGAAATTGTAAACATGGAGCCAGGCCCAAGGTGATGCGTGCGTTTTGTAAAAAAAAAAAAACCCGGTTCGTCTGACTTGTTCAGTTTGGTTCGATCAATCGAATCGTATGGGGTCGCTGACGTCACGTTTGTTGTCATATTGCGAAAATGTCGCACTCGAAATCGCACAACAGTAAATATTATGCCAAAAAGCTGCGACAGAAGGACAGCGGTTCTTGTATGAAGCTTGCCTCTTTTGGTTTCACGTCAAGTAAGGTTCAAAACAGCGATAGATTGCCTGGTAATTTTTCAAATATCATAAATACGGAGGATACAAGTGCACCATCGCCGAGCTCTACGGCTATAGACATACATGTAGCGTCCCCAACTGAGTCGCCCAGACCAGAAACAAATGAAAGGCTTCAGTATCATGAATCTGATCTGCACTCCACTCAGAAGCTCTCTTACACAAAACAGTCTACAGTCTCTCATGATCATTAACATTGAAGGCCCTGAGGATCTCAGAGAGTCACCTAACATGCTTGAAGAACTGTGTGAAGAGTTTCGTTTATGAAAACATAGGAAACTAAATATCTAATAGTTTAACCCATTACCACACAATCCCTACTTTTGATGACCCTCAGAAAGAAGCCTTTGGAAAACATTGTGGAAAAAGGAGAAAATGCTGGTAACCAGCATTTTCTCCTTTTCCCACAATGTTTTCTACCCTTCACAAAAAAAATTCAAATTTTCAGTCACTTTTATTTTGTCGTCTGCAAATGCTTTCGATTTGGACAAGCCTAAAATATTGTCGTTTGGTAATGAGTTAAACCATGCCATACTTACCTCAAACTTTGTTGTAGTAGTGCAAGAAATGCCTCATTAAGTGTTCATTATAGTTGAATATGCTTCTAACTTGATATGTTTTGTCAATATTTTTTTCCCAATTTCAACATTTTGTCGACAATTTTTTTTCCCAATTTGGCTAGGGTCCTTTTCCCAAAATGCCTGGATAAAGCCCTGAGATATATTGCGGTTCTCCCCAAACCAGGTTCATTGATCTCCAGAAATATTGACCCGAATCATAACAGTTCACATTATTTTCATGGGTGTTTGTATGCATGAATTGTTTCTTTTTTTACAAAACAGATTGCTTTTGTAGCATTCAGTCATCTGACATTATGGACCACTACTGCAGTACATGATGTCATTAAAATGAAGTCACAATTTGAAAGGTTGAGTCAGGTACCAGAATGATAGCTGATGCTCATTTATGCAAATTTTTGTAACCTTACTTAAAGTAGTTTTCAAAATAACCAGGTAGTCCATTTTCTTTCTGATCACCCCTTGTAAATCGAGACATGCTCACATCATTTTGTGGGACATGCAAACTTGCACAAGTCCATTTTTTTCCCTAATTCAGAATTCTGATAGATATGTAGTCAGAGCAGCCTTGGTAGCTCAGTGGTTAGCATATCTTACTCGTGACATAGTGATTGCAAGTTTGATACCCAGTTGAGGCAAGCTTTCTTTCTGGTGATTTTCGCCTCTCACCTCTGATGCATGTGAGAAAAGTAGTCAGTGACTTGAAAGAAAGTTGTGTCAGTACTGGTGTGAGAAAGCCAGGAAACACATGGGTGCATCACTGACTTCCATGATATAACCTGAACTGTTAAAATGGCATTAAACTCCAATACAAACAAACAAACAAACAAAGTGTAGTCAAAGCAATGAGAAGTAGTTTACAATGGCAAGGAATCCGGGGCAGTTTGTCCATTACTGATGGCAGAGTTAGAAAAATACCAGTGATGTAAAAAATGTAAATGATAAAAACCTTATTGATAAGGTGGATAAATCAATCTCAGGTACATGATGTTTCTTAATTTTCAAATCAACGTTAATATACTTAACATTTATTTGGGTCAATAAAGGGTGCAATAATGCAGGGTGAACAGGTTTGTGCAAACAAGCCTGGGAAAGAACAAGTCCAGGGACAAACTGGCTTTGGATCAAACACTGTTTCCTTGATAATCATGTTTAAAATACCGTCAAGACGACAGTTTTGAAAAAGAAGTGGAAAGAGAAGGAAAGGCTGGTAACCAGCATTTTAAGTGCTGCAGGCATTGTCCAACAATGTTTTCTAACCTTTTAACCCTTTACCACACAATCCCGACTTTGAACGACCCTGAGGAAGAAGCCATTAGAAAACATTGTGGGAAAATTGCTGGTAACTAGCATTTTCTCCTTTTCCCATAATGTTTTCTACACAGTCAAAGACAAATTTCCTCATTTTAGTCACTTTCGAGTTGTCATTTGCAAATGTTTCCAGTTCGAACAAGTCTGCATTTTTGTCGTGTGGTAAAGAGTTAAAGGCAAATCCCATTGTTTAAGCCACATCTCTTTTTTCATCAAATGCTTTTAATTTGAACAAGTGTACAATTTTGTTTTTATGGTAAAATTTTAATCAGCTGGAAGTAGTACTTTGACTTACTTTTCTGCTACCTTTGCCTATTTGCTTAGATAAAGAAAAAAAAAAAAAAAAAAATGGAGTTACAATTTGTAAATATTTCACTTTTGCATCTTGTATTGTGAACTTAATCTTACTTATGCACCTGGGACTTACAGATGAGATTTGCCTATAAAGATTGTAAAGCATGCTGGAAAAAGGAGAAAATGCTGGTTACCAGTACATGTACATGTATTTTCTCCGTTTCCCACAATGTTCTCTATACCTTTCCTCAAGGTGGTTACAAGTGGGAACTGTTTGGTAAAGGGTTAAGTATGTATTTAATTCTCAAGTCTCTCTTGGTTTTTTAGGCAATACATCAAAGAAGAGCAAAGGATAAAAGAATTGTCATGAGATTGGACATATTTTCATCATAATCTATAGCTTGAAGCAAGAGTCCAAACCAAAAGATAATGTTGGAAAAAGAACAAACTACACATAGGTATCTGATGAACATCTTGATGAAGCTGAAACAGTTTAAAGATAATGACAAGCTCTGCGACATCACTATTAGTGTTCATGGGAAACAGTTCAATGCGCACAAGGCCATTCTGGCTGCATGGAGTCCCAAGCTTGCAAATACTATTTTATCTCTAAATGGAAGTAAAATCAATCTTACCATGACATACACAAACGAAAACGCATTCTCTGATGTTTTAGAATATCTTTACTCAGGTTGCATATCTCCACAGGAATCTAATGTTCAAAGTTTGATTGACATTGGTAAAAATTTGATGATTGATTCACTGGTCAATGTTTGTGAAGATTATCTGAAAACTTCAACTTCCCTGGGTAATTTTGTCTCAAGATATTTCACAAGTTTAAAATATGGTCTCACAAGTCTTGAACAGTATGTTGTTACTTTTGTAGAAACTAATATTTTGTTTGTGATAGAGCAGGATGCCTTGTTAGCCCTGCCACCACAGGACTTAAAATGTCTGTTAACAATGGGGAAAATGTCACAGGCAAAGCGGGAAATAAAGTTTACTATCATAATCAATTGGATTGGTTATGATATTGGGAGTAGGGATAAATATCTATTAATGTTCATAAAAAATTTGAACTGGAACTCTTCAGTAAATGATTTGTTGTTGCAAATAAGCAGCATGGAGAATATATTTACCAACAATGAGTTTTGTCTGTTCCAACTTCTGCACAGTATTGTTGCTTCAACAGGCCATCAATTGGGACCATTTATGAACACATATGCACGCTTATTATCAGTGTATTCCCACATGTTGGAAGACTTACTGAGACAAGATCTCTGTCTTGTTTCAAGTATTCAAGTGAATATGATAGATCCAATACCAATTAGTGCAGAACTTGTAAAACCTGAAAGAACTGATTGTGGTCATTTACCGGAGAAAAGGGATGCTGAAGTTAATACGGATGTTGACAGTTCTTATTTCAGTGAGGAACAACATCAGGATAATGATTCAGCAGACATTATTACCACCAGTGGAGCTGCTGATAAAGATGTAAAGGATCATGAACTGCAGCTCAAAGTTTATGATGATTCTGGAGAAGTATGTGAGCAGGATGTTTACATAGATTTGCCTGTAGTTTCAAATGAAGATTCTGTTAAATTGCCTGAAAAACACAGAAGAAAAAATACACCTAGGAAAATACCACCTCAGGATGCAAAAGAAAAGAAGGTGAAAAAGAAGCGTGGTCGTCCAAAGAAAGTCAAAAAGGAGGCAGATGTTTTGCCTGATGCAAATGAGCAACAGAGAACCATTGATGAGTATGGTGGAGAAACAGATACTGAATATGCTAATGTTGAGGAGTTAAATAAGGTGGGAATAGAGGCAGATGAAAAACTGAAAGGAACAGTTGAGGTTAAACTAGAAAAAATTGATTTGGAACATCATACTGCAGAAAAAAGTGATAAGAGAAAGAGAATTAGATTAAAGTATAAGGCTGTTAAGGCTAAACATGATGTGCACAGGGCAAGGAAAAATAAGATGGGAAATTTTGCGACAAAGTTAGGGGTTGGTGGAAATAGAAGACGGCATTATAAATGTTCCGCAGATGCATGTAATTTCAGATCGAGATCAGAGGCTGGTTTACTGAAGCACATTGAAAATTCTCACAGTGTTGATGTTCAGTTAAAATGTAAAAAATGTGATTATTCCACATCCCAGATGAGACTTCTATGTGCACACATGAAACAGCATTACACTAAGGTACCATATGCTTGTGATGAGGCTGGATGTTCTCAGAAATTCTTTAGGATGGGGTTGCTAGTCCGCCATCAAATGTCACATATGAATGAGAGACCATACAAGTGTGATGTTTGTCCAAAGAGTTATGGAACGTTTAATCAGTTGAGTTGCCATAAGAAACTACATGAAGGTAAGTGATATAAACTTTAACTGTTTACAACAAAATTTCAGCCTTGTCAAAATGGAAAGCATTTGCAGACCACAAATTTGACATAGCTCAAAAGAGGCTATCAGTCTTTTAGATGGTAGTAAACACTGTGGGAAAAGGAGAAAATGCTGGTTACCAACATTTTCTCCTTTTCCCACATTGTTTTCAAAAAGCTTTATTCCTTAAGGTCGTTTAAACTTGGGATTGTGTAATAAAGGGTTAACACCTTACGACGCTGAGACAGCATTTGCCATTTACAGTAGGCTGTTGTTGAATTGATTTTGGTGAAAGGAGAAACAGAAATTTCTCTCTTAGCCTCAGTGTTCCCAAGTTGTTCCTTTGCTAAACCTATCATGGTTTGGGTACTCTTGTCCCAAATATACAATATTTTCAGATTTGTTCTTTTGACTACAATGAGATACAGAAAGGAGCATCATGGTACTTCTGTGCATTTACCAATACATTTTTAGCTGTTTTTGGAGACAGTATTGAGGTAATGTCATAGCCCTGTTGTTGTTTGTGTTGTTGTTGCGAGGAAATGTGACATTTTCTGATATCGCCGCCATTACACTAAGATACTTTATCACATAAAACCTCCCCAACCCTAACTCTTTACAACACAATCCTGTGTTTTAACAGTCCTGAGAAAGAAAGCTTTTGAAAACAGTATGCAAAAATATGGAACAAAAATGTCATGGAACTGTCTTCAAAAGTATCGGGTCTTGTCAGTGAACTGTCTTGTTACCAGGCTCTTATCTTACTAGTATAGTTTTAATCAACTTGTTTTATAGAAAGGATAGTACATAAGTACCCATGTAAGATTGTCTGTTATTGCAAACTCAGTCTAGTTTTGTACTATCAAAAGGGGAACTCATATCAGAAAGGCATGTAACCTCCAGAATATTTTTGACACTGTCACATACAACTTTTTTTGGACTGAATTTTTCTGTAAAAAAGCAACTGCAGCCGAGCGCAGGCATGCTGTTCTAATTTCTAGGGGAACTGGAGTGATTTAATAGTGAGATTTATTATCACTTGATCTAAATTACTGAACCTAAGATTTCTGGACCCAAACAAATCCTCGGAAGAAAGGAAACAGAGGTAGTTGAAATTGTTGTTCACCAGTTCTTATTTTTAATCCTATACCACACAATCTTAAATTTCAACAACCTTTAAAAAAAACTTGGTGGAAAAAGGAGAAAATGCTGGTAACCAGCATTTTCTCCTTTTCCCACAATGTTTTCTATCTTATCAAAGACAAATCTCACCACTTGAGCAATATTTAATTAGTTGTCTGCAAAAGCTTTGAATTTGGACTTGTCTAAAATTTTTGTGATTTGGTAAAGAATTAAAGATATATATATAACTGAAAGTTACTATTTTTGTTTAGTATAGCACACAAGAAGATTTTAGGATTTTATTACCATTTCAGTGAGGTACTTTCAATTTCATTTTTACAGGGCGACAGTTTGAATGTGATGTGTGCTATAAACGTTTTACAACAAAAGGGGCCATGCAGACACACAGGGCTATCCATTTTGATGACAAACCATACTTGTGTGACACTTGCGGATTTTCAACCAAGCATCTTTCACATCTTAGCTCTCACCGTAAAATACATACAGGTATTACTCTGATATCCATCGTTTTGAGGCACTAGCTTCGTCACCTCACATTATCAGATATTGTAAATTCAGTCCCCATGACAAACAATTACAATGACTGGAGAGGAGTGAAAATGGATTTTTCTAGTCAGTTTAGTTTGTACCAATATAAAAAACAATGACCTACCTTTTGTGACAGTCTGTGTCAATTATTTTCAAATTTGTATGACACAAAAATCTTGTGCTCAGTTTCCCCTTCACAAGTACTTTTTAAACCAAATGGTTTAGCCTGGCAGAAGTTGTACTACTTTCAAATTTAGAAAATTCTGGAGAATAAGACTGAGAATGTTCTTAAGAATGGTTGGTGAAACCGGGCCCAGGTTCTAAAGGAACAGGAGATAAACTATGAAACCACTTCATCTTATTTCAAGCATCAAAGAAATCCTGACTGTTACTTGACATAAAATGTCATCTGTCTTACGAAATTGAAAGTTTGTAACAAATGCATAGCTCAAATATAAGCCGCTTCGGCTTGCATTGGAACCTGTGCAGCAAAGATCCTCATTTTTCGAGGTTTAAAAAAACCAATACACTAACGCCTGAGCTAAAGAGAAGTCTCCCTAACGCAGTTGTCAGGTATTGATTTTATACGGGAAGAAGCTATGCTGTAAGGAAGGAGTGATCTCCCGTAACATCTGCACCTAGGAAACAACCACTTTTCGTCCGATCAGGGGCACTTTAATCTGTCTTTTAGTCTTTAATAATGAATTTAAACAGCGAATTTACACAAATCTCTGTATAAATCAAGAAGTGGAAGCCAAAATATCTGTTTTGTAGTGAGTAAACACCATTGGTTGCGTTATGAAATAAAACTATATGACAACCTACAAATTAGACAGGGGACAGTGGAAGTTAGGCCCTCTTGTTTTACAGTGTTAGCACTGGAACAAGTGTTAAAGAAGGTATTGGTCACTCATATAAAGACAAAACACTAGAATGAAAGATCCCTTTAATGATAATGACCTTTCTTTTCTCCCTTTTCCACTATGTTCTAGTATGCTATGTGAAAGACAAATCCAGTCATTCAAGCTACATTTGAATTGTCATCTGCTGCTGCTCTAAATATGAAAGAGTCTAAAATTAGGTTGTTTGGAAAATTGTTAAAACCTTGTCTGTATCCACTTATTCATATGATGACTTGCATGCTTGGGCTGCAAGTTAAAATTCATCTCTCCATCTTTCTGATGATCAAGTGCTTGGAATTACTAAACAGTTGTAATCAAGGTATCACGAGTGGTATAATCGGCTGATGTAAGACGATGGCAATTCATACAGAAAATGATATGCGAGCGTTTCAGTGACAACACAGCCGATCATGATGATGATCTCGGTTGTCAAAAAAATACGCAAAGAAAATCTGTCAAAATCCTATCTTGAGAAACACTGAGTAAGTTATAAAAATCTTTTTTTGTATGACTGAACATAGTAATATTTGGTGACATCAATGATACATAAACAAAATAAAATTATGAATTTATTCATAATGTATTCGATAATGACATAAAGAAATTTGACCCTAGCTTTAACTTACCATATGACTGCTGAAAGCCAGGATGGGGGGTCGAAAATGCCCCTCAAATTTTTTTATCAGGAGAAAATTGATGTTGTTCACCAGCATTTTCTCCTTTTCACACAATAAAGTGAAAAGTCAGATTTGAACAATAATGGGTTAATCTATCCCTATACCACTCAGTCCTGAGTTTAACGACCCTGACAAAGAGGCCATTAGAAAACATGGGAAAAGGAAAAAATGTTCGTAACTAGCATTTTCTCCTTTTCCCAAAATGTTTTCTGTCCTTTTAAAGACAAACCTCACCGTATGAGCAAATCTGTTTTGTTGTCTGCAAATGCTTTCAGTTTGAGTGGGTGTAAAATTTTGTCATGAGGTAAAGGAATAATATGGTGAAGGAGAGATAGCAAACAATGCGACTTTCCATTTCAGGTGATGTGTTACGCTGCTCATTTCCTGACTGTAACTATTCCACGCCTAAACAGGGTCACATGACTCAGCATATGAACATGCATCTGAACATTCGTAATCATATCTGTCAGGTAATGTGTTTATGCTGTGTATGCATATGTGTAGAATGTTATGCTGACAAAGCCATTAAGTGGGTTATGTTTATTGTTTACCTATCTGTGATGTATGTTTACATAACTGTGTTGTATTCATACAGTAAAACCTCACCTTACCACCACCACTAGAAAAGGAGCACCCTGTTGTTACAAACAATTTTTTTCAGAACAGATTTTTTCCTTCTTTATTTCATTGATCAGAAAACTGGAAATAAACACACCCTGCAATCAAGAAATTACGACCACCAGTTTTAGCTTACCTGAACGTGAAGTGCCCAAGGTGAGCTTTTGTGATGTGCTGTGTCCAGTGTCCATCGTGCGTTGTCCAGGCATCATCAATTACCTTGTTTGCACTCTAGAGGCTACATTTTGAGTCATATACTCATGAATCTTGGTCAGAATGTTTGTCTTGATAATATCTCGGACAATTTCAAAATTGGGTCATGTGGGGTCAAAAAGTAGGTCACTGGGCAAAATCTAAGAAAAACCTTGTGTGCACTCTAGAGGCCATATTTTCAGCCTGATACTCTTGAATTGTGGTCAGAATGTTTGTCTTGATAATATCTTGGACAGCGTTGAAATTGGGTCATGTGAGGTCAAAAAGTAGGTCACTGGGACAAATCTTAGAGAAACTTTTTGTGCACTCTAGAGGCCACATTTTCAGCTTGAAACTTATGAAGCTTGGTCAGAATGTTTGTCTTGATAATATCTTGGGCATGTTCAAAATTGGGTCATGTTGGTGTAAAAAGTAGGTCACTGGGCCAAATCTTAGAAAAACCATGTGTGCACTCTAGGGGCCACATTTTCAGCCTTAAACACATGAAAGTCGGGCAGAATGTTTGTCTTGATGATATCTAGGACAAGTTCGAAATTGGGTCATATTGGGCCAAAAAGTAGGTCAATGGGCTAAATCTTAGAAAAACCTTGTGTGCACTCCAGAGGCCACATTTTCAGCCTGAAACTTATGAAAGTTGGGTATAATGTTTGTCTTGATAATATCTGGGACAAGTTCGAAGTTGGGTTGTGTTCCATCAAAAAGTAGGTCAATGGGCTAAATCTTAGAAAAACCTTGAGTGCACTCTTGAGGCCACATTTTTAGTCTGATACTGATGAAACTAGGTCAGATGGTCTGTCTTGATGATATCGCAGACAAGGTTGAAATTGGGTCAGGTCGACTGAAAAAGTAGGTCACTGGGCCAAATCTTAGGAAAACCTTGGGTGCTCCATAGAGGCCACATTTTCAGCCTTATACTGATAAAGACTGGTGAGAATGTTTATCTTGTTGATATCTTAGACAAAATTGAAAGTGGGTCATGTTGGGGCAAAAAGTAGGTCACATGGTCAAATCTTATATAAATCTTGTGTGCACTCTAGAGGCCACATTTTCAGCCTGATTCTCATGAAACTTGGTCAGAAAGTGTGCCTTAATGATATCTTGGATAAGTCTCAAAGTAGTTCACATCTGGTAAAAAAGTAGGTCACTGGACCAAATCTTAGAAAAACTTTGTGTGCACCATAGAGGCCACATCAGTCTGATACTCTTCAAATTTGGTCAGAATGTTTGTTTTAATGATATCTAGGACAAGTTTGGAATTTTGTCACATTGGTTCAAAAAGTAGGTCACTTACACCCATGTGTTTTACATCATTGAAACCATGATCTCTTCAGCTTCATCAACTGTAGATGACTTTACTCAGGTGAGCACTTTAGGGCCAATGGCCCTCTTGTTAGAACATTTACAGTGGATGGATGTCCATAAGGGCTTTTTTGGGCTAGAATAGATTTTTGCCAAAATTTGTTGATTAATTCTACTATTTGTCAGCTGTCATTTGGTGAAGTGTTGAGATGCAGCTGTCATGTCTTTCATGCTGTATACTTGAGAAAAGTGGATGGGTTAATACTTTGATATGATTTCAACTTTTAAGACTAAATTAAAAATATCTTCACTTGAAGCTGCAATGGATATTCATAAATTTATTTCATGTGGGTACATACCCTATAAGAGGATGCAAATTTTGCAGACAATGTAAAGCAGCATTCTTTGGCAATGGATTTAAAATTACATTTTAATTTTGCTTATTCTGTCATCCCCAACTTTGCGAAAAACCACAACATTGTTCTATTGTTTAGGCTGAAAGTAAAATATTGTTTGTTTGTCCTCGACCGCCCGACCCACAATTTACCCCCCAACTCAAAAATTATATTGCATTCTCGTGAGGAAAAAATATTTTTATCGTTTGCGGCCGAAACATCTGGTAGTTTGCGTGGAATCCGGTTTTATCAAACAAGTTCGGTAGTTCGATGCCAGACATGGACGTTCCTCTTGATCTGCCTGAAGCTTTGTTGTCACATTAATACGCATAATCAAGCGTTCATACGCTCAAGACAGATGGTAGACTGTGCTGGGAGAATTTTCAGACAGAAAGATTACAATTTCCATTAAATAACACGAAAACCTGTCTATAATAGGGTTCACTCGTCACAACTCGGCCGAATCTGTACCTACATCCAGATCAACCGAGGTATGCTGAATTAGAAATCGTTTTAACCCTTTACCAAACAATTCCTGGTTTTCATGACTCTAGAAATGTAGGCTTTTGAAAACGTGGGAAAAGGAGAAAATGCTGGTAACCAACATTTTCTCTTTTTCCCACCAGATGTTCTACTTTTGTAAGAGAATTAATATTAACATTTTATGCACATCTAAATTATCATCTGCAAAACCTTTCAATTTGGACCAGTCTAGAATTATGTAATATGGTAAAGAGATAAGGATGTGCACATTTTTAGAAAAATTGTGATACTATATGCTAAGCACTTCAATTTGAAATGTAAAGCTATTCCTAAAAACCAGATTCTCTTCTTTGCTGGTTGACTCCTGCTGTTGTAACTGGTTAAAAGAGTTGCGTCTCTGTATAAGTATAAAATCGCCATAGCAGTTTCTTCACTGTGTATGCACACAAGACTTCCCAAGTTCTAGTCAGTTTATTGGTACATTTTAGATTTTATCCAAAGTTTTATGGCAGAATTGATTCTTTTTTTGTTGGTTGTATCAAAAAGAAACTCTATTAAAATGTTCTTGTTGCTGACAATCCTTAGAGATTTAATTCATTTAAATATCTGTGAATTCATTCTTCTTTTCTTACCAAATATTTTGGTGATTTAAGGCCCCTTCTTTAGAGCAAAGAATATCTGACAGGTCAAACCGATAGAAAAATGATCAGTTGATCCCTCCCCACCACCAAATAGACTGAAAAATGAGTTCACAGACTTTTATAATACTTTTGTTTTCTGACCCCCTCCCACTTTCTAGAGACTTGGGACTCTCACAATAGAACAGAAATTACAAGCAAGGCAAAACAGCTACTATGCTTAAATTGGCCTCTGAGAATGTTTTTTTTTTTTTCTGATTATTTTTAGGTAATAATAAAGACAAATGTTTTCTTGTCAGTATTTAAGATTTTGTCAAAGGTGCAGCACAAAGTGTTATGGAAACATCATGAACAAAAGATGACACAAAAATTACATTCCCAGAAGCCAAATATAAGCCAAATTTAAGAAGTACCATAATGATTAAAATTTGGAACATACTCAACATATGCTACAATAAGATCAAATATTTTAACATCCGCACCAAGCATTTGTAAGGTTCAAATGTCATTGCTGTATTAAACTTCATGTCTAGGTCTAGACTATTTGCTCATGATTGCATTTGTTCCAATATTTATGATCTTGGGGTACATCTACAAGCTGTTGGTAAAGGATAAAGGTACACATCTATTCTACTGAGGTGTGGTTAGGTCAGACATACACATGCTGCAGATATTTGGTTAGTAATACTAGTGCTCATCACGAAAGTGCTAAACTACAACCTTTAGCTTAATATGTATAAACAGGGACATGGAAAGCAAGGTTAAAAATGATTTAAAATACTCATTCAATGAAAAACAGATACAGTACGAACATGCAAAATAAAAGGCTATGCAAGCAGCAAGTACTGAGGCTAAAATCTTTAAAAATCTTTATGTTATTTGTCTGCTTTCTACAGAATGCAAAATATAATAATTTCCCTACCTACCTACCCAAGACTGAAATACTGGGTAGGTAAAGGACAAACAAACAATTTTTTAATTTAGGCCTTATTGGAAAACTAGGATATGTTGATGTTATTATACTAGATATAGTAGACATTCTATGGTTATGAGGAATTTGCTCTGCAATGAACAACACTAGAGTTATCTGCCCTTGAAAAAAATTGAAAAATGCTGTTTTTTAATGTTCTGATACCAAGTATACTTACAATATATTTCATGGGACTAAACTCACTCACATCCAAATCTTATAGATGGTTGTCAGGAAAAGGTATGGAATAAATACGGCATGGTGACCTTGACCTTTGTTAAGGTCACAATGAGGCCAAGAGCTACAATTTATGACTGATAAATCTCTTACTGGGGTTTAGTTTATAAACTTTCATGTCACAATTTAGGATTTCGCATTTAAATTTAATATAAATACTACAAATTTCATCAAAATACATAGATGGAGTTAAAGCTCACAAAGGATTCAATGACACCACAAGATGTTACCTCGGGCAAACAAATGTTCACTCTGGTGTCACTTTGAAGGGTCTCCTTAACCCTTTTTGGTCCGGCTGGGTAGAACAGTGGTTAACATATCTGACTTGTCACTGGTGGTTACGGCAAACTTTCTTGCTGGCAATTTTTTGCTTCTCACCTCTGATGCATGTGAGGAAAATGGTCAGAGGCTCGGAAAGAAAGTTGTTTCAGTACTGGTGTGAGAAAGCCAGGAAACATGTGCATAGCTGCACTGACCGCCATGATATGACCTAAGCTGGCATTAAATGGCATTAAACTCCAATAAAAAGTTTTCTTAACTCTTTACCACACAACACAACAGTTTTAATGACCATGAGATGAAAGGCTTTTGCAAAGATTGTGGGACAAAGGGAAAATGGTGGCATTCAGCATTTTCTCCTTTTCCCAGACTGTTCTCAAAAGAGTTCTTCCTAGGGGTCGTTCAGATATGGGATTAATTGGTAGAGAGCTAAGGTGATTTTTGAATGTGAAGACAAAGGTCGCAGTTGGTAGTAAAATTTAATCCTTTACAACGTTTAAGTCCATCTATGTATCTTAATGAAATTTGTAGCATGTATCAATGACATGCCTAATGATACTTGCCTAAAACTGGTATTAAAATACATATATTAACAAATAGCTTAGGTTTGGGGAAAGGTCTACATACTTCTTGGACAACCCTCATATGCTCATTATCTAGAGATCGTTGAAAAAGATGTTCAAATAATGTCCCTTGGGTAAAACATGGTTCAAGCCCAGGATCTTATATTGTAGTGAAAATTACAAGGCCTTGATGTTTTGTTAGTTGTCTATTTTTTTATCTTGGCTGTTTTCGAAGAAAACATTGTGGTTTTTAGCTCCTCCGGCCAAAGGCCAGCGGGCTTATTCCGTCGTGCGTGCGTGAGTGAGTGTGTGTGTCCATGTGTGTGTTAACTTTTATTTCAAACATTTTCTTCTCTGGAACTACCCAGCGGATTTTTAACGAAACTTCACAGAAATGATCCTGGCATGGCCCTCTTCAGAAACTCTTCAAAGAATGTGATTCCTATCAAAACTGTGGTTGCCATGGCAACAAAACTGAAAAATATTGGAAATATTGGAAATCTTTAAAAATCTTCTTGTCCAAAACCGTAAGGCCTAGGGTTACCAAATTTGGCATGTACCTTCATCTAATGGACCTCTACAAAAGCTCTTCAAATTATAGCCCCAGGGTCAAAATTGGCCCCACTCTGGGGGTGACAAGGTTTACATGGGCTTATATGGGGTAAAGATTTAAAAATCTTCCCCTTCTAAACCATACGGCCTAAGGCTACCGAAATTAGCATGTAATTTCATCTGATGGACCTTTATACTAAGATTCTTCAAATTATAGCCGTGGGGCCAAAATTGGTCCTGCCCTAGGGGTCACAAGTTTTACATGGGCTTATACAGGGAAAACTTTGAAAATATTCTGGTTCTAAATCATATGGCCTAGGGCCACCAAAATTGGCATGTAGCTCCATCTAATAGACCAGACCTCTACTTAGATTCTTCAAATTATAGCCCTGGGGCCAAAATTGGCCCAACCGTGCGGTGGGACGGGTGTCACAAGTTTTACATAGGCTTATACAGGGAAAACTTTGAAAATATTCTGGTTCTAAACCATATGGCCTAGGGCCAGTAAATTTGGTATGAAGCTTCACCTAATCGACCTCTACTTAGATTCTACAAATTATAGCCTTCGGGTCAGAATTGGCCCTTTCCCAGGGGTCACAAGTTTTACAAGGACTTTTATAGTGAAAACTTTAAAAATCTTCTTGTTCTTATCTGTAAGGCCTAGGGCTACCAAAGTTGGCATAAAGCTTCATCTAGTGGATCTCTTCTGATTTTTTCCAAAATTTAGCCATTGTTCAAATTGAATACCCGCCCCCCTCGTGGTTTATTAAGGAAACTGAAATTCATGTTTATAACCATACAGCCCAGTCCTATATTACTTGGTATGTGGTTATATCTTGTTGACCTCAACCAGGATTCAGTTGATTATAGCTTATAATTATAGCTTGAAATCGTAAATCATAGGTAAAAAATGGACTCGCCCTGGGGTTACAATTTATCAGTCTTCTTGTTAGAAGCCTTTAGGCCTAGAGTTGTAATGTTTGGTGTGTATGGTTTGTACATATTAGCCAGTGGAGCAATACAGGGCCATCATGGCCTTCTTGTTTCATAGTCCTAGGATCATCTGTGTTGTCATACAAAAACTTTGATTTTGTAATATTTCTGTTATTACTGAAGATATTTGCTTCAAATGTGGACAATGAAAAAGATGTTGATTACCAACAGGGGAACCAATACAACAAGGCTAGGTAACCATCAAATTATTTTTGACAGAGTTATGCCCCTTTTTTTACTTAAAATTTTCAATGAAAATCAAGTATCCACAGCCAAGCGTTGGCACCCACATAGGGTGCTCTTATTTTTAGCTCACCTTAGCACAAAGTGCTCAAGGTGAGCTTTTTTGATCGTGCTTTGTTCGTCGTCCGTTGTCGTTCATGCAGTCAATAAACGTTTACCTTGTGTGCACTATAGAGGCCACATTTTCAGCCAGATCCTCATGGGACTTGGTCAGAATGTTTGTCTTGATAAAATCTTGGACAAGTTTGAAATTGGGTCACATAGGATCAAAAAGACTTAAATAGGTCACTTGGCTAAATGTTAGAAAAATTTAGTGTGCACTGTAGAGGCCATATTTTCAGCTGATACTCATGAAACTTGGTCAGAATGTTTCTCTGGATGAAATCTTGGACAAGTTCAAAACTGGGTCATGTCTGGTCAACAAGTAGATCACTGCGCTAAATCTTAGAAAAATCTTGTGTGCACTTTAGAGGTCATATTTTCAGCCAGATTTTCATGAAACTTGGTCAGAAAGTTTGCCTGGATAAAGTCTGAGACAAATTTGAAATTTGGTCACGACAGGTCAAGAAGAAGGTCAGGGGGCCAAATCTTAGAAAAACCAGGTGTGCACTATTGAGGCCACATTTTTAGCCAGATATTCATGAAACATGGTCAGAATTTTGTCTTCATGATATCTCGGACAACTTCAAAATTTAGTCATGTAGGGTTAGAAAGTAGGTCATTGGGCCAAACATTATGTGCAGTCTAAAGGCCACATTTTTAGTAATATTCTCATGAAACTTATTCAGAATGTTTCTCTGGATGATATCTTGGACAACTGTGATAATGAGTCATGTCAAGATAGGTTGCTGTGCCAGTTCTTAGAAACACCCTGAGTGCACTGTAGAGGCCACATTTTCATCCAGATTCAAAATTCAAAAATAGGTCAAGTCAGACAAAAAGTAGGTGACTTACATGCATGTGTTTTACATCATCAACACCAGGATCTTTTCAGCTTTAGCATCCTAGATGACCTTACTCAGGTGAGTGCTTTAGGGGCAGTTGCCCTCTTGTCAGGTGGTCAAGATTTACCTTGTGTGCACTCTAGAGGCCACGTTTTCAGCCTGATACTCATGAAACTTGGTCAGAATGTTTGTCTTGGTAAAATTTTGGACAAGTTCAAAATTGGGTCTCATCAGGTCAAAAAGTAGGTCACTGGGCTGAATTTTAGAAAAACCTTGTGTGCACTCTAGAGGCCACATTTTTAGCCTGATACACACAAAACTTTGTCGGAATGTATTTCTTAATGATATCTTAGACAAGTGTGAAATAGGGTCATGTCAGGTCATAAAGTAGGTCACTGGGCCAAATCTTACAAAAAACTTGTAAGCTCTGTAGAGGCCACATTTTTAGCCTGGTACTTATAAAACTTAGAATGTTTGTCTTGATGATATCTTGGACTAGTCTTAATTTGATTATGTCGGGTCAGTAGGTGACAGGGCCAAATCTCAGAAAACTTTGTGTGTACTCTAGAGGCCACATTTTCAGGCTGATACTTACGAAATTAGGTCAAATTGTTTGTCTTGAAGAGATCTTGGATGAGCATAAAATTGGGTCATGTTGGGTCAAAAAGTAGGTCACTTGGCCAATTCTTTGAAAAACCTTGCATGCACTTTAGAGGCCACATTTTCATCGTGATACCCTTGAAACTTGGCCAGAATGTTTGTCTGGATGATATCCTGGAAAGGTTGGAAATTAGGTCACATGGGGTCCAAAAGTAGGTCACAGTGCCAGTTCTTTGAAAAACCTTGTGTGCACTGTATAGGCCACATTTTCAGCCTGATACTCATGAAACTTGGTCATAATGTTTGTCTCTAGGATATCTTGGACAAAATTGAAATTGGGTCATGTCAAGTGAAAAACTAGGTCACTTCCACTCATTTTTTTAGCTCACCTGAGCACATAGTGCTCAGGGTGAGCTATTGTGATCGATCGTTGTCCGCCGTCCGTCCGTCCGTGTGTCCGTCCGTCCGTCCGTGAACAATTACTTAAAAAATCTTCTCCTCTGAAACCGCCCAACAGATTTCAGTGAAACTTCACAGAAATGATCCTTAGGTGATGCACTTTCAAAATACTTCAAAGATTTGAATTCCATGAAGAACTCTGGTTGCCATGGCAACCGAGAGAAAAAATTTTAAAAATTTTCTTGTCCCAAACCGTAAGGGCTAGAGCTCTCATATTTGGCATGTAGCATCATCTAGTGGCCCTCTACCAAAATACTTCAAATTATGGCCCTAGTGTTGAAAATGGCCCTATGTTGTGGGTTCTCGGATTTCACATAGAGATAAAGAAGGAAATCTTTAAAAATCTTCTTGTCCCAAACCATAAGGGCTAGAGCTCTCATATATGGCATGTAGTATCATCTAGTGGCCCTCTACCAAAATACTTCAAATAATGGCCCCAGTGTGGAAATTGGCCCTATGTTGTGGGTTCTCGGATTTCACATAGAGATAAAGAAGGAAATCTGTAAAAATCTTCTTGTCCCAAACCGTAAGGGCCAGAGCTTTCATATTTGGCATGTAGCATCATCTAGTAGCCCTCTACCAAAAAACTTCAAATTACGGCCCTAGTGTTGAAAATGGCCCTATGTTGTGGGTTCTCGGATTTCACATAGAGATAAAGAAGGAAATCTTTAAAAATCTTCTTGTCCCAAATCATAAGGGTTAGAGCTCTCATATATGGCATGTAGTATCATCTAGTGGCCCTCTACCAAAATACTTCAAATTATGGCCGTAGTGTTGAAAATGGCCCTATGTTGTGGGTTCTCGGATTTCACATAGAGATAAAGAAGGAAATCTGTAAAAATCTTCTTGTCCCAAACCGTAAGGGCTAGAGCTTTCATATTTGGCATGTAGCATCATCTAGCGACCCTCTACCAAAATACTTCAAATTATGGCCCTAGTCTTGAAAATGGCCCTATGTTGTGGGTTCTTGGATTTCACATAGAGATAAAGAAGGAAATCTTTAAAAATCTTCTTGTCCCAAACCGTAAGGGCCAGAGCTTTCATATTTGGCATGTAGTATCATCTAGTGGCCCTCTACCAAAAAACTTCAAATTACGGCCCTAGTGTTGAAAATGGCCCTATGTTGTGCTTTCTTGGATTTCACATAGAGATAAAGAAGGAAATCTTTAAAAATCTTCTTGTCCCAAATCATAAGGGCTAGAGCTCTCATATATGGCATGTAGTATCATCTAGTGGCCCTCTACCAAAATACTTGAAATTATGGCCCTAGTGTTGAAAATGACCCTATGTTGTGGGTTCTCGGATTTCACATAATGATAAAGAAGGAAATCTGTAAAAATCTTCTTGTCCCAAACTGTAAGGGCTAGAGCTTTGATATTTGGCATGTAGCATCATCTAGTGACCCTCTACCAAAATACGTCAAATTATGGCCGTAGTGCTGAAAATGGCCCTATGTTGTCGGTTCTCGGATTTCACATAGAGATAAAGAAGGAAATCTTTAAAAACCTTCTTGTCCCAAACCGTAAGGGCTAGAGCTCTCATATATGGCATATAGTATCATCTAGTGGCCCTCTACCAAAATACTTCAAATAATGGCCCTAGTGTGGAAATTGGCCCTATGTTGTGGGTTCTCGGATTTCACATAGAGATAAAGAAGGAAATCTGTAAAAATCTTCTTGTCCCAAACCGTAAGGGCTAGAGCTTTCATATTTGGCATGTAGCATCATCTAGTGGCCCTCTACCAAAATACTTCAAATTATGGCCCTAGTCTTGAAAATGGCCCTATGTTGTGGGTTCTCGGATTTCACAGAGAGAAATAGAAGGAAATCTTTAAAAATCTTCTTGTCCCAAACCATAAGGGCTAGAGCTCTCATATATGGCATGTAGTATCATCTAGTGGCCCTCTACCAAAATACTTCAAATAATGGCCCTAGTGTGGTAAATGGCCCTATGTTATGGGATCTCGGATTTCACATAGAGATAAAGAAGGAAATCTTTAAAAATCTTCTTGTCCCAAATCATAAGGGCTAGAGCTCTCATATATGGCATGTAGTATCATCTAGTGTCCCTCTACCAAAATACTTCAAATAATGGCCCTAGTGTTGAAATTGGCCCTATGTTGTGGGTTCTCGGATTTCACATAGAGATAAAGAAGGAAATCTTCAAAAATCTTCTTGTCCCAAACCGTAAGGGCTAGAGCTTTCACGTATGGCATGTAGCATCATCTAGTGACCTTCTACCAAAATACTTTAAATTATGGCCCTGGTGTTAAAAGTTGACCCTATGTTGTGGGTTCTCGGATTTCACATAGAGATAAAGAAGGAAATCTTTAAAAATCTTCTTGTCCCAAACCATAAGGGCTAGAGCTTTCATATTTGGCATGTAGCATTATGGTGTTGAGCCGAGTTGCATTTCAGGTGAGCGATTTAGGACCATCATGGTCCTCTTGTTTACACCATTAAAACCAAGATCACTTCAGCCTTATCAACTATAGATGACTTTGCTCAGGGGAGTACCTTAGGGCCCATGGCCCTCTTTTTTCAAGATTAATGTTTAAGAGACTACAAGCTATTGCTCCTTTCCATACAAATTTACCAAATAATTAGAAAAGGGTATTATTTTATTTTATTTTTAATTTCATCATCCTATTAGTTGGTATTGGTTGACACTGTGGTTATCATTGACAATATGGGGGCCAAGTTGTTGTAAAAGATGTTTTTTGTGGATGAAAAAGATACTCTAACTTTAATCCTTTACCACACAATCTTTACTTTTAATGAGCTGGAGGAAGAAGACTGGAAAACATTGTAGAAAAAGAAGAAAATGCTGGTAACCAGCTTTTTCTCATTTTCTCTCAATATTTCCTACCATTCCAAAGATGAAAGCCATTATGTGAGTCGTGTTTAATTTTTTGTCTGTGAGTGCTTTCAATTTGTATCAGTCTAAAATTCTGCTGTTTGGTAAAGAGTTATTTTTGTTTTGGTCAGAATATCTGACATGATATCAAACAGTGATTAAAGATCAGATTGCATGTTCCATGCAGTTGATTCTTAATCTATAATGTCAGCAAAATTTGCTAAGATTAACAATGCTGCAAAAAATGTAAACAAAAGAAACGTAATCAACTTTTTTTTTTTTGTTTATCAGGTGTGTGGAAAGTCATTTGTTGTAAGAAGTAAGTTGTTACGTCATGAAAGAATCCACCTTAAGGACAAGCTGTTTAAATGTAAACAGTGTGACTACCAAACTTCACGGACAGATCGCATGAAGCTACACATTGAGAGCCACGGCATTAAGTTCAAGAAAAAAAAATACAACCTTCCAAATGTGGAAGAGGAGAAACCTCAGATCGATTATCACCAGATGTACGAGCGAGTGCAACCATCGGAACAAAGTTCTGAGACAGCACGTGGAAATAGCTTTAACATCAGTACTGTGTCAGAGGGAGACATTAAGATGGATGCACTGACTTTGGCGGCAAATGCCTCTATGATTGTGGACACTTTTACAACAGTAAGGCTGGATCAGCTCGGGTCAGCATCTGTGTCAAGCTTAGAGGAGATGCAGGCTGCAGCATTTCAGAATTACGAGAGCGAGGATGTTGTTTTGTCATAGCTGATTGTAGCCACTGCTATCTACACTTACAATTACACTGACACCTCGTTAAAATGAACTTCGCTAATACGCTGACTGTATTATACCGCGGGTGTCCTATGGCTCCCAAAATTTTGGGGGGTTGACCATTTTCCGTGTCTGATCTGGATCCACCGTTACGCTGATTAGAATGTTCTATGTTAAAACAAACCCTGCCTATAGACCGATTACTGATGTAAAATCGATACCATGCACACAATGTGACAGTTTTTCACACCTTTACCTTGTTGATTACTTTTATCAGCTATGGCTGTACATAATTGCCTTGTTTGGCAAATACACGCGTAGTTGATTACAAAAGGTTTTGAGCCTCTGTCTACACAATCTTACATTAGACAGACTTTATATCAATATACTTTTATATGTAAAACATCAACAGCGTTATCGAATGTACCGTAATTCACCAATATACAACCTGAATGTTTCGGACACGTTCAACTTTTGTCAAAAATAATTTATGTCTGGTCCTAAATCCTGACAGTTTGAAAAATTAGTTTTCGTAAATGTTGGGTCAGGCTGAAAGATTTATTTTCCAAAACATTGGACAGTTAATTTTTAGAAAATATTTTCGGTAGGATGATCAGCTACATAATGAATGCACATCTACATCGTACATAACACCGTCATGAACATGAATCCTTCGAACGCCGAGTTACTCTACGGTAATTTTCAGTTGTGAAATTCCGCTAATATAATTGCAACATTAAAGTCTGGTCTTGATCTACAGTGGCCGCAAAAGCAACAACGTCCCGAAAGATGCTTCGGTAAAATCTTTTCCGGCGTTTCGGTGTTATACAAGAAAGTTTTGCCTTTTTTCACAACGTTTCCAAAAGGCATCTTCTGCAGAAGCATGGACAGTCGTTTGTTGCTTTGAGGGAAAATGGTTGAAGCCCTGTTTTCCCCATGATTATGAAAAATAAAGCATTGTTGAACACTAAACCTTGTTGTTTCTCTTCTTTATTTATCGGTAATTAATCCATATTACTGATGCATCAAATTAGCGTATGCATTCTTTTTTATTGCGGCCACAAATTTTTCAGACTGCCGACTACAAAATACATGTGACACGACTGTGGTGCTTTAGAAATAATTATTAGTGTATGCAAAAAAGCAGCATCAGCTTATGTAAAGCAGATGTGATACTGGCTTATAGCGTAATCATTTTGTTTTGATTGGAGATCAGCTTGTAACCGGGTGTTAATTTCTTCGGGCGAAACATTTGTGTATACAACAAGCACCTGCCTTAAACCCTGTCGCTTTGACTGGTTGGCACGTTATGTCATATCCCTAATGCAAATTTTACTACAAACATTCGTGGACTGGTCCGAAATCTTGGCAGACGGCTACTGGTTATATATTTTTGGTTGTATTGTGTTCACTGCCGGTGGTAAGATGGCGATTTTTAAAGCTTTTGCAGGCGATGTAGACAAACATCAGACTACAACGAACATGCAGTCTGATCTCCGACCTATACCATCCACCGCTGAACTATGACTGTACTGGTACTTCTATGAAACATATAAAAAGGGTAAGAACATATCTAGGATACGTTTACATAAGGTGTGAAAACCCGTCCAAACTAGATCCAACATTTCAAAAAAATTTGACCCATAGGACTTCCTATTTATAGGCCCCGATGTACGTTATTTTTATTGTGAAATTTATCAAGTACGTCGGGCCTAATCTCCGAAACAAATTAAAACCTGTTATTAGGGCTACCATCTATTGTTCAAAATTTTATTTTCCAAGAGAATCCGAAAGTTCATAATTCATTTTACTCCCAATATATTTGCAAATTACAGTAATTAATGAATAGTTGTTTCGCCATCGGTCGACAAATAGGTCGCGAGGAGTGTGTGTGTGTGTGTGGGGGAAAACAGCGTTATAGCTTTTAACCCCGGATATTACTCTGTTGTCGATCGTGGCTCCCTACTACAGTGTTATAACAGGGTTCCAGTGTAGTTTTACCAGTGTAAATAGCTGCTTTCATGTAGAGATAGGGCCATATCATTGATGCAGAAATGAATCATGATATAGTGTGGTACGATAGTGTATCACGACACAATCATGGTATATTGATATAGAATGATACTTGTAACCAGGGTTCTGGCTGGGCTTCACATTTGTCACCATTTGCAACAGAAACTTTATTTGCTGCAGAAAAATACTGGGTGGGGGAAGTGAAGCCAGTCCTATCATTTTGGGGTGCCAGACATTGTACTGCTGGTTCCCTGTTTCGGGAATTATGAGTAATAATGTACAGTGAAACCAGTATGCAGTCTCTAGGTTGACACTGATAAGGTGTAATATGTTGATTGTTACAGGTGATTATTGGCATTTAGCTTGTATTACAGGGTTTATCTGATAATTACCTTGTTGATTAAAGAAAATCAAATACATAAGTTGTTCCACAATTTACTGGCATGAGACTTTTATTCATAAACGACATAGTGTGGTCGGTTTTTGCATTATTTTGGCATGAGGCTTTATCTTGTGGACCTCAACCAGGGTTCAAGTAATTATAGCTCTGGGATCAAAAATGGCTTTGCCTTGCGGGTCTCAACTTTCACATGGGCTTTTACAGAGAAAACTTTGTAAGTCTTCATTTTGAAACCATTTGGCTCAGAATTGAAATGTATTTATAGTTTATAAGCCAGTGGAGCGATACAGGGCCATCATGGCCCTCTTGTTTAGGCTGATAGACTCCTCCAACTAAAGGATGAAATGTCCAAAATGACATAGTCCATGTTGTCACATGACAATGTCTTTTTGATCAATTGATGATCACCAACTCGTATTTTTTTTCTGGGGGGGCCAAATTAAAATATCTTTTGCAAATGGCACCAGATGCAAACCCAGCGGGAACCCTTCCTTACAAGTGTAATCATGACCTATCAAACACTAGCAAAAGTGGAATGAGGAGCAATCATTGAACGGAAAGAAAGATGGCTTTCTTGAATTTGTATAAACCTTTTATCAAACAGTCCCATGTTTTTACAACCTTGAAGAAGAAGCCTTTAGAAAAGTTTCTTGGAAAAGAAGAAATTTCTAGAAACCAGCATATTATCCTTTCCTGCAATGTTTTCTGTTCTATCACAGATAAATCCCATCGTTTAGCTTCATTTGATTTTTGTCCGCACAATGTTTTTAATGTTTGGACAAGTGTAAGGTTTTGTCATCTTGTGTTGAGTTTTAACTGTCCCCAGAATTTTAGCCTTGTCCAAATTGAAAGCATTTGCAGACGACAATTTCAGTGTGGCTCAAATGGTGCAATTTTTCGTTGATAGGGTAGAAAACATTGTAGGAAAAGGAGAAAAGGCAGGTGACCAGCATTTTCTCTTTTTCTCACATTTTCAAAAGTCTTCTTTCCCAGGGTCGTTAAAAGGCGGCAATGTGCGGTAAAGGGTTAAAAAAAGTTTTAGGACATGGAGGAAATGACTCTTCCCTGCAATTAGTAGGTTTTGAAATTGTTCCAGGAGAAGAAGCAACTGCTTATCACAAACAATTGCTCCTCTTCCAACAGTGTTTTCAGTAGCACATGCTGTTTTACTCAGATTGTTTTTTTATTACAATTTGATCCTTTTCCCATAATGTTTTTGGTGAGATTCACAAAAGACACTTTCTTTTCCTTCAAATATTGCTCCCTTTTGTCAGCTGCCCCCTGTGGTTCAGGTGTATGACCCAAGCTGGAGGTATTTTTCATGCGAGTGTCTTGAGCAAGCCATTGCTGAGACCAAGCCAAGTTCTGGTGATATTCATGAAAGACAGGATATGAGCTGTTCCCATGATATGACTGATAATGTTGAAAGCAACATAAAAGATATTCAAACAAACTTATTTTAGTTGGCTCACCTGAGCACAAAAAGCACGAGTTTTTGTGATGCTGCAGTGTATGTGGTCAGTCATGCATCATCCATGACCTCAACTTTTACCTTGTTTCTCTAGAAGCCACAGTTTCAGTCTAATACTTACGGAACACAGTCAAAATGTTTGTCTAGAGATATATCTTAGACAAGTTTGAAATGGGGTCACATTGGATCAAAAAGTAGGTCACTGAGACAATCTTGTGTACACATTAGAGGAATAAATTTTAAAAAGCAACCTTAACTACACCCTAGAAGCCACATTTTCTGCCCAATACTCCCATTGGTAGGTTAGAATGTTTGTCTTGATAAAAATCAAACTACTTGGAAAATGGTTCATGTTGGGGCAAAAAAGAGGGCACATGGACAAACCTTCAAAATACTTTGTACAAAAGTCAAATCTTGGAAAAACCATGTGTACATTCTTGAGGCCACATTTTCAGACCAATGGTCATGAAAGTTCGTTGGAATGTTTGTTTCGATAAAATATCGGTTGAGTTTGAAAATGGTTCACGTTTGGTAAAAAATTAGGTAACTGGGTGAAATCTTTGAAAAACCATGTGTACACTTTAGAGGCCTCATTTTTAGTCCAATCTGCATGCAAATTGATCAGAATATTTCCTATTGATGATATCTTGGACAAGACTGAAAATTTTGATTGTGTCAAAAACTAGATCTTTGGGATGAATCTTTGAGAAACCTTTTGTACATTCCAGGCCACATTTTCAGTCCAGTATACATGAAAGTGGGTCAGATTGTTTTGTGTTGATGATGTCTCAGATGAGTTGGAAAATGGGTCACGTTGGGTCACAAAGTAGGTCACTGAGCTAAATCTTGAAAAAACCTTGTGTACAATCCAGAGGTCACATTTTCAGTCCAATAGTCATGAGGGTTGGTCAGAAGGTTTGTGTTGATGATACCTTGATGAGTCAGTAGATTGGTCATGTCAGATGAAAAAGTAGGTCACTTGGATCAGTCTCTGAAAAATCTTGTGTACTGTAGAAGCAGCATTTTCAGTCCAATACATGGATCTGTGGAAATCGATATTTGACCAATCAGGTTATCTCATTTATTTGACCGGATGTGCAGCCTGGCTGTCTGCTATCTCGGCTCCCAAATAAGCGACTTTTAATGTTGGAGAAGTGGAATATTATATGTGTTTACAACACTTGAATTTAAGAAAAATTAAAAAAAGACATGCTTTGTTAACGTGTACAGCTTATGTGAGATATATGTAGCGGCTACAAGTTTGGATTATGATTGACAATGGGACATGAGCAAAGAGTTTTGATCAATAATACATTACAGAATGGATTAATTAATGTTAGTTTTTTTTCCCTCTGATTGTAAGGTCTTGTTCTAGAAATTTTCTGCCTGAAGTTTTTCTAGTATAATGGGAATCCATTATTGGAAATGATTCTATGTTTTTTTTCACATACAGAATTCTGTTGTTATCAATTTTATTTGCCGGAGAGTGTTTCCCTCTTTGATCACTCCCAGAAAAAGTACCATGTTGTTTTTTTTGATAAAGTGTATCTCACTAATTTGTCTCCTTTGCAAAGAGTCCTTAGAAAGAATTGTTTGCACACATGAATCTTTTCGTTGCCTACGGGTAAGAGAAAAGTTTTGCTCTTAAGCTTTTGTGTACGACCATATCTTGTACCAGATTTTTTCTCTTCAACATGCCGACAAATAAAGTCCCTTTGCCTTTCGTATGTCATATCTTTTCCATAATAAGTGTTGAAAATCAATAGTCTGGTGTATTCTGAAATTTTCTCAACACATCTATTTTTACAGTTTTTACAATTTGGAGGTTGAAAAGATCTAATAACAGGTCCAATAACTTTTTGTAGAAGGTGAAAAATATTCTATACCTGTAATTCTGTTATCTTTGCATATTGTTTTTTTCCACTGATGAACATTACACCTGCGCTTTCCTGTTAATTTCTTTTTTATTGGAGATAGATAATCGGCAGCTTTTCGTGGAGAAACAACTGCATTTTTGCACATGGATGATTTTGTTGGTGTTTTGGTCACTCAATCACTGTTGCAGAATTCGACAGAAGTTGGCTCAGATATGGAGTCTTGTGCAGTTGTATCCTGTTTATTTGAAACTTTGGAAGAGGCTGATTTTTTGAAACAAGCATTGTAATGTTCCGACCCACGCACAGCAAGATAACACAAACATATCATATTTGTGTCAGACGGATCACAAGGATATAAGTCTGGTACAATCTTAATAAGTGGATTGTTGAGCTTGCTTGTATAGATTGTAATCCTTGTCTTAAAATAATTAGCTGTTGCCAATGGCAAGATGTCTGAAAGCTCCACATTCCATACTCCGTCCTTTTTCAGATTGTTGACATTTTCAACATACTGACGGGATCGTTCAACTTCATCCAGACTTGTATTTCCTGTCATATAGCCTTTGTAGTGGTATTCATACTCCAAGGGATGGTTACACAGTTCTTGTCTTAATTCAGTGGCAGAAATTGACAAATTAATTTGGGCAAGGATAGCGTTAAAATAACAGTTTCCATCGGGATGTACAAGCCCATCGTTCCAGTCCATTACCCCTTAGTAAATTCAAAAGTCTAGTTTCTGCAAATCTTTTCAAGATTCTTTTCAGATTATGCTTCATTCTGCTCTTTTTTAGTGCCGATTCTAGCTCAATTTCCTTTCTTTGTCCAATTTTTTTCTTAGATAAATGTATTTTGAGTTTTCTCTGTTTAAGTCGACTTTGCCTACTTTCGTATTTGGAAGAAGAAATTGTGCCTTTGCTTCTGTTTGCTTCTCTCATTAGAGGTCTTTTTCATTTTTTAATGCATTGTGATTTTCTTTTTCTTGCAATAGGAGTCCCAGAATTGCTCTCACTTGAAGATTCCTTTCCTGAAGGTTCATAGGTTTTGTCATGATCGCTATCATCAAATTCTGAGGAAGATAGTTTCTCTTCTGTCTGGCCTCTTGCATTAAACTGTAGATTTTTTTCTGACATAATATGATGGTACATTTTCATCAGAAGAATAATCACTTTCATTTTGCTGTTTATAGCTATTTTGAGCTTTCTTCTTTCCTATCAAACTGGCTAATGGAACGTTTTCATCGGATGATTCACATGACAATACTGCTTGCTGGTCTCGAGTTTCTAGAACAGTGGGAGAATACAGCTCCTCATCTGACCACACATCTTCTCCATCCATGCTGTTTGACCTGAAATATGTCAAACTATTTCATAAATACCAGAGCAACCTATTTATTTTGTCAGAATACGATGTATTCAAGATATCAAGCATATAACAAGATATCAATTATAGTTTTAAAATCAACAAAGTTTGGGAGCCAGAAGGGCTCAACATAAGATTGAATCAAAGAAAGATGACATACAAAGTCACAGAATGTAAAAAGTATCTTGCTCCTGTGCCCTTTAGCATTCTTCTCATTAAATACAATGAGATAAACATTCTAAGCAAAGTTTGAATATCAAAATTACTGTGCTAAAATTTATGCAGCCAGAAGGGCTCAACAGCAAATCATTGCAAAATACTATTTTATGCATTTTTTTCCCTGTAATAATAAAAGCAAGATATAAATTTTCCAAACGTAAATACATAAAATATCAGTAACAACACTTACCTTATATCCGTTTTTTCTGGTGCACTACTTGCTATCCTCAAGTATTGTTTAAATATCCAGTTAAACAAAGAATGAACATGTATTCCAGTCTGGCTTTTGTGTCCTTCTGAATCCAGAACTTCACATGGGGTTATCATTTTGTAATAAAAGATAAAAGGTGTCATGATACACCATTTAGATGTGTTCACTAATTAGCTGAAAGTGTCTGGACAGTATCACAGTCTAGGGGCTCATCAACACTCTGATATGCTGTTGAACCCTTCTGGTCGCAGAATTGTAGCTGGTGAGCCCTTATGGCCCCTGAAATTATTGGAGTTTTCTGATGAGCCCTTTTTACAAGATATGAAAAAAACTACTTTTAGTAGGAATTTTAGAAAAATTCTTAATTCTCCAGAAAGATTACATCTTGAATGTTTCAAAAATGCAAAAAAAGTGGAAATTGGTGATTTTTGTTGTTGAGCCCTTCTGGCTGTCAAGGGGCGATATTTAAGTGGATTAGCACATCTGCCATTTCAAAGGGTAGGTCGGTAAACTGTTAACAGATAGGATGTGTGTTTGGTGTCGCTGTTATCCATTCGACAACCCGTTGTCTTCAGTATATGATAAGATAAACTACTGTCAATGATATTAACAAGTTTGTTAATTGACAGCACACTTTACGCATTTTAAAATCATCAGGCAGCCATTTTCCCTTAACTTGAAATTGAAACCTTTCTTAGACTTACACCTCTCTGTTGAATGAGACAATCTATAAATTTTTTAAAATGCTTGTAATTTAGTGTAATTTATCATCAATAATGTTGAGACAACCTAACAAACCTTACGAAAATACTGAGCACTTTTAATTCTATTATTCTAGGGCAAAACTGAGGTTTATGAGGTGTTTCATTCTTTTTCATTGAAGTTCAAAACTTTGCTGGCACAGGTATTACATTGTCCATAGCCTCTGAAATTCACACTTTTTGTATATATCCTTGTGTTAATTAGTTCAAGTATCCATACATTTCTTACCGAGAATTCATCACCGGCAGAAACATATGAAAAGAAATATTTTTCCAGAAGTTAATAGACAGAAACAGTCATGACAGCACAATTTAAGTAGCCTTTCAGCTATACTGTATGTATTTACTGCGGTTGTTTGGGAGCCCGTAGCGACGGTAACCAAGGAAGTAGGTTTATCTTATTGCCACAGATCCATGTATACTCTTTGGTTTTTACCAAATGACAAAATTTTAGGCAAGTCCAAATTGAAAGCTGTAGCAGACGAAAAAATAAATGTTACTCAAAAATTGAAGTTTGTTTTGGGAAGAGTAGAAAACATTGTGGGAAAAGGAGAAAATGCTGGTTACCAGAATGAATGTCTTCATAAATCTTTGACAAGCTTGAAAATTGGTCTTGTTGGGTCAAAAAGTAAGTTGCTTTGACAAATCTGGAAAAATCTGTAGATACCATATTTTAAGGTAGATTACTGTCATGAAAATTCAATACAAATTTGTTAACAGACAAAAAAGTGAGAATCATTTTAACTTTCTGTTGATATTTTCAAAATTTTAAGTATTCAAGATCATAGTTGTGTGTCTTGTTATTGTTTTGTAGCATTTTTTGTGTTTTACTTCGTCTCACCAGCACACAAAGTGCTCAAGGTGAGCTTTTGTGATCAAGCTGTGTTTGTTGTGGATTGTCAGTTATGCATGGTCAACTTAAACCTTGTGTAGGGTCTAAAGGCCATATTTTCAGTTTCATACCCATGAAACATGGGCAGAATGTTGTCCTGATAAAATCTGGTAAGAGTTCAAGAATGGTTTCAGTTGGGTCAAAAAGTAGGGCACTTGATCAAATCTTGAAAAACCTTGTGTACACACTCTAGAGACTACATTTTCAGTCCGATACACATGAAAGTTGGTCAGATGGCTGTCTTCATATTTTTTCCGACAGGTGTGTAAATTAGGTTACCAGGTTTTTGAAAAAATTAAAGATTTTGGATAAATCTTTGAAAAGTGTATGTACAGACACTCTAGAGGCTACTTTTTTAGTCCATAGTTATGGAAACTGGTCAGAATGTTTGTTTTTATGATATCTTGGATGAGTTTGAAATGTCATGTCTGGTCAAAAAATAGTTTACTAGATCAAATCTATGAAAAAACTCAAATTCTAGAGGCCATATTGTCTGTCCAATACTCATTATGATTGGTCGGAATGTTTGTCTTGAACGTATCTCTGATGACTTTGAAAATGAGACATGTCGGATCAGAAAGTAGGTCACGGGCACAAACCTTTGAAAAACCTTGTGTACACTCTAGAGACCACATTTTCAGTCCAGTGCTTCTGAAAGTTAGTCAGAATTTTTGTCTTCATGATGTTTCAGATGAGTTCCAAAATCTGCTACATGGTGTCAAAATGTTTGTCACCGAGACAAAGCTTGAAAAAACCTTGTGTAATTTCTAGAGGCCATTATTTCAGTCCAGTGCTCAGGAAAGTTTGTCTTGTGTTTATCTTAAAAGAGTTCCAAATTTGGTTGTATTATGTTCTCAAATGTACACAGGTTCAGGTGAGCAATTCAGGGTCATCATGGTCCTCTTGTTATTGAACTTATTTTGAAATTTACTTAATATATTTGTAATTTGCAATGATGCTAGTCATCACTAGTTTATTGTCTTTTAGATTTAATTCCACTTTGTCTTTTTTTAGTCTCTTTTTGCACAAAAGTTGCTTTTAAAGCCCCTGCAGGAGGGACAGGTTTAAAAAAAATCATAGACAGAAGAAGCAGTTGCTTGTAACAAGCCAGTGCTCATCTTCTCTTGATATTTTCCATACACATTTAGGTTAATATATCCCTTCTCTTGAAATGTTGCCTTGCTTAAGCATGGCTGCTCGGTGGTTAAACCCTTTACCATACAACAAAATTTTGGACCAGACCAAATTGAAACCATTTGCAGACAACAAATTAAGTGTAACTTACATGATTATTTCTGTCTTCATTAGGGTAGAAAACATTGCAGGAAGAGGAGAGAAAATGCTGGTTACCAGCATTTTCTCCTTTTCCCCCAATGTTTTCAAAAGGCTCCTTTCCCAGGATTGTGCGGTAAGGGGTTAAGGCTTTGGCTTAGTAGAGAAGAGGTTTGGCACTCTGGAAGCTCTGGACTTATGGGGGGTGCCCGTGGGCAAGACACATCAGAGCCTTAGCCTAGAACAAATGAAACCCAGGATGCTCATGAAGCATTGAGGTGTGTAAAATGACTGAAATGATGTTGAATGCAGGTTTAATATCATACAAAGATAGATCCTTGGCGGAAGTCCTGGTTTTCAAAGGCTAGCCATGGGCTCTGCACTGCTGGGCCCCATTCCAGCACTAATAAAACTTGCGAAACTTATGGATAGGTAAATGGGGAACCTGATATACATTTAGATGTCACTGAATTACTGTTGAAAACAGCCATTAACATTCTACCAACAATCCAGAGTCTTATGGACCCCACAAAGGAGGCTGTTGAAAACATTTTGGGTAAAGGAGAACATTCTAGTAGCCAGCATTTTCTCCTTTTGCCCGTATGTTTCTGGTATCTCCTCATGGAGGAATCATATAATTTTAGCCACATATAACTTGCTGTCAGAAAGACTAAGTGCTGGCAGCACTAACTAGTCTAAAAATTTGTCATTTGGTGTCGGGTTATATCAATCTCTGCATTGTGTCTTTTATTACTGGATCTAACCCTTTACCACAGCAAAAATTTTAGACTTGGTCATATTGAACAACAACTCAAATATTTTTTAAATGATAGTATTTGTTTTTGAATATATGGAAACATTGTGGAAAAAGGAGAAAATGCTGGTTGCCAGCATTTTCTTCTTTTCCCTCAGTTCTTTCAAAAGCCCTCTTTCCTAGGGTCATTAAAACTCAGGATTGTGTGGCAAAGGATTGGATTGATTTTAAATTTGCAGTAAGGACAACCTACAGAATTTGGATTTAAAAATCAGGTGCCTATGAATTTTACTCCAATCCGTAAGAGCCCTAGGCACAACAAAATCATTCTTTGCAGAAAATATGGATCAAGATCAAACTGTCTGTTGCTTTTGGTTTAGATCAAGATCATTCTGCTGATGGCATGCAGTCAGATCTCTGGTGTACAATGTTAGCTCCTTTGTGAAATATTCTCAGGAAAAAATAAAAAAACTTGAAGTGTTTAGTGTTACTTTCATGAATAAAAAAATCCTTTTATTTTGCTTAACCTTTTAACAAAAATTCTGTGTTTTAACTTTTTACCAAACAGTTCCGAGTTTTAACAAGAAAAGGGCATTTGAAGGCATTGTGGGAAAAGGAGAAAATGCTGGTAAGCATTATTTTCTGCTTTTCCCACAATGTTTTCAGCCTATTCAAAGAAAAAAATCCTAATTTGTACAATAATGTATTTATTGTGTTGTCTGCATATGCTTTTAATTTGGACCAGTCAAAAAATTTGTTGTTTGGGAAAGAGTTAAGCGTTCAGTGGAAGGCAGCTTGAAAACATTGTGGGTAGAGAAGAAAATGGTAAAGTTCCAGTGTTTCTCCCATTTGAAAGACAAATCATATAGATTGAGCCACATTCTGTTTGTTGTGTGCAGTTGTTACAGTTTCAACAAGTCAAAATTTGTCGTTTGGTTAAGATTACTGGTTAACTCTTTACCAAACCGAAAAATACTGTATTGGCATGAACCAAAATGAAAGCATTTGTAGACACCAAAGTAATTGTTGCTAAAATGATGATTTTTGTCTTTAATTGGGTATAAAACATTGTGTGAAAAGGAGAAAATGCTGGTTACCAGCATTTCCTCCTTTTCCCACAATGTTTTCAAAAACCTTTACCTTTAGGGTCATGAAAACTCAGGATTGTGTGGTAATGTGTTAAGTCTTCAGCAAATAAATTTTAGACATGCTTAAACTGAAAGCATTTGCTGACAACAAATTCAGTGTAGTTCATATGATGGAATTTTTTTTTAGAAAGGATAGAAAACATTGTGGGAAAAGGAGAGAGTGATGGAATTTTCATGTTGCAAGCATTTTCTCACAGTGTTGCCAAAGGTGCCTTGCTCAAGGTTGTTAAAAGTTGGGATTACTGGTTCAGCATGGACTGATCACTTATATGTTGTATAGGTAGGGGTTTTTTTAACTAGAAAAAGGTATATTTTTAAGAGCTACTATAGATACAGTTTAATTAAACAGATTGTTGCGTTTTAGCTAACCTGAGCACCCAGTTCTCAAAGTGAGCTTTTGTGATGTTGCTGTGTCCATCCTCCATCATCAAATTTTACCTTGCGTACACTCGAGAAGCTAAATTTTCAGTCTGATACTTATGATGGTCAGAATGGTTGTCTTGATAATATCTTGGACAAGTATGAAAATAAGTCGGAGTCATGGGTGGCTCAGTGTAGGACTCGTAACCTAGTGGTCACGAGTTCAAGCCTTGCTGGAAGAACTGGGTTTTTCATATGCATGTCCTTGGGCAAGACACTTACATGTAGGAGCCCTGGCATAGTACTGGTGAAACCCAGGACATACATATTTGAGCTGTCACCGTGGCATGGCTGAAATAATTTGACAGAGGCATAAAATACCTTTCAGTTAATCAATCAATCAATCAAATAAAAATTAAGCTTGTCAAAAACTAGGTCACTAATTGAAATCTTTGAAAAACCTTGTGTACCCTCTAGAGGCCCTATTTCAGTCCAAAACTCCTTTAACTTTATCAGAATGGTTGTCTTGATGATATCTTGAATAAGTTCAAAGGTAGGAAATGGCTTAAAATGTAGGTCACCAGTCAAATCATTAACAATGTGTTTGAAAGGTCATGATAGGTCAAAATGTAAGTCACAAGGACAAATCACAAAGGGCAAAAGCTTGTGTACACTCTAGTGGCCACACGTGCCGTCCAAAACTCGTATGAAGTGGTCAGAATCTTTGTCTTAATAAAATCTTGGACAGGTTTGACAGGTCAAAATTAGGTCACTAGGTTAAATCTTGGGACACTATAGGGACCACATTTTCAGTCCAAAACTCATGACAGTTGGTCAGAATGTTAGTGGTGACAATATCTACAAGTTTGAAAAAGGGTCATGTTCGGTCACAAAGTAGATAATAGAGACAAAACCTAGAAAAAACCTTGTGCATACCCCATGCCACATTTTTAGTCCAATACTCATGAAAGTTTGTTGCAATGTTAGTTTTGATATCTCTGAAGAGATCTGCAATGTGTCATGTTGGGTCAAAAGGCTCAGGTGAGTGACTTCAGAGCCATCATGGCCCTCTTGCTAATGTTTTACAGCATTAGAAACAGCCAATTGTTTTGATTTGTGACCTTCTTTATCAAATTAGTTGGAGATGACTTTGAAAATATCTCTGGAAATATCAGAAAACCATAAATTATATACTGTATGTTTACAAGTCAACATTGCGGCACAAGGAGAGATTGTTACACTCTTTCTCATTTTGCTACAATGATTTTAAAACTAAGTCTGACCTGGTGGTTGTGAGTTCGATACCCGGTTGAGGCGAACTTTCTTTCCGGCGTATTTTCGCCTCTCACCTCTGCTGAAGCATGTGAGAAAAGTAGTCGGTGGCTTTGGAAAGAAAGCTGTGTTAGTACTGGTGTGAGAAAGCCAGGAAACACATGTGCGTCACCGACCGCCATGATATGACCTTAGCTGTTAAAGTGGCGTTAAACCCCAATACAACACAACACAACACAAAACTAAGTCTACTTGGAGACAAAAAAACAGAAAGTATTAAAAATGTCATATTATTTTTTAATTGCAATTTTCTGCTGATAATTAATTGATCATCCTAACTTAGTTAATAGATTTATTTTTGAATTATTGTCAGTTTAATTGCTTTACCAAACATTCCCACTGACCCAGGAGTAAGAAGAATTTTGAAAACATCATGGGAAAAGGAGAAAATGCTGGTTACCAGCATTTTCTCCAAGTCCCACATTGCTTTCTGTCCTTTCAAACATAAATCCATACATTTCAATCAAATTTAATCTGTGGTCCCTGAAATTTTAATGGCTTCAGTATGGACTACTCTTAATATTTTTTAGTTTGGGAAAGAGTTAAAGTACATGTGTTGTTAAGGATTTAATAAAATGATGAATTGAAAACTATTTGAAATAAATTACACTAAAACTTTGTAGTCAGTGTCTGTGTTTGTCACCCTTACAAAATGACCAGATGTATTCAGGGCCTTACCATTTTAGCAGAAAACAGAATTTTGGACTTGTCTAAATTAATTTGAAGCATTTGCAGACAATCTGAATATGCCTCAAACGATGGGAAACTGTCTTTGAAGGGGAAAAAAACATTGAGGTAAACCTATTTCATCAGGATTGATATAACATGAAACTGTTTGGCAAGGGGCTCAGAAAAAAGGTTTTTGAAAACATTGCTGGAAAAGGAGAAAAATTCAATGACAACTGTGTTTTTCTATCCTTAACCCTTTACCACACTTTTACACACATTACCAGACTTCTAATGACCCAAAGAAAGAAAGCTTTTGAAAATTTTGTTGGAGAAGGAGAAAATGCTGGTAACCAGCATTTTCTCCTTTTTCTACAATGTTTTCTGTGCTTCCCAAAACAAATTTAGGTTTTGAGTCCCATTTATTTTGTTGTCTACAAGTGCTTTCAATTTGGGCTTGTCTAAAATTTTGTTGTTTTTACATGACAAAATGTTAAACTTGTCCGAACCCAATGCATTTGCAAATGACAAATGTGGCCCAACTTGTTAAATGTGTCTTTGATAGGATTGAAAACGTTGCGGGAAAAGGAGAAAATGCTAATTACTTCTCCTTTTCCCACAATGTTTGCCTAAGTCTTCTTTCTGAAGGTTGCTAAATTTGTCTGTATGGGAGCTTAACACCGTTTTAACAGCTTAGGTAATAAAACATTTGAATTATCATATATGAATTTGTTCAATATTGACAAGTCTGAAAGTTTGCTGTGTGGAAAAGGGTTAATTCAACAGTTAAAATTTTAGCTTGAGTTTGACGTATGGTCTATATCTTCATTACTGACAGAGTCAAAAGTTCAACCACAATGCAGAAGTGGACAATAACACGGCTATAACAAACAGCTTGGCTACAAACTACCAAAAGATTCAGTACTTTATCAGCTTTAATAATGATGCACACACTAAAAATAAATTTACCTTCTTTCAAAAACTAGCACTGAACACTCAAACTTATAAAATGCACCAACAGCAGCAGTGATACAAGTCTTTGTTTTTTTCTCCATCTTAAAGATATATCCTTACAGCCAGAGACAAAAACCTCTGTTAAAACTTGATAGAATTTAGTCAATTGTGTAAAAATGAATAAATTGCCCATATATATGGTATAATGGATAAAGGAACTCGAGGGATTTGTTTTCAATTTAAAACAAGAAACAACAACAGTGATTCCTTTGATGGCCCCCAGAAAATGAAACACATTTTCTATTGGTTGTAATCTGTGCAACCTTGCAACCGTAATGGGCAACATTGGCATGAAGATATAGGAATGATTATAGTTTCATAAAAAAGATGAAATGGGTTAAAAACTGGTTGAAAACCAGCATGGATGTATCTTTAATCCTTTAACAAACAATCCTGTGTTGTCACGACTCTTGACCTGAGGACAAAATAACAGACTTACCCATATTTACAGCCTTTGCAGACAAATGTCAATCAAATGATTTTTTCATAATAGGGTAGTAAACATCATGGGTAAAGGAGAAAATGCTGGTCCAGCAGCAATGCTGGTCTACCAGCATTTTCTCCTTTTCCATCATTTTCTAGCTTTTCAAAGACTATTCCCATAACTTAAGCCTCATATAGCCCTTTATCAAAGAGCAAAATTTTAGACTTGCCCGAATTCAAAGCATCTGCAATCAACAAATTAAAGGTAGCGTAAGTAACATAAATTGTCCTTAAAGGGTAGAAAACATTGTGGGAAATGGAGAAAATAGTGATCACCAGTACGTTTTCCTACAATGTTTTCAAATGCTTTCTTTCTCTTGGGATTGTTTGGTAAACAAATAGTTTGTTGCCTGCATATGTTTTAAATCTTATCAAGTGTAAAGTTTTGTTGTCTGGCAAAGAGTCAGCTTTATTTGTATGTATGGTCTGTTATAACATCATCAACAGTCCTTCACTCATATCATAACGGCTTACATATGTCTTTACTTGGTTTTATCAGTCTCTTGCCAAATGAAACTTTTATGTGACCTAGTGCAGCAGTCAAGGAGTGAACCAGGATTTCTAGATTAAAACATTAACCACTGAACCACTGATGATCCTGTGCCAAACAACCCTGTACTTTAACAACCTTACTGATGGCGACTTTTGAAAACATTATGGAAAGAGGGCGTTTTGACCAGAGACACTCATGAAAAACAAGCCCATGAAATGAAGACTGAATCTGGGCCCAGTTGATAACAACTTAACCACTGAAGTTCACAGGACCCCTTTCATTCTAAATACAGATACAGAATCATCACTGTTTTGTTAAAATTTTGTTCTTTATTTCCACTTTTATTCAAATCTCATCCCCTAATGACAAAATACAATCTTCATTCAACTTTTTTCATTCTGTAACAGACCACTTTAAAAACATAGTGGCATGTGGCAAAATTGCTGATGAGCAATTTTTTCCCTCATGCCACAATGTTTCAAGCATGTTTTCATGAATAAAACCTCAACCTGTTAAAATATCTTGAGAGGATGACTTGCCAAAAGAGCATTTTCACCTTTTCTCACAATGTTTTCCATCCTTTCAAACACAAATCTCAGATTAACTTGTGCCATATGTGACTTGTCCGAAAATGCCTTCAATTAGGACAATGTTGGACATTGTCTAACACTTTGACACTAAGGAGTTAAAAGACAAAGAATTTAAAATGGAATACTTTGTTTTCCCTTTCCTGTATCACATTTTTGGAGGGAATTGATTTAAACATATTGCCCCCTAAAAAATATGTGTGAATAAATACTTGATGCATGAATATATGTGAAAACATTATGGCAGATGGGAAAATTTCTAGTACAGAATAATTTTTCTTTTTGCCACAATGTTTTATCTCGCATAGATGTACCAAACTTTAAATCCTTTTGATTATCAATGATATACAAGAATAATGTCCCATCTTTGACATACATGTCCTTAACTTCAGGGGGTAATAAATTACCGTAACACTTCATCAAAATACCCTGTGTTTTAATGACCTTGAGGAAGAATGCTTCTGAAAACCCTGGGGGTGAAAAATTTAATGCTGGGAGCAAGTATTATCTTCTATTCCTGCAAGTTTTTCTACCCTTTTAATAGACAAATCCCATCAATTCAGTCATATACAATTTGTTGTCTGCAAATGCTTTCAATTTAGGCTGGTCTAAAACTTTGTAATTTGGTAAAGAGTTAATAAATAAGGCAACAGCAAAAAGACTCAAAAACCAAGCCTTGAAAAACCCTAAATGTTACTGGAATGTCTGTGCCATTGTTGCGTCAATCTGCTTGATCCACGGAAGTGTTAATTTGATTTTACGTCTGTAATTGGGCTCAGGACGCCTGCTGTCTTGGCTGGCAGGGTCAAAATATATAGGATTTCTCTCCAGATAGACAGTCTCCAATTTCTTCAGAGGCATTAAAGCTTCAATTTCCTTCCAGGAATCAATTCTATTGTCATTGAACTGTAAACAGAAATGAAATATAAGGAGCTAGACTTTCCAAAGCCAAAAGAAAAGTCTCAAACTGGTTCAACTGTACATTTTAAAGCTCCTAAAGTTAACAAAAGAGAGAGCTACCTGGCAACTTTTGATCTAATCTTAAAATTCATTTATCTGCCCGACTAACACATGGACCAACTGTACCATAACAGACTGTCATCTTTACAATCAATAATTTCCATACTTTTAAATGATATGATTTACATTTAAATGCATTTTAACACCTGCATTGTTTACTTTGGGCCATAACTGGGGCTTTGAATTAAAGGGACCCTTTTTTTGTTCTATTTTGAGCATTATCTCTGCAAATACTTTAAATCTGGACTCATACAAAATTTTGTCAACTAGAAAAGTGTTAAAAAAAGCCTTTACTTTTAATGTCATAGGCAAGCTGAAGGATAATCAAAAGATGATACAGATGATATAAGCTGTGCTCTGACAAAAGGGGGCTTAATGCATCTCCGTAATGCATAATACCAGTTAAGCCATCACATAAATGAATCCATAATAGCCACTTTTTTTAATAACCGACTGAACCATGAGATAGACTGGTCCTTTGGCAAACAGAAAATTGATCAACAGCAAAAAGTTTCTGCCCAGGTCAGCCTGTGCAGGCTTGACCTGGGTCGATACTTTTCGCAGATGCATTAAGCCCCCTTTTCACAGAGCATGGCTCATATATATATGGAATATTATGTAGTAACTTTCCTCGTGCTTGTATTTAATTCAAGCAGCATGAGAAAATCTTATATAGCATGAGATTGAAAAGTCGACAGAGATATCAAAATTTTCTTTTGCAGTGACAAGTAAATTATTACAACATAATATTCCTTTTATCATACACCTACCACTTTCAAATACAAAATTTTGCAATTATTTACATTTTACTCAGTAACGGTACACAGAATAAAAGAAATGATGGTAAAGTAGCCAGTAACTTTGTTTTTATGAATGGCGGATGAGTTTTATAGAGTAACATTCTCACCAATCAAAGAATGAATCAATATGCATGTTTTCTGCACATGAGGTACGTCATCACATCATACAATATTTGGAACTGTATTTCAGAATGTGTAGATACGGATTTTTTTCTGTTGTGTGAGTTATTTTATCTGCACATTGTATATGAGCGGGAAAATTTTCTGGTATATACATGTAATAAAAATCTGTACTGTACCCAGAACTCCTCTAGCTGTGTTAAATGTCCAATATTCTCTAGTTTGGAAATTCTGTTACTTCCTAGGTCAAGTGTTGTCAACAATGTCTGAAATGAAACAAAGTTTAAGATAGATATGAGCCATGCATCTGTAAAAAGTACTGACCCAGGTCAGCCTGTGTAATCTGCGTAGGCTGATCTGGGTCGAAACATTTTGCTACTGGTCAGTTTTCTGCATGTTGAAGGACCTCTCTAACTCATGATAGAGTTGGTTTTTAGACAAAACAGATTTTATGGATGAATAAAATTTTATATGGGGACTTGCTTGGTAACTGCAGGAGGATGCATTAAACCCCCTTTTGCCAGAGCAAGGTTCACATATTATCAGCCTACAAGGATGCAAGACTTGTTTACACATATGGACCTGTATTCACTAACCGTTCTTAAGAACATCTTATTCACAATTTTTCAAATCTGAAAGAATCACATCTTCTGATTGGCTAAACCAAATGGTTTAGCCAATTGGAAGGTGTGTTGCTTTCAAATTTGAATACAGACCCTGTTGTACACAGCTTTCAACAATAATGTGAACTAAGAGCACTACATACACATGCCAATGCTTTGCCGCTGATGGTTTATATACAATGTATAGGGCATTTTTGATTCCAAGCATTGAATTGTATTACTTAAAGCTAGAAAGGGGCATAGCTGTGTCAAAACTATTTTGAGGATTATTTGCCTTATTGATATGGATCCCCTTTTGACAGTTAATAGCTGGCCAAACTTTGAAGTAAACATCTTTAGTAATGATGCTGACAACAGTGGTATTAACCCTTTACCACACAATCCCAAGATTTAACGATGCTGAGAAAGAGGCCCTTTGAAAACATTGTGGGAAAAGGAGAAAAGGCTTGTAACAAGCATTTTCTCCTTTATCCATAATATTTTCTGTCCTTTTATAGACAAACCTAACCATATGAGCCATATCTAATTTGTTGTTGGCAAATGCTGTCAATTTGGACAAGTGTAAAATGTTGTTGTGTGGTAAAGTGTTATTTCTCCACATTTTACAAGGATGTTATTATCGTCAACTGTCGAAAGTTTGTTTGGGTTACTTACATTATTTTCAATTCCTTCTATCACCTCTATCCCATTTTCACTGATATATAGCTCCTCCAAATTGACCAATGTGTCTAGTCCCTCCATCTTGGTTAGTCTATTACTCTGTATAGAAAACCAGGGTACGTATTCACCAACCATTCTTAAGAACATTCCGAGTGTTTATATCTGAGATTTTCAAAATGTGAAAGCAACACAACTTCTGATTGGCTAACCAAATGGTTTAGCCAATCAGAAGTAGTGTTACTTTCAAATTTATAACATTCTTTAGAATAAGACTAAGAAATTCAGTGTTCTTAAGAAATGGTTGGTGAATATGAACCCTGGAAAGCAACTCAAAGATAGTTTACAGCTGAAATATATGTAACAGCATTCATGAAATTTCTTGAACTAACTTTTTAAATTGCCAATTTATCCCAAGTAAAACCATTTTTCTTGTTTTAACTCTTTACCAAATGACAAAATTTTAGACTGGTCCAAATTGAAAGCAGACGGCAAAATAATTGTGACTGAAAAATTTAAATTTGTTTTGGGAAGGGCAGAAAACATTGTCAGAAAGAGAGACAAGAGGGCCATGATGGCCCTGGATCGCTCACCTGAGTCAATAGGCTAAACATTCTGACCAAATTTCACAAGTATCTGACTGAAAATGTGGCCTCTATAGCGTACACAAGGTTTTTCGAAGATTTGACCTAGTGACCTAGTTTTTGACCCCACATGACCCAATTTCGAACTCGTCCGAGATTTTATCAAGACAAACATTCTGACCAAATTTCACAAGTATCTGAACTAGTGTGAGATTTTATCAAGACAAACATTCTGACCAAGTTTCATAGGTATTTGACTGAAAATGTGGCCTCTAGAGCGTACACAAGATTTTTCAAAGATCTGACCTAGTGACCTAGTTTTTGACCCTACATGACCCAATTTTGGGCTTGTCAGAGATTTTATCAAGACAAACATTCTGACCAAATTTCACAAGTATCTGACTGAAAATGTGGCCTCTAGAGCACACACAAGGTTTTTCGAAGATTTCACTTAGAGACCTAGTTTTTGACCCCACAAGACCCAATTTCGAACTCGCCCCAGATTTTATCAAGACAAACATTCTGACCAAGTTTCATGAGGATTGAACTGTAAATGTGGCCTCTAGAGCGTACACAAGGTTTTTCTAAGATTTGGCCTAGTGACCTAGTTTTTGACCCCACATGACCCAATTTCAAACTCGTCACAGATTTTATCAAGACAAACATTCTGACTAAATTTCACAAGTATCTGAGTGAAAATGTGGCCTCTAGAGCGTACACAAGGTTTTTCGAAGATCTGACCTAGTGACCTAGTTTTTGACCCTACATGACCCAATTTCAAACTCGTCACAGATTTTATCAAGACAAACATTCTGACTAAATTTCACAAGTATCTGACTGAAAATGTGGCCTCTAGAGTGTACACAAGGTTTTTCTAACATTTAACCTAGTGACCTAGTTTCAGACCCCACATGACCCAATTTCAAACTCGTCCCAGATTTTATCAAGACAAACATTCTGACCAAATTTCATAAGTATCTGACTGAAAATGTGGCCTCTAGAGCGTACACAAGGTTTTTCGAAGATTTGACCTAGTGACCTAGTTTTTAAACCCACATGACCCAATTTCAAACTTGTCCCAGATTTGATCAAGACAAACATTTTGAAAAAGTTTCATGAGGATCGGACTGAAAATGTGGCCTCTAGAGCGTACACAAGGTTTTTCGAACATTTAAACTAGTGACCTAGTTTCTGACCCCACATGACCCAATTTCGAACTCCTCCCAGATTTTATCAAGACAAACATGCTGACCAAGTTTCACGAGTATCTGACTGAAAATGTGGCCTCTAGAGCATACACAAGGTTTTTCTAAGATTTGACCTAGTGACCTAGTTTTTGACCCCACATGACCCAATTTCAAACTCTTCCGAGATTTTATCAAGACAAACTTTCTGACCAAATTTCACAATTATCTGACTGAAAATGCTGCCTCTAGAGCGTACACAAGGTTTTTCTAAGATTTGACCTAGTGACCTAGTTTTTGACCCCACATGACCCAATTTCAAACTCTTCTGAGATTTTATCAAGACAAACTTTCTGACCAAATTTCACAAGTATCTGACTGAAAATGCTGCCTCTAGAGCGTACACAAGGTTTTTCTAAGATTTGACCTAGTGACCTAGTTTTAGACCCCACATGACCCAATTTCAAACTCTTCCGAGATTTTATCAAGACAAACTTTCTGACCAAATTTCACAAGTATCTGACTGAAAATGCTGCCTCTAGAGCGTACACAAGGTTTTTCTAAGATTTGACCTAGTGACCTAGTTTTTGATCCCACATGACCCAATTTTGAACTTGTCTGAGATTTTATCAAGACAAACAGTCTGACCAAGTTTCATGAGGATTGGACTGAAAATGTGGCCCCTAGAGCATACACAAGGTTTTTCTAGGATTTGACCTAGTGACCTAGTTTTTCACCCCACATGACCCAATTTTGAACTTGTCCGAGATTTTATCAAGACAAACATTCTGACCAAATTTCATAAGTATCTGACTGAAAATGCGGCCTCTAGAGCGTACACAAGGTTTTTCGAAGATTTGACCTAATGACCTAGTTTTTGACCCCACATGACCCAATTTCAAACTTGTCCGAGATTTCATCAAGACAAACATTCTGACCAAGTTTCATGAGGACTGGACTGAAAATGTGGCCTCTAGAGCGTACACAAGGTTTTTCTAAGATTTGACCAAGTGACCTAGTTTTTGACCCCACATGACCCAATTTCGAACTTGTCCGAGATTTTATCAAGACAAACATTCTGACCAAGTTTAATGAGGATCGGACTGAAAATGTGGCCTCTATAGCGTACACAAGGTAAAAAGTTGACTACGGACACAGCAAGATCACAATAGCTCACCATGAGCACTGCATGCTCAGGCGAGCTAAAAATGCTGGTTACCAGCATTTTCTCCTTTTCCTACAATGTTTTCAAAAGGCTTTTTTTCAAAGGGTCGTTGAAAGTTGGGACTGTGTCGTAAAGGGTTAAACCCTTGTAGCACTAGTACTTAACCTGGACTTAATTGCTTGTGCACACAGTGTAGATTCAGATCAGGCTGCAAAAAATATGCATTCTGATCTTGGAATTACTCTATTTATTTGCCAGATTTTCTGACAAAATCAGCTTTGACTGTACAAAATCTACAAATTTAGTGCAGCAGTAGACTGTCAGTTTTGTTTATTCAGCTCGAGAAGGGTTAATGATACGTCCTTACAGCCACAGCCAGAGCGAAAAAACACTGATAAAATATGATAGATGGGTAGCATGGTTCAGAATTTAATCAGCTAGGTAAACATAGATAAATTACTAATACATGTGAATATGGTGTAAGGAATAAATATGTATGAGTCATGCTCTGGCAAAAGGGGGCTTAATGCATTTCCGTGATGTATTATACAAAGCAATGTCATCTACATAGCTATGGGTCCATAACACCCATTTTGTCCAACAACTGTCTGAATCATGTGGTTGAAGGTTCCTTTGACATGCAGAAAAATGAGCAATAGCAAAAAGTTTTGGCCCACGTCAGGCTGCGCAGTCCGATACTTTCTGCAGATGCATTCAGCCCCTTTTCACAGAGCATGGCTCATATACTGGAAATCTTTGATTTAAAACCAAAAATATCACAACAGTGATTTCTTTGATGGTCTCCTGAAAATGAAATGCATTTTCTATCTGTCGTACTCTATGCAACCTTTGGCATGAAGAATCAAGAATGATTATGGATAAAACAAGAGGGCCTTTGGCCCTAAAGCGCTAACCTGAGTAAAGTTATCTACAGTTGATAAAGCTGTAGCAAATGCTATGGAAAACACTGAGTGTAAAACTGCGTTTTGTCTCCTCAATGTGCACTACAGCCATGCATCGCAGGAACCCTATAACTAGAATTTGTGTAATAACAAATCGAACACATATGACTGAGAAGTTACAAATACCAACATACCTGTAAGCTTAGAGTTTTCAGATTGACCAACGTGTCTAGGCCCTGAACTTTTGTGATCTTGTTCTTTCCCAGATATAAACATGTTAGTGTAGTAAGGCTGCTTATATTCTCTAATGTCTGAAAAGAGAACAAAATCATCACAGACTGTTGCTTGTACTTTCACCAGAGGTCCTAACACACAGGTGTACTCAGATCCTGACAAGAATTTTCTAAATTTGAAAGTAATGCGAATTTTTATTGGAAATGGTTTAGCCAATCAAACTTATGTTACTTAATAAATCTAGGATAAGACAAAGCATATTCTTCAGAATGGCTGCGATTGGTGAATACTGTCCCCAACAACATAGCTACAGGCCACGACAGCATTTATTCTTTGAAAATAGGTGAGCTAAAACTAGACCTACCCTGATTCTATTGGCACCAAGCTCCAACATCTGTATGCAGGTCATGTGACCGAGGTTTTCTATGTGAGTTATCTTGTTGTTTGTCAAAAACAACTTCTTCACCAAGCTCTGCCCATCAAGGTTTTCAATTTTTGAAATCCGGTTGAATGATAAATCTAAGATTCTATATGAAAGCAAACAAAAAACATCAAAGTAACAGGAAAAACACACATTTGACTTGACCTGTCCCAGGATTGGTAGATGTCATAATATGTAAACCTGTTTACTTGACTAAAAACTGCCACCTTTTTTCAAATCCAAGCCCAGCCCCGGTAGTGCAGTTGGTAGCATACAGGACTCTAGACCAGGGGTTGCTGGTTCAAAAAACCCAGCTCCGAAAATTTCTTTTTGAGGATTGGAGACAGTCATTACCGCAGTATTCATTCCCCTCTCACCACCGATCACTGTCTCTTTGATGGTTATGTGGGAAAGCAGCCAGTGGCTTGTAAAGAATACTGTGCAAAGTAATGGTTAAAAAAAATAACTCAAGGAAAGCATGGATAGGTACACTGGCTGCTATGATGTAACTGAAGTAATGTTGAAAATGGCATTAAATACTATATAATCAATCCATCAAACCTGAGATAGAAACCTTTGAAAACATTGTGGGGAAAAATGAAAGTGCGGGTAACCTTTTTTCCAACATGTCTTCTAGTCTTTCAAAGACAAATCCTATCACTTGAACTACATCTACATGTTATCAGCAAATACCTTCAATGTAGACATCTCTTAACTCTTTAACAAATGACAAAATTTTAGAATAGTCCAAATTCAAAGCATTTGCAGACAACAAAATAAATGTGACTAAAAAATTTAAATTTGTTTTGGGAAGAAGAGAAAACATTGTGGGAAAAGGAGTAAATGCTGGTAACCAGCATTTTCTCCTTTTCCCACAATATTTTCAAAAGGCCTCTTTTTCTCAGGGTTGTTAAAACTTGGGACTGTGTCGTAAAGGGTTAAATTTTGTCATCTGGTAGAGAGTTAACACTTTACCAGATGACAAAATTCCAGACTTGTCCAAATTGAAAGCATTTGCATACCAAAAATCAAATGTTACTCCAGTTATTGGATTTATCTTTAAAAGGGTAGAAAATGTTCTGGGAAAAAGGAGAAAATGCGGGTTACCTGTACTTGCTCCTTCTCCACAATCTTTTCAGACGGCTTCTTTCGCCGGGTTGTTTGAACTTGGGATAGTACGGTAAAGGGTTAAGTTTTAAATATTGAGGATAAATAACTCTTCAGGTAATTTAATGGCCCCGACATGAATTTTTCAACATAACCGTCTAACAGATGATCTTGTGCTTTACGACCCAGAGGGAGACAGTTTTTGAAAATGTTGCTGTAAAAGGAGAAAATGCTGGTCACCAACATTTTCTCCATTTACTACAATGATTTTCTACCGTTTCATGGAAAATTCCACAATTTGAGCTTCATTCAAATTAACCCTTAAAGCGCCTTTCACAACTATAGTTGCCTTTACAGCCAATGTAGATCAAGATCAGGCTGCACAAGATGTGCAGCCTGATCTTTGATCTACACTGTCTGCTTTGCTGAAACACTGTTGACAAAAGAAAAAATGAAAATGCAATTATTGGGGCTGTATTTCCAGGATGAAAATGTCTGAGAGGTTTTTTTGGTGCTCTATGGGTTAACCCATTACCACACAATCCCAACTTTTAATGACCCTGTAAGAAAAGGCTTTTGAAAACATTGTGGAAAAAAAATGTGGTAACCAGCATTTTCTCCTTTTCCCATAATGTTTTCTACCCTATCCAAAACAGAAATCATCATTACAGCTACATTTAATTTATCTTCTGCAAATCCTTTCAATTTGGACCAGTCTAAAATTTTGTCGTTTGGTAGAGTTAAAAGAAAATGCTTTTAGTATTGACACAACTAAAATTTTGTTATTACTATATTAGGTCAAGGGACAGACATTTTAAAACAGGTTTTACTTCCAATTAGTGGATATTCTAAACCACCTGTAAAAATAATCCACGCATGTCCAATGTACAATAAAAATGTCCGCTTTGTTTCTCTTAACCCTTTATTAAACAATCACAAGTTAAAATGGCCTTCAGGAAGAAGGTTTTCAAAAACATTGTGGAAAAATGCAAATCCTGGTAACTGATGACATTATCTGCCCCCACTACAATGAAAAGTCCTGTCCTTTGAGCCACATCTAAATTGTCATCTGTAGATTCTTTACAATCAAACAAATGTAATTAATTATATGCCATGCTCAGGCAAAAGTGGGTTTTAATCCATCTTCGTAATGCACTAGGCCAAGAGAGTCATAACATAACTACAGATCCATAAAATCCATTTTGTCTAACAAATTTGTCTAACCAACATGGAGTAATAGTTTTTGCAGACCCCTTTTCACAGAACATGGTTCATACATTATTCTTTGGAAAAGAGTTAATGGTGTGACTGTCCCATCAAAGAACCCAAGTTCCATATACTCACTCTAGTTCACCAAGTGCCTCCAGGTTTTCTATCACTGTAAGCTGGTTGTCATAGAGATCTAGTTCTTTTAACTTGGTTAACATTGACAAACCTTCAATTTTAGTGATCAAATTCTGTCTCAAACATAGTTCCTGAAAAGACAAAGGTAACATATAAAACACCAGGCATGCATCATTTTCACACAGGCTGGTCCATACACACAATCCTGCCTTTCAATGACCCTGAAAGAGAGGGCTTTTGAAACCACTGTGGGAAAAGGAGAAAATGCTTTTCTTACAATGTTTTCTACCCTATCAAAGACACCATCCCTAAATTTGAGCCACATTACATTTTTCATCTGCAATGCAATGCTTTAGGTTTAGACAAGTCTAAAATCATGCCCTTTTAATGAAGAACAACAGTTTAGAGCATTTTGCAGGAGTGATTTTAAGCATTTTGCAGGTTTCAAATTGAATGTGGCTCAAATGATGGAGTTTGTGTTAGAATGGGTAGAAAACATTGTGAGACAAGGAGAAAATGCTGGTTACCAGCATTAACTCCTTTTCCTATGATGTTTGTAAAAGCCTTTTACCTTAGGGTTCTTTAGACTCTGGATTATTTAGTTATGGGTTAATCTACAGAGCACAAGACACACTATAGATGCTTTTGCTCATACTCTACATAAACATCAGGACTGCACATAAATCATAATGTGTACTCTGACCTAGGATCTCTGCTTTCTATTCTCCTTAACCCTTTACCACACAATCCTGAATTTTAACGACCCTGTAGAAAAAAGGCTTTTGAAGACATTGTGGGAAAAGGAGAAAATGCTGGTAACCAGCATTTTCTCCTTTTCCCACAATGTTTTCTACTCTTTCGGACACAAATTCCATCATTTGAGCCACATTAAATTTGTAGTCTGCAAATGCTTTCAATTATGACCAGTCTAAAATTTTGTCATTTGGTAAAGAGTTAAAATATTGCAATATTGCTGAATATTTGATCAGCAATTTCTCACTTTCTTATGGTGTGTTCCTGTCATTACCATCCAAATTCAACTTTTAACGACCTTGTGAAAGAAGACATTTGGAAGCATTGCAGGAAAAGGAGAAAATGCTGGTGACCAGCATTTTTTCCTTTTTCCACTTTGACCATAATTATAAGCCACACTGAATTTGTCATCTGCAAATGTTCTGGGTTTGGACAACTCTAGAATTTTGTTGTGTGGTAAAGGATTAGATTATGATCTGCAAACGCTTTTAATATGGCCACCAAAAAAAGTCCCCCTTTATTAACTTTGGATCCAACGGAGGGGGAGGGGAAGAAAAAGACTTAATTCCACTTTTTCGAGGCCTAAAAGTAGATTTTAAAGCCAGTGAAATTGCCACCAGCAATGAATGAATTCTCTGCACAAACTCAGCAATGCTTACCTCACAGTGGTGTAGCTGCTCAAGGTTTTGTATCTTCCCAATTCTGCTATGGTTCAAATCTACACTCTGTAAAATACAAAACTTGTCTGTGGTAAATTCTGTATGTGTTTATCTTCTCTATCACTATATCATTTTCAGTATGGTAAATGACAAAAAAAAAAACCTTTAACCAAACAATCAGAAGTTTAAAAGACCTCAAGAAAGAGGAAAAAAGGGAGACAATGTTGGTAACCGAGCAATCTTCAGTTTTTGACAACACTGAGAGGAAAGGAGAAAATGCTACTTACCAGCATAAAATGCTGTTTACCACTTTTCCAACAATGTGTTCCACATGTAAATCTAACCTGTCTGCTTATGCAAGTTCAGTCGAACACACATTACTACTGCAGAACAGTTTTCCATGAACACTTTTCCCTGATGACTGTACAAGTGCCAAGACAAAATGAGTTCTCTTCACTGTTTCTACTATATTGATCACCAACACTGACTGAAGTCACACTACCAAGCTGAAGCTTTCTGATTGATTTTTTTTTTTTTTGGGGGGGGGGGGGAAGGGGGGGGAATTAATTGTGTGTTGTTTAACCCTTTCCATACAATCCCAAATTTTAACGACCCTGGGGGAGATGGCTATGGAAAGCATTGTGGGAAAAGGGGAAAATGCTGGTAAACAGCATTTTCTCCTTTTACCACAATGTTTTCTGCCCTATCAAAGACAAATGCCTCAATTTCAGCCACTTGTCATTTGTCATCTGCAAATGCTTTCTATTTGGATGAGTCTAAAATTTTGTCATTTGTTACAGAGTTTACACCATTGTCAACATTACTTCATGACAGTCAGTACACCTATCCATGCTTTCCTAGATTTTCTTTTACATCAATCCTTCCAAGCTCCTGGCTGCTTTCTTGCATAAAGACTGTTGAAAAAAAAAAAAAAGAGTTGAGATTTCACTAGAAGGAGTCAGGAATTTCAAAAATATGATTTTTTTCTTATGAATATGATTTGGACAATTAGACAGAACAGAACATGATGTATATCCCCAACAGTTACATTCATGGGGTTATCACATATAATACATGTGTATACACAGATATTTAACTACATGTACATAGGTCCATTTACTAGGGAAATCTCTTGAAAACTGAACAAAGGCTGTTATGTTATAACTAAAAAAACCTTAACCCTTTACCACACAATCCCAACATTTAACGACCCTGAGAAAGAAGCCTTTTGAAAACATTGTGGGAAAAGGAGAAAATGATGGTTACCAGCATTTTCTCCTTTTCCCACAATGTTTTCTAACCTTTCAGAAATAAATGCAATCATTTTAGCCACATTTAATTTGTCGTCTGCAAAATGCTTTCAATTTAGACCAGTCGAAAATATTGTCGTTTGGTAAAATAGTGAATGCATGACTTTACAAATTCTATGATTTTGTCTTTTGAACTATGGTGATTAAAGGTCATGTTGCAACCAATTTAATTTTCATTTTTCATGAGTCAAGTTTCTCGGTCATGGATTTCTAGCCTGTACATGTACATGCGCTTTTAACCCTTAGGCTGCTATGCGTGACTCACTGACCTTTTGCAAACAGCATAGAACATTCAGCCTGATCTTGGATCTACACTGTTTGATAAGGAGATATCTTTGCTCCAAAAATACCTGTAAAATTGTAAAATTTGGGTTTATACTAATGGTTTGAAAGTTTCATTTCTTTTATTTTGCAGGAAAAGGGTTAAAATATTTTGTAGTCGCCAATGCTATCAAACGATGATAAACTTCGTCACAAGCAAAGCTTTGTCACTCACATATACCTATATATCTACAATCATTTAACAATAATATCAACATACAGTCTGTTAAAACACAATCCTTTCAAAAAATACTATTTTTTGTGACATGTAAAGCCCTTTTCTTGAAATGTTGTCCTTTTCACAAAAAAGGATCTAGTGTGTGAAATCAAAAGTCTATTTAAAAAAAAAAAGGACTACTCTTTCAATGAAATCTAAAGTTCTGATTGCAAAAAGGTGTCCATTTCATACAAGTTTAAGACATACTGGAATTAATCCTGTCAAAAATGAATACATGTATCGTAAATGCTCAGGAAGAATTTGGCCTAGCTAGAAATCAAACCAGTTATCTCTGGTTTTAAGACCAGAATTATTCTGGGCCCACTTTCATGGAAAAACTTAGGTCTGTTATTTAACTCACATCTGCTACCTGATTTATATATATTTATATTTATACAAGTTTTTATTCCAGGCGCATTTCACTAACATTAACAGACTTACTAGTATGTAACATTCTCAAGTCCAGTGTTGACACGTTTCAGACTCAACTTAGCAAAATAATGCACTAAAGTCTGTTAACCCTTTACCACACAATCCCGACTTTTAATGACCCCAAGAAAGAAGCCTTTTGAAAACATTGTGGGAAAAGGAGAAAATGCTGGTAACCAGCATTTTCTCCATTTCCCACAATGTTTTCTACCCTTCCAAAAACAAATTTCAATTCTTGAGTCACATTTATTTTGTTGTCTGCAAATGCTTTCAATTTGGACCAGTCTAAAATTTTGTCATGTAGTAAAGAGTTAATTGACTTTTCCATTTCTTTTGCTTAGTTGTCTCCGAAATAAAGTTTCAACTCAGGATTTGAGAATGTCACTACAGTTGCTGAAATGTGTCTAAAATAACAAAACTCAAGTCAGAACCTGGTACCGTTAGCAAATTTGAGTAAAATAAGAGACTTAAGTTTTTATTTTTTTGTGAAACTGGGTGCTGGTTTTCAAGCCTTGCTTCCAAGGCTCTCTGAGTAATGTTCAAGAACTGTAAGCAATAAATAAAAAATGTATACAAGTTACTTACTACAGCATCAGGATCTTCAATCACCAGTTCAACAGCTTGTTCATTACTCTGTGGCTGATCTCTGTCTTGTTCTTCATCATCAGACTGTTCACCTACTGTTGGTGCCTTCTCATTACCAATATCTCCCTCAATTGTTTCATTACTTTCTGCCATGGTTGCTTCAGATAATCTGACCAAAGACAGGAAACTTTCTTTGAACCAGTGCTGGTACTTTTGGGCTTTAATGGTGTTGTTTGTTATGAGCTAAAAAAGGTAATGTAAACTTTACCTACATCTTTTAAATTTCATACTTCAAAATTGGATGGACCCAACTATTTTGATGACAGTGATCTCTAACAGTACTAGAAAAACCGTAGATCATTACAGATCTATATTCAGACATTTGAGATTCTTTCTTCTTTTTTCTTTAAACATAAAACTAGGTTTTTAAGGATGGAGATGATTTCTTCATGAGGCTTTCTTTAAAAATTATTTTATACTATGTTTGCTGAAATATTCCACCCCCTTTATCAGTCAACTACACATGATGAGTTAGAATATTCATCTCTCTCTCTCTCTCTCTCTTTCTTTGAGTAAAATGACGATAAATTGATGGAATTTCAGCTGATCACATTACAGGCATAATCTTTTCTGTTGTACTTGAATTGAAGGTAGATCTAATGTTTGATTTCATTGATTATATAATTTCCCTTTTCCACAATTTCTTAACTGTAATGTCTCATCGTTTTTTTCTCGACTGACAAAATGACCGATAGCAAAATGCCACTCCTCTGTCCATGGCATTCACTTGTCATGACAAGAGAATTTTCAAGCCCTGAGATTGTAATATTTTTCTTCAGTTTGTCTTTTTAAAATCTATGCTGTTGAATCTACAGTAAACTCTTCAAGTGAACAACGAACAAAAGAGAACTACCAGGAAGACAATGCAGTTTCTGTCAGCCCAAGTATAGGCTTCATTTTATGTGCAGTCTGACCTGAATTGATAAATTGCCAATTTATAGAAAATTGTGTTGTCAAGATTTTGTTTAAATAGCTCTCTCTAACGTGACTTTCTAACAAAGCCAAAGCCATATCATTGTACCAGTATCAAGTTTATGACGATATTTTGTATTTATTTAAGAGCGTTTGGACAGAACTCGTTGACAATCTTATGAGTCTATAACTGTTGTGAACAATTCTGCGCATTTACGTCTTAATTTGCCCAAAATCGTCATTAGTTACTGAGTCATGTATGATGATACTGACTCATGTCTATATTTAAACAACTGGCGGTATTTCATTGGCCTCGGATCACTTTCACATTTGGGCTATTACTGCAAAGTCCTGTTTTCTTATGTCACACGGCCCATGTTCAGTTTATATTGATTCAAGATGTACTACGGTCTAGGTAATGCTTCTATTTGCATCTCGGGTCGAAAACAGGGAAATCGGAATGAACATCAAGAATTTAAATAAAAACTTACAGAGAACGCAGAATTTTTTTTCAAGTTTGTTTACATCTTTTCCCCCGGTGTCTGCATAAAAATCACACAAGCATGCAATTTACCACTTACAGCAGACTATTGAAGTCAAACTTGACGACACACACACGTGAAATCTATGTTATCTTGTCTCCACTTGGGTTTTATTTGCACTTACCAAATGCTCAAAGTAATTAGGACAAAATCAAATATTTAAGAAATGAAAGAAGCCCAGTGACTGAACTTTTTAAAGGACTCTTGTAGATCTAGATCTATTACAATCAGCATTACTAGATCTGTTCTATAATATCAAATCAAATGCCTTGACTCTAAATTACAAATCACACAATTTCCAAGTAAAAGCAGATTATTTACTTTTTTCCCAAAAATATTAATGGACAAAACTTTTCTGTAAAATGAGGCACTGTGCACAACATCCCAGCTCAAAGGACAGTGATGACCTTTCATCCTCTGTCCCACTGAGAGTTGTGTTCCTACCTTTAACCCTTTACCCCACAATCCTGAGTTTTAACGACCCTGATGGAGAAGGATTTTGAAAACATTGTGGGAATGGGAGAAATACTGTTTACCTGCATTTTCTCCTTTTCCCACAATGTTTTCTACCCTATCACAGTCAAATTTCATAATTTGAGCCACATTTGATTTGTTGTTTGCTAGTGCTTTAAGTGCAGGTGACTCTAGAATTTCTGTGTGTGATTAAGAGTTAAACAACTAGGAGCTACAGTAAACACCATTTTTCAGAGAGGATTAAATGTCTTTTTGCATTCCAGCCAGACAATTATTTTGATTGCTGTAGATAAGTGCCTAACTAACTCCAAGAAACTGACTTGTCAAATGAATTTCTATGACAAGAGGGCCATGATGGCCCTGGAGTCCCTCACCTGAGCCTTTTGACCAAGCTGAACCCATTTCCAACATCTTGTGAGATATATGTATTACCAAACAATAAAATTTTTGACTCATCAAAGTTTGAACCTTCTGCATAAAACAAATAATATGTGGATCAAGCTGTGGGATTGGTCTCTCAAAGGGGTAGAAAACATTGTGAAAAAGGGAAAAACTGCTGGATACCAGCATTTTCTCATTTTCAAACAGTGTTTTCAAAAGGCTTCTTTCTGAGAGTCATTCGTACACTAGGTTTTTCTAAGATTTGACCTAGTGACCTAGTTTTTCAGCCAACATGACACATTTTCAAACTGGTCCAAGATATCATCAGGTCAAACATTCTGACCAAATTTCAAGAGTATTGGACTAAAAATGTGGCCTCTACAGCGTACACAAGGTTTTTCTAAGATCTGACCTAGTGACCTAGTTTTTGACCCAACATTTTCAAACTCATCCAAGATATTACCAAGGCAAACATTCTAAGCAACTTTAAAAGAGTATTGGACAAAAAATGTGGCCACAACAGTGTACACATGGTTTTTCTAAGATTTGACCAGGTGACCCAGTTTTTGACCCGACATGACCCATTTTCAAATTCAACTGAGATATCATCGGGACAAACATTCTGACCAACTTTCAAGAGTATTAGACAGAAAATGTGGCTTCTGGAGTTTACACAAGGTTTTTCTAAGATTTGACCTAGTAACCTAGCTTTTCACATGACATGACCCATTTTCAAACTAGTCAGAGACATCATCAACTTTCAAGAGTACTGGCCAGAAAATATGGCCTCTAGAGCATACACAATGTTTTTCTTAGATTTGACCTGGTGACCTAGTTTTTGACCCAACATGGCACATTTTTGTACTATTTCAAGATATAATCAAGACAAAAATTCTGACCATTTTTCAAGAGTATTGGACTGAAAATGTGGCCTCTTTAGTGTACAAAAGGTTTTTCTAAGATTTGACCTAGTGACCTAGTTTTTGATCCCAGACAACCCAATTTCAAACTTGTCTGAGATTTTATCAAGACAAACATTCTGACCAAGTTTCACAAGTATCTGACTGAAAATGTGGCCTCTAGAGCGCACATTAGGTTTTTCTAAGATTTGACCTAGTGACCTAGTTTTTGACCCCACATGACCTAATTTCAAACTCATCCAAGATTTTATCAAGACAAACTTTCTGACCAAGTTTCACAAGTATCTGACTGAAAATGTGGCCTCTAGAGCACACACAAGGTTTTTCTGATATTTGATCTAGTGACCTAGTTTTTGACCCCACATGACCCAGTTTCGAAGTCGTCCGAGCTTTTATCAAGACAAACTTTCTGACCAAGTTTCGCAAGTATCTGACTGAAAATGTGGCCTCTAGAGTGCACACAAGGTTTTTCTACGATTTGACCTAGTGACCTAGTTTTTGACCCAACATGACCCAATTTTGAACTCGTCCGAGATTTAATCAAGACAAACATTCTGACCAAATTTCACAAGTATCTGACTGAAAATGTGGCCTCTAGAGCGTACATCAGGTTTTTCTAAGATTTGACCTAGTGACCTAGTTTTTGACCCAACATGACCCAATTTCGAACTCGTCCGAGATTTTATCAAGACAAACTTTCTGACCAAATTTCACAAGTATATGACTGAAAATGTGGCCTCTAGAGCGTACATCAGGTTTTTCTAAGATTTGACCTAGTGACCTAGTTTTTGACCCCACATGATCCAATTTCGAACTCGTCCGAGATTTTATCAAGACAAACATTCTGACCAAATGTCACAAGTATCTGACTGAAAATGTGGCCTCTAGAGTGTACACAAGGTTTTTCTAAGATTTGACCTAGTGACCTAGTTTTTGACCCCACATGACCCAATTTTGAACTTGTCCGAGATTTTATCAAGACAAACATTCTGACCAAGTTTCATGAGGATCAGACTGAAAATGTGGCCTCTAGAGCATACACAAGGTTTTTCTAAGATCTGACCTAGTGACCTAGTGTTTGACCCCACATGACCCAATTTCCAACTCTTCCTAGATTTTATCACGACAAACATTCTGACCAAATGTCACAAGTATCTGACCGACAATGTGGCCTCTAGAGCGTACACAAGGTTTTTCTACGATTTGACCTAGTGACCTAGTTTTTGACCCCACATGACCCAATTTCGAACTCGTCCGAGATTTTATCAAGACAAACATTCTGACCAAGTTTCATGAGGATCGGACTGAAAATGTGGCCTCTAGAGCGTACACAAGGTAAAAAGTTGACGATGGACGACACACACCGCACAACGGACGACAGACGCAGCACGATCACAATAGCTCACCATGAGCACTTTGTGCTCAGGTGAGCTAAAAACTGGCTGACTTTATACACATATACAGTCAGCTTTTTTCATAAAAATTCATTTGATGTATAAGATCAGCAGCGGTTTTCATAGAAATGAGCCATGCTGTGGTAAAAGGGGGCCTAAAGCATCACCATTATGCATTGTACCAAGCAAGTTATCACATAATTATTGATCTGTTAAATCCATTTTGTCAAACAACCAACTGAATCTGGAGGTAGAGTGGTCCTTGAATAAGCAGAAAATTTACAAATCGCAAAAAGTTTCGACCTATGTCAGCCTCTGTGGACTACACAGGCTGATATGAATCAATGCCTTTTGCATATGCCTTAACACCCCTTTTCACAGAGCATGACTCAAATTCATTTGATGTGTAAAGTCAGCTGTTTTAATAGAAATTAATTTAACCGCTGTCTAAAGTAAGCTGTTTTCATAGAAATTCATTTTACCAGTATATTTGAAGTCAGCTGTTTTAATAGAAATTCATTTGAAAGGTCAGTTTCCTAAAAGTTGTCCATACTGATTGCCTGGGAGTCTTAACTCTTTACCAAACGACAAAATTTTGGACTGGACCAAATTAAAAGCATTTGCAGGGAAGAAATTACATGTTACTAAAATGATAATTTAACTCTTTGATAGGGCAGAAATCATTGCAAGAAAAGGAGAAAATGTTGGTTAGATACATTAGGGTCCTTAAAACCCATGATTGTGTGGTAAAGAGTTAATGTAGGGTACATTTTGTACTGGTGGAAATACTGTTCAAATGTTTGGCTAAATAAAATACAAGTTAAATTATTTTTTTCCAGAAAACAAGTAAGGACATCAAATGTTATGCAATGGAGAATTTTATACTATAAAATGGTATACATATTATGTCCCTGAAGGTGTTTGACACTCCTACCAGTCCAAACTACAAGCATTTGCAGACAACAAATAAGTGCAGCTCAAATGAAAAGATTTTCCTTTGAAAGGTAATAAAACATTGTGGAAAAAGGAGAAAATACTGGTGTTACCAGCATTTTCTCCTTTTCCCACAGTGTTTTTGAAAGCTTTCTTTCAAGGAGTATAAATTTAAAACTGGATAGTACAGTAAAGGGGTTACACAATTCAGATAAAATGACAACAAAAGCAAACATAACTAAGAGTTTGAATTTTTAATGAAATGAAAACGTAGTTACACAATGTTCTGAAAATGGTTTAGATTTTAAAACAAATTCCAATTCACACACAAACATAAACCAATGACTGACAGTCAATATGAGACAGGGTTAAACTCTAACCCTAACCCTAACCCTACAGTACCAGAAATTCACTTTTTTTTTTGCCAGTGTGGTTCAAGATCAGACTGTGCAGAACATGCAGTCTGATTTTAAGTCTTCACTGTTTTCTATGGTCCAATTCAGCCTTGAAATTCCATTATCACTCACTTCACTAAAATTAATTGATTTTATGGCACTTTAGGGACAAGCCATGTAACACACAGTCTTTCAATATGAACCTGTCTAAAATTTTGTCATTTGGCAAAGACTTAAGTCTTTACCAGATGACAGAGTTCAAAATAGTTCATTGTGAAAGCATTTGCAGATGACTACTGAAAAGCAGCTAAAAGGATGGGCTTTGTCTTTGAAAGGGTACATTGTAGTAAAAGGAGAAAATGTTGGTATCTGGCATTTTCTCCTTTGTGTTCTAAGAGCCTGTATATTATCTGGTTTAAGGTTTCGAACTCTTACTTTGAACAAGAAACGTAATTACCCGACTTCTGCAATAGCTGGATCAATTTGCTTTTCTTATTCCGAATGGTAAAAAAATAGTGAATTAATAGTCTCATCAGCAGGGGAGGGTAGTGTGACAGATTTTTTTTTTCAAGAACTAGGCCTTTTGTATCTATAAAACATTTCTCAGAATCATTTTGAGAATATCAGTTTCAGTAATGAATAATGAAATAAAATACACTGAACAAGTATTTCTCAACACACATATAGATCTATAACAGTGTTTGAAGGTCTGTGTCTGTATTAACTAACCAATCTTACCAATCTCAAGAACTTTCTTGGTCTAATTTTAGAGTTAGAAAGTAACACAACTTCTCTAAACCAAATGGTTTAGCCATTCAGAAGTTGTGTTACTTTCAAATTTAGAAATTTCTTGAGAATAAGACTAAGACTGCTCTCAAGAATGGTTGGTGAATACAGACCCTGGTTTTCTTGACTTTGATGTGAAGAACATTAATTCCTAAAACTGCAATATAATAAGGACTGACACAGGCCAACCTATAACAGCCCCTCCCCCTACCAGCTGCCTTGTAGCTCAGTGGTAAGGGTATCTCACTTGTGACCTGGTGGTTGTGAGTTCGATAGCTAGTCCAGGCAAATTTCTTTCCAGGGATTTTTCACCTCTTACCTCTGAAGCATGTGAGAAAAGTAGTCAGTGGCTTTGGAAAGAAAGTTGTGTCAGTACTGGTGTGAGAAAGCTAGGAAACACGTGGGTGCGTCACTGACATGATATGACCTGAGCTGTTAAAATGGCATTAAACTCTAATAAAAACAAACAAACCAGCCGCCTTGTCACTGGCCCAGAAAAAAATTAAAGGGCCATAACTCCTGTTATCTAAGAACAAACAACTAGCATTTTCTCCTTTTTCCCACTATAATTTCCATCCTTTCACAAATCCAATCAATTGAGTCACATTAGATTTGTTGTCTGCAAATGCTTTCAGATTAGGACGAGTGAAAGATTCTGCTGTATAGTGAAGTGTAGACAAAATGTTAGAAAAAGGGACATTTTTAATTCAAAAGAAAAAAAAAAAAGTTGTTTTAAAACAGAACATGTAACAAAGTAGCAGACATGTTCTGTGCAATCTTGTCTTCATCCACACTGTCATCTAAAGCAACCACACCTGGATCTAGAGCTTTAGCTCTTTACCAAACGGCAAAATTTTTAGACTGGTGCAAATTGAAAGTATTGACAGACTACAGATTAAATGTGGCTTCAATGATTGAATTTGTCTCTGAAAGAGTAAAAAAAAATTGTGGGAAAAGGAGAAAATGCTGGTTACCAGCATTTTCTCAATTCCCCTCGATGTTTGCAAAAGCCTCCATCATTAGGGTCGTTAAAACTTGGGATTGTGTGGTAAAGAGTTAAGGGTTCAAGATGTCAGTATGGGAAAAAATGCATTCATACAAACTGTGAGAAAAATAGAGGTTTTTTTTTGAGTGTTCATGTTATACTGAATTTTATTAGGAGTTATCTAAAACCAGATTTACAAAAACCCCAAAAATACATGGTTTCCCAATATAACAAGAAAATGAGTGTAAGATCATATTTATAACATGACTGGATACAGTTTGAGAAAACCCTGAAATTTGAACAGTCTTATTTGAAGTCCCACAAAAGGGCATCAAGGAAAATTCATTATGCAGTTTCTTATGGACATACCTACATTCTTCCTATATTTTTAAGTTAATATTTCATACAAATATTAATAGAATTCTACAGAATATCAACAAGATATTACCTGTTGGCAAAAATTTCATTAAGAAAAGTCTTTGGGCCTCTACTCATATGTAAAATTCAACAGATCCTCAAGTTTCAGTATATTTGAGCCTCTCTGGCAAAACTGGGTCTAAGATACATAATACCAAGCAAGACATCACATAATAATTGATCCATAAAATCCACTTTGTCGAACAACTACCTAATACATGAGGTACACTTGTCGGACATGCAGAAAATTGACCAATGGCAAAAGTTTCAGCCCCAGTCAGCCTGCATGGAGTGTGCAGGCTGACCTGAGTCGATACCTTTTGCAAATGCATTAAACTCCCTTTTCACAGGGCATGGTTAATTTTTAATGACATCACCCTTACTATCACCGTTACTATGTATACACACATGTATATCATTTAGTAAAGGGGTTGACAAATGCATAGCAATTTGAAGGGAAGAGGTCACATTTCCCTGTCATTTTCAAAGTATCCTAAAAATAAACAAGAGGGCCATGATGGCCCTGTATCGCTCCACTGGCTTATAAATATAAACCATGAAGAGAAGTCTTCACTGTATAAGCCCTTATAAAACTATGACCCCAGGGCTACAGTCGGACTAAATGGGGAATATGTGTATTAGAAGAATAACATGCCAAATTTGGGAGTTCTTGGCCTTATGGCTAGTAACAAGATGGTTTCTTCTTTTTTTCACTCCATAAACCCATGTAAAACTTGTGACCCCTGGTGCAGGGCCAAACTTGATCCTAGGGCTGTAACTTGGGCCCTCTTTGTAGTTGTCCACTAGATAATGCTATAATTATGCAAAATTTGGTAGCCTAAGCCTTATGGCTATGTACACCAAGATTTAAAAGTTTGCCCATATAGCCTATGTAAATCTTGTGACCCCCCCCCCCCCCCCAGCATGATGATTGACCCCAGGACTATAATTTGGGCACTTTTGGTAGACCCCAACTAGATCAAGCTAAATGCAAAATTTGGTAGCTCTAGGCCTTATGGCTAGGTACAGGAAGATTTTTAAAGTTTTCTCTATATAAGCCTATGTAAAACTTGTGACCCCTGGGGCAGAGCCAATTTTGACCCCAGGGCTATAATTTCAAGAAACATGATAGAGGTCTACTACATAAAGCTACATGCCAAATTTGGTAGCCCTATGCCTTATGGTTTCAGACAAGAAGATTTTTAAAGTTTTCTCTATATAAGCCTATGTAAAACTTGTGACCCCTGGGGCAGAGCCAATTTTGACCCCAGGGCTATAATTTCAAGAAACTTGATAGAGGTCTACTACATAAAGCTACATGCCAAATTTGGTAGCCCTATGCCTTATGGTTTCAGACAAGAAGATTTTTAAAGATTTCTAATATTTTTCAGTTTTGTTGCCATGGCAACCAGAGTTTTTGAAGGAATCAAATTCTTTCAAGAAATTCTGAAAAGAACCATGGCAGGATCATTTCTGTGAAGTTTCATGAAACTTGGATGGGTAGTTTCAGAGAAGAAGATGTTTGAAATAAAAGTTAACGCACGGACGGACGGACGGACGGACAGATGCACGACGGACACCGGGCCATGACATAAGCCCGCTGGCCTTCGGCCAGTGGAGCTAAAAACAATCTTTTCTCTGTGATGCTTTTACAGAAAGAGTTGCTTAATGGACATGTGTATTATTGTTTCTACATTAACTCTTTACAACAAAATTACAGAACTGTCCAAACTGAAGGCTTTTGCAAGAAATATTTTACACTTGGCTAAAGTAACAGAACTTGTCTTTGAAAGGGTTTAAGGCATAGTGGGAAAAGCAGAAAATGCTGGTTACTAGGATTTTCTTCTTTTCCTACAATGTTTTACAAAGTATTTTGCATCATGGCTGTTACAACATGGGATTGTATGGTAAAGGGTTTCTTGGAGCACAAAAGATGCTCTGAAATCCATCAGATATGTGATGGTTGGAGTGTGTTATTTGCAGACTCTGAAATATTTTTGACTGTGTATGAATAATGGTTTGGTTCACATGCAAGTTTATTTCACTTGTGTAATATTGATTGATTGAAACTGCAAAATATTCAATCAGTTTACATCACTTGGTACCATAAGTCATGTTATATAAATGAAAAGATTAATATATCACAAAAAAGGTGGTTTGAAAATATTACAGTTATTAATAATAATTATAATAATACGAGAAAAATCAACATGTACAATACACTGTCCTGCTCTATCTTCTATTGATGCTTTCCTTCATTATGCAAGATAAATGTTTTCGAACCGTCCAATGTTTTCAAAGGCATCATCCTCAGGGTCATCCAACCTTGTAATTGTTTGTTAACCCTTCACCACACAATCCCGACTTTTAACGACCCTGAGAAAGAAGCCTTTTGAAAACATTGTTGGAAAAGGAGAAAATGCAGGTTACCAGCATTTTTTCCTTTTCCAACGTTTTCAAACGGCTTCTCCAACAGAGTTGTTAAAAGTCGGGATTATGTGGTAAAGGGTTAAAGAAGTGAATCAGACTTCAAATCCACTACCAAGTACTTTAACAGAGAACACTGATATTCAAGCTGAATATACTTTAAATACAAATATGCCTAACATGAAGGGGTTATAATTTCATCAAAGCTTGCCAGAAGATATCCGAAAATTGTGTCTTGTACATTAGCAATTGCACAAAGATTCAACACAATGATAACCAATCTACTGGAGGAGTACACAATACAAATACACTTATGTACATCTATACAGATGAACAGATAGACAGACAGACAGATGGACAAACAAGTGGACAGGTTCATTCCAGTTTACCCCAGAAAACATTTTTTCTGGGATATAATGATATGTACATACATGAGCCATACAATAAAAACAATACTATGATCAGCTGTCAAAATTTATAATGAAAAGTTGCCTTACCCTTTTAACTCCTAACCAAATAACAAAAATTTGGAGTTGTCCAAATCAAGAGCATTTGCAGACATAAATTTCAATGTGGCTGAGAACATGAGATTTGGACCTAACAGAGTAAAAAACATTGTGGGAAAAGGAGAAAATGCTGGTTACCATCATTTTCTCCTTTGCACATAATGTTTTTATATCCTTTCAAAGAGAAATCTCATTATTTGGTTCACATCTTTATTGTCGTCTTCAAATACTTTCAAACAAGTGAACTCTAAAATTTTGTCACATGGTACAGAGTTAAAACAATACATTCATGAAAAATTTGCAGTCATGAAGAATTTGCTAATTTTGAGAAATGTCTTGTTTTACCATAATGTTTTCCAAAGTGAAATCTGCAGTTAAACACATGTGTTGTCTGCTGGAGCTGAAAATGGTAACTCTTTACCGGATGACAAAAAATTAGACTTGTCCACTGTGAAAGCATTTGCAGACAATTTAATTATTGTTCAAGTGGTTGGATCCTTCTCTGAAAGGGTAGAAAACTTTGTGGAAGAAAGAGGAAAAACTGGTTACCAGCATTTCCATTCTTTTCCAACAATGTTCTCAAAATGCCTTCTTAATCGAGGTTGTTAACACTTGGGACTGAGTGATAAAGGGTTAAACTTCTACCTTACAAACAGTCAACACCATTTTGTAAAATATCAAATTTGTAAAACATTTTGCCATATAAATTGCACATCACAACAAATTTATTGAATTTTCTTTTCATATACCATCTTGGGTATAACATCTTATCTAATGTGGTCAACCCATTACCAAATGAAAAAAAAAAAAATCAGACTTGTCAAAACTGAAAGCATTTGCGGATAACAAGCCAAGTGCGGCTCAAATGATGGAATTTGTCTTTGACAGAGTAGAAAACATTGTTGGAAAAAGGAGAAAAAGCTTTTTCCACAATGTTTTTGAAAGCCATCTTTCTCAGGGTCATTTAACCCTTTACCACACAATCCCGACTTTTAACGACCCTGAAGAAGAAGCCTTTTGAAAACATTGTGGGAAAAGGAGAAAATGCTGGTAACCAGCATTTTCTCCTTTTCCCGCAATGTTTTCTTCTCTTCCCAAAAACAAATTTCAATGTTTGAGTCAAATTTATTTTGTCGTCTGCAAATGTTTTCAATTTGGACGAGTCTAAAATTTTGTCGTTTGGTAAAGAGTTAAACTTTTGATTGTGTGGTATAGGGTTAAATCATTCATTCAATTCTGTCCTTTTTTAGTCTTTATCTCACTACATTCTTCAGGCATCCTATTTCATCTAGCAGAATACCTCATTATCTCTTATAAAAACATTGTGGCCATGGGAGAAATCACTCATTACAAACCATTTCTCCTTCTATCACAATAAATTTATTATTATCGTGTAGTTTTCTGTTACACATATATTCCATCCATCGTTTCAAAGCATATTCTCAAGTAATCTACTATTGGTAAAAAGTTAATTTTTATTAATCATATGTACACAAGATGAAATAATTCAAGCATAAGCATAAACCACAGGGATTGTTCAGGAATAATGACCTACTTTCTGATGATCTAATATATGCTTAAACACACAAGTGTTTGGTATACAGTGCAGCAGCATTTTCTATAGCACAGACAAGTCAATGTAACCATTGCTGCAGCGTTTTCCAAACTAGTCCATTATAACACATGAGTCAGTAGACTTACACCTGATATAGATATATATCTGTACAATTCCTGTCAACTCTAAATGTCTATGTTCCCAAGTCATAGTCAGGCTTTTCTCATGGTATCTCTCTGCAACTCTTACTACACAACAAAATTTTGGACTGGACCAAACTGAAAGTATCTGAAGATGACAAAGTAGATGCAACTCAAATGCTGATTTCTGTCTTTGATAGGGTAGAAAGCATTATGGGAAAAGAAGAAAATGCTGGTTACAAAGCATTTTCTCCTTTTCCCACAATGTTTTCAAAAGCTTTTCTGCTCAGGGTCTTAAAAACTCGGGATTGTGTGGTAAAACTTAAACCTTTATCAAATAATTCTCTATTTTCATGTTTCTTCTTTTAGGGAGAAAGCTTTAGAAAGAAATGTGGAAAATGGAGAAATCCAACAAAATTCTGTCATTTGAGACACATTTAATTTTTCATCTGCAAATTCTTTCAATTTGGAAGATTATAAAATTTTGTTGCCTGGTAAGAAGTGATCTATGGAAGATCCATTTCAAGGTATTCCAAAAACACAAATTTTAGTCATATTTTTAACCCTTTATCACACAATCCCGGCTTTTAAAGACCCTAAGCAAGAAGCCTTTTGAAAACAATGTGGGAAAAGGAGAAAATACTGGTAACCACCATTTGCTCCTTTTCCCACAATGTTTCCTTCCCTTTCAAAGACAAATTTCAGTTTTTGAGTCACGTTTAATTTGTCGTCTGCAAATGCTCTCAATTTGGGCCAGTCTAAAATTTTGTCGTCTGGTAAAGAGTTAATAGTCATGATAATAAACCTGTAGAGTGCCAAATAAACAGAATGGACAGTTTTAGTCATAAAGAAAGACTGATAAATTGTGCTTTTCTGCTTTTTTTTTTCAACTAGAATATATACACTAAAAAGTGAACAGTCTAGAACTAAGGTAAGACTGCATATTTTGTGCAGTCTGATCCTGATCTACACTGACTGAAAAAGGAACTCTAAATGAGAAAGGCCCTTAACTCTTTACCAAACAACAAAATTTTAGCCTTGTCCAAGTTGAAAGAATTATAAGATGATAAATGTTACTCAAAATTTAAAATCTGTCTTTCAAACGGTACAAAATATGGTGGGAAAGGTAACCTTCTTTTTCCACAATGCTTTCAAAAGCCTTCTGCCTCAGGGTCAGGATTGTGTGGTAAAGGGTTGCAGGGTTGAATTAAAAAAATACCATTACCTGTGTAAAGTTCAAGCCTTCTCTTTCACAACCAAAAAGTCATCCAACAGTATCATTAAATCATTAACTGCTGAAGACAACCCCTTTTGTACAGCAGATATCTGTTTAACATTGTGACAACAGGAGATATTGCTTGTAGTGAACAATCTGCCTTTTTGCCACGATCTTTTTTTCATGTACATGACCAATACTTTCATTTATCTCTTTTCCAAACAACAACATTTTGGAATGGACTAAATTGAAAGTATTTGCAGACGACAAAAAAAAAAATGTTGCTAAAATGATGGTTTCTCTTTTTGATAGGGTAGAAAACATTGTGGGAAAAGGAGAAAATGCTGGTCATCAACATTTTCTCCTTTTCCCACAATGTTTTCAAAAGCCTTTGCTTTCAGGGTTGTTAAAAGTCCAAAGTGTATGGTAATGGGTTATGTTGATTAAACATATAATAGATAAAAGGATGACATTAGAATCCTGTTCTGCAGTTTAATTCTTTAGGTGCCAAATTACACCTATTTTGAGGGCTTGAAACATAACCCAGTGAAGCACTGAAATATTTTTATCTGACAGACTTGACTAAACAAGCTGACAGTTTAGATCCCAAATCAGACTACATTTTTTTAGCAATCTGATCTCGATTCAAGTTGTCTGTAAAAGCCTGCAGTCATCTAAAACGCTGTTAACTTCAGAAGACAAGGAGTCATTGAAGAAAGAAATCACAAATGTTCTGGAGGGCCATACTATACATAGAAAACTCGCACTTTTGAGGTACTGACTAGGACTGCATCATCATAAAATCTGGTTTCTATGACAACATTGCCACTGAAAATAGAACGATTAATGTCAACGATTACTATTTCTGAACTTGAAAAGGATTTCATATAAACATTTCAAACAAAAAAAATCCATTAACCCTTATACAGGTTTTGGGACACCTCAATTCTTTATTGCAGACAAAATTTAGCCTTGTCCATATTGAAAAAATGTACAGACAACAAATCAAATAATTTTCACATGATAGTATTTGGCCTTGAATAGGTAGAAAACATTGTGGAAAAAGGAGAAAATACTGGTTACCAGCATTTTCTCCTTTTCCCACAGTGTTTGCAAAAGTCCTCTTTCACAGGGTTGATTTTCACTGGGTTGTTAAAACTCTGGATTGCGTGTGGTAAAGGTTTAAATCAAGTTCTGGCTGAAAACATTGTCAGTTTAGATAAATCTACGATTGTGTCTAGAAGTGACTTAACAAAATTTTAGACTAGTCCGAAATAAAATTATTTGCAGACGACAAATAAAATGTTACCCAAAACATGAAATTCGTCTTCCAATGGACAGAAAAGATTATGGGAAAGGAGAAAATGACAGCACCCAGCACTTTCTTTGTCTCCCACCGTATTTTCCAACAGCTTCTTCCTTTTTATAAGTCAAGGTTGTTTCAGGGTTGTTTGGTAAAGACTAGAACAGGTAAAACACTGTGCACAATGACATATCACTGGGATATACTTGAGTGATAAGGGAATTCTAATCAAATTTACATGAAGACATAGTAACAAAAGAAACTGGTTATTTCTTAATTCAAGGGATAATAACTCTGGAAGGCCTTTACCGACTGGGATAAAAAAAAAAAAAGTGTACATGTATATGTCATCAGCATTCTTTGTGGCAAGTTTGAAAAAACTTACAGATGAAAAAAAAAATGCATAAGAAATTAACAGTCGGCATATCCAGGCACAAGTCCTGAGCCCATAATTATGCACCTATTTAGACACTGATTTGTATATTTTTATTCTAGCCTGTGTAAGAGAGACATAGGCTAACAGAGAGAGAGAGAGAGAGAGAGAGAGAGAGCAAATTAGCAGACAGAGGAAAAGAAAGGAGGTGGGCTCTACCCTGCTGGTAGAGTACTCTCAGACCTGATTCTTCTAAGGGTTACTTCAATTTTCACCCAAGGAATGCCTCTGATCGCTAACAAAAGAACAGACAGACAATCTGGGCAATTTGTTGGGTGTATAACCTGTTAAAATCATTCACATTAGCACTTACTTTAAAACATTAGCTGGCATCATTTGAGATTCTGGTGCTGCCTCTATTACACTCTGCCATGTGTTGGTAGACCCCGGAATCACAAAACCAAACTCAAAATACCACTCTGTAAGTAATCAACAAAATGTATGTTAGAGATCATAGGTGTGTTTTAGAAACTGTCATATGATAATGATAATCTTATTACAAACTTGTATGCCTATTTTCCCAAAGATATCATACAATAAGAGAAAATAATGATTTTTTCTTGGGTGCAATCTTAACCAATGCACTATATAAGTGATAATATGCCTATGATAAAACTAGTACATTGATAATCATACAACAAAAATTAGCGCATGACTGCTGATAAAATGCATCACAGGTAAATCAGTATTTTCTCATTTTGATTAAACAATTTATCAAAGCTAAAACCTATGTCATGGGTAACCATAACAACAATCTCAATGAAATAAATAAGACGACTGTCTATTTTGTCAGATGCTTTCTTGAGACCTTGGGTATACAAATGTCAAAACATCCAGTAATGGAACAGAGATTAAGACTAACACATAAAGCACTCTCTGATAAATTGACTTTATGTCCCAGTCAAGCACATCTGTAGAGGTAGAGGAGAAAACTGTTCAAAGCTGCACTAAGGTATCTTCAATCACAGGACCATAACTCTTTAACTCTTTACCACATGAGAAAAATGCAGATTTGCCCAAAATGAAAGCATTGCAGACAACAATTTAAATGTGACTCAAATTATGGAATTTGTCTTTGATAGGGTATAAAACATTGTGGGAAAAGGAGAAAATGTTGGTTACCAGCATTTTCTCCTTTGCCCACAATGTTTTCAAAAATCTTCTTCCTCAGAATTGTTAAAAGTTGAGATTGTGTGGTAAACAGTTAACACTTAACCCTTTACCACACTATCCTGTGTTTTAACGACCCTTGAGAAAAGGTTTTGGAAAACATTGTGGGAAAAGCAGAAAATGCTGGTAAACAGCATTATCTCCTTTTCCCACAATGTTTTCTACCATGTCATGGACAAATTTGGTCATTAATTTGTCATCTGTAAATCCTTTCAACTTGGATCAGTCTGAAATTTTGTTGTTTGGTAAAGAGTTACAGCCAGGTATTTGACTGTTATATCTTCCGCTGAAATGTCTAAGTTTCATGGCTGTCTTGAACACATAAAGCCTGACATTTAAAATTTGTCTTTTGCACTGAAATGCTTAAATATGGGGGGAGTATCAAACACTTAAAAACTACATTCAAAATTTGTATATTGCAATGAAATGTTTAATTTTGAAGTTAGTCTTGAACATTTGAAGTCTGAAACTAAAAATTTGTATCTTGCATTCCAAGGTCCAGTTTGATTAGAATCTTGAACACTAAATCTTTACCAAACAACAAAATTTTAGACTGGTCCAAACTGAAATCATTCGCAGACCATAAAACAAATGACTGGAAAATTGAAAATTGTTTTGGGAAGGGTAGAAAACATTGTGGGAAAAGGAGAATATACTGTTTACCAGCATTTTTTCCCTTTTTCCCACAATGTTTTCAATAGGCTTCTTTTTAAGGGTAGTTAAAAAATGGGATTGTACCGTGAAGGATTAAAGCCAGATATTCAAAATGTTTATCTTGCACTGAAATGCCTAAGTTTCAGAGTCTTGAACACTAAAAACCCAACATTCAAAATTTGTGCCTTGCAGTGAAAAGCCTAAGTTTTAGGAGAGTCTTAAGCACAAAAGCCAGTTATTCGAAATTTGTATCTTGCACTGAAAATGCCAAAAATTTCAGGAAGGTCTTGAGCACTTAAAGCCTGACATTCAAAATTTGTATCTTGCACTGAAATGCCTAAATTTTAGGGAGGTCTTGAGCAGTTAAAGCCTTACATTCAAAATTTGTATCTTGCACTGAAATGCCTAAGTCTGATGGGAGCCTTGAACACAAAAACCTGACATTCAAAATTTGTATCTTGCACTGAAATGCCTAAATTTTAGGGAGGTGTTGAGCACTTAAAGCCTGACATTCAAAACTTGTATCTTGCACTGAAATGCCTAAATTTTAGGGAAGTCTTGAGCACTTAAAGCCTGACCTACAAAATTTGTATCTTGCACTGAAATGCCTTAGTTTCATGGGAGTCTTAAACACAAAATCCAGCCATTCAAATTTTGTATCTTGCACTGAAATGCCTAAGTTTCAGGGAGGTCTTGAGCAGTTAAAGCCTTACATTCAAAATTTGTATCTTGCACTGAAATGCCTAAGTTTCAGGGAGGTCTTGAGCAGTTAAAGCCTTACATTCAAAATTTGTATCTTGCACTGAAATGCCTAAGTCTGATGGGAGTCTTGAACACAAAAGCCTGATTGACATTCAAAATTTTTATCTTGCACTGAAATGCCTAAATTTCTGGGAGGTTTTGAACACAAAAGTCTGACATTCAAAACTTATATCATGCATTGAAATGCCTAAGTTTGATGGGAATCTTGAACACAAAAGCCTCACATTCAAAATTTGTATCTTCCACTGAAATGCCTAAATTTCAGGGAGGTTTTGAACACAAAAGTCTGACATTCAAAACTTGTATCTTGCACTGAAAGTTTGATGGGAGTCTTGAATCAAGTGAGCTTTTGCCCTTTTGCTCCAGAAGAGGTTTCTGTCCTCTCAGATCTCACCTTAGGACACTTGCTTTACCTTTTGACAAATGTACCACCCCAGTCAAACTCCCCGCCTGGCAGGGTCTACAGATCGGATCTTGAACACATAAGCCTAACATTCAAAATTTGTATCTTGTACTAAAATGCCCAAGATTGATGGGAGTCTTGAACACAAAAGCCTGGGATTGTCTGGTAAAGGGTTAAACAGTTTTTGTAGCTTATCTATAATGTCAGAATTATTACTCCTTACCTTCCAAACACTTTCCCTTGAACAGCACTTTCTGTTCTAATCGAAATTTGTCCATGGATTCTTTTGATGAAAAATTAATTTCCCTGGACACTGCTCTACTTTTCAATATCTTCTTTGGAACACGAGCTGTAGAATAGAAGAATTTTAAGTCTGTTTCAAAACTGTTTTGAAACAAAGGGAGACAAATTCTGGACAAGCTGATTCCAGAATAAATCCATAGACATCCCTTCTGTATGGTTGCAATGACTTAATTCACAAAATTACTTCATCAATGCAACACAAGTTGATCTATTAACCCTTAGGTTCCCCTCACAGGCCTTTTGTGGACAGTGTAGATCAAGATCAGTCTGCACAGAACATGCAGTCTGATCTTAGACCTAAACTGTCTGATAAAGATATATTTCTCCAAAAAATACCTCTGTAGTATCAAAATTTGGATATCTACTACTGGATTGAGTTTCATTTCACTTATTTAGCAGACTGAGGATTAAAGGTTGCAAAGAGTCAACGATAGACTGATATTGTACTCATCTAGAAATCAATAGGTTCTAGACTTATCTAATCCTTTACCGACCAATCTCTTGGGGTTTTTTTTAACCCTAAAGAAGAAGACATGAAAATACTGCTGGTTACCAGCATTTTCTTCTTTCCAAAAATTGTTTTCCACCTTGGCAAAAACACATCCCACCATTTGAGCCACATCCTAATTTGTCATCTATAAATGCTTTCAATTTCTAAAACTTTGTTGTCCATTAACTCTGTACCAACTGACAAAATTTTAGACAAGTCCAAACTCAAAGCGTTTGCAGAAGAAAAAATAAACATGATTCAAAAATTGCAATTTGTTTTGGGAAGGGTAGAAAATATTGTGGGAAAAAGAGAAAAGGCTGGTTACCCCCAGCATTTTCCCCTTATCCCACAATGTTTTCGCCTTGTGCAATCTGACATTGTCCAAACCTGTTGCGAGTCTTTGGCATACTCTGATCTTCTACCAACCATTTTTGTATTTGTATATATGAGCTGACAATGTACAGCGAGCTATAAACACAGCTAAGTGAACAGATTTTTATGAATGTGGTATCAATGTAAAGCTAACATATAATATAATATCTACCCGATAACCTTCATTTCTGCGTGTTTTTCGCAATATTGAACAATATAACATTCTAGATCCATTTACATTTGAAAACTCCTTTTAAGAGTCTAAATCCGGATATGGTGCTTTAAGAGTGCTTATATTACATACCTTCATGCTCTGCATCTGGAATTGACCTGAAAAATATATGACAATATTTTGCCAGCAGTGGACAATACATTTATTGTGCTTCAGATCATTAAAAAAAAAAAAAAAAACTTTGTAGCAAACGGAGAAATTGCTTGTTGGAAGCAAATTTCTCCTTTTGGCAAGTGTTTTCACATGTACCATATTTTCCAGACAATAAGCTGTGCGCTGTTTAGGCTGCATCCTCGCATTTTAACCATTTTAGATATAAAAAATATCATATGGGCCGCTCTGGCATATAGGCCACGAACGATATGCTCAGTTAATGTACAATGTGAGACGGTTAGATAATGTAGCGATAGCTTAATAATCCTTTGCTTCACTTAACCCTAAAAATTAATGCCTTTCACAACTATAGTTGCAGTTGCAGCCAGTGTAGGTCAAGATCGGGCTTCACAGAAACTTGCAGTCTGATTACGATCTAGAATGCATGCTCTGCTTAAACTTTATAGACTACAGCTATCATGGTATTGCAATTAGCCTGTAACTGTGATTGTATTTCTACGCTAGGTTTATTTGATGCCTTAAGGGTTACTGGATTTCACCTGAGGACTAGAATAGTAAGTATTAGTGAGATGTTTTTTTACATATTTGTAAGTACCCTGAAATTTTCCATTTCACATTAAAACTTTGGCCGTCAAGCATGGCTACACCAACAAGAAAAAAAAAATTGTCAGAGGTTGACGGCGATACTGCTGATAGTCCACCAAAAAGGAAACGTTATACAATGGATTTAAACTGAAAGTGGTGGACTATGCCAAAATAAATGGAAACAGGGCAGCTGGTTGATACTTTGAGTTATGGACATCATATTATACATGTTTTATGAATATTTTCTCAAATACCACAAAATAACCAGTCAAGTATTTCAATAAAAATACATGTATGTTGTATTGTGATTTCATGTACAACACCAATACAGGCACGAAACAATTAAAACAGTTTCGCACATTTTGTTGTTAATCTGTCATAGATGGGGGACAATCTGCCACAATTTGCAAAACCTGGTTATCCCTAAATACTTTCATATAGACAACTTTTGACACTTCTGTCGCAGGCATAAGTTGAAAGCATCTGCAGAAAAGTGTTCAAACTTTTGACCAGTGTTAATAACAATTTCAGACAAGGTACAAAATATTGAGACAAAAAAAGAAATTGCTCACACCGGTAATTTCTTTTTTTGTCACAATATTTTCAAAGTCGTCTGCTGCCGAGATGTTATTTTGTCGTCTATATCAGGGAAAGGGTCATTGGTAAATATCAGTCTGCTGACACACATTTCTTGTTTATTACCAGGTTGATGAGAAGTGTGTTTGTTGGAGGTGGAAAGATAACCCACTGCTCCAGGAACTTACAAAACATCAGTGGGCAAGGCATACAGGACTTTCAAAATTCCCAAAACTTGAAGAAGACCTTAAACTTTGGATTTGCAGCCAGAGAGAAAAGGGGCATGCAATTTCTACTGTATTGATTCACCATAGAGCCCAGACCATGGCCAAAAATATGTGACTCAAAAGACTTTATCGGGGGTCCAAACTGGTACTGTATTACTGACTTATGAAACGCAATGACTTATCTATTTGCAATCAAACTACAGTTAGTCAAAAACTGCCTGAGGACTTGGGAAAAACCAATCAACGAGTTCCATAATTTTGACTCAACATGATCTAGTTTTAAACTTGTCATAGATATCATCCACACATACATTCTGACCATGTTTCATAAATATTTCACTGAAAATGTGGCCTCAAGGGTTCACACAAGGCTTTTCTAAAATTTGATCTGGTAACCTACTTTTTTGACCCAACATTTACTACTTTTGAACTTGGAAGAAATATCATCAAGACAATAAATCTGACCAAGATTCTTAAGGATTAGACTGGAATTGTGGCCTCAAGAGTCTGCACACAAGGTTTTGCTAAAATTTGACCTCGTGACCTACTTTTTGACCCAACATGACCCAATTTCAAACTTGTCTGAGATATTATCAATACAAACATTCTGACCAAGTTTCATGCATATTTGACTGAAAATATGACCTGACAGTGCACACAAGGTTTTTTCTAAAATTTGGCAGAGTGACCTAGTTTTTGACCTGACATGACCCAATTTCTAACTTAACAAGACAAACATTTTGACTAAGTTTCATGAGTTTCTCATGGTTTTTCTAAAATTTTTGACCTGACATGACCCATCTCCTGTCTTGTGAGATATTTTGACAAAACTGGAAAATCTGGCAAGGCATTGCAATAGTTAGTTCTGTTTTAGTGACTGAATATAATCATTCATCATTTGGTGTCCTAAAGGTCAACAATAGTTCCACCTTATGAAGTTTTATCAATACTTTATTCCTTTCTTGACAGTTGATTAATTTAGCTACATGCAAGTTGACATACAACTTGCTTTCTCACTTGTTACTGGTTATGACTTTTAACCAATTTTAGTGCATCTTCACAAGCCAAGGATACTAACTCCACTTTGTTCATTACGTATCCTTGGCTGCTTGCCTCTTTAAAAATCGAAACTCCCACTGCGCCACCTATCGAATATCACGAGTTGCGTAACCTTTGCTGATGTTATTTCTGACCGATCAAAATGCTCGTAATAAAATTTATAAGGCTATGCATCAAATATGGCTGCGCTTTCGGATTCATCACAATTTTCTGAAATTAATCAGACATACAATGATTCGCAATCATTTGGCTGTGGAACCTGTCCTAATATTTCACATAATTGATCATGAACTATAAAAAACTCATTAAATATCGATCGTCTACTCTTTTTTGGCAAATTTTCGTCACAAACACGACAACTTTCGTTTTTGACGGGTGCCCCCATTATTGTTTTCTGTTTCGCGGAAGATTTCTTGTCACGAATGGTTTGATTGGACGCGATGGGTTTTGATCCCATCCAATGAAATGGCGCAGCAGGAGTTTTGATTTTTAAAGAGGCGAGCGGCCAAGGGTACTACCTTAGTATCCTTGGCTTGCGAAGATGATTTTAGTGTACAGAGTCTCTTTTTGCAAACTGTCAATGTTTTTCATGGTCATCCAACCAATATTTATCATACATCCAACCAATTCTTAGGGTGTCAATAACTAATCAAGATTTCTGCCTTACCTTCATAAAAAGTCAATTTGTCAAACAGAGTATCATATAACATATTATACGCCTTTTCAGGATTCATTTCAGACCATGGTTTTGCGCCAAAAATATGCTTCATTTTTTAATGCAATAAGACATACAAGGCAGCCTGGGAGAACTCAGAAAAATGCAATGAGGCACATTTGGAATTATCTGCCCTGTCATTTTCAGCTTAGAACACAAAACTATTTGCAATTTGGGGTTGACCATAAATGAGTTTGAATGTCTAATTTGCATGCAAATATTTTCACTGGCTAATATTTAGCATTTGCTATACAGGTGACCTTGACCCACTTGTCCTTTTTTGTTAGGATCATACCACTGGTTGACGAGAAAAGAAAGTTGAAATTTTGATTCCTGCCTAGTAAAGTTTTCACTATTTAAGCCTTTGTAAAATGTGTTACCCCCAGGTTTAATTCTTAATAACCCTGCTTCAGGTCCACTACATGAAGCCACATACAAGATTTGGTGAACCTAGTCCTAACAGTTCGGAAGCAGATGATTCTTTCAGTTTTCAGTTTATAAGCCAACGTAAAACTTGTGACCCCCACTGCATGTCAAATTTGGTAGCCTGAGGCTACAGATTTAGGATAAAATTTTTTTTTGAAGTTTTCACTATATAAACCTTTATAAAACTTGTGACCCATAGGGTGGGGCCAATTTTGACTCCAAGCCTATAACTTGAATAATATAGTAGCCTTAGTAGGGGTCCACTAGACGAAGCTACATGCCAAATTTGGACTTGAATAATATAGAAGGGGTCCACTAGACAAAGCTACATGCCAAATTTGGACTTGAATAATATAGTAGGGGTCCACTAGACGAAGCTACATGCCAAATTTTGTAGCCCTATGCTGAAGAATCTTGGTGGACAACCACTTCATAAACATGCATGCAAAATTGGTAGCCCTCGGTCACATGGTTAGGAACAAAAAGATTTTTAAAGTTTTCACAATATAAGCCCAAGTAAAACTTGTGACCCCTGAGGAAGGGCTACTTTTCACCCCAGGGCAATTATTTGAAGAATTTTGGTAGAGGTCTGTTAGATGAAGCTACATGCTAAATTTGGTACCCATAGGGTTTATGGTTTCTGACAAGAAGATTTTTAATATTTTTCGGTTTTGTTGCTATGGCAACCACAGTTTTAAGCTGAATAAAATTGTTTGAAGAATTGTGAACGGAGTCATAGCGGGATCATTTCTGTGAAGTTTCATAAAAAATGGATGGGTAGTTCCAGAGATGAGAATATTTGAAAAAATGTTGCAGCATGGAAGGACTGACAGATGGATGCATGACAGACATTGGGCCATGACTGGCCTTTGGCCAGTGGAGCTAAAACAACAAAAAAAAGCTCTTTCTGCAATTAAACCCTAAATACCTTACATAGCAAAAATATAAGTCCCCACTGCAAAAATGTAAGTCCTTATGCACCTGGCTCAATATCTCAAAAATTTAAGGTTTTGTAAGTTACGGTTACCTTTACGATCATTTTACGAGGACATTACGATTTTCCTAAAATGATCTCTGAAAATCGACCTTAGCACTCTTGTAAAGAATAGTCATTTACGATCTTATCACTTTAAAGTAACTTCATTTTCCCGCTGCATTGATTAGAATTACACACTGGGGGACCGCTTTACTAACAATTCGTAAGTTTTTGCCTAAGAATTTTCTTAACTTCATGCCAACGTTAAGATTTACGAAATTCGTAAATCCGTTTTACTAAACTTTCGTAGCTTTGTGAATTTGCATAAGTAAATATTTTCATAGCTCTTCAATTGAAGGCAGAAACAGTAGATTCCACGCACTTGTTACCTAGGTAAACAGTGTGTGCCGTTAAACCAGAGCATTGTTTCAGAAAGTCCACGTTTTTGCATTTTTGATGCGCAAAATGAAAGCCTGACACAACAAAATTAATGCATCTCGTCTTCCTTGACGCCACATAAATCAGAATGAAAAAGGAACATAAAGTATTGATTCAATGAATAAATCTAATCTTACAAAATCGTCAAGTTAATAACAGCAAAATCATATCAAACCCGCTTTCTAACACTGAATTATTTGTTTCCGGTTTTACACTGAATCGGTCTAAAACACGACATTATTCTGTGTGAAATTGCTGTCATCTCGTCTATATTACTGTATGGAATCCGTACATAAACTTTTTGTCCGTGTTTTAGACCCTGCTCGGTAATGGTCACCGACTTGCTGGAGTAATCAGGATGACAGACGACAGTTTCTACGAGGTCATTGTTTTCTACTTTTACCTTTAATACCACACTGTCATTTAAAAGTTTTAGCATTATGCGACATCTACAAAATGGCAAAGGTAAACAGCACATGAAAAAGAAAACAGGTTAAAGACCTTGCAAAAACACTGCCAGAGGGAAATATGATGCAATTTAAGGGCATTTACCCTACATTTCTCGCGCTTTACGTCATCTCATATGTCAGTTGCTTCCGTCAAATATGGACACAGTGTGTGTGTGTGTGTGTGTGAAGAAAAATATAATTTGTCAAAAAATGAAATTTATGTCTACTGCGGATAGCTGTGATAATTATGATGTTTTTCTCAAATTTCTTACTCAATGATGACACGCTGCAAAAAAAATGCCTCCAGACTTCAGCATATGCTCTTACTTATGACCAATATTTTTGTATGTGTTGTTACTCAAAAACTTACGCTCGTACCTTGGTATGCAAGTTTTAGTAAATCGCAAAACTTGGCCTTTTAACACTGAAACTTACAAAATTTTTTAGTTACATTTGCTAAGTTCTTCAGTAAAACGGTCCTCTGGAGATATCAAATTTTGTCTATAAGCAGTGGTCCTTTACACACTTACTCTTAGTGATTATGGATGAAGTTAAAAAAAAAAAGATAGACTACACAAGATTTACATCAAAGCATGAACATTATGAAATACTTGAATGAAGCATAATGAGCACAATGACTGTTCCAGGTTAAAGCACTAGCTGTTTAGTCCTCACTTTGTCGGCAAATGCGGACTAATAACTATTGCTTGTCAGCTGCTCTGGCAAAAGTTTCCCTAACTAGACGTCCGGCTCTTGAAGTATTAGAATGCATGCGCCAACAAGAACAATGAAGAGAGTAACAATTGATCCTCTGTCAAGGTCGTACTTTCTGATCAATTCCATGTCATCTATGTAATGTAAGGGATTCATTCTGTTTGAAAAAACTCGCTGGCTATATTGTTTCTTCAGTGGGGTCTGTTCACGTGTAAAAATAATGCCATTTTTAAAAATAAAACACAACACCAAGTTTTTGTTTATTACCTAAAAATGGCCTACGATTACACTAGAGTAGCTTCGGAGTGGTCTTAGTTTAAGGTTGCGTTTACGATCGGCCCTTAAGTTGCGATATTTTGAGAGAGACGATAAAATGCTTATGAGGGACTTAAGTTTGGTTTACGATAATCATAGCACGTAAAGTTTTTTGAGACAGTGGGCCCTGAGGTATACAGTTTTTCATAATATCTTCTGAAAAGGAGTACCAGTAGTTGTTTGTTAACCTCAGCGAATGCAAACTAAACTTTCGGAATTATGGTCGAAGTTCTATTTATATGCCTACTTATAAATTCAACATAAAGGTCAGATCAGGTTAAATGAAGTAGGCTATACATAGCTTTGAGCAAGTCTATAAAAATGCATGTTTAGTGTTAGATGATATGAAAAGTCCATAAAAATGCATGTTTAGTGTTAGATAATATGAAAAAGTAAAACAACGTACAAGTCATCACTTGATTGCCACAGTATTTTTCCTGAATCTGCATCTCTTAGATTCATCCAATTTCTGGTGGAAAAGTCAAGGAAAATTTCAAGAAATACAACTTCAGGTCGAGAAAACAAAACATACAAAAACATGCACAGTTGCACACGCATACACACAAAAAACAAAGCCTTTTATTAACTCCTTACCACAATACAAAATTTTAGACCAGTCCAAACCCAATGCATATGCAGATGCCAAATTAAAAGTGGCTAAGATTGTGGATGTTGTCTTTGATAGGCTAGAAAACATTGTGGGAAAAGGAGAAAGTGCTGGTTACCAGCATTTTCTCCTTTTCCCACAATGTTTTCAAAAGCCTTCTTTCTCAAGTTCATTAAAAGTCAGCATTGTGTGATAAAGGGTTAAATGATTGTTTAACTGAGCAGACACTTTGACAATATTGCTATGTACAAAAGTTGCATTAATCCTTAACTCTTTACCACACAGTCCAGACTTTTAACAACCCTGAGAAAGAAGCCTGTTGAAAGCATTGTGGGAAAAGGAGAAAATACTGGTTACCAGCACTTTCTCTTTTTCCCACAATGTTTTATAACATTTATTTTGTTGTCTGCAAATGCTTTAAATTTAGACCGATCTAGAATTTTGTCGTTTGGTAAAGGGATAAGCATCCTTACTACAGCTGTAAAGACCAGTTAAACATGCCATGAAAGAAAAACAAAAATTGAATAAAACTTTAAAATACCTGTCATTAAGTTTACTTTAACTAGAGCTATCACTAAACGTGATCATACCCCCCAACAGCTCCTTGTCACAAAACAGATTAATGTCACAGGAATGCAAAATAAGTGACTGGAGAGTCAATTATACCAGAGCTATCACTGAAGGTGATGAATATCCTGCAATGGCTTCTTGCCAAAGAATTACTCTTTGTTACAGACTGAAGACTTGGAGAGAATAAAACTTATTTGATACATTTTTTTTTACCAGTTGGACAAATTGAGACTGGTTTAAATGAAAAGGTTTTGCAGACAACAAATGTCTTTTCATGCAATGTTTTTGACCAGACTCTACATCTTACTTATACAGTACGGAAACTAACGAAAGCAACCTCCGAACCGAATCGGAACCGTAATAGTAACTGAACTGAACCGAAACCGCAAAATTTAAAAGCAAAAAGTTCTGTCAAAACGTTAAATAGGCTGAATGAATGTTAAAAAGACCGTAATAAACTTAAGAAAACATTGTAAAAACAGAAGCCATTGCTCACGATGTTCACAATGTTTTCCTTTTTAGTCATATAATACGGAATGCACTGAAACCGCAGCGAAGCCGAAGCGGAACCGCAAAAAATATTGCTTTCGTTAGTTTCCGTACGGTATTGGTATCTATTTTAACACATCACAAGTTGAAGTCACATTTGCTGAATCGATTTTAAGAATTTAGAAAAGGCAAAAATAGTGTATGCAAATCATTGCGAAAAAAAATTATTTGGTGTAATAGTTTTTGAAAGTAAGCATGACATAGAAGCTGTGTTAAAAGTATTCTATCAAAAGTATAATTTATTTTCATCAATTCAGCAAGGGCACCGTCATAAAGAGAACGACAAAAAAGGGCTAAGCTCTTGGAAATTTTATTTAATTAACTAAGAACAATTTATGATATGCATATCTTTGCTGAGTGCAAAGTCTATCCATGAAGTTTGAAAGAAATTTGTCCAGAATCATCAAAGGGCCATAACTCCATGAAACCTAAATAAACCATAACCAAAATAGGATATGCACATCTCTGCTTGATACTGAGTCTATTTGTGTAGTTTGAACCAAATCTGTCCAATAGTTGATGGGAAAAAGAGCGGACAAGAAATTTCATGAAAGTGCCATAACTCAGTGAAAAATCAATGAACCATAACCATCATTTCATATGCACATCTCTGCTTGATACTGAGTCTACCTCTGAAGTTTGAATAAAATTCGTCCAATAGTTTATGAGAAATAGAGCGGACAAAAAGCTACAGACCGACCGACGGACGGACAGCTGTGTTAAAAGTATTCTATCAAAGGTATAATTTATTTTCATCAATTCAGCAAGGGCACCATCAAAAAGAGAACGACAAAAAAGGGCTTAGCTCTTGGAAATTTTATTTAATTAACTAAGAACAATTTATGATATGCACATCTTTGCTGAGTGCAAAGTCTACCCATGAAGTTTGAAAGAAATTTGTCCAGAATCATCAAAGGGCCATAACTCCATGAAACCTAAATAAACCATAGCCAAAATAGGATATGCACATCTCTGCTTGATACTGAGTCTATTTGTGTAGTTTGAACCAAATCTGTCCAATAGTTGATGAGAAAAAGAGCGGACAAGAAATTTCATGAAAGGGCCATAACTCAGTGAAAAATCAATGAACCATAACCAACATTTCATATGCACATCTCTGCTTGATACTGAGTTTACCTGTGAAGTTTGAATAAAATTCGTCCAGTAGTTTATGAGAAATAGAGCGGACAAAAAGCTACAGACCGACGGATGGACGGACGGACCGACCGACAAGCTGACTCCTTATACCCCCCAAACAGAGTTTTGGGGGGTATAATAACATCTGGTATTACAACAAAGATTAGGTTAAAAATAAACTAAAAGGCTACGCATTTCTTTATGGAAATACTGCCACAATAATTCTTTTCGCAACCTTCTTACTAATAAGAGGGTCATTCCGTATATACTGCAACCTACCTTATAATATCCTAAGTACACAACAAATCACTTTCAAACTTGACAAGCAGATACTCAGATAAAAATGCAATTAGCCTGTAAAGTCACATGATGGGACATGCAATGACGTCATCAAAACATGTTATATGACATCACTGTAAGCGTCATGGCCTTGGTCACAACTCAAGATCAGCATACTTACATAAAGATTGAATGCCAACATAAAACAAGAGGGCCATGATGGCCCTGTATCGCTCCACTGGCTTATAAACCATAAATACTAAACATTTCAATTCTGAGCCAAATGGTTTCAAAATGAAGACTTACAAAGTTTTCTCTGTAAAAGCCCATGTGAATGTTGAGACCCGCAGGGCAAAGCCATTTTTGATCCCAGAGCTATAATTACTTGAACCCTGGTAGAGGTCCACAAGATAAAGCCACATGCCAAAATAATACAAGTCTATGCTCTATGGTTATAAATAAGCTGATTTTCAAGTTTAGTCCATATGAAGCCTCTGTAAAACATAAGACCCCTGATGCAAGGCTAATTTCAAAAAAAAAATCGAAACAGGAAGATTTCTTAAGTTGTCACTGTGTAAGCCCATGTAAAACTTGTGACCCCTGCGGTGGGGCCAATTTTGACCCAAGGGCTAAAATTTTGGCCCGCTTGGTAGAGGCCCACTAGATATAGCTACATGCAAAATTTGGTAGCTCTAGGCTTTATGGCTAGGTAGAGGAAGATTTTTAAAGTTTTCTCTATATAAGCCTATGTAAAACTTGTGACCCCTGGGGCAGAGCCAATTTTGACCCCAGGGCTATAATTTGAAGAAACTTGATAGAGGTCTACTACATAAAGCTACATGCCAAATTTGGTAGCCCTATGCCTTATGGTTTCAGACAAGAAGATTTTTAAAGATTTCCAACATTTTTCAGTTTTGTTGCCATGGCAGCCAGAGTTTTTGAAGGAATCAAATTCTTTCAAGAAATTCTGAAGAGGACAATGGCAGGATCATTTCTGTGAAGTTTCATGAAAATTGGATGGGTAGTTTCAGAGAAGAAGATGTTTGAAATAAAAGTTAACGAACGGACGGACGGACGCACGGACGGACGGACGCACGACGGACACCGGGCCATGACATAAGCCCGCTAGCCTTCGGCCAGTGGAGCTAAAAACAACAAAGGAAATACTGAGTGCATTATTAGAAGACTGGGGCATACATGTATATGCTCTGTCATATTCTGAAGTTACAAGATGGGTTACCGAGTTCAAGAACGGCAGGGAGCGTGTTCAAGACGCCCACAGAGCAGGTAGAACTGTGACGGCTAGCGACAATTATAATACAGAACAATTACAAACTTCCTTGAAATCTGACAGAATGCGTGTGAAGAAATGGCTCACGAGTTGGAAATAGGAGTTGGGTCAGTTCATGTTGTTTTATGTTACTGTTTGAAAATGAGAAATAAGAGACCAAGCAGAACGTCATTTGGAAGTTGCCATTTATCTTTCACAGTTTGATTCAGAAGGACAAGAATTTTTGCTACAGATGAACCGGAACTGAAGAGACAATCAACCAAGTGGCACACGCCAAGCTCCCCCAGGCCAGCGAAGTAGAAGAACTCTAAACTGAAAATGTAAATAATTTTTTGCATACTATAGACACGAAATTCTAACTAGTCGTAAGGTTGAGGGTGGTAAAACCATTAATAGGAAATACTATGAGGACTATATTAAACAAGAGGGCCATGATGGCCCTATATCGCTCCACTGGCTAATATGTACATACCAAACATTACAATTCTAGGCTGAAAGGTTTCGAAAAAGAAGCCTGGTAAAGTTTTCTCTATAAAAGCCCATGTGAAAATTGTGACCCCAGGGCAAGTCCATTTTTGACCTGAAATTATGATTTCAAGCTACCATTATGAGGTATTACTTGAATCTTGGTAGAGGTCAACATGATACAGCCACATATCAAATAATATAGGTCTAGGCCATATGGTCATGAACAAGAAGATTAATTTTCAAAGTTTCCTTAATAAAACATGAAAGGCAGAGTTTATTTAGATTCAACAGCCAAATTTTGAACAAATTCATAAGACATCCACTAGATGAAGCTACATGCAAAATTTGGTAGCCCTAGGCCTTAGAGTTAGGAACAAAAATGTTTATAATGTTTTCAGTATAAAGCCCTTGTAAAACTTGTGACCCGCGGGACAGGGCCAATTTGGATCCCAGGGCTATAATTTGAAGAATCTTAGTAGAGGTCCATCAGATGAAGCTAACATGCCAATTGACCTATCTGCCTATTTTGATTGACAGGTCATATCTGCCAATCAAAATGCAGTATAGCGTGTCATATAAATAAAAGGGTCAGACAAAGTTACAGCCTTTACTATAGACAATGTATTTTTTTTCTTTTCGTTTAAACCATACTGGATTGCATTATAGAATAATTATTTCAAAATGGATTTAAGTTATAGATTAGAATCATGTGATAAGATAATTGTTACATAATATACACTGAACGGAAAACTAAATTTATCCATTCCAAAAACCTATATATGTAATGTAAATGTTGCCGGTAGATTTAACCTGGATTCAAAAAAACAAGCCACTCTACCAAACAACGGAAAAGCAGTTTTTTAAATCTTCTGGGAAGGAAAGAAAGATTATGCCAAAGTTTATTGTTAAACTACCTATTGCAATCTAATCAATGAACATCTTTTCAAACTCCAAGCATTACTCATAGACAGTCATAATTGTACGAAATGAGCAACAGGAAGAAATATATGTTATTGACAGCCACATGTCATACTCTTTCATAAATAAGTTAACTTTGCGAATGTTATATGTTCTTGTTTTAATACTTTAGGGAGCATTCATATTTTATTCCTGTTTCATTACGACGATTACATGAGACTGTTAATTGCACCTTGGCCTGGTTTGACCGATTGTCGCATAATTGATAAATGCACGTCCATGCAAAATCAGTATAATCCCTATAATCACCTCCAGTGACAAAAAATACCCCCAGTTTAAAAGTTTTTACAACATACATCTGTTAAAATTACAACAAACCACTTTCTTAATTGATTACTTACAACAAAACCTATTGATTTTTACTCAAACAGGTGTTAGAAGCGTTAAGTAAAGCTTTACCTGACAACATAACGTTGGATTCGTCTAATCAGAAAAAAAAATGCTGTCGACGAATTAAACGTTACTTTAATGGTGAGATTTGTCTTAAAAGGGTAGAAAACATCTAGGGAAAAAGAGAAAAGTTTTCAAAAGTCTCCTCCTTCAAGGTCATTAAAGCACCGGATTGTGTAGTAAAGGGTTAAATTGTAAGTCCTTTTCTTATATTGGTTACTGTCAAACTGACATGTTATATACTGACAAAATGTCTCATAAAGTTATGCCCTTTTCCCCTATTATTAATTATAGATGTTGCCTACATCTACTCACATTTGCGAGACAGAACACGGAATTACAAACATTTTTACTTCTTGATTTCTTATAAAAATGACATTATTCATAGAATTTTTTCTTGGTACATTTCTGATTAAGTTCAAATTGATAAGAAAGTTGGGGAAAAAAAAACTTTGGAAACTTCAATTAGAGTGAACCATAAGCTAGAATAAAACAGAAATAAACGCTCTTTCTCTATGTAGTCGGTGCCATTTTCTGGTTTGTTTGTCGGGCATAGCGACCAAAATACTGCGTTACAAAGGTGGGTGTGCCAAACGTTTGCAGAAAGGTCAATTTTGGTAGCCCTTGGACATATGACAATTATTTTGGTCTAATTTTATTACTTGAAATCACTGCTCGAAGGATTCATGTAGTAACAATGAACATTATGATGTAGATACGTGCATAGGCCTATACAGATGATCGTTATCGAATACATTTTCTAAAAAATTAACTGTCCGATATTGTGGAAAATAAATGCTACAGACTGTCTGAATATTTTGGGAAACTTTTTGGAGTAAGGACTAAAGATAAATTGTATTTGAAAATAATCTAACTTGTCCAAATATTTAGGTTGTCTGAGTACATTGGTGAATTATGGTAAATTACAAACACCAAAATTAATCTTTTAACTGATTATTTTCGTTGTCTGAGAATAAAATTCTTTTCTGATCGAATTAAGGATACGCACTACAGACCTGGGCTGACCGGTATACCAGTTTTACGGCGCACCTCTACTTTGCAGTATAACAAACCTGTGGTATGAACTCAGAGCCCCAGATAATTTTTTGAGCAAAGGAGTATTTAAGCATCATTTTCCTATGACGGGGTAAAATGAAATGACTGTGCATCAGCAGCAAATTTTTAAGCAAGAAAATTCTAATGGTAGAGTAAAAATCAAGTTTTACCCCGTAACTGAACATGATATGTTACAATCCCATAATGTTAACCTTTTGTTTTTAATTTCATATAATGCCCAGCTAGTAAGATTGATTGAAAAATATGGCAATTTCATATTATTCTTTTTATTTGCTAACGCTGAGCATTGTTTAAAAAGAATATGTCTTGCTAAAATATGGATAAAAGGGTTCTCAATCCCAGAGTCACTGACTCTCGGACCTTACTTTTCAAGAGTCAAAAATTAGTGGAATTTCCAAGAATCAAAGAGAAAATTTTCATGTTCAAGGGTCAAACTCACTCGGTTGTTATGGAGAGATTAGGGTCAAATTAACACAATTTTTCATGTATTATGTTCTTCATTTTCACATTCATGAATGCATTTTCAAACATTGACTACAACTGTTTAGTAATTCCACGCACTTGATCTCCTCGGAAAGATGAAGAGATGAATTTTAACATGCAGCCCGAGCATGAAATTCGTCTAATATTAATAAATGGACACAAACAATGTTTTAACAGTTTTCCATACAACATAATTTTGGACTCTTTCACATTAAAGCAGTGGCTGATGACAATTCAAATGTTGCTTGAATGACTGGATTTGTCTTTCATGTAGTGCACTAGAACATTGTGGAAAAGAGAGAAAAGAAAGGTCACCATCATTCTTTCTTTGTATCAGTGACTGGTCCGACGAATCACTGAAATACCACCAAAACACCGAAATACCCCTATTTTTTTTTATTATTGAGTTCAGATAACTGATAAGAATGCAGGATTATTCTTTTCCTTTTCGTCAAAAGAAAACATGCTTAATCAATGCATTAATCATAAATGAGAAGAATGATGTTGTTAATTTATATTGATCAGAGATTTACGGGAAGAACAATCACCGAAATACTCGGTCTTCATCTTCAATCTAGAATAAACCATTACAGTATCACATTATCACTTGTATCAATTATTAATTTTATTATTTCTTTGAATGATAAACACACACACAAGACAGCGCTAATGCACTTCATTTATGAACGAAGGAGACCCAAATCAGACATTGCATGATGTAGGTCTCTGAAGTAGCTTGGCACATTCTGTTCTGTTCTGTTCAAGCGAAGCAATCAGAATGAAGGTGGCTGGCTGAAATAAATCGACTTATTTCATGTGTAAGTTGGTCATTGTTATTTTTAAATTACTATGGTTATTATTCATAATCTTATTGGTGGAATTATGATTGTCTTATCAATTTACGCCTGGAAACGTGCTAACCAGATTCAAAATGGTGGATGGTTTTCTAATTTGGTGATTCTTTTTAATTTCCTATGTCCATTATATAAAAAAAAAAAAAAAAAAAACGCTAACTTTTTTTGTTTTTTTCTATCATACTTACGGACAAATATCAGACACATCAACCTTGTACAAAAGCTACTGTAGTGAGATTGTGGAGGTAAAATCCATGAATTGACAAATTTTACTACGTCAAGCGGGTATTTCGGTAGAAATTTACAAGTAGGCTATTCCAGAGCATATTCTTCACGTCCGGCCTCAATGGCTTGTTACCTTCCTTCATCAATATGATTACAATTTGTATCAAAAACCAAAACTTCAGTTATCTGATCTCATTAATTATAAAAAAATAGGGGTATTTTGGTTTTTCAGTGGCATTTCGGTATTTCGGTGATTTGTCGGACCCTTAGTGACCAATACCTTCTTTAACACTTGTTCCAGTGCTAACACTGTAGGACAAAAAGGCCTAACCTCCATCCTCTGCTGTCTAATTTGTAGGTTATCATATATTTTTATTTCATAAAGCAACCAATGGTTTTTACTCACTACAAAACAGATATTTTGGCTTCCACTTCTTGATTTATAGAGAGATTTGTGTACATTCACTGTTTAAATTCATCATCAAAGACGATAAAACAGATTGAAGTGTCTCTGATCGGACGATATCAAACTGACCGATGTTGTATCATGGGTTTTCGTTTTGTTTTTTTCAGCGTCTGATTTGTCATGTCAATTCATGTTTCGAGAAGTATTTCCACATCATTTGACATGAATTTGTCAATTGGGGTAGCAGGTAACTCTAAAACCTGTCATTTTACACTAGATAAAGGGATGAACACTTTTATCATGTTTTCATAAAATAACTCGCCAGTTTGATTATCTTTGAAAATAGAGCCGTGTGCATCCTTCACATTTGGTACTGATTGTGTAACTTATTAAAGCCCATATATCTGCCGGGTGCATGCTTGCATGCTAATTTATATGAAGATTTAGCTGATGATTTCATGTGTTAGATTGATGCTTAGGCAGTTATTTTCTAGCGTAAAGAAACGCAGGTCATCTCAAATTTTGAAGCGCCAATGACGAACTGATAGACCAAGTTAGAAAATTAATGTACAAACTATTTTTCAACGGAAATGTATTATGAAAGATTCCAATGGAAATTGTGACAATTGTTTTCTTTTTCTAAGTGGAGTATTGCGATTTAAGAACAGTAAAGTGGTGTATTTTTTGAGAAGAAATGCACTGTGTAGGTGAATCTACTTGATACAGCTGAGGAATTTGATCAAAGGATCACCCAAGGTTTGCCGAATGCCAAACCAAGTACATGTACAATTAAACTGGCAGCCTTTTATCGATCTTTGTAACATCATCTTTAGATATAGGTACGGGAGCGGCCGAGTTGTGACGAGTGGTATAATCAGCTGATCTAAGAAGCTTGCAATTTGTTCAGAAAATGATATGTAAACATTTTAGTGATACCTCAGCCAAGCAAGATGACGATTTTGGTTGTCAACAAAATGTGCAATGAAAATCTGCCAAATTGCGTAATGTGAGAAACATGTGCATATTTGTTACGCTTTAAAATAAGTTTTGTTGGGTATTTGCTGTTCCAAGTGGCGTAAAATAAGCAAATATGCAGCTTATCTGGGGCAATGTTAACTTTTAATGCCTTTGCAGTTTTTACATCATTTCTTAACCAATTTTTCACCATTACACACTCTATATAGAGACATTAAAGCAAATAATTTTTTCCATATTTATGTGTCCGCTTAAAGGCTGTTGACTCCTCTGCTTATTTACCTAATTGCTGTACCTGGAGCCATTCCTCACTGGGTCCAATCCAACTACGGTAGCGCACCCCAAGCCTAAGTGTCTTCAGGCGGTATGACTTGATACCGAAAATAGCCGATTTTCGCGAAAATAGCTTTCCCTCTACGAAAATAGCTTCCATTAACTGATATATGGATACATGTTTGAATATATTGCTTTTATTTGTCATTTCTATGTACTATCTTTCTTAATATATATTGATAACATGTTGAAAAAGGGTGAATTATAAGTAATCAATTTTAATAAAGTTTTTATACGGCCTATTTTCGTAACAATAGCTTTTTCTCTACGAAAATAGCTTTTCATGTGGGATGGGCAGTGTATCGATGACCATTTTTGATGCATTTTTGTTGTATAGAATACTGTAACATTAAAAGTATCCCTATAGTCTTATTTCTAGGCAGGATTAAATTGATTTAAGCAATTTATTTATTTATTTTTCTGGTTAACTTCTAAAATAAATTGACAGTACGAAAATACCATTACATCGATGTTACTGTTTTCTTGAGGTTAATAACCTCATTTATCTTTTATTTAGTTTTGTTAATCACCGATATGGAATATGGAATACAGAATGGTAGAAGTGGGTATAATGAGAGATAGAAATAATTACCGTCTCTGAAAATAGCTTTCTTCTTGTGAAAATACCTAGTGATTGCTGCAATAGAAATATTTTTTAATTCAAAAAATATTTTCCTCACTGCAAAATTAAATAATAATAATAATAACTAGAGGCGCTTGAGCGCCTGTATCGCTCCACAGGCCTGATATTTCTATAATGGTGAAAAGAAGTTTTTAACAATTACCATTCAATCCTGCATTTTAGCTCACTATAGAAAAAAGGTATGGAAAAAACTTGTGAGAAAAGAAGAAAAAAATGGTAACCAGCATTTTCTTAGTTTCCCACAATAATTTCTATCCTTTTTTATATATGTCTTACTAATTTGAAGATATGTTGTCTGCAACAGGTCCTTTCACAAACCATTTTGGGTGGGGAAACATCAAAATATAGAAAATATGTCTTTCTCAGGGTCGTTAAAAGTTGTGATTGTGTGGTAAAGGGGTAATCTAAAAGAACAGCTAGGAGGGCAAATGAATGAATGTTATAGCAATATAGATCAACTTACATCAATACACCAGATAGAATGAAATATGCTGGCATACAATGAACACCTAATCCCTAATAATCAACTTTTCACAGTTAGAATGTCTTCTGTGGCAAACAACACAAAATGGTCTACAAATGCATTTACATAAATCAAATATCCTGCTCCAGGGCACAGATTAATTCTGGTGTACTGAAGTTGCGGGATCAGTTTGACTGGGTAACATTAATGCCTTATCACAAATGTAAAGCCCTGTCCCACTGTGTAGCAGGTCACCAGGATTTACACCCCTTCTCTGTCCACTCTGCATTTACTCATTAGTAGGTCAACAAACCTTTACCAGAACTAATAAAAGTGCAGAGGTTCTCTTGTTCTATATCAAAAGGACTATAAAGTACCTACAACATGGGGGTTTTGTTATTAAAATACTTTTTCTTTTTTATCTTGGCATGGTTACTCAGGCTTAGTAATAAGGCAAAACTGAAAAGCTCAAGTTGTGAAAGGTGCTCAAGCTTTTATCTTATTTATGGCCAGTGATATTTCATTACTAGTACTAACTAATAGCATATCATTGGAGTAAATTGTGATCTTAATACCAAGGAAAATGTGTGGGCTTAAATAGGACAGCCCTGACTAGGTCAAGTCAATCCAATTTTCTTCCTTTTTCTTTGTTAGTCGATAAAACTAACACAATAAATAGTTTTGGAGAAGAACATTTTTTTGAAATATAAGCCTTGTCTATAAAAAAATGTGTTTTTAGGTGTATCATTTTTTTAAAAGGAATTTGGTATACAACCACCATAGAAACAGTTTGGCAGACAACCACCATAGGAACTTACCTGCAAAACAACAATGAAATCCAATGAATAGTTTTAGAGAAGAAATTTTTCAAAGATTTTACTTTATACCATAAAAGGAAAATGAGTCTCCCATAAAAGCCATGTTTTTTGACAGATCATTTTTTTTTAAAGGAATTCTGTAAACCTGTATCTAAGGAACATTCCTGCAAAATAATAATGCTATCCAAATAGCGGTTTGGGAGGAGAAGATTTTTAAAGGTTTTTTACTTTGGTTGCCATGGCAACCAGAATTCTTCATGGAACACAATTATTTGAAGGAATTTGAAAGAGGACCACCAAAGGAACATTCCTGTGAAATTTGGTAAAAATCCAGTCAATAGTTTCTGAGGAGAAGTTTTTTAAAGAAAAAGTTTACGGACGCACGCACGGACGAACGGACGGACGAACGGACGGACGGACGGACGCACGACGGACACAACGCCATGACAATAGCTCGCTGGCCTTCGGCCAGTGGAGCTAATAATAGCTAATATATTAAAAGTAAATTTCCGCTTCTTGCTAGCATTCTTTACACGAAAATAACTTGTGCCTGTATCCAGTTTTCATGAAAACAGCTTGAAACCAACTACGAAAATAGTTTTATCACCTGATGATATGAAAATAACCTTTGGATATTTATTTTAATGTTTATTTCTGTGCAAAAGTATCATTTGTGTGTCTGTATCTAGTTTTCATGAAAATGGTTTTCTCATCTGACAATACGAAACAAGAGGACCATGATGGTCCTAAATCGCTCACCTGAAATGCAACTCAGCTCAACACCATAATGCTACATGCCAAATATGAAAGCTCTAGCCCTTACAGTTTGGGACAAGAAGATTTTTTAAGATTTCCCTCTTTATCTCTATGTGAAATCCGAGACCAACAAAATATGGCTAATTTTCAGACCAGGGCCATAATTTTAAGTATTTTGGTAGATGGCCACTAGATGATGCTACATGCCAAATATAAAAGCTCTAGCCCTTATGGTTTGGGACAAGAAGATTTTTAAAGATTTCCTTCTTTATCTCTATGTGAAATCCGAGAACCCACAACATAGGGCCAATTTTTAACACCAGGGCCATAATTTGAAGTATTTTGGTAGAGGGTCACTAGATGATGCTACATGCCATATATGAAAGCTCTAGCCCTTACAGTTTGGGACAAGAAGATTTTTAAAGATTTCCTTCTTTATCTCTATGTGAAATCCGAGAACCCACAACATAGGGCCAATTTCCACACTAGGGCCATTATTTGAAGTATTTTGGTAGAGGGCCACTAGATGATACTACATGCCATATATGAGAGCTCTAGCCCTTATGGTTTGGGACAAGAAGATTTTTAAAGATTTCCTTCTTTATCTCTATGTGAAATCCGAGAACCCACAACATAGGGCCATTTTCAACACTAGGGCCATAATTTGAAGCATTTTGGTAGAGGGCGACTAGATGATGCTACATGCCAAATATGAAAGCTCTAGCCCTTAAGGTTTGGGACAAGAAGATTTTTACAGATTTCCTTCTTTATCTCTATATGAAATCCGAGAACCCACAACATAGGGCCAATTTCCACACTAGGGCCATAATTCGAAGTATTTTGGTAGAGGGCCACTAGATGAAACTACATGCCATATATGAGAGCTCTAGCCCTTACAGTTTGGGACAAGAAGATTTTTAAAGATTTCCTTCTTCATCTCCATGTGAAATCCAAGAACCCACAACATAGGGCCCATTTCCACACTAGGGCCATTATTTGAAGTATTTTGGTAGAGGGCCACTAGATGATACTACATGCCATATATGAGAGCTCTAGCCCTTATGGTTTGGGACAAGAAGATTTTTAAAGATTTCCTTCTTCATCTCCATGTGAAATCCGAGAACCCACAACATAGGGCCATTTTCAACACTAGGGCCATAATTTGAAGCATTTTGGTAGAGGGCCACTAGATGATGCTACATGCCACATATGAAAGCTCTAGCCCTTACGGTTTGGGACAAGAAGATTTTTAAAGATTTCCTTCTTTATCTCTATGTGAAATCCGAGAACCCACAACATAGGGCTAATTTCCACACTAGGGCCATAATTTGAAGTATTTTGGTAGAGGGCCACTAGATGATGCTACATGCCATATATATGAAAGCTCTAGCCCTTACAGTTTGGGACAAGAAGACTTTTAAAGATTTCCTTCTTTCTCTCCATGTGAAATCTGAGAACCCACAACATAGGGCCATTTTCCACACTAGGGCCATAATTTGAAGTATTTTGGTAGAGGGCGACTAGATGATGCTACATGCCTCATATGAAAGCTCTAGCCCTTACGGTTTGGGACAAGAAGATTTTTACAGATTTCCTTCTTTATCTCTATGTGAAATCCGAGACCCCACAACATAGGGCCAATTTTTAACACCAGGGCCATAATTTGAAGTATTTTGGTAGAGAGTCACTATATGATGCTACATGCCATATATGAGAGCTCTAGCCCTTACGGTTTGGGACAAGAAGATTTTTACAGATTTCCTTCTTTATCTCTATGTGAAATCCGAGAACCCACAACATTGGGCCAATTTCCACACTAGGGCCATAATTTGAAGTATTTTGGTAGAGGGCCACTAGATGATGCTACATGCCATATATATGAAAGCTCTAGCCCTTACAGTTTGGGACAAGAAGATTTTTAAAGTTTTTTCTTTCGGTTGCCATGGCAACCAGAGTTCTTCATGGAATTCAAGTCTTTGAAGTATTCTGAAAGTGCATCACCTAAGGATCATTTCTGTGAAGTTTCATTGAAATCTGATTGGCGGTTTCAGAGGAGAAGATTTTTTAGTAATTGTTTACGGACGAACAGACAGACGGACAGACGGACAATGGACCGATCACAATAGCTCACCCTGAGCACTCTGTGCTCAGGTGAGCTAAAAAGCTTGAAACCAAGAAAATATTTTTATCACCTGACAAATCGAAAATAGCCTATGATCACCTGGCACGTCGAAAATAGCCTTTAATTATTTATTTTGTATATACTTCTTGATCCGAGTTATTTCTTATAAATTACAGATTTTTTTGAATACATACATGTATGTTATCATTATTCATGTCTTAATCCATGGCTGATCACGTTTTTTGTTAGGGGGGGCAATCCTGGGATCTGTAAATCAGCTTTGATGCAAATAGCACATGTACAAACTACACTTATCACATATAATTGGATTATAACACCTCCACTAATTAATTTTGCACGTTTATTAAACATGTGGCAGTCCTTTTCGATATACTTCTCTTTTCAGAGGGACAGAAACATTGTGGATATCAACATTTTCTATGTTTTGAAAGCATTATGTATATGTCTGTGTCATTAAATTTCGGAACTATGTGGTAAAGGCTGAACAAATAACTAAATAGCAATATTTGGACTTTTATTATCGGCTGGAAAATTTCGTTCAATTTATTTAGCAGGTTAAGGGTTAACAACAAGTCACAACGAAAATAGTTTCGTCATAGGAATATACAAAAATAGCTTGTGAAGGTAAACAAACATATGATCGGATTATAATACATCTGGTAATGATCTATTATTCTCACACTTTCCTTGAATTTGTGACAATCGATTTTGGTTATAATATATTATTCTGACCATCAGTGCGCTATGTATCAACCATTTTCATCTTAATATCCACATATCAATGACAGGAAAAGAATAAAATAAAACAGACATATTTTAATCAAAAGAAAACAAATACAGTCAAATCTGTGTACAGCAGCCAGTGATGGGAAGTTCTGAAAGTGGCTGCTGTTCACAGATTGGCTGTTGTTCAGAATATGCACTTCTCACACTATTTTGAGTTGTGAATATGATGGTTTCAATAGGTAAAGGTTTGTAATGAATTTTCAATCTAGTTCTTTTTAAAACACAAAAATAAACCAAACAAATAAAACATTTTTTTTAGAATTTAGATCTAGTTCAAAACTGGTATGTCAAATAAAAGATACTTTAAACATGTTTTTTTTTCTACTTTTTGTATACATTTATTTGCATTTTTACCTGATGACCATTTTTAGCTAATCTGCATGGACAATGTACTTCTGCATATAAAAAAGTCTTCACCTACATTTTGTCAAAAGAAATTAATAATAAGAAAAAATCATAAAATGAAAATAAAACATTTTGCAGCTTATGAAATATTTTTAAACGTTGTGGAATATAGTTTCTCATGGCCAGTTTTGGCCAATCTGCATGGCCACTGGACAGCTCATATTTGTCTCAAATGTCCATTCTCATTCTCTCTAGTTTAACACTTGATTCAATAAAAGATTATCTATCAAAGTATTTAATAATGATCAATTGAGTCAAACATCTAAATTTATATCCTTTAATCATGATAGTAATTATTGATTTTTTTCTCATGTACACCCTGTGTGAAAGTGTGATAATGTGGCTGTTGTGGAGGTGTCATAATCAGTTAATTCATACCAATTAAGCTGGCTGCTGGCTGTATTTGACAGATTAGTGAGGTGCACATCGTAATTAAAGAAGAAATATGCACGGGCTGACTTGTGTTGGCTGCTGCACACAGATTGGCTGCTGTTCATGTGTGGCTGCTTGCACAGATTTGACTGTGCTATGGCTATTTTCGTAAATGTAATGTGCTGTTTTCTGTGGTGAACAGATTGGTATTATTTAATGCTTTTATGGCAAAAGGCGGAAACAGGGGCTTTTTAAGTTAGCGTGGATCATGATTAGACTGTACATAACGTACATAATTTTTGTATTAACACCTGCACATAATCTTATCTTTTATCAAAATGTTTTTAAAAGTCAAAGTTAAAGAGCTTCACTTTTCCGTATTAATCATTACATACAATGTAACAGCCTTCGTCATAAGGTTCTCAAAAGTGATAAAATGCAGGAACATAAATGTGTATTTTCATGACTATTAGTCTCTAAGTGTGTATCTTGTTTCTTGTTTTTAAATAAAAAAATGTACACTGTCGGAACAAGAAAAGAGTCTCTTTAATCTAGAAATGGATTTATCCTGGAACATGGGTATTTGTTAGGATGCAATTAATTTAGTTTTTCATGCAGTGTACAACCTTGTCAAAACTTGTCGAAAGCTTTCTACCAAATTTACTTTGTACAACGATACAAAACATTACAGAAATTTAGATTAATAGTTTTTAAGGCACTCTCACATTTTAAGTTACTAAGTAATAATGTCCACTTAATCACTTAAAGTATTGTTTTTTCTTCAATATTTCAACTGCTCAGGGCAATACTATTGTAAGTCATTTTTGACAAGTTTTCAGGAGAGACAAAAAACTATCTCAGTTTTGACTGAACACATGAATTGATTTAGATTTTTGGTATAACATATTTCATAGCATGTTACTATAGAGTGTGAGTCAATTTTTTTCTTTATCTGTCAAATAAGTGATTTATCCAAAGTTTTAGACTTACAATAGTATTGCCATCAAAATCGACCAATGTTGTACCTAACTTTTTTGAGCAATACTATTGTAAGTTGACTTACAATAGTATTGCAGTTAAAAATATGCACAAATAGAAGAAGATACCTACTGCAATACTGTTGTAGACTTTTTTTTGCATAAATCCAGAGTTTCATTTGATATGATATACCCAATGTAATTTAATGGAATGGCAGATACTGTCATAGCCAGCTTTATTACCTGATTATTTCAGCTTTTACTCTGTGCACTTCCAACAAATCTAAGAGCAACCTCATCAAACTCCTTTTTATATTATTTTTGTGGCCTAGACAAGTCCATGACCTTTACTGAGAAACTTAGTCCAAACTTCATCATAAATACAGGAAAATGAGCTGTGCATACATTCATCATTACTGTTTGTCATAATATGCAAAATTATGCCTGACAATGTTTTTATGAAAATCGGACAAAAAAATCTTACAATTAGATTTTTATCCTAAACAGAATTCTGCCAGATTGTTGAAGTTTTCTGTTAAATCCAACAAGGTTATATGGCATTGTGGAGGCATCAGCTTTCCTTACTGGTGATACACCTAGATCTTTTTGCAGAAACTATCTCTTAGTCTTAGGTTGAATGTTGTGGACCTTGGTCAGTCCAGGCTATTGTCTGCAGCATTTGGTCTGCTTCTATAGTGTCTAGCATTGCCTAGTATTCATAGGCAGCCAACAATAAAGGATTAAACAAACATGAAAAAAACCAGTATTCATAACTGAACCTACTTTAATAGGGATAGAGGGAGCCAAAGTCAGTATGAACATTACACAATATTATAACGGAGGAGCTTAGGCTTGTCAAAACAGCATATCTGGCTCCAGAAATGATCGGCATATGTGGCTATAGAAATAAGTATAATCCCATCTTTATGCCATTTCCTACGTGATCCCAGCTTGAATTACTTTTATCTGCACTACACCTTTCAATCTTTCAGTCAAGTGCCAAATGAAAGAAAAGCCCATTTTCAGTTATTAAGAAAATCCTAGATGTTACAATTTATAAGCAGTTTTTTGTCTAAGCAACTCTTAAATGACAAATAAGTTCTTTGACCATCTCCACTGATTAAAAAGTTTTTCAAAATCATGACAGACATATAGACAGACAGAAAAAAATGCCCTAGCGAAGAAAGAATGTGCCACATCAGTTTTGATACATTTCAAAATTGTTTAGTTATGCTGAACAGACACTGTCTACAGGTACTTTTTCTACAGTGACTGCCTTGATTGGATCAAATTCACATAAATCCTTTGCATGGGATAAATAATCTGTTGGATTGATTAAATTATGTTTAACCCCCTCCCCTCTCCCTTTTAATGGTAGTACATTTAGATTATCACCACTTTTGATACCTAGCTGACCCATTTTTCTCCATCCTGCTTACATCACCTCAACTACATCTACAACAGTCACACCATCAACTGTATTAAATTTACATGTTTGTCTCCACCAGTGTTGTCATCTATATTTACACCTCTAACTATCAATTTTGCAATACAATGGTTCTCTTCATCCTTTTTGTCATCTGTATCTACCCTAACACAATCAACTTTACAATCTTCAAAGGTTCTCTTCATTGTTTCTGTTATCTATATCTGCTCTAACCCCATCAATTATACAAGCTGCAACCTAGGTTCTCTGCATTCTGTCTTCCATCCATATCTACTCTGACACTATCAACTTTACTATCTCAGTATGTTCTGTTCATCTGTTCTGTATTCTGTAATCTATATTACAGGCTGTATGACCCTTACAATACCAACTTCACAATCTCTAAAGTTTCTGCTGATCATTTTTGTCATCTATATCTTTTCGGACACTTTCAGCTTTACCAGAGGTTGACCTTTCTGTCATCATTATTAAGATCTCTAACACTTCATCTTTACAATGTCCAACCCAGCCTGGTACCAATGACATCCTCACTACTTTTGTTTTGAAATCACTGACCGCACATCTCTTCCTAGTGACTCTCTCTCACATGTTTCTTGAATTCAACTGAACACTTCAGAACTTCAGAGCAAAGGAAAGATAAAGTTTCTTCCTTGTTTCGTCAAATCACTATGATACAAATCAGTGTAATGATCCATTGAACTATCTATGGAATTGGGACCAGCTTTACTTTCCATATTTTCCACTCGGCAGCATCATCTTTCCTATCTTTAATCTGACAATACGTGTCTGCACATCTTGATAGAGACTCAGTTTCATTTGATTCCAAATATCTAGCGGTGTTATTCAAACCATTTAAATCTATTTCAATTATATATCCTCAATTTTTCTCAGTGCTTTTAGAACTAGTGTTTGAATCTAAACTGGATATGATGATCACTGAACACAAACTAAATATGAATTGTTTGACTGAATTCTAAATATGTGACCTTGAGTCGCTTGACTGCATGAACTTTCTAGACAGGGATCAAAGGCTTATGGACTGTGATGATGAAAAAAGAGGACAGTTATTTATCTGAGCTGAAAAATGTATTACTTCATGAGTTGCTCAACTTGCAGTAAAATTCTCTTTGAACTTCATCTACTGGCTTGAGCAATGGTCAAAATGTTAACACATTACTCAAGTCCTTGTACTGACTCAAAAAATATCATAAATGTGTGTAAGGTCAGTGTGCAAATATAACAGCTAGATCTATTACATTCTGTGATAACTTTCAAACAAATGTTATGTTTTCCAAGGTTTGTGGCACAGGCACTTGTTTTCTGACTAACTTTGCCATCTGTATAATGTAACACACATGTATAAGACTTATATTACATTATATAGATGGCAAGGTGAGTAAGAAAACGGAAGCCTATGGTTTGCAGACCCCATAATGTTGGACTTGAATCAGAGCTAATCAGTATACATTTTGATATTCCCCATGATTCTTTCTATCCTTGATGATAACCCTACTATAAGAACAGACTACATGTATCAAAAACTATCTTCAATGCACTATAAAACTTGGAGTCCATTAACTCCGTTATTGATACTCCATTCAATTTTTCAGCAGCTGACATCATTTGAAATTCTGTAGACAAAGGAATGTGAAGAAATTGCTTGTAACTCTAAAATTGCCCACATTGTTTTCTGTCAAGTAAGAAAGTTAGGTGATTACCTGTTTTCAGTGGAGATAGTTGTATGTTAGGACATTGCAGTAGTTTGCTAACTTAAGACAATGATTTTGAGAGATTGCTTTTATAAAACATTGAGAGAAAAAGCTGCTAACCAGCATTTTTTTGCCTTTTCAACAGAGATTCTACCCTTTCAAAGACAACCCCTCTCTTTGCAGACATATTTAATTTGTCATCTGAAATGTTTTCAATTTTGACAAGTCTAGAATTTGTTTTCTGTTAAAGAGCTAAAAGAATCCTTTTTCATCTAACACTTAACATATACCATTTTGTGGCCATCACATGGTATCATACCATTTAAGTTCAATACCACTGACATACGCTATAAAGGCTTGCTGTAAATGTAAAGATCATACTGGAAACTAATTGAAATCTATGCCGATCTACTGAATTGGCCAAAGATTCTTAGGTATTTACCAAACAACAAAAGGTTAGAATTGTCCAAATTGAAAGCATTTGCAGAAGTACAAATTAAATGTGACTCAAAACTTAGAATATGTTTTTGGAAGGGTAAAAAATATTGTGGGAAAAGGGGGGAAATGCTGGTTACCAGCATTTTCTCCTTTTTCCACAATGTTTTCAAAAGGTTTCTTTCTCGGGGTTGTTAAAAGTTGGGATTGTGTTGTGAAGGCTTAAATATAATTAGTGTTGAAAAATTTGAAGGACTCTACTTATAATGCTAGAACGGACTTTTAAAGGCTTTTTAACAGAAAAAAGGTAACCTAAGGTACATTGAAAAAAGAGCGTCCTGACACAAGATAATGGTTTACTTTAAATTTTGATAATTCAGTCTTCTCATGAAAATTAATGTAGCAATGTAACTGCTAAATATGATGTCAAGGGAATGATGTTAGGAAATAAGAACAAAATATATACATAAAAATCAATACTTAGAGGTTTTTAAAGGAATATTCCAGCTTTTACAATAGTATTGCAGTTAGAACATGCAATACTTATCATATATTTTTTGTGGCAATACTATTGTAAGTATACTTACAATAGTATTGCCGGAAAATATTACTTCAGTTTGAGATACAATAGTATGGAATTTTGTAATAACTTTTTTTCTAGATGGGTTTGAGCTACCAAATTTTGCCAGCATGTGCGCTGTTAAAAAACATGTCTACTTATGCAAAAAACCCATTTTCTCAAAAAAATGACTTACAACAGTATTGCGCTCAGCAGTTGATTTGTATATTGAAATATGTCATATATATTGCATGCTTTGTAATTTATTGCCATGACCATTGAGCTTGCATGCTTATGTGTCAAAATAAAATGTCTGTTCTGTTCTATGACATCCAGCCTTATCTTGGACAGTTCTGTTCTGTTATTTACCATCCGCTTATGCGTTTTTATATTTGGAAATGAAAGAGTTATCCATGTGTAACCATGTATGATCATACTTTTCGCACATATTTTACCAAGTTTTTTTGTTTTGCAAATTAAACCGAGAAAAGAAAGGGGAACTCTACACATTTGCACAAAGTGTATACTTCAGTCAGACTGCACAGTCTATACAGGTCGATTGGTACAATACTTTTGGTGAAAACAATGTTTTCTGTAAATAAATCTGCATATTGACTCGTGTCAGACAGCACATGAAGTGTTTGCACCGTTCCCATTTTTTTGTTTTTCAGATTGACTCATCTTCATTAGCCAAGACAAGGTGACGATCACTACGTAGATTAATAAGATCTATTTGTGTGGTCATGGCTTGCGAAGATGAGATTGACTAGGCACCGGTCTTGAATTCTTGTACTGATAATGGATTAGCTGGAATATCGAGAAAACAGGAAACTTTATTCTAGGCACTGTTAAATTCCCATGAAACATGTGATATACCAATCTTAATTTCACATTTTTCCAAAAGCACGAACCACTTCACATCTTAAGTTTAAAAAAGTCCACTGGAATTTGGATGAACAAGGTCACTGTCGTAATGTCTTGGCTATTTCAGGTGTTTACCCAGATCTATAAAGTCAGTTTTTGGGTACTTTTTCAGTTTTGAATTCACAGATTTCCTCACGACATTGAATACATATCTTGTAATTGTTAGTCCAAGATGGAAATCTCCCTCCCTCAATAATTGATGCAATGAACACCCATCTGACACCAAACACCTTCAGTTATTCTACGATTGTCTTCAAATCCTCAAAAATAATTGAAGGGCTACAATCGGCTTAAAGTATGTTGTTCCCACCAAGTACTATGAATACACACATGTACCTGAAACAGAAATGTTACGATACAAACCTAAGATACATAAAATATCCTTCAATACCGTAATAACTTTTGCACTATATTTTCTACTATATTTGCTACTGCAGAAAACACCACATTGTCCATTTACCACACATCCCGACTTTTTAACGACCAATTAGTTTCTGACAACATTGAGGAGAAAAGGCTGGTTAAAAAAAAAAAAAAAATTTAGCCCTTTATTACATAATTGCGGGTTTCAAGGACCATTACAAATTAACTTTTTGATAACATTATAGGAGCGGTAGACAATTCTATTGACCAGCATTTTCTCATTTTCCCGCAATGTTTTCGTGAGTTTCTTAAGCTAATTACATCAATTGTTATTAATTACAGTTGAATATGTTCACCTATATACTGCTAAATAAGTTTTAACGATCCTTTCCAGACGATAGTAAAAATTCATATGTTACTATCTCAAACTTATTTTTTGGATAAAAAACATTTACTTATCGGACAGTATAGATCCAAGATCTGACTGCACATTCTGTGCAGTCTTATCTTGATCTACACTGTCCCCACAAGGTCACTGAGTGTTGCTCAGCAGCTTAAGTGTTAAGACTGATTCTGAGTTGGACAAGTCTGACAGTGTTTTCTGCACCCATTCAAAAGGTCCCATACGAGTAAAATATCTGCGAGGTCATCTGCAAATGTGTGTACATGTAGTTACTGTATATACTAGCAGTATTATAGATTAAGATGCATACCTAGCTTGATCAGAGCAAAGAGGATCGAACATCACTTCAAACTTTCTTCTAGTGGTCATTCCAGGAACTCCAAAGAATTTGCATTGATGTTTAATTCTAAGATTACCATGGGTGAACTTTTCTAATCTAGAAAATGTAACTATCACCAAAAATAGCGAAAGACATTATGCAACAGCTTATGCAGTTCAGTGCGACCTGGGCCGCTTTTGTTCATTACATAAACATATCGAATTAAATAGACATGTGTTACTCATCGCTATCAAATCAGAAGCTATTAATTGCTGATTAACAGAATAATTACACACTCAAGTAATTAACTACAATTGCATATATCAATCTAATACACTAAGAATCACGCACCCCTGTCTCATTTGATACAAAAATAGCAACACAACGAAAATAGCTTGTGCTAACAGTTTATGTCACCACGAAAATAGTTTTGTCACATGAATATATGAAAATAGCTTGATCAGATTATAACACCTCTGATAATGATGTTATCAATGTTGCATTTGCGATAATCATTTTCGGTCTTCTATTTGGTGCTTTAATACAGCCCAATAGTTATAATTCTGTCCATCATTGTACTATGTACATAACAATTATCATATAAATATTGATATATGAATAGAAAAATGAACAAATAAATAAATGAAATAAAACAAATATATCTTTATCAAACAAAACTTGCAATAGGGCTATTTTTGTAATTGTGATGTGCTATTTTCGTCACAGATGTTTTGCATTTGTAATGCTTTGTAATTAGCATTTGCCTGTTTATATTCTATATTGTTATTCAATTGCACAAATACAAAGAAATCACGCCTTTTCAACATGTTTCCAGTATAAAATGAAAGGTAGTACTTATATACATTAATTAATGGAACCTATTGTCATAGATGGAAAGCTATTTTCACGCAAATAGGCTATTTTCGGTATCTAGTCATACCCGTCTTCAGGTATCTCACCCGGTATAGCTAAACAGCGAAAGGAACTTCCTTTCGCGAAAGGAAGATTCCGTCCACGAAAGGAGGATTTTTTGCTATGAATGAGGTGTTTTTCTTACGAAAAGAAGGTTTGCGTGTTCATCTTCTCGATATATATGACATTTAAATGCTGCATTTAAGTGTTTTAGACCGAAAAACTCGTGTTTTCATATATCATAGTAAGCGTTACTATAAATAGCGTTAGGTAATTTCTTTTCACGAAAGGAAGACTTTTGCTACGAAAGTAGTGTTTAGTTTACGAAAGGATTTTTTTTTTTTAAATCTAGGGCTATCTTTTTGATATGAATACATTTTACTTTAAATTACGAGTTATTTATTTATCCTGCTAAATAAGTGAAATGAAACTTTCAAGCCTACAGTAAAAACCCAAATTTTGCTTTTCAAAGGTATTTTTGGGGGAAGGATATCCACTTATTGGACAGTGTACATTCAAGATCAGACTGCATGTTCTGTGTGGTCTGATCTTGATCTACACTGTCTGCAAAACGTCCTTGAGTCGCGCTTAGCAGCCTAAGGGTTAAATGAAACTGTGTGAAGAAGTATTTGCTGTGAATGGTGAAGCGTTCCTTTACAAAAAGGAAAGAAAGGAACTTCCTTTCTCGAAAGAAAGATTTCGTCTACGAAAGGAAGATTGTTTTGCTATATAAGAAGTGTTTTCCTAACGAAAGGAAGTTTCCTTGCCAAACTTAGTAGGCTAAATCTTCTCGTTATGAATAAAAATTGAATGTTGAGTTGAAATGTTTTAGACCAAAAAAATGTATTTTAGCATTGCGTATTAATATACATAAGTAATTGTACAGTATTGTGTTGAACGCTAGATTCATTGCAACATTTCCGTAAAGGTAAATTCCTTCCACAAAAGGAAGTTTTTTGCTACGAAGGTACATGATGTTGCTATTTATAGTTTTCTTTTAGTAAAAGAAAGTTCAAGAATTTCATAACAAAAAGCTTCTTAGTTTCCGAAACGAGTAGATTTAATTTTGAAAAAAAAAAAAAAAAAAAAACATTTAATGGCGAGTTTTGATATTCATTTGATATCTTCTTTTTCTATGTTAGCTTTCAAGGGGTGGGTTTTTCTTCGTCCTTCATTTTTCCGTATAGACGTTTCTGTCCGGATTTATTCCTGTTACAAGTCTTGTTCATGCCTAAGTAATATTCCGTGGAAAAAAAATCCAGATATATTTCAGTTCCGAAGTGTGTGAATTTCACTCGTATTGAACGAAAGGAACCTTTCCGAAGATGTTCTCCTCCCACCCAAGATAACTGAATCGAACTTTAAGAAGGGGGGGGGAACTTAAGGACTGGTTAAAGAAACTCGGACCTCTCTCTCTTGCAGTCTTTTTCTCCGGTTGTCCCTCCACCTGTCTGTGTCGCTACAATGTAAGTATTTTCAGCAAAATAGGACTAACTTCTTTCTCAAACTTTCAAACCCCGTTATCTATCGCTGAGAAGGATTCTCTCTTTGGAGTTTCTGCATGCGTTTAAGGGGTAAGTGCGTGTGTAATTATATGTACTGGTACGAGTCTTTTGAAAATAGCATGACATAAGTTCAGTCAGAAATGCTTCTGAACCACTTTTCATTGAGAAAGAATTCATGTTACAAATGGGACCTTAATAAATGATTTTATACGAATGTACTTTTATCCTCTCATGATCGGTTAAGATTCGCCGGACAGTGATTTTCATTAATTTGAACAAACTAATAAATCGAACTGAAGCGCCAGTGAGTATTGTGGTGTCAATTTGCATACTGACTATAATTGCTTTGAAATGTACCTTTAAAATACTGCAGTCTAACAACACTTGTGACTGTGTAGGAAGTAGAACTGCTGCTGCAATGTTTTTGAATGACTTCAGACAGAAACAAGCATGCAGGACCCTAAAATAATGTCCGTTCAATAATAATGATAATAATAATAAAAAATTCTCTGCACCCAGCTGAATATTAATTACAAATCGGGGTGTTACATTGACATTAAACTATTGAAATCGTCGACAAGTAGTTTCTGTTATATACTGGGTTCGACTAGTTTTCCAATGTTCAATATATGGGCTGTTCGGGCCCAAAATCTGGCCAACATATGACGTTATATGACCTTAGCGCTCAAACTGTTTGTTTGAAGGATGTTTAACGCCATTTTCAAAACGGTTTCCATTATATCGCGGCGGCCAGAGCACCTGTCTATACTTTCCGTGAGCTTTAATCAGTGCTTAGAAGCATAGCCAAGTTTTACGGCCATGCCTTATCAGCAGCCTCGCGTATCAACAAATCAATAAAAATTACCGTTATCATTCGTACAGGTTCGGCAGTTTCCGGAGGTTGGCGAACCTAAACCGTGTGTAATCGATATCCCGTGGCTAAGAAAGATAAGATAAATGTAACATTACGTAACAATCAGTAGCCCAGCTTCCATCACATGTTTAATGACCATCCTTTTATATACAGACTGTATATCTGGCACTAATCAGATTATTCGTATTTTAGCCACATCCCTTAGTCCGCTAAACGCGACTCAGGATGATTTTAAAAACAGTGTAGATTAACATCAGACTGCAAAGAATGAGCTTACTTATCTATGATTTACACTTTTAGATACGGTGATTTTTTTTTGCGAAAGAAAATTGAAATTGCAATATTTGAGCTGAAATTTCCGGTTTGAAATGTTGAATTCAAATCTTTCTTCTGTTTAAGGGTTAGATTTTCATTATTTGATACATTAACTGACCCCCATGGTTTGACCCGTAGGCCAGGGATGTAATTTACGATCCATGCTTAGGCTGATCAATGCGATTAAATGCACTTTGCCGACAGTATAGATCAATAACAGACTGTACAAAAATAAAAGCAATCTGATCTTTGACCCCATCGGTCCCATAGATCGATATTTTTTCGGTAAAAAACTACATGTTGATCTACGTGATATCGTAATATTTTGGTTGAAATTATTGGCTGTAAATGTTAATTTATGTAGCAGTTTAATCCTTTCGTAAGCAGTCTCTGTTTTATGACCCTGAGGAAGTAGGCTTTTGTAAACACCGTGGAAAAAGGAGAGAAAGCTTGTCATCGACAATCTGCTATTTTCCAACGTGTTCATCCCGTTTCAAAAACAAATACTAGATCTATACGACACATTTAATTTGTCCTCTGTAATTGTTTTCATTTTGAAAAATTCTAGGATAATTTAGTCAGAATTTCAAAAATGTATTTATGTACACATGGATCTAGAGAGTACTGTTCTTGTGAGAGAGGCTGACCAATTTAATTTGTGCAAACAGCGTTTACAGTTTCCCATCATTAGCAAAAGGACGAGAGAAGAAAACAAAATTCATGTATAACACATGCTAATTTCGAATACTGCACAGAATGTTTAAAGGACATGATTTTATACACACGAAAAGTTACAGATACAGAGAATATATGACGTTTTGGCCAAGGATATTTTGGTAAGGACATTTGGGCCATGACATTTTGTCAACGAACGTTTTGGCCAGCCGAAAGCAAAAAGTTGGAAGTTTGGTCCAAACGTTATGTCAACGTGTCTGCAGTGGGTGTCTTTTGAAAAAAATGGAGAAATCGTATGTTAAAGTATAGATTATTTGAAAATATCGGTGGAAATAAAAAAAAAAAAAAAAAAATCTTGGGATGTGCAAATTCTTTTTTCTTCTGCAGCTTAAGAAATTAGAAGTCATTATGGGAAAAGGTAAAATTTACAAGCATTTACACCTTTTCTCACAATGATTTCTATGTCATCACATTAATATATCCTTGGAAAATTAGGATTTATTGGATTTAATATGATAATAATAATACGGTATCGGGTAATATTGAAATGAAGAGAAGTTCTTGTTATGTTTCTTTTCTAATAAAGTATAATTTATAATTACATGTATGTATGTTATGGCCAAATGTTATTTAAAAGCAGAAAAATGTAATAAATGAACTTCCAGTGCTTTTCTTTTTCTAAAAATGTATTCATGTACTAAAGAGCATAAACAATTCACTTATTGCATTTCTCTGTTCTAAAACAGCATTTGGCCAAAACGTCCTTTTTTGTACTTTCAGTTGGCCAAAACATCCATGGCCAAAACGTCCGTCCGCCAGTTCAGATATTTATCTAACATTGCTTTTGTTCGGCGAAAAAATGAGATTTTTGTTTGGTTCTGAATAATGCATTGACTCTGTGGTGTCGATTTCTTTTCGTTCACGCTACTTGTGGAAGAGCGATTTCCCTTCTGGAACCCACAATTTCTACTGCTGTCCCGGAGAATTTACCATTATTACTAGCAGGTATGTTTCTATTATTCTATCAACCTCGATCAGTGCAAACTGAATCTCGCCATCTATAGGGATGAAAAAGATACTAAGTAATCCTTCCTCCAAAATCTATGTATGATGCAGACGGTGTCAATTCAGGTAACCATACGTGGATTGCTTAACGACATCGAAATAGCTACAATACGCATTCGTGATTTTCACTTGTTTCAAAGTTTGCCTACTTTTAAACGATTCTAAACAGGAACTCGCCATACAATTCGCCTATCTGTGTTTCACTGCCTACCACGTGAGTAGAGTTAAAAGTCAGAATTAGAGTTTCTAGACTACAAACCTCATAGCCTGCTCATGATATCGCTCTTTAAGCTTACATATAGGCCTACATATATTATGCAGTAGCCAACTTTCGAAGTCACCGGTAAAGATAAAATCGCTTGTATCACCCCATTTTCCTCCGCTTTGTTCCGAGTCTGTGTAAATTTCAAGCTATAAGTAGTCATTCTTTTTGCAATTACCACTTTTTTGCAGGTTACTTTGTTTTAAATTTGGACGAAACTTCAAATTACCCCATTTCTGCATAGACTAATTTTAGATCATTGAACAATTAATACATGGGAAAACATTTGAAAGAAAGGGGTCACTGCTAGGTGATATTGGTGATATTTAAAACATTGAGGGGAAAGGAGGAATTGCGGGACCTGTTACGAGTAATTACTCCCTTATCCAGAATGTTTTCAAAGGAAATCAACTTCAGGGTCGTTATATTTGTACTGTTGATGTTTTTAAATCGGCGATTCATGTATGAGATTTCCCCACACGGCAATCTCAAACCCGGTAATGAAAACCATAGTGTCTAAGACAGGTTTGTTGCGATAGCCACTGTTATTTTAGTAAATTACTCGTAAATGAAAGAAACATTTTACAGACGATTAACGCCTAATGGAACCAAATGCTACCTTTTCCCACAATGTTTTAAAGGGTGGCGTAGTTCAAGCAATATATAAAACTACGTATATAAATATTCTCATTATTTACTTTTTCTATCATTACTGTTGTTAATTACTATCATTATCATCATCTCGAAAAAGTAGGTAATCATTTTCTTTGCTCGTGAGAAGTGTCGACTTAGACCAACATGCCTTACGAGTTTGCAAGGGCTTACTTTGTGCTTTCTCGGGAGTTTCGGTCGCGATGACAGCGTAACGAAACAACTGCCCCGCAAGTTTCTGGTGATTGGTTAAGAAATGGTCTAAAAGAAGTCAGGAAACATGAATATCTGAGCTATCACCGTGAAATACTTATGGTAAGGCATTAATTACCGCACATTTGAATCTAAAAGCTTAACTGTGGAAAAGTGTGGCAACTGTAAAGCATATACGTTTTACATATTGTAACATTGTTAATCTTGAATCCATGAAAACAAACTTTGTTAATGATTTAAAGTTTACAATGCAGTCTGTCACAGTTCCAGTCGCTGGCAGAGAAACTATTGTAAAACTAGAATGAATTAAAGTTGCCAAAATACAATTAAAGTAATCACTAAAGATGGATACATGGCGTATTTCGTCATGTATTTAACATTGATGAATACAACAAAATATACTTTTGGACATACGCAGTAAAAAGGACACAGACTGGCTTTCGAATAACAGGTTTGTTGCTGTTTTTTGGTGTGTGTGAAATCGAATATGTCATTGTATAATTCATTTGATAAAGATCCCACGTCCTATGTTATTGGTCACATAACATTCCCTCATGATATTCAGGTGCAAAAACTAAAAATACTGTAAATTGTGTGGGCTAGCACTAGGCAGTGCTACGAAGTTTGTCATGAGAGAGAGAGAGAGAGAGTTTGTTCCTTTCTTGCAATTTAGATCATGGGTATAGAGAAAGTGATTAATCTTATTTTGCTAAAAACTAACGTATATGGAGACACTGACAGGAGGGACAGATAGAGAGACAGACTCGCTAAGGAGAGAAGTCCACTTTTCTCCAACCAATCCTGAAGTGTCTTTTTCCCCAACCAATCTTGAAGTGTGCTTTTCTCCCTGTAAGTTCTATTTATAGGATCTGTAGGAAGAGAAGAAAAGTTAGGAAAGATTCCTTTCGATCTGTCTGAAATTCTTTGACTATTTAACCCTTTCATACAAAATTCCGAATGAGAGGGCTCTGGAAAACATTGCTGGTGAAAGACATTTTCTCCTTTTCCTACCATGATTCCTCATATTTCAAAGCTAAATCTCATTATTTGAGCCACTTTTATTTGTCGTCTGCAAATGTATGCTTTGAATTTGGACAAGTCTATGAAATCGTCTTTTGGTAAAGGGTTACTCTTTGGAACTGAAATACACCTAGAATAATTATTTTTTCCATTTCCACAAAATATTTGGGACACACAGTACATATTACAATTATAAAACTGGACGAAACGTCTAAAGTGACGAAAAAAATAGGGACGAAAAACACTTGCCCCCCCCCCCCCAAGTAAACAACACGAACAGTAACAAAATAACCCTCAGTATTCAAATACATCATCAGTAAATGTGTAGTATAATAGGCATAGTTTTCATTTTTTTAAGTTTATACGTTTCCGAACCAAAAAAAGAACTTTTACTTTTGAATGAAACTTCCTTCCACGATATCTAATTGAACGCTCTAATAACAACGCTGTGTAAAGGCTTCGGGCGATGCAAATACATGGCGATTTGGTTTAAAATACTTGAATTCAATGTGTAAATTTTATCCATATACAAGAAAATATATTAAATGTGACAAAGAAACCTTTCTTTTAAGTATTAAACCCATATTTCATAGTAAATAATCTTCCTTTCGTGGACACTATCCTCCTTTCGCGAAAGGAAGTTCCTTTCGCTGTTTAGCTATACCCATCTCACCTGGAGACGTAAGGTACCATTACTGGAGACTCAGACTTGCTGTACCGTACCTACCTTCAGTCTGAAGGTGTCTGCTCCGATGCTAATTTTGTGACTGTTCTTCGCATACACCTTCAGACCAACGTTCATTAAAAGTATCTGGAACAAATACGATTTTACCCGCATCTTTTCGAACGGCTCTATGCGACATAATTTCCAATGACAACTAATAAAATGAGCATGGATCGATAGATAAATGATTAATCTTTAACATCACACAAACTGTGCTACAAAATACCAGTAAAATCGATGGATATTTACCTTTTTCCCAACGTAAATAAATCCAGTGTCATTTGTAAACAACTTACATGGTGACTTCCGTTGAACAGACATGCGCACTGAAAGGAATTTGAATTTTGTACAGTCAGGTTCACAATATGCATTCCACGTATTTACACGAAAATATCTAGTTCAATTTCTAGCCCTGAACTCATTCAGTTTACGAACTTCGATATGAAATACAGTTGGAAATGCCGAGTTTTTGTTTAGAAATAGTTAAAATCATTCAATAAGACCAAGAATAGGTAACCGTTAAGAAGCCTGGATGTTTCGTTCTTTTGTTCACTTTAATTTGCTAACGGGTGAAAAAAGCAATTTAAACTTTTATATTTATTAGATCTGTATCTAGATCGATCATTTTTAAACATAAATTCGAGTCCATGTTAAATATTCAAGATTTTCTGTATTTTCAATATGGTAATAACAGGTGAATTGGGAAATGAAAGGAGTAAATAACATAACCCTAGGTCTAATCCTTTATCACACAACAAAAATTAGGAAATGCCAGATTTGAAGCGTTTGCGGACGACAATATAAATAATGGAATTTATTTCTATGAGGGTAAAGAAGATGTTGGAAAAGGAGAAATTTCTGGCTACCAGCAACACAGTGTCTTCAAAAGCTTTCTTCCACAGGATAGTGCAAATCCGGGATACTGTGTGAAGGGTTAGGTAAAACAATCACGAAAAGAAAATAACCAAACAATCTTTTGTTAGGCAACCCTGATGAAATAGTGGGAAAAGAAAATATGTAGATGACCGACATTTTATCCTTTTCCCACCATATGTTCTACCCTTTTAAACACTATTACCGTTTTTCAAGCTAATTTGACGTTTGGTAAATGCTGCCAATAATTGTATGTGAAATTAGAAGGAAAGGAATCCTTTTCGATAAAGTCCATCTTGGTTCTTTTAACATCAGATTTTTCCGGCAAAAAGCAGACTTCATCGTCGAACTAAAATCAATGACAACCCAACTCTCCGGGATCCTTGATCCAAGTGTTCGATATATGAGCCATGCTCTGAGAAGAAAGGGCAAATACAAAAAACACCGACACATGTCGGCCCGCGCATTCTGCGCAGGCTGAAATGTGCCGTAACTCTTTACCTTGTGTTTATATTGTGCATGTCAAAGGACCATTCTTCCTATACATCAAATTGTTGTTTATATTAAACAGATTTTTTTTTATCTGGAATTATGTGATGATTTATGTGCCATAATGTATAACAGAGATACATCAAGTCATCTTTTGTCAGAGCATGGCATAGACTATGTGAGGTTTATATTTCGAGCACATTTTCTCCGAACTTGTTCCTTTTTAGGCGGCACTTGCATTTGTCAAAGCAATTTGTGCAACACAAGCAACACTCGCAGTTACATACAGTAGTGCAATCTCCTGCACACATTTTGTTAACTTGTCTTGCAGCCGGTCCATTCTTTATTTCTAATGTGCTTAAGATCTTAATGCGGATACAATATCCTTCATGCAAGATATCGTGAGTAGCCTGGATGAAACCTTCATCAGTCTGTGACCTCATCATACTCCTACTGTATGCGTAGCATATTGCAAGAGAATCGGCGCCGTCTTGCCCTGCTCTTCCGATCTCCTGCCAATACGTCAGAGGTGTTTTTGGAAGTCCCCAATGGACTACTACTTTGATATCTGGGATTTGTATACCCAAACCAAATGCAACAGTAGAAATGATGCAGCGTATCTGGCTATCTTTATGCCTGAATTGGTCGAGTATTCTTTGGGCACTGTCCTCGTCTATGCTTCTATGGTACATGTCCAAAATACGTGCATCCATGTTATTTTGTATTAAGTAATCTTTCATATGGTTATATATTGCTGCTGCATTATTAACAGATCTGAAAAGAGAAAAGCACTATCAAGACCTGATTGAGTAAATATGTACATGCGTTCACTGTATAAACAAATACTTGAGACTGTCGTCTGAAAGATGGTTAACGTCTTTTTTAATGATTGGTGATAAGATCATTAATGTACGTGACTGTAATACATGGATCTGTGGAAATCGAAGTTTGACCATTTGGGTCATCGCATTTATTCTACCCGTTATGCATGTCCAGAATGTTATCGAAAATCAACACTAAGATTGAATACATGTTTAATCAAGATGATCTGGTATATGATTTAGATCTAGATTAGACTGCCTGTTACGAGTATTGAATATAATGATCAAATTGTACAGGACATGCCCGTTGATCCTGAATAGACACTATCCACTACGTGATGTGTACATTTTATGGTTTAAAATAAATGCAATGCTAGATATATCGTCTGCTGTCGCGAGTGACGAAGCCAAATCCATCAATTCACTGCACTTACAGCATTTTTTTTAAAGAAACAACTCGACTGTCGAAATTTTGAATTCCTAAAATACTTACGCCTGCATGGAATATGCAGTATTTGGCTTTTGTTTGTTTGTTTTTTTTCGTGATTAAAGGTAATCTGTTTATGCTGTTATATATATATGTATCAGAAATATTTTACAGCCAATTACTTCTATCCTCTGGCAAATAGAAAAGAGGTTGTATGATGGCACTAAAAGCGAGATTCACTACTTCACTTGCATTTGGGGTACGGTCAAGACAAAGAAGTCTGATTTTAGTCATACTCTGGCAAAAAGGGGCTTAATGCTTCTACTAAAACTATTGACCAAGGTCAGCCCGTCTAGGCTGATTTGGATCAAAGCTTTTCGCTATCGGTCAATTCTCTGTTTGTCCAAGGCCCAGTCTACCGCATAATTTAGTCCCTTCTTTAAAAGATGGCTACAGTGGATCCACAAGTGCATGACTTGCCTGCCATTGTGCATGCATTAAGCCCCACTTTTGCCAGAGCATGGCATGTATATGTACACTGTATTGACACGATAAAGACGTTCAGAAAATGTTATGATCACAGCAGATACTGTATGTCAGTTTTATTTTTTATTTATTTATTTTTTTTTCTTAATCAACGTTTTCTAGTTCACAGTTGTTTGTTTTGTGATTTAAAATGTAATCTATTTGTCTTCTTAAAATCCATTCAAAATATATTTACACCAATGTAACATTTTGTCGTACGTTTTGTCTACAATATTTTCAATATTCTAACAGCTGGATAAACATAAATAGCCATTTCTGTTGTAATAAGCATTTAAAATTTGTTTCAAGAAACAATCCGAATACATTATTTCCCTTACATAAAAGTACCTAAATCTTCTACATTATTTTGTTCCCCCTATAAAAACTAAGTTAGCATAAAAGACCGTTTTACGTACAAGGTGCCTTTGTCCACACTGGAATTCTCAAATGAACCGTCCTGTAGCGTGTCAGAGATATTGTGATTTCCACCGAACCCTGCCAAGACATGCGCATTGATGATATCGCCATGTTTTGATTTCCGGAGAAGTAGGTCAACGGTTATTTACGTTGAAAAGTACAAATTTGCACGAAGGTAAGATTTAGATTTTAACTAACATCAGTTTTTTTGTAAAGATTAATCATTTATCTATCGATCCATGACCATTTTATTAGTTGTCATTGGAAATTATGTCGCATAGAGCCGTTCGAAAAGATGCGGGTAAAATCGTATTTGTTCCAGATACTTTTAATGAACGTTGGTCTGAAGGTGTATGCGAAGAACAGTCACAAAATTAGCATCAGTGCAGACACCTTCAGACTGAAGGTATACCGTACCGTACCAGGATACACTACCAACTGGAAATATAAAAACATGTCATGCACCAATGTTTATGTTTATTTAACTTCCTTGTCCTAAAATGAGATCTCTTCGAAAAATTTGCTTCAATAGAGTTCCTAGAAGTCGTAGTCGAAAGAAATTAGTCTATGCATACAGCTATTATCAAACGGTAAACTCTCCATATAGCAACATGTGCTCGTGAAATCCAACAAGGATACAATTTAAATCCTTTCATTATGTCCTCGGCTCGTGATGGCATGGCTATTTTCTTCAATGCTGGGAGTAAAAGTACCAAAATTGCAAATTGAACTCCTCGTATCCAACAGGTTCCCTATGTCAACAATCCAATATGGCCGACTTCCGCTTTTGCACTACTTTCGTACGCATCAATTAAAAGTAAACAGCACATTATTTTAAGAACGATAAGGAATTTAAAGGAATGAAATCAATTCAGTCTCGTTGAATAACGTCTACAGATGTGATAAAGATATTATATATACGATACTTACGGTTATTTATTATAGCAAATACACTAATTCCTTAAAGCGTAAGAACTTCCTTTTAGATGTCCTTAGGCTCCTAAAAAGCTTCAAAATTGAGGACGAAATGCCGATATAGTGACAAGTTCAAGTACATTTCGTTGTATTTAAGGTATACTGAGTCATTTCTTACATAATATGCATGATCACTTAAAAAATAAACAAATTAAATATTAGAAATCCATTTAGGGTGCACAAATCGGTGCTGTGGTAGACCAAGTTCTTGTAATACTCGACGTTATGATAATACTAATAGACCCGGGTTTGCATAAGCGAGGTCAGACATATAGAACCCTGACCATTTAGACCCCTTAAAATTTGGATGAAAATTAGATCCCTGAGACACATAGACCTCTAATTCAGTGAGACACTAAGACCTCTTTATCCTAAAAGATATACATGTGAAACTGACTATGATTATTGGTTGTGTTGGTTGTAACTCTTGTCTTTGACTTTGAGACCTTAATGTAAACAGAAATAGTTGATGAAATGATTTTATTTACCAACAGTCAAATAAATGTACATGTCTATTTTTTTCAGATTACTTTTCATATTAGTTGGTCTTCCAATGTATGCTGTATCTACTTTTTGTTTTTCTAATTACAGATATGTGCAGTATTACATGTATCAGTAAATTAACAATACCATAACTTTCCAATCTGCTAAGTTGAAGTCCAAAGCTAGAAATACCTGGCTTTATGGGTGGATGGGCATTTTGGCAGTGGATGTTTTTGCCTAGGACCTTCAGGGCTAAATAAATGGAATAGAAATACCGCCCAAACAGTCCCTTATAAATTTCCTTAGTTAACAATAAGTGTAGGCGAAGTTCAAACTGCACATTGAAGTAGACAGATCTTTTCGTACACAACATGTTTTGGCCTAGTACCTTTTGGGCCGAACACAGTAGAAAATATCCCATCAACCCCTTATCAATCAGGAAATAAGCTACAGGGCAACATGGGCTAAGAAGTCGCCTTCAGTGGCTAGACTTTGCCTCGTCAAGCTTGCACAGCTAAAAAACTTTGCCATCAAATTTCCTGACCTGATCATGTTCATGAAATATAGGCAGTCTAAGACTAAGGATGACACCACTTTTCCCATATTAGCTTGGTCAATTAGACAAGACAGCAGAGTGTTATGATCCTTATCTGTCACTGACTAAGACTTGCTAAAGCCACCCCTTTATCCCACAAACCCCTGTCTTTTTTCCATAGGTAAAACGTCTGCTAACTTGCTTCTTAAAATGGTGTCACACAATCATTACTGATTGTCACTTGAGACATGAAAAGTTGTAAAACAAAGTAGAATTACCTCTTCTTACAGCTGGAGATATTCATTAACAACATTTTTCAAGAAATACAATGGTAAACCAAACAGAAAGGAGCGAACAATCTTGAAAATAATCATTTGCCCTTCTTATATCGGCAACTCTATGATACAAGCAAATCTGCATTGCAGTGTTCTATTTTAGCAGTCTATTTTTAGACCCTCCCATCAGTCAGCTCGAACTATTTTTTCTTTTGTGATATTAAGAGGAAGTACCTAGAGGTACATAGTTTAGCACTGTAGCTCTGTATTACGGTCGCTAATTTATAGTAAGAATATCATAGAAACAGTTGCAACATTTCCAGAAGAAATCACTTGATTTCAAGGAGCGTTATTATTGTCATATACATTTCATTGAAGTTGTTTTTGGTAGGTTAAATAACCATTAAAATCCAATTCATTGAATGAGGCCCAACATTCCATGGCACCAGACGTTGACAAATGGGCACAGGTTTCCAGAGTTTTTTCTACATGTAGTTCTTATCTCTGGTTTTTCCTGGGCAAGTCGGCCATACAATAATTGATAAATGTAATGAACGATGCTCATGTGGTCAAAAATACTGTTAAAAGAAACAGAAATCACCATTTCATTACTAGTACACATGGTATTACATATAGTCATTTATTATACATACTGGATTGAGCTGTAAATTGAACAATGTTGTTTGTCGTATGTACTCATATAGTTGTGTCGCTGCTCATGCTAGCATCTCTGCACAACAAATGTTGTTGTTAACAACATGTAGGGGGAAAGGTTTAGTTCCTTAAGTTCGGTTGAACTAAATGAGGCGATGATTATTACTACATTGATCTATGTGTTTATGGTTAGTTGTGATGTATTGCAATGTATTTGTAAGTATATACGCTTGCTCTCTCATCTCAAGTGCTCCCTATCATGTTGCCATTGAAATAAATATACTATAGTTATGTTGACTTGTGTTGTACTGTGAGAAGGTCTAAAGGTTAAGGGAAACACATTTAAATCAATAGAAGTTTATAATTGATTACACTTTGTGAACCTTGAAAGGCCTAATTCTTTTAATTTAAGTATCAGGTACTTTTTTAAATCTTTTTTTGTTAATCAAAATTAATGTTAAATCTTAACACAGCTGGGAAGAGAATTTTCCTTGCTTATGACTCTGGAAATTTTTTGTCATCTGGTGAGAAATGTGAGGGTTTAAAGCTACGTGTGACTGCATGGTCAGATGTCTGTTCTTTGAGTCAAGAAGTTGATAAGAATCCATTTTTTTTTTTTTTTTTTTCTTTCTTTGCAAATCATATTGAAAATGAGAGTTCTACTGTTTTTCATTCATGGTTGGCGTACAGAAGTAATCGTTATAGGTCTACTTGAATTTCTCCTGTAAAGTTTATGGAAGAAATACTGTCTACTTACAGCATAAGTCTGCTTCTAGACTCAAACAGAGAATTTAATTATTTGTTTAAAACATGTATTTTGTTAGCTGACCCGAGCACAAAGTGCTCAAGGTGAGCTTTTGGGATCGGTCTGTGTCCGGGCGTCCATGGTGTGTCGTCTGCCGTCCAGGTGTCAATAATTACCTTGTGTGCACTCTAGAGGCCACATTTTCTGTCATATACTCATGAAACCTTGTCAGAATGTTTGTCTTGATAATATCTCAGACAATTTTGAAATTGGGTCATGTTGGATCAAAAAGTAGGTCACCAGGTCAAAATTTAGAAAAACCGTGTGGGCACTCTATAGAGGCCACATTTTTAGTCTAATTCTCATGAAACTTGGTCAGAATGTTTGTCTTAATGAAATCTCAGACAAGTTTGAAATTGGGTCATGCCAGGTCAAAAGGTAGGTCACCAGATCAAATTTTAGAAAAACCTTGTGTGCAGTGTAGAGGCCACATTTTTAGTTTAATACTTATGAAACTTGGTCAGAACATTTTTCTTGATGATGTCTCGGACAAGTTCAAAACTGGGTCATGTTGGGTCCAAAAGTAGGTCACTGGGATAAATCTTACAAAAACCTTGTGAGCACTCAAGAGGCCACATTTTCAGCCAGAACCTCATGAAACCTAGTCAAAATGTTTGTCTTGATGATATCTCTGATAAGTTTGAAATTGGGTCATGTCAGGTCAAAAAGAAGATTACTCTGCCAAATTTTAGAAAAACCTTGTGTGCACCCTATAGGCATGATTTTCATCCTGATACCCATGAAACTTGGTCAGAATAGTTTACTTGATGAAATGTAGCACAAGTTCAACATTGGGTCATGTCAGGTCAAAAAAGAAGTCATTGTGCCAAATCTTAGAAAAAACTTGTGAGCATTCTAGAGGCCACATTTTCAGATCAGTTTCAATGAAAGTTGGTTAGAATGTTTGTCTTGATGATATGTCAAACAAGTTCAAATTTGGGTCATGTCTGGCTAAAAAGTAGGTCACTGGAACAAATCTTAGAAAAAAATTGTGTGCAACCTGAAGGCCACTTTTTTGTTCAATACTCACGAAATATCATCAGAATGTTTGTCTTGATGATGTCTCTGGCAAGTTAAAAAATAGGTCAAGGAGATCGACAAGTAGGTCACAAACACTCATGTGTTTTACATCATTACAACCAGGATTTCTTCAGCTTTATCAATCCTAGATGACTTTACTCAGCTGACCGCTTTAGGGCCCGTGGCCCTCTTGTTTGTTTTAGGAACACTAGTAGAACAAATCATTTTCATTATTCCTTCTTATTTCCTTCTTTTTGTTTGTTTTAGGAACACTACTAGAACATATTATTCACTCATTCCTTATTTTGTCCATAAATTAATGCCAAGAGAATCCTGAAAATCAAAATTAAAACAAAATAACAATAACAGTTTTAAAGCCTCTGTTTATTTCTTCCTTGAGTGAAGAAGTTATCCATCTTAATATGTTGGTCAATTTTAAAAGAAGAGTACATTTATTTGTCCTGAAGTCTGTCAATCTGTAAAGTCTGACTTCTCCCTGGATCATTAAACTTCTCCCAATTTCTCCTGAAGGGAGAAGTCCCTTCTCCCTAAATTTTCAGGCTAGCTTGTTCCCTGTCAATTCTCGTATTTAACCCATTACTGCACAATCCTGAATTACAACAACTAGAGAAAGAAAGCCTTTGAAAACATTGTGACAAAAGAAGATGCTAGCAACCAGCATTTTCTTCTTTTTCCGCATAGTTTTCTGCCCCTTTTTGAGACAAATTGCAGCCTTTCAGCCATATTTATAGTGTTTTCTGCATATTCTTTCAATTTGGACCAGTCTAAATTTTTGTCATTTGGTAAAGAGTTAACAATTATTGTAGGCAAAGTTCAAAGTGATTTCCAATTTGCAAAAATATGCATTTTTTTTTTTTAAGTGGAAAATACATCTAAATAAGAAGTTGAAAATACCAGAATAACTAAATTAAAATAACTAAGAATATTTTTTTCTCTTTGGAGGGTGGGGATGGAGGGGGAGGGGAATATATAGTTTAAAATCACATTCTGTTTATCTGCTGTATGTATATGTGATACAACATTAGTGTTTCGTTACCTTAATTTACTGAGTAACTGCAACATTTATCAGTGATATGATTTGAGCCAGAATGTCCTTTTTTTGGGGCAAACGTCTAGGCCAAAACGTCCGACCTTGGACCATATGACATAGATTAATTATATTTATAAATTTATTTCTTTTTTTACACAATCTGGGAAATTTCAATGACTATCACATAAATAAGCTTTTTAGTAAAGATGCAGACAGAAGTTGGCCAAGAATTGTTAAAAATACTACGAAAAATGCTGTTAATATAAAGTTACAAAGGGAAACAAGAAATTTCATAAAGCCTGAGCAGTGTGTAAAATTAACACTCAAAGTTTTTTATACTGACCACCTTTAACATTTTTTTAAAGTTTTTCCTTTACCACAATGTTTTCAGTATTTCAAAAGACAGTTCCACCCATTTGAGCCATATTTCATTTATTATGTGCCAATGCTTTGGATTTGACCGAGTCCAAATTTTTGTTGTCTACTAAAGAGTTAAGGGAGTTCTGAAAGGATATTTCATGATCCAATTAACACCTTAGACTGGGGATAGATAAGATAAGGACCATCAAGGTACAAGGATATCCCTTTTACACTATTTGAATTTATGTTCTCTTTCCATTCTTTCAGCCATCAGTTATATAGTCAATCCATCTGCCCACATTAAAAGAGAGCCTTTCATTCATGAAACAACTTGAAACAAATGCCAAGAATGAGCAACAGTTTTCAAATTTAAACTGTGTAAATTGAATTAACAAAATTACAATTTAACTACTGGAAAATAATTCAAATAAATTATTAAAATATGGAAAAAAAATTCATCCATCCTTCCATTCATCTATTATAATTATAATCACAGCTAATCAGTCATGAACCAGGTAGAGAAGTTGTGAATTGAACAACAATTATGGTCAATTTGTAAGTGTGTAAATTGAACAAATTATTTCAAAAATTCACCTGACCTGACTTGGCTACATGAAAAACTAAAATATGGAAAAATATTCTAAAATCATCAAACAGTCGAATTTTGCATTGCTGAATAACAAGAAATATTGGGGTCTAAAACATTAAAAATGGGGTCTAAGTGTCTCCAGGGAAAAGGGGTCCAAGTGTCTCAAAGGGGTCTAGATGTCACCCAAAATCTGAAATTTTAAGGGGTCTGAATGGTCAGGGGTCTACATGTCTCCCTCCCTTGCGTAAACATGTGTACGTAAACCTACATTAATCTCACATCCTTTCATGCTACAACTACTTGTACTGTCACACTTTAGGTAGCTAAAGGGCTGCTTTAAATATCTTTTGCAACTTAAAACTTCTATTTTCTTTGTGGTGAAGTGGACTTGCTTCTAAGTTTTTTTGAGACAGTGTTGGAGATGTTGTCTACTGTCACAGAGAGAGGTTAGATATAAAAGCACTATAAACTTGCCTTACTGTTGAGCTAGCTTTTGCATTGATGCAATTCGGTGTATTTCTCTCAGTGATAGTTAAGCAACATGTATTAGGTTAGTGTCTGGATGGGTGACCAGGCTGTTGCATGTTTCATTTGGTGGCAGAGGTGTTATAATGACAACTGTCGGACTGGAGTTTCCTTACCCTTTTGTATTCCCTAGGTTTATTTGTATATATGTCTCAGGGTCGAGACCTCTCATGGGGAAGAGTAATGTCACAGAGAGAGGTTAGATATAAAAGCACTTCAAACCTGCCTTACTGTTGCACAATCTTTTACAGCGATGCAGTTTGGTGTAGTTCTGTCCATGTAAGTTAAGTAACATGGTTATAGTTAGTACCTGGATGAGTGACCAAGTCGTTGCATGTTACACTACAGGTTTGTCTAACAGATGAAATAGTGCAAATGCAGAGAGAATTCGTCTAAACTCTAAAAACTACTTTCTACAGGGTTATGTACGATGGCATTGTGATACCTGTTTTGATTCATGTGCCTTCACACCATTGGTTTTGTTCTCAGCTGAATTGTTTAGCTATGATCGTTGGACCCATGATAGTTTACTGATTGCACATTTTATGCATTTTACACTGAAATGACAACTGTCTGTGAAAAGTTTCTTTTGCAACAGAGCAAAGTGGAGAATGAATTTAGACCTATATTCCATCAGTAAACCCTTTACCGCACAATGACGCCTTTTACCGACCCTGGGAAAGAAGCCTTTTGAAAACATTGTGGGGAAAGGAGAAAATGCTGGTAACCAGCATTTTCTCCTTTTCCCATAATGTTTTCTACCCTATTAAAGAAAAATTGCACCATTTGAGCCACATGGAAATTGTCGTCTGGAAATGCTTTCGATTTGGACAGGGGTAGAATTTTGTCGTGTGGTAAAGGGTTAATCAGTGAGTGGTTATCATTTTGTTAGCTTTGGTATTGTAATACAGCTGTTTCAACATTATTGGCATCAAAATAGTTCACAATCATAAAAGAGACTTTAGTTAACCTGTAAGGCGCCTTTCACTACTATAGTTGCATTTGCGGCCAGTGTCGATCAAGATCAGGCTGCACAAAACATGCAGCCTGATCTTTGATCTACACTGTCCGCTTTGCTGAATCACTGTAGACAAAAGCAACCATGAAATTGCAGTTATTTGGGTTGTGCTTGTATTTCTAGGATGAGAATGTCTGATAGGTTTATTCAGGGCTCTGAGGGTTAGCTTTGTTGAAATATGTTACATAATGTTCTGTAACTGAAATAGTGTTGAAAACTGACTATTTCAACAGTTTTGACATTTTCAAACAGTATTGCATTTTTAACACTTTTTGCCTGAGATGCTGAAAGGGTAAAGACATTCTGTCTTATTTTCTGAAACCCTTTTTGCCATTACTAGTATCATCATTCAGTATCTGGGCACAGCTCTAATATTAATCCTTGTTGTGATCATGTTTGTTAATCAAGTCTTAGCAAGTGATGTTTAAATGTATTTTATCTATCTTGACAAAAATATTAGATACAGTTATTTACTTCTGTCTGTATCAGAGAGGTCAACTTTTTCAGTGCTGTAAAAATTAAATGCCAAAACTATTTGTGTATAAAGTTAGTTTTACAACTTGAAATTTTATCCACTTTAAAAAATAATGTATGCAAGTAGCCCCCTTCCACCTCTCCTAAAAAGAAGTGAATTTCCAGTCCTGTAAATGATGTATTTATCCAGTTATGGTATATCTTACTATTTATATTTGCTCCAGGAAAAGGCCAAAATCAAATCTGGAGACAAGTCACATCTGAAATGTACTATCTTTTTAACACTTAAGCTGCTGAATAAATGAGACGCAAATTTCTACTCAATACTAAAAGCCTGAACATTGCGATTTCAAAGTTGATTTCATCAGAAAGAAAATACTGTGTTGGACAGTGTAGATCAAAGATCAGACTGCACGTTCTGTGCAGTCTGATCTTGATCTACTCTGTCCGCCAAAGGTCTGCAAAAAGTCAGTGAGTCAAGATCAGCAGCTTAAGGGTTAAATTTGTATATATATTTATAGTGCAAAGCAGATTTAATACATTTTTTCATTTTGCTTTTATTGTGATGCTGTTGAAGTAAAATTCAAAAGGGAAATTTATGTACATATGGTAAAGGTGAACATGAGACCACTTGAAGGCTTCCATACAAAGCGAGTGCCTCAAACCACTAGGTGGAAGCTGCTCGATGCAAGTCATTCTGTACACCCACCTACCTATACTCTAGGGTAGAAGAAAATGTCTAGAATCAGTATTTAGTCAGACATGCTGCAATTAATTCCTTGGTTATTTGACAGGTTAACAGAGACAAATATCAGCTATGGCCATGAGAAACCTTGTTGATGGTGAGTGTGGAGGGACCAGCTCCCTGATGAAGTTAACATCTCATATGACAAGAGACAGGGCTATGAGACAGGTAAATTGCTGGGATAGTGAAATCTCCATTATTATACCCCCACCTACAAAGTAGAGGGGATATATTGGTTTCACCATGTCTGTCTGTGTGTTCATCCATCTGTCAATCTGTCTGCCTGTAGACTTTTTTGTTTCCATGCTCTAACTCAAAAGCCATAGATCTATGACCCTGAAACTTTATACAAGCGTTGCTCATGACCCAAGGAGATGCCCTAATGTTTTTGGGTCACATTGTTCAAAGGTCAAAGTCGCAGGTGAACTTCGTTTGAAAATTGTTTCTGTGCTCTAACTCAATAGCTGTTTGACCTAGGATCATTGGGTAGATGTGTTGACTTGTCAGTATCAATATGAACCATGCCCTGGCAAAAGGGGGCTTAATACATCTCCCTGATTTGTGATAGCAAGCAAGTCAGTACATGATCACTGATCCATAAAATCCATTTTGTCTAACAACCTTCTGATTCAACCTAATGCATCTGCAAAAAGTATCAACCCATGTCAGTCTGCACAATCTGTGCAGGCTGACATGGGTAGAAACTTTTATCTATTAGTCAGTTTCCTGTATGTCAAAGGACAAGTTTACCTCATGATTCAGTCGGCAGAGAAAATAGATTTTATGGATCCATATTTATGTAATGTCTTGCTTGATACAATGCATTATGGAGATGCATTAAATGGCTCATATTTACATGTTTACAAGCCTTTCTGTTAGCAGATGAAAGTGTGTAAAAATAATTTGTGAAAAATAGAGAGATTGCCTTGAATGAGAAAAGAACATAGTTTGATAAAGACAAATTTTATAAGTGCACGATTTAAGTATTACATGTATTTACAAAATTTGTATCATTGTTTATGAGACATCTAACTCTTTACCAAACAACTGAATGTTGGACTTGACCGGATTGAAAGCATTTGCAGACAACAAAATATACATAGGTCAAATGATGATTTCTGTCCTTGACAGAGTATAAAACATTGTGGGAAAAGGAGAAAATGCTGGTTACCAGCATTTTCTTCTTTTCCAACTATGTTTTCTAAAGGCTTCTTACTTAATGTGTGGTAAAGAGTTAATAGAGGCAGCTGAGCTGATTCTATGTGTATAACTGCAGTTATGTTTTTTTTTATGTGATACAGGAAGGTCTGATGATGGGAAGACCAGGATCAAGTCTGCAACAACCAGTAAGTTTGTATCTTGGCTCTTTACAAAGAAAACATCAAAGTATTGTCATAGCCCGATCGTCTACAACATTGTCTTTGTGTGGGAAAACTGTGAGATTTTCACAGATCTATGTTATTGTCAAAGGTATTTGCTTTAAACATGGGCTAGTTGTTAGCTACCACCAGTGCAGATAACTCTGAAAATATATTTTACACAGTTCTACCCCTTTTTTGACTTAGAAATTTCCTTAAAAAGAAGCTGAAGCCGAGGTTTGGCACCCATTTGTGGTGTTCTTGTTAGTATTCATGATAAAGGGAAAGATGGAGATGAAGTAAGTACCGGTACATACACATCATTGGATGGAGAAGACATCAAAATAGAAAAATATCTATATTCTTTATTTAACCTTTTACCACACAATCCAGAGTTAACGGTCACCAAGAAGAGACTTTTGAAAATATTGTGGAAAAAGGAGAAAATGCTGTAAACCAGCATTTTCTCCTTTTCCCACAATGTTTTCAACCCTTTGAAGGACATGTTTTATAATTTGAGCAATATATAATTTGTTGTTTGCAAACACTTTTAATTTGGACCATTCGAAAAATGTGTTGTTTGACAAAGGTTAAACCTAAGTTATCATACTCACTGTGAGAATTGTTTGGTAAAAGGTTAACAAATTCAACTTTTTGTGCCTCTTCACTAGACAGCCTTTGAAGTACCACACTTGATTAACCCTGTTCTCTTAATGTTTTGTTTACCTTTTAGAAACACGTTCTTTTTTCGTTCAGTCTATCCAGGAATTTCTGATTTCCCAGCTCAGCAAAATTCACTCTCTTAGGACTGCAGACATTTACTGTGACAGGATTCATTCCTCTCTCTCCGCTGAACATTGTTTTGAAGATGTTAAATGTGGGAAGGAAGCCAGTAGCTTTGAATAAATGTTGTGCAATGTGCGTGCAAAAGGAACTCCAGAAAAACATGGAAAGGTGTGCGAGCTGTAATAACATAACTGAAATACTGCTGAAAACAGCCATAAACACCAAAGAAACAAACAAACAAAAATTCCTTCAGTTTACTATGAGATTTAGTCATTATCTAAGTACACTGTATTTTTATTTCCACAAGGTTGTTAAAGTATTAGCCATTCCTTGTGAAAAGGGGACTTAATGCATCTGCAAAAAGTATCGACCATGTCAGCCTGCACGGTTCGCACAGGCTGACATGGGTTGAAACTTTTTGCCATTTATGAATTCTATGTATGTCCAAGGACCATTCTACCCAGTGATCCGCTCGGTTGCTTGACAAAACAGATTTTATGGATCCATAATAATTATGGGACGACTTGCCTTGTACAATGCATCACAGAGATGCATGAAACCCCTTTTTGTCAGAGCTTGGCTCATATGTTTTATATTGATTTTAACCCTTGCAGGTTTCCAGACCAATTGTGGAAGCAACCCAGAATGAGGTTTGTTTGACATTTCATTGTAATTAGACCTTTCATATCTGCAAACCCATTATTTAACAGTCTCTTGCTTAACTCTTTACCAAACGACAAAATTTCAGACTTGTCCAAATTGAAAGCATTTGCAGATGACAATTTAAATGTGCCTCAAACAATGGAATTTGTCTTTTATAGGGTAGAAAACATTGTGGGAAAAGGAGAAAATGCTGGTTACCAGCATTTTCTCCTTTTCCTACAATGTTTTCAAAAGGCTTCTCCCTCAGGGACATTAAAACTTGGGATTATGTGGTAAAGAGTTAAACAATGGTTAAAAAGAAAGCCATAAGAAACATCATGAAAAAAGTAGAAAATGCTGGTAAACAGCTTTTCTCTTTGTCCACAATTTTTCCAACCTTTTCTAAAGAAAAAAAAAAACCCTTTTCTTTGAGCTCCATTTACTTTGTTGTCTGCCAGTTCTTGAAATTTGGACAACTCTAAAATTCTGTAGTCTAGTAAAGATTTTAATGAGATATAAACTTTCCCCAACATGAGCAAAATAAAAAAAAAATATGGATGAAACAGATTGAGATGGTATTGAACAGTCTGATCTTGAATGGACACAGCATTTACTACTTGATTATAGGCTTTGAGCCTGTTTTTTCAGGTTTTGAAATTTCAACAGTAAATTTGTAGTATTTAGTGATGATAGATGGCAAATTTGAGTGTGATCCTACATATTTGATGTATATTATTGATCATATGACTTTCCCACAGACCTTTACAAACAACTGGATTAGCTGTAAAATTTAGAAAAAAAAATACAGCAGGCTGCATATTCCATAAAAGAAATTCTACCCAAAGACTTATTTTCACACTTTATTTTTTTGTGTCAAGGGAAAGTTTACTATGTAGTGAATAACTCTTTACCAAACAAAAAAATTTAGGCATGCCGAAATTATAGCATTTGCAGAAGACAAATAATTGTGACTCAAAAATTGAAATTTGTTCCGGGAGGGGTAGAAAATATGGTGGGAAAAAGAGAAAAACTGCCTACCAACATTTTCTCCTTTTCCCACCATGTTTTCAAAAGCCTTCTCTGTCAGGGTCGTTAAAAGTCTGGATTGTGTGGAAAAGGGTTAGCTCTATACAGAAGTGTAGTTTTTTCAAAGTTTGGTAAGATGATGAAAACATTAAATTTTGTCCCTTTACCAAAAATCCTGTATTCTAAAACCCAGAAGAAGACGGCTTTTGAAAACATTGTGAGAGAAAGAGAAAATGCTGGGTGTCAATTGATAACAATCACTGTGCCAGATTTTGCCCCTATCTCATAGTGTTCATAATTTATGGAGAAGCAGCCAGCCAGTGGCTTGGAAAGACTATTGAATGTTTTGTGTAGTACCTCTAAAAGTAAACACCAGAAGCACATTTTAGTTGCAAAAATTGCTCTGACATATTATGATAAGGACTGTCACTCTTTGTGCTGGTTTTTTTTTTTTGAGGGAGTAACCTTGAGCAAGACACTTTAGTGACCTAGCTTAGTACACACTGGAATAATTGAATTGTCACAATGAGGACCGAAATTATATTGAGAGCAATATTAACCCTTTACCACACAAACCTGATTTTTGCCTGAGGAAGAAGCCCCTTGAAAACATTGTGAAAAAAGGAGAAAATGCTGGTAACCACCATTTTCTCATTTTCCACCAATGTTTTACATCTTTTCAAGGACAAATACTACCTTTCGAAAAATACTTGAATTGTCATCTGTAAATTATTGAAATATGGAAAAGTTCAAAATTGTGCTTTATGAAAATGGGTTAAATACCATCCAGCTAAAACTCTACAAACAAATTACAGAGTTTTTCTTATCTGACAGCTTGTTGAAGAGTTTCTAGGCAGTCAAAGAGTGGCTATGGCACCTCAAACATTCCACATGGGTAGTTTGTTACAAGAGATGAGAGAGATAGAGGAAGCAGAGCAAAAGTTTATACCACAGAGAGGTATAGTACAAAACATTAGATTTTTGTTTTTGTATTGGAGTTTAAAGCCGTTTTAACAGCTCAGGTTATATATCATGGTGGTCAGTGTACTTGCAAATGTGTTTCCTGGCTTTCTAACGCCAGTACTGACACAACTTTCTTTCCAAGTCACCGGCTGCTTTTCTCACTTGCCTCAGAGGAGAAAGGCAAAAAATCGAATCCGCAACCACTAGGTCATGAGTCATATATGCTAACCAATGAGCTACCCGACAGGGCACAAAACATTGGATACAGTGGTCACCTCTAGTTACACTTGTTCAGAATAAAAAAACTTAGACTTGTTCCAAATGAAAGCATTTACAATGGACAAATTGAATGTGGCTCAAATGATGGGATTTGTCTTTGAAACGGTGGAAAACATTATTTTTGGGAAAAGGACTAAGAGTGCTGGTTACAGGCATTATTTTCTTTCCTCACAATGTTAAAAACCTGTGTTCTCATTTCTCAATGGAAAATGCATAACAGTTCCTATATTCATATTTTTGTGAAAACATGCCAGAGTTTGGTAACAAAGTCAACCACCTTATTCCATATCCTTTTTTTAAAATGGCACATTCAGAAAGTCACTTTTAAGAGGTTAATAGACCTCAGTCGACTTTTCAACTGAAAATTTCTTGACATGCCATTTTAAAGGAAGGATAACAAAGATAGTACATGTAGTCATCTATGTTACTAAACAATGACATGTTCTCTCAAAAATTTGAATAAAGGAACTGTTTATACATTTTCCGTTGAGAAAACAGGTTTTCAATGCTGAGTAATTGAGTAAAAATGGCATCGGACAAAATCATCTGTGTTTTTAACACGGTCAACTGATCAAGGTATCCTTATTGGGTCAACTGATCAAGGTATCCTTATTGCTATAAGGAAGGTTCACTGCACGCATACATGTTCTTGATATGGGCTATACATTAACAAACAAATAACTGGATATAAATATTTTATAATAACTATCAAAATTAATGAAAAAGCACCAGCTTCCAGTGTTGCATCAAGGCCATGGCATTGCGGGAATTCTGCACTCAAATAGCAGTTGTCCCTCAAAATGAAAATCATTGAGCCCCAATGGCGCAACAAAAATCCTGACCTCATTCACAACACACCTTTGTTTACAACATCTGTATGAGCTGTAAGGGTGACAGATGCTATACTTGTGCCCATATTGTAGCATAAATGAGTTTCTTATGAACATATCTTCTTGTTTATACATGAACAGGGCCTGCCTACAGAGTTAACTATGACTGGTTCTAAAATACTGATTTTTTCATAGCGAATAAGGGAAATTTACACAGCAAAATAATACTGTAACCCAGTCACAATTCTTCAAACATGGTGAAGCAACTGCTTTCTTCCAAGTCAGTGAGTCGCAAAGTAAAGAGTCTAAAAAGTCAAATTTTGATGCGGAGCCAGCGGCAGTGAAACAACCCTACAGATAGGAATGAGTATCACAATTTTCATGGTTGTATCTGTCAGTTTATTCCATGCAATGAAAATCTTGTATTGATGTTGTCAAACCCGTTGAAGCTGTTCATTGAAGAATGTACCAACATGCTCACATCCACCTTAACATATGTCACAAACAGTTGAATTGAAATATATATGCCAATATCAGAGTGAAGTAGAATTTTGTTTGTTTAGGTATACTGTCCCCTAAAAATATTATTTGTCCCCCAAAATTTTCAGAAGGGGGCCCAATTTGTCCCTAAAATCAAAATCCTAGATGCAACACTGAGCTTGACTTACTGTGTGAACACAATTTTTAACACCAAGTGACAGATCGTCACTGTACAGAATCCCAAGTCACATACAGTGCATACTTCTGGTCCTACACTGTGATAATTGTAATCTGTATTGGAAATTTGCCAGTGTCAGAGTTGCACTAGGAGTAGAGTGAGATATGAAAACAATCGCTTTCTAATATGGATTTTTATAGCTTAGCCAATTAGAGTCGTTTCTACTTTCCTATGGTTCATCCAGAATGGGAAGTGGCATACAAACTTACAAATTATCCTGCAGAAACTTTGAAGCAGGATTTGGATTGGCTGATGTACAAGTCAACAATCAATCTATCTTACTGGACACCAGGATAGTGTCCTGGACACAGGGACGGTGACCCAGAGTCTTTGCAGAACTATGTCTTATCAATTGATCCAGAAATCCAGGTTCACTTCCCACTGCTAGTTCTTGTCATGTTGGCAAGGTACTGCTAAAATCCAGACTGATACAAGCAACTGAGGACCAGTAAGCACAGAAAACACACAAGTATCTCTGTACCAGACAACAAAATTTTAGACAGTCCAGATTGAAGGCATTTGCAAATGACAGATGAAATCATGCTCAAGTGATGGGACTCCTCATTGAAAAAGTAAAAAACATCATGGGAGAAGGAGAAAATGTTGTTTACCAGCATTTTGTCCTCTTTCCACAATATTTTCAAAGACATCCTTTCTCAGGAATGTAAAATGCATGGGATTGTTTGCTAAGTGAGCTGTTGATGTGATATGATTGAAATACTGTTGAAAGCTAAACTTCTCATACCCCAAACAGCTCTGGCTTAACCCTTTACCACACAGTCCTGAGATTTACCAACCCTGAGAAAGACAGCTTTTAAAAACATTGTGGGAAAAGGAAAAAATGCTGGTAACCAGCATTTCCTTCTTTTCCCACATTGTTTTCTACTTAATTAAAAGAAAGTATCATCATTTCAGTCACCTTTGATTTGTCTTCTGCAAATGCTTTGAATTTGGACGAGTCTAAAATTTTGTTGTGTAGTAAAGAGTTGAACAAAATTTAAGACCAGTCAAGTTCAAAGCATTTGCAGAAGACAAATCAAAGGTGACTGAAATGATGATACTTTCTTTTAATTAAGTAGAAGGTATTTGCAGACCACAAATTAGATGTAGCTTAAATGATAGAAGGGTAATTTTAGACAGAACAGAAAACCTAAAGGAGAAAATGCTGGTTGCCAGCATTTTGTCCTTTTCCCACATTATGGGAGGCCTTCTTCCTCGGGTCACAAAAATCAATTGTTTGTTTGATAGTTTAGCTATTGATGCGATATGCCTGAAATATTGTTGAAAGTCAAATATAATGCAATTCAAACCCATACTCTTGATTTACAGCTCCAGCCATTTCAGAACTGGCTCTCTCAGATCCTGGGGGATGGGCAGATGAATACCTATCATCAGACCACATGAAACCAGGAGATGACTGGTCACATGACTTCCTTAGTGATGTGCCTAACAACCAGATGACTAGAGCGCCACCCATGAATATGAAATGGGCAGAAGAATATTTGGATCAGCCAGAACATAAACATGGGTAAAGTTGTTACTGCTGTCCTAACTGCTGTTAATGACTTGAATTTTGCTCACATTCTTTGCCAGTTTGTGTGGGCTACTTTTGCTATAAAAACAGGAATATAAATGAAAGTTGAAAATAATATGCATGTTGTCATCCAGGGATGCAATGAATACATGAGACGTAGTTCTGCAAGTGGAAAATTTGTGATAGCAGAAATGCAAAATCTAAATTTCCATGGTAGAAAGAGTTATTTTGACAGACAAGTATGATGAAGACAAGCCTTTTTTATATAAGCCATGCTGTGTGAAAAGGGGATTAAATATATCTGCAAGAAGTATGGACCAAGGTCAGCCTGTGCAGTCAGCACAGGCTTTTCTGGGTCAAAACTTCTTGAAGGTGGTCAAACTTTGGGAACAGGAAAAAAGGCTGATTAATAGTAATTTCTCTTTTTCCCACAAAGTTTTCAAAAGCGTTCTTTTTAAAGATTATTAAAATTCTAGATAGTGTGGCAAAGGGTTAAACAATGATCCAACTGTTTGCAGGATAGGGGTCTCTGACAATGATATACTTGATGATGCCAAATGGATTGATGACTTTCAAGCTGATCATCTTCAGAAAACTGCTCAAGAATTAGTAAACAGTGTAGAGGATGAAAAGCTGAATAGTTCAGAGGTAGGATTCAATGATTTTTTTGTTTGTTTTAGTTCCTGAATCATATAGATTAAGTTATTAGCTTCTGAAACAAATGTGCGGCGGACACATTCTAAAGCTTGTTAACAAACAACATGATTTTAGACTTGTTTATGTAGCCAGATATAGATAACCATCACGAATTTAGGTTTGAGATATGAAGTAAAAACATTGTTACAAAAGGAGAAATTGCAATGCATTTGTTGTCATATTGTTTTCATAATGTGGTCTGCTGAAATGAGCTGTTTTAGGAGATAATTTCTTGATTTATTGCCTGTAACACCCATCTGCAAATCTGTGACCCCATGATGTTTTTTTGTGCTTTGTAAATTACAAGGATATTTCTGTTGAATAGACTAAACCAATAAATAGGATCAGATATAAGTTTCGAAATAAAACTAGCCTGGAAAAATGTTATTAGGCTAGCCTTTGGCAAGCTTTATAACATTTTTGTCAACAAGATTAATGAAACTATACATCAAAAACAAATGTTTGTCAGATTCTATTTGTCATGTAAGAGTATCTGTAGAGCTGTAGTTCATGATGTTTTACAGCACAGGCCTATATGTACATCTGTATTGAAGGTTTTTACATGGAGCCTGTTTGCTTCCAAGACAAGTGTGTACATCATAGGCTAAAAGTAGTTCCAAAGAAACGTGCATATAATAATTTTGTTTTAAATATAAAAATGATAAAATTTGCAGCTTTGTAGCAGATATCAATTTTGACAGCGTATTTCACAGACAAATACAATCTGAGATCTGGGAAGTATGATTACAGAGCTTTGACCAAATATGGCAATATTTGCTTATCTCAAATGTTTGTAAGATGTGAAAACTTGTAATAGTTTTATTTCACTGAAAACAACAGGGTTTATGTGATAAAAGGTTATTCTGTGCAATGCTGTCTTGATCTACTTTGTCTGAAAGGCTGCAAATATGGTTGACTCTTTACCAAACATGAACATTCTAAACTTGTTGGAATTTAAAGCATGTGCAGAAAATAAACAAAATGTGGCTCAAAAGATATGATTCATCATTAGGGTAAAATAGTTTGGGACAGGAGTGGAGAGGTAGAGTGTCAGCCCCTCACATCACAGTTTTTATGCTGGAATCCCATGAGAAGTGGGGTTAACATTTAGAACTAGCCTCATTATGGCATGAGTCTGGTAAGGTATGAAGGAAGCCATTTGGGAAAAGGATTGTGGAATAAAGAGGCTTAGACAAAAGGGTAGGAAATATTGTGAGAAATGGAGAAAATGTTGATCACCTATTGGTCAGAATTTTTGTCCTTGTGATAACTCCAATGTGTTTGAAATGGGTCATCTCAGGTGAAAAAGTAGGTCACCAGGACAAATTGTAGGAAAACTTTGTGCACACTCTAGAGGCCACAGTTTCAGTCCAATAGTTGGTTAGTTAGTTCTGACCATAGTTGGTCAGAATGTTTTTGTTTTTGTTTTCTTTCACTTTGTATATTCTCTCAAAGGTACATTGGCTCAAGTGATTGATCCAGGGCCATCATAGCCCCCTTGTTTATAAGTTTATTCTTTACTACAAATCACAAATTTTAGACTTTTTGACATAAAAAGCAATGCAAGACTACAAATTACTTAGAGCTCAAATTATCAGATTTGACTTTGGAAGGGTAGAAAAGATATTTTGGAAAGGAGGAGATACTTTTAAGAAGCATTTTCATCATTTTTCACCATGGTGTCAAAAGCCATCTCCTTCAAGGTCCTTAAAATGCAGGCTAGTTTGGTAAAATGATTTGTATAAACTTTTTTCCTTTACCAAACAATCCTGTGTTTTAACAACCCCCAGGAAGAAGCATTTTGAAAATATTTTGGGAAAAGAGAAATTGTTGGTAATGCGCATTTTCCCTTCTTAAAATGTTTTCAACCCTATCAAACACAAAGTCATCATTTAAGCTACTTGTGATTTGTCATCTGCAAATGCTTTCAATTTGTTTAAGTCCAAAATTGTGTGGTTTGGTGAAGAGTTAAGTTGGTGTAATAGATATGCCAGGTTAGCAATGTAGTACCCACGGTGTACTCTTGTTTTGTATTCAACAGTTTATGAAATTTGTAAAAAGACTAGGAGATGGAGATTTAACAATTAAGGACAATGAAGTGATAGAAACAAGAGTGCAAGATAAGTCTGAAGATTGGGCCAATGAATTTGTTCAGAAAAATCAAGAGAACCCTCAGGTAATCAAGGTTGAGACTTTTGCACAGTGTCTTGTGTGCTCAAGAGTTTTGGCCCTTTTTGCTTGGCTAGAACTCTTTGCTTTAGATGGCATGTTTGACATAATCTCAAAAGTGAGAGCTTCTGGTATGTCTATATGCCTTGATAGGCCTCTGCTATTAGTAGTAGTTTGTTGATTAGTTACAAAGTTTCTATACCCACTCTACAAAGTAAAAGGGGTACACTGGTTTCACCATGTCTGTCTGTCCATCCGTCCATCAATCAGTCATTCCGTCTGTCTTGTTTTCGTTTCGGTGTTCTAACTCAAAGCTGTTTAACTTAGGACCCTGAAACTTTACACAGGTATTGCTCATGATCCATGGAGATGCCTAATTGTTTTTGGGTCGCATAGGTCAAGGTCAAGGTTACAGGTGAACTATGTTAGAAAGTTGTTTACTTGCTCTAACTCAATAACTGTTTGACCAAAGGCCCTGAAACTTTATACAAGTGTTGCTCATGACCCAAGGAGGTACCATATTGTTTTGGGGTCACATGGGTCAAAAGTTCAAGGTCACTGGTGATCGTTGTTTTGAAAACCATTTCCGTTCTCTGATTGTGCTGCTTCAGTGATAGAGTGCTGGTGGGGATTATTTGCTTTGCGATTGTTCTAGTTGGTTTCAGTATTTCTGTGTTCAATAATCTTTCTTTTAGAACTACTCAGTGATTGGCATTGTGTCGCTCATGAAATCAATTTGTGGGAGAAAAATTGTTTTCATGAGTTTTCTGTCTGTCAGTGTCCGTCTGTTGCATATTCATGTGAACCCCATGAACCTCTTGTCCAATTTTATATGAAATACATGTATATTACACACACGTGTATAACTCAATGAACAGATGTTTCATAGACAGTTCTCCAAGGTCTGGGTCACTGTAGAGGTTCAAATGTTACTTTTTAAGGAGGTGGGGGTGATCTGTTTTTGATGAAAAAAAATCTCGTTTGGAGATTGACAAAATAATTGATTTTATTTTGATGGAAGGGTATTAGGAGACAAATCTAGGAAAGAATTAGGTTCAGAGGCAGGAGGAGTTTATCATTGTAGCTCACCTGAGCATAAAGTGCTCAAGGTGAGCTTTTGTGATCATGCTGTGTCCATCATGTGTTCTCCATCATGCATTGCCCATTGTGTGTCATCCAGGCATCGGCAATTACCATATGTGCTTTCTAGAGGTCACATTTTCATTCCTATACTCATGAAAATTGGTCACAATGGTTGTCTTCATAATATCCTAGACAAGTTCGAAATTGGGTCTTGTGTTGTCAAAATGTTGTATCACTGGAACATATCTTAGAAAAACCTTGTGTGCACTCTAGAGGCCACATTTTCAATCTGATATTCAGGAAGGTTGACCAAAATGTCTGTCTTAAAAGAGTGTGCAATTGGGTCATGTGAGTTCAAAAGTAGGGCACTACGAAAACACTTACAAAAACCTTGTGTGCACTCAAGAGGCCACATTTTCAGTCCAATACTGATGAATATTGATCAAAATGTTTGCCTTCATGATATCTGGAGCAGTTTGAAATTTGTTCACATGCTAAAAAAGTAGGTCACTGGGACAAATTTTTGAATACCTTTGGAGTGCTCCTAGAGGTTATATTTTCTGTCTGACACTCATGAAAACTGTTGCAAATTCCACCAAAGCGGTCTGATAGAGCAGAAAAGGCTGCTTAAAGATGAAATCTTGTTAATCTCCGTCCACAAGTATATAGATTCACGTGAACACTAACAACTAAATGTCAACCTACAGCTGGCCAAACAGTACGTAGTGACTGCTATGTTCATGCAATTAGGTCGTGTTTGCAAAACTGGTAAAGCTACTTGATTTAAAGCTATTGATATAAGTAGACACAGGGTACGTGTGTATGTTGGTAGGACAGTAGTTGTAAAATTGTCCATGCAGGATCTGAACTAAATGCTATGATGTTAAAAGTTTCAGCTACTCCTTCTACCTAATTGAGTGTATTAATTAGGCTAAACAATATGCTTCTCTTTTAACTAATGGAAAAAAAAAAAACCTTTTTGACCCAACATATGTTTTACACCCCTTAATTCTGGATGAGTTTAAAGCACATTAGCACCTCAAACCAAGTTATTGAGATCTTTTTAAAAACAAAGTTAATGCAGTATTAGGGAAGCTCTGTATTGTTTATAAGATTTGTTGAAGTCTTCATTATATTTTAACTTTGTATCAGACCAAATGATTTAATTGTAGGAAGTTGACACTCTATCACAGTTAACGAGGACAGGGAGTTGATAAACCTGAAAGAGCATGTTACAATTGTCTATAGTTTGGTCACTAGACAAATTCCGAGATGCTTACTAAGCAACCCATATACTATTTTTGTGACAGGATTGGCTTTGACCCAAGATGAAAAGTGTTTTTTTTTTTCACCCTCAAAAACTATTTTTCCTTTTTCTGGTTTTAAATATTGACATACAGTAGTGCAGTTCACAAAAAAGACAAAAATAACAAAAAACAGGGACTAATTTTCAGAGAAATTCTTGGTCCCTTTAACAGGTTATCAAATAAAGTCAGAGTTTTAATATCAATAGTGTTAACAGGTTATCAAATAAAGTCATAGCTTTAATATCAATAGTGTAAACAGGTTATCACAGAAAGCCATAGCTTTAATATCAAGTGTAAACACGTTATCAAAGAAAGTCATAGCTTTAATATACAATTTAATAATGTAAACAGGTAATCAAACAATGTCATAGCTTTGATATAAATAGTGTAAACAGGTTATAAAAGAAAGTGATAGCATATCAATAGTGTAGACTGGATATAAAAGAAAGTCCTTTATTGTTTTAACATGATTGCTGCAGCAGGAAATAAACTTTATCATGAATAATGCTTACAGGCAAATAGAGAAACTAACTCCTTGCTTGAACATGTAGAGTGTTTACAAGTTATTAACCATATACCACACAACCCTAGTTTTCATGACCCTGAGGAAAGAGGCTTTTGAAAACATTGTTTGAAAAGGAGAAAATGCTGGTAACCAGCAGTTTCCCCTTTACCCACAATGTTTTCTACCCTATCAATGAAGAATTCCATCATTGTAGCCACATTTAAACTTTTGTCTGTAAATGTTTTCAATTTGGACAAGTTTACATTTTTGCCATGTGTTAAAGGATTAATTCAGTGTGCCAGTGGCCAAATCTTATTTAGAAAGCAAATCAGCTTTTCTGTTCACTTTTATGAAAAAGCAAAACTTCCACTACTTTGTTTTCTGCAGAAAATTGCACGTGAGTAAATTTTGTTAGAATAATCAAGGTTGGCAAATAATCAGTATTAAAAAAAAAATCTTTTATTCTATAAATAACATTTTTTTTGCATCTGCAGTTGACAATCTTGAGAACATGATGGGAAAAAAGAGCAATTAATTACTTGTAAGGCTCAACTGCTCTATTTCCCACTATGTTTGCCATACTGTTTAATACGATTTAATTGAACTTATGCAGATATATTAACCCTTAGGGTGCTGAATAAAGCTGACATTTTTGTCCTAGAATTACGGCCCAAATAATTTCAATTTCATGTATGCTTTTATCTACAGTGTTTCAGCAAAGCTGACAGTGTAGATTAAAGAACAGGCTGCATGTTTTGTGAAGCCTGATCTTAATCTACACTGGCCTCAAAGGCAACTGTAGTTATGAAAGGGGCATTAAGGGTTAAGTTTATTTGGTTCTTTTGTACAGAGGTCTCTTGTAGACAAGTGGGAGGAAGAATTCACGTCAGAAAAAAGTGTGACAGATGCAGAGTTTTGGGAGAAACTGGAGAAGCATTGGCAAGAAGTATCACAGTAAGTGTTAGGGCTTATACATAAACCATGCTCTGTGAAAAGGGGCATAATGAATCTGCAAAAACTGTTGACCCATGTCAGCCTGTGCAGTCCGCGCAGGCTGACCTGTTTTGATACTTTTTTCTTTTGGTATTTTTTGCATGTCTAAGGACCATTATGCCTCAAAGTTTAGATGGTTGTTAGACAAAATGGATTTTATGGATCCATGATCATGTGATGACTTACTTGGTATATATAATAAATCTCGGAGATGCATTAAACCTGCTTTTACCAGAGTATGGCTCACATTATGTACCATATATGATGGCACAGGTTGTCTATCTGCCTGACTATCTGTCTGTCAGTCTGTCCCTTTCTCTGTCTGTAATATTTTGTGCAACTGTCTTCCCTGAAGATTACCATCCAAATTTCTGTAAATTTACCTCGCAAATTTCTGTAAATTTACCATTCAAATTTCTGTAAATTTACCATCCAAATTTCTGTAAATTTACCTTGCAAATTTCTGTAAATTTTCCATCCAAATTACTGTAAATTTACAACCCAAATGTCTGGAAATTTACCATGCAAATTTCTTGAAATTTACCATCCAGATTTATGGAAATTTACCATCCAAATTTATGGAAATTTACCATCCAAATTTACCATGCAAATTTCTGTAAATTTACCTTGCAAATTTCTGGAAATTTACCATCCAAATTTCTGTAAATTTACCATGCAAATTTCTGTAAATTTACTTTGCAAATTTCTGTAAATTTCCCTTGCAAATATCTAAATTTACCGTGCAAATTTCTGTAAATTTACCGTGCAAATTTCTGTAAATTTACCATGCAAATTTCTGTAAATTTACCTTCGAAATTTCTGTAAATTTACCATCCAAATTTCTGTAAATTTACCTTACAAATTTCTGTAAATTTACCATGCAAATTTCTGTAAATTTACCATGCAAATTTCTGTAAATTTACCTTCAAAATTTCTGTAAATTTACCATCCAAATTTCTGTAAATTTACCTTGCAAATTTCTGTAAATTTACCATGCAAATTTCTGTATTTACCTTGCAAATTTCTGTAAATTTACCATCCAAATTTCTGTAAATTTACCTTGCAAATTTCTGTAAATTTACCATGCAAATTTCTGTAAATGTACCATGCAAATTTCTGTAAATTTACCTTGCAAATTTCTGTAAATTTACCATGCAAATATCTGTGAATTTACCATGCAAATTTCTGTAAATGTATCATGCAAATTTCTGTAAATTTACCTTGCAAATTTTTGTAAATTTACCATCCAAATTTCTGTAAATTTACCTTGCAAATTTCTGTAAATTTACCATGCAAATTTCTGTAAATGTACCATGCAAATTTCTGTAAATTTACCTTGCAAAGTTCTGTAAATTTACCATCCACATTTCTGTAAATGTACCATGCAAATTTCTGTAAATTTACCTTGCAAATTTCTAAATTTACCATCCAAATTTCTGTAAATTTACCATCCAAATTTCTGTAAATGTCCAATGCAAATTTCAGTAAATTTACCTTGCAAATTTCTGTAAATTTATCATCCAAATTTCTGTAAATTCAATACTATGAATTTCTTCTACATGTTGTTGTGCACTTTTATAACCTGTGCTCTTGGAAAAGGGGTTTAATGGCAGCTATGTGATGCATTCTAGCATGCAAGTTATCGCATAATTATGGATCCATGAAATTTATCTTATGTAACTTCCATCTTAATCATGAGGTAGAAAGGTCAGTTTACATGCAAAAAATTTAACAATATCAAAATGTTTCAACCCAGGTCAGCCTGTGCATTGCTCTGGCTGACACTGGTCATCCCTTTTTGCAGTTGCATGAAACTGCTTTTCAAAGGGCATGGCTCATATATTTTTTCTGTGGTCCATCAACTGTCAGCTGTGAACTGATTCCAAGATTTAGAGTCTCTGTTCTGTAAAATAATTGGCTATGTAGTGAAGATTTGGATGTGTTGTCCAGAAGTCCTTGATTTGATCCTCACCTGAAGCTCTAGGTTTCTTGCATTAGTGCCCTTTGGCAACACATTTCAGAGCCCCAGAATAGTAGTGGTGAAACCCAGGAAACACATGAGCAGGTGAACTGTAGCCAAGATTTGACTAAAATCTGATCTTCAGTGTTTTATGTATTAACTTAATACCTTCTTAACCAAATTCAAAATGGATAACTCTGACAATGCCCTTAACTCATTACCAAACAAAATTTTCGACCAGTCCAATTTGAAACTATTTGCAGACAACAAATGCTACTCAAAAATTAAAATTTGTTTTGGGAATTTAAGAAAACATTGTGAGTAAAGGAGAAAATGCTGGTTACCAGCATTTTCTCCTTTTCAGGCAATATATTTGTAAAGCCTTCTTTCACAGGGTCATTTAAACTCAGGATTGTGTGGTAAAGGGTTAAAAAAAAAAAAAAAAAAATACTCCTGAATCAAGGTATTACAGTTGAACACATGTGAAAACACTATGACAAAAGCTTAAATTGGTCAAATGCTCAATTTTTTTTCAGAATATATCTGCCCTTTCAAAGAAAGATTTCTTGTTTTAGCCATCTTATCTTTGTGTCTGTGCTTACTTTTATTATGGTAGTTTCTAAAATTTTATCTCTGCATAAAGATGTAATAGATCTGTACATTTCTATTTGAGTCATGCTCTGTGAAAAAGGGGGTTTGATGCATTTGCCAAAAGTATTGACCCTTTCGGCCTATGCAATCCTGTAGGCTGACCTGTGTTGAAGCTTTTTGCTTTTTGTTAATTTTCTGCATGTCCAAGGACCATTGTACCTCAGAATTCCGCCAGTTATCCCACAAAATGGATGTTATACATTCTATAATTATATAATGACTTGCTTGGTATAATGCATCACAGTTATGCATTAAACCCCCTTTTGCCCAAGTAAGACTCATTTTTCTGTCGTAATGTATCTATAGGTCAGGTAATGAAGAGACTCAGTGGTTGTCCGACTTTGAACAGACAGAGCCGTACAAGGTATGTCATAATAAACTTGTGTAACTGTACTCGGGTAAACAATTTTTTTGACTTTGTACAGGTCTAAATTTCTATAACCTTTAAAAAGGTTTGAAATTTCCATAATTTATGTTATGAAAAAATTTCTGTCTTGATGCAGGTTTGAAATTAGTGATTATGCACAGTTAAACAAATTTCTGTAATTTTGCATCGGTCTGAAAACAAATCTAAACTTCATAAAAAACCGTGTAAATTAAACATTATCAATAACTGTGATGTAAAGTTTTACACATATCTGTAAACAGATAGTTGGAACAGGAAAAGTAACCCTTTAGAAGCAGTTTCTTTTTTGCCACATTTAGATGCACTAAGCCCCCTTTTGCCAGAGCATGGCTCATGCAGTTTGTGTATGCCATTGCAGGAATATAAATTTGAAGAAGAAAACCCATTACTGAACCATCCAGATCCTTTCCAAGCTGGCCTTGAGAAACTACAACAAGGTGATATTCCAAACGCAGTATTATTGTTCGAGGCTGCAGTTCAAAAGAACAGTGAACATGCAGAGGTAAGCTGGCCGACCAGAGTTGTTCATGTATCTAATATGTATACATGACAATGTTCATCAAAAATTGAATTAACTAAGAGTGACAATTAACCCTTTACCATACGACAAAATTTCGGACTAGACCAAATTGAAAGCATTTGCAGACAACAAATTAAATGTAACTTAAATGTTTGTGTCTGTCTTCATTAGAGTAGAAAACATTGTGGGTAAAGGAGAAAATGCTTGCTTCTTTCCCAGAGTCGTCAAAAGGCAGCATTGTGTGGTAAAGGGTTAACTAACTTAGAAAATTAATTTTTCTAAGTTGGCTTTTTTCACAGAAAATGTTGAGCTTTTGTCATCATCTTGTTGTCATCTGGGCCATCATTGTGCAAAAACTTTTCTAATATTGCTCTAATTACTGAAGATGATTTATTTCAAACTCGGACTAGTTGTCAGCTATCGAAAGGGGAACCCATACAGCAGGGGCAGGTAACAATCAAAATATTTTTGCCCTTTTTTCAACGTAGAATTTTCACTGAAAATCAGTCTATTTATACCCCCACAACGAAGTGGAGGGGGGTATACTGGAATCGCCATGGCTGTCCGTCTGTCTGTCCGTCCGTCTGTCTGTAGACACAATTTTGTCTGGAGCTTTTTTCCTACAGTTTTTCAAGTACTGCACTGAAATTTACACATAATGTTTGGGTACATATGAAATCGTGCATGTGCAATTTTCACGACCTTGCTGCCATTGGTTGTTGAATTATCTCCCCTTAAGCTTGTTGCCCTTTGTAAATTTTAACTATGGATTTTTGTTCAGGGCATAACTTCCAAAGTATAGAAGCTAGGAACTTCAAACTTCACACAAAGTTAGATCACATTAAGGAGAAGTGCAGTGTACAAGAACAGTAACTCTATTTCATTTATTTTTTGAGTTATTGCCCTTTGTAAATTTTAACTTTGGATTTTTGTCCAGGGCATAACTTCCAAAGAATAGAAGCTTATGACTTCAAACTTCACACACAGATAGATCACTATAGGGCGAAGTGCAGTGTACAAGAACCATAACTCTATTCCATTTATTTTTCGAGTTATTGCCCTTTGTAAGTTTTAACTTTGGATATTTGTCCGGGGCATAACTTCTGAATTATTTAAGCTAGTGACATCAAACTTCATATACAGATAGACCACATTAATGAGAAGCACAGTTTACAAGTACCATAACTCTTTTCCCACTTTTTTTTTTTCAACTCTTATTTTTTTACGAAACCATTCTGCATTCTGTGACGAGCTGTTTTGTGACAAGGAGCTGGTGGGGGGTATGATCACTTTTAGTGATAGCTCTAGTTTTAAAAGCAACTGCAGCCAAATATTGGCACATGCATGTGGTGCTCTTGTTGATTGAAACATTGAAGATCTTTTTGAAAACCGAAGAAGATGAGAAATCAGGTTGATATGATCTAACAGGCACAGACACAGCTATTATATCTACTTGACTCTTGTCTCATTGCGTGTTCAACTCTTTACTAAACGGCAAGCTTCTGGACTTGTGTCAAAATTGAAAGCATTTGCAGACAACAGTTTAACACCATCATGGAGATTGTCTTTGATAGGGTAGAAAACATAGGGGGAAAAGGAGAAAATGCTGGTTATCAGCATTTTCTCCCTTTCCCACAATGTTTTGAAAAGGCTTCCTCCTCAGGGCTGTTGAAACTCAGGATTGTGTGGTAAAGGGTTAATTGTTTAATTGTAAGTCTCAATATCTCATTGTCTAGTCAGTGCCCTTCAATTGGTGTACTGGATTTTTTTTCAGCTGGCATACTATTTTATTTTCTATATCCTTTTGCACAAGCAGATAAAGAGAGAAAAAAAATTGAGAATTTTTGTCATTTTTAAGTGTGCTGACCACATTGTGCGAGGGTACCAACATTATGAATGGTGTCACATGAGGAAGGCACCTATTTTTTGACAGTAACAGACATCTAATTCTTTTTGACAGGCATGGCAATATCTAGGGACAACTCAGGCTGAAAATGAACAGGAGCCTGCCGCAATAGCAGCATTGAATAAGTAAGTTTTTAATCCAAGCACTTCCTTTCATATAATCCTTAAATTTAATTGATTTGATGAATTGATTGATTGACTCGCTCACTCACTTGCTTGCTCGCTCACTCACCCACCCACCCGCCCACTCACTCACCCACTCACTCACCCACTCACTCACAGAATTGACTTTTATGCTATGAAATTAATTAATTAATTGTTAACACAGTATTGACTTCAATGCTATGAAATTATGTTATGATTGTTATTATATATTGCAAGGATAGTTAGGGTCATTAAATGCCTGTGACAGCATAAAAAGATGATAGAGTGGAGTTATCTTAGCTTGAATAGATTTTAGGAAAATTTTTGATGTACTGTAAACAACTGCAGGCCATCAATTGATTCCTGTATTTCTATATTTTCCTATATTTTTTAGAATTTTCCTGTATCTTTTTAATCCTCCTATATTTCCTATAATCCACCTATATTTCCTGTATTTTCGCATAATTTAGATATATTTCCTATGTTTGTCTTAAAAGATGCAGCTAGTATGCAGCTGGTATTGATATGTGGATCATAAATTTCTTGACTGCCTATAGATACAAGGATCCTACAAAATATTCTGTCAGTAACAGGCTTCTGTATTCTTATCAGAGATAGTTTTTAAGACTCTTCACTGCACTTGAATTGTGTATCTGATAGCAAATGATATCTATTTGAGCCTTGCTCTGTGAAAAGGGGGCTTAATGCATCAGCAAAAGTATCGACCTAGGTCAACCTGCACAAAATGTGTGGGCAGACCTAGGTTAACCCTTTACCACACAATCCCGACTTTTAATGACCCTGAGAAGGAGGGCTTTTGAAAACATTGTGGGAAAAGGAGAAAATGCTGGTAACCAGCATTTTCTCCTTCTCAGACAATGTTTTCAACTCAGTTGAAGACAATTTTTATCGTTTGAGCCATCTTGGATTTGTCGTCTACAAATGCTTTGAACTTGGACAAGTCTAAAATTTTGTCATTTGGTAAAGAGTTAAACTTTTTTTGCTTTGGGTCATTTTTCTGCATGTCAAAGGGCTATTCTATCCCAAGATGGAGTTGGTTGTTAGAGAAAATGGATTTTATTGATCCACGATCATGTGATTACTTGCTTGGTGTCATGGATCACGGAGATGCATCACGCCTCCTTTTGCCAGAGCATGGCTCATTTATTTTCTGCAAATTGCTTATATGTTCAAATGAATTCAAATGGAAACAGGGCATTGACCAGTTTAATGATAAAATGGACAAAAAGATTGAAATCTATAACTTTATGAAATACTGCACTAGGCTTGATATTGATTAAAAGCAGACATTGGACAAGCTATATGGTATATATGTGGAACATGGGCCATTTCAGTTCCCAGAGTTTTAGATTGTTTTATTTGAACCATGCTCTGTGTATTGGGGCTTTATGCATTTGTGAAAAGTATCGACCCAGGTCAGCCTGCGCGGACTGCGCAGGCTGACCTGGGCCAAAACTTTTCGCTATTGGTCAATTTTCTGTTTGCCAAAGGACCCAGTCTATCTCATGATTCAGTTGGATGTTAAAAAAGTGGCTCTTATGGCACCATTTTTATGTGATGGCTTAATTGGTATCATGCATTACAGAGATGCATTAAGCCCCCTTTTGCCAGAACAAGGCTCGTTTATATTGTTGATCAAAACTTGGTTGACAGTGTGCAACTGCGTATGCAAACATACTACAATAATCTTGAAATGTACCAAGAGCAATGAGCCACTGACATTCAGCCTATGCAATCCAACGCCAAAATATCTCTGTACACTGACATATGCTGGGTCAGTTCATTTTAGTGTAAATGCACCTTTTGAGAGAACGCTGCTTGTACAAATCATTACAAAATTAAGATTGTGTATTTGGTACAAATCAAAAACTGTGCAACCTGGTCCTGGTCTACACAGTCTGCAAAAGCAACAAAAGCAACATAAGTTGTGCCTAGTGCTCTTAGGGTAAAGGAAAAAAAAATGCCTATTTTTTATTTCAGATGTTTAGATTTACAGCCAGGTAACCTCACTGCCTTGATGTCTCTAGCTGTTAGTTACACCAATGAGTCCTTGGCTTCACATGCATGTCACACCCTCAAGTTATGGATAAAGAGTAATTCCAAATATTCAAACTTAGTACCTGAGGACGTGGAGCAGAAGCCCAGAGTGTCTTCCTATGTTTCAAGGCAAGTCTGGCCTTTTTTATATTCAAGTAGTTTTATATACATAGGATCTAGGTTTAGGAAAATTAATCATCTTACTTACAAAAATCTACTTACATAATACACATAATGTTGGGTAAGTTTTGAGTATCACGTAACATCTAGTCATTTATTGTTGCTATTGACTGAACTTAAGAAAGTGTACAGCCGTCACCATTTCATAACCACAGGCAAGCATTTGCTGGTGCCAAACCTTGCAGTTTGCAATAGTGAAAGTTGAAAATGGGATGAAACACCAACAAATAAACAAACACAAAAAAGGTTGTGATAGGGTAGACTTAAGATCAGACTGCAGGTTCTCTACAGTCTGATCTTGGATCAACATTTTTTCCACTTTGACACTGCACTTGATGCCCTTAAATGTTTAAAGATTTTAAGGGATTTAAAAAAAAAAAAGATTATCGTAACCGTTTACCATACACTCACAGGTTTGGTTTAACATCTCTGAGGTCGAAGGCTGTTGAAAACATTGTGAAAAAAGAAAAAATGCCTGAAACCAGGATTTTCTTCTTTTCCCACAATTTTTTTCAACCAATTCAAGGTCAAATACTGTCATTTAAAGAACATTATCATTGTCACGTGAAAATTCCTTCAATATAGATAAGTCAAAAATTGTGCTGTGTTGTAAAGAGTTAAACATCATTCCACCTTCAGTACTGAACACAAGGAGATCCAAGACCTGTTTATACGAGCAGCCCGATCTGCACCCAACTCTATAGATGCAGATGTTCAGTGTGGTCTGGGTGTGTTGTTTAACCTTAGTGGGGAGTATGACAAAGCTGTCGATTGCTTTTCTGCAGCACTTCAAGTCCGACCAAAGGTTAGTCACACATTTTTTTTTTTTGAGAAACTTTGGTGTTTACACTTTACCAGAGTATCCTGTGTTTTAACAACCATGGCCAAGAAAGCTTTTGAAAACATTGTCTGTACAGGAGAAAATGCTGTAAGCCAGCATTTTCTCCTTTCTTACAAAGTTTTCAACCTTTTCGAGGACAAAATCTATCAATAAAGCAGATTTAATTTATTCACTGCAAATGCTTTCAGGTTGACAAGTCTAGCATGTTTTCATCTGGTTAAGCATTAACTCATTGGCTGTATAAAAGAAAGAAATGGCTTTTAACTCTTTTTCAGTCAATAAAATTTTAGAGGGTCAAAATTGAAAGCAACCACAGATGGCATAAATGTGCCCTAAATGATGGAGTTTGTCTCTGAAAGAGAAGAAAATATTCCAGGAAAAGGAGAAAATGCTGGTTACCAGCATTTTCTCCTTTTTCCTTAATATTTTCACAAGACTTCTTTCTAAGGATTGATACCAAGACCCCATAGCTCAGGACTTGAGAACAGGAGGTCGCTCGTTTGATCCCTGGCTTGGCCAATTTCTTTCCAAGGATTGATGATAGTCATTGTGACAGGATTCATTCCTCTCTCACCTCTGACTATTGTTTCAACTATGGTTATGTGGGAAAGCAGCCAGTGGCTTGGAAAGAATATTGTGCAGAGTACTGGTAAAAGAAACTCCCGGAAAGCATGGATAGGTGCACTGGCCACAGGGATATAAGTGAAATAATGTTGAAAACAGCGTTAAACACCATACAATCAATCAATCAATCTAAGGATTGTTAAAACTCAGAATTGTGTGTAAAGTGTAAACAGTTTTTGTATTCCCCATAATTTCTATACATGTCTATGGGAGTGTGTATGAACACGGTGGTATATTTCAAATTTCAGTGGGATCCAGTGAGGCTCGAACCGGGGCCTCCAGGTCACAAGTCCTATACTGTACCTCTTAGCCTTTCTTTTTGACATGGGGTATTTGTTGTCGCTTGACTGCTCTTGTTTCATTTGTATTTTTGAAGTAAACCTTTGTTCAAAGTTCATGGATTATATATGACAAGAAACTGTTCAAAATCTGGTGAAAGTAATGTCTTAACCCCATACCAAACAATCCATTTTTTGTTACAAATCTAAAGAAGAATGTCTGTGAAAATGTGGAAAAGAAGGTAATCCTGAAATCCCCTTTTCCTTTAATGTTTCCTATGCTCTCAAGAACAAATCCCATCATTTGCCCTGCATTCAGTTTGTCGTCTACAAATCTTTCAGTTTGGAGACATCTATAGCAGAGCCATGCTCTGGCAAAAGGGGGCTTAACACTTTACCGTACCACAAAATTTTAGACCAGTCCAATTCAAAGTGTTTGCAGACAACAAAATAAATGTGACTGAATGGGTAGAAAACATTGTGGGAAAAGGAGAAAATACTGGTTACCAGCATTTTCTCCTTTTCCCACAATGTTTTCAAAAGGCTTCTTTCTCAGTGTTGTCAAAAGTCGGAATTGCGTGGTGAAGGGTTAATGCATATCCATGATGCATTATGCCTAGCATGTCATCTCATGATCATGGATCTATACTGTCCAGTTTGTCTAACAATGGACTGAATCATGAGGTAGACTGGTCCTTGGACATGCAGAAAATTGACCAGTAGCAAAAAGTTTTGGCACGGGTGAGTCCGCGCAGGCTGACCTGAGTGGATACTTTTTGCAGATGCATGGTTTGACTAAAGTGATCTTTCACATATTTAAGCAAGCACCACACACTCTATATCCATTAAGAAGATTATGTTTAAAAACACTGTGTGAACAGTAGCGCTGTCTGAAGAGTGTTGTTACAAACAGTTTCTCATTTTCTCCCTTTATTTTACAACACATTTTAAAATTCTGTGTTCCATTTCTTTAAGCCACCAAGCCCAGGTAGTGCTTTTGGTAGCATGCAGGCCTTGAGACCAGGGGTGTGCTAGTTTGAATCCCAGCTCGGCCAGTTTTTTTCTGAGGCTCGATGAGAGTCATGGCGAAAGAATTCATTCCTCTCACCGCTGATCATTGTTTAGACGATGGTTATGTGAGACAGCAGCCAGTGGCTCGGGAAGAATATTGTGCAAAGTACTGGTAAAAGAAAAGGAAAGGCCAGAAAAGCATGAATAGGTGTACTGGCCTCCACGGTATAATTGAAAAAATGTTGAAAAGGCGTTAAACACTGTATAATCAATCGACAGTCAACTTATTTTAACCCTTCACTAAACAGCAAAATTCTAGACTTGTCCAAATTGAAAGCATTTGTTAATGTAAAAATAAATGTAACCAAAAAAATTGAAGTTTGTTTTTGGTATAGTATAAAACATTTTGGGAAAAAGGAGAAAATTGCTGCTTTCCACCACTTTCTCTTTTTTCAACAACGTTATCAAGAGTCTTCTCCGTTTGGGTCTTTCAAACTTGGGATTGTTTGGTGAAGGGTAAGAGAGCTGAACCCTGTTTAAGTTTAATCAAAATTAGATTGCACAGAACCTTCAAATACCACTACTTTTGCTGTTTTAAGCTCTACTGGCTGTAAGCAAGCAGAGCCTATGTCATGGCGTGGTTACTGTTGTCTGTCCGTCTGTCTGTCTGTCTGTCTGTTCGTTAGTCTTTTTTTTGTTTACACAATAAAGTCTAATATTTGTGGTTGGATTTTCGTGAAACTTGCACAGTTTGTTTACCTCATCAATAGCTTGAACCCTATTGATTTTGAAAAAATTCTGACAATCAGTGTGGGAAAGGTAGCCATTTAAAATTCAACATTTAAATTTCTTGTTTACACGATAAAGTCTGCAGTTGTGGTCAGATTTTCATGAAACTTACACAGTTTGTTTATCTCATCAATAGCTTGAACCCTATTGATTTTGAAAAAATTCTGACAATCAGTGTGGGAAAAGTAGCCATTTAAAATTCAACATTTAAATTTCTTGTTTATGCGATAAAGTCTGCAGTTGAAGTCCGATTTTCTTGAAACTTGCAAACTTTGTTTATCTTATCAATAGCTTGAATCCTATTGATTTTGAAAAAATTCTGACAATCAGTGTGGGAAAAGTAGCCATTTAAAATTCAACATTTAAATTTCTTGTTTACACGATAAAGTCTGCAGTTGTGGTCAGATTTTCGTGAAACTTACACAGTTTGTTTATCTCATCAATAGCTTGAACCCTATTGATTTTGAAAAAATTCTGACAATCAGTGTGGGAAAAGTAGCCATTTAAAATTCAACATTTAAATTTCTTGTTTACACGATAAAGTCTGCAGTTGTGGTCAGATTTTCATGAAACTTACACAGTTTGTTTATCTCATCAATAGCTTGAACCCTATTGATTTTGAAAAAATTCTGACAATCAGTGTGGGAAAAGTAGCCATTTAAAATTCAACATTTAAATTTCTTGTTTACACGATAAAGTCTGCAGTTGTGGTCAGATTTTCGTGAAACTTGCCCAGTTTGTTTATCTCATCAACAGCACAGATTGTTTATCTCATTAATAGCTTGAACCCTATTGATTTTGAAAAAAATTCAGACAATCAGTATGGGAAAAGTAACCATTTGAAGTTCAAAATTTCCTTTTCTTGTTTATGTGTTTTAGTCTGCATTTGTGGTCAGATTTTTGTGAAACTTGCACAGTTTGTTTATCTCATCAATAGCTTGAACCCTATTGATTTTGAAAAAAATCTGACAATCAGTGTTCGAAAAGTACCCATTTAAAGTTCAACATTTCATTTTCTTGTTTAAACCATAAAGTCTGCAGTTGTGTCAGATTTTTGTGAAACTTGCCCAGTTTATTTATCTCATCAATAGCTTGAACTCTATTAATTTTGAAAAAAATCTGACAATCATTGTGGGAAAAGTACCCATTGAAATTTCAAAATTTCAATTTCTTGTTTATGCTATGTACAACAACTCAGCATATTTGGTTGAATTTTCATGAAAGTTGCACAGTTGCTTTATATTATCAATAGCTTGAACCATATTGATTTTGAAAAACATTCGACAATTAGTATGGGAAAAGGAGCCATTTAAAGTTGAAAATTTACATTTCTTTTTTAGACAGTTAAGTCCACATTTTAGATGCAATTCTTTTGAAACTTGTAAAGGTTATTTTTATCATAAAGGAATTGAACTCTATTTAAAGTGAAGAAAATCTAGCAATTAGTTAAGGAAAAGCAGCCGTTTGAAGACTTAGTATTGTTTACTCAACACAGTCCACATTATTAGTCATATTTCTGTGAAACTTGCAGGGATAGTTTAATACAATGAGTACTGAAACCCTATCAAATTTGGTTGGATTCCAAACAATTGCTTATGAGAAATTTTCCTTCAGTTTTTTTTTCACTCTTTGTTTAATTCAACATGCCTACTTGTGCTCTCTCAGTGGGTTCAAGCCCAGTTGCAACAACACCCCAGCCCCACCCTTTTTTTTTTGCGAGGGGGTTGTTTTTATGAATTCATAATGCATGCTAGGAAAAAAGCAAAATCACTGCCAGTAGAGCAATTCAGGCCCTCAAGGGCCTCTAGTTCCTTATTGAAAAGGTCTGTTTCATTAACTCTTTACCAAACGACAAAATTTTAGACTGGTCCAAATTGAAAGCATTTGTTGATGACAAAGTAAATGTGGCTTAAAAATTGAAATTCGTTTTCGGAAGGGTAGAAAATATTGTGGGAAAAGGAGAAAATGCTGGTTACCAGGATTTTCTCCTTTTCCCACAATGTTTTCAAAAGCATTCTTTCTCAGGGTTGTTAAAAATTGGGATTGTATGGTAAACAGTTAATTACGACCTCATAGTGTCGCATGTGGAGGATATTTGTTTTTCTTGGTGAAACTGTGAAAGATGGAAATTTTTTTCATCGAGTGAACATCATAGTTAATATTACCATTTGATGTTCATGAGATGAAATAAAGTTCAATCTCTCACAGAAGAAACAAATATTCTATTAATTTCATGCTTCTAACCCTTTTTTTGTCGGGACTTGCGAAGTGCAGGGGAGCTTCTGGTATTTCCGCACCAGTTAGTTTATCAATCGGTAAATTCACTGGTCGAAACAGTTAAATTATCAAACCATAATCCACCATTATTTCCCTATAAACTATGGAAAAGCATGAAATAAACTACAGACTTGAAACACTTTTCCTGTTTTCTCAGGATGCCTTACTATGGAACAAACTGGGAGCAACACTGGCCAATGGAAGTCGAAGTGAAGAAGCAGTTGACGCATACCATAATGCTCTTCAGATAGCACCTGGTTTTATACGGTCTCGATATAACCTTGGTATTGCGTGTATAAATCTTGGTGCACATAAGTAAGTGTCGTACCTTATTAGTCATGCCAGCAGTCAGGACTGCTACTACTGCACTGTTTCTCAAGGGAAAATATTTATATGAGCCATGCTCTGAGAAAAGGGAGCTTAATGCACCTGCCAACAGTATCAACATGGGTTAGCCAGCATGGACTGCCCGAGGTTGAAACTTTTTGCTTTTTAGCTCACCTGAGCACAAAGTGCACAGGGTGAGCTGTTGTGACAGGGCTGTGTCCGGCATCCAGCATGTGTTGTGTGCTCGTCAGCATTTACCTTGTGTGTACCCTAGAGGCCACATTTTCAGCCAGATCCTCATGAAACTTGGTCAGAGTGTTTGTCATGATAAAATCTCGCACAAGTTCGAAATTGGGTTACGACAGTCAAAAAGTAGGTCACAGGGCCAAATCTTGGGAACCTTGTGTGCACTCTAGAGGCCACATTTTCAGCCTGATACTCATGAAACTAAGTCAAAATATTTGTCTGGATGAAATATCGGACAATTTCAAGATTGGGTAATGTCAGGTCAAAAAGTAGGTCACAGGGCCAAATCTTAGAAAAACCATGTGTGCACCCTAGAGGTCACATTTTCAGTCTTATACTCGTGAAACTAAGAATGTTTGTCTTGATAAAATCTCGGACCAGTTTGAAATTCGGTCATGTTGGATCAAAAAGTAGGTCACAGGGCCAAATCTTAGAAAAACCTTGTGTATACTCAAAAGGCGAAATTTTCAGCTTGATACTCAACCCCGGTCAGTATGTTTGTCTTGATAAAATCTCAGACAGGTTCGAAATTGGGTCACTTCAGGTCAAAAAGTAGGTCATGGGGCCAAATCTTGGAAAAACCTTGTGTGCATTCTAGAGGCCACATTTTGAGCCTGATACTCATGAAATTTATTCAGAATGTTTGTCTGGATGAAATCTCAGACAAGTTCGAAATTGGGTCATGTTGGATCAAAAAGTAAGTCACGAGGTCAAATCTTAGACAAATCTTTTGTGCACACTAGAGGCCACATTTCCAGCTTGATATTCATTAAACTAGGTCAGAATGTTTGTCTGTATAAAATCTCGGACAAGTTCGAAATTGGATCACATCAGATCAAAAAGTAGGTCACAGGGCCAAATCTTAAAAAAACCTTGAGTGCACACTAGAGGCCACATTTTCAGCCTGATACTCATGAAACTTAGAATGTTTGTCTTAATAATGTCTTGGACACATAGAAAATTGGTTCACATTGAGTCAAAAAGTAAGTCATGGGGCCAAATCTTAGAGAAAAACCTTGTGTTCACTCTAGAGGCCACATTTCCAGCCTGTTACTCATGAAACTTGGACAAAATGTTTCTCTTGATGACATCTTGGACAAGTTCGAAATTGGGCCATGTTCTGTCAAAAAGTAGGTCACTTTCATTCATTTGTTTTACATCATTAAAACCAGGATCTCTTCAGCTTTATTAACTGTAGATGACTTTACTCAATTGAGTGCTTTACGGCCAGTGGCCCTGTTGTTGTCAATTTCCAGTATGTCAAAGGATTCAGTCGGTTGTTAGAGAACTGGATTGTATGGATCTAGTTATATGATGACTTGCTTGGTATGTCACTGAGATGCAATAAGCCCTCTTTTGCAAGAGCATGGCATAATTATTTTCTATGAAGGCCTATTGCCTAATTAATATGAACATTTTATGATTTATGATTTTAATGCATATTGAGTTATAGTTTTGACACACTAACATTTAGAAACACAGTCCAAACTGCATTAGAATGTGACTGTTCAATACAGGTGTTTTCTTAATACAGATACAATAGAATTTCGTTAGTTCGCACGTCGCTCATTCAAAGCTATGTGTTGGTTCATATGCTTACTTCGGTCCCGATATTTATCCTTCTTTATCATTGTTAAATTTCTCAGAGTACTTTGAACTTCGATGGTCCGTAGTTTGTAGTGTATTTCATGCCCCAAAAGCAGTTGTCATTAGGGATATGGGGGCAGGATATTACCCTTTACTTGCCTAAACTACCTAAATATGCCTGAAAGCACCATTTAGTGTTTTCCGGTCTTTCTGATGGTGACCTGGTCTGAAGTCCTCTGAGTGATTTGATCGCTAGAAGCGGAAATCAATCCCACAGATTTCAACAAATGCAAAAATAATGGATAAATTTGTTTCAAGTATTTATTATGATAAACATGCACAGTATTTATAGATGGATGAAAAAAAAAAAAGAGGTAAACTTTCTTGTATCAGATGGTCATGTGAGTTTACCCCCGTTCCGAAAGCATGTGCCAATGTTTTTTTTACACTTGTCTTCGCTAGGTGAGTGGAGTAACAATCACAAAAATAACATCGGATCAGGCCTTCAGTTTGAGGGAACAGGAGATATACATGTATAATCGTTACTAGTTCAGACTACTGTGAAATATGCTGCGTAAATCTGATTGTCTATTTCCGTATATGTATGGCACCGAAAATACCCGAATACAGCCACACTTTTTGATTCGTACTATGTTTAATTCGAATAAAATACTCTGGTCCCTTGGGCTACGAACTACTGAGGTTTTACTGTACTTACATATTTCCATTCTCAGAAAAATAAATAATAGAGCCATGCTCTGTGAAAAGGGGGCTTAATGCATCTCCATGATGTATGATACCAAGCTCGCAATCACATAATCATCGATCCATAATAGCCAGCTTTTTTTAACAACCAACTCAATTATGAGGTAGAATGGTCCTTTGACATGTAGAAAATTGACCAATAGCAAAAAGTTTCGGCCCAGGTCAGCCTGTGTGGACTGCACTGGCTGACTGGGCTTGATACTTTTAGCAGATGCATTAAGCCCCCATTTCACAGAGCATGGCTCATAATTACTTAATAAATATAGATTGCTTGCTTAATCAGGGATGTGAGTAAGAGGTGGGGAACTTCACAGGTTTATTCTGACCTGGACCTCAGGCTGCTCTTGCCTGGGGAAAAAGAGAATACATCCTGCAAAAATTTTTTATGCTTCTCAAAGGGTGGGCATAAAATCCCTGCTCTGCCCTTCCATATGTATGTCTGTTCGTCCTTGCGTCTGTCTCACTGTTGTCCAGAGCATATCTCCAGAAGTATTACAGGGATCTAAATTAAACTTCACACATTGATAGAGGGCAATGAGAAGATGTGCATAAACCTTTCACTCAGTTATGTCCCTTTTTTAATAGCAATTTGCTTGCCTGAAGCATATTTTTAGAAGTATAAAAGGAAACTCAAGGAAACTTAAGATAGAGGGCAATGAGAAGAAAGGCATAATTACAGCATTTTGATTATGAACTGCTGCTCCCCTGTCAAATTCCCTTTCTTTTTTGTAATTTCTTTTGAAGCAGCAGCACAGTTTCAGTTGTCTGGTCAGGTAGAAGGGCACTTGGAAACTTATTCACGGCTGTGTGCCTTGGGGCGGTATGATTCATCACAGCTGTATGAACAAGTTTCCAAGTGCCTTGCCACCTGACCGGACAACAAATTTATTATACTACAAGGTTTTACCATTCTAACATGAATTCAAGTGAAATTTCACTGTTCTATAGTCTCATGAATTGGGTACATGTACGAAATTGAATTTCCCTTCTGAGTGCCCCAACCCACTGAAAACTGGTGTCACTGAAAACTGTAAAATGTGAAGTTTGGTACATGTAGTCACTGTGATAGACATTCGACATATTTTCATTTAAACATGGATTTAAACAACTGCAAGGTCAGTAACTATTCAGTTTTTTATTTGTGGGCAAAAGTAAACAACTTTAGTTGCTTCAAATGACCACTAGTTCTTTTTTTTTTTTTAACTTTGCAATGTATGTCCCTTGACATTTAATGATTTGTTTAGATGACAAAGGAATGGCTCATTTTAACCCTAAGTATTTGTTTTGGGATGACAGCAAATGATAATATATTTAACCTTATTCATTTAATTTCAAAAACAGTTCTTTCTGCTTTGATAATAACCGTCAAAGGAAACTTGTAACAGTGTATTTCTCTTTTGGGTGACTTGTATCAATTGATTTACGCCACCATCTTGGGTTTTGCGTTGAAGCGCGTATGTTAAGGTTACGGGGCCCCCAACAGGGAAACTGCTTTTCCGTGGGGCTTGCCAGTGTACAGCAGTAGTGTCTGGAGCATGTTATCCAATCAGATTGTCAGAAATTTCTTTGCAGTATAATAATTGCATATTTATCATGTGTTGCCAACTGGTATATGTGCTGCTATGAAACCATTATATGAGAAATAGTAGATATTTCTGTGGTTTTTGTTTTTTTACATTGACCCCAATGCTGTTAAGGTACATCATTACAGCCAGAGAGAACTAACACTGTAAACATTTGATAGACTGTAGAATGGTTCAAAATTTAGCCAGCTATGTAAACATAGATGAATTCCCTATAAATATGGTTTAAGGGATAAATACACATACATGTATCGGAGATGTTCAATTTAATACCAGGAAGAGAATGAAACACATTTTCTGTTGGTTGTAATCTGTGCAACATTTGGCATGATGATACATGAATGATTATAGTGTTATAAAATGAAGATGAAATGGGTTAAAACTGGAAGAAACAGTATAGATGTATCTTTATATGTAAATCAAATATTGTGTGCACAAAGATCAGACTGTGCAGTATGATCTTGGGTCTGCAGTGTCTGATACCTTAAGATTTTACTGCCAAAGAAACTTTAAAATTGAAATAATTATTTGGGTAAGTGATATTTGATGTTTTTTTTCCCATTATTTTCCATATAGCAGTTCAAGGGTTAACTTTACGAGACAATTAAAGTTTTGTACTCATTGCTATTGACAGCAACTGCAGATGGCTAATGAAATCAGGTAATGGAATTTGACTGTGAAAAAGTAGAAAACAATGTGGTAAAAGTAGTTTTTTTCAAGAGCCTTTTACATTGGATCTGTTAAAAACAAGCGATGATTTGATATAGGACTTACTTAACCCTGTACCACACAGTCCCAAGTTTCAACAACCCTGAGGAAGAAGCCTTTTGAAAACCTGGTTACCAGCATTTTGTCCTTTTCCCACAATGTTTTCAACCCTGTTAAAGACAAATTCCATCATTTGAGCCACATTTAATCCTTTACCACACAATTTTGAGTTTTATTGACCCTGACCACATTTTCTTCTTTTTATACAACGTTTTCTTCTCTCTCCAAGATGGAAATCATCTCTTGAGCTAAATTTATTTTGTTGTCTGCTAAAGCTTTCAAAATTTTTTCATTTGGTAAAAAGTTAAATTACGGTGTGAAAAAGCTTTCAATTTGGACAAGTCTACATTTTTGTCATGTTGTAAAGAGATACTGGTAAATGTTATTTTTGTTAATTCCAGAGAAGCAGTAGAACATTTCCTCACAGCCTTAAATATGCAGAAACAAAGTCACGGGGTGAAGGATCCGGACTCTGTGATGTCTCAGAACATTTGGAGCACTTTACGCATGGCCATATCGTTGATGGGTCGACCTGAACTCTACAACCATTGTGATAAACATGACATAGATGCATTAAACAGTGTGTTTGGCTTGACTGCAGATACGTGATATTATAACATAAACAGAGATAGAATTATTCCACAGAGGAGTTCAAATGTACAAGATAAAGTAGTTGTGTATCCCATGGATAATTTTGATTCAGAATATGATGAAATTCCAATCAAATGTGTAAATGTTTACAAAAAAGATGATTTAAGCTGTAAAATATTGAAATCTGAGATTTCAAATAAAGGTGTTTATGGTGAAGATATTAATTTCAAATCAAAATGTAAAGCAGGGGACTCAGAGCAGAGTTGTTATAGAGAAGGACCCAAGGCTTCACAGAGGGAGGTTGATTTACCAGGGGTACTGAAGTTGATTTTTGGTTAACACTTTACCAGACAGTGAAATTGTAGTCAGGTCCAATTTAAAAGCATTTGCAGATGACAAGTAAAGAAAAAGATCAATTCATGGGATATTTTTCTGAAAGGGTGAAAAACATTGTGTAAGAGGAAAGAATGCTGATTTCCAGCAATTTCTCCTTTTCCACAGTATTTACAAAAAATTACTTTCTCAGGGTTGTCAAAACACTGAAATGTTTTTTTTTTTTGTTGTTGTTGTTGTTAAAGATTTTATTGTCCCAGTATATTGGTGTGTGAGGGTCGGGGAGCCATCCCTCTTGACATCTTACAATTCTATTGTATGGTACACAAGGAAGGACAATAAAGCAAGGAAAAGCAAACTAAATATAAACATGTAAAATGTAACTAAAAGAAAAACAGAAAAAAGAAAAAGAGGTATAAAGGAAAAAAAGAGGCAAATCTTCCCAGGTTTACAATAAATGAAAGAATATTATTCGTGGGAAAGTCAAAAAACAAAGCAGGTTTTCCCAATCTTTAGTAAAACATTTTATCTTATTGTTTTCCATAGCTGTTTTCTTTAGAATTGCAAACTTGCAAAAACACTGAAATGTTATAATGGCGTGCAACACACGAAAAGGGACCTTCGGACATATGTGTAAAAGTGTGTCTTCCCAGATCAGCCTGTGCAGTCTGTGATTAATCCGAGAGACGTTTCCCATTTTTGTGCGATTTTCTGTTTCACAAAAGTCTACTGTATGAAAAAGTCTTATGTAGTCGTAAAGTGCCATCTCGGATCAGCCTGCGCGGACTGCGTAGGCCAATCAGGGCCGACACTTTATGCAAATGTTCGAAGGTCTCATTTCGCATGTTGCAGGCCATATATGTGCTGACTGGCATATCATATGCAGAGAGACCTTCACTTTCTTCAGTAGAAAGTATGAAATTTTACATTTTTGTATTTTAGATGTTAGAGGAATACAAACTGTTTTGCCAAATATTTACAAATAGGTGATAGTACTGGGTTATAGATATCAGTCAAATATGTACAAGCTTATCAGGTGAATGTGTTAAAAAAAGTACATGTAGAATCAAAAAATATCAGAACTTGGTATCATATGACGTTTGAAAAAATCTGTCATCGAAATGTTGCATACTTACATGCATCCTCTGTGTTTTAGTTAGGGAGAGTTCTCCAATTGCAGTGAGCTTTTGTAAAGCCTGGTATAGATAAGCGGATATACAAGTGTAATTACGATTTGTGCTTTTGAAATCCTGATTTCATGTATTACCATTATTAATTCATAGTGCGAATTTGATGTGTGTTAAACAAGTGTATTTTTTTCAAGTTGCATTCTTGCAGCCAGATCAGGAGGCTTTTGAAATTTGACAGATTTCTTCAAGGTCTTATTACTATTTGAAGAAATATTGGAATTTGAAGAAATTTTAGAATTGTACAAATTAAAAGCATTTGCAGACAACAATTTAAATGTGACTTAAATGATGATGCTTATCTTTGATAGGGTAGAAAACATTGTTGGAAAAGGAAAAAATGCTGGTTACAAGCATTTTGTTTTCCCTTTCCCTCAGTGTTTTACAAAGGCCTCTTCATCAGGGTCGTCAAAACTCTGGAGTGTGTTGTGAAGGGTTTATTTATTTTTCCAAGTTGGTTGAAGGGTGGGGACTACCAAGTCTATTAACTCTTTACCCCAACTTTTAACGGCCTTGAGGAAGACGGCTTTTGAAAACATTTTGAGAAAAGGAGAAAATGCAGGTTGCTTAGCATTTTCTCCTTTTTCCACAATATTTCCTTCACTTTCAAAGAAAAAATTCATTATTTGAGCCACATTTACTTTATCATTTGCAAATGCTTTAAAGTTGGACCAGTCTGAAATTCTGCCATTTGGTAAAGAGTAAATAGATTTATGCCTAGCCTAAACTGTGACATCAGGATTGGCTGTTTGAACTCTTAACAGAATAGAATTTTGTTCCATGGATGAGAGCTGATAGTTCAAAGGAAATTATTCCATCTGATTCTATTTTTTCCATGATCAGTTTTAATAGTTTTCTTCACAGTAAAATATACTGATCAGGAACTGCCCTTGTTGGTCTCCTGTTGCACAGGTTGAAAAACATCTTCGGAAATGGAATAATTGCTTCCCTCAACCCTTTACCACACAGTTCCAAGTTTTAACAACCATGGTAACGAGCATTTTCTCCTTTTCCCACAATGTTTTCTAGTGTATCATGGAAAAATCCAGTCATTTGAGCCACATATAAATTTTCAGTCTTCAAATGCTTTCAGTTTGGACAAGTCTACATTTTTGTTGTGTAGCAAAGAATGAAAGCCTTGATAGAGGTCGAAAGTAGATAATGCAGGTATTAAAATGCATTTAAATTGTACCATTTCGCAGTATGAAAATTATATTGTGAACATGACAATCTGTTATTGTAAAATCAGTTCAAGAGGTAGTCGCTAGCAGAAAAATAGATTTTATAACTAGGTTAATACTTGCCAAGTTGCCTTATCGTGGTTTACTTTGTACCTGGTTTTAAAATTCATTTTCTGCCATTGACTCATACTTGGACCAACTGTACAATAACAGATCATCTGTAATTTCCATACTTTTAAATGATAACATTTAAATTAAAATGCATTTTAATACCCGCAGTTTTTTACTTTTGGCTGCTGCTGGACCTTTAAAGTAACAATAACTGCCAAAAGTAAACAAAGTCGGTATAATGCATTTAAATTTAAATCATAAAAATTTTAAATTATGGAAATTATTGTGAAGATGACAATCTGTAATTGTACAGTTGGTCCAAGTGTTAGTTGCTAGCAGAGAAATTAATTTTAAAACTAGGTTAAAAGTTGCCAGGTCATTCTATCTTTTGTTAACTTTTTGCCTGATTTTAAAATTCATGTTCTGCCCGCAACTAACGACCACACAATAACAGATTGTCAATTTCACAATATTTTCCATACTTTGAAATGGTATGAAATTTAAATGCATTTAAACATCAGCAGTGTGTTTTTGGCCTCTATTAGGCCTTTAATGAATTGTTTCAACTTTTTAATTGATATTTCAATTATAAGATTGATCATTTTTATGATTTATTTGTTATTTAAGAATTTGATTTTTGAAAGAACTATACAGATCATGTGAATTGTTGAAAAGTATATTGAATAAATTTACAGATATCATAGTAACTCGTTTCTTTTTTTTTTTTTCTTTTAAACTTTTTTATCGGTTTTCTCAAACGGTAGGAAAATATTTTTTCAGAAGGATACACGTAATATAGGTGTAGGTTTTGCCATTCAAATCAATTAACCCTTTTTCTAAGCAATCCAATGTGTTTGCAACCATGAGTATGGATTTTGAAAACACAGTGGAAAAAGGAGAAAATGCTTTTTACCAGCATTTTCTCATTTTCCCCACACTGTTTTCTACCTTTTCAAGGCAAATCTTATCTTTAGGACCATATTACATCTGTCATCTGCAAAAACGTTCGATTTGGACAAGCCTAAAATTCTGTAATGTGGAAAAGTGCTGTCTCGTGACACTCTGCACATCAATGTATGTGTCTTGCAGTAGACCACTGAAAACATCGTCAGGCGGCAGGGCATTTGGAAACTTGTTCACGGCTGTGGCGAATCTTGTCGCCCCGAGCCGAAGGCGAGGCGGCGACATGATTCCTCACAGCCATGAACAAATTTTCAAGTGCCCTGTCAGTCACCGTACAGAGAATTTATTTTACTTCAAAGGTTTACCATTTCAACGTGTAAATTTGGTGAAATTTCCCTGTTTTATGGTCTGAAGAATCGAGCACACTTACGAAATCGAATTTCCCATCTGAATGCCCCAACACAGATGGTGACGTAACTGAAAACTGCGTAAAACATGCCGTTCAGTGCTTGAAGTCACTGCGATTCGACATGCTTTTAGTAGTAACTATTCGTTTTATGATTTATTGGCAAAAGTAAGCGACCTTTAGTTGCTTCAAATAAAATTTTGTTCTAACGTTACACTATGTGAGCTTTGACACTTCACGGTTTGTTTACATGATGAATGGATGGCTCGTTTTATTCTCGTATATTTGTGTTAGAAACACTGTAAAAGATAATGAATTTAACCATTGTCATTTATTTTCAAAAACAATCAGTTCTTTCTGCTTTCATGACAGTCATCAAGGGAGACAAGTAATGATAAAGTGTATCTGCCTTGTGGACGAATCGCTTTGATTTGACACCTTTATCTTGGATTTTGCATTGAAGCGTATTTTTAAGTCAAGTGCTTACGGGTCTCCCAGCAGGGAAACTGTGCTGTTCCCTGGCAGCTGCCAGTGGGCAGCAAAATATGTTCGGGACATACTTTCGAATCGGATCGCGAGAATTTTTTTTTCGCAATATAATAATAGTAGACGTCGCTTTGTTGCATATTGTGACAATAGAGGTATCCTGCCCGTACTGACTTCCTTTGAAAATTGACGTTGACGTAAGGTATTTAACAGTTGTGATTTCATTGAAGCAGCAGTTCATGAAGGATGGATTTATGTGTCTATTCATACATCCAAGTTGTTTCTACAAATATTATTAAAAGATAAAGGGTTAAAATTTTCCCATTGAAACCTCATTTAGATCTAATTTTTGTGAACAATATATACGGTTATAGAAGGCGAAGTTCTGTCAAGCAACGAGTGTCAGTTCTCGAGGTCTACAAAAATGGCTGCGTCAGACCGTTCTCTACTCCTCAACATAGAGGCCTTACCAACTTGTCTATTGTATCTCTGCTCTTTCTGCAACCAATTTCAAGCAGCTCCAATATGAAATACAAACCAAATACCTGTAATACTCTGCACTGCTTCATAATTATGTTTTGCATAGCGTAAGCTGTACGAAAGGACAGCATGGACTGTAACAAAGCAGGACAGGTATATTTCATACAGTGATGACCAATGTACACAAAACCATATGTATTTTAATATTTAAACATTTAATAAATAAATAATAAAACATTGTAGATGAATTGAGAAGTATAAATCAAGATAGATATAAAACTGTCAGAATGTGTTTCCTGCATAAAACATCTATTTTCTTTTATCCTTTACCAAACAATCCCGTTTTTCAGGGGCTCTATTAAGGTAGGCTTTCAAAAACATTGTGGGAAAAATGCTGGTAAACAGGCTTTCGTCCCTTTTTCCCCACCATGGTTTATCTCCATTCAGAGACAAATGCGATCAATTAATTTCGCATTTATTTTGTCATCAACAAATGCTTTCAGTATGGACAGGTTTAAAATTTTTGTCTTCTTGTGAAGAGTCCAGGTTTGCCATTATGATACGACCACATACCCCGTTTTTGGATTTATTCATACAAAAAAAAGTTAGGCTCCACGGATCAAACTCTACATCGTGATTTTTTCAAACGGCCTAATATTGGTGTGACATTGTGCAAGCCGTTTGCGAGCACAATGCCAGTTTTTGTGCAAATCTGCTTGTGATTGCATTGTTGACACGACTAAATTGAAAACAGTTTCAAAAAAAAAAAAATAACGTAGTTTAAAAGATTTCTGTCTTTGAAACGGTAGAAAACATAGTGGGAAAATGAGACAGCGTTTTCTTTTTTCCCATAACGTTTTCAAAAAGCCTTTCTGGTTCAAGGTCCGAAAGACACGGGGTCGTTTGTTAAAGGGCTCATTAAACAAATTAGATAAATATCCTTGTTGTTCAGCATTTTGTGTGGAGCGTATATGTGTACAAGATACCTACTGATTTTTTGCACTCTGAACTTTGTACATGTATGTTACTGGAGCTGGTATGCAGAACTCTCTTACCAAAAATGAATACCTTCATTTTCCCATTTTTTTCCAGGTTAATGAAATATGTACACGAGCACTTAGGAGCAGACCGCTATTGGAAACACTTTGATAGCAAATAGCTGGCTGGTGGGGTATCAAATTCAGTAAGACTATAGACGAAAAGACACAGCCCTAGGATTTTCCTATAATACACTTCAACGATCTAATGAGAGTCAGTCTTCATGAAAAATTATTTAAAAAAAAAAACGGCACAAATGTCTTCATCGCTTCACAACACACAAGTTGTTCTTATTTTGTATTTGGAGTGAACGGTCCAAATGAGAAATTACTTAAATCACCAGAGCTCCCCACAGTTTGGGTCTGATCGTTCGCTGGCAACTGCGCACTGTTTTGCGCATTTCCGGTTCCTAAGTTATTCACAGTGTTGTCGCTGGGCTGTGATAGCTGATTAAAAAGATTTCCTGAGCTCTGTCCGCTAAGCCCTGTTGATGTCTGTTCATTGAAATTGAATGTGCCAGTTCCGCTACCTTGACCTCCCTGAGGTGGAACATTAGCGAACGTATTAAGCTGATTCGAAGGTGAAACCCCCGGGACAGAACCAGGTCCCTGGATTGGCCCAAAAGGAGTTCTTCCGAACTGTGTTCCAGTAGGGCCTTGACCGATCCCTCCATTAAAAGATGGCGACCCGAACCTGTTTAACCCAAACTGATCGGGTCTAACATTGGTTTGTGTTCCGAACTGGCTTTGACCTCTGAGCTGACCTTGACCAGCAAACGGCCCCCGACCCCCAAATTGCCTTGGGCCGAATGCTCCGAACTGTCCTGGTTGTGGTCGTTGTCCAAAGCCTGAAAACTGGATACGTCCACCAGTGGGAAAACCTGGTGGTGCGAATGGTTGAAAAGGGTTGTCTACATCTCGGAAACCTGGACCAAAAGGTCGAGTTTGGCCGAATGGTCCAAATGTTCCTCGGCCAGGTTGACCTACTGGTGTACCGAACTGTCCTCCAAACAAATTCGAGGAACTAACTTGATCACCAGCTGTTCTGGATGGGTCTGTCTGTGATCCGAACTGTTGACCACCCTGTCCGTTAAATTGACCTCGACCTTGCCCTAATCGTGTGTCTGTTGTCCCTGGTTGTCCTTGGAATTGTGTTCCACCAAGAGGCAAATTAATACCATTCAAACGTGGTGGCTGCTGATTAAATATTCCTCCTCTACCCCCGAATTGACCGGGCCTGCCTCCAGGGAAATCGAACATTTGACCTTGACCCGGACCAAATCGGGGCTGCTGGCCGAATGGACCTCGCGTTCCTGGTGTTCCAAATCTTGGTTGCCGGATTGGAGTTTGCAGGCCGAATCTGTTACCGAACTGGTTTCCTGGGAACCCTGGAATACCTGGCCGAAGTTGCCCCGATGGACTTTGACCTTGACCTGAGATTGCTGTTGAAAAATAGATAAATTGATACATATAAATTGTGATAGTTAAACAACAACAACAACAAAAACAACAGCGTAAAGCAAACAGACTCTGAGAATGAGATCACTCGATATTAACCTTTTTCATTATCAGTTTATATTATTGTTTTTGTTTTGGATAACAGGTTTAAAATCACGCACGTGACCAGATAGTTTATAAACTCAACTTGATAATGTTTATATTATCTCGTCATGGTTCGTGGTTTTAAATTTGTATTCCCACGCCACCCCCCTCCCCACAAAAAAAAAAACAATAGTATAAACTATTAATGAAAGGTTTATCAAGTTAGAGTTACACAAAGATGTTATAGCTCTCACTCGATAAACCTGTCATCATCAGTTTATATTGTTGTTTATGTATTGGATAACAGGTTTAAAATCACGTGCCCGCCTGGGTGGCTCAGTGGTGAGCGTGTCGGACTCAAGACCTGGTGGTTGTGAGATCGATACCCGGTTGAGGCGAACTTTCTTTCCGGCGTATTTTCGCCTCTCACCTCTGCTGAAGCATGTGAGAAAAGTAGTCGGTGGCTTTGGAAAGAAAGTTGTGTTAGTACTGGTGTGAGAAAGCCAGGAAACACATGTGCGTCACCGACCGCCATGATATGACCTTAGCTGTTAAAGTGGCGTTAAACCCCCATACAACCAATACAACCAAATTAAAATCACGTATAGGTCTCACTCGATAAACCTTTCATTATCGGTTTATATTATTGTTTATGTTTGGGATAACGAGTTTAAAACACCTACAGTGGTGAGATATTTTATAAGCCCAACTCAATAATGTTTATTTTATCCCATCACGGTTCGTGCCTTTAAATATGTATCCCCCAAAACAAACAGTGATATAAACTGTTAATGAAAGGCTTATCAAGATTGAGTTATACCGCGACGAAATATTTTATAAACCCAACACGATAGCGATTATACTATCGCGTCACGATTCGTGGTTTAACCATGTATTCCAAAAACAAACAATAATACAAAATGTTGATGAAAGGTTTATCAAGTCGGAGTTATAGTATATCGAATCTAAAACTACTCTAACACGACAGCTGTACCTCAAGCTTTTGCAGGAAGGAATATTTTCCGAGAAAACGGTTCAGCAGAACCTTTCGGCAAGTGGATTTTAACCCTTAAACTGCTAAATATGTGAACGGAAACTTTCAAGGCGATAGTAAAACCTACAATTTTGCTATTTCAAAGGCATTTTTGGGAAAAATATCTCTTTATCGAGCAGTGTAGATCCAAAACGTGCAACCTAATCTTGATCTACACTGTCTGCAAAAGCTCAATGAGTCGCGCTTAGCAGCCTAAGGGTTAACCCTTTTTTGCTCGACTCCAAGTTCAAAGTTGAATATGTTATCTGGTGTACCTGATATAATAACTTCCTCTTTCTTTTTTAGCATCCTTGTCTATCTTCACATTTACCCTTCAGCGCCATAGGCAGACCGGGGATTTTGCGGACGGTATAGATCAAGCTCAGACTGTACAGAACGAGCAGTCTGATCTTGGATCTATACAACCCGCTCGCTTAGTAAAGCCTACAAGTATGAAAGGCTTTCTGACTTTCAAGCCTTCAATAGAGGTCCTGTTTATATAAATCAGTATTGATAATATATTAAACCAAACGGCTTAGCCGGTCAAAAACTGTGTTGCTTTTATTTGAAAAAAAAAAAATCTAGATGACAAAAATTTAGAATACAATTTAGAATGGTTTATGGATCTGGTCACATTCTACATTCAGATTCTAATTTCCAAGAAGATTAGACATTTTCTTTGCTGGTAGAGAATGTATCAGCCAATTAGATGACAGCATCCAAGTTTAAAACTAGAACATTTTTTAGAATGGTTGGTGAATACGGTAGCTGGCGGACAAGATAGTTCGTTCACTCTGACGGTTTGTATCAGACAACCAAATGACTGATCTCGGAATTTATAGAGTAAGAAGATTATTCCTAAAGTAGTTAGTGCATACATTCCCTGTTTGGTATGGCTTGATTTTTTTTTCATGCAAAGAAAAGCTTTACACAGCCCTCCACCGTTTTGTACAGAGAAGAAGATAATGCATTAATGAGCCATACTTTGGCTTAATGTATCTCCGTGATGCATTATACCAAGCTAGACATCACATAACTGTGGAAACATAAAATCCATGTAGTTTAATGATTGACTGAATACTGCAGGAATAAGTGTACTTAGAATTGCAGAAAATTGACTAATTACAAACAGTTTAGACTCATGTCAGCCTGCGCGGAATTGCAGAAAATTGACCGATTACAAACAGTTTAGACCCATCCATGTCAGCCTGCACGGATTGAGCAGGGCTGACATGGTTCGATATTTTTTTGCAGCTGCATTAAGCTCCCCTTTCACAGAGCATGGTTTATTTATTGAATGAAATAGTGAAATTCAAACAACCTGCCTTGTACGATAAAAAATGAGTGTAACCAAACCGTAGATATGTCACTTGATTTGCTTTGTTTTTATCCTTTCTTCATTTACAGATGTTGCGATTATTTACTTTGGTTTGTGATTTATGTCTTAGGTCCGCATGGTATTTACACAAGAAAATTTTACAAAATTACGATAGAACTGCATCAAATCCATCGAATGGCTCTCTGATGAATTTCAATTGAGATATATCTAGCTGTGCATCTCGAGATAGTGCGGAGGATATCAAGGATAAAAACTAAGTAATACGACTGTAAGGACCCATTCAAAGAGAAGAATTGACAAACAAGTGTCTCCCATAACAACCTGGCTATCGAAAACATGTAACTATTTGAAATATTTGTTTGGGATGGACAATGGAACATGGTGTAGCAACACTTCTGAAAACAGCTAACTCCTAACTGAATCACTACCCGACGACAATGACAGTTTTACATACATGTACCTATCTTGTCATAGATTATAAGATGTTAGTACAAATACGAGGGACACTTTTTAAGTTCGTAGAGTAGGGCGGTCTTTTTAAAACCGCTTGAAATATCAAAATTTTTTTTATCTAAGACCTTCGAAATATGTCCCGTCTGCCTCCACACACATTTTACACCGATCTACCCATTTCCGGAACGCCGCCCGGTAGTCCTCTTTAGGTATATGTTGCAGACACTGGTAGACCGCACTGCCTATACCACAACGGGATTCAAAACGGTGCCCTGCCAGCATTTCCTTTAGTCTTGGGAACAACCAAAAGTCACAGGGGGACAGGTCAGGGCTGTATGGGGGATGATCTAAGACATCGAGCCCAGATTCTTTCAGATATTCCTGTACCGTAGCGGATTTATGGGCCGGTGCGTTATCATGGAGTAATTTGATGCCGCGGACACCTGTGCGCGGTCTGCGTTTCTGATAGAAATCAACAAGTTGAGTAAGAACACTTTCTCTGTAAAACTTTCCAGTGACAGAACTACCTTTCGGGACTAGAATTTGAAGGACTGGACCTTTCGAATCAAAGAATATCGCATACAACATGCGATTTGATGTTTTGCAACGGCGCGCAATGACAGGTCTGTCGCCCTCAGATGAAACCCAAACCTTATTTTTAGCCTTAGAATCGGGTTGAAAATGATAGATCCAGGTTTCATCACCTGTAACTATCTCTTCCAAACGACGTGGGTCACATTTATCATATTTTTCTATAACTTGCGATGCAAGTCTAACCCGACTTTGTTTCTGCTCGTCAGTGAGCAAATGGGGCACCCAGCGCGCGCAGATCTTACGTAGCCCAAGTCGTTCACGTAAGATCTTCAAAACACTTGACGAATGAATGCCACTTAATTCTTCTATCTCTTGCACGGTATAACGTGCGTCTTCCTCAATTAACGTTTTCACAGTAGCAACGTTCTTTTCCGTCAAAACGGAAACCGGCCTACCCACCCGAGGGTCATTTTCAATTGGCTCCCGACCATCATTAAAACGACGTACCCACTTGCAAACTGTAGCATATTTTAAAGCACCATTCCCATAAACTTTTTGCAAATCAGCATGAATTTCTGTTGGCGGAAACCCGAGCTGTGCTCGAATCTTACAATATACCCTCTGTTCAGAGATTTTTCCATCCATATTGAACGCTATATTTTACCATAGTGTATAAAACCACGTGTTGAAAATACCCAGCGCAGCGCGCACGTGGACCTCGTGCGCCGCATACCGTGACACCGTTCGAGAGAGGAATTATTACGCAAGTTCTGTGTAAAAAATCGTGCAACTTCATAATCGCGTTAAAAAGTTATAGGCTTACTCTACGAACTTAAAAAGTGTCCCTCGTATTGTATTTACTCGTTACCAAACACCCTCATGTTTAAACGACCGTGAGAGAGAAAGATTTTTGTGGGAAACGAGAAAATCCTGGTAACCAGCATTTTCTCCTTCCCTCAATGTTTTCTATCTTTTTAAAACTAATTTCAATCCTTTGAGCCAGATAAACGCTGTATATACAGGTTATCTCATTAATGGACCAGTCTAAATTTGTGTTGTTTGGTAAGGAGCACATTATACAAGTAGAACTTCATGCAAAACCAAAAAAGACATGCTCTGACGATAGGGGAATTATAGAACCTCCTCCATGAAGCATTATACCAGGTGAATCTTCACATAACTATATATCTATAAACTTTCCAGATTCAGTCCATTGTTAGACTATAATTATGGTTTTGTTAAATCCTGTCGGTCTAACGATTGACTTTATCTGGAGGAAGAGTGGTGCTTGGACGTGCAGAAAATGTACAGACGGCAAAAAGGTTCGACCCATGTCAGCCTGCGCGGACTGCACGGGCTGATATAAGTCGATGTTTTTTGCAGATGCTTCAAGCCCCCTTTTCACTGAGCATGGCTCAAATATTTTCCCTTTACCGATCATGCGTTCATGCGAACAATTCGTTTTCTCTAAAATAATTGCAAAGTCTAGGACTACCTCTGTCTAAAACTAAACCAGCAGTAATCTATAGAGTTAACAAGGACCGCGTTTGAACCCCTTTCTACATTTTTGCTGCTGCAGTCTCCCCGATCCAACGGACAATTCATCCTAGATTATCACGAATCTACTAAAAATCTAGACAAGAAAGTCTATGCTCTATACACAGTCAACGCACTATCTATGGGATACACAATTTTGGTGCGTGCAAGGACTCACCACCGTTTGGTCGGTTTGGACGGAGAAATCTGGCAGTTCTAATTCGTCCGGGGCTGGTCAGCCCGGCTATGGCACGCCGAGGTTCAGGCTGACCACTTTCGATAACATCAATTACTGCTGCCCTTTGACCTTCGGGTGCTATTCTTAAGTTAATGATCTGGACAATTGGCTCTGAGGAATTGGATTGTGATGGCAGGTTTACTGTGTTTGATTGAAAGGAACTATTTCGTGGTAAGCTAACTGGTACACCAACAACAGTATCGGAGACTGTAGGAGAGGGGGCTCTCATATCAGCAAAATTTAAAGGTTTGAAGAGAGACTGATCACTTTGTGTATCAACTGGGATAAGAATGGTTTCGATTTCATTTCTTGACGATGAAAGAAAAGATGAAGCAGATGAATCAGGAGACGTGTTAGAGGTACCAGAGGATGCTGGTTGTTGGTTTGCGATTGTTGGTGGTGATCTAGATGACAATGAAGACGTTACCAGGCGAACTGATGGTGTTCGATTGCTGGTGTCTAACACCGATCTGGTTGGTGGGACAGTTCTTGGTGCAGACCCAAATGTTCTTAAGTTAGCAGTTGTGAATGAGGGAGACAATGTTTGTGACACAGTCGGTATAGGTGTTACAGACGATCCTGAAAGTTGGATCAAAGCCACTCTGTTGGAAGATAAAATAGGCGAGGTCCGTGTACCATTTCTAAATTGTATTGCTTCTGAATTTCTGTTAGAGTTAAAAGAAGAATTAAATGTAGCAAGTGATGTCCCAGATGGACCAGTTTTTGACAAAGGATCAAACGACGGCACAGGTATTAATGTTTGGTTGAATCTGTTTGCCATTAACTGAGAGGATCCAAGCAAACCAGAAACTGGTGTTTGGGACAGGGAAGAAACCGTTTTGGACGAAAGTCCAAGGGAACCAATATTAGATGAATGAGAAGAGATTCTGCCATCTGGCAAAATTATTGGAGGTGGTGGGGCATCCGTTACGGAAACGGTAAAACTGAAATTAGGTGTGTTTGTTTGTCTGGAAGCCCCAAGCAGCTTTTCAGTGGAAATAACAGAGAGCCCTCCACCAATCAACCCATCTGCCACACCTGTTGCGTTGATGACTGGACTCAACGGCGGAAAACTTGGATTTGTTGGCTGAACGTTCTGAAAGTTGTTGTTGAAAGGCTGGCCGGTGTTTCCAGGGACGGTAACTCTTGTACTTTGTGTGGCAAAGTCCTCTGCAATGAAGTGTTGGAACCCACATACAATAACGATAATATACCAAAAATGTTACTTAAATATTTTGTACCTTTTGAAATAAAAAAAATATGATTATGATAAATTGATATAGTCAATGAGCCACTGAAGTAAAAATGTTAGAAAGATATATGTTCTATAAATAAATAAAATATAGATGAGTGATGCTCTATGTAAAGAGGGCTTAATGCATCTGCGAAAAGTATCGATCCAGGTCAGCCTGCGCAGTCCACCATAGCTCAATTTTCTGTATGTCAAAGGACCAGTCTACCTCATGATTCAGTCGTTTGGTATAATGCAAAAGGAAGATGCATTAAGCCCCCTTTTCCTAGAGCATGGCCCAAATATAAAATATAAAACCCTTGCACCAACACAATGATGAAAGAATAAATATGAAATATGAAATAAGTATGAATAATATGAGTAGTACTCTGGTATAAGAAAAAAAGGTTTTGTGCATCATCGAATTACATTGTAACAAGTAAATCGTCGCATTTCACGGATCCATTTTGTTTTATGGACTATTTTTTTTTTTGAATAATGATATGCATCAAATTGTCCCAACAGCTCCAGAATAAACCAGTAGTACCACAGTGTATAATACTGACAACAGTATTGATAATCAAGTTGTTTGTGTGTGGGTCGCTTTAATACAAAAATATAGTTGTAAGTCAACTGAGATTTAAGTTACCTGATACCATTACCGGGGCTGAACGTACGACATAAAAGTTATCGTAATCTCTGACAACGGTTGCTCTGAAATGAGATGAATATATGGTATAAAACGATTGGTCGGTTTTTTTTAATCACTTTACTTGTAGACAAAACAATAAAACTGGACACAAATCTGATATTCTATTTATAGCATATCTCACTAAATTGCACAGTATACACAGCGCCCCAGATAAGCTGCGTATTTGCTTATTTTACGCTATTTGGAACAGCAAATACGCAACAAAACTTATTTTAAAGCGTAACAAATACGCACATGTTTCTCACGATACGCAATGTGACTGATTTTCATTGCGTATTTTGTTGACAACCGAGATCGTCATCTTGATCGGCTGTGTTGTCGCTGAAAGGCTCGCATATCATTTTCTGAATGAATTGCAAGCTTCTTAGATCAGCTGATTATACCACTCGTCACAACTCGGCCGATTTCGTACCTACATCTAACTCGATCAACGGATCACCCGAGGTTTGCAGAATGATTATTATACGTGTACTTGGTTTGGCATTCGGCAAACTTCGGGTCATCCTTCGATTAAATTCCTCGGCTGTATCACATAGATTGATATGCACCTACACAGTACATTTCTTCTAAAAAAGATACACCGCTTTACCATTCTTAAATCGTAATATTCCACCCAGAAAAAGTAAACACTCGTCACAATTTTCTCATAGAATCATTCTATACATTAATTTTCTAACTTGGTCTATCAGTTCTCATTGACGCTTGGAAATTTGAAATAACCCGTTTTTTATGCTCAAAAATAATCTGCCTAAAGGTCAATCTGACACATGAGATCATCGGCTAAAACTTCATATAAATTAGCTTGCGAACCTGTACCCGGCAGATATATGGGCTTTAATAAGTTACACAATTAGTGTCAAATGTGAAGTACGCACACGGCTGTTTATCACAGCTAATCAAACTGGCATTTTATGAAAACGTGATAAAAGTGTTCATCCCTTTATCTAGTGTAAAATGACAGGTTTTTGTGTTACCTGCTACCCAAATTGACAAAATCATGCCAAATGATGAAGAAATACTTCTCCGCGAATCAATTGACAAGAAAAATCGGACGCTGAAAAAAAAACGCGAAAACCCATGACACAACAAACGTCAGTTTGATGTCGTCCGATCAGAGACACTTCAATCTGTTTTATCGTCTTTAATAATGAATTTAAACAGTGTATATACACAATTCTCTGTAGAAATCAAGAAGTGGAAGCCAAAATATGCGTTTCGTAGTGAGTAAAAACCATTGGTTGCGTTATGAAATAAAAATATATGACAACCTACAAATTAGAAAGGGAGGGTGGAGGTTAGGCATTTTTGTCATACAGTGTTGGAACGTGTGTTAAAGAAGGTATTGGTCACTCATACAAAGAAAGAACACTAGAATGAAAGAACTCTTAAATGATGGTGACCTTTCTTTTCTCCCTTTTCCACTATGTTCTAGTATGCTATATGAAAGACAAATCCAGTCATTCAAGCCACATTTGAATCGCCGTCTGCTACTGCTCTAAATACGAAAGAGTCTAAAATTAAGTTGTTTTGGAAAACTCTTAGAACCTTGTCTCTGTCCATTTATTCATAATGACGAATTGCACGCTTGGGCTGCAAGTTAAAATTTAGTTCTCCATCTTTCTGATGATCAAGTGCTTGGATCAAGGCATCCATATTTTAGCAACACATTTTCTTTTTATACCATGCTCAGCATATAACAGATAAAAATAATAAAATAAAATTGCCATATTTTTCAATCAATCTTATTAGCTGGACACAATATAAAATAAAAAAAAAAAAAAACAGCATTATGGGATTGAAACATACTATGTTCAATTATGGGGTTGAATTTTCTTGCTTAAAAATTTGCTGCTTAAGCAAAGTCATTTCATTTTACCACTGCCAAATATGATTCTTAAATACTCCTTGGCTCAAAAATGATCTGGGACTCTGTATACATGTACACTAAACTGTACAATATGTTTGTGTCATACTCTAGCAAAAGGAAGTTTACTGCATCCCCGTCATCCATTATTCCAAGCAAGTCTTCACATAACTATGAATCCACAACCGACCGAATCATGAGGTAGACTGGTCCTTCGGCATGCATAAAATAGACCAATAGCAAAATGTTTCGCCTTAGGTCAGCCTGCGAGAACTGCGCAGACTGACCCGGGTCGCTACTTTTTGCAGATGCATTAGGCCCGCATTTCACAGAGTGTGGCATAGTTATACTTCTCTGCTTCACGATAGAACAGCGAACAAGAACTGTATTCTTGCTACACACTGATATCGTTACGAAGTTGATACGAATCTCTTACCGATCAGAATACGTTACGAATAGAGAGCTGTCAAAAATGTTGTGTGGCAAATCAGTTTTAGCGGGCAAGTCGTCATTTACACATTCGCTCAGTCCTTTGTATTATTTTAGAATATTACCATAAAGTGGACGAATCTTATTTTACCTTTTCATACAAAATCTCCCGCATGCCATAGAGCCAGGCGCAGAAATGTTCTAGGATATGCTCTTTCTCTTTTTATTGGACGCTGCGGTCTTTACCAAGATGTGGAATTAATTTAGCCATGCTCTGTGAAAAGGGGGCTTGATGTCTTTGCAAAAGATTATCAACCCACGACAGCCTGCGCAGTCCGCGCAGGCTGACATGGATCGAAACTTTTGCTGTTGGTCAATTTTCTGCATACCCAAGGACCGTTCTACCTCATGATGCAGTCAGTTGTTAGACAGAATGGATTTGATAGATCCATACATACGTGATGACTTGCTTGGTATAATGCATTAAGCCCCTTTTTCACAGAGCATGGCTCATTTGCAAATTAGTTAATACAGCTGGTTGTCTTTGTGCACACAGATTCAGACTGCGTTACTGTGTTCCTACTCTATAACTGTGTACAAGTGACATGTGTAGCATATCCGAACAAAGTACAGAAGAATGCTTATTTGTAATGTATGCTTCATGCCAAAGCCAGGTTAAAGTTACATTTACAGTTATACTTACACAAATCTGACACTTGGATCTCTTAAATTCATCGGGGCTTGCCACGAAGCTTCTATCATTGTCTTTGTGTCGTTAAAGGTGTGCGTGATGGCGTTACTGCCGCTTGGCGTGTTACATCTTCTTAACTGTGGATAGACAGAAAAAAATATGAGCCATGATCCATGAAGAGTGGTCTTAATGCATCTACAAAAAGCATCGACCCAGGTCGAAACATTTTGCTTTTTGTAAATTTTCTGCATGTCAAAGGACCAGTGTACCTCGTGATTCAGTCGATTGTTAGACAAAATGGCTTTCAGGAATACAGTCAGAATCACGTGAAGACTTGATCGGCATAATGTATCATGGAGATGCATTAAACCCTCTTTTGTCAGAGCATGGCTCAAATATACGGAAAACATTGAAGAGAAGTCGTTTATAAATATCTGTAGAAATCAGCTTTAACCAGGCTGACATAATCAGCCAGGTAGTTTTCTGCACCAGCTTATGTAAATATCAAATTATTTGTGGAGGTCGCAGGACATTAGAACCCAATAACGCACGTGTAATGAAGTTCGAAGAAATAACACAAGACTTAGAGATTTTGGCCATAAACTTTACGCTAAAGTTTTTTCACCAACCGATTGATAGTTGTGTATGTCGCGGCGGTTGTGTATGTCGTTGCTAATCGATTTTCAAGGGCGCCGCCATGTTTAAGATCATGTGACTGGCAGTTCAAAATGGAAATCTCCTTGGAAAGGTTGCTTTTTCAAACTTAGTATGGGAGAAATATTTCCTTATCAGACAGTGTAGATCCAAGATCAGACTGCACGTTCTGTGCAGTCTGATTTTGATCTACATTGTCCGCAAAAGGTCCTAGAGTCGCGCTTAGCAGCCTAGGGGGGTTAAAACCTCTGTTCTGTTGACAAGGAATTTTCCTTTCCCATGTCGGGTTTCACGTGTTACAACGCATACAATGAACAGTTCATTTCCCATTTCGAATTCAGACCGTTGCAGTTTAGGATCTACATTATGAGGAACACGAAAGTGAAAAACCGCTTTACACACTTTTTTTGTCATAGTTATGAGATATTGATCTGTGAATTATTTCAAGCGAAACATGCGAGTCAGAGATTTTTTTGTATGATGAAGCCGGTAATTTTGTTCGTTTAGATTTAATTAGTTAGGGAGGCAGATGCTTAGCTAGGCCAAAATATAGTATAGGCAAAAGTAATACGGATTATATTATCCGAGACGCGAAGTGCCTAGATGGGGAGGGGGATTTCAGGGGACCCCCCCCCCCCGAAAACTTTTGAATCGTAGTAGTAGCAAGCTATTTGGTGGCCTCTGCTGACGTTTACTGGCAAAATGGTATTTCTTTCTTTTTTCGGCGTAGCTGAATGCGCTGGCTTTTGACCTACTTCTTTGTATTGTTAAATTCAAATGAATAAATAGAAGTTTGCGATTGGTCAAAAACTGGATATGTATACTCAGCGGGTCCAGGCCATTTTTCGGGGAATTTTACGTCGTCTATCTTTTTTTAAAGATGTTTCTTGTTATTTTTGCAAAGTGTACGCCACTGCGTTTTTGCGTACAGGCAGATACGCCCCTGGAAGGATTGGTAAAACACAGGGACGATTAAATAACTCCACGTACCTGTGTTCTTCCAGTGAAATCCTGCTGAAATATTCCCACAACATCGCCCGCCTCGTCCGGAAGTTGTTTCCAGGACTGCACAGCTTGGATAAGAAATCCTTTGAATGGAACAGCGGTCGTCGAACGTAATGTCACTGAAATAAAAAAAAAAATAAGGAGTATATAAAGCTAAGATTAACCATATATAAATTTTACTGAAATAATTTATTTGCAAAGGATAACATTATCTAAACAAACATTGTGGGGGAGGGGGGGGGGGGGTTGTTATTGATCATTTGTTTCAACATGTACCACTTTATACTCCAAATGCGATTTTATGCGACTTGAATACAAACAGTCGTTTACCACAATAACACGGATCGGGTGTTATACATGTATAATTTGGAAAATCATTACATGAATATCTTTCCCACAACCATCGTCGAAACAATGATCAGCGGTAAGAGAGGAATGAATCTTGTCGCAATGACTATCATGTATTGTCGGAAAGAAATTTGCAGAACTAGGGATTAACCTATTTTGTAGAACAACCGCCTGGATCTTGAGGTACACTGGTCTCTTTGACATGTAGAAAAATGACCAGTAGCAAAAAGTTCCGATCCATGTGAGCCTGTGCGAACTGCGAAGGCTGACATTGATCGATACTTTTAGCAGATGCATTAAGCCTCCTGTAACAGAGCATGGCTTAATTATTGGGGTCATCTTCTTCCCCACCCTCGAAAATTGTAATCACGCGAGCCAGTTACATCTGGTCACGGTAAACTACAGATGCAATACTGTTGTTGACTCGCGCAGTTGTCGCAGTAATATCATCTCCACATTGTTTGAGAATTTTTTTGCCCATTAAGTCTAAAACTGTAGCTTTGTCGATATTTTTATCAGGGATAATACCAAGTGCTCAGACATAAATATCAGAGAATGTTTTATAGCAAAACTGTTTTCAATGTGATACAGCCATTACGAATTTTCTTGTCTCACACACGTCTGAGACAAGAAAATAGTGCGGTATTTGGTTAACACTCTGTAATTATACGCATCATTTCTAAAACATTGCTGATCCAGATTCCTGTGTGAAATTGACTGTCAGCACTGATGAGCGTGACAAAGCTACTAATTTTAGCATTCATGTTTAGATATAAAACAAAACCGTTATATGTAAGTTTCTTTGGAACTATTTTTTTCTGTGATGTACATGTACACATCTGTCAAAGAAACAAATTGACTTCACGTAAATTTCAATACGCTTGTGTCTGGAGGCCTATGTTTTCACACGACATGAACTAAAATTCTTGAAAACCAGCCATGTGAAAAAAAGAATCTGACATTCGTCGGCTTTGAGGTAAACAATTTAGTAAGCTCGTCCACGGAAAAATGTTATTAAGCTCGCCAAAACTCGCTTGATAGAATCGTTTAACCCTAAGGCTGCTAAGCGCGACTCACTGACCTTCTGCGGACTCTGGAGATCAAGATCAGACTACACAGAACGTGCCAAAGGCTCGTTTAACCCTTAAACTGCTAAAAAAAAATGTAACGAAAATTTCCACGCAGTAATAAGAAAGCAAATATTGCGATTTCGAATTCGATTTCACCGGATAGAAAACACCGTATCGGACAGTGTAGATCAAAGATCAGACTGCACGTTCTGTGCAGTCTGATCTTGATCCACACTGTCCGGAAAAGGTCTGTGAGACGCACTTAGCAGCTTAGGGGTTAATAAAATTTTATCTTAAACACCAACTCATACCGATCTTATATGTCTCGCTCGCCATATTAGAAATACATGTACATGTAGCCTACTTAGAAAACTGTTCGTTCAGTTCATTTATAATGTTACGTCTCCCTTTAGTTACTGAATACGGATTAACGATTCTTTGGGTGAGTTATTTTATTTAACTTTCTAACATTTGCTAGATCTTTGACAGTCTTCTACACTTTTTATCTTTCTTACTCTCTATGGCTTTATTGAAATAGTTTTTTTTTTCTGTTTTATCATTCTAGTAACTTTATTTCGGGGCAATTTTGTATCTGTCATCTGTCAAAGTCGCCTCTTTATGAGACATATCCTTTTTAATTGATTGATTGATTGTTTTGTGTTTAACACCGTTTCCAAAATTATTTCCGTGTTTTTTTTAAATTCTTTTTTTTTCAACTATTGCCATTGTTTTTCCTCACTATTTGTCAAATTACCATTACTATTTTTCTTACGGTAGCCATGTCATTATAAATACCATTACCAACTGAGAATCTGAAATTTGGAGAAGAACCATATATATAAGCTTTGCTTTCGCTCTTATCTATTTCATCAGTTATTTTTGTTATTCTATGTCATTGACTGTAGAAAGTTGTGTTATTTGATGAATAAGATATGCTTAAATTAATATTATTTCAGTTCTATCGCGGCAGCCAGTGCATCTATCCATGCTTTCCTGGAGTTTCTGTTACCAATAAGTCGCACAATTTTCTTCCCAAGCCACTGGCGGCTTTTCCACATAACCGGCATCGAAACAATGATCAGCAGTAAGAGAGAAATTAGTCCTGTCGAAATGGCTATCATTAATCATCAGAAAAAATTGGCCGAACTGGGGGTTCGAACTAGCGATCCCCCCCCCCCCCCGTTCTTAAGTCCTGTATGACTGCACTACCCGGGCATCGGCATATCAGTTTTATTTTAAACTATTTCTGTTAACTTACACTACCACGGTTTTAATGCATGAAAACAGTTGGCAGAAAGAGAAACTGCTCGTCACAATGATTCAATAAGTGGTATTGAGGGGGAACAGTGTTCATCCGTATTTGGGGCAAATTTGTCATAAACGGCGTATTTGTGTTGTGTTGTAAATCATACCATGTCTTCCCGCATTCACAGTTACCCGGACCAGTTATACCTCAGATACATTTGAGCCATGCTCTGGTTAAAGGGGGTTTAATGCATCTCCGTGATACATTACACCAAACATGTCATCATATAATTATGGATCCATAAAATCCATTTTGTCTAGCAAATGACTGAATCATGGGGTTTACTGGTCCTCTGACATGCAGAAAATTGACCAATAACAAAAAGTTTCGGCCCCTGTCAGCCTGGGCGGACGTCCGTCGAAACTTTTTGAAGATGTATCACGCTCCCTTTTCACTTAGCATATGGCTCATTTCGTTTTTGTTACGGTCGACATTTTGCAGCACAAGATATATGTCGACTTTGGTCACAGCATTAACCTTTTTTTTAGCAAGTATTAGCTTAGATAGGCATATGATATTTAAGTATTCACAAGCACTCGCAAGTCCCACACAATGTGAAGTGTCACAATTACCCATGGATACATGAAAGAGCAACATGCAGAAATCACGTGACAGCAACAACAACAACGACAACAATGCAAACAACAGGTAACCAAAACAAAATAGTAATGTTGAGTGTTGTAGTCCTCTATTCACACTTACATTATGATCAGACTGGGTCAGGGCTATAATTATTCGATACATCATACTGGCTGTATTCTCTTGACAACCGTCGCCATTTTGAAATAAGACCTGAGCAGAGAGACGGAGATACAGGTTGATGTCAAGCTGTGTGATGTGCGTGTTTTATGATAGCTTAATAATGACACTTTTAGTGTAAAAACTCGCTATTTCTGTTGGCGATAAATGTTATTATTTTCTATATGTCTTTAACCATGTCACATTTATTACTTTTGTGTTGTTTACCGCGTTCTAGTTTTAATACAGCACTAAATAGGCTTCCCAAACACTAACTGAAACACTTAACAATCTAAGCGTTTTTGATGGAACCAGGAACTTTTGCGGACCGCATAGATAACGTGCAGTCTCATCTTGGATCTATACTGTCCGCTTGTTTAGTCAAGCCTATAAGATACATGCAAAATATTTCTGAATTTCAGTGGATTGTATTTTCAACCGTCAAAGAGGTCAATTGAGCCATTCTCCGTGAAAAGGGGGCTTTATGCATCTGCAAAAAAGCATCGACCCACGTCAGCCTGCGCAGTCCGTGCAGGCTAACCTGGGCCGAAACTTTTTGCTATCGGCCAATTTTCTGCATGTCAAAGGACCAGTCTACCTCATGATTCAGTGGGTTGTTAGACAAAATGGACTTTATGGATCCAAAATCATGTGATCACGTGCTTGTTATCATGTATCACGGAGGTGCATTAAGCCCCTTTTGTTATGCTTGTAAGTCCTTTTTGTGCTTATATATTCGGCACAGATAGGGATAACCTATAGACGTGTACATGTAGTCCTGATTTGAAGGTCCTGTAGAAACTTTGTTATTTAAAACTTTACAATAATTGAGTCATGCTTGACAAAAGGGGGTTTAATGCATCTCCGTGATTCATTATATCCAGCAAGTCATCACATAATTATATATATCCATAAAAATCCATTTTGTCTGACAATCGGCAGAACCCTGAGGTAGAGCGGTCCTTCAGACATGCACAATCTGAGCAGGCTGGTATGGGTCGATACTTTATGCAGATGCATTGATAACCCTTTTCACAGATTATGACTCAACTATATTTCGTATCGGTGATGTAATTGTATAACGTATGTTTCCATAGAAATTATTACGAAGATAGTTTAAATTCGTCGGATCGTGAGACTTTTATTTCTCAAAGGGTATATAATACTGGAGTCAGTTACATCCACTCTCAAGATAACTAGTGGTTGCTCTCAGCTCCGAACCTTCCAAGACAACATAGATGTAAAGGTATTTATGAAGGTAACCTGTTACACGTTCGATGAACTAGACACCGGGCGATAGCAACCAGATGGCTAGTTCGTAGGTTTTTCAATTTCTTTTTTCTTATTCGTTGGAAAGTTACTAGAAACGTGTTTATTTGACTTATTTTCAGTCACACTGCAAATAAGCTGTGCAGGTTCTATAACCTTTACAGAAGAAAATGATTTTCCTCAGAGATATTGTTGTGACCAGGGCTCCCTTTCACTAAAATGCGTAAATCTACGCAAATTATTCGGAATTGTATATATAGATAGATATACGAGCCCTGCTGTATCCCAAGGGATGAGCTGACATAAAGTTATACAAATTTTACCCAAATCATGAAGTCATGTAGTTTTTTGAAAATTGTTTTCAGATGTAATGATTGCTTACCTAAACTGTGTACACTAATTTCGTGTGTACGCAGTGTAGTGAAAGACAGCCCTGAAGTCTATTTCATGTTTTTTCTTTTACTTTTCATTCGTCCGAAAGTTACATAGAAGCGTTTTTATTCTGACTTACTTTCAGACACACCCCAAATGAACTGTTCAAGTTCTTTAACTTTTACAAAAGAAATGATTGTCCTCAACAAAGACATTGTTGCAATCAGGTACATAGCCAGGAATGTAGTAAAGATTTAGCCCAAGTTATTTTAGATTTTTTACTCTCTTTTTCCCTCTCTTTCTTTCATTGGTCGTTTTTCTTTTTACAAAACAGATCTTAGCACCTTTAAGAGCCAAGCACAACTTTGTCGAATTTTAGCCAACGTAAATCAACATCATGCAATCTAGATCAAGATCAGACTGCACAGAACGTGGAATCTGATCTGTGATCTACATTGCTCGCTACTTCGTTTTTATTATTCTGACAAAATCAGTTTTGAAATAGAGATGAACTGGTGTGATGAGAAACCGCATTTCGTTATTTGATGCTCTGACAGTTAATGTTGAAGCCTGGGCTTCCGCCTGGCTACGCTCTTGGCTATCATATCACCTGTATATCCATTACCCGTGAGATAAACTGTTCCAAGTATCGCGCTATATGGTTGTAAATACAACGCCCAGTCTGGTAAACAGGTCCAAAATGTTGCAGTATTTGACTGTGATGAAGCCAGAAGTTGAGCTATTATTGAAATATAGCATACCTCAGACTGCCTTCTACATTTCGTGCTTATGTAAAGTATGTCATCTAATTTGATTTTGATTTCATGTCTCTTTGTTTTGTGTTTAAAGCCGTTTTCAACATTATTTCCGATATATAACAGCGGCAATTGCACCTGTCGATGCTTTCCTAGAGTTTCTGTTTCCAGTGCTTCGCACAAAATCTCATTTAGCAGCGACAAGAGCACATATCGGCGCTTTCCTGAGTTGTTTGTACCAGTGCTTCGCTCAGTATTGCATTTGTGACAACCTTGAACCAAAGTGAATGTATCCAGACATTTTTGGGTTCTTCAATTTCGAAATGAAATATGCAGCAATCCACCTTTGGTTCACAATGCCAACTTTTGTACAAACAGTAATTCTCTTAAAAAAAACCCAGGCTCTCCCTAAAAGTTAAGGCATCAAATATATGAGTCATGATCTATGAAAAGGGGGCTTTATGCATCTCCGAAAGGTACATACCAAGGTCAGCCCGCGCAGTCCGCGCAAACTGACCTGGGCAGAAACTTTTCGCTATTGGTCAATTTTCTGTATGTCAAAGGACCAGTCTACCTAAATGATTAAGTCGGATGTTAAAAAATCTGGCTATAGTGGATCCATAATTGTATGATGGCTTGATTGGTAAATTGCATCACGGAGATGCATTGATTAAACCCCATTTTGCCACAGCGTGACTCAAAAAAAGGGGGGTCTTGGAAAACCCTGGGTAAGTAAACGATGATCCTTACCTTTAAATATTCCATTTCCCTCCGGAGTTGCTGTAAGCATGAAAGGTCCTGCCATCGGACCATTCATTACGGGTGTCCCCATGTTTCTGTGGCCTGGCACCACACGACCGCAAATGCTCGACGGGGCACCATATGGATAGGCTTGAACACAAGCTACAGCGGCGAAAAACAGTAAAATCCATCTTAAAGTCATTCTTACGAAATTGTCTGATTAAATGTTATGTCCGAAAACTGTGCACAAAAAGTAAGAATTAACAGTTTCCTCCGCTCAATTCTTATGTGGACCACTATTTGTAGAATAAATCTCGTTATGTCTAAAATCTTTATTTACGTTGTGTTTAGCAGCTCCAGTCTTTTTTTCTTGTTCCGTTCCCAACCGTTTCCCGTTAAATTATGTTCAAAGACGCGATTATTTGTTGATTTGATATGATCGATTTGTCACCAGTTTTATTTCGGCGTTTTCCGTCACCTGCGGCAAAACGTCATATTTTCTTGTTTTTATAACGGTAAGCAACGTGAATGATTGACAAGGAAGGCGGATTGTGTTGATGACGTCACAAGGTGGACGTTGGGGTAGACCGTTGGACGTAACTTTTTCCTACGTTACCTGACTGCCTATTTCTTATTGCAGCAGACCACTTTTGATCACTTATCGAAATAGTTAGACAAAGTTGACTGTAACGAGAATTTCCCCTCTTGACATGTAATGTTTCTGCATGTGTTCGTGTATCAAATCTTAAATTTATGCCCGTTATCAATATCCTACAAGAATATTTTTGAAGGCGTCTGCTACAAGTATGTGTCAGGAGGTAATAGGGAAGGCAGACCTAACCTGTGATCATCGCGGATCTGCCTATAAACCTTTTTCATCTCTGTATTGCTCTTTTCAAACAAATGGGCGGGAAAAGATGGAAGTTCTTGTTTCAAGCAGCCGGTCGTGATCCGTCAATGCTTTCAACAGGATGAGCCCTTTAGCAGACGACAAAAGTTAAGACTTGCCGAAATTGGAAAGGGTTCAGCCGGATTACCAAGATTTCCGTTCATTTTACGACTGTATTTACAAAATTTCTGTATGACTCACATAATAATGTCCATCTTTAAAAAAAAAAATCTGGTTGACTCAGTTTTGTCCTTCGATTGGCCGTCGTTTGAACCCTTTACCAAACAACCTCCTCTTATAAGGCCTGTAAGGACAAAGGGCTTTTAAAAACATTGCAGGAAAAGGAGAAAATACTGATTACTGGCATTTTCTCCTTCCCCCACAATGTTTTTCACCCATTGGGACGGATTGAGTCATTTTTAACCATCTTCAATTTTTCGTCTGCAGGTGCTTTCGATTTGGCCACATTAAAAGAAAATCTTGCCGTCTGGTAAAGAATTAAATGTGCATCAACATTGCAGGCGGCCAGGCAGGCAGGTAGGTAAGTGAGTGAGTGAGTGAGTGAGTCTGTCAGTCTGTCAGTGAGTGAGTGAGTGAGTGATCGAGTGAGTGAGTAAGAAAGTAAGTCAGTAAGTAAGTCAGTCAGTAAGTCAGTCAGTCAGTCAGTCAGTCAGTAAGTAAGTAAGTAAGTAAGTAAGTAAGTAAGTAAGTAAGTAAGTCAGTCAGTCAGTAAGTAGTTCAATAAAGTGACTGTGACATAACTGACTGCTCAGGATCCTCTCTTTTGACATTAACTTTTTTACCAGACGACAAAATCTTGATCCATCCAACTTAAAAGCATTTCCAACAAGTCCGAAATTGCAAAAATCATTGAATTTGTCTTTAAAAGTTTAGAAAACATCGTTAGAGGGAGAAAATATTGATTACCAGCATTTTCTCATTTCGTTTTATAGATTGTTGTTAAACACGGGATAGAAACGGTTAAGCAGCAGATAACTTATGAAAATAGTGTAGCAAAATGAAAAAATGCACGACATTAGTAATTTGTTGTGTTGTCATTATGTTTTCATTGGTATTCAAGTACTATGTTCAGCCGTAGTTAGAGGTGGAGATGATAGACTTTGTTGTTGAAGAGCTAACATATTTTTTTTTTATGAAACAGAGTTGACAAAGTAAACGACATGCGCTGTACAGATTTATTGCGTGGATGTCAGAATTTTATCACAAAAAACAGTTAGCTATCTATTAATAGTATTATGCTTCGATTGGTTCTGTTTTATTACGTGAATCGTATGTAATAATTAGATCATTTGGTTATTAGAGAGCGTTATGTAATCGGAATGACCTTCAAACGTGACCTTACGTGTTTTGTGACAATTTGATTGTTTCATGTGACCTTCCGACCTTGCTTCTCTACTCGTATTTTTGTGAAGATAATTTTCAAGTAACACATATTTGTCTAGGAAACAATTGTGCGAAGACTATATATATGTCTAAATAAAATGTCTGTTCTGGTAGGTTTCTTTTCATTAACTCCTAAAGCGCATTTCGAACATTTAATTGTTTAGCAGTAGGTGTAGACCAAGATCAGGCTGCACAAAGGGTTTATTTACATCGCCCGCCAGTAGAGAAATTCTTGGCAAATTCCTTGAGCGATGGGTATGTGGATGTTTAGGTAGGTACATACACAAAGAACCCAAAACTGTGAACAACAACAACAGCAACATATGGATTTCCGATTTTTTTTTTTTTATAGTTTAGGAATGCAGCTATCATTTATGAAATTTGTTTTTTTCTATTTTACACAATTTTACTGAAAAACCTTATAGTATAGCCCGTGCTAAGTGACGCCCTTTCGCAGTTATGCTATACCTATATCTACTGTTTCTAATGCACACAAATATTCCATTCAGGATTATAAACTTCATTCATAAATTAATCATATTGGTGACAAATTCAAATATCAAAAATTGAAAAGGTATAAAACATACGGAAGGCGGAACCTAATTACTGTCAACAACGTCACGTGACAACAGCGCGGTAAATTTTCGACATGTATCGTATTTTACTGACTTCAGGCATTTTGCGGTTCATAATGACAACTTATATTACCACTCTCCACATTCTTCAAACTAAACTCTTTAAAGTAACAACAATAGCTACCAAACGTAAACAAAGCAGTTATTCATATGCATTTAAATTTAACTCTTTACCAAACGACAACATTTTGGACGTTTCCAAATTGAAAAGTATTTGCAGACGACAAAATAAATGTGACTCAAAAACTGAAATTTGTTTTGGAAAAGGTAGAAAACATTGTGGGAAAAGGAGAAAATGCTGGTTACCAGCATTTTCTCCTTTTCCCACAAAGTTTTCAAAAGGCTTCTTCCCCAGGGTCGTTGAAAGACGGGATTGTGTGGTAAAGAGTTAAACCATATCATCTAAAAGTATGGAAATATGGTAGTATGCTCCAAGAGTTAGTCGCTGGCGGAGAACTTAATTTCAAAACTAGATTAAAAGTTGCCAGGTCACTCTATCTTTTGTTTACATTTTATCTGATTTCAAAATTCGTTTTTCTGCCAACAACTAACGCTTTGACCGATCACACAATAACAGATTGTCATCTTCATAATATTTTGCATACTTTTGAATGGTATGATTTAAATTTAAATACATTTTAACACCTGCAATGTCTTTTTGGCTGCTATTGGGCCTTTAACTCTAAAGCTGCTAAGCGCAAATCAAGGATCTTTTGCAGGCTGTGTAGATCAAGATCAGACTACACAAAATCTGCAGTCTGATCTTGAATCTACACTGTCCGATAAGGAGATACCCCCCCTCCCCCATTTAAGACTTGTACAAATTGAAAAGGTGTGCAGACAAAAATAGATGTAGCTCAAATAATGGAATCTGTCTTTGAAAGGAAAATAAATATTGTGGGGGAGAAAAGGAAAGTACTGGACACCAGCATTGTCTGCCTTTCCCACAATGTCAAAATCTCTCTTTCTGTGGGTCGATAAAAAATCGGGAGTTTTCAGTGTAGTGTCAACTCACGTAACGCCCAATTATAAACTCGACCTAGTTCGACCGCTGAAAACAAAAATCCACTGAAACTTGGCAGGATCGTTATATTATTAGCTAGACTAAGCAAGCGGACAGTATAGATCCTGGATCAATCTACACGTTCTGAGCACTGACATCTTGATCTATGCCGCAACAGCTCCTGTTTTCGCCAACGGAACCCTAAAAGGTTAAAGACCAGCTAAGTCCATGTTCACAAACCATTCTTAAGAACATCCCTAGTCTTATTCTCCAAGATTTTCTACATTTGAGAGTAACACAAATTCTGATTGGCTAAGCCAAATCAAATGATTCAGCCAATCAAAAGTTGTGTTACTTTTAAAGTTAGAAAATTCTGGAGAATAAGACTCGGAATGTCCTTGAGAACGGTTGGTAAATATGGACTGTGCTTTTGAAACGTTTTTGTGTTCAGCTCGGATGAAATTTCAATTTTATGTTAATCTTACAGAGTAAAGTCTTGACTTAGATTTTTTTTCTTTTTCCTGAATAAGTCAAAGTTTTAATTTCAGTTTTTGTTCAGTCATTTTCCAGGATGTTTTTCTTTATTTACCAGAATATACAACAAGAGATCAGCCTGTAAAGATCAGAGAACAAAACGCACGTTGTGTGCAGTCTGATTTGTATCTACAGTGTTCGAAAAATCTAACAGTAGATCGTCTCAGTTTTCAGTCAGATGATATTTAACACCGTACTTCACAAAAGAGTTCAAGTTTTGGAAGACTGAAGTTCTCACACAATGTAAGATTATTCTTTCATTTCACTGCCTTTCCCTGTTCCCCATTTACAGAAGAACAAGAAACCCAAGTGTAAGACTCAGATGACAAATATAAACGCATTAAACAGGAAACGCGTAAAGTGAATATCATTGGGCTGTGTTGGCGGGAGGGGAGGGTAGGGTAGGGAAAAGGTGATGTTGGGGAATATACTGCAGAACGTCTTTCGACAACTTCGGGATGGCTGGCCCGTGGAGGGAGGGGGGAAGGGTGGGGCTCTATACCTGAGAACCTTTAATATGCCAAGACTGAAATGAGAAGCTTTTCGCTTTCAGACAGTCTGTTCCTGCTTCATCTTTAGGGCGCTAAATAAAGGTAATTACGTTTCTCAGTCCAGAAGGAAGAGGGAAAACCGTGAGTGTTTAAATCTACTTCAGCTGCTAAATGATTAAGATAAGACTATCCATCACAAGGTAAAAACCGAATATAGGGATTCCAAAGTTCTTTTTTTAACATATATTGCGCATCAGACAGTTTAGATCCAAGATCAGACAGCACGTTCTAAGCAGAACGATCATGATTTGCACTGTCCGCCAAAGCACAGTTACCCATGTTTGGTAACGTAAAAAATCAGGTTAGTTTGACCAAACTATAGATGACAATATATCTATGACGTTGATACAATCTCCGTCTGCACATTCTTTGAAGCCTGATCTTTATCTACACTCTTACTATTTCCAACTACTCTCGCCTTTGGTGTTGAAAAGGTAAACAAAGCAAAGTGTAATGGTACATAGCCTGTCAAAATCCGGAAGTTAGATTTTAGTGAATACCCTTGTATGTGCGATTGAAGTTAACCCTTATCTTGCTAAATAACTGAAATGAAAACTTTCAAAACGATAGTAAAAACTCGAATAATGATATTTCAAACTTACTGTTTTGGGGGATGGATATCTCCTTATCGGACAGTGTAGATCCAACATCAGACTGCACGTTTTGTGCAGTCTGATCTTGATCTACACTGTCCGCAAAAGGTCAGTGAGTCGAGCTTAGAGCTTAAGGGTTAAATTATGATTACCCCTTACCGAGCTAAATAACTTAAATTCAGCTTTCAAGCCGATGGTAAAAATCCGAAAATTGTTATTTCAAATTAATTTTTGGAGAAAAAGGTATCTCTTTATCGGACAATGTAAATCCAAGATCAGACAACACCTTCTGTGCAGTCTGATCTTGATCTACATTGTTCGCAAAAGGTCAGTGAGTCGCGCTTAGCAGCTTATGGGCTAAGAGAAAATAATCTACAAGGCTCGTTATATTATATATATATATATATATACATACTCATTACCAGTGCAGTCCTTCAATAATTGTTTTCAATACAGAAAAATAAAAGAGGAGAATACTTTGTGGATGCGAGGAAGGTATGCATTTTCTTCCCGAATTTCCCTTTCATATCTTCTAGAAATGGTTCTCGTTATTTGGCAGGCGTATTCTTCAGTATAGGAACTGTCTGTTAAAGGATCAAGCAACAATGAAATCGAACTTTTCGGTGTGTTTTCCTGACAGAAAATGTCCGTTTGATATTTGAACATTTGAACGGAGTAACTGTAATTGGACTCTTTCGCAAACGACAAATTTTATAGTTTTCTACACTGTAATCTTTTGCAAACAACACTGTAATTTGTAGCGGACGACAAATTTTATACTTTTCGACACTGTAATTTTTTTGCAGGTGAAAAATTCAACAATTTTCGACATTGTAATTTGTAGCAGACGACAAATTTTAGTTTTCTACACTAATCTTTTGCAGGTGACAAATTTTACAATTTTCTGCACTACAATGTGTAAAAGACGACAAGTTTTTATACCGTTCTAAACTGTTTGAAATGTGGCTCAAATCTTACATTTTGTCTTTGACGTCGACATGCAACTTTATTTGAGCGTTCACTCACGAAATACCTTAACCTTTCCAGTAAACCCCTTGTTTTAGATGCCCGAAAGCAGACGGCTTCCTTAAAACTCGGGAGAAATGAAGAAATGCTGATAATCAGGCATTTTCTCCTTTTCCCGTAGTTTTTTCTTCCCTTTCAAAATACAAGTATCATCATGGGACCCGAATTTGATAGGTCGTCTGCAAGTAATTTTATGTTGTACTGCAAATTTGTCGTTTGAGATAAAGTTGAAGAGTCACATTTGGGGGTGTGTGTGTGTGTGTGTGTGTGTGTGTGCGGGGGGGTGGGGGGGGGGGCGTCAAAATATAAATGTCTTGTTTTTCATGGATTTTAACTATGTTCTGACTTGATTTAAGACGGTAAAAAGTACTAAAATTATTGAAAATCAATGTAGTTTAACTCCCTTTAGCACACACACACAAAATTCAGACTGGTCCAAGTTCAAAGCATATGCAGACGATAAAAAAAATGTTGCCTGGCGAAAATGATAGGATTTGTATCAGAAAGGGTGAAAAACAGTGTGGGGGAAGGAGAAAATATAAGTTATCAGCATAATCTCCTTTTTTCCACAATGTTTTCAAATGCTTTTCTCCTCAGCGTCATTAAAACTCGGAATTGTGTGGTAAGGGGTTCACATACTGGTATTCGTATTTTTATGTATTGAATTTCGGAGAAAATGGTAGAAAAGTTACCTGTCACTGTAAGGTTTCTTTTACACCCAACACAACTCTAAAAGTGTAAAACTTAAATCTTTACTAAACGACAACATTTAAGCTTTGCGAAAATTGGAAGTATTTTCAGTAAACAAATTGCATGTGGGTCATATGATTGGATTTGTTCCTAAACGGTGGATTTGTTTCTCCTTTTCCCACAATGTTTTCAACGCTTTTTTACTGGGGTCGTTAAGAGCTGGGATTATGTGGTAGAATCTAAAAGGTTAAATCCAGAGAAAATATAGGATGGCAGTTATTGTCGGGTAATCTCAGTACATAAATACAGTACATGTAATGAATAACAAGATAACAAATTAGAATGTTGCATTTTAATGTTATGAGAAATCTTAGAAAGGTCAGAAAACATTGTTGAAAAATGAGAAAATGTTCGTAACCGGTATAATGTTTTTAAAAGCCCTATTTCTCAGGATCGTAAAACATAGCATAGTTTGGTAAAAGGTATGTGAATGCGTAGTTTCAATTAAATTTTGTGGACAAAAGTTAAATAGTCTTTTATGGCGCATCCAGTAATATTTCAAGAAAAAATCAACACCTTTTGCGGACAGTGTAGATCAAGATCAGACTGCACAGAAAGTGCAGTCTGATCTTGGATCTTCACTGTCCGATACAGTGAGATTTATCCGACGAGCAAAAGTTTTAAATCGTAAACTATGGGTTTTTACTACTGGCTGGAAATCCTTAGTTTAATGTATTTATCAGCTTAAGGGTTGATTTCCCCAAGATATCAGCAAACCTTTATAATTTAAGAATATTTCACACGTTTTCTTTTCAGTGAATATGCTTTTAGAATCACCCAGCAAAATTCGACTAACGTCCAAAGACAGGAGATTCATTGCGTGGGCAGACAAACCAGAACGACGACGTGACCGTATACCAAAGTTCAGCACGTTACCGCGAGTAGATCGGCGACTACATAAATGTGAAAGCTGCAATAAATGTTTTCCTAACGCAGATCTTTTGAAACGCCACGCAGAGATCACACATACTGGTGAGTAAAATAGGCAAATCTGTTAACTCATAACCTGCTAAATAAATTAGATGAGCTATGCCCTGTGAAAAGGGGGCTTAATGCATCTACGAAAAGTATCAAGCCTGCTGACCTGGGTCGAGACTTTTCACATCATTTTCTGTATGTCCAAGGACCAGTTTACCGCATGATTAGGTCGGTTGTTAAAAGTGGCTTTTATGGATCCATAATTATGTGATGGATGGACTGATATAGTGCATCACGGTGATGCATTAAGCTTACTTTTTCCAAGAGCATGTCTCATATATAGTTCTGATCTGATTTTGGTTTTACACTGTTCGATACTTTGGGGTTTTTTTTATCAGGCAAAAAGAACACTGTAACTAGCATTATTTGGGTTTATACCAGTGGTTGGAAATGATTATTTAAGTAATTTAGAACTTTAGAGTTAAGCCTTAAACATTTCAATAAAATATGAGCCAAAATATGTGAAAAGGGGGCTTAATGCGTCTGCAAAAGGTATCAACCATGTCAGCTTGCGCACAGGCTGACATGGGTCGAAACCTTTTGCTATTTGTAAATTTTCTGCTTTTTCAAGGACAGCTCAATCCCCAGATATAAGTCGATTGTTAAACGAAATGGATTTTATGGATCCATAATTATGTGATGACTTGGCCGGTACAATACATCGCAGAGATACAGTAAACTTGAGTCATGCTCTGTGAAAAGGGGGCTTAATGAGTTTGCGAAAACCTTCGGCCCAGGTCAGCCTGCGCGGACTGCGCAGGCTGACCTGGGCCGAAAGTTTTCGCTACAGGTCAATTTTCTGTATGTTCAAGGACAAGTGTATCCCAAGATAAAGTCGGTTGTTAAAAAAGTGGCGATTGTAGATCCATAATTATGTGATGACTTGCCTGGTATAATGCATCACGGAGATACATTAGAATTCCTTTTGCCAGAGCATGACTCAAATGCAATGAACAAGTTAATCCTTCAGCTGGTAAGGCCGACAGAATGTGCTGTAGCGGACAGTGTTAATACATTGTACACCGTAAAGTCCGCTTATTCATTCAACCCTATCAGATAAAAATCTTTTTTTTTTTTCAAGTTTCAGGGGATTGTATTGTCAGACCGTCGAAAGTGGTCGAGTCTGCTCTGAAATAGTAAAGCTTTCAAGCTCAGATAAGGGGACAAATCATTTGTACATGTACTTCCTTTTCCCTAAGTATTATCTCCCTTCCGCCGTCGTCGGTCAATATTGTGAAAGCACTTTCTGTTGTCGTACTGTCTTCTTTCGTTTTGTATAGACCTCCATCATCTTATTATCATTTAAATCATCGTTATTTATTTATTTGTGCTCTGTAAAAAGGAGGCTTAATGCATCTGCGAAAAGTATCGATGAATGTCAGCCTGCGCACTCCGCGCAGGCTGACCTGGCCCGAAATTTTTCACTATTGGTCAATTTTCTGTATGTCCAAGGACCAGCCTACCTCATGATTGAGTCGATTATTTAAAAAAAAAGTGGCTACAGTGGATCCATGATTATGTGATGATAGCTTGATTGGTATAATGCACCACGGAGATGCATGAAGCCCCCTTTTGCCAGAGCAAGGCTCATTTATATCTTATCTTTAGGTACGAAACCTGTAGTTTGTGAGATTTGTGACAGACGATTTGGCACCGAACGTCACATGCTATCCCACTACACTATTCACAATGAACCACGACTCGAGGAGTTCAACGTCCTACTGAGGAGGACGAAGAAAGTTCAATCCCTGCCAACAAGCTTTACGACCGTTGGTTCCTTTGTTGGTGTGCCAAGAGCTTTAAAGACTTACGCATCGGAACCGACTTTTAAAAGCTTTGGAACAAAGCAAACATTTAATGTCAGTGATCATATTCCCGACATGCCCAGTACCGAAGTAAAACTAGAAGAGAATACAGAGTTTACATACAAACAGGATGACGATAAAGCCGTTAAACGTTTCATGAGTCATGGCAGTGACGGATGGGAAGAATTTAAAGATATGAGAAGTCCAAAAACGAAGTCGGCGCGTCGTGTCGAGTTTTCAGCTACTTCCAGACAATACCCTGACGTCAGCAGCACGAGTGACGTCATACAACAGGTACACGAAGCACAGAGAAGACAACCATCGCCTACAAGGAGACAGAAAAATAACAAACTACGGGAAAGAGAAGATGGACGACTGCCATCTGTTAAAGTACCACAGCTTGTTCAAATGAAACAGAAAGTTGTTAGAAGCCATCGAGATTCCAAAGGCTCGAAATCTAGTTACAATAGGAAAGTTACGGTAGAATCAGTGCACGAAAACATTTCTGCTACCGCTGAAGAAGAAACCTTTTTCAGAAGAACATCGACACCCAAATCGATAAACACGCGGGCATCATTTTCGGAGGTTCACCGTCAATTATTTTCAGCAAGTTCAGCAAACTATTGGGACACTCCCGGATATAGTAAAACTAGTCCTACACGGCGCATGTCCGGCGTTACGTCAGTTTCCGGCTATGACCCCTTCTTAAGCCGCGAGCATTCGCCGAGGAAATCAACAATGAAGTCTGGCAAATCAGATCACTTCAGAGACTTTATTTGAGTATCGAATATCATAAACATACATGTATTTAAGCCATGCTCTAGCAAAAGGGGGCTTAGCGCATCTCCATAATCCATGATACCAATCAAGTCAACACATAATTATAGATCCATAATAGCCACTTTTTTGAAGAACCGACTTAACCATGAGTTAGACTGGTCCTTGGACATATAGAAAATTGGCCTATAGCGAAAAGTTTCGGCCCAGGTCAGCCTGCGCGGACTGCGCAGGCTGACCTGAGTCGATACTTTTCGCAGATGCATTAAGACCCCTTTTCACAGAGCATGGCTCGTTTCTTTTTTGTGTACATGCAATTCAGAGAGGAGGGTGGAGATAGGTCTACCTCGCATGAGGTTCCGGATAGCTTCCGGGTTCGAAATCCTTTACAAAATTCACCGATGGACTTGTTAAGAACTATAAGCAGCATTTGTTCGTGCATAATTGTTATTTTTCATTTGCTATTTATGTAAAAGCACTTAAGCCTAATGGAGTAGCTAGAACTGGTTTCAAAGTCTGTTAAAATTGACTTTCTTTTGACATCGGAGGCGCTTGTGCTATGTTCAAAGTAAGTAAGGAAGTACTGAATAAGCGAAAATTTGTGGTCAACGTGGGACGTTCTAACACTTTAAATTTTATTGTTGCTTCAGATTGTATGAAAAATTACAATACAAACCTGAATTGAAAAAAAAAAAAAAAAAAGATAAGCTTGAATTTCATGCACAGGAGCTGCAGTTTGCTCGTAGATCTACATGTCCGATGCGGTGGGACTTTTCAAGCAAAAAGAAAATTTAAATCTCAAAATTCGTTTATTATTGGCGGGAAACTGGCATATGATTGATTGAACGTCTAAAAATTAAACAACAACAACAACGACAACAACGGCATGTCCTGGCATGTTTGCAGTAATGTCGTCTGTCACGATAAATTCATAGTAACAGTATGTGTAAAAATGTAATTACTGGAATCCAAGAGAGACCAAGACAGAAGCTCGAACCATCACTGTGTCCATGTGGATATCAAGATTCACACAAGAGTGTTTATGTTTTCTTAATTAACCTTTCAAATGCTAAAACAGGTATAAGAAAAATGCTTAACCTATACTGTAGTAATATTCAAAGAGTTTGCTTTTTTTCTGTTCTTTTGATCGGAAAGTTTCGTAATATGAGACAGTGTATGATGAAAAATCCCAGCCTATACTGTAGTTAAAGCCAAAGATTTTGTCTTTTTATGTTCCTTTGATAGGGAAAGTCTTGTAATATCGGACAGTGTAGATCAAAGATCAGATTGCACGTTCTGCAGTCTGATTTTGATCTACTCTGTCCGCCAAAGCGTCATGGGTCTAAGGGATAACTTTATACCTACTCACGAGGTCTAAAAGTAAATACTAAGGCAATCGAAGACATGTAATGTAGATCCAAGATCAGACTGCACGTTTTGTGCTACTTCGTCCGCACAAGCTATTTAAGACATTGTTTGCAATTTAAGAGTTTAAAGAATTATTTGAAATGATATGTTGTAAGCCCAGGTTAGCCCTGCAAATTTAAATCAGAGCAACATTTCGTTCATAACGTCAAACGTCCTGTTTTATCGAACGACCAGACTCGGCTAAGGTCGGTCGCACGACGGCATTTGCGATAGTAAACAGTAAAACCCCTTTACCACACAGTCCCGAGTTTTAACGACTCTGAGTAAGAAGGCTTTTGAACATGTTGTGGAAAAGGAAGAAAATGCTGATAACCAGAATTTCCTCCTTTGCCAACAATGTTTTCTACCATTCCAAAAAACAAGTCTTAGTTTTTGAGTCACATTTGATCTGTAGTCTGCAATTGCTTTTAATATGGATTAGTCTAAAATTTTGTCATCTGGGTACGTATTCACCGACCATTCTTGAGAACATTCTTAGTCTTAGTTCTCAGGATTTTCTAAATTTGAAAGTAACATAACTTCTGATCGGCTGAATCAAATGTTTTAGCCAATCAGAAGTTGTGTTACTTTAAAATTTAGAAAATTCTTGAGATTAAGATAAAGAATGTTCTTAAGAATGGTCAGTGAATACAAGTCCTTGTAATGGATTAACCAACAAAGTGGTGCGGGCGAAGGCAGCCCTAGCGCAAGAAAGTATGGATAAAATATATTAACGTCACACGTAAGTTTGGTTGTAAATATCCGTCCTAAGTTACGTCCTTACTGTCAACCGACTTTCTGGATAAAATTGGTTTGATTGTTTGTATGGCGTTTAACGCCGTTTTCCACATTATTCCAGCTATATCGTGGCGGCCATTGCACCTATCCATGCTTTCCTCGACTTATACCACTACTACGCACAATATTCTTTCCAAGCCACTGGCTGCTTTCCCACATCACCATCGTCGTAGCAATGGTTAGTGGTGAGAGAAGAATGAATCCTGTCGCAATGATTTTCAGCAATCTTCGGAAAGAAATTGGCCGAGCTGGGGATCGAACCAACGATCCCCTGTTCTCAAGTTCTATACGCTACCGACTGAGCTACCGGAGCTCGGCTGCGCTACATAAAGTTGGACCAATGGCATTTGGTCTTCAAACATGTTCCATAGGATTTCTCCACACAGACAATGCAACAGCAGTTCTGTTTGCTTGTGTGAATTAACAGCTGCTATACCGTTTTCCGTTAACATGGAAGTTCCGGGAGATTCGCATTCTTGCAGATTTTTTTTTTTCATTTTATTTTTTCTTTAATGCATCGATCAGTTCATTCCTTCATTCATTCAAGTGTAACACCGCTTTCTATATCAATTCAGTCAAACCAAGGCAATAGTTTACATATTCATGTCCTGTAGCGAACCCGGAACCTACAGATTTCGAATCCAACCCCATACCACTGAGCCACGCAGGACCCACTCGACTTTTAACTGTCTCTCACATATAGATTTTTTTATGGAATTGTTAAAAATACATTTTTGCCAATAGAACGCAAAGGAGATGGGAAGATTCTGATCAGAAATATATATTAAGCTTTTAATGTCATTCATAATTTCTACAAAATTTTTACCAAAGAACACAACACACATGAAAAAAAAAAAACATACACACAAAGACCTACGGAGTTTTATGATAATGATATGATAATAAGGAGAAGGGAAAATTCTGATAAGAAATGTATATTAGGCTTTTAATGTCATTCATACATGAAAAACAGTTTCTACAAATTCTTTATCAAAGAACACAACACACATGAAAAAAGAACACACAATAACATACGGAGTTTTATGATAATGATAAAATAGTACTCATGTAGTCTAATAATGTAAACTAAAATGAGCCATGCTCCGTAAAAAGGGTCTTAATGCATCAGCGAAAAGTATCGCAGTCCGCAGGCTGACCTGGGCCGAAACTTTTCGCTGTTGGTCAATTTTCTGTATGTACAAGGACCAGTCTACCTCATGGTAAAGTCGATTATTAAAAAAGTGGCCATTATGGATCCATAATTATGTATTGACTTGCTTAGTATAATTTATTACGGAGATGCATTAAGCTCCCTTTTCCCAGAGCATGGCTCATTAATAGTAATAGAAGTGGTAATTAAGTTGGTAACAATAAGAACAACAAAATCAGATATAGACAGAATAACTTGGTATAATCCTCTCTGTCAGTTCAATAGGAAACTCATCATTGTAATCCGTAGCACCTTCGGTATCAGATTCAATCGAATACGAAAAATAATCACAAGGTTGGTCCTTCTTGGCTGATTTAAAAGACTTACGTATTAGATCCTTCGTTGTCACTGTAGAAATTGACCATATGGACTTAGCACTATCTTGTAGACGCTTACTTTTTCCAAGGCACCTTTGCACGGTCATGCGCAGTCCGTCTCTAAATCGCTTCCCTGTCACGCAGTACATGAAAAAGTTAGCGCACTTATTGGTGTAAATCATGTAAAATGTCACAGAAAAGACCAGCTGCTCCCTTGCAGCTTTTGCTGGGTCGTCATAAATAGTGGTATCGTAGTGTAGCCGGATCGATAACAAGGCTAGATGAACAGTGAACGGGAAAGTAAGGAGAATCAGTAACACAGATTCACCAATCAGCATTGGAAAAATATGGCGCATGCCTTGTCCATGTTGCTTTTGGGCCGTTGATTGTCTCACGTGGTACAGAATGATGGAGTTGCTGACGATGATAAGAATTCCTCCAGAAGCAACATAGCCTAAGTGAAACCATGGATAAAAGTCCAACCAAAATGATTCGTAAACTATCCCATGATTCTCCGGAAACACGTCACACAATCTGTCCGTTCTTCCTTCCGGTACAATGTCAGATGTGAACAGATAATGGCAGTTTTTGACGACAACGACGGAGAAAATTACCGCAGTCACTTTCCATGCTCTTTTAACGGAACACTTAATTCCGGCCGTTAATGGCGCCGCGACAACTATGGCGCGCTCGGCAGTCATGGACGCGGTTATCATAATACCAAAGTCGTTATTGCCACTCCCATAAAAGTTGAAAAACTTACACATCACGTGTGAAGAGTCTGTTCTGACATAAACAGACGGAAAATTTACATAAATCCAGTGTGACACGAGAGAAATAAGTAGGGCCAGTCCGTCGTTGAAAGCGCCGGTTTTCAAATAAACGGAAGTTGAGACATTTCTGAAGTACTTGGTTCGCATGGTCAGAATGATGAAAACATTACATGTGACGCCAACAGTGACAAGGATTGGTGGATATACAAGGTTTATGTAGTGTGTGACTGATTGTGTCGCTGTTATGTACTGGGGTTCTTCCTCGTAATTCAGGGTCTTTGAATTATCGTTTGCTTTCCGATACTCCATTTCCATTTCAATGGTTTTGCGCATGCCCTATATCATTGTCAAGCAACTACAACAATACAAAACGAGATCGACTCGAACATCGTCACCGAGATGTATGTAAGCAAAATAAAACGTGCTTGAAAAATCGTTTCTTCCTTTAGCTCAGATCGTTTTTTGTTTCGTTGGTTCAAAGTCTGAAAGACAAGTTCCTATGGTTTTGATCACGTGTCCTTAGAGTCATACGTATATACCTGTAAGAAAAATACAAGTAACTCGATAATAAGGAAAATATAATTAATTTTGATAAACGTTACTTGTGTATCAACATTCAAACTACTGACTAAATTAAATGAAAATTCCTGACACGTAGAAATTACCGTCAAATTTTCTGAGATTTTGTTATAAGTAATGAAATTAGCCCTGCTCTGTGAAAAGAAGGCTTAATGCATCTACGAAAAGTATCGACCCTAGTCAGCCTGCGCAGTCCGCGCAGGCTAACCTGGGCCGAAACTTTTCGCTATTGGTCAATTTTCTGTATGTCCAAGGATCAATCTACCACATGGTTCAGTCGGTTGTTTCAAAAAGTGGCTATCATGGATCACGGAGATGCATTAAGCCTCCTTATGCCAGAGCATGGTTCAAATATTAATTGAAAAAGACACATTTCTTACATGAACACAGTAGCTTAAACGATACTGTGTAATTTTTAAACTCCTTATAAATTAACATTTTACCCGACGATAGAATTTTAGACTTGTCCATTTTGATAGCATTCCGGGCGACAAAATGTGGCTAAAATGGAAGACTTTGACCTTGAGAGCTTAGAAAACATTATGGGAAAATGAGAACAATGCTAGTTTCCAGCAATTTTTCCTTTTCCTACTTGTTTTCAAAAGCCTTCCTCCTCTGGGTCTCTAAAACCCGGGATTACATTGTAAAAGGTTGACTGAAGATTTCCAGTCAATACTGAAAATCCCAAATATTGCAAATTTATAATTCTTTTCGCCGAAAAAGAAGTCTTATTGTTGGTGAAGATCCAAGATCAGGCTACATGTTCTGTGCAGTTCGATCTTGGATCTACACTTTCCGAAAAAACACATCGTCTGGCCAAAGATAAGTATCATTACCGCCTATTTTGGTAAGATATTTTTATAACAATAAACTATCAATGATAGACACATTTTTAATATGAACACAGCTGTTTATATCATAATATCTAACACGATTAGATCTGTGGCGATAAGATGGCAGATGTTATTTTGCTGGATTCAAATAGAAATGAGCCATTCTCTGGCAAAAGGGGGCTTAATGCACCCCGTGATTTATTATACCAAGCAAGTCATCACATGATACGGGATCCGTTCAATCCATTTTGTCTAACAACAAACGGAAACATGAGGTGGAATGAAAATTTACCAAATGTAAAACGTTTCGACCCAGGTCAGTCTGCACAGGCTGACCTGAGTCGATACTTTTTGCAGTTGCATTAAGCCCCTTTTCACAGAGCATGGCTCATATAGAAATAAATAGAGAATAATTGTTTCCCTGAAGTTTTTGTTATTTTAATGTGAAAGGTTTTCTGTGAAGATTTTAAAATGTAATCGCTACTTGAATTACTAGTAATACTATCTTTTTCATAGTAAAAATAGGAGCTTTTGCCGATGGGCTAGATCGAGATCAGACCACAAAGAACGAGCAGTCTGATCTTATATCTTTACCGTCATCTTGTTGAGTCAAGTCTATAAGATACACAGGATCCTGACATAAGCCTTTGGCGGGATCAATAATTTTCTTTCTTGACGAATTTGATAAAATTTTATCTCAAAGATTCTTTTTATCACATAATTGTTTCTTAAGAATTACTTGAAAAAATCTTTACGAGCTCCATGAGAAACTAACATATTTATGAATAATTCACACCCTCGTTAACACAGGTGTGAGTATTACCATTCATCACCCCTGGGACATTCAATTGCGAAACCGTCGTTTCTATGAATATTCATAAGATTGCGAATTACACCCAATAGTCAATCGAATTGTCGATGACATAATAGCCGTATTCGACTGGTAAACTTTCGTGAAGCACGAAATTTGAATATTAGACTCCGCCTACCTGTGCACTGACGAAAAAGTGCTTCACGAAAGTTGACCAGTCGAACAGCATCGTGCTTCACGAAACTGTCGACATTCCGGTGCATGTAAAAACCGGAATGGACCAGAATGGACAGGAACGGGCCGGAATGGACCGAAATGGACTTGAGAATACGATGTAAACTCTTGTAGCGATCCTTTATGTATTTGATATCGAAATACAGAACAGCCTGAGCTGAAAGAGGGACTTGCCCGAGCTTAGGCTATAGGGAATGGACCTTTATCTTGAAGCAAAAAATATTTTAATATCTGACTTTGGAAAGATCAGATAAGACACTAACCTTACGTAGAAAAATCCAAATTAAGGTAAAGAGAAACCAGAACGATCCTGAACAGACCATGGTAAATAAACCTGTGGACTTTGAAAACAAACAGAAAACCAGGACCGGACCTAAACCTTATCAGAACCGTCAAATATCGGACGTAGAAATCATCAGAATGAACCAGAACTCAGATGAAAAGATCAGATATTGAAGTATGGAAAACCCGGAACGGATCTGAACCGACTCTGAAAAGCCTACCTACGGCCTTTCAAAACATAGGGAAAATCAGGAACGGACCTAGACCATATAAGAAACATCAGATATTGGACGTAGGAATCATTAAAATGAATATGAACTGAATTGAAAAGATCCAATATCTGAGTATGGAAATACCGGAACAGACTTGAAGCACAGTAAGCTTGCATATGGGCTTGAAAAACAATGGGAAAAACTAGGAGAGGACCTGAACCTTATCAGAAACATAAAAATCGGACACTGGAAACAACAGAATAAATAAGAAATGAATTGAAAAGATCCGATATTAGGGTATGTAAATACCGGAACGGACCTGAACGGACCCTTAAAAGCCTGTCTAGGGACTTGAAAAACAATGGGAAAACCGAGAATGGACCTAAACCTTATCAGAAACAGTAAATATCGGACTTTAGAAGCATTAGATATGCTTTTTAGGATCCGTTCAGGTCCGTTCCGGTTTTTCCATACTCCAATTGCGGGTCTTTTTAATAAAGCTCATGTTCATTTTGATGATTCCTTAATCCATTATCTAATGTTTCTGATAATGTTAAGGTCCGTTTCAGATGTCTTTTTGTTTTGAAAGGTCATGGGTTCACTTACCATCCGTTCAGGTCCGTTCCAGTATTTCCTTACATTTATTTATTTTTTCATTTATCTATTTATTTTTCAAAAAAGGTTCGTGGCTTGATATGCAAAGTCGGATAATATTTAATAATAACTGATATCAGATCTATTAATATTTTTCCTTCAAGATATTTAGGTTCATTCCCTGTTGCCTAAGATCGGGAAATTCCCTATTATAGCCTATACGAGTACGTTCAGGCTGATCACCATTCCAATATCCAATAAATAAGTATCGCTACAAGAGTTTACATCGTATTCTCAAGTCCATTTCGGTCCGTTCCGGTCATTCCGGTCTGTTCCGGTATTTCCATGCACCCCATCTTGAGTTTGCTCCGCGATGTAAACTGGCAGCCTGTTATCGATCTTCAGAAGTAAATACATCGGGTACCAGTTTACTGTTTTTGGTCACGTGACTAATTTCACGTAGATTGAAAAGCGTAATGTTCGTACTTCACGAAAGTTTACGAAATCGTGAAACATTACCAGTCGAATACAAAACGTGCAGCACGCAAACGACCGTCAAGCACGAAATTACTAGTCGAATACGGTTAATAACACTCTCCTGAGGTGGAGGATAATCACATTTCTTCCGTTGCTATGATTAACTGGGTAAAATCCACATCATTATCAACGAATATGGCGGCCGCCGGTGGGCCTTCCTTCTGTGGCATTTACCTTACGACAATCCATGGCAGGCACTACAAATCGTTGTATACAAAGGCAAATTCAGAAGTGCAGCGTGCTGTTGCAGTCCATAGGGGTATGTAGCGGGGGTGACGCCATCATCGTTGACCCAGTTCCGATGTATTCCATAAACTACATTCATCGATTTGATTGGTTGTAGACGAGGTAAAAATAGAAATGATGGCATATAGTTGATAAAAATAGATTAAATTTTCTCACTGAAAAACTGAGATTACCAATCAAAATACCTCATGAATAATTTATGAGAACGAGAAAACATACGCGAGATGACCCAAGGGCGATGATTGTAGTTTACGGAATACATCGGAACTGGGTCAACGAGGATGAATAACTCACTGCTTTGACATTGCTGTACGTTCGGGGCTTAAAATAGTTCCAACGAAGCTAACATAGAACTTTAAAATTAATTACTTGATCTTAAATCTAATAAATAATACAAAATTTAGCTTTACCGAAATCATGAATTTCACTGTTGAATTTACCTGAGAATTTATGTCAGACGTTGTCTTTGGAAATAACGGGCAAGAATACAATGTCTTAAAATGACGTCACATGACGCTTCTATATGACGTCACAAAATCTTATCTCAAATGTAGATCTAAGAGAAGAAAATTCGTAGTGGCTATATTACAACGAAAACAGTGGAGATTATAGATAAAATTGGAGTTTCTGATTATTAAGATCTAGTATATATATTCAGCCGTTGAAAGAGGTCGGGTTTACATATTTTGCACTGAAAGATCTAACTCTCACAAACAATACACATTTTACGTGCAGAAACGTTTGCAAACACAATTTAAACTTGGCTCGCACGGTCGGATAAATTTGTCTTTCAAACGACAGGAAATATTGTGGGAAAAATTAGAAAAAAAAAACCCCTCTGTTTATCTTTTCTTTTTTCTCAACAATGTTTTCAAAAGCCTTCTCCCACAGGGTCGACGAAACTATGAAAGTTTTGTAAGGGATTACGAGATTACCCCCCCCCCCCCCAAAAAAAAAAGGTGAAAAAAATGACTGTTTCTCCACATTGAAATTCTAAACCTGTCCAAACTGAGAGAGTATTTGCCGACGACAGAAAAATAAGATTTGTTTCTGAAAGAAAATAGAGCTTTGTAGGAAAAGGAAAAATAGTTACAAGCATTTGAGCCATGCTCTGTGAAAAGGGGGCTTAATGCGTCTGCGAAAAGTATCGACTCAGATCAGCCTGCGCGGACTGCGCAGGCTGATCCGGGCCGAAACTTTTTGCTATTGGTCAATTTTCTGTATGTCCAAGGACCAGTATACCTTATGATACAGTCGATTGTTAGACATAGTGAGTTTTATGGATCCCTGGCTATGTAACGTCTTGCTTGGTATCATGCATCACGGAAATGCATTAAACCCCCTTTTGCCAGAGCATGGATCAATTTGTTTTTTCTCGCATATATTTCAAAAACCGATATGTAAAACAAGAGCTAAACTGTCCAACGGTTAAAGGTTCATCATTGAGAACTATTGGATATCGCTATAGGTCTGGTAATGTGTTACAGTGCTTTTTTTTCAAAGTGCCAGTCCCTGGCAGAAAAATGTATAGTAAAACTAGAACAAAAGTTGGCAGCTATTGTTCTAGTTTTACGGCTGAAATTTTGACAGACTGTATTGTTTTGTCAGCCTCATAATGATATACATACTTTTAAATAGTAGGTTATGATTTAACTCTTTACCAAACGACACCATTTTGGTCACGTCCAAACTGAAAGCATTTGCAGACGCGAAATCAAACATGGCTTCAATGGTAAAATTTGTCTCTGAAAGGGTAGAAAACATTGTGGAAAAAGGAGAAAATGCTGGTTACCAGCATTTTCTTCTTTTCCCACAATGTTTTCAAAAGCTTTCTTCCCCGGGGTCGTTAAAACTCGGGATTGTGTGATAATGGGTTAAATTTATCTGCATTTTGACTCCTATGTTGTTAACTTTTAGAAACTAGTGGGCCTTTAAGAAATAACATTTCTTTTACCGATTTTAAAACTTGAATGCTTCGGAAATGAATAGACAAACGGACAGACAGAGAGACAAAAAGAGGGATAGACAGAAGGACAGCGAGAAAGAGACGAAAACAAAGGGAAAAAAGAGAGAAACAGAGATTTTGACAAGAGAAATTGGAGAGAGAGAGAGAGAGAGACAGACAGAGACAGAATAACTACAGCTTCAAATAACAGTTCTCAAAAATTTGATTCCTACCTGGATGCAGACTCTAACCAAATACTTGATTTCCAGTTTTCCAAAGCCAGGTATTACAAACGAACAGCACCTGGCAAACGTTTAAATTGAACGTGGACGTCATAACGATTAAAACAGGATGAACGGGCGACACCCGAGCTATTAGCCCTCAACCTGCCAAATTTAGTTGAATGAAACTTTCAAGCCGGCAGTAAAAACCCGATTGCTATCATTTTACAGTTAATTTTTGGAGAAAAATATCTCCTTATTGGACAGTGCAGATCCAAGATCAAACTGCACATTCTGTGCAGTCTGATCTTGGTCTACACTGTCCACAAAAGGTCATTGAGTCGCGCTCTGCAGCCAAAGGGTTAAACCCTTCCCCCAGACTCTTGTGCAGTTCAGAACTGTACGCGTGACACACTGGAAAACTGCGGGTAAAGATCGAGTCAAAATGTATTTGGTTGTAAGGGAAGCCAGAACAATCATCACGACAAGCTAGCTCTTACTCACCTTGGAGTAAATATTCGTTTGCCAAAATGTTCTCGAAATATTTAGTATTTTAGAACGTTGAAGTTGCCTGTATACAATGGACAGGGTTCCTGGACAATAGGGTACTTAAGACACAAGATTTAATGCTTAATTGACGCGCGGCTTCATCATTAAACATTTGTCCTTCATCGTTATTGGTCCTTAGTTGCTCTGGGCATTTTAAACTCGTCACCAGGCGATATCTAAAACTTTTAGACTCGTCCATATCGAAAGCATTTGAGCCATGCTCTGTGAAAAGGGGGACTTAATGCATCTGCAAAAAGTATCGACCCAGGTCAGCCTGCGCAGTCCGCGCAGGCTGACCTGTGTCGAAACTTTTTGTTTTCGGTAAATTTTCTGTATGTCCAAGGACCATACTACCTCATAAGGCAGTTAATTGTTAGATAAATGGTATTTTATATATCCATAGTTATATTATGGCTTTCTTGGTGTCATAGATTACGGAGATGCATTAAACCCCATTTTGCCAGAGTGTGACTCATTTAATTTGATTGACTTATAGGTGTTTAAACGACAAAATTTTAGACCTGTCCAAATTGAAAGCATTTGTAGACAGCATTTCAAATGTAGCTGAAACGACGACTTCTGTTTTTTATAGGTTAGAAAACATTGTGGGATAAGGAAAAAATGCTGGTTACCAACGATATTTTGAAAAGCCTTCTCTTTCAGTGTCGTTAAAACTCGGGACATAGTGACGGCGGCAATCACCCTTAAAAACACCAACAAACAATTAAGCCATGCTCTGACAAAAGGGGCTTTGATACTGTACCACACAACAAAATTTTAGACTATTATAATGAAAAGGAGTTGCAGGCAGCAAGTTAAACTTGGCTCTAATGACGCGATTCACCCACGAAAGGGTAAAAACGTCGTGGAAAAGGGTGAAAATTTTGGTTGCTAGCATTTTCTCCTTTACCCACAAGTGTTTCGAAAGCTATCGCTGTCAGGGTCGTTAAAATTGGGGATTGTGAGGTAAAGGGTTCTCCGTAGTGTATTATACCGAGCAAGTCATCATAATTATAAGCAGAGATCCATGAGTTCCATTTTGTCTAACAACCGGCTGAATCATGGGGTAGACATGTTCTTCGATATGCAGAAAACTGACTGATAGCAAGAAGTTTTGATCCATGTCAGCCTGCGCAGATTGCATGTGTGACATTGCAGCTCGAAACAAGGTCCGCCAATTCAAGAAGAATGGAAAGTCATTACAATTACAGGATATATTTTGACTCAGGACAAAACATTTTTTTTTAACCTTGTTTATGCGGGGAAGCAACCTATGCCTGCGAAGCGGTATATTGCTAAGTGCTTGTTACAGAAACGCAAGGATGTGCAATATAACAGAGTCATGCTCTGTAAAAAGGAGGCTTCTTGCATCTGCGAACAATTTCGGTCCAGGTCAGCCTGCGCAGTCCACGCAGGCTGACCCGGGCCGAAACTTTTCGCTATTGTTCAATTTTCTGCATGTCGAAGGACCAATCTATCCCATGATTCAGTCGGTTAGACAAAATGGATTTTATGGATCCATAATTATGTGATGATTTTCTTTGTATCATGGATCACAGAGATGGATTAAACCCCCTTTTTGTCAGAGCGTGGCTCAACTGTCTTGATACTACTACATGCACTACAAATGTCTCAAGAAAAGTCTTTGTCTTATTTTCAAGAATTTTTTACATTTGAAAGTAACACAACTTCTGATTGGATAAACCAAATGGTTTAGCCAATTACAGGTTGTGTAAGCATGTTGCAAATTTAGAGAATCTTGGAGAAAAAGACAAAAAACGTTCTAAAGAATGATTGGTGAGTACGAACCCTGAAATCATTTGCAAATGACTAGTTAAAGATACATCTTTACAGCCCCCCCCCCCCCCAAAAAAAAAACGCTGTTAAAACTTGAAAGTGTGTAAAATGGCTCAGAATTTGGTCAGCTGGGTAAATATAGACAAATTACCCAATACATGTATGGTGTAAGGAACAGAGAAGCTCGAGGGATTTGTCCTCATTTAAAACCCGAAACGACAACAGTGATTTATTTGAAGGCTGTCTAAAAATGAAATTTTCTATCCATCGTAATCTGTGCAACCATGCAGCCGCCAGGGGCAACGTTTGACACGAAGATACAGGAATGGTTTTAGTTTCATAAAATCATAAAATACAGATGAAATGGGTGGAAAACTGACTGAAAACGACTTTAGATATATCTTTAAATGTTGCTTTAATGGTTGGATTTGCCTTTTAAATGGTAGAAAAACTGTTGGATTTTTTTTTTTTTTTTCATTTTCCCGCAATATTTTCAAAATTCTTCATTTTTACATTCGTCATAACACGGAACTTTTCATAGGCAGTATTTTCGAGCAGGAAGAGAAAAAGAATATCCAAAATCAAAGCTGTTTCGGGTAGAATCTCCAAAAAAGATCGGACGATGTAGATCAAAGATCTGTGCAGTCTGATATTAACCCACACCGTCCGCAAAGACCTCTGATTTGGCCCAAGTATGCTCTTACCACACCAACAAAGTTTTGGATTGATGTAAATTGAAACCATTTGCAGACGACAATTCGTATGTAGCTCTAATGATGATTTCTGTCTTTGAAATTGTGAAAAACGTTGTTGTAAAAAGGAGAAAATGCTGGTCACCAGCATTTTCTCCTTTCCCACTAATGTTTTCAAAAGGATTGTGTTACCCAGGGTAAAAGTCGGGATTGTGTGGTAAAAGGTTACACCTTAACTCTATACCAAACAATCCAGTGACGACAATGAGGAATTAGCCTTTCGAAAAGATTGTGGCAAAAGGAGAAAATGCTGGTAAGCAGCACTTTCTCATTTTCCTTGCAATTTCTTCTATAATTTCATGGACAAATTACGTCATTTGAGCCCCATTTAATTTGCCGTCTTCAAACGTCTTCAATTCGGACAGGTCTAAAATTTTGTCATTTGGTTAAGCGTTAAAAAGGCCATAAAATTCGCAGTAACAAGAGCAATAAAATTCAAATGGAAGGATCAATTACACTTATCCCTTAAAGCACTTTTCACAAATATTGTTGCCTTTGCGGCCAGTGTAGATCAAAATCAGACTGCACATTTTGATGTACACTGTCTGCTTTGCTGAAACAGCACTGGCAAAAAGCAAATATGAAATTGCAGTTTTCTGGGTCTTATTCTAGATATAAAATGTCATTTGGGTTTATCTGGCTCTCCATGGGTTAACTGGTCATTGTCATTTAATACAGATACAATTACATGTAATATACATGTACGTAGGGTGTCTGTCCCTTGGGGGCTTAGTCATACTTTGGGCTTTAGTCATCGACGCTTCACACAACAACAACAAAAAAATGCTGCACAAATACACGTATGACTTGTCACGAATCTTTACGCCCATGTAGAAAATAAATGAGCCGTGCTCTGGCAAAAGGGAGCTTAATGCATCTCCGTGATGCATGATATCAAGCAAGTCATTACATGGTCAGTGATCCATAAAGTCCGTTTTGTATAACAACCGACTGAATCGTGAGGTACACAGGTCCTTTGACTTGCAGATAATTGACCGATAGCAAAAAGTTTCGGCCCAGGTCAGCCTGCGCGGACTGCGCAGGCTGACCTGGTCGATACTTTTTGCAGATGCCTCCTTGCTACTCCACAAATCCGCTTTCCAGAACTTTGAGTCCTTTGATTACTATTTAACGCCGTTTTCGATAGGCGACATTCCTGTAAGTCAAATAATCTCCCTTTTAAGATAAAAGACTAAAGGTAACCAGATTGTTCTTTTAACCTATACTCCCGTCTGTTTTTATCCTTGATACCCTTGGGGCTGTTGCGATATATTGGAATTTTCATAGTATCTAATGTCCCCATGTAATTTTAAAGCAAATTCTATTCCGAATCATCTGATCCGAGCCCAGGTAACTCAGTCCGTACCGTACAGGACTTGAGAACAGGGGGTCGCTGGTTCGAACCCCGGCTCGGCCAATTTCTTTCCGAGGATTCATGATAGTCATTGCGACAGGATTCCTCTCTCACCGCTGACGATTGTTTTTAGAGGATGGTTATGTGGGAAAGCAGCCAGTGGCCTGGAAAGAATATTGTGCGGAGTGCTGGTAAAAGAAACTCCAGGAAAGGATGGGTAGGTGCACTGGCCGCCGCAATATAACTGAAATAATGTTGAAAACGGCGTTAAACACCAACATACAATCAATCAATTAATCAACCCAATTATCTGCGTATAAATTGATCTGTAGAACAATTTGACCAGATATAGTTGAAATATTACATCAAAAATATATCTGTGTAATGTAAGAAAATCAAGGATAAAAACCGAGTAAATCCTTTTCAGGACCAATGTAATACTGGAGAGGAGTCAAGAGAAATAACTTAAGAATAGCTCCCGTTATGTTGCCATTTCAAATATCCAAGCAATTTTATGCTTCTACTTTAAAAGGACAATATTTGATATTCTATAGTGCACTGTCCTTGAAGATACCCTCGACTTCATGATTATGACTATGACTGTTATGACTTCATGATTATGACTATGACTGTTATGACTTCATGATTATGACCGATATACAGTTAAAAGTGACGTTAAACACACCATCGCCACTTCAAAGTGACTCTTTTATTAGCCCTCAGGAAGCTGCTAAGCGCGACTCACTGACCTTTTGCGGACAGTGTAGATCAAGATCAGACTGCACAGAACGTGCAGTCTGATCTTGGACCTACACTGTACGATACGGAGACATTTTTCTCCAAAAATGAGTTTGAAATCATATTCGTGTTTTTTGTTACTATCGACTTGAAAGTTTTACCCGGCTTGAAAGTTTTATTTAGCAGGATAAGGGTTAAAAGAGTTATCGATTGAACAGGAAATGATAGGAGTCATGCTCTGTGAAAAGGGGGTTTAATGCGTCCTCAAAAAAGTACAGACCAATGCCTAAACAGCCTGACAGAGATCGATACTTTTTGCTATTTCTAAATTTTCTGCATGTCAAAGGGCCATTCTACCCCCCAGATTCAGTCGGTTGATAGACTAATTGGATTTAATTGATCAATAGTAATATGATGACTTGCTTGGTATAAAGGAACGGGGAGATGCGTTATGTATATATGGGCCATGCTCTATGAAAAGGGGGCTTAATGCGTTTGCAAAATGTATCGACTCAGGTCAGCCTGCGCAGTCTGCGAAACTTTTTGCCATTGGTCATTTTTCTGCGTGTCAAATGACCAGTCTATTTCTTGATTCGGTCGGTCTTTTGACAATCTGGATTCCATGGATCCGAAATCACGTGATTTCCTGCTGGTTATCATGCATCGTGGAGATGCATTGAGTCGCCTTTTATCAGAGCATGGCTCATATTATATAATGGTCTTGACCCGTTATCTTTCATGATTCGCCGAGGAGCAACAGTGTACTCTCTGGATAGACAGTGCATATAGATACCGGGCCGGACACTGCAACATGATCTTAGCGTTGTCTGCGCATGTCATATTCCCCGAAGATAGACCTGTCTGTCATGACGCATCACTATCCTGTACAGGATAAATACAAATACGTGGTGCGTAAATTGCCGCTAAAAATAACAAGCTTTAAATTGTTTTAAAATCAAGCCAGTTTTTTGCTACAAATTTCTTAAAAATATAATTTCAAACGGAAAAAGCAATTGCATACTATACCATTGTTTACTGCAAATCTCCGTATACAGTTTCTGAATATAGACAATGGGAAAAACCGGATTTGTGCAATGTTCAGACTGACAACAAAATTAACGTCCTCACCTTACTAGGATTATACCGGGACAATTTTCCAAGCTTATACGGCTGTGTTTATAAATGACCACAGGGATTTTTAGCGTTTTTTATGTTTTACATGTATATATAATACAAGGGATGCAACTGACATTATCGGCAAAGTCTACTTGTCATCACAAAAACACAAGTTACTTCGTCAATTTTACAGATAATCACATAAGGTCTACTTTATCTAGCTCATTACACATTTTTCTAGCGAAAAATGACGTGGTTTCATGACTAAACGTTCAATGATTTGTGCTACAGAAGCCGGTTTCTCGACAAATAGGTCGAAATTGTTTGGTCCGACACGGGTTCGTTCAGTGCGCTTGTCAGAGTAAATCTACTATTCTGTACAAGATCATGGCCAAAATACTTATCGGTTTGATAAAACAAGTAAATATCTTTAACCAACCTTCGTTGTTTAATAATAACACGAAGAATACAGCTCCAAACCGTCCGATGTTTGATCGATTCACTCAAATTTCAAGGAAGCAGCCATAATTGTTGTCATGTGATCAAAATGTATCGAGGCATTTCATTGGTCGGATTTTGGTTCCTGGCATCTTGGTCCAATGAAATCGCTCGTCTCAAACGAGTTATTTTATGAGTCGCGTGACAACAATTATGGCTGCTTCCTTGAAATTTGTGTGAATCGATCAAACATCGGACGATTTGGAGCTGTATTCTTCGTGTTATTATTAAACAACGAAGGTTGGTTAAAGATATTTACTTGTTTTATCAAACCGATAAGTATTTTGGCCATGATCTTGTACAGGTTAGTAGATTTACTCTGACAAGCGCACTTAACGAACCCGTGTCGGACCAAACAATTTCGACCTATTTGTCGAGAAACCGGCTTCTGTAGCACAAATCATTGAACGTTTAGTCATGAAACCACGTTATTTTTCGCTAGAAAAATATGTAATGAGCTAGATAAAGTAGACCTTATGTGATTATCTGTAATACTGACGAAGTAACTTGTGTTTTTGTGATGACAAGTAGACTTTGCCGATAATGTCAGTTGCATCCCTTGTATTATATATACATGTAAAACATAAAAAACGCTAAAAATCCCTGTGTAAATGACCGGCGCATAGGTTATATGCTAAACGTACCAGGTAGGTTTTATTGCGTAAACGAATATTTCATTTTGAAATTCGCTGCATTCGATTGCCGCCTTGAAAGGTAGTCCGGTACTGTACCTAGAATGCCTAAATCAGATAGGAAGATAATGATGATCCTAGGTTTTATACTGATGTTCATACGGATAGAAAGCCAGTATAATTACCTCCCTTGTGTCGAATGCAAATGAGGCTATGTAACGTGCTGTAGGTCTTTTTCTGTAGATATATTTTCTGAGCCTACCGATATGAATACACTGACGAAACGCAGTAAACACATGGATATGCCAGCCGTAACGGTGACACAGTTTAACATTCGGTAGCGAACATTTTAGATCTTAAATCACAAAGCAGTTTCTGTGCAGTCCGATCTTGATTTACGCTGTCCATAACAGGTACGGAAATCGCCAATGGCAATGAAAGAGTTAAAATCAATCTGAAACAATGTTTGGCCCTGTCGATTATTGCACCATTACTCTGAATGTATTTACCGCCTCCCCAGGTACTTTTGCGGACAGTATGAACACAAGATCGGGCTGCCCAGAACGTGCAATCTGAACTTTGATCTACGCTGTCCGATACGGTGAGATTTCGTTTGCTAAAAAGTAAATGAAACAAAAATATTTGTTTATGGCTAATGAATTCAAATTATCATTCATTCTATTTATCAATGTTTATATGGCAAAGAATACAGTTCTATGATAGGTTGGATAACATCATGTTTTACAACAAGGCAGATGATCGAAGTTTCTATCATAAAATGAGCAGATGATAGACGACATACACGATAATACATTCACATTACAAACAATTTCTGTAGCGCCAGTATCGCTCCCACACCCCGAGTTTAGTTCTATCGTGTTCAAGTCAACAATACGCATTTATTTGGCAATAGAAACTTCTGGTGTAAAATACAGCAAGATACTCACATATATAGATAAAATGTCTGTTTCCAAAACGACAAACTGAAAGCAATTGCAGACGACAAAAAAAGTGTGAGTCAAATGAAGCGATTTCTCTTGGAGAGAATCGAAAGCATTGCTGGAAAAGAAGAAAAATTCTGGTTACCGGAATTTTCTCCTTTTCCCGCAATGCTATCAAAAACCGTCTATCTAAGGGTCGTTTAAGCTTGCGATTGTGTGGTAAAGGGGTAATGGTATGAACCATGTTCTGTAAAAAGGGGGATTAATGTATCAACCCAGGTCAAAAACTTTTCGCTATTAATCAATTTTCTGTATGTCCAAGGACCAGTCTACTTCATGAATCAGACGGTTATTTAAAAATTGGATCCACAATTATGTGATGGCCCAATTGGTACAATGCATCACTGAGATGCCTTAAGCCCCCTTTTGCCAGAGGATGGCTCATGTATAAACAAATTCCAATAGATGTCGCGTAGCAAATATTTTTATAAATCGGCCGTATCTTTCACTCCATACTTTCGTCGGGACTTTTTCTTCGATGGAGGCGGAAATGCCATTTCTTCCCTCCGGTGAAGTTTCGGAGGCCGTCTGGTTGTGGTCGTGGTTTTCTGGTAACGTGGGTCGTTCTTCCGTTGTTTCTGGACTAGATGTGGAGCGCTGGCCGCACACCGGAAACCAATATTGTGTGCGGAATAGTCCGGTGTTTGTCCCATTCTGAAATATTATCCAATTATTGGAAAGACTGTTTCGACCTTAAAGTCCTAGAAGGTGGGCCATATATAGGATGATGCAGATCAAAGATAAGACTCGACATTTTGCTTTGGTTCTGTATTCACTTACCATTCTCAAGAACATTCTTAGTCATATTCTTCAGATGTTTCTAGATTTAGAAAGGAACCAAACGGTTTAGGCAATTAGAAGTTGTGTTACTTTATAAATCTGGAAAATTCTGGAGAATAAGACCAACAATGTTCTCAAGAATGGTTGGTGTATACAGGGATACTAATTTTTGTCTCAGTGTCAACCACACAAGAAAGAAATGTGCTTGTCTCTACCAAGTAAAAATGCTGGGAAAAAAAGAAAACACTGTAAAAACCTGTATTCAAAGACATCTCTGTGAAAGTCAGAAAAGTGATCTCTCAGTAAAAGTTACAATTTGATTAAAGAAAGGATTGCATATCAAAACAGCATTTTTCCCTCCTTTTCCCTCTATGGTTTTAAAGGCAATATCAGAGGACCTATACCCTCTAAAAGTAAAAAAAAAAAAAAAAAAATCAGAAGTTAGAATGCATTTAAACTTAAATCATACCATTTAAAATGTATTCAAATTATTGTGAAGATGTTAATCTGTTATTGCACAGCCGGTCCATGTGCTAGTCGCTGGTAGAAAAATAAAATCTAAAGCTAGGTTAACGGTTGCCAGGTCGCTCTATCTTTTGTTTACTTTTTACCTGATTGAAAAGTAATGTTTCTACCAAAGGACTATTACTTGGACCGACAGCAGCAGGTTGCCATCTTCACAATAATTTCCATACTATTAAATAGCATGACTTAAATTTAAGTCCCATAACATTGTTTACTTTTGGCAGCTTTAGGACCTCTAATCGAGACTGTGCCGAGCCCGGTAGTGCTGTCAGTAGCATACAGGATTTGGACCAGAGGATCGCTGGGTCGAATCCCAACTTGGCGAATTTCTTTCCGAGATTTAGAGTCGTTACGACAGAATTATATCCTCTCACCGCTGATCAGTGTTCAGACGATGGTTATGTGTGAAAGCAGCTAGTGGCTTGGGAAGAATATTGTGCGAAGTAGTGGTAAAAGAAACTCCAGGAAAGCATGAATAGGTGCATTGGCCGAAGCGATATAAGTGATATTAGGTTGCAAGCGGCGTGAAACATAATACAAATAAATAATCAAGGTCATTAGAACACAGGACTCTTTTGTAAAAGGTCAAAGCCCCGGTAGTGACCGAAAGTGAACAAATCGGGTGTTAAAGTGCATTTAGATTTAAATCAAAGCATTTAAAGGTATGGAAATTATTGTGAAGATGACAATCTGTTATTGTATGGTAGGTGCAAGGGTTTGTTGCTGGCAGAAAAATGAATTCAAAAGTAGGTGAAAAACTGTCAGGTCGGTCTATCTTTTGTTTACTGTTACCTGGTTTTAAAGTTCATTGTTTTCTGCTAGTGACTAACACCTGGACCGACCATACAATAACGGAATGTCGTCTTCACAATCATTTTCATACTTTTAAAAGGCATGATTTAAATTCAGATGCATTTTTAACACACGCATTGTTTACTTTTGGCCGATACTGGGCCTTCAAGCCTTAAGCTGCTAGGCGCGACTCACTGACCTTTTGCGGACAGTGTAGATCAAGATTAGACTGCACAACGTGCAGTCTGATCTTTGATCTACACTGTCAGATACGGTGTTTTCTTTCCGTTGAAATCATCTTTGAAATCGCAATATTTGGTTTTTCACTATTTCGTGGAAATTCTCGTTTCATTTATTTCGCAGTTTAAGGGTTAATTAAGCTTTTTTTTTTTTAATCGATCTGGAGAAGGTGAGAAAAAGAAAATCCCACCGAACAGAAAGTCGGTTTCTTCCGTATTTTGACTCACCCCATGCAGTAACCAGATCATAGTAATTAGCCGTTCTAAGGCCTCGCGGGAAATTACACCAATTTACTGCTATTAATAAATCCGCGCATCTTCAACTGTAAATAGCGCTTTTAAGTCTGTAACTATGACAGGGAAATGTTCTTTAACCCTTAGGCTGCTTAGCACGACTGAGGGCGCTTTCGCGGACAGTGCAGATCAAGATGAGATTGCACGGAGATGCATGAAGCCCCCCTTTGCCAGAGCATGGTCCCTATACTTCCTACATCTTCTACCAGTAGGTCACCAGAGCCGGTATTTCAATCGTTGTTTCAGGGACATTTTGTCCATGAACAAAATTAATGGGAAAGGGAAGAGTACATGTACATCTGGGCCAGGCTCTGACAAAAGGGGGCTTAATGCATCTCCGTGATGCATTGTACCAAGCTGGTCATCACATGATCATGGACCCATGAAATCCATTTTTGTCCGAACAACCGTCTGAATGATGAGGTCGAATGCTCCTTTGACATGCAGAAATATGACCAATAGCAAAAAGTTTCGGCCCAGGTCAGCCTGCGCGGACTGCGCAGGCTGACCTGGGTCGATACTTTTTGAGGCTGCATTAAGCCCCTGTTTACACAGAGCATTGCTCATATACATTATGAGCCATGCTCTGTGAAAAGGGGATTAACTGCATCTGCAAGTGTATCGACTCAGGTCAGCTTGCGCAGTCCGCTCAGGCTGACATGGGTCGAAACTTTTTGCTACTGGTCATAGTTCTGCATGTCAAAGTCCATTTTACCTGATGAATTGTTCGGTTGTCAGACAAAATTGATCTACGGGTCCATAAGAATGTGATGACTTGCTTGGTATCATGCATCACGGAGATGTATTAACCCTTTACCACACAATCCCGAGTTTTAACAACCCTGAGAAAAAAGCCTTTTGAAAACATTGTGGGAAAAGGAAAAAATGCTGGTCACCAGCATTTTTTCCTTTTCCCACAATGTTTTATACCCGTTCATAGACAGATTCATAATTTGTGCAGCATTTAATTTGTCATCTGTGAATGCTTTCAATTTGGGACTGTCTAAAATTTTGTCGTTTGGTAAAGAGTTAAATCCCATTTTGGCAGAGCGCTAGCTAATATATTGGTCTAAATCTGTATATTTTTTTTTTTTACTTCCTGCGAAAAGACCTTTATTTTGAACATTATTATATTTATTTCCAATTAAATCATCGCCTCAAATCTATCAAAAGAAATGATGGAATTAAATTTGTTACGACATTTTGATAACGAAGACTTCACCTTATATGTATGGTGCGTGTTTCTTACACGCTAGTTTTAATCTGTGGATTACAAAGATATGTCGGGAAAAAATGGGCGGATAATTTCATTGCTCTATCTTCACTGATTTTACAGTTTTCCCATCAATACTTTGGCTGTTTTGACCTTGTGCTAACACAATAACGAAGTTAAATAAATGCCGTTTCCCAGGTAGAACATTAACCTTTTCCAAAACGACAAATTTTAGACTCTTTCCAATTTAAGGGCCCGTATTCACCAACCATTCTTAAGAACATTCTTAGTCGTGTTCGCAAGAATTTTCCAAAGTTGAAATTAGAGCAAGTTATGATTGGCTAAACCGTTTGGTTTATTGTAAGAATATTCTTAAGAATGGTTGGTGAATTTGGGCCCTGAACATCTAGAGATAACAAATTCAAAATTGGTACAAACGAACTATGGTTGTCTTACAGCGTGAAAAAACATTGTGGGAAAAAGGAAACAAATACTTGTTACCGCAGTGTATTAAAAAACCCTGTTTTTCAGGGTCGTTAAAAAATGGAATGCTTGGTAAAGGGGTTAAGACAAATGTAAAAATGTTTATCTTTTGTCAGGTTTTTGTATGTAGGAACATTAAAAATGTTCGTTTTGATGAGAGAGAGAGAGAGAGAGAGAGAGAGAGAGAGAGAGAAATGAATCCTGTCACAATGACATTCATTAATTCTCGGAAAGAATTCGACCGAGAGGGAATCGAACCCTAAGTTTCAAGCCATGTACGTTACTCAGCTAGTGAGCCCAGTTTGGCTATATGAGTGGCTTAAGTTCTGTGGGCCCGAATTTACCAACCATTCCTAATCTTATTCTGGATTTAGAAAATTACACAACTTCTGATTGGCTTTCATATTATTAAAAAAAAAAAAAAAAAAAAAAAATAAGACCGAGAACTTCTTAAGAATGATTGGTAAATACAGGCCCTGCCACTGTTTCGAAGTTACAACACCAACAACAAGGACAAAAACAACAAGCACTTTAAGTAAAATATGAGGTGGAAGACTCAACATTGAAATGAAGGATATTACAGACGAGCTCAAGTTAATTAAATTCATGGCAGATAAAGAATTTAATCATAATTTGACGTTAGCTGCTTCCAGATAAACTTCACCACAAAAGAGATTAATTTGATTATTCTCCGAGATATAGGAATCTTTAAGAAATATTGATTTTTATCATAGCCTAGGGATATCTGAATAACGGACAGGGAGTTTTCCAGTCAGCGAAGAAGATTTGACCCTTTGAAGGACAAATCCAAAGATTTTTTGACTTAGCTTTTTTCCCCCCTTCAATCATCTGTAAATGATGTCAGTAAAACATCTGTGCGTCATCTTCCGCAATTACTACCCGGTAACATACCATAAACCACGGTTCAATTGTCATGATGATTTACAGCCCGAAAATAGTGCATCGCTTACCTCCCTTGATTTGCTTATCTCCCGTCCTTGTGTGACGTCATAGCAGCATTTAGTATTCTACCTTTACAAACGGACGCGTTTATCCAAGTAGAAATTTACGCCGAAAAAATGACAATTTGTGCAGACTTTGGCTGTAACGTCAATTCGGGAGTTCATAATATTAGTATGCTCAAATTTCCAAGTGAATTAAAAAGGAGAAAGCTATGGATTCAACGTTTAAACCGGGGTCGGACAGTAACGACGTATTTCGTGCCAATGAATAATTCTAAACTGTGTCTGAAACACTTTGAGGACAGTCGGTTTTTAATAAGTCCAAGTCTAGCAAAGACAGTTGGTTATGGCAATTTTAGACTACGATTGAAACCTGACGCTGAGCCAACATTATTCGAAACTCCAAATCGGAGAGAGGAAAAACCCAGACACTCCGCCAGAGCCATTTCCAAAAAGAAACTTAGCATGAGGTAAAATTTTTTTTCTTGAAATGAAGATATTTTGAATTGGTATTTGTACTTTTTTACCGTTTTCTGCATTATCTCTTCATTGTGAGAAAAGGAGAAAATGCTTATTACTAGATCTAGCTGCTTTTTTTTTCCCGAAATGTTTTCAAATTCATGTTGTGGCGTATTTTTGTGGGTTATGTGCTTAAGCGTAACTCTTTACCAGAAAACGAAATTTTAGATTCATCTGATTTCAAAATTTTGCTGACAACAAATTCAATTTTGATCATATGATTTATGGTAACTCTTTACCAGACCACAAAATATTAGACTTGCCTAAATTGAAAGCATTTGCAGACGACAAAATGAAAGTGACTGAAATGATAGTGTTTGTCGTTGAGTGTATAGAAAACATTGCAAAAAAAAAAAAAGGAGAAAATGCTGGTTACTAACATTTTCTCGATTTCCCACTATGTTTTCAAAAGCAATATTCCTCAGGGCCGTTAAAGGTCAGGGTTGTGTGGTAAGGGGTTAACTGTCTTTCAGAAGATAACAATCATTGTTGGAAAGCAAAAAATGCTGGTTACCTTCTTGAAGGGCTTTTGCCTCTACCCCTGGTTCCTTGACTTTGGACGTCCAAATTTTCTTAATGACCTCCCAAAATTCAAATGTTTGCCTGCTTTTATTCATTTGAAAGGAGGCAAATAAACCCCATATTAGAAAATGAAGGGAAAACCCTGCACGTTTAATATCTTTTTCTCCCCACTGTGGCCGATTTGATGTCATTTTGTGAACCGAGTAGATCTTGCGGACTATGAAGACAGTGCAGATTTTTGGCCTGTACGAGACGTTAAAGGCCCAATAGCGACAAAAAAAGAAATAAAATAATGCAGGGGTTAAAAGGCATTTGAGGCATGCTCTGTGGAAAGGGGATTTAATGCATCTGCGAAAAGTATCGATTCAGGTCAGCCTGCGCAGTCTGACAAGGGCCGAAACTTTTCGCTATTAGTCAATTCTCTGTATGTTCAAGGACCAGTCTACCTAATGGTTGAGTCGGTTCTTTAAAAAAGTGGCTATTTTGTATCTATATTTATGTGATAGCTTGATTGGTATAATGCATGTAAGGTATGAATTAAGCCCACTTTTGCCAGAGCATGGCTCATTCAAATTTAAATAATGCCTTCTAAAAGTGTGAAAATATTGTTAAGGTAACAATTTGTTATTGTTTGATAGGTCCAAGTGTTAGTCGCTGGCAGAAAAAATGAATTTGAAAGTGAGGCAAAAAGTAAAAACAAATGATAGAGTCCCCTGGCAGGTTTGAACCTAGTTTTGAAATGAATTTCTCTGCCAGCGACCAACACTTTGGCCGACCATACAAAAACAGATTTCATCTTCACAATAATTTTCACACTTTTAAATGATATGATTTAAATAGAAGTACATTTTAACACCCACTTTGTTTACATTTTGGCCGCTACTGTGGCTTTAAGTTATCGTGGCTTCGAGAGAGGCAAAGAGGACCAAAGCAGAAGAGACCTTTGTTTAATTATTTACTAAACATTCACTTGTGTTAACGACCCCAGAGGAAAAATAACAAAACAGTCACAAAATATTGTGGGAAATAAACAAACTGTTGTATTTTTTTCCAACAAGGTTTTCTTTCTATTCAAAAGTTAAAAACCTATAATTTACAATAAATTGTCGACAACAAGTTCTTTCAGTTTGGATCAGTCTGAAATTTTCTCGTCTGGTGAAGAGTAAATTAAAAAAGATGATATCCCGAGGGGCCAAGTTGAAGCTCTAAAGGCCCAGTGGAGCTGAGCAGTGACTCTAGACAATCAGAGAAGCCAAGTTTTAACTCCAGACGTTCAGACGAGTCAACTAGTAGCCTTAGACGACCGGAAGATCCAAGCAGCAGCTCCAGGCGAGACAAACAGTAGCTCTACACGTTCAGATGAGGCAAGCATTAGCTCTAGACACGCGGATTAGCTAGGTAGTAGTTCTAGAAGATGAGGGACGCCAAGTTTCAACTCTAGAGCCCAGAGTAACTAAACAGTAGTTCTAGATACGCAGAAGCTCCTGGTGCCACAAGAAGTAAGTAGTGGCTCTTGAGACTCAGGGAGGCCACGTAGCGGGTTTAGACGATCAGAGAAACCAGCTGTTAGCTCTAGACCCCCTTAGAAGCGACGTGGTAGCTCTAGTTGCTCAGAGGGTTCAAGAATCTATAGAGGCTAAGGAAAGGCAAGTAGAGGCTTTAGACACTAATAGAGCCAAGTGGTATATCTTAACGCACAGGGGAGCTAGTAGTAGCTTAAGACATACACAGTGACCGAGAAATAACTAAAGACAAAAAGATAGACCAAGTGGTAGACCTAAGCGCACAGAAAGGCCAAAAAGTAACTCAAGACACACAGAAAGGTCAAATAGTGACTGAAGACGCACACATGCGCTAATTCTTTGTCAAGATACTTGAAGAAATCAATTAGTCGTTCTAGACTCCTAGAGAAATTGATAGTAGCTCTGCTCGCTCAGAGAGGCCACGTTGTGGCCCTAGGCACAAAGATATCCCAAGTACTAGAGACACATAGAGAAGCCAGATAAAAGCACTGAACAATTAGGGCAGCTAAGTTGTATCTGTAGGCGCCTAAAGAAGGCTAAGTAGTCAGCAAAACGGGAGAAACCAGGAGTCAGTGGCATTAAATCAGATTTCAACTCATTTTTTGCGGGAGAAAGTTGATATTTTTGTGAGGAAGATTCACAAGGACATGACTGTTTATCCTTTATTGGAGAAAAACAGAAAAAAAAAAAAAAAAAAAGAGAAAATGCTGGGAAAAAAAGGCTAAAAAAAAAAAACTAACGGGAATCGAACCCATGACCTAAAAAAATTGTAGTCGGCGAGTCTACCCACTGAGGCAACCAGTAATTTAACATGTTAAAAAGTCATTTATCCCTTGTTATGGAAACACAGCTATACCATTTCTAACGAAATTGGAAATTTTCCTCTAAAATTGCAAATGACCTGGTAATTCCTACACGTACTTCTATCTAGCTTTTAACTTTTAACGTCATCTTTGCACGCAAATGAAAATAAGCCGTCCTTGTAAAAATTGTTGGCAAAAAAAAAAAGAACTTGTGACACGAACCTCGTCTAAAGTCTCCTTAAACTTAAAATGAAATGAATTTTGAAAAAAAAAAAAAGACGTATTTTTTTTAGAAAATGTTGAAACCATCTGCGGGTGACTGTCTACCCATAGTCTGCTGCCTTCAAAAGTATAGTCCTGTCGACACCATTGCGAATGAGATATCAGCACAGCACGTTTTTGTATACAAAATGTAATCTTCCTTTGTTAATAAAGGCTCTCACGTGACAAACGGGATAAGAAACCAGATAAAAATGGGAAATAATTTGTTTTCTATTTCTCATATATCTTATATTTAGTAATAATTAATTTACATTAAAATATTGACTTGAAAAAATTCTACTGTCAGAACCAATAGCGCAAACACTTTCTCTAGACGTGTTTAAATGTGTGTGTGTGTGTGGGGGGGGGGGGCATTCTGTAAGTCAAACTATCTCCCTTGCGAGATAAAGACAACAGCTAACAACAAAATAATAGATTGGTCCTTTTTACACGTATTCCTTCTCTTTATCCCTGATTCCCTTGGGGATGTTGCGATAAAATTTAATTTTTAGACTAGCAAAGCTAGTCTATAGGCATCAAGACTGACCTAGAGTCAAAGTAAACAAAAACCCCTACAGTTGCCAAATACTGCCTTACAGAAAATACTTCTTTCTGTTAGAAATCTTTAATTCTGTTATATGACAATTTTGACAAAAACTACTAAATATCTAACACTCCAATTTGATTATGTCGTCTTACAAAGTAATAAATTGATCAAGATATCATTTATAATGTACAAGATCTTTGCTTATATGTAAATTAAGTGACCTATGCAAAGCAGAGAATCACTTATCCCTACACCACTGTTACATCATGAATGAATCTATTAATAGATACACCTAGGTAACTTGTAGGAAATCTCAGCTATATCAACCCTCACTGGACAGGGAACCCTTCTCATTCCTTCTTTCATTCATTATTTAGATCATTGTGTACCGTTAAACTGTTATGCTAAACTGCTATTCAATGTCTTGAATATTAACCCTATACCAAACAATCATAAGTTTTAACGACACTGGGGAAGAATCCCTTTGAAAACATTGCAGGAAAAGGAGAAACTGCTGGTAACCATCGTTTTTCTCCTTTTCCCACATTGTTTTCTGCCCGTTTGGAATCAGGTTTCATCAGTTCAACCACATTTAATCTATGGTCTGCAACAGCTTTGAATTTGGACAAGTGTAAAATTTTCATTTTGTAAAGAGAGTTAGATAGTAAACTACATCTTGTGCTACTGGATATTTAGTAATTGATTGCATAGTGTTTAACGCCGTTTTCAACATTACTTTAGTGATATTGCGGAGGCTAGAGCACCTATCCATACCCTCCTGAAGTTTCTGTTACCAGCGCTACCGCGATTCAATGACCTTTTGCGGACAGTGTGGATTACAATCAGACTGCACAGATCGTGCAGTCTGATCTTGGGTCTACACTGTCATATAAGAGGATGTATTTTCTCCAAAATGTAACTCTGAAATAGCAATATTCAGGTGTTTACCATCGGCTTGAAAGTTTCATTTAACATTTTGTAGCAGGTTAAGGGTTAAACTTAAACTGGATTATAGTTAACCAATAGCACATATAGCCCCGACAGCTCAGTCGGTAGCGTACAGGACTTGAGAACAGGAAGTCGCTGGTTCGATCCCCGACTCGGAAAATTTCTTTCCGACCATTGATGATAGTCATTGCGACAGGATTCATTTCTTTCTCACGTTTCGTCGATGGTTATGTGGGAAAGTAGCCAGTGGCTTGGAAAGAATATTGTGCAGAGTACTGGTAAGAGAAACACCAGGAAAGCATGGATATGTGCACTGGCTACCGCTACATAACTGAAATAATGTTGAAAACAGGGTTAAACACCATAAAAACCATCAATCAATCAAATTCGCTAGTCTGTCAGTACTTTCAGTACTTTGGTTGATAAATATACGTAAGGTCTCTGTGTAATTTTGAAGCGAATTCTGTTCTCAGTCATCAGAGAAGGATGTTTATATCGATTTACAGACAATCGAAGAAGATTTAGTTGAGATATTTTCTCAACAACGTGTCTTGGTCACGGGTAGGAAACTTCATATTCGGAGCATTGGCTCCGACGAGAAAATGTTGTGTTGGTTTTCCGGTTCCGAAACTGTCGGCTCAAAAACAACTGAAAAACAGGCAAGCTTGTCATTCTTTGTAATTATGTGTTATTATGTCTTTGAAATTCCAAAAAAGGAGAATGTCGTGCAATGCTCAAGTCTTTCAACATGTTTTCTACGCTACCGAAGGCTGTGGAATGCGCACAGCAATGTCTGAATCATTTGTGCCGTGGGTTGACCGTAGCAGAAATAATACGTCAAGAAACTAGATTCAGTCTGTTTTTGCCATTCAGTTAGCAAATAAGAGAGAGTTTTGCTGTCCTAAAAGCATGAATCAGTATCTTGAACTGTTATAATCGCTGCTGGTAAAGAATTGAAAAGAAATAGCGTAAAAATGATAAAAACAAAGAAGGGCACCGATTATGTGAACTGGCTCTGAATATGTTGGTCGGCACCGATTGATGGGGGCTTCCTTTTACAAATTTAGTTTTTTTTGTTAGAATTTACTTAATTCACAAGCTCTGTTTCCCGCAAATACCCTTTGTTTAAACTTTAATGCATTTGTTCGATAGAACGTGACCGAATTTATGACAATACAAAGGACTGATATTGTCACAATTAAAAAATACTGTCTAACATTAGTCTATCTAAATTGTGAAAATACTTTTGTGTAGCTTTTGATTAACCGAATGGTCTATATGTTGCATTTGTAATGCTTTCGTCCTAAGTTCAGCCAACACATAAACTAATATAATGAAAAATATTCGGCATCTTCGGAACGCTATGTGGGTCTTCCAATAGTCATTCAAAAGCTAAATAGAAAATTGAATGTACCTATCCGATCGTAGCAGAGATGATGAATAAAAACATTTAGCCTGCAAAGAATATTTTATAAATTTGCGAAACAAAGATTTTATGCAACTACACATGCATATTACAGCAGCCCGATTACTCTGGGATTAAATACTATTCTTTTACAAGAAAGAGAAGAGAAGAAAATGTTTGAATGGTCTACATACCTACATGAATTTGCATTATACGATTTATAATGCATTCATCAACATAAAAAAAAAAAAAAAAAATGAAAAGAGAGTAAGTGAAACAATTAAGTATCAAATACAAGTTATCACAATTAATTAATTAATTAATTAATTAATTAATTAATTAATTCAAGCGCCCATGCATTCATTCAGTCATTAGTTCATTGCCCATTTGTATATAATATGATATATAACGGAAACAGGCTGATGTGGTAAACCTGAAACGTAATGTCTTACACATAAACAGTAACAATTCTATGTTTTGGCATAAGTTACAAAAAAGAACAACTAACTCAAACCCAGACGTGTAAGCAAACTAACGATATACGCATAGAAAATGCTACACGACACCATTTTTCCAAACAATGCTATATGAATTTTTAAAAAGCAATCAAATCTTTAATGGTTGGAAAAATGATGTCATGTCACATTTACAATGCATACGTCAGTAGTTTGCTTACACACAATTAATTACACTGCTATATTAAACTTCTCTTTTCACAAACGCAACCCTTAACCCTTAGCTTCTTTTGGTAAGATAGTGGGCATCGAATATCGATAAATTTGAGGTCCAAATTACAACTTTGCCGCTCGCACCGGAGATTGCGAAAAAAACAAAGGGTTTCTTTTTTTTTCTAATCTATGCCTAAATGTAAAAATTGTTATCCGAAATGTTTACGTGGAAGACAAATTACGGTTCATTTTAGCCATATCAGCCTGTTCCCCTTATATATAAGGTGATCACTCACCCACCCAGTCACTCACACGTCTACCCATGCGGTAGATAGAGAACAAAAGATATACAAATGGACAATGAACCAATTACTGAATTAATGCACGGATGCTTGAATTAATTAGTTAATAAATTAATAGTTATAACTTAAATTTGATACAGATTGTACTCTCACGTAAATTATCAAGTTAAAACAATTATGATGATTGATGCGTAAAAAAATTACATACTGCCAATAAATGTATGTACGTAGACCATTCAAACAATGTTGTGAGTATCATTTTCTTCCCAACTCTAACTTGTAAAGGAACAGTGCTTATTGCCAGAGTAACCGGGCTTTTGTAATATGCATTTGTAGTTTGGCAAAAAAAGTGAAATGTTCTATGCAGACTAATTTTTTTTCTTAATTCAACATTTCTGCTTCGAAAGTTGCATTACATTTTCTATCTAGCTTTTGAATGACTATTTGAAGAACACATAGCGTTCCGAAGATGCCAAATATTTTCATTATGTGATTTTATGTGTTAGCTGCACTTACGACGAAAGCATTACAAATGCAACATATAGAACATTCGGTTAATCAAAAGCTACACAAAAGTATTTTCAAAATTTAGATGGACTAATGTTAGCCAGTATTTTTCAGTTCTGATGATATAAGTCCTTTGCATTGTCATAAATTCATCCACGTTCCATCGAACAAATGCATTAAATTTTGGACCGAATGGTATTTCCGCGAAAACAGAGCTTATGTATCAAGTAATTTCTAACGGTAAACTAAATTAGTAAAAGGAAGACCTCATCAATCGGTGCCGACCTACATATTCAGAGCCGGTTCACATAATCGGAGCCCTTCTTTGTTTTTACCATTTTTACGTTATTTCTGTTCAATTCTTTACCAGCAGCGATTATAACAGTTCAAGATACTAATTCATGCTTTTAGGACAGCAAACCTCTCTCTTATTTGCTAATTTAACGACAATAACTGATTGAATCTAGGTTCTTGACATTATTTCTGCTACGGTCAACCCACGGCACAAATGATTCAGACAATACTGTCCTTATTCCACGGCTTTCCATAGTGTAGAAAACACGTTGGAAGATTTGAGCATTGCACGACATTCTCCTTTTTTGGAATTTCAAAGAAATAACACATAATTACATAGAATGACAAGCTTGCTGTTTTTCAGTTATTTTTGAGCCGACAATTTCGGAGCCGGAAGCCCAACAAAAGATTTTCTCGTCGGAGCCATTGGCTCCGAATATGAAGTTTCCTACCCGTGTGGTTGTGCAAGAAAATCACGGGAAAAAACCAAGTAATTCCCTTATCAGGACCAATGTAGTATTGGAGAGGAATCAAGGGAAATAACTGAAGAATGGACCCACTAGCTCTTGTAACACAATAAAGGCTTTCCCCGTGACAAACGGGGAATTAGATAAAACTTACTGAAAAAAACTGGGAACATGCCTTGTGTCTTACACAGGTATTTCTGTCTTTCACATTATTAGAACTTTCTTTGAAAGCGAATTAATTGCTCAGTTTCTGTGTGGATTTTCTCATAAACTTGCGAAACAAAATCTGTGAGCATTGCTTTCCTAAACGGACAGTTTTAAACTTTACAGTAGAAAAAACATTTCATCAAGTCACAGATAATCAACACGTACATGTATTTAGATTTTATCGAGAAAAAAATGTGAAAACGTTGTGTCTAAAAATGAGAAACTTCACGATAAATTGGAAGATTTGCTGCAATTTTCATAAGTGGTCTTTCAAAAGAAGATAAAAAATAACTCGTTTGTTGAAGAAATTTAATTAATTCAAACCAGATTTGTTTCTCTTGAAGCTTTATACAGATTATAATTAAAAAAAAGTTACCGACCTGATAACGGCCTGCCCCAAACTCATTTAAACCTTTACCACACAATCCCGACTTTTAAGGACCCTGAAAAAGAAGCCTTTTGAAAACATTGTGGGACAAGGAGAAAATGCTGGTAACCAACATTTTCTCCTTTTCCCACACTGTTTTCCAGCCTTCTCAAAACAAATTTCAATTTTGAGTTACATTTATTTTGCCGTCTGCAAATGCTTTCAATTTCGACTAGTCTAAAAATTTGTCGTTAAAGAGTTAAACCTTAGACTACCAGGCACGACTTAATGCGCTTTAATGGACAGAGTAGGTCAAGATAATACTGCACAGAACGTGCAGCCTGATCTTGGATATACACGGTCCAATATCTCGAGATTTGTCCGCCAAGAAGAATACTGAAATAGCAATATTTGCTTTTAATTATGATTGGCTGTAAAAATTTCAATTAATTTATTTAGCAGTTTAGCAGTTTGAGGGTTAATCAAACGTAAAACTATCAGATTTGTCGGGCTTCCTTCAGGGTATGTGGTCGACACCGCCAATACTGAGCTGCCATAGAGGAATTTTGTCCACAACTTTACATGTACTTTAACACCTAACAATCTCTCGTTTTAACGACCCTTATCTTTCGAAAACGTTTTGGGAGAAGGAGCATACCAGCATTTTCTCCCCCCATCTTTTTTTAATCATTTAAAGACAAGTCTTGCACTTTAAGCCACATCTACTTCGTCGTCTGCTACCGTTTTGAATTTGGACGATCGTGAAATGTTGTTGTTTGGTAAAGATTAAGAAAATCATGATGTAATTTCACAGACAGAACACCCAACTTGATATGTTAACGAGTGGCGAAGCTACGAGTGAATATATTGACGTTGGTGGTCGCAAATGAAACAGATCTATGCTTTTTTGCTGCCATATAAAAACTGACCAAAAATGAACAATGTAACATTCTGCTTGATGTCTTACACTGCCGCTTATCTCCTGAATCACAACATTGTGTTGTGAATGGAAAAATAGTGAGGGGACATCCGGTTGAACTTCAGGGGACTATAGATAGAGCGATACGAGGGTGAATTTTACGGTTGAACCGATATTTTATTTCTGTTCGGGGGTCAAATATAAAAAAAAAAATCAGAGAATGTTATGTAACCCTTTATTCATTTTCCTACAAATATGACCCCCATTCGAACCCAGATTACAGATGGTGCAGCAGAAATGCATTTTTTCCCGGAGCAAGGGTGATCTGAAGTTTGTCATTTTGATGGCATGCGAACAATATGGTGATACACATATCCCCTCAATCACATGAAAAATCTCATTTCCTTGGAAGAAGGACAGTAACGGAATATAGTGTTGGTCATAAATTACAATAAACTGAAAGACCTTTAAATACACGCTGATGGATGCAACCGTTCGCGTTCGGCGACTTCAAGAACGTGAATCCAAATTGTTCGCATGCCATCAAAATGACATACTTCCGATCACCCTTGCTCCGTGGAAATATAGATTTCTGCTGCACCATTCGTAATTTGGCTTCGAATGAGCGTCATATTTGTAGGAAAATGAATAAAGGGTTGCAATGACATTTGCTGAATTTTGATATTTAGCCCTGGAGGAGAAAAAATCCCGGTTTATCCGTAACATTTACCCTCGTGTCGCCTAATTTATATTCCCCTGAAGTTCAACCGGATGTCCCCTCAACAATTTTCCATTCACAACACATTGTTGTGCATCAGGAGATAACCGGCCGTGTCTAAACCCTGTCGTCGTCGGCCTCGTCGTCATCATGGTGCGAAAAAATAAAATTGACATTTCAGGATATTTTTGCCGTAAAAGAAGATATTTAATCCAAACTTGGACTAGTTGCTGACTGTCAATAGGGAACCCAGGAGGACAGGTAACTCTTAAGCTATTTTTAACACAGTTATGTGCCTTGTTCGACTTTTCATTGCCAGAACACTTGCAAGCGAGCAGTGATATCCGAATGCAGTGTTCTTGTTATTACTCATTGCTTATTTATTCCAGGAACAAATATTCTGTGAAAGACCTCGAATAAATCTTTGAAAACGATAATTAGACATAAAATGAATTAGGAACTTATGCACGGCAATATACGGTGTGTGAAAATACTGTGGAAAACCAATTTCTCCATTTGTTTAAATATTTTCAAGAGTAACAGTAAGTTGTTTGCAGGAAATAACGAGTTTAACTCCCTCAAAGGCGACACAATCTTAGATTTGTGAGGGTAAAAGACATCGTAGGAAGTGGAGAAAATGTTGGTTATGAGGTTTCTGCAATGCTATTTGGCTGGTTTTTAAATTGAGTTAATCGCCTGTATAAATGATAGATCAGGCGAGTCAACACTTAGCCTGCTAAATAAATTGAATGAACCTTTTCAAGCTGATAGTAAAACCCCAAATATTGCTATTTTGAGGTAAATTCTTTGGGGAAAAATATCTCCTTATCGGACAGTGTAGATCCAAGACCAGACTGCACGTTCTGTGAAGTCTGATGTTGATCTACACAGTCTGCAAAAGGTACTCAAGCCGCACTTAGCCTAAGGGTTACTTATGGTTACCTATCCTACATAACCAACACCTTCCTGTCTTTATTTTCTCCCAGATAATGAAGGTAATAAACGGGAAGAAGATTTAAAAAAAAAAAATCTCATGGACTGAAAAAAGGGGTATCTAAATACAGAGAGAGAGAGAGGGAGGGGGGGGGGGGGTTTCGTTCATAGTAATCAGATGCACCTAAATTAAAGTATTGATTCATGAATTGTAGAAATGTTAAACCAGGCCAGCTGCCGTCAGGATGTGACCCATACACAAACAAGTTCTTATTTTCTTTATTTACACCAATATGTGAAAATGATTAGTAGAATGCAAAATTATTGTTAAATAAATACTGTGAGAGAGAGAGAGAGAGAGAGAGAGAGTGAGAGAGAGAGAGAGAGAGGGGGGGAGGAGGGAGGGAGGTTTGTTTATTTGTCGTAATTAGCTAGATCCATTGTTAAATTGAGTAAATTAATTGTGAAAATTGTTAAATTAGGTCAGCTGCCTTCAGGGTACGCTTTCAAAACCAAAATATGAAGCTATTTTTTCTGTCTTTAATTACTCTCGTCTCTAGGCGTTATGTTATTTTAGATAATGACATGATCGCCGCTCTGGCAAATAGAGGTTTAATGCATCTCCGGGATCCACTATGTAAAACATCAAATAATCATGGATCCATAAAATCCATTTTGTCTTACAACCGACTGAATCATCAAGTAGAATGTTCCCTTGAAACATGCAATAAATTGACCAATAGCAAAAAGTTTCGCTCCAGGTCAGCCTGCGCGGACTGCGCAGGCTGACGTGGGTCGATACTTTTTCAAATGCATTAAACCGCCTTTTCACAGATTATCTTAACAAACTTAACAAGCTATGAGCCTACATTCCCATCAGAAGCAGTTTGAACCGTATTCGAACAATCCCGTTTTTTAAAGATCCTAAAAAACATCTGATGACAAAACAACTTCTCGTTTTCCCAGAATTGTTCCTTGTTTACCCATTTTGAGACAAATCTCGTCATTCTCGCCACACCGAGTTCGTCGTCTACAAAAGCTTTCAATTGGAACAAGTGGAGTTTTTGTTGTCTGCTAAAGAGTTGAGAGATCACGAATTGGTATTTTTCGGCGTAGTTGAATGTGCTGGCTTTTGACCTACTTTTTGTTGTGTTATATGAAAATGAATAAATAGTAATTTGCGATTGGTCAAAGATGTGGACATGATTATTCTGCGGGCCCATGCCTATTTTCCAGCGATCGATGGCGTGGTTACTTTTCATTACATATCTTCATGTTGAACCACAAAAGAGTGTAAATATTCATATTTTAGTATCTGTCACGCCGTCTATTTCTTTTTTAATTATATTTATTTTTTCTTGTATTATATTATGTACAATTGACGCTTTAGATTCACATGGTCCAATGTGACAGATTGTTTATTTATGCATTTATTTATTTATTTATTTATTTTAGGGCCCTCCAATGGAAACGACAATAAACCAGACGACCACGCCACGAGGAAAAAAGTCACATTAGAACTAAATAACAGTTGAGAACGGCGTTAAGTTCTGCTTTAATTCCTTACAAAACGACAAAGTTTTAGACTCGAATAAATTGAAAAGATTTCCATACTACACTGTATGAATCAAACATGGGATAAATACTTGAGCCACGCTCTGGCAAAAGAGGGCTTAATGCATCTCCGTGATGCAGTATACCAAGCAAGTCATCACGTAATCATAAATACATAATAGCCACTTTTTTAAATAACCGACTTTATCATCAGGTGGACTGGTCCCTGGACATGCACAAAATTGACCAATAGCGAAAAGTTTCGTTCCAGGTCAGCCTGCGCAGTCCGTGCAGGCTGACCTGGGCCGAAACTTTTCGCAGATGCATTAAGCCCCCTTTTCACAGAGCATGACTCATTTGTATTTGTATCAGAAAGAGTAGAAAACCTTGATGGAAAAGCTAAATATGCTGGTTATCGGCATTTTGTCTGTCCTCCATGATGTCTTCAAAAGTGTTCTCCGTCAAGGTTGTTACTACTCAGGATTGTTTGGTCAAGAGTTAACCCTTTCCCAAACAAGCCCTGGTTATCACGTGTCTGCAGTACAAGTCTTTTGAAAACACTGTGGGAAAAGGAGAAATTGCTCGTCACGAGCAATTTCTCCTTTTCCAACAGTGTTTTCTACCCTTTTGGAGAACTTTCTGTCATTTTCATCAAATTTAAAATTGTCGTCTGCAAACTCTTTCAATTTGGACCAGTCTACAATTTATCGTTTGGGAAAGGGTTAATGGTTAAGATGATACAGAAGAAGGGAAGATTTGTGAACAAATAAAAAAAAAGGCTGTACCTGTTGGCCGTCCTTACTACATAGTTGACCTTCCCGTCTCGAGAATCCATGTATGAACCTCCTTTCAGGACGTATTTCAGATCTTGTAACTTCCGGTCCACAACACGCTCGTAATATCGGCTGTTGGTCCATTCCCAAACGTTACCCAACATGTCAAACATACCTGTGGGTGGATGAATGGATAAGTGACTGGATGGATGGATGGATGGATGGAGTGAACGACGGGTGGGTGGTTAAGTTGCAAGGTGAATGGTTAGTTGATGAAAAGACAGACAGACAGACAGACAGACAGACAGACCTTACAAAAAAACTTAAAAATTGTTCGCAAATACGATATGTGCAGTGTGACCCTGATCTATGTACAGAGACAGAAAAGATGGACTTACTGTTGTTATTTTGTGCCGGAAAAGCATCCACGGGGGATAACCCCTTCCACCCATCTAGTCCTTTGTCGCCATCTGGGAACGTACCCTGTATCAGAAAGAAAAAATGAATGATAAAAGTGATGATGAAGATGATGAGTGAAATGATTCTCACATAAATAGAAATGAACATTAAGATAATAGTTGACATAAAGAACATAGGCGTGGGAACTGCTGAAAGAAACTTTGGATCTTTATCGATCATCGAACCAAATTACACATATGGTACGATGTAAAATATCCGAGTCTACGACCTTGACCTTAGGGTCATGGGCTTGGGTTTTGCTAGAAGAAACTTTAGACCTATATCTATCATCATACCGAATATGAACCAAATCTATCCTTTGGTTTGGAAAATATAAGCTCTTAAAAACTTGAAGGTAAATTCCTGATGTTAAATATCCGAGACTACTATCATGCCCTTACAATCATGGATGTGGGTATTGCGTATAGAAACTTTGGACCTATATCGATCTTCATACCAGAAATGAAACAAATCTATATTATGTTTTGGAAAATGTGAGCTCTTAATTAACCCTTAGGCTGCTTATCGCGACTCACTGACCTTTTGCGGACGGCGTAGATCAAGATCAGACTGCACAGAACGTGCAGTCTGATCTTTGATCTACACTGCCCGATAAGGAGATATCTTTCCTCCATAAATATCTTTGAAACAGGAAAGTTTTGGGCTTATACTATCGGCTTGAAAGTTTCAGTTCTTTTATTGAGCAGGATAAGGGTTAAAAAACTTGAACTTAAATGTGGACACTGACCCCAACACCAACGTTAACGCTGACGTCGCGGATAGTGCAACAACTTCTCCCGGGTCCGTATTCACCAATCATTCTTAATAACGTTTTTAGTCTTATTCTGTAAGATTCTCTAGATTGGAAAGTAACACAACTAAACCAAATGGTTTAGCCAATCAGAAGTTGTGTTATATTTAAATGTAGAATACTTTGGAGAATAACACAATGAACATTCTAAGGAACTGTTCGTAAATACAGATCCGCGACTCCGTCCAGGCAAGCTACGAGTAAAAATGAATTTGAGCCATGCTCTGTTAAAATGGGGCTTAATGCATCTGCAAAAAGTATCGACCAGGTCAGCCTGTTCACTCCGCGCAGGCTGACATGGGTCGAAACTTTTTGCTATAGGTCCATTTTCTGCATGTTAAAAGACCATTCTACCTAATGATCGAGTCAGTTGTTAGACAAAACGATTTTTTTTCACCCACAATCAGCGGTGTCCTGCTCGGTATCACGCATCACGGAGATACATTAAGCCCACTTTTACCAGAGCACGACTCATTTCAAATGGAAAGCGAAGTCTACTAATCCAGGTTGATGCAGGGCTTCCCTTGACAAATTGTAAAAAAATGTATCTTTTTTTTTTCTCTGATGACAAACTTCACCTTCAGGCTACTGAGTGTGACTCGGTGTATATTAGTGACTGTGTAGATCAGATTGCACAAAATGTTTGCATACAAATTAACCCTTAAACTGCCAAAAAAAAAATGAAACGAAAATTTCCACTCAATAGTAAAAAACCAAATATTGCGATTTCAAAGATGGAAAAAATCCCGTATCGGACAGTGTAGATCTAAGGTCAGACTATACGTTTTGTGCAGTCTGATCTTGAGCTGCAGTGTCCTCAAAAGCCCCTAGCAGCTGAAGGATTAACCAAAAACCTGCTAAATAAAATTACAAAAATATTTTCAGCCGATAGTAAGCACTCAAACACTTTAATTTTCAAGGTTCCTTTCGCCGAAAAATCTCATCTTTTTTGTACCGTGTGGACCAAAGAACAGACTACACGTTCAGTGCAATCTGATCTTGATCTACACTGTGCTCAAAAGCGCATGGAATCGCGCTTACTAACGTTATTTCTAGCTTTATACTCGTACATCGAGTTACAACTCAGTACCAGCCACTCTCGATGAACGCACCCTGAACACTCAGAGAGCGGTCGCGCCGTGATGTAGGTAAGGTTGACCCTGTCCATCATTGGATTCTAATTTTAAAATTCCGATGTTAGAAGTCGAAACTGGAGCAAACAGCGATTAAGATATAAAGGAATAGGTGCTTGTGATCGGCATTTTCTCCCTTTTCCAGTTACTTTTTCTATTCTTTCGAAGATACCGGTAAACGTCATCATTTGAGCCACTTTCATTTTCGTCTATAGAATACTTAATTTGAATATGGTAGAATTTAATTTTAGTCCTCTTATAACGGGTTCAGGCTCTTTGTCTGGTAATTTTACTTGTACATTGTACAGTTATTCACAAACAGTGTAGAGGAGAAAGTCTTCGGGAAATTATCCCTTGGTTGTATATGTCAGTCTACCCAGGATCGTATCATATAAAATGTTAGATAAACAAAAAGTACCACATGTTCGCCTTTAAAGCTAAATGTCGGTCTTACCTGCCAAGTGTTCATTCTAAACTTTTTGAATTTGTCGCCCCATGGATATTGTACTCCTAAAATACATGTAAACATTAAACAATGGAATTAAACAATGTAATGCAATATATTTTATTTTCCCAAATATAGACAATGAAGACAATGCTGCCTACATCAGGCAAATTACAAGGTCATACAAAATTGTCACTATAATCTACGAAAACATCAAAATCATTAACAACAAATAACCCTACTACTACACAAGTAGGTTATTTTAGGGCTCCCACATCAACACAAAGGACAGAGAGGTATAATTGCATTACAAATGAAAACAAATCAAGAAGAACAGACAGACAGATAGGTACGTAGACAGACGAATGGACGGACGGACAGACAGACCTATAGATGGTCCTCGTGCGGCGAACTCCCACTCTTCCTCGGTTGGTAAACGTTTGCCCATCCATTGACAGAAAGCTTTGGCGTCGTAATAACTAACATGGACCGCTGGGTGGTTGAGCCGATCTCGAACATGGGACGACGGGCCCTCTGGCTACAGGAGAACATTTATTTATTTATTTATTTACTTATTTATCATTTATTTGGTATCGTTCTGGACAGTATATATCAAGATCGAACTGCGTAGAGTGTTAATTCTGGGCCCGTATTCACCAACCATTCCTAGGAATATTCTTTGTCCTATTCTAGATTTAGAAAGTAACGCAAGGCCTCATTAGCTAAACCAAATGGTTCAGCCAATCAGACCTTGCATTACTTTCAAATTCAGGAAATTCCTCAGTTTGAGGAATTCCTGAGTAAGAATGTTCTAAATAATGGTTGGTAAATACAGACTCTGATCCTTGATTTTACCGGCCGCAAAAACTTCTAATTTCTTACAGGCATTGTAAGAACTGATCTGATTCTTATTGATAATTTATAAAAATGATAAACGTAACTGTTGTCAATAAAACTGACTAAATAAAAACCCCATGTATATATTAAGTGCCTTGGTCGTTTCGATATAACTGAAGTAATTTTAAAAACTAAGTTAAACATAAAAAACCTGACAATTATTATGGAGTTTTCATCATTCTACAAATTAGAGCTTGTACAGAGTTTTGTAACTAATTATGGGAAAAACTGTGTAAAATGAGCACAAACAATGGCAAATATCATAGAAGGGGTAAACATTAAAGACAGTTGAGCTCAGGCTGATATTAGAATATACACACAAAAAAAAAAAACCAAGTGTAAATATCTTTATATTATCACAAAATTGGGAAACCAATAGAAAAAAACTGTAAGCAAATATGTGAATGTTATCACGAAGTACGAAAAAAAAGTATCAAAAGAATAAGATCATGAAATGAGGACAAATCAGAGGAAAATTGGCAACACGTTACGGTAAGGGGGGAAACAAAGAAAAACGATCGCATGCAAATTTCTTAAGATTTTCCCGCAATGGGAAAAATAAAGAATACGACCGGAAGCTACAATTGCAGACCACATTAAATCAAAGCGTTGAAAACACTGGTGTGGCATTTGTCAAGGGAGCCAGTGTGTAGAATTAATAATTTGAAAAATAAATACCAGAAATAGTTTCAAAATATTTGCTTGAAAGTCAACTTGCTATATAGTCATGCCAAATCCGATAGAGAAGGGTGCATTTTTATGGGACGAACAAGTCCGGGCGAACAAGCCCTGGGACGAATAAGTCAAGGAACAAACTGGTTTTGGGACGAACAAACACGGTCTGTGCGTATCATTAGGCCGCTATAGAATTCCATAGCGGATAAAGCAATTTTCGATAAAAAGGAAGTATTTCCACGATCGATGGCCTGATCCAGTTTATTGCAATACGCCATATTCAGTTTCATATCTGAGTGCAATCGAAACACTTATATGTCTCAGAAAAATTGAGTTTGACTGGGTTTACTTCCTTCGGTTTTGCACAAACTACGATACATGATTTTCCAAATGCCGTATTGAACTCATAGTGGCATTGTCTTCGACAAATGCCACAAAAAGGGGTTGTGCACAGCTTAGTGGTGAAGGGGTAGGAATCGCGATCCGGAGGTCCCCAATTCGATCCTCACTCAAGGCGCTTGTTTTTTAGCGAGAGTTTCTTTGGGAAAGACACTTCAGAGCCCCAACCTATTACTGGTGAAACCCAAGACATGCATGAAGAAGTTAGCTATCGACGCGATAGGACTGAAATGATGTTGTAAACATCAATTTGTTGATGCGAATAAATATTTTTTTTTTTTTCTAAACGCTGTTAAGTACTACAACATATACCTTTCTGTGCAAACGTAAAGAAACCGGACCATTACACTCAGTAAAAGTAGTTTGGAGTTTAAAAATAATACAGGTTACTTGCTCTGCAATCGGGAACTTCGTCTACCTTTTTTATGAGATCAAACATGTCATCGTTCTTAATTGAACACGATCTCACATAATCAACGTGTGTTTTTGACATTTCCATAAACCTTTACTAAACTCTGAGCGAAATCTAGAAATACCTGAAGAGGCTACGTAGTTCATTGAGAACATACCACTAAAAATATTTTTGCCGTGTCTTTTTTCCTACTCATGAATAATTTGCCAGCTATCGCCTCAATTATTTAAAAACAAATAATTTGCGACGAGTGGTGAGAATATAAAAATGTAACTGCCTTCAATGCCAACAAACATAACGCGTGATACAAGGGTGATAGTCAGCTATATAACACTTCACCTGAAGACAAATAAAATGGAGCTCTAGTGATGGAGTTTGTCTTTGAATAGAGACGAAACATTGTGAGGAATGAAGAATAAGAGGGCCAAGATATAAGCCCATGTAAAACCTTTGAGCCCTGGGGCGGGGTCAATTTTGACCCAAGGGCTATGATTTGAAAAAAAAAAAAAAAAAAACGGTAAAGGTAATATTAGATGCAGCTACACGCCAAATTTGGTAGCTCTAGGTCTTATGTTTTGGACGAGAAGATTTTCAATATTTTTCAATGGCAACCAGAGTTTTTAAAGGAATCAAATTATTTTAAGAAATCTGAAGAGGGCCATGGCAGGAAAATTTTTGCAAAGTTTGGTCAAAATTGGAAGGGTGAAAAGATGTTTGAAATAAAAGTTAATGCACGAACGCACGCACGACGGACACAGGGTCATGACATAAGCTTGCTGGCCTTTGGCCAGTGGGAGTAAAAAATCTGTTAACTAGGTTACAGACTGAGCTTGCAGGCCCGCCAGTTCTAATGGTGCCGAGCCCGGTGGTGTACATTATTTAAACTCTAGGGCCGTTGGTTCGATTTCCGAGCTCTCCAAAATTCTTTCAGAGAATTAAAGATATTTACGTGACAGGCTTTATTTATCTTTCATCACTGAAGATTATTTCGCCGCAGTCTGTGTGGGAAAGCAGTCAGAGGGTTGCAAAGAATGTTGTGCAAAGAAATGGCGAAAGAAATCCTATGAAAGCATTGATAGATGCACTGAACAATACAGAACAATTCATTAAGTTATTTGCCTCAAATGAACACATACGTACAAAAGCAATATACAAGTTGAATTAAAAAAAAAATGGTAAAAAGTAAATAAGAGTGTCAATATTATAATTTGATAAACGTATTTAGTTGCATTTTCTCATTACACTAGCGCTATAGATTGACCTAGAAAAATCTTATATTATTTTTTTATTTCATATTATTATTAAAAATTCAAATTTTTACAGGGTTGGCCATGTGCAATGATACGGTTTTAAAATTGCCTGCATAAAGTATCAAAACATGATAGTCGCTTTTTACTACATTCAAATAGCAGCCGCAGTGTACCTGAAATGATTTAGAAATGGCGTAAATCACTAGACAAAGATCTGATGGCCTTTTCTGTCTGACAGTTTTATAGATATTCTTGTTTTCTCTCAAAATAGTGATGCGTCGATTTCGAAAGCTCCGCAGGAAAATCCATGTCATATACTTTTTGACGTTTCTTTTTCAATAATGATAAACAAGGAACAGTTTTACAGATCACTGACAAAGATCTGTTAAGGACATATGCCATAGTTTTCTCTGCTCACCGGTTTGCTCATGTTTCCTTTTTGTAAACTCTATTAAACTCCATTGGGTTACTATGACAGTGAGATAGTATATTTTTATCTGTAATATGTCGCCTTTTAAGTATCTGGAAATCACAGACGTGGAAGAAAAATGAGAGATTTATAAACCATCGATATGCCAAATCACGCCGAACTAGACGTTTGTTATAAAGGGAGGTAATTCATTATTTCATTAACTTTTAAAATGCACCGTATCTCTTAAAAATGCCCCGCTTGATATACCCTTTTTTATTTTTTTCATTTTTTTTATTAGAAAGCACTATTTCTGTGCAAAATTAAAAAAAAAAAAAAAAAAATCTGTCCCCTGGTTTTTTTATTGCAGGAAATAATAAAAAAATAAGTCTTTGATGACACGTAAGAACAGTCTAATTGCTATTGTGATCTGTTTAATGCCTTAATTTATTCTTTTGGACCTTTTCACTATTGGCAAAAATTGCATTTCTATGAATGATCATTTATTTCAGCAGTTTTTGTTGTTACTTTAAGAGCCTTTTTTTAGGTTTGAAATTAAAGCTTATTTTCTGTAACTTTGAAAAAAAGTTATTCCCTTTGAAAAACTGTGTCTTTGTATTTTGCTTTGCAATATATGACTTTCTTTTCATTTTTTACTCCGCATACATTATTATCATCTGAGTAAAAATGGAAAAAAGTCTGTCCATGGGAAAAAAAAACTGTGGTATATGTCCTTAAGACCGTGATAGGAAGACCCCGATAAGGAGTGACTAAGAAATTATTGGCGCCTGGACACAGGCTGTTTCATACCTGGCCCACCAAAGGTTCGATACCTACCCTGTTCCACTGGGCTCCTTTAACTGCCATCCACCAGGGGTCGGCCGACTCGGAGCTCCAGCGTTCTTTGGTACTTTGATCCAAAAGTGAGGAGAGGACCCAACTATAGCCCTGTTTCTCGGCCATGGTTTTGTACTTGGTTTTCTTCATTTTATACTTCCTGCAGGTCAACAAGATTCAAGATTGTATTCAGGTTTAGCCCGGGGTCATCATCAACGTTTCTACGTGGGCATTTTTATGGTATATAGTAATACACAGAGAGGACGAGTAAATCTTTGAGACTTCGAGTGAGTGAGTGAGTGAGTGAGTGAGTGAGTGAGTGAGTGAGTGAGTGAGTGGGAGAGTGAGTGAGTGAGTGAGTGAGTGAGTGAGTGAGTGAGATAGATTGATGGGGTTAAGATTCTAATTCGTTCATTAGTTATTGACGTAATTACTTAAGGAATAAAAACAAATGTTTATCGTCCAAAAAAATGGCGGAAAACACCGTGAAATTACGACCCCATCTCATACAGTACGATTAAATCCAACAGAAACATACAGCGTTAAAGATGATATTTAATTAATGCCTTTATTTCTTTACCAAACAACAACATTTTGGGATTGTGCAAATTGAAAGAATTTGCAGACGACAAAATACATGTTACTCAAAAACTGAAATTTCTTTTTGGTTTGGTATAGCTTACATTATGCGAAAAGGAGAAAATGTTTGTTACCAGCCTTTACTCCTTTTGCATAATGTTTAAAAAAGCTTTCTTATTCAAGAGGTTCGTTAAAACTCGGGGTAGTTTGGTAAAGGGTTAAAGCTTGCTTTTGTCCAGAATGTCTCGGTAAAGCGGGCTGTCTAGATCAAAGATCAGACTGCATATTTTGTGCAGTCTAATCTTGACCTACACTGACAGCAAAGGGAACTACAGTTCAGAAATTCACTTAATGGTTCATTTTGAGTTCTCGTGATGAGATGTCGTCGATAAGTTAACAGCAGTATCAGGATTGTATACAGTCTTGTTTGTAAATAATGAAACAATTCCAAGTAGGCACGTTTTATAAATGCTAACCATTGAGCTGCAAAGCGTGACTACATGCGCTTTTGTGGATAGAGAAAACAACATCACACTACGGTCAGATCTTGGATCTTTACTTAGGAGTCAGTTATTTCTGAAGAGAAGTTGTTATGTATTTTTGTACGCTGGCCAAACGACAGTCGGCAAGCCTTCACAACGTCACAATTTCTTGTTTAGGTGAGCTACCTCTCCACCCCCACCCCCAATATTCCGAGTTTAAACTTTTATTTTCGAAAAATTACCGGACAGGATTCGACTGATCTTGATCTACACTGTCAGCAAAAACTGTCTGTATCATACTTAGCAGTCAAAGGATCAACGTTTGTATTTTAGCCCTTTTGCTGCTGAAGATCTTTTGCGGACAGTGTAGATCAAGATCAGACTGCACAGAACGTGCAGTCTGATCTTGGATCTACACTGTTCGATTAGAAGATACTTTTCCACCCCAAAAAATAACTTTGAAATAGCAAAAATTATGGGTTTTTCAATCGGCTTGAAAGTTTCAGTTCATTCATTACGATATCTGCTCACAGTTATTTGTCCATATATACAAGTATAATGATGTACGTTTATCACCAGATGATGCTGACCAACTAGCAACCTCTTTTTACAAGGAAGGAGTCGACCCCTTTCCCCCCTGTCGCATCCTGCTGGCTGCTTCACGTAATTAAGCGGGCAGAGCAGATCAAGATCTGCCAGAACAGAATGTGCAGTCTGATTTTAGATCAGAAATTGGGTGTAAATCGTTCGATATTTTAAATACTGTTCAAATAGTATTGTACGCAGCTCAAAATTTGCAGCCCGGCCGGGTAGCTCAGCGGTTTGCCTATCCGTCTCGTGATCTCGGGACCTGGTGGTTGCGGGTCCGATACCCGGTTGAGGCAAACTTTCTTTTCGGCAACTTTTCGCCTCTTACCTCTGATGCATGTGTCAGTGACTTGGAAAGAAAGTTGTATCAGTAATAGTGTGAGAAAGCCAGGAAACACATGCGTACATGCACTGACCGCCATGATATGACTTAAGCTGTTAAAACGGCGTTAAACTTCAATACAAACAAAGACACAAACAAAATGTTTCCACTCGACCACCTTCGATATCTTCCCCCTCTTTACAATGTTTTTCCTTCCTCTCTCTTTCTATCTTTTTTTTTTGTACACATTTTCTTTTTCATATTGTTAGTTTCACCTTGTCTTTTATGTTTTGCTGCCGTTATCTATTTAAGCTGTGCTCTGTGAAAAGGGGGCTTAATGCATTTCCATGATGCATTGTACCGAGCAAGACATCACATAATTAAGGATCCATACAACCGACTAAATCATGAGGTAGACTGGTCCTTAGATATACACAAAATTGACCGATAGCGAAAAGTTTTGGCCCAGGTCAGCCTGCGCAGATTGCGCAGGCTGACCTGGGTCAATATTTTTCGCAGATGCATTAAGCCCAGTTTTCACAGAGCATGGGGTCATTTGTATTTGATTGTAGGGGAAGGGCCGAATCTAAGTTGGAATAAAATACGTCTAAACTAAACTAACTAACGAACAAAATTTGCAAACATTTACACCTTTCCCACTAACTAGAAATGTGTCTGTTCGTTTTACTTAGCGGGGTTAAGGGTCACGATCTCGTCGTTTCGTGTTAATTGTACATTGGTCATTTCTTAATTGAGTTCCAGTGTTCATTAGGTCCTGGTGATTGCCTTTCCAGAGTATCCTTATTGTGATTTACATACACCGAGTATCACAACTGACGTCTTTACGTCACGGACATAGCTAATATCTTCAATCAACCCTTAACCTGTTAAATAGAATAAATGAAACTCCAAGCCATAAGTAAAAACTCGAATATTGCTATGTCAAAGTTATTTTATGAAATATCTCATTATTGGACAGTGTAGATCCAAGATCAGACTGCACGTTCTGTGCAGTCTGATCTTGATCTACACTGTCCTCAAAAGTCACTGAGTCGCTCTTAGCAGCCTAAAGGTTAAAATGGTGAATAAATCAAACAAATCTTTCCAGCCAATGGAAAAAAATCCAATTATTGAAATTTCAAATTTCTTTATTCCTAGAAAAATGTCAGCTTATCGGACAATGTAGATTAAAGATCAGACTGCACATTATGTGCAGTCTGATCTTTGATCTACACTGTCCGAAATTGCACAATAAGTGACGCTACGCAGTCTAAGGGTTTTATGTATTCGACCAGATCGGCACTAGTTCCCCTGGTTTACTTTGTACAGCTAAATAAAGGAACGGATTAACTCCAGATTGCAGCGAAGATAAAATGGAGATTTATGTTCGAGAAAAACTCCACATTGTTTTATCTTCCAACATGTGATTCTTGGGTCAATACTGCCAGTTGCCGTATACACCAATCTACATCCAACTTCCAATTGAAAGGAAACGTAACTTTTGATTGGCTGAAACAATGATTTAGCCAATCAAAAGTTCTGTTACTTTCTAAATTTAGAAAAAAAGGCAATTTAGAAATACATGTAATTGGTGAAACGAAGCCCTGATGACATTGCTTTGGTCGAACTATAGTTATTTCGACAACTTTAGGCACTTTGACATGTTATCAAACCTCCTCTAAACCCTATACCAAACTATCCCGGTGATTTTGTGGATTCTGTGGAGAAAATGCTATACAAAAATAATGTGGGGAAAGGAGAAGATGTTGGTAAACAGTGTTTACTCCTGTTCCGACAGGTTTTCATGGTATGAGCAACATCTATTTTGCCGTCTGGAAATGCTTTCAAAAAGGAACAATTGAAAAAATGTCCTTGTGAAAAGTTATCCTATTCACTATGGTATTACACAGGTAACTAACTGTTCACATATTACAAATAAAGAAGAAGAGAAAAAAAACCCAATTTATTCGACGCTTGTTCCAATTTGTCCCCGTCGAAGTTGAGGCCCTGTATTGCAATGACCTATTTGTCTGAATGCCTTCACGATAAAGTAGAAGATAAAATAAGTGTGGGGCATTTTTGTTATTTTTCCTCAAATACTCAGACCTCCAGATAAGAGGGAGTGATAGTATTCGAGATCCATTATTTCTCCTCCAAACCCTATATTGTGGGTACTCATTAGAATCGTCTCGATGAGACGATTCTAATGTGTACCCACAAAATAGGGTTTAGTAGAAATTGATTAATATTTTCAATTTTGAAATCAAAATCACTCCCTCTATCTGGAGCTCTGAATACTATTTCTATACCTTTAGAAAAAAACCCAAATAAGAAATCCTTACTGCTGGAATACCATGTTTCTATGTGTAGTAAGAGGCAAAAACTAATTACCCAAGAAAATTGAACCAATTTCTCAAGACATTTACAAAATGGCATTAGAAACATATTTTAGATCTGGGGTCTTGCGTGGTTCTGTGGTGAAGTGTGGGACTCATAACCTGTAGGTCCCGGGTTCGAGCCTCAATGGAAGCACTGGATTTTCATGAGAGTGTCTTCGGGCAAGACACTTCAGAGGCCAAGCCAAGTACTGGCTAAATCCAGGACATATATGAATATGTGAGCTGTCGCCGTGATATGACTCAAATAATGGTGAAAGCGGCGTAAATCACCATTTAATCATTCAATAACATTTTAGATCTATCCTTCCTTCTATTTTTAGGCAACATAGATTAAATCGGAACCCACATATTTCCAGTAACCGTTTCCTTGGCAACAAGCAACACCGTCTTTACCGAGTTTACCGATGGCAGCACGGTTTTATGAAGGTACCAACCCGGTAGCGCAAACCAGTGTGCCATAAAGGTAGCATAAATGTATGGTATCAATTTTTCTAACAGAACTGTTTTTCATCCTTAGGATGCTAAGCACGACTCAAAAATCTTTTGCGGACAGTGTAGATCAAGATCAGACTGCACAGAACGTGCAGTCTGATCTTGGATATACACTGTCCGGTAAGGAGATATTTTTCCTCCCAAAATTGCATTTGAAATAGCGATAAATAGGGTTTTAACTATAGGCTTGAAAGTTTTATTTAACTTATTTAGCAGGTTGAGGGTTATACACGGCCAGGGAAAGTTTCTTTCCTGTGTGATACTACGGAATACCTTAAAACAACAACAACAATAAATATACATACCAAAATTGCGCCACCGTCACTGGATATATATCCATGTAGAATGGTTTCACCTCAGTTGGTCGCACAGGATACTCCCCCGTCGAGGACTTGGGGTCATTTATACCTGGAGCAAAGGTTTTCAGTTATTTTTGATATTTTCGTTTAAAAACTTCGAGTGTTTAGCACTACTGCTGTTGCATTTGAGAACGGTGTTGTAGATCACGATCAGACTGCACAGTGCGTGAATCTACAAAGTCGACTGCTTTGTTATATGTCAGCAATGCTCTGTCAAAAGGGGTTTAGTGCATCTGCAAAAAGTATCGACCCAGGCCAGCCCGTGCAGTTCGCGCAGGCTGACCTGGGTCAAAACATTTTTGCTCTTGGTAAATTTTCTGTATGTCGAAGGACCAGTCTACGTCACAATTCAGTCGATTGTTTGACAAAAATAGTTTCTATGGATCAATAATTATATGACGACTTGCTTGGTATAATACATCACGAAGATACATTATGCCCCCTTTTGCCAAAGCAAAGCTCATGTACTATTTGACCCGAACAACCTTAAAACTACTACATTTCGAGTGTTTCTCCAGTTTCACTGATTCAGCCTTGTAATGGTTAATATTTAGGCTGCTAAGCGAGACTCACTGACCTTTTGCGGATAGTGTAGATCAAGATCAGACTGCACAAAACGTGCAGTCTGATCTTTGATCTGCACTGTCCGATAAGGAGATATTTTTTCTCTAAAATATAAGGTTGAACTAGCTTTTATACCATCGGCTTGAAGATTTTATGTTAGCTATTTAGCACGATAGGGGTTAAGTCAAAACTTATGCCCCACATCTAGACGGTTTATTCCTATAAAGCAGTTTTGTTTAGAACATCACACAGACTATGACACAGTGTATCACCAAGATCAGACTGCATGTTATGTAGAGTCGGATCATGACCTTCACAGTCTGATGAGCAATATGATATTGCTGCAAGCTTTCAAATTATGATGATATGATAAAACGAAGATCAACAAAAAATATTTGAGCAAAGCACTGTGAAAAGGTGGCTTAAAGCATCTGCGAAAAGTATCGATCCAGCTCAGCCTGCACAGACCTGAGCCGACATTTTTCGCTATCGGTCAGTTTTCTGTATGTCCAAGGACCAGTCTATATCCTGATTACATGTAAGTCTGTTGCTAGAAAAGAGGCAATCATGGACGGGTAAGTATTTGATGGATTGCTTGATATGATGCATGACAGAGATTCATTAACACCCCATTTTGCCAGCGCGCGGCTCATTTACATGTCATTATAATTGTTTTTTGATGCGGTGACAAGGATTCTCCATGACTGGCCTAACTCCGTAGCTCACTCGGTAACGTATAGGGCTTCAAACTCAGGGGTAGCTCGTTCATTTTCCCGCCTTAGCCAAATGCTTTCAAGGAATCAATGATTGTCATCAGTTAAAAGGCAGCCAGTGACTTGGAAAGAATGTCGTGCGAAGAACTGAAAAAAACTGGCTAGGCACAGTTGCCGCACCTGCCGTTGTACGCTACCGACTGAGCTTTGGGACTCGGTAAAAATAGGGTCGATAAAACTTCAGCAGTTTAGCCTGAGACCAGCTGTTACCACTGGACGTTTGTATGTCTAATTGTACAGTAATTGATTTGTGCATGCCCAGGAATCTTTTCATAAATATCACCTGGTCTGTTTGAGGAGGATTTCAATAGAATGTCAGTCATATCATGGTAACAGCTCACATATTCATGTATGTCCTGTGTTTCACCACTTCTAGGCTAGGGCTTTGATATGTCTTGGCCAAGGACATTCACTCGAAAAACCCAGTGCCTTGAGCGAGTTTCGAATTACAACCTCCAGATTGTTAACCCTACCTTTCCTACATACAACAATCAGGGAGCGGGAGCCTGTATATCAAACGAACCTTAAAAGATGGAAAACTTGTAGACAAACAGATCACTTAATATCAAAATTACCCCTCAACCTGCTAATTAAATGAAACTTTCAATCTGAGAGTAAAAACTCAAATATATTAATATTTCAAAGTTATTTTTAGGAGGGGATATCTCCTTATTGGACAGTGTAGAATCAAGATCAGACTGCACGTTCTGTGCAGTCTGATCTTGATCTACACTGTTCGTAGAAGGTCCTTGAGTCGCACCTAGCAGCCTAAGGGTTAAGGGACTTGTATTACATACTTAAGCTTTTGGCTGCTGACTCCGACTCAAGCCGTTTTAGCGGAGAGTAAAAATGAAGATCAAGCTTCACACAGCGTGCAATATGATCTTGGATCTACACTGTCCAATAGGGAGACTTTTTTCGGAAAACAAGAATTTAAAATCTTTAAAGTTTAACATATTTAACCGTTGGGCCGCTCGCTATCTACTGAGGATTTTTACTCTATCAAATCTGCAGTTTAAAGGTGAGATAGAGAGACAGACAGACAGACAGACAGAGGAGAGACAGAGAGAGACACAGACAGACAGACAGACAGACAGACAGACGGACAGACAATACCTATGAAAAATTTTCCTCCCAGCTGCTGTCGCATGGCGTCTTTAAAATCGTATCTTTTCTGAAGCACTAAAAGGTAGAAAAGACAATAACCGGTAAATTTAAAACAGTTTTTAACCCATTCGCTGCTAAGCTCGACTCAGTTTACTTTTGAATGCAGAGCAGATCAAGACAGACCAAATAAGCAGTTTGGATCTACACTGTCTAAAATAGTGAGTTTTTCCCGCTTACAGGAACTTTGAAATCGCAATATTTTGGCTTTTATTTGTAGATGGAAATGATCATTGAATGTTTTAGCAGTGCACTAATTAACTGGATAATTTTTTACGTAAATTTGAAGCATGCTTTGTGAAAAGGGGGGCTTAATGCATCCGTTAAAAATTATCGACCACGCGAGCCCGCGCAGTCTGCGCAGGCTGACCTGGGCCGAAACTTTTCGCTATTGGTCAATTTTCTGTATGTCAAAGGTCCAGTCTACATAATGATAGAGTCAGTTGTTTGACAAAATGGATTTATGGATCCGTAATTAGGTGATGTCTTGCTTGACACAATGCATCACGGAGATGCATTAAGTCCCTTTTGCCAGAGCATGATTCATATATATAAGATAAATCTTACTTACTTTGATCAATCTCATAATTTCTAAGAGTTTCGGCTATATTTAACAATATCACAAATATAAATACACTTAAAGTAATATGTCTATAGTCCTCCGCCATCTTGCGTCGAATTTCTTTCATAAAATCGGAAGTCGGATTCCGGAAGTGACATGTAGTAAGATATGATATCAGTCTTTTGTATGATACTGATAATTGTGTTCTGTCCACATCGACTTTCACATTTTACATTGTCAGGTGGTCTATTTATGTTCATGACGTGGTGTAACATATTGCAGGAGATTTTCTATGTGTCACGAGTCTTTACCCTGAATGAAAAGAACAGGTTGGAACAGATTTCTTATTTTCACCAGGTATAACAAGTAAAAGCAATAACTGCAAAAAATCTATGCCATAAAAAGATCAAAAACATGTAAGCCTATTCCAACATTTTGTCAATGGAGGGATCAGTGTATTTATAGCTTGGGGAAAACAAGATATCATCCTATCCCCCCTCCCACGAGACGAAATTTTACCTCTTACAAAAGTGCTCTTTTAAAAATATTACGGCAAAAGGAGAACACATTCCTCGTACGACTACTACAGTTACACACATGTATCAAACTTTAGATCATATGTAGGAATCATAGTTCACAAGAATCTTGTTAAAAATGTCTGCAGCAAGTTGGATTTAGGGCGTAACTTAGGGACCCTTTTACCAAACATAACCGTGATCTGAAGACTCGAAAGTAAACAATTTTTGAAAAGGTTGTGGGAGATGGAGAAAGTGCTTGTAACCAGCATTTTCTCCTTTTCCCACTGTGTTTTCTGTCCATTAAAAGGGAAATCATATCATTAGACACATTCGAATTTTTGTCAGCAAATGCTTTCATTTTGTATAGGTCTAAAATTATGTCCAATAGAAAAGGGCTGAAACACGCGTCACGTGCTATTTGATTGCAGTACCGCAAGCTGTTACCATCTCTGAGTTTTCAGTCTTTGTTCCAATAATCCTGAGCAATAATTCAGTACCTCCACTTGATTCGGCTGAAAGTTTGGAGATAAAAATGTAATATTATGTTGTAGTTACTTTCCTGGTCATTGATTTGATTTAAGCAGAGTGAGAAAGTTTGATATTGCGCGAGACCGAAGGTCGAGCAAGATGTCGAAATTTTCTTACACAGCGAAAAGCCAATACTAGCTAGCTCCAGCAGGGTTATTACAGCATAACATTCCTTTTATCATATACCAACAACTGTCAAGGACAAAATATTGCAATTATATATTAAATTCGAAAACGGTAAACAAAATGAATAAAATAATGGTTTTGTGGGTAATAACTTTTTTTTTAGTTCAACTGAGCACAACGTGCTTAAAGGGGAGCTTTTAGGATCACCAGGTGTCCGTCGTCCGTCGTGCGTCGTTCGTCGTCAACAATTCTTTAAACATCATCTCCTCCTAAACTACAGGGCCAATTTGGACCAAACTTGGCTGAAATGTTTCTTGGGAGGTCCTCTTTAAAAAGTGCTCACAAAATTTGATTCCAGCAAAAACTCTGGTTGCCACGGCAACGAAATGGAATTTTCTAAGAAATTCTTTAAAAATCTTCTCCTCTGAAACCGCTGGTCAGATTTTGAAATAATTTCACAGAAATGTTCCTTAGGTGACCCTTTTCAAAAAGTGTTCGCGAAATTTTGATCTGTGGAAAAACATGGCCGTGTTGGGGGGGGGGGGGTGTGGCTCTTTGCAGTCGTGCAGCGTCAACAATTCTTTTAAACATCATCTCCTCGTAAACCACTGGACAAATTTGGACCTAACTTGGCTGGAATGTTCCTTGGGAAGTCCTCTTTAAAAACTGTTCACAAAATTTGATTCCATCAAAAACTCTGGTTGCCACGGCAACGAAATGGAATTTTCTAAGAAATTCTTTAAAAACTTCTCCTCTGAAACCGCTTGTTAGATTTTGAAATAATTTCACAGAAATGTTCCAAGGGTGACCCTCTTCAAAAATTGTTCGCGAAATTTTGATACATCGAAATACATGGGCGTGATGGGGGGAGGGGGGGAGCTCTTTGCAGTTGTGCAGTGTCAACAATTCTTTAAACATCTTCTCCTCCTAAACCACCGGGCCAAATTGGACCAAACTTGGCTGGAATGTTTTTAAAGAGGTTCTCTTTAAAAAATGTTCACACAATTTGATTCAGTCAAAAACTCTGGTTGCCAAATGGAATTTACTAAGAAATTCTTTGAAAATCTTCTATTCTGAAACCGCTTGTCAGATTTTGAAATAATTTCTCAGAAATGTTCTTTGGGTGACCCATTTAAAAACTGTTTGCGAAAGTTTGATAGGTCGAAAAAACATGGCCGTGGGGAGGGGAGGGGGGGGGCTTTTTGCACTGTATGGACTTAAAGAAATTCTTTGCTTTATTAGAATATAGTTAAATTTTGATTCATGAAAAAACATGGCCATTTTTGGGTGACTTCTTTCAATCCTGTAGACTTGAAGAAATTCTTTAAAAATCTTCTTCTCACAAACCATCGGACTGATTTTCAAATAATTCTATTCACTGATATACTGTTTTTTTTTATCAGCTGAGAGGAGGTGGGGGGGGGGGGCTTATTTCCATTATATTGATATAAATCATGATTGTTTATTTCTTGTCAGGGTGCCATATTGTTTTCACATCGCATAGGTCAAAGGTCAAAGTCATAAAAGAACTATGTTTTGTAAACAGTTCTGTTCTCTGATAGTGCTACTTCAGTTACAAGGCGCTAGTGGGAGGTATTTGTCCGCTTTGCAAAAGTTCTAGTTCCTTTTACTATACCCCTGCAAAAGAATAAATTCAGAGCAAACTGAAATCACCACGTCTGCTTGTCTGTCCATCAGTCTGTTCGACCGTCTGTCAACAATAACATGTAAATTCTGTGTCACAAACTCCTACGGTTCGGGAAGTATTCTGTTGAAACTTTGTAGATACATTGATCATGTGTTGAAGCTTTCTAAGGCAAAAGTGTCACCTGCCTCTAAATGACAAACCATCTCCCCTTGAAGTTAGACATTTCCTTTGTCAACTTCTTTTTCCACTTGAAATTCAGGTGAGCGGTTAAGGGCCATTCTGGCCCTCTTGTTTTTATGAATGGCGGATCAATATTATAGCGTAACATTTTGACCAATCAAATCGCAAATCAATGGATACATATCCACGTGTGAGATACATCATCATACCACATTGGGAACCGTATTTGACATTATGTAGATACGACTTTTTTTTTTCAATTGTCGTGCGTTTTATTTTATCCGTGTGCGACGCATGTATTTTTAGCCAGAAAAAATAGTGGTATATAATAAAGAAAAATATTTGCAGTTATCTCGATAGCATAATATCGACTAGTCTTTGAATCTTCCGCTGCCACCTATATAAAGTTTCCGCACTATCGAGAAACTACTTCCGGGTCGTGGTCACAGGTAAAATTTAGCAATAATAACTCCGCTTTTTTATTAGGAAAAAGGGCTGAGTTGTATATAATTTGGATGTGGGTTCAAATTAGGGCATGGGGGGACCACTATGTCATGTAATTATTGTATATTTTGAGGACTATTTTGTACCAGCTGAGGAACAAAAATTTTGGGGATAATAAGCAGCTGTTCCCACGAGGACAATTTCTAGGGTGCCCATGTAGGTTGAGATTTAGCAAAAAATACCTCGCTCATTCGGCATGACTTTGTTTTGCATGGTATGGATGTACTTTTGAAAGTAATCAGACAGAGAAGCCATAAGTTTGCAATTTAAAGGATCTGTGAAACTATAAATTAGGAAAATGTCACTCTGTTTTCAATGTGGCAAAATATCAGTATTGTGACATCTTAGTTCCGACTTTCTGTGAGGTCTAAAAGGGGATTTCTACAGCATTTAAATTTGAGCCATGCTCTTGCAGAAGGGGGCTTAATGCATCTCCGAGATCAATGATACCAATCATGCCATCACATAATTATGGATCCATAGTTGTCACATTCTTTAACAACCGAATGAATCATGAGGTAAACTTGTCCTTAGACATACAGAAAATTGATCGATAGCGAAGTTTCGACCCAGGTCAGCCTGCGCGGACTGCGCAGGCTGACCTGGTCGATACGTTTTGTAGATGCATTAAGCCCCTTTTTCACAGAACATGGCTTATTTGTTTTCCTTTAGCCATAGTTTTGGGTCAGTGAACAGACCAAGATCAAGATCAGACTGCACGTTCTGCATAGTTTGATCTTAAAATACGCCATACGAAAACCTGTTTAAGTCGTCATTGGCAGTGCAAGACTAAACTGGATCAATTTGCTAATTCACTAATTACTGGCAACAATTGAGTTGGGAAGCATCTTTGATAAATATGATATTCATTATCGAACTGAAGTTTTACATTGTTTACCTGATGACAAAATTTGAGATTTGTACAAGTAAAAACATTTTGCAGATGACAGTTTAATGTGGCTAAACCCTTTACCACACAATCCCGACTTTTACCGACCCTGAGAAAGAAGCCTTTTGAAAACATTGTGGGAAAAGGAGAAAATGCTGGTAACCAGCATTTTCTCCTTTTTCCACAATGTTTTCTACCCTATTTTAGTAACATTCAATTTGTCGTCTGTAAGTGCTTTAAATTTGAACATGTCTAAAATTTTGTCTTTTGGTAAAGGGTTAAATAAAGGAACATGTCTTCGAATGGGTAGAGTAGAGACTTCAATGATTTAGCATGTCTTAGAATGAGCAGAAAACAATGTGGGAAAGGGAGAAAAATGTTGGTTACCAACTTACCACGATACCGCCATACGGATACATGTACATATATGAGCTGCGCTCTGTGAAAAGGGGGCTTAATGCATCTGCGAAAAGTATCGATCCAGGTCAGCCTGCGCAGTCCGCGCAGACTGACCTGATCGAAACTTTTCGCTATTGGTCAATTTTCTGCATGTCAATGGACCAGTGTACCTCATGAATCAGTCGGTTGTTATACAAAATGGGTTTTATTGATCCATAATTATGTGATGACTTGCTTGGTAACATTGATCACGATTATGTACTAAGCCCCCTTCTGCTACAGCATGGCTCATGTAAATAAAATATACGAGCGGCGCTCTGGCAAAGGGGGGTTTGGTGCATCTCTGTGATGTATTGTACCAAGCAAGTCTTCATATATCATGGATTTATGAAATATGTTTTTATTTAACAATCCACCGAATCATGAGGAAGGCTGGGTCTTTGATATGTAGAAAATTAACCAACAGCAGAACGTTTCTACCCAGGTTAGCCTCCATGAACTGTGCAGGCTGACCTGGATCGATACTTTTGCTGATGTATTAAACCCATTTACACACAACATGACTCACATATAACTTGCTTAATCTCTTGATCACCAACAATGACCATTGCACTTTGGGACCTAAAGCGACCCCAAGCCTCCGTCATAAATCCCCAACCCTTCAGCTGTTCATCCGGCAGTCGGTTCAGCCAATCACATCCCGACATGTATACATGTACTTCCAAAATACTGTCAGCTGATCCGTCACATCCCTGTAGTGTATTCCGCTATGGCAGGTTATTTGTTCTCCATTTCTTTGAATATATTGTGAACATGTCTGTACAGAAAGGTATAGAGAGTGCCCATCCTGAGCAAGGACCTTTGTTGCTATTCGTCCTCAAACACGACTACCCGCGGAAATCAGATTAAAAAGGGGCCCTGTCCAGTTGTAGTCAATGGTCCGTATTCAGTAACTACTCTTCAGAATATTTGTAGTCTTATTTTCAAGCATTTTATAAATTTTAAAGTGACACAAATTCTGATTGGCTAAACCAAATGGTTTAGCCAATCAGAAGTTGTGTTACATTCTACATCTAGAATATGGCAGGGAATTAAACTAAGAACGGTTGATGTATACAGGTCCATGTTTCTCGATACGGTAAAATAGATTGATTGATTGATTAAATGGTGTTAAACGCCGCTTTCAACATTATTTCAGTCATATTACGGCGACAGTTCACCTTTTCATATTTTTCCTCGGTTTCACCGGTACTAGTTCTCAAGGAAATAGCGTTGTTCCGCTCACTTGTTCAGGAAATAGTCAGCCTACGTTAAAGATACATCTGTACTCGTTTGCAGCCAATTTTAACCCATTTCATCTTTATTTTCAGCCAGTTTTCATCCTATTTCATCTTTATTTTATGAAATTATAATTGTTCTTGTATCTTCATGCCGAATGTTGCCCCTGTTGCAAAGCTGTACCGATTACGACGGATAGAAAATGAATTTCATTTTTGGCAGCCTTCAAAGCAATCGCTGTTGTCGTTTTCGGTTTTAAATGGGGACAAATCCCTTGAGTTTCTCTGCCCTTTACACCATATATATTGGTAATTCATCAATGTTTATACAGCTCACCAAACTCTCAACCATTCTACACACTTTCAAGTTTCAAGAGCGTTTTTTTTTTTCTCTCTTGCTGTATGGATGTTTCTTTAAATATTTTCTGGTGAAACAATAAAATGCTTAAAATCAAATGTTCATGTGGGACAACTTTCGACTACAAAGCCCGGGAGGCAATCCGTTCTGGTGTTCCACAATATGCATGGTCTAAGAGTTTTTATTCAATATGGTCCACATCAGTTTGATATCACGAAATATATTTGTTGGGTGAAAATGAGATCTCTCACTGACCTAGACTCATTATCTACGTACAATGAATAATTTCTACATTGTGGTGTGGAAATTGAAATTTATATTGGGGTGAGTGTTATTAAATTTGTTTTTTCGATGAGTCAGATAACCTTTTTTTTTTTCAGACTGTTTTTTTTTTTATTCTTCTCATTCGATAGACTTTAGTGATCCGTTGTTCAAAACCTGTATTGGGATAGGTGATATGCTCAGGTCTACCCCAAACATTTCTTCGTCGGCAATACACACCCTTGCCGTTCTTAAACTCATAAGGCTCCAGTTAAAAGAGTCATTCAGTTTTCATTCCTTAAATCAAACTTTCTTGCAGAAGCTCGAGAAATACAACTATATAGTTATGCTTTGCAGTCCTGTAAGCTACATACTGTAAAAAATACAATATTGGCGTTGAACCCTTTACCACACGATTTCTACTTTTAACGACCCTGCAAAAGAAGCCTTTTGAAAACATTGTGGGAAAAGGAGAAAATGCTGGTAACCAGCACTTTTTCCTTTTCTCATAACGTTTTCTACCCTTCCCAAAACAAAATTTGAAATTTGAGTCACATTTATTTTGTCGTCTACAAATGCTTTTAATTTGAACCAGTCTAAAATTTTGTCGTTTGGTAAAGAGTTAAATAAAGAGATTTTGCGTCCTACAATCGGTAACTCCGTCTATTTTTATTACATCAAATATGACGTCATTGTACTAATTTGAATACGGATACTCATAATCGCCTCGTTTTACTGATCATGTAACATTCCTACAAATCTCTGCCAAACTATGACACGAATTATCTAAAAAAAAAAAAAACTTTAAGAGGTTACGTAGCCCATAAAAGTCCCAATAGCGGCTAAAAGTAAACATAATTTAAATGCATTTGAATTTGAATCATACCATTTAAAAGTATGAAAAGTTTTGTGAAGATGACAATCTGTTATTGTACGGTCGATTCAAGAGTTATCCACTGACAGGAAAAATGTATTTTAAAACCAGGTTAAAGGTGCCTCTATCTTTTGTTTAGTTTTTACCCAGCTTTATTATTCATTTTGTCAGTCTGTTGGACAACGGTCTGTCAAAGTTCCACTCCCAGACAGAAAAAAATAATCGTAAAACTATTTTTAATCCTTATCCTGCTGAATGTTAAATGAAATTTTCAAGCCGATAGTAAAAACCCAAATTTTGCTATTTCAAAGGTATTTTAGGGGAAAAGACATCTCCTTATCGGACAGTGTAGATCCAAGATCAGACTGCACGTTCGGTGCAGTCTGATCTTGATCTGCACCGTCCGCAAAAGGCCAGTGAGTCGCGCTTAGCAGCCTAGGGATTAAAGTAGGCAGTGTAGATCCAAGATCAGACTGCACGTTGTGTTCAGTCTGATCTTGATCTGCACGGTCCGCAAAAAGTCAGTAAGTCGCGCTTAGCAGCCTAGGGATGAAAGTTGCCAAATCTAATTCTAGTTTAATCTTCATTTGAACATTCTGCCAGTGTCAGGAACTCTAGTCAGCCATATTTTAACGAATATACAGTCAGACTTGCAATAAACGCCTCACTGATTCAAGAATATAAGGAGTACATTTATCTTTTTTGTCACCAATAGAATAGTTTATATTTGGCCGCTATTGAGTCTTTAACCCTGTACCAGGCGACAAAATTTTAGCCTTGTCCAAATTGAAAGCATTTGCAGACGACATTTTAAATGTGGCTCAAATGGTGCGATTTTTGTTTGATAGGGCTGAAAACATTGTGGGAAAAGAAGAAAATGCTGGTTTGCCCACAATGTTTTCAAAAGGCTTCTTTCCCAGGGTCGTTAAAATGTGGCATTGTGCGATAAAGGGTTAAAATTGTGGTTTTCACGTATGATCCTCTGTCAATTCCAGGCAATGGAGAGCGTAGAAATGGTTACTTAAACACAGCCAATATTTTGTAGTCAACTTTAGTTTTTCATGTTTCACCAGAGGAATAAAACTTCTTAATGATACGCCATAAAGTTTTCTTAACTCTTAGGCTGCTAAGCGCGACTCACTGACCTTTTGCGGACAATGTAGATCAAGATCAGACTGCACAGAACGTGCACTCTGATCTTGGATCTACACTTTCCGATAAAGAGATATTTCTCCCCCAAAATAACTTGAAATATCAACATTTGGTTTTTACCATCGTCCTGAAAGTTTTATTTAACTTATGTTGCAGGATGCGTGTCCAATCCTCTCGTTTGAATCATGCCTGTTGTTAGAAATATAAAATATGAATGTTTTTTTTTTTTCTTCTTTTTCTTAACATGCATTATGACAATGTGTCGGTAAAATGTCTTTTAAAAAGGTTAAGCACCAATAAATCATTACCTGTTAAAAATACAGGCTCCCTCCCCCGCGCATTAAAGAAACTGGTATCAAACCAGGATTTCCGACCGACACTTCGACACTCTTCTCTTTACCACACAATCCCGACTTTTAACGACCCTGAGAAAGAAGCCTTTTGAAAACATTGTGGGAAAAGGAGAAAACGCTTGTAACCAGCATTTTCTCCTTTTCCCACAACGTTTTCTACACTTCCCAAAACAAATTTCAATTTTTGGGTCACATTTATATAGTCGTTTGCAAATGCTTTCAATTTGGACAAGTCTAAAATTTTGTCGTTTGGTAAAGAGTTAACGTGAAGGACAACAATAATAATCAAAGAGATCAGTTCGATTCTATTCGGCATATTTACTCTTCGTGTCTACACTCCGGGTTGAGAGTCGTTATAAACCTTCGAAAACTCAATAACTTCGTATACAAGAAATCCCCTTTTTCCAACACTGTTTTCAAAAGTGGCAAGCAGCAAGACTAAATACATTTTTACATGCTGTTATCTGTTAACTGCTTCTCAGACGACAAAATTTTAGGGTCGTAGAAATTTAGAACATTTGTAGAAAAAAAAAAATTGGCTAAAGTACTGAAATTTGTCGTCACGGGGAAAAATTGTGATAAAAGGTAAAAAAGGCTAGTTGCCTTCATTTTCTTTTTTGTTTTCCACAAACTTTTCAAAAGCTTTCCTTTTTAGGGTTTCGAAAATAATGATTATATCAGTTTTTATAACAAGGATAACGGTAAAAAAGTTGCTATTTTGTCAAATTTTGGATTTTGGACAAGGGCCCGCTATCACGCTTGCCTTATTTAATTAGGCTACAGTCTTGTTTACTATGATTGGTTCAGTAAAATGTCAACAAAGTCCATAAGCAGGTTATTTGCCTCAACGTCACTTCCCCTGACGAAAAACAAACAATGTGATTGGCTGTGTCATAGACTGGTATTTGTTACCGATGACGGGATTCATTTTCATTACAGACTGGTTGTCAAGAAATTTACTAAAATCATTTATCCTGATATTCGTGTAAATATGTTACAAACAACTGACCAAGATTATTTCAATTGATAAAGTCCAGAGTTCTGTTAGTCAGCATGGCATATTTAAGGCCTTCAAATTAATCCTTTACCAAACGATACCTTGTTTTAACGCCTCTTGGGGGAGAAGGCTTTAAAATACATTTTGGGAAAAGGAGAATATGCTGGATCAAAAGGCTATTTTTGCAGATGCATTAAGCCCCCTTTTCACAGACCATGACCCATTTGCAGACGGCAATGTAGATATGGCTTAAATGATGGAATTTGTCTTGGAAAGGGTCGGAAACATCGTAGGGAAAGGAGAAAATGTTGGATATTATTCTTTTTCGACTGTGTTTTCGAAGACGTCTTCCACGGGCGGTAGTTAAATCGCCGATTTGTTTGGGAAATAATTAAGTGAGAAGAGGTCATTCCCGAATTCCCAATTCGGGTCAGAAAATTGGGTCTATAATAGAAACGCCTTGTCAACTCGGACATAAGGCCCTGATATGTTGCCCCATAACTGTTGATTCCTATCACAAATAACCATTTAGAACCGAGAATGTCATCCCCTTAGATATGACCCTTTACTCAACAATCCCGAGTTTTCGACGACCCTGACAAAGGAGGCTTGTGGAAATAATGTTCGAACAAGAAGAAAACGCTGGTAACCAACAATTTTTCCTCACATTGATTTCTTCCCTTTTTCAGAGACAATTTTATTAATGGAGTTAACTTTTATTTGTCGCCCTCAACTGCTTTAAATTTGAACGAACCAAAACGAAACTGTAGTCTAGTATAAAGTTTTAGTGACTGCCAAATGGTCCCATAGCGTGTTTTATTCTCATAAAGAATCTAGGTTGGCTGGAAAGATCATCAAAGTACTGAAAGTACCTATAAAGAGGTTGGGCTCGTAATTGTTTGTTTATATAGTGCTCAACGCCGTTTCCGCGGCGACCAGTGCACCTATACATGCTTTCACAGCAGCGAAAAATAGAACTCTGTATCAAACGATACAACTTAAGACTGATCCAAATTTGAAGCATTTGCAGACAACAAAATTTATGAGATTTTTTGTAAATGCATTAAGCCCCCGTTTCACAGAGCATGGTTCAAATATGTGAGCTCTTGCCATGATATGACTGATATAATTCTGAAAACGGTCTAAAACACCATCCTATCAACCTATCTAAAACACCATCCTATTAACCGACCGACCGACCGACCGATCGATCGATCAATCAATCAATCAATAAATAAATCAATAAATCATTGCAGTCATGAATTACAATTACACGTATACGCAAGTCTGTGCCATCATCTCCTTCAACAGGTTTCATCCAATTTTACTGAAATTTTAAGAGAAGACTACCTACAGAAGGAACTTGTGTATTTGCACTGTCATCATCATAGATCGACTATTACAATAGTTATGGGCCTTTGATTTGTTTTTTTCGCAAGGTAGCCAGGAACCATTGGATGTATTCGTCATCCCACGAATTGATTGCGTCCCAATCCCGATCACTTTCTGTATACAATGTACCTATATTCGGCACTTGCGGGTCCGATTAACAGTTTTGTAGATCTGGAGTGATTAAAAGATTATTACAGCCTGGATCAATGCCGTTGTTTCCCAATGTCATAATCCTCGAATATTGACCTGGCTGTTGGGACGCATCATTATCCTTTACAGGATAAATATCAATACGCAGTGCGTAAAAACTCCTTCGCTAAAAACGTAGCAAGCGTAAAATGGCTATTGATTACCTCTGTGGGGGAAAAAGAACCTATTTTCGCACCAGATTTCTTGAAAATAATATGATAATTTTTGACGGGAAAAAATATTTTGAAAATACCATTGTTTACAGCAAACCTTTGCATACGGTTTCTAAATATAGACTTGGAGAAAACCCGGGATACGTGCAACAGACTTTGACAACAAAAATAATGACACCCCCCCCCCCCCCGCCCCCCCCCAAGGTCAAAGATCAGACATCATGATTACTACAATTGATTTTGTGTAAGTTTGTCAGCAAAGAATCTAAATGTCGTCGTTAACAAAAGTTCTACAACAGAATAGAGTTTTTTTTTTTTTTTAATGCAAGTGCACTAGTTATGTACATAACCGTATGAGATACATGTAGCAACAGCAAATATGAAATATTACAAGATCTAGAACGAGTATGACGGCGAGAGTGACATGAGCCATGTTCTGGCAAGAAGGGGCTTATTGCATCTTCGTGGTGCATTATAACAAGCAAGTCGGCACATAATTATGGATCCATAAAATCCATTTTGTCTAACAGCGGCTGTCTCATGAGGTAGGCTGGTCCTTTTGCATGCAGCAAATTTATATTTACCACGAGCAAAGAGTTTCGGCTCAGGTCAGCCTGCGCATTCCACCTAGGTCAGACTGCGTGGATTGCATAGGCTGACCTGGATCGATACTGTTCGCAAACGCATTAATTCCCTCTTTCACAGAGGAAGGCTCGCATATGTGTGGTACGTACGTCAAAGTTATGAGATATGTCTCATATGGTCCGCAACATACGAAATGCGACCTTCGGACATTTGCGTAAAGTGTCGACCCGGAATAGCCTGCGCAGGCTAATGCCTTTGTGAAACAGAAAATCGCACAAAAACGGGAAGTGTCGACTCGGATTAGTCACAGATTGCACAGGCTGATTTGGGACGACACACGTTTACGCATATGTCCGAAGGCCCCTTTTTGTGTGTTGCACGCCATATTGTTTAACGTTTTCTTGACAGTACTACACATATGATTGCCTACTGGATAGAAAAAAGAAACAAGAACAAAATAAATTAGACAAGCAGGCTTAGGGTGTTTTTACGAATATCAAGGGAATATTCGGTGAATCTTGACAAATTAACTTTTTACCAAAGGACAAAATTTTAGACTGGTCCAAATTGAAAGCATTGGCAAACGACAAAATAATTGTGGTTGAAAAATTGAAATTTGTTTTGGGAAGGATAGAAAATATTGTAGGAAAAGGAGAAAATGCTGGTTACCAGCATTTTCTCCTTTTCTCACAATGTTTTCAGAGGCTTCTTTGACAGGGTCGTTAAATGTCGGAATTGTGTGGTAAAGAGTCAAAGAGCTTAACCAGTTAGTAGTATATATTCTACCAATTTGCCGCAAAAACCGTTTTATACTTTTTATACCGTCTCATACCGTCTCATAACTAAATGTCCTCTAAAAAAGGTTCCTAAATGTCTTTTATGTCCTCTAAAAAAAAAAAAAAAAAAAAAAAAAAAATTTCATCATCACGCGTCATTGCATCAGCTAACCAGCTAACCGGGTGCATCACACAATGACAAACCAGCTAACGTCAAACGAAGGCCCATAAGTAGGCTAACCGGTTTATGACCTTTGGGTGGCTTAAGATTATGAATTAAAAAAAATTAAAAAAAAATTTTCGAAAAAAAAATTTCATCATCACAAAAAATTTCATCATCACGCGTCATTGCATCATCGTATCATTGCATCAGCTAGTCAGTTAACCAACGGCATCAGTTAACCGGTTTATGAGTTAGTGGGCGGGCTTAAGATTATGAATTAAAAAAAATTGAATTTAAGTCATAAAATGGCACCACAATACAGTAGACGTAAAAAGCAGCATGGCATACAACAAAAGAAAAGCATTAGGTGATACAAAAAGAGGGCAGATATCTTTCATAAGAGACGATACTTTATACAACCAAATTCCAACATCCGAACTGATTGATGTTAGTGATAAAATAGTTTTTACCATCCTTGAAAAGATAAAAGAAGATGTAAGCAATGCTCGTTTAAAAAGAACATTAAATTTTTTAAGACTGCCAAAGGTTAAGGGCGACAACAAAAACGAAGAAATGAAAAGACAAGTATTAATCCAAGTAAAAACCGCCCATGAAGAAGTTAAAACCAAAGTAAACAGATTTAATCACAACCTTGAAGCCGGTAGAAGGAGAGGAATAATAATGTTAAGGAAGGATATATTAAACACCATAGACTACCTTCGAATCATTGAAGATATAATAGATGATAACGAAATAAATTGGAATTAATATCACAATGTATACCACAAATTTTTTTTAAAAAAAATTTAAAAATTTTTCGCCATCCACAATGTATACCACCAAAATTTTTAATTTTTAAAAAATTTAAAAAATTAAAAATTGATTTTAAGGTAAAAAATCGCGAGGAGATAGTAGGTAAGATGACAGACTTACAAGATAAAATAAAAAGGTATCTACCTCCAATAAAATATCCAGTTTCATTTTATCCAAGAAATTTTATACCATATTCATTATCACGCATAAAAAGTAGTGTTGATGATTTTAATTTATATTATGATTTAGCAAAAGCTATTACTTTAAAAGAAAAATATGAAAAATTAAAAAACGGAATAAACTATAATACGGGGAAAAAAATACAATATGGAAAAGAAACTTATATTAAACTTTTACAAAAATTAAAGAATCATGTTCTTTTACTTAACACAAAAGAAAAATATAGAGATACTTTAACAAAAGAAGATTTAGAGACAATTGAAAAGATAAATGAAGAAGTAGTCATCATTAATAACTTAATATCAGATTATAATGAAAAAAGAAGTGGACTATGTAAGAAAATGCAGGAATTAACAAATTGGAGAGAATATACAATTTTTGAAAATAAAAAATATGGTCTTTTTAAAGAATGTTATAACAATCTTCATCATGAAAATAAGTGTTTAGGCAGATTTGAAAGAAAACTAAATGAAAACATATCATTTAATGATATAATGAATTATATTACAGGAAGAAATATTGATGAAAACTATGTTTTAGAATGTATAACATGTGGTAAAATTAAAAATTTATAATTTTTATTTGTTCTTAACACAAATAAAAATTTATTTTTTGTATTCCTCTATCCTATGATGCCCCCAAGCAAGTGTATGAATTCCATCAGGTAAAATAAACCTTTTATCATCATTTGCACTTAATGCTATTTTATTAATTTCTTCCGTATAAATTTGGTGCTTATAACTTCTTAAATTTGTCATTGTTCTATGCTGTATATTATTTTTTTCTAAACAATTCAAATAATCCTGATGCGTTATAGTTTTCTTAATTATATTTTTCTTAATCCCCTTACATTTTCTATTTTCCACCCCATCATCCATTTTAATACTGTACATTTTTGGTTTTAATCCAATAGTTTCTTCTATTTCCCGTCCACTTGTTTCATCCTTAAACATGCCAATCACCTTTTTATTTTTACCAACTGGAATGCCTGAAGGATGTCCCTCTTTTGGATAGTCACTTGTATCAAACTTTTCTTTAACATCATCTGAAATATCTTTATAAAAATCTTCTGTTTTAATTTCATACAATAAACTATCCGTATCAGTAAGTCCTAAAGTTGCTCTATCTCTATATTTTGCTTTAATATAGTTATAGTGAAAATCATACATCAATGTTTTACTTAACTCAAGAATGGAAAACCCTAAATATATTGGCTTGTTAAATGTTATTTGAGTTTTTCCCATATGAATGCTTATCAAATTTTCATTAAATATTTCTAAATGCTTAAAGTTTGGTTTGTTTACAAATCGTCTTGCTGTTTTTCTACTTCTGACAAGCCTAACATTTACCCTTTTTCTTATATTTTCCATAGTTTTACCAAACACTGAATTGTTCATTAACTTATAAAAATCTTTTTCAAAATCATTTTCTGCTTTTGCTCTCAGTTGTGTGTTTAAATCAATGTATGGTTTTAACCAATCACTCTCTTTAAACTTAATCCCTCTATGTATCTTCCTCAATTTTAAACCAAGACTTAAACACTGTTTTAAACTTTTATAATGTATAATATATTTCTTTTTATCATGTAAATTTGGTACTAGCTTTTCAACTTTATTTACTTTTTTTCTTTCTGCAGCAAGAGGAAGCTCATTAAAATAATCATGTAGTTCTTTAGGGACATCTAAATCAACTTCCAAAAAACAAGAATGTTGCCTCCAGTTGTTTAATTCCTTTTCCGTCATCCATTTAAATCCGTCAATTGGAAGCTTCTGACTCATTGCCCAACCATACAAGTTATTAGCATCTAAATATTTACAAAATACTGAAGGCATATTCGAATTGTACTTTTTACCTAAATATTTATTATTAGCTTTTATATACCTTTTAACAATCATTGAAATTCCACCTCGGATCCCCCTTTCAATAAATTGGATTTTATTTTCATCTCTAATCAGTTTTAACTTAACACCAGTTAACTTTAATGCAGCATCCCAAGCTAAACCAGGCGCAGTAAAATACCAAGCAGGGTCTAATTTATAAACGTTAAAACAAACTTCTCTAAAACTTTCAAACACATCAGCTAAAAGAAGAACATCCGTTTTTAAATATAAATCATGATATTCACCAAGAGTTTTAATTTTAAATGTTTTCCATACCTTTTTTGCATGTTTATAATCTTCTTCTGTAATTCCTTCCCCAGCAAGTTTTGAATAAAATGCTTCTATAGGTGGTAATTGTGTTTCATTAAGTCTTTCTAATGAATCAATATATTCATATGGATAAACACCCTTTCTACGAAGAAGTTTAAACTCTTCTTCTTTTGGAAATTCACTTTTTAAGTTTTTGAATTGATAATCTTCTAAATTTTCTACTAGTTTTGCTAAACCGCTGCTCATAAATTTAAAACTATCTAAAAACCTAATATCCTTATAAATATCTTTATTTTTATACTGACCTACTAAAGTCTTTTTTGTAAAGCTTATATATTTTTCCTCATTATTCGGAATTACATTAATTTCCCCCTCACTAACACCAAGATTTTTAACAAATAAATGAGTATCAAATACAGACAAATTATGAAAGAAAACAGGAAGAAAGTTTGGTTTACGAAAGTTAAGATTACATTTATTATGCGCGGCTCCTCTATATATACCAGTAAAATGACAGTGGTCTCTTACTTTTTTCCATCTATCTTCATCTTTTTCCTTTTTTTCTTCTTTTTCTTCCTCTTCTTCCACTCCATCTTCTTCATCGCTTTCCTCTTCTTCATCCCTTTTTTCTTCCCCCCCAAACTTTATATTACAAAGATAACAAGTATCTACCTTATTAAATTTTTCTGCATCCTCTGCGGTAAGTATCATATCTTTTTTTGGTAATTTAAAAATCTCTTTAGTCAGACTTTCTATTTCTTCCACAAACTTTTCCTCTGCTTTTTCTCCTCGATATAGTAACAATCTAGACTTAAAAACATTTTCATCAAAACTTTTTAAAAAGAAAGCATAACCTGTTGGGACATGTATATGAGTTTTTGTTGTTGAACTTTTACTTGGAGTTGGTTTTGCATGTTGTATTGGTATTTGCATCGTTTCAAAATCGCCATAAACAACAAAAGGATGTCGTTGCGTTTTAACCCAGTTTTTAAACATTACGGTACACCGGTTTTTTGTTGGCATTTTAATTCTTACAGCATCTTCTTCATAGCAAAACACTCTATGATCTTCTAAAACTCTTTCACTCGTAAAATGTCCTAAACAGCTCCAACAAAAAGAAAGTTTATGTCCATCTTTGGATATTTTTGATGTTAATAGTGTACTTGGATTTTTTACCCAAACATAATGACTATTTTCATCTTCATCTTTTATTAACAAAAGAATCACTAAATGTTTTCTATCAAAAGTTTCTTTTCTTTGCCTTCTAAGAGGATATAACCCATCTTTCTCATCATAACCTATAACAACAATAGAAAAATCCGGATTTTGATTTTCAAATTTATTAATATCACACAATTTAACAGGACATTCTATTCCCCTCATATTTAATTCTTTGATTTGCTCTTTTAATTTTTTATCAGGTATTTCTGGATGTTCTTTTTTCGGATAAACCACCCTCATACAACAGTATAAAAAACAATTATGATCTTTTTTGTTTTTAATATTAACAAGCCCATTTCTGTTATTTGCTCTTTTTAATCCTGCTGGTAAAGGCATCCATGAACCAGCACGCCCCTCCCATGCTTGTATATTTTCTACAACATGTAATGTTAAGCTTATAACCCTCTCAAATTTCCATCCACTTCCTGATTGTACAAAAGACACAAAATTTTCCATAATTTGTTCTACCATATCATCATAAGCTTCATTTACATCACGTTCCCTTGATATAATTTCGTGACTTGAAGAAAGTTTAGCTTCTTTATATTCGATATCACCACCAGGTTTTACCCTTGAAAATAAACATACTAGTTCTAGCTTTACCTTTGTATTTCTATTGTTTCTTAAAAAATTAGTTATGCTTTCTCTACATACTTCTAAAAAATCATTTGCTCCCCATCCTCCTACTCCATCTATAACATACTGTGTTGCAAATTCTCTTAATGCAGACGCTTCTTGTCTTAATACAAAGTTTGGCATTTCTCTTCTTGGCAAGTCTTCTTCTACATTTTCTAAAACCTCGTTTATAACTTGTGGAATTTGCTCTTCTGGAACATTACCAGTCATCCAATTAGTAAAATTAGTCACTCTTCTTCTAACACTCTGAGGAATTACTGCTGAGGCAACCCTTTGAGCACCACTATATAAATTAGATGCAATCACTTGACTAACATCTGTTAGTCTATTGATAAATCTTCGTGAAAAAGAATTCATCGCTATAATTTTTAAAATAAATAAAATTTCCTTAAGTCAAATTTTATTATTTTTTCATTAAATAATAAAATTACTCACAGTGGCTCGTACACTAAAGAATGTCAATTCTATATTTACCATTCCATACTCTACCATTCCAATTCTCAATCGTTTGAGGACATCTATCAATAAACTTACTAGCCTTGTAAATCGATGGAAATTCAATCACCTCTTCAGTTTCAACATCCTTTAATATTACCGTTTTAGGATTTTTACTAATATCCTTTAGTCTATCATAATTAGGTTCTTTTTTAAGTGGTTTAGCTTCTTCAGGATACAAACCATGTTCTTTTAACACATCAATATACTTTTTCTTGTTCCAATAGGAATACCACTTAATATTGTTATCTGTTAATATTTTCTTTAAATCAGCAACCTTTTTCATTTTTATTTAAGTAAAAATTACTTAATATACTACAGTCATTTTATTTCCATCACTCTGAAAGTTAATTAACCTATCACTAAGTAAAACAGCATATGCTTCAGTATTAGGCGGTGGATTAACTGTAAAGCTAGCTCTAATATGAATATCAGTTACAGAATACTTAATTCTTTCACTTTGCTTTGAAACATCAAAAACAAACAAGGGAAAAAGTTTTTTATAATCATCAGGATTAATATTTGGATTTGATACTAGTTCATCCATGTTGTAAAACTTTTTTCTAAACGAAGCGGCTTCCTCATATATTCTTCCAATTAGGTTAGTATTAAAGTTTATATTATGTTCATTATGTGGATATTGTTTTGTGGATAACACAGCTTTAATATTTCTTACATTTAAGTGATTAAATAAAGCAGGGTTATGTAATTGTCTATTTAAATTAGGTCTATTTTTATCACCTCCACCACCTCCAGCATTACCATCTGCATCAAGAGAAGCATTAGAAATACTTTGAAAACCAACAATTATAAAACGTGGTACCTCTGGAGATGATTTTGTTGCTAGTCTCCAAGCAAAGTTAGTATTTTGTGGAACCGCTATTGTATCTGATTGTATCATTCTATACCCAACAGGAAATCTTTCTTTCTTTTCAATGAATTTTAAAAGTTCTGATCTATTACCAAGTTCTGGTGTTACGTGTGGCATAAACCAAGTTATTTTATTTAAAACAACTTTTCCTCTAAAATTATTAGTTGCAGCGCCAGCATTACCTTGTGGTTCAGAGGATGCTTTAAAAATAGCGTTATCATCACCTGTTCTTGTTAAGGTTAAACTATGCTTCATACCATATACTACTTTGTTGTAATCTTCACAAAAGCCAAATATATGTTTTAATGGTATGCAAACATTAAATGAACCAGCCGGATCTGAACTAAAAATCCAATCTCTTCTTACTTTAAATCCACTATTAGTAACACGACTTGCTCTAAGTCCGGTATCCTTAAACCAAAGTTGGTTTAAACCTTGTGATTTAGAAAAATCATCAGGATATTTTAACAGCCCCAACATCGTGCTAACATAACCAGGATAATTAATATACTCAACATCTTGCTCTTCAAGTTGATATCTGATACTTTTAAACAAATACATTATTGCATTATTTGTTAGCGCTACCAAATTATCATTTGCATTATTAATATCATTATCATAAGGATTACCATTATCTTCTCTTACAAGTTGCCCCTCAAAACTTAAGTATGATTCAGAAGGATGAAGAAAAACATCCTTGTTTCCTATATCAATCCTAATATTACCCCCTGTGTTGTTTAAATTGGTTCCTATGGTAGGTTCATACTCAAAGTATTCATATTCATCAATACTATCATCTTTTAGAATTGGTGCTTTAACATTTAAAATGTCCATTTTTATATATACATTTATAATTTTTTAAGTTAAAATTATAATTGTGTTTTGTTTTTTAATATTCTACCCATAGTTGAGGGAATGATTTATTCTCATCATCTACATAAACACCCCTAAGTTTAATATTTTTAAGTTTTTCTACATTAACATTTTTTCTTACTTTTGGATAAATTTTATTTCCATAAAGAATGGTTACCTTAGGCATACCATTTTTTTCTAAATATTGATTTACATCTTCTTCAAATTCCTTAATGATATCAGCTTTTTCAGGTGACAATTTTAAAACAGCTTTATTATAGTCATATTTTGTATTACTACTATCTAATACTTCACAATCATCATTAAGTTTTAGATTTCCATAAAGGATATTAACCCTTTTTGTGTTGTATTTTTCATAATGTGTTAAATTAAATTTTAGCTTTGACATTCTTTTTTATTTAATGTAATAATTACTTAAGCTAAATTAAAAATTATATTGTTTTTATCCCTTTACCTCTTTTTTTGTTTAACTTCTTAACCATTGTTTGTATATTAACGGCACCACCATCAATCAATGAACTTACATTTTGTTCAACAGGTTGTATTGTTGGTATGGTTGGAACTTGACTATATTTTTCAATAATCTTTTTAGATTTAGGTGTTAAAGCCTTTTTAACTAATCTTGTTCCAGCATCAACTGCAGCTGCCTTACCTGCCTCTAAAGCTTTCTTTGCTCCTTCTTTAGCCACACTTTTACCAACATCAACTGCGGAACTTGCAATTTGCTTAACCGCACCACTTGTAAATAGCCTACTTAAAAAATTAGCTAAGGTATCAAATATACCTGCTCCACCATAAGCATAAGTTCTTTTAACTCCTCTCTTTTGTGATGTAATCATTTTATAATATAGACATTAACTTTTTATAGCTCTTTGCATTTAATACTTTTTGTCTTTTTAATTCATCACAAATACTTACCATCTCATTTTTTACACCTGTATGACCAGCAACTTTACTAGACATTAAAAGGTCAAACCTTTCTAATAGTGCGTTGGGGTCAGATGGTATTACCATGGTTGTTTTTTTCTTTTTTCTTAACCCACTACCAGCAAAAAAACTAGGTTTAATTATGTTTTTCCATTTTTTATCTGTTAAATAATAGTTTTTAAATTCATTTTCTCGATTATTACCCTTATACATAATATCACTTAAACGAATCATATCTTGATAATTTTTTAAATCTTCTTTGGTATAATTTTTTGGATTTTTTGATAAAATCAATTCCCATAACCCATCACTAGCAGGAAATTTTTGTTCTTCAAAATAAAAAACCCCTTTATCTTTCGGGTCTAAAAAAATTTCTTTATTACCAAATTTAAATATTTTTAAATTATTATCAAAAACTATTCTATAGACATCATCAAAATCATCTTTATATTTTTTTGTTAATTTTTCACTAAAAACTTTAACAAAATGCTTAATTTCTTCTTTATTTTTTTCCTTCTCAGCTTCGAGATAAGAAGGAAGTTCCGCAGTTGATAATTGACTAGTCTTCATTTCTTTAGAAAGTTGAATAGGTATTTGAATAATCCCCTCCCTAATAGGTTCTAATCCCTCTGTAATTTTTCCTGGTAATTGTTGAATTCCCTCCCTAATAGGTGTCAATCCCTCTGTAATTTTTCCTGGTAATTGTTGAATTCCCTCCCTAATAGGTGTCAATCCCTCAGTAATTCTTCTAGCTGCTTCTAGTTGATGCGCAGCAATATTTCTAGTTGCTGCTTCTTACATCTCCTTTTGTGATTTAGTTAAGGGTTTAAAAAACTTAGTTAAGTCTTGTTGCAATTCAATATCACCTACTCTTTCTGCAAGTAACCTATCACGAACCTGTTTTTTTCTTACAAGATAATCTTTTACCATCTTATCTCTTGTTTTATAATCAACATTTATAAAAGGCATTTTTTAAGTAAAAAAATTTTATTTTAATTAATTTAATCACTATTACCTATCTCACATGCGCAAGAAAATTTAAACTTAGGCGGTTTTATTTTTAATTTGAATGGCTTCCATTGTGTCTTTCTATAAGTCTCCTGAATTCCTCCCGTGCTTCTATTCGTCCCTTCTCTATTAAACTCTCCGACTCCTCTAGCTTGCTTTTTTTCTTTGACTTACTTCTAATTTCTTCCTTCATTGACTTGTATTTTTCCAATTCTTCCATAATTAAAGTAAATTCTGAATGATCTATTTTGTTGTCTGTTATTGCTTTTGATATATGTGTAAGTAGTGTGTTTAGCTTTGAATCAGCCAACATTTTAATCTGAAGATGTTTTTCAGATTTTGTTCTGCTTCTTCTAACCACAAACTTACCCACTAAAGCGGCTAACCCAACAACTAAAGCACAGCCTTCTAGAACCATAGTTGCAGGTATCGCTACTACGGTTGATAGTAAAGCGATTCCCCCTGCTCCTGCACCTAGTGCTATAACGGTTAGTCCAGCTTCTACATTGTCCACATTCTTACTAATCTTCAAGTATTTTTTACTTAGTTGCTCTCTTTCCCTAACTTCATTTTCTAGAAAAGTCTGAATTTCTGATATCTTTTGTAACCTAAATGATTGACCATTGTCTCTTGAGGATATTACTGGCTCTAATGATGGTGCATTTGGTATATTTCGTGCTTCTGGTAGCTCTGGATAAATCTTTTCTTTTAGTTCCATTTTATTAACAGCAACTTATTTTTAAATAGAATAGTAAAGACGACACAAAAAGGTGTTTTCTTGTATTTTTTTTATTTTACCAGAGTTGTTTGTAATTGTTGCAACCATGTCATCCACTTCTTCTAACGTAACTTCATTTGTAATAGATAATTGATTAAGTTTAAGATTATAAGATAGAGAAGCTAAAACAAAACCTTTACTCATATTGAAGCCCATACCTAAGGCTATCGTCATCGTTTGTCCTCCTTCTATTACTAACGGTTGTTGAGTAAAAATATCCCATGTAACAGGATTAACTTTTTTAGCTGAATACTTAACTTCTACAGGTTTCCAAAAAATAGTTTTTGGTTGAACTATTTTATGTTTTCCATTTCCAAATTTATGTACATTCATATTTTTTAATTTACAATATTGCACCTAATATAGGAATATTAGCAAATGGACTATTAGGCCCTAAAAGAAGACCTTTTCCATTATAAATTTTACCACCTTGTTTTAAATACAATCCATCACCAACGGAACTCAATCCTTTACCTTTAGCTGGACCAAGAAATAATCCTTCACCATCAGTTTCTACTCGACAGACGCAACCGCCTTTCTTAAGATATAATCCATTACCCATTGCTTTTTGAACGCCTGTTGATGCCAACCCAGATAGTGCACCAACTCCCAAAGCAGGTAAAACGGTCCTTGCTAATGTAGGTAGAACTGATGAAGCTAATCCTGCCAACATTCCAAGAAATCCACCTTCTACTTTCATATTATGCTTAAGTTGTTTAATAGTCATTCTAATGGTTACCCCTTTACCTCCCTCTAATGCTTTATTTAATTTGTTTAGTTGTGACTCGGTTACCGCCATTAAATCTTCGCCTGTTAGGTCATCATGATTTAATCTAATACTTACAGGACAACTAGATTTAACAGCATGCTGTATCTTTTTCTTTTGCCCTTCTGTAATATTTACTTTAACTGTAATGTAATTTGTCATTTTATATTTAACGCGATTCTCTTATGTGAAATCTAATCGTTAATGTTTCACCCCTTAGATTTAATACGTTTCCATCTTGGTCAGTTAGCGTTACGTTTAAATCATGTATTTCATCTAATGTTAAAGGTAGGTATACCAGATTAACTGGAGACTCTATTATTTTATAACCCGGCGCCACATTTGGAAAAAAGCTATAAATTGTGTTTCTTTGAGAACCATTAACATAACTACCTGAAATTAAGTCAATATTAACAAGTATGCTATTAATACTTAAGATATTTACTACTTTTTCTGATTCGTGAAATCCTTGTTCATATTTAGCATGAGAGAACCCTAATACTTTACCAATAGAATTTTGTTGGTTAAAATCAACATGATAATTATTTTCAACATTAAGAACAGATTTTAATGTATTAGTGTTAGCGGATATGTTTAAATAATATTCTTCATTAATTAAATCATAATGACCCCTTTTCCTCATTTCTAATTGTATATAATCATTAATATCAACTAAATCATAGCTACCTTCAGGTATTTTTAACTTAACCCATGTATTACCATTGTCTGGTGAATAAACAAAAGTGTTATTTCTTTTATCAATATTTGGAAATGAATAATATGTTTCAAGATTGACTAAAGCTATTTCATATTTTTTATCTCGTTCTAATTGAAGTGGTGGAGTAAATCTTGTTCTAAACTCTGTTTTGTTGTCACTTACTATAATTTGAAATGATGTTTTATGATCAGTGTTTTTTACTATTTGTTTTAGTAATTCTTCTTCCATTTTATATTTACTAAAAATATATTTTAAACAAAAAAATTTAATGATAGTTGCTGTAATTTTGTGGAATATAAAAGTTATCAAAACCACTTCTATACTTTCCATTGTTTTTGTTGTTGGTTAAGTCAATTACAACAAAACCATGAGGTTTTTCCCAACATTTTTTACAAAAATTAACAAACTCAGTTTTTGTCATATCATCCCCTACATGATCACTATAAATATGATTAAGATTTTTTAAGTCTTGTCTAAACAAGCAAATAAAATTTGCATTCTCTCTAATAGTTTGACGAGGTAATCTAAAATAATTTTGTGATAGATAAAAACAGTCAGCGTTACTATGTCTTCCACGAACATAATAGTTTTCACATTTGTTTTGCCTTTCCAAGAGTAAATCATCAAAAATCATTAAGTTTTTGTTTTGCCCGTTTAAATCTCTTGGGTCGGGTACATCACAAGCATTTTCAAAAAATTCACACCTAATATCAGATTTTTCCTTAATTGTTTTAGCCCATTCTTCAACCAATGCTAAAGGAGAAATATCATTTTTTTGTACTTCATCCTTAAATGAAAACAACCTTAATATATATTCTTTTGGTATTTCTTCTTCAAAAGCTTTTTTTAATATGCGATATTCTGGTTGAAACAAACTTTTACCAAAAACGCTTAAGTTATCATAATCTAACCAATCAGGTCTTAACAAAAGGTTAAGTAAAAGTGTAGTTTTACCACATCCTGATTTACCTACTATTAAACCTCTAATACTTCTTGGTAAAAGGGGATGGTTAAATCTTTTTGCTAAAGCTTCATTCCATGATAAATTAACAATATCCATTTTATATTAAAAATTTTATTTTAATATAAAAAATGTATTGTGTTAAGTGTAAAAAACAAACAGAAACAAATGATTTAAGTTATGGTGTAAGTAAAAATGGTAGAAATATGAAAAGGGGTAAATGTGTTGAATGTGGAACAACAAAAACACAGTTTATTAAAAAGGATAAAGAAGGTGGTTCATTGTTAAACAAGGCAATTAATAACTTACCTTTTGAAATGCATTTACCTGGGCATAATTTTACTGGTCCTGGTACTAAGTTAAATAAACGATTAAAGCCTAATTTAACACCTAAAGAATGGTCAAAGCCTGTAAATCGTGTTGATAAAGCAGCATATCATCACGATATTTGTTATCTTAAACATGATGATACTAAAACACGTAATGATGTGTGTGATGCTAATATGCTTAAAGAGTTAAAAGGTATCTATAATCCAACTATTAAGGAAAGAATGGAAAGAGGATTGGTTTCCACATTGATAGGAACCAAGAAAAGATTTGGTATGGGTGTAAGTAAAAAAAAAATTCGCTAGCAGAAGAATTACATAAACCTGTAAAAAGAAAATTTAAGAAAAGGAGAGTTAGAGTAAATGGTATCGATAAGATATGGGCAGCAGATTTAGTAGATATGCAAGCATTTTCTAAACTTAATCGTGGAGTAAAATTTCTTCTTGCTGTCATTGACATCTTTTCAAAATATGGATGGCTTATACCATTAAAGGATAAAACAGGGAAATCTGTTTCTGCTGCATTGAAGAGTATTTTTAAGGAAAGAAAGCCTGAAAAAATGTGGGTGGATCGGGGGAAAGAGTTTTATAACAAAGATGTTAAAGATTTGGTTGAATTGTATTCTACTGAAAATGAAGAAAAATCAAGCGTTGTTGAGAGATGGATTAGAACAATGAAAGAAAAAATGTGGAAGTATTTCTCTGCTCACTCAACAAATGTATATATTGATGTATTACAAAATCTTGTGAAGGAATACAACAACATGAGGCATTCTTCTATTAAGATGACACCAATTGAAGCAAGTAAGAAGAAGAATGAAAATAAAGTTTGGACAACATTGTATCCTGATTATGATCAAGTAAGGGAGGATATCAAACCAAAGTTTTCTGTTGGAGATAAAGTAAGGATAAGTAAAAAGAAAAAGACTTTTGAAAAAGGTTATACTACGAGATGGACTGAAGAGGTTTTTACAGTTACAGAAGTAAAACATACGACGCCTATAACGTATAAGATTGAAGATTTAAATGGTGAAGAAATAAAAGGTTCTTTTTATGAGCCTGAACTACAAAAAACGAGTCAAGAGGTGTATAGGATAGAAAAGATTATTAAAAAAGGTAAAAAGAAATCTCTTGTAAAGTGGAAAGGTTATTCTGATGAGTTTAATTCATGGGTTGATAATAGTGCTATTGTAAATATTTAACTATATAAAAATGAAGAATATTTTAATTGATAATATAACTTTACCAAATAAACCTTTAAGCAATTTTGAGCTTGAGGATGCTGTAAAAAAATTAAAAATAAAAAATTTTAGAGGAATATTTTTAAGAGATACCCTACCTAAAAAAGTAAGAAATAAAGAATGTGGTATATTTAATCTTGATGACGCAGGCGGACCTGGTACTCATTGGGTTGCTTGGTTTAAAGATGGAAAGAAAAAATTTTATTTTGATAGTTATGGTATTCAACCACCTCTTGAAATTATAGATTATTTAAAAAGTCCATTACATTACAATACGGATCAATTACAACAAGCAGGTGAAGTATTTTGTGGACATTTATGTTTGTACATTCTTAAAGAAATGTGCTTGGGTAATAAATTTCAAGATATTTTAAATAAACTTTTTTAGCAATATTAAAAATGCCTGTTGATAAATTTGGAAAAATGGATGATGTTAAAACAAGCGGTGATGGTGTTTCACTTGCTTACATTACTAACAACTTTTTACGTAAAGATGGAACAACCACCGTTACCGGTTCTATAAATATGAATGGCAACACATTAACGAGGGTTAGTAATCCAGTAAATCCGCAGGATGTTGCCACTAAGAGTTATGTTGATGCAAACGCTGGGCTGTTAGATGAAAATGGCGGATATCATATGACAGGATATTTAAATATGGGTTTTAATAAAATAAAAAATATAGCGGACCCAGAGAATCTTAGTGAAGCTGCTAATAAAAAGTATGTAGATGCTGCTGAAAGTGCTTTTGTTTTGGGAGCAGATGGTACAGCAAGAGGAGACATTTCTATGGATGGATTTAGGATTAACAATGTTGGTTCACCTATAGAAACTCAGCAAGTTGCAAATAAGTTTTATGTTGATACCGCTATTGAGGCAATAACTGCAGGTAATAATGCTTTAACAAAAAACCGATATGGAACTTTCTTAGCAACTGGTAAAATAGATATGAACACTCACCCACTTACTGGATTGCCGAATCCTACAGATCGTGATGCTGCCGCTAATAAAAATTATGTTGATAATGGAGGAGCCATTGTAAAAAATCCTGATGGAAGTTTTACGGCAATATCTGATGTAGATTTTCAAGGTTTTACTATAAAAAATGCTGCGGAGCCTACAGAAGAAAGAGATTTAGCAACAAAATCTTATGTGGATGGAAAAGTATCACTTCCTTCTCTCATAGGTCCTAAACCTATTATAAGCGTGCATGCTGAGGAACAAGGAGAATTAAAAACTGGTAATTATGAGTTTGCTTTTGGTAATGGAGCAAGTGGAGAAACTCATGGGTTAGGTGGTTATTGTATGTCTGCTCCTGGTAGAATTTTAAGAGGAACTTTAATGGTTGTTAAAGGAACCGGTGCTCTAAGAGAAGAGGCAAAAGTTAATATTGTCATAAATGGAGTTGAACAACCTAACTACTCCATAATAAAAAAGAAAGGAGAAGGTTGTAGTTGTACAGTTTTTCCTAAACCTTTAGAGGTGGAGCAATGTGATGTTATTAACTTTATAACAAAGAGAAATAACCCTAATGCTAAAAATGCATATTTAACAATATTGATAGAATTGGATTTGTAAAATATATAACCCTTTACTGGGTTAAATATTTATATAAACTTAAAGTTTATGCTATATTCTTCAATATCATTAATACAACTTTCTAAAAAACTGTGTTCATTTGGGCAATCTATAAATCTTTGTTTAAAGAGAGATAGTAAATTGGTTAAATCTTTACTGTAAAAACAATGTTTAACGCGTATGTTGCTACCACCAGCATAAAATGTTATGTTTAAAGTATCTTCTTTAGGTTGTTCATAAAGCATTTTACTGCAGTAGTAGTATATATCACTAAACCATCTTGGATTTTTATAGGGCATTAACCCGGTTCCATTTGTGTAAATGATTTTGTTTGTTTTTATAGGATAAATATTTGATTTATCCTTAAGTAGGTCACTTAGCTTTTGCTTGAAATCTGGCTCTAGTTCTAGCATTTTATTTTATGAAAATTTTTGTTTAATATTCTATTTCTGCTATTACATCCACGATGTCTTCTTTAATTTTCTCATATTCTTCTTCCACCACAGCTTCTAACTGTTGTTCTGGTACCGTGATACCCTCTTTCTCTTTCAACAAAAGATTTATTAGTTTTTCATAAATTTCTTCCCCTTTCTCTTCTAAATATGTTCTTATATTAGCCAGGGTTTCTCCTTTAAAATCATCATAAGCTTTGCAAAACTGTTCATCCATTTCAGATATGCGACTATCTGTTGAAAAGGGATTATAATCTTCATCTTCGTTATCGCTGCTACTAATATTTATTAAGCCGTTTTCTAGTTCTTCTCTTTCGGATATTAGATGATTTAGATAGTGACATTCGTTTCTAAATTCACAATTTTTATCAAACCATTCTTGCTTTACACCACCATATATACTATGGGTTAAGTAGTAAGTATATTGATTTATTTCTTTAAAAAACTCTTCTAGTTCTCTATATTTTTTTATAACATCTACCACGTGATTGTATTCTTCATCCTCTACAGAAAATGCTACACATGCTCTGTTTGTTATTTCTTTAAATAACTCAAAATTATGATCCATATCTTTAGATGCTCCTGATAGGAATTGGTCTATTGCCCATTTATCTTTTACAGTTTTACTCGCTTCCAATTCTTTCTTATTTTTTTTATTTAAATCACTATCACTTGATGTGGGTTTATCTTGTAAGTCTGTCATCTTACCTACTATCTCCTCGCGATTTTTTACCTTAAATTCAATTTTTATTTTTTAAAAATTTTTAAAAAATTAAATTTTTTTTTTTTTTTTTTTACTTTGTGGGCTTCGCTTTCACTATGTGGACTCGTTCCTCGTTTCTATCCTAAACTATCTGGTGATTCGTTTTTATAATCCTCATCATCGCTAGGATGCATATCTTCATATCTAGGACTATCTGCTGGCCTAGGTGAAGGCGGAGAATAGTCGATGTCATCATCCCTATCTATGTTTTTCAATCCTTCTTCAATTAATTTATCTTCATCTTGTTGATGTTTTAATCGTTCTAAAAATAATCTCTCTGCAAAACGATTTTTGTCTTCTTCGCTTTCTGATTCGCTATCGCTGGAATAATAAACTCCTTCTCTATGCCTTGCTTCTGTTAATATTTCTTCTATATCCAAGTATTCATACTTTAGTTCTCCATCACTATTATGGAAGAAAGCAATAACTTCACCTTCTGTTCCATCAAAGTCTTTTCTTAATATCACTCCTTCTCTTCCTTCTAGTTCCCATTCATCATCTTCATAACTTTTAAATATTTCATATGCTTCATCAAGCAAGTTAGTTTCAATCTGATAATTCTTTATATCATTCTCGGCTATTCTTTCCCATTCTTTAACAATAGAAACCCAGTCTGCAGAATCTATTTTATTTGTATCATAATACTTTACTAGTTTCTTCTTTAGTTTTTTCCATTTCGGGGATGATCTATATTCTTCTGCAAGTCTATTTTGTTCTCCTAAAGATAGATTAGGAAGATAGTGGATAACTAAACTTTCGAAGTAAGGATAAAAATGTCTGTGTAAGTGATCTTGTAATTCTTCTTCTACTTCAGCGGAGATTTTATTTAGGTCGTATTCTATGCTTCTGTATGCATATGATTTCTTGTTTACTATCGTTACATAAACCTTTTCTTCTTCATAATCTATCCATGCAAGATCATCTACTCTAAATCCTATTTTATGGCTTAGATTCTTTGCTGTTTCTAAAATATGACGAGTTCTTAATGGATGAGATGCTTCACATCTTTTTTGTTCTGCTTCTCCTAGATGCTCGAATTCTGCTGCATACATTTCTATTGCCCCATCTGGTTTTGGAACTGTTATTTTATCTGTTATTGGATTATATCCATCATAAAGAAATTCCATTCTTGCGCTCTCTTTTTCTGCAATTGCCTCATAAATATCCTCTGCGTTAATATCGTTATAGGATGACATAATGTTGTATTTTTGTTTTGGTAATATATTATTAGAGCAAAAACGAATTATTTCAATTTTATTTGCTGGTAAAACAAATAAAATTATAAATAAATTTTTTTTTTTTTAATTCATAATCTTAACCCACCCACTAACTCATAAACTGGCTAGCCATTGCGTGACGCGTTGGTTGATGGGGAGGTTAAGCGATTAACTGATGTAAGGGTTTGTCTGGTTGATGAGTTTGTTGGTTAACTGATGCAATAATTAACTGATAAACTGGCTAGCTGATGTGTTGGTTAACTGGTTAACTGATGCCGTTGGTTAACTGACTAGCTGATGCAATGATACGATGATGCAATGACGCGTGATGATGAAATTTTTTGTGATGATGAAATTTTTTTTTCGAAAATTTTTTTTTAATTTTTTTTAATTCATAATCTTAAGCCACCCAAAGGTCATAAACCGGTTAGCCTACTTATGGGCCTTCGTTTGACGTTAGCTGGTTTGCCATTGTGTGATGCACCCGGTTAGCTGGTTAGCTGATGCAATGACGCGTGATGATGAAATTTTTTTTTTTTTTTTTTTTTTTTTTTTTTATTTTTTTTTTTTTTAGAGGACATAAAAGACATTTAGGAACCTTTTTTAGAGGACATTTAGTTATGAGACGGTATGAGACGGTATAAAAAGTATAAAACGGTTTTTGCGGCAAATTGGTAGAATATATACTACTCCAGTTGATTACATCAGTTGATGAAACTTACAAACTGAAAGGCTGACATGGAAATATTTCTTTCTTAGTCTATCATAGGACGGGCAGATACAAACAAAATAACATATGTCTTCAATATCATTTGTGTTACAACACGGACAAATGCTTTCATTTCTGGGGGTCTTATTTCTGCCAAAGTGATCTGTTTGAATACTTAAAGAATCTGCAGATATTCTCATTCTCGCGAGAATTATTTGATAAAATATGAGTATGGTTCAAAGCCGAAATGGCTTTTAAAATGTTTATACTCCTCTATTGTCGCACTAGATTCTATCGATCGATACCTATCCTGTACAATTAGTCGATATTTTTACGTAGAAATTTTTTTAAATATTTGAGATTCTGATTTAGAATTTGGAAACGCTTGACTAAAACCATAACTGTCTAGTAAGTTTTTGACACGGTACTCTCAATTCTTAAAACCCGAATTGCAATCTTGGGAACTCAAGTTATAAATGGTGTTTGAAATAATGTGATTTGTGGAAGCCACTTTACACCAATATATAATTATGAAATAGTGCATGACGTAAAGAGAATGACATGACATGACACGACACGACACGACACAACACAACACAACACAACACAACACAAAATGGCATGAAATGCAATAATTCAACTTAAACGCCTGAAGAATAAGTACTAGTTCCAAACTTACACAAACGTACAAGCTCGGTACCCTTTGCCCTTGAGAATCCCTATAGTTCGCATGCGTAACTATAGATATGAGTCAATTACTTGGCATATTTGTTACATTATCTTTAACAGCACGTTTACAGCTTTACCGACTAGATATCCTTTGTTGTACGAGAGCGAGAGAGAGTCGTTACATGAGAAAACTGTATCTAAAGAAATAACCCTTAACCTGCTAATTAAGTGAAATGAAACTTTCAAGCCGATAGTAAAAAACCTAAATTTTGCTATTTCTAAAGTATTTCTGGGGAAAAATATCTCCCTCTCGGACAGTGTAGATCGAAGATCAGCTGCACGTTTTGTACAGTCTGATCCACTCTGTCCATAAAAGGTCCCTGAGTCCCGCTTAGCAGCCGTCATGGTTAAACTGGTCCACAGTATCCAACACGTTACCGAGATAGTACCGGTTTCCAGTATCGGTATATATCACCCCACTTTTCTATTGACCATGACTTTTGTTTGGGTAGAATTAACTTCAAGTCCCCGCAAACAGCAATAATCAAACAGCGAACAGAGACCCTGCTTAAATTCCCCAGAAATCACAAGTATGGTTATTTGATTATGCAGTGCTAGGTTAAATTAGAAACTTAGCTGCTTAAAATTCTGTAAGACTACGCCTGCGATCAATTCGATTAATTATTGTTCGTTAGGAGAAAATCTTGTAACCTCCAATGAAATCGTGTAAAAACATGCAGATTACATCAGTTTACGATCTAACACCACTGTGCTCCGTTGTTTCGAGGTTTATGGTGTCGCATTTGTGATCAGGGAGTCCTGGCTCGAACTCCAGAACTCCAGTGGTATCGCGGGTCAAACTTGGTTTCTCCCCCCCCCCCCCCCCAACAAAAAAAAAAAAAAAAAAACGAGGGGTGAAAGTGAGTATCGGTTACTAGAATTGACTCTTTCCCACAAAGTGATCGAACACTCTATTAAAGGTCCGTCAGAACGCGGGATTGACTTTGAAGAGGTTTAGAAATGAGCCACGCTCTGGCAAAAGGGGGCTTTGTGCATCTCCGTGATGCATTATTCCAAGCAAGACACCACGTAATTCAGGATCCATAAAATCCACTTTGTCAAACAACCGACTAAATCGGTCCTTTGACCTGCATAGAATTGACCAACAGCAAAAAGTTTCGGCCCAGGTCAGCCTGCGCGGACTGCGCAGGCTGACCTGGGTTGATACTTTTTGCAAATGCATTAGGGCCCCTTTTTACAGAGCGTGGTCTTATATAAGATATTCCAATTGTACTTTCCTGGTTGAAATTTCGATATCTGATCATGTGAAAACTTCAATGTTTTTGACGGAAAAAAAAAAATTCTCAGCAAAGAAATATTCTGTGATGTTTCTTATATTACTGCGAAATCATGTTTTCACATCACTACGATTCTAGCCACCTAAACTACAATCAAACCCTACTCTTTCTTCCTATTTTAACCCTAAACCTGCTAAGCGCGACTTGCTGACCTTTTGCGGACAGTGTAGATCAAGATCAGACTGCACAGAACGTGCAGTCTGATCTTGGATCTACACTGTCCGATAAGGAGATATTTTTCTCCAAAAAATATTTGTAATAACATTATTCGGGTCTTTATTATGGGCTTGAAAGTTTTATTTAACTTACTTAGCAGGATAAGGGTTAACTCTAAACCTGCTGAATAAGTTAAATGAAACATTCAAGTCGATAGTAAAAACCCAACTGTTACTATTTCAAAGTTTTTTTTTTTTTGGGGGGGGGGGGGGAGGGAATCTTTTTACCGGGTATTGTAGATCCAAGATCAGACTGCACGTTCTCCGCACTCTGACCTCTATCTACATTGTCTTGGAAAGGTCCTTGAGTCGCGCTCAGCAGCCTAAGGGTTAAATATTGACTCGAACATTTCTCCATCCCGCAACAGTATCGCAACCTTCAGATCGCAAATCTCTCCTTCAAACGATTTATGTTAAGTGCTTCACTGGCGCTCAAGGCTTCAAAATTCTAGTTCGGTTCCTTCGAAAACATTTACTTTAGTGCCGACTTCAATATAGTTTCGGTCACGTCGCAGCGGCCAGAGCAACTATCCATGCTCTCCTGGAGTTCGGTTTACCAGTGATTCGCATAACGTTATTTCCAGGCCGCTGGCTGCTTTTTAACGGCAACACCTTAAAACAAGCTCAGCTTTGAGAGACGAATGAATGAATCTCAGGAGTAAATAATCAATCCACGAAAATTATTCGGCCGATCTCGGTACTCGTCACAATTGGGCCGATTCCATAACTACATCTAACCTCGTCCGTGTCAAGAAGGTTTCCATTTTGAACTACCAATCACATGATCTTAAACATGGCGGCGCGCGTGAAAATCGATTAGCAAACACCACGGTGAAGTTATTCACATCTATCAATCTGTCGGCCAAAACTTCCAACGGAATTGATACACCACGTGAAAAATTGAATGTAAAAACTATTTGTGAACGGAAATGTACTGTGTAGGTGCGTATCAAGCTACGTGATACAGCCGGGGGACTTGATCAACAAGTCACCCGAGGTTTGCCGAATTCGAGCTCGGGAATCTGATCAGTGACCCCTGGGTTTCAGACCTTGTACGTTATGCATAAAGCCACCGGACTTGACTCTAATACAAAATACATTTTGAGCTATGCTCTGGCAAAAGGGGACTTAATGCACCTCCGTGATGTTTGATACCAAGCATCAGATAACTGTGAGTCCATAATATTCACTTTGTCGGACAACCGACAGGGTCATGTGGTACACTGGTCCTTTGACATACAGAAAATTGAGCGATAGCAAAAAGTTTCGACCCATGTCAGCCTGCGCAGACTGCGCAGGCTGACATGGGTCGATACTTTTTGCAGATGCATTAAGCTCCCTTTTCACAGAGCATGGTTCATTTCTCAAGGCTTTGATATTTGAGGCTTATTGCTTCGAACGCTTTATGTTTTGGGAAATTGAAATGTCAGCGATATGTCACCTGCATTAGGTTTCCCTCGAGTATCAGTTGAGTTTTGATTACACTATAAAAACGGAAAATACAGGAATGTAATTTCGACGGCATGTTCGAGGTCGCACCGAGATAACTTTGACAAGTCTTCGGAATGGCCCTAAACATGATCCCAACCCTTAAGCTATTAAATAAGTGAAACGAAATTTTCAAGCCGATTGTAAAAACCTATTTTTTTGTTATTTCATTGGTATTTTCTTTTTTTTTTTTGGAAAATATCTTCATATCGGAAAGTGTAGATCCAAGATCAGATTGCAAATTCTGTAGAGTCCAATCTTGATCAAACCGTGGAAAAGGTTTTTGAAAGTACGGTTGAAAAAGGAAAAATTGCTGCTATTCACCATTTTCTCCTTTTTTCACAATGTTGTCTACCCTTTCGAAGGCAAACTGCATGAATTTTGACCATATTTAAATTGTAAATCCTTTGAATTTGGGCAAATCTCAAATTTTGAACTGTCGTGAAGAACTAAAATAGTTAAGTGTTTCTCCAAATGAATTGATTCGCAAATTTTGGCCGTAATACTAAAAATATAGTACCAGTGCATCAGAAACTTGTTTTCGTAACGGTTTGGCATCAGGTAGCGGACGTAGAAGATTTAAGATCAAGACTGCATGTCTTGTGCAGTCTGGGCCCGTATCTACCACCCATTCTTAAGAATATTTTTAACTGATTCTGGGTTTAGAAAATAACCCCTCTAATTGGCTAAACCAAATGGTTTAGCCAATCAGCACTTGTGTGACTTTTAAATTTAGAAAATTTAGTTTTTTTTTTAGAATAAGACTAAGAATGTTCTTAACAATGGTAGGTGAATACGGACCCGAATGTTGATGAATGCCGACCGCAAAAGCTAGTATTGTCGTTTGGAGAAGTATATATGATTGATCCGATAATTCCTGGACTGCTTTCAATGGAAAATCGCGGGACACTTCATGTATACAACAACGTGACACAGGATTAATTAGTTCGTTTTCATACAGAGCTATTTCGTTTTAACTCTAAGGCTGCTAAGTGCGACTCAAGGACCTTTAGCGGACATTGTAGATCAAGATCAGACTGCACGTTATGTGCAGTCTGATCTTGGATCTACTCTGTCCAATGAAGAGATATCTTTCCCCGGAAAATACCTTTGAAATAGCAAAGTCTTGGTTTTTACTATCGGCTAGAAAGTTGCAGTTCACTGACTAAGCAGAATATTGGTAAAGACTTTACAGCCCGCAGATTTGGAAAAGCTTTGTTAGACAGGGGAGGGTACAGTTTATTGTCATAAACATTTGCTCCTTTTCCACATGATATCCTTTAGCACACAATCCTGAGCCTTAACGGTCCTGAAAAAGAAGGCTTTTGAAAACACTGTGGAAAAAGGAGATTTTTTTCCAATTTTCGTCATTGTTTTTCCTTACTATTTGTCAAATTACCATTACTATTTTTCTTACGGTAGCCATGTCATTATAAATACCATTACCAACTGAGAACCTGAAATTTGGAGAAGAACCATATATATAAGCTTTGCTTTCGTTCTTATCTATTTCATCAGTTATTTTTGTTATTCTATGTCATTGACTGTAGAAAGTTGTGTTATTTGATGAATAAAATATGTTTAAACTAAACTAAAAGGATAAAATGTTTATAAATAGCATTTCCACAATGTTTTTTTCCATTTTAAGGAAAAATACCATCATTTGAAAACTATTTAAACTGTCTATATATTCCTTCAATATGGACAAGTCTAAAATGTTACCGTGTGGTAAAGGTTGCAACAGAATCCTTTTCCTTCAAGTATTTCTCTTTTGTGTTACTAAACCCTTTACCACACAATCCCGAATTTTAACGACCCTGGGAAAAAGCCTGTTGAAAACATTGTGGGAAAAGGAGAAAATGCTGGTAACCAGCATTTTCTCCTTTTCCCACAATGTTTTCTATCCTTCCCAAAATATATTTCAATTTTTCAATCACATGTGTTTTGTCGTCGGCAAAGGCTTTCAATTTGGACTAGCCTGAAATTTTGTTGTTTGGTAAAGAGTTAAACATGAGAGTTGCAAACATAAAAATACAGTGATTGTATCATTTAAATATAGCCGGCGTGGATATCAATTTAAATTATTTATATTTCTCACGCAATATCAGCTCCCTTTGAAGACAGTTTAGATTAAGTTTTGGATGCACGTTCCTGAATTTTTGAAACGTTCTGGTCGACGAACCTCGACTTTGGCACCTACATAATGGAAATGTTCTCGTCATCGATTCTATCTCAGGATTAATTTGGGTTAATGGAACTTTTTTTGTTTGAGAAGTCTTTCAACTCTATAATCGGTTTGTACATGGTGACCTAGCCTTGATTGAAATGAACTGAAACCTACATGTAGATTGCATGCCAGAACTTTTCAGTCAGATCTAGGTCAAAGACCAACACTTCCTCTCTATGTGACTTTCACTGGCAGTCGTTCGTTTTTTTTTTTTTTTTTATTTTTGAAGGTTCATGTGGCATCTTTATTGTGGTCATTATATTTATGAACGAATTTTGTATAACTTGGTAATTCCGTGCGACAATGACGTCATTATACAGTGTATCCAGGCCATCATTCATAATGTACCATGCTCTGGCAAAAGGAAGTTTAGTGCATCTCATTGATGAATGATACCAACCAAGTTATCACACAATTGTCTGTAAAAACCACTTGTCTAACGACCGGCTGAATCATAGGCTACATTGATCCTTTAACGGGCAGAAAGTTGACCAATAGCAAACAGTTTTGACTCATGTCAGCTTGTGCGGACTACGCAGGCTGACATGGTCGATACTTTTTTGCAGATGCATCAAGCCCCCTTTTCAAAGAGCATGACTCATATCTACATTCACGCACATTGCCGTTGCAACGGATAGAAATCGCCGGCAACCGGCTGTTTCAGAGAATCCTTAAAAATAATAAGTAGCTATTGGTTTGTAAACCATAATTCCGATAAAAGTACACCTGTGAACACCCGTCTACCGTATAAAGGTTTAAGATGATGTTAAAGGATACTTCTTTGTTTGGTTGTCTTTCCTTTTATTTGATATATCAGGGTCCGTATTCACCAACCATTCTTAAGATCATTCTTATCACAAACCATTCTCAAGATCATTCTTAATTTTATTTTTGATTTAGAAAGTAATATAGAGAGGGTATTTTTTTCTTTTTTCGATGAAAGATCGAACTTTATTTCATGGAGTGGACATCATCAGTAATACTTTCACGAGTGGCGCAGCCACTTGTGAAAATATTACCGCATGATGTTCGCGAGATGAAATAAATTTCGATCTTTCACCTAAAACAAAAAAAATTCTATTTATTTCAAGCATCTGTCACCATTTTTGTTGGGACTTGAGAAGTACAGGGGAGCTCTAGGTATTTCCGTACCAGGGATTTATCTTTCGGTAAATTCGATGAAACGATGAAATTATCAAACCATAATCCACCATTATTTCCCGATTAACTGCCGAAAAACATGAAATAAAACTTCTGATTCTAAACCATTTGGTTTGGGCAATCAGATTTTGTCGGTTACCTTCAAAATTAAAAAGAAAAACCTTGGGCATACTAACTAGGAATGTTCTTAAAAATGGTTGGTGAATATGGATCCAGATCTTTCATTTATCACATAACCTTCCGCCAAGCCCCCGTAGCTCAGTCGGTAGCGTACAGGACTTGAGAACAGGAGGTCGCTGGTTCGATCCCCGGCTTGGCCAATTTCTTTCCGAGGATTGATGATAGTCATCGCGACAGGATTCATCCCTCTCTCACCGCTGACCATTGTTTCGACGATGGTTATGTGGGAAAGCAGCCAGTGGCTTGGAAAGAATATTGTGCGGAGTACTGGTAAAAGAAACTCCAGGAAAGCATCGATAGGTGCTCTGGCCGCTGTGATATAACTGAAATTATGTTGAAAACGGCGTTAAACACTATACAATCAACCAATCAATCAACATAACCTCCCTTGTTTTCAGTATTATCACAGGCCTTTGAAGCTCCATTGGTCTGTTACGGAAAACTAAAATTTTTCTTGGTTGATCGTCGAAATACTTGCGAATTGGTGCATCGCCTGTATATCAGGGAATACTCAAATTTTCATTTACATCGTTACTATAACTGGCACATTGGCGACTGCCTCTATGTTGTATATAATAAGACAAGGTGTGCAACGAAATCGAAGAAAATTTTTACCCCTGTCCCCTTTCAGAGATAATATTTAACCAAAAACGGAAAAATTAACCTAATTACCGTTGCAGATGGGTTCACAAATGATTTTTCTTGAGTACTCTGACTTTAGAAAGTTCCAAGCGGCTCTTGAGATCAAGCAATAGCTCTGATCTTAAAACATTTAAAAAGATTCTACATTTTCCGGATCGCCATGCGCTGACGTCACACAATTCATTATGACGCAGCGAATTATAACTCACGTGAATTTACTATCAAAAGACGCGCCAAGGTTTTTGACCAATAAACGGTAAATACGCATTTGAAAATATACGAAATGGAAGATGAAAATCGTGATACTGGATTAGATGAAAAGATAGATTATAACAGACGAAATATTAATTTTATAATTTCATCAATATATCAACAAAAGAATTTTAGATCTTTGTTTGAAAAAAATATTTTAGTTATAATTCGCTGCGGGATTATAAATTGTGTGACGTCAGCGCATGGCGATCCGGAAAATGTGGAAGCTTTTTAAAATTTTTCAGATCAGAACTACAGCTTGATCGCAAGAGCCGTTTGGAACTTTCGAAGGTCAGGGTACACAAGAAAAATCATTTGCGAACCCATCTGCAACGGTAACTAGCTTTATTTTTCAATTTTCGGTAAAATATTATCTCTAAAAGGGTACAGGGGTAAAAGATTTCTTCGATTTCGTTGCACACCTTGTCTTATTATATACAATACAGAGGCAGTTGCCAAGGTGCTATTTATAGTAACGGTGTCCGATAAGGAAAATTTTGTTGTCCAGTAATAGACCAATGGAGTTTCAGTGGCCTATGGTATTATATACCCATTACAAGTTTTCTTTTATCTTTCAACTAACCGTATATCCATGCAATAACACCCATGCGATATTTTTTTTGATATACCACGGATATTTATAGATTTTTGATATACCACGGATATTTATAGAACAGTAAGTTCCACTGACTCCGCCCCCTATCTCCATTTATGAATGAAATGCATTCCAAAAATAGTAACGATTACTACAGAAAGCCCGCGAAAAAAGAACGATGTAATAGCACGCGCGCTACTTTCCGATGATCTGCCTACGTAATTCCTGCCCGTGACGTCATTTGAATGCTCGTTTACCGCGTCTTCTCAAATAGAATAATCCCAAGCGATCTCAGTCGCAATTTTCGGACGTTCAATTACTACGGTAAAGTACTGTGTCTGTGGGCAATGCAATTTAAAATGGGAGTTCCGATAAAAATAAACTTTTGAAATGTATTTGTCAGCAACATTTTTCACATTTTTTCACAATGAGTAAGCAACATTTTTCACATTTTTTCACAATGAGTACAAATCAGAGGTTAAAAGATAAATAGAATACGTACATAGTGTTGTCGTAGATCAAAAATATCTAACTCGGTTGTGAGAATTGATAATTGTCTCGCCAAGGCTCGACAATTATCAATTCTCCCAACCTCGTTAGATATTTTTGATCTACGACAACACTATGTACGTATTCTCTATATCTTATATACGTCTGGTAACGTCGCTTTTGACGTCATTTCGTAGGTATTTCATAGAAGTGAATGGGTTTTTCTTTTAGAGATATTACTGCACGTGCTACACGTGCATCTACAGTTGGTTTTGCATCTTCTGATCAATAATTTGTGAAATGTCTTAATGTGAAAAAAAGAATATGACATTCGTTGGATTTTGATATAAAATTTTATTAAACTCGTCAAGAAAAGATGTTCTTAAGCTCACCAAAGGCTCTCTTAATAACACTTTTCCTAGACCCGTTTGATAAAATTTCATCTCAAACGCCAACTGATGTCAGATCATATATTTCTGTAAACTTTGTACAGCAATTTTCTATTGAACTAGTTGTAAAAACAAGTTTACTTTGCGCTCCGCAAGGATCGCGTTATACAATCGTAGTGAAATCGTGCGGTACATAAGCACTTATCTTGGATCCTTTGTTTATATCATAAATTCTCGATAAATTCAGGAAGAGGAAGACCAGTGAAATAATAAGGCTTACTTTTGGAAGAGTCACCGAAAATTTCACTTTACTGATAAAAATAAAATACATGACTGTAACCCTTGTGCTTGTGAATGAATGACGAATATACAAGTAGATTTCTTCGTGAAAAATGGGTTTTATGAGCAAACTACTGACACGCAAGCGGAGGTTTTGGAGCAAGATCAGACTGCATGTACGTCCGGGCTGATTTTGCTTTATACCTTCTGCAGAATACAATGGACTGATGAACTATAGTTGCGAATAACAGGATAAAAAAGGCCATTGGCCCTAAAGCCCTCACCTGAGTAAAGTCATCTACAGTTGATAAAGCTGAAGAGATCCCGGTTTTAATGATGTAAAATACATGAGTGTAAGTGACCTACTTTTTGAACCAATGTGACTAAATTCCAAACTTGTCCAAGATATCATTAAACAAACATTCTGACTAAGTTTCATGAGTATCAGACAGAAAATGTGGTCTCTATGGTGCACACAAGGTTTTTCTAAGATTCGGTCCAGTGACCTACTCTTTGACAAGATGTGACTCACCTTGAAACATGTCCAAGATATCATCAATATAAACTTCCTGACCAAGTTTCATGAGAATCAGGCTAAAAATATGGCCTCCGCAGTGCACCCAAGATTTTTCTACGATTTGGCTCCATGACCTACTTTTTAACCAATGTGACCCAATTTCAATCTTGTCCAACATATCATCAAAACAAACTTTCTGACCAAGTTTCATGTATTTAAAGCAGAAAATGTGGCCTCTAGAGTGCAAACAAGGCTTTTTTAAGATTTGACCCTGTGACCTACTTTTTGTCCCAACATGATCCAATTTCAAAATTGTCTGAGATATCAACAAGATAAACATACTGACCAATCTTTATCAGTATAAGGCTGAAAATGTGGCCTCTATGAAGAATCCAAGGTTTTCCTAAGATTTAACCCAGTGACCTACTTTTTCACCTGCCATGACCCAATTTCAGATTTGTCTGAGATACCATCAGGAGACAATCTGACCTAGTTTCATTAGTATCCGACTAAAAATGTGGCCTCTAGAGTCCAAACAAGGTTTTTGCAAGATTTGGCCAAGTCACCTACTTTTCGACCCACATGACCCAATTTCGAACTTATCCGAGATATCATGAAGACCAACATTCTATCCAACTTTCATGAGTTTTAGGCTGAAAATGTGGCCTCTAGAGTGTACACAACGTTTTTCTAAGATTTGGCCCAGTGATCTACTTTTTTACCGGACATGACCCAATTTCCAACCCTGTCCAAGATATTATCAAGACAAACATTCTGACCAAGTTTTAAGAGTATCAGGCTGAAAATATGCCCTCTACAGTGCACACAAGTTTCTTTTTTTTTTTTTTTTTTTTCTATTTGGCCCAGTGACCTACTTTTTGACATACATGACCCAATTTCGAACTTGTCCGAGATTTCCTTAATACAAACATTCTGACGAAGTTTCATGTGTATCTGACTGAAAATATGGCCTCTAGAGTGCACACAAGGAAAATGTTGACGCGCCACGACGCAGGACGGACGGACGACGGGCGCCGGATACAGCACGATCACAATAGCTCACCTTGAGCACTTCGTGCTCAGGTGAGCTAAAAAATCAGCGCTAGCTTTTACACCGTCAGTAATCTACGACACTAGTACTTTGATTACTTGTATATTACACACTTCCCCTACGCACAGCGGGACACCAAAATTGAAATGTTTTAGTTCATTGAGTATTTAGGCCCCTGGTCGAGCGTACAATCATCCTCGAATAAAATGTAGACATAACACATTCAATGAAATCAAAACCTTTGAAATAGTATGAAGTAAAATAGGTGTTGTTCGAAGAACTGTCTGCAGGAGTAATTCTCTACAACAGGTTAGATTCTCCTTCCCACACTGTGTTCAAACAATTAAGTCAGAAATGCCCTATAACCATTATTAAAATATAAAATTTCTAGACAACAGGCTAGATCCCACTTTCCCACGCAGTGTTTTGAATAATTAAGTCAATGTCGCTCAGAAATGCCCCATAACCATTATTAAAATATAGTAAGTGAAAAATGAGCCATGCTCTGGGTAAAAGAGGCTTAATGCATCTGCCAAAAGTATCGAACCAGGTCAGCCTGCAAAGTCTGCGCAGGCTGACCTGGGCCTAAATTTTTCGCTATAAATCAATTTTCTATAAGTCAAAAGACCAGTATACCTCATGAGTCGGTTGTTAAAAAAAGTGGCTATTTTAGATTCACAATTATGTGATGGCATGATTGGTATCATACATCACGGAGATGCATTAAGCCCCCCTTTCACAGAGCTTGGCTCAAATAGTCCTTACCCAATAAAAGAAGTACGTGAAGTACATTCTTCATGACTCAGATAATGAGAGCTGTCCTCGAAAGCGTACAGGAACACTGTGAAGAAAGGAAAAACGCTGGACACCAGCAATATCTCACCCCCCCCCCCCCCCCCCCCCCCGCTTATTTCAATACACCTGGGCCCTGTTTTACTAACATTTTCGTAATTTTTTTTGTAAGTTTTCACTTACACAAAAGTTACGAAATTCTTAAGTGTGTTTTACAAAACTTGCGTAAGTATTTTCATAAACTTTTCGTAACTCTCCAATTGGACGTATATAAATCAGACACTCTGATTTCTCGCTAGGAATGGAACTTTATCCAAATCTAAATATACAGCGCGTGAAATGACTTGATAATGGAATAAAAATATCTTTATTTCAGTACTGATATAGATGCATATAAGGAAATACTGTAAAGAAAGCCCGTTTTCCCGTCGCTTGCCTCGTCCTTCTCAGATCACATTTCGTCCGGGGATTGTTCGCTCTTTTATTTTGACGTGTGAACACATCAATCAAGAAGCAACCTTGTAATGAATATATATATTGAGTTTTGTTTCAAGATAGTAAATACTGTTGCAAATGTGACCACAATTTTAGAAAGATTAGAAACACAACTGACTCGACACACATATAAATACGACACAGAAAATACAGAATACGGTACAATTACAGATCAGTTTGAAAACTGACACTTCAATAACAAATTTATATTTTGATTTAGGTCCATCGACCGATTTCAAACAGACACCCAATCTTTATCCCTTTACCACACAATCCCGACCCTGAGGTAGAGGTCTTTTGAAAACATTGTGGGAAAAGTAGAAAAGGCTGGTAATTAACATTTTCTACATTTTCCACAATGTTTTCTACCCTATCAAAGAACGTCAGTGCATTTTTTCCATTTTCAGATTTGCAGATGTTTTCAATTTGAAAGAGCCTAAAATTTGTCAGTTGAAGTATAGAGTCTACATTCAGGTCTGACTGACGAACTACGTTTTTTATTTGTGCCTTATTACATTGCATGAAAAGAAAATAAAAACCGATAATCATCGAATTTAACCATTAGACTGTGCAGTATACTAAATGTTTTTTTTTTCAAATCGAAGTAGAAAAACTCCGACTATTGTGAGGTTAATCATGTCTTTCGAGGGAGTATCCTTGGGCAAGACATTTCAAAGCCCTAGCCTAGCACTGGTGAAACCCAGGACATACGTGTGTGTGTGTGATATGACTGAAATAATGTTAAAGCGCTGTAATACGCCGTTCAATCAATCAACCGACCGACTGACCGACCGACCGATCGATCGATCAATCAATCAATCAATCAAAATGTGTTCTGTATACTTCTAGCGATATATCTCCTGTAAATACATGAAGATAATTCCAGAACACAAACGACTATCTGCATCGCTAGTCCTTTCTATAACCCTTATCCTGCTAAACAAGTGAAAAACTTTCAAGCCGATAGTAAAAACCCAAACGTTGTTATTTTAGAGTCATTTTGGGAGAAAATATCTCCATATCGGCCAGTGAAGATCCAGATCAGACTGCACGTTCTGTGCAGTCTGATCTTGATCTAGACTGTCCGCTGTCCTTGAGTCGCGCTTAGCAGCCTAATGGTTAACCCAAGGCTCACTTGGTCTTGTCTAATTAGTGCTATAAAGCAATAGGATGCAGATAAACGTTCAAAAATACTATTTGTTTTCTTATAAAATGATACATTTGTTGAATAGCAACATCGGCAGGGTTGTCCGAGGCTCGGTGCTCATATATTGTTGGATTCCTTTTTTGATTGAGAGTTTCTTGGTTCGATCCTCAGTGGAGTCGCCCTTAACATGAAATTTTTTGTTTACAAGGCATTGTTTGGCTCTGACCTAGTGCAGATAAAACACATCAAACACTCGCAAGAGTGTGCCGTGACCTTCATGGAACACTGAGAACATAGTTTTCACAAACTGCAGAAATCGCCCTATTTACAGTTAGATGTCATCCAGGATGATCTACTTCAACCGGATTTTGTACTTCGCCAATCCGTATTTTTATTCCAGTTGTTTCTCGCTTAATTATTCTAACTAGTTCGAACCCCACTGATATCGGCAACACTTACGTAAAAGTTAAGGCAGATTTTTTTGTTCGTAAAGTTACGCAAAAACTTACGCTCGAATCAGTTACGAACTTTTTTAGTAAAACACACTTACGCATTTTCTTTAGAGTTACGTTAAAACTTACGAATATTTTGTTCGTAACTACCTTAGTAAAACGGGCCCATGGTCTAAATGCACATTATTATGCCACAAAGTAAACCATTTATGTCAAAATGTTATCCCCTACCTTAACATTATCAACTCTACCATAAAAAAAACAAACTTCTCTGTCAGGCCCATTCGTACTGTACTTATTCGCAAACATTACCTTAAACAAAGTTCCAATGATAGAAATTTTCTTACCAACAGTACGAGTAGAATTGTTCTACAAAGGGTTGACAACAAAATAAAGCCTTTGGAATCAAGCCATAATAAGAGATCTTGTATGTCAAATAGGAAAGCATCCTATACAGATATTCAGACTTTGAAGTATGTGATTCGTACTTGTATTTTCTTGATTCTTTTATCTGCAATATTTTGTGCATAAACTTACATATATCTAACAGTAAAAATTCTTGTTTGCTAGCCATAAATGTAAGGATAGATATGGTTCTTGCTAAGATACATTTTGCTATAATAGTCATATTAAAACACGAAAAAAAAAAAAAACCACGAACTTCGTCCGTCTATCACTGAAATTGAGAGCTGTCAAAACAGAAAATACAAGTACATTCTTCTCTCTGGATATTTTAATGTCTGTCGGTTTCCAGATTTAGCAAACGTTTGTCTAAGATGATATGGAAAATCAAATGAAATGACTAGGCTGATTAATATTTAAAGCATTTCATTAGTTTCGTAACACACTATTTCGGAACTTTCGACCAATGAATTGAATCCTTACAAATCACTTTTGCGAAAAGATTTCCGGTGTCCGTATTTGCGAATCAATCTAAATATTTTGTAACCCTGAATTACAAGACTATATTAATGTAGCCATGTGTTTGGGCTATGCGGTCGCTACGGAGATGGCGCTCTGGTCAACAATACATAAACAACCAATCATTTAGTTATTGTAATAAAGGCCATCGACCCAAAATACACATGAGCCATGCTCTGTGAAACAGGGGCTTAATGCATCTGCGAAAAGTATCGATCCAGGTCAGCCTGCGCAATCCACACAGGCTGACCTGGGCCGAAACTTCTCGCTATTGGTCAATTCTTTTTGTGTCCAACAGCCCAAGGACCAGACTACCTCATGATTAAGTCGGTTGTTTAAAAAACGGCTGTCATGGATCCAAAATTATGTGATGGCTTGATCGGCATAATGCACCACGGAGATGCATTAAACCCCTTTTTGTCAGAGCATGGCTCACACATATATATATAACAATCATTAATTAACCCTTTACCACACAATCCCGAGTTTTAACGACCTTGAAAGAGAGGGCTTTTGAAAATATTGTAGGAAAAGGAGAAAATGCTGGTAACCAGCATTTTCTCCTTTTCCTACAATGTTTTCTACTCTAGCCAAAAACACACATTTTGAGTCACATTTATTTTGTTGTCTGCAAATGCTGGTTACCAGCATTTTCTCCTTTTCCTACAATGTTTTCTACTCTAGCCAAAAACACACATTTTGAGTCACATTTATTTTGTTGTCTGCAAATGCTTTTAATTTGGACTAGACTAGTCTAAAATTTGTCGTTTGGTAATGAGTTAAGACGTCTTACAGTTGTATCGTAATCACTGAAAAGAAAACCTTTACAACTGATGATTATGATCATTATGACCGTGATGATGATCATTATCATCATCATAATCACCGTCATCATCAGTACTAGCAGCAGCATTCTGATTTCGGTACTTATTAAATGACTAATTGTGCTAAGGGTTAAACCGATGAGAGTCCGAGAATCTCCTGTCAAGGACACAGGGAAGGAGCATTGCAGTAACGACAGACTTGTGTCATCTACATAATTATCTGTCATCACCTGTAATTGACAAAACGTGTACAAGTAAGGAAGTCCGATAGTTTTTATATCTTTAACTTTTTCAGTACCCAATACGATAAATAAAACCTGACACTTCCGTACAGGTGTATGTATACACGATCTCTTGAAATTAACTGTGTTAAATGAATACAATAAAGATTTCTAGGTAATATTATAAACCGAAATATTGCTATTACAAAGTGCTTTTGCTGTTTGACCGAATCGGACAGTGTAGATTTAAGATCAGACTGCACGTTCTGTGCAGTCTGATCTTGATCTACACTGTCCACAAAAGGGCCTAAGGGTTAAAAAAAGATGTTTTATCTTATCTTCCAGACTAAACAAGCGGACGATACAGATAAAAGAAAATCACACCGCTCGTTCTGTGCAGTCTGATCTCGACCTATGCCGTCCACAAAAGAGGCCAAAATATTCGCCTAAAGCACGCGCAGAAAGAATTAGGAGGAAACTGTTTATTTCCTGACTTGTCGTAATACGAGACATCGTGGAATTTCAAACAGTAGTAATGTCTGTCTCGAGGTCTCTCCGGATTGCAATAAGAAACATCATGACTTTATGAAATATAAGCATGCAATCTTGTCATGCGAAATGTCTGAATGATTTTCGTTTATTTGTCCTCGCCACCAGTTGCTCATATGCGCGACGACCTCAGAAGACTGTTAGTTATGTTACGGTGGGTGGTGCAAAATACAGGATGAAACCCATTCTATGTTACACCTGGTTCTTTAACGTGATCAGTTTACAGAACCGTCACACCGGACCTAGGTTTAAATTCTCATCCGAAAGACCCTTTAGTAATTTTAGATGGCCAGCCGTGGGAATCGAACCCACACCCTCAAATGGCCCAAGATTTGGCGTTCACAAGTCTCGTGCTCTACAACAGAGCTATTGGGGGGGCTAGCCCGACAAGAACTCGAACCCTGAACCCCTCGCTCACCATGCAAGTGCTCTAATAATGAAGCTATCGGGCTAGCGCGATAAAGAGTCGAACCATGAACCCCTCGCTCACCTTTCGAGTTCTCTACCAATGAAACTATCGGACTCGTCCGACAAAGACTAGAACCCTGAACCCCTCGCTCGCCATGTAAGTGCTTTACCAATTAGGCTATCGGGCTAGCCTGTCCCCGCAATCGGTTTAAATCTATTTGAGGAATAGATAAAACCACACTCTACGTCGTAGGTCAAAAAGGAATTTAGCCAAATCCGTAACCTGGCTAGACCAGATAAGAATTCTTATTTGGTCTAACAAGATTCTGGGTCTGGCTAAACAATTTTTAGCCATATAGGAATTCTTATCTGGCTAGACCGATTCGGGATCTGTGGTTTTACATCTTATCCCATAAAACCTCCTCCGGCAGTGTATTAAACCCATGACTTATTTTTGATAATATTTTAGTGTATTATCGTTATTTGGGTCCCGGTTCTGATCAGTTTTTAGTCATGAGCGCGCACAGCCGGAGAAACCAAGCACAGCACGTGCCGGAATTTGTACTACTACGCCGTTTCGCGGAAAAATGACGTCATTGTTACTAAGACTAATACGCATGGAAAGTTTTTAATTTCTATGTTTAATAAAATCCAAAGAATGCAGCGAAAGTTTTGTTTAAAAAAATGCGGAAAAAGGTGGACTTGCCTCGTCTAAAAACTGTTTCATGCTACTTTCGATGTAAATGTAAAAGAACTATCTACATGTGTATGTACACATTTGAAATTGAACTACAGCTATGAACATGGACCCGTGGATGGTGTATGCTAAGGATGATGAGGCAGGATATTTTTTTGTCTGTCATTCGTTTTATGTGATGAAGAGAATCTCACATTCGTGTTTATGTGTTACAATTTTTAGACTAGCGAAGCTAGTCTATAGGTATCAAGACTGACCTAGAGTCAAAGTAAACAAAAAACCCCACAGCTGCCAAATACTGCCTCACAGAAAATACTTCTTTCTGTTAGAAATCTTTAATTCTGTTATATATGACAATTTTAACAAAAACTGCTAAATCTCTAACACTCCAATTTGAACATGTCGTCTTACAAAGTAATAAACTGAACAGAATATCATTTATAAGGTACAAGATCTTTGCTTATGTAAATTAAGTGACTTATGCAAAGCAGAGAATCACTTATTCCTACACCACTGTAACATTATGAATGAATCTATTAATAGATACATCCAGGTAACTTGTAGCAAATCCCAGCTATGTTAACCCTCACTGGACAGGGAACCCTTGTCATTCCTTCATTCATTATTTAGATCATTATGTACTGTTAAACTGTTATGCTAAACTGCTATTCACTGTCTTAACCCTTTACCAAACAATCACAAGTTTTAACGACGCTGGGGAAGAATCCCTATGAAAACATTGCAGGAAAAGGAGAAACTGCCGGTAACCATCATTTTCTCCTTTTCCCACATTGTTTTCTGCCCGTTTGGAATCAGGTTTCATCAGTTCAACCACATTTAATCTATGGTCTGCAACAACTGTGAATTTGGACAAGTGTAAAATTTTCACTTTTTAAAGAGAGTTAGACAGTAAACTACATCTTGTGCTACTGGGTATTGACTAATTGATTGCATGGTGTTTAACGCTGTTTTCAACATTACTGTAGTGATATTGCAGAAGCCAGAGCACCAATCCATGCTTTCCTGAAGTTTCTTTTACCAGAACTACCGCGATTCAATGACCTTCTGCGGACAATGTGGATTATAATCAAACTGCACAGAGCGTGCAGTCTGATCTTGGATCTACACAGTCAGATAAGAGGATGTATTTTTTCCAAAATGTAACTCTGAAATAGCAATATTCAGGTGTCTACCATCGACTTGAAAAAAATCATGTAACATTTTGTAGCAGGTTAAGGGTTAAACTTAAACTGGATTATAGTAAACCAATAACCAATAGCACGCATAGCCCCGGCAGCTCAGTCGGTAGCGTACAGGACTTGAGAACAGGAGGTCGCTGGTTCGATCCCTGACTCGGAAAATTTCTTTCGGACGATTGATGATGGTCATTGCGACAGGATTCATTTCTCTCTCACGTTTCGTCGATGGTTATGTGCGAAAGTAGCCAGTGGCTTGGAAATAATATTGTGCGGAGCACTGGTAAAATAAACACCAGGAAAGCATGGATGTGTGCACTGGCCACCACTACATAACTGAAATAATGTTGAAAACAGGAATAAAAACCATACAATCAATCAATCAATCAATCAATCAATCAATTCATCAATCAAATTCGCAAGTCTGTCAGTACTTTCAGCACTTTGATTTATCAAACTCGTTGACAAAAATGTATTTGACACTTGCCAAGGCTCGCTTCATACATTTTAGGTCAACTCGTTTGATAATCAAGGACTCAAAGTCCTGGAAAACGGATTTGTGCAGTATCATAAAGCTGTAATATGTTGTAATAAAAAATGAGATAACATGTAACACATGTGCAACCATTTTGGAACGGAGTAAGCAAGGGCAGGGAAAGTCAGAATTGTTCTGTTGAGCGGGCCGCGCAGTAACTATTATTATATTACTGTTTAAGGAGTGGTAATTTGATCCACCAATCTTACGCAGTTTCTTGTTGGTATTAGATTTCGGAATAAATATGTATACAGCACATACGGTAGTGACAAAAGCGAGGTTGAGGTGTATTAGCTAAAATTGAAAGTAGAATGGGCGCAAGCGTGAATGATAGTAAATTTGGTTCAGGTCAAGCCACAGTTCATAGTACAGTGGGAGCGCGCACGCGTCGTTACGCATGATGTATTTGGTTCCGGTAAGAACGACCACAGTAAGCGGATTTGCTATACAAATGATAATACATAAATACTCATGTAAGATCCTCTATTCTCTATATCTAATAAAATGTCAGTCAACATATCAATGTTTAATAGTAGTCAATACCAAGTATACATGTATAAGGATTCCTTTTGGGCCTAGGCAGAGTTCCAATTTGGCTAAAAGCTGTTTAGCCAGATCCGGAATCTGGCTAGATAGAATAAGAATTCCTGTCTGGTCTAGCCAGATTCTGGATCTGGCTAAGTTCCTATCTGGCCTATTGAATATACACGTACATTTTCCAAGTTTTTATCAAATTCTGCTAGGTTTCTTGTTTCAATTGCAACTTTTTAAGAACATTGTATTAAAAAAAATATAAAGTTTCTGACACCGGTAAGAGTGGGTATGTTTTTTGATGCTAGGCACTTATAAATATATATTTTAAAAATAATGATGAGAATATTTTAGTGCTGTTTGAGTTTTTTGTGTAGCCAAATAGCATTTTGGTGATGTCAAGGTCCGTACAAATAGCATTATTTTAAGTAAGTTGTAATTAATTGTTGAACTTTGGGACAATTCCAAAATAAATGTTCGATTGTTTCTTGATCAATGGAACAGAGTGTGCAATTTGCGGAATCAATATATCTTATTTTGTACAAGAAATAATGTGTTCCAAGAATGCTATGATTTATATGAAATTGAAACCACTGTATGTATGTGTGCCTTGTCACTAAAAAAGGTATCGAAAAAATTTGGTTCCACTCATTCGTGTCAATATCTATGTTTAATTTTTGTGTCCATATTTTAATACAAACGGGCTCATCTGTGTTTTTAGCTCACCTGAGTACGAAGTGCTCAAGGTGAGCTTTTGTGATCGTGCTGTGTCCGTCGTGCGACGTGCGTCGTGCGTCGTCCAGGCGTCAACAATTATCTTGTGTGCACTCTAGAGGCTACACTTTCAATCATATACTCATGAAACTGGGACAGAATGTCTTGATAATATCTCGGACAAGTTCGAAATTGGGTAATGTCGGGTCAAAAAAGTAGGTCACTGGGCTAAATCTAAGAAAAGCCTTGTGGCCACATTTGTAGTCGGATACTCATGAAATTAGGTCAGATTGTCTGTCTTGATGATATCTCAGAAAAGTTTGAAATTGGGTCATGTCGGCTTAAGAAGTAGGTCACTGGGCCAAATCTTAGGAATAGAGGCCACATTTTCAGCCTTATACTGATAAAGATTGGTTTGAATATCTCAGACAAGTTTGAAAGTGGGTTACGTCTAGGCAGAAAGTAGGTCACATGGTCCAATCTTAGATAAACCTTGTGTGCACTTTAGAAGCTACATTTTCAGCCTGATTCTCATGAAACTTGGTCAGAAAGTTTGCCTTGATGATATCTTAGACAAGTTTCAAAGTGAGTCACGTCTGGTCAAAAAGTAGGTTATTGGACCAAATCTTAGAAAAACCTTGTGTGCACCGTAGAGGCCACATTTTCAGTCTGATGCTCATGAAACTTGGTTAGAATGTTTGTTTTAACGATATGTTGGACAAGTTTGGAATTTAGTCACATTGGTTAAAAAAGTAGGTAACTTACAATCATGTGTTTTACATCATCAAAACCAGAATCTCTTCAGCTTTATCAGCTGTAGATGACTTTACTCAGGTGAGCACTTTAGGGCCAATGGCCCTCTTGTTATTTATACATTGGTATATACGTTTTGAACCTCGCGAATCCTTATGAATGACTTGAAGGTATGGTGGTAAAATGTTTTTGGTGTTAATATACGTATTGAGGTTTTATCGATAATTTTTTTTTAAGTGGTTGTTGATTGCACATTTTAACTGTATGTAATTTAAATTATTAACTGCTATTCTATATTTTATGTTTAACTGATCTAGAGTCAGGAAAGAACTATTAGAATCAAGTATACATGTATCTCCTGTACAGTAGATACCGACAGCGTACATTTTTTTTTAAAATAAAAGCTTTTAGCAGAAATGAGGATATTGTTATTGTAAAAAAAAACAGGACAGCCTGCAATTTAGTACTGTCTATTTTGATATTATCGAATACTTGGCTAAGTGCTTTTAGTGTGTTTATTCAAAACGAGTTATCAACTTTTTTCAATTGACTTTTTTACCTCATCTTTTCTGCGTCAACACAATTTTTCAACATCATCAATTTCTTAATGATATTTGTCCATCCACCATTATCTTTAGTTAGGTGCATTAGCCAAATGACTTAAAGTGCATTAATATAAACTTTAACATCTAGCATTGTTAGTCCACGTCTACATAATCTTTTGTAGTGACTGATTTCCTTATTTCATGACAACCTTCTCAAATAAATGTGTGGAAAAACTCGTTTAGTTTCAAAGGTAGTTTTTCAGAAGGATTAGATAGAAACAAATGGTTCATCTTCGAAACCAGTAGACTCTTTTAAACTGTAATTTTTGCGCTAGGGACCCACAGGCGCCTAGTCCTTAGTAATACAGCTTTTCAGAATTTTGCACAAAAGCTACAACCACTTTTAACATCACGTGAATGAATATATGCATTTACGGTTTCTGATTGGCTTAAAATGCAACCATCGATTTGATTGGCTTGAACCAACCTAAGTACGAATTATTCATCCGCAATGAAAATTGATCTAGATACCGATTTGTTACATAAGACTTTCAAACAAATTATGCACATATACACAAACTTGAAATAACACAAAATTGCATTTTGGAGTACAATCTGGTCATTGAGAACACCGTTTGCCATTATATTGTCGTTGTCTTATTTGAAAGATTAAATACTGGTTTCAAGCAATATATTCACGTTTTACTGGGGGATGATGTAAAAATTCACCGGATTGGTCCGGAACCGACATGATTTCACAGTCTACCCTTCTGATTTCACATTGTTCCTCGTCTACAGTACATTTGCCTTTCAGATATCTATGGTAAGCATAAAAAAGTAAGACAATTATCATGAGTAATAACAAGAAAAAAATTGAGCTAATGTACTTGCTGCCGGCGGTACCGTACGGTAGTTCCGAGCATATCGGTGGCCGTTGGAAGTCCTTCGTTTTAAACGTGTCGTTGGAGTTTACATATGATAGATCAAAATTAGGTAGTGTTAGACAAGGACCTCGAAATAAATGGAAATAGGCATCACATCAAAACTGCATGCGAAAAGTTTCCTGTAACATCACAATATTTCTGAAACAGAGATGTAAATACGATACAGACCCGTACCTGTACCTGTCTGATCCGGTGAATTTACCCCCCCCCCCCTTTTTTTTTCTTTTGTTAAAATATGCCGATGGTGTAGCTTGTAGACGAGAAACGCACAAGAAAGCAAAATCATATTACTTTGCTTGAATAACTAGGGTATGAAGGATTTTTTTTATAATTTATTCACGATATTGCTCTTTTGTAACGTGGACTCGCCCTCAAACGTATTCATGACCAATCGCACACCAGGAATGAAGTGTCCGATCGTAAATCACGTCGTGTAAATTTTTCGTTAATGGACAACATAGACTAAATTACAACTTCAAACTCAATTAACATAGATAAATGTGGCAGCATGTCATTATTTATTTTTGCAACGCATACAGTCCGTTAAGAGCTATAGCTTCGACCCCAAGAAAGTTCGGCCTTCCGGATTTTCCGGAGAAGATTCGACCCAAAGAATACTCGGTCTTGGGTCAAAACTCGGCCCCACCCCCCTCCCCCCTCGTACAATATTACAATATGATATATGTACGTTTGTTTACATAGTATTGTTCTCATGTAAGAAAAATTATTGGAATGAAGGTCTAATAAATTCTAACCTGAATCTACATTTGGGGAAAAAATGACATTGTCATCATAAGACATGTTCTCATGCCATGGTAACTTTGTACATAGAGCGATACATATCCATTGTGCTTATCTACAAACACCTTCAAAAACAAAATGCAGTGGCCAAAACTTTATGCCGTAGGGATTAGGTTTTACAGCCCTAGAACAACTGTAAAACAAGAGAATTATGTATATGTTCGTTATATTATTCAACAAAAAATTTGAGTCTTGGAATTTTCCCCGAGCATGGACAAAATCATTTATTTACCTCTTATAAATCTGGCTCTAGGAAAGATCCGAATAATTACAGAGGAATTTCCTTGTTGAATATTTTATATATATTTTATTTCGTAATTGACGATCGTTTAAAGAAATGGTCAAACGACTTCGATGTCACAGATTTTTCCCAGTCAGGTTTCAGAGCTGGGTTCCCTGCGATTGATAATGTATTTTGCCTACAAAGCTTAATTCAAAAATATTTATCATAAGCCGGAGGTCGGTTTTATGTTCTTTATATTGATTTTCAAAAAGCATTTGGCAGTATGGATCATTACAAAATGTTTGCATGTCTGAACAAAAAAGGAATTACTTGAAAGTTTTTTCATACTTCGGTTGTCATGTATTCTAATATAAAAGCACAAGTAAAAGTTGGTGGAAAATTAACCACATCAATTTCTTGTAATACCGGTTTGAAACAAGGCGATTTGGGTTCTCCTTCAACATTCAATATATATATAAATGAGCAAGCTAACCAACTTCGAAATAAATGTGATAGTGGTATCTTTATTACAAACGACGTACCGGATGTATTTTGCTTAATGTTCGCGGACGATATCGCAAACTGTGCAGACACAGCAATTAATCTCCAGAGACAATTAAATACAGTAGAGAACTTTTGTAATGAAACAAATATGACACTTAATCTAAACAAGACTAAAATAATAGTTTTTCGAAATGGTTGGCCTTTAAGAGAATATGAACGCTGGAGATATAAAGGACAACATATCAAAATAACATCTGTTTATAAATACATGGGTTTCCTCTGCACACCCAAACTTTCTTGGCATGCAGCCACCAAATAGTTATCACTTAAGGCACGAAGGTCAATTTTTCAAATAAAACAATACCAAAAAGCTTTTGGTAAATTCAATTACACAGAGTATTTTAAAATATTTGATTCTATGGTTCTACCTATATTAACGTATGGGGGACAGGTATGTGGTTATGAGTACAAAAATTGTATAGAACAAGTTCATCATCAGTTTTGTAAGGAGAGGAGTTTTTGGGTGTAAAGCAATCCATTAACAGTGCAGTGGCACTTGGAAAGTGCGGCAGGTTACCTATTGCAGTTTCCTATCATATAAAGTTGATTAAATATTGGTTAAGGTTAACTGAGATGGATAATAATAGATACCCAAAGAGCTCTTATAATATGTTAAAAGCTCTTGATGATATTGGAAGAGCAAATTGGGCTTCGAAGGTTCGAGAATTCTTATTTCCTTATGGATTTGGTATAGTTTGGATATCGCAAGAAGTTAGGGACATAAACAATTTATAATTATATTAAAACAGAGGTTAAATAACCGTTGGTCTCAAACTTGGCACAGTGATATTTTTAATTCTACCAGATGGGATTTTTATAAACAATTTAAAAGTCTGCTCCATGTGGAAAGATATTTAGAGTTAGATATGCCACCAATTTATAAACGCTCTCTTGCACGTTTTCGCTGCTCCAGCCACAGATTAAGCTTTGAATAAGGACGTCATTGTAATGTTAACAGACAAGAAAGACTGTGCACATTTTGCTTTTCTAAAAGAAACATAACGATTGTGGAAGATGAATTTCATGCATTTTTTTATAAGTGAACAAGATGATGAGATTAGAACTAATTACTTATTTTCTTGGTACAATGGCCTCCCAACAATTGAAAATTTATTTTTCCTTTGGTCTAATAATAGTTTGAATGTAATACAAAAGGTAGGAATTTATGTGACAAAACTGTTAGAATTGATAATTGCGGGGCAATAACGTATTACGTAAAACATTTGTATTTATGCATGTATTATAGGCCGGAGGCCTTATTACCGAATAAAACATATTGTATTGTATTGTATACTGACGGGATAAAGAAACGCGTCACCCGAAGTTATCTTGCAATAGTTTATTGAATTTTATTAACAGTAGTAAAAAGGTTTATTTCATTTCACAAAGTCATTATTTGGCCATCAGTAGTGCATTTTAGAAAACACTTCATAGCCATTATTTGTCAATAACAGTCAAAGTCTTTCAGCATAGTCGAAAGAATTTCGTTTATCGAGTCAGTACCGTGTATGACCACCGGCACTGGCTATCACAGCGGTTAATCTCCTTCTCCTCATAGACCCACAGGTACCGGGGAATCCTGTCCCATTCATATCGAACAGCTGCCGTCAGTTGCTGTATTGTTCTAGGCTGATTTTGACATTTACGTAAACGTTGTCCAATGTAGTCCCATGCGTGTTATATCGGGTTGCAATTAAGTTGGCAATTATGTGTTCCCGTGTGACACGTGCAACGTGTGGTTTAGCATTATAGTGTTGCAACGTCAACCCCTGACGTTGTTGGAACACTGGAATAATAACAGGATCTAGGACTTGATCAATATAGCGTCTAGCGGTAAGATTACCTTGACAAACCACCAAGTCGGATTTTAAATCTATGGTTGATGCCCCCCACACACACCATAATGCTCCCTCCACCGTAACGGTCATACTCAAACACACAGTTATTGACGTAACGTTCATTCCGCCGTCTATACACCCGTACACAACCGTCAGCACAAAATAAAGTGAAACGTGACTCGTCACTAAAGACCACGTCATTCCAATGATCATAGAGATGGTTACGAGCCCATAGAAGACGTTTTTGGTGGTGTCGTTTCTTTAAAATTACTCCACGATATGGTCTGCGACATCGTATTCCCTGCTCCAATAAACGATTTCTAACAGTGTAACGACTTACAGGCCAGCCACGATTACCGATCACTAAATGAGAAGTTGATTCTGCCGTCGCAAGTCTATCACGTAAATGACGTTGACGTATATAATTATCCTGTCTCCTGGATGTCACACGAGGCGCACCTGAACGTGGCCTATCGGCGAATGTTCCTGTATCCCTAACACGTCGTACCAGACGTGTAATTGTGGATCTTGCGACGTTAAACCGTCTTGCAACGCGGTATGCACTAAGTCCACATTCCAGCATAGCTAAGGCGCGAGCCCTTTCTTCGTTTTTTAGACGTGGCATCTTTGATAACTGTTACTTCTCTGATTTTTTACGAAACAAGGACTGTATATCGACTAACAGATGTGCACGAATAATTTTGCCAAATGAAACCTCATGGTTTTAATGCACGGGCTTCACGCGGGATTCGTGACGGTGACCAGTAGAGTAACGAAATTGACCAATATTCCGTATACACATTAGACAGTCAAAATATATTTAAAATTTAGGGGGATCGTTTGCTCGGGTTCACAAGTTAGGGTTGGGTTCATAAATCGGTAAATTGAGGTGAGAGTTTATTTATTCACTTGAGTAAATAAATTTCATTGCATTTTAATCTATGATACAATCAAACTTTTCTCCAGAATGTTTTCTACTTTGTGATAAAATGATTGTAACAGGAATTGAAATAGGTATAGGTATACCGCCTTACCACACTCCAAAATCGTTTGACATGGGACTCTGAAACTTTTTACAAGTGCTGCTCATAACCCAAAGAGGTGCCCTATTATTTTTGGGTTACATGGATCAAAGGTCAAGATCACACGTGAACTTTGTTAGGAAATCGTTTCCATTCTCTAACTTAGTAGCTGTTTGACCTAGGACCCTGAAACTTTGTTCATATCATTATTGTTTTGACCATTAATTAATCATTTGACAGCCTCAGCCTAGATGACTTGATTGGTAGTACTGGTAGTAAAAATACTTAACTGACTCAGTGTTAACCCCTAACCTGCTAAATAAGTGGCTAGCAGACTAAGGATTAAACATAAATAAATCCCCTCACTCTTTTTATGTCCCAACCATAATACAATAAACAGATATATAGCATGTAGTGTTGTATATCTGTAGATCTCCAGTGTTGTGTTCATTTCTGGTCCATAACTTTTATGTGCGTAATTATTAATGGGATTTCAAAAAAAAAAAAAAAATGGGCACTAATGACAGACATATAAAGACCACGTTTCATGTGCAGTAAAGGTGCTGTCAGCTTAAAGGTCAATGTCATAATGGTATGGTTCAGAAGTGAACATATTTGAGTAGCGATCCATTAACATGGGATTGTCTGGATTTTCCCTCATCCTCTGTTTTTTTTTTTTTGAAATTTTAGACCCCTAAATTTTCTGAATGTCCCCCAAATTAGGATGTTTACCTTCTTGAATTTACTTCTAGGAGGTCAAATGACCCCCAACATGCCAAAGTCCAGGGAAAACCTTGGGTTGTCCATAAGCAAGGTATTTCAAAGCCCAAGCATCATACTGATAAACCTGGCGAACAGTTTCATTAATGAGCTGTTGCTACATGATGACTTAAATAATATTTAAAATGTAAAATAGTATTTAATCTACCAGTCTAGTTTTTATTTGAATGGACGAGTCCAGGTAGCTCAGTCAGTAGCGTACAGCACTTGAGAACAGGAGGTCGCAGGTTTGATCCCTGGCTCGGCCAATTTCTTTCCGAGGATTGATGATAGTCATTGCGACAGGATTCATTCCTCTCTCACCGCTGACCATTGTTTTGACGATGGCTATATGGAAAAGCAGCCAGTGGCTTGGAAAGAATATTGTGAGTAGAACTGGTAAAAGAAACTCCAGGAAAGCATGGTTAGGTGCACTGGCCCTCGCGATATAACTGAAATAATGTTGAAAACGGTGTTAAACACCATACAATCATTCAATCATTTTGTTTGAATGATTGCATTTTTACAGATTTTCTGCTATAGTTATTATTAAAATATTTGTATTTGTTCCTTTTATACAGATCAGTACAACAAATAAAATTTTTTCTGAGCCATTGACTGCATTTTCACATATGCTTAGTTTTGGGATGTCAACAAAATGTAAATGTTTTTACTGCTGCTGATTTTAATCAGCCCGGCCGGGTAGCTCAGTGGTTAGCGTATCTGATATCTGACTCGTGACCTGGTGGTTGTGAGTTCGATACCCGGTTGAGGCAAACTTTCTTTTCGGCGATTTTTCGTCTCTCACTTCTGATGCATGTGAGAAAAGTAATCAGTGATTTGGAAAGAAAGTTGTATCAGTACTGGTATGATAAAATCAGAAAACACATGCATAGGTGCACTGACCGCCGTGATATGACCTAAGCTGGTAAAACGGCACAATCAACAATCATTGATTTAAATTAAACATTACAGGGAATGTGGAGTTGGCACGTCTTGAATAGGCACTTAAAGGACTTCACAGTTTTTGAAGTTATCAAATATAAATTTCTTCCATTATCTCTGTACTAGACTACAAAATGTTACACTTGTCCATCTAGAAACCATTTACAGGCAACAAAATTTATGGGCCATGCTCTGGCAAAAGGGGGCTTAATGCATCTGCCTTATGCATTATACCAAGCAAGTCATCAATAATCATGAATTAATGAAGTCCATTTTGTCTAACAAACGACTGAATCATGATGTAGACTGGTTCTTTGACATACAGAAAACTGACCAATAGCGAAAAGTTTCAGACCAGGTCAGCCTGCGCGGACTGCGCAAGCTAACCTGAGTCGATACTTTTCGCAGATGCATTAAGCCCCCTTTTTCACAGAGCGTGGCTCATATGTTGTGCAAAGCTTGGGAGTTTTCTTTGAAATGATGGAAAATGTCAAAAGAAAAAGAGAAACTGTGGTCACCAGTGTTTTCCATTTTCTCCTTTTCCCGTAATGTTTTCAAAAGACTTATTCCTGGCTGTGGGTCGTGAAAACACAGAACTGTTGATAAAGAAATTCGAAGACATCTACTTTGTCTGACAGACTACATAGTTTTCCATTACAGGTACATGGTGGCAAAGGTTACATATAAAGTATTCTTCCAGTATTAACTTTGTGCCTTAAGACTATTTCAATTGGACAGTTTCAAAAAGTAACATATCAGTCCGGGCCAGTTTTTTTTTTACTTGACTTGTTCATCTTGTCCGCAAAAGTCATGTTTTCATTCTGAGCATTTGAAAGTACATGACAATTATCATTTTATGTCCAAAACTTTGATTAAAGTTGTATTCTCTTAAAATTTATTTCCTTTTTTCTGTCTTGTTGCAAAATTTAGTACTGCTTTCTCATGCTGAAGTTTTTGATAATGCCTTTTCTTCATCCATTTTTGCTGAACTAAGACTGTGTGAGAATGTACTTTGCAAATAGAAAGAATAATGTGTGTAGATCTTGTTTGGTGCTGGTTGTTGGTAAGGGGTCCTGCGTGGCTCAGTGGTAGAGTGTAGGACTCTTGACCTGGAGGCCCCGGGTTTGAGCCTCACTGGATCCCCTGGGTTTTTCGCGGGAATGCCCCTGGGCAAGACTCTTCTAGTATTGGTGGAACCCAGGAAATACATGATTATGTGAGCTGTTGCCATGATATGACTGAAATAATCTTAAAAGCGTAAAGCACCATTCAATCTATCAACCAATTTGGATGTTAGTTTGATGGTGTTTAATGCTATTTTTAACATTATTTCAGTTAAACAGTACTTGTACGATATTCTTCCCAATCCAATTGTTGTTTTTCCCACATAACCATTGTGGAGATAATGATCAGCGGTGAGAGAGGAATGAATCTTGCTGCAATGACTGTCATCGGTCATCGGAAAAAAATTGGCAGAGCTAGGAATTCAGACCTGCGACCCCATGGTTTCAAGTCTGGTATGTTACCGACTGAGCGAATGGGCTCGTTTGGAAGTATGAAAAACACAGTCATACATCCAGTGTCAGTCATGATATGTCAAACAGTGCAGAATTTGGGAAAAAATGGGCCCCAAAAAATACATTTTTCAGCACTATACATGCAATCCAGGATTTCTAGCAGATCGCTATGCGCATATTTGTTCACAATTATATGCAGTCGTATATTTGCCCGTAGCCCATCGGTGCTCTCACCGCTTTGATTCCTACTGGTATAAGGACACGACGATTCCATTTTTTTTTTACTACGTTCTGTATTTCGTTTGGTTTTGATAAAAAAAATTAAATCAATCATTCTATTTAAATCTAAATGAAAAATTATACCCAATAATTCAGATTTATTGTGGCCCCATATTAGTTTCCACTTTGTTTTGATGGTGTCAGAACTGTTTGTTTTTTTCTAATCCAAATAACTTTTGTCTTATCAAAATACATGTTTAAACCGGATAGTTTCGAAAATTTCGATAGATAATTTCGTTTCAGGATCTTTCAGATCCGTCTAGAATTATACTTGTATCATCAGCATATTGCGACAGTTTAAATTCTGTTCGGTTGAGTTTTATTCCTTTTATATGTTTGTTACTTCCAATGTTAATCGATATTTCGGCACATAAAATGAAAGTATAGCTAGACAAGGGGTCTCCTTGACGACATCCTCTTTCGATTTTGAAGAAGTTGGATAAAAATCCAGATTAGGAAACTGCTGACTTTGGCTCTTGATAAAAAAATGTTAAACCATCTTTTAATTGACGGTCCAAGTTGGAACGTTTCAAGACTTTGTTAACAAAAGGGAGTCGAAAGCGTTTCAAAGTCAATTAAAAGTAAAATTCCAGGAATATCGTTCATACACCAGTCGTATATTTTCTCCGAGGTATCTGTCTTTTATAATCAAGATCGGTCAGTATGGATAAGTTTTGGCAGGTATGGCTTGATTCTGTTTGCAATACACCCTGTTACAATTTTTTAAACTGTATTCAACAAAGTAATTAGCGGCCAATTTTTGGCCTGGGCTTGGCTTGCCAAGCCCAAGGCCATAGAAATCGTATACCAAAATTTCAACCCCATCCAAGCATTTACGGAAAAACCCGAGCAAAAGTGAAAAGTACTGCTTGCAATCCATCTTACAACACTGGAAGAAACGACCCCTTAAAATAATAAAAATATTTCGATTTGAACATCATAGTAAGGTTTAATTTCACAACAAACTTTGAGCTTATTCACAACTGCAAATTCATGCGCTTAACAGTGAAAGAAACAATTGGCAAACCTCGGGTGATTGTTGATCAAATATTTAGATGTAGGTACGCAATCGACCGAGTTGTGACGAGCGCTGTTACCGAGCACTAATCGGGATCGTTGATTTGTCCTTTTTCTACACACCATGTGAATGACAAATAATGGTAGCGTATTTTACGCAGACGGTGTTCTCTTTCTCTGAAAAACGTGTCTCAAAACCTCGTTAAAATTTCAATTTTCGTAAAATTACTGTGCATCTCGTGTCTGAAGTTATAACTATGTATTTGATTGGTATGTATGCCTTATTTCTTCCTGTCAGAGTTGTCCAGATATGACATCTCGGTCCATAACCATTTCGACCCATAGCAAACTCGGCACAAACAACATCAAATATGTATTAAATTTTGTAACATGGGCCATTTAAAACCAGTTAATCTTTGTAAAACGATGAAATTTTAAACTTGTCTCAATTGAAAACATTTGCAAGTTAAATTCAGCTGAAATGCTGGATATTGGCTCTGAAAGTGCAGAAAACCTTGTAGGAAAACAGAGAGCATTTTTCTTTTTTCTCCAAAAAGGTTTTCATGAGGCTATATTCTTACAGTCCTTAAAACTCGGAATTGTATTAAGTAGCTGGTGGGCGTTTTATATCGAAGATCAGACTTGACAATCAGTGCAATCTGATCGAGATCTCCATAGGTAGGCTATTTAAGCTGACCTGGGTCGAAACTTTTTGCTTTTGGCAAACTTTCTGCATGTCAAAGGACCAGTGTACCTCATGATTCAGTCGGTTGTTCAACAAAATGGATTTTATGGATTCATAAATATATGACGGCTCATTTGGAATGATGGATCACAGGGATGCAATAAACCCCCTTTTTGCCAGAGCATGGCTTGTTTGTGTTTTCCATAATCACAACTAGGAGCTCTTCAAATTTATCAATCCTAGATGACTTTACTCAGATGAGGGCTTTAGGTCCTCTTGTTTAAAAAAAAAAACGGCTTTCCAATTTGGTTGATCATGGCAACTTTGAGATTCCACAGAATTTCAATGGGGAAAACTTTTCCATAATCACAACCAGGAGCTCTTCAAATTTATCAATCCTAGATGACTTTACTCAGATGAGGGCTTTAGGTCCTCTTGTTTAAAAAAAAAAACAAAAAAAAAACGGCTTTCCAACTTGGTTGATCATGGCAACTTTGAGATTCCACAGAATTTCAATGGAGAAAACTTAAAAGTGGCATTTACAGCAGATATTTTGACAAAGCTTTTATAGAAATGTTCCTTGAGCAGTCTTGTATCGTCCATATGATTTTATTCAACCGGTAGTCTTTAGCTCATCTGCATACGAAGAAAACGTCAAGCTATTATCAAAGCCTAAGCGTCATTGTCGTCGTGCAAAAACTTTGACATTTTATAATATCTCTGTTTCTCCTGAAGCCATTTACTTCAAACTTAGACAAGTTATTTACTGCCAGAAGGGGTACCCATATTACAGGGACAGGCAACCATCAAAATTTGGTGTGTTGCCATTTTGATTTGTTGCCAAAGCAACGTTAAAGGAAATAAATAGGAAACAGAGAATCCTTTGAAAATTGTCTCTTTCAATCCATAAAATACCATGAGGCCAAGGCTATACAAAAGTACTCATTATATTGGCCTTTACAAATTTATGTTTTTCCATTCTGTTGTCAACTCCACAGACTGTCAGTGTGACAAATGTAGATATTTTTGTTAGTCTGTACAAGTGTGATGGCAGTTTTTAAGACTGTACAAATGTGATAGCAACTTTGAGCTTCTGGGCCTCATTTCCAATCTCTTCACCCGTTCTGATGCCCAGGCCTTCAGCGCCTTCAGCGCTTTGATTTAAATACTGTTTAGGCTTATTTCTCTTTGGAATGCACGTTATTAAACCTTACGTTTGAGTTTCGGATAGTGAATTTACGGTGTTTGCCTCGTTCAGTGCTCTTACATCAAAATCTCCCAATTTACCCAAAAAACTTTGTAAAAATCAGCACTAAAACCTGATGTACCGGCACTTTTATTATTTTTCGTATTGTTTAGTGTATGAGATGCTTCTTTTACAGTAATTTTACCTTCAGTGGTTTCAGATTCCTCAGCTGTTTATTTTCGGGATTTCTGAATCAAATATAAAGGCATCAAAATGTACAGTAGAGAATTCAGACTGTTTTGAATTATAAAGAGTCTCATAAAATACTTTGATTTCTTCAAGAATTTGTTTTTGATTTGTTATTTCAGATCCGTCATCTTTAATTATTTTTTGCACCGTTTCTGAAATTGTATTGGATTTTTCTAGGCTACAAAAACATCTTGTTGGCTTTTCACCTTCAATATTCCATTTTACTCTTGATCGTATTATCGAACCTTTCAGTTTTTCATGTTATAATTGTTCGAATTCGTTTGTTAGTGAATGGTATTCGTCTAAATTTTCTTGATTGAGGTTTTGTTCCAAGACTTTTATTTTGATTGAATTTCTAGTTCTCAATTGGTTTTTACCTTTTTTCTATGCGAACCGTAGGAATTTGATTTGCCTCCTATTTCCATCAACAGTGTTTCAAGATTTTAAATTATGTGTCGGAATTAAGAATTTCTTTTAAATTATTTCTATCATATACCGGAAGTGCATATTGTTCTTTTATTTCTTCTTTTTTTTTTTGTATTAATATAATCAAGTTCATTGAGTAGCGCGTTATTTTGCTTCCACAAGCCTGAGTAATACTGAAATTAATTGATATCACTTGTCAATTTATTTATCACAATAAAGCATTTGGGAACCACACTATTATTGCATGATTGTTGATTTAGTTGTATTTTTGACAGTACTATTCCTAGCAAACTTTATGTTCAAATCAACGGACATTCATTTCCAATATTTATCACAAAATAGCATTACGTTTGATATCCACAAATCTTACAAAAAAAAACTCGGTAAGGTGGTTTGATCTCTTTCTTGTATACAAGCCCAGCCCGATAACCCAGCCCGATAACCTAGCCCGATAACCTAGCCCGATAACCCAGCCCGATAACCCAGCTCGATAACACAGCCCGATAACCCAGCCCGATAACCCAGCCCGATGACAGACAGGGTATGTACGGCTTGCAAGTTCGATTCCAATTAGCAGTGCTTCAATTGTTTTTGCAGAAAGTGTAGATAAGAATCAGACTGCATATGGCGGCCATACCGGTGATTATACATTTCAGCCTGGGCTGCCTTTCACTAAACTGTATATCTTTACGCAATATATTAGGGATTATCTATGCATACATACGATCCCTGCTTCACCCAAACGTTAGAGCAGGCGTAAAAGTGGGCAAATATTTACTCAAATTGTAGAGTACTGCAGTTTAGTGAAACTTGTTTTCAGACTTGATGCTCACGCAAATTTCGTGCAATCGCAGTGTAGAGACAGGTAGCTGAGATATTTAAGAAGATTATGTTGTAAACTTAAACAATCGCAAACATTCTGTTGATCGTTTAACTCTTGACCAAAGGACAATTTTTTGCACTCGACCAAATTGAAGGCTTTTGCAGACGACAAAATAACTGTAGTTCAAGTGAGAATTTCTCTATTTGATAAGGCAGAAATATATCAACAAGAGGACCATGATGGTCCTAAATCGCTCACCTGAAATGCAACTCAGCTCAACATCATAATGCTATATGCCAAATATGAAAGCTCTATCCCTTATTGTTTGGGACAAGAAGATTTTTAAAGATTTCCTTCTTTATCTCTATGTGAAATCCGAGAACCCACAACATAGGGTCAACTTTTAAAACCATGGCCATAATTTAAAGTATTTTGGTAGAGGGTCACTAGATGATGCTACATGCTATATATGAAAGCTCTAGCCCTTACGGTTTGGGACAAGAAGATTCTTACAGATTTCCTTCTTTATCTCTATGTGAAATCCGAGAACCCACAACATAGGGCCAATTTCAACACTAGGGCCATTATTTGAAGTATTTTGGTAGAGGGCCACTAGATGAAACTACATGCCATATATGAGAGCTCTAGCCCTTATGGTTTGGGACAAGAAGATTTTTAAAGATTTCCTTCTTTATCTCTATGTGAAATCCGAGAACCCACAACATAGGGCCATTTTCAACACTAGGGCCATAATTTGAAGTATTTTGGTAGAGGGCCACTAGATGATGCTACATGCCAAATATGAAAGCTCTAGCCCTTACGGTTTGGGACAAGAAGATTTTTACAGATTTCCTTCTTTATCTCTATGTGAAATTCGAGAACCCACAACATAGGGCCAATTTCCACACTAGGGCCATTATTTGAAGTATTTTGGTAGAGGGCCACTAGATGATACTACATGCCATATATGAGAGCTCTTGCCCTTATGGTTTGGGTCAAGAAGATTTTTAAAGATTTCCTTCTTTATCTCTATGTGAAATCCGAGAACCCACAAACATAGGGCCATTTTCAAACTAGGGCCATAATTTGAAGTATTTTGGCAGAGGGCCACTAGATGATGCTACATGCCAAATATGAAAGCTCTAGCCCTTACGGTTTGGGACAAGAAGATTTTTACAGATTTCCTTTTTTATCCCTATGTGAAATCCGAGAACCCACAACATAGGGCCAATTTCCACACTAGAGGCCATTATTTGAAGTATTTTGGTAGAGGGCCACTAGATGATACTACATGCCATATATGAGAGCTCTAGCCCTTATGGTTTGGGACAAGAAGATTTTTACAGATTTCCTTCTTTATCTCTATGTGGAATCCGAGAACCCACAACATAGGGCCATTTTCAACACTAGGGCCATTTATTGAAGTATTTTGGTAGAGGGTCACTAGATGATGCTACATGCCAAATATGAAAGCTCTAGCCCTTAAGGTTTGGGACAAGAAGATTTTTACAGATTTCCTTCTTTATCTCTATGTGAAATCCAAGAACCCACAACATAGGGCCATTTTCAAACTAGGGCCATAATTTGAAGTATTTTGGTAGAGGGCCACTAGATGATACTACGTGCCATATATGAGAGCTCTAGCACTTATGATTTGGGACAAGAAGATTTTTAAAGATTTCCTTCTTTATCTCTATGTGAAATCCGAGACCCCACAACATAGGGCCATTTTCCACACTAGGGCCATTATTTGAAGTATTTTGGTAGAGGGCCACTAGATGATACTACATGCCATATATGAGAGCTCTAGCCCTTATGGTTTGGGACAAGAAGATTTTTAAAGATTTCCTTCTTTATCTCTATGTGAAATCCGAGAACCCGCAACATAGGGCCATTTTCAAACTAGGGCCATAATTTGAAGTATATTGGTAGAGGGCCACTAGATGATGCTACATGCCAAATATGAACGCTCTAGCCCTTACGGTTTGGGACAAGAAGATTTTTACAGATTTCCTCCTTTATCTCTATGTGAAATCCGAGAACCCACAACATAGGGCCAATTTCCACACTAGGGCCATTATTTGAAGTAATTTGGTAGAGGGCCACTAGATGATACTACATGCCATATATGAGAGCTCTAGCCCTTATGGTTTGGGACAAGAAGATTTTTAAAGATTTCCTTCTTTATCTCTATGTGAAATCCGAGAACCCACAACATAGGGCCATTTTCAACACTACGGCCATAATTTGAAGTATTTTGGTAGAGGGTCACTAGATGATGCTACATGCCAAATATGAAAGCTCTAGCCCTTATGGTTTGGGACAAGAAGATTTTTAAATATTTCCTTCTTTATCTCTATGTGAAATCCGAGAACCCACAACATAGGGCCATTTTCAAACTAGGGCCATAATTTGAAGTATTTTGGTAGAGGGCCACTAGATGATGCTACATGCCAAATATGAAAGCTCTAGCCCTTAAGGTTTGGGACAAGAAGATTTTTACAGATTTCCTTCTTTATCTCTATGTGAAATCCGAGAACCCACAACATAGGGCCAATTTCAAGACTAGGGCCATTATTTGAAGTATATTGGTAGAGGGTCACTAGATGATGCTACATGCCAAATATGAACGCTCTAGCCCTTACGGTTTGGGACAAGAAGATTTTTACAGATTTCCTTCTTTATCTCTATGTGAAATCCGAGAACCCACAACATAGGGCCATTTTCAACACTACGGCCATAATTTGAAGTATTTTGGTAGAGGGCCACTAGATGATACTACATGCCATATATGAGAGCTCTAGCCCTTATGGTTTGGGACAAGAAGATTTTTAAAGATTTCCTTCTTTATCTCTATGTGAAATCCGAGAACCCACAACATAGGGCCATTTTCAACACTAGGGCCGTAATTTGAAGTATTTTGGTAGAGGGTCACTAGATGATGCTACATGCCAAATATGAAAGCTCTTGCCCTTACGGTTTGGGACAAGAAGATTTTTACAGATTTCCTTTTTTATCTCCATGTGAAATCCGAGAACCCACAACATAGGGCCATTTTCAACACTAGGGCCATTATTTGAAGTATTTTGGTAGGGGGTCACTAGATGATGCTACATGCCAAATATGAAAGCTCTAGCCCTTATGGTTTGGGACAAGAAGATTTTTAAAGATTTCCTTCTTTATCTCTATGTGAAATCCGAGAACCCACAACATAGGGCCATTTTCAACACTACAGCCATAATTTGAAGTATATTGGTAGAGGGCCACTAGATGATGCTACATGCCAAATATGAGAGCTCTAGCCTTTACGCTTTGGGACAAGAAGATTTTTAAAGTTTTTTCTCTCGGTTGCCATGGCAACCAGAGTTCTTCATGGAATTCAAATCTTTGAAGTATTTTGAAAGTGCATCACCTAAGGATCATTTCTGTGAAGTTTCACTGAAATCTGTTGGGCGGTTTCAGAGGAGAAGATTTTTTAAGTAATTGTTCACGGACGGATGGACGGACGGACACACGGATGGACGGACGGACGCCGGACAACGATCGATCACAATAGCTCACCCTGAGCACTATGTGCTCAGGTGAGCTAACAAAAGGTGAACAACGAAATCGAAGAAGAATTTGGTCCCCTGTCCCTTCTGTAAGAGAATATTTAACCGAAAACGGTTAAAACAAACTGGTAATCAATGTAAATGGGTATAGAATTAATTTTCTTTTGACATTCGAAGGTTTCAAACGACTCTTGCAAACAAGTATTGGTGCTGATTTCATGAGTTTTATAAATTTTGAGCTTTTACATTTTCCGGATAGCATATTTCGCTGCAGGATAATGTACTGTATGACGTCATCGCATGGCTATCCGGAAAATGTAGAACTCTTTGATCAGCGTCAACGTAAGTGTCGTTTGAGACCTTCGAATGTCAGGGAACAAAAGAAAAATCATTTTTGGCCTGGGCTTGGCTTGCCAAGCCCAAGGCCATAGGAATCGTATACCAAAATTTCAACCCCATCCAAGCATTTACGGAAAAACCTGAGTCACGCATTTATGGAAAAACCCGAGTAAAAGTGAAAAGTATCGCCTGCAATCCATCTCACTTCGCTGAAGGAAACGACCCCTTTAAATAATAATAAAATATTTCGATTTGAACATTACAGTACGGTTTAATTTCACAACAAACATTGATAGATGTGCGATTTTAATCGTATGAAAGTGTTGACTGAAAATTTGGGGCCATCGTGAGGTTATTCATAACTGCAAATTCGCGCGCTTAACAGTGAAAGAAACAATTGGCAAACCTCGGTTAGACCACGTATGTAGCGAGCTGACCAATCAGCGTTCAGTATTGTCATAGTATATATCGAAGATACAACTCCCGCAGTTGTATATCTGGATATACTATGCTAGTATATCCTGCACGTGAATTCAGACTTCTGTTTGCAATATCGAGTCGAGACAAAATGTAGCCTTCACGGTAAACCCTTTATCAGAAAATGACGACTTTTGACGACCCTTAGTTACAAGCCTTTTGAAAACGTTGTAGGAAAAGGAGAAAATGCTGTTAGCCAGCATTTTCTCCTTTTCCTACAATGTTTTCTACCCTTCCCAAATGAAATTTGGATTTTTCAGTCACATTTATTTTGTCGTTTGCTAAAACAGTCTGCGCGCTTTCGGGGCTAGTGATGCGTCATATAAGACAGGTCGAATCTTCGAAGAGTATGACATGCGCAGACAACGGTTTGGTAAAGAATTAAACAATTTTGAAATTAGGTACAGTACTTCATTTGACAATTACAAAACATTTTAAAGTTCTCAATTTTTCCTTTTATTTTGACAAATACTGATTAAATTCCCCTCAGGGGGTACAAAAAATATAATCCGTGAAGGTAAAGGGTACCATCTAGTAAATCATGTCAATGAAATAATTTTTTAACTCTTTACCAAACGACAAAATTTCAGACTTGTCCAAATTCAAAGCATTTGCAGACGACAAAATAAACGTGACTCAAAAATTGAAACTTGTCAAGTTGAGTTACTGTAACTTCAGGATCATCTTTAAATAGCTCATTCAAATCAAAATCCAAATCAAATGATGCTTCCATTTTGTAAAAGAAAAAAACTTTTGTCTCATAAGCACATGTTCCTGGATTATGACATAAAAAGCACGAATAGTCACGTGGTCTAAGTGAGATAGAAAATCTCGTGCCGTGATATATGGGAAATATACACTCGCTAACGCTCGTGTATATTTCCCATATACCACGACACTCGTTTTCTATCCCTTACATAATCGTTGATCAAATGTTTTGATGTAGGTACGCAATCGACCGAGTTGTGACGAGCGCTGTTGCCGAGCGCTAATCGGGATAGTTCATTTGTCCTTTTTCTACACACCATGTGAATGACAAATAATGATAGCGTATTTTACGCAGACGATGTGCTCTTTTTTTGAAAAAAGGTGTCTCAAAACCTCGGCAAGATTTTAATTTTCGTAAAATTACTGTGCACCTTGTGTCTGAAGTTATAAGTATGTATTTGATTGGTATATATGCCTTATTTCTTCCTGTCAGAATTGTCTAGATGTGACATCTCGGCTCATAACCATTTCGACCCATAGCAAACTCGGAGCATACAATACCAAATATGTATTAAAGTTTGTAACATGAGCCATTGAAAACCAGTAATCTTTAAAAAACGATGAAATTTTAGATTGGTCTAAATTGAAAACATTTGCGAACGGCAAGTTAGATTTAGCTGAAATGTTGGTTACTGGCTGTGAAAGTGCAGAAAACCTTGTAGGAAAAAAGACAGCATTTTCATTTTTTTCCAAATGCTATATCCTTGGAGTCCTTAAAACTCGAGAATGTGTGGTCAAGATTTAAGTAACTGGTGGGCGTTTTATATCGAAGATCAGACCTGACATTCAGTGCAGTCTGATCTTGATCTTTATAGGTATTAAGGCTGACCTGGGTCGAAACTTTTTGTTTTTGGCAAATTTTCTGCATGTCAAAGGACCAGTGTACCTCATGATTCAGTCGGTTGCTCCACAAAATGGATTTTATGGATCCATTAATATATGATGGCTCGTTTCGACTGATGAATCACGGAGATGCATTAAACCCCTTTTTCCAGAGCATGGCTCATTTGTGTTTTCCATAATCGCAACCAGGAGCTCTAAAAATTTATCAATCCTAGATGACTTTACTCAGATGAGGGCTTTAGGTCCAACGGCCCTCTTGTTCATGAAAATCGGCTTTCCAACTTGATTGATCATGGCAACTTAGAGATTCCATAGACTTTCAATGCGAAAGTTGAAAAGTGACATTTACAGCAGATATTATGACAAAACTTTTATAGAAATGTACCTTGAGCAGTCTTGTATCATCCATATGATTTTATTCAACTGGTAGTCTTTAGCTCATCTGTTCACGAAGGAAGCGTCATGCTATTGTTAAAGCCTATGCATCATTGTCGTCGTGCAAAAACTTCGACATTTTTTAAATATCTCTGTTATTCCTGAAGATATTTACTTCAAACTTGTACGAGTTATTTACGGTCAAAAGGGGTACCCATATTACAGGGCAGGTAACCATCAAAATATTTTTGACACAGTTACGCCCTTTTTTTTATTGCTTTAAATTTTCAGAACCTTTGACATTTTATCATATCTGTCATTAATGAAGATACTTACTTCAAACTTGAACTTTTCGATAACGATTAAAAGGGGATTTTATTCAGTACAACAGAGGTAGGAAACCACCAAAATATTTTTTGGCAAAGTAATTAGTTATGGCCCTTTTTCGACTGAGAACTTTTAGCTCAGCTGTTTTTTATAGACATGGTATTTTCATAGCCCTAGTGTCATCATCTTCGTCGTTTGTGTCGTCGTCATGCAAAATATTTGACATTTTACAATATCTTTGTTATTACTGAAAATGTTTACTTGGACAAGTTGTTAACCATCAAAAGGGAAACATAAACAATAAGGGTAAATAACTATCAAGTCATGCCCCTTTTTCAACTTTGATTTCACTGAAAATCAACCGAGCATTGGCGTCCGAATGCGGACTTCTTTTTATTGTTGCCATAGAAACCAAAGCTTAAAAATAAAAAGAAATACGTAAAAGATTGTCTTCTCAGACACCAAATCGTGCTCTGTAATATTAGCCTTTAAAGACTTTGTGTTTTTCCTTGTCATTGCTCAAAGGACATGGTTACTATTTCAACCTATAGACTGAGTGTGGTAAAATGAAAGAAAAATATGATTCATTGCTTGGCCATTGTGGATTTTTGCACTTTCCAGAAATAGTCTGTGCTGTTGCACGCTGCTCATTTTGGTTTACCATGATTTGTTGCTACAGCAACGTAAAGGAAGAAAATAGGAAGCAGAAAATCCTTTGAAAATTATCTCCTTTCAAAACATAAAGACCATGAGACCAAGGCTATACAAAAATACTCATTATATTGGCCTTTACGAATTTGTGTTTTTCCATTCTGTTGTCAACTCCACAAACTGTCAGTGTGAGACATGTAGATATTTTTATTAGTCTGTATAAATGTGATAGCAGTTTTTAGGCCTGTACAAATGTGATAGCAACTTTGAGCTTCTAGGCCTCATTTTCCTACCTCTTCAGCTGTTCTGATGCCCAAGCCTTCAGCACTTTGATTGAATCCATCTGCACTTATCCCGCTATTTTCCGTTTTCGTTTGAATATTCGTTCTACCCCCCCCCCCCCGCCAAGGGGACAAGGGGTCAAATTTTATCAGATTTCCTTCCGCACCTTGTTTTTTTTACGATAATAGAGGCAATATGCCAGTGTGGTATTTGTAGTTACGGTGTCCAACGATCGAGCAATAAAAATTCTGGTGTTCAGTCAAAGAGCAATGGAACTTCAGCGGCCTGTGGTTTTATTTAAGACTCTGACAGAAGAATGAGTCCCGCGAGTATTTATCGTGATGAATGAATTTGCACATGATTAAATTTCAAGAAGCATTTCATAAATCCTTTTGAGGCATTAACAATAAATCTTAAAAAAAAGTACTGCTTGATTTTTCCGGCTGTAGAAAATGAAAACTTTTGCCACCTCTTTCAAATTTCCTTGACAATTTTGCAAAGTGTCTTAACCCTTAGGCTGCCAAGTGCCACTCACTGACCTTTTGCGGACAGTGTAGATCAAGATCAGACTGCACAGAACGTGCAGTCTGATCTTGGATCTACACTGTCTGATAAGGAAATATCTCTCTCTCAAAAAAAAAAAAAACCTTTGAAATAGCAGAATCTTGGTTGTTACTATCGGCTAGAAAGTTTAATTGCTCTTATTTAGCAGGTTAAGGCCTAGGTCTTTATCAGAAAACAAAATACTACACTTTTCCAACTAAAATAACATTTTGCAGACGACACTGTCATTGGTACTCAAATGAACGGGTTTGTCTTTAATGGAGTAGGAAATATTTGTGGGAGAGAGAGAGAGAGAGAGGGGATAAAATACTATTACAAGCATTTTCTCGTATTCCCGTACTGTTTTCAAAAGCCTTTTAGCTCGGGGTCGTTAAATTACAGACTTGTATAGTAAAGAACTGAATATAAATTCAGGAGACAAAATGTGGGGTATCCCAGTTGATGAAAGCGTTGTCAAGCACGAAATTCCTTTGCACCTTGTTTGAGGTATCATAAATTTTTACACTCGTATTGTTTCTATAAGTTACCAGTAAAAAAAGCAACAGGTTTTAACGACCTGGGGGAGAAGGCTTTTGAAGAGGTTGTGGGAAAAGAATTAAATACTTGTAATCGAAATAATTGGTTTCAAAGGTACCACATTACTTAAGATCACATTGCTGAAAATATTTCCAAAAGAAATCTCCACGATACGGAAGAGTGCTTCTTCGTTTTCTTTAGCTTTATTACTCGGCAAACCTCAGGTGATCCGTTGATCAAATTCCTTAGCTGTATTACGATGGTTGCTATGCACCTACAGAAGCAGCAAATATATTATATTTGGAGAAGAACTTTATAAGCCTATGCTTTCGTTCTAATCCTTTTCTTCAGTTTGCTTGTCATAGATTGTATTTCATTTCTCTTGTAAATTTGTACTGTTGAATAAAATATGTTTAAACTAAACTAAACTAAGCAGCAAATAGACCGCTTTACCGTTCTTAAAGTCGTAAATCTCTACTTTAAACAGTGGAGCGGGACGAAATTCGAACTTGATGTGTACGTCATGGTGGTTGATGTACACGCCAATAATCAGCTCTATATGTAGCAGCGTTTAGAAAAAAAAAAAATGCGGAAAACTGTTTTATCATTGAAATTTTGTAAGTCCAAGGCCCGTAAATCCGTGAAAAACCAGTGGACCGGAAAGAAAGTCGAACTTGATCTGTAAGTCATGGTGGTTGAGTTACACAGCAAATCTGAGATCAATACCTACCAGCGTTTAGGAAAAAAGTCCGGAAAACTGATTTATCAGTGAGATTTTGTAACTCCAAGGCCAGTAAATCCGTGAAAAACGAGTGGACCGGAACGAAACTCGAACTTGATCTTTAAGTGATCGTTGGTGACTTACACACCAAAACTCAGCTCAAAATGTACCAGCGTTTAGAAAAAAAAGTCCGGAAAACTGAATTGCCGGACAGACGGACAGACGGACGGACGGAGTGCAAACCTAAAGTCCCCTTCGGCTTCGCCGGTAGGGGACTAAAAAGAAAACAGGAGTCACAATCTTCTATCGAAACCTTTCTAGGTACATTTCCATTGACAAACAGTTTGTAAATTTATTTTAACGCGTTTTATCAATTCCGTTGGCAGTTTTCACAAACAGATAGATACAAGTGAAAAACTTCAACGTGTTTTCTGTTATCGTTGCCGATCGATTTTCACGTGCACTGCAATGTTCATGTAAGATCATGTGACTGACAGTATTTCACAATGGAAACCTCCGAGATACGGACGAGGTTATTGTAGTTACGGAATCTGCCGAGATGTGCCGAGTGTAGCATACAATTAGCAATTTCAGAAACACTCATTGGCAGGCGAATATAACTGACATGTTTCGAACTGTCGGAGTTCAAAGGGTCAATGAAATACATGTCAAAAACGGCAGGATATTAGCTGTAATTACGTAATTACATCAGGGGAAGCCGGAACAGTACAAACTGGGAAGACAGCAACATCTCCCAATCTTTAAAATTGAGGGGCATAGTTACGACTTCATGTAATTTGATGGTAAATTACAATTCTAACCAGATTATTTTTGCCATCTTGATGTTGCAAAGCCTTTCCCCAATACGGAGCAATCTAATCTAAACCTATACTGTCTGCGAAAAAGGGAAAACATTCAACCTATACCAAACAACGCAATGTTTTATCTATCCTGAGGAAGATAGCTTTGTTGGATCATATTTGTAACAAATCATATATGTAACACCTGTTACATATATGATCACATATGTAACATGTGTTACATATATGACTCGGAAATCAAGCATAAATGTAACATATTTTGTGACGAATATGATCGATGCCGGTTTTTGATGTGACATGAAATCACATATGTCACAGGTCAATTTTGATTTAAAAACAGTACAAAAGAATGCATATTTACATCTGAAACACATTTGTAGCAGGTTTTTATTCACCAGATGGGCCAATATCTTGATACTGATTTGTTGTGTCACTTTGTCCATCGTCGTCATCGGCGGTGACGTCGACGTCACTCTTTCGCGTCCGCTCCATATTTCCTCAACTCTTTAAAGGATATTCATGAATATAATGTCCGGTATCGTGGCTGCTCTCTGTTTATATATATAAACATATATATATGGGCCACAACGTGAGAAAATGTACCTTCGGACAATTGGTGAGTATTTGATAAACAACGTTATTTTGAATGTATAATATTTCTGGAGTATGTTAGTCTTTATTTGAACAGATTATTCAGGTTATTTTGTGAGTTATGACCAATTTACTATATGAACCCTACAAACGTCATTTACCTGAAAAATGAAGTCAAAGTTGCGTAATGCATTTCTGCGTGTTAGTAGAACCTACAAAACTCGATGCATTTGCTTAAAACTGTTTAAGCACTGATCAAACCCCGTATTGTTACGGCAATATGTTGAAATTATTTTGTGTATTTTATTGCGATGTGGTTGCTATGGTTACCTTTTAACGATAGATATAGGAAAATATATAAAATGGGCTGAGACAAGGGCAGATAACTCCAAGTATTGAAATAAATATGTTTTAAAACTCATTCAGTTGAAAGATTACAATTACAGTGATATTTTTAAAACATTTATATTACATGATTTTTCCTCTTTTTGCAGCTTTCTACTAGTGATGACAGAATGTCCGAAGGTACATTTTGTCACGTTGAGGTTCATGCGTTTGTGTGTGTGTGTGTGTGTGTGTGTGTGATTACACACATGTGTTGCAGATTGTTGGAAGTTAAACTGTATGATGTGTGTTTTGCCTTGAGTTCCAATCCGCAGATCAATTTTCTTGCTGTTTGGATGTTGCTGGACACACTCACGTGCGCGCTCGAGATGCACTGGTACCTTGGGCAAAAAATCATTATTCCACACGTCCTCTCTCTCTCTCTCTCTCTCTCTGAGGTTGATTCAAGTTGGAGTGAGTCTCGAGAGCGATTAGCTTAATGTGCTAACTATTGTTTTGCAATCGAGAATAAAATCAATAGTGTAAAGAATATAATGATGTTGCTATTGCTGTTAATTGTTTGAATACAAATAGACAACTAAACCTGTTACATATATGCTTCTCATGTCAACCCCCATTTCGGACAAACACATTTGTAACACACTTTATCTGTTACGAATGTGATCATGTACGTAACAAATGTGTTACATATATGATTTGTTACAAATATGATCCATCATAGCTTCATGGCCCTCCGTCGATCAGTAATTAATGAGAAGGATAAGACACCTGGTATATATACTCAACAAAACTTCTTACAGAACACTTTTTGAACTAAGATATTACGCACAAAATAGACATGCACGTATTTTTAACTTTTGTTTTGCATTTTACAATCTTGTGGAGCGTCCCTATTCAGTGCACACAAAATAGACATGCACGTATTTTTAACTTTTGTTTTGCATTTTACAATCTTGTGGAGCGTCCCTATTCAGTGCACACAGTCTCCAGTATAATCCACTTGTAATCATTCATTCGCGGGATTGGAGGTTCAAATCAAAGATTGATTATGATTCACCATGACGAGTTACATGTGCAATATTTCTTATTATTTCTGGTAGTGAGTCAATTGAAATGCTCGAAAAACAATTAAAAAGGCTTCAAACATGCTTTGTATGACTGCTGTAGACCGCAGACGAGAGGTCGGTTTGCTGATTGGCGAGTTTTTAAAAAGTCATTTTGGTTTTATTTTGTTTAAATTGTTGTGTTCATGGACTGGTCTTTGTTTTACATGTCTATTCATCAGAAAAACCTATCATTTTGAAAAGATAAGTACACTCCCTGGCTTAGATTTGCAGACAGAACCGAATACGGGTCTTGTAACATACTCGTAATTACCTCCCTTTTTATGAGTTGAATAACACATTTAACTATTTACTAACTCTGAAAGTAACCATGATACATTGCCATATTTAACTGATCATGTTTCTGTGACACTTTATTTTAGAGTAACACAACGTGTGATACATCAAACCTAGCATGTCACAGCTATTCGGTGCATACTCCAGTATTTCTCGAGCAAATTGACCTGAAATTGACCTCTATGCAATGAATAATTAGAAAGTGAATATTTTTATCATCGTGTATAATCGGACGGTACGGAAATACTATTAACGGTAAATGTCGGGTTTGAACCTTTCAGTGCCATAGTCAAACTAAGAAAGCTTTTGCTGATGACATGGATAAAGGTCAGACTGCACAGAAAGCGCATCTTAGATCAATGTCATCCGCCACGTATTACCAATTTAAACCAACAAAATCATGATTATTTCAGGTATTAAAGTATTCTCTATAGACACAATAAATTCATTAGCGACCACATGGTTCCGCATTCAGACGACAATAGTCGAAGCTAAGTTTGGACAGTGTTTTCAAGGGATAATAGAAGTAATTTATATCACGTCAATTTGTTCGACTAATACATTACTGCAAAATCAGCATTGCTCAACATCTTTAAAACATTGAATGGCATTTTCAAAAAGACTGCATTTATTTAAAAAAAAATGCCATTCAATGTTTGAATGTTCTGCTTATTTGCAAAATACCTTTCACTGCCAATAACAAGTCAAACCATTTTTGCGGACAGTGTAGATCTAAGATCAGACTGCACTTTACGTGCAGGTGCAGTCTGATCTTAGATCTACTCTGTTCGCAATTTGTTGCTCAACCTTGACCCGAACTGTTTTCAGCTGCAGCGAGAATTTACTGTTTAGACTTCATTTAAAAAAAAAAAACGAATTAATTTATAAGACATCGGTAGAGATAAATAAAGATATCACCAAACCCCATAAATCGCAGAAGCGGTGTGGACACCAGCGTCAGATAGTGTGATCAAACGGGCTGCCACTATAATGAAAGTTGATAAATAGATTTGACAGGTTTTATATAATATTAACGTTTTTTAATCAAATTTGCATAATTGAGTAACACTTTAACTTGGAATTAGAAAACGATATTTTTTTGGTGCTAAAGTTAAGTCTGCTACTGCCGAGGAAAGCTTGGGTTTCTCTTGCGACAGTTTATAAATTAACCATTTGCCTGCTTAGCGTGACTCTGGGCTTTTGCGGACATTTGTATACTAAAATCAGACTGCGTTGAACGTGAAGTTTGATCTCAGATCTGCACTGTCCGTATCCTTGGGTGGTTTTTGTGGTGAGTGTACCAAGAAGTGCGCCAGGGTTCGCATTTAACAACCATTCTTAAAACGTTCATAGTCTTATTCTCCATGATTTTCTAAATTTGAAAGTAACACAACAGTTACTTCTGCTTGGCTAAACCAAATTCCAAGATTTTCTAATTTGAAAGTAACACAACTTCTGCTTGGCTAAGCCATTTGGTTTAGCCAAGCGAAGTTGTGTTACTTTCAAATTTAGAAAATCTTGGAGAACAAATCTAAGAATGTTCTTAAGAATGGTTGGCGAATACAGACCCAGATTTCGTTTCACAATATTCTTTGAGAAACTTAACAAAAACTGACAACTTCTATTCACCATTGGGAATGACTCTCAAACCCATACATATGAAAATATACACTCAGAAACCACGAGGAGTCCCATTTTTCGAAAATTATTTCCTGTAAAATGTCTTATCACGTTTGTTACCGGAAAGACATTATTGCGCAACAAGAGATATATACGTTTTAAACACGCAAGACTGTTTTTTTTTTTGCGGATAGCATCACTATGGCGTTGAAGGTCACAGGTTTGAAATCCTGTGATGGCAAATAACATTTGTGGTGTTTTTGTAGATTTCCTCAACTAAAAAAAAAAAAGGCCACTTCCTAACGTTATAATGTTTTTCGTACAAGATATCCGATTTCTCTTTTTCTTCGAACAAAAAAGGGCTCTGCCGGGTGACTCCGTGGTTAGCGTATCTGACTCGTGACTTGGTGGGTGCGGGTTCAATACCCGGTTTTGGCAAACACTCTTTCCGGCGATCTTTAGCCTCTCCTGTCTGATGCATGTGAGAAAGTAGTCGGTGGCTGGGAAAGAAAGTTGTGTTAGAAAGTGTGAGAAAGCCAAGAAACACATGCGTAGGCGCCTTGGCCGCGGTGATATGACTTACGCTGTAAAATGGCTTTAAACTCTAAGAAAAAGAAATTCAAAAAAGGGGGGATTGGGCATGACAAGCATTTCAGATGACCAGTCTGATCTTGTCTCTAAACTGTACCATACTTTTGCGATATCCTCGAAACGATGCCCTGTTGCTCTCTCAGTCGGTAGCACAACGGACTTAAAACCCAGGGCGCGGTTTCAAGAGCAAACTTAAGTCTGTTATTTTACTTAACTCTGCAAACAGACTTATTTTCCGACTTAAGCTGAGTTTGTTATTCAGTATCCATTTCACTTACATCAACAGACTGTAGCAACGTTCTAAAGTCCTGTATTGACGTTAAGTTTCGAACTCAACTTAGCGAAATAATAGACTTAAGTCTGTTAATTGACTTACATCCATTTATTTTGCTTAGCTGAGTCTGAAACGTAGTGTCAACTCAGGATTTGAGAACGTTACTACAGTCTGTTAGTGTTGCTGAAATGTGTCTCTAATAACAAATTCAGCTTAAGCCAGAACCTGGAACCCTTAGGGGATTTGAATAAAATAAGGAACTTAAGTTTCTTCGTGAAATCGGGCCCAGGGGTGATGGTTCGATACCTAGATAGGCGAAACTCTAGGGATTGATGATAGTCACTGAGACAGGATGCATTTTTCTCACACCGCTTTACATCGTTTCGATTATGCTGATGCTGTAAAGCAACCCAGTGGCTTGGAAAGGATTTTGCAAGATATACTTGTAAAAGAAACTACAGGAAAGCCTGGATAGGTAAACTGGCCGCCAAGATGTTACTTTATTACGTAGAAAACGACGTTAAACACACAAGTACAAATTTGGATATCTGGGCCCGTATTCACCAACCATTCTTAAGAATATTCTTTGTCTAATTCTTCAAGATTTTCTAAATTTGAATGTAACACAAATTCTGATTGGCTAAACCAAATGGTTTAGCCAATCAGAAGTTGTGTCACTTTCAAATTTAGAAAATTCTTGAGAATAAGACTAAGAACGTTCGCAAGAATGGTTGGTGAATACGAACCCCGGAGTTTTTTTTTTTTTCCCCCAAGACAGAAATGCCCATTTCACTTAGGACTATTTGGTGCTCTCACGAAAAAAAAAATAATCCCAAGGTTGCCGCAGGGTTCTAGAATCACAAGTCGATCTATGTAACAACATTGGTAATTCTCTCAAGAACGGAATCAGTGTACTTGTGACGCTGTTATCCGTGATAAATACCAACAACTGGGGTTTTACCAAGCTTCCCTGCGAAATAGATCTGTCATTAGCTGTCGGCCAAGTTGACATGTAAACATCTTCAGATATATTGGACACTGGGTCTTGAACAAGGCGAGCCTGTGTCAAGTAGATTGAGTGAGCAAATATTATCTCCGGGCGTTAATGAAACACGCTTTTTGTGTCGTCAACTTACCCGCTCTCCCATTCTTGTCAGGAATGAGAGTATTGTGTGTAACCAAGACAACACGGCGTTCGTGATAATTTCATGTTGGTTTCTTTAAACTATTTTGAGGTCAAAGATGACACTGCACAGAACGTGACGTCTAATCTTTGAGGTACGCTCTCCACAATTGGGTTGAATCCTACGGAGGCCAGATGGAATTCTGGTTGCTTCTTATGATGGTGTAGGTCCTTAGATCACATGAACAGGACAAGTCTTATCTTAAATCCATCAAGTCAATTATTTCGTGAAATTTTTGTGAGATAATTGGCGTGCAATACACGAAAAGGGGCCTTCGGGCATATACGTAAAAGTGTGTCGTTGCAGATCAGCCTGTGCAGTATGTAACTAATCCTAGACGACACTTCCCGTTTTTGTGCGATTTTCTGTTTCACGAAAGTCTATTGTATGAAAAAATCTTATGTAGTCGTAAAGTGCCGTCTCGGATTAGCCTGCGCGGACTGCGCAGGCTAATCCGGGACGACACTTTACGTAAATCTCTGAAGGTCTCATTTCGCATGTTGCGGGCTATATTGTAACAGAGACTACCTTGAAACTGGAATAGCAAGTCCCTCTTTTTTATCTAACAAAATCTGGTTCATTTTTTTCCAAAGTTTTATTTACCACGTTAACTGGTTAGTGGGGATCACGGCCATCCCCCAACCATACCTTAAACATCAAAGCACTCAAAGTCCTGAAAAACGGTATTTGGCAATGATTTAGAGAAATGAAAATCAAGCTTTTAATGAAATTACTAGCGCAACGACAACTATAGCGATAAAGGGTATAAGCCAAAACAGAAAATAGTTAACAAAGAGCGCATGCGTGTATGGCAGTAGTTTTATTTGGTTCCGGTCAGACCAATCACAGTCAAGCGGATATGGTATATAAATACACTTAACTCTTTACCAAATGACAAAATTTTAGACTGGTCCAAATTGAAAGCATTTGCAGACGACAAAATAAAGTTGACTGAATAATTGAAATTTGTGATTGGAAGGGAAGTAAACATTGTGGGAAAAGGAGAAAATACTGGTTACCAGCATTTTCTCCTTTTCCCACAATGTTTTCAAAAGGCTTCTTTCTCAAGGTCGTTAAAAGTCGGGATTGTGTGGTAAAGAGTTAAAGCGTATTAATTGTAGTGAAAATTCGTTTCATTTATAAAGCTCAAAAAATCACAAAGTTCGCACCTAGATAACATTCGAGTGAATTCGTTTTTTATTGCATTTCCTCCCTACTTTTCTTTTATTCCCTCAATAAACCGAACAGGCTGTAAAAGGTTACCTATATAACCATTTGTTTCTTCTTGAATTTGCCAAAAGATTTTATCCAGTAAATACAGTGAGCATATGAATCCTTAACCCTGTATATAAAGATTTGATAATCTAAATTGAAGACGCTGAGAAAAATACAATTGAGCCATTATCTGTGAAAAGGGGGCCTACTTCATCTTCAAAAGTATCGACTCATTTCAGCCTCGGTTCCGCGCAGTCAGGCATGGGTCGAAACGTGTAACGGAGATGCATTAAGCCCCTTGTTACCAGAGCACGGCTCAATTACATTTGTCCATGGTCGAAGAGACAAAACGAAAGTATTATGACGAATGAAGAAATTACTAGTTTTGAGCAATTTTCTTATTTCCATTACTCACAGCCGTTTGTCGCAAAAAAGTAAGAAGTAGAGACTTGAGAGAAGCGTTACAGCGATGGCATTGTCTGTCAGTGACATCACGTGCAGATTAACCTGTAGGTTGCGACTTTTGCGACAGTGTAGATCAAGATCAGAATGCACAGAACGTATTTGTCTCCCAAACTAAATTTGAAATATGTAGCTAAATTTGGGTTTTTACTGTTGGCTTAAGTTCCATTTCACTTATTCAGCAGGTTGAGGGTTAATTGATAATTGTACACTGGGTAATCTCGAAACTGACTTTTGACCGTAACGTCGAACTAGCGCATAGATAGGTGTCATACCACCGCTTCTTGCTACAGTGAAAAAAGACTGAAAAATCAACATCTTTGACCCCCTGCTGTACTTTTATTGACCAGCCCAAATGCTTTGCTGTTCGCACCCAGCATAATTATGTCTAGTGACGTTTGTAACAAGAAGTTAAAGAATGCTAAGTAAACGCATTAACTTTTTTCTCCATCCTATATTAAACACAGCAACCCATGAAAAATCACATTGAGACAAGCCCGTGCTGGTTGTTGATATAGGCTCAACATGGATCTCTAGGAAATAACCAACTTGCGCACAATTTCCAAAGAAAATATTGCCGCAGATAGAAATGTACACAACGGCGGGAGGTCACGAAAGTTGGCCACTCGTCACAACTCGGCCAGTACCGTACATCTAACGTCCTCTGTATCAAAGTGATCTCCATGTGAAATACTGTTAGTCACATGATCTTAAACATGGCGGTACCATGTACATCGACAACATTCATGGTAATAAGCAACCTGTCGCTGAAAAATGCCTACGGAATTGACAGGCCAAGTTAGAAAATAAATACACGAACTGTTTGTCAACGGAAATGTATTTCAAAAGATCCCGATAGAAAATTCGGCTAGTGGTTTCTTTTTCTAAGTGGTGTATAATGATTTAAGAACGGTAAAGCGGTGCATTTCCGGCGAAGAAATGTATCGTGTAGGTGCATATCAAGCTACATGATACAGACGTGGGACTTGATCAACGGATCATCCAAGTTTTGCCGAATGGAAATTTGTCATTCTGCTATCGATCTTCATACCAACATTCATTAAATTGCCACGTGAGATACAACATGTACAAGTTAATTGTGTATGCCGTAAATAATCCGGTGACAAGCATCGTGTGGTATTCACAGGGATTACGGAAATACATCGGAAATCCTTTGTTATCTTTCGGTCGTAATCGGGACAGCCTCGCAACTGCCGTGGATAATATCGGGCATGGAGCCACAAGTTTGATAAATTAGATATAAATGGATTGTGATTGACAAAAATGATTACTTGTAGAACATTAGAAAGCTTTTTGCTGCATGACGAATTATGTCTATGTGTTAAAGCAGGATGCGCGAATTTGAAAAAAAAAAAAGAAAAGCGTCTCTGCTACATTGTGTGATATCAAGATAATTATTCGCGTTTAATGACTGAGAAAAAGTTTCCGTCTCTGTGCGGACTTAATCTGTCTTTGATAGCAAGCACGTCAATATGTCAAACTTAGTTGCCTGCTGATCTCCATTTATGACATGTTCTATACATAACTTGGGTGTTACTGAGGGAATATTAAAATTTTTACCATGAATCAGAATTTCTTTCAAAACACTGATAAGAAGCTATCAAATATGTATTTTTTGTGCAAGCGAAAACAACATAGTCGGTTAAACTCAGTGAAAAAGGTGAAGTTTTGGCATTTAAATAAGGTGGTTGGCGTTTTGTAATCAGGAAATCTGCCTTTCTTCTATAGGAGACCGGATCTGATGTCATCGTGTCCATTGAAATAAGATCCCAAATCATCGATGCGGGTTATTGATAATGCGACATTACACTTAGCCTTTGTTTTCAAATTCTCGGGCGAAATCTAAAAAGGAAAGCTAAAGGACTTTGTATCACAGTAAACTTTTACCAGACAATCCTGGGTTTTCACGACCCTGAGGTAGAAAACTTGTACGGAAAGTAATCATCAATCATCATTTTGTCTTTTTCTGACAATGTTTGCAAAGGTTGTTCCCATCATTGTAACCACAGAAAATTTGTCACCTGCAAATGCTTTCAATATGGATGCGTCTAAAAATTTGTTGTCTGGTAGAGAGTTACGGGATTTTTTTTCTAAAACACAGTGTTTGGTTTGTAAACGATCGCTTTACATAATTCAGTGATAACTCATTTGAGCCATGCTCTGTGAAAAGGGGGCTTATTGCATCTGCGAAAAGTATCGACCCAGGTCAGCCTGCGCAGTCCGCGCAGGCTGACCTGGGCCGAAACTTTTCGCTACGGGTCAGTTTTTCTGCATGTGGACCCAAGGACCAGTCTACCTCATGATTCACCCGGTTGTTGGACAAAATGGATTTTATAGATCCATAGTTATGTAATGACGTGCTTGGTATCATGGATCACGGAGGTGCATTAAGCCCCCCTTTGCCAGAGCATGACTCATTTTGGCAAGGCTTCATTCGCTGGTTTTTGTCTTCTTGTTACTGATATACTCGAATGAATGAGGAGTAATTTGAGATTGCTATAAATGTGGACATGTCTGTTCGACAGGCCCCTGCATGCCTATCTGCGAGCACAATAATTATGGTACGTTATACAAGTGTTGCTACAGTTAACCTTTTACCAAAACAACAAAATTGTAGACTGAACCTAATTGAAAGCATTTGCAGACGACAAATTAAGTGTAGCTTAAGCCGTGATTTCTGTATTGGATAGGGAGGAAAACATTGTGGGAAAAGGAGAAAATGCATTTTCTCCTTTTCCTACAATGTTTTCAGAAGGCTCCTTTCTCAGGGTCGTTAAAAGTCAGGATCGTGTGGTAAAGGGTTAGTAGACGACCCCCGGTAAGTCAGTCGGTACAGGTCTTGAGACCAGGAGGTCGCTGGTTTGAATGCCCAGCTCGACCAAATTCTTTCCGAGGACTGATGATAGTCATTGCGATACGGATCATTCCTCTCTCACCGTTGATTATTATTTCGACGATGGTCATACAGGAAAGCAGCTGGTGGCTTGGGAAGAATTTTGTGCGAAGTAATGGTAAAAAGAAATTCCACGAAAGCATGGATAGGTGCTCTGGCCGCCGCGACATAACTGGTGTTGAAACGGCGTTTAATGCCATACAATCAATGCAATCAAGGTTAGCTCTAATCGATATCACGTGGAGCCTTTCACACCATAGCAAAATGAATATGACAGGGGGTAATCTTTTTCGTGTCTTGATTGGTAGTTTAATATTTTCTAAGCGTTACCATAGAACCCATCACTGTATATCTATCTACATGTCTCTTCACGAGTACTACGCAGGGCGCTCTGTCCAAACCGCCTGGCTGTCTGACGACCTAAACACATTCATGACCTTAAGCTGCTAAGCGCGACTCACTGACCTTTAGCGGACAGTGTAGTTTAAGATCAGTTTGTACAGAATAACTTTTGTGTTGTTTTTGTAGATTTCCTAAACTTAGGAAAAAAAAAAAAGACCACTTCCTAACGTTATAATGTTTTTCGTACAAGATATCCGATTTCTCTTTTTCTTCGAACAAAAAAGGGCTCTGCCGGGTGGCTCCGTGGTTAGCGTATCTGAGTCGTGACTTGGTGGGTGCGGGTTCAATACCCGGTTTTGGCAAACATTCTTTCCGGCGATCTTTAGCCTCTCCTGTCTGATGCATGTGAGAAAGTAGTCGGTGGCTGGGAAAGAAAGTTGTGTTAGAAAGTGTGAGAAAGCCAAGAAATACATGCGTAGGCGCCTTAGTCGCGGTGATATGACTTACGCTGATCTTGGATCGACATTGACCGATAAGGATATACTTTCATCCAAAATACTACTCGGCTTGAATTTTTTTAACTTATTTGGCCGGATAAGGGTTTCCCAATTTCCGGGGTGGGTATGGGAATGAATCGTGTTACGATTAACCCTTCTCTTGCTTAATAAGACCAAGATTTTGCTATTTAAAATTTGATGTTTGGGAAAAGTTATATCCCTCAGCTTACAAAGTAAATTCAAGATCAGACTGCACGTTCTGTGCAGTCTGATCCTGATCTACACAGTCCGCAAAAGGTCCTCAAGCCGCGCTTGGCAGCCTAAGGGTTAATACTAAGCAATGTACGTAAAGAGGTTTTGTCCAAGCCGATTTCGAACTCACAGATCCGGATCTCGCAGGCGCTTTGCCATTTTATTAGGTGTCACACCAGTTGTTTTTTGGCTACCTTGAAAATAGAGTGAAATTGACCATATTTGCTGATCCACAGATCACTTAATGACGAAGCTATGGCTTCTCAGTCTGTTGCTCTCAAAAGTACACGCATAGTTCTTCAAAAATTGCACACAAAAAAAAGAGAAGAAATCCATGTCAACCGATTGCGTTTTTCGCTAAATCCCTACCCACATCGGCATCCTAGAATCTGTCCTCTCACGAACCCTGTTCACGGCCATGACCCCAAGTTTTTGTTCCTTCACTGACACAAAATAGTCCTGTCAACATACAATAAAAACACATCTAAGTGGTCCCCCCATTGCCAAAATTTAAAGCAGATCTAAGTTATGTACAACAAAGCAATGTCAGCTCCATGAAATAGTGCGACAAAAGTGCTTCTACAAAATTTCACATGAGACTACTTACTACAACCCGGAAACAATCTCGCAGCGGTGCGACACCATTACCGAGACCTGACGAATTCACCAACGCTGGATCCTGGCGCTTTTAACCGCTGTGTGATAGGGGCTCAATGACGAGCGAGTATAAAGATGATGTTTCAACTGTTTGCCGTTGTTATTCTTATTTCCTAAGGATATACTCCGAACTTTTAGGATACACTAGGTTACATATTGGATTTATGACCGAAGAGGAAACCAAACAACTTTGACAACTTAAGTGGATAAATGTGTAACAAATCGGAAAGAAAGCTTATCACATGCCTTCGGCGAGGCAGACTGAATTAAAACCCATTACCGAACAGATATGACTGTTTATGCCTCAGCAAAAGATAGTTTTTGAGAGAAAAAATCGTTGGATTTGTATTAAGGTTTTGCTTTGTAGTTTTCAAATTTATCTCAGTCATATCACTGCGGCCACTGCACATATCCATGCTTCCTTTGAAATTCTGTCCCTTGTTCTCTGTGTAATATACCCATTACGAATTTTCTTATCTTATAGACATTTTGATATGACAATTGCGTGACGTCATTTTTGACGTCATTTTGTATGTATTTCCATAGGCCACTGAAATTTCATTGGTCTATTACGGGATAACGAAATTTTCCTTATCGGAGACCGTTACTATATATAGCATATTGGCGACTTCCTCTATATCATTTATAGAAGAACAAGGTGTGCAACGAAATCGAAGAATTTCTTTACCCCTGTCCCCTTTCAGAGATAATATTTCACCGAAAAAGTAAAAAAAAAAAATAATAAACCTAGTTATTGTCGGAGATGGGCTAACAGGTAATTTTTCTTGTATACCCTGACCTTCGAAAGTTCCAAACGTCTTTTGCGATCAAGCAATAACTCTGATCTAAAACATTTTAAAAAACTTACAGGTTTTCCGGACCGTCTTGCGCTGACGTCACACAATTTATTATCTCGCGGCGAATTATAACTAAAATATTTTTTTCAAACGAAGATCTAAATTTTTTGTTCGTATTTTGATAAAATTATTAATTTAATATTTCGTCTGTTATAATTTATCTTTTCATCTTATCCAGTATCAGGATTTTCATCTTCAATTTCGCATGTTTTTAAATGTGTATTTACAGTTTATTGGTAAAAAAATTTGGCGCGTCTTTTGATAGTGAATTCACGCGAGTTATAATTCACTGCGTCATAATGAAATGTGTGACATTAGCGTATGGCGATTCGGATTTTTTTTTCAGATTAGAGCTATTGCTTGATCGCAAGTGCTGTTTGGAATTTTCGAAGGTCAGGGTACACAAGAAAAAATATCTGTGAACCAATCTGCAATAGTAACTATGTTTATTTTTCCGTTTTTGAATAAATAATATCCCTGAAAGGGAACGGGGGTCACATTTTCTTCGAATTCGCGCACACTTTGTCTTTTTATATACAATATAGAGGCTGTCGCCATCATGCTATAAATTCATAGTAACGGTGTAAACGAAAATTTGAGTATTTCGTGATATACAGGCGATGCACCAATATTCAAAGGTGTTCGATGACCGACCAGGTGATAGACCAATGGAGCTTCAAAGGCCTGTGGTATTTTACAGAAGTGAATGTTGTTATACGGATAAACCATCTAGAATAAGCTCGCCAAATGCTCGCTTAATAACATTTCTCCTATACTCGTTTAATAAAATTTTATCTCAAACGCCAACTCATGTCAGATACTATATATCATAAGTTATAAAATTCTTTCCTGGTCATAGGCCGCTTTCATATATTAAAGTTACAATAGCCCCCCAAAAGTAGACGAAGTAAGTGTTAAATGCATCTAAATTTAAATCATCTCATTTAAAAGTAAGGGAATTGGAGTAAAGATGACGATCTGTTATTGTACGGTCGGTCCAACTTTTAGTCGCTGGCAGAAAAAATAATTTCAAAACTAGGTTAAAAGTTGCAAGATCACTCTTTTTTTACTTTTTGCCTGATTTATAAATTCTACCACCGACTTACACTTCGACCGACCACACAATAACAGATTGTCATCTTCACAATGTTTTCCATACTTCCTGAGCGGTATGATTTAAATCTAGATGTATTTTAACAGCTGCATATGTCTCTTTGGCCGCCATTGGGCCTTTAATATCGACGAAAAATGTACAACAGTGGATATAGGATTAACACGTTCAACGCCAAAGGTAGTAACTTAACCTCTTTTGGCAGCTAAAAATAGATCCCATTGAAACTCGGAGAAAGAGAGTACGAACACAGCGTTGTTGTATATAAAAAATTTCTAATGAGGTTGGGAGAATTGATAATTGTTTAGCATTGGCCAGACAATTATAAATTCTCACAACCGAGTTAGATATTTGTGATATACGGCAACACTTTGTACGTATTTTTTTTTATCTTTTAACGTCTGATTTGTTGGTGACATCGTTAATATGTGGCTGACAAATACAAGTTAAAAGTTCATTTCTATCGGAACCCCTCATTTCTAACCGGGGCCGAAACATTTTGGTTTTAGTCAATTTTCTACATGTTAAAGGACCAGTTTACCTGATGATTCAGTCGGTTGTGAGAGAAAATGAATTTCATGAATCCACAGTTACAGTAAGTGGCCATAAGTATTTTATCAAAGTCCGAAACCCATTGACTTACATGTATTTCCAACTTTACTTTTTAATCCATTGAGCCCTAAAGGCTGAAGCTACACTTATAAAAACTAATATGAAAATACAGAAAAATGAATTTCACAATGAAATATATATTTTCAGACACGATACAATGTAATATTATATAAATGCAGCCGTTTAAAAGGTAGTCATTATTTTCTAAAAACGATTTTTACATTGACGTCAATGGCGACGTCGCTGAAATTTAGGAGAAAATAGCAAGCTACAACTTTGATGTTATGCGACGAACACTTAGAGCATATTAATGTAAACAGCTCCAGTAGTCTAGCTTTCTAACAGTGTTATTTTTATAATGATTGTATGATGGGAAGCAGTATAATTAATTTTCTCGCACACTGAAAAATACATGTAAGTCCGTTGGAATTCGGAATTTGATGAAATATTTAGGGCCACTTACTGTATATGATGACTTGCTTGGTATCATGGATCACGGAGATGCATTGAGTCCTTTTTGCCAGAGCATGACTCATATTTATAAATGTTCAGCTTCACCTGTTTTATAAATCTGAGCATTAGGAGATGACAAACGGGGGTAAGGAGCCGACGCTTTGCTTATAAAAATTTAGTTCGTCACTTTACAGTAGGGTAACAAAAGTATAAATGTCTTTTTCGGCGTGGCTGAATGCGCTTGCTTTTGACCTACTTCTGGGTATGCTATAATCGAATGAAGACATAGTTATTTGCAATTGGTCAAAATAAGGACATGTTTATTCTACGGATCCGTGCAGGCCTATTTCGGGCAATTGGTGTCATGTTTACTTTTCCTAATTTCTCTTCACAAAACAATTTAAATATTCATATTCCAGTGCCATCTACGCCGTCTATCTTTTTTGAAAGATACTTCTTGTTTCTTTGACTTACCAAAATGTCCAAAATCGGTAAGATTGAAATGAAACCAAAATATTGCAACCTTTCACACACAGCTGAGTTGAGTATGAACAAGTTTTGTAAGGCCTGGCCATAGCCTTGTCGTCACAAGCATTCTAAATACATGTAGTGTTCTTATTCCAAAATTTCTGATCGCACAGACTATTTCATAATACATGTTACACTTGCAAAAATACATAAGGTTTATTGTTTATAGAGGTATTACAAAAACGAGTAGTTCCAGAGATAAGACTGACCACAATTCAAGCGTGCAGATCGATGGAAGTGAACTTCATGAAGAGACCATATGCAGTGCGACGTGAAAATGGACGTTATTTTGAACATTTGATAATATCGATGCATGTTTTGAAAGATGATAGCCGTCTCTGTTGTTCAATACTGCAGTTACGACGTTTATTTAACGCTTTACCAAACGACAAAATTTTAGACCGGTCCAAATAGAAAGCATTTGCAGACGACAAAATTAATGTGACTCAAAAATTGAAATTTGTTTTGAGAAAGGTAGAAAACATCGTGGGAAAAGGAGAAAATGCTGGTTACCAGTATTTTCTCCTTTTCCCACAATGTTTTCAAAGAGTCTCTTTCTCAGGGTCGTTAAAACTCGGGATTGTGTGCTAAAGGTTTTACTTCAGTAAATGTTTTCAGCGAGCCGAGCCGAGATTAGAACCCACAAACCCAACACTACCAACCCCTAAACCTTACCACAAAACAGTCATGTGGTTTTATGGCTCTGTTGATACCGGGTTTTTAAAATATAGTGGGAAAAGGATATATGCTGATAATTACAATATTCTACTTTTTATTACTATTGGCTGGAAAGTTTTGTTTCACTTATTTCGCAGGTCAAGGGTTAAGTATTTAGGGAACAGAAGCTGCTCTCAACAAATTCTGAAAGGATTGACCATAAGAGTAGAATAACGTTTCGTGAACACAGAAAATGTGGGAAGCAACTTCTGTTCCGTAAATACTTAATCATGTTTACTGAATGACAAAATAATACTTGAAGCTACAGTTGAATTGATAAGCATGTTAAATCAGACAAAGCTTCGTGGAGTTAACTTGAGTACACAGAGAGAAAAGACAACCGGAATTTCCCGTAGTTTAATGAACTGTTAACATGTCCAAAGGCACAAATTAAATTAAGCGAGATCTTGATTCTGTATTTCGTCGGGAGTGATATTTGTGTTGGCATTTTCGTTTTATAAAGCTGATTGATTAATGAACGGTGTTGGCCAATTTCTTTCTGAGGTTTGATGATAGTCATTTCGACAGGATTAATTTCTCTCTCATCGCTGACCATTGTTTCGACGATGGTTAAGTGGGAGAGCGTCCAGTGGCTTGGAAAGAATATTGTGCCTCGTACTGGTAACAAAAATTCCAGGAAAGCATAGATAGGTGCACCGGCCGCCGCGATATAACTGAAATAATGTTGAAAACGGCTTTAAACACCAAACAATCAATCCAGTCATATAAAGGGCGGCAGCTCACATACTCCTGTCAGTCCTGGGTTTCACAAGTATTAAACCTTTACCAAACTGTCAGGGGTTTTCACAACCCTGGGAAAGAAGGCTTTTGAAAACCGTGTTGGAAAAGGAGAAAATCCTGGTCACAATACTTTCTCCTTTCCCCACAAGGTTTCCTACCCTATCAGAACCTTAAGCTTATTTTTACTAATTCTGAATTAGTTGTCTGCAGATACTTTGAAAGAGTCTAACAGTTGTTTGGGAAAGGATTAAGCTAGGAATCTAATTGGCTTGCCCAAGGAAACTCCCAGCGTCTAGAGTGAGGAGTAAACCCGGGTCAACCCCACATATATATCAATTATTCACGCAGGACCCATTTTTTAAGCTGAAATATATTTATCTATCCTTCGTATCGCACCTACAACCTCGCTATTCGCAAGCAAGTGCACGCGCATAGAAATCTAGACCATGTCAAAGCTGCGAAACGAGGCTGTTTTCAAATCCAGAGCTGTTACCATGACATTTAGCTCTGAAATTCTTTTTATTTGTGTAATAAACTTGCACAGATTTTCAATCTGCATGTTATTTTCACATATCAGATGACGCAGACGGGTCTGTTCATTGATCTACTTTCGAGAACCCACTTTTCTTGAAAAAAACGGAGTGATTGGTCGTCACCGTATTTCATTTTGACGGTTGACATAAGAAGGTCAGACCTGCAAGGTCATTTACCTTCTTAACCCTTTACCAAACAATCCCGTGTGTTCACGTCCCTGGGAAAGAGGCCTTTTTAAAATATTGTGGGAAAAGGAGAAAATGCTGGTAACCAGCATTTTCTCCATTTCCCACAATGTTTTTTTACCCTGTCAAAAACCTTAAGTTCATGCATACCACTTTCAAATTTGTCGTCTGCAGATGCTTTCAATTTGGAAGGGGGCTAAAATTTGTCGTTTGGGAAAGGGTTAAAAGAGGGAGTTTACATGACAATGCTCTGAAATAAACCATCATAACTATAAAAGTCTCGGGGGAGGGGGGGGGGAACAAAGTAAAAATAACTTTCAGCAAATTTTATTTCAGTATGATAAGTAAAGTACACAGCACGTGATAAATGATCTACTTTAACTGCTCCTAAAGCACAATACAATTTTCCTCGTACTTGTATTTGCTTCAAAGTTCAAGCCGTGAGGGAAAATATGATATCTCTGCAGCCTGAAGGTCGAGTGAGATTGAAATTTTCATATGCAGCAGGAAGCAAATATAAGCACATAGGTCCGTATTCACCAACCATTCTTAAGAACATTCTTTGTCATATTCTCCAAGATTTTTAAAGAAAGTAACACAACTTCTGATTGGCTAAACCAAATGGTTAAGCCAATCAGAAATTGTGTTACTTTCAAATTAGAAAATTCTGGAGGATAAGACTGAGAACATTCTTAAGAAAGGTTGGTTAATACGGACCCTCGGAAAGTTACGACAACATGATATTCCTTTAATTATGACTACAAATTTTAACAATAAAAAAAATTGCAAATATTTTCAATTGTATTCGAAACAAGTAAGGAAATAAAACAAATACTGGTTTACCGGGTAATAACTTCTTGTTATGAGTGACGGATGGATATCATAAAGTAACACTTTGACTAATTGGAAACCGAAAGTAGTCCGCACGCGAGCTACGTCATCGTGTGCCATATTTGGCAGTATTTGACACAATGAAGATATGGCTGTATTTTTCCCGTCGTGTCTGATTTTGTGTATATTTGAGGTGGATATTCTAGGTTTATAATGAAATAGGTCATTTTTTACGAATAAAGATAAACGATGTTTAAAAAATGACACATTTCCGTCCATAGGAACCATGCCCTGGAAAAAGAGGCGGCTTAATGCATCTGCAAAAAGTATCGGCCCATGTCAGCCTGCGCAATTGACATGGGTCGGAACTTTTCGTTATCAGTAAATTTTCTGCATTTCCAAGGACCATTCTACCGTTAGGTTCTGTTGGTTGTTACACAAAATGGATTTTTATGGATCCTAATCATGTGATGAATTACTTAGTATAATGCATCACAGAGATGCATTTTACCCCCTTTTCCCAGAGTATGGCTAAGATGAATGTCAGGCTTCTCCAGAAAAATGTATTGGCGAAAAGCCAACTATCAATCATCAGAGCGTTAAGTACAAGTAAAGTCGTTTTTTGCACGTGATGTGCATTAATAATTATGATCAGATTTTTGTGGACAATAAATATCAAGATCAGACGGCTAGAAAAACGCAGTCTGATCATAGATCTAAGGTGTATTCCGTCTTCTAGTTTGTGAAATATTCTTGCGATAAAAACCCTTGACATTGCAGCGTTTCGTTATTTATTTTTCCTGACCAAGAGAGTTGACTTAAGCGTCCTGCCGTGGTTAGCGTATCTAACTCGTGATCTGGTGGTTACAGGTTCGATACCCGGTTGAGGCAAACTTTCTTTCTGGCGACTTTTTGCCTCTCACCTCTGATGCATGTGAAAAAAGCAGACAGTGGCTTGGAAGGAAGGTTTTGTCAGTGCTGGTGTTAGAAAGCTTGGAAATGCATGCGTAGGTGCACTGACTGTCGTGATATGACCCAAGCTGTTCAAATACCGTTCAACTCAGATACAAACATACAAATAAATGGGCCATACTCTGGCAAAATGGGGCTAAATATGTCTCCGTTACGCATTCTACCAAGCATGTCATCATGTAATTATGGATCTATACTATCCATTTTATCTAACAATCAACCGGGTCTGGAGGTAGAATGGTCCTTTGACATGCAGAAATCTTACAGATAGCAAAAAGTTTAGACCCATATCAGCCTGTGTGGACTGCTTTTTGCAGATGCATTAAGTCCCATTATCACAGAGCAAATTTACTGAGCGGTCCTAAGGTTAAGCCCTTAGTGCCATTGGCGAAAAAAGGAGGTTGTGAGAACAGTAGAGATGAAGATCAGAATGCACCGAGCATGCGGTCTGATCATGGATCTAAATGTATATTTTCCGTTACGATGATATTTTTTCCAGTGAAAGGAGATTTAGAATCGCAATCTGAATTAGAAGTTTACCGGTAAGCCATTAAGTTCGGCGTATATATACGGAAAATTATGTTCTGGTAACTTTCCTAGTGCTTGTACTTGCGGCGTGAGAAAATTTGATATCACGTGAAAACAAAGGTCGAGCGATATGTCAAAATTTTCTTACGCACAGAGAAGTAAGTACAAACCCCAGGAACGTTCAGTTACAATATAGTATTCCCTTTATCGTCATGTACCTACAACTTCGCTCTACAAAGTTTTGCAATTACTAACAATTTTATTCGAAAACGAAAATTCGACAACACAAAACGGGTCTTATTAACTTCGGGTTGTTTATAATTAGGAATGTACTTTACTGTTTACAAGATTTATTTAGTTTTGTTCTATACATTTTTACCTAAACCATTTGAACAATAGTGTTCTTTTTCATAGTGATTAAATTCACTCCCAGAGAAATTCATAGTGTCATTTAAAACCATTTAGTTTAACCCTTACTAAGTGACACAGTATCGCCGTTCTACTATACCATATTTGGAACCATGTTTGTTTCTGATTTTATCCACGTACGACGCATGTATCTGAGCCGAAAAATTTAAAGGTAAATATATTATGATAACGTGCATTATCAGCAGTACCGAGTTAACCCTTTCCCAAACGGCAAATTTTGGACTGGTCCAAATTGAAAGAGTTTGCAGACGACAATTTTATATTTGATGAAAATTGCAGAAAGTTCTCAAAAAGGGTAGAAAACACTGTGGGAAAAGGAGAAATTGCTCGTTACGAGCAATTTCTCCTTTTCTCACAGTGTTTTCAAAAGACTTGTACTGCAGATACGTGAAAACCCGGGCTTGTTTGGGAAAGGGATACCGGGTTAATTTGTTGTTCGTCCACTTAAAATGGCAGTAACATTCTTTTTCTGATTGAATTTAAAATAGACAATAGAGAAACAACTAAATGTCATAGGCCTGCGTGCAAACCAGTTAGACCTTTTACCACTTTCAACTAAATGTCCTGTCGTAGAAAAATTACTAGTTTTCAACATAATCCTAATTCACCCCAATGTCTTTCGACCAATGTTATACACCCATTTCGTCCACGACCCTAAGTACTGTTGATGAAGTACGAGGTCACCTACTATTCTTAAGAACTTTTTTCGTATTAATCTCCAAAATTTCTAAATTTGAAAGTAACACAACTTCTGACTGGCTACACCAAATGGTTGAGTCGATTAGAATTGTTTTACTTTTTGATTTAGAAACTTCTGGAAAACAAGACAAACAATTAGCGCGACTCAAAGGCCTTTTGCGGACAGTGTAGATGAAGATCAGACTGCACAGAACGTGCTCTCTGATCTTGGATCTACACTGTCCGATAAGTAGATATTTTCCCCCAAAAAATAACGTTGAAATAACAAAATTATGGGTTTTTACTATCGAGTTGAAAGTTTCATTTCACTTATTTAGTAGGTTAGAGGTTAAACTGGATGAATATGGTGCCAGGTTATATCGAGAACATTCTGCCGGCTAGACTGACTGTTTATCAGACCATAAAACTAAAATTTTACAGACTCGTTTATATTGAAAGCACTTGAAGACTAAAATGATTACGGCTGTATAAGAAAAGGTTGGAAAATTTGTGGATAATGGAAAAAATTCTGGTTACCATTTTTTAAATGTTTGCAGATGTTTTTCTCTGGGCCGTTAAAACACGGGACTGTTTGGTAAATAGTTAAAGACTATTCTTAAAGACAGAAGAAAAATCTGTTAAAACTTGAAAGTGTGTAGAATGGCTCAGCTGTGTAAACACAGAAAAATTACCAATCTATATGGTGTAAGGGATAGAGAAACTCATAGGATTTGTCCTCACTTTAAAACCGGAAACGAGAACAGCGATTGCTTTGAAGGCCTCCAAAACATGAAATGCATTTTCTATCCGTCGTTATCTGTACAACCTTACAGCCGTCAGGGACAATATTTTGGCATGAAGATACAAGAATGATTATAGTTTTATTTAATAAGGTTGAAATCGGTTAAAACTGGTTGAAAACTGATGTATCTGTAAGTCAGGCGGACAGTGCGGATTTAACTTTCCCTGGGTACCTGAACTTGAATCTCCTAAAGCGATATACCGCCGATGATGCCTAACCCTTTCAGCGTTATATGTTGTTTTTTTTTTTTTTTTTTCGGACAACATAGGTCAAGATCAGACTGCATAGAACGTGCTTTCCGATCTTGGATCTATATCTCGTCTTTTATGAAGCGTTTACGATTAAAAAAATGAATTTCAATGACTTGTATTTTCAGCTGTCAAAAGAAGTAGAGTTGGCGCCGAAAAAGTTAATCATGTCTGTGTTTCTGTGTTAAATATACATAACAACATAAAACTCCGATTTGATACAAACATACAGGCACAAAAATTGTCGAGATAGGAGATTTTGTCTTCGAAAAATACTTCCCCAATTTTTACAATGTTTTTTTTTTTATCACTTAGGCTACTGAGCGCAACTCACAGATATTTTGCGGACAGCATAGATCAAGATCAGACTGCACAGAACGTGCAGGCTGATCTTGCATCTGCACTGTCCTATGAGGAGACATTTCCTTCCTTAAGAAATAACTTTGAAGTAGCGACTTGTGGGTTTTAGGTATTGGCTTGAAAACTTCATATAATTTATGCAGCCTGTTAAGGGTTAAAAGTGGTGTGCTGTAAGGTGCTAAAAGCTGTCTGCATGGCTAATGTGGTCATCTATTACTCTTTCGCGGCCAAGGAAATGGATTCGGGTTTTTTCGACGTTTAAAACTATACTTGCGTTGCCGACTCTGATCAAACATTTGAGCCATGCTCTGGCAAAAGGGGGCTTAATGCATCTCCGTGATCCATGATAACAAGCAAGTCATCACATGGTTATGGATCCAAAAAGTCCATTTTGTCTAACAACTGACTGAATCATGAGGTACACTGGTCCTTAAACTTGCAGAAAATCGGACCAATCGCGAAAAGTTTCGGCCCAGGTCAGCCTGGGTCAATACTTTTTGCAGATGCATTAAGCCCCCTTTTCACAGAGCATAGCTTATTTATATCATGAAGCAGACGGTGTAGATCAAAGATCAGACTGCACATTTTGTGCAGTCTGATCTTGATATACACAGTCTGCAAAAGCTATCCATGGCGACATTGTCAGTGAAAGAGACAGAAAAAAACAACTTTCCTTACTTGTACATGTACATGTATATCGTTCAGTGTTTCATAGATACAGTAGTCCACAGAATTGTAAACTGATCAACTCTGTACAAGACGCAAGAATTTTATACTAAAGTCCATATTAAGAGGATTTACATGCGACATAATTTGATGTCGTTCGCCTTTGAAAGGGATGGGAACAACGTAATCAATATTATCTTTAAGGTTGTTAAAATGGTATTGGTTGGCAAAGGTTAACACTATCAAACTCCGTTTCCTTTTTATGGCCATACCAAAAAGTTCAGTATTTACACGCTGTGAAATACGGTTCCGAATAATTATAGTGTTGATGACGTAACTCACGCGCGAAAAACATACGAATTGATTTGCGATTTGATTGGTTAAAATTTATCCGATGATATTTGTCCGCCATTCATAAAAACAGGTTGGTTTCTTTAAAAAAAAGAAGCCAAGAGAGGTCGGCATCAATATTTTCAAATGGTTAATTGGCTTTTAATTTCAATCGACTTTTTTTGCGTCCATAAGTTAATTTTCGCGGGATTGTCGCAATCCCGCATCCTAGAAGCAACTCTGTGTGTTATTTCATCAAATCTACATCATTATAAATCCATAGAATTTTTGTATAAAACCGAGAAAAATGCTAGAGTCTAGTCAGTTTTGAAAAATAAAACTTGAAAACATACTGATCAACTATCTTTATATCTATTTGTGGGTCACAAGTTCTCCAGAGAACTCGTGTTCTCGAGATTAGGGTACGCGTTCTCCAGGGTACGAATTCTCCTGATACAGAATCAGGTCACGTGATCTCCCCCCCCCCTCCACCCCCGCGGTGCTCTTTCTCTCTTTTTTTTCTATTTGCGAAATTCCTTTTTTTTCCTTTTGCTTAATTTGTTCAATGAAAAATTACGATTATTGGAGAGGTCATTTGCTACCAAATCAATACAGTATAATAAATCTTTTTGGAAATCCGTTATATAAAGAAACACGTTTTTTTCCTTTTCAGTTTTTTACTTCGGTTTTTTTTATAAAACCATGACGAAACAGACTGTGTATGAGAACAATTTCGCAAGAAAAATGGATTTAGACAGAAATTTCTGTAGCAGTCTGCCTTTAAAGTCATCACGGTTGGAGAGGTCATCAGACCTCTCCAATGAGGTTACTAGCTACTACACCATTGTTTATTTGTTTACCAATTTACGAATAAAATGTCAAGACCTGCAAAATTTTGTCGTTGAAAGTTGTGGGTATACAATAAAAGGAATACATGTATTATGCTGTAGTAACTTTTCTGATGCTTGTATTTACTTCTAGCTGCGTAAGCACAAGGAAAGTTACTACAACATAATATTGCGTATGTAGTAACTTTCCTGGTGCTTGTATTTACTTCTTGCTGCGTAAGAAAACTGACATCTTGGTCGACTTTTAGTCTCGCGCGATATTAAATTTTCTCACGCTGCTTGAAGTAAAAACAAGCACAAGGAAAGTTACTACAACATAATATTCCGTATGTATTTACTCAAATCGTAAAGTATGTAGTTAAGTGAAACTTGTTTTTTAGACTTAATGCTTGCTTACCTTATTTGCGTACCCAACTTGCATGCGTGCGCTGTTTAGTGAAAAGCAGCCGAGGAAGGCAGTTTTTATTACAAATTCGATTGTGTTGGTAACTGTAACCGCCATTGTTGTGAATACTTCAACGGACGGCAAATGTTCAAATAAACTTGCTGATAGAATGTATTTTATCACAGAAAACGAACTGACAAAAGTTGAGGAATTGCATTCTTTGGTCACATTGTTTATAAAGTTAATCTACTACCTGTACATGTAAAGGCATTGAACGGATTCAGAGCAAGGAAAATTTCTTTTAGTAACCAAATTCTCCAGTGTAGTGAGGAGACTGTCCTAATGAACGATGCTTTATTTAAAAGTGAAAATATTAAAATGCCGGAAAGATGGATAAAAAAAACAGCTCTTACAGAAAACTGTAATTTAGAGTTACATATGTATAGTTGCTGAACGGAATCTGAATATATATATATATATACCCAAAGGAAAAAGAAACGCAGGGTAAAATTTAGCGGTCATTTATGGTAAATTATATGAAAGGTATTAATTTTTTTTTATTACACTATCAAGAACTATCTTTCATGAATTATTTCTGAAAATTTCACTGGATTTTGACCTTTACTTTTAGAGTTATTTGAACCAATTCGGCGGTACCCCACAAAAACGTAATTTCAAATCGGCGTATAGTTCTCAGTACCGGGTATGTCCACCACCCGCAGCTGTCACAGCCCTTATTCTCCTGTGCATTGAATTCATAAGAGTTTTTATCTTTCTCATGGGGATATTGTTCCACTCTTCCAACAAGGCATTTCTCAGTTGGTCGAGCGTGGTGGGGGTGTTCTGACGCCGCCTTACCCTCCTGTCCAGTTCGTCCCAAAGATGTTCAATTGGAGACAAATCTGGACTATAGGCTGGCCAGTCAAGCGGCTGAATGTTATGATTCGCCAGAAACTGTCTACAAGCTCTCGCAGCATGAGGTCGGGCATTGTCTTGTTGGAAAATGAGATTATGTTGTTGGACTAAAGGAACAGCAACCGGGCGGAGGATTTCATCCCTATACCTGACGGCGGTCAAAGTCCCACCCAACACAACCAACGGTGACTTAACCCCGTGAGATATTCCACCCCAGACCATAACTGATCCACCACCAAACCTATCCACCTCAGTAACGCATGCGTCGGCGAAACGTTCCCTACGACGTCGGTATATACGACGTCGACCATCCGAACGAAAAAGGGTGAATCGCGACTCGTCGGTGAAAAAGACCTGTCTCCATTGCCTCATTGGAAATATTCTGGGGGCATGTGCCGCCAACCAAGCCATTCGACGCGCGCGACGTGGACGAGTGAGAGGCAGACCAACGCATGGACGTCTACATCGCAGACCCGCCTCACGTAATCGGTTCCTTACAGTTTTGGGGTGAATATGACGGTTATGATTGCCTATTGTATTGTTGGCAGTTTCAGTGGCAGTCACGTACCGATTACGCAGGTGAGCAAGACGTATAGCCCTGTCTTGACGTCGTGTCGTTACGCGCGGACGCCCTGTTCGAGGTCGGTCGGCAAGCCTTCCAGTTTCTCTAAGACGACGAACAAGTCGTTCTATGGTAGAAACATTCACGCCAAACTGCATAGCAACCTGTCGTTGTCTTTGACCTTGCATTAGTAAGCAATGGCCTGACCCCTCTGAACTTCCGTAAGCCGTGCCATTACCGTAGGTAATTAAAACAGAGTTTTAACTACTGAAAACAGAGTGTAAATCTGTAGAGTATTGAATGATATGAAAAACTGTGTTGACGAAATAATCAGATTTATTCTGCACGGAATTTTTGCTTTTCACTGCTTGCACTACGTGACACGGTACGTTACATTTTTCTTACCGTGTTGAGTACACAATGACCGAGATAATAACCCGACCAATTTTCATGATAATAGACAAAGTCGTTTAAAAGTCATTCCATATTATTTTACCCTGCGTTTCTTTTTCCTTTGGGTATATATATATAACCCTTAACCTGCTAAAAAAGTGAAATGAAACTTTCAGGTCGATACTAAAAAACAAATTTTGCGTTTTTAAAGGTATTTTAGGGGAAAATATCTCCTTATCGGATAGTGTAGTTTAAAGATCAAACTGCACGTTCTGTGCAGTCTGATCTTGATCTAAATTGTCCACAAAATGTGGTTTAGTCGCACCTAGCAGCCTTAGGGTTGACATTTATCCCACTGAATAAGTATCACCTACGCAATCAATCAATCTTTTTTTCCACAAATTGATATTTACAAAAATGCCAAACTCTTTACCAGTACAAAAACTGTTGACTCGGTTATTTCGAAAGCCATTGCAAACAATAAAGGTGTCTCACTTGGTGGGGGCTGTCTTTGAATCAGCAGAAAAGATTGTGGATAGAGGAGAAAATGCATTTTCCCCTTTTCTGACAATGTTTACAAAAAAATTCTTCCTCACGGTTGGCCTTGATCTTGATATACACAGATGATTAAGCACGTAAAATGGGTATCGCAGGATGTCGACCAAGATTAGACAGAAAGGACTTGCAGACTTTGGTTTACTCTCTTTGCAAAGATTATGAAAGGTGAATGCGAAACTATTCCATCTTCGTTTTGGACAATTTTACAGGAGAGGGAAAAAACTTTCTCCTTTATGTATTAAGTTAGATATGTTGTGTTGAATTCATCCACACAACTCAACACAGCATTTGTAAACAAGATGACCTATCAATGCTTTCACAGAAATGGGAAGTTGTTTACCTCTTCTGTAAATTTTCCCAAAGTTTACCAGAAAAAAATGCTTTTACAAACATAAAAAGTTTTTCTCGTCCCTTGTAAAATTTTCTAAAACGCAGGTGGAATAGTCTAGCATTCACCCCTCAAGTTTAGTGATCGCTTTTAACAGGATATAGGCTTTCAACTGCCAATTCTTACCAGGCAGAATTAAAATTTAACGATCCTATTGAAGAAAGCTCATGAAAACATTGTGGGTAAAGGATCAACTGCTTTAGAGATCATTTTCTCATTTTCCAACAACGTATTTCAGCCAAATTTCTTATTTTTTTATTGTCACAAATGATTTTCCGTCTGTAAATACGTTCCATTTGTAAAGTCTAAAAACTCTGCCACCTGGTACAGAATTAACGCCTGTTACAGGCAAGTCCAAAACTATTGAAAATTTTACAGAGGTTTTCTCGAAACATCTGGTTCATAAATGCATAAATGACAGGATTAGCAACATTGTAGGAAAAGTACATGTAAAAGATAACCGTGTTAAAATCGATGACCCCGAGGGCCATGAGCCAAGCTGGCAAAAAGGCGATGATGAAAACAATGGTAACTATAAACAACATGATGGCGGTTTTGATGTTTGCCAAGCGATTATGGTCCTTCTTGTCCTTGCACTGATCGGTCTGTGGTGATTGCTTCCTCAACGATACCGTCCTGTTTATTGGGTGCGTCTCCGAGTCGCTTACTCCGTTTTCTTGATTGGGTGCCAGGTGTGTCGATATTGTCGTCGTGATGGTAGTACCTTCCGCAGCAACTTCGGTTTTGGCACGCGCACTTGCACTTCCATTTACCTTTAAATTATTCAATGGCATCGTGGACTCGTCCGTTTGGCTTTGCGTATTTACTTTTTTGGCGTATCCCATTTTTTGTGCCCTTCGTTTTTCTCGTTGTTTCGTCACTGAGCGGTAAATCAATCCATACAGTATCAGTACGATCAAAAGTGAAATCAGGTAAAATGAAGAATATATCTTCTGGTAAATGTTTATGAAGTCATAGGAAAATAACGTGGATGATAACTGACAGACACCGTTGAAAGAAATATTTGTTTGCGTGTAAGTGCTGTTGACATATTCCAATACGTTGGTCTGATACGTTACGTTATTTACTATGGAGTCATTTGCTGCAGACACAAAACGTGTATCCTGGTACGGTACGGTGCTATTTGTCGTATATGTTGTTGTCATCACCGTATAAACACTGAATCCTAGTGCCGTAATAAGACCAAGGATGACTGCAAAACCGGCCAGTATACCAACAAAAAACTTGGCTCGCTTTACCGTCATGATATGCACAAATGGATGGCAAATGCAGATGTAACGATCGATTGCTATGGCAACCATAATGAAAGCGGAAAGCGGCACATTGCACGTGATCAAGAATTGGTACGTCTTACACGCAACATCATACTTCAAGTAGTACTTAACACTAATGGCGACCACTGTGAAGGGAATTATCAGGATGCATGTCAAGAAGTCTGTGCCAGCAAGTGCAAGGATAAAAATGGTGGATGTGAGTTTGATGGCTGCACGGGTAAACACGTATAACACCAGACCGTTACCAAGCGTTCCCACCACACTGAAAATGCTTAGAATGATCATAACTGCAAGCTCCGCACCTTTACTCGGCATCTCATCATCAAGGACTTTTTCTTCCCTGGAGACATTCCAGATCGGAAATAGGTAGTCCTCTGTCATCATTTAAATGGAATTGTTTTCACTGAAAAGTAAAGTAAACAGAATGTTGAACCCTTGTGGCTGATAAGAGCAACTCAAGGCACTTTTATTGTGGACAGTTAAGATCTAGATCAGAGTACAAAGAACGAGCACTCTGATCTCGTATCCATACTGTGCGGGACAGTGAGATCTTTCTGGCAATAAATCGCATTATTTATATTGTTTTATTTTAAACTGAAAAATCTATTCAATCTATTTAGTAATGTAAGGGTGTATTGGTTATATTTCAAACAACATAGGCGACATTTGTCTTCGAACAGCTTCCAACAAGTCGTCTTGACCGACTCTTTTGTTCCGGGTATATCATGTACCTGAATGTTATAACCGAAAATCTTGCGTAGAGTTCCGCAATAGAAGTGGCGGTAGAAAAGTCAAACTTTCCAGTTACCGGCGATTTGACTGTATCAGATCAAGTAGGTCACGAGTATCATCGGCTACTTGCCCAAATACATATAAGCTATGCTCTGTGAAAAGGGTGCTTAATGCATCTGCGAAAAGTATCGGCCCAGGTCAGCCTGCGCAGTCCGCGCAGGCTGACCTGGGCCGACACTTATCGCTTTTGGGCAATTTTCCGTATGTCAAAGGACCAGACTACCTCATGAATTAGTCGGTGGTTAAACAAAACTGACTTTGGGGATCCATAAATTATGTGATGACTTGCCTGGTATCATGCATCAAGGGGATGCATTAAGCCCCCTTTTGCCAGAGCATGACCCATATGGAACATTACAACAGTCTGCATTACTGTGTGGTCGGATCATGTCGAGTTGCGTGCATAAAAATGTGCGTATCGGATGAGACCGCAACGAGACATGATCCGACCACGCAGAAATGCAGTGTTGTAATGTTCCTTTTATTATACACATTACATTACAACTGTAAAGAAACATCACAAAATCAGTTTTAAATAATCAAAAATTCAGAGAACTACATTTTATTGTACATATATGTACAACATTTATGTACGACGAACGAATATGTAAACAAGTGTAAGTCTGCATAGATTAGTTTATGCACTTAAAATTGGCGGTTGCATGTCCTCTGTTCCTTACAAAAAATAAACAAGAACTGTGGCTTAGAAACTATTTCTAGAGCACTGAAAAGGTAGTCAGTGGTTGTTATTCACTGTCACGTTTTTATCCAATATCAGATTGAAAGTTTTGTGCAGTCTGATTTTAATCTAGACTGTCCGAAAAAGCGTCTTGAAGTCGGGCTTAGCAGCCTGAAAAGTGAAATTATCGAGGATTTGACTGTGAACTATGACTGTGGGTATCATCTCCATTATAAATACAATAAGTGCAGCAAAAGATATAAACCAAAGATAAATATAGTACAGATAAGCACGTAGGTTCTAATACAACATGTCATTTATTTATTCCGTCAGACAACAGCTTCCAGGGAAATGATAACATCACAACGAATGTTTCATTAATACAGACTGAGGCTCAGTGAAACAATTAGGCTTGCACGCGAGCAGTCCGCATTTTTTTCTGACCAATGACCAATCAAATTAGACCTTATCTTATCTTTTGTTTTAAGGTTATCTCTTTTTTTAAGGACGTATAATTTAGACAAAACACGAGCTTTCTGTATTTCAAAGGACTCGTATAAATACCAATTTACAAACCGCTAACTTTCGATCTGTTTTTTGGCTAGCCAAGCCAATGTCAGTAGTAATCGTATACCAAAATTCAACCCTATCCACGGATTTACGGAAAAACCCGAGTAAAAGTGCAAGGTACCGCTTGCAATCCATCTCACTACGCTGAAAGAAACGAACCCCGAAAATGATTAAACTATTTGGGTTTGAACATCATAGTTATGTCTAATTTCACAACAAACTTTGATAGATGTGCGATGTTAATCGCACGAAAGTGCTGACTAAGAACTTTGAGCCCTGATGACTCATAACTGCAAATTAGTGTGCTGTAACATTGAAAGAAACACTCGGCAAACCTCGGGTGATCGTCGATCAAAGTTTAGGTGTAGGTGCACATTCGGCAGAGTTGTCACGAGTGCTGTCAGAGCACTAATCGGGGTCGTTCGTTAGTCCCTTTTTTTAAGACACCATGTGAATGACAAATGATTATAGCGTATTTTACGCAGACGGTGTGCTCTTTTTCTGAAAAAGCTGTCTCAAAACCTCGGTAAGATTTTGATTTTTGTAAAATTAATTTGCATCCCGCGTCTGAAGTTTTAACTATGTATTTGATTGGTATGTCTTAATTCTTCCTATCAGATATGTCCAGATATGACATCTCGGTCCATAACCATTTCGACCCATGACAAACTCGGCGCATACACTCGAATATGTAACGTTAGACAGTGTATTCAAGTTTGCAACATGAGCCATTGAAAACAAGTTAACTCTTTACCAAACGATGGAATTTTAGACTTGTCTAAATCGAAAACATTTGCAGACGGCAAGTTAAATCCTTAGGGTCGTCAAAACTGGGGACTGTGTGTTAAAGAGTGAAGTAACTGGTGGGCTTTTTTTATATCGAAGATCAGACTTGACATTAAGTGCGATCTGATCTTCATCTCCATGGATATTTAGATCTATTTGCTGACTCATTTTGACCCGAGTCTAGCACAGATGGTGGATGCTTTATATCAAAGATCAGACTTCTTACTAGGAGTAATCTGAACTTGGCCTACGCTGTCAGTACAGGATATTCAAAAGGCAGTGAAAGCGTTAGATAAACACATTGCTGATGGATATTTTTTACTTCTAGTTTTTGTACACAAATCTGGAGTTATTTCATCAGTCAGATAACTGTATGCAGATGAAATGCATCCTTCAACTTGATAGGAACATATTTCAAAGCGGATGACTTTTAGAAGGGAATGGAGTGCAGGGCAATTCAAGACCATCAATATTAGTTCTCAACAGTATAAATCCGCACCGTGACTAAGAATAATGTATGAAAAAGATTTCCCTGTCCGATCATGTGTTTGGTTCCAGGCTTGTTTGTCCCAAACTAGTTCGGCCCTGGGCTTTTTCATCCACGCTTTTTGTCCCACATTATTGCATGCTTCTTTTTGAATGAAAGTCATTTCGACACTTTTTGGTTGTTTTAACCCGGTATTTTTTTTGCAAAATTTGGTCATTTCGACATCTGATTTTTTTCCTGAGTACTTTTTAGACTCGAGTTCCTTGAATTAAATTACTTTTAAGGTTGACTTTGTCGTACTATCATAATTTTGTTTTAGTGTGCGATATCTCTTTAACTACTGGACCAAACTTTATGCAACTTCATATATTGTTCATCATAACCCACAGACAATCATTTGTTTTTATTTAGTAAAATGCCATGTCATCCAAAAAGGAGGCTTAATGTATAATTTCATTATGGACCAATATCAACCAAAATTGGTGGAACATCATATTGATTTTATTATCCCCAGGAGATGGGGTACAGTTTTTGCGTTGTCCATCCGTTTGTTTTGTCCGTCTGTCTATCCCTCTGTTTGTCCCAACAAATATCTTGTAAAACCCTTGACGAAAAATGATGTCCGCCGATACATTTTTTTTTTTTTTTTCTTTGTTTTTTTGTTTAATGCCGTGTCATGGAAAAAGGGGGCTTGATGTTTATTCCTATTAAGTCTCTTTAAGCACGGTACAAAAATTTATGAAACTTGAGGTTTGTTTTGTTTATCATAAGCCACAGACAATCATTACTTTTTATATAATGAAATGCCATCTCGTGTATAATTTCATTATGGACCAATAACAATATGCCCAGGACTTGGACGCCTTCAGCGCTCTGATCTTTGAAAGTATGATATAGACAGAAAGAAACTTTCGACCTTTTCTGCTTGGATGGATATGATTTAGACAAGCGATCTTTATTTTTGTTACCTTCTTTATTTGTATTGATAATTTAGACAAAACGGAAGCTTTCATCTGAACAATCATGCTGTCACAGAGTAAATATGCCTCTTTCATCTGTTTTTCAAGACACATTTTATAGGAAAGCTTCTGTAAATAATGTAGGAAAAAGTGCAGCTAACCAGCATGTTCTTCTTCTCCCTCAACGTTTTCTATCCTTCCAAAAAGTAATCCGTCCATCTGTGACACATTTAATTTGACGTCTGCAAATGCTTCCAATTTTGACGAGTCTAAAAACATAGTCGTCTAGTAAAGAACTAATGCATATATTTCAAGTCAAAGTATACCGTAATATTTTATCGTTTGAACACAGACCTCGTAAAGCGTCTTTTGATAGTCTTACCATCATGTCCAAAATAACTAAGTTCGTAAATAAATGAATAATAAGTTAAGTCTAACAAAACAGCATAACTGTGGCATGATAACTGTATTCCATAGTATTATAATTATCATCATTGTTATTCTGATGAAATCTAGTTACGTGATTATTTGTTGACTGTGATTCCATTGACCCGTTCAGCGCCTTAAGCAAATACTGTGGCTTTTACGGACTGCATAGATCTAGATCAAACAGCAGATAAAATACAGAATTGAACTGAACTGACATTTATTTTTGACGTATACAAGTTGTACATTGTCACAACACATACATACAATGAATTTAGTCACGTGTTTAATGCATGAATCTTAACACACACGCACACACACACACAAAATTTTTTTTAGAAAACATAAAGAAAAAAACATAGAAAAAATACGAGTGGCAATAATAGAAATATATCTTAGTGACGTTTCAGATCTGCTTCGTAATTGGATCATTTGACAGAAAGACAGAAAATCGAGAGAGGATGAACAAGAATAATGACAAAGTAAGAGTTTACAGAATATTAATTAAGATACTATTTCTAAGAGCCAATGCTTCTTTAATAAATTTACAAAGATTGATGAGTTCGCTTTTATCTTTTGAGCATGAAAGTCTATGATATTTGAACACAGAAGGATGAAAGTAACAGCTAGATTTGATGTTTTTTTTTTTTTCATTGCAACAAAACTTTTACAAACACAAACAAAATGGTATTCATCTTCTATATCAGTTTCCCCGCAACATAGGCAATAGCGAAGCTCTTGCAGTGCAATATTCCTACCATATCTGCCAGTCTGTATTCTTAAAGGGTGGCTAGATGTACGTAAACGAATGAAATATGAACTGTATGACCTTGGAAGGATGTGTAAGTAATATTCGTACTCAAATGAAGTCTTAATGTATTTATACATATCTAAAACTGTACTTGTATTAGCAGACCTGAACCAGTCAGAAATAAACGTGTCTAAAATTCTTTCTTTGAAATCACGCAAGAATTTTTTTTATACTAATAGAATGATAAGGAAAAAAATTGAAAATCCACATGTATCGAGCAAAAATTGGACGTTTTGGACCCTGTAGAGCACATTCATAGATAGTTTTCAGTATAATATTTTCTGAATTAGCAACTTTAAGCCAATACTTGATAATACGGGCAAATCTATTGATCAATAAAGGGAAACGACCCAGTTCGCCGTAAACAGTCGCATTACATGTGCTTCTTTTGACTTTTAATAACCCTTTACAATATTTCAAGTGTATGTGCTCAATATCTTTAGATTTAGTGAAACCCCATATTTCACAAGCATAACTTAGTTCAGAACCTACAAAGGGGTCAAATAATTGATATAGAATTTTAGGATTAAGATCAAATTCTCTACATTTACATGTTAGAAAATGTATTGCTTTTAGCGCTTTGCCAGTTAAATGTTCTGAGTTTAATGAACCTGTGTAATTAAAAAAAAAACGACCCCTAGATAATTAAACTTGTCAACAACTTCAATAATTTGACCAACATAGCTCCATTTTTCTATCCCAAATGGTCGGCCCTTTTACGAAATACCATGACTTTAGTGTTGACTTTAAGACCCCATTTATCACAATACTCTTTTAACAGATACAGATGTTCCTGTGATTTTTGTGGTGATTTGCCTATAACAGGCATATCACCAGCGAAAAGAAGTAAAATAAAAACAATGTCGTTGATATTCAAGCCAGTGTTAGATTCTGGTCTTAGATCTATACCAACAGCTTGTATAGTCAAACCTGTAAGATGAACGTCCTTTTAGGTTTCAGTGGGTTGTATTTCCAGCCGGCTACAGACAGAGGTCGAGTTTATGTATTTGGTGCTGAAAAGGTTAAATCATAACCAATGTGATGTCATTAAACAAAACTGTGGAAGTGTTGTAATAATGAATATTTGAAAATATTTCTTATTGCTTATTGCTGGCATTTTGCATAAACGGCCAGATTCTTCACCCAGACATAAGGTAGACCGCATGCATAAGGGACCTGTGCGATCATGCTTGTTTGGGCGAAACCATCGACACATCCTTACCTCGCTGTAAAATTGTAACCGATGGTTACGTGTATTAGACCGATTCCCAACTATCTGAGCCATGCTCTGTGAAAAGGAAGCTTAATGCATCTGTAACAAGCAGCGGCCCATGTTAGCCTGCGCAATTCGCACAGGCGGACCTGGGTCGAAATTTTTGCTATATGTTAATTTGCTGCATGTCAAAGAGCTAGTGTACCTTTCGATTCAGTCGGTTGTTATACAAAATGGATTTTCTAGATCCATAATCATGTGATAAATTGCTTGGTATAGCGGATCACAGAGATTGATTACGCCCCTTTTTTCCAGAGCATGGCTCATATAAAGAACAAGAGAGCCAATGGCCCTAAATTGCTCACCTTCGTAAAGTCTTCTACAGTTAATAAAGCTGAGGAGATCTTGGTTTTAATGATGTAAAACACATGAGTGTAAGTGACGTACGTAAGTGACGTGCTCTTTGACCTGACATGGCCAAATTTCTAACTTCACCAAGATATCATCAAGACAAACATTCTGATCAAGTTTCGTGAGTATTAGGCTAAAAATGTGTGGCCTCTACGGTGCACACAATGTTTATCTAAGATTTGGCCCAGTGACCTACATTTTGACCCGATGTAACCTAATTTCGATCTTGTTCAAGATATCATCAAGACAAACATTCTAAGTTTCAAGAGTATCAGGCAAAAAATGTGACCCCTACGGGTAAAGTACGGGTTTTCTAAGATTTGGCCCAGTGACCAACTTTTTGACCCGATATAACGCAATTTATAATTTGTCTAAGATATTATGAAGACAAACATTCTGATCAACATCGAGTATTAGGCTGAAACTGTGGCCTCTAGAGTGTACACAAGGCTTTTCTTAGATTTGGCTAAGTGACCTACTTTTTGACCCGACATGACCCAATCAAGACAAACATTCTGACCAAGTTTCAAGAGCATCAGGCCGACAATGTATCCTCTAGAGTGCACACAAGGTTTTTTCTAAGATTGACCCAATTTCAATCATGTCAAAGATATCATCAAGACACAAATAATCTGATCTAGTTTCATGACTATCTGGCTGAAAATGTGGCCTCAAGAGTGCACACAAGATTTTTCTAAGATACAGTGACCTACTTTTCGACCAAACATAAACCAATTTCAAACATGTCCAAGACTTTATTAAGACAAATATTCTGACCAATTTCAAGAGTACCTATAGAGTGCACACAATGTTTTTCTAAAATTAAACCCAATCACCTACTTTTTGACCCAACATCACCCAATTTTGAAAGTGCCCAATATTTTAATCAAGACAAACATTCTGACCAAGTTTCATGACTATTTCACTATCTGACAGAAAATATGGCCACTATAGTGCACATAAGGTTTTTTTTTTTTTTCCCAAGATTTAGCCCAGTGACCTACTTATTGACCCAACGTGGCCAATTTCGAACTTGCTCAAGATTTTATAAAGACAAACATTCTGACTAAGTTTCTTGATTGTCTGACTGAAAACGTGGCCTGTGGAATGCACACATGGTAAATGTTGAAGACCCGGACGACGGACGCGGGCGTCGGACAACGCAGGACGGACACAGCACAATCACAAAGCTCACCTGAGCTAAAACTAGGTTAAAACATGTGATTGGCTGCTGCTTTCTGTTCCAGGCTTTTTGTAGCTAGCTATGTAATTTGGAAGTAATTCTGCCGGCACAAAATGTATAAACTCGAACTCTTTCGACCGCTTAAAACCGAAGGTGTTTTTTTTTTTTTTCTTTTACTCAAAGAACTGATTAAACAATTGGACGGGCTGTGCAGTCTGATTGGTCGGTAAACGCGATCCCTGAGAAGTTATTAGCTTATTTAAACCGATTTCCTAACCTACTGAGGACAACTGGTACATTACTTGTCATCCTAGTTGCAAAATGACTGGCTACAAACTCTACTAGATATCAGTTGTGCTGGTTTGAATCGTCTTATGTAGGAAATGTCATAAGTACCAAAAGTTCCGAATACAAATTGTTCTAGGTACTTGTTACCTGTTACCAAATTGTCCTAGTACATTTAACGGTTATGGTGCCATAAATAAAAAAAGTCAGAAGGTGTGGATCTAAGATAAAACAGGCCTTTTGTGCTATCTTTCAGTAACACTGTTTGAAAATCGCCAATAGAACCGAAAGTATCAACCAGTGGACGTACTATACAGCCGTGATTTAAAAGTTTCACACGGCAGAACTACTATACAGCCGTGAGTTTAAAGTGTCACACAGCAGAGTTACTATGCAGCCGTGATTTAAAAGTGTCAAACAGCAGAGTTACTATACAGCGGTGATTTAAAAGTGAGACACAGTAGAGATACTATAGAGCCGTAATATAAAAATGCCACACGGCAAAGGTAATATACTGCCGTGATTTAAAAGTGCCATACAGCAGAGTTACTATACAGTCGAGATTTAAAAGTTTCACGCAGTAGAGTTACTAGACAGCCGTGATTTAAAAGTGTCACACAACAGAGTTACTATACAGCCGTGATTTAAAAGTGTCACGCAGTAGAGTTACTATACAGCCGTGATTTAAAAGTGTCACACAACAGAGTTACTATACAGCCGTGAATTAAAAGTGTCACACAGTAGTTTTACTATACAGCCATGATTTAAAAGTGTCACACAGTAGAGTTACTATACAGCCGTGATTTAAAAGTGTCACGCAGTAGAGTTACTATACAGCCGTGATTTAAAAGTGTCACACAGCAGAATTACTATACAGCCGTGATTTAAAAGTGTCACGCAGTAGAGTTACTATACAGCCGTGATTTAAAAGTGTCACACAGCAGAATTACTATACAGCCGTGATTTAAAAGTGTCACGCAGTAGAGTTACTACACAGCCGTGATTTAAAAGTGTCACACAACAGAATTACTATACAGCCGTGATTTAAAAGTGTCACACAACAGAATTACTATACAGCCGTGATTTAAAAGTGTCACACAGTAGAGTTACTACACAGCCGTGATTTAAAAGTGTCACACAACAGAGTTACTATACAGCGGTGATTTAAAAGTGTCACACAGTAGTTTTACTATACAGCCATGATTTAAAAGTGTCACACAACAGAGTTACTATACAGCGGTGATTTAAAAGTGTCACACAGTAGAGTTACTACACAGCCGTGATTTAAAAGTGTCACACAACAGAGTTACTATACAGCCGTGATTTAAAAGTGTCACACAGTAGTTTTACTATACAGCCATGATTTAAAAGTGTCACACAAAAGAATTACTATACAGCCGTGATTTAAAAGTGTCACACAGTAGAGTTACTATACAGCCGCGATTTAAAAGTGTCACACAGTAGAGTTACTATACAGCCGTGATTTAAAAGTGTCACACAGTAGTTTTACTATACAGCCGTGGTTTAAAAGTGTCACACAGCAGAATTACTATACAGCTGTGTCCGTAAAGCGTAAAAGGATTGTTGCTATACAGCCGAGATTTCAGTGTCAAACAGGAGGGGTATTGTATATAGCCCTGATTTGAAAATGACATACAGTAGAGGTATATTACAGCCAAGATTTGCTATACAGCCGTGATAAAAAAGTATCACGAAGCAGAGTTACTCTACAGCTGTGACCTTAAAGTGTCAAACGGTAGTTACTATACAGCCGAGATTTAAAAATGTCAAACAACAGAGGTACTATACAGCCCTTATTTGAAAATGACAAACAGTGGAGTCTCCTTACAGCTGTAATTTAAAAGAAACTGTCAACAGCTTTGTGCACAGTCAAGAGAGGCATTATCAATGGCACTGTTATTTTTCCAAAACTTAGCTACCTATAGACTAATATACATGCTTATTAAAAGGGGCGACATTAGTCAAATAACAACCAAGCATATGTTTCCTTTATGCACGCACACGAATCTGTAACATATCTTCTCCCCAGACCTTTCATACTTGAATCAGTAAGTAAACAAAACACATACTTACAGTTAGCTAGCAAAACCCACATGTATCAATTTCAGTTCATCTTTTTGATCAGAACATTTCTACAAAATATCTGACAGTTAAAGTTCAAGTATTAGACTGCGCGTTCTCTGCAGATCCTGTTTTTGACCAGAACATTTCTACAAAAATATCTGACAGTGTAGTTCAAATATCAGACGGCACGTTCTTTGCAGTCTTTATTAACACAGTCCACAGAAGCACTATATTTCACGTAAAGCGTGGTAAGAGTTAAATGGGGGCTAATTTCTTATTGACGAAACGTCATTGTATCCCAAGACAAAAACCAGTCAGACGTCGAGCCGGTCAAATTTGTCAATATCTCTCCCGTTATCTGTTATGTCAGAAATAGATTCCGCCGCAGGTGGACAGTGGTCAATGTTCGTCTCAATTTTTCCTGTAATGAAGCGTCTTGCCTCGTAATATTTCCCCCTTTGAGACCAATAGCCGGAAAACAGATTTAAGGATGACATATTTTATGGCTGCCCGATCGACACTTAGTAATTGACGTATGGCTATAATTAAAGGGAAACAGTCTGTTCTTCTGTCATCAAAGAAACAATATTGATTGATAAGATTTTCCTGAAACATCGGCATATTCCGTGAAACTTAACTTCGGTAAGGCTCGTTTTCCGAAGGGACTAGTGTACTGTAACTTTTTACATTGTGCAGTCTGACCCTGGTAAAACCACGTAACTTGAAAAAGGACAAAGAGCGTACTATTGTATGCTTCAACCCAGTTAGATAAGTCACACTGAACTGGTTTACAGGATTTAACATTCAAGTGACCGAGTGAGGTCATGTATGATCATGTATGAAATGCATACATTTTTCGAATTTTAATCAGAAGACGTTTCCTACTATGAATCTGTCAATATATTTGTCCTACATTTGTTCCTATATATTTGGAAGAATCAATCGATCCTCGTGGTAAGTATAACCCAAACTTGCGCGGGGTCGCTTATGACCGCCGGAATATCTATATATGAGATTTTTGTACGGGATCGTATAGCAAATCCGCTTACTTTTATCGAACTGGCCGGAGCCAAATACATCATGCGTAAAAACGCATGCGTGTTCACTTTCAGTTATGAATAGCTGGTCTGCACCACGTAATCGGTTTGACCTGAACCAATTACTCTCATACACACTTACGCTCTACTCATTTTAATTTCAGTTTAAGCTAGTATACCCCGACTTCGTTTTTATCACTGCAGTCCTACATACGGTGGCACTGAGGTGACATGTGCATTTTTTTGTATTTATCTCGTTCCCACGAGATAATAATTTGTTTTCTCGATTTTTTTTTTTTTTTATATAAAAAATTATGCAAAAAACAAAATTCGTTTTTCTCGAGGTTTTTTTTTTTTCATTCCTCCTACTAATTCCTACATTTACACGGAGTCCATGTTCTTCATAGTTTTATTCAACATGGTAGTTTGCATCCACGATTGTTTCAGAACTCGAGAAAACGATTTTTGTCTTTTGCATAATTTTTTATTAAAAAAAAAAAAAAAAAAAACTCAAGAAAACGAATTTTGTTTTTTGCATAATTTTTTATATAAAAAAAAAAGAAAAAAGAAAAAACTCAAGAAAACGAATTATTATCTCGTGGGAACGAGATAAATACAAAAAAAATGTACATGTTACCTCAGTGCCACCGTACCTACACGTGTACATGCAGTTTTAAAACTTATACCTGCGGAAAACTGCATCAGATTGATGGATCAAGTTGCTACTCGTTAATAAATTCATGTAATAAAATAAAAGTTACTGCACGTTCCGGTCGGAAGAACAACCTGGACTTTCCGTGCCCTTGTTAATGCCACTACCTAGTTACATATACATGTACATGCACTACGTGCAATGGAATTTTATTTCCTTGACATCAAAACATAGCTTAACCCTTTAGCTGCTAAGCTCGAATAACTGACCTTTTGCGGACAGCGTAGATCACGATCAGACTGCACAGAAGGTGCAGTCTGATCTTGGATCTGCACTGTCCGATAAGGAGATATTTATCTCCAAAAATTAATTTCGACAAAATATTATGTAGCTTTTTACTATCGGCTTGAAAGTTTTATTCAACTTAATTAAAGGATAAGGGTTAATGTTATTCCAAAAGTTCTACAAGTCCGTTTTTCAGCACTTCAATCAGTTACAGCTTTAGATATTGCAGTAAATGGCTGACTCTAATTACTGATTAGATTTGAACAGTAACTGTAACATCTGAAGCTAAAACCAATTTACTGTTTTCCTGGGAACCATGGCCAACATAGATACAAATAAGTTGTGTTGGAAAAATGAAATTTCATTATTATGACTATGAAACAGCATTTTAGATGCTCGCCCTGGTAGCTCAGTGGTTAGCGTATCTGACTTGTGACCTAGTTGTTGCAAATTCGATACCCGGTTGAGGCAAACTTTCTTTCCGGTGACTTTTGGCCTCTCACCTCTGATGCATGTCAGAAAAGTAGTCAGTGAAAGAAAATTGTGTCGGCACTGGTGTGAGAAAGCCAGGAAATACATGCGTAGGTACACTGCACTGATCGCCCTGATATGACTTAAGCTATTAAAACGGCGTTATAGTCCAATACAAAAAAAAAAAACAAACAAAACATTTTTGATGACGAAGCATGACACTGTTTACAGTTATATGTTTAGCCATTAGATTATTACTATTATTACTATTTTCAAATACTTATTACTATGATGTTACTCAGTGACAAAAAAGATGTTTGTTTGTGTTTTAAGACAGAAACATTATTGTCACAAACGATGACCGACGTGTTTCATTGAGATTTATGTTACCCCTCGGACAGTTCAGTGCGACAAAAGGACCTTTTGCAGACAGCGTAGATCAAGATCATACTGCACAGAACGTGCATTTTGAGTTAGGATCTACGATGTTCGATAAGAAGATATTCTTCCCCCAAAGATAACTTTGAAATAGCAAAATTTGGCTTCTAACTATCGGCTTGAAAGCTTAATTTCACTTATTTAGCAGGTTAAAGTATTTGCATATTAGCTCGTCACCAGTAACTTTTGCTCGTCACAACTCGGCCGATTCCGTACCTACATCTAACCTCGTCTGTATAAGGGAGGCTTCCATTTTGAACTACCAATCACATGATCTTAAACATGGCGGCGCCCCTGTAGATCGCTTAGCAACGACATGAACAACCACTGTGAAGTTATTCACTTCTATCGGTCTGTCGATGAAAGCTCCTAACGGAATTGATAAACATGCTAAAAATTGAATGTACAAACTCTTTGCCGACTGAAATACTCTTAGAAAGATAAAGATAGAAAATTTACTCATGCGTTCTTTCTAAAGAGGAGCCTTACAATTTCAGTAACGGTAAAGCGGTGTGCTTCCGGAGATGTGCGAAATGTACCGTGTAGGTGCATATCAAGCTACGTGATACAGCCGAGGGATTTGATCACCGGATCACCCGAGGTATGTCGAATGCAGTACCTTTCACTAAACTGCGTAGATTTACGCAATATTTTGGGGAATTGAATATACACACATACGATCTCTGTTTTACCCAAAGGTATGAACTGGCGTAAAGTGCAAATATTATGTACATATTTACTCCTATCGTAAAGTTATGCAGTTCAGAGGAACTTGTTTTAACCCTTTACCGCACAATGACGCCTTCCTTTAACGACCCTGGGAAAGAAGCCTTTTGAAAACATTGTGGGAAAAGGATAAAATGCTGGTTACCAGCATTTTCTCCTTTTCCCACAATGTTTTCTGCTCTATCTAAGAAAAATTGCACTTTTTGTGCCACATTTAAAACCGTCGTCTGCAAACGCTTTCAATTTGGACAAGGCTAAAATTTTGTCGTCTGGTAAAGGGTTAAGACTTGATCCTTGCTTATGTAAACTACGTACGCAAATTTCGTGCGTTCGCAGTTTTGTGAAGAGGGCAGCCCAGCTCTTCTATACTGTAATGTTCTAATTGTCCAACCAAGCTGTAATTCATATCTTGCACTTCATGATTGAATGTTTTCATGTGTGATGCAAAAATTCAAAGAAATAAGACATAAAAAGTAACATCTATTTGACAAGATGTAACATGTAAGGATTGTCGAAATAAACATGGAATTGTTCTCTGTGTGCTTTAATTTTATTAGTATAATTACCAATCATTCTAATAATCCCACCCTAGAATACATACAGATATGAGCCATGCTCTGTGAAAAGGAGGCTTAATGCATCTGCGAAAAGTATTGACCCAGGTCAGCCTGTGCAGTCGGCGCAGGCTGACCTGAGCCGAAACTTTTCGCTATTGATCAATTTTACGTATGTCCACGGACAGTCTACCTCATGATTAAGCCGGTTGTTAAAAGAAAATGGTCATTATGGATCTATGATAATGTGATGGCTTGCTTGATATTATGCATTACAGAGATGCATTAAGCCCCCTTTTGCCATAGCATGGCTCATATATATTGGAACAAAAATGAATGTATTACCTGAGAGAGAGACAGACAGACAGACAGACAGACAGGCAGACAGACAGACAGACAGACAGACATTAAAGTCTTTGCATTTTTACATAAAATCTTTGAACATTTTAACAACCTATAATTTGTACAATCTTTAAAACAAATTTTTAGCCTTGTACAGCGATGAATTCATTCATTCATAGGCTAATGGAGCGAGGAACGTTACACCATCGGAATCCACGACATTTCTGTATTTGGTATTTGTGCATTATCTGGTATTGAAATCCAAAATCTAATATTTTCAGGATAAATGATGTATATAATTTCTGCTGGGAAAAGTCGCGTGAATCCCTGAATATATCACGGAATTTTATGATTTGTAAAAACGCGAGACTGTCACGCTCGAGCCAGCCTATATCTAGCTTAATTAACCCTTAGGCTGCAAAAAGCGACTCACTAATTTTTTACAGATATTGTGGATCAAGATCAGGCTGCACAGAACGTGCAGTCTGATCTTGGACGTACACTGTCTGATCAGGAGATATTTTTCTCCAAAATATAAGTTTAAAGTAGCATTAATCGGGTTTTTACTATCGGCTTGAAAGGTTAACTCTAATTATTTAGCAGGACAAGGGTTAATCAAGCGAGTCCTTTTCAAGACGAAGGTTGTTTAGGTTGGTCTTGTAGACTGTTTAGACTATGATCAGACTTACATGTATATGGCGTGCAGCACACGAAAAGGGGCCTTCGGACATTTGCGTAAAGTGTCGTCTCGGATTAGCCTGCGCAGTCTGCGCAGGCTAATCCGAGACGGCACTTTACGACTACATAAGATTTTTTCATACAGTAGACTTTCGTGAAACAGAAACTCGCACAGAAACGGAAAATGTCGTCTTGGATAAGTCACAGACTGCACAGGCTGATCTGGGACGACACACTTTTACGCATATGTCCGAAGGCTCCTTTTCGTGTGTTGCACGCCATATAGAAAATATTTGTGATGGATGTTTTTATGTTTTAACCCTCTACCTTACAATACCGTGTTTTTTTACGAAAACTAAACTAGGAGGTCGAAAATACAGGTGACCGGTTAACACTTAAGCTGCTGAATAAATGAAACGCAAATTTCTACTCAATACTAAAAGCCAAAACACTGCGGTTTCAAATTTTATTTCATCGGAAAGAAAAATACCGCATCGGATAGTGTAGATCAAAGATCAGACTGCACGTTCTGTGCAGTCTGATCTTGATCTACACTGTCCGCAAAAGGTCAGTGGGTCGCGATTAGCACAATGTTTTTTTTTTGCTTTTGCAAAAATAGTTTTTTTCTCATTTACGTCACATTAATTTATCATCTGCAAATGCGTTCAATTTGGATTTTTTTTTCTTTTTAAATTGGCATCTGGTGAACAGTCGCTAAATGAATAAATACGAGTACAAATTTCTGCTTAGCATTCAAATGCGAAATACTGCAATTTTCTAGGTTATAAATCTCGTGCGTCTTTGGTAGAATATTCAGGACAATAATCGGACAGTCAAGGTTAAGATTAGATTTCACTTTCTGTGCGGTCTGGGTCGGTATTCACCAACCATTCTTAAGAATATTCTTGGTCTTATTCTTCAAAATTTTCTACATTTGAAAGTAACACAACTTCTGATTGGCCAAACCATTTGGTTTGGCCAATCAGAAGTTGTGTTACTTTCAAATGTAGAAAATCTTGAAGAATAAGACTAAGAACGTTCTTAAGAATGGTTGGTGAATACGGACCCCGATCTTGATCTACACTATTCGCCAAGGTAGCCAAATTTTCCATCCACACTCAAAGAGTTGATCGCCCTCCCATGAGAAAGAAATAAAGGCGACAATTTATTCATTAAAAACAAGGCAAGATCGCACATAGATAATGTATCTTGAGTCGATCGAACTCGGCAGCAAATAAGTAATGGATAAATACTGCAAAACACATACGACTAGATTTCTCTTGGGGAAACCAACCCTTTGACAGCTTTTATCTCCGATAAGAAGCAAAAAGAGTACACGGGTCTTTTTTCCGAAGAATGAACAGTATACATGTTGAAGAAATCACATGCAGGGTGTTTGTCATTGAATGATTGATTGAATGGTGTTTTACGCCGCTTTCAACATTATTTCAGTCATATCACGGCGACAGCTCACATATTCATGTATTTCCTGGGTTTTACCAGTACTAGGCTAAGGCTCTAAAGTGTCTTGCCGAAGGGCACACCCAGCAGATCAGATGGGGCTCGAACCCGGGGCCTTAAGGTTACGATTCCCACACTTTACCACTGAGCCACGCAGGACCCCGTCAAATAATAAGAATAGAATCTAATAATAATGATAATCATCATCATCATCATAATTGAAATGATTGAATATGCCCTAGAACAGAGAGGAAAACATTTTAGCAAGCATTTTCTCCTTTTCCCAAAATATTTTCAAAAGGCTTCTTGCTCAAGGTTGGTAAATCTCGGAATTGTGTCGTAAAGGGTTAAAGCTTGAAATATCAAATGCGTCAGTCTGACGTCTTCGATAGAGTTGTACTCTACCAGTCTACTTCTTGGCTTGAAACTACGATACTGTCGCATGGACATGTCTTTTGTTTATGTGCAAGCTCGTTGTCTGTCATATTCTTCGAAGATTGTCCGGTCTGCTATGACGCATCACTATCCTGTACATGAAAAATATCAATGCGCGGTGCGTAAAATTAAAACTCTGCCGCTAAAAATGTAGTGAGCGAAAAATGGCCATAAGTAATACGTCTGCAGAAAAAAAAAACAAGCCTGTTTTTCGCTCCGAAATTCTTCAAAATATATCAGTAAACGGGAGAAATAATGTAAAAAATGCCATTGTTGAATGCAAATCTTTGTATACAGTTTCCAAATATTCGTATTGGGAAAACCGGGATTCGTGAAGGGTTTTTCAGAGACTTTAACAACAACAACAAAAAAAGAAATGTCCTAACCATCCTGGGCTCATACCAGGGCCATTTCCAAGGCCTATAGGGGCTATGTTTATAAATGACAGGTGTAAAAGTTATATGCTAGCTAACCGTGGCTGGATGAATCGTACTAGTTAGCGCTGTTTTGGTTAAAGGATCTTTACTTTGAAATTGGTAGTACCGATTGCCATCTCGGCAAGTAGTCCGGTTCTGTACCCAGAATGCCCAATCAGATAAAAATGGCATCTATCGTAAGATAATGTGTACAAGGTAAATTTTTTGACCAGGCCGATATAAATGAAACACCACAAAGCTATAAACATGCACAGGCTGCGGTTTGATTGCAGGGTGCTTTACGCCGATGTCAACGTTTAGTCATATCAAGGCTACATCTCACTGATTTATGTGTGTCCTGAGTGTCACACATACTTTGGTAGAGCTATGATGTGTATCTCACCCCATGAACATTCCCACAAGGAAACCAAGCGCCACAAGTGAGGATCGCTCCGCGTTCCTTCATATTTCGAGTTTCACACAGGATGTAGTCCTGAGCCTATCCTGTAACAGCTTGCTATAACAGTAATAAACTATTCATAGCAAAAAAGTACTGTTGTTGAACAGAGCTCCAGATAGAGGGAGTGATTTTCATTTCAAAATTGAAAATATTAATCACTCTCCAATAAACCCTATGTTATGGGTACTCATTAGAATTGTCTCATCGAGGCGATTCTAATGAGTACCCACAACATAGGGTTTGGAAGAGAAATAATGAATTTAGAATACTATCACTCCCTTTTATCTGGAGATCTGGTTGAAGACATTATTTCGTAATGCTCTAGACACAGTATTGACTTTATAGGATGTTTTGGGAATCATTTGTATCGTGATATGGTCATAACTCGTCTCCTAGAGATCTTTCAATCTAGATTTTCTGTCCCCCCTTATCGAATATTAACTTTAGGCTGGTAAGTGCGATTCAAGGACCTTTTGTGGACGGTGTAGATCAAGATCAGACTGCACATGACGTGCAGTCTGATCTTGGATCTACACTGTCTGATAAGGAGATTCCCCCCCCCCAACCCCCCAACCCCTCCCACTCCCCCCCCAAAAAAAAAGTGGGAAAAAAACTTTGAAAAAGCAAAATTTGATTTTTACCCAGTTTTTTAAAAAATCATTTCACTTGTTTAGTAGTTTAAGCGTTAACGTTTTTACAAACATCTCGATGGCAAATTGAATACACAATCACATTTAGGGAATCCGTTGAAAAAAAAGGAAGGGAGGAGAAGGGGAGTTACAGAATACAAAGAGGAAACATGGGTGCAGTCACGGCAAATTGGATCAAGATCAAACTGCACAAATTTGTAATCTTGGATCTTCGCTGTCCGACGGTTTGTAAGATACGCAGGACAGAACGACCCTGATATTGCAAATAACGTCCTTACCTTTGAACTGCTTAAAAAAATAATAATTTAAAAAAAGAAAAATGCAACAGTAAAATGATACTTGAATCCTATATATTGCAATTTTGGAATTCTTCTCGTGGGAAATATATATCACTGTATGGGGCAGTATTAATGAAAAATCAGACTCCATGCTCTCTGTAGTCTGATCGTGATCTACGCTGTCCGCAAAAGCTTATTGAGTCACACTTGGCGGCCTGAGGGTTAATTTGACCTCACTGATAGAAAGAAAAAAAAAAAAACTTCGATATAATTTGTCCTCATCCGTAAACCATTAAATAACTGTGTGGGCACAGAAAATGGTTTGACGTCATTAATGCATCCAAACAGCCGTTAGAATGACAGTCAAAAGAACCATAATACGTAAGTATTTCATCAAATTCCGAATCCCTTTTGACTTACATATTATTGAGCCTTGCTCTGGCGAAAGGGGGCTTAATGCATGCCCGTGATCCATGATACCAAGCAAGTCATCACATGTTTATGGATCAATAAAATCCATTTTGTATAACAAACAACTGATTCATGAGGTAAAGTGGTCCTTTGACATACAGAAAATTGACCAATATCGAAAAGTTTCGGCCCAGGTCAGCCTGCGCAGACTGCGCAGGCTGACCTGGTCGATACTTTTCGCAGATACATGAAGCCGCCTTTTCTCAGAGCGCGGCTCAATTCCAAGTTACTTTTTAATTCATTGTGGGTTAAATGATACAGATATTATCATGAAAATAGAGTAAAGAAATTTGACTTTCAAAAATCTAACTTTAGACTTGATTCAGTATAATGTAATCAAGATGCAGCTGTTTGAACGTGAACAACATTTTCAAAAAAAGGTTTTTACAATAACGTCAATGACAACGTCGGCAAAGGTTAACGAAATAATGTCAACACTAGGTTTCACACTCGTCACAACTCGGCCCATTCCGTACCTCCATCTGACCTCGTCTATATTAAGGGGGTTTCCATTTTGAAAAAAAAAAACTATCAGTCACATGATCTTAAACATGGCGGCGCTCAAATCGATTAGCAACGGTAACAATTGGCACGATGATAAGCGATCTGTCACTGAAATTGCCAACGGACTTGACAGACCAAGTCAGAAAACTGTTTGTCAACGAAAATGTATTTAGAAAGATTTTGATAGAAAATTTTGACTCGTGGTTTCTTTTTCTAGGTGGAGTATTACGATTTTAAAAACGGTAAAGCGATGTACATCCGGCAAAGAAATGTACCGTGTAGGTACATATCAAGCTATGTGATACACTCGAGGGACTTGATCAACGGATCGCCCGAGGTTTGCCGACTGTAAGTTTCAGAGAAATACTTATTGGCAGCAATTATAATTCTGTCAGATAAAGTTAACACGTGTTCAAAGTGTATTGAGCCATGCTCTGTGAAAAGGGGCTTAATTCATCTGCAAAGAGGTATCGACTCAGGTCAGCCTGCTCAGGCTGACCTGAGCCGAAACTTTTTGCTATTTTCCAGTTTGCTACATGTCCAAGGACGTGTTTTCCTCATGGTTCAGTCGGTTGTTTGACAAAAAAGTTTTTTATGGATGTATAATTATGTGATGACTTGCCTGGTATCACGCATCACAGAGATGTATTAAGCCCCCTTTAGCCAGAGCATGGCTCAGTTATCTTAGATGACAAACTGTGTATGGTTTACGTCAAATTAACGATCTACAGGGTCCGTATTTATCAACTATTTTTAAGAACGTTCCTAGTCTCCAGTTGTGTTACTCTTAAATTTAGAAATTCTTGGAGAATATAACTAAGAATGTTCATAAGAAAGGTTGTTGAATACGGACCCTTTTGTTCTTCAAAGACACCCAACTGTTCAGTGGATTTATCCCTGTGTCAGACCACTGAACTTTAGATTTGTCCAACCTGAAAGCATCTGCAGACGATAAATTAAATGCTCAAAAGATAGGATTTGTCTTTGATTGGGTAGAAAACACTGTGGGAAAAGGAGAAAATGCGGGTAACCAGCATTTTCTCCTTTTTCCACAATTTTTTCGAAAGCGTTTTCTTCGGGGTCGTTAAAGTTCGGTACTGCTTGGTAGAGAGTAAGGAGATCGCTTAGTGAGTTTTAAAACCATTGATAAGGGCTTTAGAATCATTGCGAATTGAGACTGAGGTTTTTCAACCAACCAACCAACCAGCCAACCAACCAACCAACTTCATGTTCTAAAGTGACGATAACAATTATCGATTTTGAACCCCCCCCCCCCCCCCCCCCGTTTTTCCAACATTACGCACTTGCGTATCGAGGGCGTTATGTGAGTTACGCCCTTGGTTTATTTCACTTCGGAAATAGTAGTTTAACACAGGATTATACCATATACCGTCAAATGCCCTACAATACAGCTATGGTTATGTTTCTATGAACAGAATACGTGCAGTCTTATATTTGACACTTACATCTATATATGTTCTCATGGCCAAATACCCCCCCCCCCACTGCAATATTTCGAATTTTACCATTTACCATACAAAGCCGTGTTTTAACGACCCTGAGAATGGTGGCTTTTTTAAAGCAATGTGCGAAAACGGGAAAATGTTAATTCCCTTTCTTTTGTGCCCCGAGGTTACTTTTTAAGTAAACGGCAAAATTTCAACCCTTAGCCTGCTTAGCGAGAATCAAGGACCTTTTGCCGACAGTGTAGGTCAAGATCATACTGCACATAACGTGCAGTTCGACCTTGGATCTACACTGTCCGCTAAGGAAATATTTTTTCCCAACAATTAACTATTAGTTAATAACATTTGGGTTTCTGTTATGGGCTTGAAAGTTTCATTTCAATTATCTAGCAACTTAAGGGTCAAACTCGTCCATCTACAAAGCATTTTGCAGACTGCAAATCATGACGAAAAATTTAATCATATATAACTGGTATTTTGAAGCTAATCATGACGGGAGGTTCAACTATTTCAGTATTTCTGTATAAATTTCAAATGAGCCACGCTCTGGCAAACGGGGGCTTAATGCATCTCCGTAATGCATTACACCAGGCAAGTCATCACATGAAATCCATTTTGTCTAACAACCGACTGAACCCTGAGGTATAATGACCCTTGGGTATGTATAAAATTAATTAAAAGAAAAACAGTTAGATGGGTCAGCCTACGCGGGCTGGGCAGGCTGAGATAGGTCGACATTTTGTGCAGATGCCTTAACTCTGTACCACACAGCAGAATTTTATTTTTGTCGAAACTGAAAGCATTTGCAGATTATTTGAAAATTAAAGGTGACTCAGAAATTGAAATTTCTTTTTGAAAGGGAAGAAAACATTGTGAGAAAAGGAGAAAATGCTGGTTACCAGCATTTTCTCCTTTTCCACAATGTTTTTCAAAAGGCCTATTTCCCATGGTCGCTAAAACTCGGGAGTGTGTGGTAAATGGTTAAGCCCCATTTTGCCAGAGCATGGTTCATATATCATATACGGTGTACCGATATACACCTGTCATTAAATACCTCTATTTTACACTAATTTGCTCAATTCATTCTTTTCCAAACAATCACGAGCTTCGACGACGCTGGCCAAGAAAGTTTTGAAAAACATTGTTGACAAAGGAGATTGTGTTTGTAGCTAGCATTCTTTTCCAGTATGTTTTCTACATTATGAAAGACAAATAGCATCCTGCGAGTCAACTCTACTGTGTCATCTGCAAGTGCTTTTAATATGGACAAGTGTGAAACAATTTTGTCTGAACCATTTGCCATAAAATCCCGGCTTTTGACGACCCTAATGCAGAAAACTTTTGAAAACAAAGTAGGAAAAGGGAAAATGAGATAGTAACTAGCACCGGCAATTTCTCCTTTTATCTCCACGAACCCTATCCTTTCAGAGAAAATAATAATTAACATCATTTGAAAAAATAAAATGTGTTGTGTGTAATTACTTTCATTTTGGACAAGTCTAAACTTTTGTTGTCTGGTTATGAGGTATATGTAATGAATTAATCCTTGAGCTGCTAAGCGGACAGTGTAGATCAAGATCAGACTGCACAGAACGTGCAGTCTGATCTTGATCTACACTGTCCGATAAAGAAATATTTTTCTCCAAAAAGATCTGTTTGAAATAACAACATTCGAGTTTTTACTATCGGCTTGAACGTTTCATTTAACCTATATAGCAGATAAGGGTTAAGTAGCTAGCTGTGGTTGGTTAGCAAGATTTTGTTGTCTTGTCATTTAGATAAGTAGAGAGCTTAATTGTCTATTGGGTTTGTCTGCTTGTGAGTCAGTCATATAGTTAGTCATATAGTTAGTCTTGGTTTGGTTGTTTGGTTTGTATTGGAGTTTAACACCATTTTAGCAGCTCGGAAAGAAAGTTTGCCTCGACCGGTTATCGAACTCGCAACCACCAGGTCACGAGTCAGATACGCTAACCACTGAGCTACCCGGGCGGGCCATTTAGTTAGATAAGTAGTTGGATAGATGGGGTCAATAACTTAGGCCTGTCGGTTTGTTTATAGGTTATTAGTGCTTTTATTTGTCACTTCACAGATAGAGCTATATTTTTGTTACTTATGTAAGTAAATTTGCTCATGTCAGTAAATCTACGAGTACTTATGGCGTCGTGTGAACGACTTTCAAGTAGGCGTAAAATAGTTCTCAGTGAATTGAAGTAAGTAGAAGTATATTTGCACCACTACTGGAAGCTTTGAGATGCGGATCACGCGTCGCGTTTGAGCACCACAAGTTGCCGTTAAATCTTTATAAAATATGATAATTTACTATAAAATACAGGTTTGCTTGCTCATATGACATTGCATGTCGACATGTCGACTGGCACTACATGTATCTCAACTTACTAGGACTTATAGTATCCACCAACCATGCTACTTTGTATTCTTAGCCTCGTTCTCAGTCAAACGCAATTTTTGACATTCGAAATTTGAGTTACATTAACGTTAAGAAATTTCTGAGAATTAGACCCTCAATGATGTCTTTAAGCCTGGTCGGTGGATACGGTGAATATGAATCGTGTATCGCCTTGATCAAAACCATCTCATGGTGCCAACTCATGGCATTGATCAAGGCGATACAAGAATCATACAATCTTTTGGTCTTGTCAAACTCATTGAAAATCGATTTGAGTCTTTCTCTAGGAAAAAGTCAGTCACATTCACAACTCTTTATCAAACGACAAAATTTTCGACATGTTCAAATTGAAAACATTTGCAGCCGACAACTTATATGGTCCTAAAATGGTGAATTCTGTCTTTGTTAGGGTAGAAAACATTGTGGGAAAAGGAGAAAATGCTGGTTACCAAAAGGCTTCTCTCTCAGTGTCGTTAAAAGTCGGGATTGTATCGTAAAAGGGTTAAGAACATGGGGTGACAGTCGCATACAAAATCCGCAGTTGTCAGCAGAATCTATGGGCTGACCTGGGTCAAAACATTTGGTTGTTGGTAAGTTCCTACATGTCGAAGGATTATAAGCCGGTTTTTAGACAAAATGTTCATTCGGTGCTACGATTTGCTTAGTATAAAGCATTACAAGGTACGATAAACCTCTTTTTTTTTTCCCCAAACTGCTGCTCATTCATTTGATTTTTATGAAGTCTGTAAATATGATTCAAATGCAAATGAGTTGTGCTCTGTGAAAAGGGGGCTTAATGCATCTGCGAAAAGTATCGACCCAGGTCAGCCTGCGCACTCCGCGCAGGCTGACCTGGGCCGAAACTTTTCGCTATTTGTCAATTTTCTGTGTGCCAAAGGACCAGTCCACCTCATGATTTAGACAGTTGTTGGACAAACTGTATTTTATTGATCCACGGTAACATGACGGCTTACTTGGAATCATCCATCACGGAAGATACATTAAGCCCCCTTTTGCCAGAGCGTGGTTCAAATGAGGATTCGTATCCAGTCCGCTTGATAGGGAAAGCATCCAGGGTTCATGGTTAAAGTTTTTGTCAACGGTAATGGTTGAAAATAAATGAGCCATGCTCCGTGAAAAGGGGGCTTAATGCATCTGCAAAAAGTATCGACCGTGGTCAGCCCGCGCAGGCTGACCTGGGCCGAAGTTTTATGCTGTTGGTAAATTTTCTGCATGTCAAAGGACCAGTCTACCTCTACCTTTTCCTCGAAATAACAGGGGAATATCAACATTTGGGGTTTGACTATCAGCTTGAATATTCTATTTAATTCATTTAGCAGACTGAGATTTAACCTACGTAGCCCACAAAACCCACATCTGTCATCAATGCCTAGTAAATGGATAAAGAAAATCCATAAAGTTGCGTTGTGACCATTTTCTTTGGGTTCGACAAAAGACGTCAGTGATTAACTGCGCGAAAATACACTTCCGCCCTTTAGACCTCTAACGTAAATTGTCGTCCCTAAGTTGGGTTGAAAATTGTCGGCCATTAGTGGAAATGACAGCTATTACATCGAGAAAGTATAATCCAAGAGTCGTTAGGTGCTGCTAATTGTAACCACGACTTGATTTGCGTTTCTCTCTCGGAATTATACCGGACTAGGTGATAAAAATGTCTTTAAGTAACGTTACACGATTTCTATTCGTAGGACCCGCGGTCACAACAAATACTCGTGTCAGCAATACGGTGGCATTTATGCACTCAATGTAGAAAGACTTTGACAGGCTGGGTGATAAAATGTCTTAATGAAACGTTATTGAGTTTTGCCCTTACAACAAAACAATGAGGGTCATTCCTGTGAGTCAAATTGACTCCCTTGCCAGATAAAGACTAAAGGTAACCAAATAACAAATTGGTCCTTTTACTTATATTCCTTTGATTTTATCGTTGATTTCCTTAGGGATGTTGCCATAAATCTAATTTGGTTTAAGACTTATATGTAGGCCCCGTGCAGTTGTAAAGCAATTTTGTTCTAAATCATCATAGAAATGTGTATATATCGATTGTAAACAATCTAACCAGATTTAGTTGAGATATTATCGCAAGAACCTATCTGTGAAGTGCAAGAAAATCAAGGATATAAAACAAGTAATCCCCTTATCACGTCCAGTGTAGTCATGGAGAGAAATGAAAGGAAATAACTGAAGAATGGTCCGCCCCATCTTCTCAAAGGATAGATAGACCAATATAGGAAAAGAAAGAATGAAAGAAAGAAAGATCGATCTCGGTAGAAAGAAACAAAGAAAGAAAGAAAGATCGATCTCGATAGATAGATAGATAGATGGTCAAACATACTGACTGATTGAAGTTTTATGCCTTTAACATCATTTCAGTCATGTGACAGCGACAGTTAAATAATGGATGTGTACAATGTGTCACTACTTCTAGGCTAGGGTTCTAACTGCCTTTCCCAAGGACAATTTAATGAAAACTCAAGCGCCTCGAGAGGATATCGAACCCGGAGCCTCAAGGTGACGAATCCTTCACCTTCACCACTGCGCTAAACAAAACCCCACTGATGTGAACGAAAAAAACACTGACGCCTAGGTGATGAAATGTTTAAATGAAATGTTAAAGATTTCTATTGTTACAGGTAATGCAATGACTTTAAGAGGCGATCAAGTTGCCAAGCTTTGGAAGTGAATCCAAAAAAGAGACTTTGACAGCAAAGGTGATCAAAACAGTTAATGCAATGTTATAGAGTTCCGTGGCTGCAATAGATATGATAGGTTTAACTTTATACAAAAACAAAACAACAACAAAAGATTTAGACTTGTCCAAATTGAAAGCATTTCCAAACAAAACGTGAAGGGGGCATTTATCTCTGGTAGAATAGAAAACATTGTCGGAATAGGAGAAAATGCTGGTTTTCAGCATTTTTTCCCTTGCCTACAATGTTTTCAAAAGCCTTCCTCTTTAAGGTCGTTAAAACTCAGGGTTGCTTGCTAAATGGCTGAGAGACCAGCCGGTCACGACATTGCCTAGCTTTTACTGAATGTAGACATGATAAATGATAAATTGATGAGCAAGGCCATAAAATTATGTGGAAAGGTTGTTATAGTTTCTTGTGTGATAACTATAAGTCACAACAGTGTTTGGCACCATAGGTAAATACAGGGCTATTGCGTGGGGCATAGCTCATGACCAAACTTTTCTACAGCAACGCGTTATACCCAATTCTATCCACACCCGGACACGGACGTGGACATGTTTATAACTCTACCTCCGCCAATTAAACCCATGACTTATTTTTGATAATACACTAGTGCATTATTGTTTCTTAGGTCCCGGTTCTGATCAGTTGTAGTCATGAGCGCGTGGAGCCGGGAAAACCAGCTACAGCACGTGCCGCAATTTGTACGACTACGCCGTTTCGCGGAAAAATGACGTTATTGGTGCTAAGACCTATGCGCGTGGAAAGCTTTTGATTTTCTTGTTTAATAAAGACCAAGAAATGCAGCGAAAGTCTTTTAAATCAACAAAATTGCGGAAAGAGGTTGACTTACCCCCTCTAAAAAGTGTTTCATTCTACTGTCGGTGTAAATGTCAAAATACTACCTACTTGTGTATGTACACATTTGAAACCGAACTACTTCTCTAAACATGGACCCGTGAATTGTTTATGGGCTAAATGTGATGATGTAGAATATTTTTGTCTGTCATTCGTTTTATGTGATAAATAGAATCTCACATTCGTGTTTATGTATTATCATTTTTATCAAACTGGTTGACGAAAATGTATTTGACGCTTGCCAAGGCTGGCGTCATACATTTTTAGTCAACTCGTTTGATAAAAATGATAATACATAAACACTCATGTAAGATCCTCTATATACAACATTTTAGCTCTTTTCCGAACGACAAATATTTGGACTCTACTAAATTGAACGCAGACAACAAATTATATATAGCTCAAGAGATGATTTCTGTCTTTGATAGGGTAGAAAACATGTGTGGGAAAAGGAGAAAATGCTGGTAACCAGCATTTTCTCCTTTTCCCACTATGTTTTCTATCCTTCCCAAAATGAATTTTGATTTTTCAGTCGCATTTATTTTGTCGTCTGCACCTCCTTTCAAATTGGACAAGTCTAAAATTTTGTCGTTTGGTAAAGAGTTAATGCATCTCCGTGATGTATGATAACAAACAGATCACCACATAGTCATGGGTCCATAAAGTCCATTTTGTCTTACAACTGTCTGAATCATGAGGTAGACTGGTCCTGTGACATGCAGAAAATTGATCAATAGCAAAACGTTTCTGCCCATGTCATCGGGCGTGGACTGCGCAGGCTGACCTGAATCGATACTTTTTGCAGATGCATTAACACTTAAGCTGCTGAATAAATGAAACGCACATTTCTACTCAACACTAAAAGCCCAAATATTGCGGTTTCAAAGTTGATTTCACTGGAAAGAAAATACCGTATCGGACAGTGTAGATCAAAGATCAGACTGCACGTTCTGTGCAGTCTGATCTTGATCTACACTGTCCGCAAAAGGTCAGTGGGTCGCGATAAGCAGCTTAAGGGTTAAGCCCCCTTTTCATAGAGCATGACTCAAACATAAGACACTTCACGCCTCTGCAATCGACATCTTGAAAAACAATGTGAAAAGAGGAGAAATTAGGTTAAACCCTTAACCTGCTAAATAAGATAAATGGAATGTTCAAGCCGATAGTAGAAAACCCAAATGTTGCTATTTGAAAGTTAATTTTGGGGAAAAATATCTCCTTATCGGACAGTGTCGATCAAATATCAGACTGCACTTCTGTGCAGTCTGATCTTGATCTACAATGTCCGCAAAAGGTCCTTGGGTCGTGCTGACCATCCTGAGGGTTAAAGAAAATTATTTCTTTTCAATCAACTATTTCAATGTAACCGAAAAATAACGTTTTTTCTTTTTGTTTTAAACTGTTTATTTTTGTTGTAGAAGTTTTTTTTTGTGGGTCTAAAAACAGCCTCGACTATAATTACTTCAGGAAAAAAAAAAAATACTTTTTGAAATACAAAGAATTTTCAAGCTGTATTCCTGGTAATAATTTATTTTGAGAATCTCCCGAATGAAATCTATCCAGTTTCCAAAATAATACATTTCTGGAAACAAATCCTGCTCGGAGGCACAAAACTTCTTTCCTTTCCGTGTTCGGAGTTTTCCGCCTAAATTATCTTCAATTACGGTCCAAATTGAATAAGTCAGCCGTACGCGCCTCGAATTCGACTCACTTTCATCGAATAAACCAATTTGAACGTGGCAATAAAATGTGTCCAGGGAAAAGTTTTGAGAAACGCCATGCCTGTATCATATTGCTCTATAGTGTTAAACTGTGCGAACTGAATAAACTTGCTATAATGTGACCCATTTAGACTTTTTACCTTAAATCAAGATTTCTTGTGAAGCTTTGATAAGTACAAATGAGCCATGCTCTGTGAAAAGTGGGAAAAATGCATCTGCAAAAAGTTTCGGCCCAGGTCAGCCTGCGCAGTCCGCGCAGGCTGACCTGGGCCGAAACTTTTTGCTTTTGGTAGGTGTTCGGCTTGTCAAAGGACCAGTGTGCCACAGGATTCAGTCGGTTGTAAGAGAAAATGGATTTTATGGATCCATAACTGTGTTATGACTTGCTCGGTATTGTGGATCGCGGAGATGCATTACGCCACCTTTTGACAGAGCATGGCTCAAATAAATATGAGCCATGCTCTGGCAAAAGGGGGCTTAATGCATCTCCGTAATGCATGACACCAATCAAGCCATCACATAATTATGGATCTATAATAGCCGCTTAAAAAAAAAAAAAAAAAAAAAAACGACTTAATCATAAGGTAGACTGGTCCTTGGACATACAGAAAATGACCTCAGTCGATACTATTCGCAGATGCATTAAGCACCCTTTTCACAGAGCACGGCTCTCTCTCATATATATATATATATATATATATGTGTGTGTGTGTTAATATATATATATATAAGTGTGGTGAAAAAGGTGAAACTTTTGCGTGTAAGTAACTAGAAGGTTGCTTTGCGATCTGTTACTGATAACGTGAAATTCCTGCCGAGCCATTTGAAAATTTTGGCGCTTAATCAAGAATGCCTTAAGAGGCTACGTATCTCTTTAAAGAAATACGATTTAAAAATTCTTACACTTCTTTTCCTCGTTTATTAATGACTTGCAAACTATTGGCTTGATAAAGTTTGTGACGAAACATGTTTGAAGTTAAGTATGATAATAACATTCTGAATTGCACCTTTTACACTGTCAATGAAAAAAAAAAAAACCCAAGCAAACGGTGAATCACAAAATATTTTAAAGATTTTCTCTTCCGTCAAACAAAAAAAACCAAACAAACAGATAAATAAATAAATATATATATATATAAATGAACAAACGAACGAACGAACGAATGAATAAATTAAACAGTAAAAAGTGCCAGAAAGTATCTCACTTGAGTTTTTTACGTGTACTGGAAAACATTCACATCGATAGAATATTTGCGGGAAAAAAAAGAAGACCTTCCGATCACTTTAAAACTCTTTACCATAGGCCACAAATTTGGACTCCTCCATACTGGAAACATTAAACTCTACTGATGACAAAACCAATGGGCCCGGCTCAAATGATTGAATATGTATGTCGAAAGTTTTCGAAAGTTTGAAAACATTGTTGGAAACAAGGAAAAACGTGCTGGCTACCAACATTTTCTGCTTTCGCCACAATGTTTTCAAAAAGTCTTCTTCGTTAGAGTGGGAAAACATTTGATAGTTTAGGACAGAGTTACAGTTCTTTTTTTATCCACTAGAACATTCTGAGCGCACACACATGTAGCTTCTACCTAGACATTTAGCGGATGATACTTTATAGTCATGCGGACTTATAAAAAGGCGTGTTAAAACAAATCAAACTTTTGAAGTCTAAATCTAAAATCATGATCTCATTTTAAAGTAATAATATCTGCCAAAAGCAGACAAGAAGGTGTTAAAATGCATTTAAATCATATCATTTGAAAGTATGGAAATTATTGTGAAGACGACAATCTGTTATGTGTTAGCTGCTGGCAGAGAAATAAATTTCAAAATTATCTTGAAGGTTGCCAAGTCACTCTTTCGTTTGTTTACTTTTTGTCCGATTTTAAAATTTATTTTCTTCTGTCAGCGACAAACACTTGGACCGACCACACAATAATATATAGAGGATATTTGGTTTTTTTTTCGGTGAAAGATCGAAATTTATGTCATCGAGTGAACATCATCGGTAATATTTTCACGAGTGGCGCAGCCACTCGTGAAAATATTACCGATGATGTTCACTCGATGAATGGCTGCGCCACTCGTGAAAATATTACCGATGATGTTCACTCGATGAAATAAATTTCGATCTTTCATCGAAAAAAACAAATATTCTATTTATTTCATGCTTCTAACGCCTTTTTTTTTTTTGTCTAGACTTCCATAAAAATCAGTACAAACTCCCCGTGGTCGGTATTCTCACTGGTCGTACCCGTGTAATATCGAAAAATATTTTCACCGCTATTTCTCGATATCCTACCGGAAAGCATGAAATAAACTGACATCTTCACAATATTTTCCATTCTTTTAAAAGGTATCTTCTAAATTTATATTGCATTTTAACAACTACATTGTTTTGGCAACCATTGGGCCTTTAATTCTTTCAGCTGAATAGGCGGAAATAGGGGCCTTGCAGACGTAATATATCCAAGTTTGACTACACATGGGTTTATACCACGATGACACCGGTCCATTGAAATTTGTTCGCTCCGAAAACCTAGTCTCATTCATCTTCTCTCATATATATTTTAACCCTTTACTAGACGACAAAATTTTAGCCTTGTCCAAATTGAAAGCATTTTCAGACGACAATTTCAATGTGGCTCAAATGGCGCAATTTTTCTTTGATAGAGTAGAAAACATTGTGGGAAAAGGAGAAAATGCTGGTTACCAGCATTTTCTCCTTTTCCCACAATGTTTTCAAAAGGCTTCTTTCCCAGGGGCGTCAAAAGGCGGCATTATGCGGTAAAGGGTTAATGGAAGCCTTCCTCGACTATTTAGTTGTAATGTCCATTTGGTATTTTGTACACTAACTTAAACATCAATACTGTAGCACCGTTCCGCTCCTAAAACTTATCTTTAAAAAACATCTAAAATGTCTTCGATGACAGACATTCAATACTATCTGGAAGTAATGATTTTGCGCCCCATTGCTATTTTGCACAAAATTGAAAACTGTCACGATTACAAAGTTTTACTGAGATTTGATCCTTAAGCTGCTAAGCTCGACCCCAGGATCTTTTTGAGGACATTGTACATCAAGATCACACTGCAGAGAACATGCAGTCTGATCTTGGATCTACACTGTCGATTAGGATATATCTTTCCCCCCCAAAAATACCTTTGAAATAGCAAACCTTAGGGTTTTACTATCGGCTTGAAAGTTTCATTTAACTGATCTAGCAGGATAAGGGTTACGCGCACAATTGAAGATTTCTCACATTCCTCCAGCTGTAGCGTTCATTGACGATCTTACCCTCGGGGCTTTACCCCCAATTTTATCTCAGTGAACAACATTGATAAACTGTTACGATAGCACTGTTTGATTGAAATGCAACTGCACTAACCCGCTAAATAAGTTAATTGAAACTTTTCACGCCCATACTAAAAATCCCAAATATTGTAATTTCAAAGGTATTTGGGAGATATCTTCTCATCGGAGAGTGTTGATCCAAGATCAGACTGCACTCTGATCTTTGACTACAAGTTCTGTGCAGTCTGATCTTGAACTACACTGTCCGTAAAAGGTACTTGAGTTGCGCTTAGGAGCCTAAGGGGTTAACAACACTCCGATAAAGGCCACTTATATATATATATATATATAGAGAGAGAGAGAGAGAGAGAGAGAGAGAGAGAGAGAGAATATTTGGTTTTTTTTTTCGGTGAAAGATCGAAATTTATTTCATCGAGAAAACATCATCGGTAATATTTTCACGAGTGGCCCAGCCACTCTTGAAAATATTACCGATGATGTTCACGAGATGCAAATATTCTATTTATTTCACGCTTCTAACCCCTATTTTGTTAGAACTTTCGTCAAAATCCAGTACAGTTGTTTTCGGTAATTCCCCGTGGCGTACCCCCTTACATAACAACGCATTACAATATTACGTAAAGCTTGAGAAATATAGCCATAAATTATGTCATACTTCCCTCCATTTGAATGGCACGCGCTGATTACCCAGTTGACTAGTGCCGGGGAACTACTGTTTCCGCCTTCAATTAAAGCAATCTCCGAGCAGAGTTGTCGTTCGTTACTCTCACCACACATCTCTGCAACGGGCTAAATGACAAGAATCTTATCAAACCGAGGAAAACATGTTTTGTTACTGTTTAACTGTTTAATGTGTAACATAATGAAGTAGACAAAGGAAATATGATTCCGGATACATTATAGGTACATTCAAACTGATGAATTTACCTGTATACAATGGAACTATTTTTTCAAGCTTCTTTTCTGATCAGAATCTTACGCCAATTGTAAAAAAAAAAAAAAAAATGGCTGCCCCCATAAATGATGACAATTTAAACAAAATTAAAAAACAAGTTATCGTACTTTAAAAGACATTTAAGCTTTTCAGAAAATCCCTCTTTTTCACATTTCCTACCACTAAGTCTGATTGGCCGTATGCTGTTTGAACAGCACACAAAACAATCGATTGGTCTTTCTTTCAGCGACGTTTGTGTCGCCATTTTGAGTTATGGTCATGTGACGAAAATATCACGTGATGAAGGACTACTTTCTGAGCCAACTACAGAGGTGAATGGGAATGATTCGTAGTGCAAGAGAGTGCAATTAAAGAGTACGAAAATATAAAATCGGTATTTTCACTGGTCGTAACCATGAAATCATGAAATATCAAACCATGATACACCATTATTTCTCGATAAACCACCGAAAAGCATGAAATAATATCTATTAGACGGCAGTTTCTATCGATAAGTTCTACTGTAAGTATATACTAAGATATTGGTACATCTTACCTATTACAACACAACCATGTGTTTTATCTTTTGAAAACATCTAAGATACATCTCTAATCGTTTTAAGTCAACTTTATCAAACTACAATCATTCTTGTACCTTCATGCCAAATGTTGCCCTGATGATTGCAATGTTGCATAGACTAGGACCGATCAAAAATGCATTTCATTTTCTGGAGGCCATCAAAAAATCACTGTTGTGTCGTTTCTGGATTTAAATCGAAGATATCCCTTATATATCGGTGAATTTTATCTATGTTTACACAGCTGACTAAATTCTAAACCATTCTACAGTCTATCACATTTTAACAGCGTTTTTTTTTTTTTTTTTTCCCTCTAGCTGTAAGGATGTATCTTTAAGAGAAAAAAGGCGAAAATGCTAGGTCCGTATTCACCAACCATTCTTGAGAATATTCTTAGTCTTATTCTCCAAGATTTTCTACATTTGAAAGTAACACAACTCCTGATTGGCTAAACCATTTGGTTTGGCCAATCAGGAGTTATGTTTCTTTCAAATGTAGAAAATTCTGGAGAACAAGACAAAGAACGTTCTTAAGAATGGTTAGTGAATACGGACCCTAGTTACCAGGGTCTGTATTTACCAACCATTCTTAAGAACATCGTTGGTTATCCTAAAGAATTTTCTGACTTTGAAAGTAACACAACTTCTGATTGACTAAACCAAATGATTTAGCCAACCAGAAAGTTGTGTTACTTTCTTAAATCTAGAATTAGACCAAGAATAACCTTAAGAATGATTAGTGAATATGGACGCATCATTTCTTCTTTTCCCACTAAGTTTTCTACCCTGCCAGAGACGAAAAAAAAAAAAAATTAATTTAGCCATATTCGATTGGTTGCCTGCAACTGCTTTCCATTTGAAAAAAAAAAATCAGAAATTTCGCCGTGACGTAAACAGTTACTTCGTACGACTTAAATTCTATATGCACCAAAAAGCATCGATTTACATAAACTCGCTGGCAGAATTCAAAGACGATCACTGTCTTCCGCACCATTAGCATTTTGCACGATATTGATAATTATAACGACGACACCGTGCACTCTGTGCCATCCATCATAGACATCGTATATAGAATAACACAAAACCTTTTACCGGGGCCGAAATGATCCTTAAATCCATTACTTAACCCTTTACCATACAGTCCCGAGTTCTAACGACCTTAACGTAATGGGCTTTTGAAAACATAGCAGGAAAAGGAGAAAATGCTGGTTACCAGCATTTTCTCCTTTTCACTCTATGTTTTCTACCCCATTAAAAACAAATTCCATCATTTAAGCAACATTTAAATTGTCGTATGCAAATGCTTTCAATTTGGACCGGTTTAAATTTTTGTCTTTGGCATAGAGTTAATCTTTTAATAATTTCACAGCCCTGAGAAGGCGTTTGAAAAATACCACGGGAAAAGGAGAAAAAGCCAATAACTAGCATTTTCTTCTTTGATACGATGTTTGACACCCTCAAAAGTATTTAAAATGCAGCTCTAATGGAGGGGTTTACCTTTGAAGGGAAAAAAAATGGGAGGAAAAAGGAGAAAATACTTATGGTCAGCATTTTTGTCATTTCCCAAAATATTCGACTCTTCAACCCTTTACCATACAATCCCGACTTTTAACGACCCCGAGGAAGAGACCATTGAAAACATTGTGGGAAAAGGAGAAAATGCTGGTAACCAGCATTTTCCCCTTTTTCCCACAATGTTTCTACTCTTCCAAAAACACATTTCAATTTTTGATTCACATTTATTCTGTCGTCTGCAAAAGCATTCAATTTGGACTGATCTAAAATTTTGTCGTTTGGTAAAGAGTAGTAAGGATTTTCCTCAGAGCCATTAACCCTAAACCCGCTAAATCAGTGAGATGAAAATTTTTCAGCCGACAGTCAAAATAAAAATTCTGCTATTTCAATGTCAAATTTCCCCCCCTTTTTTTGGGGGGGGGGGGAGGGGGGAGATATCTCCTTATCGGAAAGTGTAGATACAGGATCAGACTGCACGTTCTTTGCAGTCTGATTTTGATCTACACTGTCCGCAAAGGGTCACTGTGTCGCGCTTAGCAGCCTAGGCGCTAAAATAGGTAAAATCGTAGGGTAAAGGGTTACCCAGATTTGTTCTGCATTTACTTATTGCTTATCCCCTTAACTACCATGCGCGACCAGGGTTGACTTCTGTGGAGAGTGCAAGACAAGATCAGCCTGCACACATGTGCAGTCTCATCTTGCTCCAAGCTCCCCTCCTTCCTACTGGAGGTATCTCCACATTTTCGCGCTATTCAATGCTGTAAACCTGAAAAAATATCTTTTGAATTCGACGATGGTATAGTTTCGGTAAGGTAAGGATTGGTTCCGAATTGTGACCTGGTTCCGTATTTACTAACCATTCTTTAGAATATTCTTCAGTTTTTATTCTCCAAGATTTTTCTTTATTTGAAAGTAACACAACTTCTGATTGGTTAGACCAGATGGTTTAGCCAATCAGAAGTTGTGTTACTTTCAAATGTAGAAAATTCTGGAGAACAAGACAGACGTTCTTTAGAATGGTTGGTGAATACGCACCCTGGTTCCACTAACCATTCTTAAGAATATTCTTCAGTCTTATTCCCCCAGATTTTCATAATTTGAAAGTAACAGAACTTCTGATTGGTTAGACCAAATGATTTAGCCAATCAAAAGTTGTGTTACTTTCCAATTTAGAAAACAATGAAGACTTAGACTGAGAATATTCCTAACCCTTAAGCTGCTCATCGCGACTCCCTGACGTTTTGCGGACAGTTTAGATCAAGATCAGACTGCACAGAACGTGCAGTCTGATCTTGGATCTACACTGCCCGTTAAGGAGATATTTTTTCTCAAGAAACTAAGTTTGAAAAAACATTATTCGGGTTTTTACTATCGGCTTGAAAGTTTTATTTAACTTATTTAGCAGGATAAGAGTTAAGAATGGTTGGTGAATAGGAACCCTGGATAACTGAGTCACACAAATGTCTTTTGAAGTAAAGTGTCCCCAAAATCAAAAAAGCAAAAGCCGCATGGCTTCCCACCTCTACATGATATTCGACTTTCTCAAGACTTAGAATCTGGACATTTTATCTTAAAGTAGACTCTTCCCTGGCGAAAATCACACCAAAATAGCGTGTAAGTATTTCTAAACACATTATCTCTATACCCTGGACTCTTTCATTACTTACTCAAGAAATTCCACTTCTTGTCTAGGTCAAATAGAAGTTTTCCCCGCTATTAGATATGACTTGTGTCATAGTCTAGCATAGAGTAGCGGATGGTGTAGATCAAAGATCAGACTGCACGCTCTGTGCAGTCTGATCTTGATCTACACCATCAGCAAAAGCGACCTAAGTCTTCATTTGTAGTGAAAGAGTTAAACAGCCACGTACATTAGACTCAGTGGCCAAAATTGCGTTCCGAAAGTCAGAGTGTAGGATAAAAGTGAAATCAAAATTATCTCCCTTCTTAGATAAAAACCAAAGGAAGCAAACTGCAACTGTGTCCTTTCATTTGATTTCCTTTGTTTTTATCCTTGCTTTAATAAATGGTGTTACGATTATTATAATTTGACTTGTGATGTATATGTAAGGTCTTCATAATATTTTCAAAACAAATTTTCTACACTATTACCATCGAAATGTGTCAAGTAGATCGAATCTGTGGTTTGATAAATTTTAATGGAATTATTTAAACCTGAACATTCCTAAACACTGCAAAGGATTTCATGGATAAAAACCAAGTAATATCTTATTCAGGACCTATCAAAGGAAGTAACTGTATTTTGTCATTTCATGACGGTCTATCAGCTACCATTCAAATCAGCCGCACTCTGGCAAAAGGGGGCTTATTGCATCTCCGTGATGAATTGTTCCAAGCAAGTGATCACATACATGTAGTAATGGATTTATAAAAATCCATTTTTCTTTCTAACAACCGTCTGAATCACGAGGCAGAATGGTCCACTGACATGCAGAAAATTGTCCAATAGCAAAAAGTGTTGGCCCAGGTTAGCCTGCGCGGACTGCACAGGCTGACCTGGGTCGACACTTTTTGGAAGACGCATGAAGCCCCCTTTTCACAGAGCATGGCTCAAATGTATTCAATTTGATTCTTTAGCGCATCTTTCCTATCACGTTGCCAGTTTGAATTTGGAAACTCAAATTTGGCCGCTATGTGTAGATTGATGATTTCCGCGCTAAATATACAGTTAGTGGCCACAAATATTTCATGTAAGTCCGAATTCTCATCGACTTGCATGTACATGTATTTACAACTCTACAACTTTATTTATCGTGGGGTAAAAACTGAAGTTACAGTCGTGAAACATATACGAAAATACATGTAAAGCAAAATGAATTTTATGGTGAAATGTTTCTTTGCAAACTCGATACAATGTTATACTATATAACTGTACAGTTGTTTAAAAAAGTGTTCAATATTTCCGAAGAACGCTTTCTTTACACTGAGGTCAACGGTGATATCGCTAAAATTCAGCGAAAATTAACCCCACTATGTTTTAGAGCTACAACTTTGATAACAGGCGACGAACACCGAGAACGTATTTACCCTTAGGTTGCTTAACTCGACTTACTGACCTTTTGCGGACAGTGTAGATCGAGATCAGACTGCACAGAACGTGCAGTCTGATCTTGGATCTACACTGTCCGATTAGGAGATATTGTTTCACCAAAATACCTTTTGTAATAGCAAAAAATGTGTGTTTACTATGAGTTTAAAAGTTTCATTTTACTTATTTAGCAGGATAAGGGTTAATATAAATATTAAGCTTTATCCTCACTTTCTACCAGTATAGTTTTCTTTAGGATCGAATCATCAGAGGCAGCATAATTCTTTTTCTTGCACACGGAAAAATAGATAGAAGTCAGTGGAAATTCGGAGTTTGATTAAATATTTTTGCCACTTATAGTGTATCAACTCGACCTCTTCCAATTCATTAAAACCTCGAAAGATTTGTATCTTTTAGGCATAACTGAACAAGTCAACGGTATAGATTCACGATCAGACAGCTTGTTCAGTACAGTCTGATCTTTATCTACAAAGAGCTAGGACAAGTTGTGATGAGTGGGCAAAAAAGTTGTTGAGTGGTAAAGAGATAGTCGTGAAAATAAAGTTTTACTGTATTGACACATTTGTTTTTACAAGTGAAAGTTGATGACCTGTTTGTGACTCTAATTTGATAACCGGACTTTGACTTCGATATAATAAAATATTTATGCATTTTAACCCTTAGGCTGCTACGTACGACTCAAAGCGCTTTTGCGGTCAAGATCACACTGCACAGAGCTTGCCGTCTGATCTTGGATCTACATTCTCCGATAAGGAGCTATTCTCCCCTAAAAAAAAAAAAAAAAATGAAATTGCAGTACTAGGGATTTTTTTTTAATTACAGGCTGGAAAGTTAAATTTAGGTTATTTAGAAGTTTAAGAATTAATCAATAACACAATAGAATAACAGAACATAACCGGATTCTATTATGTACAACGCACTACAAAGGTGAACGCCGGGTATTGGAGAGGATGTCGTTGATAAACAACCGGTACTAATAATCCTTTACCAGACGACAATTCTTTTACCAATCTTTATCGAAGGCCGTTGCTGCCTTTTCTTTTCGGCGTAGATGAATGCGCTGGCTTTTGGCTTACTTCTTGGTACTGATTAAGAATGAATAGATGGTCATTTGCGATTGGTAAAAAATTTGAACATGTTTATTCGGCGGGCCCCTGCTGCCATATTTGCTGGCCCACTATTTACAAGCGTTGCTAAGGCTAATCGATATCCCGGGGGCTTGATTTATATCATAGGTAACTAATGAAATAGAGAATGATTCTTTTCTTGTGCTATTTGGAAATTTAATATTTTCATGAGCGTTACCCAATAACCCAATACTATTTTTCAAAAAAATGAAAAACGGTGAGAGAGAGAGAGAGAAAAAAAAGAGGCAATTGCTCGAGATGTTACTTTTTATTATTTTATCTCATATCGGGCCACGAAAGAGTCCCAATATTCATATTCTAGTATTTCTTACGCTGTCTATCTTTTTTAAAGATAAATTTTGTTTATTGTGGATTTACCCTTTACCACACAATTCCCACTTTTAACGATACTGAGGGCGGAGCCTTGTGAAAACATTGTGGAAAAGGAGAAAATGCCGGTAATGTTTTCTACCCTTCCGAAGACCAATTTCTTCTAGTTTTGAGAGACTTTTTTTGACGTCTGCAAAAGCTTTCAATACTGACAAGTCTAAAATTTAACGGTTTAGTAGGGGATTAAATAATGAGCGATATGCAAATCGTTGGTAATCGGTTTACATGGGCACCATGTTTAAGATCATTTTACTGGCACTATTTTAAAATGGAAACCCACTTGATACAGACAAGGTTAGATGTAGGTACGGGATCGGCCAAGTTGTGACGAGTGAAGTACAGTGGCGCTTCAAAAGAAATGTTTAGAATAGTCTGAATTTGAACGGGCTGGTCAACTATAAAACAAGAAGGCCACTGGCCCTAAAGCGCTCACCTGAGTATGGTATTCTAGGATTGATAAAGCTGAAAAGATCCTGGTAGTGATGAAGTAAAACACATTAGTGTAAGTGACATACCCTTTGACCGAAGTAACCTATTTTTGAATATTGAATCTGGCTGAAAATGTGGCTTTTACGGTGCACATAAGTTTTGGCCCAGTTTTGGCCCAGTGACCTACTTTTCGACCCAACATGAATCAATATCAAACTTTTCCGAGACATCATCAAGACAAACATTCTGATAAAGTTTCATGAGTATGAGGCTGAAAGTGAGGCATTTTGAGTGCACACAAGTTTTTTTTTCTGAGATTTGACCAAGTGACTTACTTTTTGACCCGACATGACCCAATTTTGGACTTGTCCGAGATTTCATCAAGACAAACATTCTGAGTATCAGGCTTAAAATGTGGCCTCTAGAGTGCACACAAGGTTTTTCCACGATTTAGCCCAGTAACCTACTTTTTGACCAACATAACCTGATTTCGAACTTGTCCAAAATTCATCAAAACAAAAATTCTGACCAACTTTCATGAGTATCAGGCTTAAAATGTGACTTCCAGAGTGCACCCAAGGTTTTCGAAGATTTGGCTCGGTGACCTACATTTGTAACTTACGTAACCCAACTTCGAACTTGTCCAACAAGATTTAAACCAGACAAACATTTTGACCACGTTTCATATATATTGGGCTGAAAATGTGGCAGCTAGAAAGCACACAAGGTTTTTCTAAGATTTGGCCCAGTCATCTACTTTTTGACTTGGTGTGACCTAATTTCGAACTTGTCCGAGAATTTATCAAGACAAACATTCTGATTAAGTTTCATGAGTACCAGGCAGAAAAGCTGGCCTCTAGGTGCACACAAGGTTTTTCTACGACTTGGCCAGGTGACCTACTCTTTGATTCGATGTGACCCAATTTCGAACTTGTCCAAAATCTTATCAAGACAAACAGTCTGACCAAGTATCACGAGGCAGACAATGTGGCCTCTAGAGTGCTTACAAAGTAAATGTTGGCGACTGCACGACGGACGCCGGACGCCGGACACAGCATGATCACAAAAGCTCACCTTGAGCACTTTCTTCTCAGGTGAGCTAAAACAGTTGAAGTAACTGTAAACTTGCAATCAAACGATTACATGTTATTACAACACCTAAGAAAAAGGACTTTTGCTATGTGGGTAACCAGCATTTTCTCCTGTTTCAACAATGTGTTATACTCCATTAAAGAAAATTACATTGTTTGAGCAGCTTCCATTAGAACACGGTTCCGACAGCCAATCAGCTCTCAGTATTTGGTCTATATATATCGCATATACATGTACAACGGTTTGTCACGTCACGTGGTCTCAGTCTGATTTGGGTCGTCTATCTGATATAGACACGAGCGTTTAACGAGTGTCTATATCAGACAACTTCAGTTGTGTCTATCCTGCAAATCTTTCGTCTGCAAATATTTTCAGTTTGTGCAAGTCAAGCTGATAGATACATAATGAACATTTCCTGCCCTTATTGAAAGTCTAGCATTGTTCTTTTCACGAAAAAAAAAACAAAAAAAACACGAACAATGTAGATTCAGACCGTGCACACTGTGCACACTGACCCTAATCTACACTGTTCGAAACAAAACTATCCCCTTTACAATTCCGCGTTTGAAAGAACATCGGGAAGAAACAATATTTAATCTTCTACCAGCAATGTTTTCCTACCTTTTCACCGACAGATCCCATTATTTGAGCCAAATCAAATTGTCGTCTGACAATGACTCAAGTTTGGACAAGTCTAAATTTTTGTGGTCCAGTAAAGAGTTAACCTACTGGATTGTCAAAGAATAAGAATATAAATCAGTTTTATCAAACTATTGCTTAAAAAACCACATACTTTAATTTCAAATTTCAGTTATTGTCTGCTTTTTCCCCTACCTGACAGCGTAGATCCCAGACAAGATTGCAAGTTTTTTGTAGTCTTATCTAGTGTCCGCAAGCGCTTGCTAAAGTCACGTTCGGCACGTTAAAAGTAAAACAAAGTGTTCGATACAGAAGTTCATGACAGGGCAAATACATTTGAAAGAACTGCACAACAATAATCAGATGTTTTTACGCTCTGTAAATTTTTATTGAATCCAGTACAAAAGGTTGACGGACTTTGACCATCGAGAAATCCTGCGTTCCTTTGTCACTGAAGGCCTTGTGTCGGTAATCAGGGTCCGTATTCGCCAACCATTCTTAAGAATATTCTTGATCTATATAACCGGGATTTTCTACATTTGAAAGTGACACAACTTCTGATTGGCTAAAACATTCGGTTTAGCCAATCAGAAGTTGTGTTACTTTCGACTTTAGAAAATCTTGGAGAATAAGACTAAGAACGTTCTTAAGAACGGTTGGTGAATATAGAACCAGATAATCCGGATTCTACGTACTCGTAGAAAGTCCACAAAAATTGTGGATATTTAGAGGAGAAACATAGTCACAAATGCAAAATTTGCTATGTGTATTATGTCTTTATGCTGTATTCAATTGTCCCATTTAATTCATGCATTAAGTCCACATTGATTTAGTACGCAAATAAATTGGTTTGCCCTCCGTTAATCAACATCTCACGTACTGGAAGTATCCTATAATAGTTCCTGAAACCTCGTGATTTGATTCATTTTTATACGAGAGTATATATAGAGAATACGTACATAGTGTTGTCGTATATCAAAAATATCTAACGAGGTTGGGAGATTGATAATTTTCGAGGCGAGACAATTATCAATTCTCACAACCGAATTAGATACTTTTGAATTACATCAGCACTATATACGTATTCTATTTTTCTGTAAACGTCTGATTTCTACTCATTGTAAAAGATATGAAAAATATACATGTGCCTTATTTCATTCAAAATAGATTTTTCCAATTTAGTCGTATATGGGTTAGCTGTAATAATGACATCATTAATGCTGTTGACTACGTCATAATATGTGACGTTTACCCGCAGAAAATTTATTCCTGTTCTATAAATATCTGTAAAAATCAAAAATAAATATTGCATGGGTATTAAATCGTGGACATTCGGTTAGCTGAACGATTTATTTATCTTTCAACTAACTGAATATCCATGTAATAAACACCTAATTTTCTGCGGGTGAACGTCACGTTTTATGACGTAGTCAGCATCATTCATGACGCGATTATTGCAGCTAATTCATATTCATATCATCTGCATTTACTGCTACATTCATGTTTGTCGTTGTTACAAGTATTAATCACTAACAAATCAGACATTACAAGATAAATATTAAACGTATAGTGTTGTCGTTTATCAAAAATTTCTAACTCGGTTGTGAAAATGGATCATTGTCTCGCCAACGCTCGAAAATTATTAATTTTTCCAACGTCGTTAAATATTTAGGATATACAACAACACTATGTACGTATTATACATTTATTTACCATAAACTTTGTCAAGTTTTCGTCTATAAAATATTTTTTTTCTGTTCTGATCTTGATCTTATTTGGATCACTAGCCACTCAAGAATGACCTTTGGTATATCGAGGCAGTATCATAGCTTAGCACTGATGAAAACCCAAGAATAGCACGAACAAATCAGACGTCCAAGTGAAAAGATATAAATACTCTTGAAAGTGGCGTTAAATTCTATTCAGATACACAACAGCCCTTTTGCCAATGTTCAATGATGTCTCTTAAATAGGAAAAAGAAAAATACGCTATTCCACGTGCTGTTGCGCCAGTACCACTCTGATATATGTTTTGCATTGTTTGGAGAGCAACACCCGAAAAGGGGCCTTCGGACATATGCGTAAAAGTGTGTCGTCCCAGATCAGTCTGTACAGTCTGTGAGTAATCCGACTAATCCCGTTTTTTTACTATTTCTGTTTCACTAAAGTCTACTGTATGAAAAAAATCTTACCTAGTCGTAAAGTGCCGTCCCGGATTAGCCTGCGCGGACTGCGCAGGCTAATCCGGGACGACGCTTTACGCAAATGTCCGAAGGTCTCATTTCGCATGTTGTGGGCCAATTTTGGTGTTTAAGGACATTCAAAGGGGTGCATCTTTGGTTTTCCTCATCCTAGCAAACTTTATAAAAATGGAAAGAAAAATGAACGTAATAGCCAATCACAGATCCCTTATCTTGGAATTTCGAATTAGAACGGAAACTAGATACAACCCCTGGAGTCCCTTAAACAGTCCAATGCACATTTCGCTTTGCGAGAAACAAGAGGCTGACCCGCACGAAAAGAGCCAGTACCATGTCCTGTAGTGGAATTTGTGGCCAAGATTTCGGATAGTATATTATCGAGGCACTCGTTCGTGCTCATATACCTGTATCATGCGTTATATTTTGAGACCGGTGGATTTCCGACGCATAAACTTTGACATTAAAAGATTATTAAAGATTGGTTCAAAGTGTTGTCAACTGATAATATTATATAAGAAAGAGTGTTTACTTTCAGTCACAAACTGATTGTACATGTGGCCACAGAAACTGGGCTTCTAAGGTTAAACATATTCTAAACATCTCTGGCTTTTCGGATACCCTGGCTATAGACCTACTTCTTGGTAATGATATACATGAGTGAATTTATAGTAATTTGCGATTGGTCAAAACTGTGGACTTCTTGTTTATTCGGCGGGCCCCTGCAGGCCTGTTTGCGGGCATATTTATAACTCCAATATAACAACGTTGCTACCCTAATCGATACCCCGGGACGCTTAAATATTCACATGACAAGCCCCGTAGCTCAGTCGGTAGCGTACAGGACTTGAGAACAGGAGGTCGCTGGTTCGATCCCCGGCTTGGCCAATTTCTTTCCGAGGATTGATGATGGTCATCGCGACAGGATTCATCCCTCTCTCACCGCTAACCATTGTTTCGACGATGGTTATGTGGGAAAGCAGCCAGTGGCTTGGAAAGAATATTGTGCAGAGTACGGGTAATAAAAGAAACCCCAGGAAAGCATGGATAGATGCACCGGCCGCAGCGATATAACTGAAATAATGTTGAAAACGGCGTTAAACATGATACAATCAATCAATCATTAATATTCACATCATAGCAAAGTATTAGGATAGGAGATAATCGAATCATTTTGCTGCATTAATTTGCATTTTAATAAGTTTTCATGCTATATCCTCAACTACTAAATCTACATGTATTTTCAGACACATCATTTTCAGCGGCAAATGCTCCATTTTCCAACGATGAATTGTAGTAACATTTAATCCTAAAGAGTACATCTATTTGAAAATTTCACTATCTATCCGTGTACAAATTTTTGGGGAAAATGAAGCTTAACTCTTCACCAAACGACAAAATTTTGGACAGGACCAAATTGAAAGCATTTGCAGACGACAAATTATATGTTGCTAAAATGCTGATTTCTGTCATTGATAGGGTAGAAAACATTGTGGGAAAAGGAGAAAATGCTGGTTTCCAGCATTTTCTCCTTTTCCCACAATGTTTTCAGAAGGCTGATCTGTTAGGGTCGTTAAAAGTCGGGATTGTGTGGCAAAGTGCCCAGTACGGCAATAAGTAACACATAAACATGACATACAATTCTCCTATGTATGGAGTACTATGATACAATAGCTTTCCTTTAGTACACCCCGAAATAATATCTGAGCCATGCTCTGGGAGAAGAAAGCTTAATGCATCTCCGTGATGCATGATACTGAGCAAGTTTTCACATCATTATGGATACATAAAATCCATTTTGTATAACAACAGATTGAGTCAGGAGGTACCCTGGTCCTTTTACATGCAGAAAATTGACTAATAGCAAAAGTGTTCGACCCAGGTCAGTCTGTGTGGACTGGACAGGCTGACCGGGGTCGATACTTTTGCATATGCATTAAGCTCCCTTTTCACAAAGCATGGCTCATTTCTTTCTTTTTTTATGTCTGCTCTTTCTTATTTGGCCGTTTTTGAGTTACCAAGAACACTGTACAAGTTAAAACGAAACTCACTTGGCTTTGTATTTATTGGGGTTTAACGCTTTTTTAACCCTTAAGCTGCTCATCGCGACCCACTGACCTTTTGCGGACAGTGTTGATCAAGATCAGACTGCACAGAACGTGCAGTCTGATCTTTGATCTACACTGTCCGATACGGTATTTTCTTTCCGGTGAAATCAACTTTGAAACCGCAATGTTTGGGCTTTTAGTATCGAGTAGAAAATTGCGTTTCATTTATTCAGCAGCTTAAGTGTTAACAGCTCAGGTCATATCATAGCGGTGAGTGACGCAGCCATGTGTTTCCTGGCTTTCTCACACCAGTACTGACACAACTTTCTTTCCAAAGCCACCGACTACTTTTCTCACATGCATCAGAAGTGAGAGGCGAAAAATCGCCGGAAAGAAAGTTTGCCTCAATCGGGTATCGAACTCGTAACCATCAGGTCACGAGTCAGATACGCTAACCACTGAGCTACCCGAGCGGGCACGAAACTCAAAGTTCTTGAAAAATTGCTAAGACTTCAGGATTTCAAATTTCAAAATTTGCTGACATTTGCTTTCCAGAAATCTTACAGTGCAAGAACTGTTTCATAAAAAATATTTACAGAACTCTTCTAAAATATTTCGTGACTTGTAATTCAAGATTATCGCTATTTTCAATCTTACTTTTATTTCTGAAGGTCGTTAAACAGCGAGACACAGATGTGACTTTTAACGTGGGGCGAGATTTAACGACATCTTAACGACATATTTCCCAATCATCATTACGGTGGAAAAATATTAATGTTGACAATTACAGTTGGAGCGACGCAGTTTATGACTTTACGGTTTTTAACTAACAGAAACTGGAACCATGTCGCCCTTATTTCCAACCGTTAAATCGCATTAACTTTTCGTTGTTACAAGAATTAAATGAGCCATGCTCTGGAAAAAGGGGGCTTAATGCATCTCCGTAATGCATAATACCAATCAATTCATCACAGTTTTTGGATCAATAATAGCCACTTTTCTTTTTACAACCGACTCAATCATGAGGTACACTGGTCTTTGAACATACAGAAAATTGACCAGTAGCGAAAAGTTACGCCTCAGGTCAGCCTGCGCGGACTGTGCAGGCTGACCTGAATCGATACTTTTCGCATATGCATTAAGCCCCCTTTTCATAGAGCATTGCTCATTTTATTTCATTAACTTATCAAACCGTAAAAAGAAAAACAAGAGCACCGCATGTGGGTGCAAACGCTCGGCTGCAGTTTCTTGATTTTCAGTGAAAATTCAAAGTCGAAAAAGGGACATAACTATGTCAAAAAAAGCTTTGATGATTACCCGCCCTTATTGTCTGGGTTTCTCCTTCGACATTGAACAGCTTGTCCAAATTTGAAGTAAATAACTTGATATTTCGTGGACTGTTGAAATTTCCTTTCGAGAGTGTACCAAAAGCGGCTTTATACGCTGTATTATTGTTTAATCCTTTCCCAAACAAGCCCTGGTTTTCACGTGTCTGCAGTACAAGTCTTTTGAAAACACTGTGGGAAAAGGAGAAATTGCTCGTAACGAGCAATTTCTCCTTTTCCCACAGTGTTTTCTCCCCTTTTTGATAACTTTCTGCCATTTTCATCAAATTTAAAATTGTCGTCTGCAAACTATACATAGTAAAATTAGTGTTGCACCCCCAGTGTTTTTTACCGGGTTTGATTTTCTGACGTGAATGAGATAAAATTGGGTCGAAATTAGAATTCGGCTGCTGCATACACCAACAGACTCGTCTTTTGCCCATAAAATGAACTGAACTGAGGTATCCCTTGACCTCATGGTAAGTGGGAATCTTTTGCCTAAATGTTGCTTTCAAATTTAAGAAAAACGAGAAGCGTTTAAGCTTGGTTAAAACAGGGAATTTAATGTCGGAAACAAAACGTACGACAGGTTGAAAGTGACCTGCAGAGAATGGACACACAAAATCAGGCAATATTGCGTACTTCCGCCCGGGGCATGCAAAACAGCTTGCAGTCTTTGTCTCACACCTCTCACGAGAGGTTGAAACAGCTCGATCAGTAGCTGCTGCCATGAGGTTAAGGGATACCTCAGTTCATTCCATTTCAGAGACAACAGACTTGTTTGTTCTTGTATACAGCAGCCAGATTCTAATTTCCAACCCATTTCATATCATTCACGCCAAGAAAATTAAACACGTTAAAAACAGAGGGGGTGCAACACTAATTTTACCATGTATATTTCAATTTGGACCAGTCCAAAATTTGTCGTTTGGGAAAGGGTTAATTTAACTACACGGTTACTTGAAGGTTTTTTTTTTTTTCTTTAAAGATCCGTTGTTTTGTAAAACATAGAGATATATCCATCCAGTGACTGTTTCCATACATTTTGTAACAAGTTGTTGTAGTCTACACGATCCATGCCATATACGTATATGTATATGTATACTTGGATAAGCTTAAATCTCAGAGTGCCGAATAAAGCCAGCAGACATTTTCAGTCGAAAAAATAACACACAAATAATTGGAATTGCATGGTTGCTTTTATCTATAAAAATTTAGCAAAGCAGGTAGTGTAGGTCAAAGATCAGACTGCAAGTTTTGTATAGTCTGATCTTGATCTACACTGGCCGCAAGTCGTAAAAGGCGCTTTTACATGGTCACTAACATGTTTCTTCTTGATGAGATTCTAAAGACTGGAATCAGTCTGTATAACCCTTTACCAGACGACAAAATTATAGCCTTGTCCAAATTGAAAGCATTTGCAGACGACAATTTCAATGCGGCTGAAATGGTGCAATTTTTCTTTGATAGGGTAGAAAACATTGTGGGAAAAGGAGAAAATGCTGGTTACCAGCATTTTCTCCTTTTCCCACAATGTTTTCAAAAGGCTTCTTTCCCATGGGCATCAAAAGGCGGCATTGTGTGGTAAAGGGATAACCCTTAACCATACAATCCTGTGGGGCTTTGAAAATATAGTGGGAAAAACTGCATGTCCTCTTTTTTTTTCCCACAGCTTTTTTTTTACCATTTGAAATCATTTTTAAATTTTGTCATTTGGTAGAGTTTAATTGAACATTTTCTTCGAGAAAAAGAAAAAACTGAAACTGCAACACAAACAAGCTCACTTTACGTCATATTCTTCATATCTGAATCGACGGACCAGGGAAAAGTCTTTGAGGAGGATGCAGGTTCAGACCAGACTGGACAGAACAGGGATTCGCTTAAATTGAAGACGATAAAAGATCAAGATCAGACTGCATTGGAACGCAACGCAGATCAGTATCAAGTACACATCTTGGACACCACTGTGGAAAAAGCAGAAAATGCGGATAACCGTCATTTTCTCATTTTCCCAAAATGTTCGTTTTTGCCATTTCAACGATTCAAATCATCATTTGGTGTATATTTAATTCGTCACGTGCAATTGCCTATGATTTGGACAAGTCTTAAAAATCATCATTTGCCAAGAAAATATTAGGTAGGACAATTTGTGTAGATAAACCGATGGCTTGTTCAAAATGAAAATGAGCCGTCCGCGCAGGCTGACCTGGGGCGAAACTTTTCGTTTTTGGTCAATTTTCCGTATGTCAAAGGACCAGTCTAACTTTTGATACAGTCGGTTATTAGACATTTTGGATTTTAAGGATCCCTAATTAGGCGATAACTCATTTGGTATCATGCATTGTGGAGATGCATTAAGCCCCCTTTTGCCAGAGCATGGCTCAAATATAAAAGGCCCACCAGCAGCCAAAAGTAAACAATTCGAAAGTCATAATGCTGGCACAATTTAAACGACTTATTTAGCTCTATATAGAGGATCTTATATGAGTGTTTATGTATCATTTATCATTTTTATCAAACGATTTGACAAACAATGTATGACGCGAGCCTTGGCGAGCGTCAAACACGTTTTAGTCAACGAGTTTGATAAAAATGATAATACATAAACACGAATGTGAGATTCTATTTATCACATAAAACGAATGACAGGCAAAAAAGGTCCTGCATCATCACCTTTAGCCTATACACAATTCACGGGTTTACGTTTAAATTTGTAGTTCGGTTTCAAATGAGTACATACACAAGTAGATAGTTCTTTGACATTTACACCGAAAGTAGAATGAAACAGTTTCTAGAGTGAGTAAGTCCATCTATTTCCGCATTTTTTTTTAAACACTTTTGCTGCATTTCTTGGTTTTTATTAAACATGAATATCAACTGTTTCAACGCGTATACGTCTTAACAACAATGACCTCATTTTTCTGCAAAACGGCGTAGTCGTACAAATTCCGGCACGTGCTTTGGCTGGTTTCTCCGGCTTTACGCGCTCATGACCAAAAACTGAATAGAACCCGGACCCAAAAAACGATAATACAGTAGTGTATTATCAAAAATAAGTCATGGGTTTAGTACACTGCCGGAGGAGGTTTTATGGGATAAACCATTTTAAAGGGTGGATATTATTATAAATCTGACAATATGTTATATTTTGATTTATTGATCGTACGGTGTTTAACATCGTTTTCAACATCATTTCAGTCATATCGCAGCGGCCTGTGCACCTATCCATGCTTTCCGGGAGTTTCTTTTACCAGTACTCCGCACAATATTATTTCAAAGCCGCTGGCTGCTTTCCCACATAACCATTATCGAACCAATGGTCAGCGGTGAGAGAGTAATAAATCCTATCATCAATCTTCCGAGAGAAATTGGCCGAGCCCGGGGTGGACCGGCGACCCCCCCTGTTCTCAAGTCCTGCACGTTACTGACTGACCTATCGGGGCGCGGCATACGTTACTATACAGTAACCAAAGTTGCCAAAGTTACAGAAAAAAAATAGATCAAATTGTTTTCTTTTCACGTTAAAAGGTTAGTAGATACTGCTTTTCATGATGATGATTTCTGAAGCTTGATAATGTGTGTTGTTGATCAGAATTGTGACATATATTTTTTGTTCTATTGCTGGCAAACACATATTTTAATGATTCCGTTAAACGACTAATTTGTAAAAGACAGTTAAAAAACTATTGTGGGAAAAGGAGAAAATGCTGGTACCAAACTTTGTCTTGTATTATTTTCTTTCAATGTTTTCAAATCTTTCACTGACATTTTTCATCATTGGAGCCACGTTTCATAGATTGTCTGTAAAAAAAACTATCAGTATTGGTGACCTGAAAATTTTATCGACTGGAAAATAGTTAAAACAATAGTAAATGAGCCATGTTTTGTGAAAAGGGGATTTAATGCATTAGCAAAAAATATCGACCCATGTCAGCTTGTGCAGTCCGCCCTTGCTGATATGGATCGAAACTTTTTGCTATTGATAAATTTTCTGCATCTCCAAGGACCAGTTTACCTCCTGATTTAGTTGAATGTTACACAAAATGGATTTTATAGATCAATAGTTCTGTGAATACTTGCTTGGTAGACTGTATCACGGAGATGCATTTAACCCCCTTTTGCTAGATCCCTTTACACCGCAGGCTTACCCCTTTACCAAAAAATCCCGACTTTTAACGACCCTCAGGAAGAAGGCTTTTGAAAACATTGTGGGAAAAGAAGAAAATGCTGGTAACCAGCATTTTCTTCTTTTCCCACAATGTTTTTTATGCCCTTTGAGAGACAAATTCAATGTTTTAGGTAACATTAAAAATGTCGTCTGCAAATGCTTTCAATTTGAACCAGTCTAAAATTTTGTCGTTTGGTAAAGAGTTAAGTATTTTATCATTAGCTAGCTAAATGGATGTCGACAACAAACAGTACAAACAACCATTTATAGATTAAATCAAGCATGTTAACCCTTGACCTGCTAAATTAGTTAAATGAAACTTTCAAGCCTCTAGTGAGAACTCAGATGTTGCTATTTCAAAAGTTATTTTTAGGGCGAAAATATATCGTAAAGTTGAATTAAGAAAGCAAAACAGGTTCGAAACCAGGTTCCGACCAATAATAGGTGCATCTGCTCGGATTAATGCGAAATAGAACTAACCAAAATAAACCTGTACTAAATGAATAATGTCTCTGATCCGAAGTTTATATACTGCTGCATATTCTTCCGAATAAAGAAGCTTACAGCCAAGCGATCAGATCTCCAGATCAAAGGGATTGATAGTATTCTAAATCCATTATTTCTCTTCCAAACCCTATGTTGTGGGTACTCATTAGAATCGTTTCCATGAGACGATTCTAATGAGTACCCATAACATAGGGTTTAGTGGAGAGTGATTAATATTTTCAATTTTGAAATCAAAATCACTCACTCTATCTGGACCTCTGCAAGCGATGGAAGTACATTCTCAGAAGTCGAATTCTTACTTACATGTACCAGACACATCATAACCGAAAATTCGCCGCAGTGGCTTTTGAAATATCTGAATTGCTCAGTCATAGGGTTGTATTTTTTTCATGGTTTTTTTCCCCCATCCATCGTGATCATCCATGAGTTGTAGGTATAGTTGTAATTGAAATCATTTGATTATTTACCCGTTTTCCATAAAAAAAAAATCATTTTTCGCACAAAAGAAGCATCATAAATAAATATGATTTGCTAATAGTACTAATATAAATTTGTATATAACCTTCATCTATATATAACATGCTATTTTTATTACATATTGCAGATGTTAAGTAGATGTATTTTTTTTTTATACACCTTTAAATCATCTGCGTAAAAAACGGTCATTATATAAATCACAAATACAACTGACCAGATTTTTTTCCCGTATTAGTTATGTACCCCGTGTAAGAACAGCGTGTTCACGGACTACTTTTGTGAATTAACTTTCCAAATGCTACCCTTGTGAACTGCAGCATCACGATTAATAATTCGCTTTGCGCGTTGAAACAAAAAATAATTCGTATTGTTCCTGACAAAGACAGTGAATAGCAACCACTGATTACCTCATACGCGTTTTAGAAATAGTTTCAAAAAAGCCACAGTTCTTGTTTCTTCTTTTGCAATGACTCAAGGACAAAAAAAAAAAAAACGCCACTTTGAGACACGTAGACTGATCTATGCAGACTTGCCGTTATTTACATATTCATCCGCCATTCATAAGTATTGTACATATATGTACGATAAGATGTAGGTTTCTGATTTTTTTTTTTTTCCTTATTCATAATTGATTTTGTGATGTTTCTTCAGTTTCGGTGTGTAAAAAGGTGCACATCGGATTCAACCTTCGGTCTTATCCGATACGCACATCTTTACACACGCAACCCGACCTTCGGTCTTATCCGATACGCTTTTCTTTACACACGCAACTCGACATGATGCGACGACGCAGAAATACATACTGTTGTAATATACATGTACCATATGCCTTGTGACGATGAACGTGCAAGTGAAAAAAAAAATTCTGTCCTGTTATACTAATTAGTCTAATTGCAAAACATTTGTTGATTTCAAGCGTTTGACATCTGTACCGAGACTTTACTTACGTGATGGTGTAGAAAATCGGGCTTTTATCGGATTGCAATGGTGATATTGTTAAGATACTGGTCTTATTTCTATTAAAAGGCAAAAGTCGCGTATACATAATCCAGCGTGCAGAAAGCAGAGCTGTTGCTATTTTCAAAATGTAGTTACAAGTGTATAAACAAAAATCACCTAATCTAAGAGCTTTATTTGCTCATCGTTTTAAAGCCTGTTATCTGCTAAAGAGCAAAAAGAAAAAGAAAATAATCAACATTTAAATTTGTTTGAGAGGATTGTATTGTCAGCGTCCAAAGCGGTTCGGTTAATCATTTATAAACACAGTGAGGTTTTAATTCATTACCTCTCAAACCCGAATTTTGACGACCTTGAGGAAATAACTTGTTGAAAACCTTGTGGAAAAAGGAGAAAATGCTGGTAACCAGCATTTTCTCCTTTTCCCACAAGGTTTTCTACACTTTCAGAGACAATTACCATCATTTTAGTTATATTTAATTTGTCGTCTGCAAATTAATTTCAATTTCGACAAGTCTAAAATTTTATCGTTTGGTAAAGAGATAACTACCTTTAGGCCTTCAAAAACTTTGTTAACTTGTTGCCTGCAAGTTCTTTGAAATTGGACAAGTCTAAATTTTTGTCATCTGTGATATTTGGCACTTACAGTGTTAAATACAGTGTGAGATTACGTCCTCCAAACAAATTGATACTCGCCCGGGTAGCTCAGCGGTTAGCGTATCAGACTCGTGACCTGGTGGTTGCGAGTTCGATACCCGGTTGAGGCAAACTTTCTTTGCGGTGATTTTTCGCCTCTCACCTCTGATGCATGTGAGAAAAGTAGTCAGTGGCTTTGGAAAGAAAGTTATGTCACTACTGGTGTGAGAAAGCCAGGAAACACATGGGTGTGTCACTGACCGCCATGATATGACCTGAGCTGTTAAAATGGTGTTAAACTCCAATACAAACAAACAAAACAAATTAAAAGTCTTACTATCGATCTTTCTTTTTTTGAAACACTGTGTTATAAGACCTTTTAAAAAGCAACCTTTTTCACATATTTTTGTTAATTAAAGGCCCATTAGCGACCAAAAGTAAACAAAAGGGCTGGTAAAATACATTTCGATTTAAATCATAGCAATGACAATGTGTTATTTTACGGTTGGTCAAACTTAGTCACTGGCAGGAAAATGAATTTTAAAACTAGGTCAAAAGTTGCCAGGTCGCTCTATCTTCTGTTTACTTTACCTAGAAGTAAAATTGATTTTGCTGCCAGCGAGTTACACTTGGGCTGACCTAACAATAAAATGTCAATCTCTCACTTGTGTTCCAAAGGGAATTAATTATACACACTTTTAAAATGTTTACTCTTCTTCAGTATTTCGGCTTACGCCTTTTTCAAGAAAATCAACATGAAAATAATGCCCTCTACATTTTGTGACAGCTTTCATACCACCATTTTCAGTTTGAAAATAATGGTGGTATGAAAGCTGTCACAAAATGTAGAGTAAACATTTCAAAAGTGCGAACAATAATAGATTGTCGTCTTCATGACTATTTCCGAACTTTTAATTGTTACGATTTAAATTTAGATGTATACTAACACCCCTTTGTTTACATTTGGCCGTTACTGGGTCTTTAAACCTTAGTTCATGTTCGTTATCTATGTTGTAATATTGACACATTCTCTGTGAAAGGGGGCTTAATGCATTTACGAAAAGTATCAACCCAGGTCAGCCTGCGCAGTCCGCGCAGGCTGACCTGCACCGAAACTTTTCGCTATTGGTCAATTTTCTGTATGTCAAAGGATCAGTCTATCTTATGATACAGTCGGTTGTTAGACACACTGGATTTTACGGGTTCCTAATTATGTTATGGCTTGCTTGATATCATGCATTACGGAGATGCATTAAGCCCCCTTTTGCTAGAGCATGGCTCATATAGATAGTTTCAAAGTCTTCTACAACAGTCTTGTCTCTGAAGGTATCACCAAGGTGTGGCGTCCATGACGCAAACTACACAAGTGCGTAATGTAGGAAAGATTCTTGTATCACATTATAGAACAACGCCGTCTTAACAGTTAAGTCTAAAACTGCTAAAAAATGACAAATTTCTAACCAAAAATCCAAACATTGTGATTTCATCCTTATTCTTTTCAATGATAAATCTCACTGTATCGGACAGGGTAGATACAAGATCAGACTGCAGGCTCTGTGTAATCTGATCTTGATTTACACTGTCCGCTAAAAGCGCACTGCGTCGCGCTTCGCACCTTAACCCTTTCCCGAGTTTTATCGACCCCGAGGAAGAAGCCTTTTGAAAACATTGTGGGAAAAGGAGAAAATGCTGGTAACCAGCATTTTCTCCTTTTCCCACAATGTTTTCTACCCTATCAAAGACAATTTACATCATTTGATTCAGATTTTCAATTGTCGTCTGCAAATGCTTTCAATTTGGACCAGTCTTCATTTTTGTCGTTTGGTAAAGAGTTAAGGCTGAAATAGCACTCCAGATTCGGAGAGCGTAATGGTTCTGAACCTCTGGTTGTGCCCTGTATTGGTTTGAAAAAAAAAAGTTGAAGCACGAAAATTAATACTGTATATAAAAAGATAGCATTGTCCGTATACTATGTAATGCATAAAGACGATAAGAACACGGATTTAAAAAAAAAAAAAAGGGAAAAAAAAGATAACTAAATGAGTACATAATAATAATAATAATAATAATGATGATGATGATGATGAAAGCGATAAACCTACAGGAAGGTGTAGAAATCGTAAAACTGTATTTAAGTTATTAAGGAAAGTTAGATATTTAGGGGGACTCTGTAACGTGCTCCGAAAATAGTATAACAGTACGTTAGTAAGGGAAAAAACATTTAGGACGCTTGTGAAGGCTTTTATGAAGTTTGAAACAAAAACGAAGAGGAATTCCTCAAGTAAATGGATTATAACATATTAAAGGTTTTTCATATATATTTACAAGAATTAAAAAGAGTAAAAAAAAAAAACATCCGTAAAGTTACAATATGGTATACGTAGAAATACCTAATACGGCTTCAATAATAACGAGTAATAATCAACTTACCGATATTTTCTAAAAAACAAGTCCTAATCATTTAAGCCCAGCATCTCCTTCGAGACAGATTCCTGACTGCAGTGGAGAATCAAAAATTGATAACATATCCAACTGTTCGCCTGTCTTGCTGTTGTTGTTGTTGTTGTTGTAGTAAATGGATAGATTTCATTATACCAATATCTGTCAACTGCCCCTCAACGGTAACACCGTCAAGTAAACGTCAAGTGCGGAAACTCTTTACAGTCGGGTTTCAATAACTTGAGTTATATTGTGTTTGTCTTGTGTGTTGTTAGAAATGTCCTGAAATTAAAATGAAACAAAGTTACCGTTTAATCGCCGAATTTGCTCACCTTCCGAGGTGCAATGGAGATAGAAATAAATATACGTGTGTGTGTGTGTGTGTGTGTGTGTGTGTGTGTGTGTGCCTGCCGTGCTCAAGCAAAAGGGGGCTTGATGCCTCCCCGTAATGCATTGTACCAATCAAACTATCATATAATCACGGATCCATGATAGCCACTTTTTTTAAGAAGCGACTGAATCATGAGGTAGACTGTCCTTGGACATACAGAAAATTGACCTATAGCGAAAAGTTTCGGCTCAGGTCAGCCCGCGCGGGCTTCGTGCATCTCCGTAAGCCACCACACCAAGAAAGTCATCATATGATTAAGGATCCATAAAATCCATTTTGTCTAACAACAGAATGGATCTGGAATGGATCTGGAGGTAGACTGGTCTTTTGACATGGAGAAAACTGATAAACAGCAAAAAGTTTCGGCCTAGGTTAGCTTGCACAGGCTGACTTGAATCGATACTTTTTGCAGATGCATTAAGCCCCCTTTTCACAGAGCATGGCTGATATTTACAGGTCACAAACAAAGACCCAGGTTTTCACAGTTGTGGTAAGAATAGCCCGGGAAATATCGATATGTCGAGGCGAAAGATTTCGGATTAAACAGCGCATTTGATCAGAATATCCCTTGCAATATCGATATTTGAAGGCGACTACATGTATATGAGCCATACTCTGTGGAAAGGGGGCATAATGCATCTGCGAACAGTATCGACCCAGGTCAGCCTGCGCAGTACGCGCAGGCTGACCTGGGTCGATACTGTTCGCTACTGGTCAATATTCTGTACATTCAAGGATCAGTCCACCTCATAAATCAGTCGGTTGTTGTACAAAATGGATTTTATTAATCCATAATTATCTGGAGAAGCATTGAGCCCCCTTTTGTCAGAGCGTGGTTCATATAGTTATTGCTAACAGTTCCTATAAATCAGGCCATTTTTTTTTCTCGAAATGTTGTTTGTTTTAGGCGAACTTGAGAAGAATATTTCTTAGACTATCGATATTTCAAAAAGACTACGGACAAGATTTTTCTCGAAATATTGATAGTTTCGGTCGATATTTGCTATGATATGTCTCAAAATATCTATAGATCGAGACAAATAAAAGATTCTCTAACATGCCTATACTTTCGTAAGGGTATCTCCAAATTAAAAAAAATCAACATGTATATTCAGTATTGTTGAAATCTTAACACACGTTTAGGTGAACAATGATTCTGAGATGTAAATAAGTTTCTGTTCGGTAAAGAGTTGTTGAGTAAATGTACATGTACATGTATATCCATCATCAACATGTTCGCAATCAACGAAGGCTGAACCCAACGAGCTGTAGCAGGTCATGAACCGACCTTTCGTAGACTTACCTACCCACGAAATCAATGAAAATCAGTACCCATTGAATATTGCTTGTTTCGCAGTATATGACATGCGCAGATGCGGATAAATTATTTATGAGCCATGCTCTGGCAAAAAAGGGCTTAATGCACCTTCGTGGTGCAAGATACCAAGCAAGTCATCACGTGATCATGGATCCATAAAATCCTTGCTGTCTATCAAACTGACGGAATCATGAGGTAGACTAGGCCTTTGACATACAGAAAATTGAGGACTAGCGAAAAGTTTCGGCCCAGGTCAGCCTGCGCGGAGTGCGCAGGCTGACCTGGGCCGATACTTTTCGCAGATGCATTAAGCCCCCCTTTCCACAGAGCACGGCTCATATTAATATTCCTGTAATTTATCTCTGTTTTATCCCATCACATCGATTCTACTTAAAGTACTGATTGTACTGACAGACTAGACAATGTGGTAGACGCTACCTTGATAAAGATAAACTTTGGTTGGTCCATACAAGATTGAAGAGAAATGGTACAATCTTGTTATTAAGTCCGACCCGGCTATGTCTGGTCCTATCCGGTTATTAAATCCGATCCTACCAAAACCGGTTATTAAGTCCGATCCGGTGACTTTACCCACCGTTCAAAGCCTTTTACTTGTAACAATAAGAAATATCATAAAAAATCCTATTTGCTGAACTGTAATTAAAAAAAGCACATAAAGAACACATCAAGTTGATGATTTGGAGCTTAAATATTTCCTACTTCTCTTCAAGATGAATTTTCCGTGCCTGTTTCCCTTTCCTATCGGTTGGACGAACTCGTAGCTAGAAGAGACCTACAACACCCGCGAAAAACAGGGGGACGAAATAGGTTGCATTGGGATAAGTAAAACCGAGCCTGATCGCATAGGTCACTGACTTAATTTACATATAAGCAAACATCTTGTATCTTATCGAAGACATCTTGTTCAGTCTATGACTTTGTAAGCAGACTTCGTTCACAGAGGAGTTGTAGAGATTTTGTAAGTCATGCCAACATTGTCATATTTGACAGGATTACGATAGCAAACAGAAAGATGTATGTTCTGTGGGGGAGTATTTGGCGGGAGTTTTTTTGTTTACATCTGATCTGGGTCACTCTCGATGGCATTAGACTAGCCATTTAAGGATCGCTAGTCCAGAGATACTAAATTTTGCCTAACGGTACTACTTTCGAGGGAAAAGATTCGATGCCCTCCGCTCGTCAGACTGGCTTCCTTCCCTGATACAGCTTAAGTGTATTATGTAGATGAAATACGGGAACAATAGCTGCCAAAAGTAAACAATACAGATGTTAAAATGCACTTAGATTTAAATCATATCATTTAAAAGTATGGAAATTATTGTGAAAATGACAATCTGGTATTGCACGGTCGGTCCAAGTGCTCGTCGCTGGCAGAGAAATTAATTTCAAAACTAGGTTCAAAGTTACCAGGTCACTCTTATCTTTTGTTTACCTTTTGCCTGATCTCAAAACTTATTCCCCAGCCAGCGACTAACGCCTGGAACGACCAAACAATAACAGATTGTCATCTTCACAATAATGTTCATACTTTTAAATACATTAAACATCTGCATTGACTTTTAGCCGCTATTGGGCTTTTAATTCTGACATGCACATATCGGTCATGCTCTGTGAAAATGGGGCTTAATGCATTTGCAAAAAAAGGATCGACCCAGGCTGACCTGGGCCGAAACTTCATGCTATAGGTCAGTTTTCTGCATGTCCAAAGACCAGCCTACTGCATGATTCAGTCGGTTGTTAGACAAAATGGATTTAATGAAACCCCAATATATGTGATTAATTTGTTAGATATAATCCATTAAAGTACATTTTCCCAGAGCGCTGCCCCTATTTAAATCTCGTCTGCTGAAAGGTGCAAAAAGTTCGTCTGGAGAAGGTATGACGAGTTTTACACAATTAACCCTTGATCACACGATCCCGAGTTTTAACGACCCTGAAGAAAAAAAAAATTGAAAACATGGTGGGAAAAGGAGAAAATGCTGGCAAGCAGCATTTTCTCCTTTTCCCACAATGTTTTCTACCCGTCCCAGAACAAATTTCTATTTTTGAATCACATTTTCTTGGTCATCTGCAAATGCTTTGAATTTGGACTAGTCTAAAATTTTGTCGTTTGGTAAAGAGTTAAACCATTTTTTTTCCATCAATAATAGAAGAGAAATTACTGTAGCGAGCTCATCGAGCTTGCATGGTGTTTCTCTAATTAGAAAATATGAGTCATGCTCTGGCAAAAGGGGGCTTAGTGCATCCAAGCAAGTCACCACAATTATTATCACGGATCCATAAAGTTCATTTTGTCTAACAACTGCATCACGAGGTAAACTGTCCTTAGACATGCAGAAAATTAACCGATAGCAAAAACTTCGTCAGCACGAACTGCGCAGGCTAACCTGAATCGATACGTTTTGCAAATGCATTATAACCCCTTTTCACCGAGCACTGCTCACCAGAAATGGAGTTATACACAATCGCGCTCGCAACGGATTTAACTCTTTTACTTCTCTTGACGACTTGGATCGCGTTTGCGGACGTCGTAGATCAAGATCAGACTGCACGTTCTGCACATCTACACTGTCCACTCTCTGATGCTAAACTTTGGCCGAAGTCAGTTTAATTTGATTAAACTTGGAGATTGATTTACTTGGTAGCGAAAGAGTAAAGTTTAGAGTCTAGAACAGGATTTTGAGGCAAAAGTGCTGTGATAGAGTGAAAATACGTTTCCAGGAAAGTAAAAACGGCGTTGATCAAGATCAGACTACAGAGAACGTGAAGTTTGGTCTAAGATTTTTACCAACCGCTTTATAAACCAGTCAGTCCTAAAGGATTTAGACAAAAAATCTTTTTGAGTTGCCGTTCTTCCAGCCTTCGAAAAAGATCGAGTTTATATGAGCCATGCTCTGGCAAAAGGGGGCTTCATTCATCTCCGTGATGCAAGATACCAAGCAAGTAATCATATAATTAGGGACCCATAAAATACCGAGTGTATTATTAGGTAGACGGGTCCTTTGACATAAAGAAAATTGACCACTAGCGAAAAGTTTCGGCCCAGGTCAGCCTGCGCGGAGTGCGCAGGTTGGCCTGGATCGATACTTTTCGCAGATGCATTTTGCCCCCTTTTCACAGAGCACGGCTCATATATTTGGCTTTGAGAGTTACGTTGTACTTATAGCAATACTCATAATTATACAGACCTCCAGATAAGAGGGGATCATAGCACTCTAAATCCATTATTTCTCTTCCAAACCCTATGTTGTGGGGTACTCATTAGAATGGTCTAGATGAGACGATTCTAATGAGTACCCATAACATAGAGTTTAGTGGAGGGTGATTAATTATTCAATTTTGAAATCAAAATCACTCCTTCTACCTGGAGGTCTGAATTAATAGATTTCAATATGAGTTCTCATGGTTCTCTTAGGTTTTGAAAGAGGGCAGTAAAAATAAAATCACACATTCCCTCTCTCTCTCAGAAAGAGTCAGTTTGTCAGTTTGTCCTCTTTACAAATACAATCCACTAAAAGGATGAGTACTATGTGGCTTTTTACAGCGGTAATGTCAGACAATTAGACAACTCGGGACAATCCTCTACTGTTTTTAAAAAGAAAATATTTGCCACTGACTGTCAAGAACAGCCTAGAAAAGGAGACTTTGATTGATTTGATTGTGTTTAACGCTTTTTTTCAAACATTTTTCAGTTATACCGCGGCGGCCAGTGCACCTATCCGTGCTTTCCTGGAGTTTCCTTTCTTCGTACTTTGCACAATATTCTTTCACATCCACTGGCTGCTTTCCCGCATAACCATCGTCGAAACAATGGTCATTTGTGAGAAAAGAATGAATCCTGTCACAATAAATATCATCAATCCTCGGAAAGAAATTGGCCGAGCCGGGGATCGGACCAGCGACCTCCCCCCCCCCCTCCCCGTTCTCGAGTCCTGTAAGCTACCGACTGAGCTACCGGGGCTTGGCTAGAAGAGGAAACAACTCTGCAACGAATAACGAGATTCGATTGAGACTTTTTCGACAAACAGCACCTTTCGACTAGTTACAACTGGAATTAACAGGATGGAACCAACTCGGGGACAGACAAAAGAGGTCGTAAGTAAATGCAGAGCTCCTATTTAGTTACTTGTATAGTCTTTAGCGCATATTTCAACATAATTTCGATTATATCGAGGCGACAGATCCACATCTTCTTGCTCTCCCATGGTTTCTTTTACAAGTATACCTTTTCGCCCAACATTCTGTCAAAGCCATTGACTGCTTTCCCACATAAACATTGTCGAAACAACGATGAGAGAGGATGTTGCAGTGACTATCATCAGTCATCAGAAATAATTTTTCAAGCTTGGAATTGAGCCAGCGACCACTGGGTTTCCAACGCTGAAACTGACCGACTGAGCTGCCGGGCTTGCCTCGCTGTACGATGCTAAAGCCAACTTACTATTATGTACTATTCATTTCAGCAGAACTGCCTCTCTAGGACAAATTCAAAAGGGTAAAATTAGTGGATAATCAAGGAAAGAAATTGAATTTGTCGTCAAATTTAACCATAACCTCACTAAAGTATTGCAATGAATATTTCTCGTAGGCGCCGAAAATTCTTAGTGTTGCAGACTCGTGACCTAAATTTTTCAACAAATAGGCAATGAAGATCTAACAATAGGCGATAAAGAATGTGTATACTGATCTTGATCTACATCGTTTGCAAAAACATTGACATGCAAAGGTTTTAAACCGTAACTGTACAGGCTCTATTAATCCGTTGGGAAAGCAGCCAGTGGCTTGGAAAGAATAATTGTGAGAAGTACTGGTAAAAGAAACCCCAGGAAAGCATGGATAGGTGCACTGGCCGCCGCGATATAACTGATGTAATGTTGAAAACGGCGTCAAACACTATACAATCAATCAATCAAATCAATCTGTAAATCCGTCAATAAATTATCTCAACCATCGGGAAGAAACCATTTTTAAAACATTGTAGGAAAAAACAGAAAATCCTAGCTACCAACATTTTCACCTTTTCCTATTATCTTTTCTACTCTTGCGAAGACAGATTTAATGAATCGAGCCACGTTCAGTTTGTCGTCTGCAATGCTTTTCACTATTCCAAAATTTTGATCGTTTCAGAGCCATGGGCGAAAACAAGGGGATTTTGAGGACAACATAGACCAAGATCATACTGCACAGAACGTGCACTCTGATCGTGATCTTGTTTACTCAAGTCTAAAAGATAGAATTCTTTCAAACTTTCGTTCTATTGTATTGCCAGTCTTCAAAAGACGTCGAGTTGGCATGAGCCCTGCTCTGTGAAAAGGGGGCTTAATGCATTTGCGAAACGAATCGAACCATGTCAGCCTGCGCAGTCCGCTCAGGCTGACATGGACCAAAACTTTTCGCTATCTTTAAATCTTCTGTTTGTCAAGGGATAGTTCTTCGCCATGATTCAGCCCGTTGTTAGACAAAATGGACTTTACAGATCCATAATTAAGTGATGTCTTGTTTGGTAACGGAGATGCAAACCCCCTTTTGTTGACTCATATATTTTGCTCTGATAGAGTTAAGGCTTTGCAAAAACATAAATATCATCAAAAGGGATTGACATTGGAAGGAAAAAATCTTTTTTCAACATTAAAGAAAACACTGCAGTAAAAAGAATAATTTCTTGTTACAGGAAATTCCTCAACAACTTTTTCCAAAGTATGCACCAACGGGGACGTCAAGACATTATGCACGCACGATAATGGGTTAACTCACTCAATGCCAATGGTGACTTGTATAGCTTTTGCTGACGGCATATATTTAGGTACGGACTAAACAGAACGTGTAAGCAGTCAAGGGCCGCAGCGTGGAGCACAATTTTGAGGGAAAAATCGGAATCATTTGAGCGTGGCAGGATTAATCCGTAATTTTGCCTTGTTGGGCAATGCTTACTTATATTCAGCTTCAACATTTACCAGTGCTATTTTTAGCCGTCATTCATCTGTGTGTATCAGTGCGTAGCAGACGATGTTGGTCATGTGTCTTTGTAATATGTACCTTGGTCAGTCGTCACAACTCGGCCGATTCCGTAACTAAATCTTACCTCGTCCATATCAAGGACCATTCCAACGTGTATTCATTGAAATTTCCCTGGTCTCGCGAAGTGAGTGCGCTGACGAGTGCTCCAACACACTGAAAAATGACATACTGAAAAAACTGACGTCACTAAACTCTGTAAAACGTACAGATTAATGCATATAGTTAGTGCAATAGACATCCGACGTACTTTGATTTAAACATGGATTTAAACAATTTCAAGGTAAGTAACTATTCATTTTATGATTTGTTGGCAAAAAGTAAACGACCATGAGTTGCTTCAAACGACCATTTGTTTATCATTTTTTTCAACATTACAATACATGAGCTGTAACCCTTCACGGTTTGTTTACATGACGAAGGGACGGCTCGTTGCAACCTGGTGTAGAGATTTGTTAAAGAATGACATCAAACGGTGATAATATCTAACCATTGTCATTTATTTTCAAAAACTAATCCATTCTTTCCGCTTTAATGACAACCGTCAAGGGAAATATGTAATGTTAAGGTGTATTTGTCTTGCGTGCGACTGGCTTCCATTCGTAACTTTAAGATGTATACATTGTCTTGTGTGCGACTGGCTTCTATTCTACGCCGCCATCTTGGATTTTGCGTTGAAGTGTAAAAGTGTCTATGGGGCTCCCGACAGAGAAGCTTTCATGTTCCCTGGGTGCTGCCAGTGTACAGCAATACATATTCGGAGCATATTATCCAATCAGATCGAGAGAAATTTCTTTGCGGTGTAATAGTGGATCGGGGTTGCGGCAAATGAATGGAATTATACAGCTTTCATTTTGACAGATCCTAACAGAATAATCCGAGGAGTGTTCAAATATGAATGCATCTCGAATATTTATATTGTTCAGTATTGTGAATAACACTCGGAAATGAAAGTTATCGGGTAAATATACATGTTAGCTTTACACTGATGCCACTTTCATGAAAATCCATTCACTTTAGCTGTGTTTATAGCTCGCTATACATTGTCTACTCGTAGATCTATATACTAACACAAAAATGCCATTGAACTACGGTCTCATGTTAAGAATCGTTGTCTGGCTGGGTGAACACAAGGTAAATGTTGACGACTGCACGCCGGACACAGCACGGTCACCAAAGCTCACCTTGAGCACTTTGTGCCCAGGTAAGCTAAAAAACCACACAGACAGAAGGGGAATGGAATACCTTGTTTCACAACCAGTATCAAATTTGGTTGGTCTGGTTAGGTGTTTTTATCATGTTTTTTTTTTTTGTTTCACAGAATTCAATTTGCATACCCCCTTCCCGTGTTTTGGACTCGCCTGATTGTAGTTGTTATCAAAAATATCTATACTGGGTTAGTTGCCATAAAGCTTTATGGCAGAGAGGAATGGGAAGAGGAGAAAGTGCTCATGACGAATGATTTCTCCTCTGCCCACAATCTTTTCAAAAGTTATTATCTGCACTATAGTGGGGTCAAAAATAGCTAATTATGTTAACCATTTACCCCACAATCCTTAGTTTTAGTGACCCGTAGAAAGAAATTTTCAAAAAAACATTCTGGAAATAGGAGAAAATGCTGGTAACCAGCATTTTCTCCCTTTTCCACAACGCTTTCTATCCTATCAAAGACAAATTTCATTATTTAACCCACATTTAAAGTTTCGTCTGCAAATGTAGAAGTCTACATTTTGGTCGTCTGGTAAAAGTTAATTGGTCATGTATGGTAAGAAAAAAATATATATATATTTATATAAATCTATATTTATGATATACATGTAAACCTTACATGTACCTGCTTCTTATGTGAGCTGCATTATGAAGAAAACAGTTTAATATTCTTATTAAACTCAAATATGAGAGAGAAAAAAGAAACAATCCAGTCTGCAGGAATACAGAATGTCCTCATGATTTTGATGAATGGAATCTATATTGTTTCAACCAATAGCCAAATTCCTGATTCCTACTGTTTGCATTTCTTAAAATTGTGCTGTTTTAGCCATTTTCTAAGTTCCTAACAGACGGTTTTGAGAACTGACGATAAGAATCTGCAGACAACAAATAAAAATTGGTACACCTGTAGATCAAACAGTCTAGCATGGCAAAAACGTGAACGTGCTTGTTACCGGCAATTTCCGCTCTTCTCACAGTGTTTTCTTTGGATTTTTTTCTAAAGGCTGGTACAACGATGAAGTATTTAACGATAAATTTGTAACTAGAGTAACTAGTTACTATAATTTGTAACCGGTATAATCGCTCTACTAGCAGTGATTTTGCTTTTTTTTTTTTAGCATACGTTATGAACTGGTGATGTAAAAGGGAAAAAAAACAAACAAACATACTAAATAATGGGGGGGATGTTGCAACTTGGTTTGAACCCACTAAGATAGCAAAAGTAGGCATGGTGAATTAAACATATAGTGAAAAAAATTGAAGTACAATTTTCCAAAACCAATTGTTTGGAATCCAGCCAAATTTGATAGGTAGTCAGTTCTCGTTGTATTAAACCATCCCTGCAAGTTTCAAAGAAATGTGACCAATAATGAAGACTGTGTTGAGTAAACAATACAATGTCATCCAAGGGCTACTTTTCTTAAACTATACGCTAGATTTTCGTTATTTTTAATAGGATACAATCCCCTTGATGATACAAAATAATCTTTGCAAGTTTCAAAAGAATTGGATAAAAAATGCAGACTTAATTGCGTAAACAAGAAATGTAAACTTTCATCTTCAAATGGCTACTTTTCCCGTACTGATTGTCGGATTCCTTTTTTTTTTTTTTTTTTTTTTTTTTCAAAATCAATAGGGTTCAAGCTGTTGATGATACAAAGCAATGGTGCAAGTTTCATGAAAATCTGACCTCAAATAGTGACTTAATTGCATAAACAAGAAATTTAAATTTCCAACTTTAAATGACTACTTTTACCGTACTGACTGTCGGATTTTTTTCAAAATCAATAGGATTCAAGCTGTTGATGATACAAAGCAAGAGTGCAAGTTTCATGGAGATCCGATCACAAATGTGGACTTTATTGCGTAAAAAAGAAATGGAAGTTTCCAACTTCAAATGGATACTTTTCCCAGTGTCATTTCATTTTTTTTTTTTTTTTTTTTCAAAATCGATAGAATTCTTGAAAGCTATTGATGAGATAAACAAACTGTGCAAGTTTCACGAAAATCTGACCACAAATGCAGACTTTATCGCGTAAACAAGAAAAAAACTAACGGAGGGACGGACAGACGACGGAAACCACGCCATCACATAAGCTCTGCTGCCCTTCAGCCAGTAGAGCTAAATGTGCAGGTTGCGCATGAGTCTAAACATTAATTACCCGCAGCAACAACAACAGATTAGTCAGAGATGAGACTGAGACTGCTGTGGATACTTTTAAGAAAGAAACAAGGTACATCAATGATTCTCATCAATTTAGTTAACCCTTTACCAGACACTTCCAGACTGAAAGCACTTGCAGACAACAAATTAACTGTGGCTGAAAAAAATGAGATGTATCTTTGAAACGGTAGAAAATATGGAAAAAGGAGAGAATGCTGGAACCCTGCATTTTTCTTCTTTTCCCACAATGTTTTCAAAAGCCTTCTTCTTTGGGATCATTCAGTTTGTTTGTCATATCATATTCATGGGACCAAAAAACGATCACTTTTATCTCCAAATTACCAGTGACATTGGGATAGCTTTTTTTGTTGTTGTTGCTACTGCTGCTGTTACTGTCCATGATGTTGGATAAATTTGAGCTATGCTTTGGCAAAAGAGGGCTTAATGCGTCTCCCTAATACATTTTACCAAGCAAGTCATCACGTAATTATGGACCCATAAAAGCCACTTTTTGTCATAATCGACTTACTCATGAGGTAAAGTGGTCCTTGTAAATACAGAAAATTGATCAATAGCGAAAAGTTTCGGCCCAGGTCAGCCTGCGCAGACTGCAAAGGCTGACCAGGATCGACGCTTTTCGTAGATGCATTAAGCCCCTTTTTCACACAGCTTGGCTCATTTAAGTCATGCACTGAATAATAATATGGTACAAATGACAATTTGCTCTGATAGCATTCAGAGAAAAAAAAAATCAACATTGCTTTTCGTCACATGCTTGTAGTTAACAGAACTTTGTTCAAATTGTGAATGGTGAAAGTTATGAATTGTGTGCACTTTGTGTTCAGATATTTTTATAACATTTTTCCATTATTTTGGTGGTTAATATTTGGCTACATGCGGGACAAAGGGGTCATAATCGAAAACTCAATGTAACTATAAAAAAAGGTAAATCTTCATGATATTTCACATTTATTTATATAATTAAGTATAGGGAAAAAAATGAGATTCTGAATACTGTCCGTCAGGGTGCCCTTACCTTAATGTTACTTTTCTTTAAAAAAAAAAAAAACATTTTGGCAAAAGCAGAAAAAGCTGATGAGCAGCATTTCCCTCAATGTTTCAAGAGTATGGTTCATCAGGGTCGTTAAAACTCGACACAGTTTGGTAAAGACTTATGCTTGTTCGGCTAGATTTTTCGAACGTAGTGTGAATGAGTTTTGTGTAACAATGGTATAAATTCTCCTCAGTAGGCTTTTAATGAGTGTCTACGATATTATGTATGCTTGAAGCATGCATAAACGCCAAACAAATATAGTTTATTCCGTTCTTTTTTTTTTAATAATCGTTGGCATGAAAATATCTAGTCTGCCTAATTTAATTCCGTTCTTCAGATGACTTTTGAACCATGCACTCGCCAGCTTTATGAAATATTTTTGAACATGGAAAACAGTCTTTGTAACGAGCAATTCCGCTTTTTGTCGAAATGATTCCTTTTTTATTCACTTTTAATTTATATTGTATTCATGTAATACATCATGATAAATATCAATGTTAATACTTTTTACAAAGATGCTTGTCGGCTGAGACTTAATTTAGCAAAATAAATGAGCCGTGCTCTGTGAAAACGAGGCTTAATGCATTTGCGAAAAGTATCGACCTATGTCAGCCTGCGAAGTCCGCGCAGGCTGACCTGGGCCGAAACTTTTCGCTATATTTAAATTCTCTGCATTTCAAGGGATAATTTTACCTCATAATTCAGTCGGTTGTTTGACAACATGTTGTTTGACATTTTATGGATCCATAATTAGGTGATGTTTTGCTTGGTATAATGTGTTGCGGAAATGCATTAAGCCCCCTTTTTAAAGAGCAAATTGTTTAACTGTTTTACCAGAGGACTAAATTTTTAGACTCCTCCAAATTGAAAGCAACAAATAGTCTGGTACTTCGCCGTACTTCAAAAGTACATCAGGCAAAGCGCAATAATGGCGGCCCCCTTTGGTAATATGCAGAGGAGACGGAATATTGTTATTTCACATGATCAGATCGTATCATAGCTGAATTCAAAGCAGATCGCTTACAATAAAGTAATGGCAGTGAGTTTTTTCACATGTTGTTCTCATTTAGCGTGAAAAAAAAAAACACTACTACGTGTTGTATCCGAAATGTCAATGGACCTGTATAACGTCCGAAAACAGGGCTACTTTTAAAATGATTCATAGTCAAATTTTTATTCAAACCATACCCCAACAGCACGTTTTAGATTTGGTAATGTATTTTTTGTACAAAATTGATCTCATTTTATTCACTGATCAAACTGGATCACATGAAATTAAGGAAAACGGGGAAGCATGTAGGGGTACACTTAAGGACGCCTAAGAGGCCGCCATCATTTCGCCTTGCCTGACCGGATAACGTAGTGGTAGGGGCAGGTAATCCAGAGTAGGCAGCAAATTGAATGCGAATCAAATGATAAGACTTGTCTCAGAAAGGATGAAAACGCTGTGAGTAAAGGAGAAAATGCTAGTTGAAAGCATTTCTTGCTTTTCAAACGGTGTCTTCAAATATATGTGCCTTTTTTCCAGACGGTCATAAGCACTCAGAACGGTTTGGTAAACTGTTAACCCTTTACCAGACGACAAAATTTTAGATTTGTCTAAATTCAAAGCATTCGCAGACGACAAAATGAATTTAACTCAAATATTGAAATTTGTTTTGGGAAGGGTAGAAAACATTGTGGGAAAAGGAGAAAATGCTGGTTACTAGCATTTTCTCCTTTTCCCACAATGTTTTGAAAAGGCTTCTTTTCCAGGGTCATTAAAAGGCGGCATTGTGCGGTAAAGGGTTAAACAATAAAACAATACAAACGAAACAGAGTTTTACACTGTACTGTTAGAGGAAATAGACAAAAAAAAAAAATTCATTTTTGTCTGAGAAAAAAAGCTTAAAGTCTCGAAACCATAGCAACACGAGAAAAGATAAATCACTTTGTTTCTCTCGGGGCATGGAATTGTGAAAAACCTGCAAATTTGTATATGAGATTAAGCGCGAAAATACATCGTACGAGTCCCCCAGGTTACTAGTATTTCGAAACTTCTCTGTGGTAGTACGTGTATTAAATTTTTTGATATAGGGACGCTCATTGGCGGAAAAAGTATGTGGGCCATACTCTGGCAAAAGGGAGCTTAATATATTGTAAGAGATAAATACATATATCGGAAATCTTCGATTAAATACCGGAGACGTCACAACATGAGTTTCTTAAAATGGATTTTGATGGATCCATGACCATGTGATGACTTGCACGGTATTATCTATCACGCAGATGCATTAAGCCCCCTTTATATATGATCCCTGCTCTGGCAAAAAGGGGCTTAATGCATCTCCGCAATCCATTTTACCTATCAAGCCATTACATAATTATGGATCTATAATAGTCACATTCTTTAACAACCAACTTAATCATGAGGTAGACTGGTCCTTGCACATACAGAAAATTGACCAATAGCGAAAAGTTTCGGCCCAGGTCAGCCTGCTATTGGTCAATTACTTTTCGTAGATGCATTAAGCCCCCTCTTCACACAGCATTGTTCGTAAATATATATGTATATGAACCATTCTACACTCTACAAAATTTGGGTTTTTTTTTCCTCCCTGACTATAAGGATGTATCTTTAACTTGTAGAGTTCACATCGAATGTTTCATAAGTTCTTTCAAATTATATTATTTAATATCGACGATTGCCTCCTAAAAACCTCATTCCATGTTCGTGTCGTTCGAAAGGTTGGCCCGCCCATCACGCGGTTCTAACTAGGCTCTGGTGTTAGAGACAGACGATCTACCCGTACATCATTAGGCAAACATTTGGCACAAGACTCTTCGTCTAATACCACTGTTTATTTACTAATATCTTCAAATTGTATTTGCATTCAAAGGTCAGAATATGACGCAATAAAAAAAGAAAAAAAATGAAAACCTTCCTTATTTTATCTGTAATTTCTACACTGTCTGCATTCACCTACTCTACCACCCACACACAATTATCAGTCTGTTTTACATAATACTCTGTTTCTGGTAAACAGCTGACCAAACTTTATTGTGCGTATCTATGTCTGGGAAACAAGAAACCATTTACAGACTTCACAAAATTAAAATCGAAGAACTCTCATTCCACTTTTTTTTTCGTGCGTTACCGTTGTAAACATACGAAATAGTGCGTACTTATGCTGATATGTGTATGAATTCTGGGTCTGCATTTTGGATAAGTAAATTTAACAGAAAGAGATCTCTCAAAAAAAAAAAAAAAAACTCTCTTAGTTTTAACATAAGGCCACCATAGAGAAAAAGTTACAAACAACTTTGTTCCCTGGGTTTGATACATTACCAATCTATGCATTAATTTACTCACTGTTGACCAGAGAAGTGATAAGTACAATCCTGACTACAATGAATTCTTATGTGTCAACAGCAAAAAAAAATCTTTAATATCCGCATAAGTCATAAGATTTCCTAAACGATTCAACATTTTTTACCGTTACTACACTGATTTACTTGACAAAAACGGGATATAGGCAGTGCAAATTATAATCGAGAGGCAAAGTGCTGATCATAACAGCTGTTCTGTACCACTAAGATCATAGAAGATGATGCTGTGTACGATGGATACCTTTTTAAGTACCAGCCGTTTTAGACTCACAAACATGACCAAATTCTTTCAGTACTTTGATTCAAACAAAATTGTTTCTGTATCTGTCAGACATTTGTTGTGACAATAATTATGAGTGTATTGACCCATCTAAAATATCTGACATATTAAATGTAGAAAATGTAACGGAAATGTTACCTGAATGGCGTTTCATTAATACATTGCGTGCACCTGGTGACCTTTGACCTCTATAACTCGCAAACATCCCGCTCGCCAGGTGGCAGACTTTGACAAAGTGCTCAGGAGACATTGGGGTTTTAGAAAATAGCAGTGCCGAAAATTCTCTGTGTGTGTGTGTGGGGGGGGGGGGGGGGGGGAGGAGGTCTATTTGTGACTCAATGTCTACACTGTCAAAAATGCATGTTTATCGGGGGTACCTAGCCTTCTTATGAGCATTCATAGTTTTATGTTGTAACCGACATTTTCTCCTTTTCGCACAAAGCTTTCTATCATTTTAAAGACAATTACCACTAATTTGTCGTCCGAAAATTAGTTGGATTTGGACCAGTTTGAAAAAAACAATAAAGCTAGGTATAGAATTCAGAAGCATAAAGCAACAAATAAACCGTTCACTCGCCAGTTTTTTTTTTGTCGTCAAAGGCCACTAATAAGTTTTTTGAGTATATAGGTATATATGCCTGCAGCCAGTGGCGTGGGAAAAGTATTTTGCGAAGTAAAGTTAAAAAGAAATCTTGATGAAATCATGGCAAAGTGCACTGGCCGATGCGATTTAACTAATTTTTCAAATGACTGTAAGCATTCGCTGCGTACTTGTACAAAGTAGCTACACACATGCGTATGCTTTGCTTAACGCACCATGTGTTAAATCTTTACCACAAGACCCGTATTTCAACGACTCCTCGGAAAGGCCTTCTGAAAATGTTGTTTGAAAACCAGCATTTCCCTCTTATCCAAAAAATACTCTCCTACTCTCTACAATTCTACTCTCTAAAAAAAATCCATCAACTGAGGCAAATTAAATCTGTCGCCTGAAAACGCTTTTAATTTGGACAAGTCTAAAATGTTGTTCTCTAGTAAAGAATTTCAGTCTTAACTGATGAAGACAAAGGTAATTTGAATCGAGAACAAAGCGATGTTACAAAGTCCATTATGGCATAAAGTTACCATTTATAATCCAAGTTTTAAGTGAAATCATCTTATCGTTAAAGTGCCATACACAGCTTCAACTGAGTGTTGTTTTCCGCACAGTGTATATATCAAGACGTGCGGTCTGATCTTTGACCTACATTGTCCAGTATTTTCGGACAAATTCTGACAAAAAAGAATTGAAATCTAAACACGAATCTTCTTACTTTTTGTTGCATTAAAATGTCAATTGCATAGGGTTATTTCATAATCAAAGGGTTAAATCTTTACCAGACAACAAACTTTCAGCTTTGTCCATATTGAAGGCATTTGCATACGACAAATACGATGAAAATGTCACAAGAAAATAAAAGAAAATTGAAAAGGGTAAAAATGTTGTTGTAAAGGTAACCAGCATTGTACCCTTTTCCCCCGTTTTCAATATCTGTGGGTCGCGATTAGCAGCGTAAGGGTTAAAAAGTGTGGTTTGTTGGTTTGTGCTATACGCTACACCATGGGGACCTTCGTGGCTTAGTGGTATAGATATGGGATCCACAGTCTGGGCGGCGATCGGGCTTGATTGTCAATCGAGGCGGTAGATTTTACGTGGGAGTGTCATTGGGCGACATAGTTCAGATACCTGGCTTAGTACCAGTAAATGTGTGAACTGTCGCCGCGATATGACTAGCATAATACTGAAAGCGGCGAAAAGCAACATTCAGTTGAAAGCGGCAGTATAAAGCACCATTCAGTCAATCAGTTGTAGATCATTGCTCTCGATCTAAAAGTGCACAACGGCGGATATTGCTAACAAGGCCTAGGGTTAAGGCTTGCGAAGCTCCCCAAACGTTAAAATCATCTTTTCTTCCTTTTGTCTGGGTGCAGTTGTTTTACCTGGCTTTTGACGTACCTCTTCAAATCAGATACAACACAATACAAAGCATGTATTGCTTGAAACTTCATTACAGTGTTTATAGAAAGAACAAAAGAAAACAGAAACATGGATTTGCTGAAGAACGTAACCTGATTATATATATATGTACATGTACATGCTTATTAAGATAATAAATTTTTAACATTTAGGCAAATTACTGACAATCAATTTTGAGTTTATTGACATAAGGTTAGTAAATCTTTGAATTGTTGGCCGATATTATTTGTGTCTGAGAACTGTATACTTTGAACATATTAGTAAGAAATGATATAGTATTCATTCTTAATCATCTTTGATCAATTCTGTCTTTTCTTGGAAGGTTTGGATGCCTTCCTCTTTCCGCTTGTAACTCATGTAATCAAACTCTAAAACTTGTCAACACAGATTCAAATCTGCAATCCGAAATAAAATCTAGGTTTATTTCAAATTTGAATTTATGTTCAAATAGTGAGTCAGTTTCTAAACGTCGACAGTTATCAATAGAAGAGTAACCAGAGTTAAAAGTATACATGTATGTCTAGTACACGTTGTCTCGTGAAATCGTAATTGATACACTATTTACTGTATTGAGCTTGTTTTGCCACATGTGATAAGGACTTTATTTGTTAAGAACATTTCTTTTATGTGATAAGCCAAGTTATTATCGTTGTAATTTTCTCCAACATCTGACTCAATTTTAAATGTGTTGGAATTATGGAAAAGGACATGGTCTCTATCCAAACCTAAAACTTTTTAGAAAAAAAAAAATAGATACTAATTTGTGATTCATTCTGCGGCCCGTTTGCCGGCAAATCAGAGACACCATACTAGGCATGCAACACACGAAAAGGGGCCTTCGGACATATGTGTAAAAGTGTGTCGTCCCAGATCAGCCTTTCCAGTCTTTGACTAATCCCAGACTACACTTCCCGTGTTTGTGCGATTTTCCTTTTCACGAAATTCTACTGTATGAAAAAAAATCTTATGTAGTCGTAAAGTGCCGTCTCGGATTAGCCTATCGACCATGTCAGCCTGTGCAGTCCGTGCAGGCTTTCTCACCTGGGTCGAAACTTTTTGATGTTAAATTCTCTGCATGTCCAAGGACCATTCTACCCCATAATGCAGTCGAATGTTAGACTGAATGAATTTTTAGGATCCCTAATTATGTGATGACTTGCAAGGTACCATGCGTCACGGAGACGTATTGAGCCCACTTTTGCCAGAGTATGGCTCAAGTATATGCTCTAAAAATATCAATTTTCAACAATATGCAAGACAGTGAGGAAATCGAGACAAATGATTTCGTGGTTACTTTTCATTATTGCTCTTCATATTGAATTAGAAAAGATTTCAATATTCATATTCTAGTAGCTCTTTCGCTGTCTTTTTTAAGGTCTTATTGTTTCTACCATTTGGTACACCCCTAAAAGCAAGGATAATTATCAGCCATGCACATTATTGGAAGATATTCTAAACTTAATTTTCCTGAAAAATAATTTTGGCCATTTTGGTCTACTTTGCCCTAGGAAAGGTACCTCTCAACAGTTGATTAACTTAACCAATCCTAGAAACTCTCTACAATTATTTCTTACCATGAATGTCGTGATTTCGATAGTCTTCTGCTAAAAGGCTAGATAAAATTCAGTCCTTTCTCCCCTTCAGTCAAATCGTAAGTTTTAGATCGACAATTTTCGAAGAACACCGAGTGTTTGTCAAAGCTCTGTCTTCGTATGCGTCATCGTACGACAACTCGTCTTACATCAACGACCACACTAAACGCGGATTTTAAAAAAATCAACCAGTCTGATAGACTGACTTCTATCAATGCCATGCCTGGTAGTTTAACTGGTATAATTGGGGACAGTCGTTGCGACAGGATTTATTCCTCTCTGACTGCTTTCCATTGTCTCGACGATTTGTCTAGACAATGTTTAAGCTGGAAAGCAGCCACTGTTTTGTTTAAGTGGGAAAACAGCCAGTGGCCTGGAAAGAACATTGTCCTATATACTGCTAAAAGAAATTCCAAGTAGGTATTGATGTGTGAACCTCCGCAATGAAACTGAAATAATCTTGAAAACGACGTCAGCTCAGCGTATAATTCTCCATGGATCGGACAAATTTAAACGAAACACTTAATTTCCCATCAGAATTTAACTTTCTGCCGATTTTGATTGTCAGGTCATATCTGCCAATCAAAACACAGTACAGCGCGTCATATAAACAAAAGGGTCAGACAAAGTTAAAGCCTTCACTATTGACAGACAATGTATTTTTTTTTTTTCTTTTCGTTTAAACCAAAGAAGATTGGTTTATAGATTAAGAATCATGTGGGTACCATCAATAAGGTAATTGTTACACAATATACCCTGAACGGAAAACTAAATTTATCCATCCCAAAAACCTATATCCACGTAAATGTCGCCGCTAGATTTAACCAGGGTTCTGAAAAACCAGCCTCCCTACCAAACAACAGAAAAGCATTTTTTTTTTTTTAATCTTTCGGGTAAGAAAGAACGACAACAAAACATTTTATTCTTCTATTTTGAAACATTTGCTGTCGACAAATTAAACGTTGCTCCAATGATGAGATTTGTCTTAAAAGGGTAGAAAACATATAGGGAAAGACAAAAGTTTTCAAAAGTCTCCCCTTTCAAGGTCGTTATTTAAAGCACCGGATTAAAGGTTAAATCGTAAGTCCTTTTCTTATATTGTTTACTGTCAAACTGACATATTATATACTCACAAAATGTCTTAAAAACGTATGCCCCTTTCTCCAATTACTAAGTATAGATGTTGCCGGCAGCAATCTACTCACATTTGTGAGACCGAACACGGAATTACGAACGTATTTTCGCTATTTTTACTTCTCGATTTCTTATAAATATGACATTATTCAAGGTATTTTTTCTTGTTACGTTGCTGATTTAGTTCGAATTGATAAGAAAGTTGAGAAAGAAAGAGGGGGTGTTTCATACAGAACGAAACATAAGCTAGAATAAAACTGAAATAATCGCTATTTCTCTATGTATTCGACGGCATTTTCTGGTTTGTTTGTCAGCATAGCGACCAAAATACCGCGTTACTAAGGTGGGCGTGCCAAACTCGCGGTTGCAGAAAGGTCAATTTTCTGATATATCTGGTTTAACCATTAACTTCAACAAAACTAAATTTGTTTGGATCAGAAAGAAGTGAAATTTGATATCGGGACATGAGAATTTAAATATTAGATATAATTTTCCACGTAGATTTAAACAAAATAATCAGTTTAAACTTCTTGCCAAAATTGAATGGAATAGAAAACACATTAAAACGATCAAACCGACGTTCCCATGCGCCAATAAAGAAAATCTTATCAGAGTTATCAAAAGTATGCTAATTTAAAAAATGAGCCATTTGGTTTTGTCTCACAAAATCTTTCCTGTAAAAGTATGTTCGCAACTCCAAAATACATGTACATTTATATATACATTTGAGTAGGCTGTGATAAAATAATAAGATTAGTTGTCATGAAAGATTGTAGAGACGGTCGACTGAAATGTTAGTATTTATTAATGCTCTAAGATCACTTATCGCCATCATTTATCACCCGTCTTTTATCAAAACATATTGCTATTTTTTTGCCATTCAACAATTAAAATGCGCAATTAAAAACCTTTTCAAGACCTGTCCTCAAAAACTGATACCATTTCTAAGCACCACAAACCTACAATTCCAGCATACCTTCAATTTAGTTTCTAAGGATTCAGAAGGTTAAAAGAATATCAATCAATGTCTTAATTAAGACAAAGATCAGCCAGTATATGTTCAAACTTGAGCAAAAAAAATGAAACAACAATAAAGATTCCGATGAATAGAAACATGTATTTTCCGTCCCTTTTTAATAACAAAAGAGTAATACCTACAATGGTCCCAACATCAAATAATTAACTGCATTCTTGGAACAAATAAAAATTCTTATATAAAACAATATATATATATCGACTCTACAGACTGCACATTTCGAATATTCTAAAAACGGCGTTCGAATATAAATTTCATATAAGAATAATCCTTTTATTCTACTTATACAATGCTTAATAAATTGTCCTTCAAAGGCCTTAAAAATCGGTTTCAACGAAGGATATGATCCCGTGCCCTATCACTACGCTGTGTATCTATCGATGTGTTGTGTACACATGTCAAGCAGATTTCAACACCTGTTGAATGAGGGCCATTCTTGAGTTATTTCCCCTAATTCCTCTCCAGTACTACATTGGTCCTGAAAAGGGGACTACTTGGATTTTATCCTTGATTTTCTTGCACTACACAAATTTGTTTTAGAGATAATATCTCTGCTAATTCTGGTTAGATTGCTTTGCAAATCGATATATACGCTTTTCTCTGATGATTGAAAACATGATCTGCTTTAAAATTATATGGGGATCTTACATATAATCGTAAATCAAATTATATTTATCGCAACATCCCCAAGGGAATCAAGGATAAAAACAAAGGAACACGGGTAAAAGGACCAATCTGTTATTTGGTTACCTTTAGTCTTTATCTGGCAAGGGAGATAAACTGGCTTACAGGAATGGCCCTCATTATATTGGACTCCATTTTATCACCCTGCATTAAAACTACCATTGTCCCATCTTGATTAGTCGTATTTTACGCCGTTAGATTTGCCGACGTAACTTTGTCAATATGCATATGGTAAGCGTCTGTTGTTGCTGTCGTCTTCGTTATTGTTGTCTACTAATTAGCAAATCTTTATATAAAGCAATTTAAATGTTTTATCAAACCAGAATTAAAACTGAAATTCTCGGCATTAGTTATTTATTTCAAGTATATAATGCTATTTTTTATGGCGAGTGAGACGGTTAAACTTGCGATACTCGGCATACTTTGAACTATCTCTTTCACTTCGATACTTGCAGAAGGAAAAGTTCTCACCAGAAGAAAAGTAAATTATGCAGGGCATCTGAGGTTTTTTTTTTTTGCATTCTCTCATGACCTTTCTCCATAAAGGCTAATGAGCTAGCACGTGAAAGTGACCCGGATGCGCATATTAAATTAAGTATTGTTAGATCAACATCTGGCTAAAAGTGTACCAGCATTCGGACATTCAAATTTCGGAAACCGAAACATATAATATTTTTAGAATTCTAGAGTCGAATATTCGTATATATTCGAATACTAAATACCGAATGGTCTAACACCAATATTTGTATTCGTTCCCATTCTCAGTAATAATGAAGAGGAAGCAATTGAACATTTATTTCGGAGCTGTCCCAAAGTCCACCTAGTTATCTCAAATTACTAAAAACATAGTGGTACCATTTTACTCAGATCTTACCGTCAGAAAATAATTGTTGGGTAGACTAAAACTTCTACCTACACAGAAAACATTCACCTTGTTCTTTATAAATGTACATTTCAGAGTGTAGATATAGAAAATGAACACCTACAGATTGCTGGTGTAAGGAATTTCATATTATTCAATTTCACATTTTTTACGGAAAACAGCTATGGATAAGAATAATATGGAATGCTTGACTAAAATTGGGAAAACTTGCCGTTTAAACCTGGGAAGAGTTGCCTTTTTCAATTCTTAGTTGCTTTCCTATATGTATATGCTTATTTTCTGTTGTATAGTCCTTGAATGTATGTATTCATTGCTTTATGATAGAATTTGTAAATTTGTGAGATGTGGAGAGGGATTGCTCCCCTACCCTCACAAACCAATATACGGGGACAATACAATTTTGATAAGAAAATCTTTTGGCGCTTATGAATTGTGGGAATGATAGAAACTCGATCTCTTTTGATGGTTGAAAAAAAATCAAAGACCCATAGTTTGTCTAAAGTATAAATAAACCAGAAGCAGTGAGACGCGAGTGTACTGTAAATAATTGGCTCGTCCACAGCGTAAGAGTGTAAGGCATACGATGGGGGTACTGACATAATAATTATTATATAATCTACAACACAAGTTTATTGTTAGTGTCATACCATCGACTGGCTAGAATAAGTGAGTGAATCCTGCATAGGTAAATAAACTATGATCTACCTTCAAAATTACTTTGACACGTATGTTCAGTATTTGTGGTATATCATAATGACACTATATGCAAAAATAGTGATCTCCATAAAAAATTAGCATTAAAACTTAAAATAATGGTGAAAAATATTGAGTGAATAAAGTTTAGAAAGGTCTATTAGGTGACCAAAAATGATCTACCTTCAGAATTATTTTGACATGTATGTTCAGCCTTTATGGTTTATCATAATTACATTATGTGCAAAAATATTGAACATCGTAAAATTGAAGATAAAGACTTAATAAATGTTGATTGAACATAGTTCAGAAAGGTCTATTAGGTGACCTCAAATGGTAAAGAAATGAGAGTAAACCACACACCCTCGGGGACGCTAGAAGTGAGGACACTTCACCATAATTGGTACTGCTTATTAATTAGCTGTAAAATATGGACCGTGAACTCTTGTACTCTCTCTCTGCTTGCTTGTAGATTACCGTATCATACTTGAGCAAATATTTAAGTCGTTGGGAATATATATATATATATAAGGCATGCTCTGGCAAAAAGGGGCTTAATGCATCTCCGTAATGCATTGTACCAATCAAGCCATAATATAATTATGGATCCATAACAGTCACTTTCTTTTAACAATCGACTTCATCATGAGGTAGACTGGTCCTTGGACATACAGAAAATTGACCAATAGCGAAAAGTTTCGGCCCAGGTCAGCCTGCGCGGACTGCGCAGTCTGACCTGAGTCGATACTTTTCGCAGATGTATTAAGCCCCCTTATCACACAGCATGGCTCATATAAATTGGGGATGGTTCTCGATCGAACGTAAAATCACATTTTTATTTGTGAATAACTCATCAAGTACAACTTGAGTATCATTATATTTGTGTTTATAAAGTATCAGAATTGGTTTCGAGTACTGCACACCTACATGTCTCCTAGAGGGATAAAAGTCTTTTACAGACGAAAATAAAATAGGTTTCCACAGCGAAAGTATCTGTGGACAACAAATGAAATGTGACTGAAATAGAAGGATTTATCTTGAAAGGTGGAAAAATTCTGTTCGAAAAATGAGTAATGCTGATTTCTTGAAATTTTCTCCTTATATTACGATATTTCTAAAAGTATATATTTCAGGGTCGTTAAAACAAGGACCGAAAGCTAATAAATACGCTCTAAAACACATGTATAGGTGGTCCGTTTGATTTCTGTGGAAACTGACATCTATATCAAAACCCCTTTTATTAACCAAAAGAATGAATGTTTCTTTTCTGGTATATGGGTCTGATATTTAAACCACGAAAGCAAATGCTATGTTTGGAATCCATTGTTTTAAATGTTTGGTATATATAAACCTAGATAAATTTCCGATCATTTCTCACCTAAGGATATGAGGAAGTAACCTATGTCAGGGATAGTGAAAACATGTTGAACCAGACACAACACAAAATTAGCCCCTGTGCTGCTGTTGAAACATCCAACACAATTCATTCACATTTAATTGGAATTTTTCTGAAGAATGTAAATTGCAGGTTTGGACTGTGTAGACAAAGATCAAACTGCGCAGATGTGCGGAGTGACTTTTGTTTGCGACGTAAGGCAAAGCGACATGTGTTAGCAAACAGTAGAATAAGGATTAAAATTAAGGTTTGCTTATCTTAAAAGATCACGCCCCTAACTTGTATTCAAATTTTCTTTAGGTGAAACATCTTCAATCCCTTGCAAGCTGAGAACTGAACAGGATGAGGTAATTGGCTCTTCTATGAAATGTGAAAAAAAAAAACACCCTATGCTAAAGGCTAAAATTAGGCATTATAAAATTTACATTGAGTATTAATTCATAAGAGCATAACTTTTTTCATGAACTTTTCAAGAACGAAAAACTTTACTTTCCGTTTAAGTGCAATTTAGCAAACTGTCAATTTCGATTGAATTCAAACCAGACCTTGTTATACGGATGCGTTGAGAGTAATCACGGTTTAACTTAAGCAAATATTTCAGGTCTATTGTTCACGTGTATTTTTTCTAACGAAACGATTTGTTGATGGATAGATATTTTCTATCTAACATGTTACAAACATGTACGTATATATTTACAGGCCACCTTTGCCATTTTGTCGTTTTTGTGATTAACTTATTGAGCTTTGCATGTGTTTGTTGTTAACAATCTGTATTTAATCATAAAGTTACGTGTTCATTTTCAGGCAATAAGAAAGCAAGTGAGAAGTAACTGTTACAGCTACTTCTACTACATTGTATATTGGGGATGTAGGCTACATTAACGTATTTGTTTTGAAAAATTTCACTAGATGCGCCTCAATGTTTTTAAAGAAAGATATTCTGCAAGCCACACAATACAATGTAGATGTATACAGGACGTAAAAGTTGACATCTATCAACAGACTGATACTTAGAAATTCAGCATTTCTCTTCCGGTTCGAAAGGTCAACATTTCCCAGACGGTTAGCTGCTTGATAAGATTAAACTATGGCACTCGATCTAATCTAGAAAGTTTGCATAATTATGCAAATATGAGTGAATACAAGGTACAACGTAGTTATCTTTGCTAATCAAATCACCGCGGCATCTGTTAATAGCTGCTGATGTGTGTTTTTTTTTTTTTAGGGATTTTCAAATCTACATAAGGGACAAGAAGAGCATGCAAAGAGCAAAGCGTTTTCATTTACATGCAAAGTTTTTGTTTGAAAGGTAGCAACTGTCCCATCAACTTACAGAAAAGAGAGATATTTTAAAAAAAGTGAGATCAAAGCTCTCAAGCCGAATTCTCAAATAAAGATGAAAGGAACAAAATCTCTGTCGTGTATAATTATTATCATGATGCAGTGGTCTGGTCTGGCTGGAAAATATCCCAGAATCCCTACCTTGGCAGAACAATGTTCCTGTAATGAAATGGTTTTTCATTTGTTTATCGACATGTATATATATATTTCCCAGCTGTTTGAGATGGACAAGCGCATTCGGCATACCTCGGATGATCCAGTGATCACATCCCTCGGGTGTATCACGTAGCTTGATATGCACCTACACGGTATATTTCGCACGTCTCCGGAAGCACACCGTTTTACCTTTATTGAAATTGTACGGCTCCTCTTAAAAAAGAAAACATGAGTCAATTTTCTTTCGTTATCTTTCTAAGAATATTTCAGTCGACAAACAGTTTGTACATTCAACTTTTAGCGTGGTTTATCAAATCCGTTGGGAGCTTTCATCGACAGATCGATAGATGTGAATAACTTCACCGTGGTTGTTCATGTCTTGCTTGGCGATTTACAGGGGCGCCGCCATGTTTAAAATCATGTGATTGGTAGTTCAAAATGGAAGCCTCCGTTATACGTACGAGGTTAGATGTAGGTACGGAATCGGCCGAGTTGTGACGAGTGAGACAAGCATTAACTGAATAAGGAATATGGACACGGAGTGCTGTATTTCAGGCCGGGGTCGTCTCAGAAGCAACGAGACGGTAATCCGTTTTTAGAGATGGTTCGCTGGCGATCGTCTTCTTCTGCAAAGCACATTTTTAACAGCCTACCTTCAAAAGTTAATTTTCAGAGAGTCGAAATAGTGGACTTTTTGTATTAACCCCTATCCTGCTAAATAAGCAAAATTAAACTTTCAAACCGATAGTAAAAACCCAAATTTTGCTATTTCAGCGGTACGGTGGGGAGGGGGGGGGGGGGAAGATACCTCCTCAGCGGACACTCTAGATCCATTTCTGCATGTCCATGGACCAGTCTTTCTCAGGATTCAGTCGTATGGTAATGAAGGTATGAAGAGATGTACTAGTATTGAGTCTGGCTCTGATTTAGATGCATGTCAATAGGTTCGGATTCAGTGGGAGAGACGTTTATGCCCTTCAGACATATTATTGCCCGATTTATTCGCCTCCTTCCAGAATATTTCGATCTTTTAAAAGCGCTTTGAGCACGTCGGATAATGAATCATGTTTTTTTCTTTGAAGCCTTGCACTTTCATTAGTCTACATCATTTTCAAAGAGTATTGCATGTGTAGCAGTTTCGAAAAACCCGACCTTGGATCGAACCATGGTCCTATCAATCCGTAGGTGAACGCTCTACCACGTCGTTAAAACTAGCTTTACAGGAAGGCATTTTTATTGTCCCCATATACAAACAAGCTTTATGGACCACTATACTACATTATGCCCTCCCATCTGAGATTCATCCTCAAATATTCCATTTGGACAACTTTTAGCCTAATTCTCTCAACCCCATGTTTCTTTTGTACGTTGGGCGCCAACGCAACAGCTCTGAAAACCGGTTGTGACTCAGGATCGAACCAAGGCCATCCAGTTCCGTCGCTAAAAAAAGTTAGATTGAAAGCTAGGCAGAATCCGTGTCCATTTAAAAACAAGCAACCAAGGACAATCATTCTAATCGCTATAGTTATAGACCGAAATCAAACACCTAGTCAAGACAAAATGCATGACTTACAGAAAGAAAGACAGTATATTTCATTTTTTTTTTTTTTTTTTTCGAAGTGAGGGCATATAGGGGTGAAACCATACGAGTATTCTTTATCTATTACTTGTTTTAGGTCGGTATATTCCATACATGTGAAATACTGATTTTAACGTTATTGAAATTAGAAAAAAATATCATGACTGATTTTAACGTAAGTAAAATTTCAAAACTGATTTTAGCGTGTGCCGGTTGATTTTAACGTAGCTGATTTTAATGGCAAAAACTGATTTTAACGTTTGAATGACCCTCGTTAAAGTCCTGAACTGATTTTAACGGAGAACTGATTTTAACGTTGCAACATGCAGCACTCCGTGTCCATATTCCTTATTCAGTTAACGCTTGCACATCTCTATTAAACCACACATATAGCGTTTAACCAACCAATGAAAAAGCATTTTGGAATTATATATCGCCAGTTCTCATGATTGTATACCTACAGTATATATATATGTGTGTGTGCAATAGTTGTATATATTACTAATGTTGTGTAAATCGGATAAATCAGCTTTTAATCTGCGTAGACCAATAATTTGCGAACAATTGCTTGCAAAACTAGCTTGTATAAAAATTCGTTTCTGCAGTCTGTAATTAATGATTGGAATTCCCTACCAGATGAGATTAAGAAGGCAGAATCACTGGCATCTTTTAAGCATCATTTGAACCTTTCCAAACCCACTCCAAGACAACTTTATTTCTTCGGTGAAAGAAAAATTCAGTTAATCCATGCTAGGTTGCGCAACAGGTCTAGTTCTCTTAATCATCAACTATACCTGAAAAATTTAATGCAATCGCCACCGTGTAAATGTGGCTCAGTTGATTCAACTGAACATTTCTTTCTAAAATGTTCAACTTATAATCACTTAAGAAATCTTTCATTCTCAAGTATAAACGATATTGCAAGAGTCTCACTTCGAATCATCCTTTATGGAGATGAAAGTCTTAGCCTGCATGATGATGAAAGAATATCTGCTGCAGTGCATACTTTGTCTTCTCAGTGACAACACAGTATTCTCCGGGAGAAACTATATGAAAACATTCAGTGTTCTCACTCTTTCTTTTTAATGTATTATGTTTGGTATTGGTCTATTGCATAATACCTAAATAGTTTTATCTAGTATATTACTTATCTAATCATTCTTAACAAGCATTACTAGCTTCATTTTTATAAGCTGCACTAGCAAAGACTTATGTAGTACTGACGGTCAGGTTGTAAGTTTTTATTGTCTCTATATATGGTTTCTTCTAAGGTGACATCTCCACCAGTAGATCCCACACTCCACACCCATCTGTTCCCCTTTATTTTTCTCTAACTCTTTTTTTTTTTTTCTATGTGCCTTCTTGGACTTCTTCTGTATATTGTACTTTATACATGCAATAACCGGAAATTGGAGAGGAACTTTATAAGCTCTGCTTTCTTTCCAATCCATTTCTGCAGAATCATATTTGTGAACCGATTGTATTGTATTGTTTATGTATATAGTACTTCTGTGCAATAAAATATGTTTAAATTAAATCGGATAAAAAATCTCGTGCCGTAGTATACGAGAAATACACATCCGCTAACACTCGTGTATATTTCCCGTATACAACAGCACTCGTTTTCTATCCCACTCGTCACAACTCGGCCGATTCCGTAACTACATCTAGCCTCTTCCGTATCAAAGAGGTTTCCATTTGAAATACATCATCCACGGTGACGTTATTTGCATCTATCAATCTGTTGGAGAAAGTGCCAATTGATAAACTCTGAAAAAACATATTCACGAACTATTTGTCAACGGACATGCATTGAGAAAGATTTCCATAGAAGTCGTGTTTTTCTTTCTGTATGATTCAAAGAATGGGAAATTGGTCTAGGTACGGCGAAGACGTATTCGGTGTAAGTGCAAATAACCATAATACAGCCGAGGAGTTTCATCAACGGATCGCTCGAGCTTTGCCGAATGTTTTCTATCCTATGAAAATAAAGGCATCTTACGCGGGAAAAAAAAATCAGCCACGGAAAAAGTCCTTATGGACACGTGTCAGATACGATCCTCAGTACGGTATGACAACGTAGCCTGTCTGTGGACCATACTGTCGGCTTGGTTTCCTATTGCATGATTCGGTAAACCTCGGATGATTCGTTGATAAATTCCCTCTACTGTACTTCGATTGTTGACATGCACCAACACCGTACATTTCTCCGCCGGAAATACGCTGCTTTACCGTTCTTAAAACCGAAAGGTCCCACTTAAAAAAAGAAAACATGAGGCACAGTCTTCTGCTTAAATCCTTCAAAGTACATTTCCGTTGACAAACACTTCGTAAATTCATTTTTGACGTAGTATATCAATTCCGTTGGCACATTTCATCGACAGATTGACGGATGTGAAGATCCTATTGCTAATCGATTTTCATGAGAGCTGCCATATATAAAATCATGTGACTGACAGTATTTCAAAATGGAAATCTCTTTGATACGGACAAGGTTAGATGTAGTTACTGAATCGCCACTGTTTGAGGGGTGGTATTGCATTGGTCAAAATATTACGTTGTAATATTTATCCGCGCTTCGTAAAAAGAAACTTGTGTTTTAATTTCCGTTAGTAGTATAGGAGGGTAGACCTCGGACAAAACCCGTTTTTGTCCGAGGTCTACCCTCCCTGAGTGCCATTTTGTCCGAGGTCTACCCTCCCGGGGAGGCAAAAGACCGGTCAAAATGTCAAACCGGAAGTAGATGTCCACTTTTTCTGCCCCCCCCACATCACACCACTGCAAAAATGTAAAAACAAAAGAGGAGACCGGAAGTGGAATTCCTACCAAAGAATGGTGTGTCACCATGTTTTGTTCGGGTTGATCCTGCATTTTGATTGGTCGAGATGTTTCCCACCAGAAATTTGAATTGAAAACGTGTGACACCACAAACTGGTTCGAAAAGAAGGTGTGCCACCATCTTCACTCGGTTTGGTCTTTCTCTATCACCGTGTTGGACTTAGTCTTTTTCTCTATCATCGTTGGGCTTAGTCTTTTTTCTCCGACTTTGTTCGCTCGTTTCGAACTTTCTCTATCACAGTTGGACTTAGTCTTTTTTTCACGATATGAGTTATTTTCTCTCCTCATGCTGGCTCAGGCAGAGAGCATCGTAGGACTTAGTCTTTTTTCTCCGTCTTTGTTCGTCTTAACCTTTCTCTATCAACGTTGGAGTTAGTCTTTTTTTCCACGATATGGGTTATTTTCCCTCCTCAGCTTGACTCAGGCAGAGAGCATCGTAGGACTTAGGCTTTTTTTGGAGAGTTGTTCTTTCTCTCTATCACCATTGGACTTAGTCTTTTTTCCACGATGTGGGTTATTTTTCCCTCCTCATGCTGGTTCAGGTAGAGATCATCGTTGGACTTAGTCTTTTTTTCCGTCTTTATTCGCCTCAATCTTTCTCTATCATCGTTGGACTTAGTCTTTTTTCTTTGGCTCCTAGCAGTATGATCTTTAGATATTTGTCTGACGAACTCAGTCTTTTTTTAAAAACTAGCTTTAGGGGATAAAGATCGTATTGCTTTGTAACTTGTCTATAAGATCTGAGAGCTGAAGTGATGTATACCACTATTTTGTCGATTTGATTGAATTAGTCAGACAAGATTTGACATCTTTATGCTATACGCTATCTTCTGAGTTGGTCAGAGATGGCTTATAGCATAAATCCTTACCATACAAGCATTGTGTTGGGCTTAACCTTTTTTTGAGTTAATCTGAATTGAAGTATATATCGTTTGGAATGTAACTCTTGGAATGTAACTCTTGGAATGGAACTCAGTCGTAAAATTGACAAGTCTCGAAGATAGGACTTTCTGGAATGAATGTTAGCTCTGAAAAGAGCTGTTTTTACCATTCTCTGGATTGGAATTAAATTAATCATCCGAGCAAGTTAATTCCAAAAATCAGAGAAAGATAGAGGATTCTAAATCTCCTCATCATCATCTACTCATTGTTTGGTTGATATCACAGACTCCCCAAAGATTGGATCATTAGTTGGCATAACCCAAAGATTGGGGTAGAAATTAGGTGCTGGGTTCTGGGTATAGGAGTTACCCCCTTGTCTTGCAGAGAACTCAGCCGATGTCTTTGTCTTTTGACGTTCTCTCTTCTCCTCGTTCCTTCGACTTTTACCAAATAGTCCACAGCAGTATCTGAACAAACCCATCGTGGAAATGAAATGGTATATAGAGAAATTTGGTGGTTTTATAGCTTGGTGGAGGGATTGACCTACTTTTCGTCTTGGAATTGAGAGTACGAACGTGGGCGAGACCATGTAGATAGAACATAATGTACTATATGATCTATCTACATTTTTCCAAGACTGATATTTTGTGGAGAAAATATCTTTGTGGAAAAAAGAATGAAAAAAACACCATTTAAACAGTAAAACTTTTATTTGAACAGAACTGAACAATGAACTGAGCAATGAACATATTTACAACAAACACATAGATAAAAAGAACTATTATACATTTATATACTATTTGTGGGGAAAAAGTCTCTCAGCTTTATCGAATAGAATTCCATACTGCTGATTGAACCATAACACTACATCTCGATCGTTTCGTCGATGTTCCATTGAGAGGAATTTCTGTTGAAGATATTTCTGTATGTTATATCCTCTGGCGGCAGCATCCAATACGAAGATACAGTAAAATCCGCAAACTTTCCCCTGTGGACTCTGAAGAGTTTGTCGATTGTATCTCCACGAATAAGAATGATTGTCTAAAAAGTTAATGATTTCTGGCTCAAGTGGTGGTAGTCCGTAGGGATCAAAGTATAGTACATCGCCATTATTGTTGAATATCACGGCTACCCAGTGTTCTCCTGGACCGGTTGATTTCTCTGTGTTCACAATGTAGGCTTTCACATGATCGGGTTTTTGTCGAGGTAGCTGATCTTTTGCACAGACTTTTGCCTGTAGATTTTTTATCCATGTTCCGTGATCCAATATGTATTGAATTTCAGAAGTATACATTTTTCTAATCACTTTCTTCCCAGGATTGTTTTACTTTGTCACACCAGTATTGTAACCACGACTCCGTGAATTCAGATAAAATGTTTTGTTTTATATTTCGCCATAATCTGTAGGCTTCCACATAGTCACTTTCATCGAGTTTCATTTCTATGAGTTCAGGATACCATTTTTCCATGATTTCGTATGGATTTAATTCCATCATGGCTTTTTCTATGAACATATCTGTATGTTCTTGTCTATCCTTGAATAAACACAGTTCATGCTGTGTTTGACTGGGATGATCCACTTGACATCCGTAACACTGGTTGGTAACTTCACTGACAATAAGATTTTTTAATTTTTCAGTCATATGTTTTTCGAAGCTATTATGAATGTCATTTTTCCGAGTAGAGATGCACTTCGACACGGAATATTTCACTTTTTCTGCTTCTTCTCTAAGTGTTATAGCAAATCTGAGTCCCAACATTGTTTTTTAGTTCTTTAGTCCTGTAGATAGTCCTGAAAAGGCCTGTTTTTTTCAATAGTTCTGAAAAGAACTGTCGTTTTCGATATTATATTCCTTAGTCCTGAAAAGGACTGTTTTTGTGAAAGCTATCTTTTGATCAGAGAGTTTCTGTTGATTTTTCCAGGATTAATAATCTGTGATAACTTCTCTCAAACTGTTGATTTCAATCTGATTGTCAAATTCAGCAAAGACAATAACGTTGATAGCTGCTGCCAGAGCTTGAGCAAACTGAAGTTCAATTCGAAGATTTCCAGTTTTTATAGGATGAAGTTGTCCTTCTTCACTGCCTTGATCCGCTGTCAAATCGTATCCCCACAAACAGTATCCACCAGCATAGTCTTCTTTACCAATATTAAATGATTTATTAAGTGCTAAAGATGAGTTAGCCTGATACAATGATAGAAAGGATTTCAAATACAATCCTGCTTCAAAGTTAGGTTCAAAGGGTCTGTTATGAATACTGTGACCATTACATGATACATCAATTTTTGACAGATTAAAATGATGAAAGAAAAATGGATTTCTACCATAATCCCCATTATAATCAGTATTTGCTACCATTGCAATGAAAATGCGTTTTGGAAGTTGTCCTTGAAACAAATGATCTTCAACTTTAGACTGAAGGCCTGTAGAAATGGTAAAAGTTTTTACTTCAACCCTACGAATAGGAATTTTCATGTTTTGCTGAGCAATAACATGATTTAGATCATTTGCAACAACAGGCAACAATTCGACATTTCGCACATGAAGACTGACTGTTTCCAGTACAATTTTTGAAGCTGGTGCACCACCGCCTCCTGTGAGACAAAAGTTTACCGAAGATCTGTTTAATCTAAGTCTAATACCATTAGGTAAATATTTTTCTTGTTGAAATAGATCAAGATGCAAGCGTCCAAAAAGTTCGGCAGTTCTACTTTGTGCAATTTCACCCATTCTATCTTTTAACCCTGCATTATCTCCATCATGGTTGAGTGAATTGAAATGACCAGTGGTGTCTTCAGTCCAAAGATCACCAGCTTTCAAATGCGTAGTCTTGCTGTCAGAATTATATGACATAAGATTTTCGATATATGCTCTATATGGATAGGTATCTGAATTGCTGGTGATTAGTTTATTATTTAGATACAAATCGACACTACTAAACAAGCTGTGTAGGAAGTTGTTTACAGGGGCCACATTTGCATTGGCAAGTAAATTGCCACCGTCAGCTTGAACGACTTTATATTTGACATACAAATACGATTGTGACAAATCTGTCCAATGTTCGGTTTGAGGTGGTATGATGAATTCTATTGGTGCATTGTTTGCCAAAGACGATATTGGAAAATGTTCAATCCATTGACTTTCTTGCATCGTTGTCATTGTAGGTGGTACAGAAAGAACATCGAGTTCTGACTTACTGCATTCACAGGACCCACTTTGCATCATTTTTATATAATTCAAGTAGATGAATTCAGTATATGAATCAATTATATTAATCAAATATATCAAGAGGTCGTCTGTCTCTTTGTCTTATGATCTTACCACTGTGAAGGCGGAAGGGGGAATGACGTGATTTTCGTGATTTTCTTTTATTTATCCCTGGTATTAGCTTTTCTGCTAGATCATGAATGGCTTGTTTTCCCCTTGAAATTACAACTTTTTTGGGGTTTTCGCCACGTAAAAGGATATCTTCTACTACCCCTATTCCTTGTTTGATTCCTTCTTTTTTCACGGCATTAAAACCAGATTTAATCAACGGTTTAAGCAATGGAGTCACTACTTTAACTGCTGATTTAAATAGCGAACCTAACCCATAGCCATACTGATGTTTTACACCACGATAAACTGGTAGCATTTTTAAAAATGATTTTCAATGATTTTCAATGATTGTCAGTTGAACGTTGTCTGAAATGTAACTTCACTATTGTCTTACCAGTAATGAAATGAACCAGTATACCTAAATCCCCTGTTATTTGAATGTGAATATGATCGAAATCGGATTTCGAAACGGGAATATAATGCGGTATTGTAATTTCATGATTGACATGTTGAGAACCACAACCATTTTCAACCAAATCGGATGTTTTGAAAGGCAGAACACGAAGTATGGGAGCAAGTGTATCACCCACTATAGTGTGTTCAGCAATATCTGAATAAATATACAGATGATTGTAGCCAGCATCAATGTTTGGATTGTATTTAAAGTATTTGAAAATATTTTTACCCTGAAAAATTGTATCATGTTTGAATTCTGGTGATCCACCCAGTTTTAAAAACAGGGATGGATGTAATTTGAGTCCTGATTTTATAATATTATCAAATGTAATTTTCGGACGTTTGGTTGAAGGTGAATAAGCGATGTGCAAACCCGACGAATTCTTACGAAGAGCAGGACCTATAGCGGTTTGAATCACATCATTGATCGTCTCTATAAGATGAGCAGGTGTAGTGTAATTCCCGGATGGAAAGTTAAATCGAATTCCCCATTTTATTATATCACCTCCACTATTTTGTCTTAATATATTTATTTTCATATTATCTCCTCTTCTGTCTATCTGTGATATTAATTTGACTAAGTCCTTATCCGTTGTTATAAGATCGAACTGTGCTTCTTCTTCACTTATGTTTAAGAACTGAGAGGGAGTAATAAGTTGAACTAATGCGACTTCCCAAGTTTCCTTGTCAATATGAACTGTCTTTGGTAAATGAACCTTAAAACAGCATTGGCTGTTGTTCGGATAAAAGTCCATGGAACTATCGCTGGGTAGAGTGAGATAAAACGAATTCATTTTTTACTATCAATCCACCCTGACTGCTTTTGTTCTGATCTGCTGAATTTTAACCCTGGTGATGGAAGAATATATCCAAGTGAGCTGCTTAACAGGATCAGCCACAATTCACGATCTTGACTTTGAATACTTAAATGTACTATTGACGTCGCAATAATTGCATAAATGACTAAAATCTGTGAAATATAGGTAAACTGATTCTTTGGGACACGATTTCCACAGCAATTGTAGTTCTTACTGATACTACTACTACTATCGAAATTTTCTATTCCGAACTTTTCTTCTATTCCAGACTTTTCTGTTCCACACTCGATGTTTGACTGTGGATTCATTATGAATGTACTGACTTTTTATAACTTTTTCTTAAGTTATATGATTTCTTTTTATAAGAAAAGATGTTTTCAAAACACTAAAATAGGATTACACCAAATAGGATTACACCAAATAGGATTCTGGTATCCAACTTTGAAATTTTTTTGGATAGCCTTTCCAATTGACTTTTATTTCTTTGATTAATTTTTTACCCTTACGTCTTGTACGTCTATCAAGAACTGAGTCAATCTCAAAAATATCATCATCTTTTATTAATTGAAGTTCATATTCATAATAAGTTCCTAAAATCTGTTCTCCCAGCAGATCTTTTACTTTATAGGTAATAGGTGAAAATGTTTTGTTGACATGGCTGATTTCAAATATTTCTTGCGTCCAATTCGGTAAATAGCCCTTATCAAATGTACGTTTTGTTTTATTGATTCGAACATGATCTCCAATTTTGAATTTCGACTTTTTCATCATTACATTTGTCGGTAATTGAGAATACAGATTTCTTGAAATCTCTGCCTCATTGGATTTTGTTACCATTACAGGAGATGTTTTTATACTTCTGTGAAAAGTATGATTGTAATTCTTAACTAAAGAATTCAATACGTCAATGTAACGCCTTGTTTTCTTGTACGTAAAGTATTTCCACATTCTCGTTTTCAAAGTTCGTTGAAATCTTTCAACAATACTTGCTTTTGTCTCTGGGTTTTCAGTGGTGAAAAAATGAATCTGATTCTTTTTCAAGTAGTCTTGAAACGATTTGTTTTTAAATTCCGAACCTTTGTCTGTTTGAAGCGCTAAAGGTTTTCGTTTTGATTTCTGAACGATAGATTGAAATGCTTTGATTAAAGTTTTACCCGTTTTGTCTGGAATAGGGATAACCCATGAAAATCTCGAAAACACATCAATCACACAAAGTAAATATTTCTTGTTATTATTTTGTTTTGCTAAATGTTGCATGTTAGCCAAATCAGCTTGCCATTGATAATCTATACCACCTACAATAGTTTTTCGTCTTTTGAAACGACGACGAATCGGTTTGTGTAAGGTGTAGGTGGATTCACCCTGTAACCATTCTTGAACATCTTTGTATCTTATTCCTTTCAAAACAGATTTCGCAGCGTGATACAATTGCTTTACTCCACTAAATGCTACAGTACTTTTAGGATCATAAAACAACTTTCTTAACACGTAATCAAGTTTTGACTTTACCATGCCTCCCATGACTGAAGTGTTTTACGGCTCGGAGTCTTTTTTATAGACTTTGGGGGAGTTAGCAGTTCTTTAACATAGAATTGCTTCAATCGTTCTCTTTCTTCAGGTTTCATGTATGGAGATTTTTCTTTTATTCTTTTCATACTTCTTTTTATAGGAGTTAACTTAGTACTTTTTCGTACGCTTTTTGGTGTGTGAAATAAGTAATCGGAATCTCCATAGGATTCTGCATGGGAATCTTCATCTTCGCTCAATGATTTACTCGGTGATTTATCATGGACTTTTTGTATCCATTTCCATCTGTTCAAATTACCAATAACTTCTTGAGGTATATTACTTTCATGTAATGCCTTTGAAAATGTTTTCCATCCTCTGGGCTCAATGCCTTTTCTTTGACGTATCGCATCATTGACAAGATCAATAATATTGGAGCCATGGATGCGTGTACCTTTATATGACACCACACCATATTCGTCCCAAGTTAAATTATCGTTGTCTTTTATCATACTCAAAAGTAACTCAGCTTTTCTTTTCATGGTTTTTGGTACACTTTGCAAAATTCGATCATACAAGGCAACAGATTGCAGGCCAACAGATGCTGATTCCTGTGCACCATCATCGGTTTTTGGAGGAAAATTGATCGAAGTTGGTTTTGTTTTCTGAAGCGAATTTTGTAACTTAATCAAAGTTTCGCCATATCTTTGAGCCTTTTCTGTTTCTGACAGGTCGGTACTTTGTAAAATTTGACTCATATCTTGCCGAAGATGTGATGCATCTGCAACTTGTGGATTAGGTGGTAAACGAGGTTTTTGAGCTTGTTCGGCTTTCCATCGTTTCATGTTTTCTAAGACCTGGTAAGGTACGATAACCATTTTTCTAACAGACATGATTTTTTATTTATAAAACGTCTGAGATGTTGTCGGCTTGAATACAACTTCTTCTTCTGATCTGGTGATAAATGTACATTGCCTTTTAAAACATTATGACAGCATTCCGATATACACCTTATCGCTTCTGAGGGTGAATCTTTGACAAGCTTTTTACGTATTTTTGGTGTAGCCTGTATCATAGCCATAACCATTGAGCCGTGTTTTTTTATCAGAGGTCTTTTCTTCATGTTGACTTTATCACTATTTCACATCAAATGAAAATAAAAGTTCCATGTCACTATCATTTATACCTGATGTTTTATCATACTGTCTTTTTTACAAAAGAAAACTACGAATCGGAATCAGTGAGTTCTTCATCCTCGCTTTCTTCTACATCTGACCCTCTGTCGGGCAGAGGAATGGTTCTTCCACCACCAAGATGAATCAGACGCTTGTCATAGTCAACACGATATTTTCCTGTGTCAAGGTTATATTGGATTATATCCCCAAACAGTCGATCTTCTGCCTTTCTACCTTTTTTATATTTAGCTAATGTATTTGGAGACCATGAGGCGGATGGAATGGATTGAAACTTCAATTTTTTCCCTGGTTCTATAAATTGTGAATACTTTGTTCTGAGTTTTTGCATTCTTTCACTTAATAGTTCCTTTCTGGATTTCGGATAGCGTTGATGTTCTGAAATGCTGCTTCCTACAGGCCTTCGCATAGTAACAAATCTTTCATCAATCATAGGCGGTGGGGTGGTAGTTCTTGCATCAATTATAGGTGGTGAGGTGGTGGTTCTTTCATCAATCATAGGTGGTGAGGTGATAGTTCTTGCATGCGTTTTCGGGGGCTTTCTCTTCTTTGGAGATTTTTTCTTCTTTGGAGACTTTTTCTTCCTTGGAGATTTTTTCTTCTTTGGAGATTTCCTCTTTCGCGGAGCATGTTTTCGAGGTTGCCTTTCACCCCCAAATTTCCTAACGGTTTTAGTTCCATCCCATCTCAGTAAACTTCTGATAATAACACCACCTAGAAATCCACCTAGAAATCCACCACCTCCAGGTTTTAAAATAATTCTACGTTTAATTTCCTCATCAATATTCGGATCTGCTAACTGCTCGATATCTGCTCTATGTTTTGTCATATACGTGGTGGTTTGTTTTGGTAATTTGATTTTATCTTCAATGATGTTTTGTGCTGCCAACGTAAACCATTTTAAAATTTCTTTTAATCCTGCTTTCAACACAGATTCTCTTTCATATCTATTGGTTTGTTGACTTAAATTTCGCAAAGCAGCTAAAATTGAAGTTGGTGTGGTTGGTAAAGCCATGTTTACTCACTGTCGCCTATTGATAGAATGACAATATAAAATAAAATGAAGTCATTTTTATTTTAAAAAAAACATTGTAACGATTAAGCAGGGGAATAAACGGTTGGACCTCTTTCGTCTTCCTCATAACGATGAAATATATCTGTTCGCAGTCTTAATTCTTTATTTGTTCGTGAATGGAAATCGATGACAAGATATCCATGATCCACCGATGTAGCATCTTCATAAGCAGACAGTAAATGTGGAGCTTGCATTTGGTGAACTAGTGTTTTAATCTGATTTTTATCTCGCTCATTTCGAAATAAAATCATGTATCTTGAATTAAGACTGATGGTTCGACTCGATTTCGATTGTTGAAACATATTTTGTGTGATATAAATCACGGTTGCATTACGGTGATGTCCTTTTCTTGTAAACCAAAGTTTAATTTTTTCCTCATCTTTTTCACCCAGCATATCATCAAAGACGATTAAATGTGGTATAGATACATCGCTGACAAGTTCGTTTTCATCGTCAGGAATTCCTTCCACGAATTTTATTAATTCAAACTGTGAATTGAATTTCTCCTGCATAAGATTGTAAGCATACTGCCATTCTTTGTAACACCAGACAACTCTTTCAGGAACGATATTGAACAAATCTTCTCGATAGTCAATTAATTTATGAACAAAGACTGTCTTTCCACAACCACTCGGACCTGTGATGAAAATATTACAAGGATGTTGAAATAAAATAGCTTGTACATCCACCTCCATGATTTCTTTACTTTTCTCTTTAAGGATTAATAATAAAATGACAACATAAATAACGATGAAAGCATTTTTATTCAATCATTTCTTCAAAAAAGATCAGTCTTGGAAATTGTAGATAGATCATAACATTCTATGTGAATGAATTTTTACAGTACGTTATGTTCTATCTACATGCTCACCTACCGTTCGTACTCTTAATTCAAAGACAAAAGCAGGTCAATCCCTCCAGTAAGCTATAAAAATCCAGTGAACTTTTCCTATAATCATTCATCTCTCGTTTCTCGAGTAGTGCAAATAAATTATAAAGTATACCAAGACGAGAAAAAATCAAATATGGAGCAGCTAATTTTTCAATTTTTAAAAAAATCTTACAGAGAGAAAAAAACTTTTTTGGGCGATAGAAAAAATTTTTACGATTAAAAAAAATCTTACAGAGAGAAAAAACATTTTTATCGATAGAAAAATTTTTTCAAAAAATCTTACAGAGAAAAATTTTTTCAAATAAAAAATCTTACAGTCAAATTTTTTCGATAGAGAAAATTTTTACGCTTAAAAATTTCGGATAAAAATTTTCGGGTAAAAATTTTTACAATTTTAAAAAGTTTTGCAGATTAAAAAACTAGGGTCGAATAAAACTAGGGACGAATAAATCTAAGGTCGGGTAAGTCTAGATGAACTGATTTTCGGGAAATGCCGGAAAAAACCCACACTCAGATCATATAATCAGGCAATGTCTAAAGATTATACTGCTAGGAGCCGAAGAAAAGACTAAGTCCAACGGTAATAGAGAAAGATTGAGGCGAACGAAGACGGAGAAAAAAAGACTAAGTCCAACGATGGTCTTTGCCTGACCCAAGCTGAGGAGGGGGAAAATAACCCATATCGTGGGAAAAAAGACTAAGTCCAACGGTAATAGAGAAAGATTGAGGCGAATAAAGACGGAAAAAAGACTAAGTCCAACGATGATCTCTGCCTAAACCAGCATGAGGAGGGGAAAAAAGACTAAGTTCAACGGTGATAGAGAAAGATTGAGGCGAATAAAGACGGAAAAAGACTAAGTCCAACGATACTCTCTGCCTGACCCAGCGTAAGTAGGGAATATAATCCATATCGTGGAAAAAAGACTAAGTTCAACGGTAATAGAGAAGGGTTGAGGCGAACAAAAGACGGAAAAAAGACTAAGTCCAACGATACTCTCTGGCTGAACCAGCGTAAGTAGGGGAAATAACCCATATCGTGGTGAAAAAAGACTAAGTCCAACGTTGATAGAGAAAGGTTAAGACGAACAAAGACGGAGAAAAAAGACTAAGTCCAACGATACTCTCTGCCTGACCCAGCGTAAGTAGGGAATATAATCCATATCGTGGAAAAAAAGACTAAGTTCAACGGTAATAGAGAAGGGTTGAGGCGAACAAAAGACGGAAAAAAGACTAAGTCCAACGATACTCTCTGGCTGAACCAGCGTAAGTAGGGGAAATAACCCATATCGTGGTGAAAAAAGACTAAGTCCAACGTTGATAGAGAAAGGTTAAGACGAACAAAGACGGAGAAAAAAAGACTAAGTCCAACGATGACAGAGAAAAAGCCTAAGTCCAACACGGTGATAGAGAAAGATTGAGGCGAATAAAGACGGAAAAAAGACTAAGTCCAACGATACTCTCTGCCTGACCCAGCGTAAGTAGAGAATATAGTCCATATCGTGGAAAAAAAGACTAAGTTCAACAGTGCTAGAGAAAGCCTGAGGCGAACGAAGACGGAGAAAAAAGACTAAGTCCAACGGTACTCTCTGACTGAACCACCATGAGAAGGGAGTATAATCCATATCGTGGAAAAACCCTAAGTCCAACGGTGATAGAGAAAGATTGAGGCGAACGAAGACGGGAAAAAAGACTAAGTCCAACGATGACAGAGAAAAGCCTAAGTCAAACGATAGTGTCTGCCTGAACCATGTCATTACGACCCGTGCGCACGTGCGTGTAGATGCATTAAGTCCCCTTTTCACAGACCATGGTTAAAAAAAGGATCCCTGCCGCGTCAAAGATGGTGAACATCTAGCCCCGATGAAGAAAAAAGACTAAGTCCAACGATAGTCTCTGCCGAACCATATCATTACGATCCGTGCGCGCGTGCGCGCAGATGCATTAAGACCCCTTTTCACAGACCATGGATAAAAAGGACCCCAGCCGCGTCAAAGATGGCGAACATCTACTTCCGGTTTGACATTTTGACCGGTCTTTTGCCTCCCCGGGAGGGTAGACCTCGGACAAAATGGCACTCAGGGAGGGTAGACCTCGGACAAAATGGCACTCAGGGAGGGTAGACCTCGGACAAAAACGGGTTTTGTCCGAGGTCTACCCTCCTATACTACTTCCGTTTCCGAATAAGTATCAAAAATGAAATATCTTGTTAAAACGTGTAGGTACATAATAAAAGAATATCATACTCCAATAACTTTCCTGGTGCTTATATTTTCATCTGGCGGTAAAGGAAAAAAATTGAATGTCTCGCAAGACATCTACTTTTTCCATGCAGCTCGAAGCAAATACAAAACCCAGGAAAGTTACTCCAGTCCAATATTCCGTGTATATCTCATTGGGAAGTGAAGTGATCAATCATTTCCGGATTGAACAGCCCTTAGAGGTTTATAATAAAAGTCCGAATCGAACTCTTACTGTGATAAAAAAGTTCAATGGACAATTGCCGTCGATGATAAAAAAGGTTCTAAAAACTGCCATTGCAAAGGTTGGCCATTTCCCGCTTATCGCAAGCTCTTTTTTTTTTATGACAAACATATATGTTTCAGTAGGTGAGACAGTGCAAATCCAAGATCAGACTTCACGTTCTGTGCGGTCTGATCTTGATCTACACGTTCCGCATAAGAAAGCTTGGCATTCTACTGGCATCAAAGCGCCGAATAAACCCTGCTTGCACGTCTAGCGCAGAAAATAGACCCAAACAACAGTAGTAGTGTTATTTCTCTTGCCCAGAATGTCTCACCTAGCCGATAGTGTACATCAGTGATCAGACTGCACGCTTTTACAGTCTCCTCTTGATCCACACTGGATGTATTAGCAACTATAAACGTACAAGGCGTTTTAATAGTTAACGTACTTACACCGAGTCCCCCAAATACCGCTATGTCCCTAATGGACAACTGTTGTCCACACTTTATCCCAAAGTAGAAAGTCTGTTTCTAACCGTTGACTAAATCTTTTCTGTTTCCATTAGTTTCCAAGTAATTTTACAAGATCTGGTTTTATTGATATACTGTTTGTAGTCGTTGTATTGGACACCCTTCTTTTTTTCCCAATTTGTGTTGTCACGAAACACTCTAGTTGTTTGTTCGAAGCATGTTTTTGGCATTCAGGATAATATCAATATACGCGGGCATTTCTCAGTCGACGGCAACCGTTAAACTCTTCGCATATAAAAAACAAATCTAGTCAGTAGAAAGAAGAAGAATATTATAGCTACAGCCTTAGAGCTTTGTTTAAGACAAGCTACTTCAGAATTCTTTAACAAGAAATCGGACACTGTATCAAAGATCGGGTAACACATTTCGTGCAGCCTTATCTTCATCTACATGGTACACGTAAGCATCTTAATTAGCACCTGAAAATACATTAGCACCGAAAATGCCGAAGTGTTTATTCATATGTGTTGGTAAGCCGCTTAAGTGGGCGGTGTATAAAAGCTGTATTGGCTCAGTGGGGGCTTAGTCTACCAATTGACAACAGAAATCCATCGAGAACAATCAATAGGATGTTAGTGAAAATTCGATGAATTCATCCGAGAGTTACAAAATCTTGATGAGAAAGACCCAGAGAGAGAGAGAGAGAGAGAGAGAGAGGTATAGATAGATAGAGGGTGGGCTTGCGAACAGTAGATCAATATCAGACTGTAAAGTCGATGGAGTCCGATCTTAGATCTACGCTGCCCATTATTTTGTAAAATAGTTTTGGCAAAGAACGTACTTGAAATTGCATTCAACGGTTTTGACTGTTTTACTTATTGAGAAAGTCCTTTTTTAAATAAGTCATGCTCTGTGAATAGGGGGCTTAATTCATCTGCAAAAAGTATCGATCCATGTCAGCCTGTGCAGTCTGAACAGCCTGCCCTGAATCGACACTTTTTGCTACTGGTCAATTTTCTGCATGCCAAAGGACCAGTCTGGCTCCAGATTCAGTTGGTTGTTTGACGAAATGGATTTTATAAATATACAATGATATGATGACTTGTTTGCTATCATGATATCCCCCGGTGATTTTTTTTTTTTTTTTTTTCAAAGAAAGATATGAGGTATTGTGTTTTGCATGTACCGGTGCAAGCTGCCTTTTTGTTACTGGTTCATAATGAAATCATAAAACCCCCTTTTTCCATGACATGGCATTACATTAAATAAAAATAAATAATGACTGCCTGCGGCTGATGATAAAGGATAGAAGTATGAAATTTTATACAATTTTTTCCAGTACTTAGAGATATATTCGTCCATAATAGAGTAATGGAGATATACATCAAGCTCCCTTTTTCCATGACATTAAAATAAAAAAATATTTGTATGTTTCATAAGAAACACATGTATGAAGTTTCATCAGATCTGTCCGGACAAACGGACCGACGTACAAACGGACGGACAACGCAAAAAAGAATATCGCCTCGCCTTCGGCGGGGAATAACAGTTTGTCAAAGAAGGGCCAGAGTGTAGCAAAGACAATCAAAGTACTGAAAGTACTGACAGACTAGAGAATTTGATTTATTGATTGTTTGTATGGTGTTTGACTCTGTTTTCAACATTATTTCAGTTATGTAGCGGTGGACAGTGCATATATCCATGCTTTCCTTGAGTTTCTTCAACCAATTTTCCGCACAATATTCTTTCCAAGCCACTGGCTGCTTTCCACATAACCATCGTCAAAATGTGAGAGAGAAATGAATCCTGTCGGAATGACTATCATCAGTTCTCTGAAAGAAATTTGCAGAGTCGGGGATCGAACTAGCGGCCTCCTGTTCTCAAGTCCTGTACGCTACCGACTGAGCTGCCGGGGCTAGCCGTGCTATTGTTTAACTATAATCCCGTATAAGTTTAACCATTAACCTGATAAAAATGTTAATTGAAACTTTCAAGCCGATGGTAAACACCTGAATATTGCCATTTCAAAGTTACAAAACGAAAAATTTTACGCCAGTCCAAATTCAAAGATGTTGCAGACCATAAATTAAATGCGGCTGAACTGATGAAACGTGATTCCAAAAGGGCAGGAAAAATGTGAGAAAAGGAGAAAATGATGGTTATCAGCATTTTCTCCTTTTCCCGCTATATTTTCAAAGGGATTCTTCCCCGGTGTCATTAACACTTGGAATTGTTTGGTAAAGGGTTAATATTCAAGAGGTAGAATAACAGTTCAGCATAACAGTTTAAGTGTACACAATGGTCTAAATAATGAATGACAAGGGTACTCTGTCCAGTGAGGGTTGATATACCCTGGCATTTGCAACAAGTTAATACCTAGGTGTATCCATTGATAGATTCATTTATAATGTTACAGTGGTGTAGGAATAAGTGATTCTCTGCTTTGCATAGGTCACTTAATTTACATATAAGCAAAGATCATGTACCTTATATATGACATCTTGTTTACTTAATTACTTTGTAAAGACAACATGTTCAACTTAGAGAGGTAGAGATTAAGTTGTTTTCGTCTAAATTGTCATAACAGAATTAAGATTTCTAACAGAAAGAAGTATTTTCTGTGAGGCAGTATTTGACAACTGTGGGTTTTTTTGTTTACTATGAAATCTAGGTCGGTCTTAATGCCTATAGACTAGCTCCGCTAGTCAAAAATGGTCGTATGTGCCGGCTTATCCTAGTGTACATTCATCGCAAAATACAGACATGGTCGGATCTATAGGCGAGGGCAATGTACAGAGACCTTGAGGCATCAATAGAACCCCCCTTTCTTTCCACCCCCACCTAGGGGGGAATTTTCATCACAACTACTTTTTGAACTCCAGTGTCTCCTTCGGACTATGTCTAAGTCTGCCATCTGGCGAGCGCGGCGTTGCGAGTAAAAAGGCTAAAGATCATCTTATTTTACAGCACAGCAATTCCTCGCGCTCTGATTAGATAATACGATCCGAATATATATTAAAGTGCACTGGCAAAATCCACGGATAGGCAGTTTCCTCTCGGGAGCTCCGTTTACTTCACTATATACACTTTGAACGCAAAATTCAAGATGGCGGCGTCGATTGATGTGTCCACGAGACGCCTACAAGACAAATACGTGTACAGTATGTTAAACATTACGAGTTTCCCTTGATGGTTGTAATTAAAGCGGAAAGAATGCATTATTTTTTGTAAAATATATTAATACAGTTAAATATATTATGGTTTGTTTCTTTCTACAACAAATTTACGGGGTTAAAACCAGCCATCCCTTCGTTAAGTAAACAAATAGGGAAGTGTCAAAGGTCATAAATCTACATTGTATCGTGTTAAAAAAAATGAAACTAATCGTCGTTTGAAGCACCTAATGGTCGTTTACTTTTGCGAAAAAATCATAAAGTGAATAGTTTCTTACCTTAAAGTTGTTTAAATAAAAATACGTCGGATGTCTATCACAGTGACTTTATACACCAAACTGTGTGTTTTACACAGGTTAGCAACGGCAATTTTCAGTGACGTCAGTTTTCAGTGTGTTGAGGCACTTAAAAGGGAATCGATTTCGTCAGCGTACTCAATTCTTGAGACCATATAATCGAGAAGTTTCACTGAATGCACGTTGGAATTGTAAAACTGTGCAGTAAAAATAAATTTGATGTACGGTCAGGTGGCAGAGCACGTGGTAGCTTGTTCACGGCTAAGCGATTCATGTCGCCCAAAGCGGAAGTAGCGACATGATTCGACAACTAAAAAAGTGAACTTTTGTTTACAGGGTATTAATGAATCTCCATACAGGTTACATTTTCATCACATTTTTCTACATTCTGTTTTAAAAAAAAGTCAGATGGGTTAATACACTCAGATCTATTGATACAATAGCTACATTTGTATTTAACAGAAACAGAGACGGCTTTTAGCTCTTCTGGCTGTAAGCCATCAGAACTTATGTCATGGCTTGGTTTCCGTCGTCCGTCTGTTGTTCTTCTTTGAGCGATAAAGTCAGCATTTATGGTAGATTTTCGTGAAACTTGCTCAATAGGTACAATAGGTATTTAAAGATCAAATTTCTTGTTTACGCAATAAAGTCTGCATTTGTGGTCAGATTTTCATGAAACTTGCAAGTTGTTTTGCATCATCAGCAGCTTGAGCCCTATTGATTTTGAAAAAAATAAAAATAAAAAAAAATTGACAATCAGTATGGGAAAAGTAGCCATTTAAATTTGAAAATGTACAATTCTAGTTTACACAATAACATCGGCACTAGTGGTTGAATTTTCACGAAACTTGCACAGTTGATTTATATTAATATTATCAATAGCTTGAACCCTATTGATTAATAAAAAAAAAAGCATTTGACAATCAGTATGGGAAAAGGAGCCATTTAAAGTTGAAATTTACATTTCTTGTTAACGCAATTAAGTCGCATTTTTTATTCAATCTTTTGAAACTTGCAAAAATTATTTGTATCATCAAGGGATTGAACTCTATAAGAATGGAGAAAATCTAGCAATTGGTTTAGGAAAAGCAGCCATTTGATGACTTAGTATTTTTTACTCGACACAGTCCACATTATTAGTCACATTTCTTTGAAACTTGCATGGATTGTTTAAAACAATGAGTGCTGAAACCCTATCAAATTTGGCTGGATTCCAAACAATTGGTTTTGAGAAATTGTATTTTTTTTTTTTTTCTTTTTACTATTTGTTCAATTCACCATGCCTACTTGTGCTGTCTTAGTGGGTTCAAGCCCAGTTGCAACCCCTCCCCACATATTTTTGTATGTTTGCTTTTTTTCCCCTTTTTGCATCATGAATTCATAAATTCGTATGCTTAAAAAAAGCAAAATCATGCCAGTAGAGCGATTTAGGCCCACAAGGGCCTCTAGTGTTTGAATCCGCTTGGTCATGTTTGTAAAATGGCTAGTACTCAAAAACATATCCATAGTATAAAACATCATGTTGTATAATCTTACTGATACACGTCCTCCTCATTGCTTGGTTACACTATATTTCACCATGTTAACTAAATCAGGACTATGAGTTATATTCTATTTTCCAGAAATTTACATATGATTTGCCTATTGTTTAATGGGAATAAAAAAAAGGTTTTCTTTATACGTCATATCGCATACCGGTGACATGAGGAAATGCCCTGTAATTATTGTAAGCATTCAATGAAGTTGCTGTTTTGTCCATAATACGACAATTTTAAGTTACACTAAAAGTTTCTGTGTATTGTGATAAATATTTTTAGATCATTTTTTTTTTTTTTTTTTTAAATTTTAGAACAACAACAACAACAACAAAAAAAAAGAACCAAATTGACTTCTAGGCAACTGATATAAAACGCTCACAGACTTATAAGGCGTAATATTTTTAATCGAACTTAATTGTAGCATTGGAATGGTCAATGCAATTTTGTATTTAGAACTGCAAGATTTTGAATAATAATGCCATTAACCATTAAAAGGCTGAATATATTAATTGGACCTTCTAAGTCAGGAAAACAGACCAAAGCATTGCAGTTGTAAGCTTGAATGTCTTTATCAGAATATTTGACAAAAAGTTGTCAACGTAGATCTTAAATTAGACTCCACGTACATGTACTGTACAGTCTAATCCTGATCTGCACAGTTCGGAAGCCCTTCTATCTCTAACTCTTTCTCTCTGTGAATCTCTTTCTAAGAGTCTCTCTCTCCCCCTCTCCCTCTCTACTGGTTATCAGAAGTAACAGAACCGTCAACACCTTCAAATCTATTATGCACAACATGCTTTAATAGTTTTCTTCGATTTACACGTTCATGAATACGCTTTCGACATGAAAGTATCGCATTCCTTACCGTAAATGCCAAACTAGTCTTTCGGTTGGCTGAGACCCTTAGCCAATTGGATTGCTAGATAAACATGCAGTCTCTGAACTGATAGAACAAAACTTTTTTTTTCTGAATGCAGCCTTAGAAGAATATTTTAACCCTTTACCATACAACCCCATAATTGAATGTTCCCGAGAGATGCGACTTTGGAAAGATACAGCCTTTGGAAATATTGTTGGAAAAGGAAAACGTGTCGGTTACCAGGATTTTCTCCTTTTCCAACAATGTTTACCCCCATTCTAAATAAAAATTCCATCATTTGAGCCTCACTAAATTTGTCGTCTTCACATGCTGTCTGACGAGCCTGTAATTTTGTCGTATTTAAAGAATTAGCGATGTTTGGACGTCTGCTTTTAGAGAACATCTATATATCAGATAAAGTAAAGGAGAGATAATGTACTCTGTAATTCTCACAGGACTAAAGAATCGGTTCATTCTGAGGGAAAACAGAGAGACAAAAGCCATATTTTCCAAGGTCGTGTCAATTTGCCGCATATATTCCACCCCACCCCTAGTGCTCGCGGAAGTCGACACTGTCTGCCGAAATTTTCGACGTGTTCTGATAGCCGCTATTACTTGATGAAAAATGCCAAATTTTGCAGATTGATTATAATCGAAATACACAACAATGTACGTATATGTAGGTTCCATGTTTTTTCGCTGCCTCATTCGTTATACATGTATAGGTTTAAATCAAATAAGAGAAATTCTCGAGGAAAAAAAAAAGTCATGGCGCCTTGCAACTGACACTTTTTATCAAACGAGTGGACAAAAGTTACATGACGCATCATGTACATTTTAGTTTAAGAGTTTGATTTAAAAAAAAAAAAACACACACACACATAAAAGAATGGTAATGCATAAACACGAATGTGGGATTCTATTTATCACATAGAAGAAGCAACAGACAAATTAGTAGCCTGCATTAACACTATTTGCCTATATACCGTTCACGTCTCCATGTTTACAAATGTAGTTCGGTGTAAAATGTATACATACACAAAAAGGAAGCTCCGTAACATTTACATCGACTGTACAATTGAACCTATTTATAGAAGAAGTCAATCAAAATTTTTTTTTTTTCAATTTTAGATAACATTCGCTGCATTTCTTGTTCGTATTAAACGTTAAAATCACAGAACTTTTCACACGTATACGACCAAGCAACAATGATGTCATTTCCAATAAAATGGCGAAGTACTACAAATTCCAGCACGTGCTGTGGTTGGTTTCACCGGCTTCACGCGTTCATGACTATACATTTACCAGAACCGACACCCTCCCCCCCCCCTGCAAAAAAAAAATAATAATAATGATAATCACATTATACTATAGTATTATCAAAAAAAAAGTCATGGGTTTAATGCACCGCGGGAGGAGGCTTATGAGGGTCATTCTTTTAATTGTGTCACTGGGTGTTTATGAGACGCATTATATTTTGTTCGTATCATCTCTTCAAAATATTCTCCATTGACAGAAGTACATTTATTAAGTCTAGAAATCCATTCTGTGAATGCTGCAAAATAGGTTTTTCTGGGAATACCCTGTAGACACTGAAAAATGGCTCTTCCCAGGACACTTTTAGAGTCACATAGACGCCCAGAGAGAGTTTTCTTCAATAAGGGAAAGAGAAAAAAGTCATTGGGGCTGAGGTCGGGAGAATAGGGTGGGTGGGGAAGCTGTACCACCTTTTCCATTTCCAGGAAATTCTGAATGATTGCAGACTTGTGAGCAGCTGCATTGTCATGAATAAGGCACAGGCCTCTTAATCTGGTTTCAGATTTAGAGCCATTGTATATGACCGCACCTACTTTAACTTCCAATAACTTTTGAAGTAATGAACCTATTAACAACAAAATTTCTTGCCAGTATTCAGAACAACTTCCTTGCGAAAATACCATTATTTGCTTGTGATACGTATGGTCATGCGGTATGGAGGCCCATTAGTGACACAATTAAATTAATGACCGTCGTAGTGTGATAGAGAGCTTACATGAGTATAAACTATGTATTAGCACTTTTATCAAACAACTTTAATGAAATTCTAGTTCACGAGTTTGATAAAATTGATAATACATAAACACGAATTTATCACATAAACTGAATGACAGACAAATATACTGCATCATCATCTTTAGCCTATAACCCTTTCACAGTCCATGTTGACAAATGTAAAACGAAACTAAAAAAAAAACGACAGTATACTAGTGTATTATCGAAAATATGCCATGGGTTATTAATAATACACTGCTGAGGGAAGTTTTATGTGATGGACTTTTATCTGCTATAAAGTACATGTATGTTCCACTTTTTATGCAAAGACATACCTGTGTTACCATGTGACCATATAAACAAGCCCAAGGTATATTTTAATTTCCCTTCATACAAATCACAATTATTACATGCCAGTAACTCTTCATTTTATTATCAGTTACGGTCAAGCCTAATACTAAAGATTTTCTTGTAAATCCAAATTGCCTTTGCATTGTACATAAAACTAAAAGAGTAAAATATTTTGCGCCAGGCTCGTGTTTCTGTGGGAGTTTACCCGAGCTCGGGTTTCAGTAGTAGTTTGCCCGAGGGTATTTCCACACGACCAGCTGGAGTCGAACTCAGAAAATCCTCTAATTTACTGAACTTTTGGCAGATGAGGGTTTTGTTTAACCTTTTGTTTTACTTTTAGCTGGAAAATGTTATTCATTCATAATTTTAAGATTTTATTCATATACTTATGCATGCACATGCATTTAGCATCATACACAAACACGTTACAAATGAATAGGTCATTTCAAATAATGAGTATCAATCAAATGCAGACATGAGAAAGAAAATAGGAAAAGTGGAGAATCAGCTCGGGCAAGCTTTTAATAACAGTGTTGTATCGTATACGGTTTTCTTGCCGATGGAGTGTGGAAATCTTTGGTTAAACACTTTACCCTTACCAAACAATCCCTTGTTCTAAAGACCCTGAATAAGTAGCAATTTAACCCTTTGCAAAGCGACTACGAGTTCGAACGATTCTTAGAAGGAAAGTTTAAAAAAGGAGCCACATTTCTTTTTAAAAAGAGGTAATACACATCAGTTGCGCACCCGTGAGATCCATCAGCCTAAACAGGTTAAAAAGGGCAGCTTAATTACCGAATTTTGTCAGCAAAAAGAAAAAAACATGAAAATTATTTTCCGTATAAAAACAGTGCGACAAAGTGGCATGAACCTTTCAAAAAATATTTTTCAGTTTTGCAATGTTGAGTGAATGAATGTTAAATAAGCTCCTTTAACAAGAACAAGTAAATTCTTTTCAGACTTGGGCTGAGATATGTTTTTACAATGGTCAATTATTCCGCAAAAATCGAACTAAATGAAATCTCTTTTTTTCTGGATATTCATGCAACGAGGAATTACGGCTTAAAAGTGGCCGAAGTTTTGTTGAGTGTATAATAAGCTTTTATTGCGATTTTCTGACGAAAGAAAATTGCAAAATGAAATCCTATTGTATGCCGCAATTAGGTTTTATGCATATTTGATCGTAGTACCCATGTACCTATGTACAATTGTCTTACTTATCCCGGTTCAGATATATACACTTATGCTGCTAAACGCGACTCACTGACCTTTTGTGGACATTGTAGAACATGCAGTCTGATCTTGGATCTACACTGCCCAATAGAGAGATATTTAAAAAGAAAAAAGTTTAAAACGAATTTTATCGGGTTTTACTATCGGCTTGAAAGTTTTCTTAAAAGTATTTAGCGTAATAAGGTGTGACGAGAATGAGAGTTTATGTCTTTTAGGGTCGTCATACAAATTCTGCTCGCGGTTTCTAGGGAGGAATTAAATTTTCTCGCATGCATCCTAGCGACTCAATTAATAAGAGTACATGTATATCTCTGGCTATTTGTTTATTTCCGTATTTCAGTGAACGTTCTAAATGAGTCAGCATCTTTCCTGTGCTTAGTTATTAATCTTTTACCAACCAGTCAAGTGCTTTTACGAACCCAAAGAACGGAGCGTTTGAAAACGCGTTGGAAAAAGGAAAAACTGCTAAAGGTCAGCATTTTTACTTTTTCAAACAGTGTTTTCTGTCCTTTTGAAAACGAACTCCATGGATTGAGCCCAGTCATAGTTTCCCACAATGTATACGTCTGTTAGGGTGAGTCCATCGGTACCTGTGGCTAGGTAACACTGAACTGTCCTTGGTCAATGCATTGGAGAGCTCTAGCTTGGCACTGGTACAAGATGGCAGATGAAAGAGTAGCTATATCTCCCGCCGAAGTTTTATAAAAATCTTTCAGGGTTGAAAATTTGACAAATGAACATCTTTGAAAGGGCTTAGGAGACACGAAGCACAAGAAAAGGTTTTGGACAGACAGATGAAAGACAGGTAGACAGAGACGGTTGAAGGGCCATACCTATAATCCCTAACCCTAACATTTGATTCAAGATGAATGATAATTTTGGGCTCTGGGCCGGAAGCCTTAATATTGAACGTCGTCCTATCAGGATGCACATTAAAAGATTTTGTTAATATAACCCCAGCGTTGATAGCAAGAACACAGAACTAAAAAAAGACTTTTACTATACTTCAGAATAAGAAAAAATCAATCCCTACATAGTCCCTCTATTACATGCATTTTCCAGCACATCAAGGGAGTTCCAGTAAATTAATGTTATTTCGCTTACTCGCCTAGACACAATTAATTCACTGATGAATCTATTACGTGGCTTTGAGCTCGATTTAAATAGATCTTTGTAGTATGTTTTCTTTGGAAGGGGTCATTCGTTTAACACACCATGACTCTTTAATTACTTTTTCTATATCTTTCATTTATTCTCTTTCATCTATGTGAGGTCGCTGATTTGCAAAATTGCATTTGGACGTCCACTGTTCCAGCAGTTTGAATATACTGATATACAGGTATATCGTCTATTTGCTAAAAACAAAACCGTCCCTGCTCTGATAAAGAAGCAAATAAGCCTAGATACGATGGAATTACTTAGCTACAACCTAGCTACACGGGTAGGAAATTTCATATTCGGAGCCAATGGGTCCGACAAGAAAATGCTCTGTGGTAACTTTCTTGACGCGAGGGGCTCGTTCGTGGCTTGGTGGTAAAGTGTACAACTCGTGGTCTAGAGGATCAACTAGACCAAGTTCAAAACGAAGCTGCACGCATAGTAACAAGCTGTACTACACTTGTGGCTATTGCTAATCTTAATCAGGAAACCGATCGGGAAACTTCAAGCAATAGAAGGCGAAAACATAAGCTGATTCACTTCCAAAAAATGGTAAACTTACTTTCTCCAAATTATCTTAAAGTTCCAACAGTTGGTAACTCATCAGCTTATAATCTTAGTAAACCAAATTGTTTGCGAACCATTGCTTGCAGAACTAGCTATCATAAAAATTAAATTCTGCCTTCTGTAATTAATGATTGGAATTCCCTACCGGATGAGATGAAGAATGCAGGGTCACTGACATCTTCTAAACATCACGTTTAATATTAAGTTTTATAAAGCCAAGCCAGATCACTTGCATCAGGTAACAGTCTGAGACTGTCCGATATTTCAAACGTGTTTTTTAATCCCAGCTTTTGTCCACATCCAAATACAACAAAACTCTGTACCGGTTAGATATATTTGCATACTGTGGGAAACACATTTACCCAAAGGCTGCTAAGCACGACTCACTGACCTTTTGCGGACAGTGTAGATCAAGATCAGGCTGCACAGAACGTGCAATCTGATCTTGGATCTACACTTTCTTATAAGGAGATACCTTTCCGCCAAAAATTAACCTTTGAAAAAGCAACGTTTGGATTTTCACTTTGGCTTGAAAGTTTCATTTCACATATTTAGCAGGTTGAGGGTTAAAGGGAGATAAAGGTCCGATCATCGTTTCCTTTTATATTTTCGGTCGTTACTTTGTTAAAAACAAATGACGGCCTTTGGGACAATCGAAAAATGACCGCAGCGACCCATCTTCTTTACCCCATCTCACAGTGAGGTAAATTAAAGAACAATGACTCTTCAAGTTAAAACTGAATTACAAAAAAAAAAACGAAACGAAACGCAACGAAACGGAACGAAACGGAAAAGAACCAGATCCAACGAAACGCGACGAAAAAGGATGAAGTCTAGCAAAGTGATTTCTATTTCATTATTTTTTCTCAGTTATCATATTTCTTTTGTAACGTTTCTTATTGCATTATCAAATGTTTTAAGTGGAGAGCACACAGAAACCATTGCTGAAATTTCGCGTCATCTCATGCGTGGTTTGCGCGCTTGAAAATCTAGTCAGAATCAGAATTAGTTGATCTAAACGACAATCCTTTACCGGGACAAGTCTGTGTTTCGGAAAGCTACACTAACCCCAACATATTTCATGCAAGATTTGGATGGAATTGAAGTTTTATTTTCTTTCTTTTCTGTTCTTCTTTCATATTGGTACCGAGCTCCGGTATCTCAGTTGGTAACGTACAGGACTTGAGAACAGGTTCGATCCCCGGCTGGGCCATTTTCTTTCCGAGGATTGATGACAGTAATTGCGACTGGATTCATTCCTCTCTCACCGCTGACCATTGTTTCGACGATGGTTATGTAGGTAAGCAGCCAGTGGCTTGGAAAGAATACTGTGCATATTACTATCAAAAGAAATGTGCACTGGCCGGTGCGATATATTTGAAATAATGTTGAAAACGGTCTTAAACACCACCCAATTAATTAATCTCGTTTTGATATTCTATTACTCACGCAGCGTGCCGGCATATTTCGCATGAACACCATATTATGCCGTCATACCTTTGAGGTGCCCTTCAAGATGCTTTCAGTCGACCCTTGCGAGTAAAAGAGTCCCCACAGATGTTTGTTTTTTATTTGTACATTTTACCTATATTAATAAAACAATGTAATGAACCTATTGGCAGAACCTGCAAGATAAAGAGATGGATTCAGGTCTGAAAAGAGGAAATGGGTAGGGCTGTTCTTTAGAACCGCTTTAGGGTGAATGGCTATATCAGAAGAGGGAGATGAATTCAGTCTAGAAGCAATCATCTTCAGTTTCAAACACATTATTTTGTTACCAGTAAGTGTACAGCACGTAAATAAATGAATCCAAACATTTGCACAGGGTCTAATGGTAAGCAGTAACTTATTTTAATGTCAACTGAAAATGTTACGTTGATTGGAACACGTTTCTCTCTGGCGAATAAGAATCCTTACCGGGACAGGTCTGTGCTTCTGAAAGCTACACGAACTCCAACATATTTGATGCAAGATTTGGATGAAATTGAAGTGTTATTTTCTTTCTATTCTGTTCTTCTTTCATTTTGGTACCAAGCCACTATAGCTCAGTTGGTAGCGTACAGGACTTGAGAACAGGAGGTCGCTGGTTCGATCCCCGGCTCGGCCAATTTCTTACCGAGGACTGATTATAGTCATTGCGACAGGATTCATTCCTCTCTCACCGCTGACCATTGTTTCGACGATGGTTATACGGGAAAGCAGCCAGTGGTTTGGGAAGAATATTGTGCGTAGCACTGGTAAAAGAAACTCCAGGAAATCATGGATAGGTGCACTGGCCGGCGCAATATAACTGAAATAATGTTGAAAACGGCGTTAATACAATCAATCGATTTAAGGTCTAAAACCCCCTAACTCATCGGCAAATATCGTGTAATATCGACGTTCTCGCAAAGGCTGTTAAGAAAAGTAAAGTGAATCGTGCAAGTAAGTCAGTTGAAAATATTCATATTCAACATAACTATGTTTTCGGATCTACTATTGAAGGGGAAACATGTGAAAATAAGGATTGTACGGTTGAATTGCCTTTTCATAATTCGAGTGATGGTTGGCAGGAAGCATCGTAGAACTTTCTGTGTTGTTTGAAGCAGTTTTGTGAAGCTTGCAGACTAAGACCAGTTCCGTTGACATTATTCATTTTAACCACTTACCACACAGTCCCGAATTTTAACGACCCTGGCCAACAAAGCATTTGAAAACATTGTGAGAATCGAAGAAAATGATGGAAACCAGAATTTTCTTCTTTTCTCACGATGTTTTCACGCAACTTTCCCATATGTGCCATATCGAATTTGTTGTCCGCAAATGCCTTCACTTTAGACAAATCTAAAAGTTTGCTGTGTGATAAAGAGTTAAAATATTAATCAAAGACAGGACTCGATGGTTATCTTCATGTACAGTGCCAGAATTCTGACTCTGGCCACAGAAATACTGTCCCTTATGGGAAAACCCACCACAGAGGAAAGACTCGTGCCCCTTGTTTCGTTTTCAATACAAAACATGGTACAGGTGTGTTGAGTTTGTTAATCAAAATTTGATGTTATCAAGCATGAAAGTTAATTGTTAACCCTTTCCGTGTTTTGCAATATTTTGAAGCTTCCAAATCCAGAGCATCTGATGAAAAGGTCAAATACTGGGTCAAATGATTGGTAAATTATCTGACAGTTGAAAACATTGTGGGAAAAGCAGAAATTGCAATTTCTCCTTTTCCAACAATGCTTTCAAAAGCCATTTTCATCAGAAGTTTGAAAAGTTGTTTGCAAGCGAGAAAGGGTTATTAATGAAATGAAAAGCATTTTTCTACTGCAGTTTTATTTGTCAAATTGATGGGAGTTTTTATGTGTTTGTCAATGTTACCGGTACTCTTTTTAGATTTTTGACTGAATTGTTAGCTTTAATCGAAATAGAAATTTTGAATGAAGTTTTACATGCAAGTTTGCATCTCCATCGTTTTACCATGGATTGAAATGAAACTTCACAGAAGACTTCTAAATTTGTATAAAAGGACCTACTTCTTTGCCAAGTTTCATTACTGCAGGTGAATATACAATGTAACTATTACCAATTTTAAACTTGGAAATTTATGGCTAATTGTGCTACTTGTTCTGTGGCAAAGTGCTACAAATAGTCAAATGTGCTGGTCTTTAACAGCTCTAGCTTGAAATGGCATTTGTTTTTACATTAGAAAAGATCTATGCAGTAAACCTGAAATTTGTAAAAAAAAAAACCACACACACACACAAATGTCTTCTATGGATTGTAATTTACTCATTTACTTACTTGCATGAGAGATTTTTTTTTCCAATAATTGGTGACTATTGAAACTACCTTACCCTGTTAAGGTCCGATTTTCTCTGAAAGTTTGCGGTAAACTTCCTTCAATTTTTTTCTTAGCACTAATTTATGATGTTTGAAATTTTTCTGGAAGTTCTACTGGGTTTGCAGGTTATTTGAATTTTTATGAGTTTTCAAAATTAAGTGAGGACTCACCAAATTCTCTTGAAAATGAGTTGGGTCGGAGGACCTGCACCCGAATTTTGTCAAAATAGTGTTGTCTTCTGGAAAGATTTTGCCATTTGTTATTTAATTATGAACAAGTAGTACTTACTTGATTGTTTGATACCTTTTTTTGTCATTGTATGTTGAAAAATATGATAAACACGTTGAATTTCAAGGAGGTAGTACTCTATTATTTTTGTCCAATCTAGGCATCCGTGGGTCATGATATAAAATTCTTCATAGTTCAAGTTACGTATGGTGAAATGTTTTTAAACTCCACCATAAAGTGTCTCTACCAGACACTATTGCTGTGAGACTAAGTTTATACAGATCCTTAAATGTGAGAGTTAGGGGCCGTAGACCTTAAAACCGGAAACGTCACAACAATTATTTTTCGATGGCCCAAAGGAAATGAAATGCATTTTCTATTGGTCGTGATCTAGCAACCTTGCAAGCGTCAGGGGCAACATTTGGCATGCAGATACGAGAATGATTATGGTTTGATAAAATAAAGATGAAGCGAGTAAAAATCTGGCTGAAAATATGAATAGATGAATCTTTATGCCTTATGATATACATTAAAGTCAGTTAATCGGCAGGTTCTACCTAATGGTTTGTTTCGTTTATTAATTTCAGAGAAGCATTGAAGATTGATTGCTTGTACAATATTTAAAGTGCGGCAATATATTGACTTAAGAAAGAGATTAGTTTTACATTTAATCCATGACCAAAAAAATCTAAAAACTAACGACCCTAAAAGAGAAAGGTTGATGAAAACATGAGTAAAAGCATTTTCGCCTATTCCAAAAACGTCTTCTACCATTTTCAAGAAAAATAAAACATTATCTGAGACACACTATTTTGTCGTCAGCAAATATTTTGAATTTGGACTCGTCTGTTTTTTTTTTTTTTTTTTTAGTCTGGTACAGAACTTGAGAGAAGCAAAGAGGATTGAAACGGGTAACAGTTTTCCCGAGTGTAGTACTCAACATATTGAAGAAATGCAGAGAATTGTTCGCTCTTCAAATATAACCTAGCCTGGGTTCCAGCACGGTCATGATGTTCATTTTTGACAAAGTAACGTCCGAATATATTAAATTAAAGGAAATCAAAGGACTGATAGTTCTGAGAGTCGCCTGGTGTGTATTGGTGTGTAAACTCATCTGCTTTACATCACCCTTTTTTGAATTTCAAAACAAAAATCTATTAACAGTATTCAAGATACAAAGTAACCTGACCGCAAAATTTGTATATGCAAGCATAGGTTCTGAATTGTCATCCTAACATTACAAACAAAAATATCAAACTTCACACGAAAAAGAAATATATGGAGAGAATTGTGACTTATGTATCAGTAATAGCTTTGAAAAGTCCAAAGTGACCTAGTCTTTTACCCTAGTGACTTATTTTTGTTTGCAGGATCCAGCAAACTAGCTGGATCGACAGTAGCTAGCATCAGCTGTCAAAGCCTCCATGTTGTTTGTCAATGTTCAGCATCCGATTAGAATATGTAATTTGTAGGTTCAAGACGATTGGGGGAATTTTGGAAAATTTTGCCCGTTTATGTAGATTTTCCTGTTTGTTTTAGTTATGTATATAATTCTGACGTTTTTCTTATTTCCACTCATATATTATGATAATTATGTAAAATTTATTTATCTGGATTTACTACCTATAAAACGATTTCGTTTGAAATATAAACTAAAGTTGTAATGTATGTATATGTTTTTATCCATACTTGATCTTTGACACTGTCCAGATTTGGTTGTTTTTTGAAACAAAGTTGTGACACTGCGTCAGCATGCCTTAACATCTGCTAATTATCAATATGCTAGCGATAGCAGCATCAGATATACTGAAACACAGCTCAGTCAAGTCTTTCCGAAAAGTCCATTTAAAATGCCCCAAAATATTTGAGTGAACTATGACTGCAACTAAGATTTGTATCAAGGGGTGACAGGGGTTTTGGTAAATGACAACGAAGTTCGGTTAAAAGGAAGTGGAGGGTTAATTGATTTAAAGTGTAGATAATGGAAAGAGATGCTGCAGAATGGCGTTTATCACGCCTTTACATGGCTTTCATCACCAACACCTGTCTCCCTTCATCGGAGCAGAACCCAGTCAGTCACAACGCATCAGTGTCAGACCTTCTTAAGAGTGTGTGTGTAGGGGGGCGATTTCTTGGGCACATTAAGAAATAATGATAATAAAGTACTAAAAGTGTACTGAACTTCTATAGTTATATAACTTTCTGTTTCATGGAAACCTCCAAATCATTTACTATATATAATTTATACCGAACTTGCCATTTTCCGAACCTGTAGGAACCAATAGTATGTACCATAAACCACCATAAGTTAAGCATAATCATTATTAAGGAAAGTAATTGGGCCGAATCTTCTCATTTTCGGTGCCAACTTTCAGAATTTTTGGGCCGAGTCTTCTCTAAAAACGTGGTTGGCCATGGGCTGCAATAAAGCTGTAATCTGTGTGGGTTATCGTACATCTATTTTTGGGTAGGCCCTATTTCAATTCTGGTGGAGTGAAGAGTCAAGACCTAAGATTCGTGATTGTGAAAACTGCGCAATTTCCACTTAAATTCCGAATTCACTCAAAATCAAAAGCCGATGAGGGATAACGCAAACAACGGCGATTGATTCATAAATATGTAAATTTATGAAGAACCTCTGGTATACATGACATCATATCACGTGATCACAATATCTATATTTGTCCCGCAGCTATACTTAAACGTCGATTTTATGTCACTAATATACACACACAAAATCTACACAAACAACATTAAATGGTTATTATAAATTTTGGAACTATTGTATATGTTTATCCAAGAATGTAGATTACTGTTTGTAAGATTTTTTTGCCATTCATTTCAATCGAAAAGACATTTCGTATAATCCTTACTAAGTGACACAGAATCGCTGTTTAACTATACATTCCATCATTAGAAGCACCTGCTGAGCGGTGATTTAGTGCAGCCAAGCCACAGTGTTTTGGTTCAGCCAAAATATGCGAGTGCAAGGAAGTAATGTAAAGTCTAGAATATAAAAAGTTGTGTAGTTCTAAGCTTATGTACAATTCTTCCACAAATGGAAGCGTGCCGTAGAAAAGACGATTTCAGTCGTAGAGTATTTCTCTTTAGGCGTATCCGGAAACTGTTTCATGACTGCCACATGCATAGATATAATTATGCAAATTATACTTGATGTTTGTGTAAACGATTGGTTATCGTATATGTAAGTGGACGAAAATGATTGTTCCAAAGATTCGAACTGTTGAAAAGTTCAGTCTTTAAAGACATATTCATGATCACAAAATGCACTATTTATGAGTTATAATTTTACAACGGAAAAAAAAAACTTGCTTGTTCACCGAATAATTACGGAACTAGGTTACGTCTCGCAGACCGGAACTAGGACAGGAAGCAGTACAAGGCCGGAGATATGCTTACGTCACCCCATGGATCAAGATGATAACAATGAGAGCCTGGTTGCTACGCAACCAGGCGACTCAAAAATGGTTGGGCTGGAACCCAGGCTAAACATAACCGTGCAAAGTGAAGTACATTCCATGTTCTCTCATTATTTGTAAACATATATAATTAGAAATTATCCGAGCTGTTTTAATGGCTGATTGGCGAACTAAACACATGCAATCAGCTTGAACTCTCGTGGGAACCAACGTCAAGCTGAACACATTTAGTTTTACAAGTGTATGGAATTATTGATGACGTGTGTGATTATCTATGGCGCAATTTGCACATTATTTGAAGATGAAATTGCATAGGCGTGATTAACTTTTTGTTCTCTCAGAGCAGTTAAAACCCTTTACGATACGAGAAAATCTTAGACTTGTCCAAATTGAAAGAATTTACAGACGCACAAATTAAACATGACTCACACAACCAGATTTATCATTGAAAGGGTATAAAACCATGTTGTAACAGGACGAAAATGCTGGTGACAATGGTTTTGAAAGCTTTCTTCTTCAATGTCGTAAAAACTCGGGATTGTATGGAAAAGGCTTAAACCTATTACCTTAAAAAATAAAGATGTTTCTTTTTCATTTCCTGGCAAACAGGTCTTTTTGGTAAAATTGGGGGTTAGGGGCGCTTGCTTGCTTCACAGAATTGGTTCTTTTTTCACGATGTTATCCATATCATTGAAAAAAGGAAAATAATTTTATCAGTCTCTTAATTTTGAATCGCTTTAAGTCGATAACTAGTCCTGCAGTGCGTAGTTAGAGGTCTGTTGACATATTCAGAGAAGGCGTGTAGCTTAGAAATGCCATGAGACTGCTTACAACAGAAGAAACACTAAGATAATTGACCTATTTCGTCTTTCGTGTTTAATTTTAACCTTTAGGCTGCTGAGCGCGACTAAGTGACCATTTGCGGACAGAGCAGATCAAGATCAGACTGTACAGAACGTGCTTATGTTCGGATTTAAGTCTTTGCCAAACGACTAGTCCAAACTGAAAGCATGTGTAGACAACAAGATAAATGTGACTGAAAAGTTGAAATTTGTTTTGGTAAGGGTAGAAAACATCGTGGGAAAAGGTTTCTTTCTCAGGGTCGTTAAAAATCGGGATTGTGTGGTAAAGGGTTAACTCTTTACCACACAATCCCGATTTTTCAACGACCCTGGGGAAAAGAATTCGGAAAACATTGCTGGTGACCCGCATTTTCTCCTTTTTCAACAATGTTTTCTACCCTTTCAGCGATAAATCTCACAATTTGAGCCTCATTTATTTGTCGTCTGCAAATGCTTTGAATTTCGGCAAGTCCAAAATTTTGTCGTTTGGTAAAGAGTTAATGATACCATAATGGTGTGAAAAAAATCACAATCTTTGCAAACACCTTGTCATGAAATATTTAGTTTGGATACTCGTCGCTTAGCCCACAGACTGCTAAATACGTGAAATGAAACTTTTCAGCCTATAGTAAAAAGTCAACTTTTGCTATTTCAAAGGGTTCTTTTTTGGGGGGGAGGGGGTTATCTCTTTATCAGACAATTTTTTTTTTTTTTTTTTGGGGGGGGGGCGGTAATATCTTAATAATCGGAAAATTGTAGATCTAAGATCAGACTTCACGTTCTTTGCAGTTTAATCTTGATTTACATTGTCCGCAAAAAGGTGTTTGAGTCGCACTCAGCATCCTAAGGGTTTAAATTTCATGATAAAGTGTTTTTAAAGACGGTTAAGTTATGGATATAATTTCCACCATTGTTCTTTGAAGTGTATCAAAACAAAAAACCACCCGATTCTCAACCCCTCAATTCCGGGATTTTCTTGTACAGAAAATTGACCGATAGCAAGGGTTTTGTGCCAGGTTAGACTGCAAGGGCTCCACAGGCTGACATGGCCGATACTTTTCGCAGATGCACTGAACCCCCTTTTCACAGAGCATAGCTCTTACAAAAAGAAGCTGTGCCGAATACAACCCAAATTATAAATACTGAAAGAAAGAAAAACAGGATTATTGCTTTTTTCGGCGCTTCTCGACTTTGTACCTGATATCAGGTACATGTATACTTGAATATAAATTCCATAAAATCACCATTAGTTTAACATGCAATGGTACAATTAAGGCTAATTTTTCGAAATGTTAACTGAAAGCGAGCTATTAACTCTTTACCAGACGACAAAAGTTCAAACTAGTCCAAATTGAGAGCATTTCCAGACGACAAAATAAATTTGACTGAAAAGTTGGAATTTGTTTTGGGAAGGGTAGAAAACATTGTGGGAAAATGAGAAAATGCTGGTTACCAGCATTTTCTCATTTTCCCACAATGTTTTCAAAAGCGTTCTTTTTCAGGGTCATGTAATCGGGATTTTGTGGTAAAGAGTTAAAACACTAGAATTTCAGTCACATAAGAATAGTACTTAATGACCTGAAAAGTACAGCCAGTCCTGTCCAGTTCAGACACCCGTAGAAGCAAGCAAAATTAAAACTCCAAGAACATGTGGTCATGTTGATTATTGAACAAATATTTCACGGCCAGTGACTTGCACGATAACTATCTATGACAAATGCTACGGTGGCCACAGTAACCCCATCTCTTATGGAATTTGAAACCGGGGTCACATTTGTCTATACGTTCATTTTTTGATTTAGATGAATAGAGTCAGCTAAACTGACACAAGAAATAATGGATGAAGAAACAAGCGATGATACCTGCTGCAAGTTTGAGGATACAGATGATAGAGACATTTGTTTTGATGACAGTGAAATCCTGAAATCGGAAACGATTAGGGGTTTGATTTCGTTCCCACTATGAATTTATAATGCTAATTACGATTTTCCAACAACTTTGTTTGTTATCCATTTAAAAACACATAGCCATGCACTTGTATTTGAGCTATGCTCTGTGAAAAGAGGGTTTGATGCATCGCCGTGACTATATTACCAAGCAAGTCATCACTTAATTGGGGATCCATAAAATCCACTTCGTCATCCAATCAGCTAAATTATAAGGCACACTGGTCCTTTGACACACAGAAAATTGACCAATAGAAAAAGTTTCGGCCCAGGTCAGCCTGCGCGTACTACTTTTTGCAGATGTATTCAGCCCACTTTCCACAGAGCATGACTCATTTATTGCATGAATATATCAGTATGACGTCTAGTAAATACTGTGTTTGGCGCCAACAATAAATCAAAGGACTGAAATTCCTGACAAGTGGATGTTTGGGAGTAGCCATGTAAGATAACGTGTCAACATGATTCTAAATCAAGGAAAGTTATCTTGAAATGAGTTAAGTATATCTAATTACCTGTGTATTGATGCCTTGTACATTATTTAGAACACTTTAATAATCTGTATTTTTCAATAGGGCGTCGGATAGCCATTTAGGATTTCATGTGTGCAGATTGTGAAAGTTGCCTTTGTAAATTTGGCAACCTATTGTATAATGTCCATGGACTGCTCTGCTATAGAAACCTTTTATAAAACGTCTTAGGAGAAAGGCCTGTATAGGTGCGATGAAAAAAAAAAGGTCCGTATTCACCAACCATTCTTAACAATATTCTTAGTCTTATGCCGAACAATCTTCTAGATTTGAAAGTAACTCAACTTCCAATCACAAGTTTTTTTTTCTTTAAAATCTAGAAGATTCTTGAGAATTACACTAAGAATAATCTTAACTCTTTACCATACGACAAAATTTTAGACTTGTCCAAATTCAAAGCATGTGCAGACGACAAAATAAATGTGACTCAAAAACTGAAATTTGTTTTCGAAAGGGTAGAAAACATTGTGGAAAGAGGAGAAAATGCTGGTTACCAACATTTTCTCCTTTTCCCACAATGTTTTTAAAAGGCCTTTTCTGTAAGGTCGTTAAAAGTCGGGATTGAGTGGTAAAAGGTTAAGAATGGTTGGTGAATACGGTCCCAGAATTCAAAGTGGTTGGTGAATGCAGCTAAGTCTTCACAGAGCGCAGAAAGTGCTCTTGGATCTGTCCTGTCGTATTGCTGTAATATATTTCAGCGTACAAGTCGCAACATCTCGGTCATTTTCACTCACTTGATTTATTCATCATTCCTCACGGGGTTAAGATCTGTTGATAGTTGCGACACAGCAAGTTTATTGTCGTTTATGATATAGACAAGAATATAAAAATCCCATTACGAAGATTAATATTTCCGTGAGGATAATTTGTACCATACTAAAAGACTTGGCTAATTGCTTGAATATGCTACTGTTGGATGGAGACATTATAATCGCTTTCCTACTATAGTGATTGAGTATTGTTACATTTGTACCGGGCTCTGGCAAAAGGGGGGAGGGTTAATGCATCGCCGTGATGCCTTATAACAAGCAAGTCATCACGTAATGATGGGTCCATAAAATCCATTTAATCTAACAATCGACCTGATCTGTAGGTAGAATATTCCTTTCACATGCAAAAAATTTACAAGATGTAAAAAAGTATCGACCTATGTCATTCTGCGCGGACTGCATAGGCCGACACGGTCGATTCTTTTTGCAGATGCATTAAGCCCCTTTTTTTCACAGAGTGTCGCTCATTTCCAGTGTGCCCAGTAAGATCCCTGGTTGATACATCTCAAAGGTTACACATTAGGTCTTTACCAATTAATTCCATGATTTTACTACCCTGAGAAAGGATGCCTTTTTCAAACATTTTTGGGGGGGAAAAGAAGAACATGCAGGTAACCAGCATTTGCTTCTTTTTCCCAGAGAGTTTTCTAACCATTGAAAGAAAATTCCCGTACTTTTAGCCATAATTCAGATTCTCGTCTGCATTCAATAAACTTTTGTCGTCTGGTAAACAGGGAAAGAGATGTCATTATTATTAGTAGTAGTAGTAGTAGTAGTAGTAGTCGTGGTAGTAGTATAATTATTATTATTGCTGTTGTTGTTGTTCTGAAGAGTAATGTAGTCAGTGTATACACTTGAAGAAAATATATCCTATTTTTTTCTCTGGAACATTACGAAGCTCTGAGATTTGCTTTAGTTTACAGCAACAGTATTCGATAACTTTGATTGAAGCCTCCATACACAGCAGCAAGATTATCAGGCAGTACACGCTGTGAAAACAGGGTTCTTTATGAATACGCTATTATTCGGACATTTGTAACCCATATTCCGTATCGTTAACCCTTAAGCTACTAAGCGCGAATCACTGACCTTTTGCGGACAGTGTAGATCAAGATCAGACTGCACAGAACGTGCAGTCTTATCTTGGATTTACACTGTCCGATAAAATTCCAAAGACTTACTTTGAAATACCTAAATCTGGATTTTTACTGCCGGTTTAAATGTTTCGTTTCATTTACTTAGCAGGATAAGGGTTAAGTCATCGTAATGTGAATGCTAGTAGAAACGCAAAGATGGCAATTTGTCGTGATGAAATATACGGGATTGTCTTTTAAAAGCAGCCGGGATTTTCATTTGCTACCCTTACGTTGATGTCAATAATTCAGTGACAAAATATCGTCAGACTTACTATTTCTCAGGACCTGCCAATATCAGAAAAAAATCATGATGGTTACAAGGCCCGATACATCGTCGTTAAGACAATGCTTTTCTTCGAATACCAGCTCTTTGTTAAGTGTTTAAGCGTCACATACGAGGGACACTTTTTAAGTTCGTAGAGTAGGGCGGTCTTTTTAAAACCGCTTGAAATATCAAAATTTTATTTATCTAAGACCTTCGAAATATGCCCCGTCTGCCTCCACTCACATTTTACACCGATCTACCCATTTCCGGAACGCCGCCCGGTAGTCCTCTTTAGGTATATGTTGCAGACACTGGTAGACCGCACTGCCTATACCACAACGGGATTCAAACGGTGCCCTGCCAGCATTTCCTTTAGTCTTGGGAACAACCAAAAGTCACAGGGGGACAGGTCAGGGCTGTATGGGGGATGATCTAAGACATCGAGCCCAGATTCTTTCAGATATTCCTGTACCGTAGCGGATTTATGGGCCGGTGCGTTATCATGGAGTAATTTGATGCCGCGGACACCGGTGCGCGGTCTGCGTTTCTGATAGAAATCAACAAGTTGAGTAAGAACACTTTCTCTGTTAAACTTTCCAGTGACAGAACTACCTTTCGGGACTGGAATTTGAAGGACTGGACCTTTCGAATCAAAGAATATCGCATACAACATGCGATTTGATGTTTTGCAACGGCGCGCAATGACAGGTCTGTCGCCCTCAGATGAAACCCAAACCTTATTTTTAGCCTTAGAATCGGGTTGAAAATGATAGATCCAGGTTTCATCACCTGTAACTATCTCTTCCAAACGACGTGGGTCACATTTATCATATTTTTCTATAACTTGCGATGCAAGTCTAACCCGACTTTGTTTCTGCTCGTCAGTGAGCAAATGGGGCACCCAGCGCGCGCAGATCTTACGTAGCCCAAGTCGTTCACGTAAGATCTTCAAAACACTTGACGAATGAATGCCACTTAATTCTTCTGTCTCTTGCACGGTATAACGTGCGTCTTCCTCAATTAACGTTTTCACAGTAGCAACGTTCTTTTCCGTCAAAACGGAAACCGGCCTACCCACCCGAGGGTCATTTTCAATTGACTCCCGACCATCATTAAAACGACGTACCCACTTGCAAACTGTAGCATATTTTAAAGCACCATTCCCATAAACTTTTTGCAAATCAGCATGAATTTCTGTTGGCGGAAACCCGAGCTGTGCTCGAATCTTACAATATACCCTCTGTTCAGAGATTTTTCCATCCATATTGAACGCTATATTTTACTATAGTGTATAAAACCACGTGTTGAAAATACCCAACGCAGCGCGCACGTGGACCTCGTGCGCCGCATACCGTGACACCGTTCGAGAGAGGAATGATTACGCAAGTTCTGTGTAAAAAATCGTGCAACTTCATAATCGCGTTAAAAAGTTATAGGCTTACTCTACGAACTTAAAAAGTGTCCCTCGTATATGAGTATAAACTTGATCTGCTTCGACGGCTGAAAATATAATCCCCTGAAACTCAGTCAGGTTTTCATTTATAAGACTGACAGTCTGTGCAGTCTGATATTGATCTTTGCCGTCCGCAAAAACCCCAGTTTTCGCCCATGGCGCTAGAAGGGTTAAGTTTAAGTGTATTGGATGATTTAAGGTTTTTTTTTTTTTTAGCCAATTTCAGCCTAACACAAGTTTTTCAGGATATATTTAGGACAGAAAATGTTTCTGATGCCATAGGTACAAAATTGTAACAAGGACACAAAAAAAAAAAAAACGGCGTTAACTTAATACGGAATATTATGTTGTGACTTTTCTAGTGCTTGTATTTGATTCGAGCAGCATGAGAAAATTTTATATCGCGCGAGACCGAAGGTCGAGCGATATGTCAAAGTTTTCTTACGCAGCGAGAAGCAAAAACAAGCACCAGGAAAGTTTCTACAACATAGTATTCCTTTTTTAGCGGATTTATATAGCAAATCCGCTTACTGTGATCGTTCTGACCGGAACCAAATAAATCATGCGTAACGACGCATGCGCGCTCACACTGTACTACGATATCGGTTTGACCTGATCCAAATACATGTACACTGTCATTCACGCTTGCGCCCATTCTACTTTCAGTTTTAGCTAATACATCTCATCCTCGTTTTTGTCACTACCATATATACTGTCCTACACGTGTATACAAACAGCCCGAAATCTAATACCAACAAAAGACTGCGTAAGATTGACGGATCAAATTACAACTCCTTACACAGTAATAGAATAACAGTTACTGTGCAGCTTGCTTAGAAGAGCAATCTTGACTTTCCCTGCCCTTGCTAACTCCATTTTAAAATTATTGCACATGTGTTGCATGTGATGTTATTTTTTATTACAACATATTACAGCTGAATGCTATTCCACAAATCCGCTTTCCAGTACTTTGATTATTATACACCTACCACTTTCAACGATAACATTTTGCTATTATTGGCATTTTATTTGAAAACGGTAAACAAAATGAAAAATAATAAATGGTGAAATGGGTAGTAACTTCGTTTTTATATGAATGGCGGATGAATATTACATCGTAACATTTTGACCAATACAATCACAATTCAATATGTACGTATTCTGCAGGCGAGATGCGTCATGATAATATATTAAGAACAGTATTCGATACTGTGTAAATAAAGATTTTTTCTTCTGTCATATATTTTATCCCTGTGCGACGCGTGTATTTCAACCGGAAGGTTTACTGGCATATATTATGAATACCGAATATTATGTTGTAGTAAGTCTCCTGGTGCTTGTATTTTATTCGAGCAGCGTGAGAAAACTTGACCAAAGGTCGAGCGAGATGTCAAAAATTTCTTGCGCAGATAGAAGTAAATACTAGGAAAGTTACTACAACATAACATTACAAATTTTGCAGTTATTGACATTTTATTCGTAAACTGGTGAACAAAGTAAAACAAATAATGATGCATTTATGAATGGCGAATAAATATCATAGCGTAAATTTTGACCAATCACAATCGCAAATCAATACGTACATTTTCCGCGCGTGAGTTACGTCATCATACGTCATCATACCATATTTGAAACCGTATTTCACAGTGTATAGATACGGATTTTTTTCTGTTGTGTGCGTTGTTTTATCTGCGTGCGAAGTATGTATCTGAGCCGGAAAATTTTCAGGTATATTATAAAGATAAATATACCTCGTTCTTTACAGCTAGATCTTGATCGACGATGTATGTGAAAGCCCCTTAAATCCTGCTTAACTCGTTTTGTTATGCAAGAGAGAAACAGAAATGGTTTGCCATGTGTAAATAATTATTGTGAGATGTTACATTTTTCATAACTCCTTACAATACGACACAATTTATATTCCTAAATAAATGAGAGCGTTTTCAAACGACAAAGTAAATGCGACCAAAATTTGCGATTTTTCGTAGGTACAATGCGGGAGATGGATCAAATTCTAGAATTTTGTCTATGTCTTTTTTTTTTCCGAACGAGTTTCAAATGGAGTATTCCTTAGGTTCACTGAATCACGGGATTGCTTGGTACAGGGTCAATAATCAAGCATTTTTACATTTGTTACCACGGATAGTAGAAGATCCACAGACAATTTTGCGCTCATCGGAGATTGATACATTATGAAATAGAGGTGATATGAACCTATTAAATTTGCCAGGATCAGGGCGATTACAGCTCATCACTTTCCTATCTGATGAGTTCTGCTTTTACGATCGAAAGCATTTAATCCTTAACCACACGGCAATATCTGAACTCTTAACTCTTTACCACACAATCTCGACCAGAGATAGAAAGGTTTTGAAAACATTGTGGGAAAAGAAGAAAATGCTGGTAACCAGCATTTTCTTCTTTTCCCACAATGTTTTCAGGGATCTCAAAGACAGGTACTGTCGTTTGTGCCCCATTCTATTTGTCGTCTGCAAAACCTTTCAGTTTGGACTGGTCTAAAATTTTGTTGTGTGGTATAGAGTTAACCTGAAGTGAAATGAAAACTTTCAAACCGATAGTAAAACCCCAAATTTTGCTGTTTCAAAAGGATATGGGGGGTGGGGGAGACATATCTCTTGATCGGACAGTTTAAATCCAAGATCGGACTACACGTTCTGTGCAGTCTGATCTTGATCTACACTGTCCGCAAAAGGTCCTTGAGTCGCGCTTACCAGCCTAAGAATTACACTCAACCAAACTGAAAGCCTTGGCAGAGGATATATTGAACGTGGCTCAAATGAAAGGGTTTGTATCTAAAAGGCAAGAAAATGTTTTTCGTTAATTAACCGGCATTTTATTCTTTTCCCACAATACTTTTAGAAGCCTTTTTTTCCACATGGTCGTAAGAATTCAGGATTATTTGGTAAAAGGTTCACCCTTATCGAGCCTGACGTGGCCATATATGTACTTAGCGGAAGTGTTGATCAAGATCGACCTGCAGATAACTGCTGTCTAATCTGTGTCTAAACAATCCACATCTCTGTCTATGCCTTAGATCATCATGAAAAGATAATGTTGGATAAAATATTATAATCGAAAGCCAATCTCAATAAACTTATCGAAGTCTTTTTTTGTAAGGTTGTAGGATCAGGTTTAATTCTTTCGTTACCAATGACGACTTAAGTAGCTCTTACAGACGGCGTAGATCAAGATCAGACTGCACAGAACGTGCAGTCTCTTATCTTAGATCCACGCCGTCCATTATGTAATACTTACCTTTGACAAAATTCATCTTTAAAAGCATTGGAAATATATCTTTACAAACGGGAAATGTGGGATTTTTATAGTTAGCACTCTAAGAGTAAACCCTCATCCTACTATATAACTAAAACGAAACTTTGGAGTCGACAGTAAAACCCCAAATACTGCTATTTCGAAGTTATTTTTTGGAGGAGAATATCTCCTCATCGGACAGTGTAGATCCAAGATCAGACTGCACGTTCTGTGCAGTCTGATCTTGATCTACACTGTCCGCAAAAGGTCAGCGAGTCGCGCGTAGCAGCTAAAGGGTTAAGATAAGAAAAAAAGAGAGAGAAATATGATTGGACTCTGTCGGCGATACATCAGTCACTTAAATGAGGGGTTTTATCATTAAGTCCTTTGCCGCCAAATGTATCAACTCTACTACTTCTTTCCACAGCTGAAATTATAATCCCCTGAAACTCCGAAAGATTTTTTTTTTAATCTTATAGGATTGAATTTCTGCGCAATCTGATCTCGATCTATAGTGTTTATGAAAGCCAATTAAGTCTTTCAGTACCAATATATAAACCAATGCTCTGGAAAAAAGGGGCCTAATGCCAAGCAAGTCATCACATATAAATAGATCTATAAAACCCATTTGGTATACCAGCCCCCTGAATTATGAGGAATACTGGTCAATTTGAGTTGCAGATTATTGACCGATAGCAAAAAAGTTCCGGCCCAGGTCAGACCTGAGTCGATACTGTTTGCAGATGCATTAGGCCCCCTTTTCACAAAGCACGGTTTATGTAAACTTGACCTCTTTCTAAGGTAGTGAAAGTATAATCTATCGAAATTAAAAGAGCTTTTTATCTTGTAAGTTTTACACAGCAAGCTAACAGTGTAGAATCAAGATCAGACTGAACGATCTGTGCAGTCTGATTTTGGTCGATGCCGTCTGCAAAAACCCCTGTTTCCCGCCTATAGGTTTTAAAGCCAATCTTGTATGGTCGTTCAACTCATTTCTAAACAATACAACATGTTACGGCCGAGCACTTGATGCCTTTTGAAAACATTGTGGAAAGATAACAGTTGCTATATTAACCAAGATCCGGTTTCCCTAACATTTCGAATCTATTGTTCATTCAATTCACAAGATTATTTCTGTATTTCCAATCAACGAAATGGTTTATTCAACATTTTTTATTAATTTCTAGATTTAAGATAAACAATGTAAAATGGCTGGAGGACAGAGACCCGGATGTTTTAGAATACATGTCCAAGATAAAATGTCTTTTCTTCTCCTTCAAAGTAACAACAGCTGCCAAAAGTCAACAAAACGTGTGTTAAAATGCATTTAGATTTAAATAATACCATTTAAAAGTTTGAACATTATTGTGAAAATGACAATTTGCTATTGTACAGTCGGTCCAAGTGTTAGTCGCTAACAGAGAAATTAATTTTAAAACTTTTAAAAGTTGCCAGGTCACTCTATCTTTTCGCCTTATTTCACAATTTCTCTGCCAGCGACGAACACGTGGACCGACCACACAAAAACAAATTGTCATCTTTACAATATTTTCCATACTTTTAAATGACATGATTTAAATTTAAGTACATTTTAACAACTACATTGATATTTTGGCCGCTATTGGGCCTTTAACATAATTCGATCACTATTTATTACATGATTATGATTTGACCAAGCAAATAAGTGTCGTTATCAATTTAAGATTGTGTTGGCACTAATAAATGAATATTATTACATTCTCACTCACACAAATGACACGGAGCGAAATGATTTGCATGAAACAAGAGAGTCATGGGCCCTAAAGCTCTTATCTGAGTTAAGTGGTCTGGGTTGCGGGTCCGATACCCGGTTGCACCTCTCATCTCTGATGCATGTGAGAAAAGTAAACAGTGGCTTTGAAAGACAGTTGTGTCAGTACTGGTGTGAGAAAGCCAGGAAACACATGCGAAGGTGCACCGACCGCCGTGTCACGACCTAATCTATTAAAAACGTCGTTACACTGCAATACAAACAAACAAATAGGATTTACCAAGTCGATGAGATCCTAGTCGTCATAAAGTACAACACACACAAAATTTATATGAGCCATGCTCTGGCAAAAGGGGGCGTAGTGCATCTCCGTAATGCATGATACCAAGCAAGTCATGACATAATTATGGCTCCTTGCAGTCCATTATGCATAACAACCGACTGAACCATGAGGTAAACTGGTCCTTGGACATGTAGAAAATTGACCGATAGCAAAATATTCCAGCCCAGGTCAGCCTGTGCGGACTGCGCGGGCTGACCTGAGTCGATACTTTTTGCAGATTCATTAACCCCTTTTTCACAGAGCATGGCTTATATTCAGTGCGCATAGTTGGAACTAATTTTTTCTCAATATAACATCAGTATGTGTTAAATAAGTTGACATTAGTGCATCCCCAGCTTTCATAAGCATTTGACGGAAAATGCAGTGATGATACATCCTTTTTGTAAGATGAATAAAACACATTCGCTCTTTTTCTATATTTTCTGAAAGTGACATAACACATTGAAACGTCGAACTTTTCATACCTTTGTGACCATTTATTATAGAGTCAAGTGACATGTGATTCATTTGACTCGGTGTTGTGATGTGATAAAATGTCAGAGTTTTCGTATGACGACGTTGATGACGACAGGGCTATGACCATAGCTCATATTTTCAGCAAAACAACCAATTTTTCTATGCTTGAATGTCACAAAGTTTCAATACCGTATCAATATCATATCATATCAAAAGAATATACGCTCCAAACTGTGTCTATATAGTAAAAAGATAAAATCAAAATGGCGTCCGATTAAGTGATGAAATTAATGCGGTTTTTTTTTTGCTCACGATATATCGTTGACAGAAATAGGAATTTTATCTAAAATATCTTGCCACTGACCTGATTACTTGTCAAAGTGGTGACGCCAGTTTGTTCCCATACAAATCCGCAAATTTATCTGTTTTTCCCCGTTTTGTTTTGATCGGTTAACATTGTACAACATACAAAATTCTAGTCTTTTCCAAATCGAAAGTACTATAATTATATTTAGACTAAAAACTAAAAGTTTATAGTTCAAAGTTAAAAGAATAAAGAACTGGTAGTTGTCTTTGCAAGGGTAGAAAACATTATGGGAACAGAAGAAAATCTGCTTACCAGCATTTCCTCCTTTAATCACAATGATCTCAAAAGCTTTCTACCAAGGGATCTTTAAAACACGGGAAGGTTTGTGTAAAGGGTTAAAAGGAAATATATTGGCATCTTTACAAGCGGATTCAGAACTGCAAAAATCAACTCTTTTGCCTACCATTTCAGTTTGATTCATTTATTAGTATGTAAAGGCCACATGCTCATCATACAACATATTCTACATACAGTAAATGTGACAGAGTTGTATGCATGTTTGTTTAGATTATTAGTATTCTCAATTCGTAAATTTCTATTTGTTGGAAATTTACCTATGGAAAGCAAATCAATAATAAAAACCCAGTGATACGTTTTGAGAGTTTTTGTCCGGAAAAAAATCTTGTCATTATCTTCCACTAGGTACATACATACCTATCTGATATGGACATTCTGGGTACAGAACCGGACTACTTTTCAAGGCGGCAATCAATGCAGCAAATTTCAAAATAAAATATTCGTTTACTCACTAAAACCCGCCTTGTACGATTAATCCAGTCCTGGTTAGCTAATATTCAACCTATGCACCAACCGTTTATTAATATAGCCCTTATTAGCTTGCGCAAGGTGGTGACGTTATTTTTGCCGTCAGTCTGCTGCACAAACCCTGACGTTATTTTTGTCGTCAGTCTGTTGCACAAATTCCGGATTTTCCCATGTCTATATGTAGAAACTGTGTACAGAGATTTGAAGTAAACAATGATTTTTATAGATTGGTTTCCCCGTTTGAAATCATTGTATTTTTAGGTAATTTTTAGCGAAAACCTGGCTTGATTTTTCCACTGTCTTATTAATTATAGCAAATTCCCGCTTGCTATATAGAGCGTCAATTTACGCACCGCGTAGTGATATTTTATCTGCGCAGGGTAGTGATGCGTCATAGCAGACACCAGACAGTTCCAATCTTCGAAGAATATTGATATAAGAAGACAACGATCTAATTGTATTTCAGAGTGTTGATCAAAGATCAGACTGTGCGCTATGCGCAATCTGATCTTAATCTACAGTTTGCAAAAGATAATTTAGTTTTGCTCAGCAGTCTTAGAGTTAAACACAATGTGAAACGCAAAATCTGTATTTGAGCCAATTTCTTCTCAACAGTAAAAGCCTAAACATTGCGCTTTCACAGTCGATTTCACCGGGGGAAAAAATACCATATCGGACAGTGTAGATCATAGATCAGACTGCACTTTCTGTGCAGTATGATCTTGATCTACACTGTCCGATGAAGTGTCCAGAGTCGCGCCTAGCAGCCTAAGTGTTAAAACAGGTGACCGTTTGATGGGGTCTAAACTGTTTTCTAGATAATTGACAATGTACTTTTGTATACGTATACGTACATGTAGTTTAACTCTTTACCAGAAGACACAATTTTGGACTTCTCTAGAGTAAACTTCCCAGACGACAAATTAGACTTTGTCTTTGAAAGTGTTGAGTTCAAAAACACTGTTGGAAAAGGAGAAGCTACAAGCATTTTTCTTTATTTCCCCATAATGTTTTTCAAGACTGTAGACTTATCCTCGATTTGAAGCAAGTTTTTTAAATCTATTTGAAGTGGCATACGACTAGATTTTAGTTGGTTTGTTGAGGACACAAACAAATTAAATCGCATTTTTACAGTAAAGCAATTTAGTGCAAGCATAATAACTGGCATAAAGATACAAGAATAATTATGGTTTGATAAAATGAGGATGAAATGGGTTGAAAACTGGCTGAAATCGAGTATAGATGTACCTTTAAAAGTAATAATACCTGCCAAAAGTAAACAAAGCGGGTGTTAAAACGCATTTGAAATTGAAATGGGCCTTTAATTAAATATTTTGGATTGAACTGAAGTGAAAAGGTTACTGGGTCTATTTTAATGAGATCAGTTATAAGGTCATCATACCTATGCGAGAACGATTCAACATAACTGACCTTTCTGCAAACGCGAGTTTGGCACGCCCACCTTAGTAACGCGGTATTTTGGTCGTTATGCTGACAAACAAACTAGAAAATGGCGTCGAATACATAGAGAAAGAGAGATTATTTTAGTTTTATTCTAGCTTAAGTTTCACTATAATTAAAGTACCCAAAGCTTTATTCCCGACGTTCTTTTCGGTTCGGACTAAATCGGCAAAGTAACAAGAAAAATACTTTGAATAATGCCATATGTACGAGAAATCGAAAAACGAAAATAACGCTAATATGTTCGTAATTCCCTGTTTGGTCACAGCATTTAAACTAAAAATACATTGTGACTAGATTGCTGTCAGCATTATGCACGACTTATAAAAGGGGCATAGGTTTATAAGACATGTCGTCCGTACATAACATGTACGTTTGATAGTAAACACTATGGGAAAAGGATTTACGATTTAACCCTTTACCACACAAACCCGTGCTCTTTTTTGAAGGAGGAAACTTTTGAAAACTTTCTCTTTTTCCTTAGATGTTGTCTACCCTTTTAAAGACAGATCTCATCATTGGAGCAACGTTTAATTTGTCGACAGCAAATGTTTTCCAAACAGACGGATCTAACCTTTTGTTGTCTGGTAAAGATGTAAATAACACCTCTAACACCTGTTTGGGTGAAAATCAAGAAGTTTATTGTAAGTAATCAATTAGGTGGTTTGTCGTATTTTTAACAGATGTATGTCGTAAAAATCTTTTAAAATGGGAGGGTATATTTGGTCGCTTGGGTGATTGTAAGGATTATACTGATTTGGAATGGACTCACATTTATCAATCATGCGACAGTCATTGGGAAAACAAACAATCGGTCGAACCAGACAAAAGTGACATTAATAGTCACAAGCAATCGTCTTTATGAAACAAGAATTAAATATGAATGCTCTCTAAAGTATTTCAACAAGAATTATATGATAACGTTCGCAATGTCAACTTATTTTTGGAAACAGGGTGACGAGTGACTGTCAATAAAATATCATTCTTCCTGCCACTCGTTTCGTATGTAACGATTTCGACTGTCTACGAGTAATGGTTAGGAATTTGAAAGATGTACGTGCAGTTAGATTTCGATACTGGTAGTTTAACAAAACAGTTTGGCATAATCGTTCTTTCTTTCCCGAAAGACTAGGGGAAAAACTGCTTTTCTGTCGTATGGTAGAGTGGCTAGTTTTTCGGAATCCTGGTTAAATCTATCGGCGACATTTTACGTAGATCTAGGTTTTTGGAATGGATAAATTTAGTTTTCCTTTCAAGGTATATAATTCAACAATTACCTTACTACATGATTCTTACGTGTAACTGTAATCCATTTTGAAATAATTGTTCTATAATCCAGTCTTAGAACTATAGTTTAAACAAAAAGAAATCTGTTACATTGTCAGTAGTAAAGTCTATCACTTTTTCTGACCCTTGGTTTACATGGCGCGCTATATACTGCGTTTTGATTGGCTGATAGGACCTGCCAATCAAAATCGGTAGAAAGGTCAATTGACGCGTGTAATTGATCATGTGACATTCCCTGAAGCCTTTGCGAAAATCTAGCACGGAATATAAAAATACCGTAAGAGGCTACGACGTTTCTAACACTTAGTAATCTTCTTTTTCATAGCTATTTATTGACGGAATAATAAAACTGCAAGTTTCGCGTGATAATAACAAAAATCTGGGTCTGTATTCATCAGCCATTCTTAAGGACATTCTTGGCCTAATTATAGATTTTGAAAGTAACACAACTTCTGATTGGCTAAGCCATTTTATTTAGCTTATCAGAAGGTGTGTTACTTTCAAATTAAGAAAAGTCTTGACAATAAGACTAAGAATGTTCTTATAATGGTTGGCGAATGGACCCTGAATACACCAGAAATGGTAAAATGATTAATATCTTTCATGGACTTTCGGGACACTGCACAGATTATAAAGTCTGAGTCCGTATTCGCCAACCATTTTTCAGAACAGTCTCATTCTTCAGAATTTTCTGAATATGAAAGTAAAACAATTTACCAAACGGTTTAGCCAATCAGAAGCTGTGTTACTTTCAAATTTAGAAAATCTTGGAGAATAAGACTAAGAATGCTCTTAAGCTGGTTGACCAATACGGACCCTGTTTTTTCGATAAAAAGATGATGGTATCTGTTGTATTCTGATGTGCTTTATCGAGTACTGAACACCGACAATTTATCTCTTTACGCTCCAAATATTTTACCTCAACCTCCTTCTACAGCTGAAAATGCAATCTACTAAAGCTCAGAAATCTAAGATCAGACTGCACGTTCTGTGTAGTTTGACCTTGATATGGCCCTCAACATGCGGAACGAGACATTTGCGTAAAATGTCGTCCCGGATTAGCCTGCGCAGTCCGCACAGGCTAATCCGAGACGGCACTTTACTACATTTTTTTTTACAGTAGACTTTCGTGAAACAGAAAATCGCACAAAAACGGGAAGTGTCGTCTCGGATTAGTCACAGACTGCATCTGGGATGTCACACTTTTCCGCATATGTCCGAAGGCCCCTTTTCGTGTGTTGCACGCCATTTAAAGCCCCTGAGTTCGCTTATGTCACTAGAAGGTTTAGGGGTTATTAAGCAACAAACATGTCCCGATATATCAGGCCGATTGTTCAGTCTTTTCTGTTGCCAGAATCATGTTGATTAAGCTGCATACCCGCATAATTGGCGTGCAACGCACGAAAAGGGGCCTTCGGACGTATGTGGAAAAGTGTGACGTCCCCGATCAGCCTGTACAGTCTGTGACTTATCCGAGACGACACTTCTCGTTTTTGTGCGATTTTCTGTCTCACGAATGTCTGTTGTATGAAAAAAATCTGATGTAGTCGTAAAGTGCCATCCTGGATTAGCCTGCGCGGACTGAGCAGGCTAATCCGGGACGACACTTTACGCAAATGTCCGAAGGTCTCATTTCGCATGTTGCTGGCCATATAGTTAGCTACACCCATAGTTATCTAGCTAAACGGTCATTTCTCTAGTTATGTAGCTGCAGTCAAGTTTTTCCGGGTTCGATCATCAACCGCAGTCTTGGGTCAACTGTTGATATGGTTTTGCACAAGACACTTCAAAGCCTTAGTCTGGAACTATAGAAACACAGGACATTCATGAATTAGTGATCCGTCACCGAGATAGGACTGAAATAATGCTGAAACGTTAAATACCTTACAATCAACCAATCAAACAGTCAAATTTTACTTTGTAACAAGTATTATTTGGCTGTAACATAAAAGGAAAACATTTACCAAGGCCCACTCCTTACCATAACACAAAATTTTACACTTTTCAGAACTGGAAACATTTGTAGACGGCAAATGTTATTCGCAGGAAGAATTGTTTTTCAACCAATAGAAAGCATTGTAGTGAAAACGAAGAAAAACTGCTATCAGCGTCTTCTCTTTTTCCCACAGTATTTCAAATGCCTTCATTTTTCATGGTCGTTAAAACGACTTGGCTGTGCTCTAAATTGTCTTACCAAAGGACATATGCACCCCAAAAAAAGCTGTAAGGTAAAATATACTGAAGTATGTTATCGGCTAACAGACAAAATTTCTTTTCATCTTGTCATCTTCCACACAGCGGGGCAACTCTTAATTGTATATTTGCCACACTTGTAACGGCTTGATTTTACAGATATAGTAGGACGGCAGGAGGCACACATTATTTCAAGAGTGAATGGCTGGGAAAATAGTCTATGGAAACCTTAAAGCTGGTTGAACCTCAGCATTACTGTAACCGTATGGCAAGCTACGATCTCCTGTCTGAAAACACTGGATTTCGTGCGGCAGCTTCATGATCGTCGAACAAAGTCTAAAGACCACAAGGTTGTGACAACGTCACAAACTGATTTCTTAGAATGTACATTTCTGCCATTTTTGGAGAGCGCAAGGATGCCCTAAGGCACAAAACACTCTCACGATTGACCAACTATTTTGCCTACGACACTCAGTGTCCTTCCAACAATTTGAACACATACTTTGATTACCCATTTACAGCACGAAAATAAGTTTTTAAAACAGCGATTACGTAATCGGTTTTTAAATAATATCGCTTTCAAATATTGTCCATGCGCCGTCTTCAGAGGCTCCCCCTTGCGGCAAGATTCGACGTCCACCTCTATTTTCTATATCCAGTTTTACCGAACGTACATTACTTTTGTTTGCAGATCATATCACCTTATATGCTAATTTAACACCATCTTTCGCCTCAAATCATCCATCATGTAAGAAATTGTTTCTACAAAACAGAATCAGTGACAGAAATCTTGACCTAAATGACCTTCGAATCCCCCTTAAACAGCTCCCAGAGTGAACTCCTCTTTGTCATTGGTCCGACGATACAATTATTATCGAAATACATTGAAATAGAAGCCCTTAAACCTTTTCACTTCGAAATTAACATCTGTGTGACAGACTTAGCACAAACGATTCTGCAAGAAACAATTTGCAAAAAACTAAAATTTACGAAGGGCGTTCACTTTGACCGATCCAAAATGCAAAGTTCTGTAGATAAATATGCAAATATATAGCACAAAGAGAATTTGAATCACAATACCTTGATCGAGCGGGCTATTTGTGCGTAAATCTTCTTTTGTAGTGTTGTATATTGTTCGATAACGTTCTCAAATTCTTTTTCGATAGAATAACTTCGTTTAATTTTCAATTATGTAAACATGACAGCAATTAGAAATGTTCTGTTAATGACTTACAGACGAGGGATGTGTCATCGCAGAAAATCGCGAAGAAGCTTTAGTCGAATGAGAAGTACAAACGCTAGAGCCCCAGTAGCCAATCGTGTCAATTATAGAGCGATTTATGTATGCTACCATTTTAGACAGGAAAGAAGAATCATGGAACCTTGGTATATTGGTTATTTTGTGAAGACTTAAATACATGTATAAGACATTTTCTAAACAAGTTCGAGATTGTTAGAGGTTTACTGTCAAAACGTATCGAAACGTACCCAAATCAAAACATACCAAAGTGCGGTCAAAACAGGGGCGTATGTAACATGTAATTTACGAACCCAAGTGGATTCATTTGAAATATTCTCAATGTGAAGTCAAAATGTTCCCGTGATTTGTATGGTGTTATTATCTTTGATGTTTGTAAATAAACACCACAGGCAATACCTAAAAGGACCAAATACTTTCAACGTGGATAACATGGCTGTAAGTATTATTTGATCTTTTTTATCAGATTACTTATTCTAGATTGTCTACGTCAATATGGAAATTATTTAAGTTTCAAGGGCAACAATTTCCTTATATTTTATGTAAAACAAGGGAAAGGTGCAATCAAAATACAAACACTATTTCAGCTCTAGATAATATTTTCATAGCCTGTCTATAAAACCCTTAACAACACAATTCTGGGCTTAACGACCGTGAAAAAATGCTGGTAACCAACATTTCTCCTTTTACCACAACGTTTTAAATAATTACTGTACAAAAAAACAATTGTGTATGCCTATGTAATCAGCTACTCTGGAAAACAATCTTTAAAGATTTACAAGTAGAACTGATACATGTATGTACATATTGGATAATGAATTGAAAGAAAGGAAAACCATTTTCTATTAATGTCTGGAGGTAAAGTTTAATATTGTTTTTTTTTTTTAAACGAAACCACTGTTTCATATCTCTGTTACAAAAATCTGGGTTTTTTTTTTTTGGGGGGGGGGGGGGGGGTAAATGGGTGATCTCGCTTTAGCATAAAAAAGTTATCTCCCTTACCTTTCTTTTCTAGCATTCTGCCTGACTGTTTATAGAATTTTTCATATGTATTCAGCCTACTATTACATTAGTTTAACCTTTAGATACATATGTGGGGGATATATAAGCAATAAAGTAAACAATGTTTGGTTATTAAACTCCTCGCCGCCACACAATCCTGAGATTTAACACACCTGAGAAAGAAGCCTATTGAAAACATTGTGGGAAATGGAGCCCTTAGTTTTAATAATTTGTTTTTAACCAGTTAAAAGCACCGTGGTCAAATACTCCCAAAGTGTTCAATACTGGTTATTAGTCGATTGTAAATTTTTGTGGCTGATTGGTCAGAAAGTTTGGTGATAGTGTGAGAAACAACTTTATGAAATAAAGCAAAGAGCTATATCCAATGATATCAGGGAAAAAAAGTGTTACAGGCAAGCGGAGAACTGTTTTTCACTGCCAAAGTTACCCCATCAGGTGGCACTTAATGGCTAAAATTCTCCTAAAATGATTATTTATGTTATACTGGAAATGGCCGGTTGATCTAATGCTAGTGATGTAGTAGCTGAAGGACCATTTTGAGTTCCTGAGTGTTACTTTGAATTACATGTAATTGGAGGTTTTTTTTATCTCTGCCAAGGATATGTTTACTGTTTAAGGTCTTCGGTTTTCAGACTGATGTTTTACTCTGACAATGCCAGAAAGCAAATGATGAAATGACTATTTTTACACATTACTATAGTGTCACCCCAAATGACCTATGAGTAGTCTGTCTCTGTAAAGGGACAACACTTGTTTAGTAATTAAGCCAGATATCCCATGAAGGTACTTTGGTATTTGTCCGTTTTGATAACTTTTCACCTGGCCAAGCCCCGTTAGCGCAGTCGGTAGCGTACAGGACTTGAGAACAGGGGATGGCTGGTTCAAATTCCCAGCTCGGCCAATTTCTTTTAGGGGATTGATGATAGTTATTGCGCAAAGAGTCATTCCTCTCTCACTGCTGACCATTATTTCGATGATGGTTATTTTGAAAAGCAGCCAGTGGCCGGGGAAGCATATTGTGCTAAGTGCTAGCAAAAGAAAATCCAGAAAAGCATGGATAGGTGCACTGGCCGCAGTGACAGCTGAAATAATGTTGAAAACAACGTTAAACACCACACAATCACACTATTTCACACTTTCCCCTAGAACTTAATTGTGATTTATTTCAAAGTGTCAAAAAGCCAGTCTAAATAGATGTTATTGCCAATGCCCTGCCGTTTAATGAATTAGTTAGAAGAATGCATGCTTTTCAAGATTTGTTTTTAAGTTTTGTTTTCATTAGTTTTCACTCAGAAATTAAATATGAAAATGATAATCGCCATATAAGTAGCCTTCAGTGAAATTGAAATGATTAAACTGACAACTCTGCTCTTTCAAGATTTGACTTGTTTTTACTGACAGATTGTTCAGGTCACTTTAAGTTCTTCAAAATATTTTGCGATTTTGAGACAATCTTTCTCATTTTAAGTACAAAATTTAGGGATTAAGCAGGGGTTTGGGGCGGCGGTTGGCTGACCACCTATATTTCAATCGACCGGTAAAAACCAGTATTGACAACTGGCCTGGTCAATACTCACATTCACCGGCTCTTTGCCAAGCATGGTTTACATTGAAATCAGACTGCACAGAACTTGCAGATGTTTTTCAGGCAGAAAGAAATTTGAAATGACAAGAATTTGTTTTCTTTTAGACCAGCAGGGATTTTTTTTCTTTTTAAATCGACCCTTCACCACACAGGCATGTGTTTTGACGACTCGGAGGAAAAGGGTAACCAGCATTTTCTCCCTTTTCCATCAATAATTTCTATCCTGTCACACACAAATTCCATGCTGGGAGCCAAATTTGATTTGTCATCTATAAATGCTTTCAAATTTGGCTATTCTTAATTTTTGTGTAAAAGTGTTTCGACTCAGTCTACCAGTGCTGTATCTGAATAATGACATGCTCATAATTAGGTACATGTACATGTATTCTGCTCTTAGATTTTTTTTTTTAAATTGTTCTCCTGAAGTGTTTGTCTGTTTCAGAACTTAGAAGAAAGATAATTAGCTGTAAGTGAGTGTGGATGGAAACACTAATTTTGAAAATATTTGCTGAAATATTTCATTTTTTTTTTTTTTTTTTTTTTGTCTGCATGCATAATATGAGGAACTCTAAATTACAAGATACCGGTTAAATAAGTTAACATGGTTTGGGGCAGGATGATTTGTATTTATGAATCAAAATGGTCGTATGTCAGCAAATGCTATCATATAACCCTGTGTCAAACAATCTTATAGTTGTGCAAATAACATTTGGAAAGAGAATTTTTAACTTCATCTTTGTTATTTTTAGCTCAGCTGAGCACGAAATGCTCCAGGTGAGCTATTGTGATCGTGCTGTGTCCGTCGTCAACATTTATCTTGTGTGCAATTCTAGAGGTCACATTTTCAGTCGGATAGTCATGAAACTTGCTCAGCATGTTTGACTTGATAAAACCTCAGACAATTTCGAAACTGGGTCATGTCGGGTCAAAAAATAAGTCACCACGCTAAATAATAGAAAAACCTTGTCTGCACTCTAGAGGCCACATTTTAAGCCTTATACTCCTGAAACTTGGTCAGAATGTTTGTCTTGATAGTTTCTTGGACAAGTTGGAAATTGGGTCATGTCGGTCAAAAACTAGGTCACTGGACCAAAAGTAATTTAATTATGAATTAACTTATTTCTATTTTTTTTTTATCTATTTTTTATCCTAATAATAAGAGAAGCTTATCCAAACCATGTAGTTGTTAAAACTCTGAATTATAATTAAAGTGGTTTAGTTATAGACTTATTTGTTTGACCAGCTTTAATTACTGACCAGATTAATGGGGCCCTTCAGTCTTATGTTCAACTGGGCTCCTGTCTACTTAAAATAATTCATCAAACTATTAGAGCTTTAAAGGCCTGTTGCATTTGAAGTTTGTATTGTGAAATTCATCAAAGATTACCAAGTAATCATAGACCAGCCTGCATAACTCAAGTGGTAGAGGAAGGACCTGTTCTTACGAACATGAAAATTCGCAACAAATGAATAGCTCAAATATAAACCGCTCCTGTTGGAATTCGAACCCGTGCGGCAAAGTTCCTCGTTTATTGAGTTTTAAAAGACCAGGACACTAAGCCCTGAGCTATAGAGAATTATCCCTTATGCGGTTGTCAGGTATTGATTTTATACGGGAAGAAGCTATGCTGTAAAGAAGGAGTAATTTCCCGTAACACTCCCCCTCTTTAGAGAAGTCATCATTTTTGATACCTTATCAGGCAGGAAGTCTATTATTTAGGCAACAAATGGCTCAATGGCCAATAACAGGCATTTTTTATAGACAACAAATGGCTCAATGGCCAGTCCCGGACGAGCCCCCATCTTACGAACATGAAAGTTCGCAACAAACGCATAGCTCAAATATAAACCGTTCCGGCTGGGATTCGAACCCGTGCAGCAAAGTTCCTCGTTTATCGAGGTTTAACAGACCGGAACACTAACTGCTGAGAATTCTCCCTAACGCAGTTGTCAGGTACTGATTTTATACGGGAAGAAGCTATGCTATAAGGAAGGAGTGATCTCCCGTAACACTTGTAAAAATCAAGTCTTGGGTCCCTTGAGGGTTTGGGTTCGAGCCCAACGGCTGGCCATCTAAAAATTACTAATAGTCTTTCGGATGAGACGTTAAACCGATGTTCCGTGTGACGGTGCTATTCGCCCAGCATGTTAAAGAACCAGTCGTAACTTAGAACGGGTTTCGTCCTGAATCTTGCACTATCCCCAGTAACAAAGCTAACAGCCTTCAGGGGGCGTCGCCCATAAGGGCAACAGGTGTCGATGACAAATAAACGCAAATTCAATCAATCAAGTGATCATAATTATGTTACTGAAGAATCAATGAGTTAACTGTCAACAAAGTATGGGAGGTCTTTTGTCCTAGTAGGCTTTTGTCTCAGGTGGAAAATGTCTGGGTAGGCAAATACCCAGATAGGCAATTGTCCTATATCCTTTTCAACAGCATTAGGCTTGGACTTTGTAACGCTGTGCCGAAGAACACTAGCATGCCGCCGTCACTGCCAACGAAGATCACACAAACAAATTAATAGTCTTAAATCTTAAGTAGCCTTTCGCGACCATGAATGTATTTTGCGGACAAGTTAAGGCAAGATCAGCCCAAACATACGTGGAATCTGACCTTTCTTTACACTTTCCGCTGCTCTTCCAGTGCCTACAAGTAGTTTCGGTCATGTAAGCCCAAATTGAATGCCAATAAACTTAACCCATAGGCTGCTATGTACGACTCGAGGACGTTTTGCGGACAATGTAGATCAAGATCAGACTGCACGTTCTGTGCAGCCTGATCTTGGATCTGCACTGTCCGATAAGGAGATATTTTCCCTAAAAATAACTTTGAAATGGCAAAATTTGCTTTTTTACTATTGGCTGAAAAGTTTCAGTTATTTAGCAGGTTAAGGGTTAACGAAATCTATTCTTGTGAAAATCAACAACTTCATAAGAGTCACAGAACCCCGTAGATCTATATGCTGTCGGTAGCTTTCAAAGCATATTTGACAACGAGGCATCATGTCATGATATCCTGAAACAAATGCACAGGAGGCGCCTAAAATGGCGATGTTCATTTGATTTAATCAATTGACTAAGGAAGGATCTGTAGGATCAGATAATGGGTGTTTCACTTGAAGTGTGGTGAGACAGAATTGAACCTTCCTTCCAGCCTAATAGCCTGAACATTTCGCTATTCATCCGTTTTATTTATATTGCAGGTGATTCAAGGAATCGAATCAAACCCAGGTCCAAGAAATGGTGTAAGCAGAAGAGAGGAAAGCGAGAAAGGAGCGACAGGGCTCGGACAAGCGACTGGTAGAGGATCTAAGAAGGAATCAAGCAGAGATTTGAACAGAACACTGGATACAACGTTGACCGATAAACGGATAAACAAGAAGAAAGAGGATATCAGAAGACAACAAAATAAATGTGGACCTTCTTAGACGATCACAGAAAGCTAGAAAAGAAGGAACTAGTTTAAGTACATGGCTGAATGCTTCTCAAGGAGAATTAACAAAACAAAAATCAGCATCCCAAAATGCAGAGAGTGAAAGTGACCAAGAATATGAAACCACATATGACACACACATTGAAAATTGTGAAACTAATGATCAATTTAGAGAGGACAGTGTGATATATATGAAAGAATAACTACTAGATATTTGACGAGAAGTAAAAACAACCAACAGAAAGAAATTGACATTTTAGAGAAAAATGCAGAAAAGCTGAAGCAAGACAACAAAGAGTTAGAGAAGGAACATGAAGCAGTCATACCACGACACCAGCTCAATTCAGCTCACTTTTTTATGTTCATCCTTGATTTAAACAATCTAAGATGGGGCCCTTAAATGCGTTGCCAAAGGAAATCACACAAAAATTCGAACACACGGGTCGGAACCGAACTCTTTATCTACGACATCGAAATTTGTATATTACAAGGAATTCAAATCTCTGTATTGATATGTCTTTTGTTCACAAACGAACATTGGCAAACTTTAGATGCTCTAATCATGCGCATGACATGACGACAAGGATTAATTGATAGAAATTTTCGAATTTGTACATTTTGTCCACAAAACAACGTTTACACAATCGAAGACGAATTTCATTTTGTCATCCCATTTCCATTATATGGAAACATACGCAAAACATGTTTTCCACGAATATGGTCAAACCTTTTACAACAAAAACTTCTTTTAACAGTATAATGAGATTTGGAAGTGAAAACTATATTTTTTGTTTCGCACGTTTCCTTACAATTGCTTTTAAAGAAAAAGCTTCTTTCTTAGAAACACTGGAACGGTAGTTGTGTTTTTTTTTTTTTTTTTTTAACCCCAAACACTGCTAAGGCATACATTTTTTAACTGTAAGAGCATGAAGCTGCATCTACAAAGTCAGAGGTACATTTATAAAAAAGAAATGAAAACGTTGGTATTCGTTGGTAGGTTTCATTGATATCCTTTGTATGTATCATGTATCACAATGTTTGAAAAAAAAAATGTCGGAGCATAACTGGTCGAATTTTGCGTAATAGCAGGTTTAAAGCCTAGCATAATTGATATTTCCTGTTAACCTATGGATGTAATGTGATACTTACTATTTACATACTCCTATTATTTGTAAAACGTTGTGGAAGAAAAAGAAGAACTGTTGCATGCTGTAAATAGAAGGTTGTTACTTTGATAATGATCTCAAAAGCTTCAGATAGGAGGAATACTAGTAAAAACTTTTTAAAAAAAGCTTTTAACTTCAGGAATATAGAAAGTCGTATTTACATAATTAGTTGTCTTGCCAGGTGGCAGGGCCCTTGAAAACTTGATCACGGCTGTGGCGAATCATGTCGCCCAGAGCCGAAGCGGAGGTAGTGACATTATTCGTCACAGCCGTGAACAAGTTTTCAAGTGCCCTGAAAAGACAACGAATTTATTATACTGCAAACTTTACCATTCTGAGTGCCCAAAAACACTGAAAAATGACGTCACTTAAACTCAACGTCACTGAAACCTAGGTAAAATGTGTCGTTTGGTGCATGAAGTCACTGCGATAGATATTCGACGTATTTTTATTTATGGATTTAAACAACTCGAAAGTTTCATTTTATTATTTGTTGGCAACAGTAAACGACTATTAGTTGTTTCAAACGACTACTGGTTTTATCAACATTCTTTCTAAAGCAACGATACACGTTCTTTTATATGATGATTCGATGCCCCACCTCGGATTATGCGTTGAAGTGTGTAAGTACATGTATCTACCGGGACTCCCGATGACGAAACTGTGCTGTGCCCAGCCAGCTACCTGTGTACAGCAATATATATTCAGAGTATATTATCCAATCAGATCGCTAAAATTTTCTTTGCAGTAAAATAGATAATCATAGAAAAATAAATGAATGTAGACATTTTATAATTACCTTGGATGAAACTGCAACTCTCAAGCACATGTGTTAATGTATTAAAAATTATTGCTGAATAGAGTTCTATTTAAGCATTTGTTACTTCTTCCACAATGAAGGCAATATTGACTGGAACAAGAGAATGTGATGATACTTCCATGATGTTTCCAAAAAGTTTCCAAAAGGAATCGCATAAACAGTTGTCTGCCGACAGTTATAAAGTATAGATAAGCATTGTTACTGGTTTGTACGCTACTATGCTAAAATTTGGGTATGGTATCACTTTGTGTTATAATGTTTTTGAAAAACTTATAACTAAATATTCGCATTCGTATATAAAGGGTTATAGATAAACATCATTAGTTATTATCTGTTTATGTCAGATCTTTCATCTAATATCATCTCTAGGAACAATGTTTTAGGAGACTTCAGTTGCTAAGAATTGCTTTTTATATACTAGCCTTTCGATACAGGATCATTGTAGATAAGAATAAGAAAATTTTAAATTTTGCCATCTCAAATTGTTTTTGCCTGTCTAATCTCATTTGTCGGAGGGTGTTAATCCAAGGTCAGGCTGCACGTTCCATGCCGTCTGTTTTTCACCCATACTGTCCGGAAAAGTTCATCTAAGCGAGTTTAACAGGCAATAGGTTAAGGGATGTTTTTTAGATTTGAATTATTGTATAATTAACTATTAATATTATATTTTTGGGGGCATTGGTATACATATCTGGATTTACCAAATTTTGTTTGATTTTTTTTTTTTTTTTACATAAAATTTCCTCTCTTCCAACTTTTAATTATATGTTTTGTATTGTATAATCGGCCGGAGGCCTTAAATACTAAATAAACTTGAAACTTGAATTTACTTTAACGACCGACTGGTTCGGGAGGCTGAATGGATCACTGACATGCAGAAAATTTACAAACAGCAAAACGTTTCAACCAATGGCAACCTCCGCGAACTGCCAACATAATTCGATACTTTTTGCTAGTGCATTGAAGCCCTTTTTTACAGAGCATGTCACATATTCATGCGGAAACAACATTGTGGAAAAGGGTGAAATTTCTCATCACGAGAATCTAACCTGTGGTGAATACATTTTTCAAAAGTGGTTTACTGCAAAACGCATTACAGCTGTCTAAAACGGTTTTTTGTTTTTTAAATATATTCAGGAGTTAAGCCAAATGTAGATAAATGTACACTACTCGTATAATGTTTGAAAAAAAAAATCTACAGCAGACTTTTTCTGTAATAGGTCTGATCATTTGTTGGAAATGTTATTCCGAGAGTAAATTGAATCTGTGATTAGTTAAGAATAAACGACAGGAATAACGGACAGTTGTTATTGTAATGGAAAAAACAAGGAAGCAAACATATCTCAAATTACAGAAACTGGGAGTGGAAAGCATATATTTTGTCTCGTTTGGATAGAGCGTGAACCCTTTCCAAACAATCCCATGTATTAACGAACCTGACTATTTTTCGACGTAGCTGCAGAAGCTGCGTTTTGACCTTCTTCTTGTAGACATGTTTATGCGTTGGGTCTATACAGGCTTATTTGCGGGCCCATTTATGACACCTATGTACGAGACTTGCTACCGTTGCTACCTTGAAGTGCTTATCCTCAACTTAGCAAATGAATATGATAGGGGATTTTTTTTCTTTTTTTTTTTTAATTTAGAAATGTAGTAATCAAGGAACATGGAAATTAGTAAGGATGAAACTATGTTAGTCTTTCATCAAGTGTACAACCTTGTCAAAACTTGTCAAGAGCTTTCAACAAATTTTACTTTGTTTAATAATATAACAGTTTGCAGAAAATAAGATTCATAGTTTTAAAACGCTCTCATATTTTAATACTTTGTTATAATGTCCACTAAATCACTGAAATTATTTATATTGTCCAATATAAATATGTATATTGAACTGTGTCATATATAATATAGCATGCTTTGTAATTAATTATTATGACCATTGAGTTTGAATGCTTATGTGTCAAAATATAATTTCTGTTCTGTTCTGTTCTTTTCCTTGTACTAATTGATAACTTGATTTTCTTTTTATGCGTTACCCTGTCACTTATATCTGTACAATCTACATTTATGTTAAGATACATCATTTCTAGCAGCAACTGCCCCTTTTCCAGCTATGAGTGGATTAACCGTGAAAAATATATCTAATGAAAACATTCACTTTTAGACAATTTAAAACATAGTAAGGGAAGAAAAAGTGGCAGTCGCTGGCAAACTTCACTTTTCATGATTTCTCTCGATATTGAACCACCAAAAAAGTTTCAATACTCATATCCCAGTACCTCTTACATCGTCTCCCTTTTTTAACCCTTCGGCTGCTAATATATCCATAACGGACAATGCAGATCAAAGATCAGACTGCATGGCTTTGATCTACTCTGTCCGTTAAGGACATATTTTCCTGAAATACCTCTGAAATGGCAACATTTGGGGATTTTACTGTCGGCTTGAAAATTCCATTTCACTTAATTGGCAGGTTAAGAGTTAAAAGATTTAAAGATCGTTTTTGTTTGACATGGCCATTAGCTATTTTAACACCACCCCCAGCCCCCCACCCCCATGCATGTAACAAACTTTTACACTAGGGACCGTTTAAAGCGAGGTTTCAATGACTTTTCACAAATAATACCCTCATTTTATAATGGAATGATCGATAAAGACTACACCCACACTGACGACGAGTGGACTTTTTCAGGGTACATTTCCATGTCATTTAACACTGACACAGACTCACGTAGTGTTTATCACAACACCGAATACCAAAATTTTAAACATTTGCGACTCAAATCTGGCATACCTCGGCTTTCTGAAAACCTCAGAAATCAGGCCAATTGCACGCTTTGGACCGGCGCGTCGATAAATGATGTTGGTCTTCATTTTAGGTGCACCTGACAGACAATTCAAAGCCTTGCTGGTGGTTATAGAGATATGTGATGTGTCCAGGATCGTCCGAGATCAGCGGCGGGGCTGTTGACGTACTTACGCAAACGTTTCATCCCAGCAACGTACCACGCGCGGACAAGTAAAGGAACCGTCCGAGGCACGTCCCTGTCTGTACCCGTAGACCGTATACCGGGTAGATTTTAACTGCAAGGCACTGGGCAACCAGGTCGGCATAGGCACGGCGTCACATGCAAGAGATGTGTGTCCAGTAGAACGTGGTAATGTTCACTGACGAAACTCGGTGTAGGGTTAGTTTTGCCGACAGACGTGATCGCATTTACCGTCGAAGAAATGAAATATTTGCTAAATGTTGCATCTGGAAAGGGACAGGTTTTACAGGCGTTGCCTAATGGTCTGCGGAGGGATTATGGGTAAAATAAAAACAAATCTCGTGTTTGTTGTTTGCAGTCTTGAGGCAGATGGTTACACTGACGTTCTACACAACAATCTCCGAGCCTCTGGACTTTCCACGGCCACGGACATGCTCTATTGCGGGAACGGCGGGGCACCCAAACGACGTCATTCGACGGTACACCAGCTCATTGAGGAGGCGGATCGTTGTTTGCACTAGACTTGGCCGTGGGCATTCATGCTACTGAAGTGACTTTATGCAGAAAGGCACTTCAAATGAAACAGGATAATGAATAAAACACATCTTGCGAACCCGTTCACATCTCCCTGTATTTTGAAACCGAACTCTATGCATTTTTGACGGCAAATTAAAACGTGCCATTTGGAATGTTCCCATCACCGTTGTCGAGAACGCCCCAAGTTTCGAATAAAAATAAGTTTTACGAAAAATCGCGTTTGGGCACAGATTTTTACGCATCATCATCATCATATGTAAAGTTTCTTTCTTTGCATAGTGTATGTAGACTCTACGTCTTGCGACAGCTGAAAATAGAATTTACTGAAGCTTAGGTTTTCATTTCATATGCGTGACTAAATGAGAAGACGGTACAGATCAAAGATCAGATCGAGGAGTGTGTACAGTCCGACCTTAATCTATGCCGTCCGAAATATTCATTGTTTTAGCTTTTTGCTATGCAAGAGTTAATTTTCAAAGCAGCTCTTCTTCTGTTTGACTAAACCAAATCATTTAAGAAAAAGTCTTGGGAATGAGAACAAGAATTCAAAATTAATGAAGTATTCCTTACCGCTGTTCATGGAATTTATTCCTAATTGGTAGTAATCCCATGTGAACTATGCAATATGACCTTCTTTCCAAAATCTTATGGCTTGCGGCCGCTTTTAATCCTGTACAAAAAAATTCTGACTTTTAACAAAAATGGAGGAAAAACCCCTTTCTTAAACCTAAGTGCAAAATAAGGGATAATGATTTTCTACTTTTTTAAAGGCATATCTCAAAATTTGAGCCACATTGAATTTGTCGTCTGCTTTTTTTATTTTTTCAATGTGAACGAGTATAGAATTTTGTCTTTTCGTAAACAGTTATCGATTTGGCTCCCCAACATAAAGATTAAAAACGCCAAACTTGTTTTTAAAGATTTAAGATGATCAAACACAAACAAAAACAACGAAATATACTTATAAGCTCAATTCGCTATCGTAAACATCGCGGGAAATGTCACTATTTATCGAAATAAATTTTTAATCAGAAATGCCATTGTAACCAGACGGATTGATAAACTTTGAATGAAATTAGCCTCTTGACAATCAAATTTGGCGGTAACAAGATTAGATTTTAAAGAAACATCAATTTTCTTAAATCAGTGAGACTGTTCGAAAAGACTTTTTACGATTTGAGACTAGTCGGACACTAAGATCTTTTTCAGCACCGCATGTACGAATTACACCGTCTTTAATCTTGAATGCTGCGTTAGCCGTCTGACATTCTTTTGGGCGGGCGCGAAAGGCTACGGCCACCGTTTTATTGGTATTGTATTCAAATCCTTGTGTATGTGCATAGGTTTCGGCCTCGCCATATTGCTCATATCGTCTGCTAGGGTTAAACAACCACAGATGATGTCATGCACTTTTGCTGTTAGACCGCTAAACTGCAGCTGGCAAACAAGTTCGTTAATGAAATCGAGGCATCTGAAACCTGGACACCATTCTCCTTGTCCTACACTCTGATTACTGTAAAATAATTCGGATGCTGATCCGTTGTCGGCAACGGCGTGTTTAAAGGAGCCATTCAGATTTTCATAATCTCGACAAATAAAAAAAAAACATCTCTGAATCAAGCAAGCCGATAGCTGGTAAATCAACAGCAAAGAAACAAGACAAATGTTTAAAAAATATTTTTCTTTCCAATCGTTCATCCTGAATTGGCTACGCAGCCTCATTATATCTTTCTTAGATTTTGCGCCAGAGATTCGCAAAGACTAGTGGGCATATCATATGATCAATAACAAGCGTCGATGACGAGAATTCGTATTCAAATCAGTATGATAATGTCATATTTGATGTGCTAGATTAGATGGAGTTACCAATCGCTACACGATAAGTAATTCAAACTAAAAAAAACACGCATTTTTTACTGGTATTATCTATACTAGTTTATACGATTTCGGAAAAAAAATACATTTAATTGCATTCATCGGTTTAAAACAAGATTTTTTATTTACGTCATAAAAACTAAATACAATGAGGTTCCCTTTTATCCAACTCGTATTTTACCAGGAGTGCATCACGTAGTACTATATCGAATGCCGCTTTTGTCTCTGCATACTGTGTACACAGAAAAACACTGCTTAATAACTCTATAGATCATTGGGATTTGTAACTTCATTTTCTGAAAGTGTTAAGATATATTTCTAATACAATTTTGTATGCTCGTGTAATTAGAAACATGCGCTCACACCATCGTCTAAAATACAACATTAAGTGCCTAGATTTGAACTAGGTACCCAATACATCTTACAGAGTAAATGGCTTTAGTATGTCATTTCATTTTGTCAGGTTCGAGTCATTGGTCCAGTGAACCAACGATGTGATATTTCTAAGAAACTTTATATTGGACATGGGGTTATTTTGCCATTTTCAGTTCGACCTATTTTTATCTACACTGCAACTTCTAAAGTTTGGGCCTTTTATTTTTGTAGACTCATTTATCTGTGCTTCGAGTATCAATGTAAATCGTGTGTGTGCCAAATATGACCATAGCAATCGACTGGTCATAGAATCTCATCATTGATTTATTGATGGATTAATTCTTTGATTATTGAAGATAAAACTACGAAAGCCTTCAATAAGTGAGTTGTCATTGTGAGTACAAGAACGCTGAAGCTGGAGTAGAAAGATGAAGGGTAAGGCCTTATAGCTTTGGCGGGACAAAGTCTTTTCAGAAAAGAATAAGAGTTTCCTCACCAAAATGTTTCCAAAACCCCAAAGCGCCTATGAAACACTATCGAAAATACAACTCAAAAAACATACTTGTAGTTACGTTGCACTGCATCATTATTGATATTTTTGTTGTATAGTATAACGGATATAAAGTATCAATTGGTGGGAGTGAAACCATATGTTTTTGCGGTAATATATGAAATAAAACTGAAATAAATCTCATAAATGATAAATCACATGCCAAGTTTACTGTAGTTCTGAAATTCATTATATCGGCCCTATGTTGTTGTTTTTGTTTACACACAAGTAACACAATATCAACGTTAAATAGTATATACCAGGAGAAGTTTTATCCACTTATTTAACGGCTTAGTGGTTAGCACGCTCGTGTTCACATGTTGCTCAATTTGTTACACAATGTTTTATCATTTTACGTCTTCGAGGATTAGCACACAATCCTCGTGCCATATTACTTTCTATCCCGATAACGGCATTCTTTAATCCGTAATGTCTCATTGATATGAAAACCAAAATACTTAGGATATGTTGCAGCTTCCGAATATAATATTTCAAAGGGAGAAAATGCCCTGTCTGAACAATTGCTTTCTTTGCCACAGTATGCCTTGACCATGTAAACATAAGACTTACACACAAACGTTTAAAATGTCTTTTTTATATGTAGAAGAATCTCAATGCAGCGTGTACAGACTGTGACAAGAGTAAAGTTATTACTAAATTGCGTGTTTGCTTTCTGATGCCGTAAATCAAAGGCTAGAAAAGTGCGTGGCGTTGTATTTGTCTCAATCACTTGATTGTCTTGGTCTGAGAAAACCTAATCTGTTAGAAAGCGTTTTCTGCATCTTCAGCTGTATGTCAGTCATATCTTCTCTTCAGTTCACTAATTCATGCGTTTTCTGTGCTTACCCAGTATTTGACTGGGGTAGATTATAAATCTGTTAACTAGGTACGGGCATGCAAGGCTACAGGGCTTGGGGAACTTGAGCGTTATTATGCTACGAATACATTTCTTTATCTCTTTTTTAAAAAAGTAGAAAAGATCCTGGTCTATTTTTTACACTTAGTGTCATGTAGAATATAGATCATTAAACCGTAAAATATTCCATCGTGTGTATCGTTTATTCGAGAAAGTTTTGAAAAAGATATACTGATATCTCAATACAAATTATCAGTTTATGACCATTTTGGCATTTGTTGACAACTGCTATAATCTCGTAGTCTTCATACAAAACGGTGTTCTTCGTCTTTTTACCACATGTTGTCATACACTATAAACCTTGTTAACAAACGTAAGTTTTCACAAATCATCGTTGATAAACTTCCCACGTGAAGTTTATATAGTTATCCTTATCTAACTACTGGTGTAATTAATCGTGTCAAAACATAATTATACGGAAAATTAACATCATCCGATTACATGCAGACATTGTGACAAATTTTATCTATTTTCTTTTACTGAAAGTGATATGCCAGTTGACATATAACCCTAGACCCTAAACAAAGGATACAAACGTTCTAATCAAATTAGAATTAATAAACATTTCTTTTTTGTTGCAGCACTGTTCTTTTAATGATTTCTTCAAATCCTCGAACTTTTTTTTTTTTACATTTTTCAACTGTTACGCGAAGAAAGTAAAATACTACTTAATTTTTTGTGTAATAAATCAAAGAGGTCGCTGATCCCTTTGATCCCTGCATTTTCGTTTTGGAGATTTCTTCGTAATAATAGCCTCAAACTGGTTTTCGGTCCGAACATAAACGAGAAAGAGGGAGCCTGGTGACAATGTATGTCGCTATCTGAAGGTGCGTCTAACTAAAGATAGATTCCACCAACAAGCATCTTTGGTGTCGGCATAAATCGAGCATATGGTAAATCTATGTGAGTGATATAACAGATATAACAGATATATATAACAGATATATATAACTGATCAAGCATCGTGGACAGAGTATGATTTTGATTTAAAACTGGCCTCGGAATGTTTTATCTGGAGAGCACTCATCTTCTAGCGCAATATATATAAAATGTGCCTGTGCACATGCGAGTCTGCGAATACCTCCAATCTCATTATAGTAATCAATTCTTATCTTCATACTTCTAAAATCATGTTATCTGTAATTATCTTAAACGGTATCTTATTTGTAACTATTATGTAACAGTTTTTGGGCCAACACTATTTTCAAATCCAATTCAATATTCCAGCTGAGGTATGTATAAGCACAAACATTCGGAGTTTTTGTCAAATTGCACAAGTTCTTCTTTATTAAATAAGAAAACAAAAAAGCTAATTCCCACATATACGCTGGCAATTCCAAAATTCGTTTGTTTGCATTTTTAAAAGTATTATGCAGGATACGAGGAGTGCCCAAAAATGAACGCATTTAAGAACCTAACATTTGATTCTTCATAGGTTTCATTGAAATTTTTATTTTGTTCCCTAAAAGTATTCACCTCCAATAGATATACAAAGTTTCAGTCTCCCGTTCCAATCTTTCAAGGCATTTTCATTGTCTCTTTAAGGTATACAATGAAGACACTGGAATTCATTTTCTGTCAACTCTACTTCAATGTGTGTCAATCATCAGTTTTAGTCATTGTCTTTTGTACGAGGTGCAAGACTTTCTGAAGAAGGAAAAAGTTGTGTTCTCCCACCCTCCGTATTCACCCAACTTGCTTATTTTGACTTCTTTTTGTTTTCAAAGCTAAAACAATACCTTTCAGGTCGAAAATTTGTCCAACGCAAACACCTCGGTTCTGCAATATTCCAATGTCTTCATAGGTTCGTATGTGACACTGAAAGTGTGTATTCTGATCCCAATGTGAGTATCCAGTTACTTCTTGAAATTTCTCATTTCAGCCTTGTTGATGTACTTTCAACTAATACCCAGTCCCCGAGGAGATATTATTCAAAACATGCCAGTCCCAAATTTGACTGGTTTTGATTTTGATAAACCCAAAATATCAGCGAATATATAGACCCGGTCAAAAGATTTTAGGTAGATATGCCGCCGGTAAAAGCAGACAGTATTTCCTTGACTTTTCGTAAGTTTCCAGATCGATACATTAAAAATGAAGAAAAACGAAGGAAATCTCACGAAATAAATCGAATTCCTCCGTCAACTATTGGAAAACTTGTTTCCGAGTCCCAAAGTCCGTGTTTTGAACCTGTATTAAAACCGAAAGTAAAGGGATACATAAATAACAGAAAACATGAGTAGGGGTAATATTTTACCTACTTCTGCATAAGTTAGTAAAAGCAGAAATCATAATTAATACATGGCCCTCCGCTTCCCCTGCTACGTCAGTTACAAATTTGTCTAAATATGCTCTCAGTAATGCTCAAATTTCACTTCTAGAAAAGGATTTAAAGTTCATACCACGGGGAAAAATAATAGATACGCTGAAACTTCAGTCTGACATTTCCGAATGGTAGAGACGAATGCCACTGAGAGAGTACTATCATGGTAAGTGGGAGGACGATGATAAATAGGAACAGCTCACAGAAAGATTCACAGTGAAAAAGAAAGATATGTTCACTCGTGGAGAGTGATATTGTGGAAAATCTGAAAAACAATGGCACACTCAATATTACGTAGGCTGAAATGATGCTTTCTATAAACTACTTCACCATCCAGACATTGTTATTCGCCCTGCAGATAAAAGATCGGGTATTGTTGTAATTGATAGACAGCGGTATTTGGCAGAACTTCAGGAAGAAAGTGAACATAGGTAACTGTCAGTTCCTCACCGACTTCTTCTAATGCACAGTGTACAGAAACGTATTCTCGCGATGAGATTTCAACATTGCCGAACGAGACATGGAAAAGTGGTCGCCGAATTAGTTGCACACGTCGAATTATTAGCATGCAAACTCGACTAAACAAGCGTATAGATCCAAGGTCAAACTGCACAGAATGTTACCTATGCCATCCGTTAAAGCCCCTGTTGAAACGGAAAAAAGGGTAAAGTTGTGTTTCTTATCCAGGGTTACACTTACCTGATGTGAATTATGCATATTATAAACAGCTTGTAAACATACTTCAAACATTCTTAGAGCCCCATTTAAAATTTGAAAGTTTACCATGTTTACCCGAACTGATCTTTACTTATGGGTGGCCTTTAACAAAAGGTGATCTGTCACTTAAGTTTGACTTACCAAATGTTTTATTTCATTGTGGTTGTAGATTTTCAAAATAATGTTGCCTTGTCTGTTTTTGCTAATCAGTTTTACTTGCAGAACTCTCATTTTATTCGGCCTTTTGTGAATACAAAATTTAAAATAACTCTTTCTACAAACGAGTAAATGAAAATCGAAATTTTCTGAGTGTTAGATTAAGATATACAAATACTGAACTCTGGTTTTATCGAGAACATTACATATTTTTCGTTTCAACACAGGATGCGAGTCAAGCTTGTTATTATCGATCGCGATGCTAAAATCACGAGTGTACTGTACAGTAACATTTTGAGATACCCTTTCGAAACAACACGTTTATGTAATGGGCATTGATTTATATGGAACGCCACAGCTGTCTGATGTTGTGAGCAGTAGTGTTGACATGCCTAATCTCTGTCTTATGATGTCTAAAAGAAGTGTTATTATGCCCAAATGTGGTGTTGACTTGTCTAAACATTGCCTTATTATGTCAAAAGGTAGTGTGGTTATGTCCAAATGTGGTGTTGACTTGTCTAAACATTGCATTATTATGTCAAAAAGTAGTGTTATCATGTTCAAATGTGGTGTTGACTTGTCTTAAGACAGTCTTATTATGTGAAAAACTGGTGTTATCATGTCCGAATACCGTGTTGACTTGTCAAAGCATTGTCTTATTATGTCAAAAAGCAGTTTAATTATGTTCAAGGGTATGTTGACTTGTTCAAACGCTGTCTTACTATGTCAAAAAGTAGTGTTATCATGTTCAAATGTGGTGTTGACTTGTCTTAAGACAGTCTTATTATGTGAAAAACTGGTGTTATCATGTCCGAATACCGTGTTGACTTGTCAAAGCATTGTCTTATTATGTCAAAAAGCAGTTTTATTATGTCCAAATGTATGATGGCTTGTCCAAACCCTGTCTTATTATGTAAAAAAGTAGTATTATCCTGTTCATATGCGGTGACAAATTAACTCGTCATTTCAGCAAGATAATACTACCGTTTAACATAATAAGACAGTGTTAAGACAAGTCAACGCCACATTTGGACAAGATAGCACTACTCTTTGACATAATGATACAACGTATAGACAAGTCAACATCACATATGAACATGATAAAACTACTTCTTGACAAAATAAAACAATGTATAGACAAGTTAACACCACGCTTTAACACAATAGCACTGCTTTTTGACATAATAAGACAATGTATAGACAAGTCAACATCACATGTGAACATGATAACACTACTTTTTGACATAATAGGACAGTATTTAGACAAGTCCACAGCACACTTGGACATAATAACACTGCTTTTTAACATAATAAGACAATGTGCGGACAAGTCTAATTTACATTTTAGCATGATAACACTACTCTTTGACATAATAGGACAATGTATAGACTAGTCAACATCACATATGAACATGATAACACTACTTTTTGACATAATAGGACAGTATGTAGACAAGTCCACAGCACATTTGGACAAAATAACACTGCATTTTAACATAATAAGACAATGTGTAGACAAGTCAACATCACATAAGAACATAATAACAACACTTTCGAACATATTAAGACAATGTTTTGACAAGTCAAGACGACATTTGGACATGATAAGACCACTTTTTCACATAATAAGACTGTATAGAGACAATTCAACACTACATTTGAAATTTGTAACACCACTTTTTGACATAATAAGGTAATGTTTTGACAATCAAACACCTCATTTAAACATGATTACACTTCTTTTTGACATAATTAGACAGCGTTTAGACAAATAAACACCACATTTGGACATAAAAACACTGCTTTTTGACATAATAGGACAATGTGTAGACAAGTCAACATCATATATGAACACGATAACACTACTTTTTGACATAATAAGACATCGTTAAGTCAAATCACCACCACATTTGGACATAATAACACTGCTTTTTGACATAATAATACAATGGGTAGACAAGTCCACATCACATATAAACATGATAACACTACTTTTTGACATGATAAGACAATATTAAGACAAGTCAACACCACTTTTCACATAATAAGACCGTGTTTAGATAAATCAACACGTCATTTGGACATGGTAACACTACTGTTTAATATAATAACACAATGTATAGACAAGTCAGCATCACATATGGACATAATAACACTTCTTTTATACATAATAAGACAGAATTTAGACAAGTCGACACCGAACTTGGAAATATTAAGACTACTATTTGACATAATATTCTTAAAATAGCGTTTTGACAAGTGAACGCCACATTAAGAAATAATAACACTACTTTTTGACATAATAAGACATCATTTAGACAAGTCACCTCCACATTCAGACATATTATTACTACTTTTTGACATAATAAGACAACGTTTAGACAAGTCAACACCACATTTGGACATAATAACGCAGTCTTTTGACAAAATAAGACAATGTTTAGACAAGTCAACACAACAATTGGACATAATAACACTTCCTTTTGATATAATAATGCAAAGTTTAGACAAGTCGACACCACATTTGGGCATAATAACACTTCTTTTAGACATAATGAGACAGAGATTAGGCATGTCAACACTACTGCTCACAACATCAGACAGCTGTGGCGTTCCACAGATTTAGGACAAAATCAAGTTCTGCGTAAAAACGATTTTTGAAAAAGTAGATGACAAACAACAGTCGAAGTATCTATAAATACACTGATAATCGGGTTTTCATGCTTTGTCATGCTAGCTTTATCATCCTAGCCGTGAACGTTAAAGGTTGAAAGTCCCGAACATTATTACACAGAAGTTAGTCGTGTACACGATTGTGCTGTACACACGGTACTAGGCTGATACGGAAATTTTTTTCGTCGAGTTGTATTGTGAAGTTAGATAACGCCCGTATTTTACTCAGATCATTTATAGGTATATAACAAGAAAATATTGATGCTGAACATCAATGGCGCCGCAAACTAGTTGTTTCTGTAACAGGGCACAATGCATTGGGTTATTTCCTAATACGCATCTCTTGCACAATCTTCGTAGAGGTCCAAGTGGTGATACTGTAATTAAACTCTGGGCCATCTGGTTTTTGACAAGATTTTTAAATTTCATATCATTGAAGACTATTTGCAAACTTCTTATCCATGGACTGGGCCATTTCTTTATCCACAGGACATCATTTGGACACAATTGGTAGATAGAAATGTTAGAGCTGTTGCCTTTCTGATATTTGATAGAAGATTTTGAAAAGTGTGCAACAAATATGGCTATGCGCAAATTTGTGACATCTGGGTGGAGGGGAGCATATGGCAACTTTTGACCCGAAGGCCACCATTTGAACATACTAGTACTTGGTAGAGGTCATTGTAGCGATACTACACATGAAATATCCAAACTCTCGACCGTCTGATTTTGAACAGGAAGATTTTACATTCACGAAAGAAAAGTCTGTTATCGGATTGTGCTAAATCTGACACTCCAACACATATGTCTGGTATCATACAACCCCTCTTTATTATAGATATAATAAAGACTTGAATGAAGTCCTTATATCTATATAGACTAGAGGGGTTGTATGATACCAGTCATGTTAGGCGCTCCAACATTGATTTACGGATGTTTCGGTAACAGACGAGTTCGGTAAATTGGACTTACAGAGTAAAATTGATTGGATGTTTCGGTAACAAGGCAGTAATATAGTGCCGTGACGTTTTTCACACCCATGGCTTCTGTTTGTGCAAACGTTATTTCTTTTAATTTGCAATTCTCACTCGTTTTCTGACGTAAATATATTTGTTGTTCTTTCCATGCTGTATAAATAAATACCTGAAATTAGTAAATTTTGATCACCATATCTTATTTTCGTTTTTCACCCATAGCTGATTCATGTAATGAATAATATACGATCCCTGATAAAACCCAGCCCTAAGCTTGTACCCGTATTACTTAATCGTCCTACAGATAACAGACTCCAACTTTAAGTCAATCCTCAAGTTTTTTAAAAATGTTTTATTAATAATGACGCTATTCTTGTCAACGTTTTCTGTGTGAAAAATAATTTCTTCCGGAAACAAATTGGTCAACTTCCAAACCAGCCATTTACCCTCAGAACACCTTTCACTCTTGTTGCCCTTGCGACCGATTCAGACAAAGATCAAACTGCAAAGCAAAAAAAAAAAAAAAAAACAGAGTCTGATCGTTGGTTTACGCTGCCAGCTTTTCTAAGACACTAAGACATTATGAGGAAGGACAACTTTGCTTTGAAATAGCTAATATTAGACCAGGGATCGTATATTGTAATATATATATTGTTCTGTTTCTAAAATGAAAATAGCCTTTACTTTTTTCGATGCTCTAAGGGTTAAAATTATGGATAATTAACGTGAATTCAGAAATAAAGATAATACATTTGAAACATTGTGGCAAATGAAGAGAGGGAGTGAGAGATAGAGAGAGAGGCCTTGACAATAATGCTTTCGTGCATACTTCTTGTGATTTTGACCATGAACATTTGTGCCCATCTAAAAGATATCTGTTCTGTATTGTTCCTCTCCATTTTCCACACAGTTTTCAAATCTGGTCTGGTGCACAAAAATCGGCGTCTGCTGGTTTTAAAGTGCGTTCATCAATACAACACTGCATAAAAAAATCATATGCGTACTATTTGAGAGCGAAGGGAGTACTGTATATTGTATATAGACTCGTTTACAGCCTGTTTTCACACGTCCCATTGCCAACTAGATAAAGAAGTTTCCCGTAGATCTTAAAGATTAACCCCGGTTTATGAAAACCTGAAACACCAATGGACAAGAAGAAACTCGCAGATCAGACTGCATGTAAAAGTTATGGGGATTGGGCATGTTTAGATCACACACTGCTCGTGCGGTTTGAAAAAAGTATTTGTCAAAAAAAGTATTTGCTACTATCTATCCCTCGCGCTCACTCTCTTCTTTTGCCACAATATTTTTACCTGTATTACCAGTGTTTCTGAACTAAATTTAACTGTCCATAATTTTAAATCTAAGAGCGTCGAATAAACCCAACGGTCATTTTCATTCTAGATATAAAACCTATTTTTAGCAGTGTCAAGGTTTTCTTGTTCAGAATGTCTTGCAAAATTGACAAATGAAGATCAAAGATCAAACTCCGTGTTTGGTGTACTCTGATCTCGATCTGCACCGGCCGCAATGGCAACAGCAATAATGACAGACGCTCTAAGGTTAATGGCTGGTTTGGAAGTCTTTCAGTAAGAAAATATTTTCACATTGAAAGGATCATAAAGCATTGATTTAAAAAGAGATACAACGTGTTTCAAGTTTAGGATTGGGTGTTGTTATTCGTTACCTCAACTTTGATTCGGGTATCATTTTACGTACAGCATGACAGTAGAAACATAACAAAAATATTATGTCTTAAAGTGTGTGGAAGAAAAAAGAGAAACATTGAACGAATCAGAACCAAGACTTTATTTGGTGTGAAAAACGTCACGGTGCATTACCACTATATAATTACCTTGTTACCGAAACATCCAATCGATTTACTCTATAAGTCCAATTTACCGAACTCGTCTGTTACCGAAACATCTGTCACCCCCCCCCCCCCCAACATTGACCTAGTTACAGTTAGCTGGTCTTAAAAACACGATCGCGAAAGGAAAACAATATTTCTACAATCCATACAATACTAGAACAAAAATATGTGGGGTCACAAGTACCACATAGGGTGCTCTAGGGTCAAAGAGCTTGAAAATGCCTCTTAACCTTTTCCAGCGTAAGATATTTAAAATGGTGGCTTCGAAAATTTGTGACAGATAATTTTTGATCACGTGAGTTATTATTCGAAATGCATTTTTTATTTTTCGAAAGGAAAATGTTGATATGTCTACGATCCGTGTTTTTATCCATCTAACAATGAAAGTGCAATATATAAAAAAAAAAATCCCCACAAATAAATAAAAAAGTTATTATGGACCCCGATCTGGTAATCAAAGTACAGTAGATATAGGTGGATGTTAAAACAAAGCATGGAACCAGTTCAATATGGCTGCCTGCATAGGCACTTTACAAAACCGAATAAAAATATAGTGCCGCCGCTCATGCGGCGCCACAATAAAGTTGTTTATTGGTTAAGCAGTCATCTATGGGTGTTAGTTGTTCTTATCGGTGGAGATGCTCACGAGTACAAAAAAAAAACTCGCAAATAAGTAGAGCTATACGACCTGTGACTATAAGGCCTACTATTAGGGTAGGGTGGGGCAAAACGGCCCCAAAATGTTTTTTGTTCTTATTTTGGAAAAGAATGAAGATAGAATGGTGTTTTCCGCAGTTGTATAACCGTTTCAGTCAACTGAATATAATGGCACATGTTTTTCGTCGTTATCTATTCTAAACTGTATTATAAAAACAAAAATATTATTTTCTTAAAAGGGGCGTCTTGCCCCAACCTTGGGGCAAGACGCCCCTATTTATGGGGCAAAACGCACCCAGGGGGGCGTTTTACCCCTTAGTTTAAACTTATTTATTTTACATCTATTGAGAAACAAGTTCTTTACAACTTAGATTAATCTCTCCAGATTCCTCTTCCTGGACACTGCACCAGTACTCGCGCCGAGTGAGTGGGCCAATGAAAAATCCCCAAGGTTGATACCCGCCTCGGATGCGATTCGAGCCCGGGACCTTTTTATCAAGAGGCCGACGCTCTACCTCTAGACCACGGACACTACTAAAGTTGTAAAATAATATGTATTTGATAGACATCGCTTAAATTGTATTGATTGATTGATTGATTGATTGATTGATTGATTGTATGGTGTTTAATGCCGTTTTCAACAGTATTTCAGTTATATCGCAGCGGCAGCGGCCAGTGCACCTATCCATGCTTTCCTGGAGTTCTTTTAACCAGTGCTCAGCACAATATTCTTCCCAAGCCACTGGCTGCTTTCCCACTTAACCATCGTCGAAACAATTGACAGCGGTGAGAGAGGAATGAATCCTGACGCAATGAATATCATCAATCCTCGGAAAGAATATTGGCCGAGCCAGGGGATTGAACCAGGGGATCGAACCAGCGACCTCCTGTTCCCAAGTCCTGTACGCTACCGACTGAGCTATGGGGCTCGGCATTAAATTGTAACATGTGTACGAGACAACCAAATGTCCAAAAAGTAAAGACATAATTCCATTGACATAAGGCATACACACATAATAAAATACCAGTTCGTTTAAAAACGATTTAATAATGAACATCAAAGTGAAAGTAAACATTTCATTCTTGTTCAAATTGAAAGCAATTGGCAAATTGAATCCATTTATTCTTTTATTTATTTATTTATTATTTATTTTACTAATATGGTAGAAAACATTGTGGGAAAGGGAAAGTAAACCAAATTCAAACCTAAACCATTTCATATGAAACTGTAAAACAAGGAGACAAGTTAGACAACACAATTCAGTCTTTGTCAGATTCACAGTTTGGACACACAAATGTAACATATCCCGGGGTACACTCGTCGTGGGCCCACTTAAGACAGATTTGGCATTGTACAGTACCAGGCTGGCTAACTTTATTATCGCGGTGCCGTCTCAAAGATCTGGGAGGAATTCCAAGTTCTTTTGCTGCAGTTTTAAGAGGCATTCCTTCTTTTACGGCTGCTAAGGCAGCGGTTAGCCTTTCGCTTCCATACGATCCTCTTTCTGTCGTCCTTGTATACCATCGAACCATCTCTGAAAATGTACACCAAATAAGGTATGTTGTATATAACTATATAGAACAAGACGTGTTCGTGAAACACTATTGCCCCCACAATGGAAATGTTAAGTTTTCGGACAGACGGATGGACAGACGGACAGACAGACGGACAAAACAATATGACCCCGATCTATCGTCGATGCGGGGGCAAAAAATAGCATATAGTCTAGAACGAAAACGCTCTCTGTCTCTCTCTGTCTGTCTGTCTCTCTCGCTCTCTCTCTCTCTCTCTCTCTCTCTCTCTCTCATAAAGATGTGTAAGAATACTGTTTAGATCTATCATCTAGATCTAGAACGGTCTGTACTTTAAAAGGAAAAAAAAGAAAAAGATGTAATTTGAAAGTATAAAACCAAACACTGGAATGGGGCAAAAAAAACCCTGTAGGCGTTTTGCCCCATAATAAGTGGGGCGTTTTACCCCAGTAAGAACTTTTCATTATTAATCGAGATATTTCGAATATAGCAAAGGTGCTTACAAATTGTCTGTACTTGAGTAAAACCACAATACAATGTGTTATAGATATAGTTAGGGTGTATAAGCTAGTATACGTCCGTTTTCAGTATAACGCGAAATAAAAGTAGGAAAAAATTAACAAGGATATGTGTAAAAAGCAATACATTCATTTTTTTTTTCTTACTTACCAATGACAGAGCTTGATCTCTCCTCTCACATTAATCTACGCGTGACCTCCAATGACAGTGACGTCATCATTACGTCACATAGACTGGAATGATCAAGAAATCGACGGGAGGCGTTTTACCCCTTGGGGCGTTTTGCCCCACCCTACCCTAATGCATTTTTATGTCGTCATGTTGAATTACAATATTATTGTCATTTTCAGATTGATCCACAGTATTTTCTTTTTGTCCGAGGCATTATTTACAGATTCTGGATGATGCATAATTCAATCCTGATAAAATCCTGCATTATGCGCTGCTCTATTCACACAGTCTTTGGACAGATTATGTGATTTTGCATCATCATTTGAAGTTTTCATAGTAACATCTTGCTGAGATTGTTTTATTTCTTCAAGAGTGAAAACTTTTGTTTTTGTTCCGTCAACTTTTGCATTGACACCATATATGTATCATACAATTTCAATGATACAATTAGTCATATGCGTCATCGGCTTCTGTTGCATTTGACATGTATTTTCCTTTTTTAAATACAATACATTTTTTTCTTAGGTTGCATAGAAGACGACGGTCTGGTACTGCCATTGACTCAATTAATGTTTGGTATGGCATATTTATCCATTTATAAAGGAATTGATCTGTCTTATATAAACACATATAGCCCAAGCAAATACCTCTAGATCCCGCAATGTTTTCAAAGGGGCGTCTTCCCGAGTGTCGTTAAAACTCAGGATTGTGTGGTAAAGGGTTCAAGATGTAAAATAACAGTTTAACATAACAGTTCAACACTAGTACACAATGGTCTACCTTAACCCTTTACCAAACGAGAAAATTTAGGTTGGTCCAAACTGAAAGCATTTGCAGACGATAAATTAAAGTAGGCCCAAATGAGGAGATTTCTCCCTGATGGAGTAGAAAACATTGCGGGAAAATGAGAAAGTGCTGGTTACCAGCATTTTCTCCTTATTCCCACAATGTTTTCAAAAGCCTTCTTCTTCAGGGTCGTTAAAAGTCGGGATTGTGTGGTAAAGGGTTAATTAATGACTGAAGGAATGACAAGGGTTACCTGTCCAGTTTGGTCAATACAGCTGGAATTTGCCACAAGCTGGCTAGGTGTATCCATTTTTAGATTCATTCATAATGGTAGGGGTGTTTGAATATAAGAAAAGATGAGTCTGTTTTGTATAGTTCACTGACTTTAATTTACATTTCAGCAAATATGTTGTAGCTTATCAATGCCACTTTTGTAAGAAGAGGTCGTTCAAATTGGAGTGGTAGAGATTTTGTGGTTTATATCAACATTGTCATTGTTAAAGAGAATTAAGATTTCCAACTAAAATAATTATTTTCTGTGAGGTTGTGATATGGCAACTGTGTTTTTTTTTTTACATTGAATCTGGGTCAATCTGGATGCCAATAGACCAGCCTCACTAGTCTAAAACTTCTATTGAAAAAAAAAAAAGTATAGAAAATGTCTTAAGGTTCTCTTGGCAATTAAAGGGCGTTTTTTTAAATCCTTTAGTTTCCACTGCTTGTTTTAAGATTTTTCCGTTTCGCTCAAACATATGTGTTTTGTCACCTGTCAATGAATTAAAATAAGCTGGCTAGAATTCACGTACACAGTTAAGTCGCTGCTTTTCTCTCCTCAGTGAGCAAATTAGGTACCCATCCAGCGCAAACGTTGCTCAGGTGCAATCGTCTTTACTTCAGAATTTTACAAAATGCCTTCTGGCATGCCAGGGATCCTCCGTGGCTCAGTGTAGGACTCATAAACTGGAGACCTCGGGTTCGAGTCTCCCTGGAAGCACTGATCTTTCATGCCTTGGGCAAAACTCTTCAGATACCTAGCCTAGTACGCAAATATTTAAACTGTCGCCGTAATATAACTGAACTGATGTTGAAAGCGGCGTTAAAGACGTTTTACACAATCGGATACGCCAGTACAACTAGCTATTCCTTTTACAGACAGTCACACATCCTGTGCGATCACAAACTTCTTACGAGAGATGTTTGCCTAACAGGGTCTGAGGCATACAAGGCCGTGCATCATCCTCTACAGATAATTTCCAAGGTTTCAAAATGGAAACCCACCAGAAAACTGTATGCAAAACTTAACCATGTGACTGTGTTAGGGAGATGACTTGAATAAAGTTATAAATGCTATAAGGATTTTTTTTTTTTTTTTTTTCAGAATTGAATTTTCCAAGCAACAATCAAGGGTAATTGCCCATCGCTGACTTGCGTCAAAACATTTTTGACAAAAAAATTGTAAACAGAAGTTTTAATTGAAATGTTGAGATTAATTATTGATTAAAATTGGACAATTGCTTTCTAAAACACATTACAAATTTGCCCACAAGTTTCCATTACGAAAATAGCAATCGACTAATGACAGCACAGTAAACACGCATTCAACGCTAGTCAAAATGTACAATAAAAGAAACATCATTTCTCATCGGAAGGCTTTTCAATAATATTTTGCGGACGACTCATCAATTTTGAGACATGCTTTGTGAAAGGGGAGCTTAATGCATCTGCAAAAAGTATTGACCCATGTCAGTCTGCGTCGCAGTGTCCAAGGACCAGTGTACCTCATGATTCAGTCGTTGCTAGGCAAAATTGATTTTGTGGATCCATGATCATGTGATGCCTTGCCTAGTACAACGGATCGCAGAAATGCAATAACCCCCCTTTTGCCAGAGCATGGCTCATTTATTTAAGTCCGGTCTGAAATAACCATTGCTAGGTGGTTATGACGCTATGTACATTGCCTTGCCTAAGGAAAGCCACATATGTTACCACTAGTTTGAATTGTGTCCAAAACGGCCACGTTAAAAATTTGACCTTAAAATACTGAGACAAGGGTGACACCATTCAGGAACTGATGATATAGAACCGTTCTCAAATGGGTCCTGATGTGTCAACATGCGAGATTTACGAGATTTTCAGTTCTGTAAGAGACATATTGAAAATGTTGATTTTTTTTTTATTTAAATAAACACGATCTCTAGCAAGCAAGTTAATACTCAATTTCTGATACGTCTTAGGTTCTTTAGACTAAAGAATCTGTTTAATTTAAATTCAAATCCGTTCTTGTTATTTCCCCATATTTAATCAAAAAACTATACGAGTATATAATCAAGCGTTGCAAAACACCAGAAATGCGTCAGTTTAACCTTCAACCTGTCACAGGCACCATAAGGCAGTTTTTTTTACCATAATATCGTAGAGACAAAAGTGCTTGTGGTGGGCACGCAAGACCGGGAGTTACGAGTATTATCCTGCTGAAGCGCATTTATCAATTCTTGGATGGTTCGTGGCTGCATATAACTTTAAATACAATCGGCACCCAAGAGGTTCCCTATGTTTTGCTATGGAATTACAATCTTGGAGATGATACGAGTATTATTATTATATATTACTTGGCACAATGTCATTAAAGACAGTTTGAATGGTATTGAGCTCGAGAATGTGGATTGTCATGGCAGAATGTGAGACGCTAGGGTGTTCACGGTCAATGATGGGGACAATAACCGGCCCAAGAATGTAATTCACCTACTCCCCGGCCGGTGTATCTTCCGTATATAACGATTAAGCCACTAATAGGTGCCCGAACAAAAGCAATCAATTTCAAAGCACTTACTGCTCACGGACATAATCGCAAAAATAATGTTAGTAACGTTGATGGTAGATGCGTACACGTCATTCGGCGTGAAAAAGTTAAAATGTGATTCGTCATATTCAGATTTATAATCTCAACAATCTTTAAAAATGATTCATCACTTGCTAAAGAAAGGCTATATGCGGCAAGCTATTAGTCATGAGGAAAAGCAAAAGCAAGGAAAAACCTATTTATCGTACTTCAAGCTCGACATCATCGGTTCAACAAGGGAACAACCTTACTTACCGACTTGCAGAATGCAACCGGTATAGGTACACAAAGCCTTATGAATCAGATGCATGGAATTGACAAGAAACTATGTTCAAGAACTTTTGGAATGGGCAGGAGATCATGTTGCATTGACACTTTATGACTGAACCCCAGTTCCATTCACATATGAGTCAAGGTTCTATTTGGACTTCACGGACAGGCGGGCTAGGATTTGGAGGATGCCAAATGAACGTTACGCTCATGTGTGTATCACAGAATATGATGGTAGTAACCGTATGAACGGGAATTTGTGCTCAGGAGAAAATGGGCCAAAACGTCATTGAAGTCGGCACAGAGAGATACGTCAATGCGATTCTGGATGTTCGTATGCTGGTGGTATAGGTCCTGATCTAATTCTGATGGATGATAATGCCCGTGCAGACAGGGTCTACATCACCTGTCAGTATCTTGATGAGCTGCACTTGTGCAGATGGATTGGCCGGCGAGATTCCCGTATTTAAATCCCATATTAATAGGACATGCTACAGAATCTTTTCCTGCCAAGTTCAACAAGTAACTGTTCGGAGCTCAAACACACTCTCATTGAGGGATGGACCCAGCTTTCTCATCATAAGGTTTATGCGCTTATCCGCAGCTTGCAGCGGCGACGCCAGGCTATAACCAATAGATGCGGGCACCATACACGCTATAAACTCTCAAACCTTTGATCTTTCTCGATTTTCAGATTTCAGGCTGTCATCCTAAAAATGTTACTTATCGACCCTTTCGTTCTGTCGGCCATGTTCGCGTATCAATGTACACTTCTATGATTACCATTTTAATGAAAATGAATTCCCTACTAAATAACGTTTCCAAAAAAGAATCATGTCGTCACAACTAGATAAAGTAACATAACGTATAAAATGTAATCCTCGTTTGCTTGTCTGTTTTGGAGTTTAACGCCATTTTAACAACTCAGGTCATATCATGGCGGTCAGTGACGCACCCATGTGTTTCCTGGCTTTCTCACACCAGTACTTACACAATTTTTTTCAGAGCCAGTGACGCACCCATGTGTTTCCTGGATTTCTCACACCAGTACTTACACAATTTTTTTTCAGAGCCACTGACCACTTTTCTCACATGTATCAAAGGTAAGAGGCGAAAAATCACCGGAAAGAAAGTTTGCCTCAACCGGGTATTAAACTCGCAACCACTAGGTCACGAGTCAGATACGCTAACCACTGAGCTACCTGGCATGTAATCCTTAGCAAGAATATTTGATCTCATCAAATGGACGGAGTTACCGATTGCAAAACGACTATCCCGTTATTCAAAAGCCCAAATTGCACCTTTTTAGACTAGCGAAGCTAGTCTATAGGCATCATGACTGACCTAGAGTCAAAGTAAACAAAAAAAACCCACAGTTGCCAAATACTGCCTCACAGAAAATACTTCTTTCTGTTAAAAATCTTAATTCTGTTACATATGACAATTTTTACAAAAAACACTAAATCTCTACCACTCCAGTTTGAACATGTCTTCTTACAAAGTAATAAACTGAACAAGATACCATTTATAAGGTACAAGATCTTTGCTTATATGTAAATTAAATGACCTATGGAAAGAAGAGAATCACTTATTCCTACACCATTGTAACATTATGAATGAATCTATTAATAGATATTACCTAGGTAACTTGTAGCAAATCCCAGCGATATAAAACCTCTGTGGACAGGGAACCTTTGTCATTCCTTCAGTCATTCATCATTTAGATCACTTCGTACAGTTAAACTGTCATTTGAAACTGTTATTTTACGTCTTGAATATCAACCCTTTACCAAACAGTCCCAAGTTTTAACAACACCGGGGAAGAATCCCCTTTAAAACATTGCGGGAAAAGGAAAAACGCTTGTAACCATCATTTTCTCCTTGTCCCACATTGTTTTCTGCCCTTTTGGAATCAGGTTTCATCAGTTCAGCCACATTTCATTCATGGTCTTCAGAAGCTTTGAATTTGGAAGAGTGTAAAATTTTTTGTTTTGTAAAGAGAGTTAAATAGTTACCTAACTACAGCTTGTGCTATTGGATATTTGCTAATTTATTGCATGGTGTTTAACGCTGGAGTTTCTTTTACCAGCACTACCGCGACTGAATGACCTTTTGAGGACAGTGTGGATTAAGTTCAGACTGCACAGAGCGTGCAGTCTGATCTTGGATCTACACTGTCCAATAAGAGGATATATTTTCTCCGAAATGTAACTTTAAGATAGCAATATTCAGGTGTTTACCATCGGTTTGAAAGTTTCATTTAACAATTTTTAGCATTTTAAGGGTTAAACTTAAACTGGATTATAGTTAACCATTAGCACGCATAGACCCAGCAGTTCAGTCGATAGCATACAGGACCTGAGAACAGGAGGTCGTTGGTTCGATCCCAAACTCGGCAAATTTCTTTCCGATGATTGATGATCTAGTCATTGCGACAGAATCATTTCTCTCTCATGTTTCGAACGATGGTTAAGTGGGAATGCAGCCAGGGGCTTGAAAAGAATATTGTGCGAAGTGTTAAACTCCTGGAAAGCATGGATATGTGCACTGGCCACTGCTACATAACTGAAATAATGTTGAAAACAGGGTTAAACACCATACAGTCAATCAATCAAATTCGCTAGTCTGTCAGTACTTTCAGTACTTTGATTTAATCAATATATTGTCCTGTACTTTCTTTACGGGAACAAAGATATGTGAGCCGTGCTCTGGCAAAAGGGTGCTTAATGCACCTCTGTGATCCATGATACCAATCAAGCCATCACATTATTATGGATCCATAATACCTATTTCTTTGTAACAACCGGCTTAATCATAAGGTAGACTGGTCCTTTGACATGCAGAAAATTAACCAATAGCGAAATGTTTCGGCTCAGGTCAGCCTGTACGGACTGCGCAGGCTGACCTCGGTCGATCCTTTTCGTAGATGCAGTAAGCCTCCTTTTCATAGAGCATGACTCATATCTATTGTTTTACAAGAAATGAGAAAAGAAAATATACGGAAATGTAACTAAATATGCCCTTTTAAACACTATCCAAAAGTATTGTCTTGCACAGTTGTCGACCTTACCCTATAAGGAAATGGTAGCAGATGTCGCTGCTGTTTATGGTTGTTTTGACGTGCTCATGTCAGACCTTGAGCATCAGACCGCGGCTTGTCAGCAAGGCTATCCACGTCTTGCACACATCAATCAACAGGCACCATGGCCGATAAAGAAACTCCAAAAGGTCTAGTTAGCATGAGTCTTTGGAAACCCAGCTCTTTCATTGCTCCTTTTACGCAATTAAACCTTGGCATTTTGAAAATTAGCAATACCCATTAAACATAAAACAACGAAACAATATCAAGCCCAATAAAAACAAAACAATTAAAAGTATTCGACAAAAATTATGCAAGGATTTATTTCTTATGCAAGGATAATCTTGCAAAAGACTCACAGAGCGATAATGATCTGTCGCCGGATATCAGCCATTATTCTAACCCTTATTTCTAAAGTTTTCTATGACATTTAGTGTATTTTCTTTAATTGCATTTGCATGTAAATGGGGTTATATAATCCCTTCTATAAGAGAAGCGGAAATTGTAGATCAAGATCGGACTGCGGGTATGTGCTAGCTGATGTTGGTCTGTATTCTCCGGGAAGTTCAATTATGGGCGCGTTCGACAGAATTATAAGAGTGAAGGGTAAAGGCTGTGCCTTACTTTCCCGAGACAGATTAATGCTCTCTACACAACACTGGTTTCCTGACGGAAATTGCTTCGTGAGGTGACAGTGCCAACTTATATCGGCGCAGACATCTATATTTCTAGAAATCTAATACATTTTGCACGGTCTCAACCGTTCTTTTGCTTTCTGAAGAGTGCAGTCTAAGGTCAGGCTGCTCGACCTCATCTTTTTTTCAAATGTCAGACCGGTGTAATAAACGCATAATCCAGTCTCGTATAGTTTGTACTCCGCAGTATGGCTAAATGTGTACATATTTTTTAAATGATAACTACTCCACTTGCGTATAATATTTGCTCCCCCCAGATCGATCTTAACATACCTTCGAAAATTTTGTGTGAAGGAAAAATACATTCCCCTAACAAGGGAGAGCGCGTACTTTTTTTTTTTCGTAAGTTGTCAGTTCGCCCCTTCAAACTTCCCAGGGATGATGATCAGCGCGAATCGTTATGAACTTAGTAATTTTTACCCCATCTCCCTCTAACACTAGTTATCGCCAGCTCTTGACAGTTTAAAAAAAAAAACATCAACTTGGTATCTGTCGCATCTCCATAACCACTTGGGCTGCCCTCACCAGATTTCAATGGTATATAAGTAGCACAATGATGTAATTAAGTAGGACAGTGATGTATATAGGTAGTATTGTGATGTATATAGGTAGTATTGTGATGTGTATAGGTAGTATTGTGATGTATATAGGTAGTATTGTGATGTGTATATAGGTAGTATTGTGATGTATATAGGTAGTATTGTGATGTGTATATAGGTAGTATTGTGATGTATATATAGGTAGTATTGTGATGTATATAGGTAGTATTGTGATGTAAATAGGTAGTATTGTGATGTGTATATAGGTAGTATTGTGATGTATATAGGTAGTATTGTGATGTATATATAGGTAGTATTGTGATGTATATAGGTAGTATTGTGATGTATATAGGTAGTATTGTGATGTGTATATAGGTAGTATTGTGATGTATATGTATTACAGTGTATGTAAGTAGTCCAGTGATGTATATCAGAAGTAGAATGATGTATATATGATGAGCATTTCTGTTAGATTTCGAGATTTGGAGACTCAGGCCCATGTGGATAAACATGTATGGGCGACTCAAGGATCATACAAATTTGATCTGTCAAGGTAGTCCCACACGTGTTCGATAGAGGAAAGATCTGGGGATTTCGATTGCCATTCAAGAGTATCGATATTGTTTTGCATAAGAATGTTTCAAGTATAGCGTGCGGTTTCGCTACGTAAGGAAAGATGACAGGGACGATAATTTCGGCACAATATCGGACAGAATTTAAGTTACCACGTATTATTTTTAGGTCTGTTTTACCACGAAGAGAAATACCACCCCAGATCATAACACCAACTCCTCCGTAGCGGTCATAATCCAGCACGTTAGATAGATCGAGCCTCTCACACTGACGTCGCTAAACACGAATCTTACTATCAGGCCCAGTAACGTTAAATTTTGACTCGTCTGTGAAAACGATCCTGTTCCACTGTTGTCTTGTCCAGCAACTGTGCTGACGTGCCCAAGTACGACGTGCGACACGGTGACGTGCCATGAACGGGACCCCTTTATAAGGACGTCGCGTACGTAGTTAAGCGGCCCTCAGACGATTTCTTGAGGTAAAAACGGATATTCTCGTTCCTGTGGCATGTCTGAGTCGTTTAACACGCTTTGAAGCCACCATAAACCGATGACGTCGCGACAACGTCACTATGAATGAATCTTCGCGTTGTGGTCTTTTCCCTGGTATCCCTGAACGGGGTCTTGACGTTAGACCAACGTAATGTGTCAATCTGCATGCTTACTGGAGACATGAGGGATTAAGAAGCCTTTAAACATTTTCAAGTGAGTGAAAGTGTCATTTAAAGACTCGGAAAAAATGCCATCAAACAGACACGGTCAAAAATAGACACGTTTTAAAGGACGTCATCACGACTTAATCTGTTTCTAAGCAACAGGAGAACCACTACTTTGGTCTCACGGTTTTGTGCTGGGACTGTATTAAACAGAGAACAAGCAGGGCAGTTACGTGGGCGTTGTCCGTACTTTGGTGTTCTGTTGACACGAGATCACATGCGGGCTGGATTAGAATGGGCTAGGGCACATCCTCACGACCAAGAGGTCAGCGACTCAAGTTGTGTTTATGGACGAATCCCGTTTCCATTTGAAATTTGCCGATGTAACAATACGTGTTTGGAGGAAATTGAGAACGGATGGATCCTGATTACGTCATCCAGCATGACAGTTCTGGAGACGGTAGAGTTATGGTTTTGGTGTTATTTTAAGAATTGTGCCAAATCTGACTTAGTGACTGTTCAAAGAGACTTAAAAAACAAGAGGGCCATGATGGCCGTGGGTCGCTCACCTTAGTAGAGTGCCTTTAAGGTTTTTCTTTAATTTGACCATGTAACCTAGTTTTTGACCGCAGGTGACCCAATTTCAAACTCATATTTCATGAAGACAAACATTCTGACCAATTTTCAAGTCAATTGAGCAAAAAATGTGGCCTCGAGTGCCCTAAAGATATTTCTTTAATTTGACCTAGTGATCTAGATTATGACCCCAGATGACCCAAATTTGAACTGGTCTTTGACTATATCAAAAGAAACATTTTAACCAATTTTCAAATCAAATGAATAATAAATGTGGCCTCTAGAGTGCCCACTAGCTATTTCTTTAATTTGACCAAGTGACCTAGTTTATGACCCCAGTTGACCCAAATTCAGACTCATGTGAGATTTTACAAAAACAAACATTCTGACCAATTTTCAAGGCAATTAAGCAAAGAATGTGGCCTCTAGAGAGCCCACAAGGTATTTCTTTATTTTGACCTAGTGACCTAGTTTATGGTTCCAGATGACCCAAATCCAAACTCATCTGGTATTTCATCAAGACAAACATTTTGGCCAAATTTCAGGTCATTTGAGCAATAAATGTGGCCTCCAGAGTGCAAACAAGGTATTTCTTTAATTTGACCCAGTGAACTAGTTTATGACCCAAGTTGACCCAAAAATTAATCTTATGTGAGACTTTATAAAGACAAACTTTCTAGCTAATTTTCAAGGCAATTGAGCAAATAATGTGGCCTCGAGAGTGCCAACAAGGTATTTCTTTAATTTGACCTAGTGACCTAGTTTATGACCCAAGATGACCCAATTTTGAACTCAATGAACTTCTTGCGCTTAGATGGGCAAGCAAACTTAGAAGAGAATCACTACATATTAATATATCAAAGCTCTATGCCTTCCAGTTTTAAAAAAGAATTTTAAAGTTTACCTTCTTTGTTCCTATGTTCGAACTTGTGACCCCCGGGGCTGGGCCAGTTTTGACCCAGGGGCATCATATGAACAAACTTGGTAGAGGTCCACTAGGAAATGCTACATACCAAATATCAAAGCTCTGCACCTTCCCGTTTAAGAGTAAAAGAAATTTAAAGTTTTCCTTCTTTGTTCCTACCTTCGAACTTGTGACCCCCGGGGCGGGGCCAGTTTTGACCTAGGGGCATCATATGAACAAACTTGGTAGAGGTCCACTCTGAGATGCAACATACCAAATATCAAAGCTCCACACCTTTCGGTTTCAGAAAAGAAGAATTTTAATTTTTTCCTTCTATGTTCCTATGTTCGAACTTGTGACCCCAGGGGCTGGACCAGTTTTGACCCAAGCAGCATCGTTGGAACAAACTTGGTAGAAGTCCACTAGGAGATGCTACACACCAAATATCAAAGCTCTATGCATTCCCATTTAAGAGAAAAAAAAATTTAAGTTTTCCTTCTTTGTTCCTATGTTTGAATTTGTGACCCCCGGGGCAGGGCCAATTTTGACCCTAAGGGCATCATATGAACAAACTTAGTAGAGGTCTACTAGGCGATGCTACATACCTAATATCAAAGCTCTATGCCTTCTAGTTTTAGAGAAGAAGATTTTTAAAGTTTTCCTTCTTTGTTCCTATGTTGGAAATTGTGACCCCCGGGGCGGGGCCAGTTTTGACCCCAGGGGCATCATATGAACAAACTTGGTAGAGGTCCACTAGGAGATGCTACATGCCAAATATCAAAGCTCTACGCCTTCAAGTTTCAGAGAAGAAGATTTTTAAAGTTTTCCTTCTTTGTTACTATGCTCAAACTTGTCACCCCCGGGGCGGGGCCAGTTTTGACCCCAGGGGCATCATATGAACGAACTTGGTAGAGGTCCACTAGGCAATGCTACATACCAAATATCAAAGCTCTACGCCTTCCAGTTTCAGAGAAGATGATTTTTAAAGTTTCCCCTCTTTGTTCCTATGTTCGAACTTGTGACCCCCGGGACAGGGCCAGTTTTGACCCCAAGGGCATCATATGAACAAACTTGGTTCATGCCAAATATCAAAGCTCTATCCCTTCTAGTTTTAGAGAAGAAGATTTTTAAAGTTTTCCTTCTTTGTTCCTATGTTGGAAATTGTGACCCCCGGGGCGGGGCCAGTTTTGACCCCAGGGGCATCATATGAACAAACTTGGTAGAGGTCCACTAGGAGATGCTACGTGCCAAATATCAAAGCTCTACGCCTTCAAGTGTCAGAGAAGAAGATTTTTAAAGTTTTCCTTCTTTGTTACTATGCTCAAATTTGTGACCCCCGGGGTGGGGCCGGTTTTTAGCCCAGGGGCATCATATGAACAAACTTGGTAGAGGTCCACTGGGAAATGCTACATACCAAATATCAAAGCTCTATGCCTTCCAGTTTCAGAGAAGATGATTTTTAAAGTTTCCCCTCTTTGTTCCTATGTTTGAACTTGTGACCCCCGGGGCAGGGCCAGTTTTGACCCCAAGGGCATCATATGAACAAACTTGGTAGAGGTCCACTAGGAGATGCTTCATGCCAAATATCAAACCTCTATGCCTTCTAGTTTTAGAGACGAAGATTTTTAAAGTTTTCCTTCTTTGTTCCTATGTTGGAAATTGTGACCCCCGGGGCAGGGCCAGTTTTGACCTCAGGGGCATCATATGAACAAACTTGGTAGAGGTCCACTAGGAGATGCTACATGCCAAATATCAAAGCTCTACACCTTCAAGTCTCAGAGAAGAAGATTTTTAAAGTTTTCCTTCTTTGTTACTATGCTCAAACTTGTGACCCCCGGGGCGGGGCCAGTTTTGACCCCAGGGGCATCAAATGAACAAACTTGGTAGAGGTCCACTAGGAGATGCTACATACCAAATATCAAAGCTCTGCGCCTTCTAGTTTCAGAGAAGAAGATTTTCAAAGATTTTGCTTTTTTTTCCTTTTTGTTGCCATGGCAACCAGAGTTGTGGATGGAATTCAATTCTTTGAACAGTTTTGGTAGAGGTTCACCCAAGGAACATCCCTGCCAAGTTTCATCAAGATTGGCCCCAGTGAGAAGAAGATGTTTAAAGAAATTGTTGACGGACGACGGACGACAGACGACGGACGACGGACGCCGGACATAGGGCGATCACAATAGCTCACCTTTAGCACGTTGTGCTAAGGTGAGCTAAAAACAGTTGTAGACTTATAGCAATATTCCAGTAGGGTAAGCAGAATCTCATTTCGTGCGGTACACAAACAACTTTCGGCAGGCAAATAACGTGAATGTGCTAGACTCGCCAGTCGGGTTACGGCTGTTCCGCCAGTTTTACAACTCTGGGACCATATTGGAAAGAGAATTATAGACAGGTATGGCGTCAATCGCGTTAGAGACGTCGAACGTTGCACACATGAGGAGTTGATAAGTATATCCATTAATGTTGTTCATCGGCAAATTTCAAGCATGAGGAGAAGCTGTGGTGCTGTTGTGGACTCAAACAGTGGACCTACCACATATTGATCATCGGTGTGATTTTTTTGTGTGATATCCCCGCGTTCATTGACGCCGTGCAACAGGTGTGTCGGATTTCAGATGAATTTTTTAAATTTTCAAAGCAAATACATTAAATATTGATGTCAAATAACTTAGTTGTATCTGAAATCCAGACAAGCACGAAATAATTTGTAAAACAGAAAATTGCTAAACTTATTTCCTCAGTATAAATGAATTAAAACTTTAAAGTCGACAGTAAAAAGTCAAATTCTGCTATACTTATATATTTAATTATACTTTTATACTTATATATAATTTCTATACTTACTAAATCCCCATCTCTCTCTCTCTCTCTCTCGCTCTCTCTCTCTCTCTCTCTCTCTCTCTCTCTCTCTCAATGATACGAAAGACATGTTTAATCAACAGACCGAATTGACCACTGATTTCTTGCCCCATTTAAATTTCTGAGTGACATTTATATAATGACCCTCAGGCTGCTATGCGCGACTCAATGACCTTTTACGAACAGAGTATAATCAAGATTAGACTGCACAGAACGTGCAATCTGACCTTGGATCTACACTTTCCAATAAGGAGATGTTTATCTCCATAAACTAGCAACATTAGTTTTTACAACCGGCATAAAGGTTTATTTACATGTAACTTATTTAGCAGGGTGAGGATTTATAGTAATATTAAGCTAGGTGATTCAGTTTCTACAAACAGACAGATTCATAGCCTGGCTCGAGACTGGTGAAACTCGGCATATATGATAGGGATTGTTGTCACGACATGAGGGAAGATAAGGCTATGGCAAAAAAAAGTTAGTATTGCAGCAAAGTAACTAATACACCAAAGCCGAAATAAATGTGTGAGTCACACTTCCTATGTCACATCTTATTTTCGGAAGATTTCACAAACTCGCACAGGTGTGCAAACTACATTTATGCTTATAACTCTTTTTTTACGAAGGACATTGAAATAAAGTTTTCAATTTTAAGGATTCATATATCAAAAAATAGCTTTGCACTGAAGTTGCCCTTTAATGCCCTTTGAGCATACTTAAAATGATAATCGAGTGCGTTTTCGACGTTTTACATAGAGAAGCCTAAAGAATAAAACGTGCAATGCGAGGATGTTCTTTTTATATAATTTCGAAATGCGATGCTAATTGTTCAAATTGTACCGAAAACTTTAAATGTCATTGGAATTTAAATATCCGAGTGTTATAATGAAGCGTCTGGCTTGATGATTACGGATATAATCATAGTATCGAATTTCTCGGTAATTATGACCTTTCCGTTGCAAGCATTGATTATATACTGTTGTGATTTGTAATTGAAATTGTATTTTTCAGAGACGCTCGACTGTTCCGTTTTTTACCTCATTGGGTGCATATATTGTGCTATTGGCAATTTCGTCGTTTTTGAGGTCAGTGAAGGTCAAAATTTTAACGTGCAGACAGATCTCTGAGTAACACTTATCGATATTTAGAGACAATCTGGCCGGAAACAACCTTGAAATCTGTTCAGGGACGCTATTAACCTTTTTCCAAACAAGTCCGTGTTTAAAAATAAAAAAAACCATGAAGAAGACTACAGAAAATACCTTAGCCAACTTCCAGGTCCTGAACAAAACTGAACACAACAGCAAATTCAATACATCTTTTATTGAATTGCCAAGTAAAACTTGGACTATGTCCCGTGAATTAGCAAGCATTCGTGTTCGATATGAACTATATAAACACATTTTGAAATGAGTCTGACGACGCCTGAAGTGACCAATCAATCGATGAATTTTCTCTTCTGGAAACAAGGTATTTTGTCATGTCTGCACAGGCCAGCCGTCCAGTGCTGTAAAACAGTGCTCCAGCAAATGGGGCGTGAAGCAAGTACGCATAAACAACAAATCTGATATTACATACTCAGAGAAGGGAAATGCGTTTAAGATTCAACTCCATTCACTTAAAGAAAATTATATTTCTTTCCAACAACCCTTTCAAAAGACAAATTCCTTCATTCGAGACATATCTAGCTTCTTGTCTATAAATGATTTCAATTCTGAGAACTCTAAAATGTTGTTGTCTGGTAAAGAATGCAAGTGTTCACAGTGGAAGTACAGGCGGCATTACCTTCAGCAGCATATGCGTCCGCGATAAAAAGTAGATATGTTACGTCACAGATAGAACCAACTTTTAATCTCTTTAATACATAAAAACAAGAAGTTCTTGCTACTTGTAAAAACCGAAGTATTTCGATTATAAAATCATTGTCGATGGAAAAAATAGTCACCGTGTCGGAGAGCGTGGATCAAAGATCAGATCGCACGTTGTGCGCAGTCTTATCTTGATCTACGATATCCACAAAAGCGCAGTGATCCGTGCTTAGAGGCTTCAGTATTAAATAATGTTTGAATCTTTTTTGTAACTCAGGTGAAATTTTATCTTCGGATAAATTTCTTCTTCTGTAAAATACAAATACACATAATTTATTCAGATATTCAGACCGTTCACCGTGATACAACATACTGATAAAACATAGCAACAGTAGAATGACTTAACAAACATTGGATAATAAAATTCCATAGTATCTGATCTCTGCCACTCGTGAAAATATTACCGATGATGTTCACTTGATGAAATAAATTTCGATCTTTCGTAGAAAAAAGCAAATACCCTCTATGTACATGCCATAACTCTAGGTTTTGTTTTGAAAAATAACCTGGCCATGAGTCATTTCAGTAGTTAAAAATACCAGCTGAATACGTTCGTGTTAATAATTAAGAAATCAAAGGCTTAAAATGGATCCGATTTCATTTTCTCTTCTTTTCTTTTCCCAGAAAAGAAGTTGCTGTCTAGATAAGGACTTAATTACTGACTCAAGTTCCTGCATGGTTGTAATCCTCTGATGGCAGCTATTGATAATATGCAATTCTTTAATCAATAATGTAAGTGGTCTTACAATTCTAACGAGATCCCATGACAACATTTATCTTCCGTCCTTTCTTTAGGCTTGCATTACTCCTTCGGATGCTTATCTTTCAACGAAAAAAGATGTATGAAAATTTCCAGCCAGTAGTTGAACACCAAATATTGCAATTTCAAAGGTTTTCTTAATTGGAAAAGTCTCACCGTATCGGCCAGGGAAGATTTACAATTAGGCTACCGTACAACTATTACGGATATATAGGATCTGACATGAGTTGGCGTTTGAGATAAAAACTTATTAAACGACTCTAGGAAAATTTTATTTAGCGAGCATTTGGCGAGCTTAACATTTTTTCTTGACGAGTTTAATAAAATTCCATCTCAACAGCCAACGAATGTCAGATTCTTTTCATCACATAACGGTATCTCACAAATTATAGATCAGAAGAATCAAAACCATCTATAAATGGACGAGTCTAGAAAATTGTGCCTCTTCTGAGCTTAATAACATTTTTGTGGGCTAATTTAATAAATTCTAATTTCAAAAGACAATGAAAGTCAGATTCTTTTTATCACGTAATGATATTTCACAAAATATAGCTAAGAATATGCAAAACCATCAATGCATCCATTAAAAAAAACCTATTCACTTCTTTGAAAAAAAAAAAAAAAAAACGTACAAAATGACGACACACAATGCTTATATAAAATATGTAAGATAAGAAAATTCCTAATGGGTACATTACACTGAAAACAAGTGCAGTTATGTGATAAAAAGTAGATCATAAGGAGACTGCACAAAAAACCCATGTCTGAAATTTTATCTACCTACACTGTATTGTGAAACTTTTTATATTACATACAGTTATCTAGTAGTTAAGCATACGTTTCTTTTTCTAATTCTATGTTTGAAGAGACATGTAGGCCCATCTCGACCGGTCGTTACGACAGCTTCTCTTGATTTATGTTTACCATGATCTTATAATGATGTCACTATAACAAACTGTTCTTTTTTATTTCCTTCTATCTGATATTTTGCAAGAGAGTCATCACGAAGTTTGGTGATAAAGACCCCTATGTACCAATATTTGGTGATTACTAACCCTAAGTGCCAACAATTACTTATTACCACCCCTAGGTACCAATATTTAGTCATGTCCACCCCTAAGTGCCAATATTTGGCCATTGCCACCCCAAGTGCCAATATTTAATTATTACCACCTTCTGCCAATATTTTGTCATTACGACTCCATACTGGCAATAGTTCGACTCTCTACTAACAAACAAATAGACGGCACAGATCCAAAATCAGATTGCACTTTATCTGAAATCTGGTCTGGGTCTATCCTGCTAGCAAAAGCTCCTGCTTCCTGCGATGAAAGAGTTTTAAAAAAAAAGGAAAAAAGATGACTTTCGTGCTTGAGTAATATTTTTCTACCAAAATGCATTTTTTCATCGATCGATAAGGCTATATCATCCGAAAGAAACGTCAAAAAGGAAAAAAAAGTAACTGGATCGTTTTTGAGGTGCCATGCACAACATAATGTATCTGGGAAAGTGAAGATCGAAACCAGTGCCCATGCCTATGAAATTCAAGTTCAATCTATATTGAGTTCATGCCCGACCTTTCTGTTTTATTGTTATTGAAAGTAAGAATATTCGAAGTTATGCCATGCTCTGGCCTCTGGCAAAAGGGGGCTTACTGCATCCCCCGTAATGCATTATACCCAGCAAGTCATCACACGATATCCATTCTGTCTAACAATCAACTGTATCACAAGGTAGACTTTGACATACAGGAAATTGACCAATAGCGAAAAATTTCGGCCCAGGTCAGCCTGCGTGGACTGCGCAGGCTGACCTGGGTCGATACTTTTCGCAAATGCATTAAGCCCCCTTTCCATATATATATATATATATATATATATATATATATATATATATGTGTGTGTGTGTGTGTGTGTGTGTGTGTGTGTGTGTGTGTGTGTGTGTTTTTTTTTTTTTTTCATGAAATGGCCTAAATATTCGTCGCTTATTTTACAGCCAATACGCAAGTGTGAAATCAAGACGTTATCTAACATTCTAGGGTACAATACGTTATAAACCTAGCGACGTGCTGTTATCACAATTTTATGAGTTAAAAAAAAAAACATGTTAACTTGAATGAAAAATAGCTCGAGTTTGGTTGGCTAATATTCTGATAGTCGATTAGATCAAAAACAGCTCAAGAGAGATGTATGTGTGTAGAAGCTCAGCAAAATCGCTGCCATTCGTTATCGATGTTTGCATTCTCGTGCAGTGTCTAATAACGGCTTTGTGGATCTATGTTTTCGACACAAGCTTTGTTTCCCATCGGATATTACTTCGTGATACTGCAACACTAAGTGATATCGGCACAGACAGCATTATTGCCTCTTTATTTCCTCACGCACACCTTTGAGTATGTAGTCTTTATTAATAAGCTACAAAGAGCAGGCTTTTAACCCTTTCAGCTCCGTAAGCAAAACCAGGGACCTTTTCGGACGGTATAGATCCAAGATCAGACTTCATAGCAGGTGCAGTCTGATCTTTGGTCTCTACTGTCCGCTCGTTTATTAAGGGTCCTGTGTCGCACAGTGGTAAAGTGTAGGACTTGTAGCCTGAAGGTACCGTGTTCGAGCCTCACTGGCAGCACTATATTACGTGGGAGTGTCCTTAGGCAAGACATTTGAGAGACACAGCCCAGTACAATCAACAGTTCCGTTAGACAAACCTGTAGAACAAAGCTATTTAAGTCAAATTATGCCTTACAATTCCAGTGTACGGGTAGCTTTTACGGACTGAAAAGTAAAACAAATTCAACAGCTTCTAGGGCCTATGTTTATCAATTTTTCTCAAGAACATTCTTATTGTAATTCTGTATTTAGAAAGTAGCACAACATATGATTGGCTGAACCATTTGGGTTAGCCTTTCAGAAGTTGTCTTACTTTTAAATTTTAAAAATCATGAAGAATTACACTAAAAATGGTCATAAGAATGGTTGATGAATACATATCCTGGTTGAAGAAGGGTACTTTTGACATTTTTCAAGATTATTTTAGTTAATCCAAACTTTCCTTGCGGCGTTGGCGATGCTAAATAAAATAAGTTTACTAGGACCAGGCAGAAGTGTCCAGTTCAAAGCTAATTTCTCTCGACTAGCATCTACAGAAGGGATCGAACAAAGACCCAAACTCAACGCCTTATCCATCTATGCATAGAGGATACCTGATGCGACATGTAGAGAGGAGCGGGACAAATTGGACATCATATTAATGCCATGTTTACATGATGTCTCCCTGTCAAAAAGCAAGTTCTTCATTGTCAGACACTTTGCCCCATAAATATGAGTGACAAAGTAACTATGTCATTTTTCCCTCATTTCTTCGGCGTTTCTAATTATATTTGGCTTTTCATATCAAGATCAGATTGCATGGCAAGTACAGTATATTCTGGTGTAAATTTTAGATATTATGTGAAAGGTAATCCTTCTTCTCTCACCGGGAAAGTAACCTTAACCTATTTGCGAGCGAGTTAATTTAACTCCAGAACCTAATGTGCAGCAGACGACTTCAAAGATTCAACGGTAAAAGATCGTTTCATGATAACATGTTGTAAAACATTTTGGTAACTGAACAAATTGATTAAGCGTAGTTCGGCTTCAAATTAAGAAAAGGGACCAAAAAGTGTATGCAAGCAGTTATCACCATAGATGGCTTAATACAATACCTTAACTCTTTACCAAACGACAAAAATTTAGACTAGTCCAAATTCAAAACATCTGCAGACGACAAAATAAATGTGGCTCAAAAATTGAAATTAGTTTTGATAAAAGGAAGAAAACATTGTGGGAAAAGGAGAAAATGCTGGTTACCAGCATTTTCTCCTTTTCCCACAGTGTTTTCAAAAGCATACCTCCTTAGGTTCGTTAAAACTCGGGATTGTGTGGTAAAGGGTTAAATGGTTCAACAACAGATTCAAGAAATGATCCATGCTCTGGTAAAGGGGGTTTAATGCATCTCTATGATGTAATACAATGAGCAACTCATCACATAATTATGGACCCGGTAAAATCCATTGTGTCTAACAACCAACTGCGTCATGAGGTAGAAAGGTCCATGCAGAAAATTCACAAAGAGCAACAAGTTTCGAAACTTTTTGCATGTGCATTAAGCCCCCTTTTCACAGAACATGGCTCCAATATTGTCACTAGGAAATGGATAAGAGTACATGACCCTCTACCTAGCCCTTTCCTCAAGGATCATTGGCTCTCACCGCTGACCATTGTTTCGACGATGGTTATGTGGGAAAGCAGCCAGTGGCTTGGAAAGAATATTGTGCGGAGCACTGGTAAAAGAAACTCCATGAAAGCATGGATAGGTGCACTGGCCGCCGCGATATAACTGAAATAATGTTGAAAACGGCGTTATACACCATACAATCAATCAATCAATCAATCAAGGATCATCGAGGAATAGCAAATCAGGAAGGTATGGGTTAACATGACAAAAAAAAAAAAAAAAAAATCTGCAGCTTAGCAACGTATAAAATTCTGAAAGCATTGTTTGAAATCTATTCCCAATGGTGCTCTTGAGAAAAATCTAACCTGCACTGAAAGATACTGTCACTATTATTGCAGAATTTTGAATGCATTGTGTGTCTCGAATGAACAAACTAGGGTCCTCTTACGGCTTCTGATTTGTAATCTGAGAATCAATTTCCTATTGCGGCGTCGGCCACCTGGCGACAGGACGAAATTCCCAAATCTTTCCAAATCATTACCAACTCTACCCAAATCTTTCCAAAACTGTCCCAAATCTTACCCACCTTTTAAAATTAATCTACTAGGAATGTAATTTTAGGGCGTTAGGTTGTGCACTTTATTAGCATTTGATGAAAAAGAATGTAGATCTATTTAAGGGGTGTCTTTTCGGCCAATCGACGAATAATGGGTTTTCATTTCACTGAAGGAGCTGCCCGACACTGGATCCGCTTAACTCTTTCCCACACGACAAAGTTTTAGACTCAACCAAATTGAAAGCTTGTGCAGACGACAAATACAGTGTGACTCAAAAATTAAGAATTGCCTTTGAAAGGGTAAAAACATTATGGGAAAAGGAGAAAATGCTGGTTACCAGCATTTTCTCCTTTTCCCCTAATGTTTTCAAAGACTTTCTTTCTTAGGGTTAAAAGTAGCAATTGTGTGGTAAAGGGTTAAAAGAACTTTCTGGAGTGCTAATTCTCGGGGTAGGTGGACAAAGTCAGGGAGAATATGACCTTTGAACATTAATTATAATCTTTAAGCTTGCCACTGTCATTCAAACCAAACACAATGATCGGCGACTGAAAATTGAGAAGGACGCTTGTATACAGACTCATATGGTGACATACCGTTAATTCAACCAAACACAGAAAGTCTTGATCGCAAGACCGACGCTCTGAGTTACAACCACGGACACCACCAAACGTTCACCACTTTTTAACAAATTAGAATATAAGGTTTGATCGACCGCTTTATTTGATATGAAACTGGAAAAATTGAGAACTATCTCTACTTGTATACATCACGATGATATTACAACTTCTAAATCACTTTTTACATCTTTTAATCGGATAGTTGTTCGAAATCTATTTATTTAAGTCCATTTTGGAACGGTCTTGGGGAGAGGAGATTTGGGAAAGATTTGGGAAAGATTTGGGTAGATTTGGGTATTTCGTGCCACCTGGAAGTGTCACTAGACAATGCACTGTCCAGTGAAACCCTGGCACGATGACTAAATAAGCTGTCGCTATGACATAAAAGAAATACTGATAAACTTGGAGAAAAGCTTCGTTCAAACATTTATAGACTTTTCGCAAAGTATAATAAAGGCATATGATTCAGATTCAATAGGACTATGCCTACTCCTCTCGTAAAACAGGGTTCTTATGTAACACTTCCATAATACTGCTCCTGATTGTACTGGGATAAAACAGTTTGAGGGGAACACTGAAAAAGTAGGAACATTTACAATAACAAGAACATTTGCCAACCGTCAAGCAAGTGTGCAATCGTAATAAAACTGTGCAGATGTATGCCCAAACTCGGACACATTACACGTCCGTAAGATATGAATTTATCAATAGAACAAATACATGATAACTTGATAGGTCTCGAATCTCTTTCACGAAGTTATCCAATATTACACAGAGAATTCTTAGGGGAAAAAAGAACATCAAAAATATTTCCTTTAACTCTTTCATTACCAGCAATTGAAAAATCGACCTTTCTCTAGGTCTGTTCAATCGGGAGAAAGTACACTTATGACCAAAAGTCTTGTCCGGTCTACAAATGTATATGAGCTCTGACAAAAGGGGGGCTTAATGCATCCCCATAATGCATTATACCCGGCGAGTCATCACATGATTTCGGATCCATAAAATCCATTTTGTCTAACCACCAACTGTGTCATAAGGTAGAATGGTCCTTTGACATACAGGAAATTGACCAACAGCGAAAAGTTTCGGCCCAGGTCAGCCAGCGCGGAGTGCGCAGGCTGACCTGAATCGATACTTTTCGCAGATACATTAAGCCCCTTTCCACAGAACATGGCTCGTATATATCTTTTTTGTTTGTGATCGAACACTAATGGAAATGGTACCGTTGAAAAGAGGACACCATAACACATTCAATAAAAACCTTTTTATGGAATTTGAATTTGTACTTTTGGTACAATAATGTCGTAAATTCGGACAACGTAAATCGGCAAGTCACAACTGATTGGGCGAAGTGTTGCTTAACTTAGGTCAGGGTATATCAATAATGAATATATCAATAATGAGTGTGACCCCCATTAACCAGAAAGAGTTCAGTGCACCTTCGACGCATTGAGGCAACAGGTATGGCCGGAAGCTGGTGCCATTGGTCAGTAATGGCCTTGGTAATTGTTGAACATTGTGCACGTTTCGTGCCCTGATTTTGCGTTTCATATAATCCCACATGTGCTTGATCGGGTTAAAATTCGGCGATAACGCGGGCCATGGTAAAGTCTGAATGCTGTTTGTCACTAAGAAGGTTCGCGTTACCCTTGCAGCATGGGGACGGGCGTTGTCCTGTTGCAATACAGTACCTAGATGGGCAGCAATACATAGCAGCACAATCGGCTGCAATACCTGATCAACGTAATGTTGCGCAGTTAAACCGCGACCGCGACCTCGACCATATTCAAAGAACACCAGTTGAGTTTTATGGTGGTGGATAAAACCTGCCCAAACCATGATGCTTGGTCTACCCCAGCGGTTAATGTCAACAACACAAGCGTTTGTAAACCTCTCTCCAGAGCGTCGGTGGAATCAACGTTGAATTTACACTCATCGGTAAACAAAACTGTTAGCCATTGATTCAACCTCCATCTACGATGATGCAAAAAAGCCCATTGCACCCGCAAACGCCTGTGATTTAGGGTTATGAAAACGATTACGAATATGCGTAAGGTGAATGTGCCGATCCTGACGTAACGTCGTTACACGCGGCCGTCCGCTACGTCGGAGATCTGCAACGGTGCCGTGCTTTGCAAATTTCTGGCATAAACGCCGAACATTTTTTCATTTACCCCAAATTGACGGGCTACCTGTGGTACTACCTGTGGGGCTCTTGCCTCAGTCTCGAGGTGGCCAATGACGCGCGCAAGTTGCTTGGATTATCGTAAGAGAAAGGGTTTTACTGAAAAATTTCATCATATTGTTCTCGATACTGTATACATGAGGGAGCGCGTGAAAAACGTCGACGGAAGTGAATTTCCACTGTTGGAGCGCCAATGACAATGAAAACAGATAAACCGGTTTCAAAGAAAGGCAATAACAAGTAGGCAAAATTTCAAGGACGTAGCTTTACAGGTTTTAAAATAACTAAGGAAATCCCAACCGGATAAGACTTTTGTCCATAAGTATAGTTCGGTTACCTCTCTTGATTGCTCTTCAACACTTCGTAAGTCCTGAAAAGGGTATTAATTGGCTTAAAATTACCTTTGGTATCGCTTGCACTATTTAGGAATGTTCAGGTATAAATATCTGCATCGAAATTCACACACGTATTATTTCGATCTATTAAGTGCATTTCAATGGTAAAAGTGAGTTTACTGCATTTTACAAATACCATGCAATGTTTACATGTAACTCACAAGCAAAATTATTAAGATCGCAACAACTCTAAGTGAAAAAATGATAGAAACAAAGTGAAACAAAAGGACCTAGTTGCGGTTTAGTTACCCCGGTGTTTACAAGAGACTTCGCTATTGTCTCCAATTGAAGACGATTGTGGCCGTTATTTAGCATCAGGTATATCTAAGATCAGACTGCACGATTTGCGCCGCCTAATCTATATCTGCGCCCACCAAAACATGCGATTCAACTTGCCAATGGGGAGCTTACCGAATGGCATACAGCATGCATTTTGATATTAACACGTCATCAAGGTCCGTATTCATTAACCTTTCTTATGAACGTTCTCAGTCTTATTCTCCAAGATTTTCCAAATTTGAAAGTAACACACCTTCTGATTGGCTAAACCATTTGGTTTAGCCAATCAGAAGGTGTGTTACTTTCAAATTTTGAAAATTCTGGCGAATAAGACAAAGAACGTTCTTAAGAATGGTTGGTGATTACGGACACTGATGATATTTTGACATAAGTGGCTTTGAAAAAAAATGCAACGTCTGGGACTTTTCTATAAGAAAAAAAAAATCATAATAATTTTTTAAGTAGGTGAAAGGGTGCGCTGGGAGGTGGATGGGTGTTGATAAAGAGTTGATTTCAAATCATTTGAGCCACGCTCTATGAAAAGTGGGCTTAATGCATCTGCGAAAAGCATCGACCAAGGCCAGCCTGCGCAGTCCGCGCAGGCTGACCTGGGCAGGTACTTTTCTCTATTGGTCAATTTTCTGCATGTCCAAGGGCCAGTGTGCCTCATGAAGCAATCGGTTGTTATACCAGATGGATTTTATTGATTCATAATTATGTGATGTCTTGCTTGGTATGATGAATCACGGAGATGCATTAAGCCCCCTTTTGCCAGAGCATGGCTCATTTGTAAGTCTGCAAAAAGCCCGACAGTCCTATCTTTACAAATCATATTCGAATTTCACGTCAGTGGACTCTTGCCTGTCAATCACCATAGGCGGCCGCTTTTCATTCTCTTTCTTTTCAGAAATACATCTAGAAATTTAATTCGACGATGACACTGTTTTCTCCCGCTGAGGCTGGTTTGTCAGTTTCTATTACGAAAATGAAATGCAAATATCTCATACAATTTCTTCTTTGTCGGTTGATTAGTAGTATCAAGCTTGTAACCCTTAACCTGCTAAATATCTAAAATATAACTTTCAAGTCGATTTTAAAAATCCAAATATTACTATTTGAAAGTTATTTTTCGTTGGAAAAAATATCTCTTTGTCGAACGGTGTAGATCCAAGATCAAGCTGCACGTTCTGTGCAGTCTAATCTTGATCTACACGGTCCGCGAAAGGTCCCTGGGTCGCGCTTTGCAGCCTCAGGGTTAATATAAAGCAATAGGCACTATCAAAGAAATCAACGCAGCTACTGCCGAGTTTAGATCTTTCACTATCATCAAAACAGGATTTTCATCAGTTTACAAGTTCAATATAAATGATTTGACTCGAACCTACATCACAAAAGCGGCTATCACTTCTAGTCTGATCTGATTTCATTAATACTGTGTATTTATCCGTTGTCATACATGGTAGGATACAGTTTTAACTCTGTATCAGGCAACAAAGGTTTAGACCAGTCCATATTTGAGGTTGTTTTTTTTTTTTTCCCGCGGACAACGAAGACGAGAGAGGACTGCGGACTACGGACTTTAATGCCGGGTTTTCACACACACACACACACACACACACACACACACTTTCCAAAAGTTACAAGTATTGCAAATTACTCTTTTACTCTATTTAATTATTCTGCATATCTTTTCCATCCATGAAATTGCTTTGTATTTCAAATATTGTCATATATGTTTTTATCTCATTATTGCATAAAATGTACGTTTCCAGGCCGTTATAAGCATGTATTAACGGGGAAAAACCGGCCGTTCATGGGAAAAAAAAACATGTATTAATTAGTAAATTCACGCGCTGTTAATTAACGCCCAGCTTTATACTTTCAATATCCTCGATCTGGGCATACCTTGTAAACAGTGCAAGATGAACGTTTCTTCTTGTACATCTCCAGTTTCTGACCAGTCAAGCTATAGGGACTTGTACCATATCAGATCCTTTTTATGGCTTGTCTTTGATGATTTTAGTACACCACAAACGAAGTCTTACGCAAGATCTCAGTCTTAATCGATCTCTGAGCCAATTACCAATCGTGATGCACTCTACATCCCAGCCACTTCCTTACCGTGGTCGGCAATTCCATTATTTCTTCGCTTGTTTATCCCTTTGAAGTCTTTCAGTTACAAAAATTTCATATCCACTCATTTATCCTAGTTGTAATCGATCCAAACCTGTGCAAGTTAATCTTACAAAAGTCCACTATGTATTTAATAACATCAGAACAAAAATTTCATCATCAAATTCCGGTTTTGATCAGTATAGGTCCAGTACATTTCAAGTCCGCTGCTTTGTATTTCTATGAAAATATTTTTTGCCTTCGTTGCAAAGTATTGCTAAAATACATTTACTTTATGCATTAATTTACTTTATCCATTACTATTGTTAATTCACGTTTTTCGGGGTCGTTTACATTCGCAGAGGCTCTCAAAATGGTTAAATGCCCTCGTGCTTCGCACTCGAGCGTTAAACCATTTTTGGGCCTCTGCGGATGTTAACCACCTCAAAACGTAAATTAACCCTGTAATAGTCCGCTTTGTGATATTCCACAAGTGTTTATCAGAAAAAACAAGGTTATCATCTGAAATATCTATGTGCTTCCAACTAAGTTCAGATTTCATTTACCTCCAACATAAACACTTGAAAAATATGTGACACTGACCTTGACCTTCGCACCAGCTTTAAAAAATAACAATTAAAGCAAAAACTGCATATCAAGATCAATCACCATGCAGTTTCATAACATATCTAAAGAATGCCTGGGTGTAAAATCATATTTCTAGAACTTTATGTCCGATATGCTACCCTTTCGGGAAAAGGCCAACTCTGATCCTAGGACCACAATTTGAATAACTCTCATTAGGCCAAAATATGATGCCACTTACCACATATTTGCTCCCTGGGCCATACGGTTTTAAGTCCCAGTCACACAGCCGATCACGCACGAATCACTCACAAATCACGCACAGATTGGGTTTGTGCGTGCTTGTGTGTCGAGAAATTGACCAATTTTTCGGGGTGTCGAGGATAGAAATCACTGACGAATCACGCATGAATCACGCATGAACCGCGCACGTATCACTTACAATCACTGACAAATCACTGACATATCGCGCACGTCAACGCATACTAGCAAATACGGTGCAGTATTCCACGAACATTCGACGCACGCCCGACGCACGAATCACTAACGGAGCACGTCCAAACACGAACGCTTCGCGTACGTTCCACGTACAAGCACTTTCGTTCCGCGCATGTCGACGCATGCCCCACGCATGAATCACTGACGGATCACGCACGGAACACGCACCCTCAGCATCACTATCGCTTCCATTTCGCGCATATAAAAAGCGGTCCATGACGGGAGTTCCTCAGTACCTTTTGCCAATCCAGAACACTTCACGTCGGTTGATGCTGTGATCCTGAGACCTTGAAGACTACTTGAAGAAGATGCCACCCAAGAAAGCTCGCTTGCCCTCAAAGACAAGGGTGCAGAAGAAGAAGACTGCTGAAGAAGAAGTCCATGTAGATCCATCAGAGGCTGCTGCTGCTGAAAAACCTGCTGCTGGTGCTGCTGCTAGGAGATCCCGTAGGTCGCCTACCCCTCCACCTCCTGATCTGTCAATCCAAGTGGAAGTCCATGCTGCGGATTCAGATGAGTCTGCCCCTCCTGCTGACCCTGCTGCTGGTACTGCTGCTGATGAGACGTCTGAAGAAGATCCACGCCCTGTGGGCAAGGGAAAAGGCAAATCAAAGGGAAAAGCCATAGCCAAACGTAACTTTTCCCTTGAAGCTAAGGTGGAAGAAGACCTAATGGAGTGGATGGCCGAGCACGACGAGGTGTGGAGGCGGGGGCATCGTCTGTACAAGACCAGGAAGCAGATCTGGGCTGCTAAGGCTGATGAGATGGGGCTGCCATTGGAGCACATCATGGGCTGGTGGAAGTCTATTAAAGATTGGTATGTCAGACTCACCAAGAACAAGTCTGGCCAGGCAGCAAAGAAGTACACTGACCGGGAGAAGTTCAGAGTGGACAGTCTGCAATTCTACCAGACCCAGCTGCCATCCACCAAGTCTGAACCAATGAAGAACTTGGCCCTGACTTCAAGCCAGGCTACAACTTCAAGGGTGAGTGACAGTGAGGCAGACAGTGACCAGCCTGCCTCACAACTTGAAGAAGATGATCTGGAGACCGTTGAGAGAGAATCAGCCAAGGCAGCCCAGACTTCCAGCCAGACTTCCAGGATGACTTCCAAGAAGAGGAGGAAGAAAGAAGTGGATCAAGAAGAAGAGTGGATGAAGGAGCTCCGGGAGACCATGAAGGCAAACCAGCAGCTCTTGTCGCAGCTCATTGAAGAGAAGCCGGCTGCTTCAGAACGGGAGGCCTTCATAAAGTATGTGGCAGACAGTCTCCGTGCAGCCCCGGTGGATGAGTACAAGAAGATGAGGATGAAGATCTGCACCCTGATTGACTCCCAAAAAGATGCCCCCGAGCCTCCACAGGCGATGTCTGCACCTCCTGTGATCCACCAGCATGAGATCTACCAGCAGTACCAGCAGCAGCAGCCCGTCCAGCAGTACCAGCAGCAGCAGCCCGTCCAGCAGTACCAGCAGCAGCAGCCCGTCCAGCAGTACCAGCAGCAGCAGCCCGTCCAGCAGTACCAGCAGCAGAGCCAGGGCCAGAGCCAGAGCCAGATGCCAAGCACTTCTAGTGGGGAGCGGTTGTCTGCCGGATCTCTGACCCAGCTTTTCTCCAGCAGCCAAGATGTCCTTGATGGGTCTTTAAACCTGTCCTCGTTTAATGTTGACAGCCAGCTCCTGGGAAGTGGATCCAGAAGGACAAGTGGCCAGTCGTTAAACACGCCCCCTGCTCCAAGACAGCAAGATCAAGACTAGACCTGCTGCAGGAAATTCTTTGTACATATGTAAATAAATTTTGTTACTGTTCTTTATAAAAATTTGTTGTCTTAGTTTTTGTATGAAAGGTTCAAAATTGAATGGGCAAGGAGAAACCGAATGAAAGTTAGCCAATCCCCCAAATCCTCCTGAAAAAAAAAAAATAATTAACAAATATAAGATTAGGAAATTAAAAATTAAAGTTAAAACTTAAGAAATTAGCAATAAATGAAAAGAAGATTATTATAAAGTAATAATAAGTAATTATAGAAGTTAAGAAAAAAAGAAATAAAGAAAAAATAAATAAATAAGAAAATAAGAAAATGAAAGAAGTGAAAGAAATAAAGAAAATAAGAAAATGAAAGAAGTGAAATAAAGAAAATAAGAAAATGAAAGAATTGAAAGAAATAAAGAAAGAAAAATAATAAGAAATTAGCATAAACTAATATTCCGAAAAATATCACTAAATTTATATAAAATTTAAATAAATGTGACATGATGTGTCTTTGCATTGCATAAATAATACTTTGTAACAAGAAATTTGTAGGTTATTTGAAGGGGACCAGAGGGGACTGATTATTTAATTATTATAAGTTTTGGAAATAAATGTAATTTAATACATTATTTCCTGAAGAAACAACAAACTCCAAAATATAAATTTAAAGATTATTTATTCAACAAAACACGCATTCGTCCTGCATTCATTCACAAATTCACATCCACCACGCGGTCCTGCCAGGGCACAGCACCAGCTGGAGAGTTGCACCAGTGGCGTAGCAAGTTTCTCTGCTTCTTCCCTTCCTTTGAAGCTCTGTTTGGGGCCTGCACAAACCTGGTGTCCTCCAAGTTCCGTCCCTGTCGCCAGGCACCAGGCTGCATGTTTCCATTGGCATCTTGGACATCAACCAGTCGATTCTGGAGTACTGGGTAGCGACTTCTCATGATGTTGTGTAGGAGTACACAGGCCTTCACAATCACTCTGACAGTCTCATGATGATGGTTCATGGTGGTCAGCAGGACTTGGAACCGGTTCGCCAGGATGCCAAACGTGTTCTCCACCACTCTTCTGGATCTGGACAGCCTGTAGTTGTAGATGCGGTACTCCCTCTTCAGGTTCCTAGCTCCATAGGGCTTCATCAAGTAGGTCCTCAGGCTGAAGGCATCGTCTCCCACCAGGAAATAGGGCACATCTTGAGTGTCAATAGGCAAAGGTGATGGACATGGCCACCCCATGATGGTGCCGTTCTCCAGACCTTCTTTCAGCTCACTGTTGTTGTAGATCTGAGCATCTGAAGCTGAGCCATTTCCAGACACGTCCACCCACAGGAACTTGTAGTCAGACGTCACCAAGGCGACCAGGATCGCACTGAAGAAGCCTTTGTAATTGTAGAACTCAGATCCAGAATTAGGGGGAGCCTTGCACGCCACATGTTTCCCATCAATAGCACCAATGACGTGGGGGGAGTTCCATCTCTCGTACCAGTCATTTGCCAGCTGCAGCCAGCCTTGCTCAGTGGTTGGAGGTGACAACTGCTCATCCAGATACTCTTCAATGATGGCCTCACACACTTCTCTGACCACAATGCTGATGGTGTTGTGGGGGACCCTCCAGGCATACTGCATGTCATGGTACTTGGATCCAGATGCCAGGTGACGAAGGGTAATAGCAACCTTCAGACCAGGCTCTAGGGGAGATCTCCAGTTTGTAGTCTTCTTGGTGATCCTGGGGGTCAGTCTCTGCACAAGCTCATCAAACATGTCTGGAGGCATTCTCATGAAGTTCTGGAAGGATCTTGGGTCTTCATTTCTGAGCTCCACCATCAGACGGTCATACAAGCCCTGCTGTGGTCTTCTAGTGATCCAGTTTCTGGTCCAGACAGCCCGGATCTGTTGTCTTCTCCTGCGTCTTCTTCTCCTGGCCAACATCTGATGAAGTTGCACCATCTGGGCATTCTGGTGCTGCAGCAGGAACACCATAACATCTCTTCTTTGAGGGTTCATAGTGATATGGACCCCTTGGCAGCAAGGTCTGGAATGGCAAAAGTGCCCGAAATGGCTGCTTTTATATGCCAAAAATCATACGCGAGTTGTCAGTGATTCGTCAGTGGAACATCAGTGATTCATCAGTTTTCTGTCAGTTAGTCGTCTGTCGGATGTGTGTGGCAATGCGTTGGAAATGCGTCACACGTCAGTGGATGTGCGTCGTAATGCGTTTTCCGTCAGTGATATGTCAGTTATTCGTCAGTTTTGTAAGTGATTGTCAGTGGATGTCAGTGGAATGAACGTGATACATGCGCGGTTCATGCGTGATATGAACGTGGGGCGTCAGTGGACGGACGTGGACGTGCGCGGTTTCAAACCAGTTCCGACGCATAAGCACTGACGGCCGACGCGTGTCCCGCGCATAGTCACGCATACTCGACGCATAAACTACGCACGCCGAATAATGAATTACGCACACCAACGCGTCGGAAAAATTTTGAACCGTTCAAAACTCAAAATCACGCACAAACCGCCTTCGACGCACATCCACTTACAATCACCGACTGTCAACGTTCGTTCCACCGACGAATTACGCATACGACGCACGCTCTCCGCAGAAACGAAAATCTGTGCGTAATTCGTGCGTAATTCATGCGTTTTCGCTGTGTGACTGGGCCTTTAGTCTTAACCTGTGAAAATATGTCACTCTGGATCAGGGTACTTCTTAGACGAGGACATAATTTGCACAACTTTTATAGGGTACTATAAGATAGTACGTAGACAATTAGGCCATGTACTTCATTCTTCATCATTACGCCATGTAAAACTTGTAACCTCAGTGCTGTAAGTGACCATATGGGTATTATTGAGCAGAACTGAACAACAATTCCTTGCAATAAAGGGTTCTTGTTGATAGCGATAAATACAAAATGTATCCTTTCTAGGCCTAGCTGATTTAGAAAAGAAGATTTGTGATGTTTTCTTCGAGTGAATCAATAAAATAAAGTAGCCCAAAATTCACCTTTCGAACAGTAGATTAAAGGATGCCAAGTCAATCTTTTTAGCAGGCTTGTGGTATTCCTGATACTTATTATCCTAACAATTTGAAGGTCATCTGACTTGTTGTTCTAGTGGAGATAATCGTTTAAGGTTTTTGATGAATATACATGTAGTAACATTGGCAATCTTTGTCACGTTAGCAAGACCGTTTAAACAGATATTTCTTTGTAACGTCCCAAAGGAGTCTAGTATGGATATTTGACTTGAATCGATCGAACAGTTATCTGGAGAGAAATGACGATTAAGTAATCTACTAATTACTTATAATGCATGCTTTGACAATACAATTCAAAACAGTTTCCCTTTAGGTACAGCAATTATCGCTTTGTAATATTTGAGACAATCCCCCTTCCATTAAAGTCTTTTACCGGCAGCCCAATCTCGTCTTCGGTGTCCGCTAAAAATCTATAAATTAGGCTGGTTTTCCATATGTCTGTTTTCCGACTGAGTCGTCCGTTTGTGATTGGCATGTTCGTTCATCGCAACCGGGGCCCTTTTTCAACTATACGAACCGACCACGCAATCTGTCTTTTGAAACTTGATCCTGAACAGCAAACATGTCGGATGTAACAGAACATTGTTGCTAATGGCTGGTGTCATCTTTTTTAGATATAGAAAACGAAAACACAATTGGTGGGTGAGGGAATATAAACGACTATGGTCCATATTATCATTTAGTACGCGAATAAGAAGCTTTTCAGGTTACTTTAGACCGAGCAGAACCCATTTTGTCGTCGTTTTAGAATGTGTTCAAGCCGAAATGACAAGATCGACTACAAGAGAATCTATTAGTACAAAACAACGACCTTTGTTTTCATTTTGCTTTAAATGCCGTCCGGTCGTCCGTTGCGATGAAAAAAGAACGCTGCATGCTGCAGCCTTTTTTGTCGCAATCGGACCGTCGCATTGACGGACAACGCAGTCGGATACATGGCAAAATTCATATTGAAAGTAATGTGATCCGAAAATCGCACTGTCGCAAACGGGTAACATAGTCGGATGACGGACACATGGAAAACCAGCCATAGTGATATAGTTTTTTAACGGACACAATAGACGAGACCGGACTATGGATTACGAACTATAACGAGGGGTTGTCTCAAATATTGCAAAGCGATAATTGCTGTATTTAAAAGGAAATCGTTCTGAGTTTTACTGTCAAAGCATGTCTAAAGTAATCAGTACTTCAACTCGTTGTCATTTCTCCTGCATTCCTGAGAGTTCAATTGTGACCTTTCAAATATTAAATTTCGTTTGCAATATTTGCATGAAGGGCTTCTATATATACACAGATAGGCAAAACTTGTTATCGCAGGCACACGGCCTACCAATCATTCGGCAAACGTCTGGTAATCGAATCTCTCGGCTGTATTTCATTTTTGTGACATTCACATACGCCTTAAATGTCTTCGCTTAAAATAAACCACTTAAATCCTTGTAATATAAGGAAACTATATTGTATACTAAAAAGGAAACCAACAGTCACGAGTTATAACAGAAGCCTTTCTAAATACCTTTTCCGTTGACAAACACTTTGTTAATTCGTTTTCGAACGTGATTTTAAAAAGTCATTGACATTAACTTTTATCACAGATGCACAGTTAAATATGAATAACTTCACTGTAATTAATGTTGTCGTTGATCAGTGGTTTATGAGCGCCACTTTGTTTTTAAGACTGAAAAAGAAACCAACAGTCACGAGTCATAACAGAAGCCTTTCTTAATAGCTTTCCGTTGACAAACACTTTGTTAATTCGTTTTGACATTAACTGTTATTATAGATAGACAGATATGAGTAACTTCACTGTAATTATTGTTGTTGTTGATCAATGCTTTATGAGCGCCGCCATGTTTAAGACTATGTAACTGAAATTATTTCAAGGGGAAAACAGGCCAGTCTAAATGTAGTTATGAGATCGGCGCTTAAGTGAGCTAGACTGAGCCCCAACTGTAGCAATTTGTAAACCGACATGTAGGTTACTACCGCTTCAAATTGAAGTATCATATTTGGGAGGGATCTCTTTTGTAATCAGCTTTTTTTTTGTATTTATCTACAACAATTTTAAAAGTGACATTTATTTGTAGATTTTCCACCACTGAACAAGTGGCCAATCCAATGGTAAGGCCATTTTTATACTGTTAAGCCGCCATTAGACGAGTTTAAAAGCAAAACATTACTAAGAAACGTATAGAGAAAAAACATTAATGAATGCACAGTGCAAGGAAGATGGTCGTTTGTTTGTGTAGTTTTGACGTTTTCTTCACTGATCTGAAAGTTCAGATCGTTAGGTATCCCTGTATACATAGAGTCCCTGTTACACGCAAATAATAGCGATATTGTCGCATTTCCGTGGAGTTGGCTGACCGTAAAAGCTATGAGGATAGGGCAGTGATTTGAAAATTCTTTGTCGTCAAGCAAATCTTACCATGAAGCAAAAGCTCCTTGTTTGGTCAATGTTAGACACCAGAACATACGGATGAGCATTCTTCGTGTACGATGAAGTGCCTTTGCGCTTCCTCCTCAAATCGAGCATGGGCTATCTTGAAAATCACGACGATTTTTACAACCTACATGATGAGTTACTGTGATAGCTTCTATCCGTCCGTCCACAGTTATGTAAAGTATTTCTCTTCAGGTAATGTTGGATAAATTCAAATCAAATGTCTTCCCTAGATTCCTTGTGGATGTTAAAAATCATTATTTGTTTAAACGGTCATTGACACGTGACTAAGATGGCCGCTGTTACTTTATTCATCGGAATCTTTAAAAATAATAATCTCTACGAGAACAGCGAATCAGATGACGCTCAATCAGGGCATAGATAACAAGTATCAGAAATACCACAAAGTCTGCTAAAATAATTCACTTAGGATGATCTTTGACCTACTTTTTAATACGTAAACTTTGGGCTTCGATACATCAAATTTCAGAGGAGGGAGTAGAATAACTGAGTAGGCAAGGTGGTAATCCTCCTCCTCAGACCATACCAGTCATATCCAACAGCTAGAGTTTGACTTCATGGGACCATAATAGAATATCGCAAAGCTAGCTATTGAGAAATAGATATTTTACTGTTTGAAATACAAACTAATTTCGTCGATGGGAAAGGTATGTAGAATAATTAATTATAACAGTAAAATAATTTGTAATGCTCGTAACTTTTCGAAAGTGTTGAATTCTCTTGAGATACCAAAAGTCCGTCGTCCGCTGTCCTCTCTCGTCTTCGGCGTCCGCTTAAATATTATGTTGGAAACATTTGTAGACGACTATCTAAATATAGGATTTTTTTGTAGAAATTGGCAGAAAGCCTTCTTCTTCTTCAGGGTCATTCAAATACGGGGTTGTAAAGAGTTAGCTCAAACCCCTTTCAAGCTAATAGAAAGAAAATTATACATATACTCCTATATTTTAAAAAATACCATGAATAAATTACTCACGTTTAGTGTCACACTCCTACCTCTCCTTTGACCTGTTCTCACAACTTGCTTTCTTATATTTTCTCTTCATAACGTTTATCATCTTTAATGAATAGTTTTTTTCCTGAAGATATACAAAAATCATATCCATCAATCTCTCTCTCTCTCCCTCCCCCCCCCCCCCCCCCCACACACACACACACATTTCGTCCAAGTGTATAATTTTCACTCGACTTTGAATATGCGCTGCAAAGAGAATTAATGCAATGAAAGCACTGCTGTGGTGGCATGCGTTTAACCCGACTCAAGTTGAAATCCAAATGTTAATAAGATTGTACATAGTGCTACATTACGTGCCAGAAAGAATTTAACAGAAGCAAACAGACGTTTGAAGTACATTAGCCTTATCAGTAGATTAGAGGATTTACACATTTCATTTTAAACATTTACTTGCCTGAATGCTGGCTTGCCTGTGTATTTTATAAAATTAGTAACACATCTGATTCATTATGTCTATTCAGCTCTTTAAATTTTCATTTCAGTTCCAATGTTTTCATACACACATGATCGAATATTGTAAAGTATCCTGGTAAACCAGTATTTCTCCTGTAAGTCTCTGAGCAAGTTAGCTATTTTCAAACTATACGCAAATAAATCACATTTATTCAATGACTGATATTTTTACCATACATTGTTTGTATTTAAAATACAAGTTTTCTGTACAGAAAAAGTTCTGTTTTCAGTCACGATTATTCTGTCTGCAAGAAAAGATATTCTTTCTCATTACCTCTGTTTCTGCGTTCGAGAGTGTAGGTTTTACATGCAAGTCTCCAAAAACAAGCTGACAGCGGATATCAAAGATCACATGCACTAAAAATATGTTTGCCTGGAACCTCTTGTTGAATTTTGTAAATAATTCACACAGACACTCACACATGTTCACCTCTTTTTCATAGGTCTACGTGCAGAGTGGAGGTTTCACATGCAAGTAAGAGTTACAGTAAGGGGATAAAGGTCACATGTACTTGTTCTTTTGTCACATTGACAGGAAAGTCAAAGCGCGGGCTAGGGGAGAAAAGAAATATCTGTGTTGACAAAATATAACAATGTGGTTTATTTTTATTTCAAGCTTGTGCTTAGATATGAAAAGCAAAATTTATATAATTTTATTTTGCTTGCTCCAAAACTTCTTTACCGTTAATGCCAATCATATGTGTCTATTGCTGCAAAATTATTAGCACTGAATGTATATGATATGGGTTTAACTATAAAACACCAAATATTCAAATAAAAGGCTAAATACGATGTATATGTATTGAACCATATCAGGCACATCAGCATTAAAGATAAAACAAAACGGGAAAGAATCTCTTATTTCTATTGTTATCCTTAAGTGTTGACGGTCCGTCATTGAGAAACATGAGAAAGACAAACATTAACTATTAACGCTGAAGTAAATCACAGGAAGGCTGAAAACTATTTTAGGTAATTGACAAATCAGAGAGATGTTTGTACATATCACAGTTAAGAATTGAGTATCACATTCTAGGACTTTATAACGACAAATTATTTGAGTAACAATAGCTGACAAAAGTAAACAAAGCATGTCTTAAAATGCATTTAAATGTAAATCACATCATAGGAAAGTATGGAAATTATTGTGAAGATGCCAATCTGTTATTGTCTTAGTCGCTGACAGAGAAATAAATTTCAAAACTTAAGTTTTATTAAAACATTTTATTTGTTTAATTTTACTTATTTTATTTTACTCTGTGCTTTATTTGTTAAAAAAGCGCCGGTTCCTTAAAGTAGTGGTCCAAATTTTGAGTACAAACATCGGCGGCCACTGGAAGAAAAGTTATTTGTTTCCACATCGCTTTTAGATTTTGCTCAAGTATTAATTAGTGTCCTTTATCCATTTTTTTATCCCTATTCCTACATAACTGGTGAAAAGGTGTTATTGAGCAATATTTTGAAAAATATACCAATCAAAACCAGAGAAATCAGATTTTTCTGATCTGTTCTTGACGTTTATCGTTTTTTTTTTTTGGTATTTCTTGACACTCCTTGTCGTTTATTTGGACCGACAGAAAAAGGCGTAATTCTACCCTTACTACTTCCCTCTCCTCATAGTAGGCTGTTCTTAACGTTGGTTTTAAATCTTGTTATGATTCTAGCGTGTTTCCTTACATATATGCCTTACAAGTTGTGTGTGTGTGTGTGGGGGGGGGTGTTTTTTTTTTTTTTTTTTTTTTTTTTTTTTTTAAATGTCGTTTGAGTCCCCCATAAATGGCAAACTGAGTAAAATATTTTCTTAAAGGCACTATCTTCCAAGTATTGGTATTGCCATGGTAAGTATGTACCCTGGAATCAGATTTTGTTGTTGTTCTTGTTCACTTTCCCCCATGGTGAATCTGAGCCGGGATGCTCAGCACCCCACCTCAAAAATGAAAACCTAGAGGAGAGCTCATAAATGGAAACACAATAAGCAATAACCATCAGAATGTGATGTCATTGTCCTATTGAACACGCCGTGCAGGAGTACGAACGATGTCATTGTCCTATTAAACACGACGTGCAGGAGTACACACGATGTCATTGTCCTATTGAACACGACGTGCAGGAGTACGAACGATGTCATTGTCCTATTAAACACGACGTGCAGGAGTACCAACAATGTTCTTGTCCTATTAAACACACCGTGCAGGAGTACGAACGATGTCATTGTCCTATTGAACACACCGTGCAGGAGTACTAACGATGTCATTGTCCTATTGAACACACCATGCAGGAGTACGAACGATGTCATTGTCCTATTAAACACGCCGTGCAGGAGTACGAACGATGTCATTGTCCTATTGAACACGCCATGCAGGAGTACGAACGATGTCGTTGTCCTATTAAACACAACGTGCAGGAGTAAGAACGATGTCGTTGTCCTATTAAACACGCCGTGCAGGAGTACGAACGATGTCATTGTCCTATTAAACAGGCCGTGCAGGAGTACGAACGATGTCATTGTCCTATTAAACAAGCCGTGCAGGTGTACCAATGATGTCATTGTCCTATTAAACACGACATGCAGGAGTACGAACGATTAAACATGCCGTGCAGGAGTACGAACGATGTCATTGTCCTATTGAACACGCCGTGCAGGAGTACGAACAATGTCATTATCCTATTAAACACAACGTGCAGGAGTACGAAGGATGTCATTGTCCTATTAAACACGCCATGCAGGAGTATGAATGATGTCATTGTCCTATTAAACACGATGTGCAGGAGTACGAACGATGTCATTGTCCTATTAAACACGCCGTGCAGGAGTACGAACGATGTCATTGTCCTATTGAACACGCCGTGCAGGAGTACACACGATGTCATTGTCCTATTGAACACGCCGTGCAGGAGTACACACGATGTCATTGTCCTATTAAACACGACGTGCAGCAGTACGAACGATGTCATTGTCCTATTGAACACACCGTGCAGAGTACACACGATGTCATTGTCCTATTGAACACGCCGTGCAGGAGTACACACGATGTCATTGTCCTATTGAACACGACGTGCAGGAGTACACACTATGTCATTGTCCTATTAAACACGACGTGCAGCAGTACGAACGATGTCATTGTCCTATTGAACACACCGTGCAGGAGTACACACGATGTCATTGTCCTATTGAACACGACGTGCAGGAGTACACACGATGTCATTGTCCTATTAAACACGCCGTGCAGCAATACGAACGATGTCATTGTCCTATTTGAACACGCCGTGCAGAAGTACACACGATGTCATTGTCCTATTGAACACGCCGTGCAGGAGTACACACGATGTCATTGTCCTATTGAACACGACGTGCAGGAGTACACACGATGTCACTGTCCTATTAAACACGCCGTGCAGGAGTACGAACGATGTCATTGTCCTATTAAACACGACGTGCAGGAGTACGAACGATGTTATTGTCCTATTAAACACGACGTGCAGGAGCACACACGATGTCATTGTCCTATTGAACACGACGTGCAGGAGTACGAACGATGTCATTGTCATACTCGAAAAATACTGAAATGTTTACTTTCACCCTTAACCTAAAGCAATAAAAGTTGAATGAAACTTTCAAGCCAATGGTAAAAACCCAAATGTTACTATTTCAAAATTATTAGGTGGGGAAAATCTCCTCATCGGACAGCGCATATCCAAGATCAGACAACAGAGAACATGCAGTCTGATCTTGATCTACACTGTCTGCAAATGTTCCGTGAGTCGCGCTTAGCAGCCTTATGATTATCGACATGTCACTTTTTGTATTTTTAAGAATTTGTGGAACTATTTAGTATATAGATATAAACTCAGTTCTTCGTTTTTAATGTGATTAGTTTGGTTTTGCCTGGAAATTATCGAAGGAAAAGTAGAAACTCTAAAGCTTCATAAACTGATAAATTCCCTGTAAGTCATGGGTAGCTTAATGTGTATAACTGAATATCACAATTCACCTTCGACCAAAAATTGTGGGTTTATTGACCTGATTAACTCTTTACCACACAATCACGGGTTTTAACGACCTTGAAGAAGAAGTCCTTTGAAAACATTGTGGGAAAAGGAGAAAATGCTGGTAACCAGCATTTTCTCCTTTTCCCACAATGTTTTCTAACCTTCCCAAAACAAATTTCAATTTTTGATTCACATTTATTTTGTCGTCTGCAAATGCTTTCAAATTGGGCAAGTCTAAAATGTTGTCGTTTGGTAAAGAGTTAAAGTGGTGTTGATAGAGAGCAGCAGCAGCTCTTCATTGTTACTTAGCTTATATAATATCCATTTATTTGTAATATCAAAAGCACGAGCAACTAGAGCTCCTGTTTCCCTTCTGTTTAGCGTCTGTCCATTTATTTTTTTATTCGTTTGTATTGGAGTTAAAGTCAGTTTTAACAGCTTTGGTCATATCACGGCGGTCGGTTCAACTATGTGGCCATCTCACACCAGTTCTGACATAGCTTTCTTTCCAAGCCACCAACCACCTTTCTCACATGCATCAGACGAGACAGGCGAAAAATTAACGGAAATAAAATTTGCCCCAACCGGGCATCGAACCCGCAACCACCAGGTCACAAGTAAGATAGGTTAACCACTGAGCGATCCGACCGTGCCTGTCTTTTTAAGCAAACGCATGTAGCAATCTGTCGACATACTTTGAATTATTCGGAATATGTAGCATGAGAAAGAGGGATATATTTGTCCTATGAAAATCCTGCTGTATCTATCGATTCGGCGACAACGCGTTAGGTCTTGATAAAGCACTGTATTGCATGTTTAGTTTATTTCTGAATACGTTATTTCAACAAGGTTGAATTTACATTTGTTTTCACTCTCTCATATCGTGTAAGGTTTATCTTTCGTTTTGTGTTTTCTTATGTTTTCAACAAAGACAGCAGTAAAGGGGAACGGGCGAAGTTTAGGGGTACAAACTACAGACCGACATTTTCATTGAGACCTTAAGAGGATATGTTCATTTTGCTCCATTGTTCGCATTTTCTGCTGAACAACCTAAAATCGTCCTTGTAAAAATATCAATATTAAACATGGACTTATGTTATATATACAATAAAACATTGAAACGTTCTGGCAAAGGGAAAAATTGCTCGTGGGGTAGACGTAAATATTCGCCACTGTTAACATGGCTCGCAAAAGTCTGACTTTTCTGAGACAGTTTCGTGTATCTCGGAAAATACCAATACTGTAGTTGAAATGATGTTTACATTTTTTTAATTCATTAATTTCTCAAATTCTAATTCCTATCAGAGCTTCATCTTTTCTTTGGCGATGTTGTTTCATATTATCGACCAGTTCTAGGATTCTCTGGAATTGTAATATTTGCCTTGATGACACAAGACATATCTTCTCGGTGTATAATTGAAGCCGTAAAAGTATCCCGTTCCTATGACAATCCTAAAAGCTTGAATATTTGAATACGAGCAAGTTTTTTTTGTGTGTGTGTGTGTGTTTTTACGAGTGCTTGTTTTCGAGAAGTTGCTGACAATATGATACTATAAAACCCTGTCCCTGGAGGCTTTCGTACTGTTCCGTGTTTAGTTAGTTGCAATGTAGTACTGTCTATGGATCGGACATTTCCGCTAAACCTACAACCTTAATTGAACCAATAGCTTTTAGACCCAATTTTGTGTTTAAGGGTCAAGCTTCTTTGCAGACGCGATAGGCAGGAAATGAGTTAACACTTGAAGAAGCCTATGTTTTCACCGCACATCAACTATTCTCGCAATAATTAATACTACTTAATACATTTTTCCTTGCTGCCGTAAAGAAACTGGATGGGTAGCTATGGTAAAAAAAAAGGAGCAATTTGTTGTCGAAATAACGAGATGGTCGTGTGGCAATCGGGCACTATAGCTATTTTGTTTAACAGAAGATTCATGATGTAATCGAAGCTATTCAAATACGTACCCACACAATCGACACTTGTTACTGATCATGTGACATTCTGATCTTCATCTACTATGTCCGCAAAGGGTCCTTAAGTCGCCTTTGGCAGCCTAAGGGGTTAAGTTCCTCTCCTGCCAGAGTAACTTAAGATCAGACTGCACAAAAGATTTGGACGGATTTGTTAACAACACTGTCTCCTTTTTAAGACTTTGAGACACTGTTGACAATCTTGGGCATTATTGAAATTGCAATTATTTGGGTCTCATTGCTTGTCTGGTAGGTTTATTCGGCGTGCCAATGGTTTTTATATATATATATTTTTTTTTTTTTAGTTTTCCAACGCTAACCTAACTTCCCTATTAAATTATTTCAAACGGTATTCAAATGACTGCCTTTCAATGATATCAACAGTTCTATTTTCGACAAAAATAAAATGTCACTGGCTATACGATACTTGATTTCATTATTATATGCATGCTTTCTTTCCGTAATCTGCTTACAATATTTTTCCGTCTAAGTTTTTTCATTCTTCTCGCATGCAAACTATCTTGTATTTCCTGTCTATAAGACTTAAGAACGCCGTTCGTAACTTCTATACTGACCTGTCAGACGAAACAATCTGAATGAAACTAGTTTTTTAGTATTCTAATAATGTAAAAACGTCTGCATCTGAAACAAAAAGGCCGTCAGTGAAATGTCATCGTGTTTGCCGAATGACGAAAATGATGATACCATTATTTTTAAAACATATGTTCTAAAGAATAAAAGCAATGATGATGATAACGAAAATGATCCTTCATGGTAGTAGACGACAAGTAAAAAGACATCGTCCAAAGGAAAATCAACGGATCAATTTGACAGCTTCAAATGTGTAAAAAGATAGATCTGGTGAATGGAAAGTATGCGTGTGAAAAAGCATTGTGTATGTTATGAGCAATTTCTCCTTCTTCCATACTATTTTTATAAGTAGTTGACTGCAGACCCATCAAAAGTCTTTTCTATGAGGGAAAGGGTTGAAAGAGTGTCAAAGAGTGGGTTTTATGTTCAGTATTGTAGAACAAGGAAGTTTGGCCATAACCAACCGAGAGAAATCAGATCTATGATATTGTACAAAATGGTTAACCAAGCTTACACTGATCAGCCAGTTCTTACAGGAGCTGTCTGATTTGGGTTTGCTCTGTTTCTTTACAAAATATTACAGAACTGATGCTGTTGGTTGTGGTAGTAATTTAATTTGCTTTAAGTACAAACAAGCAAAATTAGATAATCATGTTGGATGGTATCTAACATATTTTAATAATCACGATGTCAAGGGCTAACAAAGGAAAATAATAATTCGGAATATAAAGATCAGTATAGTTAAATTTTTAAAGTATTGCACATTTCCATAACTATTTGCATAAATCAAGTGAAATGCATGTTTGAGATATTCCATTGTAAAATGAATCTATAATAAAACGTTAAAAACAGAAAATTAAAGTTCACAAGGGGCTGTAACTCTTAATCTTTTACCGGTCACTTCCTTAGTTTTTACCAGTCTGCAGCAGACGGTATTAGAAAATATTAAGAAAAAAGGAGAAAATCAAAATGATCAATTTCTCTTTTTCGCATTACGATTTCTAACCCGTCAGACAGCTGCGATTCATGAATACTAGGTTCTGATTTTTCGCCCGCAAACTGGCTAAATTAAAAAAAAAGTCTTGAATTTGTCGCTTGGTAATGGGTTAAATGCTTATAATAGTATTTCATTTATATGCTGTGTATTGGTTTATTGTGAGCAATAAACTAACGTCTGATCAATACTATTATATTGTTGAAAAATTTTAATACTGTAATTTATTGTTTTTGTCTCGGGGGACAATACTCATTAGTAAGTGCCCCACCCACAAACTTCAAATGTATTTCTCTTAAAAAATAAGGCCGGTGACCTATTTGTTTTAAACCTGAGTCTTGAAGTTTAGTACCTAAATATTATTCATGGAAGAAATAACAAAAATCTGAATGTTTGAACAATGAAAAATATAAAGTTATGAAATACTCTTGTGGTTTTTGAATGTTTGAACATTGAAAAATATAAAGTTTATGAAATACTCTTGTTTCCATTTGGGTTTTCCGAAATTAAGGTATGTTTAGCCACAAGTAAAGGTATTTTCTAATAGACTGATACTAAGTTTAACGTTAAGTCGTTTTCTTCCATTAAATTTGATGTTTCGCCAATATAATGAGATAAAATTTGTTTATAATAGTAATCATTAGAAGAAAAATATATCTAGACGTAGTTTTCGAAGGGGAAATTTCATTCTGAACTGCTACAATACAGGATGTATTAAAAGAAATATTCATAGAATTTTTCCAAAGCTGGTGACCCCCTGTCTTTATCACATATTTTTGTAGATCAGATGATATACTATCACCAAACAAAATTTCATGAAATTCTGAATTTCTTGAAATAAATGATGAAACTAGCGTTCAAACGCCAAAATTGCACCTTTTCATTGAATGTAATTGTACAGTTTATAAGATTACAAAGAAAAATATATCTAGTTGTATTTATCAATATTTTACAAGAATTTTTCATGGTCGAGACATCCAATATTGGACGAACGAGTAAATGTCCTTGGTAAATACAGATATATTTCAGCCTTCATATCTTTGAAATTGTGATCTTCAGGTTTTTTTTTTTTTTTTTCCTCAATTTATTGTTCAAGCTTACTTTCACCAACCAAAATTCAACTCATGGATGCTTATGAACGATTGATTTTCTAAATTTAGCAGCATTAAGTTTAAACTTCTAGAACTAATCGAATATTTTTTCACTTAATTGATGCCTATTTTATTTATTTATTTATTTATTTGGACCGTGTAGAAAAAACACAATGATTGAATTTTTCAAGAGCAAGGGGTAGCTACCACTGAATCTTTGAAAAACCTTGGACCGTGTGCATCGAACGTTTTGTATGTTATTGACCTACCCTGTTCGCGGAAGCCCCTTAAGGCGATTTTGGGTTGCATCCAGCATTGTTTAAAATTCTTAGATATAACGCTACTACTTAAAGCTTAACGATTTGTGAATGAACAGTATGAGACTTTTCACATGCCGTGTGTCTGTTATCTAGTGGTTTGCCTCGCAGGAAAAGAAATTCGAAATATTCTAGGAACACATACATGTAGTTCACTATGTTCAGTTATACGTAATTGAAAAACGGAATAAAATGTGTTACTTGGCTTTTAGGGATCACGTTATTTTACAGCTTTGTGTGCTTCTGTCAAACGAACTGTTCAGTCAAAATACACCGAAAGGTTAAAATACCTTGTACTGCGGACGAAATTAAAATTCCATCTTTTGTCCGATGAGTTGTAATAATATCACCAGTTTAAAAAAAAAAACTATCAATGGTGTTTACTGGTACCTGTACTTCGTGGTAGAGCAAAGCGGTTGCACATGGCGCGAAAAGAAAAATAGTCTCCTCATTTTGGTTTCAGACTCAAGGTGCAAATCAACGTAGCATGATTTATTGGTCTGATAATGCGTTAGAGCAAAGATAGATGACACGAACTCAAAGATATATAATCGAATGAATAAATGACGACACGTCAGAAGAAGACAATACAAATATAGTTATTTACGATATACTGAAAGACCGAACGATTTTCTTGCCCTGATAACCTGGTTACAATTGTTATTGAGCCTTGTCTCGAATAATTTTGATTTCTAGCGGTCTGTCGGACAGGTCGTCTTGGCTGCTTCAAACTGCAGTGAAGTGAAAATGTTAAAATTGTCATCACAAGCGGTTATAATAAAGATAATCAAAATTTTGAAAAGGCTTAAAATTGCAACATTTTGTTTATTATGAATGATTTTAACCCTTAACCTGCTAAATAACTTAAAACAAACTTTCAAGCCGATAGTAAAAAACCTGAACTTGATTATTTCAAAGTTGTTTAAGCAAAAAATACCTACTTATCGGACAGTGTAGATTCAAGATCAGACTGCACGTTCTGTGCATAAAAAAGCCATTGAGTCTCGCTTAGCAGCATGGGAGTTTTCATTCATATCACACTACATGTTTACTTTTTTGGTAACTTTTTTTTTGGGGGGGGGGGTGTATATATACCTGAATTTTTTTACGGTTCAAATACATGCGTCGCACGAGGTTAAAATAACACACGACAGAAAAAAAACTGTAATAACCGAAATAACCGAAATACTGAAATAACTGAAATAACTTTCCTAGTGCTTACATTTACTTCTAGCTGCGCAAGAAAATTTTGACATCTCTCTAGACCTTTGGTCTCGCGAGATATCAAATTTTCTCACGTTGTTCGAATGAAATACAAGCACCAGGAACGTTTAAACACGACATAATATTCCATATTTATCCAATTGATTCATAATCGAATAACCGCCATATGGCATGAAAATCCAGTGCATGTATTTTATAATAGACTTCTGTTTTTATTCACCTGTGGACATTTTCTACTTTTATTCAACATTTTAATGACACTTCAGTTTGACGAAGCACTTTCGACTGACGTTTTTTGCTTGTCATCAAGAAAAAGAATCAAACAGGTCGAATACAATATCAGGCTGCACACGGCATTCTGATTGTGGTTCCATAATGTCCGCAATAGCTCTAAAGTTGCTTATAGATGAAGCTAGAAAAACGAAAACAGGAAGTGCATAAAAATGCACAAGAAATCTCCTCAATCCCCAAATCAAATACTGAGCCATGCTCTGTGAAAAAGGGGACTTAATGCATCTGCAAAAAAAGTATCGATATGGGTCGAAACTTTTTGTTTTTGGTAATTTTTGTCATGTCCAAGGACCATTCTACCTCATGAGATACAAAACAGATTTTATGGATACACAGTATTAACCCTTAAAGCGCCGATTAAACCTAACAGAATTTTTTATCCCAGAAATGCGACGTAAATAATCGCAATTTCATGGTTCCTTTTGTCTGCAGTGCATCAGCAAAGCGGACAGTGTAGATTAAAGATCAGGCTGCACGTTTTGTGCAGCCTGATCTTGATCTACACTGGCCGCAAAGGCAACTATAGTTGTGAAAGGCGCTTTAAGGGTTAAGTGATGACTTACTTGGTACAATGCATCACGGAGTTGCATTAAGACTCCCTTTCCCAATGCATGGCGCTCATTTATAATACATATGGTAGTAACGCACACCTTTATTACCAGACGAGAGAATCTAATCCATGTTGAAAGCACTTGTAGACGTCCAGTTATATGTGGCTGTTCATTATTTCTTTATACGTCTTTGTGAACTGTAAATGTACTTCACTTCCCTTAGAATTTGCCGAGCCCCCGCAGCGAAGTCGAAAGCGTACAGGACTTGAAAACAGGGAATCGTCGGATTGAATACCCAGCTCGGCCAATTTCTTTCCGAGGAATGATGATGGTTATTGCGACAGGTTTCATTCCTCTCTCATCGCTTATCGTTGTTTCTACGACGGTTATGCGAGAAAGCAGCCAGTGACTTGGAAAGAATATTGTGTGAAGTACCGGTAACAAAACCTCCAGGAAAGCATGGATAGGTGCACTGGCCGCCGCCCTATAACTGAAATAATTTTCAAAACGGCTTTAAACACCAAACAATCTATCAATTAATCCCTTGCAGTCATTTTTTTTTTCGTACTTTGGTGTCTACACTTGGTAAGAATTCAGACAACATTTAATTGCGTCCCTGTAATGTATTTAATGAAGACCTAAAACGTTTGCCTTCTAATCCTATTTACTTGAATGTTATAAATTTCACTGTTGTACAAAATTTTAATAAAAATATTGAACAAACCTTGCCTCCTCAGGATCCTTGTGCTAAGTGATACATATTAGCCGTGCTCTGGCAAAAGGGGGCTTAATGCTTCTCCGTGATGCATTATACCATGCAACACATCAGTTACCTATGGATTCATAATAGCCACTCTTTTTAACAATCGACTTCATCATGAGGTAGACTGGTCCTTTGAAAGGCTTCATCATGAGGTAGACTGGTCCTTTGAAAGGCTTCATCATGAGGTAGACTGGTCCTTTGAAAGGCTTCATCATGAGGTAGACTGGTCCTTTGAAAGGCTTCATCATGAGGTAGACTGGTCCTTTGAAAGGCTTCATCATGAGGTAGACTGGTCCTTGGACATACAGAAAATTGACCAATGGCGAAAAGTTTCGGCCCAGGTCAGCCTGCGCGGACTGCGCAGGCTGACCTGGGTCGATACTTTTCGCAGATGCATTAAGCCCCCTTTTCACAGAGCACGGCTCATATACTTTTACGATAAAGGTTACTTCAATCGAATATTAAAAGCAGGGCAAATAAAACATAACTTGTTAACATTTTATTTTCCCCAGGAGTGAAATGAAAGGCCAAGTATTGCGACAAGAAGACGGTTTTATGGTTATATATTGCGTTTTTGACGAGACAGTTATTACTTCCGTTCAGATTTTTTATTTTATTTGAACAACGAGAAATAATTTTTTAGCAATGTATTTATTCGTATTGTCTTTTATTAAACGAATCTATTTATAATAATTATCATCATTTGTTTATTTGATTGATTTTGATTTGAGCACATTGTCAATCACTTTTATTTATTTACTTTTTTTTTTTTTTTTTTCAAAGACGAAATAACCGGGTAAATAATTGCAATTACACTCGTACGTATGTTTATTACTATTTTCGGTTATGTGATGTTGTTTTACAATTCTGTATTTTAACAACTGCTCTCAGTAATTTTTTAGTTATTCTAAAGTAGCGGTTCAAAACAAAAAACGGTGTCTAAACAGAAACGCCTGCACTCAACCATTGAAGCAAGGAAGGCCCCTGGTAGAGAATTTAACAATTCTTGTAAAATCCAACAGAGATGACAAATGATGCATTTGAAATAAAGACACGCCAATATTGTTAGCCGTCCCCTGGGACCAGTTTTTTTTTTTTTTTTCCGCGTTCAAAAACACTACACAAATGGATGAGCAAGATAATCTACGACATGGAAGTTCTTCGAGACACAGATACTTTAACTCTTTCCCCGGTGATGGCAAGTTAAATAGCTTTTGCGGACGGCAACAGATCAGGATTTGACCGCACAGAACGTGCACTGCTATCATTGATATACACCGTACGCTACCTGATGCTAAATCATTATCAGAATTATATTTAATTGCAGCGAATAGATACTTTTAGTTGTCGGATTTATAATGTAGCAGAGGATTTGTGTATGTCATTCCATTTCTGTCGCGGTCGGTGTATTCTAGATAAAACCTGCTTCATCAGGAGCAACGCTAATTGCTCCCACCCTCTTAAAACCCTTCACTAAACAATTCCAAATTTTTACGGCCCTGAGAAAGAAAGTTTTTAAAAAATGTTGGAAAAAAGGAGATAATGCTGGTTACCAGGATTTTCTCCTTTTTCAACAATGGTTCCTGCCCTTTTAAAGAAAAGCCCCTTTATATAAGTCGCATTTTTAAAATGTCACCTGCAATTACTTTCAGTTTGACTAAAAAAACAGCCGTGTGATAAAAAGTTAATGTTTACAAGTACAAGAGGAAAAAAAGCTGACTTGCGTTCAATCAGATCCTGACCTACCACGGAATGTCGTGCAAAACCACCAAATGTCGTGCAAAACCACCAAATGTCGTGCAAAGCAGTTCAAGAATTAAAAATGTATTTTTATGTTTGTCTGTCCGTAACAATGTTTTTGTTTTTGTCCTTTTACGACACATGTAGTCTGCGTATGCGATGACTGAAAGGCTTCCTGCGTCGTAAAATGTGTCTGATTTACCAAAAGAAAACTTAGAATTGAAGATTATTCTTTTTCAGACTGACCGTTAGGATGCAGAGGAAACTTCTGGTACTTTTGCACACGGTGTTGATCAAGATTTGACTGCGCAAAATGTGGTATGATCCTGGATCGATTTTGCCAAATAAATTTGATCCTAAACAATGAACAAAGTGTTGGGGGGGGGGGGGGGGGATTGCAATTGCATTGCACTGAATGTCAATGCAATCGCATGTTTTGTCAAGAAAACTTCAAGCATTAATCCATTTGTAGTCAAAAAACTGTTTCCTTAGGCTGATAAGCGCGACTCGGGGCACTTTTCCGGACAGTGCAGATGCACAACCTAAGTGTGATACAAACAACCAAATGCACAAAGTTGATATGTCCCGCCGGAAAGGTTCGGATGTGACATAAGTGGCATATCGAGAAGGTTTCACATTTCAACTTCAAACATAAGACCCATGATCGTCACCTTGGTCATCAGTTGTGACCTTGAACGGCCATGGACATGTGGTCCGCCCATTTTCTTTTACATATGTCAATATGTTATGGATCGCGTGTACTGCATTTATGCTCAATGTGATTTACATGTATATGTATATATGTATCTGAAGTATGAGGTATGTAGCTTTTATACCATGAAAATTATGCCCCGTATAAAAACCCAATATGTTAAATAACAAAGGGCAATAGCTCCAAAAATAATGAAGACAGAGTTATGGATCTTGTTTACTGCACTTATCAAGGGACAATGACTGCAAAAATACTGACCACAGGGTCATGGATCTTGTGCACTGCACTTGTCAAAAGTGTGATTTATATGCATACGAAGTTTGAAGGTGATAGCTTTTTTTTTTACTTTGGAAGTTATGCTCTTGACAAAAGTCCTATGTGTAAAATAACTAAGGGCAATGACTCCAAAATGAAGAAGACAGCGTTATGAATCTACTGGCCTGCACACTGTCCTCACTGAGTCAAACATTTGACCAAAGTTTAATGAAAATCTTTCCAAGGATTCAGGAGATGTGGAGTGGTCAAGAAAGTGTTACGGAGGGAAAGATGGACGGACAGACAGATGGAAGGACGGACAGACAGACAGACAGACGGAAAGACGATGGCCATTCGCCAATGGCCGCAAGGTTGCCATCTTAAATCCTTTCAAGGGAAAGGAGAAAAAGAAAAACTATCTAATTGTAGCAGCGCATACATATGTAAGGTTTCCCTTTATTCCATCATATATACGAAGGAGAACTACTCTTTAACCAAAGGAAAAAGCAGAAATTATAAAATCAAAATGGCTCGCAGGCAGCCATGTTACAGTATGCAATCCGACGTATAATTCTACATATCACTAGACGACTAAATACATCTGTATTCCACACAGTTGTGACGGGGGAATGAACCAAAACAGAAGAAAAAGAAAAAGAGTGTAGATCAAGATTAGACTGTACAGAATGTGTATTTTGATCTTGGGTACAATATTTTGTAACATATCGTGAACAGATTCAAATGTATTGAAACCTCTAACAAAGAATGTCATGTTTCAGACATGCCTACTTCGGAAGCCTTTGGAAGACAGTGTGGGAAAAAGAGAATTTACTTCTATGGAGCAAATCTGATCAGTGAACTTCAGTTGATATGTAAATCAATACTTCCAAAAATGTGGCCTCTAGAGTGCACACGAGGTATTTCTAAGATTTAGTCCAGTGACCTACTTTTTTATCCGACATGACCCAATTTCGAACTTGTCCGAGACTTTATCCAGAAAAACATTCTAAGTTTCATGAGTATCAGGCTGAAAAGATGGCCTTTAGTGTGCACACAATGTTTTTCTAAGATTTGGACCCGTGACCTACTTTTTGACCCGACGTGACCCAATTTTCTACGTGTACAAGACTTTACCTAGAAAAATATTCTGACCAAGTTTCATAAGTATCAGGTTGAAAATGAGGCCTCTAGAGTGCAAGGTTTTTATTTTAAGATTTGGCCTAGTGACCTACTTTATGGCCCGAGTGACCCAATTTCGAATTTGTCCTAGATTTTATCTAGACATGACCAAGTTTCATGAGGATCTGGCTGAAAATGTGGCACGATCACAAAAGCTCACCTTAAGCACTTTGTGTTCAGTTGAGCTAGAAAGTCGGGAAGAAGTAACTCGCAATAGATGCACACACAATAATCAGCATGTTACTGAAGTTCAAGCACCTTAGAAGTTTCATTATATTTCAGCCATGTCACATTGACAATTGTTACAAAATCGTGGAAAAGCAATTAACAACTTCACTTTTAATGGTGAGGTCTTAGTATTCGAAGTGAAGATTTTCGATCCTGAACGGCCTTTTTTTAAACAGATTAGAGTGCAAATTAGAATGCAGATTAGAATCTTTATTGTTGAATATTTTATGAGCTGTTCTATTCGAAACAGCCTTGAAAAATGCAGTATTAGTTGCTGATATACATGATCTAGGTGACTGAACTGCGGAAAAGAAATAATGAGAGTGGTTCCTAGATATTGCCACTGGCAACACAGGGACTCTTAAGACCGGTACAGATGAATATCAGGCTGCACAGAACATGCAGTCCGATCTTGATTCTTTTCCATCCGCTTGTTTAATTAGCCGTAAAGATAAACAACCCTTTTGAGTTTCAGTGGATTGTGGTTTTTTTTTTTCCAGGCGTCGAAAGAGGTTGGGTTTAAGTACATCTATTTAACCACACATTCCAGACTTTTAACGACCTTGTGAAAGAAGTCTTTTGCAACATTGTGGGAAAAGCAGAACATGCTGGTAACCAGCATTTTCTCCTTTTCCCACAATGTTTTCTACTCTTCCCAATACAAATTTCAATTTTTCAATTACATTTTTGAAACAGTCTATAGTTTTGTCATGTGCTAAAAAGTTAAAGATGAAATATTAAAGAGGCGAGATCGTTAAAGTTGCAATTCGGTTTCGTGGTCAACTGCGTAAGTAACACTGCAGAGTAAATGACTGCTTGTCAGGGTCGTAAATACGTCATAACTGAACGAAGTACTAAACTATTGCTTTTTATAATCATTTTAAATATTTTACTGTTAGGAGAAAAGGTTTAAAATAATCTTGTTAGTGACGTCTGAAAGCTAAAAGCAGTATATCGGAAAATGACACGTAACAAACATATAATATCTGTTCTTCCTTTATTTCTTGGGGTTTTTCGTACTTTTTGAAGGACACACGTTTTTCCATGACTTATTTACATGTTTTTGTTAGGGCTTACCGGAAAATGACAAATACAAATGAGCCATACTCTGGCAAAAGGGGACTTAATGCATCTCCTAGATGCATCGTACCAAGTAAGCTGTCACATAATTATGGATCCATAATAGCCACTCTTTTAACTGAATCATGCAAACTGCGCAGGCTGACCTGGACGATATTTTTCGCAGATGCATTGAGCTCCCTTTTTATAGAGCATGGTTCACATATAACAAGTGCATAGAATATGTGGTTTTTTTTTCTTCCCGTCTCATTTTTTTTTTTTTTTTTTTAATCTCCAAACATTCTTTATCACAGTTTCTGATGCTCCTTTGATCCATTACTACACAATACCGAATTTCAGCAACCCTGATTGAGAAGGCTTTTGTAAAAAAAATATGGAAGATCGAGAAAATGTGCTGGTCTCCCTTTTCCCCACAATGTTTTCTACTATTTTCAAGACAATTATTCCCATTTGAACCATATTTAATGTTTTGTTTGCAAATTCTTTCAGTTTGGACAAGTCTGAAATGTCTTTTTAAGAGTTAAATACATGTACCTGTACAGCAGACGGAGATTAGCAGGCTGCACGTGATCTTGGTCTGCTGTCTCTGATACTGAAAGTCTTTATCAGACGACAAAATTTTAGACTCATCAGTATTGAAAGTTTTTACAGACGAAAAGTTAAAATTTACAGATTTATTAAAAGGGCAGTACTTAGAAATTTGCTGGGTATGAGCAAAAGTATATATTACATTTTACACATCTTTCTGTGATAGTCACTTGAAAAACAAAGAAGAAGAATATATATATGAATATACATCGTTCAATGAAAATTGATTCAGTTGTGCACATGAATATATAAAAGCCTGGTTTTGATTATGATATATGCACGTATATGTGTGTTATATATAGACCATTGAGTACAAAAGGGAGATAATTTGACCAAATTAAGTTTTTTTTTTCCCCCTAATATACATAGGAACGTATTTTTCTTAAAATTTCCACAGTTTCAGTATTTATAATTCCTAACAATAACAAGAAATAATAATAGTACGTATTCGTGCCTATTTCTTCAGAGAACAGTAATGAAGTTCACTGTGAAAGTTTATTTTTTCAAGGAAAATTAGGACTCACTCCGAAAAAAAAAATGACTACAGGCAACCTTTAGCCTTGTCAGCAACAACTAAATATCAAAATTTGCAATAATACGCGCACCCATGATTTTGACACGAAATTAGAATATCTTGTTCAAAACGGAGCTATTGCCAACATGAGCAGTAGCTTCTTTGTCCGCAATGTTTTCAAAACTCTGAGAAAGCAACATTTTGACATTTCTGCTCCAGTTCCATTTCGGTTTTGCGACATTTCACTTCTTATAACTAGACCGGAAAAAATGCGATAAAAGAAGCCATAGATCATACAAGCAAGGGCATCTCTTATACAGTTTATCTTCAAAAGCATAGTGACTGGTGTTCGTTTGGTCCTTGATGTTTTAGTGCCACATTGCTCCAGTCATTTAGTAGTTGTCAGTTCTTGTATGAGAATTTTTTTTTTTTTTTAACCCTGACCCTAGACAAGGCATACTTGGTTTTAAGACAGAATCGAAAAACTTGTGGGAAAAAGGGAAATAGTTTGCTTATAATCTAGCAATTTCTGAGTGCCAGCGCAGAGATTGCTTTCCTGACTTTTCAATGCTTTCCTGACTTTTCAATACCATATATAGACATACAATGTGCCTCATCTTATTCATAAATCACTGAGTTTAAACAGTTTTATTTTAGCATTTCAGAGTTCAGTGTGGTTGGGGGAAGTATTCGTGTCCAGCCTGTAACTTTTTTATTTATAAACAAGAAAAGGTTGATGCAAAGCATCATAGTCGCCGCCAAAATTTTGTTTAATGCTGCAAGAAATCCAGGACAAGTCAGTAAATGTCAGTTCTCATCAGCAGATTTTTTAACACATTATGAAATTGATGTGACTGTGAATCTATATCAAAACTTGTCTTCTGTTACAGTTTTGAACATAACTGAAAAGTGGAATAAGAGGAAACTGTACCAATAAACTACGAAAGCTCTGGGTAAAAGGAAAGAATGCTTGCAATCAACACATGCCTCCAAAACCGTTTTGATATCAATCACAGGGTTGTACTAGTAAAAGTTGGGTTGTTTTGTGTATAGGTTCAAATTGATGAAACATCAGAACAAAAGCATAACAAGAGTTTCAATTTTTTATGAATGTAAAAGTAGAACAAGAGCATGTTTCATTTTCATTACAAAAATAAAGTGATAGTTTTCAGTAAGAATAAATCAAAAATGTGATTTCAAAGAAAACAATAGAAACTTGTGTCACAAAGTACCTAATACCCTCGCAAAGCGCTCGCTTAGCCCTTTCCCAAACGACAAATATCAGACTCTTCCAAATTCAAAGAGTTGGTAGACGACAATTTAAAAAGCTGCAAAAATGGTGGAAAATTCGCTAGTAGTGTGGAAAAAATATTTGATAAAGGAGAAATTGCTCATAACGAGCAATTTCTCCTTATCCAACATGTTTTTCCAAAAGAATTTGACAGCACACATGTGATAACCCGTGTTTGTTTGGGAAAGTGTTAAAAACAGGGCTAAGTTACTAAAATGTTGCTGTCTTGAGAAAGTACGATTCAATGGGATGTAAGTTTGCAATGGTAAGGCATAGATACTTTAACAAGAGGGCCAGAGGGCCATTATGGCATCACTCCACTGGCTACATTAAAAGGCTAATACGTGAACATTATGTCATGCAACAGCCACTATGTTTTTTTTTTTTTTTTTTTGTTAACAAGAGGCCCATGAGGGCCAGAATCGCTCTACTGGCATATAAGTGCAGGTTGGGAAGGGAAAGGGATAAGGTCAAAAATATTATTTTCCTTTAAATTCAAGGGCATACAACTCTTGATTTGAAGATTGTAATTGGCTAAATTGTACAATAAAGCAAGCCCATATAAATACGTATCACCTGTGTGAATCACATTAAGATTGGGTGAAAGCTTAAGGCTGTAGAGTGTTAACAAGGTCAAAAATGCTAGATTTAGAAATTCAAGGGCACGTAACTCTTGACCCAAAGATCGAATTTTGCTTAATTTCGAAAGCAACCGAGCTCTAGTGGATATCAATTGACTGTGTAAGCATGGTCCAGATCGGATGAGAAATCGTGTTAACAAGACAAAAGTTAACGGTCGGCCGTCGGACGGACAACCAGCCATCCCATAAGCTCTTCTGACCTTTGGCCAGTAGAGCTAAAATATTAAGAGAAAATACTGAGTGCCAGCATTTTCTTCTTTTACAACGCTTTCGTATTAAAAATATCATTATTTAGTCTATATTAAAGAAAAAACAGACTGCAAAACATTGGGGGAAAAAGACCACTTGTGACTAGCATTTTCTTCTTTTTCTCACACAATGTCTCATTTCTACTAAAAAATCCTTTCATCCTTGGATCTTTTGTGTCAAATACCAATGTAATCCTACCACAAGATTCTGATGAAGATTTTTAATGTTTGCAGAATAAGCTATACAGTTAAAAAATTGTCATGCTACAGTGGTCATGTTTTTTTTTGAAGGATCAAGATGCCTTGAAAGAATTGAAGAGAGGTTCAACCAAGAAACATTCCTGTTAAGCTTGGTAAAATTCGGCCTGCTACTTTATGAGCAGAAGATGTTTGAAGTGTGTAAAAATAAAATAAGAAAAACAATTTTTATCATGCCACAAAGAGAACATCAAAAAAATTTATGGCTAACAAACAAAACAATTATTTATGCTATAATGGAAACTTTTTTCAGCTCATATTATGACTATAAAGTAATCATGCACAGTAAACAAGAGCATAAAAATTATGGTGATGCCAACGCTCGGCTGCTGCCCTAAATTAGAGACCGAAGTTGAACAAGAGGGCCATGATGGCCCTGGATCGCTCACCTGAGTCAATAGGCGAAATTTCAATCCAGGGTCACTCTAGAGCGCACACAAGGTTTTTCTAAGATTTGACCTAGTGACCTAGTTTTTGACCCCACATGACCCAATTTCGAACTCGTCCCAGATTTTATCAAGACAAACATTCTGACTAAATTTCATGAGGATCGGACCAGACATGTGGCCTCTAGAGCGTACACAAGGTAAAAAGTTGACGACGGACGACGCACACCGCACGACGGACGCCGGACACAGCACGATCACAATAGCTCACCATAAGCACTTTGTGCTCAAGTGAGCTACAAAACAGAAGTCAAAAAAGAGCACCACATGCAGGTGCCAACAATTGGCTGTTGTTTTTCGACCCATAAAAATTACCCTGACAATTCTTTAAAAAGGTCACCATAGGAACATTTCTGTGAAATTATTTCAAAATCTGACCAGCCATTCCAGAGAAGAAGAATTAAGGAATTCCTCTTCGTGTCCCTATGGTGCAAATAGCCCCCACCACCAGAGCCATGTTTCTTGACAGATCACAATTTTGCAAACAATTTTTAAAAACAGTCACCCAAGGAACATTTCTGTGAAATTATTTCAAAATCTGACCAGTAGTTTCAGAGAAGAAGAATTTTTAAGAATTTCGTCATGTCCGTATAGTGTAAGTAGCCCACAGCCATCAGAGCCATGTTTCTTGACGGATCAAAATTTTGCAAACAGTTTTTGAAAAGGGTCACCAAAGGAACATTTCTGTGAAATTATTTCAAAATCTGACCAGCGGTTTCAGAGAAAAAGAACTTTTAAGAATTTCTTCATGGCTGTATAGTGCAAGTAGCCCCCAGTCACCAGAGCCATGTTTTTTGACAGATCATAATTTCGCGAACAATTTTTGAAAAGGGTCACCAAAGGAACATCTCTGTGAAATTATTTCAGAATCTGACCAGCCGTTTCAGAGAAGAATAATTTTAAATAATAAAAAGAGCAAGGGGGATAACCCACAACCTTGTCGTAATCCTGGCCTGATTTCAAACCAGTCGGTGAGCTAGTTATTTACTCTCACACATGAGGAGACAGATGCATATAAAGATTGAATAGTTGTAAGCATTTTTTTTTTTTTCCTTTAATATCGGTCCTAAGAATATTTTGCCATAGTAAATCACAATCAATGTAATCAGATGCCTTTTTAAAGTCAATAAAAGCATAATAAGTCGAAAGTTTTAGTTTTTTTCTTGTGTCATTGATATTTGTTAACGCAGATAAGTGATCTAGGGTGCTCCTACCCAGCACCCTACCCTTTCTGAAGCCGTTTTTTTAATCAACAAGGACATTGCTAGTTTCTGCCTAGTGACTTGGTCGGCTATTCAAAATACTACAATAGATTTTGCACATGGACGAGGAAATACCCCTATATGACAAGGGACTTCTGGATTTATGATACATTTACACCACGAAGATGGAACGGTGCCACTAGCAGAACAAACATTAAATAATGCATGTAGAAAAGACACAGCAGTATCATTCTAAAGATCATTCTTTATAGGTTGAATAAATAGGACCGAAAACAAACATTTGCAACTAGCAAATCATTCCTGAAAAAATAGGGGGAAGTAGGGAGGTGCACAGCACAGATAGGACGCTTTAACAGTACAGAACAGAATGCTTTATTTCAACTTGAACACATAAGGTTCATCGTCGATATACGAAATTCATATACATAGTATGGACATGTGAAGAAAGAAAAGAAAAGGAATAATGGGAAGAAAGAAAAAACATAGATAAACGTACATACGGAAATAAATGTATGTATGTATCGGGAAAATGTAAATTGAATTTATGCCCAAATATATGTAACTGAACAGAACAGTAAAACAAAAACATGATTTCTCTGCTAGGGATCATAGTGGCAAACGTCAGCCTATTTCAAGGGGCTTTTGTCCACCTCTGACATTTACTGTAGGGGATACTGTCCGTCTTTGCCAAATTCTGAAGGGTTTTTGTCCACTTCTAAAATTTAATGGAGGGGTAATGTCCGCCATCGCAAAATAGCTTTAGGGGGAGGGGGAGCTTTTGAATGCCGAGTTTAACTGTATCACACCACAAAATTTTAGACTTGTACAAATTGAAAGCATTTGCAGACGACAAAATAAACAACAAGAGGGCCATGATGGCCCTGGATCGCTCACCTCAGTCAATAGGCGAAATTTCACTCCAGGGTCATGACCCAATTTAAAACTCATCTGAGATATTATTAAGACAAACATTCTGACCAATTGTCAGGTCAGTTGAGCTGAAAATGTGGCCTCTGGAGTGTCCAAAATGTATTTCTTCAATTTGACCTAAAGACCTAGTTTATGACCTTATGTGGCCATATTTCAAACTCATCCGAGATATCAAGACAAACTTGTTAACCATGGTTCAGGGGAATTGGACAAGAATTGCGGCCTCTAGAGTGCCCACAAGGTATTTCTGTAATTTGATCTAGTGACCTAGATTATGACCCTATGTGACCTAATTTCAAACCCATTCAAGATATCATCGAGTCAAACATGCGGAAAAATTTTCAGGTCAGTTGAGCAAAAATTGTGGCCTCTAGAGCGCCCACAATACATTTCTGTAATTTGACCTAATGACCTAGTTTATGACCCTATGAGACCCAATTTCTAACTGATCCGAGATATCATCAAGTTAAACATGTAGACCAACTTTCAGGTCAATTTAACTAGAATAATGGCATCTAGAGTGTCCACAAGGTATTTCTTCAATGTGTCCCAGTGACCTTGTTTATGACCCTATGTGACCCAATTTTGAACTCATTCTAGATATCATCAAGACAAACACACTGACCAATTTTAAGGTCAACTGAGCAAGAAATGTGGCCGCTAGAGCGCCCACAAGATATTTCTGACCTAGTGACCTAGTTTATGACCACATGTGTCCCAACTTTGAACTCACCCAAGATTTTAGCAAGAGAAACAAGCTGACTAATTTTCAGGTCAATTGAGTAAGAATTGTAGCCTCTAGGGCGCATGCAAGGATTTTCTGTAAGTTGACCTAGTGACCTAGTTTATGACCCAAGGTGCCCAAAATTCAAACTCATCCAAATTTTCATCAAGAAAAACATTCTGACCAATTTTCAAGTCAATTGAGCATATATGTGGCCTCTAAAGTGCCCGCAAGGTATTTATTCAATCTGACCTAGTGACCTAGTTTATGGCCCAAGGTATCCCAAATTCGATTTGATCCGAGATTTTATTAAGACAAAAATTCTGACCAATTTTGGAGACAATTAAGCAATAAATGTGGCCTCTAGACTGCAGACAAGGTATTACTTTAATTTGACCAAGTGACCTAGTTTATGACCCCAGGTGACCCAATTTCAAACTCATCCGAAATTTAATTAAGACAAACATTGAGCAAAAAATCGTGGCCTCTACAGTGCCCACAAGGTATTTATTTAATTTGACCTGGTGACCTAGTTTATGTCCCTAGGTAACCCAAATTCATACTCATCCGAGATTTTATCAAGACAAACATTCTGACCAATTTTCAAGTCAATTGAGTAAGAAATGTGGCCTCTAGAGTGTCCACAAGGTAAATGTTGACGACGGACGACGCACGACGGACGACGCATGACGGACGACGCACGACGGACGACGCATGACGGACATCGGACAACCACAAAAGCTCACCTTGAGCACGTTGTGCTGAGGTGAGCTAAAAATTGAAATTTGTTTTGGGAAAGATAGAAAACATTGTGGGAAAAGGAGAAAATCCTGGTTACCAGCATTTTCTCCTTTTCCCACAATGTTTTCAAAAGAGTTAACTCTTTACCACAGGAAAAAGTCTAAGGCTTTTCAAAATTGAAATCATTTCGTATGAGGATGAAAGTGGCTGAAATAAAGTGATTTGTCTATGAGAAAGTAGAAGACATAGTGGGAAAAGGAGAATATGCTGGTAACCCACGTTTTCCTATTTTCAAACAAAGTTCTTAAAACACCTTCTCTCTCAGGGTCGTTAAAACTCGGGATGGAGTGGTAAAGGGTTAAGCAATGTCTCGAGCCAGCCGATGACTATTTATTCGTCGATCCGTCTGTCTGTAGAAAACGAATCACGTGGCTTAATATTACTATTAATCCTCAGATTGCTAAGTAAGTTACATGTAAATAAACCTTCATATCGATTGTAAAAACTAAGGTTGCTAGTTCTTGGCGATAAACATCTCCTTATCGGACTGTGCAGTCTGATCATGATATACACTTTTAGCAAAACGTCATTAAGTCGGGCTTAGCAGCCAAGGGGTCATTATATAAATATCACTCTGAAATTTCAATGGGGCAAGAAATCGGGGACTCAAGAAATCAATGGTCAGTTCAGTCTGTTGATTAAACCTATCTTTCATATTATTGAGAGAGGGGTGTATAGTCAGTATAAAAATTCAGCAAGCAGTTTATAGATTTTTCTAGATTGTATGAATGAGAAAAATACAAAAGTTATGACATTTGATTGATGAAGAAAATACAAAAGTATTTTCGACTTACCTATTTAATGTGTCAAATCCCGTTTACATTCGATAAGACAACAAAAGGTTAAATAAGGTCGTGAAAAGAAAAGGGTGACTTTGAAAGTGACATTTATGACACATGCCTGTTATTCTCCAGCTGAAAGCCGGGTAAAAGAGTATGTGAGACGACGACGGTGCTGTACTAGCATCAAAGAGGCGCCGAATTAACCCTCTACCCTTTTACATGTAATTGGTATAACAAAATTCTTTTCTTAAAAAAAAAAAAAGTCGGAGCACTAAACTTTTGTGTAAAGTTGGTACGAAGTCAAATTTTTAACTTACGATGCATTTTTACGGACAGCATCTGTTATCTCGTACATGAATACAGCGAGAACTACGGACGAAAAAAAAAGCTGAACAATTTTGTTGAAGATCAAGTGAAGAAGATGGATTTTAAGGGCAAATTTTGGATGTGTCTTGGATTTAATGTTGTTTGTGTCAACATGTGCATGTTAAAAGAGAGGATACCGTTTCTAAGGTGGATCCAATCCTTTAACTCTTCCCAAGCTGAAGACGACACGTAAAAATGCCTACGTTGACGGTGTAGGTCAAGATCAGACTGCACAGTATGAGTAGTCTGTTCATCGATCGACAGTGTCCCATATTTGGTAGAAACAGCCTTAGAATTGTACTTGGATATTTTCCATGACTCATTGCAATGTTCCTTCAACCAGTTAGCAGAAGAGACTATTGATATGTCTCAACTATCTTGAATTATTGTTTTTTTTTTTTTTTTTTTATTATTATTATAATTATTATTCAAATTCGTTAATGAGGTTATTGAAATAGCTTCAATAAATAAATTTCCCAAACTAGAAGGATAATTTTTCTTTTTCATAAGTATTAACTCCATCAGGCTAATTCATTCAAAATTTCTTTCCTATCATAGTAAGATGTATAGGAGATGGAGGTTACAATTCTGCAGTACGTGGAATGTGATAAATGATTTAGATCTATACAAATCTATATCTATACAAATGTCACACAAGTTTCTGAGTTTTCTGCGCTTGTTTATATATAGCGACCATTACTTCTCAAAGTTGTGATGTCTCGGCAGGCTACCGGAATTAACGATTTTAATTTTTTTCAATTATCAACTTTTAGACAGGCAAAAATCAAAAGTAAAAATCTCAATACCTCGCGATATACGCATCACACAACACTAAGATTTTTGTTATCATACTCTGACATAGTTTTATCCGTTTTTGAAAACAAGTTTTTGCACTAAAATTACCCTTTCAGCCAGACCTTTTGACAAAGTTCTGCAACACAAAATAAAGCGTCTGCAACTTGCAATGTGATCATAAAGTGACGATTTCCATTGAAGAAGTTTTAATGCATCATGTTGACACCCTTGTTGTGGACCTTGTCATGTTTTCCTGCGTTTACAGTTATCAATTGAAAATTATACTTTATTTCGACAATGTCTACATACATAATGTATACATACAATATTAATGCTACAGACTCTTGTAACCCATGGTTAGAGTACAAGCCTTAAGACCACTGAACGAACCAAACATACGTATCAATCTAAAAATACAAAACGAACAACAACTGCAATTTCAAAGTTATTCTTATCTAGAATGTCTGAAGAATGCGGACAGTGAAGATCAAAGATATGAATGCACGTTTTACGATCTTGATCAACACTGCCTGTAATGGCACCATCTTTGCAAACGAAGATGATGATCACTTCGTGGTACGATCTACGTAGTGATCGTCACGGTGGCTTGCGAAGATGTAATGACACTAACGTTGTTGGAGGCGTTTTATGAGCTAAAGGAAAAAATACTATGTTCACGCATTTGGTAGTTACGTGTGTATCAAATGCGAGTAAAGTATATCTATTTTATTTTTTTCATGCCGAAGGACATTGTACCAGGAAGCAGGCAATCACAATTTCATCGTTCACTGACGATACTATTCCACACTGACCACGAATCGCCACGAATTGATAAATGTTAGGATTTGTTGAATTTTGTAGACTTTCTAGTCCAATTTGTGACGCTCTATTTCATTTACAATACCTGTATGTTAGTGTTACGAATATTCAAAGGATTCGACTGTATACGCCCAAATATTGGACCAAGAATTCATTCACTTCGATTTACAAGAATCTTGTGGCAAGCATTGAACGAACGTTACGAATCAGTAAAGAATGAGCCAAATGCAGGCACGAATTTGGTATGAATTTGCGATTTTCTCGCTGGATACTGTGGATAGGTACAAAAAGGCTCTCATTCCTACTTGCGCATTTGGAGTATCAATACAATCTGCTGATACCTACCTAAGAAGTACATTGCTTCGAAGAAGAAGGAGAAAGAGCCTCGAGACGGCGGGTTCGACCGTGGCTGACACCAGCTAGAAGACTAGAATATGGTTACTACAATAGAGTAAGCCGGCCTGGATAGCTCATTTCTGAGCGTATCTGACTCGTGATCTGGTGGTTCTGGGTTCTGGGTTGAGGCAAACTTTCTTTCCGGCAATTTTTTACTCACCTCTGATGCATGTTGTAAAAGTAGTCCGTGACTTGGACTGAAAGTTGTGTCAATGACTTGGACAAAAAGTTGTGTCAGTATTGGTGTAAGAAAGCCAGGAAACACATGCGCAGGTGATATGACCTAAGCTGTTAAAACGGCGTTAAACTCCAATACACACAAACAAAAATGCAATAGACTTATGCAGGAGATGAGGGTCAAACATGACAATGCTTTTGCCAATCAAGTGAGAATGCCACCCACATGTTTGATGAGTTACTCAATAGGCCTAGCTCCGTCATCCAGAGAAAGGAATCCCTCTAGACCAGCCCTAGATGCCGGCATGGAACTAGTCATGATCCTCAGACACTTTGCTGCAGGATATGTGTATATTACATCCTCCCGTATTCACGAATCCCCGCAAAATACCAACATGTACGAATCCCACCGAATGAATAACGAGTAAGTTACGATGCCTAAGAATACACTGCAAATTTGTTACGACCGAAGTTCGTAGACAAGATTTTGCCACGAAATTCCGATTGATCAAGAATTGCAAGAACTGACTACGAATATATGTGAATATATTCGGGATTCCCGCAGACCTAATCTTTTAGGGTTCATTTTATTTACTCCCAAGGAATATAAAAGGAAGGCAAAACCTAGTGTGTGACTTCGGCGTTGGAAAGATTTTGGAGTCCTAACTCAAAGAATGAGGAGTTAGGGTAAACCCTAACATTGAAAGGTGGAGGCAGCTCACTTATCCTTGTATGGACTTGGTCTTACCAGTACTTGTCTGGGGTTCTGCATATGAACCGTTTCATATTGTTTATCAATAATTTAACAAGCTTCTGCTCACAATAAACCAATATACAGCATATGAGTGAAATACTAATGTAAGCATTTAACCCATTACGAAAGGAAAAACTTTAGACTCTCTTAAATTTAGCCAGTTTACAGACGAAAAGTCAAAACCTAGTATTCATGAATCGCAGTTCTCTGCCGGTTTAGGAATCATTGCGCAAAAGAGAGAAATTGATCCATTATGATTTTCTCCTTTTTCCTCAATGTTTTCTGATGTCGTCTCATGCAGACTGGTAAAAACTAAGGAATTGACTGGTATAAGAGTAAGAGTTACAGCCCCTCATTAACTTTAATTTTCTGTTTTTAATCTATTATTACAAATTCATTTTACAATGGAAGATTTCAAACATGCATTTCACTTGATTTATGCAAATAATTATGAAAATGTACAATACTTTAAAAAAAAAATAAGTATACTGGGCTTTATATTCCGAGTTATTATTGTCCTTTGACAGCCCTTGACCTCATGATTATCAATTTATGTTAGATTCCATCCAACATGATTATCTAATTTTGCTTGTTTGCACTTAAAGCAAGTACGATTACTACCATAACCAACAGCATCAGCTCTGTAATATTTCATAAAGAAACAGAGCAGACCCAAATCAGACAGCTCCTGTAAGAGCTGACCGATCAGGGTAAGCTTGGTTTACCATTTTGTACTGTATCATTGATCCGATTTCTCTCTGTTGGTTATTGCCAAACTTCTTTGTTCAATAATACTGAAAATAAAACCCACTCCTCGACACACTTTTAACCCTTTCCCTCATAGTAAACTCTTTTGACGGGTCTGCAGTCGACCACTTATAGATATATTATGGGAAAAGGGGAAATTGCTCATAAAAAGCATTTCTCTTTTTCCCACGTTGTCTTCCACACGCATACTTTCCATTCAACAGAATGCAACATACGCACCAGCCTTTCTTTTTACACTTTTGAAGCTCTAAAACTGATCTGTTGATTTCCCTTTAAGCGATGTCTTTTTCCTTGTTTCCACCTTTTATGCTCTCCGCAGTCACATTTCATTTACAACATTGAACCAAAGCGATAATACCTTTTTTCAACAGTATTTTACAACTCTAAAATACGTTTATATCTCACATTCCAACTGATTTGAAAGATGCCCCAGCTCAAAAATGCTTCTGTCAGATAGAACGCTAGTAGCATAAATTTGTGTCCATCTTCACCTGTTTGTTGACCTACTTTCGCTTTCAATTTGATCTTTTGAAACCTTTACCATCAGATTCTTGGCTCGCAAATATAATGCTTAATTAAAATACTTTCGTGTTTGGTGTTTTGCTGACACGAAACGCCTAATTTTGCTTCTTAGTTTATCCATTTCTGCAGATGGAGAAGTTTAACAGGATAGTCTGTGAAGACTTAGTGTTGGAGTAACCGGTGAGCGTGATAGTTGCACTAACGTGATAATGGAAACTGTCGCGATCGTCATTAAGTGTTAAAAAGTGCTGACTTTACAACTAAATGAAAAAGAAATATACAAATCCATCTACAAAAGGCTAACTTTCCCCGATGATTTCATATCATTTTCAATTTGCGTTTAGCTCTTCATGACATAAGCAAAATGCAAATTTCACAAAGTCGGACCACAATTTCCACACGCATACTTTCCTTCAACAGAATGCAACATACGCACCAGCCTTTCTTTTTACACTTTTGAAGCTCTAGAATTGATCTGTTGATTTCCCTTTAAGCGATGTCTTTTTCCTTCTTTCCACCTTTTAAAAAGTAGGCTATTGACCCATGTCAGCCTGCGCAATCTGCCCAAAACCAAAGGACCACGGACTCTTTTGATTTTCGGTAAGAGAAAGTAGGGCAGCCAACGAAAGCAATGCCATGATATACGCTCTGCTGGCCTTTAATCAGTAAACCTAAAGCCCGAAAAGGTACGAAAATGTTAAGTTTCCAATGCAAGTAGTTTGGTATATTGCCCCCCGGCTAATGGTAATACGCAATCAGTTTGAACTGTAAAATACTTGAGGAGGAAAAAAATCTGAAAACAAAGTGACATCTTACCTCTGATGCTCGTTTACCAATGGCACTAGTAATTTTTTTCGACCAGTTTACCTATCTCCCAAGGAGGAAAACTCAACAAACGGCCTTTCTGCGCAACATGTATTAGATGCTGCCAATCTATCTCAAGGACTATAGCAGATCAAATCGTTGAAAGTACATGTATATCGAATTAATATAACCTGATGAAATAGTACACACGATTGTCATAAAAACTTTGAACATCATTTTATGAAAAGGATTGTCAATATAAAACACACAGTCATATTAATTAAACCCTGAATTTCTACAACCGTTTAGAAAAAGACTGCAGAGCACAACTTTAGAAACAATAACAAATGGTGATTCCTAGTTCCACGCTTTTTTAGACAAATCCCATATTTCAGCCAGAGCCTGAGTTAATTTGTTGTTTGCAAATGCTTTCGAATGGACAAGTCTAAAATTCAGTTGTCTGATACACATAAAAAGTAAATACATACACATTTCACATCACTAGATACATGAACCCAATATCGAGACACAATATCTCTACAAAAATTATTAAATGTCACTTTGACTGACAGACATAGCGAGAAACTGCGTCCTTACACTGACACTTCGAGACATTTTCTTTTTCCAAGAATCACTCCCTATCCGCCTCCGTCATTCAGTGATCAGTTATGATCCCGCGATAATGGCGACACAATTACTATAGTCTCCAACATAGAATACAGACCTGAAAGGTACTTATTCAACATCTGATCCTTGCAGCGATATTTGGCATCTTTTGGCAAAAGTTATACGATGGTACAAGTCATAGACAAGTTCAATGAACAGTCAATTGTTAATCTGAGAAACGTGACTTTTTTTTTTTTAAGAGTTATGCAACCGGGCAAATTACCAGATTTTAGATATAAACTGCTTCACTGTAGACTTGCAGTCTGACAAATACTAAATATGCCCTTGGGGTGCCGAAAAGACCTAAAAGTAGCACAGGAAATGCGCCTGCATTTAAACTGCATGTAGAACTGCCTAAAGAATGAAAAGGGCTTGCGCTCACTATATCTACGTGGTTTGCACTACTTTTTTGGGGGACGCAATGAAAGGACTGTAGATCTAGAGTCTCTATTCTGATAGAATTACCTTCCGTGACATTTCTTGTCCCGGAATTCAATAGAATTCCATTCAAGTCATGCGCAAAAGGGTTTTATGTTTCGATCCTTCACCCAAATCTAATTTACAAATGTCCATGTTCCTGAGAACATCTAGACTGCTTTGTCTACATGCTTTGTTTCATATATGTCGTAATTTACTTTTTGTTAAACTTGGGCAAAACGAAAGCTTTCGTGCGTTTAGTGTAAAAATGTGTCAGCATGTCCGTCTGGCTGTCTGTCCGTACGTCTGCATGCAATGAATACTTTGTGTCCCGACCTCTTTCTTCACCTTAACCGTTCACCAGACAATAAAAATTTTAATTTGTAGAACTTGAAAGCATCTGCAGACGACAAATTAAATGGTATTCAAGAGCTGGAATTTATTTTTGAAGGTACGAAAATATTGGTGAAAAAAGAGAAAATACAGATTTCTAGCTTTTCCTTTTTTCTCCATAATGATTTCAAAAGCTTTTTTTTTTACTTAAGAGTTGTTAAAAATAGGGACTATTTGGTAAATGTAAAACTAGAAACTGTTTATTTACAAAACATAATCTCTCCTTGTCAGCGTCACAGAATTATCCAGAGCTACCTTGAACGCAAATTATCTTATCGCATATCTACCCTGATTTCAGAGTACATAGAAATCACGAATTTTCCTTAATCACATATTCTTGTTTCAGAGTAATAGGTCTTTTGCCATTGTAAATTTTCTTTTATTATAAACCTAGCTGTGATATATATTCCTGGGATGTTTTGGTTAGAAAAACTTTGTAATTGCTACAGTTAATATCTTCATTTGAGTCAAGATAACACATCTACCAGAAGTCAGGATTTTGTTTTACTTTATTAATTCCTAGCGGATACCGTTTTACAGTCCGTCGTAAGTTTTTGTTCGTGAATTACCGTTACTATACGCCTACGTCCAGATTTGATAGAAACATAAATGCCCATAATTCGGTTTTGATAAACTTTCATAGCGAGCAGCTATGGTAGAGATGGTGGCAAAATGTACATACCTGATGACTTCGAAAAAGTGGTGGATCGGAAGAAGATTGTTACAAATTTAAACACAGCGGACGAAAGTGACGAAAAAGAGTGATACTAAAGGCGCTTCTGTCGTATAATTTCTGACAAGCCTGATAATCACTTGATTTGAAATAGAATTCCAGTCTACAAAAGAGACCCTGGTCAAATACGAAGGAACTCAGGCTTTTCCGTATCTGTCCGAGGTACGGATACTTCCGAATACATAAATAAACGTTACGAGATTTAATTAGCAGCTGAACCATTTCGGGTGAACCAATCGATCTTTCTTTTAAAGTTTTTTCGCGCTCTTACCAGTGAAAACTTTGTTCATGTTTCATTTGGACGTTTTCCCCAATTCCTAAAGTCTTGTTTTGTAAAGATACCGAAACAACTCGGCCAGTATTTAACTCGTCCCTTGGTCAACTTGGCCCGAGCAAACTCGTTAGTTTGTTTATCTATGTAGATATCGAATTGACGGATTGATGGGCGCATAATTTATTCTGAGCTGAATTCGCTTTGATGTTTTCGATAGATTTCGTTTTGACTGTATAGAAAATGAATTTTTGTGCAGCCTGTTGTTGTATCCACAAATGTAATATTCTCTAAAATACTAGGGTCTACATTTTTGGAATCCCTCTGATGTTATTTCTTAAAGATTTTTAAATTTAGGATTACTGTCTGTTAAACAGACTGAAACAGGGTTTTTTTTTTTTACATTCTCACAGTAAGGGTTGCAGATGTGTCAAACTAGACTTCGAGCAAATATTCAAGACTTTTGATAACTTCGTGAGGAATGTCACCTTGACAGTGTACTCTCACTGTGGCCAAGGTGATAAAAGACACCACCAAAATTGTCAGCATCATGGCTCAAACTCATTACCCATAAAATGAGTAGAGAATGCCTTCATTGACTGATTTAATCCTTATCATCCAATCTACGGTATCTGTCGGGCATGCTGACATGTATTCACAAGTAGCATGTTACACACTGAGTCAACAGTCTAAACATTTCAAAAAAGAGGGATATTCCTTTATGTATTTTCTCTAGAAATGATATTTTGGTCTAAAGGTTTTTTTTGTGTGTGTGTGTGTGTGTGTGTGCAGAAAGACCTTGCTTATCAATTTTGTAATGATATATTTTTTAACTTTCCAAAACAAAATCTGGTGTTGTGCCTTTTTTTACACTCACGATTTAATCTGCTTTCAACAAATTTAAGTTTATTTCATGCCGGCAAAACCAGCAGCTGCACAGTCATCAAAAAACATACCAGATTGATAAATTGATTGTTATGAGTATATTTGTGGCAAAATAACAACAAGGACTTGAGAGCCACCAAACTTTTTTTTTTTTTTTTTTTTTCTGAGATTTGTTTTTGAGGGTGGCTGTACTGGGGTGATGTGCAGACTGCAGGTATTTGGTCAAAGTAAAGGATTTGTTATCTGTAAATCCTTTGTCAACCCCTGACTGCAGTAGTGTCAGTCATGTAGGAGTACTGGTTTAAATATTACTAAGAAAAGATGTTAATGACTATACCTATGCTGAATTGGAATGTAATATAAAACTCCATTCAAACAAGTATTTAAAAAAGAGTTAGATCTACAAAAAACTTAAATCTCTGAACATTCTGTCTTTACTCTCTCCCTTGATCCATGCAAGTAAACGATTGGTTGTTTATAACTTTAAGAAAAACAAATACTGTGCTGTCAAACAATGACTGAATGGATATGAATTCAATTGAAATACCAATGTCGGATAATGATAAGAAAAGGACAACGATTTTTAACCAGCCTCTTTTGGCCTTATCCATTTCGATACTAGGACATATTTGTAATGATCCCCTTTCAAAATCATTTCAATCTTTTCAGGCTGACTGCTCACTTTTATACGTATTTTCCTTGGTTGTACAAGTACTCAATTCTTGGGATGTGCCTTGCCTTACTCATTCTCACATAAAAGTAAAACATTATCTTGGAGGAGGATCCAACCAAGGATCTTATGATTACTAATGGAACACCTAAAGCACTGAGCTACCCAAGACAACTCAAAATTTTTTTAGGCTGCCATTTTGATCCATATCCCACAAATGTTTACAAGACTTTTAAGTTGTACTCTAATCTTGTCTAATCTTATTTATCCCTGATTGTTAAAAGACGAAAATGTGTTGATGAACTGTATGTTTTAATAATCAAAGGTTGCAACAAATTCATAGCCCATTGTAGCGATCTAGTGGTCTTCTTCCTTTAGCTCCTGGGTTTGGGAAATTGGACTCCACAAAATTATGTGTTGGAAAAAAAAAAGATAAAAAATCTTAAAAGGGGGTGGAATTAAGTAAAAGACAAACAATAAGTTTGAATAACACTGAACTGCAAAATGTATCTAATCAGTCTAATCTAAGTATGCACCTTGACCGAGTGTGCACGGTGCAGTAGATCTAGAGCTCTACATACACTCTTATATAAACAACAACAAAGCTATGTGCGAATAATCATAAGGACCCTTAATAAACTTAAAAAAAAAATAAACAAGTTATTTTGTTGAAACAATATCCATTGCCAAAAAAAAAACTTTTTATGATAGAACATATAAGAGGTATTATATTTTGCATGTACACGTGGCCTTTTTTTTGTGTGTGTGTTATTGGTGCAACATGAAATAATACATTAAGCCCACTTTTTCCCATGACATGGCATTTCCTTAAATAAAAAACACATATTGATTGTCTGTGGCTTACAATAAACAATATAAATATGAAGTTTCATAAAATGTTGCCTAGTAGTTAAAGAGATATTGGTCCATAATGAAAATATACATCAAGCCCCCCTTTTCCATGACACAAAATTAAATAAACCCAAAAAGAAAAAGGTGTATCGGTGGACTATCATGGGGAACACATACAGGTGAGACCGGGGCAAAGTGAAACACTTTTTCGATTTTTTTTTTTTTATAATGGTGAGTTCAAATTCGAATTCACCTGTTTTAAAATGTTGTTTAATATATGTTCTTTGATTTCAGCCTTGAATAATGTATGTGGTACTGCACTTTATAATTGAAATCATACCTTGAAAAATGTTGGTGGCGTGTTTCACTTTGCCCCGGGTGCGGGGCAAAGAGAAACAATGAGCGGGGCAAAGTGAAACAGCTTAATGAAACCGTTAAAATTACGGACAAAATCGCAAAAGTTTTTCACATTTAAAGACAAACTTTACGGTGACTGTCTGTAATTATGACTCTCCATCGAAATAAGATACTAGATATTTAGAACTGGTAAATTGTCTGATACTGCTAAATGAGAAACTATAAATCATAATTACATAGAACTGTTTAACTTTGACTACACAAATTTACCCGAAGTTTAACAATACTCTGTCAGAACAAATGATTGTTTATATTTTACATGAGACCCGTCATACATAATTCATAAGGACCACGTACATTTAAACTTATCGGCTGAGGGCGACCGAAACGTCTCAACTACAGCTTATATTCAAGCTGTAGTTACGAGGTTTTGGTTGCTCACTGACGTTATACTTTACAGAAAAACGTCGTCATCAGAATCGCAATTCTGGCAGGTGAAGCTTTCATGCTTTGATAGCCCCGTACATTCAACGTGCGCCCAGCCTTTGCATAAAATGCACTGGATCCATTTTTCTCCGGGTAGGCTATTAGAGAAGGGCTCGGTGCATATTAGGCAAAAACACTCTTCCTCGTCAGAAGAGTAGTCTTTGCTGCCCGTTTTTCTCGTAATTTTGCCTTTGTTACGATTTTGAGTGTCTTTCATTTCTCTCTTGTTTTTTTCGCTTTTCTTTGTTGGTGGCTTTACGTTTTTCTTTTGCTTACTTTCAAATTCTTCTTCTATAAGCTTTTTTTCAGGCGTATCAGTTAGTATTGCGGATTTTCTTCTTCTTGGCTTGGAGACAGAATTAGTTTTCCTGGGGGCTGCTTTTGGGTGTGGTCTAGCAATTTCAGGGGAAAAAAACAGGACTACGGGAAAAATGAGGCGTCGGCGGGTCTTGTTGATTAGGATCATTATTTCGTATTTTTCTTGTTCCATTATAGTGAGCACTAGTACGCTCTCCACTTAAGACCAGGTGTATGTCAGCGTTAAAGTCTTTAAAATGGTCTGCCTGGTGCTACACCGCTAATTTGCACATTTCCACCTGTGCTATCATGGCGATAGACAATCGCAGAGACGCCAAAAACGTTGCATAGAGCATTCAAAACCATGTCGGCCGTGTTGTATTCTTTATCGCGAATATACTGTTCAATGTCTTGAATAATTGATTGCGATTCTGTTGCAAAATCGTCTTAGTAGTCTATATTATCACGAATTTCTTGAAACAGACGTTCGCAGATCTCATCATAGGAAACCTGTGCAATACCTTCATGAGATAAAGTAACCCTAAAGGCGTGAAGAATACAATGTCCACCTCCACGAACTGAGACAACTTCTCTCCCGAGATTCATCAATACCTCGTTGATATGTGCATGACCGCCAACAGTTTGATTGTCATGCGAGTTAATTTGTGGCTCGGATGCACATTGTGGTGCCGGTCTATCTGTAACACTACAAGGTGCAAAATCATGATCATCAAAAACGTTATCATTATATGGAAATATACCCGCGACGCGGAATCCACTTGTAATGTTCTTTGGGGTTGCAGCTAACGGCCACGAGTATCTTATTTGACTTGGAATATCATAGATTGTCATGCTCCGGCCTGGGTGATTTCGCATCCATGAATCCTCTGCTGAGTTTACGAGCTTTTTCAAGGGTCCGAAGACGGTGCGATCAAGAGGCTGCAATATGTGGCTGCAGTGTGGGGGGAAAGATAGCATTACCACCCAATTTTCCTTTGCGAGATTAAGGGCTTCAACACTTATGTGACTGATATGATTGTCTAGCAGTAGCACAACCTTTCTGTCGACGCTTGGCTTGGCGTGATGGATAAAATGATTCAAGAATTTGACAAAGTTTGGAGCCGTCATCCATCCGGAAGGATGTGAGGCACCAATACACCCAGTCGGTCCATCTCTAACAAAATGGTTGTGGTAATTGACTCTTGGAAATACGAACATGGGCGGCATACTATTGCCCAGAGCATTAACGGCAGCGCACATGGTAATGTGAGATCCTCGTTCAGCAGAGGTGAGCTGACCGATCTGCTTCACCCCTTTGGGTGCAACTATATTTCGCGGCCTTTGTACCGTCGTTATACCGGTCTCATCACAGTTCCATATATTACATGGTTCAATGCTGTCCCTGTCAATCACGCGTCCCAGCTTCTCAAAGAAAGTTTGCACATTTACACGATTAAAACTAGTTGCTCTTGAGAGACTAGTGGGTTCAGGTGATCTTATTGATAGGTCTGGATTCCTTTTCATGAAGTTAGTGAACCAGTCTTCACCCGCTTGCTTGTTTGTAAGCCATGAGTCTGGAACAGCTATTTTATGAACCATAGCGCAGTCATAGGCCAACACGCGAACCTCCTTTGGCGAAAGACCGAAGTAGGTATTTGCAGCCGATGTCAAATATTGTCCAAGGGCCTTTTCTTGTTCCTCGCTAAACACTTGTCGAAATCGACCAACACCAAACGACAGATTTTCGGGTCCACTACTGCTTTCTGCTTTCTTGGTGTATCGACTGAGAGAGACATAGCTCAAACCTGTAATAGAAAAATAAAAATTATAACAAGACTGACCACTTCTGTTAAGCAACTTCTTGTATAAACTTACACGTAGCAGAGCTTCACTTTACATAATCGCGAGACTTTTACCAAAGAAGATGCGGTTGCTTAATAAGCCTAATTATTTTGTACTCAACTAAACCTTATGTCGTTGGTACTCATTAGAATTGTGTCATTAGACGATTCTAATGAGTAGGCTACTGTACACATAGGATTTATTGAAAATTGTGCATTTTCATATTTTGCAAATTAGATCGGTCCTCTTGATAGTTTATGACACTAAAGTTTTATTAAAAGTTATAATTTTTTACAACACATTACAGCTTTATGCTTCTCCACAAATCCGCTTTCCAGGACTTTGAGTCCTTTGCTTTCTTGTAATACCATTCAAAGAAGACAAGTAAATGAAAATACAGAGCACCTACCTGACAGACGGGTTGTTTACGAGTTACAACTTCGGAGCCACAGGTGTCTCGGAAGACTAACACAACATTTTAAGTGTGGAGCCAGCGGCTCCGTTATGTAGATTACCCACCGCGGATACAGACAAGATTACCATAACCCAGACGAAACCTACGTTTCTACAGGCTGAATCGATGTGTTCTGATCTCGAATGAACCTACAATTAATTATCTAAACTCGGGAGTCGTAGCAGAATTTGGCGTTGGCAGAATAAGAATTTTAGTGATGCTTGCATTATCGAGCATGACCAAAAGTTTGATCAGTTCGTTTATGGGCAAGCATAACCTAATCCGTCAAATAACAGCTAGCCTTTTTCTTAAATGAATATTAGTTCTAATGACTACATGAAGAGGTTAAATTGCGTTTTGTTTCGCCGTTTTTGAGTCAAAATTTTAGACGAGCTTACAATAGATCGCAGCATGATAGTGCTGCTGCACATACAGTCTTTTTCACTAGAAACTTTCTTGATCAGAAGAACATTAAAATGTTTAACTGGGCGCATTATCAGGTGATATTGCACTAAGCGTGTCTGGGATGCTTTGAAAAAAATGTGTGCATACCCGTACAACAGTTCTGGAACTTTGCAGACACATTTTACAGTATGGAATAACCTCAGTTTTGTCTATGAGACAAAGCTGACAAGTTTTGATAAATCAAGGAGTGGCCTTCACGATTTTGATCATCTGACTTTTTTAATGTGCGGTATGAAACTTTTCGTATCATTTTCCATTTGAAAATCTTACAGCTTTCTGACGAAACTTTGTGAATCACTAATTGGAATAATAATGAATTACTTTAAAGTCCCAATAAAGTCCAAATGTAAACAATGCGGGGTAAAAAATGAAGTTAAATTTTAATCATACCATTTAAAACTATGTAAATTAATATAACGATGACACTCTCTTAATGTGCGATTGGTCAAAGTTCCATTCGCTGGCAGAAGAATTACTTTCAAAACTACAAGAAATACTACCAGGTATCTCTAACTTTTGTTTACATCAATAATGATGACGTAGGTACACCACGTGATACCTTGGAGCTAAGGTAAACGAAAAACAAAATGGAGGACGGTGTGACGGTGTGAGAATCATATTCGACAGAAAACCAAGTTCGTTTACCGAATTTGCCGAAGAGCGACACAGAAAGAACAAACGGGCGTCTATTTTAGGATTTGTTTCTTTTGTTTTGAACAAGAAGCTCCGTGTAAATATACAGAATGAGAGAACTGTCTGAAAACATATGCGGATTTCAGTTCGCATTCTTGAATCGGTAAGTCGCCTTACGTTCATCTTATATTTATTGTGTTAAAAACAGATTTATCGCTATATATCTGTATTGATTTCCCCATTTACTGTTGGAACAGGATACGTAAGCACTTTCTATTTAATTAATATCGGCTAGTAAGATGAAACACAGGTGAACGGCGAGCGACAGTATAATTCATATATTACACACTAATTTACTATTACTTAGTGTGTAATACATGAATTATACTGTCGCTCGCCGTTCACCTGTGAGATGAAAGTGATCTTTCACTTTTGCGCAGCACCCGATTGACCCATTTTCTTTGCAGAGAATGCAGATAATGATTAAATGTGCATGAATGTAGTCTGAACCTCGGATATACGCGACGCATATTTATTCGGAGATAGGCCATTTACCTAGCAATCCCTAGTTTTTAGATATCGAAAAAATGCTTTTGAAAACATGGTGGAAATATGAGAAAAAGTTGGTAGCCGACATTTTCTCCTATTTTCACAATATTTTTCTTGTATCACAGACAAATTTCATTGTTTGAGAAATATTTGTTTTTCTGCAAATGCCTTAGTGTTGGACAAGGCAAAGTATTGTGTGTGTGTGTGTGTGTGTGTGTGTAACACTTTAGAAATGCGATTGAAACTCAATGTGTTGAATTAAATCTGCACCATTTTTTTTAAAAAAAAAAGATGGCTGAATTTCTTGGGTGACACAAATTGAACGTAGAAACCAATTATCTTTCCCTAATCTGGTCAGTGCACATATCAATGGAATCCTGGTGTTTTTTTTTTTTTTTTTAGCAGATGACAAAATTTTGGACTTGTCTAGATTGAAGCCATTTGCAGACGACATAGCTTGTATTGGATCTTCATGATTTGTATTTGAAACAGGAGAAACAATTGTTGAATTAAAGGTAAATACTAGTCACCAGCAGCATTTTCTCCTTTTCCTACAATGTTCTGAAAAGGTTTATGCCTCTGGGTCATTACAGCACTGGATTGTATGTTAACCCTTTACTACACAATCCCGAGTTTTTACGACCCTGAGAAATAAGCCCTTTGAAAACATTGTAGGAAAAGGAGAAAATGTTGGTAACCAGCATTTTCTCCTTTTCCCACAGTATTTTCTCCCCTATCAAAGACATATTCTATCGTTTGGCCCACATTAAATTGTCGTCTGCAAATGCTTTCAATTTGGACAAGTCTAAATTTTTGTCGTTTGGTAAAGAGTAAAAGATGAATTTGCACATTATTAGGTCTGGGGTTCGATCTGCTGGTTTTTTCATGGGAGTGTCTTTGGGCAAGACACTTCAGAGCCCTAGCCTAGTACTGGTGAATCCCAGGAAATACATGAATTTGTGTGATGCTGCCATGATATGACTGAAATACTGTTGAAAGCGGAGTAAAACACCATTAAATTTCTAGCACAGAATGTTAAATGATATGTAAATGATATTCCAGAGTATGGAGATAATTACTTTACACATCTCTGGCCAATGTGAATGGATCCTCCTACATGATGATACACATACTGAATTATACTGACTGTGCAGATGCAGATGAGCCTTGGTTTCTGACTCTGTTATGATTGTGATTCCATCCCAGTAGATTCAGAATTTGGCAACCACTTTTCAGGTACATATGTCTTAATCAGATAAAACAAATTTTATTTTCAATAGCCAAATTCGCAAAATTTACATGACTGGTAAAGTAATAAAAATTCAAAACAATGTACATGTATTGCAGTTTCAGGGATTCACCTCAACCCACCGCATGGGCTATACCTTTAAAGAAGTTGTGTAGATTCAAGATTACTGGTATACTGCAAGAAGTTTTTGCTGTCTCATTTTGCTAGATCTTGAATGAAACCCTTATTATAGGCCAGGATGAAAATGGAGCAGAATTCTTGAAAATATGCTGTTAGACAAAATACCGGTAGACAGCTGATTAAGCTACTACTGTGCTTATGCGACTGAATTTTGTTTTGTCACTTAGGGCTTCACAGTTCTCCTATATTACTTGAGCTGACCCTTGTGATACTAGTAATGCCACAAGTTTTATTCAACTGAACAGCTGTAAAGGGCTCAAGGATTACGTCATGTCTCAGTGGTAAATGCATAATATAAGTAATCCATGACTCGGATTCAATTCTCACTGGGTTTCGTTGGGGTGTCCATGGGCAAGTTACTTCAGATATTGTTAAAACTCAGGAAACATATGAATAAATGATCAGTCAAAATGGTATGACTGATATAATGTTGAAAGCTACACATATGTATCACTCAGTCAATCAAACTGGGCTTCATTTGCAAAAGTGCTGATTACTGAGTAAAAGATACTGCATTACACTGTTCTAGAATTTACATGTATCATACATGTAAACAAAATGATTGTCAGAAATTGAAAGGCTAAAAACTACATTCATTTGTTTGATGTATAGCCCATACCCATGATTGTATGTGCTACTGTTTAAAGGCCCAGCAGCCACCAAAAGTAAACAAAGTGGGTGTTAAAATGCATTTTGATTTAAGTCATACCTTTTGAAAGTACGAAATTGTTGGGAAGATGACAATCTGTTGTTGTACAGTCAATCCAAGTGTAAGTCAATGGCAAAAACAAAATTGAAATCAAGTAAAAAGTTAGCAAAAGATAGAGCAGCATAGCAACTGCTAACCTACTTTTTGTGTACCTTTTGCTACTATTCGGGCTTTGAGACATATGCCATACTAGAGTAAAGAACATGTGAAGAAAATTAGTAAAAGGTTGGAAATGCAGCAGCAGTCAATTTTGATCCATATGGAAAAGTAATATTGTGGAAGATGGATCACATGATTCTTTCCTACAAATGATAAGTAATTACCAATGCTGTTTTGAAACGGGTTTGTTAAAAGCTGTATTTGTACAGTTATGACTTCATACATGTACAGTTTTCAACATTATTTAAGTTCAACCACATGCTGGACAAATGCTGCTATCAATTCTGTTATCAAATGGAATGAAGTTGGAGTAAACCTACACCTATTACTATACTGCTGTCTCTTTTTTTTACAGTTTCAGATTGAGATAAAAAAGAGAATACATATTTTTTTAATTTTTCAGATATACAGCAGAATAATCAGATTTCCAAAGACATATTCTGTGGTGTTGCTGAAGAATATGTAGCATGTGAAAAGCTGGCCTTCAGTACTACGATATAAAACTGGCTGGTTCAGATCACAGCTCTTACAAAGACAGATATGTTTCATGCAACAATCAAGGCAATATAGTGTAATATTATTTTATTATTTTAAATACATGTACATCACAATAGTCCTACAAGAAGAATTTATAGACAGAAAATAAAAAAATATATTCATACATACAGAGCAATGTTAGAAGCTATTGCTTGCCCTCAAAACCCTTAACTCTTTACCAAACAACAATATTTTGGACATTTCCAAAATGAAAGCATTTGCGGATGACAAAATAAATGGGACTCAAAAACGGAAATTTGTTTTGGGAAAGGTAGAAAACATTGTGGGAAAAGGAGAAAAAGCTGGTTACCAGCATTTTCTCCTTTTCCCACAATGTTTTCAAAAGGCTTCTTTCCCAGGGTCTTTAAAAGTTGGGATTGTGTGGTAAAGGGTTAACCAAAACATCCAAGTTATTATGTAAAGCACTATTTAATCATTTTAACAAAGAAAAATGCTTTTGAAACATTATGGAAATAGCAGAATTGCTGGTTACCAGTATTTTTTCCTTTTCCCATAATGTTTACTATTCTTCTTGAAGCAAAACTTTTCATTTGAGCTACTACGTCCAATTTTTCATCTGCAATTGTTTCCAATTTGAACAATTGAACTAAAATTTTACCAACTGGTAAAGGGTTGCGCACCTGCTTGGAAAGTAAGAAAATGGTAGCCGTCTTGCTTTATTTTGACAAAACTTGTTTCATAGTAGCAGAAAGTATAGATCTTAAATCAGACTACATGTTATGTGCAGTCTGATCTTTATCTACACTGTCTGCAAAAACAACTTTTGTCTGCAAAAACAACTTAAGTTGGTTCCAGGGCTTTAAGCCGCACCCTGTAGCTCAGTCTGTAGCGTAAGGGACTTGAGAATAGGAGGTCGCTGGTTCGATTCCAGGCTCGGCCAATTTCTTTCAGCTGATTGATGATAGTCATTGCGACAGGATTCATTCCTCTCTCACTGCTGACCATTGTTTTGACAATGGCTATGTGGGAAAAGCAGCCAGTGGCTTGGAAAGAATACTGTGCGAAGCACTGCTAAAAGAAACGCTAGGAAAGCATGGATAGGTGCACAGGCCGCCATGATATAACTGAAATAATGTTGAAAATGGCATTAAACACCATCAATCAATCAATCCAGGGCTTTAAGGGTTAAGGAATGTCCTTGGGCAAGACATTGCAGAGCCCCAGCTTTGTGCTGGTGAAATACAGAAAAGACAGTAATAAGTTGTCACACTGACATGAATAAATATCTGAAATAATGTTCAAAGTGGTGCAAAATGCTCCAACAAATAAACACCAAATCTATACAAGAGAAGAACATTTTAGTCTCATCTAAATTGAAACTATTTGCAGATGAAAAAGTACATGTAACTCAACACAATAAATGTCTCTCTGGAAGGGTAGAAACAGTGTGGGGGAAAAAAGAAAAAATGCAGGCTACCAACATTTTCTGCTTTTTCTACAGGCTATATTGTACCAAAATTTTCTCTTTATCCCACAGTATTTGGAGAGGCTGTCTTACTAAGAGTTGTTAAAACTTGGATTGTTTGAAAAAGGTTTAAATTTAATAATGCGCCTTTTACCTCTATTTCATATACTAATAATTCTCAGCAAATTCTCTAAAATTCACTGGCTGTTTCCCCCATGAGCAAACCCAATTCATGTTCAGGAGTTTGAGAGGATCAAATCCTGTTGCAATGACACTTAACTCTTTACCACACAGCAATATTTTAGATTGGTCCAAATTGAAAGCATTTACAGACAACAAAATAAATGTGACTCAAAATTTAAATTTGTTTCTGGTAGGGTAGAAAACACAGTGGGAAAAGGAGAAAATGCTGGTAACGAGCATTTTCTCCTTTTCTCGGAATGTTTTCAGAAGGCATCTTCCATAGGTTCGTTTAAACCCGGAATTGTGTGGTTAAGGGTTAATAAACAAGGATGTGAAGATGCTTGCAAGCCATCCATGGCCTTTTGGTTCATATGATTTGTAAAACATGTGTTCAAAATTCAACTGTAGCTGGAGCTTGATAGGTAGTTTCCTACAAAAAGTAACCTCCCCCACCTTTATTGCCAGTAATATCTCTTTACCAAACAACAAAATTTTAGACTGGTCCAAATTGAAAGCAGTTGCAGACGACAAAATAAATGTGACTGAAAAATTGAAATTTGTTTTGGGAAGGGTAGAAAACACTGTGGGAAAAGGAGAAAATGCTGGTTACCAGCATTTCCTCCTTTCCTCACAATGTTTTCAAAAGGCTTCTTTGTCAGGGTCGTTAAAAGTCGGGATTGTGTGGCAAAGGGATATCAGTTATTGACCCAGTGAACATGAGTAAGTGTACAGCTACTGCTATACACTTGAAATACTGTTGAAAACAGATTTATTGCATTGTGACATATATCAGTCAAATACATTTACTTGTTTCTGTTTCTCTTCCTACCTTAGGTGCTCTATGATGGAAAGTTTTACGTGAACAGTATTTTTGCCCAAGGTACAGATTGCCAGTATTAAGTTTTTACAACAGTCATGAAGAATATTGAATTAAGATTACCAATATTATTAACTCTTTATCAAATGACAAAATTTTAGACTGGTCCAAATTGAAAGCACTTGCAAACGACAAAATAAATGTGATTGAAAAATTGAAATTTGTTTTGGGAAGGATAGAAAACATTGTGGGAAAAGGAGAAAATGCTGGTTACCAGCATTTTCTCCTTTTCCCACAATGTTTTCAAAAGCCCTCTTCTTCAGGGTCATTAAAACCCGGGTTTGTGTGGTAAAGAGTCAAATGTGATATTTTTGTGACCATTGTTTTTTATTACTAAAAGGAAAATTATTGAAAGATACTGAACTCTGTTTCCAGTTTAAGCCTTTACCACACACTCACAGTTTGTAACAGCCCTGAGAGAGAAGCCCTTTGAAAACATTGTAGGAAAAGGAGAAAATGCTGGTAACCAGCATTTTCTCCTTTTCCAAGTGTTTTCTTCCCTTCCAAAAAAGAATCTTAATTTTAGAGTCACAATTATTTTGTCAACTGCAAATGCTTTCAATATGGACTAGCATAAAATTTTGTCATTTGGGAAAGGGTTACAGTTTTAATTCATGTTTATGAATTTTAAAACAAAACCATATCTTACAAAGTTCGAGACCTATAAAAAGTACATTTGAGCAAACTGCAATTGTTTTCACTATCTACATATTTTCAAGCTTTTAAATAAGTATACAATGGTCCTTTAGCAAACAATCTCGTCTTTTAATGACCCCCAAGAGATAGCTTTAGAAACTTCGTGGGTGAAGGAGAAAATGTTGGTAACCAGCATTTTCTTCTATTCCCTCAATGATTTCTACCATTTCAATGACAAATCTAATCCTTTCCGCCACACTGAATTACAGTAGTTGTCAAAAAACACTTCCAATTTGGACTTGTCCAAAGTCTGTCATCTGGTAAACGGTTAACCCATTTCTGCACATAGTTTTTAACTCTTGACAAACAACAAAATTTTAGACTTGAAAGTATTTGCAGATGATAAATGGGTCTCAAGTATTGAAATTTGCTTTTGAAAGGGTAGAAAATATTATGGGAAAATGAAAAAAAATGCTGGTAACCAGAGAATTTCAACAATGTTTTCAAAAGTCTTCATCTCTAGGGTCGTGAAAACTCAAGATTGTTTAGTAAAGGGTAAAACCGATAAAAACCCTTTTTAAAGTACCTCACACAATAATATTTCTAAGCCACTGGCCGCTTTCCCACATGTCTCAATGAATATCATCAATTCTAAGAAATTGGAAAAGCCAGGAATCAAACCACTGACCCCCTGTTCTCAAGTCCTTGACTGAGCTACCTGGGCTTTGTCCTGTTCATAAGTAAATACCTGTGTATAGTAACATGAACCAGGCTATGGCAAAAGGGGCTTAAGGCACCTCTGTGATGCATGATACCTAGCAAGTCATAACATAATCATGGATCCACCGAGTTCATTTTTTTCTAACAACTGACTGAATCATGAGGTGGAATGGTCCTATTACATACAGAAAATTGTCCAATAGTGAAAAGTTTCGTCTCCGGTCAGCCTGTGCAGTCCGCACAGGCTGACCTGGGTCGATACTTTTCACAGATGCATTAAACCCCCTTATTACAGAGCATAGCTCATAAGCAAAATCAGTCATCTTATACCCATTATCTATTCCAGCACTCAGAAAGCAATAGCTCGTAACTGTATCTGTCCAAATTTGTTTTCTAGCTTTATTGTCTGTAGATGATGTGTATAGGTATATGTATAGGTATAGTTCTTACTCGTATTTTGAATTTTACTCACTCAAATTGTTCCAAAAGAAACCTCCAAAATCCACAATTTTGTTCCAAAATTCTAAAATTAGGATCACCAATCACTGCAGAAGTCCATTCTGATGTTACTGGTATATTGTTAAGTTAGTAGATGCACTAATATTGTCCATATTTGTCTATAAACTGAGAGCAATTTTTTCCCTGTCCACACTGTTCAAATGTCACGTCACTCTGTCCAAAATGAGACACTGAAATGAGAAGAACATAAATTTCTTTTTAACTCTTTACCACACAATCCCGACTTTTAACAACCCTGAAAGAAAAGGCTTTTGAAAACATTGTGGGAAAAGGAGAAAATGCTGGTAGCCAGCATTTTCTCCTTTTCCCACAATGTTTACTACCCTATCAAAAAGAGAAATCATCAATTTAGCAACACTTAATTTGTCGTCTGCAAAATTAATGCTTTCAATTTGGTTCAGTCTAAAATTTTGTCGTTTGGTAAAGAGTTAAATAATGCAAAGTATGTATGGGCCATGCTCGGGCAAAAGGGGACTTAAAGCATCTCCAGGTGTTTTGAAAACATTGTGAGAAAAGGAGAAAATGCAGGTAACCAGCATTTTCTTGATTCCACACTATGTTTTCTACCCTAATAAAAACAAATTCCATCATTTCAGCCACAGTTGAATTTTTGGCTGCAAATACTTTGAATTTGGACTAGTCCAAAATTTTGTTGTTTGGTAGAGTTAAATGAAATCCTAAAGAGGCCATTTAACAACTATGTCCTTGTATCTTACACTGCCATTGAGACTGCATTCGCATTTTGAGTCTGAAATACAAATTTATATAAGGTCTCCCTGGCTCAGTGGTAAAGTGTAGCACTCATAACCTGGAGGTCCGAGCTTTGAGCCTCACTGGAAGCAATGGGTTTTTCATAAGAGTGTCCTTGGGCATGACACTACAGAGCTATAGCCTTGCACCATTTAAACCCAGGGTATACATGAACAAGCAAACTGACGCAATGAAATGACTGATGTAATGTTGAATGCCGCATTAAACACCATTCAATCAATCGAGTAAATTTAGATTGAAAAACACATGTATTTTTAATCTACTAGTCTCAGATTGTATCTCTAGAACTATTTTACAAGATAAGTTCATTTCTTTATACAGTAAACCCTGCCCTTGTGGCCACCTTTATATTAATTCTTTTCAAGCTGATAAAATTTCTAACTTGTCCAAATTGAAAGCATTGTGAACAACAAATTGAATGTGGCTCAAATGAAGGAACTTGTCTAAAAAGGTAAAATCACTTTTGGAAATAGAAAATGTTGCTTTTCACCTTTTTTCATTATGTTTCAAAAGCCTTCTTTTTCAAGGTAAAAAAAAAACAACACAATTTGAGAGTCTCTTTGGTGCTGGCTTAATACAAAGCAGCTTTTGAGTGTACCTTTTGTGCTTGCTTACTAAAAGTTGGACTTTAATTTGTTTTAGCCCCAAGGCATGCCTTTTTCTATCTCAAGAGTACATTACTTTTACGAAATACTACTGCAGAGCCCTAGTGGTGCAGCTAGTCGCATAAAGGACTTGAGATTGGGGGATTGCTGCTTCAAATCCCTAGCTCTGCCAATTTCTTTCCCAGGATTGATGATAGTCATTGCAACAGGATACATTCCTCTCTCAATGCTAATCAGTGTATTGACAATGATTACGTGGAAAAGCAGCCAGTGGGATATTATGCCAAGTACTGGAAACAGAAACTCTTGATAAGCATGGACAGGTGCACTGGCTGCCGTGATAAAACTGAAATAATGTTGAAAATGGCATTAAACAACCGACAACTGGGGAATATTCACAAAAAAAAAAATATCAACTAAATGGAGAAATGTGAGAAAGGAGCAGTTGCTTGTAGCAAACAATTGCTCCTTTCAAAAATTTATGGCAAGGGTGTAAAAAAGTTGTATTTGATCAATCATCCCTTCAGCAGCTGATCCTTTCTAAGCTTAAAATATAATGGACTTCGAAGTTCTAACATTAATGTGTAATAGATGTAGATCTAAATATCATTCAAATACCTGTTGACATGGACTGTGCTAAAATCTGTGAAAAAAATCGTCGTACAGCAGAGATATAATAACACCAGACTGGGATATCTATTTGTCAGTTAACAAACATCTTGGTCTCTCTGTATCACACGCTAAAAAGATACACTGTTTTTAGATTGGAAAGAAAAGAGATCAGTAAAAAATGACATAAAAAATATTTTTCTTAATCACAATGTGGTAGATAAATATTACTTGAGTACTAGTAAACGTCTACTTTTGTCTTCAATTGTCTTGCACTCCAACAACTTGAAGTACATGTATTTATCAGCTTTGGAATATGTATCTATAATTTTGAAAAGTATGGTTCATCTGCATGCAATAACTTGACTGATGAAGTAACATCAACTCTGTCTTCAAAAACTAGCAGTAAAAATAACTATAAGCAATGTGTTTTACTAAACTCTTGAAAGTTGAGAAATATCCTTTGTTGACAGCATAGATCGAGATCAGACTGCACCAGGGATCGTATATACACATGTGTATATACGATCCCTGACTGCACCTAGTAAGAGGTCTGACCTTTGATATAAAACGTCCACCACCTGATGCTAAACTCAGGTCAAAATTCGCTAGTAATTACAGACCAAAAAAAAAACTCCACAAAGTTCTTAACTTTTTCATTACCTACGAAGATCAAGATCAGATCGCACATAATGTAAAGTCTGATCTTCGTTATAAACCGTCCACATTTTGTTTGACTTATTCGCCATGGCTCATATTACAAACCTTTATACCCTGTGTAGACATTCGATTTTGTATGCGCCGAATTTCTTACTAGTCGAAATTGTAATAGGCCGAAAGTGTTATAGGCCGAGATGTCATTCGATGTTTGGACGACTCTTGACAAGAAGAAATAGGCATCTCATGATCGAAATAAATATAACACAACTCCGATTTACCAATCAAATGCATACAAATAAATTAGATACGATGAGCGAAGGTAATTTAACGAAAATTAAAGACTTACCGAAGTTTAGCAACGTTTTCTAAGGAGAGAAAGCACATCGTCTGTGTAATACGTCATCGGTCACATGGTGTCTACAAATAGGACACCAGAATGATTCCGAATAGTGCGTGGCAACGTCACTTGGGAGAATTGATAAAAAAAAATAGGATTTTTTGTATGGTTCTCTGACATGAACCGATGCTGCAATGAACGCCCCTATCCCCTTGGCGACAAAATAAGAGTAAATCTAACAGATTCGTGCCTTTTTTCAAGCATAAAAAAAATCTAATTTTGGACTTTATTCGGGCTTTAAAGGTCAAAACTTGTTATTTTCCGGCTTATTTTTAACTTACAACCAGTCTTTCGTTTTTAAATTTACTGATTGCAGTGGTTTTTGTCCCTGAAAGGATAAGAAAACATTGTGGAAAAAAAGATGTTGGTAACCAGGTTTTTTTTTTTTTTTTTTCTCTCTCTCTCTTTTCTCACAATTGTTTCAAAAGCTTTATTCCTAAGGGTCGTTAAAACTTGGGATTTAGTGGTTAAAGGGGAACTGGTTGGACTGGAACAAGGTTTCTCTAGCTAATAGGGCATTGCTATCCAAATTTGAAGTCAACGCTGCTGATATAACAACTCCTTGTTTCTGTTTGTTACACCCTGACCTACCAACACACACAATTTAAGCTTGTCAATATTTTGATGAGAATCTACGATAAATGCTACCCTAGAAATGGACTCCAACACGATACCGCTGCTGTAGGTGAGCGTATGATGTACCAACTGAGCTACCATACCATCCTACATTAGCAGTGCTGCCAAAGGATTTTTCGTGTTAAAGGGGCTTTTTAGAGCTATGTTCTTCATTTTTTGTGTGTTTTGTTAAACAAGGATGAATACCACAAAAGACAATGGACGGTTAGATGCAAGAGAAAGGTGCAAATTTGGCGTTCAAATAATTGATATGCTTTGTAATACGTAACTCTGTTTACTTTTATGCCGTGTCTGCGCATGTCAACAGTCTTCGAAGATTTGATCTGTCTGCTATGACGCATCACAGCCATTCATTCCATTTTTTTAAATGGGATATTCCTTTACGTATTTTCTCTTGAAATAACATCTTGGTCTAAACCCCTTTTTTGCAGAATAACATAGTTTATTAGTTTTTGAAAATATATTTTTTATATTATTATGCTTTTTTAACACTTCTGTTTTACTCAGCTTTTAACAAAAATCTAATTTTATTACATCACAGCAAAAACATCAGCTGCATAAACATGAAAAACTATCAGTATAATCAATTGATTGTTCAGAAAAGATTTGTTGCAAAATAACTACAAGGACTTGAAAGTCATTAAAATATTTTTTTCTGCAGATTTGTTTTTGTAGGTGACTGACCGTATTGTATCCATGGGGTGATCGGCATCTACATGCTCAAGGGAAAGGGTTTGTTATCAGGAAATCCTGTTTCAGTCCCTGATTGCACTGTCAGTCATGTTGGAGTATCATTGAGCAAGGCACTATAGCCAAAGGCTAGCACTTGTTGAAACTTTGCTAAAAAGGATATGATTAATAACAGTAAGTCAGCAGAATTGCTGTGAAATGTAACATGAAAGTTCATTCAAACAAATATTTACAAACTTAAATGTCTGAAAATTCTCAGTCTTTGATCCATGCAAGTAAAATATATGTGTTGTTCATGGCTTTAACTAAGAAATACTATGTTGTCAAACGGTGACTAAATAGTCATGATTTCATTTCAACTTCCAGTGTCAGAAGGCAACAAAGCTGATATAACACCTCCTACTTTCCATTTGTTATATCACCTGGTCAAGAACACCTGCTAACACACAAATTAATCTTGTTACCAATTTGCTGAGAATCAACGGGAAATGCTACCCTAGAAATGGACTCCAGCGCAATACCCTGTCCTAGCTGAGTGTACGATGAACTGACTGAGCTACCAGACCATTCTATATGACTTAGTGTTACCAAAATATTTTACAAATTAAAGGGGCTTTTTTGTACATTTCTTTTTTGTTACACACAGGTGAATATGGTAGATCTACTACAAAATAGACTTTTCTCTGCAAACGTAACAACACTGGGCAATTGCATGCTGTAAAATTTGGCGTTCAAATAATGGATGGATTGGTTGCTTTGCAAAACATAACTCTGTTTTTATGATATCAAATATGACAGCATCATACCTATTTGAATACAATCCCATAGACTGCATTCATATTACTGATGACATGACATTCCCACAAGCCTCTCCAAATTCTGGCACGAATTCCACAAATATCCTAAGGGCTATCTATCCCATTATGGAAACTCCACCGAGATTTTATTTATTTATTTATTTATTTTCTTATTATGTTTGCCTTGCTTCTTTACTTATAGTTTGCCAGCAGTTCTCTTCAATAATTCAGAGATGAATCAGTTTTTAAGATCAGTGGGATTGTAAAAATCTGAATTATATCTAGATCTACTCCCTATAATTCGAAGGCAATAGATTTGGTGATTCACTTTCTTTAATATCAAAGGAGCAAACACTTCAAGCGCTGCTCGCTTCTAAGCTTTGCCTATGTCCATATTAACTGTCCTGTACAGGACAGTGATGCGTCATAGCAGACAGGTCAAATCTTCGAAGAATACTGAAACGCGCAGACAACGGGTTATAGGCGGACTAACCAGGGCGCCAAGCGGGTAGAAGGGTGATGACATCTGCTGCCAAAGGATGTTTACATGAAACAGCGAAATACCGGCATTTCTGTCGCTATTTGTAGTCAAAGCACTGACAGCACTGATGGTCTAAGGGCAAGTGGAGAATGCAATTGCGCGAAGCAATCTCTACTCAACGTTAAATTGTCCTTTCGAAAATAAAGGTTAGCTGGTTTACTTTTTTTTTTTTTTTTTTTTTTTCTTTCTTTCATGCATTTCAAAGGACCTGAGTGGCTGCATCTAAATGCTACAACCACATATGCGTACTTCTGTAGTCTTAGTCCACAGCAGTACAGATTACCTTTGAAAACAGGGTTCAATGACTTTCATGGCACTCTCGAAAACAAGAGGGACATGATGGCCCTTTATTTCATGCTTTCCGGTAGGATATCGAGAAATAGCGGTGAAAATATTTTTCGATATTACACGGGTACGACCAGTGAGAATACCGACCACGGGGAGTTTGTACTGATTTTTATGGAAGTCTCGACAAAAAAAGGCGTTAGAAGCATGAAATAAATAGAATATTTGTTTTTTTCGGTGAGAGATCGAAATTTATTTCATCGAGTGAACATCATCGGTAACATTTTCACGAGTGGCGCAGCCGCCACTCGTGAAAATATTACCGATGATGTTCACTCGATGAAAAAATTTCGATCTTTCACCGAAAAAAACAAATATCCTCTATATATTGCTCCACCTTTTGTTGAACATTTCCCCATTTTGTGTTATTTGTACATGGGAGTAATAAAGAATAAAGCTAAGTAAAGTATATTACATACATTTTCTATTCTTTCATCAGGAGTTACAAACATAGCACTAATTGGTCTCTTTATTATTCATTATATTGATACATCTTGAAAGACAAATAAAGACAATAGTCCACCTTGTGTAAGACCACACTATTCTTTTTTCCAGCTTCTCGTAAAGTATGATCTATATAAGAAATGACAGAGTAAGTAGGTATGGTCCGTGCTCTCTGAAAAAGGGGCTTAATGACAAAAAATTGCATCGCTCATGTTGCTTCTTACCCAAATCAGTTGCTAATATTTACGCTGTACAACACAGAATTTCAGATGTAGTTCTTGCATAAAAGTCATCATGCAAAATTGTTAAAGAAGATGCATTAAAAATACCCCTACTTTGCCGTACTATCAACACTTAAACTACTAAATCAATGGTAAATGTAATTTTCCCACCACTGTTACCGCCACAATATAGCGTTTTCGCAGTCCGTTTTGCCGATAAAGTCTCACCATAAAGGACAGTGTAGATCTAAAATCAAAGTGCTCCCTCATATCAATCAAGGGTGGGAAACATATTAAAATCGTCGGAAAGAAGTTCGCCCGGACGGGGTATCGAACTCGTGACCTCCACATAATGTGTCAGATAAGCTACCCACTGAGCTGACCCGGCCGGGTATCGACTTTTGAAGATTCAGTAAAGATCTTTTTGTTAATTTATCCTCTTGTTGATTAAATAACTGAGAAATAAGCAGTCGATTCTTTAAAATCGATCGCGACAGATACTTGCAATACGGAGAGGTAATGTATCCTATTATGATTTTCATCCACCCTTCATATCAGACGTAATTGATAAAGAAGTAAATGGCTGGAAAGAATGTTGTGCGATTTCTAATGTGAGTATGCAAGAAAAACAAGGATCAGTGCGATGATTGCAAAAAAAAATATGAACTTTTATTTGAAGATATGATCGAAATCCCAATTGGTCCGGTATCCTGAAGAATGAACGTGGTATAAGAAATAATAGTTAGAGAAGTGTGTGTGGTGTGTGTGTGGGAGGGGGGGGCGGGGGCGGGGGGAAGAAACTTTTTCTTTTAGTAAATTTGATCACTTACACACTTTTTGACAGATCTACTGGCATGTGATGTGATACTCTACCACAGAAATTTCGGCAGATTAACTATATGATCCAGTACCCTATCATCTCAATGCCATGGCTGTATTATTGATCTACTTGGTAGATGGGGACATATTTCAGCCGTTATGTTTTAAGGCGCTTTATGGCAGATTGTATAAAGTACACATAATTTCCCAAGCGGGCTTATATATCGCTTGGTAATGCTTAATGCCATTGTGGAAAAGGATTTATTGTTACCAGAATCGCTATTAACATGTAGAAAAGCAGGACGGTCTGTCCACTTAACGCTGTACAGCATGATCCTTTGATTGAACAACCCTATGGATGAAGGTTTGTGAAAACCTGGTGGGAAAAGGAGAAAATGCTGGTAAACAGCATTTTATTCTTTTTCCAGTAAGTTTTTCATCTTTCGAAGACAAATTCCATTACTCGAGCGACAGTTGATTCATCGGAGCAAACCTGTACAAGTATGGGATAATTCCGTCTGGTAAAAGAATTAACCTTACAGCAAACGATCCCGTGGTTATAAAACAATTATTTAGCATCAACTACATAAATTTGTTGTGAAGGAGAAAATGCTGTTTTCATACTTTTTTTCCCTTTATTTACGATGTTTACCTTTTCAAACACATTTACGATGTTTACCTTTTCAAACATACCTTTTCAAACCTTTTCAAATCATATGAGCCATATTAAATTTGTCATGTGGAAATGCTTCGAACCTCGACAAGTCTAACACATTGTCATCTGATAAAGGTCCAGCCAGGTAGGTCAATGTTGAGCGTTTCTGAGTCGTGACCTGGTGGTTTCGGGTTCGATACCCGGTTGAGGCAAACTTTCTTTCCGGCGATTTTTCTGATGCATGTGAGAAAAGTATTCAACGGCTTGAAAGAAAGTTGAGTCAATACCGATGTGAGAAAGCCAGGAAACACATGCGTAGGTACGCTGACAGCCGTGATATGACTGAAGCTTTTAAAACGGCGTTAAACCCCAATACAAACAAATCACCATCACAGAGAACTAGCTCAAGTCTGGACCAGTCGGCATAGCTCAGGTGGTAGAGCGTAGGACTTGTAAACAACGAGTCTTGGTTCCCTTGAGGGTGTGGGTTCGAATTAATGCATGAATGAATGCTTGGGACAGCTTGGGTCATATTGGGCGCATTTACAAACTAAATCATGCATTTGCTTTAAGTGATACCGTGGAACATTGGAGCGAGATCTTCAAAACAGTAACAGTGAGGTAGCAACCTTACCTATATAATTTAAAAAAAAAAAACCTCTGAAAAGGCCAATAGGCCCTAAAACCTGTTCAATTATCACACAAAATAGCTTCTAATGGAGTAAGAATTCCCCCAATTAAAGAGGCAAAACGATGTATGTAAAGAATGTCGTTAAAAGGTGGAAAAGTCAAGAAATCTAAAGACTAAGTTTTTTTAAAAAGGTTAAGTTTCTTTAGAAATTCAAACAATGATTCCAACTTCACCGTATCTAACAATGTTTTTATACTTTCAACCTTAAAGTACCTGTCTCTGATAGGGGAAAAATCTGTGCACTATATAAGTAAATGCTTAGAAAAGTCTTTTCCTTAACCGTTCATAAAGTCCTCCACTGCGTATATGATATCATCATTTGAAGGAAAGTGGGAACCGAAAATAGTCTTCATCAATTTAGGAAACAGACGAAAGTTTGATGGAGCAAGATCAGGCAAGTATGGCGGATGCTCAATTTAATCAAAGCCACAGTCGTTAAAGGCAGCAAAATCTAATGACAGACTTATGTACGAAGGCATTGTCCTGTTGGAACAGCACACCTTTACAAAAGTTTTCCGCGTCGCTTGAGTTTAACATTTTCTCATAACTGCCTAAGAAGTGATGCATAGCACCTGGCACTATGTGCCATTGATCGTTTGTCCCTTTTCCAGATAATTTACAATTAGAATACCGTCAGAATCCAAGAAAACCGAGGCGATAACCTTTCCAGCTGATAGAACAGTCTCTTCCTTCTTTGGAGGGGGTGAATCAGTGTGCTTTCATTGTTTTGAATGTTCTTTGGCCCCTAAGGTGAAATAATGAAACCATCTTTCATCCATCGTCACAAACCTCCGCTCAAAATTAGCAGGATCTGTCTCTAATATGTTCAGATTTGCACGCGACTTAGTGCACATGGTGTGCTTCTGATCAACTGTTACATATCTTTGTACCCAACGGACTCAGAGCTTTCTCGTTGCAAGATCTTTGGTAAGAAATGAATGTACTCTTTCCTGTAAAATTCCAAGTGTATTTGCTATATCTCTTTGTAACTCGCCTGTCAGCCATGACAAAATTATTGACTTTCTTGGGTTGCAACAGTGGCAGATCTTCCAGGACGGGCGTCATCCTCAAGGCTCTGCTTGCCACGCTTAAATTCCGCCACCGACCTTTCATTGTAGCATATGAAGGGGCATCATTCTCTAGTATTGCTACCATATCAGTATGGATATCCTTTCTTTGCAAAAGTCATATACTTTGTTTACTTGTTTGGCATAAACTGAACAAATGGCAACAGTCTTCGGTTACACAAACTGAAAAAGTCAGGGAATAGTAGGGCTGAAAGAGGACATAAGTCCTTAACTCTTTCAATACAAGGCTAACAAATTATCAATCAGCTCTCGTAAATTAGACCCGAAGACGGAGCCCTGATGTACTCCAGAAGAGTAAACTTTGGCACGTAAATTATAGCTTTTTCTGTCTCTTTCTAATATAACTAGTTAGCAAAGTGAGATACCTATCATCTTTAAGTTTAAACAAATTACCTTTTTTGCTAAACTCTGTTAGATTATTTTGATATATCGCAGAAAATAAAATACAAGAGGGTTAGTCGGTATCAATTGCTTGGCATATATGGTGATGATTGTCTACCAGTTGATAAGTTTTGCAGTGTTTTGGTAAGAAAGATGGACATTCTTTCAAGAAATTCTTCGTAACTACATAACAAAGAGACTGGCCTATAGTTAGATGGTATAGACTTATCAACTTTTTTTTAAAGTTGAGAGAATTGCTTTCGTCCAGGATTCATGGCAAACCTCTTCGGATTGAATAGTGCACAAAGTGGTTCACAGATGGAGTTAATGCATCCTTTGAGCATTCTGGGGCTTATATTATCTGTATCACTAGCCTTATCGATTAAATGGATTATATACTTGACACCCAAAATAGTAATTTTATCGATTACAAGGTTATGTAAGGTTTTGTGTTGACATTCAGGAAACACTAGGTTGTTGTAATTTATTGTTAATATTAATGTCAAATAACTTTTTGGTTTTCCTTGGGACAGAAGTATCTAGCATTTTCTTCAATAGTATGCCAGATATGTCGCGGCGGCACAATACACATCACTCTTCCCCAGCGATTCTCTGCCCTTCCCGAAAAAAATGAGACCGATACTAACGCCAAGATTGCTTTCCCGACTTTAGCTGGCTTGCAGTCTGATCTTTGTTACCTCATTACATTTATTTCGATTTAAAAATAACAGCGTTTCAACTGTTTTTCCCAATTAAAAAGGGTCCATGTAAGTAATTCAGTGCTGACAGAGTAAATGGTTAGAGAACTGTGAAAACTTGCGTAAAGACTTTCATCAGACCTTGGAAATAAGTTTGGTCCGACCTGGAACTTAGTTGTGAGATTTGGGACTTGGTCATTGATAGGTTGTTTGTCTGTATCGTGTTTTACGACGCTGAAAACATTATAACAGTGATTTCGGAGGCCGGTGCGCATGCACATGTATATCTATGCTTACCTGGAGTTTTTTCTACCAGTAGATAGCACTGCATTCTTCCCAAGCCACTGGCTGCTTTCCGGCATGACCATCGTCGAAGTGATGTTCAGCGGTGAGAAAGTAATTAATCTTATGATACCTGTCACAATGACTATCAATAATTCTCGAAAAAAATTGGCGAAGCTGGGGAGTCAAACCAGCACTTTACCTGATTTCCAGCCCTACACGTTTGCGACTGAGCTACCGGGCTTAGTGGGGTCAATGGGAGAGAAGGATGCTAACCCTTTACCTCCTAAGCGCGACTCACTGACCTTTTGCGGACAGCGTAGATCAAGATCAGACTGCACAGAACGTACTGTCTGATCTTGGATGTACACTGTCCGATAAGGAGATATCTTTCCTCCAAAAATACCATTGAAATAGGAAAATTTAGGTCTTTACTATTGACTTGAAAGTATTATTTCTTTTATTTAGCAGGATAAGGGTTAACAAGACGGCAATAAAGTCATTCCTAGGGATAAAAAAGGACGTACAACAAATAAATCAGCAGGAACGCTGATCAAGTTTTATGGCCTAGCGTTGACGGCCATCTCTATTTATTGGATTATATCAAGGGAATTGGGAGATATAAACCGGTTCCCTGTTGTCCACAGATGCCTGGTTACTTGAGACAGATTTCTAAAAAAAAACTGTAAAAACTCGACTCGTATCAACGCCTATGCATGTACCTATCTTAGATTAAGATGTCTTCACTTAACTCTTTGCCCAATCATCCTGGGTATAAACAACTGTTAGGAAGATGGCTTATTAACATTTTCTCTTTTTTCCACATTGTTTTCTACTCCATCAAAGAACTTAAACTCATTTTGGTTCCATTTTCGATATTGTCGTCTGCAGATGTTATTGATTTGGAAGAGTCAACACTGAATCATTAGGAAAAAGGTTAACTATTTCGGTGCCGAAACAATATCAATAACACGCGACCACTTTCGACGGCAATCTACTGAAACCAAGAAGGATTTTATCTTACATTCTTGACTAAACAAGCCGATGGTATAGATCCAAGATCAGACCTAACCTTCTGTGCCGATCTGTTGTGAGATTTCCTTATCCCTCTTTTTTTAAACTGTAAGTACATAACCAGAAGGTATCAGTTTAAGCGTTGATATTTCATGAACATATATAAGGGTGTCACCTTTGTATAAAGCTATTATATTCTCATATCATTCCCATATTCCGGCATGTAATATGTTATTGCCTTCGTCCAAATGAATGCGCCTTCACGTCATAAACTCTTACCTTTTGAAAATTTATTTTAAACAACACGTAATTAACTGGCATGTAGTATACTAGTCTATCCCACAGCATGTAGTATAATGGCCAATATAACAGTTCTGGCAAATGACCTCCCGAGGCGGGAATTGAACCCAGGACCTCTAGGTCCCACGGCGAACGCTCTACGACGTCGCTACAAAAGTAGGCTCTATAGCAAGGCAGTATAAGTGTCCCTTTACAAACACAAGCTATACATTTATAGCTATCTGTGGGATAGACCATTCTACTACATACTCCCCCCGCCATACGAAGATTCGTCCACGAATCCTTCAATTACTGTTACTCTATTTCCTAACTATGTGAGTCAGGTAATCCTTTCCGAATAACTAATCCAGGCTCAATATGTCCATCAGCACATTCAATATTTAAGATGTCTGCAACGGGTTTCATCAGACACTTGAGGTGTTCTAGATAAAAAGCCTCTGACACTAGACTAACACAGCTGCTAGTGTCTAACAATGCCTTAGCTGGCTTAGTGTCTACATATATATATGCTTCATTGACATGTCCAATAAGTTTGGGATCATTCATAACAGTAGCGGTGCTCATATCAGACCCCACGACAGGAGCACAAACTGGTTTGGTCAGTCCCGTGGTGAATGTCCTTGCCTTTTACACTTTGAACACACAAGCTGTGCTAAAATAAAACAGCACTTAATCTGTCATGTCCGTTCTGATTACACAGGAAGCATGTAGGTGTAAAAGTGTCTTCAGCCTTTGGGTCCTTCTTATTCTGGTCCTGTCTGTTGGCATCTGAATTCCAATTCCGTCGACGGCTTCTCTTTTTCCATGTGTTTGACGGTTGTGATGCCTAGCTTTTCCCATTTCTAGTTTGTCAGTGCGTTCGTTGATCTGCTTGAGGAGTTGTTGAATCGCAGATTCTTCCTCCTTCTTCTCACAGGGAACTGCTGGTTTATAAGGCTTGTCTGAAGTGTCCTTTAATTCAGCTTCTAGACGCCGGAGTTCTCTTTTGAATTCGTCATAAGTGGAGTCCTTGTCACACTGATAGGCTGACATCAATTTAAGGTCCCATCTCAGACCTGAGTGTAGCACTTGCTTCAAGATTCCAGTATATGTGCGCTTAAGGCCTCTAAGCTCTACAGCTTTATCAAACGCTTCCTCTAATCTGGAGGCAAACAGCTCGACAGATTCACTGTGTTTCTGCTCACATGTATAAAATCTTTTCATAATACTCTCCGTTGTTTCAATTGTTCCATAGTCGTTTTTGAATTTCCCCAAAAACTCTGCTATGGTAATGTCTGGCCCAAGGCGTCGAAGCTTATCACTTGCACTGCCTTCAACTGCACGCCGAATACCGAACATAAGCTGATCATCAGCAAAGTTATTTTAGGCTATGACTGCCATAACTTCATGGTGAAAGGTATCCCAAGTCACTTCTCCACGATCATCTTCACCATAAAGTATGCATAACTTTGGATACTGGTGTGGCTCTGTGCGAGGAGCTGGTTCTGGCACTCTCCGAGGGGTAGCTCTAGAATCAGTGTAAACTTGGGTCAGTCTAGCTATGTCTTCCATAGACCCTGCCCTGGGTTTGAACCCGAGTCGGCGGATGTTGTGAAGCAACTCCATTTCTGCCTCATCCCTCTTAAATTCTTCCATATCTCCATCATCCTTTGATGCCATGGTAAAAGGTAACAGCAACAACAACAAAAGTACGAGTAAAATACAATGTCCAACTCGTATCAAATTTCTCTGTTGCTAAAATCTTTTTAGGTGTAGACTAGGAAGCGTATGAATATCACTACAATCTCTGGTAGTTTTCCCAAAACTCAATACCCTCAAAAGTAATACACAATAATGAACACTAAGTATGACATAATATCACAAAGTTAAATGCTGGAAAAATCATCAGTCAAAAAGTAAAATTTTATTCAAACTATCATATACCTGATTTAGTTCACATCAGTATCGCTAAAGATCAAACCTGAAATTAAACTGGTATTTTTACTGATTGCTGCGTAAAAGTAAAGTTTTAACTTACGCACAATGTTTTCTAGTTATTGCAAAGATGGACTTAGCAAATATAAAGATCAACTCCATTTGTCATTATGTTTTCATTTGCAATAAGTGAAATGCAATAATGGAAACTTCAATGGAAAATTGGTAATATGGCTGATGGCTAGGTAAGAGTAAAGTTTTTAACACTACTCACAATGTTTTCAGGTTAACAGACCAAGAAAAAATTAACTCCACTTGTCACAGTGTTTTCATTAGCAATAAGTGAGATGCAATAATGTCACTTCTTTCCCGTACAGGAATCAATTCCTTTCCAAATGCAATGACTATATACAGCAATATATAATATACATAAATATATGAACTTGAAAAACAAGAAACGGGGTGGTTACTGACTAATTCAATACTGACTTGGATCAGACAAAACTTTGTGGACAAAGATCAGTGTGCAGAATCTGATCAGACTAAGTGCAAACTGAAATCAAATATAAAGGGCTGATTTTACTGTGAAAATATGAAAAATACGCAATTCCTTAAGCAGAATAATAAGAAATCCAGGGAAGAAAATAGGATGTGATTTATCTGCATATGAAGTTTGTAATTGATAGCGTCATACTTTGGAAGTTATGCTCCGGACAAAAATCCACTTTGTAAAATGACAAACGGCAATAATTCCAAAAATAATGAAGACAGAGTTATGGATCTTGTGCACTGCACACCGTCTCACCGAGATAAACATTTGACCGAAGTTTAATGAAAATTTTTCAAAGGGTTCACAGATGTGGAGCAAACAAGAAAGTTTACGGACAGACGGGCGGACAGACAAAGGCCATTTCTATAATCCCCCCTCCCCCGCATTGCAGCGAGGGATTAACACTTGTAGGAGTCATGGATAGGTGCACTGGCCACTGCAAAATAGCTGAAATAATTTTTTGAAATAGTTAAAATTACAGATGCAAGGAAGTTGTGGTCCAAATTTACTGAAAAATTGGTCAGAACTTTGTCTAATCCCCCCCCCCCCCCCCCCCCCGCAAAGCTGGGGGGGGGGGGGGGTTAGAAATGGTTTTCGACTGCCCGTCCGTCCGTCGGTTCGTCCGTCCGTAACACTTTTTTGTTTGCACGTGGCGCCTGCATGCAATGCTCTTGTTATTTATTGCTATAGGAATAGAAAATGCAAAGAATAGAAAAAAAAAATACTGTCGAAATCTTCTCAGAAAGCATGTGTTCTTTGAGGATTAGATTTTGTACAGAAATATTCACCACATAAGCGATTACTTTTTTTTTTTTAGTTCAACTGAAGAGGTAGCGCTTAAGGTCAGCTTTTGTGATCGTGCTGTGTCCCTCGTCCAACGTGCCTCGTCTGTCGTGCGGTCGTCAACTATTAACTTGTGTGCACTCTAGAGCCCACTTTTTCCAGTCAGATACTCATGAAAGTTGTTCAAAATGTTTGTCTTGATGATATCTTTGACATGTGCGAAATTGGGTGATATCAGGTAAAAAAGAAGGTCACCTGGTCAAATCTTTGAAAAACCTATATGTGCACTTAATGGGCCACATTTTCAGTCTGATACTCAAGAAAGTTGGTTAGAATGTTTGTCTTGATGACGTATGTCTCAAACAAGTTCAAAATTAGTTCACATCGAGTCAAGAAATAGGTCACTGAGACAAATCTTGGGGAAAAAAACATTGTGTGCAGTCTAGAGGCCATATTTATCAGTTGGATATTCATGAAAATTGCATAGAATATTTGTCTTGATAATATCTCGGACAATTGTGAAATTCCTCCTTGTAGAATCAAAATGTAGGTCAATGGTTGAAATCTCAGAAAAAAAACCTCGTGTGCACTCTAGAGCTACATTTTCAGTTGAATACTCTTGAAAGTTGGTCAATATGTTTGTCTCGAACAAGATTGAAATTGGATCACGTCGGGTCAAAGAGTAGGTCACTGTCATGAATCTAAGCAAAACCTTAACCCTTAAGCTGCTGATCGCGACCCACTGACCCTTTGCAGACAGTGTAGATCAAGATCAGACTGCACAGAACGTGCAGTCTGATCTTTGACCTACACTGTCCGATACGGTAGTTTCTTTCCGGTGAAATAAACTTTGAAACCGCAATGTTTGGGCTTTTAGTATCGAGTAGAAAATTTGCGTTTCATTTATTCAGCAGCTTAAGTGTTAAGAGACCACAATTTCAGTCTGAAACTCATGAAAATTGGCAGAACGTTTGTTTTGATGATACCTCGGACATGATTGAAATTGGCTCATGGTGGATCAAAAAAACATGTCTCTGTCATGAATCTTAAAAAAAACCTTGTGTCCACCCTAGAGGCCACATTTTGAACTCAGTTTAATTGGTTTTGCCATGTCCAACCCAGAGGGTTATCTCCTTTGAATCCATAAAGATCACGAGGCCAAGACTTTAGAAAAAAATACTCACAATATAAGCCTTTACATATTTATTTTTCTGTTCTGTTGTCAACTCCACAGACTGTCGGTGTCAGATTATGTAGATATTTTTCATTAGTTGTACAAATGTGATAGCAGTTTAGAGCCTGCAAAAATGTTACGGCTATTTGAGCTTCAGCTCATGTGAGCTCTGTAGCCCTGGGCCTCAGGTTTCTGTTTCTTCACCCCTTCTAATGCCCAGGCACTCAGCGTCTTCAGCGCTTTTTATATTTTAAATGATTTTTTTCGCAGTACAACATCCCAAAATTGAATACACCAAATTTGAATATCTTGTGTGTTTCAATAATATCACTTTAAGTTTATAACAATCACTTTTATTACAAGCAACTAGTTTGTTTATTAATTTTATTTTCATATTCCTATTATAAATATTTACACCAATCTTTTTTAGACCTCCTTCCATGTAATTTTTTGTGAAGACAGTTTGCTTAATTTTAGCAGTACCGTCCTGTACGAATATATAAATTGATCGTTCTGTTAATTCATAAATTCATTCGTTGATGACGGTAAACTGATAAATCTAATAACATTAAAAGTTCAGGTATTCGATGTTCTTCACAATGTTGCATGATATAGACTAGTCTTGTATTTTCCCAGATAAACCTGTATCGTAAAACCCAGTTTGGTCACCTGATATGATATAATCCAAAACATATTTCATTCTGTTGGCAATCAAGAACAAGATTAAAGTCATTATCCGTCTTCAAATGAATCTATTTGACTAAAAGCATATTGAAAAATCCCGTATAATCAGCATTTGGTGCATATATATTTGCGAAAATTAATTGTGTGTCGCTGTATAAGATATTAAGAGCAATTAATTGTCCATTAATATCCTTTTTGCATACCGAAAGTTTAATATCTGTACCCTTTTTAAATAGAATAGCTACTCCTTTTAAATGTAAATTACCATGAGTAAAGAAAAAATTTCCTTCCCATTGTTGGTAAACTTTACTCTCAATTTCTTCAAAGAAACGAGACTCTTGTAAACCTAAAATGTCAACGTTCTTTTCTTGAAAGAGTTTTTATATACCAAATCGTTTTTAAATATTCAATCCACGACAACTGTAGGAAAGAATCTTCAAACTATCTATACCAGTCATAAAGAGCATCTATCATTATCAATCTATAATTATTTTCAAATTTTTCCATGTATAGTTTACTGTTAAATGTGTTGTATAAATGACTATTATAATCGTGTGTTCTGAGTAATGGTTGCGTAGAAAGTACAAGAAAAATTGGAGCAGAGTTTGTGTACATCAAGCGATAGTGGATATAATAACTGTGTACATAATTATTGATTGAATGAATGATTGATTGATTGTATGGTTTTTAACGCAGTTTTTTAACATTATTACAGTTATATCGCGGCGGCCAGTGCACCTATCCATGCTTTCCTGGAGTTTCTTTACCAGCACCCTGCACAATATTCTTTCCAAGCTACTTGCTGCTTTCCCACATAACCATCGTCGAAACAATGGTCAGCGGTGAGAGAGGAATGAATCCTGTCGCAGTGACTATCATCAATCCTCGGAAAGAAATTGGCCGAGCAGGGGATGGAACCAGCGACCTCCTGTTCTCAAGTTCTGTACGCTACCGACTGAGCTACGGGGGCTCGGCACACGATTATTGATAGACATTATTAAAGGACCTATCACACAAGTAAGTTTTGAAATTACACATTTTGAAAACCGGGCCATTGGGTTTGACTTCCGGTCTGGAATTATTTAACTCTTTACCACACGAGACAAATGCAGTCTTGTCCAAACTGAAAGCATTTGCAGACGACAATGTAAAGGTGGCTCAAATGATAGAATTTGTCTTTGGGAGGGTTGAAAACATTGTGGGAAAAGGAGAAAATGCTGGTAACCAGCATTTTCTCCTTTTCCCACAATGTTTTCAAAAGGCTTCTATCTCAGGGTCTTTAAACTTGGGAATGTGTGGTAAAGAGTTACGTAAGTAAGAGGAAAATTTGGAGAACAGACAAGAAGTTAGTAGATAGGAAATTTGTTTCGTTTCCACAATGTTTCAGATGGTATTAATGTCAAAACGCAAAAACGCATCAATGTATTGTCAGTGTATTGTCACAGTTTCACACAAGTGTGTTTAAGAGCGTTCAATACCCACAGTGTACATTAGTGGAAATATAACCCGAATGTAAAAGCTGAATCAGCGGAGCACGATCAGACTGTATGGTTATGCATGTCGACTATAAAACACGTTGTCCTCAAATTATATCGACATATCTCCGTGACTGAAGAGAGTGAACAGAGATCGGCCAGCACGTATATGCAGGCCGACTATGACACACGTCGTTTGTATAAACAATAAATTTAACTCCATAAGGCAGGGTCAAGGTTACAATAAACAGTGAATGGAACCCAAAAAGATATCGTGTAGAAGCGGAAAAAAGGAACCAAGATCAGATTGCACGTACAAACATTGTCCGCAGAACATATCAGTATATAGCTCGATATGACAGGACAAAAGTTATAAAGTATAAACAGCAAGAAAACCCAAATATACAAAAAACGGAGAAAGTGGGCCAAGATCAGACTGCACGTGTATGCAGGCCGACCAAGGCACACATTGTCCGCAAAAAATGAGAATATAGCTCTTTACGGCAGAGAGAAAAATACCATAAACGGTGAATGGAACCCAGATGTACATAAAACAAGGAGAAAGTGGGCAGAGATCAGACTGAACGTATTTGCAAGCCGACCCTGGTACATATTTGCCACAAAACATGTCAAAATAGCTGCGTATTGCAGAGTCATGGGTGCAATAAACAGTAATGGAACGCAAATGTATATAGGCATGTATCTCACTAATGATGGATCTTGGGACTTACACATTAACAAGTCTATTGAAAAAGCATGGAAGAGAAAAGGAGTCATGTGACTTTAAATACACGTCTTGATCACCTTTCACTCTAAATAATTTAGGATTGAATCCCCTATTATCGTGGTACTAACACATTCCACTGTGTGCAGGAAAATTGGAGTCTTGCCTGATATTTTTCTGTTGTAGAAAACATGCAATGATACCTCATGTACATTTCTGCGATAAAAGATTTTCTGTTTGTCAGTTAACTATTCTTATTCTAGACAAAACAGGGTACAGCACTGACCTACTTTAAAAAAGGACTACTTCCGGTATTGTCGTGGCATTGAGATGAGGCCCTGCAAGATGTTCATGCTCAACCTCTTTACGTTCAGAACTTTGGCAAATGAAAAATATGTTATTTTCAAGGTGTTGAGACAATTTTATCGAGAATTTTGAGCAACAGATATAAATAAATACTTCCTGTCATTTTGTAAGCGAGGTTTTGCTTTGAGCACCTGTAAAAATGGAGGGGGAAAACGGCGTCTACAGATCTTTGTAGCGTCAAATACCCCATTTCGGGCCTCTTTTGTAGATAAAAAGTGAATTCACAATTTTTAGAATGTTCTCTCATTTCAACAGATCAGGAAACACACGTGAAAATAATTTGTAATGCCTTGAGAATAAGATTTTTATAATTAGAAAGTCAAAAATTTCATCAGGGCCTCTTATTTTCATTCCCATAGTTAGAAAGCGATGACGTCATCATTTAATGGTCGTCTGAAATTTACTTTCCTCTCTCATAAACTTCAGTGACAGGAAAACAAATCTTACAGAACTATTATACTGATATTGCTTTTGTTACGCTGATAAGGTCAACTTCATTTTGAGGATAGTGTGATTTTGTAAAGAGGCAAGTTTTCGTACTATTTGGACGAAGGCTTGATTTTACCTACCATTTTCGGAAAGTTTATCGAGGTAAGGTTGCAAAGTGTGTTGACAGTATGTGACCTACAAATACTCACGTGAGAACATCCCTAATGAGCTGCATTTCAGCATCACTTTCGGAATTTTTAAATACCAAGATAATGAAGAACCCACGATAATATCGGAAGGGACTATACTTCTCATTTATCAGACCCATTCTTGAATGTGGAGATGTGATGTGGGACAATCTTTCCCAAATGTTAAAAGATCAACTGGATATAGTGCAAAACGAAGCTGCTCGGATAGTTACCGGTTGTACTAAATTTGTTGACGTCGCTGATCTTTATCGGGAGGCTGGTTGGGAATCTCCAAGTCAAAGAAGGCACAAACACAAGGTCATTCTCTTCTATAAGATGTAAAAATGGACTTGCTCCAAATTAACTCAATAATCTTGTTCCGCCATCGGTCGGCGACTCTTCAACTTATAATCTTCGAAGACCAAATAATCTGAGAAACGTTGCATGTAGAACCAGTAGGTATAGCTATTCATTTTTGGCAGCTAAAATCAATGATTGGAACAACCTACCAAATGAAATCAAAAACGCGGAATCTCTGTCATCTTTTAAATACCATTTGAATGTAGATAAACCTATTCCACGAAAACTTTATTTTTTTGGAGACAGGAAAATGCAATTCATTCATGCTAGGTTACGTAACAGATGAAGCAGTCTTAATGAGCATCTGTACTTAAAAAAAAAAAATGGTGCAATCACCTCTCTGTAGATGCGGTGCTGTCGAATCGACGCAGCACTACTTTCTTGACTGTTTATTTTATCGTGACTTAAAATTCAGTCTAAGTCAAAGCCTACATGGCATTACAACACTTAATCTTCATACTATTCTTTTCGGGGATGAAAATCTTAGCCTTCTTGATAATCAAAGAACATTTAGTGCGGTGCATACTTATATCCGTAACAGTAGAAAATTTACTAGCAATACGTAAGTTTTATGTTTTCGCATTAAAGCTGAATGTCTATCATTTACTATCCCTCTGTATTTATTGCGAAACCATGTTTGTGCATTATCTTTTACTCATTTTATTTCATCTTCTACTATTCTCATTAATCATGGTTTATGTCAGAATTTACCCCTTTTAAAAAAAGAGATGCTAGTCAAGCTGGAAGTTTCTACAGTCCCTAGCCTATATAATTATATCGGCAATGAAAATCTTTACCTTTAACGCTCCACACCATTCTGCTTTGATGTTTTTGTCTTTTATTTTCGTTGTCTTTCTTCATGATTTACTCTGAATTTTTTCTCATCGAAATAATCATAAAATATAACGGTTGACCGGAATTTGGAGAAATTTATAAGCTCTAGCTTCCATTTCTTCAGTATATGTGTAATATGAATAATTATATTGTTTGCTGTAGATTGTTATATACATGTACTAATGAATAAAATATGTTTAAACTGAATGTATTTTTTAAAAAAAAGGAAACATAGTGAATCAAGATCAGACTGTACACAGGGCGATCATGGAACACATTGTCAGCAAAAACATGTCAGAGTAGCTCTGCATGGCATATAATTCTGTAATTCTGTAGTTTTTATCATACATGTTGTATTATACATATCTCCTGAATGTTAACGTTTTGTGTTTGATTTTACGCTTTTGCTCAATACCCCGTATAGTTGGAAAGCAAGAGATACTATTAAATTGATATAGCTCTGTCGGTACGCTGTATTGGTTGAATCGACTTTAGTGTTTAGGGTGCATGTCCTTCTCCAATAAAATAAAAATGATAAAACCTAATAAACGTAATATTGTTAATCTCTAACTTGATAAATAAGCTTTGTTGTTAACTTTACCGCAGGTTGAAGTTACAGTTTGTACTGGTGTTAGCCTATAAGTTGGTCCTCCATGTTTGAAGCCTGTCTGACGTCATAGATAGATAAATATTCTATTTCGTGACGTGAACAATACATATTTTCTTGTTACAAATAGTTTTTCACTTAACAAGGTAACGAAATATGTAAGGAGAAACAAAAAAAAAAAGGACGAACCATAATCAGGAGAGAAAAACAGATCTAGTTAAGGTAGAAATGAAGATGTATAGCTATATATAGATAACAATCAAACATTAGCTGAATTATCCATTTTCAAAAACTATTCTGCGTTTAAGTGTCTCTTATGAAAATTTAACTAGGTTTTTTTTAATACTATTATTTTCTTTTAAAGTGCAACTAACTTATACAAACTTGGTTTAAGTCTGAAATACGATTTGATATATTTACCGCGTATATCGGAATATGATGGCCATAAAAGAACGATATGGTATTTGTCTTCAGTTTCTCTTGTCACAATACTCACAAATTGAATGATCACATTGATTGCGTTGAGCTCCGCATAGACCTGATTCAACATCCAGGTGATGGGATGACTAACGTAATTTGCCATATGTATGACCCATGCTCTGGCAAAAGGGGCCTTAATGCATCTCCGTGGCGCATTGTACCAATCAGCTATCACATAATACTGGACCCATAATAGCCATTTTTTTAACAACCGACTGAATCATGAGGTAGACTGGCCCTTGGACATATAGATATTTGACGAATAGCGACTGCGCAGGCTGACCTGGGTCAATACTTTTCGCAGATACATTGAGCCCCGTTTTCAGAGAGCATTGTTCGTATAAAAAATGTTTCAGAGTAAAAAAAGTAAATACTATTCTAAATACAAAGTGTACGACCATGCTCTGTGAAAAGGGGGCCAGCGCAGGCTGACATGGGCCCAAACTTTTCGCCATGTTTAAATTTTCTGCGTGTCAAAGGATAATTCAACCTCATGATTCACTCAGTTGTTTGTCAGAATGGATTTTATGGCTCTGTCATTAGGTGATGTCTTGCTTGGTAGCATGCATCACGGAGATGATGTAAGTCCCCTTTACCAGAGCAGGGCTCGTATTTTAAATGTTTATAAATCCTTGAAGGATTATTACGTATGTAAAGTATAATAACCCACAGACACTCTCCTGACTACTCATACTCGTATAGAAAGAAGAAAAGTAACGACATAGAGAAGTATTGGTAGAAACTTTCATTTTTTTCAGCTGACTTAATCGTCGTCGTATAGCAGTTAATCATGATAGTTTTCTCTGGCTAATGCGTTAGGCAGAGACTTACAAGGATAAAATACTTAACTCTTTACCACACGACAAATTTTAGACTGCTCCAAATTGAAAGCATTTGCAGACGACAAATTAGATATTGCTCATAAGGTGGGATTTTTCTGTAAAAGGACAGAAAAAAATATGGAAAAAGGAGAAAATGCTGGTCACCAGCATTTTCTCCTTTTGCCACAATTTTTTCAAAAGGCATCTTTCTTTGGGTCGTTAAAACTCGGGACTGTGTGGAAAAGAGTTAATCTACACTATTGTTTCTACAAAGACATAAAAGTGCATGTAGAAAGCTTGATGGTTTGGCATAAAATAGGTATGTTAGGAGGTCTAGATTTCCCAACGTAAAAAACAAGCTACATAAGCGTGATCTTCTCGAAGGAAAACACACACTGGAGATATAAAACCATCCCAATTCGTACGAAAATACATTTGATCCACAAATACGAGTAATAACATGCTTTTTGGCAAATAATTATGAATAGTTTAACAAGACTTCCACAGTGCTTCACACTATATTTAGACAAATTTCATCGCCGAGATTTTCGCAACACATTTACTCCGCCTTTTTGGTCACGTGCATGGGTTACAACTGAAGCCATACTACGGATAATCCTCAATATCTTCGCCTGGATAGTTTGTACCAAAGTCCATCATGATAACCGGTATCAAAGGCATTTTCCACTCTGTAAAAGCGCAATTAAGTACGATTTAAGACCTGTTGAATAAGGGAGTGAAGGACAAAAATAGCAAATGTATTCCATATAAAAACAGAAAAGTAATCTAAATCAAACCTACGTGCTAAGTACGCATGAGTCTACGTGGATTGCTAGGGCAAAATGAAATAACTAGCAAGGAGAATCACTTGAATATTGACGACTGGATTTAGGAATTAACTGGAATTTCCCATGTGAGGCGGTATCTGTGAAATTTAGTCCAAAGTAATCGCACAGTATTATACTTGCGCTGCTGGATTGCAATAAAGATCTCAAAGAATACGAGGGAGAAAAGCTTTCCACTTGACCGCCATCGAGCGGCCTAATTGACATTGTCCCGAGATTATTATGATCCTTCTTACTCTGTCGTATACTTCAGCGTCGATATTGTGTCACTTGTATGTTATCGCTGTGTGATTGTTTACAAATTTATCGTGCAAGTTGTGTACGTTTCTTAATTGTTAACGTCGTTTAAGTCTTGTATTAATGCCAAACTGAACGAGTTGTTTTCCTTATAGTTCTGTTTTCCAAGTGATGATTTGGCCATCATAGGTAACCGGAATCGCCTTTCTTCAGTTCGATTTCCCGCACGATGAATCTGAGTTGGGATGCACTGCACCCATCTCAACAATCAGTAATGAGAATGAAACGCATTCTAGCATTTCTCGTGGAAGAAATGACAGTAATTGTAGTAAAAGTTGTCATTGATAATTACAAGATTTCTGCGAAAGGAAAATCACGAAGTAAGCAGTGTAGCTTATAAAAATAAATAAGAACCACATTATCAACTTTTTTCATATAATTTCAGTTTAACAGCAGTTTGACAGTATTTCATATAGGCAGATCTGATCAAATTAATTCTCGTCCACATTAAGTACTACTAATTATGCTACAGATAATTCACGATGTAATATCGAGGCTTTTGGCGGGTGATTTTACAATACTAAATCCGAAATGTGGGTAGATTTATTTGCCAACAAAATGTTCCGTAGTTGTTCTCATCTATTGTATCTACATCCACACCTAGCTAAATGCAAGGAATATGCATGCACCCATACGGAGTACGTCCTAATTTAACCTTTCACCAAACAAACCCGTGTTTCAAAGTTAAAATGTGCTTTGACTACAGAAACGCTGCAACAATACTTAGCACTGGTGAAACTCTTAGACAACGTAAATAAGTTACCTATCGCCGGGATTCTCTGAAACAATAGTTGAAAACGCTCTAAATAATTAAAAACGCTGACGAATGCATTCCATTTCACAATGAATTTCATTCTTCTCATTTTACTACTTCAGTCAAAGCTTCTAATTGAATTTTACTTTCTGAAAAAACACGTATAATATATAAACCTCTGTGTAACACCGACTCTAACCATTCGCATGCTTAGTATAGATTGGTTACCTCCCCTGATACAGTTAGCGTATAGAGATGTAATATGTATATCTACAACGGGGACCAGTTTATGCTTAGTACAGCTTGATGGGCACTTGCCGCCAGCATAGCTCGAGATCAGAGAATACAAAGCGTATCGTCTGATTGTTGGTCTATTTGTAATGACAATAGCACAGGGACCTTGGAATTGAAATAAATAGACTTTAGAGGATAATTGTCTGTTTCGGTGTATGATCGAATTTTTTTTTCATCTCGTGAAAAGCAAAGGCAAGAAATTTCGATCATACACTGAATCAAACAGTTATCCTGTAGATTTCTTTTATGCTCTTCACCGTGAAAAAAAAAAAGATCCATCAGAAAAATAACCATTTCATTCGCGGTGAATTCCTTAAATAGAGAATGCGTCCATAGTGTTGCGTACATACATTGTAGTGTTGTCGTATAACAAAAAACATTGCCTAGCCACAAATTACAATTCTCACAAATGAGTTAGGTATATTTTTATATATGACAATATTATTATCGTATTACATGTGTCTCTTAACGTCTGATTTTTAGTCATCGTGAAAAAGATGTGAAATTAATATTCCTTATTTCAAGCGACATAGATCTATTAAATTTAGTTGGATACAGATTTGCTGTAATAATGACGTCATTAGTAATGTTGAATACGTAATAGAAAGGCGGTACGAAATACCTGAATCTTCCCAAATCTACCGAAATGTCTCCCAAATCTACCCAGATCTTACCCATATAATTATTTAGGATATCTACTAGGAAGGGAAGTTGACGGGGTTAGGTTGTGTAGATTAAGATCGGACTGCACAAAACTTGCAGTCTGATCTTTACTGTACATGTGTCCGCTGGCTGAGACATTCTGTACAATAGTGACCTTGAAACTGCAATTCTTTGGGTCTTATTTCTGGACTAAAAATGTTCGCTGGGTTTATGCAGCTTTAAGGGTTGAAATCGCGGGTTTCAGATATGAGAAAAATATTTCCGTCCGAGAGGAATGAGGGTAAATTGATGAATCATTTTACTACAAAGACGAAAATAGTCATCGTGTGAAACAATTTGTCAAATACAGTTAACACTAGTAACTAGTAATAATAATGGAAATGGCGAAGGCTGATGGCCACTCATACTAGTAGCAAACGAACACAGGAAGTCTTGATCGCAAGACGAGTTACGACCACAGACACCACCAAACTTTTCACAGTCTTTAACATACCTAGCAAATAAACTTTAATCGGCTGCTTTATTTGACGTGAAATTTGTGAATCATCTCTACTTATATGCACCAGATTGATGTTAACGCTTCTTAGAATAAGAAGGCCCTAAGAAACAGGAAAATAAATCACTACATCTTTTAATCAGATAGTAGTTCGAAATTTATTTACTTTAGCCAATTTTGTAATAGTATTGGTTACATAGGGAAGATCTGGGTAGATTTTTCCGGCTTAGAAAACTGAGAGGGCGAGCTTTAATAGCGAGATAAACTTTATCCATCTCGGCACCAACCATATATTCGAATGACCCCGTTTTCTACAGGAAAAAGCACCTTTCTACTCCTCAGTTTTTTCATTATTTGATTTGTTTACAATAGGTTCCCTACGTCCCTGGTGTTCAAGCAGCCTATGTACGCACTTATTCTAGTGATCTAGGCAATAGTTTCTATTATATCCGACTAGAATACCCATATATATCCTCAAACAATGAGTAATCTTTCATAATTAATTTCAAGCGTATTTATCATTTTTTTGTTTCTAAATCTGTCGAGTTTTGCTATGTATGCTGACTGTCAATGAAACGTTATATATACATTCTTGTGCCATAGATGAATGTCCAAACGGCTCAAGTTATGGCGACATTAATAAATAACGTTTAACTAAGAGGAAAATTTATGCGTTATATCCCCATTATATATATATATATATATATAATTTTTCCAATATGACGTCGCATGACGTAATTTTCTCTAAATACTACGTAATCACTCGCAGAAATGTTGTTGTAAACAGACATGGTAGGGAAAAGAAAGAACTCACCCCTGACACGAAAACGGGCTATTGTTTTATCATGTTATTCGTGTATCTGACAGTTGAACTGGACACACTACGCACTACAATTAATGGGATAATCAACAGATATCGTACACGAAATAGTGTTGAAAATTTACAAAAGAGTGGCGCCCGGCAAATATAAGTGAACTTACTGAACATTAGCAATTCTAAAACAAAACAGGAAACAAACATTATTGGGTATAGCAAGAATTTTGAATCAGGCAAGAAAATCTACAGTATCTAAACGGACTGTTCAAAAGACATTGTATAGCGAAGGATATATTGGGACGGACAAGTTTTTTATTTGGAGAAAAGTAGGCTATAGTGTTGCCTCGCTACTGCGCCCACCCTGAGGTTCAGTTTGATAATCTGGCCGGCTCAAAGTCCGGACTTTAATATCATTCAGAATTTATGGCACAGACTTGAAAGACTACCGAAAAATCGGCCTGAACTCATTGACACGCGGGATAAGCCTCAGAAAGCCGTTCGGGACGTCTGCACTTGTAAACATTCCTGTTGAGTACACCAGGAACTTTTATTCCAGCATACCAAGAAGGATACAGAATAGAGCTGTGACGGGTAAAAATTTTGTACCCGGGTACCCGTGGCCGTATTACCCGCGGGTACTCGGGTACCCAATGTTATTACCACTCTCTTGCACTCCGGTTCATTCACATTCACCTCTGTAGTGGGCTCAGAAAGTAGTCCGTCCTCTCGCGAGATTTTCCGTCACATGACCATAACCCCAAATGGCGACACAAACGCCGGTGAAAGAAAGATGTATCGATTGTTTTGTTTGCTGTTCAAACAGCATACGGCCAATCAAACTTAGTGGGAGAAAATGTGGAAAAGAGGGGTTTTCTGAAAAGCTAAAATGTGTTTTAAAGGACGACAATCTCTTCTTTGATGTTACAAACTTAGATCCATCGGTTTGTCGAAACTGTCACAGGACTGTGTAATTTTGTTTAACTTGTCTTCATTCGTGGGCGCAGCCATTCGGTTTACAATTGGCGTAGGAATCTGATCAGTGAAGAAACTCGAAAAAATAGTTCCATTGTATACAGGTAAATTCATCAATTTAAATGCACCTATAATGCATCTGGAATCATATTTGCTTTGTCTACTTTATCATGTTACACATGAAACAGTTAAACACTAACAAAACATGTTTTCCTCGGTTTGACAAGATTCTTGTCATTTAGCCCATCGCAGAGATGTATGTGAGGTAACGAACGACAACTCTGCCCGGAGATTGTGTTATTACTTCCGATTAAAAACACCAATAGTTGTCTATCTTTATGCATCCTGGCACTTGCACAACTAAACATGGCTTCAAATAGCCAAGCTTCGTCAAAAAGCGAAGTTTGGCAGTTCTTTAGTCTTCTGCAAGACAAACAGAAGACAAAATGTAACATTTGTGATTTAGAACTCCGTTACCGAGGGGGGTGGTACCTCATCTATGAAGAAGCATCTCGAGTTCAAACACCCTATGAAGCTAAGGAAGCGATCCAGCGATAACCTCGCAGAGTCAGCTGAACCACGAATGGCGAAACAAAGCAAACTTGGTGGTTAAATTATACACCATATTAACATCAATCTATGTTTTTTATGCCATATGTTTTTGAAATTTTCCGCCTGTTGAACTTATATTAACATATGCCGTTCACGTAAAATTATATCGTGTTGTGATAAAAATAGATCAATGCATAGGTGTACGCACAAATCGACTGTGTTTACATCACTATGCAGTTACAGTAACAGTACGCAGCATTATGAATTTGACATTGATCGGAGCGGAGCATTAACGCCATGGGATTGTATTGAATGTTGAAGGAAAACGTTCCAGGAACCCTTTTAGAAAAAAACGCGAGAAAAGTAGAAACTTCTCGTCACAAGCAAATTTCTACCTTTCCCACGATATTTTCAATTAACATTTTCTACTGGTTATATACGCTTGGATAGTCGGTAAAAAGAAAAAATGACATTTCGGCCGTATTATTTGAAAAAAGTTCCCATAATAAAAACTAAAGAGAAATACTTTCTTTATATATTCCAGTCCACTTCGTAAAAACCAGTATCCAGACAAGCGTATATCAACCTCACACAGAAGGCCGTCATTGCATGCGTTCAAGATCTGCGACCACTGTCTGTATTCGAGGGGAGGGGAATGAGAGAATTTCTTAAAGCTCTTAAGCCAACCAATGAACCTCCTACACACAAGACTATAAAAACATATTTAATGGGCATGTACGAACAAGCTAAACAAGATGTTAAGTCTTCTTTGAAAGACTTGCCTGTATGTTTTATCACAGACATGTGGACCAGCGTTGCGACACAAGGCTACATCACCGTTACAGCCCATTACATTGATGTTGACTGGAACCTGGTGAATCCTGTGCTAGCGACTCGCGAAATGGATTTTCGTCACACAGGAGAAAATATTTGCCAGTGTTTGACTGATATTAAAAATGAATTTTCAATTTCAGAAGTCGTTTCTGTCTCCACCGATAATGCCTCGAATATGCATTCAGCGTGTCAGGCAATGGGTGTCCCGCAAGTAAAATGTTTTGCACACACACTTCAATTAGCCGTTAATGAAGGTTTGTCGCTCCCATCCATCTCAAACATGACAATGCATGCAAGAAAGCTGACTGCTTTCTTTTCAAAGTCTGTACTTGCCTCCAATGCACTTACCAATTTGCAGGTAAAACTCGGTATAACAAAGAAAAGTCCCATCATTGATGTCTGCACCCGGTGGAATTCAACCTATTTCATGATTGAACGGCTAAAGGACATCAAATCTGAGTTGTATACTGTTCTCAATCAGGCAGAGTTTGTTAAGCACAAGCATTTACTGCTTAAAGAAAACCACTGGGCCGTCATTGAGCAAATCCTTCCCTTGCTAAAAGTATTGGTCGAAACAACTGAGGTGTTGTGCGTTGAGGAGTATGCTACAATTAGCGTTGTCTACCCTATGATATTTGGGCTTTTGAAAAATCACTTGTCTGAAAATGAATTGGAAAGCACTCTAGTTTGTGATTTGAAGTCTAAAATAGCAAATGGAATTCACAAACGTCTGATGCCTGATAACGATGTTGCTCCTTTTTTCAGGTCCGTGTGTATGATCGGTACAGTTTTAGACCCAAGATATAAGCACCTTCGCTTTTTAATAGAAGATCAGAAAAATGCTGCTTATAGGGAGGTGAAGCGTCACATGGATTCAATGTCGAAGTCGGGATTCGAACCTGAAACCACTAACACTCAGGACTTGGTGAACATATTAAAACTGAACCTGGCGCATTCTCCAGTGTTGAGTTAGAAAAACATAGCAGTGCCTTGCAGTTTATCATGGGTGATATAATTGAAATTGGAGATGATGAAAACACAGAATTCTGTGAATTTGAAACGTTCATGTCTGAGCCAGTCAGGTCCATTTCGCTTAATCCTCTTCTTTGGTGGAAAGAAAACCAGAAAAGATTCCCAAAATTATCTAGCATTGCAAAAAAGTTTCTGACCATACCGGCAACTTCGGTACCGTCTGAGAGGGCATTTAGTGCAGCCGGTCTGACTATCACAAAACAGCGATCAAGTCTAGACCCTTCTGTTGCCGATGCAATTATATTTATGAATAAGTACAATAAATCCAGGTTGCCTAATTCCAATATTAGTTCTCCCGTGCCAGAGCCATCAGTTGCCATAAAATCTGAGCCGTCTGATCAAGATGTACATGTAGAAATACCCAGTGCAGAGCGGGGACAGGATATCGAACCTCTACTCCCTTCTTTGCCTGAAATGTCAACTTGAGTTGTGCACTTTTACTTGCGGTGATTAGAATTAATTGCTGGTTAGCAGCAGTTCGTTCCTAGTCGTTGAATAAATTTTGTCATTTAAATTGTTTCATATTGTCTTAAAAAACCTTTAATAACAATGATTGCATTAAAAAGTAATCCTGCAAAATGCGGATTATTCTCTGGATAGACTCTTTCTTATTACTGTTGAATAGGCCTTTGATTGTGTTTAGTTTTCCGTGATGATATGAGCTGTTATAAATAAATCACAAAATACGCACGCATGTTTCGCTTTTAATTCAAATTACCATTGTCTATGTCAAATAAACCTAAAACGCTGAATGGGCAAATATATAACAATATTTACCCATTACTGACGAGTTATGCGTTGCAGGGGATATAAGCGGTACAGCCTTATTTCAAGCTATTTAGATTATCTACTTCCGGTTTATGTACGTGAGTGGGTAACATGTTTTTTGCTTGTATTTAAATTAAGATCAAATTATTTCATTGGAACTTCAAAATTATAGCTTTACTTAATAAGTCACTATATAATTATCGGGTACCCGGGTAATGATTTAGTACCCGGGTACCGGCGGTACCCTACCCGATACCCGGGTACTCGAGTACTCGTCCCAGCTCTAATACAGAATGTAATAAATAAGCATATTACAGAGGACTAAGGTAAAAAAAAAAGCTGGTTTTGAATATCTTAAAGATGTGTTTTTCAATGGTCGTTCACATTTAACGTCATTTGGTTTTTAGACATTTGAATTTATGACACAAGTCTGTATCATTAACCTTTTAGCGCGTAGGAATACACAACTGCCGGATAAAGCTAAGTATATTAGGTTACCCCTTTATTAGGTCAGTTTAAATAACGACAACGGGATAAATATAGATCTGTGGTATTAGTCTGGATTACTTGCCCCTACCACTACGTTATAGGGTCAGGCAAAGCGCAATAATGACCGCCTCCATGGCGACCTCAATTTTTCTCCATTTCATGTGATCCAGTTTGATCAGTGAATAAAATTAGATCAATTTTGTACAAAATATACATTACAGAATCTAAAATGTGCTTTTGGGATATGGTTTAAATATAAATTTGACTATGAATCATTTTAAATGTAGCTCTGTTTTCGGACGTTATATCGGTCCATGGACATTTCGGATACTTAAAGCATTTCTGATATGTAGTTTTTCTCGTTAATTATGAACGATAATATACGATAATATAAAAAAAAAAAAAAAACAGTCATTACTTTTTTGCAACCGATCTGTTTCCAATTCAGTCTATAGTAGGATTTGATCAAGTGCGATAACAACAATCCATTACTTCTGCATATTACAAACGGGGGCCGCCATTATTGTGCTTTGCCTGACGTACTTTTGAAGTAGGGCGGGGTACTAGACTACTGTGGTATATCAAAAATCAAAGTACTGAAAGTACTGACAGATTTGCAAATTTGATTGATTGACTGATTGTATGGTGTTTAACCCTATTTTCAACATTATTTTAGTTATGTAGCGGCGGCCAGTGCACATATTCATGCTTTCCTGGAGTATCTTTTACCAGTACTCCGCACAATATTCTTTTCAAACCACTGGCTGCTTTTCCACATTACCACCGTCGAAACTCGAGAGAGGAATGAATCCTGTCGCAATGACTATCATCAATCCTCGGAAAGAAACTGGCCGAGCCGGGGATCGAACCAGCGACCTCCTGTTCTCATGTCCTGTATGCTACCGACTGAGCTACCGGGGCTATGCATGCTATTGGTTGACTATCATCCAGTTTAGGTTTAACCCTTAACCTGCTAGAAAAATTAAATGAAACTTTCAAGTCAATGGTAAATACCTAAATATTGCTATTTCGAAATTACATTTTGGAGAAAATATATCCTCTTATCGGACAGTGTAGACCCAAGAAAAGACTGTTGTTCTCTGCAGTATGATCTTAATACACACTGTCCACAAAAGGTCACTGAGTCGTGGTGGTGCTGGTTAAAGAAACTCCAGGAAAGCATTGATAGGTGCACTGGTCTTCATGATATCACCGAAATAATGTTGAAAACGGCGTTAAACACCATACAATCAATAAGTCAATATCCAATAGTGCAAGATGTAGTGAACTATTTAACTCTTTACGAAACGAAATTCAAAGCTGTTACAGACCACAAATTAAATGTGGCTGAATTCATGAAACCTGATTCCAAAAGGGCAGAAAACAATGTTGGAAAAGGAGAAAATGCTGGTAACCAGAGATTCTTCCCCAGTTTCATTAAAACTCCGGACTGTGTGGGTTAATATTCTAAACGTCAAACAACAGTTTAACATAACAGTTTAACTGTACACAATCATCTAAATAATAAATGACTGAAGGAATTATAAAGGTTCCCTGTCCAGTGAGAGTAATTGCAGCTGGGATTTGCTACAAGTTACCTAGGTGTGTCTATTTTTAGATTCATTCATAATGTTACAGTGGTGTAGGAATAACTGGTAATAGCCTGCTTGGCATAAGTCACTTACTTTACATATAAGCAAAGATCTTGTACCTTATAAATGACATCTTGCTCAGTCTATTACTTTGTAAGAAGACATGTTCAAATTGGAGTGGTAGAGATTTAGTGGTTTTTGTCAAAATTGTCATATATAACAGAATTAGGATTTCTAAAAGAAAGAAGTATTTTACCGTGAGGCAGTATTTGGCAACTGTCGGGATTTTTGTTTACTTTGACTTTGGGTCAATCATGATGCCTATAGGCTAGCTTCGCTAGTCTAATAAGATTTACTGGTGAATTATGAAATTCACCGATCATTTTAAAAGGCTGTAATTTACAGTTAGATTTCTATAAACCACTGCAAAGCATAAAATAAATATCTAATTATCTCGTATTACTGGGAAAAAGTCCGTTTTCGTAATTTTCTAGTCTATATGCCGAGTACATTCCTCTTTGATAGTTTTGCCTTGATTATTTTGCGCAGTCGAATGTTCACGCAATGAAACCATTAATCAAAGCATCATGTTAACATTAAATACAGTTTTCCTGTCTGAACATTTTCATGGTACACCAATAACCGATTTATGACAAGGAGCAGCATTCGAATGAAACGAACGTATCTTCTTTTTTAAATGGCATGGACGACATTGAAGGGAGAGGAATAAGGTATTTGCTATTAACAAGCAACTGCCCCTTTTCACAGTGTTATTCGAATCTTATTGAATTACGATATTTCATTCCTGCTTTTGCTATACGGCGTTTAAACAGCGCCGGCATGGCGTTGTATAATTTCCCAGAGCGCCATAAAATCGCAGGAAAACCCGGAAATTTTTCGCGATGATTAGGATGTCACAGCGTTCTCACTGCGAAGAAGGCGTCGTTGTCTGGGTATGTCATATTCTTCGAAGCTAACCGTGTCTGCTTTGACGCATCACTATCCTGTACAGGATACAAATTAGTACGCGGTGCGTAAATTGCCGCTAAAATAGCAACCGGAAATTGGCTATAAATTATACGTCAGTGGAAAAATCAAGCCATTTTTTCGCAACAAATTTCTTACAAATATAATAAGTTCAGACGGGAAAAAAATTTTTATAAACTACCCACTCTTTACTGCAAATCTCTGAATACAGTTTTTCAATGTAGACTTGGGGAAGAACCGGGATTTGTGCAACAGACTGAAAACGAAAATAGCGTACCCATTAAGCTGGACTTAGACCGTAGCAATTTCCCAAGCTTATATGAGCTGCATTTATAAATGACTGGTGCAATAACTAGGTTATTTGTTAGGTAATCACGGCTGGATGAATCGTACCATGTCGCGTTTAAATAGTGAATAAACCTGTATTTTACCGCTACATCGATTGCCGCCCTGAAAGAAGTCCGGTTATGTACCCACACTGCCAATATTAGATGGGTATTATTTGCAGTTGCTATGCAGCTCCCGTGGCGTATTATCGCGTCCTACAAAGTTTTTGACAATCTCTGCACTGGGTTGGGGAAAAGAGAGAGTGGGGCCTCAACTGCGCTTAAACGGTGCTCATATCGCGTGCACTGGGCTTTCACAGCGTTTTCAAGGCGCTCACTCTGCACTGTCGGTATGTTCATGACGTTCGTTTGCATTACCTATGACAAGGAATTATTTACAGCTTTCTTCATCAGTTGTTCTTTTTTTTTTTTTTTTTTTTTTGCGAAAAGTCAGTTTCAAGAAAAGAGCTATGCCTGCAAAAATAAAGGAGAAAAAAATAACCCTCATCCCCTCAAATAAGCATCACCTTTAACCAAACGCTTAACGCGTACAATCACTTCAAAAAGAAGTTAAAGTTAATATTTTAGGTTAAGGTATTTTAGACACAAGACTAAATGTTGTTGAAACTCAATAATAGTTTGTGTCTTTACAGATGAAGGAAAAATAGCCGATGCAACTTCGGTTGATGATTGGAACGATGACCATCCAGAGGACTCAACGCACACCACAAGTGTTACCACCACTCGTCAGCGGCTGAAGTCCCTCCTCGAGAGGTTATCAACACCTTCCACAAAGAAGGCCATTCAAGAGGAGGAGCAACAGCTTAGCAACATTGCTGCCAGAGAAGAGCAGTCCAGCGCATTCCAGACCAAAGTATTGGAGATGCTGGCTCAGTCAAAAGCCACGGAAATGACCCATTACGCTGATTGGCAAATGAGATAATGGTGAACCAACACCCGTCATTCTGGCTACAGTTTTAGCGTGAATGTAGTAATCTGCTGTACACCGACCAGGAGAGAAACGAAGAGCTTCTCAAACCTATAACCCAGCAACAGCACTATTCTACTCATCGGCCACAGAGTTTACCTTTTGAGCCCAAGCATCATAAAACTTGGTCAGATTTCAACTTAGAACTCGAATGAACGATCCAAGGTCATCATGGCCTTTTTGTTATCATAACTGTACTTCTTGTAAACTATTAAAATTGTATTATTTGTGAATAATCAATAAACAGTTTGTTCTAGTTAGTCATTATTTCGAAGAAGTAGGTAAAAAACTTGCAAGGTCGCTCTATGATTTGTTTACTTTTTACCTGGTTTCAAAATCCATTTTTTCTGCTAGCGCCTTACACTTGGACGGACCGTAAGATAATAGATTGTCATTTGCAAAATACTTTCCATACTTAAAGCTATTATTTAAATTTAAGTGCTTTTTAACCCCACCATTATTTATTGTCACTATTGGAGGTTTAAAAACGGGCCATCACGAAAACATTAGCGTGAGTAATCAAAACCAACACTAACCCAGAAAATTAAAATATGCAGCATACCAACGTTCAGTCATCGTATTGGACAGACAGTGTCACAAATAGAACCATTTTCTAACATACAACGGTTAAATTAGCTGATATAATACTGCGCCTACGAATCTAGTGTTAATGTGTTAATGACTATAAATCATGTCACTCTCGAAGCAATTCAATATTTCCACCATGTGAACATAGGTTTCTGTTGAAAGAAAGTCCCTACCAAAATTCATGTGGTACTGTTGGGTCAGATCTTTTCCTGTGTTCCCAAGATTATAATAAGAGTGGGTTATCACGTGATGATCGATCATTTCTAGATATTGTAGGATCTCAAATGCGCAAGAATGAGAATGGTAACTGGCAAGCCCCTTTGCCTTTCAGGAAAGATGGTAGAAATTTTCCAAATAATAGAGAATTGGCTCTCAAAAGGGCTATCTTTTTGGATGCTAGTCTAAAGAGAAATCCCGAAAAGAGTCAACACGTTGTAAATTTTATGGAAAAGGTTTTGGACTCTGGGGCAGCTGAGGTTGCACCATTCCCAGGGAAACAAGTTTTGTGTGTGTGTGTGTGTGTGTAACCCTAAAAAGCCAGGGAAAGTCAGGGGTGTTTTTGACTCGTCTGCAACATTCAAAAAATTCTCTCTTAACAGTGTGCTGTATCCTGGACCCAACTTGACAAACAGTCTTTTAAGTATCTTGTTACGTTTTCGAAAGGATGAATATGCCGTGACGGCAGATATAGAGCAGATGTGCTATTCTTTCCTTGTAGTTCCTGAAGACCGTGATTTTCTCAGGTTTTTTTTTTTTTTTTTTTTGTATCAGGATAATGATCCTCTTCTTCAGCTGATTGAGTACCGTATGCGTGCTCATGTTTTCGGAAACAGTCCATCTCCAGCAATAGCTACATATGGCTTGAGAAAAACGGTAGAGGATGCAGAGTCTGATGTAAAGACGTTTGTCGAAGATGATTTCTATGTTGATGATGGTCTCACGTCTCATTCTCATGCTGATGCAGTCGTTAGCCTGATCAAGAGAACACAGGAGAAACTTGGTACAGCCAATCTACGATCAAACAAGATCGCCTCAAACAGTAGAGATGTGATGAGAGAATTTTCCAGAGAAGATTTGCAGGAAGAGCTGAATTCTTTGAACTTTAGTCAAGACACTTTACCTGCCAATCAAACATTAGGGTTATCCTTGGATCTTAATACAGACTGTTTTAAATTCAATGTTAATTTAGAGCAAAAACCTTGTACAAGAAGAGGAATGTTGTCAACTCTTCATGTTGTGTTTGATCCTTTTGGTTTTGTTTCGCCAGTCATTATTTTGGGGAAAATTATTATGAGGGAGATAACCACTGGTAAGGATTGGGACGAGCCCTTAGATCCAGATGAGGTGAAGAGGTGGATTTGTTGGATTGATTGTCTTGCTTTGTTGCGAAAGGTGTCTATTCCAAGAATGTACATTGAGAAATCTCTAAGTTTAGCCAAACACACAGAATTGTGGATTTTTTCAGACTCTTCAGAGAAAGCTATTTCTGCTGTAGCATACATTAAAGATGGTTCTCAGATTGAGCTGGGACGGGTAGAAATTTTCTACCCGGGTACCCGTGGCCGTATTACCCGCGGGTACTCGGGTACCCGATGTTATTACTTGTGGTGATTAGAATTAGTTACTAGTTAGCAGGAGTTCGTTCCTAGTCGCTGAATAAATTTTGTCATTTAAATTGTTTCATATTGTCTTAAAGACGTTTAATAACAATGATTGTATGAAAAAGTAAGCGCCAGATTGTCATGATCATGCAACGCCTGCAAAATGTAGATCATTCTCTGGGTAGACTCTTTCTTATTACTGTTAAATAGGCCTTTGATTGTGTTTAGTTTTCCGTGATGATTTGAGCTGTTATAAATAAATCACAAAATACGCACGCATGTTTTGCTTTTAATTCAAATTACCATTGTCTATGTCAAATAAACCTAAAATGCTGAATGGGTAAATATATAACAATATTTACCCATTACTGACGGGTTATGCGATGCAGGGGATATAAACGGTACAGCCTTATTTCACGCTATTTCGATTATCTACTTCCGGTTCATGTACGGGAGAGGGTAACATGTTTTTTGCTTGTATTTAAATTAAGATCAAATTATTTTGATCAAATTAATTTTGTTTGTATTTAAATTAAGATCAAATTATTTCATTGGAACTTCAAAATTATAGCTTAATAAGTCACTATATAATTATCGGGTACACGGGTAATGATTTAGTACCCGGGTACCGGCGGTACCCAACCCGATACCCGGGTACTCGAGTACTCGTCCCAGCTCTATTCTCAGATAGGGTTTATCATGGGAATAAGTCAGCTGGCACCACTACATGTACACACTGTGCCCGCTCTAGAGCTCTGTGCGGCTCTCATGGCTGTTGAGGTTGGGGCATTTGTGTATGAAGCCTTGATACTACAAGACCTTTCAATAATTATGTTAGCAATAGAGTACAGAGGATTCTGTACAATTCCAAACCTAGTCAGTGGAACCACATTGATACAAAACTCAACCCAGCAGATATGGGTAGTCGAGGATGCTGTTCATTGGAGCAGCTGCAGTTGTGGCTTAAAGGACAAGACATACTAAGTAGCAAAAAGAAGCATGATTTGCTGTCTGATCAGGATCTGCATAAAGACTGAATGTTTCATTGTTAAGAAGCATCAGGAACAGTATTACGGTGAAGAAATTTCTTGCCTTTTAAAAGGTTAACCAGTGCCTCGTAGTAGTTCACTTATCTCATTGAATCCTTATGTAGACAATGAAGGGCTTCTGAGGGTAGGTGGTCGCTTGAAACAAAGCTGTCTCCAAAAAGAATTAACCAATCCCATTATAATTTCAAACCGATGTCATGTTGCAAAACTGATAGTCTCCTATCATCACAGAAAGAGTCAGCACCAAGGAAGATTGATCACAGAAGGAGCTATCAGGAAGCAAGGCTATTGGATGTTTACTTTAAAACTTGAGATATATATGGATATATATGGACATCTTCGGGTGTCAAAAAGGCTATATATTTGGGCAGATTTGTTTCCAGATAAGAAGCAAAGTCTCTGGTAATGCATCTGTGTCATGCTTTCAGGTCTTTGTCTCTGACTTCAGCAGCAGACAGGACATTGTCCCTGCCGAAATAAACTCTGAAAGGGGTCATTTAACCTTGCACTTTTTTTTTCCGCTGATGTTAGTAGCGTTCGCTACTAACGTTACCCTATTGAACATTTTTTTCATACAAGATTTATACTTTTTGTACAATCGAGTTCTGTCTTTCGACTTTAAATTGCAATTATATGTACATGTATATGGCCTACTTTCAATTACCTTCCTTACATTTCTCCAAATCACTTTGAACTTCCCCAATGATTTCGGACCCTCTATAACTTTGAAGTATTTCAGGGTATCCACGATCAAAAAAGATATTTAAGGGAATCATTTAACCTTGGACTTTTCCGCTGATGTTAGTAGCGTTCGCCCTTTTGAACACTTTTTTTTTTTTTTTTTTTTATTACACGAAAAAGTATTTATATTTTTTTCTTTACAACTCTGAACTGTCTTTCAACGTTACATTGCAATTGTGTGTGGTAAGGCCTACTTTCAATTACCTTCCCTACATTTCTTCAAATCACTTTGAACTTCCCCAATGATTTCGGACCCTCTATCACTTTGAAGTATTTCAGGGTATCCACGATCAAAAAAGATATTTCTAAGTGCCAAAGACGCGTTTCTAGTCGGTTTTCTCTGTGTAGAAACCTAGAAAATACATCTACAGCTGAGAGGATATAGCGATGACGGGATCCTGGTGGTGAAGTAGATCAGAGTATGGTTTCCTTGACGCTCTTTTTTCACAACACAGCGCTTAGATTGAGTCAAACGAGATGTCAGGAAGGCTCGTCCTGATCAACCGGCTGGTCACGCCAAGTCCTAGGACATTTCCATATTCACACCATTATCTATCATCCTTTCAACCATGATTAGTCATTCTTGAACGTCCTTCTCTTTCATTGCTCGGGAAGACATTTTGTATTCTTCTTTCATAGTCTAGAAGGCGGCGGCTCATGGGCCAATCGGGTGAAAGATATATGTCTTTGGTTGACTTTTGTGATATCCAAATGTTTGTCTGATCTGGTAGGGCATTCTGCTGGAATACTCTAGCTCAATCGGACCCTTTTGCCTGAGTATATCCCTGTCATGATCTGTGACGGAATTCCCCAAGTCGTGTCCCCTTGTTAGACTCCGAGATGGGTGGGAGCATTGGTGATGAAAGTATTACCAACATTATGGCAACCCCCAAAATAACCCAAGCGGACTCTTCCAGACAGTGACTCAGACACTGATGCATACGATACCACATGGAAGTATGGAATCATGAACGACCTCAATGATTTCGGTATGAGAGGTCGCCTTGCTTATTTCATATCGGCATTTTTAAATGAACGTCAGTTTGGAGTCCGGATAGGAAATACTTATTCCAACCCCCATGAACAAGAAATGGGCGTTCCCCAGGGAAGCATTCTTTCCGTTACACTTTTCAGTTGTCAAGATAGACAATATTGTATAGTCTGACCTGGAGTGGATTGTTTTTTTAATGTTGACGACTGTTCCGTTTCCTATAGAACTTATATATACATACCATTGAAGGGCAGTTGCAACAAGCTCTGAATAACATAGCTAAATGCTCAGGGGGAAAATGGGTTTAGATTTTCTAAAACCAAGACCACATGCATACATTTCTACCAATCGAGAAAGTTTCATCTAGACCCAGAACTTTATTTTAATGATGCACAAATTGATGTCGTCCCTGAATTCAAAGTTTTGGGTCTTTTATTCGACTCTAAGCAGTCGTTTATTCCTCATATCAATAATTTTAGCAATAAATGCCATAAAGCTCTTAATCTTTTACGTGTTATCTCCAGTATGAACTTGGGAATCGAAAGAAAAGCCTTCCGAAGCCATATAGAGCATTGTCCGCTCCAAATTAGATTACGGCTGCGTTGTCTATGGCTCAGTGCGGCAATCATACCTTCGTAAACTGGATTCTATCCCTAACCAGGGTTTACGCTTAGCAGAAAAGTTATACCTCCGTTTAGTATGCGCTGCGAAGCCGATGTAGATGTCTTGACTTCGACATAGAGGATGTGGCAAAACATGAAATTTCAGATGTTCCTCTATGGACTTCAAAATCTACAACCATTTTATATAATCTTGCTACAAACAAGAAAGTGGCAACCGATCCCTTGGTTTTTAAAAATCAGTTTCTTGAGATAAAAGAACAGCATTACAACTAAGAACCCTAAGAATAGATTTATACTGATGTTTCAAAAGATGGAGAAAAACGTTGCTGCGGCTGCCGTACTCGACGGTGAATTATACCAGTTTCGCCTTCCAAATAATTTTTCCAGTTTTTCTGTGGAACTGAAGGCGCTAGACCTTGCTCTACATCATATACAACAGGACGTCTACTGGCACTATATTATCTTTACTGAAACACGCGAAAATGAGAGAACGGACAACCCATTGATAGCTAAACGGCTTGAAAAGGTTTCTCAAACCTGTACCGATGATGATCTTGTATTTTGTTGGCTTCCTAGCCATATTGGTATTAGTGGCATTGAGGAGGCGAATAGAGCTGCTAAGAAGGCAATGTCACTTGATGTTGACCTTAAAAAGTTCCTTTTAACGATGTTAAACCATTGATAAATGATTTTATTCAAAATGTATGGCAGCAATCCTTGAATGATCCAGTTAACAAAAACAACAACTTATTTACAGTGAACCCAACTCTTGGCGAGTGGCTTCCAAGGTTGCGCACAAGTCGCCGCGAGGAAATTATCTTGGTCCATCTTCGTATTGGTCATACATATATAATGTACTCGTACCTCCTCAAAGGAGAAGAAGCACCCCAATGTATTTCCTGCAATAAATCTCTTAATGTCAAACATGTAGAGCTTAACTATCGATGGATTGTCGGTTTCTCTCATTTTGTGTTTGCATAGGTGATAGTGAATCAGTGAAAATAATGTAGCACCAGAAGGCGTCCTGTTGTATACGATTAAGAGCAAGGTCTAGGGCCTTCAGTTCCGCAGAAAAACTTGAAGAATTATTTCGTAGGCGAAACTGGTATAATTCACCATCGAGTACGGCAGCTGCAGCTACTTTCTCTGTATCTTTAGAACCGTCGATATAAACCTGTTCATAGTTGTAATACTGCTCTTGTATCTCAAGAAATTGGTTTTTAAAAACTTATGGGTCTGCCCAAGTAACCATCAAAATATTGCATTCCCCTGTTTCGACTTAAAATTTTCACTGAAGGGAACTGCAGTCAAGCGTTGGCATATGGTGCTGTTGTTTGAAGGCAAGATTCAAGATGGTCGACTAATGGTCGTGAAACACGGAATTAGTTGGTAAAGGGACAAAAATCGCAAAACTAGTAATTTGGCTGTTCTTTCCTGGACATATATTGGTGTTTATTGTTCCCCTGGGAATTTTCTATTTCTTCTTTTCCTTTTTTGCCTACATTGTTTTTAGCAGCTTTCTTCCTCAGGTTCGTTACGATACATGATTATCGGTTAAGGCAAGGGTTAAATTCATCGCCCACAAAACGTTTCCGGGGCGTTTAACTCACATAAAGTTTACCGAATTGAGGGATTAGTCACCATTCTCCATCATTCGGCAAACCTAGGGTGATCCGGTGATCAAGTCCCTCGGCTGTATCACGTAGCTTGATATACACCTACACGGTACATTTCTTCGCCGGAAGTATACCGTTTCGCCGTTATCAACATTGAAAGACTTCTCTTAAAAAAGAAAACATGAGTCACAATTTTGTATCGATATCTTTCCAAAAACATTTCCGTCGGCAAAAAGTTTGTAAATACAATTTTTAGCGTGGTTTATCAATTTCGTTGGGAGCTTTCATCGACAGATCGATAGCGGTAATTAACTTCACCGTGGCTGTACATGTCGTTGCTAGGCGATTTACTTGGGCGCCGCCATGTTTTAGATCATCTAATTGGTTGTTCAAAATGGAAACCTCCTTTATACGGACAGGTTAGATGTAGTTACGGAATCGGCCGAATTGTGACGAGTGCATTCTCCATTCCTTATATTTACTATACAAAGGGCGGCAGCACGAGTATTTAAATATCTCTCGTATGTCTTACGGGGTAATATATGAGCGATGGTTTAAAAATTCATTTCGTATGTTTCTGTTTTATGCATGACTGAGAATCGAATCAAGATGCGAGAATCTGGAAAAGAAGCGAGGATTTCCGAATGGATACACGAGAAAGAGACACCCCTGTTGTCTTGCGAGGGTTGTGAAATCGGGCATGTTTTTAAGTTGTTAATTATGCGAGGATTTATGTGGCCGCTTTAGGATTCTGTAGAATATCGTGTTGATATATTTTGTGGGACTTGTATTTGCTGCTCGCTGCGTTATAAAATATTGACGTCTCGTGATAACTTTCCCATGCAGCTCGACACAAATACAAGCCAAGAAATGTCAGAACACTATAATAGTCTGGATTCATTATGCATCCTGCTTCTAGCACTTAATGTATTTGACATAGAATAAGGCCAAGATCGTGCACAGTGCGTGCAGATTGATTTAGGTCTACACTATATGATTTGCCTACATTGTTGGTAGACAAAGACCCTAGTAAATGCGAATAAATTTGACGAAATCTTTGTGATAATCAACTCTAGTGAGAATGCCACGTGGTACACTATTCTATTGTATGCAAACTCTGAACTCTTTCATCTTCATCGTAGCTCGACCTCTTTCGACGTTTACACATGCCATCAACTCAAACTCAGAAACGTTTTTATCTGATGCGCTGACTGCACAAGCAGATGGTATAGATCCAAGATCAGACTGTACGTTCTGTGCAGACTGATCTTGATCTATTCAGTCCAAAAAGCCCCTGCTTGCGCACATGGCAGTGAAAAGTTCAAACTTCCAAGCTATAAACGTAAGCAGACATATACAGGCAAAAGTAAGCAAAAGTTGCGGTATCAAAGGTTTTGACACTGGAAAAATCTCACCGTTTCGGATAGTGCGAATTAAAAATCACACTGCAGCTTTTGCAGCGCGAATTAAAAATCACACTGCAGGTTTTGTGAACACTGTAGGCAAGAGCGCGTTTAGTCTAGCTTAGCAGCATAATGGTTAAAATGAATAGTTATAACGGTCATCTGACACAATGTTTCGGAATGGATACACGGAATGCTTTCTATTTTCCATTCATTGTCGGTGTTTTCTCGAAGCCACTGAAGTTAAGGTTTGTATGGATTCAATAGAAAGCATTATGGATTTTCTCCTCTGTTTATTTTTAACAACTATGGGTGCTCTCTAATGGGAATCATTGGTTTCTCATACAAGTAAATTGTTATGGCTAGTATTATTACTTCCCTTCAATGAATGCCAATGGTATACCTTGTGTTACGGGAGATCACTCCTTTCTTACAGCATAGGTTCTTCCCGTATAAAAATCAATACCTGACAACTGCCTTAGAGAGAATTCCCTTTAGCTCAGTGGTTAGTGTATTGGTCTTGAAAACCTCAAATAATGAGGATCTTTGCCGCACGGGTTCGAATCCTAGCTGGGGTAGTTTGTATTTCAGCTATTCATTTGTTGCGAATTTTAAGGTTCGTAAGACTTGTCTGCGCATATATTTTTCAATATTTTTCGAAGATTTGACCTCTCTGCTATGACTCATCACAATCCGTACTGGACAAATATTAATACACGGTGCGTAAATTGCCGCTTAAAAAGTGCAGGCGGAAATGACAAGAAATAATACGTCTGTGGAAAAATCAAGCCGTTTTTCGCTACAAATTTCTAAAAAAAAAACAAAATGGTTTCAAAGAGGGAAAATACTTAAAAGAAATAATACCAATTGTTTACTGCAAATCTCTGTAGACAGTTTCTAGACATACTCATTGTACGTTGGGAAAACAAGGATTTATGCAACAGACTGACAACAAAAATAACGTCCCGACCTTGCTGGGCTAATACCGGGGCTTTTTCCAAAGCTTTTAGGAGCTATACTTATAAATGGCTCGTGCATAAGTTATAAATTAGCTTGCCATGACTGGATAAATCGTACAAGGTAGGGTTTAGTGTGTGAACGTATAGTGTATTTTGAAATTCGTTGCATTGGCGCCTTGAAAGGAAGTCCGTTTAATTGATTGATTGATTGACTGATTGATTGAATGGTGTTTTACGCCGCTTTCAACATTATTTCTGCCATATCCTGACAACAGCTCACATATTCATGTATTTCCTGGGTGTCACCAGTACTAGGCTAGGGCTATGAAGTGTCTTGCCCAAGGACACTCCCGCAAATACCCAGTGAGGCCTCCAGGTCACGAGTCCTACACTTTACCACTGAGCAACGCAGGAACGCTGAAAGGAAGTCCGGTTCTGTACCCAGAATGCCCATATCAGATAGGTTATGTATATGAAAAATACTATCCAGCGGAGGATAATGCAATGATATAGGCTCGGCAAAGTGTTAAAGTGTTTGTGTTGGTATACAAGCAGAAATTGAAATAACTGAAAGAAAACGTTTCAAAAATACATACGGAATATTATGTTATAGTAATTTTCTTGGTGTCTGTGTTCGATTCTCCTGGTGTCTGTGTTCGATTCGAGCAGCGTGAGAAAATTTGATACCGCAGGAGACGAAATGTCGAGCGAGATGTCGAAATTTTCTTACGCAGCGAGAAGTAGAGATAAGCATCTGGAAAGTTACTTCGTCATAGTATTCCTTTTATTATATACCTACAACTTTCAACGACAAAATGTTGCAAATTATTGACATTTTATCAGGAAGCGATAAACAAAATAAAACAAGTGCTGTCTTAATTGATAATAACTTCGTTTTTATGATCGGCAGATAAATATCATTACGCTTGACCAATCAAATCGCAATTAAATATGTGTGTATTCCGTGTTTGAGAAACGTCATCATATCATATTTGAAACCGTATCTGACACAGTATAGGTACGGATTTTTTTCTGTCGTGTGTGATATTTTATCCGCGTGCGAAGCATGTATTTAAATCTGAAAATTTTCAGGTTTATAGTAAGGTTGGTTCCTCTACATATATGGGCTTTTCCAGGAAGAGTGCACTCGGGGTTTGCCGTGAAAGGAGTATAACCAGGAAACTAAAATTATTTGATGATTCTACTACCGTAAAAAAAATCTCAAACGTACCACAGCAAAGAAATTAGAAACTATTTTTAATCATTTTAAAACTAGATGTATCAGTTTTAGGCATTCGCTCAAGAGCTGCATCGTGACAAACCCAACGAAGTGGCGTGTGTTCCCAAGAAAGACTCCGATCTTCAATAGGCATTTAAATGGAAGCCAAAGAGGCTTGGGAAGACTGTGATTAGGCAATATGTATGTGCAGGCTGATTTTAAAGACATGAAGAATATTCATACACGGAAATTTACATCATAACAGAAACTACGGTACAAGTATACCGTTAATGACTTCTTATACCTAGAGATGCGCCGAGCCGGGTAGCTCAGTCGGTAACGTACAGGGGATCTCAGTTTCGAATCCCCAGCTTGGAATATCTTTCCGAGGATTGATGATAACCATTGTAACATAATTCGCTTCTCTGTCAACGTTGATTTCTATTTCGACGATGGCTATGTCAGAAAGGAGCCAGTTTCAATTTATCAAAATACAGAGACATTTTTGGAACGGATTCTTCTAGAATTTTCTTGCAGTTAGTTACCCTTGGCAAACCGCCTGAGTTTTTAGAAGTAAAAACATCACGTAAAGCATCTTTCCCCCCTCCTATGTCGATGCAACATTTTAAGATGCCCAATGTTCAAACCAGAGCCTGCAATATTTTCAGCTGTAAGCCTGTTAATAACACCAGAAAAATTAAAGGATCAAGGGTACTAAATTATCAGTTTTGACCTTGTTGAAGTCCAAATTGTTTGAAACAGCCACTGGGGTAAAACTGTGTTCCATCAGCTTATCTGTTGGCAGATTTTCAAATTTTATAAGCTTTTCCTAGGGCAGTAACATCTGCAATAACATTATATGCCTCATATGTCTCATCTAATAATGATGCCACTAAGTCCACCTGTTTCATTGACTGATTTGGATAGAGTTTACGCAAAACTGACATTGAATCGATGAATGCATATCTAAGTTTATGAAAAGCTCCCGTTTTTCACAATGCTGAAACCAAAATTGCAAAATAAAACCCCCGTCCATTGTGGGCAACCGGACACACACTGGTATACGTTGAAAGCTAACTGGTCATTTTTTCAAGAGCTGACCTGACAGAAACAGACTGTACCACTTACCCATTCACAATAGTTGCTTCTGCACTAATCGGTATGGTGGGAGTGACACACATATTCAGCTGTGATCCTGACTTTATCTTGACTGCAGGAATTTGGGCAATATGAGACAAGACTTTGTCTTCAAACTGCAAATGATTATCATTCCATTTCTTTACTTGTATTTGTTATGTAAAAACCCTAACCCTAAAGGTGACACTCGAAGATTTCCCAAAAGCAAAGTAAGATCAAGCAATGGCTAACCCATTACCAGATGATAAATTCTTGGACCTTTCCAAAATCAAGTCATTTGCACACAAAATATTAAACGTGGCTAAAATGATGATATGCTTTTAAATGTGTAGGAACCATTGTGGGAAAAGAAGGAAATGCTGGTAACAAGTATTCTCTCCCTTTCCGACATTGTTTTCAGAAGGTTTTTTTCCTCTGGGTCGTTAAAACACGAGATCGTGTGGTGAAGGGTTAAGTATATGCAGCGTGCCCCTGTTTACTCCATTCAAGGGTTAAGAAAAATCAACCTAATTCTTCATAGCCAAAAGTCAAAGCATAGCTGATCATTTTGAAATTCTATTTTATTTTGCCTCACTATCTGCTATTGTAGGAGACAGCATTATGTTTTAAGGCTTAAAAATATAAAACCTACTGCATTTCTGCTATGTATGCCTGCTTAGCAGCTAGTTGAGTGGATTCCCTGGCCAGTTGTTCAATTACCTTCCCGACCGCTCTTCCATATTTTTTAGATTTACATCATTAATTGGCTTCGGATTTAGAGAATTCAGGGGAAGTTGTTAACCTAGGCTATCAATCACAGCTGTAGTAAAAAAAAAATTGTTTTATGGTAATACAGTTCATTGCACTTACCATGTAATAAAATTACCTACTGTATAATGAAATCTTCTAAAATTTTACAGTCTTTTGTTATGAAAATAATGAAAATTACCAATTATATAGGATCCAGCAGTCTCCGTGAAAATGCTTACATTGTAGTAATGTTACTTACACTTTTGAAAACATTGTCGGAAAACAGAGAAATTGCTTTCTTGTCTTCCCTCCATTTTTTTTTTTTTTTTTTTTTTTTTCTCTAAAGTCCAATCTTTATAGTCAAAATAGATGTTGTCGCCATTTCCGACTTTAGATGGTAGATTTTTTAAATTGGTACGTTTTAGGATATTTTAAACTGTAAACAAACATTTGCCAAAGAAGAAGATGAAATTTTGAGGAGTATGTGCAATTTACAAGGGCCTGATTAAGCTTTTAAAATTCAAAGCGGTGAACACTAACCAGTATGTTTTGGATACCAGGGTCATTGTGTATTACATAGTTTAATAGATTGGAGAAGTACAGATAACTATCCCCGAATGCTATTTTAGTTTTTGTCTGGTTGCTTCCTAGACCATGCCGAGCACAATAAATGTCCAAATGTGAAAAGAGGCACCATAAACGTATCCTGATTGAGACTGTTCGTTGGAGGGCGGGCTGTTGTACTTGTTTTGGATATATATTTTCATATCAATTCAGCTATGCTGTTCATTGCATATAAAATGTAAGTCACAGACATATGAACTGTAATTACTGCAAACAACTAAAAATAGCTATGACATGTCTTACCTGAACCCACTTTAGAATTTGCAACAAAACATGGCATCCCTTTTGATTTGATATGGTGGGTCTTACTGTTGACCACTTTATTTACATAATCACAAAGTTCACACTTCTCATATAAATATCCATAGAGTCCATTCTGTGGTTCTCCCACAACAATGTTGTACATTAAGGAAATAGGCCCAAGACGGCAGGATTGACACGCTCTCAAGTCTTTCAAATGAACATCGAATTCAACCAGACGTCGGCCAACCTTCCCACTATCGTTTGTCGTCGCAACTTCAACATGAACACCAGCCTCGAACAAAGGATCCGTAGCAAAGCATAGTTATGAAAGTCAAAATTGGTCATGAGGCAAGACTGAGCAGTCTTTTTCTGTTCCGCGCGAATCGGCCTATAGCGTTGCGAAATGCCATTACTACTGCACTGGAAGTGTCCGAAAAATTCTTAATTTTTCGTTTTCATTTTTTATCCGTGACATTAAATCGACAACACCACAACTATGAAAAATCTTATGTCATTCATAAATTATCATTGTATATTTGAAAAAAGGCGATAGCTTAATGATGCCTGGTTTGGCAATTGACGTAAACGCCCGACTGTTCTCCGTAGGTTACCAAGACCATCCGATTGTTGCGCATAAAATACCGATATTGACCGACATTGGCCGACGTTTCACAAGCCCATTCCCGTGAACCTACCTTCGTGTGTAATTGAGAGCACTAATACTTGCTGTAATATAAATGCAGATCAAGGCATGTCTTTTCGAAGAACTGTATCACATATTAGTCGAAGATGAGAACACTTGAGGAAAAGAATGTTGATTACACTTTACTAGATAATTCTTGATATTGTGTAGCAAAGAGTGTTTGTCTAGAGCCTGGACCCTGGAAACTTACTCCTAATTTAATTTTCCGTACCATTTCTCTGGACAAACCAGACCTCGAAGAGAAAACTTTGAATCGTTCAAGACAACTATTCTACGAGCTGCATCCTTAAAATGCCCAGCCTAATAGTTCAGTGATTACCGCAGTGACCGGGTGGTTGCGGGTTCGATACCCGGTTTAGGCAATCTTTCTTTCCGGCGATATTTCGCGTCTCACCTCATGAAAGAAAAGTACTCAGTTACATGGAAAGAAAGTCGTTTCTGTACTGGTGGGAGAAAGCCAGTGGAAAATTGCGTAGGTGCAGGGGAAACAAGCGTAGGTGCACTGACCGCTGTGATATGACTTCAGCTGCTAAAACGGCGTTAAACTACAATGCAACAAATCACCTTTAAAGTACTTTACATCACATTTCAAACATGAAGTGCATTTGCATACATTACTGACTGCTGAAAGTTACGTTACTATGGTCTTGATAAGGTTTCGATCCCTGCCAGCGGAAGCAAACTTCAAAAGTTCTTGAATGAGTCTTCTAAGCGCTTCATTGATTATCGTATTATTGATGATAAGAGTGAGTCCCTCTTTGATCATCTATTTTTGTGATCCAGGAGTCCCAGGTCCCAGTCGATGGTCGCTTTTTTTTTTTTTTTTTTAAATGTAGTCTTGGCCGTTTCAAAGAACAACAGGAAGATGTAACAGATCAGGTCTTTAGTATCAGAACAGTTGTATTCATACTTATGAAAAGGCTTTTGTAACAAAAAAACGGTTCCTCTTACATGATTTTCATATATTTAATACTTCTTTTCAGAGGCAGTATTGAATTGTTTTCTTTTTTGCTAAAAATAGAACAGCGCATAACCTTAAGCGATTTTCATCGCTGAAATCTTATTTACTATTTTTGTATGCCGTACAACTGCTTTTGTCCAAAAAGCATCAGGACACGCGTGTGAGCAATGTCGTTTTTTTTTATAATGTAGTTTATCTTGTGGGTGCAAATGCTCAGTTCCTGAATTGAAAACACCTATTTTTTGTCACGAACTGACCCGTCCTTTACATCAGGTTGTAATTCAGGCAATACAAACCTGAAAATGTATTTTGCAAGATCTGTTTATTTGGCTTTTCAGGCCAAGATGATCAGTTCTTGGAGATCTTTCGTCTTCGTGGCATTTTCAAAGAACATTTCTTCCCGTACAACCATAAAGTGTAATATGGTAGTCGAACAAGAAGACTACGTTCAGCTTGGTATTAAAAGTAATGATAAATGTTTAATTTGGCAATAGAGTATCGTGTTTGCTTGTTTGCGATACCAATGCCCTGCCGGCAGCCCGTTTTGGGGCCTTTTTTTCATCAAAATAACAATCGATTTTTACGACATTGATTCTTGAACAATATTATCAATGATTTTACGTTTATATATCAGTTAACGAATTTATGGAATTGTCAGTGTTCTAGTATGGTCTATGCAGTTCAGTGTCCTCTTCTTACAGATAATGTATAAGTATCTTTCACATTCTGCACAGGAGAGGCTGTAAAAGGTTCCTATCCTGGCCCTGTGAAAAAATCACTTTTGTTGAATTATTTGAAAGTTTTCCCAACGATTTTATGACATGTTACTGATTAAAATGCACTTTTTACCAACCTCTCCCAAACGACAACCTTTCCATTTGTGGCCATAAAACGATGGTAATAACATGTGGCGCACCAGAAAATACGCTCCGACCTAACATTGAAGGCCTAGTGGCGGCAAAAAGTAACAATGTGGGTGTTCAAACGCATATGAATTTCAAGCATACCCTATTAAAGTATGGAAACTATTGTGACGATGACAATCTGTTATTGAAAGGTTGGTGTCACAAGGCGGCCGATCTTGGTTTGGACAGTTAAAGTCAGGATCCCAGTGATTTTTTTTAATAATTATTCTATATACAAATAAATCATGACATAAAAATCTATTACAGAATAAAAGATAGCCCAACTCAAATATCTAACAATAGCAAATGTAGAGTCCGTCCCTTTGTCTTTTGCAACACTCTGTTCTCTTAGTTCTGAAAAGATGTATCTCCCTTACTGTTCAGCGATGTTATGACTACATCTTTTATGTATAGTCAACACTCTTGCCACTACCCAGTACCTTCACTTTATTGTTGTCCAACTGCGACCTGCACTTCCCAAATTCTCCAAGCAGTGTCCTGCTGAACGTCGCTCTGAGCCCACCAGTGCCTCAGGCGTGATATTTCCGTTTCTCCCGAAAAACAGGCTCTCTCACCACCGACCAAAATATCAAATGGGTCACTTTGCCTACGCGCCCGGTCTTTAGGTCTGCCTCGACCTCTCCGTCGACCAATTGATGCCACCACAGCATCAAACGTTCGCCCCGTCACCCAACACTACCAGACAAGCTACACAACCAGCAAACAAATAATATATTAATCAGAAAAGCTTTAGTAAGTAAAAGTATTAAAGTTTATTATATTCCCTTTTTTTCTCGCAATGTTTTCACCTCCCAAAACCACCTACCAACATCCACAAATCCATGAGTGCCATATCAGCTCTATGTATGAGTGAATGTTAGGAAATGCTCCCGTTACGACAATATTTTGGATGTACCATTATACATGTAATTCAACTCTACATATCTTTGTCAATATTTAGTTCATAAGCCCTAAAATTTACATGATAATTAAGACCAAAATAAATCGTCAAAACTGACAATAGTAATCATCAAGCACATTACACAGTTTTAGTCCTACTTTGATTTTAAGATATATCAACTTAATATCCTGAGCTTGCATTGCAGGAAATAACTTCCATTGCATTTTAATGCCACCAGCTCATTTTCCCGCAATTCCTGAAAAAGAACGTTCACCAAGAACTCTATGAACAACCCAAAAGTAAAATGAAAAACAATCTGAAAATCTTGATAAAGAAAAAACAACATATCTCACCCCTGAAGTTCCTTCCCTTGCTAAAAATAGTCCGCTCAACCTTATTCTCTTTCCGAAATAAAATGTCTGTCCGCCAAACAGATCTAAACGCAAGCTTATATAGCTACGTACAAGTACAAAATTGTTTAACACGTGGCGCACGACCTCAGCAAACACGTTGTGCAACACGATCCCCTCCAATATATCATGCCGCACGGCTTTAGCCAGTACTAGGTGTCCCAAGATACTCAAAGTTTTAGATTAGTCTCCGCCACGAGGCGTGTTATAACCGGTAAAATTGCCTCGCTATTCAAGCTTGATTAACCTTTTTTTCCTTAGACTTCTTTAGGTTTTAAACTTAATTAGAGTGACAGTCAATCCAAGTGCTAGTCAGGAAAAGGGCAGGAAAATTGGATTTCAAAAATAGGTAAAAAGCTGCCAAGTCGCTCTATCTTTTGCTTACTTTTTACCATGCTTAATTTTCATATTTTACTTTTGTCCGCTACTAGGCCTTTAAAGTTAGTTGAGTATTTATTATGCCAATTCTATGAGACGTTGATGCCAAGCTGTTATCGATGCAAATTTAGGTCATACTCAATACTCACAAAACTGTGCCAAAGAACTTGCAGTTGTGACAATTGTTTTTGAAGGTAACACTAATGAAATATGTTTTACCCTTAATTAAGTAAAAACAACGAAATTATATTTTGACAAATTTGTCGTCACATCCTATCCTTATGTTAAATCAAAATTTCGAGAAATTCGTGTATCATTTAGGATATGAAATATTAATGGACGACAAGTTGTGTCGGTTGTTGAATTCAATAAAAACTAATTTGATTTCAACATGCATGAATTAATCTTTTGCAGAACCAAGTATGTTAATAAATTTTCTCCAAACAACCCGTTTGTTTGCAATTTAAATACAGAGTCAAGCGATTTAGAATGAAAACTCTACAGTATATGATGGATAGAAAATAATGGATATAATGTATGTATAGAGAAAACTACAGAAAAAAAAACAATATTTTGGCGCAAATGAGATGCAATTTGACGAGACTTCATTTCAAACTTGACGTTTTAGAGAGAAGATTTGTGCGTTTCATTACGAAATGTAATGTCAATAAATGGCACGCCCGTTAAATACCGGTCTGGAATCATTTATTTTTGTCTTCAATGGTAAGCACCAGCTTTGTGAAACATGAATAATGAAGTGGTCAAGTTTCTCGCATGTAAGGTTTCAAGTGGCAGTTTCCCTAAGCTGGAGAAAGAATTATGGGTAAGAAAATTCACTAACACAAAAGCGTTGCTTAATACAACGCATTTTAGCACTGAATCGGAGTTCGATAATATTTTTAAAGCAGATGCAGGAGCGTATTGATCACGCTGAGGAATAAGTCGAAAAGAAGTAAATCTATTTAACCGTTTACCAAACGACAAAATTTTATATCTTGCCCAAATTGAAAGCATTTGCAGACGACAAAATGAAAATGATTGGAAAATTGAAATTTCTTTTGAGAAGGGTAGAAAACATTGTGGGAAAAGGAGAAAATGCTGGTTACCAGCATTTTCTCCTTTTCCCATTTTTTTCAAAAGGCTTCTTTCTCAGGGTCGTTAAAAGTCGGGATTGTGTGGTAAAGGGTTAAACAAGACCTTAAGCATACTTTCGAAAATTCCTTCCCGCCTGCCATAATGACTGTGACGTTGTGACATCGTGACTGTAATACAGTTTCAAAAAGTATCTAAAATTTCAAAAATTTGTATGTTATCATCTTTTTTTTTTTTTTTTTTTCAACATTTGAAATCAGATTTTAACGATGTAGCACTCAACAGATTACGAAACAATTAGCCTAGAAGACGAACTTAATGATAGCCCCTCTTATTATCAATATTTAATTGAATTTAATCAGCTTATGCCACTGGATGCATGTGATCCACCGTTTCCGAAAATCTTATTTGCAGCTGTTTCTGCGACAAACCTGGTAGACATGAAACAAGGCCTTCTAATATATTGAAGACCTGGTGTGTCATTTGAACACAGTTCTCCTTTTCTTCTTAGTCTGCAATATCTGAAATTTTTTAAAGTTTAACATACTTCGTTTTAATCTTTAATTCTACATTACCACACTGATGGTCTTTTAGAAGGATCAAAACAAATGAGAAGAATTCATAATAAAAGTTATTTATATTTCCTTTTACAACTCAAAGTAAACCCAATTTCTTCTTGAAACTGCACTGTCTGCTTCAATGTTCCCATTTATGTCAACAAGCATTTGATTCTGAGATATCCTGTATTGCAGTTCCTCGATCCTCTTCAGACTTTTAAGACTATTTCAACTCTTTTTATGTTCAACTGCATCCCCTCACTTGAAACTTTCATTCGTCGACATTTGTTCCTTTTTTTTCCCCTGGACAATCCCTACTTGTAGTATTTAAACACTTGTTCCAGTTCCTAACAGTTTTATATAATGTGTTTCTCTTTTCTCTGGCTTGTTTGGATGCTTTTAGTTCTAACTTTTAAAATGGCCGTTAACAACCGTCGTATCGATTTTTTTTTTTTTTTTTTTATTATTGTGAATACACGCCGATAAACAGAGTTGTAATTTCTTGTTTCATAATATCCGTCCTTATTTATGCTGTCAATTTTTTCTACTAATTTCACTTTAAACTGTATTGAAAGCTGTGACCTTTTTGCATAAATAACTAAATTTCATTTGATAGACATTACTTTAATAATAACTTAATACACTACACTTTTTTGACAAGTTCATTTTACAACAGTTGCCCTACATGAAATCCACTCTGAGCAGTTAAGATGTCCAGTTTATTGTGAAGATTTTTCATTACATGTCTGCGTGTCTCCCAGCTATTTTCTTATATTTTTAAATTTGTCTTGGCTGTAGCTTCAAAGTCCTGGGCTGTACACCTTTTATTATTCATCTTACAAGAAAAAGACCGGAGGGCCAGAGTGTGTAGCTATTCCTTTAAAAAATAAACTTTGCTACCTTGTATAGCTTTTTTTTCACGTTCTCCCTTTTATATATATATATATATATATATATAGTCTGCATTACAAAATGGGTTGTAAAATACGGAAGAAAAATACGGATAAAAACTTGAACTTCATCCATTAGATCCTCAGATAAGAGTGATCAACACTTTCACATTAGACATCACAATTCAAATCTTTGTTTCCTTCTTGTATGCACTGCTCGAACCCAGGGACTCTAGGGTAATACATGATGAAGCCATAACACATCTCAACCTGGAGAAGTAAAGAACAGTTCTAAGCATACGGGTACCAGTGATCGGATGCAGTTGCTTTTTCAGTAAAAATTCTTTGTGAAAAAAAGAGGCATGACTGTCAAATATAATTTGAGTTTTACCAGCCCTTCTGTGATACGTTCCGGTCTTCGTTTCTTTAAAGTAACTGCCTAAAGTAAGGACGAAGATAGCAAAGAGAAGTCAAAGTTTTAGCATGTCAACAACGACTAAAACAACTGGGCTAAAACCAAATGCATACATTACCACTGCAACAACATAAAAGCCTTAATGGCATCTTGAATTTCCCGTGTGGATTTTGAGGTGGGTGCGATTTCTAACACCGCCCCCCCGCCCCCCACAAAAAAAAAAAAAAAAAATCTGAATCTGGTATACCGAACATCGCAAAATCAATGCTTGGCAAAATAGTGCCATTAAGAAAACACTTCTTTCAGTTGGGCATCAATGAAAGTCTTAAACCATTTTAACGATTGGAAACGAGCTGCACGCAAGATACGTAAACAAGTACATTATTGTCATAACAGCATTAAATCCGAAAGTGAGAACAGCTTACATTATTAATGAAAAGAAACAAACGAAGGAATATAGGGCACTCTAATTAGACTACGAGCCAGCAGGGTGTTGTCTCCTCTCCCACCCCCTCCGGGGTGAATTTTCAGGACTTACCAGTATTTTCTTGCACCCTATAGTCTCCTGAGCACATTTCAAAAGTACAGTTCTTTGGTAATTGTAGTCCCTCTGTAAGTCCCAAATGATCTCAGGTAATCTAATACGCTCTATTAAAATATTTCTTTACATTTGTTGCAAAATACAAGAGTCTTTGGAGCAAATCAAAGCACTGAAAGCTCTTATAAAATCATATGTTGAGAAACTATGAGGATATTTTTCAGACAAAACACATTTTCACGATTAAAGATGCTTTCAATTCATCCTAGAAGTAACCTACATGGCATTTTCAGCTTTATATTTCACCAATTTGGCATATCCATAAATAAAATGGAAGTACTAATAACAAAAGTTCATGAAATATAGGTTTGAATCTTATATATCACTTGTTGAGAATTATTATCTGGTTCTTTTCTTATTTTGGGTTGAAAATAATCTAGAATCTATTATTATGCCTAATTTCATGGTCTTATTGAATTCATTACAGTAAATAGAAATCAAAGCACTGAAGTTACTGATACATTATTTACCATTAAACTCTTGCATCTAAAAAACGGACAATAACGTTTAAGAATACAATATATATTGTTCTTATCTACTAAGAAGACATTGAAAATGTAAGCTGCAGGGCCCTCTCTTTATCATTTTAGTCCTATCAGTAAATGAAATCAAAGTACTACATATTCTACATGCTATAACAAAGTAAGAAAGATATGAAAATACAGCCATATCTACCAGTTGAACTACATGCGCGATACATTATGCATAACTGCCCAAAATCAGACTTATATTTCATTATTCCTAGTATTTCTTGTGATAAGGTTCATTGTTTAGACACATCAGATTAGTAATACGATGATTTACCAGCTATGAATGTTACCAAGAGTACTTAAATTCCTCCCTTGAATTTGATATTCTAAACAGGCAGATTTACCTGCGTTAGCACATTTGTTGGTCAGTATTCAGTTACAGAGGGCCAGAGTGACATAGGAAATGAGAGCTCATATTTGCTCAGTTATCATCATCAGTGGACTCGATGACCTTTCACCTCTATAACTCGCAAACCCCCGCTCGCCAGGAGGCAGACTTTGACAAAGTGCCCAGGTGACATTGGGGTTTCAGAAAATAACAGTCCCGAAAATTCCCCCGGGATGCGGGAGGGAGGCCTATTGGTGGCTCAAGGTCTTGATGGGACTCGTGTAACATCGCCTTTTCATCGCCATACTCTTATGGATTCGGCTAAGACTCGGGTAATCTGTAATTGATCGGCAGAGAGACGCTGCTTCCCCGCCTCGATACTTCTTTCGAAAACGAGGTAACCAGTAATACCCAAAATGGCGTCGAGATATTATCGAGGACGCCTAAAAATTTAAAACGGAGTGTTACGATTCGAAAATTGAATAAACATATGATAGCAAGACTTGATTAAACTTGGAATTGTAATGGCACAGATGGCCTGTTTGCACATCAAAGACATACTAAATCAAGGGACTCGTACCTACGACCCCTGCAACACAAATACCGCAGCCCCACCAACTCAGCTAGCCGAGCAATTAATCGTGAGTCTACGCAACGCCAACTACAACACTACTCCCCCTCTTGATTTTCTGGGAGTTATTAACTCCCCTCCCACGAACCGCCGGTGCCGCCTACCCGCGCTCAACAATTCAACTTGTCGCCATTATAGTAAATAAAGGGAATAAAGCGTGCCTGACGCGGGATTCGAATCCACGACCCAGGGAAGTTTAGTACCGCAGCTCTACCAACTGAGCTAGCCGGGCAACAGCTCGTGAGTCTACCCAACGCCAACTACAACAAAGAAATGCAACTCTTATTTCCTCACTAAGCTTCGAAAGCTTGTGAGCAGTGATGACTTGAAAATTGGAAGGAAGCTATCCTATCAAGCTTGGATCAGAAAGTTTGAAAGTTTATTGTCTCGTTCGTGAAAAAATAGAAAGGGTATGGAATGTCGTGTTTCGCAGCCAGTAACAAACTTGGTTGGCATGGGTGGGTGAACAGAAGTAAATAGTCAACTGTCAGTAGTTCTGTGAACTCTCGACATGCAGCCTTTCTCAGGGAAAAACATGGAATACATTTGAAACAGGGCAGATGTTGCAGATTAGTCAGAAAAAAAGACTACTGTGGATGCTTTTGTGAAAGAAATAAGGTACATCAATGATTAGCCTCTGTTTACTTAACCCTTTACCGGACAACAAAAGTATAGGCACTTAAGATTGAAAGCATTTGCAGAAAACAAATTTAATGTGGCTGAAAAATATGATTTATGTCTGAAAGGGTAGAAAACGTGGAAAAAGGAAAAAATGCTATTACTCAGCATTTTCTCCTTTTCCGACAATGTTTCCAAAAGCCTTCTTCTTTTGGATTAAATGGTGAAGGGTTAAATGGATTGAATAAGTTTGCCTGTAAAAGGTCCAAATTGATTGCTAGAAACTTCTTTCATAGGATAGGAAACATTGAAAGAGAAAGTCTAATTTCCTATTATCTTCAGTTTTATCAAGAAGATACAACTGGCACAAATTTGTCGGTTTAACAAACTTGACTTTCTTCTCGGAGGAAACTTACATGCTATGAAGGGTATCTTACTTTTCACCCTTTACCGCATCATACTGATATTTTGACTCCTTATTTGGAAAAGTATGATGCCTTTGCTTCATAGAAACGGTATTTAGTCGATTCATTGATTAATTTTGTCAAATGAATTGAGCATCTTTCGACATTATATCAGTCATCTCGCGGCGTCAGCTTACTTATTCATGTGTGTTCTAGGTTTCATCAGTACCGGGCCAGGCTCTGAAGTGTCTTGCCCAAGGACACCCCTGCACAAAAACTCAGAGCCTCGAATGAGGATGAAGTCAAGGGCGTCTAAGTTGTGAATCCCAGATCTTCAGTTCCACGCTGGCCCACTTGTAATTGTTTAGATGTGAACGAGAGGTGAAATTCAACCCTTCCTTCCGAAATGGAGGATGACACAGCCTGCAGTCTGAAGTCAGTGCTTTAGCTAGGCACTGAAATGTATGTATTCGGTTGGTTTTTTGAGCTATGCGTTTTGGGTTACATTTAAAATCAAATTTACTTAGTAATACAAAATTGACAGCTTACGTTTGTTCCTTTGCCGAAGCTAACTGTATCATTTCTGTATCTTGGTCCATCTGCCGAATTGTACCGACAGGTTAACTGTATTTCGTCACCTGGAATGAACAACCCTTTTGAATAGATTTTCAAGCTACGCATTTTTACTTAGAATGAATAAATCGAGCTTGTTTTGAAAAATGGTGGTTTGAAAAGACGTTTTTTTTTGGTTTTTTTTTTTTTTTTTTTGTAACTATAAAATTGCAAAAGTTATGTATTTTCAACTGGCTTTAAATGTTCATTAAACCTGTCTCGCGGTTTAATTGTTCAAGGCATACTGAAGTGTAGTGTAACGTTCAGGTGGTCAAAATGCATTGTTAATTCAAACGAATCCATTACGAATGAAGAGAAACATTGGTCTGTCGAAAGAACCAAACACAATGACGGTGTACATCTGCAACCAGATTGTCTTTCTGTACAGCCTGTATAGCATAAACTTGATCCACGCCGTCTGCACAAGTAGGTCATGACGGTAATGGTTGCAAAAGATTTTTTTCAAAACTTTTTTACAATATTTTTTACTCCAGCTAGTGCAGCTGTAGCAACCTGTAGCAAGCTGTACATATGTAGCAACCAGTTTTGCAATAAAAACGGAAATTGCAATAAATTATTGCAAAACTCGTTGCGATGACAGAAAATTTATTACATTTCACTTCACAACCAGTTTTGCAATAAAAACGAGAATTGCAATAAAATCATTATATATATCATATTTGATCGTTTTCCAATCAAAACCTAATTAGAGTATACTTTAATGTTAAATTGGATTATGTAAGACCTAAATTAAGTTACAGAAAGTGCGCTTCAAAGACCAATAAGAACATTTCAGGCTAAACACTATTGAGGCTTAAATCTTTGGAAACTGTCATAAAGCCGATTAAATACAGTAAACAACATTGAATTTTGACTGTTTCAGAAACAGTATGTCTTTAACCAGTATTGCAATCAATTATTGCAAAACTCGTAGCGATGACAGAAAATTTATTACATTACATCAGTGGTAAAGTGTATTACTCGCAACCTGGAAACCCCAGGTTCGAGCCGCACTGGATCCTCTGTGGTTTTTCGTGGGAGTATCCTTGGACAAGACACTTCAGAGCCCCAGCCTAGTACTGGTGAAACCCAGGAAATACATGAATATATGAACTGTCGCCGTGATATGATTGAAATAATGTTGAAAGCGGCGTAAACACCATTCAATCTATCAATTAATCGGACTGGAGTCTTTGACTCCCTCTTACATTTACATTACACTTATATGCGAGAAAAAACCTAAATCGGCTCGTTTACGAGCTTTATTGGGACAAATAATTGTTATGTGAAAGTCATTTATGAGATTAGGCGAGCATTTCACTTCAAACAAAATCATTAGACGCACTTTACATCTCAGCAGCATGCGTCGTTGGTCATTAGCATATTAAGAAAATAAGTGAAGAAGGTGGTTTCGCACGAATTGCAATAAATTATCGCAAAACCCGTAGCATTGACTGAAAACCTATAACAGTTTGCTGCTCAACAATTTTTAGCTATAAATCGAGGATAGCAAAACAAATTTGGTTTCTTTTGAAAATCGATTTTATTTATTTTTCAAACTTTGAGCAAATCAGCCATAGTAAAATCTTCGAAATTCCCCCGTGTTGAAATCATCTCTCTATATAATTGCATGTACATTGGGTAAACCTCTATCAGGTTAACGGCCACTGCGTATTACTCCTGTTATATCATATTTAGAAGTCTCAGACACAAAAACGAGGAAGAGAATAACCCCCTTTTCAAAAGTCACATAAGTCGCAATTTTAAGACAAATTTCAAAATCTAAGTCTAATAAATCCACGAAAAATGTTTTTTTAAACGATTTATTGGTAAGCTTAATCGTGCTAGAATTCACGAGGGGAGTTTGTGTTACAAACAGATCAAGCTCCTTTCCCGTACATTCAAAGGGGCACACCTGAGAGTGAGTGGATAACAGGTTTTTCTTTTTTCAGAGTTGGGTCTATCAAAAGTTCAGAAAACGTTTGTGCCGACTAATTGAGTCGTCTCTAGTAACAGATCAGTGTTTCTTGAGAAGGGGACAGGGTGTCAGAAATAATCTTTGAGGTACAATTAGAATCGTATTTTTAAGGAGTGTGAGCACTGGATGTACTTGATTCTTTGATACTCTTTTGAGATACTTTGTCTATGCTTCTTTATTCTGTTGTTAAATGTAATTATCTTGGTAAATTATCAGCGTCAAGAAATCGCCGTAGTTTAGTAACAACAACGTTCTGGATCCATTTGGCAGTTTTAGAATTGGTAAACATAATGCTCAACTTAAGGTTGAATCAGTCGTTGCAACAATATGCTGTGACAGTTATGTACTCAGCGATCCTTAACAGAGAAATTACTCTTCACTAGCTTCTTAAACTACATTAGAATCGAGGAGACCGGTAAAGATCCAGCATATTTTTCTTCACATCCAAACGCTGTCGGGCACATACGCCCTTTGATTTATTGGTACTGTGTAAGACTTGAGGAAGGTGTCTTTCAATCTTATGCATATGTTTTGAACTTGAGTTAATGCATAAGTTGTCAACATAGAGAGAATTCTACTCCAGTGCCAACCAATTCAACAATATACATGTAACAACATGTATTTTACACTAAAATATGTAACTGAGAGGATACTCTACCGAAGAACGTACCGAAGAACGCCCATTCCTCTTTGTTTGGACTGTATAACATTTTAAAGACATTTTTTGCGGTCATTGTCAAACAATGGCTACCTTAGATGCTTTTGATTTGTCGACGTTCGCGAAAATTATTTTCACTGCAGCCGTATAATGTAAAGAAGTAAAGAGTTCAAAAGTTCATCTGGATTTTCACGGTCTTCAAAAGCATTAGTAGTAACTTTGAACTGTTCCCAAATACGTTATGGAGCTTCCAACCTTCAGGGCGTTGTTGCATTGATGATCCGACCTCCGATTCATGGATCGGGAAATGACCACTTCCATGTATGTCATTACCAATTTTCCTATTTAAGCCAGTACAAATTTTGGGACTGAATACAGTTAAGTCTAACGATTAATAAGAATCAGTATCAGGATGATGATACAGTGAAGACTTATCATCCAGCAAAACAAGATTCTGCTACGTGGTAAATTTTAAATGGTTTAACTTTTTGTATTCGTGTGTGAACATTCTACAAATGTATGATGGGACTTAAAAATGTTCCACTCGATATTCGACTTACAAGATCATCAAGTTTCACGACTTCACCTGGCGAGCTAGGTGGAAGATAAATAGAACTCAGAGTTACGGTTTTGTTGCGGGAAATATTCAAGTTTGACAGAAATTGTGCGGAATATTGCTGTTCACAATAAGGGCTACTTCTCCTGAAGCTTTATCATTACCAATATTGTAACGTGCCGGGGGCGTAGTCTGCAGTCACAAAAATTTATTGGGTTCGTCTGGTACGATTACTAGCTTAATACTGAAGGAGGAAAACTATGGAATACTTGAAAAGGCGAATAACAGTTTAACTTTATTAACAGAACAGCACAAGTTTAGAAGAAGTGTAAACTATGTAGAGTTTGTGGATTTAGTTTGTCAAATGTTAACTAGTCCTATATTTAAAATGCATTACTGAATAAACTTAGTATTGCGAGCGGTCAATACGAAAGTTTGTTAAGGCACTGTCTCTAAATTTACATAAGATTCCGGAATTCCAGTAATCAATATAGAACATTTAAGTTCAAAGGAACTGAGGCAGCCATCAAGTATCCAAACGGTATAATGCGACAAAGTCTTATATATAGTCCTTGGTTACGACAAAAAAAAAAGGTAAGGAATTGAAGTGATAGTCCAATAAAGGTTCACAAGCATCTATATACTATTGCAACTGTCCATTTCTGGATTTTGTGGTAGAGTTTGATGATGACAATGTCACGACAGAATATTTCCAGAGGCTCTCTAAACTGTAAAGTTCCAGATTGAATACACTGAATATTGTTAACTACCTATACTGTATTGGTAAGGTTTTTCTTATATATGAACAGGAAATGTTAAATGTCCACTGGATTATGACTAATAGGTTGAAACTTTACTCAAAAGTACAGGAATGTGTGTTTTTACTCCACTGGAAAGTAGAGGGTGTTTCTGTGCAGCTTCATGAAAACTCTCTGTAGAAATCGCATGTATGGAATGGAGTAGACGTTGGTATATAACGATCGTAATATCTCTCCAGTTGGTCAGTGTTTAGGCAAATTACTCCCGGTATCCTACGGTGTCCGGACTGTAACACAAACATCCAGCCAAAATATTTATGAACTTGTAACACAGAACATCTGATCAGAAACTCTAATGAATTGACAACAACGTAGGAGCACTAATCCCCATACACAGGACCTTGCACTAAAATCCCACCATAACATATAGCGCATAGGGCAGCGGCATTAATGGTACACTAGATTCACATGGTATCCCACAGCACAGGAGACGGTATCCTACGCTTCAGGAAACTGTATCCCACGATTCGGGAGACACTATTACCAGCACATTATCTAAGTTGTTTGGTCACTTGGAAACGGAAATAATCCAGCACAGAAGACACAACTGACACAAATCCATTCACTTGATGAATAACCAATAGCTCACAAATACACCAGAAACTACACAGATTCGCGTTCTCACAAACTTCCAACACTGGTGAGAAAACTACACTAATTCCATTGAAACGCCGTAACTAATGCACGTTTGGATAAACCATTCCCGAAATTATATAACAGCTTATTTTCCTATTTTTAACTCACGAAATTTACAATAATTATTTCAAAAGTAGAAAAACCTTTATAGAATTCATGATGCCAATAGATCTACACTATCAAGAAGCTGAACAAAAACACATCCGAATTCTGCCGCGCGTTCCAGTTTTATTGCATCATATGACGTCACAGTGTGTGCGTCACATCGTCCAAGGTGGCTGACCTAAAGGATTGTTACATCTGAGAAATGTAAACGTAAGCCGATTTTAAGTTCTAATGGGATCCTTGAATGATGTTAGTGTTACTTAAGGTTTGTTACTAGGGCAGTGTTTAAAACTGAATAATATTTACGCTGTATCCACGTCCATTACAAGAGGTATTAGCGGCGCAGAGTATGTGCACAATGTAAAATGACTGGGTGGGGTAAAGGATGGGAGAATTCATGTGTTGTGACTCTGAAGTACACCATTTCTTCTGAGAGATTCATATAAACTAGACTATGTTAGTGACATAGACTTCATCTTAAGAATTATAACATATTATTGTCGTCCAGCTGCTATACTAAACTTCCTTCTTTACAGCACAATATCAGGATGACGACGATCATCTTAAAAAGGGAATGGATTTATATAAGTTGGTGAGAAACTCAGGTTGTTACACTATAATATTTTTAAGTAGTAGGAGTGGTACCTTAAGGAGAAATTGTCGGGAGTCTTTAACACATGTCTCCTGGAAAGAAACTTCTGATGGATTCATTCATTCACTGAAATGTTTAATTCCTCAAACTTAGTGTTAATGCTACGGCAATTCCATTGCAGAATGGTATCATACATTACAAAATTTAAAGTAAAGAAGATACTACAGATAACTGGAAGTATGTGCTGATTTATCTCTTATTATTCAGTTTGTTACTAGGACCGTGCTTGTTTGTTTCTGAATTGTCATTTTCCCTATCCGTGTCTGCATCAAGAATTCGAAGCGGTTGTGATGCTGTATTTGGTCAGCAGGCCTTTTTGATGGCAGCCCGAGAGGACGTTTTGGGAGAATTATTTGGAATTTTATTTCGATTTTTTTTTCCTGGTCTTTTTGTTCCCTAGAGGTTATTGTGGTTTGGCAGGGGGTTTTTTTTCTATTTTGTTGGATCTGTTTGTACTGAGGCATCGTTTGTCTGCGTTGGGGCGCCTTGAAAATTTATGCATGTCGTGCATGGACAATTTTTCGCATTTCAGCAAATGATAGCGGGATAGTGCTCCTCACTGCAATTAAGAAATTTCAAATGCCTATTGCATGGGTAAGTATGGCATGTTTCTACTCCATTTGTTTCACAACATCGTTTACAATGGACAACAGCGTTGCACTGTCTTTTAGTGGTGTTCAGATTTAAAGCATCGATCGCACTGAAAGGTTCAGGAAGTACAGATCCATAGAAACCTTCAGATATCCGACATAAAGAGTATTTGAAAGTATTGCACTTTTAAAGCTGAGAACTATGGTCAACGTATTATTTCTGGATACCATCCCGAAAACACGAATAACCCTTGCATCATTGAAATTTTACTCTAAATGTGCTCTACATGGAAGCTCTAAAATTGTCAGTATTAAGTGCACTCCTAGAATTTCTCTTGCACTCCCAAACTTGTACTCTAGGTAGTGTATGCACTCCCAAAAAAGATGTGAGTGTGAACACTGATAAAATTACCCTAACAAAGTAATACAAGTACCTGGGTCAGTCTGATGTGCTGGTGAAAACGTGTGAATCACAGGTGAAGTGTAGTTATAATTATTTTCGGACGCTAATCTGTTGATAATCTCTCTGTCCTTTTGTACATCCAATGAAATCCATACACCTGTAAAATCGTGACATATTTATTCAAATGTAACACAGTTGCGTTTTAAAGACGATACTATAACTGATACATGTAGCATGTAGCAAGTCGAAAACGGTATTCTAAGGTCGACATAATTGCATGACTATAGCATTACTTAAATGAATAGAACACAAGACATATATAATAATGATATGGATCCATGAAAATCACACGGAATTTATACAATGACAACAACATAACAACATTCAAAGGACTGATAGTCCTGAAATCGCCCCAGTGAGCAATGAGTTAGAAGTTTTCAACTTTTATAAATTTCAGAAGGAAAATCTATGAACATTACTCAAGATCATCTAACAGCAAGAAAGTTTCTTATGCAAGCATAAGTTCGGAATTATCGTCCTAAGATTACAAACATAGATATCAAAATTCACACGAAAAAGAAAATGTGGTGAGAACTGTAATTGATACTCCAGCAACAGCTTTAAAAAGTTCAACTTGTCTCTTACCCACTGTGACTTCACTTTTAAAAAATTATCGAAAGATTTGATAAAAATAAATAAATTGACATATATTTGCAGTTCCTCCCTAGTGTAATCATGCCTCAAAAGAATGGGGGCAAAAAAAAAGGTATCTAAGTTTAGTGTAGAACCTTTGTGACTTAACCTACATATATATTGAAGTCTGACACATATTGCCAAAACAAACCTTCTGATATTAGAGCGAACATTTTCCCTCTGTATTTAGAACAAGTTGTTTTTGTATGACACAGTTTTTTTGTTTTTTTTTTTAATTGGACCATATAGTTATATATCGATTGACTGAAATAATTGCCCTTTCCAAACACAGGACGCTGGGTATGAAATTTGTGTATAATTGCTTATATACATTCTACAGAGCAGAACCATTTTGCAAGAAGACCATTTGTGAAACATTTGAATAAAATTCAATTGAAATTTGGCCTGTATAACCCAATAACATGACCATCAACCTTTGAACTTTTTTTAGGCCTGATCTAGTGAGCAAATCTAACAAAGGCAAACCATTTCAAACACATGCAGTATTTCCTAAAAAATAAAAAAACACGTTTCCATCAAGTTTGATGTACTTTTGACTGAGGATACTCCCATGAGAGTACTAATTACTTTTTTTTAAGTTGACTATGTAACTTTTTGACCAGAGGTGACTGACTTTTCAGTTCTTCTGATATATTATGAAGACCAGAATTCTAGAATTCTGAACGAATTTTATGAGAAATGGGTTGAAAATGATGGTCTTTAGGGTATATACGGGTCTTACTTTAATTGAAAAGAGTCAGCGGTGAAGCTGTGGGATTCGAATTTGAAAACTTTAACACCTGTTTTCGATTCACAAACGAGTTAATGAGTTTTCCATAGGAATGTCCTTTGGCAAGATACTTGAGCCCAAGCCTATAACAGTTGAAACACACATAATAAATGAGCCTTCTAAATCAAAACTGAAATAACGTTGAAAGGGCCATTCATTTCAATTCTATGATTTGACCTAGTGACTTAGTTTTAGAACCGAATCTCGGTATGTTGATACTCTGAAAATCCTATTCATCAGAAATTTAAATTGCAAGTTAATCTAAAGTCACATATTTTTTAATTTTCTTGTAACTTTATGTTATTTTACCTTTCTGGTTGCTGTTTTGACAAGATTAACGCAATATTACATAGAAATTGTCTATTTAGAGTCCGAAATGAACAATAGACCTTAAATTTGGTTGATGTTTGATCACCGAGATATTTGACTGACCGTTGTAGAAAAATTGAGATATAATCTGATTCAGCTTAATTTCAGTTCAGAATTTTTTTTTTTTTTTTTTTTTTTTTATTTATTTCTCGATATTTTTTAATACATTTTAATACTTTGATCGCTACGCATCTTAAAAAGTTGCAAAGCATGGCAAAGGTAGACAAAGCGGGTTTTAAGATGCATTTAGATTTGAATTATGGCATTTAAAAGTATGGACATGTTTGTGAAGATGAGAATCTGTTATTGTTACAGTGGGCCATGTGTTAGTCGCAGACAGAGATATTAATTTAAAATCTAGATTAAAAGTTGCCAAGTCACAATCTTTTGTTCGCTTTTACCATATTTTAAAATCTATTTTCTGCAAGCGACTACCATTTGGAACGATCACGCAATGACAGATTGCCATCTTCAAAATATTTTACATGATTTTAAATGATATGATTTACATTCAAATACATTTTAATACCTGCATTGAAGTTTTGACTGCTATCATGCGTGTGCCAAAATGGCAGTCATAACTTGTGTTATTTCAAAAACCATGGTTGAAAAAAAAGTCTGACTCAACGATAATTTGATAAATAAAATATATTAAAAGTAGTGGTCTCATTTCTCAACCCCTCCTTTCGCTTCCTCAGCGCATCTTTGTACCTCCACGCCCATTGATTGGTAGGACCTATTACTGCTTCCACACCCATTGAAAATTGTAGATCTATATTGCTTTGCGGTAACTAAATATTTGCGATCTGCAACTATGTACACCTTATACGCTTTGTTTCAATAAACTGCATAGATTTACGCAAACTGAGATCGTATGCATACACACATACGATCCCTGCTTTCCCCAAAGGTACGAGATGGTGGAAAGTTATGTAACTATTTACTGAAATCTTAAAGGTTTGTAGTTAAAAAATAGGACATGATGATTGTTTACCTAAAGTGCGAACGCAAATTTTGTGCGTACGCAGTTTGCGAAAGGAAGCCCTTATCGTAAGATTATTTACTAGAAGGTGGTTGTACATATGTTTATACGCACACATTTCCATAAGTTTACAGACACATGTAAGTATGGATATTGGACAACAAATAAAATGTGGACCTATCTGAAAAGTGGATTAGCAAGTGAATGTTTCCATGAAAAAGAGATTGTCTGGTCTTGTAATGACATATTGAATACAATATGTAAGGATTTGGATACACTTCTTTTTAATATCTTCAGTAATTTACGAGTGATTAAATCCGGACCTGCTACATTATTTACCTCCAAGGTAGTGATTATTTCCACTATTTCTTGTCCAGTAATGTCGACACTATTAAGTGTATTAAAAGTTTTAGGATGAAAGGAGGTAAATAAGCTCTAGAATCATCAATAGTAGAGACAGAAGAAAAATATTTCTTCAAGTACTCTGCTTTGAAATAATTAGAAGTTACTTTTGTAAGATAATAGAATACAGTATAAGCCTATGAGGCGGACAACTTTGAAAATATCCTTGTAAAATATAGATTATCCACATAAATCGTAGTTTGATAAAATTTTACATTATTGCAAACGCAGAAACATTGCTTTTAAAGAAAGTCAAATAGTGGACAATTCAGAACTAAAAGCATGCGAACCTCACTTACCCAATTGGTGCATGTGTAAATACGCCCTGGCGATGTATATTGGCCGAGGTAGCATGAGAGATGTACATCTAGAAGAACATTTTCCGGTAACAGTAACTTCCTTTGAAGTTGGCGGAATATCGATCTTATTTTGACCCACTTGCACATTTCCAATGTCAAACCTTCGCAAATTTCTGGTGTAAGTTAGACGAATACCAGACGTGTCTATGATAAGAGTTGATATGCATAATTACTAAAATATTTGAACTCGCATGCCCAAACTGATATACCGAAATACAATTCAACCAAACCCACGCAAAATGCAGTTAAAGACAATACATTAATTGACCTCAAATATTTCACAAAAATACTGGCAAAATTATTTTATACTCCCTAGTGCTATGAACCAGCCTTGATTCTCAGAAAATCCAAGAAATTGTCCAACAGTGCTGCTTTCAAAACCACTGGTGCGACTCACATAATATTCGCGGACGCCGTAGATCAAGATCAGTCTGCAAAGAGAGTCTCCACTGGCCGCTCTCTGATACGAAACTATGATCAAAATTATCTTGCGTTGTAGCGGAAATCCATTTTTAAACCTTAGACAAATAACACTTATTTTCTTAGCAGCGAGAGTTTACGTTTTACGAAGCAGTCCTATGTTATAATGATCCTGAGAAAAGAGGATTTTGCAAACACTGGAAAAAGGGGGAGGGGCATGCTGCCAGCATTTTCTCCCTTTTAAAACATGCTGTTTACCCTTTCAGTGCAAAAATGATAAATATTATTACTAGAGAGACAATTTAAGTTGCCTTCTGCAAATGCTTTCAATATGGACAAACAAAAAAGTTTTATTACTGGATAAAGAGTTACAGGAACTTCAATACAAGCCATTCATCATTTCACGTTTTGGGCGTCACGCTATATCAATTTATAAAAATACTTTAAAAAGTACTGCTTCCCAATGCTTGAATGTCGTCAAATGAGGAAAGGCGGAACATAGGCTCGTAAGCAGGATCAGCTGTGAAGTTAATTCCCCATCTGCTGATTCACTTGGTGGAAATCGCACTTAATGTCTTTGCAAAATTCGATATACTGTTAAAGGTGCTAATAGCCCCAATGCTGTAAGATTCAAACTCGCAACCCCTTCATTACTATCCATGTGGGCGCCAACGAAGGGACATACCTCAAGCCACATTGCTAGGAAGGCTAGTTCAACCGCAAGGCCGGTTTTAATGCTTGCATATCAAACCGCTCTCCTTAACACATGAAAGCCGACGAATTTCGCAGAGCTTGGTGACCAAGATAACACTGTTTATCCATGTACGTTGAATTTGGTCTACTCATGTAATTGTTTAAGTTCAAAATCTAGTTAAAGCTATTTAAACTTAATGCAGCCTAATTTTTCTGTGATAGCCAGCAAAATGCTTTCAAGTAAAGATCCAAACAATAATTTACAATTGAAGCTCACCTGTTTCATTTTCGGCAAGATTTTTGTTGTTCCAATGTATTTGTAGAAGTAGATACTTGAATGAATCTTTTCCAAATCGGACACCGGCATCTGGAGGCATTATATTGGTCGTATCCATTCCAACGTCCCACTTTGTCATCCATGACCGGCAATAGTTGTCCAAGGTATCACAGGGGTGGGGTCCCTGAAAACATTCTGCCATAGATTCTCATAGGGCCCTGTAGCGTCATAAACGAAAACAGTTACTTCTATTGACAGTATAGATTAAGACCAAACTGCAGTCTGATACCATCCGCTTCTTTTGTCAATCCAACGAAATGAAAACCTTCAGTAACTTGTATTTTCAACCAGCAAAAGAAGTTGAGTACATATAATTGGCACAAAAAGACCTCATTGCTCCAGACTCGCCTAAACAACTAACCAACCTTTTTCATGACCGTCACATAGTACTTGTAGACCATAAACCCGTTTGAAACGGTCACATATTTATTAACTTTGGAAATACCTTACCCTAAACCTAGGACTGATAGATAACCAAGGAAGAACGGGTAAGTACTGTTGTCTCCATATGACTGAAAACTATCGAAACCAAATCAACAGTCAGTGGTTGAAACACGGAAACAATTTGTCTACTATAGAACCCAGATGCTTCTCCGAAGGCATAGCTTGGTAACTAATGAAAGCCGGGAAATACGTGAATAAGTTGTCACTGCAGTGTGACGAACATACTGATAAAATCGGCGTAAAACTCAATTTCGATTTCGTATAAGTCATTACTAAACAATGATTATAGTTCGATATGAAGCAATCATACCATATCCTCCATTTTGAACTCGCAGCCAAACAAGAGTAAATGGTGCACCATTGCTGTGTTGTTTATCAATGATTCAAACTTGGTCACATGATATGCCTCATCATCTGGAACCTTCAGAAAACGTAAGAGTTTGACAACATTCATTTTAGTTTCGATTTCTTTTTTTAAAAGGTTTACTGCCCTTTTCCCATAAGTTTCACCAATAAACATCTACATCTATTACGTACAGTGCTTAACAGATTAATAGTTTTCGCTTTTGGTCATCACATAACAGCCGTAGGAAAACACATACATGTATCTGAGTTCAATTCAAGAAGCTTCAATAACCAACCTAACAGACAAACATGACCAACAATGAGAAATTGGATTCTTCGATAAACCTGACATATCATGTGAATGCATTAAGTTTAATGCTTCAGCCATTTAATTTTTCAAAGGAAAATATGTTTAATTTAATTATTTGGTCCTCGGTTGAAAAAAAAAAACTTCTAGTCTATGACTGTTAGGCGTACTCATTCCAATTCGATCATTGACTGAAGAAATAACTAAGTTTGAAATTCAGCGGTATCAAAAATCAAGGTACGTTGTTGCAGCGTTAAAATCAGTTTTCCGTCAACGTCAGTTCAGGACTTTGACGGAGGACATCCCAACGTTAAAATCAGTTTTTGCCGTTAAAATCAGCCACGTTAAAATCAAATGCCACCCGCTAAAATCATTTTTCAAAGTTTACTTACGTTAAAAATCAGCGTGATATGTTTCTCTTATTTCAATAACGTTAAAATCAGTTTTTCTCATGTATGGAATATACCTCCCTAAAACAGCTAATACATAAAGAATAATGGCAATACTCGCTTGTACGCATGGTTTCACCCACATTATCATTATATGCCCTCATATAGAGAAAAAATTATATATACTGTCTTTCTTTCTGTAAGACATGCATTTCGTCTTGATTAGGTGTTTGATTTTGGTCTACCGCTATATAACGTTAAGAATAAGTGTCCTTTTATATTTTTTTTTTTTTTTTTTTTTACACCTTAGCAAAAATATTGCATTTGGTACATTTCTCTTGAATGGATTGACTGATGGATGGATGGATGGATGGATGGGTGGGTGGTGTACGGACTGACTGACCTACTGAGGGACCGACCGATCGATTGACTGATTGAACGATGGATTGATTGATCGATTGACTTATTGATTCTAATGTTTTGCCAGTCATATTTCAGTTAAATTACTAAGGCTTTTAGAATATCATGCGCCTTTCAGACTTTGCCAGTGCTTCAAATCATGATGCATCTTATCGTTTTACTGCAAGGACATGGATTCAGTTGATGGTTTTGGGGTAGGTGTTTCACTTTCCTGTGCCCTGGATTGCACCTGATTGCTAGTCGCGTATGTAGTATAGTGGTCTAAGCCCACAGATAGACATAAATGGTAGCTACCAAAATACCAGGGTTGATTTTAGCGCGTGGCGGTTGATTTTAACGGAGGTAAAAAGTTAAAACTGATTTTAACGAAAATGATTCTAACGACAAAAACTGACTTTAATGTTTGTATTTCCTCCGTTTTTTTTTTTTTTTTTTTCCGAAACTGATTTAAACGGAGAACTGACTTTAATAACGTTGCAACTACATGCAGCTACGCCGACCTATATCAGGCGATAATTCCGGTTGCATATTGATAGTCGACGGTGTCGGAGGAATGGCGGGTGTTTACATCACAATGTCAATTGATTACTGAATTGGACATTTGGTTGACATCAGCGATAGATCAATCGTTCATTAACCAAAGATTTTCATTGGCACTGATGATATGTGTAAAAATAGAAATGTCAGAGAATACAGATACTATCACTGATTCTTAGAGAATACCTATGTGCTGTTTGGCGTTCAGTGTATATCTAGATCAGATTGCACAGTATACGAGGTGAAGTCCTAGATACATGTATTTTGAAAAAAAAAAGTTTCCTTCAAAACAAAAAGAATGGTTGTTTCTTGGAGATGATTACAAAACAGCACAACATCATACCGTAAACTGCTGACAAACGTAATACGTCTCCACTTTCGGAATTTTTACCCACGGTATTTTGAGCTCAAGGGTCTTTGTGGAGTTGTCATCAGCTTTTATAAAAGCCAAATGCACAAGTCCTATATAGAACCACAACTGCAAAAGAAAGAACAAAATATGAAGTAGGTAAAACAATGAATATGAATGCCTTAAAAGCCAAGTTGCGGCCAAAAGTAAATAATGCGGGCGTTAAAATGCATTTAGATTTAAATCCTACCATTTAAAAGTATGGAAATTATCATAAAGATGAAAATCTGTTATTGTACGGTCGGTCCTAGTGTTAGTCACTGGCAGAAAAAATGAAATTTAAAACCAGATAAAGGGTAGACAAAAGATAGAGCGACTTGGTAACTTTTTACCTTGTTTTAAGATTCATTTTTCTGTCATCCATTAATACTGGGACCGACTGTAAAATAACAGAATATAATCTTTACAATAATTCCCATACTTTTAAACGGTATGCTTTAAGTTTAAATAAACTTTAACACCTGCATTGATCACTCTCTGCCATTACTCGGCCTTTAACAGAAGGACAAAATCGAGTTTTACTATATTCAATTGTTCATCAAGAGGGCCGTGATGGGCCTGAATCGCTCACCCGAACCAGTATACCTTTGAACACATAATACATATATTAAATGTAGTCAATGATTCTCTGATATGACCTGGTGACCTAGTTTTATACCGGGCTGACCCATTTTTAAAATCATCCATGACAACATCTAAACAAACATTCTGACCCAGTTTGATGAGTATAAGAATGAAAATGTGGTCTCTACAGGTTTGTATCAATGACCTACTGATTGACTCGATAAATCTGAATGTGGAACATGTCTGAGATATCATTAACACATATATTCTAATCAGCTTGCACGAGCATTCGACCGAAAATGTGGCCTCTAGAGGATACACAAGGTTTTTAAAAGATTTGTCCCAGTGACCTACTTTTTTATTTGATGTAAACAAGTTAAGAAATCCTTTCAGATATCGTCGAGACATTCTGATCAAATTTCAAGAACATTGACCTAAAAATGTGACCTCTAGAGTGGTGCACAACGACTTTTAAAGATTTCTCGCAGTGACATTTTTTTACTAGTGTAACTTATTTTAGCAACTTATTTTAGGTCTCGTCGACACTAACATTTTGACAAACTTAAATGCGTATTCGATTGAAATAGTACGTAAGGTTTTTTTTTTTTTTTTTTGTTTTGTTTTGTTTCTTTTTGTTTTTTTTTTTTTTTTTGGGGGGGGGGTTGTTATCCCATGACCTACCTTTTGACTCTAAGTAAATCAACTTCAAGCGCGTCTAAGATATCATCAAGACAAGCATTCTGAACAACTTTCAAGAGCAATGAACTCAAAATGTGGCCTCTAGGATGTAGTTACTGTTTCGGAAAGATTTGACCCACAGACCTATATTTGTAAAAATATATGTCAGTGGGTCAAATCTTTCCGAAACCTTAGTCACCCATATTAGTGTCAGCCGACATATCATGCAGACAGAATTCTGACCAATTTACATTAGTATTAGACAAAATATGTGGCTTCTGAAATGTACACTAGATTTTTCATAGATTTCACCTGGTGACCTAATTTCTGACTCAATGTAACCCATTTTCAATCTAAGCCAAGATGAAACTGTAACCAGTTTTCATGAGTCTTGGACTGGAAATGTGGTCTTTTTTGTGTACATATGGTTTTTCGAAGATTAAACCCAGTGACCCACTTTTTGACCCTACGTTACCTATTTTCATATCATCATGATAAATATTTTGACTTACCTTCATGAGTATTAGACTGAAATTTTGACCTCTTAAGCGTACACAAGATTTTTTCAAGTATTTAAGCTGGTGACCTGCTTTTGAATTGACGTGACTCATTTTGAAACTCATCTGAGATGTCATCAAGAAAAAAATCTGACCCCCTTTCATTAGTATTGGCCAAAATATGTGGCATGTAGAGACAAAAGGTTTTTTAAAGATTTGACCCAACGATCTATTTTGAGACCCCGCGTGACTCATTTTAAAACTCATCTGAGATATCACCTTGACAAAGACTGACTAACGTCATTGAGTATTGAACTAAAACTCTGGCGTCTCGAGTATACATAATGTTTTACAAAGATTTGACCTGGGGGCCTGCTCTTTGACCCACTGTGACCAACAATCGAAATTCTCCGAGATGTTATCAAGACAAACATTCTGACCAAGTTTCATGAGAAATGGACTGAAAATTAGTCCTCTACAGTGTATATAAGACATTTCAAAGATTTATCCTAGTGACCTACTTTGCAACCCGATGTGTCCTATTTTCGAACCCGCTGAGATATCATCAAGACAAACATTCTCAGTAACATGTATGAGCATTAGGCTGAAAATGTAATCTCTAGGGTGTACTCAAAGATTCGACTTGGTTACCTCTTTTTTACCTGATATGCACCATTTTCAAACTCGTCCAGATATATATATATCAAGGCAAAGAGTCTGACCAACTTTCTTGAGTATTAGACTGAAAATATAGCTCTTAAATTTAATCATGGTTTTTCATAAATTTTATCTGGTGACCCCTTTTTCGAGCTCGTCCGGAATGTCATCAAGACAAACATTCTGACCTACTTTCATTGGTACTGGACTCTAGGTTTTTCTAAAATTTGACCAGGTGACATACTTTTTTATTGAAAGTGACTCATTTTCAAACTTTTTCCGGGATATCATCAAGAAAAACATTATGACACATTGCCATAAGTACCGGACTGAAAATGTGGCCTCTCAAGTGTAGACAAGGTAAAAATTTGACAACTGACACAGAAGGAACACAAAGGCTCAACCTAAGCACTTCTTGCTCAGGTGAGCCAAAACTTGATGTCTTGAACAGTAGAGGTATTTTCTTGTTCTTACATACTTACAATACGGCCTATATGTTCCTCTAAAAACACATGTTGTTGACACCAATGGGTTTTTTTACGAGAAAAAAAAAAACATATGAGCTATAGTCAAGACTTTACCCAATTCTTCCCCTTTCAAATTCTGTAAAGCTTTATTTATATGTAGCAATGAGAGTCAGAGAGAAAAAAATCATAATTTTATTTTTCCAGTAGCCCTTGGCATTTGTTCCTACAGTTTTGCAACTTCAATATTTCTCAATTCAAACTGCCCTATAGGATGGCAAAAAATGGATTCAAAATATGCTCAGTGTTTATCTGAGCTATATGGAGGAAAGTTAGGTCTTTGTTCTTTGCAGATTCGAAAACATATCTACGTTTTATATTCTAAACTTTCACAAGCAATTGCCGTTTTATGCCGAATGAAATGAAATATCATATTACGCTTTATGGCCTACAAAATGCCAAACGAGACCTTCGGACATTTGCGTAAAGTGTCGTCCCGGATCAGCCTTCGCATTCCGCGCAGCCTAATCCGAGACGGCACTTTACGACTAAATAAGATTTTTTTCATACAGTAGACTATCATGAAACAGAAAATTGCACAAAAACGGGAAGTGTCGTCTGGGATAAGTCACAGCCTGCACAGATCTGGGACGACACACTTTTACGCATATGTCCGAAGGCCTCTTTTCGTGTGTTGCACGCCATATAATCCATCTCATTTTAATATAACAATAAAAGTTATGTTTATAAGTAACCACTAGAAGGAGATTTAACCTTTTATCATACAATTCCGATTTTAACTCTTTAGTTTTGAAAGTATCTGCAGACGACAAATGAAATATTACTCAAAAGATGGACTTTGTCTATGAGTCATAAGCTTTTTTGGCGGGGTCTATCATGGCGGTCAGTGACACACCCGTGTGTTTCCTAGCTTTCTCACACCAGTATTGACACAACTTTCTTTCCACAGCCATTGACTACTTTTCTCACATGCATTAGAGGTGAGAGGCGAAAAATCGCCGGAAAGAACGTTTGCCTAAACCGGGTATCGAACTCGCAACCATCAGGTCACGAGTCAGATACTCTAACCACTGAGCTATCCGGGCGGGCGGGGTTTGTGTGGTACAGGGTTAACGCCGTTTTATACTTACAGAAATTCTCATGTCTAATTTCATTACCACAAACATTTCAGAACTCATGAAGAAACAATCATGCAACTTTCCATTTCTTAACATTGTGTTTTAAATATTAAGAAATACCTCATCTAACCTAACGGTACATTTACAATCATTTCTGCTGCATCCGTGCGTTTAGACAGGTATAAATATCATCTACTTTCGCGAGTGGGTCTATCATATACTGAACCACCCTCGTTAACCCAGGTGTGAAGTATTACCATTCATCGCGATGAATGTAGTTCATGGAATACATCGGAACTGGGTCAACGCGGATGATACTGAACCCAACAAGAAACTTTCGAGAAGTTTTACTGTAGATACTATTTAACAATTAAATATATTTGGTTGCAATCTTTTTTTTTTTTTTTTTTTAATGTCTTGTGAATCTTTTGAAATCGGCATATCAGACAGGACGTATCAATTTGATTTTGATTGATTTGAATTAAAGGGGGTCGATTTCAAAAGCCAATAATCAATAACGGTAGGTGACCAATCGGGTGCGATGCGGACTTCCGGACAGCGACGTCGCTTTGAGAGCACAGGCTTGATGTTATTTATTTTTCATAGTGCTGCCTGTAGGTCGTTGACGTTGTTTTGCGGTTTGGATGTCGACGTACGTGTCGATCAAGATTATCCCATAGATGTCCGAGGGGTGGGATACCAGTAAGCATTATCGCCCCACACCATACCTGAGACACACACCCCACCACACACACACACCCTTAAAACGATCGCGTTGCAGTACGCAACAGTTGGCATAACGTTCATTTTTGCGTCGTTCATCCGTTCCAATCCGCATTGGTCACTATTACTGCGATGGCGGCGGGTCAAAAACGTCCATGCAAACCGTCATCAGCTGAACGATTCCGCACTGCCTTGGTGGAATGCGGTCGTTGCGAGTACTAGGAATAACAACAGCTATGGTGTTGCTGTTCGAAAGCGATCTGGTATGTGTTGATTCGAGATTTTGCGGTCTTTGGCCGAGTCGTGACGCGCGGTCCTACGCTACTCCCGGTTTGCCCAAATCGCCGCCGAAGACTCCTGACTGCTTGCGCGGCTGCACTAAGACGGGCTGCAACATCTGCCCACGGACCTCTCTCGTAAATTTTCTGGAATTCTTGGCATTGAAATTTCTCACAAAAACTTCAAATATCACACGTTTTTGTTGGTATACGACTATAGAAATATTTTGGTATAGACAATATGCAACACGTGCCCCAGAATGCCCATCCTTTACTTGCAGGTGAAACTCGAACTTTGCGTTAAAAAAGCCAACTGGACTTTTATCTAGCAATTCAGTGACCGATTTTACAAACTATAATGGTCTTAAAAATCACCGCACTACATATGTGTGTACATCTCAAAGGGTACCTTGAAAATTTTGCAAGTACTTTACGACAGTTTCTTTTTTGGTTCAGTATATAATGGCAGCCTTATTGATCCTAGAAAGTTATGTGATGTTTAACACCCTATAATTTGTTGTTATTTTTTTTCAGGTATTCAAACTAAACAATAAACTATCTGCCTGAATATGTCTTTATTGCACGGGAGTCATAAATGTTCAACATCTGGTAGTGTTTGTTGTAAACTTCATAAATGTTGTCAGACTATTGGATTAAATACAACGATATAATCACAATCTAGGTTTTGGAATATCCATCTTTTATATCAGATTATTTTCTGTTTCTTGCTCCTCCGCAAAACCAGTGAGTACGATATTCAACGAATTCGACTTTGAAACGAAGAGTAATTTTCGTCAAACATTGACCGTACTATTTATAATCAATTCGAATAATCACTTTTTTTCGAATCATAGTTCTGAGTAAAGTTTAAAACTGACTATTTATTACATAAGCAAACAATAGGCTTGCAGACATAAAGCTTACAAATTTTCACTGTACATGTAACGGGCATCGTGTTCGTTTTTGAAACGTAAAGTCGAAAAGGATCGTAATTCAATTGATTGACAAGTAATTGTTACATAAATTGATATCTTAAAAAGTTTTCTTATATGAATACTAAATTTCATTTTTCAGTACTATTTAAATTTTTACAGGATGCTTACGGGGTAACTGTACCAGGTAATCTAACCACCAGACTGAATGCGCAATGGCCAACATGCTTTCTTTGTTGTTCAAATGTTTTATCCTTTGTGTAAGTGCCAGTTTATGTATTTTTCGTACCTTTTATTCCATAGAATACTAATCCCATCCTTCTCTCCCGGCAACTTATGTAGTCAAAGATTTAAAAGTGAATGTATTGGCAAAAGATCTTTATGCATTTTGATCATAGTCGTTTTGACTTTAACTTATTATTCATTGAATCGATGCTTCATGACTGGTGACTATAACAGTGTTGCAGACTCATTACCTCATGTAGCAAAATTTGCTGAGATGACTTTGACTTTATCTCCTCCATCGCGATCGTCACCTTCATACGACGTGCGTCTTTGATTGTTACTGGGACAAACATGCCAGCCGCGCTCTGGCAAATGTGGTTTTAATGGATCTCCTTAATTCTTTACCAAACGACAAATTTTTAGGCTAGTCCAAATTGAAAGCATTTGCAGATGACAAAATCAATATTACCAAAAAATTGAAGTTTGTTTTTGGTTGGGCAGAAAACATTTTAGGGAAAGGAGAAAATGCTGGTCACCAGCATTTTCTCCTTTTCCCACAATTTTTTCAAAAGGTTTCTTTCTCAGGGTCGTTAAAAGTCGGGATTGTGTGGTAAAGGGTTAATCCATTACACCCAGCAAGTCATCACATAATTGTTGATCCATAAAATCTATTTTGTCTTATAACCCTCTGAATCTGGAGGTAGAGTGGTCCTTCGGCGTAATTGACCCATAGTAAAGATTTCGAACCAGGTCAGCCTTCGCGGACTGCCCAGGCTGACCTGGATTGGTACGTTTTGCGAATACATTAGACCCCCTTTTCACAGTTAAACCCCCTTTTCACAGTTCACAGTTAAACCCCTTTTTCACAGAACATGGCTTATATCAAAGAGTACTTTCTTAAAACTACACATACAAATGTACTTAAATCTTGTCTTTGTAAAACTTGGCACCGCCCTGAAGGTAACGTGTTTACATGTTTCATGGAGTTACAGAAAGGAACCACTTAAACGATGGGGGGGGGGGGGGGGGATGGTGTCCTGAGTTGCTCAGAGATAAAGTGTAAGACTCATATCTCACAGGAAGCACTTGGCTTTCCATCGCAGTGTCCTTTGGCAAAAACCTTCGGTACCCTAACCTAGCACTGATGAAGCCCGGAACATACATGAATATATAAATATATAAATCAAATAATAATGTTGAAAGCGGCGTAAAACACCATTCAACCATTTAAAAATCATATCGTCTAAAGCCACGGGGCTTTAAATCTTCATTTGATGTGCATTAATAGCATTACTTTTTGAATCTTTACAATGACTGTTCAAATTTCAGCCCTAGGAATACAATGTCGATCTGAAATATTTAGAGAATACTGTAAGTGGAAATGTTTGCGACGAGGAAATTAGTGCGATTTTGCGAATTTGAAAAAATCGCAAACATATCTGTTCGACTATTTAATCACAAATATACCAACAAGTATCCAGTGTCGTAAATGCTCAGACATTACCATACGTGAAATGTCTGTAATTGGTAATTCGCGTATATATCCACGTATACAGTATAAGAAACAAGAAATATTTGTTTTTAAAAAAAAAGACAGAGGTCAGCAGGGGCCTGCAGAGTAAACATGTCCTTATTTTTGACCAATCGCAAAGTTCTATTTATTCATTCGAATATAATACGAAAAGTACATGTAGGTCAAAAGCCAGCGCATTCAGCTACACAGCAAAAATATGTACCGAAACTTAAGATCTAGAATTTTTCTGCACGTTTTATCCATATTCTTCGCAGGACATTTTAAATATCAGAGGTTGTAATTCCAGGTGAGCGATTTCAGAGCAAATATGGTACTTTACTCTTGCAACAATTTCTGTCCTTGCTCTTGCTATGATTTGCTCTCAAATGTGCCTGTGCTTTCACTCCTTGTCGAATAATTATTCTTATATATATATTTCTTACTCCAATTTTAGCTTGGTTTCACATTATCGGCATTGATAGCATATTTTTGGACAACTGCACACTTTCGGAGACTTTCATTTGCCGCAGCTTTGATTCCAGAAGATCTTGAGACGCTTGATGTATACAACAGACGGTTGAATAAACCTGTCATTACAAATGTCCAGCATTTAAGTGACGGCATTGTTATACCATTGCCAGACTGCGGTAGAAAACTTCTGTTTTATGGGTGTTCAGAGGAGACACAGGGAAAGTGCAATGGTCTTGGTGACCGACTACGAGGTATCATTTCAGCTTTCTTGTTGGCTCTTTTATCGAATCGCACATTTGGTATCAAAAGTACACGGCCATGTCCGCTATCAAGGTATTTAGTTCCAAACAAGTATAATTGGTCAAAATGTTTGCATAAAATAAAATCATCAAACGATTTACATATTGTGGATTACATCGATAATATTGGAAATTTACCTGACTTGGAAAGTCTGATCAGAGGCGACATTTGGAAAGAAAACATAGTTATTGTCAAGACGAATGTATTGCTACATGAGAGAATTAAAAAACATCCATATGCGACTGAGAGAATGCCGTGGATCTTTCGCCGATCTCTAAACGATATCGTTCAGAAACTCTATCATATATTGTTCAAACTGGAGGCAGCAATTCGACACAATTTCGAACAATATCTTTACAAAATAACAAAGCATGAATCAAGGTTGTTAGTTGGTGTTCATATAAGAATTAAATTTATTGCCATTCGAGACATTGAATATATTTTGAAATTTATAGACAGGTTCTCTAACAAATCCACGTATGCAATCTACATAGCAACGGATGATAAGCGTTTGCGGAAACGAGCAGCGTCTATGTTCGAGAACGCATTTACACTGGATGTAACAGGCATTACTCTACATGTCAATGCTCCCACGGCAACATGCAGGAGTCTTTTTTACGCTATTTTAGAACAACAAATTTTAGCAAGGTCAGGTATTCTCATAAAAACACGAAGTTCATATTCATCTTTCGCATCAATGATTCGCGAAAGCCGTGGTAATGTTTACCATTTTAAAGGGACCGCAGAAAATATGACACCGCACTTCGTGCATACGTCTTGAGCTGTAAGCTCGATCCAAATAGGCCTTTTACAGGTTCATAATTATGTAAAATTTGACAAAACTGTTCATGTAGAGTCCTATTCCTGCAACCCTAAAGCCGCTAAGAGCGATTCAATGTGCTTTTGCGGACACTGTAGATCTAGATCAGAATGCACAGAACGTTCTCTCCGGTCTTTGATCTACAAAGTCCTATACGCTTATGATTTTACTCTCAAAATGAAGTTTAAAATCACTGCAGTTGGAATTTTGCTATTATCTAAAAACTGTTTTACTATTCATGTAACAAGGGGTAATATCACAGCTCACCGTTTTCTAGAAATACTTGTGCGTTGAAGTGCTTTCGCTGTTGTAATTTCGACAGATTTATGACAGTCTGTGTAATGTCATAAGCAAGGTCTATTTTTGGACCGTTCTGTTTATAACCTTGATGAGTAATGATTCTATTAAATTGTTTGTTCATTTTGTGATTCGATTTTCTATTATTCACGTGGCTACCAGATTTATGGAAATAATCCAACCTTAATTGATTATTACATACGTATGGTGAGCAGAGCATTTCCAGATGGATACCTATGGGAGGTGAAAAACTCTTCACTAAGTGATAAATGATTGGTTCTTGCATGTAAATTACAGCTATAGAATAGTAAATTTATACTCTATACTTGTTGTTGAAATGCGTATTCTTACTATGGTTACATGCATATTGTGATGTGATAACTGCTTGGTTTCAAAATGCAAATTTGTTTTTGTTGTTGTTGGCGAATAAATATAGACGGAAGATCACTTTGCCAAGAACGTTCATTTCTTCCGTGACGAAGACGGTAAGTGGATATAAATTTACCTTATACTGAATAACCATCGATTAATCACAGGTCCTGTCAAAGGTCACTCTATTCTTTTTTCATAATTCAGACAACATGAAATGTATACATCATCCAACACTTTCTGTTCTCTACGTAACAAAAAATATGTGGTGTAGATCAACATCAGACTGTGCAGAACGGACAAAACGATCCTAGATTTTAACACTCTTATTTTATGCACTCGAAAGTTACAAGCTCAGTCGATGGTGACACTAGGCTTTTTAAACGGTAGAACAGTCGTTCGTCATCCAACATTGTCTGTCCTCTCCCTAAGACAAAAACATAGTGATGTATATCAAGATCAGTTCAAAACGAACTATCCGATCCTAGATTAACATGCTGATGTTTGCAAGTCCGGTCAAAGATTTTTACTTTTTACATTTCCAATAATCTAATATCGATTTAAGTTTCACCACTTTCTGTTTTGTCATTCTGAATTGTACACCTGAAATTTGAGGAAAAGGGGCCAAATGGACCGAGGGAGAACGGGAAATAGGGCAAACTGACCTAGGGCTAACGGCAAAATTTGTTGTCTTCCGTCGACTCGGTGCGTTTTTTTTTTTTTTTTTTCAATTATCACCCGAGTCAGCTTACGGAAAAGACCGAAGGTGGAGGTTCTCATTTTTATAAGAATTCAAATTCGTCAATAATTTATAATAATGCCTACTGCTTCCTTCTTAATGGTTGCATTACAGTGCTTATTGTTTCGTTTAACGAAACTTGAAATCATTATGTTTGAATACAATCAAGCAATGCGGGATTAACAAGTTGTAAAATCCCTTTAAAATGATGTCGAAAATACCAATTTTCCAGTTGAAACTAAGCAGTTGTCAACATTCCAATATAACTCATTATCAAATCCCTGCTGCTCAGTTTTACACTGCACTTGTTCCAGGCAAGCATTAAAATTGTCGATTTGATGTTTAATATCATCTTCTACATTTACCTGCCTTTTCTCTTGTTTATCCATACTCGACTTTATTGACGTCAGATTTCTAACTCAGATTTCAGCGCCATGACTTCATTTTTCACAATATCTATCTCGTAAAATAACTTCTTGTTAGAGTCTCCGATCGCCTCAAATACAGCATTTGTATCGGTGTCGGTGTCTGAGCCAGGATTAAGCTCCACATAAGAAGAGAGTCATATTTATCTTTGAAAGTAAAACCCACATAGACTGTCAGAAGTTGTACCTACAGAGCAGCCCCCCCCCCCCCCGCCCCGGATAGCTCAGTGGTTAGCGTATCTGATTCGTGACCTGGTGGTTGCGAGTTCGATACCCGGTTGAGGCGAACTTTCTTTCCGGCGATAGTTCGCCTCTCACCTCTGATGCATGTGAGAAAAGTAGTAAGTGACTTTGGAAAGAAAGTTGTATCAGTACTGGTGTGAGAAAGCCAGGAAACATATGAGTGCGTCACTAACAGCCATGATATGACCTGAGCTGTTAAAATGGCGTTAAACTACAGTACAAACCAAACAAACAAATCTAACCTACAGAGCAGCTGTTTATTTGTTTACAACAACAATCATGGGCTGATTCAAAGGTACAAATGTACAACTACTACGTATATGTATTATGGTTGCGCATCACCTGCAAATTTATCATTGACCAACTTTATTATTTAGTATTTTAACCTCGTACTTGTTTAACTTTTCAGCGGAAAATATATAAACTCCACTTCCTTCGACGGCATAAAATACAATCTTCTGAAATTTAGAGGGATTTTTAGACTTGCAATCATAAGTTTATCCGAGTCTATTGCCATTGAGAGTGACCCAGATTCAAATATAAAAATAAAAGTGTCACTGAGAAGTAACCGATGCACCCGAAAACAGATATGACCTTGTTGTGACCCTGACCTCTACCCAACGGACATGACTCTTGCGCGTGACACATCGTCTCAATGTGGTTAACATTTGTGCAAAGTTATTTTGAAATTAAGTCATATGGAAAAAAGTTATGGCCCAGACACGAAAACGGACGGACAAAAAAGCTTTAAGTCCCCGAATTTTTTTCGGGGCATAAAAACCCACACATGCACTAAATACTGCTTCAGAGAAAATAATTCTTCCTGTTAGAAATCGTAATTATGTTAAATATGACATTGTTTACATGAACAACAAAATCTCCACCACTCCAATTTCAACGATGTCTACTTACAAAGTCGTAGACTGGACAAGATGTCATCGATAAAGCCTCTCTTACATCCCGTCGTGCGTGGTACTACGAGTTGTTTGCGTGCCAAAAATGGGCCAAGTAGTGAGATGCACGCAAGTGGAAAGTACTTTTTTTGGTGGTCGCAAACACGACGCATAGCACGCAGCCTGAAAACTGGCCTGCCAGTTTTTCGCTGCGACCTAGCAGCGACAATTAGCACGCCTAAAAGTACAAAGACAAAAGTACTGTGTAAGTTCGATAGGCGTGCGTGTAACGCAGGCAAATCATGCAGCAATTCCGGGGTATTCTCCCACGAAGGCGTACTTACCACGCAAGATGCTCCTACTTTCCACTTGCTTTCAATGTACGTGTTAACAAAAGGGGGGTGAGCGCACTTCCTCCGTGCGTATTACCTACTTCCAAAGTGCGTGGTGAGTACTACTACTGTACTTGTAAAGTACGTCACACTCAGACGACGCACGTGACCATCACGATAAAAGTGCGTCAGAAGTACGTGCTGAGACATGCTCAGGTGCATCGTGCGCCTATATAAAAGCTGATACGGACAGCGTGCTTTCAGTTCCGCGTCGACATTTTCTGCAGTGAGTCAGGCATTATTTCAACTTCCACATTTTGTGCACAATGCCTCCCAAGGGAAAAGCAGGTAGCAGGAAGGGGAAGAAGAGCAGGGAAGAGGAATCAGAAGAAAGGAGGAGAAGGAAAGAGAGGGAAAGACAAGTAGATGTAGAGGAGAGAGAAGGGGAAAGGCCTGAAGGAGAAGAAGAAGGCTCAGGTGTGGAGTCCGATGCAGAGAGCACCACAAGTGCCAAAGGCAAGCAGAACTTGTCTCGCTATGACTTCAACAGCGAGGAGGAGGCCAGACTGGTGGAGTTTTTTGAGCAGCATGACGAGTTCTACAACAAGGGCAACTCCAAGTACAGCAACACCCAGTACAAGAGGAAGTTCTGGACCAAAGGCTGCCCAACTGATCCGGGGAGCTACACGTTGAAGCACCTCAGCAAACAGGTTCCTATCCATACGGATGAACCCAAGGTAGTCTCCAGCAGACTGTTGGTCAAGCTCCTGGAACAACGTCTCATACTGGCCAAACAGAGGTCTTCTTGTCAGCCATGGCTTCACCCAACAACGCCTCCTTCTTCTTTGCCTCTCTTGCAGGCGATCCAGAGCAACTACTGCCAGCACTGCATCACGGTCTTCCGCTTCCTCTTGCAACAACAGCTGTAGAGGACGATGGCGCATCCTTCTCGGTAGTGTCATATTGGATGCTGAACCAGTGAATGATGAAGAGACTCAGTGCACCATTGTATATTATTGTGATTATCCGTGCGTTCTTCCAATTTGACGCACGATTATCTTGCTTAACACTTCCGTGCTCCTTACGTTTCTCTTACGTTTCCCTTACTTCGTAAGTACGATTTCTTAAAACGTACGCTTCACTTGCAATTCACGTACGATTATCCCACTCATTGTGTGCGACAGAAGTACAGATCTTACGTGCTCCTTACTTCTTCCTACTTCCACAAAGGAGTACAGACCACTTGCGGGCTTCACGTTTAGAGCAAGACACACCCACTCATTAAGTACTTACTACGTACTTCCCCTCCGGTTTAATTTTCATCCTGCGACAACGCCACGCCTGACAGGAACTCCGAGACCGCACGATCTCTAACCACGCACGACGGGATGTAAGAGAGCCTTAAGGTACAAGATATTTGCAATCAGGCTTATCTTTACTTATCCCAACGCAACCCTTTTCATGCTCGGGTAGCCTGTGTTCCAGTGCGATCAATTTTTCTTGTTTTACTAAGTTTACTTTGTCAAAAATGAGTAAGCGTTATTTTTTACCAAGTAAATTCCGAATGTAAAAGACGAAAAAATGATCGGACTGGAACCCAGGCTAATGATCTGCTGTTGTAAGTCTCTCCTACCTACGAGTTGGTCCAACGGGTGAGAAAATGTAAAAAAGCATGGAAAATTCGTTAACTCTAGAAAGTATTTAAATGCCAAATCATCAAATTGATAATTATTTCCTTTATTTCAATTAAAGGTCAACAAACAGTGGATTTAGTTCTTATTGTGAGAGGTAAATGGTTATATAAGCTACCGGATCAAACCCAATTTTACTTGGTCGAACCGGATCGGACTTCATAACCGGATTGGACCAGATCAGACTTAATAATCGGATTGGACCATTTTTCTTCAATCTTGGGTGGATCAAGCAACTTTTATCCTCATCAAGGCCGCTTTTCAACCTTCGCTACTTTGTCAGTAATTTTGATTATCTTGTAAATTTGAATAAACAAGCGGACAGTATAGATCTAAGATAAACTGAACGTTTTGTGCAATCCGATCTTGACCTAACGTCTGCAAAGAGGCCCCTGTTTTTGCCCATGGCGCTAAAAGGGTTGGTCACCAGGCTTTTTTATCTTTCATTATCAGCGTTAATGGCATTGGAGAAGCTGGAATATGGATATTGAAAATATTTTCTGGTTATGAAGAGAAATAGTGATAAGCAATTTCCTTTATTTCATTCGTTCTTTTGCATATTGCTGAAAAGTGCAATTATCCGTTTGCTAGGGTGTTAACTCTCTACCAAACGACAAAATTTTAGACTGGTCCAAATTGAAAGCATTTGCAGACAACAGAATAAATGTGGCTGAAAAATTGAAATTTGTATTTGGAAGGGTAGAAAACATTGTGGGTAAAGGAGAAAATGCTGGTTACCAGCATTTTCTCCTTTTCCCACAATGTTTTCAAAAGGCTTCTTTCTCAGGGTCGTTAAAGTCGGGATTGTGTGGTAAAGGTGTTAATAAGCGGTACCGTATCGATTAACGGTGGCAACCCTTGAATTTTGGTGCCATAGATGGGCCCGCAATGCGGCTCGCAATTCGGCTGGCAAAATAAATATTTTCACATCTTTAACGATTCACCACTGAGCCATGCAGGACCTATTGAAAACGTTGAATGAATTTTCCCAATTATCCTGTTAATGCATGTGTGTTCAGCCTTCGTCAAACAAATCCATTTTTAGCTCCACTGGCCGAAGGCCAGCGGGCTTATGTCATGGCCCGGTGTCCGTCGTGCGTCCGTGCGTCCGTCCGTGCGTGCGTGCATTAACTTTTATTTCAAATATCTTCTTCTCTGAAACTACCCATCCAATTTTCACGAAACTTCATAGAAATGATCCTGCTATGGTCCTCTTCAGAATTTCTTGAAAGAATTTGATTCCTTCAAAAACTCTGGTTGCCATGGCAACAAAACTGAAAAATATTGGAAATCTTTAAAAATCTTCTTGTCTGAAACCATAAGGCATAGGGCTACCAAATTTGGCATGTAGCTTTATGTAGTAGACCTCTATCAAGTTTCTTCAAATTATAGCCCTGGGGTCAAAATTGGCTCTGCCCCAGGGGTCACAAGTTTTACATAGGCTTATATAGAGAAAACTTTAAAAATCTTCCTGTACCTAGCCATAAGGCCTAGAGCTACCAAATTTTGCATGTAGCTATATCTAGTGGGCCTCTACCAAGTGGGCCAAAATTTTAGCCCTGGAGTCAGAATTGGCCCCGCCGCAGGGGTCACAAGTTTTACATGGGCTTACATAGTGACAACTTAAGAAATCTTCCTGTTTTTTTTTTTTTTTTTTTGAAATTAGCCTTGCATCAGGGGTCTTGTGTTTTACAGAGGCTTCATATGGACAAAACTTGGAAATCACCTTATTTATAACCATACAGCATAGACTTGTATTATTTTGGCATGTGGCTTTATCTTGTGGACCTCTACCAGGGTTCAAGTAATTATAGCTCTGGGATCAAAAATGGCTTTGCCCTGCGGGTCTCAACATTCACATGGGCTTTTACAGAGAAACCTTTGTAAGTCTTCATTTTGAAACCATTTGGCTCAGAATTGAAATGTTTAGCATTTATGGTTTATATTTATAAGCCAGTGGAGCGATACAGGGCCATCATGGCCCTCTTGTTTATTCTAACCTTTCAAGGGCAAACCTGATAATCTGAGCTATTTTCGATAAGTCGTTAATACTTTGAAATTTTCAGTTGATGATTTTGTCTTTGGTGAAGAGATTATATTTCCACTATGCTTTCATAAGGCCTTCAATCCGCTGTAAACTGTATTCTTTCTTACATCAAACCGACAGCTCACTCATTAGTGTCATTTCTAGGTTTCACCAGTTGCGACTAGATTTAGGTACTGCTGTGTCTTGCCCAAAAAACAGTCCCACATATAACGAAAACTAGCCACGGATCGTGTTGAAAAACGGCCGAAACATAATTCTGTCACGTCATTCTAGAAACATTGCTATGTAATTAAATGAAATCAATAGGCTGAGATATCGGGGGCAAGCTCATAATTAGATACGCATCTTACTTGGCCCTGCAACTTGTAAAACAATTCTTCGACAGTGTAAATTTGGGAGCTATAAATCTCATTCAATATGTGACATAATCAGTGTCGAATTGATTATTTGTGTTCAGTATCCCTTGTTTCTTTCACATCCAGCGCCGCGAAAAAAATGGCTTTTGAGGACGGATCAAAGTGTAAAAAATGTGAATTCTATGGCCGTAATAACCCTTTCAGTGCCATAATGGAAGACGGGACTCCTATAGACATGATCAGACTGTATAGAACGTGCAATCTGGTCTTGGATCTATACCGTCCGCTTATTTAATCAAGCCTATAAGATGAAAACCTCTGAGTTTTAGTGAGTTGTACCGTCGAGAGAGGTTGACTTTATATATATTGAATCGATAGAGAAGCTTTCGCTAAGTTTGAATGTAGACACTTTGAACGATTCAATACATTGGACTAAAATCTTGGTTTTTTTTTTAATGGTTCGTGAATCTTTTGATATCGGCATATTGGACAGAAATTATCAATTTATTTTTTTTTTTAATCAAAATAAGGAAAGGGTCTATTTCAAAAGTCAGTAATGAGTAGCGTGTGTCATCACCGCGTGCAAATGATAACTGCTTGACAGAAATATCGCATTTAATCTCAATAACGAGACTTTTACGATGTTTCTTTTCATATTTGGACGTTTATAGCGCACCGTAACGTCTCAATTCCATTGTGAATTTCCCGTGCGAAAAGCTAAAGACTTTCTGTTTTGTCGGTTTAAATCGTATTGCAGCGAAATGCAAAAAAAAATTTAGTAACACTTATGACTAGGGACAAATTATTAAACGTTTCATCATGTAAGGCACTTTCAGAGGGCATTTATAACTTGTAAATCTCGGAAAAACCTTACGAAATACTGTATTTATAACGTGTTTGGCAGCCATTTTGTCACATGACTCACCATGTAATTTACGCGAGATATGAGTGAGCCCGAACTTATACACTATAGGGCAGAAATACGCATATTACTTCAATAGCGAATGATTTAAGCGAAGAATGTATGATTGACCAATAGCAAAAAAGGTTTCGGCGCATGTCAGCCTGTGTGGACTGGGCATGCTGACCTGGGTCGATGCTTTTTGGCTAAATATACTATGTTCTGTGCGTTTCCTTGTAAGTCATTACTTTGTAGTCTACACGTATTTTCGAACACACCAACTTAAATAGCCCCTGCTGCTTTACCGACAACGTGCTGAATTGACATCTAATCTTGAAAATTGCATCTAGCTGAAATTTGCACTTTTCAGCTATATGCAAAAGAACGAATGAAATAAAGGAAATTGCTTATCACTTCATGTTGAACTAGAGCATACTTTCAGTACTCATATTCCAGTTTCTCCAGTGCCTTTAACGCTGATAATGAATGATCAAAAAGCCTGGTGATCAACCCTTTTAGCGCCATGGGCAAACTTTGAACAGGGGCCTCTTTTCAGACGGCATAGGTCAAGATCGGATTGCACAAAGTACTGACAAAGTAGCGAAGGTGGAAAAAACGGCCTTGATAGGGAAGAAGTTGCTTGATGCACACAAAATTGAAGAAAAATGGTCCAATCCGATTATTAAGTCTGATCTGGTCCAATCCGGTTATGAAATCTGATCCGTTTCGACCAAGTAAAATTGAGTCCGATTCGGTAGCTTATAACCATTTACCTGTCACAATAATAACTAGATCCACACAGGAATAACTTTCGACAAGGTTGTAATGCAAAGCAGTGCCTCGTGTCCTCTCTCTCAATGACTGGCGCTACTCTTTCCAAGATTTTGTCAAAGGAGCACTGAGGGCATCCTTAGATAGTTCTAGAATATGTCTGTTTCGTCATTGTAAAACTCTCTGGTGAGAACTGTTGAGCAGCGGCAGCTGTGTCCTTTTTTCTATATTCATTCGCGCAGCAACATGGATCTTGCAGAGTTTTCCTTGATCCCCTTTTCCTTTGCATTCGGACCCATAAATTTGCTGAATGTCGTACAAAATTTAGATGTTTGCCCTCTTAAATTCCTTTTTGAAATGACACCTATATGACAAATATGATCTTGGTTTTTCTCCGCCTCCTTCTTCTCTTCCCTGTTGCCTACTGCAGTGTGGCATCCCGTCCCTACTGTATTCGCTCTCATTCTGAGACAAGGATTGTATACACGTATGTCCCAAGCAAATACCGGTATACAAAATTAAAATCTTCTTCATCTTTGTATGTCATGTTGACATGTCGAAGTATTAGGCGACAAAGATAATTACCACTTTGGAGGCCTTCCTATACAGTGGACACAAACGTGCTCCAAAACTGTCCGTTCACCATGTTCCATCCCTCTTACACCTTGACAGAACGTGAAGAACGTAAAGGACCTGACAGGAACGTTAGAAACGTGAGGATGCTGATCAGAACTTGACGGGCCGGGATAAAACGTACTCGAATCCGTCGTAGAACGCAGGTTGAACCGTAGTAGCTCTTAGGGCACCGTGGAACTGAACAAACCTTCCCTCCACAGCCTGTCACGGATACCGTGAGGTATCGTAAAGAAACATAGCTAGACCTACCTGAACTTGGTTAATGAAGGAAAAAAAAAAGTATATTTGGCGCTGAAAGAATATAACATCGTTCCTGTTAAGTTCGAGACAGTGATGTTGGGGCAGAGCGTAGGCCTCTCACAGTATAGGTTCTGGGTTCGGACCCTGTGAGGTGCGGGATCAAAAATGCGACCTCCCACAACATAGCGCAAGTCCTGGTTAGGTTTTCACTGCCAGAGTCCGTATTCATCAATATTAAGAACGTCCTATGTCTTACTCTCCAGAATTTTCTATGTTTGAATGCAACCCAACTTCTGATTGGCTAAACCATTTGGTTTAGCCAATCAGAATTTGCGTTACTTTAGAAAATCTTGGAGAATAAGACTAAGAGCGTTCTTAAGAATGGTTGGTGAATACGAAACCAGGAAACAATCAAGTCTGAGTGATTAATACAAGTTATAAGAACTTGTTTCACAATCGATGTAAAATATATCGGTAATACTGACCACCCTTAAGTCATTCTTAGTGCTAAGTTCACGACCTCCACATCCGTTGGCTGAGTCAAAACGCTTCATTCAATCAGATGGTTTGTCTTTGAATTAAGTAACAATAAATCATTCGGCAGTGCTCTTTGATAGGCCTAGAAATTCTGACGTCGGATATATAAAGTGCAAATTCATCTTTCGCCACAACGATTTCAAGTTATTTTCTGTTGACCATTCTTGTTTAACAAGGGTAAATCCCCCTTCTGTATAGTTGTTCAGCTGAGTTTAAACGTAATAAATAAAATTAAGCCTTATCCTGCTAAATAACTTAAATAAAACTTTCAAGACGCTAGTAAAACCCGAATAATGATATTTCAAACTTACTTCTTTTGAGAACAATATCTCCTTATCGGACAGTGTAGATCCAAGATCAGACTGCACGTTCTGTGCAGTCTGATCTTGATCTACACTGTCCGCAAAAGGTTAGTAACTTGCTCTTAGCAGGCAAAGGGTTAAAATGCCCTACTTACCATTGGTTTCTTTCTCTTAACACACCGTACCACGTGATTGAAATGTTCTTACGGCCAGATAAAATGATAACCCTTCAACAATCAGTTCCGTGTATTTACGAACGTGAGGAAGAAGACTTTTGAAAACACAGTGGGAAAAGGAGAAAATGCTTATATCCTGCATTTCTTTCCTTAATACTTTTTTTCAGAAATATCCCTCAACCTTTAGCGATATTTAATTTATTGTTTCTTTGAATTAGGACGAGTCTAAAATTTGTCGTTCGGTAAGGAGCGAGGCAAAACTGGGCGTGTATCTAACAACTGTAGTGTTCAAATTTAGACTGAAATTTCCGAGTTTTACCGACAGTAAGGAAAAGGACTTTTGAAAACATTGTGGGGAAAAAGAGAAAATGCTGGTAATGCTGGTTACAAGCATTTTCTCCTTTTCCCTCAATCTTTTCCACCCTTTCAAGGAAAAATTTCCTAATTTGTGCAACATTTAGTTTTTCGTCTGCAAATGCTTTCGATTTGGACCAGTCCAAACTTTTGTCGTTTGTGAAGATTTAATTCATTTATCATCAATGTCTTATCTCTACACACTGCCAGGCACAACCTGATCAACCCTTAAACTGCTGAGTAAATGAAACGAAAATTTCTACGCATTAGTACAAAAAACCCAATATTGCGATATAAAAGTTGATTTCACCGGATAGATAACACATTATCGGACAGTGTAGATCAAAGATCAGACTGCACGATTTGTGCAGTCTGATCTTGATCTACACTGTCCGCAAAAGGTCAGTGGGTCGCGCTCAACAGCTTAAGGGTTAAAGTGTACTTCAGTCTTTATCAGAAAACACGATTTTAGACCTGTCCAAAATCAAAGCATTTGGAGACGTTAAGATAAATTACATGTAGCTCAAAAGATGGAATTTATCTTTGGAAACGTGGAACAACTTGTGGGAGTAGGAATAAATGATAAATATCAGTAATTTCTCCCTTTACTTTAATTTTTCCAAAAGCCTCCAGTCTCAGGACTGTAAAATCCTGGGGCCGTTTGGTAAAGGATTGGGGCAAACATCGAACATGGAATTTCATGATCACCATTTAAAGATTGGTCAATTTCTGTTAGCTGCAAATTAATCTGCGAATTCCAACACAAGACAAATTTTGATTTTGAATGTTTCAGGACAAAATTGATTGATGCTTGACTATTAGATTGCTGAATTAAGGACATGGGTCAATCCGAATCAAACAAGAGGGTCATGATGGCCCAGAATCGCTCACCTGAGCCTGTATACATTTGAGAGAATAAGAACAAGTAAGGTAGCCATAAATGGTATGGAGAATGTTACAGGAGTTTTTATGTATCAGCATTTTTAATCGGTCGTTACGTACGTTTCAACGCTTTTACCTACTGTGATGACCTTATTACGAAAACTATTTTTCACCTGGATAAGCGCAGAGCCCTTGCCTAGTACTGGTGAAACCCAGGAAATATATGAATATGTTGAGCTGTCGCTGTGATATGACTGAAATAATGTTGAAAGCGACGTAAAACACCATCCAAAGAAAAAGGGGGAGTGGGGGAGCACAGCGTCTTTTTCCTGCTTCAGAAACTCTTGCACTTTGTACAAAAGACAATGACTGAAACTGATGGTTTACACATGTTGAAATAGGGTTGACAGAAAATGAATTCCAGTGTCTTCATACTGTACCTAAAAAAGACTATGCCTTCACAGATTGGATCCGGAGACTGAAACTTTGTGTATCTGCTGGAGGTGAATACTTTGAGGGAACAAAATAAAAAAAAATTCTGTGAAACCCATGAAGAACAGAATTGTAGGTGCTTAGATACATTCATATTTGAACACTCCTCGTACGCGTCTTACCAGTCTACACTCCGTTGGAGACCCATCCATATTCGATGCATTTGCAGGCGCACAATTTCAAAGTGGTTCAGAGGATGAAATTTGCCTCTGAGTAGAAAACGTTGTGCGAAAAGGAGAAAATGCTGGTTACCAGCATTTTCTCCTTTTCCTACAATGTTTTTAAAAGGCTCCTTCCTAAGGGTCGCTAAAAGTCGGCATTCTGTGGTATAGAGTTAAGGGTTAGGGTCTGCATTGATGTTTTGAGTAGTCATTTAAATTTCTTTGTTTTTATGACAACTTGCATATTCCTGTTGACTGCATTTGCTTAGACTTGCATATCCCTGCAATATATCTGCATGTATTTGTGTCCTAGCTCACCTGTCCCATCATGAGAAAATTAGCATCTACGATTCTATTTTGTCTGTTTTACTCATGTTTGCATGTCCGAACATATTTTTGTGCCAAACTGGAAGGCTAAGAGCTACGATATTTGATATGCATCATCATCTAGTGGCCTCTTCCAAAGATGTTAAAACTATGCACCTGGCCCTGCCCTAGGGGGTGGGGGGTCACAAGTTTATAGATTGGCTTGTATCGTAGAAACTTTAAAACTATTCTTGTTTAAAAAACGGTAATCCATAAGTCTTTATATTAAGTATGTAGCATCGTCTAGAGGACATCTACTAAAGTTGTTAATAGTATGTCCCTTGGGTCAATATTGGCCCTGTCCCATGGGTCACAAGTTTGTACACAGGTTGATATAGTTCAAACTTTAAAAATCTCTTTGTAATAAACTAAAAGGCCTAGAGCTATGATATTTGGTATGTAGCATGATCTTGAGTGCCTCTACTATTTTTTTTTTAAATAATATCCATGTGGTCAAAACTGGCCCCACCCCAGGGTTCACAAGTTTGAACTTAGGCCGAAATAGTGCGAGCTTCTTGTATCAAACCAAAAGGTCTGGAGCCTGTATATTCAGTATGTGGCAGCATTTAATGTTAAAATTTTATCCTTAGGGTCAAATTGGACAAGTTTTGAGGTCACTTTTGTTCATAGGCTTTTATATAGTACAAACTTAAAAATATTCTAGGTCTTAACTAACAGGCCTCTCTAGAGTTTTGATATTTGGTATGTAGTGTCATCTAGTTTGTTATCTAGTGTCTCTACTAGTTGCCTCAAAGGTAAAAATTGGCCATATCCCACGAGTCAAGTTTGTACATCGGCTATGTAGCGCAATCTCTGAAAATCTTGTAATAAACTAGGTCTACAGCCTTGATATTTGGTATATAGCACCATGTAGTTGACCTTTACCATTCCTTTTTAAAATTATTCCCCTGACATAAAATTATTCCCCTCGCCGAAAGGATCACGAGTTAGTGTTCAGGCTAATAAAAAAAACAGCCTCTATTTCCTTTGTTCCATTATAATCTTACATGAGCTATCCTGGGCAATCATGGCCCTCTTGTTTTTGTCTTATCCATAACAAGTTTTTTTAAGTTTACAAATACCATTATTTTACCTTTGTATAAGTCTACAATACAAAAAAGTGCAAAATTTGTTGATAAACTTTCATTAGTTTCCCTTGTTGTTTTTCTCTGGTTATTCTCTCATTTTCAGATTGTGTGTGTATGTGCGTGCGTGCGTGCACGTTTGTTTTTGATGACTATACGCAGTTTGCCTAAATATTTCTGTTATAGTATCGAGTTAAATGATATTTCATGATAAAGTGGCCATGAATAAAAATTCTTTGAAAGTTTCAATGAAACTAAATGCCTGAAAAACTACTTCCTATAATCGATGTTCCATCTTTTTAACTTCCATTTTATGGTAAAGTGACCACACAGTCAATTTAAAGAATAAAGAGTCACATTACTGTCTATCACAACTGTAATTACAGTAAATTGTTTTAACCTAGACTTTGGCAGAACCTAGAAGTTAGAAATCCTTTTCATTAATGTCTAAATCATATCCTGCTGCTAAGGTCAAAATTAAAACTTTAATTTCATTTAATTGTGAAAAACAGTGATGTAACTCTTGATCATAGGTGTATATGAAGGGAAGAACATATAGAGAAATGCTAGTGAAGTAAATCATAAGAGAGAGAGAGTTATTTTTAGACCTTACACCAACTCAACAGCCCGAAATGCTTAAAGATTATAGAAATCAATCGTCTGACCCATTTTTTCTGACAATACACTAGACTAACGAAATGTATATTCCAGCTAATGAAATCCACTGTCTAACCTGTTTTAAGCCAAATTTGCTTACGCATCGAAGCAATTAAGCTTATTCCAGCCAATTTCAAACCCCTGATGAAGGCAGTTTCGTCGCTTTGGTAAATCATTTCAATTCTGTTTGAGCACATATTTTTCTCACACACAAACACATATGGGCCATGCTCTGTGAAAAAGACGCTTAATGCATCTGTGTATTGACACAGTTCAGCCTGCGCAGGCTGACCTGGGCCGAATTTTTTTGTTATCGGTCAATTTTCTGTATGTCCAAGGATCATTCTACCACATGATTACGTTGGTTGTTAAAAAAAGTGCCTATTATGGATCCTAATTATGTGATGGCTTGATAAGTAAAATGCATCATGGAGATGCATTAAGCCCCCTATTGCCAGAGCATGACTCATATATATATGTGTGTGCGAGTGTGTGTTTTTACTGCAACTGTTTGAATAAAGAAAATATCTAAAAGTCTATTCTTATTGTCTTTTCTTTGAATTCGCAACTTTTAATACAGGTCCCACCTGCAGTGCCTTCAGCACTTTGATTTCCTGGTGTAAGAATGCAACCTACTTTGTTGGACGATGCTTAACCTGGAGCCTCGGGAACTGTCTCTCTGTCGGGATGGTCAAATACTGACATTCTTTTATTACACGAAGAATCACAGGCAGCCTTTTTTACCATTTCAGCACTTTCCCACCATGTTTCCAAAGGGTATCTTCCTCAGGTCTGTTTAACTCTTTACCAAACGACATTTTGGACTAGTCCAAATTGAAAGCATTTGCAGACGACAAAATAAATGTGACTCAAAAATTGAAATTTGTTTTGGGAAGAGCAGAAAACATTGTGGGAAAAGGATAAAATGCTGGTTACCGGCATTTTCTCCTTTTCCCACAATGTTTTCGAAAGGCTTCTTCCTCACGGCAGTTAAAAGCCGGGACTGTGTTGTAGAGGGTTGAACACAGGATTATACGGTAAAGGTCTACTCCCAACTGGATCTCATGTACTGACAAGAAAAAAATATCCTTTGAAATTTTCTAACATAACAACAAAGCAATTTGATAAATATAAACACACTTTTATTTCCTGGTTTTGTAGTGAAAAGAAAGAAAGAAATATAGTAATTCCATAATATGTGAAACAGAACAAAAAAAGTAAAATAAAAAGAGAAGGCTTCAACAAAATATGGACGGATTTAATTCGAAATATGAGCAGTGCTCTGTGAAAAGTGGGCTTAATACATCTGCGAAAAGTATCGACCCAGGTCAGCCTGCGCAGACTGCGCAGGCTGACCTGGGCCGAAACTTTTCACTATTGGTCTATTTTCTGTATGTAAAAGGATCAGTCTACCCTATGATACAGTCCGTTGTTTGACATACTGGATTTTATGGGTTCCTAATTATGTGATGATTAGCTTGGTTTCATGCATCACGGAGATGCATTAAGGCCCCTTTTGCCAGAGCATGGCTCATATCTATTCCTAGTGGTGCACAAAAAAACCCTCGTTATCAAGAACATTGAGAAAGATAAAACGCTACTCTTTGGATTTAAAACAAAGTACAACAAAAAAAACTAACAAGACATATCACTGAGTTTGTCATCTGATAACCCCGAAGTTAATACATGTATAGCCCTAGCCCTTTCCACTGAGCAGTGAACATGAAAGCTGACTATGGACAGAACTCTTCTAAACACTTCTGACCTTGCCACGACCTTGACTATTAACCTACAGACTTGATTCTTGCATGGGATAAGTTATCAAAATGTGATCATGTGGTTGATATTTCTGCACAGTTATGCTGAAATTCATTTAGAATGAAAAAAAGTCATAGACTGGACTTGAACATAAACCCCCACAATTTCCGTTTTTCAAACTCATTTGAACTTGCAAGTGACCTTGACCTTTCAACTGCGGACATGAATCTAGCACCCCACACTTCATCTTTATGTGGTTGACTATTCTAAACAGTTATATTGAAATTCATTCAAGATTAAAAAAGAATTACAAGTCCTGGAACTTGGCTGCGACACATTGTCTTTATGCAGTTGACAATTTAGCATGTTATTCTGAAATTCATTCATATTTTTTTTTTATCTTGCTTTGACCTTAACCTAGAGACATGCCTCTTGCACGCAATACATCATCTGCAAGTGCTTAATAATTCTGGACAGAACAAACAAAAACTATATGCCCCGGAAAAATATTTCAAGGGCATAAAAATGACCCATTACCATTTACCATACATAAACATCTTAAGCATCGATAAGCAGAGCTTTTTCAAAACACAGAAGAAAATGGAGCAACTGCTCCTTTTTCCATAATGTTTTCCATTGCAGGTTAATTTCAGGAGAAAATGCGTTCTATAATATTTTGCATTGAAGCAGAAGCACCATGAAGTTCATGTGAAATTAACTCTTTACCAATGAAAAACTTTTAGCCTGGGCCTAACTGAAACCATTTGCAAACAACAAACTAAATGCTGCATAACTTGGGAAAGCTTTCTATGTAAGAGTACAAAAACATGGTGGGAAAAGGTGAAAATGCTGGTTTCCAGCATTTTCATCTTTTCCCACAACGTTTTCAAAAGTCCTTTTCCTTGGGGGGCATTTGCAGACAATAAAGTAAATGTGGCCCAAATATTGATAAATGTCCTAGAAAGGATAGAAAGTGTTGTGGGGAGAATGAAAATGCTAGTGAGAAGCATTTTCTCCTATTCACACAACATTTTCTAAAGTTTTCAGCCTCTGGGTTATCAGGCACCCGTGTCATACAATATGGGATTGGCACCCGTGTCATAAAACATGGGATTGTTTGGTGAAGAGGTAAGCAGAAACATGACATTCAACAGAGTTCCAGACAGAGGGAGTGATTTTGATTTCAAATTTGAAAATATTAGTTATTCTCCACTAAACCCTATGTTATGGGTACTCATTAGAACCGTCTCATTGAGAGGATTCTAATGAGTACCCACAACATAGGATTTGGAAGAGAAATAATGCATTTAGAATATCATCACTCCCTCTTATCTGGAGCTCTGATTCAGTACCTGATACATAGATCTGTACAGATAACTTTTACATCCTCCATATTAGTATCTTGTACAAAAGTGGGTCATCTTAAAAATCACACCTTTGTTACATTTGAATTTGTGTTCACAGAGCGACTTAGGTACATCACCTTGGAAAAGTTTGAATCTTGAAATTTTACTTAACCTATACAGTGCCAAACAAAAAACCCAACTCACATTTTAGAATAAAACCCCTAACAGGTGCAATATCAAAGTTGCTTTTATCCAGATTGCCTCAGCATACCAGACAATGTAGCTCAAAGATCAGTCTGCCTGCTCTGTGCAATCTGATCTTGATCTACACTGGCCACAAAGGCACCAAAAGTATTGAAAGGGTCTTTAAGAAAAAACAATGGAGTGAACCCAACAAACAATCTGGAGTTTAAATGATCCTGGAGAAGGGGCTATTCTGAATATACTGTCTGCTAATGTTTTCAATTTGGACAGTGCTGCAGTTTTGTCATGTGGTTAACCCTTTCCCAAATCACAAATTTTGGACTGGTCCAATTTGAAAGAGTTTGCAGACGACAATTTTATATTTGATGAAAATGGCAGAAAGTTCTCAAAAAGAGTAGAAAACACTGTGGGAAAAGGAGAAATTGCTCGTTACGAGCAATTTCTCCTATTCCCACAGTGTTTTCAAAAGACTTGTACTGCAGACACATGAAAACCAGGGCTTGTTTGGGAAAGGGTTAAAGATGAAACCACTCACTCATGACACAACCTTGCCCCTCAGATTAAACTCAACAAATAAATGAACAGCACTTTGGGGAACAGTACAGATCAAGATCAGACTGCCCATATCGCTCAGTCTGATCTTGTTCTGTACAATCTGAAATGTTTTGAAGTGCATGGAATGAAAGGTTTATTATATGACTGCATTTGTAAACATGACAAAAAGGAGAAACATCTTGTTAAGAGCATTTTCTCCTTTAGCAACAATGTTTGCAAAGTTAGTCCTCTGTATATCTGCAGGTTGTGATTACATCAACAGATTTTATCTTTAGATACTTTCACACAAGTATTACAAAAATTGTGTTCAAAATATGGCAGGATGGGTTGGACGGAATGCTTGTAAAAAATGCTCAATCTCACAAAATGGATATTCAGATAAATGGAATCATACATTTGGCTGCCATGCTACAGCTCATGCAAATAATTTTAACCCTTTACCGCACAATGCCGCCTTTTAACGACCCTGGGAAAGAGGCCTTTTAAAAACATTGTGGGAAAAGGAGAAAGTGCTGGTAACCAGCATTTTCTCCTTTTCCCACAAAGTTTTCTACACTATCCAAGAAAAACTGCACCATTTGAGCCACATTAAAATTGTCGTCTGCAAATGCTTTCAATTTGGACAAGGCTAAAATTTTGTCATCCAGTAAAGGGTTAAGTGGTTACTTGTACATCAAGCTCACAAAGGTGGACTGGTCTTACGAGTCCATTCATGCTCACAGCTGGGACTGGTCACATCTTCACAAAGTAGTTGGGTTCTATACACCTCGTGTTCACAATATAACTGTAGACTGGTTTGTACAAAAATACTTGAACACATGCTCACATCTTTATGGTGTATTATGAATTTAGCATGCTCACTATTTAAATAAATTTGAAAGCCAAGGCCATGGTGGCATAATAACACAGGGAAATCAAAACATTGCTGCCTTTGATAATACTGAAAATCTTTCACTCCAATCATTGGCCAGAACGGACATTCAATATACATCCACATTTTCTAGGTGTCATTTAAATCGATCATTAAAACTCTTTACCACACAATCTCGACTTTTAACAACCCTGGGGAAAAAAGCCTTTTGAAAACATTGTGGGAAAAGGAGAAAATGCTGGTAACCAGCATTTTCTCCTTTTCCCACAATATTTTCTATCCTTCCCAAAATGAATTTTAATTTTTCAGTCACATTTATTGTGTTGTCTGCAGCTCCTTTCAAATTGGACAAGTCTAAAAATTTTGAGGTAGATCTATGGTAAAGAGTTAATTTTGGGAACTAAAATGGGGCTTTTTTCCAAGTAAAATAGGTACAAAGTACAACAATCATGTTAAATATAAATAACATGGTTCACAATAGTTTTATACACCACACTGTCTCCATCATTACACATGCTTCTTTTTGTCAACAGCAATCCACCACTTGTAAAATAGTGCAGAATTTCTCCTTTTTATCAACTGTACAAAAATTGGTGTATCTATAAATAGCATGTGTAGTATTTGGTTAACCCTCTATCAGATAATCCCAAGTTTTAACAACCCTGAGGAAGAAGCCTTTTGAAAATCTTGTGGGAGAAGGAGAAAATGCTGGTACTGGTAACCAGCATTTTCTCCTTTTTCCATGATTTTTTCTACCCTATCAAAGACATAAATCATCACTTAACCCTTTACCACACAATGTCACCTTTTGACGCCCCTGGGAAAGAAGCCTTTTGAAAACATTGTGGAAAAAGGAGAAAATGCTGGTAACCAGCATTTTCTCCTTTTCCCACAATGTTTTCTGTCCTATCAAGAAAAACAGCACCATTTGAGCCACTTTGAAATTGTCGTCCGCAATTGCTTTCAATTTGGACAAGACTAAAATTTTGTCGTCTGGTAAAGGGTTAAGCAACACTGAATTTGTCTTCTGCAAATGCTTTCAATTTGATCCAGTCTAAGCTTTTATCATGCGGTAGAGTTAAGTATTCAATGCAGTGTGCTAATAATGGTCATTACCATCCACATGACCATCCACAATCTATATTGGTGTCGAAAGATTTACAGTTAATATTTCACCTCAGTTCGTGTTTCTCAACAAATTTTGAATGATTCCATTCTCTATGATAGTCTTGATAAAGTTATCATTTTAAAATCTACGACTATTCAACTGTGCAAAAATACTACCCAAACCTACAACAAAATTCATCATCATTTTATCACAGCTTAATACAATATATTTAACATCTTGGGTAACATAGGCTACAATAAGATAATGCCATATTGCCTAAATATTTATAGTCATTATTTTTCCCCAGATTCAAACAAGTTTTCAAATTAGCAACTTAGTTGTCATGTAATATATATACATTGGTACCTGTATGTAGGGGTAATTCCCAGACACTTTCTGTCTTCCTGTTTGCCAAGAAGAACATGGATAGTTTTGTTACAGTATCCTTCAGAATTTCTGGGTAAAATTTTCAAATACATAGACTGATCTTTTTTTTTTTTTTTTCCCCCTTAACCCTTTCCTGAACAAGGCCTGGTTTTCACGTGTCTGCAGTACAAGTCTTTTGAAAACACTGTGGGAAAAGGAAAAATTGCTCGTAATGAGCAATTTCTCCTTTTCCCACAGTGTTTTCTACCCTTCTGAAGAACTTTCTGTCATTTTCATCAAATTCAAAATTGTCGTCTGCAAACTCTTTCAATTTGGACCAGTCTAAAATTTATCGTTTGGGAAAGGGTTAAATGTTAGAGAATTAAAGGTGTCCAACTACCTAATGTCCAAAAAGAAATGTGCTACAGTGCAACACCCTACAAACTGCATGCCAAACATAATCTTAGACTACACATGAAAATAACTTCCTCTACAGTGATAATAGTAAGTTTCACACCACACACAAACATAAAAAATAGAAGTTTTATCACATATATGCTTTCAAAAAAGAAAATAAAAATAAATACTTTTACATTTTGGAATATAAACAAATTGCATCTGGTCCACTTTGCAACAAAAGTCTTGTGACTAACTTTGACAACCAATCACAGAACTATAGACCGTCTTACTCTGACATTTTGAATTTCCCTACTTTTTTTTTCCCAAATGTAATTCTATTGCTTGATGTAAAATCGTAGTCTATATAAAACGGGAGGTATTTCTCTGTTTCAAAAAAAAAAATCTGTCAACTTTAATTGATTTTGTAATAAATAATAAGTTCAAACACTGAAAACTTAAAAAAAAAAAAAAATCAACTTCTAACTCAAAATTCATTCTAAAAGAAACCTCCTCTCAAGGTATTTTTATCTATAACAAAACATGATTCATAAAGAAAATTACAAGTAAAATACAACAAAAACCGTCTATTTTTTGCTTATATGCACTATAATCAGCCCAGGATAACTGTGAAGGTGGTAACACATGGTATAATCCACAACAGGGGAGTCAGCATGATAAATTGTAATTTACCTAAGTAGAGATACCTGCAGACCACTAATGAGAACTTGTGGGAAAAACAGAAATTGCTCAAGATGAGAAATGTCCTTTTTCCTTTATATTTTCACATAAAGCCTCGGTGTCAAGCATAACATTTTCACAAATTATCCATTATAAACTCTCCCACACAATGTTTACACCAAGTTATCCTGAGACAATAATAAAACTGTTAAATAAGTTTTAAAACAAAAAATCCAAGTTCCTTAACCAAAATACAGACAGTGAGAAAAACACACTAGTATGGTGCAGGCTATTGGACCTCTTCAAGTTTTCTTGAAGTTGGTGCCATCTTTGTCACACTTATAATGCAAAATGAATTGGACAAAAATATAACAGAAGATTTAGAAATAAAGTTCTTTAACCCATTACCACATAAACACACCTTTGTCACAGCTTTTGAAAACATTGAGAGAAAAGGAGCAATATGCACTTGCTCCTTTTCCTTACATAGTTTTCTATCCTGTTGAAAAATGGAATTTTCCTTCCCATAACTCTCAAATCATCTGAACCAAATTTACTTGCTTTTGCAGAGTAGATCAAGACAAGACTGCACAGAATGTACAGTCTGATCTTGGATATACATAGTCTCCTATATTGTTACATATTCTTTAAACAGCTATAATTCAGCTATTTTTTTCTTAAAAAGGCCCAAGTCATCAATTTAGCGTATTAAGTGTTACAAAAATTACATTTGAGTAATATGTAACAGGTTGTGTTTCATATAAAAACAGACTATGAAGCAATGGGTTGAAGAATTGAATGAAAAACAAATGTAAACAGTATACTAAATTGAAACATTATCATTCTAATTCTTTCTCTAATCCTTTTCTTTTGATTTATTCTCTTGACTGATTTTTCGATCAAATACTTGTGTGTTGCTACCTTCAAATGACTAATCCAATACTATAAAGTTTGCCAGTCACTAAAACAATTCACTTAAACTAACCAATGGCTAATCACTCTACTTTCTTTTGCTTCGCAGACCAAGCGGACTGATGTTTCTTCTGAATGGTGACTGTTGAAGGCGGGTAGGTGGGGTACGTAGAGGAGACCGTCTCCTGGCTTGGCCGGGCTTTCCTGGATAGCCATGGACGTCCAGAGAATCATCCAACTTCCGGGTCTCCACTTCCAACAGGGTCGGGTCAAGGGAGGGGTCCCGTGCTACGGCACTGAGAGAGTTATCCAAAACATTTCTCAAATCATTGATTTCATCACCAGCTCTAGCACTGCGGGAAATGTACTGTTGTCGTTTTCTCATCTCAGTGGCTAGTTGATCTTTCAATGTGGCAATCTATAATAAATAAAAATAGTATAAGCACTGGTCGAACCTAGAGAAGACGTGACACCAGTGAGTGTACTGGCACTGCAATAGGACTGAAATACGACAAATATTTTGAACAACAAAATCCTAATACATGTGACAAATACATGTCAGCCATGCTCTGGCAAGAGGCAGCTTAATGCATCTCCGTAAAGCATTATACCTATCAAGCCCTCACATAATCATGGATCCAAAACAGCCACTTTTTTTTTTTTTGAACAACCGACTTTACCCCGAGGTAGAATGGTCCTTGCAAAAAACTGACCAATAACGAAAAGTTTCAGCCCAGGTCAGCCTGCGCAAACTGCTCAGGCACTGTTGTCGTTTTCTCAGGTTATCAGCATTTTCTCTTTATCCCACAATGGTTTCAAAACCCTTCTTCCTAAAGACCCCCTTGAAGAAATATTGTGAAAACATTCTAGGATTATGAGAAAATGGTAAAAAGCAGCATTTTCTCCTTTTTCCACAATGTTTTCGACTCTGAAAAGAGCAAATTCCTTCATCTGAGCAACATCTTGCATGTTAACTCTTTACTAAACAACACATTTTAGGACTGAACCAAATTGAAAGCGTTTGCAGACAACAAATTAAATGTTGCTAAATTGATGATTTTTGTCTTTGATACAGTAGAAAACATTGTGGGAAAAGGAGAAAATGCTGGTTACTAGCATTTTCTCCTTTTCCCACAATGTTTTCAAAAGGCTTCTTCCTCAGGGTCGTTAAAATTCGGGATTGTGTGATAAAGGGTTGAAGGAAACTAGAACTGTTGCAGGAGATGCTGGTAAGTTGGTAACCAGCATTTTCTCTTCTTTTCCCACAATGTTTCCAACCCTTTCACGAACAGAGTTAAAGAGTTAAAGGCCCACTTGTGGGCAAAAGTAAACAATTTATAGGTCAAATTGCATGCATCTTTAATTAACAATATTTAAAAGTCTGGATATTATATCTACTATTAGTCTGACATTGCATTAAAGTGTGGCCTGGCAAAGTTTCAGTTGTTGACAGAAAAATGAGTCATACAGCTAGAATCGGGAAATGGTGTGAATTTAATTCTGCTTGATTTTGACTTCCTAATTGTTTACTTTTGGCTGCTATTTTGTTTTTTAAAGGTCACATCTGTACCGTAATGAGTTAGCCCCCATATTTGTACATAAAAAGGTTCACGAATCAATCAGGTATTTACACAGAGGGTGATAACTTACTGTTTCTTCCATGCCCTTGGTTTTCTGTCTGTGGGCTCTCTCTCTAGCATCAAGCAGCTTTTCAGCTTGCATTTGGGCTTGTCTCAGTCTCTCCGTCTCCATCTCCGTCTCTGCACGGTGACGGGTAGTCAAGTCGATAAGCCTGATGTAAAACAGAAAGTAATCAGTTTTTTCTACGAAAATTTAAGAGCTTAATTGTCTTAATGTTTGATCAATTATAGAGCTTTTCTTTCCATAGAATAACTAAATAAAAATGAGTTGTTTTTTTTTCCTTGTAATCTAAAGCCAGTTGTTTTCTATAAAAGGTCATTAATAAAGTCATTTAACAAAAATAAGGTTTTCTTTTTCCATTTCCATAGTAACATTGCCCAGTTTTTTTCAAGGAGGTTCTAATTAAATAATTTTGTCTTATCATTTAGGAAAAAATTACCTTCTAACCCTTTACTAAACAATCCCAAGTTTAAAAGACCCTCACAAAACAGGCTTTTGAAAAAAGTGGGAAGAGGAGAAAATGCCAATGACCAGCATTTTCTCCTTTTCCCGCAATGTTTTCAAACCTTTCGTAGACAAAATTTTATCACTTGTAACTTGTCTGTGAATGCTTTTCATACAATTGATATCTAAATTGCATTCTTTATGTATAGGGTTAAAGGAAATGTTTATCATAACACATCAAATTGAAATCCTGTTCACTCACTCAACAGGAAAATTTCCTGGCTAAACCCATGTCCAAACAAGATACCAATTTAGGAAAACACAAAGAGTATCATTATTTGCAACAATCAAAATAAGCTATCACCCACTTTATGATTCAAGTCACTAGTCTTCACAATTGCTGTAACTGAGAATTTAACCTTTATAGCACACACTCTGGATTTTATTGCTTTTTTGGGCAGTAAAGATCAAGAGCAGACCTGCACATAATTTGCAATCTGATCTTGGATCTACACAGTCTGCTTCCTACAAGACATTCTCACAAAACTAATAATAACAGCTTTGAAATTGAAATATCTCCATCTTTCCTACTGACTGAGAATGTTTTATTTATCCACTCCATCTATTCAGCAACACAAGGGTTACCTACATTAATTTAGACATTGGGGTTTCAAAGTTGATTTCACCAGAAAGAAAATACCGTATTGGACAGCGTAGATCAAAGATCACACTGCACATTCTATACAGTCTGATCTTGACCTATACTGTCCACAAAAGGTCAGTGAGTCGCGATTAGCAGCTTAAGGGTTAAAATCCTCACAAAATGAAACCTAATGCAGCAAAATGAACCCTTTACCACATGGCAAAATTTTGGACTTGTCAACACTGGAGGAATTTACAGATGACAAGGGAAAAGGTTACCAGCATATTCTCCTTTTCCCACTTAGTTTTCAAAAGGTCAGTTCTTTTGGATTAAAATGCAGAATTGTGTGGTGAAGGGTTTAGACTGTTGTTTGGAGAAATATCCAAACAAACCAGACATTGTAAATCCAAGATCAAACTGCTCAGTCTGTGCAGTCAAGGCTGAATCAACAGTGTCTGCAAAAGAAACTTGTGTTGTGCTTAGATCTAAAGGTTCCTCAGAAAGACACATTTACTCTTTACCAAAATTTGACAAAAATTTAGTCTTGTCCAAATTCAAAGCATTTGCAGAATACAAAATAAATGGAACTCAAAAATTTGAAATTTGTTTCCGGAAAGGTAGAAAATATTGTGGGCAAAGAAGAAAATGCTGATTACCAGCATTTTCTCCTTTTCCCACAATGTTTTCTAAAGCTTTTATTCTCAGGGTTGTTAAAAGTCGGGATTGTGTGGTAAAGGGTTAACTCTTTACCAAACGACAAAATGTAGACTTGTCCAAATTGAAAGCATTTGCAGACAACAACATAAAAGCAACTCAAAAATTAAAACTTGTTTCGAGAAGGGTAGAAAACATCGTGGAAAAAGGAGATAATGCTGGTTTTCTACCCTTTCAAAGACATTTTCCACCATTTCAGCCCCTTTAAAATGTGTCTGCAAATGCTTTGAATTTAGGAAAGCGGATATTTTTGTTGTTTCTTACAGGGTTACAACAAACAACGGGCAGATGATTTTTTTCATCTTAACTCTTCACCAAACAACAAAATTTGGTCTGGACAAAATTGAAAGCATTTGCAGACAAAAAATAAAATGTAGCTTAAATAGTGATTTATGTATTGAATAGGGTAGAAAACGTTGTGGTAACCAGCATTTTCTCCTTTTCTTACATTGTTTTCAAACGCCTTCTATTTCACAGTCGTTAAAAGTCGGGATTGTGTGGTAAAGGGTTAATCCTTTACCACACAATCCTGACTTTTAACAACCCCGAGGAAAAAGCCTTTTGAAAACATTGTGGGAAAAGAAGAAAGTGCTGGTACCCAGCATTTTCTCCTTTTCCCACAATGTTTTCTACTCTTCCCATAACAAATTTTGAGTCACATTTATTTTGTTGTCTGCAAAAGCTTTCAATTGGACTGGTCTATAATTTTGTGGTTTGGTAAAGAGTAACAGTAGTGGACTATTTTTAAACATACCGGTATTGAAATATAGAGGAATTGGCTTAACTCTTTACCACACGACAATAATGTAGACTTGTCCAAATTCAAAGCGCTTGCAGCCTATTGAAATGTGATTTAAATGACAGAACTTATCTCTTATAGGGTAGAAAACATTGTGGGAGTAGGAGAAAATTCTGATTACCAGCATTTTCTCCTTTGCCCAAAATGTTTTCAAAAGGCTTTGGTCAAAGGGTCGTTAAAAGTCGGGATTGTATGGTAAAGAGTTAACGAGGTAACAAGTTAATAAAAGTAAGTTTATTCCAGAGCTAAAACAACAGCAAAGTTCACAGCAATCTTTTGTGTGTTACAAACACTCACTTCTGTGTAAGTTCTTTCTCTCTAAACAAGTATCAAAAACAACACAAAAAATATTAATAACTGTATTCTCTGAAATTAGACTGGATACAGAGGATCTGACATAGTTGGTATTTGAGATAAAAATTTTATTAACTCTTTACAAAACGACAGAATTTTGGACTGGGCCAAATTGAAAGCATTTGCAGATGACAAATTAAATGTTGCTAAAAAGATGATTTCTGTTTAGGATAGAGTAGAAAACATTGCAGGAAAAAAGGAAAATGCTGGTTACCACAAGCTTTCTTTCTCGGGGTCTTCAAAACTTGGGATTGTGTGGTAGAGGATTAAATGACTCTACAAACATGTTATCAAGGAAACCTTTGGCAAGCTTAATAACACTTTTGCAGATGAGTTTGACGGAACATGACCTCAAAAGCCAACAAATGTCAGATTCTTTTTATCACAACGTTTTCAAAAGGTCTCTTTCTCAGAGTCGTTCAAACTCAGGTTTGTCTGGTAAAGGGTTAAGTCTTAACATTCTGCTATCCTGTAATCCAGTTAAATTACTGAAACCCAGTAAACAATAACAGAGTAAACAATGACTCCCACAACTCACCAGGGGACTGTTTTACTACAGGACTTACCCAAATGTAACTAAGAAATTTCCTAAGTTTTTGCGTAACTCAGAGTTTTGCGTTTTACTAAAGTTTTCGTATCTAAGTTCGAACGTAAGTTTTTGCATAACTTCATATACAAAAATATTGGTCGTAAGTAAGAACATAAGCCAAAATCTGGAGACATTTTTTTTTGTATTTCGTTGTCATAGAGGGAGAAATTTGAGGAAAAAACATTATAATTATGCTCACAGCTATCCAAAGTAGCCATTAATTTTTTTAAGACAAATCAATTTTTTTTCATCACAGGTTCAGTATCAATATTTGACAGAGGCGGCTGACATATGAGATAATGTAAAAGGCAAGAAAAGTAGAGTAAATGCGCGTAAATTACGTCATATTTCCCTCTGGTTGAACTGCACGCGCTATTTACCTAGGTGACAAGGGCACTGGAACTACTATTTCTGCCTTCAATTGAAGAGTTACGGAAATATTTACTTACGCAAATTCACAAAGTTACAAAAGTTTAGTAAACGGATTTACGAATTTTGTAAATTTGAATGTAGGCGTAAAGTTACGAAAATTCTTATGCAGAAACTTACAAATTGTTAGTAAAACTATACCCTGGTCAATGTGACAATGACTTACTTTGCTAAGCATTAGAAACAGCTCGACAAATAATTTGAATAATTGTATTTATCTGTTAAACCAATCAGATTACAGCAAAGTTCTGATGAACTGGTGAGGCCCAGACGTGTCATACTATTTAAATTTTGCATTTTTCTGAAATTCCTTATTTTTCATTGATTGAAAAAGTGGACAAATGATGAAAATTTAATGCAGAGAACAAATAGGCCATCAGACCTTTAGGTTAGATGGAGAAATTGTTTATGAGCAGTAACTGTTGTCTACTTATTGATCTCATAAAATTTTCTTTTCTTTTGTAAGTCAAGTAACTTTTATTGGAGAAGGACCACATGCAAAGCTCCAGGTAACAGGGAGTGATACTATTCTAAATCCATTATTTCTCTTCCAAACCCTATGTTGTGGGTACTCATTAGAATCGTCTCGATGAGACGATTCTAATGAGTGCCCATAACATAGGGTTTAGTGGAAAGTGATAATCATTTTCAATTTTGAAATCTAAATCACTCGCTGCATCTGGAGCTCTGATCATTTGTTTCACAAAGCCAAAAAGGTTTATCCTTTTCCATCGTCAAATACAAGCAAATATGCTGACATGGGCCACTGAATGTAAATATAAGATGAAAAATATGTAAAAAGATGTGTCACTCAGAGGTGACAGATTCCCCCAAAGTTACTATAACCCTTTCCTGCAAACTGTGAACATCATTGTTGACTATAGACATACCTTTTACAAATGCTTCTGACCTTGCCGTGACCTTTACTTTTGACCCACCCACACTGTTCTTGCACATGACACATGGTCATTATCTGGTTGACATTTCTGCACAGTTACACTGATTTTTTTTTTCCCCAATAAACACAAACATATCAATCCCCGCCCCCTTTCCATTTTTTAAAAATATTTGACCTAGCAGTGACCTTGACTTTTGACCTACAGACATGAACATGATTCTTACATGCAACACATTGTGGTTGACATTTCTGTGGTTATACTGACTTCAAGCAAATTCAAATTACGGGATTTGTCCTTGTGATGGGTGGAAAACATCATGAGAAAAGAAGAAAAAGCTGGTTACCAGCTGTTTCTCTTTTCCCCATGATGTTTTCAAAAGCTTTCTTCCACAGGGTCTCAGCTTAGCCAATTTCTTTCCGAGGATTGATGATAGTCATTGCGACAGGATTCATTCCTCTCTCACCGCTGACCATTGTTTCGACAACGGTTACGTGGGAAAGCAGCCAGTGGCTTGGAAAGACTATTGTGTGGAGTACCCGTAAAAGAAACTCCAGGAAAGCATGGATAGGTGCACTGGCCGCCACGATATAACTGAAGCAATGTTGAAAATGCTGTAAAACACCATACAATCAATCAATCAATCAATCAATCTTCTACAGGGTCAATACAGCACAGAATTACTTGGGAAAGGGTGAAAGTTCCATTAGGTGATATCACAATCAAGATGATATGAAGATGTATGAGCATGTCAGGGCCCACCTCAACACTAACTTTAAGTGCCCTCAAAATCCAAACAGTGTAAACTGTTGTTGTTTTAGCAACAAGTTTTGCAGTGAAATTCTTGTGTGATGATTTCATGTTCTCACCCTTAAAGTGCTGAGCAAAAATGAAGTTGCTTTTTAACCCTTCACCAAATGATGGCTTGTTTTCACAACCCTGAGGAAGAAAGCCTACAAAAACATTGTTGGAAAAGGACAAAATATTAGTAAACCTTTCCCAACAATGTTTTCTTCCCTTAAAGAACAAATCCCTTACTTAACCCTTACCCACACAACAAATTTTTGACTCTAATTCAAAGCATCTGCAGAAAGATGACTGATTCAGAATTCAAACAAATGAGCGCAAGTTCTCTGATAGGATAGAAGACATTGTGGGAAAAGGAGAAAATGCTGGTTACCAGCATTTTCTCCTTTTCCCACAATGTTTTCAAAAGTTTTCCTACTTGGGGTAATTAAAGCTCTGGACTGTTTGGTAAACTCAGGATTAACCCTTTACCAGACGACAAAATTTTAGCCTTGTCCAAATTAAAAGCATTTGCAGAGAACAATGTCAGAGTGGCTCAAATGGTGCAACTTTTCTCAGATAGGGTAGAAAACATTGCGGGAAAAGGAGAAATTGCTGGTTGCATTTTCTCATTTTCCCACAAGGTTTTCAAAAGGCTTCTTTCCCAGGGGCGTCAAAAGGTGGCATTGTGCAGTAAAGGGTTAAGCCACATCTAATGTGTTGTTTGCAAATGCTTTCAAAACCTGAAAGACCCTAAAATTTTATTGTGTGGTTACATTTTTTGTTCTCGACAGAACGATTACAGTTTTTTTAATAAGCTCTTTAAAGGGTATATATAATGTATTGTTTCTAATGATTTCATGTATACATTATCCCTGCTTCTTGAATCAGTTGTCCAAAAATATTTGATTTCTTTACCTGGCAACAAAATTATAAATTGGCCCAAATCTAAAGCATGTGCAGATGACAAATACTGCTCAAATTATGAAATTTGTATTTAACCCTTTACCACACAATTCCAAGTTTTAGCGACCGTTGGGAAATAGCCTTTTGAAAACCTTGTGGAAAAAGGAGAAAATGCTGGTAACCAGCATTTTCTTCTTTTTCCACAATGTTTTCTACCCTATCAAAGACAAATTTCATCATTTGGGCCACCTTCAATTTGTCGTCTGCAAAATTAATGCTTTCAATTATGACAAGTCTAAAATTTTGTCGTTTGGTAAAGAGTCAAAAGGGTAGAAAACATTATGGGAAACAGAAAAAATGCTGGCAACCACAATGTTTTCAAGAGCGTTATTCTTGAGAGTCATTAAAACACTGTACTGTTTGGTAAAGGGCGGACTGTTCAAGTCATAATTAAAGTTTCTCTGGTGAACAGTGTAGATCAAGATCAGACAGTCTGTTCAAACCCTAGGGTCAGTACTGTTTGATTTTCTGACAAAAAAAAAAAAACATATAGGGTCAACTTGATTTTCCTTATTTATTTTACAGAACAAGACTGCAGCAGATAAAGTATACATGTGAAGCCTAAAGTTTCTTTCAGATAAATACATTATGACACAATGAAGACAGACTGGGGACACAAAGAACATTAAGCATGGTACCCCAATAATTGTTGGACTAACGTCTGGGCCTCATAAAAACGGTCCCACCAAAATCTAAAAACATCATAAATGCAGACCAAACAAAGTTGGGTTAATGATGGATCTTACTGACTTGTATCTCCAATATGGTGTTTACCATTTTAACACTATGCAATTCATATAATTTTGAGATTTGCAAAAACTTTTGAACTTAAAAACTTTTTTTCCCATAATCTTGCATCTTTTCTTGTTTCTTTTCCCCTCAAAATTTGAAACCCTTATATGCAGAAGCTTATCCGAGGCAATAGTGAGCCACAATATCATGCTAAAATCTTTACCAGACAACAAAATTTTAGACTTGTCCAAACTGAAAGCATTCGCAGATGATAAATAGGAACTGTCTTTCAATGGGTAAAAGTTTTTGTAGTAAACAGGAGAAAATGCTAGTTACAAAAATTTTGTCTTTTTCCCAATGTTTGCAAACGCCCTCTTTCATTAGCACTGTAGATACATGTGAGTAAAGCTCTGTGAAAAGGGGGTTTAATGCATCAGATTCTGCAAAAAGTATCGATCCAGGTCAGCCTGCGCAATCTGCGCAGGCTGACCTGGACCGAAACTTTTCGCTATTGGTCCGTTTTCTGCAGCTCAAAGGACCAGTATACTTCATTATTCAGTCGGTTGTTATAAAAAATGGATTTTATGGATCCATAATTATTTGATGTTTTGCTTGGTATGATGAATCGTGGAGATGCATTAAGCCCCCTTTCCCCAGAGTGTGACTCACATTATTTGTTTGCTAAAGGGTTGACTGTAGTAATGGCCTCTAACTTTATGAAACATGTGAATGTTACGTATTATGAAATAATTCTTTATTCAAAATATTCTTTCCCCGATACTTTTATCCCAAAATACTAGAGAATTAAGAAAAATGAAAAATATTTCAGTACTAATGGTTGCTCTGGCAACCAGCAATACTTTAGAGATACAATCATCAAATCCAATACAGCAGAACGATACCGTGAAAAATATTTCTGTTCCAGCTCATTTACACTAAACAAAGTATAAAGATAGTCACACATGCAAAACAAAAACACTGACATCAGTCTTATTGCTCCCCTCACCTGCTGTCTGCCTGTCAGCAGCTTTCTCGCTCTCACTCTCTCTCTCTCTCATTTATATTGTCTTCTACAATTTCTTGTTTCCTTGTTCCAAGTTTTTTACTGTGTTTTTTCTAACATGACATTTTATGGGTCAACAAAATTTCTTACAAGTACATTGAATCCTAAAACTTCTTATAAATAAACTGCTTATGCAGTTTTATGTACGCTTTCAGGATTAAAGAGCAATTTGACACTTTTGATGCCAAGCTCAAAAGATGGAAGAGTAAAACTATTGTTTTCAAGTAGATAGAGTTGAATGAGACAGGGCTGATTGAGATCTGATCTCCAACCTGCATTCTCCAATATTTTGTAACATATTATAGCCTGGGCTTTTCTTTTTGAACCCTTTACCATTATCTTAATACTGAAACATAAAAATGGACTGTTCTTCATTCAGAGCATGACAGAAATTCATTGCAAGAAGTAGACATTTTTTTTTTAATTTCAGTTTCTTCTTTGCCTAAAAATCATCAGTGCTACAGTATTCTACAAAGGTTGCAGGGCTTGAAAATCTTGTTAAGACCAAATCATTCTGTAGGATAAGTAGAATTAACCCTTAAAGCGTCTTTCAAAACTATAGCTGCCTTTGCAAACAGTGTAGATCATGATCAGACTGCATAAAATGTGCAGTCTGATCTTTGATCTACACTGTCTGCTTTTCAGCAACATTATGGACAAAACGTACCTTGAAGTTTTATTTCTAGACTGAAAGTTTCTATCTGACTTATTCCACACTCTAAGGCTTAACCCTTTCCCAAACATGCCCTGGTTTTCACGTGTCTGCAGTACAAGTCTTTTGAAAACACTGTGGGAAAAGGAGAAATTGCTCATAACGAGCAATTTCCCCTTTTCCCACAGTGTTTTCTCCCCGTTTAGATGACTTTCTGCCATTTTCATCATATTTAAAATTGTCGTCTGCAAACTCTTTCAATTTGGACCAGTCCAAAATTTGTCGTTTGGGAAAGGGTTAAAATATTTACTCAACCTTAATCTGGGTTCACTTGTCCTACAGAAAACATCATGTCACAGTTCTTTCAGAGGTTACATTGATTTCATTTAGACAGTCAGAGGAGTAATGAAGATCTGGAAAACCACACCATACCATTAAAGTTTTAGAAAACATTCTGGAAAAAGAAGAATTTACTGTTACATGCAAATTCTGCGCCCACCAAAATGCTTGCAAAACCTCGACGGATTGAGCATGATATGGACATGACTAAAACACAGACAAAAGGTAGTGACCGAAGGCCAATTATTGACGCCGAAAATTATTGATTTTCATCAATTGCATGGAAAACACTGCTTCATAACCACCTTATTACAATTGGAGTGAAACTTGGTAATGTTCATTTATTTTAATTGTGTTGTAGGCATGCACTGAATTCCCTAACATTACACCTGTTCTTTCAGAGGTTACAGAAACATACAAAACCTAGAAATGTGTCTGGATCATTTAGGCCTTTATCTGCACAACACCCTTGCTAAATTAGTAGCCTGTTTTCAATCTTGGTATCACAATGGTTATGGGAGACACAACAAGTACCAGTTTATGTTCATGCATGACAGCTGATCATAATATACAGGTACAAATTTTTCTGCTCTACTTGAATCAAGGGTAATATTTTATTTCAATGATTATTTCATTTGCCTTTGCCATGATATCTTAATTGCAACATGTCACCAGTTTTCACTCATCCAACAGGATGACCATAGGCAAAAGGCCACTTGTCCAGACTGCCAGTTCATTGGTCATAACAAGCAGAACTTTCAAGCCCTGAGTTTATAATTAGGGGAAAGGGTGCTAGTTAGAGAAAGAAAGGGTAAAGGGTTCAATGCTTAAGATGAAAGAGTGGTGATTGCTCCTTACCTCTGGGCATGTTGTTGTTCAGCCTCAGCCAGCTGGGCCTGTAAGTTCTGCACTTTGAGGGCCAGATCCTGGTTGTCCTCCTCGACCTTCACAAGACTTCGGTCCAGACTGGTTCTCTCCATCACAGACTTACTGGCTATCTCTTCTGAGCGCATCTTCTCACGCTCCACCTATCAAAGTAAATCATACTTTTCATTAACTCTTTACCACACTAGAAAAATGTAGACCAGTCGAAATTGAGAGCATTTGCAGAGGACAATTTAAATGTGACTCAAATGGGGAATTTTGCTTTTGAGGTAGAAAACATTGTGGGAAAAGGAGAAAATGCTGGTTACCAGCATTTTCTCCTTTTCCCACGATGTTTTCAAAAGGTCTCTTCTTCAGGGTCATTAAAAGTCGGGATTGCTTGGTAAAGGGTTAAACCTCACTCAAATCTGATTCACAATAATTGTCCTTTCCTGAAATGGGCTGAAATTAAAACCTGATAAAAAATGACCCTAATCTCTTTACCAACCCCTTATCTCTTTACCAACCAGCCAGGGGTTATAACAACCCAAAGGAAAAAGAATTTTGAATGCTTTGTTTGAAAAGGAAAAATTGCAGGTAATCAGCAATATCTGCTTTTCTCACAATGTTTTTGAACCTTTCAAAGACATATCATATTGAATGAGCCTCATATAATTTGCTCTCTGCACATGCTATCAACTTGTGCTAGTCCAAATTTTATTCTATATCAAAGATTCAACATCTAGTATCAACCTAAACAAGCAAAATCAATGAAATTATGTTTCCTCCTTGTATAAAACTTTGTCGCGAAGTAAGAACAAAAATGGCATGCAGATAAACAGACTGGGTGTAAAGCACATGAAAAATTCAGAACTATCGTATAACAGGTAGCACAAAAGGGCAAAGACCACTGTACCCAGTATTTAACCTTTTACCACACAATCCCGACTTTTAACTACCCTGAGGAAGAAGCCCTTTGAAAACATTGTGGGAAAAGGAGAAAATGCTGGTTACCAGCATTTTCTCCTTTTCCCAAAATATTTTCTATTCTTCCCAAATCAATTTCTTTTTTTGAGTCACATTTATTTTGTTGTCTGCAAATGCTTTCAATTTTCTAAAACATTGTGGTAAAGAGTTAATCACCTGGATAGTGCAAGAGCCTAGAAATGACTAAGTTAAAAATTTGAAGAGAGGAATTTAAAAAAGATTTATCAAAAGACTTTATGAAACTCACATGCATATCTTTCAAACATGCTCAAACACCTGTGCACACAAGCTACCTATTCATAATGGGGGAAGCAACTTCAGAACTAAGGAAAGCCGAATGTCATTTTTTTTTTTTGGAAAAGGTGGGGGACCAAAAACTATAGGGCACATATTCACCAACAATTTTTAAAAGTATTCTCAGTCTATCACATCCAGAATTGTTAACATTTTGAAGTGGTTGCACCAAAAAGTCTATCGACACAAAGGACAAAGGCTTGAAAAAAAAATATACATTGTCCAGAAATGGTAACAAGTATTTTCTCTTTTTCCTGCAAATTTTCTACCCTCAGACAGATCCAATCTTTTCCACCATATTTGTCATCTGCAAATGTCTTCAATTTGGACAAGTCTGAAATTTACTTCTCTGGTAAGAAATAAAACAAATATGAAAGCCCTTGTCTTACTCTATCCAGGGTCTTCTGCAAGGCAGTCTTGTCTTTCTCCAATCTATTCTGATCTCTCTCCAGTTCACGCTTCTCAGTTTCGAGGGTCGCAAGGGCTCTCTGCAAGGCCTGTACACGTTCCTGCAGACTGGTACGTTCACCTGTCATTTTCTGGATTCTCAAACTGAGCTCTTCCTCCTGCTCCTGTTTCTGAACCATCACCTAGAAGAGATCAGAGTGAATGATTGGGTCTGTGGTGTTTAACTCTTTACCACACAAAAAAAAAAAATTCAGACAGGTCCAAACTGAAAGCATTTGCAGCCAAACTGAAAGCTTTTGCAGACGACAAATTCAGTGTGGCACAAATGATGGAATCTGTCTTTGATAGAGTAGAAAACATTGTGGAAAGAGGAGAAAATGCTGGTTACCAGCATTTTCTCCTTTATCCAAAATGTATTCAAAAGGTTTCTTTTCCAGGGTCGTTAAAACTCATTATTGTGTGGCAAAGGGTTAACCCTTTTCCACACAATCTCTACTTTTAACGACCCTGAAAGAGAAGGCTATTGAAAACAATCTGGGAAAGGGTAGAAATTGATGGTAACCAGCATTTCCTCCTTTTCCCACAATGTTTTCTACCTTATGGCATGCAAATTTTGTGTTTAGAAAAATATCTGTTTTATCATCTGCAAATGTTTTAACTTGGACGAAGCTAAAATTTTGTCATGTGGTAAACGGTTAACTCTTTACCAAACAACAAAATTTTGGACTGGTCCAAATTGAAAGCATTTGTAGGTGAGATATCAAATGAGGCTCATATCAAAAGATTTATCTTTGATATGAGAGAAAACATTGTGGGAAAAGGAGAAAATGCTGGTTACCTGCATTTTCTCCTTTATTCACAATGTTTTCAAAAGCTTCCTTTATCAGGGCTTTTAAAACCTGGCCTTGTCTGGTAAAGGGTTAACATTGGTTTCAACATTATTTCAGTTCCATAACTGCAACCCTTGCATCTTTTTATGCTTTGCTGGATGTGTTTTTTTACCAGTACTTCACACAATATTCTCTCCAAGTTATTGGCTGTCTTCCGACACACCATCGTTGAAATAATGATCAGTACTGAGAGAGGAATGAATCTTGTCACCATGGCTGACATCATCAGAGAGAAATTGGACCAGCTGGTCTTTCAAACCAGCAACCCTCTGGTTTCAACTAGAAGACCTAATGTTACTCACAGAGCTAATGGGCTCAACAGATTGAGTCTTTACCAAATGGCAACATTTTATGACTAGTCCAAATTGAAAGCATTTGCAGACGACATTTTAAATTTAGCCGAAATGATATAATTGTCTGTGAAAGTGTTGAAAACCTTATGGGAAAAGGAGAAAATGCTGGTTACCAGCATTTTCTCCTTTTCCTACAAGGTTTTCAAAAGGCTGTTTCCTCAGGGTCATTAAAAGTCGGGATTGTGTGGTAAAGAATTAAATGAAGGCCATTTCATGTTTGTCTTGTAGTGTTTTGACCGTTCACCAAATAATACCTGTTTTAACAACCCTGAGGAAAAGCTCTTTTGAAAACAGTGTGGAAAAAGGTTAGTAGCATTTTTTCCTTGTCCCACAATGTTTTCTACCCTTTTTGAAAGCCTCTTCATTTAAATTAACTTTTAAGTTATTGTCTGGCTATCGGCATTTTCTCTTTTTTCAATGATGTTTTCAAAAGCTTTTCTATTCAGGGAGACGGCAGTGTAGGATTACAGCGTGGCATCTCGCACCAGAAGTTCCAGGTTTGAATACCGTGATCAGCAGGATCAACCCTTGAGACTTGGTGCACATCATGGATTCAGTACTGCTTAACCCTTTCCCAAACGATCAATTTTGGACTGGTCCAAATTGAAAGAGTTTGCAGACGACAATTTTAAATTTGATGAAAATGGCAGAAGTTCTCAAAAAGGGTAGAAAACACTGTGGGAAAAGGAGAAATTGCTCGTTACGAGCAATTTCTCCTTTTCCCACAGTGTTTTCAAAAGACTTGTACTGCAGACACGTGAAAACCAGGGCTTGTTTGGGAAAGGGTTAAGGTTTTTAGGAAATGATCATCAAGAATGACAAACCCTTTACCACACCATTCCGACTTTTAACAACCTTAAAGAAAAAGCTTTTGAAAACATTGTGGGGAAAAGGAGAAAATGCTGTTAACCAGCATTGTCTCCTTTTCCCACAATGTTTTCTACCCTTCCCAACACAAGCTATAATTTTTTAGTCACGTTTATTTTGTCATCTGCACATGCTTTTAATTTGGAACAGTTTAAATTTTTGACATTTGGTAAAGAGTTAATACAAGTTGTAGAACTTACTTCAAAGTCAGTGTAAAATACACAGTTTTCAGCATAAACATGACATTCTTTAGTTAACTCTTTAGCAAAAGACAAAATTTTGGTCTAGTCCAAACTGAAAGCATTTGCAGACGACAAAATAAATGTGACTGAATAACTGAAATTCGTTTCGGGAAGGACAGAAAGCACTGTGGGAAAGGAGAAAATCCTGGTTACCAGCATTTTCTCCTTTTCCAAAACAATGTTTTCAATAGGCTTTCTTTCCTTGGGGTCGTTAAAATTCGGGATTGCGTGGTAAAGGGTTAAGGACTAAAAATATGGACAATTTAATTCCAAAAACATGTGATACAATTTCATTACTATTTTCTGGCAAAAATGTCTCAGTATAGGGGTTAGTATTGGCCTACGATCAGACTACATATTTTGAGCAGTCTGATCTTGTTCTATTAGAAGCAAAAAGCAACTATATAGCATTTGTACATGTTTGTATATATATGGATACCAAAAGTTAAATGGAATGTTAACGTTACTGTTATTTATCATGGGTCTATATAAAATATATATGAGCCAGGCTCTGTGAAAAGGAGGCGTAATGCATCTTTCAAAAGTATAGACCCAGGTCAGCCTGCAAAGTCCACCGAGGCTGAACTGGGCCTAACCTTTGCTTTAGGTCAATTTTCTGCATGTCAAAGAACCACTGTACCTCATGATTCTGTTGGTTGTTCGACAAAATGAATTTTATGAACCCATAATTATGTAATGACTTGCTTGGTATCATGGATCATGGAGATGCATTAAGCCCCCTTTTGCTAGAGCATGGCTCCTACATCTATGTCTGTGTGAACACACAGAGGCTAACTTACAGAATGGCCTTGTCTGATCTGCCCCTCAAGCTCCCCATGTCTGACCTCGGCATCACCAATCTCATTCTGCAAGCCCTGGACACGTTCCATCAGATTGTGGTTCTGTTTCTTGGCCTCATTCAAGGCTTGTCTAGAAGTACAATAGCATTAAACCATTAAAATGTGGTTCCTAAACCCTTTACCAAACGACAAAATTTTAGACCTATCCAAATTGAAAGCATTTGCAGACGACAATTTAAATGTGGCTCAAATGATGTGGTTTTTCTTCAGTAGGGTAGAAAACATTGTGGGAAAAGGAGAAAATGCTGGTTACCAGCATTTTCTCCTTTTCACACAATGTTTTCAAAACCCTTCTTTTTCAGGGTCGTTAAAAGTCGTCATTGTGTGGTAAAGGGTTAAATCATGTCTACTGATTTTCCATATACCTTATTAACTCTAATTAACTCCTAACTCTTAACCAAAAAAACAAAATTTTGGACTTGTCCAAATTAAAAGCATTTGCACCTGACAAATTTAGTTTTGATCAAAAAAGGATTTCTGTCTTTGAAATGGTAGAATACTTGCGCATTGAAGGAAAATGAGCAAATGTTAATTACCGGTACTTTTTTCTCCTTTTCTCACAATATGTTGAACTTCAATTACTTTTACATACCTTAACTCTTTACCAAAAGACAAAATTTTAGACTGGTCGAAATTGAAAGCATTTGCAGACAACTACATAAAGGTGACCCAGATGACGAAACTTGTCCTTAATAGGGTAGAAAACACTGCGGTAAAAGGAGAAAATCCTGGTTACCAGCATTTTCTCCTTTTGCCACAATGTTTTCAAAACCTGGTCGTTAAAAGTCAGGACTGTTTGGTAAAGGGTTAACCCTTTACCACAGGACAAAATCTTGGACTTGTCTAAATTGAAAGCATTTGCAGATGACAATTTAAATGTGGCTCAAATGATGGAATTTGTCTTTCAATGGGTAGAAAACTTTGTGGGGAAAAGGAAAAAATGCTGGTAACCAGCATTTTCTCCTTTTCCCACAATGTTTTCAAAAAGCTTCTTCCTCAGTGTCGTCAAAAGTCGGGATTGTTTGGTAAAGGGTTAAGCTGGATAGCAAATTTGACACGTTTTCACTTGTTGACATTAAATTACCCATATGTTCCACAGATATTCTTCAAATTTATTTCAGGAAGTACTTAGTTCAACAATATAGGTTCTGCATTAATGATTTTAAACATGACAGGTTTCGATGCATTCACCTTTGATGGTCTGAACCTGGCTAAGGTTGCTTTTGAGGTTATATCAGTGTAGATCCGGATCAGACTTCACAGAACTTGCACTACTCTACTACATATTCTGGCCAAAACAACCTAGAAATAACGATGATTGGCCTGTTTCTCCAAAGAGAAAAGGTCTATTCCATTGATTCAGTGATCTGATGTTGAAGAAATTTAAGCCTTTAACACACAATCTCAACTTTTAACGACACTGAGAAAGACAGTTTTTTCAAAACATTGTGGGAAAAGGAGAAACTACTGGTTAACAGCATTTCTCCTTTCACCATAATGTTTTCTATCTTTCCCAAATGAAATTCCAATTTTTGAGTCAAATTTGTACTGTTGTCTGCAAATGCTTTCAATTTGTTCAAGTCTTAAACTTTGTTGTTTGGTTCAGACTTAGCTCTTTACCAAACGACAAAATTTTAGACTAGTCCAAATTCAAAGCATTTGCAGACGACAAAATAAATGTGACTCAAAAATTGAAATTTCACAAGAGTAGAAAACATTGTGGGAAAAGGAGAAAATGCTGGTGACCAGCATTTTCTCCTTTTCCCACATTGTTTTCAAAAGTTTTTTTGTTGTAGGGTCATTAAAACCCTGGATTGTGTGATAAAGGGTTAAAGCACTAAAACAAGCCATACCTGGTTGTGTCAAGACGTTCCTGCAGGATTCTACGGTCGTGCTCACTGCTTGTCAACGCCCTCTGTAACTGTGTAATACGATCCTCCAGTTCCGTAATTGTGGCAGCATTATCAGACAGAGATGTGTTCAGCAGATGAACCTAGACACAAGAATTATCAGTAGAGATTTCACTTCCATCAAACTTATATAAGCCTTAACCCTTTACCACACAATCCCAAAATTTAACGACATTGCACCAAAAGCCTTCGGAAAATATTGAGGGAAAAAGGAGAAAATGCTGGTAATCATCATATTCTCCTTTTCCCACAATGTTTTCCACCTTTAAAAACTTTGTTTTTTAATTCACGTATATTTTATCATCTGCAAATACTTTGAATTTCAACGACATGATTGTAGTCTAAAATTTTGTTGTGTGGTAGAGAGTTAACTCTTCACCACACAACAAAATTTTAGACTGGTCAAAGTTGAAATCATTTGCAGCCAACAATTGAATAGCTCAAATGATGGAATTTGTCTTTGATATGGTGGACCAGCATTTTCTCCTTTTTCCACAATGTTTTCAAAAGGCATTTTTCTTTGGGTTGTTAAAACTCGGGATTGTGTGGTAAAGTGTTAAAGCTTCAAGGTATTGACATGTATAAAGAATTTTCATCAGCTGAAACATTACAAGCAGTCTGATCTTTAACATACACTGTCTGCTTTGCTTAGACATTTCGGGGCAAAGGCAATCTCAAAATCGCAGGTCTTTTGGTCTTATTTCTAGACGGAAAATGTCTGTTGGCTTCATTCGGAGCTTTTACATTTAACCCTTTACCACACAATCCTGACTTTACACTACCCTGATGTTGAAGCCTCTTGAAAACATCATGGGAAAAGGAGAAAATGCTGGTAACCAGCATTTTCTCCTTTTCCCACAATGTTTTCTACCCTATCAAAAACAAATTGCATCATCTGAGTCACACTGAAATTGTTGTCTGCAAACGCTTTCAATTTGAATGGGTCGAAAATTTTGTCATGTGGTAAAGAGTTACACAAGAAAGCTGGACTGGTACCTTATCTTTCTGCTGTCTCTCTTCTTCCTCAGTCCTGTTGAGAGCAGAGCTCAGTCTATCGATGGTCAGCTGTAGAGACTGAGCCTTGCTGTCCAATTCCTGGATCTGTTTGGTCAAGGACTCCACACGGTCTTGGAGAACCTGAAAAAATTATTATACTAATATAGCAACGATTTAATTCTTTATCACACAATCCCGACTTTTAACGACTCTGAGAAAGAAAACTTTTGAAAACATTGTGGGAAATGGAGAAAATGCTGGTAACCAGAATTTTCTCCTTTTCCCACAATGTTTTCAAAAGCTTTCTCTCTCAGGGTCATTAAAAGTCGGGATTGTGTGGTAAAGAGTTAACTCATCACCACACGCCCAAAAATAATCATTTGTCACAACAGAAAGCATTTGCAGACGACAATTAAGATTTGGCTCAAATGGTTGAATCTGTCTTAGATATAGTAGAAAATATTGTGGGAAAAGGAGAAAATGTTGGTTACTAGTACTTTCTCCTTTTCCCACAATTTTTTCAAAAGGCTTCTTTCTCTGGGTCGTTAACAGTCGGGACTGAGTGGTAATTGGTTAAATGTGGATTGAAGATCCTAAAAAACATAAATATAACAAGACTGATTGATTGATTGATTGATTAATTGAATGGTGTTTTACGCTGCTTTCAACAATATTTCAGTCATATCACGACGACAGCTCACATATTCATGTAATTCCTGGGTTCGCCAGGACTAGGCTAGAGCTCTGAAGTGTCTTGCCCAAGGACACCCCCACGAAACACCCAGTGGATTCAGTGAGGCGCAAACCTGGGGCCTCCAGGCTGCGAGTCCTACACTTTACCACTGAGCCACGCAGGACCCCGAACATAACAAGAGCACTGCAAGCAAATGCCAAGGAATGTTTTCAAAAGCCTTCTCAAGTGAAAAAAAAACACACACACACACACACAGAGCCATTTGGCAAATGGTTCAATGGTCTAACTACATTTTGAAACATAAATGTTTTCTTCTCTTTGGCTCTTTGGCATTTCACCTGAAATTCAGTTACCAGTTTGCATTATTTTCATCTTTACAGGCCAATTTTACCCTCTGACACATCTTTGATTAAATGCTACCATCACTATGTTACATGTTGATTTTTTTCTCACTGTATTCCATTCAGAGATATCCTCTTTTTTTTATTCTGCAGTATCAGACTCTTTTTTCCACAAGACTACTCACAAAATTTTCATGCTTAACCCTTTCCCAAACGACAAATTTTGGACTGGTCCAAATTGAAAAAGTTTGCAGACGACAATTTTAAATTTGAAGAAAATGGCAGAAAGGTCTCAAAAAGGGTAGAAAACACTGTGGGAAAAGGAGAAATTGCTCGTTACGAGCAATTTCTCCTTTTTCCACAGTGTTTTCAAAAGACTTGTTCTGCAGACACGCGAAAACCAGGGCTTGTTTTGGAAAGGGTTAATTTAGACTTTCTCACACAAAAATCTATTTTCAGAACATTATGGTGTATGGTATAAAATACCGGGTATATGAATACTGACCTTTATGTCAAAAGGTAAAGGCCACAAATTGGGATTATAAGGGCAATGCTTCAAAACCCTTACAATTTTAGAGCCGAAAACAAGGGGTTTTGAGGAACAGTGTTATTTCAAACTCTACGTTCCTAAAACAATCAGCACCTGTGATTAATTGACAGATGCAGATAAAGGTGTAGTTTTGCACCTGAAAATGCAGATTTTGCACATGAAAATATCTTAACTCTTTACCACACAATCCCGACTTTTAACGACCAAGAGAAAGAAAGCTTTTGAAAACATTGTGGGAAAAGGAGAAAATGCTGGTAACCAGCATTTTCTCCTTTTCCCACAATGGTTTCTACCCTTCTCAAAACAATTTTTACTTTTTGGGTCGCCTTTATTTTGTCGTCTGCAAATGTTTTCAATTTGGGCCAGTCTAAAATTTTGTCGTTTGGTAAAGAGTTAAACTATTTTCCATATTTCTACAACACACACTTTCAAAAATATACTTCTTATATTTCTCTAACTACCACTAACTGAAGATCTTACCAATTCTTTATTTTCCAAATATTCAATTCTTTGTTCAGTCCCATTAATTGGAACTTGCACCCCATTTGTATTTTCTGCATGTGTAACACTAAAATTCTTTTCATTTCTGTGCATCTTTTTCAATTCATCATCAACAAGCACCATCTTAAAACTGTCTTTACTGACATGCTTAAACATAATATCCAATGAACCATAATCTTTGACCTCATTCTGCATTTGTACTGTAGTATCAATACCAGCAACAACTTTATTGACAGGCTCTTTAATTTCTACATCAGTTTTTCTTTTTCCAACTGTATCTGAAATTTTACCCATATTATTTGATTCCTGATTTCCATCAGAACATATTTGGTCAGAACCACCATTCAGCCTTGTCACAGTATACACCATACAGTCATTTTTATGCACATTAATATGCCTCTGAGTTTCTTTCATTTTGCTCAAAGATTGATCATATTTGTACGGTCCATCTGTCTGTTTGTTGTACACAGCACCTACACATGAATCAAGAAATGTGCCTTTATTTTCAAATTTATTGAACATAGCATCTGACTCAGCAGTATTAAATGGCACAAAACTATATGAACTGTTAGAGTACTCGCAATCCCTTGAGATGTAATGTTCTTTAGCAACATTGGAAACATCACCAGTAGATTTACCACTTCTGACATTTTTCTTCAGTTCATAACAGACTTCATGCTGATTTATGGCAAAATTGATCCCATCTTTCATACAGCGGATAGTATCATACGGACATTGGAAGGAATAAGGCAAAGCTTTTCTATAGTCACTGAAACTGGATTGTCTGAAGGCTTTATTATATTGCTTGTTCACCTCTCTATCTTGTCTTGCATTACCAACTACTTTCACCATGTCATTCTGACAACCATCACTTTTTCTACTGCTACTACCAATTGATCTTTCCTTTCTATTTCCCTGTTTTCCTTTTGAGTTTGTCTTGTGTAAACCTGTGGTATCTCTGGCATCTTCCGGCCAAATTTCATCATTATTACCATAGAAAACACTGCTTCTTTGATGACCTTTAACCTCAAGTCTTTTATCTCCACTTTTGCTTGTTCTTTTATGAAATGGTTTTGTACTAGTTTCATTTAAAATATGAGAACAGTTGTTGCTCTGACTTATTTCTATACCTGTATCGTCAACTGGATCACCATCAAAACATGAAGAGATCAGCTGTCTACTACTACCATTATGCTTATAAGGAAGTCCATCTAAGTTAGCATTACTACTATCAACGACTGGAGGAACAGGGACACCATAACTAGAATACTCTGATAGTTCTCTATTACCAGCCATAGCATCCAACTTATATTTCATGATTTCATCAGTAGAGGTATAACTACATTTATCTACATTAACTAAATCATCTGTCTTTCTCTCAAAGCAAGTACTTATTGCACAAAATTCATGAGGATTACGGCTTTGTCTTTGACTTACACAACCTTTAGCAAAACATTGACTATTACCACAGTGCTCATGTAAACTATGTGACATATTCTCTATGTAAAATTCCCTGCTATCACCTTGGTGGATATTACTATCCAGCACAACCCTGGACCATGCATGCCCAGATGATGTAATCTGCGTTTTGTTTGATGTTTTAGCATCTAATGTACAGACAGGGTCTTTGTGTTTCATCTGGAATCCATTGTTTCTCTTATCTGTGGCTAGGACAGCGTGTTTATTTGTTTCAACATCATGACAGAAGTCTATCAAATCACAATCAAGACTCTTATTTGGGACAACAGAATCATCGGCAAATTGGGTAACCCTCTGTTTGGAACTGTAACTTCCCTGATTTTCTGACTTGCCATTGCCATTAACAAGGACACGGTCAGTTATTTCAAAACTTGTTCTAGCACCAGTCATGTGCTTAGCATTGCTGCTGTCTGTAAGGGGATTTCTATACTCATCATTCTTTGTAAGGTTCAAACTATCTTGCCTTATGAGTGTTAGGTTTGTGTCTGATAAAGGATTGTGCTGTATGTCTGATATATGAGAATGTTCATATGTAGATCTACTTTTCCCATTTAAAGAAATAAATCTATCTTTTTCCTTCATTTCTTTGAATTTATATCTCTCACCATCTCTGACTGGCTCATCTTCAAAAAAGGAAAGTCGACTGGCCACCCTGTCTTTACTATCTTGCTCAGATACCAGTCTATTACCATTCTCTATCACTTCATCTCTAGACACAGTCTGACTAAAACTACCATGTCTACTCATGCTGCTTTCTTGTTTATATTCCTTTTGTGTCTTTTTATTTCCTGAGGTGGAACATTTGCAATATCCTATATTGGAGGAAAGACCACGTGAACATTCCTATGAACATTACTCTTTCTAACACTATTTTGGTCTTTTTTTTCTACGAGGGACACTTTTTAAGTTCGTAGAGTAAGCCTATAACTTTTTAACGCGATTATGAAGTTGCACGATTTTTTACACAGAACTTGCGTAATCATTCCTCTCTCGAACGGTGTCACGGTATGCGGCGCACGAGGTCCACGTGCGCACTGCGCTGGGTATTTTCAACACGTGGTTTTATACACTATAGTAAAATATAGCGTTCAATATGGATGGAAAAATCTCTGAACTGAGGGTATATTGTAAGATTCGAGCACAGCTCGGGCTTCCGCCAACAGAAATTCATGCTGATTTGCAAAAAGTTTATGGGAATGGTGCTTTAAAATATGCTACAGTTTGCAAGTGGGTATGTCGTTTTAATGATGGTCGGGGGTCAATTGAAAATGACCCTCTGGTGGGTAGGCCGGTTTCCGTTTTGACGGAAAAGAACGTTGCTACTGTGAAAACGTTAATTGAGGAAGACGCATGTTATACCGTGCAAGAGATAGAAGAATTAAGTGGCATTCATTCGTCAAGTGTTTTGAAGATCTTACTTGAACGACTTGGGCTACGTAAGATCTGCGCGCGCTGGGTGCCCCATTTGCTCACTGACGAGCAGAAACAAAGTCGGGTTAGACTTGCATCGCAAGTTATAGAAAAATATGATAAATGTGACCCACGTCGTTTGGAAGAGATAGTTACAGGTGATGAAACCTGGATCTATCATTTTCAACCCGATTCTAAGGCTAAAAATAAGGTTTGGGTTTCATCTGAGGGCGACAGACCTGTCATTGCGCGCTGTTGCAAAACATCAAATTGCATGTTGTATGCGATATTCTTTGATTCGAACGGTCCAGTCCTTCAAATTCCAGTCCCGAAAGGTAGTTCTGTCACTGGAAAGTTTTACAGAGAAAGTGTTCTTACTCAACTTGTTGATTTCTATCAGAAACGCAGACCGCGCACCGGTGTCCGCGGCATCAAATTACTCCATGATAATGCACCGGCCCATAAATCCGCTACGGTACAGGAATATCTGAAAGAATCTGGGCTCGATGTCTTAGATCATCCCCCATACAGCCCTGACCTGTCCCCCTGTGACTTTTGGTTGTTCCCAAGACTAAAGGAAATGCTGGCAGGGCACCGTTTTGAATCCTGTTGTGGTATAGGCAGTGCGGTCTACCAGTGTCTGCAACATACACCTAAAGAGGACTACCTGGCGGCGTTCCGGAAATGGGTAGATCAGTGTAAAATGTGTGTGGAGGCAGACGGGGCATATTTCGAAGGTCTTAGATAAATAAAATTTTGATATTTCAAGCGGTTTTAAAAAGACCGCCCTACTCTACGAACTTAAAAAGTGTCACTCGTATTTTTAGTAATTTCTTTTAATAGGTAAAGTGTAACTGGTTCTGGAGAAAACCCTACACAACGCATTAACCGATCTTTTAATTAGCTTATTTATTCTATGTTTTAAAGTATTCAACAGTGAAAACATTGTCCTATCAAACTCTGAATTCATAATCAATTCTCCATCACTCTGTATACGGTAGTTAAGGTTTGAAGAGAAGCATCAAGCCTAAAACAACCTGGAACATGACCCAATGTTGAAAATCTGAAAGTTCTCTGTGATGGTCAGCACCATTACTGTACTATGATACAGAATACAAGAAACCCAAGCTACAGTTTAGGTCATATTAGCACGATTTGAGACCATCAGCATGCAGCCTTAGGACAGTCAATGAAACTCTTATAATCCAATAATTTTTTATATAAAAAACTAACAAGTTAATGTACAAGCAAAACACTCATAATTTTTCTCAAGTCCAGACTAAGTTCCACAGAAAACTAAGACCACAAACACACCGGTTTCCAGCATCTGTACCTCAATAATTAAAGTACCAAAATGAATTCACCATTGCCGGTGACAATGACCCAACAAAACATAATCCTAACTAACTACATCCATAATAAACAACAGTTATTGTTGTCTAATTTACACCAATGATCAATTAGACACCTTTCTTAACCCTTTCCCACACAGCAAGTTTTAGACTCTTTCAAACTGAAAATATCTGCACATGACAAATTTTAAATTAGTATAGATGACCTCAAGCTCTCTGACAAGTTCGAAAACATTGCGGGAAAAGGAGAAAATGCTGGTTACCAGCATTTTCTCCTTTTCACACAATGTTTTCCAAAGGTTTCTTTCTTAGGGTCGTTAAAACTTGGGACTAAGCCGTACAGGGTTAATACAACATACAAAGCACAATCAATAATAACAAACTAAACACCTTTTTGACTGCAGCATTTTCATACAAAGCAACAACTATTCACACTCTAGTATGTTCCAACAGGTAACAACAGTTTAATTTTCTCACTTTCCCAAATTTCCAGCAACAGTATATTGTTTTGTGTTCTGTAATGTCAGTTTCTTTCAAACACTATTACTCTTACTTAGTTCTGTGTATTTTCTGTTGGGTCTTTTTGCAGCACATATTTTATTTATGAAGAGTCAAAAGTCTGAAGAAACAGGGTTACACAGAAAATTAAGTACCAAGGAGTCTGCATTACAGTTCCAAAGACACCTAAAATGGGATACTTTCAGCTGGTAAAATCGACCTACACATTGTGATTTTACAGCTGAATTTACCATATTATCTCAGACAATATAACAGATAGTGCAGATCCAAGATCAGACCTCAGATCCTGTACAATCTAATCTGAAATTTCACAGTCTGCAAAAGTAACTGTAAATATGCTTTAACTCTTTACCACACAATCCTGACCTTTAACTACCCTGAGAAAGCAACCTTTGGAAAACATTGTGGGAAAAGGAGAAAATGCTGGTAAACAGCATTTGCTCCTTTTTCCACAATGTTTTTTACCCTTTCCAAAACAAGTTTCAACTTTTCAGTCACATTTATTTTGTCGTCTGCCTATACTTTCAATTTGGACCAGTCTAAAATTTTGTCGTTTGGTAAAGAGTTATGCACGAAGGGTTACAAGATTGTTTCCTTGCTAAATTATTCATCCATGCCATATTGTCAGTCTTATAAGAATTCCAATTATTTCAGACTATCAATTTATAAATCCTTTCTTAGCCATTCTTGAAACAATCTTATGTTTTCTAGATGTATTACCTTGAGAGAGAACAATTTTGAAATCATTCTGGGAAAGTGCCAAAACGCTGGTTACCAGCATTTTCTCCTTTTCCCTCTATCTTTTAAAAAGGCTTATTTCCTCAGAATTGTATAAACTCGGGACTGTGTGGTAAAGGGTTGAAGGTTAAGCAGTAAATCTGTCAAAATTCTATACACTGAACCAAGGAAATGGGATTAATTTCCAGAGCCCCGGATAGAGGGAGTGATTTTGATTTCAAAATTGAAAATATTAGTAACTCTCCACTAAACCCTATGTTATGGGTACTCATTAGAATCGTCTCATCAAGACAATTCTAATGAGCACCCATAACATAGGGTTTGGAAGAGAAATAATGGAGTTAGAATACTTTCACTCCTCTTATCTGGAGGTCTAAATTCTAAACAGAAGGCAGTTCTGGCCAGCAAGATTATCAGTAATTCTTTCCTTAACCCTTTACCAAACCAATCCGAATTTTAATGACCCTGTGGTGGAAGACTCTTGAAAACCTTGTCGGAAAAGCAGAAAACGCAGGTTACATTCTGCTTTTCTCCACAATGTTTTTAACCCTTTCAAAAATAAATTCTGTAATTTGAGTCATGTTACATTTGATGTCTGCAAATACTTTCATTTTGGACAAGTCAAAAATTTTGTTGTCTGGTAAAGAGTTAACCCTTTGAGCTCTGAATAAACTAAACAGACAATTTTAGTCTAGAAACATAACCCGAGTTGCAATTGCCTGGCCGGGTACATCAGCAGTTAGTGTATCTACATGTAACTCATGACCTGATGGTTGAGGGTTCGATACCATATAATGAGGCAAACTTTCTTTTCGGAGACTTTTCGCCTCTCATCTTTGATGCACGTGAGAAAAGTAGTCAACGGCTTGGAGAGAATTCAGTACTGGCTAGGAAACATATGCACAAGTGCACCAACTGCTGTGATGTGACCTAAGCTGTTAAATCTTTAGCAGACAAGCAAAGTGTGGACTTGTACAAACCGTAGGATTCTTGCAAATGTCAATTTAAGTTCGGCTTAACTCTTTACCACACGACAAAATTTTAGACTGGACCTATTCAAAGTATTTTGCAGATGACAAATTTAATGTGGCTCCAATGATGGACTTTGTATCTGAGAGATTTGAAAACATTGTGGAAAAAGGAGAAAATGCTGGTTACCAGCATTTTCTCCTTTTCCCACCATGTTTTCAATAGACATCATTCTTGGGGTCGTTAAAACTCGAGATTGTGTGGTAAAGCGTTAAATAAAGGAATCTGTCTTTGACAGGGTAGAAAACATTGTGGGAAAAGGAGAAAAGGCTGGTTACCTTCATTTTCTCCTTTTCCCACAATGTATTCAAAAGACTTCTTTCTCAGGGTCGTCAAAACTCAGGATTGCATGGGAAAGGGTTAAACAGTGTTAAACTGCAATACTTTCAAATCAAATGAGCTGTAATTGCAATTTCGAGGTTGCTTTTATCCAGATCAAAGCAAAGCCAACAACTTGGATCAAAGACTGTGCTGTCCGATATTGATCTGCATAGACCACAGAGACAACAAAAACCAATTTGAAAATACATCCTAACAGCCAGCATTTTCTCCTTTTCCCACACTGTTTCTATCCTTCCATAATCAATTTTCTTTTTTTTGAGTCATATTTATTTTGAATCTGCAAAATTGAATGCTTTCAATTTGGAAATGTCTAAAATATTGCAGTGTGCTAATGGATAAATCTTTTACCAAACAATCATGTGTTTAAGCAATCGGAGGAAAAAGGCTGTTGAAATCATTGTGAGGACAGGAGAAAATGACAGTGTCCAAAATTTTTTCCTCTTCTAACAATGTTTTCAACCCTTTTGAAGACAAACCTGATCATTTGAGCCTCAATTTGTCTGCAGAATGTTACAGCATGGAAAAGTCAAAATTGTTATTGTCTGGTAAAGGGTTAAAATATCTGATACCTTGGATGAATGATCAGACTGCTTATTCTGTACAATCTGATCTTAATCTACTCTGCAGAAAGTCACATTGTTGCCCTTACCATTCTAAGATTTGATTTGGATCTCCAAGTTGTCCCACACAAAGGCAAACACAATTGCCATATGGTGTTAATTATTCCCTTCATTCAATATTTATGTGACTAGACATGAATCAGAGTCAATCAACACTTTACAAAAACATTCATTTTTCTATTTTCTGACAGTACCAAGGAAGCATTGAAAACATTGTGAGAAAAACTTGTCATCTGCAGAAGTTTCAAAATTTGGAAGAAACAAATATTTATCATGTGGGTAAAAGTTTATGTCCACTTTACATAATAGCTTGAATGGTGTATCATGCTACTTTAACACTTTACGAAATGACAAAATCTTGGACTTGTTGAAATTGAAAGAGCTTGCAGACAACAAATAAACTCTTTACCAAACAACAAATTTTTAGACTAGTCCAAATTGAAAGCATTTATATATGACAAAATAAATGTAACTCAAAAACTTTAATTTGTTTTGGGAAGGTTAGAAAACATTGTGGGAAAAGGAGAAAATGCTGGTTACCAGCATTTTCTCCTTTTCCCGCAATGTTTTCAAACGGCTTCTTTTTCAGGGTTGTTTAAAGTTGGGATTGTGTGGTAAAGAGTTAAAGGTGGCTCAAATGACAGAATTTGTCTTTGACAGGGTAGAAAAGGCTGTGGAAAAAGGAAGACATGTTTGTTACCAGAATTTCCTCCTTTTCCCACAATGTTTTCAAAAGCTTTATTCCTGAGGGTCATTAAAACTTGTGAATTATGTGGAAAAAAAAATGTGCAGTCTGATCTTTGATCTTCACTGTTTGATAAAGAGATATCTCTCCTCCAAAAATACCTTTGAAATAGGAAAATTTGGGGTTTTCCTAGCGGCTTGAAAATTTCATTTCTTTTACTTAGCAGGATAAGGGTGACAGAAAAAAAAATTCTGATCATCACCTACCCCATACAATCTTATGTTTTACTGACCCTGAGGGAGAAGTCTGACCCTGGGGAAGAAGCCTGACCTTAAGGGAGAAGCCTATAACAAACATTGTGGGAAAAGAAGAAAATACTGTTAACCTGCTTTTTCTCCTTCTCCAATAATATTTTCCACCCTTTCTGAGAAGCTAAGTTCATTTGTGCTGGCTTAGAATTTGTCATGTGCAAGTGCTTTCAATTTTGAAGTGTCTATAATTTGTTGTTTGGGAAAGGGCTAACCAATCCACCCTCTGCTGATCATATTTGCACTGAGGTGAATCATTTAACCCTTATCCACACAATCCCGACTTTTAACGACCCTGTGGCAAAAGCCTTGAGAAACATTGTGGGAAAAGGAGAAACTGCTGGTAGCCAGCATTTTCTCCTTCTCCCACAATGTTTTCTACTCTTCCCAAACCAATTTTCAATTTTTGAGAAACAGTTATTTTGTCATCTGCTAAAGCTTTGAATTTGGAATGGTCTAAAATTTTGCCGTTTGGTATAGAGTTAACCCTTTCCCAAACAAGCCCTGGTTTTCACGTGTCTGCAGTACAAGTCTTTTGAAAACACTGTGGGAAAAGGAGAAATTGCTCGTAACGAGCAATTTCTCCTTTTCCCACAGTGTTTTCTACCCTTTTTGAGAACTTTCTGCCATTTTCATCAAATTTAAAATTGTCGCCTGCAAGCTCTTTCAATTTGGACCAGTCTTGAATTTATCGTTTGGGAAAGGGTTAATCACAGTCTAAACCTGCATCTTTATTCCAGTAATTCACTAAAACAGTGCAATCAGAATGCCAGAAACATTAACCCTTTACCACACAATCCTTACTTTTAACGACCCTATGAGAGAAGGCTCTTGAAAACATTGTGGGAAAAGGAGAAAATGCTGGTAATCAGCATTTTCTCCTTTTCCCACAATGTTTTCTACCCCATCAGAGACAGGAACGATCATTTTAGCGACAATTAATTTGTCGTCTGCAAATACTTTGAATTTGGTTCGACCAAAAATTTTTCGTTAGGTAAAGAGTTAACCCTTTACCACACAATCCCGATTTTTAACAACCCTGTGAAAGAAGCCTTTTGAAAACACTGTGGGAAAAGGAGAAAATGCTGGTAACCAGCATTTTCTCCTTTTCCCACAATGTTTTCTACTCTTCCCAAAACAAATTTCAATTTTTGAGTCACATTTATTTTGTCGTCTGCTAATCAATTTGGACAGGTCTAAAATTTTGCTGTTTGGTGAAGCGTTAATCACAGTTGAAGGCTGCATCTTTATTCCAGTAAATCACTAAATGTCTATAGTCAGTGCAAAAGTCACTAAGTGTCCATAGTCAATGCAATCAGAATGCCAGAAATATTAACTCTTTACCACACAATGACGAGGTTGTAATGCCTCTAGAAAATCAGACTTTTGAAAACATTGTGGGAATAGGAGAAAATGCTGGTAACCAGTATTTTCTCCTATTCCCCATCAAAGACAGGAATCATCATTTTAGTGAAAATTAATTTGTCGTCCGCAAATTCTTTGAATTTGGTTCCACCGAAAATTTGTCGTTTGGTTCAGAGTTAAACACAAACTTATCACAACTTATAAAGATGTCACATCTCAGTTTCATGAATACAAAATAAGTACAGGTAGAGGTATATCAATAGCCAACTTTTCTATTTCCACATCCCATAGGTAACAAACCCTTGGACTGCATATCTATTACAACTCTTTACCAAACAACAAAATTTTAGACTGGTCCAAATTGAAAGCATTTGCAGATGACAAATGACATGTTGCTCAAGAATTGAAATTTGATCTGGAAAGGGTAGAAAACATTGTGGGAAAAGGAGAAAATGCTGGTTACCAGCATTTTCTTCTTTTCCTACAATGTTTTCAAAAGGCATTTTCTTCAGGGTTGTTAAAAGTCAGGATTGTGTGGTAAAGGGTTAACCTTTCACCACACAATCCCGAATTTAAACGACCTTGGGATAGAGGCCTTTTGAAAACATAGTGGAAAAAGGAGAAAATACTGGTAACCAGCATTTTCTCCTTTTCTCACAGTATTTTCTATCCTTGTCACAGGCAAATTCCATCATTTGAGTCACATTTAATTTGTCGTCTGCACTTGCTTTCAATTTCGACAATTCTAAAATTTTGTTGTTTGGCAAAGAGTTAACCTTTTAGGAAACAATCCGAGTTCTAACAACCCTACACGAAAACAATGTAGACTTGCCCACACTGGAAAGATTTATACACAGAAATTTAAAAGTTGCTCAAATGATGGAATATATCTGTGATAGGGAAGAAACATTGTGAGAAAAGAAGAAAATTCTGGTTACCAGCATTTTCTCCATTTCCCACTGTATTTTTAAAAGGCTTCTTTCACAGGGTTGTTAAGACTCAGGATGGTGTGGTAAAGGGTTACGGCAGAAGGCTTTTGAAAAAATTGTGGGAAAAGGAGAAAATGCTGATTACCAGCATTTACTCCTTTTCCTAACATGTTTTCAAAAGATTTGGGTCGGAATTGTATATATAGTGAAGGGTTAAAAGAGTTACCCGTCATCAAATCAAAGTGTGATTTAAATTTTGGAATTTGTCTTTCAAAGGATATGAAACATTGCAGGAAAAGGGAATACTGGATACCTGCATTTTCTCTTTTCATTAATCAAACCACGTTTTCCCCTTTATCCACAATGTTTTCAAAAGCCTTCTTCACTAAAGGGCTGTTAAAACATGGAATTGTTTGATAAAGGATTCATTTTCATCCATATCCTTGTAGAAAGTGTTCTCATACAACAGTTATTCTACCTCAAAGGATAAGATTTTTCTTGAAGAGGTAGAAAACATTGTGGGAAAAGAAGAAAATGCTGGCTACCAACATCTACCAGCATTTTCTCTTTTCCCACAATGTTTTCAAGGCCTTTACTGTAAGGGTAATGTAATATCACTGTATCTTTTACCACACAATCCCAACTTTTAATGAGCCTGAGAAAGAAGCCTTTTGAAAACATTGTGGAAAAAGGAGAAAATGCTGGTAACCAGCATTTTCTCCTTTTTCCATAATGTATTCTAGCCCTCCAAAAACAAATTTCAGTTTTTGAGTTACATTTATTTTGTCGTCTGCAAATGCTTTCAATTTGGGCTAGTCTAAAAATTTGTCGTCTGGTAAAAGAGTTTATACATTCTAAGGATTGAAAGAATGAAAATACTCATCTACTGTAAATGAGGAAGCCAATATATCTCTTTACCAGAGCTCCAGATAGAGGGAATGGTTTTGATTTCAAAATTGAAAGGTTTAATAACTCTCCACTAAACCCTATGTTATGGGTACTCATTAGAATTGTCTCATCAAGATAATTCTATTGAGTACCCACAACATAGTGTTTGGAAGAGAAATAATGGATTTAGAATACTATCACTCCCTTTTATCTGAAGGTCTATCTTTGCCAGAAGACAACATTAAAAAATTTGGACTCATCCATACTGCAAGCATTTGCAGATCTAATGTGGCTCAAATAATTTGTCAGTGAAAGGGTACTGAACATTATTGGAAAAGGAAAAAAATGCAGGCTACCAAAATTTCATCCTTTTTAAAGACTGTCCTCTTCTGGATTGTTAGGTAAAGAGGTATTTGGGCACTTTGGGATCCCATTTTGAATGGTCACAGTTTTGAGTATGAAAGATCAATATAATTTTCTCTTTCACTCTATCAATAGGAACCTAATTAAAATTCTTTTAGAGTATCTTTCTACTTATTGGAAAACGATCATACCTATTCAAATCTATGCTTGTAACCTTGTGCCATAAAAAGATTAACATATAAGATTTTAGCGTAATCTAATCTTACATTTTTGCTAAAAACTAAATCAACTGACTTCTTTCAAGGCCTTAACTCTTTACCAAATGACAATAACTCCAGACTGGTCCAAATTAAAAGCACTTGCAGACAAAATAAATGTGAATGAAAATTTGAAATTTGTTTTTGGATCAGTAGAAAACATTGTGGGAAAAGGAGAAAATGCTGGTTTCCAGCATTTTCTCCTTTTCCCACTATGTTTTCAATTTAAAGGCCTCTTTCTCAGGGTCGTTAAAAGTCAGGATTGTGTGGTAAAGAGTTAACCCTTTAACAACAATCTCAAGATTTAACGACCTAAGAAAGAATCCTTTTGAAGACACTGTAAGAAAAGGAGAAAACGCTGGTAGTCAGCATTTTCTCCTTTTCCAACCATGCCTTCTACCCGTCCAAAGGCATATTTCTGTTTTATTCACAATTATTTTGTTGTCTGCACAACCTTTCAATTTGGTCATGTCTAAAATTTTGTCATTTGGTAACAGGTCAAATAAATTTCAACTGCAATTAAATTTTGCTCATAGCTCAGCATCTGGGAGCAGACGGGGTTTATCCAAAATCAGACTGCACAAGTCTGCAACTCACCATTGGCCATGTAAATGTTATACAGGGGTAACTCTATACCTGATGACAATGTTTTGTTCAAACTGAAAGCATTTTAGCCATGCTCTGGCAAAAGGGGGTATAATGCATCCCTGTAATGCATGATACCACGCAAGTCATCACATCGTGTTGGATCATTTTGTATAGCAAACTATTAACCCTTTCCCAAACAAGCCCTGGTTTTCACGTGTTTGCAGTACAAGTCTTTTGAAAACACTGTGGGAAAAGGAGAAATTGCTCGTAACGAGCAATTTCTCCTTTTCCCACAGTGTTTTCTACCCTTTTTGAGAACTTTCTGCCATTTTCATCAAATTTTAAAATTGTCGTCTGCAAACTCTTTCAATTTGGACCAGTCCAAAATTTGTCGTTTGGGAAAGGGTTAAATCATTAAGGTATACTGGTCCTTTGAATGCAGAAAATTGACCAATAGGAAAAAGTTTTGACCCAGGCCTACACATAATGCACAGACTGACCTGGGTCAATTCTTTTTTGCAGATGCATTAAGCCCCTTTTTCACAAAGCATGGCTCCTTTGTAAATGATATATTAAATGTTGTTTAAATGGTAAAATATAAAATATGGTTCAAATGACATGTTTTGTATTTGAAAAGGCAGAATACTTTGTGGGAAAAGGAGAATATGTTGATTACTAGCATTTTCTCCTTTTTCCACAGTGTTTAAAAGCCTACTTCCTCGGGTATGTAAACACACAGGACTGATTGATACAGGGATAAAGAGCTAGCTACTTGTGGTCGTTCCTTTCAAAGAACAGAGTAGATCATCAGAATGCACAGAGCTAAAACCTTTTGCAGGGAGCATAATATTATGTAGAGGTCAGACCACAATAACCAATCTGATCCTAGATATACACTGTCTGCTATTTTATTGATTATTCTGACAAAAATACCCATGAATAGCTGGGATTTTATTACAGGCTTGACCCTTTACCACACTATCCCGACTTATAATGACCCTGAGAGAGAAGCCTTTTGAAAACATTGTGGGAAAAGGAGAAAATGCTGGTAATAAGAATTTTCTCCTTTTCCCACAATGATTTCTACCCTTCCCAGAATAAATTTCAATTTCTGTCAGATTCATTTTTTCATCTGCAAATGCTTTCAAGTTGGACCAGTTTAAAATTTTGTTGTTTGGTAAAGAGTTAAAGTATCTATGCTTTAACTCTTTACCAAACGACACAATTTTAAACTGGTCCAAACTGAAGGCATTTGAAAAAGACTTACCAAATTTTGCTGACATAATGATAATTGTCTGTGAAAGTATAGAAAACCTTCTAGGAAAAGGAGAAAATGTTAGTTAATGACATATTCTCCTTTCCTATAAGGTTTTCAAAAGGCTATTTCCTCAGGGTCATTAAAACTCGGGATCGTACGGTAAAGAGTTAAGACTGGCCTATTTACAACACAACATAATGTTAGACTTGTCCATCCATTTGCATCGGCACAGAACAGACTAAAAATGAGCAAAATGATAAGATTTTATTTAAGAGATTAAAAGATATTATGGGAAAAGGAGACAAGGGGGCCATTGCTCCTACAGCACTCACCTGAATAAAGCAATCTGAGATTCATAAGCATGAAGAGATCTGGGTGGAGATGACGTAAAACACATATCAAATGTATTCAGTTTTCATAATGGGAATTAAGTTTTTCCCAATACAATACTTGTGTGTGTTACATTAGTTGACATGACTGCAGCCCCAACTTTCATGAAAACTGACTGAAAATGAGGCTTCAAGAATGCACACAAAGCTTTATTCCTTAAGAAAAAGCAAAGAGTCAGGGGAGAATTTACACCAAGATGCCTATTTAGGAACAAGAAACAAACCTGATTTTCTGTGTCCTTGTCTGTGAGGGCAAGTTTCATCCGCTGCAGTTCACCCTCAGTTGACCTGCGGACCAGTTCCAGTTTTGTGTAACGATTCTCTGCGTCTTCAAGTCCGTTACGGAGGTTCTTCTTCTCTTCCTCCAGTCGATTCTCTGTCTGACGCATTTTGTTCATCCTCTCCTATAGGTTAAAGATTAATCACTCTGATTTAACCCTTTACCGTACATATCCAACTTTTAGCAACCCTGAGAAAGAATCCTTTGGAAAGCATTGTGGGGTAAGGAGAAAATGCTGGTAACCAGCATTTTCTCCTTTTCCAAGAATGCTTTCTACCCTTCCCAAAACAAATTTTCAGCCACATTTATTTTGTCGTCTGCAAATGCTTTCCACTTGGACTAGTATAAAATTTTGTCATTTGGCACAGAGTTGACTATAGGTTAAAGATACTATGATTTAAGTCTTTGCTACACAATCCCGGGTTTTAACGACCCGACAGAAAAAACCTTTAGAAAACTGTGGGAAACGGAGAAAATGCTGGTAACCAGCTTTTTCTCCTTTTCCCACAATGTTTTCTACCCTTTCAAAAACAAATTTCAATATTTCAGCCACATTAATTTTGTCGTCTGCTAATGCTTTGAATTTGGACAAGTCTAAAATTTTGTCGTTTGGAAAAGAGTTAACTAAAGGTTAACGATATATCATACTTTGATTTAACTCTTTACCAAAAGACAATATTATACACTAGTTCAAACTGAAAGCATTTGCAGACGACATAATAAATGTGACTGAAAAATTGAAATTTGTTTTGGGAAGGGTAGAAAACTTTGTGGGAAAAGGGAAAAATGTTGGTGACCAGCATTTTCTCCTTTTCCCACAATTGTTTTCAAAAGCCTTCTTTCACAGGGTCATTAAAACTCGGGGTTGTGTGGTTAAGGGTTAACTATAGGTTAAAGATGTATCATAGTCTGATTTCAATATAGGTTAAAAATGTATCTTTCTCTGATATAACCCTTTCCCAAACAAGCCCTGGTTTTCATGTGTCTGCAGTACAAGTCTTTTGAAAACACTGTGGGAAAAGGAGAAATTGTTCGTAACGAGCAATTTCTCCTTTTCCCACAGTGTTTTCTACCCTTTTTGAGAACTTTCTGCCATTTTCATCAAATTTAAAATTGTCGTCTGCAAACTCTCTCAATTTGGACCAGTCCACAATTCGTCGTTTGGGAAAGGGTTAACTAAAAGTTAAAGATGTATCATAGTCTGATTTTACGAGTCCAAACTGATGTGACTGAAAAACAGAAATTTGTTTTAGGAAGGGTAGAAATCATTGTGAGAAAAGGAGAAAATGCTGGTTACCAGCATTTTCTCCTTTTCCCATAATGTTTTCAGATGACTTCTTTCTCAAGGTTGTTAAAAGTCAGGAATGTGTGGTGAAGGGTTAAAGATACTCTGATTTCACTACAGGTTAACCCTTTACCAAACAATTCCGGGTTTTACCGCATAACAAAATTTTAGACTAGTCCAATCTGAGAGCATTTGCAGAAGACAAAAAAAAAAAAGCTGTGAATTCTCTTACCTGGGTCTGTCTCTTTTCAGACTCGTTCGCCACAATGGTCCTCTCAAGGCCACTGATTTTGTCTGCCATCGCCTTCCTCTCACGTTCGTTGCGACGGATTGTCTCCTCCTGGAGCATGAGGGCAGTCTGAGCACTGGCAAGTCGACCATCAATTCCACGTTTATCTGAAATACATGTATCGATATACTACATTCATGAACTGTTTACAAAAAACAATGACTTTTACTACTTTACCATATAGAAAGCATTTGCAGACAACAAATAAACTCTTTACCAAACGACAAAATTTAGATCTGTCAAATTTGAAAGCAATACAGATGACAAGTTAACCCTTTATGACACAATCCTGACTTTTAACAACCCTTAGGAAAAAGGCCTTTGAAAACATTATGAGAAAAAGAGAAAATGCTGGTAACCAGCATTTTCTCCTTTTTCAACTAGAATAACTATCACTAAAGGTGATAAATACCCCCGCCCCCTTTTCATGTCACAGGAGCAATAACTCTGCAATGTCAATTTAGGGGCAATAACTCCATAATCATTAGGCCAACACTCATGAAATTTGTGCTTTGCACATCTACTGCTCCTGGTGAATATCATGACAAATATCAAGTGAATAAGACTTAAACTGAAGGAATAGTTCTCTGGACAAGAAGTTTTGAGTAAATTCAGGGGTAATTAATTTGGCAAACATTTGAGAAAAATGCATCTTGAACCTCTACTGCTCCTGGTGAATATTTATGCAAAGTATCAATTTAATTGGACACAAAACTAAATGAGTGTAAAAAACTGTAGACCATGATCTGACAATATGTCTGAGACACAGCAGCTGGTCTGGATCCATGGTTGTTGCAAATGTCCAAAGGTGCCTTTTCGCATAATGTTGGCCAACTATACATATGACAGAAAAGACCTCCTTAAAGTGAATCAGACAGAAACTGTAGGAGGAGTTGTCCAGACAAGCATTTTTAAGTCAAATCAGGGGCAATAACTCAGTAATTCTTGATGAAATTTTCACAAAATTTGCGTCTTGCACATCTACAACTCCAAATGGACACTTCTGCCAAGTATAAAGCGAATCGGACTGAAATTGTAGGAGGAGTTGTCCGGACAAGCATTTTAAATGTGAATCAGGGGCAATAACTCATTAATTCTTCATAGAATTTTCATGAAAGTTGCGTCTTGCACATCTACAACTCCTGATGAACACTTATGCCAAGTTTAAAGTGAATCAGACAGAAACTGTAGGAGGAGATGTCCGGACAAGCATTTTTAAGTCAAATCAGGGGCAATAACTCAGTAATTCTTGATGGAATTTTTACAAAATGTGTGTCTTGCACATCTACAGCTCCTAATGAACACTTCTGCCAAGTTTAAAGTGAATCAGACAGAAACTGTAGGAGGAGTTGTCCGGACAAGCATTTTTAAGTCAAATCAGGGGCAATAACTCAGTAATTCTTGATGGAATTTTTACAAAATGTGTGTCTTGCACATCTACAGCTCCTAATGAACACTTCTGCCAAGTAGCAAGGGAATTGCATTGAAACTGTAGGAGGAGTTGTCCGGACAAGATTTTGCGGACAGACCGACCGCCCGACCGACCGCATGACTGACCGACCGACCGACAGGCTGATTCCAGTATACCCCCCACAAACTTCGTTTGCAGGGGTATAATAATGTTTTCAAAATTTGAAAGCAATGCAGAAGTCAAGTTAATCCTTTACCACACAATTCCGACTTCTAATAGGAAAAAGGCCTTTGAAAACATTATGAGAAAATGCTGGTAATCAGCCAATGATTGACTGATTGATTGTATGGTATTGAACACAGTTTTCAAAATCATTTCAGTTATATCGAGGCTGCCAGTGCACCTATCCATGCTTTCCCGGAGTTCCTTTTACCAGTACTATGCTTCTTGAATGAGAACAACTTGTGGAAAGGGTGAAATCGCTTTAATGCTGGCTAGGGATTACTGATTTACTCCTTTTTCCACGTATGTTTTATTAAAAGCCTTGCTTCCCCAGGGCAGAAAAAACATGGGATCACTTGGCAAATGTTAACTCTTTACTTGAAGATAAAATTCTGTAACTGTAAACATTGAAAGAATTTGCAGATGACATTACATGTGGCTCAAATGATGGGAAATTCAAAGGGAAGTAAACATTTTGAGAAAAGGAGAAAATGATAATTACTAGCATTTTCTACTTTTACAACCATGTTTTCAAATCTGTCTTCGTCCTTAAGATTAAAAAATCCTGGATTACATGTAGGTTTAGTAAAGTATTTACTCTTCCATTATCAACAGCCACTTAAGTAGCTTTTGTGGATGGCGTAGATCAAGATTGGACTGCACAGAATGTGCAGTCTGATCTTTGATCAACACCGTCTGCTACATGGTACTTATCTATGAAATAGCAGTGGAAATCTATGTTTGCTCAGGACAAAAAAGCTGAATTTCTGGTGTGAGTAGTAGAAGAGCTTTAAAAACCTTTCACTCCAACCAGTTCCCAATAAAAGTGTTTACTCAGCAGATTAGCTGTCACGTTTTCAAAATTATTTGGAAGCTATTCAGACAGAACATACAGGGGAATATTTCCACTTCAATAAACTTTATAAATAGAGTGTAACTTTGTACATAACAATCCCTTCTCTCTACCATCCCCTTTATTTATACTGTGTTTAATGCCATTTTCAACATTATTTCAGGTACAGGCCCCTTTAACTCTTTACCAAATGATAATATTTCGGACTGGTCCAAATTGCAAGCATTTAGAGACAACAAATGTGGCCAAAATAATTTCATTTGTTTCTGAAAGGTTAGAAAACATTATGGAAAAAGAAGAAAATGCTGGTTACCAGCATTTTCTCCTTTTCCCACAGTGTTTTCAAAAAGCTTCTTTCTCAAGATCATTGAAAGTCGGGATTGTGTGGTAAAGGTTTGCAACATCAATGGTGATGTTGCAAACCTTTACCTCTTTACCACACAATCCCGACTTTTAACGACCCTGAGGAAAATGCCTTTTGAAAACACTGTGGAAAACACCAGCATTTTCTCCTTTACCCCACGATGTTTCCTACCCTTTCTAAAACAAGTTTTAATCACTCAGTCTCATTTAAATTGATGTCTGCAAATACTTTAAATTTGGACAAGTCTAAAATTTTGTTGTTTGGTAAAGAGTTAACAGAAAAACAACACCCCCATAAATCTAAGGTTTTACTGCTGCAAGAAGCAATGATAGCCCTACAGTGTTAAGTACACCAGAGTTTCCTCACCATTGCTTGATCAAAGGCAGAGTAATCAACCCCTTTAACCCTTTCCCAAACGACAAATTTTGGACTGGTCCAAATTGAAAGAGTTTGCAGACGACAATTTTAAATTTGATGAAAATGGCAGAAAGTTCTTAAAACGGGTAGAAAACACTGTGGGAAAAGGAGAAATTGCTCGTTACGAGCAATTTCTCCTTTTCCCACAGTGTTTTCAAAAGACTTGTACTGCAGACTCGTGAAAACCAGGGCTTGTTTGGGAAAGGGTTAAATTGCTAAATAAATGAGAAGTTCCACACAATAGTAAAAACCCAACTATTGCAGTTTCAAAGTTGATTTCAGAATATCAGACATAGTAGATCAAAGATCAGACTACACTTTTTGTGCTGTCTGATCTTGATCTGCACTGACCACAAAAGTGCCCCAGTCGGGCTTAGCAGCCTATGGGTTAATTTTCTTGCTAACTAAAAAATGTATGCAAGTCATGGGAATTTTAAAAAATTCATGACATACTTTTGTCCAATGACTGTAGAAGAAAAGCATCCAGATAAAAACTGGTAGCTAATTATAAACCAATGAAATTTGATGTAACATACACACCTTCCACAATCCCACAATCCAATTCATTTTGAAAGTCAGATATTGCACATTCTAATGATACAGGAAATTTACAATTGTTTTTAACTTTCATACTTTGACAAACAGAATCCGATAACGGCATGTATATCCGATACGCCATTTTCTTTTAACATAACTTTCACATCACTGATCCTTGTTACACAATTTTTCCACTTTACAACTTCCTGAAATGGCAGAGAGCTAAGCTATTAAAACTTACATTATCCCGAAAACTCACAGCAAATTTTCATCTATCGTCATGGGAGTGTACCCTTCACCAAACACACCCATTATTTCAACTCTTTACCAAACGACAACATTTTAGACTAACGCAAACTGAAAGAATTTGCAGATGACCAAAATAAATGTAACTCAAAAATTGAAATTTGTTTTGGGAAGGGTAGAAAACATTGTGGGAAAAGCAGAAAATGCTGGTTACCAGCATTTTCTCCTTTTCCCACAATGTTTTCAAAAGCCTTTTTTTTCAGGGTTGTTAAAACCTGTGATTGTGTGGTAAAGGGTTAATGATCCTGACCAGGAAGACCTTTAAAAATATTCTGGAAAATGGATAAAATGCAGGTAACCAGTATTTTCTCCGTTTTCCACAATGGTTTCTACCTGTTCAAAGACAAATCTATTATTTAAGGTAAGACCTGTGTAATGGAAAACAGCTATTTCCACTAAAATATCATCCTGCAAAATTAGCTATAATTAAAAATGAGTATTATTGAACTACTTTCACCTTTTCATTTTTTCCATTTTTTCCTTTTTTGAATTATCATTTATAAATTTAAAACCGCTATATTCTCAATTGAAAAAGAGATAATAATTACCTCCCTTTTTAGAAAACAAACAAAAGTATCAAAAAAAAGTTTCAAGATAGACATAAACGGAATTTCTGATCCATTAGAAATGTGCAAAAATATTATTTCGGCATAAATCCTTATTTATCCTTATTTAACTACCAATTAGAATTTTTGCCCAATGTTCACCGGAAGTGCATTACACAGGTCTTACCTTAAGCCACATCTACTCTGTCATCTACCAATGCTCTCAGTCAGACATGTGTAAGTTTTGTTGTCTGTGACAGAGTTAAAACTTCCAAAGTTTTAGACCATTATGTGTGTAATACAAATATTTTCAGTTGATATACAGTACGTAAAACCATAGAACCGAATTACCGTACACCAATTTCAAAATGGATTTGCACAGGATATCTCAAAATATCAGGCAGTGCAAATCAATGATCACACTGCAGATTTTGTGACGTCTGATCTTGGTCTGCAGTGTCTACAAAAAACACCTTATATTGCCCTCTTTAACATGCAAGGTGTTTATTCACACTGGACTTTCAAATCTCCCAAAAGTAGGCCAAAATTAACCCATGTCGTACTTAAAAAATAAAACAGACATTCTCGGTCAATATGTGTACTAAATACATATATTGCAATTTCAAAGCTGTTTTTGTCAGAATATCTGGCAAAGAACTGAACAGTCCAGATCCAAGATCAGGATGCATGCTCTGTGCAGTCTGATGTTGATCTACACTGTCCACATAAGCAAATAACATACAGGTACAGCACTACAAGGGTTGAAGTGACCATAACCACACTGTAATGGTTTCCCAATCAATAAATCACTGATAGTTTCTTGTGCTATCTATTACTGAAGTCCACACACAAGAGGTGGAATGTATTTATGGCACTTTACACCTGTATACAAACACAAAACTTTTAATATCATATAGTTCTTTACCCTTTACCAAATGACAACATTTTAGACTTGTCCAAATTGAAAGCTTTTGCAGATGACAACATAAATGTTACACAAAATTTGAAATTGTTCCTCGCAGGTTACTATCAGCATTTTCTTTTTTTCCCACAATATTTTCAAAAGCCTTCTTCCATGAGGTTGTTTGAACTCTTTACCGAACAACACTGACTGTTAACAACCTTTCAAAAAATTGCAAAAAAAGAAAATGCTGGTTAAACAGCATTTTCTCCTTTTCTCACAATGTTTTATATCCCATCAAAATTAAATCTAATCATTTGAGACACATTTAATTTGCTATCTGCATAATAAAAATGCTAATGCTGTAATTACTTGAATCCTGACAGATGTCCACATACCGAAATAAAGACAGGTCAAGGCCAGTCGTATGGTTATAAACAAGAAGGTTTTCAAAGTTTCCTCAATATAAAGCCCTTGTTTAAAAAGAGACCCCTGTGGCAGGGGTAATTTCGATCCCAGGGCTAAAATTAAACAAATTCAGAAGTAATCCACAAGATGAAGCTATGTGCTAAATTTGGTTGCCCTAGGATTTATGGTTAGAATCGAGAAGATTTTTTGAATTTGCACTCTATAAGCACAAGTTAAATTCATGACCCGTGGAGTTGGGCCAATTTCAACAGTGGGCTTCAATTTGAAAAATTTTGTAAGAGGCCTACTTAACCCTGTACCACACAAACCAAACTTTTAACGACCCTGAAGAAAAAGCCTTTTGAAAACATTGTGGGAAAAGGAGAAAATGCTGGTAACCAGCATTTTCTCCTTTTCCCACAATGTTTTTTTCTCTCCCCAAAACAATTTTCAATTTTTGAGAAACATTTATTTTGTCGTCTGCTAAAGCTTTCAATTTGGACAGGTCTAAAATTTTGTTGTTTGGTAAAGAGTTAATAACAACACTCAAAAAGATTGCAACTGTATCTCACAGTCAGGAACAAGAAGATCTTTCAATTTTTCACTAGATAAGCCTATGTAAAACTTGTGACTGGTGGGGTTGGGCCCTGTTTGATCCTTGGCATGTAATTTGAAGAACCTTTGTAGAGGTCTATTAGATAAATATATATGCCAGATTTGGTAGCACTAGGTGTCATGGTATGGATTGAGAAGATTTCTTACTTTCTTGGTGAATGGCTTTTTTTCTTTTTGCATTTTTGAAAACATTGTGGGAAAACGGGATAAAATGCTAGTAACTGGCATTTTCTAATTTTCCCACGTTTTAATTCCTTCCAATGACATAAATGGAGCCACATTTGATCTGCCATCAGCAAATGCTTTCAAAATGGACAAGTCCAAGATATTATGATTCAGAAAAGAGTCAAAAACAAGAGCTGAATTTCTGCCTAACTAACAGACAATAATGATTCCCCATTGACCTACAACTTCAATGTTACCTGGCTACAAGCAAGATCAATATTTACCCTTTACCAAATGACAAAATTTTGGACTTGTCCAACTCGAAAGCATTTTCTCAGGGTCCTTGATAGTTGGGATTATATGGTAAATGCTCAATACATTTTCCTACTTGCATTTGAGCCATGCTCTGTAGAAAGGGGCTTAATGCATCTGCAAAAAATATAAACCAAGGACAACCTGGCTGACCTGGGTCTTTTGCTGAAAGGAATTACACAGAACAAATTAAATGTTGTTAAAACAATGGGAAAGTGTAGAAATCATTGCAGGAAAAGGTGAAAATGCTGGTTACCAGCATTTTCCCCCTTTTCTCAAAATGTTTTGAAAAGCCTTCTTCCAAAACGTGGTAAAAACGGAGGATTTTTTGGTAAAGGGTTGACAAGTTATGGACAGAATGAACAGAATGTTTAACCCTTCACCACACAATCCCGACTTTTAACGACCCTGTGCAAGAATCCTTTTGAAAAAATTGTGGGAAAAGGAGAAAATGCTGGTAACCAGCATTTTCTCCTTTTCCCACAATATTTTCTACCCTACCCAAAACAAATTCTAAGTTTTCAGTCATGTTTACTTTATCGTCTGCAATACTTTCAATTTGAACCAGTCTAAAATGTTGTCGTTTGGTAAAGAGTTTAAGACTGCACAACTTGGGCCACCAACAACAATAGCCTAACAGTTAATAAACATATTTAAAGTTGTAAGGTAACAATATATTGAACTGATGGCTCATGGTAAGAAGGTAACTTTGATAGGGTATCTTTGGTAATACGATATCATCAATTATAATGCAATTATTTAGTTATTAGTTTGAAACTGTGAAATTGAAGTCCATACTGTAATGAGAATGCACCACAATGTACATGTACTTTAACCATAATATGTTTTTTTTTGTTTCTAGTAGATATTAGATTTCTCTCTTAGGCATAGTTTTTCAGGAACCATGTTTTACAAGTGTAAGGAACAGGCTGCATGTGTCAGCAGTACGCGGTATGAATCTTAAGACAGATGCCCTGGGTTCAATCCACTCTCTTACCACCAGGTTTTCATAGGATTTTCCTTGGGCAAGGCAATTCCGTGCCCTATTCTAGTACTAATGAGACCCAGGACGTACAAGAATAAGTCAGTTGTAGCTGTGATATGTCTGAAAGAATGTTGAAAGCTGCCTAAAAATTCAGTCCATCAGTTCAAAGAGAATTTTTAAATCATCTCGATGCATACCTTAAAATCTGTAATTGTTGACTCTTTACCAAAAGTCCTGTGCTTTGAAAACCCTTAGGAAAAAGGGTTTTAAAAACACTTTGGGAAAAGGGGAATAATACTGACAACCAGCAATTTTTCCTTTCTCCACAATGTTTTTTTTTTTACATTTCAAAGACAAATCTCATCATGTGAGCTGCTTTCAATTTGTGTTTGTTGTCTATGTTTGGACAAGTCTAATATTTTGTCATCTGGTAAAGGAATAAAGAAAAGGGGATTGAAGTTTTTTTCAATCTGTTCACAACAACAAACTGTTAACCCTTTGGCAAAACAACAAAATGTTAGACGATCCAAACTGAAAGCATTTGCATCAGTGTGGCTCAAATTGGAGAAAAAAGTCCTAGACAGGGTAGAAAACATTGTGGGAAAAGGGGAAAATGCTGGTTATCAGCATTTTCTTTTTTTCCCCCACAATGTTTTCAAGACACTTTCTTCTTCAGGGTCATTTACCCTTTACCAAACAATCCTGTGTTTTCATGCCCGTGAGGAAGAGGCCTTTTGAAGACATTGTGGGAAAGGGAGAAAAAGCTGGTAACCAGCATTTTCTCCTTTTCCCACAATATTTTCTACCCTGTCAAAAAACCTTAAGTTCATATTTACCACTTTCAAATTTGTCGTCTGCAGACGCTTTAAATTTGGGAGGGGCTAAAATCTGTTGTTTGGGAAAGGGTTAAACTCAAGACTGTGTGGTGAAGAGTTAAAAAGAAGCACAGGCTGTCAGTGAGCAGTTGTCCTTTTCCTCCAAATATCATCATCAACCTGTAGCAGTGCTCTGTCTGGTTGTTTTGTGCAAATGATTCAAAATCTAAAAATGCTATTTATGACATCAATGTTGTAATATTTGAAACAAAAACTATACTGAGCACAAAGTAATGCAAAACAACCCTTGGAAAGAGTACTTTCGAAAATATTGTTGTAAAAGGAGAAAATGCTGGAAACCAGCTTTTTCTCCTTTTCCAACACTGTTTTCTTTATTTTTGAAAGGAAATTCAACTATTTCAGTGGCATCTGAATTGTCATCTGCAAATGCTTTCAATTTGGACAAGTGTAAGATTTTGTTGTCTACTAAAGAGTTGAGGAAAAAACAAAATCTCAAGATGCTTTGTATTTATTCCATTTCATAACATTTAACACTTTTACCACAAAATCCCGAGTTTTAACAACCCTGAGGAAGAGGCTTTTTGAAAACATTGTGGGAAAAGGAGAAGATGCTGGTAACCAGCATTTTCTCCTATTCCCACAATGTTTTCTATCCTATCAAAGACAAGATCCATCCTTTACTCACATTTAATTTGTCATCTGCAAATGCTTTCAATTTTGACAAGTCTAATACTTTGTCGTTTGGTAAAGAGTTACAACAGACCAACATTGAACAAATTGTACCCAAAATTCTCAATGGCAATTTTCAATTAACAATTCAGTATAATAATCAAGTCAACTAGCTTGTCATAATAAAGGCGAATGAATAAATAGTGATACTGATCTTCAATATCTATATGAAAAGCTATAATTTATCTGTATTCACTGAATTGTCACCCTTTCATTCAAGTACATGACACCCCTTTTGGGAAAACCACAATGTCAGTGATATTTTAACCCTTTACCACCCAATCCCAAGTTTTAACGAACCAGAGAGATAGGGTTTTTGAAAACATTGTGGGAAAAGGAGAAAATGCTTGTAACGAGCATTTCCTCCTTTTTCCACAATTTTTTCTACCCTTTCAAGAATAAATCCCATCATTTTAGCCATGTTTAATTCGTCGTATGCAAATGCTTTTAAATTAGACCAGTCTAAAATTTAACTGATTGGTAAAGAGTGAAAGTGATTTATGAGCCAAATCCCTTGAAGCGTGAACCCTCATTTAGTTATTTTGGCAGATGGTGTAGATCAAGATCAGACTGTACATTTTTGGATGTACATTGTCTACTCCTTCACCAGATATTCTGACATAGCCCTGAAATAGCAATGTCTGAATCTTTCATACTGACTTAATATGTCCAGTTTCATTTATTCAGCAGTAGTGGTGTTACTGACAATTTCATGTTTAGCCCTTTACCTCACACTCATGACTTTTAACGACCCTGGGAAAGAAGCCTTGTGAAAACATTGTGGGAAAAGGACAAATTGCTGGTAACCAGCATTTTCTCCTTTTCCCACAATGTTTTCTACTCTTCACAAAACAAATTTCAATTTTAAAGTCACATTTACTTTGTTGTCTGCAAATGCTTTAATTCAATCCAATCAGCCTAAAACTGTGTTGTTTGGTAAAGAGTTTCACTGCGCTTTTAACACAGGGACAATGTGCTAGTAACCATCAATGTTTTCTACCCTTTCACAGGCATTTCTCTCATTTTTTTAATACCTTTTTATCAAACAACAAAATTTTAGACTGGTTCAAATTGAAAGCATTTGCAGCCAACAAATTTAAATGTGACCCAGAAACTTATGTTTGCCTTTGGAAGGGTAAAAAATATTGTGGTTAAAGGAGAAAATGCTGGTTACCAGCATTTTCACCTTTTCCCATATTTTTTTCAAAGGTCATGTCCTTGAGGTCCTAAAAACTCCTGATTGTGTGGTAAAGGGTTAACCACATTTCACTTTTTGTTTGCAAATGCTTTCCTTATGGACAAATTTTTTGTCTGACAGCAGCACACTTCTTGAATGGAAAGTGTTTATGATTGGGTAGAAAACAATGTGGGAAGAGGAGAAAATGTCCTTTACCAGTATTTTCTCCTTTTCCAACACTGGTTTAACCCTTTACCACACAATCCCGACTTTAAACAACCCTAAAAAGGAAGCCTTTTGAAAACATTGTGGGAAAAGGAGAAAATACTGGTAACCAGCATTTTCTCCTTTTCCCACAATGTTTTCTACCCGTCCCATAATAAATTTCAAATTTTTCAGTCACGTTTGTCGTCTGCAAATGCCTTCAATTTGGACTCGTATAAAATTTTGTTGTTTGGTAAAGAGTTAAAAGCCTTCTTCCTCAGGGTTGTAAAACAGTGGATCATTTTGCACAGGGAAAGTTCAGTGAAAAACCTGGTGACACTAAACTCAAGGGAAATAACTCACCTTCTTCCACTTCACACATGGATTTCTGGAGTTGGGCCAGTCTGTTTTCAGTTCTCTCCCTTTCTTCCTCAAGTTCCTTATACTGGGTACCAAGGTTCCTCATCTGGCAGACAGCATCATCCTGAAATACAAACAAAGTTGAACTGTAACTGCCAAGATTAATGGTTGACCTGGTTTTTGAGGTGGGTAGCGAAGCATCCCAGCTGAGAAGATTTACCATGTGGGAAATTGAACCTAAAAAATCTGATTCTGGGGCACCTAACATTGCAAAATCATTACCTGGAAAAATAGTACCATTAAGAAAGCATTTCATTCACTTTGGCATCAAGGCATGAAACACTGACCCCTCTCCTCACACACCCAAAAAAGAGGAATTTGTTAGTTTGCTCTGAGATTTAGGGGAGAGATACCTCTCAGCTCTTTAAATGTCCACTTGCTTTTACTCAATTCTTTCTAATAGCACTATATGCTTATTATTTGGTACAACAGTTAGGTTTCAACTTGAGCAGGATTAAATGCACCCCACCTCAGCAGTGCTTTCACCGCTTTGATTATAACCTACTTAAAGTTTTCAAGTCATGGACATCAATCATTTCCCAATTTTTCTAAACCTTACCCTTTAACAAACAATCTGGAGTACTATAATTTGGTTTAACTCTTTACCAAATGACAAAATTTTAGACCAGTCTAAATTGAAAGTATTTGTGCATGACAATTCAAGTGTAGCTCAATTGATGACTGATGTCTAATAAGGTAGAAAACATTGTGGGAAAAGGAGAAAATGCTGGTAACCTGTGTTTCCTTCTTTTTCCCACATTGTTTTCTAAAGCCTTCTTCTTCAGGGTCATTAAAACTCAGAGTTGTGTGGTAAAGGGCTAAAACAACAATTTCATAATAGTCTTCTGGATGAGATGTTATCCCAAGGTTCCGCACGACAGTGCTATACACCAGGCACATTAACCCTTTACAGCACAATGCTGCCTTTTAACAACCCTGGGAAAGAAGTTTTACCAGCATTTTCTCCTTTTCCCACAATAAATATTTTCAAAAGGCCTCTTTGTCAGGGTCGTTAAAACTTGGGATTGTGTGGGAAAAGGGTTAACAATTCAATATTTAGAGATGTGTCATCTTAAATCCATTTCTAATCTACCCTCAATGATACATAAAAGTTTTCAAAAGGGACTAAAATGCTTGAATTTTAGCTGTTACGAGAGTGTCAGTAGAAGCAATGACACTTGTCTCTCCCTTTCATAGCCCTCCAAAATCTGATGAGTATTTTCTTAGAACTGCTTATTTCTATTGTTCAAGACAGTTCCGTCTTGTTTATCTGTTTACCAGATGAGAAAGTTTTAGACTGGTCCAAATTCAAAGCATTTGCAGACGACAAAATAAATGTGATTGAAAAATTGAAATTTGTTGTGGGAAGGGTAGAAAACATTGTGGGAAAAGGAGAAAATGCTGGTCACCAGCATTTTCTCCTTTTCCCACAATATTTTGAAAAGGCCTCTGACCCAGGGTCATTAAAACTTGGTGTTGTTTGGTAAGGACTTAATTGGCATTTTCAATTGAGTTTGGTGTATATGAGGTTTTTCAGGCCTTTAGTTCTGTATTTTATTACAAATATTGAAAGCATCACAAATTGGTCATTTTTTTCTGGACGTCATTACAGTTTGGGCAAAAGACTATGAGATAACACATATGTTTAAATTCTGATATAAATAATTAAAGTAGGATTTATGGTTAAAGAGACATGTAAAATTGACATTTTCTTATTCATGAAGTGTGTTTGTAATCAGTATTTAATTTAAATATTGGCAAACCAAAGTCGTTAATTAAGTCCCCTGAAAGCCCCCATCTTATGAACATGAAAGTTTGTAACAAATGCATAGCTCAAATACAAACCGCTTCGGCTGGGATTCGAACCCGTGTGGCAAATATCCTCATTTAATGAGGTTTAAAAGACCAATACATTAACACTGAGCTAAAGAGAATTCTCCCCAACACAGTTTTCAGGTACTGATTTTATACAGGAAGACGCTATGCTGTAAGGAAGGAGTGATCTCCCATAAGACTTGTGGTCCACTATATATCTATACATACCCGTTCTCTCTCTGCATTGGCAAGCTGGTTTACGAAGTCTCTGAGGGCCATCCTCACAGCTTCAGGGTCAACATCCACGGCAGGCACTTGGAAGTCTCGTGTGGGTGACACGGCTCGCACGAGACGGGATGGGCTGGCAGTGCGATCAGGAGAGCCTGTGCGGGGTATTGGGCTTCCTCGTCCTTCAGTGGTCGTGGCAAAAGTGTTATCAAATCCTGCAGAGGAAGAGAAACAAATTGATTGCCCTTGTCTTCTACATATCATACAAAGTATTTGTGAGATCAGCGAGATCATTTCAACTCTTTACCAAACAACAAAATTTAAGACTAGTCCAAGATGAGAGCATTTGAAGACGACAAAATAAATGTGACTGAAATTTCAAAGTTTGTTTTGGGAAAGGTAGAAAACATTGTGGGAAAAGGAGAAAATGCTGGTTACCAGCATTTTCTCCTTTTCCCACAGTGTTTTCAAAAGGCTTGTTTTTCAGGTCGTTAAAAGTAGGGATTGTGTGGTAAAGAGTTAAATCATACCTTCCCAATATAAAAATAACCAATATGTAAAAAAAAAAAATGACTTTAATGAAGTTTCTGCTCTAGTCCAAAACTTTTTATAAAAAGTCTACAGCAAGACATACACTCCAATAGGAAGTTATTTCAAGAAGCAACTTAACACTTTCCCAAACGACAAATTTTGGACTGGTCCAAATTGAAAGAGTTTGCAGACGACAATTTTAAATTTGACCAAAATGGCAGAAAGGTCTCAAAAAGGGTAGAAAACACTGTGGGAAAAGGAGAAATTGCTCGATTCGAGCAATTTCTCCTTTTCCCACAGTGTTTTCAAAAGACTTGTACTGCAGACACGTGAAAACCAGGGCTTGTTTGGGAAAGGGTTAACTCTTTACCAGGTAAGAAGTATGTCAAGTTTTATTTTCAACAAACCTTTAGATGGAGAAGTGGGTCTAGATCTCTTCGGGCTTGGGCTCCTGGATCTGATTGGGCTGCGGGCTCTTGGCATTTCTTGTCTGAACCCAATAGTCCTCCTGAGGCTGGACACAATACTGTTCAGTTTAAACTCAATATCCCTCTTTACACCCTCAAGGCGGGCGAGTTGTCCCTCCAGGGCATTCACTCTACCCTCAGAGCCACTGAGCTTGAGCTTAAGTTCTGCTGCCTCTGCATTCAAGTTCTCCAATTGGATTTCAAGGTTGTGTTTCTGGTCCTCCAGCCTGCGCTCTGATCTGCGGCTGTCCTCAAGGGCCATGTGGTAATCTTTCTCCTTCAGCCTGGCCTCGTCCTGTTGTTCAGCCATCTTTCTCTGGAGGTTGTTCAGTTCCTTCCTAAGTACCTCTCTGCTGGCCTCTCCTTCGACAACCTGTGGATCAGACATAAAGATTGCTAATTTGTGCTCCATAACCATTTTGATCATTTTTAGCTAACACTCTACCCACTAACTCTTTACCAAATAACAAAATTTTAGACCAATCCAAACTGAAAACATTTGCAGACAACAAAATCAATGTGACTCAAAAATTGAAAATTGTTTTAGGAAGGCTAGAAAACATTGTGGGAAAAGGAGAAAATGCTGGTCACCAGCATTTTCTCCTTTTCCCACAATGTTTTCAGGAGCTGTCTTTCTCAGGGTCGTTAAAACTCGGGATTGTGTGGTAAAGGGTTAAATCATTGCCTTTCAATAATCAAAATTATCCTGACTATAACAAAACTGTTCCTTATTGCAGAGAGAGATTCCAAATACATGTAGCTATGTTGATAGCATGACAGAGTTCACATTTCAGACATTTCTCCTGTCACACAATCTCTGGCCTGTAAACGTAATCAAAGCTATTGCTCATTCTAAGTACAATAACTGATCGTGAGCCACAGTTCTGAAACATTATGCTATTCATGTAATTACGGTGACGCTGAGGATGAATTTCATTTGTTTTAAAGTGTGTCAAATTTCAAAATTTAACCCTTTCCCAAACAAGCCCTGGTTTTCACGTGTCTGCAATACAAGTCTTTTGAAAACACTGTGGGAAAGGAGAAATTGCTCGTAACGAGCAATTTCTCCTTTTCCCACAGTGTTTTCTACCCTTTTTGATAACTTTCTGCCGTTTTCATCAAATTTAAAATTGTCGTCTGCAAACTCTTTCAATTTGGACCAGTCCTAAATTTGCCGTTTGGGAAAGGGTTAAGACAACAGTTTACTGAAATATACCATTATAAAAACCCAGTATGCTCAAAATCTTAATCTCTGTTGAAAGCAAATAACAAAAAGGAAACTATAAACCTGAGCAAATTTTTGTCATAAGCATTCGAAGAAAGAAAGAAACTTTTGTTGTAACCTCATCATTCCTTCAATAAACAAAACTTGAACTATATACAGGATGTATAAGTCCAATAATGTTATTTATTCAGTACAGTACAAGCAATTTCTGATTTCTGATTTGGGTACGGTGATTCAAAATAGTCTTCTAAAGACGCATTAGTCTGTCCCTATTTCTTGAAAACACAATTAAATTCATAGACTGATTTTGACCTGACAAATGTCCCATAAAATATCAGTTTAGTTCTTCACTACCCTTTTCCAACACAATCCCAACTTTTAATGACAATGGAGAAGAAGCCTTTTCAAAACATTGTGGGAAAAGGAGAAAATGCTGGTAACCAGCATTTTCTCCTTTTCCCACAATGTTTTCTACCTTTCCAAAACAAATTTCTGTTTTTGAGTCACGTTTATTTTGTCGTCTGCAAATGCTTTCAATTTGGAAATGTCCAAAATGTTCGTTTGGTAAAGAGCTAATACTTACCTTATGTGACTCACTGGAATTATCTCGTCATGAACATAGGCGAAATAAGGTGACCTACCCCTTGAATCCCAAAGAATACCCCTTATCTGAACCTCTACTCACCTTTTGTTTAAGATCAAACTGGCAGCGTCTAGCTTCATCTTCCTTCTCCTCGTCTTTGGCAACACGAGTTTGAAGGTCAATCACTTCACGACCAAGTTTGCTTCTCTCACTGTCGAGCTGTTTAACTTGACGACGTAAGTCCTGGAGTTCACGCCTGGCATCTAGACGAGCCTTCTCAACCTCTCTAAGGCTAGCACGGAGATCTGCAGCCTCTTTGGTGATGCTTGCCTTCTGTTCATCCAATACTGAAATAAAATGAAGAAGATAGTTTGAGTTATAACTCTGTTTACATTATGACTACCTGCGTACCTAACCTAGAGTTTCTTTACCAGTAAGTTGTTCAACACTCTTGCCAAGACACTGGCTGCTTTCCCACATAAAGAATGATAAAAGCATGAGAGGTGGTCATAAAATGTTGAGACTTTTCCAATAACTTTTAACATTTCATCTCTGGCTGATAATCTTTTAAAGTTTCATTATTTGACTTATTGATCATCCGTGAAAACTTCATCACAACCAGATGTAAAAGCATGTGTGAAAAAGTCCCATAGAAAGCACATGTTAATGATGTCAAAAATGTCACAAATGTTACATGCTCCGTCATGAGTATCAGCGGACTGCTCCAATCTCCTCAGACTTAGTGTTTTTATTTACTGTAACTTTAACACACGATAAACCATTCCAGTGAAATTTCACTTATTAATTGTTCATGTATTGAAGTTTAATATATCAAATTATCACAGGAGTAGATTCAGAGTTAAGAAGTTGTGAAGTTATGAATGCCCCTCTATGTTTTGGAAACAAGGACTGATATTGCCCATGTTCTGGCAATTTGAATCCTCTACTTAATTTATGTGAGCCATGGTCTGGCAAAAGGGGGCCTAATGCATCTCCGTGAGGCATGATACCATGTAAGCCATCACATAATAATGGATCCATAAAATACGTTTTGTCTAACAACCGACTGAATCATGAGGTAGTCTGGTCCTTGGACATACAGAAAATTGACCAATAGCGAAAAGTTTCGGCTCAGGTCAGCCTGCACGGACTGTGCAGGCTGACCCGAGTCGATACTTTTCGCAGATGCAATAAGCCTCCTTTTCATAAAGCATGACTCATTCCCCCCCCACTCCTTAGCTTTGCTCTAGAAAATGTTTCATTTATAACCCTAAGAATTATATATACAAAATAAAAACTTTGAAAACCTCCCTTAACATAATCACTATGAATAAACCCTTTACCACACAATCCCAAGTTTTAACAACCCTGAGAAAGAAAGCTTTTGAAAACATTTTGGGAAAAGGAGAAAATGCTGTTAAACAGCTTTTCTCCTTTTCCAACAATGTTTTCAAAAGTCTTTATCCTATGGGTTGTTAAAAGTCAGGATTGTGTGGTAAAGGGTTACACTCATACCAGCGGCTCTCTGTCTTGTATCAGTCAGGTTTCTGTTCAATTCAATCTTGTCTCCTTCGTTCTTCTTCACAGTGGTACGAAGTTCTTCCGCAGTCTTCTGTACAGCTTCTTTCTCCCTGACCTCATCATTCAAGGTACGTTTCAGATCCAACATCTCCTTTCTCAGGTTCTCTCTCTGTTCTTCACCTAGAATTATACAGACAAAAAAAACCATTAAACTGTTGCAGGCCATTGCCTTGTCACTGGATCTGGAATAGAAATTCAGTGCCATAACTCCTTTATGACTGGACTGATCATTATGAAAACTGTAGATGGACAAGTTCATATAGTAGGAAGGCTTTCGTTAAAACTTTGGTCAAATTGGTTGTAAAATGTGGGAGGAGAAGAGCAGAAAAAGTTGACAAGACAGCCTACCTGATTCCAGTATACCCCCAACGTTGTAATGAGGATTAGGTTTTGCTACACTTTCAACACTATTTCAGTTCTATCACAGTCACAGCTAACTTATTCATGTCTTTCCTAGGTTTCATCAGTTAACTCTTTACCACACACTCCCGACTTTTAACGACCTGACATAGAAGGCTTTTGAAAACATTGTGGGAAAAAGGGGAAAATGCATTTTCTCCTTTTTCCCACAATTTTTTCTACCCCCTCAAAGAAAGAAATCATCACTTCAGCTACATTTATTTTGTCATCTGCAAATGCTTTCAATTTGGTCAAGTACAAAAAGTTGTCATTTGGTAAAGAGTCAAAGGCTGAGGGTCTCTGGTGTCTTGTTCCAGAACACTTCAAGGACACACTTGTACACAGCATAGTAAATGGATCTGCACTGTCTAATACTTCAACTCTTTACCACACAACAAAATTTCAGCCTTGTCCAACTTGAAAGCGTTTGCAGATGACAATTTTACTGTGGCTGAAATAGTGCAATTTCTCTTAAATAGGGTAGAAAACATTGAGGGAAAAGGAGAAAATGCCGGTTACCAGCATTTTCTCATTTTCCCACAATGTTTTCCATAGGCCTCTTTTCCAGGGAAGTTAAAAGGCGGCATTGTGGGGTGAAGGGTTAATGAGATTTACCCCCAAAAGTACTTGTGACATTGATCTTGTTCGGTATTTTCATGCTTTATTAACAAACACTATTTATCTACTTTACACCTGATGGAGTTATCGTTATTTGAGCATTCTGTCACACATATTAGGAGATAATGAAGAGGTCTCACAAGACAGTGGGAGTTTATCTGGAAATCTATCGTAACCTGTATGGTACACAAACCATACACAAAACCAAAGACGAGACACAGAAGTAAGAACTCAATGATGAAAGAGTTCACTTTTCTGCAAGCATCAAAATGTTGCCAGTTCCAAAAATCTTTTAGCATTTGCAGACAACAGATTAACCATGGCTCAAATGATGAGATTTGTTTCTGAGAGGGCAAAAAAAATTGTGAAAAATAGAGAAAATGCTGATATCAATATAACCATTATTTCCAAAAAAGTCTTCTTTTTTTTTTTCTCAGAGGTTGTTAATACAAAGAATTGTTTAGTGAAGGGCTAGGGAGTTCACAACTAGAAACAGAAAGTATTATGCAAACCTTCTCTGATTTTCCTGTTAGCCTCAATCAGATCTCTCCTGATATTGTCTCTGGTCTCCTCCACCATCTTGAGTTGAACCTTGAGCTCACTGACCTCCTTCATGGCAGCCTCTCTCTGACGATCAAGGTCACGGATCTGGTTGTTCAGGTTCTTGCATTCCTTCTCGTTAGCTTCACTGTAACATAAATAATAAATATCTGTATGAGTGGCAAATTATAAAAACACTGTGGGAAAAGAAGCAAATTACTAGTGACCACAATATGGCTAGCTGACAGACTAAAAAGTCACGAAATGAGAGATCAAACAAGAAACAACATTCACCACATACAGATATCACCAATCAATGTAACATGTTGAATATAATACCCACAGGTCGAAGCAATGATTCTAAAAACCCACATATGGTCTGGGTTGCTTGCCAGCTGGGCAGGCTACCACTTTACACATACCTATAGGTAGTACAAGTAATGTACACTTGAAACATATCAAGGAAAAGTTTGGGGTTTTTTGGACAACATGGAAACATACTGTACCACATTACCAAATATCCAACAAGTATAATTCAAATTGAGATTAAAGCAATACATATAACTGATTGATTGATCGAAAGGCGTTTACACCACTTTCAATATTATTTCAGACCGCTCACATTATTCATGTATGCTCTGGGTTTCACAAGCACAGGGCTGGGGCTCTGAAGTGTCTTACCCAAGGTCACTCCCACAAAAAACCCAGTGCTTCCAGCGTTGTCTCCAACCTGGGGCTCCCAGGTTATGAGTCCTACACTTTACCATTGAGCCAGGCAGGACCCCCCCCCCCAATACATGTAAAGCAAATGTGCTTACCCTTTAACCCTTTCCCAAACAAGCCCTGGTTTTCACGTGTCTGCAGTACAAGTCTTTTGAAAACACTGTGGGAAAAGGAGAAATTGCTCGTAATGAGCAATTTCTCCTTTTACCACATTGTTTTCTATCCTTTTTGAGACCTCTCTGCCATTTTCATCAAATTTAAAATTGTCATCTGCAAACTCTTTCAATTTGGACCAGTCCAAAATTTGTCGTTTGGGAAAGGGTTAACTGTTATGTATAACAAATGAAAATTCAAAGTTCTTCTCATAAGTTAACCATAGCAGATGGGGTGATCCAAGATCAGTCTATGAAAAGGTAGTGAGCAAAAAGGGGGAGTCACATTTAGCAGCTTATCTGTCTATAGATAAACTCTTTCCCAAGCAATAAAATTTTACAGATGTCCAAATTCAAAGCAATTGCAGACAACAATTTCAGTTTGGCTCAAATGATGGAATTTATCTTTGATAGGGTAGAAAACATTGTGGGAAAAGGAGAAAATGCTGGTTACCAGCATTTTCTCCTTTTCCCACAATGTTTTCAAAAGTCTTCTTCCACAGGGTCATTGTGTGATAATATATTAAGAATGGAACTGCTATCATACCAAGTCTGCTCAAACTGAGATCTGAAGTTTTTCAGTTCACACTCCAGACCATGGATGTTGTTTCTGTCCTGCTCCTGTCTGGCCAGAGATTCACGCTTCAGTCTCTCGTACTCGACATTGGCACTGGCAAGTTCCATGTTCAAGTTGTTGTTTTTCTCCATCAGTGTGCTCTTCTCTTGTTCCAACAAGGAAATTGTCTGTAACAGAAAAATGATTGTTTGTTCCTTTTAGTCTCTACCAGATTTTAGAACAGTCAACACTGAAAGAACTTGCAGATGACTTATCAAACATGGCTCAAAAATGGTATTTGTATTTAAACCCATACATAAACAGTCCCATGATTTAATACATGAAAATGAAAGCTTTTGAAAACATTGTGGGAAAAGAAGAAAAAATGCTGGTAGCCAATGCTTTCTACCCTTGTGTAGAACGATGCAATTATTTGACCCTCATTCAATTTATCACAGTAGGAAGAAAATGCTTCTTACCAAACTTTTCTCCCATTCCTAAAATGTAAGAATTGTTTGATAAAGGGGTAAATCTAGAAAAAATCGCCCACTTTAACCCTTAACCCTTTACCACACAATCATGAGTTTTAATGACCCTGGGAAAGACAACTTTTGAAAACAATGTGGGAATAGAAGAAAATGCTGGAAACCAGCATTCTCTTCCTTTCCCAAAATGTTTTCCAATTTTTCCTTAAATAACTTTTTGTGAGTTACATTGATTTTGTTAACTACAAATACACTGTACTTTCAATGTGGACAAGTCTACAATTTGTCCTTTGGTAAAGGGTGACAGGGCAAACTGAACAAGAAGATGCGAAAAAAAAAGGGACTGAAACACGAAATTTCAAAACTGGTTTTGGTCAGAATATCACAGCACAGACAATAAAGATGCAGTGTAAAGCTTCAAATTTTGTGCAGTCTGATCTTAGGCTCTTAACAAATCCAACTGAAGTTGTGAAAGACTTTCAAAGGTTCACACAATTTCTCCAATAAACATGGATCCAAGATTCAGAGTGCACATTTTACACAGTCTGATCTTGATCTACACTGCCAGCAAATCAACTTGTTTTCTGACAGCCTTTCAAGGGTCAAGCATTTTTGTCAATATCAGCAATATGGTTAAGATTCATGTTAACTATACATCAAAACCCAGCTACATGTTTATAAAGACAGAGCTCCAGATAAGAGGGAGTGATGGTAATCTAAATCCATTATTTCTCTTCCAAACCCTATGTTGTGGGTACCCATTAGAATCGTCTCAATGAGACGATTCTAATGAGTACCCATAACATAGGGTTTAGTCTTGAAGAATTAATACTTTCAATTTTGAAATCAAAATCACTCCCTCTATCTGGAGCTCTGCATAAACAATACTGTAGTACTTCTATACAAAGCATACTTGTATCATTTCCTTTCGATCCCTATAGTCCACAAATGTTACAGTTTTGTCTGTCTGTTTATGTAACTCTCTGCCTTTGGTATTTTCCTTAAACATGGCTACTAAATGGGATGTGGTTCGGTAAGGTTCATAATCCACTTAAGCATTTTACGTCGGAAATACACAATGTTGGTCTACTTCCGTCATCACAAGTCTTTTTATAAAAGAGGCAGACTGAGATGTTTGCAGCTGCTTTAGACGTTGTGCAATCCACAGCATACAATTAGACAGATTTTTTTTTTTTTCCTTTTTTCATGATTCATTACACCTATTCATTTATCTCTTTACCAAACGACAAAGTTTTAGACTGGTTGAAATTGAAAGCATTTGCAGACGACAAAAGAAATGTGATTTTAAAATTGAAATTTGTTTTGGGAAGGGTAGGAAACAATGTGGGAAAAGGAGAATATGCTGGTTCCCAGCATTTTCTCCTTTTCCCACAAAGTTTTCAAAAGGCTCCTTCCTCAGGGTCGCTAAAAGTCGGGATTGTGTGGTAAAGGGTTACCAGTCAACAAGGTTGTAAAGTATTTCATTTTCACACTAAACCCTTTGCCAAACAATCCGGTATTTTAACGACCATGAGGGAGACAGCTTTTGAAAACACTGGGGGAGGTGAAAATGCTGATAATTAGCAATTTCCCCATTTCCCACAATGTTTTCTACCCCTTTCTCAAAGAGGAATCCAATCATTTCAGTCATAATTAATTTGTTGTCTGCAAATGCTTTCAGTTTGGATCAGTCTAAAATCTTGAAATTGGATTTTCTCCATGAGGAGAAAAATTACAAAAAAAAAAGAACATTACAACTTCTAGACTATTTTTTCAACAAGTATTTCACATAATAGCTGCCAGTGTAGATCAAAAAGAATCTTCTGTACAGTCTGATCTTGATGTACATTGTTTCCAAACAGGAGTCTGATCCTGATCTATCTTTCCAGCAACAACAAAAGTTGTACTTGGTGCTGTAAGGGTAAATACATTAGGCCACTCTCCACATTTTATATACACAGAAACTGTGGAACAAAAATCACTCTTACATATAAAATCACTTTTTGTTCTTCATGTTGAAACAAATTTCACACAATTATAAGCATAATTAATACAACTGAACAAAATTTGAAAAACAGTATTTTTTTGTTTAAATTTCACAGGTGATTGTCTATGTATGTATATAAACTTTTAACATACATCTTGGATATTTAACCTTTTCATTCCATTAACCCTTACTTTTAATGACCCTGACAAAGAAGCCTTTTGAAATCATTGTGGGAAAACAAGAAAATGCTAGTAACCATCATTTTCTCCTTTTCCCACAATTTTTTCTACCCTTCCCAAAACAAATTTCAATTTTTCAGTCATATTTATGATGTCGTCTGCAAATGCTTTCAATTTGAACTGGTCTAAAATTTTGTCGTTTGGTAAAGAGTTAACAAAATTCTAATGGAAATTGATATTCCTTGACAGAGAAATTTCCATTTCCACATAATTTAGTTTATGAGACAAAAAAAGAAACATATTTTGTAGCAAGACCCCTGATGTATGCAATTAATATCTTTTTTCAGAACTTTTTTTTGAAAACTCAAAAGACTTTAAGACTTTATCAGACAACAAAATTTTGGCCTGTCCAAGATAAAAGCATTGGTAGATGACAAATCAAACTGAAAGCATTTGCAAATGACAAATTGAATGCCACTCAAATGACGGGACTTGTCTTTGATAGACTAGCAGACAATGTGCGAAAAGGAGAAAATGCAGTTAAAACAAATTTATTGCGAAAAAGGGTAAGAGATTACATATCTGGATTCATGCCAAATGACCCACAAATATTTGATAAGTAATGCCAAGATATGCTCATATCCCCTTAGCCTGTTATTTTAAAAATTTGAGGTAGTAAATATGAAAAAGAGTTTCTTCATCAGAAATATGATAAAGAAAACTACACAATGTCACTATTTATCATGTCTTGCAGCTGACCATTGTTAACAGTATTGTGAAAATAGGAGAAACTTTGCACATAAAAAAGTCTTTTAATGTCTTTTGTCATAATATTTTCATGAATAGGAAGCATGTAGGAATCATTTTATGAATTTATTTCTAAAACCTTTTATCCCTTTACCACACAATCCCGACTTTAACGACCCTGTAGAAAGAAGACTTTTGAAAACATTGTGGGAAAAGGAGAAAATGCTGGTAACCAGCATTTTCTCCTTTTCCCACAAAGTTTTCTACTCTTTCAGGCACAAATTCCATTTCATTTGAGCCATATTTAATTTGTCATCTGCATATGTTTTCAGTTTGGACCAGTCTAAAATTTTGTCATTTGGTAAAGAGTTAAACTGATGAACATCTCAAGCATTTATGTATTCAAAGCAGGAAATGTATTAACCTTTATCCTACTAAATAATTTAAATGAAACTTTCAAGCCGATGATAAAAACCAAACTGTTGTTATTTCAAAGTTGTGAGGGTTGGGGAAAATATCTCCTTATTGGACATTAAGATCAAGATCAGACTGCATGTTCTGTGCAGTCTGATCTTGATCTAAAGGGTCCACAAAAGGTCTGTGAGTCACGCTTAGCAGCCTAAGGGTTAATTCAATGCTGGTCAGTAAATTTTCAGTCCTTTCAAAAACTGCCAGTCTTACAAATTATAAGAAGAACAAACATTGACAGAAAATTAGTTTTGTTTTTCTTTTCCAACAGTATGGAAAGAACTGTGGAAACAGGAGTGACTGTTTCTTGCATGGGATGTGACAAGCAGAAACTATTGATTTCCTTATCTATGCTTTTTTACGCTACAGCTATTTCTTCTTTGGACACAAGCTCAATTTTATCGTAATTCTTTACATGAGCAATGCTCTGTGAAAAGGGGGGCTTAATGCATCTACAAAAAGTATCAACCCAGGTCAGCCTGCACAGTCCACGCAGGTTGACTTTGGCCGAAACTTTTTCCCATTTGTCAATTTTCTGTCCAAGGAACAGTTCACCAAATGACTCAGTTGTTTGTCAGACATAATGGATTTTATGGCTTGATAATTATGTCATGACTTGCTCAATAAAATGCATTGAAAAATTACATTGCCCCTTTACCACACAATCCCGAGTTTTGACGACCCTGAGAAAGAAAGGCTTTGGAAAACATTGTGGGAAAAGGAGAAAATGCTGGTGACCAGCATTTTCTCCTTTTCCCAGTGTTTTCTACTTTTTCACAGCTAAATCTCATAATTCCAGCAACATTTGAATTATTGCCTACAAATCCTTTCAATTTGGAGCACTCAAAATTTTACGTTGTTTGGTTAAGAGTTAAGCCCCCTTTTCACATAGCACGGCTCATATCTAAATATGGCCAAAGTAGAGAGTAAACAAAATGTAAATTGAACAAATACCCATAATGTAAAAAAATAAATTTTACAAACGAAACAGTTTTCCAACAGATTTGCATGACATAACTATTTTCGTATTGTATAATTTATTATTCTAATATTACATTATTCAACTATAGATGAAACACCCTAACATAAAAAAAAAAAGGATCAAATCATTTAAACCATGAACAAAAAAAAACATACATTAACCATTTGCCACGCAATCACAAATTTTAGCAAACCTGAGGAAGGAGAATTTTCTCCTTTTCCCACAATGTTCTCTACTTTTTCAGAAACCAAGTATTTGAGTTATCACAGTTTCTCCTCCACAAATGCTTTCAAAATGGATGAGTCTAAAATTTTGTCGCATGGTGAAGGGTTAAGCTCTGAAAATATGTTTTGAATGTAGAGGTGCTTTATCATTTGCGAGTAATCATTATACCATCAAAGATTCAAGTGACACCTGGGGATGGATATACCGGTATATATAACTCTTTACTGCACAATGCCACCTTTTTAATGACCATGGGAAAGAAGCCTTTTGAAAACATTGTGAAAAAGAGAGAATGCTGGTAACCAGCATTTTCTCCTTTCCCCACAATGTTTCTGCCTCATTAAAGAAAAAGTGCAACATTTGAGCCACAAAGAAACTGTCGTCTGCAAATGCTTTCAATTTGGACAAGGCTAAAATTTTGTGGTCTGGTAAAGGGATAATTATACATATATTTTTTCCCAGTATTAGAAAACATACAAATAAGGACACTATAACCTTTTTTTTTTTTCTTTGCAGCAGGCCACTTTTTGTAAATAACATAGCAACAGGAGAAACTGCTTTTTCATTTCTGCCTATAAATTTTGTTTTACTCAATTTGTGCACTGACATTTGACCTATCACTGTACATATACAAAAACATTGTGAAAAATGGATCAATTACTTGCCACAAACCAGTCTATTACAGGAGGAAAAAAATCTTAACCCTTTAAGCACTGAATAAAGCCAACATACTTTTTCAGTCTAAAATTAAACCCTAATAATTGTTGATCATGTCCAGAAAGTCATACTAAAGTGGACAGTGTAGATCAAAGATCACTACATGTTATGTGCAGTCTGATTTTGATCTGCACTAGCCAAGAAGACAACTATTGTTGTGAAAGGAGTTGTACGGATTAAGAAAAGGTTAGATTCACCAAAAATGGTGAAGACATAAAACAGCCAATTAGTGTACATTGAATAAGCCTGTATGTAAATATTTTATCTTATACTATAGCAGTCATGTATAAAATTTATGTAGTCACAAGAACATATAAAACTACTTTAACCCTTTACCAAAAAATCCTGTTATAATGTCCTGGTGTCGATGCTTTTGAAAACATTGTGGGAAAAGGGAAAAATGCAGGTAACTAGGTCTTCTCCTTTCCCATTATGATTTCTACCCTTAGGAAAAACAAAATTCATCATTTGACACATTTACCGTAATTTGTCATCCGCAAATCAGCATGAATTTCTACCTTGGACACCCGAGCTATGCCCGAATTTTAAGCAGACCCCCTGTTCAGATGTTACTTCCACCATATTGAAAGCAATATTTCAATCTAACCTATCAGAGACCAGCTGTTGTAAAATCTGAGTGTGGTATGCACGAGGACCACATACCACCAAATAATAGGAGAATGTTTACACTAGCACTGTGTAAAGAATCATGTAATGTTGTAGTCATATTAAAAAGTTATACACATATTCTGCAAACATAAAAAAAGGCTTTGTACTACAAAATCTCAAAGTTTTTGCAAAATGACGCAGACAATGACTATGCAGATGACAACATGGCTATGACAATACTTTCAAGTTTTCTTCTAAAACAACCGAGCTAAAAACAGTGCTATCTAAACTGAAAAAGGTGTCTAACTGTATCAAAAATATCTTACCTGCCCTTCTAGGGTAGGTTTCACTTTGAAAGTTAACTAGCCATGGTTTAACTCTTTACCACACAATCCCAACTTTTAACGACCGTGTGTTTTGAAAACATTGTGGGAAAAGGAGAAAATGCTGGTAACCAGCATTTTCTCCTTTTCCCACATGTTTTCTACTCTATCAAGAACAAGTTTCCTCATTTTGGCCACCTTTTCTTTCTCGTCTGCAAATGCTTTCAATTTGGGCCAGTCTAAAATTTTGTCCTTTGGTAAAGAGTTAAACTAAACATCTTTAGGAATGACAAAGATATCAGAAAATACTTTTGCATGACAACAACAACAACACCGATGATGACGGGATTACGACAATGCCTCAATGTTTTCTTCAAAAACTGCAGGACTAAAAATGATCAAACTATATCTCACCTGCTGTCTATCGTTTTCAGCCATCAGTAGAGAGTTGTCACGGTCACGCGTCAGTGCTGAGACTTGGTCCTCCATTTCTTCCTTCAGTTTATCGTACCTGTTCTGCATGTCTTCCTTCTCGAGAGCATGTTTATGGAGGATAGACTCACGCTCATTCTCCAGCTCACTGCGTTGACGATCCTGTAAGTATGATTGGATTCAATCATTACCCCTTAAAATAAACTTGCAACAGACAGCTTTGTGATATAAAGTTAGCCACCTTAAAAAATGAATACATGCAAAAACATTGAGGCAAAAGGCAAAAACGCTAGTAGCAAGCAGCTTCTCCTATTGTAATGATGTTTATCAAATCATTTCACTGCTGGTTGAAAAAAATTATAGACCCTTGAGAGCCTGAATCGCTCTACTGGCTGTGATTTTTCTTTTTTTTTTTTTTTAGCATATATTATGAATTATGATGCAAATAGGAAAAAGACAAACATCTACAAAAAATAGGAGGGGGAGGGGGTGTTGTTACAACTGAGCTTGAACTCACCAACACAGGCATAAGTAGGCATGGTGAACTGAACAAATAGTGAAAAAAACTGAAGTATAATTTCTAAGAACCAATGGGATTCCAGCCAGATTTGATATGGTATCAGTTCTCATTGTATTAACCCTTTCCCAAACGACAAATTTTGGACTGGTCCAAATTGAAAGCGTTTGCAGAGGACAATTTTAAATTTGATGAAAATGGCAGAAAGGTCTCAAAAAGGGTAGAAAACACTGTGGGAAAAGGAGAAATTGCTCGTTACGCGCAATTTCTCCTTTTCCCACAGTGTTTTCAAAAGACTTGTACTGCAGACACATAAAAACCATGGCTTGTTTGAGAAAGGGTTAAACAATCCTTGCATCTTTCAAAGAAATGGCACCATTATGTGGACTGTGTTGAGTAAACAATATTAAGTCATCAAATGGCTTCTTTTCCTGAAATGATTGCTAGATTTTCTTCATTTTTAACGGGGCTCAATCCCTTGATGATATAAATAATCTATCAAGTTCCAAAAAAAATGGATCAAATATACCGACTTAATTTCCTATACAAGAAATGTAAATTTTCAACTTTAAATGACTACTTTTCCCCATACTGATTGTCTCACGTTTTCCAAACTAATTAGGGTTTAAGTTATTGATGATAAAGCATCTGTGCAAGTTTCATGAAAATTTGACCACAAATCGCATAAACAAGAAATGTAAATTTTCAACTGTAAATGGCTACTTTTCCCATACTGAATGTTGGACTGTTTTCAAAATCTGTAGGGTTCAAGCTGTTGATGATACAAAGCAACTGTGCAAGTTTCATGAAAATCCAATTGCAAATGCCGACTTTACTGAGTAAACAAGAAAAAGACTAACAGACAGACAGATAGATGACAGAAACCATGCCATGGCATAAGCTCTGCTGGCTTTCAGCCTGAAGAGCTTAAGAGCTGCTTGAGGAGATATGCCAAGATTTGGAATAACAATGGAGTAACCCTAATTTTGTGTTTCATAACTCTTGAATTTTGGATTATTACATGAGTTGAAGATAACAATTATACCAAACACCTAACATATAACATACATGTACTTTTATTCATTTTTGTCCTATATATTTTTCCATTTTTCATGATATTTTGGAGACTTATCATGTGCAGATACTGAATTTTAGTAAAAGAGGGCCATGATGGCCCTGAATTGCTCACCTAAGCCTGTGTACATTTACGACCACAACATGCAGTATATTCAATGTTAGTCTGATATGATCAAGTCTTATACAGGGTGACCCATTTTCAAAATTGTATGTGAAATCATTAAGACAAACATTCTGACAGTTTGATAAGCATCAGAGTGAAAATGTGGCTTCTAAAGATTTGTCTCAGTGACCTACTTTTTGACTCAATGTATCTTTATTTGGAACATGTCTAATATATTATCAACACAATCATGCTGACCCACTGACATGAGCATTGGACTGAAAATGTGGCCTGTAGAGTGTGCACAAGGATCCTACGTGACGCTGTTTCACAGTTGCCCAGTATATAAAGACAAACATCTCGACCAACTTACAAGAGTATTAGACTGAAAAATGAGGCCTCTAGAGCTTTAACAAGGTTTTACACAGATTTAACCCAGTGACCTACTTTTAAGCCTATGTGACACAGTTTCAAAGTCATCCAAGACAGTATGAAGACAAATAGTCTGATCAACTTTCATGAAAATTAGACTGAAAACATGGCCTATACAAGTGTACACAAAGTTTTTAAAAATTTTGACTTAGTAACCTATTTTTTGACACAGTGTAACTAACTATCAAAGCATTCCAAGATATTATTAAGACTCAGATTCCAAGTAGTTTTCACAAGTATCAGATTAAAAGTGTGCCTCTGTGATCTCCACAAGTTTATTTTCTAGATTTGACCCAGTGACCTACTTTTTACCTGATAAGACCCATCTATTTAACTTGTCCAACATACAAACATTCTTAAAACTTTCCATGAGTATCAGACTGAAAATGATGTCTCTAGAGCATACAAATGCCAAGACATGACAACATTGATTGATTGTGTGGTGTTTAATGCCGTTTTCAACATTATTTTAGTTGTATCGCGGCGGCCAGTGCACCAATCCATGCCTTCCTGGAGTTTCTTTTACCAGTACTCCGCACAATATTCTTTCCAAGCCATTGGCTGCTTTCCCACAAAACCATTATTGAAACAATGGTCAGCGGTGGGAGAGGAATGAATCCTGTCGCAATGACTATCATCAATCCTCAGAAAGAAATTGGCCAAGCCGGGGATCGAACCAGCGACCTCCTGTTCTCAAGTCCTGTATGCTACCAACTGAACTACTGGGGCTTGGCACATGACAACATACACCTGATGACAGACACCACATGATCAAAAAAAACTCACTTTGAGCACTTAGTGCTTAGACTACCCCTCTACTATGACTTACCTTCTCTCTGCTCATTCTATCCACATCATCCTCGTGGGCTTGTTTCTCCTGGGTCAAGGCCATTTGCATGTCCCGTTCAAGTTGACCCAGTCTCTTCTGCAGCTCATCCTTAGAGTGATCATATTTCTCAAGGTCGCCTTCTTTCTCTTGGACAAGGCGGGTAATTTCACCTGAAAGGTGGCAAAGCATTGTTTTTTATTTCATGCTTTTTGGTAGTTTATTGAGAAATAATGGTGGATTATGGTTTGATATTTCATGGTTACGTTTTGTGAAAATACCAATTTCGTATTGTTTAACTCTTCAACTGAAGGCGGAAACAGTAGTTCCCGTGCACTAGCTACCTAGGTAATCAGTGCATGCCATTCAAAAGGAGGGAAACATGACGTAATTTACGCTATATTTCTCACACTTTACGTAATATTGTAATGCGTTGTTATGTGAGGGGGGTACACCACGGGGAATTACCGAAAACAACTGTACTGGATTTTTATGAAAGTTCCAACAAAATAGGGGTAAGAAGCATGAACTAAATAGAATATTTATTTTTTTCACTGAAAGTTAAAAATTCATTTCATCAAGTGAACATCATCGGTAATATTTTCACTCATGGCTGCTGTGCCATGGCTGAAAATATTACCGATGTTGTTCACGTGATGAAACAAATTTCGATCTATCACAGAAAAAACTAGAGGCACTTGAGTGCCTGTATCGCTCCACAGGCCTGATATTTCTATAATGGCGAAAAAGTTTTTAACAATTACCATTCAATCCTGCATTTTAGCTCACTGAAGAAAAAAGGTATGGAAAAAACTTGTGAGAAAAGAAGAAAAAAATGGTAACCAGCATTTTCTTAGTTTCCCACAATAATTTCTATCCTTTTTTATATATGTCTTACTAATTTGAAGATATGTTGTCTGCAACAGGTCCTTTCACAAACCATTTTGGGTGGGGAAACATCAAAATATAGAAAATATGTCTTTCTCAGGGTCGTTAAAAGTTGTGATTGTGTGGTAAAGGGGTAATCTAAAAGAACAGCTAGGAGGGCAAATGAATGAATGTTATAGCAATATAGATCAACTTACATCAATACACCAGATAGAATGAAATATGCTGGCATACAATGAACACCTAATCCCTAATAATCAACTTTTCACAGTCACAGTTAGAATGTCTTCTGTGGCAAACAACACAAAATGGTCTACAAATGCATTTACATAAATCAAATATCCTGCTCCTGCTCTTCTGGTGTACTGAAGTTGCGGGATCAGTTTGACTGGATAACATTAATGCCTTATCACAAATGTAAAGCCCTGTCCCACTCTGTACCAGGTCACCAGGATTTACACCCCTTCTGTCCACTCTGCATTTACTCATCAGTAGGTCAACAAACCTTTACCAGAACTAATAAAAATTGAAAGTGCAGAGGTTCTCTTGTTCTATATCAAAAGGACTATAAAGTACCTACAACATGGGGGTTTTGTTATTAAAATACTTTTTCTTTTTTATCTTGGCATGGTTACTCAGGCTTAGTAATAAGGCAAAATTGAAAAGCTCAAGTTGTGAAAGGTGCTCAAGCTTTTATCTTATTTATGGCCAGTGATATTTTATTACTAGTACTAACTAATAGCATATCATTGGAGTAAATTGTGATCTTAATACCAAGGAAAATGTGTGGGCTTAAATAGGACAGCTCTGACTAGGTCAAGTCAATCCAATTTTCTTCCTTTTTCTTTGTTAGTCGATAAAACTAACACAATAAATAGTTTTGGAGAAGAACATTTTTTTGAAATATAAGCCTTGTCTATAAAAAAATGTGTTTTTAGGTGTATCATTTTTTTAAAAGGAATTTGGTATACAACCACCATAGAAACAATTTGGCAGACAACCACCATAGGAACTTACCTGCAAAACAACAATGAAATCCAATGAATAGTTTTAGAGAAGAAATTTTTCAAAGATTTTACTTTATACCATAAAAGGAAAATGAGTCTCCCATAAAAGCCATGTTTTTTGACAGATCATTTTTTTTTAAAGGAATTCTGTAAACCTGTATCTAAGGAACATTCCTGCAAAATAATATTGCTATCCAAATAGCGGTTTGGGAGGAGAAGATTTTTAAAGGTTTTTTACTTTGGTTGCCATGGCAACCAGAATTCTTCATGGAACACAATTATTTGAAGGAATTTGAAAGAGGACCACCAAAGGAACATTCCTGTGAAATTTGGTAAAAATCCAGTCAATAGTTTCTGAGGAGAAGTTTTTTAAAGAAAAAGTTTACGGACGCACGCACGGACGAACGGACGAATGGACGGACAGACGGACGCACGACGGACACAACGCCATGACAATAGCTCGCTGGCCTTCGGCCAGTGGAGCTAAAAACAAATATCTTCTGTATCTATTACCTTTTCAGCAGATGACTTGACAACATCTGATACGGATGATCAATATAAATTAACTCTTTACCAGATAACAATTTTAGTGAACGATCAATCTTAACTCTTTACCACACGAGAAAAATGTAGACCAGTGTAAATTGAAAGCATTTGCAGACGACATTTTAAATGTTACTCAAATGAGGAATTTTGCCTTTGATATGGTAAAAAACATTGTGGGAAAAGGGGAAAATGCTGGTTACCAGCATTTTCTCCTTTTCCCACAATGTCTTCAAAAGGTTTCTTCCTCAGGGTCGTTACAAAATTCAGATTTTTATTTTTGCCTCGATTCCCTCGGTGTGTCACTGCCTATTTTCACATCTTGGCCAGGTATATTGATGACCCGAGTAACCAGCATTATTGATAGTTTCATCAATGAGGGAATCAGAGGTAAGCACCAAAAAAACAATAGACTGAAAAGAAAGAGAGTGGTGCGGCCGATAGCATACTCACTGCACTCACCAGACCTGCCGGACTGGCAACGACGGCCTTGCGATGTGTTGAGACATAGGCCTACATGTACATGTGTATTGAAATTTACATGAAGAATTTTTCCCTTCTTTGACAGGTTTGTACATCACAGACTTAAAATAGTTTCAAAAAGAAACTTGCATGTAATGATTTTGTTTTTAATCTGAAAATGATCAGCTCTATTACGATCACAAATTATGACAGTAAATTTTGCAAAGAAATCCGGGTCAGCAATGTTTTAAACATGAGGCGTATGATTACATGGCTTTGATAAAAAATGGCACCATTTGTATATTTTAACCCTTTTACCAAACAATCCTGACTTTTAACAACCTTGAGGAAAAAAGGCTTTTGAAAACATTGTGGGAAAAGGAGAAAATGCTGGTAACCAGCATTTTCTCCTCTTCTGACAATGTTTTCTACCTGTCCAAAAATAAATTTCAATTTTCGAGTGACATTTATTTTGTCTTCTGCAAATGCTTTGAATTTGGACTAGTCTAAAATTTTGTCGTTTGGTAAAGAGCTAAACATGTATAAGGTCAGATAATTCCTAACAACTGTATTACACTGAAAAAAAGGTGATTTATGTGATAGAATAAAATTATCTTACCTTGCAAGTTTTCTTTTCTGACCAGCAGTTCTTGGTTTTCAACCTCCAGTTGGTTTTTCTTCACCTCAAGCTGGGCAGCATTCTGCTGGGACTCATACAGACTACCCTCTAGTCCTTCCTTGTCCATTCTTAGTGCAGCAATCAGTTCACTTTGCTGTCTATTTTCACGTTCAGTGGCAGTGACCTGTAAGGGTCAGAGCTCCAGGTAAGAGGAAGTGATGGTATTCTAAATCCATTGTTTCTCTTCCAAACCCTATGTTGTGGGTACTCATTAGAATCGTCTCGATGAGACATAGGGTTTAGTGGAGAATAATTAATATTTTCAATTTCGATAATAAAAATCACTCCCTCTATCTGGAGCTCAGGGGATATAAATATATTGCGTGTTTGCTGACCCATTTCTGCACAGGTAATTCCAGAGAAATCAAAAACTATCACAAATGGCACTCAAGACCAACATTTGAAGGAATGGCACTCAAGACCAACATTTGAAGGAATGGTAAATATGTTTTCCTTTTGTTAATAATCTTTTTACAGCTACAGGCAATAACAAGCTTTTACAGTAGCATAGATCAAGATCAGACTGCACAGAACATGCAGTCTAATCTTGGATCTGTACTGTCAGTTGGTTACCAGCATATTCTCCTTTTCCTTCAATGTTTTCAAAAGCCTTATTTCTCAGGATCATTAAAACTCAGGATTGTGAGATAAAGGGTTAACAGTGTTTCTCCACTAAAGAGATCCATTAATTTCACTTTCAAAATCAACCGGTTTTTAATATCTTCAATTTCTATGCAAACTCCAAAACCCTCTTCTCCAATTACAAAATATCAACCTGACATTTTTGCTGACTTTTGTGTTACATTATTAATGACTTAAGTTTACTGAGTTGCTGCTTCAAATCAATATGCACTACGAAACACCAGCAAGGAGAGTGCCTCAAATAATGGGGAAGAATTCATGAACAAAAAACACAGAGCAAATGATTTGTCTCCCTTCCATAAACTCAGGCTAAGATTTAGTTTTCTTAGTGTTAAAAGCCTTTCTCATTTTCTTTTTTGTTTATATTGCAGTGGCCAGTGCACCTATCCATGCTTTCCTGGAGTTTCTTTTATCAGCACTTGGCACGAATTTCTTTCCAAGCCACTGGCTGCTTACCCATACCAGCATCATTCAGCAATCCTCTGAAAGAATTTGGTCTAGTTGGGAATCAAACTACCCACCCCCGGGTTTCAATCTCTGAACATTATCAACTGAGCTAATAGACTTGGAACCTGGCCAAGAATCTCAATGTGAAAACTTCATCACCAATTAGCTTACAAGAAAACCAACATTTTCTTTTTTTCCCACAAAAGCTTTGAAAAGCTTTGAAAGGGGGCTTAATGCATTTGCTAAAAGTATCGACCCTGGTCAGCCTGAGCGGACTGCGCAGGCTGACAAGGTCGAAACTTTTCGCTATTGGTCAATGTTCTGTGTGTCAAAGGACCAGTCTAGCTTATGACAGACAGACAGACAGACAAAAACTCATAATGGCCCAAATTCACAAAATATAAATACATGAGCACAATAGCATAGACAAATAATGTAAATAACACAAGCATAAATATAAATAGTGACAAGAGAAAGGTAGGTAAAAGAATTAAAGAGTTTGGGGTTGACACTTATTACAATTTCAAGTGAGGTTCAAGGCTTTCCCGCTGCATCTTGAACTTGAAGGTTTTGCTTTTAAGTTATCAAATTAATGTTTAAAGAAAGCATGCCATTCTTAGGTAACGGCAGACAGAGGAGGCAAAGACAAAACCACAGGTTGATCCCTGACCCCGCTGTCAGCCGTCAGAATAAAGATATATATATAACATAATACATTTACATCATCCAATGGAAATTCCCGACCACGTGGTCTGGAGAAATTTCACTGGTTGATTCCTAACAGTGTCATGTGACTATGTAAATATAAACAGCTGGTTGTTAGACAATATAGATTTTATGGATCCATAATTATGTGATGACATGCTTGGTATCATGGATCATGGAGATGCATTAAGCCCCTTTTGCCAGAGCATGGCTCATATTTTTCCCTCAGACATCAAGACATAATATTATGAATGTAATTAGAGTCATTACATGAATACAGATGTAAACACTATGGCAGAGACACAATGGCCCAATACGGCAATTCCTCCTTTTACCCCAATATTTTCGAAAGAGATCTACCGAAAGACAAAACAATGCAGGAGAAGCAGAGGATTAATGCTTCATACCTGTACAATAAGTTCACCCTTATCCTGGGTCAGGCCCTCTTTCTCCTTGCTGATACGCTGTAACTGGTTCTGTAGTTTCTCTACATCTTTACGGGCCGATACCAGCTCCTCCGCTAATGCCTGCTTCTGTCTCGAAATCTGAAATGGATTAATATAAGTCATGCTCTGTTAAACAGGGGCTTAATGCATCTGCACAAAGTATCAACCAAGGTCAGCCTTCGCAATCCGTGCATGCTGACCTTGGCTGAAACATTTTGCTTTTGGTCAATTTTCTGCATGTCAAAGGACCAGCATACCTCAGTATTCAGTAGGCTTTTATACAAAACAGATTTTAGGGATGTATAATACTATTATGACATGCTTGGTATAATGCATTACAGCGATACATTAAGCCCCCTTTTGCCAGAGCCATTATTTGTATGGTTGTCTGACTGGCACAGTTACAAAGTGGTGCTTCTACAGTTGCCTTTGAATTATCATCACCTTCCTCATACAACAGCTCACTTATTTATGTATTTTCTTGATTTCACCAGTACAGGGCAGAGACATAGAGGATATTTGTTTTTTTCGGTGAAAGATCGAAATTGATTTCATCGAGTGAACATCATCGGTAATATTTTCACGAGTGGCACAGCCACTAGTGAAAATATTACCGATGATGTTCACGAGATGAAATAAATTTCGATCTTTCACCGAAAAAAAACAAATATTCTATTTATTTCATGCTTCTAACGCCTTTTTTTGTCGAGACTTCCATAAAAATCAGTACAAACTCCCCGTGGTCAGTATTCTCACTGGTGGTACCCGTGTAATATCGAAAAATATTTTCACCACTATTTCTCGATATCCTACCGGAAAGCATGAAATAATTTGTAGTATTTTGCACAAAGACATACCCACATGACTAGCGCCTGGAGCAAAGATAAATCCAGAATTTCTTTATTACAAAGCTAATGCCTTAACTACAACAATCCATTTGACACTGGAAAATATTAAAAAATCACACTAAACCTTCATACAAACTTTGCATCATTAATACAAAGGTTACAAACCATAACATTTACTTTTGCTGACAGTGAACATACAGTCTGATATTGAAGCTACAATGTCTGATACAGTAAGTTTTTTTTCACAGCTAAAATAAAAACATGAAATCACAATATCTGGATGTCCAAAATTCACTTGAGCCTTGCTCTGGCAAAAGGGGGCTTAATGCATCTCCGTGATCTATGACACCAAGCAAGGCATTATACAATAGTGGATCCACGAAAGCAATTTTGTATAACAACCGACTGAGTCTTGAGGTAGTATGGTCCTTTGACATATAGAAAATTGAACAATAGCGAAAGTTTCGGCTCAGGTCAGCCTGCGCGGTGGACTGCGCAGGCTGACCTGGGTCAAAACTTTTCGCAGAAGCATTAAGCCCCCTTTTACCAGAGAATGACTCACTTTTATATTCCATAGCTGTTTATGAGTCAACCCTTTACAGAACGACAAAATTTTAGATGAGTAAATATTGAAAGCATTTGCAGACGACAAATTAAAGGTAGCACAATTGACCATATTTGTCCTTGATAAGAAAACATTGTGGGAAAAGGAGAAAATGCTGGTAACCAGCATTTTCTCCTTTTCCCACAATGTTTTCGAAAGCCTTTTCTGTCAGGGTCGTCAAAACTCCGACTGTGTGGTAAAGGGTTTACATAATCTATGCAGCTATAACACTTACAGCGTTCAGTTGTTCTGTTATATCAGCTTTCTCTCTGTTCAGGACCATGATCTCATCTTCCAGCTGTTGTCTTGTCATCTCATTGAGCTCGATTGTCTGGTTCAGACCTTGTAGAGGAAAAGTAAAATAGCAGATATGGGGATAACCCAGGTCTGTATTCACCAACCATTGTAAAATAAGTTCAAATACTAAATGACAACACAAATTATCTGATTGACCCAGAAATATCTATTTTATGTTGTAACACTTCGGCTGCTAAGTGCGACTCACTGACCTTTTGCGGACAGTGTAGATCAAGATCAGACTGCACAGAACGTTTTCTCCTTTTCCCTCAATGTTTTCAAAAGGCTTCTATCTTAGGAGCATTAAAACTCCGGATTGTGTGGTAAAGAGTTAAAGTACAAACCAGCTATATCTGTATAAAGATCCAATTCTTCTTGTTTGATACAGACTGGCTTTTCTATAAACATCTCAAAACAGATAACGATTAGATCTAAGATCAGACTATACATTCTTTGCTGTCTATATAGATCTATGGCTACACTGTCATACATTGACCTATATTGATACAAGCAATTGTAACAGTTTAAATTACGTACCAGCTTTTTCTGTATCAAGATCCATCTTTTCTTGTTCGACACGGACAAGCTCTTCCCTGATACCAGAACGTTCTTGTTCTAAGGCTTGCTTCTCTCCGTATACTGCAGCCTTCTCTGCCTCCATCTGAATAAATAAAGGCTTAACCCTTTACCGAACGACAAAATTTTAGACATGTCCAAATTGAAAGCATTTGCAGATGACAAGATAAATCCGACTCAAAAATTGAAAATTATTTTCAGAAAGATAGAAAACATTGCTGGAAAAGGAGTATATGTTGGTTACCAGCATGTTCTCTTTTTCCCACAATGTTTCCAAAAGCTTTCTTTCTCAAGGTTGTTAAAAGTCAGGATTGTGTGGGAACGGGTTAAAGTCTAAGGAAACTTAATCCTGTACCACACAATCCCCAGTTTCAATGATCCTGAGGAATAAAGGTTTTGAAAATACTGCGGGAAAAGGAGAAAATGTTAGTAGCCAGCATTTTCTCCTTTTCCCACAATGTTTTCTACCCTGTGAGAGACAAATTTAATGTTCTGAGTAACATTTCATTTGTCATCTTCAAATGCTCTCAATTTGGACAGGTCGAAAATTTTGTCTTTTGGTAAAGGGTTAACCCTTTGCCAAACGATTCCGAGTTTGAAGGGGCCTTTTGAAATCATTGTGGGAAAAGGAGAACATGCTAATATTTTCTCCTTTTCTCACCATGTTCTCTGTCCTTTTACAGACAAATCTCATCATATGAGCAATATCTAATTTGTTGTCTGCAAATGCTTTCAACTTGGAGAACTATAAGATTTTGTCGTGTGGTAAAGAGTTAAAAGAACACACTGTTTCTCCTGTTAACTCTTTACCCCATGATTGCGACTTCTAACGACCCTGAAAGAGAAAGCTTTTAAAAAAATTGTGGGCAAAAGGAGAAAATGCGGGTACCCAGCATTTTCTCCTTTTCCCACACGTTTTCTACCTTTCCCAAAACAAATTTCACTTTTTGAGTTACATTTATTTTGTCGTCTGCAAATTCTTTCAATTTGGACTGGTCTAAAATTTTGTTGTTTGGTAAAGAGTTAAACACAAGTTTTTCCTGTAATACTGTATAAGCTCTTTACATAATAATCTCATGTTTTCTAAATTTGAAAGTAACACAACTTCTGATTGGCTAAACCATTTGGTTTAGCCAATCAGAAGTTGTGTTACTTTCAAATTCAGAAAATTTTCGGGAATGAGACAAAGAACGTTCTAAAGAATGGTTGGTGAATACAGACCCAGGTCTGAATAAGGCAGATGTTACAAATGCTGATGCTACAACCACGTAAGTAGCTTGCTATATACAAGGAAAGCATCCAGGTATTGAGATAGCCCTAGCCTCTGTACCAGTGTGCCAAAACTTGGAGTTCCTCTTATCTATGTCAGTACTGAAGATACATACCTTAACCTTTGGTTAGCGGTTATATACTACTCACACTTTGATAGGGATCATTTAGATATTTCAATACAAGTATATGTTACAAAAATACAAATTTGCATTGAAAACATCCATATCCACAGGTGATTTATTTCATTAGTGTGGCAATGTAACATACTGAAAAACCACACCTGATGCAAGTCACACATATAGATCGGCTTAATCTAGGATGGTGATCCCTAGCAAATTTTGAGTAGTATATATCAAAATAGAAACCCATACTAGAAGGGCAAAACATTTTTGACTCAGTTATGCCTCTTCTTGGCTAAATAAGCTTGACTGTATGGTGTTTAACGCAGTTTTCAACATTATTTCAGTTATATCACGACGGCCAGTGTACCTATCCATGCTTTCTTGGAGTTTCTGTAACCAGTTCTCTGCACAATATTCTTTCCAAGACAATGGCTGCTTTCCCACATGACCATCGTCAAAACAATGGTCAGCAGTGAGAGAGGAATGAATCCTTTGCAATGACTATCATCAATCCTTGGAAAGAAATTGGCTGAGCCAAGGATCAAACCAGCGACCTATTCTCAAGTCTTTTATGCTGCCGACTGAGCTATCCCTTTCCCAAACGACAAATTTTGGACTGGTCCAAACTGAAAGAGTTTGCAGACGACAATTCTAAATTTGATGAAAATGGCAGAAAGGTCTCCAAAAGGGTAGAAAACACTGTGGGAAAGGAGAAATTGCTCCTTACGAGCAATTTCTCCTTTTCCCACAGTGTTTTCAAAAGACTTGTACTGCAGACATGTGAAAACCAGGGCTTCTTTAGGAAAGGGTTATGGGGGCTCATCGACAACCTCATGAGGTACTCTTGTTATAGTTATCTAGGTGCGTAAAATTGGCAACTAACGATACCCTTTACCTGCATTATAATCTTGTTCAGTTCAATCTTGTCCTGCCCCAGTCCCTCGTTAAGGGCCTGCATCTTCAACAGGGCATCTTTAAGGGCAGCCTCTTCAGCTTTAGATTTGTGAAGCTCTGACTCGAGCTCAGTCTTTACCATCTCAGCTTTCCCAAGTGCTTCACCTGTAGTAGCAGTAGTAGTAGTAGTAACAGTATTGAAGTAGTGATTGTTTAGCCCTTTCCACACAATCCCAAGTTTTAAAGACCCTAAGAAAGAAGCCTTTTAAAAACATTGTGGGAAAGGGAGAAAATGTTGGTGACCAGCATTTTCTCCTTTTCCCACAATGTTTTCTACCTAATCAAAGACAACTCCCATTATTTGAGCCAAATTTGAAATGTCTTCTGCAAATGCTTTCAATTTGGACAAGTCTAAGTTTTTCTCGCGTGGTAAAGTGTTAACTCTTTTCCACACAATCCTAAGTTTTTACAACCCCAAGGAACAGGACTTTTTAAAATATTGTGGGAAAAGGAGAAAATCCTGGCAACCAACATGTTCTTCCTTTCCCTAATGTTTTGTCTAAAATTTTGACTTTTAGTAAATAGTTGATGTAACACCTACTTTTTGACATCATCTTATCAAAAGTTAATTGATTTCAAAAACCTTGTAAACAATTTACTGGAATATAGTAAGACACCCTGTGTTTACCCTTTGTAAGATGACAAATTTTAATACTAAAAAAATAGTAGTTAAAAAGATGAAATATGTCTTTGAAAGGAAACAAAACATTGTGAAAGGAGAAAGCTGTATTTTCTCCTTTTCCCACAATGCTTTCAAAAGCCTTTTCCCTCAGGGATGTTAAAAATGAAGATTGTGTGGAAACCAGTTGAACAACAAACGGATTAGTTTCAGAATCTGCTTTTAAATAAAGGATGTACTTAGTCTTTGATTCATGTTTGATTGAAATCATATATAATTTTATCAAGATAGCATCAGATAAAATGTGAATCCCATTTTATCCTACAACATTTGAATTTCTAAACATCAAAATAATTCCTGTCACTTTCTTCAGCCTGATCCTAGATCTTAGCTGTTAACTCTTTACCACACAGCAAAATTTTTTACTTGTCTGATTTGATAGCATTAGCAGACGACAAATTAAATATGACCCAAAAACTAAAATTTGCATTTGGAAGGTTAGAAAACATTGTGGGAAAAGGAGAAAATGCTGGTTACCAGCATTTTCTCCTTTTTCCACAATGTTTTCAAGAGGCCTCTTTCTCAGGGTTGTCAAAACTCGGGATCACGTGGTAGATCTAAGCTGTTAAAGACCTTGAAATACATTTTTTTTAACCAAGGATGAAATATCAATTACATTTATAACCCTAACTTAAAGGCCCAGTAGCAGCCAAGAGTAAACAATGTGGGTGTTAAAATGCATTTAAATTCAAATCATACCATTTAAAAGTATGGAAATTATTGTAAATGACAATCCATTGTTGTACTTATCGTCCAAGAGTTAGTTGCTGGCAGAAACATAGATTTCAAAACCAGGCAAAAAGTAAACAATAGACAGAGCAACCTAGCAACTTTTAACATAGTTTGAAAATTCAATTTTCTGCCAGAGACTAATACCTATTCAGAAACCTTTGACAAAGGGAGATAATTCTTACCAACTTCCTGTCGCTGTTGATCTAGTACCTCCTTGTCCAGGAGAGCTCTGTTCAGTGCTTCCTTTGTAGCTACTAATTCTTCCTTCAGACCAGAGTTCTTGTGTTCTTGCTGTTCAATGATACGCTGACTGTCAATGAAAGAGACAGTGATTGATGTATCATCTCTGGTAGAAAACGTTTTTCATTTTACCTTGGAACACCTTTGAAGGCATCATGGTAAATGAAAAATCCTTTATGTTAGTATTCTACAGAGCTCCAGATAGAGGGAGTGATTTTGATTTCAAAATTGAAAGTATTAATTACTTTCTACTAACCCTATGTTGTAGATACTCATTAGAATCGTGACATCGAGACGATTCTAATGAGTTCCCACAACATAGGGTTTGGAATGAATGAATGTATGTTGTTTTATGGTGCATCGACAGCTTTGGTCATTTAGCGCGCATATCTGTGTTAAAAGATAATAAAAGTGGAATTGTTCAAACTGAAAAAGTTTGAATACATTAATAATGATAAAAGAGTTGAATTAAGAAGTATTATGTGTGACTTTAAATGATAAAAGGTTATGTGTAACTTTTAATTTGCATAAAATATAATATTTATATAATACTGAGTGGCTGGGCATTCCCTGCCTACTCAAAGTTTTAAATGAAAAGGTTAAGACTGTGAATAGTAACTTAAAGGAAATGAGAGCTTAACATTGAGAAAAGTGTGTAAAGAATGTAAAAACATGGGTAAGAAACTCAAAAAGCAAATATCACAGTTTATTGTAAATGCCAATCTCCTTTATGAAAGCGATAATAGATTCAACGCTGACAGAATCAAAAAGATTTTTTAAACTATCGACGTTGAAATATTTTGTACGAACTGGCTGAAAGTCAATGCAATCTAGTAGAATGTGTTTTATAGAGAAGGGTGCATTGCATGGAATACATTCAGGGGCATCATCTCTGGTCAAGAGCCAGGAATGTGTAATGTGTGAATGGCCAATTCGAAGTCGTGCAATTATCACTTCTTCTCGACGAACAGACCTGTAAACGGGGTACCATTCACCAAGGGAAGGTTTAACTGAATGCAGTTTATTGAAAACATCAGCATCCCACTGGGATTGCCAAGAAGATTGGATATGTGTTAAAACAGAGAATTTAAAATCAGTGTGTGGAACTCTAAAATCTGAAATGGGAAGGTTAAGTGCAGATTTGGCAGACCTATCGGCATTTTCATTGCCTTTGATGCCTACATGACTTGGAAGCCAGCAGAACACCAATCTATTCATAGAAGAAATTTGTGAGATCCTTTCAAGTAAAGTACAGATCAAGGGATTCTCAAGTCGTTGATTTGAAAGGGCCTGTAATGTCGACAAAGAGTCCGAAAAGATAATGAAACGGTTAGAATTAGAATGTTCAGCTAGATTAAGGGCAAGATCAATAGCTTTAATTTCTGCAGAGAAGATAGAGGAATTGTTTGGAAGGCGGCACTTTAAGCTCCTTTCTCCATAAATAGCGGCAGCTGCTACAGAATTTCCCTCTTTAGATCCATCTGTATATATTGGTTTGAAGGAAAAATAATGGTCCTTTATCTCGTTGTATCTAGCATGAAACACAGTTCTATCCGTGACAGACTTTTTGTCGGATGCAAGGTCAAATCTGAATTCTGCACTGTTTAGTGTCCATGGAGGGATTTCAGAGATTTTATAGTCGGCAATAGACTCAATGTCTATGCCAAGGTTTTCTACAATGGGCTCCATGCAGATACCAAATGGAGGAATAACATTTGGTTTCCTTTCAAAAAGACGTTTATATTGAGGTTTAAAAACAACTTTATGAGTTGGATTAAAACGATTTGACTTCAGTTTTAAAAGATGTTGAAGTGAGAGTTTTTCCCTCCTGTAAGAAAGAGAAGGTTCATTAGCCTCAACATAGAGACTATTGACGGGAGAAGTTCTGAAAGCTCCAAGTACAAGACGCAGGCCTTCGTGGTGTATAGGATCGAGAATTTTAAGACAAGATTTACGGGCTGATCCGTATACAATAGATCCATAGTCTAATTTGGAGCGGACTAAAGACCGATAAAGCCACAAGAGGACTTTACGGTCTGCTCCCCATTCAGAATGGGCCACAACCTTTAAAAGATTAAGAGCCTTCTTGCATTTCTTTTTAAGTGTAGTGATGTGAGGAAGGAAGGAAAGCTTTCTGTCAAAGATGACTCCAAGAAATTTAAACTCAGAAACGACTTCAATTTTGGTTTTGTCCAAATACAGTTCAGGGTCTGGATGAACACCACGTAAATTACAAAGGTGCATGCATTTTGTTTTGGACTTTGAAAATTTGAAGCCATTTTCTTCAAACCACGTTTGGAGTTTGTTGAGACACTGTTGAAGTTGTCTCTCAATAATATTCATATTTCGAGATCTGAAGCATATAACAAAGTCATCAACATAAAGAGAACAGTCTACACCAGGACAGATAGCTTTAACTATACTGTTTATTTTTACACTAAAAAGTGTAACAGAGAGAATACATCCTTGGGGCACACCCATCTCCTGTTCACGGGCTCCCGAGACAGTATTACCAACTCGGACACGGAAAAGACGTTCATCCAGGAAGGCCGAGATAAAAAGAGGAAGACGGCCTCGAAGACCAAATTCATGTAAGTCTTTAAGAATTCCGTATTTCCAAGTCGTATCATAAGCGCTTTCAAGGTCGAAAAAGACAGATACTACATGTTGTCTATTAATAAAGGCTTCTCTGACAAAGGTTTCAAAGGGGACAAGATGATCGATGGTACCACACTGGCGACGAAATCCACTTTGTACATCAACGATAAGGTTGTTGTTCTCTAAAATCCAGACAAGCCTGTCATTGACCATACGTTCTAGGGTCTTGCAGAGACAACTAGTAAGAGCTATGGGACGATAGTTGGCTGGGTCATTAGCATCCTTGCCAGGTTTTGGGATAGGAATGACTAGTGCCTCTCGCCAGGACGAAGGAAAATCACCGGACTGCCAGATATCATTAAAAATATCAAGTAAAACAGAGAGAGAAGTAAAAGGTAAGTGTTTTAAAAATTGGTAATGAACTTTATCTTGGCCAGGAGAAGAATCGTGAGCTTTATTCAGAGCAGATTTTAATTCTTTAAAGGTGAAGAGTTTATTATAGTGCTCTGAATTAGAAGAATTGAAGTTAAGTTTTTTCTTTTCTTCTCTGGCTTTATTCCTCTGAAACTTTTCAGAATAGTTTGCAGAGGAAGACTTTTTGCAAAAGGTGTCGGCAAGAGCATCAGCTATATCCTGGGGTGTTTCCAACGAAGTATTGTTAACTTCAAGGTGACTGAGAGGGGGTTGGCCTTTGCCATTGATCTTTCTGATCATGTCCCAGGTTTTTTTAGTAGTAGTTCTACTATTTAATTTAGAGACATATTGTCTCCAAGCCTTGTGCTTACTTTCTCTAATGGTACGACAAGCCTTTGCCCTGGAAATACGGAATAAGTTATGATTTTCTTTGGTAGGTCTGAGGTTAAATTTTCTAAGGGCTTGTTTTCTGTCTCTGACAGCCTGTTTACAATCATCGTTGTACCAAGGCTTGTCAGGACGTTTTGGATTTGTCGAGGTCTGAGGGATGGACTGTTTAGCTGCATCAATCAATAGGGAAGTGAAAAGTTTTGCTGGATCATTGCAATCTCTAAACTTGTCATGTGTAATGGTCTGTTCACAGAGGGTTTCAAATCTGTTCCAATTGGCTTTAGACAGTTTCCATTTCTGCGGTCTTACACTGCTGGATGGTTGTGTAGATGATAAGATAATAGGGAAGTGATCACTTCCACACAAATCCTCAGTCACTTTCCAGGTGAAATCGGGAAGTAAGACTGGACTGCATAAAGTTAAATCAATAGATGAGTAAGATCCAGTTGCTGGATGTAGGTAGGTTTTGGATTTGTTGTCATTCATGAAAGACAAAGAGTTGTTCGAAATGAAGCTCTCCAACTGTAAACCTCTCTGATTAGTGTCATCGCAACCCCACATAACATTGTGACCATTAAAATCCCCAGCAAGAATATAGGGGGATGGCAATTGGGAAATGAGATCATTCAGATTGGTCTCATTAATAGGTGTGCTCTGGGGGAGATATAAAGAACATAGTGTAACGGCACTGTGTAAAGATAATCTGATGGCAACAGCTTGCAAGTTTGTGTTAAGAGAGATAACTTTATGAGGAATGTTGTTATTGACAATAATAGAAACACCACCTCTAGCTTTCTCGCTTTCGGTAAAGACTTTATTGTAAATGGAATGATATTTGACAGAAATATCATCCTCCCGCTTAAGGAAGGTTTCTTGCAGACAAACAGCAACTGGTTTGTGATCACTGATTAAAAGGGAAAGTTCGTCAAAGTTTGACTTTAGACTTCGACAATTCCACTGGATTATGGTATCCATAGTGCATGAAGAGAGTATAAAAGCTAAAGTAAAAAAAGAGGCCGTAAACCAATACATTTTAAAATAGATTAAGATTTAATTACAGTTGTCTCGGGTTTGGACGAGTGCCAAGTGTCAGTGTCCTTGTTCCAAGTATCTTTAGAAATGGACCAGATAGAGGCTTCTGAATCTGAAGCCTCACCTTCCAGATTTTCAGTATCTGCATCCATGTCCTCTAACTCCGAAAATCTGTTGGAGGTAGGGACCGGATCATCTACTGTGACTGCAATTTCACAGGATCCATGGTTATCTCTGGACTGTGGTTTAGATTTCGAGGAAGATCTTTTTGGTGATCAGGGTACATGATAAGATTTGTTATCTTTAGGTGGAACGTTTGATTTATTTGTAGACTGTGAAGATGCAGGTTGGGGTTTCTTAGGAGGCTGTTTTGAAGGGGCAGATGGCTTTGAAGCTTTTTTTGATGAAATATTTTGTGAAGAGGAAGAGGGCTTTGGGGTTTTTTGTGAAGGAATACTATGAGAGTCTGTGGGTTTTGGGGGTGCAGAAGAGGGTTTGTTTGTTTCAGACACAGGCTGAGTCTGAGTGGAAGGTGTTGTAACCTCGACATTGAGAACTAAGCTCTTCAACTCATTGGCCATTTCTGGAAACTTTTCAAGAAGTTTCTTTGCCAAGAGTTCACAGTTTGAGCAATGTCCTTGTGAAGATATGGGAGATGTGACTTTGGCATAAGAAGTTGCACTAGTCAGCAATGTATCATCATTTCTTCGTTTTTCAACCACTTTCCTTGCTTCCAAAAAGCTAATGTTTTCCTTGTATTTGACTGATAGAATTTCCTTCTCATCCTTCCATACCGAGCAGTTTTTGGAGAAGGTTGGATGAGAAGACTTGCAATTAAAACAGAGCATTGGATTATTGCAAGTTTTCGGATCATGGTCGGGGCCCTCGAAAGCACATTTTGGGCAAACAGGGGTGTTTGTGCAGGTGCTTTCATGATGGCCATACCACTGACATTTATAGCAACGCAGCGGGTTTGGCACATACACATCGACATTCACCGATTGAAATCCTATCTTAATGGAAGTAGGTAAAAAGGGTGTGGAGAATGTTAAAATGTAGGTGTGAGTCTCCCTACGTACTCCATCTCTAAAAACAGATATTCTCCTGACGTCAGACACAGCTTGAGATTGTAAATTAGTCTTAATCTCTTCTATGGAGTCGCAGTAAGATAGTTCTTTGCATCGAATGACTCCTTTACTTGTATTCAAGGATTTATGAGGGTATATTTTAGCATTTACGTTGTAGAACTTTTTATGGCCAAGAAGATTTTTTGCCTGCTGTTGGGAAAAACATTCAACAAGCAGGGTTTCATTTTTCAGTTTCTTTACTGATTTTGGCGTACCTAAGATAGAAGAGATTGTTTTTTCTATAATAAAAGGTGAGAGTTTTGTAATTGCTTTTTTTGTGTCAGATGACTCTATGACAATAAACCTAGCAAAAGTAGAGTTACAAGTAGAAGAAATATCTGATTCAGAATCTGAATCCGAAAGTACACGCTTGGCCTTTTTGGGAGTTGCCATGATAGTTGTAATTAATTCATTACCGATGCTCCCCACCAGCCTCGGAGCCCAACATGGGGACATGATCTGGAGAAACCAAACACAGATCATGACAAGGATACATCGGCAATATACTCGAAGTGAAAGGGCTAGACCGGACAAATGTAGGCCCTCAGAATGTCATACCAAGCATAGGCTATCTTTGGGCGGTTACAAGTGTCAATCAAACACAAACTTTCACCCGATTAGCCCATGAGCCACCGCCTTCTAGGGCATTGATTTCTATCTTTGACAGAGAGGAAAGAAAGATATATATTATTCTGTGAATGTTTGTGTACGATAAAACGATACACAGTTAAGAGAAATGCCCTAGGGCTAGGCATGACCAGCCGATTGATCAGGACGGGCCCTCCTGACCTCTCGTTTAGTCCAATTCAAGGCCAAAGTGGTGTGTTGTGAAAGCAGAACAATTCAAGGGCCATATCCTGAATCCACTCAACCACCAGGATCCTGTCATCAGACGACACGAGTTGCAGCCCACGGCAAACCGGCAGGCACAGTGGGGGGGTCTTACCCCTTCTGTAGTGCGACAGCTGGGCTATTTCTATCCCCCCGCCCAGCTGGGGGAAACATAGGGTTTGGAGGAGAAATTAAGGATTCAGAATACTATCACTCCTTCTTGCCTGCAGTGATATAACTGAAATAATGTTGAAAGTGCATTACCCTTTACAACTCAATCCCGCCTTTTACTGGCTCTGAGGAAGAAGCCTTTTGAAAACATTGTGGGAAAAGGAGAAAATGCTGGTAACCAGCATTTTTTTCCTTTTCCCACAATGTTTTTCATCCTATCAATGACAGAAACTATCAATTTAGCAATATTTCAATTATTATCTGCAAATGCTTTCAATTTGGTCCAGTCCAAATTTTTTTCATTTGGTACACAGTTAAAAACCACTCAAACATCATGAGCCTAAACAGCTACTTTTTTGTCTTACACTGGGATACCTTCAAGAGCATTTTGCCACATTGTTTTCACATGTAGAAAATCAAAAGCATCCTATACAAGGGCCAATGCTTGACTGCAATTGCTTTTTCAATGAAAATTAATAGCTAAAAAAGGGTAATAACAATGTCAAAAATATTTTGAAGATTACCTACCCATTAAATTGGTTACCTTCCCTGATATGTCAAATGAATAGGGATCTGTACAGGCTACTAAAAACTGGCCCTTCTGCCCATGTATTTTTAGAACAGCCATGATGCAAGACTAATAAAGAACAGCCATGATGCAAGACTAATAAAGATTTGTGGGAGGTCACTCTCACATCCAGAGCAGAAGATCTGCCGATATTTTTACCTCATGAATAAGTGAATTGTAATTTTGGCATCACCTTTTATGTTTACGTTGGCTAATATTCTTTTTAGTTTTGATTACCAATTTTAACCCTTAAAGCGCCTTTCACGACTATAGTTGTGTTTGCGGCCAGTGTAGATCACAATCAGGCTGCACAAAACATGCAGCCTGATCTTTGATCTACACTGTCCGCCTTGCTTAAACATCGTAGACAAAAGCAACCATAAAACTGCAATTATTTGGGTTGTATTTCTAGGATGAAAATGTCTGACTGGTTTATTTGGCACCCTAAGGGTTAAATTGTGCAGAAAATCGCAGTGTTACCTCTACAGCCAAACTGGAAATGTGTATGCTGCTCTGATTGGCTATTCTGTGATATACATGTAGCCTGTGCTATTCTGTGTTGTGAAAGCAGAACAATTCAAGGGCCATATCCTGAATCCACTCAACCACCAGGATCCTGTCATCAGACGACACGAGTTGCAGCCCACGGCAAACCGGCAGGCACAGTGGGGGGGTCTTACCCCTTCTGTAGTGCGACAGCTGGGCTATTTCTATCCCCCCGCCCAGCTGGGGGAAACATAGGGTTTGGAGGAGAAATTAAGGATTCAGAATACTATCACTCCTTCTTGCCTGCAGTGATATAACTGAAATAATGTTGAAAGTGCATTACCCTTTACAACTCAATCCCGCCTTTTACTGGCTCTGAGGAAGAAGCCTTTTGAAAACATTGTGGGAAAAGGAGAAAATGCTGGTAACCAGCATTTTTTTCCTTTTCCCACAATGTTTTTCATCCTATCAATGACAGAAACTATCAATTTAGCAATATTTCAATTATTATCTGCAAATGCTTTCAATTTGGTCCAGTCCAAATTTTTTTCATTTGGTACACAGTTAAAAACCACTCAAACATCATGAGCCTAAACAGCTACTTTTTTGTCTTACACTGGGATACCTTCAAGAGCATTTTGCCACATTGTTTTCACATGTAGAAAATCAAAAGCATCCTATACAAGGGCCAATGCTTGACTGCAATTGCTTTTTCAATGAAAATTAATAGCTAAAAAAGGGTAATAACAATGTCAAAAATATTTTGAAGATTACCTACCCATTAAATTGGTTACCTTCCCTGATATGTCAAATGAATAGGGATCTGTACAGGCTACTAAAAACTGGCCCTTCTGCCCATGTATTTTTAGAACAGCCATGATGCAAGACTAATAAAGATTTGTGGGAGGTCACTCTCACATCCAGAGCAGAAGATCTGCCGATATTTTTACCTCATGAATAAGTGAATTGTAATTTTGGCATCACCTTTTATGTTTACGTTGGCTAATATTCTTTTTAGTTTTGATTACCAATTTTAACCCTTAAAGCGCCTTTCACGACTATAGTTGTGTTTGCGGCCAGTGTAGATCACAATCAGGCTGCACAAAACATGCAGCCTGATCTTTGATCTACACTGTCCGCCTTGCTTAAACATCGTAGACAAAAGCAACCATAAAACTGCAATTATTTGGGTTGTATTTCTAGGATGAAAATGTCTGACTGGTTTATTTGGCACCCTAAGGGTTAAATTGTGCAGAAAATCGCAGTGTTACCTCTACAGCCAAACTGGAAATGTGTATGCTGCTCTGATTGGCTATTCTGTGATATACATGTAGCCTGGCTATTCTGTGATATACATGTAGCCCAATGAAAAGCAAGGACACAATAGCCTGTGCCAGTTGTAATATGTATATCTACAGTGGGGACTAGGTTACCTACCCATCTGCCATGGTTCCCCTTTCAGTGGTTAACAAATAGCCTAAGTGAGAAGTAAATACATCAATCAATGAGTGAGATATGTGAAAATGTTGATGTTTTTATGCAACAATGATGCAGACAAACCCAGAAGATGCAGACAAAGAGAGGACTATGACAATATCTGAACACTTTCTCTGGAAACAGTGAAGGTAGAAATCGAAAAAAAAAAAACACAATACACAAGATACAAACCATCTCTCGTTTTCCTTAATCTGTCGATCCTTATCCTTGATGATATCATCTTTCTCATCCTCAAGGTTATCTCGCTGTCTTTGTAGTTCTGTATTAGCTGCTTGAAGCTTCTCATTCTCGCTGTTCAAACCTTCAATCTGTTCATTCAACTCATTACGAACCTTCTCAAGCTGCTGTTTCTCGTTGCTCGTTAGACCAAGTGCATTCTTCACGCGATCACGATCACGAGTGGTGTCCTCTCTGTCTCTTCGTCTAGTGAAATTTGATATGAATTAATATAACAGATACACTTTTGTATATCTTCTGAAAGCGTATAAATAAATCATATAAAAAAAGTTCACTCTTGCCATCTTGTTGATTTAATCTTAAAGAATCTTGTTAAACCGTAAGGCACTTTTCACAACTTTGATTCCCTTTGCAGCCACTGTAAATCAAGGTCAAACTACACAAAATGTGTAGTCTGATCTTTGATCATTGCCTGCTTTGCTCTGAACAAAAGCGACCTTGATATCACACTTCTAAGTGTTTCCATTCTAGACTAAAAATGTGTAGTTATTTGGCATTTTAAGGATTAATCAATGTAATTCATCTTCACTGCAAATCCCCTTGCCTTTTTCTTCATCTATAAAATAAGATGAGGCCCCTTATATAATCCTTTATTTGAATTTATTAAGTTTTACAATTGTAATTTCAAATTCGGCTTGACTATTTTAGGACAATACCAAATACACCAAAATCACCTAAGATCAACCTGAAGACAAACTGTCCTTCTAATGGTGAACACTTTCCCCAAACAAGCCCTGGTTTTCACGTGTCTGCAGTAAAAGTCTTTTGAAAACACTGTGGGAAAAGGAGAAATTGCTCGTAACGAGCAATTTCTCCTTTTCCCACAGTGCTTTCTACCCTTTTTGATAACTTTCTGCCATTTTCATCACATTTATAATTGTGGTCTGCAAACTCTTTCAGTTTGGACCAGTCCAAAATTTGTCATTTGGGAAAGGGTTAAATGTAGCTAAAAACATAAAATTTGTAAAAAACGTCGGAAAAGAAGAAAATGCTTCATTCTTGGGGTTGTTAAAAGTCAGGATTGTGTGGTAGAGGGTTAAGTCCCTTTTCATAGAGCATGGCTCAATTGTGTAATACTGCAATCTTTTGGGACTTTTTCTTAACTTAAAATTTGTTTAGTTGTTTGCTGTCAAGGTAAAAAAAATCAACATACGCTATATCTAGGTCTTCTTTGAGGTTCAAGATCTGAAGTTCAAGCTTTCTTCTTTCATTGTCAGCATCGTCCAAAAGCTTTCTTTGGGCTGCGTTATGGTCCTTCTGTCCGGCAAGCTTGGCTCTCAATTCAGACACCTACAAAATGACCTCTCATAGATAATTCAGTCTTAACTCTTTACCAAATGACAAAATTTTGCACTCAACTAAATTGAAAGCATTTACAGACGACAAATTAAAGGTAGCTCAAATGATGATATCTGTCTATGATAGGGTAGAAAACATTGTGGGAAAAGGAGAAGACACTGACTGCCAGTACATTGTATTTGCTCCTTTTCCCTAGATGTTTACAAAAGCCTCTGTCTGGAAAGTCCTTAACTCTTTACTAAACAACAAATCTTTGGATTGAACCAAATTCAAAGCATTTGCAGACGACAAATGAAATGTTGCTAAAATGATGATTTCTGTCTTTGATAGGGTAGAAAACATTGTGGGAAAAGGAGAGAATGCTGGTTACCGGCCTTCTTCTCCTAAAACACCATGTAAAGATGCCTCTAAATCAGATAACTTGGACAGATTGCAGAAATACAGCCACTGCTATTTACAAGCAACTGTTCCTTTACCTACAGTGTTTTCAATACCATTCAAAAAAATCTCTCCTTCAATCTCTATTCCCTTTGTCACACTTTTAGTGGCTTTTGCTAGAGCTGATATTAACCCCTTACCAAACAATCTTGTGTTTTAAGTAATTACCACACAATCCCATTTTTTAATGACCCTGAAAGAGAGGGCTCTTGAAAACATTGTGGGAAAAGGAGAAAATGCTGGTAACCAGCATTTTCTCCTTTCCCCACAATGTTTTCCACCCTATTAAAAATGACCCTATGAAAAACTCTGATAACTAGCACTAAAACATATGATATTGATCACTCTGTGAAAGTGTGGTGAAAATCACATAAGAATTGTATTTGAGAGGACAGAATAGTAATGAGGTTGAACAAAATAAAGGGCTTTAACTCTGCCAAAATGACTGAATTAACCAGTCCCTTTATATCCTCTACAGTACATGATACTGATCATTCTATAAAGTATGGCAAAAATCCTGTAAAAATTGTAAGAGATGCAAGGACAGAAGCATTAAGAGGTAAAATTAAATAAAGGGCAATTACTCCTCCTAATATGACCTCATTTCACTCTTTTAACAAACGACAAAATTTTAAACTAGTCAACAAAATAAATGTCAACCAAAAACTGAAATTTGTTTTGTGAAGGGTAGAAAACATTGTGGGAGTTGGAGACAAATGCTGGTTACCAGCATTTTTTCCTTTTCCCAAAATGTTTTCAAAAGCTTTCATTTTCAGGGTTGTTAAAAATTGGAACTGTGTGGTGAAGGGGTTAACAAAAAAAAAAAACCTACCACTGAGCTTGATACTGATCATTCTGAGAAATTTGGTTAAAATTGCATAAGAATTTAGGAGAAAACTGGAAGCATTAAGAGGTAAAAAAAATAAAGGGCAATAAATCCTTGAAAATGACAGAATTGAAAAAGCCCAAGAACAATTTATACTGATCTTTCTTTGAATGTTGGTGAACATATAAGAATTGTAGGGGATGTTGTTACGATAGAACTTTTGAGGTAGTATTACATACAGGGCAATTACATCATGCAAAGCCTTAGAATACAGGCTACAGTACTTGATTTTGGTCATCTGTGAAAGCTTGATGAAAATTGTATCAGAAATGTAGGAAGAGAAGTGAGGACAAGACAGGCAGGGCAGACTGCTATATACCACAATACTGAGCCCATAAAAAATATCTTTCTTCATTTCCTGCAAATATTTCTGTTTTATATCACTTTTGGTAGTTCAACAATCAGCTTGAACATTGGTTGTCTTGGGAACAATAAAACTTTTATTCAAACCTGCAACTGTCTCTTGTTGAGTGCAGCTTGGACAGCCGAAAATGTGGCATCAGCAAAGGCAGGTGACCTTGACCTAGCATAGGGTGACTTGGATCTTTCACGGAGCAAGGGTGACTTGGACCTGGCAGTGGGGGAAGTGGAGCGGGCTCTAGACAGGGTGGTCTCCCCTTCCTCTTTACCCATATCCTCGTCAGCATCATTTAGGACAGACTCGGCAATACTTCTGAGGGCGTTGTGGAGAGATTCTGTCTCATCACGGATCTGTCTGGCCATCTCTGACTCCTGCAAAGTTTTATAGTCAAGTTCTGTAAGTTTGGGTTACATTTTGTTTCATGGTAATGGGTATTTTTAAGTCATAATAAACATTGGCGCCATATAGCAGCTTGTCTGGCCTCTGTTTTCAGTGTGTATACCTTGACTCAGACATCAGTCTTCCTATGCCAACCTTAATTTCCAAAATACAAATTTTGAATGAAAAAAAATTTACCAAAAGTGAAAACGATGTAATCGGCATCTACTTGCTTAACAACATTTACCCCATTTTCTAAAAACTTTACTGTATGCAGTTTTAAATAAAATAGACATGATGACATATTTAGATCATCTGCTAGATCATATTGCAATATTTTCAAATCATGCTTAACTCTTTACCAAATGACAAGATTTCAGATTTGTCCTTACACAAAGCAATTTGCATACAAAACGTTAAACATGGCTAAAACGATGGGATTTGTCTGTAAAAAGTAAAATAAACAATGTGCAGTCCATCTACATTGGTCTTTAAAACGAAAGGAAAAATTGTCCATATATTTTCCATACAGGAAAACTGAGGAAGAAAAAGGGGGAACTGCTCTAGCAATATTTCAAATGCCTATCCCCTGCAATGGCATAAAAAAACATAGATGAATGGTACTGGTTCAAAATGTTACTGTAGAAAACTTAAATACAGCTTTTTATGGCCCATGAGCTGGCAGCTCAAAAAAAATTCTGTAACATGCAAATGCTCTTTTTCCCATGCTATTTCCACTTTCGTTCCTATCTGTGTCCTTTCAATAGTTTATACTAGTTTTGGGTGTGCCTTGAACTAAGCCTACATAATGTAATTCAAAATTTGTCATGACTAGCTTTGTTGCAGTTAACTCTTTACCACACAATCCCAACTTTTAACGACCCTGTGAAAGAAACCTTTTGAAAACATTGTGGGAAAAGGAGAAAATGATGGTGACCAGCATTTTCTCCTTTTCCCACGATGTTTTCTACCCTTCCCAAAACAAATTTCAGTTTTGCAATCACCTTTATTTTGTCGTCTGCAAATGCTTTCAATTTGGACCAGTCCGAAATTTTGTTGTTTGGTAAAGAGTTAAACAAATACACTTAACTGGTTGCCTTGCCACTGAGACCAAGCAAATATTTAAAGGACCATAACTCCTGATACTGTCAACTAAGTGTACTGAAAGTTGCTGGTACAAAAGTTTGCATGGTAAGAAGGCTTCCAAAGACAATTTCAGCCAAATTATTTGAAAACTGTAGGAAGAGAAGAGGACACAAAACTGAACCTCCATACTGATACACAGACATCCTGTTCCCAGCATCACCTCCCCCTTCCCCCAACTTTGTTAAGTGGGATATAAATATCTTTACATTATGATATTTACTTGTACCCTTACCTGCATATCAGCAAAGTTACGTTCCCCAGCCTTCAGTTCCAGATGTTCTACAGCACGGCGAAGATTCTGTACCGTCTTGTCCTTCTCCTCAAGTTGAATCTTCAGTTTCTCATTGGCCATTGTTAGTTCATTGACTCTACAAATAGACAGTAGCACTTCTATTTCAAAGGGTTGTATAGACTGTGCAGGGTTGCACTGTCTATTCTAGGATGCGCAATTGTTGGATTTTCGCTAATTTTTCTCAGATCCCGCATAAATTCAGACCCAATGTGTGGAAGTCACACGTGAAAAGTAAACAATCAAAAGTCTAAAAACAAAGTATGAATTCTATCAGAATAAATTTCATGCCTGTTTTATTCTTATCTATTTTTGAAAAATGAATTCAATTTCCAGGGCTTGGACCTCGATGTTATATGAGCTATATCTTTTCTATCTGTTTGAAAACTGTTCCCCCCTTTATTTTTTTGAATTTCCCTCCCCCCATATTTTAGATGGAAAAGGAAAATCCCCCCTCATTTTCAATTTAAAGAAAAGACACTGGGGCTGTGTACATTTTGTGGGGCCCTGTCATTCATTGAATTGTATACATTTAGTGGGTATCCATTCAATGCATGGAGTTGTATACATTTTGTTGGGCCCCATTCAATGCATTAAGTTGTATACATTTTGTGAGGCTCCATTCAATGTATTAAGTTGTATACATTTTGTGAGGCTCCATTCAATGTATTAAAATGTATACATTTTGTGAGGCTCCATTCAATGTATTAAGATGTATACATTTTGTGAGGCTCCATTCAATGTATTAAGTTGTATACATTTTGTTGGGCCCCATTCAATGTATTAACCCTTTCCCAAACAATCCCTGGTTTTGACGGCCCTAACAGAGAGAGCTTTGAGAAACATTGAAGGAAAAGAAGAAAATGCTGGTAGCCAGCATTTTCTCCTTTTCCCTCAATGTTTTCTATGGTATAACATACAAATTTTCTGTTTTTAGTTACATTTGTGTTGTCGTCTGCAATGCCTTTCAATTTGGACCAGTCTAAAATTTTGTTGTCTGGTAATGGATTAAGTTGTATACATTTTGTGAGGCTCCATTCAATGTATTAAGTTGTATACATTTTGTGAGGTTCCATTCAATGTATTAAGTTGTATACATTCTCAATTTAGAAAATGGTCACTTAAAGGTTAGAAATAGTTGTGGGAATAGGAGAAAAAGCTGTGAGTCAGAATTCTCTCCTTTTCATACAAAGTTTTCAAATACCTGCCTTCCCACTGAGGGTTGTTAAAACACCAGACTGTTTTGCAAAGGGTTAATTGTGACATAACCCGTGAACTAATAAAAAGATATGAAACATTTATATGGTACAATCATTCATACCTTGCATTCAGTTCAGCACTGTGAGCATCGTAACGAGCCTGTAGCTCAGCAACCTCACGGCTACGATCTCTCAGCTGACTCTCCATGGAGGCGCGTTCTCCCCTCTCTCTATCCATGATGACCTGTAAAATATCATCAAAATGTAAGATATTTAACTCTTTACTATAAATCAAAATTTTAGACTTGCCCAAATTCAAAGCAGTTATTGATGAAAATTCAAATGTGGCTTGAATGGTGATATTGTCTCTGAAATGGTAGAAAACATTTTGGGAAAAGGATAAAATGCTGGTTACCAGTTTTCAAAAAGTCTGGATTGTTTGGTAAAGGTTTAATTAACTTCCTTACCTAACGATAAAATTTTAAACCTGTCCAAACTGAAAGCACTTGCAGATGACAAATTAAATGAAGCTGAAATGATGTTAATCATCGTGAAAAAGTGAAAAAATAGAAAACCTTGTGGGAAAAGAAGAAAATGCTGGTCACCAGCAATTTCTCCTTTTCCCACAATGTTTTCAAAAGCCTTCTTCATAAGGGTTGTTAAAACTTGGGATCATGTAGTACAGGGTTAAACAGAGCACTCATGACACAAGAACTATGTGATAGAAAGAAAACTTAGTTTTATCAGTGATAGGTGAAACACCATGAGAAAAAAAGCAATTGATTATTATACTAGAACTAAATGGTTGGAAAATGTTGCTTTTCTGCTACCTATAATTTGGAGCAAAGATCAAAAATTTTAAACTGATCAAAAACAGTCCAAATAGTGTACCTGATATCTTCTCCCTTATTTCTTAACTTCCAACTAACAAATTCTACCGTCTTGAAGCAGACATCTACTGAACACTTGTATCAAGCAATTTTTTCCTTCTGCCTCAATCTTTTCATGTAAATCCATAAACACTTTGCCACACAATTTTGAGTTTTAACAACCCTGAGAAAGAAGCCTTTTGAAAATATTGTAGGAAAAGGAGAAAATGCTGGTAACCAGCATTTTCTCCTTTTCCCACCATATTTTCTACACTATCAAAGGCATATTCTATCATTTGGCCCACATAAAATTGTCGTCTGCAAATGCTTTCAATTTGAACAAATCTAAATTTTTGTAAGTTGAATTTTCCTATCTTACAAGATTGTTTTTCGACATCATACACTGCATATCTAACTCAGCTGGGAATTAATGACAATATCATTAACCCTTTACCGAAAGAAAGAATTTTAGACTTTTCCAAATTGAAAGCATTTGAAGACTACAAAATAAATGTGACTCAAAAGGTAATTTTTTTTTTTCTTTTGTTGGAGAACATTGTGGGAAAAGCAGAAATTACTGGTAACATGCATTTTCTTCTATTCCCGCAAAGTTTTTGAAAGCTTTCTTCTTCAGTGTCATTAAAACTCAGAATAAAGGGTTAATAAACAGGTTGTCATCTTAAATGTTCATTAAATATTTCAAATTAACACTTTACCAAACAATTCGATATGTGGACAACCATGTGAAAGAAGCTATTGAAAATGTTGTGATCAAAGGAGAAATTGCTGGTAACAAGCATTTTCTCCACTGATCACAATGTTCTAGTACCCTATCAAAAACAAATTCCATCATTTGAGCCACAGTCAATTTGTTGTCTGTAAGTGCTTTCAATACAACCAATTAATCTAAACCACCGTCCTGTGATTAAGAGTCAATCAATGCTTATTTCAGATTAACTCTTTACCAAACGACAAAAATTTTGTATGAACCAAATTGCAAGCATTCGCAGATGACGAATGTTGCTAAAATGATGATTTCTCTTTTTTATAGGCTAGAAAACATTGTGGGAAAAGGAGAAAATGCTGGTTACCAGCATTTTCTCCTTTTCCAAAAATGTTTTCAAAAGCCTTTTCTTTCAAGGTCGTTAAAAATTGCGATTGTGTGGTAAAGGGTTAACCCTTTACCAAATAATCACAAATTTTAACAACCTCTTGGAAAAAGACTTTTGTAAACATTGTAGGAAAAGAACAAAATGCTCGTAGCCAGCATTTTCTTCTTTTCCTACAATGTTTTCTTATATAACAATCTAAGAGACAGCAGCAGTCATTTTAGTCCCATTTGTCACCTCCAACTACTTTCAATTGGACAAGACTAACAAAGCTCCTATGATAGAGGGAGTGATTTTGATTTCAAAATTGAAAATACTAATTACTCCCCATTAAACCCTATGTTATGGGTACTCATTAGAATCGTCTCAATGAGACGATTCTAATGAGTACCCACAACATAGGGTTTGGAAGAAAAATAATGGATTTACAGTACCATTACTCCCTCAATCTGAAGCTCTGTCTAATATTCTATTGTTTGGTAAAGAGTTAACTCTTTACCACACAATCCCGACTTTTAACAACCCTGAAAAAGAAGCCTTTTGAAAACATTGTGGGAAAAGGAGAAAATGCTGGTAACAAGCATTTTCTCCTTTTCCCACAATGTTTTCTAACCTTCCAAAAACAAATTTCAGTTTTTGAATTACATTCATTCTATTGTCTGCAAATGCTTTCAATTTGGACCAGTCTAAAAATTTGTCGTTTGGTAAAGAGTTAGGTGACTTCCTTTGATAGATTTTTAGATAAAATCTTCCTTATATAAAAGACATTATTTGACACCCAACAAATGATTGGCACTGAACAGAATGAAACTCTAGCACCCGCCTGTATGGAAACTCTAGCACCCTTCTGAACAACCTTTAACTCTTTACCAAACGACAAAATTTCAGACTGGCCCAAATTGGAAGCAATTGCAGACGACTATTTATATGTAGCTGAAATGAAGATTTCTGTCTTTGAAGGGAAAGAAAACATTGTGGGAAAAGGAGAAAATGCTGGTTTCCAGCATTTTCTCCTTTTCCCACAATGTTTTCAAAAGGCTTCTTTCTCAGGGTCGTTTAAACCCGGGATTGTGTGGTAAAGGGTTAATGTTAATATTATATGATCCCATAAATTGCTTACAAGCATTATTACAATTTTTTTTTGTGAGTGACTGTTTTCTGACTTTATCCTGTGGCTGTACATGTATTTTCCCCGAATTTCTTTTCAAATGTGATTTATATGACACTTTCAACAGTATTTCAGTTACAGCAACAACTCTCTTCTATGTTCAATTGTTTTCACCAGTGCTGTGCTCGGGAACTAACTTCAGATTAACCCTTTACCAGACGACAAAATTTTAGCCTTGTCCAAATCAAAAGCGTCTGCAGATGACAATTTCAGTGTGGCTCAAATGGTGCAACTTTTCTTTGATAGGGTAGAAAACATTGTGGGAAAAGGAGAAAATGCTGGTTACCAGCATTTTCTCCTTTTCCCACAATGTTTTCAAAAGGCTTCTTTCCCAAGGGCGTCAAAAAGCGGCTTTGTGCGGTAAAGGGTTAATGAAGCACTATTTCTGCATCGAGGCAAAGCAGCCACTAGACAACGACAGTGTTCGTTTTGACAGCAAAATACTGACTACCAAAATAACATAACTTACATACCATTTAACTCTTTACCACACAATCCCGAGTTTTAACGACCCTGAGAAAGAAGTCTTTTGAAGACATTGTGGGAAAAGGAGAAAATGCTGGTAACCAGCATTTTCTCCTATTCCCACAATGTTTTCTACCCTTCCTAAAACAAATTTCAGTTTTTCGGTCACATTTATTTTGTCATCTGCAAATGCTTTCAATTTGGAGCAGTCTAAAATTTCGTTGTTTGGTACAGAGCTAAATACCTGTTGTGACTTTATTTGAATGTCAAGGGTTTCGATAGTAGTAAACTCTAATAAAGGCATTTCTGTGCATATTTGTATGCAGAAACTTTGGCACGAATACAAATCAACTGAAACTTCTTCACTTAACTCTTTACCAAACGACAGAATTTTAGACTGGTCCAAATTCAAAGCATTTGCAGACAACAAAATAAATGTTATCGAAAAATTGAAGTTTGTTTTGGGAAGGGTAGAAAACATTGTGGGAAAAAGAGAAAATGCTGGTTACCAGCATTTTCTCCTTTTCCCACAATGCTTTCAAAAGGCTTCTTTCTCAGGGTCGTTAAAAGTCGGGATTGTGTGGTAAAGGGTTAACTCTTTACCAAACGACAAAATTTTAGATGAGTCCAAATTGAAAGCATTTGCAGACGACAAAATATTTGTGACAGAAAAAATGAAATTTGTTCTGGGCAGGGTAGAAAACATTGTGGGAAAAAGGAGAAAATGCTGGTTACCAGCATTTTCCCACAATGTTTTCAAAAGGCTTCTTTCTCAGTGTCGTTAAAAGTCAGGATTGTGTGGTAAAGAGATAAAAGGAGAAAATGCTGGTTACCAGCATTTTCCCACAATGTTTTCAAAAGGCTTCTTTCTCAGTGTCGTTAAAAGTCAGGATTGTGTGGTAAAGAGATAAAAGGAGAAAATGCTGGTTACCAGCATTTTCCCACAATGTTTTCAAAAGGCTTCTTTCTCAGTGTCGTTAAAAGTCAGGATTGTGTGGTAAAGAGATAAAAGACAAAAATCAAAATCGTTCAATATTATGGCATTTGCAACCAACCATTTGACCATTTTCATGCAGTCTAATCTTGGATCTACACTGCCTGGAGAGGCACATAAAGTTTGTGTGAACAATTTGATGATTTACAAAGACCTTATTTTAATGGTAAAGTAAAATTACCTCCAAATATAAAAAATTCCTAACTTCTAATTCAAAAAAGTCCTCAATGCATTTCAAACACAGGCCAAATTATAATCCAACCATAGTGACTTAATATCCTATTGACCAAATTTACCTACATGAGCTTACAATACTGTTTAACCCTTTACCAGACGACAAAATTATAGCCTTGTCCAAATTGAAAGCATTTGCAGACGACAATTTCAATGTGGCTCAAATGGTACAACTTTTCTTTGATATGGTATAAAACATTGTGGGAAAAGGAGAAAATGTTGGTTACCAGCATTTTCTCCTTTTCCCACAATGTTTTCAAAAGGCTTCTTTCCCAGGGGCGTCAAAAGGCGTCATTGTGCAGTAAAGGGTTAACTCTTTACCAAATAACACTTTACCAAACGACAACATTTTAGACTAGTCCAAATTCAAAGCATTTGCAGACGACAAAATAAATGTGACTCAAAAATAGAAATTTGTTCTTGAATGGGTAGAAAACGTGGGAAATGGGGAAATGCTGGTGACCAGCATTTTCTCATTTCCCCACAATGTTTTCAAAAGGCTTTTTCTTCAGGGTTGTTAAAGTCGGGATCATGTGGTAAAGGGATAATCCCTAGTTTTAACAACCCTGGAAAAGAAGGCTTTTGAAAACATGGTAGGAAAAGGAGAAAATGCTGGTAACCAGCATTTTCTCCTTTCCCACAATGTTTTCTCCCCTTCTGAAATCAAATTTCAATTTTAGAATTGCATTTAATTTGTCGTCTGCAAGTGCTTTAAATTTGGACAAGTATAAAATTTTGTTGTTTGGTAAAGAGTTAACCCTCTTCCTAAATTATCAAAGAGATAAATTTAGAAACATCCTGAGCTATATTGAGTAGTTTCTCCTTTCATGGCAAGACTTAGATGGACTTTGTTTTCACCCTTTCTCCCCCCTTTGCCCCTCCCTCTCCCCCCCCCCCCCAAAAAAAATGCACACACATATTTCATCTTATTTACTTTTTCATTATGTATACATGATGGAAATATTGTGATTTTGCATACAAAGTAAATAGGCTACGTGAATATGGTGAAACTGGCCTATCTCTTATTTTTTCAACAATACATGCTAGAGGATTTATGCGCCAATATACATGTATTTAACTCTTTACCACACAATCCCGACTTTTAACGACCCTGAGAAAGAAGCCTTTTTAAAACATTGTAGGAAAAGGAGAAAATGCTGGTAACCAGCATTTTCTCCTTTTCCCACAATGTTTTCTACCCTTCCTAAAACTAATTTCCATTTTTTAGTCATATCTATTTTGTCGACTGCAACTGCTTTAAATTTGGAGTGGTCTAAAATTTTTTCGTTTGGTAATGAGTTAAACCATAATACAATTTCTCCAAACCCTAAGAAAAAAAAAACAACTGCAACTAACAACCAAAATAGGAAAAGGGGGGTGTCAAGATCTTTATTTTTTTTTTTAATAGCTTTTTCCTCCAGTAACATGGACCAGCATTTAAAAAAAAAAATGCTGAATCAGCTTTAACTCTTTACCAAATGACAAATTTTAGCCTTGTCCAAATTGAAAGCATTAATGCAGATGACAATTTCAGTGTGGCTCAAATGGTGCAATTTTTCTTTTATATGGTAGAAAACATTATGGGTAAAGGAGAAAATGCTGGTCACCAGCATTTTCTCCTTTTCCCACAATGTTTTCAAAATGCTTCTCTCCTAGGGTCGTTAAAAGTCGGCATTGTGTGGTAAAGGGTTAACTCTTCATAAGCCCTCAAAGCACCGCCCCTGGTCTCAAGGGTTAAAGCCCGAAGTGTCACGTTCCTACATTACCCCCCCCCTTTTATCTTTAATCTTTTAAACCTATTCTTATGGTACCAGCTCAGAAAATCAATATTTTTCTTTATTAGTAATATTCTAACAAATGACTCCTATTAAAGGCCTTTCAACAATGCTCATGTTCAATTGTTAATACTCCACTTTAAAGTTTTTATCGAAGACAGAATAAAGACTTGAGAGTTTAAATCTTCCTTTTTCCATTGTATGGCAATAAACAATTTGCACTCAAACTTCCATTAGAAACTAATCAACTTTAAAACCAAGGTTTAACAAATGATAAATAAATTTACATTTCAAACCAAACTGCAACACTGACAATCTTTCTAGCTATTCACGGACTGATCCTTTACGTGTTCACTCCCTACCTTCTTAACCCTTTCCCAAACGATGAATTTTAGACTGGTCCAAACTGAAAGAGTTTGCAGACGACAATTTTAAATTTGATGAAAATGACAGAAAGTTCTCCAAAAGGGTAGAAAACACTGTGGGAAAAGGAGAAATTGCTCGTTTTACAAGCAATTTCTCCTTTTCTCACAGTGTTTTCAAAAGACTTGTACTGCAGACACGTGAAAACCAGGGCTTGTTTGGGAAAGGGTTAACATAAATTTACAATACAAAACTTTGAAAATGTCACTGTGAAATAACATAAATTGAGGTTTGATACATGAATACTATACAAAAACAATGTGGCAAAAGGAGGGGTTGCTTTGAGTAATTTTTTCCTTTTTTCTCTTTAGCAGTCCACTGCAAGACAGAAATATTTGCCTACAAGAGTGTCGCATAGTACATTTCTTTCAATTTTCATTGCTTAACTCTTTACCGCATGACAAAATTTTAGACTGGTCCAAATTGAAAGCGTTTGCAGAAGACAAAATAAATGCTAATGAAAAATTAAAACTTGTTTTGAGAAGGGTAGAAAACATTGAGGGAAAAGGAGAAAATGCTGGTTACCAGCATTTTCTCCTTTTCCCACAATGTTTTCAAAAGGCTACTTTCTCAGGGTCGTTAAAACTCGGGATTGTGTGGTAAAGAGTTAAGATTCATTTCCACACAATCACCACACATGCTACAGGTTATTAGCAATTAACTCTTTACCAGAAGACAAAATTCTTGCCTTGTCCAAATTGAAAGCATTTGCAGACGACATTTCAAATGCTACTCAAGACATAAAATTTGTCTTTCAGAGGGTAGAAAACATTGTGGGAAAAGGAGAAAATGCTGGTTACCAGCACTTTCTCCTTTTCCCATAATATTCTCAAAAGCCTTCCTTCTCAGGGTTGTCAAAAGTCGGTACTGTGCGGTAAAGGGTTGACATACATATACATTTGATGTGTCTTCAACCCATGCTAAACCTTATTTTGACACTTTAGTTAGCCAACGACAAAATTCAAAACTCATCCAATTCCAAAAGACATACCAAATGTAGTTGAATTTTTTCTTTGAGCACCATCCAGTTAACTAAATGTTTTTTTGTGTGTGTGAAAACGGTGATAAAAAAAAAAAGCAATTATTTAGTGCCAGTTACTAACTAGAACTGTCACAAAGTGGACAAATACCCCCCACCAGCACCTTGTCACTGAAGCAGCACAACAAAGTTCATCTTGAACCTTGACCTTTGACCCATGTGACCCAAAAACAATAGGGCACCCCCTTGGGTCATGAGGAATACTTGCATAAAGTTTCAGGGTCCTAGGTCAAATGGCTTCTGAGTTAGAGCATGGAAACAAAAAGATGAACAGACGGATAGATGGACGGACAGACAGACATGGTGAAACCAGTATAACCCCTCTACTACGTAGGTAGGGGGTATAAGTACCTAGTGAATAAATTACATTATGTACAAACTAGAGGCCCCTGAGGACTTGAATCACTCTTATAGCAGTAATTTTGCTTATTTTCTAGCAATAATCATGAATTGTTGATCCAAAAAGGCAAAAAACAAACACACACACAAAAATGGGGAGGGGGGAACGTTGTTGCAACTGGGCTTGAACCCACTAAGACAGCATAATAAGCAGGCATGGTGAATTGAACAAATAGTGAAATAAACTACAATTTCTCAAAACCAATTGTTTGGAATCAAGCCATATTCGATAGGATTTCAGTACCGGTACTCGTTGTTTAAACAATCCCTGCAAGTTTCAAAGAAATGGGACCAACAATGTAGGCTTCGTTAAGAACAAGACAAAGTCATCAAATGGCTGCTTTTCCTAAACCAATTGCTGGATTGTCTTCATTTTCAATAGGATTCAATTCCTTTGCGATACAAATAACCTGAGCAAGTTTTAAAAGAATTGAATCAAAAACGCTGACTTTATCATGTGAACAAAAAATGTAAATTTTCAATTTCAAATGTTTACTTTTCACCTACTAAAGTTGGATTTTTTTCAAAATCAACAGGTTTCAATTCATTTATGATACAAATAATCTGTGCAAGTATCAAAAGAATGGGATAAATAGTGCTAAATAAAATTTTGGATTTAAATGGCAACTTTTGCCTTACTAATTTATGGATTTTTCCAAAATCAGTACGGTTCAACCTTTTGATTATATAAGAAACTGTACACGTTTCACAGAAGTCTGCCCACAAATGCAGACTTTATCGCATAAACAAGAAATGTAAATTTTCAAATTTAGCCATCTAATTTCATATTTGGTTTTCAAAACTCAATAGGATTCAATAGGATTCAAGCTATTTGTAATATAAAGAAAATGAGCAAATGTTTCATGAAACTCTGACCAAAAGTGAAGACTTTATTGCGTAAACAAGAAAAAGACTAACGGATGGATGGACAGACAGGCTGATAAAGGTACCGACAGCAGAAACCACGCCATGACATATTGCCTGCTGGCCTTTGGCCAATAGAGCTAAAAACAAAGACGTTTTTACCTGAGACTGGGTTTCTGAGTTTCTGAGGTTAGCATTCAGGTTCAGACAGGCACTCTGCATGCTGCGTGCAGTCTTTGTGACGTCCGTCTTAATGTGTGATAAGTCCCTCTCTGTGGCCGTCTTCAGCTCACTAAAGTTTCGACGAAATGCTACGACAGCTCTCCAGAGAGAGAGCAGACGGCTATGTTCTGCACTGAAGTATTCATTGAAGCTCTGAAAAAGGGTAATAAATATTTTTTTAGAGTTTTACGCTACATTCTAACCCTTTATCACACAATCCCGAGTTTTAATGAACCTGAAGGGGAGGGTATTCTATCCTATCAAAGATAAAAACATCATGTGAGCTACCTTTGTTGTCTGCAAATGCCTTTAATTTGGTCCAGTCCAAAGATTGGTCATTCTGTAAAGAGTTAACAATATTTCCTTTATATCATAGCAGCCTTTGCATCTCTAAACCCCCATTCCACTGAGCAGCAACTCTGCTATGCTTTGAATTTTTGGTTAAAAACGCTGTGAATCGTAGCAGGAATGGTAAGAGAAGCACAGCTCCTGCGCTTAGGTCATAGCAAGGTCGCAGCAGCATATGTACTAAGCATAGACTAAGCGTAGCCTGAAATCCTGTGCCGTAGTGGAAGCATCTTAGAGAGACCTCGCGTGCCGTAGAAGCACGACAAGATCATGACCAGCGCAGCGAGATCGTTATTGAAGTGTACTATAATTAAGTGTACTGAAAAAACTTGCGACCCAAAAATTTGCACATGTCAGCACCTCTGCAGCGATTAAGAAGATTTTGGAGAAGCGCCATGATCACTATGAGCGCAGAGGAATCGCCGCCCAATGGAATATGGGTATTATATCATGGCAGCCTTTGCTCCTAAGTGATCCTAAAGTTTCTTTATTCAGCAATATGCATTATACTGGCTGCCTTTCCACACAGGCAAAGCTTAACCCTTTACCTCACAATCCCAACTTCTAACGACCCTGAAAAAGAGAGCTTTTGAAAACATTGTGGGAAAAGGAGAAAAAACTGGTAACCAGCATTTTCTCCTTTTCCCACAATGTTTTCTACAAAACTGAATTTCAATTTTTGACTTACGCTTATTTTGTCATCTGCAAAAGCTTTCAATTTGGACTGGTCTAAAATTTTGTCATTTGGTAAAAGGTTAAACAATGCTCAGCAATGAGAGATGACTGAATCAAGTCGTAATGACAAGCTCTGTGAATTTAGAATTCCTTATCTGACCTTTATGTGCCACCTTGACACATGTTTCACATGACACTTTCCAACCAGTTAGTTCAGATGGTCGCAAGCACTAACACACGTTCACCGAACTACAATTATGACAACTCTGTCTTGCACATCCAAACTGGCGCAACAAAAATTTTGCCAAAAAATGGATACTGTTGTCAATGAGCAATTTCTCTATTAGCCAGACTATTTTCACACATTTTTATGTACTAAACCTCATTTCTTATTGATGATACCCATTTTACATGATGTAGGTTTCCACTTGTCTGCCGAGATAACAGTTATAGACATTAATATTCATGTTTTCAAAGGTTTCTACTAATTTGTTTAACCCTTTACCAAACAACAAAATTTTGGATCCGTCCAAACTGAAAGCATTTGCAGACGACAACAAAAATATGACTCAAAACTTGAAATGATTTTGTGGAAGGTTAGAAAACATTGTGGGAAAAGGAGAAAATGCTGGTTACCAGCATTTTCTCCTTTTCCCACAATGTTTTCAAAAGGCTTCTTTCTCAGGGTCGTTAAAAGTCGGGATTGTGTGGTGAACAGTTAACTGCCTAGCAGACAACCTTGAGAAAGACAAAACATTGTAGGAAAAGGAGAAAATGCTACCAACTAGCATTTCTCCTTTTCCCACAAACTTTCCCATTCTTTCACAGAAAAATTCAATTATTCAGGCCAAATTCTGTTTGTCATCTGCAGATGTTATCAATACGGATTAGTCCAAAATTTTGTCATCTAGTGAAGACTAGCTCTTTACCACATGACAAAATTTTATATGTACTTGTCTTCATTTAAAGCATTTGTAGACAACAAATGCAGCTCTAGTAATGCCATATGTCTTTAACCCTTTCCCAAACAATGAATTTTAGACTGGTCCAAATTGAAAGAGTTTGCAGACGACAATTTTAAATTTGATGAAAATGACAGAAAGTTCTCCAAAAGGGTTGAAAACACTGTGGGAAAGGGAGAAATTGCTCGTCATGAGCAATTTCTCCTTTTCCCACAGTGTTTTCAAAAGACTTGTACTGCAGACACGTGAAAACCAGGGCTTGTTTGGGAAAGGGTTAAAGGGGTAGAAAACATTGAAGGAAGAGAAGTAAATACTGGTTACCAGTTCAGGAAGGTTCTGCAAATGGTTAATGTAGTAATGCATAAAAGAAGAGGGCCATTGGCCCTAAAGTGCTCACCTGAGTAAAGTCATCTAGAATTGACAAGATTGAAGAGATCCTGCTTGTGATGAAGTAAAAACATGTGTTTTGGCCAATTTCTGTAAGTATTTGACTGAAAATGTGGCGCCAAGAGTGCAAACAAGGTTTTTCTTAGATTTGTCCCAGCGATCTACTTTATGATCTACTTTATGACCCCACACGACCCAATTTAAAACTAGTCCAAGATGTTATCAGGACAAGCAATCTGACTGATTTTCATGAGTACCTGACTGAAACTGTAACCTCTACAAAGTACACAAGGTTTTTCTAAGATTTGACAGTCAACTTACAGTTTGATCCAGCATGACCTAATTTCAAACTTGTCCAGGATATTATCAAGACAAAGATTCTCACCATCTTTCAAGACCATCAGATTGAAAATGTGGCCTCCACAGTGCAGACAAGTTTTTTTTCAAAGATTTGTCCCAGTGACCAACATTTTTACCCTACATAACCAAGACTGAACTAGTCTGAAATACCATCAAGACAAACATTCTGATCAACTTTCATGACTATCACATAGAAAACATCAAGAGTGTACATAAAGTTTTTTCTAAGATTTGTACCAGTAACCTACTTTTGGACCTGAGGTGACCCAATTTCAAACTGAGATATCATCAAGACAAACATTCTAAACAACTTCTGTATAACTATAGGACTGAAGATATAGCACGCAATGTTTTTTTAAGAATTAACTCTTTACCAAACGACAAAATTTTGGACTGCTCCAAATTGAATGCATTTGCGGACGATAATTCAAATGTTGTTCAAATGATGGAATTTGTCTTTGATATGGTAGAAAACATTGTGGGAAAAGGAGAAAATGCTGGTTACCAGCATTTTCTCCTTTTCCCACAATGTTTTCAAAAGGCTTGTTCCCCGGGGTTGTTAAAACTCAGTATTGTGAGGTAAAGGGCTAACCAAGTGATCTTCTTTTTCACCTGAAAGACCGAATTTCAAATTAGAGATATTATCAAGACAAACATTTTGACCAATTTTCTGAGTACTGGACTGAAAATATGGCCTCAAGAGTTTACAAAAGATTTTTCCAAGATTTGTCCTAGTGATCTACTTTTTGACTTGACGTGACTCAATTTCGAAGCTGACAAAGATATTATCAAGACAAACATTTTGACCAAATTTCATGGGTATCCAAATGAAAATAAAGTCTCTAAATCACACATAAGATAATTGTTAACAACCACATAACAGACGACTGACACAGCATGATCACTTCCTGCTATGGTGAACTAAAAATAGCCAACCCAGACCAAAATTATTTACCTGTTCTTCTTCTCTCCATTCATTTTCCTTCTGATCTAATTCCTCTCTAGCTCTCTGCCAATCAGCAGTCAGTTTGTGGATATCAGCAGTCAGGGACTGGTTGGCTGAAGTGGCTTGGTCCAGTTGTTCTCTAAGCATGGAGTTCACATGAGCCAAACTGGCAGACCTGTGAAAGTTGAACATTTATAAAGTAAATCAAAATCTGCACTGAACTGTCTATATCTTGTTTAATGCATATGAAATAGATCATGTCTTAACCCTTTACCACACAATCCCTACTTTTAACGACCCTGAGAAAGAAGCCTTTTGAAAACATTGTGGAAAAAGGAGAAAATGCTGGTAACCAGCATTTTCTCCTTCTCCCACAATGTTTTCTACCCTTCACAAAACAAATTTCACTTTTTGAGCCACATTTGATTTGTCGTCTGCAAATGCTTTGAATTTGGGCCAGTCTGAAATTTTTTTTCTCGTTTGGTCAAGATTTAAGCAGACATGTTTGTGTATAGATGTATTATGTAGCCTAAGCCCTGTATCAATCCCAACTTTCCATGACCCTGAAGACGAAGAAAGCTTTTGAAAACATTGCAGAACCAGCATTTTCTCCTTTCCTTGCATGTTTTTAATCCTATCAGAAACAAAGGTCATCTATTGAGCTACATTTTACCTGTCGTCTGCAAATACTTTCAACAGGGTCGATACCAAAATTTGTCAATTATCAAGACTTAATTCTTTACCACACAATCCCGACTTTTAACGACCCTGAAAGAAAAGGCTTTTGAAAATATTGTGGGAAAAGTAGAAAATGCCGGTAACCAGCATTTTCTCTTTTTCCCACAATGTTTTCAACCCTATCAAAAAGAGAAATCATCAGTTTAGCAACACTTAATCTGTCGTCTGCAATTGCTTTCGATTTGGTTCAGCCTAAATTTTTGTTGTTTGGTAAAGACTTAAACAGAATATTTGTCTTTCATAGGTTTTACCAGTGCTAGGATGGGAGCTCTGCAGTGTCTTTCAAAAGGGCACTCCAATGTCTAAATTATAAATAGTTACCCCTTTTTCTAGGATGTTTTCAAAGGCCTTTTTCTTAAGAGTGATTAAAACATAGGATTGCTCGGTAAAGGGTTAACTCTTTGCCAAACGACAAAATTTTGGACTTGCCAAAACTTAAAGCATTTGCAGATAACACTAAAGGTGGCACAAATGACAAAATGTATCCTTCATAGGTTAGAAAACATTGTGGATAAAGGAGAAAATGCTGGTTACCAGCATTTTCTCCTTCTCCCACAATGGTTTTAAAAGCCTTCTTCCTAAGAGTCGTTAAAAGTTGGGATTGTGTGGTAAAGGGTTAAATCAACTGGGACATAATTGCCTACCTTACAGCATATTCATCTATCTTATCCCAGACAGCAGGAATGCCAATTCTTTTTACCACACTTCAATTGCAGACAGGTCCAAACCCAATGCACTTGCAGATGACCAATTAACCCTTTCCCAAACAAGCCCTTGTTTTTATGTGTTTGCTGTACAAGTCTTTTGATAACACTGTAGGAAAAGGAGAAATTGCTCATAACGAGCAATTTCTCCTTTTCCTACAATGTTTTCTACCCTATTTGAGAACTGTCTGTCATTTTATCACATTAAAAATTGTCGTCTGCAAACTCCCTCAGTTTGGAAGAGTCTAAAGTTTGTTGTTTGGGAAAGGGTTAAATTGGCTCAAACAGTGGAAGTTGTCTTTGATAGGGTAGCAAACAATGTGGGAAAAGGAGAAAATGCTGGTAATTATTTACCCCACCCTCTGAAATCCTTTATTACATGCAGTTTTACCAACAAAAAGACAGGATGACATACATGTACATGTGTTTAGATCATCTGCTAGATCATGTGGCAATGTTTTAAATGCGACGACAAGCTGGCTTCAACTGTTGCAACGTTTTGACGAATACCAGTGAAGTCACATGATTTAATTTCAAAATAACAGCGGGATAGTGATGAAGGTTAACCTTTTTCCAAACAACAAATTTAGGACAATTCCAAATTAAAAGCATTAGCAGACGACAAATTTGAAATTGGTACAAATGAGCTGATGATCTCTAATATGGTAGAAAACATTATGGGAAACGGAGAAATTGCTTGTTATAAGCAATTTCTCCTTTTCCCACAATGTTTTCAAAGGCTTTCTTCCCCAAGGTTTTAAAACCTGAGACTGTTTGGTAAAGCGTTAAGGTGGGTTTTCTTTCAAATGTTTGGATGAAACTAAATGATATTTTCTACAACACTAACTAAGAGATGAAATTGAAAAATGATTTTACAATTGGTTCTATACACCCTGTTAAAATTTTGGTGTTTTTCTTGATCAGACTATAACTACCATGAATCAACGATCAACAAGGCTACAAAGTACCTTTGCTGCTCTTCCTCCAGTTTTATCAATGCTTGTTCCAGGTCCATGTTGTGTTCTGACTCGGCCATCCTTAACCGACTCTCTGTTGTGTCCAGTCTGTCACTTGCACTCTGTAACTTACAGAAAAACAAACAAGATGAATTTGGTTGTTGGCTGAATTAAGGATTTACCTTATATTGAGTCCTAGATAGAGTGTATGTCCGGGCTTGTATTTGCATTGCCATAAAGCTTGCATTAGACTTGTCCATTTGAAAGTATTTACAGATGATTATAAAAAAGTGTCTCAAATTCTGGAAAAAGGAGAAAATTCTGGTTTTTCCAACATATTTTCATAAGTCTTCTACCTCAGGGTCATTTTGTAGAAAAATTGGATTGTTCCACAAAGGCATTTAAGATCTTCATAAACAGAAATTGCCAAATTCAAAAACTATCCTCATGGCAAACACATTTTTTTTTCACTTTAATTAATCAACATGAATTTTCATCGGTGCTTTGAAGAATTGAACTCATAAAGAAGAAGGCTGTTGAAAACACTGTGGTAAAAAGGAGAAAATGCTAGTAACTAGCATTTTCTTTCAATGTTTTCCACCCTATCAAAGACAGAAATCATTATTTGAGCTACGTTTAATTTGTCGTCTGCAAATGCCTTCAATTTGGTAAAGAGTTGATAGATGTACATGGATCAAGAATGAAATCATTTATCACATACGTATGAGCCATGCTCTGGCAAAAAGGGGGCTTTTCCAAACAAGCCCTGGTTTTCACGTGTCTGCAGTACAAGTCTTTTGAAAACACTGTGGGAAAAGGAGAAATTGCTCATAACGAGCAATTGCTCCTTTTCCCACAGTGTCTTCTACCCTTTTTGAGACCTTTCTGCCATTTTTATCAAATTTAAAATTGTCGTCTGCAATCTCTTTCAATTTGGACCAGTCCAAAATTTGTTGTTTGGGAAAGGGTTAATGCATCTGTGATGCATTATTCCAAGGAAGTCATCACATGATTATGGATACATAAAAACCATTTTGCCTGAAAACTGACCATATCAAAAGGTGGACTGGTCCTTTAACACACAGAAAATTGACAAATAGTGAAAAGTTTCGGACTACGTAGGCTGACACAGGTTGATACTTTTCGCAGATGCATTAAGCCCCCTTTTCACAGAGCATGGCTCACATACATGTAGCAACCCATGCTCTCAGTGGAACACTGAGAGCAATTTTCTTATATAACACATGGATGTGAAAAGCAAATAGTTCTGTACTTGGTCAAGGCTCTGTAATCATGCAAGTCATTTCTAAAACATTGCCTACTCCGATTTCTCTGTGAAATTAGGTGTCAAAATTGATGACCATGACGAAGTTGCCTGTTTTATAATCTTTAAAATCAAAACAAAATCATTATATGCAAGTTTCTTTGGAACTACTTTTTATCCATGATGTGCACACAGTGTGCACACCTGTGAAAAAAGCTAATTAGCTTTAAGTAAATTTCAATAATGATTATGATATAATATAATAATTATGTACATCATAATTCTTCAGGTATAGTTATCTAATATAAAGAATCTGACATTTGTTTGTTTTTGAGGTAAAATTGTATTAAAATCCTCAACAAAAAATGTTATTAAGCTCACCAGAGGCTCACTTTATACTTTTTTTTAATATTGTCTCAACCAAACTCAGATCAGATCCTACATAACTATGCTTGCAATTTTATTTTGAAGAACTTTTTACCCTATTTTTGTAACTATGGCTACATGATTATGCCAATATTATGCTATTTATCTATCAAAAAGGAAAATACAAAAAAATTAGATTACAACCGTAACAACAACAACATAACAACAACAACAAAGATTTACTTTTTCTGCTGGTCCATCATACACAAAATACTCCATTTTACTGTCTTTACTTAAAACTTGATCGAACTTTCCCTTTTCTACTGTTGAAGCAACAGAAATGGTAACAACCTCAATGACCTTACAGTATTCACCAATCACAATCCTTCCTAATATTCATAGCAAAGCATTCTGGTACTGGACTATTGGAATCTCTACTCTGCTGACTTTCACATTTCCTCTACCTAACACCATTGCTCAAATTAACCCAGTGCCAAAGCAGTCCCGTATTTTAAAAACCCTTGGGAAAAGTAAAGACTTTTGAAACAGTGTTGAAAAGGAGAAAATGCTTGTAACCAGCATTTTCTCCTTTTTTCCACCTTGTTTCCTACCCTTCTGTGTCAAATTCCATGATTTGAGTCACTTTGTCATATGCAAATGCTTTAACTCTTTACCACACAATCCCGACTTTTAACGACCCTAAAAAGGAAGCCTTTTGGAAACATTGTGGGAAACAGAGAAAATGCTGGTAACCAGCATTTTCTCATTTTCCCACAATGTTTTCTACCCTTCACAAAACAAATTTCAATTTTTAAGTTACGTTTGTCATCTGCAAATGCTTTCAATTTGGAGTTGTCTAAAATTTTGTCATTTGGTAAAGAGTTAATATGGACAAGAGTAAAATTTTGTTGTCTGGTAAACAGTAAATGGAAATCAAGTTGTCTTCAACTATGCCATGCCTATTTTTGGCCAATGATTAGTTTTGAAATTTATTAATTTTCTGAAGTTATCTTTGTTCCATTTGATACAAAAAAAAAAATACAAAACTGATGCAATTTTACAAAAGAAAACCTAGCAGAAAACTGAAACTGTGTCAAGCATGGGCAGATATTTAGGAAAAGCCATAAAACTTTAAGTGCCATTTCAGTGTTTCAATCAGTCACTGAGAAAATCAATTCTTTTTACCACTTGAAATTAAAAAATCATTAAATAAGAACTGGTCTATGATTTTATTCACAGGTTCACAAGAAACTTTTATTTCTTATCATGTATTATTCAATGTTATTTTTAATTACTCCATAATTTTTCATACCCGATAGTCCAACTATTACATTAGATTACAGTCTACATTATACATTGTGTTGTATTTCCCATGTGGAAGATACCATGGAATGTTTGGACCAACCAATCAAAAGATGTTTTTCACAAATCAAAGCACACAATTATTCACAGTCAATACATAAACTTGTGGACAACAATCCATGTACATGATACCAATTACACTGGTGAAAAGAAGGTTACTTTAATACTGTCCATTATTTCATTTGTGTAGAAAATATTATGTTGAAAGAGATTTTACATATAAGGTCTGCAAAAGCAAAGCATTATTAACCTAAACTTTGAATCTTGTATGTCAACCTCATTCCAAATTGGTTTGCTTTTACAAAACAGCAGGGAGAAATTACTGTCTACTTACGAAACAAAAAGAAGCTCGGGTTAAAACAATTTAATAGTATGATTTTGAAGTATGACCTTGACCTTTGTTCGGATTGAACAATTAGTTCACATGACCCCTCTTCTCATCAAGGAGACCAAATGGACTAAATTCTATTCATAACCTATGCTTATATCTATATAGAAATAATGATTGGAAAAAATTCTTTTCTAAAGATAATTCTATCAAGTGACCTTCAATTGTGATCTTGACATTTGACCTTTGCAGAATTTGTGGCATGACGCTTCTAGTCATAAAACAGAACAATGGAGACAAATCTCACTGAAATCCACATATGATTACAATGCAGGAGTAACGGTGTGGACAAACTATATTTACGACAATTGCCATGTCTATAAACTTTTGGTAAAGAGTTAAGGGTTGAGCAGTCAAAAACTTGCACATGAGGCCTAAACATACACAATAATTATCTCTTTTACCAAACGACACAAATTTAGACTGGTCCAAATTGAAAGCATTTGCAGACGACAAAATAAATGTGATTGAAAAATTAAAATTTGTTTTGGGAAGGGCAGAAAACATTGAGGGAAAAGGAGAAAATGCTGGTTACCAGCATTTTCTCCTTTTCCCACAATGTTTTCAAAAGGCTTCTTTCTCATGGTCATTAAAAGTTGGGATTGTGTGGTAAAAAGTTAAATCATTCGACTAATATATTAATGAAAAGGTCTATTGAAAATCTCTGATTCAAATTTCAATCTAAGTCTGCTCAAGCAGAAATCATTGAAAGTTTTGTTTGACTAATTTGCCTTTTCATGTTCATTCATGCTGTATATTTGCTGATTGTTTGAAATTGGTATTGGAAGATTGTAACATACAATCAGAAACATGACAAGACTTAATCTTTTGAATATAAAAAAATATCAGGAAAGTGGAATTAAAATTTGCCGTTTCCTGGTTTTCAGAACAATCCCTTATGTAGACATCTTGTAGCTGTTTCTTCAATGTTTGTTACTGCCAGATATTGCGACAAAGAAAGATATTCATTTGATATTGAGAAAAAAAACTATGCGAATATTCAATCAACCATTTTCACCTGTTATAGTCATATTGTCAAGGTTACTAATTCCCACCTCATCTCAAGACAATGTTCGACTTTGTTTAACTCTTTACAAAACAACACAATTTTAGACTTGTCCAAATTGAAAGCATTTGCGGATGACAATTCAAATGTGCCTCAAATGATGGAATTTGCCTATAGTAGGGTAGAAAACATTGTGGAAAAAGAAGAAAATGCTGGTTACCAGCATTTTCTCCTTTTCCCACAATGTTTTCAAAGGGCTTCTTCCTCACGGTCGTTAAACTGAATTTAGCTCAAATGATGACTTCTGTCTTTGATAGGGTAGAAAACATTGTGGGAAAAAGAGTAAATGTTGGTTACCAGCATTTTCTCGTTTTCCTATGTTTTCAAAAGCCTTCTTTTTCAGGGTCTTTAAGATTCTGAATTGTTTGGTAAAGTGTTAAAATTTGTTCACCAATAGAAAAAATTAGGACTTTTCAAAATCAAATGTATTTTGCAGACAAAAAAATTAAATGTGGCTCAAATTGTGGAAAGTGCTTTTGACACGGTAGAAGACATTGTGTCAAAAAAAGAAACAAGAGCACCACAAGCAGGTACCAACCCTCAGCTGCAATTGCTTTCAGAAAGAGATTGATTTTCACTTGAACATTCCCAAGTCTAAAACGGGGCATAACTGTGTCAAAAATATTTTGCTGGTCACCGGCCCTTGTTGTACAGGTTCCCTTTTGATTGTTGACAACTAGTCCATGTTTCTGTTCTGTTCTGTCTAAGGAAATATCTTCAGTTATGACAAAGATATCATAAAATGTCAAAATTTTTGCACAACAAATTTTAAGTTGAAGAGGGGCGTAACTGAGTCAAAAATATTTTGATGGTTACCTGCCCTTGTTGTTTAAGTTCCCCTTTTGATAGTTAACAGAGAGTCCAAGTTTTAACCCTTTACCACACAATCCTGAGTTTTAACAACCCTGAGAAAGAAGCCCTTTGAAAACATTGTGGGAAAAGGACAAAATGCTAGTAACAAGCATTTTCTCCTTTTCCGACAATGTTTTCTACCCTATCAAAGATAGAAATCATCATTTGAGCTACAATTAAATGGTTGTCTGAAACTGCTTTCGATTTGGACCAGTCATAAATTTTGTCATTTGGTAAAGAGTTAAGTAAAGATCTTCAATAATGACAGAGATAAATGTATCATAAAATGTCAAAGTTTTTGCACCATGCTGCATTCAAAATGTTGTCTATGAATACCTTAGATATGGACAAGTTTTGTAAAACTGTCTTTTGGTATAGAATTAGGAAACAAAATGAACATAAATCTACACACTTGTTGTTTGTTTTTTAACCCTTTACCAAACTACAAAATTTTAGAGGGATCCAAACTGAAAGCATTTGCACACAAAAATTAAGTGTGACTCAGTTGACGGGATTTGCATCTGAAAGGGCAGAAAACATTGTGGGAAAAGAAGAAAATACTGATTACCACAATGTTTTCTAAAACCATCCTCCAAGGTCATTAAAACTTCGGACTGTGTGGTAAAGGGTTAAACTGTATGGCAGAGGGTTAATTAGGTTTCTCAATGTGGTCCATTGTGGCTTTTTACATTTTAATATAACCCCCCAAAAAAAGTTTCAATATGCTGAAAGATTCTAAAAATTGACGTGCTGAAAGATTCTGAAATTCAAAAAATCTAAATAAAATTCTATCTGCTGATTACCACACAATCCCAAGTTCTAACAACCCTGAGAAATAATCATTTTGAAAACATTGTGGGAAAGGGAGAAAATACTGGTAACCAGCATTTTCTCCTTTTCCAACAATGTTTTTCTCACCTCTCAGAAACAAATCCAATCATCTTTACCACATGTAATTTGTCGTCTGAAAATGGACCGGTCTAAAATATTGTCATGCGGCAAAGAGTATATTGTTATTCAACAGATTTAACTCTTTACCAAACGACAAAATTTTTGACCGGTCCAAATTGAAAGGATTTGCAAACGACATATTAAATGTAGCTCAAATGATGATTTCTGTTTTAGATAGGGTAGAAAACATTATGGGAAAAGGAGAAAATGTTGGTTACCAGCATTTTCTCCTTTTCCCACAATGTTTTCAGAGACTTCTTTTCTCAGGGTAGTTAAAAGTAGGGATTGTTTGGTAATGGGTTAACCCTTTCCCAAACAAGCCCTGGTCTGCAGTACAAGTCTTTTGAAAACACTGTGGGAAAAGGAGATATTGCTCATAATGAGCAATTTCTCCTTTTTCCACAGTGTTTTCTACCTTTTTTGAAAACTTTCTGGCATTTTCATCGAATTCAAAATTGTCGTCTGCAAACTCTTTCAATTTGGACTAGTCCAAAATTTGTCGTTTGGGAAAGGGTTAAAACAACTATAAATCTAACTCACATTGCGATTTCCTCTATACCAAGACATTGCCGGTTCAATCCTTTTGCATGTTCGTAAAGCTCAAACACGGAATGCAATTTAAAAGTCACCCCTAAATTCCAAGATCGAAATTTTTAAATTCTAACCTACAGTACACTTTCCCAGAGGTCAATGAATATGGGAGAATTTCCATTCCATTCAATTCACACCACTTAACCCTTTACCAGACGACAAAATTCTAGCCTTGTCCAAATTGAAAGTATTTGCAGACGACAATTTCAGTGTGGCACAAATGGTGCAAATTTTCTTTGATAGGGTAGAAAACTTTGTGGGAAAAGGAGAAAATGCTGGTTACCAGCATTTTCTCCTTTTCCCACAATGTTTTCAAAAGGCTTCTTTCCCAGGGGCGTCAAAAGGCGGCATTGTGCGGTAAAGGGTTAACCCTACACCAAATGACATATTTCTAGACCAGTCCAAATTGTAAGCATTTGAAGAAAACAAACGTCCAAATGATGATTTCTATATTTGAAAAGGTAAAAAACATTGTGGGAAAAGGAGAAAATACTGATTACCAGCATTTTATCCTTTTCCCACAATGTTTTCTACCCTGCCTTCCCCAGGGTCGTTTGAACTCGGGGATTGTGTGGTAAAGGGTTAACTCTTACCACTTATATTTGTAATGTTCAGACTGTCAAAGGACTCTTCACTCATCTAAATATATTGTTGCTTCAAGGGCACTTTGGTTAATCAAAGCGTTGAAAATACTGGTGTGGCATTTGTCAAGGGAGCCATTGTGTGGAAATAATCATTTGAAAAATAAACAACAGAAATAGTTTCAAAATATTCGCTTGAAAGTCAACCTACTATATAGTAATGCAAAATCTGATAGAGAAGGGTGCAATCTTGTGGGACGAACAAGTCCGGGCGAATAAGCCCTGGGAGGAATAAGCCCAGGAACGAACTGTTTTGGGATGAACAAGCACGGTATGTGTGTATCATTACGCCACCATAGAAGGCCATAGCGGATCAAGCTATTTTCGATAAAAAGGAAGTATTTCCACGATCGATGGCCTAATCCAATTAATTGTTATATGCCATTTTCAACTTCATATCCGAGTGCAATTGAAACATTTATTTGTCTCAGAAAAAAATAATTTTAACTGGGTTTACTTCCTTCGGTTTCGCACAAACTGCGATACATGATTTTCAAAATGCCGTCTAGAACTCATAGTGGCATTGTCTTCGACAAATGCCACAAAAATCACACAAAGTATAAAACCTTGTAGATCAAAGATCAGATAGTAGAATTTGTGGGGTCTGGTCTTAATCCACAGTGTGTACAAAAGAACACAAATTGCTACAGGAAGGGTTAACCCAATATTTCACATGCAATATTTCAATCTGATCCAAAGGTTCCTCAGAAAATTTGTAATAGGTCAAAGGTATGAAAAAAAGTTAAACATAACATAAAAATACAACAAACAATACAACACTGTAATGATTTGGTAAAAGTAGTTATTTTACATTATTTTTTCAACATTACAATGATTTCAAACACAAACCTAGTACAAAAAAAGCATATGAGGAAAAGAGATCAAGGTACATTGTATATAGCAAATCCTTTAAGTCCACGGGAGAACAATAGTTTAATTTTTCTGATATGTCGATTTTTTTATCCTTAACCCAGTGAATGGATAGACAAGTCTGCATTTAAATGATAGGGCAATTACTTGCATTTTGTTGAAAAAAAATGTTTGGATGTAATTTAAAAGGGCCATTTTTTGCATTGTACCCAGATTAACCAGTTTTTTAGACTATATAACATTACTGTCTTGATCCATTTACTCTTATTAAAGTTGTTCTAAAACCTTCTACATGTTATTATACAGAGCTACAGATATAGGGAGTGATTTTGATTATAGAATTGAAAATATTACTAATTCTCAACTAAACCCTATGGTATGGGTACTCATTAGAATCGTCTCATCGAGACGATTCTAATGAGTACCCACAACATAGGGTTTGGAAGAGAAATAATGGATTTAGAATACCATCACTCCCTCTTATCTGGAGCTCTGAGATTACATACTTTGTGGGTAAAGGGTGCATTCTACTAAATGTTCAAAATGTTAGCCAGTATTGTCTGTGTGTAGAAAGTGTGAAAAATGCTTAATTATAAATTTGCAGAAGGCTGGATTATGTTTCACTGCAAATGTCGCCTTGTACATCTTGAATGGTACAAATCAAGATCAGACTGCAAAAAACATGTAGTCTGATCTTTGATCTACACCTTCCGCTACCTAGTACTAACTAATCTTTGACCAAAATCTGCTTCAAAAGCAATGATAATCATACTTTAACCCTTTACCAAACGACAAAATTTGAGACTGGTCTAAATTGAAAGCATTTGCAGACGACAAAATAAATGTTACCGAAAAATGGAAGTTTGTTTTGGGAAGGACAGAAAACACTGTGGGAAATGGAGAAAATGCTGGTTACCAGCATTTTCTCCTGTTCCCACAATGTTTTCAATAGGCTTCTTTCTCAGGGTCGTTAAAAGTCAGGATTGTGTGGTAAAGGGACTGGTTAAGACCTTAAGAAATGTCATATCCATCTGTTTGGCAGTAAGAGTTAACCAAACATACAGGAAGAAAAACTTTCTTTGTAGTTTTACAGTTGTTTGGCCCTATTATCTGAAAAAAATATCATAACAGTGTAGGTAAAGGATCAAAGTGCATGTTCTGCACATCCTGATCTTGACCTACACAGTTCCCCAGTACCAATAAAGTTTTGCATAGCACACTAAGGGTTAACCCTTTCCCAAATGACAAATTTTAGCCCCTCCCAAATTGAAAGCATCTGTAGATGAAAAATTTGAAAGTGGTACATATGAACTGAGGGTTTTTTGACAGGGTTGAAAACATTGTGGGAAAAGGAGAAAATGCTGGTTACCAGCATTTTCTCCTTTTCTCACAATGTTTTCAAAAGGCCTATTCCTCAGGGATGTGAAAACACGGGATTGTTTGGTAAAGGGTTAATACAATTATTTATAAATTAATCCAGGTGCACTTAACTTGAAATATACCTGGGTCCATTTTTACCAACCAATCAACCATTCTTAAGAATATTCTTAAGTCTTATTTTCGAGAATTCTCTAAATTTGAAAGTAACAAACTGTAATTCTATTTGTTAACTCTTTACCAAACGACAAAATTTTAGACTCATCCAAATTGAAAACATTTGCAGACAACAAAATTAATGTGACTCAAAAATTGAAATCTGTTTTGGAAGGGTAGAAAACATTGTGGGAAAAGGAGAAAATGCTGGTTACCAGCATTTTCTCCTTTTCCCACAAAGTTTTCAAAAGGCTTCTTTCTCAGGGTCGTTAAAAGTCTGCATTCTGTGGTTAAGGGTTAATTAACTATGTGTCTACTATGAGAAGAAAATAAATGTGTGCAAATTCCTATTAAATACAAAAATACAGAATCATGATGCCATACTGTATTGTTATTTTCAACTTTTGCATATTAATGTACAGTCTTATTGTGTTTGGGAAACATGCCAACAGGTGTCTTTGTTGAGTGTTGTTTGTGCATTAGGAGCTAGGGATGCATGAGCTTAATTTCTTTTTGACCAAAAGCAGACCCTGTCTCTAAATAATGGGTGAAAAGTGCTGCATCTGATGTCACCAAAAGTGATGACCAGTTCCAACCCATTACCACACAATCCTGAGTTTAACGACCCCGAGAAAGATGCCTTTTGAAAACATTGTAGGAAAAGGAGACAATGCTGGTAACCAGCATTTTCTCCTTTTTCCACAAGGTTTTCAAAAGGCTTCTTTCACAGGGTCGCTAAAAGTCGGGATTGTGTGACAGGGTCGTTAAAAGTCAAGATTGTGTGGTAAAGAGTTAAGATATGGTGTATAATGGGTCATAATATAAAATTACACCCCTTTATCCAAGGCTCTGGTGAATTCAATCTAAACAGTGTAAGTGTGTAGGGTAGGTAAAAGCTGAGACTGAGACAAGTCTGTTAACACTTAAGCTGCTGAATAAATCAAACGCAAATTTCTACTCAATACTAAAAGCCCAAACATTGCGCTTTCAAAGTTGATTTCACCGGAAAGAAAATAGCATATCGGGCAATGTAGATCAAAGATCAGACTGCACATTCTGTGCAGTCTGATCTTGATCTACACTGTCCACTAAAGGTCAGTGGGTCGCGATTAGCAGCTTAAGGGTTAAAATATGGGATGCCTTATTCAGTCTTTTTCCAGTTTTCAAAGCTTAAAGATGGCAAGTGTTGTTACGGTAGAATTTACACAGAAACAGATTAGAGAGTTTCAATTAATTCCTCTAAATCCACTTATCCAGCTACTTGAAAACTGCCCAAATAAACACACTATGGTTATAACCCCCATAAATCTGCTGGATAATCTGTTTTATAACCCCCATCCCTGCATTAAAGGCCCAATAGTGGCCAAAAAAGGGATATGGGTGTTAAAATGCATGTAGACTTAAATGATGCCATTTAAAAGTATGGAAAACATTGTGAAGATGACAACCTGTTATTGTGTGTTTGGTCCAAGTGTTAGTCGCTGGCAGAAAAATGAATTTTAGAATTAGGCAAAACGTAAAAACTAAAGATAACAAGACCTGGCAACTTTTAACCTAGTTTTGAAATTCATTTCTCTGCCAGTGACCCTCACTTAAACTAACCTTACAAAAACAGGTTGTCATCTTCAAAACAATTTCCATACTTTTAAATGGTATGATTATAAAATCTAAATGCATTTCAACACCGGCCTTGTTTATATTTGGCTGCTACTGTACCTTTAACTCACCAAAACAAGACTTGGCCATATCAAGAGTATTTTGCAGATAATGAACTCAGATTGACAGAAATAATGGGATTCCCAACTGACAGCGTAGAAAAATTTGAGGGAAAGGAGAAAATGATGGTTTCCTCCTTTCCAATGTTTTCAAAAGACTTCTTTTACACAGATGTGAATACATGGGATTGTCAGGTGAAGGGTTAACTCTGATTTCCTGACACAAATTTGCAAGACAAATTACTTTGAAAGCATGTTGTGTAATGGTAATTTGTTTGAGGAGGTTATAAAAGTGAAAAGGGTTAACCCTTTACCAAACAATTCAATATTTTCACAACTCCGGATGGGGAAGGACTTTGGAAAACATTTTGGGAATATGAGAAAATGCTGCCCACCAGCATTTTCTCCTTTTCCAACAATGTTTTCTACCCCTTCACTGACAAATCTCAAATTTTGTCATCTGGTAAAGACTTAACCCTTTACCACACAATCCCGACTTTTAACGACCCTGAGAAAGAAGCCTTAGGAAAAACATTGTGGGAAAAGGAGAAAATGCTGGTAACCAGCATTTTCTCCTTTTCTCACAATGTTTTCTTACCTTTCAGAAACAAATGCAATCATTTTAGCCACATTTAATTTGTTGTCTGCTAAATGCCTTTAATTTGGACCAGTCCAAAATATTGTCATTTGGTAAAGAGTTAAGCCTAACAGAGGTAATAAAGCCAACAGACAATTTCAGTCTAGAATATAAGGTCCAACTGCATGTAACTACACTCTTAGGGTTGCTTATTGTCCATAGCCTTTCAGCAGGTGGACAGCGTAGATCAAAGATCAGACTGCCTGTTTTGTGCCATCTGATTTTACACCACACTAGCCTATACCACACAATCCTGAGTTTTCACAACCCTGAGAAAGAAGACTTTCGAAACATTTTGGAAAAAGAAGAAAATACTGGTAACCAGCATCTTCAACTTATCCCACAATGTTTACTTCCCTTTCAAAATCAAATTTTAGTTTATGAGTCATGCTTACTTTGTCGTCTGCAAATGCTTTCAATTTGGACAGGACTGAAATTTTGTCGTTTGGTAAAGAGTTACTGGTTAAAAAAGGGGTAAATACATAAATATTTTTACTAACAAATAATAAGGAATGAAGTTTTCAATAGAAAGTTGTGAAAAGATTACAAATTTTTTACCCTTCAGTAAAATCTACAATACTGACCTTGCACTGACAATATGGATAGTTTTTGAGTCAGTCTCATTTTTAACTCTTTACCAGACGACAAAATTTTGGACTATACCAGATTGAAAGCATTTGCAGACGACAAAATAAATGCAGCTCAAATAATGATTTCTGTCTCTGATAGGGTAGAAAACATTGTGGGAAAAGGAGAAAATGCTGGTTACCAGCATTTTCTCCTTTTTCCACAATGTTTCAACGGCCTTCATCTTCAGGGTCACTAAAACGCGGACTGCGTGGTACAGAGTTAAACATTATTATTTATTTTTCAAATAAAGGAGTCAGTTACATTTTCGAACATTTTTTTTTAACAATAAATGTCTAATATACATGAATATACTTGCCTCATGTACACAGAATGGACCTAGAACCCTGTACCAAGCAATCCTGTGTTTTAACCCTTTAACACACAATCCCGAATTTTAACGACCCTGTTAAAGAAGCCCTTAGAAAACATTGTGAGAAAAGGAGAAAATGCTGGTAACCAGCATTTTCTCCTTTTCCCACGATGTTTTCTACCCTTTCCAAAACAAATTTCAAATTTCCAGTCACAGTTATTTTGTTGTCTGTAAATGCTTTCAATCTGGACCAGTCTAAAATTTTGTCATTTGGTAAAGACTTAACAACCCAAGATATTTAGAAAGCTTTGTGGGAAAAGGAGAAAGTGCTGGTAACCAGCATTTTCTCCTTTTCCCATAATGTTTTCTGCTATCTCAAAGATAAATCTCATAATTTAAGGTACAGCCACAGTTTGAACAACTCTGATAATGGACCATTCTAAGGTACAATATAATGAGGGCTGTCCCATAAAGTTGTGGAATTTTGTTAAAAAATAAAACTAGGTGACCAATTAATATCATTTTTAGCATTCGTATCAAACAATCTATACACGAATCATTCTCAAAAAAAACATTCTTTATATATTCATAAAGAAATACATTTTCAGTAGAGTTTTACAAAACACATGTAAATGTACATTGCCAGGCTCCGGATGTAAAAAAAACCATAACATCAACATCATTACAAGTCATAAGATTGGCATACTTTTTCTAAATAATCCTCTAGAACAACCAGCGCTCACTCAATTTTGACATTTCTAGGTACTGTGTAAGGAAAAAACTTGTACTGTGGAACAAGACACACCCAAGTCGTCCGATATGACACTTACAGTATCCCCCCCCCACGCCCCCCCCCCGGTCATTATTCACCCTGTCACATAAAGTAGCCGAGCCGAAATTGACGCTAATCGGCCGTCCTTCACGAGGATCATATTCAAGCAATGTTCTGAATAATTCCTGAATCACTCATGCCACTTATAGACAACTAAAATACTACAGGAACTTAAAAATGTCGATTCCTAACTCAATTCTATGATCTGTTTTGGTTTTTTGCCAAGTCCAACACAAAACTTTATTAATGTGTGTAATTCAACAACCAATGCAGACACCATTGTGTCAAAAATTACCTAGCAATGACAAGACAAAAACTATATTATTGCAGTAACTGCAAGGGCCAAAGCAATATTTTACAGAAATGCTGTTAAGATAGTTTTTGACCGTCTGCACAATTTGCGGCATTTTTGCACATTTCTGAATACTAACTATTCATTTTACACATAATTACATGTTTCAAATCTGGAGAAAATTTGAGCCCCACAATGCACATTACATGGGTTACTATGGTTACACCTATTTTGTGTTTAAAATGTTTTAAAACTGCAAAATTTCTGTATCAAGTTTACAATATGTTCATGCCATTTTAGGCAAAATCATAGGTTGAAATGTCAAGGAATGTGGTTTTAACAAAAAAAATCCACAAATTTATTGAACAGCCCTTGTACAAGACGATCATAACGATGCTACCCACCAAAGAAGATTGTTATTTTTCCTGAAATGACTTTGTAAAACATGAGACCCAAATATATGGCCAGGGCTATCTTTGACCAAGGGTCATGATCATTCAACTTTGATAGCCGATCATCCTATGATAATGCGTACCAAATATCAACAAGGGAGCCATTGTATGGAATTAATAATTTGAAAAATAAACAAACAATAATGTGGGACGAACGGACGAACAAGCCATGGACGAACAAACCCAGTGAGGAACTGGTTTTGGGATGAACACGGTCGGGCTGTGTGTGTCATTACGCCAATTTGGAAGGCCATAGTCGGTATAGATATTTTCGATGAAAAAAAAGAAGTACAGTAAAACCTCGATAATTCGAAGTCCCATGGGGACAAACAAAATGCTCGAATTATCGCACTTCTCGAATTATCCAAAATATTAGTGAAAACAAAGTTGCATTCCGTTTAAGATCAGCAATCAAAGTTTACTTCCCCGAGCAATACAACCGAATTTTTGTTCTTTTGTTTTCATAACATTCAAAGAATATCACATCGAGTTATTATTTTTGTAAATTCATGTGTTTTGATTGTATGAGTTCTTGGAAATTAATCACTCTAAGTCACCTTTTTTCCAGGAAGGTCGGTACTGTAGTTTTCACGAAATCGTAAAATTTCGCCTGTTGCATTCGCCCCCAATAACTGTCACCCCACAGGAAAGTATGCAAACTTTTATTTATTTACTGAGAAAACGTCAGAAGGTAATATTGATATGGTGCTTGCACTATTCTAGAAAATAAAAATTCGAAAATTTACGCTTATATCTTCCTCCAACACTGGTGTTTTTCAATGTCCATGAAAGAAGAGATGCACCATGATATCTACACACCCGTGAAAAAATAACATTAACCTGTCAGTGTCAAAGTCAGGAAAATTTCTGTGACATGTAAATAAACCAATGGTATTCACGCACATTTGAAACATGACGTCATCATAACAAGATGGGGGAAAATGTGATCAGACTTTTTTTTTTAATTTTGTGCCGAAGCAACTTGGGAAAACCCTGATGCTATAAATAGATAGACACGAAAACGGATAAGAAATTAAACATCGTCCGATCACAAACGCTTTAAACTGTCTTTTTAGCGTCAACAATGACTTTGAACCATTGATGTACGAACATACTACAGAAAATTGTAGTCTGGAGATAAAATCACTTGTTTAATCAGGAATAAAATACTTTTGTGAATTTAATAAGACGAAATATATCAGACAACCTAAATGAGATGGGGAGGTCGTCACAACTTGTCATCATTAATCTCTCATCATCAAATCAATGTCAATTTCTTCCCATATTATTGGGTAATGTGAATCCCCTGTAGTAATTGTCATGGATTGTAAAACTTACACCACACCGTACACGGGCCGACTCGCCAAATCCTTTGAGCAGAAAAGGTGTGAAAACAATTACTCGAGAGGTGAGAAAGTATTGTGTTCAAATTAACAATCAATTTAAAGAAGGAAAATGATGACAGGGACCAACATACGTGTTCGAATTTTCAGATTATCGAGACTCGAAATTACCAATCTGCTTTTGGTGCAATATAGTGGAATTTTTGCCGGGACTATGGAAATTCCTCGAATAATGCGGGGTTCTCAAATTTTCGAGACTGGAAATATCGAGGTTTTACTGTATTCCCATGAACGATGGCCTAATCCAGTTTATTTTAATACACCATTGTTTATAATATATCTGAGTGCTATCGAGACACTTATTTGTCTTAGAAAAATTGAGTTAAATTGGGTTTACTTCCTTCGGTTTTGCACAAACTACGATACACAATTTTCAAAATACCATATTGAACTCATAGAGGCATTGCCTTCGACAAATGCCACAAAAATTTAGGCAGAAGGAGAAGGATTCTAGAAGCATGTTGGGAAAAGAAAATGCTAGTAACCAACATTTTCTCCTTTTCCCACCATGTTATCTACCCTATCAGAGAACTTTGGATCATTTGTATTACTTTCAAATTTTTGTCTGCAGATGATTTCAATCATGAAGAGTCTAGAATCTGGTGTTTGGTAGAATTAAAGCACTGATCAGTGTTTGTTCCCAATGTGGTGCCTACAATTCGGACAAATTAAAAAACTCTTTATCACGTGGCAAAATTTTAGGCTGATCTAAACTGAAAGCAATTGCAGACGACAGACTGAATGGTAACCAGCATTTTTTCTTTTTCCCTCAACGTTTTTCATATCCTTCTCCCTCAGGGTTGCTTAAACACCGGGTTATGTTGTAAAGGGTTAAAGAAGTTTTACAGAAATTAGAAACAAAAATATGTGCATGTGCTATATAACTTGAGTGAGAGTGTAAAAGACATGTCAACATGCAGACAGAACTAGCAAAGTTGTACAACACAACAGTAACAGTGAACAGCTAGCAGTGATGTCAACTCTTTGTTAACCCTATTCCAATCACAATGTGGACTTTAAATGACCCCGAGACTAAACACTTTTGAAAACATTGCGGGAAAAGTAGAAAATGCTGGTAACCAGCATTTTCTCACAATGTTTTCAAAAACCTTCTTTCCCAGGGTCGTGAAAACCTAGGATTGTTTGGTGAAGGGTTAACCGTTTGTAATGCTTATCCTGCAGCAGGGTAAGACAGGAAACCAATGAAGATTTTTACAAATAAACAAAGACAAAATTTGAAGAAATGCATCAATCACTATAGTTCCGAATTTTGTCAGAATATTCTCTTGGTTTTTTTTACCAAATATTTGTCTAAGATGATCTAATCCAAGCAATCTTTAACAGAGATAAAAGTCACAATTCAAGGGTTGGGGGATGGGTTTACTACTTGACTAAACATGTTAATCATTTGTTAATTAATTGATACACAAATAAGTATTTTCTCGCAACTGTAGTAAAACTTTCAGTTCACACCAAGTATTGGTAGAATACGACATTTTTTTTCCAAAAACCTTTCTTGTTGTGAAAGTTTGATTATAAGACAAATACATGTGAGTCTGGTTACAAGGATGGTTATAGATAGATATGTGACCAGTTACCAGGGCAACACTACTCACTGATCTTTCAGGGACAGCTTTGATAGAGGCCTGATTGAGACTACTTCTAGAAGGGGATGCACTGATACTCCTAGTTGGGGCTGCCTCACTAACTATACTTGCACTGGTCAGGTCACCTTCAAGTTCAGTGCATTTGCGTTTATACTGCAATACCTAATTTGGGTTATAAAGAAGAAATATGTGCGATAGGCAGGCAAAAATGTTTGACTGGTTGTGCAATTGTACATTTATTCTCAAGGTCATCTCCATAGAAACCAGTTGCTAAGGGTGACACTGAAGGTCAAGGAATGGTGCTATCTGCCACATCTAATATCCATAAATACTTAATGTCAAAATCTGAACGGATACATTCATATTTTAATTCTTTCCAAAACAATCCTGCATTTTTAACAGATCTAAACAAACAAAAATTTTGAAAAAATTGTGGAAAAAGGAAAAATGCTGATGACCAGCATTTTCTCCTATTCCCACAATGTTTTCTTCCTTTCAAAGATACATTTCAGTTTTTGAGTCATATTTACAATGTTATCTCCAAATTCTTTCAATTTAGGCAAGTCTAAAATCTTGTAAAGAGTCAAAGATTACCAATAATGGTAAATATGGCAAACATCAGCACCCTATAGCTTCTGTGTGGGAGACACCATAGCAACCAAAGCTGTAAATGAAAACCAACACATAACCTTTCACCTGATATAATATGACCTTACCCTCTTTTCAAGGTCGTAGCGGGTTTTTAATTCACCATAATCTACTTCAAGATCCTCCACTTTTTTCTTGTACTGAAGAACCTATTTAAAGTCAGAGAGCAGGTTAGTTATCAAAGAAAGCTAATATTATGATTACATGGGTTAAGTATGTAACAGTATAGATATAATCATAAAAGTACCAAGACTGCTGCAATAACTCATGACAGGGTCTCCAAGTACAAGTATTAATTCATTTTTGACTGTTAGAAACTCTTTGCCCCTGTATTTCATGACATTGAAATAATTAACTTGGGAGTCCATGCTTATGCCACACAGGTAAAATCCTAATGTGAAATTTTCACTTAGCTCTTTACCAAATGACAAAATTTTGAAATGGTCCAAATTGAAAGCATATGCCGACATCTGCTGCAACTTAAAGGCGGCTCAAATGAAAAAAATTGTCATTGATAAGGTAGAAAACATTGCGGGAAAAGGAGAAAATGTCGTTTGTTTTTATAAGTCCTTTTCCTTGGGGGTTCTTAAAACTCGGGATTGTGTGGTTAAGGGTTAAAACTACATTTATTCATCTGAAAGATACAAAAAAGTAGGAAATAAAATGAATTAAAACACCTTTTGGGGAAAAAAAATTGTTTACAAATTATGATCTTTAAACAAATCTCCATGAAAATAAAGCCTTAGTTCTGCACGGTTTCCATGACAACAAAAATATTATTGCAGCAAACTTGGTGCATGTTAGGTTCATTGTTTACAAGAGTAAGCAGATGTCCAAATAAGAGGATCATACAATCAAATTCTAAAAAAATTATTTCTTCATTGGAACCTATGTTGTGTTTACTCATTAAAATGTTCTCACAGGTTTCAGTGGAGAATTGGAGAGATATTACTCTTCAGCACTTTACCAGATAACAAAATTTTAGACCAGTCCATTTTAAAAGCAAAAACAGACAACAAATTAAATGCGAATCAGTTAATAGAATTTGTCCTTGGAAGGGTAGAAAAGGTCAAAATGCTGATTACTAGCATTTTCTTCTTTCCCACTACAATTTCAAAAGCCTTAACCCTTAGGGTCAATAAAACTTGGGATTGTCTGGTAAAGGGTTAAACTCGCAAAAAGCTCCTCTTATTTGAACCCCCTGGTAAGAGCCTACACATCAGGCTGCGCAAGCCTAGCTTAGAGCATTACCTTCCGTTCCGTATCCCTACTTAGTAAATCTTTATAGCGGGCAGAATCCTCGAGTTCTGTACATTTTTTCTTGTATTGCAACAACTGTAAATATGATCCACAAGAATTGGGTCAGAAAAGTAGATGCTCAAACTAACTTTTTTTCTTTTCCATTTTGTTAATGACATTCATTATAACAATTGGGTCCGTATTCACCAACCATTCTTAAGAATATTCTTAGTCTTATCCTCCAAGGTTTTCTAAATTTAACAGTAACACAACCTCTGATTGGTTAAACCAACAATGGTCTAGCCAATCAGAAAATGTGTTACTTTCAAATTTAGAAAATTCTGGGCTGTATTCTTAATTTCATTCTGGATTTCGAAAGTAAGGCAACTAATGATTGGCTAAACCATTCGATTTAGCAAAAAAGAAAATGTGCTCCTTTCATCTTGAAAACAAGACTAAGAATGTTGGTAAGAGTGGTTGGTGAAGACAGATCATGGTGAATAAGAATATTTGGGTTGTATTTCTAGACTGGAGATGGCAGCTGTGCTTATGTATCATTTTAAGGGTCGACTTAACATCTTACAAAATAGCTGACAATGTAGATTCAAGATAAGACAGCACATTCTGTACAGTCTGATCTTGGATCTATGCTGTTCTATGAGCGACCAAATTTTTTTCAAGGTACCAGTATTCATAGAGCATAAACACAACTGAAATCTTCAGACTAGAAATACAACCCAAATAAATGCAACTTCAGGGTTGCCCTGTCTAGAGTATCTATGCAAGGTAGATAAAGTAGATCAAAGATCAGACTGCCTGCTCTGCCATTCTGTGCAGTCTGATCTTTATCTTCTCTGGCCACCGAGGCAATTATATTGGTGCTTTAGGGATTAAAACATGTAAAAACAGGCATTTTTTTTATTTAACCCTTTACCAAACAACAAAATTTTGGACCTGTCCAAATTGAAAGCATTTGCAGATGACAAATTATATGTGACTTAAAAATTGAAATTTGTTATGGAATTGTTAGAAAACATTGTGGGAAAAGAAAAGTCGGGATTGTTTGGTATAGAGTTAAACCATCACCTTGGACATAAGAAAAAACATATTTATTGATGAAATCTGCACCCCCTCAAAAAAAAAAGACAATGTATAATAAAAAAGATCAAAAAATGATAAAATCTTCTCATCTCATGTATTAACCTGACATTCAATTTTATTTAGACTTCCTACAAAAAGCAATGTTGAACTGCAAGTTCACTTAAACTGTCTACCAAACGACAAAATTTTAGACTTCTCCAACTTCAGTGCATTTGCAGACGATAAATAAATGTAACTCAAAAACTGGAATTGGTTTTTGGAAAGGTAAAAAACATTGTGGGAAAAGGAGAAACTGCTGGTTACCAGCATTTTCTTCTTTTTCCACAATGTTTTCAAAAGGCTTTTTCCTCAGTGCCATGAAAGTTTGGGATTGTGTGGTAAAGGGTTAAAGGGGCTGCATCCAATCTCAGTAGAATAATAGAGGTGTAAGGTAATAGAAAATAGTCCCAACTTATCACACTGAATTCCTGTATTTAACCCTTTACCACACAGTCCCAACTTTTAACAAAGGCAGCTTTTTAAAACATTGTAGGAAAAGGAGAAAATGCTGGTAAACAGCATTTTCTCCTTTTCCCACAATGTTTTCTACCGTATCATAGGGATAAATCATCATTTGATTTGTTGTCTGCAAGTGCTTTTCATTTGGACAAGTCCAAAATGTTGTTATTTTAAAGAGTTATATAAAAATTTAGGGGCCTAATAATTTGCATTCATGCATTCATTCAATTTATTCATTCAATGGTTCTATTTGAGTAATCTCCCTTGCATCACTTTTCTCTTTGGGAAACATTGTCTTGAACACATATTTCATTCAAATTGAAAACAATTCAGGAAATGTTTAATGGTAAGTCTTTTGAGTGAGATGTTCTTTTAGATGACATTTCAGAAAGCATTCCTCTGGTGAAAAACCACTACATCATTTTAATACTTATTCCTTCACCAAACAACAAAATTTTAGACTGGTTCGAACTGACTGGATTTGCAGACGACAAACTAATTCCAGCTAAAATAGTGAGATTTATATTTGATAGAATAGAAAACATTGTTGGAACAGGAGAGAATGTTGGTAACCAGCACATTCCCCCATTTCCCACAATGTTTTCAGAGGGCTTCATCCTCAGGGTTGTTAAATTTTGGCATTGTTTAGTAATGCGGCGTTCACACTAGAGCACGATCTTTTACGATCATCACGATTGGCCAATCGCAGCGAATCGTGTAACTTTGCTGGAATTCGACGATTTGTTACGCTTAGATGCGATTTGGTCACGATTGGTCAATTTCTGGTGATACGATCTGTGTCCAGGATAGACACGATCACATACGATCTGATAGGAGTATCACGATTGAGTTCGCGATTCTATTGCGATCTGACGCGATTATAACGATAAGTGTCCGCGATCTGTTACGACACGATACGTGCCGATGCGTTCTCATACGAGCATCAAGGACTGATGCGCTTTGTTGCGATGTTTTACGATTGTTGGATGGATGTTTTGAGCGATTTCGATCACGATTGAGCCACGATGAGACCGCGACTGGTATATCAACAACCTGATTGATCGGTGACCTCATTGTTGATTGAACCTCTAAACATTCAATACCATTGATGATGGCCGGACTTGTGGATGATGAGAATGTGACATTTGCATTTTTAATGTTTGCTTATATTACTGCCATCGAAGAAGAAGAAGAGCAGCTACAGGAACCGCAACCAAAGAAGGTCAGGAGAGCTATCACGAGACCGGTGTGGGTACAACCATGGATCACAGAGGAGAGAAGACAAACTCTTGGTCAGTACTCCAGCCTCCTCGATACCCATTTGAGGCTAGAACATCCAGTGGCATTCCAGAACTACACAAGGTTGACGCCACAGCTTTTCGACAAAGTCTTACAAAGGGTGACTCCAGCAATCGAACGAGTTGCCACCAGATTCAGGCAACCCCTCTCACCTGGACTCAAGCTGGCAGTGACACTGAGACACCTTGCCACTGGAGACAGTTATCGTTCTCTTGCATATGCGTTCAGATGTGGAGTGTCTAGCATCTCAGAGATGGTTCCAGAGGTGTGCCGAGCAATTGTCCAGGCGTACAAAGATGAGGTATTCAGCCTCCCAGTGACTCCCGAAGCCTGGAAAGTCATTGCAGACCAGTTTGAGTTAGCTTTCCCTTTTTGCCTTTGGAGCCCTTCGGTGGCATACCTCAGAAAGTTTCAAAATTGCTAAAATATATGACGTTAGATGTTACTCTTCTATTGTAGATTGAGCAATGAAACAAATTAATCTTGCCCGATGTATATATGGTCGCGATAACTCGCAACAGATCTTGGGCGTCCGTCACAAATGCGTAACTAGTCGTGCCTGCACGTATTTACTCGCATCAGCTCGTATCCTCTTGTGAGTCATTCGCATCAAGTCGTGGGCAATCGGGCCCGACAGAATGTCCTGAATCGTGACGGATCATAACACGTCGTTGGAGATCGCAACACATCGCAACAGATCGCGCTATTTGTCTCCACCCCAATGACCACGATTTGGAAACATGATGAGATACGGTCTGTTGTGATTTGTTGCGATGACTTCCGATCTGATGCGATGGTTACGATAGTTCCGGCAATCGTGTTAATCGTGGAAAATTTTTTAACTGCCAAAAATTTTTCCACGATTAACCCGATTGCGGCGATTGACGTCAAGATGAGATACGATCTGATAAGATCCGATACGATGATCCCGATACGTCCACGATAAAACCCACGATTTCAATCGTGGTCGAATCGTGATAAGTGTGAACGCCACATAAAGAGTTAAAGGCATCAAATAAACACTGTGGACATTTACAGACTCGAAATAAGACCCAAATGAGTGCAATTCAAAGGTTGCTTTTGTCAAGGATGTCAAATCTGACTTTTAGGCTTGTTGTCAAAATCAACTAATTTATTGTTGTTGTTAAGATACCCTACGCAAAAAATGGTCTCAACAGATACAGACAATATTGTGGTGTGCTGAAGTAGGTCTTGGTCTTATAATGCTACACTTATCTTATAGTTTAAAAACAAAAGGGATCCTATAGCATTCAAACAAGAAACATCCTCTCTGGTGGATGACAACACTTTTGTTGTGACAGTCCAAACAAAATGCCATGCAACATTTGCATGCAGAGCTTCAGAATAACTAGTGATAAAATGAGTAGTAAAATATGAGATTATCCTGACATACCACACTTCACCTAATAGATACTCCCTCCCTAACTGAAGGCCCCCCCTGCCACCCCCCGCAACCCAATATTTACTTCAAGGTAGTAAGAAAAGTGCCCATTCAACGTCTCTTTCCTCACCTTTAATAGAAAATTTGGCATATTGCAGGGCTTGAAAATTTTATGAAGACCAACTCTTCCAGTAGGATGAGTAAACCCCAAAACTGAACTCATTCTACCCTTGGCATTACTCAAACAGACTCATTATGGATGTAAGATGGAGACAGGGCCATGATATAAGCTTGCTAGCCTGGTCCAAATTGAAAGAGTTTGCAGACGAATAAAAAGAGCCCTGCTGGTATTTTGCATGGCATGAAAGAGCATCTTAAGGGAGAAATATGGTATTGACTTTTTTCTACAAAAACAAAGATCAAAGTAACTAACTGAATGAATGACTGAAAGAATGAATGAATGAATGACTGAATGAATGAATGAATCTTCTATGCTATAAAATCATATCTTTTTTCCCCACAAGACTTATTCATTACTCAAACCTAAATTTATGTTGATTATTAAAATTATCTTAACCCTTATCCTGCTAAATAAAAGAATTGAAAACTTCAACTCTAAATTCAAATTTTCCTATTTTCAAGGTAATTTTGGGGGAAAGATATCGCCTTATCGAACAGTGTAGATCTAAGATCAGACTGCATGTTCTGTACAGTCTGATCTTGATTGATGCTGTCCGCAAAAAGGTCAGTGAGTTACATTTCACAGCCTAAGGGTTAAAAGGATGATTACTGCAAATTCGTTATAAGATCAGCTTAACCATTTCCTATACAATCCCGCGTTTTAACGACCCAGAGGAAGAAACCCTTTAACCCTTTCCCAAACAAGCCCTGGTTTTCACGTGTCTGCAGTACAAGTCTTTTGAAAACACTGTGGGAAAAGGAGAAATTGCTCATAACGAGCCATTTCTCCTTTTCCCACAGTGTTTTCTACCCTTTTTGAGAATTTCCTGCCATTTTCATCAAATTTAAAATTGTCGTCTGCAAACTCTTTCAATTTCGACCAGTCCAAAATTTGTCGTTTGGAAAAGGGTTAACTCTTCACCAAACGACAAAATTTTAGACTTGTCCAAATTGAAAGCATTTGAAGATGACAAAATATATATGGCTCAAAAATTGAAATTTGTTTTGGGAAGAGTAGAAAACATTGTGGGAAAAGGAGAAAATGCTGGTTACCAGCATTTTCTCCTTTTCCCACAATTTTTTCAAAAGGCTTCTTCCTCAGGGTCATTAAAAGTCGGGATTGTGTGGTAAAGGGTTAAAAGCACTGTGGGAAAAGGAGAAAATGCTAGTAACAAGCATTTTCTCCTTTTCCCACAATGTTTTCTGCCCTTTCAAAGATGAATCCCATTGTTTGAGTCATTTCTTATATGTTGTCTGCAGATGGTTTCAATTTCGGCAATACTAAAAATTTTTTATTAGTAGAGAGATAAATAGCCTATACTGAAATGGGCTGTGCACAACCTTATTAATTGGCATGCTAAAAGGGAGATAATGTGCTTTTGTAGACAATGTAATTTAAAATCAGATAGACAATCTGATCTTGGACCTATGCTGATTTTTTTTTTATTTAATATTCTGACAAACACAACCACGGCTTTGCTGTGTTTGGTCTCCCACTGCTTGAACTGAAGATGTAAATTTCTTATGATGAGAGGTCAACAGATGAATAACACAATGTCACATATAGATGACTTCTTTTGTCTTGCATGAGTCTAATTTTGGAAAAAAATATTGCAAAAGGAGAATTTACTTGTAAGAAGCACTTGCTCTCTATTACCACAATTTCTTACAGAGGTATTCATTTATAAACCTCCAGATAGAGGAATGATTTTGATTTCAAAATTGAAAATATTAATCACTTCCCACAAAACCCTATGTTATGGGTACTCATTAGAATCGTGTCATCGAAGCGATTCTAATGAGTACCCACAACATAGAGTTTGGAAGAGAAATAATGGATTTAGAATACTATCACTCCCTTTTTATCTGGAGGTCTGAAACCTTACTTAGACAATGAACAAAATGCTGATTGTTATCCTTACAATTAAGTTACCTTTGTGGGCCATGATATATATAGCAAGATCAGACTGATCAAACTGGGCAAACTGATCTTTGATGCACACTATCCAATCTGCTGAGATATTCCTCAAAAAAGCAACCTTGATACTGCTCTAACTTAGGTCATATTTCTAGAGTGACAATGTGGATTAGGCATATTTGGCACTCTAGGGGGTTAACAGGAAAGCTGTCTTCTGCATACTTTCCCCACAAAGGTTAAGGAACTAACCCTTTCCCAAACAAGCCATGGTTTTCACGTGTCTGCAGTACAAGTCTTTTGAAAACACTGTGGGAAAAGGAGAAATTGCTCGTAACGAGCAATTTCTCCTTTTCCCACAGTGTTTTCTACCCTTCTTGAGCCCTTTCTACGATTTTCATCAAATTTAAAATTGTAGTCTGCAAACCCTTTCAATTTGGACCAGTCCAAAATTTGTCATTTGGGAAAGGGTTAAACTGACATAGAGGGTTATATTTGAATATGATAATGCATGACCAATGATGGAATGTCTGAAAATTAAAGGGGGGAAAAATAGCTGTGCTCTGAAACAGAAACTATCATAGATGTTGATAAAAAGGATTTCTCAGAATTCCTTTAGTCAAATCTATATTCACTGGTCAGTTTTCAATACCTAGAAAATTAAAAGAAGATGTTATCCAAAAGCATACTAGTACATGTAATTATCAAATAAAGACTGCATTCTGTGATGAGTCTCAAAATAGATTTGTTGCTGAAATTTCATCTGCAAGAAAAAATCAGGAATTCCGGGAAATAACAATGCCACATGACATCAAAAGTACCTGCCATAAGGCCAAGCGAGCAAAGAACTGGATCAATTCAATACATGACTTAACATTGTATAAATTCCAACATCCAAGCATGATACAACAGTAAGATAAAAACCTAAACAATTAATTTTATTTTTGAATCAATTATTCACCAGATATCTCTCTGAACATTTTCAGACAATTTGTAGACACACCTGAAGGAATGGAAAGCATTATAACTAATATTTCAAAAAGCAACAGCTGCTCAACTATGTTTTCAGGGACCAGTCATTGTATTTAGTATCACACACAGCTTTTCCAAGAATACATGTACTTGTCTTGCAAAGCAACTGTTATAAAGAACTTGATCAACTGAAGTTTGAGCTAAAAAATCCAGTTTGGTATTTACCTGATCCAAAAAGTTCAGGAAGAACGACAAGACTTCATATTTCACAGATGTGGATTTTTAATACACCCTAACATTTACTAGATAACACAATTTTAAACTTATCAATCCCTACAGAAACCGTTTGCAGATGATAATTGTTACGGCAGCTCTCATGGGTTATTACTGAGGGTGTGCCACTCATATCATCCAATCAATCATGGCATACTTGAAAACTCTATAAATAATTGTTGTATTCATCATACAGCGGAAGTTTAAGCAGCAGATTTTAGAATTTTGGGGCCAACATAAACAAATAAATAATGGTAAGGCAATTCCTCAAATTTCCTCACAAAGTGATGAAGAGAATGTTTCTAGGAGAAAAACCAGTGACAGAAAGCAATTCATGTTTTTCAGCCAGTACTCTATAGCTAAAGAATATTTTGTTGGTGTATGACTCTTCTAAAACAAAACATGTAAACGTAGATGTACTATAATGAATCTGCGCTTTTAGCACAAAAGACAAATATTCTGACTGTATGTTAACTCTTTATCAAACAACAAAATTCTGAACCTGACCAAATTGAAAGCATTGGCAGATGACAAATGAAATGTTGTTAAAATGAGGATTTCTCTCTTTGATAGGGTAGAAAACATTGTGGGAAAAGGAGAAAATGCTGGTTACCAGCATTTTCTCCTTTTCCCGCAATGTTTTCAAAAGCCTTCTTCCTCAGGGTCATTAAAACTCGGGATTATGTGGTAAAGGGTTAAACAATTTCTAACATGCACATGTATGAGGCATTCAGAGAGTAATGGTCATCGTGGCAGAAATGAAAGAAAATGTTGCTTGTAATTGCAAGGATGATGAGATTTGAATACAGTGGTTAAAGTATGTTTTCTCCTGTCCCCACAAATTTCTCTGATGACCCCTATTTTTTTTTTTCTGATGAGAGGGCCAGTCTGCCCCATGCAGTTGATTTCTAGAATGAACCCTGGATTTAGTCCGAGTGATGAAATAAGTTTTCTCAACATTTACCTTGGCCTGAAGTTTCTGCACAAGCTGGGCCTGCCGTGCCTGTCCGTCCTGGTAAGCCTGAAGTTTGCGCTTGTAACTGCCGTGTTCCTCCTCTAGTTTACGTCTCAAGTCGATGTTCTGTTGCAGAAGGGACTTGGAGGCTGTATCGCTGGTGTCCAAAGCTTCACCTCTCAGAGATGACTCAAGCTGTGAATAAAGAACAGAACAACATTCAGTATATGAATATTTAACATTTATATGAGCCATGCTCTGGCAAAACTGGGTTTAACCCTTTCCCAAACAACAAATTTTGGACTGGTCCAAATTGAAAGAGTTTGCAGACTACAATTTTAAATTTGATGAAAATGGCAGAAAGTTCTAAAGAAGGGTAGAAAACACTGTGGGAAAAGGAGAAATTGCTCCTTACGAGCAATTTCTCCTTTTCCCACAGTGTTTTCAAAAAACTTGTACTGCAGACACGTGAAAATCAGGGCTTGTTTGGGAAAGGGTTAACTCTTTACCACACGACAAAAATGTAGACTAGTCCATATTGAAACCATTTGCAGACAACAAAATGAAAGTGACTTATTTGGCATAATGCATCATGGTGATGAATTAACCCTTTACCACACAATCCCGACTTTTAACGACCCTGAGAAAGGAGCCTTTTGAAAACATTGTGGGAAAAGGAGAAAATGCTGGTAACCAGCATTTTCTCCTTTTCCCACAATGTTTTCTACCCTTCCCTAGACAAATTTCAATTTTACAGCTGCCAGTGCACCTATCCATGCTTTCCTGGAGTTTCTTTTTACCAGTACTCCGCACAATATTCTTTCCAAGCCACTGGCTGCTTTCCTACATAACCATCATCCAAACAAAATGGTCAGCGGTGAGAGAGGAATGAATCCTGTCGCCATGACTATCATCAATTCTCGGAAAGAAATTGGCCAAGCCGGGGATCGAACCAGCGACCTCCTGTTCTCAAGTCCTGTATGCTACCGACTGAGCTACGGGGGCTTGGCAGAACAAAATGGAAGTTATAAGAAATCGTTTCACAATCAATGTAAAATAAATAGATTTAACCCTTTACCCCACAATCCAAGGTTTTAACAACACTGAGAAAGAAGCCTCTTGAAAACATTGTGGGAAAAGGAGAAAATGCTGGTAACTAGCTGACCTTGATTTACTACACTCACAATGTTTCTCTACGATTTGACCTAGTGACCTACTTTTCGACCCACCATGACCAATTTTCAAGCTCCTCTGAGATGTCATCAAGAAAAACATTTTCACCAACTTTCATAATTATTGGACTGTTAATAATTGGCCTCTATATAGTGCACCAAGTTTCAACTGAATAACCTATATATATAGTACTTTTTGAACCGATGTGACCTAGTTTCAAACTCATCTGAGACACATGTACATGTATGTATTGTTAAGCCAAACATTCTGACCAATTTCTATGTGTACTGGACTGAAAATGCAGCTTCTAGGTTTATCAGATTTAACCCGGTTACCTACTTTTTTTGGACCAGACTTAACCCATTTTCGTACTCCTGCGAGAAATTACAAAGACTAACATTCCATCCAATTTTCATGAGAACTGGACTGAAAATATAGCCTCATGTGCATGGTTTTTCTAAGATCTGACCCATTGACCTACGTTTTGATCCTAGTTGATCCAATTTTGAACTTGTCTGAGATATATTATCAAGACAAACATTTTGTCCAACTTTCATGAATTTTTGACTGAAAATAAGATCTATACAACATACACAAGGTTTTTCTAAGATTTGATCCAGTGATCTACGTTTTAACCTGACTTGAACCAATTATAAACTTGTCTGAGATATCATCAAGACAAAAATCCTTTCTATTCTTTACAAATTTTGGACTGACAATGTTTCCACTAGGTACAGGGTTCTTCAAAGATTTGTCCTAGTGACATACTTTTTGATCCAACATGACCAGATTTCAAACCTGTCCGAGCTATTACAAAGACAAATATTCTGTCCATGAGCATTGTTCTGAAATGTGGCCTCTACTGCGTACTTAAGGTGTTACTAATATTTGACCCAGAGACCTTACTGTTTCACCTGATTTGACCCAATTTCAAACTCAGCTGTCATAATTATTATCAAGGCCATCGTTCTGACCAAGTTTCATGAGTACTGGACTCAAAACATGGCCTCACAAAAGACAGTAAAACATGGCGTCTGGAGCATACATATCGGAAAAAATGATGAGGGATGACAGACGACAGACACAGCACAATCACAAAAGCTCACCTTTAGCACTTTGTGCTCAGGTTAAGCTGAAAACTTTCTACACTCTAAAAATAGAATTAAACTTTAGTATCAAAACTATGTCAATATTTCAGCTACTAATATAGTCACTAATTACAAGAAAATAGATAATATTTTATGTAAATAACATTCCACAACTTATGTTCTACCTTTTGCATCCACAACTCCTGCCTTTGATAAACAAAAAATAAGTGTATGTATATTCCACAACTAATAAATTCTTTGCCAAACAACCCCATTTTAATCGAACTTGAGGAAAACCACTTCTGAAAACAAAGTGGGAAAAGAAAATGCTATTAATCAGCATTTTCTTTTTTTTTTGTCCACAATTTTTACTACCACAATGAAGACAAATATGATCAGATGAGTCACATTGACTTAGACAATGTTTTCAATTTGAACAAGTCTAAAATTTTGTTTTCCATCATTTATTACTTAAGCCATAAATTTTGTTTAAAATTCTGTAATAAATTGTCCAGTGTATGCTTAGGAAAGAAAACCCTCACAAACAGGAGCTTGCACGAGAATCAAAAAGGCAAAGAATTTCCAACTGCGTACTCTCTCGCCACTGACCCTTGTTTCGACGATGGTTATGTGGGAAAGCGGCCAGTGGCTTGGAAAGAATATTGTTCGTAGCACTGGTAAAAAAACTCCAGGAAAGCATGAATAGGTGCACTGGCCGCCATGATATAACTGAAATAATGTTGAAAATGGCGTTAAACACCATACAATCCATCAATTCTAACTGTGTAACTAAATGGAAAGGGCTCAATAGTCTTAATTTCAGGATTATTCCATTTGGCGTAGGCCAAAATTCAGGACTTGCTTAAACTGAAAGAGTTTGAACAGGACAACTAAAAAAATAATACATTTGTCTCAGATGACAGTTTTGTCTAAGAAAGGGTAAAAACATCAGACCTCTAGATAAGTTGGAGTGATAGTATTCTAAATCCATTATTTCTCTTCAAAACCCTATCTTGTGGGTACTCATTAGAATTGTCTCGATGATTCTTATGAGTACCCATAGCATTGGGTTTAGGGGAGAGTGATTAATAATTTCAATTCTGAAATCAAAATCACACCCTCTTATCTGGAGCTCTGAAAACATTTGCAAAGTGTAACAAGAGGGCCATAATGGCCCTGAATCACTCATCTGAGCCTTTGTACCTTTGAGAACTCTCATTAATACAGGGCTGAAAATGTGGTCTCTACAGTGCTCAAAAGGTTTTTTTTAAGATTTGTCCAAGTGACCTACTTCTTTACTAGACATGACCCATTTTTGTAACTCGTATATCATCAAGACAAACATTCTGACCAACTTTCAAGGGTATTAGACTGAAAATGTTTCCTCTAGCCTGTACACAAGGTTTTCCTACGGTTTGCCAAAATGACCTACTTTTTCACCGTATGTGACAGAGTTACAAACTTGACTGGGATTATATCAAGACAAACATTCTGATTAACTTTCATGAGTATGGTTACCAGCATTTTCTCCTTTTCCCACAATGTTTTCAAAAGGCTTTTTTCTCAGGGTCGTTAAAAGTCAGGATTGTGTGGTAAAGAGTTAAGGCTTGTAAAAAAAGTCAATCCAATAAAGAATGGGTAATGTACTCATTTCAATCTGTACTGAATGAAAAAAGACTTAACAAATTCGAGCTGGTATGGTAATAAAAATGGTACTGAATCCCCCACTGTGTGACAAAATGGTCATGAGCTTAACCCTTTACCAATCAATCCTGTGTTTTAACAACCCTCAGGTGAAAGGCTTTTAAAAAAATTCTGTAGGAAAAGGAGGAAAATGCTGGTGACCAGCATTTTCTCTTTTTACCTCACTGTTTCCTACCCTACCAAAAGACAAATTCTATCATTTAACCCTTAACCAAACAATTCTGGGTTTTAACAACACTGGGAAAGAAGCCTTTTGAAAACATTGTGGTAACCAGCATTTTCTCCTTTTCCAGTGTTTTCTACCCAAACCAAGAAAAATTGCACCAATTTAGCCACATTGAAATTGTCGTCTGCAAATGCTTTCAATTTGGACAAGGCTAAAATTTTGCCATCTGGTAAAGGACTATAACCACATTTGTATTTGTATTTGTCGTCTGAAAATGCTTTTAATCCATTAACACACAATCCCAAGTTTTAACAACCCTTGGAAATTAGACTTTTGAAAACATTCTGGGAAAAGGAGAAAAAGCTCGCAATAGGCTTTTTCTCCTTTTCCCACAATGTTTTCTAACCTTTCAAACAAATTCAATCATTTAAGCCACATGTAATTTGTTGTCTGCAAATGTTTTCAAATTTGACCAGTCAAAAATTTTGTTGTGTGGTAAAGAGTTAATTCTAACAAGTCAAAAATTTTTCCGTGTAGAATAGAGTCAATACCAAAAAGTCTAAAATTTTGCTGTGTGGGAAAGATAATACTGACAAGTCTAAAATTTTGCTGTGTAGAAAAGATATTAATACTGACAAGTCTAAAATTTTGCCGTGTGGAAAAGTTAATACTAACAGGTCTAAAATTTTGCCATGTGGAAGAGATTTAATACTGAAAAGTCTTAAATATTTCCATGTAGTAAAGAGTTAATACTGACAAGTCTAAAATTTTGCCATCTGCTAAAGGACTGACAAATTGGGAGTTTGTATAGTAATCAAAATGGCACCGTATCCCCCAACTGTGTGACTAAATGGACATAATCTAGATTTTCAGGTATATTTAAATTGATCAATACATCCATGACATACCAATAATAATTATGCTTTTTTACAAATCGGACGAATGGAGTGGTTGGTCAATGCCCTTATTTGAAATCATCTCCGATTAACTCTTTACAAAATGACAAAATCTTAGACCAGTCCACACTGAAAGCTTTTGCAGACGACAAATGTGAATCAAAAATTAAAATTTATTTTTAGAAGAGTAGAAAACATTGTGGGAAAAGGAGAAAATGTTGGTTACCAGCTTTTTCTCCATTTCCCACAATGTTTTCAAAAGACTTCTTCCTCAGGGCCATTAAAAGTTGGGATTGTGTGGTAAAGGCTTAACCCTTTACAAAGTAATCCATTACACATCTCTATGGGGAAAAGGCTGTCAAAAACAATGGGAAAACCAGGAAATGCTTGTAAGTATCATTTCCTCCTTTCCACACAATGTTTTTGTCCCTATCAAATACAAATCCTATTATCTGAGCCATAGTTAATTGTTGTAAAAAGAAATTACATCTTTCGAGCCACTTTAATTATTTCTATCTGTTATCTGCAACAGATTTCAATTTAGTCCAGTCTAAAATTTTATCATTTGGTAAGAAGGCAGGAGTCTATCTGACAAGAAAGTTTTAGACTTGTCCACATTGACAGTATATGCGATGACAAATTAAATGTACCAGCAGTTTCTCCTTTTCCCAGATTGTTTTCAAAAGCAATCTACCTAAAGGTCGTTAAAACAAGGAGGTGTTTGGTACAGATGTAACACTAATTACAGGGATAACTCATTTTAACTAATGGCTTTAATATGAGACAGGTTTAAATCTACCATATTCTTTAAAAAGTCCCTTTTTTTTTTGCAAAAACTCTTGTACTTTTTTTTTATCTCTTTCAGGTAGACAGAGCTCACAAAAGACAGTAAGTCAAAGCAGTTAAAAATTAATGTTCAAGATTGCTCATTTAAATAATGGGAATGATTTGTGTAATCTGGAAAACTTTAACAGTCACAGTTGGACAAAAGTCAAGGTCGCTCATGATGCGCTATTTTTCCTTGGACCACTCATATAGCCATTAGACCAATCAGTGAACAGTATTTTGAAATCATGAATCAATGATAAAACTCTCATGGTCGTATGTCTGCATTAATCAGCCATTAGCTGTATTTTACTACTTGTGTGTAAACTGGTAGCCTGTTATACTATCAACAACAGGTAGCCTGTTATCTTCTCATCAACAACAGGTAGCCTGTTATCTTCTTATCAACAACAGGTAGCCTGTTACCATCCATCAACAAGAGGTAGCCTGTTATCTTTCTATCAACAACAGGTAGCCTGCTATCTTCTTATCAATAACAGGTAGCCTGTTATCTTTCTATCAACAAGAGGTAGCCTGTTATCTCTCTATCAACAATAGGTAACACCCAATGCTACAAGGTTCCAGACTTTATGAGATAACTTGAAACCAGGAAATCTTAATAATGATATTACCCGGTACATGTCTTAATTTCTGCTCATAAATTCTTAAAAGATTCTCAGAAAATCTTTGTCATGAAAATTTCAGCCAGAAACAGAATCGCTTGGTTATTTCAAAACAGAAATTAAGGCATTCAATTACTCACTGTCTGCTTGGTGGCTTTAGTACAAATGACAACAAACAGCTGCCATTGATAAATCAGATGTTGCATATTCTCTATCTGACGGTTACAGGAGATTTCTAGGTTTTTCTAAGATTTGGTCCAGTGACCTACTTTTTGACCAGATGTTACCCACTTTGAAACATCAAGGCAAACTTTCTCACCAAGTTTCATGAGAATCAGACTGAAAATATGGCCTCTCGAGTGCACACAAGGTTTACCTAAGATCTGACCTTGTGACCTACTTTTTGCCCCGACATGACCAATTTCAAACCTGTCTGAGATACCAACAAGATACACATTCTGACCAATCTTTATCAGTATAAGACTGAAAATGTGGCCTCTATGGAGCACCCAAGGTTTTCCTAAGATTTGGCACAATGACCTACTTTTTTCACCTGACATGACTCAATTTCAAACTTATTTGAGATATCATCAAGACAGACAATCTGACCTAGTTTCATGAGTATCCAACTACAAATATGGCCTCTAGATTGCACACAAGGTTTTTCTAAGATTTAGCCCAGTGACCTACTTTTTGACTGGACATGACCCAATTTCAAACTTGTCCCAGATATTATCAAGACAAACATTTTACCGAACTTTCACATGTTTCAGGCTGAAAATGTGGCCTCTAGTGGGCACACAGGGTTTTTTTCTAAGATTTGGCCCAATGACCTACTTTTTGACCTGACATGACCCACTTTCAAACTAATCTGAGAAATCAACAAGATGAACGTTCTGACCAAGTTTTAATAGTATCAGGGTCAAAATGTGGCCTCTACAGTGCACACAAGATTTTTCTAAGATTTAGCCCAGTGACCTACTTTTTGATCAACATGACCCAATTTCAAACATGTCCAAGATATCATCAAGGCAAATATCCTGACCAAGTTTCATAAGTTTCAGGCTGCAAATGTGGCCTCTAGAGTGCACAAATGGTTTTTCTCAGATTTGGCCCAGTGACCTAATTTTTGACTGGACATGACCCCATTTCAGAGCTGTCTTAGATATTATCAAGACAAACATTCTGATCAAGTTTCATAAGTTTCAGGCTGCAAATGTGGCCTCTAGAGTGCACAAATGGTTTTTCTCAGATTTGGCCCAGTGACCTAATTTTTGACTGGACATGACCCCATTTCAGAGCTGTCTTAGATATTATCAAGACAAACATTCTGATCAAGTTTCATAAGTTTCAGGCTGCAAATGTGGCCTCTAGAGTGCACAAATGGTTTTTCTCAGATTTGGCCCAGTGACCTAATTTTTGACTGGACATGACCCCATTTCAGAGCTGTCTTAGATATTATCAAGACAAACATTCTGACCAAGTTTCATAAGTTTCAGGCTGAAAATGAGGCATCTAGAGTGCACACAAGGTTTTTTCTAAGACTTGGCCCAGTGACCTACTTTTTTACCCGACATGACCGAATTTTAAAGATTTCAAAGATATTATCAAGACAAACATTCCGACCAAGTTTCATAAGTTTCAGGCTGAAAATGTGGCCTCTAGAGTGCACACAAAGTTTTTTTACGATTTAGCACAGTGACCTACATTTTCACCCAAGATAACCCAATTTTAAACGTTTCAAAGATATTATCAAGACAAACATTCTGACCAAGTTTCATAAGTTTTAGGCTTAATATGTGGCCTCTGAAGTGCACACAAAGTTTTTCTAAGATTTAGCACAGTGACATACATTTTCACCCGACATGACCCAATTTTAAACTTTTCAAAGATATTATCAAGACAAACATTCGGACTAAATTTCATGAGTTTCATGCTGAAAATGTGGCCTCTAGGATGCACACAAGGTTTTTCTAAGATCTGGCCCAATGACCTACTTTTTGACTCAACATGACCTAATTTCGAACTTGTTCCAGATATTATCAAGACAAACGTTCTGATTAAGTTTCATAAGTTTCAGGCTGAACATGTAGCCTCTACAATGCACACAAGGTTTTTCTAAGATCTGGCCCAGTGACCTACTTTTTGACCTGGAATGACCCCATTTCAAACTTGCCTGAGATATTATCAAGACAAACATTCTGACCAAGTTTCATAAGTTTCAGGCTGAAAATGTAGCCTCTAATATGCACACAAGGTTTTTCTAAGATTTGGCCCAGTGACCTACTCTTTGACCCAACATGACCCAATTTCGAACTCGTCCAAGATATTACAAGGACAATATTCTGACCAAGTTACATAAGTTTCAGGCTGAAAATGTAGACTCTAGAGTGCACAAAAGGTTCCTCAAAGATTTGGCCCAGTGACCTACTTTTTGACCAGACATGACCCAATTTCAAACTTGTCCAAGATATTATCAAGACAAACATTCATGACCAAGTTTCATGAGTATGTGACTAAAAATGTAGCCTCTAGAGTGTACACAAGGTAATTGTTGACACGACACACGCCACACGCCGGACACAGCACGATCACAAAAGCTCAACTTCAGCACTTTGTGCTCAGGTGAGCTAAAAAAATCACAAAACACATACAAATCCCATGCTTTAGAGATCCTAAAGAAGAAGGCAACTGAAAACATTGTGGAAAAAGGAAAAAATGCTGGTAACCAGCATTTTTTCCTTCCTTTTCTCAAATTGCTCTACCGTTTTGCAGACAAAAATGAAATTTTTGACCTGCAAGCAATTTGTCATCTGCAAATGCTTTCCATTTGATTGAACTTTAGTAAACTTTTGATGTTCATTAAACAGGTAAACCAAATGAAAAAATTTTAGACCTGTTACAAGGTGTCAACAAGACTCAACTGATGAGATTTGTCTTAGAGACGGTAGAAAATGGTAGAAAACATTGTGGGAAAAGGAGAAAATGCTGGTTACCAGCATTTTCTCCTATTCCAACAATGTTTCCAAAAGGCCTGTTCCCAACAGCGGTTTAAATCTTTACCACATAATCCCAACTTTTAATGACCCTGAAGGAGAAAGCTTTTGAAAACATTGTAGGAAAAGGAGAAAATGCTGGTAACCAGGATTTTCTCCTTTTCCCACAATGTTTTCTGCTCTTCTCAACACAAATTTCAATTTTGGGTCACATTCATTTTGTCCGCTGCAAATGCTTTCAATTTGGACCAGTCTAAAATTCTGTCGTCTAGTAAAGAGTTAAACAAGGGATTGTGTGGTAAAGGGTTTGATGACTCTTGACAAGCTCTTCAACCAACCTGGATGGTACATTATCGGACAGTAACTATCAATAAATACCGTAAATCCAGTGGATTATCACCTGGTCTTATCACCATTTCAACTCAAAACCATTTTTGTACAGTGTAAACATGTCCCCATAGATAAAGTATGTATATTTGTTCCTATTTATCTCCTGGATCCTATTTGTTAGCCAAGGGTGAGGATCACTATGTTGCTCTATCATCACCCTTGGCTGATCAAGTTGTAATCCCTGGGTTACACCAGCTATTAGATTTTGACAGTTATCACCCTAGAATTTTATCACCGTGACCAATCATGCATTGTACAATGTAACCTTTTGGGCAATATCCAAACACGTTATTTTGACAGTCCATCTATGCGAATGTATCCTAAAACTTCATTTAACTGATTTCTTACAGTGAATGTTTAAATGAAAATATTTTTAGGAGATGATTGCAGCATATCCAACATTTATTTGCGTTTTGCAATGTAACATTGTATTTGATTGGTGCTTTTTGAACAGATAACAACCAACAGTTATGTGTATCACAGGGATAACAAATTTTGACTCCATCAGCAAAGGGTGAAATAGAGCAACGTGGTGATTCTTGCTCTTTCCTAGCAGTTTTTGTTGCGTTGTTTTTTTTTATTCATGTTTGGATTCAGGAAAAGATGTGACCTGTTGCCGTCTTGATCTCTGAGTCCCTGTATTGGTCAGCGATCATCTTGTCCATGCGACCATTTAGAGAATACATTCCATTTATATGTTTTTATTTCATGTCTTCAAGGGCATTCAAAAGCTACACTTTTCTATAACCATCGACAAAAAATATTCATGCAAAAATAAAAAAACATATAATAATTATTATACTAAAATCTATAAAACAAAATTATACTGATCCGTGCATGCATAACACATCTCATTTAAGATCGAATCAAAATTCTTAAGCGAAAAAGAATTACACATTTAATCAATGCTTCAAATGAAGTTACTTAAAGGGACTTAGTCCTTATTAAATGCAAATATATTTGGATGAGAACTAAATATTTACTCTATAAAGTGTAACAAATTCATTTCTACAGTTGCCTCTATGTTTCAATCCTTTACCAACAATCCTATGTTTTAATGACCTTGAAAACATAGCGGGAAAAGGAGAAAATAATGGTAACCAGCGTTTTCTTCTTTTCCCACAATGTTTTCTACCTAACTGTAGACAGGAATCATCATTTTTGCAACATTAAATTTGTCATCTGCAAATGCTTTCAACTTAGCCCAGTCCAAAATGTTTCTGTCTTTTAACCCTTTACCACACAGTCCTGACTTTTAACGACCCTGTGAAAGACTGAGCCTTTTGAAAACCTTGTAGGAAAAGGAGAAAATGCTGGTAACCAGCATTTTCTCATTTTCCCACAATGTTTCCTACCCGTCCAAAAAAAAAGTTCAGTTTTTCAATTACACTTATTTTGTCGTCTGCAAATGCTTTCAATTTGGACCAGTCTAAAATTGTGTAATTTGGTAAAGAGTTAAAGAGATAAAAGATGTTTTACCTTTTATTAGGTTTTCTGAAATGGACCCTTTGGAACTGTGAATTTTTATAACAGCCAAAATGTTGTAATTTCAAAGTTGTTTCAACCAGACAATGTAGCTGACAAGGCATATCAAAGATCAGATGGCACATTCTTTGCAGTCTGATCTTGATCTACACTACCTGCAAAAGCAACATAATGTTGTGCTCAGCTCTCTACAGACTAATGATCAGACTATTGCTGACTTCAAAAGCACACTATATCAATAAAAGCAATTTAGCTATGTAAGCAGTGACTTGTACTCACGCCCTCAGTTGTTGTGGCAGTGGGTTCACCACCATTTTTGTAGATCCAGCGTGCTTGAAGCTGATAAGAGCGGGAAGTACTAGAAATGGTACTTAAGCTCCGAGACTGTTCTGAACTTTCCATTAACTAAACACAGCAAGAGTATACAGAAGAATATAGGAAAGGTATACAACCAAAACAAGAAATATTTTTAAAAACAAGAGGGCAATGATGGCCCTGAATTGCTCACCTGAGCCTGTGTACCTTTGAGAACATAATACAATGTTCTTCTCTGATATGAAGTAATGACCAAGTTTTTACAAGGCTGAACTATTTTCAAAATTGTTAATGATATCATCAAGACAAACATTCTGACACTGATGAGCAAAACAGTGAAAATGTAGCCTCTACAGATCTAAGTAAGGTTTTTTCTGAAAATTAGTCCCAGTGACCTACTTTTTAAGCCGATGCAACCAATTTTAAACCTCTTTCAAGATCTCATCAAGCTAAACATTCTGACAAACCTGCGCAAGTATTGCACTGAAAATGTTGCCTCTAGAATGTGTGTATGCAAGGTTTCTCAAAAATTTTACTTTTTGACCTGATGTAAACAAATTCCAAACAATTTCAAACTTACTTGGAATATAACTAAAATAAATACTCTGACCAATTTTCATGAGTATTGGCCTCATTCAAAATAGTACCAAGACAAACATTCTTGACCACCTTTCACACCTATTGGTCTAAATATGTGGTCCCTAGAGCCTACATCAGGTTTTTTTTAAGATCTGATCCAGTGACCTACTTTTTCACACCACGTGACCCATTTTCAATTTCATCCAAGATATCATTATGACAAACATTCTCACCAAACCTTCATGAATATCGGACTAAAGATGTGACCTCTAGAGTATTAACAAGGTTTTTCTAAGATCTGACCCACTGACCTACTTTTGACCAGAAATGACCCAATTTTGAACTTGTCTGAGATATTGCTGTATTATTGGCAAACATGCTAACCAATATTCATGAGTATCAGATTAAATATGTGGCCTCTAGAACATACACAAGCTAAACATTGAGGACGCTTGATGCACGTCCCATGCTGCATGATGGATGACAGACAGAGTATGATCACAAAAGTTCGCCTTGAGCACTTCCTGCTCAGGTGAGCTAAAAGACTGATGGCATAAGAGGCACTGAAATTTCTCCTTTGGTCATGATGTTTGATAAAGGTAGAACTCTTTACCACACGATCCCAAGTTTTAACAACCCTGAGAAAGAAGCCTTTTGAAAACATTGTGGGAAAAGGAGAAAATGCTGGTAACCAGCATTTTCTCCTTTTACCACATTGTTTTTACTCTATCAACGAAAAATTGCACCATTTGAGCCACATTGAAATTGTCGTCTGCAAATGCTTTCAATTTGGCCTTCTTTAAAAGTTTGTGGTTTGGTAAAGAGTTAAGTAATAGACTGTATTGTACTTGATAAAATGAAAACATTAACAGTGAATGAAAAAGAAAACAGAACATAAGAGACATCAATATACTGCAGGACTATATACAACAGTATTTAACTCTTTACCAGACATTATCCCCAGTTGACTCTGAGAAAGAAGGGTCTTGAAAACATTGAGGGAAAAGGAGAAAATGCTGTTAACCAGCATTTTCTCCTTTTTCCACAACATTTTCTACCCTTTCAAAAACAAATTTTAATACCTGAGTCACATTTATTTTGCCATCTGCAAATGCTTTCAATTTGGACCAGTCTAAAATTTTGTTGTTTTAGTAATTAATTATGTATTTCTGCAACGGGGAGAAAGGATTCAATATCAATCAGACTCGGGTAATTCATCAGATTGAAAGCCTGAAAAGATGAAACTAAAAAAGTAATAAAAATAATACCTTGACACAAACTATCCACAATCAGCAAAAATTTAAGACTATAACCTATCAATTGTTCAAATAAACTCCCAGATGGTAAGTCAGCAACAATCTCCCCTAAACCCTGACTTCGTTTATAACCTGAGTGCAAATACAATATTCACAATGAACGGTGGTTTGCAAAAAAAAAATACATTCAGTAGATAAAATGGCCTTTTGATTGCGTCTCTTCGATGCATGAGGTTGTAAACTTCTAATCATGACAGACTGTTCAATACTCTCTTAACCCTGTACCAAGCAATCCTGACTTTTAACCCCTTCCCAAACAACAAATTTTGGACTGGTCCAAATTGAAAGAGTTTGCAGACGACAATTTTATATTTGATGAAAATGGCAGAAAGGTCTCAAAAAGGGTAGAAAACACTGTGGGAAAAGGAGAAATCGCTCGTTACGAGCAATTTCTCCTTTTCCCACAGTGTTTTCAAAAGCCTTGTACTGCAGACACGTGAAAACCAGGGCTTGTTTGGGAAAGGGTTAAACAACCCTGTGAAAGAAGCCTTTTGAAACCTTGTGGGAAAAGGAGAAAATGCTGGTAACCAGCATTTTCTTCTTTTTCCCACAATGTTTTCTGCCCTTCCCAAAGCAAATTTCCATTTTTCAATCACATTTATTTTGTCATCTGCAAATGCTTTTAATAAATGGACCAGTCTAAAATTTTGTCGTTTGGTAAAAGTTAACCCTGTACAAAGCAGTCCTGTGTTTTAATGACCCTGAGGAAGAAGGCTTTTGAATTTGAGACTATGCTGGTAAACACAGTTTCATCTTTACCCACAGTTTTCTACGACTTTTAAGACAATTCTGAACATGAGGCACATTTAATTTGTTGTCTGCAAATACTGTCCATAAGAGTAAGCCAAAAATGTTGCAGTCTGGTAAAGGATTAACCCTTTACCACACAATCCCAAATTTCAACGACCCTAAAAGAGAAGGCTCTTGAAAACATTGCGGTAAGTGGAGAAACTGCTGGCAACCAACATTTTCTCCTCTTCCCAAAATTTTTTCTACCCTTTTAGGACAAATTTCGTCATTTGAGCTGCTTTGATAATTATGTTGTCTACAAATGCTTTCAATTTGGACAAATCTAAATAAATCTTTGTCATTTGGCAAAGGGTTAAATGTTTCACCTCTATGGATTACATGATGTAATTTTTGCAACAGGCTTACATCAAGATCAGAGACCACAGAATTGCACATCCAATCCTTTACCACACAATCCCTAGTTTTAACAACCCTGAAAAAGAGGCCTTTGGAAAATATTGTGGGAAAAGGAGAAAATGCTGGTAACCATCATTTTCTCCTTTTCCAACGATGTTTTCTAGGCTATCTGATACCAATTTTATCACTTGTGCCATACCTTTGCAAGTGGTTACAAATTGGACTGCCCCAAAATTTTTCTGTTTGGTATAAAGTTGATTGATTGATTGAATGGTGTTATACGCCGCTTTCAACATTATTTCAGTCATATCACGGTGACAGCTCACATATTCATGTTTTTCCTCGAACCACTGAGCCGGGAACCCTTTCCCTTTGTCTACAACATGTTGGGGTATTCTTAATCTAAAACCAATAGTTCTTCACAATAACCAGAGTTGTTGGTACTCTGACAAATTATATAGCCTGTTTCACCATGGCAAGTATAGATTTCTTATAGAGAACAACTGCAGGGAATAGGTCCTACCTTTCAAAACCAAACATACCCTGCTCAGCCGTTTTGTTTTTGAAACCAGTGCGATGGATCAATGACACCAATTCCAGTTGCTTTAGGGGACAGTGTAGATGAAGATTAACACTTTTCTACACTGTTTTTGTGATCCTGTTGAAAAATCCTTTTTGAAAACATTGTGGGAAAAGGAGAAAATGCTGGTTACCAGCATTTTCTCCTTTTCCCATAATGTTTTCTACCCTATTAGAGACAAATCCCATTATTGGAGTGTCAACAAAATACATTTAAAACGGACAAGTCTGATAAAATTGCTTTGTTAGGTAAAGGGTTAAATTGCAGGAAGAATGCAGCTTGCTGAGATAAAGTGTGGTTTATCATTGGAATTAGCAGGAGTGTATAAAAAGGTACATTTCTGTCACATATTTGAGACTATATTGAGACCTTTTGAAGATGACAGACATGGTTTGATGACGGCATTGTCCTTCAATAAGTGCTAACAATGTAGGAAAAGAAGAAAATACTAGTAACAAGCATTTTCTCCCGCTCTGACTTTAAAGGCACTCGTAACCTCAGTGTTGTTAAAACATGGTACAGTTACATAAAGAGTTATTATCCATTTACCACATGATCCCAAGTTTTAAAGACCCTGGGGAAGAAGCCTTTTGAAAAACATTGTGGGTAAAGGAGAAATTGCTGGCAACCAGCGTTTTCTCCTTTTCCCACAATTTTTTCTACCCTTTGAGAGTCAGGTTTCATCAGTTGAGGCAAATTTTAATTTGTTGTCTGCCAAAGTTGGACGAGTGTAAAATTCTGTGTTTGGTAAAGAGCTCAGTAATGCAGTGAGGACTTGCAGGGATTGTCAAAACCCAGCTAACCCTGTAACTAACCACTTGAGAATGTTGAAGTAATCTAAAAATCAATAAAATCAATCAATATTGTAATCTCTTAATCACCCCAGTGAAATCGAACTGATATTGAAATGAAAGGACCTTGCACTGAAGAAAAAAAAAACATGAACATTTTGTGTACAATAATTCATAATAAATATGCAAAATAAAAAACCCAGCATGCAAATGGCATTCAAATGATCCAAACAGAGGCTTCTAAATTTATAAGCCCTTCAACAATCAATCCTGTGTTTAAAGGACTAAACAGAAGAAAGCTTTTGAAAATATTGTAGAAAAAGGAGAAAATGCTGGTAAAACCAGCAGTTTCTCTTTTCCCCACTATGTTTTCTATCCTTTCAATGACAATTGCCTTAACTTGCAGCTCAATTGATTGTCATCTGCAAATGCTTTCAATTTATAAAAGTTCAATTCTGTTGTTTGGCAGATCAAAATTGGGATGCACATAACATGCAGGCTGATCTTAAATCTACCCTGTCTGCTACTCTGGCCAAAATAACCTTGAATAGTTTGGGCGTTTTTTTTATTTCTAACTAGAACAGTCCATTTCATTAACCCATTACCACATGACAAAGTTTTAGCCTTGGCCAAATTGAAAGCACTTGCAGACGACAATTTCAGTGTGCCTCAAATGGCGCAATTTTTCTTTGATAGGAAAGAAAACATTGTGGGAAAAGGAGAAAATGCTGGTTACCAGCATTTTCTCCTTTTCCCACATTGTTTTCAAAAGGCTTCTTTCACAGGGGCGTTAAAAGGCGTCATTGTGTGGTACAGGGTTAATTCAGCTTTCTAAGGTTAAGATTTAGGATGCCAATCACATCTTCCCTTTACAGACATGGCAGATCCAAAATCAAACAACTGATCACAGACACTGTTGCTTTCCAGTACTATGCAACAAAATATCCCCATGACTGTAACCAGTGCTTTCAGTAAAGGGTGAATCAAGAAAGCTTTGGTTTAAATCATGTTTAACCCTTTCAGTGCCATAAGCAAAAATAGGGGTGTTAGCAGACAGCATAGACAAGATCAGACTGCCGATGAACATGCAGTCTGATCATGGATCTTAGAATGCTTTCTGCTGGGTTATGCAAGCCTATCAGATAGAAAACCTTTCTGGGTTTCAGGAAATTGATTTTTCAGCCGTCAAAAGATGTCCGGTTTAAATAATCCCACTTAACTCTTTACCACATGTCAAAAATGTAGACCAGTCCAAATTGAAAGCATTTGCAGACGACATTTTAAATGTAGCTCAAAACATAACATTTGTATCTTAAAGGATAGAAACCATTGTGGGAAAAGAAGAAAATGCTGGTTACCAGCAATTTCTTCTTTTCCCACAATGTTTTCAAAAGGCTTCTCTCTTGGGGTCGTTAAAAGTCGGGATTGTGTGGTAAAGAGTTAAAGGGTTGAAACTGCTTTGAGCCTTTACCACACAATCCTGACTTTTGACAACCCTGGGAGTCTAGAAAGCTTTTGAAAAAATTGTTGAATAGGGAGAAAATGCTGGAAACCAGCATGTTCTCCTTTTCCAATCAAAGCGTTGAAAACACTGGTGTGGCATTTGTCAAGGGATCCATTGTGTGGAATTAATAATTTGAAAAATAAACAACAGAAATAGTTTCAAAATATTCGCTTGAAAGTCAACCTACTATATAGTCATGCACAATCCGATAGTGAAGGGTACAATCTTGTGGGACTAACAAGTCCTGGCAAACAAGCTCTTGGACGAATAAGCCCAGGAACGAACTGGTTTTGGGACGAACAAGCACGGTATGTGTGTATCATTACGCCACTATATAGACGGCCATAGCGAATTAAGCTATTTTCGGTAAAAAGGAAGTATTTCCACGATCGACGGCCTAATCAAATTTATTGTAATACGCCATTTTCAATCTTATATCTGCGAGCAATCGAAACACTTATTTGTCTCAGAAAAATTGATTTTAATTGGGTTTACTTCCTTCGGTTTTGCACAAAATACGATACATGATTTTGAAAATGCCGTACTGAACTCATAGTGGCATTGTCTTCGACAAATGCCACAAAAATGTTTTCTATACTTCAGAGAAACAAGTTTCAATGTTGAGTCATCAGCAAATGCTTTCAATTTGGACAAATCTAAAATTCTGTTGTTAGAGTTAAAGAAGATATCAGACCCATAATTGTGAAAGCTTCCTAAGTATGAGGCAATATATCTGGATCACAGATCCACCATGCCTTTACCAGAGGGCCACTTCAGATCAAATCTTACTTCCTCTTTCACGTTCTCTAATTCAAAAACGATGGCTTCATGCTTCTATTAACTCACAGGTGTTCGTTTTGTGGGGACTTTTGTCATCGATATAATGTTGTAAGACAAGGTGTCCAACTATATACCTAACACCACCAGTTGTCATTTATTGGTAGTTCTCAAATGTTCTACCGCCGGAATGAACATGTCGATGCTTTAACCGTGTTCTGCAATGATTTTCCTATCAACCTGTACGAAAAAAATTGGTTAAGTTTTAGGAGAGTTACAAAGGTCTGAACTTTTGAAACGGACAATTTTTCTCTCTTGCCAGCGTGCGATGGAAACATTCATCGGGCTAAATAAGAATCTTGTTCTTGATTGACCATTGAGGAAATGATGAAGAGTACTATTTGGAAGACATAAATTCAATAACTCTTTTAACTTTGCAACTATTCAACTCTTTACCACATAATCTTGACTTTTAACAACCATGAGACATAAGCCTTTAGAAAACATTGAGGGAAAAAGAGAAAATGTTGTTAACCAGCATTTTCTCCTTTTCCCACAATGTTTTCTACCCTATAAAGGACAAATTCCATCATTTAGCCAGGCTGAAACTATTGTCTGCAAATGTTTTTAACTTGGACAGGTCTAAGTACAGAGTTAAACTGCATCTAAAGTAAAATAACTGCAAATTTCTTTTGTATTCAAGTTTTGTTCCTTTAATTTTCGATTCTTCCTCCAGGTCAGACTTATTTTAATAACTGAAAAAAAATCACAGATTTTGAACTATATATAGAACTGAAAACACAAACTCGATGTCTGTCACAGGCCTTCGTTTTGTGACAAACTTCACCATCCACATAATGTAATTTTATATCTATTGCAGAAAGACAGCAAAAGAAATTGCAGGATGCTCTTATACAATGTAAACACATACTGTAAACCTGGAAATTATTTCGCACTATTTAAGTTAGCGGAGCTCACAGATATGTTGATTTCATGAACTTTAATATGTAAGTTGGGAAATCGGCTGCTGCTACGAAATCATAAAGATTTCTAGCTTGGGTACCAAAAAATGAACATTTATAGAATTCTCATATACTTTACTGACCTTTTAAACGACAGGACAGAAACAGACGAACAACAATACAAACTGTTATCAACATATATATACAAGTGACTCTACACAGAGGCGTGTTCGATTTTTACCAGGTAGAGAAAATCAAATTCGATTTGTACCACATTTTAGTTTACTCTTTAATACCTGAACAGCTCTTTATCAGATTAAATTTTGTAAAATGCATTAATAATCCATTTAGCATGGAAGGGCTTTAATACAGACAATCTCTAATTTATCTACAGACACACCCTTATCAATTTGTGTTTTCAAAGAATCGGCGTACCAGCTGGTAAATTTTACTTTTTACTTCTTCCTTTATTTGACCATTTCCAGATAAATCCAGTGGTTGGATACAACTGGGGATTAACAGTAAATTAACTTAATACCTGTTTACCTATTCTGTTGCCCAAGGCCTATACTAGAAGTTGTTTTAACATATTCATGGAAGCTATATAATATTCGCAAGTTTCACGAACCTCTGTCCATTGCGAATGATTATCTTCCCAAAATGTCTGCATATGAAAATACACGAACAATTCTCGCTGTGAACATATCTAGGTTTACAGTAATTAATGCTGTAGCCCTTTAACCCTTTCCCAAATGACAAATTTTGGACTGGTCCAAATTGAAAGAGTTTGCAGACGACAATTTCAAATTTGATGAAAATGGCAGAAAGGTCACAAAAAGGGTAGAAAACACTGTGGGAAAAGGAGAAATTGCTCGTTACGAGCAATTTTTCCTTTTCCCATGGTGTTTTCAAAAGACTTCTACTGCAGACACATGAAAACCAGGGCTTGTTTGGGAAAGGGTTAAGCCACCTACAGTGCCTAAAAAATTTAACAGAAAATCAAAGATAACTAAACTGTACAGTGCCACCTGGCAAATACAACCCAGGTACAAGTGATGACAGATTTTTCCAATGGCAATAGCCACATTAGACTCAATATTGCAGTTGTACATTGGTAAAAAGCTCAGTGTTGTGAGATGTGATGCCAAATATTGAACAATGGTCTTACAATCCAAAAACATGTGCAATTGAAGCATGAATGTTTGCTAGAGATCCTAAGCATGTGTACAACTACAGAGCAAGCAAATGGAATTTTCAAGTTTAGCAAAGTCAGATGTCAAGGAGTGGTCCAAAGACAGTTTGCAACATTGCAAAATGTTAGTACAACTAATATTGCAGTCTCATGTGACTGAATTGCTTGAATTCTGAACATGTTTAAACTTTTAAAGCCATCAGTTGAGATTCCTTCAGACTCTGCAATGACTACGACAAACCATGCCAGTGAGTTGTGAAAGAGTTGTAAGCAGACTCGAAGATAAGAGGTAGTGATTACATATAAGTATTCTAAATCCATTATTTCTCTTCCAAACCCTATGTTATGGTACTCATTAGAATTATTCTCGATGAGATGATTCTAATGAGTACCCATAACATAGGGTTTAGTGGAGAGAGATTAATATTTTCAATTTTGAAATTAAAATCATCCTCTCTATCTGGAGCTCTGGTTGTAAGTATTCGTAAAGTTGTCCCAAGGCAACTGTAAAAGGGGTTTTAACATTCTGGCCATCTGTATTGCCTATTCACCAATTACTGCTCATATTACCATAAGCATACAAAAAACTACAAGGAAGAAGGCAAAGATAATATTTTGCAGAATGGTCAGCAAAGTGGGAAACAAAGCTATTCATCGCTTGTTACAAGCAACTGCTCATTTTCCGACAAGGTTTACTACCCTTTTAAAATAAATCCAATCATTCAGTAAGTCATCTGCAACTGCTTTCAGTATGGATGACTTGAAAATTTTAATGACCAATAGAAACTTAGAAAATAGTACTCTAGGACTGAGAAATTTCATCTCCAGCAAAGGTAATATATGCATTTACATAATTGTATGTACAAAAACAACTAAAGTTCAAATATGAACTAACATTGTCTACCCTTTGTCTTACGATGCCTGCAGGTGGTTGATCATCTTCAGGATCACCAAGGATATTCTCCATTGAGCTTGTATCTGATCTTGGTGAAAATGTCAAGTCACTTTCCTTCAGCTCTATTGCAGAATCACCCAGAAAGTCATCAATATAATTTTTAGCCATGGTTGATTAATGTCAGTATCAGTTTATTGTAAATAGTCATTAAGAAATGTTTAACTGTGTATATTAGCTTTTTACCACTTCTTTATTAATTGTCAGTAGGAACAACTTTTCCAAGATGTGATCCTCGCTGTCTTCAAAGTGTTTCCAATTATTCAGTCCAAAGCGTACTTTCGGTTTCAATGTAACTCCCCATACTTTTATATATTACAATGCAAATTTAATCAAGGCCACTTAACATGTGTTTTAAAGGCAGAATTTTAAAAGAGACATCTGATTACATCAAGGTTAGTTGCTTTTTCTCCCAATTTTGAAAATTCTTTCTATGTAAATGTACAGAGTTTTTAGAAAACATATATTTAGTTGTTATAAAATTCAGATACTCAAGTCTCTCATTAGTTTTAGCTATATTCTGATGTTACAGTGTTTTTTCTTCAGTCCCTTTAATATGGCTATACCTGAGTTTACTGCATACATTTTGCATATTACTATTTATTTGTTTATCTTCAGTACAAGTAACTGATTTGTAATATAACTACTTCATAGTTACCACTTAATTGTTCATTGTCAGTAGGAGGAACTGATTTGTCTATGTCATCCTTTAAGTTCATACTTATTTGTTTATTGTCAGTTAGAACTACTCATTTGTTTAAATCTGCTTTTATCTACTTCTATGTTTACTGTCTTTATGAACTAATGACCTACTCAGACCTGCTAAATTGGACAACCTAAGACAGAAGACATACACAAACATATTACAATAACTGAACTTAAAACACTTGTTGCACAAGCAAGCATAAAAAATTCTATCTATTGCTTTATTTTTTCATAAGGCTTTCATATGACAAGAATTAATATGCTGATAAAGATTTTCTCAAAATAACTTTCTTTTCTTCAAGAAGAATCTCAATCAGGACATACTGTATACTTGTTGAACTCAGTTTAGTTTCAATACAGGAAAAAAAAAAGTGCCGATAAGCCTTGTTTTCAAGCCTTTTCAAGTTTACAATATATCTTCAATATACCCGAACCTTTTAATCCACTTAAAGAGCAAAGTACACTTCACTAGTGCATTAAGTATGGCAAAAACTTTTTTGTAGACGTTCCAAGTGTCCTAGTTTAATGCAAGATCAGCATGTTTATTTTTTAAATACAATGCCATAAAAACCACTTTGCTGAGCAAATCAATATCCTCTGAATTTAATCTACAAACACTTGAAATGAGATTTTTTTGCTACTGAATGAAAGTCAAAAGTCATTCCTGCCTGAATTCCAAATGACAAACAATAGTGTTACATCTTACAAAACAAATGGGCAAGCCCAAGCAAGGTTTTCACACAATATGAACCTTGTATTGTTTTATAAACCCATAAATGTGTTAAAAAATATGATATTGTGATAAGTTTATGCTATCATACAAAATGACACTCACAACAAACTGGAATCAACCCTTTTCCTATTTAGGAAAAAAGAGTTGATTTTAATGTGTCATAAGCATATCTGATTTTCTGCTTGTCCTGGCATTATCAGATTCACCTATTTTTTTGTGGTTGTTTTGATATAATTCCAGAGATACAGCAGCTTTCAACAAATTTGTGTAAACCAAGATAACTGAACTATGAGTATTTCATCAATCTATCTAGAGAGGATAACAAAGAAATATGTAGCTCATTGTACTACATTTGAAAAGTGCTTGTAAATGTCTATCTTACACAGCTCTGCGGAAAATGGGCGTAGAATATGTAATGTATCAGTTACAGTGTAAGAAATTCTTCCCAATTTTGCAATATTATTGTGCCAAACCTTGCAATATTCCTGGTATGTGACGTTCCATGCTGCTCGACATGTTTTGCAAGGCCTATCAAAACATGAACTGTAACAACAAAGGCCTATCATTATCAGTTCCAAAATAAGATTTAAATCATTTTTACAATCACCAATCTGTAATTTAGTCTTCTCTTCATAAAAAACCTAAATACAAGATATCTTTGGCCCATCTGTAACAACAAATCCTTAACTTTTTCCCCCTTGAAGACACATTCTGAGATGGAAGACTTCTTTTCAAAACACTGACATAAATGGTGACATGTTTTATGTTTGAGCAATTTCTCCATTTGGCACAATGTTCATAAATATTATTTTCCATACCCTTACACAGCTTACTAGCCTCTACAACTTTTTTTGATGCCTCCAATTCAACCCTTTACCAAACGATAAAATTCTAGAGTGGTCCACTTTGAAAGCATTAGCAGACGACATATTTAAGTAGGCAAAAATTATGAAACTTGTCTCTAGAAAACATTGTGAGAAAAGAAGAAAATGTTGTTTATCAGCATTTTCTTGTTTTCCCACAATGTTTTCCAAAGGCTTTATTCTCAAGGTTATTGAAACACAGGATTGTTTGGTAAAGGGTTAACTCTTTACCAAATGACAAAATTTAAGACTGGTCCAAACTGAAAGCAATTGCAGACAACAAAATAAATGTAACTGAAAAATTAAAATTTGTTTTGGGAAGGGCAGAAAACATTGTGGGAAAACAAGATAATGCTGGTCACCAGCATTTTCTTGTTTTCCCACAATGTTTTCAAAAGGCCTCTTTCTTAGGGTTGTTAAAAGTCGGGATTGTGTGGTAAAGGTTTAACTGAGTACAAAAACTGTATATCTGATCGACAATCCTGTATTTCAACGACCCTGTGTTATGGCTTTCAAAAACATTATGGAAAATGGAGAAAATGCTGGTAACCAACATTCTTTTGCTTGTTCTAAAATGTTTTGTATCCTGTCAGAAACAACTCTCATTATTTTGGCCACATCTTACTTGTCATCTGCAAAATGCTAAGTTGAATTTGGTTAAGTCTAAAATTTTGTCGTCTGGCAAAATGTTGAATTTGTGCCATAAATACTGTTAATATTTGGTATATTTGCACCTACTGAAGAAAAAAAAACTCAAAGATTATCTGAGTGGCTGTCAAAAGATAAATCTTGAAATAAAGTTGTAAATTGTTGAGGGACAAACTTTGTGGCAATTTAAAGGGGCCTTTTTGTATTTTTTGCTGTAAAGATAATTGTGTTATAAAAACTGACATATACTATCAAACAGAGTTTTCTTTGCAAGAGTAGAGAAAATTGATGGTTACATTCAGAATTATTTGAAAGGCATAATACTGGCGTTTAACTCTTTATCAAGTGACAAAACTTTAGGCTGGTACAAATTGAAAGCATTTGCAGACGACCAAATAAATGTGACTGAAAAATTGAAATTTGTTTTGGGAAGGGTAGAAAACGTTGTGGAAAAAGGAGAAAATACTGGTTACCGGCATTTTCACCTTTTCCCACGTTTTCAAAAGGCTTCTTTCTCAGGGTTATTAAAGGTCAGGATTGTGTAATAAAGGGTTCAGTCATTGGATAGCCTTTGCTATGATTTAATTATGACCTCTCATTTTTTTCACTTGCCAGACAGGATGGCTAATGGCAAAAAGCCCCATGTCCAGATCTAAAGTTCAGTCCGCATGACAAATGGAATTTTCAAGCCCTGCCCTTAAACAGGGAATGTCCAACTTCTGTTTTGTTGATTTTCACATAGGGAAAGATAGGGTTTGCCAAAAAATAGATTTCTACAAAGTCTCCGAATTCAATTATGAAGACTAAAACGATGTTTTACAAGCATAAGCACCAAAGATTCAATGGCCTGAGTATTAATTGATCAAACTTAACCCTTTACCAAACAATCCTCTATTTTCACAAACCAAAGGAAGCAACCCCCTTTACCAAATGGCAAAAGTTTCGACTTCTTCAAGCTGAAAGCATTTTGTAGATAGCAAATTTAATGTGACTCAAAACTTGAAATCTGTTTATGCAGGGATAAAAAACATTGTGGGAAAAGGAGAAAATGCTGGTAACAGCATTTTCCCCTTTTCCCACAATGTTTTCAAAAGCTTTCTCTTTCAGGGTCGTTAAAACTCTGGATTGTGTGGTGATGGGTTAAAAAGTTAATGTAACAAAATTTCAACTGGTCACTTCTGACCTGGTCACTAAGCTGCTCTGACCAAACATGCCTCAAAACTGCTCCAAACAAGCTACTTTATTGTCCAAATATACACCCCGAAATTCGATTATTTGAAACTATTATTGTTTTCAACAATGATCAATATTTATTCCCAATATTTATTTGAGACACTGTGAGTGTTTATTAACATTGTCAAATATTTACTTTTCAGCCCCATCATACAAGGCAAGCCCCCCCCCCCCCCCTTTTTTTTTTCTTTCCATGCCCAGAGGTTAAATTATCTGATTGTTCTAATTTGAAATTTTCTCCAAAAAAGTTACTTAAATCTTTATAGAACAAAAACTTGGATGCAAAGGTAGCTTAACTCTTTACCACACAATCCCGAATTTTAACGACCCTGAGGAAGAAGCCTTTTGAAAACACTGTGGGAAAAGGAGAAAATGCTGGTGACCAACATTTTCTCCTTTTCCCACAATGTTTTCTACCCTTCCCAAAACAAATTTTAATTTTTGAGTCACATTTATTTTGTCGTCTGCAAGTGCTTTCAATTTGGACTGGTCTAAAATTTTGTCGTTTGGTAAAGAGTTAAATGGGTTTTCAACAAATTCTAATAGTTTACATTTTGCATGTCACGGAGGTAAGACCAAGGAAATTTAAAACTCTATCAAACAATGTAATGTTTTAACGAGACTTTTGAAGGTAACAAGCTTTTGAAAACATTGTGGGAAAAGGAGGAAATGCTGGCAGCTGGTATTTTCTCCTATTCCCACCATGTTTTTTCTACCCTTCTTAAAGACGAATCTCATCATTTGAGCCACACGTATTGTGTTATCTACAAAATGCTTTCAGACTGGACCACCACATATTTTATCATCTGGTAAAGAGTAAACATGCAGAAGCTTATTATGTACAGGATAATGTGGATGTCTGTAATTGCTTTGATTGCTAGATGAAGGGAATTTTTAGTCAGTAGAAATGCAAGATAATTATTCTTGTTATTTCAGAAAATCAAAAAAACTGTAGGGGTGTGTATCTAGGATTGGACTGCATGTTCTATACTCTCTGATCTTTAACTCTTTACCACACAACAAAATTGTGGACTTGTCCAAATTGAAAGCATATGCAGACGACAAAAATAAGTGTGACTCAAACAGTGAATTCTGGTTTGGGAAGTGATGAGAACATTGTGGGAAAAGGAGAAAATGCTGGTTACCAGCATTTTCTCCTTTTCCCACAATGTTTTCAAAAGGCTTCTTTTCCAGGGTCGTGAAAACCCGGGATTGTTTGGTAAAGGGTTAAGTAGTCTAGGAATCAACATGTTAACCTTGACAGTTTCTCAGAACTTTGATTGAAGAAGATTAAGTACAGTAATAGAAAACTTTTCAAAGACAAAAAATATTAAAACAATTTCTCCATAAGGGAGTAATACAGAGGGTCTTTTTTTCCCAATATTACAACAAGGATCAAAACATTTCTTTTTCCGAATGCATGATAGAGCATGATTTCAATTACGGCAGAAAACGATATGTCCAACATAATATTGTATTAATAACTAAATCCATTCAAAATATCACTTTAGCAACATTTTCAGAATCAAGAATTTTCTATCCAGGCAACAGAATGATTATCTTAAAGTGAGATAAACTTGCTACATTCTAAGTCCATTAGAAAAATGCCACACTTTTCATAGAAACATCAGTCTGTACATGTGATTGGCTGATTCCAATGATAATCAGATCTGATTGGCTACTTGCAACAAATAATTCTACAAAGAATAATTGTGTAAAAATCATTAGATAATTACTCATTTACTATTTACAACCACTTAATTCTAACATTATGCATTGATCACTGATTTAATTATCACATTATCACCTGAAGGAAACTATGTTTATCTGACAGCAAACAAATTTTTAAAATACATGTTTGTATTCGAGTTTAACGCCATTTTAACAGCTCAGGTCATATCATGGCGGTCAGTGACGCACCCACCATGTGTTTCCCGGCTTTCTCGCACCAGTACTGACACAACTTTCTTTCAAAAGCCACCGACTACTTTTCTCACATGCACATGCCTGGAAGGAAAGTTTGCCTCAACCAGGTATTGAACTCACAACCACCAGGTCACAAGTCAGACAGGCTAACCACTGAGCTACCCTGGCGGGCTTAAAATACATGTATCTCTCCTTTTGGCACAATGTTTTTAACAAAGTTTTTCAATATATCACTGCCCTAAAAATTAAATCATACAGACTGACCAATCATTTTGAAGGGATGTCTTTAACTCTTTACCACACAGTCCCGAGTTCTAACGACCCTGAGAAAGAGGCCTTTTGAAAACATTGTGGGAAAAGGAGAAAATGCTGGTTTCCAGCATGTTCTCTGATTTCCAACACTTTTCGGTGATTTCCGGCATTTTCTCCATTTCCACATTCTTTTATTCAAGTGTTCTACCACACAAAAAGTCCAGATTGTATCGTAAAAGGTTAATGGCCCCCTTGTTTATTACAGGCTTGTGGAAATCTTGTGGGGGAAAAAAGAGAAAATGATGGTAATCTGCATTTTCTCTGTCTTCCATACTGTTGTCTACCCTTCCAAAAACAAATTCCATCACTTCAGCCAAGTTTAATTCATCAATTACAAGAGCTTTCAATATAGACAATACAGACAAGTCTAAAAACTTTCTTCTCTGGACCAAGGAGCCAACTCTTTAACTCTTAATTTACCAAATGACAAAATTTAAGACCAGTCCAAATTGAAAGCATTTGCAGACGACAAAATAAATGTGACTGAAAAACTGTAACTTGTTTTGGGAAGGGTAGAAAACATTGTGGGAAAAGGAGAAAATGCTAGTTACCAGCATTTTTTCCTTTTCCCACAATGTTTTCAAAACGGCTTCTTCTCAAGGTCATTAAAAGTCGGGATTGTGTGGTAGCTAGAGTGTTAATACCAAAACTCTTTACTTTTCTGAATTGAAAGCATTTGCAGACGACAAATCACAAGTGGCTAAAATAAAGGTATTTGATTCTGATAGGGCAAAAAATAATGTGGGATAAGGAGTAAATGCTGGTTACCAACATTTTCTCCTTTTCCCACAATGTTTTCAATAGGTTCAGAGTCATTAAAACTCCAAAATGTTCAGTAAAGGGTTAACCCTTTACCACACAATCTCAAGTTTTTATGACCCTGAGCCAGAAAATATTGTGAGAAAAGGAGAAAATGCTGGTTACAGCATTTTCTCCTTTTCCTACAATGTTTCTATCCTTTCAAACAATTTCCACTCTAAGCCATACTTTATTTGTCTGCAAATGCTTTGAATTTGGACAAGTCCAGAATCTGTCGTTCAGTAACGAGTTAACTCTTTACCAAACGACAAAATTTTAGATTAGTCCAAATTGAAAGCAGTTGCAGATGACAAAATAAATGTGACTGAAAACTTGAAACTTGTTTTTGGAAGGGTAGAAAACATCATGGGAAAAGGAGAAAATGTTAGTTACCAGCATTTTTTCCTTTTCCCACAATGTTTTCAAAAGGCTTCTTTCTCAGGGTCGTTAAAAGTCGGGATTGTGTGGTGAAAGATTAACCTATCACATTACCGGTGGTTTTCTGAATACACGATGTGTCTGATATGGCAGACAAAGGGAGATAATTAATGTAATAATTTTACTCGTGCAAAATTAATTACAACTGACACCTATACTAACAGTTTCTCTTCTACTTATTTTTACTTTGAGGCTTTACCAAAAATCCAGTTATAACCTGAAGAAAAAGGCTTTCAAAACATTGTGGGAAAAGGAATAAATGTTAGTAACGAGCATTTTCTCCTTTTCCTACAATTATTTACCTATCAAAAGACAGGAACTATCATTTGAGCTACATTTTGTCACATCTGAGTTACATTTAACTCTTTACTAAAAGACAAAAATGAAGCCTTGTCCATATTGAAAGCATTTGCAGACGACAATTCAAATGTGGCCCAAATTGTTAAAGTTGTCTTTGATGGGGTAGAAAACATAATGGGAAAAGAAGAAAATGCTAGTTACCAGCATTTTCTTCTTTTCCCACAATGTCTTCAAAAGGCTTCTTTCTTGGGGTTGTTAAAAGTTGGGATTGTGTGGTAAAGGGTTAATGGTTTATCCAATCAGAAATTATGTAACTTTCTAAATCTAGAATTAGACTAGGAATGTTCTTTAGAATGGTTGGTGAATACAGACCCTGCAGCCTAACTTTTTTGCCCAATTTTTTTATTGCCATTTACTTTAGAAACTTGCTGATCAAAGAGAACAATAAATTCTATATGAAAGTGATTGTTACAAAGTAGTCATAGTTCTGGCTCATTGGCTTTCAATGGTTTTATTGTTTAGTTTCATTACTTTTCATTTTATTACAGGTAAAAGGATAGGCCATTGTTATGGCCCTTCAACTCCACTACCCTATAAACGATTAAAGATGCTTTCTTAGGCCATGTAGATCAAGATCAGCCTGCACAGAAGCAGGTAGTCTAATCTTGGATCTATAGTGTCAAATATTTTGTGAAATGTACTCAAAGGACAGCACTGAATCAAACACAAATTTCTCATTGACCAAACTGGATCTCACTGAAAATTGTAAATTTATCGGAGATCTATAAAAAGTTCCCATAAAAAGACGGAATATGCATTAAGTGACATGTTAACGCAGTTTCACTATATGTGACAAGTGATCATGGGTCAAACTGACTTGCTCTGCATGACTTTCTATTCAGTTCATGAACAATGACATGATGAAGTCATAATATGAAACAAGGGAAAAATCAAATACAAAATTTGATTGGTCAAACCAGCAAATTGTGGTCTAAATATAAACAGGAAAAATACTAGTGCACCATCCTGCCCGAGTTGTACAAATTGTTATGTCTTGATTGATCATAGATCAAATTTTGTCTGACTGCCAAATTTTGTCCACTAAATTACTAAACAAAATTTCAGACTTGTCCATTGAAAGAATTAATTATGCAAAGGACAAATCAAATGTGGCTAAAAAAACGGAAGTTATCTTTGACAAAATAGAAAAACTTCGTGGGATTATAAGGAGAAAATGCTGCATTTTAAAACTAGGTAAAAAACTGCCAAGTCGCTCTATCTTTTGTTTATTTTTTTACCTCGGTTAAAAATTCATTTGTTTGCCAGTATGTAGCACTTGAACAGACTGTACAATGGCAGGTTGTCATCTTCACAACAATTTCTATACTTGAAAAATGGTATAATTTAAATGCATTTCAACACTGGCAGCGTTTATTTTTGGCCACTACTGGGCCTTAACCCTTTACCACACAGTGACGCCTTTTGACGCCCCTGGGTAAGAGGCCTCTTGAAAACATTGTGGGAAAAGGAGAAAATGCTCCTTTTCCCACAATGTTTTCTACCCTATCAAAGAAAAATTACACCATTTGAGCCACACTGAAATTGTCATCTGCAAATGCTTTCAATTTGGACAAGGGTAAAATTTCGTCGTCTGGTAAAGGGTTAAAGGCAATCATAATACCACTACAGTATAGTTGATAATGGCATTAATTCTTTACCAAATAACAAAATATTTAGGCTCCTCTTTATTGAAAGCATTTGCTTACAATAAAATCGTAGCTCAAATGATGAGTTTCATATTCTTTGAAACTGCTGAGAAAACATTGTGGGGAAGGAGAAATTGCTAGTAACCAGCATTTTCTCCTTTTCCCATCATGTTTTCCAAAGCTTTTTTTCTTTACAGTCATTAAAACACTAGACTGACTGGTAAAGGGTGAGATACCAGAAAAGCAAAGCAATTGCAACCACTTCATGTATTTTATCACCCCACTTAAAATCTGCAAGTACCACATCTATGTCAATCTTATTTTTAACATACCTCTGACAACGGTACCCGACGGCTTGACTGAAAGGGCCTTGCCCTTTGAAAACTATGCCTGTAGCTCATTTTCCGACAAGTCACGTGTAAGTATCGAAAATTTTCCAAACTTCTTTGTCTTTTTTTTTTATTACCGAAATCAGACACTGGATTCCCCAAATTTTGAAGCAGCAGTGACCACTTCAAATGTTGCCAAATAAGCGCAGTTAAATATTCAATAAACAAGAGAATGAAACTTGTAATTTAATCAGGGCACCGTCAACTTTAGAACAATGTGATTAAGGCTTATCCTGCCAAATTCAACCCTTCCCCCCCCACATTTGAATTATTTCAACATCCCTGTAGGAAATGTCTTCTGAAACACTGTGGGAAAAGGTGTAAATGCTTGAGACAACCATTTTTTTCCTTTTCCAACAATGTTTTCCATCCTATCAAATATAGAAATCATCACTTGAGCTACATTTATTTTGTTGTCTGCAAATGCTTTCAATACGGACCTGTCTAAAATTTTGTCGTATGGTAAAGTGTTAATTCTTTTTCCACCTACAAGATCTATGTCCCTTTTCATTGACTGTAGCACTTGTAACCCTTAAACCAGGTGCTTTTATGATCCTGAGGAAGAAGGTTTGTGAAAAACTTGTAGGAAAAGGACAATTTTAAAAACTTGCAACAAACATGGCATATTGGAAATTTTTGGCAAAAGTGGCACACTGAAATTTGTTTTTAAATCTGTCTTTGTTACAAGAAACAATTATAACAGCAAAAAAGAAAACCCTGTAAATGCTGACTTTAAATTTTAAATGCATTGAATTCTAATTCAAAAAAGTCACTGAAGCAGTTAGGTCAAAAACAAAAGGAACAACAATTAACAAATCTATTATTTAGACCCACTTTTTGTATAGGCATTCATCCTTATTACAAGTGCTAAATAAAATGAAATCGACATTTTCATGTAAGAGAAAGTTATATAAATGTGACTAGAACTTTTCCTGGCTAACAAGTAAAACCCCCCCTTTCACCTGTTTCAACTGATTCAACTTCAGTGCTGTTTTTGGAAAGAATGCAGAAGAATATCTCCCCTCCAACACTAGTTGCAATTTCAGGGCCGTTTTTGTAGAGATTTTTATAGAGATTATAAATATCTGTATACTAAGGAACATTTTGGATCCAAGATCAATACTGTTTGCCAAGGTGACATGATAACCAATTACAAATACAGTGTTTCCATTTGAATAAAATTTTACTGAGTCCATGGGACCCAGTGCAACTGCAAAAGTTGAGTCCCATTGTGTTTCTTCTGAGTCCCATTTTTGCTTACATAAATCGTCTGTTTATTGAGGCTAAATTTAGTTAGTGGATAAAATGATGAAGCTATTTCAAATGACTTCTTTATGGAACCTTTCACAGATTTAATGTGCTGTGCACGCCGTTGACTGTCGCTCAAAATAGTATGAATCTTAAGTCACAATGGAACTTCTTTAAAGTCCATGCAACCTATTGTAAAAACCTTATTTCTGCTTAGTTTCATAATAAATCAAACAGATTTACACCAATAGAGGAATATAGATAAATTTCTCTTAGCATCTAATCTTGGAAGGCAGGATCTTTCAGCCATTGGTCTTGGAAAGATCGCGAATGCTTTTTCTTTTTGGCCTGGGAAGCCATCTTCAGGAAAGAAATGCTAAATGACAGCTGTTTTCCTATGATCAGTTTGCCGGAAAGGACAATATGGGCACAACACGGGTAACCAGTCGAAGTCGACCAATAAACTGGTACCCATTGTATCTCTCGTAACCATCCGATAAACAACAGGCAACACCCAATTTATCGACAGCATCTATTGGCTTTTATATGTACCAAATCCACCAATCAGGTAGCCCATAGCAGAATTCCTTAATTTCTGTTTTACGATAACTGAGCAATATTAATCACTCTCTATAACAGCTCCCTGTTTTTTTCAGTTCAAATTCTACAGCTGCAGATACTTTTTTCAGCATAAATTCTACAGCTGCAGATGAAATTGTCAGTGCAAATTTCTGCAGCTGAGGTGCTCCTTCAGTTCAAATTCTACAGCTGCAGTTGCTCTTTCAGTTCAAATTCTACAGCTACAGGTACTATTTCAGTGCCAATTCTACAGCTGAGGGTACTTTTTCAGAGCAAATTCTACAGCTTAGGGTACTTTTTCAGAGCAAATTCTACAGCTGAGGGTACTTTTTCAAAGCAAATTCTACAGTTGCAGGTGCTTTTTCAATGAACTCAATGTCTGCAGTCACTTTTTCAGCACAATTTCCACAGCTGTGAGTGCTTTTTCAGTGCAATTTCTACAGCTGCAAGAGCTATTCAAGTGTAAATTATACATCTGTGGTTGCTTTTTTTAGTGCAAATTCTAAGACTGTGGATGCTCTTCCAGTGAAAATTTTAAGCGACAGGTGCTTTTTCAGTGAAAACTCTTAAGCTGTCTGTTATTTTTTTTCCCCCCAAGTTCGAATTCCATGGCTGTGACCACTTTTTCAGTGAAATTTCTACAACTGCAGATGCTTTTCCAGTCAAAATTTTAAAGCTGCAGGTGCCTTTTCAGCAAGAATTATACAGCTGCTGGTGTTTGGGTTTTTTTAAGTAAAATTTCTATGCCTGTGTTTTTTTTTTCCCAGTGAAAATTCTACATGTTTGGGTGCTTTTTCAGTGAAAATTTTACAGGTACCTAGCCCAAGTTTCATTTAATATCTTAACCCTTTACCACACTTAGTTTTAATGACCCTCAAAAAGAAGTCTTTTGAAAAAAAAAAAAATGGGAAAAGGAGAAATGGCTGGTAATCAGCATTTCCTCCTTTTCCAACAATGTTATCTAGCTATCCAGGAATAAATACATCATTTGAACAATATTTGATTTCTTGTCAGTAATTTCCTTCAATTTGGACAAGTCTAAAATTTCACTGTGTGGATAAGGGTTAAGTAATAACAGAGATATAAGAAAATGTACAAAAATCTCAACTACAATAAGGCTTATATTGACTATACCTTGATGTTTTGTCACTGAAAACAGCTGGGTTAAAACTGTTTTTGAATGAAGGGTTCCAAAGGCCATAAGGCATTGTTAATCACCTCTAATCCTGACGTGGCAGTTTCTAACTTTAAAACCTCATACTTTATTCACCCTTTACCAAAGAATCCCTCTTATTATCAACCCTGAGAAAGCAGGCTTTTGAAAACATTTATTATGAACCCTTAAAGAGAAGGCTTTTGAAAACATTGTGGGAAAAGTAGAAATTGCTGGGTACCTGCATTTTCTCCTTTTCCCACAAATGTTTTTCAGCTTTTCACCAACAAATCCAATCATTTGTGCCAACACTTAAAATTGTTTACATTATGCACAAGCAGGTAAAGAGTTTTGTGACAAGTTATTAAATATTGCCAGGAAGATTGAGTTCTATGTTTACCCTTGAAGTTGAACACTTTTCCAGCATAGCTGAATGATCTCACTTTTGACATATTTTCAGTAAATTGTGACACATTTGTGATTGGTTATGATATGCTAATTCTGCAAAAAAAAGTAATGGAAAGTGTAGAAAAGTATCAATATTTGAGAAAAGTCTTCACCACTGAAAAATTGTATGTTTTAAAACATATTTATTTTACATAGATTGAGAAACAAGTTCTTACAACTTATACTAATATCTCTCAATTCTGCTTCCTGGGAACTACACCAGTACTCACACTAAATGTGTGGGCCAATGAATAATAATGAAGTTGGCATCCACTCCCGGGTATCAAACTTAGCTAGGACCTTATGGCTATGAGGCCGACGCTCTACCGCACAAATACTTGACAGACATCCATTATCTAAATAATATAAATAAATAATTGCAATGAATATCGGCAAGTTTTCTATTTCCTTCAATGTAAAACATTTGGTGCATACATTAGCAGCTCAAACAGGTATCACAGCCTTGTCTTATAAGACTGGTACCTGTTTTATCGTGCATTAAACCAAATAAGACCTATCTATACTTATGCAAGATTCATCGAAATAACAATGGCTTCCAAAAGTAAACAAAACGGGTGTTAAAATGCATATAAATTTAAATCATACCATTTAAAAGTATGGACATTATTGTGAAGATATTATTGTGAAGATGTCAATCTATAATTGTATGGATGGTCTAAGTTAGTCGCTGGCAGTGAAACCAGCATTTTCTCCTTTTTCCCTCATTTTCTACTCGATCAAAGCCCAATTCAATTATTTAACCCTTTACCACCCAATTCCGACTTTTAACGATCCTGTGAAAGAAGCCTTTTGAAAACCTTGTGGTAAAAAGAAAAAATGGTGGTAACCAGCATTTTCTCCTTTCCCCGCAATGTTTTCTACCCTTCCCATAACAAACTTCAGTTTTTGAGTTACATTTATTTTGTCGTCTGCAAATGCTTTCAATTTGGACCAGTCTAAAATTTTGTCGTTTTGTAAAGAGTTCAGCTACACTTAATTTGTCATCTGCATATGCTTTCAAGATTGACAAGCCTAAAATGTTGGCATCTGATAAAGAGTCCATTTTTATTTTTCTTTCAAACAGAAAAAAATGAGAAGCTTCTGAAGGAAGTCATAAAAGTAGATCATGTACAAACAAATCTTTTGTCTTCCCGCTGTAAGATATTTACAGTTGGAGTAAAAAATAGATATAGATTCTTTTGACAATACAATGTAGTTACTTCCCTTGTATTGTTAAAGCTGCTCTTATTAGCTCCCTTTCACAACTTAAGTTGCCTTTAAGGTCAGCATAGATCAAGATCAGACTGCACAAAACATGCTAAAATATCTGCTTTGCTGAGACATTCTACACAAACACAATTGGAGGATGTACATATTCTAGGCTCACATTCACCTATCATTTTCAAAAACATTCCAAGTCTAAACCTCAGGGGTTTCCTGAATTTGAAAGTAACACAATTTTTAATTAGCCTCACCATATGGTTTAGCCAATCAGAAATTGCGTTACTTTCAAAATCTAAACTTGGATTAAGAAGGCAATTTTAGAATGGTTGGTGAATATGGCCCCTGGATTTCTAGGCTGAAAATATCCTGTATGTTAACCCTTTACCACACAAGCCTGACTTTTACCAACTCCGAGGAAGAAGCCCTCTTAAAACATTATGGGAAAAAGAACAAAATAGCATTTCTCCTTTAACCACAAAGTTTTCTACCCTATCAAAGACAAATTCCATCATTTGAGACATATTTACATTACTGTCTGCAAAATTTTCTTCAAGTCTAAATTTTTCTCCCATGGTAAAGCATTAGTTCACTGCTCTTTTAGTTGACTCCTTCTTATTGAAGAATTCACACAGTAAATTAACCCTTGGAGCCCTGAATAAACCTTTCAGACGTTTTCATCCTTGAAACATTACCCAAATAATTGCAATTTCATGGTTTCTTTTGTCCCCAGTGTTTTAGCAAAGTGGACAGTGTAGATCAAAGATCAAGCTGCACATTTTGTGCAGCCTGATCTTTACACTGGCCACAAGAGCAACTATTTTTGTGAAAGGCATTTTCAGGGTTAAAAGGGGTTTAAATGTTTGCATTTATCCATGGAAGGGCAGTAATGGTATGAGGACAGAGAGAAAGCTGGTTATCAGCATTTCCCCCATGGTTTCAAGTCCTGCAGACTACTACACTGTGCTATCTGGCTTGGCATGTCTTTTCTGGGTTTTACACAACTAACCCTGCAAACAGGAATCATTAATCCAGAACTCCAATTCCAATGCCTTTACCAAAAAATCCTTAGTTTTAACATCTTGGCCCTAAGAAACAGTGATTGGGAAAGGATTTTTTGCAATGGGACAATGTCCCTTTGGTCAGGAAATTCAAAGTGACATTTTGAAAACCAATGTGACAATTTCAACAAAACAAAAATTTTCATTGCCTTCATTTATTTGTTTAAAACACTGTACCATGCAAATACAAGTCATGTATGTAGCTAATGCCTTGGTAGCTTATGTTTGTTTCTTGGTATCTGAGGGTCGATCTGATCATCGTCTATTTGAGTCTGTTGAACTTGAGGAACGTTTGTTTTGGGAAAGAAACTACTCATTGAGCCCTGGCCTTCAGGCAACTTTAATTTCTTTTTCGGGGGCATTTTTGACATTGAAAATTAAATTTTACTATTCAATTCAAGCAGCTTAACAGACGAATTCACCACGACGACGACATAGGTACAAATTTTCAATGAGCGTTTCATGATTTACAAGTTGATGACATCACGCACACCTACGCTACTCATTTTTATAGAGCTTCTAATCGGATCCGATCAAAATAGATTCGCCCCACCATTTTTCGTACTTTTTCCGAAGTCGAAAATTGAATGGGACATGGGCGCACTCGATAGCGAAAACGATGTGACATTTTGGATTTTAATGTGACTATGGCGCATGGCACAAGCCTTTCCCAGTCACTGAAGAAAGATGGTTATAAAAATCATTGTCTGAAAAGGAGAAAATGCTGATAGTTTTTGGGCCTAGGTATCGTAATATTTCTCTTGCAAATGAACATTATTAACTCTTTACCACATGACAGAGTTTTAGACTTGTCCAAATTAAAAGCATTTGCAGATAACAAAATTAATGTGACTAAAAGATTGCAATTTGTTTTGGAAGGGTAGAAAACATTGTGGGAAAAGGAGAAAATAATGGTTACCAGCATCTTCTCCTTTTCCCACAATTGTTTTTCAAGAGGCTTCTCTCAGGGCCATGAAAACCCGGGATTGTTTGGTTAAGCATTAACTTTAATTAGTGATATGGTTTAGATCTGAGATAAAACTCCATATTATGTGCCGACTGATCTTTATCTGCACAGTGAGTCTGCAAGAGCCACTTAAGTTGTCCACTGCTGAAGAAGTTGGGTGACAAAAACTCTAGTAGTAAGTTCTGCAGAAGAAATATCAGGTGCTAATCTAATACAGCCAATTATTCTGTTTATGAATAAGAAAAAGAGTATTTCACCCTTTCACGACCCTGAGAAAAAAGCCTTTTGAAAACATTGTGGGAAAAGGAGAAAATGCTGGTAACCAACATTTTCTCCTTTTCCCACAATGTTTTCTACCCTATCAAAGACAAATCCATTATTTGACCCAAACTTAAATTGTTGTCTGCTAATGCTTTCAATTTGGACCAGTCTAAAATTTTGCCATTTGGTAAAGAGTTAACTCTTTAACAGACAACAAAGTTTTGGGTTCTATTCAAATAACAGGTAAAAGCATTTGCAGGTGACAAACATACCTAAATGGTGGTATTTGTTGTAGAAGGAGTAGAGGACATTGTGGGAAAATTGTGTTCTTTCAAGATAGATCTACCTATTACAAAGTTTTCAATTTGTTTAATACAGCATGACAGAAGGCTTTTCAAAACATTGTGGAAAGAGATTTGCCAGCTGTTTCTCCTTTTTCCATCCTTTTTTTTTTTTACCCTTTTATTGTCAAGTTCTACCATCATTTCATTTACATGGTTTTTAAATAACTTTTAATGTTTATTTTGAGATTTTATCAAAAATGAAAACCAGCAATATGCCCCTTACCTTGGATGGTAGGGGCATAAAAAGGTTCAGTTCTACATTCATATCAAATGTAACTGAATTTGGCCCCAAGAATTTTTAAGTTAGACAGAGAATACATACAAAATGAATATTCTAAAAACTATTTTTGTGTCACATTAAATAAATAATGGAAAACCTTTTTATCTAAAAGAACACAGAAGTTATCAAAACATTATCTACCTGCCCAAACAAACTTAACTCTGGTAACTGAGATAACCAATCTTTAATGTCAAATTTACTCACATCCCCTAGAAACAAATCTACTCACCACAACCTCAAGAGTCTCTCAAAGCATATAAATGTCATTGATCATGACTTAACCCTTAGAGCGCCAAATAAACCTATCAAACATTTTCATCCTAGAAATATGACCCAAATACAGAGCTCCAGATTATAGAGGGAGTGATTTTGAATTCAAAATTGAAAATATTAACTACTCTCCACTAAACCGTATGTTATGGATACTCATTAGAATCGTCTCATCGAGGCGATTCTAATAAGAACCCACAACATAGGGTTTGGAAGAAAATAATGGATTTAGAATACTATCACTCCCTCTTATTTGGAGGTCTGCAACAAATACATGTACTGTAGTTGAAATTTTATGGTTGCTTATGTCTACAGTGTTTCAGCAAAGCGGACCGTGTACATCAAAGATCAGGCTGCACATTTTGTGCAGCCTGATCTTGATCTACACCAGCCACAAAGGCAAGTATAGTTGTGAAAGGCACTTTAAGGGTTTATGTGATCTTGACCTGGGTCCATATTCACCAACAATTCTTCTGAACATTCTTAGTCTTATTCTCCAAAATTCTCCAGATTTGAGAGTAACATAACTTCTGATTGGCTAAACAATATGGTTTTGTAATTGTCAAATCTAAGAAAATCTTGGAGAGTACTAAGACTAAGAGTGCTCTTAAGAATGCTTGGTGTATACTGGTCCTGATAACAAAAATCAAGGTTCTTTTACACGAAGTCTTTGAATGCTTGTTAAAATCTTTGTCTGACAACTGAGTATTTAATTCATCCAAATTGAAAGATTTTGCAGGCAACAAATTCAATGTGGCTCATATGATGGGAGTTGTCTTTGAAAGAGAAGAAAATATTCTGGGAAAAAGAAAAAAAAAAATGCTTGTTATCAGTATTTTCTGCTTTTCCAATAATGTTCTCAAAAGCTGACAATATCATAGTTGTAAAAGCATGGAATTATGTGATAAAGGTGCAAAATACATGAGCCATGCTCTGTGAAAAGGGGGCTTAACCCTTTACCACGCAATCCCAAATGTTAACAACAAAATTTTGGACTGGTCCAAATTGAACGCAATTGCAGACAACAATATAAATTTGATTCGAAAATTGAAATTTGTTTTGGGAAGGGTAGAAAACATTGTGGGAAAAGGAGAAAATGCTGGTTACCAGCATTTTCTCCTTTTCCCACAATGTTTTCAAAGGCCTTCTCGTTCAGGGTCGTTAAAACTCGGGATTGTGTGGTAAAAGGTTAACAATATACCTCATAGATGAATGTACGAACACTTTCCCAGATCGCAAAATGTTAGAGTAAGACGGAAAGTGGTTCAAAAGATAGGAATTGTCTTTGAAAAGGAAGAGAACATTGTGGAAAAGGAGAAAGGTTGGTAATTTTTGTCCTTTTATCGTAAGGTTTTCCAAAGCCTCTTTCTTTATGGTTGTTAAAACATGGGATTGTTTTGAAAACAAAATCAGAACATGGGAAATGGCTGATGTAATGGGTACCCTTGGAGCTTAGATTTAATTGCACAATTTTATCAAGGGAGATAACTTGCCCACTTCCTCCTGAAATTTTCCAATGTCATTTTCCACATTAATTCCACACCCGTTCTCTTTTCATTGGGCCGATAGACAACCAATCCCCCTATTTTTCAAATCCTAGATGCAACAGTGCATTTAGGTCAAATCCTGGCAGTAAGCACAGTTACGGTAGCAGATAACCCTTTACCAACATTCCCATATTTTAAACCTTAGAAAAACGCTTTTGAAAACACAGAATCAGATGAAAATCCTCGTAAACATTTCTGCTTTTCCCACAATCTTTTAGACCAATTTAAAAGACAATCATTTCAGCCAATTTTGATATGATATTTGGATATACTTTTAACCCTTTACCAGACGACACAATTTTAGCCTTGTCCAAATTGAAAGCGTTTGCAGACAACAATTTCAATGTGGCTCAAATGGTGCAATTTTTCTTTGATAGGACAGAAAACATTCTGGGAAAAGGAGAAAATGCTGGTTACCAGCATTTTCTCCTTTTCCCACAATGTTTTCAAAAGGCTTCTTAAGTAGGAGCGTTAAAAGGCGGCATTGTGCAGTAAAGGGTTAATCTGGACCAGTCTAAAGTTTAGTCTTCTGGCAAAGAGTGAGACAATATTATATATCATTTCTCTTCAATATCTGTCAAACTAGAAACCCACAATTTCAAGTATACTCTGTTGGCAAACAGATCGAACTGTTTTTTTGAAATCAAATAAACATTGGGCCACTTGTAAATCTCTTCCACCTTGTTGCCAAGATAACTTATCTATATATAAGACTGTCATTTGACCTTGCATGTGTGTCCCTCGTATCAAATATTTAACTCTTTCCCAGACGACAAATTTTGGACTGGTCCAAATTCAAAGAGTTTGCAGAGGACAATTTTAAATTTGATGAAAATGGCAGAAAGGTCTCAAAAAGGGTAGAAAACACTGTGGGAAAAGGAGAAATTGCTCGTTACGAGCAATTTCTCCTTTTCCCCCAGTGTTTTCAAAAGACTTCTACTGCAGACACGTGAAAACCAGGGCTTGTTTGGGAAAGGGTTAACTCTTTACCAAATGACAAAATTTTAGACTATTCCAAATTGAAAGCATTTGCAGATGACAAAATAAATGTGACTCAAAAACTGAAATTTGTTTTGGGAAGGGTAGAAAACATTGTGGGAAAAGGAGAAAATGCTGGTTACCAGCATTTTCTCCTTTTCCCACAATTTTTTCAAAAGGCTTCTTCCTCAGGGTCATTAAAACTCGGGATTGTGTGGTAAAGAGTTAAGAATGATAGTATTTGCCCCAGTAGTGTACAGACTGTAATGTCTATGGTCTAGGTATGCATTCCCCTTAACTTAACAACTCACCAGGCACTTACTACACTAAAGTTTCATGCAACAATATAATTTTGGTAGGATTATGGAGAAAAATCATTTTCCTACCAAAAAACATGGCTAAAAACAACAAAACACGAAAACTTCAAATGAAATGCCAGTTATGAGAAGGTAACCCTCTCTAAAATTTAGCCAATGGAACAATTCAAAGGCGTTTCTCTAACTTCATCATCAGTGTAGCCAGACATATTAAATCAATTTGACCAAATTATATTTGTGTCAAAAAGATTAAAACCCTATCCTTTAATTATATCCAATAAAGTGTTTAAATCAATAGTGAAATAAAGGCGAATTTCAAGTATTTTCATCCTGACCACCAAAAATTACGACCTAGTTTCGTATTTTTGTCATAAGCAATAGTCTTCTTCCAATTTTCTTTTAACCCTTCACCACACGACAAAATTTTAGGCACATCCAAACTGAAAGCTTTCGCAGACGACAATATCAATGTGGCTCAAAATGATGTGGTTTTCTTTGATAGGGTAGAAAACATTGTGGGAAAGGGAGAAAATGCTGGTTACCAGCATTTTCTCCTTTTCCCACAATGTTTTCAAAAGGCTTCTACCTGAAGGTCGTTAAAAGTCAGGATTGTGTGGTAAAGGGTTAAAACATCTTTTATGCGATATTTTCCTCTCCTCAATTTTAAATCAGAGTTTTGAAATAACAAATCGTCCCCAACACACCATAGCAAGTGTGTAGAAGAGCGAACGCAATTAAATGACGGCATGCTTATGCAGTAATCAGCGTTATCTATCAATGGTAGTTGATCACTAACGTCTTGGTTTCTTATGCCACTTAAACTTTATTCAGTCCTTTACCTAACAATTTTGTCTTTTAACAGACCCAAATAAAAAGGGTTTTGAAATTACTGTGGGAAAATGAAGCAAGAGCACCGCATACAGGTGCCTGGATGCTTGGCTGCGGTTGCTTGATTTTGAGTGAAATTTCTGAGTCAAAAGAGGGGCAAAAATACTTTGCTGGTTACCTGCAGGTTACCACCGTGTCCAAGTTTGAAGTAAATCTCATCAGTAATAACAGAGATATTATAAATGTTAAAGTTTTTGCACGACAATGCAGACAACGAAGCAAACGCAGACAACGACGATGCCAGGGCTACGACAATAATTTGACGTTTTCTTTGAAAATGGCCTAGCTAAAAACGCTGGTTACCAGGATTTACTCCTGTTTCCACAATGTTTTCTATCCATTAAATGACAAAGTCAATCATACAATACACATAAATACTTGATTAAATTTGTCTGTTGAAAATGCTTCAATATTCACAAGCCTCTCATGATACCGTCTGGTAAAGAGTTATGTCGTATCAAAGCAACAGCCAGTAATCAGCTATGTTGCACCAGCACAAAGCTGGGCTCTGCAGTACATTGCAAAAGACGCTCCCATAAAGAAACCAGGAGCTTCAATGAGGATTAAACCCAATATCACTTGCTTACTTATTCAATATCTTCTACTCCTCCAGCAGAGAAAAATAGTCCCTTCCTTGACAAGCCTTAATCTAAACAAGAGATGTTTGTAAAACATGTATGCCCCCCTAATGGCATCCAATTCTAAATATAACGTGATTATAAACTGTTAAGTTCAAAGTGTAAAAACGAACAAAGGGTAATTACTCAAAAATTATTAATGATAAATTAACAATTCTTGGGCACTGCACTTCCCATTTATGTGAACTATCAACTTATAAGGTTTCATGATTTTACCTCACATACTTTTTGAGTTATGCTCCGGACAAAAATTAAGTACGAAAATCAACAAAGGGCAGTAACTGCAAAAATATAATGGGCAGAGTTATGGCTCTTGTGCAATGCACTTCTCCCTGAATAAGATCTATCCACATGTAAAGTTTCAAGATGATATCTGAAAAACCTTTTGAGTTATGCTCCGGACAAAAATTAAGTATGAAAATCAACAAAGGGCAATAACTCCAAAAATATGATGGGCAGAGTTATGGTTCTTGTGCACTGCACTTCTCCTTAATAAGATTAATCCACCTATGAGGTTTCAAGGTGATATCTGAAATACTTTTTGAGTTATGCTCCGGACAAAAATTAAGTATGACAAGGATGGGAGATGGGGGATGCCAAAGGGCAATAACTCCAAAAATATGATGGGCAGAGTTATGGTACTTGTGCACTGCACTTCTCCTTAATGAGATCTATCCACCTATGAGGTTTCAAGATGATACCTGAAATACTTTTAGAGTTATGCTCCGGACAAAAATTAAGTATGAAAATCAACAAAGGGCAATAACTCCATAAATATGATGGGCAGAGTTATGATTCTTGTGCACTGCACTTCTCATTAATGAGATCTATCCACCTATGTAGTTTCAAGATGATACCTGGAATACTTTTTGAGTTATGCTCCGGACAAAAATGTGGTCTACGGACCGACCGACCGACCAACAAGTGCAAAGCAATATACCCCTGCTTCTTCGAAGGGGGGCATAATAACAACCATTGTATGCCGCCAAATCTTAGATATACAGTGTTCAAATGGTATTGTATGTAATATGCAATGTTAAAATGAAATATTATCTAATGTGCAGTGCAGTTTAATCTTCAATGTGTGAATGTTCTAAAAGTACAGTATCTAATGTGCAGTGATCAAATTGTATAGTATCTACTGTGTAGTACCCTTCAAATGGTATGATATTTAATATACAGCATTCAAATGGTATCTAATCTGTAGAGTTCAAATGACAGAATATCTAATGCACAGTCCTAAATGGTATGGTACCTAAATTCAAAATGTAAAGTATCTGCATTGTAGTATTACGTGTCTGAGTAAGCGTTCAGATGGTATGATATTTAACATGCAGTGCAGGGCTCAAAACCAACACTCACATACAGTAAAACCTCGATATTTCTAGTCTCGAACATCTGAGAACCCCGCAACTTCCATAGTACCAGCAAAACTCCACTATATTGCACCAAAAGTAGATTGGTTATTTCGAGTCTTGATAATCTGACAATTTGAACAAGTGTGTTGGTCCCTGTCATCATTGTTATTTCAAACACAACACTTTCTCGCATGTTAAAAAATAGTTACCTAATTTCGATGGTGTATTTTAAAGGTATATCTAATGTGTCTATGTGTTTACTCAATGTATAGTGTTCAATGTATAGTATCGAGTGAGTCTAGATTTTCAAATGGTATTACCTATTTCCAATGTGTGGTGTTCAAATGGTATAATATCTAATGTATCTAAGTGTTCAAATATATAATATCTAATGTGCATTGTTCAAATGTTATTGTATCTAATGTGCAATGTGGCCTAGTCTTTAGTGTGTGATGCTCAGAAAGTTTAGTATCTATATTATGTCCACTGTTCCCATGTTGCATACAAAGTGCTAAAGCAAGTCACAGATATTGTGTCCAAAATATTTTTCCTGTATAAAGTTTATTATCTCTTAAGCTGATTACATAGGGCATGTTTGACAATAAACGTTAATAAATGAGGTTTGTTGACAGACAAGATAAGCTATAGAACCCTGATACAATCTATGGGTTCCATCATACTTTCAGTTCACCCTCAGGGCTAACAGAACAATCCTAACATATATTTCAAGTCTGTAAGTAAGACCCCAAAAATTGCAGGTTGTTCCGATCCAAAAAGCTTTGACAAAGCAGTGTAGATCATCTTTTGTGCAGTCTAATCTTGATATATACTGGCTGGAAAGCACCTTAGTTGTGAAAGGTGCTTAACTCTTCACAAAATGACAAAACTTTAGACTGGACCAAAATTAAAGCATTTCCAGACAATAACCTAAATGATGCACAAAATGGTAACTTTTCTTTGAAAGGGTAGGAAACATTGTGGAAAAAGCAGAAAATGCTGCTTACCTGCATTTTTTCCTTTTACCACAATGTGTTCAGAAGTCCTTTTCCTTGAGGGTTTTTAAAACTTGGGACTGAGTGGTAAGGGGTTAAAGAGCTACTGGTTTACCTCCTTACTTTCTGAGTCTTGCATCAGACCACTTTAACCCTTTCCCAAATGACAAAGTTTGGACTGGTCCAAATTGAAAGAGTTTGCAGACGACAATTTTAAATTTGATGAAAATGGCAGCAAGGTCTCAAAAAGAGTAGAAAACACTGTGGTAAAAGGAGAAATTGCTCATTATGAGCAATTTCTCCTTTTCCCACAGTGTTTTCAAAAGTCTTGTACTGCAGACACGTGAAAACCAGGGCTTGTTTAGGAAAGGGTTAACTTTATCAAACGACAAAATTTTAGGCTTGTCCAAATAAAAAGTATGTGCAGACGAGAAATTAAACGGTGGTGAAATGGTGGGACTTTCTTGAAAGGATTGAAAATGTTGTGGGAAAAGCAGAAAATGCTGGTTACCAGCATTTTCTTCTTTTCCCACAATGTTTTCAAAAGCCTTCTTGTTCAGCATTGTTAAAATTCCGAACAGTGTGGTAAAGGGTTAACCCTTTGTAACACAAAAAAAAATCTGGTGCTTTTACAACCAATGATCAAGGCTTTCGTCGACAATCTTGGAAGGGAGAATTATATGTATTGAGGCCAACAGCCTTCATCAAGAAAGAAAAACTTTATTCATAGTTTAGATAAATTACATTTTTTCCCTCTTGATAAAGGAGGTTCGCCTAAATATTGAAAAAAAGCAGTGTTTTAACCCTTTACCAGACGACAGAATTTTAGCCTTGTCCAAATTCAAAGCATTTGCAGACGACAATTTCATTCTGGCTAAAATGGTGCGATTTTTCTTTGATAGGGTAGAAAACATTGTGGGAAAAGGAGAAAATGCTGGTTACCAGCATTTTCTCCTTTTCCTCCTTTTCCTCCAATGTTTTCAAAAAGGCTTCTTTCCCAGGGTCATCAAAAGGCAGCATTGTGGGGTAAAGGGTTAATTTATATGTCTAAACAAGTTTTACCAAAATCTACCACTCAAATTATCTACATTAACTCTTTACCAAAAGACACTATTTTAGACGGGTCCAAACTGAAAGCATTTGCAGACGACAAAATAAAGGTGGCACCAATGACGAAATTTGTCCAAGATAAAGTAGAAAACATTGTGGGAAAAGGAGAAAATGCTGGTTACCAGCATTTTCTCCTTTTCCCACAATGTTTTCAAAAGGCTTCTTCCTCAGGGTCGTTAAAATTCGGGATTGTGTGGTAAAGGGTTAATCCTTTAATCTGACTTCACCAGGTCATAGATTGTTAACCCTGAGTCTGCTAAGTGCGACTTGAGTAGATCAAGATCACACTAAACAAAACATGCAGTGTGATCTTGGATCTACACTGTCCAACACTGTATTTTTTCTTCGAGTAAAATCAAGTTTGGAATAGCAATTTCTGGGCTTTCACAATCTAGTGGAAATTTTCTATTCATTTATTAAGCAGCTTAAGAGCGAACATAAAAAACATATCAGCTTTTTTATACAAGATAGTACCTAGTGTACATGACAAAAAGCCTTCTCACTCACCGTCATTAAAACAGTGGACTGTTTGTATCTGCATTAAACCCAATAATTTACTTTTAAAAGGGAGATAAGTAGTTTGCAAAATATTCAATACCGTATTTGACAGGTGATTACTGTTCTGTGTTACCTTTTGTATTTGAATGGTAAATTTCACAGTTTCATAAACTTTCATAAAATACAAACCTTACGCTAATAAATTGTCATAAAGTTTCTGCAGCACGAAACTGGCACCTAGCTTGTAGGTAGGCGGAGCTTAATATTCATTTTCCTGCTTCGCGAAAGATGATTAGTCGAATACGGCTAAGAATTTCTTCTTTTGGGTTGTTCTTTTTAACCATTTTTACCTCCCCTTTAATTTTCATGAAAAGGTTTGTTGATCAGTCAAGTTAAAAACACTAAGGTTATATCTTTCTATTCCCTAAATGTAGTAATTGATGGCATTTTAATCCTTGCAGTGCTGGGCCCAGATTTCACTGTAAACGTGCAAAACATGCAGACTGATCTTGGATAAGGTATACTGTGCTCTAATTTACCAGATATCCTGATAAAAACAGCTTTGAAATTGCAGTATCTACATCTTTAGTACCGTCTTAGAATGTCTATTTCATTTATTTAACACAAAAAAGTTAAAAAAAAAAACTGAAAAATTATGATGGAACACTGTTTCAATTTTGATGAATACTAATTTTTTTTATTCCAGACATAGTTTGCTTTACAAAATAGCAACCATTTAACCCTTTACCAGACAACAAAATTTTAGTCTTGTTCAAATTGAAAGCATTTGCAGACGACAATTTCAATGTGGCTCAAATAGTGCAATTTTTCTATGATAGGGAAGAAAACATTGTGGGAAAAGGAGAAAATGCTGGTTACCAGCACTTTCTCCTTTTCCCACAATGTTTTCAAAAGGCTTCTTTCTTAGGGGTGTCAAAAGGCGGCATTGTGCGGTAAAGGGTTAAAAGTCTGGGTCTTCAGGGGTTGCAAGGTGGTGACTAGTGGTAGTATTTTGAAGGTCCCAGGTTCTAAGGGATTTTTAGGGGGCCCTAATTATTAACTCGTCTACTTAACTCTCTGCAAAAAGAGAATTTTTCATACTTGTTCAACCCTTTACGACACAATCCCAACTTTTAACGACCCTGAGAAAGAAGCCCTTTGAAAACATGGTGGGAAAAGGAGAAAATGCTGGTAACCAGCATTTTCTCCTTTTCCCACAATGTTTTCTACCTTTCCGAAAACAAACTTCAATTTTTGAGTCACATTCAATTTGTCATCTGCACTTGCTTTCAATTTGGACCAGTCTAAAATTTTGTCATTAATTTTGGTAAAGAGTTAACTTGAAAGCAATAGCAGATGACAAAGTAACTGAGGCTCAAATGATGAGATATGCCTCTGACAGGGTTAAAACTATAGTGGGAAAAGAAGAAACTGCTGGGTACTACCATTTTCTCCTCTTCCCACAATGTTTTCCAAAAGGCATCTTCCTTAAGTCTGTTAAAACTCCAGGTTGTTTGGTAAAGTGTTAACGGTGAGTTGTTAAGAATTCTAATGGTACCATCTCTTGTATTGGCCTTTACACTGAACAAGGTTTATTCAAAGAGCAACTGTAGGTAGTGTCATACACACATTTCCTAGTACCCAATTCTCTGTCTAAAGGTCTATACAAAATATGCAAAGAGCACAGAGGGATATGAATCCTACAAATCATCATGTACACAATCCAGATTCAGAAACAAGTATGAAACAAGTTTAGTCTAAAAGATCTTTGATGCTATGCTGAGGATTCAAAACCATTGTGTGGCAAAGACAGTTAATTATTAGCAGTGTGATTAACAAGAAGGCAACGATGGCTCCACTATCTAATAAATTTACTATATGTGTAACTGACATTGACAGTCATTAAACTGCAAGAAATCTGTATTGCAATAAAATTTCCTAGAGAAAGTAAGCCTAGCCCCCTCCCACCTTCTCACCCAAGTCATATCTTTTTCACATGCCAAGATGATGTTAATAAATATAAGCAGTTTTAATCAAGTATACCAAATATCAATGAACTCAGACAAAGAGTATTTTGACAAAAAAATTTCCAACATACGGGCCAGATGGTTTTTAAAGTTTTCTCTATAAAAGCCCATATAAAAGTTGTAACACTAAGGGCAGGCCATTTTGGACTAAAGGTCTATAATTTGTTGAATCCTGGTAGAAGTCCACAAGATGAAACTATGTGCCAAATAATACAGGTCTGGGCCGAATGGATATATGCAAGTTAACGCACAGATGGATGCACAGACAGACATGCAACAGACACAGGGCGATGAAATATGCTTGCTGTAGAACTAAAAATTCACTTATTCTTATGAAAATAAATGTGGGATGACTACAATAATGAGAGAAGACATAAATGTTTTAATTCATTCTAACAAAGACTATGTTTAGAGACACAACTACGATGAATTATCTTAACTTGCAGAAAGGAAAACATTATCTTAACTTGCAGAAAGGAAAACATTTTGGAAATAAAGGAAAACATTGTATTTGAGTGATTACGATGACTACAATAAAATGCAAAATAAATTGCTCCTTTTCTCATACTGTTTTCAACAGCTATTTGCTGAAGAGCATACAAAGTTGAACTTGAATGTAATGGTCTAGGCATGTTTTGTCTTCGTAAGACTACTTAACCCGTTATCACACAATCCCGAGTTTTAACGACCCCGAGAAAGATAGCTTTTGGAAACACTGTTGGAAAAGGAGAAAATGCTGGTAACCAGCATCTTCTCCTTTTTCCACAATGTTTTCCACCCTCCAAAAAATAAATTCCAATTTCTGAATAGCATTTATTTTGTCATCCGCTAATGTTTTGAATTTGGACAAGCCGAAAATTTTGCCTTGTGGTAAAGAGTTAAAAGTGGCATGAAATGGTATGCTGAAAATCACTAAAAAGGTATCCTGAAATTGACATCAATAAATAACATGAAATTTACATATGGAGGGGTTGAACAATCTAGAGGATAATTAACTGGTAGTGTTTGTCATCAAAAATCTGTCAAGAGAATGGAGTGTGATGCAGTTGAAGAACATTTAGTCTGAAGGACAAGTTTTTTCAACCACATCACACCCCATTCAAGTGATAGATCTTCAGTATCACACGCAACCAGTCGATTGTTTTATTCATCATATACCTAATTCATCCGTTGCTTTCCAATAATTATCAAGAATGGTACAAATAGATGATTTCATTTTTCTTTACACGTACAGTATCAATTTTTGGCAGCAGAAGCTGACATATCAAATGACGTTAAGCCACAGAATTGTAGCATAAATGCATGTAAATTATGTCACATCTTTCCGTTTGAAAGTTAACTTAGGATACAACTGCACGCAACCAACTGTATCTGCCTTCAATTGAGTTACAGAAATATTAATTTAAAACTCTTTACCAAATGACAAAATTTTAGACTAGTCCAAATTCAAAGCATTTGCAGACGACAAATAAAATGATACTCAAATGATGGGATTTGTACCAGAAAGGGTAGAAAACGTGGGAAAAGGAGAAAATGCTGGTTACCAGCATTTTCTCCTTTTCCCACAATGTTTTCAAAAGGCTTCTTTCACAGGGTCGCTAAAACTTGGCATACAAAGGCAGGCTTGAAGTTACAGGAATTCGTATGCAAAATTCATCTACCTTACAAATCTCAGTATATTATTGCTAGGTATATAATTGAATAAAACTTTAAACAACAACACAATCACCAAAACACTGGGACTTAAACATGAGGTGTGGTTTTTTTCACCTTGACCGCTTGCAATTGCTTGACTTCAGATAAGAAGTGTCTGACTGGTTTATTTCTTTTCTCTAAGACAGACTTAGTATGTCTAAGTATACCATGTTTGCAACTTTCTGCAATCTTTGTATTGTTGTTTATTCTACAAGTGCTAGATCATCAACAATATAATTGGCATAAAAGCAGGCATGTGTTAAGCAGCCAATGTTGTTGGACATTTAAATTTCTAATTAAGCCATCTTTGAAAGTCCTTGAAAATAATGCATTGCAAAAGGTCAAAGGTGAAAGTAATGACAGTGAGTGAAACATCTACAATGAAAAATAAATGTATCCTACATCTCCAGAAGCTTCAGGCTGGGAACCATCTACTGAGAGAACCTGTAAATGGAAGATGCAGGGTGGCATTATGAAAACAAAATGGAGGAGCATGCCAAGATGCAAACAAGGTTCGAAATTCTCATCCGTTTACTCGCAAAATGCAAGCCAGAACTGGAAAGTGTGTGCTGAATTTTCAAGTGCATTAGAAAAAAAAAATTGAGTACAATTTGTTCAAATAAGTACAAATAAGCTAGAACCTTTTTTGTCCCAGAGAAACAGTGAGTGAAGTTGCTCTAAGAAAATCCTGCAACTGCTACATGTAGATCTATTTACAATTTTTTTGGATTCAAAAAATATGTCAACTGGTTCTTGGCTCCAGTCAATTGAACATACAGTGTCTGAAGATATGAGAACCATTTAATTGCCTAGCAACTGTGAATGAAAGAGACACTGATCATGATGTTGAAGAGGGTTAGTGACTTTTCTACAAAATATGTAAGCACATTGGATAAAAGGAAGGCTGAAGAAGCATCATTGTCAAATGAAAATCATCACTTGTCATCATCATGATGCATCAATATATCTGAAAGCTGTTGGAGTAGCTCAATGATCTAAACAATATCAAACAATGTCTGGAAGGGGGGGGGGGGCCCTGCTATGGAAAAACCATGATAGACTCAGCTTCAAAAGGGAACCTTTCAAAATCTAAGCATCTTTGAAAACTACTGAATTTGCAAAAACAACAAAGCAAAAAAACTCAGTATCAACCTAAGTTACAGAATTGGATACAACAAAGTACATGTAGGTGAATTTTGGTGCACCCCCTGCCATCCTTAAACTGAAAGTCTCCCAAAATAACGAAACTTAAAAATCATGTGCATATTGAATTATGTACTCATACACCTAACAGACCACTTGCAACTTTCTGGTATGTTAATAACAGATAAAAATAAAAAACAAGAGGGCCATGATGGCCCTGTATCGCTCCACTGGCTTATAAATATAAACCACGAAGAAAAGTCTTCACTATATAAGCCCTTATAAAACTTTGACCTCATGGCTACAGTCTGACTAAATGGGGAATATTGTATTAGAAGAATAACATGCCAAATGTGGGAGTTCTTGGCCTTATGGCTGGTAACAAGATGGTTTCTGAACTTTTCACTCCATAAACCCATGTAAAACTTGTGATCCCTGGTGCAGGGCCAAACTTGATCCTAGAGCTGTAACTTGGGCCCTCTTTGTAACTGTCCACTAAATAATGCTATAATTATATGCAAAATTTGGTAGCCTAAGCCTTATGGCTATGTACACCAAGATTTAAAAGTTTTCCCTATGTAAGCCTATGTAAATCTTGTGAACCCCCCCCTCCAAGTATGAGGCCAAATTGACCCCAGGACTATACTTTGGGCACTTTTGGTAGACTCCAACTAGATCAAGCTAAATGCCAAATTTGGTAGCTCTAGGCCTTATGGTTTCAGACAAGAAGATATTTAAAGTTTTCTCTATATAAGCCTATGTATAAAACTTGTGACCCCTGGGGAAGAGCCAATTTTGACCCCAGGGCTATAATTTCAAGAAACATGATAGAGGTCTACTACATAAAGCTACATGCCAAATTTGGTAGCCCTATGCCTTATGGTTTCAGACAAGAAGATTTTTAAAGTTTTCTCTATATAAGCCTATGTAAAACTTGTGACCCCTGGGGCAGAGCCAATTTTGACCCCAGGGCTATAATTTCAAGAAACATGATAGAGGTCTACTACATAAAGCTACATGCCAAATTTGGTAGCCCTATGCCTTATGGTTTCAGACAAGAAGATTTTTAAAGTTTTCTCTATATAAGCCTATGTAAAACTTGTGACCCCTGGGGCAGAGCCAATTTTGACCCCAGGGCTATAATTTGAAGAAACTTGATAGAGGTCTACTACATAAAGCTACATGCCAAATTTGGTAGCCCTATGCCTTATGGTTTCAGACAAGAAGATTTTTAAAGATTTCCAATATTTTTCAGTTTTGTTGCCATGGCAACCAGAGTTTTTGAAGGAATCAAATTCTTTCAAGAAATTCTGAAGAGGACCATGTCAGGATCATTTCTGTGAAGTTTCGTGAAAATCGGATGGGTAGTTTCAGAGAAAAAGATGTTTGAAATAAAAGTTAACGCACGGACGGACGGACGACCGGACGGACGGACGGACGCACGACGGACACCGGGCCATGACATAAGCCCGCTGGCCTTTGGCCAGTGGAGCTAAAAAACAATAAATCGAACAGAATAGAATAAAATGAAATTTACTTTTTTTTGCCCAATTTCAAGTCACTGAAAAATATAGATCTAGTCTACTATAAAATATAGATTTACAGTTAAATCTGTTTTTAAAAAGTTGCTTTGAATTTGCTGTAATTCATTTTTCCCATTTATTTTAAAGCTGTCACAAAAAAAGAATAGTGTCAAAAACAGAATAAGTTTCCAAAAAGGGGAAGAAAATTGCCAGTCCTATATTGAATTTGCCAGCGGAAGAAAAAACAAAAGCAAAAATTTGCCACTTGGTAAAAAAATTAAATTCAAATCCTTGCACATGAATGAAAAGTGAGCACTTCAACATTCAGCCATGTACACATGCAACACATGAACAAGTGGACCATAATGGCCCTATATGGCTCATCTAAGTTGATTCGGTGGATACAGTTTCAACAATTCTAATAAAGGCCAATTGGATAAGGTTTTACACCAAATATCAGCACTCTAATTATGGCATGATTGTTCCAGACAAGATTTGTCATTATTTTCTTCTATTTAATTCACTGTCTACCAATCGACTGGATGATCGATTTACTTTACCAAAAAATCCCTTTACAATTTTTTACGACCCTGAGGAAAGAGGCTTTTGAAAACATTGTGGGAAAAGTTGAAATCTGCAAATACTTTCAATATGGTCAAGTCTAAGATTTTGTTGTTCCTTCCATAAAGAGTTGATGTTTGTATTGGTTTGTATTGGCATTAAACGCCATTTTAACAGCTCAGATCATATCATGGCGGTCAGTGACGCACCCATGTGTTTCCCTGGCTTTCTCACACCAGTACTGACACAACTTTCTTTCCAAAGCCACTGACTACTTTTCTCATATGCTTCAGAGGTGATAGGCAAAAAATTGCCGGAAAGAAAGTTTACCTCAACCGGGTATCGAACTCACAATGACCATGCCACGAGTCAGATACGCTAACCATTGAGCTATCCGGGCGGGCAAAGAGTTAATGTTATGTATCCCAGTAGTGGAATTCTGAATGAGCATGGGAAAATCTTTTCAATTTACATGATGTATTACCCTATACCTTATTTTATTGTGGCATATAAACAAAATGGGACATTATTTGTTGGGATAAAAAACAAATGCAGTGATTTCAAGACTGTTTTCAGCCCAAATATCTCAAAATGCCTGACACTGTAAATCAAGCTCAGAGCGCACATTTTGTGCAGACTGTGATCTTAATCTACTTTGTCCACAAAAAGGCAACTTGTAGTTGCAGGGAGATTTAAGGGGTAAATCAATACCACAAGTCAATAGAGATGAATGTTATTGCACTGACTATCAACCTGTACTTCAAACCCTTACAGCACCCAATTAAAGGCCCAGTGGCAGCCAAAAGTAAACGATGAAGATAACAATCTAATTGTTATTCTATGTTAGGTCCAAGTGTCAGTGACTGGCAGAAAAATGATTTTTAAAAACAGGTAGAAAGTACACAAAAGATAGAGTGACTTCCTTTGTTTAAATGACCCAGAGCCCACCTGGGTAGCTCAGTGGTTAGCATATCCGACTCGTGACCTGATGGTTGCGAGTTTGATACCCCGTTGAGGCAAACTTTCTTTTTGGTGATTTTTCACCTCTCATCTCTGATGCATGTGAGAAAAGTAGTCAGTGGTTTTGGATTGAAAGTTGTGTCAGTACTGGTGTGAGAAAGCCAGGAAACACATGCATCACTGAACCACCATGATATGACCTGAGCTGTTAAAATGGCGTTAAACTCAAATACAAACAAACAAAATTAAATGACCCAGAGGAAAACCCTTTTGAAAACATAGCAGGACAGGAGAAAATGCTGGGTACCAGCATCTTGACCTTATCCCATAATGTTTTCTAGCCTTCCATGGACAAATACCACATCTGAGTGAGTTATTTCTTGTCTGCAAATGCCTTAAACATGGACAAATCTGAACTGTGGTCATTCTTTACACGGGCCTATTTATTTATCATGCTGTTAATCATTAATTCTTGTAAAATATGATAAAAACAGCTAGATATCTAGAGCGTTTTCCCTCCACACATTATTATGAACTCTGCAGTTACATTTAATAATCAAAGCGTTCAAAGCACTGGTGTGGCACTTGTCCAGGGGGCCATTGTGTGAAATTAATAATTTGAAAATAAACCATAGAAATAGTTTTAAAATACTGACTTGAAACTATATAGTCATGCGCAATCCAACAGAGTAGCGTGCAATCTTGAGGGACGAACAAGTATGGGCAAACAAGTCTAGGGACGAATAAGCCCAGTAACAAACTGGTTTTTGGATGAACAACCACCCGAATTGGGCAGTCAGAAGACAAAGATTGTGTGTATCATTACGCCAAGAGAAGGTCATAGCAGGTAAAGCTTTTTTCTATGAAAAAAAGAAGTATTTCCAAAATCAATGGCCTAATCCAATTTATTCTTATGCCATTTTCAATTTCACATCTGAGTACAATCAAAACACTTTTTTGTCTTAGAAAAATTGAGTCTAAATGGGTTTACTTCCTTCGGTTTTGCACAAACTACGATACATGGTTTTCAAAATGCCGTATGGAACTCATAGTGGCATTGTCTTTGACAAATGCCACAAAAAATTGCAATTGTGGGCATCAAAATAATAGAATGGCTGTTTGCAGTTGGTAACTGTCTATTTTTATTACCAGTACATCAGACATGACGTCATCATACTGATTTGAATACCAATCTTCACAATCCGTTGTTCAAGTGACATTCCATCAAGCCTTTGCAAAACCTTGTTGTGAAATCTAAGAATACCAAAAGAGCCACTGCATAGCTTATTTAGGAAATACCATAAAAAACAAGAGGGCCATGATGGCCCTGGGTCGCTCACCTTAGTAGACTGCCTTAAAGGTTTTTCTTTAATTTGACCATGTGACCTAGTTTTTGACCGCAGGTGACCCAATTTCAAACTCATATTTCATGAAGACAAACATTCTGACCAATTTTCAAGTCAATTGAGCAAAAAATGTGGCCTCGAGTGCCCTAAAGATATTTCTTTAATTTGACCTAGTGACCTAGATTATGACCCCTGGTGACCCAAATTTGAACTGGTCATTGACTATATCAAAAGAAACATTTTACCCAATTTTCAAATCAAATGAATAATAAATGTGGCCTCTAGAGTGCCCACTAGCTATTTCTTTAATTTGACCAAGTGACCTAGTTTATGACCCAAGTTGACCCAAATTCAGACTCATGTGAGATTTTACCAAGACAAACATTCTGACCAATTTTCAAGGCAATTAAGCAAAGAATGTGGCCTCTAGAGTGCCCACAAGGTATTTCTTTATTTTGACCTAGTGACCTAGTTTATGGTTCCAGGTGACCAAAATCCAAACTCATCTGGTATTTCATCAAGACAAACATTCTGGCCAAATTTCAGGTCATTTGAGCAATAAATGTGGCCTCCAGAGTGCAAACAAGGTATTTCTTTAATTTGACCCAGTGAACTAGTTTATGACCCAAGTTGACCCAAATTAATCTTATGTGAGACTTTATAAAGACAAACTTTTTAACTAATTTTCAAGGCAATTGAGCAAATAATGTGGCCTCGAGAGTGCCAACAAGGTATTTCTTTAATTTGACCTAGTGACCTAGTTTATGACCCAAGATGACCCAATTTTGAACTCAATGAACTTGTTGCGCTTAGATGGGCAAACAAACTTAGAAGAGAATACCAAATATCAAAGCTCTACGCCTTCCAGTTTTAAAGAAGAATTTAAAAGTTTTCCTTCTTTGTTCCTATGTTCGAACTTGTGACCCCCCGGGCTGGGCCAGTTTTGACCCAGGGGCATCATATGAACAAACTTGGTAGAGGTCCACTAGGAAATGCTACATACCAAATATCAAAGCTCTACACCTTCCCGTTTAAGAGAAAAAGAAATTTAAAGTTTTCCTTCTTTGTTCCTATCTTCAAACTTGTGACCCCCTGGGCCGGGCCAGTTTTGACTCAGGGGCATCATATGAACAAACTTGGTAGAGGTCCACTAGGAGATGCAACATACCAAATATCAAAGCTCCACACCTTTCGGTTTCAGAAAAGAAGAATTTTAAAGTTTTCCTTCTTTGTTCCTATGTTCGAACTTGTGACCCCAGGGGCTGGGCCAGTTTTGACCCAAGCAGCATCCTTGGAACAAACTTGGTAGAAGTCCACTAGGAGATGCTACATACCAAATATCAAAGCTCTATGCCATCCCATTTAAGAGAAAAAAAAATTAAAGGTTTCCTTCTTTGTTCCTATGTTTGAACTTGTGACCCCCAGGGCAGGGCCAATTTTGATGCCAAGGGCATCATATGAACAAACTTAGTAGAGGTCTACTAGGCAATGCTACATACCAAATATCAAAGCTCTAATCCTTTCAGTTTCAGAGAAGATAATTCTTAAAGTTTTCCTTCTCTGTGCCTATGTTTGAACTTGTGACCCAGAGGGCAGGGCCAACTTTTGCCCCAAGGGCATCATATGCACAAACTTGGTAGAGATCCACTAGAAGATGCTACATACCAAATATCAGAGCTCCATGCCTTCCTGTTTCAGAGAAGAAGATTTTTAAAGTTTTCCTTCTTTGTTCCTATGTTGGAAATTGTGACCCCCGGGGCGGGCCCAGTTTTGACCCCAGGGACATCATATGAACAAACTTGGTAGAGGTCCACTAGGCGATGCTACATACCAAATATCAAAGCTCTACGCCTTCAAGTTTAACAGAAGAAGATTTTTAAAGTTTTCCTTTTTTGTTACTATGCTCAAACTTGTGAGCCCCGGGGCGGGGCCAGTTTTGACCCCAGGGGCATCATATGAACAAACTTGGTAGAGGTCCACTAGGCAATGCTACATACCAAATATCAAAGCTCTAAGCCTTCCAGTTTCAGAGAAGATGATTTTTAAAGTTTCTCCTCTTTGTTCCTATGTTCGAACTTGTGACCCCCAGGGCAGGGCCAGTTTTGACCCCAAGGGCATCATATGAACAAACTTGGTAGAGGTCCACTAGGAGATGCTTCATGCCAAATATCAAAGCTCTATGCCTTCTAGTTTTACAGAAGAAGATTTTTAAAGTTTTCCTTCTTTGTTCCTATGTTGGAAATTGTGACCCCCGGGGCGGGGCCAGTTTTGACCCCAAGGGCATCATATGAACAAACTTAGTAGAGGTCTACTAGGCAATGCTACATACCAAATATCAAAGCTCTACGCCTTTCAGTTTCAGAGAAGATAATTCTTAAAGTTTTCCTTCTCTGTGCCTATGTTTGAACTTGTGACCCAGAGGGCAGGGCCAACTTTTGCCCCAAGGGCATCATATGCACAAACTTGGTAGAGATCCACTAGAAGATGCTACATACCAAATATCAGAGCTCCATGCCTTCCTGTTTCAGAGAAGAAGATTTTTAAAGTTTTCCTTCTTTGTTCCTATGTTGGAAATTGTGACCCCCGGGGCGGGCCCAGTTTTGACCCCAGGGACATCATATGAACAAACTTGGTAGAGGTCCACTAGGCGATGCTACATACCAAATATCAAAGCTCTACGCCTTCAAGTTTAACAGAAGAAGATTTTTAAAGTTTTCCTTTTTTGTTACTATGCTCAAACTTGTGAGCCCCGGGGCGGGGCCAGTTTTGACCCCAGGGGCATCATATGAACAAACTTGGTAGAGGTCCACTAGGCAATGCTACATACCAAATATCAAAGCTCTAAGCCTTCCAGTTTCAGAGAAGATGATTTTTAAAGTTTCTCCTCTTTGTTCCTATGTTCGAACTTGTGACCCCCAGGGCAGGGCCAGTTTTGACCCCAAGGGCATCATATGAACAAACTTGGTAGAGGTCCACTAGGAGATGCTTCATGCCAAATATCAAAGCTCTATGCCTTCTAGTTTTACAGAAGAAGATTTTTAAAGTTTTCCTTCTTTGTTCCTATGTTGGAAATTGTGACCCCCGGGGCGGGGCCAGTTTTGACCCCAAGGGCATCATATGAACAAACTTGGTAGAGGTCCACTAGGAGATGCTACATGCCAAATATCAAAGCTCTACACCTTCAAGTTTTAGAGAAGAAGATTTTTAAAGTTTTTCTTCTTTGTGACTATGCTCAAACTTGTAACCCCTGGGGCGGGGCCAGTTTTGACCCCAGGGGCATCAAATGAACAAACTTGGTAGAGGTCCACTAGGAGATGCTACATACCAAATATCAAAGCTCTGCGCCTTCTAGTTTCAGAGAAGAAGATCTTCAAAGATTTTGCCTTTTTTTCCTTTTTGTTGCCATGGCAACCAGAGTTGTGGGTGGAATTCAATTCTTTGAACAATTTTGGTAGAGCTTCACCCAAGGAACATCCCTGCCAAGTTTCATCAAGATTGGCCCAGTGGTTTAGGAGAAGAAGATGTTTAAAGAAATTGTTGACGGACGACGGACGACAGACGACGGACGACGGACGACGGACGCCGGACATAGGGCGATCACAATAGCTCACCTTTTAGCACGTTGTGCTAAGGTGAGCTAAAAATGTCTTACTTTTTTGTCTTTCTTCTTTAATGATCATTTGTAAGCTATTGGCTTAACTTATATATATCATCTTCTAGTTTTTAAGATTATAAAAATCTGAATGGCTTCCTTTAACGGATTAAACTTCTTTAATTGACCTAAATAAGGCATGCTTTAATTCTTTAATTCTTTACCACACGACAAAAATTACAATCATCCGAATTGAAAGCATTTGCAAACAATTTCAATGTGGTTCGAATGATGTGGTTTTTCTTTGATTGGGTAGAAAACTGTAGGAAAAGGAGAAAATGCTGGTTACCAGCATTTTCTCCTTTTCCCACAATGTTTTCAAAAGGATTCTTCCTCAGGGTTGTTAAAAGTCGGCATTGTGTGGTAAAGGGTTAATTCATTTTGATGGTGTACATGATATAGTCCTTTGATTTAGAACATGAAAGATAATATCTACGATTGCACAAGGCCATGACATTGACAAAAAGTTTTACAACTTGTAACTATTACACGGACTGACAGATCAAGTAATTTTGAACCACATTTTTGTTTAACCCTTTCCCAAACAAGCCCTGGTTTTCACGTGTCTGCAGTACAAGTCTTTTGAAAACACTGTGGGAAAAGGAGAAATTGCTCGTAACGAGCAATTTCTCCTTTTCCCACAGTGTTTTCTACCCTTTTTGAGACCTTTCTGCCATTTTCATCAAATTTAAAATTGTCGTCTGCAAACTCTTTCAATTTGGACCAGTCCAAAATTTGTCGTTTGGGAAAGGGTTAAAAAATAAAAACTTTTATAGTCAAAAAAGACATACAAACAAGAGGGCAATGAGGCCTGGACCACTCACCTGTGAACCTGTGTATCTTTTCGGAAAACAATGATAACTTTATTTAAAGATACATCTATACTCTATATTTTATCCAACTATAATTATTCCTGTATCTTCATGCAGAATGTTGCCCCTGATGGTTGCAAGTTTGCATAGATTAATGTATTTCATTTTCATCAAAGAAATCACTGTCATGGCTTTCCTATTTTAAATCGAAGATTTCCAATGTATGTATTTATCCCTTACACCTATAGTATATATTGGTAATTAGTTATGTTTACACAGCAAAATAAATTCTGAACCATTCTACAGTCTATCAAATTTTTACATCAGTTTTTCTCTGTGGCTACAACGATGTATCATTAATTCTTTACTACAACACAAAATTCAAGACCTGTTCATGCTCAAATGTTGTTCAAACCATGGAATGTTTCTTTGAAAGATAAAGAAAATATTGGAGAGAAAGAACAAATTGTTGGTTACAATCATTTTTCTTTATCCCACAACTTATGTCTTCCTTCTGAGAATCACTGCACTTGGGATTGTTTAAATTGACTTTTAATTGAACAAGAAGATTTTCCAACTCTCAAACAAGTGACCTACTTTTTTACTCGGGATGACCCATGCTAAACTCATTAGTGATATCAGGATGGTATTCATCACCCATTCTTAAGAACAGTTTTAGTCCAACTCTAGATTTAGAAAGTAACACAACTTCTGATTTGCTAAACCATTTGGTTTAGCCTATCAGAAGTTGTGTTACTTTCGAATTTATAAAAATCTTGAGCAGACCATGTGTCATTAAAATTAGATAATTTGCTTTTTGACAAAAAATTACCCATGTAGCCTTTGTAGCATGTGTAGACTGATATCAGTATGGAAAGAACATGCAGTCTGATCTTTGATCTATGCTGTCCACTTTGATGAGACATTCTAAAAAATAGTGATTCTGAAACTGCATTTATTTGAGTCTTATCTCCAGAGTGAAAATGTTAGCTAGGTTTACATGGCACCCTGACGGCAGTAAGATTTTCCTTAGTGCTTTAACCCTTTACCAGACAATCCCCAGTTTTGGCGACCCTGAGGAGGAAACCTATTGAAAACATTGTGGGAGAAGGAAAAAGTGCTGGCAGCGTTTCAGAAAGTCGGCATTTTTGCGTTTTTGACACGCAAAATGAAAGCCTGACATAACAAAATTAGTACATCGCGTCTTCCTTGACGCAACATAAATCATAATAAAAAAGGAACATAAAGGATTGATTCAGTGAATATATCTTTCAAAATCGTCAAGTTAATAATCGCAAAATCATATCAAACCCGCTCTCTAACACTGAATTATTTATTTCTGGTTTACTCTGAATCGGTCAAAAATGCGACATAATTCTCTGACATCGCTGTCGTCTCGTCTATATTACCGTATGGAATCTGTACTTAAACTTTTTGTCCACATTTTAAACTCTGCTCGGTAATGGTCACCGACTTCGTGCTGGAGTAATCAGGGTAACAGACGACAGTTTTTATGAGGTCATTGTTTTCTACTTTTACCATTAAACCACACTGTCATTTAAAACTTTTAGCATTATGCGACATCTATAAACTGGCCAAGGCAAACAACATGTGAAAAAAAAAAAGGTCATAGATCATGATGCATAAAATTTCTGAATGATCCCCGAAATTCCAAACAGCGAGTCACGGATGACCGCCAAAATTTATGAGCTAGCAGAAACACTGTGCTGGTAACCATAATTTTCTCCTTTTCCCACAATTTTTACAACCCAATCAAAGACAAATTCCATCATTTGAGTCATATTGTCTGCACATGCTTTCAATTTGGACTAATCTACATTTTATTTTGTGGTAAGGAGTTATGCATTAACCCATGACCAAAATGTTCCCAATACCCTAGTTCCCTGAAATTATAGCACATTGTGGCTTTTAAAAGAGTGAGAAAATAGCATACACTTTTTATTAACCCTTTCCCAAACAACAAATTTTAGCCCCCTTTCAAACTGAAAGCATCTGCAGACAACAAATTTGAAAATGGTACAAAAGAACTTAAGGTTTTTGGACAGGGTAGAAAACAATGTGGGAAATGGAGAAAATGCTGGTTACCAGCATTTTCTCCTTTTCCCACAATGTTTTCAAAAGGCCTCTTCCTCAGGGACATGGAAACAAGGGATTGTTTGGTAAAGGGTTAATACTCTGGTCTCCATATTATGTTTTTATTTTCCTGAATTTACATCCAACTATTTCTCTAAGGTGACATTTCACAAATAATTCTTTGACAGCTAAATGACTAAAGATTCTTTTTGAGAATGTACAATCTGACCTTGGATCTACACTGTCTGATACAGTTACATTTTTTCTGCAAAAAAGAGTGTTGTAATCACACTAGATCTAAATGGATTTTTATCATTGGCTGGAAATTTTTGGAAATTTTCACAAAATTTTTCAAGGATTAACTTGTTTAACCCATTACCACTCAATCCCTACTTTTGACGCCCCTGAGAAAGAAGCCTTTTGAAAACACTGTGGGAAAAGGAGAAAATGCTGGTAACCAGCATTTTCTTCTTTTCCAACAGTGTTTTCTACCCTTTCCAGAACAAATTTTAATTTTTCAGTCACCTTTATTTTGTCGTCTGCAAAAGCTTTCAATTTGGACCAGTCCAAAATTTTCTCGTGTGGTAATGAGTTAAGGAATGAAGAGTATTTTTATTTCATGGAGGTATAAAAATTAAAGCATTGAAAGCACTGGTGTGGCATTTGTCAATGAAGCTATTGTGTGGAATCAATAATTTGAAAAATAAATCATAGAAATAGTTTCAAAATATTTGCTTGAAAGTAAACCTACTATTATAGTCATGCAGAATCCAGTAGAGTAGCGTGCAATGGTGTGGGACAAACAAGTCGGGGCGGACAAGCCAGGGGACGAATAAGCCCAGGAGCGAACTGGTTTGGGACGAATCAGGAAACAAAGATTGTGTGTATCATTATGCTAATAGAAGACCATAGTGGATCAAGCTATTTTCGATAAAAAAGAAGTATTTCCATGATCGATGGCCTAATCGAATTTATTTTAATACGCCATTTTCATTTTCATATCTGAGTGCAATTGAAACACTTATTTGTCTAAGAAAAATTGAGTTTAATTGGGTTTACTTCCTTCGGTTTTTCACAAAATACGATACATAATTTTCAAAATGCCGCATTGAACTCATAGTGGCATTGTCTTCGACAAATGCCACAATAACAAAACCCTAATCACACGGTATGAAAACTGCAAAAATGGTTGAAGGCAGGAAATTATCATTTACATATTTTTAAGACAATATTTGTTTTGTTTTTGGAATGGTCCATTATTGTCTGTTTATAGTAAGACACAGGACACAGTCTAGCAAAGTTGGGAGATATTGTGGTATATCGTGGTATGAATTATAGATGTGAGCTAGAGTAACGAGGGATTTAATTAGGAGAAAATGAGCTGAGTAAATTAACTCTTTACCACACAACAGTAATTTAGACTAGTCTATTTTGAAAGCATTTTAAACCAAATTCGGCTCAAATTATGAAATTTGTCTGTGAAAGGGTGGAAAACTTTGTGGGAAAAGGAGAAAATGCTGGTTATCAGCATTTTCTCCTTTTCCCACAATGTTTTCAAAAGCCTCCTCCATCAAGGTCATTAAAACTATGGATTATGCAGTAAAAGGTAAAGTCTGACTCTTTATTAGACAGCAAGATAGATAGATAAAATGTTAGACTTGTCCAAACTGAAAGCATCTGCAGACCACAAATTGAATGTGGCTAAAATATTGAGATTTTTATTTCAAAGACCACAAATTGAATGTGGCTAGAATGTTGAAATTTTTATTTCAAAGGGTAGAAAACATCGTGGAAACCAGCATTTCCTCCTTTACCCGCTATGTTTCTAAAAGAGCATTCTTCATCAGGGTCACTTAACCCTTTACTAAACAATCCCGTGTTATCACGTTCCTGAGGAAGAGGCCTTTTGAAAACATTGTGGGAAAAGGAGAAAATGCTGGTAACCAGCATTTTCTCCTTTTCCCACAATGTTTTCTACCCTGTCAAAAAACCTGAGTTCATTTATACAACTTTCAAATTTGTCGCCTGCAGATGCTTTCAATTTGGAAGGGGCTAAAATTTGTTTTTTGGGAAAGGGTTAAAATCAGTATCATTTGGTAGAAGGTACTGTGCTAAGACTACTAACCACAGTAAATAATACATATACATGTACTTTCAATCCCCCAGATACGTGTACATGAGACCCACATGTAGCCAGGTTTAGCCCCTTACCGAACAACCCTGAACAAAAAAGGCTTTTGAAAACATTGAGGGAAAAGGATTTGTTTGTATTGGAGTTTAACGCCATTTTAACAGCTCAGGTTATATAATGTCAGAGAGTGATGAATCCATGTGTTTCCTGGCTTTCTCACACCAGTACTGACACAACTTTATTTCAAAAGCCACTGACGACTTTACTCACGTGCATCAGAGATGAGCCTGGCGAAAAATCGCCAGACAGAAAGTTTGCCTCAACTGGGTATCAAACTCACAATTTGAGCCACATTTAATTTTTAGTCAAATAAATTGCTTTCAAAATGGACCAGTCTAAAATTTCTTTGTCTGCTAAAAAAGTTAAGGTTATTGTGAAAGTAGTGAGTCAAACAAGCAGAAAAAAAAAAAACTGTAAAAATAGCTCCCCCCCCCCCCCCCAAAGGAAAATGCTTTATTTACGTCAATAGTTGTCTTACCTTTTCACTTAAAGCATTATACTTGATTCCCAGCTCATCTCTCTCTGCCCTGCTTGCAGCTAGCAGATCCTCAACACGGTTCAATTCAGTGGACAGCAGACGATTCTCCTCTTGTAGTTGACTTACGGTTGGCTGTGACATGCTGACTAGTTTGGTGCTTGGTTCATCAGACGCAAGGTTTTTGGTGATGATTTCCCGGATACGAGCGGGGATTTTGGATGGACTTTCTCCCTCGCCTTTAACTGTGTAATCTTCGGTGTCTTTGTCTTTTAAAACCGAGTCCTCTAATTTCTGAAATATAAATACATGTAAACATGACACTTTTGTTTCCATAATTATATGACGATAAAATCTCCTTGACTGAAAAAGTCCTAAATGTTCATTTGGTTCTCTAACCATTTACCACACAATCCAGTGTTTTAAAAACCCTGAGGAAAAGGAGTTTTCAAAACATTGTGGCATAAGAACAAAATAATGGTCACCATCATTTTCTCCTTTTCCTAGTTACTATAGCTACTATGATTTCTTCCCTATCAAATACAAATTTTTTTTCAGATGAAGACTTTGTGGTAAGAGCCAGATGTCAACAGGCTTGCATGATGGAATTGGTCAAGCAAGGAAACAAGTATATCATTTAACCCTTTCCCAAATGATAAATTTTAGACTGCTTCAAACTGAAAGAGTTTGCAGACGACAATTTTAAATTTGATGAAAATCGCAGAAACTTCTCAAAAAGGGTAGAAAACACTGTGGGAAAAGGAGAAATTGCTCGTTACGAGCAATTTCTCCTTTTCCCACGGTGTTTTCAAAAGACTTGTACTGCAGACACGTGAAAACCAGGGCTTGTTTGGGAAAGGGTTAACTCTTTACCAGACAACGATATTTTAGACTGGCCCAAATTCAAAGTATTGGCAGACAAACTAAATGTGGCTCAAATAATAGGATTTGTTTCTGAAAGGTTTACATAATAGAAAACATTGTGGGAAAAGGAGAAAATGCTGGTTAAGAGCATTTTCTCCTTTTCCCATGATGTTTTCAAATATCTAATTCCCCAGAGGCATTAAAACTCATCATTGTGTGGTAAAGAGTTAGACCCTTTATGTAACAACAAAATTTTAGACTTGTCCAAATTCAAAGCAATTGCAGAAGACGACGTATGGCTAAAATAGTTGGATTTGATTCTGAAAGGCTATACAACAATCTGGGAAAAGGAGAAAATGCTGGTTACCAGCATTTTCTCCTTTTCCCATATCGGTTTTAAATTCTGGTTACCAGCATTTTCTCCTTTTCCCATAACAGTTTCAAAAGCTTTCTTTTTCAAGGTCATTAAAACACAGGATTGTTTGGAAAAGGGCTAATTACCTCAAACTTTGTTGAATTGTATTAACCCTTTACCACAAAATGCCATTTTTTAACGACCCTGGGAAAGAAACCTTTTTGAAAACATGGTGAGAAAAGGAGAAAATGCTGGTAAACCAGCATTTTCTCCTTTTCCCACAATGTTTTCTACCCATCAAAGAAAAATTGCACCATCTGAGCCACACTGAAATTGTCATCTGCAAATGCTTTCAATTTGGACAAGGCTAAAATTTTGTCGTCTGGTTAAGACTGTTCACTGATCCACTGTCAGATCATTCAAACCCAATCATATTTTGTCCTATAAATTATCAGTAACATAAAATATTTCAACCATGCATGGTGAAAAAAGGGTTTAATCCACATGCAAACAGTATTGGCCCATGCCGGCCTGCACACTCATGCACACTCGAAACTTTTTGCTATTGGTCAACTTTAGGCATGTCAAAGGACCAGTCTACCTCATGATTTAATACGTTGTTAGACAAAATCAATTTTATGGATCGATGATTAACCTTTCACCACACAATCCCGACTTTTAACGACAATGTCAAAAAAGCCTTTTGAAAACATTGTGGGAAAAGGAGAAAATGCTGGTAACCAGCATTTTCTCCTTTTCCCACAATGTTTTCTACCCTATCAGAGACAGAAATTGTCACTTGAGCTACATTTATTTTGTCATCTGCAAGTGCTTTCAATTTGGCGGAGTACAAAATATTGTCGTTTGGTAAAGAGTTAAGTGATGCTTTGTTTGACATAATACATCACAAAAATGCATTAATCCCCCTTTTGCCAGAGGACAGCTCATTCATATCTAATTATTGCTTCGAAGTCTCATTCATATTAAATCAAATACATCCTCAAGTCCATGAGGGAATTATTTTTAACTAATAATCTGTCAGTTAACCCTTTACCAGACGACAAAATTTTAGACTGGTCCAAATTCAAAACATTTGCAGACGACAAACTGAATGTGGCTCAAATGATATGGTTTGTTTCTAGAAGGTTAGAAAACATCGTGGGAAAAGGAGAAAATGCCGGTCACAAGCATTTTCTCCTTTTCCTGTGATGTTTTTAAAAGTCTAATATCCCAGAGGCGTTAAAACTCGTCATTGTGTTGTAAAGGGTTAATCATTAAATCTGTTCCATAATTAATGAATCCAAAGTTCCTATGAGAAAAAAAAAAGTGATCTGTCTCAACAAATCTGATTTTCTGGTATTATTTACGCATTTACTCTTAATCACACAACAAAAAAATAGACATGTCCAAACTGAAAGCATTTACAGACAACATTTTAACCCTTTCCCAAACGACAAATTTTGGACAGGTCCAAATTCAAAAAGTTTGCAGACGACAATTTTAGATTTGATGAAAATGGCAGAAAGATCTCAAAAAGGGTAGAAAACACTGTGGGAAAAGGAGAACTTGCTCGTTACGAGCAATTTCTCCTTTTCCCACAGTGTTTTCAAAAGACTTGTACTGCAGACACGTGAAAACCAGGGCTTGTTTGGGAAAGGGTTAAATGTGGCTCAAACGATGCAATTCATCTCTGATAGTGTAGAAAACATTACGGGAAATGGAGAAAATGCTGGTTACCAGCATTTTCTCTTTTTCCCACGATGTTTTTAAAAGGCTTCTTCCTCAGGGTTGTTAAAACACAGAGGCAGTTCTCGATTTATGAGTTTCCAGAATTTAACCAGTTCTAGGCTGGGAATCTACAGTGTCTTGCCCAGTGAAACTCTTACTCTACAACTAGAGTTACACACATGTATCTCATTTTATCCTGGGACAGTAATCACTTTTTATACAAGAAACCTAGTACATGACCACAGGCAATTAATGAAAATCAATTAACCTGTGGAATTTGAGACCTCTAAAGAATTGGCAATCACATACACTTACCCTATCTTATCTCAACCCTTAAGGCTTCTTTTATACTTCAGTTGCTATTGCAGTCCGTGTAAAGCAAGACAAGACTGCATAAAACATGCAGCCTGATCTTGATATCTAACTTAGCCTGTATCAAGGTGGTTTTGATTTTGAAGTACTACCAGTCACATGATCTTAAACATAGTTTGGTTTGGTTTGTATTGGAGTTTTAACACCATTTTAACAGCTTAGGTCATATCATGGCGTTAGGTGACGCACCAACATGTTTCCTGGCTTTCTCACACCAGTAATGATACATCTTCCTTTCCAAAGCCACTGACTACTTTTCTCACATGCATCAGAGGTGAGAGGCGAAAAATCGCCAGAAAGAAAGTTTGCCTCAACCAGGTATCGAACTCACAACCATCAGGTCACGAGTCAGACACACTAACCACTAAGCTACCCGGGCGGGCTTTAAACATAGTGATTGCCATGTAAATCGATTTAACAATGGCATCAACAACCACACTGATTTTCACATATATTACGCTGTCAGTGAAACTACCAATGGAACTGATATACCACGTTAAAAATTGAATGTATAAACTATCTGTCAATGAAAATGTATTTAAAAAGATTTTGACAGAAAATTGTCTTGTGTTTTCATATTTTAACCCTTTCCCAAACAAGCCCTGGTTTTCACGTGTCTGCAGTACAAGTCTTTTGAAAACACTGTGGGAAAAGGAGAAATTGCTCGTAACGAGCAATTTCTCCTTTTCCCACAGTGTTTTCTACCCTTTTTGAGAACTCTCTGCCATTTTCATCAAATTCAAAATTGTCGTCTGCAAACTCTTTCAATTTAGACCAGTCCAAAATTTGTCATTTGGGAAAGGGTTAAATGGAGCGTTACAAATCTAAGAACGGTAAAGGAGTGTATTTCCAGGGAGGAAGTGTACCATGTAGGTGCATATCAAGCTAAGTGATACAGTCCAAGGCTTTGATCAACAGATCACCGGAGGTTTGCCAGAAAAGTTATAGTGTCAGTTCAGAAGATGAACCTTTCCAAAGTAGGGTCCACACATGCAGATGTGTCAGTTATCTCTTTATTAACCCTTTACCAGACGATAGATTGAGAGCATTCACAGACGACAGTTTCAATGTGGCTTAACCCTTTCCCTAACGATGAATTTTAGACTGGTCCAAATTGAAAGAGTTTGCAGACGACAATTTTAAATTTGATAAAAATGACAGAAAGTTCTCCAACAGGGTAGAAAACACTGTGGGAAAAGGAGAAATTGCTCGTTATGAGCAATTTCTCCTTTTCCCACAGTGTTTTCAAAAGACCTGTACTGCAGACACGTGAAAACCAGGGCTTGTTTGGGAAAGGGTTAAATGATGGCATTTTTGTTTGATTGGGTAGAAAACATTGTGGGAAAAGGAGAAAATGCTGGTTACCAGCATTTTCTCCTCTTCCCAAAATGTTTTTGAAAGGCCTCTCCCACAGGGTTGTTAAAAGTCTGCATTGTGTGGTAAAAGGTTAAACAACAAAATTTCAGCCTTGTCCAACTGAAAGCATTTGCAGATGACAAACTAAATTTAACTCAAAACATGAAACTTGTCCACCGATACAATAACTATGAGGTCAAGGGATGACAGAAATCTATCACTAAGACTTCAGAATTCAATAACAAATAACTAATGACCTGATCTTTATATCCAATAACATTCGCCTTAACCTTTTACCACACAATCCCGAGTTAACGACCTGAGAATGAAGCCTTTTGAAAACATTGCGCCATTGCAACATGCCTAATAATTACCCCGTAATGGTTTTCTGTATTATTATTTTGAATGTGTAAAAAGTGAAACTAAATACAGTGAAAAAAGTATGCACAGTCTTAAATTTGATCAGCTAGAACAGCTTACAGCCTGCAAATTGCATGAATATGTATGGACGGAGTCGATTGAAAATGTGCAGATGAAGCCTGTAGTTGATTTACCCCGATGTAGTTTCACACCTAAAATACATAGATTTTCAATTTCTGTCTTAGCCCTTTACCAAACAATCCCGTGTTTTAATGACCCTATGAAAGAAGCCTTTTGAAAACATTGTGGAAAAAGGAGAAAATGCTGGTAACCAGCAGTTTCTTCTTTTCCCAAAATGTTTTCTACCCTATCCAAAGCAGAAATCATCATTTGAACCACATTTAATTTGTCGTCTGCAAATGCTTTCAATTTGGACTAGTCTAAAATTTCATCATTTGGTAAAGAGTTAAACTGTGTCCCATGCCCACAGCAGATTAATTTTAACAGGTCAAGTAGGTATAAAATGCATCAAAACCTTCAAGTCTATGTGTCAGGGAAAATCCTGCAGAGCCTTGGTACGTACATACCATGCTCCTGTTAGCTACATTGACAGTACAGCTGGCTTCAGAAACTAGATTGTAAAATATTTCAATTATTTAATATAATCATACTGAACAATTCAATTCCAACTTTTCAAGAACTTAGAATAAAGGGTGTGGTTTGACAATCAAAAAAAAGAGAAAGGGCAATAAAAATGTCTTTCACTTTCAATTTTCTTCCCTACTACATGTATTGGTTTTCAATTTGTTTTTTATGGCTTACATTGATCAAGAAATTCAATAACATTGCTTTTAACAATAACTGAAATCACCGTTTGTCTTGAACTACAGGCCATATCACATGTCCTGGGGCCAGATTCACAAACAAGTACATGTATAAACAAGAGCACTGCATGCAGGCCTGAACACTTCGTTGCAGTGAGGTTTTAGTGTAAGAAGTTGAAAAAGGGACATAACTTTTTCAAAAGCATCTCTGTCAATATTATTTAGAGAGCTAACTGCCCTTTTACTTATGGGTTCCCCATTTGATAGTAAATGGACTGCTTAATTTTTAAGTGAATATCTTCAGTAATAAGACAGATATTCAGAGTTTTCCCTCAGCATTAAAAATTGGAGGTCATTGTGACCCTTTGTCTCCAGTTGAAGGTTATTTCTTTAAAGTTAGGGGTCAAAATAAATGAGTTTATATCAGCCATCTTTTGTAAATAAAAGGAAAATACAATATTTACTGTTGTCTGCTTCTATGTAGCTCTCATACTTCCATAACATTCTACAGTACAGTGGACAAGCCAAAGTTCGTACAACCGCTCGAAACAAGTTCAGTTTCGTGTCTAAGTAAGTGAAGTCTTTGAGTCATTTCTTGTGGAAAGTTCAATTTCGTTTAAAGGCAGACGGTACATTTTTGTCTGATTTACTGCTTGATGTGGTGTGATCGGCAGTAATGCTCGAAGCAGACGCTCAACATGCCACATTTGACTTGGACGTGCCATTTTTTTCAGCAAAACAGAATAAACTGGGTAATATGTCCTTTTATCTACCGAAAGCCGCATTATATTTGATGCAACATACACAGAACCCGACTACTAAATACGGGACCCGTATTTACGTCAACTGTTCGCAGTGCTTTACTCTAATAATGCATAAACCATTCTTATTCTATAAATAAATTAAATAAACTTTGGAGGGGGGGAGGGGAAAGAACGGTGTTCATCTGATATTGACACAGCATGTACCTAGAACAGACTTGGGATTGATGACAATTTATTCAATTTCCTAGATTATGATTTAGATTTAGGGAAGATACGTCACTGTTGGCGCACTGTTATTATTTTGGGGGTCATTTGAAATAAAATAGCGCCACTGACACAGGAATTGTGCATCATGGAAAACCGGGTCTGATATTACAAATGTCAAAGTTATTGCATACGACACCAATTCCAGTAGTCATCTACTGTAACTGCGTAACTCTTTACCAAATGAGCCATGCTCTGGCAAAAGGGGGCTTTATGCATATCTGTGATTCATCATACCAAGGCAGACATCATATAATAAGGGATCCATTAAATCGACTATGTGTAACAACCGACCATATCATAAGGTTGCTTGGCCCTTTGACACAAAGAAAACTGACCACTAGCAAAAAGTTTTGGCCCAGGTCAGCCTGCGCAGGCTGATCTGGGTCGAGACTTTTCGCAGATGCATTAAGCTCCCTTTTCAAAGAACATGGCTGAAATGAAAAAGAATTTAGGATGAGACAAACTGAAAGCATTTGAAGATGAGAAAAGTGTCTCAAATGGCACAAACTGGTCTCAGATAGGGTAGAAAAGGCTGTGGGTATCAGCATTTTCTCCTTTTCCCATTATACTTTCAAAAGCAGTATTCAGAGTTGTTAAAACTTGGGATTGTTCGGTAAAGGGCTATTGATCTATTGATTTAATGGTGTTTTACGTCACTTTCAACATTATTTCAGCCGTATCACGGCGATAGCTCACATATTCATGTTTTTCTTGGGTTCTACCAGAACTAGGCTAGGGCTCTGAAGTGTCTTACCCAAGGACACTCCCATGACAAACCCAGTGGATCTAGTGAGGCTTGAACCCACGGTCTGCAGGTCATGAGTCCTACACTTTACCACTGAGCCACGCAGGACCCTTTAAAGGGCTAACTCCTTACCAAACAGCTGCATTCTAGACTCATCTACACTGAAAGCACAAGTCTTGTTGACCATAAATTAAGTACATATTAATTTGTATGTTCCAAATGATGTGGTTTGTCTCTGACAGTGAAGAAAACCTTCTGGTAACCAGTATTTTCTTCCTATCCCCACAATGTCTTCAAAAGCCTTCTTTCTCAGAGTTGTTACGAGTTGGGATGGTCTGGTAAAGGGTTAACTCTTTACCAAATGACAAAATTTTAGAAATTTTGCATTAAAAATTTTGCAGACAACAAAATAAATGTTTTTTAAAAAATTGAAATTTGTTTTCAAAAGGGTAGGAAAAATTGTGGGAAAAGGAGAAAATGCTGGCTACTAGCAACAATGTTTTCAAAAGGATTTCCCTGTTGGGTCGTTAAAAGTCGGGACTGAGTGGTAAGGGTTAAAGGCAAAAATATATTTGATGGCTGAAAATACAAAAGAAAGAAAAACTTTGTTAAATAATACAAAATGTCTGTGTCATTACATGATCATTGAGAAAAAAGTCAAAATGTTTGACCAGTTCCCATAGGTCTCTTAAAACCAACACACTATAAAACAGGGTAATGAAATTAGCATGAATATTTAAACATGTCACTCAGTGCTATAATAATTACTACAGGTAATAAAGTCACCGACCAGAAAAATGGTTTGTCTTTGAGGTGCTAAATTTGAAACATAAAATGTAGACGGTCACATTTTCCCTCATTGTGTTGCATCTTTTATAAATAAGCCAGGAAACACCTCAAACTCGCTTCACGTTGTCAAGTGTCAGACAAAGCTCAAGCTCAGGTCTTTCTTATACGGAAAAACCTCACACTTAGTTGACATTCTGTGCCTTTTAGAAAGAGTTTATAATCAATAATTTCTGGGAAAAAAATGCTTGCTACAAAGTTTTCATGCATGAAAACATGTAAAAATGTGGCAAAAGGAGGAACTGTTCATCACAAGCAATTTCTCTTTGACTATAATTTTTCCATAGGTAGTCTGCATGACTTAGGCAGTGATCTGCATGTAGCAACGTGGTCATGATCCGGTAGTTTCTGATAATTTCAGTGCATTATGCTCAGACTCCCCTGTTGCAGATCACATACCATGTTTTCTTGCGATCATAGTAATCCTGTGAGAATTATAGTGTGACATCTAGGTAGACAAACTTCTGCAGTTCATCTCCATCAAGCTAGGAGACAATTTTCACCAATTACCGGTATTCTAAATTCTATTGTCCTATTTTAAATTCAGAATAGAACTTTTGATTGGCTAGATCATAATGGTTTAGCTAATCAGAAATGGTGTTACTTTGAAATTTACAAAATTCTGGGGAAAAAGACTGTTGATCATAACGACATTGCTATTTTTCAAACTTAATAAAAATGAATACATTAGGATGCTATACATTAACCGTTTACTGCACAATCCCGACTTTTAACGACCCTGAGAAAGGAGCCTTTTGAAAACATTGTGGGAAAAGGAGAAAATGCTGGTAACCAGCATTTTCTCCCTTTCCCACAATGTTTTCTACTCTTCCCAAAACAAATTTCAATTTTAAAGTCACATTTATTTTGTCATCTGCAAATGCTTTCAATTTCGACCAGTCTAAAATTTTGTCGTTTGGTAAAGAGTTAATAAGACACAAGGAGAAACTATTCAGTGAGTAGCTTCTCCATCTATCACACTGTTATCAGGAAAGTCGAGTACCAGACAACAAAAGTTTACTCATCCGTGTAGAAATCATTTGCAGGCAAGTGGAATGTGGTTCAAATAATCTAGCTTTGTCTTTGGAAGGGTATGAAGCACTGTGGGAAAAGGAGAAAATGCTGATCAACAGTATTTTCTCCTTTCCCTGTCATGACTTCCAGCAGCTGTGTTCCTCTCTCATAAAAGCATTGTATCATTTGGCTTAGGATTAACCCTTAACCACACAATCCCAACTTTTAACGACCCTGAAGAAAAAGCCTTTTAAAAACAATGTGGGAAAAGGAGAAAATGCTGGTAACCAACATTTTCTCCTTTTCCCACAATGTTTTTTACCCTATCAAAGCCAGAAATCATCATTTGAACTACTTTTAATTTGTCATATGCAAATACTTTCAATTTGGACAAGTCTAAAATTTTGTCGTTTGGTAAAGAGTTAAAGTATTTGCTTAAGTTTTATGAGAGTATTGAACTGCTAATCCCACTAATTGAATTTTTTATTTACCTCCACAAAATTAATTTTTCACCCTACCGTCAACATGGTACACTATGTTTGTTCTTTCAAAGGGGGTTTTTTAATGCTTAGCAAACACAGCAATTTTACATTATGTCAAATTTTACAATAGTTTCTAGGCCACCTATATGAGCAAGTGAACCCTTGAATCTTTACCAAACGACAAAATTTTAGACTGGTCCAAATTGAAAGCATATGCAGACGACAAATTAAAGGTGGCCAAAATGATGAAATTTGTCATTGATAGGTTAGAAAACATTGTGGGAAAAGGAGAAAATGCACCAGCATTTTCTCCTTTTCCCACAATGTTTTCAAAAAGCCTCTTTCTCAAGGTCGTTAATAGTCGGAATTGTGGGTAAAGGGTTAACCAAACAATCCATGTTTTCATGATCCTGAGAAAGAATCGCATTTTAAATATTGCGGGTCAAGGAGAAGGTAACCAGCATTTCCCGCTTTTCCCTCAATGCTTTTGCCCTTTCAAGGACAAAACTAACAAAATGGCCGAAATAATTGGATTACTCTTTAAAAAGGTAGAAAACATTGTTAGACAAAGAAAAAATTTCCTCCTTTTGCAACAACATTTTCAAAAGCCTTCTTCCTTGGGCTCATTAACCATTTACCAGACAATCCCGAGTTTTAACAACATTGTGAAAAAGGGCTTTTTGAAAACATTGCGGAAAAAGGAGAAAATGTCGGTAAACATCATTTTCTCCTTTTCCAACAATGTTTTCTGCCCTTTTACAGACAAATCTCACCATATGAGCCATATCTAATTTGTAGTCTGCAAATACTTTGAATTTCAACAAGGGAAAAATTCTGTCATAAGGTAAAGGGTTAAGATACCAGATTACTTAGTAAACAAAATGCACTTTCGCAGATAATGTTGACCAATTGAAGATCAGGCTGCACAGCACAATGTCCGACAGTTTTACAGATGTATACACAAGCATCTAATTAATTTGTTTACGATGAAAAGAGTAATTCAAACATTGCAAACACTGGTGTATGTTAGCTGCTTATTAGTCAACATTTTATTTCAATAAATCCTACAGTCTGATCTGTTCAGCATCTGAAAAAAACATACTCATTCAATTTGTCACAGTATTGTCAAAAGCTACCTATTGAAAAATCCAAAACTAAATAACGCCAAACTAGAACTGTCACAGCCTCTGACAAGTACCCCCACCATTTGCCTCATAACCTGATCAGGAAAAAATTCCTTTCACTCTTTACCACACAATCCCCACTTTTAACGACCCTGATGGATATACCTTTTGGAAACACTGTGGAAAAAGGAAAAAATTCTAGTAACTAGCATCTTCTCCTTCTCCCACAATGTGTTCTGTCCTTTGAATGAAAAATTTCATGTTTTAAATAACATTTAATTTGTCGTCTGCAAATGCTTTCAATTTGGACAAGGCTAACATTTTGTTGTTTGGTAAAGAGTTAATTGTTGAGACCAATCATAATGAACATTACTGGTGCACATTAGCCCTTTACCACACAATCCCGACTTTTAACAACCCTGAGAAAGAAGTCTTTTGAAAACATTGCGGGAAAAGGAGAAAATGCTGGTAACCAGCATTTTCTCCTTTTCCCACAATGTTTTCTGCCCCACCCAAAACAAACTTCAATTTTTCGGTAACATTTATTTTGTCGTCTGCAAATGCTTCCAATTTGGACCAGTCTAAATTTTGTCGTTTGGTAAAGAGTTACCATGATAGGATTAGGCTATCATTTAAAATTCTGCAAAAGTGGCTGACAACTGACTGTAAGAGATCAAGCTGGCATAAAACTGCATAAATAAACAGATGGACAAGCCTAGGTTGAAGTTATACTGACTTAACTCTTTACCAAACGACAGAATTTTAAACTTGTCCAAATTGAAACCATTTGCAGACGACAAAACAAATGCTGAACAAATTATGATATATGTCTTTAAATGGTTGAAGACATTGTGGAAAAAGGAGAAAATGCTGGTTACCAGCATTTTCTCCTTTTTCCACAATGTTTTCAAAAGGCTTTTTCTTTTGGGTCGTTAAAACCAGGGATTGTGTGGGAAAGGGTTAAAACTTTGTGGTTGGGGGTATACTGACATGCTGGGGAAATATTACAGTGCTGTCACCCATACTGACTTCAAAAATATCCTGATAGGCTATTTCATTAACTCACAGCTGTTACAATGTTTAACCTTTAGCAAACAATCCCGGATTTTCATGACCCTGAGAAAGAAGCCTTTTGAAAACATTGTGGGAGAAGGAGAAAATGCTGGTAACCAGCATTTTCTCCTTTTTCCACAATGTTTTCTACCCCTTCCAAAACAAATTTCAGTACTTGCGTCACATTAATTTTGTCATCTGCAAATGCTTTCAATTTAGACGAGTCTAAAATTTTGTCGTTTGGTAAAGTGTTAATCAATGTTTGACTCAATCACTAATCCTTCTCAGATCAGCACATCAGACTCATTCAGAGCCTCACCAACCATTGTAAGGAACATAATAGACTTACTCTGAATTAGAAAGTAAACAAAAATCTGGTTGGTTAATTTACTATTTGGCTTGGCCAAAATTTGTGTTTTTTTTTTAAATTTTGAAAGTTCTAGTGAATTAGATGAAGAAAGCAATTTAGATCTGGATGATGACTGTGAGCCATGGCCAGGTGTGTTCACCAACCATTCTGCAAAAATGTAGACTTGTCCAAACTGAAAGCATTTGCAGATGTCATTTTAAATGTGGTTCAAATGATGGAATTTGTCTCAAATGGTAGAAAACATTGTGGAAAAGGAGAAAATACTGGTTACGAGCAATTTCTCCTTTCCCACAGTGTTTTCAAAAGACATGTACTGCAGACACGTGAAAACCAGGGCTTGTTTGGGAAAGGGTTAATCTAATTTGAAAGCATTTCAGATGACAAATTAAATGTGGCTCAAATGATAGACCTTGTCTAGTAGAAGGCATTACCAGCATTTTCTCCTTTTCCAACAATGTTTTCAAAAGCCTTCTCTCTCAGGGTCATTAAAAGTCCGGATTGTGTGGTAAAGGGTTAATACAGTCCTAATTTTCAAGATTCTGCTAAATTTTAAAGTAATGCAATTGCTGATTGGCTACGTCAAATCTGTCTAAATGTTCTAAGTTTGAACAGTCATTAACTCTGTAGCACACTGTTCCATGTTTTAACAACCCTGAGGAAGAAGGCTTTTGAAAAACATTGTGGGAAAAGGAGAAAATCCTGGTAACTCACATTTTCCACAGGTTCTACCCTTTTACCATTTATCACTCAATCCCAACTTTTCACGACCCTGAGAGAGAAGGCCTTAAAGCTTTGAAATCATTACGGGAAAAAGAGAAAATACTGGTAACCAGCATTTTCTCCTTTTCCAACAATGTTTTCTACCCTATCAAAGACAGATATCATCATTTTAGCAACATTTACTTTGTTGTCTGCAAATCCTTTCAATTTGGTCTTGTCAAAAATTTTGTAGTTTGGTAAACAGGTAAAGGCAGATTGTATCATCAAGGCCAATTTTAATTTGTAAACTGTAAGTACTTTCATTCCACTTGGTCAAGTCTTAACCCTTTCCCAAACAAGCCCTGGTTTTCACGTGTCTGCAATACAAGTCTTTTGAAAACGCTATGGGAAAAGGAGAAATTGCTCGTAACGAGCAATTTCTCCCTTTCCCACAGTGTTTTCTACCCTTTCTGAGAACTTTCTGCCATTTTCATCAAATTTAAAATTGTCGTCTGCAAGCTCTTCAATTTGGACCAGTCTAACATTTATTGTTTGGGAAAGGGTTAAAGGGCTAAGATCAACCAATCTATACCTTAACTCTTTGCCACACAATGAAATTTTGGCCTAGACCAAATTAAAAGCATTTGCAGACGACAACATAAATGTAGCTCAAATAATGATTTTTGTCTTTGATAGGGTAGAAAACATTGTGGGAAAAGGAGAAAATGCTGGTTACCAGCATTTTCTCCTTTTCCCACGATGTTTTCAAAAGGCCTCTTCCTCAGGGTCGTTAAAAGTTGGGATTGCGTGGTAAAGAGTTAAACATGAAATCTTTGGAAATGCTTTAGCACAAAACTGTCATTAATTTCTATCATTGTACCTATGTACAACAAACCTATAAAATATAGTTTCACAGTTTATCACAATGCCTTTAAATGACCAGCTCTGAAAGGACATTGTCTAGACCCGGTCATGCACTTTTGATACCCAACTTGAACTAGCTACCAGCAAATGTGAGTAACCTATTATAATACCTTAACTCTTGACCAAACGACAAAATTTTGGACTGGACCAAACTAAAAGTATCTGCAGACAACAAATTAAATGTAGGTCAAATGATGATTTCATTTTTTCAAATGATGATTTATGTCTGTGATACGATTGAAAACATTGTGGGAAAAGGATAAAATGCAGGTTACAGCATTTTCTCTTTTTCCCACAATGTTTTCAGAAGCCTTTCTGCTCAGGGTCATTAAAACTTGGGACTGTGTGGTAAAGAGTTAATTCCTAGATTTCCTCAAAAATTCAATTGACGATTTTGGAAACTTAGAAACTGTTCCCTTTAGTAGCAAGGGTTATTGGATATTTGAGTATGATTACAAATGGATTATTATATTGTACTTTATAATCTCTCATATCCCAATCGCTTTAGCTTAACTAAGTATTTGACAGGACACAGCAATATTCTAACGCTTTAACTCAAATAATCAAAGTGCTGATAGCTCTGTTTTCTCAGTATCATCAGTATTTTGTCTCCTTACTCCATCCATAATAATTTTCCAAGTACTGAATAGGCAAATGCTATATTTCAGTCCTGACAGGCAAAAAGCCTCTTTACAGAAGACATAGACACTGTAACCACATGGTGCTAAATCAAAGAAGCATGGCTCATACAAGACAAGAGGTCTTTAATGGCCCTGTATCACTCCACTGCCTTTTAAATAAATCAGCCATGCTCTGTGAAAAGGAGACTTAACACATCTTCAAAAGATACCGACCCACGTCAGCCTACAGGACCTGCATTGAAAACTTTTTGCAACCAATCAATTTTCTGCATGTTGAAGGACCTGTTTACCTCATTATTCAATCGGTTGTTCAACAAAATGGATTTTATGGATCCATGATAATGTAAGGACTTGCTTGGTATAATTCAATACGGAGATGCATTAAGCCCCATTTTGCCAGAGCATGGCTCACATGTATCATGCACTTAATTCAGGCACTGACACAGACATTAAATCAAAAGAAGTCTGTATAGCAATAAACTTTCACAGAGAAAATAGCCTAGCCCCATCTCTCACCCGAAGACGGTCTAATCAAGTATTATTTAACTCTTTCCCACACGGCAAAATTTTAGACTGGTCCAAAATGAAATAGCTTGCAGACAACAGTATAAATGTGACCCAAATGACCAAATTTGTTCTTGGTTGGGTAGAACACATTATGGGAAAGGGAGAAAATGCTGGCTACCAGCATTTCCTCCTTTTCCCACAATGTTTTTCAAAAGCCTTCTCCCTTTGGGTCGTTAAAAATCAGGATTGTGTGGTAACGAGTTATACCAAATATTAATGAACTCTAACAAAGGATGCTTTGACAAAAAAGATTTTCCAAAACCTTAGTTGCAGAAAAATTTTTTTGAATGACATAAATGGTAAAGTTCTGGAACAAAAAACTGAATGATACAAACATCACTTCATATTAAATTATCTGAGCACAACAGTTACTATAAAAATATCTCACTCTCACTGAAAACTGAACATTATCTATCAAAAAAACTTGAATACCCAACACCAAGCATGTAATACAGCATTTTGATAATCAAGGGAGATAAATGGTATGAGAGTCATCCGAGAAGTCCCAGTCCAATATATTTTCCATCTTGTATAGCAAAGCAATAAAACTTGGCATGCGAGACCAGTAACTACATGCATTGTGCTATTAATTAATGCTGAATACATGCACATGCATGATATGACATCATCACTCTACTGAATGCCTATTAGCGAATCTAGTCTCAAAACAGCCTTAACTCTTTACCAAATGACAAAATTTTAGACTAGTCTAAATAGAAAGCAGTTGCAGAAGACAAAATAATCGTGGTTGAAAAATTGAAATTTGTTTTGGGAAGGATAGAAAACATTGTGGGAAAAGGAGAAAATGCTGGTTACCAGCATTTCCTTTTCCCATAATGTTTTCAAAAGGCTTCTTTCCCAGGATCGTTAAAAGTCGGGATGGTGTGCTAAAGGGTTAAAAACCATGTGTCATCAACCTTTCTTGTCTATGATATACCACAATGATAAGGTAATACTGACGTCATCGTTAAAGTACTGTTGCCATTGAGAGCATGACTTTTCATCAAGTTCCGCATTTTGCTTAACAAAAGTTTAAGTAACGAAGAGTTTATTTGACCACTATTTTATGAATAATGCTTTGGGGCAAATTTTAAGTCCAAACATCACCATGTTACATTTTAGGTAGTTAACATGCACATACTGTGGAAATAAATCTAAGACTTGCAGAGACCACTAATTGTTTGAAATGTGTGGTAACCAAGGTTTCCAAGTTTACTTTTAGACCAGACCATGTTACTAAAGTTGTTTTTCTTTTCAGCTAGATGTGTCATCACTGCAAATTTTGCAATTCTAGATGCCTTTTATATATCGGTTACTTATCAAATTTACAGTCTTTTCATTAAGTTCATGTTAGAAAAACCAGTAATCAGTATATAAAGAATGTATAATGAAGGTTTTTTGCTTTTTTCAAATTTCAGCAATAGCAAGACATTGCCTCAGCATTACTTTTTCATGGTCATTGAAATATCTTGATACATTATTTTGGACACAACAATATCAAATTTCGTCTTTACTCTTTACTGTGAATGGTTCCCATAAAGTTATGATCTATCTGCCAAATATACACTGCTAAAAGTTCAGTTCTTACTTTGGCGAGAGTAATGAATATTTGAAAATGAATACTTAACTCAAATTTTCTCACTAAAATATTTTCCAGAACACTAAAAAGTGACTATTTCTTATACACCTAATTTGTCTTGTGCAAAAATACATTCTGAATTGTTTTCAAATTCAAATGTCTGAAGGGAAACACTTAACCCTTTCCCAAACAACAAATTTTGGACTGGTCCAAATTCAAAGAGTTTGCAGACGACAATTTTAAATTTTATGAAAATGGCAGAAAGTTCTCAAAAAGGGTAGAAAACACTGTGGGAAAAGAAGAAATTGCTCGATACAAGCAATTTCTCCTTTTCCCACAGTGTTTTCAGAATACTTGTACTGCAGACACGTGAAAACCAGGGCTTGTTTGGGAAAGGGTTAATGGACCTACTTATTGAAAATGACTGGTATGTTTTAAAACACCCTGAGGAAGAAAACTTCTGAAAGCATTGTTGGAATAGGAGAACATGCTGATAACAAGCATCTCCTCCTTTTACCACAATGTTTTATATCCCTTCAAAGATAAATTCAATCATTTGAGACACATCATATTTGTGGAGTGCAAATACTCTCAATTTGGGCAAGTCTAAAATTTTGTTTTTGGTAAAGAGTTAAACATGGTCTCCTTCTCAACATGTGCTTGCTTAACCTTTTACCACACAGTCCCGAGTTCTAACAACCCCTAATGAAAAGGATGTTTGGTAACCAGCATTTTCTCCTTTTCCCACAATGTTTTCTGCCCTACCATGGACAAATTTTGACATTTGGGCTACTTTTAATTTGTAATCTGCAAATGCTTTCAATTTGGACCAGTCTAAAATTTTGTGGTTTGGTAAAGGGTTAATGCAGATACATTTCAACATATATGTCTTCTCTGGGAAGTGATCCAATGTTTTAATGACCTTGATGAAGAACAGCTTTTGAAAATGTAATGGAAATAGGAGAAAATGCTGGTGGTCGGCATTTCCTCCTTCTTCCACAATTTTTTCTGCCTGTCCAAAGACCAGTTTCGCCAGAAAAGCCATATTGTATTTGTCGTCTGCAAATGTCCCATGTTTGAAACAGTCTAAATTTTGTCCTCTGGCTCTGTTCAAAAGCTGATAATTTGGTCTCACTGGTCTCGGGTTAAATTTGGATTTTCCATTACATCCGACATCACTGGATAGTGAGCGCAGGGATCAAGAATGTAAAATGATAATTCTTATCGGAAAGAACAAAGTTAGAAAGTACCATGTAATATGCTCCATCAACCCGCACATTTGAGGCGCCATTCCCAAAAAGAACTCTTCTAACAATCCCAGGAGGGGGGTAAATTTCCTCGGGAGATAACACGGTGCGTTCTAAACTTTCCAAATTTTGCGTCTCTTCTGCAAGTTCAATTCTGAGCCTGTTCAAGCTTCGAACGCTTAACCCAGGATCCTTTACAGGTGGAGAATTTCTTCTTGTCGGAGAAATACTCATTTTAGCAATTATTCAATCTCAATATTTTCTTAATGCATAGCGAACGTTGGACTCATAAAACTTTCCAACTTCGTCGCTCATCAGGTAGACAGGAAGTTGGTCAAATTTACTGTAACACCGATCTGGTTTCATCCGCGATTTCCGCTTTGTTGGGAAATCCCTGAGTTATTTTTGGAATGTTGCTAGGATACAGCGGCATTCGAATCATAACATCAAACATGAAATCTAAATCTTTGCATCGATTTCCGCGCTTGCTTTACACTCTCACCTCTTTCATAGCGACTCCCTACACAAACACACGCACACTTAAAGACACAATGCCAAACAAACGAGGATGTTTAAAATTAGAGCTCTGCGTCTTGATGATGATCTGATTTGTTCTAGATTTTAAAATCTCGATCCCCTGAACTTTTTCATTCAACCTGAATTTGCAGTCAAAAAAATAGAGCTGTTTAATCTTAAAATTTCAAACAATACATGGTTCTCACAACCCTGGGAAAGAATCGCTTGTAATACGTTTTCTCCTTTTGTAACTACGATCTAGATCTTTGTTTTCTACCCAGACAATTTCTGGTATTTGGATCACTGTCAGTATGAACAAGACTAAACTGTTGCCATAAAGACATCTAAAGAACTAAAAGTTAGGTCCCAATTAGTAGGAGCAAAGATCTAGGTTTCGTAGGTCGACAGAACTTTGCATACTAGCTGTTATTTATCGTAAATACGATTATATCTAGATCTAGTCTTCGACATATTTATATTTAAACAGGGATGTAGATAATGTATGTTGAAATGTCTTCCTCTGTCTCTTAGAACTAAAGATCAAATGAACTTGTAGCCTACGAAAACAGTTAAATCAAAAGCTATCACATAGGTCTACCTCTAGAACTAAAATGGACCTATAAAGCTCTATTTCTATGCTGCAAAAGAGAGCTTTTGAAACCTGTTACAGAAAATGTGAAAATACTCGTAACATAACGAGTAATTTATCCTTTCTCAATAGATCTTCCAAACCCCTTTTCCCTTTGGATAATCCCTCGATATTGTCTATATCGTCTGCTGCAAAGTAGTGCCCAATGGCTTTAAAGGAAGTAAGAAACAAGGTCCGAACCTGTATAATTCGCTCCAATCGTTGTTCCCTGTCACTATCGCTATACGACATTGGATCCTCGTAACTCCAGATAAAACTGCTCTAGAATCGTTTCCTTTTGGATTTATATAGTCGTTATAAATTCACCAGAATGTTTCGAAATAATATTGGACACCGATTTCTGTCCTTGCTTACTCCACAAACCAAGTAGGCCTACATTCAATACACATTGTATTTAAGTACACTGTTCTAAATATATCCGATCGGCTAGATCGCGTACTCGTCGCCCGTTTTCCGATTAATTGTATCTTGAATTAAACCCTATACCGACCCTGCGGGAAAGGGCTGTAGAAAACATTGTGGGAAGCGGAGAAAATGCTGGTAACCAGCATTTTCTCCTTTTCCCACACTGTTTTCTACGATATCAAGTACAAACCCTATTATTTAAGAGACATCTATTGTGTCATCTGCCACTGTTTTGAATTTGGACCAGTCTAAAATGTCTGGTAAATGGGCGAGTTTCAATCTTTCATTTTACACGCAACCTTGAGTCAATTTAATATGGAAAAAAGAAAGCAGTGGTAGATGACATGTCTGCGATGTTGAAACAGCCGAGAGAAGATTTAAAAACAATGAAAGAGGTCATTATTTAGAAATTAATCCATTTGTCATGATGATTTCGAAAGTTGTCATTTATAACAGGGCCGACATAGAGGAATCATGTGCGTACTTGTTGTGCGATTTAGCGCGGATAGGTAGATAGAAAGTTAGATAACGCTAACATAACCTAGAAATAGGGGTGTGTAATCATTGTACATAAATTGGTTGATTGATCGTCGATTGATTGATTGGTTTCGGGCTGATTCGATTAATTTATCGATCTGTTTTATTGGTTGATTGATCGATCAGTTGCTAGATTGATGGACGGACGGACAGATGGTTGGGTTGTTCCTTCCTTCCTTCCTGCAAACTTATGATGAAATCGATTAAGTCAAATTATTCATTTATCGATCAATTATTTGATTGTTTATATCTAATCAGTACTTGATCAAAAAATTGGTTGATAGATTACTGAGCTGATTGTTTTTTTTTTTGTTTTTTTTTTCCCAATAAATCGATTATGGATAAATCATCGGAGGGAATCTCCTAAAATAAAACAATTGAGACAGAGAAAGAACGAGAGAGAGACAGGGAGAGAGAGAGAGACAGACAGAGACAGAGAGAAAGAGAGGGGGAGAGACGCGATACAATGTAATATTATAAAAATGCAGCCGTTTAAAAGGTGGTCATTATTTTCTAAAAGCGATTTTTACATTTACGTCAATGGCGACGTCGCTGAAATTTAGCAGAAAAAATAGCACCACTGTGTTTAAGAGAGCTACAACTTTGATGTCATGCGACGAACATTTAGAGCATATTAATGTAAACAGCTCCAATAGTCTGGCTTTCTAACAGTATTATTTTTGTTAGGATTGCATGATCAGAAGCAACACAAGTAATTTCTTGCACACTGAAAAATATATGTAAGTCAACTGGAATCCGGAATTTGATGAAATATTTATGGCCACTTACTGTAGTTCTACGAGTATACTGTACACGTTGTACTATCTAACCCGGAAAGGCATCTATAGTTGTCTTGTGGTCAGCGATTTGAGCGTTAAAAGGTTCGTAGATAAATATCGTTATCGATGAATCTCAAGTTAAACAGAGTACAAACGCTGTTGATTCCGAGTAGAATTTCAAACCGAGCCAGACACATATCCCGTCACATCGGCATCGCGTTTCAAGATTAATGATCATTTCCGCTCCGTCGATTCTTCAGGGGAGGCACTGTCACATGACTTTATCAAATGGCCAAAGACAACGAGACTAATGAATGTTTTAACTGTATTCTTGCTCTGTTTCTTAATTCCAGGACCATTTTTATACCATGCTTACTTACCGAAGCGACAAGAACTAGATTTCGTTTGGACAAGTTTAACCCTTTCCTGGTTTTCACGTGTCTGCAGTACAAGTCTTTTGAAAACACTATGGGAAAAGGAGAAATTGCTCGTAACGAGCAATTTCTCCTTTTCCCACAGTGTTTTCTACCCTTTTTGAGAACTTTCTGCCATTTTCATCAAATTTAAAATTGTCGTCTGCAAACTCTTTCAATTTGGACCAGTCCAAGATTTGTCGTTTGGGAAAACAGTCACCACAAAATTTACCCCTTTCTCTGCTACATATATTAAATGAACATTTCTAGGCAAGAGCAAACGGTACCACATATTGCGATTTCAAGCTCCTTTTGGTCATAAGAATGTCATCATAAAGGCCAATGTAGATCCAAGATCAGACAGTACTTTCTGTGCAGCTGATCCTTATGTGCAGTGTTACAAAAGTACATTGAGTCCAGCTTAGCTGTCCAATTGTTAATACAGATAATCTGTGTTCGCTAGGAAAGATGTTCTTTATATAATTTCTATCTTTTTTGTCAAAAAGCAAGATTTAAAGACATATGCCACAGTTATTTCCTATTCACCGGGTTGGTTGGTTGGTTGGTTATTTCCGTTTATTTATCGTCGCGACGCCCCCAGAAGACGGTTAGTTGTTACGGGGGATAGTGCAAGGATACAGGTCGAAACTACTGAGAGCTTCGCCTGGTTCTTTAACGTGCTCGGCGTATATAGCACCGTCACACGGGACCTCGGTTTAATGTCTCATCCGAAAGACTATTAGTAATTTTAGTTGGCCAGCCGGGGATACGAACCCACAATCTGTAGGACATTGTGTTCACGAGTCCTACGCTCTACCTACTGAGCTATATCGGCTGGTCTACTCACCGGGTTGGTTGGTTATTTCCGTTTATTTATCGTCGCTACCGGTTGCCCATCTGAGCGACGCCCCCAGAAGACGGTTAGTTGTTACGGGGGATAGTGCAAGGATACAGGTCGAAACTACTGAGAGCTTCGCCTGGTTCTTTAACGTGCTCGGCGTATAGCACCGTCACACGGGACCTCGGTTTAATGTCTCATCCGAAAGACTATTAGTAATTTTTAGTTGGCCAGCCGGGGATACGAACCCACAATCTGTAGGACATTGTGTTCACGAGTCCTACGCTGTACCTACTGAGCTATATCGGCCGGTACTCACCGGGTTGCACATGTTTCTCTTTTGTATACTCTATTACCTATATATTACAATGGGTTAGTATGACAGAGAAATTACATATTTTTATCTTACATGTCAGTTGCCTTTAAATATCTGAAAATCACCGACGCTAAAGAAAAATGAGAGATTTATATGTGATCCGGGTGCCAAAAAAATCACGCCAAAATAGGCGTTTACTTAAAGGGAGGTAATTTATTATGTCAATATTTTTAAAAATGTTCTTTATCACTTACAAATCCCCCCCCCCTACACTTTTTTTTTTTTATCTTTTTACACGATATTAGAAAGCACTATTTCTGCGCAAAAATTTAAAAAAAAATCTGTCCACTGAAATGTTTCTATTGCAGAAAATTGGTCAGAAAAAAAAAAGTCCATGTTGACACGTAAGACCTTTTCTTATTGCTACTGTGATCTCTCTAGTACATATATTCTTTCAATTATTCCTTTTTACTATTGGCAATCATCACATTTCTAAGAATAATCCTTTATTTGAGCAGTATTTTTACTTTTTATCAGTAGTAAATGCAGGCATTTTTCAGCTATGTTTTCCAACGTGGCCAACTATGGATAGATTCCAAAGGTTAGACAGACAGACAGATAGACAGACTATGGGGACACATAAGTTATATCTATACTGTAATATACAACATAAATCATCATAACTCTTCTGTAATTTTGGCAAGAGTTACCCCCTTAGAAGAACTGTATCTTTGTATTTTGTTCCGTAACATGTGACTTTCTTTTCATTTTTTACTCCTCATACATTATATTACCATCTGAGTGAAAATGAACAAAAAAAATCTGTCCGTAGGAAAAATTGGCATTTGTCCTTAAGCAGATTTCTTTGTTCATTCTTTTAAATCCACCACTCTCTCCATCCCTCTGTCTGCCTGTTTCCCTCCCTCCCTCTGTCTGTCTGATTTTCTGTGTCTCCCCTAATTTCCTCCCCCTCTGTCTGTCTGTCTGTCTGTCTGTCTGTCTGTCTGTCTGTCTCTCTCTCTCTCTCTCTCTCTCTCTCTGTCTGTCTGTCTGTCTGTCTCTTATCAAGTTGGTTACCAGCAAATACTTAAAAATTCGCCAAGACCGCACGAAACACTCGATAAAAAATCCATGCAAACTGATCGACCATATTACTTACTTATCACTTGATAACGCTCTCGTGTGCGTGCTTTGAAATATTTAACCTACTACCGTACATATAATTACGTACTTTTTTTTTTCACGCTCGTCAAAAAAAAAGAGCTAATACTTGCAACATAAAGCTGGTCATATCTCTAGAACGTTCTCTATACCGTTAAAGAAAGAAACTATCTTGCTCTCCAGTCGAAAACAGGGCCTTTTCCAGACGACGTGGTTTAAGACCAGACTGCGCAGAACGTGCAGTCTGGTCTTGGATCCATATCGTCGCTTCTTTTTGTCAAGGTCATAACAATATTTCTGAGTTCCAGTGAAGTTTATTTTCAGCATTCGAAAGAGGCCAGGTTTATATATTTGGCGCTGAAAGATTTTTTACCAAACGACAAAATTTTAGACTTGTCCAAGTTAAAAGCTTTTGCAAACGACAAAATAAACGTGACTCAAAAATTGAAATTTAAATTTGAATGGTTAGAAAACATTGTAGGAAAAGGAGAAAATGCTGGTTACCAGCATTTTCTCCTTTTCCCACAATGTTTTCAAAAGACTTCGTTAAAAGTTGGGATTGTGTGATAAAGAGTTAAAAGAGCACTGTCTGCCTTTCTGTGCTTTTAACTAGTTACCATTACACCTGGTGATGGCCCCTACAGTAATGCGTAAAGTTCATAATTATATTCTAAGTTTAGGTCACATTAGCTATCAATCAATCAATCAATCAGCCTATTCATTCATTCATTCATTCATTCATATCTATGGAATGTTGGATTGATCCAGTCTCGGCCTTTTCAGAGCTTTGACGGAGGTCATTGTGTCAGGTGTCATCTGTATGTCAACACTGAAAATTTATCCAACTTTGTTTATGGGAAAAATAGCACCAGAAATGTAGTTAGAACCCAAAACACTTGATTTTCTAATAAACTTTGCGCTGCATACCCAACTTTAAAGTTTTTACTTATTTAGCAGGTTAAGGGTTAATCTACACAGTCCGCAAATAAAGATCTAGAGATGCTCTCATCTTACCAAGGGTAAAAGTGTTCCGTTCACCCTTTACCAGACAACCTGTGTTTTAATCGGACCTAGAGTTAGAGTGCTCCTAAAAGCATTGTGGGGAAAAAGAAGAGAATACCTGTGGCCAGCATTTTTTTTTCATTTTCCCACAACGTGTTCTACAGTTAGAAGATAAATCCCATCGTTTGATCCACAATGAATTTCTTGTCTGCGAATGTTTTCAATTTGGACAAGTCTGATATTTTGTTGTCTGATAAAGAACACCAAGCAACGACGAGTCTAGTAACGTATACCCGTCTTTCTAATAAAAATAAGTGAGCCATGCCCTGGCAAAAGGGGGCCTAATGCATCTCCGTGATGCATTATACCGATCAAGCCACCATCACAGAATCATGGATACATTAAAGTCATTTTTTTGTGATAATCGACTTACTCATGAGGTAAACTGTCCTTGTACACACAGAAAATTGACCAATAACGAAAAAGTTTCGGGCCAGGTCAGCCTGCGCAGACTGCGCAGGCTGACCTGGTCGATACTTTTCGCAAATGCATTAAGCCCCCTTTTCACAGAGCATGGCTCAAATTTAATTTCCTACATACTGGACTGAAGGTCGAGTCCAAAGGTGGGACAATCAGATAGAGGTGTGAATTACATTATGAGTTATTACCGGAGACCCTCTCCGTCATAAACACTCCACAATCCGATTAGGGCTTTATACTTTCCAACAAACGTTTCAAAAATGGAGTAAATTAAGAGTGTTTAAAATCTGTGATCAGTAGGCCTACAATGATCTGTCCAAATTTAGTGTTACGAGTACATTTTACTAATATGTAAATCATCCATTAGATTTTATTTAGATATTTTAGATTAATAATTTTTTGGGGAAAAAAAAAACAATTTAAAAGGGTATACGTCGCGTTCTTGTATACCGGGATTTATGGAATTTATCAGTGCGATAACGTCCGGTGACTGTCCAGTACCCTTTTAACGACGAAACTTGAAAACAGCGACAAATTGTGATAGATTTGCCGATATCAACACAGGGAACTGTCAATACTTTAATGGATTTCGGATAAAATGCCTTCAGCTTGAATTTAACCCGTAACGGTACAAACACGACTTTTTGCGTTCGCCTCAATCACTCTTTTTTCGAAAACGTGGGAAACAGAGCAACTATTGTTAAAAGCAATTGCTTCTTTTCCTAAAATGTTTTCTAAATAACGAAATGAACGCATTTCCCTCTCCCTTCGAATATTCCACATTCGCGTCACTTCGACAAACGATGCTTTGTCTAGTGAAGTACTTGTAATAATTAACATACATGTAAGATATTGTAACGGGTTGACTGTGTGGTGACCAAACGACAAAAGTTTATACTCATCCAAAATTGATAAAGAGCTTGCAGACGACAGCTTAAATACTAGTATGACTCAAATGGTGGGACTTATCGTTGAAAAGGATAGAACACATTGCGAGAAGAGAAAATCAATCCTGATTACCAGCATTGAATCATTTTCCGACAATATTTTCAAAAGCCTTCTTTCTCAGGGTCATTGAAACTCGACAGTGTTAGGTTAGAAAGGTTGGCAATTCAAACTTTCCTTGTTAATGTGAATTTTCACAGATGACGTTTTTTTTTCCCCATTATCACAATATTGTTGATCAAACAGGAGTAATTGTTGTCCACACAGTATAGAAAATAACGGAAATTGAGTATATTGAGGTATAATCTCAGTACCTCGGAACTGTATGTACAAAACACCTTTAACCCTTTACCAAACAGTCCCGAGTTTTCACGACACTGGGAAAGAAGGCCTTTGAAAACATTGTGGGAAAAGGAGAAAATGCTTCCTTTTCCCACAATGTTTTCTATCCTTTCCAAAACAAATTTAAATTTTTGCGTCACATTTATTTTGTCGTCAGCAAATGCTTTCAATTTGGACTAGTGTAAAATTTTAACAGTTACCCATTCACTAAACAAGACAGTGTTTTGAAGATCATGTGGAATAGGACTTGAAAACACTGTGGGAACCAGCATTTTCGCCTTTTCCAACGCTGTCTGGGACCTTTTCAAGCACAACTCCTGTCATTCGAGTCGCCTTTGATTTCGCCTTTGCAAATGCTTTCAAATTGGACAAGTACGGAATCCTGTTTCGAGTTCCTCGTAGGTCGAAAAGTGGATGGCGGAAACAGGATTCCGTAGACAAGTCTTAAGTTTTGTTGTTTGGTAAAGAGTAAAATTAAAGAGTATTATACCGGTTAGTTAAATGAAAATTTGATTTAGAATTCTCTCTGTAAATACAGCTCTTACACCCCAGCGACTGACCACATTAGTAAAAAACTCTGGACAATACACCGCTTTCAACATTGTTCCAGTCATAATTACGGCGATAGCTCACTTATCTATATTTGTGTCCTGGGTTTCACTAGATCTAGGCTAGAGTTTTGAAGTTTTTTTTTTTTGCCCAAGTAAAATCCGAAGAAAAACTCAGAGTTTCGAGCGAGATTAGAGCCCGAGGCCTTCCACCTCAAATCCTACAGCTGCATCGCTGAGCCACGCAGGTTTCCACTTTATGGATCGAACACCCGTAACTCAAAATATCGAAATAGGCCATGCCCAGTGAAAATGGGGCTTAATACATCTCTGTGATGCCTGATACCAAGCAATTCATTATATCATATTTATGGATCCATAAAAATCCATTTAGTCTAACAACTGAATGGTTTTGGAGGATAATGGTCCTTTGGCATGCAGAAAATTTACAAGTATCGACCCATGGCGGACTGTACAGGCTGACACGGGTCGACACTTTTTGCAGATGCATTAAGCCCCCTTTTTGATAGAGCATGAGCCAAATTGTAATATACCTACGAGTTTAAGCTCTTTCGCTGCCGACTAAAACTTCCACGTTTTCACGTATAAAAGTAGATTTCTGCTAAAATTGACTATGATTTTGGTCATAGTTCAGAGCCTGGTACTAGCCCAGCGGGCGGCATAGGTCCAAGATCAGGCCACACGTTTTGTGCAGCCTGATCCTGATCTACGCCATCCGTTAGGCTATTTCAATTGCCATTTGCAGTGAAAGTTATGATTATTTATGTTGTATATTATAGTATAGATCTAACTTATGTGTCCCCATAGTCTGTCTATCTGTCTGTCTGTCTAACCTTTAGAATCTATCCATAGTTGGCCACGTTGGAAAACAGAGCTGGAAAATGTCTGCATTTACTACTGATAAAAAACTTTGACAAAAAAAAAACTTGTTGGAAAAGTTGCAATCGTTTGAAAGAAGCCATTATTTTTTCCGACAGGTTTTTCAATCATTGTGACTGTCAAAAAAAAGTGACCTTTTCTTTCCTCCAGAAAATATTTGTCCCGTGTTTTTGACTCACAATAGCCAGTGTAGTAAAAACAAATCTTTACGAAACAGGACAAATATTACAAACAGACCCGAAAAATCGAAGTTTCAGGGCAAAACAAATGAGTCATGCTCTGTGAAACGGAAGCTTGATGCATCTGCAAAAAGTATCGATTCAGATCAGCCTGTGCAGTTCACACAGGTTGACCTCAGCAAAAAAAAAAAGAAGTTGCTTGTGGTAAATTTTCTGCATGTCAAAGGACCGGTGTACCTCATGATTCAGTCCGTTGTTAGACACAAAGGATTCTTATTTTGTACAGCGCAGTACAGAGATGCATTAAACCTTTTTTTACCAGAGCATTGCTCATTTAATTAGATATATACAACATGTAGTCTACATAGTCAAAATGATATGAGGTATATAACAAAACATTTTTTAAGGTCTCTTTCTCTCTCTCAACGTGGATGTGTAACGCCCGAAATTTTCTACAGGCCAGTAATCCGTCAGGGCATTTTTCTAATTTGACAAAATACTTTCTGGAATTCAAAATGTTAAAGATATCTTTGCACTTTAATCAATTATTTTAGATGCTCCGAGGCTGCTTTTTTGGCTATGTACAAAATTTCAAAATTTTATTATTTCAAGAGTTCTTTTTCTTTCAACCCTAATAAAGGGAGGTAAGTAAAAGAAAGCCCGGACTTTCACCCAGAGTCCTTTCCCATGTAGCAATCACACCGCTCACTTTTCGCAACATTGAAAACAGAAAGAAAATCATTATCTTTACCCTCTGCTACTCGTCCCAAACACCACCACCCTCCAAAAAAAAAAACAAAACAAAAAAAAAAAGGAGTGGCTTAAAAATTTAGACTAGTCCAAATTTAAAACTTTTTCAAATGACAAACGCTGCTCAAATGATATTTTTCATTGAAAGTTTTCATTGAAAGGGTATACTCACTGAGTGAAAAGGAGAAATCGGCTGAAAGTTTTATTTCACTCATGTTCAGCAGGTTAAGGGTTAAGATAAAATGGTAACAAATGGAGAAGTAAGTTGCTCCCAGTGACTTATCAAGCAATGTTAAGGTAAGCTGATCACATTAAGTATTTACCACACAATGCCGCCTTTTGACGCCCTGGGAAAGAAGCCTTTTGAAAACATTGTGGGAAAAGGAGAAAATGCTGGTAACCAGCATTTTCTCCTTTTCCCACAATGTTTTATACCCTACCTAAGAAAAGTTGCACCATTTGATCCACATTGTAATTGTCGTCTGCAAATGCTTTCAATTTGGACGAGGCTAAAATTTTGCCATCTGGTAAAGGGTTAAGTATTTTGAGCACTTTCTGTATGGATGCAAAACAGTATAACCCTCATCCTGCTATAAAAAAGAAATGAAACTTTCAAACTGACAGTATATGCACAAATTTTCCTATTTCAAACGTATTTTTGGAGGAGACATATCTCCTTATCGGACAGTGTAGATCCAAGATCAGACTGCACGTTCTGTGCAGTCTGATCTTGATCTACACTGTCCGCAAAAGGTCCTTGGGTCGCGCTCAGCAACCTAAGGGTTAAATGTCGCTCAAATGATTGAAATGTGACTGATAGGGAATAGGGTATTGTGGGAAAAGGAACAAAATGCTAGTTATGCAATGGTATTTTCTCATTTTCCCACAATGTTCTAAAAATGGCACTCGGTTTACTCTGGGTTTATAAATTTTGACACGGGATTGTTCTGTAAAGGGTTAACCCTTTACCAGACGACAAAATTTTAGCCTTGTTTCAAATTGAAAGCATCTGCAGACGACAATTTCAATGTGGCTCAAATGGTGCAATTTTTCTTTTTGACAGGGCAGAAAACATTGTGGGAAGAGGAGAAAATGCTGATTACCAGCATTTTCTCCTTTTCTCACAATGTTTTCAAAAGGCTTTTTTCACAGGGTCGTCAAAAGACGACATTGTGCGGTAAAGGGTTAATCATTAATGAAATATCTACGTCGTGAAGGGTGTAAAGAAAAAAAGAACTAAGCCGGGCTAAAAGTTAAAGACATTTGCTGAACAATTTGTAACGACCATTTTAAATACGGTCTTAGTTTAATGAAAATCCATGAATAAGTCTTTTGAACGTGGAATTAACATGGAAAGTCGTAAATTTCACAGGGTCATGTCCGACTTGACAGCTTACCCCTTTACCAAACGACAAAATTTTAGACTGATCCAAATTGAAAGCAATTGCAGACGACAAATTAAATGTGACTCAAAAATTGAAATTTGTTTTGGGAAAGGTAGAAAACATTGTGGGAAAACGAGAAAATGCTGGTTACCAGCATTTTCTCCTTTTCCCACAATGTTTTCAAAAGGCTTCTTTCTCAGGGTCGTTAAAAGTCAGGACTGTGTCGTAAAGGGTTAACCCTTTACCAAACAATCCCGAGTTTTACCCTCTCTGAGAAAAGAGCGGCTGCAGGTGGCAACGAGTCAAATGAGCGTTTAACCCATTACGAAACGTTCCCGAAATTTAACGACCCTGTTGGAGAAGACTTTTGACAACAGTGTGGGAAAAGGAGAAAATGCTGGTGACCAGCATTTTCTCCCTTTCCCACATGTTTTTCTCCCATGTCACATAATCTCAGTTTATTTGTATAATTTTCGAAATTGTCGTCTGCAAAAGCTTTCAATTTGGAAGGGTCTAGAAATTGTCGTTTGGCAAAGAGTTAATCGCGCCAAGTCATTTCATGCCAATTGTTTGGATGATGTTTATGTCGGAAAGCAGCCAATGGCTTGGAAAGGGTCAATGCGAATTACATGTATGAGAAACTCCGGGAATATGTAGATATGCGCACTGGCCGCCAGCGTATATCTAACGTAATGTTGAAAACGGCGTTCAAACAAAAGAGCCATGCTCTGGCAAAAGGGGGCTTAATGCATCATCGTGATGTATTGTACCAATCAAGCCATCGCATTATTATGAATCCATAATAGCTACTTTTTTTAACAACCGACTTAATCACGAGGTAGAATGGTCCTTGGACATACAGAAAATTGACCAATAGCGAAAAGTTTCGGCCCAGGTCAGCCTGCGCGGACTGCGCAGGCTGGCCTGGATCGATACTTTTCGCAAATACATTTAACCCCCTTTTCACAGGGCATGACTCAAATCATTTGATTCTAGTGGTACATTTCACCACGACAGGGTTATTGGGTGTTTGTAGACTTAAACCTTTTTAGCTCTTATCCCTTTTTCACAATCGTTGGCAACATTAGAAGCTTTTACACTCGACGCAGATCAAGATCAAACGACTACAGAGATGCAGACTGATCATGGGTTTAAATCGCTCGCTGCTTAACCCCTTCCCAAACAAGTCCTGGTTTTCACGTGTCTGCAGTACAAGTCTTTTGAAAACACTGTGGGAAAAGGAGAAATTGCTCGTAACGAGCAATTTCTCCTTTTCCCACAGTGTTTTCTACCTTTTTTGACAACTTTCTGCCATTTTCATCAAATTTAAAATGGTCGTCTGCAAACTCTTTGAATTTGGACCAGTCCAAAATTTGTCGTTTGGGAAAGGGTTAATTGTAAACTGTGATGATATTTTTCTTTGTTTGCATAAAGAATTCTATTAAGAGCCAGAAACAGAACGATACGATTTCTGAAATGGCGAAGAAGTTACCTGTAACCATTTGCCAAACCACCGTCAATTTTAGAATGTGTTTGAAAACCTTGTAGGGAAAGGAGAAATAGCTGGTAGCTAACATTTCCCCTTTTTCAGCAATGTTGTCTATTCTTTCAAAATGGACATTTCAATCTTTTGAGCTGTTCTAATTTGTCAACTGCGAATCTCTTAAATACGGACAAGTGTAAAACTGTGTCGTAAGGTAAAATTAAACCTCCGACTGCTGAATAAACAGAATGAATTTTCACACGGCAGAAAAATACCGAAACATTTTGATCTGCAGACTACTTAGGCTGGAATTTGTTACAGAGTATCAAACTGTGTAGATAAAGATCAGACGGTGCAGTCTGACCTTGATCTACATTGTTCGCGAGGCACTCAAAGTTGCTTCCCCTATCACAAGGGTTAATTTGAGCACATGACAAAACATGTATATAATTACCTACTTTGAATAAATAACATTCTTCTGTTTGACTACAAATAAGTATAAGCCATGGTATTGTTCCAATGCATATTATTTGGCGTGCAACACACAAAAAGGGGCCTTCGGACATAGGCGTAAGTGTGTCGTCCCAGATCAGCCTGCGCAGTCCGTATTGACTAATCCGAGACGACACTTTCCGTTCTTATGTGACTTTCTGTTTCACGAAAGTCTACTATATGACAAACTCTTCTGTAGTCGTAAAGTGTCGTCTCGGATTAGCCTGCGCAGGTTAATCCGAGACGGCACTTTACGCAAAAGTCAGAAGGTCTCATTTCGCATGTTGCGGACCAATTATAGCAGTATATATACCTTACACACGGTATGAAATCTGGTTCGAGATTTAGATTAGCTTTTTTTTCTTTTGCCCTCGTCCCTAAATCCATAAAGGCCTCTTGAAACTATCAAGACAAATGGAAAAAATCATACAAAGGTTACCATACTGCATTTTTTGGCACGCTCTCTGTCTATCCCACTCTTCTAAGTTTGTTTGAAACTGAGCTATTTATGTCGAAAATAGCGTTGAAACAGTTATCCCTGTGCTACACGATAACGCAGTTTTACGACCCAGAGAGAAAAACGTTTTTGAAAACACTGTGGGGAATGCAGTAAGTTCTGGTAACCAGCTTCCTAAAACATATAATTCCGTCATTTGAGCCTCAACTTATGCCGTATGCGGTTGCTTTCCGATATGAACAAGGCTAAAATCTTGTCGGGTAAAGAGTTAAATGTGTATGAACGCTAATAATAAAGACAAGGGTTTTAATGGCATGAAAATGCAATATCATCGTTTCGGAAAACGAACAACGAAACAATGAGGCATAAAGAATTTAAAGTCCAGGGCAAAGTTAAAGGGACCTATACACGTTTTTTTTTTCCCCGTAAATCAAAATATCTTTTAATACACCGATAGCCACTGCATCATATTTTGCTTTGAAAAATTTTAAGTAATATTCAGAAAAAAGGAGCAATTTTCCATGGCGTTTGAATAACGGGATGGTTGCTAAGCAATCGGTAACTCGGTATAGACAGATTGCTAACTCGGTCTATTCATCATGACATCAGATATAACGTCATCGTAATAAGTTGAATACGTAATCGACGCCTGTGACTGATCACATGACATCGGCACAAGTCTTCGTGAAACTCCGGCGCGAAATCTAAAAATATCTTGATAGGCCTTTAAGGAAATGCCATTGAAAATGATATTTTTTTCTAACTTTTGTCTTTCTTTGTTACTGGCGGTTTTCCAGCTATCGCCATACTTACTTCAGTGACTAATCGTTTTTTTGAGATTACAAAAATCTAAATAGTCCACTAACTACATCACTCTACACTAATTGTCTTGTGTTGTTTGTGCTTTTAAAAGAACTACTGGCGCTTTACTCTTTCAATGCAAATATCGACTTGATTAAGACAGACTCTGCGAATGGACTTGATTACGATCATACTGCACAGAACGTGCAGTCTGGTCTTGGATCTTTACCATCCGCTACCTGATGCTAAACCTTTTTTTTTTTTTTTTTTTAATGAAAATTATCTTATCTTTCAATTGCAGTAGATATTTAGATTACGGTTTCGAAAAAAGAAAACGGTTTATTTAGTTTTGAGCGAAAGAGTTGTCAAAAAAGGTAGGCCTACATGTAAATACCGAACGTTTTGTGATCAAACGTAGAAAGTGAAACGTTTAGTTAGTCTAGAAATGTCCCGGTACTTGTGTAAACTGCTTTATATTTGTGTGAATTGCTGGGAATAAAATTTTTATCCATTTGCTTAGATATTCAAGGATTTTCCCAAAATGGAGAAATTTTTTACTCCCTTGTAAGAAGTACACCGTTAAAACTTTACCCGGGTGACAGGGCATTTGGGAGTCAAAATTCAAAGAAAACTTGAGAGGTCAGAGAAAACCCTGATATTACTGCAGATTAGTCAAACATTAAAGGAAGATAATATTTTGTTCTCTCCCCCACCCTGTAGCTTACAGAGTGTCCTTGGGTAAAGCACTGCAAAGCCCCAGGTTATTACTTGTGAAAGCGAGGTCATTGCAACATACCTGTCGCCGTGATATAACTGAAATATTGCTGAAAGACCCGAAGAACAGAAGTTAATATATTTCATGAGCCGTTCTCTGTGAAAAGGGGGCTTAATGCATCTGCGAAAACTATCGACTCAGGTCAGCCTGCGCACTGCGCAGGCTGACCTGGGCCGAAACTTTTCGCTGTTGGTCAATTTTCTGTATGTCCAAGGACCAGTTTACCTCATGATTAAGTCAATTATTTAAAAAATGGCTTTTATGGATACATAATTATGTGATGACTTGATTGGTATAATGCTCTACGCAGATACATTTAGCCCCCTTTTGCCAGAGCATGGCTCATATAGAAGTCAGCGCCAACTAAAATCAGTTAAACTATTATTATGTTTGACCTCTTTCGACGGCTGAAAATATTCCCCACTGAAACTTACAAACTTTTGTTTTCAGTCGTAAAGGCTTGACTAAAAAAACACACAATATATAGATTCAAACATTCTGTGCAGTCTGATCTTGATCTATGCCTTCCATAAAAGCCCCTATTTTTGTCTAGGGCTCAGAAAGGGGGAAACCTTTAAACTAAGATTTTTTTTCAGTCTAATCAATACTCGTGAATATTTGTCTCTCAAGCAAACACTCAGAAACTCTTGAAGTGTTTGAATATAGACATGAACAAACAAACCTTTAGAATACTCAAAAAGATTTAAATATTTATGTGTTTAGTTACATTCAAAAATATACATCGAATGTTGTGAAGAATATCACAAAAATTGATCTATAATCATTGAAGTTTGCGCGCCGATTAGTAACTTTAAAAGTTAGAAAAAGAACGAAGTCTGCAAATTTTTCAAATAACAGAATTTTCTGTCAATGTATCAAACTGGTCGTTTGATATGAATCAGAATAGAATAATAGAAAAAACTTACGTTTGGTAACCTTGCCAAATTGTCGCAGCCCACTACAAACGAATGATCTACGTTAATCGATACCAAAGAACCAATATTGATCTGGAACACTTTACGACAGAGTCATTTGTAACTAGATCCACAGTTATGTACACACATCACTCTTTCTTTTCAAATATATTTATATACCGTAACTCATGTTGGCTTTCTTTTTTTTGAAGAATACACATTCATAGAATTCATATTTGAATACATCTTATCAATTCCTGTAGCAAATGATACGTGTTTAACCAAATTCACAATAAATCGAGTCAACAGAAAACTGGCAATCACTCAAATACATGGGAGCAGTGACATGTTACATGTATGCCTTCGCTTTCTTAAACTATGTGAGTACTTACGTATATGTGTATATGTTTGTGTTTGTGTCCAGTCCCTGACTTATTCCTGTATGATAGGATTTCATAAATTATTCAGCTCAAGTGGTCATTATAACTAGGCAAAGAACCTTGACATGAATGACAGCCTGTCATTTTGCCCTAAGCTGAAATGACAAAGTCACACTGCGGGTTAAAAATGTTTGCATGGGCTATAGACCACAAGAATACAAGAAACTTAACTTAAACCTGGACTTGATTAGACCTACCAAATAAAAGCTGCCAAGAAACATAAACTATTCATTTTTTAAGAGACGGAATGTTGGTATATAGATCTGTAGACATATATGTAGATCTGCCTTAGATATATTTCAATATCCCGAGTGAAGAGCGGGGAGAGAGAGAGAGAGAGAGAGAAAGAGAGAGATTGAGATTGATTTTATCCGGATTCTGAATATCGATTTAAATCGCCTCTGGGAAAGGTGACACTGTTGTAAAGAGACCCATTTCAAATAAACTGTTTACCGCCACTAGACTATGCAGAAAAGCCCCATCATATTGACCAATCAAATTATTCGTAACAAACACGAACAAATGGCTGGTGGAGAGGGAGTTGCATTACGCGTTAGTCAGGTAAATGTTATGTTTCCACCATTATCCTGTTACGTTTGATTGCGACTTTTACATAGCAATGAAATTTTAACTTTTACCTCTGCCATCTCACCTGCTGCTATATGTCATTTTCAGAATCACGTGCGTTGAAACGAAAGTAAAGCTAACCGGTGCATTTGTAGCTATAACTCGTGCGACTAATCCCGAGGCTTAACAGAAGTCAAACTGTCAGCCTTTCTTCGATCTACGGTTACTGGAGATAGAACGGGTACCAGTTAAGACACAAAAGTGTGCTCGAAGTGATGGGAGAAATAAAAAGAAAACACTACTCTTAACCAATACAATCACGAAGGCACTAAAACAAAGTCTATACTTCACACATCACTCCATTATATATCTCAAGCCAGTGAATCAGATATACAAGCTTATAGAGACAGACCTGTCAAATGTCTTCATGAGATATTTAGTGTTCAGGAGATATATTATCCTTAACCCTTTACCACATGATAAAATTCTGGACTTAAACCCAAAGCATTTGAAGATGACAAATTAAATGTGGCTCAAATTGTTGAAGTTGTATTTGAAGGGATAGAAAACATTGTGGGAAAAGGAGAAAATGCTGGTTACCAGCATTTTCTCCAATTCTCACTATGTTTTCAAAAGTCTTCTTTCTCAAGGTTGTTAAAACTAAGTCAGGATCGTGTGGTAAAGGGTTAAAGTAACATATAAAATCAACAGACTTACTAAGTATACAAATAAGACCCAATAATTGCAATATTACAGTTGTTTTTGTCTCTGTTGTTTCAGGAAAGCAGACAGTGTAGGTCAAAGATCAGACTGCATGTTTTCTTGCAGTCAGATCTTGATCTAGATTACACTGTCTCTACCACCAACAAACAACAAAACTTTAATTTGTCCAGACTGGAAGCATTTGCAGATGACAAATTACTAATGTTACTCAAAACATGAAATTTCTCTTTCTAATGATAGAAAAAAGGATAAAATGTTTGTTACATGTACCAGCATTTTATCCTTCTTCCAATAGTGTATTAAAGATAGCATTATTACCAAGATGAACTCCTACAACCTTGGTGTGGTACATAACATAAATATCGTGATGTTAAGCCTTGAAGTTCCTTAGGTGCTTAAATTGTGAACAGTGTAGATCAAGGTCAGTCAAACTACAAAAAATATAGAGCGGGTGCACCTTTTTACCGAACACTTTAAGCCGCATTTTTGACTGTTCGTTAATATAACCATCTGCACCAAACTGCTTTTAGCCTATGACAGCGTCAATGTATATGGCACATTTTTATCGTATATTGATGCCATTACATAATATCTAATGGTAGATATGCGCTTCGGAGAGCCAGGTGTTAATGGTTACAATTCCGAATGATGGTTTTAAATCTGAAGACGAGTGGTTCAGTTCCGAACAGTATTTGTTTTTTAAGAGAACAATGTGTACAGTCAGAAATAACAACCACTCGGTGTTAGTCATGGATTTAAATCAATCTGTGAAACTTCGTTTTGATAAAATTCTCCAATGTACTTTCCAACAGAAGCGTTTGTGAGTTCAGCATTTTAAGAAGTTGTATTAACGAACAGTCAAAATATGGCTTAGGTGTTCGGTGATAAGCATACCTGCTTATGCCTGCAATTGCTAGCAAAAACGTGAATATTAATGTAGACTGAACCCAAACTTTTAAATCAAATTTACTGCTCTGTAGGTCTACTGATTTAATTGTACCAAATCACTGTGAAGAATATCAACATTTGGAAATAAAACCTGAAAGAAGAATAGTGGTTCGAATTCTGAATCTCCCTTTTTTGTACTAAATATAAGTCGGGGCCTTGAGGACACCTTAGACTTTGATAGAGCAATGTCAAAACATCCATAAAAATGGTTGACAATAGAAAAAAAATAAGTGCTGGTGCATGGCAAGAACCTAAAGAAACATCCATGGTAAAATTGCGCCATGCATAATTTTACTTACCTTGAAGGTCTAAATTGATACTTTAGATTATGAGTCAGTTATGACAAGCAATGCTGCATGATACCAAACAACATTGCGAGGTCGAGAAAGATCAATACCTGACGTCACAAATGTGATATTAACCCTTTCCCAAACAACAAATTTTGGACTGGTCCAAATTGAAAGAGTTTGCAGACGACAATTTTAAATTTGATGAAAATGGCAGAAAGTTCTCAAAAAGGGTAGGAAACACTGTGGGAAAAGGAGAAATTGCTCGTTATGAGCAATTTCTCCTTTTCCCACAGTGTTTTCAAAAGACTTGTACTGCAGACACGTGAAAACCAGGGCTTGTTTGGGAAAGGGTTAAAGGTTAGTAGAGAGTATATTCTAGAAATGTTGAGAGGTGTTTAAACTATTGTTCGGAATTAGACGCTGTTTGGAATTATCTTCCACCGCACTACATTCGTTTCTCTGATCTGATCTACTCAACTATTTTACTGTATTTTGGCCGAAATAACTTTGAAATAGCAATTATTTTTGCTGTTGTTCTTTGTTATAAAGGTCTCTTTGATCAATTCAGCCCTCTAAGGGTTAACCTTTTCTCACTTTTACACAAATATATATTTTTTTACCTCCTTGCTGTTGAAAGTAGGTGTAGGCCGGTATTCACCAATCATTTCTAACCATTTTTTATCACACAGGTCAGGCTGGAGTTTTAATGACCCTATGGAATAAGCTGTTTGAAAACATTGTGGGAAAAGGAGAAAATGCTGGTAACCAGCATTTTCTCCTTTTCTCACAATGTTTTCTTCCCTATCAAAGAAAAATTGCACCATTTCAGCCACATTGAAATTGTCATCTGTAAATGCTTTCAATTTGGACATGGCTAAAATTTTGTCATCTGGTAAAGAGTTAAGAACATTCCTACTCTTATTCTCCAAGATTTTATAAACTGAAAGTAACACATGTGTTATGTACCCAGGGTTCGCTCTGGGTCTAAAAAAGTTGTCGCCAGCTCTTTCGCCAAATGAAAAAAGTTGGGGCCAATCTGGGGACAGTTGGGGCCAAAAATTCAGGGTCAGAAAGCCAATAGTCCTTAAATAATCGTTTTGCAACTTTTGAAGGCGTGCCGAGTTGGCTAGATTCACTTTCATTATCTGAGTCATCGGCTTTACGTTTTCTCACAGACATAGTCACATAGCGATCCATTTTTACACAGAAAGAAAGATTTGGTTGGTTATTTCCGTTTATTTATCGTCGCTACCGGTTGCCCATCTGAGCGACGCCCCCAGAGGACGGTTAGTTGTTACGGGGGATAGTGCAAGGATACAGGTCGAAACTACTGAGAGCTTCGCCTGGTTCTTTAACGTGCTCGGCGTATAGCACCGTCACACGGGACCTCGGTTTAATGTCTCATCCGAAAGACTGTTAGTAATTTTTAGTTGGCCAGCCGGGGATACGAACCCACAAGAGAAAGAAAGAGCTAAAAAGTTACCTATTTATACAAAATCGGGAAATAATTGACTCGTGATTGTTTTTTGGACTTACTGAGTAGCGTCCTTTAATTAAAAGCCGGCATCTAATTACCACATTAATCTGTCGTATTAAATAACGATTACTTACCTTTTCGGACTTTCATGCCATGCGGTGTTCAGTTAACAATTATACAATCTACGGCCATTAATCGATGTGATAATAGACCAATTTGTCAAAGTGTTGAAATTGTCCTTATCGCTAAGAAACACCGCTATCGATGCAAAATGTGTCATAAACTTACAACAATCAATATTGGAGCAAGCGTGTAAACACCATCGACAGTTAGTCAAACCTATCAACCAATCAGCGTACGTCAAATCTCCTTTGGTTCTTATCGGAGGCGTTGTCATGACGCGTGACATTCACATGATGTGCTGGCGACTCGAATAAATAATGTCATTGAACTCGCTTAGCTCGCAAACGCTTACGACAATGAATTTCAAAAGAATTTCTTTTTGGGGCCAGCTTGAAAAAAAGTTGTCGCCACGCATTTTCGCCAAATGAAAAAATCTTGCGCCAAATTTTTATTTTTGTCGCAATTGGCGACAATGGCGATCGGCAGCGCGAACCCTGTGTACCTTATCAAACATTTATTTGAAGGAGACACAACTGTTGGAAGGAATGCACAGCATCTAAAGTACCTAGTACTGTACAGGGCTGTCTCTTATCTAGGTATTTTTGGCTTGTTTCAGCTTGATGCAGCTGAACTAGACAGTGAGATTTTGTCCCTGACAAAGAACCAGCTTGCCAAGCTATTCAAATACCACCAGGTAAATTTTCACATTTATTGTTCAAACCCTAAATGTTCAGTACATGAAACTTTTAGTCTTTCTGTCTCTGTCTGTCCGTCCATATAAACATGAACAGAGGTACATGTGAGTCACAAATTTCCAAGTCATTTTGTCTGGCTTAGTATAGCATTTAACTCTGTACCAAACGACAAATTTTTAGACTAGTCGAAATTGAAAGCATCTGCAGACGACAAAATAAACATGACTAAAAAATTGAAATCTGCTTTGAGAAGGGTAGAAAACTTTATGGGAAAAGGAGAAAATGCTGGTTACCAGCACTTTCTCCTTTTCCCATAATGTTTTCAAAAGGCCTTTTCTTTTGTAAAACTTGGGATTGAGTGGTAAAGGGTTAAGCAGAAAGAACGGAAGAGCGAGACATAATTTTTGGATGCCTATTTTTAAGCATGGATGAATTGTCTCCCTTCCAACTGAAGAGAATGCAAGTTTGAAGAACTGTCTTCTGTATCAAAGCTCTTGGCCGGGGGATTTTATGTCAACCGTTTTGGCAGTTCTATGATTCATGTGAGCCATGCTCTGTGAAAAGGGGGCTTAATGCATGTGCGAAAAGTATAGACCCAGGTCAGCCTGTGCAGTCTGACCTGGGCCGAAACTTTTCGCTACTGGTCAATTTTCTGTATGTCAAAGGACCATTCTACCTCAAGATTAAGTTGATTGTTAAAAAAAAAAAAGTGGCCAATATGGATCCATAATTATGGCTTGTTATGGCTTGATAGGTATAAGGCATCACGGAGATGCATTAAGCCCCCCTTTCACAGAGCATGGCTCATGTATTGGCTGCAAAAACTACAGCTCATTGTGGATATCACAATATAGACCAATTTTCTTGATGCAAGTTCTGTTAACTCTTTATCACACAACAAAATTTTAGACTAATACAAACTGAAAGCATTCCAGGAGTATATAGTTAATATAGTTAATGTGGCACAAAAAGTGGGATTTGTCTGTGAAAGCTTGGAAAAAATTGTGGGAAAAGGAGAAAATGCTGGTTACCAGGGTTTCCTCTTTTTCCCACAATTTTTTCAATAGCTTTCTTTCTCAGGGTCGTTAAAACCAGGCATTGTGAGGTATAGGGTTAAAAGAGGCTCAAATCATTTGATATATCCCTTTTAAAGGATAGAAAATTTGTGTTACTAAGGATAAAGTACTGGATACCAGCAAGTACTCCTTTTCCCACAGTGTTTTTTGAAAGCTTTCTCTTCCTTCTAAGGGCCATTAACCCGTTACCCAAAATCCTAATTTTTAACGACCCTGAGAAAAGAGCCTGTTGAAAACATTGTGGGAAAAGTAGAAAATGCTGGTTACCAGCATTTTCTACTTTTACCACAATGTTTTCTACCCTTCCCAAAACAAATTTCAAGTTTAAAGTCACTTTTATTTTGTCGTCTGCAAATGTTTTCAATTTCAACCAGTCTAAAATTTTGTCGTATAGTAAAGAGTTAAAACTTGGGATTGTTTGGTACAAGGTTTTATCAAAAACAAATCTTTGGAAAGCAGCTAAATATAGTGAACATACACATAAAATTTGGTACCATATTTTTTTTTTTTTTCAGACCAATGTGTTGGCTACATTAGAACCAGAGATAGATGCTAGTCTTAAACTGTTGATATGGAAGGTAGGGAAACAAATCAAATTACATTCTCCGTAATATTTATGTCATACTAACTCTCTACGACATAATCTCGAGTTTCCACGACCTTGAGATAGAGGCCATTTGAAAACATTGTGGGAAAAAGAGAAAATGCTGGTAACCAGTATTTTCTCCTTTCACCACAATGTTTTCTACCCTATCACAGACAAATTCCATCACATGAGTCACATTTTATTTGTTGTCTGCAAATGCTTTCAATTTGGACAAGTCTGAAATTTTGTCGTGTGGTAGAGTTAATTCTTTCCCTTTTCCCACAATGTTTTCTACCCTTTCTAAAACAAATTTCAATTTTTCAGTCACATTTATTTTGTCGTCTGCAAATGCTTTCAATTTGGACCAGTCTAAAATTTTGTCGTTTGGTAAAGAGTTATTTCATAACCACCAACAGACATTTTTAAAAAATATCCAGGTAGAATAGGGATAGATAACATGAAAGCATTGTGACAAATGGTGAAACTGCTGGTTACAATAAGTCCTCATTTTGCCACTGTGTTTTCCGTTAGGGTCTGCTGCAAGACAAAATCAAAAAGAAAAATTCTCATTTAGTGGTAGCGATTTATACTTTTCAACAAAATGTCACAAGGGGATTCCTACTCAACCCTTTGCCAAATAATTCTGCGTTTTAACAACCCAGGGGAAAGAAATTGGAAAACATTGTGAGAAAGGAAAAAATGCTGGTAGCCACCATCTTCTCCTTTTCCTACAATGTTTTCTGCCCATTGCAGTATAAATCCCATCATTTGTACCACAGTGAATTTGTTACCTGCAAACATTTTCAATTAAGACATGTCTTAATCTTTTCCCAAACAAGTCCTGGTTTTCACGTGTCTGCTGTACAAGTCTTTTGAAAACATTGTGGGAAAAGGAGAAATTGCTCGTAATGAGCAATTTCTCCTTTTCCCACAGTGTTTTCTACCCTTTTGGAGAACTTGATGTCATTTTTATCAAATTTAAAATTGTTGTCTCTTTCAGTTTGGACCAGTCTAAAATTTATCGTTTGGGAAAGGGTTAAAATTTGTCTTTATGTATATGAGCCATGCCCTGTGAAAAGGGAGCTTAAGGCATCTGCGAAAAGTATCAGCCCAGGTCAGCCTGCGCAGTCCACGCAGGCTGACCTGGGCCAAAACTTTTCGCTATTTGTCAACTTCCTGTAAGTCAAAGGATCATTTTACCTCATGATTCGGTTGATTGTTGGACAAAAATGGACTTTCTTGATCCATGATCATGTGATGACTTGCCTGGTATCATGCATTACTGGAATGCACTAAGCCCTCTTTTGCCAGAGCATGGCTCATACAGTTGTAAACAACAGTTGACCAAATTGGGTTTTGAAGTCTCTGCAGTTGGATGGTTATGAAAATTGTCTCAGAATGATTACCCACTGATTTATTGTAACCTCTTAACCCTTTCCCAAACAAGCCCTGGTTTTCATGTGTCTGCAGTACAAGTCTTTTGAAAACACTGTGGGAAAAGGAGAAATTGCTTGTAAAGAGCAATTTCTCCTTTTCCCACAGTGTTTTCTACCCTTTTTGAGACCTTTCTGCCATTTTCATCAAATTTGAAATTGTCATCTGCAAACTCTTTCAATTTGGACTAGTCCAAAATTTGTCGTTTGGGAAAGGGTTAACCCTTAAAGTACCTTTAACAAGTACAGTTGCCTCTGTGGCCAGTGTAGATCAAGATCTGACTGCATTAAATGTGCACTCTGATTTTTGATCAGCACTATCCACTTTGCTGTGTTTATTTCAGTCTAACTTTTAAACTGAGAGGACTAGAAGAAAGCTGCACTAGAAGACTACAAAGACATTTTTTGTAAAATATTAATGAATGCTTCAAGTTTTAACGTTTTACCAAACAACAAAATTTTAGACTAGTCCAAATTTAAAAGATTTGCAGATGACAAAATAAACCTGACTCAAAAATTGAAACTCGTTTTGGGAAAGATGGAAAACATTGTTGGAAAAGGAGAAAATGCTGGTTACCAGCATTTTCTCCTTTTCCCACAAAGTTTTCTGAAGGCTTTTTCCCCAGGGTCGTTAAAAGTCGGGATTGTGCTGTAAAGGGTTAAATTTGATAAAGGTGAAATTTCCTATTATAAGCAGCTTCAGTTTATGCTACAATGTTTTTAGAAGTACTTTGCTGCTGATGGTAAATGTGCGAATCCCTGACTTTCTATATCGCTATTCAGAAACTGGTAAATAACTTCCCACAAAATTTGTATCAGATTTTACAATGTTTGCATTATTTATTAACTGTGGAGACATAAACTGACCTGATTGACACATATGGTGACAAAAGGTCAAAGAAAAAAGTTTCTTATGGAAACTATGCTGGCTGTAAATTGGTTTTCATAAATTAAGGTCATATTTCAGGGTCATGCTAACACATTGGTGTCCAGTTGTCACACTAATTTTCACACTGCATCCACTGACAGTGGCAGTTATGTTATTTGATTATTTTATGACTTCCTGTAAGTGAATATTAATGTTGCAACTTGTAGCAAACTACTTAAACATTGTGGCAAAAGGAGGTCAGATCCTATGTATACATACTGTCACATACAAATGGAAAGGTTGTGACTTAACGCTTTACAAAACAATAAAATTTAAGACCAGTCCATATTGAAAGTATCCGCAGACAACATTATAAATGTGATTTAAAAATTGAAATTTGATTTGGGAAATTTCCCACAATGTTTTCAAAAGGCTACTTTCTCAGGGTCGTTAAAAGTTGGGATTGTGTGGTAAAGGGTTAAGGAGAAATTTCTCATTACAAGCAACTTCTCTTTGGCAAGCTTAAAATAGCTGTTTTGTTGACAAGCTTGATTAAATTTTACCACAAAAGCCAACAAATATCAGATTCTTTTTATCATATGATTTTAATTCAAGACTTTTAGTTCATGTTGTATTAACCCTTTCCCAAACAAGCCCTGGTTTTCACGTGTCTGCAGTACAAGTCTTGAAAAAACTGTGGGAAAAGGAGAAATTGCTCGTAACGAGCAATTTCTCCTTTTCCCACAGTGTTTTCTACCCCTTTTTTGAGACCTTTCTGCCATTTTCATCAAATTTAAAATTGTCGTCTGCAAACTCTTTCAATTTGGACCAGTCCAAAATTTGTCATTTGGGAAAGGGTTAAAACTTGCCAACATTTTCATGTGTATTGGAATATCACATGAAGCCTGTTCACTTCTTTGACAAGTGAGTATATCACAGATGAAAAATAGTTCAAAAGAAACTTGCATATAATGATTTTGTTTTGAATCTAAAGATCATAGAAATCAAGGCATTGTCATGATCAACAACTTTGACATTTTTTCCACAGAGAAATCTAGATTAGCAGTGTGTTAGCAGGGTAAAATATTAGCACTCCCCAACTCGCCCATGGCGACTAGAAATTTGGCTGAAAATGCCTGTCAGGGGCCCAGGTGGCAAACCCAAAAATTAGGACGAGTTTTCATATTTATTAAATTTTCAGACAGAATAGTGACCAAAGTCAGGTTTCTGTCTAGTGTAATACTCAAATCCAACCAGATTCGCGTATATCTGTGCCTAATAAATGTGTCCTTTACTGTATTCCAACTATTCAGACTGTCCTTATCGCTACAGCATGTTTACTTGCATTTGGCTGGTTCTCAATTACTGCGCATGCCGATGAAAATTTTCAAACTTTTCATTCTCGCTCCAGTAAGCTGGGCCCTAGATTTTGGGCTATGCCCTGGATTTTTTAAGTTGGGGGTCCAATTGGCCCTTATAGGAAACAAGTTAGTCTTTTTCCCTGCTTAGGAATGAGGCTTATGATTACAGAGTTTGACCAAATACAGGACTATTTGCTTATCTCATTGATGTGTTAAAAACATGAACTCATGTTAACTATCCCTGATTCACAAAGATGTTTGAAAGCTATCTGCTGTAAATTTGTTTAACCCTTCACCAGAAGACAAAATTATAGACAGATTCATATTTCAATGATCTGTGGATGACTTGTTAAATAGGGTTCAAATGATAAGGTTTGTTAGTGGAAAAGTGGAAAACAAAGTGGAAAAAGGATAAAATGCTGTTTACCACAGTGTTTGGAAAAACTGCGTTGGTCAGGGTTGTTAAAGTAAGGGATTTCTAACATGCAGTCCCGAAATGGATCTATACTCTGCATGTTAACCCTTTCCCAAATTTTAGCCCCTCCAAAATTAAAAGAATCTACAGACGACAAATTTGAAAGAGGTACATATGAACTTAAGGTTTTTTGACAGGGTAGAAAACATTGTGGGAAAAGGAGAAAATGCTGCTTACCAGCATTTTCTCCTTTTCCCATAATATTATCAAAGGCCTCTTCCTCAGGGACGTGAAAACACCAGATTGTTTGGTAAAGGGTGAACCTTCTACTAAAGGAAGAAGCCTTTTAAAAACCTTGTGGGAAACGGCATTTTCAGCATTTCTTTCTTTTCCCGCAATGTTTTCTATGCTTCCACATACATTTCAGCTGCATGTATTGTTTGCAAATGCTTTCAATTTGGGCATGTTTTAACCCTTTACCACACAATCCTGACTTTTAACAACCCTGAAGAAAAAAAAAACTTTTGAAAACATTGTGGGAAAAGGAGAAAATGCTGGTAACCAGCATCTTCTCCTTTTCCCACAGTGTTTTCTACCCTTTCCAAAACAAATTCCAATTTCTGAGCCACAATTGATTTGTCGTCTGCCAATCCTTTAAGTTTGGACCAGCATGAAATTTTGTTGTGTGGTAAAGAGTTAATTCAGTACTCTATAAGGGTTAACTCTAGTCAAATATCTGTTTTACAGATATCTGCTTCAAATTATTTTAGGAGATAATGAGTTACCAGACGACAATATTTTAGCCTTGTCCAAATTGAAAGCATTTGCAGATGGCAATTTCAATGTGGCTCAAATGGTGCATTTTTTCTTTTTGATAGAGCAGAAAACATTGTGGGAAAAGGAGAAAATGCTGCTTACCAGCATTTTCTCCTTTTCCCACAATGTTTTCAAAAGGCTTCTTTCCCAGGGTCATTAAAACGTGGCATTGTGCGGTAAAGGGTTAAGTATATGGAGCCCCAATAGCGTGGCCGGTCGAGTTCTGGACTTGAATACCGTTAATTTCTTTCTGATATTTATAATAGTCTTTGAAACAGGAAGATTTATTCTTCTCTCTCAGCTATCATTTTGTTGATGATGGTTATGTGGGAAAGCAGCCATTGGCTTCGGAAGAATATTGTAAAAAGCACTGGTAAAAAGAAACTGCAAGAAAGCATAGAGAAGTGCACTGGCTGCCACAATATAAATGAAATAATGTTGAAAAACAACATTAAACACCATGCAATCAACCAATAATGAGTAAACAGTGGAGATTTAACTCGGACAACAAAATTTTAGATTGATCAGAATTGAAATCATTTACAGACAACAATCTTTGTATAGCTCAAATGACAGGATTTTTCTATGAAAGGGTAGAAAACATCGTAGAAAAAAGAGAAAATGCCTGTTTCCTATGTGTAGTTAAAGCATCATATGTTTTGATAAATTCATCCTTCACCAGATGAATAAATTTTAGACTTGTAAAAGTTAAAGATTTGCAGACAACAATTTGAATATTGCTCAATTTAACAATGAGATTTCTCTTTGAACATGTAGAAAATGTTGAGGAAAACAGAGAAAATGGATTGTCTCCTTTTCACATGATATTTTCTGCAGACCACATTCTTCTTGACTGTGACAGCACAGGATTATTTGGTAAAGGGTTAATGACTGTTTGTCCACAGGATAAACCTCAAAATCAATAATTCAATAGAATTGCACGAAAATTGTCAGGTTTGCTATAGAACTAGTTTGCAGGTAAAGTTTATCACATTCTGTCATGTATGTATAACATTAACAAAACAGGCCAGATGTACTAGACTGAAATCTTCCACCACTTTGGTCCAGTGGTGAAGGTGCAGGATTGATAATCCAGAGGTCCAGGGTTGGAATCTCACTTGAGGCACTGTGTGTTTTTTTTTTTGTGGGAGAGTTCTTGAGTCAGACAGTTCAAAGTTTTGCCTGGTACATGTATTTGTAAAATCCAGGGGTACCTTCTGATGAACTGTGAAGGCTCAAAAATTGGGTGTGCAGGTATATAAGCAAGCATCAGGTCTTAACCCTTTCCCAAACAAGCCCTGGTTTTCACGTGTCTGCAGAACAAGTCTTTTGAAAACACTGTGGGAAAAGGAGAAATTGCTCGTAATGAGCAATTTCTCCTTTTCCCATGGTGTTTTCTACCCTTTTTGATAACTTTCTGCCATTTCATCAAATTTAAAATTGTCGTCTGCAAACTGTTTCAATTTGGACTAGTCCAAAATTTGTCGTTTGGGAAAGGGTTAAAACGAGTTTCACTGAACTGCATAACTTTATAATTTGAGTAAATATTTGCAGAACTTTACCCCACCTGATATCTTTTGGTAAAGTAGAGATCATATGTGTGTATATACAATCCCATAAAATTTGTATAAATTTATGCAGTTTAGTGAAAGGTACCTCTAGACACACATGAATATTTGATGTGCAATGATAAAACTGAAATGATGTTGAAAGAGACAAAAAACACCATTCAGTCAATTACCATATAGTTTAATGGAGATGAAACGGACAAAGACCACTGAGCGTCTCTGTCTTGGCCCTATGTTCGTCCTGTGTGTGTATGTCTGTCCGATGTAAACTTTTATTTCAGATATTTTTTTCTTTGAAAGTACCCATCCAGTGTTGAAGAAACTATACAGAAATTATCCTGCCATGGCCCACCTTGAGAATTTTTTCAAAGAATTTTATTTCAATAAAAACTCTGGTTGCCCAGGCAAATACTGTGAAAATATTGAAAATCTTTTGGAATCTTCTTGTCCCAAACCATAAGGCTAAATTTTACATGTAGTTCTACCAAAATCTATAGATTGTAGCCCTTGTGTCAAAATTGGCCCTGCACCAGCTGTCACAAGTTTTACATGAGCAGATACAGTGAAAACTTTAAAAATCTTCTTGTTCCTGCCTATAAAGCAGAGGGCTGCCAAATTTGGCACATAGCTTTATCTAGTGGACCTTTACTAGGATTATACAAATGGTAGCCCTGGGTCAAAGCTGGCTCTGCCACAGGGGTCACAAGTTTTACGTAAGGTTTGATATTGAAAACTTCAAAAATCTTCTTGTTCCTAATGGTAAGACCTGGGGCTGCCACATTTGGCATGCAGCTTCATTTAGTAGATCTCTACCAAGAGTGTTGTAATTATAGCCCTTGAGTTGAAAATTTGCCCAGTCTTTGGGATTCCATGAGTTATATACTGAAAACAAAAAATCTTTTAGTTCCAAAGAGTAACTTCTAGGTAATTTTGAATGTAGCTTCATCTAGTGGACCTGTAGCAAAAACATTAAAACTATAACCATGAGGTCAGCGGAGGGGGCAAGATATTTTACGTATCCTTATATAACTTTAAAAATCTTCTTGTTTGAACATATGTCAGTATGCTTATATTATTGATCAAGGGAAATAACTCTTTTTCACTCATATACATACACTCAGGTACATGTATAAAAATTGTTTGTATGTGGGAAAGGGTATATTTCTCACTAATTCAAGTATGGATTACAAACCTAGAAAAATTAATAAACCATCAGAGAGCGTGCTGCTTTAATCTTTAATGTGCATCTGCTCTTCACTAGAGGACAGTACTGTGGTCGCTCACATTGAAAGCTTTTGTTAGATTATGATTTAACTCTTTACCAGACCACAAAATTTTAGCCATGTTGAAAATTAAAAGCATTTGCAGACGACAATTTCAATGTGGCTCAAATGGTGGAATTTTTCTTTGATAGGGTAGAAAACATTGCGGGAAAAGGAGAAAATGCTGGGTACCAGCATTTTCTCCTTTTCCCACAATGTTTTCAAAAGTCCTACTTCCCAGGGTCGTTTAAACTCGGGATTGTGTGGTAAAGGCTTAAATGTGACTGGGATGGTGAGATTTGTTGTTGAAAGGGTAAAAAGTATTTTCTTTCTCAGGATTGTTAAAACAGGATACTGTTTGGTAAGTGTGAGAAAGACAAAATTTGCTTTATTCAGTATTATTAGGCCCTAGTCAGTATACATGATGTTGATGTCTCTAACCCGACTCCTCCCCCATAGGTTTTTTTTAAAATTTAATGTCAAACTCTTAAAGATACATCCTTATGGCCAGAGAGAAAAATTGCTGTTTAAATTTGATAGACTGTAGAATGGTTCAGAATTTAGCCAGCTGTGTAAACATAGATAAATTACCAATATATATATGATGTAAAACTGTAATGTCTCTTATGAACGCTCCCAGGGACATTACATTTTGTGAAGCGGGGGGGGATTAATAGAGCTAAAACAACAGAGAATTCTCAGAGGACTACAATAACACTACCATCAGGGATTTAGTTGGGGCAGACTGCAAAGCCATCACCATTTGTAAAACCTGCAGTATTTAATGCAGAATGTTGATTTTACTGCCACTCTTGATTCATTTGGACATAAATTAGCATTCATGTTTAATGTTGGACATTGGTCTTCAATTCTTTCACATTCCTAAACTTTATTGACAAATCTTTTGTATCCAGAAGTTAATAATGTTACTGGAAGTGAATGTATATTTGGATAGTCACATGTTAATGACATCCATTTGTGAAGTAGTTAGGAAGATGTCGATGTGATAAGTTTTTTCCAGCTGATTTATTTCAATTTTGTCAATGGATTGTCCATCTTGTAAGTCCATTTTTGGTAAGAAAAAAGCTAGGGGAGCATTAACCCTTTACTGCACAATGACGCCTTTTGACGCCCCTGGGAAAGAAGCCTTTTGAAAACATTGTGGGAAAAGGAGAAAATGCTGGTAACCAGCATTTTCTCCTTTTCCCACAATGTTTTTCACCTGATCAAAGAAAAATTGCACCATCTGAGCCACACTGAAATTGTCGTCTGCAAATGCTTTCAATTTGGACAAGGCTATAATTTTGTCATCTGGTAAAGTGATTTCTTTTGTGACCTCCAGAAAATGCAATGCATTTTCTCCATCATAGTCTATGCAACTGTCCAGGGCAACATTTGGTATGAAGATACAAGAATAGTTTGATAAAATAAATATTACGGGTTAAAAACTGGCAGAAAATGGGTATAGATTTATCTCTAATCAAACAGCCCTGTGTTTTTTACAACCCTGAGGAAGTAGGCTTTGGAACAGATTCTGGATATAGGAGAAAAAGCTTGTAGTCATCATTTTCTCCTTTTTTCACAATGTTTTTGACTCTTTCATTTACAGGGGTCCTGTGTAGGACTGGTAACCAGGAGGCCCTGGGTTTGAGCTTCACTGAGATCACTAAAGTTTGTCAAGAGAGTGTCCTTTGGTGCCAGCCTTGTACTGGTGAAACCAAGGACACACATTAATATCCAAGCTGTCGCCATTTTATGTCTAAAATAATATTGAAAATGATATAAAACATTATTCAGTCAAATTTTCAATTACAAATTCAATAATGATTTTAGGGACGTTTATCATCTGCAAATGCGGTCAATATGGGTGAATCTAAAGTGTGTTTTGAAATCTCAAAACTAGATGGCAAATTATGCAGACTTCTCCAAAGTTAAATCTAACAAATGCCAAACTTTCAGACGGGCCCAGATTGAAAGCATTTGCTGTTGAAATAATTAATGTAGGAAAAATAATGGGGTTTGTCTCTGAAAGGTAAGTCACCAGCATTTTCTCCTTTTTCCACACCATGTTTTATAAAGCCTTCTTTCTCAGGGTTGTTGAAACTTGGGATAGTGTGGTATAGGGTTAAAGCATTTGCTATCAAGAATTGAAATTTTACTAAACTGATGTGATTTTTCTTTGAAAAGAAAGAATACTTTGTGAAATAAGGGATAAATTGCTGGTAGCCAGCATTTCCTTCTTTTCCAACAATTTTTTTTTACAGTCCTTTTCCTCAGGGTTGTTAACCCTTTACTGCACAATGATGCCTTTTGACGCCCCTGGGAAAGAAGCTTTTTAAAAAAAACATTGTGGGAAAAGGAGAAAATGCTGGTTACCAGCATTTTCTCCTTTTCCCACAATGTTTTCTACCCTATCAAAGAATAGTTGCACCATTTGAGCCACATTGAAATTGTCGTCTGCAAGTGCTTTCAGTTTGGACAAGGCTAAAATTTTGTCGTCTGGTAAAGGGTTAAAAAGATGGATTTCATAGTAAAGTGTTAAGAATGCATTTCCTATTTTGGTGAAAAAGAAATATGTCTTGGAGACAACAAATAATAATGTCTTACTGTGAGACTGTCATCGTCCAGGGTGTAATCTGAATGTGGAAAGGTTTTTAGAAAAGGGGCATAACTCCTGACTCCTCTAGCTGGCAGATAGATCAGTTCTGGGTCACCTGACCTGTTTGGTGGTGGACGTGGTCTGGTATACCTCGATCTCAAATTGTCATACCTTGACGTTACTGCTTTAGATGGTACTTTCTCTGTCTTTGCAATATTTGGTTCAAATATATCACTAATGATAGAGGCATCGTCATAGGCAGCTCTGATTATATCATCAGTATCCATTGATTTATTAGGATTGGTAACTGGAAACTCCATATAGTGATCAGTGGAAAGGTCTAATTCATTGTCATCACTGACACTCTCCAGTTTGCCTGAAATGTCTTTAATATCTGGTGTGTAACCATCAGGAATATCTTTATCGGAAGCATTATCATGCACTATTTCGGAGATTTCTGTATCACTAACCACTTCACGCATGTTTGGCCGTACTACTTTATCCTTGTTTTCGGTATCATCCTCATCGCTCAGTATTGGGTCATTGTGGTGTGGGGAAACAGCGGCGGAAAAATCACTCTTGCTTTGGTCAGCTTCTTTTTCATCTTTTTCTTGTGTCTCATGAACGGTTGTGTCTCCTGATGTCATTGAATCTTGTGAGAGATCAGGTATAAAAGTGCTGTCTCCATTCGGAATTCCCTGACCTTTGACCTCAAAACTGTCATTTGGATCACCTCTGTCTCCATCCATAATTGCCTAATATTTACTGTACTATTGTTATATCCAAATTTAGAGAGAGTCACAGATGATTGCTAGACAGAAATATCTATTCCATCAACGAACAGAAAATTCTTAATCCTTCAGCTCAGGTATCCAGCCCAATAATCAACAAGTTTATATCAATAACAATACACCAGGTACCGGCCTTTTTTTTTCCTCTTTATTTTACCATGAATGATTCCCTGTGCTGATAATTTAATCTATATTTACATGGTTAGCGAGGCAGATTATTGGAGTTCGACTCACAGTTTGTGTACTAGATGTCTGTCAAATTGTCACATGTTGTAGTTTTTAAAACTGATAAATTGCTGAATAGTAAACTTGATAACAAGTATTTTTTTGTAGTATAATTTGCAAGATGTATTTGTCTTAAGCTTTTTGCATAACTTTTCATCATTCAAAGTTACTCTTGAATCAAGTTAAACCACTTAACCCTTTACCACACAATCCCATATTTTAACTCTTTACCAAACGACAAAATTTTAGACTGGTCCTAATTGAAAGCATTTGCAGACAACAATATAAATGTGACTGATTAAATCTGTACCACAGTATACAATTTAACTCTTTACCACACAACAAAATTTCATGCTGGTCCAAATTGAAAGGATTGGCAGACGACAAATCAGTTGTGGCTCAGAAATTGAAATTTGTTTTGGAAGGGTAGAAAACATTGTGGGAAAAGGAGAAAATGCTGGTTACCAGCATTTTCTCCTTTTCCCACAATGTTTTCAAAAGGTTTCCTTTACAGGGTCGTTAAAAGTCGGGATTGTGTGGTAAAGGGTTAATGACCTTGAAAACAAAGGTTTTTGAAAACATTGTTGGAAAAGGAGAAAATGTTGGTGACCAGCATTATCTCCTTATCCTGCAGTGTTTCCTACCTATTCAAGGACAGATAGTATTGTTTGAAAAACATTTGAATTGTTGTCTGCAAATGCCTTTAATATGGACAAGTCTACAACTTCGCAGTGTGGTATAGGGTTAAACTTGCCATTACAACTAATACGTGAATTCTGTAGGTTGAAGTCAGACTGCACAAAATGTGCACTTATCGTGGATCTACATAGTTTTTAGCAATTTCTCTACAAATTTTGCTATGATGTTTTCGAAAGCACCATGTAAAAGTTGCCTTGTCTATTACAAAGCTAATTGAAACCATGGTTTTACTGCAAGTAACCTACAGATTTGTACGGTGGCACTGAGGTGACATGTGCATTTTTTTGTATTTATCTCGTTCCCACAAGATAATAATTTCTTTTTTCGATTTTTTTTTAAATAAAAAATTATGCAAAAAAAAAAAAATTGTTTTTCTCGAGTTTTTTTTTTTTCAAATGAATTATGCAAAAAACAAAATTCGTTTTCAAGAGTTTTTTTTTTTTTATAAACAGTTTTGCAAAAAAAAACCCAACTTTCATTTTCTTGATTTATTTTCATATAAAAAATTATGCAAAAAATGAAATACTACCTCGTTCGAATGAGATAATCAGCCAATCAAAGTCATCCATTATGTCATTCGCATGAGATAATAGGTCGTGCTCATGACATAATCATCTAATCAGATTCCTCCTACCAATTCCTATTTTTACATGGAGTCCATGTTCTTCATAGTTTCATTCAACATGGTAGTTTCAGAACTCGAGAAAACGATTTTTGTTTTTTGCATAATTTTTTATGTATATAAAAAAAAAAAAAAAAAAACTCAAGAAAACGAATTTTGTTTTTTGCATAATTTTTTATAAAAAAAAAAAACCGCGAGGAAACGAATTTTGTATTTTGCATAATTTTTTTTTATAAAAAAAAACCCTCGAGAAAACAAATTGTGTTTTTTGCATAATTTTTTTACAAAAAAAAACCTCGAGAAAACAAATTTTGTTTTTTGCACAATTTTTTATAAAAAAAAAACTCGAGAAAACGAATTAGTATCTCGTGGGAATGAGATAAATACAAAAAAATGCATGTCACCTCAGTGCCACCATAGATTTGATATCATAGAAAACGAAATCACAATTGTTCTCTTACCCATTAACTCTATACCAACCAACAAACGTTTAGACGTGTCCAAATTGAAAGCATTTGCAGATGACAGATAAAATTTTTCACAAATTAAGAAATGTGTCCTTGAAAGGTTAAAAAACACTGTGGGAAAAGGAGAAAATGCTGGCAACCAACATTTTCTCCTTTTCTCACTATGTATTCAAAAGTCCCTTTCTTTGGGGGTCATTAAAAGTTGGGATTGTGTCGTAAAAGGTTAAATTCCTGTGGAGCTGACAACCTTGGAAACATTCTTTTTTAGGCAGTTTTTTTTTTTAATTGAATGGTGTTTTACATTTCTTTCAACTATTATTCCAGTCATGACAAGGAGACAGTACACCTATTCATTTGTCCTGGGTTTTACTAGTACTAAGCTAGGGCTCTGAAATAACATGCCAAGGACACTCCCATGAAAAATCCAGTGCCTTGAGCAAAAATCAAGGCATCAGAGTTCGAATCCTACCCTTTCGCAAGGCCATGCAGGACCTGTTTGTTACCTTTCAAATGCCTTTTGCCTACAGGGGTCCTGTGTGGCTCAGCGGTAAAGTCTGGGACTTGTAACCTGGAGGTCCTGAGTGGATGTGTCCTTGGGCAAGACACTTCAGGGTCCTAGCCTAGTACTAGTAAAACCCAGGAAATATGTGAAGATGTGAGCTGGAATGACTGGGCAAATCTCCGTGTTTAAGGCTCTGGTAACTCTGATGCTTTGATTTTCTCTCTAGGCACTAGTATGATTTGCAGATCAAGGTCACAAGTCCAATCCTCTTTCCTACCCCTGGGATTTTTTATTTTTGTTGGAGTGTTCTTTGACAAGACACTGTTCCCACAATGTTTTCAAATCCTTCCTTCCTCAGGGTGGTTTAACCTTTTGAAAACATTGTGGGAAAAGGAGAAAATGCTGGTGACCTTTTCCCACAGTGTTTTCTACCCTATCAAAGAAAAAACACATTGTTTGAGCAAACATTGAAATTGTTGTCTGCAATGGCTTCCAATTTGGACGAGTCTTAAAATTTGTTGTGTGGTTAAACATGGGATTGTTTGGTAAATGGTTAACACTGGCTTAGTGGTGAAGATGTAGGATTTACAATCCAGAAATCAGGGGTCCTACCCTCTTTCCAAGCACTGGGCTATTTGTGGGACACTTCTTGGCCCCTGTCCAGAATTTGTAAAACTTAGGACAGACATGTTTAGCCCTTTCCCAAACAAGCCCTGGTTTTCACGTGCCTGCAGTACAAGTCTTTTGGAAACACTGTGGGATAAGGAGAAATTGCTCATAACGAGCAATTTCTCCTTTTCCCACAGAGTTTTCTATCCTTTTTGATAACTTTCTGTCATGTTCATCAAATTTAAAATTGTCGTCTGCAAACTCCTTCAATTCAGACCAGTCCAAAATTTGTCGTTTGGGAAAGGGTTAAATGAGTTGTCACTGTGATGTAACAGTAGTAATGTTGAAAGCAGCATAAAACACCATACAATCAATCAACCCACCCAACTGTTGTCAGTTCTTAATATTGAATCAATATTGAGTCAATGAGTCTATCTGATTAGGCAGCGGTATTATTCCCCAGTGGCAGGGAGCCAGGTAGTCATTGGTACTCTTTGTTTTAACTCTTTACCACACAATCCCGAGTTTTAACGACCCTGAGAAAGAAGCCTTTTGAAATCATTGTAGAAAAAGGAGAAAATGCTGGTAACCAGCATTTTCTCCTTTTCCCACAATGTTTTCTACCTTATAGAAGAAAAATTCCATCATTTTAGCCAGACTTAAAATGCAAATCTGCAAATGCTTTCAATTTGGACAAGTCTAAAACTTTGTTGTGTGGTAAAGGGTTAATTGGGGAGTGTAGCTGCTCCTTTACAGGCAATCAAATATGCCTTTTGTTTTTCCCTTAGCATAACTTTGAATAATTGATTCTCTGGAGTTGGCTCAATTGAAATGTATGGCCTTTTGTTATTTGAGTAACTCTGTACTTAAGATGAACGTTTGGACTTTAACTCTTTACCAGATGACACAATTTTAGACTTGTCCAAATTAAAAGCATTTGCAGACGACATGATATGTGTGACTGAAAAAATGAAAATTGTTTTGGGAAGGGTAGAAAACATTGTTGGAAAAGGAGAAAATGCTGGTTACTAGCATTTTCTCCATTTCCAACAATGTTTTCTAAAGGCTTCTTTCTCAGGGTCGTTGAAAGTCGGGATTGTGTGGTAAAGGGTTAAAGCATTTATATGTGGCAGATAAATTATGCCTCTAACAATGTGGTTTGCCCCTAAGACAGGATTAGAAAACATTGTGGGAAAATGCAAAAATGCTGGTTACCATCATTTTCTAATTTTTCCATAGGGTTTTCACCCAATTTTCTGCAGAGTTGAAAAACTAGGGAATTTTATTGTAGTAACAGTTCCAATTATTAATTACCTTGTTTCTTCTTCACAGTATAGAAAAAATTAAAGAAATAAAAGCATTCACAGGTGAGAAATAAATTATGGGATTGGGTGTGCAAACGGTAGAAAACTCAAAAAGGAGAAAATACTGGTTTCCAGCTTGTTATTCCAGGTGTATCTCCTGGGTGGCCAGGGCAGATGTCATAATTGCCTATTGAGTAACGATTTACCAAGGTAAGAAACACCATAGGAAACCTTGAGAGTATCAATTATATACTTGTCATGGCCAGTCAAGGTTATCCCTCTGTAGGGCTGTAGTACACATTAAGATAGGGTGTAATAATCGGGACAACAAGGGTGTAGGGCCCATTACGCACAATAAGCATGTGCATATAAAAAAATATGCAGTCAGAATTGTAAATCACAACACCATATATATGTTTTGATTTTTCTCTACTTTTCAAACTCATTAGATGGGTTAAACTGATGCACTGCAAACTCATTAGATGGGTTAAACTGATGCACTGATGACTAGCAAATTCCTCTATGCTTTATCATAAATGGGCACCCCCTTCCGCTCCCTCCGTTGGCACTTTGCACCTCACCGTGCATATAAATATTTTAATCTTGGCTACCACTATGACCTCAGTAACTCATAAAGAAACTCATGAAGAGATGAACAAGTCAGGGATGAAAGTTGGAATATAGAAGTGAGAAATGAAAGTTGAAATATGCAAGTGAGAAATGAAAGTCCAAATATGCCAGTTTGAAACTGAATTGTAGTCAAATATACTTCTGAAAGTGAAAATTTTGAAAAAGACAATCATCTCCAGGTTTTAGCTCCACTGGCCGAAGGCCAGCGAGCTATTGTCATGGCGTTGTGTCCGTTGTGCGTCCGTCCGTCCGTTCGTCCGTGCATGCGTCCGTAAACTTTTTCTTTAAAAAACTTCTCCTCAGAAACTATTGACTGGATTTTTACCAAATTGCACAGGAATGTTCCTTTGGTGGTCCTCTTTCAAATTCCTTCAAATAATTGTGTTCCATGAAGAATTCTGGTTGCCATGGCAACCAAAGTAAAAAACCTTTAAAAATCTTCTCCTCCCAAACCGCTATTTGGATAGCATTATTATTTTGCAGGAATGTTCCTTAGATACAGGTTTACAGAATTCCTTTAAAAAAAAATGATCTGTCAAAAAACATGGCTTTTATGGGAGACTCATTTTCCTTTTATGGTATAAAGTAAAATCTTTGAAAAATTTCTTCTCTAAAACTATTCATTGGATTTCATTGTTGTTTTGCAGGTAAGTTCCTATGGTGGTTGTCTGCCAAATTGTTTCTATGGTGGTTGTATACCAAATTCCTTTTAAAAAAATGATACACCTAAAAACACATTTTTTTATAGACAAGGCTTATATTTCAAAAAAATGTTCTTCTCCAAAACTATTTATTGTGTTAGTTTTATCGACTAACAAAGAAAAAGGAAGAAAATTGGATTGACTTGACCTAGTCAGGGCTGTCCTATTTAAGCCCACACATTTTCCTTGGTATTAAGATCACAATTTACTCCAATGATATGCTATTAGTTAGTACTAGTAATAAAATATCACTGGCCATAAATAAGATAAAAGCTTGAGCACCTTTCACAACTTGAGCTTTTCAGTTTTGCCTTATTACTAAGCCTGAGTAACCATGCCAAGATAAAAAAGAAAAAGTATTTTAATAACAAAACCCCCATGTTGTAGGTACTTTATAGTCCTTTTGATATAGAACAAGAGAACCTCTGCACTTTTAATTTTTATTAGTTCTGGTAAAGGTTTGTTGACCTACTAATGAGTAAATGCAGAGTGGACAGAAGGGGTGTAAATCCTGGTGACCTGGTACAGAGTGGGACCTCACAAGTTTTTTCCATACCTTTTTTCTTCAGTGAGCTAAAATGCAGGATTGAATGGTAATTGTTAAAAACTTCTTTTCGCCATTATAGAAATATCAGGCCTGTGGAGCGATACAGGCGCTCAAGCGCCTCTAGTTTTCAACTTCGCCAAAGACTGACCGTATCTGTAGGAAGTGGTTAAATTTAGGAAGTCTCAAAAGTAAGTCTAAATGCCCCTTTAATTTGGCGAGTCCCACTGATGGAAATAGGGAGTCTTGCCTATTCTATTCATTATTTCTAACCACATGACTCATATAAATATTCATGAGCCTTAAATGAGCTGTAATGAATTTGTTATGAGATACAATTTTCTTCTCGCATTGCCATAACTATCACAAGACTGCTGTAATCTTATCCTTTCTGTTATATACCATAGTCTTATTTGCAAATGCTTGTTACTGACAAAGTGAAGTATCCACAGAAAAGGATTAATTCTTTATTTTACTATCTTCCTGAGGAAAACAGCTTATGAAAACAGTATAGAAAAAAGGAGAAAATGCTGGTAACCAGCATTTTCTTCTATTCTTTCAATGTTTTATACCCTTTCGAAGATAAATTTATCCTAATGATTTAGCAACATTGAGATTGTTGTTTGTATAAGCTTTTAATTTGGATGAGTATAAAAAATTGTCATTTGGTAAGAATGAATTTCTTTATTTACCAAACCATTCATTTCCAAAATTGTCAGTTGATCCAGATGTGATTTTCACATGTTTTAATGGTCTTTTTTAGACACCTTTAGATGATCCAAAACCTACATATATAAGTACGAGTAAAGGAATAGAAAGAGTGTTTGCCAAAGGTCCAGTTCAATAACGTTGAACATGTTTTCTTTTCAATAACAGCTTCTTTGTATTGACATTTTGTGCTCAGCTGTTCACTGAAGTCCATAGAATTTACTGCTCCAATAAGTGTTCCAGTATGGCGGTGAACATGAGAAAATACGGTATGATCTACAAGTTAGGAGAGTCAGCATGTTGCATTGAAAATATCTGAAGATATCTCAGTATGTGACCATATTTTCACCATACAGACAACTTCTTTTGTCTTGCAGACCCTTATGAAAAAATAGTGTCTGCTATGTAATTTTTGAACCCTTGTTTCTTTTATTGAAGTTATTTTACACAATTTATTCACCTTGATGAGAGCCAAGGTTTCAGATGCCAGGCTCAAAGGTCAAGGCAACAGCAGTTGGGGGTCAAAGGTGATAGCTTTCTTAAGGCTTATTCTGCCTCGCTCTTTAAAACAGTTGTTCAAGGATCGAGTCAAAAGCTTTCAATATCAATATTCAAGGTCACAGCTGGGTCAAATGTGTTTTGGGTGGGAGTTGGGGGTGTAGTCTTTTTTGTGTCCAGGCCATAACTTTTTCTCTTTGACTTCATCTCAAAATAACTTTGCACAAATGTTAACCACATCAAGACAATGTGTCATGCACAAGAAATATGTCCATAGGTTAAAGGTTAAGGTCACAATGAGGTCAAATGTGTGGTGTGGCCAATAACTTTTTGAATTATGACTGAATATTGGTATAACTTTGCAGAACTGTTAACCACATAAAAACTATGTGTCATGCGCAAGAGTCATGCCCTTAGGTTAAAGGTCAAGGTCCAGCAAGGCCTTCTTGTTTTTTTTAGCTGGGGTAGCCGTTTTTGTATCCGGGCCATAACTTTTTTCCCTTTGACTTAATTTCAAAGTAAGTTTGCACAAATGTTAACCACATTAAGACAATGTGTCATGCACAAGAGTCATGTCCATAAGGTAAAGGTCAAGGTCACAACAAGGCTAAATGTGGTTGGGGGATAGCATTTGTGTCTGGCCTGTAACTTTTTTAATTATGAATGAATTTTAGTATAACACTGCAGAATTGTTAACTACATAAAGACAATTTGTCATGTGCAAGAGTCGTATCCATGGATTAATGGTCAAGGTCACAGCAAGGTCAAATATGTTGGGGCGGGGTAGCCATTTTCGTGTCCTGGCCAAAACTCTTCTTTATGACTTAATTTCAGAATAAATTTGCACAAATGTAACCACATTGAGATGATGGTTCATGCGCTAGAGTCATGTCCATAGGGTAAAGGTCAAGGTCACAGCAAGGTTGTATATGTTTTTGGGGGGCATCAGTCACTTCTAAGTGAGATATATTATTTAATATGTGGAAGGAAATACCATAGTAGGCACTTATTGCTTCAGAACAGAGCAATAGTAGTATTGATAGCTACCTTGAACAAGCAGCTGAATCTTGCTACACTTTTTAGCGGATTTGTGATCGTTCTGACAGGAACCAAATACCTGTACATCATGCGTAACGACACATGCGTGCTCACACTGTACTATGATATCGGTTTGACTTGAACCCAATACAGTCATTCACGCTTGCGCTCTACCCATTCTTCTTTCAGTTTTAGGTAACACACCTCAACCTCGCTTTTGTCACTACCCTATATACTGTCCTACTCGTGTATACATATTTATTCAGAAATCTGATACCAGCAAAAAACTGGGAAAGATTGACGGATCAAATTACCACTCCTAAACAGTAATAGAACAACCGTACTGTGCGGCACCTCGGCAGAACAATTTTGACTTTCCTTGTCCTTGCTAACTCCATTTTAAAATGATTGCACATGTGTTGCATGTGATGTTATTTTTCTTATTACAACATATAACCTCTTTATGCTGCTTCACGAATATGCTTTCCAGGACTTTGAGTCCTTTGATTTGCCATGCTAGCGATCTTCTCAATTATATGTAAGTTCAAATTCTTTGAATGCAGACTGCTATCTTGGGCTGCTTGCCCTTAGTGATAAATTCACTATATGCAACATGCCAATTTTTGGCTGTATTATGCTAAAAACAATTTTGAAAACAGAGAATCCAAAGAAAGAAATACTTTAAACAAATATTGACTGTCTCTTATTTTCAAGAATGTTTTCAAAGTTGTCTGCTGCCAGCATGCTTTAGAAGGTAATGAGAAAAGCACTGTGAAGTGTTGGCTTTTCAATGGGAGGGTGACTTTTGGCATTGTAGGGTGACTTCCTCATAGATATCAAGGGTCGTATATTGTTGGGCGTTAGATTTTAAAGTTTGGGTTTTAAAGGAGGTCTAGAACAGTAAAAATTCACTGTATAAAATGACAAAAATTAAAACTGTTAATAACTCTTTACCACACAATCCTGAGTTTTAATGACCCCAAGGAAAAGGACTTTTGAAAACATTGTGGGAAAAGGAGAAAATGCTGGTAACCAGCATTTTCTCATTTTCCCACTATGTTTACTACTATTTCAATGACAAATTTCATTGTTTGTGCAATATTTGATATGTTGTCTGCAAATGCTTTCACTTTGGACCAGTCTAAAATTTTTTTTTATTTGGTAGTTAGAAGTGGCAAAAATGATAGTTGTCTTGGAGGGGAAAAAAACATTGGTTGCCTCACTGGCCTGCATTTTGTTCTCCCCCCCCACCTCCCCCCCTCGCATTTTCTCCTCTTCCCTCATGATGTTTTCAAAAGTTTTCCTTTTCAGGGTTTCTGAAATTTTGGATTGTTTAGTTATGTGTTATTAAGCAATACCTATGTACTATCGGCAGGTATCTTTTGACTGACGCGGGACAAAATTAATTTCAGACTGTGAAATTTGGATAAATTTATTTTTAACTATATATAGCCATGATATGCCTGTGTTTGAAATCAAAACATGTAATTGAATGTACATTCAAATTGAGTACGACTATTGCTTACAAATACTGTATAGATGGAAATTTCTGCAACATGGACATTTTTGTGATTTCGTGAATTTAAAAAAATTGCAGACTTTTCTGTGGCGTGTTTTAACACTAATATACCAACAAATAACGAGTGTCTTGAATTCGCAAATATTCTCCCCAAGTTTGAGGTAGGGGGCATGCTTGCTTCCCGTCGACCTGGCCTACACCTGTGACTGCTTAGAAAGTTCAGAATGTTGCTGACTTGTAAAAAAGATAGGATTGATGAAGGCCATGACTGTTTCCAGGAAACTGTGCATTACCTTTCTTGTTATGAGTACAGGCATTTTTCGATCAATCTTGAACCCTTTAGAGCACTGAATTAACCCTTTCCCAAACGACAAATTTTGGACTGGTCCAAATTGAAAGAGTTTGCAGACGACAATTTAGAATTTGATGAAAATGGCAGAAAGGTCTCAAAAAGGGTAGAAAACACTGTGGGAAAAGGAGAAATTGCTCGTTACGAGCAATTTCTCCTTTTCCCACAGTGTTTTTAAAAGACTTGTACTGCAAACACGTGAAAACCAGGGCTTCTTTGGGAAAGGGTTAATGAAAGGGACCTTTTCAGAAAAAACATCCGAAATATTGTCATTTCAAGGTTGTTTTGGCAAGGCTATAAAATGAAGTAGCAGACAGTGTATATTCAAGATCAGATTGCACTTTTGTGCAGTCTGATCTTGATCTACACTGTCTGCAAAAGCAACTAAAGTTGATTCAAGTGCTTTATGGTTTAATTATGTAGCATAATTGTCCCAGGCTGTACTCTTTATCAGAAGATAGAATATAATACATATCTAAATTGAAAGAATTAATTTTTTTAGAGGACACATTCAGTTTGGTTAAACTGATGAGAAATGTCTTTAAAAAGATTAAAAACATTGTTGGAAAAGAAGAAATTATTGATTACTGACATTTTCTCCGTAGTCAACAATGTTTTCAAAAGCCTTTTTCCACAGGGTTGAATGGGTTGTTTGGCAAAGGGTTACTTGTGTACAGGCATAGTTTCAATCAATCATTATTTGTATAGAATGATTGTCCTAGACTTGATCTGACACAGTCATTACATTGCTGTGCTTGATTACCTATATTTGTGTTTGAAGTTTTGATTTCAACGGGGTCCTGTGTGGCTCAGTGGTAAAGTGTGGGACTCGTAACTTGGAGGTCCCGGGTTCGAGCCCCACCTGATGCGCTGGGTTTTTCATGGGAGTGTCCTTGGGCAAGACACTTCAGACATTGGCAGACGACAAAATAAATGTGACTGAAAAAATTGAAATTTGTTTCAGGACGGGTAGAAAACATTGTGGGAAAAGGAGAAAATGCTGGTAAAGAGTTAATGCTTTCAAAATAGACCGGTCTAGTGTGTAAAACACCATTCAATCAGTCAGTCAGTCAATCAATCAATCAATAGTGTGTAACCGTTGTCTGGTGAAGAAAATATATAACCCTATACCACACAATCCTGATTTTTAACAACCCTGAGAAAGAGGCCTTTTGAAAACATTGTGGGAAAAGGAGAAAATGCTGGTAACCAGCATTTTCTCCTTTTCCCACAATGTTTTCTACACTTCCCAAAACAAATTTCAATTTTTGAGTCACATTCATTTTGTCGTCTGCAAAAGCTTTCAATTTGGACTGGTCTAAAATTTTGTTGTTTGGTAAAGAGTTAATGTGGTTATTATATTTGGATAATTGAAAATCTCTGGAAATTTCTGTACTGATGTAAAGGAGATGTCAGTCTACAGAGGTTACTTATGTTTTACATTGCCATATATCTATGAGCCATGCTCTGGCAAAAGGGGGCTTAATGCATCTCCGGGATGCATGATACCAAGCAATTCGTCACATAATTAGGGGCCCATGAAATCCAGTATGTCTAACAACTGACTGTATTATAAGGTAGGCTGGACCTTCGACATACAGAAACTTGACCAGTAGCAAAAAGTTTCGTCTCAGGTCAGCCTGCACAAATTGCGCAGGGTGGCCTGGGCCGATAATAGTTGCATATGCATTAAGCCCCCTCTTCACAGAGCATGGTTCTTATTTTATCTTGCACTTCCTTTTTTATGATAAGAATTTAAACTATGGTGATTGAGGTATGATAGGATTTTTGCATAGACAAGCATTAACCCTTTCCCAAACGACAAATTTTGGACTGGTCCAAATGGAAAGAGTTTGCAGACGACAATTTTAAATTTGACGAAAATGGCAGAGAGGTCTTAAAAAGGGTAGAAAACACTGTGGGAAAAGGAGAAATTGCTCGTTACAAGCAATTTCTCCTTTTCCCACAGTGTTTTCAAAAGACTTGTTCTGCAGACACGTGAAAACCAGGGCTTGTTCGGGAAAGGGTTAAGTAGTAATAGTTAGTCTTTTAACCTTTTCCAAACAACAGATTTAAACACTTCCAGCTTGAAAGAATCTGCACACAACAAATCTGAAAGAGGTACAAATGAACTGACAGAGTAGAGAACATTGTGGAAAAAGTAGAAAATGCGGTTACCAGCATTTTCTACTTTTTCCCACAATGTTTTCAAACGGCCTCTACCTCAGGGTCTTTTAAATTTGGGATTGTGAGGTAAGGGCTAACCCTCTACAACAGAATCCAGCATTTTAACAACCCCTGCAGAAGGAGAATTTTGAAAATATTGTGGGTACAAAAACGTGGGTAAACCAGTACCAGTACAGTACAACAGAATCCAGTCTTTTAACTTTTTAGTACACAATCCCGACTCTTAACGACCCTGAGGAAGAAGCCTTTTGAAAAAACAGAGTTCCAGATAGAGGGAGTGATTTTGATTTCAAAATTGAAAATGTTTGTTATTCTGCACCAAACCCTATGTTTTGGGTACTCATTAGAATCGTCTCATTGACACGATTCTAATGAGTACACACAACATAGGGTTTGGAAGAGAAATAATGGATTTAGAATACCATCACTCCCTCTTATCTGGAGCTCTGAAAACATTGTGGGTAAAGGAGAAAATGCTGGTAACCAACATTTTCTCCTTTCTCTATGTTTTCTACCCTATCAAGGACAAATTCCGTCATTCCAGCCACCTGTAATTTGTCCTCTGCAACCGCTTTCAATTTGGACAAGTCTAAATTTTGTTTTTTGGTAAAGAGTTAACAACCCCTGAAGAAGAGACTGCTGAAAATACTGTAGGTACAAAAATGTGGGTAACCTGTACCAGTACATTACAACAGAATCGAGTGTTTTAACAACCTCTGAGGAAGGAGGCTTTTGAAAATATTGTGGGTACAAAAATTCCAACATTTGAGCCACATTTAATTTGTCATCTGGAAATGCTTTTTAACATTGACACATCTAGGTTTTGTTGTCTGGTAAAGACTTAATCTGTTCTTCTGGACAGATATTTACTGTGGGTGACTTTTAACTCTTTACCATACAATCACAGGTTTTAACTCTTTACCAAACGACAATAATTTTGACTGGTCTAAATTGAAAGCGTTTGCAGACGACAAATTAAAGGTGGCTCAAATGACAAAACTTGTCCTTGATAGAGTAGAAAACATTGTGGGAAAAGGAGAAAATGCTGGTTACCAGCATTTTCTCCTTTTCCCACAATGTTTTCAAAAGGCTTCTCCCTCAGGGTCGTTAAAAGTCGGGATTGTGTGGTAAAGGGTTAACGATCCTGAAAGAAAAGCCTTTGGAAAACCTTGTGGGAAAAGGAGAAAATGCTGGTAACCAGCATTGTCACCTTTACCCACAATGTTTTCTAACCTTCCCAAAACAAATTTCAATTTTAGAGTCACATTTATTTTTTCCCCTGCAAATGCTTTCAATTTGAACTAGTCTAAAATTTTGTCATTAGGTAAAGGGATAAAGCATTCTTGTAAAACAGGGTTGTTGAGAATTGTTTTAGAAAATTGGATCATGTAACTCACTGCTATGATGTCTTCCAAACTACTACTACTGCTGTGACTTCTATCTAACTTTTTCAGTTCTTCTTCTTCCTGATTAAAGGACAAATTTAGATTTGAGACACAGATATCTTCTGCAAATGCTTTATATTTGGACAAGTTTAACCCTTTACCACACAATCCCTACTCTTAAGGACCCCAAGAAAGAAGCCTTTTGAAAACATTGTGGGAAAAGAAGAAAATGCTGGTAACCTGCATTTTCTTCTTTTCCCACAATTTTTTCTACCCTTTAAGGGACACATTTTATGTTTTCAGCTACATTTAAAATGTTGTCTGCAAATGCTTTCAATTCGGACTAGTCTACAATTTTGGTAAAGAGTTAAAATTATCTCCTTTGGTAAAGAGTTTAGCATTCATGATCCTGTGGTTTATTGTCCTAAGGAATAAGGCTTTTGGAAACATTGTGGGGAAAAAAGAGAAAAATGCTGATAACCTGCATTGTCTCTAGTTTCCACAATGGTTTCTAAGTTTATAATCAAGCAAAGACAAATTGCATCAATTAACTCTTTACCACGCAACAAAATTTTAGACCTGTCCAAATTGAAAGCATTTGCAGACAACAATTTCAGTGTGGCTCAAATGATATGATATTTCTCTGATAGGGTAGAAAACATTGTGGGAAAAGGAGAAAATGCTGGTTACCAGGATTTTCTCCTTTTTCCACAATGTTTTTCATAAGGCTTCTTCCTCAGGGTCATTAAAAGTTGGGATTGTGTGGTAAAGGGTTAAGCTGCATTTGACCTAACATTTGCAAAAGAATGATTAAATCTAAAAATTCTGTCTGCAAGTAAAAAGTTGTTGATGCATGATTGATTGATTGTACAGTGTTTAATGCCGTTTTCAACATTATTTCAGTTATATCACGGTGGCCAGTGTATCTATCCATGCTTTCCTGGAGTTTCTGTTACCAGTACTCAGTACAATACCGGTATTCTTTCCAGGCCACTGGCTGCTTTCCCACATAACCATCGTCGAAACAATGGTCATTGGTGAGAGAAGAATGAATCCTGTCGCAATGACTATCATCAATCCTCGGAAAGAAATTGGCTGAGCCAGGGATCGAACCAGCGACCTCCTGTTCTCAAGTCTTGTATGCTACCGACTGAGCTACAGGGGCTTGGCAAGTTGTTGATGCAAAGTCACCTGTAAGTTTTTCCCATTACTAGTTTGACTTACGTTTAAGAAACCTGAGGCAGAAAAAGGGATTAAATCTTCAGAGTGTGTATCACAGCATTGGTTGCTTTTGAAGACAGTATCAAGATCAGAATGCATAGAATGAACATCTTGGTTTAGACTAAACGCTTTATTGAAATATTTTCCCCAAAATATAGATTTTTTAGGCTGTTTTCATCAAGTCAAAATTTCAGTTTCATATTTATCTCCGCTGCTTCTAAAGAAGGCATCAAGTGATTGATGTAACCCTGTTGGTGTTGTCGGCGTTGTCATGCAAAAACTTTGAAATTTTTTAACCCTTTCCCAAACAAGCCCTGGTTTTCACGTGTCTGCAGTACAAGTCTTTTGAAAACACTGTGGGAAAAGGAGAAATTGCTCGTAACGAGCAATTTCTCCTTTTCCCACAGTGTTTTCTACCCTTTTTGAGACCTTTCTGCCATTTTCATCAAATTTAAAATTGTCGTCTGCAAACTCTTTGAATTTGGACCAGTCCAAAATTTGTTGTTTGGGAAAGGGTTAATATCACTGTTATTACTGAAGATATTTGCTTCAGATTTGGACAAGTTGTCAACTCTTAAATTGTTTTTTTTTGGCCAGTGTAGATCAAGATCAAGTTGCACAAAGCATGCAGTCTGATCTCTGATCAACACTTTGCTTAAACACTACAAAACAAAAAAGCACCCACTAAATTGTTATTATCTGGGACCAAAGCTAGAATGAAATGTCTTTTGGTTTATTCTTCACTTTAAGGATTAACTATCAAAAGGGTAACCTAAACTACAAGGGCAGGTAACCATTAAAGTATTTTTGACACAGTTATGCACCCTTTTCTACTTAGAATTTTCACTAAAAATCAAGCAACCCCAGCTGAGCGTTGGCACCTGCACCTGGTGCTCTTGTTTTAGCTTTTTACTGGGCTATTCAAATTGATCTTGTTTTTTCCAACCCTTTGAGAACATTGTGGAAAAAGAAAAAAAACTGCTGGTTAAAAGTATTTTCTTCTTTTTCTTACAAGCCCCCACAATAAGGAACTGTTTGTAATCTAGTAGCAGACCTTTTATATTCAAAAACATTGTGACTGATTTTTACTTTCAGTCAGCAGAGGTACCTTTATCTTGAGATTTTGTGGATTAAAACAAAGGTTTGGTTTACCTCTGGTGTGATAGGTTTATCTCCATTCTCTGGTTTTTTCTTTGGTGATATTTGAATTGCCTTTATTGTTTCTTCTTCTTGAGAAACATCTCTTACTGTATCATTGTCATCAGTGGCAGACTGGAAGAAAAATAGAAATATCTCATGATGAATTCCTTCAAATATGCATGTTTGTTTCATTTTACTTTGATAAGATTCATACATTCAAATAAGTTTGAAGCACATTCTTTTCCAAAAGCAGAGAGTGACTGCGATTGCTCAGTGGATTGCTTAAAGATACATATATACTCATTTTCATCCAGGTTTTTTTAACCAGTTTCATCTTTATTTTATGGAACTTTTATCATTCTCATATCTTCATGCCAAATGTTGCCTCTGACGATTGCAAGGTTGCAAAGATTAAGATGGATAGAAAATGCATTTCATTCTGTGGAGGCTATCAGACATGACTGTGGTTGTTTCCCATTTTAAATCAAAGACATATCCTTTGAGTTTCATTATATCATACCACTGACATATCGCTTTTTTATCTATGTTTACACAGCTGACTAGATTCTACACACTAGATCTCTAAGTGAAATTATTTCATAAATAAGCAATTGACAACCTGTCTACCACCAATATCACTGAAGGGCCACCTATACTACTAATTGGGCACATGCAAGCCAACAGTGAACTGATATAAATCAGCCATCAAAACGCCTCTATGTTTGTCCATATGAATCTGTAGCTGGCATCAAAAAAAGTTATGAGCACAGTGCAGGAAAAGTCCTTGTGGTTATTGTATTTAGAGTTGGAACTTACTCCCTCAGTGTACCTGCCAACAAGTACATCAGGAGTATTGATGACCTTTAACCTGTCAAGCTCCACAGCTTTGAGCCTCCATCCTTAGGGAGTATTGGGGATAGGAATGACCTCTTTACTATCTTATTGTACTTGGATGTGGCAGACTTCAGGAATGAAGAGGGATATTGAACACTTGGCCAACCTAAAATCAGAGGAGAGGGAAGGGTAATAATTTGCTAGTGCTTGATGCCTTAGAATAACTGCAAGCTCAAATCTGGGATTGAAGGCTTTTTTCTGTGGTTGGTGTCTGGTTATACCAGTCTGGGCATGGGGTATTGCAACAGCTTCTTGAACATTTCTTGGATTATTCTGATATAAATGGACCATGCTCTGTGAAAAGGGGGCTTAATGCATCTGCAAAAAGTATCGACCCAGGTCAGCCTGTGCGCAGTCTGAGCAGGCTGACCTGGACCGAGACTTTTTGCTCTTGGTCAATTCTCTACAGGTCAAAGGACCAATGTTCATGATTTCAGCTGTTTTTTAAACAAAATGGATTTTTTCGATCCATAATTATGTAATGACTTGCTTGGTATCATGGATCATGGAGATGCATTAAGCCCCCTTTTGCCAGAGCATGGCTCAAATGTAGTTCTAAAAGGAACTGGTTTAACCATCCCTTTACTCTGCAAGAATAGTTTTGCACTGCGCAAACAGAAACCATCTGTCCTAGATAAATAATGTCCTTGTCAACCAGGTCCTTTGTCTCCTATGTTGGTGCCTATGTTCACCTATGGGCTGCTGAAACAGCTGGATGGCTCGCCAGTCTTTGAGAAGCGCCTGCTGCTGCAACAGGATAACAAACTGCTGGATTACTCTTCCATCCTCCATGTTAGTTGGTTAACTACAGGAAGTTTACTTGTTCTCATCATGTTTACGTACTCGTTGCTCAGAATTACTGACAAGAGATATACAAGATCTGAACCCATTGACATCACCCATTGGCCACAGATTACCACCGACTTAACACTAACCATAAGTTATAACTAGACCAGAGTGTTTGACCACTAAGACTAGATATCATCCACCCATCGATCACTTACATGCCCAAATTAATAGGTCAGGATGACCCTTTTCTTGCACTACCTAGTAAATTACTATTTTTCTGAGCTTTACTTAATAACCCAATATTATATGTCTAATGATTGTAATTCAGCCAACCTTGTTAGAGGTTAGTATTTGGATATGAAACCAATTCATGATAAGATACATCAGTGCCTCTGCATATTTCTTTGTAATTTTTTTGTTTTTCAGCAGTGATTGGGATTAACTTGTAATCTTGACATGTAAATCTGATTAAAAATTCCCATTGCCGTCCAGGTTATTTTTTACTATTTTTCTTCATATTGAGCCACAAATCTTCAACTTTCAGCTCCTCTTACACTGTCTATCTTTGTAGCTTACCTGAGGACAAAGTGCTCAAGTTTAGCTTTTGTGATCAGGCTGTGTCTGTCGTCCATCATGTATCATCCAGGCGTCAGCAATTACCTGGTGTGCACTGCAGAGGCTAGATTTTCAGTTCAGTACTCATGAAAATTGGCCAGAATGTTTGCCTTGATAAAATTTCGGACAAGTTGGAAATTGGGTTACGCTGGACTAAAAAGTAGGTCTCTGGGACAAATCATAGAAAAACCTTGTGTGTACTCTGGAGGCTACATTTTCTGTCGGATACTCATGAAAATTGGTCAGAATATTTGTCTAGATAATATCTAGGATGAGATTGAAATGGGGTCATGTCTGGTCAAAAAGTAGGTCACTGGGACAAATATTAGAAGAAAAACTTTGTGTGCTCTTAAGGCCACATTTTCAGTCTGATACTCATGAAAATTGGTCTTACTATTTGTCTTGATAATATATTGGACAAGTATGAAACTTGGTCACTCAGACTACAAAAGTAGGCCACTGGGACAAATCTTAGAAATACCTTTTTTGCATCCTGTAGGCCACATTTTAAGTCTTACACTCATGAAGATTGGTCAGAATGTTTGTCTTTGATGATATCTTGGGATAGTTTTGAAATTGGGTCACGTTGGGTCAAAAAGTGGGTTACTTGAACAAATCTTAGAAAATCCTTGTGTGCACTTTAACAGCCATAAATTCAGTCTGATACACATGCAAAATGGTCAGTGAAATTCGGTCACAGCGTATCAAAAAGTAGGCCATCAGGACAAATTATAGAAAAAACCTATTGGCACTGTAGAGGCCTAATTTTCATTCCAATTCAATGAAATTTGGTCAGAATGTTTGTTTTGATGAAATCTCAAACAAGTTTGAAATTTGGTCACATAGGGACAAAAAGTAGGTCACTATTGAAAACCTTAGCAAAGCCTTGTATGCACTCTAGAGGCCAGATCTTCAGTAGGATACTCATGAAAATTGGTCAGAATGTCTGTTTTGACGACATCTCGGCCAGATGTGAAAATGGGTTACATCAGAATACAAAGTAGGTCACTGGGAGATTATCTAAGAGTAACCTTATGTGCACTCTAGTGGCCACTTTTTTGGTCAAATTTCTTATAAAACTTTGTGTTGCACTCATGTCCATTAATGTTACACATGTATGCAAAATCTGAATTAAGAAAATATGTAACATAACCACTGGTTGACCTCATTGGATGGGTCTTGATATTTCTGTAATGCACGAACGGAAATATATTGAGGCGTGTCCATAGTCCAGTTGTCAAATGTCCGATAACCAGTATCCCACTGATCAGTTAATACTAAGAACAGCCCGCCCTGCATTATTAATGTTTTGAGTAAATGTTCTGGGCCGGAAAACCAGTGCAATGGTAGTACTAGTTATAATGTATGTTTATTATGATAATGAAGAGTGATTAAAACTGGACAGAAGGTGCGAGAGAGGGAGAGATTGGTACCATCAGGTTGCGTGATAAGGTTTGGGAGGAAGGACTAAGGAAAATACAAGAAAATGTATTAAATAAATATTGTTTGTGAAAACCTTTGACTTGGTTGTTTGAAGGAAAAATCCACTATATGATCTAGACAGAAGCATAACTTTACAAAAACTTTGATTTCAGTTTATAATGCACACTGAGTATATTTTATATATGTGTTTTACATCATCAGAACCACCACAAATTAGGGATTAACTCTGTTCAACACAATCCCGAAGTTTAACAACCCTGGTGTAAAAAGCGTTTTAAAACATTGTGGGAAAAGGAGAAAATGCTGGTAACCAGCATTTTCTCCATTTCTCACTACGTTTATACCATTTCTGATACAGATCCTATCATTTGAGTATCATTTCATTTGTCGTCTGCAAATGCTTTTAATTTGGAGCAGTCTAAAAATTTTGTCACTCTGGTATAGGGATTGGAATTAGTTTAAGCCTGTACCACACAACCCCGACTTTTAACGACCCCGAGGGAAAGCCTTGTGGGAAAAGGAGAAAATGCGTGTAACCAGTATTTTCTCCTTTTCACACAATGTTTTCTACTCTTCCCAAAACAAATTTCAATTTTTGAGTGACATTTATTTTGTTGTCTGCAAAAACTTTGAATTTGGACTAGTCTAAAATTTTGTTGTTTGGTAAAGAGTGAAATTTCTTTATCTACAGTCTCTATTGTTGCCTCCAATGATGTTTGAACGTCTTTCATTACTTCTTCTTCTTGAGAAACATCTCTTAATGTATCATTCTCCTCAAAGGTTGACTGGAAGAACATTGTGTATGTTTTGTCAGGGTTTAAAAGGTGCATCAGTTGATGCACTTTGTTTTTAATACAGTAAAAATCATTACTACATCCTGCTTCAATCACGACTTTGCCATGCCGTTTCAGACATGAGCAAAATTTAATCCCTACATTGAAGACCATGAAAATACATGTAGCATCACATCCATGTCTACTTCTACTTCATTCCTTCAGCATGGCTCAAGGATTAGTAAGGAAATTGCAGTAAATAATACATAACCCTCTGAGAGAGAATTGCAGCAGATTATTTTAGATAACATCATGTTGTATGATAAACATATTGTCATGTTTGGTCAAAAAGTAGGCTGCTTGGAGAAATCTTAGAAAGACCTTGTGTGCACTCTAGAGACCACATTTTCAGCCTGATATTCATGAAAGTTAATCAGAATAAAAGTCTGGATGGAATTTTGGAAAGGTTGAAAATTGGGTCACATTGTGTAAAAAAGTATGTCACAGGGTCAAATATAAGAAAAACCTTTTGTGCACAATAGAGGTCAGATTTTCAGTCTGATACTCATGAAACTTGGTCAGAATGTTTGTTTTGATGATATCTGGGACACTTTTGAAATTGGGTAATGTCAGGTCTAAAAGTAAGTTTACAAATCTCAGTAAAACATTGTCTGCTCACTAGACACCATATTATCAGTCTGCTACTCAAGAAACTTGGTCAGAAAGTTTGTCTTGATGACATTTTGGGCAGGTTCAAAATTGATTATATCTTGGACAAGTCTGAAATCAGGTCATGTAGGGTCAAAAGGTACAAGTAGGTTATCAGGACAAATCTTATAAAAACCTTGTTTGTACTGTAGAGGCCGCATTTTCACTGGGATACTCATGATAATTAGTCAGAATGTTTGTCCTTAGGATATCTTGGACAATTCGAAATTGGGTCAAGTATTTTTTCAAAAAGTTCATGTATTAGGTCACTGGGACAAATCATAAGAAAAAATTTGTATGCACTCAGGAGGCCATATTTTTAGTCTAAGACTCCCGAAATTTAATCAGAATGGTTTGCTTAACCCTTTCCCAAACCACAAAATTTGGACTGGTCCAAATAGAAAGAGTTTGCAGACAACAATTTTAAATTTGATGAAAATGGCAGAAAGTTATCAAAAAGGGTAGAAAATACTGTGGGAAAAGGAGAAATTGCTCGTTACGAGCAATTTCTCCTTTTCCCACAGTGTTTTCAAAAGACTTGTACTGCAGACACATGAAAACCAGGGCTTGTTTGGGAAAGGGATAATAGTATCTTGAACAAGTTCAAAGCTGTGTCATGTTTAATCTAAAAATAGGCCTCTAACAAACATGTGTTTACATCATCACAACCAGGATGTCTTCAGTTTTATCAGTACTAGATGATTTTACTCAGGTGAGTGCTGTAGGGCCAATGGCCCTCTTGTTTTCCTTGAGCAAGATATTTGTATCAGTGATACAGACAACAATAGCAGCATTACTGTGTTGCTGTGATATGATGGGAAAATGTTGAAAGCAGCATAAAATACCAATAAATCAATCAGTCAATCAATCAGTCTGCGACAATATTTTTTGAACGCATTCTACGAGGGACATTTTTTAAGTTCGTAGAGTAAGCCTATAACTTTTTAACGCGATTATGAAGTTGCACGATTTTTTACACAGAACTTGCGTAATCATTCCTCTCTGGAACGGTGTCACGGTATGCGGCGCACGAGGTCCACGTGCGTGCTGCGCTGGGTATTTTCAACACGTGGTTTTATACACTATAGTAAAATATAGCGTTCAATATGGATGGAAAAATCTCTGAACAGAGGGTATATTGTAAGATTCGAGCACAGCTCGGATTTCCGCCAACAGAAATTCATGCTGATTTGCAAAAAGTTCATGGGAATGGTGCTTTAAAATATGCTAAGGTACGTCGTTTTAATGATAGTCGGGAGTCAATTGAAAATGACCCTCGGGTGGGTAGGCATCGGTGTCCGCGGCATCAAATTACTCCATGATAACGCACCAGCCCATAAATCCGCTACGGTACAGGAATATCTGAAAGAATCTGGGCTCGATGTCTTAGATCATCCCCCATACAGCCCTGACCTGTCCCTCTGTGACTTTTGGTTGTTCCCAAGACTAAAGGAAATGCTGGCAGGGCACCGTTTTGAATCCCGTTGTGGTATAGGCAGTGCGGTCTACCAGTGTCAGCAACATATACCTAAAGAGGACTACCGGGCGGCGTTCCGGAAATGGGTAGATCGGTGTAAAATGTGTGTGGAGGCAGACGGGGCATATTTCGAAGGTCTTAGATAAATAAAATTTTGATATTTCAAGCGGTTTTAAAAAGACCACCCTACTCTACGAACTTAAAAAGTGTCCCTCCTACTGCAAGACCCAAGGAGTCATTGCCAGGTGGTTATGAGAATGGAAAAAAAAATGTAGATTTGTGTATAACCAATTACCTGAAAACTTGTGTCTGCATCTGTATATGTCCCTGACGTATCCATGGAGATATCTTGTACATCCTCAACATCATCATCCCGCGTTATGATGATTTTCACAGGAAGTCTTGGGCTGGGTTCTGTTCTTGACTCTTTCTTCTCGGCCATTGGTAGTTACTGGGTACTCTGGTCAACTGGATACATAAAGCCTATAGTTTCAGATCCTAGATTCAAACAGCTTCTATCAGTTGTAAAGTAATTTTGACGGGATTGCCTCTCATAATGTCAAGCAGTGTAGATCAAGATCAGAATACACATAGCATGAAGTCTGATCTGGATCTACACAGAGTGCAAAAAAGGTTTTGCTGCCCCTTACCTTGATAATATTCCTTAATCATTTACACTGTGTCAGGATTATGAATTATTTGATATAAGATTTTTTTTTCCCAATGTATATTTAGACAATGAGTATTTATGAATATTTAAATATTAAATATTTCATAGAGGAGTTAAACTTATTACCCTCTGTTATTACCCTTGGAACATTTGACTTTAAGAACATCCTTGTAAAATGTAGAATATGGATAGTCGAAATGACTTAAGATTTAGTAAAGATTGGTAGGAGGAGAAATTGCCTGATACATGCAGTTTCATCTGTTGCCACACACAGTGTTTCCAAAGTTGATTTGCAACATGAAGCAAGAGGTTATCTAAATGAAGCAATGAGTTAATGTTAAGATCTACTTTGGCATGCTAACTTGTTGTGTTAAATTTTGGCACAAGACTGGTATTTTCCTCAAAAAATGTTTTTCATTACATGCTTTACTTCATTGCCATAATTTTGCTAAATTATTACAAAATTTATCTGTGACATTTAACTCATAATGTGCTTTGCATTACTTTTATTGTTGAGCTTGCCTGCAGTGAGCTAGACGTAGTTGTCGCATTGTTGCTCCGGTGAATGAGTCTGTGCATGTGTTGGTGTGTGTGTGTAAGCATCAGTCTCCATTTTTTGTCTGGACTAGAATTTCAACATATATCGATGGATTTAAAAAAAAAAAAATGGCACAATTTTTCTCCTTTATGAGTAGAAGTACCATTTGAAATATTTGTTTGCCAAGGTCAAGATCACTCTCAAAGGTCAAATAATAAAATTGTCATAAGTAGAGCTTGCTCGAGCCACAACTTCTACATTTATTGATGGACTTAAAACTAATTTTACACAAGTTTTCTCCTCCACCTGGAGAAGTGCCATAAAATCATTTATTCAGGTCAAGGTCACACTGAAAGGCCAAATAAAAAAATGTTCATTAATAGAGCATGTCCAAGCCATTAATACTACATTTTAGATGGATTTCAAAATAATTTGGCACAATTATTCACCTTTATGAGTAGATGTACCATTTAAAATATTTGATCATATTTAGGTCCAAGATTAAGGTCACACTTTAAGGTCAAATGATAAAATTATCATAAGTAGATCTTGTCCGAGCCGTAAGTTTTATGCATATGGATGAATTTCAAAATAGATTTGCACAATTGTTCCTCTCTATGAGTAGGTGTGCCGTTCCAAATATTTGTTCATGTAGATCCAAAGTCTTACTTAATGATCAAATGATAGAATTTTTGACAACTTTTCTACTTCATGAGTAGTAAGTGTCTTTCTGAGTTATTTCAGTAGTACTACTTCTAAGGTCATGGTCATACTAGAAGGTCATGAATTAAGCTTCTACTTGTCCATAAATAGGGAATACTCCTATCCTTATGCAAATCTGAAAACAGGTATGTGAAACAAGATAAGATGTGCATTGAGTGATCGGTTACTTTTTTTTCCAAGTGTAGCTTGTGAGGTTCTTTACTCACTTCCCCTATGGCAGGCTCGACATGTTGCCCCCTGGGCATTCTACTAGTTGCATTTGGGGCCAGTGTGGATAAAAAATCACAGAACGTGAAGTTCGATCTTCGATTTACAATGTCTGCTGTGCTGAGACGTTTTAGACCCCCCAAAAAAATCTTGATACTGATCTTCATTAATCCTTACCCTGCTAAATAAATTAAATGAAAGTTTCAAACAGATGGTAAAAAGCCGAAGTTAGCTATTTCAAAGGTATTTTTTTTGGGGGAAAGATATCTCCTTATCGGACAGTATAGATCCAAGGTCAGACTGCACATTCTGTGCAGTCTGATCTTGATCTACACTGTCTGCAAAAGGTCAGTGAGTTGCACTTAGCAGCTTAAGGTTTAACCCTTAACCACATGATGAATCTCTAAATTATTCCATTTTGAAAGCTTTTCCTGTTGATAAATTTTACCAAACAAGAAAGTATTAGACCACTCCAAATTGAAAGCTTTTGCAGACAACTAAATAAATGTTACTCAAAAATTGAGTTTTTTTTTGGGAAGAGTAGAAAACATTGTGGGAAAAGGAGAAAATGCTGGTTACCAGCATTTTCTCCTTTTCCAACAATGTTTTCAAAAGGCTTCTTTCTCAGGGTCATTAAAAGTCGGGATTGTGTGGTAAAGAGTTAAATATGGCTCAAATTATGGTATTTGCTTTCAAATGGGTAGAAAACATTGTGGGAAACATAGGAAATGCTGGTTACCAGCATTTTCTCCTTTTCCTGCAATGTTTACAGAAAATAGCTTCAAAACTGTCCATTGTTAACTCTTTACCACACAATCCCGAGTTTGAACGATCCTGAAAGAGAAGGCTTTTGACAACATTGTTGGAATAGTAGAAAAGGCTGGTGACCAGCATTTTCTCCATTTCCCACAATGTTTTCTGTCCTATCCTATACATAAAGCACCATTTGATCTACATTTATTTTGTCATCTGCAAATGCTTTCACTTTGGTCCAGTCAAAAATTTTGCCATTTGGTAAAGAGTTAAGGATTTATTTGTAGACTGAAAATGTGTGTTGGCATTCAAAGGAAAAACTGCCGTATTACAGATAAGCATTTTTAGCTGGGAAAAGAATGTGTCGCAATTTCTAATATCTGTTGCATTGTGGTATGTGATAGACAGTATAGATTCTCAGAGCATGCAGTCTGATTTTCGATTTTACACTTATCAGGTGGATAACACCTTTTGTGGATATTATAGATTGTGCAGTCTAATCTTTGATCTACACTATCAGCTACCACCGTATGCTAAAGTATGATCAGAATGAACTTCAAATGTTGTAGAAACCAACTTTTTGACCTTGGGGGAAAAAAAATTAGTCAAAGTGAAAGAGTTAATCCTTTACCACACGATTCTGAGTTTTAAAAACCCTAACATAGAAGGCTTTTGAAAATATAGTGGAAACTAGCATTTTCTCCTTTTCCCACTGTGTTTTCTACCTCCTTCTAAAACTAATTCCATCATTACATTGAAATTGTTGTCTGCAAATGCTTTCGATTTGGACCAGTCTAAAATTTTGTTGTTTGGTAAAGAAAGAGTAAAGACCCTGCGGAAGACACCTTATGAAAACATTGTTGGAGATGAAGCAGTTTCCTGTAACAAACAATTACAGTATTCCATCCCTCACGTTGTTATCCAGACTGTTTAAAATCTAATAGTTGGTAGCTTTGGGTAGGTCTATATCCCTTTCAGTAAGTGGTTAAGTTTAAAGTTAATAATGGAATGTACTTACATGTAACTATTTTCCTATGGTAAGAAATAATTTTTTTCTTGTATTTAAACAATGTTATACAAAGTCACTAATATTAAAGTGCAAATACACAAAAGTTTGAATGGAAAGGAAAGTAAATCTATGAATTCAATGATTTTGATAGAAATGAGCCATGCTGTGCCAAAGGGGGCTTAATGCATCTCCGTAATGCATGATAGCAAGCAATTAATCAAATGATCATGGATCCATAAAGTCCATTTTGTCTAACAACTGACTGAATGGTCATGTAACCAGGTCCTTGGACATGCAAAAAAATTGACCAGTGCGCAGGCTGACCCAGGTTGATACGGTTCACAGATGTATTAAGCCCCCTTTTCAAAGAGCATGGTTCAAATGTAATTGTTTTAAAGCTCAAAGCATTTTATTCTTGTTTGAAATTTGAGAATGTTTTTGTGTTATGTAGAATTTACCCTTTGCCTACCCAGTTAAACTTAACCCTTTACCAAATAACCCTGAAAAAGAAGGCTTTTGAACATCATGGAAATATATGAAAATGCTGGTAGCCGTCACTTTCTCTTTTTCCCACAATGTTTTATTCCCTTTCAAAAAGAAACATCATTGCTTGAGGCACATTTATTTGGTCATCTGCAAATGCTTTCAATTTGGACAAGTCTTGCATTTTGTCAGCTAGTAAAGAGGTAAATTCTTTAGCATACAGTTTAGAACAAGAACACCACTCAAGATATGCAGTCTGATCTTGGATTTACACTAAGATATTTTATGGTAAAAAAGATGTGGAATTGTTTTGATTTTGTCTGATCTTTATTAACACTGCCCACATGACAAAACTACAGCTGCCTTTAACCCTTTACCACACAATCACAACTTTTGACTACCCTGAGGAAGAGGCCTTTTGAAAACATTGTGGGAAAAGGAGAAAATGCTGGTAACCAGCATTTTCTCCTTTTCCAACAATGTTTTCTACTCATCCCAAACCAAATTTTAATTTTTGAGTCACTTTTATTTTGTCGTCTGCAAATGCTTTCAATTTGGACTGGTCTAAAATTTTTGTCGTGTGGTAAAGAGTTAAACCTTAAAGAGTTAACGCTTTACCAGAGGATAGAATTTAAGACTGGTCCAAGTTGAAAGTATTTGCAGAGGACAAATTAAATATGGGTATATTATGCCCAAGAAAGGGTCAAAAACATTGTGGGAATAGGAAAAAAAAGCTGGTTACCAGCATGTTCTTTTTCCAACAGTATTTTTAAAAGCCTTTTTCCTTGGTGTCATAAAAACATGGGATTGTTTGGTAAAGGGTAAAGTAATATACAGTGCTTTACAAAGAGTGTGCTGTGATTTCTTACAAGCATTGAAAACCACTCCAGTAGAAAATGTACTCACTTTGTGTATAACCATTTTTCCACACAATCCCAACCCAGAACAAAAGGACTTTTGAATACATCATGGGTAAAGGAAAAAATGGAGGTAATCAGCATTTTCTCCTTTTCCCACAATTTTTTTTTCCCTCAGTGTCAGAGACACAAGCCATCATTTTAGCCACATTTGTCTTCTGCAAATGCTTTCAATTTAGACCAGTCAGCAATTTTGTCATTTGATAAAGGGTTTAGCCAAGACTGCCTGTGGGGTCCTGCATGATTCAGGGGGTTATGACCTGGGTTTGATACTCTCTTGCAGTGCTGGATTTTCATGGAAGTGTCCTAGGGCAAGTCATTGCAGAAACCAAGTGTATTGTAGAATAAATCCAAGAAACACATGTATAAGTGAGCTGAGGCTGTAATATGACTTAGATATTGTTGAGAGTAGAGTAAAACACCAGCTAATCAGTTAGACTGCTGAATAAATAAAATGACAATTTTTAGTGTTTGGGAAAGACTGAAAAACTGCAGTGAGCTCAGATTTGTGCTCAAAAAACAAGGCGCAGGATCTAAACATCATTTGAGCATGCACAACAGTGTATTTTACTCTGTAAAAAAGTAGACTTCATGATTGGTTGGTCTATTATGAACCTACCAATCAGAATCCTGAAGTTTTTTCTAGAGCATTGTTCTCTGTCAGGCTACAGGCAAAGGCAATGCATCATTAACATTATGATTTTTTTTTTTGAAAAAAGTTACTGAAGAGAATAATAAGTATGAACTTTTTACCCAAATAATCCAGTAATTTTCCATCCTTAGAAAGAAGGCTTTTATAAAAACATTTTGGAAAAGGGAGAAAATGCAGGAAAAAAGCTGTTTTTTCTTTTCCCACAATGCTATCTCTCTTTGAAAGAAAAATCCTGTCATTTAATCCACATTTATTATGTCCTGTAACCATGATTCTGTTTGAAAGGTTTCCTTGTTACAGGCATAAAAACTTGTGTTTTACAATATACTTACTTTTTATTCAAGTTTCTGTATTTTTCTATTTTCAGTTTTCAGTCCAAGCCACAGAATCAACCCTTGGTCAGAAATTACTAAACTTGAGGTATTTAAATAACTATACAGGCTCATCAACTTACCATTGGATTTCAAGACGACAAAAAATTCTATATGCCTGCCTTCTGATTGGCTGTCCATGGGTGAAGGAAAGGTCACATGACATTTTGAAATTATTTGGTCTTCAGAGATGGAGAGAAAGTGTATGTATTGATCAAATTTATGATTAGAGTTGTTTTAACATTTTGCCAGCTAAAAATTTTTTTGTGTTTCAAATACATCAATTTTGAATATGATATTAATTTCCATAGTATCATGAAAGGCTTTGGTTGCTTTGAATTTGGTATATCTATTGTGAAAAAGTCTGTCAAAGGATAATGGTTTGATAAAACAACTTAAACCTATATCAAACAACGAAATTTTGGACTTGTCCAAGCCCAAGCATATGCAAATGACATATTGAATGTAGCCCATTTGGCAAAATTGTCTTTGAAAGGGCAGAAAATATTGTGGGAAAAGTAGTATTGGTTGTGAAATGTTTAAGTCCTTGAAATTACATTGGAAAAATACATTACTTAATTTTGGTGTTGCATTGGAAGTTTGGTCTAGTATACGGTATATTAGATTCTTTATCAAGTCTGTTTTATATATATTAGAGTTTATTATCATTATGTTTTTTTAATCAAGCCTGTTTTTGTATCATTATCAAGTCTGTTTATATATTATCTAGCCCAGTCTGTTCCTTTATTATTAGATTCTTTACCAAGTCTCTGTATATCCTAGATTCTATATCAAGTCTATTTTACATTTTAGATTCTTTATCAAGTTAGTCTCTCTATATGTTAGCTTCTTTATCAAGTCTGTCTTATGTATTAGATTCTTTATCTCGTCTGTCTTACACTTTTAATTGTTTATCAAGTCTGTCTTATGTATTAGGTTCTTTATCAAGTCGTTTTGAATATTAGATTCTTTATCATGTTTCTTTATATCTTGGAAGATTCTTGATCAAATCTAAGGACAAATTCGTAAGACTTAAGTTGACTTTTTTTTAACTCCACCTAATTTAAAACACTTGCAGATGACAAAATAAATATAGCTCAGGTGATGATTTCTCTTTTCAATAGGGTAGAAAATATTGTGGGAAAAGGAGAAAATGTTGGTTAGCACCGTTTTCTCCTTTTCCCACAATGTTTTCAGAAGGCATTTTCCTCAGGATCGTTAAAAGTCGGGATTGTGTGGTAAATACTTAAGAGACCAAACCATTTATATATTGAACCTGTCAAAGTTAATCTGAAGAATCTCTTAAAGTATTAGACATTGAAGATTCAAGATTAGGATTAGGCTGCATAATCTCAACTTTTTATAGTCTGGTCTAGATCTGCCCGTTTTGCAAAAGGAACACAAATTGTGCCTCGCACTCAAAGATTCAATAACTGTATTTTTAGCTTGATGCTGCTATAAGATGGATAGAGTTGTGCTTCAAGATCTCCACTGTGGTCAACTTCCTGATTTTTCTACAAAAAGGTCAATACCTCAGTATACTGGAGAGGGTCATTGGTATCCAATCAGTGTTTCCTGAACAACAATCTTCCAGACAGGTAAAGGGAAATTTAATTTCCACGAAAAAGTCACTATAACTCAGTGTAACAGAGAGAGTCATTTAAACAAGTACCAAATAGACAACAGGCAACACCGAATTTATAGCAGCTTTTGGTTTTCACGTGCAACAATCAGAGTGCTTAAGAGATTTGTTTTTTATGATGTTTGATGCTGTTTTTAACATTATTTCAGTTAGATCATGGCGGCCAGTACACCTTTCCATGCTGTCTTGGGGTTTCTTTATTATCAGTACTTCACACAATATTCTTCCCAAGTCAGTGGCTGCTTTTCAACATAACTGTTGTCAAAACAGTTATCAGCAGTGTCAGAGGAATGAATTTGGTTGCATTGACTATCATCAATTCTTGGAAAGAATGTTGCTGACCTGGGGATTCAAACTGTGTTAGAGAGGGGAGTTTTTGTCCAGTATAACTGTTTCTTTAGAAGCCCAATACTGGCAAAATGTGAACAATTTTGTGTATGAAATAGAGGTAAATTTCGTTCATATCATCATTTCATGGCAAATATCATAAGCATGGGGACCTGTTAAAGTGTGGTTGGTCAAAGTTCAATTCACTAGCAGAACAATGAATTGGAATAAATGTTGTCATCACTTGTTCTATTTTTAATGTTCATTGTTCTGCATTTTTACAACAACATGCTAGACAGGTACTTTAACAGACTGTTTTTCTTCTCAGTTTATTGGAGGGGATTCAGCAAGTTTTTTCCTTAAAAGCAAGATTTGGACAGGGAAAGGGAGATAACTAACTTGTATAGAAAATCGTCTTTGTCTCATTGTGTTAATTAAAGAGGGTAAAAGGTAACTAATTAGTCTTTTGTAGATAACATGGTGCTTAATGTGGTATTTCAGGATGATTGGTATATAGGCTAATAAGAAAACAAAAAGAAATATAACTTTTTTTCTTTAAAAAGGCGATTCTTAAGGTTATTGCGGATTCAGCAAATTTTATTTTCACACGTTATCCCCAACAGATGATGTTTCTGGTTCTACATTAGACCCCTTTTTAAAACAGTGTGGAGATTACTTCAAAGAATAAGATCTCCCTCTGCCACAATATTTTCACTTAATTCAATAAAAAATTAAGTAAGGAGTTAGTGCCTAATGTATCTTTTTTCAGGTTACCTTTGAGTTCATGACCAGAGAATTGCTGTGGCATGGTTTTTCTGTGAGTATCATATTAATTATCAAGCAATCCCAAGTTTAAAAAACCTTTATGTAAGAAAAATTGGGGAAAAAGAAAAATGGTCACTAGCATTTTCCCCTTTATCCTCAATATTTTCTACCTTTTCACAGTCATATCTCATCATTTGAGTCACATTTAATTTGTCTGCCAATGCTTTCAATAAGGACGTAACTAAAATTTTGTTGTGTGGTAAAAGGTTGATTAACTTGCGAGATCAGGTATTGCTTACATTTTGCCCTGTCTTTTCCCAAAGTCTTGTTCAGGAAATAAAGTTTTTTTAGAAAAAAAATCTGTTAAATTTATATATGAGCCACAATCTGGCAAAAGGGCACTTAATGCATCTCTGTGATGCATTATACAAACAAGACATCTCATAATTATGGACCCCCTCCAGTCCATTTTGTTTTACAACTGACTGAATCTTGTGGTAGACTCGTCTTTGACATACAGAAAATTTAAAGATAGACAAAAGTTGCGGGCCACACCAGCCTGCACAGACTTCGCAGGCTGACATGGGTCCATACTTAATGCAGATGCATTAAGCCCACTTTTCAAAGAGCATGGCTTACAAACACACGCACACGCACGCTTATAGGACCATCAATTTGAGATCTGTAACGTATTCCTTCATTTAGAGGACCATGTTAAGGAGTGGAAATAACCAAGTAACTTCATGCCTAGGAGACAGTTATAGGTGGATCGTGCTATTCATAACCCCTATCAAAAAGATAATCAAGTCAATTGACTGTAAGTCAATAACTGATAAAGATATCATTAAGAAAAATATTTTGACCAAGTTTCAAGAGTTATCAGGCTGAAAATGTGACCTCTACAGGTCCCATAAAGTTTTTCTAAGATTTGGCCCAGTGACCTACTTTTTAGCTCACCTTAGCACAACGTGCTAAAGGTGAGCTATTGTGATTGCCCTATGTCTGGCGTCCGTCGTCCGTCAACAATTTCTTTAAACATCTTCTTCTCCTTAACCACTGGGCCAATCTTGATGAAACTTGGCAGGGATGTTTCTTGGGTGAAGCTCTACCAAAATTGTTCAAAGAATTGAATTCCACCCACAACTCTGGTTGCCATGGCAACAAAAAGGAAAAAAAAGCAAAATCTTTGAAAATCTTCTTCTCTGAAACTAGAAGGCACAGAGCTTTGATATTTGGTATGTAGCATCTCCTAGTGGACCTCTACCAAGTAAGTTCATTTGATGCCCCTGGGGTCAAAACTGGCCCCGCCCCGGGGGTCACAAGTTTGAGCATAGTAACAAAGAAGGAAAACTTTAAAAATCTTCTTCTCTGAAACTTGAAGGTGTAGAGCTTTGATATTTGGCATGTAGCATCTCCTAGTGGACCTCTACCAAGTTTGTTCATATGATGCCCCTGGGATCAAAACTGGCCCCGCCCCGGGGGGTCACAATTTCCAACATAGGAACAAAGAAGGAAAACTTAAAAATCTTCTCCTGTAAAACTAGAAGGCATAGAGCTTTGATATTTGGCATGAAGCATCTCCTAGTGGACCTCTACCAAGTTTGTTCATATGATGCCCTTGGGGTCAAAACTGGCCCTGCCCCGGGGGTCACAAGTTCAAACATAGGAACAAAGAGGGGAAACTTTAAAAATCATCTTCTCTGAAACTGGAAGGCGTAGAGCTTTGATATTTGGTATGTAGCATTGCCTAGTGGACCTCTACCAAGTTTGTTCATATGATGCCCCTGGGGTCAAAACTGGCCCCACTCCGGGGGTCACATGTTTGAGTATAGTAACAAAGAAGGAAAAATTTAAAAATCTTCTTCTCTGAAACTTGAAGGCGTAGAGCTTTGATATTTGGCATGTAGCATCTCCTAGTGGACCTCTACCAAGTTTGTTCATATGATGCCCCTGGGGTCAAAACTGGCCCCGCCCCGGGGGTCACAATTTCCAACATAGGAACAAAGAAGGAAAACTTTAAAAATCTTCTTCTCTAAAACTAGAAGGCATAGAGCTTTTGATATTTGGTATGTAGCATCGCCTAGTAGACCTCTACCAAGTTTGTTCATATGATGCCCTTGGGGTCAAAATTGGCCCTGCCCCGGGGGTCACAAGTTCAAACATAGGAACAAAGAAGGAAAACTTAACTTTTTTTTTTCTCTTAAGTGGAAAGGCATAGAGCTTTGATATTTGGTATGTAGCATCTCCTAGTGGACTTCTACCAAGTTTGTTCCAAGGATGCTGCTTGGGTCAAAACTGGCCCAGCCCCTGGGGTCACAAGTTCGAACATAGGAACAAAGAAGGAAAACTTTAAAATTCTTCTTTTCTGAAACCGAAAGGTGTGGAGCTTTGATATTTGGTATGTTGCATCTCAGAGTGGACCTCTACCAAGTTTGTTCATATGATGCCCCTGGGTCAAAACTGGCCCCGCCCTGGGGGTCACAAGTTCGAAGTAGGAACAAAGAAGGAAAACTTTAAATTTCTTTTTCTCTTAAAAGGGAAGGTGTAGAGCTTTGATATTTGGTATGTAGCATTTCCTAGTGGACCTCTACCAAGTTTGTTCATATGATGCCCCTGGGTCAAAACTGGCCCAGCCCCGGGGGTCACAAGTTTGAACATAGGAACAAAGAAGGAAAACTTTAAAATTCTTCTTTAAAACTGGAAGGCGTAGAGCTTTGATATTTGGTATGTAGTGATTCTCTTCTAAGTTTGCTTGCCCATCTAAGCGCAACAAGTTCATTGAGTTCAAAATTGGGTCATCTTGGGTCATAAACTAGGTCACTAGGTCAAATTAAAGAAATACCTTGTTGGCACTCTGGAGGCCACATTATTTGCTCAATTGCCTTGAAAATTAGTTTGAAAGTTTGTCTTTATAAAGTCTCACATAAATTAATTTGGGTCAACTTGGGTCATAAACTAGTTCACTGGGTCAAATTAAATAAATATCTTGTTTGCACTCTGGAGGCCACATTTATTGCTCAAATGACCTGAAATTTGGCCAGAATGTTTGTCTTGATGAAATACCAGATGAGTTTGGATTTGGGTCACCTGGAACCATAAACTAGGTCACTAGGTCAAAATAAAGAAATACCTTGTGGGCTCTCTAGAGGCCACATTCTTTGCTTAATTGCCTTGAAAATTGGTCAGAATGTTTGTCTTTGTAAAATCTCACATGAGTGTGAATTTGGGTCAACTGGGGCCATAAACTAGGTCACTTGGTCAAATTAAAGAAATAGCTAGTGGGCACTCTAGAGGCCACATTTATTATTCATTTGATTTGAAAATTGGTTAAAATGTTTCTTTTGATATAGTCAAAGACCAGCTCAAATTTGGGTCATCTGAGGTCATAATCTAGATCACTAGGTCAAATTAAAGAAATATCTTCAGGGCACTCAAGGCCACATTTTTTGCTCAATTGACTTGAAAATTGGTCAGAATGTTTGTCTTCATGAAATATGAGTTTGAAATTGGGTCACCTGCGGTCAAAAACTAGGTCACATGGTCAAATTAAAGAAAAACCTTAAAGGCACTCTACTAAGGTGAGCGACCCAGGGCCATCATGGCCCTCTTGTTGACTAGATGTAATCCAATTTCGAACTTGTCCAAGATATAATCGAGACAATCATTCTGACCAAGTTTCAAGAGCATCAGGTATAAAAAGTGGCCTCTAGAATGCACACAAGGTTTTTCTAAGATTTAGCCCAGTGTGACCCAACGTGGCCCAATTTCGAATTTGTGCAAGATTTTATCAAGACAAACATTCAGACCAAGTTTCATGACTGTCTTAACTGAAAATGTGGCCTCTAGATTGCACAAGGTAAATATTGACGACCTGGGTCTGTATTCACCAACCATTCTCAAGAACGTTCTTTGTCTTGTTCTCCAGAATTTTCTACATTTGAAAGTAACATAACTCCTGATTGGCTAAACCAAATGGTTTAGCCAATCAGGAGTTGTGTTACTTTCAAATGTAGAAAATCTTGGAGAATAAGACTAAGAATATTCTTGAGAATGTTTGGTGAATACAGACCCTGGACGACACACACCTGAAGACAGACACAGCACAATCACAAAAACTCGCCTTGAGCACTTCATGCTTCGGTGAACTAAAAATTGGGGAAGGTTGGTGCAAGTGGGCTTGAACTTACTAAAATAACATAACAAGTAGGCATGGTGAATTGAACAAATAGTGCAATAATCAAAGTACAATTTCTCGTAACCAATTGTTTAAATTCCAGCCAAATTTGATCCAGTTCTAGTACTCATTGTATTTAACAATCACTGCAAGATAATGTGGAATCTTAGTCATCAAATGGCAACTTTTCCTAATCTGATGGATTGATTTTCTGCATATTTTTAAGGGTTTAAGCTATAAATAATATTAAAAAAAAACTGTGCAAGTTTCACTAAAATCTGACCACAAATGCAGACTTTATCATGTAAATGATAAATAAACCATACTCTGGCAACAAGGGCTTAATGCATCTCTGTGGTCCATAATACTGAACAAGCCATCACATAATTGTGATTCCATGATAGACACTTTTTTTAACAACTGATTGAATCATGAGGTAGACTGGCTCTTTGACATACAAAAAGTTGACCAATAGTGAAAAGTTTCAGCCCAGGTCAGCCTGCGTGGACTGCAAGGCTGACCTGGGTTGATACTTGTCGCAGATGTATTAAGCCCCCTGCAAAGTTATGAAGATGCCACCACTATTTTTCTATTGCAAGAAAAAGACCTTTACGGTGTATTTTAACAAGAACCTTAATCCTTTAAGCAACAAAAATAGAAATCACAGAAACAGACAGCCAAACAAAGCCTCATATGAATTGCATGCATATTAGACTGAAAACTTAGTAAGATTTATAGATGTATTTATAGATGTACATGTGCTTGGTATGGTATATTATGCTGATTTTAGATCTAGATATATAAGAGACAAGCAATCCAACCAATTCTGATGAAAGTATAATGAAAACTTTGATTTCTGGAGTCTTTTGCCAAAACTTGACAAGGTGATATAGCTCCTGCAGTTCTCTCCCCCCCCACCCCGGTTCAAGAAGATCTAATGACTAGTTTTTCAACTGAAAGTAAAAATTTATTGACATGTTGCTCAATGATGTTTTCAACATTATTTCAGATATAATGCAGCAGCCAGTGCACCTTTCCATGCTTTTTTGAGATTCCTTGAGAACTTCGCACAGTATTCTTCTCTAGACACTTGCTGCTTTCCCATGTTAACGTCAAAATAATGATAAGCAGTGAAAGAGGAACGAATCTTGTTGCAGTGACTATCATCAATCCTTATGAAAATATTGGACAAGCTGGGGATTTGAACCTGCAACCCTCTTATTCTTAAGGCCTGTATGCATCCAACCGCTACAAGGGCTCAGCAACAAATTATGAATGGTAAATGATGAAGCTATGAATAAGGTTAATGGTTTGTTAACCCAAATGATCCATATTTCATCACACTGTAATGTCATATCTCTGAAAATAATGGTAAATAATTCATACCATTCAGATCAAACTGGATTTCTTCTAAGCTTTTCCCCATGTACTTCTGTAGGATTCCTCTATTTGTAAAAGTAGCCTGCTGACCTTTTCAATCTGCAGAGAAAAATAGAAAATATGGACACTGTCCATAATTTTTTGCCTATCCAAATCAGGAGCCTATGCATATGACAAAATAAATGCGACTCGCATGATCTGATTTGTCTTTGAAAGGAAAGAAAATATTGTAATAGAAAAAGGAACTGCTCGAGATCAGCTGTCTCTCCTTTTTCAGCAAGATTTTTCAAAAGCTCTCCTCCCTGGGGTCGTAAAAACATAGGCCCGTTTGGTAAAGGGTTAAAACTATATCCTGCTGCCTTGGCAGGTGTATAAAAAGTTTAATTCAAAAGACAAACCTGGATAGTGTCTTCAGGCAAGCGATAAAACTCCCTGTGCACTCTAATATCATGCCCAAGGAACTGAGCTAGAACATCAAGTTCATTTTCTTCCAAGATTTAGCATCTGAGATACTGTACATAGCTACATGTTTTCTGAAGCCTGTGCTAGTGAGTGTTTCTGGTTGCTTTGCACCAGGAGCTAAAACAAACTTGCAAAGCACATAAGTAGCTCTTGTTGGTGTTTGCGAGCCATTAGGACATGCAAATATGTAAATATGTAAATGTTCTCAGTTGAATTATCTGCATCGTGTCTGTATCTGAGCAGAATTTCCAAATGGTTTCTCAAACTCTGTGGAAGAAGAATTGACATAATCCTCCTCTTTCCTCATATTTCAACCCTATCAATTACTTCTGCAAGTTTTTGTTCTAGCCGAGAAAGCGATCTCTGTTTTCATAGTTTTACTATTCTATAAGCCATCAAGGTATTGTCTGACTTCTAAACGTTCAGCTACTCCAGCTCTCCGCTTGTTAAAAAGTAGAATTTGTGCCAAGGTGACTTCACAGAGATCTGTGAGATTTCTGGCAAGATAGTTATTTCTTCTGCTTTCGTTTTCAAGTAAGATGAAAGTGCTTTAAGGTCTTCCACAAGACGAATTCATGTTGGCTTATTGTATTTCTGTATTTTAAGTGTTTCTAGAGCTGCATGGCTCGTTTCAGCTTCCCATTCCTCCTTATAAAGTTCTATGAGCGTATCTGCTTTCTCTTGGTAAGATTTATTCCCGTTTGCTAAAGCTTCTTTTCTTTATTTACTTGCAACCTTATTTAATGAGTGTCTAATCTTCTTAGGTAATGAGGGAGTGTCGAACAACTGATTTTCTCCCTTATAACCACACATTTTTTTTACTGCAGTGACACAAACTGCAAATTTCTGGGGATCAATGCAATCTCTCAGTGAAGAAACGGGGGAATCAACAGTTCTAAGAATCTGCAGAATTCTAGCCAACTTCTGCCTTTTCTGTCAGATATGACTGAAGTAATGTGGATTTCTAGACTATTTCAAATACATCGTCTGTCCAAACTTTGTAAGGTCAAAATCTGTGCGTACGATAAGAGAAATTGCATTGTTAGTCATTTTATTTAAGACATTTTCTTGAAAGTCTATTCTAGCATCAACAGACACTGGTATTAATGATGCACTGTTAATTTGATGTTGTTGGACTAGTCCCTCCCTTGTATGTCCTCATGCGAACTTACATGTCGCCATTGTTTAGATCTTAGATAAGTTTCATAGAAGGAAGCACATTGCACATAAGATTTACCTTCTCTTGTAATTTGAGGTCTTTTGACAGGTATTACCTCTTCTTTTCCATCTGAATATACCATTATATTGTGTACGAAGTCTCCTTTTTAGACAAGGATTTCCAGGTTTCCCTTCTTTCTGTAGAACTTTTATGGAAGGCCAAAGCCCTTTGCACCCCTGCATGCACCTGCTCGAAATGCCTCGCTAATTTTGAAAATGATTTCAAGCAATACAAACATACATGCTTTTTATCCCAAATATGTTCACCATTTGGATGTTTGCTACTTTTCTTGACAAATATACTCCCATTTCCTTTTGGGGCTTTATGATTATTTCTGTGTCAACTTTGGTCTTGAATAGCATTTTCTTGCTCTCATTTCTGCAAGAAAGGCATTGTTTCTAACAAACTGCCACTGGAATATTCTATGTCTGACCCAGAACTCTCTTCTTCAGGTACATAATCCTTACCCATTTCAACATCATCATCCCCATCACAGCTTGTTTCCATATCAGATTTATCATCAATAGATCGATGGACAACACAAAATGATGTCATTGAAAGCTAGCTGCAAAGATATATATCTGTGCTTCTACAAGTAATCCAGAATGAGAACCGGTCTTGTATTCTTTACTATTGACACAAAAGCAGGATACCAGTATCAATTTTAAGAAAAAAAGAACACCTGGAATTTCTTGATACCCATTTGGAAGTGAACTTACACAAATCTCTGTATAAAACAATAAATCTCTGTTACAGTTGTTTCATGAAATGAAAATTTAGATCTATAAAAATCTACAAATTAGACAGGAGAGGGTGGAGGTTAGGCCTTCTTGTCTAACAAGTGATAGCACTGGAACAGGTATTGAAGAAGATATTGGACATTCATAAAAAGAAAGAGGATTAAAATCTAGAATAAAAGAACCCTTTAATGGATGTGACCTTTATTTTCTCCCTTTTCTACAATGTTCTAAACTTTGAAATACAAATCCATTCTTTACAGCCACATTTGAATAGTTGTCTGCATGTGCTTTAAATATGAGCAGTGTAAATTTTTGTTTTTGTTTGGTAAACAGTTAAAAAACTATGTGTACATTTTATCCAGCTTTCTGGTGATCAATTGCTTGGAATTACTAAACAGTTGCCATCAATGTTTGAAAATGTGTTCTTAAATAAAATTCAAAGGACATGAATTATAGGGGATTTCTGTGTTTCCTGTGGGGCGGAAATTTGACCCCATTCCCAGTCATAATTAGTGTATTTTTTTCCCAATTTCCTGATTTCCCCCTAAGTTGATGCTAGAAAAATGGATCCAATTCAAGCAGGAAAATGACAATCATGATATTTCAAGTGTGACACTATATAGGCACGAATAAACCATAGACTGCGTCTGTGTATTTTCATTTGATTCATGCACACTTATTCACTGGATTATCTGGCTGTAAGCCATCTAGAGCAACGTCATACAACCCAGCAATGTACACATATCAAGTTAGCTTCAAGAGATACATGTAATTATTTTTAATTTAAGATACATTACCTTCATATGACCTTGACAATTTTTTTCCTGTGATTTTTAATAGTGCTATGCATACCGCAGAAAATATGGTAGATCTATATAAATGAAGTACAAACAATTTTCGGTATTCAGTATTTTGTTGGACATCCATTTGCAAATGGATAAAGGGATTTGAAATGAATAGTCATGAATAACAATCATCAAAACAAAATGAAATTGGCATGCGTTTACTTTTTGCCATCGTTTCAAAGTGTTGGTAAACATCGATAAAACAGGGACATTTTCTTCGTAAATTAATTTTCGTGGCCATTGTGTACCAAAACAGAGGACGAGTATCTGAGGTTTTGCTTTGCAATCGGTAGTTTTGAGTATTGGTACCATATGCAGCAAGCAAGAGTGTCTAAGAAAGAGATATCTCTCTTTTTTTGGAAACATATGAAAATGCAAGGACCTGCTGTCATTAATATTCATGTATTTGTAGTTTCCCCAACTTACATTCTCGAATTGCTCTATAAACCATCTCTGAAATTGTATGGTGCTTCTTACATCATTGGTTTTGAGTGGTTGTATCAACATAGCTGTAAAGGTACATGCGTTTTGTATTTGGTCAACTTTATATCCAGAAGATCAGGGTCTATTTCTACAATCCAGATATTTCCTCGAACAGTAGCATGAACAATACTCTTTCCAAACTATGGGCCATTCTCACATTAACAGAACAGAAAAAATGATCGGTGGTCAGAGAAGAATGTCAGTCTTTTATTTTAGCCAGGGAGTTGTATAAATATTGTATTATTAGCAATATCCTGTATGTACCTGTCCTTACTGAATGGTTTGTTTACGAAACAACTCTCAAACATTGGCGTTCGTCCACTTTAAACATTAGGTGGCATTCAGCTTGTAAAATTGTTAATATAAGATACATTATTTCACACACCATGTGATAATAATTTTTCAATCAAAATTTGTTTTTGCTGCATTTTCCAAATGAACATTAAAACCATTTTCTATGGTATTTTAATAAGATCACAGCGACCAAATTCCCATGTAGTCTTATATTCATCTCAATCAGTAACAGGCAAAACTTTGTTTTCAAGGCACAGCTAGTTTATGGCAGAAGCCAAGAAAGAATCCAGTGTAGCCAAGCTTTAGCTCTTGCGCACTACCTTCGGATTATGACTCTTGTGAATTTAAGTATGAACTGTTTTATTTTAGGCCTACTTATATTGCAGTCACTAAAATTGGTAAATTTTAACAGGAGGGTGCAAATCCGAAACTAAACCCGACTAAAGATCGTTGCCATAAGTAGATGGACCACTGTCTTCTTTCTAACATGAGTTACAGCAGAGTGAGTGTCTACCCAACACATTCTACTAGAGTCATATTTATACAGGCAAATAGAGGACACAGGGTCCTCAGAATGCTTGTGTTTGTAATAACATACTTTCTAGGAATGATTTATTAACAAGAACGTTTTCAAATACTGGATGGATGCAACCTTTGATCAGATGTCAAAATTCTAATTTAAAGATTTTGTAAAATATGTACAAGCATTAGAGATTTGAATTGATGACACATAGCTTTGTGTGTATTTTTATTATCTTGTTTTCCGTCATGAGCTGGCAGCAATCCAAAGTATTCCCATGAATAAAAACGTGTAACTTTATTCTTGCAATCAACAACTTCTACAACGTATGTTTGTTTGTTTTGTTATTTTCAGTAGTATTACAATTAGATCGCATCTGTGAATTCCTTGAAATGACGTAATAAGTAATTCTTACGTACATCCATCATAGCTTTCCTTGAAAGATATAATCGTAAGAACTTCCTAAGTCATCAACTCTCGCTTATTTTTATTGTCTGTCTATTAAATACTTATATTCTTTGTTTGAACCATACACAGTATGCATACATACAGAACTTCAGATAGTCAGGACTTCGATATGCTTTTAAGGCTCATGTAGCGACCTATGAACCTATCTCGGTTTTTGCGCGGATTAGTTTGGTTTTGGACAGTTGTTGCATTGACATCTAAAAGAATACTCTCTCTCATGAATAGTTTAAGGTGTTTGTAAAGATACAAAAATCATAGCCCTATCATTAGGGACTGAGCCCACTTGCTCAGTTGGTAATGCACAAAGCTTCAAAAAATGGTGTCACTGGTTTGAGTACCCCAGCTGGGCAGATTCTTTCCCAAGACTGATGATACTCATTTACAGGATTTGTTCCTCTCTCATGGATGACATTTGTCTCGAAGATGGATTTGTGAAAAAGCAGCCAGTGGCTTGGAAAGAATATTGTGCAAAGCACTGGTATAAGAAACTCAAGGAAAACAAAGGTATGTGCATTGGCCGTCAAGATAAACCAAACAAACAAATGATCATGGTGGGAGCGTTATACCAAGCAAGACATCACAAAATTATGGGCCCATAAAATCCATTTTGTCTAACATCCGACCAATCATAAGGTAAACTGTTTCTTTCACTTGCAGAAATTTTAACAATAGCAAAAAGTATTGACCCAAGTCAGCCTATGAAAACATGACAGGGTCAATACTTTTTAACAGATGCATGACACCCGCTTTTCACAGAGCATGACTTTAAATGAGGAGAGCAGGTTATAAATGTGTGTGCGACCCAGAAAGGTTTTTTTAAAGGGGCATTCAACCAGATTTTGTTGGGCAAATTTTTAGAAAAACATGAGGCATTACGGAGGTTTTTTTTTGTCTTTTTCACAATAAAATTTCCGTTAGGGCTTATCTTTACTCATAACCATCTAACTGTTATTGCAACACAAGGGATCAATAAATTTCCAAAATTGTCGGATAGTCTGATACATGTAGCTTTGATGGTAGAGTCGCCGACTATCGCTCTTAGGAGGTGAGTGTGAGTACCATCAACTGCAACTCACCACCCCCCTCCTCTTCCCCACTGCCCTACCCCGAACTAAGGTTAAACAGTTGCTTCCTTACATTTTTTTTTCTTACAAAATATCAATTGTCTCTCCCAATCCATGCAAAAAGGTCAAAATCTGCTATTTTTTTTATTCCAATATTTTGGTTGGGTTTGTGTGTTAGAAATAGCTAAAATATGGACTCAATACATCTTAGATAAGATTGTGTGTTTTTTGTAGTCCAACTTTAATCTTCGCTATTCTAAAAGCAGGTTAAATCGCATATGGAAAAGTACCCTAAAATGCAACAATTAAATTGAATAAATCCTCTATTCAAGCTGGCTAGACGATGAAAATCTGAAATACTACTACTACCGATAATAATAATAAATGGCAGTGCTTTTACAAAAATATAATAACCACCAAACATATTTCAGTAGATCTACCAGTATTTATTCTTAAGTTAACAAAACACACAATCTGAGGATCAGAATATCTGTAGTCATTGATTGATGTACACATACATCTTTTTATGCACATGCAATCCACAGCTTTTCAAACATATAGCAAAAGGAAAAACTGTTTGTTACGGCTGCACAATTACAGTATATTCATGTCCAGGAATGTTTTCGATATACATGTAGTTTAATTGAAAATGTTCTTATGTGCGATGTGTAATAATTTTGAATGGTTTGTCAAAATGAGTCTTTACAATGGCTTGCGTCTAAGTAAAAATTCCCCACTTGCAACGAACAAAATTACTTCTTTTCCAAGAATGTTTCCATTAAAACATTGCAATGTCTCTATTTCATGACTTTTAGATTTATTTCTTTTAGTTTGTTCAAATGAGCACAGTAATGTTTCACATTAAAATTTTGTGAGTGAATGATACATGTATGATTGCCAATCATACATGACAAATGATATGCAGGATTTGAAAACTATTGAAGAGATGGATATTCAAGTGTGATTTTATACTTTATTTTAGCATAAGTTTACTATGAGAGGGTAAATATATCGAAGTTTCAAGTCTTTTGAAAGCATGTATAGATAGAGTTATTTGGATGGAAAATATTGTTTTGTTTCAGCGTGTAACATGAAAAGATGTCACTATTAAAACGCAACACTTGCTAAATCTCCTTTCAAAGCTAAAGATTTGACTGTCACCCGATAAATTAGAATTTTGTCAGGTCCAAAAGTCTAATACTGCAGTCAACGAGAAAATGCTGAAACTTTTAGTCATAGTTCAGCAGAAGATTGCAGAGAAGAACAAAGATCAGACTTACGATGTCTACAGTCTGATCTTGATTAACTCTTTACCAAACGACAAAGTTTTAGACTGGTTCAAATTGAAAACATTCGCAGACGACAAAATAAATGTGACTCCAAAGTTGAAATTTGTCTTGGGATAGGTAGAAAACAGTGTGGGAAAAGGAGAAAATGCTGGTTACCAGCATTTTCTCCTTTTCCCTCAATATTTTCAAAAGGCTGCCTTTTTAGGGTCGTTAAAAGTTGGGATTGTGTGGTAAAGGGTTAACGCTCTCTGCAAAGGATACCCGGGTTGCCATTAACAGTGGGAATAAAGTTTGAGCTAGCATGAAAAATACAAAAAACGCAACTTCAGCAGAAAAGTCTTTTATTTAAAGCTTCTGAACATATGCTGCTGATAAAATTATAAAGGGAAGCAATTCTGTAATGGAGTTGTGTGAATTTTTATAGACATATCAATTTGAGGGCCATATCCGGCAGGACGTAGACATACCTTACTCTGATTGGTCAATACAATATTAGTTTTCATTGGCAAATTTTTACACATTTCTCATCACGTGACATCAGGAAAATGTGTAAAAATTGTCTATCATAGTTTTTAAATGCATCAGTATGAGGACATCATAATTTTAACAGTATAGACCCATATCGCCCTCAGAATGGCTTTAATGCAATGTCAGTTCGAGGACCCCGAGTGAGTCCCCAGATTTTAAAAATTTTCTTGCTCTGTTGGTGTATTTTCTTACCCAAGTCTTCACACGTATAGACCGTCCCCCCCCCCATGTTATTATACATTATAAAACTGTTTTTTCCGTAACTTAATACGAGACTCCAAAGATTTTAGGCTTACTTACATTGAAAGCATTTACAGATGAAGAATTTGATACGAATCACAGAAAGAAATCTGTCTTTGAAAGGGTAGAAACCATTGTAGGAAAAGGAGAAAATACTGATGAACCACATTTTCTCTTTTTTGCACAATGTTTTCAAAGCTTCCTCAGGGTTGTTAAAACCTTGGATTTCTTTCTTGATGTGTACTCGGCATAAGATGCCTAAAGGGGAACATCTGCAAAGAAGGAAAAAAATCTTGAGATTATTGCAACTGCTCCTTCTCCCAAAAAATAGTTCTAAAGCTCTTGACATTGGATGTGTGGAACTTGTTTATTAGTGAAAAAAGCCATGCTCTGTGAGAAGGAGGCTTAATGCATCTGTGAAAAGTATCGACTTAGGTCAGCCTGTGCAGTCCATGCAGGCTGACCTTTGATGAAACTTTTTGCAATTGGTCAATTTTCTATATGTTCAAGGATCAGTCTATCTTATGATACAGTCTGTTGTTAGGCAAATTGGTTTTTATGGATCCATAATCATGAGATGACTTGCTTAGAATAATGCATCATGGAGATGTATTAAGCCCCCCTTTGCCAGAGCATGGCCCAAGTTAAGTCTAACAAATAGCATAGATGGTCTATCTAAAATGTGTTGAAAATTGCAAGTTGTGTGAATGTTACCATTTTGCCTTTTTTTTTTTTCTCCAGGAATTTCTGTTCTTTGTCTTACCTCTCATCAATTTTCAAAGAATAAAAAATTTGGTAATAAGGAGGATAATGCCTGCTACAACCCAATCAAGTCAATCCTCGAATTCTGTGCGAGACTACACTTCCTGTACCATTTGCAGAGAATGGCCAATTAAAGCACAGGAGATTGGATGTTCACATGTGTTCTGCTATTTCTGCATTCACGTAAGTATAATTCTTAACACAGGAAAGCATGTTTGACCTTGTTAAGTTGTAACATAGGTTGATTTGCACATAGTATAGAAAAGGATCAGACTGCTTTGAATGCAAACGGTGTAGATTTACTCTTTACCAAATGTCAAAATCCTAGGTTCGTGTGGGAAAAGGTTAGGATCAGGCTGCATTAACTCATTACCACACGAGAAAATTTTGGACTGGTCCAAACTGAAAGCTTTTCCAGACGACAAAATAAAGGTGACTGAAAAATTGAAATTTGTTCTAGAAAGGGTAGAAAACACTGTTGGAAAAGAAGAAAATGCTGGTTACCAGCATTTTCTCCTTTTCCCACAGTGTTTTCAAAAGGCTTCTTTCTCAGGGGCGTCAAAAGTAGGGATTGAGTGGTAATGGGTTAATGCATAAAAAATATGAGAATTCTGCTGCTCGGGATATTTTTTTGTTATATTTGTCAGAACTGTTAACCAGTTTACTTTGAGAGCTTTTGTGATCATGCTGTGTCCGTAGTCTGTCTTGCATTGACAACTTTTACCTTGTGTACGCTCTAGAGGCTACATTTTCAGTCCGATACTCATGAAACTTGGACAGAATGAATGTCTTAATAATATCTCAGAAATGTTTGACAGTCAGTATACAATCAGTAAGGGAAAAGTAGCCATTTAAAAATTGAAAATTGAAAATTTACATTTCTTGTTAAAGCGATAAAATGGACATTTGTGTTTGGATTTTTATGAAACTTGTACACAGTTGGTTTATATCATCAACAGCTTGAACCCTATTGATTTTGGAAAAAATCAGGAAATTAGTATGGGAAAATTAGCCATTCTTAGTTTAAAAAATTTATATTTCGTGTTTAACTCTTTACAAAACCATAAAATTTCGGACTAGTCCAAATTGAAAGCATGTGGCTAAAATGATTGCAATTGTTTCTTAAAGGTTACAAAATATTGTGGGAAAAGAAGAAAACCAGCATTTTCTCCTTTTCCTATACGGTTTTCAAAAGACTTCTTTCGCATGGTCGTTAAAAGTCGGGATTGTGTGGTAAAGTGTTAAGCTAAGTGATACAGAGTGCATTTGTGGTCGGATTTTCATGAAACTTGCACGGTTGCTTTATGTCATAAATAGCTTGGACCCTATTGATTTTAGAAAAATCCTACTGTTTGTGAGGAAAAAACAAGCAATTACGTTTGAGCCACGAAAAGGGGGCTTAATGCATCTGCGAAAAGTATTGACCTAGGTCAGCCTGCGCAGTCTGCGTAGGCTCACTTGGGCTGAAAGTGTTCGCCAAGGAACCAGTCTACCTCATGATTAATTCAGTTGTTAAAAAGGTGGCTATTATGGATCCATAATCAAGTTATTTCTTGCTTGGTATAATGCATCACAGAGATACATTTAAGCCCCCTTTTGCCAGAGCATGGCTCATTTACATGTAAGTTTCTTGTTTACACAATTTAGTCCGCATTTTTTGATCATACATTATTACATTTCTTGTTTACACAATTTAGTCGGCATTTTTTATCCAGTTTTTTGACACTTCCACAGACCATTTGTATCATCCAAGGATTGAGCTCTATTAAAATTGAAGAAAATCCAGCAACCAATTTAGGAAAAGCAGCAATTTTATGACCTAGTATTGTTTACTCAATACAGTCCACATTATATGTCACATTTCTTTGAAACTTGCAGAGTTCGTTTAATACATCAAACCATCAAATTTGGCTGGCTTCCAAACAATTGGTTTTGAGAAATTGTCTACTTCAATTTTTAGCTCCACTGGGCAAAGGCCAGCAAGCTTATGTCATGGTCCTGTGTCTGCCATGCATCCATATGTCTGTCCATGCATTAACTTTTATTTCTAACATGTTCCTCTGTGAAAGTACCAATCCAGCTTTTACCAAACTTCACAAAAACAATCCTGCCATGGTCCTCTTCAGAATTTTTTGAAAGAATCTGATTCCTGTGAAAACTCTAGTTGCCATGGCAAAAAAAGAGGAATATTGAAAAGCTTTGAAAATCTTCTTGTCCAAAACCAGAAGGCATAGGGCTACCAAATTTGGCATGTAGGTTTATCGAATGGACCTCTACCAAGTTTCTTTAAATTATAGCCCAAGGGGGGGTCCACAAGTTTTACATGGGCTTATATAGTGAAAACTTTATACATCATCTGGGCTAGGGCTACCAAATTTGGCATGTAGCTTCACCTAATGGCTCTCTACCAACATTCTTCAAATTATACCCGTTTGGACAAATTGGCTCTGTCCCGGGGGTCACAAGTTTAACATGGGCATACATAGTGAATTCTTTGAAAATCTTCTTGTTCTATATTATTAGCTTTAGGACTACCAAATTTGGCGTGTAGCTTCATTTAATAGAGCTCTACTTAGATTCTTCAAACTATCGCACTGGAGTTGAAATTGGCCCCACTGTGGGAGTCACAGGGGCTTACATTGTGAAAACTTGAAAATTCTTGTCATCCCAAAACGTAAAGCCTAGGGCTACCAAATTTTGCTTGTAGCTTTATCTAGTAAACCTCTACAAACAGTCTTCAAATTATAGCCATGGGGTCAGAATTGGCTCCACCACACAAGACACAAGTTTTTACACGTTATCTGTAATAATTGTTTTATTTTTTTTTTCATTTGCAGAGTCATTTGAAAGCAGATCCCAGTTTCTGTTGTCCAGTTTGTGGACTTGGAGTAGATGACTTGTCCTGTGTCTCACCAGTAAAAGTTGTTACAGAGGACAAAGATGATAGATAGCACAGAGATTTTGTTGTTGCTGTAAATCAGTATTCTCAATTTCTCATATCATAGTTTTACCATTTTTATCCTAGATCATATTTGTGGAATGGCTTTTAGCATGCCATTTCACAAACAATTTACACTATTTTGTAATTCTTTACTAGAGATAATGTTTTAGACTTGTCCAAATTGAAAGCATGTACAGAAAACAAATGTGGTTCGTATGATTGGATTTGTTTCTAACAGAGTGGAAAACAGTGTGGGAAAAGGAGAAAATGCTGGTTACCATGAATGAAATTGGAAGTTTTCTTGAAGACACCTATCAACAAATAGTAAGGCTTACCATCAATGTCATGGAACCATTCAGTTAAATAAATGTCAATCAGTTGGTAAAGGAATATAGCTAAAATATTGTTACCTTCTCAGAGGCAGAAAATAAGTGTTTGTTGTAAAAGCCTATTCTTTTTTCGTATATATTTCTTTAATCTTAGAGAGTGAATAAATGGTCCTTTCAATTATTTCAAAGTTCACGCCATACACCGATACTATTAGTTATCCATTATTGACGAGTTGTTCCTGGTATACTCCAGCAGCTGTTTACACACAAGTTCGCTCCTCTTTTATGACATACAAGTCTACATTCATTTGTCGTTCTGGCTCAGCTCTAATAATGTAATGACAATGTTTCTCTTTTAGGTCCGCCTGCTTTTTTCTAATGACAGCCTCCTTTGTATGTAGTCCCTTGAAACCCCGGCTATTTTTGCTTCAACATGAGCCTTTAGAGATTCTGACAAAATTATCGCAGATATTCAGCTAGAGTTTGATGAATGTTAGTCTTTCTGTGGTTTTTAGTCTGATTTAAAGTTTGATGGGATGTATCTTGCTGAGAAACTAAACCACACTCTTCAGAAAATTCTGAGCATGTAACATTGTTACAATTTGCAAACTGTTTCAACATTGCAATTCTTGTTTTTAAAATAATATTACACCTTTGCATGGGACCTTTAAAGCAATCAAATTTGGTGGCAGCCCTTTTTTGTTTTGAGATAACATTTTCCCTCTATGTATATAATACTTTTGTGACTGATGCAGCATCCATTCTACAAAAAATATGCAATTTTCCTTGTCGGTGAGGAATTGGTTTGTACTGTATCATATTATGGTCAGATGGGTCATTCCTTCCCAAAGCACAGTGGTGAAGAACATCAACTTTGATCTCTCTACCTCCTCAGTGAAGCATACCATGTCATGCTTCCCAACCCTCGTGATTTCACAAGGAGTCTTCCGATTCAAGGCAGAAAACCTGATCGCCCCGACAGACAATTAAAAAACCCCGATTTTGAAAAAAATGGATATAAGGGTAAGAAAGGTTTGATTTAAATATACATAATAATTGTAAACTTGTTAATTCATGCAAGAGAATGTTTTGCAAAATTGTCTGTATTATAGGCCAGTGGCCTATATTTCTGAATAAAAGCAAGGAAAAAAAAAATCCAAAAGGTTTGATAAACTTGTACCCAAGATACATGTATCCATGTTCATTGAAGTTGACAAGTAGTTGACATGTGCGTGTATTTCACAGTCAAACAGGTTCGTTGTTATTAATGAGAAATCAAGATATTATTTTTACTATGGGTTACCTATCGGAGATCGGGAACCAGTCAAATTTAAGAACGTGCCAATCGTTGAATTTGGTACTTTTCCGAGCGAAAAACGAAATGGTCTCCACATCATGTTAATAGGTTTAAAGTATAGATCTTTAAACGCAAGATCTGCCCTGACGCAAAATACTAAAGCTCATTGCAGCCTGGGGATGCAGACAAAAACGAGTGAAACTATCAGTAATGAAAAAATACGAAGTCTTTAACTCTTACTGCACAAAAATTCACCGGAATTCCAATTTGTCAAAAAGTAGATCGACCTGTATGTGATCATTTTTTTATTCATTCAATGACGTGGCAATATTAGACTGGTTACCCACAACAGAGTAATATAATGATTCCAAGGGCACTGATCCAAGGAACCAACTGTTGACTAGAGTTATCGATGCTTAAGGTTGCTTCCATTTACTTTTTGTTGAGAGCAGTTTTTCACTTTTATTTTTTTCACAATTTTGAGATATTTTACAGGTGATATATGTAGGAAAATTTGGACCGTTAGAGGATCTCAATCGGACTCATTTTTTTTTTCATTGACATTGAATCCCATGGACTCAGTAAAATCTGAGGCAAACGAGAACACTGGTTAAGACAGTACATGATTAGCTTGTTGTTTTATGCGATTATGAAGTACCAAAGAGAATGGAAAATGATAGAATGAAACGTTCTACATTATAGTCTCTATTTAGAAGTTATACATCATGTGTACAATATGAAATGGAAGAATATCGTGGAAAAAAGCAAAAATTACCAGTATTAGATAATAATAACAAAACAGTGAAAACCGAATGGGTAAAGTAACATTTTAATTATCAACATTGCAGTGCTTCGTTTACCATAGATATTTTATATATTTATGACTGATAGTTGATGTTGTTCTTGCTCTAAATTTTCAGATACATTTGATAAACAATAGTATTACATAACGAATAAAAAGACTAAACCATAATAAACATTACTTTTGTTCAATTTTAATTAAAGATAATCCAACATTAAATGGTTCAAAATGATGTTAGGAGAGACCGTGGCATTTTTTTTTTTTCCAGATTGCGAGATTTCCCAGAATAGTGGAGTCTGGATAAACGTAGATCAACTTATCTCATGATAACCATGAATGATCAGGGTAAAACAGTTTGGGTCTCCAGGCATTGAAAAAACTTGACCAGATTTAGTGAATAGAAGTTTATTCACAATTTCCATAGGAACTTTGTTTAATTGGAGTACCTGCACTTCAACTCCTACAAGTGTATCCAGTAGTAATGTAAATATTTGTATAAAAAAAGGAAACTTTAACTAACACACAGCATGATCCACATTAAACCATCATATGTGTTCCCCACACCATTAAAGAGACATCTAGTAATGCAAATGACCAAAAACTAATAAAGGCTAGATCTTGCGTCTGATACAAAAACTTTACTCACACTTCATAGTTTAATTTTGTATAATGGCACAGTGCAAATTACCATTTTCTTCTTGTCTGTTTATAGCGCAGCAATGATCTAAAACCAAAGAAATAAGTATTCATGAACAAGACATAACAATATGGTAGTGAAATAAAGATCAATTTAAAATTACAGAGGCCTGCAAGAAATCATTTTCAGATTGGGGAATTACTACAGAAAAATTTGTGGCTACAATATAAATCTTGTATAATCTTTTATAAACCCCCTTTTCACGGGCTTGATACTGACAAACAACAATGCTCAGTCAGGTTTACTTTGCGCTATTTTACATTTTTGCTACCACTATTTGTTGTTCAATAAGCCTTAAATAAAACGGTACATGATACATTTCATGAATTTTGAAAATATCAAAAAGTAGCATTACGACTTCAGTTATGGTGATAATATTGCAGTGAACATGTTGACTACTTGCATGGGATAGTTGTGGCACTGTCTGTTTGGTGCAGAGGTTCTTTGATCTAATCCACAATCAGGTCAAAATAAACAGGCAAACACTACACAACAAACAGAAGTAATGACTTCATTAATTAGTCCCCTACCGGCGAAGCCGAAGGGGACTTTAGGTTTGCACTCCGTCCTTCCGTCTGTCCATCTGTCCGTCTGTCCGTCAGTCCGGCAATTCACTTTTCCGGACTAGCCCCGTAGCTCAGTCGGTAGCGCACAGGACTTGAAAACAGGAGGTCGCTGGTTCGATCCCCGGCCTGGCCAATTTCTTTCCGAGGATTGATGATAGTCATTGCGACAGGATTTATTCTTCTGCAACCGCTGACCATTGTTTCGACGATAGTTATGTGGGAAAGCAACCAGTGGCTAGGAAAGAATATTGTGCGGAGTACTGGTAAAAGAAGGTTCAGGAAAGCATGGATAGGTGCACTGGCCGCCGCGATATAACCGAAATAATGTTGAAAACGGAGTTAAACACCATACAATCAATTTTAACTAGCTTACTAAATGGCCCTTCATTCTCAATGTTAACTACCGAGTGTTTGCCATTGATCGTCTTCACGTGGCTCCTTTAGGTAGGTCAGCGGTCGCTTTTGTTCTATGAAAAGTCTCATTGATCGAAAGTTCTTGGTTACTCTTGAGTACTTTTTTTATGGTACCCACGACTGTGTTCGTGTCTAGACTACCCCATTTCTGTAAGGAAAAAACAACAACTGGGTCGTGCAAACCATCGTGATGGATCACAACACCACGTAAATCATTCCCCTTTAGGTCCCCTCAGATACCGTTGAGGACTGCCTGGAACTTGTCATGAAAACCCTTCCTCACATCTGTTAACTGTTGTCCATTGTATTGCGCATCCACTTTTACTCTTGGTATGTTCTGTCTATCGCTGCATTTTGGCAAAGATGCGGATAGCCTTCTTTCTCATTGTATATTTCAGTTTGTGGTTGTTAGGAAGTGTGGAGGGAGCGTCCTGCCTGTGGCTCTTCCACCTCTTGTTTGAACGATTGGAGGGCCCCATTCACCTTCTTCTAAACACAATCTTGCTGTCTCGTTCGTTTCATCATCAAAGAGAACGGCTTTGACAGGTCTGTCAGTTTTTTCCAGTCCTTGTACGTACTCCGTCTTTATGTCCATGTCCTCCTAGTGAAAAGTAACGGGGGTCTGGAGTGGTCCATCTGTTTGTCTATGAACTCATTTTTGTATTCTGGCTGCCTCAGTTGGAACAGTCTTTGTCATACTAGCACGGAATCCTGGATCCCCATGGTCATTGCAAAGTTCAGTAGCTCACCCTTGTCCGTACACGACTTCACCATCACCTCCATTATTTCAGCGACAGCGTCCATGTTGCTTGATTGAAATCTGAAAGCAATAAGTATGTTAGCTAGCATGCTTTCTCATATATTTTATCAATCTTGTTTTGGAAATGTGCTATTTTTAAATATGAATCCTCGTTCTGTAATCCGATTTTCTGTTACACGTATCCCTAAACGATTATAAAAAAGCACTCTCTGATTACCTACTCGTATACACATGCTGTAATCTAATAAGTTAAAAAATCTCAATTACGTAGATAAAGCTGTCTTTAAAGGGCGACTCTAACAAAATACATTGGACTGAAACCAAAGTCAATAGAAATAGTTTCTTATAATGATTAGACCCAAAGCTAAATTTTATGGCGTTATGCTGAAAAGGACTGAATGTAAAAATTCTTTTGAATCAAGCAGTTTTAGCTTCACTGGCCAAAGGCCAGCGAGCTTATGTCATGGCGCTGTGTCTGTCGTGCATCCATCCGCCTGACTGACCTTTTCTGTGTTATCTTTTATATCAAACTACCCATCCAATTTTGACCAAATTTCACAGAAGTAATCCTGCCTCGGCGCTCTTCAGAATTTGTTGAAAGAATTTGATTCTTTCAAAACCTCTGGTTGCCATGGCAACAAAACTGAAAAATATTGAAAATGTTTGAAAATCTTCTTGACCGAAACTACAAGGCCCAGGGCTACTAAATTTGGCATGTAGCTTCATCTGATGAATCTCTACTAAGTTTCTCCAAGTTATAGCTCTGGGGTCAAAATTGGCCCTGCCCCAGGGGTCACAAGTTTTGCACAGGCTTATATTGTTAGAATTTTAAAAATCTTCTTATTTTAAACCATGAGGCCTGAGGCATGTAGCTTCATCTAATTGACCTCTAATAATGTTTTCCAAATTTTAATCTTGGGGTCAAACTTAGCCTTGCTACGGGAGTTAAAATTTTTACATGGGCTTATATAGTAAAAACTTTAAAGATCTTCTCGTTCCTAACCATAAGGCCTAGGTCTACTAAATTTTGCATGTAGCGTAATCTAGTGGGTCTCTACCAATATACTCCAACTTGTTGCCCTTGGGTAGAATTTGGCGGTGCCCCTGGCAGTCACAATTTTTAAATGGACTTACATGGTGAAAACTTTAATAATTTTCTCATGCCTAACCGTAAAATACCTAGGGCTATGGCATTTTGTATTGATGTTTATCTAGTAGACCTCTGTTACGATTGTTCAACTTACGGCCCTAGAGTCTCATTTGGCCCCGCCCAACGAGTAACAAGTTTTCAATAAGCTAATATAGTGAAACTTTATTGTCTATAGCCATACGGCCTAGACCTGTATCATTTGGCATATGGCCTTATCTTGTGGACCTTTACCGGGATTCAAGCAATAATAGCTCTGTGGTAAAAAATGATTAATTGAATGTATGGTGTTTAACGCCATTTTCAATATTTCATTTATTCCGCGGCGACCAGTGCACCTATCCATGCTTTCCTGGAGTTTCTTTACCAGTACTCCGCACAATATTCTTTCCAAACCACTGGCTGCTTTCCCACATAACCATCATCAAAACAATGTTCAGCGGTTATCATCAATCCTTGGAAAGAAATTGGCCGAGCCCCTGTTCTCAAGTCCTGTATGCTACCGACTGAGCTACAGGGGCTCGGCATGGTAATCAAAGCGCTGAAGGCACTGTTATGGTGGTTGTCCGGTTGAAGTTGAGTTTTTGGTCAGACAGACAGACAAGCTGACTCCTTTGCACAGCCCAATCATAATGGGGGTGGGGGGTATAAGCTTTAATAGTTAGGAAGTTATGGCCTGCACTGGACAAAAATTCAAAGTGAATATCACCAAAGGGCAATAATACATGGCAGAGTTATGGCTCTTATGCACTGCGCTTCTCCATAATGTGTTCTATTAGTGTATGAAGTTTTAAATTGATAGCTTTTATAGTTTGAAAGCCAGGGTTGAAAAATTCAGGGTGGAACGACACACAGACGGATGGACAAGGTGACATCAGTATACCCCTCTCAAACTTCATTTAGTGGGGGAGGGGGTGTTATAACAAAACAGGTAAAACAGTTTAGTTTATCAAGTGGCATTTATTTAAAAATAAACTATAAAGTAACATTTATTTAAACATAAACTATAAAGTAACACAAAGACATTTTGAAATCCTTAGGGAATAATTAAAATACTATGAAAAATAACACTCTCAATATTCAGTATTTTGGCTATTGCCTTTTTCAAGAGTTTGAAACACTTCATCCCTCTAGAACATTTTTGGGCGTGTATCATTCAGCCATATTGTTTTACTAAAAGGATTAGTAAAACAATATGGCTGCATGATACACACTAAAAAATGTTCTACAGGGATAAAGTGTATAAAGTAAGAGATGTCATAAATATTGCCCAATGACTATAAACTTTTTTCAAGCTTAACTTCACCGAGCACAAAACTCTAAACCAATAAGAGGGCCAAGATGGCCCTGGATGGCTCACCTGAATTTTGTAAGGGACCATACGCAATTTTTTTTTTTTTTTTTTTTTTTTTGAGGTATTGAAACTTTGGAAACAAAATCATTATTTTGCCAAGCTTTTTTTGAGGTATTCAATGACAAATTTACTAAATCTAGGCTCATTCAGTTTAAACAGATGTCAACACTAACAAAAAGCAATTGCATATTTCTAACAAAATTGCAATTTTGTCAATATGATCATCTTAATAATCTTGAGATATCTTTTTAGGTAATCAAAGACGCATTTACTAAATCTACACTTAATCAGTTTGTTTAACTCTTTACCAAACAACAAAATTTTAGACCAATCCAAATTGAAAGACTTTGCAGACGACAAGATAAATGTGACTCAAAAATTGAACTTTCTTTTGGGAAGAATAGAAAACACTGTTGGAAAAGGAGAAAATGCTGGTTACCAGCATTTTCTCCTTTTCCCACAATGTTTTCAAAAGCTTCATTCTTAGGGTCTTTAAAAGTCGGAATTGTGTGGTAAAGAGTTAAAAAGAAAGCTATGTCAACATAAACAAAAAGCAAATGCACAATTCAAGCAAAATTGCATTTTTGTCAATGTTTCCAACTTAATTATTTTAATATATTTTTTCTAGGTAATCAGTAACGCATTTACTGAATCTACCCTCATTCTGTTTAAACAGATATGTCAATACTTACAAAAGGCAACTGCATATTCCAAGCAAAATTGCATTTTTGTCAATATTTTCGATAAATAATTGTGAGATTTTTTTTTGAGGTAGTCAATAATGCATGTACTGAGTCTATGCTCAATCATTCTGTTTAAAAAGAAATGTCAACACTAACAAAAAACAACTGCACATTCCAAGCAAAAGTGCTTTTTTTGTCATTGTTTTCACCTCAACAATCTTGAGACATATAATTTAGAATTCTTCACAAGAACATAGTTCTTCATGTTACCCTTGTTTAGTTATCAGCAAACATATTTGCTATGTACATTCAAGCAAACATTATATTGTTGAGTTCGGAAAACCAATTGCTTCATTAGCCTTAGTACATGTATCATGAAATATACAAGCAGGTATTTGTTGTACAACACTTTTGTAAGTGCTTTTGTAATTATTTTCTTACAATAGTCTTGCAAAAACCTGTTTACATGTAAAAAAGCTATTAAACAAAATATCGAGCATAAAGACATATCGCTTTTGTAATTATTTGCTTACAATAGTCTTGCAAAAACCTGTTTACATGTAAAAAAGCTACTGAACAAAATATCAAGCCTAAACACATATCATTGGAAAACATTAAAACAGTATTTTCCTGGTCTAATGACCAAATGGCAAAAACTAACTACTAAACATAATCACTATGCTGTAAGTATACTACAGCTGTTGGTGAATGTGGCTTCATGCCCCCTCCAACCCTTTGACAGAAACAGGCAATTTTACAAAAGAGATAACTACTAAACATTATTATTATGCTGTAAGTAAAGTAAAAAAATCTGTATGTACACAAAAGAAACCTAACATGTTGACTACACAATACTAAGTTATCAAATGGCTGTTTTTCTTTTAAGTTGAACAGATTAGTAGATTTTCTTTAGATTTGATAGAGTTCAATCCCTTTATGAAAGTTTCAAAAGAATTGGATCAAAACTCTGGACATCATTTCCTAAACAAGAAATGGAAATTACCAACTTTTGTTTGTTTGTTTGAATGGTGTTTTACACCGCTTTCAACGTTATATCAATCATATTACGCCAACAGCTCACATATTCATGTTTCCTAGGTTTCACCAGTACTAGGCTAGGCTCTAAAGTGTCTTGCCCAAGGACACTCCTGTGAAAAAACCCAGTGGAGCCAGTGAGGCTTGAATCCGGGACCTCCAGGTCATGGGTCCTGCACTTTACCACTGAGCCACACAGGACCCGATTATCAACTTTAAATGACTACTTCTCCCAAATTGTTCATTGGATTTTTTTTAAAATCAATACAGTTCAAGCTGTTGATGAGATAAACAAAATATACAATTTTAACAAAAATCTGGTAACCAAGGACATTGTATCACATAGACAAGCAATAGAAATTTACGTTGAAATGGCTACTTTTCCCTTATTATTTGTTGGACTGTTTACAAAATCAATACCTTTCAAGCTATTGATAAGATAAACAATCTCTGCAATTTTCATTTAAAACTGACTAGAAATGCAGATTGCATAAACAAGAAATGGAAATTTTCAACCTGGAATAACTATTTTTTTCCAAACTGTTTTTAAGATTTTTTTCAAAATCAACAGGATTGAAGCCATTGATAAGATAAACAAACTGAAAGTTTCACAAAAATCTTACTACAAATTAATGTAGACTTTATCATGTACACAAGAAATGGATATTGTAAACTTCAAATAGGAGTATGTTCCCAATCTAATCCAAATGGCATAGACTTACTACTAAACATAATCACCATGTGTAAGTAAACTAGAGCAGTTGCTGAATGTGGCTTCATGCCCCCTTCCAACCCTATGGCAGAAACAGGCAATTTTACAAAAGAAATAACTACTAAACATTATCATTATGCTGTAAGTAAAGTAAAAAAATCTGTATGTACACAAAAGAAACCTAACATGTTGACTAGACAATACTACTTGTAAGTTATCAAATGGCTGTTTTTCTTTTAAGTTAAACAGAGTAGTAGATTTTCTTCAGATTTGATAGAGTTCAATCCCTTTATGAAAGTTTCAAAAGAATTGGATCAAAACTCTGGACATCATTGCCTAAACAAGAAATATAGATTATCAACTTTAAATGACTACTTCTCCCAAAGTGTTCATTGGATTCTTTTCAAAATCGATACTGTTCAAGCTATTGATGAGATAAACAAAATACACAAGTGTAACAAAAATCTGGTAACCAAGGACATTTAATCACAGAGACAAGCAAAAGAAATTTTTACGTTGAAATGGCTACTTTTCCCTTATTGTTTGTTGGATTTTTTTTTTTCAAAATCAATACCATTCAAGCTAATGATAACATGAACAAACTCTGCAAGTTTCATTAAAAATTGACTAGAAATGCAGATTAAATCGCATAAACAAGAAATGGAAATTTTCAACCTGAAATGGCATTTTTTTTCCCCATACTGTTTGTAAGATTTTTTTCAAAATCAATAGGATTGAAGCTATTGATAAGATAAACAAACTGCAAGTTTCACGAAAATCTATCTACAAATGCAGACCTTATCATGTACACAAGAAATGGATATTGTAAACTTCAAATGAGAGTATGTTCCCTGATCTAATGACCAAATGGCATAGACTTCCTACTAAACATAATCACCATGTTGTAAGTAAACTAGAGCAGTTGCTGAATGTGGCTTCATGCCCCCTTCCAACCCTTTGACAGAAACAGGCAATTTTACAAGAGAAATAACTACTAAACATTATTATTATGCTGTAAGTAAAGTAAAAAAATCTGTATGTACACAAAAGAAACCTAACATGTTGACTAGACAATACTACTTGTAAGTTATCAAATGGCTGTTTTTCTTTTAAGTTAAACAGAGTAGTAGATTTTCTTCAGATTTGATAGAGTTCAATCCCTTTATGAAAGTTTCAAAAGAATTGGATCAAAACTCTGGACATCATTGCCTAAACAAGAAATATAGATTATCAACTTTAAATGACTACTTCTCCCAAAGTGTTCATTGGATTCTTTTCAAAATCGATACTGTTCAAGCTATTGATGAGATAAACAAAATACACAAGTGTAACAAAAATCTGGTAACCAAGGACATTTAATCACAGAGACAAGCAATAGAAATTTTTACGTTGAAATGGCTACTTTTCCCTTATTGTTTGTTGGATTTTTTTTTTCAAAATCAATACCATTCAAGCTATTGATAACATGAACAAATTCTGCAAGTTTCATTAAAAATTGACTAGAAATGCAAATTAAATCACATAAACAAGCAATGGAAATTTTCAGCTTGAGATGGCTTTTTTTTCCATATTGTTTGTAAGATTTTTTTCAAAATCAATAGGATTGAAGCTATTGATAAAATAAACGAACTCAAAGTCTCACAAAAATCTAACTACAAATGCAGACTTTATCACATACACAAGAAATGGAAATTATAAACTTCAAATGGCTACATTTCCCATACTGGCTTTTGGATTTTTTTCTTTCGAAATCAATAGGATTGAAGCTATTGATAAAACAAACTGCAAGTTTCACGAAAATCTGACCACAAACGCAGACTTTATCGTGCAAACAAGAAAGAGAAATTTTAAACTTTATATGGCAACTTTTCCCATACTGGCTTTTTAGCTCACCTTGGCACAACGTGCTAAAGGTGAGCTATTGTGATCGCCCTATGTCCGTCGTCCGTCAACAATTTCTTTAAACATCTTCTTCTCCTAAACCACTGGGCCAATCTTGATGAAACTTGGCAGGGATGTTCCTTGGGTGAAGCTCTACCAAAATTGTTCAAAGAATTGAATTCCACCCAGAACTCTGGTTGCCATGGCAACAAAAAGGAAAAAAAAAACCAAAATCTTTGAAAATCTTCTTCTCTGAAACTAGAAGGCGCAGAGCTTTGATATTTGGTATGTAGCATCTCCTAGTGGAACTCTACCAAGTTTGTTCATTTGATGCCCCTGGGGTCAAAACTGGCCCCGCCCCAGGGGTCACAAGTTTGAGCATAGTCACAAAGAAGGAAAACTTAAAAATCTTGTTCTCTAAAACTTGAAGGCGTAGAGCTTTGATGTTTGGCATGTAGCATCTCCTAAAGGACCTCTACCAAGTTTGTTCATATGATGCCCCTGGGATCAAAACTGGCCCCGCCCCGGGGGTCACAATTGCCAACATAGGAACAAAGAAGGAAAACTTTAAAATTCTTCTCCTCTAAAACTAGAAGGCGTAGAGCTTTGAAATTTGGTATGTAGCATTGCCTAGTGAACCTCTACCAAGTTTGTTCATATGATGCCCCTGGGGTCAAAACTGGCCCTGCCTCGGGGGTCACAAGTTTGAGCATAGTTACAAAGAAGGAAAACTTTAATAATCTTCTTCTCGGAAACTTGAATGTGCAGAGCTTTGATATTTGCCTTGTAGCATCTACTAGTTGACCTCTACCAAGTTTGTTCATATGATGCCCCTGGGGTCAAAACTGGCCCCGCCCCGGGGGTCACAATTTCCAACATAGGAACAAAGAAGGAAAACTTTAAGAATCATCTTCTCTAAAACTAGAAAGCATAGAGCTTTGATATTTGGCATGAAGCATCTCCTAGTGGACCTCTACCAAATTGTTCATATGATGCCCTTGGGGTCAAAACTGGCCCTGCCCCGGGGGGTCACAAGTTCGAACATAGGAACAAAGAGTGAAAACTTTAAAAATCATCTTCTCTGAAACTGGAAGGCGTAGAGCTTTGATATTTGGTATGTAACATCGCCTAGTGAACCTCTACCAAGTTTGTTCATATGATGCCCCTGGGGTCAAAACTGGCCCCGCCCTGGGGGTCACAATTTCCAACATAGGAAAAAAGAAGGAAAACTTTAAGAATCTTCTTCTCTGAAACAGGAAGGCATGGAGCTTTGATATTTGGTATGTAGCATCTTCTAGTGGATCTCTACCAAGTTTGTGCATATGATGCCCTTGGGGCAAAAGTTGGCCCTGCCCCGGGGGTCACAAGTTCGAACATAGGAACAGAGAAGGAAAAATTTAAGAATCATCTTCTCTGAAACTGGAAGGCGTAGAGCTTTGATATTTGGTATGTAGCATCGCCTAGTAGACCTCTACTAAGTTTGTTCATATGATGCCCTTGGGGTCTAAATTGGCCCTGCCCCGGGGGTCACAAGTTCAAACATAGGAACAAAGAAGGAAAACTTTAATTTTTTTTTCTCTTAAATGGGAAGGCATAGAGCTTTGATATTTGGTATGTAGCATCTCCTAGTGGACTTCTGCCAAGTTTGTTCCAAGGATGCTGCTTGGGTCAAAACTGGCCCAGCCCCTGGGGTCTCAAGTTCGAACATAGGAACAAAGAAGGAAAACTTTAAAATTCTTCTTTTCTGAAACCGAACGGTGTGGAGCTTTGATATTTGGTATGTTGCATCTCAGAGTAGACCTCTACCAAGTTTGTTCATATGATGCCCCTGGGTCAAAACTGGCCCCGCCCCGGGGGTCACAAGTTCGAAGATAGGAACAAAGAAGGAAAACTTTAAATTTCTTTTTCTCTTAAATGGGAAGGTGTAGAGCTTTGATATTTGGTATGTAGCATTTCCTAGTGGACCTCTACCAAGTTTATTCATATGATTCCCCTGGGTCAAAACTGGCCCAGCCCCGGGTGTCACAAGTTCGAACATAGGAACAAAGAAGGAAAACTTTAAAATTCTTCTTTAAAACTGGAAGGCGTAGAGCTTTGATATTTGGTATGTAGTGATTCTCTTCTAAGTTTGTTTGCCCATCTAAGCGCAACAATTTCATTGAGTTCAAAATTGGGTCATCTTGGGTCATAAATTATGTCACTAGGTCAGATTAAAGAAATACCTTGTTGGCACTCTGGAGGCCACATTATTTGCTCAATTGCCTTGAAAATTAGTTAGAAAGTTTGTCTTTATAAAGTCTCACATAAGATTAATTTGGGTCAACTTGGGTCATAAACTAGTTCACTGGGTCAAATTAAAGAAATACCTTGTTTGCACTCTGGAGGCCACATTTATTGCTCAAATGACCTGAAATTTGGCCAGAATGTTTGTCTTGATGAAATACCAGATGAGTTTGGATTTGGGTCACCTGGAACCATAAACTAGGTCACTAGGTCAAAATAAAGAAATACCTTGTGGGCACTCTAGAGGCCACATTATTTGCTTAATTGCCTTGAAAATTGGTGAGAATGTTTGTCTTTGTAAAATCTCACATGAGTCTGAATTTGGGCAAACTGGGGTCATAAACTAGGTCACTTGGTCAAATTAAAGAAATAACTAGTGGGCACTCTAGAGGCCATATTTATTATTCATTTGATTTGAAAATTGGTTAAAATGTTTCTTTTGATATAGTAAAAGACCAGTTCAAATTTGGGTCACCTGGGGTCATAATCTAGGTTACTAGGTCAAATTAAAGAAATATCTGTAGGGCACTCGAGGCCACATTTTTTGCTCAATTGACTTGAAAATTGGTCAAAATGTTTGTCTTCATGAAATATGAGCTTGAAATTGGGTCACCTGCGGTCAAAAACTAGGTCACATGGTCAAATTAAAGAAAAACTTTAAGGCACTCTACTATGGTGAGCGACCCAGGGCCATCATGGCCCTCTTGTTTAGTTTTTTTTTCAAAATCAATAGGGTTGAAGCTATTGATTAGATATAAGAACTGTGCAAGCTTCGCACAAATCTGACAACAAATGTAGACTATCGCATAAACAAGAAATGGACATTTTCAACTTCAAATGGCTTCTTTTCCTATACTGTTTTTTTTTTTAAATCAATACAGTTCAAGCTATTGATGAGATCAACAAACTGTGAAAGTTTCATGAAAATCTGACTACAAATGCCGATTGGATCACATAAGCAATGGCAATTTTTTACTTCAAAAGGCTACTCTTCCCATACTGTTTGTTAATTTTTTTTTCAAAACCAATAGGGTTGAAGCTATTATAAGATAAAAAAAAAAAAAAACTGCGAAAATCTGATAACAAATGCAGACTTTATCGTGTAAACAAGAAAAAGCCTATCGGACGGATGACGGGAACCGTACCATGACATAAGCTCTGGTGGCTTTCAGCCAGTAGAGCTAAAAATATAGGCCTGATTTTCTCTTTTTTAGTTTTCAGATCTATCCTTTCTTATTACATTCAATAGTACCTGGAACTGTTTGGTAAAGGGTTATAAACTTTATAAAATTTTAGACTGGTCCAAATTAAAAGCACTTGTAGACAACAAAATATGCATGACTCAAAAATTGAAATTTGTTTCCAACATAGTAGAAAACACTGTGAGAAAAGGAAAAAAAAAAATGCTGGTTACCAGCATTTTCTCACAATGTTTTCAAAGGTTTCTATCTCAGGGCCCTAAAAACCGGGGATTGTTTGGTAAAGGGTTAATATTGTTGTCTACAAGTGCTTTCATTCAATCCAATCTAAATTTCTGTTGTTTGGTAGTAATGAGCTCTGCTTTCAATTTTTTCTATTTTCAGAACTTTCCCACCACATCTTGTTATTTTTAAATTTAATGGTTCATTTGGGCAGAAGTCCTCTATTTTGTTTTCTCCCGTGCAACATAGCCTTTCCAACATGTCTCTTTGTACACAGACAGTTTCATTATTTTCTGTAATCAGTTCTACCTCTTCCCCTGTAACGCACATGCCATCTACTGTAAGATATACTTGTTCGAGAGGAGCATCACACTTCTGCAGAAGAAAAACAAGATGTGTTTGCACATGATCCCCTTACAACCAGTTTTTAGAAATGACTAAAACTTTGACCTTTTAACCATGATCTAGTGACGAAAAGAGACACAATACCGCAGAATCTTATTTTTTTTTAAACTCTATACCACAAAATCCCTACTGTTAGCGACCCTAAGAAAGAGGCCTGGTGAAAACATAATGGGAAAAGGAGAAATTGTTGGTAACCAGCATTCTCTCATTTTCCAACGATGTTTTCTATCCTTCCTAGAACAAATTTAATTTTTTCGGTCGCATTTATTTTGTCGTAAATGCTTTTAATACGGACCAGTCTAAAATTTGCTGTTTGGTAAAGAGTTAATAATAAAATGACCTTTTTTTTTTAAACTGGTCCAAATTCAAAGCTATTGCAGACAACGAATTCGATAAAGCCCAATGAGCAGAAAACGTAAAGAAAAGATGTGTTTGTGAAACATGAATGCCTCCATAAGGGCAAATTTTCAAAAATACGACCTTGTTAAATGACATCGACTGTTGTACCAAATGTGTATCAATGAGATTATCTTCCAAATGTGTGCTTTTTTTATTCAAATATTTTCGAAGTTACAGGGTGTTAGTGTTTCTGATTAAGTTTTCAGACTAAAAGGGGAGAATTATCTAAATGCTAACACACATTTTTTCCTTTTCCTTACAGTGTTTTCTGAGGTTGTTTTTCTCAGGGATGTTAAAACCCAGTATTGTGTGACAATGGGTAAAGGCACACATGCAACAAAGCATGATACTGTATCTTGTATATACTAAGCAAGACAAGTTAGCTCTAGTTGAGGACAAGCAACATTTTTCTGTAGATCAAATAATTATTCCTACGTATATGAAATGTGGGTCTTGAAAATATTTTGCATAGAACTTTTGCATAGAAATATCTTAAGTTCACAAAATTAAAAATCCTTCACTTTGTCACCAGAAGAATACATTTATTTCAAAATTCCCAAGATCCCTTAACCCTTGTTTTTCGAAGAAACCCAATATTTTTGGGGGATCATCATGCGATCATATAAGCATTTTGTTAAGTGTTTAACTCGTTACCAAACGACAATATTTTAGGCTTGTCCAAATCGAAAGCATTTGCAGACAACAAAATAAAAGTGACTGAAAATCTGAAATGTGTTTTGTGAAGGTTGGAAAACATTGTGGGAAAAGGAGAAAATGCTGGTGACCAGCATTTTCTCCTTTTCCCACAATGTTTTCAAAAGGATTCTTTCTCACGGTCGTCAAAAGTAGGGATTGTGTGGTAATGGGTTAAAGGCCAATGCAACACTTACACTTGCAACCATCATAAAATTCTGAAACAGATTCATAAGGCTCATTTCTTTGTACAAAAAAAAAAAAAAAATTTTCCTTTTTTTTTTTTAACTGGAATATTTATATGACCATAGTTATATTTAAGACTTAGATTGAATTGACTGATTACACCCCCCGTCTGTAAAAAGTTAATCCATTACTCCCTTACAACAAAACATTCAGAGAACATTCAAAAGAATTGTAAGAAAAACTGCTCACTTTTTTCAACAAAAATATTCTGAATTTTTTTTCCCTCTTATAATACCCTTGAACAGAATATATTAGCATTCTTTCTGATGACAAAAGCAACTATCGGAGAAAGTTTCACCAATCTTTCAGCTCTTGTATATATTGCTTGATTTAAGAAATATCAAATTACTCTAGGGTTTAGATGAAAGTAAATTTAAGAAAGTTTTTCTAGAACAGTAAACACTTAAACTCAATTGGTAATAAAAGAATACCTTGATTTTACTCCTGTATGTAGTTGATAGTGATATAACACTGTTATAACTATTGACTATGACATCCGTAATGGTGACGTGATCCCCAGGTCTAACATCCTGTTCAGAAGTTTCCCTCCAAAGTGTCACTTTACTGTGACCAGTACTCTCCTCGATGATAATGTTTTTTATTTGGACCTTTTCTTTGTTTTTCTCAACGGTCCTGGGTTCCTCTTCCTGGAAAATTATTTGAACAAACATTTAGCTAAATACTGGCACAATAAGTTAACCCTTTCCCAACGACAAATTTTAGACTCCATACTTTTGCAGACGACAATTTTAGATTTGATGAAAATGTTGGAAAGTTCTATGAAAGGGTAGAAAAGGGTTTGTTTGGGAAAGGGTTAAATGGTAATGCTAATTTTCGGTAATTTTGCAGCAGCCAGTGCACCTACTCATGTCTTCCTGTCTGATGATAAAAGAAAAGATCAGAGCCTTGATAGATCATCTCGGTAAAATAAAGAAATAATCATGGTTATCATTGATAATCTATTGACTTTTTAGCAACTATGTTGTTTTGAGAGTAATAATTGTGGACAAGCTTGCATCAGTATTCAAATTTAATTCTTTTTAGCAATTTTAAGTGTAAATACAAAGGAGATTGGTTAAGAATTCAATATATTTGTGGACAGTGTGACAGATGGGTTATAAATGACTTTACTTGTACTCTTTTCTTTGACTGCATCCAGCTTTTTTTTTCTTTTACCAATTGTTCTGTCATATCATGGTGAAGTTCACCTACTAATCTGCTTTCTGGGTTTCACCAGTATTAGGCTGGGGCTCTTGCTGCCCAAGGACATGCTATCATGCAGTGCTATCAATAAGGGCACATTTCAGAAATTTTTATAATTCCATGATCAAATTTTAGGATTTTTAAAAAAAAAATCTGGATTTTTTTTCCACATCGGTCAATGTGGTCTTAGGCTTAGATTTATTTCAAAGCTTTCGATTTGGACAAGCCTAAAATATTGTCGTTTGGTAATGAGTTAAGAGTTAAAGCTTAACTCTGTACGAGTTAAAGCTTAACTCTTTACCACACAATCACGACCCTGGGGAAGAAGCCTATAGAAAACATTGTGGGAAATGGAGAAAATGCTGGTAACCCTATCGAAGCCATAAATCATTATATTACCAAGATTTAATTTGCTGTCTGCAGATGCTTTGAATTTGGTCCAGTCCAAGAATTTGTTGCTTGGTAAAGAGTTAAATGCTATCCAGAATAAAGTTTTTTGTCAAAAAAAAATAATAATAGCTTACCAGTATGATCTTGCCTGCTATTGACACTTTCTTTTTTAAAGGTGATGATAAGGCTGATGTGATTGAAATCACCTCAGCAGGGGGTGGATTTAATATTTTTTGAGCTTTATCAATTAAATCTTCGGTCACCTCTATGTTTTTAAAGGCACTGATCACCTTCGTCTTAGAGGTGACCACGATGATCTTCTCGGTATTCTCTATTTTGGTTATTATCTCCCTCAGCATCACATTGGCTCCATTCTGAAACACATAGAATCAATATGATTTTAGGATGGAAATCTATGGACTTATCTTATGGCAATTTGATTACTAGACTGCCAAGTAGAATCATCAAGATTGACCAGCTGATTAAGGAGATATTTAACATATAACTTGAGTTAAGCTAAAACAAACAAGAGTGCTGTATGCAGGTGCAAATGCTTGTCTGCAATATCCAAAGTTAAAATTTCAAGTCAAACTACATGGTCAAAGATGTGACTTTGATATTCAAATCTGACTTTTTTTTGATCATGTCTATCAGCTGATGTTTAACTCTTTACCAAACGACAAAATTTTAGACTGGTCCAAATTGAAAGCACTTGCAGACGAGAAAATAAACGTAACTCATAAATTGAACTTTGTTTCCAGCAGGATAGAAAACATTGTGGGAAAAGGAGAAAATGCTGGTTACCAGCATTTTCTCCTTTTCTCACAATGTTTTCTACAGGCTTCTTTCTCAGGGTCGTCAAAAGTAGGGATTGTGTGGTAATGGGTGAAGGATTTTGTGCAGATTCAAGTATGCAATGGAAGCTGACCAATCAGCATTTATTGGTCTTGAATCTGTACAAAAAACAGTTTTAAGAGCATCCAACATACAGTGATTAACTCTTTATCAAACCATAAAATCTTGGCCTAGTCCAAATTGAAAGCATTTGCAGGCGACAAATTCAGTGTTGCTAAAATGATGATTTCAGTCTTTGATAGGATTAGAAATCATTGAGGGAAAGTCAGAAAATTCTGATTACCAGCATTTTCTCCTTTTCCAACAATGTATAAAGGCTTCTTATACAGGGTTGTTAAAGTCGTGATTGTGCAGTAAAGAGTTAAAAAGTGATTAGGGCTGAAATACCTTAATGATGGTACATACGTACAAAATATGAGCAATGTAACTTGAATACTTCCAGTCATAGGCATTGTCAACATGAAATAATAAATGTCTGTGTTCAGATAGACACATCACAGCAATACAAGATAAATGCAACGAATTACAAGAGCTCTGCATCTGGGTCCCAACATATAACTTTTAAGTACTTTATAGTAGGTTGAAAAAAAAAAAGACCTAATTAGGCCAAAATAATTTTTAGAACTACCTAACATATGTTCACTTTGTTCAAAGTTTCCAGCTGATATCTGGCATGGGAGCAAAGATATTACAAATTGTCAAACTTTTGCACAACAATGATGACAACGACCACAACAACAGGGCTGTGACAATACCTAGTTTTCTTCAAAGTCGACCTAAAAAGATTTCTAAAGATAACTGCCCTTAATTCATACAACTATTTTAGTTTTCAGTTAGATACGTTCAGTGAAAATAGCGAATTCTTTGTACCCAAGAGAACAACAGGTTTGATTGTGTTCCAAATATTGTTGACCATAACCTTTACACAAAATTCAAAAGGGGTCCTGTATGGCACAGTGGTGGAATATTTGATTGTAATCAAGTGGTCCTGGTTTCAAGCCGTACTGGATCCTCTGGATTTTTTCGTGGGAATGTCCTTGGACAAGACACTTCAGAACCCCAGCCTAGTACTGGTGATACCCAGGAAAAACATGAATAATGTGAGCTGTTGCAGTGATATGACTGAAATACTGTTGAAAGCTGCATAAAACACCATTGAATCAATCAGTCAACACAAAATTCAAAGCTTCTTACCTTTAGTAGTTGAAATTTTTCACTGCAATAGCAAAGCATCTTGATGACATCTGTGCCATCACTTACAGCACATGTAAGCAACGGCTTAGAAGCCCCATCCTTCATATAAGTAATTGGCTCTTCACGAGCCACAACTTTCACTCTCAGGCCCAGTGAATAGGGCCCTGGTGACCTGTCTTTGAAAGCTTTCTCGATGCTTGTCATCTGGAACAATAAAATGGGTTGGATTTAGTAAATAGTAATTTTAAGGTACATGTTTATCAACCATTCTCTGATTTAATGACAAAGGATAACAAAAACAACTGCAATCTAGCTCTCTTCAAAATTTCCATTCAGTCCTTTTATGATATCAATTTTCGTATCATTAATCTCTATACTTGCTATAATACTTCATTTTTTTTATCTTTGACATAAGCAAGGACTATTAAGACTAAGAGTTGAGAGCAAGTCTTAAATGGTTAACAGTACTTTATAACAAGAAAGTACTGTCAAAAAAATTAATCTCTGGGTACCAGATAGAAGGGTTTATGGTCAGAGTAGTAGGATTCAAGCACTCCAAATTTTTCAATAAAACTGTCATTCATGTTTGTATATATGTGATCTAGACAGCTGTCATAGTCAGTTGTAAAAAATGTGATCAACTGTTCAAGACAGAGACTGTCACTAAAAAGCTTTGAAAATGATCTGCTTCCTGTGTTAAAATCATAATTAAAATCACCAAAAAGAGTAACAAACATCTTTTTGGGAAGAAATCCAGCAAAATGCTCCAACACTTTTTTTGAACCAAATAAAGCTGATAGGAATTTGAAAAAAATAGTTAGATACGGTTGCATACTTGGGTGGACAGTATACAAATCCTAAAATGTGTTGTCCAATACCTATTAGAGCTATTTCAATTCCAAAAAAGGTATTGACAGAAAAGTTTGTAACACTGAGGAATTCTTTACAATATATTGCTATACTATGTAAAGATTGCTCATATTCTGAGCAAAATAGTTTAAAACCATCAATTTTGAACCTTTCAGCTGTTTGATTTGAAATTCTTGTTTCAACAAAACCTAAGATGTCAAATTGTAGTAACATGCAATCTTGCTTAATAAAGTGCTTTTTTAAAGATCTACAGTTTTGATAACCAATTTTCAGTCCTGCTGAATTTTCAAAACATGGTAAATGCTTTGTGATGTTCTTGTCACTTCTAAGTCGTTCCATTTCTTTAATGACTTCTGAAGATACACTTATCTTTGATGAGTTAAGATGCAGTATGTGTATGCCTGACAGGCTAGTCACTCTACTTAATCCTACATAATGAATATGGTCAATTTTCCTTTCACCAAAGTCAATAACAGCTCCCTTAATGGTTGATCCTTGTGCCTTATGAATTGTCTTTCCAGCAGAAAGGTACAATAGAAATTGACGACGAACAATTTGATAAATTTTGTGGTAGCGATATGAAAACCTGCGACATGTTTCTATAATGGGTGTCCATGCTACAGATATGCCATGTTTGTACAAATGCTTGTAATTTCTACGCCAATTTTTCCCAATACAAACATCATCGAATTCAACCCAAATTATGCTACATCTTGAGGAATTTTCCACCCTAAAGTCAAATTTCTTTACTGTGCCTGAAGCACCATTTGTAAGGCCATCTTTTGTATCAAGATTACAACAAAGTTCTGTAGCTAAGCCTATTCCCAGTAGCAGTTTTTTTTGAAGCCCCATAGTTTTTGTTGGGTCTAAAGGAATTCTTGACAACATGTTTTCTTGTAAAAAACAACTTGTATTTCCTGTAATAGAGTCAATGGCATCAACTTCCACGCGGTCACAAGGAGGAATATCAGACAGGATTGTGTCATTATGAGCTGAAGCATCTACTCGCCTACAAAATAAATGCTGTAGCTGTTTCTCATTCATATCTAAAGAGTTTTTATTCACAACACATCTGCTCTGCATCATTTTCAAGTCTTCATCAGTATAATTTCCTTCACGCAGCCTATTCAACATTTCTGCAAAAGCAATATCACTCTTTTGTCTCATTATTTCTTTTAATTCAAAGAATTCAAACAGATCAACCCACAAATTAGTGCCTAAACACTGAAGTTGTGAGGTCTTGTATTCTTGAGAAAACACCCAGGAATCAAGAACTGGTTTCAACTGAAAAAGATCACCAACAGCAAGAATACGTATATCTCCAAATGGCTTCGTGCATCCTTTTATCTCCTGTAATCGCAGATTTATAAAATTAAACATTGCTCTGCCTACCATAGAAATTTCATCAATTTCATCAATTATGATGACCTTTAAATCATGGTATTGTGCACGCATAGTGTTCAACTGTTGCATATCAAGAGGTTTGAAGTGAAAGCCTTGATTTGCAGGTATGCAAAATGCTGAATGAATTGTGCTTCCACCAATATTATGTGCAGCTTTACCAGTGGGAGCACACAATAACAATTTGACTGTACCTGGATCTTCTTCATGTAAATGACTAAAATGTTTTATAAGTGCTTGATAAATTGCTCTTATCAATACAGATTTCCCGCATCCAGCACCACCAGACAAAAAAGTAAAGAATGGAAAGCATTTTGATTTTACTTTATTCAGGATGTAATAGAAAAATAACTTCTGGTCATAATTCAAATCTCAGATAATTTTCAAGTATTGCTCATTGTCCATTTCTTTTTGTGGTAGGTTAACATCACATACTAAGCGTCTGCTTATGCCTAAATCTTCTCCGATATCATAGTTTTCTTGTTCATTGACACATTGTCTAGGGTCAAAGCACTCTGGTCTAGAAGAAAGATCATCAAGATCAATTAAATCCTGATGCTGTGCTTCTGGATGAATGTTCGATTGTAACTGTTCTGCTTCTATATCACAGGCCAACTTGTCATAAAAACTTTCATCAAATTTAACATACTGAGCTTTGTTTTGAGTAATTTCTGTTAGCTTAAGAGTTATAACTTTCTTCAAATGTTGTGAAATCATCTTTCAAGTCCTTTTCATCATCTCTCCAGTGTGTGTACAACATTATCTTTTCACGATAATGCTCTTCACTGTCCTGATTCAAAGGAGTTATATTGCTATAAATGACCTTTTGGCGCAATCTCTGTTTTACTTGAGTTTCACAAGCAAAATAAATAATTCTGTCATCAATCTGATTTTCTGTTATACCATCTAATTCATCTTCCTTATCAAATTCATACTCTGTTTCTGGTAATTCTGCTTCTTCAAGTGTGTTGGTAGATGCATTTTTTGGGGGCTGTTTACACAAATCATACCATGATGCAAAATCTGCGTAACAAGTTTTTTCGAGTATGGCAGGTCTTCGCTTATATCTCTTTATCACATTGTCCATTTCAACTTGTTTTGAATTGATAGGCAACTGCTTCAGTCTCTTGTGCACCTTCGAAGAGGTAACTGTAAGACAAGGTAAACAGCTTCTTGAGCACCTATTTCAACACTTGAAAGAAATTGGTTGCCTACCCTTCTTACTTGCTGTCTGATATCACTTTCTAATTCTCTAGCATTTTCACAAGCTTCTTGCAAAAGATTTGAGAGGCCACGTTGACCTTTGGCAATATATGAGACAATGTATGAAACGCTTGAGTATGGATCAAGTATATACTGTATGTCCATGTTTGCTTGCCAACACTTTAATAAAACAGTATTGTAATTATTTACCCTGCACTCCCTCACAGAACGTTTCATGAATACTTTAGGTCTTGTCAATGAAGATCGAATCACCTGAATGTATGTTTCATAATCAATGCCAAGCTTATCCAAAAAGTCATTAAATGTTAATACATCTCCTGCTTGATAGACATCATTGAGAAATTCTGTAAAATCTTCGAACTGTTGAAGAGGCAACTTTTTTTCACTATCATCCAATGGATGTAAAACGGTTGTTTCTGGCATGGGGGAATTGGAAAATTGAAGCGACATGTGACTTTGCCCCGTTTTCTGCAAGTTTTAGCATGTCTTTGCGTCTGATAGTTAATCAAATTGGAGATAGTTTCATCTTTATAGCAAGTTATGAATTTGTCAAGAAATGATGCTACAGTTTCATCTGGAGATAACCCATGAACAGGAGCATTTTCAATCCATATGACCATGTGAATGTGTGGCGATCCACGTTGTTGAAATTCAACACGATAAAAAAAATCAAGTATCTTCCTAATGGGTTCAGATTTATGCTTTAAGACATTTTTGATGAAAGACTGTACTCTATATTCAAAGTAACGTGCACAAGTGACTGGGTCAGCTTTAATAAGCATGCACTTATCCTGCCATGACATGGATTCAATTTCCTCTGAAGTCATTTCCCTTCCTTGAACAAGTCTTGCTAAAGATTTCAACAAAGGTTCCCACTTTGTCTCTGCAGCAGAGAAAGAGCAAAACCATGTGGGAATACCAAGTTGTCTAATAACTGAAAACACATCTCTTTTTGCTGATTCCCAATAAGGAGGAGAACCACGCAATGTTCTCAATACTCTATATCCATCATTTTTTAGTGTTAGCTTATCAACAAAGCCAGCACAAAGTAAATCCCCAGGAGTGTAATTCATATTATGACCTTTGCATTTTCTTATTGCTAGTGAAACCTTATCTCTAATTTGTTTGATCTGCAATCGTTTAAGCTTATAGAATATATTTGGGATGCATAATGCCACTCGGCGATCCACACTTCGCAACTCCCACTTACAAATGTCACTGTAATGAAGAGCAACTCTTCGGTTACAATTTTCGACCCTACTTTGACCACAATATATTGTTGGAAAAGAAAGCGCCTCAGAATAAGCATCATGAAATAAAGCAATAGGAGAATTCTTTTCACCAGGTGCTACAGACACGACCTGATTAAATTCTCTAAAGTCAACCGATTGTAGGCATGTATCAAGATTGCCCGAGGGTCTATTATCACATATATCTTCCTCTGACCAATTGTCAGAGGTTTCATTACTTTGCTCTGTAGTACTCCTACACTGTTCCGATTGATATTGCAACTCATGTAGTTGATGTAACCAAGATTCATTGAGAACAGTTCCTTCGTTTTGAAATAATGAACTATTTTCTACAAGCCATTTTGCAGCCTCAAACACTTTATTTGGTCTTATGTTTTCAAAAGCAACATGGTGCTTATAAGACAGTTTTCTTTTCAATTTCAACATGATTGTTTCATTATCATTTATCATCCTAGGGAGTAATTTCATAGTGCTGTTAACGTCAGCTGGAACATTAACAATATTTCCCTTCAAATTGACCTGACCACCTCTCGGCATTTCTCGCAATTGCATAAAGGGCAATCTTGGAGATACCAACCTTTCTTCCAGATTTGAAAGCTTTAATTCTGATGGAATATCTGGAAATTTGAGACCATTATTCACCCAAAACTTTGGAGTTTTACAATTTGCAACTGCGTCATAACAGCTACGACAAACCCATTCTGTTTCATTTACACTTTCGTACCCTGAGAGAAATTTAGACAATTTTAATTTGGTGTTATCTTTCATTTGAAAAACACTTTTCATATTGTATCCAAAAAACGTTTGAGTACAACATGAACAAACATAATTGGGACCATCTGCTACACAACTGCTAAAGTCATTTATCAACTTTTCTTGTAGGTCATTATCCTTATTACAGTTTGTTTTATCCTGTTGTTTGTTAAATGACATACTTTCTTTGTTAAGAGCACAATAGTTGTCAAAAGGGCCTGGCACTGTCCTTGGAACTTTGTTTTGGACTAATTCAATGGTTGATTTTCTTTTTTTTCTTTGACCTCCTTGTACTAGATATTTAATAAAGCAACCATTTTGACCATCCAGAATATGAAAAGAACATGGTGTGTTTCTGTACCTTGAATTAAATACAAACACATGCAGGTCAAATTGAACACTACTATGTTTTGAACCCAACAAGGACCTCAGATAATGACAAAATGCTGGCAAAGTCTTCACCAAACCAATCAAAGCGCTGACGCACTGAAGGCAGCGGGTTTGTGCCAGCTACAGATCTTATTACTTTCTTTGCACAGGTTTCCTTTATACTTGACTTGAAGTAAAAAGGTGCCTTAATCGATCTGCAAACAGTATAGACTTAGGTCAGCCTGTGCAGGCAGTCAGTCTTCACAGGCTGACCTGGGCTGAAACTTTTCGCCATTAGTCCATTTTCTGTACATCGAAGGGTCGGTCTATGGATCAATAATTATTTATGTCTTGCTTGGTATAATCCATCACGAGGATGCAAGAAGCCCCCTTTTGCCAAAGCACAGCTCATTTGTTTGTGGCTAAAATAAAGATAAAATCTAGTACATGAGCACAGGCAGAAAACAAGACTTGAATAAATGATATTAATCCTTTCCAAAACAATCCCAAGTTTTTATGACCCTGTGGAAGAGGCCTTTAAAGATATTTGTGGAAATGGAGAAAGTGCTTCTAACCAATGTTTTCTATTATATCAATCCGTAACATTTATGAAATTCTTGAAAGGTATCTTAAAGTACTGAAAACCAGTCTTAGTATAATTTTGAGGTTTTACACCTCAAAATCCTTGTAGGCCAAATAATGTGCTTTATAAAAGTTTTGCCGATCCCTTTTAAGGAGTTTGTAGCTCAAAGACTTGAAGTTGGTACCGCTGGTTTAAATTTCCGGCATGGTCTTCTTTCTGATCCACTTATCATTTATGCCATGTTGTTATTCAGTGCATGACCTTAAGGAAATAGCCAAGAAACGCATGCATAGGTACACTGGCAGCTGTTATGACCCATGCTGTTTAAATTTCATTAACTGCTAATAAATTATACTGAAAGAAGCCATTTGCAGACAAAAATTGAAACATGGCTCAAAAACAGTGTACATCTTTGATAGGGTAGAAAACATTGTTGGAAAAGGAGAAATGCTGCTTACCAGCATTTTCTCCCATTCCTACAATGTTTGTAAAAAGTTATGTTCTAAGGGTCGTTAAAACTTGAGATTGTGTTGTACAAGTAAATGCATAATATAATTTGCAGTTATAACTACTTTTAACTCTTTACCACTCAATGCCGACTTCTAACAACCTTGAGAAAAAAGCCTTGTGAAAACAGTCTGGGAAAGGAGAAAATGCTGGGAACCAGCATTTTCGCTATTATCCACAGTGTTTTCTATCCTATAAAATAAAACTTGTACCATTTGAGCCACAATGAAATTGTCGTCTGCAAATGCTTTCAGTTTGAACACAGCTGAAATTTTGCCGTCTGCCAAAGGCTTAATGGGTGACTTTTCGTGTAACATCGCCTGTCATAGCCGAATCCGTACGACTTTGGCGATAAAAGGCGATGTTACACGAATCCCATTACGATGCCCTATGCTCAAAATTCATCATGCAAACAAACACCGACAAGAAAAAGTCGATGCAAAGAATCAAAGTCGCCGCAAATTTTTTTTTATTTAATGCTTCAAGAAAGCCAGGGCAAATAAGTAAATGTCAGTTTTCATCAGCAGATTTTTTAACACATTATGAAATTGATGTGACTGTGAATCTATATCAAAAGTTGTCTTCTGTTACAGTATCTAATACCCTCGCATAGCGCTCTCTGAACTCTTTTCCAAACGAAAAATATCAGACTCTTCCAAATTCAAAGAGTTGACAGACGACAATTTAAAAAGCTGCAAAAATGGTAGAAAATTCGCTAGTAGTGGGGGGAAAAGTATTTGTTAAAGGAGAAATTGCTTATAACGATTAATTTCTCCTTATTCAACATGTTTTTCCAAAAGAATTTGACAGCGCACGTGATAACCCGCGTTTGTTTGGGAAAGTGTTGAAAACAGGGCCAAGTTACTAAAATGTTGCTGTCCTAGGATAGTATGATTCAAGAGAACGTAAGTTTGCAAGGCATGCTTTCAATTTAAACAAGTCTAAAACTATACTGTTTGGTGAACGCTGTTGATAAAGAATATTGGTTTTGCATTGCGATTTATGAACAACACAGCGGAAAACTGGTCTCTCTCCAGATTTTTTCCAACAATGTACATTGTAAATTTATCTAGAACTTGGTGAGAAATAAACAAAAGGGTTCTAAACAATCTTTGTTTTAAAAACTAAACTTAGAAAGAAGTAACCAATAATGGTTAGATACAATCATAACCATCATACTCGTTCTTCGGCGGAATTTAACACAATTTCAGCAATGTACAATTTTAGCGGTGGTCATTCCACAAAAAACACAAATAGTAGGAAAAACTAGGTACTAAATAATCAAAATGATAATTAAACCTGTGTACGAAATGACGAAAGTGGATACGAAATGACCAACTGGATACGAAATGACCAAAATAGAAAGTATAGGTAGGTACGAAATGACCAAAATCGTATCTACGAAATGACCTAGGTACGAAATTAACTAGGTACGAAATGACTGGAAACCTGTACAGCCTTGACCAATGGAAACAAGGCATTTATTTGGATTAGTCCATTTCTCACGAATAGCGAAAATAAAAGTAATACTTGGGCGGATTTTTTGATGTTGTAAGTATTAACAGAGCAAAAATAGTATCGTATTGTATATACTTCGTAGTTTAAGAATGAATTAAAAAGCCAGTTTAAGGCGAAGTAGAAAGATTCCTTGTTAACCTTAACACCCCTATAAAAAAGAAATTCCCATTGTCCATTTCCTAACTCGAAAAACTATTAAAAATATAGTCGCGCGCTTCTGCGCGGCGACTAATAAAAACTTTTGCTCTGAAAATATTTTCTTTTGCACTTTTTCGGTCTATGTAGATACCGACGCCCTCTTTCCGTTTCTATTCTACAGTAACATTACGGATGAACTCGTAAGGTGTAAGGCAGTTTTGAAAGGGTGTCGTCTGCGCGAGTAGCGCGTATTTATACATGATCGTTTGTGTATTCATGGAGGAACTATTTAGTCAAGTGTAGGAATCAAGTTTTGTTTACCTCGCGTATCCAGGAAAAAGCTGCCGGATGCAAGAATTCTCGACCTAGATAAATATCGTAAGCGTTGAAAATCAGTAACTCATACCTGGGGACTATGACAGCGGGTTTCACCCGCTGCCAAAAACACATTTACCATCAGCACAACTCAAACCATTTTTGTCACGGGAATGACTATCAAAAACATAGAAATTTGAACCATCAAGGTATATACCAACTGACAAACCTTTGAAAACAAAAATAAAGCTTTTACCTAAAAGACTAGCTTTTAAAAAAGCAGTTTCAAGGTGAAAAAGGCTCACATCATCTATAAGAGCATTTTCTCCAAGGAACCCAGAAAGTACAACTTTGTGCCTAACAATTACCCTAGTTTTCTTCCAAAATATGTTTTCTGGTAAATCTGATGGGTTGGTCAATCTGATGCTAAGTTATGATTTTTGTGTAAAGCACAGTATAATTGACTGCCTGCGTATAAAATATCATCCAGATATTGTGTATTAACTTCTTTAATAGGCTGTATTTTATTTATGAAAATAAGAAACATCAAACAAGCAGGAACTCACTGTCTACCTCTTGCCTCTGCCGGTAAACATACATCAGCTTGGTGAAAGTTAGCTGAACATAAGAGTTCAAAAGCCATTTCTAAACTGGGTTGCTTGCATTGGGCTATTGAAAATAATGCCGAGATGATGGAAGGTTTTTTTTTTTTGTTTTCATACTCATATGTATATTTTTTATTCAAGCTAATATGCAGTTTACATTTTTGATTTCCAAGATGATTTTAAGGATCTGAACTCCAAGAGTTTCTTTATGTGTGTTTGATCTGTTACATCATGTTCTTATCAAAGCCACGACTCTTGTTATTTATTTCAAAATGATTTTAAGCATTTCAACTCCAAGATGCAGATTATGTGTGGATTATCTGTTATATCATGTTTTTATCCAAGCCAAGACACACCTTGGTTTGATCTCCAAGATATTTTTGGACTATGTCAACTCCAAGAACAAATCTCCAAGAATTCAACTCCACAAACTCAGATGCAAGATATTTACGTCTTGATGTGCAATGTCAACTCCAAGAAAATTTGAATGATCAAATTATGTGTAATGTCTACTCCAAGAGATTTTGTAAGATATTTACGTCTTGATGCGCAATGTCAACTCCAAGAAAATTTGAATGATCAAATTATGTGTAATGTCTACTCCAAGAGATTTTGAATGAACAATTTATGTGCAATGTCAACTCCAAGAAATTTGGAATGAACAATTTATGTGCAATGTCAACTCCAAAGAAATTTTTCAACAATAAATTGTCAACTCCAAGAACTTAACTCCAAGAATTCAACTCCACGAACTTAGCTCTAAGATGTTTATTTCTTGATGTGCAATGTCAACTGAAAGAAATTTTGAAACAACAATCTATGTGCAATGTACACTTTAAGAAATGTTACATAGTCTGGTGGTCAGACAAGTAATTATTGATTTACTCCGTGATCATTTTTTCAAAAACAGGAGTAGATCTAGGGATTCTCTAGACAGAAAATATGCAGAGTGGAATTGAGTAAAGCAGTAACAGAAAAATAGCAGGTCAATCGGAGAGATTGCTAAACACTATACACTAACAGTTTTTATTTCGTCTTTCTTATTTACATTTTCGTTAACAATTGTTTTGCGAGATTTCGAGTTGTGCGTTTGTCTCTCATGGTAGGCTACTGTAGGCCTACATGTATAGCTATATCGTATATCTAGGTCAAGCGCAGGTAGGCGTAACGAATGTCTATTCTTCTTTCAGAACAAACTTAGAACAAACACGTAGGAATTCAATAAACAATCGTATGTTCATACCTTAACTTATCGAGAAATCTTCCGGAGATTTTCCTTGTCAATTGCTTCCTCTTTGTTTGTTGGAACTTCGTCGTGGCCGCTTCGTGCTAGGTCTGGGAGCGTGGGTTTACATATAATATTAATGCGCCAAACGCAAAAAACATCGAACACGGCATATTCAGTAACAAAATATTAATAATATATTGAACAGTTAGTATACCTATTATAAAAACATATATTTGATATAATTTGAAATAAATTAATGATACATTTGCTTCACAAAACCTCGATCTACTTTTTAGTTGGTAGCGTGGTTTGGTAGTTTGGTCGCAATTTACGAGAATCACCGAGATCAACCGGAGTTTGCCGATTGTTTTTTCAAGTAAAAAGTCATCCAGCGAGTGAAAAGGTAGAAGTAGATATAAGTTAGATAATTGCACAATTCAATTTTACATTTAACTGTCTCTTAGAATGTATTTCTAGGCATAAAGTCAACCACTTTCTACACCTTTTTAATCAGTAAAATTAGTTACAGCGGTCTACATTAGAAGCAGTAGCTTGTTTGTTGGACTACTTTTTATGGGGGGGGGGGCGGTAACTGAATTGTTATGGCGGTTATTAGGTATGTTCATCACCGATACGTAGGCCCTGAGTTTGGTTTTTACACTTTTTTATTTTTCGAATTTTGTTTCGAATTTTGGAATTTTTGTTAACTCTATGGCGACAACCGCCATAAAAACCCCAAACTGTCTACATTTACAATGTGACTAATTCAAACTGATTGAAAATGGAAATATTAAACAAAATAGAAACTAGCGACAGACTGGGGTTATATTTCTTTGAAAGGTATTGAAAACATTTTGGTAAAAAGTGATATTGGTTGTTACTCAAAATATATTGACCTTCCCCATGTTTTACATACAGCTGGAGTTGACTTTTGAGTCAAATTACCTTGAATTGCAAATCTAGGCAAATGATATCTTTGCTAATGTCAATGATAAGTAAAGAACTGATGAAACTGTTCCAATGATACAATGAAAATACAGACATGTTTGCAATCTAATTGAAAAAAGAAAAAAATCATACCTGCACAATTTTTGCCACCACCTTTGATGAACTTGGCGAGATGATAGCTTGCTCCAATGGTATTACTTCTTCTGCTGTTGCTGGAGCTGGTGCCATACTGGCATCAACTATGTTGAGGCACCTGGACATTGGCCCAATCAAACACCTTGGATGTGCTTACAATCCACAGAGAGTGTTCTCCTACTTTTTTCAAAACGTTCTTAATGAGCACACTTTTTCCAACAGCCAGTACAGACATTAATTTTGTATTGTAATTCCGTACAGTACAATGGGCAGAGTCATCAGCCACCACTAGTGTAAAGTACTTCCTTTCCTGGTTTGCCTTGTTTTTATACTCGGTGGTATCTGACTTTTGCAACACTTTCACCGCAGTGTCGGCACTCACATCTGGGTCCAGTTTGACAGCATCTCTTAATTTGATGATTTGAAATGACATCTGCAAAGAAAGTGATACGTAATTTCGACTGGGTTCAGTACGATACACAAGCTTCATTGACAAGATCACAGTCACTTATGGTCGTTTTAACTCTTCTCATATATGGTTTTATGGACTGCTTGCAACTTGTAGTAAGTGCATGCGGAAAGAAAAAATTAACATGTGTAACAGTAAGTTTTTGTGAAAGTGCTGTAAGTACAGGATAAAAAGCTCCTTCTCACAGCATTTTATTGCCTCACTTTGTTCCATGTCACTGATTTTAAAAGCTGTTACCTACTGAGAGGCCTTTTCCACTGAGGATTTACATGGGTTGATTGCTTGGCCCTTTACCAGATGTGAAAAGTTTTTATTTTCTAATAAGAATGCATTTATAATCAACAAATTGAATGTGGCTCAATTTATAAAATAAGTTTTTTAAAGGACAGAAAAAAATTGTGGGAAATGGAACAAATGCTGGTTATCAGCATTTTCTCCCTTTTTTTCCTCGATGTTTCTTAAAGCCTTCTATCTTGAGTTTGTTGTAATATTAGACTGTGTGATATCGGGTAAATAGTGGTTGAATTCAAAACCAGGTTTAAAGTTATCATTTGGCTCTTAAACACAAACCCATTACCACACAATTCCTACTTTTGACGACCCTGAGAAAGAAGCCTTTAGAAAACATTGTGGGAATAGGAGAAAATGCTGGTAACCAGCATTTTCTCCTATTCCCACAATGTTTTCTACCCTTCACAAAACAAATTTCAAATTTTCAGTCACTTTTATTTTGTTATCTGCAAATGCTTTCAATTTGGACCAGTCTAAAATTTTATCGTTTGGTAAAGGGTTAACATAGGTTTGACTGAATACCATGCTCTTTCAACGTCACTAATACATGTAAGAACAAAGAAATTTCTTCATTGCGCAGTATCTCCTTAGATGTTACGTGGCCTTATAAATTGTCAAAAAAGAACAAATTTTCTACAAAATTTCATTCAAAAGCCAAAGTCTAAGCTTAATAACAAACATTTTAAGTAACCCTGCATGTATGTAGTAAGGTATGGAAATGTTCAGCTTCTGCTTACATTAAAATTTTTAATTAACTCTTTACCAAACAACAAAATTTTAGGTTTGTCCAAATTGAAAGCATTTGCACACGACAACATAAATGTGACTCAAAAATTGAAACTTGAATTTGGAAGAGTAGAAAACATTGTTTGAAAAGGAGAAAATGCTGGTTACCAGCATTTTCTCCTTTTCCCACAATGTTTTCAGAAGGCTTCACCATCTGGGTCGTAAGAACCAGGGACTGTTTGGTAAAGTGTTAAAGTTTTGCATGTAAAGTCTATTTTCTACAGAAATGTTTTTAGGTATTAACTCTTTACCAAATGAAAAATTGGAAATTGTAAAGTAGAAATTTTTTCTCTGGAATGGTAGGAAACATTGTGGAAAAAGGAGCAAATGCTGGTTACAAGCATTTTCTTTTCTTCTCGTAATTTTTTCAAAAGGCTCTCTCCTCATGGTTGTAAAAACCCTGGGTAGTGAAGCATAGAGTTAAATGTTACAAAGCAGCTGAAAAGGGTTGACATAAACTGATAGAAACTTACCGTGTTACGATGGAAATGCTGAATGTCAATCATTTGACTGCCTATAATTTGAACTGACCAGCCTAGTGATAATTATCATGTGCACTAATTGTTGGCATTTCAATTATTTGAATTTACATTTAAATTGTATGTATGTCAGAATAGTATTGCAAAAGAAATAACAGAATGATATGCAGCACTGTGTTATGGTAGGAGAGAAAATATCTGCAAGGCTCTGTTAAACACTGTAAGACACAGTCCAAAGTTTTAACTCTTTACCACACAATCCTGACTTTTAACAACATTGAGTAAGATGCCTTTTGAAAACAATGTGGAAAAAGGAGAAAATGCTGATTATCAGCTTTGTCTCCTTATTCTGCAATATTTTCTAACCTTCCAAACACAAATTTTCATTTTCCAGTGACATTCAATTTTGTCATCTGCATTTATGCTTTCAATTTGGACCACTCTATAATTTTGTCGTTTGATAAAGAGTTAAAGAACCCTGGAGCGTAAAACGAAAACATAAGCAGAATTGCTGGTAAGCAGCATTTTCGTCCTTTTCAAACTTTTTCTACTCTTCAAGACCCAAATGCCATCATTTTTGCTACATTTAATCTCTGCAAGTGCTTCAGATGTGAACTAGTTTCTTGGGTTGGTAATATTTAAAGTCCTCAGAAGGAAGTTTACATAAAAAGTTGTTATTTTTCCCAAAAGGAAAAGTAATGACAAATAAAAAGTGCAAAGATATATATACTGAGTATCCAAGTTTGGAAAAGAAATGACAATTGTTTTTCTTGTACTTACACAATGCTTTGATACATGTAATATTCAAGTTGAAAAATTTACGATGGAGAGTTGCTTCAAAAATAAATAGTTGTCAGGATAATTGTAAAGAACAGAAACACATTTAATTATGTATGTCTTAATTCAATATGTAGTAAAATAACCTGTTGTTAGCAATACTACAAAAGTAGAAGCATGAAAAGAATGTTCGCTCTTCCTTTTCCCTGATATGACAATTCTACACTATTCCAGTTTGGAATCAACTAAAAGATAGCATCGTAATATGTGAAAATGAGAGCAGAGGTTTCAATTTATTCAATGGTTTTTATTCAGATGGAGCAGCTCAACTAGTTTAAACTTTTCAAACCAACTTTTTTTTTTTAGTTGTCCACAAAAGAGGCATGAAAAATTTGTACAGGGTAAGGAATAAAATATATGAACTAAAAGTTGCACTATCAACTACAAAGATCAGCACTATTTAAAAAGTGAAAAGCCATTCAACATTATTTTCTGTAATAATTTATCTTACACAACCAAAAATATACATGTAAAAAGAATTGTGCTAAATGAATGAAATTAAAGCACAGGCGAGAGACCTACAGGAATTGCAAAAAAATTTGCTCTTTACTAAACAGAAAATTTTGGACGTGTTCAATTCGAAAGAATTTTTAGGTTTCAGGAGAAAAAATGTTGTGGAAAAAGAAGAAAGCTCTATGGATATATCTTTAATCACTAAATTGAAAAGTTGGGTAGGAATCTGCATTAATCTTAGACTACAATTAGACTGAATTTCAGCAGTCAAAATTCTAAGCAAGCAATAATTTAGATGGATACAATTTAAGCAGCAGTGTCATGTGATAGGTGAAATAGCCGTGAGTGGCAGCAGTCTAGGCAGGAGTGAAATATGCTCAAGCATGATGTACTAATTCTCGGAGGCGGTGATATTCCTCCAAGACACTGTCATCCGCTACTACTACATTAGGATCAAAGCGAATTAGATTTAATCCATCAATATTGGTAACCCTACTGAGAGCCACATAGGCCATTCCAGGTTGAAAAACAGAGGAGCCCAAGTCAACAGAGCAATGATCAGTTGTAATCCCATGTACTTTATGAATAGTACATGCCCAAGACAGGGAAAGAGGAAAATTTCTACATACAATAGAACGTCCTGCATAGACAAACTTGTGTTCAATTTTAGTAATTGAGACTGTCAGATTTCTTGCTGTTGTAGACAGACTGTTGCAGTCATTATCAAAGGAAACTATTATTTCTTGGACAATTCCACTAGTGTTGGTTTGAATAGCATCAACCCGACCTATAGCACCATTTACCAAGCCCGAAATTACCTCAATATTGCGCAACAGCATAACTCTGGAACCAACACACAACTCCAGAGAACATGGTATATTACCAGCAATACGATCATTACCAGGAATGAATTCTGAAGAGCAAGGAAGTCCTACCTGAGTATCACTGGATGAAAAGAAATGCTCTGCTTGTATGAGAAATTTTTCAGAACATATTTCTTGCTAGCAAAGAGCATTGTAGTATAAACTGATGAGCGTGTAGCATATATGCAAAGGCCTGGTTTAGAATACATTGTTTCAGGCAAAATGAGTCTCGTTTTTAATAGTTTAATATCGTCTGTTGTCAACATCCCAACTTTTGCTCGATTAAGTAACTGAATATAGTTCGGATCAGAACGTTTTCTAACATTTTCTGTGAGGAAAAGTGGATAAAATAACTCCCATAGTACTCGATTCTGAAAAGCAAACTTACCAAGCACAGGCTTTATCTGAAAGAAGTCCCCAAACAATATTATGTTGTAACCTCCAAATGGCTGATCATTTCCAGCAATCTCTGAGAGTCGTCTACTAATAATGGTCAACATTCTGTCACTGACCATGCTGATTTCATCAATGACTAAGGTGGGAACACCCGAAAATGATTGCCGTAACCTGGACAGTTGTTAGACTGGCATAGTTTGAGTACTTATCAGCTGGGATACTTAATAAAGAATGAATAGTTTGCCCACTAACATGTCGTGCTGCTGTACCTGTTGGAGCACAGGTTTTGACAGGAGAGCAACCTGATAGTGTCCATGTGTAAAGCTGTAAATAACCCACAATAAGTTTCAGTAAGAAAGACTTACCTCCTCCTGCCCCACCTGTAATGAACAAATGAAGCTTGGAATCATTCTGGGCACCAAAATGATTCTTGACATGCAACAGTGCATTTTGTTGGCATGTAGTTAATGTGGTGAGAGAGTGTTGAAAATCTTCCATTGTAATTGAGCATGCAGACATTTGTTGATAGTGACAGGAGTCGATGTCATCTAAATTGGCAGGATTGTCATCTCTATGTGAATGGGAGAACACATTAGAAGTGGAATTAAGCCCAATATCAATTATAACAGATGAGTATGGGTTGTTGTGTTCAACCTCAATTTCAGCTTCAGCAAGATGTATACGACGTATACAGTTTTCAACTTGAGCAAAAAATGAATTAAACATCTGGGCGTTTTTGTCTAACATTGGATGTTTTGATTTAAAAGCATCCTTGGCTGTGTCACCTAATAAATCACTTTCTGAACGAAAGGGAAGCAACAGCATTAAAAGTGAATTGTAATAGTCATCATTAGAAATAGAGAAGCAAAGAAATTGATGACTACGGAAGATCTGCGCTTCCTAACCCAGACATTGTACTTTTCAATGTAAAATCTCTGTAACCACTGATTTCTCCTATTGCATGTATTTGTAGGTGGTGGACATTTCATGTACCATGATGCAAACTGAAATAAAGAAATATTTTCCATTATGCATGGTCTTGCACAATAGTAATCTACAAGATTGTGCCTAAATATATCAGTGTCATTGTCATGTAATTCAGTTATTTCACTCAAAGGCTTCAACATTTTAAAACGTTTACTTTCTGGCCTTGTATTAATGTACACAACAGAGCGAGAGCATTGCAAAAGCTGGAGATGGCTAAGGCGAAATGCAGCTTCTTGAGCAGAAACTTGTCTATTTTTCAATACACAGAGGCCAATATTCCAAAGCCTCTGGAAAACTGTGATTTCAGGGTTCTGTCGAAATACAGTGTTAATTAAATTGCTCAGAGCACATTGTAACTCATCTGGTTCGGATTTGCAAAGGTAATGGCAAACATAATATGCTGCTCCAGCAGCATGATTAATTAACTGTATGTCCATATTAGCACGCCAATGGCGTAAAATTTGAGGACTGTAAGCATTTACATAAAGGGAATCCTTTGGACGATAGGTTTCATACAGTCGAGCTTTTTTATTCTTTCTATATGTAACTTCAGGTATGAAGACTGCGGTTTCACGGCATTCTGGCTTTGGAAAGCCAAAGCGGCAGGTCTGTGAAGAGCGCAGACAGTACTTGGAGTGGCAGTGACTTTGAAGTTTTTTCACTAAGGTGTGCACTTGCAAGTCATCACCCTCTGAAGGGATATGTGTATGAATAGTTCTTGTGATATATGCCTCGAGTTGAGCACGAGTTCTGTGGTTTATTTCAGGATGTATACCCTCTATCCAAAAAAACATGTGATAATGTGGGGAACCCCTGTTCTGAAACTCAGCTCGAGCAAAATAATCTTTTACAATACCAAGAGGCTTTTCATGACCATTTATAACAAATTTTAAGAGTGCACTAAACCTGCGATCAAAATGAATTGCAGTCATAAGTGGGTCAGACCTCATACTTGAATAAAAAGATTTTCTGGCTGAAGCATCCTCAAATGATAAATTTTCAAGAATCATACCTAATTCTGGCCAATGCAAATCATCTTCAGACAGAGTCATAAAAGGTGTTGGAGGACCTAAACAGCGAAACATTGCAAGTAAATTATACAATGCGTTACGAAAATATGCTACAGTGACCCTGATATTTTTCATAAACATGTATGAATTATGAAGGTTGTTCTTGTCGCTATGACGAAAGCAAACATCTTTTACAGTTGTCAGTGTCTGCGAGTCATTGTTTGAGTTACCTTTTAACATCTTCATAAATATTCCAATTTCTTTCTTAAGCAACAGTTTATCATATGAGACTGCAGCGTGCAATAGATATGTTAAATTTTTTCGCCAAAAGCCATGTCGATTACACAAACGGTATCTGAAATACATGCTTGGGGCAACATTCTGCTTTCTGGGGAATGTAAAGCCAAATTTTCCATGTGGAAAAAGCCATGGGAATGCTTTTTCCTCACCAAATTCCATTTCATAAACAGACACGGGCGTAGCATCATTTCTTGGTATAAATAAAGATGGTGTGCCATTTATGTTTTTTGTCCAGTTTTCATTTACACAGTAGTCAACTGGAGCAAAAGAAACTTCTTCGAGGCAGTTGACAGTTTCCCTCATCGATGAAACATTGCCGTAAATATTGTTCTCATCCAACGAAGTACAAGTAGTGAAGTTACTAATATTTGACAAATTATATGGTCTATAAAGATCATTATTAGCTTTTAGCCATTGAAATGCTCTTATTACTTTTACAGGGTCAATTAGCAACCCACCTCTTGTACCCATAACTGTTTCACCTTCAAACCGCACAAGACACATATTGTTTAAACCATCTAACCTGTCCACAAATGATTCAACATTTTTTGGCAAGTTGACTATGAGACCTTTTTCTGCATATTGACCACCAGGGAGCAAAACCATAGACATGCAGACTTGAATTTTAGCCAAAAGCTTTTTTTCTAGGCTTGATAAACAACTCAATTCTTCAGGAATAGCGTCTATCCCAAGAAAATTCCCAACTGATGACAGAGCTGGCATTTTTTGCCGAGATAAGTAAGAGCAGCAGGTTGAACATAGATCTGTTGAGGCATTAAATCTTACAGACTGAATACTTGTGTGAAATCCTCTTTTCAAATGTTTTACCTGAGTAGCAAATAAAAACCTGTCACAACGCTTACACCATTTACTTGGTGCATCACTTATGTACAATTCAAATTCTTGATTAGTATTCATGTTCTCATTACCAAAGGGCTGAACAAATATACTACTGTTTCGACCTGTACTGATAATAATAGTGTCAAAAGCAGCGACCTCTGAATTCTATAAAGAACTGGTGTCAAAAACATATGAATCACATGTATCTTGAAAATAATAGCTATCCAATAAATTAACATCAGCAATAAAGGAGCTGACTGCATTTCTGTTAGTAGTTCTTTTACCTTTACGCTTTTTTCCAAACAAAGAATGGTAAGTATGATCTCCTATAACCTGTGCATTGCTGGTTCTTAGTTGATCATCATTCAAGTCCATGTGTGTGCTACAAAATTTTGTGTAGCTTCAAAGTTGCTTTCAGCTACAGGAGTATTGGGTTGCCCAAATCTAATAATGTGTAAAAGGGATAAATTAAATATTTGACCTTCATAACAACTGTGTAAGTACCTAAATACAGATGGAATATCTGCAAACTGCAAAAGTACACTTGCACCTGACGGGTCTGGATTACCATATTGATTTCTGGCATGTGAATCAAAAAAATAAAATGAATCCCCTAAGAACAATGAAATAGTATTGCAGCCAAATGTACCAATAAGCCAAGTAGAATGAGAAAATGCCATATGCAAAGCCTTATTTAAAGTATGTGCACCAGCGTCATGATTTGCAGGACCACTGTCAACAGATCCAAATAAAGTTGGGTCGAAAGAAATCTGATAGTTAGACCCAAAAGCATCGAAATTTAGTGGCAAATCATCATGTGATAACAGCATACTTGTATCTCCATTGTATCGTTCCTCAACTATTGAGGAATACAGTGAATCGCCTTCAAATATCAATGCATCCAAATTGTTCCCATCCCAGTGTAGGGGATCCTTGTGGAAACTGGCAAAAACCAATACTATCAGAGCTATTGCAGTACGCTGCGTTCCAAATGAAGAACTCAGTCCTTCGTAAGCTAGAACACCTTGGTGTATCGTCCCCTGAACGCTTCTAAGAAACATGATGATTAACCTACCGCCCTCCGAAAACAACCCATTTAAGAGGACGCTTTGAAATTAGGTCACACCTCTACAATCGCAATATCTTCTCTAGAGCTCGAACTTTTGTCCCAAAATAAATAAAACAATTTGGAATGTGCATAACTTTATGTACATACATCATAAAAATAGTACAATAAAGAAATAAATAAGAATATTTTACTTTTCTTTTGCTCCGTTGATTTTTCTTTGTTCGTCCAAGGTGGTGCGTAGGAAAGAACGCGTAGACTGCGCATGGGCAAGGCGTGCTTAAACTTTTGACTAGAGGGGATTCATTCGTTTCCTTAAAACTGTTCTTTATTATTCATTAAGTATAACAATTATTATTAGGCATGAATAAAGTATTATGACATACGCAAACACAAAAAATAAAACTTGATAAATACCATTTCAACATTAAAAGCTATGAAAAGAGTTATCGGATTCATGATATTTTTCCACTTAATTTGTAAAATAACAAGACTGGTACACAGTGTATCATTCCAAAACGAAATACCGTGCATTAAAAGCAGATAACTTTTAACTTGCGGGCCTGAAAGGACTTCTGTGGCGTCGAGTCGCTAAACATAAACATCAGTTTATCTAACGCATCTGGCGTCGGTATTTACAATTTTTTGTGTTTATGAAAATTGGGTAAAGAAAGATTCAGTAAATACTACGTTTTAGTCAAATACCATCTGGATAATGAAAATATTTGATAAGATAACGCTGCAAAAATCGAAGGGAGATTTCTGTTCGGATTTAATCCATGGACAGCGAGAAAAACCATCAATATATGCACTGCGACTGATGTCGCCGTGCAATGACCGCCAGTAATTTCAATTAAGGGCCCCAATTTACAATAATTGTACATTATTATTAAGATATATGTGCGTAAAGAAAAAAAATATTTTTTCACTGTTAGTAGGTGTGTTGGAAAATTGTGTGTATGTCTTTCTATGAATTGTAAAAAAAGAATAGAACATGGGGCTTTAAAGGTGAATAGAATCATATTGTAATATTATATCGTCAGAAGATTTTGGTTGAATATTTCGAAATTGCACATTAAGAACCTTTTCTCCTTTTCCCTTGAAATGTAATGTTTTCAAAAGCCTTCCACCTCAGTGCCATAAAATCCAGGGTTCATCTGGTAAGAGTTAAAGCATTTACAGACAAGGGAAGTAAAACAGAGAAAACTCCACTTACCTTTCTTTATTTGAGGTCCCAGGATCAGTGATCTGGAAATGCGGTTACAACAATAAACTTTGGACCATTTCTGTGAACACACACAATCTTTATTTTGTTACTAAATTGTTTATTGATACCCAGAACTCCAATGTTAAAGCTAAATTGCTTTAGAAAATATACTCTTCTTCCAACAGTATATTGCGAGTCAGGAGAATCCAGACGCACTTGAGTTGCATTAAGCGTTACAGTTTTACTGAAAAAGTATGAAATACCCGTATAAGATACATTATACAAACGTCGTTGGTTAGTACGATCTGATATTAAAATGTTCTTTTCAAAAATGACTGTCACATAACAGACTCTTACAAACTCCGAAAATGTACATTCATCACAAAATGTTTGCCGTTTATATAGTTAACAGATAAGAGCATTTTAATAAGCGATCCTTTCACAAGAGTATTGAAAAGTCTCATACATTTTTTTTGAGAGGCAAATGCTTTGATTTTTCTTTACACTTGGGAGAGGCATTATGCATTTGTAAGAAGCTGTAGGTTACCTCTTCTGAAAGAGAATGAAAATGTCCCATATGTTTTCAATAAGAGGCAAATGCTATGTCTTTATTGGTGCAGATTGTTCTATACACTCGGGCAGACATTATGCATTTGTAATCAGCGGCAGATGGCCCCTTTTGAAAGAGTATTGAAATTTTGGGTCCCAATAAACTTATAAACGGAACCGAAACAAAACGCAAGGAAAAGGATTGAAACGCAACAAAATGCAATGAAACAAAATAGAACGAAACGAAATATAAGGAAATATAGCCAAGTGATTTCAATTTTATTATTTTTTTTCTCAATTTATTATATTTTTTGTATGATTTCTTATTGCATTATGCCACTTTTATGTGCACACAGTAACAAATGCTGAAATTTTGTGTCATCTCCCTCCCTTACTCGGTCTCTCGAACATTCTCACAAATCAAAGCACCCCCATCTTTCATACACTTTTCAAACTATTCTATCAACAATTTCCTTACTTCCTTCTATTCTCTTTCGCTCCTAGCGGTCTTCTTCTGTCGTCTTCATGTCGTTTTTGTCCGTCGTCAGGGTAGTGGTCTTCTCTGTGGTGGCGATGGTCTGGTCCAAGTTTTTCTGCAAAAGTTATTGCCCTTATCAGTTCCACTATTGTGTCTGTCTGTCTGTTCAAGGCTCTCCTAACTTCCAGCAAAACAGATTTGTTTATGCTTAATGCCTCTACCACTGTCTAATGAACTTTTTACCCTCCTCATGAATGGCTGAAATAATTTCGGCTGTGCCGGTTGATGAGCAGAATGAGGCAGGGGATGCCGATCTTGCACGGTTGTTGGGTGGCTCGACTTTTGTCTCCAATCCTCTTATCCTCCCCCGGCCCAAAAATCTGTGGCAAGATATTGTCAGTTAGTGGGTCCTAGTGATTTGGTGGCAGGGTGCTCACGCATTCTTTCACTGACTGAGCCTCTATTGATGCAATAAGCTGCTGTGTATTTTCTGAGAGGGTCTTTAGATGCTTTGCCAGCAGCACCATGGAATCTGGATATTCGCTGTCAGTCTGCTGTCGATAGGTGGATGATCATCTCTGACCTGACTGATCTACCAGACTGGACCAAAATGTTATCCCCTGCATGCACCTCTCGCCAGTTGTTTGGAAATACTTTGTCCATGACCATTTGGAGGGGGTTCGCCCTTTTGCGCATCCTGTTCAACCCATGCTCTTGGCTTTATTCCTGACTGTCTATTCTTGATATCTCACTCTAAGTGGAACTCGCCCATGCAAAAAAGTCATTTGCATCTTGTATAACAGCTTTTGATTGCCTAATAGCCATATCTGCATTTCTCTTCGCAGTACCCCGAACCCCATCGCACGCGCTCTTTCCATGCCCAGATTCAAAGTAATGCCAGGTTGCCTTGCAACGGTACACCAAGTCAAATATCGACTTATTCCGATATTGCGACGAAGGAGAGTCTGTCCAAAAGTGAACTGTGTTCAGGTTCGGGACAAGTTTTCGTACATAGTTAATAGTTTTCTTGATTATCGCCGCAACCATTGAAGCATTGTGACTAACTATTTCAGATACAAATACCATACTTTGGTGACCGAGGGCTCCATGACTCTCATTGAAATACACTATTGTGGGGTTCAATGGGGTGCAATGTAACCATGGATGCGTTCCAATATGCTGACTGAATTTCTTTCACTGTCTGGCAATTGTAATTCTCACTAAAATCCATTTGAATGAGTGCATGATCTTTTGGCAAGTTTTCCTTTACTGTCTTGACTGATTTGTACTGCTTTGTTACCCTGTCGACATGGCCAACGAATTCAACAAACTCCTTCTTCATTGTTTTCACAAATTCTTCCTTGGGAACTTCAGTGTCAACAATTCTCATTCTTTCCTTTCCATTTGGTAACTTTACTCTTTTCCATTGGTGAAACTTTACATTTTCTTGGGTAACTTTAGCAAGCACTTCATCAGACTGTCCGGGAACATCTTTGTACATACCAACAAACGAGTCTGGACTCGTACAGTTGCATACGGACATGTTTTTAAGGGCTCTTAGTTTAAAGCCCATGTTTTGATGCTTTGCACAAAGAAACACGCTTCTTGACGTAAAATTAAGGAGGGTGACTTCTTTTGGTCTGAGCGTACAGAAGGTTGCCTTGGAAATGTTGTAGTCTACTTTGGATAAGAATTTCAAGTGTAGATTGTGCATATAGTCGTTTAATATACGTTTTTGCTTCTGATCGTTGTCAACTTTTACAGCATCACCCTTTCCAGGCATTACGCGAGAATTATCATCCCTGTTAAGGAAATTCTTTATGTCCGATTTTACTCTTTCTGCTTTTGATCTCAAAACAGGCTTCTTATTTGTTGTACTTTGCAGGCGTTTTCTTCTTTGAACTGATGTCATTTTTTCTAGATATGACCTCATTCTATACTTCTTTATCACTTTACTACTAACTGTTTCGTGCAAACTTGTGATATCTTTAGGATTTGTGGCCACTGTGTTCTTAACCTCTTCTGTTACTGTTTCCGCATACAACAACTTTTTTCTGATATTGGGTACTTCTGTAGGCTTTAAACCAGCATTTTCAGCATGGCATCAGTTTTACTTTTTGGAGTAAGTTTGCTTATGCTTTGCAGTTTCAAATCGCTGGATTCGCTTCTGTGCGGTTTTCAGTTTCTTTCTCAGTTCTTCATTTTGATCTTCTAATGTTTCAATTCTTTGGTAGGAACGTTTCAGTGCTCGGGATTGTCTTTTTGAAGGACTTTCCTTGACCTAGCTTTGAAGTCTGCGGACTGAAAAGGCATCTTAACCTTCATGACGCCTTCTTGTAAGGTCGTGTTGTTTGCAGCTACACTTTCTTCACTAGTACCCTCACTTGTTTCTGCACTCTTCTTACTAATTTCATCACTGTTTCTTCTCTGCTTGTGGTTGATGTAGAAAGTCTTGGCATGTCGTCTATTCTTCTCGCGTCTTTTTATTTTCTCTCTCTCTGGTAATTGGTCAATTGGCTTATAGTATTCCTTTACTCTTTTTCTTTCCATTTCCAGCCGTAAATCGCCTAGCTTCTCCTTTTTTCTCTTTCTATATTCTTTCATTCTCTGTGACTTTGACATGGCCATTCTGAACTAAGATGAAAATGTTTAATGCAAATTCATCGGGGTCGAATTTTGATTATGTATAAATGGTTCTATGTTGCATTGTTAAAGCATAGTTCGGATAAGACTGCTTACATTGCGGAAAAAGGGAGAAAACGTTTTTCTAAGAAAAATTATCGTTTTTCAACTTGATTCTAAAATGCCTATTGGTGTGCTTTCACAAAACAATGACTCTACATTGAAATGGGTTTATGTATAATCAAGGGCTATATAAATAAACTAATGTCGTCGACTCAAATCTACGGGACGGTCAACGTTTAATTTACGGGACAGTTTATCGAAACAATGCTGTGTACATATGGGCTCAAAGATTAGCTTATATTCTGTTAAGAAATGTTGTTAAATATTTGGTGAACACGAATCTAATAAATTTTCCATTGTCAAGTAAATGATAATTTCAAAATACGACATTGATTTAGTTTTAAAATTTCGTGATGTAAACCGACGTTTAATTCAGAATTTATGTGTTCAATTAAATCCACAATTTTTCGTATAGATATCCATTCTCAGTTTTGACCACATGTAAATAATGTTTAAAATGATGACAAACTAATTTTTCCGGCAACAGCTTTGATTTAAAGCTGTGTTGAGTCTATGAAATGAGTATAGTTTTCTTTTCTAATCTACGGGACAAATGATTCTAATCTACGAGGCAAAGTTTTGAAGGTCAATAATCGAACACATATGCATATTCCCTCAATGTCATTTACGGAATATTATTTTGAAATGATACATCCTGGCATATTAACACATTTTGTTTGGTAAGTCAAACTACATCAGAAATTTAAACCATGATGAATACATACCTATTTTGAATTTTTGCCTCGTCACAAAGTTTTCCGTCGTATCTGACCTTGCGGTGAAGATTTACTTTCGGTTGAGCTCAAATGACCGAAAAGGAATATAATTGGTCGCAATTACATGAATGGAACAAAGAGTAGTTAGTTTTTCGAGGGTTTCGGTCTCGTAGGTTAGGTCTCGTAAATTATGAAATAAAATTATTGGAAAATGTAATACGTTGTTTCGGGAAGTTATCGGTATGTAGGATACTCCGGTGGCTACACATATGCGTTAGTTATATAATCAATCAATAAATACGAATATAACGTTACGCTATCCATTACAGATGGTTATATATTTTGACTTAGATTGATGACTTCAAAATTAGGAATCTATGTTTCATTCTGTGGATTAAAGTGTTATCCTCTCTGCATGCTGGTTTCAACATAGTGATTTGTTGTAAGACATATTTCATGTGAAATAGTGCCATGTCATGAAAATTTTAGGCATATATTATGGTCAGAAAACGTTAAAGGTGCGACTTCAAATGTCATATCTTAAATTATTCACTTTTTAGCTCACCTGAGCACGAAGTGGGTCTTAAATTAGGTCACTAGGTCAAATTAAAGAAATACCTTGTGTGCACTCTAGAGGCCACATTTATTGGCCAATTGATTTGAAAATTGGTCAAAATGTTTGTCTTGATGAAATCTAGGATGACTTCATAATTGGGTCACTTGGGTTCATAATCTAGGTCACTAGGTCTAATTAAAGAAATACCTTTAGGGCACTCTAGAGGTCACATTTCTTGCTTGACTTGAAAGTTGGTCAGAATGTTTGTCTTGATGAAATATTGGGTGAGTTTGAAATTGGGTCAGCTGGGGTCATAAACTAGGTTACTGGGTCAAATTTAAGAAACACTTTGTGGGCACTCTAGAGGCCACATTTATTGCTCAATTAACTTGAAAACTATTCAGAATGTTTGTCTTAATAAATTTTTTGATGAGTTCCAAATTGGGTCAAGTGAGGTGATAAATTAGGTCACTAGGTCAACTTACGGAAATTCCTTGTGGACGCTCTAGAGGCCACATTTTAAGCTCAACTGACCCGACAATTGGTCAGAAATTGAATTATGCACGTTGAGTGAATTTCGCCTATTGACTCAGGTGAGCGTTCCAGGGCCATCATGGCCCTCTTGTTAAAGTATGTAGTTGCTTTGTTTTCAACAGACATGCGCTATATAAACGGGAATTTGTCCTGGCGACATCTCCTTTTTACAGACTAGGGTTCAAAGAATCATTGTTTTTTCAATCCAAAGTGAAAATTCAGCTATAGAATTATTTTTTAATTATCTTCGATTGATCCTTCTGGTTTCGTAAGGTATATCCGAGACATTTTGTAAGTTTTTAAAATTTCTAGAGATAGTCATATAAAGGCGACACTGACTGGCAATTCTTTGTGAGACTGAATCTCTCCTGTACGCTGACGCTGATTGCCATTTTGACTTTCTGGAAGAAGACAGGTATTTACACCTGCACTTTTCATTAGTTGAAAACTTATGAAGCACCACTGTCTGCTTTTTGGTAAAATTGTTAAACTGCGCGCTTTTTCTTTACAACAGTTTTCTCTCTGAACATTTGCTTTCAAGGTTTAGAATTCTTTTTTATCTTTCAGAACTTGCAGCACTTGACACCACACTGAGCTCTAATGTGCCTGCAGTTACTGCCGATTCTCAGATTTCCTTCTCTGGGTCTCTAAACACTATTTGCAAATGGCCAAGGAAAGTCACTACACGAAATAAGTTATTGTTCAAAAAGAGCGTAATATTTTAGTGGGCAATGCCTTTGTTTATTATGCCCCCCCCCCCTTCAACGAAGTGGGGGTATATTGCTTTGCACACGTTGGTCGGTCGGTCGGATAATAACTAGACACAGAATTGACCTAGGTTCCTCAAATTTGGCACAGACATGCATCTCGGAGTGTAGATGATCCCTATTGATTTTGAGGTCAATCGGTCAAATGTCAAGGTCACAGTGACCGTCAACATGTTGATATATAGACCAAACCTTGTCCGGATGATAACTAGACACAGAATTGACCTAAGTTCGTCAAATTTGGCACAGACATGCGTCTCGGAGTGTAGATGATCCCTGTTGATTTTGAGGTCAATCGGTCAAATGTCAAGGTCACAGTGACCGTCAACATGTTGATATATAGACCAAACCTTGTCCGGATGATAACTAGACACAGAATTGACCTTAGTTCGTCAAATTTGGCACAGACATTTGTCTTGGAGTGTAGATGATCCCTATTGACTTTGAGGTCAATCGGTCAAATGTCAAGGTCACAGTGACCGTCAACATGTTGATATATAGACCAAACCTTGTCCAGATGATAATCAGACACAGAATTGGCCTAGGTTCGTCAAATTTGGCACAGACATGCATCTCGGAGTGTAGATGATCCCGATCGATTTTGAGATTAATCCATCAAAGGTCAAGGTCACAGTGGCCTTCAACTTAATGATATATAGACCAAACCTTGTCCAGATGATAACTAGACACAGAATTGACATAGGTTCTTCAAATTTGGCACAGATATGCGTCTCGGAGTGCAGATGATCCCTACTGATTTTGAGGTCAATCGGTCAAATGTCAAGGTCACAGTGACCGTCAACATGTTGATATATAGACCAAACCTTTTCCGGATGATAACTAAACACAGAATTGACCTAGGTTCGTCAAATTTGGCACAGACATTTGTCTCGAAGTGTAGATGATCCCTATCGATTTTGAGATTAATCCATCACAGGTCAAGGTCACAGTGGCCTTTTAACTTAATGATATATAGACCAAACCTTGTCCAGATGATGATTAGACACAGAATTGACATAGGTTCTTCAAATTCTGTACAGATATTCATCTCGGAGTGTAAATGATCCCTATCGATTTTGAGATTAATCCCTCAAAGGTCAAGGTCACAGTGGCCTTCAACTTAATGATATATAGACCAAACCTTGTCCAGATGATAACTACACACAGAATTGACCTAGGTCCTTCAAATTCTGTACAGATAATCATATTGGAGTGTAAATGATCCCTATCAATTTTAAGGTTAATCCGTGAAAGGTCAAATTCACAGTGACCACCAGATGATTCAGGGCCCGCGCTGCCGTTCGCCACTGGAGCCATTCGTCAAAAAAATATTAAAGTGTCTCAGAAATCATCATATGTGGCTCAACTTGTGGCTCCAACATTTTATTTGCGTATTATCGGGGACGTAGTAAGCATTGAAGTCGACTGGGAAAAAGTGGAAGTCGAACACGCGTGCCGAGAAGAAAATCGATAACCCAGTCTGTGTATCGGAGACTCTTTACAGTCTCGTATGTATACACACAGCGGTGTGTATGATTATGCGAACTGTTGACAGATTATCATGTTTAACAATTGAAGTGGGTTATAAATCAGACAATTAAAGGATGTTAATTACTTGATTAGCGATTATTGCCGACACATGTCGGTACTTTGACCCATCTCCAATTAAAGATGGACTTGTCAACAAATTATCGGCAATTAAAGGATCGAATTATGTAGATTTTTTCGGCGATTGATATCAGTTTATGAACTGTGCCACTTCCTGTATCAATGTGGCATGGGGGGGGGGGGGGGGATGACTGTTTTACAAACAGACATCTTGTTGAGCAATTTCTTTATTTTCAACAGTAACTCTGAAAGTCTATTTTTTCCACAATAATTTAAATATTCTGTCATTTTGCAGGAGTAAAATGAACTATCTGTAGTGTAATGCATTAACCTTCATTGATATATATATATGCTGTCCATTCATTTCCGGAACATTTGGTTCATTTTCAAATCTCACTTCATGATCATTACCTGATTTCAATACTGTATTGGTTTGATTGGGCCATTTTAGACAACTGTATTGATCTTGTCTTTATCATTCCTGAAATCAAATTCATCCGAAGCTTAATTGATGTTCCATTGTTAAAATCTCATTTGGTGTTCTACAGATATTTACCTTTATCTGGCCTTTTCCTCGTCTGTTAGAAATGCTGCATTACAAATGGTCGAGTAATAAAACACCTCTAGAACTCTAGTAGATAAGTCATGCATCTGGAGATATCTGCTGCTGATTGGACAAGTGGACATCTACTTTTCTGGGCATTCATCACTTGTTTTACTTTGGGTGATTCTTCTGTATCATAATACATGTCAGAGAAAATGCTTTGAAGGTCTTGGTCGACATGATTCATGAGAGTTAAAGCCACATTGCTCGTCATGTGTACCGTGTCTCGTCTTATATCCAACAAATGGTCATTATTTACTCTATTACCTCTGATACTTCTCATAGTGCTACTATAAAAAAATATGCATTAGCACACTCACAATCTGGGTCCATTTGATACTGCAAAATGTTCTATTTCAGATCCATTGGTAACATTCTGAATCTTTGAGCCTAAAAGACCAAGAACAACATGGTTACCTTCTTAGTTGTAATACTGAATCAGAACATTGAGCACTTTATCATTGTTTTTATTCCTTGTCTCATCAAGGTTGAGAGATATACAATCTCCATTCCACTTTTTTTTTTTTTAAATTCCAGGTTGAACTAGAGCTATCACTATACGTGATCATACCCACCACCAGCGCATTGTCACAGAACAGCTCTTGGTCAAAGATTATAGAATGGTTTAGCACAATTCCAAGGTTTAAATAAAAACACACACTGATCTCCTTAAAGGGTTAACTTGTCACAGTAAAATAATATGTTTAGGCCAAAACCAGACTACAAAACTTTAGACTAGTCCAAATTCACAGGGCTTACAGACAATAATTCAAAGTGATTGTGATTGAAAACTAATGGTATAGGGTAGGAAACATTGTTCCTACACAGAAAATTGTTTCTCATAAATAATTTCTTACTATGTTTTCTTTAGCCTTTTTTCATAAGTAAGTTAAAATGTTGGATTTTATAGCATACGGTTAAGCAAGAATTATGCATGATTTGTTGATTCAACTAAGAAATGTAACATTACCTTAATATTTACGGAACATGTTTTTCCAAGGAATTGCAGTTGTAATTAAACTGTGGTGACTGTAATATTTTAGTGTTATATCCTGTAGTATGTCTTTTGAATCAAAGTTCAGGAAAACATTGTCAAGTAAACCTCCTTTGCGATGTGTTGATGACGATACACAAGGATGGAGACCATAGTATCTCATCAAGTACAAAAAGTCTTTCCTGGTATTCGAAGGTTTGAAAAGATCAATATTGAAATCTCCAAGCACAATAGTTGGTAGTCCATGAGGTAATGCTAACAGTATTTGCTCTAATAATGGTAGAAACTGCTTCACTGTTATCTTAGGGTTTTTGTAAAGAGACACTATCACTAATCGTTTTGATGGGTCAAAACGTGGAGCAACAAAAACAGTCTGGTAATCTAATCCAATGGTGTTAGACTGTTGCCTAAGAAGATAAAGATCCTCATGAATAAGCATCAAGAGCCCACCACACCTTTTCTTTCTAAAACTTTTGCTAAAGGTTGAAATAACACTATGGCTGTAGCCATGTTTCGCTCAGACATGTAATGTGGCACTGTATCAAGAAACCATCTTTTTCCATACACTTTAGATGTGGTTTAAGTGAATTCACATTAAGACACTGTATTTTAAAACAAGATTCATAGGATACACCTGGATATGTAGTGGGTTTTTCAATAGGTTTAAACATTTGGTCTCGTTTCATTCTGTTAATTTCTTGTACAGCTTTTGTATTAACTTTAATTTTGTTTCGTTCTAGTTCACCAAAAAAGTATAGTCCACCTAGATCTTGAGTTCGGCTGATAGCAGTGTAGAATTGTCCAGCATGAAATGTTCCTTTTGTAGAGACCACAAGTTGTTGTTCTGTTTTTCCTTGTTCTTTATGTATTGCGACGGCCCAAGCAAGACACAAAGGAAACTTAGCTCTTCTACCTGATACTTTCCCATGCTTTCCAAACTGAATATTGGATTCAACTGTTGGTATAGGTGTTGATTCATTATCTACCATGAGTCCTATAGATGTTTTTCGTTTAAGTTGACCAACACCAGTGTCATCAAATTTTATAAGAATATATTTTGGTTTGAAGGAGGCTGAATCGTTACTCTCTTTAAATGAAGGGTGGAATCCAGTAACAAATCCAGAAGCAGAATTCACTAATCCATCGTTAACATCAATGTTTTTAGTGAGCTTTGTTTTGTACCTTTTAGATTCGTCCCAAGGTTGTTCGTACTCTGGCGCGTTTATATACGCGAAAATCAATTTTTGGGGCCACTTTTGGCGTGCTGTTGTTGGAAATTAGCGGGAATTGTTATTATTTTGTGGGAATCCCGCGATGGCGCGTGCTGGCTGAAACACTGCACAGAGTTGCAACATACACCTTAAAATTTTCAGGGGCAATAATTCAAATGCAAATCGTACCAGGTACATGAAAATTGCACATACACAGCTTCATATTAACAGGAAAATTATGTGTAAATTTGAATTCAGTACATGTAATACTGTAGGAGTATTGCTGCAGACAACAATAATTGCTGCAGACAACAATAAATGTAATTAAGTAAAAATTACAAGTTTAAGGGGAGATAATTCAGCAACAAATTATAGCAGAGGCATGAAAGAAATACATCCCATCATAACATGTACAGAAACATTATGTATAAAATTGGGTTTAGTATATGCAAAACTCTATGAGTAATGCTCTGGACAACAATGCAGGAAACCTTACAAGCTTAAGGGGAGATAATTCAGCAACCAATGGCAGCAAGGTCGTGAAAATTGCACATGCACAATTTCATATGTACCCAAACATTGTGTAAATTTCGGTGCAGTACTTGAAAAACTGTAGGAAAAAAGCTCCGGACAAAATTGTGTCTACAGACAGATGGACGGACGGACAGCCATGACGATTCCAGTATACTCCCCTCCACTTCGTTGTGGGGGGTATAATGACTTTGCAGTGTTACAAGTATTTATGAGTATGTTCATGAGTGGAACTAGTACTTGATAAGGTAATTTGTTCAAGTGCAGCTTTGTCCTGTGCAAGTCATTTGACAAGAGTTATGGCTCGTAGAAGCTCCATTTATGACAATTTTATCATTTGACCTTCAATTGTGACCTTGACCTTGGACGTACCTCCCATCATTTAAGCCACATTTACTTTGTCATTTGTAAACACTTTCAATTTCAACAAGTCCAAAATGTTGTTTGGTAAAGATTAAACCCTTGGAACACCTATCAAAACTGTACATGCATTTGGGGACAGAGAAGAATAAGATCAAACTGCACCAACTTTGCAGACTCATCCTTTAACAACTCTTTTATGTAAATATTCTGGTTAAGAACAGTCATGAAATTGCAATCCTTTTTCTTGCCTGTAAGTTTCATTTTATTTATTTTGCAACAGAAGGGTTAAAACAATTCAAAATCCAAGAAAGTTTTTCCATATTTTTTAATGTTTTTATTTTACAGTTATGATATGGCATCAAAAACACAGGAATAGGTGCCTTTAGACATATGCGTAAAAATGTTGTCCCAGATCAGCCTGTGCAGTCTGTGACTAATCCGAGATGACACTTCCCGTTTTGTGTAATTTTCTGTTTTACGAAAGTCTGCTGTATGAAAAAATCTTATGTAGTTGTAAAGTGCTGCTTCAGATTAGCCTACACAGGCTAATCCAGTATGACACTTTACGCAAATGTCCGAAGTTCTCATTTCGCATGTTGCGGGCCATATTTTACTACCAGATGGACATATACACGTTCCATTCGCTGTGTTGCAAAAAGAGTGGTTCTCAGAAAAAAGTGCAGATTTCCCCTTTACCTGTAACGCCTCAACCTGTAAGCCATTGTTTTGTTGTCTGCAAATTCTTTGAATTTGGACAAGTCCAAAATTGTCGTCTGGGGAGGATACAAATTTTATCCAATTTTTATGAATGTTTTCAAATTTATCTGCTGCAAATTTGATTGCGAAGCCCAGTAGGTAACATACAGGGCTTGAAACCCAGGGGTCATTGGTTCAATCCCGCTGCTTGGCTAAAAAAATAAGTTCTATCCGTGGATTCATGATAGTCATTGCAACAGACTTAATTCCTCTCATACAGCTTATTACTGTTTTGATGATGTTAATGTGGGAAAGCAGCAATTGGTTTGGAATTGATGTTGGACATAGTACTGGCAAGAGAAACTCGGCGATACCATGTGTAAGTGCACTGGTGGCTGTGATCTAGCTGAAATGGTTTTGATTTCAGCTTTGTTTTAAAGGATAAAGTATTTATTTAGTGAACTTAGAATGTTATGTTAGTAAAGCAACCTTTTGTTACTCATGAAAAATGAACCATTCTGTGAAATTTGGTCAAAATTGGATGGGTAGTTTTTCAAGATGAAGATGTTTGAAGTAAAAGTTAGTGCACGGATAGATGGATGCATTACACAGGGCTTTGACAAAAGCCCTCTGGCCTTTGGCAAATGGAGCTACATATAGGAAACACAGGAAGATTTAAAAAGATATACGAAAGTTTTGAAAAATTCTGGGATATAGAGGAATATAGGAATCAGTTGGCAGCCTGGAACAATAAAGAAGTTTGTTATATCATATTTATTAAATCTTTCCAACTTTGAGACACAGTATTTTTTTTTCCTCATTAGTAACCCTTGATACAATAACTGTTCTGCTACTAAATGTGTATGAGCCCTGCTCTGTGAAAAGGGGGCTTAACCCTTCCCTACACAGTCCCGACTTTTAACTACCTTGAGAAAGAAGCCTTTTTAAAACATTGTGGAAAAAGGATAAAATGCTGGTAACCAGCATTTTCTCCTTTTCCCACAATTTTTTCTCCCCTACCCGGAACAAATTTCATTTTTTCAGTCACAATCATTTTGTTAGCTGCAAATGCTTTCAGTTTGGACTAGTCTACATTTTTGTCAGGTAGTAAAGAGTTAATGCATCTGCAAAAAGTATCAACCCATATTAGCCTGCACAATCTGTGCAAGCTGACATGGATCATAACTTTTTGCTATAGGTCTGTTTTCTGCATGTGAAAGGACCTTTCTACGTCCAGATCCAGCCGATTGTTAGACAAAATTAACGCTTTCCCAAACAAGCCCTGGTTTTCATGTGTCTGCAGTACAAGTCTTTTGAAAACACTGTGGGAAAAGGAGAAATTGCTTGTAACGAGCAATTTCTCCTTTTCCCACAGTGTTTTCTACCCTTTTGGAGAACTTTCCGCCATTTTCATCAAATTTAAAATTGTCGTCTGCAAACTCTTTCAGTTTGGAAGGGTCTAAAATTTGTCATTTGGGAAAGGGTTAATGTATCTATAATTATATGCTAACTTGCCCGGTACAGTGCATCATAGAAAGGCATCAAACCCCCTTTTTGCCAGAGCATGGCTCAAATACAATGTCAGACTTACAGGTTCCCTTTACCAACTTTTTTGACTGTCTAACAATATAGATGAAACAACCTCCACTCATTACAAGCAGACACACATTTGCAGCAAAGGACTTTGAAAACATCCTTACAAAGATGATCAATATGATACATAAATAGAAAAGAAGAGAAATGGCTTAGTAAAAGCAATTTCTCCATATGCTACAATGTTCTCTGGTCCATGATAGACAAACAACTTGCCTCTTGTCTACAAAAAATGACCTCAGGAAAGGTAAAGAGGTTCTTAACCCTTTACAATAGAATCATTGTGGGGAAAAGGAATAGATGCTGGTAACCAGCATTTTCTCCTTTTTCCACAATGTTTCCCACCTTTTCAGACACATTCCATATTTTAGTGAAATTCAGTCTGGCGGCAAATGCTTTTAAGTTGGTCCAGCCTAATTTGTCTTCATGTGGTAAATGGTTAATATGACACAGGTACGGTGGGATAATTTGCAAAACCACTGAGGGAGACGATAGTCCAATTTAAGTTGCCAAACGACAAAATCTTCAACGGGTCCAATTTGAAAGCATTTGAAGACAGCACATTAAATGTGGCTCAAATGAAGGGATTTGTTTTTGAAGGGATAGAAAACATTGTGGGAAAAGGAGAAAATGCCAGTTACCAGCATTCCCCCCCCCTCCCCATTGTTTTCAAAAGCCTCTTTCGTAGGGGCCGTTAAAACTGGACTGTTTGTACTAAAATTGTGACAAATTTACCCTTACCCAAACAATCCTTTCATTTATCTCGTTACCAAATGACAAATATTTACACTAGTCCAAATTGAAAGCATTTGCAGACTACAAAATAAATGAAACTCAAAAATTGAAATTTGTTTTTTGGAAGGCTAAAAAGCATTGTGGGAAAAGGAGAAAATGCTGGTTACCAGCATTTTCTCTTTTTCCACAATGTTTTTAAAAAGCTCCTTTCTCAGGGTCGTTAGGGGATTGTGAGATAAAGAGTTTACAACATTGGGGAAAAATGGTTTGGCTTGGGAAAACACTGTGGGGGAAAAAGGAGAAAAAATGCTGGCAACTAACATTTTTTTTTTTACTTTTCCAAAAGCAATTTCAACCCTATCAAAACAACTACAATGATTTCTTTTTATATCTTGTCTGCAACTGCTTTCAATTTGGGCAAGATTGAAATTTTGCTGCCTGCTTGTGGGTTCAACAATGAGAAACGTGTGGGAAACATAAACAATGTATAAAAAGATAGTAAGAAAAGGAGCGAACACATGTAACAAGCAAATGCTCCTTTTTCCACAATGGCTCATTTATATTTGTACAGATAGATTAAGCCACTGTAATGAGGAGAATACAAGTCAACACTACAAATTAAACACTATTGTCAGGTTCTTCTTCTCAATAGATTGTTGCCACCTTTCACACTGTTTACTTCTTTCTGCTACACTGTTTACTTCTTTCTGCTGTCTCTATTTGGTACTAGTTGAGAACAAGGCTAGAAGCCCTGCAGCACAGCCAACAGAAAACACATAATTACTGAAACCAGGTTAAGGAAGTGTATCACAATTTTTGAGAGATTACTGGGTAGGATTTTGGCTAGAATATCCTTTGGAAAAGCACTTCAGAACCCCAGCCTTGTATTGGTTAAGCCCTGGACCACACAAGTGGTTGATTGATTGAATGGTGTTTTATGCTGCTTTCATTATTATTTCAGTTATATCAGGGCAACAGCTCACATATTCATGTATTTCCCCGAGCTCAAACTAGTGATGTTGAACCCGGGGCTTCCAGGTCACAAGTCCTACACTTTACCACTGAGCTAAGCAGGACTACCCACATAAGTAGGCTTTTGCTGCACAATGACTTAAATCAAGGGGGTCATGATGGCCCTGTATTGCTCCAATAAATAAATCACTCTCACTGAAAACTGAACATTTTCTCTCCAAAAAACTTGAATACCTAACACCAATCATGTAAAAATGTAGTTTGATAATCAAGGGAGGTAAATGGCAGCCACATACAAACTACAAATCTCTTGTTAGTGAACATGAGTTATTTCCCTTGACCAGTATTTGTGCTTTTTAAAGTCATATTGAGTTCATACCCTAAAAGAAGATTCTTAAAAGTTTTCACTATAGAGCTAACCCCTAGGCTATAGTTTTAACAGTCTTTTCTACAGGTGTATAGATGAAGCTACAAACAAAGTTTGGTAAGCCTTGACCTTATGACTAGGAAAAAGAAGATTTTTTCAGGTTTCAGTATATAAGCCCATGTAAAACTTGTGGGGCCAATTTTGACTGCAGGGCTATAATTGGGACAATCTTGGTAAAGGTCTACTTGCTGAAGCTGCATGCCAAATTTGGTTGCCCTATACCTTACAGTATGGAACAAGAAGATTTTTGAAATACTTACTATATAAACTTACGTCAAACTTGTGACCCTTTAAGCAGGGCCAATTTGACCCAAGGGCTATAATTTGAACAATCTTAGTAGGGGTCCATATATAAGCCCGTGTAAAACTTGTGACCCCCAGAATCAAGCCAATTTTGACCCTGGGCTAATAATTTGAAGAATACTGGTAGAGGTCTATTACATGAAGCTACATTCAAAGTTGGGCAGCCCTAGGCTGTATGGCTCCTGAGAAGAAAATTTTCAATATTTTTCAGTTTTGTCATGGCAACCAAAGTTTTTACTGGAATCAAATTCTTTGAAAAACTTCTGGAGAGGGCCATATCAGGATAATTTCTGTGGAGTTTGGTCAAAATTGGATGGGTACTTTCAGAGATGTTTGAAATAAAAGTTAACCCAAAGTGCACCTATAAATGCTTTCCTGGAGTTTCTTTTACCAGTGCTGCGCACAATGTTCTTTCCAAGCCACTGGCTGCTATCCCACGCAACCATTGTCAAAACAATGGTCAGTGGTGGGACAGGAATGAGCCCTGTCGCAATGACTATCAGCATTCCTCGGAAAGAAACTGGCCGAGCTGGGGATTGAACCAGCGACCCCCTGTTCTTAATTCCTGTACACTATTGACTGAGCTACCAGGGGCTTGGGAAGTCCAATACTGATTAAAGTTGGAATGTTTGTCTTGATGATATTTAGAATGAGTTGAGAATAGGTCATGTTTGGTCAAAAAGTAGGTAACTAGGACAAATCCTAGAAAAGCCTTTTTTCACTCTAAAGCCACATTTTCCATCTTAAACTCATAAGAATTGGTCAGAATGTTTGTCTTGATATCTCAGAGAGGTCTAAAAATGGGCCACATCATGTCAAAGAGTATGTAGGGGAAAAATATTACAAAAATCTTGTGTACACTCTTGAGGTTGCATTTTCAGTCCAAAAGGTTAGACTGTTCATCTTCATGATATCTATGAGTTTGAAATTGGGTAATGATGGGTCAAAAAGTAGGTCACTCAAACAAATCCTTGAAAAAGCTTGTGTACATTCTAAAGGCCACATTTTCTGTCCAGTGCTCATGAAAGTTTGTTACAATGTATGTCTTGACATCTCGTAAGAGATTGGAAATGGGTCATGTTTAGTCAAAACAGTCAGGTGAGCAACTCAGGGCCATCATGGCCCTCCTGTACTCAAATGAAGTTGTGGAATGATTTGAAAATTATTGTGACAAATGGAGACACTACTCAAGCAATATCACAATGTTAATCCAACATCAAAAGCTCGAATCATGCATTTAGTACAACAGTTTCAATTAACTCTTTACCACAAAAACAAAATTTTAGACTAGTCCAAATTCAAAGCATTTGCAGACCACAAAATAAATGTGAATCAAAAATTGAAATTTGTTTTGGGAAGGACAGAAAACATTGTGGGAAAAGGAGAAAATGCTGGTTACCAGCACTTTCTCCTTTTCCCACAATGTTTTCGAAAGGCCTCTTTCTCAGGGTCATTAAAACTCAGGATTGTGTGGTAAAGGGTTAAGAAGTAGGAATACTACAGATAAAAAGAGGCAAAAACAAAAGACCTCCACACTTTTTTCGTGGCAAAATGGTTTTCTGTATGGAGTATGATATGATGATATAGATTTGTATTAACGAGGAAGATCCATTCCAATGAAAAGCTGTGCTCAATTAGATCTATCTGTACATGTATTTGAAGTTTGAATTCAGTAGCTTTTGTATTTACACTGCTGATAAAAACTCAAAATGTAGAATAACAAAGAGCAGAGAGTCCACAGATACTAAAGATAACTATTTTTATGCAGTGCACTTGTCCTCGATGTGATCGATCTATATTTGAAGTCAACAGACTTATTCTTTAAAAGTACTTCAGAAAATAATTCATCAGCCAAACAGACAAGGTAACATCAGCATGTTCCCCGACATACCAGGGGGTGGTGGTTATACAGAGCTCCAGATAAGAGGGAGTGATGGTATTCTAAATCCATTATTTCTCTTCCAAACCCTATACTGTCGGTACTCACTAGAATCATCTCGATGAGACGATTCTAATGAGGACCCATAACATAGGGTTTAGTTGAAAATAATTAATATTTTCAATTCTATAATCAAAATCACTCCCTCTATCTGGAGCTCTGATTATAAATATGCAAATAAAATCCTCAGTTGTTATTCAGTAAAGGATACATATTGGGGTTGAAGTTCTTCAGGACATAAAATGATAGAACAATCAACAACACTAGGTAAAAAGCATTGTTGTAAAAAATAGAGAAAGTTGTGGCTTCATAATCTGCTACTTCATTCTTTTTCCATAAAATTCTGGAAAAAAAAAAAAAAAAAAAAGAGATCAAATTAAAATGTGTGTTCCTTTTATTACGTACCTAAAACTTTCAAAGCATATTATAGCAAAACATTTTGATCAATCAAATAGAAAAATCAAAATGAGCCATGCTCTGTGAAAAGGGGGCTTAATGCATTTGCAAAAAGTATTGACCAGGTCAGCCTGCGCAGTCTGCACAGGCTGACCTGGGCCGAAACTTTTCGCTATTGGTCAATTTTCTGTATGTCCAAGGACCAGTCTACCTTATGATGCAGTTGGTTGTTAGACAAAATGAATTTTATGGATCCCTAATTATGTGATGTCTTGCTTGGTATAATGAATCAGAGATGCATTAAGCCCCCTTTTGCCAGAGCATGGCTCATATGTATAATTAATTGGCACCAGATACGTCATCATACCATATTTGGGACCGTATTTGACACTGTATAGATAAGGATTTTATTTCTGTTGTATGTGATATTTCATCCCTGTGTAACACATGTATTCGAGTTAGAAAATTTACAGGTACACTTATATGATAAATATGAGCACTGCTCTAGCAAAAGGGGGCTTAACGCATCTCGGTAATGCATGATACCAAGCAAGACATCACATAATTATGGATCCATAATAGCCACTTTTTTTAACAACAAACTGAATCATGCGGTACAATGGTCCTATGACACGTAGAAAATTGACTAATAGTGCAACGTTTCTGCCCAGGTCAGTCTGCGCGGACTGCACAGGCTGACCAGGTTGATACTTTTCACCGATGCATTAAGCCCCCCATCACAGAGCATGGCTCAAATACATTTTACAGCATTCTCTGTACACAACTACAATATTTTTACTCAAAATGAACACATGATGGGCCAGTGGAGCTAGAAAATATATTTGTCTAAAAGGTAGAGCGTAAAGAGGTTTTCATTTCGGCTATTTCTGTTGCTTAAATTACTTTTAATTTGTCAAAGTTTACTTTGACCTTGACAAGATTAAATGAAACACATAAAAGATACATGTGTATGGAGACATGACTTATTGGTTTAAAGCTCCATGCCTTTTTGGGCCTGGATCTGGAGAATGAATGGATTCCCATCATTTGATCTGGACTTGTTATATCCAGTTTCTTTCATTTTGGGCGAGTCAAAAATATTGTCTTTTGGTAAAGAATAAATCCTGTGAATGCTGGGAAAACCTTTAAAGAGTGTCATTTGGGATCAGATTGTGTAGAATCAGCAAGCTGATCTTGTATCTCCACTGTGATTGTCGAACATTTTCTAAGACATTCTAGTCTAGAACCCAGGTGATTTTGATTTTTTTTTTTGTCAGTGAAAAGGAAAAACCATTGAGGGAAAATGAGAGAATGCTTGCAAGCAGCAATTTTTCCTTTTTTGCAACAGTAACATACATGTAAAAGAGGGCTTAATGCATCTCTGTGATTTATTATAACAAGTGAAACATCACATAATTATAGATCCACAAAATCGATTTTGGCTAACAACCGACTGAATCATGAGGTAGAATGGTCCTTTGACATACAAAAAACTGACAAATAGTGAAAAGTTTTGACCCAGGTCAGCCTGCGCGGATTGTGCAGGCTAACCTGGGCTGATACTTTTCGCAGATGCATTAAGACCCCTTTTCAGAGCATGGCTCAAATGTAAGCTGTAGACAGAAGGCTTATATATCCATTAGCCTTTTTCAAGACTGAAGATTATCATAGACATCTTTCAGTCATGGCACGACTGAGATCAGGTTGCATAAAGTTGTCTTGACTCTGTATCAAACAATCTTGTTTTTTCACATACCTGATGAAGACAGTTTCTTAACTCTTTACCACATAATGAATTTTTAAACCTGTCTAAATTGAAAGCATTTGCAGACGACAAATTAAATGTTACTAGTATAAAGGTGAAATTTCTTTTTGGATGTGTAGAAAACATGGTGGGAAATGGAGAAAATGCTGGTTACCAGCATTTTCTCTTTTTCCCACAATGTTTTCAAATGCCTTCTTCCTTAGGGTCGTTAAAACTTGGGATTGTGTGGTAAAGGGTTAAAACACCATGGCGAATAAAAAAAGAAAATACAAGTAGCATTTTCTACTTTCCCCTATAATGTTTTCAACCAAACAAATCCAATCATTTGAACCGTACGTAATTTTGTCATCAGCTTTCAATATAAATGAGGACAAATTTTTGTCCTTTGATTAACTCTGAACCATACAATCCTGACTTTTAATTAACGACCCCGTGAAAGAAGCCTTTTGAAAACATCTTGGGAAAAGGAGAAAATGCTGATAACCAGCATTTTCCCCTTTTCCCACAATCTTTTCTACCCTTTTAAAAACAAATTTCAGTTTTTCAATCACAATTATGTTTTGTCGTCTGCAAATGCTTTTAATATGGAACAGCCCAAAATTTTGTCATTTGGTAAAGGTGTAAGAGTTAATCAACATTTAAGTTATTGATAGGCATTCAATGGACCTTTTGCACTGAAAATAATGAAATGTTGTAAAAGATAATAGGAAAAAAAATGAATCATGATCTACCTTTCATCTTTTTCTTTTTTATTCATTTTCTTGTCATCTGCAATTTGCTTCATCACTTCCCTGGCCACTGCATCCTCGCGCTTCTGTGCAATCCTGAAAAATGGGGAAATTATTTATTCACACAATTTAATGAACAAAAAAAACCAACAAACTAACAAACTGCGCATAACAATGCCTCCCTGTCATTAACCCTTAAAGCGCCTTTCACGACTATAGTTGCCTTAGCGGCCAGTGTAAATCAAGATCAGGCTGCACAAAATGTGCAGCCTGATATTTGATCTACACTGTCCGCTTTAAGGAAACCCTGTAGACAAAAGCAACCATGAAATTGCAATCAATTGGGTCATATTTCTAGAATAAAAGTGTCCGATATGTTTATTCGGCCCTTTAAGGGTTAACAAGACATCCCAGTTTCACACTTCTCTGCTAGAAATTTAACATTACATACATTTATGCCAAACAATGGGGAAAAAAGATCATCATCACAAGTCCATCATCCTTTGTAACTCTTTACCAAACAATCCAGTGTATTAATTCTTTACCGAAAGAAAATATTTTGGAGTGAATCAAACTGAAAGCATTTGCAGACAACAAAATAATGAAACTCAAAAATTGAAATTTGTTTTTGAAAGGCTAAAAAACGTAATAAATGTAGCTTGAAGATGATTTCTGCCTTCGATTGGGTAGAAAACATTGTGGGAAAAGGAGAAAATGCTGGTAACCAGCATTTTCTCCTTTTCCCACGTTTTCAAGAGCTTTTTTCTAATCTTTGAGATCGTTAAAACTCCGGATTGTGTGGTAAAGGGTTGAGGACCCTGAGGAGTAAGAATTTTGAAAACAATGCGGGGATAAGAAAAAAATGTTGGTAACCAGCATTTTGCACCTTACCCTAAATAATTTTTTTCTGTTTAACCCTTAACCACACAATCCCCGACTTTTAACGACCCTGAGAAAGAAGCCTTTTGAAAACATTGTGGGAAAAGGAGAAAATGCTGGTAACCAGCATTTTCTCCTTTTCCCACAATGTTTTTTCTACCCTTTCCAAAACTAATTTTTTTAGCCACATTTATTTTGTTGTCTGCAAATGCTTTCAATTTGGACCAGTCTAAAATTTTGTCATTTGGTAAAGAGTTAATAGGAAAATTCCATCATTTGAGCTAGATTCAAAGTTGTTGTCTGCAAAAGCTTTTAATATGCAAGTCTTGAATTTGGTTGTATAATTGAGAAAAAAGACTACCTTTTAATTGTAATCTGATATAATGACTGGTTTGGTTTGTATAGGAGTTAAATGCTGTTTTAACAGCTTGGGTCATATCACAGCAGTCAGTGCACCTAGACATGCGTTTTCTGGCACCAGTACTGACACAACTTTCTTTCCAGCCCCTTTTTCTCAAATGTATCAATGGTGAGATGTGAAAAGTTGCCAGAAAGAAAGTTTGTCTCAACTGGGTATTTTTAACTAGGCTTATACCGGTCTGGCTTGGAAATCCGATAGGTTTACAGCCTTGTGACCCCCCCGCTTCATACACAAACAAAAACAGACACACACACACATGACACATGAGAAGAAAAATGGAAATTGTCTAAAGTAATTTTTGTCCCCTTGGAGATTAATATCATTTTCATCATAAAATATCATACAGGAACATGTTGCATGATAGTTAACTCTTTACCAAACAACAAAATTTTAGATGGACTCGCCCAATTGACAGCATTTGCAGACTACAAATTGAATTTAGCTCAAATGATGATTTCTGTCTTTGATAGGGTAGAAAAAATTGTGGGAAAAGGAGATATAATAATGGTATTTTCTCCTTTGCCCACAATGATTGCAGAAGCCTTCTCTTTTGGGGCTTGCTAAAACTTGAGATAGTGTGGTAAAGGGTTAAACCCATGGTTATACCATTGAATTCCATGGAACAGCATTCCAGAAGTCCCTTGGCTGTACTCTAACTACATGTGGTGGTAAAAACTGATTTACACATAAGACGCCATACTTACTTGTGTTTCAGGACAAATTTGACATTCTTGTAAGCAAATGCTACCAGATAAGTACTGATCAGAGTGCCAACAGCAAACAGAATCCCTGACTGGAAAAGGTCCATCTGATGTATCCTCCAAAACAGCCCTGTGACAATGAATAGATAACCTTTAACTCTTTACCAAACCATAAATTTTGGACTGGTCCAAATTGAAAGCTTTTGTAGACAACAAAATAAATGTGAATCAAAAATTGAAATTTGTTTTTGGAAGAGCAGAAAACACTGTGGGAAAAGGAGAAAATGCGGGTTACCAGCATTTTCTCTTTTTCCGAAAATGTTTTCAAAAGGCTTCTTCCTCAAGGTTGTTTAAAGTCGGGATTGTGTGGTATCCCTGACTAGAGTAAAAGGAAATTGAAATCGAAATGTTTTCTTTTTTGGTCATCTTCTACGATACCACACTAATGTGTCATATAATGACTGAAAAAAGTATGGACCTGCCCAAGTGTGCTTCAGACCCTTCTGTTATAGGGACCAAAAGGTCCTGGACCAGCTACTTTAATCACTATTTTTCAGCCCTGACACTCCCATGAAAAACCCAGTGGACTGAGTAAGGACCAAATACGGAGGGCCTCCAGGTCATGAGTCCTTCACTTCACCACAGAGCCATGCAGGACCCTTTTTTACACTGAGGAATAGTCAAGGTTTCTTCAACTTTTGAACTGAGAGTCAATCAGTTTTCAGTTTACCTCCTGTTGTAAAGCATTTGTGTTTTGCCTACCAGATACCAATACTACTGGTCACTGCTCTTGCAGTAGAGTGTATAGATTGCATTTGGGACACTGTTACATTTATCATTCAGATTAGTCAACAGTATTTTAGGATCAGATACTGGAAATATGGTTTTCTATTTAGGCGCATCACAAAAGATGCAACTAAAGAATTACAGTAGGACAAGTGCGTAAAAAATGTGCTCAATAGAGTTAACACTGTGTCTAGAGTCTACATATAGAAAAAGAAAATCTTAAGTAAGAGTTCCTAACTTCCGCGATATATTGGTGGGGAGTTGCACGTATTTTGCCAAAATTGCTTTGAAACCCTTAGTGATGAAGCTGTTTCAGTTTGAAATTCTGTCCACTGATGAAGGGCAAAAATAAGCAGCTGCAGTTGTTCACCCCACCCACCAAGTCTGATGCCGACGTGGCAGTACGCTACATAAACAGAGTTATTTATTCGCACTTACAGATTGGTATAGCTGATACAATCAATGCATTTCCATAAAATAAGGCTGATGATTTTGTTGAGACATTTCTGCTGAAGTCCTGAAGAAGTAATTCTTCCTCTCTTGTCAGGTTTTTCTGTTTGTTTCCTTTACTTGCCATCTTGCCGGTTTCCACGTTAAGGCTGGAGTAATCCGGATGACTAATGTCGTTAAAATAGAAACATCGTAAAATATAGTTTTGATATATTCGCCCCCGGGCAACTCGGTCTTGTAAGAGAATGAATTTGAGCAAGGGTTTTATTCGTTTTAGCCGTTATAAAGATATTCTAATTGGTAGAATTGAAATTGGCTGTGCTGCAGAAATAAGGAGAGACTCTTTGTTTCATATTTAGGGCACTGTGTTTCTCGACTTATTTCTTTTTTTCTACAGCCCACTGCATAGTCGTTTACTACTCCAGCCATTTTTCTGGTTTCTGGTGCTGCATAATATGAAAGTTTAAAGAAAAGTTCAAAGTAATTGAATTTATGAATTACAGTGAAATTTCAAGTTTTATTTATTTATTTATTTATTATAAAGCGGTTCCAGACCCGTTAGCTGCCTCCAACTGGTGCCCCAACTTTGAGCATGTCATTATTTACTTATTTATTTTAAATTTCATCGTTTTGAGGAAAAACACACACCAGCAGACAGTATTCAGACAAACGAACACGATCGGTAGAAAATATGAAATTTGAAATGACGACGTCAGAAGATCGCGCGGAGTAGCAGACCATCATAAAATTTTGTGTCGATCTCGGAATGACATCCGTCCAGACTGTAAAACAAATATATACTGAAAACGTTTCTCGTGAACTAGTCTACAATGACATGGTCGCAAAAAACGCCAGGAAAAGGAGAAAGCACGGAATGGAAGGCTGATTTCTATAAATAAAGAATCACGCGATTTTGTTAAGAGATGCATTTTCGCATATCGGAGACAATATATAGATCTGAAATTTGCATTTGTAGCGTTTCGTTTTCTTTTGAAATTGAAATCGTCACGGAGTTTTGGGGTAACCCTCGAACTTAACCCCGCAACTTAAAACAGGCGATAAGTTCTGAAAAAATCAATCAAATAACTTTATAGAGTTTTATCCCTTTGATGGTCAATTAAAAATCAGTTACTTTTGCAAACAGTGTGTTCATAGATCAAGATCAGACTAAGTAGACCATGCATTATGATCTTGGATCTTCAATATCCGTTATTTGTGCAATATGCTGAGAAATGGTCTTCGAGTTATTCCGGTTTTTTCCCCCTATTGACTGTAAATATCCATATCTAGGGATTAAAATTGAGCCATGCTCTGGCAAAAGAGGTATAATGCATCTTCGTGATGCATTGTACCTAGCAGGTCAACATATCGATCTATAAAATCTCTTTTGTTTAATAACCGATTGGATCATGCGGTAGACCGGTTCTTCTACTTGCAGAGTATTGACCAAGAGCAAAACGTTCTGACCTGAGTCGATACTTTTTGCAAATGCATTAAACCCCTTTTTCACAGCGCAAAGATCATTTGTATTTTCTAGAGTTAGATTATCTTCTTGTCAGATTTCTTAGTCAACCATTATGATACAATGTCCTGTTACCGACAGTTATAACAGATAATCATGGGAAATTATAGATAATGTATTCATGGATAATTGATGTATTCGGGTTGGATGTTTTGTAACGTGACGAGATCGTATGTACATCAGCGGACCCGTATTCTATGGAATACCGTTAGGGCCATCGCCTTTGAATGTGTTAATTTAAAACGCGATACTCGATACTACGATGATGATAATGCGAGATCACGAAACTACGATGTTGAAAACGCGACAATACGATAGTACGATCATGAAAGTGCGATATAATATCGTGTTTTCACCATCGTATTGTCACGTTTTTCACCATCGTAGCATCGTACCGTCGCGTTATCATCATCGCACTATCGTGTTTTCATCATCGTACTTTCGCGTTTTCACCATCGTACTATCATGATTTTATCATCGTACTGTCGTGTTATCATCATCGTACTATCGCGTTTTCACCATCGTACTGTCGCATTATCATCTTCGTACTCTCGCGATTTTATCATCGTACTGTCGCATTATCACCACCGCACTATCATATTTTCATCATGGTTCTGTCGCGTTATCACCATCGTACTATCGCGTTTTCACCATCGTACTATTGCCTTCCGTTGCGCATGCGGATACACATTCAAAGGCGATTGCCCTATAGGTATTCCGTATAACACTACTAGACTGCATTTTTTTTCTTTTGGACACGACGAAAACTTTACGGGAAAATGAGAAAATTCTGGTTACCAACATTTTCTTATTTTCCCTCAAGGTTTGCAAAAGCCTTCTTCCTTAAGATCCTTAAAACTGTGTGTTGTTATGGGGGAAAGGGTCAACTTGTTTGTTTGTAGAAATATAAGAAGATTAGCGCATTAGTCCTTATCCTGCCGATTGCGATCATGGATTTATTTTGCGGAGAGTGTAGGGCAAGATCAGCCTGCATGTACGTTCAGTCTGATCTTGCTCTGCACTCACCGCTGCTCTATCATTAATTTCTGTCAACGAAACCCCATCCATTGCCATTTAACCAATTGAAATCTATGTAATCGCCAACAATTTAAATTCGGCAGGATAAGGGTTAATACATCTGATTTTTTGACGAAGACCTTTTTTAATCAATTTTGCTGGGGAAATAAGTGTTATTCGACGTGTTCCATTTTCCAAACTGTGAAGTGTCTTTTTTCACTTATTATAGCCAAAGAATGTGCGGTTTGTTTATTTGGTATTTAATGCCCTTTCCAACATTATTTCAGCTATATTGCGACGGCCAGTGCACCTATCAATGATTTCTTGGAGTTTCATTTACCAGTACATTGCAGAATATCATTTCCAAGCTGATAACCAGCATTTTCTCCATCTCCCACAATTTTTTCTACCCTATTTAAGACAGAAGTAAGATTTTGAGCTACATTTATTTTGTCGTCCGCAAGTACTTTCTATTTGACAAAGTCCAAAATTTTGTCGTTTGGTAAAGAGTTAAGATGGAACCCAACTGTATGTCATCTAATGCTACACCGTCCGGTATGTTGCGAGATATTTTGGCTCAAGCTGTCTCATCTCACGTAATGTCTCACAGAATATCCGTCAGTGAAGATTCAAGATCACTAAGCATGTCCGTTGCAGTTTGCTCTTGACCTACAATGTCGATTTCACCCCTTTAAGTTCTACAAAATTCCGAGTTTAAATGACCCTTAGAATTAACAATTTGGAAAACATTGTGGGAAAAAAAAAAAAAAAAAAATGCTGGTGACCAGCATTTTTTCCTTTTCCCATTATATTTTTTACTCGTTCTAAGACAAATTTGCCCATTTGAACCACATTTAATCTGTCGTCTGCAAATGCTTTCAGTTTAGATAAGTATAAAGTTTTGTCCATTGGTAACGTGAGAGTAAATGTCCACCCTAGCGCTCTTCGAGTTAATAATTTCTTCGTAAAAGAACCCAAAATGCCATAAACACTGAGCTATGAAAAACTCAACGAACATTTCCAATGAATGGCAGCGGAAGTAATAAATGGAGAGAATGGAAATCATTCAGGTAGAACAATTTTCCAGTTTCCCAATTAAAGATAATGGGAAAAAAATAACAGAAATAACTTTTTATTTCGCTCAGAAAATCTCAAAAACAGACAATTTGACTTTATGAGTTCCCAATCTGTTTAGATCGTCTATCTAAAAAAAGAACATTATTGATTTTTAACCTTCAGATTGCCAATAAACCAAATGGGCATTTTCATTCTAGAAATAAAGGAATAAGACACAAATGAGAGCAACCTCAAGATTGGCTTTATACATAATGTCACAGCAAAGCATTTAAAGATTAGACTACACATTTATGCTGTCTGATTCTTAGAGGTTATTACATGGCTGATGAGTACGGAATCCCGTTGGGGCAATCGCCCCTGAATGTGTATGCGCATGTTCACCGAAAGGCGATAGTACGATGATGATAACACGATAGTACAGTGGTGATTATGCGGAAGTAAGATGATGAAAACACGATAGTACGATGGTGAAAACGCGAAAGTACGATGGTGAAAACACGATAGTACGAATCAAATTAATACATTCAAAGGCGATGGCCCTAACGGCATTCCGTAGCACTCTTTCCTTTCCTCTTTCCATGCAAATAAAGGACTAAAAGAAGGCTATCTTCGAGTATGAAAGTTGATATAACCATGATCCTTAATATAACAGTCTTTTCGGAAGCATGGCAAAAATCGTTCTTTAAAAGTTATTTTGATAATTTGCATTTTGTGGTGTGTATTTCTTTTTGTGGTTTAAGCATGTTTGATATTCGGTGTAAATGTCAAAGAGCTATGTACTTGTGTATGGTACACATTTGAAACCGAACTTTAACTGTTAACATGGACCCGTGAATGGTGTATAGGATAAAGGTGATCATGCAGGATATTTTTGTAATATATGTGATAGATAAAATCTCACATTCGTGTTCTTGTATTTCATTTTTATCAAACTCGTTGACTAAAATGTATCTGACACTCGCCCAGGTTCGCGCCATACATTTTTAGTCAAGTCGTTTGATAAAAATTATCATAAACACTCATGTAAGATCCTCTATACAAAATACACTTTTTTCATGAATATTTGCCTTTACAAGAATGTTTCTTTTATATTTTAAACTGGATACCTTTTATGTACTTTTAGCAGCAAATACATACACCTCTGATCTCTGTCGACGGCTGAAAATAAAATGCACTGTAACCCAGAAAGAATACTATTTCGTAGGTTTAATCAAACAAGAGAACCGTATAGATTAACCCGTAGGCTGCTAAGCGCGACTTACTGACCTTTTGGGGGAATGCGTAGCTCAATATCAGACTGCACAGAACGTGCAGTCTGATCTTGGATATACGCTGTCCGATGATGAGATGTCTTTCCTCCAAAAATACCTTTGAAATAGGAAAATTTGGGTTTATACAATCGCTTTGAAAGTTTCATTTCTTTTATTTAGTAGGATAAGGGTTAAGTTCAGGCTGCCGCGTGAAGTACTGTTCGCTGATAGGGCTAACTCTGTACCAGGCGACAAAGTTTTACACTCGTCCGTGAGTACAGCATTACCAGGCGACAAAGCTTTACACTCCTCCTGAGTACAGCATTACCAGGCGACAAAGTGTTACAATTTTACAGAATATGTAGACGACAAAGTTTTACACTTGTCCATTATGACAGCATTTGTAGACGACAAAGTTTTACACTCGTCCCTGAGTACAACAATTGTAGACGACAAAGTTCACACTTGTCCGTTATGACATCACTTGTAGACGACAAAGTTTTACACTTGTCTGTTATGACAGCACTTGTAGACGACAAAGTCTTACACTCGTCCGTTATGCAGCACTTGTAGACGACAAAGTTTTACACTTGTCCGTTATGACATCACTTGTAGACGACAAAGTTTTACACTTGTCCGTTATGACATCACTTGTAGACGACAAAGTCTTACACTCGTCCGTTATGCAGCACTTGTAGACGACAAAGTCTCACACTCGTCCGTTATGACAGCACTTGTAGACGACAAAGTTTTACACTTGTCCCTTATAACTGCACTTGTAGACGACAAAGTTATACACTTGTCCGTTATGACAGCACTTGTAGACGACAAAGTTTTACACTGGTCCGTGAGTACAACAATTGTAGACGACAAAGTTTTACGCTTGTCCGTTATGACTGCACTTGTAGACGACAAAGTTCTACACTTGTCCGTTATGACAGCACTTGTAGACGACAAAGTTTTACACCCGTCCATGAGTACAACAATTGTAGACGACAAAGTTTTACACTTGTCCGTTATGACAGCACTTGTAGACGACAAAGTTTTACACTTGTCCGTTACGCAGCACTAGTAGACGACAAACTTTTACACTTGTCCGTTATGACAGCACTTGTAGACGACAAAGTTTTACACTTGTCCGTTATGCAGCACTTGTAGACGACAAAGTTCTACACTTGTCCGTTATGACAGCACTTGTAGACGACAAAGTTTTACACTTGTGCGTTATGCAGCACTTGTAGACGACAAGGTTTTACACTTTTCCGTTATGAAAGCACTTGTAGACGACAAAGTTTTACACTTGTCCGTTATGCAGCACTTGTAGACGACAAAGTTCTACACTTGTCCGTTATGACAGCACTTGTAGACGACAAAGTTTTACACTTGTCCGTTATGACAGCACTTGTAGACGACAAAGTTTTACACTTGTCTATTATGACAGCACTTGTAGACGACAAAGTTTTACACTTGTCCATTATGACAGCACTTGTAGACGACAAAGTTTCACACTTATCTGTTATGACAGCACTTGTAGACGACAAAGTTTTACACTCGTCCGTGAGTACAACAATTGTAGACGACAAAGTCTCACACTTGTCCGTTATGACAGCACTTGTAGACGACAAAGTTTTACACTTGTCCTTTATGACAGCACTTGTAGACGACAAAGTTTTACACTCGTCCGTGAGTACAGCATTTGTAGAGGACAAAGTTTTACACTCGTCTGTTATTACAGCATTTGAAGACGAAAGGGTAAATGTGACTCAAATGATCGGCTTTGTATTTGAAAAGATAGAAAAGATTGTGTGAAAATCTGTCGTTCTGACGGTCGTTAAAACCCGGGACTGTTTGGTATAAGGTTAAAGTAGGCCGAATTAACAATTTGCATAGATTCTAGTGACAGGCTCCACAGGTGCCACACATTAATGTTTCATTAATCAACTCTAATATTTGATACTATTTTCATGACGAAAATTCAGTATAAGAAGGTATCCTCAAGGTAATTTTAACCCTGAAGCTGCTAAGCGCGACTCACCGACTTTTTGCGGACAGTGTAGATCAAGATCAGACTGCACAAAACATGCAGTCTGATCTTTGATCTACACTGTCCAATATTGTATTTTCTTTCCAATGAAATCAACTTTGAAAACGCTGTTAAGAAGGATTTTTCGCTTCATTTATTCAGCAGCTTAAAAGTTAAGTAGTCTCAAACACAGAAATGAGATGTTGAAAATTACTCATTATGGGAATTTTCACCACTCGCCACAGTATTTTGGTTATTATTACGTTATTGGCTAAAAGTTCCAAATGGTCATTTGGTCTAGCTACTGAATGATATTACAACATCAAAATATACTGTTGTATCAGATTTAATTCAAACTTCAAACGGACATCTTGAAAAGATAGAATGAACACGCCTAAAAAGAGACATTATTCTTAATAAAATTGCATTTTGAGGCTCAAAGTTAATCTAAAATTAGGCATTGCTCTTTTTTCTTTTTGCAGTACTGTGACAAAATTATGGGAAATTCTTACAAAAACAAACACTTATAAACTGAAGTACAAACTAAGAACTCTTTCATAACTTTGTCAGCAACGGAACAATAGATACATTGAAAAGTTCCTTTCTTTTTAAAAAGGGAAGATGATATTCAGTTTTTCTCTGAAAGAAGTACTATCGTTTCTGTCATTGATTGTGTAAGTATTGAAGTACACTTACAGCGAAAACGAAAAGAAAAGTTTTTGCACATGATCATTTTCTGTTAAAACACTTTGTCACAATCACACGAAAATGTCACCACCCTATCTCAGTGGTAGGTACTTGAACTTACCTGTAGTTTTTCAAACTTTGGGAACATTATTGTCTTTTTATGTCTTTGATTTTATGTTACAATACAATACGTGCGTGCGTGCGTGTGTGCGTGTGTGTGTGTGTGTACGTGGGTGTGTTTTAAATACATGAATGTAGGGCAATATATCCCTCTTCTGTACCTCAAAGTTGGTATTGCTCACATCTGACAGTTACACGTGTAGAAATACGCGTAAGTTCCGACTGCAGAATATGTCATTGGGTGTGGTTCTCTCGATCCTGATGGGACTCGTCTTAAAATGGATAGAAAACAATATGGAAAAAGAAGGGGGCCACTAGCATTATCTCCTTTTCCCAGTAATATTCTCAAAAGCCATTTTTCTCATTGTCTAAAAAACAAAAAGACGGCTTAGTTCGGGTAAGGACAAAGGGCTGTCGCCGAATCAAACTGTGTGTTTAATCTATTTGCAATGTTATACTATCTGCAAAGCCTTCGAGCCAGTATGTTGTCATTTGACCATATTCCTGAAAGTGGAAACAAAGTTGTATGTATTTAAAGTGCTCTGCTCCTTCTCCCCTTGACAAGATGACAAAGATTTAGACTTATGCAACTTGGCTGAAAGCATTTGAAAACGCAAAATCTGCCTCAAATGATGGGATTTGCATTTGGAAGCATTTTTTGAACAAGAGAAAACGCTGGTTATCATTTTCCTTTTACCACAACGTTTTCAAAAGCCTTCCTCAGTGCCAAAGGGATTTTCCGTATATGATTGACTCAAATTTCAAAACTTTATGTGCATTCTATACATTAAGGACTAAAATAATAATAATAATAATAACAAAAAAATATATGTTATCTACTCCAAATTTTAAGATCTTTATGAAAATTTTGTTTTGTCGATTTCTATTCTATTTGATCAGACAAGTGTAAATAACAATGTACAAACAAATAAAACACGTAGAAACAAGGGGGCAGCAGAGATCATGGATGTTTTTTTTCCAACGGTCCTACGTTTATGAAAATCTTATCGTAAACTGTTTTCCTGCGATTATTAGAAGAGAAAGACATAAGACTATCAGACGACAAAATTTTAGCCTTGTCAAAATTGGAAGTGTGTGCAGACGACAACGTGGCGCACATACATGACTGAAGCGATGGGATTCTTATATGAAAGGTAGAAAGCATTGTGAGAAAAAGAAGATGCTTGTTACCAGCAATTTTCCAGTTTTCGACAATGATTTCCAACGCTCTCTTTCTCAATGTCGTTAAAACTTGGGATTTTGTGGGAAAGGACTTAGTCTGTTTTACTAAAGAAGTCGTGATAAGTGAAAATGGTACGATCTGTCTGGGGGTGCTGTTCTTGCGCATGCGCAGTATGATGGATGTTTTGCCCATGATAAAAGCGGCCACTGATCACGTGACACTGTTCATAATCTACTTGTATTATGTATTACGACAATGTCCGTTGCGTTCGTCTTGTTGGATAAATGGTCTGTTCTGTTAAACACTAAACGACGGTGCTATACAATGAAAACGGCCTTCAACCCTTAACAAAAAAAAAAAAAAAACCACTGAACTCTTTTTAATTACATTACCTTAACTTCAATTTGTCCTCTTTCAATAATTCTGTATCTTTGATAGGTTTGAAGGATCTTCGCACATCGTTCAGTTATATGAATCTTTTCAGCTGAAACAAAGACGAGGTGGTGTTTTACAACGCTTTCAATGCAAATCCAATCATATGAAGGCGATAGCTGAATTATTCACCATTAAGTTTTCATTGTTGTGTAAAACCCGACCTTGGCTAGGGGTCTGAAGTGCCACACAGAACCAAGCGCCTCGGGCGAGAATCTCACTTAGGGCCTCTTTTATTGATATTTTCTATACTTTAATCGCTTAACTAGGTCCAAAGAACGAACAAAATGTCAAAAAAGGCAACAAACACCAAACAAAGAACAGAAAATTAGCGGCTGCAGCTTCCATCTTTCTTCAAAAAGGGCTGAAGACCATTTCAGCTACTGGAAGAGTTTTCTATTTAAAATACAGTAGTCACATAGACCTTCTTATGGTCGTACAACGGTAGTACAATGTTGCACCATGTGATGCGAACTGTCTGATAACTGTTTAATGGTCGAATTCCATACGAAACCGCACGCACTACTAGCAGCTAAAGATCCCTTATTCACGTACGAGTGTCGCACGACGTCTAAGCGATCAAGTACAGCATCAAAGTCACGCAACGTACCCGTCTTATCGCACAACGTTCGCAACCTTGTGCAAAATTCGTACTGCTGCGAGTGTGAGCAAGTGCTAGTATTTCGATTACATTCATTAGAATTTTGATGATCAAAAGCCTAAAACGATCTGTTGCGACCGCTTACGACTCTGCAACAACAGAGACACCATGTGAATGGTAGTGTAACACTGTTAAAGCCCCGTTCACAACTGGCTTACGACCAGTTTATGACTGCCTGCAACATTTTTTTAGCAGTGTTGCACGACCACTCGCATGGCGTCTTACGAGTTGTCGTCAAACAGAGCCAAAAACGGTCGCAAACGATCGTATTAGACTTCTGAACATGTTCAAAATTCTGACGCGACTGCATGCGATCAAAGTAGTCGCATTTTGTCGCACAAACAGTCGTGCGAGTATTGCACAACGTTGCACACCATTGCACGGCAAGACGCACGAGCTTGCGCGAGTTGGATACTGTCGGAATTCAGTGTTGATCTGACGAGATCCATATTTGGGCGGGTATAAATTTCCGGATCCTTTCACGATCACTAGTACGAATAATCTCATAATCGTGTAACCAGGGTATCCAAACACTCTACCAATCGCACGGTGTTGAGACAAATCGTAAGACAATTTCATCAGTAGTATGAATGACGTCACACCAATCGCAGTTACTCGTGCAACACTCACAGGTATACGTACGATCGATCGCCCGAACATATGTTCTCTGTCTTGCAACGGTCGCTTTCACTCACTGTTGTTGAACGACTTCTATTGCATTTGTGACAGCGTTTTGCGATCCATTCCGAGCGTAGCTGTTATGGTGTGGAATGGCTTCAGACAGCGGACGATTTAGATCTAAGATCAGACTACATATTTGTGCGGTCTGATCTTGATCTACTCAGTCTGCAACAGCTATCTAGGGTGACATCTTCGGATATTACCAGTAGCCCCCAGAAGTTTGAAAACTTAAATGCTTATATCTAAATTAATTTCAGTTTCCATATATACGTATGTTTTGTCACATAGGATTTTATTAGCTCCTTTATGATTCACGTTGTCGTTTGATGTTAGATAATTAATGTTGAGACGATGACCAGGTCAAATTGATAAAATGATCTGTTCTGTTCTGTTCTAAGTAAATCGTGCGATCAACTTGTCGCAATTAGTCGCACTCCAAATTGTGAAAGTTGCTTAAAAATGTGTTGCTGGCGGTCGTAAACTGGTCGCAATGCAGTTGCGAAAGGGCCTTAACAATTAAAACAGTTACCATACGTTTAAGTGTAGTAGTAGTAATAATAATGATGATGATGATATTCATAATAATTCTACTACTATCACTGCTATCACTGCTGCTTCTACTACTACTACTACTACCGATACAACTACGACTACTAATACTACTACTACGACTATGTCAAGTACCAAACCTATGTGGCTTCCAGAATTTTATCCTTTCCCGACAATTTTTCAAAAGCTTTTTCTTAGGGTCATTAAATTCGAAATTTAAAAGCATGGAAATTAATGTGAAGATAACAATCTTTTATTGTGCAGTCGATCCAAGTTTTAGTCGCTGGAAGAAAAAATGAATTTTGAAATTAGGTAAAAAGTTGCCTAGTAGCTCTTTTTTTCCATTTTTTACCTGGTTTTAAAATCTTTTTTTTTTTCTGCGACTAACACTTGGACCGACCGCACCATAACAGATTGTCATCTTCACCGTCATTTTCATACTTTTAAATGGTATGACTTAAATTTAAATGCATTTCAACAGCCGCGTTGTTTACTTTTGGCCGCTACTGGGCCTTTATATGAATTGATATCGTTTCAAGACTGTTTTAATACCAAACTAAAAATATTTCAGTCAGACACACATGTCCCTAATTTGGGGTAAAAATTGCAAAAAGGTCGATAACTCGCATTATAATTGGTAAAATTTTCCCGAAATCTAACTTGACCCATAATGATAATAATGGCGTGCAACACACGAAAGGGGGCCTTCGGACATATGCGTAAAAATGTGTCGTCCCAGATCAGCCTGTACCTAATCCGAGTCGACACTTCCCGTTTTTGTGCGATTTTCTGTTTCACGAAAGTCTACTGTATGAAAAAATCTTATATTGTCGTAAAGTGCCGTCTCGGATTAGCCTGTGCGGACAGTGTAAAACATACCCCCCTGAACTACTGAAGGAACGAAGGAAGGAAGAGGGATATATTTCAGACAAATAGATAGACTTACGTTGTCCTGTAGATTCCATTACATTGGCCACATTCACAGTATCGCCAAACACACAATATCGCGGCATTCTTTTCCCAACTATACCAGCTGTACAAGGACCTGCCAGTTAATGGAAATTCGAACATAACTGAAATCTTAAAATCTTTTTAGTTCTAGCACAAGCAATCAAAGTAAATACATTTACATGGCTAGATAACCTAATTTTTGTGATAGAGGTTCTATTTTTCTTTAATTTTATCTTATGTAAATATGGCTTAAAGGTAAAATCGCGAATGGCGTTGTAATTAGTTCCTCTTGATGATGTGTTGAGTTCTTCGTCCCTGTCTTGTATATAGATATCTTTATTTCTTTGTTTAAAAATATCTGTAAGAGCTTTAGGATTATCAACACCTTCATTTAGCCAAACATATGTGAATCCAGGTGTTTGCATATAAGATTTTTTTTTAACTTTCGAAGCCCAATTAACAATATTTGTGGAATGATCAACATCGTAAAGCATCCGTTTGATACATTTTCTGTCGTCTGCTCGAGTTATCTTTATCCAAAATTCTATTTTGTATGAGGGTCTTAGTTCTTGAAGGGAAGCTCTCCTAATTCGCCATAATTTAAGTTATTTGGGGTTTGTAATTTTACATTTAATATTTGTTTGCAGAATCTTGTGGGTTTTTTTTTTCGAGCGCTTCAGCTTCTGAAAATCCCCAGACCTCTCCTCCGTAATTAAGTACAGGGAATATAAGTTTAACGATTATGGAAATGTCTTTAGATGCCAAATATTGCTTTAGCACGAAAATAGCTTTAAGAGGATGAGCTTTACTTGTTTCAAATATGCAGTTTGAAACAAACCCCCATGCAAAAGTGACCCCAAGAAATGAAAAATGATTCACAATTTCCAGTGGATTGAAGAATAGGGTAATTTTTATCGGATTTTCGATAAACCAATACTTTTGTTTTGCAACATTGACAGTTAACTTCTAGTTGTCACAGTAGGTCTTAAGGGTCATTTTGTAAGCCTGTGTCGCTGTCGGAAAATAATATATACCACCTGCATATAACAACAGATACAGTTTAAACATTTCTAAATCAATACCACGAAACTCATTTAGGAACATGTAAAATCATTTACGTATACAGTATAGCAAAAACGAATGGTGACAAACAATCCCCTTGAGGCGCCCCAAAATAACGGCTAAAACTGTCGGTTAAGTCGTCTCCTATTTTGACCCGCGATTTCATATTCAAATATAGCGCCTTAATCATTTGGATTGTTTTTCCTGTTACTCCATATTGAATTATTTTATAGAATATATTTCCCTTAAGAAGCAGATCGAAGACTTCAATAAATATTTATGGAATGGTTTCCTGTATCTCAATGAGAGAGTGATAGCCAATCAGCTCGACTGATCTCTTTAACTACTTAATAAAACAAATATGAAACAAATGTGGCAATTTCAAGCCGATAATGAAACCATGCGATACTGAAAATAGCGAAATATTGCGACTTCAACAATTCTTTCTGCCTGTAAAATCTTACCGTATCGAAGAGTTCGGATCCCAGACCAGTTTACATGTTCTGTTTCGTCTGATCATGATCTTTGCGTATTAAGTTCAAGCAAGTGTTTCTACTACAAGAGATACGTTCAAATGCTCGCTTGTTCAAAATTTTACGGTTACATTGTATTAGGTCACATGGCCTAGTTGGTGTTTAGATAAAGGTCGTCAAGCGGCGAGTTCGATCCTCGACCCGGCCACAGCAGGGACCATACTGAAAATGGTGAAGACAACTCGCCTTCATCCACGAAAGGAAAACTTGGAAGCAATATTTGGCGCCTTCTCTTCCAATTAGTTTTTTCCTCAGTCAAAGTCTACTTTTTTTTTTTTTTTAAGTATTTTGATACAGGTGGGGATGAAGAATTTTGGTGCCGAAATGTAACTGATTTTTTGTGGCTATATAGTACACTATCTTCAAATTTCTCCATTTAGATAAACAGGTTACATTATTGTGTTGACTATTGTAATTTTGTATCAGAGTTTTCGCTGTAGAATGCTGCCGATAACTTTAAGTAAACACTGAATACTGTGAGGGAGCTTTCATGATCCATCATTTGTGAGTACATGTCCATGTGCTTCTTAGGGTCGCTTAGTACATGAAAACATATTTAAAGACCTTGCAAATAGGGTACATTGCTCGTCAAGAACGATTTCTGTTCTTACCCCAATTTCTTCAGAAGTGGTCTGCAAGACAAAATAAGTCGCGTGCAGGTGGCAATATGATCATTAACTGATAATTTCCACAGAGATTATGCATTTGTCAATGTTTTCTACGAAGGTATATCGCGTTAAAATCTAGCGTCCTTAACTATTTCTGACACCATTTTTAAGCAGTTGGTTCAAGCACACTTACCGGTGTTAAATCCTATTCTAAAGGTTAGATGCTGGGTTGTACAAGGCATTTCCTGTATTCCGATCGTCGACATCAGCTGTATAGACAGCCTAGCAATTTCTTCGACGTGTTTGACACCATTTCTTCTCGGAACACCCGAGGTTATCATGTTACCGCCACCTTGAAAATATAAGATAATAATTAAATTTAAAAAAAAAAAAAAGATAATAAATGAAAGTGGTCATCTGTAGTTGGCAATGTGGTCATAAACTGGTATTTGCTTCTATGATAATTTATAACTTATGACTTTGTAACTTGGTATCTCACCTCTGCCTTTTTGCTACATTGAAAATAAGGTGACCATTACTATTTCCGACCCTCTGTTGTTTTTTGTGATGTTTTCTTTCATTAAAGGTTGAATATCCAAGATGTATGTTAAAAGTTTACATACATACATAGATAATCACCTGTAAATTTAAACGAAAAAAATACAGATTTTTTCCAAAGTTGTTCAATTGTATTAATTATGCTTATGATTGTGTGAAATTTGTTTCGACATGAAGAACAGAAAGTGATTTTATATGTAAGAGTGATATTTGTTCCACACTTTCTGTGTATATAAAATGTGGAGAGTGGCCTAATGTATTTACCCTTACAGCACTAAGTACAACTTTTGTTTTTGCAGAAAAGGTAGATCAGGATCGGACTACCTTTTGGAGACAGTGTAAATCAAGATCAGAATTGCATACACAAGAGGAAATAGCGCAGTTCATCAGATTGCGTTTTTATTACCATCTCAGAAACAACGACTCTTAAAAAATCACAGTGAGAAAAGGCCCTTGCTGGTTGTGGTCCATGTGCCTTTATGTAGTCACAGACACAAAAACGTTCCTCTAATAACAGCAAACCCAGTTTCCACAGTCTTCCCCTTCCGTTCTCTCTGATAAAACAGTGCAGGTAAACCGCTTTGCTGTCTGAATTTTCGATTGGAACAACTTTTTTAGTGCATTCCGCTGTGTATCCGTGTTGGAAACGCTCAACCTACCTATGTTTTCGACTCTGTAAACATCATATTTGTCTAGATGTTCGTCCACGATACTGTACACACTATTCAACAGTCGTATTGCTTCATGAGGTTTGCAGTTACTGTAAAAGAAGAACATTTTTCATATGAGATGCACTGCATCGATTGAAAGGAAGACAAAGCGACAGACAGATCGCATCTGATAATGACGTATTTCACTGAAAATTGTCAACTGTTGTTCAGTCATATACGGTGACAACTGAACTGGAACAGTCAAAGGCCGACGAATACCTCACCGCTTGCTGCTGTACCTAAGAAAAAATCCAAGGAACATAACCCTTGGTAAAGTCGACAAATCATAATGCAAGTTGCACGTGCACAAGTTCCCGTAGTAGGAAGATATCAAATAAAATTACACACAAACTGAAACTAAAAACTTTAGGAAGAGAAGAGGACACAACTTGCATTTACGGTCAGACGGACAACCTGGTTTCAGTATAACCTCTGTAGGCTAGATGGTGGGAGATGTATTTCATGTGTTTCTGGGTAAAGCTGAAGTTCCCTAACTCGGTGATACACACACAAGACCCGTGGGACCTAAACATGGATTTGCGGGTCACATATCTAATCCTTTAACCCATTTCAGTGATAAGAACAACCAATATTGCTTTTAAGGACAATACAGATCATGATCAGACTGAACATAACGTGCAGTCTGATATTAACCGTCAGTTTTCGCGAATTCGTAGCATACTATAGCCCAAATAATCTTGAAATTGTACTGTTTTAGTTGTTTTTCCTCATCGAAAAAAAAAAAAATCTATTTCATTAATTCAGCGCTCTAAGGGTAAGATTACTGGTTTTCGGATGACGTCTTGGAATACGGATGTTTTATACAGACTACACAGGGAGACATCCTCGAATAATGATGTTTTAACACTGCGTGTACAGGTGAACGTCTTCGAATGTTTTATACTCCCTAGACAGGATAACGTCCTGAATATTGATGTTTTACACAACGCAAAGAGGATGACTTCTTCGAATATTGATGTATTACACAGTCCAGATAGGATGGGGTTTTCGAATATTGATATTTCTCACAGCCCACACATGATGACTTCTTCGGATCATGATGTTTTATATAGCCCACACAGGAAGACATCCTCGAATATTGATGTTTTACACAGCCGGCACATGATGACGTTTTGGAATATTGATCTTACACAGCCCATACAGAATGAAGTATTTCAAATTTTGATGTTTAAATTGCCTACTAAGGATGACGTCTTTTAGTTTACATATTCTCTTATAGATCTGCCCCTTGAGTAAATAGTTCGAGCTCAATAATTGCAATTTCATTTTTTTCCCCGGAAAAAAACAACAAAAAAAAAACCTCTCATCGTATTGGACAAAGTACATCTAAGTTCAGACTGCTTGTTCTGTGCAGTCTTTGAATGGGAACGAATACAAAAACATGTATTCGAATATTCGTTTTCTAATATTCGAACATTTGTTTCAAGAATTCTAGAATTTTGTTCCGGTATCCGAAATATGAATGTCCGGTTACTATTGCAAATATAGTTAGACGTTGGTCTAAAAGTATTAATTTAAACAACTGCATCGGAATAATTCCACTCACAAAGAGAAAGTTCCGCAGTAAATGTAAAATCGGTCAAATATAAATATTTCTCTTTACTCACTACACACTTTTTCCATCTGCTATCTTTAAAGAGAAAGAACGAGATCAAAAGTATGTCGAGTATCACAAGATCGGCAGGCATCATGAATATTCAGTTTGATATAATCGAAATGACTAAGTTATATGGCCGAACTTGCAGTTTTCATTCTAGGATTTAAAAAATAATATACTGCAACATGTTTTGTTGCGGTAATATATTAACCTACGATAACAGCAACAATAAACACTCCCAATGAAACAAAAACAAAGTTACAAGTACGTCGGCAAAACTGACGGTGTCAAACACGACATATTAAAATGGGAGAGTGATATTTTTGATGGCAGACAATGCATTGAAGCCCATTCCAAGGCGTTTTGTGATTAAGAGGTGTTTCAAATCAATCGACATGCAATATCAACGCATTGCGAAATACATACAGTAGTTAAGTGCCAGGCACGTGACCTTACCGTTTCATGAAACTTTGTTTTCTAACGAATATATTGGAAGCACTTAAATGTGAAAAAGAATGTTCGACTATGAATTCGAATATTTGGCCGAATTTAGAACATTCGGATATTCCACCCCTGGTGCAGTCTGATCTTGATCTACAGTGTCCGCAAAGGCATTGAGTCGCGTTTAGCAGTTTAAGGGTTAATATCTTTCGCTAGATATAGCCTAGTTCCACCTAACAGGAGAATCCCAATTTTGCGATTTTTAAAGAGGCCTTTTTTTGCGTCGAAAATCTTATTGTATCGGACAGTGTAGATGAAGTGTCAGACGGCACGTCCTGTCTCAATAGGGCATTAGCTCTCGCTTAACAGATGAATGGTTAAAATTGATCGCTATATCTACCTGTAAATGAATACATTTGTACCATGACAATGTAAACAAACAAATGGTAAGAGAGAAAGAGAGAGAGAGAGAGAGAGTGAGAGTGAGAACAACAATAGCTGTAAGTCTTACCCAGATATAAGTGCGAAATCAGCAACATCTAAGAACATGATGGTGGCCGACTTGAAAACTTCCGGTGCGACCTGACATCTATCAATCAACTTGCTGGCGACACTTTTAGGCAACAGTTGAAAGAATAGCATTTCTGTACGTTTCTTTTCTTCTCCTAGTTCAAATGTCTTGAATGCAAGGTCAGCTGCGTATATTTGTATTTTTTGGACAATGTTGCGGTTTAGAATGGTGACAATCAGAACAATGGTAAAAGCAACGATGACTTGAATGGCGCTGGAAATAAGCAAGCTTCGAAAGTTTGATATCTCACTTGCTGCCATCTTGAAAAAAAAAAAAAAAACAAAAAAACAAAAAAAAAGAAAACATACAAAAAACCCAAATATGCTTCAAATGCAGATCATTATGTTGTATTACTTTCCTGTGGCTTTTTTTTTTTTGCTGCAAGGTATGCGGCAAAATTTGATATCCTGCGCAAACGAGATGTCAAAATTTCCAAACGCAATTTCGGAAGGTGGAGCGAGATGTCAAAGTTTTCCCTTGCAACGAAAAGTAAATACAAACTACAGGAAAGTTATACATGATAATATTCCTACTTTATACATCTGCAACTTTTAGCATCTATTGGAATTATTGATAATTTTATTCGGAAAGGGCAAGAAATTGAAAAAAATACCGGTGGGTGGTTTAAGATACGCGACTCGATTTGCCGCTGTCTCATAAGTAATTTAAAAAGTAGCTACTGTCATTGGATTTGTGAGGTTTTCACATTACAAAGGCATATTACAGAATTGCTTAAATGCTTTAAACAACCTTTGTATTTCTTTAATGTACTGTCTGCGTGAGACTAAAACATTTGCCATATGGACTGCTATGTCACTCTGCGACTGTATACTGCGTCCGCCATTTAATGTGACCTTGGTCAAAACCTCTTGAAAAGAAACCATTTTAAATATATCGAAATAAAGCAGGACCACAGTGTTGACGTAGAACAATCTATCCTTAACGACAAAGTCTTAGGTGCTTTACAAGACCTTGTCGTTAACGATAGTGTCCATTGTCAACGTTCATGTTCACTGCTCACGGGAAAGGATTATATTAATTTCGGGAATGTCATATCAGTCACTTCTCAGTGATACGTCTTGTTTTATTTTTCGTTGCTTTCAACATTATTATTACTACTTTGAAAGCAAAATGGGAATAAAAAGTTGTTGCACAGAATTTGAAAATAGCTTCCGCTAATATTGCAATAGCATTTGAAAGGTTTGAACAACCTGCTCAGCTTCGGTCAACTTTTCGGATACTTTAGCGTTGTGGTGGTATTGGTACTCATTACTCTTCCTTTTGAATTTTGGAGTTTTTGTGAGTCGTGACTATCGAAGATCGTTCAAAAGTCCTTCCTTGTGCGTCTTAAAGACCGTTTCAATGAGGAAATGTTGTTTACCAGCATTTTCCCCTTTCCTCACAATGTATTGCACCCTTCCTAACCCAAATTTGGGTCGCATTTATTTTGTCGGCTGCAAATGCTGTCAATTTTGACAAGTCTGAAATATGTCATTTTGAAAAGACTTCAGCTGCAAGGCATAGAGCGTTGATATTTTATATATAGTATCATCTAAGAATCATTTATAAAAGTTGTAAGTTATGTCGTTTGGATCAAGGGGTCATTTGTTTTACGTTTAGCATGATACAGAAAATTTTCAAAAAATCTTCTTGTCTCAAACTACATGGTTTAGAATGTTGAACTAATGTAACACCAACACTAGGATCCTCTATCAAGTTTGTTCAATCTGGAATTGGGGTCAAACATGGCTCAGCCACGGAGGTCACATGTTTCACGTTGTGTTAACAAGACGAAATTTCACGAAACAAGTCCTGATTTAGTTGGCCTATTTCAAAGCAAGTTTATAAATATTATCCTTAAGTAATACCAATGAAAATGTAGTCATGTAATCAAGATGGCTGTACTATACACAGGGAAAAAAATTAGGCAACCCCAGTGTTTTTGGTCGTCGAGGCGAACACACATACGAACTGATACACTAAGGTCGGGTAGACTTGAGGAACTGAGATGGATTATCAAAGTAAAGATTTTTGGGAATACAAAAACACCAGGGTCCGTATTCGCCAACCATTCTTTATTTCATTCGAAGTCGAGTTCTAGATTTAGAGAGTAACACAACTTCTGATATGCTAAATCATTTGATTTAGCCAATCAGAAGTTATGTATATATGTTGCATTTAAATTGAGAAAATTCTTGAAGAGAAGACTCAGAATGTTCCAAAGAATGGTTGGTGAATACGAACCAGTAGTGTCTAATTCACAGTGACATTTATTGCTTTACAAGCTGGTATATAAAGGGGTAATTTGCATGAAAATAAAAACGGTATGAAACCATGGAGCTGGTAAGTCTGTAAGTGAACATGAGTTGATGACATTTGTCCAAGAGCTCCCACAAGGTGTCCAAAACAGTGTACAGGCATTAACGAGTACTCCCTCCATTTGTCCGGATGACGGGGCCAACCATTCGTCGTATACCCCCAACAAAACGCTGAAAATGAATCATAGGTATTCTCTGCCATTCCTCGTGCAGTGCTGCCTCCAGTTCACCCAAGTTTTGTAACCGCACCGGAGTGTCTAGCACTTGCACACGAGGACCGATGATGTTCCAAATGTACTCAATAGGGTTAAACACAGGCCTTGCGACAAGAGCGTGATTGTCAAAATGAGGAATGACAGTTGGCTGCAGCACTTCCTGGATGTACCGTGCACATGTTAAATTGTCCCGTATAGTCGGCAGGTGCAACTTGCAATAATGTGAAAAGCAGCCCCACACCATCACAGAGCCTTCCCTGGAAGGAACATTGGGAAGGATGTTCTTGGGAGTACAGGCTGTATTTCTACGCCTCCAGCTTCGTATCCGACCGCCTTTGGGATACAGCATAAACCGACTTTCAATGGACCAGTGGATCTTTCTCCAAGAACTGAGATTTCAGTTCATTCTCGTTTTACACCATATCAGTCGCCGTCTTCAATGGTCATGTCATCGGCACACGCCTGACAACCCTCCTTGAGGCCAATCCAGCAGCTTTCAGACGATTCTTTTTTAGCAGTCTTAGTGATCAATCGGCGATTTGGCAGTCAGAGACGTTTCCGGACTGTGCTTGATGCAAAAGGCAAGCGTCTCGCCAGCCCTTTAACTGCCCGATTTTCGCGTTGTGACGTCACAGGAGGACGTCCCGAACGTGGACGGTCCTTCAACTGATGGGTCTGAGCATGTTTTCTGATAAGTCTGCTAATGACTGTCTTCCGATTGCATTGAAGGACATTACTGCAGCATGAAGACCAATAATTTGCCATCTTTACCCTTCTAACAACCTCCTGAGCGCGATTTTTCATGGTAATGATAAACCGTAGAGGTACAGCTCATTAAACAGTGAAATTGTTCTGCACGAACATACTGCATATTGAAAAAAATCACTGGTCTTCTGTTGCACGTGTATGTTTGTTGTGTTCCGACTCTAGATTTGCAGTAGAATACTGGCCACACATTGACAGAACAATGTTGATTGATGTCAACAAGGAGATGCCACGTACATTGTTGTCAACCAATACGTAATTTTAGTTATTTTATTCTGGGGTGCTTGGCTTTTTTCTCTGTGTATGTACTTGAGTCATGCTCTGTCAAAAGGGGATTTAATGCATCTGCATAAGTACTGACCCACGTCATCCTGTGCAGTCCGGCTGACATGGGTAGAAACCATTTGCTATTGTAAAATGTTCTGCGTGCCTAAGGACCATTTTACAGTACCTCATGATCTAGTTGGTTAGTAGACAATTACTTTTCTGTTATCCATAATTATGTGATGACTCGCTTGGTATAGCGCATAACGAGAAAGCATTAAACAACCTGCTCACAGAGCACTGCTTATTTATCATTAACCTCAAAATATCTCTCCAAGAGCTGTAAGTCCGATAGCATTGAGAGTTGGCATAGCTCATCAAAACCAGCGGGTTTTTTATGGGCGAGTCCTTGGGCAAGACACTTCAGAGCCCTAGCCTAGTACTGGTAAAACCCAGGAAATACATGAATATGTGAGCTGTCGCCTTGATATGACTGAACTAATGTTGAAAGCGGCGTAAAACACCATTCATTCATTCAATCAATCAATTAATTAATCAAAACCAGAAGTACTGCAGATTTCGTTCAAATGGTGAGTATAGGTTGACCTTTGACCTGTTTTAGGGTAAGGTCAAAGCGTGGGCTGCTATATATTTAGGTCTTATTGATTTCTACTTCGAACATCTACTGCTCTGAAACTGGAAGGCTTTGATTGTTGATATTTTGTTTGAGACTCGTACCAAAATTGTCGAAATTGTATCCCTAGGGTAAAAAAAAATCATGCTTAGGGGTTTACTTTATATATATAGCGCCATTTATAAATAATTTCAAAATTCTTTTCGCCTACAACTACACCGTCTTGAATATTGCTACTTTGTATATAGCATCATCTTGTGGTCCGTTATCAAAGGTGTTTATAATTTGTCCCTTATGTCAAAGATGGTTCGGCCCACGTTCTAAATAGAGTTACATGTATTTAGCGATTTTAAGCTTATATCCTAAAACCATAGGGCCTATACCGTACATGCTTGCTTTGTAGCATTAAATCATAGTGTTATATAGATGTTCTAAATCTGTTCCTATGACATGAAATATGCAATCTGTAAGCCAAGGTAATTTTCATGTTGGGGCTAAATAAAAGTCGAGGCTACTGTTACTAAAACAGAAAGAAAGCAAATATGCAAGAACTTTTAATTATATTTAATCTAGGTTTATGGGACGTTAAATAGTCATGGATCTTGATATGCAGATTATGTATCTATCTCAAAGGTTAAAGTCAAACTCATCGTTACTAAATATAGACAAAGGTACTTCGCTACCCAAAAAGGGAGGGCGGCACGAAATACTCAGACCTTCCCAAATCCACCCAAATCTACCTTCATGTAACCAATATCATTACAAAATTAGCTTAAGTAAATAAATTTCAAACTACTATCTAGGCCATAAACCTACATGTATGCCATTTTCATTGGGCCGAACATTCATCAGTATTACTAGTGTTGGTATATTTGACATATTGTTTTCACACGATGACAATTTTCGTTCTTCGTAGTAAAACAATTCAACAATCTACTATCGTTTGCCTCGGAAGGAAATATTTTGCATATAGCTGAAACCCGCAAGTTTAACCCTTAGAGCGCTGAATAAACCCAGCGAACATTTTCAGTCTAGAAATAAGACAAAAATAATTGCAGTTTCAAGGTTACTGTTGTACACAATGTCCCGGCAAGCGGACAATGAACATCAAATATCAGACTGCAAGTTTTGTGCAGTCCGATCTTGATCTACACAACCTAACCCTGTCAAATTCCCTTGCTAGTAGATATCCTAAATAGATAGGTAAGAGTTCCGGGAAATTTGGGTAGATATGGGATAGATTTGGGAAGATTTGGGTATTTTGTGCCGCCGGAAAGGGACTTGTCTTTCACCCAGCGAAAGTCTAGGTCTTGTAACTCAGGTGGGCCTTACCAGATCGTCATGGTCTTCATAGATTGATTATTCTCAAGGTAGTGCCTTTGAAATCTATGTTAAGACGTACTGGTATTGATCTTTAGATTTTCTGCAATCAATAAAAGCTTAAGGCACTTATTACCTCCTTACCAGAAGACAAAATTTTAGACTAGTCCTGATTTGAATCAAATGCAGTAAACAAGTTAAATTTGGCTGATATCTGGCGGAGTGTAGGGAACAGGAGATAATGCTGGTTAATAGCATATTCTCCTTTTTCTACGATGCGTGCTAAGAGTGTTCTTTCTTAGGGTTCTAGAATCATGGAGTTGATTTTCTGGTAAAGTATTAAATAAAACACTTAATTTTTATAGATTGGGAAACAGGTCCTTCATCTCCTTTAATTACTTTATATGATTGCGTCTGGAAGCCCAACCAGTGCTTTCGGCAAGGTGCGGGTACAAACCACACAGTTCCAAAGATCGAACCGGTCAACACAGGAATAAAAGCACAGACAAGAACCTAAGTTGTGACTGGCTGGCAAGCTATACATGTATCTTTTTATATTTACGCATCTCATTCGGTACAGGCCTATAAAAAATGACGATTGTGATGATGATGATGATGATAATAATAATTATTATTATAATAACAATAAGTTCAATTGCAAAATAGCCATTGAACTATTCAGAAGTGAATGACCTAAAGATATTCAATGATCTGTTATCGGTTTATCCTAGGGCGTGATTTTTACTTCCCTGAGAAAAAATAGTCTTTGAAAACATTGTTGGGAAAAAGGATAAAAAAAAGTTCGTAACCAGGCGTTTTTTCTTTCACTCACAATGTTGAAGCTTTCTTCTATTTCAAAGACAATGTCCATTATTTGAGCCACGTTTAATCTTTCTTCTCTGATTGCGTTCAACATGCACATGTCTAAAATTTTGGCGTCTAGAGAAAGAGTTAAAAACGACAATTAATTGCTACTTATTTCGTAAGATGAAGGCTCATTTCTTGTTCTTAGACACGTGACTCTCAAACCATACTTATCTTTCACTGTATTTTTCTCCCGTAGAGCTACGTCGACAGCTTTATAAAACACTTTTCATATACGCGCAATTGCTTGTAATACGTGACTGAGCCTTTTCTTTACTACTGTAAAACAAGTTGGTCGGTCTAAAAGTTTCCCTTACTATGATATGTTGAGACAGAGCTAAGTGCTGGCATTGATCTTCCGATTTTCTTCGACTGAGTAAAGCTTAAACCTCATTATTAAGCTTAATGAATAGTCGCTCAAGAAATCTAGACAAGAAAAAGGGATACTGTAATGTACTGAAAAAGGTCTTTATGATAGTTGTTAAAATCTTATCATTAAAAAGAAATCCTGAAAAGATTAGGAAATATTAAAGCAGCATACGACTCATTGGAAAACTTAACTAATGTAGATGTGTCAATCAAGTCAAGACAAAATTTACTCAGTTCTATTGCAAATACCTGTTAGTGTAACATAACACCTCCCCCTATTCGTACACGTATTTAGAACGGAAAGCAAAAACAGATATGCCTCGTACATTTATTTGTCAGCCAGATTTCTAACAATTCATAAAGTGTTTCTTTACTCTTTATCGGACGAAAAAAATAGACAAATTTATTTTTAAAGAATTCGAGAAGCCAAATTAATCATGGCTCCAATGTCAGAATATGTTTTTGACAGACTAAAAAAATCCGATAATGAATGTTTTGATATGTCCTCTTCTTCAGGGTCGTGATAGTTTGGGTTTTCTCGTGATGGGAGTTGTCAATGAAAGAATGGAACACATTGTGTAAAAAGGAGATAATGGTGGAAACCAGATGGTAATAGCCGAAAAAGGTATGGTCATTCAAAACGTACAAGTTTGACTCGTTAGAACAGAAACGCCTGTAAATTAAAAGTCATTTACAAAATCTATACCGTGTCATGACAGAACATGTCAGCGTAACATGAAAAAAATCTCAAAGAAAGGAAAACGAAACAGAAATACACTGTTTTGTAAGTTAATACCACGCCAAATTATTAAATTTTCCCAAGTATGCAAATATGGCTTTTTGAAGGTCTATAGTCTTCTTTTTGGTATGCAGTAATATCACCCATGAAGTGGCACTACTTAGTCCAGGTAAAATCTTATAGTTAACCATGCGATATGTTTTATACTTTAACGATATTCGCATAGAACATTATCAGTTTGTAAAACTCTGTAACAGCTGTATCATTTCCTGTGATTGCTTTGCGTTCAGTTGTCAACGTTTCCTCCTGCAGGCAATGTGATAATATGAAGAAAATATAAAGCCTCAGTACGAGCGACATGAATAATTTGAAATAAATACCTAATAATTCGAATTACACGCTAGATCGTGAAATCATAGGGTTTTGAGATCGATCCCCTCTTTACCGAAAACTGATTTCGAGGGTTGTCAGAAGTCATTGCGATAGAATGCATCCTTCTATTGTAGATGTATATAGGCGATCGTTCGCGGGTTCTCTTAACAAAATCAAATCAGTTCCCCGATAATTTCGTTAAACTTGGTTCAAATAGCTTGTAGGCTATTGGTCCACATACATGTACTTTTAGAAAGATCTTACAGACACATTTTCTCACTGCACGTAGATCTAGATCTAAAAAAAAAAAAAAGATATAAAGGAAGAAATTCACGGTCACATTATTAAATTGCATGTAAAAAGGAGAAAGAGAGAGGAACACACACACACACACACACACACACACACACACACACACACACTTTTTATAAGTATATAATGATATCCATGGAATACTACTTACTTTTTGCAATACCCCCAGTGGCTTTGATCGCCAGAAATAATGACCGCCGCATTTAGAAGGGTTTAGAAAAAGTCGAGTGGATTGTATCCATCGCTACCCGGGCGCTACTGCAGCGGTATCTTATAATTATCGGAACTGATTCACATCCTGATATCTCCATTTTTCTAGTATGAACTGACCTTGAAACTACTGAAGTATTTCATTCAGAGATACACCTACTGCTCATTAAGTATACAAATTGTTATAAATTCTATCGTTTGACCACCAAGTGTGAACTTGACCTTGGACCTACCTGAACACATTTTTAAAATGGCACATCTACTCATTAAGGAGGACAGTTGCGCAAATTTATTTTGAAATCAATCCGTAAGTGTTAAAGTTATCACTCGGACAAGATGTACTTATGGTCATTTAATCGTTTGACCTAAAAGTGTGACCTTGATCTTGGACCAATATGATCAAATATTTTACAAGGCACATCTACTCGTGAAGGAGAATAATTAAATTAAAATCCATAAAAAATGTAGAATTTATCACTCAAACTTGTCCTATTAAAGACAATTTTATCATCTGACCTTTCATTTTGACATTGACCTTAGACCTAGCTGAACAAATGATACAAACAACACTTCTACTGGTTAAAGAGAAAATTGTGCCAATTTATCTTTAAATGCATTCATAAATAATGAAGTTATGGCTTCGAAAAGCTCTATTTATAACAACTTTATCATTTGACCTTGAAAGGTGACCTTGACCTTGGACCTACCTGAACAACTGATTCAAATTATACTTCTATTGGTAAAGAAGAGCAGTTGTATAAAAATTATTTTTAAATCCATCGATAACTAGCAGTTGTAGATATGACAAGCTGTATGTACGGCGATTTTATCATTTGACCTTCAAGTGTGACATTGACCTTGGACCTACCTGAACAAATGTTTCAAATGACACTTTTACTTGTGAAGGAGAACAATTGTGCCAAATCAATTTGAAATCTATCCATAAATCTAGAAGTTGTAGTCCGGACAAGCTCTATGTATGACAATTTTATCATTTGATCTTCAAGGTTGACACTTACCGTTGACCTACATAAGCAAATACTGAAGCTGACACTTCTACTCAAGACGGAGAACGATTGTGTTAATTTCTCTTAAATGTAGAAGTTCTAGTCCGGACAAATCCGAAAGGACGCACGCACAGACGAACTCGCGCATATACACCGAAGCGACATTGTGACAACTATGTCTTACTTACCGCTGGCGGGCTCGATAAAAAAGGAAGCAGAAATTCTTTATAACGAAATATTATTTTGAGAAAACGAAATGCAAACTCTTTTTAACGAAATGCCGATTCGTTTTATCGAAATGCTACGTAGAGAAAACAAAATAGGAATGTTCGGACCATTTGTTGGTTTTCGTCAGCCATTATTGGATTATAGGATAGCAGAGTATTATTTCGTTTTATCCAAGTTCTACTTTGAAATAACGTATTAGCATTTCGTTATACTGGAAAAGGGTTTTGATAAATAGGACAGACAGTCATGTTATCGAATTGGTAAACTATGTGTGATACATGGCACCTATAGGGCTCTGTAGGTGACAGTCAACGTTGAATTTCCATAAATTTTATCAAGAACAAATTAGCATGGTAGAGCTTTATGTCGAAAACCAGATAAAATACAACGAAAAAAACAAAAAAACAAAAAAACAGGACACTGATTGTGCATCGCAGATAATAGCAATATCTAGACACTCACCTAAGGTATCCTTGATGCCCGGCTGTCTTGAATATTGTTTAATCCTTCATAAAACAATCCAGTGTTTTAACGACCCTTAGGAAGAAGGCCTTTGAAAACATTATGGAAAAAGGAGAAAAATGCAGGTCACCAGCATGTTCTTTTTCCCTAGTATTTTATACTCTTCAAAAGGCAGTTTCTTTTATTTGAGCCACATACAGCTTGTCGTCAGCGTGCTTTCCAATTTTGACAAGTCCAAAATATTTGTATGTGAAAAAAAGCTGAGACATCATATTCTATATTGTCAAACAACTCGACACCCTTAAACACATACGTCCAAAAGTAGGCGTACTAGAATAGTCAATATCAAGATGTACCAAGAACTTCGTGTAGCTACTCACCTCGGATATTCGAGACGCTAGACTCTCCTGTATAATATTTAGGATATCAATGTATTCCGTCATATTGCCAAACCACATGGCGCCCTTGAAAACCGACGGCGAACTGTAGTTGTTTTCGTTTATCTCTTCTTTCATTTCCTCTAGACCTTTTACCAAATCGCTGTCCTTGAAATAAGAATCAATTAAACTTCTCGCGTACGTTGAGTAAGACTGGGCTTGCATGAGGTAATACTCGCCCATGGTGGATTTATCTCTGTACCACAGCAAGTCATTCGAAGGAAATTGTCCTGAAAACCCAAAAAAGGTAAGATTGTTTTCACATAAATGCTTTAAGTTTTTTCCCATTGGCAGCTTATCGTTCATACGTCAATCACTTGTAAGTTCTACAACAATTGAATACACGCATCATCACCTCCACGGACCTCTTCATTTCTTTTAAATATGTGAATCATAACTCTAGTAACACTGTTATTTGCACCTTCGTCGAAGCTGTATACCGTGGCTTTTTTTAGTGCCCGATATTTACTGTACTTTTGTTTATTAGATCTTACATTTATTTTTCTTTTGTGTTGAAATTTAATTCATAAACGAGTGTGAATTCACCCGTCAAATGATTTATGAATTCACATTTAATTTTTTACATATTCTTTAGCAGTTGATAGCATTTGTCTCCGTGTGTCACCTTTTAATTTGCAAATTAGCACTATATTTCCACTTACTTAAGGTTAACTTGTGCATAGTGGAATGCGGTTTTGTCTATTATTTATCCAGCAAAATTCACATTTGTTCAGTTGAAGGCACGCGCTTCGACAACTTTGTCAGCCATTTTGGTTAACCGGCGTAGGGGTACATTTTTCCCTAGCAACATTAAGAATTCAAATTTCATTGCTTCATTGTTACAGTCATCAAACTTCGGCCATGAAAAGGTAGGAAAATTGGTGGTTAACGTCATTTTTTTAAAAACTTTTGTCACCCTTAAACAAGTAGTTTACAGGTTTTGGTCAATTGTTATAGATTTTGACCTCGAGACATTGGTTGCCAGTGCATAATATTTGAGTGTGTACATCCGCTAGCCAGTCATCTTTCATCTTGTACGCAAATTATTTTAGCGTGCTGTTTTACCCCACAAAAGGTTTCCTTAGGTACGTATGTATGCGAATAGTATAAAATCCCGTGCATTTTGTCAGTCTGGATTTCAACTTCCATCACTTTAAAAGAGCAACCACTTATTTCTCATCATATTTCAAAAGGTCAGATTCCGACAATTTTAAACCAGCATTCGTCACAGTTAACGCTATTTTAGCAGGAAAAAAACCCAACATTTTCTAAATTAATTTCTCAATTTCCATAATTAGCTTACTCATTTGTAAAGCAGACAGATGCACGTTTTAAGCATTTTAAAAGGCCGATCGACATTGAAAAAGAGAATAGAGTCGTTTCAACACATGAGAAAGTTTATGAAAATTCAAATAATTTAGTGATTGATTTGCGCATTCAAAACCTATTATATCTGTACTAAATAAAGAGAAGAAACTGAAAAGCTAGCTTATGATTATTCCTTTCAATATTTTCTCTCGGGAGACCAGCTTCAGTTACTTTTAGTTTTATTTATTGAATCGACCAGCCTGCAGCATTGTTGCTAGCGCGCAACAGTATTAATGTAAGTCTCGAATACATAAATGATTAATTGTAATTGGTTTGAAATGTGTAGACTTCTGCAAAAAAAAAAAGTAAGACTTTGACGTTGTTTGACCAATATATGTATATTCGTGACTCAACTATTACTTACCTATGATATTTATCTATTTGAGGTTGTAATGCAAGATACCCATGATCTAGGTAATACCAAACAGTGACAATGAAATGAATCATTATGAGCGAGCTTTTAATCTTGTACATTATATCTACATTTTTTTTTTTATGTAAGCGACCCAAAGACAGTCAACTTCACTTCTCTCTCTAACGATAATATGTAGTTAACGCATGTCTTTTATTATGTGCAAAAAGAGGTGTATAACGTACGTTTGGCAACATGAATGATCTTGTTTATTCTTCACCACATGTAGGATAAAGGTTTGTTCAACAACCCTTTGATTTATTCGATGTGTAAACGTTCTGTTGCGTTGGAGCGCAAATAGCTTATGAAAAGAGTTTTCCTATTGTTGATGTAGCTGTCAGAACTTTCAAATTCTTCTCTATATTGGCTCGTTGAATTTTATCCAGAAATGTAGATTATCATTTAACACTATTAAAAGGAATCTGTTCCATCTCAAAACACGGTTTCTAGTTCGCGTCACTTATAGCCTGGAGGAATTTAACCTGAAAATGATCTAGGCACCTCAGGCAGGGACAATTCCCCGAGGTCGTACGTCATCAGTCTTTGAGGTCACTAAATATATTTTCAAGCTGAATTTCCGAAGGCTTTCAGTAAGCAGTCTTAGCTAATTGGCCTAGGACAATTTCAAGGATACTTTCCAAGAACCATCACATAGTCGACAAGGTTCCTAAAGCATTTTCAAGTTAATTCGCTCGAGACCATTTTGGACAAGTTCTAGAGGACACTAGACCAATTTTAGCTCATCACGTGCTCATGGTAGGCTGCAAAGGCTTAAAAAAAAAAAAAAAAAAAGGTTTTAAAGTTAAGTAATTATAAATATTATATAAAATGGCGGTGTTGAATAATAAAAATATCCATTTTATATCAAAATTAGAAAAGACGTTAGAAGACAAATTATTATTTTTGGGTAAACGTTACCGACCTACAAATGAAGTAGTCTTTCCACCTATTAAAGATAAGAACTATCGTTATGCAATGTTTAGAGCAAAACCTGCTGTCTATTATGAACTTAGTAAAGTAATAAAAGAAAAAAATGATCATGAAATTAGTGAAATAGTTTTCTATATGACACGGCATGATTGTAGATTTTCACATGTAATAGAAAGTACGAATAATGATATTTTAATTGAGTACAATAAATTTTCAATGGAGTTATTTAACACAAGAAATATAGACAGTGAACTTTTCATAAATTTTCGGTTTTACAACCCAATTAAAACTGAGTATAATATTCTAAACCAAGACGAACTAAGTCATTCTTGGGATAATGGTAATTATTATATTGGTACTCCTTATGGTGGTGAACCAATTGATGAACCTAATTGGGATGATCTAATGATAGAAGTACTAAGTAGTAGATTGAGTGATGAAGATGAACCAGACGAACCAGTTAGACCAATTGAACCAACATATATTAATAGAATTGAAACGTTTCAGGCAGAAGAATGTGTACTTTGTTTTTGCTCAAAACCAAATATACTTTTTAGTAATTGCGGGCATATACCAATATGTGGTAGTTGTAATTTTATAAAACCATTAGATAAATGTCCAATATGTGAAACAAAAAGTCAAATATAACGTAAAATATAACTTTTTTTTTTTTCACAAGGTTATATTTTAATTTCTTATAATTTTTAACAGGGAATATCGGGGGACGTATTTATCATAGGATGAATTCTGTGAACCCCAAACACAGAGAGTCTTAAACTTTGATATTCCTGCCGTAACTAAATAATGTTGAAAAACGTTAAACTAAACTAATCGCCTTTAACTCTGTTTTCTATACCTTAACATAAGAGAAAGTATAGATAAAGCAAGGTGAGTCATGACACTACCATGATATAAACCATTTTTTTCATGCCTCCTCACCGAAAACGAAAGAGGAAGTTATTTAGTACACAACCCTTTAACTTTCGCTTAACACACCAAAAACTGAAAATGGTAGTATATTATAATATCAACAAACATTTTTACCCTGTTTTTTTTTTTTAAAAAATGTTTAACGTGTACAATAATTGTATAAAACACTTATTCTGTTTTTAAACAGCGGCCTTACAACATTGTGTTTTTAATGTGTAAGAAATGTATTGATGTGGTATTAACTTACGGGCTGTTAGGCCACGCCAGAGGTTACCATGTTGTTAGTAATAACATTCTTACAAAATCAAAGATACAACAAGAAAGTAAGACTGCTTTATTATCATAAATAAAAATCACATTTTATACATTTACCATATACAGTTCGTTTTTTAGAAAAAAAAAAAAAAAAAAAAAACAAAGCAAAAAAAATTATTAATATCATAATATACTACCATCATCCTCAAAAGTCCAGTCTAAAGTGATATCATATGTGTATACACATTGCAAAATATTAGACAAAGTTGTGAAATACTATGTCACGTGGCGAAAAACTAATCCTTTTTAAATATTTAACCCTTTACTAGGTTAAATATTTTTATAAATCTAATTCTATCAATATAGATACATACGAATTAGTTACCTTTTGATTTTTTGACTTAGTTTTAAAATTTATAATATCACACTTATTAACCTCAATAGGAGGATTAAATTCTGTACAACTACATAACTCATCACGTTTTTTAATAATATTTTCACCAGTTCCAACGGATAATATAGTTATTTCAAGTATACTATCTGAATCATCTTTTGGTATCGTGGTTAATGTGCCACGTATTATTCTCCCTGACATGGATAAACAGTAACCACCAAATGCATGAGATGGGCCGGCTAAACCGTTACCGAATGCAAACTGAAAGTTGTTCATCTTTAATTCACCCCTCTCCTCAGCCCACACAGTAATTATAGGTTTTGGTTTAACATTAGAAACTTGAATCATCGTGTCAACATAAAATTTATTTGCTGCATGGCTATCCTCAATTGGAGAAGCAACAAAATGGATTCGCCGGTTACCCATAGATATTTCTCCTATTGCAGTGTAAAAGTTATCAGTGGGGTTATACATAAACGGTGTGGATTGACTATCAACATATGCCCTTGTTGCCACATCATTAGGTTCAGCCAGTGCAATCACATTTATTAATCCATAATTCCTCATATCTATATTTCCTATAGCAACAAATCTCCCATCTTCACGTTTAACAATAGCACTTTCTCCACTAACCTTATCCACATAACTTCTAGTGGCAGCATCATGTGGTTCTTCAGGATCATGTAGATTATGTATTTTTTTAAAAGTCATATTGATAGGAGCAGTAGCAAGAAAATTTCCATTTTCTTTTAATACGGGTGATTCAACATTACCTATTGCTACATTATCCACATAATTCTTAGTGGCAACACCTTGAGGATTTACTGGATTACTAACCCTCGGTAATGTGTTACCATTCATATTTATAGAACCGGTAACGGCAGTTGTACCATCTTTTCGTAAAAAATTATTATTTATGTAAGCAAGTGACACACCATCACCAGTTGTTTTAACATCATCCATTCTTCCAAATTTATCAACGGGCATTTTTATATTGCTAAAAAAGTTTATTTAAAACATTTTGAAATTTATTACACGAGCATAACTCTTTAAGAACGTATAAACATAAATGTCCACAAAATACTGCTCCAGCATGTTGTGATTGATCGCTATTGTAATGTAATGGGCTTTTTAAATAATCTCTAACTTCAAGAGGTGGTTGTATACCATAACTATCAAAATAGATTTTAGTTTTACCGTTTTTATACCAAGCAACCCAATGTGCACCAGTCCCGCTCGCGTGATCAAGGTTTAGTATACCACATTCCTTTTTTCTACACTTTTTCGGTAGAGTGTTTCGTAAAAATACTCTCCTAAAATTCCTTATTTTTATTTTTTTTGCGGTATCTTCCAGTTCTAAATTGTTTAACGGTTTGTTTGGTAAAATTATGTTATCAATTGCAATATCTAGCATTTTTTTTATATTTAAATATTTACAATGTTATTATTATTAACCCATGAATTAAACTCGTCAGGGTAACCTTTCCACTTTACTAGAAATTTCTTTTTTCCTTTCTTAATAACCTTTTCTATCCTATACAACTCTTGACTAGTTTTTTGCAACTCGGGTTCATAAAAGGTACCTTTTATTTCTTCTCCATTAAGATCTACAATTTTATATGTTGCAGGCAATGTATGTTTTACTTCAGAAACTGTAAAAACCTCTTCAGTCCATCTAGTGGTATAACCTTTTTCAAAAGTCTTTTTCTTTTTACTTATCCTTACTTTGTCTCCAACAGAAAACTTAGGTTTTATATCTTTTATTTCGAGATGATCGGGGTAAAGATTTCTCCAAACTTTGGTTTCATTTTCTTTTTTACTAGCATTTACTGGTGTCATCTTAATAGAAGAATGCCTCGTGTTATTCTTATATTCTTTACGAGATCTGGTAACACATTAATGTAAACGTTTGTGGAGTGGGCAGAGAAATACTTCCACATTTTTTCTTTCATTGTTCTAATCCATCTCTCAACCACGCTAGATTTTTCCTCGTTTTCAGTGGAATATAATTCAATCAAGTCTTTAACTTCTTTGTTATAAAACTCTTTACCCTTATCCACCCTCATTTTATCAGGTTTTCTTTCATTAAAAATACTCTTTAATGCAACAGAAACAGATTTTCCTGTTTTGTCTTTTAATGGTACCAACCAACCGTATTTTGAAAAGATGTCAATGACAGCAAGAAGATATTTAACACCACGATTAAATTTAGGAAATGCTTGCATGTCTACTAAATCTGCAGCCCATATCCTATCAATACCGTTTACTCTAACTCTCCTTTTCTTAAATTTTCTTTTTACGGGTTTGTGTAATTCTTCCGATGAATTTATCAGATTTTTTTTAAAACTCCCATTCCAAATTTAGCCTTAGTCCCTATTAATGAGGAAACTAACCCTCGTTCGATTCTTTCCATAGAAGGATTGTGGATTCCTTTTAACTCTTTTAACATATTTTTATCACAAATAGCATTTCTGGTAGCCGTGTCATTATGTTTAAGATAACAAACATCATGGTGGTATGCTGCTTTATCAACACGGTTTATCGGTTTTGACCATTCTTTTGGGGTTAAATCAGGGTTGAGTCTTTTTTTTAATTTAGTACCAGGTCCCGTAAAATTATGCCCCAGTAAATGCATTTCAACGGGTAAATTATTTATAACTTTATTTAGTAATGAACCACCTTCTTGGTTTTTTAATAAACTGAGTTTTAGTTGTTCCACATTCTACACATTTTCCACGTTTCATATTTCTACCATTTTTACTAACCACATATTCTATATTGGTTGTATCGGTACGTTTTTCACACTTAACGCAGTACATTTTTTATATAATATTATAAGAACTTATGTAAAATGGACATTATAGACTTATCATGGAACGAAGTAGTATCAAAAAGATTTAATCACCCTCTTCTACCAAAAAGTATTAGAGGGCTAATAGTGGGTAAATCAGGATGTGGTAAAACCACTCTTTTACTTAACCTTTTGTTAAGACCCGAATGGTTTGACTATGATAATCTATGTGTTTTTAGCAAAACTCTGTTTCAACCAGAATATCGTATACTTAAAAAAGCCTTCGAGGAGAAATTACCAAAAGAACTTATCCTAAGGTTGTATCTCATACAAGAAGAGATACAAGATTTAAATGTTTCTCCGGCAGCATTGATTGAAGAATGGGTTAAAACGATTAAAAACAAATCTTATATAAATCGTAATTTTTAGCTCCACTGGCCGAAGGCCAGCGGGCTTATGTCATGGCCCGGTGTCCGTCGTGCGTCCGTCCGTCCGTCCGTGCGTGCGTGCGTCCGTCCGTCCGTCCGTCCGTGCGTTAACTTTTATTTCAAACATCTTCTTCTCTGAAACTACCCATCCAATTTTCATGAAACTTCACAGAAATGATCCTGCCATGGTCCTCTTCAGAATTTCTTGAAAGAATTTGATTCCTTCAAAAACTCTGGTTCCCATGGCAACAAAACTGAAAAATATTGGAAATCTTTAAAAATCTTCTTGTCTGAAACCATAAGGCATAGGGCTACCAAATTTGGCATGTAGCTTTATGTAGTAGACCTCTATCATGTTTCTTAAAATTATAGCCCTGGGGTCAAAATTGGCTCTGCCCCAGGGGTCACAAGTTTTACATAGGCTTATATAGAGAAAACTTTAAAAATCTTCTTGTCTGAAACCATAAGGCATAGGGCTACCAAATTTGGCATGTAGCTTTATGTAGTAGACCTCTATCATGTTTCTTGAAATGATAGCCCTGGGGTCAAAATTGGCTCTGCCCCAGGGGTCACAAGTTTTACAAAGGCTTATATAGAGAAAACTTTAAAAATCTTCTTGTCTGAAACCATAAGGCATAGGGCTACCAAATTTGGCATGTAGCTTTATGTAGTAGACCTCCATCATGTTTCTTGAAATTATAGCCCTGGGGTCAAAATTGGTCCCGCCACAGGGGTCACAAGTTTTACATAGGCTTATATAGAGAAAACTTTAAAAATCTTCCCGTACCTAGCCATAAGGCCTAGAGCTACCAAATTTTGCATTTAGCTTGATCTAGTTGGGGTCTACCAAAAGTGCCCAAAGTATAGTCCTGGAGTCAATTTGGCCTCATGCTTGGGGCGGGGGGAAGGTTAATAAGATTTACAAGGGCTTACATAGGGAAAACTTTTAAATCTTGGTGTACATAGCCATAAGGCTTAGGCTACCAAATTTTGCATAATTATAGCATTATCTAGTGGACAATTACAAAGAGGGCCCAAGTTACAACCCTAGGATCAAGTTTGGCCCTGCACCAGGGGTCACAAGTTTTACATGGGTTTATGGAGTGAAAAGTTCAGAAACCATCTTGTTACTAGCCATAAGGCCAAAAACTCCCAAATTTGGTATGTTATTCTTCCAATACACATATTCCCCATTTAGTCCGACTGTAGCCCTGGGGTCAAAGTTTTATAAGGGCTTATATAGTGAAGACTTTTCTTCGTGGCTTATATTTATAAGCCAGTGGAGCGATACAGGGCCATCATGGCCCTCTTGTTTTGTAAGTGTTGGAGATGTACCTGATCCGCGAGAGTTGGGCTCAGAAAACAAAAATTTAATGATTTTTAGCTCCACTGGCCGAAGGCCAGCGGGCTTATGTCATGGCCCGGTGTCCGTCGTGCGTCCATCCGTCCGTCAGTCCGTCCGTCCGTCCGTCCGTGCGTCCGTCCGTCCGTCCGTCCGTCCGTGCGTTAACTTTTATTTCAAACATCTTCTTCTCTGAAACTACCCATCCGATTTTCACGAAACTTCACAGAAATGATCCTGCCATGGTCCTCTTCAGAATTTCTTGAAAGAATTTGATTCCTTCAAAAACTCTGGTTGCCATGGCAACAAAACTGAAAAATACTGGAAATCTTTAAAAATCTTCTTGTCTGAAACCATAAGGCATAGGGCTACCAAATTGGGCATGTAGCTTTATGTAGTAGACCTCTATCAAATTTCTTCAAATTATAGCCCTGGGGTCAAAATTGGCTCTGCCTCAGGGGTCACAAGTTTTACATAGGCTTATATAGAGAAAACTTTAAAAATCTTCCTGTACCTAGCCTTTAGGCCTGGAGCTACCAAATTTTGCATGTAGCTATATCTAGTGGGCCTCTACCAAGTGGGCCAAAATTTTAGCCCTGGGGTCAAAATTGGTCCCGCCACAGGGGTCACAAGTTTTACATGGGCTTACATAGTGACAACTTAAGAAATCTTCCTGTTTTGATTTTTTTTTTGAAATTAGCCTTGCATCAGGGGTCTTATATTTTACAGAGGCTTCATATGGACAAAACTTGAAAATCACCTTATTTATAACCATACAGCATAGACTTGTATTATTTTGGCATGTGGCTTTATCTTGTGGACCTCTACCAGGGTTCAAGTAATTATAGCTCTGGGATCAAAAATGGCTTTGCCTTGCGGGTCTCAACTTTCACATGGGCTTTTACAGAGAAAACTTTGTAAGTCTTCATTTTGAAACCATTTGGCTCAGAATTGAAATGTTTAGTGTTTATGGTTTATATTTATAAGCCAGTGGAGCGATACAGGGCCATCATGGCCCTCTTGTTGATGATTTACTTTTAGAAAAGCAAAATAAGCGTGAATGCTACTACGTTCGTGGAAGACATAGTAATGTTGACTGCTTTTACCTATCACAAAATTATTTTAAGTTACCGATGCAGACTATTAGAGAGAACGCAAATTTTATTTGTTTATTCCATCAAGATCTTAAAAACATGAATCATATCTATAGCGATCATGTAGGGGATGATATGTCTAAAGAGGAGTTTCGTGAATTTTATAAAGCGGGTTGGGAAAGTCCTCATGGTTTTGTTGTCATTGATTTAACCAGTAAAAAAGATAATGGAAAGTACAGAAAAGGTTTTGACAACTTTTATATACCTAAATCAGTATTAAAAAAATAAATTTATTATATTTTGAAAAATATATTTTGATGTAAAATATATTTTCACACACATAAATAATATTTTTAGTAAATAAAAAATGGAAGATCTTTTGGAACAAATTGTAAAAAATACAGACCATAAAACGTCATTTCAGATTATAGTGAGTGACAACAAAACATGCCTTAGAACTAGGCTTAATCCACCACTTCAACTTGAAAAGGATAAAAAATACGAAATAGCATTGGTAAACCTTGAAACTTACTATTATTTTCCAAATATTGATGAAACAAACAATACTTTCGTTTATTCTCCAGACAATGGTGGCACATGGGTTAAAATAAAAATACCTGAAGGAAGTTATGACATTGTTAATATTAATGATACCATTCACCAAGAAATGAGGAAAAAAGGCCATTACGATGTAGTTAATGAACAGTATTATATTAACATTTCTGCAAACACTAATACCCTAAAGTCTGTTCTTACTCTGGAAAATGGTTATCAAGTAGATTTTAATCAACCAAACTCCATTTCCAAAGTATTAGGATTTACCCACGCTAAATATACACAAGGATTTCATGAATCAGAGAATGTAGTAAATATTCTTAGTATAAACAGCCTGCTTGTTAATATAGATATTATTTCAGGAAGTTATGTTAATGTTTCAACAAAAAATACTATTTACTCTTTTTTCCCAAATGTTTCCTCCGGTTATAAGATAATTGAGTCGCCGGTTAATTTGGTATACTTACCAATAACATTAGATGTAATACATAACCTTGTGGTAACAATTACAGACCAAGATGGAAAATTACTAAATCTTAGAGGTGAGAATTTAACAATCAGATTTCATATTAGAGAAGCAAGATAAATAAAAAATAAAATATATATAAAAATGTCAAGTTACACTACTGTTAAAGTAAATATATCAGAAGGACAAAAGCAAAAACTTCAGTCTGCTGTTAAAGGCAATTGCCCAATAAGTATTCGTTTAGGGCATGAAGATTTACAAGGTAATGATATTATGGCAATTACCAATTCACAAGCAAAAAAGATGGCTAAAGCCTATAAGAATGGTAAAGGTATCACGATTAGAATGAGCGCAAAACAACTTAAACATAATATGAAAATAGAGGGAAGTTTTCTTGGAATGTTGGCTGGGTTGGCTGCTAGAGTTTTGCCAATGATAGCAAAAACCGTTTTACCAGCGTTAGGTGTTGGTGCTTTATCTGGTTTAGCCTCATCAGGAGTACAAAAAGCAATGGGGTCAGGTCTTTACCTTAAAAAAGGGGGATGTGTTTGCCAGTTAGAAACTGATGGAAAATGGCTTTATTTAGGACCTGCTAAAGGTAAAGGATTAGAGTCTGTTGGTAATGGTTTGTATTTAAAACAAGGAGGAAAGTTTTACGATGGAAATGGTCTTCTTTTAGGGCCTAATAGTCCATTTGCAAATATACCTATTTTAGGGGCTATGTTATAAATAATTTTATAACAAAATAAAATGAGCGTTTACAAATTTGGTGTAAAACCTAAGATTACTCAACCAAAAACAATTTATTGGCGTCCGTTGCAAGGTGTAAAACATCCACCACGAAAAGTAAATACGGTAACTTGGGAAATTTTCAGTCAAGAAAATATTATACTAAAGCCTAATGAAACAAAACAAATACTATTAGGTTTTGGGTTTATGATGACTAAAAGAGTTGTTTTAACCGCATTAGCATACTCTTTAAAATTTAAGCGGTGTAGCTTACAAAATGAGGTTATCCTTGAGAATACCGTGGATATTATAATTACTATTACAAACAACTCTAACAAAAATGTAACAATTGAGGAAAACGAGTTTTTGTGTCTCGTTTATTACACAATTAAAAAAAAAAAAAAAAAAAAAAAAAAAAAATCATTATAATAAAAAATGGAGATGAAAGAGAATATTTACCCAAAAGTACCACCTTCATCCCCAGATATTGAAATGATACCCCTAAATGACAATGGCCATTCATACCGTTTACAAAAGATATCTGAGGTACAAAAGTTTCTTGAAAGTGAAATTCAAAAGAGAGATGCTCTTGCAAAAAAATATTTTAGAACTGCTAATATAGTGGATAATATTGATACAGTTTTAATTACCATGACAATGGCAAGTGGTGATGGAGGAATTGGTTTGTTGTCAACCGTAGTCGCAATACCAGTTGTAATAGCATAAGAAGCGTCAGCCCTTGTTACTGGTTTAATGAGTGTTGTTGGTAAATATGCCGTAAGATCCTCAAGAAGTAAAGGTGAGAAATATCAAAAAATAAAAATGATTGCTGATAGCAAACTTAACACAATATCCACACATATATCAAAAGCCTTGATTTATAATCATATAAATGATGATGAGTTTAAGTTAATTATGGAAGAATTGGAGAAATATAAAACTATGAAGAATGAGATAAGAACCAAAACTAAAAAGAAGATAACGGCTGAAAATGAAGAAACGTTGATTGAAAGGGGGAGGCAAGAAGCACGTGAGTCCTTTCGGAGGTTGGTGGAAAAGAACAATAAAAGAAATGAGACGCATTAAATGCCCCAAGTTCAGTTGTAGTTTTTCATGTGAGATTAGCAATAACCAATGCTAAAAAACTATGTTGAAAACTTTGTAAAAAATTATATTGAAAACTATGTTAAAAATTATGTTGAAAACTATGTTAAAAATGAGATAAAAAACTATGTTTGTAATAAAAAATGTCATTTTTTAAAATCGCTGATCCAGCAAAAAGGGACTTAATTGTAAAAGAATATCTTGAGACAAAGAAAAATATTCGGGATAATTTACTAGCAGAGAGAACAGGTGAGCAAGTATTGCAAACTCAACTTTCAAAGTTTTTTAAACCTATTACAGAAACACAAAAAGCCGCAACAAAGGAGGTTATAGAAGAACTTAAACCTATTAAAGAATGTATCGAAAACTTACCGCAAGCCATTAACTTACCAAATTTCCCGTCAATACAAGCCTATACCTCGGAAGGGCAAGAGCCAACTGCTGGGGAAAAGGAATGGTGGAAAGATGAAGAAAAGCATTTCATTGGGCCAACTGCAAAGGAGTATTTAACAAAATTTGTTGGTAAAACTAATGTTGATATAACATATGGATTATATGATAAAAATGGTAAATTTTATATTGGTAGCAAATTAGTCGCACTTGTTGATGATGATATTATAGTTGCTGGTGAAGAATATGAAGGAACACCTGGTCTATGGGAGTTAATTGTTGCTAAAGAACCGGATAAAAACATTTTTACAGGTGAGGATCTTGTGAATTACAAGAGATTAATGTTAAAAACCAACGCTCTTTATCGTAATAACGATCCGGATAGTAAATATCCTAAAGCCTCTAGAAGTGAAAAGTGGTGTCAAATACTTAGTCCTATTTGGAGAGAGATTAGGACGAAAAAAATAACTGGAAAAGGAGTTGTAATTCCGTGTGACCCTAACGCATTAGTAGAAAGACTAGATTTGTTGATGGCAAGCAAAGCAGCAGGCAACACAGGTGTGAGAAACGAGCTTGTTAGCATATGTGATGAATTAAAAAGGCAAGGTGTTTTAGATTCAAACAGTTATAAAAATTTAATGTCTATACTATAAAAATGATAACGACAAGAAAGCGAGGATTTAAAAGAAAGTATTCATATGGTGGTGCCGGAATCATTGACAGCATTGCTAACCTTTTTACAAAACTTTTTGCAAGAAATGCGGCTAAACAAATTGCGTCCTCGTCTCCCCTTGATGTGGGAGTGTTGCCAAGGAAGGAGCAAAAAAAGCCGTAGAGGCTGGAAAGAGTGCTGCTGTAGACGCAGGAAAGAGGTTAGTTGAAAAAGCTTTGACATCAAAATCTCAAAAAAATTTACAAAAGTATGCCACGAAACCTACACCACAGGATACCCCTACAACACAAAACATTAATACCTTAATAGATGGAAGTGCCATTGCTATTCAAGATTTAGTTAAACAATTAAACAGTGGGTCTGGCATTAAAGTATTATGAAAAAATTGATTTAAGTTAAGTAATTAATGTCTATTATTAAAAAAAAAAAAAAAAAAAAATGTCAGAATTAAAATTTGATCGTATATATTATAATAAACATAATACATCTAAAATTAACATATTTGGAGCATCTTTTAAACTGGATGAGGACTGTGAGATCCTTGCAATTAATAACTCAGAATATGACTACCAAAAAACTATTGTAAAGTTGTCTCCTGAAAAAGTAGAGATAATAAAAAAGATTAGGAGTTAAATAATCATTTAGAAACTAATGGGTTATCTCGAATAACAATTGTGTATGGAAATAGGGTTTACCCCAAAAAGAAAAGTTTTTACCTAATAGATAAACTGAAAAGCATTAAACTTAAAAGTGTGTTTGTTAATAATGAAAAAAGACTTTTTCCCCAACTCTGGTTAGAAATTCAAATTCAATTATAATTTTGATTTAAATATTATAATTGCATGTATTAAAAAATGGACATTTTAAATATTAAAGAACCAATTTTAAAAGACGATAGTATTAATGAGTATGAACACTTTGAGTATGAACCAATTACAGGTACCAATCTCAACAACTCCGGAGGAGATATCAGGATTAGCATTGAAACCCAAGATCTTTTTACACATCCCAGTGAAAGTTATTTACTTATAGAAGGACGCTTAACAAAGGCTAATAATACACTTTATGCAAATGCTGACAACGTTTCTCTAACAAACAACGCCCTGATGCACCTGTTTAAAAATATCAGATATCAACTTTCAGGCCAGGAGATTGAATCCATAGCACAACCGGTCAGGCTACTACAACGCTTGGATTGTTAAAATATCCGGATGATTTTTCTAAATCACAGGGGTTAAACCAATTGTGGTATAAGGATACAACACGTACAGCACAAGCCCAAAACGTAGGGTGGAATGTAAGAAAATTATACGTTGTTAATCATTCCGATCCAAAGGGAACATTTTGTTTTAGAGTTCCATTAAAACATATATTTGGTTTTTGCGAAGACTATGATAAAGTCTTGTATGGAATGAAGCAAACTATCACCTTGACAAGAAAAGATGATGATGATGCGATCTTTAGATGCTGGTAAAATTACGTTGGATAAATTATCGTGGTTTATGCCCCACGTTATGCCCGCGGATAAGGAAAAGATGGAACTTTATAAATTTATCGAGAAAAAAGAAAAATTTCCAGTTGTATATAGAATGCTACAATGCGACTCTATTGCGGTACCTCAGTCAACAACATTTACATGGAGACTTTCCGTTAAATCATCTCCCGATGTGCCATGTTTTATCATTATTCGCTTTCAGACTGATAAAAATGGTAACCAAGAAGAAAATCCATCCATATTCGACAACGTAGACGTTAAAAATATTTATGTTATGTTAAATTCCACTAGATATCCTGCGGTTGACTACAATCTTTCATTTGCTAGACAGCAATTTAGTAGAGCGTATGGTGACGCTGCTTTATTTAGATCTAAGTTTTATAACATGGATGGTTTGGTATCAAATCCTAACTTTACCCCCTCAGAATACAAAACCCTTTATCCTTTGTTTTTGTTTGATGTTTCTAAGCAGAGTAAAAGGTTAAAATATTCTGTTACTGATATCCATATTAAGGCAAATTTTAACGCAAATGTGCCTGCAGACACAGAAGCATATGCTGTTATTATTAGTGATAGATTAATTAACTTTCAGTCTGATGGAAATAAAATGAGTGTAGTGTATTAAGGAATTATGTTCATTATATAAAAATGATAAAGATCAACGATTTAAAAAAAAAAAATACTTAGAGATAATAATATAAAATTTTACTCTTACTGGGATAAGAAGAAGTTAGTTGAGTTGGTGAAAGAACATGGTTTGTTCCCTGAGGAGTCATTTAAACAATGTGGAACACCTATATTAGTAAGGAGCAAAGATCCTAAATTTGATAGATTAAAAACTATTATGCATAATCCTAGAAAAGTTAGTTTAGAGGATGTTGAAACTGGGGAAATAAAAACTTTTCCATCAATTGACAAGGCAGGTAAATTTATAGATCATTGCCCTCAAACGATTTTGAACTGGAATGGAAGGTTAAGATTAATATTCAGTAATTTTATTATGATATAATCATAATAAAATTTGAGTTAAGTTTATTTTCTACTATTAAAAAAACATGTCACTTTTTAGTAAAATTACAAATGTAGCCCGACGGGCTGCGTCTAATGTTTACTCTGGAGCACGAAGAGCCGCTGCAGCGGTAATCCCAGAAAGCATACAAAGAAGGGTAAGCAATTTTACTAATTGGTTAACCGGTAATGTGGAGACGGAACAGATACCGCAAGTGTTGAATCAAATTGTTGAAAATGTTAGAGAACATTATCCTCCTTATCCACCTGGAGAACCTGATCTACCCCCACCCCCACTTGAAATTAATACTACTGATTCTGCATTTACTAATTATGTTACACAACACAATATAGATGTAACAGGCAGAGAAAACTACCCACCTAATAAATTTTTAAAAGTAGCCTAGGGCCTCATTATAAAAACTCTTCAAAACAATTTAGAAAGAAAGGTAAAACTTGTACTAAGGGCTAGATTTTATAAAGCCACAGACATAAGCGAAGAATGTGAATTTGCTTTTAACTCAAAACATTTAAAAAACTTAAATAAAAGGGGAGCGCGTAAATTATTAAAATATATGGTAGATGAAATTTTAGAAAAGATAACTGATTTCCAAAGAAAGGAGAGTGGTTGGGTTTTTTTGAGTATGGTAAATGTAGAACTACACACAGGTGTTTATAAACCTTTACGAGGAAGAGGTTACTTACCTTTACCAAAATGGATTAGTGATAAAAAAGCATGTATTAATATGAAAAATGAAGATGAAAAATGTTTTACATGGTGTATTTTAAAAAAAATAAACCCAAAAGAACAACATCCGGAAAAAGTTGATCAAGATTTAAAATCAAGGGAAAATGAAATAAACATGAAAGGAATAGAATATCCTGTTACGCTTAAAGATATAGATAAGTTTGAAAAGCAAAACACTGAAATTAGTGTAAACGTTTATAGTTATAAAAAAGAAGAAAAAAATTATCCTCTTAGGATTACAAAAGATGAAAAAACTAATCATGTAGACCTGCTTTATATTAAAAATGAGAAAAATACACACTACGCTCTCATAAAAAATTTTGGACGTTTAATGAATAGTCAAATATCAAAATATACTAGAAAAAAGCATTATTGTAAAAGATGTTTAAATCATTTTGGAAGGGAAGACCTTTTAGAAAAACACAAAAAATATTGTAATGAAAATGAACCCGTTTGTTTAGAAGTGCCTGAAAAAGGAACCATGTTAAAATTTAAAAATTATGATAAAAAACTTTTGGTCCCCTTTGCTGTATATGCTGATTTTGAATGTATTTTAGAACCTATAAAAATATCCCAACCAAGTCCAGAAAATAGTTATACTATAAAACGTCAAAAACACTTTCCTTGTAGTTTTTACTACATTATAAAATGTTTTGATGATATTGTTGCTGCCCCTATAGAAAGGCACCATGTTGGAAAAGATGCACCGGAAAAGTTTATAGAAACTTTAACGAAAGATATACGAAATATCTATGAAAAATACTACAAAAACCCGATACCTATTTAAATAACGAAAGAGGAAGAAGCAAAACACAAAAGAGAAACGTGTTGTTGGATTTGTAATGAAGAATTTACTGACACTAATTATAAAGTAAGAGATCATTGTCATTTTACTGGTAAATATAGGGGTGCCGCACACAATAAATGTAACCGAAAGGTTAAAAACCCTAATTTTACACCTGTATACTTTCATAATTTGAGTGGGTATGATTCTCATCTTTTTATTAAATATTTAGGTAAATCTAGTGGGAAAATTGATTGTATCCCAAATAATGAGGAAAAATATATTAGTTTTAGTAAAAATTGATACCTTTAAGTTTATGGCTTTTAGTTTGGATACACTTTCAAGTAATTTAAATGAAGACCAGTTAAAAATATTGTCATGATTTTTTCCGAGAGAAAATCTACCATTAGTTAGAAGAAAAGGAGTTTTTCCTTATGATTACTTAGATTCTTTTGAAAGGTTAAAAGAAATTCAGTTACCGCCTAAAGAAGAATTTTATTCTGCTTTAAACAAAGAACATATTAGTGATGAAGACTATGCTCACGCAATGAATGTTTGGAAAACGTTTGGCATGATAAAGATTACTTAAAACTTTACAATAAAATAGATGTGCTGCTTTTAGCCGATGTATTTGAAAACTTTAGAGATGTTTGCCGTAAAAACTATGATTTAGATCCTAGTTGTTATTATACTGCACCTGGTTTATCTTGGGATGCTGCATTAAAAACAACAGGTGTAAATTTAGAACTTTTATCAGATCCTGATATGCTTTTGATGGTAGAATTGGGTATTAGAGGTGGTGTTAGCACAAAAAGATATTCTGCAGCAAATAATAAATATATGGGTAAATCTTACGAGCCGGATAAATCCTCAAGTTATTTACTATATGTGGATGCAAACAGCCTCTACCCTTGGGCAATGAGCCAGCCTCTTCCTACTCATGATTTTAAATGGATGAATGAGAAAGATCTAGATAACTGGAAAAAACATCCCAGTATATTAGAAGTAGATTTAGAATATCCTGAAGAATTACATGATTTACACAATGACTTTCCTTTAGCCCCTGAAAGTTTAAAAGTTGAAATAGTAGAAAAAATAATACAAAATTTAGGAGACAAGAAAAATTATGTGATACATCGTCAAGCATTAAAAGCATATCGTGCTTTAGGTTTAAAATTAACAAAAATTCATCGTGGGATGAAATTTAAAGAAAGTGCTTGGTTAAAACCTTATATTGATTTAAACATTGACCTGAGAAAAGTAGCAAAAAATGAATTTGAAAAAGATTTTTTTTAAGTTGATGTGTAATTCTGTTTTTGGTAAGACCATGGAAAACTTGAGAAACAGAGTAGAAATACGTTTAGTTTCTGATGGTAATCAGTGTAAAAGACTAATAGCACAACCAAACTATAGTCATTCAACAATATTTGACGAAAATTTGGTAGCCATACATATGAAAAAAACTGCTATAAAATAAGACAAACCTGTTTATTTAGGATTAAGTATTTTAGATATTAGTGAAACACACATGTATAACAGTTACTATAATTACTTTAAAGCAAAATATGGAGAAAAAGTAAAACTGTGTTATACAGACACATATAGTTCATTCTTGAAGTAAAAACTGATGATGTATATAAAGATATTCTCCCTGATATTTCTACAATGTTTGATATGAATAAGTACCCTAAAGAACATGCGTTGTATATTCAAAAGAACAAAAATGTAATAGGTATGTTTAAAGATGAATTAAAAGGTGAAATAATGACAGAGTTTGTTGGTTTAAGAGCCAAAATGTATGCATATAAAAAATTTACTATAAAAAGAGACAAGGAAAAGGAAAAAAATCCAATTTTAGATGAAAATGGAAATTTAATATGGGAAGGTAACGATGAAGACCGAAGATGTAAAGGAATTAAAAAGTAAGTGATTAAAGATGAACTGCATTTTAACAATTTTAAAGAATGTTTGATTACGGAAGAAAAGCAATATAGAAAGATGCGTGTATTTAGAACCCATGCGCACAAAATGTATACGGAAGAAGTTAATAAAATAACAATAAGTTCTGATGATGATAAAAGGTATATATTGGAGGATAAGATACACACCTTGGCTTGGGGGGCATCATAGGATTGAGGAATTAAATAAAGATTAAAATATAACTTTGTAAAAAAAGTTATATTTTACGTTTAATATTATATTTTGTTTTACATATTGGACATTTATCTAAAGTACTTAAATCATTACAACTATTACATATTGGTATATGCCCACAATTACCAAAAAGGATATTTGGTTTTTCTGTGGTACAAATTACACATTCTTCTGCTTGAAACGTTTCAATTCCATTAATTGGTTAATCTGGTTCATCTTCATCTTCATCACTCAATCTACTACTCAGTATTTCTATCATTAGATCATCCCAATTAGGTTCACCAATTGGTTCACCACCATAAGGGGTACCAATATAATAATTACCATTATTCCAAGAATGACTTAGTTCGTCTTGGTTTAGAATATTATACTCAAGTTTAATTGGGTTGTAAAACCGAAAATGTATGAAAAGTTCACTGTCTATATTTCTTGTGTTAAATAACTTCACTGAAAATTTATTGTACTCAATTAAAATATCATTATTCGTACTTTCTATTATATGTGAAAATCTACAATCATGCCGTGTAATATATAAAACTATTTCACTAATTTCATCATCATTATTTTCTTTTATTACCTTACTAAATTCATAATAGATAGCAGGTTTTGCTCTAAACATTGCATAACGATAGTTCTTATCTTTAATAGGTGGAAAGACTACTTCATCTGTAGGTCGGTAACGTTTACCTGAAAATAATATTTTGTCTTCTAACGTCTTACCTAATTTTAATATAAAATCAGTACTTATATTATTCACCACTGCCATTTTTATATAATATTTATAATTACTTAACTTTAAAATCATTTTTTAAAATTTTTTTTAAGCCTTTGCCGCAAGCGCAACGCATACGGGCCCCTTTAAGTAGGTGTGCCCGTTTACTGATTCACTGGTGCATCTGGTTCACCACCCCTTTAAGTAGGTTCATTGGTTCACCCGTTCGCTTATGCGTTGGTTCATTGGTTTGCCTGAAACCAAAAAAATTTTAGTGGATGAAAAAAAAATTGAAATTACTTTAAAATAATTATAAAAGAGGTTTTGCCAAGACGCGTAATGACCTAAAATCGCAGAACATATGTTTTATACACTACTAACATAGGAGGAGTTCGTATTGAGTGTAGGAGGGCATCACTGACTAAGGACCCCAGAAAGTTTTCTTGCTGAACTTTTGAAAAAGGATTCCTCACTTGAGCCGACCGTCGGAAATCAATATTTCTTTGAGAGGGATCCAGCTCTCTTTCGTTTCATCTTTAACTACCTGAGAAATGGTTGCAGAATAGGCATTAGAACACTGCCTTAAGATGTCAGGTATTTATATAAACTCTTCTATGAGGCAGTATATTACAACCATAACAAATTGATGGTTTATATAAGAGTTTATATAAGAGTTTATGGCTTCCAAGCCATCGTGGCAAAATTAGAACAGGTAAACGTGGTGAGCACCATACTACCAGAGGAATGGAAGAATGAATTCCTAATGGAATAGTGTTTTAAAATTTGATATATTAGAATTCACCATGTTCAAATTTAGTATGATGTTTTAGAGTTTTTGGTGTTTATGGTTATAAACCAGCATGTTTAACTGAACTCAGAACTGCTATTCCTATGGAAATACCGAAGGTTACAGAGGGCACCTTTCAAAACGTCATTAACAAATTTTGACGTCAGACTCGTAAAGCAGAAAATGGGTGAACATGTAGAGCATGTTTTATAATAGAATGAAGGTAAACTAGTTCTTAAAATTACTGTTTATACAAAATTTTAGATGCCTTTATTATATCATAGGCCACTGAAACTCCATTGGTCTATTACCGGAAAACGAAATTTTCCTTATCGGACACCGTGACTATAAATAGCACATTGGCAACTGCCTCTATACTGTATATAATAAGACATGGTGTGCAACGAAATCGAAGAAAATTTTTACCCCTGTACCCTTTCAGAGATAATATTTAACCAAAAACGGAAAGATAAACCTAGTTACCGTTGCAGATGGGTTCTCAAATGATTTTTCTTGAGATACTCTGACCTTAGAAAGTTCCCAACGACTCTTGCGATCAAGCAATAGCTCTGATCTTAAAAAACTAAAAAGATCCGGACCGCCATGCGCTGACGTCACACAACTCATTATGACCCAGCGAATTATAACTCAAGTGAATTTACTATCAAAAGACGCGCCAAAGTTTTTGACTAATAAACGGTAAATACGCATTTGAAAATATACGAAATGGAAGATGAAAATCGTGCTATTGGATTAGATGAAAAGATAAATCATAACAGACGAAATATTAATTTGATAATTTCATTAATATATCAACAAAAGAATTTTAGATCTTTGTTTGAAAAAGAATATTTTAGTTATAATTCGCTGCGGGATTATAAATTGTGTGACGTCAGCGCATGGCGATCCGGAAAATGTGGAAGCTTTTTAAAATTTTTCAGATCAGAGCTACAGCTTGATCGCAAGAGCAGTTTGGAACTTTCGAAGGTCAGGGTACAAAAGAAAAATCATTTGCGAACCCATTTGCAACGGTTACTAGCTTTATTTTTCAATTTTCGGTAAAATATTATCTTTGAAGAGGTACAGGGGTAAAAATTTTCTTTGATTTCGTTGCACACCTTGTCTTACTATATACAATATAGAGGCAGTTGCCAATGTGCTATTTATAGTAACGGTGTCCGATAAGAAGAATTCGTTGTCCGGTAACAGACCAATGGAGTTTCAGTGGCCTATGATTATATCATGAAGAGCCATCTAATTATGTTTGATATTTAGTACAAAAATTAAACTTTGAAACTGGGACATATATTTTGGGACACCCTGTATATATTGGGAGTCAATACACCAGCACAATATTTGCAGTCAATACACCAGCACAATTTTGTAATTTAATCACATGTGCATATACCCGGTAAATTCATTGCTTTAACTCTGTATCATAATTAGTTTATTCAACATTTCGTCTATTACTGATAAGTTGTCTTTCTTGTTAAAAGGACCATGGCAGGATCATTTCTGTGAAGTTTCATGAAAATTGGATGGGTAGTTTCAGACTTTATTTCTTCTCTGAAACTACCCATCCAATTTTCATGAAACTTCACAGAAATGATCCTGCCATGGTCCTCTTTAGAATTTCTTGAAATAATTTGATTCCTTCAAAAACTCTGGTTGCCATGGCAACAAAACTAAAAAATATTGGAAATCTTTAAAAATCTTCTGTCTGAAGCCATAAGGCATAGGGCTACTAAATTTGGCATGTAGCTTTATGTAGTAGACCTCTATCAACTTTCTTCAAATTATAGCCCTGGGGTCAAAATTGGCTCTGCCCCAGGGGTCACAAGTTTTACATAGGCTTGTATAGAGAAAACTTTAAAAATCTTCCTGTACCTAGCCATAAGGCCTAGAGCTACCAAATTTTGCATGTAGCTATATCTAGTGGGCCTCTACCAAGCGGGCAAAAATTTCAGCCCTGGGGTCAAAATTGGCCCCGCCGCAGGGGTCACAAGTTTTAAATGGGCTTACATAGTGACAACTTAAGAAATCTTCCTGTTTTGATTTTTTTTTTTTTTTTTTTGAAATTAGCCTTGCATCAGGGGTCTTATGTTTTACAGAGGCTTCATATGGACAAAACTTGAAAATCACCTTATTTATGACCATACAGCATAGACTTGTATTATTTTGGCATGTGGCTTTATCTTGTGGACCTCTACCAGGGTTCAAGTAATTATAGCACTGGGATCAAAAATGGCTTTGCCGTGCGGGTCTAAACATTCACATGGGCTTTTACAGAGAAAACTCTGTAAGTCTTCATTTTGAAACCATTTGGCTCAGAATTGAAATGTTTAGTATTTATGGCTTATATTTATAAGCCAGTGGAGCGATACAGGGCCATCATGGCCCTCTTGTTTTTTGTCTGCTTGTTTGTTGTTCCATATTTGATTTTATAAAGTTCGTCATCCATGGCCCTCGCCCTCCATGGAGACCACAAGGGGACATGGTATATGAAGCGGCGATCCAGCCTCCATTGCAAAGGTTACCTGGATTATATACTCGGGCAGCACAGATAAAGAAGAGCGACACGGAGCAGGCATGACCAATTCCAGGGTATCAGAGAACGGCCATGGAAACCCGTGCCTCAGCCACAAATTCAGTTGCACCATATTAGCCTATATTAGATTAAGGACAGCTGGAAAAGAGACCAAATGCAGGGTAATTTTAATGCCTTTAAGTGAAAATAATATATTTGATTATAAACTGTTAATTGACGGCGACAAACTTAGAAAATACGATTCAAGGTAAAATAGAGATTGAAAAATTCGAACAAATCATTTGTGATAAGAGCAACTGAGAGTATAACCCATCTTTTGAAATGTTACTTATAATTAAGTTCGATTCCACAAGGGTCAACCGGTACAATCGTTTTGATGTTATGGTTCTTTTCAAAGTTACTTAGCTACCCAGTTTAACTTTTTTTAAGAATTCGAGATTTATAACATTATTCAGTCTTGTCACGTCTTGTAACAACTGCAGTCCAAATTGTATTAAGTAAACGTCTTAGGGGCACTCAAATATGCTTGCTATTGACATGTGCTTTGCTTAGTACAGGTTCGTGTGTAACATAGTATTTGAATTCTAGCGCATTGCGTGATCGACAATACTAGATAAGATTTTCCGATGACATTGAGTTCTTCTGTCCTTTTATTTGCTGAGTATTCCTTGCATTGTTTAGCCCTTTACCTGGCAGTTGTTTTTCCAGCGTAGCTGGATTTTGACCTACTTCTTGGTATAAGGAAATCGAATGAGTAAATGGTTAATTTGCGATTATATCTGAGGGCATTTATTCACACCATTGCAAACTAATATGACAGGGGATGATCCTTCTCTAGTTCAGTTTGGTAATTTAATACTTTTCTATGTGTTACTCTATACTATATGTCTACATCAGTGTAAACGAACAACCCCGCTAGATTTCGGAATCGGAGAGCAATTACATGTATCTATATGACAACTTACAGCGTTGTAAATATTGATTTAGCTGTCACAGTGTCACGGAATGATGCGCGATTCTCCGATGAAGTTAAACCACGTGCACGGGAGTTAGTGTTTAGATGGGTGACCAAATCGTGCTTCGATAGTAAAGTGTACACCCCTAAACGTTTATTTTTTTTCCCTTTTCAACGATGATGGAAGTAACTTGATATCTTCAAACACATATTCATTTAAAAATTCCACTTTTCAACAAAATGAAAAACAATGAGAAGAAAGAGGCAGTTGCTGTCGAGGTTGATTCATTTTTTGAGTCGCTACGCAACCAGGCTCTCATTTTTACCATCCTGATCTATGGGGTGACGTAAGCATACCTCCGGCCTTGTACTGCTTCCTGTCTCAAGTTCCGGTTTACGAGATAAAACATAGTTTTCTAATTATTCGGAAAACAACCCAGTTTTTTTTTTTTCTGTTGTAAATAACTTACAATTGTGCCTTTGTGATAATGAATATGTCTATAAAGACTAGGCTATTTAACGGTTCAAACCTGTGAAACAATCATTTCGTCCTCAAGAGTACACAATAGCCTATCGCTTACACAGACATCATCTCTAAAAATAGTGCATTATGTATGTATCTTAAAACAGCCCTCGTGATCTAAACAAGTGTGCGGACACGCTGAAAAATACTCTTCGGCAACAAGCGTCTTTTCTACGACACGCTTCTATATGTGTACAATTTTCAGTGAAAATTGTGCAATAATTGCTCATTAGAATTACACTCTAAATCTTACAATCTGTCCTCAACTGTAAGTATTATTTGAATTCAACACTCAACCTATGATCGGAAAGAGAAAGGCAATACCGAGTAAACATGGAAGCCTTCAATGGAGATTTTTCCAAACAGTAGGCTAATTTAAAAAAAAAAAAATTCATAACGACTTGCAATCGTTGCGTTGCCTTCTTAGACATTCTTACACGTTGCTTCTTCACAGCTATTTATTCTTGACTTTAAATTCTTTGCACACCCATACTCTAGGTGCACCAGAGATAGTACATAGCCTATGTAATGCGCACGGTTCTAGGCTGTACCGAGTTATCGCTTAGCAGGTACTTTCTGGAATGTAGCTGTGCGACAAATATAGATCTTGTAATCACGTGACGTATAACGTCGTTTACACCACGGAATTCTTTATAAATTTTACATATTTATGAATCAGTCGCTGAACCGGCCTTTATTTTCAGCGTACACGGACCTAGTTCTTCACCGATCCATTGTATGCAGAGAGAGTGTTTTAAAGTTTACTGTGTTTAATTAATTGTTTTTCGTTTTTAAAGAGGTGAATTTGTCAAAGCCTGCTGTTTTCTTTTCAATGTGCGATTAACCTAGATCTAGTATTTATGAAACAACAATTTATTAGCGCGGGTGTCAGAACGCAAGGTACTTTCGTAAGTGCCAAAATCTGAATTCACACTGAAATTCGACTTGAAACTACACAGTTCTAACAACCAGTAATCTGAGAATTTGACTTTTTACTCCACTATAATTCAAATATAATAGAACAGGTAAGGTTAACTCACTCGAACAAGAAGTTCTTTATATTGGAGTGTTTGTTATCTCGTAAAGGACTGTTGTAAAGGGTAATACAGCGAATCGCGAAAATTTAGTTTACACTAAAGCAATATAACATGTAGATCTCTCAGTTTTCAATTGGTATGGAAGCAGTACAAATTCCTGGGACGTTATAAAACGCAGACAAAGTTAAAAGGCTGATGATCATGCTATTGGGTTATATTGTTTTTCTTGAGCTGTAGCAGCCACATTCTTAGAGTCCACTGGGGACAAAACTAGAACCCGGACAATAACAAAAAGCAAATTACATGTATTTCCAAAGGACAGGTAGATTACTGTGTCAAATATTTTTGTGTTTTACAGAGGCTACATTTCAGTCCAATGATTATGAAATTGCCTGGCTGTTTGTCTCAATAATATTTTTGACAAAATTGAATATAGGTCACCAGGGGTTAAAAGAAAAAGGTTGTTACAAGGTCAAATCAGACGAAACCGTAATAGTGCTGTAGAATCTATTTATGTTCGGTCCAATACTCATGAAACTGTTTGTCAGACTGCTTAGATTAGATATGGGTAAGTTGCAAACAGGCATTTTTGGTCTAAAAGTATGTCATTAGATCTTATACCAGAAGACAAAGTTCAGCTGAGTTCCATACTAATGTTACCTAAATGGTCCTCTTGTATAATTGTTCAAGTTGTTCTGCTCTGTTTCTATAAACTTCACAGAAGCTACAGAACCGAGTAGTTACATTTCAGAATCACCGCCTCTGAAACAGTGTAAGCATTTATACCCAAATTTCATATCCAGCATCCTGTATTTGGAAGGGAAAATTAGTTAAGTTAACCGATGTATATATAACCACTTGGTCCAATTTTAGAAAATTTGTGTCATATAAAAACAACTTGTTCTAAATATAGAGAGAAGATGTATGCCTATTCCACTGAAATTATTCAGAATGTTTGTTTTAGCAATTTGTGTAAGAATTAAGATATACATGTAAGTTAAGTCACCGACTTTCTGCATTAGAAAAACATTTTTATCAACCTAGAAGCCTAATTTTTTGTCCACATTCATTACAGGCATTATCAAGCTGGAGAGGGACTGTAAATATAGATGGAACTTCGACAGTTATTATGTCCCTCCGAATTTCGGTGTTGAGGGGGGGAGGGGGAGATATAGTACTGTTTTCATGTTGTCTGTCCGTCCGATCTTCTGTTTATCCAGACAGATATATTCTAAAAACGTTGACGAAAGTTAATGAAACTTCATACATGATAGTCCGCCGATACACCTTTTTTCATGTAATGCCTTGTCATGGAAAAAGGAGGCTTGATGTCTTCCGATCTGCTTTTTTGTTTTATTTATTTATTTTTTTTTTGTGGTGTCATGGAAAAAAGGGCTTGATGTATATTTCCATTATGGACCAATATCTCTTTAACTACTGAACAAAATTTTACGCAACTTCATATTTTTTTGTTTATCATAAGCCGCAGACAGTCAGTATTTGTTTTTATTTAATGAAATGCATTGTCATGGAAAAAGGGGACTTGATGTATATTTGCATTATGGACCAGTATCTCTTTAACTACTCGACAAAATTTTATGAAACTTCATATTTATATTTTTTATCATAAGCCACAGACAATCATTATTTGTTTTTATTTAATGAAATGCGGTGTCATGGAAAAAGGGGGCTTCGTGTGTATTTTCACCAGTAACAAAAAAGGCCATTTACATGCAAAACACAATACCTCTTATAATTATCAAAAAAAGTTTTATTTTTTTCGGCGGTGAATATCATTTCAACGAAATGACTTGTTTTATTTTGATTGTACCCTTTGAAAACCATTTTTTAAATGAAGTCACCCGGGGTAAGAGACTTCGAACTTTTTAAAGCTGTTCCTGGTGCCTAAATTTTATTCTCACCAAATTTTTCCGTGTAAATTTTAATATCAATGTTTGTAATTTTAGGATGACAACTCAGAAACATCAATGCGCAAAGTCGTAATCAAGATATATATACATGTATACTTGCATATAATACTGTCTTATGATTAAGTTATTTTTTATCTTGAATGTTTTTAATGGATTTTAACAAAAAAGGGTGAACACTTCTAACCCATTACCCTCCAGGTGACTCTCAGGACTATCAGTCCTTTGATTTTTATATGAGCCAAAAAGGGGCTTAATGTAATTCCATGATGGATGATACCATCCAAGACATCACATAGTTAAGGATCCTTCAAATTTATTATGTCTAACATCCGACTGTATCATATGGTAGAATGGTCCTTTGACTACGGAAAATTGACCGATGGCGAAAATGCGCGGGCTGCGCAGGCTGGCCTGGGTCGATTCTTTTCGCAGATGCATTAAGCCCATTAAACCCCCTTTTCACAGAGCATGGCTCTCATATATATATACATGTATATATATATCTTGATTACGACTTTGCGCGTTGATGCTTTTGAAAACATTTTTGAATAGGAGAAAATGCTTGTGAGTCTTAATCAGTCTTTTCTTACGTTCCACAATGTTTACTACCTTTTCCAAAGCAAATCTCACCATTTGAACCACACTGAATTTGTCGTCTGCGAATGCTTTGAATTTGGACAAATTTTGTCATTTGGTAAAGATTTTTTCTATGCAATTTCATAAAACTTCAGGTACCTTGAAACTTTTTGACGATTTTGCGACTTGCAGCCTTGATTGTGTACGAGACCCAGACTTTGAGACAGTAAAATTTTAGACTCGTATAAACCGAAAGCCTTTGCACGACAGACTGGGTGTAGCTCAGATGATGGTATTCGATTTTGAAAGGGTAAGAATCATGGGAAAAGGCGGAAACTTGTCCCCCTCGAACAATATTTTAATAAGTCATCTTACTCAGGGTTGTAATTTGTTTGTTTGTTTTTGAGTTTAACGCCGAGCTCAAGGTTATTAAAACAGGAGATCTTTCGATAAGGGGTAAACACTGCATAATGATGATAATAACAACAATAACGTAAAACAAACAGGAATTCTAGAAGAAACCTGATATTTTGTATGGAAGATCATTGGGACCCTAAATTTTGGCACCTAGTTAAAAGATAAAAACGCTCTTGGTTAAAGAGAAAAACGCAAAAGCCCATAATCTATCTATATTAGTAGCAGTGCACACGACATCACTCCATAGCAGCTTAAACACCAATGAGGTGTTAACCGAAACATGCTTGGTTTTATACAGATTTTATTATATGAAATTTGAGGCATGCTCTTGCAAACGGTGGCTTAATGCATTTCCTTGATGCATTATACCAAGCCTGTCACCACATCCTTATGTATCAATAACATCCAGTTTGTCTTTAACTGACAAAATCATGAGAAAGAATGTCCTTTGACAAACAGGAAATTCAAAGATAGCAAAAAGTTTCGGCCCATGTCAGCCTGCGCGGACTGCACAGGCTGACATGGGTGGATACCTTTTGAAGATGCCTTAAGCCCTCTTTTCACAGAGCATGCCATTTAATACATTCAATGATTCTAAGGCATTTGACGTTTTAATAAAACAGTTCACCCATCAGACCTTGTGTAGGACCGGTATTTGCGGACTTTTTCGATTCCTCCGAACACACACACGCATATTGTGTGTCTTGGTGTGTGTGTGATCACTTGGACTCAAAGCTGAGGCATTCAAAGCCACATGCCAGCAGCTCGACTGACTGAGCTATCCGACTTAGTATTAGTTGTGTTTAAAATACAATCAAACGAGTATTAAGTAAGCACCTTTGGGTTACGAAAAATTCGCTGGTTTTAAAAAAAGGTGCTCGCTTAGTACAGGCATATTTTGACATATTGATGTTCTCAATAACTGCTTGCTTAATACAGGTTGCTTGTTTAATAGAGGTGGCCGCTAGGACATGTTTGACTGTATTTCTATCCTTTCTTTCTTACGGTTTAGTTGCTATCCGGTGACAAACCGGATTAGAAATTTTACAGGAAAAAAGGCCACATTCCTTATGTTTTCTACACGTATTTTAAGCCATAGATCTACATCTTTTCTACATACATTTAAGCACTTTTCTGTTAAGATTATCTCCAACACTAGGTAAACGGCTGGCTGTACGTAAGTTTAGAGTGCCCGGCTTAATTCTAAGTTGACGTTAAAAATAAAAGCCAACACTTTGTTGTATCACTCTCTTTTGTCTAGGTGACGTCATAGATGACGTAAAACAAACTGCAGTTTACGTAGATTAAAATTCTAACATGACACGAGAACGGTCCCGGATTCTCTTCCCAAAATAAAGACACTTCTCTGACAATTCAGTTGGTTTTGGTTCAAACTGAAGTAAATTGGTTCACACACTTTCAAAGAACATTTACCGGGAATTTTTTCCTCATTGGATGCAAATCTAGATCTATGCCTATAAAGGGAAAAAGAAGGACGGAAAGGAAGAAATTCGCGGTCACATTTTTCATATTGCACGTAAAAATGAGGAAAAAAAAAAAAACTTTTATAAATCATTATCATTCCATGGAACACTACTTACTTTCTGCAATATCCGATTTGGCTTTGACCGCCAGAAAATCATGTATGGCTGCCCTATTTTGAATTTGTTTGTATTGAAGTTTAACGCCATTTTAACAGTTCACATCATAACATGGCGGTCACTGATGCAACATTATGTTTCGTGGCTTTCTCACACCAGTTCTTACACAACTTTCTTTTCAAACCACTGACTACTTTTCTCATATGCATCAGAGCTGAGAAGCGAAAAATCGCCGGAAAGAAAGTTTGTCTCAACCGGGTATCGAACTCGCAACCACCAGATCACGAGTCAAATACGCTTACCACTGAGCTACCCGGGCGGGTCCATATTTTGAAAGGTCGACTGAATTGTGGCGAACCCTGGCGCTACTGCGGCATCTAACCATTATGGGAACTGATTCATATCTTGATCTCTCTATTTTTGGAGATTTATTGTGTTCTGTCACAGTGCGTCCTGATCATGTTTTCGACGATGATTTTACTCGAAATCAGCCTGTAACTTCGGAAGAATATTGTGCAGAGTACTGGCAGAAGAAACTCTAGGTATGCATGGTAGGTACACTTGCCGCCGCCATATAGACTAGATCTATATTGTAGCTGAAATAATGGTGAAAACGACGCAAGACATCATACAAAAACGACGTAAAACATCATACAAAAAATAAAAATAAAGAAATAGAAATTTCTAACTGTAAATTTCGATTGAGAGAGAGAGTAGCCCTTAAATATGTTTCTCCATAGATTGTAAGCGGTCGCCTTGTTTTATTTGAATGTATCGATAAATACCAATATAGATCTAAGTGTTAAGATTCCTTATCTAATGATTTTTAAGATGGGAGACAAATTTGAAGGAAGTTCCCAAACATTTTTGTTCAAATTCAGATCACATGTTGCAGATAATTTAACCCTTGTCCTGCTAAATAAGTGAAATTGAACACTTATGTAAGTATATGAACCAATAATCATTACTTAAGTTTGAACCAAAACGAATTGAATTGTCAGAAAACTAAGATTTTGCTATTTCAAAGGTACTGGGAGGGAGGAAGATATCTTCTTATCGGACAGTGTAGATCCAAGATCAGACTGCACATTCTGTGCAGTTTGACCTTGCTCTACACAAAAGGTCCAAAGGACGCGCTTAGCAGCCTTAGGGTTAATTCGGTATCCGGATGATTAAGGATATAATGGTGGAAAACAGATAATTTGTATCTGTGATTAACGGAGACCCAATATCTATGTTGAAGTCTTGGATGCGATTGCTGTGCTAATAAGAGACAATTGCAAAATAAACTTCAAATAATCTAATTGGGGCGATCTACCCATGCTTTCCCTGAGTTTCTTTAATCAGAGTGCGTAGATCGCCAAATTCAGAACATTTGTAGCTCTTTTTCCCACACGCCCATCATCGAAACAATGATCGGAGGTGAGAGAGGAATGTATCCTGAAGCAACATTTGATATTCAGCAATCCTAGGAAATAAACTTGCTGGGCTGTCGTGTAGATATCCTGTTATATGGATGTAAAAAAAAAACTTTTAGATTAGAAAGCTTTCAAAACATGTGAATAAATACATTTATGAAAATCGCTTTCTCTATAAATGGCATTCTGGTTTTGTAATTATTTCTTCCATACAATATTTTTCCGCGAAAAAAGCTCGTGCATGACGTGAAAATAGTATTATTCATGATGTCATTATTTTCTAACATTGAAAATTTAGGATATTTATACAAATTAGAAGTTTAATACGCTGAAAGAAAGTTGAAAATAAGAAAGTGTTAACTCATAAAACTGACGATATTTAAATAATCATCTGATCACTAAATGATTAATGTCAATTTTGACCAATCATGTAAATTTGCGAAAGGTTGTGATACGTGGGACGCTGTGCGACTAACCGGAAGACATATGACTTTTAGCCATCCCCAGCTACATTTAGACTAAAGCCCAGAACGAAGTCGGAATGTTATCTTAAAAAAAAAAGAACGGTGTTACCGCAAAACGAGCTTCGCTCGTTATAAAGTGACGTCATTCTAAATAAGTCACCCGTGGCTGTTTCATGTCTCTGCCCTCAGGTATTTTATCAATGAAAGTCACTTGACGTTAGCAAGAAGGAAGGAAAACTTCAAGGACCAAGGACTTACTGATATTTACATTTTTTTTAAATAAAAATCGACAATGATTGAACTATTTGAAATGTTGCCAGCAAACATACGGAAATAAAGTCTTTTCATGTTGATGATTAACTTCAAAATCGGCCGTTGATCTTGCATTGGAAATGGGATTGTGAGTTGGTAGGGTAAACTTCAACCTAAGCATCCTGTTTAAGCTCTGTGTCACACAACTTGTTCAAAGACCATTAACTAAATGGGAGGTTAAAAAAAACACAGACATCGTGGTAAAACAATACATAGAGCAACATTTAGGCTGTATTTTCACTCATTCTTATTAAAGCTATATTCTTATTTCCAATAAGAACACATTTGAATGGCTGCAAATCAAATAGGTTAGTATTGGAATTTAAAGTAGAAATCTTATTTTAGAATGGTTGGAGAACACGACCCTAGTGAACATGTCTACATAATTTATTCAAGTATTAAGGCCATTTACCTATGATACAAAATCCGAAGAAAACAACATTAAGATGGAATGGTAGAAACACAGAGGTATCAGACAGAGTGTTGGGTGATAAACAACTAGAACTGTCGCAAAGCTGAAAAATACCCCCACCAGCACCTTGTCATTGAAGCAGAGCTCAATTAGAGAAAACAGAGTCACCTGTGACTTTGACCCATGTGACCCAAAAAAAAAAAAAAAAAAGGGCACCTCCATGGGTCATGAGAAATACCCGTATAAAGTTTCAGGGTCCTAGGTCAAACTGCTTTTGAGTTAGAGCACGGAGACGAATACAAGACGGACAGATTAACAAATGGATGGACGGACAGGCAGACAGACATGGTGAAACCAGTATACCCCCTCTACTTCGTAGGTTGGGGTATAATAAAAGAAACAGTACCTCTGGCATAGAATGTGCTTCCAAGAGCTCTCTCGACTCCAGCCTGCTCTTTGCTGAGGATCAACATTTTGTAACCCACCAAATCTTTCCAAAAGGAGATGGGTTCTCTTGGACTCAAGTTTTCTCCAATGAGGCTGATGAAAACCTGGTTGTTATCGGAATAAAACTGTATCACACTTCGAAGTGTTTCGTTCTCGATATTCAAGTTGTCACGGAAATTCCTGATTTCGTCATGAAATTTTTCACGTGACTGGAAGTGGGCGGGGATTTGTATTGGTTCCCATCTTTCAAGACTGTTTATCAAGATATCCGTAATCTTATACTTTTCATCGAGTAGCTTTTTAATGAACGGGTCACGTGCCGATGAAACGTAAAGGGCCGTAGTTCCCCTCTCTTGCTGGCAGACATGGATAATTTTGCTAAGGTCGACACTTATCTTGATTTGGTCCAGGATGTATGAATTGGATGAAAGTGCCTGTTTAAAAATATGAAAAAAAAGAAGGTACTATTGTAGTAATGGCTTTGCTTCATGCATTTTTCCTGTTTGTTTGGCGCATTATTTGACTTATACCTGTACAGTCTTTTATCTTACACAAGGCAGTGCAAATATATCCGAGGAGAAATTTTTGGAACAAGAAATATCTTCAAAAAAGACAGACGGGGTAAGACGTACTGGAATTGAACTTCTTCCATGTATGGGTCAATCTGAAGAGAAAAAAATGAAAACTCACCTTGACTGCAATTTCCCTTTTCCTCACTGTTTTATGAAAAGTGTGATTTTCAACTGAGTACATAATTAGTTAATTATTCCCAATTATCTTCGAAAAAAGGGCGGATAGTAAGTTTTGTATAGGTCATCCGTCCATGCAGTAACCTTAATTTCATCTTGAGTCGCACATTCTACCCATATTCTTGTGAAAGCTATCTCTTACAGCCTTCCGTGTCGTCCATTTGGGCAACAGGTGGCGATCATCAACTCGAACAAACCATTATCACAATAAATAAACGTCCGCAAGAGCTACTGTAATCACTTGTGGTGGTGACAGGGTTACACTAAAACAACCTAAATTTGTTTTATCATGCACGAAAAGCAGAATGCAAATTATGGCGGAAATATATACCGGACATAGACTTGCTACGCAACGAAAGCTTGTTTGTTTGTTGGGTGATTTGAGCCGTTTTCGACGTGATGTCACTTTTATGAGATCGGCCGGTTTACTTATTCATGCTTTCCAGCTTTTATTACCAGTTTTTTGCCCAATATTCTTCCCAAGCCATTAGCTGCTCTCCCACATTACTGTCGTCGAAACAGTGTTCAGTGGTTGTAATAGAGGAATGAATCCTGTCCCAATGACTATCCACATTATCCAATCATCGGAAGAAATTTTTCCCAGGCTTGGCGACTTAACCAGCGACTACCTATTTTCAAGCTCTATACAGTACCGGCTGAAAGAAGGGTAAACACCAACATCGTCCTTGACATAGGACGCTAAGCATGTATAAATTATCAACTTCTGGGAAAAAAAAAGCTTCTTCTCTAGTTCATCTGTTGTTACTAAAGCTAGTACAATTCGACACATTGTAAACCAGTAGACAGGCCTAGCCCGTTTGCCCGGTTTGTGACGCACATGACTTCAAAGTCGGGAGTCACTGGCTTAATTCTTAAGTTTAGCCAAATCCTAGATTGATGGTATTCATTGCCGGAGTCTTCTCTCATCGCTGAAAATCTTTATAACGATGCTTATCTTGGAAAGCTGTCAGCGGCTTTTAAGAATATTGTGCAAAGTAGTAGTAAAAGAAAGCATGGATAGTTGCACTGGCCGCCGTGATTTTATTGAAATAACGTCGTCAAAGCGCCAAACAAAGAATCAAAAATTCAAATAGACAGACATACAGATAATATACCTACTTTTAATGTCAATTTCCAGACGTGAAGTTCATGTGTCTTGGTTGTCCAATCAAAATTTGCATGAGATTTATCGCTCGTGATGGCAAATTAGCAGTTAATTTGTCGGTGATCTTTATTTTTCGCAATGTATTTTACCGTTTTTAAAGACAAATCCTATCACGTGATCTACATTTATATTTGTCGTCTTCTAATATTTTAGATAAAGACCAGTCTAATGCTTGGTCGTCTAGTAAAGAGTCAGACATTTTCCTAATGCATTTTGTTTGTTTCTGTAGAATTAATTTGCGCTTGACCAGGTTTCCATTTCATTCTTTAAAATGTGTCTTTTACCTTTTCGATTTACAACAGGCCACGACATCATGTAACTCTCTTAGACCAATATATATATTTACAACTCGACTTCTTTTGAGGGCACAATACACTGAAACTAAACAAAAAATCTAAAACCTTGGACTAAACAAGAACATGATATATATCTATGATTAAACTGCACGTTCTGTGCAGTCTGATAATGATCTATGTTTTCCGGAAAAAAGATCCCCGCGTTTTGCCTATGGTGCTGCAAGGGTTAATGTTCATTGCACTTGCGGGAAATAATACTACTTTTTCGCTTTTCTATGTGGGATACATACATATTTTTGCCAAAAGTTTAAAATGCATTTTTTTTTTCGTTTGGTGTTTAATCCCGTTTTTCAATATATATAACGTCGGTTATATATTGCGGTGGCCAGTGCAAATATCCATGATTTCCTGTAGTTTCTTTCAAGTGCCTCGCACAGTATTCTTACCCAGCCACTACCTACTTTCCTACATAACCTATGTTAAAACAATTTATCGGAGGTGAGAGAGAAATGGATCCTCTCGCAGGGATAATTATCTAAAGTAAAACGATTCTGAAAGAAATTTGCAGTCATCACATAACAAGAAACATTTTTTTTTTTTTTGGTAAAAGTAGACGGCATAACTCGAAAGAATATAGACATCGAAACTACCACTTTGTGACTTATCTTAATGAATGGAAATAAATCTACAACAACACATAAGTTTCTTTAAAATTCTTTATCGACATTTTCGGCTTACGCCTTCACCAGAATGTATTTTTTTTTCAAGGGATTTATTTTAAAATGAGTCTTGCTCTGTGAAAAGGGGGCTTCATGCATCTGCGCAGGCTGACCTGGGCCGAAACTTTTTTGCTATTGATGAATTTTCTGCAGCTTAGAGTATCAGTGCAGCTCATAATTCAGTTGGTTGTTAGACAGAATGGATTTTATGGATCGATTATGATATGATGACCTGCTTGGTATCACACATCATGGAGATGCATTAAGCCCCCCTTTGCCAGAGCTCGACTCAACTAATTGATGAAAAGTAACCTCGCCAGCAACCGTCACTTCTTTCCACATTGTTAGGCACATTGTTGAAGAGTGGAATTATTAATTCATTAAGACATGTTTTTCAAGGTTAAATAGTTATCCAAATGATCACTAAATGGGAAAGGAACATGTGCTGTCAAAAAAGATGTCTGAAAATACATGTAGAAATACACCAACGGGTTCCTTGGTAAAACCTGAAAATTTATGAGCCATGCTCTGTGAAAAGGGTGCTAAATGCATCTGCAAAAAGTATCGATTGCGCAGTACGTGCAGGCTGACCTGCGTCGAACTTTTTTGCTTTGGGTCAATTTTGTGCATGTCAAATGACCATTCTACCGAATGATTGAGTCGGTGTTTGACAAAACGGACTTTCTGTATCCATAATGATATAATGAAGTACTTGGTATGACGCAGATCTGTCACGAAGATGCTTTAACCCTTTCCCAAACGACAAATTTTGGACTGGTCAAAAAATTGAAAGAGTTTGCAGGCGACAATTTTAAATTTGATGAAAATGGCAAAAAGGTCTCAAAAAGGGTAGAAAACACTGTGGGAAAAGGAGAAATTGCTCGTTACGAGCAATTTCTCCCTTTCCCACAGTGTTTTCAAAAGACTTTTACTGCAGACACGTGAAAACCAGGGCTTGTTTGGGAAAGGGTTAACTCTTTCGGGGCCAAATAAACAAACTTTGCTTCTTTTGATGGCTGTAAATACAATCCACTAAGTCTTTTTATCATATAAACATGACCAAACAAGCGGAAGGCATAGATCAAAGATCAGACTGCACGTTCTGTGCAGTCTGATCTTGATCTATGCCGTCCGCAAAATTCCCTGTTTTCGCCTATGGCGCTGAAAGGGTTAAACCCCCTTTTGCGCCGAAGGCTACTAAAAGGTTACTCGTAAATTGGTTGATAGATTGATTGTATGGTGTTTAACGCCGTTTTCAACATTATTTCAGTTATATCACGGCGGCCAGTGCACCTACCCATGCTTTCTTGGAGTTTCTTTGACCAGTACTCCACACAATATTCTTTCCAAGCCACTGGCTGCTTTCCCACATAACCATCGTCGAAACAATGGTCAGCGGTGAGAGAGGAATCAATCCTGTCGCAATGACTATCATCAATATTCGGAAAGAAATTGGCCAAGCCGGGGATCGAACCAGCGACCTCCTGTTCTCAAGTCCTGTACGCTAACGACTGAGCCACGGGGCTTGGCGTTACTCTTAACAGTCTTCAACAGTAGAGAACGATTTTTCGGTCGTATAGAATTTCCCCACATGGATAAAATGTTCGACTGTATCCGTAATTCAACTTCATTGTCAACCAAGAATATTGATTCAACATAAAAAGAATATAACACTGTGAGACTAAATCTACAACATTGAATGTCAGTTCATTTATGTTGAAATTGCTGACCGTTTAGCGTACCATGACAAGGATCATTGAGAAAAAAAAAAAAAAAAAGAGAGAGAGAGAGAGAGAGAGGGGAACGGAAAAGTCGGCTAATGCCGACCCGACACAAGCTTTAGTGGGTGTATTGGTTTATTAAAACGTCACATGCCTTTGAATGTATGCAATTTAATAAAGTCAAAGAAGTTTCGAATAACGCCTCAGCAGTGGTTGAGTAACTACGAAGTGACGTCATGTAATCGGAAGGGAGGTAACGACATGACGTTAGCAACGTTATTGACGACTACTTAATTTGGCTTATGAAGTACTTATCCTTGGCTAACCTGACGGAAATACTTTTGGATTTTTTTTTATAGAATGGGAATATTTTAAACTTTAATTCCTCTTTGCTTCATAACTCCAGATCTTGGCAGTTTGGAATTTGTCTGGTTGTAGGATCTCTCATTTGTTGTGCATGGGCTGTTCTACGGGTCCTTAGTTTTTTCTCACCTGTTTGGCCAATGTCGTGTTCTTCACACCCATTGCACGTGATACCATATATCACATTCTGCACATTACAGGTCATGTCTGCGTTTACTTGAAAAACTTTTTCCATTGAAGTTGTATGAACTACGATTTGGTATATATGAACATAGACTGCAATTTGGACGGCCACAATTTGTGACTTTTCTCTGATCTGTACTATTTTGCACGTGATAATTTTTTTTTTTTTTTTAAGTTAGGCGGTTGTCTTTTACTTTCGATTAATTTGGTTGCATTTAAAAACGCATTTCAATTTATCATCAGAATAAAGAATATGTAAGTTATTTGTGAATATGCCAAGCATTTCTGCATTATTTGGGTTGAAGGTTGAAACATAAGTGATGGTATTATTGGAGTGGGTCTTATCTTGAATTGGGATATCCCTTGGGATACTTAGAGCCTTCTATATACCCGATTCGATTGGCGATATCGGGTATTTTCTTGAGATTAGTGAGTTCTAAGTTCTTGTAGAAGTTTCATTCTGATATCTGAATTAGAAACAAATATGCAAATTCTACGGGCTAGATTATAAGGAATACTGTTCTTTGTGTGTTTAGGATGACAAGAAAAATAGTTTAGATATTGTTTAGTGCCTGTTTGTTTAAAAATATATGTCTGTAACCATTTTAGTATGTCCTTTAATTATCAGAATATCACGGAACGAGGGGGATATTTCGCTTATTTCTAAGCTGAATTTAATGTCTTGGCGAAGGTTATTCAGAAGGTCAAAAAAGAGGTTTAGATATTGTCTGGACTATTTTCAGAGGAAAAAGGAGCCATCCGGAAATCTTCTCAAGTTGGCTTTAAGTATTTCGCCAAACCCGTTTTCAAAAGTTTCTTCTACATGTATTTGAGTAGAAACCCTAAGACTAGAGTTGCGTATGTCGGTGCAAACTTAGCTCCCATTGCTTTGCCTCTTTTTTGATTATGGAATTTATCATTTAAGAAATATATTTATATATAAAACAAGAAAAACATTACGTTGGAATACATATGAATGACATTTATTATAACCCAACCTACTAAGTAGAGAGGGCCATACTGGTTGTCTGTCTGTCCGTTCATCCGTCCGTCAATCCGTCCATCTTTTCGGTTCCGTGCTCCGACTCAAAAGCTATTTGACCTAGGACCCTGAAACTTTAAACAAGTCTTGTTCATGACCCAAGGCGGTGCCCCATTTTTTTTTGGATCACATGGGTCAAAGGTCAAGTTCAAAGGTGAACTTTGATTGAAAATCGTTTCCGTGCTCTAACTCAAAAGCTGTTTGACATAGGACCCTGAAACTTTATACAAAAGTTGATCATGGCCCAAGGAGGTGCCCTGTTGCTTTTGGGTTACATGGGTCAAAGGTCAAGGTCACGGGTGAACGTTTGAAATCGTTTGTGCTCTAACTCAAAAGTCGTTTGATCTAGGACCCTGAACTTTATACAAGTGTTGCTCATGACCCAAGTAGGTTCCCTATTGTTTTGGGGGTCACAGGTCATGGTCACAGGAGAACTTTGTTTTGAAAATCATTTTCATTCTCTGATTCTGCTGATTCAATGACAAGGTGCTGGTAGGGGGTATTTGTCCGCTTTGCTACAGCTCTAGTTTCCATTCGGTTTCGCTAAAGCTCATTAGAGCGCAAAAAATCACGTAGCAACGTTGCATTACTACATACATTACGCAATAATTGATGACGTCATGTCTTAGTGTTAATTTAGTCATAAATATATTAATGAATGATTGTTCTTTAAGTAACCTAGCTGAAACATTTCCGATATGCATTCTAACGAAAGAAAAGACGGAAAACTTTGGAGAGGTTTCAGAACATTTATCTAGATGAGCACTTGAAAGCAACATTGTCTTGTTAATGAGTCTCTCGTTTGTTGAATATGTACAGTTTTTCTATTTCTTAATTTGTCACCAATCTTTCCGATGTAAAATTCCCTGCACCCGTTACAAATTAAAACATAAATTACATTTTTAACAAAACAGTCCATATTTTCTTTTACACAGAAAGTCTCAACATTTAATTTGATGTTACTGCCTTTAATAAGATAATCGCTCAGTCCGCATCGAGGTTCTCCACACTTCTTTACGCAAGCGGCGGTGTCCTCACTGAACTCCGACCGCGTAATTAGGCATTTAAGATTCGGGAGCTGTCTTTTACATTATATGATTTTACTGTCTGTGATTATACTATTCATTTTTCCATCTCTTTTTCGAAGATTCAAGTTAGATTTTGGCAATCCGAACAGCTCCCTGTTTTTTAGGATTGTGGGTGGATACGAACGGGGTAATAGATTTTTCACTCTTTTCTTTAACTGTTAAAAAACCCGTTTATATCACCTGAATTGGATATTTACTGTCAATCAATGAAGAAGCTAATTCTTCTAGGCAGGCATTACAAACACTGATACCAGAACCAATGGTGCATATTTAACAAGCCAAAGAAAAGGGGTGTTTTTAGTATGTTTGGGATGGCATGACTTGAAATTCAGAAACTGTTTAGAGTCTGTTGACTTTAAATATATATCGATGGATATAGAAGTATCCATTTTGATGAGCATAACATCAAGAAAGGGTAACTCATAAATCACTGGTTTGCATCTTAAACACTATATCGTTATGGAGAGAATATAGGGTAAAAAAAAAAAGAACTAGATCTTCCAATGTTCTTTGCCAGAATATAGAACAGTCGTCTAAAATCTTATCCATTGATCCCGTGCGAATTTTGCGAATGCGTTACCCTTCTCATGTTCTACTGTTCAGTAGTTTTTCCTCCAAAAACCCAAGGACAATAGTTGCATATATAGAGGCCACTTTAGTTCCCATTGTTGTACCTTTTGTTTGATTATAAAACGATTTATTTAAAAAAATATTGTTTTCAAGAATTATTTTCAGACCCCGCAAAATAAACATTTTGCTAAAACGTTCTGACAACAACTCTGGATGCTTATCCAGCCGAAAGGAAATAGATTCTAGTCCTAAACTGTGCGGAATGTTGGCATATAGGTTTCCAGTGTTAAAGGAAACGAGCTTGGTTTGCGCTGGAACATTTTCTGGAATGAAATTAAAAAAAAAAAAAATCAATGTTATCGCGTAGGTAGCTTTGTACATGTACCTTTTGCAAATAGGGTTTCAGTAACTTATCCAAAAGAGAGCAAAGACGAATAGTTTCGCAACTACTATAGATCATCATGATAACTAGACACATGCGTTTGGGGCGGTCATTGATTGTAGCCTCTATTTCTGCTATCACTGTCTGTAAATCTTCCATCCTAAGGTTTGTTCTTCCTACTATATTTTCAATCTTGTTTTGGTAAGTCCGATTAAACTCTCCCACCATCCACCATACCAAGATGCACGTTTCGGTATGAATCTTAAGTCTGTCCCTTCATGGCTTAACTTTTCTCTTAGGGTGGGGGTTCAAACAATTTTGTGCGTAGATGCCGCCATGTAGGCCGATGCATCGTCAGATGTGGTACTCGTTAAGGATCTACTACTTGTAAATCGTCTGAATGCATTCATAGAAGAGTCGTCTGTCAAGTTTAGGGCGATTTCTACATTTGCTCCCCTTGTCGTTGGGCATGTAAAAAGACATATTAGAATCCGTCCCGTTCCCTTATGTAAAGTGCTTCTGTAAAGTTTACCCCAGTAAGTGTAAAGCGTAGAGTTTCTTTGACTCTGACTGTGGGTAACGGTGCTGTTTCTGAGTTTTGTATTGCTTTCGCATACGTTTCGGTATTTCACGCATTTTCGTATGAACGATCTGGCATACTGACGCAACAAAGGTATCCAGAATTTTTGTCTCAGGGTTGTAATCGTAGCGTTGATTCCAGAACATAGTTGGTTTTCATGTGCATGTCGCACTATACGTGACGTGAACGAATGTCTCCTTGTTGTTAAATATCTTTTTCGGCCGATGACTCGATAAAGAGGTCGATTCATATCACGGAGATGTGAGGATAAATACGATAGATCTTCCACCCGTTTAAGGAACATGCATAGACAAACATTAACTAGTAAAGATAACTGTACCCGAAGGCGATTTTCGTTTTTGACTGTCGCCTCCAGGTACATAGACGATCGTGAAAAAAACAGATGAAACCTGCGCACAGATTTTTTGCACACGTTGAAACTTTCTTATGTTCACAAATAGAGGACAAACTAGAATTTGAACATATCTGTTGCGTATGTATTCAATTTCTTCATTTCAAACACACATATTTCCAATTTAAACGCTACACACAAGGAAAAATAAAATAAAAACTTTAATTCATCTATCACTGGAGATGTTTACTTTCACTTTAAAAGACACAAAAATGCCGACAAAGAAGAGAAATTTCCTGCTTTTTCGAAATTACATCTTATAAACGACTTCTACAAGCTCTTTAAGTAATGAAACATTTCATAGTCTGTCCTTGGTCATGCTTGGTCACTAAAATTAATTGCATTTCGCTGCAATTCAGATAAAACCGATAAAACAGTACAGCGCTGTAGCTTTTGCTTCCAGAAAGTTCCCAACGGACTTGAGACAGTGCGGTGCACAGTGAATGTTCAAAAAGGAAAAGAAGCACCGTAAACGTCTCATTATATTCGATCTGGTTGTATCGAATAAGGTAGAATGTTGAATAAGGAAATTTATATACCTACATTTACTTAAACCTTTGTAGTATTACTTTTGCGATTTCAAAGTTTTTTTTTGTCTACATTTCCTGCATTCTAGCAGACCAAGTAGGTCTAAGATCAGAATGCACATTCTGTGCAGTCTGATCTTGATCTACACTGTCCACATAAGCATTTCAATCCAAAAATCAGTGTTAAAAAGGGTTAATGTATATTCAATCTAGGACTATTGATCTGGATCAATAAATTAACTTCGTTTGAAATTGGGCATATACGATCATATTTCGAAAAATTTGCTACATACAAAGAGAGGGCCAGTTAATGGGCAGTATTTTGAAGTAGGGGAAGGAGGACGGGCTATACTAGTTTCACCATAACCGTCTGCTTGTTGGAGAACATCAGCTTCTGTCTCTGAAAGTTTGAAAATATCTCAATTTGTTGACTTTAAGAAAATTAATGATTTTGAAACTGTATATAATCTTAATGGCCAAAATACTGCAGAGTAAGCACCATCAGCTACAATAACAACCAAAGGTTATCGTATGAGTAAATATTTTGAGCTTTTTATACTTTTTTAAGAAAAATAACTTTGTTTCTGCAACTTGTACTTATTTTTGGTGTAATAATTTAACTTATTACAATTTAATTATGCACGTAGTTTTGATGTAATAATTGAAATTGTTACAATGTAATTGTGCAGGCCTCAAGTCCGGAATTGAACTTAACGCCCTAAGCTGGTCATGTTACAAATTATGGGATGAAAATAAGAAACTGGTGATCCCTATTTTTTTTATTCATCAAAAATACAACATACAAAAAAAAAAAAAAAAAAAAAAAATACCGAATATGAACAAATTCAATTATGTAGGGAAAAATAGGTTAATTGAATCGAACGTCTTTTATGATGTATGAACAACGCATGTACAAGACGCTTGCTATAACGTCATTTTCTGATCCCGTTCGCCTTATTTTCCTGTTTATTTTTGCCTCTTTAATACCCGATTCACGTCATGTGCTCGTTCATCCTTTGTTCACGAGGCAAATGAAAATCATACTTCTCCAATGAGTATTTTATTAAAGAAAAAAGGCAAATCATGTTGATTTTGAGAAAGCTGACATGAGGGATGGGATTGAATAACACGTACATTTAGATAGAGGGATGGACAAGAGAATGGGAGAGAGAAAAAGGGAAGGCTAGTTTGATGGACAGATAGATTGATAGGAAGTAAAGAGATTGATAGGCAGGAAAGTTTAAGTATCGATATATTATGGAGCTTACTTAACAAAAAAAATGGCCACCGACCGCGTACCCAGAGTTTATTGTATAAAGTAATTTAGAGATAGACCACACACACACACACACACACACACACAATCTTACATTTGGTCGACAGAGTTAGAGAAAAAACACATATTCAGATATTGGAGGTGCAAAGGGGGCTAATACTGGCTAGGTTTATGTCCTTGCCATCTCTGGAAGGAGTATTGTTAGGCCCCATACGCTAGACTAGTGGTGGTGGAATGCAGATGAACATTCAATTTTGTGGCACCTAATGAAAGTAAAAGCTGGCTTTCATTTTTATATCTTTTTTCGGCTAAGCAGAATACGATAGCATTTGACTTGAGTCTTGGTACCGATAAACTCGAACTGATAAATATTAATGTGCGATTCGTCAGAAAGTGGACATGTTTATTTTGCGGTCCCCTTGCAGGTCTATTTGCAAGTGCTTATTCGCACCATAGCATTCGATTATGATGGGAGTAACATTTTTCTCTGACTGACTGGTCATTTAATATTTATAAGCGTTACCCTATGAAACATTACAGTATGTCTACATGTACTTTCGGCCAACTAATTCTTCGCAGTAACTGCTCCTTTTTCAACTAAAATAGTTTGGATTAACATCTAATTTAGAGAGAGAGAGAGAAAAAAAAAAAAAAAAAACCCAAAAAAGAAATGCTGAAAAGTGTTAGTCGCTGGCAGAAAAGTGAATTAAAACTCGGTTAAAATTTGCCAGGTCGCTCTATCTTTTGTTTACTTTTTACCTGGTGTTAAATTTTATTTTTTCTGCCAGCGACTATAAATTTGAATGACCGTACAATAACAGATTGTCATATTCACAATCATTTCCATATTTTTAATGGTATGATTTAAATCTACATGCATTTTGTTTATTTTTGGCCGTTACGGTGACTTTAAAATAATGGAAAGACTTTGGGTTCAACGATAAGTTTGACCCCGAAGTAAATATTTGAGTTACAAGTTAAAGTGAGTAGAGTTAGAAAAGAAAAGGAGTGTATAACAAACCATCTTAATTAAACCTTTGATGGCTTCATTCTAATTAAACCTTTGATGGCTTCACACAAACTCTTTTCAGACGCCAAACTTTTAGACCTATTCTGTTTTAAAGCATTTGCGGAAGACAAATGAAAATGTGGTTCGAATTTCTGACTTGCGTATGTATTGTAAAAAAAAAAACAAAAAAACTGTGGGTAAGAAATCTGGTTACCAACATTTTCTCCTTTTCCAACGTTTTGTTTTTCAAAAACCGTCTTCCCCAGGGTAGTTAAACTTTGGAAACGTTTGGTGAAGTGCTTGAGTAAACCTTTGACAGCTTACAGAGACGATTTCTTTTTATTTAGAAGCTGTAATAAGGATTCTGTTCTGTTCTTATTCTTCATCAAGCTTTTGATGGTTTAATTGGTGGGTTACAACCTCAAGGCTATTCCGTCGAGGAGAAAAAAAAGTGTCACAGCGTTGTTATGAAAGTGTTGACGAAAGATCAAGGACTCGCAGTACTGTTCAGTCTAGCCATAATCTCCTACAATATTTGTATGGCTTCCGAGAGTTGCACGCGGTAGGCCTTGGGTTAATTTAACCCTTACCAAGCAATCACAGAAGAAACAACCCTGAGGAAGAAGGAGATAATGCATTTTCATCCTTTTTCAGACTATTTTCTTCCCCGTTATGAGACAAGTCCCATCATTTGCGCCACCATTATTATTCGTCTGCAAATACTTTCGATTTGGCAGTCTAAAATTGTCTCGTCTGATACAGAGTTGAAAGGCTTAAGACCCTTCAGACTTTTCTAAACGATGTGTGTCCGTTTTGTAAACGCTTTGTTTTGACTTAACGTATTCATCCGGAAAGCGCTTGATGACTTGAATAAATATCTATAGCCAATCATGAAATCCAAAATTTCGCAGCTTGGATGCTCTTTTTGATCTCTCTGTAGAGGACAGTGTGGGTTCAAGATTGGATGGACTGTACGTTATGTACACGTTCTTGACGAAGTACTGTCTGATTTTAAACTAGATCTACATTGTCTGCAATAGCTGTTTAGCAAATTACAAATGACGAAAAAAGACACGCACTAAAATTACTAAAAAATATTTGATAAAGAAGCAATTACTTGGAGAAATTAATTGCTCCTCTTCCCACAATATTTTGAAGGATAGTCTACGACAATTGTATGGAAGGGTGTATTTGCATGCCGAACCCTGTAGCTCTGTCGTAACTTTTCGATTTCGACGATGTTGATACGGGAAAGCTGCAATACGCCGAAAAAAAAAAAGTCCCATAAAAACACACACACACACACACACCCCAGGACATCATGTATAGGTGCGCTTTCCGCCACGATATACCTGAAATAAGTTTAAGGACGACAATACTCATTAAACCAACGATCAAATCGTAAATCTGTAATAACATACAAAAAGGAGCTCACCTCAGTGTCCTGTACAAGACTAACAATACACCGACCAATCAGAATTAAGCCTGGTATCACGGTCAACGCCGTTAGTTTTAACAGCTGGCAGTTTCTTTCCCTTGCTGATCCAGCTTGTCCACAAAACACAGTCTTGATTGCGGAGTTATTGTTGTTTTGGGGTGTGATTCTGTTTCTCGGGGTCAGGGATGATGATGGCGCCATTACGATACGATTTCTGGAATTAGAAGATAAGACTTCTTTGAGCCATTATTGTAGACTTTCCACGGGTTTCCGTCTTGTACGTGCAGCCTTTCATTAACCCCACACCTCCCCTCCCACGGCGGCCGGGCAAGGTAAGTTGACGAGGGTCTCATGCTTGAGGGTGACTTGCGGATGGAGTAAGTCTGACTGTGGTGCGAAGTCTCACAATATAAAACTGCTAGCAAAGCCCTTTTGTCACAATGTGCGTGTGTCTTTTAGTAAAAACGGAATATGCGGTCAGTCCATGTCAATGTAACTTGATGGTTAAGGGATTTTAGTCCACACCATGGGTCGTTTTCACCAACCATATTTAACAAAATTCATTCTTATTCTCAAGAATTTTCTAATTCAAAAGTAACGCCATTATTGTGCTCTGCCTGATGTATTCTTGTAGCACGGCGGGGTACCAGACTACTCTCACATGTGATGCATACGAGAAAAGTAGAGATGTGTCAGTACTGGTGTGAGAAAGCCGGCAAAGACATGCAGATGCACTGACCGCCGTGATATGACCTAACCTGTCGAAACGGCGTTAAACTCCATTACAATCAATCAATACAATTAAACTAAATATATTTTATGTTTGCCTCTTTTGAATCAGGTGTAAAAACTCTCATTCTCATCAAAACAACTTTTTAAAGTTCTCAAAATTTCCTTTTAGTCTGACAGTTATGTCAGGATCACCTTTGAATAACTCAGTTTAACCCTCTAGTGCCCAAACCCTTTATGCAATTCGCATTTTTTTTTCATTGGGTATTTTGGCTTTATGGAAAGGTTTATTTTAATAAATGGTCAGATTTAAGTGATATGTTGTATTTCTAGATTTTAGAACATCTTGCATTTATGCAACAGTGGGCTGCTGAGAAAATGTTGCATATATGCAACCTGTTTTATTTTTTGCTCTATAAGTGAACTGTTCTGCTGTCTTGTAACATTTATTTCTTTAACAAAGAAAACTATCATGATTTGAACATAATTAACATCTTTAATTCAATCAAATTCAAGAAATTTCAATCTGTTAGTCTCTCTCAATATAATTCAAGATTATATTTATTTTGGTTTACACCATGTCAACTGTATTTCAGTTATACTATGGCGACAGTTGATTTATTCATGCTTCCTTGATGATCCACCAGTGCTAGGGCTGGGGAAGATGTGCCTTGATAAAGGCCACTCCACTTTGACCGATTGCCGCAACCTAGGCATAACCCGTGGTCTCAAATTCCTGATTCATCCGTCTTTCACCAATGGACTATGTGAAAAACCAGTCAGTGGCATGGAAAGAATGTTGTGTGTGGAACTGGTGAAGATATACCAGGAACACATGTATATGGATAGGTGCACTGACCGCCGTGATATGGTTGAAATACAGGTGAAAATGGTGTAAAAACTCAATCAGTCAAACAAACAGTGCGAAATACATGCAATGTATATAATCACTGAGAAAGTAAGAACGCTTCTTGTTCTTCACAAGTGAAATGCAAGGGAACTGCTTAGCTCAGTGGTAGAGTGTAGCACTCATGACCTAGAGGCCCCGGATTGAGCCTCAAAGGATCCACTGTACCTTTTGTGGGAGTTTCCTTGGGCAAGACATTTCAGAGCCCTAGACTAGTACTGGTGAAAACCCAGGAAATACATGAAAATGAGCTGTCGCCGCGAAATGACTGAAATAATGTTGAAAGCAGCGTAAAATACCATGAAATCAAAACATTTGAAATGCAGTAAGGCCGTTTCTGTCTTTGTAAGGGCATCACACTTCAAACACTTTTGGAAGACTGAGAATTTAATTCTCCGTCTCATCTCGGGTGCAGTCATCGATTGACCTTTTGGTTGATCTTTTGTTTTTTGCTACTAACGGTGGTGATAGAGTTGGACAGCCCACTCTGATGACTCCACATTCAATAAGACAGGTAGCATCGTTCATGAACCTACAGTTTCATTGGTTTTGTATGACAATGCATCTTATACCATAGCCAGGTATTGACATGCGCGACTTTGAGGATGTGCTTAATCAGGAACATGTACGACCACCATTTGCATAAACCCTTGCACAGGTAGGGACCTCGTTTAAAAGGGTAAATGTTAGTCCTTAAAATTTCATTCATTTTGCAAGATGACCGCGGAGGCATAAAGAAAAACGTACTGTATTTTGGGATTCTGTGATGACTAAATGACATAATTTGTCGTATCTTTGGTAAAATCGTGGTCCTAAACAGAGAACTATGAGGAAATAGATGGTTTAAAGATGGTTCCCATGTTTCGAGATGGCCGCCATTATTCAAATTGGCCATCTTTCCCTGCTAAAATCATTTTCTTTCATCGAACACCATAGGAGTGACAACTTACATTTCCCCCCAAATTTCTAGAGAGTTAGTGACTTTAGTAGAATTGATCTGATAGACAGATGTCTCTGTATCTTGTTACTGGTCTTTATCTTGCCTTTCTATTGTTGAAAGATGAGCCCTTTTCCTTTTATAGAGAGCTGCCAAGCAGAATGTATGGTGCATAGTCGTACTACTGTATCTCCCCCGGACAGTCTAGCTAAAAGTTTTCCATCATTTAAGTTGGAGCATATTCATTCAGCCTTATGTCAAGCTTCACTGTCACAGCTTGTCCCAGTAAAACTTGGATCTGCTAAATCACAAAAAAGCACTGCCGGTTATCAAGGCTTGCTCGTCTTATTTTAGAACGGCTTTCTTTTGCTGAACATTCAGCACTGGCTAATTTCTTTTTTGATGTTGTCAAAGAAGAGTCTGCACTTCTGGTGATATTTTGCATTGTTTATTCGGAAAATCATGTGAATACCGTCAACCTCTTCTGATACACTTTAATCTAAAATGACAGGTAACTGACTGATTGCTTGAAATAGGGGAATGTTTGTCAAATAGCATTGTATAACCATCTTGTCATTGCTACCTGTTTGTGGGGATTTTAGATTATCTCTTCTATTTTTAGCTTGACAGAGACAGCATTTGTCTTATTAAGTTTGGAGCTTAGAGCTTTTACTATACAGTTTATTGGACCACTATTAAAAGCCAAACTACTATCCTTTTCCTCCTTTTAAATGTAAAATATTGAATATACTCGACACGTTCAGATATGGGATACAACTTTGTTCGGGTATTCATACCCTTCACCTAGCCCAATCGTTCATCTGATGTTATTTAAATCCCATGCAGTCTGGAAACCATTCGGGTAACTAAAGTCAAATTACTCTTGGCTCGGCTCTCCCGCAATTGCACATCCAGTCAATTCAAGTGTGGCTATCTAAATGGTGTACGGGGCTCATTAGACAGCATTTGGAACACTTAACAACCTTGCTAGAAGTTGCTAACCTTGCTAGTTTAGCTAACATCGGAGCCCGTGCTACGTTCAACAACAGTGGTGTAACCAATATGCCCTTGTTGTGCCATGACATTTCCTCTTATAGTGTATATGAAAGTATAAAAAAAAAAGGTTTTCTCAAAAGGTATTCTGCTACATTTTTAATCCAGCAAAAAACGTATACACAAGCATAAGTTTTTAAGACAATTCGTCAGTATGTAACATGTCAGTTTGACAGTAGACATTAGAAAAGGATTTACAAATAAACCCTTACCAATCAATCCCGTGCTTTAACGACCTTGAAGGAGACTTTCTCTTTTTCCTTAGATGTTTTCTACCCTTTCAAAGTCAATTCTCATCATTGGAGCAACTTTTTAATTTGTCGACAGCAAATGTTTTCGAAAGAGACGAATAAAATCCTTTGTTGTCTGGTAAAGATTTAATGAACACCTCTAACACCTGCTTGAGCGGAAATCAACAAGTTTTATTATTGTAGTGATCAATTAGGTCGTTTGTTGTATTTTTCAACAGATGTGTGTTGTAAAAACTTTTAAATAGGGGTATGTTTGGTAAATTGGGTGATAATAAGGATTATATTACTTTTGAATGGACGTGCATTCATCAATCATGCGACGATCGTGGGGAAAACAAACAGTCGTTCGAAACAGGCGAAAGTGCCATTAACAGTCACATTTTACGTAGATCTAGGTTTTTGGAATGGCTAAATTTAGTTTTCCTTTCAGGGAATATGATTTAACAATTACCTCACCACTTGATTATTAACTTTAACCCATTTTGAAAAAAAAAAAAAAAAAAAAAAAAAATATATATATATATATATATATAATACAGTCTTCTTAAACAAAAAAGAAAACAATTACATTGTACGTCGGTAGTAAAGACTATCACTTTGTCTGACTCTTTTGTTTACATGATGCGCTATACTGCGTTTTGATTGGCTGATTGGATCTGTCAATCAAAATCTGCAGAAAGGTCTATTCTGTGACGAGCGGTCTTCCTTCCAGACTGATATTCGTGAATTATATTCGTGAGTTTTTATCACTGATCTAAAAGTATAGAGCGTTGCCTATCCCTGTATAGAGTCGCTCCATCGTTTCATTTCCGTGGATTTCATAGACTGTGCATGCTGTGAGGGTATGGTATCGATTTGTATATCTTTTGTCATCAAGGAAAAAAAAAAAAAAAAATACATGATGGCTAAGAGTTCCTCATTTGGTCCAATTTTAGACAGAGCATACTAATGAGCACTATTCATGTGCAATCAAATGCCTTTGCATTTATCCATTAAATCGAGCATAGACTATCCTTAAAATTTTTGTTCACTTTTTACTACCTACACGGAGATATCAGCGGATGAAAGTGCATTTGAATCCTGTTTGGTTAGCACAGAAACGCCTAAGATGAGTTACCATGATCGCTTGTAATCCGTCCACAGCAACTGGTACTATATTTATCAGAAAGATTAAGCAAGAGCACCGCATGCGGGTGCCAAGGCTCGGCTGCAGCTGCTTGATTTTCAGTGAAAATTTCAAGTCGAAAAAGGGGCATAGTTGTGTCAAAATACTTTTATGGTTACCTGCTCCTGTTATATGGGTTCCACTTTTGATAGTGAACAATTTGTCCAAGTTTGGAGTATCTTCAGTAATGACAGAGATGTTATAAAATGTCAAAGTTTTTGAAATTGTCAGTTTTTGCACACGACGACTACGCCAGGCTTTTGACAATACCTCGACGTTTTCTTCGAAAACAGCCGAGCTAAAAATAATCTCCACTACAACAAGTCAGATTACCTTCAATCTCGGTATGAACAATACGTATCAGGGATACACAAATATTGCTAAAATGAGTGACTTCGGTTGACCTACTTTTGGAAACGTAAACTTTGGGCAAGATCTAAAGGGGATATATTTTGTATGCACCACCATCTAGACAGATCCTTCATCTAAGGTGACTGATGTTCAGTTATGTTCAATAATATCCATAAAGCCAAATATAGTACTACCTTAGAGGTCACAAGTTTTATATGGAGTAATATTTGGAGAAAAAATATTCTTTTTTTAAAACCATATCAGAGCCCCTGTTATATATTTATGAGCCAAGGACTATTCAAGCATCATTTTTTTTATGATAGGGGTTAACTGCTGAAGGATCACATTTTTCATCAAGAACATTCTTACGGTTGAGTAAATATCAAGTTTTACCACATTTTGGAACTGTAGTATGTTGCAATTACATGATGTAACATTTTCATTTTATACATTAATTGAAAAAGAAAAGAAATTTTATTTTATTCCTTTTATCGGTTATGAGATGGACATTGTATAAAAAGAAAATGTAGTGCTAAAATATGGACACTTTCGACAGCACCTGACCATCTTGCATAGATGCTAATCCGAGACGGCACTTTACGACTACATAAGATTTTGTCATACAGTAGACTTTCGTGAAACAGAAAATCACATATGATCGGAAAGTGTCGTCTCGGATTAGTCACACACTGCACAGGCTGATCTGGGACGACACACTTTTACGCATATGTCCGAAGGCCCCTTTTGTGTGTTGCACGCCATATAATGTTTGTATAGTATATAGAAACTAGAAAAAAAGTTTTAAAAAAATCTGAAATATAGCGATAATATCGCGGGCTGAAGGTAGGTGGACTTCGGTTTTAGTTTTTCAATTGCAGACACCATGCTTTTGTTTTGACAGCGCGTTTCAATCTTGATTTAGTTCATTTGCATAGTTATTACACGAGGTTATTACTGACGGGTTCAAAACACACACAAAAATGTTTACATCACGTAAAAACAGAAAACTGGAGAAAAATAAGAATACACCTTTTATCACTGATAAAATCATAACCTGTTTTTTACTCTGTTATGTTCGCTGTTATAATTACATTCATTAGCAATATACAGTCATAAATCGTTGTACTCTACAAGTCTGTTAGCGGTAATCCTATGTAATTACGACTCCGGTAAACCTGATCAAGTCAAATTATTACACTTTATTCTGTCATTCTACATCATAGCACATTGCACATGTAATTCAGTTGAAATTAAACAATCATTCCCTTACCTTAACGTATCTGGAAACATACATATGACCGATGCTCTGTGAAAAGTTGGTTTAATGTATCTGCGAAAAGCATCGACCCATGTCACCTTACGCAATCCGCACAGGCTGACTCGTGTTGAAACTGTTTGCTTTTCGTACATTTTCTTCTTGACCAAGGACCATTCTACCACAGAATTCTGTTGGTTGTTAGGCAAAATGGATTTTATGGATCCATAATTATGTGATAACTTGCTTGGTATAGTGCATCACGGAGATGCATTAAACCCCCTTTTGCCGGAACATGGCTTATATTTCGATGCCTCCTCGACTAAATACGCACCACAAACAAAACTTATTTCCTAAAACTTAATGTAAAAATGCTCTGATTTTGTTAGTTACCTCGTTATAACCGTGCCCTAGATGACATTGTGCAATTCTTCTGCAAAATGGGCCGCCATCAATTTATTTATACCATATGGCACTCACGAGCAAGGCAAACTTTATATATGTAATATTTGTAACTGATATGAGCCATGCTGTGGCAACAGGGGACTTAATGCATCTCCGTGAAACATGACACTAAGTTAGTCATCACGTGCTCATGGATCTATAGAGTCCATTTTCTCTAACAACCGACTGAACCATGAGGTAGACTGGTCCTTTGACATACAGATTGATTGATCGATTGATTGTATGGTGTTTAACGCCGTTTTCAACATTATTTCAGTTATATCACGGCGGCCAGTGCACCTATCCATGCTTTCCTGGAATTTCTTTTACCAGTACTCCGCACAATATTCTTTCCAAGCCACTGGCTCCTTTCCTACATAACCATCGTCGAAACAATGGTCAGCGGTGAGAGAGGAATGAATCCTGTCGCGATGACTATCATCAGTCCTCGGAAGGAATTAGCCAAGCCGGTGATCGAACCAGCGATCTCCTGTTCTCAAGTCCTGTACGCTCCCGACTGACCTACGGGGGCTTAGCTTTGACATACAGAAAATTCACCAACAGCGAAAAGTTTGGCCCATGTAAGCCTGCGCGGAATGCGCATTAAGCCTCCTTTTCACAGAGCATGACTCATATTTTTTTTTAATGAAATTGAGTTCACACTGTTTGTACCAAACGCTCTTAGGAAATAAAGGTCGGATAAACCTTCGCTATACAATCACCACGACTTTGAGGAAGACATCTAAGAAAACATCGTCGGAAAAGGAGAAGATCCTGGTAAGCAGTAGTTTTTCCTTTACTCACAATGTTTTCTACCCTTTCAAAGACAAATTCCTCCGCTTGAGCTACATCTGTTTTGTAATCTGCCTATGCTTTAGATTTAGACAAATAAAAAATGTCGTTCGGCCAAGATTAAGTCAACACCAATTCAACTATGTGACTGCCGTCATGCATAATTCACGAATTAAAATATTTGTCTCTTATCTCGAAGGCTAACGTAGTAACCATCTTATTGCCTTTTAATAGTAATTATATCCAAATCAGTATATTATTTATTAACCACAATATGTAAATATGAATCGACAGACAAAGATATACGAGCACAGCATCATGCTCGACAGCCTAATGCCAGCGACCCCATGTTGTGGTGAAATAGTTTTCGTGTTCGTGCAAAGTGATTCTTGCTGTTTTTTGCCCACTAGATGACCCTGCCTTGATTTCAGACATCATTCGTTCGGTCCAGATGTAGATGCCATGATCGTCACGTCGTTTGCAGAGCACTAATACCAACTAAGCGCGGTATTGTCATAGCTCTGTCGATGTCTGCGTCACCATGTCGTGCCAAAACTTGACATTTATCACATAGCTCTATCATTACTGAAGATATTTTTCTTCAAAGCTGGGACCGTATTCACCAACCATTCTTAAGAATATTCTTGGTCTTATTCTCCAAGATTGTCCAAATTTGAAAGTAACACAACTTCTGATTGGCAAAACCAAATGGTTTAGCCAATCAGAAGTTGTGTAACTTTCAAATCAAGAAAATGTTGGAGAATAAGACTAAGAATGTTCTCAAGAATGGTTGGTGAATACGGACCCTAGACTAGTTATTAACTCATACAAAGGGAACCCATACAACAAGGTCTAGTAACCCTGGAATATTTTGACACGGTCATGCTCCTTTCTGGACTTAGATTTTTTTCTACTTCAGCAGACCGATCTGTGGCACCGAAATGCATGCAGTGTTCATATTTTTTAAAATGTCCGATTAGATCAAAGAGGCTGTTGTACAACTTGTTCAGTTGTTGCGAATTCATCCACGTCTTGTGAATTCTTTAGCTAGTCGAAAACCGGTTTTACTGTCGTGGTTACTAAGTTTTGCTCCCTACAAAATTCAGAATTAGCCCTATATCTGTTGTAGGGCAATATCACTACCTATAAACTTATAAATCCTTTACCAAACTGTCACGTGTTTTCAGCACCTTGCGTTTTATAAAGTAACAAGGATGTAAGATCATTGTCGATACTCCATCTTTTTATGTTTACAAAGTTGTAAATGTACGTTGAGCGCATTTGTTCCAGTACAAAAAAGACATTGTTGGTTCGATGAGAAAACTTTATTCTGTGTTGAACTTCACCTTTTACTAATTTACCAAACAACATTGAGTTTAACAGGCCAAGAAAGGAGGCTTTGAAGCTGTGAGAAGAGAAAATGCTGGTAACCAGCATTTTCTTTTTTACCACATTTTATCCCCTGTATTAGACTTATCCTATCACATGATTCAGACTGTATTTGTCTTGTGCAAATGTGTTTGTCTTGTGCAAATGATGTCAAAATGGACAAGTCTCATATTTTGGTGCCTGGTAAACCCTATTCCTAAGAGTTTTCCACATACTCTCAAGAGGCCTTTATTAAGAGAAAAGACACAACTGATATTTTTCAAGTAATTAACTCGTAAGATATCAGATAGATATTAACAAATATCATATTACAGTAGTCATGTTTAAAATAATTTGTTTTCGAAACAAATGTTTATTATATTTGTCTATTGAATTAGATCTCCTTAATTGATTTTAATACAAGAAAAATACTAGAATATTAGGTTTCACGATTTCTTTTTTTTCGGAGAGAAATACATGTGTACAAACAAGTTTATTTTCACGCATATTAAGGAAAAATGCCATGGGGGAAAAAACAACATTTATTAACATCCCTCCCTTGTTTCCAGAGTAGTCTTGTATAGCCATTACGAACAGGGATAAAGTATGGTTGTACGTACATTAACATTTGCAGTGTCACGGGCTTGGTGTTGGTGCCCAAGCTGTTCGGGTTCCAACTTCTTAAGAGGACCTGGCGGATGTTAGTGCACGAACAACCATATTTAATCGCAGCATTTTTTGAGAAGATGAAGAACACCGAGTGGAAACTTAACGTGCTTTATTTCATATATAAATGCGCGTTCATGGCCCATAATACGAGATACAGTGTGGCACAGAGTCGCCCAATCTTATCTTCGGAAATTTTATCAAATTCAAGCTATCTCTATCGGCAGAATACTGCACCTGACCTACAACTAGGTTTCAGCATGGCTGCCATTGACTGAAAGAGGAGATAGTAGAAATCAAGCCAAATTATAACCGATATAATCACCCAAAGGATAAATTCTATGGTCTTTTTTTAAAATTACATTCGGGTCTCTATCTGACATATTTACTCAACTAGAATGACGTTAAAAATGACGTCACGGTGATGACATCACCAAATAATCGAAAACAAATATTTCAAGCAGAAGTAATTAGTGTTGGTTGTGTACGCATACGCATAGTTCACAATCGATCTATTTTGAACAATTCGCACTTTCCAGCGTGAACTGCTAACAAAGTACTGTTTAACAGTTCTATGGGCCTACGTGGCTTAGTGGTAAAGTGTAGAACTCGTGTCCAGGAGGCCCCGGGTTCGAGCCTCAATTGATCAACTAGGTTTCTCGTGGGAGTGTCCTTGGGCAAGACACTTCAGAGCCCTAGCCTAGTGCTGGTGAAACCCAGGAAAAACATGAATATGTGAGCTGTCGCCGTGATGTGACTGAAATAATGTTGAAAGCGGCGTAAAACACCATTCAATCAATCATTCAATCCAGCGTGAACCGGGTTATATCGGCGATGCTCCGATGTGAATACATGAAATTGGAATGCCGTGCCATAATAGCGCGTGAATTCCTTTGTTAATGTGCCTGTAACGGGCACGTGCATAGGATATGTAAGGATATTTTTAATTTAGACACGTTTGAGATTTCGTCACTTCATTGAAATAAAAATATGACGTCATTTGCTAAAGTACCTAAATTATGTAGTCTATTACTGCTTTTTTTTCAAGACACAAACAGATTTTTTCTGATTAACTCAATCGTCAGAAGTAATTATTGTGGTAGAAGTATGATTTGTGTTAACATGAAATGTAAAAAACGAGTAATTTTATGTTTCATATCTCTTTGGAACTTTTTCTATCGTGGACGTAGCGTAGCTTTCAGATGTACTTAGTGGCCAAAATCTGAATGGCGACGTGATCGGAAATGATGCGCTAGATTTAATGTTAATCATTCGTTTCATGGTGCAATCCCAACCTTTAAATTAAACAGCCATGTTACAAATCTTTAATATGCACATGAGCCGTGCTCTGGCAAAAGGGGGCTTAATGCATGTCCGTGATGCATTGTACCTAGCAGGTCATCACATAATTATGGATACATGGTAGCCTTTTTTTTTAACAACCGGCTCAATGGTCCTTGAACTTACAAAAAACTGACCCATAACGAAAAGTTTCCGCCCAGGTCAGCCTGCACGGACTGCGCAGGCTGAACTGGGTCGATACTCTACGCAGATGCATTAAGCACCCTTTTCACAGAGCATGACTCACATTTGTTTATTTCTTTCCAATCTTTACATTTTTGTCAATATATATGAATGGTATTTGACAGAACGTCATGATACTACTCTAACGTTTGGAACTCAATTGTGATCAAAAGAAACAGTTATGTGAAAAAAAGAATCTGGCATTCGTCGGCTTTTGACATAAAATCCTTCTAAAAGTCGTCAAGTAATGTAATTAAGTCCGACAAAGACTCGTTTGATAACACTTTTTTCCCGACTCGTTTTAACATTTTTTATCTTGATCGGCTATGTTTATGTCGGAAAGCAACCATTAGCCCAGATAGAATGTTGTATGTAATGCTGATGGGATGAAAAAAGTTATACCTAGGTGCACTGACCGCCACTATATTACTGATATAATGTTAAAAATAGCCTCTAACAGTAAATTTCAAAAGAAAAAATGATTGGTTACACACTTGGTCTTACCAATCAGTTATTGTACTTCTTTTTCTCGTTATATTTAGGAGAATTAGAATGTGACCCAGAATGTCTCGTGTATACATACCGTGGATTTCAACTACGCTCAGCTCTGTAGCGCTTTGCAATCTTAAAACCATAGCTATCATCAGGGGAGATTCGAACTCAAAAATCCTCGTTACTTGGCAAATAATAATAGCAATAAAACTATGGCAGACGCTTAAAATTCTAGTAACTTGTATGGTCATTCACGGAATAGGATCATCAAAATTTACTGCTACTCTTTATCCGACGACACAATTGTATTTGCTTGTATTCAAAGCATTTAGGGACAACAAATTGCACGTGGATCAAATAATGAAATATGTCTCTGAAAAGATGGAAATCTTTGTTGGAAAAGGAAACTATGCTGGTTATATGCGTTTTTCTCCCTTTTTCACAAGTCTTCTTCCACAGTGTCCTTAAAACACGGGATACTTTTGGTAAAGAGTAAAGCCCGCAAAATACATTAAAACCGGAAATGCTCCGTCGTGAAATTCTTCGCGAATTTCCCGTATTGATAAAAAATTTCGAAAATATCCACCAGCATAAGTAGAGCCCCGTATATTTTTTTTTGAGCCAAGAAGTATTTAAGCATCATTTTCTTATGATAGGGGTAAAATGAAATGACTGTGCTGAAGCAGCAAATTTTTAAGCAAGATATTCTAATGTTAGAGTATAAATCGAGTTTTACCCCAGAATTGAACATAGTCTGTTTCAATCCCATGGTAACTTTTTCATTTTATATACTGCCCATGCAGTTAGTATGATTGACTGAAAAAATATGACAATTTTATTTTATTCTTTTTATCTGTTATGTGCTGAGCATTGTATAAAAAGGAAATGTGTTGCTGAAATATAGATACCAGGGTTCTCAGTCCCAGAGTCATTTACTCTTGTACCCTAATTTTCAATTCAAAATGGAATTTCCAAGAATCAATAAGAAAATTTTCATGTCCAAGGGTCAAAATTACTCAGTTGTTATGAAGAGATAAGGATGAAATGAACACAATTTTTCTTGTATTATGTTCTTCATTTTCACTTTTATGAGTGCATTTTCAAACACTGATTACAACCGTTTAGTAATTCCAAGCAATTCATCATTAGAAAGATGGAGAGCTGAATTTAGACTTGCAGCCGTAGCATGCCATTCGTCATTATGGATAAATGGACACAAACAGTGTTTTAACAGTTTTCCAAACGACATAATTTTAGACTCTTTCATATTTAAAGCAATAGCAGACGACAATTCTAATGTGGCTTGAATGACTGAATTTGTCTTTCATATAGTATACTAGAACATTGTGGAAAAGGGAGAAAAGAAAGGTCACCAGCATTAAAGGGTTCTTTCATTCTAGTCTCCTTTATTTGTATGAGTGACCAATACCTTCTTTAACACTTGTTCTATTGCTTACACTGTAAGACAAGAAGGCCTAACCTCCACCCTCCCCTGTCAAAACTGTATATTGCCATATATTTTTATTTCATGAAGCAACCAATGGTTTTACTTGCTAAAATACAGATATTTTGGCTTCCACTTCTTGATTTATACAGAGATTTGTGCAAATTCACTGTTTAAATTCATTATTAAATACGATAAGACAGATTGATGTGCTTCTGATCGGACGATATCAAACTGACCTTTGTCGTGTCATGGGTTTCCGCGTTTTTTTCAGCGTCCGAATTTTCATGTGAACTAACTTTTAGAGAAGTATTTCCGCATCATTTGACATGGATTTGAAAAATAGAATAGCACGTAACTTTAAAAGCTGTCATTTTACACTAGATAAAGGGATGAACACTTTTATCACGTTCTCACAAAATCACGAAATATTTGATCAAAGGATCACCCGAGGTTTGCCGAATGCCAAACCAAGTACACTTTAATCAGCATTCGGCAAACCTTGGATGATCCGTTGATCTAGTCAGATGTAGGTACGGAACTAACTGAGCTGTGACGAGTGGTATAATCAGCTGATCTAGGAAGCTTGTAATTCGTTCAGAAAATGATATGCAAGCGTTTCAGTGAAAAGCATCCGATCAAGATGACGATCTCATTTGTCAACAAAATACGCAATGAAAATCAGTCAAATTCCGTGTCGTGAGAAACATGTGCGTATTAGTTACGCTTTAAAATAAGTTTTATTTGCTCTTCCAAATAGCGTAAAAATACGCAAATACGCAGCTTATCTGGGGCGCTGCGTAAATTTAAGCTACATTAAGGTATATTTTTCTCAGACACCGGCACATGTGGGAGCAATTTACTAGGTTCCTTGTTGACATAAAGGAGTGCCTTTTGTTTTATATCAAAGTCGACCAGAATACAGTTTTGTGGCGGTAAATACTGCCGATCAAACACGTTTTATCGAAGTGAAAATGGAGGTTTATTATTTAGAATAAAAAGTTATTTTCACATGTAAGATCGTCTATTGCAGCGAGGAAATTGAAATACGCGTACGGGTAGTAATTGTTAATTCGCGAAATTTTAGACGCGCGATTAAATCCACTTTTACAGCAAATGAATTAATACGGGGAAAAAATACATGAAATAAATGAATACATAAATAAATATATGAATAAATAAATACATACATAAATAAATGAGTGAATACATGGAACTCTAACATTGCATTGTTCGTCTATTTTTTTCTGCATCTGAAACAAGAATATCCATCTGATTCCTATAGCGCTCCTAAAACTAAGAATGCTCTAGATTAGACTTGTAAGATTGAAGCAACATACCTCGGCATGTAGTGTCTCCTTTAGTTGGGAATGATCCACCAATACGTATAACTCTATTTAATCTGCCACATCAGCACACTGGCACGGCTTGCAGCATACCACTTTAAGAGCCACTGCGGCCAATTCGAAATAAGAGATTTCTTCTTTAGGTTTATTTTTTCCTAATTTTGTATAAAAAAGAAAACCTGTTAATGTTTGAAAAATCTAAATTTTTACATTGATGCCCTTGAAGTTGTGTGCTGCTAATATCTTTCCGGAGATTGTGAATTACATCTTTCACTGACACTCTTGCAAACGGCGTAGATCAAGATCAGAGTGCTAAGAACATGCAGGCTGACAGATCTTTGATCTACACCGTCAGCTATTTCAAAATATAATGGACGGGCAAAATGTCCGTGAATTGCAAATGGAATAGTATTTACAGTCGTCGAAAAAGTTAAACTTATTTGAGCCATGCTCTGGCAAACGGGTGCTTAATGCATCTCCGTGATCCATGCTACCAATCAAGCCACCACATAATTATGGATCCATAATAGCCACTTTTTTTAAACAAACAATTAAATCATGAGGTAGACTGGTCCTTTGACACGTAGAAAATTGACTAATAGCGAAAAGTTTCGGCCTAGGTCAGTCTGCGCAGGCTGACCTGGGTCGATACTTTTCGCAGATGCATTTAGCCCACTTTTCACAAAGCACGGCTCATTTTAATGTGCAGTAAAAGAGTTAAATAAAATACCAGAACTGTCCGCGCTTATTCAGTTACAGTGAGTAAATGCCGTGAAAGAATATTGATTGACAAGATATAACTGAGGTATCGGCGTATTTCCGTGAATCCTTCAGTTAGACTCGTCTTTCTGACTCACTAGTTGACAATAACTATTGTTCCAATAATCATGTTGTAAAACCACATAAAACTGGTATTTTCGGAAACGGCCGAAGAGTGTGCCGTGACTTGTCTCACTTTAAAAATACCACAATTTGTGTCTGCGTAGGGGCGAAGGCACATGTCTTTTCACTTGGAAATTATGCCTTTATGTTTCCGCGTGACAGTTGTTTGTTTATTCCTTTCGTTTTTGGGCAAAGATATTCAACTCAAGTTCACACAAGTCCATGTAAAAATAGCTAGTCAATATGTGTAATATTTCTGAGCGATCCGTTTAAGTTATCCTTACGCAATGATTTGTCTTCGATTAGATTAAATAATTCGGTTCGATGGTGGCTAATTATAAATACAGCAAGTCACGTGATTCCCTTTTAAACTTTGGCAGCGTAAAACGGTCTACCACTGTGTTCCCGTCGGCTGACACGTGAGACAAAGGGGAAAAATCAGTCTGAAGTGACAAAATTAACTGCAACTACATTGTCCAAAACTTTCAGCATTCATCAATAAATCATGTTCAGCTTGTAAAACAGTGAATTCACAGACTTTATACTATAAATGCTTCATCCCGAATAACACGACAAAATGAGCCTTTTTGTCTATATTCCAAAATTCATATAATCCAAACCCAGGGCACCAGCCCGAAATTACTGTGCCAACTTGGGACACAAAACACTATACAGCCTACGGATGTATTCAAAAGTAGCACGTTACCATACCTTTTTTTTTTTTGCAATCTTTTCTCTTTTTTACCGACTTCAATTTTGGCAACAAAACAATGCATAACTTCCGAAACTCTAGTTTCGCATTTTGGGTCCAAAGTGAAAGGTCATGACGTCAAACCTCATACTAAATGCTTTTTTCAACAATTTTAAACATTTATGTGTGTAATAACCATTTTTTACATCAAAATTGCGTTCAAAATCTATCTTTCCTCAGCATTACTGATTTTCACCATGGCGAGTTAGAAACAAACGCTAGACCAACTGTTTACATGTCACTTTGTGACGTGTCAATTTTTCGCACATACTCGTACCAACAACCACTTTCAACAAGTAATGTGCTTTATTGCTGACTGATTTTGAGCCACATGCATGAAGCTCAGTGGCACAGAACTCATTTCACATGGATTTTGAAACCTTCTGTACAAAGGCCTATTCATCCTATTTGGCTGGCAAATCAAGGTTAAGCCCAGTGTAGAAACAATTACTTAAACTTCACTTATACCGACTCAGGATAGTTTCAACATCACTTATTTAAAGTGATTTTTGATATATGTGAGATTCGTCACTTGTTTTTCCCCCATTCTATATTGTCTATTGACTACACAAAAAATTATATTACTCTCATCTTTTTGAGAACTGCTGTTTGATACGCATTTGTTGTTAGACAAATGCGACAATCGTATGTCGCTGCAAAGTTGCATTTGACTTTTCTCAGTGAAATAGAATTGTTGATTAACCAGCACTTTCAAAAGTTCACAATCAACCGAGACTGGGCATACACAATAGCCATATTGATCGGTTGGGTGGTCCAGACTTAGCATTCACTAGGGTCGCAGACTTGTCACTTATTGCTTTCTCGAATTTCAGGGCTTTCCCCACACAATGGAGACTTAATGCCCTGGTCATACTGATATGCTGATATGCCACTTTATTTCTGTTATATCAGAAATGGTTTGAAAATACTAGATTTTAATAGTTCACATTAGTTTCGTTCGAAAAGTCACAAGAAAATCCTGAGTCCAAAAACAATAAAATTTTGCCGTATGACTTCATACAATAATCTCTGCATTTGCCACATTTGGAGTTATCTCCCTTTTTAAAATCCCACCTTTTTAAAGGCTATTTTCAATCTTTGGTTCAACCGTAGTACTATTTCTGACCAGAATTTGATGAAATGGCCAGACTGAATGTAATTTATTGACAAACGGCATACTTCACAAAAGTTTTTTTTTACGCCTAAAGGCGGCAAAACACGGTCTTTCACTGTAAATTGCTGTCGGCCGACAGTACGTGAGACAGAACTCCTATTTTCAAAGGTCTAAAAGTCATAATGAAGTGACAAAAAAAACAAAAAACATTTAAATGCAACATCATAGTCGATCTTGTTTTAATATCTCCTAAGTTTCCAAACTAAACAATGGATTTGATTCATATTAGGGTGCATGACAGACACGGTTATAAATTTTGCAAGGCAACACTTTAGCATGCCCGTGATCTTACGGTCGATGTCACAGATTTTGAAATTTCATGTTAAAGTTTTTTTTTTTCCGAGCTTCTTTTTTCGAGACCGAATGATTGATTTGGTTCATATTAAGTATGATGATGGGTATATATTTACAGTTTAATTCGGCTATATCCCTGCCCATGACCAAAAGGTCAAGGTGTTAGACTATTTCCTGGACGAAGTCTCGTAAGACCTATTGCACTAGCTCTTGTGTCGGAGTTGGTGTTGGATCTTCCGTCCTACGCTGAAACCTTGTTGCCGTTTCAAGACTCCGTACTTTTCCAGGCAAGCTGTGCTGTCTGATGACAGTTCTTGTTTACATTTATTATCCCCCGCCGAAGGCGAGGGGATATAGTTTTTGTGTTGTCCGTCCGACCGTTCGCCTGTCCCTACGTCTGTCCGGACAGATATCTTCTAAAGTCCTTGACAAAATTTGACGAAACTTCATACATATGTTCCTTATGATAGTCCGCCGATATACTTTTTATGCCTTCGAAACAAATTTTTCGGGGGCATATAGTTCATGTTTGGTCTGTCCGTCCGTCCGTCTGTCCGTCCACTTTCGTGTCCGAGCCATAGCTTTTTTCCCTATTGTTCAGTTGCAATATAACTTGGCACAAATGCTAACCACATCAAGACGATGTGTCATGCGCTAGAGATATGCCCATAGGATAAAGGTCAAGGTCACAGAAAGGTCAAATGTGTTTTCGGGGGCAGTATTCATGTCCGGCCTGTAACTTTTTCAATTATGAATGAATTTCAGTATCACTCTGCAGAATTGTTCACCATGTAAAGATGATGTGTCATGCGCAAGAGTCTTGTCCATGGATTAAAGGTCAAGGCTACAGCAAGGTCAATTGTATTTGGGGCGTGGGGGAGTAGTTGTTTTCGTGTCCGGGCCATAACTTTATTCCTTATTGTTCAATTTCAGTATAACTTGGCACAAATCTTAACCACATTAAGACAATGTGTCATGCGCAAGAGATATGTACATAGGGTAAATGTCAAGGTGGCAGCTAGGTCAAATGTGTTTGGGGGTAGTATTCGTGTCCTGCCTGTAACTATTTTAATCATGAATGAATTTCAGTATTACTTTGCAGAAATGTTAACCACATAAAGATGATGTGTCATACCTAAGAGTCTGGTCCATGGATTAAAGGTCAAGGTCACAGCAAGGTCAATTGTGTTTGGGCGTGGGAGGTAGTTGTTTTTGTGTCCATGCAATAACTTTTGTGGACGAAAGGTCAAGGTCCTAGCAAGGTCAAATGTGTTTGGGACGGGGGGGGGGGGGGCGAGGGAAGAGGTCGTTTTCTTGCCCGGGCCATAACTTTTTTTCCCTTTAACTTAATTTCAAAATTACTTTGCACAAATGTTAATCACGTCGAGACGATGTGTCATGCGCAAGAGATATGTTCATAATTATGTTAAAAGTCAACGTCACAGGAAAGTCATATGTGAGTGGAGGGGGGGGGGGGTATGGTATTCGTGTCCGGCCTGTAACTGTTTAATTCTGAATGAATTTCAGTATAACTTTGCAGAAGTGTTAACTACACAAAGACTGCGTGTCATGTTCAAGAGTCATGACCTTGGTTTAAAGGTCAAGGTCACAACAAGGTCATATGTGTTGGTGGTAGCCGTTTTCATGTCCAGGCCCTAACTTTTTTCCCTTTAAATTAATTTCAAAATCACATTGCACAAATGTTAATCACATTGAGACGATTTGCCACGCGCAAGAGTCATGTCCGTAGGGTGAAGGTTAAGGTCACAACAAGGTCATATGTGTTTTCGGGGACATCAGTCACTTCTCAGTGACACGTCTTGTTTTTGTTTTATATAATGCCATGTCATGGAAGAATGGGGTTTGATGTATATTTCCATTATGGGCCAAAATCTCTTTAACTACTGGACAAAATTTATATCTTCTAAAGTCCTTCACCAAATCTGATGATAGTTCATACATGTGGTCCTTATGATAGTCCACCGATATATATATATATATATATATATATATATATATATATATATATTTTTTTTTTGGATTTAATGCCGTGTCATTGAACAAGGGTCTTGATGTATATTTCCATATCTCTTTAACTACTGGACAAAATTTTATGAAACTTCATACTTATATTGTTTATCATGAGCCACAGACAATCATTATTTGTTTTTTAGCTCACCTGAGCACGAAGTGCTCGAGGTGAGCTATTGTGATCGGTCAATGTCCGTCGTCCGTCTGTCCGTCCGTCCGTTCACAATTACAAAAAAAAAAATCTTCTCCTCTGAAACCGCCGATCAGATTTCAATGAAACTTCACAGAAATGATCCTTAGGTGATGCCCTTTCAGAATATTTCAAAGATTTGAATTCCATGAAGAACTCTAGTTGCCATGGCAACCGAAAGAAAAAACTTTAAAAATCTTCTTGTCCCAAACTGTAAGGGCTAGAGCTTTCATATATGGCATGTAGCATCATCTAGTGGCCCTCTACCAAAATACTTCAAATCATGGCCCTAGTGTGGAAATTGGCCCTATGTTGTGGGTTCTCGGATTTCACATAGAGATAAAGAAGGAAATCTTTAAAAATCTTCTTGTCCCAAACCGTAAGGGCTAGAGCTTTCATATATGGCATGTAACATCATCTAGTGACCCTCTACCAAAATACTTCAAATTATGGCCCTGGTGTTAAAACTTGGCCCTATGTTGTGGGTTCTCGGATTTCACATAGAGATAAAGAAGGAAATCTGTAAAAATCTTCTTGTCCCAAACAGTAAGGGCTAGAGCTTTCATATTTGGCATGCATCATCATCTTGTGGCCCTCTACCAAAACACTTCAAATTATGGCCCTAGTGTTGAAAATGGCCCTGTGTTGTGGGTTCTCGGATTTCACATAGAGATAAAGAAGGAAATCTTTAAAAATCTTCTTGTCCCAAACCGTAAGGGTTAGAGCTCTCATATATGGCATGTAGTATCATCTAGTGGCCCTCTACCAAAATACTTCAAATAATGGCCCTAGTGTGGAAATTGGCCCTATGTTGTGGGGTCTCGGATTTCACATAGAGATAAAGAAGGAAATCTTTAAAAATCTACTTGTCCCAAACCGTAAGGGCTAGAGCTTTCATATTTGGCTTGTAGCATCATCTAGTGGCCCTTTACCAAAATACTTCAAATTATGGCCCTAGTGTAGAAAATGGCCCTATGTTGTGGGTTCTCGGATTTCACATAGAGATAAAGAAGGAAATCTTTAAAAATCTTCTTGTCCCAAACCGTAAAGGCTAGAGCTCTCATATATGGCATGTAGTATCATCTAGTGGCCCTCTACCAAAAGACTTCAAATAATGCCCTAGTGTGGAAATTGGCCCTATGTTGTGGGGTCTTGGATTTCACATAGAGATAAAGAATGAAATCTTTAAAAATCTTCTTGTCCCAAACCGTAAGGGCTAGAGCTTTCATATTTGGCATGTAGCATTATGGTGTTGAGCTGAGTTGCATGTCAGATGAGCGATTTAGGACCATTATGGTCCTCTTGTTATTTAATGAAATGCCATGTCGTGGAAAAAATGGGGGTTGATGTATAATTTCATTATGGACCAATAACCGTCTGTCGTCGGTTCGTTTGTCTGTACAGATATCTTCTAAAATCCTCGACGAAAGTTGATGAAACTTCATACATGTGTTCCTTATATGTGTCCGCCGATATACTTTTATTGATTTTTTTTATTCAATGCTGTGGCAAAATTTTACTAACTTTGATATTTTCATTGTTTATCATAAGTACAGAAAATCATTATTTGTTTTATTTAATGAATTGCCATGCCGTGGAAAAAGGGAGGTTACTGTATAATTTCGTTATGGACCAATAACAAAAAGGCCACATGTACATACAAAACAATACTTTTTATATGTTTCTATCCAAGACGATCTTTTTCGGCGGGGGATATCATTTCAACGAAATAACTTGTTACATTAATGACGTAAATGATATTTATTCATACACAAACGTTTTTGCAGATGACACTTGTTTGTCTATGGTTTTAGGTGATCCTGATACAGCTGGTGTAATTTTGAAAACATATATAAATTAAATCACAGTTTGTGTAAATAGGTAGCTTGTAAAAATGAAGTCTGAAGATGTGCGTAGATCGAGCATCCCTTCAGACAATATATTTTTCTTTTATCCGTACAGTTTTTGAATATTCAGATGAGATGTTTTATGGGGCAATTCTATCAAAATACAAAAAAAAAAAAGATAAAGTTGAAACAGTACAAATGAGCCTGAACTGATCGTAACTGGATGAATTAAACCTATGTCTTTAGCGGATCTTAATAGGAAGTCTGGATGGAAAGCACTTAGTGACAGGAGACATTAACACAGACTTATATTATTTTCAAAATGGTCATGGAATTAGCACCTACTTATTCAAATTCTACATTGCCCATATCAATAGGAGGTACTTCTTCTTAGAGCATAATCTACAAAATACAGCCACTCAGTATTTCAACTCTTTCTTTTTTTAACCTTTTGTTGTTATTGTTTGGAATGTTTTACCCACTGATGTTACGAATTTTGGACTCCTTGTCAGACTTCAAGAGTTACAGAAACATAGAAAGACCAAGTCCAAATGAGCTCCACTTCTTTGCAGACAAGAAGATTCAGCTTGTTCATACCGCGGAATAAATGTAGTTCACTTAATCAACATCTTTTTTTCAGAAATTCAACTGATTTTTTTCAGATATAGAGGTATAATATAACATTATGAATGAATCTATTAATAGATACACCTAGGTAACTAGTAGCAAATCCCAGTTATATTAACCCTCACTGGACAGGGAACGCTTGTTGTGGCGCCGCATGAGCGGCGGCACTATATTTTTATTCGGTTTTGTAAAGTGCCTATGGAGGCAGTCATATTGAACTGGTTCCATGCTTTGTTTTAACATCCACCTATATCTACTGTACTTTGATTATCAGATCAGGGTCCATAATAACTTTTTTATTTATTTGTGGGGATTTTTTTTTTTTTGTTTTTATATATTGCACTTTCATTGTTAGATGGATAAAAACACGGATCGTAGACACATCAACATTTTCCTTTCGAAAAATAAAAAATGCATTTCGAATAATAACTCACGTGATCAAAAATTATCTGTCACAAATTTTCGAAGCCACCATTTTAAATATCTTACGCTGGAAAAGGTTAAGAGGCATTTTCAAGCTCTTTGACCCTAGAGCACCCTATGTGGTACATGTGACCCCACTTATATTTTTGTTCTAGTATTGTATGGATTGTAGAAATATTGTTTTCCTTTCGCGATCGTGTTTTTAAGACCAGCTAACTGTAACTAGGTCAATGTTGGGGGGGGGGGGACCGTCTTATCGACCAAGTTAAGCGTAGTGTATTTTTTCATATTACATATGCGCGTAAATTCGCTCTTTATTTTCACATTTTTAAAACATTAAATATTCGTTGTAAGGTTATTTACCCCTCCCACTAAGTATTACGATCACATAACCTGTTTGACCTTAGAAACACGTGTGGTCGATAACTACCGCACACATTCGCGAGAATTGGGTGTTATCGACCAACAAAATATGTGCATTAATTATTGAAATTAACCTTTCATATTTTTCTTTTTATTTTCAGGTCAATATGAGCCAACAAATTCGCGCTAAAAGAGTTCAGTATTCACCGACAAAGATGGTGGAAGCGCTGGCAATGGTTAAATGCGGTGCAATGTCAAGATGTAAGGCCGCTCGCACATACGGCGTCCCCAAAACCACCTTGCTGGATAAACTTGCATGGCGTGTTCCAGAGCAGCATGTTTGTCCAGGGCCTGCTTGTGTACTTACATCTGCAGATGATGTGGTCGTGCGATATATTAAACTTATGGCATCGACCGGCTATCCTGTGACAAGACAAGAATTGTCTAAAGAAGTCAAGAAAATCCTTGATATCGACGGAAGATCCACGCCCTTTAAGAACAACCTTCGTTCTGATATTTCAGAACGCAATGCCATGTGTTTAGGCCATCAACGTGCTATTGTTAACTCTGCGATGATAGAAGGATGGTTCGCAGGTCTTCTTAGCTTGCTCTCTGAAGAGGCTGATAATTATAAGGATCTTATATCCGATCCTCGCCGTGTTTCCAACGCTGACGAGAGTGGGTTTCCCCTCTGCTTGAAAACTGGAAAAGTTCTTGCTGCCACCGGCGCTCGTCATGTATATTATGTCACCAGTAACAATAAATGTCAGGGAACCGTCATGGTATGCTTCAACGCTTTCGGCGACTTTGTGCCACCCTTGATTGTTTTCCCAGGAAAGCGCTTCCGGGAAACCGGAATAGAATATTTTTCAGAGGCAATCCATGGAAAATCGGCGAATGTACGGACGTACAGTGACCTATTCCTTTCCTTTTTAGAACATTTTTTGGCCTTTGTTGACGAAAAGAAAATTAAAAAGCCCTTAATTCTCTTCGTCGACGGTCACTCGACGCAGATGTCATGCGATGCTCCAACACATTGTGCCAACAATGGCATTGTCTTGTATTGTTTACTCGCAAATGCTATGCATATTCTACAACCTTGCCATGTTGGTTTTTTTTTTACCGATGAAATCGGCCTGGAAAAAAACAGTCAAAATCAAAAATTGGCATCTTGCGAATATTGGGGAGACATTTACTAAAAAGCATTTTCCGCCGTTTTTTAAATCTGCTTGGCAATCGGTTGCTACATTTGAGGTTGCAGCGCAGGGATCTCGCCGTGCAGGGCTTTTCCCTCTTGACTTTAAGGGAACTGATATGTCTAAATTAGAACCATCTGCGGCGGCAAATCCATGTGTATCCGTTGCACAAAAGATATCTGCTGCTACTTGTGAGCACTCCGTTGCACCCACACCCTTTGATAAATGTGCTTCAGCAATTCCAAGCTCAGCCGTCGATGCATCGATTTCCACTCTTTCATGTGCTCCTGCAAATTCACCAGCTTCAACTTTTAAAATTGCCCCCACTGTTTCACCGACCTCTGCTGTTCCACGTACGCCTGCTGTTTCAACGACATCCACTGTTTCATGTGTGCCCGACCGTGCCTGTATCTATGCAATTCCATTTGCCACCGACACTGCATGTGCATCCCCATTGTACCGGCCTGCACTATTTCGTCTTCACCCGAGGTTACATTTGCGACCACGATCTCATCCGCGCCATCAGGACTGCTACCACCATCTTTCTTGAGAAGCAAAATGGATATCAGACAGATACCTGTTTCTAGTGCGTTTAAACTCACTCACGGTCCCAGAACCCAAACAGAAGAAGTTTCACAACAGTTCGCAGCAAAACTTCCAAAAGCGCTCTCCGGTAAGCGTCCACTTGAAATGTTTGCTGAGCGGAAGGCTAAAAAGAGGCAGAAGATCTTACTAAGCTTGAACGTCAAAGGGAAAGACAGCGAAAAAGGCAAGAAAAGCAAGAGGCACAGGTCCTTAAGAAAAAAGAACGCGAGGCAAAGCAATTAAAGGCTGAGGAGACAAAACACCTCAAATTAGCAGAAAAGAAATTTAAGCGTGCAAGGAGGGACAGTTCGCCTAATAGCGAGAAAGAAAATAGCAAAGTCAAAATTATGCATCGAGACTCAGACGACAGCTATGATGTGTCTCAAGTTTGCCCACGCTGCGAGACAAATGACGCCTTGGACAACCCAGAGAAATGGATTGCGTGCGTCAAATGTCCCCGTCGTTGGTACGTCAGCTGAACGGGCGACCCAATTTTGTCTGACATTAGTGTTGGGGAAATGAAAGAAGACCCGTTTCATTGCGAGTACTGTCTGTAACTAATAAAACGAGGTGTATGTACATTTATAAACCTAGCTCCTATCACTCGCAAATTTTTATGTATTTGAAAAAAATACTTTTACTGCTAGATCTATATATCAGTGAGAATTAAAAAAAAAAAATACAAAAATTCTGTGTTAAAAGGTTTGACATTTCGTTCAATAAATAAACCGCAACAGCATTTTATTATTAAGTTAAAGATTTATGGTTTCTCTCGAACCCACGGTCTTAACATCGCAAGTCAGACAGGTTCACGGCAAGAAAGTATCGCTTGTTCTGTGCCCTCTGCCTCTATTTTGTTATGTTTTTTCTTTGCGAATAACTGAAAATGGTATACCTGGAAATAGGTTAAATGCACTTATACTGTCGATCAAAAAAAAAAAAAACTTTCAAGCGTAATAATCGTATTTTAAATGTTTGTCTCCAAATTGGTGTATAATTAGGGCATGAAATAATTATTCGCGTCGTTGGTCGATAACTGCCGAACTGGTCGATAATAGACTGACCAACATCACCTTACATACACGTGCGTCTCATAGACTTTTTTGAAAGAAATGTAGTCGGTAATGCACACAGATGAGGGACTATATTTGGTACTCATTGACAGCCAATAGTTTGTGAGTAAAAGACCTCCATTTTAATCAGTCACGTAATTTGAACCTTAAATGGTCGATAATACCCTCCGTTGCCCTACGTGGTGTTCTTAACAGGGTGCATGCATACTGTTTTCTCTTTCATGTTTAAGAGTATTCATGTTCATTTACAGGCAACTACCTCAAACCATATGTAGTTGCTGAATAAGTTCACTTGGTTAACGTTATTGCCTGAAGATCTCGCACACTTAAACAAAATGCCCACCTTTGGGCGGGCAGAACACCTACGGTTGGCGTTTTGCACACCATCCGCGACTGACACCTGACACGAGAAGAGCTGACCCAAAAATTTGAAACTGTTGATCTTGATATTGCCTCTTTTTCTTATTTTTTATCTAGATTATGACGGCATACATCTGTAAGGTTCTATTTCAATGATACAATTTTCCTTTGGCCTAATGCAGATAATTTCATCACAGGAAGCTGCTTAATTTAAGAGTCCAGCCCCCATGTTATTCAATGTTGTGATGAGGAGAAAAGGCAAGATTTGAGTTTCTGGCACCATTCTCTGGCTAGTGTCATGTTGGAAAAGCATTTAACATTTGATGACGTCATAAATGGCGTCATGACGTAAACATTTTCCCGTACAAATGTAATAGATAAAAACTTCATTATCTTATTTTTTCAAATGATGTTTAAAATGTTTGCGTTAACAATACTTTTATGTGGTTTCATTTTTTTTTTTTTCCTCTCGAAAGTGTAACATTATTGTGAGGCACCCTGTGCCAGGATGAGAAATACAAACTATTTCTGAAACATCCACGCCCAGGCCGAGGATATACCCTGCGAGCTTCGGATTGGTAGTCCTGTGATTTACCCTTGCGCCTACGGCTCCATTTATGCAACTGTATATCAAGTCTGATTCCCGTACTCCTATCTGTATTATAGTATCAGATCTCGTCACATTTAGCTACTTTTGACGTAGTGAATTTGCAGAAAATCCAGGCTAAAGGGTGGTTTATAATATCTGCCATCCTTTCACTGAATGTCTCTCACGCTTAAAATCGAGACAAAGCTTATGTATCGCTGGAGAGGGTTTAGCTATAAGTTTCATTGTACCGCAGATAACAGGAAAGACGTCGTCAATGTCACGACATTAGCTAGGTTTCATAAAAATGTGCTCGTTTTCCAAGATGACCATAACTTGGGAAAGAGCTTCTGAAGCACTTAAACTCTATTTTAAAAGTCGTTTTGCTATCATAACACCCAGAAATACTAAAATGATTGTCCAAATGATGTAGAAATTAGAAACTTTCCGACAGAAGTTGTACATGGGTCGACAGTTTATGCAGATGCATTAAGCCCCTTTTTCAGAGCACGGCTCATTTTTCTTAACCAGACAACTAAATTCTAGACTTATTCAAATTGAAAGCATTTTCACACTATATTCTAAATTTTAAATCCAAATATTTGGAAGTATCTTTGACAGGTTAGAAAAAATCGTGGGGAAAAGAGAAAATACTGATAACCAGAATTTTCTCCTCTTCCCACATTTTTTTCCAAAAGCCCCATACCTCATTGTCGTTGAACCACGGGATTGTTTGGTAAATCGTTAACAAAGACATAATAACAAGCGAAGCATTACCACACACACACACACACACACACACACACATATATGGCAAAACGGGGCTTAATGCGTCTCTGTGATGCATCA